>JAPVLO010000024.1:1712500-10740000 GCA_027257055.1 Cephalopachus bancanus | reverse complement strand
GACAAAGCACTTGGATACAACCATAATCAGAAAAAGACTGAGAACAAAGGCATGTTTATATATACGCATCACAGAGCTACAGATCTAAGAAGAAAGATACCCCCTGCCAAGAACTCCCAAGGATCCTCACAAAAGTAATTGTCGAAGTTGTCAGAATTATTTTAAAACAAACCAATACTCTACAGCTAACATGACATACAAAACGTAAATGTCCGTCTTAAAATCTTGCATCTAATATGCAAAATAATAATTTTGTACTTACAAGGTATGGCTCATAAGAGCTATTTTTTCTTAAATAAAGTTTGGAGATTTACGACACAATGAGAAACCATAGGAGAATCTCAACTGTCCCCCAAATGAATTTCATCTACAAAGGTTATGATCAAGAACTTCACATTAATATAAATGAGAGGCCATGCAGAACAAGCGTAACATTTCAACATTTTATGAAGAGAACTCAACTAAGCTAATTTTGAAAATATTCATGTTTTGACTTCACTGATGTTCTGAACATATACGTTTCTGCATCATGTCTGCAAATCTTAGTTAGAAGGCATCAATTAAAATGCATAATTCACAATATAAAAATACTGTACTACCAAACAAAAAGATTTCTTAATGCTTTATTTTAATCAGTAATTATACACGTTGTTCAAAGAATCTCAAATAAATCTAATGGGTGAATGCTTAACAGAAAAAAGCAAAAATCAGTAAAATCATATAGAAATGTTCCATAGTAATATATTAGCTTCTAAATTATCCTCTGGAAACCACACAATAGTGAAGCTAATCTAAACAAACAAACAAAAACCTTGACCCAAAGCTAACAAACAAGCACTAACTAACCTGAAATTAAGTGAGATTCTTCATGACCAGTGTTTTCTATACAGAAGAAACATACCATACATCAAATATAAATAAAACATAACTTAATATCCAACCAATTCAAGGATGCTTAAGGCTCACCAGTGCCAAGGACCAGTTAATTTACATAAGCAATGACATTTTTAAAAGACTGATAATATTTGTTTGAACTTCCTCTTTGACTTGCTATTTGAGCTTTCAGGAACAAAAGCCCTCAGCTTTGTCCTTATCCTGTGGGTAAAGGAAAGAACTCCTTATAGAGGGAAACAATTGGCCTCAAGGCTATGCTATCACCTTTTCTAGCAACAAAGTATAATCCTATCAAATGACAATACTTAACATTCCCTGAAGTTCTTCTTTAAAAAAAAAAAAAAAATATATATATATATATATATATGAAAAAGGGATTATATTTTAATATTTCATTCAGAACAGGATTCAAGGACAGTCCTTCTTCCAGTTGGCAAGGAGATTTGGTATTACACAAACACTTGAAAACAAATTTAGTATTAAAATTCTCTAACAGGAACACACCCTTAAGTACTAGCCTTTGAAAAAAAAATCCACTTATCTCTTTGATTGATTTTATTACCTTTGATGTCCCTAAACCACCCACTGAAAGAACAGAGAATTAAAGTTGTGGGTAGAAGCAAAGTTGGTATTTGTAGACATGAATAGAACAAAAGGTCTTACAGAAATGAAAGCTAATTATGCTTCTTGCTTCTGGATACCTTGTACATTAAAAACAAAATGCAAACCATGATATTTTAAAAAACCAAAAATATGTCTAATCATTTCATTTGTTTATTTAATAGTTCCTTATAATGTGGAACATATGATATTCAAATCTTATTAGTCTTCTTATTTAAGGTTTAAAAAAATCAAAATATATTTTCCTGAAATAATTCCTTCACTCATTCAAAAAAGAAAACTAACTTACTTTCATGCTCTGTACAAAATACTGTAATGCATATAAGTCTAGATGAGAACTTTGCACAAGTAACATAAGGTATGTTTAGAATGTTGTAGTCCTATAAGAGCACTATAAAAGGGATTCAGATGAGGAAGGAAAGAATCTTCAAGAGAGATAAGAAAAAAAGAAGGATAAAAGCAGGCTTTGGTGAAAGAGTTGGGTATTGAG
This sequence comes from Cephalopachus bancanus, assembly GCA_027257055.1. Lineage (NCBI taxonomy): Eukaryota > Metazoa > Chordata > Mammalia > Primates > Tarsiidae > Cephalopachus > Cephalopachus bancanus. The sequence continues at coordinate 10,737,995 of JAPVLO010000024.1, read as the reverse complement.
CAGGACACTGAAGGATGGTTAGAGTTTCCACCTAGACAAGTGGGCAGTGGTGGTCCAGGTATAGGAGATGGCAGGGACAAAGGAGCCCAGGGCAGGAGCAGAGTATGTGTCTGAAAAACAAGTAATAAAAGCTTAGCATCCTAGACTCAGGCTGCAGGGCCAGACTTACTATTTTATTTGTCATACAAAGAAAATGTTCTGTTTACATATCTATAAATTCTTCAGGTAAGAATAACTGTAGCTTATACTTGTATGGATATTAATTCCAGGAGGAGCATTACTAGGCAGTAAGTACAGTCTAGTTCAGAGGACCCTAAAACTAATTTGTCTCTTAGGAAGTAGGCAGTCCACTCCACTTTTCATTTTAAAAAGTAAAAAAACAAAACCAAAAGGTAGCTGAAATTTGTAATAGGTCCAAGAATCAAATAACCATATTGGTCATGATGGCCATTTATTCATTCAACAAGAGACACCCAGTACAGCATAGTGGCTACTTGCAAACAGAAAGAAAACTGCCTGATCCTGGCCCCACCATTTATTACCTGTGTGAAACTGAGTGAGTACCTAGCCTTTCTATGCCTTGGTTTCTTTATCTGCAAAATGGAAATAATCATATCACCTACCTCATAGGGTTGTTGCCAAGAAAAACTGAATTAATATCCTTAGAACAATGCTGTGCTAATAACAATGTCCGTTATTATTGTTGTTGCAATAAATATCTATTGAGTGCTTGAGACTATCTGAATGCTGGGGATGGTGACAATCAAGACAATGTTCCTATGCAAACAGAAATTACTTTCTCCTGGAGAAAAACAAATAACCACCAAATTATAAGTTTCATTTTCTTTTAAGGAGATTTTATGCAGTTTCCTTGAATGACTTATGATTAAACTGATTAAAGGTTGCATATCCATTCACATAGCAATTTGACTTCTGGGGATTTATTCGTGAGCAAAAACTAAACAAGGCACAAATATCTTTACAAGGATATTTACTAGTGTGTTCATAATAACAAATACACGGATGTTTATAGCAAAGAACTGGAAGCAGTTTAAATGCTCATCAATAATAGATTGGTAAAAAAAATTTTTTTTATACTTAGAAAATCCAGAATACTATGCATCTCTTTTGAAAAAGATGACATGGGTCTATTTTAAAAGCTAAGGGCACATTCTGCGACATATCTTTTTTCTTTTTGTATAGCTTAAACTTTATTTTTAAACAATCTGAAAATTACAAAAACATTGCAAGTACTGTACAAATATCTGGTTTTCTGTAATCATTTGAAAGTTACTGACCTGATGCCTCATCACCCTTGAATACTTTAGTGTGACTTCCTAAAAAAAAAAAAAAGAAAAAAAAATACATTCTGCTACATAACCTTGCTAAAACCATTAAAATTAAAAAATTAACACTGACATTCTCAGGCTCAAAACTTTGCCAACTGTCTTAAAAATGTCCGTTAAAAGCAAAAGAATCCAGTTCAGAATCAAATGTGGCAAGGGAGGTTGTCATGTCTCTAGTCTCCTTTTATGCTTGGTCAGTTTCTCAGTCTGTCCTTAATTTTCATGACCTTGACTCTGTGGAAGATGATAGGCCAGTTATTTTGTGGAATAACTCTCAATTTTATTTTATGTTTCATTAGTACCAGATTCAGGTGATATATCTCTGGCAGGAATATCACGTAAGTGTTGCTGTGTTCATCTCGCTACATCTGTATTAGTTGTCCATTGCTGCATATAAAATCACCTCAAAACTTAGTGGTTGACAACAATAAGCATTATCTTGCATAGTTTCTGTGCATCAGGAAAAGTTTGGCTGAGTGGTTCTCTCACAAGGTTGCTGTCAAGATGTTGGCCAGAACCGCAGTCATCTGAAGATCTGACTGGAAGATTTACTTGCAAAGTGGCTTATGGCTGGCAAGTTTTTGCTAGTTGTTGGCAGAAATGGCACGTCCTAACTATGTGACCCTCTCTCTCTAGGGTTGCTTGTGAATCCTCACAGCATGGCAGCTGGCTTCCCCGAGTGAGCAACATCTTCTATGACAATAGTGTCAGAAGTCACATACTATCATTTATATAATATCCTGTTGGCTGCATGGGTCAGTGTCACTCAGTGAAGACGATGACTACCCAAGGGCATGAATACCAGGTGGGAGGATCATTTTCTTGGAAGCTGGCTACCACAGCATTTTATCAGGTGGCCACGATTCGGACTTGTCTCATTACTGATGATGTTAACTTTGACGATTTGATTAAGCTGATGTCTTCCAGACTTTTCCACTGTACAGTTACTGTTTTTCCCTTTGTAATTAATATTTTTTCAGTGAAAAGGTTATTTTTAACTTAATAAATATTCCATCTCTCATCAAATATTACATTTATTCATGTATTATATCATAATGGACTCATGGTTTCCTATTTTATTCAATGGATTTTAATCTGCTGCTAACTTTATTTATTTTCATTACTTCCTTAGATGTTTAAATTGTCTCAGCTGTGGCGCCTTCAAGCTAGCTTTTGTGTTCCTTTGACATACCCCCATTACTCTCTGAGCACTTCCTTACTTTTTGCCCCCTCTCCCACCTGGACTCAAGAACACACACCAGATCTTTCTCTCTGTGCTCTTCATTTCACTTGGCCTTTGTGAACACCCGATACCAGGCTGTCCACACACGGATGCCCTCATCAGCCTGTTGGAGGCCCCGGCACCCCGTGCCAGGTCACCCTTCCTAAATGTCTCCTCTGCTCCATCCCACATTAATGCCTTTAGGGCTGAATTGTTCCAGAGGAAAAAAAGACATTAATTTTTAAAAAGCAAACCACAGAACAGCATATACAGTCATGTATCACTTAACAGTGGGGTATGTTCTGAGAAATGCATCATTAAGAGATTTCGGCATTATATGAACATCACAGAGTGCACTTATACAAGCCTAGAAGATATAGTCTACCACACACCTAGGTTTTATGGTATAGTCTATGGCTCCTAGGTGACAATCTTGTACAGCATGTTACTGTACTGACTACAGCAACTGTAACACAATGGTAAGTATTTATGTATCTAAACATACCTAAACATTAAACAGGTTCAGTAAAAATAAGTATGTAAGATAAAAAACGGTACACCTGTATAGGGCACTTATCATGAAGGGAGCTTGCAACACTGGAAGTTGCTCTGAGTGAGAAGTAACCCGAATGTGAAGGCCTTGGACATTACTATATACTACTGTAGGAGCTGTGCACTTAAGTTATACTAAATTTATTTTAAAATTTCCTTCAATAATAAATTAACCTTAGCTTACTGTTGTTTTTACTTTTTGAACTTTGTAAATCTTTTTAAACTTTTTAACTCTCATGTAACAATACTTAGCTTAAAAAGTAAACACAGCCGGGTGCAGTAGCATCAAGCCTGTAATCCTAGCACTTTGGAAGGCTGAGGCGAGAGGATTGCCTGAGCTCAGGGGTTCAAGACCAGCCTGAGCAACATAGTGAGAACTTGTCTCTATAATAAGTCAAAAAAGTAGCTGGGCATGGCAGCGTGCACTTATCATTCCAGCTACTTGGAAGGCTGAGACGGAAGGATAGCCTGAGCCCAGCAGGTTGAGGCTGCGGTGGCCGTGAGCGTGCCCTTGCACTCCAGCCTGGGTGACAGACTGAGACTCCAACTCACACACACACACACAAAAGGCAAACATTGTACAGTTGTATAAAAAAATTTATATCTTTAGTCTATACATTTTTATCTATTTTAAAATTTTTAAACCTTTTTTAAACTTTTTTTGTTAAAACTAAGACACACACACACATTAGCCTAGTCCTACATAGGGTCAGGATGATCAATATCACTGTCTTCCACCTCCCTATCTTATCCTACTGGAAGGTCTTCAGGAGCATAAACATACATGGAACTGTCATCTCTTATAATAACAATCTTCTTCTGAAATATCTTCTGAAGAACATGGCTGTGGCTATTTTACAGTTAACTTTTTTGTTGTTGTTAAGTAGAGAAGTACACTGTAATATAACAGTAAAAAGTATAGTATACGAAATACATAAACCAGCAACACAGTTGTTTCTCATCATCAAGGGTTATGTACTGTAAGTAATTGCACGTGCTATATTTTTATATGACATGAAGCACAGTGGGTTTGTTTACACCAGAATCACCACAAATAAATGAGTGATGTGTTGCATTATGACATTATGACAGCTATAATGTCATTAGGTGATAGAAATGTTTCAGCCATTATCATCTCATAGGACAACCATCACATATGTGACACAACTTGCCAAAATATCATCATGGGGTATATGATTGTGCTTAAAGCTCTGAAGTAATATAACTTTTACTTTTGTATTTCCAGTGATTTTTCTCTGAGAATGGGCAGAAAAAGGGAGGACTTTGACTTTCTATTTACATGCTTTTCAGTCTTAATTTTCAACAGCTTGTATTATTTTAGTAACTAGAAAAAAATAGGAATATATACATTTTAAAATATTTTATTGAGTGTGGTTCTACAGATTTCAACTGACATGTTAACTCCATCTGAAAGTTAGGTAACGGTTTGAAAAAGGAAAAATTCCCCTTCCTTTGCTTAGCAAGAGCATTACATATTAAATGTTACGGTGGTAACACAGCTGTAATGCAGGCTTCTCAAGCTCAGCACTATCAACACTGTGGGCTGAACAGAATTGTCTGTTGTGAGGGCTGACCTATGCATCACAGGTTGTTCAGTGGCACCTGTAGTCCTAGCTACTCAGGAGGCTGAGGCAGGAGGATCACTTGATCCCAGGAAGTTGAGGCCGCAGGGAACCGCTAGTGTGTCACTGCAGTCTATCGTGGACAACAGAGTGAAATCTTAACTCAAAACAAAAAAAAGTCTCCAGACATTGCCAAATGTCTTCTGTAGGGTAAAATGGTTCTGGCTGAGAACCACTGTTGTAATGTGGCTCATTAAGATGAAACTTGATTTGCAAATCAAATGTGATGTCATTTCCTTTAAATATATATAAGACATAAATGGCTAAAAAACGTATTTGCAAATATGAAACTCCCAAAGAGTGAGAAAATATTACAGCAGCACAATCACAATAGCAAGTTACATTTATTGATTTACACGCCAGATACGGACATTATGAATATTATCTCACTGGATTCTTATAACTTTGAGGTATGTGTTATTATTCTTGTTTTATAGATGAGGGATCTAAGGTTTAGAAAAATTAACTAACTTGCTCTGGTGACACAGCAGTAGAGTAAGGATTCAAATCCTGGTTTGCTGGCTCTAGAATCTATACTCCTAACCCACGCTCTTCAGCACAAAACAGAGCCTCCACATTTACAGGGGATATTTTCCTCAAGGACAACAAATAGGCAAATCCTTTGAATACTACTTTATTGTAAAATAATAACAGCCAGTGTTTACTGAGCAATTACTCTGTGCCGGGCTCTGTGCTAAGCAGCTTATATAGGTTAATTCATCTGAATCCTCACAGCAACTCTGCGAAATCTGTATCATTATCATTCCTGTTTTACTGAAGTGGAATCTGGGATACCGAGGGAATTGCCCAGGGTACACTGCCAGGACATAAACACAGGCAGTCTGATGCCATAGTTCAAGTCCTTGACTACACACCTAGTCTTTATTCCATTCACATGCTAGGAAGCATTTCCTTTTCAACCTTACAAGCATTACTCATTTAGCTAACTTGGAAGGAAATGAATCAAAGGTCTATGCCTATGGTTAAAATTTGGTCCAAACGTAGACTCTGGCTTTGCAGGGTATTTTCCTAACTCCTCAAAATTTGTGTCTGAGTAAACATTTCAAAATGAAAGATTATCACATAAGACCCAGATTTCCAGTGTCTCTAGAAGAGTCATAAAAAATTGGCATCACTGGATGCACACTTCCACACGGCAACAATGATCTGAACCATGCAATGTTCCTTTTTGATGTGGCCAGCAGTCTTCAGACTGACAGTCCCCACCACTCATCTGCTCTCAGACCCTGAGCTGAATAGTTGCTTTAACTGCTATTTAGCACTCAGGTGCAGTTGTCTGTTCACTTACTTTTTGCTTTTTTGTTTTTGTATACCTGGTCAGCTTTTCTCATTAACATTACTAGCTGACACCTTAAACTCACTTGTGTTGTGATCATTGAGATATATCCTTTCTTCATGTAGGAAGGGAAACTTCACTCTATGTGGGATATAGGGTTTGCCACACTAACATGTATTAAGTTACTGATTTTTAAATTTATTTTAGTTTTTGGAGTCGGGGTTTCATTCTGTCACTCAGGCTAGAGTGCAGTGATATAATCATGTTCTCACTACAGACTCAATCTCCTGGGCTCAGGTGATCCTTCTACCTCAGCCTCCTGAGTAGCTGGGACTATAGGTACATGCCACTACGTCCAGCTAACTTTTTTATTTTTTGTAGAGATGAGGTCTCACTATGTTTCCCAGGTTAGTCTTGAACTCCTGGGCACAAGCAAACCTCTCACCTTGACCTCTCAAAGTGCTGGGATTACAGGAGTGAGACACCATGCCCGGCCACTGATTTTTTTTAAGGCTCTCTTCATTAGCATGACACACCAAATTAATTTTAAAAATGACATTTTCTGCACAAAGATTTGTTTGGGACTCATCTCTTCTAGCATGTAGCCAATTTGAAGTATCCTTCCCTTGCAAGTCAAAATTGACTGGGTACCTATTAGAATATATATGCTACAAAAAAATCTCAGGGGCACCATTTAGCATATGATGCTACTGCAGTAAGAACTTGCCAACAGTAACAAATTTCATTTTACTATTTTTGGTTTCCATGATCAGTACCAGACACCCTTTAAATATGTCCATTAGTCATCAAATTACTCAGCCCTGTAAATACTTCTGTGGGGAAAATAACAAGAGACATAATTCTTAATTAAATTTTTCAGCTTTGACTAATACAAATGTTACTTCCTAACACATGTATCAGATTCGGTGCTAGCGTATTTTACTGTAAGATAAAATAGATCCCTGTGTTCCAAATACCACATGTCTTTTTGCTCTAAAGATTATATCAGCAAGTTCTCGAGACTGGTGAACAGCACCAAAAAGCATTAACTGCTACTGATGATGTCAGGGAGGCAGAACTGTTCCTTTGTATCCTACTCATTTGCCCACCAGGTATCTTATTTATTTACAAGCTCAGGATGTCACGTAGAATTCGTTTCAGAAGTGTACAAAACACTTTTGCAGCCATCACCTTCTTTCTCCCTTAAACATTTGTATTGAGTGAAGGGAACGGGCCTTTAGGCTGGTTTTGTAGAACTATCTGGTGAGGTGGAGAGCCCTCAGTGACTCTTGCCCTAACTCATGAAGCAAGTCAGTGAGGAGAACCTAGACTTGGAGACCACGTCCATAATAGGCCACCTCAGAAATTAACAAAGTTGCTCTTCCTCCTCAATAAAGTTTTTGAGGAACTAGCTTGCAAATAATATCAAACACCTGACTATATTTCAAATGTCAGACTTTTTCAATAAAGTGTAAATCACTGAATAACCTACTGACTTGGGCATTGAAGGCTCTTTTCTATCAATCCTTTTAATGCTTCCTTTGTGGGTCTTTGTGTTAGTATTTTCTTCTGTTTTTAAGAAGTTGACATAGAATGAAGGGAGGGAGGGTATTGCATTGAAGGGCAAATATTTAGTGTACTAGACTGAGGTGGATGTGGTCTAAAGGTGGGGATCTGCCTTTCCTTATGTTTTTCTTGCAATCATTCAACACATTTTTAAGGAGATGTTTGGTTTTTTGTTTATGATTTCACGTCCTTAGGCATAGTTATTCCTAAAGCATTTTACTATATATTTTGCTAAATGCCTTCCAGTGACTTCAGAGACAGGAGCTATTAACTACACATGAAAACTGGCTCAGACCTAGAACATGCAGTTACAAAATAAGCATATTATTTTTCTTTAATGAAAACCTACAGGAAATATCTAGGTTTTCACTCAAAAACAACACCAGCCTTTATCTTTTGCTTCTGCGCTACTCATACAGGAGTATTTTCTTCCATAGTAAAGTCATGTTTCTTTTTTTTTTTTTTTTTGAGTTAGAGTTTCACTGCGTCGCTCAGACTGGAGTGCAGTGGCCGCTATTGGCCACCGCAGCCTTGAACTGCTGGGCTCCGGTGATCCTTCTGCCTCAGCCTTCCAAGTAGCTGGAACTACAGGCGCGCACTACCAAGCCTGGCTAATTTTTTATTTTTTTTATTTTTATTTATTTATTTTTTTGAGTTGGATTCTCACTCTGTCGCCCAGACTGGAGTGCAGTGGCCGCTCCCGGCCACCGCAGCCTCGACCTGCTGGGCTCCGGCGATCCTTCCGCCTCAGCCATCCAAGTAGCCAGAATTACAGGCATGCGCTACCATGCCCAGCTGGTTTTTTGATTTATTGTAGAGATGAGGTCTCGCTGCCCAGGTGGGTCTCGAACCCGCGGGCTCAGGCAATCCACTCCCCTCAGCCTCCCAAGGCGCAGGATTACAGGCTGAGCCACCGAGCCCAGCTTAAAGTCATATTTTCAAATGATTCTTAGGTTTTCCATTTCAGATGTTCAAATCCTTGCAATAAAATGCCCATAAACACACCCCTTTCCTATTATGAGAGTTTTGCTATCCTTTTCCTCAAGCTACTCAGCTGTATTATCACAGTACTTAAAGTAAAATCTATAATCATATAATGCTATTATATCATTGAAAACTTATGGAAATTTTTCTTAAAGATCATGAAAGAATGTCAAAACATTGTCTCATTCATATAATTCTGCTCAATGGGGTTTAGAGTAACTTAGAGGGATCTGCAAAATACAAACTACACACTGCCTTCTTCAATCCATCTCAACTCTTTAATTCGAAAGTCATTAACAAAAGAACACAGTTGCTTAAAAAACAGCTTAATGTCTTTTATTTTAGAGTGGAGAAGCTACAATAAAATTTAGCTTAATCATACGACAACCATTTGAAGTTTTAAATATGCAATTCACCATTGAAATAAGCACAATGTACTGAAGTAGCTTATGTGCAGATATTTTAATTTCTAGTCTATAGTAATAACAGTTTTCTTTGATCAGTGTCCCCAAATTCCCCATGAACTATCAATGAAGAGCTTCATAATTTTCTTCTGGCTGAAAATGATCAAAGCATTTTTATATTTATTAGCACTCTTTGATGCTGCTGCACAAACAGGTGGTGAGTTTATTTCATTGCTATTAAACTGTTTCTTGCTGTCTTGAGCTTAGAAAGAAGTGATTTGTTTTAACAAGGTGCTTACAGAGTGGCTTGTTCCTTTCCAATTTTTAATAATCTTTACAAGGTTTCCCATAGTGATTTGCAATACACTCTGGAACTGAAAATGAGAGCTAAAAGAAGATGAGGCCTGTGATTTTCTGGGCCTCTGACACACTCCAGGTATGGTCCCAGGAGTATCAATCCAAGGAAATGAGATCTGAGCACACCCTCTTGATATTACTGGCCTTCTCTCTCCATTATTAAAGCTACATGTGCTAAGTTCGAGTTACATCATAACTAAAAGTTGAATTTGTTTGTTTGTTTGTTTGTTTGAGTCAGGGTCTTAGTCTGTCACCCAGGCTGGAATACAGTGGCATGATCACAGTTCACAGCTGCCTTGACCTCCTGGACTCAGGTGAACCTCCCACCTCAGCCTCCCGAGTAGCTGGAACTACAGGTGTGCACCAACACTCCAGGCTAAATTTTTTATTTTTTGTAGAGACGAGGTCTTGTATGTTGCACAGACTGGTCTTGAACTCCTGGGCTTAGGCAATCCTTCTGCCTTTGTCTGAAATTACAGGTGCTGAAATTACAGGTATGAGCCACTGCATTCTAAAAGTTGAGTTTTTAAGTGACAGAAAAATGTGCAATAGCCTATGTCTGCCAATTTTAATGAAAATAAAGAGATTCCCAGATATAGAGAAATGGCTCTCATCTTTGAAGTGTAAAAATATTTCTTAAAAAAATCAGAAAATTTCGTGCAACTATACAGTGTAATAATGAAGCTATTGATAATTAAAATAATATTTAGCAATTTTTGAGTATTTGTTAAATGGCAGGCAGCATTTTTAGTACTTTCATGTAAAATTTCATATAATTCTCATGAGGTCCTATGAACTATGCTTCAGTATTATCTACATTTTACAGATAAGAAAATAGAGGCCCAGAGAGGTTAAGGAACATATCTGACATCAAAGTTGCCAGAAGCCCTGGGGCAGGGTCTGAAATGCAGGTATGGCTAACTTCAAAGGAATGATCTATGAACCCCGAGGCTGCACTTGATAAAAGCTGTTCTTCTGGTATTTGTTGGGAATATACATGAAGGCAACTCAACTATTACTGATTCAGTAATGCTTTTAAATGAATTTGTATTATACCACACATAATTAAAACCAATAGTACACATGTGTGAGAACTGTTATTTGTTTCACATCTCACAATGCTCACTTTCTGTCAGTGACTCTGGCCTCCGCAAATCTTTCTTTCAGTGGATTCTGAGCTAACAAGTAAAAACCACTGGTGTAAAATGGAAGGTGCAGACTTGCACATGAAGTCAGAGATTGTGGTTCTAAATCCTGTTCTAGGGATTCACTTCACATTTCTAAACTTTGGCTCTCCCTGCTTAAATAGGGGGTATTGATAAATACTCCACCAAAGGGCTATTGTGAGATACAAAATAATCCGAGCAAATTCTGAAAGGAGTAAAGCACCAGAGAGATCATAAGTTGTTATATTAGTGTTTCAGATTCAGCTTAATCAGTGGGTAAAGTATAAAGTCCTTTAAATTTTTTTCTAATTTTGCACTGTTCATTCTGAACCTATTTATATCTCATCTTTAAATAGCATTTCCGAGTACTAGAACATCTTCAGATGGCAGGCACTTTACAATTATCATTGAAGAGAGGGAAATAAAAGGCTAAAAAACCCAAATTCAAATACTCTTCTTAACACTAAAAATAAGAGCAAAAACAGAACTCAATATTATTCAGCAAAAACATAACTAAAATCTCAACCTAAATCATTTGAAATGTGCTCCACTAATCAGGAATAACTATTTATATTCCAAAGGAATTACCAGTGTTATGTCAAGATTATCAGGAAACATTTATTGGGTACTGGCTCTGACAGGTACTATATGTCTTAGCCTCAAATTAGTGTTGCATGACTTAAGGAAACTATGCAGAGGCAATCTTACAGAACCAACTGCTCAAATAAATCAGCAGTGGAGGTAAATAACGTGCATTTATATTCCAAAAGCAGTTAGATTTTCCTGGAACAAATGAAATATAAAAGGGTAGTCCCAACTAGGTGTCTGTGATTTAAATGAGACAAATAGATTCTTAATAATATTTGCTTATTTCCTTAGAGGAGTATTGACAAGGAGAGTAACTTACTGTTGCTAAAGCATTTTAAAAGATCAAATGTACTGCATGACTACTAAGTGCTACAGAAACACTAAATGCTATGTGAGTAATCAAGTTGACCACTATTTACTCGATCTTATTAATTTAAAATTTATTTCCAAATAAAGAGATTATATGAATTACCTTGTTGAAGATGGCTCTTTTGAAATGAAATGTTACAAGTCAGTATATATGCACAAATTTTATTTTTAAATTTGCTCCTCATATATTATAATTAATAAAAATTACTATTATTGTAAGGTTATATTTATCTTTCAAACAGTGAAGAAATCATGCAAATGAAAAAATGTATTGGCTGGGCTCGGTGGCTCAGCCTGTAATCCCAGCGCTTTGGGAGGCCAAGGTGAGTGGATTGCCTGAGCCCACGGGTTCGAGACCTGCCTGGGCAACTTGGCGAGACCTCATCTCTGCAATAAATCAAAAAATTAGCTGGGCGTGGTAGCGCGCGCCTGTAGTTCCAGCTACTTGAAAGGCTGAGGCGGAAGGATCGCTGGAGCCCAGCAGGTGAGGCTGCGGTGGCCGGGAGCGGCCACTGCACTCCAGTCTGAGCAACAGAGGGAGATTACAACTCAAAAAAAAAAATGTATTTGATAATGATACATGAACTCACAACAATATATAAATCTCTTAACACAGCAACCAATGTGCTTTGAGTAATCTTATCCAAAGACTGTTATCTCTTTTGAAATGGTATATTTCTGAAGATTTGGAAAAAGAGGAATCATACAGAAAAAAACTAGAACCTCATGCTTTTAAATATGCTATTTATAAAAATACAGTATTGATATATTTAGTAGAGATCACGTATTATTTTTACTTAAAAATATATTAAAGTCATTGTCAACACTTTTAAAATTCTTTTTACGAAATAAAACTATAAAATAGTATTTCCCATAATCACTCCTGAAATATATCAGAATGTATTTAAAAGAAGCAGTTCATTTTGCCTTTCTTTTTAAAAAACATTTTTTTAAAGATGTGGGGTACAATTCAGGATTAGGAATACAAGTGGTCATCGTATAAGTAAAGTTTGGGCCTTCCTTTGGTCCCCACTTCGCCTGACTTGAGATCAGGTGCCCTTATTGAAGTTATGTGCCACACCCCTCCCCTGGCAGTTTCTGGCTACTGCTAATCCCTTTCTTTTCTTTTTCTTTCTTTTGTGTGTGTGTGTGTGTGTGTGTGTGTCGGAAACTCACTCTGATGCCCAGGATGGAATGCAACGGCACAATCACAGCCTCAGTCTTCCAGGTAGCTGGAATCACAGGTAATGCCACCATGCTCGGCTAACCATTTTCTCTTTCAACATGATTTTCAAGGAAATGTATGCCTGTATCAACACACTCAAGATTAATGGCCCATGCTTGACTGACCAGTCATTTCCACCATCACAATGGCTGGTACAGGTGACAGCATCACTGACGCAGGGATGGATACCAACAGGGAAGCCAGCTTCTACACTAGTAATGCTAGATATACAGCTAGGAAAATATGACTATATTATACAGATTACTGCTTTTTTGGTGTGGTGGAATTTATATTTTATTTCATTATATTTACATCTGTGATAAATAAGAAAGATAAGTTGAATAACAGAGATGAAAGAATGATATTAAATGAGTGGAGTTAATTCAAACGTAAAGGGAAACTACACTTTAAATTATTTGATCAATTAAAACAAGGTTAAGAAAAAACACAATATATAGACATATATATCAATATTTAGACATATATATCACTAACATACGTGCTGTACTTTTCTCGAACTCAAGGCCATGGTTGTTTCAAAATGTTAAAATAATACTATTAATTGTTTCATTCTGAATTAGTCAAATTAATATGCTAAGATGGTCTAATTTTTTCTGGTTCCTAAAACTTTGTAATTGTCTCCTTATCTTTCACAGAACATCAAAAATGAGCTTATCAAAGAGGTCAACATCTTTTATCAGTAAGTTGTATCTTAACCAAATGCTAATTTTAAAATCAGACTAATGAGTGAATTGAGCAGTATTAATTATTGGCCTGAAAAAGAATAAAATTTACGATTTTCCCTTTCATTTTAATATTTAAACCACTATTGGTAAAACAGTGTAACGAGATAAAAGTTCATGAAAACTGCCTTTGTTATGTTTTGTTTTGTTTTTTTTTGGGGGGGGGTTGAGTTGGATTCTCACTCGGTCGCCCAGACTGGAGCGCAGCGGCCCGCTCCCGGCCACCGCAACCTCGACCTGCTGGGCTCCGCCTCAGCCTTTCAAGTAGCCGGAATTACAGGCATGCGCTACCACGCCCGGCTGATTTTTTGATTTATTGTAGAGATGAGGTCTCGCTGCCCAGGCGGGTCTGGAACCCGCAGGCTCATGCAATCCGCTCACCTCAGCCTCCCAAAGGCGCGGGATTACAGGCTGAGCCACCGAGCCCGGCAAAACTGCCTTTGTTATGTAAAAACAAAATACACTAGGGGGAAATTGTTTACTGAGTTCCTCCAAGGATATAACAAATGAAATATCATTCAAATATTTAAGTTTAATTATGCAACATGTTCCAATCCATAATCAAAATACATATGCACACAACCTAAGCATTTACTCACTTTTGTATTTAAATGTTTCTCCTAAGGAGAAAGTCAACATTAATAAAATTATAGAAAAATTCTAAGGGGAAACAATCACACTTTTATGCATATAAAAACAGTTTTCCTAAACTCTTTGGAGAGCACAACTTATGGCTGAGCGGAGATCTCTCCACAGTCAGTTTTAGGGTGTCCCAATCCCACTTTCTTACTGTGCCAGCAAATTCAGTCAATATATTATTATGTTATCAATATGTAATCAAACAATGAGAAATAAGGTCTCTTTCAGACTGAAAAATTCTATTCTTTTTATAGGTTAGTTTGATCACACTGTCAAGCCAGAGGACAGCCTACCTAGAACTGTTCACAACAAATACACACAGGATTCTGCTTTTTGCTTTCCCAAAATGGAACCCGTTAATTTGAGTTTCCTGTCCCCTCATGTTTGCCCCACCAATTAATTAATTTGAATTTGAAATCTAATGATAGTCAATAGCTACTTCTGCTCTTCTTTCTAGCTCCAAATTTCTTTTCTCTATATTCTTCATATCAAAATTTCTCAAATGTTTGATTGTTTTGGAGGCCATTGTACAGGGGTAAAAGAGATAGGCTCAGTTTCCCACAACTTTGTGGCTTCAGATCCAGCTGGATAAGAAAGTCAAAAGCACTGTTCACCAAGTGGCTATGTGACTTATTTTAGCCAATGAGAACAGAAATGAGCTCTGTCCCAGCTGAAGTTTTAAAAGCCACTGCATAATTCACCACACTCACCCTCTGCCAGTGGCCAGTGATGCTCAGAGCGAGGCTGCCCCATTGGTCTGAACCCAGACACTCTCTTAAAGAGGCAGAGAACAAGAGATGGAACAGCCCTTTGTAGAGACTTGAATTTAGAAATCACTCAAGTATTTACATAAAAAGAATATTAAAGCAGAAAGGTAAGATAACTCAAAGAAGCACATTTAATTATTTCTCATACTCAGTAGGATGGGGTTTATGAAGTTTATATCAGTTACAGAGAGGACAGGATATGAGCTTCAGTACATTCACTCATGCTTACTTCTACCTCATGCACAGTGTTGGCTGAGGCCTTATACACGTCTCCAAATTCTGAGAAAAGCTCTTTTCTTATTTTTTAATTCAGTGAGCATAAATCTGTATCCTGCCCATTCCACTGCTATATCCCTGCACCTAGCATACAATAATACATTGGCATAATAAATATTAAGCAAATTAATGGGAACAAGGAATACAAAGAAATATATCACACAGTTCTTTAGGATCTCATAGTAAAGTTTGAGAAAAATGATACACACCAAATCTGGATATATATCAAGTTTTGAAATAGGAGATAAACATTTAAAAATGAGTAGTATATATACATCATTAAAAGTCAAATAGCAGTACAATCTATAAGAAAACAGCAGTACTCTGTCCAACTACCCAAAATCCTGCTCCTTGGATACCCCAATTCTTAGCCACTCTTTCAGCAGATGATTCTGCTATTTACCTTCACTTTCTCTAATGTGCTGATATTGTGATTTACCGATTCACAGTTCCATTCAATACCTATTGACCTCTCACTTTGTAAGATGAGGATTTAAATCTCTTACAGCCCCTTTCCCATCCCACTAGCATTCAATGGACTCATATCACAATTTTTGGTGAAATCGACATTTAAGTTGTTAAATTATGTTAATATTGTTCTCCCTAAGTCAAGTAATGTTCTATGATTGTTACCTTTTCCTGAGTACCTTTTTCTTTTTACTGGTGTTCAGAAACTAGGGCATGGTTCCTGAACCATGTCTGGAATATCTTTATTTTAGCTTCAGCCTTGATTGTGTTGGGCTAGATAGAGAATTATACCATGATAATAATTTCCTCTAAGAATTCTAAGGGCATTGCCCTTGTATCTTCTTACTTATAATCCGGTTGTTGAGAATCGGGTGTCATTTTAATTTTTCATAATTTATCTCTGATATCTCTTAATCTCATTCTCTCTCTTCATTCTCTGGAAGTTTTTAAAATTTTCTCGTTGACTTCCTCTTCTAAACTTTGATGAGTCTTTTCTCATTCATCTTGCTAGGTCATTTCAATTTGAAGACTTATGATACTGACAAATAGTCTTACAAATTCTTTGATAATTTCTGTTCCCCATTTACCTCTAATATCTTCTTTAGAACTCCTGTATTTGGATATTGGACCAGATGAAATAAACCTCAAATTTTCCTACCAGTTGTTTTCCATTGTCTTTTTGTCTTTATCCTTCTTTCTTAGCTATTACCTCAACTTTGCCTATTAACTCTATTAACTCTATTCTATTTGCTAGTTTCAGCTCTATTTTCTATTCCTTCCTACAATGTTTGTTCCAGCTGAGTTCCTATTTTTCTCTCACTCTCTTTTTTTCAGTTCTCTCTTTCAAGTCAGAATCTCCCTAAAAAGTCTTATGATTCTTGGCTGAGCATTTGCATTTAATAAGACACTAACAAGCTGTCTGGTG
Organism: Cephalopachus bancanus; assembly: GCA_027257055.1. Classification (NCBI taxonomy): domain Eukaryota; kingdom Metazoa; phylum Chordata; class Mammalia; order Primates; family Tarsiidae; genus Cephalopachus; species Cephalopachus bancanus. The sequence goes on along the minus strand of JAPVLO010000024.1, from coordinate 10,721,458 downwards.
CTGCACTGGAGAGTGGCTATATATTTAGTTGACCTTCCTTTTGTGAGAGAGTCCAAAAATCAGTATATGTAGGTTCACCCTTTCCACTCTGGGGCTTTTCAATTCTTCAGGGAAGAATCCTCCCATCTTCAGAAAGGGTTAACCCTTCTAAGCAAAGGTCACCTGCTTGTCATCTTTGTTCCCTTCTCTGCACACACCGGGCCCCAACAGTGTTTCATCTTTCTAAAACACAAAAGTTTATAAAGTACACGCACATGATTCTCCAAAATAATCAAAAGGAGAATGAAAAACATGTATCAAGATCCTCTTTTCATAAATGGAAAAAACAAAGAACAATCAAGTTCTATGAATTCATGATAAAATCAAAAAAGAGGAAGAAAAAGAAGGAATGGAGAGAGCAAAAGAGAACATATTTGGTAATTCAAAAGAAAATGTACACAGTTCTTCTTCTCTTTAGGTATATCCTCCTTCTGACGCCTATAGAGAAAATCATTCTATATATTTTGCAAATACGAGCATGAAGAAGTTTGTCAAGAGGATCATGCAGCCTATTTGAAATAGACCCCGCCAGTGTTTTTCATTGGCAGCAATCAATAAAACTTTCACAAAGTTATTATTCTCCTTATGATAGAACTGGTGTTTCATAAGATACATTTTCAAATAGGGCACAATGGAAGAATTTGTAGATGTGGTATGTATTTAAAGAAAAAAACTTTATAATTCTCTCACCCATTTTGGCTTTAATTGAGTTTCTTTAGGATATTTCCACCTAAATAAGTTTTCCTAAAAAATTCTGCCCCTTATCATCTAAGGTACTCTCACTGGAATATCTTGAGAAGTAGTTTAGAGAGCAGAATGATATTAACCTAAATGTAGTTTTACTATCTTTAGCTCAGTCAGGCAGATACGTTTTTATAGCTGAAAGAACTTTAAAAATTCAATTTAATTTTTTTTTTTTTTGCAGAATTTTCCTCCCAAATAAACAAAGAGGCTGTATGGTTCATGTCTGTAATCTCAGCACTTTGGGAGACAGAGGAGGGAAGACGTCTTGAGCCCAGGAGTTTGAGACCAGCCTGGGCAGCATAGCAAGACCTCATTTCTACAAAAAAAAATTTAAAAATTAACTGGCTGTGGTGGCATGAACCTGTAGTTCCAGGCACTCTTTGGGATGCTGATGCAGGAAGATTGCTTGAGCCCTTCTCTGCACACACCAGGCCCCAACAGTGTGTGTAGGTGGCTGCGATGAGCCATGGTTGTGCTACTGCTCTTCAGCCTGGGCAACAGAATGACACCATGACTAAATAATTAATACATAGACAATAAATAAAAGAGTTGAGTCCACTGTACCAACTGAAACAAAGATTTTATAATGATCCCAGTAAGATCATGCCCATTAAAAAAAAAGCAAGTTGTCTTCTTACTTGACACAAAAATCTTGAGAGAGAAAAGAAGCTCAGGATTTGGAGAAGGGTTTCTTCATGTGGGGCAAGGTGCTGCACCCTTAAAATCCTTAGGCCCTTTGAGTGAAGGTAAGTAAAATAAGTACCTTAGACACTTTGAGTGAAGGTAAGTAAAAGTGAGTGCTTAGGAGTTCAGTAAAATAGGACTTGAGAAAAAGAGAAAGGATCATCTACTTCTGAGTGACAGAATCAGAGTAGTAGCACCCACCTTGGCCTGGAAAGGTGTGACCCTAATAAGGTATGACCCCCGCATTCCCAGCCATAGCTAATTGAACAATTGACTTAAGTAGGTCAATTCAAATATCTCTTCCTGGTAATTTGAAATTGAGGAAAGGAGAAGTTAGTTGAGTTGAAAATTCACGCAGAGTCAGGGACAAGTTGACATCAGGGGAAGCCAAAGCCAAGTTGTAAACAAGCTCAAATGTCAGAAGACTAGAGAAGCCAGAACATCACTTTGCAGATCAAAAGAGAAGAAGGGAGCAGGCACAGAGATAAAAGAGCTAGAGACCAGGCACATTATGAGAGAGAATGTAAGCCATCTTGTTCCTAGGCTCATATCCTATCTTTTTTTTTTTGAGTTGGAGTCTCACTCTGTCGCCCAGACTGGAGTGCAGTGGCCGTTCCCGGCCACTGCCTCGACCTGCTGGGCTCCGGCGATCCTTCCGCCTCAGCCTTCCAAGTAGCCGGAATTACAGGCACGCACTACCACGCCCGGCTGATTTTTTGATGTATTGTAGAGATGAGGTCTCACTGCCCAGGCGGGTCTCGAACCTGTGGGATCAGGCAATCCACTCACCTCAGTCTCCCAAAGGCGCGGGATTACAGGCTGAGCCACCGAGCCCGGCTCATATCCTATCTTACATCTCAGCTTCTGTCTCCTAAGTCTTAGCTATATGTTCTGACCTACCCGGGAATGTCCATGAAATGGTCTACTCTTTCACTTATATAAATACTTTTATTTGTGGGTTTTCTACTCCTTGAAACCTAACAGCCTTGCCTGAGACAGTCAACTTCAAGGAGGAAAGTGTTTCTGAGCTAAACACCAGGTGTTCACCTTAATAAATGTTAAGCGAACGAACTGGAACAAGGAATTCAAAGAAATACAACACACAGTGCTTCAGGATCTCACAGTGGAGAAAAAGCATCCTAAAGAGAGGACTAGCAGCCCACAGGTCAACCTTGAGGCAGGAGACAGCAAGTTGAGTTCTAAAAATTAAAAGTAGTTAAGTTCAACGAGAGCAAAAAGAACATGGAAGTGGGGAGAGAGAGGAAACAAGGTTGGAGAGAAAGGCAAGAGCCAATGAACAAAGGACCTTATGATCCATGCTTAGGGACTTAGGCTTTATCCTGTAGGTGACAAGATCAGCTGTGTGTTTCACAAGATCATTCTGGCAGTGACATGGAGGCAGAAGTGGTGGTTGAGAGCAAGATTGGAGGCAGGGGAACAGTGAGCATGTGAGCTTCTCAAAAGTAGCTTTGTGCTGTTGTTATTTTCACCATCAGGAACTATTTAAGGGAAGGGAGAAAAAGACTAAAAGCATCAATGCGGTCCTAAGAAGCAATTCAGCAGAGCTCTTCATGAAGCACAAGTCTGGCAGGTTGGTTAGTGGTATAGTACAGAATTCTACACTTCAGGCCTGATGTTTTAAAGAGACGACTACAGCCTAGGGGATTGTTGACCCATGAGCAAGTGCACCACCAAATGTGAGCTAGAACATGATAAAATATAGATCACAAAGGAAGCTCACACATTGAAATATCACACAATTTCACACTTCATTTCCCCAGTTCTCATCTTCATGTATTAATTTCCCATCAAAACACAAAGCCATATCAAGTTCAGGAAACATGGTACCTTTCATAAAATCTGATAAAAGCATTAATAATTAAAGAATGACTTTGAAAGTAGGGCATCTAAAACTCTTTGGCACAATATTTTTGTGCAGTTCAGTAACATACACCAAAAAAAAAAAAAAAAGTGCATATCCCTGATCAGAATGCAATGGAAGTTTTGATCTTAATTGATTTAGATAACAGGACAAATCAAATAGTTAAATGGATGGAAATGGATTTGATGACAGTCTAGGCTGTAGACAAAAGAAACCTCTTACTTTATTAGTAATTTTCCTCATACATCAATGAAGAAAGAGGATGTTACATTTACAACAGTTGTTATTCTAGCAACTGACCACACAGCATTACTTTAACATTAAGCTTTGACTCCTGAATTTTTCTCTTTCCACACTCAAAATGCCTGTCAACTGTCTTGACTTCAGGGGTACAAGTGTAAATAAATGAAACATATTCTTCTTTCCCTTATGGATAGATCCCATACTTAATTTACACCCTGACAATGCTTTCCTTCTCTCTCATTCCAGGAGAGTGCAGCATCCTAACCACATCTAAAATGTCATTTAAAAAGTCACCTTAGTAACAAACAGCTGCTCTGTGTGTGGCCTATGAACTGCAGCTTTAGTATTACCTGGGAGCTTATTAGAAATGCAGAGTCTCAGGTCTTAGCCAAAACTGACTGAATGAGGATCTGCATTTTATCAAGATTCCTAGGTGATCTTTGATTGAGAAGTACTGCCAGATTGTCAGATATTTTGGATAACACAAGCTGAAGAGAGCTTGACTACAACCTAAGATCCGATCTTAACTTTTTTGCTAGTCTGGAGAAATGGCTCCATTTACTTCAAAAGTAGTACATTCCAGGAAGGTGGCATAGCTGTGAAACACAGACCCCCCCCCTCCAAAAGTCCTAAGTTCAAATCTAAGCTCTGCTACTCAAAAGCTGTTTTTTCAGCAAGTTACTTAACCACACTGTAGAATTTTTAGTCCCTTTTCCTTTGTGTTTAAGGGACCATTCATTTTTTGTTTTGTTTTGTTTTGCTTTAGATCATTGTAGACTCACATGCAGTTAGAAAAATAATACAGAGACATTCTACATGCTCTTCACCCAGTTTTTCCCATGGTAACATCTTGCATAATTTAGTACAAAAGCAAAACTAGGAAATCTGTTCTCTATCTCTACAAGCTTGTCATTTCAAGACTGTTATATAAACAGAATCATGTAGCAGGTAATCCGAGCTTAGATTTTTTCATTCAGCATCATTCCTGAGACCCATCCAAGTTGCTGCATGTATCGATAGTTCATTCCTTTTCACTGATGGGTCTTATTCAATGGCATAAATATGCCACCGTTTTTTTTAACTGTTCACTTTTTGAAGGACACTTGGGTTGTTTCCAGTTTTTGGCTTCTATAAATAAAGCAGCTATGGACATGCATGTACAGGTTTTTGTGTGAACATACATAAATTTCCATTTCCCTGGGATAAATGTTCAAGACTGCAATTGCTCGTCACATGGCCATTTTGTGAGATATTGTCATACTCTTTTCTAAAATGGTTGTACCATTTTAGATTCCCACTAGCAATGTACGAGTCATCTACTTCTCTTCATCTTTGCCAGCATTTGATATTATCACTATTTTTTTTAAATTTTAGCCAGTGCAATAGATGTATAGTGATATCTCATTGTATTTGTTATTTTCTCCCAATTATTAATTAATTAATTTATAGACAGTGTCTCACTCTGTCACCCACACTGGAGTACAGTGGCATGATCATAACTCACTGTAATCCCAAGCTCTTGGGCTCAAGTAACCTTCCCACCCGAGCCTCCCATTTACATTTCCCTAATGGGTAATGATATTAGCATCTTCTCGTGTGTTTATTTGCCATCCATATATCATTTTTAGGGAAATGTCTATTATATCTTTTGTCCATTTTCTAATTGGATTGATTGTTTTCTTTGTTGAATTCTGAAAGCTTGTTATACATTCTAGATACAAGGCCTTTGTTGGATACATGGTTTACAAATATTTTCTCCCATTCTGTAGCTGTTTTTACATCTTCTTCCCTTAGAATAGTTTCTGATGCTGAACTAGGTTCTGGAAAACTCTCAAATGCTAACATCATTGTGCCTATCAAATGGAAAAGTTATGTCTCAAAGTATGGCTCATAAAAGTCATTCAATATAGCCTGTGCATTAATTGTTTGCTTTTTTGTTTTGATTCAATAAACAATGCATTAACTCATCACACTGTTGTTTCAGACTTAAAACATCATAGCATCTTGAAAGCAAACTTTCAAAGACCAACTCACACAACACTTCATTCCTTAAATAAAAGTAATTTAACAATTTTGTATGGATTCTTCAATCTCTTTTCTATGTATTTACATATATGTTGGATATAGATAACATAAATTTAGGTTGTATTTTGGGGAAATCAAATTATTAATATTTTTCCCTGTGTGTTTTCCTACCATTTGCAAGTCCTTTTCCCAACCTTGAAATTAGTTGAATCATGGTTCTGATTTATTTTTGTGAATTACTTTTGGATCCATCTGAAGTACATTTTTGTGTATGACATGCAATAGAAATAAATTTATAATTTTTGCAAATAGTTATCCAATTTTGTGAATGGCCATATTAAATCTTATCTAGAAAGTCTTGGCACATGCTATGTATCTATAAATTTAGGCATATTTTTCAGATGTATATGCTGTTTCATTGATCTTACTATCCATTTTGTTGTCAAGTTTTAACTTTATAATTGAGTACTTTTTGACTTTTGCCAATTCAAGTTTTCGTCTTCTCTGTTAATATTTTGTTGGTTACTATTTATCTCTAGCTTATCTTTCAGAACAAATTAATGAATCTATACTTTCAAGTCCAAGAAAATGTCCTAGTGATATTTTGACCAACACTTATGATACTTATGACCAAACTTATAAGTACTTTTAAAGGATGCTCCATATTTTTGAAACTCTTTATTTATATTCTTCAGTAAAGTCATGAAATACAGATTGATAAATGGTTGAGAATGTTCCCAAAACTTGCTTGAAGCATTAAAATTCATGCTTCTCTTTTTAACTTCTAAATATCTTTCAGTCTTTGTGAGTACACAACAAAACTGCCAAGATCTATCTTCAAAGGACAGAAAAATCACAGACTGCACATGTTCTGATAACTATCAAGTTTAGGTCTGTTTTTGCAAATAATGAGGAAATAATTATTCTTATGCTACAAAGTAGAGAAACAACTTTGTGTGTGTGTGTGTGTGTGTGTGTGTGTGTGTGTTATTTGTAGGTGTTTGAGAATAAACAGGTAGAGATGGAAGAATAAACAAGGCTTAATTCTGGGTCCTGGAATATACCAAGAAACAATGTGCTATTACTCCAAATGGAGAGGACAACTGTCATAATAAATGCTAATAAAAAATATTTAATCTGGAAAAAGAGATAGTATTAACCCAGCAATTATGCTAAGCACAACTTGTTAGCATGAGTTGCCTGGAAGAATTAGGCAATTTCACTCTAAATAACTGAATTTCAGTGAAGCTTATTATGTATGTTATTGCTTTTCTATGTTCGTTTGTTTACTGTTCATAATGACAAAATTGTCTTAAAACAGAAACTCCAACTCAATGATACATTATTCCTATACTGAAAGAGACAAGGTAAAATAATGTAAAGAGTATGTTTCTTCTAACCTTCCAACAATTAAATCAGCTTAATTATTAAATGGAACTATCAATTGATAATAGAGAAAGTTGCCTTGCAATATCCCTTTCCCTCTCCCACCTTCATCGCAAGAATCCTAATTTTTGGCTGGTCGTTTGCTGCTCAATTAAAAGACGACATGCCCCAGCTTCAGAGGCAGATAGGTAAAGCCATGTGCAAAGATTGTTTGACCTTTTTTGTCCTTCCTCTATCCTGCCTGCTAAAAGGAACAAGTGATGACTGGAGGTTTAATAGCTGTATTAGACCACTAGGAAGGGGTTTTCATAAAGATAAAAGAGTGATGAGCTGCAAGGAGGCTGGGTCCCTGATGAATACATGGAAAATATACCACCTTATCTCCAAATGTATTTCATTTGTGATGGAAATTAACTTCTATCTTATTGAAGATATTTTCATTAGCTTTTTTTAGAACTTTAATTTCATTTTTTTAGAGATGGGGTCATCCAGGCTGGAGTGCAGTGGCATGATCATAGCTCACTGCAGCCTTGAACTCCTGGGCTCAAGGAATACTTCCATCTCAGCATACTAAGTAGTGAGGACTACAGGTGTACACCACCAAGTCCAGCTAATTTTTTTGGTAAAGACAGAGTCTTGCTATGCTGTCCAGGCTGGTTTTGAACTCCTGGCCTCAAGCAATCCTCCTGTCTCAGCCTCCCGAAGTGCTGGGATTGACAGGCGTGAGCCACCACACCCAGAATTAGTTTTGTTTTAGGCAGCTGAACCCAATTCCAAATTATATAATCTATATAAAAGTAAGACCAAATTTTGTGGAATTGAATGTATTATAACCACTTTTGGACAAAATTTCCTCTTTAAATTATAATTACTATAAAAATGCATTATGCCTATGTCAATAAATTGCAATTGAAGAATTTTTAAGTCAAAAAGTTTCCAAGACAAAATAGGCAATCACTGTTTTCTCTAGACTTCATTTTTTTGATGTTTTTCCCATCTATCAACATATTTGAATAGAAACAAACATTACATTTCTAAAATCATAAGCAACAAATATATAGATGCATAAAAATAATCTACTTTTCTTCCCTTTTAAGTACCACCATTGAAAAATAGTTTGAATCATGGCTGTTTCAAAGAAAAGACAGTATTTTTAATGTACATTAATTATATATATAAAATTATCTGTAATATAGAAATATATTAATTTTAATTTAGATATGCATATCATATTTGAATTTTTATTTTTTATTTCATTGCTACAACCTCTTAATTGGTTAAATTCTTATTTTATTGCTACACTCTCTAGTTGATTAACAGAAACAGTGGGAAAAGATATATCTCATTTCTAATTGCAAACAGAATATGTGTGATGTTTCAGTGAGTATAATGTTTGCTGTGGGTCTTGTAGATAACCTGTATCTGGCTAAGAAAGTTCCTTTCAGTCATTGCTTTGTTAAACTCTGGTATGTCTGCATGACTCTTTGAGCTATGACCACCATGTTTCCTAGCTTTGGCACCCTACCCTGCCTTGGGGAGGTGAATCTCCTCTCTCACTCTTTCTCTCTTTAATTTACTTTCTAAATAAACTATATTTTCCAAACTTAAAAAAATAAAGTCCTTTTCTATTTGTTAAGATTTTTTAAAGACAAAACACTAAATTTTATTAAATACTTCTCGTGAAATCATTAAGAAAATAATGACCTTTTTCTCTTTTAATCTATTCATGAGGGAAATTACCTTAAAAGGTTTTCTGATATTAAGTCACTCTTTGGCACATTGAATAAAACATCTCTGGTTATGATACATTTTTTAAACATAGCTGGAAGTAGTTTTCACTCAATCCTCTATAACATTTCACCTGAAACTACTGCAATTTAAAGACAGAAGGAAGGATGCTCTTCACACCTTATTCACCAAAAGCAACTGGAACAATTGTCTTATAACACTTTTAGTTGCAGCCACTAAATGCATTTCAAAAGGACCAGGAATAGAAGTATTTCTTAGAGATGGTCTCTAGAGTGTTTCATTCTTTCCAGTAATAAATTCTGAAATTTAGGGGTAAAAATGATTCCACCTGCAATTATTTAATATATACTTTGAATACAACGGAAACTGGTTTTGAAAGAAAGTAGATGCAATTTTACATGGAGAGGGCTTCTGGGATTAGTAGTGTTCTATTTCTTGACCTGGGTGGTAGTTCCATAGGAGTTTATAGCTATTCTTTAAGCTGTTTACCTCCATACATGCATCTCTATGTATGATATACTCATATCTCACAAAAAAGTAATAAAAATTTCTTTAAAGATTTTTAGGAACTCAGATACTTAGGTATACTTCTTCCGAGATTTAGGAATTGGAAGTGATATTTCAAGAATTATTTCCAGATCTCTGATTCCATATTTATTACACAGTAGTTAATCCATCACTATCAACTCTCCATGGTAAAGAATATGTAAAGGTGAAAAATCAGAAACTCTTTCATCTTAATCAAGATTTTTAATCAAGAATTAAAGACATCCATGATACAGGTGTGTCACTAATGGATTAGACTGTAAAGCAGAAGCTGTAATTCTGCCCTTTCCTTACTAGTTCCTTCTTATTTTTGTTTACTGATCATGAACAGAAACTCATTATGAAACAACTATTCCCACTGAATTCACAGTAAATTAAAACCAAAATAAAAACAGGTTTGTACCTTGAAAGTACAGTTATAATGATATCATATTTTTATTTTAAATAACACTATTTATCATTCAACTAAAACCTTGGGAGTTTAAATAAGTTTTTCTGTCACACAAAGAAAACAAATTATTAAATAATCTGCAAATATTTTATTCCCTTCTTTCCAGCATATTCAACTGAACTTATCTTGTACTATCTAGTAATTGATGTTTTAGAAGAAACAATATAAAAATGGACTTTAAATGTGACTATTTTTACAAAAAATAAACTTAAGCATCTGTGTTTTTTATATTTTTTTCCATTTTCCTCGAGTAATCCATGTCCAGAGAACATAATGCCCATTCTTTAAGAAAGGTATTATTGACCTGGCTCGGTGGCCCAGCCTGTAGTCCCAGCACTTTGGGAGGACAAGGTGAATGGATCGCTTGAGCCTGCAGGTTCAAGACCAGACACAGCAACATGGTGAGACCTTGTCTCTAAAATAAATAAAAAAACAAAATTAGCCGGGCATGGTAGGGCGTGCCTGTAGTTCCGGTTACTTGGAAGACTGAGGCGGAAGGATTTCCAAAGCCCAGCAGGTTGACGCTGGATTGGCCATGAGCGTGCCACTCACTTCAGCCTGGGCGACAGAGTGAGACTCCAACTCAGAAAAAAAAAAGAATGGTATTGTTAAAAATGATGAAATCATATGTAGACTTAAAAAGACTCTACATTAGTAGAAAAATACCATAATATTTGGAGGCAATGACCATAATATTTGGAGAATTTGGGAATTGGGAGAATTTGAGAATTTGGAGGCAATTCTACAAACTGATAATACATATTTGCTTTTTTTAAAAATTTATTTATTTATTATAAAGATGCAGGGTACAATTCAGGGTTAGGTATACAAACATTGATCATGCAGGTACCCTTGTTGATGAGGCATGCCCCTCCCTCCCCTAGCAGTCTTCCCCAACTGCCAGTCCCACCCCCCCTTCCCCTGACAGTTTTCCACTACTGCCAATTACTTTCTTACAGCATTAGAATGCTCAGTGATTTATCACAAAAACAAAGAAATGAGTTCCATAGGTTCTCACTCATAAGGTGACCATATTTGCTTTTTAAAAATTAATAAATGAGGCCAGGCGTGGTGGTTCACACTTGTAATCCCAGCACTTTGGGAGGCCGAGGTGGGAGGATTACTTGTGGCCAGGATTTCAAGAACAGCTTAGGCAGCATAAGGAGAACTTATCTCTACAAAAAAATGTTTAAAAATAAAAATTAAAAAGATGGCAAACAGTGCTAGAACTATAAGAATGAATGCACTATGATCAGTTCCTTTCCATCTCAGAGGGAGGCAAATGAAAGTGTGTGCAATCAAATCTTCAAAATGTAATTTTATTTTAAAATACTACTATAAAATGATGTTTAAAAAGTTTTCCAGAAAAATCATAAATATTTATACTGATTTCTGTATATGAATGGTACCATCATCCATGTGCAATATTTTTAAGGCCATAGTATTTTCTCAGTGTCACATTATAATTTAAGGTGAGACACATGATTTATTGCATTATAATGAATCATACAGATCTTCAAATGCCTTGTCTAATTTCACTTTGTAGTCTAAAAGTGCATATATAATTATGCTGTTTTTCTACATGTCTCCAATGTTTCTCCTGATTAATTCTAAGTATGATTCAGCATCCTGCTCTCTTGGGTTGAGAAAAATACAGTGAAAGAGGGGAAACTAGTCATTAATGTACCTTTTGCTTAATTGACAAGAGTGCATTAAGTTTTTTAATTAACCCCTTACATACATTTTATGTGTTCATTTTGTCACTTAGGCATCAGTAAGGAGAGGAATATATTAGTGGGTTGAAATTATCATACGAGCAAGCACTATAAGATTAAACAACTTACTGATTAGGTTGAAAAATACAACACAGTTATTGAAACGAGTTGTCTTCAGACATTGTTATCTTCTGAAAACAAAGACGAATAAAAATTATGCTTACCTGGCTTTTATTGGGAGCAGATGGGATGTGGCATTTTGGAAAGGTATGGAAGGCAAATATTGAAGGCAATGGGAGAAGGTCTATAATTGAAGTGAACACAACATGATGTGTAGAACTAAGACAATGGAGCAAGATTGGTGTAAAGATCAGGAAAGCCTTCTAAGATACATTACAACTAGTAGGTTCTTAATAGGAAGTAAGAAAGTGAAGGCATATTAGGGAATGACAGTCTCAGTATCCCTGAGGATATCCCTGAGGGAGACTGCAGAGATACTACAGCAGGCCATTGGCTTAGATGGAAAGCTATGAATGCAGCTAAGCTATTGTGAATCTGTGGGCTACAGTGAAGAAATAAAAGGCAGGAGAAAAAACAAATAGTTCACCCTTTCTTAACATTCAGATTTCAGCTTCTCTGTGAGTTGAGTGGCCTTCCCTTATTCCATTCATACACACAATATTACACCTCTCTCTTACTAGTTTCTTTCTTGGTCTGTGCATGATGAATGTTTTCATTTGTTTAACCAGTTTCTTGTCCACCTTCCTCACAATATGGGAAGTTTTAAGATAGCAGGGAGTTGTATCTGTAGCCCCCAGAATAACGCCTGGGATAGGTAGGCACTAGATAATATAGTTGAATAGATGACTTAAATCAACAAGGTGGTTTAGATGAACAAGATGAAAAGTAGAGAGGGAATAAGTAGGAAGTAAAGACTAGTCTACATTAAAAAAAAAAAAGGACAAGATTAGAGACAAATAAACCCCTCAGATGTCAGAGTGTTTCAGATGTTACCCATGGCACCAATCCCTCATCTGCCCTAGAACCTTTCTTTACCAAAAAATTCAAAGGAGCACTTTGAAAAGCCTACACCTATCACATATGCTACATATCGTAAGAGTCTGTCAGACTGAAAACCAGAAGACCAACTGCATTTTACACACACTGCTCTTTCAACTGAAAAGTGAGAAAAAAGATACATCTTTAATGGGAAACACTATAATTGAAACTTATTCAAATAAGTAGGTTTTTCAATATTAATCTTTTCAACAATCATATTTGTAAGAAAGAAATGGATTACTATTGTGTGAATCATAAGTTAAAATTCCTATTGTGAGCACTTAAATTTTTTCACAAACATCACTATATTAATCTGCCTTTTTTTGCCATTTACTGCTGTTATGTTCAAAAATTCAATCTCCTAGACAAATGGCAATCCAAGAACATAATTCAAGTAATATATTATTCCTTTTGACTAGAAAGGTATATTTGCTCATTCTGGTTTTTTTAATTCAAATTTTCAACAGCTATTACTTCATATATTTCTGAATACAAAATACATATCCTGCTTTTTCAACTACTATAACATATAGCAACTTCTAGTATCGCGTTCCTCCTTTCTCTGAAACATGCCAAATATAATAAATTTAAATTAAATCATACAGAAATTGTTTATGCTATTTTCTTTGACATAACTTGAATATTTTAATTGCATTCAATATATCTTGTAGGTTAAAAGTAAAATGTCATGAGCTTCATTATTTAAATTTCATATGTAAAATCTTCTTTGCCTAAAACATGCAAGGCAACACGATATCCAGTATTACTACTTAGCAAAAATTAAATGTCTTTTGGTATTATAATTCCTTCCTCATGTAGGGAATTCTTTCAATTTTAGCACATTTTTTTCTATTTCATCTTTAGATACAAAAATAAAAGGTGAACTTAAAAGAAAATCATGTTTTTAAAGAATCTTCTCTGGACAATATACACTGATTCACTTCCAATAATAATTACATTTTTTTGAGCTTGACAACTCAGTCACCACCAATGACAGACACTCTTTAATGAGTCGTCAGCTAAGTAAATTTATTTAAGTGTACCCAAATTACCTCCTCCACCAATAGACGGTTATTGGTTATTGCTTAGTTTCTACATATTCACTGAAGACAATACACAAACTTCTGCAAAGGGAAAGGATTTCTGTGTAACTCTGGGCACATCTTATAAACCTTGGAGTATCGTCAATGCACCATAGCCAATTGTAAGGGCCAAGTGTGGCTATATATATAAGAATGCCTTCAGAACTACAAAATGCTTTATACATACAAGATTCATATTAAAATATCATTGCTAGTAACAACTTTAAAAAAAGTGAAACCTGTAATTGAATGTTTTTTCCCTTACATGTAAGATTTACAACATAAGGGGGAAAAATTCAGAGATTGAAAATCAACAGAAATGGCCTCTTTGTACTTGGTCTTTGCATACAATAGACGCAGCATCAAATGCACAGTAAGTAGATAGACACCATCTTCACATGCCCAGGTTTATTGTAATTGCCTCCTAACTTTTGCCCTTGTCGCCTTATACAGTAATCTGTTCTCAGCACACAGTAATCAAGAGGCTTATGGAACCTGCCTTCTCACCCCAACTCCATCCCAGGGAACTCTCCTACCTCCACCCTTTTCCTTCCTCATGGGCCTCCAGGCACAGTGGACTCCTTGCTCTTCTTTCCACAGGCAGCCTCCCATTTCAGGGTCTTTGCACTTGGTATTTCCTCTGCCAAGAATATTGTCATCCCATGTATCTATGTATACATGTGGTTTCCTATCTCGCTGCCCTTCAGGTCTTTGCTCAACTGTCACCTTCTCAGTGAGTCTTCATAGACCCTGTTATTTAAAAGTACAACACTTCTTCAAGGTCCCAGAAGTCCCCTTCTTGTGTTCCAGAGTATCCAGTCCCATTACAATATGACTTATTTTACCTTTTACTTTGTTTCATTCCTGACTGAATACTCTGGGATCATTTTTATGTTTTGTTGACTGTACCCCCTACTACCTAACACAGTGGCTGGAACATAGAAGGCCATCATAAATATTGGTCAAATTAATAGATACACAACTTTGGCATCATATACATAGGCAAGCTACCTGTAAGCTAAAATTTATAAACTCTTTTGAGTTTTGAGGTTCAAGTTAAATTTTCTAAAAAGGGTCCAAGTGCAGGGCACGGTGACTCAAACCTGTAATCCCACCACTTTGGGAGGCCAAGGCAAGAGGGATTGCCTGGGCAACAAGGTGATATCTTGTCTCTACAATAAAATCAAATAATTAGCCAGGCATGGTAGCACGCACCTGTAGTTCCAGCAACATGGAAGGCTGAGGCAAAAGGATCACCAGAGCCCAGCAGGTCGAGGCTGTGGTGGCTGTGAACGTGCCACACTGTACTCCAGCCTGGGTGATGCAGTGAGACTCAAACTCAAAAATAAAAAGTAAAAATAAAAAGCACAAAGTATACACAAATAATGAGGAACAAAAGAGAGTTTTTTCCTTTTTTAAAAAAATCATCACAAAACAAAATAAAATAAATCATGCCTAGTGTATCAATAATTGGCCGTAAACACAGGCAGTTTCCAACATAGTCATAAGGTCTTTTATTTGACTAAATATCAATGAAAGATTAAAGAACACATTTCAAATCCATCTTTGATTCAAATTTTAAAAACAAAAATTAAATCAATTATATATGCCTTTGTTTCTCCTCTATATGAAATCAAGATTACCGCTAAAACAGGTAAAAAGTTCCTATAACTCTGCCTTTTGCTCCCACAAACACATAAAAATAAATTTTGTGTTTTGGCCACTATACTACAACAGCTTATTGGACAATCACAAATAGTTCAATGTAAGATGTGTTCTCAGAAAATGTGAGACCCTGGGGACAGGGGTGAGGAATCTAACATCTTCCACTTCAGTACTTCTAGGATGCCCTCAGGAGAATGTGAAGAAATCAAGTTTTTGTACAAATGGACCAAATACTTTTTTAAGGTGTTATTTTATTGTAGGAAATTAAAAATTTACAAACAAAATCTACCATAATTATGATTTTTACAGTAGCTGCTTAAGGGTTATGCTTATTGAGTCCAGGGTCAGGCACACTTTTGTGCCATTTTATCTCAAGGGCCACATCAAAACAGAAGAGTTGTCATGCATATGGAATTTGATCCCCACAATGCGTTCTTTCCCTTCCATATTACTCTGTGGCCCCGATGACCTTTATGTCATAAGTTTTATACTTTAACCATTTCCTGTATATCTGTATTGTTCCCACAAGAGAGCTCCTTGAGGACAGAAAGCTTCAATTAATAAATACTCAATTTAATAAGGATGAATACTTGCTTATAGGACCTTCAAAGAAAAACAAGCAAAAATATTTGTAAATAATGCAAAGTAGAGCTGCAGACACTGGTACAGTATTACCGGTCATGGCCTCAAAATCTCCCCATCTGACAGAAGATAAACAGGAAGAACTACCAGCAAAGATGTGATGTTCACAAAATTTGCCCTGAGAGTCCTCAGCTTCTCATTTATTCACTTTCTCTCTCTCTCTTTTCTGTTGTCTAACGCACTGCTATTTTTGCTGTTCTATCAATTGGCATTTTCACACCTTGACTAAATGCCAGGAAAATTGTTCAATTTTTAAATACATTTTTCTTTTAATCTTTCTAATAATATAGTTGATGAAGCATTATATTATCTCCAGTTTCCAGACTAAAAAACATTGATCTAAGTGAAGTCAGACAGTACTGGTTTTAAATTGTTCAAAGTGAAAGAAAGTCTCAAAGAAAAGATTTAAAATCAGGACTCTCTAGCTCACAACCTGTGCTCCTAGTTTGTTCTGGTCTCCCATTTTTGTCTGGTGTTGGTTACGTGCACAGGTCCTGTGGATTATTACATTTTCATGTAGATGAGTTTCCTGGGACTTATTCTTCCAACCAATTATTGCAGGGAAGTTATATATGCAATTACAGAATTAAGGGCAATACAGCAGTCCCCCTTTTCTGAGGTTTCACTTTCTGCAGTTGTAGTTACCCACAGCACAGCACAATACAATACTGAGAAAGAGAGAGAGGAAGAGAAAGAGAAAGAGAGAAACCATGTTCGCATAACCTTTGTTAATCTCTTACTGTGCTTATTTTATAAATAAACTTTGCCACAGGTATATATGTTTAGGAAAAACATAGTATATATAAGGTTCAGTACTATCTGCAGTTTGAGGCATTCACTGGGAGTCTTAGAAAATATTCCTCGTGAATAATGGAGGACTACTGTATACAAAAATCAAAGAAAATGGGATCATCATTTGGGAGGAAGGGAGCATGCTAGCCTCCTGAAACTACACTAAACCAGGTTGGCCTTGTTCTAGAAGTGGGTATGGGAAATGTCAAGAATGCCTTAAGAGAACACTAGCTCCAATAATATAGCAATCTTCATGTTCAAAGAAGAATTACTGTGCATCCCCAAATAATGAACACTACCAGACACAAAGTAGGACTCAAATACCAAGATACTCTGAAAAGTTTGGAAAATTGTAATCAACATTAAATGTGGACATCTCTGAATTTTTCAAATTCAAAAGAACCACAGCAGAGTAGAAGTGAAGGCAATGACTTTGAAACCATCCTTAACATCTGGGTTTTAATGGAAGATACTTTGGTACCAATGGTTACTAAGGCAGTAAGGTGAAAATACAGAGAGTTGCGTAGGAAAGATGAATGACTGGCATAGTATATGTATGAGAGGGAGAGAGGGAGGGGGAAAGAAGAGACAGGAAGAGAGAGAGGGAGAGGAGACAGGACACTTGTTCCTATAAGGAATTATGATACTATAAAATAATGCCATGAAATTTACTAAGCATCTTAACATACTTTAAAAATTATGCCACATTAGCATAGCAGTAGATTTATTTCTAATCAAAGTGAATGCTGTATAGAGAAAGAGTTATCATCATTGTTGAATATGTATCATGTGCCAACAATATTAGTCAGGGAAATGCACAAACTACACCAACTGGGTTTTAAAAGCTGTATGAAATATAACTATATTATTCCTAACAACATAATACAAACAATTATTCTTAGCTATCAACAATCATGTTTCTATTCCACACACTTAGATATATGCATGTTTTGGCAATTACCTATAAATAGTTCAAGTTAATACCTCAAAGTTTTAATCCGTGTTGAAATGTGTCCTTATAAAATCTGATGCCATATTTTGTAAAAAAGAGCTCAATAATAAAGGATCATACTTAAAAGATATGCATATGAAGCTACATTTTCACACATCTTTCCTACGTTTTCAAAATTGAATAAGTATGATATTTTTAACAAGATAATGTTCACTTTTTGAATATAATAAAAAAGTCAAAAGTCTTAATTTTTCATGCCTACATAATGAATTACAAGGTTATAAAAATGTATTCAATGTAAAGGTTTCCAAGAGCATTATAATAAAATGACTCGGAGAAATGAAAATGAGATTAGAAATCAAAAGAACTAGGTTCTAGTCCAGGTTCCTTCACAATCTACTAGTGACCCTGACCTTGACCTAAATTAAGAATGTCAAGTCTATGGCCTCTGAGTGACCAAAATCCCAACTAAACAGAGCTGACACAGAAGTTAAAACTTATTATTCATTCTTGGGTTACTAACTTTACTATGAACTTCAGAGTGTAAATTACAAATTGAGAAAGTTGGCTTCTGAGTCTCCTTGTAACTCTAAGACTCTCAAATAATAAACAAACAAACCACACACACAACACCACACACACACACACACACACACACACACACACACACACACACACACACACACCCCAGGCTCAGAGGTCTAAAGTTCCTATAACATTTGTGAGATTCCTTTAGGTCCTTCATTTTTTGGAAAGGAAAAATGCTTAATTTGCCATGTATAGTATTCTTAACTAATGAAAGACAAACATTATTCAGCAATATAGATGACATACCAGGGAAAATAGGCATGGGTCACATTCATGGTAACTTGGGCATTTGATGGCATGGAATCACAGGTTATGGTGTGAATTGGCTAAGATGACTTAAATGCTCCTGATGAAAGTGAGTCTGATTTCTATCATATCTCCTAAAAGACTTCTACCACTGTTTCTTAATAATCAAATCTTTCTCTCTTTTTTTTTTGAGTTGGAGTCTCACTCTGTCGCCCAGACTGGAGTGCAATGGCCGCTCCCGGCCACCACAGCCTCGACCTGTTGGGCTCCGGCGATCCTTCCGCCTCAGTCTTCCAAGTAGCTGGAACTACAGGCGTGCACTACCACACCTGGCTAATTTTTTTTTATTTATTGTAGAGATGAGGTCTTGCCAACTTGCCCAGGCGGGTCTCGAACCCGCGGGCTCAGGCAATCCACTCACCTCGGCCTCCCAAAGTGCTGGGATTACAGGCTGAGCCACCGAGCCCAGCCAATCAAAACTTTCTAGAAATTACTTCTTGCCACAGGAATTTCAAGAATTGAAGGTGTGGTAGAAGGAGAGTTGTGGAGAATGAACAAGCAGTTATGAGTTCTGTATGTAAAAACCCTGTGAAAAGCTCAACAAACAATGGTGAAGTACTCAACAATACATTCCAGTGGTGAGGTGTCATGCCTTGTATAAAGCACCCAGATTCAGTACAGTGAAAAAATAAGCCACAACTGACCCAGCAGACACTGTAGTTCTACAGAAAAATCTAGCCAGTTTGTAGAAACCATTCCACTCTAACGATTTCAATCTTCTGGTAGTGAAAAACAAAGAAACATAAAAAGAGTATACTACTCTTACATGAGAATATGGGGATGCAAATAGAGATATAAATATTTCTAGGTAATTTCAAAATTCTTAACAACTGGCATTACATTGATACTGATCAATCAGAATGCATGCCAGCATTCAAGCAGTATAGTCACAGTGTAAAACAGGTCTTATTATTGTGTTTAGGGTATATGGCAGCTGGATGTAAACACAAAAAGCTTCTATTTGCTCAATTTTGGCTCTTTTATTTAAAGATTACATATCAAAGATCCCAAAGCGAAAGTCATTTATGTCAATATATTTTCAAAATTTAGCAACTTGAATTGTTAATTATAACCATTAACAGCTGGAATATTCAGAAAGCATCATGTAAATATGACTTTCAGCCAAAATTCAGAGTCCCAAACCTCTATCACAGTGGTTGCCCAGGGTCTCACTCTGTTGCCCAGGTTGGAGTGCATAGCATGACCATGGCTTACCGCAGCCTCCACCTCGTGGATTCAGGTGATCCTTCTACCTCAATCTGTAGTTGGGACCACAGGTGTGCACCACCATGCCTGGCTACTTTTTTTATTTTTATTTTTCTGTAGAGATGAAGTCTCACTATATTGCCCAGGCTGATCTCGAACTCCTAGGCTCAGGCACACCTCCAGCCTTGGCCTCCCAAAGTGCTGGGATTATACGCATGAGTCACTGCACCCAGCCTAGGTTGCATTTTTATGTTACTAATCGGTTACTTTTATTGAGTGCTTAGCATGTGTCAAACTCTTTAAATTGTTATATTACATATCTTTGAGTCTTTAAAATAACCCTATGACTGTAGTCCCAAGTTCTCAGGAGGCTAGGGTGGAAGGATCCCTTGAGCAGAGGAGTCTGAGACCAGTCTGGGCAACATATCAAGATCCCATCTCAAAAACAAACAAAAAAACCTATAAAATAGATCCTATTTGCAAATTCAGTTGATGAAGTCATACATATTTTCAGCCTAGATTGAAAGCTATATCATACTACCTGGAAGATTACATGGCTTTATTTGTTTTGCAAAATAAAAAGCAAACAAGCAAACAACTGTCATCAAGACCACAGATACAGTCAGCTCCAAACCCAAATCTCCTATATTTGCATTTCCATTTCTAACTACTATGAACCAGGAAAATCAACTTTACTGAGCACCTCTATATGCCAGACATTGCTAAATGCAACATTATCTCATGTAACCCTCACTACTGCCCCAATGTATATCACTAGCCCCATTTTACAGATTAGAAAACTGAGAGAGGCTAAGTAACCCACATTAGGGCCAATCAGAGCACAGGCAGCAGATAAGGGATTTAAAGCTGAAGCTAGTGTTCCCTAAAACATACTTCATGGTCTCTACAGCACAAACAACCAATATTCATAGGTGTAACCAAAGGCTACCATGATGAGGTAAATGTACAGTCAATATATTATGTCCAGCAGAAAAATATCCCAAAGTGAATCTCAGCACTTTGGGAGGCTGAGGTAGGAGTATCACTTGAGGCTAGGAGTTCAAGACGCACCTGGGCAACATAGTATATCCCATCTCTACAAAAAATAAAGAAATTACAGGTGTGGTGGTGTGCACCTGTAGTCCCAACTTTTTGGAAAGTTGAGGCTGGAAGACTGCATGAGTCCAGGTGTTTGAAGTTTCAGTAGGCTATGACTGTGCCACTATACTCCAGTCTGGGCAATAGATATATATAATATTCAAGAAGAATGGGATTATGACTAGAACATTTAAGAAATAGCTGGGGGACATCGGCCGCATGGGACTAGGGACACGCAGGGCCCAGCGTGACCATGACGAAATTAGCACAGTGACTCTGGGGACTGGCCATCCTGGGCTCCACCTGGGCAGCCCTGACCATGGGAGCCCTGGGCCTGGAGCTGCCCTCGGCCTGCCGGGAAGTTCTGTGGCCCCTACCCGCCTGCTTGCTGGTGTCCGCCGGCTGCTATGCCCTGGTCACTGTGGGCTATCGTGTGGCCACTTTTCATGACTGCGAGGAAGCCGCGCGCAAGCTGCAGGACCAGATCCTGGAAGCTGGAGCTGACTTAGCCTGTAGGGGGCTGAGCTTCTGACACGCCAACCCCATGCCCGCCCGGACAGCCGTCCCTCCCACCACATTAAAGAGCAAGTTTAGGTAAGATGGACATCTTCACAATGTTGACTCTTCCAATCCATGAGCATGGGATATTTTCCACTTGTTTGTGTAATCTTTGATTTCTTTGAAAAGTGTTTTGTAATTTTCATTGTAAAGGTCTTTCACGTCTCTGGTTAGGAAGATGCCAAGGTATTTCATTTCTTTTGTGGCTATTGTGAATGGAATTGTGTTTTTTATTTGGGTTTCTGTTTGTTTATTATTGGCATAGAGAAATGCGATTGTCTTTTGTACATTTATTTTGTATCCTGAGACTTTGCCAAAGGCCTTTATCAGTGGTTTTTGACAGATTCTCTTGGGTTTTCAAGGTACACAATCATATCATCTGCAAAGAGAGATAACTTGACTTCCTCTTTTCCTATTTGGATACCCCTGATTGTCTCCTCTTCTCTGATTGCTCGAGCCAGGTCTTATTAAACTGACAAGCTTCTGCAAGGCCAAAGAAACCATCAAGAGAGCAGGGAGACAGCCTACAGACTGGGAAAAAGTATTTGCCAATACCAGGTCTGACAAAGGCTTAACATCCTGGATCTACAAGGAACTCAAACGTGCTGAAAAGAAAAAAACAAACAACTCCATTATCAAATGGGCAAAAGATATGAACAGAGACTTCACAAAAGAGGACATCTGAGCAGCCAACAAACACATGAAGAAATGCTCAACCTCACTAATCATCAGGGAGATGCAAATCAAAACCACACTGAGATACCACCTAGCTCCAGTCAGAATGGCAATTATCAACAACTCAAAAATAACAGCTGCTGGAAAGGATGTGCCAAAAAGGGAACACTTCTACACTGTTGGTGGGAGTGTAAACTAGTGCAAACTCTGTGGAAAGCAGTGTGGTGATTTCTAAAAGCTCTAAATATCAACCTCCCATATGACCCTGCAATCCCCCTACTGGGAATATACCCTGAAGAACTCAAATCACTCTATAAAAAAGATACCTGCATACGTATGTTTATCGCAGTGTTGTTCACAATAGCAAGAACCTGGAAGCAACCATGCTGCCCATCAATAGAGGACTGGATTAAAAAAATGTGGTACATATACATGATGGAATACTACGCAGCCATAAAAAAGACCAAAATCATGAATTTTGCAGCAACCTAGATGGAACTAGAGTCTATAATACTGAGTGACCTCTCACAGAAACAAAGATCTGAGTATCACATGTTCTCACTCATATAATGGACCTTGAACATCCAATGTAATACTATAAGAAAATGACTGATGGTACTGGGAAACTATGGGGGGGGAGGGAGATGGGATTAACAGTAGCAAATATCTGTCTGGGGATGGGGAAACACCTCTTATCAACAGGGTGCCTGAATGAAACGTAATTGTACACCTAACCCTTAACTGTACCCCACAAAACCATAATAAAAAATATTGATTATGAAAAAAAAAGAAGAGCAAGTTTATTTTCTAACTGTTTAGTTTGAGTATGGAGAAAGGGAATTGGAGATTCCGAGTACCAGGGATGGAGAAGCGAGAGGTGCAAGATTCACCTTCCCGAGGCCACCGCAGCCTTTGTCTTTGCACTTTGTTGGTGCTTCCCATATTTGTTCCAAAGAAGGCAAAGACACCTTCTCAAGATCTCTCAGGGTGGAAATGCCATTTCACTTTTACTAGTCCTTTCTTTTTGAGAAACCCAGGCTTGAACTCCTGGGCTCAAGCGATGCTCCTGCCTCACCCTCCTAAAGTGCTAGGATTGTAGGCATGAGTCACCGTCCCCTGGTTCATGGTTCTTTTAATGCCGTAGGAAATATTTATTTAAGTCTTAACTTACATTCTTCACAGCATCCAAGCTTTTTTTTTTGTTTAAATTATTCAGACAGGATCTCATGGTGTTGCCCAGGTTGGTCTTAAGCTCCTGCTCCTGATCTCAAGCGATCCTCTGCCCTCGGCCTCCTAAAGTGTTGGGATTACAGATGTGAGCCACTGCACCGGACCATCTATCCTTTTAAGGCCTTCTTGGGTCTTTCCAACCTCATGGTTCTATGAGACACCTTTTCTGAGCCAACCCTACCAGTCTAAGAATAACTGTGGATCTACCCTTCATCAAAATCATGCAAGTTTAGAATCATGAATAGAGAATGAACTATGATGGGCAGGGTTGGGAAACACTTTTATTTTAAGGCATAGTCTAAAGATATTACCCCAAGCTCCAAAATTAAAAAAAAAAAAACTCTCTAAAAAATAAAAGTGATTTCATCTCCCAAAAAAAAAAAAAAAAAAAAGAAATAGCTGAGAACAGTTTTTTTTTAACTTTTTGTAACACAAAGGTCACATAATTGGATATTTCTCTACTTTGTACAGAGTTTTTTTTTACTCTCCTGCTGCTTCTGAATTTCTCACCTAATGATGACAAGCACTAAAATCCTGATTTGACAGAATAGTTGTAAAAATGCTTCAGTGATTTAAATTGAAAGCAGTACATTGGTACATGGCTCTTGCACCTGATTATCAGGAATGTACAAATGTCTTTTTGTAAAGATAAAAACAAATTATCTTTAGGCATGGAAAATGACAGCAGTAAAGCATTATATATTGTCAATTGAAACCAGTAACTAATGGTTATAGTGATCTTCTTAATCAACCAGCCTTTTCTTCAGTCATTTCTTCAACTGACACCTCTGATGTCACGAAGGAGGGCTTGAGCTTTCTGCCACAGTTCATTAATGATAGCAAAGCACTATTCTAGGAGTTAGAACATGCCACCACCTACCCCACCTCCCATCCCACTCATTGCGCCCATTCCAGGGTCCTTCTCTTCTTTAGGAATTTCTGTGGTCACAACTTCTGCCACAGTCAACAGAGAGGCCACCCCGGCAGCATCCAATAATGCCAGTCTTACAACCTTTGTTGAGTCAATGATTCCTTTTTCTACTATAGTCACAAAAATCTTCTGTCATAGTATCATAACCAAATTTTGAAGAGCTCTACATTATTTTCTCAACTATCAAAGATCTTTCAACACCTGCTTTCTTGACAATGGTCATTGTAGGAATTCCAAGTGTTCTTTTAATAATTTCGATACCAACTTTCTGATCTTTGTTATCTGGAGCCAAGGAGTCCAAGGCTGGAATACACTGAAGCAGGGCACAGTCCCTGCCCAGAACAATACCTTCTTTCACAGTTGCTCGTATAGTATTAGGGCATCTGTAAACCTTTCTTCTCATTCACTTCAACGTCACCAGTCCCACCAACTTTCAGCACAGTACTCCATCTGAGAGCTTTGCTGTATATTCATTCATTGTTTCCTTCTCATAGTCACTAGTTGTGACATCTAGCTGTTCAATGATTTCTCAAATACATTTTTCCATGTGAGCCTTGTCCCCTTTTCCTTTCAAGAGTATAGCATCATATTTGGTCACAATAACCTCTCCAACCTTTCCCAAGTCATGAGGCTGAATATCTTCAAGACTTAGGGTCAGTCCCTCTTCTCTAAACATTGTACCACCAGTAGTAATAGCCATATCTTAAAGCTGTTTTTTTATATTGTCACATAAACCTGAAGCTTTGACTGATACAACCTAAGAACAGCTTTTCATCTATTCAAAACGAGTGTACTGAGAGCTTCTCCATCAACGTCTTCAGCAGTCATGACCAAGGGCTTACGGTGAGCACTGGTAATTTCAAGAACAGGTACAACAGACAGGGCACTAGAAATTTTCTTTTCGCTCAGTAGAACACAGGCATCCTGGAATTCACATTTCTGACCTTGTGATGTATTAATAAAGCAGGAAGAAATATAGCCTCAATCAAACTTCATGCCTTCAATAATGCCTTCTAATTCATCATCTAATGTTTTTCCATCCTTTACTGTGATGACACTGTTTCTTCCGATATTTTACAGTGTATCAGAAATGATGTTGCCAATTTATTTGTCCCCATTTGCAGAAATTGTAGCAACCTGAGCATTTTCTTCCTGGGTTGTCACAGGTCTGGAATGCTTCTCAAGTTCAGCAATTACAACATCAACAGCTAACATTACACCTCTCCTGATTTCCACTGGATTAGCACTTTTGTTGATCTTCTTGAAGCCTTCCTTGGCAATAGAGCATGCCAGGACACTAGCAGTGGTGGTGCCATCCCAAACCTCTTCATTTGTGTTACTGTCAATATCCTGAACAAGTTTAGCTCCAATGTTTTTATATTTATCCTTTAAGTCAACTGACTTTGCAACAGTCACCATCTTTTGTTAATGTGGGACTTCCCCAACTCTGTTTCATAATCACTGCTCACCGGGATCGGTGGCTCAGCCTGTAATCCCGCGCCTTGGAGGCTGAGGTGAGTGGATTGCCTGAGCCCGCGGGTTCGAGACCCACCTGGGCAACTTGGTGAGACCTCATCTCTACAATAAATCAAAAAACTATCCGGGCGTGGTAGTGCGCGCCTGTAATTCCAGTTACTTGGAAGGCTGAGGCGGAAGGACCGCCGGAGTCCAGCAGGTCGAGGTTGTGGTGGCCGGGAGCGGGCGCCAGTCTGGGCAACAGAGTGAGATTCCAACTCAAAAATAATAATAATAATAATCACTGCTCTTCCCTTTGACTTCATTGTAGCAGCCACAACATTGGCTAAAAAGTCTAAACCTTGCAGCATTAAGGTTCTGGCATCTGCACAAAATATTACATCTTTGGCACAGGCCCGAGTGAGATGGGGAGCCAGGGTTGGGGACTCCAGTCTCATCTGGCAAAGAAATGCGGGTAATCATAGCATTTCTGAGAGTGTGGGGGGATGGCGGTGGGCTGAGTGAGCCACTGTCTCTAGTGTGACAGAGAACAGTTTCAAATTTTAAGAAAATAAATATCAAAGTTTTACACTACAATCATATTTGGTATTTATATAAATTACTCAGTGTTGTACAAGGGTAGTTTTTAATATTAAAATCACAGTGATCTTCAAAAGATACTGTAATTTGTACTTTACATTCCACTGGAATCCTAACAATAAAACAAATTATGTTTCATGAAAACAGACTTGGGATACTTCAGATTTATGGACAGTTCCTTAAAGTAATACTATTTATTTATTTATAGTGCTCAGTAATTACTCACATTATGCAGTTATAATTACAAATAAAAAAGAATATTATAATACGATCAGGAATGTGTGATAAAACATGTTTATTGGTATTTTACTTTGTATTTTCCTATGATCATAATGTCTTGGCACACCTATAGTGATTGAATATCTCTTATCCAAAGTGCTTTTGACCAGAAGTGTTTCAGGTTTTGAATTTTTTTCAGATTTTGGAATGTGTTGCATTATAATTAGTTGAGCCATTAGTGATCCAAAAATCCAAAATCCAAAATGTTCCAATAACCATTTCCTTTAAGTGTCATGTCAGCATAAAAAAATAACAAATTCCTTTAAGTGTCATGTCAGCATTAAAAAAAATGTAGTACTTTGGAATGTTTCAGGTTTCTGGATTACGGATGTTCAATGCATACTGTCCTTCCAGGGAAGTAAGAGATGTTGACAGAGGACAGAAGAGGGAAGATCACGCACAGTTCTTGACTTTATTCATTTTATACTGAATTCCAAACAAACCAACTGCCTCGGAAGGTTCTTAACAATCAATCAATTTGCTTAAACTGAAAATGTTTCTTTGCATACCTTTCTTTACAAGTATTGAAAATTAAGGGCATTAAAAGAAAAAATTTTCACTGGCTTTAGCATTAGATCTCTACCTGCTCTCTCGCTCTGACTGGCCTGAGTGTAAGTTACTTAGCCTCTCTCAATTTTTTATTTATAAAATGGGGCTAGTGATACACGTCTAGGGCAGTAGGGCGCTTTTGAGAGTATATGAACTCACATTTTATCTAGCAGTGTCTGGCATATAAAAGGTGCTCAATAAAGTGGAGTTTCCTGGTTCATGATAGATGGAAATGCCGAAGTGGGAGATTTGAGTTTGGAGCTGTGGCTTTGATGGCAGTTATTTGCTTTTTATTTTGCAAAACAAATGACCCTATATATAGTATAATATAGCTGGCTTATAAAAGTATCTCTATATCATTGTATTCTAAGTTCAGGTTACTCATCACGTTCCTTCACGGATATTATCAAAAGAAGAGTAAAGATGGAGAACAGCTCATTTTAACTTTCTCAAGACTGAATACTTCCTGTTAAAGTCTTTGAACTTCCTAACGTAGCAGACAGAGAGAGGTCTGAGGTCTGCGTTTTCCATTCCAAGAGTGGCAGTTACATTGTAAGACCTGTCAAGAAGCATAAGATTACTAGCTAGAACATTTGGAAACAAATGTGTATCCTTAAGGACTGCAGTTCCAACAGAGTGCTAATCCCATTACCCAAGGAAAGGTTTGCAGTTGACCCTCTAAATGGATTTTAAGAGGTAGGCAATCTCGGGTGCATCTCAAACATACTCTCTAGAGAGGACACCAGCAGTTTATAGTGTTCTCAAATGTTTTTTCTTCTCAAAATTAAAAAAAAAAATTCTACCCTACATCTATGGAGTCATATGAGTTCCGCTTGTTTAATATCAAATCTACCAACAAAACAATTTATAATTAAATTATCAACTACAGCAAACTATAAACAAGGAAAGGACCTCGGATACCCATTGCTCAAGTCTCTTGTATCAGAAAGCTCAAAAATTACATATAGAAGGGACATTACCTGTTTAGGGAGAAAAATATCTCATCCTACGTAACTGCCTAGCTTAAAAGTTATTCTTTTTTTTTTGTCTTTCTTTTTTTTGAGTTGGAGTCTCACTCTGTCGCCCAGACTGGAGGGCAGTGGCGGCTCCCGGCCACCGCAGCCTCGACCTGCTGGGCTCTGGCGATCCTTCCGCCTCAGCCTTCCGAGTAGCTGGAACTATAGCTACCACGCCCCGCTAATTTCTGATTTATTGTAGAGATGAGGTCTCACCAAGTTGCCCAGGCGGGTCCCGAACCCGCGGGCTCAGGCAATCCACTCACCTCAACCTCCTAAAGCGGGGGATTACAGGCTGAGCCACCGAGCCCAGCCGGTAAAAGTTATTCTTATAAGAAAGTGTGTGGAGTAATACGCTTTCAAGTAAAAATAAATATTTATTGGAATAAGCGTTAAGTCAATGCTTAAAAATAAAATTTTATCATATAACTGTAAATCTCTGGATGTCACAACATATATTTGTACAGATTTAGTAAAAATAAGTAATAGCAACTAAAATTTATCCAGCTCTTACTCCGTGCCAATCTATTTGCAAACACTGTACTCTCATTTTCCTCATTTTCAAGCCCTTGAAAAATGAGACTTTATTGTATTAAGCAATTTACCCAAAATTACAAAGCCAGAAAGTGGCGGAATTAGAAGAAATAAAACCAAGGTTTACACAGCACAAATCAGTTTCAAAAAAATTTTACTTATTTCTCATAGCTCTCTGACTCTAGAAAGCAGGATTATTTTCATATGTACTCCTATTACCCATGGTGAAACTGAAGTTTAAAGAGGTTCGGCGACTTGGTCAAGTTCACACAGCTTGTACTCCTGGAGCTGGAACTCTGGACCAGTGTCTCATGACTCCACATTAAATGTTCTTTCCAGCATAGCATGGTGATATTAAAATCTGACATTCAATATTTGATCTCTCGCACAGGCAAACAGCAAAAAGTCAGGCTCCTATTAAGATTATATTTCCCTCCTGAGTTTATTCTTCTTTATTGTTAAGAATACATTTGATTTGGATATTTAATTTCTTATCCAAAGACAAAGTTTTCAGTTTTCGATCTAAAATGAGTAAAGGTAACAGTATTAAAGAATCTAAAACCACCTGTATCTAGGGAGAACCGTTATCAAAGGTTTCTTAGAAGTTCTGAAAGAAAATGTTTGATTTTAAAATGAAACTACTAGTCATCTAATTTATATACTTGAAAATGACTTAAATTGGACTGTTTCTTTTTGTTAACTTACACAAGAGACTGAAATGTTACGGGTCAGAAGCCTGCATATGAGTACCATAAAGCATCAGTGCTCAGGGAGGAAAGGTGCTTCCCCTTCAGCTACTTAGTCTTTTTGGTTGTAGGAAGCCTGCACAGGTCTATCATCAGAATCTGCAACAATGCCAGGTAATTTCCCACTTCCTGGCCATTTCAACATCTTGCAAGGTCTCCCAAAGTCTAATTTGGCATCTTGACGTGGATTTTTAGATCTGGCAATAATATACTACCTACAAGGATTACAATATTAATAATTTCATTTAGGATCTTTATTCTAGAAAGTTTACATTTCTTAATAAATACACAGAGGTTACCAGGCAGGGTGGCTCACGCCTGTAATCCCAGTTCTTTGGGAGGCAGAGGCGAGGGGCTTGCCTGAGCCAAGGGGTTCGAGACAAGCTTGGGCAACCTGGGGAAGCCTCGTCTCCACAATAAATCAAAAATTTAGCCAGGTGTGGTGAAGGCTGAGGTGGAAGGATCACCTGAGGCCAGCAGGTCGATGATGTGGTAATCATGAGAGTGCTACTGCACTCCAGCCTGGGTGACAGAGTGAGACTCAGACTCAAAACAAAATAAAACAGCCGGGCTCGGTGGCTCAGCCTGTAATCCCGCGCCTTTGGGAGGCTGAGGTGAGTGGATTGCCTGAGCACGCGGGTTCGAGACCCGCCTGGGCAGGCGAGACCTCATTTCTACAATAAACCAAAAAATAAGCCGGGCGTGGTAGTGCATGCCTATAAATCTGGCTACTTGGAAGGCTGAGGCGGAAGGATCGCCGGAGCCCAGCAGGTCGAGGCGGTGGTGGCCGGGAGCGGCCACTGCACTCCAGTCTGGGCGACAGAGTGAGACTCCAATTCAAAAAAAAGAAAAAAAAGAGGTCAAAAGAGTACATAAAATTTTAAAGTATTTATATCTACTTCCATAAACGAATTTGAAAACATTGTCACTTGAATCTAACATTGCTTTGAAGCCTCTTTTTTCTTAATGAATTAAAAAAAAACATTTAGCATGTATTGAGCAGGAAGCATAAAAACTTTCACAAATAGAGTGGTTATAGCAAAACAGAGTAATTTGAGTAACAGGAAAAGTAACCAGATGCCAGCTATCACAGTTATACATGGTACCAATTAATTACACTCAGCTTTTTAGTTACGATCAGAGATATTGTAAGTGTTGGGAAAATATTTAAAGACCAAAACTTGGAGACTCTATATTTGGGATGAGGGAATTTAAATACAAAATGACTATTTATCTCAGTGACTATTACATATGACAACTTCCATTTGTACAGAGAATGACTAAGATAAAGCAGCGTAGCTATAGTTTTGGCTGGATTCATAAAATTTTATTTGTCATAGGTTTATTAAAGTATTATATAAATAGATATTACAGATTTAGGAATATTTGCAGAACCTCCTGCCCCATGGAATTTATATTTGGCTCCATATACTATGCTCATGAACACTTGCCTCTTATTTTCTTAAATATCTATGAATAATGCAGTCTTGAACTCAGAAGCGTTTTAGTTGGCACAGCTTTTCTTCCAGATGCAGCGTCAAGTATAGTCTTGAATTAAGGATCAAGTAGCATCTTTAATGCTGCTTCCCAAAACCATCTGCTAGTTTTGAGGGGCTTTAATAAACCAAATGTCACCTTACATTTTCCATTTCTAAGGCCCCTAACAACAGTACTAAATTGGCTAAATTAAATTAATGTTTTAAAAGCTAGAAACACATAAAGAAAAGACTAAATAGTGAGAATTTAAGTATTTTTCTCCTAACTGGAAGAGTGGACAGAACTTTTTGTTTGTTTTCATGGTCAGGG
Organism: Cephalopachus bancanus; assembly: GCA_027257055.1. Taxonomy (NCBI): domain Eukaryota; kingdom Metazoa; phylum Chordata; class Mammalia; order Primates; family Tarsiidae; genus Cephalopachus; species Cephalopachus bancanus. The sequence goes on along the minus strand of JAPVLO010000024.1, from coordinate 10,690,225 downwards.
TCTATTTGAGATACAGTTTTTTTCTGTGACTTGACTGTCACAAGTTCAGACTCTGCTTTATGAAGAATCCATGAGAATAGGTCTATTAAAAGTTAACCTGTGAGCATGGGTAATAAGGGTTTATATTAAACTGAAACTCAGGGCTGCTGGCATTTAGAGAATGATTCTGGGTCATACTTCAGTTTATTTTCTTCATGTCCTTCTTGGAAAAAAATGCCCAAGGAATAAAGGAGGATTCATAACTCTCATTCCTATTTAAGTATGTTCTAAGATTACTTGGTTTTAATTGCTCGCCCTGATTGTAGTTTGACATCTGTTCCAGTGTTCCTTCCAGGAATCAAGTCAGATGCAAGAAGGCCTTCAGTCAGCCAGTTGCTCAGTCTTCCATGTCTAATTATTTTCCACACCAAGATTATAAGCGATAGTCACATACTCATAATGAAATATTTTAAGAAGAAAAATAAAATTTAAGCTTTTTTATTTTTATATTTTGGGGTCAGGGTCTCATTCTGTTGCCTAGGATGGAATGCAGTGGTACCCCATGGCTCACCACAGCCTTGACCTCTTGGGCTCAGGCAATCCTACTGTCTCAGACCCCTGAGTAGCCACCACACTTGGCTAATTTTTAATTATTTGTAGATATGTGGTCTCTCTATGTTGCTTAGGCTGGTAAGCTTTTATTTTTTTAAAAAAAAAAGCAGGAGTATAAGATATCATTAATTTCTACTTATTTTTCAAACTCTCTTCTCCAAATATTAGTAAGATTTTTATAGCAATTTATGACTCTGTTTCTACTCAGTGTTGCTAAATAAACATTGTGATTTTATTCTGTTCTGTAACAATTTTTGATAGTCTTGAAACTCAGTTTTGGTGACAAAACGTATAAACATGAGGGATCTAATTCTGAAGTAGCTATAGTGTAAGAGTAAGACAAAGGGACTCAGGCTCGTACACTTTCTCCAATCATGGTTGAAGGTTCAGGATTCACTCTTCCACATTCCATGCAATACTTAGCCTAGCTTATCAGAAAACCCCTGTAACTGGAAACAAATGAAATGAAACTTCTGTTCTACGGAGTCTTTGTCCTCATCTCGTTTCTTAATTGAATATCAAATCTTTCAGACATAGATGGTGATAGAAGGTCATAGACGGGGATGAGGAGGAGGGATCCAGTTGGGCACATGTAACAGAGAGTCTGTATAGGAGTTCGGAGTACCATGTGCCAGGGTGGGCACATGTGCTCTCCTTGCCCAGGCGCTTCCCAAGGTCATTTCTTGTCTCACTCCTCTTCCCTCTATTTAATTCTCATTCTAAAGGTATCTTCTCAGTCTCCTTTGCTGCCCCTTCCTTGGATTTAATTCTGGGGTGAGAAGGCATTAAGTGTTTACACTCAGGGCAGTTGTGGAAGCTGGATCTATTTCAACATTTCAACGGCACAAGGACACAGCAGGCTCTAGAATAACATTGTTTTGTTCAACCTCTTTCTTTATAATGATAAGAAAAAGAAATCTATTCCTGGCCGGAGCCACCTTCTGAGTGGAGTCTGCCTGTTCTCCCCACATCTACATGAGGTTTTCCCCAGTACTGTGGTTTTCTACCACATCTCAAAGCTGTGCATATTAGGTGACTTGGAGAGTCTGAATGGTTCCAGTGTCAATGAGTGTGGGTGTATGTGAGGATACCCTCTGATGTGATGGTGTCCCATTCAGGATGAGTTCCCATCTTGTCCCTGAGCTGCCTGGACAGGATTCAGCCATCTGTGACCCTGAACTAGAATAAGCAGGTTGGAAAATGAATGGCTGAATGAATGGGTAAGTGAATGAATGAATGAATGAATGCAAATTAGTGTAAAATAAAAATTCATAGAGTAGATAATAATCATACAAGTGCATGACAATAACGATGTGGTGTGAAAGCACTCAGTGAGCCACCATATTGGTTATCATTTGATTTTGAACTATGTAGTGGTAGCAGTGCTCCTGACAATTTTTGCTTCGTAAACATTTATTCCTTGATTTAATTCACAACCCCTATGACTGCCATCACTCACCGATTCCTCAAAAATTGGGCAAATAATTATATGTATAGCTCACATTTATTCCAATGTTTAATATTAGAGGGTTTTAGGACTTTAGATTTTGGTGATGTTTTTGCAACCAGAAATATGCTGTAGAACCTTAATTCTAATTTATATCAATCAGTCAACATTAAAATTGGTTTCATTAAATGCTGTTTTGACTAAAGTCACAGTTTTCAAGAACTTATGGATGCTGTTAAGTGAGAAATTACTGTACAGTAATCTGGAACCAGTCTGCCCAAACAATCCCAATCTCTCCACTGGATTACCTGGGTTATTTTCGGCAGTTTTTTATTTGCAAAATAAAGTAATAATAAGTACTCTCTTCACAGGGTTATTATGAAATTAAAATGAGAAAGCACTTAGAAAAGTGTCTGGCACACAGTAGGTATTCGGTAAATGTTCACTGTTATTAGCCAAATGAAATCTAACGAAGTTCTCTGGAGATCTATATCATATATTATCATAATAAGATGGGTGTTTGTAAATGTAAATTTTATAGAAAATATCCACACAGAATAAAATAAACACAGGAAGAAACAGGCTGAGAAAGAAGATAGCACCAGTTAGAGAACTTAAACGAATGAACCTTATGTTCAGGTGTCCTCAGACACCTGAGTTAGAAAACCTTATCTTTTTTCTGAACTACTTTGTTCTATAAAACTTATCCCAATCTTTAATATCAAAATTATTCACATCCTTTCTTTTATGAGAATGCAAGCTACTCAGAATAAATGTTTACTACATAAACTAAAATGTTTTTAAATAAAATTAAAACTCTTCTTTCTCCCTTCCCACCTTTAATCCTTACCTTGAAAATTCAAAGCTTGAACAGAAGTGATAATATTGTCAAACAAAATGAACAGCTAATTCAAAGTTTGTCTTTAAATTTTCTGGTAATAGAAGATGATGAATTTATATTCATTCATAATAATTTTCCTTCTTCTCTTTTGGCTCACTTCCAAAACTCATCTTATTTTTCAGTCCAACTGCGAAGTGATTAGCTTTACCAAACTAATCTTCAAATTCTTGCCAAAATCAAAAAGTCACTCTTGCCTTTTACTGTAAATGGGTTTCCCCAGGAACCATAAGCAATGAGTCTATTCCAGAATGTTTTTCAATTTAATCTCTTATTCTTTGTTCTAACATTCTGTGGGCAACAATTTAATTCATTCCATTTCCTTCATAAGTACTATATAGCACGTTTTTCAGCTCGTCGACCATAATTATTTACTCATTTGGACAGGAAAGGACTAGCTTTCCATTATCCAATTACATATAGAATTCATGCTATTATACATAATACATGTGTATTCCTCACTGATCTAGACTAATGTTTGTACGAGTATCATACATTGCAAAATATGTTTCTAGGATCATGAAATAATTACCTTTTCTTTTTCTTCTTAAAAATATCATGTTTTCTGTGCTTCCATGTCTTAAATGTATCTTTTTCTACATAATAATCAACCCACACTCACTTATCTGCATCAAAATTGAATGAATATAAATTTCTAACCCATTTCTTATCTTGATATCTAAGACATACCATTTATCATAATCTATTTATAATAGTTACACAAATTTTAAAATTAGCATATTCTTTGTAACAAGTTTAATGTTGGGCTTAGGAGACAGCAAACTGAATTATTTTCATTTGTAACTATTTCTTGTACTAATGGTTCACTACACAGTGCCCTGATTGGAAATCAACCCTAACGATCTCACTAAAAACGAAAATGCCCCATCAGTTCCATTTATTTAGAAACTTAAACTTTTCCAAGATGTAATGATTTTGTGTTACACTCTAAATATTTTAATCAGAGCAAACAAGTGATGGATTTTTTTAAAAATCCACATTTATTCATGAATATTTCATTAAATTTCAAGTCAACTGTCATGAGAAACTTTACATGTTATATGTAATTTTTCATAAATCATTGGATGGCTTAAACAAGAGAAATACACCCTATTTAAACTGGTTCAGGTGATGGGGAAACTCCACTGTGACCACCCTCTCCAAGCAGACTGAAGGCAGATGGTGCTGATGTGCTCAGCAGAGAGAAGTGTTGATCACAGAGTGCCTGCCAATCAAACACTTGGGAAAGAAATGAGTGCCATCTGTGTTTTAATTACTATAGCATAACCATCCAGAGTAACTGCCAGAGCTGTACATTTTCATAGAGTATGAGAGACAAACCATTTACTTCCTCTCATAAATGAAAGCAGAAATTCCCATATATAGTACTTACCAAACTAACAAAACGAGCATTGCTGATTAACAGCAAAACCTATGACCGTAGGAATATCCTTTTAAAAATATTCCAATTTTATTGCAGTTCTATGTGTCACATTCTTTCTCTAAGGCAACTCTAATGCCTGTGAAAACATTTTATAGATAAAAGTGAAACGACAACATCTGAAAAAGCAAAATATTATATGCAAATTTTTGGATACCTAAGAGTCATCCCACCAAAATTCAATAAATGGGAAAATTTATAAATATTTATTACTTTTTATCATTCTATATGCATTGTATTTGCTAATATATTATATACATAGTATCCCCAAAATTTATTTTAATGAAAGAAATACCAGCACTTTCCAAACTTTTCTAGCAAGTGATACCCTACTCATTTTCTCCCAAATAATAGTAGGCTGTTTCATTGTTGTTGTTCTACTTTGTTTTTCTGTTTGCTATTATTCTCATAAATGAATTTATTCTGGAACTCACTTTATTTCATCCCGGTATAAACAGAAAATGTGAGAGAACAGATATAATTTAAGGTCTGTACTTCCACTCTGGAGGGTTTCAGAATCTGTGACCCAGAAATGCAAGGAGACAGGAAGGAATATAGCAAGGTATTACAGAGAAAGAGGTCTCCTTTGTCTTTCCATTCTGAATTCTCCCAACACTGTCTCTTCTTCCTCCCTCTCACTGGCACCAAATATTTGGCATCAAGGATTAGAGAATTTATCCAGAGATTCGTACAGATCTCAGAAGTTTCAGTTATGTTTTAAAGTTTGAAAAGAGGTATGAGTGTGCACAAATATGATGAAAAGATTTCCAGACTCTAACAAAAGAAATTGATTCCTCCCATTAGCATTTAGCAAGTATTTATTATATGTTGAGAGTTGGAGTTTAAAGATGGTTCCTGCTATCTCAGAGTCTAGTAAATAACTGAATGTAAAAAAAAAAAAACTGAATCTAAGAAATTGCATGACTGATGGCAGAAAGGAGGGGAGAATTGATTTTGAGGGGATTTAGGAAGACTTTCAGAGTAGATAAGTCGGTTTTCTCTGGGACAAATGAGGCAGAGGGAGGACACGCTAGACAGAGGGCATCATGAGCACAGGCAGAAACACTTTGACAGCTCATCATGCTTCCTCACACCTACTTATTTCGTGGGAAGGTGATCTACAGTGTCAAATGCTACCAAGAGGTTATTGGAATAAGGTTTGAAAAGAGCATATTACATTTATCCACTTGATAGCTATTGGCAACTTTTTACAGAACAGTTTTATGTTTAAAGCGGGTTTTAAAAATGAACGGAAAGTGAAGAAGTGGTTAGCAGTTTGGTTGTGAGAGGACAGGAGAAAGAGAAAGGGAGAAAGAAAGGAAGGCAGACGTGCAAGTATCTAAAGGAGACACCATGGAAAGAAGGTTTGAAATTTAAGTAGGTTGAAATGTGATAGAAATGGTTGCTCTTTTTGACACTATGTAGAAGTTTGGGGGTTTTTTAATTATTTATTGAGTTATGTGTAATTATTTTAATTAAGAATTGTTTCATTGAGTAATAGAAAAACTTATACAATCAAATACTTATCTTTTGCTAAAATAATTCATTTTTTATGTCTAAATTATCCCCCACCTTTAATGCTACTTACTTTCTCATAATTTCATTTCTCATTTGTATCTCAATATAAATAGTGACAAGACAGATGTTGTACGCTACATTTCACAACACTGGTAAAGACTCTATCTTGCTTTAGGTCAATTTTCAGATTTACAATGAATTCAGATATCAATTCATTATCAGACTCCCATAAGCATGGATAATTCAGAGTTGAGTATATTAAAAGAAACACTTTCAATATGTTCTAAAAACACAAAACTTTAGAAATAGGTCAACGATCATCAATGTAACCCTAAAATCACCACTATTTTATAATTTTGAGAACCTACATTCTCATTTAAATGCTACCTTATCAACCTACTAAGGGTAACTAGGTAACTAATCTAATACTGACAATGAATCTAGTCAAGGACTGGAATGCTACTTTTTCCTTTTTTTTTTTTTTAAACGTTAAATTTTTATCAAACTACTAGAAGTAACATTACCGGATGTCTTTCCTGCTCCAACAAATCATGATTCTTTTTTTTTTAAAAGTGTGGGTTTTTTGGTAACAGTTTACTTAGTAGGCCAAATTACTAAATTTGGAATAGAATATAATCCATTATACTCTTTGTTATGTTGCTACTTTGATGGTTTCTCACCACACAAGTAAACGTATATGACTCCATGGGTTTATCATTGCAGAAAATGGTCCAAGTAAATAACAAGGTGAGGAGACAGCTATAACCCACCACAGTAATGGGTAAAAGTTTGAGGATAATAGATTCTTTACATTGGGAGAGAGGGGGGAACATTTTAAGTTAAGAAAGGAGGATGGAAAAGAATCTTGGGAATTTACAGGAGAGTGAAAGTAAATTATCTTACGCTGATAACCCTTGAAAACTAAAAAATGACTCAATGTCACCAAAACCCAAAAATACCTACATGCTCAGAATTATTTTCAGAGTTGGAGATATAGCAGTGAAAAAAGGAAAGCTTCCTACTCCTATGGAACTTATGTTCAAATGAGGAAAAACAAAATAAATTCAATTAATAACAAAACTACATACTATGTTAGATACTGATAAGCGCTAAGGTTTGTTTGTTTGTTTTAAAGCAAAAAAGAGAGTCAGAAATTGTTGGGAGCAGTCAGGCAGGGTAAGTGAATGATTTTAAGTAGAGTTTTCAGTAAAAGTTCTGTGAAGAAGCAAAGACCTAAAAGAGCTGAAGGCACAGGTCCTGCCAACATGTGGAGGACAAGCACTCAAGGCAGCGGGAAGAGCAATTGTACAGGCCCAATGTGAGAAATATGTGATACAGAGAAATAAAGTCAAAAGGTAGATGGCAACCAGCTTTTTAGGGCTTGACTTTTGAGGATTTGGTTTACTATAAGCAAGATACGAAGTCATTGGAGAGTTTTGAGGTAAGGAGACACGTGTTTTGAAAGAATCACTGTGGCCATGCTGAGATTAGAGAGAAACCAAAGTTAAAAGCCTTTTATAAAAACTTAAGCAAGAATTAATAAGGCCTTAGATCTAAGTGGTAGTAAAAGAGGTGGAGAAAAAAATGATCAGATTCTGGCTACATTTTGAAGGTAGTAACAACAGGACATTGAGTATAAGAGGAAGAGAGAAGGAAAGAATGACACTGAGGTTTTGACCTGTGCAAGTAAAACAGCACTGCACAATAGAAATATAATGTGAACTACACATATAATTTTTAATTCTCTTATAGTCATATTGAAAAAAGTAAAAAGGCAAAGATGAAATCAATTTTTAAATATATTCTATTCAATCTAATACTCTAATCTAACAAAGTATTATTTCAATAAACAATATAAAATTATTAAGATATTTCACCTTGTTTCTTGAGTGGTCTTTGAAATCTGGTGTGTCACATTTTATCTTCATTGAGACTAGTCACATGTAATGGCTTAATAGTCACATGGGGTTAGTGGCTACCATACTGAGACAGTACAAAACTAGAGTGACAAAATATTTATTTTAAGAGTTTTAATTATAATAGTAAGTCATGGGTAGCAACCCAATATTCACCAATAAAGGATTAGTTAATAAATTGTGGTACAGCCAAGTAGCCACTAAAAGCTAGGTTTCCAGAGAATATTTAACAGTATACAAAACACACAGAAATGAGGGCAGGGGGAGGGAGAAGAGTTTAGAGACAGAAAACAGCATATATAATATGATCTCATGAATGAGAGTGGAAAATAAACATGCATACCCGCAGGAGCCTGCAAGGACATATACCACAACGTTAGCACTGATGATTTCTGGAATAACTGAGATAGGAAAGCAGAAAGAGCAAGTTTGGCAAAGGGGAATGACCAGGAGTTTGAAACGGATGTTTGGATGCCTGTTAGATACCCCAAGCAGAAATGCTAGAGTTCATGAGAGAGGTTCAGATCAGCAGTATGAATCTGGAAACTGTCAATGAACAGATGGAACTTTAAGCCATGAGACTTTAATAAGAGAACAAGATCACTAAGAGAGTGCATTTCAATAGAGAAGAAACCAGGACTGAACCTTAGGTTACACCAACTTTTAGAATCAGGAAGATGATGAAGAATCAGCAAATGAGGCTGTGAAGAACAGCAAGTTAAATTGAAAACAGAAAACCAGAAGAATGTGGTGTTTGGAGTGAGAATGACCACTTGTTCCAAATGAGGCCAAAAAGTCACGTCAGAGGAGGGTGAGAACCGACCAATGTCTTTACCTGAAGCCACTCATGTTCCTAACATGAGCAGTTTTGGTGAAGAGGTGGTTCTGAAAGTGGGTTCAAGAGAGACCCAGAAGAAAACAAATGGAGACAACATGCATGGACCGCATTTGGCAGTTTTTCTATGAAGGGGAGGGGAGGAATAGGGGTACTTGTACCAGTGTGACATCAAAGTCCTTGTATTCACATCTCTCTCTTACCAAATGCAAATTCCTTGAGGCAGAGGATGCCTCAATTCTCTGAGCCCAAAACTGCTTTTGTGACAGGGAATTAAAAATGGGTGTCCAGCAGTAAAACAGTAATTCTACATGGGCTGGCAGATGACTACTGACTTAAATTATTGGATTAACATGAATTAACTCATGATACAGATCATTAATAAGGTAAAGCCTCAACTCGGGGTAAACACCTCTGAAAAATAACTGCAATCCAATAATTACTGACTGTCAAGAAGCCTAAGTATAAATTTCTGGATGACTCACTGAAGCCTTTCACGAAGAATGATCTCTTTCTTCTTTGCCATATCCCAATTTTAATAACCACTAAACCCTACATTTCTTTGACATTACTGCAAAGATGAAAAAATCCCAAATATTGAAACTTTAAAGCAGATAACTAGTGCAATATCTGCTATGACACAAAAGGACATAGACTGTAAACCAAATTGATAAAGGAGATTGCTAAAATGAAAACTACACTGACTGGAAAAATCAATTATTCTTCCAACTTTTAACATTTTACTAAGTCTAAATGCATTTCAAGCTATTGTTTTTGTGCAGCCAGTCTTTCAACAATTGTTCAAACTATTTGGAAAATCTTTGTAGAGCTAACAGGTTAGGAGATAATTCTAAATAACTATCAAGTCTTACACATCTTGATTTTTGGTGTAAGAACGACTTCTTCTTTAGGTTTCATTTAGGAAGCACAAATTATTTCTAAAAAGAATGCAGGGATTTCATTTCAAAATTTTAGCAATGGAAATAGAGAAATGAGGGCCAGAGGACAGGCAGGATAGTAGAGTAGTTGCAGTGATGCCAAAGAAATGTAAGGTTTTGAGGTGTTTAAACTTGAATTCTAGCTAGTTGAAAAGGCTAAGCTGCCAATTTAATGCAGAAGTTTCAATGTATGAACTTAGTAATTGACTTCACTTACCATAAAATTCCTGACAGAACACTCAAAACCTGTTGCTGCTGCTTCTTTAACCTCCTCCTATAGCCCTAACACAACTCCAAATCCCAACACAGTCTCAGTGTTCTGTTTCAGTTTCCTTTCTCCTGGTTTACAAATTCTATCTTTAATGTCTTTCCGTCTGGAACCAGTCATATTCCTTCCTTCTGCCAGCTCTCTCCTTTAATTCTACCTACCTTTTCCCCATCAGAAGGAAGTACTGTAAAGGAAGTACTGTAAACTGTACAAGCAGGGATCTGTAGTGAGGGAAAACGAGGGGCAGAGGCCCCAGTATGTAGCACAATGCTTTACACTCGGTGGGGGTGCAATAAATATGCATCGGTTGCTTAAAATAAATACTAGAGGGAGATTAAAGGAAGATGGAAACAAGAGTAAAGAGAAGGACTAGGATTGGAAGAGTTCATTGTAAAGTGACACTGTGTGTGGTGTGTGTGAGTGTGCATGTGCGCTGCACACATGGTTGTGTATAAGAAACAGAAAAAAACTGTTCTGTGATAGAAAACATGAGAGATATATGTCAGGCAAGGGACTGCAGAGAAAAAAGCTTCACAGATAAAAATAGATCTATCACCAAGTAAATACATCAATTCACTTCTTTTTCTTTTTCTTTTCTTTCTTTCTTTTTTTTTTTTTTGAGTCAGTCTCACTGTCACCCAAGCTGGAGTGCAGTGGTATGCTCATGGCTACCGCATCCTCGACCTGCTGGACTCAGGTGATCCTTCCTCCTCAGCCTTCCAAATAGCTGGAACTATAGGCAAGCCCCACCATGCCCAGCAAACTTTTATTTTTTATTATAGAGATGAGGTCTCGCTAAGTTGCCCAGACTGGTCTCAAACATGTGGCTCAGGTAATTCTCTCACCTTGGCCTCCCAAAATGCTGGGATTACAGGCATGAGCCACCGAGCCTAGCCCAATTCATTTATAATTTTAAGAACAATGTACTCTTTAGTTGAAGGCAGATAAAATGAATTTATTGTCCCAATTGGAATGTGCTGCTTGTCAAAAATTACTACGAGAATAAAATAATAGTAGTTAAATGATAAGAAAGATATTATCCATATATATTATATGTTTTCTTAGTTAACAAGTAATTAGAAAGTTATTGTTCCTATATATGTTTTCTTAAATGAAACTCCTTGCAATCTGAGGTTGCACAGTCCTTTGATTAATTCTGCATTGTACTTAGTGCACCCTCACACATGTGAGGGCATTCAATAGTAATTACTGAGATTGCATTTTGATTAAAGAGGACAGAACTGACCTTTGCCAATACGGAAAACAGTGCCACCCGACTCTTGTCGTACTCTAATATTACAATTGGTAAGTCATATTTCTCTGTTGCTCTCTCTACTGAGACTTTTGGGAAGTGTTACATTGTGGCATAAATCTGTTATAGGAAGATTTGAATTTATTAAAATATTTGAGAGGTGAGCTCATTCTCTTAGTTATGAATAGTGAAGGTGACCTGATGGTCTCTAGTTGCCTCCCCTTTCCTGTTCCCTTGGCATAGAGAAAAAACATGTGGGAACGGTTCTATTTCCCAGCACTGCTGGGGCTACATCCAGGAACCAGCCTCCTGCCCCCACCACAGGCTTCCTACTTTTTTTTATATCTTCTAGAACAGACAGGAAGCCACAGGCATGGGGCACAGTCCTCTGTAGGCTGTCCTACCTGGCTAGACCTCGGAGCACTGGTCACAGCAAACCCCTGGCAGAAGAGGCAAATGGTAGTTCCTACGCCTTCAGTTACTTTAAGCTACCCCTACTCAACTCTTCTCCCTCTTTTCTCCACATCACAAGATTTTGCTTGCAAAAAAGGGTCTCTCTTATTTCCATTAAACTTCACTCCAAAGCAGATGATTGTAGAGGAGTTAATGAAAAAAACTGTTCCAATTATACAATCCCATATCCAGAGCAGAAATCAGCAGAAATAGGGACATTCCATCAATTAAAATAAAATAACTTTCTTTATAAACAATTTCAATAATGGCTTGTCTTCATGCAAGTTTTACCCCATTTTAAAGATGGAAGTAAAATTAAAGCAACAGTAAATTAAAGGAAAACAACTGAATGCAAGATCAGTGAGAAACTGAATAGAGCTTGCAGTGGTTCTCTGATCTGCAAAACCCTTAGAGTAGTTAATTTAAGACTTGGAGTAACTTCCTGGTTCTATCACTTACTTGCTACATGACTTTATTCCCATTACTGGGAAAGATTCCCCCTAGAAATAAAACTCTGAACTAGTTTTCAAAATAGCGAGAAATCAACAGTCTTTGAAGTTTCTGATTTTGAAGTCTGCTTCTATTTTATCCCCCACTCACTGACCAAATAAGATTCAAAACCTCAAAACTCTCATCCCCATTAGCTCCTTTATCTCTGACTTCTCTCAAAGATAAACTTTTAAGATAATTTTGAACAAAGTAAAAGGATTAGTAAAGCAAGGAAGCCAGTTCAAAATGATTTAAAGATTAAACAGTCTCTTCTATCACAGAGAAGGCAAAAGCTCTGTGAGGTTTTTTTAATACGCAAAATAGAGAGATTTAATCTCTACTCACTTTAATTTACTGTGGCTGGGTAAAATTGGTATTAAATTAAATTGGATATTCTGTATGCATTGTTTAAAATAATCAAATGCTGAAAGGTGTTTGGGTTTTGCTTTTATTTCTGTGAGCATTTGAATTCATAAATACTACTGATACAAAAAAGAAACTAAACATTGATGCTTAGTATGTGCATAAAGAAATAACTAAATGTATTTCATTTATAGAGATATTTTATAGATATATGACTATTTCACTGTTTATTAAATTGAATAACTAGCTGATTTTAATTTTTAATTTCACTGTCAAGTAACATCATTCATTTAATGATGGTTTTTGATTGACAAATAAATTCCATGATGACATAAAATCAGATTTTGCTTTTATAGAAAATCCTGAGGTAGTTGTACCACTCTAGTACTAAAATAATCGGTGTTAAAATAATTACTTCTTGCAAAGAAATGTGCTTTCCACAGTCATTGTCTTCTAAGCAAGGGTTCCAAAGTACTGTTTAGCTTTTCTCCAGAAAATAATTCCAAAAATTATATATATATATGTGTGCAGGAACATAGTTGGCTTCTTTTCCATCTCTTTTTTTCAGAGAACTGCAGCAGCAAATTGTAATTTTAGGCTTTCTGTCCAAAACTAACATGCTACAAAACTTTCTCTTCTGCATCTTTTATGACTAGTGTTTAGCAAAGGCTAAAAAACAACTACTAGACATAAATTACCTTATACTTTGTATGGATTGATCCACGTACCATGAATTGGTTCAAATGTATGAGTAACACAGGATGTGAACAATAAAAGAACTATTTTTGCAGCTGTTGTCCCTAAGTCTAGAGTTATTGATTATAGTAATATATTGTACCTTTCCTAGGAAATTGTGTAGGGCGTACCTTCTATATTCATCTGCTGGGTCTTGTGACTCACATGGCTTAATGCCAGATCCATGACGACAGTGTTATTCAAAACTCAGGGTTACTGGATCTCACATTTGGGTCTCTAGTGGCCCAGCCATTACCCTCCAGTTTCTAAAGAAACCCAGGCTCATTCACATAGGAGTTAACTAATGGAATTTTTGCAGTCCCAAATCAGTTTTGTTTAATTACCTTCATCTGATGTAAGCCTCTCAATAAAAATATTAAATTGAGAATAGTGTCACTCTATGAGGCGCACATCTGTACCTCAGAGTTTTGAATATTTGAGTTGGAGAAACATTTATTTCTAATCTGATTTTCCCACATTAATTATCTTGAGGCATTTTAATATCCTTGGAGATGACTGCATCCACTAAATTTAGTCAAAATTTCATAGTCCGCATTGGCAATCACTAACTTAACTTATGGTTTTCGGTAAAAATACCAGATTTGTAAGTGTATTGTTGGTAAAGTCGGTCAAGCATTTTGTTTTCCTCCTGTGGTGGGCAAAGTAATGGCCCCCAAAGACATCTATGCCTTAATCCCCAGAACCTGTAAATATGTTAATTCATATTGGCAGAAAGGACTTTGCAGATAATGATTAAGAACCTTAAAATGGGGTGATTTTCCTGAATTATTCAGGTGGGCCCAATCTCTTAAAGTTGAGAAGTGTTCCTGGATGCAGAGAATCAGAGGGACGGCAGTGTGAAGATTTGGTCTGCACTTGCCAGCTGTAAAGATGGAAGGAGGTGGCCAGGAGCCAAGGAATGCAGGCGGCCCCTAGAAGCTGGAAAAGGCAAGGAAATGAATCCTCCCCTAGAGTCTCCTGAAAGATAGTGTAAACTTGCTGACTCCTTGATCTTGTAGTCCACCAAGACCCACGTTAGATGTGTAACCAACAGAACTGTAAGATAATAAATTTGTGTCCTTCAAGTCACCAAGTTTGTGGTAATTTGTTATAGCCACAATAGAAAACAAATAGAGCTTCCTAGTTATTATACTATACTCATCACTCCTGCTGAGGCAGAAAAATAAGTTTAAAAGTGCTCGGGTCCCCTCTCACTGTGGGGAGCTTTTATGTCCTCTCAATAAATCCTGCTTTCGAAACAAAAGTGGACTAGGAAAAAGTATTCATCCCAAACTAGAAAGTGTAGTGTCATGGACATAAAAACTGGCCTGTGGTAGTGTTGGCACCCAGGTTCCCAACAGCCCAGCTCTGCCACTGGGTGAACACAGAAACTGAGAAAAGCACTGACCCCATCCCTCACAACTTGTGCTTCTCTCCTATCATTGGACAAAATGTTTATTTCCAAGTCCGTGTTCTCCATACAGTTTCCTCTAATTCTTTTGCATACTGGTTTAATTTCTTATCTTTCTATCTTTCTTATCTTTCTAGTGAAAACCAAGGTGGCAAAGTGTATAAATCTAGTATTTCCATATCTCAGCAAGAATAATTCTAAGTATCTGTAAAACTTAAAACATTCTTATTGTGACTTACAAATAAAAGGAAAACTTTCCTAAACCAATTTTTTAAATCACTGCTTAAAACTGCTTGGAACCACTGCCTGACTCAAGCATGAAGGGAACTATAATCTTTATAGCACACTCTGTATAAAGTGCTACTCAGAGCAGTCAAGTCAGCAGAGAATATTTTCACAGGTATTTTAAGGGCTCAAAGCTGTAGAAGTATTGTTATATTATTATGAAAAAGAGTCAGCTACTCAAGAAATTAAATTATGTTACCCACAACATTAACACAGCGAAGAACAACAACCTGATATAGTTTAGCCTAGAATATATTAGTTGTGTTTCCAATACAAGCATAATCAATAAAATGGTTTTAAATAGTATGTTAATACTTTATACTGACTCCGTTTTTAAATATTTAACCTACCATAATCTCAATTAGGTAGTATCATAATGTTTTCCTACTTTTTAGGAGCTTTTTCTGGTAGCAACTAACTAGCAAATTTTCAAACACAAATCAGATTAAGTACTCAAAATGGTAAATAAATTAAGTCAAACCATTTGTTGTATTTTCGGAGCAGAAAGAAATTCAAAGAATAAGCATTTATGATGTTTAAGATAAGACATATCTTTCACTTACAAGTAATTAAATTTACATTTTTAAACATTGTTTCACACTCTCTTACAACTGCATTTCTCACCAATTCTAGAAAAGTGAATGAAGAGTATCGTCTACTAACAACATAATCTCATGCAGAAACAAAGCAAGTTAGACTGCAGGGTATATTACAGAAGACTCCAAAAATACAAGAAACAAAATGCAAATTTTAGCTATCTCTCTAGAGGTGGACTGTCTAAACCATTTACCTACCTCTCAGCAAAGCCATCTGCCTGCCTTCTAATTCAGCTAATAAAGAAATGCGAGACTTCCCCATCCTATTCACTCCACTCTTGTTCTTTTTTCTCTTGTAAAGCTATGTATTAATTAATTGGAAACTGCCTTCACCTACCAGTTCCATTTAAATTAAGTATTACATTCTTCGAATAATATACTGATACAGTCCCCAGGAAATCAAGAAGAGGAAATAAATGCATCACTAACAACATGGGCAGAAGTCTCAGAATGAAAAGATTCAGAAGTACCCTGAACGAGGGAAACTGGTCTTGTGTGTCTCATCATTTATTGTTTATTGTTGAGACAATACTAACTTCTCAAGGAAAATATTCATTCATGGCTGTTCTATCTGAATGTTATAAATGGTTCTATAGTATTTGTCTCATAAAGTCAAACGCAGCCAGCTTATCCTTAAGAAGAATGGATATTTATTTAAGGAAAACTTTCATAAAGCACTAAGTTCATTCATCATAATAATAGGAGCATCATTTTTACTATCAAATTGTGAGATGTTGAAAAGCAGTAAAAGTATGGCATACGTATGAAATGGTTATCAATATACTTTGAACTTCATACATCTCTCCTTAACTAAATCTTTGTACGACAATGTAAGTTTTAATTTCTGTAACACAAATTCTCAATTAACTTGGCCCTTTTCTAACAATATATTCCCATATCAACACATTTCACATGTTAATGTTGTTTAAAGTGAATACAATACCAACAAAAGTATGTAATTTACACTTTAAAAAATAGCCCCACTTGCCCTCTGACAGCTGTCAAAATATTTTTAAAGTTACATATTTAAAATAGTTTGAAATAAAAGGCACTCCCATGTGTGCTATTGCTATTTACCAGGGAGAGTAACAGGCATAATATTGTGTATTCAGTTATCTTTATAAACCTACCTCATGTGTGTGTGTGCGCGTGCACACACACACACCCACACACACACACACACACACACACTTTAAGTACAACTGTAAATCTGTTCTAGGCAATTGGCTGAAATGTTTCTATTCACTGTGATTTCAGTCAGTAGTATATCTGAGAAAGCAAGAAATCTGAAACAGAATAATAGAGGCATTTAGTAATTATTCGATATGCAAAACAAGGCACTTACCTTCCATGGCTAGAGACATCAGAAATCGCACTGGAAGGCAAGCAACGAGAGAGGGGCTTATTGTGGGGTGAATCATCCCCGCGTAGATGCTCTGAACAACCCCTGTATGCATACTGACATCATCAGGAGAGACTTGGAGGCAGAGGATACTATGGTAACCAAGCAATGTGCTGGGAGACAGAAGCCTTTAATTGCTTTAACAACTTCCTGGGGCTCCAGCTACCAGGCTTGGATTTGCTAAGTAGGAAATGAAGGTTGTCACAGAGGCAGCGAGTGTGACAGTGAGCAAGAGGACTCAATGAATTCTGAATCTATTAATTGTGATGTGACTTTTTAATGACAAATGTCATTATGTGATTTTATCAGCAACATTCTTCACACATCTGAAGCTCTGACGAAGGCACAGGTCAATAAATAATGCTCCCACGGTAGCAACAATCTAAGTATTCGTATATGGTTTTCTCATTTAACAGGCATTAATATTATTGCATTACAACCATCCTTATCCTTGAGAGTGAATACTTGATTCCCTTTGAAAAGCAGGCTCACATCTGTGCCTTTGGAGGTCAGCTTACTGACAACAATGAAAACTGATTCTCTCTATTTACTTCTTCAGGAGGCGGGAGCTGCCCGTTGCATTTATCTTCTAGTTCCAGTAAATCCTTGCCAATACATCACTTATCCAGAAAACACCTCCAGTGAAATGGCTAATTATGACACCCAGATAAAATCAGAAAAAATCTGTTGACTACTGCCACAGTTTTCTTGACCAAGTCTCTTCCAGACGGGCAGAATTACTTCTACTTCTAACAACCCCCCAAAACTACACATAATTAAATCTTCCCTTTGAACTATTTGTCCTTCCTGCATTGGTCACCCATGCTTAGAGGAATACAACGCCTCTTAAAAATACCCAGTTTAAGATAGTTGCTCAAAATAAAAACAGTGACATCAAATCAAGTCTATAATGATATACCATGCTTATCTGATCACATGAGACACTCTAATAAGTATATAATTTATCATCTGTGCTATGAAAACTATTGTTTTCTTCTCCATGAATATTGGATTGACATGTTTTTAAACAATACCACAGTCTAATTTTTCTATTGCAAATACTGTTATTGTAAAAATAAGCAAGTAACGTGGCAGCTCTTCTTTAAGATATTCATAACACAATAAAAAATAAAGGTTGTCATTCTGTGCTGTATATTTTGATCTCAGCTATTTCAAAGAAACTATTATTATTTCTATTTCAATTTAGATGAAGCTAAGCCTGCCTTTTAATGTTCCCCTTATGAGTAAATAGTGTACAAATGTATAACCGTAATACTGCTTACTAAATGGTGAAATGGATTACAGCAGCACCAGTTTACAATCTGAAAAAAAATGTACAGAATTTTAACCTAATGACAAGTTGGACTTTTCATTCCTGTAGAGATTAGGACGAATTCTCAAAGCAGGATAGTAAAGTCAGTGTTTATAAAATCACAATAATTCTGTTTTCTTAAATTCAAGTAAAGTGAAAGAGCTTTCCAACAAAATGGAATTATTCCTAGCCTTTCATTTGTTCTTTCTACGATCCTGAAAAGCAAAGCATGCAAAGTTTACTGTGATATAAGTGCATAGTGCCAAAAATATATACACATATTCAACTTTTAAAAAATACACATGTTTATCTGAATATGCACTGAAAAATATCCAGAAGATACATACTCCCAGTGCTAGGAGTGGTGCTTCTGGTAGTTTCACTTGCAGACCAGGTTTGGGGGAGAGTTCTCCAAATTTTATATTATATACTTTAAAATTTTTTTATAAATCATGGACATAAATTACTGTTGTAAAAGTAGAAATTTAACTAAATATGTTCTGAACTTGCAATTATGGTTTACCTGCTCTCGGAAAAGGTCAATGACAGCGTGGGTGGGCTCGATCCTAATGGACTAGCCAGACTATTTCAAGGTTGTTTCTAACAACAGTTAAGGGGAGATGATCCACCTGTCTAAATAGAATTCAGACGGAAGAAGCAAATAAAGATTATCTGGGCAACACACACACAAAATGGGAGCAGGTATATCAAGTCCTCCTGAGATGTGACTATAAAGAAACAGTTCAACAGTAAAACTTGCTTGTTAGATTTTTTTTAATGTAGTTTCAAAAAGATCATATCCAAAAATAAGACTACACCAAGAGGTTTCTGACACTACAAAAAAGCTGAAAGACAGATGGAAGACCATCAACAAAAACAAAAATCAAATATCAGTGGGACAAACACCCCCAGGTGGCCAAATTATGTGGCCTGTTAGAGATGCTTGCTTTAGAGAAAAGAGGCCTAATTTCCCCAATCTCCATCCTGATTCCAGGCCTCATTTAGTTTGTATTCTCTTCATCTACAAAAGCTGCTCAAAGTGTCATGTGCCAGTCAGTGTTCTATTTCCTCTTGCCACTCCACTAAATTTTTTGGTCAGCGCAATCTCATCACCTGCTTAAAGAAGATCATAAACTTTTTCATGAATTGATAACTTTAAACAAAAATTACCCCTTTTCTTTTGATTCTAAAGGACAGCAACAGAAAGGCCCTGTGAAGTACATACCCACAATTGGCCACCCACAGAAGCACAAGGTCCAAAGGTTAGAAACAGAGCTGGGAGCTAGGACAAAATCTACCCAATAACAACACTAGCCCCACGGAGCTCTCACATGTTCTTGCAGGATAACTAAATACCTCCTTTTACCTGTCCTAAACTTCAGGGGGAAAAAAATACTTCTGTCCAAGAGGATCCTAAGGCTTCACAGACATTCAAATAATAATATAATTTCTAAAACCGAAAGAAAACAAAAGTTAGAAGGTGAAATATCTTTTTATAAGAAAAAAAATAGTATGTTTTTCAAAGAAATCACCCTACTGACTATCAGAGTGTTATAAATCTCATCTGACTCTCGGCAGCTACCTTAATCCTTAAGTTGAAGTTCGGCGTTCAGCAAGGCCCTGAATCTAACCTGTTTCTTAAACTAAGTGAATTCATTGTGGCAAGTGCCAATCCAAAGGCAAATGGGAGTTAAAGTCTCACTTGTGAGGGGACATTTGGGCAGGATTTCTAAAGCCCTGACTAGGTGGCTATTCTATCTCCTCCCCAAGTCTGTTTTCTGAGGAAAGGCAATACACTCTTCCTCCTAAACAAGCTTTGCTTCCTAATGCATACTGAACTTCTTCCTAGTCCAGATGAGCAACATTCTTGGCTTTTCTGATCTGGATAGAACACTGTTCCTCATTCCAGTTAAGCATGTTACAAGGACTGAAAATTGACAATGGTAAATGGGACTTTATTACACGCAAAGAGGTTTCAACATGTTAATAAAAACAAATCCATACTGATTTAATGAAATAAATATCACAAGAGAATCTAATGGCAAAAGGGTTGGGATGCCCCATCACCCTTAAATCCAGTCAATGGACACATTTCACTGATCTCTGTCTCCTTGTTCCAGTACCACCATTTTCCCTCTAGATCAGGTCTTCTTTGTCAGGCATCTCATGATGCTCTGGCCTCCTAACTGAGCTCCCTGACTTAATTATTCTATGCATCACTTCATTCCTCCTGAGTCTTTATAAAATATTGTTTTGATCAGGTTATCACCAAACTCCCAAATCCTGAAAGGGTCCCCTTGTGAGTCACTGAATCGGATTTCAGTTTTAACATAAGCCCATATTTACCAGACTTATCCCCAGCACCTTGAGCAAAAGCCACTTAGACAATCCGATGCACTAAATGTCCTGTACTTTCTTTCCTCCAGGCCTTTGCTCTTACTGTTTCCTCCTGGAATTCCACATCTACCTCCCCACCCACTGCAACCCCTTACACTTCTCATTTCTCCTTCCTTTCCATCCAAACCCTACCAGTACTTCAAGACCCATCTCTTCCATCAGAAACTTTAAACAAAAATTAGTCTCCCTAGGAATTTCCAGTGTTCTCTTCCTCGACAAGTGCATTTAAAACATTCAATTGCAAAAACAAAACAAAACAAAAAACATTCTATTGCACAGTATGATCATGTATTTTACTTCCAACTTCCTTTCGTCTCCTGAGAGATAGAGACAGAGTCTACAGTCTTACTCTCTATTGAGTACTATGTCTTGCATCTGGCACTCACTTGATACTTATTCAAGAAATAAATGCAAAATGTATTATATTCTAATTTTCTTCACTTCTCAAGGTGTTCCAGATTAAATTATCTCTCTTAATCTTTTAAACAACTCAATGTGGTAGGGTAAAGTAGAATTTAGAATTTCACTTTTAGAAATGAAACTAAAAAGAGCCTCAAAAGGACACCATAATTTCTCTTGTTTACCTAGTTTCTAGGTCCCTCTATTCCATGCTATGCTCCTCACCTGGACATCTTATATTCCCTCGCAGTGAACTCACTATTTTTGAAAAGCTAAGGTTAGAATGGCCTTAATTTTTCTTCCTTACTCATGACCTCTGGCACAGTAACTCACCTCATCCTAACATCCTCAGGGCAGCTTGTGAAGCTTGGGAGAAAATCTCTAGTTATTTTACTTTTTATTTTCCCTGCATCTAGCTACCACCTAATTTTCTCATAGGAAAAAAATCTTGTCTCACTGATTTAGTTAGTCTGGACAAGTCCATGACTTTTCTCAACATCACTTCCACATTTTCAAAAACAGAAGAACAACAGTGTCACCTAATATTGTAGTTATGAAGACAAAGATAATGCAAAAAATACAGTCACATCACAAGTACTCCATAAATAGCAGTTTTTATATTTAATATTAATAAACAAAAATCAGCCGGGCCTGGTGGCTCATGCCTGAATCCCAGCATTTTGAGAGGCCAAGGCAGGAAGATTGCTTGATGCCAGGAGTTCAAGACCATCCTGGGAAGCATAACGAGACCTCATGACTACAAAAAAAGAGAAAAAAAAGATGTATGTGGTGGTGTGCACCTATAGTCCCAGCTACTTGGGAGGTTGAGTAAGGAGGATTACTTGAGCCCTCGAGGTCGAGGCTGTGGTGAGCCATGATCATGCCACTGCACTCCTGGCTAGGTGATAGAGTGAGACTCTGATTCAAAAATAAATAATAAAAGTAAAAAAAATCACAGAGAGCCAGATTACACCACTTTCTTTGGGAGGCTTCCTCTGTATTCTGGAACAGTGCTGTAATTGAGTGATGAGGAAGCAGAAGTAGCTAAAATAAATGTTTAAATGTTTAAATAAATGTTTAAAATAAGGGTACTGGTCTCCTTCAGTTCAGCACGCTATGTGCTATGAAAGCGTTCCACTGCTTTTCTTCCATGTCTCCCACATAAATATCTGTCCCCTTCTACAACCAAACTCAGCAGAGCACCCAGTGTATGGGTACTTTTCTCGTCCATGTAATAGACTGAAGCTACTCAAAGTTTTATCCTTAAAGAATTTTAATTTTGCTTTCATTTAAAGGTCCAGAAATACATCTTTATACTAACTCTGAACTCACCCAAGAGTCAATTAACTTTAATGTTTTCCCCAAACTAAACATGAATTATAAAACTTTCAATGTTTTGAATCTAAAAGTCAAAGGAATTATAGATGATGGCTTACTTTAATAGCAAAAACTTATTTCAACATTTCATGATTCTAATTTTGATTATCATTCCCAGAGGATGTGCTGGATTAAGTCCTAATATACTTTTTCTAAAGAAGCTAGTTTAAGATAACTTCCCATTTTCACCTCTCAATTAGTGGAGTTTAAAATACCTTTTCCCTAGGATACAAATAAAGAACTTTGAGGGAAATGTAGAACATTTATGTGATACTGTTTTTGTAAAATGAAAGAAAGCACAAGAAGGGTTAAGCATGATGTACGCAGGCTAAGAAGACCAACAGAGCAGAAAGGGTCTGACAGCAGGATATGGGTTACAATGCTTCTGAATGAAGCAAAGGGTTTTTTTTTGTGCAAGGGTCTCTCAAAGGGCATCCAGGCAGGTCAGTATTTGGATTTAAATTAATCAACCGGTCAGTTCCACAATGCTAAGATTCCTTCTGTTTAACCGATTAAGGCAGGTTTACTGGCAGTTCCCAAATGATGTCAATAGCTTTTAAAAGGTCAAATGCAGCCACATATCCCAAATGTCCCAGAGCAAAAAGCACCAATAATGATCCCCTCTATAATCTGTTGGGTGTGACTTATTAGGTGGTGGATTATCCCATTTTAATCAAAAGCCCTAGTTTTCTTTTTCCTTTTTCTCTTTTTCCAAAGACTGAAACATAATTTATAAATTGTAATGATAGAAATTACAAAAATACTGTATTATTCTATACTGTGTCTGATTAAAACAATAAATATAGTTCAGCTGCAATATCACATGGCGGGGAGTGCAGGGTGGAAACTTCCAGTCAATGGGGCCAAGTTGAATGTAGTAACTTAAACTAAGCAAGTTAAAACTAATGCAATATCTGTGTTATTACCACAAAATCACACAAAGAAAGCTAGAGTTGCAACCATTGTCAAGTAAGAAATACTCAGAATACAGTAAGTATAAAAAAAAGGAAGAACCCAAGGCAGGTGAAAAATTCCTTCTCGGTTCAAAATTATTGATTCTAGCCTTTGGGGAGTTTCTTTAAAAATCCAGTGTTTTTTCCAAGTAAGGGGTTGAATGCATTCTTGTAAAATATTAACCATGTCGTCTTGGGCATGAGTCTAAAAGGAAAAGGGAAGAGATGATGTGCCAAGGATTCTACAGTATAAAGTGATCAGGGTCAGCTCGTCTGACAATGCTGTGGAAACAATAACTGCCAGCCCAGGAACTCAAAGGGAGTTCCAAGAACTCTACATGGCCCTTCGTTCCCATTAGTGTGTCTGACCTCAACTATGGAAAAGGAGGAAATATTGCACAGTTTTTTAGAGCACAGTATCGGGTCTAAATCCCAGCTCTGCCACTTCTAATCACTGCAATCTCAGGCAAGCTACTTAATCTCCCAAAAGTCTCACTTTTGTCACACGATCAAGTGAAGGAAAGAACAATCACATCTCCAAAGGTTGCTGAAAGCATGTCTCCAAGCCAGTCACTGCTTCTAGTTCTGGTAAGACAGTGTTGAATAAGCCAGATAAGGCCACCACTCTCAGAGAACATTTTGGTGTGGGAGATAAAATAATGAACAATTAAAGAAAGAGGATACAATTTTATATATGTGGAAAAGGGCTCTGAAGAACCATAACCCAGGATGATGAGATAATACACTGACTGGATGGGTGGGTGGGGTGATTTAGATATGAATGTCACAGAGAAATCTAGTCTCAGAAGAAATGACATTTGAATAAGAAGAAGGAGAAGATAATGAAAGGGCAGGGCCTTCTAAGCATAGAGAGCAGAAAGAACAGAGGTCCCAAGACAGACATGAGTTTAGAATGTTTAAGGAACATAAAGAAGCCCAGTGTGGCTACAACACAGTGAGTGGCGAGTTTTGATATCTATTAGACAACTAAGTGAAGGAGTCAAGTAATGAATGAATGCATAAATGAAACTTGGGGTAGAGGCTACACTGGAAATATAAATGTGGGAGTCACCTACACAAAACACAAATCTCTTTAAAGCACAGTGCCCAAACATTGTTGTTGATAACCCATCTCTCCATTCCCAAGTTTCCAAGTAACTGGATTGATATTTGCATTAGGAAGACTGTCAGCAAAAAAGAAAAGATGGGTAGGACTGAACTAGTAGAGAGAGTGCAAATATGTTTCACGTTCATTGCCAACCTCTATGAAATAGTAGGAACTTACTGATGTTCCTTGTTGAGAAGGGTTTTGAGGCCAAGCATGAACCTGTGTAACAGTGTGTTCTATTATATACAAAATACATCAATGATAAAGATTTCCAAGGCTCTGGAACTGGAAGTTTTTATTCACTATCAGTTTCATTTTGGTACTTCTCTCTTATAATAATAGTGTAAATTAGTTACCACTACTATACCTATTTTACAGTTAAGAAATCTAAGGTTCAGACAGAATATTATTTATCCAAAATGGTCAGCTTTCAAATAGTTAAAAATGAGAACCAAATTTGGGTGTATATAACTCTGGATAGCATGCTCCCACCCAATATGATATATGCATGGAAGTTTGTAAAAATAAGCTCCCTCTTTGTATTCCCTTAACTGCATTTTAAGGGTATTTCCAGCTGAGCCTAGCACATCTGGCTCGAGTATGGAATTTCTTGTACAATCATCACTCTAGTTCTGGCATCTTCTCTAGTTTCTAAATTCACTTGTCACATTTTGAAGCATGCATCCAAGCACAATTCTTTTCCTTGTTGACGTTAGTGCAAAACATTCTATTTGTTAAAATGCCAAATCCTATTTGATTTAGTGATTAAATAATCCTGTAAGCAAGCTGACATAATTTTAGCAGCTGTCAGAATTCCAATTTATTTTAGCAATGGTTGCATCACCTACCCTATTTATCAGATGATAGCTTCTCATCTAGGTGTTTTAAAAAACAAACACACACACTTTCTCAAATTAAGTTACTGACATTGTTATTGTAACTTCATCCACAAAAGAGCAGATTCACATACCTTAATAAATAGCAATTTTGGGAAATTTCATCCTAAATGATAGGAATTTTAATTTTAAGGGCAGTGAGAAGCAAAAACTAACACAAGTTACAGAGTAAGTTCAATATAGACAGAAAAGCTAAAGTACACTTAATCCATAATGACTGTCTTTTCCCTCCACCCACCAAGGTTTTCTTTTTGATTTTTTGTGAAAAGGCTTCATAACAGGGGAAAATGTATGCCTATACTATATTGATTTGATTCCAGCAAACGAACCAGAATTGGAATTTTTATTAGCAAGAGTCATAGGCAAGAGCAATATTACACTATACCTATCAAAGTGGTTAGTTTTATTCATGAACCCATGCTGAGTGAAGAAAAAAAAAAGAAGACGAAGAAAAGCTAACTTCAAAGCATTATTGAAAGATGATTAACTCTCTAGCCACAAGTGAGAGTCACAAGCTACTTTGATGTGGAAGAATTATTTAGTGCCTAAATTTAAAGAAAGAATATCTACTATACAAGTTTAACCATTTTTTAAAAAGGGAGCCCAATAATATACTTCTTTTGTATGCCGAAAACCAGCAATTACCTAAGAGAATAAACAAAATTAGAACTCAGTCTCAGAAAGTATGCCTTAAATGCAAAGCTCACAAACAAAATTCCTCCCTCATTATAGAGTTCAGTGGCAAAATACCAGCTCTAATATGTACAGTAGAAAAAAATGTCCCGCTTTACATTGTCACCTTCTCACATCACCCATACCCCATGGTTCTTGGGGCATTAATGAAGCTGCATGCACATCTTCATATCAAAAATTCCACCAAATTTAAATCCAAGGGTCATTCAGTATGTACATAATTGCAAAGACTAGGGTTGTATGAGAACGTGGGCCAACACTTCATTTGAAACTAACATGGGCAATGAGCTGAAATTGTTGATCCTGGGCCCTAGGCAATATCTGTCGTTATGTATAGCATATTGTGGCTTATTTTCACACAAACACTGAAAATTATTCTTTAGTATATATAATTTTTAAAGTTTGTGTAAAAATAGGTCATGGAATATACTATACAATTTCAAGAGAAAATGGAAATTACTAAAAGGAAAAGTGGGTGGATTAAAATGTGTGATTTTCTTTTTAAACAATGGTCCAAACATGAGGGAAAGCTGGAAGGCTGATACCATGTACTTAAGGTGACTTCTAGCATGTAAATATATTAGATCTGATATTATTTATTCAATTATTTGTATTAAACAATCTGGATATACTCAAATATTCTTAAAACCTAAATGCTGAAACACTGCAATGTTCTCTTCCCTCTTCTACCAAATTGACACATCTCTATCAATAACTATTTGGAAAAACATTCCAGGCAATCTCAAAGAAATAATACCATGCTTCATTATGCAAAATGAAAATGTAGCTTTAAAAAAAATTTCTGTCTGACATTCTGTTCTGTATCCTGCTACAACAGGTCAAAAGCCATTAGCCACCTGCTGAAAACATAGACCAGAAACTAAAATGTCCTTCAAAATTATTTTGCATAAGATATTCTCAAAGTAAAACTGGTGAGTTGATATTCTAAATGTTTACAAATGTGTTGGCTCACAAAGCAATACACTCACTATGCCAGAAATTAATTTTAAAACAATGTTTAATAATGGTCATATAGAACATTCACATTGGATTTTAAAAGCACCATGTCTATGCTAAGAGAAATTAAATTTGCAGAAGGTATATAAAATAAACAACCAGCTCAACACTACATGGCTACAAATGACTCCAATAAAAATAAGACTCATTATGATTCCTGGGACTCTTCGGACATTCTCTCTTAGCCAGTAGTCTTCTGGAGAATGACCCAACAGACCTTTGGAATTTTTGAAACATTCTACAAATCTGTTTGCACAGAGGAAGCCAAACACCAGCACTTGTGCTGCTGCACATTTAAAGAATTCACAACTCTTGTTTAACATTTTGAAACTTGGCAATGAAGTGTGTGGCTCTCTATCACTACTTTATTAATAGATCCTTCCTCCCTCCCTCCCTCCCTCCCTCCCTCCCTCCCTCCCTCCCTCCCTCCCTCCTTTCTTTCTTTCTTTCTTTCTTTCTTTCTTTCTTTCTTTCTTTCTTTCTTTCTTTCTTTCGTTCTTTCTTTCTTTCGAGTTGAGGTCTCTCTCTGTCACCCAGGCTAGAGTCCAGTGGCATGATCACAGCTCACCACAACCTCAACCTCCTGGACTCAGGTGATCATCCTGTCTCAGTCTACCAAGTAGCTGGGACTATAGACACACATCACCACACTGGCTTTTTTTTTTTTTTTTTTTTTTTTTTAGAGACAGAGGTCTTGCTATGTTTCCTTGGCTTGTCTCAAACTCTTGGGCTCAGGTAAACCTCCCACCTCAGTCTCTGTTGGGATTATATATATGAGCCACCATGCCAGGCCTATTAATAGGTTCTATTAGCAGTTATTAGATAATTGGTCATTTGGCACTTTGTTCAACCAGGTAATAAATTGTCTGATATACCTTAATGCTTTCAATCCTCATAACAACTTTACAATATAGGTAATATCTATTGCCATTTTACAAATAAGGAAACAAAGGCACACAGAGGTTAAGTAACACATAGTTGCTCATAGTTACACAGACAGACGATGACTGAGTTTAAGAAGAAAAACTTATAGCTTTCCATGGAAGATGAGATCCTGAATGTGATGAGCAACCAATGGAAAGAAAATGGAGGAGACAAAAGTTCAAGGAGAGGCAAATGAAAGAATGGAATTGAAACACATGCCTCATTTTTCACTATTTGCTCTAATCTTATTTGATTGACTGTGGTGCTTAACAAACGAAAGTGAACAGGTTACAGAACTGTAGCCAGTTCGGCAAGAGCAAAGATGGCCTTCTACCGGACTTAAGCACTAGGAAGCTTCATTTTTCTTGCCTTACTTAAAAGGTGAATTTCTGCTGTGTGGAACTGCAAATACTCAATCTCACTACCTAAACTCTGGAATGACCATGTCAGATTCTCTGGTTGCAGAGACACAGACAGGTCTACAAGCCCTGGACTACTGACCTATAAACCTGGCTCCTACCATGGATTGAGGGTAACTCTTGGAGACTGACTTCATGAAGGGCCCATGGAGTTCACAGCCTGTTAGCTCTGCTGATGTGGCCTTCATTGCCTTGAAAAAATATAAATCGGTTTGTAAGAAATCTTAAACTAGCTCCTGATATAAATGTCCAGTGTCCCTTTCAAGAACCCTAATCCAAAATCCATGATCAGACCATGGGAATTTTTATTGATGCCAGTGGGTATTTAATTTGTCTGATCATTTCTCATAAGACATTTTTCTTTTAACACAATATCGCAGGCCTCTAAATCTTCAAGTGTAAACTAAACTTGGTTCATATACTATGAACTCCTACAAAATGCTTCTATCAAAATGAAGATTCTAAAACGTTTCAAGAAAAAATTCACTAAACTCTCTGACAATAAGGTTGGAAAAGAGTCCCTTTTCCACACCCAAAACAAAGGAATCCCTGCTTTAACTGAAGACAGTTCCTATTTGTTTTATAGATAAAGACCAAATTATGCATATTTTTGTGATTTTCAGTCAAGAATCAAGGTCAATTACCAGATTTTCTCTCATACCAGTACCACAGCAGCAGCAAATACAGATGTTCCTCATCCCTTTCACTGTGAGTTTTTAATTTTGGTTTTCCCTTTCAGAGCAGCTAAGATTTCTTCATTTGTCAAAAGGGTAGCCATTAAGAAAATAATTTAGTTAATAAACAAGGAAATTAGCTAGGAAGCCTGATACAAAACAGATAGTAACAACACTAACAGCAATCTGTACACACAAATTAAAGCAGTAAGAATTGCTCTGATAAGCACTTTTAAACTGCCGGTGGTACTCAAAAAACTGAGCTTCACCAGCATTAAGGGTTAGGCAGGAGTTTAAAACTTTTCTTCTTGTCTCACTTGATTCTCACAGAAATCTCAGTAATAACGTTTGAGTTTTATCTAAGGATGTACAGAGGAAGACAGCAGTAGAAAGAGGAAAAAGAAGTGTCAGCGCAGGATAACCCGTCTTCCTTTCTGACCACTTTCCTGCATCTTCTTTTATTTGTCACTGTTTGGAGCAACCAGCTAACACTTGTTTAATTTTTGAGAAAAGACAAATAACCCAAGCAACAACATGAACAACACAATGGAAACAGGACTTGTGAATTTCACAAAAGACAAAGCCAAATTTTAAAGTACACAGTCATCAAACACAAAAATTCACTTCAAAATTATCATAGTCATATTTTACATGTTCTCTCTATATATTTTAAGCTGATAATCTTTAATTTATACACACAATAATTTTTGGTGGTATAATTGGCACAAATGTAAATATCATTACATTATATATTTAATCAAAATGTCTTCAGTTTTCTACAAAAAATTAAATCTTTCTTAAAATTCTATATTAAAATGATATAGATTAGGAAGAATCTACTAATTCAACAATACTAATATCTTCTTTCTGGTTTTAAAGAAGGAAAGAAAACCTCTTCCAAATCTAATCACTTTTTACAAAATGCTTGAAATGCTTTGTTTGCCACTGGCTTTAATAATTCCTCCCTTCAGTTGGCTGAAAATGCATCTAAATTAGTAAGAACCTACTTCTACCAATTCTTTCTGGGAAAACAGCTTTCCATCTGCCCAGAACATACTTCTGCTTCAGACTGTGGCCACTCCCAGCCTCTATCCCTCACTTCAACAGGACCTGGTCATCCTAGTCAGTGCTGCACTAAGCTGACCATCAATAAAAGGGAAATGGAAGATAACCAATAACCATTATTCATGCTTAAATTATCATCAAAATCGTTTTAAGAAATAGAAAGCTAGAGTCTCAAGGGGTAACTGATCAAGGATACATAAACAACTTCAAGTACATTATAAATTCAAATGCATTAAATAAGTTGTGAGTTGTATTTAAAATTACGAAATAAAGAGATTAGTAGTTATATGAATATGGGCAATGGGTTTTTAAAAAGAAATATGCATTTAATTTGTTAAACCATAAATACTCAGGTAAATATAACACAATAAATTCAATATATGTTTTACATATTGCTAAATTTAAAAATGTTTGGTCTAAATGTAAAAATAATCTTCCCTAAGCCTAATCCTTTATAAAACTGATAAATTAGTTGTATATGCAAATTTAGGGTAAAAGTGTTGCTACAGTTATGTGAAGCATTTAATATTTTCAAAATTCTTTTTAAAATCTTTTACTGGTTTAATATTTTAAATGAGAAGGGATATTTCTATATCACTTCTGTCTAAGCTTTGAAACAAAACCACTACTTATTTACTGTACCTAATTTATGTACATAATATACTTAAAATACTGCGCTTAACCAACAACTGTTTTAAAGACTTTCCAATAGTTCAAAAATTTTTAAAATTTCCATTTGCAAAAAGTTTTTCATTTAAACATTAAAAATGGAAAGCCTAGACACCTTGGACTTAATTTATATGGATGTATATACATCTATGTCTTCTAGGGATTTTAAATGCAAAGAATCTTAGGTGTTCTATAAAAAATTCACACATTCAAAGAAGGTATCTTAGATAATGTTTAAAGGAAGAGAGGAAAAAGTAGGACCAAGACATTATTTTAGTGTGGAAAGGAAGTACTGTTCCTATGAGGCCCAAGACTACTAACCAACCATGATGCAAAATGGAATAAAAAAAGCATTCCAATATTACTGGATTAACACTAGACTCCACTTGGCAGCACTCTTAACTTATGTGCTACTGTATGGCCTGAGACTTTCGTGCATTTTTTTCCCCTAAGATGACTACAGAAAGCACATTTCTTGCTCATAATCAAATCGTCAGTTAGTGAGGGATTACCCATGAGCACAAAACCCGTAAAGCTGTATTCTGATTTGTAATAAAACCAATGACAACTATGTAACACAAATTCTTCACTTGATACAATTATGGTCTGTGGGGTACCTTTAAATAAGGAGCACCTCTAATATATTTAGAATAGATTTAAAATTACAAATACTAAACTTGTCATCAACCTTTTGTGTTAGTGCACTGCCCCTATTCGAACTCTTCACGATGCCAATCAGTGGCAAATGGGTTCCTATGTGTTTTATGTTTTTGAAAGATTAAGAGCGTGCACGCCAAGTGCCCCAAAGCAACCAAAGAGATCTCAACAGCCAATTGCTAGGTAAATAGATAAAATGAAAAAGTCTTGTGTAATTGCTAAGCGTTCTTATACACATATATTTATTTCCTGGAACTTGGTAAATGTTTGCTTTGAAAGTAACCTCCACAGTCTTTTCCCATGTCCTTTACACTATTGGATTGGAGAGCAATTTGTGACAATACAAATGTAATTTACCTTCAATACTTTTCCCAATGTTACAATTTTGGATTACTTTTGTTACTTCCTATCTTCTCCAATATATACACAAACCCTCATAAACGCACCATTAGTGTTAACTTTTGTATGTCCAAAGTGAATTTTCTACTTCTGTACATACCATGTACCCCCCCCAAAATAAATGGCTCTAATCTCCATTCATGAAAAAAAGGAGCAAAGAGTTGTTCAAATGCTATGTTGTAAGGAATGCAATTCTATTCAATAGTCCATTTATTATTACCTCCTTACTAGTATGGCAAATGCTCTCAATATTTACACATTTTCCAGTAAAAATGACAATTGATGCTATGTTTCAGCAATATTTGGAGTAATAGAACAGATTCAAATTAAAATGTTCACAATAGCCATACTTTCCTTCAAAAATCTCCTAGCATGTCCTAGATAAAACCCTAGAGACAAGCTATCTGAAGTTGCCTGGTTAGTATCGTAAGACTGAGTGCTTTACAACTAATTTATTGACAGGGTTTCAAGCCAGGGTTGGAAGAAGGGAATTAACCACAGTATATCTACCTTACATTCAGAAACAATGCCCAAATGAAGTTGTTAGCTATTTTAAAAGGTTTTTCTGTTTTTAAATTTATTTGATTCTTACCTTGGTAACACTTGGAAAAACATTGAAAATGAAAAATCTACTGGAGAAAAAGCAGTTGCAAAAGAAAAAATATACACTGAGTTAATATTTTTAATACAAATAAATCTTAAAAATATAAAAGAACATATCAACAGAGTAACCTCAACATGTAGAAATATAAATATCCAATAATCATATAAAAATGATCAAGTCACCAATACAAATTAAAATGAATGATTTCTGTTTTTTACTTCTCAAATTGGCAATTAAAACAAACTAAATTCAGGGTGGGAAATGGGTATTCTCATACAGAATGCCACAGAAATAAAAACTGTCACACGGCCTTCCTGAAAGAAAATTGGGTACATGTGCATCAAACACTTTTTAAAATCTTCATACACTTTTACTTCACTTTGTTTCTAGGAATTCATTTTAAGAAAAGAGAGACAGGCAAAAGATTAATCTAAAAATATTCTCATCGGAATGTCATTTATAATAGAAAAGAAAATTCTAAAATCCCAATAATAGAGGATTGGGACAGGCATAAAATAAAATGCAATGCAGCTACTTAGAATGACTAAAGAACATTTAGTCACAGGAGAAAATGTTCACTATCTAATGCTCAGTGGAAAATATTGTTCTGTTTTCTTAATTTTTTTTTTTTTTTAATTTGGAGTCTCACTCAGTCGCCCAGACTGGAGTGCAGTGGCCGCTCCCGGCCACCACAGCCTCGACCTGCTGGGCTCCAGCGATCCTTCCGCCTCAGCCTTCCAAGTAGCTGGAATGACAGGCATGCGCTACCACGCCCGGCTAATTTGTTGATTTATTGTAGAGATGAGGTCTCGCCAAGTTGCCCAGGCAGGTCTTCAACCCGCGGGCTCAGGCATTCCACTCATCTCAGCCTCCCAAGGTGCAGGATTACAGGCTGAGCCACCAAGCCCGGCTTGTTATCTTAATTTTGTGTCTCAGTTTTCTATCTGTTTGTGTGTGCACATATATGCATGAACAGGACAGTAGAATGGCTAACACAAACAAATGATGTCACTGCTTAAATCTGGGTGGAAACATAATGAGCGAGTTTTAAAATACTGCCTTCTTTGTTTCTTTTTTTTGCATTTGCCAATTTTTCATAGTGAACAAGAATTCAATAACATGATGGGGAGAATATAATTGAGAATATAATTGTTCATAAAATAAAACTGCATAACTTCTGATATGTGATATTCAGTTTCTAATAAATGGAACAGCACTGCTCAGAATAATTTTAAAATGTTCCTGGAATAGACTCTATACCCATAGAAATGAAGAGAGTGGCATCACTTCACCTGGCAAAGTAGCTGTATCTACCCAAAACCATATGAAGCAGCTATATCTAACATAATACCACACTATTAGGATAGGTTTCTCACCTTATCACTTACATATATTCCCAGGGTAATAGTCAAATCACCCTCATAAGAACCAGGGACATAGAGAAAGCTACTGTCACTGTGTAGTAAGCACTAAGATGATCATGAGCCCTTCTGTTATTTCATTAAACCTCCTTGCACATCTATAAAATGGGAATACTAGCCCTATCGATACTTTCAGCCTAAATAATTGCTCAGATAATGTTATTATTGTTTTTTATATCAACAACGAAACTTCATGGAGAACTTTAGAATAGCTAAGACAAATTAGTCCCCATAATCTAGTATATTAGACAGAACCTTTTTAATTGTATTTTAAATGCTATGTTTTCTATCTGTTCATTGAGCATGTAAGTAGAGTTTAAGAGTTACTGTTAAACTGATTATTTTTCATGAGGCTATGACTGTAATTTCCTGAATAAACAAATATCACTCAACAAACATTCATTGAGCATCATCCATGTTCCAAGAATTATGTCAAGTACTTAGAGAAACTATTTTTGAATATGGGCAAATTATTCCCCAGATCATATACAAGATAAGGAAAGTGTACTTTTCCCAAACTCAGTCTACTGATAACTACTGAATATTTATGAATATAAATAATTAGCTAGCCCTTATATTTATCCTGTAGTTTCTTGTCTGAATAAGTGGAAGCATTTTATTACTTTTAATGCCATTTTAGTAAGTTTTATCTTTTTATTGTGGTAAATATACATAACATAAAATTTGCCATTTTAACCATTTTTGGGTGTACAGTTCATTGGCATTAAGTACACTTACACTTTTGCTCAGTCATGCCATTGCCACCATCCATCTTCAGAACTTATTTATCTTCTCAAACGGAATCTCTGTATCCATTAAACAATATCCACATTCCTCCTTCCCCCAGCCCCTGGCCCCTAGTAATCTCTTTTCTGTTTTACAAATTTGAGTGCTCTAGGTACTTCATGCAAGTGGAATCATACCATATTTGTCCTTTTGTGTCTGGCTTATTTTACTTAGCATAATGTCTTCAAGGTTCATCCATGTTATAGAATGTGTCAGAATATCAATCCTTTTTAATGCTAAATGATATTACATTGTATATATATTCTACATTTTGCTTATCCATTCATCTGTTGATGGATACTGATTGTTTCCACCTTTTGGCTATTGTGACTAATGCTCCAATAAACACTGGCATATAATTGTCTATTCAAATCTCTGCTTTCAATTCTTTTGGACATATATCCAGAAATGGACTTGCTGGATAAGCTTTGCTTTTAAAACTTCACCTTTCAATAAACTTGTTTTCTGATATTTTTTTAAAAATCAAGAAACATAAAATTCAATCTCTAAACTGAGTTTTTAACGGTCAAAGAGCTATTTTATTTTCTTTCTTTGTATGCATTAAAAACCCAAGTTAAAAATACAAGTATTGTTCATACCTATAACTTAAGGTAAGTCTGCTGATAATGCCAGTGTTAGCCAACTTTTCTCTAGCAAGGCCCTCCACTCTTTGATAATGTCATCCTTAAAAACTCTTACTGTCTCCCCACACCTCCTAGCCTCTGACCTTGAATGTCGACCATGAGGGTACTTCATAAAACTTCTGTCTTTGCAGAGGATATGTTCTCCTCAGCTATTAATGCATTTTCTCTCTCATTTCCAGATAACACATACGTGTTTTAATAATGTTACCACAATAATCACAATTTTCTTGTTAATATAAAAGGAAGAATTCCAGTCAAATGGGAATAAGGCAAAGCAATATGTCTGAAATAAAAGCATAAGCCTTTTCCATCAAAAAACCAGATGTAATACAACTGGCCCATAATACAGATGTTAGGATCTGTTACTCAGGAGTGTCAATAAAGTTCCACTATACCAAAAAATTAATATGTGAGAATTCTTTGTACCTTTTAAAATTATGTAAAATGAATTAAGGCATTTCATCACTATTGTGAGTGGAAATATAATCTAGAGGTATAAAGTCACCATTTAAAAATGTTCAACTGTGAATCACTGACCACTTGAGAAGAGAAATGTAGTTTCTATAAAAAAGAAATGGAGTTATTATGCCTTGCATGTAATCCATAACTTTAAGACACCAGTGGCATGATGAAGTTATTAAAGCCTTTCTGACAAAGTATAGACCATAATAACTCACTGCCACCTTCATCAAAGCTGGTGAGTTATGGAGTATATGAAGGGTAATTACCCTTCAAATAAAGTATGTAGGCAGTTTCTTATTATAAATGTTTGTTTTAAATATATAAATTGTCACATCCTGTTAACAAACAATTTAAAGTAGGCTGAACTATGTGATTAAATTATAAAAAGAAAATTATTTCATATCTGATCATTTCTTATCCCAGACCTCAAATATATAATAATTTCTGTTACTAGAGTCCAGTGAGTGGTACTGAAGTCAATCAAAGCTGTGTAAGTGCAAATTAACTGGAATAAGACTTTCTTCAAGTATTTTTACATCGAGGAATAGCAAAAGATTTTTCACAGATATGGTACAATTTTAGTTCAAAAGCAAATGAATCTATTTTGTCAAATCTGTCAATAATGACAGTAGCAACCTAGAAATATCTATTATATGTGTATCATTTAATAAATCCCAACCCACATACTTTTCAGGCTAAATCATAACTTAGAGAATTCAGATTCCTTAGATGGGGGCTATAAGTAAATACTGGCAATATTGGTAATGTCCTGAGAATAGCCAACATTTAAAAAAATCTCAGTAATGCTCTATAATTGGTTGAATTTGTCATTCATTCACCAAGGCATCCATACGTCGAAAGAAGCTACAGGACACCTAAGAGTATCATAAATGATTAATTTCCTTGCTGAGAGTTGTACAATCTTTTTCTTCTAGGAGTAAAGCTGACTGGGGTCTTGTCCAGACTTGAGTTTAGGCATTGAGACCATAGAGTGGCATTATTTTCTATTCATTGTATCTCACCCAGGAAATTTGTCCCAACCATGGGCCAGTCCCAGGACATGAGAACTTCAAGCAGCACAGGATAGTGGTAGCTATAGTTAGAACATTACTGGAACATGTCCAAGTTAGAAGAGCTGTGTAGGTCTGGTGAGGCCTAGAAATACAAATGCCATGAACAACATCAAAACCTCTTCTGCTGGCTCCCACCCTAACTGAAATAGGTTGAAAAATGAGGATGGTAGAACTATTTTGAGAGAGATAAGTAAAATGTTAAAAATGAAGCATTCTTCCCTGGCCTTTCTACCAGCATAATGGTTTTTAAATTAACAGAAGATTTTAAGTGAAATTCAGATCATTATAATTCAAGAGCAGTGATGAACAGCCTTCATTTACAAATCTCAGATGGAAGAATAAGATTCTTTTTGGCTTCCAGAGGTATGGCCTTCTTCTCATTAGAGGGGTCAAATGTATCTGCTGGGATTTATCATTATTACTACTAATTATAATCACACGTTGCTTGGTAGTTATCTTTTTAATAACTTTTGACATAGAATTTTTACACATATTGTTGACCTGTATGCCACACATCAAAAGAGTGGTAATTTAGTTGTTTCTATTCAGAGTAAATTATTGATTTGCTACTGACTATGCTCAGAATGAAGATGAATGAAACAAGATTTAAAGTTGGGAAGAATTTGGAGTTTAGTTCCTTCCTGACTCCCAGTTTTGAGCTAAAAAAATAGTCTGTGTCTAAATCTTAAGGTAAGTTTTCATTTCTATTTATTTTGAAACTATACTATATTTTTAATGTATTTCTACATTTTCTCTACGAATGGTTAGAATTCCTAGAAATCGCTAATTTATTATCATTCCATTCAATGTTCAGCAGGTCATAAAACTAACAGAAATCACATTTAAAAGACTCAGAAACTGTTAATAGCAACAATTTAGAAAATAAGACTAAGTAGAGAATGAAAAATTATTATATTAATAAGGGCTTACATTTAATAATTGCTAATTAAATGCTAGGCACTATTCAAAGTACTTTCACAGGTTTTAATTCAGTCAAGCTAAAAAAAAAAAAAACACCCTGAAATAAGTAATATCAGTTTCTCCATTTTGCATAGAGGAAACAGACACAGAGAGTTTAAGTATTATGTGTCCAAAGTCATACCTTGTGTATGCAGGTAGAACTCATTCTGGCTCCAGAACCTGTGAATTTAATCATTACACAAAACTGCCTCCGTTAACAGCTAAGAGGTTAGATTTTTTCTTGTGTTTCCCTTCTCAGTTCTTTCTCTGAAAATGAATGTGTTTGATGTATACTTGACCCAAAAATGAAACAATATGTTTACAAAAAGTAAATTTTGTTTATTCACAATTGTGCTAACATATTCTACAAATTCTATTAATGACTAAAAATAAATGATCCAGTGTAAGAAAGTATAGATATGTGTAAAGTTCAGTATCTTTGGTTCGATTTGAAATAAAATGGTCAAGTTTTAAAATAAATTATTTAGGACATATGTACTCATTTGAATGACTGATTTTTTCAAAAAAAATTTAAATACAATGATGGGAACTCCCAACCTCACACCTCAATCCCCATTTGTTTCCAACGCTCCAGAGCCAAATTTCCAATTAGGCAAAAACATCTCTTACTGGATGTTTATAAGCATCTGGTATTCAATACTTTTATGGTTTCCCCTAAGCTTGCTGTTTCTAAAGACATTTTTGCCTTGTTTAATGACATGACTTAATCAACTCAGAAAGAAACTTCACATTTCTTTGACCTTGCTCTCTCCTTCAACCTCTTCTAACCAATCACCAAATTCCACTAAATTTGTCTCTGATACATCTCCTGAACACATCACCTCCCTTCATTCCCACATCCCTTACACTCATTCTTAACCCTATCTTCTTACCCCCATGATCTGTGTAGAGATAATAGCTCCTGGCCCTGAGCGATGGCTCATGCCTGTAATCTCAGTACTTTAGGGAGCTGAAGCAGGAGAATCACTTGAACCCAGGAATTT
Source organism: Cephalopachus bancanus (assembly GCA_027257055.1). Lineage (NCBI taxonomy): Eukaryota > Metazoa > Chordata > Mammalia > Primates > Tarsiidae > Cephalopachus > Cephalopachus bancanus. Next base: position 10,651,474 of record JAPVLO010000024.1, on the reverse strand, counting down.
AAAAAAAAAAATAGCCAGGCATGGTGACATGTATCTGCAGTCCCCTTACCCAGGAGGCTGAGGCAGAAGGATCACCTGAGCCCAGTAGGTTGAGGCTGCAGTGAGCTGTGATCGTGCCACTGCACTACAGCCTGGGTGACCTAAGACCTTGACTCAAAATAAATAAATAACAGCTCTCCTCTGGTCTGTCCCTTATTTAATCAGTTCTCTACATTATCTGCCAAAGTTCTCTTCTAAAACACAAAAATGTAAAACTTTTTTAAACAGTTTCCAATTGTTTACAGCAGAGGTTCTCAAACTTTGAAAGGTATTAGATTCACTTGAAAGGCTTATCAACCTGGCTCGGTGGCTCAGCCTGTAATCCCGCGCCTTTGAGGCTGAGGTGAGTGGATTGCCTGAGCCCGAGGGTTCAAGACCAGCCTGGGCAGGCGAGACCTCATCTCTACAATAAATAAATAAAAAAATTAGCCGGGTGTGGTAGCGCGCGCCTGTAGTTCCAGCTACGTGGAAGGCTGAGGCGGAAGGATCGCTGGAGCCCAGCGGGTCGAGGCTGCGGTGACCGGGAGCGGCCACTGCGCTCCAGTCTGGGCAACTGAGTGAGACTCCAACTCAAAAAAAAAAAAAAGAAAGAAAGGCTTATCAAACAAAACATTGCTGGGGACACCCCCCCTTCTCTTTTCCTACTAAATAATACTGGGATAGGGTCCAAGAACCTGCATTTCCTACAACTTCTTAGGAGTATTAATGCCACTGAGCTAGCAATTGCCTCTCAGTTTCCCAACCAGAATTGTGCATTAAAACTGCTTGGGGAAGTTTAATAAAATGCCCGCTGAACATTAAACCAATTAGATGCAAACATTGTTGGTTTGTTTTTTAACCCTGCAGGTGATTCTGATTTCCAGCAGTACTGAGAACCACTGGTGTTTAGAAAGAAGTTCCAAATCCTTAACATGGCATTCAAGACCTCTCATTTGGTGTGTGTGTACTTGCTCTGCCTAAAACAAAAACAAAAACAAAACCCCTAATCAATTAAATAATAACAAGAATAACACTGTTTGCCCATCTCTAAAAGGATGCATTTATTTCCAAATGATTTTGTGAGAATTAAATGAGATCACATATGGTAAATGCTAACCCAGCAGCTGATACAAAGTCATCTCAATACATGTTAGCTTCCCTTGCTTTCTAATCATTCAACAAATATGTATGGCTCACCCCGTTTTGGTGGAGGTTGCACTCTGTACTTGGAATGCCTGATTGGATAAGACAGACATGGTACCTGCCCTCAGAAAGCTGAGGGAGATTAAGCTAATAAATACCAAACATTAACTAAATTACTTTTGTAGTAAGTACTGTCCAAGGAGGGGAAAAGGTACTATGAGAATTTATAACAGCAATACCTACATTTGTCCAGGGTGAGTGTACCAAGAAAAACCTGAGGTTTGCGAGTGGGGGAGAAAGTGAAAAGCATATTCCAGGCCAACTCAACAGCTCGACCAATAACCTTCAGGCAGAAAGGTGTGCTATGGACAAAAAGGCTGGTGTGGCTGGAGCTTACTGGTGCCCCTGAGAGAAGAAGAGGAATACCAGATAAGAACAGAAAGACAGGTAGGGCAATAATACAGAACTTTGAACTTGATCCAAGAACAAAGGGAAATCATTGTGCAGCCAGGTGTGTATGAGGCTGTCGTCCTTCACCCAGAATGTTCCTTGATGGTGAACGCTGTCCATCCTCCTCTTTGTGTCCTGGCCCAGTGGCCTCCAACTGCCACACGTAAAGCCCAGGGGAGACCGGAAGACTTTCCAGGGTGTAAACTGGCACAGAGGTAGATTTCAGAGAATCTGTTTCTAGATCCTCAGTCTTCAATGATATTCTTTCCTAAAACTGAACTGTTTGAGACCGAATCTGGAATCTGAAAATTCTTTTTTTCTACCAGTGCTTTTGAACTTAGTTTTACTACGAGCTTGTCTCACAGTGGAAAAACTTCAGAGGGCCCAAATAAAGGGCTGATTCTAAACACTGGTGTTGGTGATGAAAAAAATGAATAACTCTAATGATCAGGCAACACATTCTTTTTCAACTCAGATGGGTTTTAATCTTTGCTTTTGCTGAAACTGAAGGTAGATCTAAACAATGGTCATCTATACTAATTTTTATCCCATGATTTTGGGACATAATCATATTAGAAATCATTTGTTTACCTGAAATTCAAATTTAACTGGGTATCTTCTATTTTTATTTGCTGAATCTGGCAATCCACCCACATTTTCATCCTGAACTGGGCCCCGTAAATTATGTAGCTGATCCTTATAATGACAACACATATAAATACTCACTTCATAAGGAAAATGAATAAACTGGGTAATGTAAGACAACAGCTGAGTTCACACCAAATAAAAGACTTTCTTACTTTTTATTTGAGCTTTTTCTTTTCCTGACTTTGCATCTCCCTATACTCTGACATACAACTTTCCTGCCAAGTTTCCATCTTAGAGAAGGGGTAAAAGTGGCGCTGCCAACTAAAAAATAAAAACTGGAAAATGGAGGCCCATTAGCATCCCAGATACACAAACAACATGGAGAGTATAACAGAAGGAAAGAAAATTTAAGACAGATTTTTCACAAAAGCACAATTTCTTTAAAAAAAAAAACTGGTTGAAAAAAAGCAAAAATGTTGTCTGTAGCAATATCACCAGTAATAAATAAAATTAGAGAGAGAGAGAGAGAGAGAAGGAGGGAGCAAGCACTCTGGGAACTTTATTGATTCTGACTTGTCCACTACCTGGAACTTAAAACCTAATATTGAATTTGGAAATATCTCTAAACCCTATGATGCTATTTTCATTTTTAAATATTATGTTTGAAAGGTTTGCATGCACATCTCACTTCTCAATAAATATATATTTTTTTCCTTCAAGTGCCTTTCTGTAACAAGGATTGGGTTTTTTCTTTCTTTTCTATAGCTGTCAATCATATATATTATTTGTGTCTACTTCAAACTCATTTTGCAGTGAAGGATTTCAAAATCTCCTCTCCTTCCTTTGGGGGAAAAACAAAGGGTAAAACAAACAAGGAAGATGACTTCGTATAATCCTTTCATTTCAGATTCTGATTCCTTCCTGCTATGAGCTTCATCCCAGAGTTCTGCTTTATGTGCTTCAGATATGGACAAGATAAAAGAAGCTCTTATATCCTATAAAGAGCAAATTCACCTTTGGTGTAAATGTTGGAGAAGGGTAAAGAATGATTTACTCTTTGAAGAGAATATAATGTGTTCTGAAAGTGTTCAGGTTTGAAATTCTCCAAATGTTGAGCTCCTAGGAAGAGCCATTTCACAAGCAAAAACACCAAAACCCATGCATCTTTTCTCAACTCAAGGCTTGAAGCAAGTAGACTGAAATAGGTAGTGGATGAGAACATGAATGAGGGCCACAGATGACTTGGCTTCAGATGCCAGCCCAGCCACGTATCCTTATGATCTTGGGCAAGTATCTGAAGTTCTTGGTACCTTGTCTACATGAAGGAGATGATAACAACAGAATCTGTTTCGGAGGGTTGTTATAAGCTTTAAAAAGGCAGATGGGCATGGTGGCTAATGCCTGTAATTTCAGCACTTTGGGAGGCCTTGGCAAAAGGATTACTTGAACCTAGGAAGTGGAGGCCATGGTGAGCTGTGATTGCGCCACTGCACTCCAGTGGGTGACAGATTAAGACCCTGACTCAATAATAATAATAATAATAATAATAATAATAATAAAGGCATAGTTCTTAGAACCATGTAGTGTTATCACATCAGTATTAAAAATATTTCTGGCCTTAATCTATAAATACAAGTGCTTTTTTTACAGTAGTTAACCTTCTCATTTATTTTTCCTGGCATGCATAGCAAAGATCAAGGTTTTAAAGAAAAATGTTATTTTGTCTTTTATTTCCTATCAAGACTCAGAGCTTTCAGAAAGCTAAACAAATTTTATAAATATAGCCTGTCTGAAAAGTATTGTACTGTCATACAAAGAGCAGTACAGGGGACACCCAAGACATGAATTAAAGTCCTGGTCACAGCTAAGCTGTGACTGCATTTTAGCATTTAGTTTTGGTTTTGGTTTTGTTTTGGTTTTCCTCATCTATAAAATGAGAAGGTGCCCATGGAATTTCTAATGTTTCCTACAGAACTAAAATTCTGTAGGATTTTGTAACCTTTAACATTAATGTCAAACTTGTCAGAGAGGAATTCAGTGAACTCTTACTTACCAAAGGACCTTCTTGGAATAGTCTTTCTTGAAATTCTAGGTCTCTAGGCTTTTATACTACAAAATTTACCATCCTATAATGTTTCTGCTTCTTACCACTCTAAAGCCAGGCAACAAAATAATCCCCAAATTAAATGACACGAAAAACAAGAATGAAGAATTATTAAAAGCTTCCTTTACCAGCTGGGCCTGGCAGAAAAATTAATAACACCTATTAGTATAGTATGCAATGTTCTAACCCATATTAACAAATATTATATCATTCTAACGACAATTTTTTGGAGCCAGTAGAGACCTCAGTGCAGTTGATTCTAAACCTGAAGCTACTTGCCCCAAGGAGACATTTGGCAATGTCTGGCAGTACTGTTGGTTATCACAAGCTGGGGAGTACACTGGCAGTGGGTAGAAGCCAAAGATGCTGCTAAATACCCTCCAATGCACAGGACAGCCCCCCACAACACAGAATTACCTGACCCAGTATGTTAAAAGTGCTGATATTGAAAAATCCCGTCTGAGAGCAATGAGTTTTCATGGGGAGCTGTACTGCTCCCTAGTGCAAGATTCAGAAATCTGGTTGCTAGGGTTGGTGTGGGAAGAGGGCTGTCTGCATGAGTAGGCAGGGGTCCAGTCCAGAGATACATCATACCTCCTGCAAGAAAATCCTTGTTGATGAAGTGTGGCGTCACATCCTACTCAACTTTCTAACGTCCCACAGATCACATGGTGATAAATGTCTGTATGATTATCTGATTATCTTTGTGTACATACATACACAAAGAATGTTTTACATGGTTTAAACACTCATATTTAGAAAATGAAGCTACTACATAAAAAAATCAAAGAAAGGTAATATTTTGTTTTATCTAGAACTTTACCAAGAATTACCCATCATTTGGGAAAAATCACCAATAACAATATCATTTGTGGTACAACAGTCTTCCTTTATCCTTGGATGCCTTAAACCGCAGAGAGCACTGAACCCTACTATGTGTTTTTGATGTGATAACCAAGATGGCTACTAAGCAGCTAATGGGCAGGGCGGGGGATGGGGGGGGCAGTGTGTGTAGTGTGAATAGCTGAACAAAGGGGATGCTTCACATCCTGGGCTGGATGGAGCAGGAGGTACAAGTTTTCATCATGCTATTCAGAAAGGCATGCAAGTGAAAACTTACAAATTGCTTATCTCTGGAATTTTTCATTTAATATGTTCAAACCAAGGATAACTGAAACCATGGATGAGGGGGGATTAGCCTATTTAAGTGCTCAATATAACAACAAAGACACTGATCTGCATTTGTAGCTGTCACATACACTGTTATTCTATGTCTAGGCAAAAGACCTCTCAAAATTTTTTCTGAGGTGGGGTCTCACTCTATTGCCCAGGCTGGAGTGCATTGACACAATCACAGTTCACCACAGCCCCAACCTCCTAGGCTCAGAAGATCCTTCTATATCAGTCTCCCAAATAGGTGGGACATACAGACACACACACCCTTATTTATTTATTTATTTATTTATTTATTTATTTATTTTGTGGCCCAGGCTGGTCTCAAACTCCAAGGCTCAAGAAATCCTCCTACCTTGGCCTCCCAAAGTGCTGGGATTATAGACGTGAGCCATTGTGCCTAGCCAGCATAGGGTTTTGAATAGTTCATTATGTCTTCCAGTGTAATTGTAACTGCCATTTACATATTGAAATACATAATATTTTATTATAACTTGCTCATACCTGTATTGTTCTTTTATATTACAATTAGGAAATATATATATATATTTTTTTTAATTACACATTTAGGTAGGTTATATTATTATTATTATTTGGTTTCTTTTGATAATTTCTTTTTTTTGTCTTTTAATTTTTATTTTAAAATTGTGGGGTACAATTCAGGGTTAGGTATACAAATATTCATTGTGCAGGTACCCTTGTTGATGAGGTGTGCCCTCCCTTCCCCAGGGAGATATTGACTACTGTCAATCCCAACTCCCTGCTCCTTCTCCCCCGCTCCGCAGTTTCCCACTACTGCCAATACTTTTCTTATAGAATTATGGTAGTTGTTCAAGGTCCACTTATGAGTGAGAACATGTGATACTCCGTTTTTTGTTTCTGTGAGAGATCACTCAGTATTATAAACTCTAATTCCATCCAGGTTGCTGTGAAGTTCATGATTTTGTTCTTCTTTATGGCTGCATAATATTCCATTGTGTATATGTATCACATTTTTTTACCCAGTCCTCTTTTGATGGGCAGCATGGTTGGTTCCACGTTCTTGCTATTGAGAACAATACTGCAATAAACATACATGTGCAGGTATCTTTTTTATAGAGTGATTTGAATTCTTCCGGGTATATTCCCAGTGGGGGGATTGCGGGGTCATATGGAAGGTCGATTTTTAGAGCTTTTAGGAATCATCGCACTGATTTCCACAGAGGCTGTACTAGTTTACACTCCCACCAACAGTGTAGAAATGTTCCCTTTTCGCCACAACCTCTCCAGCATCTGTCATCTTTTTAGTTATTGATGATGGCCATCCTTACTGGAGTTAGGTGGTATCTCAGTGTAGTTTTAATTTGCATCTCCTTGATGACTAGTGAAGCTGAACATTTTTTCATGTATCTGTTGGCTGCTAGTATGTCTTCTTTTGAGAAGTGTCCATTCATATCTTTAGCCCACTTTGTAGTGGGGCTGTTTGTTTTTTTCTTTTCAGCACGTTTGAGTTCCTTGTAGATACCCTTGATGTTAGGTCTTTGTCAGACATGTAGTTGGCAAATATTTTTTCCCAGTCTGTGGGCTGTCTCCCTGCTCTCTTGATGGTTTCTTTGGCTTTGCAGAAGCTTGTCAGTTTAATGAGACCCCACTTGTCTATCTTCTATCTTATGGTCTAGGCACTTCGGGTTTTGATCAGAAATTGGTTGCCAGTTCCAACTTCCATAAGAGTGTCTCCTGTGTTTTCTAAGGTTCTTACAGTTTGAGGTTTTACATTTAGGTCTGTGATCCATTTAGAGTTAATTTTTGTATATGAGGATAGGTAGGGGTCCTGTTTCAATCTTCTGCATGTGGTCAGCCAGTTTTCCCAGCACCATTTACTGAATAGTTCTCCTCTCCCCAGTAGTGGATGGTAGAGGCTTTGTCGAAGATGAGTTGGTTGAGAAATTGAGGTTTTGCTTCTTGTACCAATACCAGGCTGTTTTGATTATTTCAGCTTTATAATGAAGTTTAAAGTCTGGGAGTGTGATACCTTCTGCTTTGTTTTTGTTTCGTTTTGTTTTGCTGAGGATTGTTTTGACTATTCTTGGTCATTTATGTTTCCATATGAATTCCTGTATTGCTTTTTCTAGGTCTGAAAAGAATGTTGTTGGTAACTCAATGAGCATTGTGTTAAATCTGTAGATTGCCTTAGGTAGAATGAACATCTTAACAATGTTGATTCTTCCACTCCATGAGCATGGAATATTTTTCCACTTGTTTGTGTCGTCTTTGATTTGTTTGAGCAGTGTTTTCTAGTTTTCATTGTAAAGGTCTTTCACATGTCTGGTTAGGAAGATGCCAAGGTATTTCTTTTTCTTTCTTTTTTTTTTTTTTTGTGGCTGTTGTGAATGGAATTGTGCTTTTTATTTAGGTTTCTGTTTGTTTATTATTGGTGTATAGAAATGCAATTGTTTTTTGCACTTTTATTTTATACCCTGAAACTTAGCAGGCTATATTCTATAAAAATTTCATTTTGCAGTAGTAAAGAGGGCACTACAAAACATGCTATAAAAAAGAAGGCACTGGATCCAATAAGATTGAGAATATTTATGAATTACTTCACTCAATCCACTCACTGTGTGGAAGACAAGTTGGAGGACCAGAGAGAAGCCCCTCGGATCTTCTCATGGCAAATCCAAGGAGTTTTCCATAACAGGTAATTCTATTCTAGTCTGATCTTATGTTTATGCTCTCAATAGATCTCTGAGTACTGGAGATTGTCTGATTCAAATCAACACCAAGTATTTTCTCCATATACACAAGATAAACCTGACCTGTGTAGCATCTACATATAGAATATTACCATGGGAACCATGACAAGGACAAACTGAGAAAGCTGTCACCACCAACCCACCAGAAAACTAAGTTCATTCATTGTTTGTCTCTGCAATCTTCCATGTAAAAACAAAGTGAATGGAAATGACTCATTTCAGAGGTTGCTAATTTGGTAAGATTAAATCACCACAGGTCTAAAGTTTCCTCTGGAACAAAATGCCACAGACCAGGCTTTGGAAGGAAAACAACAATAATAATCTACTTGAGCAGTCCCACAATTCATTTTATCCATTCATGGGGTTCAGTTTCCATTTCACTCCAAATGCCAGGGAGACCAAATGCCAGTTTTGATTACTCTGACTCCTTAATATGATTTTGGTAATATTGCAATCTCCTTCCTGAAACCTTAATTTTCCCTCTTGTTTACTTGTTAGGCAAACATTAATTGAGTGCTCCATGTCCAAAATACTGTACAGAACGCTTTAGGGAATTAAAAAGAAGACAAACTGTTTGCCTTTGGCAATGTTACCACCTACAAGAGACAGAACAAATATAAACATATAAACACAAGTACAGGGCAAAATGGAGGACACTGCAGAAGAGCAATATGCAAGTATTTAAGGGGAACACAAGCCACATCTTGGGGAAAAAAGAGGCATTGAGGTGAGAGCTGAAAGGCAATTCTCCCAAGTCGCTTTTTTAATTCTCCATATTGCAGGCTTTCTCCTTTGACTGTTTTTTCTGTCTAGTGGAGGGTCCAAGAGGGGTTTACGTTATATCTAGCCCACTTAGCCCAAGATAGCACAATGTCATTCAAGAGTTAAATCACAAGTAACACAGTTCTGCCTGCAAAAGAAGTAACTGCAGGTCACTCAAGGGCAAACAGAAATTTGGCAGATGACCTTTCATTTATAGCATCACAGAAGAAAAATAAATAGAACTATGCTGTATTAATCTCTAGTCTAGCAAAACAACTTCTCTCTTTTTTTTCACCCATAAAAACAGAGAACAATAACTTCAGTGACCTCTACTTTGTAGGGAAAATTAAAAACAGCTTAAACCAACATGCTCTCTACTTCTGGACAAAAATAAAATACCTCCATGTAGGAAAAGAGGTCCGAGGAATGAATGGCAACATTCTCTGTTCCTCAAATATTCAAATATAAATCACCTACCTCTGAGCTGAAGGGCTACTTTCTTAGCAAGCATTTTACCCACAGATTGCTTCTGGGAAGAAAAGGCCTATTTTGGACTAATTTTAAAATTCTCTAGTACAATCAGTCTCTGAGACAATTAGGTCAATTTTTTCAGAAACCCCCATTTAAATACTTGATTTTTCTCTAGCTAAAGTTTTATTCATTCAACTAATATTTATAGAGCACCTGCTATGTTCCAGGAAACTGCTGTAAAAATCCAGCCTTAATAAAGCTGCAATTCTAGTGGGAAAACAACAGTGTGGGGAAACTAAATTATATGCTTGATAAAAGCTAGTTTTACTGGGGAAAAAGAGAATAGGGCAAAGCAATCAAGAAGCAGAGGTGAATATGGACAATTTTAAACAGGGTAGTCAAGGTGGGTCTCAATGAGAAAGTGACTTAAACAGTCTTAAATTCATTTTTTAAAAAACTCTCCTTTGTGGATTATGTGAATTCATATGTTGCTTCACTTTTTCCATTTTTATATTACTGTGTTTATTGCTACATGGTGACTTTGAAGAAGATCCATTTCAAGTAAGATGAAGTTCCACATTCAGAAAACTGCCCTACGATATAAATATGCCTCTCCCACAAAAGAAACATTTCTGCAAACTTGCAAAAACAAATGAGGGAGCAGGAGGGACAAATTCACAAAATTTAAAACCAAAACAAAACAAAGTCTCAAAATATGTGGGAACAATCTAAATAAAAGACGTGTAAGATACACCAGGCATGGTGGCTGACACCTGTAATCCCAGCACTTTGAGAGGCCAAGATGGCAGCAATGCTTGAGCCCAGGAGCTCGAGACCAGCCTAGGCAACATAGTGAGACCTCATCGCCACCAAAAAAAAAAAAAAAACAACCAAAAAATTAGCCAGGCATGGTGGTGCACACCTGTAGTCCCTGCTACTTAGGAGGCTGAGGTAGAAAGATCGCCTATGCCCAGAGGTTAGAAGCTGCAGTGAACCTTGACCATGCCATTGCACACCAGGGCTGGGAGACTGAATGAGACTCTGACTCAAAAAAATAAAAATAAAAAATAATAAAATAAATGTATGATGTAAAAAAATTAATTTTGCTGAGAACTGTAAATGCAGATACACAACAATGTGAAAAATATATTATTACCCAAAATGGAAGTACTATAAAAAAGTTCTAGAGATATGTGCACAACAATGTGAATATACATAATACAACTGAACTGTACACTTAAAAATGGTTAGATGGTAAATTTTGTTGTGTTGTTTTTTTTTAACCACAAAATGTTTTTGAGTTCAAACAATAGACAAAAATTCATAAAGTAACACAAAATGCTCCATATTACACCAAATTATCAATACTGGAGATCAGGAAATAGTGTCATATTGACAACCTCACTTTTAAAAAATTTTTTAGGACGGATGCAGTTACTCAAACCTGTAATCCCAGCACTTTGGGAGGCCAAGGCAAGAGGATTGCCTGAGCCCAGGTGTTCGGGACTAGCCTGGGTAACTTGAGACCTTGTTTCTACAATAAATCAAAACATTAGCCAGGTGTGGTAGTGTGTGCCTGTAGTTCCAGATATTTGGAAGGCTGAGGCAGAAGGATCGCCTGAGCCCAGCAGGTCGAGCAACAGAGTGAGACTCTGACTTTAAAAAAGAAAAAAATTTCTTAAGGGTATATCTCATTCAACCAAAGTATCTAGAGTCCAATAAATAAGAGGAGAAAAAACAATTATTCAATTAATTATGTTGAATACATTTGTAAAATGTATAGAAAAATATATAATTAGATACTTATGACATATATAAAATTAAATTCCAGAATTAAGTAGTTAAACATAAGATGTAAAATGATAAACAACTAGAATAAAATATAGGTAAATATTATCTGATCTTGGAGTGAGAATTTTGTTATAAAAATAAAAACAATAGAGAAGATAAATGTATTGAATTTATTATCAATAACTAAAATAACTGAAATAATTACCTTCAGCAATGGAAATACATAAAATTAAAATGTCGTGTCTATTAAAGAAAATTCACCGTGTATAAAACCAAAAGTTAAACAAAGAGACAAAAATGAATTGTAAAACATAACCTTAATATATAAAAAGTTCTTAAATATCAATATGAAGAAGATATGTAAAGAACAAATAATAGACATGAATATATGTCAGAAAAGAACAAATAAAATATTCAAAATGATCAATAAGTACTTGAAAAACTGTACAATCGCAACAGCGATTAAAGAAATAACAATGCTAATCTATAGACTACTTACTCTGTATCACTCATTGCCTTAACTATTATATGTCCCCTCTCTAATTTTATTCTCTCACAACTGTTTTAGTAGAAAGAAAACTTTCTCCTGCTTTCAAGATGAAAAAACTGAGTCACACAAAGGTCACATTCCAAGGCCAGGCAGACTCACTTTAGGACAGTTCTCTTAATTATCAAACTACACTGCCACCACAATTTTTTTTTTTTAAAGAAGAAAACTTTTTATTGTATCAAATGTTGTCTAGGGTAGGCCTCCACAAACTAGGTCCACAAGCCAAATGTCCCACTGCCCATAAGCTAAGAATGAATGATTTTTATACTTTTAATTGTCTAAAAAAATTAAAAGAAGAACAATACTTTGTTGCATATAAAAATTATATGAAGTTTAAATTTCCATATCCATAAGTAAAGTTTTGTGTATTGTCTATGACTGCTTTTATGCCATAACAGCAAAGCTGAGTAGCTACAAGACACATGTGGCCTGCTAAAACCTAAAGTCTTTGCCATCTGGTCTTTCACAGAAAAAGTTTGCTAGTCCCTCATATGGGATGTGGTCACCTGGGGTCTCTTCTATAAGAGACAGTAAAAGGCAAACAAAAACAATACAAAGCAATAATTGTATCTCTATACTTTTTGATCCAGTAATTTTAGCTTATCACAAAGAAAAGTAAAATTCACGGAAATTTGTATGTAAAAACTATTGCAGCAGTATGAACCCAAGGAAGTCTGACTCCAGGCCTCAAGTTCACTGCCAGGTCTAGCATGAGGTCTATACGTAAATACTGAGCCAGTGTCTTGACTTCCAAGGAAACAGCTTTCCAAGTTTATCAAGTAACACCCATTAAAATTGGTATTTCTGAAATCCTATTATTCTGAACTTTCAACACCTTGAAATTATTACTTCCAAGTTACATAACAGAGCAATTTAAAAAGACATTGTTTTTGTAGGTTGTTGAATCATATGAATATTGCAGCATTCAAAGTTTATGACACATTAAAAATCTTAAAATCAAAAAGCAGACACAGACTAAATTTAAAATCCATCTCAAATACAGATGAACCTAAAATTGACAGTTTATTTTCAGCAAATAACATCTGCCACATAAATGTATGTAATTTCTCAAAGTTTATTTGTCTAACAGTTTTGTTGGCATTTGACTTGTAAATTTGTTTTATGTTATAACTGTATAAGTGCTATGCACTAAGACATTTTACTTCATGCTTTAATATACCACATATATGTAACATTATGAGAAATATAATTAAGTCAAACTGGAATGAAGACGTTTTCCTTTGATAAAAGCCTATATAGTTCACAAGTTTGAGCACAATGTGTATATCTTGAATTGCGCAAGTATCCTAGTATATACTTTTGAAAAAAACAAATTGCAGTCCTCTCCTGCTTGATCTCACAAACTCAATGTGTAACAGCACAGGACATCAAGTTGAAGACGACAGCACAAAACAAGCTATTTTCACATGCCTTCACATTCAAAACAAAGCAATTAACCTTTGTGAGCCTCAGCTTTCTCTTCCGTAAAATGGAGATGATGGTTTGCACTGTAGGGCTGCAGAAAACATTAGAGGTGCTCTAGGTAAGGTATATAATATATGTTAATAATATCTAACAACTTCTGAGCAGTCAATCACATGCTAGGCATTTTCTACACAAAGAACATTTTATATGCCTCGCCTCAAATAACAATTACAATTACTGTACTGTATGAAGTGACACCTGCATATCCCTGTTTTAAAAATGATGACATAGCTGGGCTCGGTGGCTCAGCCTGTAATCCTGTGCTTTGGGAGGCTGAGGTGAGTGGATTGCCTGGGCAACTTGGCGAGACCTCATCTCTACAATAAATCAAAAAAATTAGTCGGGTGTGGTAGCGCACGCCTGTAATTCCAGCTACTTGGAAGCCTGAGGTGGAAGGATCGCCAGAGACCAGCAGGTCGAGGCTGCAGTGGCAGGGAGCGGCCACTGCACTCCAGTCTGGGCAACCAAGTGAGACTCCAGCTAAAAAATAAAATAAAATAAATATTAAAAAATGATGACCCTAAGAGGTCAAGTAGCTAGTAAGAAGCAGAACCAAGACAGCCCCAGTGCTTTGACAGGCTGAGGTGGGAGGAATGCTTGAGGCCAGTTCTAGATCAGCCTGGGCAACATAGTAAGACCCTGTTTCTATAAAAAATTTAAAAATTAACTAGATGTGGTGGTGCATCTGTAGTCTCAGCAACTTGGTAAGCTGAGGCAGGAGGATCATTTAAGGCCAGGAGTTTGAGACCAGACTGGGCATCATAGCAAGATTCCATATCTACATAAAATTTTTTAAAAATAGTCAAGTGTAATGGCACATGCTTGTAGGTTCAGTTAATTGGGAGGCTGAAGCAGGAGGATCACTTGAGCCTAGGGGTTCAAGGCTGCAGTGAACTATGATCATACCATTGCATTCCAGTCTGGACAATATAGCAAGACCCTGATTGAAAAAGAAAAAAAAAAAAAAGACCCGAGACATAAGCCGAATGTCTAATGCCAGAAGGAAGCTAATTTTCTTCTCACTCAACAAAATTACCTCAATAGCTGGGAGCAATTATTATGATACTGATGTCCATAGTCTACCAGGACAAGAGAACATAAATATTTTTTTCTTTTAAATCTAGCCACAGCCCTTGAAGCACACCACAGCCTCTGAGAGGGGCTCCAAAGCATTCAAGTGATAAACCTTTCCAGAATGTTATTTTCCAATCGGCATCCAGCTTCTCTCTATAAAACTTAGGGCATACAAAGCACCTTTATTTTTGAAAGGTTTCAAAATTCTGACAGTAGTGTAAACATCAATTTCCTCTTCTCAGGAATCTGAAAGGTCCCTCCCCCAGTCTTTCCTCCCTTTGTGTTGAAAATGCTAGACTAAGCCACTAGGCATAAGGACAAAGTGCTTAGGGGAAGGAACCAAAAACATAGCCACCAAGTTTGTGGTACAGACGAAAAATTGCTTGGTTAACATTACAAAGTTGATGAGCTTCAATTTCAGGAGGGCTATCCTTCAAAAAAATAAGACTACTTTTGTTCCATCTCCTATGTTTCCTCTGCCTAGAATACAGCACTAATGACAAAGCAGGAGGATCACTTGAGCCTAGGGGTTCAAGGCTGCAGTGAACTATGATCATACCATTGCATTCCAGTCTGGACAATATAGCAAGACCCTGATTGAAAAAGAAAAAAAAAAAAAGACCCGAGACATAAGCCGAATGTCTAATGCCAGAAGGAAGCTAATTTTCTTCTCACTCAACAAAATTACCTCAATAGCTGGGAGCAATTATTATGATACTGATGTCCATAGTCTACCAGGACAAGAGAACATAAATATTTTTTTCAATTTCATTCTCACTTGGCAAATGGGTTTGTTTTCATTTTTAAAAGGAAACTGAAATTATTATTACAACAGAATTATAATTGTTAGAAATGGGGAAAAAGGTTATTAGATGACATAGTTCACAACCACCCCTAAATTCCATTCCCTAGAATCAAGTATGTATTGTACTAAAAAAATAAATGTTCAAAATTGCTACAGGGGTGAACTCTCTCAACTTCTTTGAACAGAATTAAAAATGGCCAGCAGGAACTTATAACTTCCAAAATGTTTAACTAAAACCCTGTGACTCTTTTTTTTTCCTATGCAGCTACAACTTCCAAATGGCTCCACTATACAAAATACTTTATTATATGGACATGCCATAATGGCGGATTTTAAAACAAACATAAGCCCCTTTGAGGACCAATACAAATGTTACTGCCTTAAAATAAACAAACAAAAAACCTAGAGAAAGACACAATTAAAGCAATTCTTCACAGACTATAGAGAATGTTTAGGAAAATTATCAACTATTATTAAAACACAGCTAGGTATGAATCCTAGTGGATAAAATTAATAACAGACATCAAGTTCCTAGGCAGTCATAACCTTATTAATATCAGGTATCTTAATTAATGAGTTCTTTCAGTTTTTCTGAGTAATAGTAATAGTAGTCATCACTATTATTGTAATAGGAGTAATCATCGTCTTTGTCATTGTCATCATAGTAGTAAACTGAGTGTGCTTGCTGCGCCCTGGTCTCCATTCTAAGTGTAAGTGTATTACATGGACGGTCTCATTTCTCCCCACAAGATAAGCTTTCAAGGTCATCAAGCCAAAGCCTATGGATTCAAATCTGGCCCCACCACTTAGTACCTATGTGACTTTTGGCAAATTACCTTAACCTCTGTGGGCCTCATTTTCCTTATTTGTAAATGGAAATAATACTGGTATCTACTTCACAGGGTGGTTGGGAGAATTAAACGGATTAAGAATAGGTGACATGCTTAGAACCACGTGTGGCACATAATAAACACCATAAGGGCTAGCTATCATTAATTATGGGGAAACTGAGGCATAAGAAGGTTAAGTCACTTAGCCTTAGGCTTAGTCACTTAGGTCACATAGCTGATAAATGTTGGACGTGGGGTTTAAACCCAAGGCAGCCTGATGCTCAAGTCTACACCGTTAACCACCTGAAAAAAGCACCTACAGTTTTCAGCTATATAATATTTTTAGATTTATATGTCAGGAAAAAACTGAAAGAACTCATTCATTAAGATACCTGATATTAATAAGGTTATGACTGCCCAGGAACTTGATATCTGAGCATCCAAAGGTCAAAGACCTCTACTGGATATGCAGATTACACAAAATACCAGATGGTCCCAGGTATATCCTGAAGCTCAGGTCCCAGGAAGAAAGAATATAAACAAAAGAATTTTAACTTGGAACAATAACGCATGACTGCAAAAACAAAAACAACAAAAAGAACATTTAAAATGGCCAGAAACAGGTCTTTCCTGACTCCAGGAACAAATGTACTTCCTTAAAATGTCCTGCCCACCCATCCTGCTCCTCACTGGGTCCACAAAATTCTCTAACCAACACCTTCTTTTTCAACACATTTTACAGTTGATGTTATCACTTCAGTCACTCTTTTGACCTTCTGATATTTAAGTTTAGAAGGGAAAATATTTAAGTAAAAAAAACTTTACCAAATAAGAACAAGGAAGGATGATGAGAATTAAGGCCACAAGTTTCATCTTACTATTATAATAGTTATCTTTTTCATAAAACTCTTTCACTCCTTTACAGTTCCAGAAAGAAAGTGTTTTCTTGTGTTTGAAAGATGAAGATCAAAACGGCTATTCTCTAGGTAATACCTACTTGATAGGATAACAAGAGGAAATTTATTTCTACAATAGCCGTGAAATCTGAAATTCATTATTTGTCTTTTTCTTTGCATTTTTTTCCTACAAAAAACAATATACACGAATAAACAACCGATGGTTATTTTTCCTTTAATGTAAATTGATGCAGCAATTAGTAAAAATCCTAATGAAGCAACTTAAAGAAAGTGCAGCTACCTTTGGGAGGCTGAGGTGAGTGGATTGCCTGAGTCCGTGGGTTTGAGACCTGCCTGGGCAGCGAGACCTCATCTCTACAATAAATTTTAAAAAATCAGCCGGGCGTGGTAGCGCATGCCTGTAATTCCGGCTACTTGGAAGGCTGAAGCGGAAGGATCGCCGGAGCCCAGCAGGTCGAGGCTGCGGTGGCCGGGAGTGGCCACTGCACTCCAGTCTGGGCAACAGAGTGAGACTCCAACTCAAAAAAAAAAAAAAGAAAGTGCAGCTATTAAAACCTTTTCAACAGCATGGCAATTTGGAATGCAGGATCTGCAGTAAGAAAACTCTTTGGGAGGACAACAAAACAGTCCCTTTTCTAGGTAAAGGTCAAGTATTCAATTTCTATTCACTGAATCTGAATTACTTTCTACAACAGACTTCTCAAATGTGACCTATGTGCCCATCGGTGTGAAATAACAAATGGTTAAACTTTTAAAGGAAATAGCACACCAGCTTCAGGTACCTTCCTCAAAGTCTAGCAAAGGCCATCTTAACACCAGAATCAGAGGCTATATGAAGATTAACGCATGCTCACCACATAAAATGGGACATCTTGGTGTCACATCTGGAGAAAAATCCACAAAAGATGCACTTACATATTCTCCAATATCAACAAGGTAAAATGTGTCAAACTCTTTGTGCTACTGGAAAATAGCAATACAAGCAAACGAAAAAAGAAACTAATGAGGAAAAAGATATATGATCTCAAAGACAATCTTTAAGTCTAAAGAAGAATAAATTTTTATCAACCAAAGGTAGGGTGTCAAATAAGATAAAAAACCATAGACATTTCTGTGTGTTTAGTGGAGAGGGGTCATTCTGTGTCACAGGATCGCATATGACCTTTCAGAAAGCCAAAGGAGAGCATGGTGGTCCAAAAAATCAATTGAAGCATTAGAATAATTCATACAAAAAAGTACATATAAAGATTATGTGAATAAACACATGAATCACATATTCTCCCCATTGACATCAGTATAATAACTGAATATACTGTTAAAACTTGGAGGAAAAAGTAATTAGTTCTTTTGTTCCCTCTCTTGGCTGGCCCTCTTTAATTTATGCCAACTTAAAATGAACAGAACTCTATAAAATTTGTAGAACTCTAAAATAAATACATATGAATGTTCAGAATTTCACATGTAACTTTTATCAAGTATTTCATGTGTTATGCCCTGTATCATATAGAATACTAGCTCTTCCATGCCTAATTCACCTCGTCTACAAATCATTTTAGTAATACAGCACTAAATCACGATCTTTGTGAGTATCCTTTCTTGTATCAAGCTGATACAGGTTGAATCGTGCCACCTAAAAGATCTTCAAGTCTTAATTTCCAGTACTTGCAAATGTGACTTCATTTGGAAACAGAGTCTTTGTATATGATCCAGTTAAGATGAGGTCATTAGAGTAGACCATAATCCTGTATATATGCCTGTGTCCTTATAAAAAGGGGAAACTTGGACATTGAAAGGGAAAACTTAAAGATACCTGCACATGTATGTTTATCCCAGCATTGTTCACAGTAGCAAGAACAGGACGGAACTGACTGGGAGGCCCATCAAAAGAGACTGGATTAAAAAAAATGTGGTACACATACACAATGGAATATTACACAGCCATAAAGAAGAACAAAATCATGAACTTCACAGCAAACTGGATGGACTTAGAGTCTATAATACTGAGTGATCTTTCACAGAAAAAGAAAACTGAGTATCACATGCTCTCACTCATAAGTGGACCTGGAACAATTTTTGTAATACTATAAGCAAAGGATTGGCAGTAGTGGGAAACAGCCAATAGGGGGGTAGGAAAGCGGGATTGGCAGTAGTGCTAATCTGCTGTGGAAGGTGCGCACACTTCATCAACAAGGGTACCTGCATAATGAACATTTGTATACCTAACCCTGAATTGTATCCCACATCTTTAAAATAAAAAAAAGTAAAAGGGAGAATAAAAGGAAAGGGGAAACTTGACACAGAGACAGACATGCATAGAGGAAAGACAGGAGAGATGATGTGAAGACACAAGGAGAATGCCATCTACAAGCCAAGGAATGCCTGAAGCTATCAGAACAGAGAAGAGAGGAGTGGAACAGGTTTTTCCTTACAGCCCTAAGAGAGAGCCAATCCTGCCAATAAACGGATCTCAGGCTTCTAGCCTGAGAACTAGGAGACAACACATTTCCATTGCTTAAGCCACCCAATTTGTGGTACTCTGTGACAGCGACCCAAGGAAACTAATAACACATGCTGTGGTTGGAGCTGGCCCATGCTTGCATAGTATAGCTGGAAGCTCAAGAAGCCTTACAGAATTGTAGCAGCACACATATGACTCTACACTGTGGGAAACAGTGTGAAAAACCTGCAATTTAGAGGAAGATAGGAAATATGCCCTCCTCAAGTATTAAAAATAATAACTTGCATTTGCTTAAGACACACTTTACATGTTTTACTGCATTTCCTCCTTACAACAATAGGGTGAATGAAATATAGGGAAGGCTTATTATCTTCATCTTATTGATGAGAAACTTGAACCTCAAAGAGCTGACTGTTTCAGCCTATGTCAAATATAGACATAGCATAGCAAATATTGGTGCCCAATCTTTTCTAGGAAAAAAGAATATAAGCATACATATTTTAACTTGGAACAAAGGTGGCCTTTAAGAAGTCATGCTTCTTCAAATGACCCAAGGAAGAAAGACAAAAATAATATCACACAGACTAAGTAGGCTGAGATGTTCGGTGATCCAAGAAAGATGGAATAAAGCACAGGAAATTAGTAGAAAAAGTAACCTGTAATTTGTGAACCAGGCCTTGAAAGAAGAGATGGAAATAGGCTAATAGAAAGAAAAGCGGCATCGTGATGAATAAATGCAATAACAAAAAGAAAAAAAAGGAAAAACTATGTGAAAAACCTAAACAAACACTGAAAGAAGGTCTTCAATCGACTAACCAGAGAAGTCCAGAGAGGAATACAGTGGGAAATGGGGTTGAAATAAGGTTAGGGACTTTCAGATGGGCTGAGAAAGGGGTCATCATTAACTGAACAGACACATAGTTACCACTGTCAGTTTTTGAGTATGGTTTGCTGTGCTAAAGGAAGCTGTTCTAGTAACTGTGTTAAAATCAGTTTAGCAGCAGAGCAACCTGGGATTGTAGCTAGTAGTGACTTTGAAAAACTGATCAGGACTGAAGATAATTACCCTATTTAGAAGTGTTAGGTTTCAGCTAGTGGCAAGACATCCCTGACACCTTTCTTTCCTCACTCCCCTATTTCTAGACATACTGGCCTTCTTGGTATTCTCTGGTGGGGGATGAGGGGTGGGCAGAGTCCCTCTTGGTCCAGCCTGAAGGTCTTGTGCCTGTGCCCTCTGCTTGGTAGGATCTTTATTTGGGTCTTTGCTCGAATGCTACCTCTTCAGAGAGGTCTTTTTTGACTATCCTATCCAACAGGACCCCTTGCTGTAATTCTTCATTCCCTTATACTGCTTCATTTATAGGACTTACTATTACTTAAAATTACATTTTTTTTAACTTAACGGTTATCTGTCATTCTTATGTAAGCTCTATGAGTACGTACAGGGATGTTTCATGTTCACAGAGTTGTTGCCAGAGCCTGGAATGGAGCTTAGCATAAAGCAAGTAGTCACTAAATATTTGTTGGAATACATTTTTAAAAAATCCCATCTTATTCCCAATTCAACTGATGGTATCCCCTAAAATACTTTCAATCCATCTGCATGGCCACACCCCAGGATTCACCACCAGCCTGGTATATGCGATCATCTCTAATTGGATTCAAGCAGCAGCCACCTACTTCTCCCCACTGACACTCTGGCCCCATCCAACTCACTCCTCCACAGATGGTCTCACCAAAACACAAATCACATGGAATAATCAGCCCCTACTTAAAACACTCTCCATTGTTCTTAGGAGGAAAACCAAATTCTTTACTTGGCCAGCAAGACCCTGCATTGTCTGGTCCAGCCTAGATGTCCAGCCTCAGATGGCTCTACTTTCTCCTTGCTGCTCCTCAGTTATTTGGTTCCCTTCTGTAACAGGCCTCTACAAAAATGACAGTTCCCTCTGTTGTCTGGGATGCTGTTCTTCCCACCCTTCCTCAGGGTCTCCTATTCACACTTCAGATATCGACCAAGTGTCACATCCCCAAGTTCCTGTTATATAAGCCCGCAAAACAATCAAATGGTTCTGTCTGTAATTATGTAATTATTAGCTGTTTTTTGTTGTATATGTACTTAATGACTATCTTCCTCCTGGATTCCTCACTTCATAATAGTATAGACCATGAATTTTTTGCTCAAAATCAGATCTCCAGGGTCAAGAACGGTGCATGGTAAATGGCTGGCAGTAAATGAATACTTGTTGAATAAGTGAAAGAAGACACACTATTGAAACCAAAGAGCTAGAAGTCTCAATGCCAAATACACGTATATAAAAACTTTTCACAAATATTGAAGTGAAGATAAAAGCAAAGATATTAATGAAAATTTATAATTTGACTAGCAGCTGCTATTAAAACAGAAAGAGAGAAGGAACCCAGGACCATGCTAACTTTGAAACAGTGTTATGGACGGGATAATGATGGGACCAAAAGAATCTGTTTCACTAAGGAACTAGACAAGAACCAGTTCTAACAATTTACTGAAACCACATAGTTATGACTTGGGTAGTGACAGTAACTAGGTGAAAGGTGACATTTACATATCCCATTAACAGCTCCTTGACTCATCAGTAGGTTCTGGAAACATTTATCTATGCAGAGAAACCATTCAAACTTTCCTCTCCTTGGCATTTTCCATTATAAAAATACTCCAAAAAGTCCTTAGTTCCCTGGAAAATGTTTTAAAGACATTTCACTGTGGTCGATTAGGCATACAGTAATAGCTAAGTGAGGCAAGGGCCATGGAGGAAATGGCATACAATAGCAGAACCCACTTTGCTCCTGATTAAAGTTACTCAAGTGCAGCTAGAAGAAATATACACACTGCAAAGTTCTGAGCACTACAGGGTATCATGTGTTAAAGAACGAGCCCTAATTTTTTTAATACTCATTGTTACTGCTTTATTCTCCAAACACTAGAGCCAATATAATTCTAAATTCTCTGGGTGGGGGAGAGGGAAGAGAGGGAGAAAGAGTTTATTAGTTTATTAGTTTACTTTTATTTCCTTATTTCGGGCTTCTTTTAAAATAAGATGTAACATTGGTGAGCATGCAAAACAATCTAATTTTGTTTCTACTTATTCAAACCCATCAGTGACTCATGCAACAAACAGCAAGTATCTGGTTTTGTTTCTTAGGAGGGCACACCAACAGTTTCAAAAGCATACTCCAGTTTTACTGGAATTCGTTTTCCAAAGATGACTAAGAAAGGCCAGCAGGAAACTAGTAAAAATTCTCATTTTCAGAAATACAACAGACAATCACTATTTCCAGTTTCCCACTGCTCATCTGAAGAGAATGGAGGCACAGAGTGATACAAGCCTGAAGCACAGGTAAGGACTGTGTCAAATAAAACAGAAAGGAAAAATGAAAGCACAGGGAACAAGGGACTTTATCAGATTTAGGGAGGCAGAGGAAGAGGGATTATGGGGGAAGGATAACCAGCTTTTTCCACCTCTACAGAAATAGGATTTCAAAATTCACAATTAAAAAAAAAAAGACATTTAACAAAGTCACATTTTAAAAGTAAGTGGAGAAAAATTTTACTAGTGAATGCCTGCTGTATGCAAGGGACTCTACATTGGTACAAACCCTAGTAGCTAGTATATGACCTTGGCCTTCCGAAGGAGTATATCTAAAAATAAGGATTTGTTGATGCAATTAGTAATGTAAATAAGAGGTATATGTATACCCTACACAAAAGTTTTCTTTAAACAATATGTAAGCCTCTAGTTGCATGCAAAAAAATTGTCATGCTATTCAAATCAACTTATCCCTTTATAAAAGTTCCTTTCAAAAGAGTCCTAGACTCGGGCATGGTGGTTCATGCCTATAATCCCAGTACTTTGGGAGTTAGAGGTGAGAGGACTGCTTGAGACCAGGAGTTTGAGACCAGCCTGGGCAACACAATGAGACTTCATCTCCACAAAACAATTAAAAACTAAGCTGGGCGTGGTGGAGCATGCCTGTAGTCCCAGCTACTTGGGAGGCTGGGGCAGAAGGACCACCTGAGCCCAGGAGGTCAAGGCTGCGGGTGAGCCATGATTGTGCCACTGCATTCCAGCCTGGGTGACAGAGTGACGACCCGCCTCAAAAAAAAAAATTCTAGAGGTAACATCCTTAGCAGGCTCTGCATTACATAAGTGCATAAAGATAATAAATTCAATCTTTAAAATATTTTAAACCTTAGATTTTTTAAAAGTTTGAATTAATCTTCATATAAGTAAAATGTTACTGCACTATAAATGAGCACTATTTTAAAGAAAACTTCTTTTGGCATAGGTAAATGAAATTCTCAATATCTGAAATTTATGATAGGGCATTTTTAGCCATAAAAACAGCAGGCGGTCGTATAATTCTTCTATAAGGGCCTCCGCCTTCACTTTTATTTATTTCTGCTGCTGTTTTCTTTTGCTCATGTTGAACATGACTAGCAGTCCACTGTACACTCAGTGCAGGTAAAAACTATCTTTTTGGCTGCATGTGTTGTTGACTGGACTTGTCATTCTATGTCCTTTTACTTCCCAGTCCTTGTGGTCCATGGCCTCCTCAAGATGAGCTTCCCCTGACAGGGAGGCAGGTCTACCGCTTCTATTGTTTCTTGGCATCTCCTTCCAACTCAGCTGTGTCATTTAAAGCTATGTCTTAAAATACTACCCTTTTTTTTTTTTTAACCTAGTTCACTCCTTTCGGGAGGCTATCCTCTTACACCCCCTGAACAAGAGCGATCTGGAAGTCTTGCTTGTGTTCTCCATCCTTTATGTGAACCCAGACCAGCACAGCTGGTTTGCAGCAGGCATGCCTGGGTGCCTGCTGGACTGGCTGTGCTCCAGAACCCTGCTGTTCATATGCAACTCTTGTCCTTTCTTGTTAAGCGTGGCTAGTAGATGAAGCCCAAGACAATGTTCAGAAGCTCAAGCTCATTTGAGTACAGATCCTAATCTCACAGTCACATATGATTTCAAATAATTCTGTATATATGTAGAACTTCTGTGCCTAGTCTCTAAATTGGCACTGTAAATAATTAAACAAGCCTGAACTAAGTACTATATAGACTATCCAAACTGACAAGCTAACAAACTAACATGTCACAGTTTCATGGATGAAGACATGAGACATAAGATTCTAGGGTCAGAAACAAATGATCATTACTCAAAAAAATCGCAGTAGCAGCAGTATTAGCAGAGTTGTGCTAATTCCCTAAACTCAATTCCCATAGTATGATGCAAAAAGGGCAGGTGATACCTGCATACTCACAACAAGAGGGGAACCCTAGCTTAGGATATCTGAATTTATACTAGGCAGTAAGCCTGACTGCCCTTTGCTCCAGAGGGAAAGACTACTCCTATCTTCCAAGGCTATCTGCTATACAAATGTCCTTGAGAAGGTTTGGAAGGCAGTAAGTGCCTCTGCTCACAAGCCATGCACAAATGTGAGTGACTTATGGATAAATGAATCACAACAGTGGAGGTATCATTCATATCTCTGGAATCCATTCATCTCTCTCCCACCTGATGGAATACCCTGACTCTAGTCATACTCAATTATTGGGAAGACCACTGCAAGCTTCCCAAATGATTATCCTCCTTCCACGACTGCCCCCTCCCAGGCATTCTCCATACAGTAGCCAGAACACACCTTGTAACACAAATCTAATTTTGCCACTCCTGTTTCAGTCTTTGACGTCATCCACTGTCCTTAAGATGAGGCCAGCCCCCTTAGCAATTTCCACAAAGCCTTGAATGATGTATTCCTGCCTCTATTTGCAGCACTTTCTTTGCTTCTTTTCCTAAGATTCATGCCTTTAGTCACACTAAATGTCTTTAATTTCCTCAAATGCAGAGGTCACAAAGTGGTGGCCCTGGGTTGAATTCCAACTACAGATTTGTCTGGTTTGGCCCACACAATAGTTTAAAAAGCATTTGGGCCATTTCATATTTTGGGAGATTTCATATTTATACAATATGAATTTTCAGCTCCTCTTTAAAAATCAAGGCATCTGGCAACACTTGGCCTGCATCCCAACCTGACAATACTTGGCTGAAGCTGAGTATCTCCTGTTCCCTTTAGACAGCCTGGATTCTCCAGGTTGCCACACCTCTCCCTCCTGCTCTCATCTATGTATTCTTTGCCATTATCTGTCTGACTTCCATTCTAAGGCATTGGGCTTCCATTCAAGGCATTCCCTGTGGTCTGGAATATTCTTTCAACCTTCCCACTTCTTCAGCTGCTAAATTCTACTCATTCTACTCATGCTCAAGTCCTAGTGTATTCACATCCTCTGGGAAGTTTTCCCTGACCATCACCAACTCAATTAGGATGAGACACTGCACTGTGTGACACCCACCCAGGACCCTGCCATTCCATTATGTCTCTTGTGGCTCTCTGCACTATCCCTAATGTGGCATGAATCACGTGATATTATAATTTTATATTTACAAATCTGCATCTCTCCCTAGACTTTTAGGTCATAAGAGAGTGACGATGACTCTTATATGCCATTGGATGCCAGTGCCTAGGAAACAGCCAAACACATAATAGGGGCTCAATAAATACTTGTTGAATACATGAATGAAACATGTTAGCTGAGGAATGGCTATTAAAAATATTTCGGGGTGTGCATATATTTATATGCTTGTATATTTATTCATCTAAAATATTTGGACCTTTGAAATGCTATTTCTTCCACCACTCCCCCTGTCCTCCAAAAATCCTTAAATAACTACTATGTAGTAGAGTAGTAGTTGTAGATTAACAATGTGCTAAGCACTTCACATGGATAAGCTCAGTTAATGCTTGCAGCAGTTTTTTGGGGTAAGTACTTCCATTATTCCCATTTTGGAAATGAAAAAACTGAGGATCTGGAAGGTTAAATAACTTACCCAAGGTCACTCATAAATTCCTGGGTAGGACTCAAACCCGGGCCCATGAGAACTCAGAGTTAAAATTCTTAACCATAGACAATTTACAAATTTAGATTTTTAATGTGCCCTGAATGATACAAGACCACACAGGGTCAGGGTAAAAATAAACCACATTCATCAGGCAACTGGAATTATGTTTCTACTCCTGTCACCGACTAGTTGTTCAACCTTGGATAAGAAGATGGTCTTAGTCTCCACGACAATATAGTAAACTGTGGTAGGCACACAATGACTGGAATTTCTCCCAGGCGACACAGGACACCACCAACAACTTTATTCACAGCTAGTCCGTTGAGCTATTTGTATACGGTTTTAGCAAATTAGCTCTTACAGACAAAAAGAGTTAAAATGGTGAAGAAAGTTTTTATGCATACAAGAACCTTTCTGGCTCAAAATTCATGGCTGTTATACAAAACCACACAGTTTCCAGGGCAGAAACTGGGACCCTTAATCTCATTTCACAGATAGGAAAACAAAGGCACTGAGCCCTGAGACCAAGTGTAAAGTTAACATTATGTCCCTCAGCCTGCCATGTCTTACTGTGAGACTAGAATCAAAGCTCTCAGAGCCCAGTACATAAGCCTAAGAAATTCTACAGAGGAGGCAGATGTATAAACTGTTCTGAGGAGCAAAAGAATCACAGATGTCATTGAGTCACACAAAAGACAACCTAGGCAGAAAGTAAAGAACCCTTGTCAATCTTTTCCAGGTGGAGTCCTTGCTCATCTTTTGCCCCAAGCCAAACCAAAAATGAACAGTTTTAAAAGCAAACCAAACTCTCACTAAGAATCTTGACACTTTTTAAGTCAAATTTCCAGAGTCAATTTAAGGCCCATCAGGCCTTTAAGTGCTCAAGTTCCAGCTTATTACAAATCTTACATTCAATCTCTGCATATTTTTCTAGGCATTATAATTTCCTTTCTCAAGGAGTTGAGAAAATTATGTGGATACCATAATTTTATTGGCTTGTTGCATGAAGTTAAAATAGAAATTTTTACAGCTTTTAACATTTGATTACCATGTCGTACATGCATAGAATGCTTCTCTAAGCTTTTATTCTAAAAATACCAAATTCACTTTATTTGGTACCAAGTGCACCTCTATTTGACGAAGTAGAAGCATTTGAAACTTTATTTTAGAAAACATTATCTTAGCAAATCTGGCATTTGTTCCAATCTATTAAGTAGATTCACCAAATAATGATCTTAAAAAGAAAAGACACTTGTACACGCATGTTTATTGACGCACTATTCACAATAGCAAAAACATTGAAAGTAGACTGGATAAAGAAAATGCCGTGCATATACACAATGGAGTAATACCCAGCCATAATGAAGAACAAAGTCATGGTCTCTTAGCAAACTGAATGGAGTTGGATCTATCATAGAAACACACAACCAAATACCACATGTTCTCACTCATAAGTAGGATGTGAACATTTATCATAATAGCACAAGGGAAAAATCAGCAGTCTCAGGACACTGCCAGGGAGTGGGGAGGGCATGTAACAACACAAAGGGTAACTGATCCTAAACCAGAGGAAGTGAGGGCCAGTTGGAAGTCCAAATTTCACCTGCATGTAGATTCCTATATACCTAATCCTGACTTGTACCCCACATCTTTATAATAAAATAAAATTTTAAAAAGAGAGAGAGACTTTGATAATACATTCTTGACATCATTATACTTGTCCTATGTTGTCATTAGATGACTGTTCATATGAAATAAAACCATAAGGTCTCTAAGTTAGATTGGAAGGCCCTTTAGGTCAAGGAACATATTCTATATTTTTCTAACTTTAAAACATATAGCAGGCTGGGTGCGGTGGTTCACGCCTATAATTCCAGCACTTTGGGAGGCCAAGGTGGGAGGACTGCCTGAGCCCATGGGTTGGGTTCGAGACCAGCCTGGGCAACTTGGCGAGACCTCATCTCCACAATAAATCAAGAAAAATTAGCTGGGCATGGTGGTGCATGCCTGTAGGTCCAGCTACTTGGAAGACTGAGGCAGAAGGATCGCCTGAGCCCAGCAGGTAGAGGCTGTGGCAGTTGTGAGCCTGCCACTGCACTCCAGCCTGGGAGATAGAGACACCGACTCAAAAAACAAATAAATAAACATATAGCAGAGTTCATCGTACAGTGAAAATGTCTATTAAATCGGGAATGCATGAACAACAAGACTTGACATTTAATATTAATTCTAAAGCTGATTTTCTTAGCCCATTTACTTGCATTCTTTGCGAAGTAACTAAAAGTGGCACATCGATGTTTTTCTGTGCCTGTGATCATAAACTGAAAGTTTGCAAACAATACATCACATGTTGTTTGAGCTAAATGTCCAAACTTTACCAAAATGCAGGTCTCCTTGAAATACGAAAATCAGCAACCAATTTAAATTCGCACCTAGGATAGAAAAGAGATTGCAAAGAATGGCAAACATCTGAAGTAACAAAGCCCAATAAGAGCTTTCTGCTATTTGAATTGCTGTGACCACAGCTGCATAGGATGTAAGGTCCATGGCTTTGTATGCAGGGTTTGGTGGGGAAGGCACAATTTCAACTCTGAACTCTAATGACCAACTCTAGGAACGCACGCCTCTCAGCCCAACAGAGCTACTGGCCACATCATCTGGAGAGACAGAATAACATCTCATCCAGAGAACACCACGATTAGAACACAGGATCTGCCCCCAAGTCCTTCCACTGAATCCCCACGACGACCCTCAGCAGCAGACAGAGCAGACGCATATTTTGCAGATGATAACATAGAGGTTCTGATGGCCCCACAGCCAGAAGGTGACTGAACTCAGACTTAACTAGTATCCCAAAT
Source organism: Cephalopachus bancanus (assembly GCA_027257055.1). Lineage (NCBI taxonomy): Eukaryota > Metazoa > Chordata > Mammalia > Primates > Tarsiidae > Cephalopachus > Cephalopachus bancanus. The sequence continues at coordinate 10,622,327 of JAPVLO010000024.1, read as the reverse complement.
GACAGACGCTTTCCATTCCGCCCTGGCGATCGCCCTTCGCCCGCGTGTTCCACTCCAAGGCCGGGCAAGCAAAAGAGCTGAGCCGGGCAAGGACGGGAAGACGCGGAGAGGGAATTTCCACGCTCCTCGCGCTCGCCCTACTCCAGCGCTCCACTGCTCCGCGCCAGTCCCTCTCTACCAACGCTGCGGCCCCGACTTCCCCCAAGCTAGTCTCGGGGACGGGCTGGGGACCTGGGAGGCTTTCTGGCTGTCACCGAGAGTTCTCCAAGTTGGGGGCGGAAAAGGCGAATGAACAAATGCACCCGTGGTGTAAGCGCGCAAGAAGTGCGGGGCCGAAAAGGACAGGAGGGGAGGGTGACCCCTCACAACCCGGCGGAGGACGTGACGGTGGTGAGGGGTAGTCAGAGAGAGGTTTGGGGACTGCGAGGATGGCTCAGTTCCCCCCACCCTCCCCAGCCGCGCGCCGGATCCCCGCCCCCTCCCCCCACCCCAGGTCCCCGGGAAGCGCGGGAGGAAATCGACCGGCGCCTCTGGCGTCGGGAAAGGGGGCAGCAGGATCGCAGTCCCGGGCCCCCTCCCGCGCCCCCACCCTCACCCCTGCCTCGCCCGCCAGGCGGCGGCGGCGGCGGCGACACCAACCTGCGCGGCCGCGGGCTCTGCCCGGGACGGAAGCCGGAGCCTGCCGGCTGTGGGGCGGCAGGCGGAGTTAGTTGGAGGCTCCGGCTCCCTGGGCGGGGACAGGCTGAGCACGCGGCGGCCGCGGCGCTGGCGGGGCTCCCTCCTCCCGCCGCGCGCGGGGCCCAGCCGGGTCCGCTGCTCGCCCTCGACTCCCGGGCGCTCCCAGCCCCTCCCCCGGGGCGGCTCCCGCGCCCGCCGCCTCCGCCCCGGCCCTCTCCCTGCGGGCGCGGGAGCCGCGGAGCGTGGGGCCAAGAGCCCTGCGGAGTCGCCCCCGGTCGCGCGCGGCTTCTCGAGGTCCGGCCGCGGGGATCGCGCGTCCGGGACTCACGTGCGAGGAAAAGGCAGTCGAGAGCCGGAACTCTCGCCCAAGTGCCCCGGGGAGGGGAGTGAAGGCCGGGCCTGAAAGTCTCTTTTGACCCGCCCGAGTCCCGTGTTCCTAAAAGCAGCCCTGCGAGGTCGCCACGCCAGCTGCCCGGGGAGAGGAGAGGGAAAATGTCTGACTCTTCCTCCTCCAGGCGCCGAGCCAGGAGGACGTTTCCCGAGAGAACGAGGACCCATTTCCCCTTGCCCCGGTCTGGGGACCCCGCCAGAGTGCTTGGACCTGGAGGACAGGGCGCCAGGGTCGAACTTGTGGAAATGGAGCAGTTTCTATACATATCACCAACTTGCCCGGCCCCTGAATTCAGGCCACCTGGCTCAGGTCTGCACAGCGCTTCCCCGCCCGCACTCCGGATTCTAGGGAAACCCCTTTCCTTGCCTGGCTTCCCACCTCCACCTGCACACGCCTTTCGGGAAACCTTAACCCCGCAGAGCGCACCGACCACTTCGTCCTTAAACTGCGAGCAGGGAACCCTAGAGCCAGCCCCTCCTCCCGCCTTACCCTAAAAGCAGGAGAAAGCCGGGGAAGGAGTGACTGGGGAGTTTCAGTCGAAAGGTTTGATATCCAAGAAGCTGGGCGATGTGCACACTGATCCCCCCACACGCATTGCTCTGCGTTTAATTGAGGGCGGCTATCTGCCAGTTTCTCCCCTCTGCTCGGAACCGCTTGCGTGTGTTCATTCATCGCGCTCTGGCCTCCCCAGAGCCAGCCGTCTCTTCCTCCAGGAGTCCCAGCTTCCCTTTCCCCAAGCTCTCCCATCCTAGCTCCCGGCAGCGCCTGTCCCCAGCTGCCTGGGATCCCCAGTGCAGAGCTCTGGTCTTTCCAGGCAATTTCTTCTCGGATCCTGGGGGTGATGGAGAGGGGGACACTGAGGAAGTTAAAGGAAGAGAAGCCTGTGGACTGAGGAGAAGGTAGGGAAGTGCGAACTGAGTGGGGGCGCAAGAGAGGAGCTATGGAGAATGAGGTAGAGCCCTCAAGCTATAAGAGAATTCCCAGAAAAAACAAAAACAAAAACATCAGTTTCCCCATGAGGAAACCACCCAGGCTTGCAGTGAGGGGGTATATTGGAAAATATGGACAGCCTCTCAACAGGATTTCTAGGGAAGGCAGGGGTAAACTGGTCAGGGCCTAGAGCATCCTGCTCACCAACCCCACTTCCCAACCTAAATTCCAAGGCAGGCAGATGACCCTAAACTCTTGGTCGGTGATGAGAATTTCGTTCTGGAAACCAATTCTGACAAGGAAGACACAGGAAGACACAGAGCTGAGTCCATTAACAGATCCCAGGGGCTATTTTTCATCTTTAGGCATTCCCTAAGTCACTTATCCCTGCCCCCTGGCCTGAATTATTACAGAAAGCAAGCACTTGAGACCCTCCCTTAAATAAGAAGTCAATTTTTGTGAGAGAAGAAGAAAATGGAGGGGCAAGAGTCCTAGGCTGTGGTAGGTTTTTTTGTTAAAACTCAATTCAGTGCATTTTTGAATCAAGATAATTTTTATGTTTAATAGGTGACCACATTTTTACCTTAAAATGTGGGAGAGTGGCTGAGAAGACAATTTTAAATGTGACCTGATGGTAACCTTCTCTCACACTCTGAAGGTCCTAGTTGACATAGCTTATTTCAACTGTGCAAAGAGTCAGTAGTTGGCCTTCTTGCCTCAGAGTCTTAGACAGCCTCAGGGCGCCCCAGTCTGCACAGCCAGGGAGCAGTTTAGCCAACAACTCCCGCTTCAGTGGGAAGGCTTTCTTTTCCCCGTCCTGGGGCTTCACCCCACCCAAGGTTGCCTCTGCACTCTAGAAAGTGTCTTTACAAAACCCATCCTTAGTGTCCCAGTTTTACTTTCAAATAGGCCATATCCAATTTGATTAGAAGATCTCTTCCTTCCCTTATTTCCTTTAATACTCAAAAGACTAGGTCACTGAAAGTTCAAGAGGATGGAAGAGACCTGCCTGAGCAAAAAGATTCTCCTTTGCTCTTTCTCTTCTTTTTTTGCGTCAGAATCTCACTCTGTCTTCAGGCTGGAGTGCAGTGGCAGGCTCAGGGTTACCTCATCCTGGACCTGCTGGGCTCAGGCGATTCTTTCGCCTCAGCCTTCCAAGTAGCTGGAACTACAGGCTCACACCACCATACTTGGCTAATTTTTTTATTTATATTTGAGACAATGTTTCACCAGGTTGCCTGAGCTGGTCTCAACTCTCTGGACTCAGGCAATCCTCTTACCTTTGCCTCCCCCCCAAAAAAGGCTGATGAGGTGGCTCATGCCTATAATCCCAGCAATTCGGGAGGTCGAGGCCGCAGAATCGCTTGAGCCCAGGAGTTCGAGACCAGCCTGGGCAACATGGTAAGACATCCTTTCTACAAAAAATTAAACAGTCATGGTGGCAGAGTGCCTATAGTCCCAGCTAATTAGAGGCTGAAATGGAAGGATCTCCTGAGCTCAAGAGGTTGAGGCTGTAGTGAGCCATGATCCATGTCACCGCACTCCAGCCCGGGTGACAAAGTGAAACTCCAACTCAAAAAAAGAAAAATTATCTCTGAAAGAACCCTTTTAAACTCACATTCTCTCTGAATATGATCATCTGTCTGTATCAATTATTTTTATTTTATATTAATGGTACAGTCTTATTGTAAAGAGTGTCCAGTTGGCTGGTGGGGGTAAAGGATCCATTTTTTCCTGGGAAAAATTTTTGTAGCTGAAAAGAATGGGAGGGTTTATTTACAGGTAACAGGATTAGTCTCAGGCAGTGTTACAAAGTAGATGGAAATGGACATTGCTCCACAAACCTCCCCTTCTTTTCCATTTTCTTCCACAACAGCTTTGTCCACCAAATATTGCCAGTTCTCCAAGCCAGTCTACTTCACACAAAAGTGTTAGGGAGTTCAGATGCTATTCTGTACTAGTGTTTGTCTTGGAAAAGAGTGGCTTTTCAAGTAGATGTGAGAGAGTAAAGGAAAATTCATGGAAAATCTTTTCTATACCCCTTATTTTTAGACGTTTCTAATAGTCATTACATGTAAAGATTGTTCCCGTGGACAGAACTTATTCTAAACAACTTAGCAATTGTGCAGGCCTCCAACCTTTTCTGTAACTAAAAGTGCACCATTCCTCATTCTACAACACTTCAAACATGATCTAAGAGTACAGGAGGTTACATTCAAATAGTAGAATAAGCTTCCAATTGGTTATATCAAACATATCCATGAATATTCAGAATGACAAGAGAAAATATTAATTTCAATTTACAAGTCATCAAAAAGCACCTTGCAGACCACATAATGAAAAGTCTCATGTTAAAGTAATACATGTTTGTTCTTTCACAAATAAATTTTCCTCTGAAATATAGACATCTGTCATGGAGTCAATTATCTTGCACAGCATGTGCTATAAAAGCACATAAAAGCAATAATATACTACTTTGCTTATTTGAAATCGATCAGGAATACACGACTCCATGCTGGCATGTCTTTAATTTCATGATGTTAAGAAAAAACTATAGAAGTATGAAATAGCAAACCCTTTCCTACTGGAGTACTAATTCAATTACCTATCATGCTATATATAGGAGGAAAAATTTTCCTCGTTAGCTGGCAGAGACACTATGGGACTATTTTCTCGTCTTACTCTACTAACCCCTGTAGTGAGAATGTGAACATGGTTTCCTTTGAAAACAAAGGGATCGCCACACTCTGATCAGCTCCAGGGGTGTGCTGAAGAACAAGGCTAGAAAATGGTATTCTCAGGACATAAATTATCATTTAAATGAGGCGAGACTCTTATGAAATGTATGCATCAAACAGACCTCAAGATTTGAAAAGTGCAATAAGAGTAGTTAGACCAGGTTGAACTTCCTTAATGTGATGCAAATGGGAAACCTCTTTCTTTCTTTTCTCAGGCAAACTCACATTCTCCCTTCTTTAGCACCATGATGCACACATAAATAAAATAACAAAATATTTTGCAGAAAACTGCCAGGTTAAGTACACACAGCCTTCTTGAATATCCCATATTACTTCCTTTTGTGACACTTTAAAATAGATTTGAAAAGAAATTCTTATGGGGAATATTTTAATAGCTTCCCAGAGAGCAGAATGTATTATCATTAGAGTACAAAGGGTATCATTCATTTTTAATTCTTGGCTCTACAGGTGTTCTCTGCCCAGACTGTGGTTGACACTTAGAGGGCCTAATTATGATTCATATATCCCACATTCCCCAGGAATTGGCCCCTCTAATTTTGCACAATGCTGTTATTCAGAGGAGAAAAATATGTTTCCGTCCTACTGGCTAGATGTAGTGATTCTCAATCTTGTCTACACATTATAATCACCTGGGGACCTTTAAAAATTGTGCCGCCTCAGCCCTACCTCAGACCAAATAAGCAAAACATTTCTGGGAGTGAGGCCTAATGATAAATATTTTTTTAATTCCCCAGGTGGTTTTATGTATAGTCAGGGCAGCCATTCGTAGGGCATAAACACTTAGGGAATCTGTTTTTAATACAGTGTTTAATATGAACTATCTACCTATTAAATGCAGTTTTTAACTTTTTTTAAATTAAAGAAGTTGTTAGTTTGGTTTGACAAGATAAGTTTTTCATTCCAAGTTATGTTATGCCTGCCTAGGTTATAGCATAGTTTCTGGCTGTGATTGCAAGTCTGGTCCACAATGAAAATTCGTGACTTTTAAATATATATACATAAATATATATACATAAATATATATACATAAATATATATACATAAATATATATATAAATTATATATATAATTGTGATATATATCTATATATTATAGTGATGTATATTAATATATATTTTGTGGCAGTATATATATAGTGACGTATGTATATCCATAACTTACCCTCATTTTGGAGGGTTTGTGACTGGAATCAAAGCCATAGATCATTGCAGGAAAACAGACATGGGAGAAATAGAATCTTATAAGTCTTAAATTCCCACAAGTAATTTCATTTAGCTATTAAACCATTATCCAATTTAGCAGTTAAAAAACAGATACATGCTATAATTAATTCTATCTATAAAGTCCAAGGTTTAAAAACAAAATAATTACAAGGACATCCTGGGTCATCAATTTTATTTAGATTTAGCACTAATGAAGAACCAAATATTTGATTCTGAAAAAGGAGAGTTAAAATGCTACTGGCAGGTTCACATAAGTAGTTAATACATTTAGCATGCTTGTAGAATGAATATGATCTAACCTCAAAGTGGATACATGGTAGTTTATATGCAATAAGAGAATATAAACCTTGAAAGCAGTTTATATACAATAAGAAAATGTAAACCATAAAAACTTTGCCTATGCAGTTTAGTATGATGCAATAAGGTGGAATGAGGTGGAATAGAAAGATACAAGAAGAAAATCAGCTGGTAGAAAAAGGATATGCTAGAGAGTTGAATAGGCTAATATTATTTAATTGGACAGTAGAGATTACAAGGTCAAGTGAAGTCTAAGTATTGCTTTTCTCTACTGCCTGATTTGGAGAGATTACTATTAGTTTAAGAAATTGATATGATGGTGATGGAAGCTAGAATAGCCACCGAATCACTAGATGTTTCTAGAAATCAATGTCTCTGACATTCAAAGCTCCACAAGCTTTTATTTATTTATTTTGTCCATAAGACATTCATTCAATTCTTCACCAAATGGACTTATTTAATTTCCTGATAAAAAGGGAGAGAGATTCCTCATATTTTTCAAGGGAAAAATATACAAAAAGTTATTAGTTCATGTAAATTAAATTGAAAGGACTGATAGGTTCTTTTAAAACATTTGCGTGTATGATAATTTTGTCAAATGAAAAAAATCATTATACTTTTCTGGATTTTTCAAAATTAGCATGAAATACATTTATTGTTGGAAAAAATACTCAATGCTATTTTCAAATGGCACAATCTGCTTCCTTTGTCATAATATTCTGTTTCTTCTCAATAACTTAAAAACTGAAAATGAAGTATATTTGCTCCACAGATAGTTTTCTTTCTTATCATTTTTGTATTCTTTTTTCGTTTTGCAGCTGTAGATGTGCATCTCTATTTTAGGTTCTTAATGAGATGGCATTGGAGATTTATTTTCAACAAGAAAAAAATCCCCAGATGTATAAAGAATGACATAAATTTTCCAGTCATATTTAGCAGCAATAGAAAAACCACATAAGGATGTTGACTTTTTTTGTTTTTATCACAAATAGAAAAAAATCTTTTCAAATTAGTACACAGGAAGTCAGAATATTTAATTCTCATTTTTGTACATTTATTGCTAATGAGCTGTGTGACATGTGCATCACTCCTCTGTGGGTCTCAGTTTTTCCAGCATACAGCAAGGGGTTGGCCTACAAGATTGTAAGTTTCCTTCAACATGAAATTATTCTATGAGAAAAAAACAGTGTAAAAAATAATGCAAGGAATTGTTTTGAGATTAGAGCCCTGGGTTCTAAAATAAATGATGGCTAAAATAAACAACTCTTTTTAAATGTCAGCATTTTATTATTTTGTTTATTTGTTTGAGTTGGGTCTCACGCTGTCACTCAGGCTAGAGTGCAGTGGCACAATAATCACTCGCCACAGCCCCCACCTCCTGGGTTCAGGTGATCCTTCCACCTCAACCTTCCAAAGAGCTGGGACTCCATGCCACCATGTCCAGTTAATTTTTTGATTTTTTGTAGAGATGATATCTCTCAATGTTGCCCAGGTTGGTCTCATACTCTTGGGCTCAAGTAATCCTCCTGCCTCAGCCTCTCAAAGTGCTAGGACTACAGGCATGAGCCACCGAGCCCGGCCTCACCAGCATTTTCTCGTGCTTGACCCCCTAACCATGATGCTGTTGCCTTTTGTGGGAAGGTGTTGTGCTAGGGGGATGCACCAGTGGGAATTTTTCTCTCCTGAAGTAAAGACCAGAACTTCCTCAGGAGAGGACACCTGAGACATTGGATGCTTGAATACATGAAGCAGGGATAGAGGGATTAGTCAAAGTGGAGTCTAGCCAGTGATAGCCAGTTGGTCCCAGCAGTAGAGCCATAAAAAAGAGACAGTCAGTGAGGGAATCATTGAGTGGGAGTATGACTGAAGGACTCTACAAACAGCAATAGTGAATATCCAAGTTTACATTCCCTGCCTGCATTGTATGCTTTTTCTCATCTCAGTCCCCTGGTCTTTGCTGAGCTTTGGAGAACAAAAGGAAAGGTGTGGGTCAGTGCTTGGGGAAGAGCTATTTGTTAGCAGCCACAGCAACAGGGAAATGATGGTGCTGTGATCAGATCTGTTGAGGAGCCTGGGGTGCAGTGCAGAGGGAGAGGCAAGAAGGAATACCCAGATTGACTTGTGAACCATATCATGACCTTTGAATTGCCAGGGAAGGAGAACTTGGTAAAACGCAGACCTTCCTATCAGTCTAATCAGGTGGAAGACTGGATTACTGTTTGAGAACTAAAGGGAGGGCATCTGAGGATGTGATTATTGGAATTACAGGAGTTCTCCTACTTGTTGAGTGCCTATTATGTGTATCATATAATGTTTACTGTGCTATGCCCCTCACTTATTGCATCTTTCTCTCTTTCCAGAAACAGAAATTGGAGAAATATACTGAATCAAATGGTGGATCTCATCCCTTCTTAGCATAACTGCTCCGTTAATTACTGTTTCATGGTCTCACATTAATAAAAATGTGACCTTTGTGTTCCATTTTAAAATGTAACATTATTTTTCTTACATTTTCCACACAACACAGATGTGTGCAATTTCTTAAAAACCTCATTGTGATAAGCCTATCAAGGGCCTCCAAAGGTGTTCATGCCCTAGTCCTTGGAACCTGTAAATATGTTACCATACTTGGCAAAAGGGACTTTGCAGTTGTGATCAAGGCTAAGGACCTAGAGTAGGGAGGACTATTTTGGGTTTTCCAGGTAAGCCCAGTCTAATCACATGAGTCCTTCAAAGTGGAAGAGGAAGAGAGAAGAATTAGCCAGAAAGATTCAATAATGAAAACAGAGGCAGGAGAGATGGGATATGAGAAGGACTGGACTATAGTTGTTGACTTGACCAAAGTCAAGAAATGTAGGTGGATCTAGAAGCTGAGAACAGCTCCAGGCCAGCAGATGAAAAGGAAACAGGGTCCCTGCTTCTGGGAGCCTGGGCTGCAGTGCAGAGGGAGACAGGATCTCCACTCCATGAAACTAGCCGGCCAGCAACCTAAATGAGCAAGGATGTGATATTTCTCTAGAGCCTCCAGGAAGGAACACAGCCCACTAAATTTTGATTTTGGCCCGGTGAGGTGCACTTTGGACTTCAGACCTACAACACTGTAAGATAAAAAAATACATGCCGTTCTAAGGTGCTAGGTTTGTTATTTGTTAAGGTAACAATAGAAAAGAACTACATCTAGTGTGAAAGCTAAGACGCATGCCTCTTCACCTTTGACTCTCGGTACCTTGTACAGGATTCATGTTTTGTTTGCGCTCAGTCAACACTGAATGAGAAAGAAAGGTAAGAAGGGAGGGCAGCAGAGAGGGAGAGATACCATAAACCTTCATTTTCCATATTTTTAGAAAAATGAAAAAGAAATTCTATAACTAGTCAGAGAATCAGCACTGGGTACGCCACTAAGGGGACAAAGGAGGAATGGCATGGAAGGTCAACATGTTGCAGCTCATGTTGGAGACCCTTTTTGCATTTTACTTCTGAGTAGATGAAAGCCGGGCTCGGTGGCTAAGCCTGTAATCCAGCGCCTTTAGGAGGCTGAGGTGAGTGGATTGCCTGAGCCCGCGGGTTCGAGACCCACCTGGGCAGCGAGACCTCATCTCTACAATAAATCAAAAAATCAGCCGGGCGTGGTAGCGCGCACCCGTAATTCTGGTTACTCGGAAGGCTGAGGCAGAAGGATCGCCGGAGCCCAGCAGGTCGAGGCTGCGGTGGCCAGGAGCAGCCACTGCACTCCAGTCTGGGCAACAGAGTGAGACACCAACTCAAAAAAAAAAGAAAGAAAGAAAGAAAGAAAGAAAACATGCCAGCATGCCTTAAAGTTCATGCATGCTACCCAATCTACCGGGCCACCTTTTGCCAAGAAGTCTAGGCAAAAGGCTATTTGAATTGTTAGTCTTTCATACCAAATCCAAATATGCTAGAGCATGATTGATTTGGAGGGTTTGTAGTGTTGCCACTACAAAATAGACTCTTGCCCAAATGACTGAAACATGCACATGGCCACTTATTCACCACTGTCATCCTAGATCAAATCCTTAATCTTTGTTGTAAAAGTTTTAACTTGTGAAATATATCACAACTACCAAGGAGTATATAAAGTGTCCATATACAGTTAAATAATAGAGTAAATTCATATTAAACACCAAATTTAAGAAGTAGAAGCCTGGGCACGGCAGCTCACACCTGTAATCCCAGCAGTGTGAGAGGCCGAGTTGTGAGGATTACTTGAAGCCAGGATGTTGTTTTATATATTTTTGAAACTCATTAGCATGAAATAATCATGCTATCAAATCAAGCTGCAAGAAAATTTATATAGTAAGTACAAACATATATATGTATATAATTAAGAAGATAATATATAAAATTCTCCTGTGGCTGGGCACAGTGACTCTCACCTAAAAATCCCAGCACATTGGAAGACTGAGGCAGGAGGATTGCTTGAGGCCCAGAGATCAAGAACAGCTTGGGAAACAGAGAGCTCTCATCTCTACAAAAATAAAAAAGAATTAGCTAGGCATGGTAGTGTGCGCCTGTAGTACCAGGTACTCAGGAGACTGAGGCAGGAGGATTGCTTGAGCCTAGAAAGTCAAGGTTGTGATGAGCCATGATCATGCCACTGCACTCCAGCCTGGTGAGAGAGTGAGATCCTGGCTCAAAAAAATCTTGTGAATTGTTTTTTTTCAGGCAACATTATATATTGGTGGTACTTACCTGTTGGTGTAGCTGCTGCTCACTAGTCTGTATACATACTCTTCAATGCATTTACTCTATTCTTAATGAATATTTGAATAGTTTCCAAGTTTTTACTGACACACATAATGCTGCAGCAAACATGCATGCACTTGTGTTCTGGTGCATACGTGAAGTTTCTTTAGGAAGCACTCCAAGGAACAGAATTGCTGGACCCCAGTGTATGTGCCTGTGCCACTTTACCAGGTAATGCCAAATTGTTTTCCAGAGTGGTTGCACTAATTTCATCCTTATTGCTTTTCTGATTAAAAGGGCTCTTGACTGTTGTTTCGTCTTCAGTTTTTCTACAAGCCAGTCTATCCTGTCCACTACCATTAGTCTGGTCTGCCTAAAATGCTGCTTTCAGCCTGTGTTTTCCTCACATCCTAAATCCCAATTTTACTCAAGAACTTACTATCTCAACCTATTTTCTGCACCAGCAAATCCACACTCTTGACAATTTTTCAAGGGTCTTCACTACTTCTCAAAACCTCTTTGTGCTGCATAGGCTGGTCTTTGTATTTTTTTGAAAATTTTCTTTAATGCATGTTCTTTTTGGCTTTAAGTTTCTGAATGTAAAATCTCCCTGCTAGAATCCATCCCTTTCCTCTCTGCACCTAAATACTACTCATCATTCAAAGCCTCATTGATGACCCCCTTTTCTGTGATACCACCCTGGCTAGTTCCGACTGTTTTCCCTGAAGTCTCCTAGCGCTAAGTGTATGTTATTCAGTCACTCATTAAAACACAGTTTTGGAGTTTATATTATACAAATTCATGATGTATGCAAGGAGAAGAGATAAGGGCCTTAAGTAAAGAACTTGCTTCGGAACAATATATTCATCAATTTATATACCTTTTCTTTAAGAAAGGCGACAAGAAGCTGGGCTCAGTGGCTCAGCCTGTAATCCCGCGCCTTTGGGAGGCTGAGGTGAGTGGATTGTCTGAGCCCGCAGGTTCGAGACCCGCCTGGGCAACTTGGTGAGACCTCATCTCTACAATAAATCAAAAATGAGCTACTTGGAAGGTTGAGGCGGAAGGATCGCCGGCGGACCCCAGCAGGTTGAGGCTGTGGTGGCCAGAAGCGGCCACTGCACTCCAGTAAGGTGACAAGAGATTGGGTGACAATTTTTGTCATGGGTGCTTGAAGAAGGAATTAACAGTTACCTGGTGACTTGAACTCATTCAACACCACTGTCCCCTGCAGTGTGTGATTCTATGAATCTGTTACTTGCCATGAGATATTTGGCATGAAAAGCCTTCCACTCTGATGCCAATCTTTCTTTCACCCTTTATCTCTTGCCAGGTACTGACAGGACCAGTTATTCTAGTCCAGTTGGTCTGCTTCCTGTCATCCAAACTCATTGTTCTTTCTGTTTCCAAGTCTTTTTTTGGGCACCTCTCACTACATAAGGGACTTCAACATCCCACCCTGCTGTGCTAGAGTGTTCTCCATCCTTCAAGAACTGCCTAGGAAGTTTTTCCAGACCATCTTAGCTTACAATGATCCTCTTCTCTCGTAAAAGCTTTGTTGCCTAACATATATTGCTTTATATAGTTAGCTAACATTTTGTGTGTAAACATCAAAATGAGGAACCATCACTTAAACTCAGCCTAGCACAGCAACTTGAACAGCGGTGTTATTTAAAGACTAGCTCTTGATTGACAGATGATTGATATTGCTGAAATAACTCTGATTTCAGTTTCTATTTTGGTTTTATAGATGGCAGATCCATTTTGCATTCAAAGAAGATTTTATTTCATATGCTGGATTTACCCATATCAGCAAGATTTATGCTTGAATTCTTAACTGGAATATTGTCTTGTGATGATTATTTTTGTCCTCTCTCTCTCTTTCTTTCCCATTGCATCAGTATTAAATACAGAATAAATATCAAGATTTGGTGCACATACAGGCCATGGATGTTATCTATGTGCCCACAGTGATATTGTGACTTTTGTGATATTTGAATGATATAGGTTCCCTACTTCTGACCTAATCTTGAAGCTCATTGAACATTTTCTATTGTTGTTTTCTTTGTGTTAGACCTAAGAAAGCTATGCAAGATGGTTTGACCTAGGATTATTCAAAAAATTGTATCTTAGTTTTCAGATCTCAGTATTTTTTGACGCATAAATTTTCTTTTAAGCTTTGCCTCATTTAAATGCTAATATCTGTTTTCATGCGGCCAGTTCCTTGTTCTCCCTATATACCCTCAGAGCTGATCTGAGTGTGGAGATTCCATTCACTTCAAAGAAAACTTCACGCTTGGATCTTCTCCACAGGGGTGCTCAGACTAAGCCGAGAAATGATCCCTATAGCTTTTTACTCCCTGCATTTGTGAGAGAAATAAAATAAAAATAAAGAAATTTCCCAGTGGATTTATCAATTTAAGTAATTGAATCAGTACTGTATACTGGAGCATTCATACACTATTGCTAGTTCATAATCGTAAGGACCGTTTTTAACACTGGGACATTAAAGGTATATTGGTATGGTAGAATATTCTAGTGCACCTATTACTTTGAAGCAAACAGTAGAGTGTGTTATTGCTCTCATGTGCACGCATTGGGAATGGTCTCATGCTGTGGGAGATAATTGACTGCATGAGAGATAGACACACTTAGCATGCAAAAATATTTTAAAGAGAAGACAAAATATATTACTTTAATGTGGTCATTAAATGCCCAGTAAGGTGTTTTTTTTCAGTGGTTTGTAAATTGCAGCTAATCCTTTCCTCACCTGCTGTTCTGGATCTTAAAATTCTTTTTTTCTGTTTTTATTGGGAGTTTTAGAACGTGCATGATTTGCAGCTCATCAGTTTGGAGATGGGAAATTATGACCTAAAGTTCCTCTTTCTTTACACTCAAAAATAAAAAGCATTTTCCTTTTGTTTTAATATATATATATTATATACATATTATATATACATATATATATATTTTTTTTTTTTTGAGTTGGAGTCTCACTCTGTCACCCAGACTGGAGTGCAGTGGCTGCTCTCGGCCACCGCAGCCTCGACCTGCTGGGCTCCAGTGATCCTTCCGCCTCAGCCTTCCAAGTAGCTGGAACTACAGGCGTGCGCTACCACACCCAGCTAATTTTTGATTTATTGTAGAGATGAGGCCTCACCAAGTTGCCCAGGTGGGTCTCGAACCCGCGGGCTCAGGCAATCCACTCACCTCAGCCTCCCAAAGGCGCGGGATTACAGGCTGAGCCACCGAGCCCGGCTCTTTTTTTTTTTTTTTTTTTAATTTGGTGTCTCACTCTGTCACCCAGGCTAGAGTGCAGTGGCACATTCACGGCCACCCCAGCGTCGACCTGCTGGGCTCAGGCCATCTTCAGCCTCAGCCTTCCAAGTAGCCAGAACTACAGGTGCTCCCTACCAGTCCTGGCTAATTTTTTATTTATTGTAGAGATGAGGTCTCGCCAAGTTGCCCAGGCTGGTCTTGAACCTGTGGGCTCAGGCAATCCATTCGTCTCGAACTCCCAAAGTGCTGGGATTACAGATTGAGCCACTGAGCCCGGCCTTAATATTCTTAATAATAACTATTTCTTCTTTGCCAGTACTGATATATACTTATTAAAAAAGAATATATGTGTATGTATGTATGTGTTAGATAAATAAAAGACTCACCCATAGACTTACCGAGCTGGAAAGGATTCCAACCCTAATTTTGTTTCTTTTAACCTGAATCTCTTTTGACTATTCAGTGATGCCTATGAATAGTACATATGTTATTCAAAACAGATTTTGCGTCTTGCTTTTTGTTCTAATAACTACATTGTGTAACTAACTTTCTCTACGTTTTAGATAAAGTGTCATGCTTTATATAAAATATTTATACAGTTTATTAAAGAATGAATTCTAATGCACAAAGTGTCATCTGCTGGTATTAAATCAATAAAAATAAAGATAATAATAACTATATTAGATGTTTCCATAGTAATGCCAAAGGCATACTGTTCTAGGCATTATTTTCTCTCTCCCAGGATAGTCTGGTTTTAACTGGTTCTTTATAAAGTAACCATAAAGCCCATATTTTTATAATAAATTTATCGCCTGGTTCATCTTAATGAAAAGGTTACCACTGTTTCTCTGTGGACTTGCATGGAAGTTTGAGATAAGAAAAAACCCATGGTTTCTGTGATGGCTTATGAATATCTCTGTTTTATATCCATAATTATTGGTATCTGACTTTATGTACTAGACCTCAAACTAGAACTGTTTCTTCTTCTTTTTAGAGGTTAGGCACTAAATAAGGTGAATTAACTAATTCATGGATGAAATATTTGTCTTTGTACATTTCTGGAGGGATAGAGAAATTTCAATCAAGTGTTCACAGGCCTAATTCGTTCATCTATTCATTCTTTTTTTTTTTAATGGACAACTACCATGTGGCAATTACTGTCCTAGGAGTCAGGAACAATAATTGAACTAAAGAAGCAAAATGTTTGATCTAACAGAGCAGTGGGTTGCTCAAAATATGGTCCCTAGAGCTCCAAGGGATCTCATACACTTTCAAGAGATCTATGAAGTCAAAACTCCTTTAATAAATACTATGAAGATTTTGCTTGCCCTTTCCATTGTGTTGCCATGTTAGTGATGATGCTGAAGAAATGATGAGTAAAACTGCGGGTGTCATAACATAAATCAAGTCAGTGGAGCCAAATTGTATTCAAAATCATTGTCTTATTCATAACCATACACTCAAGTCTAAAAACAAAATGCCATTTTCACTTAAGAATGTCATAGATGTAGCAGTTAAACTATTACATTTGACACTTGGATACCATTTTTTCATGTTTCGTATGATAAAATGCAAAATACTAATGAAGCACTTCTTTGGCATTCTGAAGTAGAACTATTATTGTTATTGTCTTCAGGAAAAGCCCTTGTGTGACTGTTTGAGTTGTGAACTGAAATAGCCACTTTTTCTATGCAGCACCATTTTTACATGAAAAAAATTACTGGTAGGGAAAAAATAGTTATTTGGACTTAGGTATTTGTCAGGTATTTTCTACCAAATGAACAATGTAGGCCTGTGATTTCAAGGAAAATGAAAGTATTTTTTGCAAATTTGAAACAAAAATTAGAATTTGGAAAAACGTGTATTAGCCAATGGTTAAAGACTTTTTAAAAAGTCAATGATCATATTAAAATATAATTTTGAGATATTCTATAATGAAATGTGTCAGCATTGGAAGATTTTCTTAACTCAGTGAACAAATATTTTTCAAATAACTACTTATGATGTTACAATGTCGTTCTTTAGTGAAAGATACAATTAACATGCAAGATGGACCAACTGATTGTAATTAAAGAGTACAGAATGTTCATTGATTTTATTTGTGATCTCATAATGTTACCAACCTTTAAGAAGCTACCACTTAAGTTTTGGTACAACATCAAGAAAGAATATTAGCAGTTAACTGAAAAGATCGTAAAAATACTCCACTTTTATTCAACTACATATCTGTTTAAGGCAACATTTTCTTCATATACTTCTACCAAACAGCGTATCTTGAGAGATTGCATGCAGGAGATGGAATAATTCATTCATTTCTAATAGACCAGCATTAAAAAGATTTGCAAACATATAAAACAATGCCATGCTTCTCACTACATTTTTTTTTCTAGCAATTTTTTTATTAAAACATGGAACTTATGCTAACCTGTAATGGGTATATTTTTGCTATTTTTAAAGATGTAATAAATAAGTATTTAAAAATTTATATTGTTATTTCCCCTATGATAAATATCAATATGTAATGTGCATAAACAAAAACTCATGATAAAGTCAACTTTTTAAAAAGTTTTAAATTAATTATTTTTATTTTATGATAGTCATAGGTTCACATGTTGTTGTTAGAAATAATATAGAGTGCTAATATACCTTTTACCCATTTTCCCTGATGACATGTTGCAAAACTATGGTACGCCATCACAAACGGGATATTGACTTTGGTACAAAATACAGAATATTTCCATCACTACAGAGATTCTGCATATACTCACTTATAGCCACACCCACTTTCCTTCCATCTACTCTCTCCTTAATCCTCAGTTACCACTAATCTGTTCTCCATTTTTGTAAAGTTGTCATTTCAAGAAGGTTATGTAAATAGCATCATATAGTACATAAGTTTTTGAGACTGGCTTTCCCCCCCCTCAGTATAATTCTCTGGAGATTCATTTAAGTTGCTGTATATGTCAATAATGTATTCCTTTTTTCTGCTGAGTGTTCCATGTAGAGATGTACCACTTTTTAAAAATTAATCGTTAACTCATTGAAAGACATCTGGGTTGTTTTCAGGGTTTAACTATTACAAATGAAGCTGCTATAAACATTCATCTACACAATTTTGTGTGAAAATATGTCATTTCTTGGGCATAGATGTCAAAGAGTACAAATACTGGTTTGTACAATTTTGCATGTTTGATGTTTAAAATAAATTTATAAACTGTTTTCCATTACATTTCACCTAGCAATGCATTTGTAATCCAGGTTCTCTGCATTCTCACCAGCATTTGGTGTTGTCACTATTTTTCTTGTTTGTTTCAGACATTCTGATAGGTGTACAATGAGATCATTGTGGTTTTCAATTTGCATTTTTCTAATAGTTAAAGATGTTGAACACCTTTCCATGTGCTTATTTGCCATCTGTATATCATCTCCAGTAAAATAGCTCTACATTTTTTTTGTTCATTTTATAACTGGATTGTTTGCTTTCTTTTTTACTATTGAATTTTGAGAGTTTTAAAAAATTTATTCTAGATATTAGTC
This sequence comes from Cephalopachus bancanus, assembly GCA_027257055.1. Taxonomy (NCBI): domain Eukaryota; kingdom Metazoa; phylum Chordata; class Mammalia; order Primates; family Tarsiidae; genus Cephalopachus; species Cephalopachus bancanus. The sequence goes on along the minus strand of JAPVLO010000024.1, from coordinate 10,604,532 downwards.
CTTTGTTAGATAGGTGGTTTTTATATATTCTTCCACCACTCTGTAACTACTTTTTTCATTCTTTTAACAGAATCTTTCTCAGAGGAAAAGTTTTTTATTTTGATTATGTCCAATTAATCAAATTTTCCTTTTATGTTTTTGGTATTGAGTCAAATAACTCTAGATCCTGAAGATTTCCTTTTTTTAAAAAAAAATCTATATTTAATGCTGCAATCCAATTTGAGTTAATTTTTGTACATGTGTGAAACTTGGATCACAGTTTTTATTTTTAGTTTTTATAATTTTTGTTTTTTGTCTATAGATGTCCAATTGCTTCAGCACCATTTGTTGAAAAGGTTATCTTTGTACCTTTGTCAAAAAAGTTGGGCATATTAGTGTAAGTCTATTTTTAGATTCTCTCTGTTCTGTTCTATTGATCTGTATCTATCTCTTTGCCATTGCTACATACTGTAAAAATATATCTTCATATCAAGTAAACTGATTCTTCCAACTTTATTCTTCCTTTTCTATTTTGATTTAACTATATTTTCTCTGCCTTTTCATATACCTTTTGGAAAAATCACAATTATTTGTGTATTTATACATTGGTAATTGTGACTTTTAAAATTCTTGCTTGAATTTTGATAGGCATTATATTAGGCCTGTATATCAATTTGGAATAATTGATTTCTTTTGAATCCACAGACATGGTCAGAGAACATATCCTGTATGATTTCAATTCTTTTAAATTTGTTAAGTTTTGTTTTATGACCAGGATATAATCTATCTTAGCATATGTTCCATGAATACTTGAAAAGAACACGTAGTCCTTTGTTATTGTGTGAAGTGCTTTATAAATGTACATGACAATCTGTTTATAGATTGTGCTGTTAAATTCTTCTATATTCTTGCTGATTTTTAAAATCTAGTTCTATCAATTGTTGAGAGTGCGTCATTGAAGTCTCCAACTATCATTTTGTAGATTTTGTCTATTTCTCCTACAACATTTCTTTCTTTCTTAACCACTCAATATCTTTTCCAAATCTGTAAGCCAATAAATTATCTCATTATTATGACGGTTTCTATTGGATTTCTGCCATTTATAGTCCTAAGAACCTTAGCTAATTCTGTCCCTGAGATTTGACTTAAGTCTTAGACTACAGAGACACTCCAACCAGCCATTCCATAATAACATTATTTTCTCAAAAATCAAGCCTACAGACATGTTTTTAAGGTGTCCAGGACACTATTTCTGAATTTTAAATGTGTGTTTTCCTTTCAAGTCTAACCTGACACAATTAATGAAAAAATAGTTTGGTTTATCTGAATAACTTCCTTATTAATTGAGGATGACTACCATGTGATTTCTGCTCTGAAACCTGGTGGACTGAGTCTGAATCTCTAAATACCCCTTACAACCTATTCTACCCTTTGATTACCAGTGTCTTTCTATAAAACAGAGGAAATGATAGTACTAATCTCATAGGGTTGGTGTGAATATTAAAGGAGTTGGTATGTGTAGAGCTCTTAGAATATTGTCTGCCATATAGTAAACACTCAGTAATGATTGTCTATTCTGTTTATGACATAAATAATGTGTTTGAGCCTTGTTAAAGGCTTGTAACATTAGGTATAGTACAGATTTTGCTGTAGTTTTAATAGAGAAAAATGGTATAAGAAATGACTTATATTTTATTTTATTGTAATTATGTGGGGTACAAGTCAGGATTAGGTACATAAGTAGCCTACATACAGGTGAAGTTTGGGCCTCCAACTGGTCCTCACTTCCCCTGGTTTAGGATCAGGTACCCTTAGTGATGTTATGTGTACCCCCCCAAAATGAATCATTTTACACATGTACAATAGGAATGTAAGTAAGAATATTCAAAGCAGCACTGATCACAATGCACAAATGGTGGAAAATCCCAATGTCCATTTGCATGAAAATGGATGAATAAATTACCACATAATGGGATATTATACAGTACTCAAATGGATGAAGCGTAGGATATGAATGGATCTTAGTGATGTAATATTAAATGAAAAATAAGTCTCCAAAAATTAAATATGTTATATTTCTTTTTCTGTGAAGATAGCACAACAAAAATAAAAATATGTACATTATAGGACTATATAAACCTCTTTAGGAATTCATACATATATATGCCTATATATATATAAACTTAATTTTAAAAAACAAAAAAGATGCTAAACTGAAAGTTTAGGATGATGACTGCCTTGAATGGGAATGTCCTCGTTTTAGTTTAAGTGGGGGATACTATTGTTTATAACATTATAAGCATGATAATAAATAAATAAATAAATATTAACTAAATAAATAAATATTAACTAAATAAAATGAATGGATTAATGATGAGAATGTGTCCTGAACTAAGGATTGTGATTTACCCAATTTAGTGCACCTGAGTTCTAATGAGAACCAGAGAAAGAAAAGCACACATTAGCACCTACATGCTACGAACTTTGCTACTAAAGAATGAGTATTATATTAATGCTAAAAGGGACAATTTTATTTCAGCAAAACATCATCTGTCACATTAAATCCATGTTAATAGTTTGACTTACATTGGGTTTATAATTTTGCTTATATTCCCTTTGTAAGTTTAAGTTTCAGTTTAATAGCAGTCCAAGGTCATGAACAGGCATTTCTAGCTAGTTTTATTTTATACTTATATTAGAGATAATTTAAGTAATCATTGGTGAGTCCATGAAATTATTTTTATTTCAAAATTGTTCCATTCTTTATTCACCTTTAGGGGGCACTGCATTGTACTCTCTACAGTTCCTTTCTCAGGTTCTTTTATTGCAAAGATTCTAAAATATAACCCAGGGATGCTTGAGGGATGCTGAGACCCTTTCTGAATTACATCACACGAACCATAAAAGGCCCCCAAATAAGTGAGATTAAACTACATCAAGACATTTATTTGCTGTTATCACTGTAACTCACAAGTGTAGAGTGGACTTTTCCAGAGTCTATGACACATGATAGCACAAGAGATTAATTGTAGGAGCAATAGAAGAAGCTGGAATTTAAGTTTAATTCTGGCTAAGTCAGGCATTAAAGAGATTTGCCAAAATGTAAATAATGACACTCTTCTCACTAACTTTCATTGTACAAAATATAGTTTTTTCTCCCATAAGTAAAGTTAGTGTGACCATGTGATGACTTTATTTCTATGTTTAAAATAAATTAACAAATAAATATGTTTTTTAAAGTCTCAGTCTTTCTTTCTCTCTCTCTCTCTCTCTCTCTCCCTCTCTTTCTTTCTTTCTGTCAGAGTCTCACTCTGTCACCCACGCTGGAGTGCAGTGGAACGCTGCTCATGGCCACCGCAACCTCAACCTGCTGGGCTCAGGCAATCCTTCCACATGAGCCTTCCAAATAGCTGGAACTACAGGCAGGCGCCACCACTCCCAGCTATTTTTAAAATTTATTTTAGAGATGAGGTCTTGCCAAGTTGCCCAGGCTGGTCTCAAACCCGTGGGCTCAGTCAATCTTCTCACCTCAGCCTCCCAAAGTGCTGGGACTATAGGCGTGAACCACCACGACCGGCCCAGTTTTACTTTCTAATACAATAAATATCAATAGATATTACTCACATATACAAAATCTCTGTGGGGTCTTCAATAAGTTTTAAGAGAATGAAAGGATTCACAGACGCAAATTTTGAGAATGACTTTAACTTACTGCCTTTAATTTTTATGGTCTAACTAGAAATACACTGAAATTCATAAGACATGAAATGCTGTCATGTCTCACACAATATCCAGCCCCTGGGAATTTATACATGGCTGACAGGAGACAGGGGAAGCACAGAAGGTTGGCAAGGTGATAGGCTCCTAAGACAGCTTGAAATCAGACTCTTGATTTCAAGGCAGTGGGTGAGAATGTGTTCACTATTGAGGAGGTAGGTAGTTAAAACCTGCGGAATTTTGGAAAGAATAAACTCAGGATTTTCACATGAATAGCACCAAAAAACACCAAAGGCAGCAGGGGAGGGAGAAACAAGATGATATGGTCGTGGATGCCTGCCCTGTATTGGCAAATCACCATGCTTTATGTCTACTGGGTGCTGCCTGGTGGAGGGACTGTGATCTTTTCCAGGAGGCCTAGAACGTTGGGAGCAGGGTGGCATTTTTGTTTAAAATTTCTGTGCATGTACACACACACACACACACACACACACATACACACACACACACACACACGCCACAACCTTGACCTCATGGGCTCAGACAATCCTTTCACCTTAACCTCTCAAGTATCTGGGACTACAGGCGCACACAGCCATGCATGGCTAATTTTTTTATTTTTTTGCAGAGACATACATACACACACAATGAAAATCTACCAGATACATACAAATCACTTCCCATAAACACCTAGGGAAAAAACTGCATTTCCTAGATAATCTCTATTTCAATATTTGATGAAAATATAATGTCTGGTACTTTCTTCCTTTTTTTTTTGACATTCATGTCACTGCAGTGAGATGAGCCATATTTTAAGCATTTGTAAAACTTTTTAGGCCTTTGCTTAAGCCCCATGGGGGTATAAGTCTAGATAATAAACTCAATGAGAAATGCGTTTTAAAGGAAATTGTATCAAGTGTGGAAGGTTGGATAACGAATCCTGTGAAATATATATATTTTAATATCTAATATTAGCTTAAAGCTTTTAGTTTATGAAACTAGTTAGTATCGTCATTATTCCATGCCCTGCCTTTTGGTTCCTTAACTTTGTTTTTTACTCGGAGGAAAAAAAAATTGATAATGTTCACCACCTGAAGATCTGGAATATTTGAAACACCATGCACCCCGTTCTTCATGTAAATGACAAATTGTTTCTGACTCCCTTCGATATTTTGTCAGTCATATTTGGTTACTTGTATGATGTTTTACGTAATATCTTGCACAGATATTTATTTTAGGCATATAAATACCATCCACATGACTGAATATATGACAGGATTCTTTTGAGTTGAGGTCTCACTCTGTCCCCCAGGCTGAAGTACAGTGGCGTGATCACAGCTCACCACAATCTTGACCTCGTGGGCTCAGACGATACTTTCACCTCAGCCTCTCGAGTATCTGGGACTACAGGTGCACACAGCCATGCGTGGCTAATGTTTTAATTTTTTTTGCAGAGACGAGGTCTTGCTATGTTGTCCCAGGCTGGTCTAGAACTCCTGGCCTCAAGTGGTTCTCCCATCTTGGCCTCTCAAAGTGTTGGGATTACAGCCATGAGCCACCGCACCCAGCAATGACAGGTTACCTAAGTCCATGACATGTACAAAGCTTGCTACTTTTCTCAGTCCTTAACTCAGGCTGTCATTCTGTGTAGTTGTTATGTAAAGAAAGAATAGTGTCAATGTGACTGTTTTTTTCTCTTGCTCTTCTGAGGTACGCAAACACAGAAATTATCTTATTTCAACAGAAGACCCCGCTGGCAACAAGAAAGCATGAAAATCTTTAAAGATCTTATTTAAGGATGGAAATTATTCCATAAATTCCTACAGGCTTAAGAACCCTTCATGATATTTTCTTTGGCAATCCCTCACACTTGCCTCCCATCCTTCACCCCAGCCCCCATCTAATAGCTCATCCTAAATTGTATTGCTTCTAGTAGAAAGAGAATCCTGCTGAGATCCAAACTCTCCAACCATCAGGGCACAGTTTTTTTAAACTGATATGCTGAGCCTCTAATATTAAAGAGAAGAACAAATTGATTTTGAAAAGTCAATAATATACAAACCATATGAATTCTAAAGCAGTGTTTAGGATTTGTATACTCTATTGCATCTTTGTATCTGCACAAACAAGGTACGGCCAAAAGCATTGAATAGAAGAGGATGCAATGCTTCATATCTATATCTACCATAAACAATCAGAACAATTATTTTTGTGTGTATACAGCAGTTAATATAGTTGCTTGCACAATTCCAGCTTTGCTTTAAAATGCACTTAGAGGAAAACTAAAACAATTTGGGAAATGAGATAGTTAAAAAAATTTATCTTGAATTATAATTGCCCATCTAATAAAATGCTTTTCTTTCTGCTTTGTGTTAATATATATTTTTATATTTTAGCCTCATATACTCAATTTAAGTGGATGGACTTAATAGCTTTTGTCTTGATACTATACTCTTCCCTAATTATTTGAGAAAAGAAAAGTGCTTTTACTTAGACAAAAAGTTCATTTGGTCCTAAGATCCTTATGTTCGAAGGTTATTTAGTGCTTTAGCAACAACTTGCTCATTCCTGGGTCCATCTTTTAATTACATATCATCCATCAAAAATATGGATCATGTTTTATTTTTATTAAGAAAATTTAAGTTTATGTTATGCTGGTCAGCATGGTAAGAATTTATCAAGAATGCCACATAAGAGATGATTTATTTCCAAGATGTCTCTTGAGTTAATGTAAGAGCTTGAAAAAGAAAGTACTGTTCACTGATAAGGTTAAATAAAATGATGACAAGTTATGGAAACATACTCTGCTCAGTTATAGACTTGTTAACATAACTTAGTTGTGCTGACAAAACATAAGTGACTTTGCAGGATCTCTAACTTTTTACTTGTTAATTATTTTTTCAAAAAAATTTTATTTTACCTAAGTATCAACAACCCTAATGATACAGTGGACTTTTAAATGTACTTTCTTTTTAAAGTACAATCCTTTCTTTTGGAATGCAGTCAGAAGATAAAACCTACCCTGTTTTGGGTTAAGGATGAGTGGGCCAATTCAATTCCAATGCCAACCAACATCTATAGAGTGCTTGTGAGTGCAAATTGCTATGAAGACTTGTATAGAGGACAAGAGAACAAGAACAAGAACTCTGGTGTTAGAAAACTACATGCCAATTAGATAATAAGGCTCCACCCTTATTATCTCTGTTAATGAACATCTGTTCTCCTAGCTTCACATTTGTAAAATGGAGGTAATGATAGAATCTATTTCTCATGGTTGTGATAAAGATTAAATGAGATAATGCTTAGGGTGCTTAGGTGACCATCTGGTACATAGGTGGCCAGTAAGTATGCACTCTATTAATAACTTAAAGTGAATCATAGATATTACTATAATGAAAAAGACAGAGTCCTTACTTTCCAAGAGTTCCATCTAGTGACAGGGGAAGTCAAATACAACGTTAATTAATATCTGATAAACCAAGAGTCATGTGCACTAGAGGAAGAACAAATAAGTGCAATCAGAGAATAGAAAGAGCCCAAGAAGGTCATTGGGAAGGAAAAGAAAGTTGAAAATGTGCTGAAAGAAATGGTAGTTCTTTGACAGAAAAGGTGGCAAAGGAAATACATTTCTGGAAGAAAGAAAGACCCTAAGCAAAGATAAGGAAAATATTTATAGAATTTAGGCAACAACAACAACAAGCATGTGACTAGAACATATAGTGATTGTCAAAGTAGAGTGGACAATCCTAGTGTCAATCCTGAGAAGAAAAGAAAACTCTGGAGTTGGCCACTGGGAAGGCAAGAAAAGAAACACTTCTCTCTGAATCTCCCTGCTTTGTTCTGTTTCAGAGAAGGGCAAATATTCAGATGTGGGCTCCTGAATGCTGTTGATTTCTGTGCAGAGTCCAAGAATCCAAGAAGATGAGACCCTGTAGTGGGCCATAAACTGAAGATGAGTCAGCTATACTGCAAATCACATCCTCCAATTGCACATACTTCCGAATGTTTTCCCCTTTTATTGTCCCCTAGTCTTCAGTAAAGCTGGGTTTAAATATTTCAACCTTGTTTCTGGTGTGCTGTAAGGTGTAAAAGGAAGATCTACTCGTTCATGCATGTAAATGTTACAGACGAAGCAGTGTTACTTTCCATGTGGTGAAAAAACTAGTCTTGGAATAAAATGATATTCCTGTCTTATGATCACAAGGGAATTAAAAAGAATAAGTTTCTGAGAATATTTGAAATGATGGGTGGATACCAGAATAGAAATTAGCTTCAGAGGGCTTTGGGCTTCTTTGTAATTTAGGACTATGGCAAAGTTATTTACGGAGAGTAAGTGTGACAGGTGTGAGTTGGGTGCCTTGAGATGCATTTTCAAAGAGTTGCTGTGCCAAGTGCAATAGGGAATCAATTAGAGTTAAATAAAAGAATTGCTGAACAGCAGTTGGGGCCTAACTGAGGAAACTAATGCAATGCGTTTTTTTTTTTTTTAAAGAAAAGGTGAGGGAAGAGTGAAAGAGACAGAAAATAAAGACATTATTTTTTACATTACTAATAAAGACAGAGAAGATATACAGGAGACTTTTCTGGAGAGCTCAGTTTAAAGTCTAAAAGGAGGAAACTGTTATCAACAGTAATCAAGGATGATGTCAAGGAGATATAATAACAGAATATGGTTTCCAATTGAGATCAGGCAGAAGAAGTTTACATGTTGGCCATACATCTAAGTGACTTTTTAAAGTAAAATAATCTTAAAAAAAAAAAAAAGTCAAAGTCCATTGAACAAACAATTAAGTTACTTAATGGTCTGTGCTTTTGTTTAATTGGCTAATTTCTGAACATACTCTATTGTAGGCTATAGGCAATTTCAAGGGGATAATAAATATAATGAAACCAGTAGCAGGAGTATGAAAAAATTAAATACAATTAACCAATTGAGATATAAGGATGATAATTAAAATTAGTCATTAAATTTAAAGGTGGGATAAAAGTTTTATGCCTTATTATTCTTATTAATTGTGTTTTGCTTTTTCCAGATTTTCCAAGGCAGTTCTATGGACTGTGAACATAACTGGGGATAAACAGACATGGAAATAGGAAACAATAGCCCACTTTATTAAAGTTTCCATGTGATTTCACTTATGAAGCAGGTAGTGGGAGCTACTGCCCTATAGGTATTGACCTATTGGTGTATAGGCTGCAGTGCTGACCTTATGAACAAATTTTGGAAGCATGCCAAACTTCATGTTTTGGAGTTTCAGGGAGACCTGTGGCATGCCATAGGACCTGGAAGCCTGCCATTATTCATTCGTTCATTGTAGGTACTGACTGCACCAGAATTTTTAAGAGAAGCCTGTTAAAATGAAACAATCTTGGTAAAGAACAACCTGGTGTGAGGAAAAGTTGCATGTTCATTTTCCAACTCCAATGTAGAGCAAATCCCTTTGGAAAGAGAGAGAAGTCAAGAGAGTGGGTATTGGTGGAGAAAGTGGAAGAGCATCATAGGTAAATTTCTACTTTACATTTTACCCTAGGTTGGAAAATATTAAGGCTCCTTTATAGTTTTTGGTTTTGCTAACATAAGAATGTCAGCAAACATATCTTCAGTGTATTTTGGTAGATTCTTTCTTACTTTACCATCTTAAAATGCATTCTTTAGTATCAAGTAATTACTTTCTTAAAAAATTTTCACTGGGCAAGGCATGGTGGCTCAGACTATAATCCTAGCATTTTGGGAGACTGAGGCAAGAGGTTTGTCTGAGCCCGGAGGTTTGAGACCAGCCTGGGCTACTTGGTGAGAGCTCATCTCTACAATAAATAATAAAAACTAGCCGGGCATGGTCGCACTTGCTTGTAATTCCAGCTACTTGGAAGGTTGAGGTGAAAGGATTGCCTAAGCCCAGCAGGTTAAGGCTGAAGTGGCTGCAAGCGTGCCACTGCACTCCAGCCTGGATGACAAGTATGATACTCCAACTCAAAAAATTTTTTAAATTGATACATAATGGATGCACATATTTTGGAGACATATGTGATAATTGAATACATTCATATAATTTATAAGGATTCAATTTGTGGAACTGGGACACATTCATTAGCTTAAATATCTTTTCTACATATTAGAAAACATTCAAATTATTTGCTTCTAGTTATTTTGAAATAAACAAATTATTGTTAATAAAGAAAAAGAATAGATTTTCATGAAACTTTTCCTTTTATATATAAAAATTATTATAACTGAAAATTGGGACTAATGCAAAAGTTGTTATTTAACCAGTAATATCCATGACAAAGGCTTACACTTTTGGACAGCCACTAGCTAAAAATGTAGTTTTTTTCAAGAATGCCATCATCTCTAGTTTAAAGCTGTCAGATATACATTACTCATCTCCAATCCAATGCTTTATTATAAAATGTTTTAAAAATAAAGACAAGGTTGAGTGCTGTGGCTCATGCCTGTAATTCTAGTACTTTGAGAAGCCAAAGTGGGAGTATCACTAGAGCACAGGAGTTCGGGACCAGCCTGGGAAACATAGCAATACCCTATCTCTACAAAAAAAATTTTTTAAATTTAGGTGGTAGTGGTGGTGTACACTTGTTGTACTACCTACTCTAAAGACCGAGACAGGAGGATTGCTTGAACCCAGAAGTTCAAGGTTGCAAGTGAACTAAGATGACGCCACTGCACTCCAGCATGGACAACAGAATGAGATACTGTCTCTAAATATATATAGATATAGATATAGATATAGATATATGTAGATGTAGATGTAGATATAGATATGGATACAGGTATGTTTAAAGAAAAAATGTACAGTGAACATCCATATACCCATCTCCTAGATTCTATAATTAGTATGTTGCTATTTTTACTTTATTATATATTTATTATATATAAAAATTATATAAATATATATTTATTTGTAGACCTATATGTGGCTATCCTTCTATTCATCTGTCATTCCATCTTATTGTTTGATGCTCTGCATTATTTTATAAAATAGGAGTAGAATTACCAGCATGCACATGTATTTTGACATCAACCAGAAAGAGTATACAAACATATTTTGGAATTTTTTTAGCAAATGTTCCTTGTAGAGGATTGTATTAGTTTCCTCTTGCTACTGTATAAAATTACCACAGACTTAATGGCTTAAAGCAACACACATTTATTTATTTTATAGGTCTGGAGGTCAGAAATGTGAAATAGGTCTTATAGGCTAAAATCAAGGTGTCAGCAGATATATGCTCCCTCTGGAGGCTTTAGCTGAAGACCTGTTTTCTTGCCTTTTCCAGCTTCTAAAGGACTCCAATCCTTGGCTCATAGCCTCTTCCTTCGTCTTCAAAGTGCATCACTATAACCTTTGCTTCCATTCTCAAATCTTTTCTCTTTAATATTAATCCCCCTGCCTCTCTATTTTGAGAACCCTAGTGATTTCCTTAGGCCCACTGAGATACTCCAGGATAATCTTCCTATCTCAAGATCCCTAACTTAATCACACCTGCAAAGTCCCTTTTGCCATGTAAGGTTAACAGAATCACAGATTCCGGGTATTCAAATGTGGACATCTTTAGGAAATCATTGTTTAGCTTTCTATAGAAAGCTACGGTCTTTACTGATTGTTTTTCCATTGGTATCCCTTATACTAGGAGAAAACTTACAGTGAGATTAATTCATTGTCTGTTGACCCATTTCATGAAATAAATAATGCTGTCACGAATAGCTCCTACCATATAAGACAAAAAAATCATCCATAATCTACCACAATTTATGATCACAAAGATGCACTGTATTTTTTTGTACCAATAAACAAGAAAATAAATAAGGCATTTCCAATCAAACTGATTCATGGCCTAACGTAAGATGCCTTGCAACTTGATGTATGTTAAAATGTGATTGTGTGCTTTAAAACAGATGAAATATTTTATGTCTTTTTATTAGTCAACTATATAGCACAGATATGACCCAAGGAGTTTCTTCCTTCTCCTTTAACAGTATGACTGTTAGAAAGTTCCTATCTGCTGTGGTGTGAATGTATCTCTTCCAATATTTATGTGTTGGAGACTTAATCTCCAGTTCAACACTGCTGAGAGGTGAGGCATTTGGGAGGTGTTTGTTTAGGTCATAAGAGTGAATCCCTCATGATAGACTGATGCTGCTACAAATAGGATTTTGGGGGTGGGTTTGCTCTCGTTTGCTTTTTTGTTATGTGAGATCACAGTTTGTCCCTTCTGCCTTTTGCCATGTGATGATGCATCAAGAAGGTCCACACCAGATGCTGCCATGTGAATCTTGGACTTCCCAACCTCTAGAACTATGAAAAATAACTTTTAGTTCTTTATAAATTAAAGAGCTGTGGTATTATTTATAGCAGCACAAATAAACCAAGAAATAATTTCAGGTAGGAAAATCTGGTCTGTTAAAATGCACCATTAAAAGATATACCCCAAATTAGTGCTTGCAATGACTAAATGTATGTACATTTTTTTACTTTAAGTTACATTTAGCAATTTCCTTTATCCCAGTACTCTGGATACTAAAAGTAAAACTACTAGTTCTGTTAAGGCCATGTCTTTTGAAGATGGACTTATTATTTTGTACCTCTCGGTGTTAAAATGACAGTGCAATCATCTGCTGCATGCATTAGATTCCTAAAGGGCATTGAAGTAATTAAGTCGACATTATTTCACTGAAATTTCCAGATCTTTGGGTTGATAGTAACCTCATAACCAGGATGGATAGGAATGGAATGGAAACACGATTTTCTTTAAATAAAAAAAGCAAACAAGTTGCATCTTGATGGTCCTTATCTGCATTTCACTTTTATCATCTCAGGAGCAATTCCTCCAGCACACAGCACAGGTCCTTGTGTTTTCATTATTTTCTGTCGACAATCTCCTTCTTTTCCCCCCTGGGAGAAACATCTAAAGTTAATAAAGAGATAAAACCTATTTTCTTCCAGCTGTGTTTTTTCAGATTTTTCAATATTCAATTAAGAAAGAGCAAAAGTTGCAGACCACCATAGAGGAACACTGTCAGAATACTTTGATTTTTTTTTTCTCCTTTTACTGGTATTTCTCAACTTGGATTGTGAAATGAAGACTTATATTGCTCAGTTAGGCTATGAAACAATGATGATGCTTCTGAATTCTGAAAAACTTGGAACAAAATCGAAGACTCTCAATTCTCAGAGATCTGTACTGTAGAAGACTCCCCTGCATTCAATAAAATGTTTCTGAAAATTCTTCTTAGCAGGAAGTACAGCTTAAAGTCATATATTTTCTTTTCTACTGTAGTGAGCAGCATGACTTGGGATGTTGGTCTCACAAATAAGAACCTTCCAAGGTCAGAAAATGCAACGTTGCTTCCTAGTCCAACCAGGAGGGAGAATCATAGAAGGTTTAAATTAGTGAGAGCTTTAGAGTTAATCTGGTCCCAAATCCTTAATTTTACAGATTAAGTAATCATATCAGTACTGGTACTATAGATCAATTTTTCCAACTTTAGGTTAAATTCTCACTTATGTATTGGTTAATTTCTCTAAGATTTTGAATATACAGAGCTAAGGTAACTTGTAGTTCTTAATTAAGGTCACTGCCTAAAATGAATTCAAACCATCAGACATACTGAGGCTGGTGTTGTTAGTTTATTTTGCACTTTCCAGAGGAAAATGTCTGTGCAGAAATTTTACAAGTTGCGAGTTGTATGCCGCAGAGTTGAAAGCACTTATTATTTGAGACTGATACACAAATAACTTCTATGAAAAATGACTTTTTTTTGCATCTCAGAATTTATTTGGACATGAGACTAAAAAATTATTCGGCCTGTGAAATGTTCTAGTTTCAAATACAAATATTCTCCTTCTTACTAAAAAGCAAAATATATTTTCATGGACCTGAATTCTTGTGTCTAAGAAGTTCAGATCTCAAACAAAAGAGATGTGGACAGCTGAGGTGCTTCTTGGGTTAGGGTAATGTGTTGGTGAATCCTTGTACTTCCTGTATGATAGTAGTATTCCTAAGAATCATCTCTCACATTGTAACCGTGTGATACAAACAATTTAAAAATGTGTAGTTTAAATATCTTTTTTTTCAGGAGCATTAAAGCATATTTGCTAAACTTACTGCCCTTCTGCAATAAAAGTGACCATAATATTCACATTCCTGAGGCACATCCAGCTTAGGGACTGCCAATAAAAGCAGAAAGTAAGGCACTTCTAAAATCCCAGCAAGCAGTTGCATCTCCTCCTCTTTCTCTCCTACTCAAGAAAGCATACTGGACATTAAGTGCACGACAGTGTAAAGGGGACACATTGACTCTATTATAATATATTTTAAAAAATCATACCCAAGTTTTGACATTTTATTATAAGGAATACTTGGTGCCCATCAAAAGTGGACTGGATAAAGACATGTGGTACATATGCACATTATGCAGCCAAAAAGAAGGACAAAGTTATGGACTTTGCAGCAAGCTGGATGGATTTAGAGTCCATCATACTTAGCGATCTATTACAGAAACAAAGAACTGAATACCATATGTTCTTACTCATAAGTGGGTCCTGAACATTTATCACAATGCTACAAGGGAGGGATCAGCAGTCACAGGACACTGCCAGGAGAGGAAGGGAGGGGGGAAGGCATGTGGCATCACAAAGGGTACCTGATCCCAAACCAGGGAAGTGAGGACCAGTTGGAGGTCCAAAACTCACCTGCACGAAGACTACTTATGAACCTAGTCCTGACTTGTACCCTGTATCTCAATAATAAAATAAAGAGAGAAGGAAAGAAAAGAATACTTGGTATCTGATAGAGACAAATAGAGTACTATGGCTGGGAACAATTTTTCTGCAACATTCACATCAGTAAACATGAATAAGTTTAGGAGGAAACAGTAGATTTTGCTTCATTTTTCTTTTAATGCTCTTTAAAAGCATTTATTTTTGATAGTTAATATTCAAAAATCAGAATAATTTTCAAAACTATAAACAAGAAGTCTTATTTCCAAATCTGCTCTCATTAACCCTTTTCCTTTATTGCCCCTTTGGTAAGCATTTGTTTTCATTTTCTTACTTGTGTTTCTTTACATAAATACAAACATATGCAAATGTATTTTCTTACTTTCTCGCTTTTTGATCACAAATGAAGGCTACAGTATTTTTTGTTGTTCATCAGGTTTTTTAAATTTAACAATCTATTGTAGAATATTTTCTATATCACACACTTTGAGGCATCACTACATAGAATATTTCTATATTCACATGTTTTTACATATATATCTATATGTATTCTTTCTTACGGATATATAGTCTATACCATAAATGATTTAACCAGTTCAGTATTGATGGACACTTAAGATAATTATAATCTTTTGCTATTATAAACAATGTTACAATACATAATCATATATATATATATGTTATTCTGTATGTGAGTGATGTAAATACTTTCTTACTAAAAAACAGGAAGTGATCCAAATGTCATGGGATTTTGAATCCAAGAAGTTCAAAATCTGGAAAAGAAAAAGTTCTAAAAAAGGAATTCTAGTAGTTCAATCTCTTTTGGGGTTCAGAATAGGATAAATCCTAAGAATGGGATTGTTGGTTCCAAGTGTAAATACATTTGTAATTTTAAAATATGGCATTATTTCCCCTTAAGGTTGTAACAGTAACATAGGAGTTCAAAATTTTCAAATATTCCTAATTTTGGGCAATCTGATAAGTGCAAAACAATAGCCTGGTATTTGTTTCATTTGCATTTCTCTTTTTGTGAGTGAAGTTATGTATCGTTTTATATGTTTGTTTAAGAACCAGTTATTCTGGTTCTTAACCTATGTCTATTTTTACTGATTGCTTGTTATGTTTTTATTGAGTTCACAGAGCCTTGTAGATATGGGAGATCAGCTATTGGTAACACAAAGAGCAAATCTTGTGTGTGTGTGTTTGATCAAGTTGCCTACAGTGTGACTCGCTCACATGTCATTCTCTTCCTTCAGCAGATCCAGCTTTCCTCCTTTCTCCATCTTTGCTCTGGACCCCACAGTCGCCAGGTTCTCACATCAGGAACCTCTTCTCTCCATCTTAAATCTCTCTGCAGGTACTGAGAGTTGCTAAGTTACCCTAAGTGCATAAACATATAAACACATATACATATCTCAAAGGGAAATGCTTTTTTCGTCCTCAAAGGGAAGTTTTTTGCCAATGTAGAAGAGTTGAAACAAAAAACGGCAGAAGCACTAAGAGACATGCCAACTGACGAGTTCAAAAACTGTCTTGACCAGTGGCAAAAGCATTGTGATAGGTGTATTGCACCAAATGGAGAGTACTTTGAGGGTAACTGAAGTTTAAACGTAAGAGTAAATACATATTTTTAAATAAATAAATTCTGGGTTATTTGGGGTCCTTCCTCATATGATCATGTTATCCTGCTTACATTTTTCTCAGTGCTTCCAAGTTGCTTTTAGAATAAAATTCATACTCTTTGGGCTAGTCTATGAAGCTCTTCATACTCTGGCCTTACTTACATCTTCAGTCTCATTCTGAAGTGGCCAGGTAACAGAGCTGGATTTCAATCAAGGATTTTGGAATTGGTCAGACCTGGCTTGAATTATTAGCTTTGCCATATTGGGCAAATTACTTGACTTGTATAAAACAGATATTCCATCTATAAGGTAGAAATAAAAGTAATATTTCTCTCTGAGTGTTGTGGTGAGAAAAAAATAAAATAATCCTTAGAAAGCAATGATCACAGTTATGTGTCAGTCATATGGTAAATCCTCAGTAACCATAGACATGGATAGTATTAATGGCAATCCTGAGCTGTGCCTTACCATGCTCAGATAGGGTTAATAAGGCTGGTCCAGCTCTCCCAAATTGCCAAAAGGCATATGTAACTGGCTAATGGTTTCATTCTCCTGCCTGGAACACTGTTCTTCCTCCTCCATCTTTTCCACCCAACACTTCTATTTCTAGGATGACTTTGACCAAGTTACCTAACACCTTTGTATCTCAACTTACTGATTTGTAAGATAGTGTCCAAAATGCTATCTAGCCCTTAAGGTTATAATAAGTGGGAAAATAAACACAGATTGATGGCAATTAGCAATCCCTTCATATTTTCCCCTTTCCTTTGCCTTTTCTGTCTTAATATTTTAATTGTTATTAATACTCTTATTGCTGTTAGTGATTTGTTCAAATATCTCCTTCACTGGAAAGTTGTTCCTGGCAAGGACTCCGCTGACAGCGATTCAGCTTTTAAGGACTATAAGTCTAATGGAGAAAATAGATAGAAAACGAATCTTTTCAGTAAGGTGTGAAAAGTTCTAGGTTAGAGATAAGCCATGGAGGACAGAGGAAAGTACTACTGAGGCTGGCAATATATCTGGCACATAGTAGGTGTTCAATAAATGTTTGTGGAAGGAAAGTTGATAAACTGGTGATTACTACCATACCAATTCATGTTAAAATAAAGTGATATACATAAAATTATATGAAATGATTTTAAAATCTACTTAATTTTCATGATATTAAGATGTGCTAACATTGGTTTTTGTTACTTTGTTTTATATTAGTGTTTGTGAGGGACATATTAAAGGAAGTTTAAGTTTTTTTTCTCGTTTGTAGAATTAAAAAAAAATTTCATCCATTATCATCAGAACCTTTGTGCTTGTGATGTATGTTGACAAATAAAGGAACCAGGCTTTTTTTTCTATCTGATGCTAAAGGATTTCTTTAATCTTGGAATTAATTATCAAAAATCATTAATAATGTAATATGTTAGAGTAAGACATTTTATAATATCTTGAATGGGTGGCATTTCTTCTCCCTGTCATTACATTCTTTATAATTGTTCACTTTTCATGGTACTAGATCAAGAAAACAAAAGACACTCTACAGTAAAGACTCAGAATATCTCATAAACAGAATCTTGTGAAAAAAAATTGGAACAAAAAGAGGCACAGATATAATTGCTTTAAAGTCATTTGGATTTCTCTTTAAATTCTAAAGTCTATTTTCATGTCTGTAACAGAATTTAGATAGAGAAATATGGTTTTCTGACCATTGATTATTGTTATTTCACATTTCCCAGCACTGAGAAGCATAATCTGTGTGTTGGTAATTTATCTTTGAAGTGTAAATCATTCAATATTTCAGAGTAGAAGTCATATGGTTTAGAGTCACAAGAAAGTCACATCAGCATTTCATCTTTATAATGCACGGCTGGGGTTTATTATTCCATTGACCTATGGAGACACTTTAGAGAATTAATGTACTGAACTGCATGTGTTATAGTCTAAGTCAGACATGTATAAATATCCTGAAAAATTACTCATTTAGCTAGTTGGGTCATTTAATGAATTTAGCAATAATAATAATCCTTTAGTAAAGACTTGTTAATATTGGCTAAATATTTGTTTAAACCTTTCTTAAATATGCATGTGACTTGTATATACTGGTACCCAAAAGACAGATTAAAGGAGCCATATTCTGTGACAAGTTATTCTATCTCTTTTTACTATATCTTCAGTTTCTGGTATACACAAAGTGATTCTTATCTTTCTTAGTCTCTAAGACTCTATTAAGTATCTTGACTCAGAACTAAAATCAAATATGATGCCTGGCACTGCATCATATTTAATGCTGGTTTGCAGTTCAGAAACACATTTGATCCTTGGCTTAACATTCAAATCTCTCTGAGTTGAGGATATCAGTATTCCAAGGAAAGCAGAACTCTCCTTTTTAGGATTTTTAAAAAGTAACCTTAACAGATTGTTTTCACATTGTTTAGAAATTTCAAAAATAAAATGGAATTAATTTTCTACTTCCAAATAAGAAAAAAGAGAAAGAATCCAAGTTTTCTTATTCCTTCTCAATTCTAAAATGCTGAAATTAGATAACAGAAACATATGTAGCATTAAAACTGGGATGTTAGAGTAAGAACAGCTATTTGGCATTTAAGCAATATACAGAAAAAAATGGCAATGCTTTCAGTTTTGTGTATATGTATGTGTTTCTAATTCCACGAAGTCCAATCCAAAATGTCACCTTTCCACAATAACATCAGGGGGGAAAATGGCCTAGGTTTTAAACAAGAAAATGATCAGGCTGGGAATGGTGGCTCTTGCTTGTAATCCTAGTGCTTTGGGAAGCCAAGGTGGTAAGATTCCTGGAGACCACCCTGGGCAACGTGATGAGACCCCATCTCTTCAAAAAATATTAAAAAATTAACTAGGTGTGGTGGTCCACATCTGTTGTCCTAGATATTCAGGAGGCTGAGGGGGAGGATCACTTGAGCCCAGGAGTTCGAGGTTTCAATAAGCTATTATTGTGCAACTATACTCCAGCCTGGGCAACAAAGTGAGACTCCCTCTCTCAAAAAAACCCATATTTTATGGAAGCAGCCTAAGGTATTCTTTAATTTAAAATGTTATCCTAGATGTTTCCTTAGATGTACTAACACTCTCATATCTCATCTTTTGAGATAAGCCAAATGCCAAAATTTATGTTTACATATATGAATGTGTATGTGTGTGTGTTCATTCTAGAGTCTTTCTCTCTTTCCAGATTTCTAGTTTTCTTATTTAAACACTTACCATCCACAAAATTAAATAGGTGTGAAAGAATGTGGCAAAACCCTCAGCTAATAACTATTCCACAAGGTAGTCATAAGGATTAAGAGTTTTTTATTTTTCATTCTTGAAAAAAGCTCATAACACAAGGTCTGGAACACAATAAGAGTTGAGTAGATACTGATAGCTTATAAACTTTAGTCTTACTCTTTCACTGTTATTGTACCTATTCTCTGCAGAGAGTATACTAAATATATACCCAAAGAATTTCTTGAGGGTTCATTCTATTTATGTGGGAAGAGAGAAAGCAGAATTTTGAAAAGTTGTACTCTGCTCTGGCTTCATGTCTTTTCCTGCCATTATCTCAACCTCCATTACTTCCAGTGGAATATAGAAATAAGAAAACAAAAATAAACTCTCCATTTAACAATATTTGCTTCTATCTCATTAGGTGGAACATTAAAGTAGAAATACCAATAATATGACAAATTAAGGCTAGGCAGAACACTCAGTGTGCATCCATGAGGGCATTGTGACCTTTAGTCCCAGCTATTTGCAGTCTGTCAGTTGCTCGTGTATGACGGTCAGCATCAGCTGACTTGAGGGAACAGACTACAGTGTTTACTTAAGGAGAGGTGGCTCACATATGTCAGGCATGTAGACACGGTAGGAGTTAAAAACAAGGATCATTTTCTAAACTACACTTTATTTAACTTCTAATGAGAAGTTTATTGTACAATAAATTTTCATGACTAGCTTTCTATGCTTTTTTTCTAGACTTTGGCAATCCTTTCTATTTTTTTTTTCCCTGACGAGCACACAAGGCAAGACCAAGGCCGTGACCTGACTGACTTGCAGGTAAAGAAATGAGTTATTTTTAGGTTTAGAGAATTCATTACCTACATAGCATAAGAAAGAATTACTGAAGGTGCTAGCTACCAGGTCCTTGTTCCAAACAACAAAAAGGACAACACTGAAAACAAAGGGGTTGAATGGCTACAGTGCCATGCAGCAATGTTCCTTTGCTGGGCAGAAGGCTCTAGACTGCGGCTGGGGCAATTTTATATCTGCGTTTATACTTTGAAGGGAGTGGGACAGAAGTCCTGGAATCCTAGAGGCTATGATAGAAACCGTTTCATGACAGTTCCTGGGGAGATAGAAAGGTGAGTGGGCAGTGACCTCCGGGCAGCATCTCACCAGCCTCCCATTCTCCTGTGTCCTGGGAGGATCACAGACCACCCTGCCAAGACTCGTCCAGGTTGTGGTTCAAGCCTCTGCCTGTATGGTTTATTTGGATGTGTGCACATTTTTTTTTTCTTTTTTTGAGTTGGAGTCTAACTCTGTCGCCCAGACTGGAGTGCAGTGGCCGCTCCCGGCCACCGCAGCCTCGACCTGCTGGGCTCCGGCGATCCTTCCGCCTCAGCCTTCCGAGTAGCCGGAATTACAGGCGCTACCACGCCTGGCTGATTTTTTGATTTATTGTAGAGATGAGGTCTCGTCTGTCCAGGCGGGTCTCCAACCCACGGGCTCAGGCAATCCACTCACTCAGCCTCCCAAAGGCAAGGAATTACAGGCTGAGCCACCGATCCCGGCTGGAAGTGTGCAAATTTGCCAGGGCGCTTGAGAGAGACATTGCCCTACATTTCCTGATTCTTCTTTTGCTCCAAACTTTCCGGACTACCTATTAAGATGCTCTATGTGTGCCCGTCTTCCCTTTTACAATCATAAGGTTGAATGATATTCTTGATGTGTAACGTAGGCACTGGGTATAAATTTGACCATCCTCAAAACTTGGATGAAAAAAATGATACAATCCTTCACTTTTCAAAACCTAATTATATCTTACTATAAAGCCCCCATTCTTCAGGGCTGGCTAGAAATTCATTAATTTGAACAAATGTGACTCCTTTCACTTTGGAGCATGCTAAAATGAGAGGATTTGAGGCAGTCCAAAAAAGGAGAGAATGTATACGCAGCTTTGCTCCCCACCCACTGGTCAGGGAGGAGACCCTCACTACCCAAGCCTGCATAGCGAATGCTGGACTCCTTCCCTGCTCTTTGTTAGTCTCAGTCTAGTTTCCAGCTTTTGTGGGGATAGGGGATGGAGAAAATACAAAACCAGTCTTCAGGTCCCTAAACCCTGCAAAACCTCCTTAACCTTTCTCTTTTGCAACATCCTTCCTTTTCCTTTTCCTCTTGAGTCAATCAACACAGTCTCTCCTGAATGGGGTTTTAGCAGCACCTTGTTTCCTTTTTAGGAGTGGGTGGGAAAGAACTGAAAGGTAAAATCAGTATGTTTTTCTTTTATTATCATATGTTCACCCTGTTGAACATCAGCAGATCACATGGTACAGCAGTGACATACAGAGAGTTGATCTATCCCAAAATTTACTAATGTATTTCCAGGGGTTGCTAAGTAGAGGAACATTCTAGAGCTCAATACTTATTATTATGAGTCATTTTTAGAGGTGTGCCTATGACTCAAGGAAATATTTTTATTTGACTATTGTTTTTAGGTCCACATTTTTCTATTTTTCTCTAATTACCTAAGAAAACAATGTTGACTATGACATCCTAAAGCAAAACCTCACTCTTATTCCTATTTACAGATAATTACTGATAATAACTCTAACTTATTCCTATTTACTGATAATATAAGCACTGAGATCAGTGCTTATATTCATGCTGAGAATGGGGTCAATATAATTATGGGCTGAGATCTCAGATAGGGATGATGAAATACTTTTATAAGGACAGCCTTATTAGGTGTGTATAGAGAAGCAGTCAGGACTCTCAAGTTAAACATGGAATACAAGTTAACTTGTGGCCAAGGACTAAGAATGAGAAGATAAATACCCATGCCAAGGGCAGTATGTTTATGCGTGTAGAAAGATCCAGGAGCAAAGTCCAGCCACATGCCAGTCTTTGTCTTTTCAGATCTTGTTCAACATTCACTGAGGCTGCAGACAGCTTCAAACTACCTAGTTTCTGGGCCAATACTGGCTAAGCCCACATTTATATGTGGAGGTGTGGAGTTTATCTTGCTGTTGTAAGCCTCAGGTGCCTGCAGTGAACCCTTTAGTGTCTACTTGATCACGGTATGCAGCTTTCCTCTCCACCTACACAGAGATATGCTCCATGCATCAGATACTCTGCTTCCCCTATAGGTAACAGCACCTAGAATAAAGCTCTAAAACCAGCTCACTTATTTGGAGACTGAATGTATTAGTAACCTTTTTTTGTTTTGTTTTAGTTGGGATATCACTCTGTTGCACAAACTGGAGTGCAGTGTCATGATCACGGCTCACCGCAGTCTGCAGTCTCAACCTCCTGGGTCAGGTGATCTTTTCACTTTAGCCTACCAAGTAGCTGGAAATACATGTGCATGTCACCACACCTGGCTACCTTTTTTTTTTCTTTCAGAGATGAGTTTTTGCTGTTTGCCCAGGGTGCTCTTGAACTCCTGGGTTCAAGCAATCCTCCTGCCTCAGCCTCCCAATGTGCTAGGATTACAGGCGTGAGCCACTATGCCCAGCTGAATGTATGAGTTCTTTTAAAACTCTTGCTTCTTACACCTATGGTTACTGGCACAAATTTCTCTTAACTAGAATTGCTACCTACAGCCTAGAAATTTCTATTTCCCATATCATTTGCTCTAAGCCTCTTATGTATTAGTTTTGGTTTCATTAGATCCTGACACTTTGGCAATCAAGGTTCAGAGCATTGGTCACTCTTTTAGCCATAAGCCCTGGGCTTCCTTGGTATGTCCTCCCTGACTCAGTTTCTCTAGCATACATTATGGCTAAGCCCACAAAGACCATGTCTCTTTGATTCACTGGACTGGTTACCACTCCACTTATCCATTTTGTCCTGGGCACATATATACTTTTTGTTCTCAATTGCTCTACCAGCCTTTCCAAAACACTTAAATTCAGCCACCACACCAAGAGGAGCAACCTGTTTCAATTTTTGCCGAAGTGAAGGATTTTGATTTTGTCAAAAATTTTACTTGTGGTTCACAAAACCTCCTATCATAAACACTTTTCTCTTAGAGATTATTTCAAGGGAAGATTTTGAAATACGGTCCATGCTGAGATAATTCATTGTTTCCTTACCATGGAGAAAGGTGAAGAAAGTTCAGGACAAGGACAAGGTTAGCCTCCCACACTCCTCTTTGACACCAATAATCTAAAGAACTAAAAATCGTCTATGAGAGGCAGCCACAGATTTAAACTACTGTCAAGTGACACCAGCACTTGCAGTGACTGCTAAGCTGCAGAGACAACAATTAAGGGTTTTATTTATGTATTTATTTTTTATGTTTTTGAGTCAGAGTCTCACTCTGCCACCCAAACTGGAGTGCAGAGGCATAATCACCTCACCACAGCCTTGACCTCTTAGGTTCAAGTAATCCTTCTGTCTCAGCCTCCTGAGTAGCTGGGATTACAGGCACATGGCACCATGACCCGCTAATTTTTGTAGAGACGAGGTCTCAATATGGTTGGTCTTGAACTCCTGTACTCAAGCAACTCTCTAGCCTTGGCCTCCAAAATGCTGGGATTGCAGGCGTGAGCCACCATGCCTGGCCCAATTAGGTGCTTTAGAGGCACAGGTTTTGTTTTAGAGACATGAGGATTTTCACTTGCATATGTGTTCAGACTCAGTTAACTATTTAATTTTCACCGGATTTGGTGGATGCTTCCCTTGCACTGGCAGAGCCACCACCCATTAACAAAGCATCTCAGCTCATGAATCTCTCCTGCTGCTCATCCTGACAAGCTGGAGAGGAAAAGACTCCCTGCAGATGGTATTTCAAGTGTGTACAATACAGTGAGTTCCAAACACATGGGGACGGCGTGGGGGTTGCCAAACTCTGTGCTTTCAGATGTAGAATGATGAATCTGATAAAAGAGACCAATTTATAAGCAATATTTTACGATGAGAGGGGAAATATTAGTTTTCTTGACTGAGGAGCAAATTTAAACTCGGCCCCTATGGAGAAGAGATGAAAAAAGAGTTACTAATTTTAAAGAAGCTCCTTGTCCCAGATCCTCCTTTTTGGCACTGTATTTCTGCAGTACAGGAGATCTCCCTGGTGTGCTGTTTTAGATCACAAGCGCCGTGAGTGTGGACAACCGCACTGAAGCCTTTGTCATTGCCAAGATCTCCCGTTCTCTTAAACTCTCTGTAAGGCTTCTCATTGGTCATAGCTATTGTTCCCTCACCACCAAAAAAGGAATGAAAATTCATCTCTACATTGGGTAAAGGGCTCAAAGTTGGAACAGAGATTTGTATAACATGAGATGCAAATTTTTATCAAAGACCTATTTTGAGAAAGGACTATTATAAGATGTGAGGGTGCCTGGTGTGAGAAAATCAGGTATTTTTGGTTGCTCCATAAGACTGAGAGCTTCTCAGAGATATCCCACTATGTGTCCTTGTTTACAGTAGGCACTCAATAAATGTTTGACTGTATAAATAAAGGAGCAAATGGTGTTTCCAAACACAAGGATGGATTTAGAATACTTTAATTCACAAATGTTCTCTCTGGAGAGTAAAATAGAAAGTTTTAGAAGAAGAGTGCAGTGATCATTTAGACCGATCCTTTTATTTTGGAAATAATTATTATGATATTTATTTAGTGTTTAACATGCCCATTGTTGTGCTAAATACATGTGTGTTGGCATGTCTCATTGAACCCTCATAACAGTGCTATAGGTAGGTGTTAACCCATTTTATAGATA
This sequence comes from Cephalopachus bancanus, assembly GCA_027257055.1. NCBI lineage: Eukaryota > Metazoa > Chordata > Mammalia > Primates > Tarsiidae > Cephalopachus > Cephalopachus bancanus. The sequence goes on along the minus strand of JAPVLO010000024.1, from coordinate 10,579,530 downwards.
AGGAAATTGAGGCATAGAGAAGTCACAGAGCTAGTAAATAATAAGGACAAGATTAAATTTAGGCCGTCTAACTTGAGGGCTAGCATGATTTCCATTATGCTACTTTGGCTGTCACTCAAGCACAAGAGAGGCCGAATCATGGATATATCCAAAGTTGTGACAGGGTTGGGTCTCAAACTTTATTTCATGATTTCCCATCCTATAGCTTTTTCTTCAACACATTTGATTGAGTAAAGAGCTTTTAATATAACACATGCCCCTTCAACTACAGCCTAAATTGCAGAGATATCTTGTGAACTGATGGTAACGTTGTGGTATATGCTAGGAAGCTATCAGGAGCAAGTAATGGAAAATCTTGACTTAAAAAATAAATAAAGCATATTTTAAAAAGAAGCTGACCTAAATTTGGGTGGTATTGTAAGATGACCTAAATACACTGACACTCTTATAGATATTTATTGTATTAGACATTTACTAGTAAGCAAGTGTACTAAAAGAGTTTATATAACCTGTTGCATAGGCTTGAGGAAGTCCCAGTCCCCTACCCTTTAGTGTCTCCAATCACCACCTTGCATGAGAGGGTCACTGAAAGCAATTGCTAATGTTCTTGAGATGGGATTCTGCCATTCTTACAACTGATTGCAGGCAACCAGAATTCTAGATTCCATGGCTAGAGGCTATCATGTTTAGGAATTTAACCTGGAACAAAATTCTAAGGAGTACAGGCTTCTGACCTGCTAGATTCTTATTCTCTATTCATACAGGAGTAGGAAGTGTCTATACAATAATTTTAGCTACTTCACATAAGTTGGATACCTTTAATTTCACCAGTGAGAGCCCAATTTTAACATTCATCATGCCAGTCAACAGGCTGCTATTTTTATCGCTAAAAGCCCTTTCCTGACATTTAGTATGCTAATTAGCAAAGTGTAGGTTATTGAGCAAGAAACAGGTAACAGAAGTGCTTGTAATCGCTCTTTTGGAGTATTGACTTCTTAACAAGAATGCCAGCAGGCCACTTCTGTGTTCTTGATTGCTATGTTTGTTGACGACTTCTGGACAGGGAATATTTGATTAGAATGCTTACCAGGTTACAGCTCAACCCAAGTCACCCACACATACTTTCACAGTGTATATATTGAAGTATTTTAAGGTAAATTATAGCCATCATAACAGGTGGCTTTCAGATTGGCTCATTCAGTAATTAAATGAAATCCTCAAAAACCCAAGCTCCCCTGGTTTCTGTTCTGCTATCTGTCTGTCCTTGACTGGAGCCACTAATGGTAGGTGAGATGATACTACCCAAGTCCTAGGTGTCATCACATATAGACTTGACACCATCTAAAAGGATATGGGGGATAATGGACATTCCTTTGTGTGCCCTTCTTCTTAACACCAAGGAAACCTCACCCACAAGCCAGTCACCAGATTTCTCATCTACTGGGCCAGAATTAAGTCACTCATTCATTTAATGCCAATTACTGTAAAGAAAAATGGTATTTTTTGATATTGATAAACTTAAATTTAACTGCAAGTCATATGAGGAGGAGTGGACACCTGGAAAAAAATTGGAGTTTCATGAGCCATAATGAAGGAGTAAGAGGTTGGAAAGGCAACCAGCATTGTCTGCTACATGTGGAATAGTTATTTCTTCTTCTTTTTGACTGTGACTGCTTTATCTTAAAGGCAGTGTTCATCCTTCTTTGACCTTTTCTCCATCTACCTCCTTAGTCCCAGCTCTCTTTGCTCCTTTCTTGGTTGATTTGTCTTTGCTGCTGTTGTGCTCACATTCACTGAGTCTTCAGTTTGTACCCCGACATCTTGAATTATAGGAAGGGTGTTATAGCTTTAAAGAGGATTTCTAGCTTTGATAGTTAACCTGAGTCATTTCAAGCTCTCTGATGCATTCCCATCTCACTGCATGCTATTTGTCATGTTAAATCTAGGATGAACTCTTCAGAGAATAGTCCTGATTAAGAACATAGAGGCCACAAGTAAAAGACTTGCTAAGGCATTAGAGGCACTGAAATCATCCTTGAAGAATGCCATTGCCAGGCTGTTTGCTTCCTTTCCCTGTCCAGCCAGAATCTCACTCAAAACAAGTGCTTGACATTTTTCAAAAATTGATGTTCAATTTTAAGCAATCACCTCCAACTTCTCTTCTTTCCCTGGCTAGTTTAAGATTAAAGAAATGGCAGGGTGTTTTGAAACCACACTGGAAAGCTTGTGTCAAATGATAAGGGCATATTCACCAAATATTTACTTCTCTAATGTCTTTAGAAAAAAGAAGCTGAGACTGCACAAGTCAAGAATTAGTTTTTTAGAAACGACAGAGAATAAACTAAATTTTGTAGCGATTTTAGAATTGGTTCTTAAAAGCTTAGGCTTATTTAATGTGAAAAAGCAGTAGGTCTAAATGGCAAGGGTCCAAGACTATTAAGAAGAGGCTGTTAGGGAAATAAAGAAGGATTTAGTTGGTATTTTTTGAACTTTCATTTTGTATGAGTCTAGTTCAGAGTTAGTGACTAGAAAACGCAACATTTTATAAAGTCTAAATATGCTGTAATTTGTATACTAACATTCATACCTTGCACAAAGTTATCTTTTTCACTTCCTCATAAAATCATTTCCCATAATGCATTGACTTCCTCTGTGCTGTGAGTGGGGTCATATTCACCCTTTGGTTATCCCCTCCTGTTAACACAGACAAAACAGACATCCGCATACAAACGTGCTCCCCTTCTGTGATCCTGCTTCATTAACTATTCTCCTAAGTCCCCAGTCCTGAAAATGATTTTATCTTTTTCTCAGTTCTCACAACTAATTATTGACAAGTCCTAGGATTCTATCTCCAAAATGTCTCCTGTTTCCAGTTTCTCATTTCTTTCTTTTACTACTTCCTTCATTTCTACTACTGTAGCACTCCGAGTTTTGTCATAAAATCCCAGTAAAATTTTTTGCTTCTGGCTTGTTTCCACCAGTCTATCTTTCACACTGCTGCCAGAACATTCTTTCTACAGGACAGCTCTGATCATGACCTCTGCTGATGTTTGAAGTTCTTCCTCAATTGTTCTTCTTTGCCTGAAGAATTTTAAACCCCCAGTATGTCATCCATACTCTATTTACTAACCACATTCACAGCCTCATCTTCTTTATAATCACTTCATGCATTCTACTCTCAAGTCACTATTCACCAATTAAAGAGGGACCTTCTATCTGCCTTTATTTATTTTTATTTTATTTTTATTTTTTTAATTTTTTCTGAGTTGGAGTCTCACTCTGTCGCCCAGACTGGAGTGCAGTGACCACTCCCTGCCACTGCAGCCTCAACCTGCTGGGCTCCAGCGATCCTTCCGCCTCAGCCTTCCAAGTAGCTGGAACTACAGGTGCACGCTACCACTCCTGGCTAATTTTTTGATTTATTGTAGAGATGAGGTCTCGCCAAGTTGCCCAGGCGGATCTTGAACCCGCGGGCTCAGGCAATCCACTCACCTCAGCCTCCCAAAGCGCAGGATTACAGGCTGAGCCACCGAGCCCGGCTCTGTCTGTCTTTAATTACATGTTGAGATTGCCCCTCCCCAAGAAAATTGTATCTGTTTCTTTTATTGTACTTATTATGATCTCTTTCAAATTGTAGTTGGCTGTGAATCAATCTTTTTCATCAATTAGTTACAGCCTAACCTGGAATTTCGCAAAGTTTGGTAGTTGACTTGGGTTGAATTTGGGACTCTCAGGCTACATTCTAATAGCGTATTTAATGCAGAAGCCAATAGTAGGTAGTCTTTTACTTTCCACAGGACCCAGGAATCAAGACAAAGTCCAATACAGGATAAAAGTCATAACATTTCTCTTAAACCCCACTGTAACTTTTTTACATGTGTTACAACAAAAGTATTCTTTATACAATACTCTAATTTTTACTTTTCTACCTAAGTGTTTTTGTTACCTCCCAGACTATCCTACCTGAGCTCTCTTAACTCTTATTTTATAATTTCCACCTTGTTCTGCTTATTTATACACCTATTTCTATGCTGTGTTGGATAACTTTGGTTTTTTCTTTCCCAGTGTCATTCTCCCTTCATGCAGACATTGCTTTTTCTTTGCAGAATGACTAGCATTAGGAATAGAAATGTGTTCCAGTTCTGGTGAATCATATTCTAGCTCCATGGCTGCAGTGATTAGCAAGGGACCCAGTTTGGGCCAATGAAACTCCAACATGGTGATATTACTTTGATGATTAAAATTTAAAAGATTGGAATTTTTAAAATCTCATTTCTTTAGTGGGATTGCTGAAGTGAGAAATCTCAGCATGGAGCTGTGGTTGACTCTCTTTAACCCTCTATGAAGAGCTGATCTGAATGAAACTATAATAGAGAAAAATAGACCCAAAAGATGGAGAGAGACTAAGTGCTAAGGACATTATTTGAACCTCTGGATTCAGGTTTTGGTTTACACAAGCCACTATATTTTCATATTGATTAAACCATTTTGAGTTGGATTTTCTTCCCATGTGGCCAGAAGAGTCCACACTGTTATATATACCAAAGATAGCCTTCCTTCTCTGTCTACTCCTCCTAGCCTTTCTCCTTTTCATTGATATAAGATCCCACTCATCCCCTCCCCCATTACACCTAAACCTTTTGTAGAAAAAGTTAGAGAAAAGGGGAATAATAACGGTACCTGGTACCTGGTATCATGTGACTTTTCTGAGGTTGGTCAAATAGATGTAAAATACTTGAAATTGTACCTGCCCTATTGTGCCATGTTAATGCTCATTATTTTCATTCCCATTATCATCATCAACATGTACATGTTACTCATTTACAATGATCAGATCACAAAACTGAAGACTTAAATCCACTGAAACTCTAATTTCCATAAATGTTTATTTATGAGTTGACTTTTTTGGGGACCAAGATATCATCTCTTGGTATGTTCTATATTTGCCTGAATGACTTTCTATGTGTTTGACAGTACATTCTATTTTTTAAAATATAGCATAAAGATTGTCTATCAAATCTCCCCTGGGAAATGCATCCCCCAAATCAAAGAGTCACAGAATACTCTTTGTGACTGTCACTGGCCCACAATGTTTGTACTGTAAATCTTTATATGCCATTCAGATGGTAATTGATTAGTGAGGGTGGAACATATGTATCTGGATTTCCAATGCAGGAAATAAGTAACATTCTCTTCAAATATGTCAATATGACTCTTAGTATAACATTGTTTTGATTTGAAGTTATGTTCTCTGAGTTCCAGTTTTAACTCTGATATCAGTTAAGTGGGTAATTCTGAGCAGATTGTGTGGATCTATCGACCATAGTTTCCTCATCTGTAAAATGTAGAGTTTAGACTCTACCTTCCAACTTCAAAGTTCTCTAAGTTCATTTTGAGTCAAACACAGTTTATCTTGAACACACTGTAGAATCTTTGTTATCTCAAGACAGAAAAGTTACAAAGAGAGACACTGAAATTCTTCCTGCAAGCCGATGATATTTAGTTTATAAGCCTCATTTGGAAGACATAAAGAGGCATAGCATGTATAATGCAAAAAGGTTTAGATCAATTTAAAGTAAGAGTGTAAAGGTGGCAAGTTCAGTTCATTCTAGTAAAATGTAAGCTAATTAGTCTGGGAACTAAGACCCAAATTAGGAAAAAGGTGCTGAACTATGCAATCACCCAGCACAGTAATCAGGAAGAGGGATTGGCAAATAGGACAGAGATCCTTGAAATGATCATCTTGTGTTAGAGAAAGGTAAGGAGAGGCACATTTACTTCTACCAAAAATTACTACTGGTGAATTTTTTAGGCATCACGTACTTGTCCAGAGTTGGTAAGGGCTCTGAGACAGATGAGGATTTTGCTCAAATCTCTCTTCTGAGGTACACTCAGGCTATATATAACTTGGCAGCCATCCTGAGTCAGAGCTCTTTTCCCAAAATTAGTTCTTGGACAAACACACACAAAAGATTTATTTCTTCAAGGTCTATGTTAATTAAATGCAGTCAAAGCAAAATCAATTCCCTCTTAAGAGTGACAGGCTTGCTGCCTATCGGAAGAGCTGCAACAATTAGCTTGGATCTAACAATTCAAAACACTTATTCATCTTCTGGGCCACCTATAGCCAGCTGTTCAGTGTCTATATAGATAGGTAGATATAGATTTAGATATAGATGTATAGACATATACTGCTACAAAATGAATGTGTCTCCCCAAAATGTATATGTTCAAGTCCTAGCCTCTAATGTGACTGAATTTGGAGATAGGGCCTTTAGGGAAGCAATTAAAGCTAAATGAGATCATAAGGGTGGGGACCTAATCTGATAGGACTGGTGTCCTTACAAGTAAAGGAAGAGACACTAGGAGCTCTTTCTTTTTCTACCTGTATATGAGGAATAGGTCATGTGAGTACACAGCAAAAATGAGGGTGTCTATAAGAAAAAGAGCCCCCACCAGAAACTAACCCTGATGGCACCTCGATCCTGGACTTATAGCCTCCAGAACTGAGAGAAAATTAATATATTTTGTTTAAGCTACCCAGTCTGTAATATCCTGTATGGCAGACCAGCAGACTAATATATCTATATTAATATCTATATTTCTTGTCTTAGTCCATTGCTACCGCAACAGAATATTATGGATGGGACAATTTAGAAAGAACAGAAATGTAGTTCTGACAGTTCTCAAGGCTAGGAAGTATAAGGTCAAGGCACCAGCTTCTGGAGAGGGTCTTCTTTTTGCATTCTCATGTGGCAGAAGGCAAAAGGGAAATGGAGAACCAATGTTGTGTCCTCACATGGTGGAAATGCAGAAAAAAGAAAACATACTCCTGCAAGCTCTTTAAAAAAAAAATTGTCAAAATTGGACTGATAGATTGCCAAGGCAAAAGACCAACAAGGAAATCTGGAACCTCAACTTGACACTCAATCAAATGAACTTAATAGACATCCACAGAACACTTCATCCAACAAATACAGAGTATACATTCTACTTATAAGCACATGGAACATACTCCAGGATTGATCACATCCTCTGGCATAAATTAAGCATGAACAAATTTCAAAAGATCAAAATAATGCCATGCGTCTTCACAGATCACAGTGGAATAAAAAGAAATATCACCACCAACAAGATCCCTCCAAATCACACAAAGACATGGACTCTAAACAACATGTTTTTGAATGACTTCTAGATCAACACAGAAATCAAGACAGAAATAAAAAGTTTACAAGAAGCAAATAAAAACAAAGACACATCAGAATCTCTGGGATACCATGAAAACAGTGCTAAGAAGAAAATTTATAGCTCTGCACACATTCATCAAGAAAACTGAAAGGGCACAAGCAGACCCTAAAGGAGCTAGAAAGGCAATTCACCTAAATCCTAACCTCAGCAGAAGAATCCAGATTACCAAGATAAAATCAGAGTTGCAGGACATAGAAAACAAAAATATCATAGAAAGGATCAACAAGACCAAAAGCTGGTTCTTTGAAAGGATGAATAAAATTGACAGTCCCCTGGCCAGAGAGAGAGAAAGCCCAGATAAACACAATTAGAAATACAAAAGACAAAGTCACAACTGACCCCAAAGAAATTCAAAAGCTTATCAGAGTTTACTGGAAAAACCAGAATGCAAATAAACTAAAAAACCTAAAAGAAATGGAGCACTTTCTGACATCACACCACCTCCCAAATTTGAAACAAGAAGAAAGTGAAACTCTAAACAGACCAATAAAAATCCAGGGAATCAGCTCAGTCATAAGAAACCTACTACCAAAAAAAGCCCCGGACCTGATGGCTTTCCAGCTGAATTTTATAAAGACATACAAGGAGGAGCTAATGCCAATGTTACTGAAAGTATTTCACATAATCAAGAAGGATGGAAAGCTCCCAACTCATTTTATGAAGCCAACATCATACCGATACCCAAACCTGGCAAAGATCCAACAAGAAAGGAGAATTACAGGCTAGTCTCCTTGATGAACATAGACACAAAAATTCTACACAAGATTCTGTCAAATCAAGTCCAACAACACATTTTCAAAGGCCATCCACTATGACCAAGTACACTTCACTTCTGGGATGCAGGGCTGGTTCAATATTTGCAAGACTATAAACACAATTCAGCATAACAGCAGATGTAAAACAAAGAACCACGTGGTTATATAACAACAAAATAACAAAAAAGAACATGAATAGCCCAAACAATCTGCAGTAAAAGGAACAAAGTGGGAAGTATCACACTTTCAGAATTTCAACTTTACTACGAGGCTACAGTAACCATAAGAACCTGGTACTGATACAAGAATAGGCACATTGGCCAAATGGAACAGGACAGAAATTCTGGAAGCAAAAATTCAATCACACAACCAATTCATCTTTGACAAAACCACCACCAACAATCACTGGGGAAAGGAGACCATATTTAGCAAATGGTGCTGGGAAAACTGGCTGACCACATGCAGAAGAATGAAACTGAACTCCTACCTATTATCATATACAAAAATCAACTCTAAATAGATCAAAGAACTAAACATAAAACCTCAAACTATAAGAACCCTAGAAGAAAACACAGGAAATACACTTATGCACATTGGAGTATGCAACGAATTATTGACCAAATCACCAAAAACAAATGCCATAAAAGCTAAGATAGATAAGTGGAGCCTCATCAGAATGAAAAGCTCTTGCACAGCAAAAGAAATCATCAGGAGAGTAGGGAGATAATCTGCAGAATGGGAAAATATATTTGCTAATTGTGTATCTGACAAAGGCCTAACATCCAGGATCTACAAGAAACTGAAATGAGCTGATAGGAAAAAAGTCAAACAACCCTATTAAAAAGTGGGCAAAGGACATGAATAGACACTTTCAAAAGAAGAGATAAAGCAGTCAACAGTTACATGAAAAAAAATTGCTCAGCCTCACTAATCATCAGATAAATGCAAATCAAAACCACAATGAGACACCACCTAACTCTCGTAAGGATGGCCATCAGTAATAAATAAATAAATAAATAAATAAAAACCACAGATGCTGATGAGGGTGCAGAGAGAAGGGAATGCTTCTACACTCTTGGTGGGAGTGCAAGCTAGGTCAACCTCTATGGAAAGCAGTGTGGCAATTCCTAAAAGAACTAAAAATTGACCTTCCATAAGATTCAACAATCCCTCTCCTGGGAGTCTACCTGAAAGTATTCTATAAAAAAGACATTCTACAAAAAAAGACACTCTACAAAAAGGACACCTGCATATGCAAGTTCATAGCAGCACCATTTACAATAGTAAAAACATGGAACCAACCCTACTGCCCATCAAAAGTGGACAGGACAAAGAAAATGTAGCACATGTACAGTGATGGAGTATTACACAGCCAAAAATATGAACAAAATCATGGACTTCACAGCAAACTGGATGGAGTTGGAGACCCTCATACTTTGCGATCTATCACAGAAACAAAGCACTGAATACTGCATGTTTTCTCTCATAAGTAGGCCCTGAACACTAGTCACATTAGCACAAGGGAGAGAGCAGCAGTCACTGTGCAGTGGCGAAGGAGGAAGGGAGTGGGGGGTTGGGGAGCATGTAACAACACGAAGGGTATCTGGTCCTCAACCAGAAGTGAGGGACAATTGAAGGCCCAAACTTCACCTGCATACAGCCTACTTGTATAGTTAATCCTTACTTGTACCCCTCATCTCTATTATAAAATCAAATAAATAATAAATATTATCAAAAATGAACTGGATAAATAAAATGTGATACATCTATGACAGAAAACTACACTGACATAAAGAAGAAGAAAGTCCTGTCCTTTGCACCAACATGGATGCAGCTGGAGACCATCATTCTAAGTGGACTATCACAGAAACAAAAAAAAAAATGAATATCACATGGTCTCACTCATAAGTGGACTCTAAACATTGGGCATACAAGTAGAAAGGCAGGAACAACAAATTCTGGGCATGGCTAAAGGAGGAGGGCGGGAAGAGGGATATGTGGCACACAACCACTCATTTGGTACCATGTCCACTACCAGGAGGAGAGAGGGCTTGCTAGAAGTCCAAGCCTCACCTGCATGCAATTTACTTATATAGCAAATCCTCATATGTGCTCCACAATTCTAAACGAAGTAAGTAAATAAAAGAATCTGGCATTGAAAATAAAATAAAATATTGTCAACAAAGGTGATATATATAACAGGAAAATAAGTAATAAAGAGCATGCCAGTGAATAGATCCCCCAGGTGGGCTGCTTCCACCCTCTGGAGGGATGGAGCTGGAAGACCTAGCGGAGACTTCTTGGTTTAAGAGCCTGAACAAGCAGGGGAGGAGAGGTGTCCCTAGAGGTAGCAGGACTCTGTTTAAACCTTCTTTTGTTCACCTCTTTTGTCAATTACTGTGCCAAGGAAGAATGGTGCAGCATTAATCCATTCATGAGGGCTCTGCCCTCATGACCTAAATACCTCCCATTAGATCCCATATCCCCCACTGTTGCATTGGGGTTTGTGTTTCCAACACACAAATTTTGGAGGACATGTTCAGACCTTAGTATCCATAAATATCTATTTACACAGTTGAAAACTTTATTTAACCCATTTTCTTTGCCTATCCTCTTCCCAGGTTTTCTTTATTTAGTACCTCACAATAGGGTTTGTAGCCACACACTCATTTTTAATTCTGAAATAAGAATATTCCCCAAAGAATATTTTATAATTCAATGTGCTGTCAATATGATGAGGGGTTCTTAATCTATGTGCTAATATTAGAATCATCCAAGAAGCTTTATTTAGCTTTGATACTAGAGTCACTCTCTTGGGAGGTTTATCAGAAGCTTTAAAAGGGAGAAGAGATTTTGGACATGAGTATGAAACAGCTTACCTGGTAACATCTTCCCAGAATGTCATTCCTTCCCCCTCCACTAATTCCTAAGGAGAATAACTCCATCAGGCTGCTAGTATTGCCAGATCATAATTTTTGAGGCTTTGTTATATTACTTAAATTCATGTTCTACCTCCCCAGTCATTTCTTGAGTTCAGGTGTATGGTTTCAAACCTGGCCCTTTGCTATAAAAGGTTAAGTGGTAAGCTCTTTGGTGTGAAACAAGTCCTTGAGGTTTGTGCTGTCATTACGTAGTCTAAAGACTTGACAGAATTATCCTGAATCAAGAAAATTAAGAGTCACACGTGTGCTAGAATAGTGCTTTCCAGACTTGGTCACATGCTCATATAATCTACTGTATTATCATCTACTATCTATTTTTACACCTGCTCTTACTATGATCTGTTCTCAAAATAGCAGCATGGGTGATTCTCTAACAGTTTCTTCGATAACTTTCCATTGTACTCAAAGTAAAAGTCAAAGTCCTGACATTGCCCTGCAAGTTGAATGACAGTATATTCAGGTTTTCAGGAACAGCCTCAGTTTATGTGTGCTGTTTTAGTGTAATTATTAAATGCTTCCTCTCTTATTCTAATTCAGATCACATACTGTATGATAATTTGTATAGTCATCTACCTGGAAGACCTTATGTGATCTGTCTCCTCATAATCTCTTTGGTCTTTCTTTCTCTGCTACACAGGTCTCCTTATTGTTCCTTCCACACACCAGGCACTTGAGTCTAGGGCTTCCACTCTAACTCTTCCTTCTACATGAAGAATTCTTCCCAGTTATATACTTGGCTCACTCTTCTCCAAATTGACTCATATCTCATCTCAAATAAGCCAGTGCTAACTACCTGCTTAATATTCACAGAATAAACAAATGAATACTGAATATTTTCATTTACATCGATCTCCCTGTAATCCTAACTATCTATCTCAATCTTAGACTTCGTTAAGACTAAGATTAGATTCGGTCACTCTTAGACTAAGATTGTGGTAGATCTTATTATTTGTGGTTGAACACGTCTCTGAAATCTTCCTAGCAGACATATTATATTATAGTGTGCACAAAGACAGCACCTTGTAGTACATCTTAAGAGATGTTGATGCCCCACTGGTGAGTTTATTATATCACCAGTCTTCAGTCTTTTAAAATTCAAGCATTTCATTCCAGCTGCTGGATCTTTGATTCCTTTTTATTTATAGGTCCAACTACCTACCCCTTACCTGGCTTGCTGTTTTTATTGTTGAATCAGCCAATCAATCTTAGTTATATTTAGCTATCTGACTCCCTTCTAGGTTTTTATGCCACAAGGTTCAAATTTAAAAATCTAATCTAGACCCCATGAAATTACAACTAGTAGATGGGAGAAATTAGAAGTTATCCATATGAAGCCACTTGGAATAAAAGTGAAGAAAATAGGGAATGAATGCCTCTTGACATAAAAAAATGGGAGTGAACTGCATTGCAGAAAGGAAAATAATGGGACTGATTTTCACTCATTTAAGTCAATTCCAATTTAAACAATAGGAATCGCAATTTAGAAAGCTAAAATGATCTACATGTAGATTTTTCCCCCACTAAATCATGGTAGTAAGTGCAGTTTGAGTAAGACATTTTGATTGCAGCAATATAGAAAGAAATTGCATTATAAGGTTTGTCTAAATTTATTAGAAGCACATTTTCTTATCTGGGTTCACTGTAAATGTTTAAAGAAATAGGCTGAACTAGAAATGGCCCAAATCTCTTAATTACCAGCATTATCAGCACATATTTTTTAGTGATTATACAACTATCACTATACTAGATAAGAATTTGAAATGAATTTTAACACTGTTATTGAGGTTAAAATAAGCATAAATAAAATGTTATAAAATTCAAAGGATCAAATAGTAACCCCAAAGAGATTTCATTATTTCCAGTTACAATTAAATAATCTACTTTATGGTAAAACAGCAAAGTAAAATTGGAACTCCTTTATTAATGACAAATGGAGATATACTGTACACACACACACTGTAAAGCTCTGATACAATTAATCACAATAACATAAAAGATTTTAAGGTATCTAATCCACATTGGAAGATATTTATCATCTTGTCTTTCTCGCTATCATTCTTATCTTCGGAGGACCAGCTCTTCCTACCTTCGAAGAACTTCACTGTCCCACTCCTGTCCCTCTGGTCCCATCCCAGCTACCACCACATGGCCTAAACTGGAGCTTCCTTTCTTCCTAGGTGTCACTTCCTCCTTGGCTTTAGTGATAAGTCAGGGGAACACCTGAATATCCATTATGAAGAGAGTTTAAGATTGGGACGAGAGAGAATCAAGAATGGTGGAAAATAATTTCTTCCTTCTTTTTTTTTTTGAGTTGGAGTCTCACTCTGCCGCCCAGACTGGAGTGCAGTGGCCGCTTCCGGCCACCGCAGCCTCGACCTGCTGGGCTCCGGCGATCCTTCCGCCTCAGCCTTCCAAGTAGCCGGAATTACAGGCATGCGCTACCACGCCCGGCTGATTTTTTGATTTATTGTAGAGATGAGGTCTCGCTGCACAGGCTGGTCTCGAACCTGCGGGCTCAGGCAATCCACTCACCTCAGCCTCCCAAAGGCGCGGGATTACAGGCTGAGCCACCGAACCCGGCTTAATTTCTTCCTTCTAATGTTGAATCTGAGTTGTTCTGAACCCAGAGCCAGCTGCCTAATATCCAAGGCTTCTACAGCATGGAGAGACCTGCCTGCCCTAGTATACAGACAGAAGTAGAGATGAGAAAGCAAAAGATGGTGTATGAGTCCCTTGTTCTAGCCAGCCTTATTCTTTACTTTGTCATGATGTCTCCATTTCTGCCTCTATTAGTTCAAGTTGAATTTCTTCACTTGAAATTTAGAGTTCTAACTCACATCCTGAACTTCTATTTAGAAACTGTACATATGTATAAACTTACAGGGGTGTATACAAGCCAGTTTTCCCAAATGGGAGCATACTTGATTAAAATAAATCTAGTCTTTTACTTACTTGAAATTCCCAATAAGATTTTAGACAATCAAAAAAAAGTGGCTTAAAAAATCTGTTGTGCAAAGAAATCCATTACAATATGTGTTATAACAAAATGTCTTTTTCTCTCACAAAACAAATTTCTGATCTTTAGTCAATGACCCTTTATCCAAATTCCAAAAATAACAAAAACATTTGGATGATAACTATGCTCTTTGTAAAGGAATTTGACCTATTGCTCTTTCCATGGAGTAGTTGGTAGAAAATTTTCTCTTATTTCCTGTGCTGGGGTCTGAAAATCCTCCTCCAAATTTTTGCAAATAAAATTCTCACAAATAAGCTAAGGAGCAGGTCTTGACCTCTTCCTCACAGAAGTTAAAAAGATCTCTGTAAGTGCATGTATTATTTTGCATGAGAGCCAGGATTGTGCATTTTTTATTTGTGCAGTCAGTGGCTCTAACACCCTATGTACATTCAGTAGCTAGTAAAAAATACTTGTTAAATGAATGAATGACTGGAAGATGGGAAGGTCCCAGATAGCTCATTTTCTCTTAAAAGGAATTTAAATTATCTCATCCTACTAACTCTAATTGCATTTGTAATTATTTTTTAAGAGGCATAGTTACCCTATAGTTTATAAATGGTACAACTAGACTTGGTTCTGCTTTCTGTGTTGCTTCTTTCTTGCTACAGCAAGACAAAAAAAGAAAAGAAAAAGAAAACAGAAAGGCAGTGCTCTGCATTGTGGGTTTATTTACAATCTTTCTGTGAACTGGAAGGAGACACCATGTTATGGGATTGATTGGCAGAGCTGGTGCCAGATGTTGACCATGACAGGTGCATCATAAAAATGTTCTTTGTGGTTTTCCCTCAGAATTCTAAATGTGTTTGGAAATAAGAGAAACATCTGCTTGGTACTTTTTTCATTGACAGGCTACTATGGCTTTTTGAACTGCGATTTAAAAAAAATATTGGGGGCATTCTTTCTGTAGCATCATAAGTACTTCATCTAAATGTTCTTCACAAGCAAAATGCAAAATCCTAGCACGTGCTTTGATGCGTTTTCATTTGGCTGCATCGTTTCTGCCATTCCTCCCCATCTGTCTTTTGGTTCAAAGCAAAGTTATAAATGCTTAAAAGTTATAACCAATGGAACAACCCTATTTATTTGATTTTAATTTTGCAAATTGTGCTGTAACCGGGGGCCCCACATGATTAGTATTCTTTTCCCAATAGTCTGATCTGTGATTACTGTGGTTTGATCGCCTGTGGCACTGTTCTCAGACACTAAGTTAAGAAAAGGTAACAGGCCATTGCCTTAATTAGACTCTGACGTAACCATGTGCTACATGAAAGTTATGGCCATTGCCATCTTTTCTAAGCTTTGGCCCCTCTCTCCTACCTTGGAGAGGTGAAAATCTCTCTCTCAGATGCAGCAAAAAGAGAACACTTCTACACTGTTGGTGGGAGTGTAAACTAGTACAGCCTCTTAAAACCAGTGTGGAAACCAGTGTGGTGATCCCTAAAAATTGACCTTCCATACGTCCCAGCAATCCCCTTATTAGAAATATACCTGGAGGAACTCAAATCACTCTATGAAAAAGATACCCGCACACGTGTGTTTATTGCATCATTGTTCACAATAGCAAGAACATGGAACCAATCATGCTGCCCTTCGAAAGAGGACGGGATAAAAAAAATGTGGTACATATACATGATGGGATATTATGCAGTCATAAAGAAGGACAAAATCATGAACTTCACAGCAACCTGGATGGACTTAGAGTCTATAATACTGAGTGATCTATACAGAAGCAAAGAACTGAGAATCATATGTTCTCACTCATAAGCGAGCCTTGAACAATTATTGTAATACTGTAAGAAAAAGATTGGCAGTAGCAGGAAACTGCTGGGGAAGGGGAGCATGTGAGATTGACAGTAGTGGGAATCTGCTGGGGGAAGGAGGGGCACATCTCATCAACAAGGGTACCACGTAATGAACATTTGCATACCTAACCCTGAATTGTATCCCACATCTTTGAAATAAATAAATAAATAAGAAAGTCTGTCTCTAATTTACTTTCTAAATGTACTATATTTTCCATTCTAAAAAAGAAGGGTATTAATGCTCTATAAAAAGTGACGCCTTATATTTTGAATCAGTGGCTTCACCAGAATCCTTAGTAGTGCTCACTAGACAAGCACCATGGTCTTTCAATGGATTCAGTGTTGATTATTCTTTTTTTTTAATAATCAATATTTTTTATTATGGTTTTGTGGGGTACAGTTAAGGGTTAGGTGTACAATTACGTTTCATTCAGGCACCCTGTTGATAAGAGTTGTTTCCCCATCCCCAGACAGATATTTGCTACTGTTAATCCCATCTCCCCACCCATAGTTTCCCAGTACCATCAGTCATTTTCTTATAGTATTACATTGGATGTTCAAGGTCCATTATATGAGTGAGAACATGTGATACTCGGACCTTTGTTTCTGTGAGAGGTCACTCAGTATTATAGACTCTAGTTCCATCCAGGTTGCTGCAAAATTCATGATTTTGTTCTTTTTTATGGCTGTGTAGTATTCCATCGTGTATATGTACCACATTTTTTTAAATCCAGTCCTCTTTTGATGGGCAGCATAGTTGTTTCCAAGTTCTTGCTATTGTGAACAATGCTGCGATAAACATATGTGTGCAGGTATCTTTTTTATAGAGTGATTTGAGTTCTTCAGGGTATATTCCCAGTAGGGGGATTGCGGGGTCATATGGGAGGTTGATATTTAGAGCTTTTAGGAATCGCCACACTCCTTTCCACAGAGGTTGCACTAGTTTACACTCCGATCACCAGTGTAGAAGTGTTCCCTTTTCGGCAAACGCTCTCCAGCAGCTGTTATTTTTTGAGTTGTTGATAATTGCCATTCTGACTGGAGTTAGGTGGTATCTCAGTGTGGTTTTGATTTGCATCTCCCTGATGATTAGTGAGGTTGAGCATTTCTTCATGTGTTTGTTGGCTGCTCGGATATCCTCTTTTGTGAAGTCTCTGTTCATATCTTCTGCCCATTTTATAATGGGGTTGTTTGTTTTTTTCTTTTCAGCACGTTTAAGTTCCTTGTAGATCCAGGATGTTAAGCCTTTGTCAGACCTGGTGTTGGCAAATACTTTTTCCCAGTCTGTAGGCTGTCTCCCTGCTCTCTTGATGGTTTCTTTGGCCTTGCAGAAGCTTGTCAGTTTAATAAGGTCCCACTTGTCTATCTTCTCTCTTATGACCTGTGGGTTTCAGGTTTTGTTCAGGAATTGGATGCCAGTTCCGATTTCCATGAGGGTATTTCCTTCATTTTCTAAGGTTCTTATGGTTTGAGGTTTTACATTTAGGTCTCTGATCCATTTGGAGTTAACCTTTGTGCATGGGGATAGATAGGGGTCCTGTTTCAATCTTCTGCATGTGGTCAGCCAGTTTCCCCAGCACCATTTACTGAATAAGTTCTCCTCTCCCCAGTGGTAGGTGGTGGAGGCCTTGTCGAAGATGAGTTGGTTGAGCAATTGTGGTTTAGCTTCTGGAATCTCAATTCTATTCCATTGGTCTATATGCCTGTTCCTATACTAATACCAAGCTGTTTTGATGATTGTATCTTTACAGTAAAGTTTGAAGTCTGGTAATGTGATACCACCTGTTTTGTTTTTTTTTTGCTGAGGATTGTTCTTGCTATTCTTGGACGTTTGTGATTTTTCTAAGGAAGATCATATGGAAAGAAGTTGCTAGCAACTTCTAATGGCATAAGAGCTCAGTTCATCCAATGAAATGTGTGGATAAATTCAGGTCTTTTTTAGAAATCATGGAGCATGGACAGGTGCTGAAGAGGTAGTCACAGCTCCTTTATGGTTGGAGATACTGCAGCAGGTGCCTATGGAGTCAGACTAAGGTGGGAAAGAAAGGGAAAAGAGTGTCATGGTGAGATGATATGGACTCCCTTGTGCTTAACACGGGAAACTCTGAGGCTTCTCCCACATTTCAAGACAATTAATAATCACATAATCATCCAAGTCCAATGCCTTCCCTTCTTTAGCCTCATCAGAATGTTGCATTCAGAAGTAACATCTAAACCCTGCTAAGGACAAATTTTATCCTATTTTTCAGAATGTAATGAAATGAGTGTTAAGGGTTAGGGGAAGTGCATATTATTTGTTTTTGGTCATTAGTTCTTCACCCGAGGGTCATGTGGAAAATCTGGGGCAATTCAAAATTAGTAAAAAAGAGTCTGTAACAATGGTGGTTAAGACTATGCGCTATGGAAACAGCTTGGATTGGCCTCCTCTACATTTTTTAATCCTTCTTTTTCTTCTATTGATATCTGCTGCAAAATCTTTGTGACTGGCCGGGAGCCAGGCTCCTTTGAGCTGACATCTAGGTTTGGTCTTTTTGAGTTGTGAGTCCCTGATAAGACATTCAAAGTTTGGAAGGAATGTGTAGGTGTGTTGTTGAGCATACTTCTGGCAAGGTTTTCACAGTTTTCAGCAAATCATCAGAAATATCCCCAAAAGAAAAAAAAAATTAAAACATCTACTTTGGCATTTTAGAAATGCCTTTCACTTTTATGTCTTTAGCAGTAAAATAACTTTGTATGCTTCCCTTTCTCCTTTGATGCCTTCTACTAAGATTGCCCTCAGGAAAGAATGTCATACCTGTCATTAACACTTTGGTATGAACACGAATGTGTTACTTCTCAGGAATAGTTGTGCTTTTTCATTTCATTTCTGACTGCAAAACAAAATACATTGTTTCTTTAAGGACTATAAGCTTTAGAAAGTTAGAGGGGGTCAGCCTCTCAGGTCCCCTTCCACTGTGGTAGCTTTTTGTCCTTTCATTAAATCCTGCTTTCTCACCAAAAAAAAAAAAAAGAGAGAGAGAGAGGCGATGCCCTTGGGTAGGAGAATTTTCTAGATTGGTTGAAATCATACAGCTACATTCTAGGAGATGGTAGAATGTATGAAACACACACAATTTTATTTTTTCTAGGGAGTTAAAAAAGCTGCTTGGTGTTCTGAAAAAGTACTGAACTTGGAGCTGGTCAGATTTGGCTTTATTTCCCTACTCCATCAATTATTAATGATATAATTGTGGGTAATATATTTAATCTCTTTGAGCTTCAGTGACATTATGTATAAAATGGCACCTAACAATACCTCTGTTACAGGGCTATGAGGGGTAGTAGTAGTCTTTTTTTTTTTTTTTTTTTTTTTAGTCAGGATCTTACTTTGTCACCCAGGCTGGAATGCAGTGGCATAATCATAGCTCACTGTAGCCTCGACCTCCTGGGCTTAGACAATACTTCCTCCTCAGCCTCCCAAGGAACTGTGACTACAAGAACAAGCCAGCATGTCCAGCTAATTTTTTGATTTTTTTTCTAGAGATGAGGTCTTGCTATGTTGCCTAGGAACTCCTGGGCTTAAGAAATACTCCTGCCCGGCCACTATTCATTTATGCAGTGTGATTTACCATTCCATAGTTAGTTGGTATAATGAATGAAACTAACATAGAGAGAAAACAATGTAATAAGAAAGAATACAGGCAGCAATCGTGATAGTTATAAGCTTTCACAAGTGTTTTACACCTATTATCATGTTTAATACAAGACAAAATGTATTTACTAATACATCACAATAACTCAGTTAGTGCCCCCATTTTACAGATAAAGAAGGCAAGGTGGCAAAAGTGGCCCAGTAACTTGCTAGGGCTATTCAGCTAGCAGTTGGTGGAGCAGATGGAAGCTATGCACAGTCTTCACATCTTTCTCAACCTTTAGTTCAGACTGCCTCCTCTGTTTGTGAGGAGACATGTGTGTGGGGGCTGCATGTTTAAGAATCCAGCGTTGATGATGTTTGATTTTGTACTTTTGTGATGCCTAGAAATGTAAATCCATAGACTCTCATTAGTATGTGCAATATTACCTTATCTACAAGTTTTTCCCTGATATTAAGACAGACAGGGCCAGACACGGTGGCTCACACCTATAACCCCATCACTTTGGGAGACTGTGGTGGGAGGATTACTTGACCCCAGGATTTCGAGACCAGCATGGGCAACATAGTGACACCTTATCTCTACAAAAAAATGAAATAAAATAAAAATATAAAAATTAGTCAGACCTGGTGGCTTGTACCTGCAGTTCCAGCTACTCGGGAGGCTGAGGTGGAAGGATTGCTTGAACCCAGGAGGTCAAGGCTATGGTGAGCCATGATCATGCCACTGCATTCCAGCTGGGGTGACAGAGTGAGTCCCCGACTCAAAATAAATAAATAAACACAAAGAGAAATATAATTTTTTCCTTAATGCTTGCTTTTCAGTTTAGTAAACAAATAAACAACAACTACATAAACTAGTTTGAAGTCTCTAATCTCCTAGGCATTGTACTCAACTCATTAGCCCTGAGAAACTTCAAGTCAAGAGAAACAAAGGACAAACATAATTTAATATAAATATGGTAAAATACATATTTAGGTATCTGGAATGCTACAGGAAGTAAGGAAAGAGGCTTAGATCAACCTGGGAAAACAGGGGTGCTTTCTAGAGAAGAAGATGATACATAGTCAGTCTTAATGGGTAGGTATGAATCAGTCATACTGAGGAAGATGGAGAGAGGGCTCCCATCAGGACAGCAAAAGTAAAAGCCTGGGCATGGGAGGTGAGGGGGATACAACGTGGGCATGGGAGGTGAGGGAGGTACAAAGCATTGCAAACAGTTGGACTTTACCAAATGTGGATGGGCACGGGGCAGAGATGTGACCAGAGCAGGTAGGTAGGGTTCAGGGCATGGACCGCCACACATCCCCTCACTGAATAGTCTGGTTGGTTGACTGCCATTGTGCAGATGATGGGAACCATAGAACCTAAGAAGTTTCAGATGGTCAGAGCTCCACATAACCCTACTGTGGAGAATGCAGAGGGGAAGGGGAAAGGAGTCATCTCTTTGATGCCCTTTTGTTAACTGACATCCTTTGTAGAAGACTTTTGTTCACTTACTTTTTCCCCTTTCTTTTATCTCTCTGCTACTGCATCTATAACTCAGTGGGGAGATGAGAATTTAATAACTAATTGAGGTAACTTATGATAGCCTCTGCTCCTTTTTTCATACTTTTAAAAATCCTTCATCTGTATGTTTACTCTGATGTATTGAAACTTCCATCTTGTAGTTATGTCTTACTGAGTCTCATTTTCTGACTAGCCCTGGAGATCTGGCTTATGTAAACTTAGAGTCCTGGGCTTTGTCAGACATTCTGCTGGAGTTCTTCCAGAAGTGGAATAAGAATTCCCAAATCCCAAATCTGAAAATTGTCTGCATTGCTGTCAGTAAAGCCCAGGAAAATATTGGAGCCAAAAAATATTGGAGCCAAAAACTTATTTAGAAGAGAATGTGAGGAGATAAGAGAGAGAATCTGTTCTTCACAAATAGAAGGCCTGAGCTCTTTGGAGTGAAGAGCATGAAGTGGACAGTTTTATAATTATGACTCATTGTTAGCTCATTAATCATCTTTCTTAATTGTAAAGGGGCAAACATGGAAACTGATCCCCCACAGCGCGCGCGTGCACACACACACACACACACACACACACACACACACACACACACACATACACACACAGTTCCATACTGCATAGTACACTGTTGATTCTCAAGAAAGATGAATGGCACAATCGAAACCAGTTCTGAGCCTTTTACAAACACAAGATGTTGTAGGTACTTTGATACTTTCCCGCTACCCACTCCTGCTCACCCCTCTGCCTTGAAGATCACTGCCAAAGTGAGTTACAATTATGGATAGAAGCATGTCACATCCCTCAGGTGTATCTGGGTAAACAAAAGATTGAGAACAACTTTAAGCAACCTCTGGTGGTGTATGCTGTGGTGGGAAGGGAAATCTAAAAGAAACCAGGCATGATTGTACAAAGTTGACTGCCATGTTTTCCTGGTTCCCTACTGTCAGATAGCTGCGTTTTCTTTTTGTGACAAAGAAATAATGACTTACAGTGTGTCATAAATCAAAGGCTATTCTCTTACTTTTGCTAGTTTCTAGAAGGCAAGGACTATGTCTTATTTATCTTTCTATTCTCCCTGGCTTGCACATTGCCTGATGCAGAGGCAATTGTCCAAAAAATACACTACAAAATGAATGAGAGATGATCTTGGGGGCCAGTGAATGAGAAGGTAAAGAGTTCATAAACTTCTAATTATTCAAAACACTACACTTCCTACCTACAAAAATGTTTGAATTGGGTCTTTGACACATTAAGCATTTGGATTATTTGGTGATTATTATTCTGTTAACTCACATTCAGGAAACTCTAACATTATGAATAAAACTAATTTGAGACCTGTGAGCAACTGTTGATTTTTTTTACTACAACAAATAATACTCTTTAGGGCATATTTTTTCCCCACGGGTTTAAAAAATTTGTCTTGATGAACTAAACAACAGTAATTTGA
This sequence comes from Cephalopachus bancanus, assembly GCA_027257055.1. Classification (NCBI taxonomy): domain Eukaryota; kingdom Metazoa; phylum Chordata; class Mammalia; order Primates; family Tarsiidae; genus Cephalopachus; species Cephalopachus bancanus. The sequence continues at coordinate 10,557,173 of JAPVLO010000024.1, read as the reverse complement.
CAGTGAAGACATTTAAATCATGCACTTTAGTGCAATTCCCAGAGCTAGAGAAGACAGGCCACTGTGATTGAAGCAATGGATTGAATCTCCGCTGCCAGATGGCAGTTGAAACATAATGGGCTTACAGCCGTCAGCCACAGCTAGCGGTTTGCACACAAAGGGTAAGCTTTTCAGTGATGGAGAAAAGGAAAGCTAGGTGGTTACTTGAAATGCTTACATTGTTTCTAGTGGCTTATAAAGGGTGAGGGAAAACTTCATCCATGCAAATTCTGTTAAGGAGAGTATTTGGAGCTGCATAAACAATACTTCTGTATCCTTGTGCTATTGTTATTTTCTGCATACACTGTGTCTAATTTTTTTTTTCTTTTGAGTTGGAGTCTCACTCAGTCGCCCAGACTGGAGTGCAGTGGCCGCTCCCAGCCACTGTAGCCTCAACCTGCTGGACTCCGGTGATCCTTCCGCCTCAGCCTTCTGAGTAGCCAGAATTACAGGCTCGCGCTACCATGCCTGGCTAATTTTTGATTTATTGCAGAAATGAGGTCTCACCAAGTTGCCCAGGCAGGTCTCGAACCCGCAGGCTCAGGCAATCCACTCAACCTCAGCCTCCCAAGGCGCGGGATTACAGGTTGAGCCACCAAGCCCGGCTCTGTAATTTTTAAATACATACATCTGAAATCAGAACTGGCATTATATTTCTTAATCTATGATGTTTACAGGATTTTGCTCTGATTGTTCTTGAAAAATACAACAATTAGTGAGAGGGAGATGTCATTCCGTATCCCCAAAGCTTTAAGCATAAGACATCAAAATTTTCTGTAGTGACTAATTTGATTTTTCTTACATGTAGGTTACAATTGGTTCTGGGCAAAAGTACTTTGAGTTTTCTGCTTCATGTCAGAATAACCCTGAAATAATATAATATTTGATAAGATGAAGCTATTCTCCATGTTTCTATAAGTTCTGTTAAAGAATGCATCTGGCTCCATTCAACCATGTTCAATGTTTTTAAATGCCAAATGAGAACTTTGGAAGAACCCCTTGAGGAAGGAGAGATGACATTTGCCATGCTCTGTTAATATCAACTCAGGAAGAATATATCTGGCAACACATTTATCCTGATAAGCATGATGATAGGGAAATTTTTTGTTTAAGCATTGGCAGCATGTATTTACTGCTACATCTGTATACGGGCTGTCAGGTTGCATAAAAGAGACCATAACAGAAGACAGTTACAGGGAATAGGTTATGTAATGAGATCAAGTCAGTGAAAGTCTGGCATCCAGCTGTAATTCTACAGTGTGAAGAGTCTGCTTATCCACCCAAATCAAGGATTTTTTTTTCTCTTTGTGGTCACTGTTCATGAAATTACATTGTTATCCCCTTCAGCTGTTCAATGAGCCACTAGAAAAATGAATAAAATGTATAAAAATGGAAGGAAAAGAAGAAAGGCCTCAGGCTATAGAATTTATGACTGGAGAACTCAAGATTTTTATGCAGGTAAATTTCCTAAATAGAAAAAAAACCCCACAGAGTCTTAAGCCATTCAGAAATAAATATGCTGTTCTAAGTTTATGATGTTCACAAAATCCTATAGCATTGTAATCCTCATTCTAACAAATATAGGACACTAGTTTTTAGAATGACCTGAAAAATCATTCAAATGAGGGAGATATGAAAACCTACTGAAGCAGGGATTCCTTAAGTGTAAGTTAGTAGGTTTTCAATCACTTTAGTTTCACAATTTGACACTATTAAGGCTAATATATAGGTGCCTGCCAGCACAGCTACCATTATGAATCTATTGGTGTTTCCATTATAAATCCCATTTTTCAGGGGTTAATAACTTGGTCATAAAAATTCACTGCAGGCTGAAATCAAGTCTTGAAGGGAAATCTTTTTTCTTAATCCCAACAGAAGAGTTTGCTCATGTTTCTGAGACTAAGATGATCACAAGTCAGAAAAGGCAGAATATGTGTGTTGTTAGTGTTCTCCAGAGAAATAGAATTAACGGGAATACATCTATATATCTATATCTACACCTATATATATACCTATATCTATATCTATCATCTATCTATCTAGAGAGAGAGCAATACAGACAAATATTAGGAAGGATTGACTTACATGACTATGTAGGCTAAGTTCCACAGTCTGTTGTCTGCAAGTTGGAGGCCAGGAAAACCAGCAGTGTAATTGGAGTCCAAAACCAGAGGCCTGAGAACCAAGCAAGCCCATGGTGTAAGTTCTAGCTTGAATCTGAAGACCCAAGAGCTAGGAACACTGATGTCCAAGGCAGAGAATAGATGTCCCAGCTTAAGCAGAGAGAGCAAATTTTCCCTTCCACTGACTTTTTTTCATTCAAGCCCTTAATGGATTAGATTGAATAATGCCTACTTGCATTGGTGAGGATGATTTTTTTTTTTACTTGTCTACTAATTCAAATGTTAATGTCTTATGGAAACACTTCCATAGACATAACCACAAATAAAGTTTTTACGAACAATCTGGGCATCCCTTAGTCCAGTCGAATTGAAACCTAAAATTAGCCATCACAACATGCGTAAGCTTTTATTTCTGAAAATTTAGAATCAATCCTGGTGCTGTCAGTTACGACAATATGTGTGTGAATGATGTCTGTTTTTGATTTGCTATTTCTTCTCTCACTTTTTCTTCTCCTCCTTCCTCTCCTCCTTTCCGCCTTCTTACTCTACTTCTCTCTCTTCTTCTTCTTTTTTTTTTTTTTGGATGATAGTTCTAGATGGAAGTTGATTCTTCTAACACGATCAACATTTGGACTTTGCTCAGTGGAGAAAGAGCAAGGAATTTCTATTCTATACTTAGTTACAAGTCAGGGCTATACTTACATCCTAAAGAAAAAGAGCTCTGAGCTCCTTTCCTTTCTTTTCTCTTTCATCTTTTCAGTACTGAAACATTCTTGACAGAAACATTATAAAGTTTGCTCTATAAATTGAGAAAGTTGTAAGCTCTTACTTTGTGGCTGAAGTGAGGAAATAGATCTATCAGGCCATAATTTTTTTATAAACCAGAAAAATATTTACTGACTTTTCCTACACTTATCAAATGCTTAGAAAGGCATTTCAATGAAGGCATATCAATATAATGGATCTAGTAAGGAATTAAACAATTCTACGTTTTCTTATTGCCTGAAATGTATAGATCTAGCTTAATTTCTTTCAGGGCTTAGCTTTCTGGGCATATTCTGATAGGTTACAGCTAATCTACCTTTGAACCAAAGTATTTTTTCCTTCAGTTATGAAATACTAAAAGTTTCTCTTCTCTTTTCCTGGGGGAAAAATAGTCAGCTTATCAATAACTTCATCACAGACCACTGAAATATTGTGAAGCTACTTTCCATGTAGGCTTAAAGGAAGTGAGTAGAAGAAATAGAAAAAACACTCAGTTTTAATTGTGAAAAATCAGGGCAGAATAATTTCAAGCATTCTGGATGATATTAGCTAACTTAGGATTTAGGAAGATTTAGGAATTATTGACATACTGATTTCTAAAAGTATAAACATTCTCAGTTCCACCCCAAGCTTTCTATTGGTGTGCATAAAATTTTGACCTGTGTATTTTTGCCATTTCTTCCTCTAGTGCCTCGTCTTGACTTACGGATTTCTTTTCCTGCATATCTGTTGCTGCCATGTTTCATTGCTCTTCTAGACACTTCCTAGCGAATCTGGCAAGCCTACCTCATGTTTCGGACACTGAGGGATCTGGTGTGCCTTGCTGCCCCCTACTGGTAACCAAAGATTGTCAGGCTTGGGATTCCAATGCAATCTCTTTTTTTTTTGTTAATTCGTGTCAACATTTGAGAGATACTTAATACTGGAGCTTTATTTAAGGTAGTTTTTAAGCTAAGTGACTATTGTGCAGTAATTGTACCTTACAATTAGTGGCTTTGCTTTTAAAATGCTTATTTTGAGTTTGTTTTTCTTTATAAATTTATAAGGAATTTCTTTAGTTCTTTTTATGATCTTTCTCTAAAACTGTCACTACATTATTGAAAGTGGAAGGAAAGCTTCTTTACTAGAATTGTGCAAAGATTTTATTTCTTTGTATGCTTAACTCAAAAAATCTTAAGGCTTTGAACATAGCTCTTTCTCTAAAATTGAAAACAAGCATATTATATTTGCATGTTTCTTCCTTGAATCAAGCTTTCCCCCCCTTTTTAAAAAAACTTTTAATGGCGTATTAGTCTGCTTGGGCTGCCATAACAAAATACCATAGACTGGGTGGCTTAAACAACAGAAAATTTATTTTCTTTACAGTTTTGGACACTAAAAGTCCCAGACTGAGTTTCAGCAGGGTCAGTTTCTGCTGAGGGCTCTCTTTCTGGCTTGTAGACGGCCACCTTCTTGCTGGGTCCTCATTTGGCAGAGAGAAATAGCTCTGTTGTTTTTTCCATTTATTAAAATCAGTTCTATCAGATTAGGGCCTCACCCTTATAATCGCATTTAACTATCATCACTTCCTCATAGTCCCTCTATCCAAATGCAATCACATTCAGGGTTTAGGGTTTCAACACATGAATTATATGGGGGTGGTGTGGGGGAGACACAACATTGTGCTATAGCATGGCGATATGTGAATTTTAATAATCTAACTGCTTTTCAATTAATCAGCCAGACTAATTTTTTAAAAATTACATGCCATTGGCTAAGAATAAATGGGAAAGGGCTTGGCCTCAGAATGATAAGGCATGGTCTTCACCATGGTAAACTAGCAGCACAGCTGGGAAAAAGAACCTAAAATCAAGACTAAGCAAGAAAGAAAATAAGAATGCAAAGTACTAAATCATCATACTGTCTTTAATTACAAAAGAAGTTCTAACTGTGGGCTGGAATAACCAGAGAAAGCTTCTAGGAAGAAATTGTATTTAATTTCTTCGGAATGAGTTCCAAAGGACAGCCGAGGTTTTACTAACTTCAGGGGAGGCAGCATGAAGAAGAATATTTTACCACTAGGAAGGCACTAACTTAAGAATCAATACAAAATATGCATTACAGTTTAAGGAGCTTAGCCTGACAGTCAGAAAGGACATTTAAATGGCTTCCACAATAAAATGTTATTGCTTAATATTCCCTGCGTATCCATAGAATACTGTTCAGAATATACACATGGTCTTTGTTCTTTGTAAGTTTGCAATCAAAGACCATAAATATTCAAGTCTGACAGCTTGGTGCTTTTAGAATTTGCTTAAATCACCTGATGTTTTCCCACCAGGCTACGCTCCTGACTAAAGTAGTGGGTTATATGTCTTGGGCAGAAGCATGCCACAAAGAGTCATTGATGCTGGGCTGAAAACAAAAACAAAAGCTAAAACTCTTCCTCTCTTTGTTTCTTTCTTTGGTTGACTGCCTGGTGAGTCTAGAATAATTTTAAGACATCCGGCAGAAACCCTAGTCATTCCAGAAAGTATGGGGTTAGAAACACTTATTGGCTTGAAAACCTTGATAGCTAATACTTTCTGTGGTTTCTCTTCACATTCCACTTATTTGCTTATTTCTCCAACCATGAGAAAAACAGGCCTGGAAACACCACTTCATTACACTGGGTTTTGAATGTTAAAGACACACATGACTCTTCCTAATAGCAACGCCTATGGGCAGAATAGGCAGGCTCTACCTTACTATGGACATTCACATATTTCTTTTTGTTGTTGTTTGGTTTTTAGAGTTGGGGTCTCACTCTGTTGTCCAGGCTGGATTGCAGCGGCTCCATCACAGCTTACCACAGCCTCAGCCTCCTGGGTTCAGGAATTCCTGCCGCCTCAGCCTCTTGAGTAGCTGGGACTACAGGAGCATACCACTACACCTGGCTAATTTTTAATTTTTTGTAGAGACGCAGTTTCACTTTGTTGCCTAGGCTGGTCTTGAACTCCTGGACTCAAGCAATCCTTCCACCTTGGCCTACCAAAGTGTTGGGATTATAGGCGTGAGCCAACACTCACATGTTTCTAATGACACCATCTTCAATGTTACAAATGCCCTGGTCTGATCAGTAATAGCAGAAAATGTTACTACTATAAAAATAAGTCTGAAACTGGGCGTGGTGGCTCAATCCTGTAATCTCAGCACTTTGGGATGCTGAGGCAAGAGGATTGCTTGAATCCAGCGATTCAAGACCAGCCTTGGATCAACTTGGTGAGATCTTGTCTCTACAGTAAATCAAGAAAAATTAGCTGGGTGTGGTGGTGAACACCTGTTGTTCCAGCTACTTGGAAGGCTGAGGCGGAAGGATCACCTGAGCCTAGCAGGTCGAAGTTGCAGTGGTCGTGAGCGTGCCACTGCACTTCAACTGGGCAAGAGAGCGAGACTGCAACCCCCCCCCAAAAAGTCTGTAGTTTAAACTGGGTTCTCTATCATCAGATAAAAAGTTCTTTTCAAAAAAGCCATTGTGATGTAAATCATATCTCCCTTTGCAGGATCTAGTCTGAAGGAAAATTTGTGCCATTGTTGAAATTTGTCTTTGACTTGTCTCTTATTTCTAGATCATTTTCCTCCCTCTGTGGATCCTTTTCCGGCCCAGGTTACCACACTGTACTCCCCTTGTGAGTTCACCTTTGCTCTCCCCTATTAATCAAAGAAAAGAATCTGTTATCAGTCCTCTAAAACCTGGTATGAATTTAAGTCATGGTATTATCTCTCTCCAGGGGATTTTATGTATTTGGATTTATCTATAATTCTGGAAGAAATGCCTTTGTTTCCTGTGAAAGGAGTTTTAGGCATGAGCAGAGCAAACAGAAGTGCTTTTAAAGTCACGGGGACTTTCTGTTGCTCTTGAAATCCCACAGAGCAGCTGGCAGTCAACTTTATTGAGAAGATTGATATCCAAATTATAAAAATATCTCAAAGTTAGGGTTTTATGTAAAAGACAGTGTCAGAATTACAACTAAAAAATATACATATGACTATTTTGGAGATGGGGAAAGTGAAACTAACATTTACTTGGCGTCTATATGCCAGGCAAGGTTTCAGGCTTTCCCACATTTCTTTAGCTCATTTACAGTTGCCTGTGAACTCTTCACCCCATTTTAACATTGAGGAAACAAAGTCCTGGGGGTTAAGTAAGTTTCTCAAAGATCCTGCAGCTAGCAAATGATGGAGAGCCATGAATCTCTGGCTTCAAAGTCCATTATCCTGGTGCAGTGGAGAGAAAAGTTGTCAAAGTACATGACATTTGAACATATGATTTTGTCTGTGCTATTAAAATTTTGCTGTGAACATTTTTTTTTTTTTGAGTTAGAGTTTTACTCTATCGCCCAGACTGGAGTGCAGTGGCCGTTCCCGGCCAACGCAGCCTCGACCTGCTGGGCTCCGGCGATCCATCCGCCTCAGCCTTCCCAGTAGCCGGAATTACTGGCATGCGCGACCACGCCCGGCTGATTTTTTGATTTATTGTAGAGATGAGGTCTCGCTGCCCAGGAGGGTCTCGAACCTGCGGGCTCAGGCAATCCACTCACCTCAGCCTCCCAAAGGTGCGGGATTACAGGCTGAGCCACCGAACCCGACATGAACATTTTGAATTAAACACCTTTAATCATGGGGTGGCATGCAACTTTGCACCACATCACCTTGCTGGTTTTTAGTTTGCAAAACCAAGATAAATTGGCTTTAGAAAAAAATTTCAGTTCATTTCTGTAATCAAAAGCTGACTATATAAAAGGGCCAGACACAGTGGCTCATGCCTGTAATCCAGCGCTTTGGAAGGCAAAGGTGGAAGGATTGCCTGAGCCTAGGAGTTTGAGACCAGCCAAGGTGAGGTTGTGGTTGAGCCATGAGCATGCCACTGAACTCCAATCTTGGCAACAGAGTGAGACCTTTACTCAAACAAAAACAAAATCAAACAAACAAACAAAAACTGTTTACATAAAAGAATGGTGAGATTATAGTGTGCAAAGTTACAAGATTATTCAAGAACTGCCTCGTACCTAGTTAGCACACGTTACTCTCCAATTAACTTCTGAATATGAATGTTTCTGCACTAATTGAAAGTAAGCCAGCCAAAGTCAATTCACACAATCATATGGGTGAAGTAATCAAATATCTTGAGCCAAAATTAAGAGACATGTGTGGACTGACTATCTGAAATTATGACTGTCCTATTATATTCAGAACATATGGTTAGCCTATGAAGGGTTAGAGAGGCTAATTTTGTATTTTCTGTAAATTAGATTTTCCTATAGATCCATTTGGGAATGTGTTTTGATCTTTTTCTGAGTGAATCTGCTCACTTTTTGACTGTATTGAGAAATAAAAGAAAATTAGATAGTAAATAGAAATAAACTGTTGCTTTTCTATCAATTTGCAGGCACAAACTGACTTAGTGACTTATTTGCAAAGCTCATTTTCTTACGAAATCTGCAGACCAGCTTGGAATTCTCCATAGTAAAAATGTCTAAGGAAATACATTTAAGGGAATAAAAAACAAATCTTGTTCAGGTCAACAAATACATCCCTCTGCTCTCCTTTTTCTAAAATGAAAAAAAAAAGTAAATATGAACAAACACCAATTTAAAATCCCATTTTTGTGCCAGGAAGACCATTTTGTGTATCATTTTCAAAAAAAAGTTTAAAATATAAAGTGACTGTTTTTCCAAACTCATTAAGAAGTTACATTAAATCTATGTGAATCATAACAATAAAGCTTGCTCACTTAAAACATATATTTTATAATGTATTATAACATGTTTACCTGCTGGCTCACACATAAAAAATGGCAGGGAAATGTCAGGTTTGACTTCCAATGACATAAAACAGCGTTCTGCCGAGAAGATTCTGTAAAAGCTCACTTAGGGCTCCTGCCTTCACTCAAGATGTGTATTTGTGACGACACTCTAGGATTACTGGCAAGCCTTAGGGCCACTAGCTGAGGGTCATTTCCATTTTGGGAAAAGCAACCTTTGCTTTGAATAGAGGAGACAATTTATCCTGTATATTTTAGAGTGCATTATTGGCTTAATTTTGTTATCAGATAAAAACACATTAATCTATAAAACAATATGAAATATATTGTTATATATTTCAATCTAATATGAAGGTTATACACTCTGTGCTTTTCTTATTGACCCTCTAGTTATCTGCCCTTGGGTAATCCCCTATGTTTATAATTATCATGACTGGAGATTGGATAGGAGAATGAAAGAGCATCGAAGTTTATTGAAAGCTCGATCTGTCTTTGCATATGATGGTAGTGAGGAAACAAATTGAAACAAGCATGTAATTGGGCTTTCTAGGGCTTCTATCTTAGTCTGTTTGAGCTGCTACAACAAACTACCACAGACTGGGGTAGTTTATAAACAATAAAAATTTATTTCTCAAAGTTCTGGAGGCAAGGAAGTTCAGGATCAAGGTGTCAGCTGATTCAGTGTCTGGTGAAGGATCACTTTCTTGGTTCATAGATGGTGCCTTCTCACTGTGTCCTCATATGGCAAAAGGGGCAAGAGATGTCTCTAGGGTTTTTTTTTTTTTTTTAAGGACACTAATTAGATTTACTCCCCAAAGTCCATCTTCCTAATACCATCACCTTGGAGGTTATGATTTCAACATCTGGATTTTGGGAAGACACAAAGATATATTCCATAGCAGGTTTATTTTTATTTACTATTTATTTTTTGGGACAGAGTTTCGCTCTGTTTCCCAGACTGAAGTGCAGTGGTAAAATCTCAGCTCACTACAACCTTGAACTCATGGGTTTAGGCAATCCTCCTGTCTCAGCCTCCTGAGTAGCTGGGACTACAGGCACATGACACCACGCCCAGCTAATTTTTCCATTTTCTTTTAGAGACAGGGCCTCACTTTGTTGCCCAGGCTGGTTTTGAAATCCTGAGCTCAAGCAATCCTCCTGCCTCAGCCTCCCAAAACACTGGAATTAATTACAGACATGAGTCACTGAACCTGGCTTCTATTTTTACTATTTGCATTTTTAATTTGGTGTAAACAAAGTTGAGACTTTCAGAATGCATTTATAAAATGGATCCATAAAAGTCACTTCTATTAAAATGTATTTTTAAATGTTATAGCAAATATTCCTACCATCTTTAAATAATAGGTTTTGACTGATTTGAAAGTGGCCAGGTCACTTTAAGGAGAATCCTTAGTAGTCTACGGAAAGTAACAATTTATAACAGCTTGAAACTCAAAGAAAAGAAAACTCAGGGAGAAGCACATTCAATGATTTCCAAGGAAACATGGATGCATACTGTGAGTGCTGCTTTTATCCCTTTCTCTCTGCCATGGCCCTCCAAGGAAGAAAACATCGTATTCTTCATGGAAAAAAAATCACAGAGAAGGTAGTGTAAGAAAGAGGTATTTTCAGGACTAATTGAAGTGCTCATAGACACATGAATGCCTTTCTGCCAATAACTTACAAGTTGAAACGATGCCCTCCTTTTCCAAAAACATCCCCAAACCTGGAATACATTGACGAAAAAATAATTATTATTCTGGTACTTTTCAAACATCAAAAATGTTTTACGTAATTTTTTTTTTTTTTGTACTTAGCAGAGTAGGGGAAAATCAAGATTAGTTAAACAGTCTCAAGTCTGATTAAAAGTTGTGTGTGACAATGGCACTGCGATGACCGTCATGGCCAGTAAGAAGGCAGTAAATCATAATGAGGTGGGAACAGGTTGTGTACAAAGACTGCCTCTACACTCTCTGGTACCTTGGTGTAGCTTGTATGGACTGGGTGGCTGAGAGTTCAAACAGAGAAGAAGAAATCATCACCAGGTTCAAAAGACGCTGGAACAGAGGAAGCTTGGAAAGCTGTTGTGCCAAAGTCAAGGATAAGAAGTCAGATCTGGTCATGAAGCAGAGAACAGCGTCATTAAGTATTTGATCAAGAATAAATAACTCTTGGTAATTTCTTTTCAGAGTGACTCTTGCAGTCCTGGGCCATGGTACTCTTACATGGAGTACTAGAAGTCTCATTACAAAATAAAAATTAAATAAAAAAAAAGATAAAAACAAAATAAAAGATATTTGCCAAGTAAAGGTGAAAGTGGAGTATACCTTCTTTTTGTCTACTGCAAAAGAAGATGACTTTTATGTCATCTACTAGTGAAGTTGAATATTTTTTATACTTTTTTTTTTTTTTGAGTTGGAGTCTCACTCTGTTGCCCAGGCTGGAGTGCAGTGGCACACTCACCTCCACTGCAGCCTTGACCTGCTGGGCTCAGGCAATCCTTCCTCCTCAGCCTTCCAAGGAGCTGGAACTACAGGCACAACCACCACATCTGGCTCATTTTTTGATTTATTGTAGAGATGAGGCCTCGCCAAGTTGTCCAAACTGGTCTCAAACCCATGGGCTTAGGCATCCTCTCACCTTAGCCTTCCAAAGTGCTGGGATTATAGGCATGAGTCACCATGCCCGGCCATATTTTTTATACTTTTTAAAACTAATTTTATTTTTCTCCACACTCAATTGAATATAGTGCCCTACCTTTAGTAAATATATATGTGATGCTACTAAATATATATGTGAAGTGATGTGCCAAGATTCTGGAGAGGGGACAGTGGAGAGATTAAAACACACACACACACACAACAAATTCCTTCTCTAGATGTGATGTAATTGTGTGGATAGAACAGTATGTTCAGACTAATGTGGCCAGGAAAGAAAGGAAATAGGGGAGGGAGTGCTATATGCAGGCACACGGCTAAGCAGCTATCATCAAGGTTCTAAACAAAAGCACCAGTAAGTAGAACTTATGTATCTCCTTTTAATTCTGTCCCATTGGTCAGAATTGGAGAATTATCTCCAGGTTGGAGGCAGAAGAGCAACCCAGATGGAAGATTCAAGAAGTCCTCTGAGACTCAGTGAATGCTTTATAACATGTTTACCTGCTGACCTACAAGTCAAAAATAATTTGACAATATAAGGCAAAATAATTTCAGGTTTGACTTCCAAAGACATAAAACAGCGTTCTGTCAAGAAGGCCCTGTAAAGGGCTCACTTAGGACTCCTGTCTTCTCTCAGAATGTGTGTTTGTGAACTCACACTAAGACTAGTGGCTAGTCCTAGAACCACTGGCAGAGAGTCATTTCTATTTTAGGAAAAGCTAGTTTTGCATTGAATAGAGGAAACATTTTATCCTGTGTTGCACCCTCCCTCTGGGCTTTGATAGTGCGCCCAGCCTTCAGTAGGAGAGTCTAATTTGGTTACTTCCCTGAAGTCTTTGATTAATGCACAGGACCATTCAATCCATTCATGATCATGTGGGTGACTTTCTCAAGGGCTCTCAACTGGATAAGTCAGCAGATGGCAGGGAAATACCCACCTGCTGTCTACAGTCAGTATGAGGCTTGTTCATCTTGTTCTTCCAGGAATCTCATGTGAATAAGAGTAGCCATCACGTTTGCTACTTTATGCACAATTTCAAAATCTCTTTTGTTTTGCTTTAGGTTCAACTATCAAATGGTTGAATGGAATAAGTACAGTATGTTGCTGTCCCCCTCTCTGAGATAAAACTGATTGGACTTCTATAGAAAGACAGAGAGAATTACATTAAAGGTTTAGTAGTGTTATTATGGGCATGAGATTTGATACTTCTGCAAAACATGAAAGTGAATCCGCCTATCAATCATTTGCATAGTGGGGAGAACAAGTAGTTTCTTTTCCTGGATTTATCATTTATTTATCACCTGGTGACCCTGGGTTTTCCATTTAACTACTCAAGTGCCATTTCCTTCAATCTGTTAAATGGAGATTAAAACCAGCAGGCTAGTATGCTTCACAGGGTTATACTCAGGATCGAAGAAGACTATGTAAATGAAAGAATTTGCAAACTATAAAGCATGATACAGATGTGAAGGGTTATTAGGGCCAATAATTGGGATATGCAGATCATCTGTTGTGTTTCTAACACAGTTCTAGGTGCTTTGGAAGATACAAAATGGGTAAACAGTGTGACACATCCTCTATGTTTGTATGATCCGGAAAATTGAGACTTTCTCAAGGGCTCTCAACTGGATAAGTTGAGAGCAGCACAAGACAGTATCTACTTCAAGGCCTGAAGGAAGTGTCATCAGAGTTTAGAGACGAATGAGACAAGCAAGGGCTAATGTGCAGATTAGTTACATTATGGATGAAGTAGACATTGACTTGCACTTTGAAAAAAGAAAATGAGAGAATTGAGAGGATGGCTATCAAAAGAAGTGTAAAATTTAAGTTGTCAGTTTATCTCTTTTCCTAAAATGTTCTTTATCTACATGTTCACTGTCAAATTCCTTATTTATAGTTTAACCCATTCCTGATGCATAGGAACTCTTCTCTGACTCTCCCTAACAGAGTTGATCACTCCCTCCCTTAGTGACTCCTAGTCTGGGATCATACACATTTACATTACTGAAATTATTTCATTATATCAAAGCAATACAGTGATAAAGTATCATTTCTGAAGTGAGACAGACCAAGATTCCAGTCTTATTTTGCTGGTACTGGGACTCTGACCTTGGGCAAGTCACTTACACTCTCTGAACCTGAGTTCTTTCATCTGTTAACTGTGAGTGATAATAACTCTATAGAATTATGATGAGCATTAATATAGTGAATACTTCATGACATCTATTGTTCATCTTGATGACTCTGTTACTCTCTTTGGATGGTGGGGAGCTCTCATAATGTTCTTTTTTAGATATTGGCACTTAGCACCGGGGCCAGGTACACAATAGGTATTAGATAAATATTTGAACCAATATGAGCATTGCAGATGGAGAAGCCATTTTAGGAGGTGGTGGCAGCAAAGATACAGAAATAGAGATAATCTGTGTGAGGGAATAGGGGATGGGGGGTGAGAGTGAGAAGGGAGAGTTAATGAAGTAATTCTTTTCATCTCATCAGAGGAAAGGTTTGTATAGGGAGATAGATTATGGCTGGCTGGATGGGTGGAGTTCAGGCAGAGGAGGAGCAGACTCAGGAGTTTAGATGTGACGTAATGGGTAAGACAAGAGGAAAGTCATAATTTTTTGAGGAGGAGTAGCATGATGAAAATGACAAGTAAATTGATTGGGACTTTCTTGGTTCAATAATTTATTTTTAGAATAATAGATAAATCTCTATGCTTATTTATGACTGTGATTTGCTATCTTTTTACTTGATGATGAGAGGAACAGGTCAACATTTTTCATTTCATTCCAAGTTTTTTTAAAAAAGGAAACATTGTCACACTAGGTATGGCTGTGTGGTAAGGACTCCTTTAAATCAATGAAGATACATCTTTCTGAAGAAATGAAAGGGTGTCTTAAAGATAATGATCGAGGGCTTTAAAATACCCATCAATCTTTGAGGAATGAACAAACCACTATTAGAACCATATGTCTTCCTCATTTTTTGCATGGGATTTTCATGAAAGTCACTAGGAGTTCAGTGGAATGATGAAGGGAAGCATATGGCACTAGATCTGAACTAAATTAATAACAGTATGAAAACACAGTTAAATAGTGATAATCCCCCTTGTTACTCAGCTTTTCTCTTTTTCAGACAACCTCACGGTGTATAGTTAAGCACCGAAAAGACACTTGCTAATGGGGAGAGCCCATGTGTGACGAGAAACCATGTGGCATGTCTTTGAAACAACTGAAGAGGCAGTGATTTGGGGCTTCCATGCTCAGGACTGCCGTGGAGTCATTTGGAGATCAAAAAAGAGCCTAAACCTGACTATGCTTTAGGCACTCCATCTGGCTCTGTCCCACACTGTTGCCATAGCCACCCATCTCTTAGCAACAATGAGCAGGGTTTTCAGGTCTCTAAAGTGACAAAGCATGCGAGCAAAAAATACAAATGTAATCTCAGTAGGCTAATAATCAGAGGTTATTCGCGGTTAAAGTTCACAGTAAAGAACTACGTGAATCTGGGGGTTTCATGATCACATCTTTCCTGTGAAGAGTTTTGATAAGAAAATGCCTTGGTTCAAATTGAGGCAGACTGACAGCCTGTTATTGAATATAAAGACTGCAAATATCATTACCTGAAACATAATAAAAGTTGAACTTTTTGTTAAATTATGTGGAAAACATGATTATCATTTTGAATAATTTGACTATCATCATCTAGAACTCTGGGTAGAATGGACTAGGGGTGGACAAAGCCTGGCCTTGGGTCTTGAAGAAGGAATATTCCATCCTAACACATTCAGGCTCACAAATCCATTAACAGCCTTTGCGATGAGCAATGAGTCTCGATTGAGGTTACTAATCAGAAGCAGTAAGAAGCTGAAAGAAAGATAAAAGGAAAAAGGCTACATGACTCATGCTTGTCCTTGGGGCAAAAGTTTAAAACAATCTGTGTGACACTTTTTAGAGGACTTTAGCTGTGCACTTCAAAATATTTGTACCATATTTCAAATTATCTTTATTTAAATACCCTGCCAAGAGAAATTCATTGAGATACCTGCCCTGAATTCTGATAAATCTTGCTTTTATACTGACCATGTGCATAAAATGAGAACTCAGAAGAGTTTAGGCGTCCATGGAGATGTTTAGCAATGAAGAAATCAAAGTCACTTTTCATTTTAAAATGCCATTTTTGGTATTATTTACCAGTTCCATCAGCTGTAGCCCGTGACCCACCTTTCCTTTTAAAATACGAATATGTTGTCCTGGTTTGAATACTGCTTTCCTGATTTCATACCAAGTCTGTACTTTTGGTAAATGTCAATGAAAGACATACACAGTGAGAAGTAGATTCAGGAATGTTGGTGAGAGATTTTACTGGAGGGGAAGTAGAACATTGAAACGTTGTCTCCAAAATGAAATAAATAATCCCTACACTTAGGCAGGGCATTTTAATGTGTTTACACATTACATGCAGAGCCAGGTTTACTTCTGCTAACTGCTTTGTGAAAGGAAAATCTTCCTGAAATTAAATAATCAAAGAAGATAGGTGAGTGCTGATTTTGTGAAATAAACAGTGATTGAGGGAAGAAGAAAAACCAGCAGGACTCAGCATGAAGCAAATTAATTCATGTTGGAGATTTACTCTCCTGAAGAAATTAAATTGCCCACTTCCTAATCAGCATAGTTCTTGGCATGCCATTGCTTTCTTTCTTCCTTAATTTGTTTCGTGTTAGAGCCCCTTAATTTTTCACTCCACTATTTTAAAAATTACTATTTGAAGCTCCAGTTCTTTGTGTGGTTCTGTGAAGTTCTGCACTCAGTCAGTTCATTTACCATTTATTTGTTTTGAAAAGTCAAAATCTTTTCCAATCATCTCATTTTTCTATTTCCTTTGCTTTTGTTCCAGATGAGGATATAAGAAAACTCCATTACTGCATGTCTTCTGCATTACATTGATCCAATAGCTCAAGGGATGAGCATGTTTTCATTTTACTAATTTGGCATAGCTGAAGGAAAATCATATCTTAGTGTCCATTTGTGATGTATGGCTGCTCAAAGTAAATACGGATTGCTGGGTTCCTTTCTGATTCTTCTCTTTCTGTAGCAAAAGAGGGGGGAAAAGCACAAACTGTTGTTCTTCCAGTTAATTCTGCACACAGAGAAAGATGTCAACACACATTAAAACTGAAACCACATTTGAGAAGACACGTAGAACTCTGCAAATGTCACTGCTGTTTGTTGCACTTTGAGCTGGAGGGGGTATCATATGTTTTTCAATCTGTTTTTTAGTCTTCTGCTGTCTTAAAATAAACTATGTAGTTTTTGTTCTTGGCCTTAGAACGTGAGTTATGCCATCAGTCTGTTGTGATTCATTTGCTAAAATATTCTAGTGATGAATGTCTCTTTTTACTCCCTATAATAACTGTTGTGGTGTCACTTTTGCCTAATGGAAGCCATTGTGTTTTTTGGAGGGCTGACAAGTAGGGAAGGACACAAGCCCTGGATGATAATGAAAACTTATAAGATTTCACTTGAATCCTATCTCCCTTACAGGCACAGTTGACTGGTGGGAAAATTCCATTAGCACCACTTGCACACCAACTTAAATATCAAATGGTGAGACCAGATTTCCAAGAGTGAGATATTGGAACATGGCCATGCTGAAGAGTTGAAGCCAATATTACACTTTGCTCTATAAACCTATGCATGTGAAAGTAATCTTTGTGATGATTAACATATCTAAGCTGTCCTCTTCTGTCTGAAAGGGACAAGTGTGGTATTAATACCTTTGGGGTATTGCTTATAGCCTCTTATATTAATAACTATCAGAAGACAAAAAAGCTATCCTGAACATCCAAACAGCTGGGTTATTGCCAGATATTCAAATTACTAAAGACAAAAGAGAAACTCTTTTTGCCTTTTAATGGAAATTGAGTCTGTTGTTGCTACTGTGGTTTGAAGGTGTTTTAATATTATAAAAGATTGTTCTTCTAGTATAGGTTGATTGACAGGAGGCATGCCTTGGGGAATAAATGAGACAGTTGATTGAATAAAAATCTAAAACAGAAAGGACTTGACTGGTCACTGGTCTTTGAAATGTCAGTTCTTTCTAGTCTCAAAATAGTCTCACATTGGAACTAGAACTTGAAATAAGGTCAAATAGAGTAAAGGTTTCAAAATAAGAGATGGAAATTTTCTAAGACCATTGAAGTAATTATGTCTGGCATCTACCACATATTGACCCCTAATGAAACCACACCAAGATATTGGCTAGAACAAAAGATGAAAGATAGAATGAGCCCCAACATCTGATTTAGTTAAAGTTTGTAGCTACACCAAATAAACTCCCAAATTTCAGTGCTTAACATAATAGAACATTTATTTTTCCTTTTGATAGTGGTCTAATGCAGGTGTTTCAGGTAGGCATGAATCTTTCCTCCATGTACTGGTTCAGATAGCCAGGTTCCTTCTAGCTCATGACTCTACTATCAGTGAGAACTTCAGAGTTTTCTGATTCAGCTAGTAAAAGGAGATAAAAATCATGGAGAAGGTACACATACCTTACATGTCTGTTGGCTCAGAAGTCCTACTCACCACTTCTGTTTACATTGATGGCAAGAAGTAGTTGCATAGTCCCATAGAAATGCAAAAGGGAATGGAAATTATTGCCCAGCAATAATCCAATAGTAGGAAAAGCGAAGCTTAAATTTTGGTGAATGGCCACCTGAAAAATGTGTTTCGGGTTAGTTGAGCAGGGAAGAAAGAAAAGAGATTTGACAAATTAGTTAATTCTAGAAATTAGAACCATAGTTTTTCTTGGAGAAAGATGACTGTGAGATTAGAATATAGTCCTATAATATACATCTTGGGGAAGAATTCTTCAGGCCTCACATGGAAAAGTACTTTACTACAAATGTATAAAATGCAAAGGCAAGGACAAAATATATTAGCTATTTAGGCAGAAAAAATAAATTATTTTAGAATAAAATAAAATGAGTCAAATTTTAGAAAAGAGTAGGAATTCCATAAGCATTTCTAGCAGTACCAACAAAAATTTTGTAAAGCAAAAGCTGACTAGCCAGATCAAGCATTACCAGAAAGATTCTGGGGTCAGAGGTTAAAGGAATGTATAAATTTACAAGAGGAAATCTTGGTTTGGCAGAAAGGTGAGAGGAGGCACTCAGGTAATAGAACAGCGGCTACTTGTTCTGTATTGTTTCTATATCATATCAACTGCATAGTTCATACTAGCTGAATATCACTCTCATGTATCTCATCCTAAAGGAAGAGAGAATAACACTCACAAAACTAATTAAATAGTTGGCTAAAGGAGCAATTGTGAATATATTGGTTCAGTGCGTCTGACTATGAGATGGGGAGGTTTGGGGTAAAGAGAGAGGGGTTGTAAATAAAAACAGAAATAAATGCCTTACTAAAAACTCTCCAAAGTATTGAGAAAAAAGAATTATAACTTTGATACATCCTTTATAGAAGGCAAAACCAAACACAATTTATTCCCAATTTTGTTTTGACACATCGTTTTGGATTTCAATAGGAGATGTTGGTGCTCAGTGATTAGCAGAAAGAACAGAAGAGAACAAGACTCATGTGTACTCTGCTGTAACTCAACAGGTTTGTTCCTGAGTACTTATGAGAAGACTTTCATGACTTTCAGAAATAATTAGAGGTAGTCTTATCAGAGACTCTACTTCATGAGCAGGCCAAGGAAGGAGCCAGGGATACATTTTATAACTTGGCTAATATAGCTCAAGATAGTGGGATCTGGACGTGGGAGTGTGCCCTTTAGAGAACTTGTCATCACTCTTTCCTCACATTTGTAATATAAAAATAACTGCTGGTTGGGCGTGGAGACTCAAGTCTGTAATCCTGGTACTTTGGGAGGCCAAGGTGAGAGGATTGCCTGAGCCCATGGGTTCAAGACCCGCCTGGGCAACTTGGCAAGTCCTCATCTCTACAATAAATCCAAAAATTAGCTGGGCATGGTAGCGCACGCATGTAGTTCTGACTACTTGGAAGGTTGGGTTGGAAGGATCCCCTGAACCTAGCCAGTCGACTCTGGGTTGGCCATGAGTGTACCACTGCACTCTAGCCTGGGCAAAGGAGTGAGAACCTGACTCAAAAAAACCAAAAAACAAAAACAGAAAAAAACTGCTACCTTTTCCCAATTGCTTACTATTTGTTTTAAGTGTTTAAGATACTGTTTTAAGTGTGTTATCCACACTATACCATTTAAACCTTAAAATAAATCTATAAAGTAGGACACATTATTTGTTGTCATTTTATAGATGAGGGCATTTTCCACAGAGAGGTTCTTGCCCAAGTCACATGGCTAGTGCCTAAATGTGTTGACCCTTTCCTTGGGATTTGGGATGTTGTGAGAGATCTAGTTTGTTGGGAGCTGGCCACGGAGGCCCACCGGAACATTAGGGATCAGGGTGGGCTGTGGACCCTGAGACCACTAGGATGTGTTCAGGAGCTGTTGGCCCATTTCCTCTTCCCTTTTTTTGGTATTTAGCACATCCCATTAGAAGGAACTTTGCAGAGTGCTGAAGAGAAGTATTTCTCAGCTCAACACTGTGTTTCATGGTTTCATGCCAATAAAATAAAAAAGGGGGAGATGTTGGGAGCCGGCCACAGAGGCCCATCTGAACATTAGGGATCAAGGTGGGCCGTGGACCCCGAGACCACTAGGATGCGTTTGGGAGCTGTTGACCCAATTCCCGCTTCCCTTTGTCATTTTAGCCAAAAGGATCTCTGCCTACCTAAGCTGAAGTCTCTGTGACTGTGACAGGCATGGCTAGCTCTAGAAACTCATTGTTCCTGTTTCCCATGAACTGTGGTTTCAGCTTAGGTATTAGATATAATTCAAACTCAGGTCACATTTGGAAGCCTTCTGTATGGTACAAGTTTCTTTATAAGATTTAAAAGTATATTTGTAGAATTAGTATATACATATGGAGAGCTGTTTTCCGCTTTAGATGGTGTAGATGATTATCTAGAGCTACCAGAAATGGCCCAGCATGAACTTTGGACTGGGCCACATTCCTGAGGGCCCAGCGTGTACTTTGGACTGGGCTGCATCCTTTTAAACTGGTTTTTAGCTACAGTTAGTGTAGGGTTTTTTTACTTATTATAGAAATTGAATTTATTTTACTCATAGAAAGTATTGTAGAATAGGTTATGCTACATCAGTGAATTATGTTAGTTCAAGCATGATCAAACATGATATTTTGAGGTTTAATAAGAATACAGCTAACTTTAGAAAATTAATTGTTCCCATTTTCTACTATTGTGGTTTTGGACTTAGTACAATTTACAGTTTATATTTGGGTTTTATTTTTAGAAGCTTTATTGTTGATGATCAGCTTTATATATTAGGATTAGGAATTAGAAACTTTTATAGAAATTAAGATATATATATAGGATTTTAGAACAGCCATTTTGTTAAGAGGTTGTAATCAGTTGTTCCTAGAAACGGCTCAGCATGATCTTTTGACTGGGCCACATTCTTTAGGAACTGGGTTGGTCTATAATTAAGAGTTTCTATAGTGTAGGTAGAATTAGCGTAAAATAAAAGGAATTAAGATTTAAGTTAGTCATTAGGTGTTGTGCATGCATCAGTTTTAAAAGTTATTGATCATTGGAATTTTATGATGTTAGAAATTATTGTATTGCTTTTGAGGAATATTAACCAAGCATGAGAAACAGTGAGATAATTTTGGAATTGCCCTTCCTCATGCTTGAGGAAACACCTGGTGGGTGGGGGATGCCCCTCCCCCACCTGGCTTTGTGTTCATGCAAATGTCTTGTGATTTGATTGGGATTGCCCTTCCTCATGCTTGAGGAAAAGCCCGGTGGGTGGGGGATGCCCCTCATCCACCTGGCTTTGTGTTCATGTAATGTCTTGTGATTGTCCTTCCTCATGCCTGAGGAAACAACTGGTGGGTGGGGGACGCCCCTCATCCACCTAGCTTTGTGTTCACATGAAAGTCTTGTGATTTAACCTGTGAAAATTTGGGATAAAAGGCTTACAATTCGTCCCATTAAATGACTTCTGCACTAGACAGAGTTCAGTGTCTTTCTTTCTCCCCCCTTTTCCTTTTTTTCTCTTTATCTCTCCAGAATAATTGCCGACGCTGCCACACCTCCCAAGGGACCCCCTAAATCTCTCTGCAGGGACTGACCCCCTGCACTAGTTAGACTTCAGGCCCAAATCACATGGTACATATCTAGGTTTGCATTCGTGTTGATTCACCAATCTCCAATAATAAGTTGAAATTTTGCCTCCCATTCCATCTTTTTCTTTTCTTTTGTGAACAACATCTTCTGGAACTCAAAGCAGGGATTATATGTCCATGAGCCCACGAGTCAAATACTATCAAATATTCTCAAAACCTATCACAATCCTCAACAGATTGCTTGACTCTATAGGACCCTGTTTAAGGGAGGCAACTGTGGGAAAAGAAGCACAGATACAAAATTTCTCCTCCATGACCAATGGGACTAGATGCATTTCAGAATGCAACATTTCTTTTTTAATTTTAGAAAATAAGCTCTGTAAAACCCCCACTGAAATTTGTGTATCATCCTAATTTCGAATACTTTAATACTTCGGCAATATATGAATATTCATACTAAGTAGGATCACTTAAAATGATAAATAGTACTATGATGTTAGTTCTAGCTAGATTTTGTGGCCAAATGAGTTTTGATGTCATATTAAAACCATTTAATTTAAAAACAAATGAAAAGTCTTTGAATTTTAGAGCTTTTTGAATTTCATCATTGGGATAAGAACTTGTGGACTACAAGCTAAAGTAAAGCTGTCCTGTGCCTGCCTTCCTAAAAGCAAACCACATTCTACCCAATGGGCCAGGGGCAATAGCCTTTGGTTTCATCCAGCAACAGAGGTAGGTTTTGTGTGGCCTGAACCTTTATTTGGCAGGACTCCCTAAGATAAAAAGAAATAAAATTACAAAAATAGAAAGTTAGATGTGAAAACAAACATTTATTTAGAATGACAATCAAATCAAACAACAATAAATTAAAGAAATCACACCAAATTATAATTAAAAAACAGTTGAGTATCATAAATATTTTCTTTCGGTTTTGGTTTTTGCCTTCTACCAGGATGCTTCCTTCTTGATGCTTTGGGTTTTGGTATGCTCAATAATTCTAAAAAACAATAATTTAAAGCTAAGGAATGTACAAGATGAAATTAAAAGTATTTTAGAATTGTTGGTGTACTGTAATGGGCTACATAATTGCATAATCAAGCTATTCTCATGTACCATACATTGACTAAATATGTGTAGGAGTTTGGTTATAGAAACACTTACTTCTTCAGGGCATTTTGCTGCATTGGTAGCATTTTTTTGCCTGTCATTTCATCTGGAACCTTTGGTCTTCATCAGGCTAGTGCATCAACACATACTAAGATTTGACTCTAATTCATTAAGATGTATAAAACATGTGACTTCAGATACAATGATATTTGTTTTTTATAGTACTGCTTCATGTTTACATCTTACAATTACAGAAATTTTGATTATTATTTTTTGTACTAGCCTATAAAAATATACATTTATAATTGTATATGCTGTTTTATTTAGTATATTAATGACAGGAGAAAACTTCAGGTTTGATTTGTCATTGATGAAAATTAGTTTCTCTTATTACAATTCTACATGTATGATAATTAGAAAAATTTTTCACCAACTTGATTCTGGCTCTGGATTTTGAAATTTCATTTCTCCACTACTCATATACTACAACCACAATAAAACCTCTGGTCCTTTATCTTCCTGTAGATGGATCATCATTCAGCTTTTCCTGGCAGCCATTCCTGCATCAGGAGCATTAGCGATGAACAAACATTGTATATACATAAGTCATTGGGAGCCACAGTAAACCCATATTAAATGAACTTACATCTCAAATTTCCCTTAGTGGGATTTCCAAATGTTCACAACTGCTTCAGTGCCACCAAATGCATAAGAAAGTATGATGAAAAGGAAGTTAGAGTGGAGAGTGATAATAGTCTAAATTAACTGCAATAAAATAATTTATTTTACAGATTTTCAGATGCAAAAAATCATATGAACACCTCCCTAAAACTGCTCAGGTCCATGAAATTGAAGGGTCTTGAAGATTAAATTTCACAAAAATCTTCCTATTTTTCCATTGTATGAATAACTTAGACTGCTAGGTCTTTGTTGGAGTGGCCTAAGTTTAGTGCTGTATCCGAAACATCCCAGTTTTCTCAGGTCATGAGACATGTGAACAGTTGGAGTTGAATAAATCCTTTTGCAGTCTTTCAGACTAAAATGGATTAAACGGGCACATCTGAATCTCAGTGGTTGACACAGCACAAACTCTCCTTTGGGAAACAGTAGGGATACTGAGAAGCAGGTTGGGCAGTAAGAGACTGAGTGGTAGAAGCAGAGTCCTGGTGCCACTACTTTAAAAAATATATAACCTTGGGCCTCAGTTTCCTCAACTGTAAAATAAGATGATAACACTACTGACCTCATGGGGTTGTTCTGAGGATTAAAAAAAAGAAAATTGCATGTTAAATGTTTAACATTGTCACTGGCACATACTAGGTTTTCCGTAAGTATTAATTACATATAAAAGGAATGAAAGAGTTCAGAACAAAGGCCTGTTCACATTACCACATTAAAAAAAAAAACAGCCAATGTTGTGACCGATGATATCAACATTTGATGATAGCACTCCCTTAATGACAGTGTGACTGTGGGTCATTATGATAAAAGTTTGCATTATGCTTAATAATAAATTTTTATCATATTCTTATCAAATCTTTGCTACAATTTGTCGAGCCCATGCCTTGATATTGAAGGCTATCAGTGGTAATAGGATGAGTGTGCTCACATGAAGTTATGCTGTGGCAATGGACAAGATTAAAGAAATGTTCCAGCTGGGCTCAGTGGCTCAGCCTGTAATCCCGCGCTTGGGGAGGCTGAGGTGAGTGGATTGCCTGAGCCCGCGGGTTTGAGACCCGCCTGGGCAACTTGGCGAGACCTCATCTCTACAATAAATAAAAAATTAGCAGGGCGTGGTAGCGCGTGCCTGTAGTTCCGGCTACTTGGAAGGCTGAGGCGGAAAGATCGCCAGAGCCCAGCAGGTCGAGGCTGGAGTGACTGGAAGTGGCCACTGCACTTCAGTCTGGGTGACAGAGTGAGACTCCAACTCAAAAGAAAAAAAAAATAAATAAATGTTCCCATCTCAGATCTTGATCAAGTTTGCATTGCTAGTGAATACAGAATTCAGTTGGGTCACTGAGCCATGCCCCCATCAATACTTATTAGTCCTTGCATGCGGGAAAGCATCACTCTGAGGCCTTCAGCTTCCTAACTCAGATACTGCATTTGAACAAAACCTGAAGAAGAAACAAACCACTAAAAATAAAAGCAAAGTTGACTAAACTGATAGTATCATTTACAAATGATATAAAAGCAGAGCAAAATATATACAATCACAGTTATACATGACAAAAATGTCTACAAAATAGAAAAAAATTTTAGTGTTTTTTTAATACACTACACCCAGGGTGCAATTTTAAAGATTTTATATCTACCAATCTATCTATCCATCCATAGAATGGGATCATGTCACATTAAGATTATGAGCGTAGCCGGGCTCGGTGGCTCAGCCTATAATCCCGCGCCTTTGGGAGGCTGAGGTGAGTGGATTGCCTGAGCCCGCGGGTTCGAGACCCACCCGGGCAGCGAGACCTCATCTCCACAATAAATCAAAAAATCAGCCGGGTGTGGTAGCGCATGCCTGTAATTCCGGCTACTCGGAAGGCTGAGGCGGAAGGATCGCCGGAGTCCAGCAGGTCGAGGCTGCGGTGGCCGGGAGCGGCCACTGCACTCCAGTCTGGGCGACCAAGTGAGACTCCCACTCAAAAAAAAAAAAAAAAAAAAAAAAAAAAAAAAAAAGATTATGAGCGTATCTAGGTGGGGGCATGCCACTACAGAGTATTTGGTGTTAACAGTCGGCAGTATTTGAGCTACACTTGGGAGTTTTTACAGAGTTAATCTGTAACCATACTGTATGATGATAGTGTTCCTGTAACAGCTATTTCCTTAGGAGAGAGGCAACACTTACACAACTACTGCTTCCCTTACCATCTTTGTCCCTATCAACATATTACTTATTTTATAGCATAACAGTCCTCGTAGAAGCAACCTAAAATGTGGGAGTACTAGTACTCACTTCTTTATCTTCCTGATTCTTTCAAATAACCTTCCAGAGAACAGTGGTGAAACAATTCTGTTAAAATGTCTTGTTCTTTTTATTCCCCAAAGATCAGTCTCTGTAGTAGGACCATGGAGCACTGTGGGGTTTAGAAAGATTTTACAGACAGTGTACATGCAACTGTTCACAAATCAGATAGTTGGTAGGTAAGAGCAATCTCCTGTTCTTTAGAACTTGTACCTATTTCTCATGCTTTTAAACTGCAAAATAACTGTCCAAATATTCATCAGAAATTTTGAAAATATATCATGATTTTTTAAAGTCTTGCATTCATTGAAGAACTTTTTCTAGTAAGATTCAATCACAGAAGACACATTAATCAAATTATAACTGGGAGATAGATAAATCAGGAACTACCTGCAAGCATTTATGTGTAGATTAAGTAAGTCGCAAGATGTTGCAGAATCATAAATTTAGGAAATGTCTGAATTTATCAGTTGTGGAATGGTATTTAAGTTATCTTATATATAATTATAAAACCATTAATTAAATTAGTAACTTATAAACTATGGAATGTATGAATTAAAACATTAAGAAAACACGCTCTTGGAAATTTATTCAACTTTCTCCCTTTTTACAGATGAAATGATGTTTAGAGTTATTTAGACACTGCTTAATTAATTAATTAATTAATTAATTTAGTAAACTAAAGTTAGTCTGTTTTTAAACCAGTTCTGCTCTGTCCACTACAATTATTGAAGAAAATACACTAGTTTTGCCCAGTGGCAAAACCAAGTGTAGAAAGTTTGCTCTTAAATTTGTAAAGGTGTAGCAGCGGAGAGAAGAGTAAACCAGGGCTGTCTTCCGTTTCCTACGCATTTATCTGTAGTATCAGAATTCAAAGTGATAGTGACGTACTCTAACGTTTAGAAGAAGCTTTGGTCTCCAGTCTCCGTTCTTTGTTCTCCTTCACTGTCTCTCCACCAAGTTTCTCCCACCTCACTCGCTCCATCAACTCTAAGGAGTATAAATTCTGAAGTGAGTCAAACACATGCGTTTTAGTGGGAGGGAAAAGAAAAGAAGGTAAACGCTGTGTCTTCTGCAGTTCCCTCTTTCGTTTGAGTCTCTTGGATGATAGCTCTTTTGGATTTTTTTCTCTCTCTTCCTTCCCATGAGGGGCAGTTAGATGGTGCAACACTGCCCTGACTTGGGGCCTTTCCTCCCTCTGCAATGGGAATCACGGGAACCAAGGTCAGGCAGCTTGGAGCTGACTGTGTACCTGAAGAGCCAATAAGAGGCAACTGGGTTCTCCAAGATAGAAGGTAACCCAGAGGTTTCGGGCTGTGATCTCAGGTGGTCATGAAGAATTCATTTGCCTCAAGTGGCTTTTGTGCACAGGTTTCTTCTGGCATCCATGATGGCAGGATTTAGGGATTTGGAATTCAGGATTTGTGTATCTCTTCACTAGAGACACAGTTAATCCCAGATAAATACGTCGCTTTGTCTTTGGCAACCTGGCTTCCCCCTTTTTGTGTCTGATATCCACTTGGGTGACTAGTAATCTCACGGTCTTTTCTTCATCTCAGGTCCTGAATTCTAACTCTTAGGTAAGAATCTGGTAACTTATGAACTAGGAGTTACAACTGATGAGGCTATTTATTTCAGCTCAGCAGATTTTGTATTCGATGATGGCTTAAAACCCTTGATTATTCAAAATATATACGCAGTACACAAAATAACACATTTTAGATTTTTAGGCATCTGAAACTATGTTGTAGGAGGAATTTTGAAAGCTTCACCTGACTTCACAGAAGGCTTCCAGCTATGGGTGAGGTTGGACTCCTGGATGAGGAGGAATGCCAGAGAATGCAAATCACTTTTGCTTAGTGCCTGGGAAACATCATGTGTAGGCTAGTTTCCGAAATACTATATGAAGTGAAGATGATGGAGAATCTACCTTCAACCGTCGTCAAGCATTTCATGCCGCAAGCAATGATATTGAGTAAAAATCTCACCACTTACCAATGACTTTGCAATATAAAACACCTTGTAGAAGGTGAAAACTAATGCTTTACCTTCTTTCCTGTGGTTATTTGGTACCAACCTGTAGAGATATATTCATATTGTAGAGATACTTGCAGCTCTGAATACACTGTGGTCTTATTCTTTGGGTCCAGCAGAAAATTCCCTGTCTGTCAGGATACCTAGGCTGTGTTGGAACTCTTTGTTCTCTCTGCAAAACAATCTTTCTGTAAGTAACTTTGCAGTATTCATTGTTAAACTAAGATAGATTCCATACAGAATATTGTAGAAAATGTTGCAATCTGTCTAGAGTCATGTCTTAATTTTCTGGCAATGTTTGCGGACAGCCTGGCCACAACATCTGTTAGTCTTTTGATTGCCAGCGTTGATTCAACCAATTTTTTTAGTTTGGGTAACTCTTCTTAAGTTTATCCAGTGTGGAATTACTTCAAGATGGGGGTATCATGGTGATCAGTGAAAATGAAATTAATTCTCTCTATATGTCTCTTTGGAGGCAGACCTTTGTGTGGAGAGGAACATAAAGAACATAAACTTGGATGTGGAAAATCACTATGTTTGCTGATTTTTAAATTAGCCATATCACTTCTCTACATTGCAAGTTTAGGTAATGTTTGCTCATTAGTTTGTGTCTACTTGTAGAAGCTTGTCAATTTTTTGTGGCCATCAGCTCCCAGGAAGGACTCCCTGCCAGCCACGACAGAGTCCCAGTCACCCTCAGTGCAGCAGGCCTATGGTGCTCCACAGCCGGCACTCTGAGAACTGGTGGTGGACAGACTGCAAGTGTCTGGCATAGTAGAAGTGGTTTAGGCACATAGAAAGTCTGAGGTTGGCAGAGAAAAGATGGTTGGTTAAAAGCAAAAAACAACCCCCCCCAAAAAAAACCCAAGGGGAATCTTTCAAGTAAGTGCTACAGCAATTTCATTGATTGATTTATCAATTCATTCACTAAATAAATATTTTTCATGTGGCCTGTATGTGTTAGCATATTGGAAAGCGTTAAGTGAAAACTCACCATTTTGTGACTTCGTTCTGAATTGAGAGCCCAACTTTTCTATAACACTGTTCAGGATTAAAATTTATAAACCACTTTCAAAACACACATAAACTTAAATCTGGAATTAAGCTAGAAGGATTCACTTTCCAACTATGCTACCACTCTCTCTTAGTCTTGATGTTCTTCCAGCTAACATATGGACAGTTGTGAATCTCAGCTCCACATTCTCATTACTTTCAATAAGCTGGAGATGAATTCAGTGAGTTAGGGGTGAGTCTTTAAAAATTATAATGAAGACAGGTAAGGGAGAAAAGCCAAATGATTTAAGTTTGTATTTAACGCAGTTGGAAAGACTTTGAAATCATTAGGGGAGATTTCTACTCTCAGCTTTGCTTCTAGGTGAGTAAGGGATGTGTCTTGGGTACGGGTAAGGTAATTGCTCTGGAAGATCAGGGTATTGCTCTGTGCACTGTAGCATTCAGACTTATGATATGCTTCAGTAAGTTGAAATTGTAAAGAAAATTGTAACAGGGAAAGTACTCGGCACCTGGAATCAGATGATCACATTGGTTTGAAGGATGGATAAATCAAGAAAGAAAGGAATAATTAGAAGGGTTCTGAACTTACGCTTATTGACTGCAACAATCTCCAACTCTTGGAGTTTACTTCCACCCCTTCTAGGACTCCTTGGTTCTTCATAAATTCTGGTGTCACTGTCTACCTGAAAGAGGGTAACACATAATGCGTGTCTAAGTGTAGCTATGGTGTGTTAATAATAGCTTTCAGTGAGACATCTGTTTTGCTGTTTTGTTGAGGGGCTTAGACATTTTGAGTGTCCATGAAATGTTATGTAATGTGTGGAGATGTGAGGTTTTTTAAGACTTTGGCAAGACACTTACCATAACTGCTGCTGGCCTTCAGATTCATCTGCAAATAATTTTAATTGAAAGAGAGAGGAGGTCTTAACTCAAATGCCACCAGGGGTCTGGTATTTTAGTGAAACTGACCTAAAATAAGAATGGAGAATGGTGGGGATTCTGGTAAACTAGAGCAGCACATTTCAAACTGGGATAAAGCTCCAGGGCTGTTATGTAGGTAAAAGTAAAGTTAAAAAAAAAAATTCTTGCAGGGTATGGTTGCTCATGCTTGTAAACCCAGAACTTTGGGAAGCCAGTAAGGGAAAATTGTTTGAGCCCAGGAGTTTGAGACCAGCCCATGCAAAATAGTAAAATCCTGTCTCTAAAAAAATCGTTTTAAAATTTAAACATTTTAAAACTTCCAATTGGTTATGAACTGGTACTTTTGTAAAATAGAATAAAAACAAATTATTAAGAAAAATAAAATATCAATATGATATTAGCTTCATAAAATGATTTGGGGAGAGTTCCATCTTTCTCAATTGCCTGGAATACTTTCAGTAGGATTGGTATCAGCTCCTCCTTGAATGTCCTATAGAATTCTGCTGGAAAGCAGTCTGATCCAGGGCTTTTTTTTTTTTTGTAGGTAGTTTTCTTACTACATAATCAATTTCCTTGATTGTTATTGGTCTATTTAGGGTCTCGATTTCTTTTTGTTTCAACCTGGTGGTGTGATGTCAGGAAGTCCTCCATATCCTTAAGTTTTTCAAGTTTGTTTCCATACAGGTGTACATAGTAGTTTCTAACGATCTTTTGTATTTCTTCAGGGTCAGATGTGACTTCATCTTTTGTGTTTCTGATTAAGTTTATTTGGGCTTTTTCTCTCTTTTTCTTGGTCAGTCTAGCTAGGGGACCATCTATCTTGTTTATCCTTTCAAAGAGCCAGCTTTTTGCTTCATTGATTTTTTGTATTATCTTTTTCTTTTCTATGTCCCGGATTTGGGTCTTTATTTTGGTGATCTGGATTCCTCTGCTGAAGTTAGGATTTTGGTGGTCTTGCTTTTCCAGCTTCCAAGCTAGGTAAAGACTCAACAAAGAAAGAGAACTACAGGCCAATATCTTTGATGAACATAGATGCTAAAATTCTCAACAAGATCCTAGCAAACACATCTCAACAACATATCTCAAAAATCATCAATCATGACCAAGTAGGCTTCATCCCAGGGACATAAGGCTGGTTCAATATTCTCAAGACAATAAATGTAATTAAATACATCAACAGATGTCAGAACCAAAACCACCTGATTATATCATTAGATGCAGAAAAAGCTTTTGACAAAATTCAGCACCGCTTCTTGATAAAAACTCTCGAACATCTAGGCATACATGGAACATACCTCAAAATAGTAAAAGCCTATGAGAAACCTACAGCTAGCATACTCCTAAACAGACAAAAATTGGAACCATTTTCCCTGAAAACCAGAACAAGACAAGGATGTCCACTCTCTCCTCTCCTGTTCAATATAGTATTGGAAGTTCTGGCTAGAGCAATCAGAAAAGAGAAGGTGATCAGATGTATCCCAATAGGAAAAGAGGAAGTCAAGTTATCTCTCTTTGCAGACGACATGATCATGTACCTTGAAAACCCAAGAAAATCTGTCAAAAGCCTCCTTGCACTGATAAAGGACTTTGGCAAAGCCTCAGGGTATAAAATAAATGTGGAAAAGACAATCACATTTCTTTACACCAATAACAAACAAACAGAAACCCAAATAAAAAGCACAATCCCATTCACAATAACCACAAAAAAATGAAATACCTTGGCATCTTCCTAACCAGGGACGTGAAAGACCTTTACAATGAAAACTACAAAACACTGCTCAAAGACATCAAAGACGACACAAACAAGTGGAAAAATATCCCATGCTCATGGATTGGAAGAATCAACATTGTGAAGATGACCATCTTACCCAAGGCAATCTACAGATTTAATGCAATATTCACCAAATTACCAGCAACATTCTTCTCAGAGCTAGAAAAAACAATATAGGAATTCATATGGAAACACAAATAACCAAGAATAGCCAGAACAATCCTCAGCAACAAAAACAAAGCAGGTGGTATCACATTATCAGACTTCAAATTTTACTATAAAGCTACAATAATCAAAACAGCTTGGTATTGTTACAGGAACAGGCATACAGATCAATGGAATAGAATTGAGATTCCAGAAGCTAAACCTCAATTTCTCAACCAACTCATCTTCGACAAAGCCTCTACCACCTACCACTGGGGAGAGGAGAACCTATTCAGTAAATGGTGCTGGGAAAACTGGCTGACCACATGCAGAAGACTCAAACAAGACCCCTATCTGTCCCCATTTAGAGTTAACAAAAATTAACTCTAAATGGATCAGAGACCTAAATGTAAAACCTCAAACCATAAGAACCTTAGAAAATGCAGGATACATCCTTATAGAAATTGGAACTGGCATCCAATTCCTGAACAAAACTCGAAATGCATGGGCCATAAAAGATAAGATAGACAAGTGGGACCTCATTAAAATGACAAGCTTCTGCAAAGCCAAAGAAACCATCAAGAGAGCAGGGAGACAGCCCACAGACTGGGAAAAAGTATTTGCCAACTCCATGTCTGACAAAGGCCTAACATCTTGGATCTACAAGGAACTCAAACATGCTGAAAAGAAAAAAACAAACCCCATTACAAAGTAGGCAAAAGATATGAACAGACACTTCACAAAAGAAGACATACAAGCGGCCAACAGACACATGAAGAAATGTTCAACCTCACTAATCATCAAGGAGATGCAAATTAAAACTTCACTGAGATACCACCTAACTCCAGTCAGAATGGCCATTATCAATAATTCAAAAAATAACAGTTGCTGGAGAGGGTGTGGTGAAAAGGGAACACTTCTACACTGTTGGTGGGAGTGTAAACTAGTGCAACTTCTGTGGAAAGCAGTGTGATGATTCCTAAAAGCTCTAAATATCGACCTCCCATATGACCCCGCAATCCCCCTACTGGGAATATACCCTGAAGAACTCAAAATACTCTATCAAAAAGATACCTGCACATGTATGTTTATCACAGCATTGTTCACAATAGCAAGAACCTGGAAGCAACCATGTTGTCCATCAAAAGAGGACTGGATTAAAAAAAATGTGGTACATATACACGATGGAATACTATGTAGCCATAAAAAAGAACAAAATCATGAATTCCGCCACAACCTGGATGGAACTAGAGTTTATAATACTGAGTGATCTCTCACAGAAACAAAGAAGTGAGTATCACATGTTCTCACTTATAAGCGGACCTTGACTATCTATCATAATACTATAAGAAAAGGATTGACAGTTGCGGAAAACTATGCAGGGGGCAGGGAGGAGAAGTGAGGTGGGATTAACAGTAGTCAATATCTGTCTGGGGACAGGGGGCACACCTCATCAACAAGGGTGCCTGAACGATGCATATTTGTATACCTAACCCTTAACTGTACCCCAAAATTTTAAAATAAAAATATGTTAAAAAAAAAAAGAAAAAGAAAATAAGAAACCCAAAGACATAGAAACCGTGACTCAATTTTTTAATGTTTGGATTTTACATACATGTAATTACTTTGCCAATTTGCTATCAAAGCTTCCAAAAGTGTATGCTCAATTTTTGCAGTTATCTTGCTGTGGAACAATAATAGTTCATGGACTGACACTAGTGTGTGGATAAAACTTAGAAAGGGCTTAGGATGTTAAAATTCAGAAGATTTTAAGAAATATTTGCAGATGGGATAAAATCTACCGTGAGCAGAATCCAACCTGTAGCCTTTACTTGTGACCTCTAGATTAGGAAATGATTGAGGAACTTTCAATTTCTTATATGTTGTAATTTTATCAGTTTTTCCTGCACTACATAAGCATGGTCTAGGTCTCTTAATGCTTAATTTCCCTAATGACCTGAATTCAATCCCTCATGCCACTCCAGACTAATCCTG
The DNA here is from genome assembly GCA_027257055.1 of Cephalopachus bancanus. Classification (NCBI taxonomy): domain Eukaryota; kingdom Metazoa; phylum Chordata; class Mammalia; order Primates; family Tarsiidae; genus Cephalopachus; species Cephalopachus bancanus. The sequence goes on along the minus strand of JAPVLO010000024.1, from coordinate 10,523,663 downwards.
TATTTTAAATAATTCATTTAACTTCTCTTGTAAGTTTTTCCATCTCATAAAAATACAAAAGTACAGTGACATAATTTCCTAACTTACTGGCATTTACTTATTCAGGCACTCACATATATACAACATTTCTGCAGGAAATCTCTTTAAATGCAATCTTCTTAACTTCTTAAGTACAATATGGTGAACAGAACTGTACCTTTATTAGATGATTTAGGTAATTGTTTTGAACACAATCTAGTAATGTCCTCCAGGCCTATTATGTTGGGCTGGTTGTCAGTTGTCTTTCTAGAAAATGGCCTCAGACTGCTCCTCTTATGTCAACCAAAGATTCAGGAGTTTTGTCTTGAAGGCAGTAATAAGCCATTGAAACATTTTAAGCAGAATCATGAGATAATTAGATTTACATTTTAGAGAAAGCTCTTACTGGCAGCCATTGAAAGCATGGAACTTTGAGGGGGTGAAACAAGAGACCAGGTCATGTAAGTAATAAAATAGTAAGGTACTTTGACCACATGTATCCACTGCAAGAATAGCAGAGATAAGAAAAGAATTGAAAAATTCCATTTATGGAAACCTGCAGTCAAATGGCTGACGTTGTGCACCAAATTGTAGTTTGATAATTGTGTAGCTATACTTACTACATTCAGCTTAATAAGCCAAGTTAGAAAATTTGCTTGTGCCACAGTACTTTCAGATTTTATGAGATGGAGACATTTATCTAAGAAGTTGAACAATTTTTTATTAAGTACAGGAGGAGCCTGGAATGGCACTAGGAATAGAACCTTGGATGCTGTTGCAAGTAAACCAGGCAAAATATGATGTTACAAGGTACTTTCAGTAAAGGTGGAGAGTGGAAAATGGATTCAGGGATTCAAGAGCCATTAAGAAGTAAAATCAGCAAGATTCCATTTCTGATTGAAGGTGAGGGTTGAAGAAGAGGAAAATGTCAAGGATATGTCCTGGCTTGGACTACTAGGTGTATAATATTACCCACTAGAAAGATAAGGGCTAGGAGAGGAGGAACAGGTATGGGGAGGCGATACAGAAGATAAAGCATTTATCAGGAAATGTTGCATTTGAGGAAGTTGTTGCACATTGAGATAAGGATATCTTGGGAAAGTAAAAGATAGAGATTTTCAATTCAGTAAAGAAAGCCAAACTGGAAAGTAATTCTAGAAATCATTAGCTACCAGATGGTGGTGGGAGCCATAAATCTGGATGAGCTAACTCATTTGATGAGTAAATGTTGCTATAGAAAAGCAGAAGGTCAAGGATGCAACACTGAAGAGCATAAACAATAACCTTGTTCAGGAAGGCAGTGTGGCATAATAGATAACCCCAGTGAAACCAGCTTTGCCCTACTAGCTTGGGTGAGCTTCATAACTTGTCAGTCTCGGTTTCTTATCTATAAAATGAAGATAAATAATGTGTACTCTTAGGACAGTTAAAATGGTGTCAGAATTATTTGAGATAATGTAACAATCTTGTCACAGTGCCTAGGGTAGATAGCTGTCATAAGCACCTTCATCATTGTTAACATCACGAAGATTGTTAAAAGTAGGTATCAAGACAGAGTAAATAACTTCTGAGTTAACAAAAAGGTGTTTTCCAGGAGAACACAGGTTTTGGTGTCTAAACATTGTAGTACCTATTTTGGATACTCGGAAAGATTTTTTGCTAATTTATATTTCTCAACTACTTTAGGATAGTTAAAATCACTGGAAATGTATTATGACAACACTTTTGTTTACATACTTAATATGCCATAAGAATAAAATGCTAAATATTAGGCAAACAGTTCACTACAGATAGTGTTGAAAAAAGACAGGAAAATATTATTTCTATACAGAATAAAAAAGAAAGTATAAGATGGAAATTGTTTAACTTGTCTTGGCAAGTTGAAGAGATGCCCTTCTTCCCCACCAATATTCCTTTTCTTATCTACTCACCATATCAATGAATATATATTTATCTATCATCCTTGCAGGCAGAGAAGCAAGAAACCTTAAAGTCATCCTTATGTAGATAGTGAAGAAAAAGAAGATGCTAGTGAGTTTCTGAAGAAAACCATGGCATTGTTTTTGGTCATGGCCTTTGTGAATCTCGTAAGTTAGCAGATGAATACATAAACCACAACTCAATTTTGTGGTCAACAGTATTATCTTTTCCTACCCTCACCTTTTAGGCATTCTGACTTCATGAGCCTGGCACACTATATATCTGGGAAGAGAAAATCAGGAAAAAAAAATGCAGTTGTTTCTATCATAGGAAAAAACCATGGTGAGTACATACTGAAATTTAATTCATCAAAATGAAAAGGTCTAGGAAAAAATTACCAGGCTTATAAGCCAAAATAAATACGACCAGCTTGATGAGCAAGGTTTAGGACATTTCCCTGCAGAGGACACCCATTTTATATTGAAGTCTGATAAAGTAAAGTCACATTTTACAAATCAGCAGTTGTGGTAACCTGTTAAAATGCAAGCAAAATTTGTGAAAGGTCAGCATGTTCTAGAACACATGGACACTTCCTCAGAGGGTAAGCTATTAAGTTTAATTTGCAAGAGGGAGGAATGCTTATGAATGCTTTAACGCTCTAGTCATCTGACTTGTGAGTGGATTAAGTTGTACAAACTTTCTCATTACTAAAGAACATCTGAAGAACTTGAAGTTTCAGGAACAAACCACAAAGTTGGATAGAAAATAAGATCTTTGGGAAGATTAATTGAACTATGGTTATTCTGCCTGAAGCATAGAAAAGTAGTGATAATCTTATGAACTGTTGATATCTTTGTTGATTTTACAGGTTATAAAAACAATATATGCTTGTATACAAAATGTCAAATGATATGGAAATGTATATATATTCACAGAGTAAAGGACCCTGTCACTGCCTAGCAACATCCACCAATCCTGCTATGTATGCTATAAATAAATGTATATTCTTTCACACTTTCCTCGTGTACTTATTAATATACAGAGAGTACCAAAAATGTATACATATTTTCACATTTTAAGAAAGGAAAAAACTGTATCATAATAGTAATACTCAATAAGATGAATACAAATCACATTTGACTTCTGAAATTACAAGATGTGCTCAAAGCATTCAGACACTTCTGATTATGGTGAACATCTCGTAACAACTCTTAAAATGTGTATACATTTCTGGTAGCCCTGGTATTAATAGTGACCTTAAATAATAATGATTTCAAGTCCAAAGCTTCTCAACTTGATGGGGAAGGAGGAAAGGTAGAAAGAAGAATTGCGACATTTACTATAGAGCTGGAGAAAACAGTGAAAGAGATTTGATTGACATTTCTCTCTAGGACAATGGCACACTGGGTGCAGGGAGCAAGAAAAATTGTGTATCTAAGACCATGGAGAATGCCGATTCCTTCCCTATTCCCTACGTTCCCAGACTTCAGTGTGGAGGGAAATGGCAGCGTTCACGCCAGCCAGGAGATCCCAAGTGACATCTTGGTTCCTATAGCAGACATTTGGTTGACCAGCCCCAAACACATTCCTCACCTTTATGTCCATTGTCCATTTCTCAGAAGCTAGAAACCCACACAAGTCCTTTTGACTAGAGGTGGCAAAAAAAGACATATTTTAAAGTCATACAGAAGAGCTTAATGCAGTTTGAAAAAACGGATTTTCCTCTTTTTCCTAACTTGAGCACAGCATGGTGTGAAATAGTGGCCCTGTTCAGATCACGCGGTCTCAAGTTTCCTGAAGACCAACACACTTGAGATAGAGCACCCCAAAACAGGAGATGCTGGGGTCCCTAACATCATCTTTGAGCAGCATTATTAATGCCACAACTACAAAACTCTAGATGTCATGATCCTGGAAAAATAGTCCCAATTTATTTTTTCCTCTGTCAACCGTAATTTTTGTTACTGATACATGAAAGCATTCCTAACAGACAAGTGTCAAAGCAGCTTCTTTTATCTGCCTGGACAACACTGGTAGCTAAAATCACAATGTCAATAACTTGAGGGGTTGGAATCACACCACTTTTTGTAGGCCCAGGAGACATATCAAATAAAATCTATTGTGCCAGGTCAGAATAAGGAGTGTTGACAGTTATCTTCTTGAATATCCTTCTTTTGAAGGGACATGCATAAGAAGCCAAATTGTCTTAGAGGCATCTGACAGTACATATCAGAGATGTGTAAGCCAGTGTTTTCTCAGGGAACCAGACGAGCACCTATTCTGGTATCAGAAAATGCTAGGTTGGTGCTTATCCCCCAAATTCCTATTTCTAACAACAACAACAACAACAACAGCAACAACAGCAAAACCGTCTAATGAACATGAAATGCAGGGACTCAAGTCTTGTTCACACAGGAATGAATCACTGCAGTGTAGCAGTGTAAAAAAGCCTGCTATGGTGAATGTATACATCAGACTGTTGCCTAGCACAGTGCTGGCCACGTGAGAAATGCCCAATAATGTGAGCTATTACTCTATTTAATTTATTCTCCCCCAAATATCTTTAGAGTATTTCAATGGAACTTTAAAAGTTGTGCCAAGTATATTTTATTGAAATACTCCTTTTGCGTTTTTCAAGTAAGTTCAACGAATACATTAATAAATTATTGCTTCTACCCTGCCTTCATGTAAACTAGTTGTTCTTTTAAAAGATGCCAAACAGTTTAAAAGACACTCTGGATGACTTTCTACTTAAGATAACTCAACCTGAACTGACTTTAGTATTACCTCTGTGACGGCTAATTACATAAATGGGTTACTCTTGTCATACCCAACTTAATCAAAATTGAAGGGCTTGGGGAAAAAGCACTTTCAGGCACATAGTACCTGCTCTAAGAATTAAATTTTTCACAAACTCAGCTGCTGAAACAGCCTGCTGTAACCCTAAGACCAGTTTTAACCGATAGCTGCTGAAATGACCTGCTGTGACTGTTAGACTGGTTTTACCTCCACTGTCACTCACTAGTCAGAGCTTGCCAACTCCCCAAAGCTTCTCTTCCAAAAATTTTATTTGAAATCAATACATAACATTTATCTTTATAATAAAATTCCCAACTTTCCCTTTGTTCTTCAGACAATACCAAAGACCATCTGGTTTGTGTGTATGCCCTGAATTGCAGGATGTCCAGGCTGGTTTGAACTCCTGGCCTCAAGTGACCCTCCCACCTCAGCCTACAAAAGTGCTTGAATTGCAGGCATGAACCACCACACCTGGCAACTTGTCATCATAACTATGTAACATGACAACGTGAAGACTTCTCAAAACAACAACAACAACAACAACAAAATAACAAAATAACAAAATACTCCTCAAAACGACCCAAATTAGAATTAGTGCTTCATCTCCCAGATTAAATCAGCCCTACTGTAGTTCCTTACATAATTTCCTAAATATTCTTAGAAATTAGGTTTATAATTCCATAACTATAAACAGGTGAGTTTTACCTCCTTTTCTTCCTAAGCAGGATTACATTTCTGAAGTTTTTGATGTGGTCTTTATGTTGGAACTTATTACTTGGAAGGCAAAAGTGAAGATTAAACTGTATGATCTTGGCTGTTGTTGCTATAGAAATAATGAGTGGGCAGTGATAACAAGTAGTTTATGTGACTCTTCCCTATTAAAAGTATTTGAAATACTCGTGTGTGTGTGTGTGTGTGTGTGTGTGTGTGTGTGTAGCTCAGGCTTTCCTTATCCCCTTTCCTCCTCTTTTTTGACTCTACATTTGTTCATATAAAACTGAAGTATTCGAGTTTTAAAACTGGAAAGGTGGTAGAACTTTTTTGACTGTGTAGTCTCACAGGGTGATGAAACTGGGCTACACAATAATATTTAATAATTTGTTTAAAATGGAGGGTGACTTGAAAATATGAAAAAGTTTCACCTTCTGCTAAATATCTTGTTGATCCAGAGAAGTACTTTTTGCAGACTACCTAGAGCACTAACAAAATGTTCAATGCATAATTTCTTCCAGATCTCTACCTAATGATTTAGTCACTACTAATTTATTTCATCTTATTTCCAGGATTAAACTTTTAGTCATTAACTCTGTGCTATTCTAACTTTACTCAGAATTTTTATTATGACCAGACTGAATTTCATAAAAATTTTTTCTCCATCTATTGAGATGACCATATGGTTTTTCTTCTTTAATCTGTTAATGTGTTCAATTATAATGCTAGGTTTTCTAATTTCAACCACTCTCCTATTTGTGGAATAAACCTAGTTTAGTCACAAGTATTTTTTTTTCAATTTGCTATTGTTTGTATATTAATATTTATAAACTAAATTGTTCCATAACTTTGGGTTCTCATACTGTCCTTATTTGGATTTTCTCTTAGTCACTGATATTTCTCCAGGCATTTGTGGTGGATTAATATCACATATAGCAAGATTAGACTTACAGCTTCATCTTCTAATAACTATGTAACATTTCAGAAACTATCTTTAAGAATAAGGTGCTATAAAGGGTGGTTATAATTCATGATTATGTTGCTAATAATTATGATATTTCTATTAATTATTGAGAACTAGTGAAAAGAGCCCCAAGTTTAAAGGAACTAAAAGTTAGGAAATCCAGGGTCTTTTGTTCTCACTCTGCCACTTATTAACTGTGCGACCTGAGAAATAACAGGATAATTTTATAATGAATTGTGCATTTAAAAATAGAATTCACAGCCAGGCTTGATGGCTCATGCCTGTAATCTCAGCACTTTGGGGGCCCAAAGTGAAAGCCAAACTTGAGCCCAGGAATTCAAAATCAGCCTGGGCAACATAGCAAGACCCCAATTCTACAAAAAAATTTTTTAAAAAAAGTTTTAAATAACATTAAAAAAATTATTCTATTGTAAGTACAGAAGATGGACTGTTAAGGAAGAGATGAAATAAATAGTTTAAGCAAGGATGAAATCCTGAATTAAGACCATAGTAATGGAGATGAAGAGAGGATGCAGATGTAGATCTTTTTGCTACATTTAATCTTTTTTTTTTTTTTGAATTGGAGTCTCTGTCACCCAGGTTGGAGTGCAGTGGCATGCTCCTGGCCACTGCAACCTCAACCTGCTGGGCTCAGGTGATCCTTCTCCCTCAGCCTTCCAAGTAGCTGGAGCTACAGGCATGCGCCACCATGCCAGCTAATTTTTTCATTTATTGTAGAGTTGAGGTCTCACTAAGTTGCCCAGGTTGGTCTTGAACCCGTGGGCTCAGGCAATTCTCTCACCTAGGTCTCCCAAAGTACTGGGATTACAGGTGTGAGCCACTGCACCCGGACTACCTTTAATCTTCACAGCCTGCCTCTTACTTCTAGTGGAATTTAGAAGAACATACATCCAAATGATGATTTTATCACTCACTAGTCATTTGTTTTATGCTGGACATAATTCAGTATCACCAAACATTGCTTTATTCATGCAATATAGATAGAACAGTATCTATCCAATTTAAACCATTGTGAAATTAAATGGGATATTCTCTTATTATAGTTCCTGAAACATAGTGTGTACTCAATAAATAAGAAAGGGTAATTATATTTTATTCTGATAAAACTATTCCGATTCTGGATGTATTTTAGCCACAGCAGAGTAAAAACGAGCTGAGATAAGAGGCAGCAAATTTAAACTCCAGCTCTACAACTAAATAGTGGTCTGATCTTAGGAAAGATGAATTTCCCTTTTTTAATCTGTAAAATGAAGGACTTGCACTGCATAGGTAGATCTCAACTTTAAATAATGCAGGTACTACTGGTGAATCACAGTAGCTGTCTAGGTGGGAGGCTTACTTTTCAAAGAAGTCAGTAATGAGCCCCTTCCTCACTCTATGACCTGCCATCTCTTCCCTGTTCTGTCTCTCACAAGTTATCCAGCTGTGGTTGAGTTGCTAGTAATAACTTGAACTCTTTGGTTAATCATCTTTCTTCTCTGCAGGTACCTAAACTTTTCAGGTGTACCCCATCTTGTCTGTGCTTATGAACTGGGATAATCCGTGTGTCTCTGAACTTCCTCAACCACCCTGTCAAAGTTACATGTGAGTAGAAGCAACACTGATGATTCCATGGAGAACAATCTGGTGGTATAGACCAAAGTGGTGACAGCTTTCAGGACTATGCCAACAGACTGGCACCTCCTGGCCCTTAGTTGCTCAGAGATCTGTTTGTTTCCTTGACTCCTTTGTGGTTTACACAAAACAACACCAATAACAGCAAACAACGCAAAACAGTGGTGTTGGTTCCTTACTTGACTTTTGTCACTTTTCTGATCTTTTGGCATTTCTTCACTCCAATAAATAGCAGGTTGAATTTATGTTAGAAATGGGCCAGTTATGGTGGAAAAAGTAATTTCTAAGTTCTCTTTGAACAAAAGGATTTTCTTCTGAAATCACTCAAGAAAAGCTTCTTTTAAAATTTTGTAAAAAGGTTAGCTTGAAGTTTAATTGCAGAATTGAACTTTTTTCATAAAAGAAAATTTAGTGCTTATTCAACAACAGAAATAAAGTCATGTTTATCATTACTCAAGGTATATCCGAGATTTGAAGAATTGAGATTAAGGTGACTAAAATTGTTCCCAAATTAAGAATAGTTATTAGAAATGCTTGTCTTTTTAATAGATTATGATAAATTTAACAGACTGTGGGTGCCAAAAAAAAAAAAGAAAAAGAAAAAGAAATGCATATCCTATAGGCAAATAGTTTTTAAAATAATTAAGCATTTGGGCCAGCATGGTGGTCCATACCTGTAATCCCAACACTTTGAGAGGCTGAGGTGAGAGGATCATTTGAGTCCAGAAGTTCGAGACCAGTCTGGGCTACACAGCAAGATCTTATCTCTATGAAACATTTAAAAATTAGCTAGGCATGGTGGTGCATGCCTGCAGCCCCAGCTACTGGGGAGACTGAGGTAGGAAGGTCACCTGAGCCCAGAAAATTGAGGCTGTGGTGAGCTGTGATAGTGCCACTGTACTCTATCCTAGGTGACAGAGTGACACCCTGATTTTAAAAAAAAATTAAGTATTTGCTTTTGAAACAATGAGAGGATGAAATTAGGATGAAGGCTTGATCGACTTTCCACATGCAGAGAAATATCCCTTTATCATTCTTTTAAGAAAGCTGGTAATAATTTTATAGAGTATCAGGAACAAACAGTTTAAGAATTAGCTGGAGACTCAAGTGTTAACACAATAAGTCATTTATGGTTGAGTTAAGAGTGTCAGCTACAGCTCTTGTGGTCTTAATCAAACACCTCGCCATGCCTGCTGTTGGAGCCTGAGTCACTTCAATAGACTCATCCTCTCATGAGTGATCTGCGTAAATGTCACCCTGCTTATCCTCAGTGGGTGCAAGAGAGGACTGTGACAGTGTATGTGCTGTGTACTCCCCATATAAGGAATGGCACGTGAGGATCAGCTACGAAAGTTAGCAGGTTTGGGGCAAGTAAGGTCAAGAACGTGCCATCCATACACAAAACACTGTCTTGGACAAGAATGGAACACACTGGAAACGTGTAGGGCAGGAAGCAGGAAGAGCATTTTGCTATAGCGATTAACAAAACATGTTTCCAGGTATTTTTGATAGAAGAATGTCAAACTTCCTAGACCCCTAAGCACTTAGCCAATCAATATCAGTTTATGACACTGATGGTAATTTTAGTGGAGTGACATGATAAGGTAGACATCTAGACCAGTAATTCGTTTCTCCTGGACCACCACAGAGTCTTACATGGATATAATTTTTTCCTCACATTTACTAGGACCCTGACCTGAAAAGAACTCTCATTCTCATTTTCTTCAGTATCAATCATCCAAATTTTTGCACTCTGGTAATGGCAAGTCCATGAGTCTTAAGAATTACAAGGCTATGAAATCTTATCTGCTAAATAAATATAGAATAAATAGATACAAGTATCTGAATACTAGAAAATAGAAATTTTGGTTAGCACTTTTACTGTTGCTGTATTCAAGGAAAATTAGTTTTCATTATGATTATCATCCAAATTAATACTCATATGCAATAGCATGTTGAATATAATATAATTATTATATATATTTTAATTGTGTTTTAATTTTAAAAAGCATATCTGTCTCCCAATAGATCATACACTCTTGGAGGATAGAAGAAAGATTATGTTTTATTTATCTTAGGGCCTAGCAATAATCAGATGCTCATTCAGTGTTAGTTGAATAAGTGAATGAAATATTACCAGATCCTTTTTAAAATAAATTAACATGAATATTTACCATGTGATAGATTATACAGCTATCTCATTTGTTCTTGTGGCTACTGTAAAATCTAGATATTTTATTATTTTTCATCTGGAGAAAGAAGAATAGAAGAAGAAGAATTTGGAGAAAGAGGTCCGAGGGGTTAAGTAATGTCCTTGGTGTCTTTGTCCGTGAGAAGTTATAGCCAGAATTTGAAGCCAGGTCTTAATAGCTCCATAGTTTTAGCTGAGATTGATAGATAAAATAAACATTTAAACAAATATTTTGAGAAAGTATTGTCTTATTAATTTAAAAACAAAACTTGGTAATACTACTTTTCATAGAAGTATGAAGGCAACATGACGTTTGGACTCATGACTCTTGGGAACTTGGTACTTTTAAAATCCTCTGACCTTTAGACAGTGGAGATCTTTAGCCATTTAGTTGAATTTACTATTCTATATAAAACAGATTTTGACAGAAGAACTTGTTAATTCCAAGTATGAATCTGGGAGGATGGAGATGAGTCAGAACTCGCTGACCTTCTCACAGAGGCTTGAAAAAATCTTTCTGCCAACTAGACTGCCGGATGAGGGAGTCATCGGGGGACAAACACCCACCATATTTTATTATTGGAAAAATTGTCATTCTGGTTTTAATTGAAAGATTAAAAAGGAGACATGAAAATACTTCATACAGGAATTTCTGTATGATTTGGGCTTCAGGCAAAGAAGGCAAGACATGGCAAAACAAAATATTGCCTTTATTTTATTTCCCCCTGAAGCAAACTGTGAGACAAAGATTCAAAAGCAAGTGGTTTCTTTAAGCTCATCCCAGGAAACAGAAGCAAGGATGTGGAAGGTTAGAGAAGAAAGGGAAGTCAATAAAGAATTTGTTATCAGGCAAATCACTATTGTGGTTAAACTGGCCCTTGTTTTCACTGGAAAACTCTGGGTGTCCATGCAGAAGGTGTACCTCAGAGGTAAGGAAACTGAAGTATTTTGTTCACAATTTTCTCATTCGTCATTGGTTGATGGTTTCGTCTAAGACCAGTAACTGACACTTCCTGATCGTCTTGAGTTTTCTCTTACAGCCAGAGAGACAGGTGATTTTGGTGAGTGGCCTTGCGTTTGCAGAATTGAGTCCTGAGGTAATATGAGTGAGGCACTTTGCAGCAGCTACAGGTAAGCAGGTAAACATAATTATGCCCAACCATGGCGATAGCACTTTAACATTTTCAAATACTTTTCAGAAGTAATAACTGACCTTAGTTTTTGTTTCACAACCATCTAGTGAAATAATAAGGGCAGCCGGGCTCGGTGGCTCAGCCTGTAATCCTGCGCCTTTGGGAGGCTGAGGTGAGTGGATTGCCTGAGCCCGCGGGTTTGAGACCCGCCTGGGCTGGCGAGACGGCATCTCTACAATAAATCAAAAAATTAGTCAGGCGTGGTAGCGCGCGCCTGTAATTCCAGCTACTCGGAAGGCTTAGGCGGAAGGATCACTGGAGCCCAGCAGGTCGAGGCTGTGGTGGCCGGGAGCGGCCACTGCACTCCAGTCTGGGTGACAGAGTGAGACTCCAACTCAAAAAACAACAAAACAAAACAAAACAAAACAAAAACAAACAAACAAACAAAAGAAATAATAAGGGCAGACGCTGTAATTCTTACTTTACAGAAGAAGAAATGAAAGCAAAGGGAGTTTAAGTATGTTGTTCTTGGTTACATAAATTGTAAATACCAGGTCTGGAGCAACAGGTAGTCTTTTAGCCAGAGGAAAATGACTTTAAAAATAGAATGGATACTCTGGTGACCTGAGGTACTTTCTACACTTAAGTGAGACATTGTAGAGACACATACAATTAAAGGTTGCAGTTTGGATGGTGTTCTCTGTCTTCGTGTTGAAAAGAAACATAGATAAATGAGAAATAATTTTTGGATAGTTAACCTGAATTAAAAATAAATAGGAAAATAAAGGAAGAAAACAGAACAAAGAGAAAGAAAAGGGTCATGAGACAAGTGCTATCAACATCAATTATTTCCATTCCTAACATTTTTTTTCATTCTCTTTAGTAACTTCAATTCACAGATCAGACAATCAATTCGCTGACAATTGAAATATGCTAAATTATTTAATTTTCTGACTAGAACATCAAATCCAGTATTACTACTCTCACACCTATTCCTAGACACAGTGCCATTGTGTATATTCAATCTATGTATAGAATAGACATGGATGGTATTGAGTCTCGAATGAGTATCCATTTTCAAGTAGCATATGTCATTATCCATTGTGAACATTTTTGTAGTCTCCATAATTTTTCATTTTGGAAATACTATGTAATGCTAATTGCATAGATTCATTTTCAACATGGGTCATATTTTGAAAGACATTAACATAATTTTTCTTCATAAGGACCTTCCAAATAGTCACCTGAGGCATCTGTGTCTCTTAGAAATTAAGATGTTCAGGTAATAGTTAGCATTTGGCATGCGAAATAGGATTGATGAGCAACTTAATATTCTTACAAGCCAGGCTATTATCTTGAGGAAGAATATGCTAAAATTTGTCGATTTCTTCTGTTGCCATATTAACAACAGAATTTCTTGTACCTTGTTGTCAATATGGTGCCATATTAGCAACCAAGCTGGAGGCCTCAGTCTTTGCCTACCATAGGACTCAGATATAGACTGGAAGAAGGAGGCTATGGTATAAGAGCTATAAATGAAAAGCTGCCTCTTTCTGACCCTGAAATACTATGAGATGAATAAGAGAGAGAAAGACCAAAAGCAGAGGCATTTAGATGTCTGCTCAGATTTTCACTTATGTGGACTTGACCTAGGGGAGGACAGGTTTATTAGTATATGAGGAAACTATAGGAACAGAGCAGGACTCTTGTTTTCCACATCATCTAGCAGACTATCTTCAATTGACTTAGGTTGCAGACATAGTCAAATAAATTTGGTGGTCTCCAGCATGATCAGTCACTCAGGTCCTGATAGTTTTTCCAACCTGTCCTTGTTTTCCTTGTGGTATAGTGAGAAGTCTAATTTAAAATATTTCCAGAAGGACTTGGTACAGTGGGAAAGGATGACTCTACAGAAAGGACTGCTGAGGGGACAGCCTTAGCTAGGACTGAGTGTGAGCCCAAGGCAGACCTCTTGTGGGCCTTTGGAGAAGCCTAGATGAACTAGGTTAACCAATAGCCATCACCAGGGCATCACTTGAACCAAGAGAATTAAACCCAAATGTCAAAGTTCCTGGGCACTGGAGGTCTGCAGGACCCCAGGGACTAGATAACCAGGGTTATTACCCAAGGATCAGAGGGTGAAAAGATAGCATAAGGACCTCATAATTCTCCAACACCACAAGGTCATATAGCAAGGTCCTCCATCACCCTCCACTCATATATCTATCCACCACTTGTAGAGCAAAGAAGACAGGTAAGGCGATCTAAGAAAAAGAACATTAAAAAAATACTGTAAAGACTAAGTACCACCTAAAAGGACTATTTCAATTTTTGCATTTTTATCAAGCTTTTAAAAATTAGCTATTTAGTTCACTTTTTGCCTGGTTAGTTAGCAGAGGAGTGGGGATAACGAATCAAAAGGAAGACCATAGTAGCTAGAGACAAACTGAAGACATTCTTATTTATTCTGCACTTCTAAAACTCAGTGTGATTTAACATTTTCTACTCTGATATATTCATATTCTTTAACACTTCAAGTCTCTAACCCTTAAAGATGGGGACCTCAAGCTGGCCGTAACCAAATCCTCTTCATTCTGCTTCTGCAGTGTTTCTAGATCCCTTTTGTCCCATCACTCTTGCTATCATCCCAGTCTAGACCTTTTTTTTTTTTTTTTTTTTTTGAGTTGGAGTCTCACTCTGTCACCCAGACTGGAGTGCAGTGGCCGCTTCCGGCCACCGCAACCTCGACCTGCTGGGCTCCGGCGATCCTTCTGCCTCAGCCTTCCAAGTAGCCGGAATTACAGGCATGCGCTACCACGCCCGGCTGATTTTTTGATTTATTGTAGAGATGAGGTCTCGCTACTCAGGCGGGTCTCGAACCCGCGGGCTCAGGCAATTCACTCACCTCAGCCTCCCAAAGGCGCGGGATTACAGGCTGAGCCACCGAGCCCGGCTTCAGTCTAGACCTTTTAATCTCACTTGGACTAAACCTTCTAACTTGTGTCTTCAATTCATGACTTTTCTCTCCAGTTCATCTACAGACTTTTGTCCTGTGAATTTCACTGAAGAGCACCTCACCTCTTTGCTCATTTTCCTGCTCCAAAATCTTCCTAAATAGCAAAAGCCGTGTTACTAGACTCAGATTTGAAATTATCTTGGTCAGGGCCTCAGTCCACTAGCAGGTCTTCTTAGACTTTCTTGAACAGCATATATATCCCCCTTTTCTATATATTGCCCTGCTTCCTGGAAGGTCCTTCCTTTCCCATATGTGCAAGCCCCTATACTCTGCAAATCTAAGCTTGGATCTTCCAGGAAGTCTTACCTGACACATTCCAGTAAAGATTATTTTAACTACCTCCTCTTAGCACCGTTAGCATGGTCAATATCAGGAAAATCTTATCCCCTCCTATAAGACTGTATTCTTTACAATGCCTTGTTCATGATGATCAATAAATTTTTATTTTTTTGGATAAAAGGAGGAAATATATATTTTCAACTGTAATACCTACTTAGTAATGCTAAGCAGCTTTGTATTGTTTACTCTGCATGGACACTGAATGATTTAAGAGGCACAATGAAATAAAAATAATTTCTTATGCCATGTGCACATCTATAAATGCTGTTGCTGATAAGTTAAACAGGAATGTGTGAAAAGTCATTGTAAACTTTAACAGTTGGAGCCTATCTCAAGGTCTATAAATACCTAAAGAGGACTCTTGCAGACTGAAGGATGGCTTCAATGGAACAAACTGTTCCATCTAGATGACATAAACACACAGTTTTAAAAAATACAAGATTAGTATCTTGTTTATAGTTCTGTACCCACTGGATTTTAGCAGACTTTTTATTTCCAAACCACTTGAAAAGAAACAAATGAAACTTACATAATATAAATGAGTTTTAAGATTTTTGAGCCCATGTATTTTTTTTCTAATAGAAAATTTTCCTTCCTCTGAACATGTTTTCAACATAATTAATATCCTTTAATTTCAGAGTGGAGAGGCAATATTGGGTTTCACATATGAAAATAGTTTGATTTTCTGTCTCTGAAATTTATTTGAAATGTGGACATTCTCATTGCTTTTTGTCTCCACAGTCTATATTCTGTGGGCATTGTATATCTTGGATCCCAATAGTGTTTCCTTTCTTTTTAATTCTTGTCCTTGTAGAGTAGGGAAATTTGCATAAGAAATAAAGCGAACTTTTAAAGCATCCCCATAAACTGTTAAAAATAGAGTCAACAAACTGAATAAATATCCCTTAGCTGCTTGAGACCTTTCATAGACTTAATTCTTATATGTTAGGGCAATCTTTAGTATAGGGGACCACTCAAGGAAAGGGAAATAATTCTTTACTTTCTATAATCTTCCCCACCTCCTGTTACTCTTTCAAACAAGGTTAGAAAAATGATTCTTTATTAAAGAATCTAATTTGAGAATTATAAAATGAACACAGAAAAGGAAATCTCTCTATTTCAAATGGAATTAACTCTTGGCATCAGGGACACCACAGAGAGAACAAATTTTAATCAGTGTCTCCAGATGAAGCAGCTCAAGAGTGATATTACATTTTAGCAGTTGAAACAGCAGGAAAATGGCCTGTTTTGAAAAATGTATGTGTGTGTGAGTGTTTTTAAAGATCGACTGGGTTATCATGATGTGCATTCAACTGGAACCCAGTGAGCATTTTCCTTGCCCTTTGTGCTTGGATGGAAGGAGAGACAGGGAGGAGTGCCACTTCCTCTGCTCTTTGGCACACACTGGTTGATGGCACCTCACACTTCGTTTCCCTACATTTGGTTTATATACACAAGGTGACTGTTTTTTGAGCTACATGAGTAGGTATGTTTATTTGGTAGAATTGATGAGCCTTGACCCCATAAAAACTGTATTGGAATGATACAAAACACCATTGTTTTCAAATCTAGTAGCTTTACAGCCAATTAAAGAACTCTTTAGAGAAATCATTATGCATTTTTATCAATCTAAAAAATTCAGTGTATTCATATGAATGCATGTTCTCGCTTTTGTCGCTGTGGTTGCTCTTTTAAGTTTCTAGCTTATGAGAGTGGACTACCAACCAAGGATACATTTGCAAAGCAAATAATATAGACTGATACTCTATGCTGTTTTTATTACATAATTAGTTTAGATATCCTTCCTTTTTCCCTAGTGTAGCATTTTGATAATTAGTTGCTTGCTTTCTGAAATTTAGATTCTAATTCACTCTTTAAATCTAGCTAGGAGGAAATTTAAGTTAAAATGATAAACCTCATATCTCACATACACTAATTAAATTGTCTTAAAAAAGGATGGCTTGCATGTGTATCTGTTTAACATGTTTCATTGAAACTGTGGCAGTGGTATGTAATTTTAATGTAAAATAGCCCTCTTTGCAGGGAATTGAGCCTGCTGCTGGATCTTTAAATTTTCAGTGTCTGTTGTCATAGCAACCAGAATTGACTCTGGTACCCACTGTGTTCAACATAAATTAATTTAAAGACACAGCATTTGAAACAGTTTAGTCAATTTTAAGTATGTATCTGGCTAGGCCTCAGATTTCAATGCTGCTTTATATTTAAAACGTTATTAAATGTGTTTTTGTATGCTAATTAGGCTTATTTGTAGAATTCAGCAACTTAAATGAGATTTAAGAAAAATGTTGGAAAACTGGTTCCTGAATTGCTTGTGAGATGTAAGTTTCTAATAATCTAAAAGATATTCCCTTTGTTAAAACACTGGAATGTTACTGCTTGTCCTGCCCAAATTCTTTGGTATTATCTGACTATATGGACTTGTTATTACCTAAATAAAGTAGCATTTTGCTTGTATTAAAGATCCTTCAGGCCCAGCACTGTTATAATCTTTCTAGAAGGACTCTTCCCATCTCCTGCCACATTTCATGCCTAACAGGTCCCTATTACCTTGGGGAAATATGAATTTTCTGATTAAATAATTCTAACTAGCTTTAAAATATTTTTTTCTTTAACTTTTGGAGTTTTTGGATTTCCATGTACAATAAAGAGACTAAAGAGGAAGATATATAGTTATCTATCTATACACACACACACACACACACACACACACACACACACACACACACACACATATACATATATATATGGGGGTGCAAAAAAAAGTGACGTTTAAGTATGACATTTGCTCAAAAGATGGTTAATCAAATGTATGCTAGCATCACCATGTCACAGGCAAGACAGAAAAAAAAACTGGTGGAAGCACAGTTGAGTGATACTACACGTTGCTATGGTAATTCAAATCAACTTCAAGAAATAATACATACATAACATCTCTTAAAATGTGTATACATTTTTTGTCACCACTGTATATATAGATATAAATATATATGTGTATATATAGCTACTTTGGTGAGGCTCAAACTTATCCTACTTTCCTTTTTTGACCTAAACAATTTTCACAACTATAGCTACTGCATTTGTTCAGTAAATATTTTCTTTTTTCTTTTTTGGAGATAGGAGTCGAGGTTTCTTTCTTTCACTCAGGTTGGAGTATAGTGGCATGATCACAGTTCACTGCAGCCTTGATTTTCTGACCTCAAGCAATCCTTCCACCTCAGCCTCCTGAGTAGCTGGGACTTCAGGAGCCTGCCACCACACCTGGCTAATTTATTTTTTTAATGCTCTGTTACTATTAAAGCAAATATATAGAGGTAGACTATACATTGTGATAGATTTTGGAGTTTCAGAGAGTAGCTATGCTATCACAATAATATTATGTTAGTATTTTTATTATATAAAGGATTTCCAACATTTTCCAGTACAAATTTTTCCAGTAAGATATATGATACCTCATTTCTGAAGAATGACTTTGTTTTACATGGAGCTATTTGACTATTATGTAGAAAACAAAATTCACATTTCAAAATCTCTTCTTTTCAGAAAAATGTGTGGTTTTCTCTGAAATGGTTTCATTTCCTCTGAACCATCAAATGCCAACTTGAAGTCATTTGAACCATAATCCTTCACTTTTGGATTTAAAAGGATAGACTAGCTTGCAGGATTTCAGGAGCTCTGCCTTCATATTTCTTCTGAAATTAGAAAGAACCCTATACATTAAATATTTAGAACTCTAGTTATGCACATAAAACTCAGCTGCTACAGCAGCCTAAGGTTTATTCGCCTGAGTTGTTTTTTATCTTGCTATATTGATAGAAACCAGAACAAGACATTTAAGAAAAGGCAGGAATCTATTGCAGCCTTTGTGTGACTCATTGATACCCACCAGACAGTGTTATTAATAAAACAGCAGAGACAACACATCTGAAATTCACTACTCCTGAAGGAATTGTTCAGTGCTGCGTGTGTGTATTTATATATATTCAAAATGGAGAAGTTTGAAAACTTTCCTTGTTTGAATTAAATCCCAAGAACATCTGTTTCTAGATTAGTATGCCATCAATCATTATGTTAAATCTTTTTTTGTTGATTACCATAAGTAAATTTGGAAATTTATCACTAGATTCACTTGAGAGCATATTTTGAAAAGAAGAGTGATAATTCCTCCAATAATAAACACATACTTGGGAATTAAAAATAATCATAATTTAGTGTGATAATTTGACCCATAATTCAAGGCTTGATAAGAATGGAATCTGATACAGTTTATAATGACCCAGAGGAAGTAATAGTTAAAGTCAGAGAAAATAATCTACGAGGAAATTTTAAGGGCTGAAATTCTGTTTTCTCCAAATTACTCTCACTTCCAGTCTGAGTAGCTTAAATTTGATATGGTAACACAGATTAAGATCCCATGATAACCAGTTTTGTCTAAAATGAAAAGGGCTTCAAAGCCCATATGACTATAAAAAATGTCCTGAAATGAATTTGTAACTTATAGCTCTATCCATATTGCACAGTTATACATAAAATAAAATATTGAGTAGTAGTAATATTTTGAGAAATATTACTGTACTGACTCCCCTCATCCCCTGACTTTGCCTTAGCCAGCTTCAGCAGTCCTTATGTATAGAAAGAGATCAGAATTTGCTGGAAAGGGAACACAAAGGTAGGTAATAGCTTCTGCCTTGCGAAATAAGTCTAGCAATACAATAGCTAGTCGAGTGTCTTAAGATATGATTTTCTTATTTTCTCTATGCTCCTTCTGCTCTTAATAGCTCAGGTATCAAGGTGGTAGGATCCTGCTCAGAACATTCTTCTGTAGAATACAGAAGGTTCCTTTTCTGCCTTTGACAGTGAAGCCACAGGATGGTTCTTAAGGACAGAAGGGAGAAGATGTGAACTGCAGGAAGTAAATTTATGTTTTCCTGGCCTGGGCAGTTTTGTTAAAGATTACAGAGAAAGCAAGAAAGAATTCCTCTCTCCATGCTAAAGTCTGGAGGATTGTGAGAAGTGGAATCAAGAGTGAATGATTAGGAAAGGATGGAGGGCAGTGGGAAAGTGTTCAACATTTGGCACTCTGAAAAGTGGTCACCTCTCTGTTTGCACCTGCACCATCTTGGAAGCTAGGTACATCAATAAGACTACTCCATGCTCAGGAGGGAAGCTGTGAACTTCAGAATTCCAGTGTGCCACTGAGCCAGCAAATCTGACATAGCAGAAGCCAAGGTTGAACCAGTGGGCCTAGGGGCTGGAAGAAGAGTAAGTAGAAGTGAGAACTGAGGTGAGGTCTAGTCAGCCTCTGTCCTGCCCATGACAGACCTGAGTTTCACTAAACACAAGCTTTAATTTGTGGGAGCCCAAAGAGTCAGCCACATTCAGGAAGATAAGGGCTTTCATCTCAGAGATTAGAGGGCCCTGTCCCTGAGGACCCCATCTTTCCCCTCTGCCATGACCAGTTGCTCCCAGCACACATCTTGGCATCACCTTGAAAAAGGAGACTGAACACTCACTGCTACCCATGGAAACTACTTAGATTTCCAGATTGAAGTGCATTTAAAACTGAATTGAAAGATATATGTATGTTTGCCTCATTCTTTCTCATCCTTCTTTGGGACTCCGGTTATAATATATTTAGGTTACTTAGTGCTGTTCCAAGTTCATGGAAGGATCTGTTCATTATTGTCAGTCGTGCTTATCTTTTGTGCTTCAATATGTGTGATTTCTGTTTACTGTCTTCAAGTTTACTACTCATTTATTCTATTGTATCCACTATAAATTTTATCCACTGAACTTTTTATTTTGAATATTTTTTTTCATTTTCGAAAATTTTTATTTTAGGCTGAGTACAGTGGCTCATGCCTGTAATCCCAGCACTTTAGGAGGCAGAGGTGAAAGGATTGCCTGTGCCTAGGAGTTTGAGACCAGTCTGGACAACCTGATGACACCTTGTCTTTACAACATACCAGAAAAATTAACTGGGCATAGTGGTGCATGGTTGCAGCTCCAGCCACTTGAAAGGCTGAAGCAGAAAGATTGCCTGAGACCAGCAGGTCAAGGTTACAGTGGCCATGAGTGTGTCACCTCACTCCAGTCTGGGTAACATAGTGAGACTTTGCCTCAAAAAAAAAGTTGTTTTTAATTTTTAGCAGTTTTCACATATATCCTGAAATTCCCTAACCCCATTATATCCTATTTTTCTTTCAGATTCTCTTACATAATTTTTATGGTTATTTTAAAGTTGTCTATTAATCCTAACATCTGATTTGTCTCTGTATATAACTCTGTCTCTTGACTATGGGGCATATTTTCCCTATTTGTTTGTATGCCCAGTCATTTTTGATTGCATACTGGATATTGTATTGGTATGCTTTAGAGACCCTGGATTCAATGACTTTCCTCTGAAGAGTAATTGTTTTTTCTTTCAGGTAATTAAATTGCTGTTAAATCACTTAGTTCTGGTTTGTAGTCTTTAGTCCTAATGTGTGGCTCTTCTGAGATTTTAGTGAAAATTCTGATGTATTTATCAGAACACGCAGAACTTTAATTGCAAAATCTTGACTCTCCCAGAGCTTGCATCCACTAAAGTCTCTGCTAACTGTTGCCTACCCCAAGCTCTTTGGAGTCTCACCCTACATATCTGCAGTTTAGGAGTCACCCAAGGATTTAAGTGGGCATTATGCATAGATTTGAGGGTTTTCTCTTCTATAATTCCCTCCTTTTCAGAATTTCTACTTCTCAGCATCCAGCCACTTAGGCAACCCCCAAATTCTTCTGTGATTTTTCCAGCTGAAGTATTTTGCTTGAGTTCTATTCACCTTGGGTTGTAGACTGGGGAGTGTCATAGGAGAAGAGTATATAAATGTGGATCTCCACCAGTGGACTTCCCGTCTTTCAAAAATCAAATCTCCTTTGGTTTACGCCAATTTTGTCATTCTTCAGTGCCTTCAAACAATATTTTTTTCACCCAACTTTCTAATTGTTGTCAGCAGGAGGACTATCTGATAAAAGCTACTGGCCATTATTGAAAACCAGAATTCTGAATGTGAGAATGAGCTACAGCAAAAGTCCCCACCCCTGTTAGGAGCTGGGTTGCACAGCATAAGGTGAGTACTTGGCAAGCAAGCAAGGCTTAATCTGTATTTACAGCTGCTCGCTATTGCTTGCATTACCACCTGAGCTCTGCCTTCTGTCAGATTGGCAGTGGCATTAGATTCTCATAGGAGTGTGAATGCTATTGTGAACTGCACATGCATGAGATCTAGGTTGCATGCTCCTTATGGGAATCTAATGCCTTATGATCTGAGATGGAGATAAGGTGGTGATGCTAGCACTGGGGAGCAACTGCGAATACAGATTAACATTAGCAGTGAGGTTTGACTGCACAAAGACCATAATAAATCAATTACTTGCAGACTCATATCAAAACCCTATCAGCGGGTGGCAAGTGAGAGGATATACTTCTATTATACAGCTGCATCTGGTGGCAGGCTTTAAGTCAGAATCTAACATTTATTTTAGTGCGTCCATGGTCCTCCCATTATTTTATTTACCACTTCTGTCTCTTTTTTTTATGGTGAGGTGTATAATGATTTCATTATATATTACAATGTAATAATAATAGTAATGAAGTGCACAATAAATGTTATACACTCGAATCATCCCCCAAAATTCACCTTCAGCCCCCCGTCTGCAGAACAATAGTTTTCCATCAAACCAGTCCCTGATGCCAAAAAGGTTGGGGACCACTGAGCTATAGTATAGCGACCAAGAGGAAATGGTAAGGGACAAGGTCAAAATATACACAAAAATTTAATCCTGCATAGCTTCATAAGCCTTGACCAAAAGGTTGATGTTTATTCTAAGCATTATATAGGCATTAGAGAATTCTAAGCAAAGGAATGATTCAATCTTATTTAAAGATATAGCCCTCTAGCCGGGCTCGGTGGCTCAGACTGTAATCCCATGCCTTTGGGAGGCTGAGGTAAGTGGATTGCTTGAGCCTGCGGGTTCGAGACCCACCTGGGCAGTGAGACCTCATATCTACAATAAATCAAAAAATCAGCCGGGAGTGGTAATGCATGCCTGTAATTCCGGCTAGTTGGAAGGCTGAAGTGGAAGGATCGCCGGAGCCCAGCAGGTCAAGGCTGCGGTGGCCGGGAGCGGCCACTGCACTCCAGTCTGGGTGACAGAGTGAGACTCCAACTAAAAAAAAATATATATATATATAGCCCTCTCCCCTACCTTGGGGAGGTGAATCTTCTCTTTCTCTCTCTAATTTACTTTTAAATAAACTATATTCTCTAATCTATAAATAAATAAATAAAGGTACAGTGGTAGTTCTACATGAATATATGATAAATAATAATATTGATAGTTCTACATAGAAATAGATAGTAAGTAATAGTATTAGATAGCACTTATTAATCATAAAATATACATCTGAGGGAGTAAGGTGACATAAGATAAAATTTTATCATGGGAGATGATACTGATGATTTACAAAGGCAAGGATACCACCTGATTTATTAGAAAACAGAGACTTATTAGAAAATGCTCATCTTCTGAATTATTAGAGGAATAGTTAGTTATGGCGTCAGAAACTGATATTGCTCTGATAACTGAGGTACAGTCCTTCATTCATTCATTTATTGGATAGTTCTCAGCTACTCTTCTCGGTACTAGGGCTACAATAGTGAATTAATACATATCTATAGAGAAACATAGACAAGTCTGTGGTTTTGACATTTCATCTTTGACATATTCCAAATAAAGTAAGAGACTTACTGTCTCAATGAGATCTGGTAATTGAGCACTTCTTTTGCTTCCTTTACCAGTGATCAAATTTTAATCCCAAGTTACAGAAAAATAAAAGTAAAAATAACCCTTCATGTCATGGATATGGCATGGCAATAAAAATTCCTTTTAATTTGAGTTCCAATTTGACTAAATTAATTACCATTTTTATGTTACCAAAGATTATTTCTGACGGCAGAGCGCAAACTACTTTACATTTCTTCTGGCAAAATGACAAGCTAGGGTTGTAGTTTATCTGTTAATGTTTTAGTCTCACTAAGGAGACTGTAAAAATGATTTAAATTAAGAAGAAATCTGCTGTGAGTTGCAGAATAAAAACCATGTGCCTCCTAAGAAAAATTTCTGAGGTTTTTGTGTGTGTGCGAGTGTAGCCAGATTGAAAGCCAACAGTCAAATAATAAAACTAAAAGAAATATTTACAGATCCATTGCATGCAACTCTGTTTTCTTGGTTTGTCAGGGAGTCCTACTTAACTTCTTATTTCAGGGCTTTTGGCTCAATTCTGAATAAACAGTGCACATCCATGTGGGAGCAATGAGGAGGAACTGTAGCATCTGGTATGCCTTTAAAAATAACTTCCTTCTTATGTAACTGAGATTTCACCAAAGATCAATGAGCTTTTTCAGGTTTGAGACCTAAGGTTGGATGGCATGAAATAGCTCCTTTGGAAGCTGTTGATTCATGTAGCACTGTTATTTTGAAAGAAAAACATTTCTGCTCAGGAAGCAGATGTTAACAGACCATAGCCCTAGAGTCATAACTCTAGGTTATTGAGATCTGAGTTTGTGTTCTCAGCTTCATTACAATCATTAAGAGCCTTTTACTTTTAATTACTTCTTTATTGATCTCATACCACACATTCCTTCTAGTCTGTACAAAATGTCAACTTTAGTGGAGTGGGCAGACCTGCATTCCCAGTCAAGCTAGCCTGCTTAGTTAGGACACAAAATGGTGCCTATCAGTTCATTGTCTCTGGATGACAATGCTATTCCTGATGTGGTATCCTTCTGAGACAAGAATCACCTTAGTGCTTTGGCAGCTCAAACTGGTGCTGCTCTTGAAATATGATATTGTAGAACTGTCTTTAGTTTCTCAGCTCTTGGGAGTTGTGGAACATGTTGAAATCAGGACTTATTTGCGGCTCGTCGGAAAAAATATTCATTTAAATTTCCTTTGGAGGATGCTTTTCTTCAATAAGAAATGTGTCTATAAGTGGAAAGTACTTCTGAAAAAATTCTGAACTTTTACATTTTATAATAAATGTCCCACCATTTTTGATAAGTGAGAGTTTAATGAATATTTGGTTATAAGACCAATGTTTAATAATGAATATTAATCACAGGTCCTATGCAATATTTTTGTAGGGGGAGAAATAGAATTAAAAAGTGGGTGGCCATACTCATTTATTGACAAATTATAAGATATTTCTATGAATTATGCCCTCGTGTTTCCATTCCCAATACTTTATTCTCAATAGCACATGAACCTGCTATTCCCATCAAATGAGTCCTAAGTTCAGGGGACACTGAAATATAGGAAGTAATGTATATTTTAAGAGGAAAGTTTGTAAATGTCTACCTACTTATACCATCAAAAAGATAAGAATACAATTTAAAAAAGCATATATTTTGAAAGCTGTAGTATACCCAGTGTATATTTATGGTTTGTCATTTTGTCACCTGGTCATTAGCAGTTGATTTAGCTGTTGTGGTGGGTTTTTAAAAATAATTCTTGTCTCTTTTGAGTTCTAGGAAAATAATGCGTGCATCCTAATTGGCCATCTTTGCCTTATTTCTTTGAATTATGCAAATTCTAGTCATTCCTATACCCCAAATAATCAAATTACTGTGCTAATAAAAACAGACTGCATATGGTTAGGACACAGACTCTACCATTATGTGCTACAAAAAACACTGTTGCTTTTCTAAATCAGATTAAATATAATAAAGAATTTCTTTCCCATGGGAGAGGAAATAGGCCCTGAACAATTTTTAGAGAAGCATTATGCAATGTAGAAAAGCATGGAACAAACAGTCAGGAAAATAGATTTGATGAAATAATTACTGACTGGGGTAAATTTGGAAAACTTATTCCAGCATATATATATATATTTACTTTCAGTAAACATCAAATATCTATTTCTTTATGGTTATTTATTATAGCCCAAATGTATGCCCAGAACTCTGCTGGAGGAACACAGACACAGAGATCAGACAGTTTAACTTCTAAGCCAGTACCCACATTTGCGTATTCTCCAGGTGACTGGTTGTGCAAAATATTGTTTGATTTGGCAGATTTTCCTCCACATTCTTTTAGAACCTTGCTAATGACAAAATGATAGAGTGTACGAAGGAGGACTTCCCCCAAATTGGGATTTATTTATAAAAATTGTGTATTTATTCTTTGTTTAAACTTCAGTCACCTTCAAAATACTCTTTATTTGATACACCTATCAAGATGTTTTTTCCACTGCTCAAAAGTTTTTGAACTTGTTGATTTTGGTGCCATTTAGTGCTTCTGCTGCTTTTGTTTCCTCTTCCACATCGGCAAAATGTTTCCCCTTGAGGCCTTCTTTCATCTGTGGAAACCAAGTAAAAATTGCTCAGGGTGAGATCAGGTGAATAGGGAGGATGGGGCATGGGAGCCATGCCAGTTTGGTCAAAAACTGCTAAACACTCAGCATGGTATGGGCAGGTTTTTTGTGTGTAAATCATTCGTTGAGAAATGGGTAAACACATTGAATCTCCAAAAAAATAAAAATAAAAATTCACTGAAGGTGAATGTAACCTCTCGCCACAACGCTAACAGGTACACAGATGCTGATGAGTTCCTAACATTTACCTAACTGGGGAAAGCCTATACTACAAAGAGTTCACCCTTCAAAAATAATTACTGGTTTCTTTGGGTCCCTGTTGTAGCTATTAACCACTTATGAAGCTGATTATGAGATTATAGGGATGAAAATTAACTACTAGGAAATTGTAATTTAATCTAAACTTGTACTGTTTACTGCACGATAGTCAATAAGTCCAGAGACAGGGAGTTGGAGTAAGGAGTGTGACTTTATTTCAGAGTGCCATAAAAGCCGAGGAGATGGTTGACTAGTGTCCTAAAAGCCCAACTTAAGTGTGTATGTTTTGTTCGGTTTTTATCCAGGCATAAGAGAAAAGGAGGAGGTCGAAATCAAGAGGTGGCCAAGAACTGCAGACATCTGGGCACTGGGAAGGGTCTGGAAAAGTTGTGAAACCTCTTTTTCCTTGAGTTATGGTCTCCATATTTCTTTAAATCTTTAGCAAGACAGTGTTCATACTCCCTCTACACCTGCATACTTGTTCCTATGTCATCTTTTCAGTGTTTCAATATTATTCAAGCATAAACAGAAGCCAGAGCCCCTACTCCCCGTGTGTAAAATGGAGTTAGTTATGTCATTATTTTACCATTTCACTGTTAGAAAATGGCGAGCAGTAAACGTGTCATTAAATTACATGTGAAACTGAAATTCTCTGTGCCCACCCAATCCTAATCTTCAGATGGCCTTCCTTCACACAGAGCAGATTGTCTTCTTTATCTTTTTCATGATTATCTGATACCTGCTCTCAAAGCAGCCCTCCAAACCTTCCCGATCAATATTCTACATTCCTGATGTGTGCAAGGCCCCCTGGGTTATTTTGAATCCGTTGCTTCCACTTTACGCCTTTATGGAAAAAAAAAATTTGGAGACACTGAGTTCTTTCTTTGTCATTGTTTTTTTTTTTTGAGTTGGAGTCTCACTCTGTCGCCCATACTGGAGTGCAGTGGCCGCTCCCGGCCACCGCAGCCTCGACCTGCTGGGTTCTGGTGATCCTTCCGCCTCAGCCTTCCAAGTAGCCGGAATTACAGGCATGCGCCACCACACCCGGCTGATTTTTTTATTTATTGTAGAGATGAGGTCTCGCTACCCAGGCGGGTCTCAAACCTGTGGGCTCAGGCAATCCACTCACCTCAACCTCCCAAAGGCGCGGGATTACAGGCTGAGTCACCAAGCCCGGCTTCTTATTGTTTTTATATTTTCTCTTTCTGTTGAAAACTTGCCTTCCCAGCAAATAAAATACAATACTGTTTTCAAAGTCAAACCAAACTCAGCATATTCACAAATGTTAATTCCTTTCTGAATATTTCTTCTGTCCTTCAATTTGTAACACGGCATTCTGGTTGTGTCAGTGCTGAGACTCATCAGTACTATTTGTGTGAGTTAACAAAATCTATCTCATTAGCTCCTCTCCCAGAGGTAATTTTTGTTTTGTTTTTCCTTGCGCTCTGAGCAGGCAAAGTCTTCTTAACTGTCATAGAATCCTTAGGAATGCTATCAGGCTCTTGGGAGAGGTATTTCTTTATGCGAAGAAATAATCTGTCAGGGTTTGGTATGTTAGACTCAGCAGCCAGACCTAACAGTGTTTGACCCATCACATCAAGAACCTTAGCAGCACCTGTGTGTGTTGGGCAGGTGAAGCTAGGAAATGTGAAATAATTGTATTGGCAGGATCTTCAGGCACTCTGCTCCTGTACTAAGAAGACACTAGATTAGGAGCCCCAGGAGTGAGTAATAGTGAAGGAACATGCTTTAAAGTAGTGCTTTTGGCCAGGTGTGGTAGCGTATGCCTGCCATTCCAGCACTTTGGGAGGCTGAGGTTGGAGGATCACTTGAGGTTAGGAGTGCAAGACTAGCTTGGGCAATGTCATGAGATCTCATCTCTAAAAAAAAAAAAATTAACTGGGCTTGGTGGTGGCTGCCTATGGTCCTAGTTGCTTGGAACCTGGATGAGATGATCCTTTGAGTGCAGGAATTCAAGGCTACAGTGAGCTACAATTGCACCACTGCCCTTCAGCCTGGGTGACAGAGTGAGAACCTATCTCTAAAAAAATAAATTTAGAAATAAAGTATTACATATTTTTTTAAAAAAAGTAGTACTTCTCAAACTTTGGCAAGAATGAGAATCACCTGGAGAGCTTTTTATAACAATCCTGACATTCTGATTCGATAAGTTGAGAGTGTGGCCAGAGAATTTGAATTTTAATAAGCTCTCTGATCATGCTGATACTGCAAATCCATGGACCACATTTTGAATACTTTTGTTTTAAAGCAGTGACTCAAATTTTAGTGAGCATCAGAATCAAATCTTGTTAAAACAAAGATTGCTGGGCCCTACCCCCAGGGATTCAGACCCAGGAAATCTGAGTTGCCCCACAATTTGCTTTTCTAACAAGTTCCCAGGTCATGCTGATGCTTCTGGTCCCTGGGCCATGCCTTGAGAACCACTGCTCTAGAGGTGAGAGGTAAAGTGGGGTGGTCACCAGTGTGTGAGAAGCTCAAAGAGTTTCTCAGTAGGGGCTTTGCAGCAAAGATGATGCCAAGTGGGGCACAGTGCAAACTCATGGGTTCTTTGACTTGACCTTGAACCGATTCTTAGAATGGCAGAAAAGTTTGAATACAACGTTTATTAAGGAGAAGAAGAGACAGAAAGCTGAAGATTCATGTCAGAAAGGCCTGGCATGGGCTAAAAACTGTCTATAGAAACGTATCTATCTATTCCTAACTTGTACTAAATGTCCTACCTCACAGTTAGGCTGGAGAAAGACCAAGGTGAGTGACTGTCTAAACAGCAGCAGTGACCATATGTTCTAACAATCCAGAGGCTTACTGGAGACATTTGGAGGCATTACATTTTGCTCAAATAAAATTTTATTTGAATCTCAGAGAACAGAACGACTTTACCTGACACTTGGTTTGTACAATTTAGCACAGTAAAAATACAATGTTTCAAGTATGAATCTGAGTATATGGAAGATAGTGTCCCCTTTGGGGATTCTCAGAAAGGCATAAGAAGATAAAAAGCTGAATGAGATGTTCTTGTCACCAACGTGGTTGATTGCATAGGTGGGCCTGGTGACAAATTCCTAGACCCTATGAATAAAGGAGAGGAAGGAAGGCATTTGGTTGTAACATTTTAATGAGAATAATTATACTTAAAACACCTATAGTGTACCTCATTTTTCTTATTTTTAATTGGAATAATTGCCTCTACCTCTTTTATCAAAAGGTCTACACTGAAGTAATTTTTTTTTGTCATCTCAGGACAGTTACTCTCAGAGTACTTCATAGTAAATCTCTTAGAAGTAATCTACTCACACACATATCAGTTCAGTCTCAGAAATGAATATTCCCAAGGGAACTCTGTACTCAAATCCTCCATTGGAGTAAAACCTCGCTCTGTGACAGGCACAATCCAAAAAGGAAGCTGGGAGTCATTTTGGGGTTTACTTGATCAGAATCACCTAGTGAGCCATTACATATAGCCTCCTAATATTTAGAATTGCCTCTCAGGTAAAATTTTATCTTTCTCCCCTATCTTCCCACACTGAGAGGGCTAGTCAACCGCATAAATGAGAATATGCTGGGTTCTTTAGGGATGTTGGGGCAGGAAAAATGGAATTAAATACTGGATTTGAGCCTGGTGCGGTAAGGTTATGTTCATAGATACCATTCACTGAGTGCTGTCAAATCAAAGTCTCTCTTTCCCTTAGACCATGTGCTTTCTTTCCTCTTGTGGGCCACTTGGGGAGACAGTTAAAAGGTTGAGCACAAACTGTTCCTCTTTTCTGGAAATATCTCAAGGTTTATATATGCCTTATCAACTGTGTGCAAGTATGCCGTCTTCCCATACATGAAGAACACACATATTATTAATAGCTTATAGAAGAAGACACAATTACAATTTGAAAAATAATTGTAACAATTCTTCATGTTACAGAGAGGACATAGTATGTATGTTTGTTTGAAATCAATGATTAAAATTCTTTCCCAAAATTTGGCTTTTTTCTGCTTAATCAGGATATGAAATTGGAGAATTGGTGAGTTCCTAAAGAATTCTTCCTAAAGAATGCCCAGAAAATGATCACTTGCATCAAATCTATCACTATTAAAATGCTGACAATTTTGCCTTTTGGAAGGTAATAAATTTAAAAACTATCACAATAAACCTCTTTTTAATGATTCAAAATAGAAAAATAAATTTAGATAAATACCAAGAATCAATCAATAAAAAGAAGATAGGGCAATATTGAATAAAACTGGTATGATTTGCATTTAAAACACAGTTCAGCTCAGTTCAACAAATGTTTATTGAATGCATATTATATTCTAGGTAATGGTGATACAAAGATGAATAAAACAACCTTGATGTTGTCAGGTTATCCCAGTTAAGGAGTGGAAAGAATTGATATAAACAATAATACATGCAGAAACAGGAGGCAGAATGTAGTAGTAAAGATGGGTAGAGTTTGAAGTCAGATGGAATTTGATTACAATCCTGGATTCTGCTTTAATTTTATACCTTTAAGTAAGTGACTTAATTCTTCCTAAATTACCTTTGTTTCTGGGGGAAAAAAAAGGCATTCAATAAAATGGATGTTAACAATAATTTTAAAATATGCATAAGGTACAGAAGAAATACAGCAGAGAGAATGATTTAGAGAGTTGATCCAGGAAGGTTCCAAAGAAAAGGTTATGCATCCAAAGGGTTTTGATACATGAATAGAAATTTGCCAGATAGACAATGTTTATAAAATTCCAGGCAGAGAAAACAACACTTTTAAAGACAGCGGAAGCAGGAGCTCTAAAACTGGGTAACAATTTAATATTGCTGTTGCATTCATTATTTGCTGAAAGTAATTTGAGATGAGGTGAGAGAAGAGGCAGGGGACAGTTTCTTAGGAGCCTGTGCTCTGGTAAGAAGTTTGGACTTGATTCAGGTTGGTAAGGAGACAGATGTTTTGAAAAAGAAAAAAGGAAAACAAAGTTAAACATTATTCTAACAGAGGGGATATGAATCTCATATATAGACTCAGTGACTGTTATTGACTAGAGATTAACCCTTGCAGGATAAGATCTCTGAATTTTTTTAAAAAATGCTTTTAAAGAAAAACAGAAAAATAAAATGAAGCTGTAGTACAAAGTGGACAATCAACTGCAATGTCCTTTCTCTCCTTTTCTCAGAACTGGAAATTCCCTGTCTCCCCTGAATCAGCAGGAGTAGATAGAAAGAATAGCTGTGACTGACTCACAACTCTAAACCAGCAACCCTCAGCATAAAACTGGGAGATCATGAAGTTTTCCAAGGCCCCAAAAGAGGTCAAAATCCTGATAATTGTTGGGAGAAGGTTCACTATCCAAAATAGGAGGAAGAAAAAGAAGCAAAAGCTCCAAGCACAGGGAAGGCAAGAGGAAGGTAACCTAGGGGAGAAGGAGGAAGGTGTCAGTGGGGAGCTCTGCCATTGGAGGGGCCATCCATGTGGACACATACTGAGGGTTTAGGAAGTGGCCCCAAGTGATTGTTTACAAGAATGGGGTTAGATAAAATAAGAGATGCAGAGCCATCCAAAGTCCACCCTGTCCTCGCCCTACCACTCTATACAATTTGTATTTCATAATCTGAAACCTCAAGTAAAGACCTTTTTGGATATTCTTTGGAATACCATACATTTGGGTTCATGAGTCAGAAAAAAGGGAAAATACCACCACCCCATCCCAGAATGGTACAAATGTATACTTTTACTCTGAAAGACTGAGCAGCAAAGGGAGCTACATGTGTACTAGATAGAGCCAGAGAAGGAGGCAGGGTATTTCCTTGACCATCTTTTCCCCCTCTCAAAAGGAACACTACACATGGTTCCCTCCATGGGCAAGTATATATCATTGGCTATAGAGTACAGGGTGAATTGGGATGTGCATGTACAGGACTAGGGACAGGATAATCAATTAGACAATTTTTAAAATAATTAGGACAAAGAGGAGGGCCTGGACCGATGCTTAGGAGTATGGGTAGAAAGGAGAGGATGTCATGGTCTCTCATGTCTCTAGAGCTTCTGCATATTCCTCTTTCTCTGTCTATACAGTACTGTCCTCATTTCCTATTCATTCAAGTCTGAGCTACTCCCCTGTGAAGACTTCTGCAAGAAGATTCAGATATTTCTTCTCCTCTGTACACTTTCTACCTTACAAATAAGTTAATTTTAACAAGGAGGTGTTTTTCTGGAACCCTGTCTGCCTGTTTACCAGAGCATAAGTTCTTTATACCTAGGGCACAGCGTCTTTGAGAACGGCAATCACCTCCATCAACATGACATAGTTATTAGGACTAAGAACAGAGACCACCTGTGTCAACATGAGTTAGTATTTTGTTCCAGGAAATATTTACCCAAGAAAGATAAGACAGTGAACCAATAAATAGTTGCACTATTTGCGTCAGGTAATTCCTGAAAATCAATTTATCTGAGATAACAGTCTGCTCACCTAGGCAAATAGCTCACTTATCAAATAGCACTTATTACAAACCTCATCTTCCTCCGATGACCAATCCTAAGCTATTATGTTATGACAATTGGGGCTTGACCCCAATCTGTTTTCTGTTTTTAAGGACTCTTCTTAAAATACCTGAGTCAGACCCCAAATGCTATAAATACCTTCTCTTTTATGACACTGCTAAGATTGTCAGGGTGGTGTTCTCTTTTACTACAGAGAAGACGATTATCTGGTAACAATATTTTAGGGGAATTCAGCATCTTTCAGTCTGAATCCAGCCTAGAGCAGAGTACTGCTTAATAAATTTGTTGAATGAGTTACTTAAGAGAGAAAGTCCACATGCCATGGTGTTTTGATTGAATGTGTGCAGATGGAGAGAGTCAAGGATATTTCCAAAGTATGAAGTGCTAGCTTGTGCCCTCAGTTAAGATGGCAAAAACACTAGAGCACGTTTTCAGTGAGAAGACTGTGAATCCAATTCTAGACATACTAATTTTGATGTTCTTAGGATGTGGAAATAGGATGTCTAGTTCTATGCTCAGCGATGGAAGCCCCAGATATAAGATTTGTGGGGGAAGATTTGGAACTTGTTTTCTTAATTAGTGGTTCTCAAAGTATGATCTTCAGGCCAGCCACATCAACACCACCTGGGAACTTGTTTGAAAATGCAGATTTTGGGACCCAGGTCAGACCTACCAGTTGAATTGAACAATCTGGAGTGGGGTTCAACTATCAATGTTTTTTTTGTTGTTGTTTTTTTGTTTGTTTGTTTGTTTTGAGTTGGAGTCTCACTCTGTCGCCCAGACTGGAGTGCAGTGGCCGCTCCCACTCACCGCAGCCTCGACCTGCTGGGCTCCGGCGATCCATCCGCCTCAGCCTTCCGAGTAGCTGGAATTACAGGCGCGCGCTACCACACCTGGCTATTTTTTTGATTTATTCTAGAGATGAGGTCTCACTGCCCAGGCGGGTCTCGAACCCGCGGGCTCAGGTAATCCATTCACCTCAGCCTCCCAAAGGCGCAGGATTACAGGCTAAGCCACCGAGCCCGGCCAACTATCAATGTTTTAACAAGCCTTCCAGGTATTTGATGCACTATGAAGTTTGAGAACCATTGCCTTAAAAATTAATCAGAACCAACAAAACAAGAGACGATGTTTCTCAAACTTCTGGTAAGAAACTTGCTAAGGCATGCTAATACTGTGTTCTTACATAAATGGGTCCTCCCTAACATGGGAACCTAAAAGACTATATAGGAATGTAGTTAAACATTTTACCCTTTATTTTTGAATACTGTCTATACCACCTTCTATTTGTGTGCCTTTGGGGGTAAATTGCTTAGCCTTTCTGAACCTAGGTTCCTCATCTGTGAAATGGGAATATGCATAGTACCTACGTTACTGAGTTCTTATGATGATTAAATAAGTTAATATATGTAAAGTGTTAAAGCTGTAATAAGTTTGTTCTTTTAAAAATCTTTGTTTAGAAGCAACTTGCCCTTTTTACTGTCTAACTAAATATTTTCTGTATTTCACCCATCAAAAACCTTTATTAGGCCAGGCTCGGTGGCTCAGCCTGTAATCCCAGCACTTTGGGAGGCCGAGGTGAGTGAATTGCCTGAGCCCGCGGGTTCGAGACCCGCCCAGGCAACTTGACGAGACCTCATCTCTACAATAAAAAAATCAAAAAATCAGCCGGCTGTGGTAGTGCACGCCTGTAGTTCCGGCTACTTGGAAGGCTGAAGCGAAAGAATCGCTGGAGGTCGAGGCTGCAGTGGCCGGGAGCAGCCACTGCACTCCAGTCTGGGTTACGGAGTGAGACTCCAACTCAAAAAAAGAAAAAGAAAAGAAAAAAAAAGCCTTTATTAGTTAGCCCTAATGTTAATTTTATTACATTGCTTGGCTTACAGGAGGTGTTTAATAAATAAGTTAGTTGAGTGAATGAGCACTCCAGTCCTGATTTCCTTGTTTCTTCTCTGAATTTTATAGCTTTTATTATTAGTACCTCTAGGTTTGGCACTAAATTAAACCTTGTTGTATTTATGCCTTGCTTCCTAATCATATTACAAGCTTGTGGAGAGGAAGTATTATCTTGTCCACCTACGCAGCACCTGGCAGTGTTGACTACATAAAAGGAATTCAGTAATAATTTGTGCAAAATAAGGAACTTAATTTTTTTGGTCATGGATTCAATTATCCTACTAAGTTTTTGCAATTTATTATTTCTCTCACCTCCAACAATGTCAAAATCTTAAACTTCTACCACTTTTTCTCGAAGGGCACAAGATAAAAAGAATAGAATTTTTTTTCCTATTTCTGATGTCAGCTCATAAAATGACTCATTATTTTGAGCCTTCATATCAACTTCATAAAGTCAGCCTAACATTCCTAAAATTATTTCTTAAGCCAAAGCTAGGGTATTATGCATGACCTGCTACTCTTAAGCCAGAATAATGGCATGCTATCTCTATAGCTCTAGAAATACACCTTTATGGCTGAGACATGATGTTACTCATCCTTTGTGTAGCCCTGTTTTACCAGCAGCTTCCACAGCTTTCCTTTAACCTTTCTGATAAGCTCACTGCTTTGTGTAGCACTGAGTTGAGATTATGCTGGTTCAGAGGATTGAAAATGTCCCTTCTTATATAGTTAAAAACTCCTGTAACCCTGTAGAAAATTAGTACTTAAAACAGTCACTCAAATTACTGAAAAAAAGAGAAAGAAAATTAGTGCAATGTGTATAATGAAAGAAGGCAGATAAATCTGATATCAAAATTTTAGCTCTGTCAACACACCTAAGCCTCTACTTATTTATGAACAGGGACTAAAAATTATTCACCTTATGGTTTTAGGTGAGCAAATTAAATAAGACAGGTTATGCAGAGTACTCAGCACATGGAAGGTATTCAATAAACAATGGTTATTAATACAAAACAAAGGAAGAGAGTAAAGTACTGTGAGTCTCAGAAACAGGCCATTCTAGAGTCTACACATTTTTCTCTCTAAAATATGATCTCTGGTATTGTGGACATTTAGTTCTATTCTGAAATTCTATTTAAATTCCGTTCAAGAGTGGCCCCATCAAATCTTAAATTACTTATGATAATAGATCTTCAAATAAGAACTCTTAATTAATTATGTAGCTGAAAGGTCTCTCCCATTCAGTGGGGACTTGTCACATTTCTACCCTGAGAGGTTGTTCACTGTTCACATGTGACTTCGTAGACCAGGAAATCTCCTAACCCAGAGGCAAAGGCTTGCAGCAGCGAACTGACTGGCATTTCCTCTGGGAAACCTTGAGTGTCCTTTCTCCAGGGTCTGATATGAATAGTTGTTCTCCCCAAGGACTAGTTCCTATTTTCAGATAATACTCTAGAGGAGATAGTGAAAAACTGGAAACCCAATGATACGTTTTCTTTTTTTTCCTTCAGAAAGACATGTACATTTGAGAGAAAATCAGAAAAGTCTGGACATGCAAGATCCAGGTGGTGTGGACAGCAAAGAGAGTTCTGAAGGACTGTTTGGAGATAAGAATATAGTAAAACACAAATATGTCACATGGTTTGTAAGGAAATTATTTTTTTTTCTTGCAAAGTACCTGGGGAAAAAAAATCTTGATTGATATTCTGAATCCAGTTCTATGTACTATTTACATGTGAAAGTAGTGGAGAACTGGGGCCAGTTTACAGAAGTTGACTTTTTTTTTTTTTTTGAGTTGGAGTCTCACTCTGTCACCCAGACTGGAGTGCAGTGGCCGCTTCCGGCCACCGCAGCCTCGACCTGCTGGGCTCTGGCAATCCTTCCACCTCAACCTTCCACGTAGCTGGAACTACAGGTGCACGCTACCACGCCCTGCTAACTTTTGATTTATTGTAGAGATGAGGTCTCGCCAAGTTGCCCATGCGGGTCTTGAACCTGCAGAATCAGGCAATCCACTCACCTCAGCCTCCCAAAGGCGTGGGATTTCAGGCTGAGCCACCGAGCCTGGCTAGAAGTTAACTTCAAAGAACTCATTTCTAGATGGAGCACAGGCTTGGCTGCAGGCCTACGACTGAACGTTTCTTCTTTAGATTGCCAAGTAGAGCTTCATTTATATTAATAGGCTGTCTATATTTCAGAAGGAAAATCTCTCTAAGGGGCCTAGAAACTCAAGTCATTCATATACTGGTATAAATTGCTTGTTTGAATTTAGTCAGTTATTACTATCTGGAATTGTACATTATGATACCTATACAAATGTGTGAGAAATTCAGCAGAAGAGTAGATCACTGACACGTATAAATAATGATCAAATTCATTAAATTATAGCTGAATATACATTTTATACTATAATTAAGTTTTATTCTTTATCCCTCCTCCTGTGGAGAAAAATGAAGCAGTGCTTTTCATTCTTGTATAAACATGGTCTTCAACCCTTTCACTTCTGACTATAAGGAAGTATGTGTGGAGTCAGGAATAGTCAGAATGTTTTTGCTATTCAAATTTGTTTTGGATTTATTTAAGCCTTCTCCTGGCATTGTGCTTCCTAGTTATTTCTGTGCTCTTTCCCTATCATGGTCTTCATCATTCCTTTTAATATCTTGAAAAATTAGTCACATTTATTCATACTTCTGTTCCCTCTCTTCCACTTCAAAACTTTGTAATCCAAATTTTGTCTCCACTATTTTAATAATATACTTCACACAGCAAAGTGAAACCCTTATACTAGTCAAATTGAAGACCTCCTCTGAGTTCTCATGCATTTAATTTGACCGTAGAAATGAACCACCTTCTCATAGTTCAATTCAGTGTTTTTTGTTTCCTTAGAACAGCTGATTTACTCCTCTTCTACTACCCTTTGTTCAAAAGTAAGAATTTCATAAGATATTTCTATAACTTAAACCAATGACTCTCAGTCCTGGACTGTACATTAAAATCACCTGGGAAAGGTTTAAGTACTAATAATGATGCCTGGGTCCCACCCCCAGAGGTTCTGATTTAATTGTTCTGGAGTGTAGCCCAAGTACTGGGAGTTTTTATTAACAGCTCCCCAGATGATTCTATCATGCCAGTACTGAGAACTGTCTTACGCTACAACTCAGATTTCAGGGGCGTCAATTGTTTTCTTTGAGGTGCAAACAAAGTTGGTTCAAGTTCCTATTCCATGGGAAGCCTCAGGTCCTCTAAACCAGTGGTCCCCAACCTTTATGACATCAGGCATCAGTTTCATGGAAGACAATTTTTCCACAGACTGGGGGTGGAGAGTAGGGGCAGGGGGAGGAGTGGTTTCAGAATGATTCAAGCACATAACCTTTATTATACACTTTATTTCCATTATTATTACATTGTAATATATAATGATATCATTATACAACTCACCATTAAAAAGAGGTGCCAGTGGAAGTGATAAGTAAAATAATGGGCAGTCCACATGAAGACGAAAATAAGTGTCACGTTCTGACTTAAGTCTGCCACCAGATGCCTGTACAATTGAAGTACACCAATTCACTTGTCACTCACCGATAGGGTTTTAATATGAGTCTGAAAGCAATTGATTTATTATGGTCTCTGTGCAGTCAGACTTTACTGCTAATGTTAATCTGTATTTGCAGCTGCTCCCCAGCATTAGCATCACCTCCTCAGCGCCACATCAGATCATCAGGCATTAATTCTCAAAAGGAGTGTGCAACCTAGATCCCTTGCATGTGCAGTTCACAATAGGGTTCACATTCCTATGGGAATCTAATGCCACCACTGATCTGGCAGGAAACGGAGCTCAGGCACTAATGTGAACAATGGGGAGTGACTATAAATACAGAAGAAGCTTTGTTCACCCCCCCACAGTTCACCTCCTGTTGTATGGCTCAGTTCCTAACAGGCCAGTATTGGTCCTGGGGGTAGAGGACCCCTGCTGTAAATAACTGTGAATCCTGGGGGGTTGACATTCTTATTGTCCCATCTGTTTCCAAGTACATAACCTCCTCAACATTTTGTCTTGCAACTAGTCTCTCTAACCAACTGGTCCTCTTGCTTCTGTTCTACACAAATCAATATGTAGAATTTGGTCCCCCTTTCTTGCCATCTCTCTGAACCACACACAGAAGACATTTTCATGGTGGCAGACTTTCCCCAAAGTTTGAATCAATGTAAAGGTTTTACATTAAAGCAAATAAATGTGGGCAATTTATCTGTAGATTCCAATGTCTTGCCATATACCTAAGCTTTCTCTTGCCTGCAAGACCTTTCTCATACCTTAATTATCCTCACATGATTATGCTAAGCAATCTAGATTTCCATACCTTTTTGCTCACTTGTTAGCAGCAGTCTTCTCAGTATCTTAAAATGGAATAGAGTGGTTTTATAGATTAATTTTTCCTCTGATATAAATGATAGCTCCTCATGTGGCAACTGTAAACCAGTAGACTGAGAGAGATATGGGGCATGGGGCTGACAATTTAAAAGAAAGAATCCTGTTACTTACAAGATATTTTCAATCTCCCCACCCTGCCAGAATTCATAAAGAACTCTAATGCCAGAAGTGACAGACAATAAAATCAATGGCCAGAGCACAAATTTACTCCAGATGTAAAAGATTGGATATAAGTGTGTCTAGTATGTTCAAAGAGATGAACAAAGCATGATTTCCATTTTTATTTTTATGGTTTCCATTTTTATTTTTATTTTATTTTATTTTATTTTTGAGTTGGAGTCTCACTCGGTCACCCAGACTGGAGTGCAGTGGCCACTCCCAGCCACCGCAGCCTCGACCTGTTGGGCTCTGGCGATCCTTCCGCCTCAGCCTTCCAAGTAGCCGAAATGACAGGCATGCACTACCACGCCCGGCTGATTTTTTGATTTATTGTAGAGATGAGGTCTCGCTGCCCAGGCGGGTCTCGAACCCGCGGGCTTAGGCAATCCACTCACCTCAGCCTCCCAAAGGCGCGGGATTACAGGCTGAGCCACCGAGCCCGGCAGTTTCCATTTTTAAAAGGTAACAAATTATTAACAGACAAAAATGAAATGGAACAGATAGAGATGAAATAGAATTTATTATAAGTCTTAGAAATGAAAAATACTGTCATTGAAATAAAAATATAATTACTTCAGTAACGTATTACAGTGTGAGAATTGATTCTGAGTTGGGACCTTGGCCAGTGCCCAGCTGGGAGCGCTAGATATGGTGACTTATTTATCTGTGGTCAACTGGTAGCTGGGCTGCACTAGAGGTCCCAGAATTCTTCATTCACAAACGTCAGAGTTCTACCATGC
The DNA here is from genome assembly GCA_027257055.1 of Cephalopachus bancanus. Lineage (NCBI taxonomy): Eukaryota > Metazoa > Chordata > Mammalia > Primates > Tarsiidae > Cephalopachus > Cephalopachus bancanus. The sequence continues at coordinate 10,483,521 of JAPVLO010000024.1, read as the reverse complement.
AACTTTTCCCTCTCTACCTGGTATCTCATCATTCAGTAGTCTAGCTTGTGATTCTTTAGATCACAATGGCTGTCTTCCTTCAGAAACATGAAAGCAGAAGTGCCAGGCTGCTTAGTGGACTGGAATGGGCATAATGTCACTCTACCACAGTCTGTTGATCAGTTGAGTGTAGGAATGACTCAGATTCTTGGTGAAGGGACACAGACTCAATCTCTCCATGGCAGGAAAGGCAAAGCCTCAGTGTAAAAAAGCATGTGGGATAGTGTTGTGATTATCTTTGGAAACACAGTCTACCATAATTATAAACTGAATAAACTTCATAGGAAAAAATAGTAATTTGGAAGATGTTATTGAGAAATGAACACAGAAAGCAGCATAAAAAAAAAAAGAAATAAAATAAGATTGCAGTTAAGAGAATAAATTGATAGGAGGAACAGAGTTGAGGAAATAACAAATAAGCAATATTTGGTGAAGAAAATAAGGAGTCCTAAGCTCAAAGTAACTCTGAAAACAATAGAAATTGATAGTAAATCCATACCTAGAAATATCATAGTCAAACTGCAAAATCTCAAAGTAAAAAAAATAAATTACTTAAAGCTACTAGTTAGTTACCCTACAATGGGATGAGAAATAAAATTTAAACTGATAGATTGCAGAATGCAATAGAGTATTCTCAATGTATATAGAAGAAATAATCTTCAATCTAAAAATTTATACTAAGCTATAAATCAAGGATGTGGGTAAAGGTTAAGACAATTTTGGACACTGTAAACCTTAAAGAGTTTATGATCCACAAACCCCAGTTAACTTTGCAAGATGAGAAATGAACTAAAGACGAGGAATACAAGAAACAACAGTAAACATAGGAACCAATTAATATAAGTTGGCAAATTTAAGTATGTACAGTTAAAAAAATCCTATAGATTAAAAAAAATTGGTACTAAAAATGTAAGCAAAATAATTAGATGAGATATCATGATGTTAAAGACTTTCCAGCCGGGCTCGGTGGCTCAGCCTGTAATCCCGCACCTTTGGGAGGCTGAGGTGAGTGGATTGCCTGAGCCCGCGGGTTCGAGACCCGCCTGGGCAGTGAGACCTCATCTCTACAATAAATCAAAAAATCAGCCGGGCATGGTAGCGCATGCCTGTAATTCCGGCTACTTGGAAGGCTGAGGTGGAAGGATCGCCGGAGCCCAGCAGGTCAAGGCTGCGGTGGCCGGGAGCGGCCACTGCACTCCAGTCCGGGCAACAGAGTGAGACTCCAACTCAAAAACAAACAAACAAAAAAAACAAAGACTTTCCAGGTCGTTATCGTTGTAGAGAAGAGGATACAAATGTGAAATAATAAAGGAATTGTTAGAACAATTTGTGGTTAATTATGCATATTCAGATTCAGGTCTAAGATGAAAACCAGTATAGGTTTTTTTAGGAAATATGTCTAATCAACCAAAGACAAGGTATCAATGGAAAGGAAACATAGTTAACAGACAACACAAAATAAAGATGTTAGAAAGAAATCCAATTATATCTGAAATCTCAATAATATAAATGGTGGATTAAATTCATCTATTAAAGAATGATGGTCAGATTAGGTTTTTTAAGAATACAGTTGTATGCTACTTACAAATAAGAAGCTATGTAGCAATAAAGGCTGGGCATGGTGACTCGCACCTGGAATCCCAGTGCTTTGGGAGGCTGAGGCAGGAGGATTACTTTAGGCCAGGAGTTTGTAGCATAACAAGATCCTGTCTCTACAGAAAAATAAAAATAAAAATAAAAAATTCACTGAGTATTGTAGTGTGTACACACACACACACACACACACACACACACACACACACATACACACACACACACCTGTAGTTCTAAGTACTCAGGAGATGATGTGGGAAGATCACTTGAGCCCAGGAGTTGTAGGCTGCAGTGAGCTGTGAGTACACAACTGCACTCTAGCTTGGGTGACAGAGTGAGACTTTGTCTCTTAAAAAAAAGAAAGAGCAGCTATATAGCAATGTAGAAACTATAAAGCAGAAGTTATGAATAGAGATAGTGATACTACATCACAACGTAATAATACAATGAACAGTTCATCACAAAGATATGATAATCATAACTATTTTATAATCACAGCATAGCCTCATGTAAGACAAAAACTGACAGACTTTGATAGACAATTGGACAGGTCCACAATCAGAGTGAAAGATTTAAACATATTCTATCAGAAGTGAGTAACTTCTGATGTAACAGATTAAAAATTAACAACGGCCAAGTATGGTGCTTCATGCCTGTAATCCCAGCTCTTTGGGAGGCCGAGGTGGAAGGATGACTTGAGCCCAGGAGTTTGAGATTAGCCCTAGGCAACATAGTGAGACCTCATCTCTACAAGAATAAAGAATAAGCCCAGCATGTTAGCACATATCTGTAGTCTCAGCTACTGGGGAGGCAGAGGCAGAAAGATTGCCCGAGCCCAGGAGGTCAAGTCTGTGGTGAGTTGTGAATGTGCCACTGCACTCCCAGCCTAGATGAGAGTGAGACTCTGACTCAAAATAATAATAATAATAATAATAATAATAATAATAATAATAGTATAACAGAACTTTTGTGGGCTGTTTAGGTTACAGGTATCTTAAGACAGTGTCCTTTTCACTATTGTGATTTCTAGGTAGGCCTGAACATCCTTCACCCCCTGCAGTTGCTACTCATTGTGAACGTCTTAAAACATTTTTTACAAAACTGATCACAAACCAGATCAAATTTGTGAACAAAAACAAAAACAAAAAATCCTATAATATCTAATATAGGGAAAGGAATCAGAAAATTATTACATTCATATACAGATTCAGGGTGTTTAAATCAGAATAAACTTTTGACACTATAATTTGGCAATACTTTTATTTAATTTAATTAATTAATTAATTAATTAATTTTTATTTATTTATTTATTTGAGTTGGAGTCTCACTCTGTCTCCCAGACTGGAGTGCAGTGGCTGCTTCCGGCCACTGCCAGCCTCGACCTGCTAGGCTCCAGTGATCCTTCTGCCTCAGCCTTCCAAGTAGCTGGAACTACAGGCATGCGCTACCACGCCCAGCTAATTTTTGATTTATTGTAGAGATGAGATCTCGCCAAGTTGCCCAGGCGGGTCTCGAACCCGCGGGCTCAGGCAGTCCACTCACTTCAGCCTCCCAAAGCACGGGATTATAGGCTGAGCCTCTGAGCCCGGCTGGCAATACTTTTTAAAAAATTGGAATTTTGCATATATTCTGATTCAGCAATTAGAATCCTGGAAAATTTTGTTAAAAATATGATTATGCAAATGAGAAAATATATATGCATAGAGATGATTACCATAGAGTTATGTGGAACAGGAAAAGAAAGGAAATAACCTAAATGTCCAAAATGTGAGATTGATCAAAATTTATTTGAAAATATTTGATACAATATTTGTTATTAAAAGAGATAAAGAAATGAGTTGGCCAGTATTTGGTATTCATAGCATGACTTCCCTCACCTAAACTTGTAGAGACATGCTAAATGGATTTCTTTTCACTTAGGCAAAACATGGTCTCAGAATCTTCTCAATATCAAGCTCTAAGCAATTATAATCAGGATAAGAAATTAAAAAGAAAACATGGAACTTGGAGCCATACCTATTGTATAGGAAGAACTAATGGCACAGAAAAATGTTCATTATATATTGTTAAGGGAAAAAGGTAGATGACCAGGGAGGCATCAAACCCTAATGGCTATCAAATTTCAGTTGAGGAATATTCATCCTGAAATATGTACAGATGAAAATGTTAGCATGAATGTTAAAGGTAATTATTTTCAGGTGATGGGACAGTGTGTGATTTTTGTCTTTTTATTTTATTTTCCACAGTGAAAGTGAATTACTTTTATAGTAAAACATATTTATAAAATGATTTTTTCTCATTTTTCAAGCCCTAGCATCTAAGAATCCCTCCTTATATTGAATCAATTTTTCTTTGACGCTTTTAGATGCCTGAGACTCTTTCATTGCACTTAATCAAAGTTTGACCTTTGTTGGAGTAATCTGTGTGTGTCTTTCTCCTCAACCAGATTGAAATTTCTGGAGTGTAGCAACTCATATTACTTAACACAAGTGGGTTGCTCTTACCAGGTGCCAGGACACATTCTGTTGAATCTAACTGAATGAACTTCTGGAACACACTTTCATCTAAGACAGATAGCAATAATTCAATACACCCTGTGCTCAAGTACAAAATCATTCTGAGTGGCTATGCAGAATCTTAAAAGGGAAGAAACTGACTTGGTGGGCTCAGTGAACTTCAATCCCTTTGTAGAACTTTCCTCACACAACAGTTTCATTCTAAGAAAATAAAAGCAAATATTTTACTTGGAACTTGATAGGATAAATATTTTAGATAGGATGGACACTTTAGTTAAAATGAACAATTCAGGAAATAATTTTTCAGTTTTCTGTTTGTAGCTAAGGAAGTGTTTATCTTTTCAGAGGTTCTTGAAGTCAGCATATGTAGACTCTTTTTATCTCTGAACCCTGTGGGCTGTGATATATCATTGTTGAGAAAGGCTGAGCTGGAATAATTTCTTCACAGAGCAGAATACTCAGTGATCCAGAAAAGTTACCTACTCCCATGCCTTCGTCTGTGACTTTAGCACTAATTTCTGATAGAAGAAACATAAAAGAAGTAATTTAAAGTCAAGTGCAGAAGTGAAGTTAGAGAGAGAAACTTCCAGGACACACAAACAGAGAAATTGAAAAGCTAATCTGGACCTGAGAAAAGACACTGGAGCCAAAAAGTAGAAATACAGTTTTTCCAGGAGAATTCAACTAAATATTATTATTAGTTAAATTTTTTCTTAAGACTTAAACAATGATGCACCAACAAAATGCAATGTTGGAGTTCCTTTTGTTCACTGTCCTGCTTTTATATTTGCCATCACCAAACTGCTTCTGGAAAGATAAAATGCCTTCTTTTTAATGACTTTCAAAGAAGGAAAGTACATAACGTTTCTAAGTAAACTATTCCAGAGTTGAGCAACACTTGCTATAACAGATAAGAACATTATGTACATAAATAACTGACAATAAAATTGAGTTTGTACCCTTTTGTTTTATGCTTAGTAGATATGGGACTTGTGATCCTGGTTCTCAGTATTATAAAACTTTAGGTAGATGACAACTAGCACCAGCTCCAAAGTTATAATTATTAGGGAGATGCCAATAGAAGACTAAGCGAGTCTAGAGTTTACTGTGCTGTGGTCTTTCCAAAGGTGGTCATTGGGTGGCAGAATAATTATGCATACATCCATATGTAATTCTGTGTGGGTCATGAGAACAGATTGACCTGCATTTGAACAAATATAGTAACAGTATAATTAACAATTCTTCCTATTTTTACTTCTCCATGGTAAATAACCTATCATTTTTTTTCTGTAGAAGATTTAGTTTCTAGATCTCTAGTCATAGAAACATGGGATTTTATAGCTAGACTGGATTGCTAAAATCATCTAAACTAATCTTAAAATTTTTTAAGCAAAATAAACTAAAGGACTAGAGAGTTTTTGTTAGTGAATGAGCTAGTGTGAAGCACAAGGCTTCTGACCTCTGGTACTGGGCATTTTTTTTTTTTTTTTTTTGGTCGGGGTCTCACACTGCCACCCAGGCCAGAGTGAGTGGCATGATTACAGCTCACCACAGCCTCGACTTCCTGGGCTCAGGTGATCCATCTGCCCCAGGCTCCTGAATAGCTGGGACTAGAGGCCTACTCCACCACCCCTGGCTCTTTGTTTTTTTCTCTTGTTTGAAAATGAGTCTTCCTTGTTGCCTAGGCTGGTCTCGAACTCTTGGGTTCAAGCGATCCTCTAGTCCTGGGTTTTTAACAGCACTTCATTATATTGTTCTGCATCTTCTGCTATGTAGATATATATTTTTTCCTTTAGAGGCATGCATACACCAGGGCCTAAGTTAGTGCTACTCCAAGTGTAGTTCTCAGACCTGTGTTGATCTATGACTGTTTACTGGCCCTTAATGACATAAGTAGAGACATCAAAAATATTTAGAAACTTTTATAAGCAATTGAACAAAGACATTTATGTCTGTTGAATGTAGTAATAAACAGTTTAGACTTGTGTTTTTTATGTCTAATTTTGTAATGTTATTTATCCATTTTATGAAATTCATTTTCATAGAATTTTATACGTATATTGACTGGATTAGAAATGAAAATCAGGCTGTCACCACAGAGAGACTAAGAAGGACCAGTCTAAGTGGGGCATTGGGTCTTTTAACAATGAATGGGACACTGGCGGAACAGAATGCTTAAAAACATAATTGAAAGGAGCAAGTTTAGTATTTCCATTATGGCTGAACATGGGCATTTAATGTGAGTAGTTTATGGGAAATAAGATAGGAGAAGCTGAAGAGCACTGAGCTATGACACATTTTTATGGCACTTAACTAATTATTCTTCATTTTAAGTTCTTTTAGAAACATGATTTTTTTTGGTCAAGTTCAAGAAATCTTTTAGCAATTCATAGCACATAGGGCAGTTACCCTATACAATAGCTTGAATTCATTTTTCTACCATATTTCAACATACAGCCAAGTCTACTTTTCAAAAAAAATTTTAAAATTTTCTCCCTAAGTCTGCAAGTATCGGTCCTTACTTACCTAGCCAAGTTTATTCAAATCACTAGTCAAATTTCATTATGATTGTAAAAAGTTCAGTTCAGTCCTCTGGGATATCTTTTACCTCTAGATTCTATAATTGCTGTCATTATGCAAATCAAAGAAAAATGCAAGGATGCTTGAGCACAATACCAGTCACAGTGAAATATTCCTGGGTGTTTCTTCCAGGACTGATAATGACTTACTGATAACTGCCCCCTCAGACACTTCAACCATTTGCTAATCCATATAGCACAATAAAGGCAGACTCCCAGCAACCTCAACTACCTAACACAGTTTAAACCTGAATGTGAAAAAATTATAAGCAGCTGAGACAGTTATCATAAAAACTGTACATGGTTCTAAATACCAGGTCGTAGCATGGAACTATCCCAAGTCAGAGTATAATGTGTTGGTAGCCTTAGGTTGTTAACTGATCCTATTCCTTTTGCCCTGAATAGCCTACACACCCAGTACACTGACCCCATCAAACACCACTTCCTCTGTCAAGTCTCATCCAAGACTTTAACTCTCAGTGCACTGACAGGGCTTTGCATATATTTCAATGACTCTTCTCTATGTTGTTGTACTTTTTTATTTACATGTCTGCCTGTTAGCCTTTTCCAAGGAACCAGAAAAAAGACAAGGACCATTTCATGTATATTTGTGTCCCTAGCACCTAATACATAAGAAGCATTCCACAGAGCTTGTAGAAGGAATGGATAGATGGTTATCTGATTTCTTCTTTTGATCTTCTGAAGTATAAAAACATGTATGTGAGCCGGGCTCGGTGGCTCAGCCTGTAATCCCACGCCTTTGGGAGGCTGAGGTGAGTGGCTTGCCTGAGCCCGTGGGTTCGAGACCTGCCTGGGTAGCGAGACCTCATCTCTACAATAAATCAAAAAATCAGCCGGGCGTGGTAGTGCATGCCTATAATTCCGGCTACTCAGAAGGCTGAGGCGGAAGGATCACCGGAGCCCAGCAGGTCGAGGCTGTGGTGGCCAGGAGTGGCCACTGCACACCAGTCTGGGCGACAGAGTGAGACTCCAACTCAAAAAACAAAAACAAAAACAAAAACATGTATGTGGTCCTGGCTATTGTGTTTTTTTCCTTTGTCATAAAATGAGTATATGACTGTAGTACTTCTGTCTATCAGCAAGTTGCAGTTTCTTCTTGAAAACATCTACAACTCCCCCCTCAAAAGAAAACATCTACAATTCCAGCAGGAATTTTAAAAGGGACAGGAGTAGAAGGTGCTTATGTCAAGAATAAAGATCATGCCTGCATTCCTGCTTCTGGTGTCATTTTATTAATCTACCTGCCATGATGCCTGACTCTTAACTGCCTTGACCAATGGAAAGATGATTGACTCTTCCCTCCAGTCACACTGGCGGGAATGTCCCTTTCTGTCTTGCCTCCTCCAGAATGTCTCATGTCCAGCACACACTTTTCTTGTTTCCTCTTCTTTGCCATTAACTTGGAATGTCTGCCTCTTGTGAAGTATTAAGTATGAAATATAAATGCTAAATATGAAATACTGAATTTATACCGGGTCCATACTTTGTGTTAGACTTCTTATTATATACAGTGGATATATGGAGGAATGATAGGTCTTTGTTCTTATTTAATTACCTAGTGCTATCATTGATGGAACTGTCACTCGGTGAAGTCTTTTACTTTTATACTCTCATTTACTTTTCATTAGATGATATTATATTATTATTTCCATTTTACGGATAAGGAAAGTGAATCTTGAGGAGATTGTGCAAATTTCCCAAGAGTCCATTACTTGTAGGAAACAAAATAAAGACTTAAAACATAAGGTGTTTGAATGCCAAGTTTGCACATGTAACTGTGCCATAATGTCTCTCTACGGACATGTTGACATTCCCTTTCCTATCTTATCTAGAAATTTCACTGTGGGGAAGAAGACTAGACCTAATTTTCTAACTATGTTTGATAAATTAGCAGGAACTATAGCTGCCACGTGTAGACTAATTTTCCTATATATTGATGGAGAGCATCATGCAGAATCTTAAGTAAATTTGTAAGAGATTGAAATGTGTGTCTCCGCCTTTACATACCAGGTTCTCTACCTTACCATAGATTAAGTTATTATTTTAAAATGTATTATTTAAGAAAACAAGCAGGTTATTATCCATTGCCCTGTCCTCTATAAGGGTCTTGCAAATTATTTTTGCCTTCATTTCTTCTTGCTATTTTTCCAAACTAAGTTAGCAAGTTTTTCTGCTCTATAATTTCCTAGGTTACTATCCCATTTTCCTTTCTAAAATAGAAGGACCTCTGAAACGTGTCCAATCTTATTCAATTTCTCAGAAACAACAGCTACTTGACCCGTAAGGTCCCTGATAATTTCATAAACACTTCATTATAAAAATAACCAGGCACCGCAGACTTGAACTCATTTAAGTTCCTCCCAGGTCTTCTCCTACTGTGGCTTGATTTCTTGCCCTTCCATCTTCTATGAGATCTGTTCTGTTTCTAATTATAGCTTATTTTACTAACATGATTGTCTTAGTGTTACCTATGATTAGCTCTCCATTGAGCTATAAGAACAACAGTAACAAACCCAGAAGCACAATATGCCCCTTTGTTCCTTCTACAGTGACAAATGAATCATATTTCTCTAGAGCCATGTTTTTCTTTAATCTAGCAAATTCTTATCATTCCTATTCTGAAGGTGACTGGCACTGAGTAAGCAGTGGAAAATGTCTTCTCTACTGAATGTGCTAATTCTGCTCAGATGCTTCCCTTTCTCCTCACCATAAAAACAAAACAGAAACACTATAATTTGTTGAAAAATTGGTATGGGTAACTCACTGGTGAATAAACATATAGGTAAGAGGAAGATGTAAATTTGTGAGTGCTATTTTTTAAATTTAAATTACTTTCTGCCATATTTGAAACTCTCTACTTATCTTGATAATCTCACTACCCATGGAGAATCAAGTAATTTGGTTTATTTAAATGGAACCAGCACAAAATTTTGCCAATTATTTGATTATTAATGCTGCAATTAACCTTTTTTGTTCTTAATGATTTAATAACAAGACATATTGTTGATATGTTAAGCAAACCAAGCAGCAGAATATTTCTTAATGATTTTATAACAAGAGAGATTTCGGTATCAAGGAGTATTATTTTATCATGTTAGTGTACTCATATGATATAATGGAATGCATTACTCAGGTTTCTCCAGAACCAAAATATTTACAGAGAGATATATTTTAAAGAATTGGCTCATAAGTTTACAGGGGTTGTCAAATCCAAATTTTACAGGGCAGGCAGGCAAACTGGAAATCTAGGAAAGAGTTGATGCTGTAACTGAAACAGTCTGAAAGCAGTCTACAGGCAGAATTCCTTTATTTGATTTTTTTTTTTTGAGTTGGAGTCTCACTCCATCGCCAAGGTTGGAGTGGCACGCTCATGGCCACCCCAGCATCGGGGATCCTTCCGCCTCAGCCTTCCAAGTAGCCGGATCTACAGGCGCGTGAGACCACACCTGGCTAATTTGTTTTCTTTTTAAAATTTTTATTGTAGAGATGAGGTTTCACCATGTTGCCCAGGCTGCTCTTGAACCCGCAGGCTTAGGCATTCCTCCTGCCTCGGCCTCCCAAAGTGCTGGGATTACAGGCTTGAGCCACTGCGCCCAGCCTTGTTTCTTGACAGACCTCCGTGTTTTCTCTCTTGGCCTTCAACTGATTATATAAGCACCACCCCCATTATTGAAGGTCATCCACTTTACTCAAAGTCTACCAATTTATTTGTTAATCATATCTAAAATATGTTTTTACATCAACATCTAGACTGGTGTTTGACCAAAAATTTGTACCCTTAGCCCGGCCAAATTATACATAAAATTAACTATCACAAATGTTTAATCAGTTCTTAATTTCAAATTCACCACAAAATTTAGAGATAATACTCAAAATACTTAAAGCAAAACAATTAACACTTTAGAATGGATGCATGAACATTATATAAGATACCTACAAGAAAAGAGAAGAAGCCAAAGTCATTTTTCTCTAGTTCTCCGTACTTCAGGTGCAAGTATTTTCCAATGTGGAGATAGAGTTTGAAACTAAGAGGGTGGATTACTGGAAAGAAAACTGTGCTAACTCTGAGGTCAAGCAAAACAAAGCTTATTGTCATTCCTTTGAAAAGAAAATAAGTAGAAACATCCACACATGAATTTCTTTTCTCCCCCACTAATTTGTGAACTGCTTATTAATAAGGATTACATATTACTCTTCTTTGTACTTCATGGAGCTCAACTATTGTTGGACAGTTTAAATGAGAGTGAATCCCTGAAAAAGTTAGCCCACAGATTCAGTAAACAAAGGGACCAAATATAACCCAAAAGGCCTCAAAGGCTGGGTAAAGTGTAGGTGGTTGAGTGAGTGCAGGGCAAATGAGGGAGGAAACCACGTTATTAGGGAAAAGTGGCTGTTTTCAGGGGAAAAATGCAATGAAATTGATATCTTAGTGACAGCGTAGTGCTTTTGATAATGTGATCCTTGCCATGTAACTGTTCTGAGGTAGAGGTAGATGTGTGTCATTGATGTAAGGAAGGGCACAAATAGCATGATATTGAAGGGGCTTATAATTTATGAATGTGTTATTTGTAACATAGGATGATGGCAAGTTGTAGGGGCTGAGAGGAAAAATGTGTGCTAAGTACCATGTTATCTAGAAAGGTAGAATAAGTTTATAACAGTTACAGATGACAGTAGCATTGTCATTATGAAGGCAATTGGCAAATATTTATGAAGTTGATAAAGCAGCACCATTGGAAGGCCCTAAGGCCTTCAAGAGTAAGTAGCTCAGAGAAATTCTTCCATGACTCTTAAAAGCTGGTGAAAATGGAAGGTTGTGTCTGTTCAAGTTCTGCGTTGGAAAAAGCAGAAATAAGAGAAATGAATATGACCTGACTTGAATGAGTGTTTAGGGGAAGCAACTGAGGCAAAAAATCTGAATCAATGAATGGTTTGTTTGGAGAACAACATTGAAGAAGCTATGAACTGGGAATAAGAAAGAACCATATGTTAAAGGCCCAATCCTCTTTTCTAGAAATATTGGGAATCCAATGCTTTATGAACACTTTTGTATACACACTCATACGTACACAAACATATACACACTAATCAATAATGCCTCAGATTCTGCAGCAAAAATGAAAGTAAAGTTAAAATTCTGAAAAACAACACAATGTCTCATTGTTTATCTGCTAACATTTAGGGATATTGATTTGGAACAATCTATGCATACCAAAAGTATTTTTAAAATTTAAACCTAAAAGAGTAAAATAACATTCCAAAAAATGTTATATAGTGCTAAAATATGTACAAAGTATTACACAGAGCTTAGAATCACTTTTTCTGTCCAGTTGATTAAAAATCTTTTCAATGATAGACCAGAGTTGGGAATTAGGAAGCAGAGTAAAACTGAAAACAAAATGGAGCAATTAGTATTCTACAACCTACCAAGGTGGATGAACCAAAACCACTACCAGGTTGCTACTTACACACGAATGATGGATGGTGAACTCACAGTGCTGAAATTAATCCAAGTGATAATTTACCTACTTGCAATGCTGTTTTAAATCAAGAAATTTACTAATACAAGTGCCAGATTCTGAGTTCATTAATGATAAAATGACACATTTGTCTTTCATCGTGTGATTCGACTCCAAAGGCAAACGCAGGTGGAATGCTGGCCTCAGTTCAGACAAAGCCTAGTTCAGAGAACAGCTTAGTTCAGAGCTAAGCACTGATCTTCAAGGCTTCTGAGTCCTTTGATAGGCTTCTGGCATTTGTTGTTTGCTCTCTTGCCTTTCACGTTGGAGCTTTTGCCTCCTTTGAAGGTTTGTTCCAAGGAGCAAGCTCAGAAAAACACTTCCATGTATCCGGCTATGTCAATTGCTCCATTGCATTTAGGGTACCATTAACTTTGAGAATCCACCCATCTCATTACTGCACAAAGAACAATAAGTTCAATTCTTCCCTTCTTATTCTGCAGGCATATTCTCTGTAAGGAGAAACATAAAAGCTCTCTGCTTCATCCCAAGGGAGGAGGCTTTTTTTTCTCTTCCCCACATAAGGCTGACCAGGGCAGGCTTCAGCCACACAAGTTTGATTCACAGGTTGCAGAACTGGACTAAATAACTCCAAGCACCTTGTGAAAGCTCTTTGGGAGATGTCTTTTCCAAATGAGGTTTGCACTCCTTGAAAAATGTATAAAGGAAAACTTAGAGCTTGAAATGAAAAGACATAATTTTGAATCTAGCCCCACAACTTGCTAACCGTGTAAAATTAACCATGCTCCTTTCTGAGTCTCCTTATGATATGAGAATAATAAGGTTTACCATCAAGCTGCCATGGAGAAATAATGAGATGGTATATGAGCAATTGTCTGGCAAAGATCCTGGTCTCAAAAAAAGCAGCCCAATAAGTGTTGATCCTAAAATGCCCATAGTGGGCATCTGATAGAAGGCCAGGCCTAGTGGTAAGTCCTTTCCAGATACCATCGCATTTAATCCTCCTAGCCATCTGATTAGGGAGTCATTGTTTAATCCTCATCAATCTGATGAGGAAATAAAAGCCAAGCTAATTAAATAACTTGACCTAGTCAACCGACAGTAAATATAAATCCTGGAATTTGAACTCATCTGACAACACGCTCTTTCCTTTAGCATGCATTGGCTCTGCGTTAGAAGTAGAAAGTTAAAAAGCCGTAAAAAGGAGTAGTTGGAGCTCTAGAGAGGGTTTATTCTTTGTTATTATTGTTATTATTATTATTATTATTATTATTATTATTATTTTGAGTTGGAGTCTCACTCTGTCGCCCAGACTGGAGTGCAGTGGCCGCTCCCAGCCACCGCAGCCTCGACCTGCTGGGCTCCGGCGATCCTTTCTGCCTCAGCCTTCCGAGTAGCCGGAATTACAGGCATGTGCCACCATGCCCAGCTGATTTTTTGATTTATTGTAGAGATGAGGTCTCGCTACCCAGGCGGGTCTCGAACCCGCGGGCTCGGGCAATTCACTCACCTCAGCCTCCCAAAGGCGCGGGATTACAGGCTGAGCCACCGAGCCCGGCTGTTATTATTATTTTTAAGTATAAAGCATAGTGCCTGGACCATAGTAGAACTTCAATAAAAGGTTTGTTGAATGATAGCTGATTTTGTGTGCTGGCTGGTGGTAAAGATTTGGAATTGTCTGGAGAGAATAGGGCTTGTAACTGCTCCAGAGATGTAGAGCAGGGAATGACTGTGGGTTCAAATATGACTCTCCAAGAATTAGAAAGAACTTACAAAAGCATTCTGGATTGCTGGGTCATTCCAAAGATTCAATAGACCAGGCATTAGCCTGATAACCAGCCCAAATCTAAAGCAGACCTTGGGATGATTTGGGTTTCTACACCTTTCAGTGTTAAACTAGTACTGATTTCATGACCCAGAAATGCTAATATCTCCTCAGGTTTCTTTAGTGCAGGTCACTCAGAGGCCAATAATATTACACAAGCTGTGTAGTGCACTTGGAATTGCAGCTATTAAAGGAAAAGGAGTTAAAGAGAAGAGATAAAGTGATTTACGGGGAGATATTGCTTCTCTAGCAATTCTATTGCAAGAGAAGACTGATAGAACCAGAAAATAAATCATAATACCATTTCAAAATACGGAGAGAAATCTCTGTGGAACCTGGTAGTAACTTTATCAAGGGCTTGCCTAAGGGAGGAAGGCTTCGTCTCTTGGACGTCATTGTGAAAATTTTTATTCCCCTTGAGGCATCCTATGATCTCTATTCAACAGAGGAGAAAAAACACAGAGAGGGTAATTGATGGCTGTCCCCCTCAGCTGGACCCACTGATCAGCAGGTTTGGGTGAAGGAGAAAGTATGGCTGGAGTGAAAAGTTGGAAACATCCAGGTAGATAACAGAAGACAAGATTAAAGCTCAAGGGACCCACTCAGAACTAAAAAAAAAAAAAAAAAAAAAATGAGTTTCAGGTCTGATTCACTCTTTTCTGATAGGATCCTAACTCTCATAATCTCTTCTTTTTAAGTCACTGCTCTAACATATAATAGAACACATGTTTTAGGCTAATTTATTCTAAAGTACTTAAATTTTTAATTTATCTTTAAAGAAAATATTGCAGCCGGGCTCGGTGGCTCAGCCTGTAATACCGCGCCTTTGGGAGGCTGAGGTGAATGGATTGCCTGAGCCCGCGGGTTCTAGACCCGCCTGGGCAGCGAGACCTCATCTCTACAATAAATCAAAAAATCAGCCGGGTGTGGTAGCGCATGCCTGTAATTCCAGCTACTTGGAAGACTGAGGCAGAAGGATTGCCGGAGCCCAGCAGGTCGAGGCTGCGGTGCCCGGGAGCGGCCACTGTACTCCAGTCTGGGCGGCAGAGTGAGACTCCAACTCAAAAAAAAAAAAAGAAAATATTGCTTCCTAAGCTTATATACTCTTGTCAGATGACAATGTATCAGTAAATAGGTTTTTAAAAATTAAACCTCTCCTTAGATTAACAAGGGAGCAAATCATGCAAGTTCTAGCAGTTCTTAGAAAAGGTCTCTTAATATTCACAAGACTTAGGATTCTAGAAGCAAGGTAGTATATGTCAGTAGGAGAAAAACCAAACAAAAATATTCTCTAATTTAATAATCAGATACTTTGTGTTCTAATTCAAATTTTATGTGAATAACTCATCTCAATTTCCATCCACATTTTAAAAACTACCTAACACATAGAGAAGTATTCTTGGGTCTGAATTTTTATAACAAATACTTCCAAGTTCCTCTGCCTTTCCAATTTCTCGCAAGCTCAAGCAATTTTTCATATTTGTGGTATAAAAATTTTGATCCATTATTTAAAATAACCTGCAAGGTATTAACATATGTTGTGATTATAACCATCTAGCCATGCAGGTCCATTGTGTCAGAAAGGGCTATTACTGTATGAAGGTAAAAAACACACACACATACACATGAAACAAAACAAATAGTTATGTCCAAGTCATTCTTGACTTCTTGACTAGGCGTTGGAAGGATAAATGAGATAATGAAAGATGCTCTTGAGTTCTGAGGAGGACGGCTGCTCCATGCAGTCAAGACATCATTATTATTAATTACCTTTATTCATCTTCAAACCATCTGTTTCCAAACATGGGTACTTATAGTCCTATTCTCATATCTCGGTGCTCCCCAATGTGTACCTTATACATATTTAATCTTTAGTCTATTTCAAAAGAAATTATTATTTTGTACATTATGTACAGATGGATGGTGATGCTTTAATAAAGGAGTGACAGCAATCCATTTCTTTGATGATTCTTTTGTTTGAGACAAAATCATTCACTCTAACATTAAACTATTCTAAACACTTTCCTGCTGGTATGCTAACATAAGTTAAAAAAAAAACGTTGAAAAATGAAATCGTGCCATCTGGTGGTGAAAATAAATGCATTACTATCTGGAAGTTATTTCCAGAAATTTTTTATTTCCTTTTTTGTATGTCAATATCTTCATTACTATAATAGTTTTTAATGAGTTGACTTAGGTCATCAAAAATTAGAATACAGGTTATCACATAAGGTAGCAATACACTGTTTGGAATATATCTAGCCAGATCCAATTATACAATGACAAAATTCCCAAATCAAATTCTTTTCCCCCGTAAAGCGTGGTGAGAAATTGTACAAAGCCGTGGTGGAACTGATTCTCATCTTAAGCAACTGGGAGTAGCAATTTCCTGGAATCTGATGTTATCATTTCTACCGTAGTCACAAATAAATGAAATGAGATGCATCCATGAAATTCAGAGCTGCTCTGTGGATGATGGACGAACTTCCTGAAGAGATATGACACTTTACTAATTCCCTGTAAACTTTGCTCACCCTTGGAATTTAGTCATGTCTGAAACCTAGAGGGGTAGACTTGCTGGATTTTTGTCTTGTCTTGTTTTGTTTTGCATGAGAACTTTATGAGCCTGCCATAATAATCCAAGGGGGCTGAAACTGGAGACCAGTGTAAGTGAAAGACTACATTTCACTCAGGATCCATCCTCTTTCATCCTTTCTGTCCTCTAAAGACTAAGGTATGTCCTAAGAGAGAACCTATCAAAATGGAAAATGTCCTCAGGCTACTGATTCTTCTGTCTTTTGATCTCACTGAAAATGGGCTTTTTCTAGGGGAACAGGGAATAGGTCTGGCACAAAGAAGTGTTTAATAAATATTTGCTGAATTACATAAAAATGAAGAATCCTTCTTTCCTTGTAGCCCATAACAGGTGGTTTCAACTTAAATAAAGTTTCTGAAATGCCAGTCTTAAAATGGCTTAATAATCAAGTCCAAATTCCTTACAAGGCCGTTCACAATCTGTTCCTGTGCACCTTTTTTTTTGGACTCCTCTCCTCTCATTTCTACTCCCCCACTTCTCTTCTCTAAAACAAACATATATCCATGTGCATGCACAGACACAGGTACATACACACACACACACACACACACACACACACACACACACACACACACACACACACACGAAAGAGATCTATCTATACACAATTGCTCACCATTCTCCAAGGCCACAGTGTTCTGTTGACCCTTTCTTACTTTACCTAATGAACTCTTAAACTTTTTTTTTTTGAGTTGGAGTCTCACTCTGTCGTCCAGACTGGAGTGCAGTGGCCGCTCCCTGGCCACTGCAGCCTCGACCTGCTGGGGTCTGGCGATCCTTCCGCCTCAGCCTTCCAAGTAGCCAGAACTACAGGCGCGCGCTACCAGCCCGGCTGATATTTTGATTTATTGTAGAGATGAGGTCTCGCCAAGTTGCCCAGGCGGGTCTCAGACCCACGGGCTCAGGCAATCCACTCACCTCGACCTCCCAAAGCGCGGGATTACAGGCTGTGCCATGGAGCCCGGCCCTCTTAAACATTTTAAAACATTAAACTCAAACACTACTTCACCATGAACCTTTCTCTGGCTTTCCTCCAGTGGACAATAGTGCTTTATTCTCTGTACTCAGAGAACCTCACATACATACTCCAACATAAGAGTTATTTTGTTAAAATTGTTTCCATGGACATCTCATCTACTACACCATGTTTTTCAAGAGAAAGGATTGTATTCTATTTCTTTAAAATCTTTTTTTTAATGTTTTGGATAGTTATTGACCCTCTCATTAAGCTCTTATTAAATGCTTGTTAAAGTCATGAATGATAGGTGGTAAATAATGCTAATCAATCTCCATATCTAATCTTGTCTCTTACTTAATGGAACTCCAAACCACTCCAACCTCTCCATAGTCACTCAGCTAGGGATGACCATACAACAAAATTCTCATCATGATATGTGACTGGACAAGATATGTGACACTGCTCTGCTACTCGTTAGAAACTGCTTGTTCTTCATTTTCTTTGTCTTTATTGCTTACCACTGGGATCAGATGACAATTGGTGTAGTCTCTTTGGACTTAGTGCTAGAAACCATGTTGAAGTCAGTTGAGCTGCCCTAACAGACTAGGAAGCTTCATAACCTTGGTGACCAGAGCTTCTGGACCACCCAACTCTGGATAGTCATGTTAGAGAAAAATAAATTCTGTTATAGTTAAACCACGATATTTTTGGGTATCTTTGTTACAGCAACTCAGGTGGTACCCTAAGTAATAAATGGTTGAAATATAAATTATTTTCTATGATATTGAAGCTTATTTTGTACCATAGAAAATATTTCAATTTCTATTGTGTATTAGGATACAACCTAGAAATATGTAATGGAAAACATTTAAATATTACTTTTGCAGATGAGCTTCAAGACTGTATCAAATTTCTATTAATTACCTATAGAACATGTCATCTTTAAAAAGAAATAAGTATTTAAGAGAATAGGACCTTTTTTATAATCTTTTAAAATACCTTCTATTCTCAAGACACTACCTTGTTCTTGGCTTCTGATCTTCCTCCCTCACTAAAAAATTGATCTCAGTTTCAGGCTCAACCTTGTCTCATATTCTAGGAAAATCTTGACCTTGAGTAGAAGAGAGTGGAGGAAGTCCAGACTGTCAGGTATTAACTGCTAGCATGGCCTTCAGCACCAGTTGAGATCATTTGTGTTGTTTCTCCTGAAACCCAATATTCATGTCTTTGAATCTGCAATCACGTTTTAGAAACCTGAATGGTAACCCAAATGTTGTATTGCCAGAATTACATTCTTGCAACTGCCAGAGGACTGGCAAGATACATTCTCATGGTCTAGACCATAAGACTCATTGCTTGAGTCTTCTAGAAATCCCCACTATTAGGTGATTTTCCCCCAGTATAAACCACTGGATGTCTTTTGCCTTCTTCTGTACATTCAACTCAACTACCATCTTGGTTTATCCCCTATCCCATCCCACTGCCTGATGCTTTCCTCTTTTATTCCTTTTCTTCCCTGGAGTGAAGGGTCAATAATGATAACGTCCTGAGATATGATAATATTGATGAATAGCTTCCAATTTGTCATTAATGTATCATTAATATAATATATGTGTTTAGTAAAATTTTCATTTAAAACCATTAGGCTTTTGAGTGCTATTACCTTTAGCAATTGCCTTCAATCTGAAGTTGAAGGTATGCAAAACCATTGTTGTGAACACTGTAACTTATCCCTGTCCTATATTTATTTATTTATTTCTCATAAATTATTATTATTCTTATTTGCCTTTTGTTAACTGTCTCTCTCTTGTCTGGCAAGTCTAGCAATCAAATGTTTCTCTCCTCACTCTTCTGCTCTTATAGCAATGAACATGTGAGTGGGGCTGACCACTAAGTGACCTCTTTCCACTGGCAACATTGAATGATCCAAGGATATAAAAATGACTTTAGCAAGGTCTCAGTATCTTTTCAAGAACTGATATACTTGCCAAAGAAGAGAGGATTTTCCTCTCTCCTTCTAAGATCATGAACAGTAAGAGCATTAAACCCGGAGAAGCAAATGGCCAAGAAGCAAAGAGAAAACAGGCAACTGAAAATATCCTTCTGAACACAAGAACTAAGATGTGTGTGTGTGTGTGTGTGTGTGTGTGTGTGTGTGTGTCTGCTGTTTGCTGTGACCGCTTTCAATAAATATGCAGCAGGTTCGAGCTGGTTTTCTTTTGCTTGCAAGGAAGGTATTCTAGACCAGAGGTGGCCCTATCATTGGTTTTTGCAAATAAAGTTTCATTGCTTGAGAATAAAGTTTCATCAGAGCTCAGATATAACCATTTTTTACATATTGTCAATGGCTTCTTTCTGACTGCTACTGAAGAGTCAAGTGGTTGTGACAGAGATTGCATGGCCCACAAAACCTACATACTTCATATGTGATCTTTTATTAAAAAGTTTGCAAAACCCTGGTTGCTTTTGAAACAGATTTTTAGAAAGAAACTTTATATTTTTGGACAATTTGAAGCATGTTCAAACAGAAAATTTTTTTTCTTCCCATAATTCTCTGTGTCTTTTCTAAAGTGGACAAAATTTTTAAAATTATGACTGAAGGTGTGATTCTAAGGGTGTTCCAAATGGTAGACAATTTTTGTTTTGTTGGTTTATGCTTGAATATGCTTTGGAGTTATGCAATTAAATTCTATATCTTACAGCAAAGTGATGTGCTAGGTGTGCAGTTTATTTTTAAGGTGATATTGGCACCTTCTGCACCTTACAATTTACAGATTTTAATTATAGCTTTTATAATGCACAATGATCTGGATCATCTAGAGCTACCTAGTACAGTAGCAACTAGTCACATGTGGCTGTTGGCACTTGAAATGAGGGAACTGACATATGCTGAAGGTGTAAAATACACACCAGATTTCAAGGGCATGACAAAAGAGAATATAAAGTATCACAGTCATACATTTTGAATACTTATTAAATGTTAAAATAATATTTTGAATAAGTTAAACTGATAAAATATGTTACTAAAATTACTTTTTGTTTCTTTTAAGCTTTTAAAAAATGAGTATTAAAAATTAAAATTCACTTCTTGCTCACATTATGTTTCTTCTAAACAATACTGATCCAGAAATTGTAGAAAAACTTAAGATGAGTGAAGATTAAAATATACTCTCATAATTTTGAAAGTATTTTAAATATTTTATTTTGTAGACTCGGCAAAAACCATCATCATATTATTATTTTATATTCTCTTAAGGACCAGACTTTTGTGAATGTGCAAATACTGTTGAATAAACATGTAATTTTCATTTTTGTTGTTAAAATTATGAATTCAGGCTGGGTCTGGTGGCTTATGCCTGTAATCCAACAGTTTGGAAGACTGAGGTGAGAGGGACATTTGAGCTCAGGAGTTGGAGACCAGCCTGAGCAACACAGTAAGATCTCATCTCCACAAAAAAAAAAAAAAAAAAAAAATTAGTTGAGTGTGGTGGCATGTACCTGTAGTCCCAACTACTCAGGAGGATGAGGGAGATGGATCGCCTGAGCCTCAAAGGTCAAGGCTGTGGTGAGCCATAATTGTGCCACTGTCCTCCAGCCTGGGTGGCAGTGAGACTCTGATTCAAAAATAAACAAATTTAAAAAAGAAAAAAAATTGAGTCCATGAAAAAAAAATCATTATATGCATGATTAATTCTCAGATTATTAATAGGTTCATATTTTTCATACTTATTTTTTTAAAATCTATGCAGAGAGCATGAATGAACATGCAGAGTAGTTTAAATTTTTTTAAAAAAATTCTTATTATATTCTTTACCAAGATAAGCCTAAATACATATAAATATCTGGACATTTTAGGCATAATTGAGATAAACTTCTTTTTTATCTATTTCTAAAGGTATTGTCTTGTGAAGTTTCTTATGGCTAAAAATACAAAGAGAATATTTCTTTTTGTTTATTTGGTATGTTGTCATACCAAAATTGACATCTGCAAAAATGGGAAGACGGTGAAATGAGTACTGTTTAAAGATTTTGACCAAATGATGCTTGTCTAGATTTGATGGCTGAATTTATGTTAATTTTTATTTTTAATATAAATGGACCAATAAATGCCTGAAATGAATAGTAATGCACTGGAACCTTCCCTTCTACATGAAAGCATCTGGAGACATACTGAATTCAATACAAATTTTATATATTCTATTCACATCTCAATACATTTAGCATATTGTTGTTAGTATGTCATTTTTGAGTGGGGGGGAAAGAGACAGCTCTCAGAATATAATAGCATACTCTCAAACTTCATATACCTCAGCTCACCAAATCAATATGAAAGCAGTCTTTTAGCTTCCTGTTGTGCCTCTGTGGTTGCAAAAGGCATTTGCCTATTAGGATGAGCAAAAGTCTCGCAACCATTAGATAGTTCTCAATCGTTTCAGTGCACACTGACCTTTTGGTGAATAGATAACATATGGATCATGAAGTGTATTTTATTTAGGAATTTAAAAGTAGATTCATAATACAGTCTATATATACTTCAGACATCAGTAGGTTTCTATCTATCAAATGTTTGTTTTGCATTGGTTATTTCAAAAGAACAAAGCACACTATGCAAGATTTTTGGCTGTTTACCGTTCAGTTTATATAATTTAAAATTTGAAATTCATAGTCAATCACATAGATTATACTGAGAAAGTTGAATAGTAAATTACTCAGATTTGTTTTAGATCATAAAATATATGTCTAGACAGATACTGATAAAGAGTTACCAGGTGCCATGTGCCTGTAGCCCCAGTTTCTTAGGAGACTGAGGCAGAAGGATTTGCCTGAGCCCAAGAGGTCAAGGCTGCAGTGAGCTGTGATTGTGCCACTGTACTCTAGCCTGGTGACAGTGAGACCTTGATTCAAAAAAAAAAAAAAAAAATATATATATATATATATATATATATATATATATATGAAAGGTAAAAATATGTAATTGGTCAAAAAAACAATTTTATATTATCTGATAAAGTAGGTAAATATGAATACAAGATATGAATATAAAAGAAAACAAATGGTCAGGAGTTATCTTACCTTGTTGTAGTAATATAGAATATATGAGTCTGATTTCCCTAGAGCCACATAATAAAAAAGTCACACGGAAGTTCATTATGTAACAGAAGTAGGTTACAGTGTAGTTGACCAAGCAAGACAATGAAACAGTTATTTAACTTCCAATTAGTAAGATGCAAAAGGAAAAAATACATCTACTCTGCTTGGGAAGCACTGATACAGAAATCACGTGGGTGCCCTGCTCACCCAGGCAGTGAGGCTGTGTCATGTATATTTGTGAAAGCATTCATTTGGGGTATGTGACATAAAAATTTTCTTGGAAAGCCTGAGGAATAAAAGGAGGAAAAAAAAAAAAAAAGAATAGAACTTGCAAAGTTGTAATGACACTCTAAGGAAATTATTTTTAGAATTTTAAGTGTTTTCATTAGGAAGAATTGAGTAAAGGGTACAGGGTGTCTCTGTATTGTTTCTTATAATTGCTTGTAAATTTAAAATTACATCACAATAAAAATCGTATTAAATGTAACCCTAGTAAGAGAGTCTAGTAAGATGACAAAATACAAAATTAGTAGCTTACCTATGCCAGAAATAACCAATTAGAAAATAAAATAGAGAAAAATATAATTTATAATAGCATAAGATACTGTAAAATGCTATGGAAGTAATGTTCAATATTAAGAACTTAAGGAAATTATAAAACTTGACTGAAAGACTTAAAGGAAGACATGAATAAACAGATACATGATGACCATGGATGGGAAGACTCTGTACTGTAAATAAATCAGTCCTCTTCCAAATTAACCTATGAATTCAATGTGATTTTTAAAAAATCCACAAAAGATAAACCTTTAGAACAAAATCCCTAACTTGCTAAATACCTAAAGGGATACTGAGAAAGAAAAAAAGTGGATTAGCATATATCATGTAGTAAAAGATATTTGTATGAGAAAAACGTACATACATATAAACATGTGTATACATAAAACAATATGACAAGGATGAGGACAAAATATTGACCATATCAATAAATATAAGTGGATTTACACAATTATTTCCAGGACACATTAAGTAAAAGAAACGGGGCTGGGCTTGGTGGCTCAGCACTTTGGGAGGCCGAGGCATGTGGATTGCTTGAACCTGTGGGTTCAAGACCAGCCCAGGCAACTTGGCGAGACCTCATCTCTACAATAAATAAAAAATTAGTTGGCTGTGGTAGCGCATGCCTGTATTGAAAGGCTGAGGTGGAAGATTTGCTGGAGCCCAGCAGGTTGACGCTGGGATGGCTGTGAGTGTGCCATTGCACTCCAGCCTGGGCGACAGAGTGAGACTCCAATTCAAAAAAAAAAAAAAAAAAAAAAAAAGTAAAAGAAGCAAAGTGAATAAAAATGTGCAAAATATGCTAATATTTATATGCATAAATATATTTGCTTATACTGAAATAAAGCAGTGGAAGGACAAACCATAAAATTACAGAAAATAACATGGATGAGGGTAGCAGTAAGGTGGAGAGGAGAGGGTAGAAGATAGAATTCTTAGGGTGTACCTTGTTCTATAGATTTGGAGTAATTTCTCCAAAGAAGATATATATTTTATGTAATTATAAAACAGTTAATTAAAAAATTAATAAAACAAGTGAACCCAAATGTTTATTGAGTAGGTGGCATAACCACCTATATAGGAACTATTTCAAATAACTAAGACAAAGTGATCTTATTATACACTCCTTTAGTGAAAGGAGATGTTGAAACTAAAAATTTTTTCAATGCTATTATGATATTTATTCTGAGATTATTAAAGGTATAGTGTTGGACAAAGAAAATGAATCATTTTTGCTTTGAGAATCACAGTTTTTAGCATGAGAGAAAGTAGATCTAGTCTTTTCTATTACTGCTTTTAATTTCAGAGTTTGATTATTATATGCCTTGGGATAGTCTTATTTAATCTGTTTGGCATTTTCTAACCTTTTTGTACCTGGATATCTAGATCATTCTCAAGTTTTGGTAGGTTTTCCGATACTATTTCTTTGAATAAGCTTTCTACTTCTTGCTCTTGGTCAACTCCCTTCTGAGCACTAATAATTCTTAGATTTGGTCTTTTGAGGTGATTTTCTACATCTCGTAGGTAATCTTTGTTGCTGTTCATTCTTTTTTTTCTCTGACTATATTTTCAAATAGCCTGTGGTTGGGCTTACTGATTCTTTCCTCTGCTTAATTCATTCTGCTGTTGAGAGCCTTTGGTGAATTTTTCAGTTCAACAAAAGTATTTCTCAGTTCTAAGATACCAGTCTGATTTTTTAGAAAATTATTTCAATCTCTTTGTTAAATTTTTCTGACAAATTTCTACATTTCTTTTCCATGCTATATTGGAGATCACTGACTTTCCTTAAAACTGTGATTTCACATTATTGATCAGAGAGGTAATATATCATCATCTCTTGGGATTAGTCACTGGTTCCTTGCTTTGTCAATCTGGGGAGGTCATAGTTTTCTGTTTGCTATTGTTTCTTGTGGCAATACCTCTATGTCTTCGTGTTGAAGGATTTATTACAGTCTTCTGTATTCATTATTGCTTGCTTGAGTTTTTATTAAATATATTTGCTTAGAGATTCTTTGTAATTTGCTTGAATTTTTTCCCCACTATTTTGCTTCCTTTTGCTGCTAGATAGCACCTTAAATTCAGGTTTGCCTCAGCTGTAGTAAATAATCAGAGCGTTGCCTTTTCAAAATGGGGAAGATCCCAAGGAGGATATCCTAGTGCTGTGGAAAGGACTCTAGAGGTCCCCAGGAAACCTGCTAAAGCATGGTGCTGCTGAAAAGTTCTGATTTGACATCGCCTATGGTTGTGTTATATAGAGTTTCCAGGGCTGAGGTTCGTAGTTCTTCCTCCTCTTTTTGTCTCTGTCCTCAGGGATATTTCTCTCTTCAAGCTCTTGCAATGCTTCTCATAGGTTGAGACAAGAAGAGTTCTCCTGCTAGGGACTCCAAGGTAGTACTGAAGCTGATTATCCATCTCAGGTGCACTTTGGCTAATGTAGAAACGAATTGTGGGAGCTATTTTTCACACGATTGGTGCTGAGCAGATTGCAGGAGAGGTCTCACTGACATGAAAATTCAATTCTCTTACCTGCAGTTTTTTCAGTTATCTGTGGCTCTGAGAACTGTTTCATTCTTATATTTGAATTCTGGGATATTACTGGTGATAATTGCAGTGCTGTATATTTGATTTTGGTCTTCTGTGGGGGTGGGGAGGGATTGAAATCAGTTTGCTTGTATGCTGCCATTTTGGAACTGGAAACTCCTGTATAAATCTGTTTATATGAAATGTTCAGAATAGGCAAATCTTTGGAGACTGAAAATTGATTAGTGCTTGTCAGAGTTGAGGGAAGGAGGGAGTGTGACTGCAAATGATTTCTTTGGGATGATAAAAATATTTCTGAATTAGGTGGTGATAATGGTTACACAGCCTTGTAGATATACTAAAACCCACTGAATTGTACACTTTAAAAGTATGAATTTTATGGCATACAAATTGCAACTCTATGATATTATCTATAATATCTATCTACCTATTTATTTATTATTCATTATAATACTAACAAAATCCTCATTAGTCATTTTTGGAGACACTAACAGACATCAAATTACTTGTCAATTGGTATACAAGGAAAAGATCAAGAAAAATTTAAGATGGAAATTCAGTAAGCCATGTCTACTACACATATTTAACAGATGTTACACAAAGTTGAAAAGACTATTTTGAAAAAAGATTGGAGGTGAAGGGATATTTGTCCTGTCAGATATTAAAACTCCATTTTATTTACATAATTGAAACAGAGTGGTATTAGTAAAGCTTTGGAGAAATAAATCAATGAAGTGGTTTACAAAGTTAAGTAGATATATGCATGAATATTCTCATAAATGGTGAATATAAACATATAAAGTATATAATATATTAATTTTATATAACATAAAACATATAGTAGTATATGATATAAATGCATGTGGTTATATACCTAATATATACATATATTTATAACAATTTAATGTAAGTTTATAATTTCAACTCAGTGAAGAAATTATTTTTCCTTCATTCATGAAAGGAAAAAAATTTTAAAAATTATTCAATAGTGTTAAGACAACTTACCGTGGATTTTAAAAAATAAAAGTAGATCCTTACTTCAAACTACACACAATATATTTTAGATAAAGGAACTAAATGTAAAAAAACAAACAAATCAAAACCAAATGAATACTAACTAAAGCCATAGCAAGATAAAAACAGAAGTATATACATATATTTTATGAAGAAAGCCCATTTTACTAAGACAAAAAAAATCCCTGAAACCATAAAGGAAAAGACGAATAAATGTAACCTCATTAAAACAAACACAGCTTATGAAAAACAAATAAATATTGGGAAAAAATATTTGCAATATGAAAGTCGAAATGGATTAAAAATTGGTTACAAACCATTGACAAAACTCATCAGAAGTTGATACACAGACTAAGTAATACAGTATTAAAAATAAGAGTAAGCAATAGCCAGGACAGGCAATTGGAATACTAAGAGGATTATGAAACCATGTTTTTGCCTGCTACACCACTCTTTGTTTTAATGACATCCATTCTTAGAACAAAGAAGCTAGTATAAATAAGTGTGAATTATCTTTTGAAAAAGACTTGTCTCCACCTTTGTCAATGATTAAACAAGGAAGCATTAACAAAACCATATTTAGTGTAACCATACTTTTATGTTTAAAAAATTGTGTTGATCATTTGGAAGAGGCTTCTGGAAATTCCATTCCAGGAAGATTTTAAGAAGAGTATTTATAGCCACTCATGTATTATAATGGATCTTTAAAATAAAACCAAAAATGCATTTTCCTTCGGTGTATGCCATGCTTAAAGATAAGGAATTATATAGGTAGTATCTCAAGGTCCCTCCAAGATATCTTTACTTCAAGACTCTTTATTCCAATATTCTGGCCTATACAATCATGCCAATTATTCAATTGAATGGAGGACTACTTATATGCAAAAGTTACAATAGTTTCACTAGTCTAATTATATTTTATTCATGTTATTAGCATTTAATTATGTTCCTGCAACCAACCACTGGTAATAAATGTACCCTAAATTGTTACCTGTCAAAGCATTATCTCATTATAAATAAAAAAGAAATGAGTTTAGATGTATCCCGATGCAGTAAGACATCATTATGCAATTTAAAGTTTTTCGTGGAAAATCCAGAGGAGATATATTTAGATTGAAAAGATTTAGAACCAAGTCTCAATATGTCCAAGGTTATGTATAGCATTATCACTGACTAATTGAAATTTTCACTACCTGTAAATAAAATTGAAGTCATTTTACTCTTCGATCAGAGAAAAATACTTATTTCCTAAATGTTGAGGAAGACTATCTTTTTTTAAAAAAGTTGTATTTTAATGTGTACTGACATGTGCTTAATTTTTCAAAGGTTCTTTAAAATATTAGAAATGAGCTTTATAACTAAACTGAGTAAGTTTTTCAAAACTTTATTAAGGAAAGACTTGGAAAAAACTTGAAATGTTAGAAAGCCCTATAAGAAAAAAGTGCAGAAATAAAAATGGAATCTGCAGAGGAGCATCTGGCATTGTCAAAATCAAATTTTCTTTGCCCTCACCAAATACATTTTTGGACACAGCTTTGCTCATGCCATTGTGCTAGGCACCCAAAGAAGCAAACTGAACAGCTCTTGTTATGACTCTCTATTATCTTGGAATCACAGCTGACCATACAGTGTACCAAGGAGATAAAGGTGCATTGATTGGAGCATTTCTATAGTAAATGAGTAAATGTCATGTGTATCCCTACAAGTGCAAACATTTAACTCATTATTTTCAACATGATCAAGTTTGTTTTGACACATTGCTTCCTTTCTTTTCCAAAGTTTTCTCAGTTGAGTAAGGCACTTTGGTTTGAGACAAGCTCATAACAAGTTACTGAGTATTAAGAGAGTCACATAGCTATCCATATTTATTTATAATGTACTAAGAAACTCTTTTTCCTAAGGAAATATGACTATTATTTCAACAATACTTCTGACACAACTGAACAATCTTGTCTGACTTAATTGAGGATGTTATTCAAAGACTGGTATTAAAACTATGTGACTATTTATAATCCCATAAATGGTTTTCCTCTAAAATTCTATATAATAAGATTATTAGTAAATTCTGCTAGCATGGGATATAAATTGAACAAGGGTGAAGTCTGTCTTAGGATTTATTAATAAACTGAAAGCACTAGATGTGGGTAAGGAAATTAGCTCATTGCTTGTTTATTTGACAGTGAAGATTAGGTCTCTAATAACTGCAAAGTTTACAGTGCTTAAAAAAAATGTCTATTCCTGTCCTCTGGAAAGTTTTCCATTTTCAATCAGAAGAGGTCCTTTCAAGGTCGTTCCTTTTAAAAACTCTCTATGGCTGAATTCGAACAAAAACTCAAAAAACAATATACTTATCCACCTATAGTGACAATTTTCTAGCCAGTTAAGGAATACCGTCTAGTTTATTTCTCATGTTTCTGCATTTCCACAACACTTAAATTGTCTTCCTAATTTTAATTTTGGGTTACCACATCCTTTTTTGTGAACAGTAAAATATTATATAACTTCTTTCAGTAATCTATTACCTGCAATTAATCCTCAGTCAAAATAAAATAGTTTTTCAAATAGGGTCTTACTATATTTAACACTCTTCAAAATGCTTGAGTTTCTTTTACAGTGTAATTCTGAAGAGCAGTGTAAGCACGGGTACACAGAACTCTCACTGTTTCATTTACGCATAGTTTTAATAGGTTATGAAACTGGCCTCACTAAGGTACCCAAACAATGTAGCACTCTCCAGGTGATGCTAGAGCGCTTACATGCCAGGTGATGTAGTGGCTTATTTAAAGGCTACCACTTTGAGATCCTAGATATATAGATATTTCCTTTTCTTTTTTTTTCAATTGTCACAACCACCATTTATTAACTCCCCACCTAGGGTTAGGCACAAGTTAGCACCTTACCTTAACTTCAGAAAGGTGAGAATAATAAGCAAGGAACTGGCTGTTAAGAGCCTTGGAGGGTCTGGGATTTCCCCACTACTTGCTGCCTAGCAAGTTAGCCTGCCACAGTTTCTTATTTTATTTTAAAGATGTGGGGTACAACTCAGGATTAGGAACATTAGTGGTCATTGTACAGGTGAAGTTTGGGCCTCCCACTGGTCTTCACTTTGTCTGGTTTGGGATCAGGTATCCTTATTAATGTTACAACCCTCCTCCCCGCCATCCCCTGGCAGTGTTCCGCTACTGCCAATCCCTTTCATGCAGTATTATGATAAATGTTCAGGGTTCACTTATGAGCAAAAACACATGGTACTCATTTATTTGTTTCTGCGATAGATCACTGAGTATGATAGCCTCTAAATATATCCAAGTTGCTGCATATGACTTGTTCTTGCTTATGACTGTGTAATATTCCATCGTGTATATGTGCCACATTCTTTTTTTAATCCAGTCCACTTTCCATGGGCAGCACGGTTGGTTCCATGTTTTTGCTAATGTGAATAGTGCTGCAATAAACATGTGTACGTAGGTATCTTTTTGTAGAATGATTTGCGTTCCTCTGGGTATATTCCCAAAAGGGGGGTTGCTGGGTCATATGGAAGGTTGATTTTTAGATCTTTTAGAAATCACTGAGATGGAAAGAAGTATAAAAAAGTGGGGAGGTGGAAGGAGATGGTGGCTGAGCCACTTAGCCTGTGTGAGTCCCAGGATGAGTGAGTGAGTGTATGGAAAATTTTGCATATTTGTCTATAAGTAGGCATATGAGTGGCTGAGTAGGGACGTAGGAGCAAGTGGCCAGGGTACTCCATGATGAGCGAACTAGAGCACTCCCTTGCCCAGTTTTCAAGATGGTGGCAGGGTGCCTGTTTCTTCTTCTCCAGTGGGGCTCTGCTTCTGGCTTCCATGCTGTGCTCCTTCCACAGCTTTTGCTGCCTGTGTCCAACCAAGTACCGCGGTGGTGAGGCAGAGCCTGAAACTGGCAGTCGCTCTCAGCAGCTTCTTCCCAGGAAGGGTTTGCTTATTTTGAAAAAATGGTGCTTGGCTTCTGCCCCCCAGGAAGTGCTAGGGTCCAAGCAGAGCAGCTGTGGCACTGGCCACTTCACCAGCAAACCCTTCCTGGGAAGAAGCTGCTGAGAGCAACTGCCAGTTTCAGGTTCTGCCTCACCACCGCTGTACTTGGTTGGACACAGGCAGCAAGGGCTGTGGAAGGAGCACAGCATGGAAGCCAGAGGCAGAGCCCCACTGGAGAAAAAGAAACAGGCACCCTGCCACCATCTTGAAAACTGGGCAAGGGAGTGCTCTAGTTTGCTCATCATGGAGCCATAGACCCAATCTCTGTGACCGGCGGATTAGCTACTCAGGGATTGATTGTGACTCAGAGGGAATACCCTGAAAGCACAAACCAGAGGGACAGGAAGAGTGCTGAGACTCAGGCACCCTACCCCCACCCTGATTCAGCTGTGAGAGAAAGGGTGTGACCAAAAAAAGGATAAGAAAGACCCCCCCAGAGAGATCAGTGGCGAGTCTAGGGCAGACCAAACCCCCTCTTCCCCACCAATCCTCTGAACATCAGACCCACATGGCCGGGGTATGACCGAGAGGAACGAACTCAGGCAAAGCCTGGATGTCAGCCGAAATAGGACTCTATTCCAGGATAAGTCTGGCACCCCCACCAGTACCTGGGGAAGAGACAATCCCATACTCTCTCATGGGAAGGTATTCCCCCTGACCACATGAGAGTGGGAGGGGAGGACTGAAACCCCATTCACCCCCCACAGCCCCTTCCTCCTTCCCTGGGCAGCATGCTGGGTCGAATGTGAATGTGACTGCAGCTTTGCAGCAGATAGCAGAGGGGCTTGCCTGTGAGTAGCTGAGAGAAACAATTACAGAACCTGCCACAAGAAGGCAGGATTTTTTATTTTTTCTTTGTGTGCTAATGTGTATGTGAGGGTTTGATTTGTATTCTGTCCCAGCTTTTTTCTCCTTTTCCTTTTCTTCCGTTTTTCTTTTCATTTTTCATTTTCTGTTTATGTGTGTACATGAATGATTGAGTGTTCATCTTTCAGATTTTTGTTTGTTTGCTTTTTGTTCTTCTTTTAGTTTAATGTGTGTGTGTGAATGTATGTGGGAGGGCTCGATTTGCATTCCCTTTTTTCTTTTCTTGTTTTCTTCTCCTTTCATTTTGTGTTGTGTGTGTGTGTGTGCAAGCATGTGTATTTGGTTTCCTATTTTTTGTTGTTTTGTTTTTTGTGTGCGTGTTTACTTGTTTTTTTGTTTTGGTTTCTGCATTTGTTTTTCTGTGTTTTAAAAGTTTTGTCCCTTTGACTTCATTCTACTTTTCTCTGTTCTCCTTATTGTTGTTACTGTATCTTGGACAGGGGTTCACACACACACCCATTGCATTATCATATAGAGTGGTGGTGGGGAGTGGTCTCAGGGAACCCATACCCCAATCAGTGAACATTGTAATTTGCAAGTACTTTCTAAATCCTAGCTTCCCACCCTCCACCGTATTCAACTCTCAAAACTACAAAGACAGCAAAACTTCAAACCCTCGGCCCTGCTTCAAAATAGAACAAATTTAGAGCCCTGATTAGGAAGAATAGAGGGCTGAGCAAACATCAGAAGTGAAAGTCCTGCCCACTGCCACTGAAAAATGGAACTAAAGGGAAAAGAAAGAGATCTGTCACAAATGGGGAGAAACCAACAGAAGAACACAGTAATTCTGAGTGTACCAAAGAGAAAACAACTGGAAAAATCAGACCTCAGAGCCCAAACAATGGAAATCACCAATGACTGACCCCAGACTGCAACAGGGATTAGGAAATGGATGAAAAGAATGAATAGGACTCAAGAAAGACAAGATGCAATACTGAAAGAACTTGTAACCAAGATTTTGACCATTTTAAAAAAACTTCATCCAGAAAATAAATAACAAGATAACAAGCATAGAAAGCAGAATTAATCAAGCAGAAGAAAGAATCACATAAGTTGAAGACCAAAATATGGAATTAACATAGCATAACATAACACAAAATTAACATAACATTAAAAAACATAGAAAGAAAACAAAGAAAGAAGGAACCAAGTCCCCAAGAGATGTGTGATAATATCAAGAGGCTGAATCTACACCTGATTGGTATCCCAGAAGATAAAACGGAAACAGAACACTATGGAGCAAGTATTCTCAGAGGTTATCCAAGAAAACTTTCCCCATCTCACCAGAAATGTGACAAAAGATACAGAGAACTGCCACAAAACATCAAATAAGAAGACTAATTCCTAGACACATAGTAATTCACCTTTACAAAGTAAGTACAAAAGAAAAAATCCTAAAGACAGCAAGAGAGAGGTCAGACTACCTACCAGGGAAGTCTGATCAGACCTATGGGCAACACATCTATAGGCAGAAACACTACCAGATAGAAGGGACTGGAGTCCAATTTTCAAATTCCTCAAAGATAAACAATTGCAACCAATAATTTCCTAGTCAGCTAAGCTAAGCTTCATCAGTGATGGAGAATTAAAATATTTCCCAGACATTCAATCCTTAAGAGATTATGCAACTTCCAGACCAGCTCTACAGGAGGTGCTTAAAAAGATGTTAAGCATAGAAGAAAGAAAAAACAAAAAAACAAAAAACAATGACCACACACTTCCCAAGAGAACAGGAGAACACAGAATCGACAAAGAATAATCATGTCTACAAACTTGAAAACACACACATACATCAACCCAAAAGGTAAAAGAAAATAAACAAAGAAAAACTTTATAAAAACCTCATGATAGGGATAAACACTAATATTTCGATAATCAGCCTGGATATGAATGAACTAAATGCACCACTGAAGAGACACAGAATGACAAACAGGATAAAAAACAATTACCCAATAATTTGCTGCATACAGGAAACTCATCTTATCATAAGGGATGCACACAAACTCAATGTTAGAGGATGAAAAACAAATTTTCAGGTGAATGGATCACAAAAGAAGGCAGGATTCATGATCTTGATATCAGACAAAACAACCTTTAAGCTATCAAAAATTTAAAAAGATACAGGATACTACATAATGATAAAAGGTTCAATCCATCAACAAGAAATATCCATCCTAAACATACATGCACCCAACACAAGAGCACCATCGTTTATAAAGCAACTACTAAGTAAATTTTAAAAAAGATATTGATTCTAATACTATTATACTGGGGGACTTAAAGACCCTAGATAGGTCTTCAAGGCAAAAAGTCAATAAAGAGATCTAGAACCTCAACTTGATGCTTGCCCAAAAGGACTTAATAGATACCTACAGACCACTCCACCCAACAACCACAGAATAAACATTATACTTATTATCACATGGAATGTACTCCAAGATCAATCACATCTTTGGCCATAAATCAAGCATAAACAAGTTTCATAAGATTGAAATACTGCCATGCACCTTCTCAGACCACAGTGGAATAAAAATAAATGTCAACACCAGCAAAAATCCCCACAAACCCACAAAGACATAGACACTAAACAGCATGATACTGAATGACTACTGAGTCAACACAGAAATCAAAACAAATTAAAAGATTACTGGAAACAAATGAAATAAAGGAACATCTTACCAAAATCTCTGGGATGCCATGAAAACAGTTCTAAGTGGGGAATTTATATCTCTATGATCACACATCAAGAAAATGGAAAGATCACAAGTTAACAGTCTAACAAATCACCAAAGGGAGCTGGAAAGACAAGGCCACTAACTTTAGCAGAAAAATCCAGATCACCAAAGAGCCCAAATATGGGACATAGAAGACAAAAATATCATAGGAAAAAAATCAACAAAACAAAAAATTTGTTCTTTGAAAGGATAAACAAGATTGATGAACCCCCCCAACCAGACTGATAAAAACAGAAACAACAACAACAACAAACAAACCAGAAAGAGAAAAAAAGCCCAAATGAACACAATCAGAAATACAAAAGATCAAATCAAAATTGACCCTGAAGAAATACAAAAGATTATCAGATACTCCCATCCTGTTCCATTGTATCTATTCTTGTACCGGTACCAGACTGTTTTTATATTGTTGCCTAAAAATAAAGTTTAAAGTCTGGAAGGGGGATACCTCCTGCTTTGTTTCTCTTACTGAGGATTGTTTTGGCTATTTGCGCTCTTCTTTGTTTCCATATGAATTTATGTACTGTTGTTTCCAGGTCTGAAAAGAATGGCGTTGGTAATTTAATGAGTACTGTATCGAATCTGTTGCGTTGAGTAGGCTGGGCATCTTAACAACATTGATTCTTCTTATCCATGAGCATGGACTATTTTTCCATTGTTTGTGTCTTCTTGGATTTCTTTGAGCAGTGTTGTGTAGTTTTTGTTCTAAAGGTCTTTAACTTTTCTGGTTAGGAAAATTCTGGGGTATTTCTTTTTCTGTTATTGTTATTGTGAATGGGATTGTGGCTTTTATTTGGTTCTCTGCCTGCTTTTCATTGGTGTACAAGAATGCGACTGTCTTTTGCACGTTGATTTTGTATCCTGAGGCTTTGTCAAAGTCCTTTATCAGTGCAAGGAGGTTTTTCACAGATTCTTTTTGATTTTTAAGGTATAGGATCATATTGTCAGCAAAGAGGGACATATTTAACTTCTTCTTTTCCTATTGGGACATCCCTGATTTCCTTCTCTTGTCTGATTGCCCTAGCAAGGAGTTCCAACACTATGTTGAACAGGAAGGGTGAGAGTGGGCCGCCTTGTCTTATTCCAGTTTTCAGGGAAATGCTTCCAGTTTCTATTGTTTAGCAATATGCTGACTGTGGGTTTATTGCAGATGGTGCTTACTATTTTGAGGTATGTTCCTTCTGTGCCTAGGTGTTCAAGGGGTTTTTATCAAGAAGAGATGCTGGATTTTATCAAAAGCTTTTTTGGCATCTAATGAATATAATCAGGTGGTTCTTGTTTTCTCACCTGTTGATGTACTGAATTACATTTATGAATGATTTTTGAGATGTGTTGTTAGATCTGATTTGCTAGAATCTTGTTGAGAAATTTTGCATCTATGTTCATCAGGGATATTGGCTGTAATTCCCTTTTTCTTTTTTTAGATCTTTACCCAATTTGGTTATCAGTGTGATATTAGCTTCATAAAAAATGATTTTGGGAGAATTCCATTTTTCTTAATTGCCTGGAATACTGTCAATAGGATTGATATCATTTCCTCCTTGTATGTTTTATAGAATTCCACTAGAAAGTCATCTGGTTGGACTTTTTTTATACGTAGTTTTCTTATGATGGAGTCAATTTCCTGGGTTATTATTGGTCATTTAGGGTCTCAATTTCTTCTTGTTTCAGTCTTGGAAGGATATGTGATGTCAGAAATTCCTCCATTTCGTTTAGTTTTTCAAGTTTGCTTCCAAACAGGTGTGCATGCTAATCTCTGATAATCTTTTGTATTTCTTCAGGATCAGTTGTGACTTGGGCTTTTTCATTTCTGATTGTGCTTGTTTGGGTTTTTTCTCTTTTTTTCTTGGTCATCTGACTAGGGAGTCTATCAATCTTATCTATCCTTTCAAAGGACCAGCTATTTGTTTCATTGATTTTTTCTATGATATTTTTGTCTTCTATGTCCTATATTCAAACTATTACTTGGTGATCTGGAGTCTTCTACTGAAGTTAAGTTTTGGTGATCTTGCCTTTTCAACTCCCTTAGATGATGTATTAGGTTGTTAGATCATGAGCTTTCTATTTTTGTTATGAGTGTGCAGAGTTATAAATTACCCTCTTAATACTGATTTCATGTCATTCCAATGATTTTGGTAAGATGTGTCTTTGTTTTCATTAGTTTCCAAGAATCTCTTAATTTCTGTTTTGCTTTCTTTGTTGACCCAGGAGTTGTTCAGCATCATGCTGTTTAGTGTCCACATCTTTATGTATTTTGGGAGGATCTTCTTGGTGGCAGTATTTATTTTTATTCCACTGTGGTCTGAGAAAGTGCATAGTAGTATTTTGATCTTATGAAATTTGTTTATGCTTGATCTGTGGCCAAGGATGTGGTTGATCTTGGAGTATGTTCTGTGTGGTGATGAGTAGACTATATATTCTGTGATTGTTGGATGGAGTGTTCTGTAGGTATCAAGTCCATTTGTTCTAGTGTCAAATTGAGGTTCCAAATCTCCTTACTGATTTGTTGCCTCAATGATATATCTAGGGTTACTAGTGGAGTATTTAAGTCTCCAATTATGATAGCATTAGAGTCAATGTCCTTTTTTAGTTTACCTAGTAGTTGCTTTATAAATCATGGTGCTTCTCTGTTGGGTGCATATATATTTAGGACAGACATTTCTTGTTGATGGATTGAGCCTATTATCATTATAGTTTCCTTCTGTATCTTTTTAAATTTTTGATAGCTTGAAGGTTGTTTTTGCTGATATTAAAATCATAACTCCTGTCTTTTTTTAATTTCTGTTAGCTTGAAAGTTTATGCCCCATCCTCTAAGTAGATGGGTGTCCATTGTCATGAGTTATGTTTCCTGAACACAGAATATTGTTGGGTTGTGCTCATTTATCCATTTTCCAATTCTATGTCCTTTCAGTGGTGCATTTAGTCCATTCACATTCAGAGTGATTATTGAAATGAGAGTTTGTCTCTCTCATAGCACTTATATAAGGTGTTTTATTTTGTGTTATCTTTTGTGTTAATATATGCATGTGTTCTGTTGCTTCTGTGTTTGTGATCTTGTGAAGTATATAGTCTATTTTTGCTTTTTTTCCCTTCTGTGCACAGCACTTTTTTAAGCATCTCCTGTTGAACTGATCTGGAGGCAATGTATTCTCTTAGGGATTTGATATTTGGGAAGGATTTTACTTCTCCATTGCTGATGAAGCTTAGCTTGGTTGGGTAGGAAATTCTTGGTTGAAATTGTTCATGTCTGAGAACATTAAAGATTGGAGTCCAATCCCTTCTGGCCCATAGTGTTTCTGCAGGTAAGTTTGGAGTGATTCAGATTTGTCTTCCCTGGTAGGGAGCCTGATCTTTTTCCCTTGCTGACTTTAGGATTTTTTTCTCATAAAAATATTTTGTGTAGGCATATTACTATATGTCTAGAGGTTGGTCTTTTCACAAGATGTCTTGGAGGGATTCTCTGAATCTCTTATGCTTATATAGTCATGTCTCTGTCCAGATGGGGAAAGTTTTCTTGAATGACCTCATGGAATTTTTGTTCCAAGGTGTTTTTTGTTTCTCCTTGCATTTCAGTTATACCGATCAGATGTACATTTGGCTTCTTGATAAAATCACACATCTCTGGAGAGTTTCTTTTTTCTTCTTAAGTTTTTTTCTCTTTATTTTTAGTTCCATATTTGGTCTTCCAGTTCTGAGATTCTTTCTTCTGCTTTGTCAATTCTGCATCCCATGGTTGTCTGTTTATTTATTTCTTAGATGGAGTCCTTTATTTCTGCTATTTCTAAATACACTTTCTTGAGTCTGTCCAACTCCACTGTAATTTCATTTGGTTTTAGCCCTTGCATTTCTTAGTTTTTATTCATTCTAACCATCGATTAACTGATCTCTGTAAGTATCTTCTGGGCACAATTGTTCTCAGAGATAACCATTGTTTGTGCTCCAGTAGCTATTCTATCAGGCACTGGCTCTTTGTTGGGACTCTGGTTACCAGTGATTTTTCATTGTTTTTTCTTCATTTGTAGAAGTTCTTTTTAATTCTGTCACTCGGGAGAAATGGAGAAGCAATTGCTTCTAATTTTTACTCTCCCTCCTGTTCTTCCCTGAGCCAGGCCTCTGGATTTGTTCAGTTACTAAATAGACCTGAGGTGGGGTATTGTACTATTTCTTTACAATTTTAAGCACTTATGGGTGGGGAAGGGACCTCAAGGATTCAGAGCCTAGTGATGGGTCCCAATTCTTGTTATCTGGTGAATGGGATGCCTGGGACTAGCTCATTGTCTCCACACAATAGGTCCTTACAATGGGTACACTTGTGTAGCTCCTGAGTCCAAGACAGAGCATAAGAGAGAAGAGAGAGGGATAAAGGAGAGAAAAAAAGGAAAAAAGAAGAGAAAAAGAAAACAAAAACAAAGAACAAAGAGAGAAAAAAAAGAAGAAAGAAAAGAGAGAACCAATCAACCAACAAACAAAGCAAACAAATGAGACAAGCAAACAAATAAGAGAGAGAAGCCCCCTCCAAAAAACCACAAGAAAAACCCGCTGCTGGAGATTTCTCAGCTTTAGTATATCTCTTTGGGGGAGGGGGAAGCTCCCTCTTGTGGTGGGTTCTGAGACTGCAGATCTGTTGCTGCAGGTTCCTTCTTCACTGTCCAATCTTGAGAAGTTAGAATCTTCAACTTTTGCTGCCTGCAATTGATAGTGCACCTGAGGGGGGGGGTTTGACTCAGCATCTCCTGGACTTTCTTCCGCTTCCTCTCCCAGTAGGGTCACATCTCCCATGGCATCCAGTTCCCCGTGGGGGAATGGGGCCTCTGGCCTCTACCCTGCCCTCCTGATCTCTTTTGCTCAAGGATAGGGTTGGGGGGAGGGGTCAACTAGGTACTCAACAGCTTCCTTTTCAGTCAGATCTGCTGTATGCCTCCATCACCCAGCAGCTGGCTCAGGATGAGAGGGCATGGGTGGATTGTCTGGGGCTCCACATCCACCGTTCCCCACCAGGGCTTGTGCACTGGGGGTGATCCTCTCCGGGTTTGTGGAGAGCAGCCTCAAAGCAATGCAGAGATCATCCCTTAGTCTTAAGACACAGATCCGCTGCTCTGCAGAGGTCACCCTGAAGTACTTCTCTGCCCAGGCTTTGGACTGGTTGCTCAGCTCGTCTACAGACTACTGTTCCTGCTGCATATGGGGCTGGGAAAGTCAGCTCCCTACCCAACAAGTACCACAGTCTCTGGATCTCAGGTCCTGGGGTGGGGCCTTGCGCCCGAGCCTGGTGCTGGAGGCACCTGGTGGCAGCTGGTCCAGGTGCTGCATGGCAGCCACTCCCCTCCGCGTTTTCAGGACTCTGCCTCTGGCTCCCTCACTGAGCTCCTTCCATGGCTCTCACTGCCAGTGTCTGACCTGTGCTGTGGTAGTGGGGCAGAGCTGCTACGGGAAGCTCTTCCCGGAAAGAGCTTTATTGATTTTAGAAAATGATGCTCAGCGGCTATGCCCCGGGAAGCATTTGGGTCCAAGGAGAGCAACTGCAGCACCAACTGTTTCACCAGGAGAGGCCGGGCCGTTTGCTTTTGAGTCCCCACTCAGTCAGCCACTCACACGTCCACTCACAGACATGCACGCAAATTTGTCCATACACGCACTCATTCACACAGACACTCGCACTGTCCAACTGGCTCCACTGCCATCTTCCTTTTTTCAGCCTCCAGATATTTTCTAGACTTTATTTTTTTTAACAGTGAAGAAGAAATTAACTCATGAATATGTGATTATTTAAGAAGCTAATTTTGACCCATAATAACCATAAGAAGATGGCTATAAGTCTGGTAAATTCTCTGGCAGAACTCAGAGTTTAAAAAATAAATCAGGATAGAAACTGAAATCAGAATATAACCTGAACTTCATTTTAAAATTAAACAAAAAGAAATTAGAATACAAAATGAAATCTGATGAAGATTTTCCCTCATAAACCAATAAAACATGTCGAGTGCCCCTCAGGATTCCTGACAGATTTTGGATATGTGTATCCTTTGAAACTCCTGGTATCCTAAAAATAAAGATCTACTTAAACAGGGTAGGTAACAATATTATGACAAGCTTTGCATACTTATGCTTATCAAATGAAGACTTTTAGCACATATGTGAGTCTCTGATTATGTCTACAAAAACTCCTTTGGTGATAATGGCAAAAGACTGCATCTGAAGCCTTCTGTGGGTGGTAAAGCC
The DNA here is from genome assembly GCA_027257055.1 of Cephalopachus bancanus. Classification (NCBI taxonomy): domain Eukaryota; kingdom Metazoa; phylum Chordata; class Mammalia; order Primates; family Tarsiidae; genus Cephalopachus; species Cephalopachus bancanus. The sequence goes on along the minus strand of JAPVLO010000024.1, from coordinate 10,442,878 downwards.
CCATGATAGTCCTTAGCATGTGCTCTACCAGGAAGCCTAGCACTCAAATTTGGTCTCCATTATGCTGCTTAGAATGTGTCAATGGGCAAGGGGCCTGGTTTTCTTGCATTTGGCTGCTATGAGTGAACTTGGAATAAAATACTTGACATTTTTGAAAAGAGCTGAACCAAATCATCTCTTCCATTCGAGTGATGTATGATATGTGATCATTCTTCCACAAAGACTCTTGGTTCTGCTCCTCTGGAGAACTCCAACCCTGGAAGTGGATTTTTGCCATCTTAGTTTGTCTGTCTTACTTATCTCTGGATTTTGCAGGTTAGCCTAGGCCTCTCAAAACAGTGGGAATTTGTGAGAGAGAGCTGAGTCTTTTATATTCAGATATCCTCTGGTTTCCATTTAAATAACTATGTTTGAGAAAACGAGGTAAGTTCGTACAAATTAGACAATAATATCTTTTTTAAGAGTAGGAGAGTTATATACAATAAAAACATAATTGCTGCAATGAGTAAAATTAAAGCTAAATCTTTGGACATATCCATAATAATTTCCTTAGAATATATCTTAAATGCAGAATTGCTGCATTGAAATATGCATATTTTAAAGCAATAAATATAAATGGATAAAACATATTCCTGAAAATGTTATTCATTTTATGTTCCCTCTGTCTTGATTGTATGACATAACCATTTCCCTGGACTAAGGGTTAACATTTTTGGACATATTTATTTGAGTTTGGAAAATATATAAAAAAGTAAATAATAGAGCTTTAAAAGAGATAAAAGATGTTTTCCAATTGTTAATAATATATTGCACCTTGGAGAAAAGAGATGTGTTAAAGAGTATGCAATGCATTCAGAGGATGTGCTAATGACTATAAAAAGTTTAAAAGAAACTAAAGGAGAAAGATCACTAGTTTTAATGGATTTGCATTAAATTGCATCTGCATGGGAAGAAATAGTGATACTCTTTATTTTGTTTTATGTTGCTACACGACTACCTTTTAATGGATGAAATAGGCTCTGCTAAATATTATAAGCATAAAATGTTAAAAAGAGATATTTGCTATTTGCTTTAGAGCTATGAAAATAACATTTTACCAGTGGTAATTATCTGATTTTTTATGAAAGAAGTAAACCAAATATAAGACCACAAATATTGAATTGTATTAATGTAAAGAGAATAGAGAAATTGGTGTTTTTAATTCTCAGATGTACAATTTTGTTATCGACTGTATTTTAGTTTTAGATTGATTAAGTCTCCTAGAATGGTTTTGTCTTTAATTATATTGAGCCCAATGCAAGAAACCAGGAAATCTTTCTAGTTATCTTCTTTTGAAATCAACACCTACCCCACTTTTCAATTCTTCTTCCATGGAAATAAGAATAGAAATTTTGTGATGTGAGCAAGTATAAAGCATATAAGGATTTAGAGTCAGAAAAATCTGGGTTCAAATTTTGAACCTGGCATTTATTAACCATTTAAATTTGGCCAATCTTATGCATCAAATAGCTCAGTAATACCTATTATATGACCAAAATTTGTTTGTAAACTAGCGCAGGTAAAGATTTACGATTATCAAATATTATAGAACTGACTATATTGGTCAGCAAGGTGAAATAACTGATATAAATAAAAGATCCTAAAATTTCAGTGACTTAATACAATAAAAGCATACTCTTGCTTATATTACAGACAGGAATCACCACCAGATTGGGGAGTGGGGGAGGTCACCTCTTGGCTCTATCATCCCCTTCATCAGAGTTTTCTGGTAGCTGAGAGACACAGAAAGAGATAGAGAATGGAATCAAGTGGGAGGTTTTAGTGGGCCAAGTGCTGAGTGTTGAGTTTCATGAGTGTTGCATAGATCACATGTATTTATGTTCCATCAGCCAAAATTCAGTCACATGACCATACAAAGAGGCTATCTGTGTGCTCAATGAAAAGAAGAAATAATTTTAGTCTCTGCTCATGGACCTAAGTGACCTAAGCCAATTTAAATGTAAATAATCTAAGATGATTGGCCTAAGCCAGTTTAGGTATTCACAAATGTCCATTAAAAAAAAAAAAAGATATTGCTGGGCTCGGTGGCTCAGCCTGTAATCCCACGCCTTTGGGAGGCTGAGGTGAGTGGATTGCCTGAGCCCACGGGTTTGAGACCCGCCTGGGCAACTTGGCGAGACCTCATCTCTACAATAAATCAAAAATGAGCCGGGCATGATAGTGCGCGCCTGTAGTTTCAGCTACTTGGAAGGCTGAGGTGGAAGGATTGCCGGAGCCCAGCAGGTCGAGGCTGCGGTGGCCGGGAGCAGCCACTGCACTCCAGTCTGGGTGACAGAGTGAGACTCCAACTCAAAAAAATAATATAAAATAAAATAAAAAAAGATATTACTAGTCTATAATCATAGTGATGGTAACAAGTTCCCTTCCCTGTTATTTTCATCTTTGTATCCTCTTATGTAATGTGTTTTGGTCTGGTTATGTTAAAGATTTCCTTTTCATAGCTAGCTCTTTTTTTTTTTTTTCCAAGTCAGTGTCTCATTCTGTCACCCAGGTTGGAGTGCAGTGGCATACTCATGGACACTGCAATCTCAACCTGCTGGGCTTAGGCATCCTTCCGCCTCAACCTTCCAAGTAGATGGAACCACAGGCATGTGCCATCACTCCCAGCTAATTTTTAAATTTATTGTAGAGACGAGATCTCGCCAAGTTGCCCAGGCTGGTCTCAAATCCGTAGGCTTAGGCAATCCTCTAACCTCCACCTCCCAAGGTGCTGGGATTACAGGTTTGAGCCACTGCTCCTGGCTCATAACTAGCTCTTAAGAGTTTAATTATGATGTGTCTTGGGTTTTTTTTTTTTCTTATTATTACCTTGTTTAGAATTTTTTGAGCTTCTTGGATCAGTAGATTTATAATTTTCATTAAATTGGGACAATTTTGAATCACTATTTCTTCAAGTGGCTTTTTCTTTGCCCCTGTCCTTTCTACTTCTACCACTACAATTTTATGTATGTTAGACTGCTTACTATTATTGTATACATCATTGATGCTCTGTTTTTGTTTTTGTTTTTTAGCTTTTTTCCTCCCCCTCATTTTGGATGGTTTCTATTGCTGTCTTCTGGTTCACTTATTTTTCTTCTGCTGTGTCTAAACTTCTATTAATAGTTTTCAGTTTATTTTTCACTATACACACACACACACACACACACACACACACACAGATATTTACCTTTAGAACTCTATTTGCTTCTTTAAAAATATTTTTTATTTATCTTCTCATTACAGTAACATTTTTCTTTAACTATTTAAAGATTGTTATAATAAATATTTTAACATTTTTACCTTCAAATTTCATTTTCTCTGTTGTTTGTGTTACTGTTTCTACTGATTAATTTTTCTCCTCGATATGGGTCACACTTCTTGCTTCTTGAAATAATTAGTCATTTTTATTGGGCATTGGGCATTTTTAATTTTACATTGTTGAATGTTTAAATTTTGTTGTCTTCCTTTAAAGAAAGTTAAATTTTGTTTTGATAGATAGTTAATTTAGTTACAGTTCCGTTTGACCCATTCACATCATCTTTAAGCTCTGTTCGGATAATCTAGAGTTGACTCTGTTCTAGAACAATTTAGTCTCACCACTAAGAACTACTAGGAACTGACCTTCTGAATCTCTACTAAGTGTCCTAGAGCCCTCCACTTTCGTTAGTTGGAACATCTATCAGTACTAAGTGAATTTTGGAATAATTCAGCTCGCTGAACTTCAGATTTTTTTTTTCCCTAGCCTTTGCAGATTTCTTCAGTTTTCTGTGTAGCTTTTTTCTTTCTGGAATTTTGACCTATAATTTCTCCTACTTCAGTCGCTGGACTTTGATTTTTGATTTTTCGACTTAGCAAACTGAATGCTTTGCTTACAATCTCTTTTCCTGGTTTAATGTTCAGAATGCCCCTTTAAAAAGAAAGTTGGGCAATTATAGGACTAAACTCATTTGTTTCTCTTTACTTAGGGATCACATTTCTATGTTGCCTGTAGTCTAATAGCTGAAAATCCTTTAATGTGTTTGTCTAGTTTTCCAGTTGTAGTGAGAAGGTAAATCAGTTTCTGGTACTCCATCATGACCAGCAGTGGACATCTCAACCTAATCATTGTTGTGCCCATTATCCAAAATAAATTTTTAATGGTTACATTTTTTTAAAGATACATTTTTTTTTCTCTCTAAGGGCAATTATCATGTTATTTTACAGCCTATGGTCTAGAATCTATCAAATAAAGACAATATAGGTGAGAGATTTACCTGTTTAAATCATTATTTCTTACAAATTCCTTCTCCAATATGTTCTATTGTTCTTACTTTCACTAACTTAGTCTCTAATCCTGTTTCTCCTGCTACTTTTTGCTAAGAGATGAAGTCATGAAAAATCAAGACCCTACCTTAAAAATACAATAATTATCAATTTTGGGCAGCCTTCTTATGGCTGCTATGGTTACAAGGAATAATAAATGCACACAATTTTAATTTCTGGAATGGGAGTTTGTTGGATTCAGACACAAATTTTAGTAATGATTATGTGGTCAATCAGTGCTGATGCAATTCAAATCAATTTTTAAGGGCTTTGATAGAACCAAATAGGATGCATGAATAATTTTCTGTCTACCTGGTGCTTTTAGATACTCCTCTGTCCTTATTTCAGAATATATTTCCTCCTTGAAAATACTATACAAATGAACTAGATAACTGATTTTTTAAAGTTAGTACATTTATTGAAATATTTAGTTGTGTTTCTTTTGTCCTATTACTACTATTGATGTGTGCATATGCAATAGGGCAGGCAATTATTCCCCAAGAAAATAGATACATTAATTATTGAATATGTTTCCCTTTGATGGAGTTAATTCTTTAAAAATATATATTTCTATATATTTTGGCTTTGATGTTCTAGTGGGCCCTATGTAGATAAAAAGTTGCTAGATTACATTTATTTATTTACACTCCACTTACTTCCAAAGGGTTTCAGGAGGTTGATATCAGGTATAAGATTGTTCCATACTGCCGTTTGAAAGCACTGGGCTTGTTATTAATTTCATTTTAAAATTTCTATTAAAAGGATATATGAACAAGAATCATGAATTCAATAATTATTTTTTGAGTGCCTGTTGTGTGGTAGAAATCACTTTATATGTTAGGAAGTTAGCAATGGACAAGGGAGACAAGATTTTTGTTCTTGAGTTCTTTTTTTTTTTTTTTTTTTGAGTAGGTCTTACTCTGTTGACCAGGCTAGGGTGCAGTGTAACTATCATGGCTCACCACAGCCTCAGCTTCCTGGGTTCAGGCGATCCTTCTACATTAGCCTCCCAAGTAGCTGGGACTACAAGCACATGCTACCACGCCTGGCTAATTTTTAAATTTTTTTGTAGAGACGAGGTCTCACTGTGTTGCCTAGGTTGGTCTTGAACTCCTGGACTCAAATAATCCTCCAGCCTTGGCCTCTCAAAGTGCTGAGATTACAGGCATGAAATTAAATTAGCAGTAATTGTCAGGATAGAAGATAAAACAGGGTGAAACATCAAAGCAACTTTGATGGTAAATGCTGGTAGAAGAAGTGAAAATTAAGCTGAGAAATGAATGACAAGAAGTCAGGGAGGTGAAGTTAGATGGAGGAAACAGATAGTACAAAGGCTGTAAGGCAGCTGTGTTCCAAGAACAACAGCCATCCCTTTCCTCAAGGGAAAGGAAGGTTAGAAAGTAAAAAACTATGACCGTGGCTGAGTGGCACAATGTAGGAGATGTAGTGAAAGCAGGTGTCATGATATAAGGATTTGTCATCTGTCTTCCAAAACACTCTTCTAGGCAATTGCACAATTTAGCCAACACTTTCTTTTTAGGATATGTTAGTATGATGTTTTGACTTTCCCATCTTCACTTTATAGATACCATCTTCTTCTTACGGCTGCATTTTCTTGGGTTGTTAATCTACATACAATTTTGAACATCTGAAAACTCTGTGACCCAATGAACACATTTATACATCATACCTAGTCACTTCTCGGCTCATTTGCACCTGCAAGAAGACAGTGAGCATTGGACAGCTGCACACCTTATTGATACATATTATCTTAATCATCTTTCCCATTGGGTTGAAAGTTTTGTGATAAGTGACACTGGCTCCTTAGTCTATAATCAGAGTTTGGCTCTTGTACTTTAATGAGTGCATGACTGGATAGTTTCTATGCATGTCATATGGTATGTTTGTTTGCAGTCTTAGGCTTCTACGGGATTGAGACAGTTCAGCCCTGACGCCTCTTAATATTGCCGCCATAATGACCAGTGTGAAGATACTTATTATGCTGCAGCTGAGGATGAAAAGTAGAGATGGTCAAAAATCTAAAGCATAACACAGCTGTAAATGACTCTATATTAAGAAAGACTTTCTTTTCTAGAACAACAGTCAATGGGAAAACGGAGCACATGTTTGTGCCCATCTGTTTGTGGCATAGCTTAGAAAAATATTGTTCAGTGATTTGAGGACCAGTTGCTGGGTCTCTTCCATACAGTTTCATGTGTTTTATAATTTGGCAGCCATTTAGTACACTTTGAATGCAAATGGCTTAAATAGCTAATTTATATTGGCTTTAGAATATTGAAATATCATTCCAAAGAGCAACATCTTATTTCTACATTCAAACTTTATAACCCTTCTTGTTAAGAAACAAACTCCCACAAACAGACCTACTTATCCAAGCTATTTGCATCATTATGCTCTGAAATTTGCAGTACATTTTCTACCTCCTAGCCTACAAAACAGATGAATTTCTATTGATGATGTAAACAATTAAACAGATAAGTGAAATTAGAATATTTGAAAGGAATGCCATCTTCTAGTTAAAAGTGAGGGTCTCATAAAATCCCCACTCTAGCAATATCATGCAAGATTGGACAGAAATTCCAGAAATTGAATCTCTCATTTTTAGGTGCCTACAGGTAAATGTTGCTTTGAGAAAATGTGTTTAAAGTTTTACAGAGGCAATGATGTTTCCACGAAGAAGCATCCCTTATTCCTTCCTAAGTACAACAGCACAAGTATAAAAGCCCACAGTCTAGCTCTGCCAAGATTCCTCATTTATAAAATTTACTTTACTGCACAGAATGCACAAAAATGCTTTCCAAAGGATTATCTGCAAAGAATAAAAAAATGTCTTTGTGGAGATTTTTATTTAATTTTTGACATCACTGCTCATAGTTGTGATTTGGCAAGCATTTCCCTTTTCCAAATACTTCATTGCCTTCACAGGTTATGAAAGTGAACTTGAAACATATCTTAGTGTGCACTTCATTACCTCTCTTTAGTGCTAAGAGCAACTGTATGTGAGAACAACTGGCTGAGGCTCTAGATATAATTTTTTTCCAAAAAAATCTAAGAGCAGTGAAAGAATATTTATTGATATCCTATTCTGTTCTGGACATATTGAACAAGATAATATTCCTGCCCTCAATTACTCTATTATGTATTGAGGGATTAAAACATGTAACAGGGAAAGTCAGTAAAATCTTACATTTTTTCTGTGTTGGGGAGGGGAAATGCAATCAGAAGGAAAGTTTTTTGAAGGAAATAGTATCTAAACTGAGATCTGAATAATACCCAGGTGTTGGCTAGAAGAAGAATGGGATATTGAAAGGAAAGGTATCTTGGGTAAAGGACCTAACATATACAAAGCTCTCAAGTTGAGAGAACGTGGTTCATTCTGAGAACTGAGAACAGCTCAATATTATTAGATAACCCATTGCATTTGGTTAGCAATGGTGTCTTAGTCAACTTGGGCTGCTAAAACAAGATGTCATAGACTGGGGCATAAAAACCAGGCATTTATTTTTCCTAGTTCTGAAGGCTAGGAAGTCTTAAGATTAAAGCATTGGTAGATTGGTTCTTGGTAAAAAGCCCTCTTCTTGACTTGCAAGATGGTTGCCTTTTTACTGTATCTCCACCTGGTCAAGAGAGGAAGCTCTGGCATTGCCTTCTTTTCTCATAGGGCACTAATCCCATCTGGGAATTTCACCCTCATGATGTTATCTAAACCTAATTTCTTCCCAAAGGCCTTACTTTCTAATACCATCACTTTGGGGGTTAAGGCATTACTATTTGAATATTGAGTTGGGACAAACATTTAGTTCATAAGAAGTGGAGTTTTTTCCTTAGGAGTTTCAAAATATATAAAATTATTAACTTTTGTTAAATTATTAATTAATTGCTATTAACAATAATGTATAGAACTGTATTACTAAGTGCTCAATAAAAATGTTCTTGTGGAATAATACATCTATAAAATGCTTTCTATGTTTAGTTCTCCACAAAATCCTTGAAACAAGATTTTAGTTTTTGCTCTTTCTAAAATTTTTAAAAAATATGTTTTCTCTAGATGAATCATATTCAAATTTTGACTGAAAAGAATGTGCAAACTCTGGAGAAAAGTGTTTTGTTGAGCTCCTGCTCTGCATAGTGGATATAGGCCAAGACAAGGAATAAATTACCTTCAACTGCAAAATTTTTTTATTGGTCAAATAAAAGTAGTTGTCCTAAGTTGTTGCCTTTCCTGTTTCCTTCCAAATTCAGTTTCCCTAGTAGTGAGGGAAGTCATATTGAAATTCTACTACAGGTAGGCAAGGTCACATAGTCTAGATGTGCTTACTTGAAAAATGACAAAGTTAAAGATGATATTTCTCAGAGTTCAAAGGGAAGACAGAAGTTACACAATAATATGAACAAGGAAAGTGTAGTATAAGAATTATTAATTAAAACAGGGACCTAACTATTAAGATGCTGAGAGAACCCTCTAGCCTATCCTAAGGCTAAGAAAAGAGTATCAAGAAAGGAACAAACTTGGAGGTGTGGCTTCTCCTTGTGGCTGGGATTCAGACTTCGTTAGAGAAGATGTGGTTGTAGCTCACTACATGGAGGAGAAGCTCATGGGGTTACATGGTGAGAGCTGGCCTATAGGGTCCAGGCAGTAGGGGGTGTAGGTGGGCCAATGCTGCAGCATGGGTACACAAAGGAGATGGGGTGTTCTGGCCTATGTCCACTATGCAGAGTGTAAGCTCAACAAAACATTCCTCTCTAGAGTTTGCACATTCTTTTCGGTCAAAATTGGACTGAAAGTAGTATGATGCCTGGGGTGTGTGAGGTCTGTGCCAGGGGGGCTGCAGCAAAATAGTCACTGGACTGGGGTTAAACTGTGAGTTCACCAAATGGCTGCATGCTTTGGGCCAGTAGTAAGATGTCCACCAAATGTCCCCACCCATGCTTCTCTGGGTGCCACATGGTAGGGACAAGAAAAAACAAACAGAACCATAGAAGCAACATTGTGTAGTTACTGCAAAGGAGAATTGCTAAAGTGGACTACCTCCATTGTCACAGAGCAGATGATGAAGGGTATACTTGGATCTGAGTGGCCATAAATTGATAAATGGCACAGACATAAATGGAAGATAAATTGGCAAAGGCAAATTGCAATCTTAACTAAAGGAAATATGCAAATGCTTAAGTGTCTGCCGTTTCTCTGGTTGTTATACTCTCTAGCACAACACGCCTAGAATTTAATCCCTAGGCAATATTGCAGTATTGAAAATTTCATTAATTTTTGTTTTTATTTTTCATCATTTTGTCTCTACTTGCATGTGTGGGTACACACAAACACACACACACACACACACACACACACACACACACACACACACACACACACACACACACAATACTTCACCTGAATTCTGAACCCAGTTTGCCAGTTATTAGATTCGGAATTCTCTAAGACAATCTGCTTACTTGTAAAGTAGCAATTGAAATATGTCCTAACAGTGTTGTAAGGACTAAAAAATAATGTTTATGAAAACTCAACCCTGCATAGACACTAAGTAAATATTTGACAAAGTCAAATCCTTTGTAAATTTGTAAAAATCCTTGAGTAACCAAAAGATTAATGTTTAGCAGTGTATGTGAAGGATCTTTAGCTTCATATACTTGAAGAAACTTCACAGGAGATTCTAATAGAGGAAGTTCCAAGAAAACACCAGAAAAATATCTATGCTTTGCAATTAAATTGATTTTGGCTTTGTAAACTGAAATTACAAACTCATTTTCTAAAGATCTCAGACTTGTGTACTTCTATAAAAAAGAAACAATTATAAATTGCCATTCTATTTGCATAGATGCTTTAAAACCAACTGTAAGGTTGGTTAATCAGTCAATCGATGTCGTTATTTTTAATAAAGTCTTTACTTTCTGCTGAGTAATTAACTCTCTCATTTAATATTCTTCTAGATAAACACACACACACAACACGTGCACTTATTTATTCTAGTTAGCAGAAAATATTCTTAGTTGGAGAATAAGGTTGTTTCACTCCAAACTTCAGTATTAGTCATATCTTTTGCTCTTACGACTCTTGGTGCTTCCTAATAATGTACCATCATTAAATCATGCCATTTCCTCTACCTGGAAGGCCTTTGAAAGTTTATGCATAAGGCCGGGCTCGGTGGCTCAGCCTGTAATCCCGTGCTTTGGGAGGCCAAGGTGAGTGGATTGCTTGAGCCGCCGGGGTCGAGACCCGCCTGGGCAACTTGGCGAGACCTCATGTCTACAACAAATAAAAAAAAATTAGCCGGCATGGTAGCGCGCGCCTGTAGTTCCGGTTACTCGGAAGGCTGAGGCGGAAGGATCGTCAAAACCCAGCAGATCGAGACTGCGGTGGCCGGGAGCGGCCCCTGCATTCCAGTCCGGGTGACACTCCAACTCAAAAAAAAAGAAAGAAAGATTAAGCATACTTCAAGGCTTTACTAAGAGTGCAAACCAGAATTGGTCTCTTAGCCATTTGAACTCTTATCCCATCCCTGACCCCAGTACATGGTCTGCATATACTTTTCACACATTTTCTTGTGTTGTAGGTTTGTGTATATTTTCTATGTCCAAATAAATGCTCTTGGATGGAGCCCCAACATCTTTGTGTAATATGTAGGAGAGGAAACATATATTTTCCTTACCAATCCTAGATTCATGGCTGAGGCCCCTATAACAAAGACAGACTAACAAGACAAAATATATGCATTTATTTAATATAAGTTTTATGAGACATGGAAGCCCTCATAAAAAAAAATGAAGATCCGAAGAAACAGTTAAACAGGAGTGTGTCGTTTTATAGTAGGTTTGATGAAGAGTGAATAGTCATGGAGGAAGGGCAGAGACTATAAAGGGGTGACCCCCAAAACTCTGGAATTTATTTTTAAAAAGGTGTGTATTTATTCTTATGTGTTTAAACTTTAGTCATCTTCAAAGCACTCTCTGTTCGATGCAATACACCTATTGAGACACTTTTTCCACTGCTCAAAACAGTTTTTGAACTTGTCAGCATTGATGCCTTTTAATGCTTCTGCCATTTTTGGTTTCATCTCTTCCACATGGGCAAAATGTTTCCCTTTAGGACTTTTTTCATCTGGAGAAACACAAAAATGTCTCTCGAGGTGAGATCGGGTGAATAGAAAGAGTGGGCCTGGGGGTCCTGCCATTTTTGGTCGAAAACTGCGGAACACTCAGCATGGTACGAGCAGGTGTGTTGTCATGGTGGAAGAACCAGTCACCTGTTTGCCCCAACTTGGGATGTTTCTTTCACAAATTGTGATACAGCCTTCTCAAAACTTCCAAACGGAAACTTTGGTTGACCATTTGATCCAGAGGAACAAATTCTGAGTGTACTAAAAGGGGCTTGCCTTTCAAAAGATAATTCTGGTTTTTTTTGGGGGGGGATCTCCTTGTATAATCTAATGTTAATAAACTGGAGAGAAACTTAGCAAAGCCTGTTTGTTCAGATTCTTCTGTATATCTTCAGAGATAAGAATGCTCCTTTCCTTTGGGTATAGGGAGGGCAAGTTTCACATGAGGATCTTATGACTTGCTTTCAGGGAAGGTCAGAAATTTCTTTCTAGGTTTTATGAACTGCTTCAGGGGAAAAAGATGGAAGAAAGGTCAGAGAGACCCTTCTTCATGCACTGTTTTTCATATTTCTTCAGTTTAAAATATTCAGTTTAGTAAGGTGCCATATTTTAGGGTGGTGTGTCGTGAAGCCCATTGAATTCACAGCATATTATGGTATGCAATAGTTATTACCCAATATTTCATTAAGATAATAATAGCAAAAACTGATATCAAATTGATACTACTAATAATATTAGCTATATTTTAAATTTTAATTTTTGAATAGTTAATACATTCAGAGGATTCGAAATTCAAAAAGCATAAAAAGTCTTATAATGAAAAATCTCCCTCCTCCTCCAATTCTCTTCAGCTAGGTTATAAATGTTATTAGTGTCTTAGTTATTGTTGAAGAGAAATTTTATGCATATGTAAGTAAAAGCATGTATATAATTCCCCTATTTGTTTAAGATATCCAGCACTCTGCTTTTTCACCTTAACAACACATTTAGGTTAGCTTTCCACATAACACAGGAATAATTACAGTTAATGTGTTATTGTTTACTATGTGCCAGTTTTTGTTCTCAGCGTTTTATATGTATTAATTTATTTAATGCTACAATAAGTCTAAAAAGGTAAGTCTCATTTCTATCTCATTTTCACTAATGAAGCAACTCAAGTACCCAGAGGTTAAGTTAACTACCCAAGGTCACATGACTAGTAAGTAGCACAATTGAGTATTAGAATACTGACAATGTGACTCTATCATTCATATTTTTACCCATATCATCCAACATTGACAGTTGTAGAACTTCCGTATTCTTGCTTACAACAGAGAACTGACCATTGAACACTTAATAGTTACCATTTTTAATGTTTGCTGTATGCCAGACACAGGTCTAGTCACATTGTTTAACAGTAGGAGGCACGGTTCATATAGAATTCTCTATGAATTGATTGCCCCTGGAGTTGTTTGATGTGGATATGCTGGAGGCCCTTTCAGTAACCCAGGAAGAATATGAAGTTTAGATTGGCAATTTAGCCAAGGTTACATACAGTGCTAACTGACAGAATTCAAATTTACATGTGAATGTACCTGGCATCAAAGCTTAACCACCAAACTAAACTTCCTCACATGATTTCAGACTTAAAATCCCTCGCAAGGAGAAAATGTATCTTTTAGCTTCCAGATGGTGTTGTAGAATCAGTGGTGCTATCTCTGCTGAGTTCTCTTTTGATTGAGTCTATAGATTATCTACAAATACTTCTTTTTGTATCTACCACTCCTTCCCCAGATTTGCCCTATCTAGTCCATTCCTATACAGCAAGTCCCCTACATACAAATGAGTTTTGTTTCAAGAGCACATTCATAAGCCCAATTTTTTTAAGGTCAATAAAGTTAGCCTAGCTACCCAACTAACATAATTGGCTATATAGTAGTATACTGTAAAAGGTTTACAACATGTCTCACATAAATAATACACAAAAAACAAACACAAAAAATAAAAATCTTACAATACAGTACCTGAAAAAGTTCAGTCATACGGTACAGTACAGCAGCTAGCATAAAGGGGCTGGCATTGAGTGAACAGGCAAGAAGAGTTACTGACTGGAGGGGGAGAGGAGTCGGGAAATGGTAGATCTAAAGGCTCATCAGCAAAAGGAAATGGAGGGCAAGATGAACGTGACTGAACATGTGAATGCACATTTGCATCTTTAAAAGTTTCAACTTGAAGGTTCATATGTAGGGGACTTTCTGTATTACAATCATAAGAAGAGGCATATGGGTAAGATAATCATCAGCTTGTGATATGAATCTGATTGGTTCAATTTGCTTTTCAGACCACATTCAGAAAGAAAGTGAAAGAGGAAAAACAATAAACATTATTTAGAATTTGTTTGTGAATCTTTTTTTGTGTGTCTAGTTCAGCTCTGATGTCCCTTGCTGCTTGAGGTTGACTTTTCTTTGGGTGGCATTTGAGTGATTCACAATTCTGGAAATCAATGAAAATTTGTAAAATGCTTTTTTAACTTTCGCTTTAACCTCTGAAAAGGAATTACTCTTCTGGGGGAAAATGAGCAGATGGTGCCTAAAGCAGTTGGCCAGATATCTATAACACTGGTATTACTTGCCTCTGTGTCATCAGCTGGAGCATCTGTCAGGAGGAAGAGTTATGCTTCTGTGCTTCTCTCTCTTGACAATTAATCACACCTCTCCTCCATTCCACCCTGTTCAACATGTTGTCTTTTTCAGAACCTAGTGCCAAGAGATTTCAGTGACTCTCTGACATAATTCAAAAAAGATACTACAACAATAGCATTATTGCAAGTCCTATGAGACAGAGCAACTTCACTAGAAGAGAGGCTGACATTTGTTCAGTTATTTCTGACAAGAAGACTATATAGAGTCAGTCACTTAATCTCATGTGAATTATGATCTATGATGACATCTTGGTAAGGAAAAAAAAATCTAATATGCTATGGAAGCTCTACAACTTCATTCTCCTCCATCATCCTGACTTATTTCCAGTCAGCCGATACTCAAATGTGTACACGGTGAACAAAACCCATCATTAATCCTCGTGGTTAATAATGTGTCATTATTACCACATAGGATGCCTGAGTCAAAGATCAACTGAATAAAATAGTATTTATCATATGTCTATGTCAAGGTATTAATCCGAGTTTCAGAACAACAGAATTAAAAGGATTTATGAATATTTTTGTTTTTATAATATATATTGTTTTATAATATATAGTGCCAAAATGTATACACATTTTAAGCAATACTATCTATGTATTACTTTTCGAAGTTCAGTCGAATTACATTAGCAATGTGTGGTATGACATTCGTTCAACTGTGCTTCCAGTGTTTATTCTACCTATTTCCCATATCGGTTCTGTTTCTCTGGAGGATGCTGACTAATGCATTGACATTATACATATATATTATACATATACATATACATACATATGGATTATACATACATATATAGGTATGAGTATATATATAGGAGGAGATTTACTATAGGAATTGACTTACATGACTATGGATGCTGAGATGTCCTATAATCTGTCACCTTTAAGCTGGAGAACCAGGAAAGCTGGCAATATGGTCTGAATTAGAAGACCTGAGAACCAAGGGAGGGACTGATGGTGTAAGTTCCAGCTCAAGTTTGAAGGCCCGAGAATCAGGAGTACAGATATCTGAGGGGAGGAGAATATGGATATCCCTATTCAAGCAGAGAATGCAAATGTGTCCTTCTGCCTTTTTATTCTATTCAGGTTCTCAACAGATTGGATGATGCCCATACACACTATTGAAGTCAATCTTCTTTGTTCAGTAACCTCATTCAAATGCTAATCTCTTTCAGAAACAGCCTCACAGATATACCCAGAAATGTTTTTACCAGCTATGCGAGCATCGCTTAGTCCAGACAAGTTGACACATAAAATTAACTTCACAATCAAGGTAGGCAGAGGGGTTGTAAATGCTCATGACTCTGCTTTGGCCAAAATAACAAAAGAAAGGACAGGAGACATGTTCTCTAAGTTGGAAGGGTCATAGTGTACTTACTACAAAGCAGAGGTAATCAAGACTGTGTGGTACTGGCATAGGATGGACATACAGAGCAATGAAATAGAATTAGACATCCAGAAATAAATCTATACCTATATAATCGACTAGTTTTCAACAAGGGTGCAAAGACCATTCAATAAGAGGAAAAAAGTCTGTTCCACAAATTCATTTGTCTGGGGACAAATGAATAGCCACATTCTGAAAACTGGAAGTTGGATCATTACTTCATACCATATGTAAAAATTAACTCAAAATGGATCAAAGACTTAAAACTATAAAACTATTAGAGGAAAACACAGGAGTAAATATTTATGATCATGGATTTGACAGTGGATTCTTCAATATGATACCAAAAGCTGAGCAGTAAGTGAAAAAATATAGATAAATTGGACTTTATTTCAATTAAATTATTTTGCGTTTCAAAAGATAATATCAAAAAAGTAAAAAAAAGAAAAGAAAAGAAAAAGTTTAAAAACTCATCTCAGACCTGGAAATGACAATACAGAAATTCATATGGAAACAAAACAGAGCACAAATAGACAAAACAATCCTCAGCAAAAGGAACAAAATGGGAGTATCACACTTCCAAACTTTAAACTTTATTACAAGCCCACAGAAACTAAAACAATCTGCTATTGGTACAAGAATAGACACATAGACCAATAGAACAGGACAGAGATTCTGGAAGCAAAAAACACATTCTCTCAACCAACTCATCTTGGACCAACTCACCAATAATAATCACTGAGGAAAGGAGGGCATATTAGCAAATGGTGCTGGGAAAACTAGCTGCCCACATGCAGAAGAATGAACCAGGACCCCTACCTATCACCATATAAAAAAAATCAGCTGAAAATGGATAAAAGACCTAATTGTAAAATCTCAAATTATAAGAATTCTAGAAGAAAACATAGAAAATACCCTTATGCACATCAGAGTAGGCAACAAATTCTTGACCAAGTCCCCAAAAGTGAATGCCATAAAAGCTAAGATAGACAAGTGGGACCTCATCAAACTGAAAAGTTTTTGCCCAGCAAAAGAAACCATTAGAAGATTAGACAATCCACAGAATGGGGGGAAATATTTGCAAATTATGCATCTGACAAAGGCCTAATATCAAGGATCTATAAGGAACTCAAACAAAGTGAAAGGAAAACAAACAAATAACCTGTTTAAAAAGTGAACAAGCCGGGCTCCGTGGCTCAGCCTGTAATCCCGCGCCTTTGGGAGGCTGAGGTGAGTGGATTGCCTGACCCCGCGGGTTCAAGACCCGCCTGGGCAGCAAGACCTCATCTCTACAATAAATCAAAAAATCAGCCGGGCGTGGTAGCGCATGCCTGTAATTCCGGCTACTTGGAAGGCTGAGGTGGAAGGATCGCCGGAGCCCAGCAGGTCGAGGCTGCGGTGGCCGGGAGCGGCCACTGCACTCCAGTCTGGGCAACAGAGTGAGACTCCGATTCAAAAAAAAAAAAAAAGTGGACAAAAGACATGAAAGACACTTCTCAAAAGATGACACACTAACAAGCAACAGACACATGAAAATATGCACAACCTCACTAATCATCAGAGAAATGCAAATTAAACCACAAAAAGATAGCACCTAACTCCAGTAAGGAAGGCTATTGTTAATAAGTCAAAACCAAAACAAAGCGACTGGTGTGGTTGCGGAGAAAAGGGAATTCTTTTATTCTGTTGGCCAGAGTGCAATCTAGCTCAATTTCTATGGAAAACAGTGTGGTGATTCCTAAAAGAACTAAAAATTGACCTCCCATATGGTCCATATGATCCAGCAATCCCTGTCCTGGGAACATACCCGGAGAAACACAAATCGTTCTACCAAAAAGGCTCCTGCACATGCATATTTATTTATTGGCTCACTATTCACAGTAGTAAAAACATGGAACCAACCCTGTTGCCCATCGAAAGTGGATTGGAGAGAGAAAATGTGGTACATATACATGATAGAGTATCACACAGCCATAAAGAAAAACAAAATCATGGACTTTGCAGTAAATTGGATGGAGCTGGAGACCATCATACTAAGTGATGTATCACAGAAATGAAGAACTGAATATCACTTGTTCTCAATTCAGAGTCAGCTCTGAACAATAATCAGTGAACTACAAGGGAGGGATCAGCAGTCTCTGGGCGTTGCTCAGGTAAGGCGGGAGGCAGGAGGGTAGAGGCACATGGCAATGCCAAGCACACCAGGTTCACTACCAGGGGAAGGAGGGCCAGTTGGAAGCCCAAACTTCGCCCGCATGCAGTCTACCTATGTAGTTAATCCTAACTTGTACCCCACATCTCCATAATAAAAAAAAATAAAGGAAATGAAAACTCAGAGACTATATTTGTAAATAACATATCTGATGAGGAACTTGTATCTGAAATACAAAACAAACTCTATAGTTTTTAATAAAAGTACAGATAACCCAAATACAAATTAAGAAAATATTTCTTAATTTCTGAATATATATTTCTGCAAGGAAGATATAAAAATAATCAATAAATACGTGAAAAAATGCTCAACATCATTAACCATCAGGAAAATGCAAATGGAAACTACAATGACACACAACTTCATATCCTCTGGGATGGTTAAAATAAGAAAGTCAAATAATGAGTATTGTCAAGGAAAATGAGAAATCAGAAACCTCATACACTGCTGGTAGGAATGTAACATGGAGCAGCCATTTTGGAAAACTGTTTCCTCAAATGATTAAACATAGAGTACCTTATGATTCAACAATTCAATTCTTAGGTATATAACATAAGAGAAGTAAAAACACATGTCCACGCATCTACTTGTACATAATGTTTACAGCAGCATTATTTATAATTGCCAAAAGATGGAAACAGCACAAATGTTGAGTGG
Organism: Cephalopachus bancanus; assembly: GCA_027257055.1. Lineage (NCBI taxonomy): Eukaryota > Metazoa > Chordata > Mammalia > Primates > Tarsiidae > Cephalopachus > Cephalopachus bancanus. Next base: position 10,424,471 of record JAPVLO010000024.1, on the reverse strand, counting down.
ATAAATAAAATGTCGTATACATACAATGAAATATTATTTAACCATAAAAGAAGTACTAATACATGTTACAACATGGATGAATCTCAGGAACATTATGTTAAGTGAAAGAAACTAGTCACAAAAGACCACATACTCTATAATTCCATTCACATGAAAATCTAGAATAGAGAATTCTATACACAAAGAAGGTAGGTAAATGTTTGCTTAGGACTGGGTGGGGAATGAATGATGGGAGGATAGCTAAATGGTACAGGGCTTCTTTCTGAAGTGATAAAAATATTGCATAATTGACTATGGTGGTTGCACATATTTGTGACTACACTAAAAATCACTAAATTGGCTGCATTTAATCTCAATACAACTATACAAAACAAAAAACAAAACAAAACTGGCCAGGTATGGTGGCTCACATCTGTAATCCTAGCATTTTGGGGGTAGAGATGAGAGGATGGCTTGAACCCAGGAGTTTGAGAACAGCTTGGACAACACAGTAAGATCTCGTTTCTACAAGAAAAAAAAATTAGCCAGGTGTGATGGCACACACCTGCAGACCTAGCCACTAGGAGGGTGAGGAGGAAGAGTCACCTGAGCCCAGGAGGTGCAGGAACTGTGATCTGCCACTGCACTTCAGCCTGGGTGACAGAGTAGGACCATGACTCAAACAAACAAACAAACAAACAAACAAAACAAACCTGACAAACAAGAAAAAGAAATAGTTTAGTGAAGGCAAAGCCTGTGACTCATATATCCATTTTCCCTAAAGTGCCTGACTCAGATTCTTGCACATGTGTTGTTGGATATTTGAACAGAAACAATATGAGTTCTCCAGTTGTTGTGATGTCAAGTGTTATTAGAGAATTCTACATATTCAAGTTTTCTATAAAAAAATCTCAAAAATTCTTAGAATTCCCTAAATATAAATATATTCATTTTTAACTATTTTGGTCTTCTAGGAAATCTTCTTAAAATAGAGAGCCAGGAGAAAGAATATGCTAATTAGAAGTTGACCAGAGGAACTGATAGACATGCTAGTATTACTTTATATCTATAAGCCTACTTTATAATCCAGCACATCTTTTTATGAAGATGAAGACTAATTTCATGACAACTCTCAAAGCCACATTCACACAAAAATATTTCCATATTGCATAACATTGTTGAAGTTTTTCTGGCAACCTTCTTTCTTGGCTACCTCATAGGTTACAAAATTGAGTTTTCTCACTACATGAATTAAATATGAGATTTTACTGTATATATTTAAAGAAGTGCCAGCAGAGCATAAATTTTCTTTTCAGATATACTGGATATCATCTCTCTAGAAGAGCCAAGTTCAACGACTCTCAATGAAATCCAGAGGGAGGTTTCTATAGACATATATAAATATGAGGTTAAACATGTGTTAAACATGTATAAATATTGGAGTAATAGTACAGTTAGAATATATAAACATAGGTTAAACTATATATATAAACATAGGTTAAACATAAATCAAACATGTATAAATATTGGAGTAATAGTACACTTAGAACTAAACTTATTTATAATTTTTTTTGAGTCGATGTCTCACTGTTGCCCAGGCTAGAATGCTGTAACATGCTCACGGTCACCGCAGCCTCGACCTGTTGGGCTCAGACCATCCTTCCGCCTCAGCCTTCCAAGTAGTTGGAACCAAAGAGGAATGCCATTACACCTGGCTATAGGATGACTTATTTATTATGTAACTTACAAGTAGGGATGCTTTAATCTGACTTCAGAGAAATATATAATTGACATAAGTATATGTGCATTACATGTATACACACACAAACATATACATATTTGTAACTCAGAATGGTCTTCTGTCTAATAAAAATTTATTTGAATTTTAATATTTAATAGTAAAATAGTTTTCACATAGATATGAAAGAGAGAAAGCATCCCATTATAAAAGAGCAATATGTATTGCTACTTGATTTGTATAGATGTCCAGGGTGTCCTATTATGTTTTTTCACAGCTTACAGTTAGACTATGTATCATAAAACAAGAATTACCCTATCATATTAGTTTCACTGAGTCTTTCAGGTAAATACAATTTCATTAAAAGATATCAGTGCACATTTAAAAAATATGCTAGGAAAAAGAAACAAATGTTAAGATTTTTACGTTAATAGAAATTTTTACAAAAAGTACCAGAATTCTTCAGAATGCTTGTCATCTTAATTGCTTTCTCTCAGGCAATTTTTTTCTATGTCAGGTTAATTGAATAACACAAATTGATAGTAGTTGATATCTGACTGGAGAAGGGGGTGCACACCTCATCAATAAGGGTACCTGCACAATGAATATTTGTATCCCTAACCCTGAATTGTACCCCACAATTTTAAAATAAAAATTAAAAGAGGAAAAAAAAAGAAAACAAAAATCCAATAGTAATTGGAACAAGGAATCGAACAGTTCAAATAAGCCTTTTTAGGTGTATAGTCAATGACTTCTGACAAACGTACATAATGTATAATCATTACTACAAACAAAATGTAGGATGCTTGCTTGAATCTCCTCAGAAGGTTTATCTATGTCCCTTTGCATTCAGTCCCTTCTCTCCACTCCCAGGCCCTGGCAACCACTGATCCAACTGTCTCTAGTTTTTCCTTTCAAGAATGTCACACGAATGAGTCATACAGTATGAAATCTTTTGTGTTTGGCTTCTTTCACTCGGCATTGCACTTTTAAGATTCATCTATGTTGTTGCATGTAGTTTATTCCTTTTTACAGCTATGTACTGTTTCATTGTATGGGTGTACCACTGTTTATCCATCCATTTCCCAGCTGATAGGCTTTTTCAGTTTGGAGAATATAAAGTTGCTATGCACATTCACATATTGATTTTCATAAGGACACAGGTTTTTCTTTATCCTGAAAAAGTGTAAAGGAATGGGATTTCTAAGTAGCAATATAAAGAGCTCTCACAATTCAAAGTTAAGAAAAAAAACAACCCAGCAAACATTGAGCAAAATATTTGAATAAACATTTCAGCAAAGAAGATATAAAACAGGCAAATAAACACATGAAAAGATACTTGACATTATTAGTCATTTAGAAAATGCAAATTAGAACAACATCCTTGTTGGCACTCGGCCACTCTTTTTAGTCACTATACAGCTATTAGAGGGACTAAAAAGAGTTGGCCAAGTGCCAACAAGGATGTGAAGCAAGTTGAAGTTTTATATATTGTTGGTGGGGACGCAAAATGGAATAGCTACTTTGAAAAACAGGTTGGCAAGTTCTTAAAAAATGAAATGTACACAATTTTCCTACAACAAGCTTAAGCAAATGGCTCCACCTAGTGTATAAAAGAAATGCCTATAAAAATCTATATTTACATTTGAATTGAAAGAATTGAAACATGTCAATTTTTACCCTACTTTTTTTTTGAGTTGGAGTCTCACTCTGTCGCCCAGACTGGAGTGCAGTGGCCGCTCCCGGCCACCGCAGCCTCGACCTGCTGGGCTCTGGCGATCCTTCCGCCTCAGTCTTCCAAATAGCCGGAATTACAGGCATGCACTATCACGCCCGGCTGATTTTTTGATTTATTGTAGAGACGAGGTCTCGGTCTCGAACCCGCGGGCTCAGGCAATCCCCTCACCTCAGCCTCCCAAAGGCGCGGGATTACAGGCTGAGCCACCGAGCCCGGTTTACCCTACTTTTAATTTAGGCATTCTCATTTTATTTTGGATCTTATTTCTAAATAGCAGTTTATACTATCAAGATAAAAAGATTTTAAAGAAGAATCAAATGTATAAAGCAAAATCTTTCACATGCTGTTTACTTAATAGAACTCAGAGTAGGGAGAAAAGGTGTTATATAATCTTGGGTAAATCTCAGAGACTGAATGCTGAAAAATTTGTTTTATTCAAAGGTAAAATGATACCTTGAAATAGACTGCTGAAGCCGGGCTTGGTGGCTTAGACTGTAATCCCAGCGCTTTGGGAGGCTGAGGTGAGTGGATTGCCTGAGTCCGTGGGTTCCAGACCTGCCTGGGCAACTTGGTGAGACTTCATCTCTGCAATAAATCAAAAATTAGCTGGGTGTGGTAGCGCGTGCCTGTAGTTCCAGCTACTTGGAAGGCTGAGGAGGAAGGATCGCCGGAGCCCAGCAGGTCAAGGCTGCAGTGGCCAGGGGCAGCCACTGCACTCCAGTCTGGGTGAGTGAGACTTCAACTAAAAAAAAGGAAAAGAAAAAAGAAATAGACTACTGAGAAAGCAAGAAACTCCTCAGACTAAATTTTAAAAAAATTTCATTTTGTGTGTTAGTAGTAAAACTAGTATTTAAATGAATATATAAGGAGATGATTATGCATGTCTTTGACTTTAGATTATTCATTAGTCTATTCATTTATCTTTCAACTATAATTCAGCACTTTATTATGTGTCAGACACAATGTTAGGTCCAGCAGATACGAAGATAAATAAAGGATGGTTCTTGGCTTCTAGGAGTTCACATATATTCTGGAACTGACAGCAACAGTACATAAAAATAAAAACAGCGCATTAAATAAAGCAGAAAAGGTGAAATCTTATTCTATAAACAGTGATGTCATTGTAAATAAATTAATTTCAAAGTTAATTTCCTGATAAAATTTTATTTATTTTACATTAAATTTGTGTCTGGTCTCAAATATGCAAAATTTAATTAAAAAACCTACATTGATTTAGAGGAGGAGTAAAGTTTTCCTTTGTACAATTATGAGAAAGATTTTAAAATTGCCTTGAAAATCCCTTATTTTCAAGTAATTTTGTAGAACGTTTCAATATAAACATGTACTATAGAATGCAAAACCCTAAATACTACTTGAATATACTACTGTGTAAAAAGCTAAATGCAGGCTGGGTGCGATGGCTCATGCCTGTAATTCCTGCACTCGGGGAGATACAGGCAGGAGAATTGCCTGAACCAGGGAGTTTGAGACCAGCCTAGGCATTCAAGACCAGCCTAGGCAGTATAGAGAGACCTTGTCTATATATACATAAAAAATAATAATAGTAATTAGCTGGGCATGGTGGCACACTACTTAGTCCCAGAGCTACTTGGGAAGCTGAGGCAGAAGGATCTCTAGAGCCTAAAGGGTCGAGGTTGCTGTGAGCAGTGATTGTACCACTGCACTCCAGTCTAAGTGAGAATAAGACCTTGTCTCAAAAAAAATTGGTATATATATGTTAAGCTAAATTCAATTTGATAGCAAAAAACTGTAATAAAACATTCTAGATAAGATTTTAAGACTTTAAGTTATTCTAAACAAGCAGTGTTAAGAATTAGAAATGTAGTTTATCTCAGTCTACTTCTTTAACTGATTTGATGAAAGCCTTTACCATCCATAGTATACAGAATGTTTTCTTAAATGGCTAGATTCAGTAAATTATACCTATAAAACAGACATTTTTAGAGAATTTGTTCATTCAGGACCAGGATGTTATTTTTCTTCCACATTTGCACTATGCAAGGTGCATTTCAGAGGTTATTGATCTTTGAACAAGTCGAGACATTTTTTTCATTCTGCACCAGAATATTTAAAAATATTCAATGGATTTTATAAAGTGGACTAAACGCTTTCCATGAGGAGTAGGAAATTCTGGACTTTCGAGAGAAAATTGCTTAATACAAGATTTTGTAAAGCCATTCTTACTTCTGGGTATGTTCTTATCAGTGGCCAGCTGTTCTATTGTTTTTCTAAGACAGGCTGCAACCAGCAACTGTTTTTATTCTCAGTTTATAATGGTCATCCCAAATGGCTGGAAAGCTTCATGTTTCTGGTTTCCTAGCAGCGTGGGTCCCTGAAGAGTAGTAATGGCCAAGATTATGATGTCATTCCCACTGTGGCCATGAATATTCAGGAACTAAATTGTTTCTCAACTTGTTTAAATATGTGTTGTTTAAATTATTGAATATTTTGCCTATTTTTAATGTTACAGAATATCAAGTATTTATAGTAAATTAAGAAAATTTATCTTATTTATTAATTTATGGTATATTTTTATAGTATGTCAATTATATAATAAGCTACTTAGTTCATTTTGTTTTAACTCTTTGTATAGTTAAATTAAAGCATGCAAGTCTAAGCTTTTTAAAGGATGATTTCTCAACGTAATAAAAGAAAAAACTTTCTATGTACATTAAGCTTGGTTAGCTATTAATTGCAGGAAATTTTAACCATAAGCCTTTACCCTGTTGTATATAATAATTTGTGTCCATTTTGTGGTAAAAATTCTGTAAAAAAAGAAAAAGATTTCTGATGGACTTTAGACCAATGCTTCCTGTGTGGTTACATGGGTAATCTTTGCTCCTCAGAACTGTGGCTTAGTCAAGACTGTATCCTGTTTCAACGCTTCTAATGGGAAAGGGTTGTTTAATGAGTTTATGTTTTACAACTTTCTTCCCTCAAAGGAAGTTAGTGGACATTTTATTACAACACCGTTACAGTATTCTGGTGATGTAAGAGACAAATGTTGCTTTCCACAGCTTAATACTAAGGGAACATGTTTGTTGAAGTTAAGAGGTTTAACATAATTCATTCAGCAGTGCAGTTTCAACTATCTGTTTTTCTTTTACATTCACTCAAACCGTGTTCTTCACACAATACATATTTATAGTCTCAGAGTTTCTATTTAAATTCTGCAAGTCAGTGTGCAATAAAGATGCTGCTGCTGAAGAAACTGAGTTTTCTGCACATGTTTGATAGTGCAGTATTTTGGAAGTAATCAGCATTTCCCTAAAGCTTTATGTTTAAATTAATCTTGCTAAACATAGCATTTAAAAAATTTGTGTCTGCTTGATCATCAAAATTATCTTTTTTTTTTCTGGCTGGTGACAATGTCATATGAGATGGATTGAGTAGGATAATTCTTGTTTAAAGAAAATTCTTGGGCAAATCCTTCGGGTCCCCTCTCACTGTGGGAACTTTTCTGTCTTCTCAATAAATCCTGCTTTCTAAAAAAAAAGAAAAGAAAAAAGTTCTTAATTGCACAGATATGTGCAGTAGCAATAGGAATGGAAAAAGAAGTTTACAGACAGTTGGTAACTGTGGATGAAGCAAATATCCGGAACTCTGGTATCTGAGACTAGCCATTTTTTTCTACCCCTACTGATAGAAAAAAATGGCTCCCCGGACGCGATCCATTTCTGGCCAGAAGAGGGCGCCATATGTCAAAGATACAACTCGGAAAGAGACGAAATCGGTACAGGCCAAGACCAAGTCAATTCTTGCGTCTTTCTTGACTAAAATTTTGTTCAACGAAGATTTAAAGTTAATACCAAATTATAAATTGTATAGCTGCAATTACTTCAGATTTATTAAAACATGTATATTGCGATATTTAAGATCTTAGGGGTCTTGCTATAAATACCAGCCCTTTGTTTTGTTTTCAAAAGCCCTAAGTGAAAGTACTAGAAATCATTCAGTTAGTCAAAATCAGGTAGGCCAGGCAATAAGGTTACACAGACCACTTCTATTCAACATCATACTGGAAGTCCTAGCGAGAGCAAGCCAGAGAGAGAAAGAAAGAAAGGCATTCAAATCAACAAGGGGGAAGTCACACTATCTCTGTTGTCTGATGATGTGAGTGTATTCCTAGAAAACTCCAGAGACTCCTTTAAGAGGCTTCTGGGCCTGATAAATGACTTCAGGAAAGTGTCAGGATACAAAATCAACATACAAAATCAGTAGCATTTCTATACACCAATAACACTCAAGTCAAGAACCAAATCAAGAGCTCAATCCTATTTATAATAGCGATTAAAAACAACAACAGCAACAACAAACACCTAGGTCGGGTTCAGTGCCTCAACCTGTAATCCCTGCACTTTGGGAGGCCGAGGCGAGTGGTTTGAGACCAGCCTGGGCAACTTGACAAGAGATTGTCTCTACAAAATCAAAAACTAGCCGGGCGTGGTAGTGCTCGCCTGTAGTTCCGGCTCCTTGGAAGGCTGAGACAGAAGGATCGCCGCTGCGATGAGTGTGCCACTACACTCCAGCCTGGGCAACACGGTAAGACTCCAACAACAAAAAAAGAAACCTCATAGAAATACACTTAACCAAGGAGGTGAAAGATCTCTATGAGGAGAGCTACAAAACATTGATGTGAAAAAATTTGTAGATGACAAAAACAAATGGAAGAATATCCCATGATCATGGATTAGAAGAATTAATATTGTTTAAAATGACCATACTGCCGAAAGCAATCTACAGGTTCAAGGCAATCTCTATCAAAATGCCAATATCATTTTTCACATAACTAGAAAAAACAATCCTAAAGTTTACATGAACCAAAAAAGAGCCCAAATAGCTAAAGCAAGCCTGAGTAAAAACAAGTAAAGAGGCATCACACTGCCTGACTTAAAATTATACTAAAATACTATAGTAACTAAAACAGCATGACACTAATACAAGAACAGACAGATACATCAATGGAACAGAATAGAAAACCCAGAGACAAAGCAACATACCTACAGCCAACTGATCTTCATCAAAACCTATAAAAATAAACAGTGGGGAAAGAATGCCCTATTCAATAAATGGTGCTGGGAAAACTAGCTAGCCACATGCAGAATGAAACTGGACCCCTACCTCTCACCATAAAAATTAACTCAAGATGGGTTAAAGACTTATATGTCAGACCTGAAACTATACAAATTCTAGAAAAAAATCTAAGAAAAACTTTTCTAAATGTTGGCCTAGGCAAAGAATGTATAAAGACCCTAAAACAAATGCGACAAAACCAAAAATAGACGAATGTGACTTAAATGAAAAAGCTTCTTCACAGCAAAAGAAATAATTAAGAGTGAACAGAAAAACTATGGAATTTTAAAAGAGATTTGCAAGTTATAACTCAGACAAAGGACTAATATCTAGAATCTACAAGAAACTCAACCCAACAAGGGGGAAAAAAAAAAAACCATCAAAAAGTGGGCAAAGGACATGAATAGACACTTCTCAAAAGGAGATGTACAAGTGACCAAAAAACATATGAAAATATGCTCAACATCTCTAATCACCAGACAGACAAATTCAAACCACAGTGAGAGATCTCTTACACAGATCAGAATTGCTATTATTAAAAAGTCAAAGAACAACAGATGCTGGCATGGATGTGGAGAAAAGGGAACATTTATACACTCTTGGTGGGATTGTAAACTAATTCAGCCTCTATTGAAAACAGTATAATTTCTCAAAGATCCAAAAATGGAACTACCATTTGACCCAGTGATCCCAGTAGGTGTCTACCCAAAGGAAAGAAGTTATTATATGAAAAGATACTGTTACTCATATGTTCATTGCCACATTACTCACAACAGCAAAATTATGGAACCAACCTCAGTGCCCATGAAAGATTGACTGAGTAAAGAAAATGTGGTACATATACACCATGGAATACCATGCAGCCATATAAAATGAAAAAATGTCCTTTGTAGCAGCAGGGATGGAGATGGGGAACATCATTCTAAGCAAACTAACTCAGAAACAGAAAATCAAACACCGCACGTTACTTATATGCGGGACCTAAACAGCCACAGAGATGGAAATAATAGACACTAGGGACACTAAAAGGACGAGGTTAAGTTTCAGAAGTTACCTATCAGGTACAGTGTTCTTTATCTGGAGAACGGGCCATCTAAAGGCCAATCTTCAACATTATGCAATATGTCTAGGTAACAAACTTGCTCGTATATCCTCTGAAACCTAAAATGTAAATAAATAAATAAATAACAAAAACAAAACAAAAAAATAAGACTACACAGCATCTTCCCAAGTACTAGCTTGGCATAAGCTTATCATGAAAGGAACCATTTCATGAGCAATTTCAATTGGACTTAACACGTGTACTCATTTTGTAGGGGGCTTTTGTCTAGTTACTGAAATTTAAAAGTATTTTATTATAATGAATACCTGAATGATTACAATTTTGAAACTACCTAAATAGCAGAAATGCGCCAACGTGACTATATTTGATCTATCATATGCCAGAACCAAAAATATATTTTGACTTTTTTCCACTCTCATTTAAAATGGATTCTGACCAGAAACCGTTTGATGAAGCATCAAGTCTTTGTAACAGTGTTCACAAAGCATTTGTGGAGCACCAACACATTTAAGCCATTGTCCTAAAAGCTTGGGTAAAGTGCTAAGATTATTAAACAATTTGAATAACTTTTTCCAGATACTTGAAGTTCTGGCTTGATTGATTTTGACCAGTACTGTCAATCTGTTCAGTGAAACAACCAATTAGTTGAAACTCACGAGCAGAAACTCCTTCCCTCCTCCCTCCCTCCCTTCTATCCTTAGTTCCTTCCTTTCTTTCTTCTCTCTCTCTCCCTCCCTCCCTCCTTCCTTCTCTGCCTCCCTCCTTTCCTTCTTCATTCCTTCTCCCTCTTTCTCCTCTCGGTTGTCAGAACTTTAATTCTGATTAACTCAATTAAACTTGATTATAGAAAGACATAGACAACTTTTTCATTTCCTTTGTGTTACCTTCTTCAACCAGCTATTGCTTTTCTTTTCTACTTAAATAGTGGATTTTGGCTTTGCAGCAGCCTAGCAGCTATTGCCTGCTGGGCTGCATCTTATGCAGAAGTCAAGTTCTAGCTAATGAGTGTTATGCCAAAAATACAGTGACAAATGAAAGATATGGAAGCCATGATATGAGTCTGTACGTATGTATATATGTATGTATGTATTTATTTTTGAGTCAGGGTCTCATTCTGTCGCGCAGGCTAGAATATGGTGGCACGATCATGGCTCACTACAGTCTCCAACTCCTGGGCTCAAGTGATCTTTTCAACTCAACTTCTCAAGTAGCTGAGACTGTAAGCATATGCCACCATGACTGGTTAATTTTTAAAAATTTTTTTCATAGAGATGAAGTCTTTCTATGTTGTCTAGTCTTATCACAAACTCCTGGTCTCAAGCAATTCTCCCTCCTCAGTCTCCCAAAATGTTGGGATTACAGGTGTGAGACACCATGCCTGGCCATTTTATGATTTTGGAAACACCCAGGTGAAATTCTCTGAGGCACATTTGAATTTAAGGACTATTAAAAATATGCATTTATCTGGTTTTATTTTTGTTTTGTTTTCTTTTTCTTTTTTTTTTGAGTTGGAGTCTCACTCTGTCGCCCAGACTAGAGTGAAGTGGCCGCTCCCGGCCACTGCAGCCTTGACCTGCTGGGCTCCAGCGATCCTTCTGCCTTAGCCTTCCAAGTAGCTGGAACTACAGGTGCGCGCTACTACGCCTGGCTAATTTTTGATTTATTGTAGAGATGAGGGCTCGCCAAGTTGCCCAGGCAGGTCTTAAACCCGCGGGCTCAGGCAATCCACTCACCTCAGCCTCCCAAAGGCGCGGGATTACAGGTTGAGCCACTGAGCCCAGCTTATTTTTGTTTTCTAGTGTGATATTCCTGGTATTCTTCTCTCTCTCTCTTTCTCTCACTCTCAGTCTCCTTTTTTAGTTCATGTTCCATGATAACTATTTCAGCCTTTTATCTTTTTTTTTAACCTTAATATGTCAAGCCAAATTGAATATGTCTTTCAATTCTTAAGTTTTAGTTGGTGTATCCCACTATAATTTCCTAGGGGCCATTTTAGCTTCTGTGTTACAGACTTTTGCCTTGCAAAAAACAAAACAGAAAAACATAAACAAAAATAGCCTCATCAATAATTTGTTCCCCTGAGGCACAATTTCCAGTATAATGAAAACTAAGAAATGCAAGATAACTTGGTAAAATCTCACATAATTCTCTTCTCAGTCCTAGAGAGAAATAATAACCATTCTATAAGTTTGGTTTGCTCCTTTTTTCAGGAAGTAAAAGGCCAACATCAGTATCACTGTGAAAGTTTAAAGAGGAAATGGGCTAATCTTTAAGTTCCATAGTTTGCCAGAATAATGTGTTATAAGGCCCAAAGTTATTTGCTTTAGTGCATAGTATAGAGACTATCTAAAATAACACAAAGTGGCTACTTAGTAAACATTCTTAATTATCTTGTTTTGAAAATAAGAGTTGGGCAGCCCCTGTTGGCCCATTGTTTTCCTTGCCCGGGAGATATACCCTGGCAGACTCAGTGCAGTTAATCAGTTTTGCTCAGCCCTTTGTCCTTTCTTCTGGGAGATAATTCACAACCCATCTCTCCACAGTGTTTGCCAAGCAGTAAAGCATACCAAGTACAATCAGGCGGGGAAATTTAACTGTGTCCTTCTGGCTAAGAATATCTGTTGCCATCAGAGAGCCCAGGTTAGGCAACAAGTCATCAACCTGCTTTTCATCCTTCCTCAGACTGTACTTTAGGGAGCTTAAATTCCCCCCCCCCCGTCAATGACCAAGACCCACTGGCTCCCTTCTTCCTCTTCTCCCTTCAGTATAATGTAGTTCTGTTTAACCTGGTTTGCAGAGTCCATGGAGATAAGAAGACCCAAATAAAAGCCTGGAAGTTATATTTGAAAGGAGCCGAGCAGAAGAAGAAAGTTTTCCAGAATCCAGTATTCATCATCCCATATCACAAAGGTCTGGGGAGAGGAACATGGATAAAATTGAATGATAAGGAAATTGTAACGGAGGATTTAGTACAACAAAAACAAACAGTAAGACAACAACTGGTTACTTTAAGCAAAAAAATGGGGGGGCACATTAGGCACAAAATTAATAATAACAAAATAGTTAAACATTAAGTATTATAAATACACATATACGCATATATAGAGATATAATTCATAGTAACAAAATAAAATATTTTCCTAAAAGTTTCCAAAATGTTTATACCACAATGTTAGCATATTGATTCTAAATGCATTCAAAAGAGTAAAAAAATAAAAAGGAATTTACTAGTGAAATTCAAATAGAACTTTGATTTACTCAAGAAAGTGGTATATCACATTTAAGAATAGGAATTTATATTAGTTGAGAATTACTAAGTTGCAAAATAAAAACACAAATTAAACCAGCTTAAAAAAAGGAAACAAAAAACAAAGGAATTCATTGGCACACAATATGGAAATAGAAGAAAGATGTTTCAGGTGTAAGAGATTTATTTGTTTATTTATTTATTTGAGTTGGAGTCTCACTCTATTGCCCAGGTTAGGGTGCAGTGGCATGTTCATGGCCACCACAGCCTTGACCTGCTGGGCTCAGGTGATCCTTCCGCCTCAGCTTCCAAGTAGCCGGAACCTCAGGGATATGCCCTGCTGAATTTTTTGATGTATTGTAGAGACAAGGTCTCGCCATATTGCTCAGACTGGTCTTGAACCTCTGAGCTCAGGTAATCCTCCTGCCTCCCCCTCTGAAAGTGCTGGGATTACTGGCATGAGCCACTGTGCCTGGCCAGGTGTAAGAGATTTAAATGATCTCATCAGAATTCTGTCTTTTTCTCCATTTCTACTTCTGTCTTCATGTTGGTTCATTATGAAGACAGGCTCTTCATGTGGCACGGAAGAAAATGCTGTTAATTCAAATTTCTATACTCTCATTTTAGAACCTTAGTGGAAAATTCTTAATAATCCCAGATTAGTCTCAGTGAATATTAGTGGTGCTTCTGCTTGAGTCATGAGACCAGGCCTGAGTCAGTTACTGTGCCATGAGAAGTATTATGCTTGGTTCAGCCTGGGTTATGTGGCCACCCTAAAGTTGAGGAGTTCTGGACACTACGTGGAAAGTCCAAACCAGAACACATGGAGAAAACTTACTGCTGTCTCCCAGAAGGGAGAAGAAATACTAAGCAGACAACCCAACAAAAGTTCCCTACTGTAGTGATATTTTAAATTGAGATTGGTGGAAAAGATCATTTATGTGCAATGATTTTCTGTTAAAAAAAAGTTAAGTGGAATCAATTTGCTGTCAAAACACCAGAAAGTTATGCTTTATAAATTATAGGTAAAATAGAAGAAGGTACAGTCTACTGATCAGAATTAACATTCTTCAAGTTCAATCTTCTTTATAAATTTTAGCCAGTTGAAAAATTAAAACTGTCTGAATGTAACCAATTATATCTGGATATCTGGAAAATTTAATAGACAAATGGCACTGAAAGAAAAGTATGATAATTTCAGTTAACTCTAACTTGAGTGGCAGAACCATATAAATAAAGTTGCTCTAACAGAAAGTTAATGATTCTGATTGTGGTATAGTGCACTCATGTTCAGTGTAGAAAACAATACTCTACTACGAATCTGATAACAACTGCCAGAATTCACAAAATGAAGGTAATTCCTCAGAGCAGCAATTCTCTTTTAAAATACACATGTGGCTAACTTGAAATAAATCAATAGTTTTTAAACTTTAAAAAAAGAATTTTAAAAGTCTGGGGTTCTATCTGTTTTACATCGATTTGACATATCTTCCATTTGCAGGTGTTATAACCTTTAGTTATGCAGGACTTAAAGTATTGATAAAACCTTTTCAGAGAAGATTTTACAATAAGTTCGTATACAACCTATGGTATTGCCAGTTCATGTTCTTGCTATTCGCAGCAGCTACTACCAGTTTTCAACTGTTTAAGAAGTGATTTCTAACAATGATATCTTGAAGTCAATAATAAATTCAAACTTTGTGCAAAGCTCACTGATGTTAATTTAAAAGATAGTCCCACTAGCAAACTGAAGGTAAAAGCATCCAGATTCAACATAGATTTTCAAAATGGTAATCCAAATGTTTTTGGTCATTTATTCTGAGTCTGGAAGGAACACTCTTTTTCCTCTGAATAGCTAATTCTAATTTGAAAATTAATTTATGAATTAAGAAAGAGAAAGTGAAAGAAAGCAACGCTCAAACTTGCTTTCTTCTTACCCTCCCAATTCCATGAAAAAAACCAAAACAAAACAAACCCATAAAAAGAAAAGTGGAAACTGGCAACTGCATAACCTATATATATATATATGTATATTTATACAGATACCATAGACTATGTATATATACACTATACAATTCAAAGTAAGAAAATAAAATGTTTTCCTAAAAGCTTTTCAATGAGAAGCTGCTTCTCATTTGACACAGATAAAACAAAAACTATCTAGAATTTCATATTTATCATAAACACTAGTTCTGCTGGATCATAAAGTATATATTTCCTAATTTTAAAAACTTAAAACTGCATAAATGTGCTTTTCTAGTCAATGAATTTTTTTTTTCTTTGAGTTGGAGTCTCACTGTGTCGCCCAGACTGGAGTGCAGTGGCCGCTCCCGGTCACTGCAGCCTCGACCTGCTGGGCTCCGGCGGTCCTTCCTCCTCAACCTTCCAAGTAGCTGGAACTACAGGTGTGCACTACCACACCTGGCTAATTTTTTGATTTATTGTAGAGGTGAGGTCTCGCCAAGTTGCCCAGGCGGGTCTTGAACCCGCGGGCTCAGGCAATCCACTCACCTCAACCTCCCAAAGCACGCGATTACAGGCTGAGTCACCGAGCTCGACTAGTCAATGAACTTTTAAAAATTACTTTATCTCAGTGTTGCTTCTAGATCCACCTAATAATATTGTACATACATTCCTATATTTCTAAAATGTCATGATGAATATATCGAACTAGAAATTATTTCTCTCCAGTGAGTCATGAGATCTTATCAAAATATTTCTCTTGTTCCTTTGCAGCTGCAAAAAAGGGAAAATTAAAAAGAAAATGCTGCTTTAAAAGCATATATATTTTTCAATAATGAAATTAGTATTTAGTTGAGTTCTGAAGACTAAGATTATATAAAACATACACAATTAGATTTTCTTTCCTTCTTTCTTTCTTTCTTTCTTTCTTTCTTTCTTTCTTTCTTTCTTTCTTTCTTTCTTTCTTTCTTTCTTCTTTCTTTTTTTTTTGAGAAAGCAGGATTTATTGAGAGGACAGAAAAACTCCCATAGTGGGAGGGGACCCAAAGCGGATGCTAGACACAATTAGATTTTCTATAACACACTGCAAAAACTTTTTCTAATCAATAATCAAGTTATAAGATTACATAAATATTTTACTTATTTATTCAACAAATATTCATTTAGCACCTATTGTGTGATAGGTGCTATTCTGGGAAGCACAGTGAGATTGCGGTTATGAATATCTGGTTCTTGTGGATCCTATTTTTCAAGATGACAGATAAATCAATAGGTAATTTCAAATAATGATAAATGTCATACCGACAATAAAGTTGAGTAATGGGACAGTACAAACTCATGTTTGAATCTCATGTCTTAGGTTTAGGAAATGAGTTACTTTAGATAGGATAGTTAAGCAAGGACTTTCTGAAGTATTATGCTCAGGAATCATCTAGTTTAGGTCTTTCATTAATTTTTTGGAATGTACAATGTCTAATATCCATAAAGAAGATCAGACATGTAATTAAAGATCTACCTCTGATAAACCAGAGAGCAAGATGGTTATACAACTAATTTCTATTTATAGTGAAAAAATGACCCTTCTGACAACTAGTCTGTTAGGGTGGGAAGTGAGAATTGAAACAGAAACCACAACTTTTCAAAGCATATTGCACCATGCCTTGCAAAACAGGTAAATTACACTGAATGATATCCATTGTAGACTTATAGCACCCATTTGATTAAACCCATACATTTCAAGGCAAGATCATAGATAGACTGAGCTAACTGTAACTCTTTGGCAATTATCTAAAGAGAAGAACACTGACTATACTTGCGATTCTGTAGTTTATAAACTGTGACTATTTGACCTAGACTACCCTATTCTTAATCAAGTTCCTCAAACCTTATGTTTCTTCCCTAGATCCCCACTTTTGAAATACCCATCTTTTCATGTTGACTGCAGGTGTGTTGCAAGTGGTTTTTGACTGATGGAAATTGATAAAGAATTATTTACATTAGTTGAGCTATTTCATATTATATCATCTTTCTTTTGAAAGTAGAGATTAAATAAGGAGAAACAGGTTAGAATATCTGAATATACTGTTAATCAGCCCCTGGAAGGAATGAGAAAGGATATAGTTCTTCAAGTTAGTTTTCCTAAACAATAAACAAGAATTACAGAAAATACTGAATTTCTGTCATGTATTTGATATGTCCTAAAATTCTGAATATATGCCTTAAATTCAAACCATTATAGAATGAATGTTTCCTATCATAGGACATTATTCTCCAAATTAAAAACTCTTAGAATCAATTAATGTGTATTAGGCAATTACAGAGATGTAGAATTTTTACTTTTTAGTATATGTTCTATTGCTATAAGAAACCCAGGTATTTCAACTTAAATACCTTCTTTTTATCAAGGCCTCTTGTGTTTAAGAGACTTGTCCCCTACTATCCAAATTATTCTGAATAATAGCTGCTGAATGGTTTAATTGGCATTCTAAATTGGTAGAATACTTGCTTGGTGAGTGAAGCAAAGTTGTAAGGATGTCTGGCTCATGCAGTGAAGCAGCAAAATCCCTGTAAAGCCCCTTTGGATCCAATGCTGACTTACTAGCATGTACATCACATAGAGCAAAAGAAGGCAATATCTCTGCATAGGGAAGTGTTCCTCGGGTCCTCTTGGAGAGTAGTGCTGAGTTACCCAGAATTTTATTTTTCATAGAGCAGCAGTACGAAGCTATGGGAAATGTATAGTTTCTGTAACATGCCTTAGGACAGTGGCTCTCAATTCTGGCTGCATATTAGAAACCTCTGGGGAGCTTTAAAATATCTGATGCCCAGGTCACACCCTGACCAATTAAATCAGAATCCCTGAGGATGAGATCCAGACATTAGTATTTTAAAAATCTCCCTGGATGATTATGGTGTGTGGTCACAATCAAGAAAAACTGCTTTGGGGTAAAACAAAAATAAAGAAATTGGTAAGCAGTAACTCTTGTTAAAGAGACTTATTTCTTTACGGATGTGCTTAACACATTTAAAAATATTTTAGATATTCAAGTTATATCTAATACTCTCTAGTTCCACATTTGCCCTTGTTTTTCGGTCAGAAATACTTGCTTAATTTTGAGCTTGAAGTTTTGTGATTTTGAGCTTGAAATTACAATGTTTATGTTAATTAAAACTATCGCATAACTAGTAGTTATTTAGAAAAATAGAATTTCAGATGAATTTGATAGAATTTTCTAGTTTATATTATTTGGACTCTCTGGAATGTTCCTAAACCTTGCCTTAGTCCATATCATTATCCCTATCTTCACAGTGGAAGCTGTGGTCCTGATTTTAGTGACCTGTACAAGAATAAGGCACCAGACTCCACATAGTAGAGAATTGACAAGGTAGGAGAGTTTAGCTACTTTTTTTCCATCACAACAGAACAATGGTTACTAACACATGGGCTTATATGTGGTGTACCCTGCGTGTCCAACTTAAAACTTCTGCAGCAAGCACCCTGCCACTAGTGCAACGGCACCTCTACATATACATATAATGAGCACCAATTCTGTGCCATGTACTGCACGAGGGACTGGTCTTTGGAGTTCTAGTTTATCCTAGTGATGATCATCTTTTCCGAGTGCTTTGTACTGTAGTAGATGTTTTATACACTTAATTTTAATTCATATCCAGTACAAAGTAATAGTCAAGCATTATTCTCCACATTTTATTAGTGATCTATACAAGAATAAGACACCAGATTCCACATAGTAGAGAATTGACAAAGTTCAGAGATATTAAAAATTTAGAGCAGCAGAGCAGGAATTTTGACTGAAAAGATTAATGTTTTGACAATCTAGGACAAAATTATAGACATAAAGAAACAAAAATAGAAATTAAATAAGCAATACATGTATCTTTTTATGCTGTTTATAGGTAAAGAGATTTGTTGTCCTATTGAACAACTAGTGAACAGTAGCATTCTAAATCTGAAAGTAACAGAATAATGAGCCTGATTCTCTTTACATATAATGTATCAACCTTTCACCACACTGTTTCCTCATTTAGCCTCAAAATGTCCGTTTTTCTCTCTTTCCGGACAAGTGTGGCTATGGGCAGAAATAAGACACAGGATATTATAATCAATACTTCCCATTATGTGGTTCATACAATTATTGAACACTACATTATTATTATTATTATTTCAGACAAGTGTGTCTTTACCTGCACTCTAAGTGAAAGCTGATTTCTAACAACAACAACAACAAAATGCAATATCCTGTTGAATGAATTCCTATTGAGATGCAATAGATTGTGGCTAAATCTGCTGTTTTTGAGACTGTGGATAATGGAGCTTCCCTATGCTCATAAGGTTAATGACACTTATAGTAAGATGATTTCTCTAGACATGGTGTTTCTCTGTGGAATATCTTAGATTTATGGTTCAGTTCCAGCCAAGGTTCTGAACTTGTTCTATCAATGTCATCTAATAAATTCATGAGTCAAAACACAGATTCAGAAATTAATGAAAGCATAAACCTGAAAATTCCAATTCCAAAACCAAGATTGTCTTTTACTGTGGTGCAGAAACAAAACAAAACAAGACAAAACAAAACAACAAAAAGTTCTCCAAGTGAGAATTTAGTTTAGTTTGCTACTCAAAATTTTAAGGATTATTGACACTTTAAAATGGACTGTTTTTGAAGCAATCTATTTAAAAAAGAAAACCGCTTCTAAGATTGCTTTTAAAAATAGTAAACTAGAGCTCATACAAATGTAAGTGAAATGGCCATTTTTTTTGACAAAAAAAAAAATCCACTTCATTTCTTGTAAGTAAAAAAAAAAAAAAAATAGAAAGAAAGAAAGAAAAAAATCTTCTATGATTTGCAAAAACATTGATTCAGGGTTTATATCTTCCAAAGGACATTAATTATACCTTTTCCTTAATTCTGCTCTTGGGGCAATAGGACAGACAAGATCTCAGTGGCAGAATTGGATAACAGAAATGCTGATTTGTGGTTGTGCCTTCCTTCCTGGCAGTTTCTTCATGGTGCTCCCAGAGAATAGGAGTAAAAGTATTTTAGCAAATAAAAAAACCATAGCATCTAAAATAACCAAAGAAAGTCTCATGTTCCAAGAAATCCCTCAGACCTGGGCAAATCAAAAAGTTTGATTACTCTAGCTGGAGTCTACACTTGTTGGGAGAAAAGGGTAATGGCCTGGGGAAAGCTGGTTTGCAAGCGGCAACCTTTAGAAGACACGTGACATGTCTTCTTTACTACAATCAGTAGCAGCTCAAGTATTAAGTACATTTTTTAAAGTATGTAAATTTGGGAAATAGGCAAACAATACTATTGGGTATCCTTTCGTGATGTTTCGTGATGGATATTGTATAGCTGATTCTATGTGGTATTATCTGATTTTTTAAGAGTAAGTACTTTTGTTTGAATTTTATTTAGAAATGCATAGAATTCTATTTAAAAATGAATATGATATGAACTTATGGTAACTGATGAAAAGGATTCTTTTCTGATAGTGATACAAATAAATTCTATTCCAGAAATGCGAATGAGGTCCTGTTTGAAAAATGACCCCTTAAAGTTACAGTTTTACTGCCCTGTAGGATATTAACCAATTTTGTATTTAAATTAGCATTCTCAGACAACTATTCTTTCCTTAAGCTGCTGGAAATACTTTGCTTTCCCCTATTCTTCTTGAACAATCCTCACCATTTTGCTCGGGCAATCCACACACCTCAGCCTCCCAAAGGCGCAGGATTAGAGGCTGAGCCACCTAGCCCGGCTAAGACTTTCTTAATTTTCTTTTTTTTAATTATTTTTTATTTATTTTATTTTTTAAGCCAGACTCTTTCAACACCAATACTTTAGAACTCATATGTTCCAAGATAATATACCAGACAAACTAACCCAAATCTTAGGGGTTTTGAAAATTCAGTCATTAACTGTGACAGACACCTCCTAGTTCACAAGTTCTGACTAGTCCTGGCCACGACCACCCTGTAACCAACTTTATCACCCAAAACCCTTTCAGTGTTTTTCCTAGCTCCCTCCTTTGGTGTCCATTCCTCCCTACTGCTATATCTAGTCTCCCTTACTGCTATGAAGGTGTTTCCAGTGATATCGGCTGATGAGCTTTATGAAATACATTTGTTATTTGGCTGTTAAACTTTATTTAATATATCAATGAGACATTATTTTCAAAACTTCTTAAGGGGTTATTTTCAAAACTTGTTAAGGTGTTATCTTCAAAATTGCATGCATATTGAAATAATTATCAGCAGTTATCAAAATGTTGTCAACAGCACAAAAACAGTGAAAAAGATTATCAACGATTATCAAAATGTTATCATCAGTGCAAAAATCAAGCCATTAAATATGCATACTGACAAAAACTCTCTTTTTTAATGAAACTTTAGACAAACTCTATTGAGTCCCTTTTATGAGTAGGCCTCATCCTTGGGCCCTGTCCTCAACCCTACCTAAGCTAGTCTTCAGACTCTTGATATCTGATCACCCTTGATATCCAATCAACTTTATTATCCCATACCCTTGATATCTAATTATTTGACAAACCTTTGAAAGAATCCTGTTGGATCAATTTAAAAAGAATCTTCCCTGATGTCTCCTGTTAGCAATTTTTAATCCACTGACACCCTTACTCTACTCTTTAGCTATAAATCCCCACTTTGTTGTATTCAAGAGGTGAGCACAATTTCTCTTCTTTATTGTAATACTCTTGAACAAAATCTTTCTTACTGTTCTAACCAGTGTTAGAATACTTCTTTTCAACAAAACTTACTTTTTAAAAATGTTTTACCTGTTTTCAAAACTTTAGCATGCCATTTAGCAATTATTATAAATGGCTTTAAACCAGAAGTTATTTTAAAGTGTATTATCTCTAACAGAAATACATTTCTAAAGGTTTTCTTCATCGTCAGTCTTCTCATTCAGATATTTATTGCTTCATTTAATGATCTAGTATCTTCATTCAATACACTCTACCATTTTACATACTATATTTCTAGGCCTCACTAGTTAGTATGTAGAAACAGACCTCAGCTCTCCTAGTTTCTTCGGAGTGCCCATTTCCACAAAGATCTCAATCAGGAAGCAATTTCTGGGCATCTACATATTGCTCCTCTTTTTTTCTAGCTCTCTTCCCATCAGGGAGGTTTTGTTGTCCCTGAAGCAACTTCGTGAAGCTCTAGTCTAAAACCTTATCTCTAATGTACCTCACAAATAAAACATTGATTTAGGATGTTATGCTTTTGCAAACACTATTATTTATCTGATCTCTACCAGTTCATTCAGGATAATCTCAAGTGTTGCCGTCTCCCTGTAGTCTTTCGTGAGAACATCTACTGATATGTTTTCTCTTTCCATTGAATAAACTTCTATCCACCAATTGAGGGTCTAACTTATAGAGAGCTACACATAATAGTTGTTTTTTAATATGGAGGCACATGATTCTAATAATTTGAAAAGTAATTGTCTTTTAAAAAATATGTCAGGAATGAAGCTTGATACTTTTAATATATCGTTCCTAATCTTCACAATAATATTCCAAATTAGTTAATTATTATCCTTATTTTACAAATGAAGAATTAAGAATCAGAGTGTTTACAAGACTTATCCCAAATCACATGGGAACTATACTTTATTCATTATATACAATGATTCCTTCACCTTCTACCCTTGTCACCTTTGTTTTCCTCTGGGTTTAAAAAATTACATAGCATTTCACTTATCTTGCAGTTAGACTTCTAATGTCAGTATACTAAAGAGACTCATTGGAAACCAAAAAATAAAATAAAAAGCCTGTAATCATTGAGGAAAAATAGCACTTACATATTTAATAGCACCTAGATAATAGTACTTATAACAAAATATAATATATATATAATTAATACAGAAAAATAGCACCTACATACTTATCATCACTTTCAGCACAGAACGTGTAGATCTTATATTTTGTGTAGACTATGTAATAAGTTTTAATACATAATTATAGGAGGCAGCATATTAGCAATCGTAGCAAAAAGTCATTACTCTCAATTATCAGGAAGAAATCAAGAATCATTTACCAGAAAAGCTAAGCAAATGAGGACCACTTACTAGAAGAGAAAGGAGTTCTTTTTTTTTTAATATGTGGGGTTAAATTCACATATTTTAGTTATACAAAATATTTTAGTTATACAAATGTTCATTATGCAGTTACCCTTGTTGATGAAGTATGGCCCCCCCCTTCTTCTGGCTGTTTCCCACTGCTGTCGATCCCTTTCTCATAGCATTGTGATAGTTGTTCAAGGTCTGCTTATAAGTGAGAACTTGTGATACTTATTTCTTTGTTTCTATGATAAATCACTCAGTATTATAGACACTAAGTCCATCCAAGTTGCTGCAAAGTTCATAGAATTGTCCTCCTTTATGTCTGAATAATATTCCATCATGCATATGTACCACATTTTTTTTCTAGTCCTCTTTCATAGGCAGCATGGTTGGTTCCAAGTTTTTGCTATTGTGAATAATGCTGCAATAAACATGCATGCGCAGGTATCTTTTTCATAGAGTGATTTGCATTCCTCCAGGTATAGTCCCAGCAGGGGGATTGTGGGGTCATATGGAAGGTCCATTTTTAGATCTTTTAGGAATTGCCAAACTGTTTTCCACAGAGGTTATACTAGTTTGCAATCCCACCAACAGTGTAGAAGTGTTCCCTTTGCGCTGCATCCTCTCCAGCATCTGTTATTTTTTGAGTTACTGATGATGGCCATCTTGACTGGAGTTAGGTGGTATCTCAGTATGGTTTTAATTTGTATTTGTTTGATGACTTGTGAGCTGAGCATTTTTTCATATAACTGTTGGCTGCTCATACATCTTCTTTTGAGAAGTGTCTATGCATAATTTTTCCCCACTTTGTAATGGTGTCGTTTGGTTTTTGTTTTGTTTTGTTTTGTTTTTCCCGGCACGTTTGAGTTCCTTGTAGATCCTAGATGTTAGGCCTTTGTCAGATATATAGGTGGGAAATATTTTTCCCCAGCCTGTGAGTTGTCTCCCCACTCTCTCAATGGTTTCTTTGGCTTTGCAGAAACTTGTCAGTTTGATGAGATTCCCACTTGTCTGTCTTATCTCTTATGGCATGGACACTTGGGGTTTTGACCAGGAATTGGTAGCAAATTTCAATTTCCATAAGGGTGTCTCCTGCCTTTTCTAAGATTCTTATAGTTTGAGGTTCTACATTTAGGTCTTTAATCCATTTAGGGTTGATTTTTGTGTATGGTGATAGGTAGGGGTCTTGTTTTAATCTTCTGCTTGTGATCAGTCAGTTTCCCCAGTACCATTTACTGAATAGGTTCTCCTCTCCCCAGTGTTTGGTAGCATTGAAGATGAGTTAGTTGAGTGAGAAATTGAGTTTCTGCTTTCAGAGTATCTATCCTGTTCCATTGGTCTATATGCCTCTTCTTATACCAATACCAGGCTGTTTTGATTAGTGTAGCCTTATAATACAGTTTAAAGTCTGGGAGTGTGGTACCTCCCACTTTGTTTTTTGCTTTTTGTTTTTTTTGCCAAGGATTGTTTTGGTTATTCGTAGTCATTTATGCTTCCTTATGAATTTCTGTGTTGTCATTTCCAAGTCTGAGAAGAATGCTCCTGGTAACTTAATGGGTATTACACTAAATTACATTGCCTTGTGTTGGATGGACATCTTAACAATGTTGATTCTTCCAATCCATGAGCATGGAATATTTTTCCATTTGTTTTTGTCATATTTGATTTCTTTGAGCAGTGTTTTGTAGTTTTTGTTGTAAAGGTCTTTCACTTCTCTGGTTAGGATGATGCCAAGATATTTCATTTTTTTGTGTCTATTGTGAATGGGATTGTGCTTTTTATTTGGATTTCTGTTTGCTTATTGTTGGTGTATTGGAATACAACTGTCTTTTGCAATTGATTTTATACCCAAAAATCATGATGCCAAAGTCCTTTATCAGTGCAAGGAGGTTTTTGACAATTTTTTTTTTTTTTGAGTTGGAATCTCACTCTGTGGCACAGATGAGTTCAGTGGCAGGCGACCATTGCAGGCTCAGACTGTTGGGCTTAGATGATTCTTCCATGTAGTTTTCCAAGTAGCTAGAACTACAGGCACACTCACCACGCCCAAGCTAATTTAAAAAAAATTTATTATAGAAATGAGATGTTGCCAAGTTGCCCAGTCTGATCTTGAACTCCTGGGTTCAGGAAATTCTTTTCCCTCCACTTCCCTAAGTACTGGGTCCACCACACCCAGCAGAAAACAGTTCTATATCCCTTAATGGTTGAGGTCTTTTTGTAATAAGCTACATACAATAATTTGCACCATCATGTTGTTTATCTGACTCGTTTGCTAAAAGGATTATCTGAATTATCTTTAATATGTTACTTTAGTGAGTAGTTCTTCCTACTTGTTTAGAGGTTTTAGCTGAAATAGATATTACATGGAGGATTTATAACAGCACTTCATAAACATCCATTATTTAATTCAAACTGATTTCTTGGCATATCTTAAGCTCTTGAATTACTAAACTCATCAGGGACTGCTTTAGTTGATAGCTATATTTATTTTCCTTCTTCTTTTTTTTTTTTTTTGAGTTGGAGTCTCACTCTGTTGCCCAGGTTGGAGTGCAGTGGCATGCTCACGGCCACCACAGCCTCAACCTGCTGGGCTCAGGTGATCCTTCCACCTCAGCCTTTCAAGTAGCTGAAACTACAGGTGTGTGCCACAATGCCTGACTTTGTTTGTTTGTTTGCTTATTTATTTATTTATTTATTTTAGAGACGAGGTCTCAGCAAGTTGTCCAGGCTGGTCTTGAACCCCTGGACTCAGGCAATCCTTTCGCCTTGGCCTCCCAAAGTGCTGGGATTATAGTCTTCGGTCACCGCACCCAGCGATAGCTGTAGTTCAGTGTCTGCATTAAAATTTTATGTGATAGTCACTTGTCAACTTTTAGAAAGCATGAAAAATGATTTTAATATACTTACTTTTCTAGATTCAAAGATAATTTTTTCACATTTAATATTTCTAAAATTAGGACATATTTTATAACTCTTATCTATGTTTGTTATGAAAAGCTTTTTAAAATCAGTGATCTTGTCTTTCAGGAAACTATATATGACAAT
Organism: Cephalopachus bancanus; assembly: GCA_027257055.1. Classification (NCBI taxonomy): domain Eukaryota; kingdom Metazoa; phylum Chordata; class Mammalia; order Primates; family Tarsiidae; genus Cephalopachus; species Cephalopachus bancanus. The sequence continues at coordinate 10,398,494 of JAPVLO010000024.1, read as the reverse complement.
GTTGATTTCAGTATCATCAGAGTAAAAATTGGAAACAACCCCATAGCTATCAACATAGAAGTGGTTAAATAAATTATAATAAATCCATACCATGGAATTCTATTATTCATTGTACTGTCATATAAAGATAGCCAACATGGATTAGGTGCAATGTAATGTTTACTAAGGTTAAATGAGCAAGACGAACGAAAATTCACTATTTCTACTTAAATACTTAGCCTATAATTTCTGTAGTTGGATGACCATGCCCTCTATTATGTAATAAAAACTTCATGATAAAAGAATGCTGAAGATGGATATCACACCAGAACATAGGCGAGGTTCCTCTTCTGTCAGACTTTTAGTGTAGGTTTATCAATATTACCAAAAGAGAATTTGGATTTGGGTTTTACTTGTGTTATTTGTATTTTCAGTGCACCACAAGCTTCAAATTCTTTTAGTGGGGTCTGCACTTTGTGTAAAGCATGAAGTACTTGTAGGTATTTTTGCCACCCTTAGCTTTCAGCAGATCCTAAATGCTTGCACCACAGGTGGGGTCTTAGTCTGCTCTCTTAACTCACTCGTCATGGTGGAGTGCTTGTGTGTGTGTGTGTGTGTGTGTGTGTGTGTGTGTGTGTGTGTGTGTGTGTGGTGTGTGGTGTGTGTGTTTTAACTCATGCAAAACTCATAATGGCAACAGAGGCTAGATTGCCCCTGGTCCAGCCTCAGTTTTGAACAGGGCCTAAGTGCCTGTGCCTCAATGACTTTGCCTTGTTTTAGTGGAGTTCCTGAGAGGAAATGATGTTCCTGCTCCTCTCCCTTTGGCAGATTGTTTTTAATTCTACTCCCCCCCTCTGGTATCAGTCAACCTTTGAGTGGGCCATAGTACAGGATACTTTTCAGCTCCTCCCTCAATGGCTAATGGCTCGTGCTCTGTTTTTTCTCCTGTAACAGCTAAACTTTGCAAGGGACTAGAGTGTGTGAGAGATTCTTGTCTCAATCCCACAGGTAAAACTGCTTTTGCGTTGTATGCAAAAAGGATCAATGGGCTGGGAGAGTAAGCATTCCTCTTCCTTCCTTTTTCTTTTTTTTTTTGAGTTGGAGTCTCACTCTGTCGCCCAGACTGGAGTGCAATGGCCGCTCCCGGCCACCGCAGCCTCGACCTGCTGGGCTCCGGCGATCTTTCCGTCTCAGCCTTCCAAGTACCTGGAACTACAGGCGACTCCTTCTTTCTCAGTGGCAGTATATTACCACCAAATGCTGTCTTCTTTGAAGCAAAGATCTGGTAAGTGATCATAGACTTTAATGTTTCTCAGGTTAACAGGGTTTCTAAATTGTTAAGCTAGCCCTCACCTGGCCTTTAAAAATTCATTAAACTTTCAAGTCTTTCTACCTTCTTTTACAATTGCTCTTTCTTCCTTCTGTGTTCTTTCAAAGATAAAAGTTTGTGTATCCCACTTGTCTTCCAAAGGACTTGTTATCTTTTGAAATTAATTTCCTGACTGCTTTGCAAATGTAGCTTTCTGATGGGCTCAAAAAAGTATTTTTTTTCCTTTGTTAATCCAGCTTTGTTGTTTTTGTTGTTGTTGCTGGGGTGGGGGAAACATTCTCTTTGACCCTCTATATTCTGAATAGATGCAAAATTCCCGTTTATTTTTAACAGAGCTGTTTTTTTCCTCTTCTGCTCCCAGGCAGTGCCTAGTCTGATATTAAAGCACAAGAATAAGAGCGCTATTTTTCCCTACCATCTTTCCTACCTCCTAGGAGCCCTATGCTTCCTTTATGTTTATTAATATCAAGAAACAATGCCAAGGGGCATCTTAGTTGAGTGTGATGAACATGGAAAACTGGGGCATTGCTTTTACTTACATAGTGACTGTACATTTGACAAACCAGATATTTTAATATAGACAAAAGTATTCTTCCACTCATCCAAGTGCATATAGCGCAGCTGAGCCAAGCTTAGCTTCAGGTCAAGTGGTTCTTAGTTGTTCTTCCTGTGGTCTACCAGGCCAGCACTTTCTAAGCAGCACAAATCCAGCTGAAGAGATGAATTGTTTCTGGCAACATAATGTGTAATCTATAGAGGAAAGATGGTTTCATCTCTCCTGGAAAGTCACTCTCCCCACATGTGTAGCCTAGATAACTTACGGTTCAGCCTAAGAAAAGGAAATCAATATTAAGAGGCATTTTTATATAAAACACAGGTTTCATATCTTACTACTATTCTTACATTCTTTCTCTCCAGTAAGATTCTTATACTTGGAAAAATAAATAGTCTGTGGAATCTCATGCACTAATTTAGGATGGAAAGTAATAATCTTTTCTGTTCTTGGGAGCGGATAGAGTTGCCAGGACAATAATTTCTATATGTAAAACATTTCACTTAAGGGCATTCATCGAGATACTGTTTTCTGATCTCTGATGTTCTTCCAAATCTTCCACCGTAGTGAAAGTGTTTTTTCCATGTCTTCTGATGTCTCCTGATCCTTCAACAATTTTGAGGTTGTTTCTAGTGAGACTGTCCAGTTGGAAAGACACCACAATGAAGTAAATCTGGGGAAAGTGAGGAACAGTCCCACTGTTTGCACATGTCTCTTTCCTTGTTTCCTGGTAAGTATTACCTAACCACTAGCATTTTTTGACCTCCATCGACATTCCTCTGGTGCTCCTTGTCCATGTTGGGAGTTATCAAAATCTAGTTCTAGCTTTTTTGCCCCCCTTCCCCACGTGGAAGCAAAGACAAAAACAGCCTCGGACGTTCTCCCAGGGCAACCGTCAGCCCCCTGCAGGGACGTTTGCTCCTGCCCCAGCAGAAACGGTCGCTCTGGAAGCTTGGGCTGCAGGCGCCCCTGTGGTCCCCCAGCCCTCCGACACCCACGCCCCGTGGGCTTTCGAGTGGACTCAGGCGGGCCAGGAAGCCAAGGGCCTGGGCTAGCCATGTCCGGATCAGCAGCAGGGCGCCAGGGGGAGCAAGAGGAAACCTCCTCAGAGGAAGTGGACCCGAGGCCGCGCAGGCCCAACCAGTTAGGGGCATAAAGGCTAAGGAGGCCTGGGAGGCCTGGGAGAAAAGGAGAAACCCTCCCTATCTGCTCCCAGCGACCCTGATAAAGTTCCAAAGTGTTCGGAAAAAGAGAACAGTCAAGCGCACCGCTCCCGAGAAGACGCCAGAAGGGAATGGCAGTTTGGAGGGGCGCTGTGGCTGGGGCTGCATAGTCATCCCCTACTGTCAGCGTTTTAATAACATTCGCTGCTTCATGGTTTTCTACTGCATCCTGCTCGTGTCTCAAGGTGAGCCTCAGGGACGTGGTTTGTTCCAGGTGGCAGCCACCTCCTCCCCCCCCAACACACCCCAGGTTGTTGAAGTGGAGGTGCCTGGCGTGAGTCTATATTCTGGGACCTTCTCAAGGCCCGATCGGAATCAAAGCAGGTTAACCGCCCAGACCAGCACTTTGGGTTCTGGATCCTGCCATTGCCTCACCCCCTTCACCACCTGATTGCCACTGTCCTGCACAATCGTGGGTGACAGGGGTCTGGCCTCCGGACAGCCGGATGGGGGGAGGGTTTTGCTGAGTCATTTGGTCTCTAACTCTGAGATGTTCTGAGTTGAATCACTTGGAGGGTTTTTGTTTTTTTGAGTCGGAGTCTTACTCTGTTGCCCAGGCTGGAGTGCGGTGGCACGCTCACAGCCGCCGCAGCCTCCATCTGCTGGAAGCTCAGGTGAGCCTTCTGCTTCACTCTTCCAATAGCTGGAACTATAGGCGTGCGCCACTATGACCAGCTAATTTTTTTGATTTATTGTGGAAACGAGGTCTTGCCATGTTGCCCAGACTGGTCTTGCACCTGTGGGCTCAGTCAATTCTCTCGCCTATGCCTCCCAAAGTGCTGAGATTACAGGCGAGGGCCATGGTGTCCAGCAACTTGGAGGTTGAAAACAGTGTCTGCAATCATTAGTTTGTTTCTGCTTCTGCCCACAATTTTGAGACATTCTAAGACACTTTCTACTGAATCTTGTTTCCTCATTTATGAGCTGAAGGGGTGGGGTATCAGAGAACTTAAACTCGAGGGTGTTTATTTTGCCCCCATACTCTGAAGAAGAATGTGAATTTGAACAGCTTTAGACCTGACGTGGGTCACAGTTGTCACTGCCCTCATTGTGTCTAGGATCTTTACCAGTCTCTTTACATTGATGGCGTTGGAATCTATCAACCTGTATCTCTTTTTGTTCTGAAATGTTACGTTTAAATAAGTGCAATTAAAAAGGCTGTATGTGATAAGAACCACATGAGAAAATCAAATGTAGTCATCAATACGTCTTGAAAGTATCAAGGAAGTTTCTTGAAGGAATAGGCATTTGAACTGTGCCTTAATAATTAGGTACAATTCTGATAGCCAGGGATGTAGTTAAGGAGTATTTATTAAATAAGAAAATGAATGAATGAATCGGTGCTTTGTTTTAGAAAGACTTGTTTCAGGAAGTAAATGGCAAGTTTGGCTGGATAATGGTTTTTTATAAGCACCATAAAGAGGTAATTATATTATTCATTGTGTCTCCAAGGATTAATATAGTGACTGAGGCAGAGGAGACACATAAATGAATTTTAAAAAGAAAGAAAAGACAAATTAAGCCTAGATTATGAAGGCCTATAAATACCTGAGAATTTTGAAGATACTAAAAGATACTTCCTATTTTGCTGGGCTGTGAATAAGATGCTTTACAAGTATTCTCACTTAATGTAATCCACTTATGAAGTTGGTAATGAGAAGCCATTGTAGGTTTTTGAACCAGTGGTTGGCAGTGAATAGGTTAGGTCAATCGCTTAACTGACTTCATACAGGTTGTTAGCTCAGTTTGGGCATAATATAGAGTCTTCCATTCCTAAAAATGGTCTATATCTGCATTTATCTATTTATCAATTAATCTTTATTATTTATGTATTAAATAATTTTAAAATCATTTCAGACATAAAGAAGGGATGCAGAGGCAACACGATTTCTGCATCTCTATCACCCAGGCTCTCCATTTGTTAATATTAATATTTTATCATGTTTGTTCCTTCATCCTCACTTTCCTTAGACATATAGACTTCTTCAGATGTGGCACCCCATTACTGCTATCTATTCCAGTGTGCATCCTCTCAAAGGGAGACATTCTCCTACATAATAAACATCATATACTCCTCCCAGTCAGAAATATGAATTGGTGGCCCCATGCACATGTCACCAACTTTCTCAAATTGTCTCCTTTTTCTTTTTTGGCCCCAAATTCTATGCAGGAACATATATTGCATCAAGTTGTCATATTTCAGAGTCTTCTTTAATCTAAACTTCCTTATTCTTTTTTAAATGTCCTTTAAAGTCTTAAAAAGTCTTTCATCTTGTGGGTTGAATTCAACCTGGGTGTCTTCGATGTTTCCTTATGACCACATTAGGCCATGCTCCCTCCTTCTTTCCTTCTCTTCCACTTTCTCTCCCTCACTCCTTGTATCTCTCCTTTCCTCCCTCCTTCTGCTTTATTTAGATATAATTTAAATACATGCTATTTTTATATTCTTTATAAGTCTCTGCATTTTACTAGATAGTACCTTATTAGTCAAGCCCCTGCTAGAGTTAAAAATTATTTATATTAAGTTTAACTTCTATAGAATATTTTGTTTTCTGTCTCCTAATTTAACCCAGACCAATATATATTGGTGTTACTTTTTTCTTAAACATTTGGAATAGTTTGTCAGTAAATCATTCTTTCTGGCATACTTAAAAATTACTAACTCAATTAAATGAGTAGATATTCAGCAATTCAAATTTTAAAAGTTCTTTCTTGAATCATTTTAGTAATTACATCTTTCAAGGATTTGTTCATCTCATCTAAGTTGTCAAATTTGTTGGCAAGTAGTTCATAATGTTTTCTATTATCCTTTTAATGTCTGCAGGAGCTATTGTGATATCCACTTTGTCATTTTTTCTTGCTGTTAGTTATACATATATATCTTCTGTTCTTTTTTCTTTATCAGTTTAACTTAAGAAATTTTTATTGATTTTTCTAAAATACCAGTGTGCAGAAAGGAGTTAACATGGCAGGCCTGAGACTGCTGTCCTTAGAAAGGCCTACCTGTAAGGTTGTCACAGTTTGATGGTAAAGAAATAAGTGTACTGTGTGACTCTACTGGGAGAGGATTCTTGGCTTATATCTGGTTTCCTCTAGACTTTGCCCTTTACTGATTTTGCTTTGTAAGTCATAAGCTATCAATGTGACTATATCCTCAGAATTTTGACTCCTTCTATTAAGTTATTGAACATGGATTCTGCAAAGCCAGAGTTCTTTTGTTTATGTCATTGTGGAGTCTCTATATACAGCTTTTCTTTAAAAAAAAGAGATACATAATTCACATACCATAAAATTTTTCATTTGAAGTGTTCAGTTCAATATACTTCTAGTATATCCACAAAGTTGTGCGACCATTATTACTAATTTCAAAACATTTTCATTATCTAGAATAGAAACTCCACTCCAGTTAACTCTGTATGTATGACTATATTGCACTCTATTAACCTATATATCCTTATGCTAGTACTACACAGTCTTGATTATTGTAGTTTGTAATAGGTTTTAAATTTAAAAAGGAACTGTGAATTTTCCAACTCTCTTCTTTTTTCAAGATTTTTGGGGCTATTCAAGGTCCCTTGCGTTTAGAATCAATTTTAGAATCAATTCATCAAATTTTGGCAGCTTGGATATTATATGGATTATGCAGAATCTGTATGTCAATTTGAAGATTATTGCCATTTGGGCAATATTAAAACGTCTGATCATAATATGCAATGTCTTTTTACTGATGTGGGTCTTCTTTGATTTCTTGCTGTTTCCAGTGTTCAAGTCTTGCAATTCTTTTTTTTTTTCACTTCTTTTTAATTAATTAAAATATAGTGATCTACAATCATATGCCACTGGAGGCTATAGCAACTTCAAATTTATAAACTTGGGAGTCCCTAAGACCACAGTCAGGTTCAATGATTCCCTAGAAAGACTTCACATGACTGAGAAAAAGCTCATGATGATCGTTTATTATAGCGAAAAGATACAAATTAAATTCAAAGGGAAAGGGACATGGGACAAAGTCTGGAAAAAACCAGGTCTAGTGTTCCATGTGTTCTTTTTCAGTGGAGTCACATGACATGCTTAATTCTCCTAGCAACAATGTGTCACAACACATGCAAAGTGTTGTTAACCAAGGATGCTTATCTGAGCCTTGGAATTAAAGGCTGTTTTGGGGTCAGACATACAGACTTGCAGCACCTGTGTGACTAACTCCAGCTACTTAGACTCCACACCCACATTCACAATAAGAAAGGTGTTCAACATAAATCACATTGTTAGCATAAACTATGTGATCAAACAGTACAATGTGGCCTCAGGCCTCAACCATATAAAAGCACTCTTACAGGGCAGAATATTCGAAGAGTTTACAGCCTGTCTCCTAGCCAAGGTCCAGCTCTGAACACAGGCCTTTCCCTCCTCACCAATTTTTTTTTTTTTTTTAGTAAAAAGTGTATTTACATATATAAAAAGTATATATAATAGGAAACTCATTAAAACAAAAGCACAATTAGGTTTTAGGAAAAATATACATTTAAAAAAATGGGCTGCTTTTTTGCAGATAATGAAAATATTGCTATATTTGTACTAGATTACCTTATGCTGTTAAGATGTTAGGGAAGCACTTTTAAACAACAAAAATTGGAGGAAACACACAATACAAAAAAAAATATGAAGATATCAATATATTTCATGCCTGTCCCAAAATGACCACATAGGCAGAATGTACAAAATCATGTAATTTTAAAAAAATAGTATTGAAATATTAGAAGGTCTCCTAGTAGTATAAATGCCATGTATAATATTTAAAATCAAGCTTGTAATTAATAAAAAGTTAAGACAAAAGCAATATGAATAATATGAAATTGAGCTTTCATTAAGCACTAACAAATCTTTAAGCATTAAAATTTTTTCTTACACATGATGAGTATACACATACATAGACATCTGAGAAATAGAATGAGTATACACATACATAGACATCTGAGAAATAGAAAAAAAATACTTAGAATTTAAGTGGCAAATGGGAAGCCAAAGACATGGAAGACACTATTGCTTTGTGGTTTTAACTGTTCTGAGAAATTTCTCTATATAATCATCACTCAGAGGACACATCATGAACAGATACTAAACCTTGACACAGGGTTTGTGCTCCCTTTAATTTTTTATTCATTTGGAAAAGAGAATATCCTACTGAAGGTATACCCTTATAAATGTGTATTTGAAAGATAGGTCTTTTAAGATGATTCAGGCCTGCTGAGTTAACCCTTTACTGCAAAACTATAAAAGCAACTTTAAGGAATTCAGCTAATTTTATTAAAACTATTAGAAATAAGAAAATATTAAAATATATTTTTCAGAAAAATATAAATTGCATTTTATTAGGGATAAATATGGCTAAGAAACTGGTTAGTGTATATGAGTATCTTTTTAAAAATAAGAGAATAGAATAATTATCTTTTTTTAAAAGTTCAGATATCTATATAACATAAAAAATTGAAGTTTTTGGATAAATCTGTTAAGCTTCACCAATGTAATAAAAGTAATTTGTGAATTGCAAACATCTTATGATTTTTGATACCGTATTCTGTACCAGGCATTGAACCAGGAAAAATAAAACAAAACTAAACAACAAATTCTCAAAAATAGGAATCTAGAATCAGTTATCTGACCTAACTGAGCTGGAAAGCAATGAAATAGTGATATTTGTGACTGTGGAAAATGATTCATTAGAAGTTCATGCTATGTCGTGACAAAAGGGTTATTAAAATATTGCCAAGGATAAAGTTCTTGTTGAAGACAAAACTTTGGGAGACCAAATAGCTGCTACAATTGACTCCTGTGGTGAAGTTTTGACTACAGAGATTCTGGGGTTGCCTGACTGCTTTTGACTGCACTGGAAAGTTTACAGAAAGAAAATGAGAAGTTTAGTGCATGGCTAGAAAATGTGTGAGCTTCTCTGGTGGTTTCATGAGAATCTTTTATAATTTTTAGCTACATACTTTTTATTTTGGGCAGTACTAACTCTTATTCACAGGTTGCACATTTACAATATAAGTTGAACTCACAGACTTACCAACTCACTTGTGTGAGAGTTGGGGCCATTAATCACAGAAAAGTGGAACCCTGAAATTTTGAATAAAGGTATTTGGGTGGAATTCAGTGAATCTGAGGATCATGAACCTCCAAGTTCTGTACCTTCTTTGCCAATAGGAACAGCTAACTATTCCTTCTATATCTGAAGACAATCCCTTGCTTACAGACACTGAATTGACCTCATCTAAGTTAAAGGACCCAACTACCCATTAGTGCTGCTAGACTCATAACTAGAATCAGATCCAGTCTTCCCAGAATGACTAACATAAACTATCCCAAGAGAAAATATCATATATAAATATATACCAAATATGTATGTACAAAACGAATTTTGGGTATACATATAAACTATACCAAAAATTCATTTTTCCTGTCAGTTATGTTTCTAGAGACCAAATGGTTTAGAATATGCAGGCTTTTTATTCCAAAATAAAGGAAAATTCAACTGTGGTTTTTTGAAGGTGGAAGTATGCTATGATAGCATTATATCCCCACTAGAGGGAGGCCCTGAAAAACAGAAAAAAAGGAAATCCTCCCAGTGGACAGAACATTGAGCAGTTCATCTGATTGTCCATGTTGCGTGGTTACCATGCTTAACATTGTCTAATGGTTTGACTGTTTGGTGATTTAGAAGACTGGGTGAGTGCTGTGTCTTTCCCAATTAGCAGAGTTATTCTGTCTTGATGTTCACCATTTCACAGAAGGATCTCAATAATGAGGTAGATTGATACATATCCTGTGAAGATTAGCCAGCCTCTTTTGCTAGCCATTCTATCTCTGTTCAGTGAACTCTTTTTATAGTGACAATTGCAGCAAGGATGGCGGTTATACAAGAGGTGAATTCTTGGCCTGACCATCACCATTGCTGATCTGGCTATGGTAATGATTTAGGAAATGGCTCAGTTCTTTAAATCAACCAACCTTAGTAAAACCTACCTGGCGGCAGGTTGATTACATACCTGTGCTTCTCTAATGGGGTGGGAAATAATTTCACCTTATTGAAATAGACATTTATTTTGGATATGGGTTCCTCTTTTGTCACCATGGTTCTGCCAGCACAACCGTAATTAACTGGACTTAATGAATGCCTTGTGTGACACCATAATCATGTTCACCATCACATTCCTTCTAATTAAGGAACTCATTTTATAGTAAATGAAGTACAGGAGGAGGCTTGCATTCATGGAATTCACTAGCCTTACCTCAATGACCAGAAACCCTTGGACTTCTATTATGTCTTATTTGAGACTCAGATAAGACTCCTGCTAGTAAACAATGATCAACAAGTTTGGGGTGTTCTCCTAGTGTATGAGACAGCAACCTATATGTGTTATCTGGGATGAAGAGATAGAAGTGAGTGTAAATAGTAGAAGAAGGTAATTATAAATATCAACTACAGAAATAAAAAATGTAGCAGCTATACATTTTCTCTGACTTCTTGTTCTATGTGTATCTATGTACATATCAGATATACATTTGTGTGTATATATGTATATATGCCAATTAGTTTTTCTTCCTCTTTCCTATTTTATTTTTCTGTTCATTCATTTTATATGGCAGATAACCTTAAAAATTTATTTCTGGGTTATAGAATATACCTTAATTAGAAGGGGAATTAGTAGCTCCATCCTAGAGATGGACTCAGTTATTGACAGAATTTAGTTACTACATTGGCCATCATCCTCCTTGGCCACATCTAAAGTAAAAGTTGGCTGAACATGGTGGCTCATGTGTGTAATTCCAGCACTTTGGAAGGCCAATACAGGAGGATTGCTTGAGTCCAGGAGTTTGAGACCAGCCTGGACAACATAGTGAGCCCTTGTCTCTACAAAAAAACCCAAAAACTTAGCCAGTAGTAGTGGTGCACTCCTGTAGTCCCAGCTACTAGGGAGGTTGAGGGGGAAGGATTGCATGAGATCAAAAGGTTGAGGTCTTTCCAGCTTGGGTGACAGAGTGAGACCCCGACTTAAGAAGGAAAGAAAGGAAGGAAGGAAGGAGGGAAGGGGAGGAGAGGGAGGGGAGGGGAAAGGAGGGGGGGGAATTATTCTCCTGGGTCCTGCAAACTTCTTATATTTCATCTCCTACTGATATTGGTCGTTTTTTTTGAGTTGGAGTCTCACTTTTTCGCCCAGACTAGAGTGCAGTGACCGCTCCCGGCCACCGCAGCCTTGACCTGCTGGGCTCCAGCGATCCTTCCGCCTCAGCCTTCCAAGCAGCTGGAACTACAGGCACATGCTACCACGCCCGGCTAATTTTTTTGATTTATTGCAGAGATGAGGTCTCACCAAGTTGCCCAGGCGGGTCTCGAACATTGGTATTTTAAACCACAGACTGCTTGTGGTTTCTTTGGCAATTTAATTCTCTCCTAAGTTTAGTTAGGCAATGTTTGCTTAATTATTGATGGTCATCTTTGCAAGATAGTTTTTAGGTTAAGGGAAATTCCATTCAGGTTTGTGACTAATCTAGAAGAATTAACATTGCCCTGAGGTGAATATGGAAATTGATTGGACTATGTGTCTCTTTTTGGGGAAAGATAAGAACAGTAATTGCAACATGTTGGGCAGAAATATAGTGATGTTGCTATTTCTTAGATAAGGAAGTTTAAATATGCAAAGAAGGGTGAAAATATATACTGAATAGCCAAAAAGGCAAACTCTACAAGTTATTTGTCTGTTGGCCATCAATGCCACTGCTCACTCCTATTTGCAAGAGAATGGGCAGCCTGCAAACTATGTTTCCCAGAGTTCCTTGCCAGCTGACTTCCCTTTAGGTGTTGCTGGTGAGAGGCTATGGCTACAGATTTGAAAGAAGGCAAAGGGAAGCAGCTATCTTTTCCTTTCTGTTTCTGGTGGTGTTTTTGGCAGCAGGAGCAATGCTGATTGATTGAAGCCTCCTGGATTTGTGTTCTGGAGTAAATGTGCTTCCATCAGCGACACAGTGCTCATGGGCTCTGGCTCTGGCAACTGCAAGAGCAGCAGAAGCAACAGGTGAGCTGTCTGTCATGGCATTAGGAAGAGTGTAGTCTCCTGACTTCCTGCAAAAAGAGGTAGTGATTGCAGTTCTAACAGCTGCTGTGGCAGTAGTAGCAGAAGTCCATGCTCTAGCAACTTTAGATATCATGAGTTTTGAAGAAACATTTTCACTCCAAAAACGTATTACTTTTGTTACCAATCCCTATATCAATTAATTTTTGTTTCAAACACTTAGTATGATTATTTTTTTAGCAAGTTGGATGCTGAGTGATAGAAATGCACATAGTATGGTACCATTTATTTAACATTCAAGAACATGAAAAACAATATTGTTTAAGTATGTATACTTTGTCAAAAAATGTTAAAAACGGTCAGATATGGTAAACTTCAAATGCAAGATACTGGTTATGGAGGGTAGAGAGAAAAATTAGTTTGGGAAGTATGTGCTGGATGAACTATTTTGATGTTTTATTTTCTATTCTAGAAGGTAGATAACCAAACATTAATTAGATTACTTATTAATTATTTAGGATTGAATTATAATGCATTAAAATAAAAATCAATACTAAGCAAGATGATACAACAATCTGTATTTTTCAGGAAATTACTCATGGGGTAGTTAAAAAAATCTTCAAAAATTAAATTAGTCAATATTTTGTAGAAGTTAAGGCTTATGAGTATTTTAGAAAAGGAATCGTTACATGCTTATAGGTTTTAAACGTTCAAAATAGTGTAAAATACATTTAAATCAGGGTAAATTAAATTCTGCTTTGTAATAATTACAATGGTGACCTATTTTGATTCTTAAAATGTGTACTATTGCTTTCTTTTCTTTTTACATTTTAGGTCTTGTGTTTGGTCTTACAGATCTGAGCATTGACGATTTTCAGAAGGAGTATACTCTGAAAAGAATTTACAATTTCATATTGATTTCCAGTTATGATATTTCATCTGGCCTGGTAGCAATATTTGTAGCATTCTATGGAGAGAGAAAAAAAATAAAATGGATTGCATTTTCTTCCTTTTTAGTAGGATTTGGATCACTTTTGTGTGCTTTTCCATCTGTTAATGATAGAAATGATAAATTGAAGGTAGAAATTGAAGGTAAGACTTTAAAATATACTGTCATACATACATCAAATCAATGTTCACTTGAGCTATTGGCTTGAGGAACTTAAAATAGGCTGAGATACCTCTCTGTCTGTATATCTATCCAACCACTTGACCAAGTTTACTAACTAATGTAACTCCTTAGTGAACATATACCCTTTCATATAAGAGATGGAATTGAGAAGGAAAAGAAAGAACATTTGGGGATAATTATTTTGCAAAATTGTTTTCTTGTATTAATTTTCATTTATGTTATGAATCACTTGAGAACTTTAGTAATTTCTTATGTCTTCCACTGTATGTTTTAATTAATTATTTTATTCTCACCTCAGTACACATACATGCATACACACCCATACACACACACACACACACACACACACACACGCTCACACACACACACACACACACACACAAGCAGCATAAATATAGACATAAACCTACACACACAAAAAAAGAAAGGTGAGACCCTTTTAAGCTGCTCTTTGACATCATATTTGAATCTAAAAAAGATTAGTCTAGGCTTCTTCACTTTGTTTATTTTTTTCCAATTTATTTAACAGTCTTTTCTCTAGACAAAGTCTATTTGAAGTTTTTATAACAGTATTTTTGACATTATTGTGTCAAGTACTTTCTTGTCAGATTTTTATATGTGTCGGAATACATTTACTCATTTTGACAACTTTAAACTGGGCTTTAGCAAGAGATAATGAAAAAAGACAGGAGAATGTCTCTCTGTATTACATCACATTCTGATCTTTAATATATGTGTTTACTATGTATTAAGTATAAAATGTTTTATATTAAATACAAAAATGTGATATAGTCACGTAATTAACATTTGTATACTATGTAATTCATATAGTAAATAAAATGTGTATGTATCTATGAACTATATGCTATGCATATATATTTGTAATATGTTTATTATATTTATAGAATTATTGACAACTAATTGAACTACAAGATGATTTATGGGAAGAAAGAAACAGAACACATTTCATTGCTGTTTCCCTTAACCTTGTTAAGTAAAGGGGAAAAGTTAGGAAACACTGCTGAATATATATTAAAAATGCTGATCAGGATTCAGCAGAATCATGAACATATAAATAGTACACTCTTTCTTTCCTTTGTGACTTCTTTATATCACTTATATTCTGCATATTTTGTTTTTTATTTGTGTTCAGGAGCATACAGTTCATCTAATAATACCTATTTGGTGTGTCTGTGAGGTGACTCTGCTTAGGACTGGAGAAGTAATACTCTTTGCAATACAAGTGCTTATTTCAACACTTATGTTTGCAGATTTTTACTTATTGTGTTTGAAAGTTTAATTCTTACATAACTACTTTTCTACTCTATGTTCATACCATAGTTATGTGTATATACCTGTATGTATATTGAGCTTCTATATTCTCTTATTTTGTCATTTTCCCTCCATCCTTTTCTTTTTCTCTGAATCTCTCTTACTCTGTCATCTTTCTGTACCATCCAGTTAGCTGCCGTGCTCATCCTCCCTTATGAGTCGTCTGAACCTCTTTGGTACAGTCTGAGTACAACCACCTCCTATGCTCTTTCTCTGCTTCCCCAACTCATCACAGTTTTCCATACTGATGACATGTTAATCTCCAATCACTATGCCTCAGTTGACATATAGATATCATATTCTATCACATCCTTGAGAAGTTAAAACTGAGTTTTCTCCACTAATTCATGAAAAATTTGTATCACATTCTGATCTTTAATTTTTGGAGCTGTACATTGAATTGATCACCCACACAAACCCACAGTTTCAGTATACCATCACTTTACTGATAACTTCCTAAATATCTACTATCCAGCTCTCTGATTTCACCCACCAATTCTTCCAAATTACACATGTAACAAAGGCAAAGTACTTTCCTTTCATTGGAACCTCCAACATAATGACACCTACTTTCTCCCTTCATCAGATTCTCCTGGTTCACTTTATTTATAACTTACTTTATGAACCTTAATATGAAATATTAGTTTTTCAAGTACACGCTAATCATTATCCTAAGATCTTTCATCCCATTGGCCTTTCTTGTCCTTGGCCTGTAAAACTTTAGACCCAACCATACATCTTTCCTTGACCTAAACCTGTGCTGCTGATTAGTCTTACAATGAATTTGTTGCTGTCAGTCTCAGTTATCAATTGTGCTCTCAAATGAATCTATTCACTTGAAGACAATTTTGTTTTTAGTTCATGCTCTCTTCCATGATTTATAACAAAGATTTTAGGTTTTTCTTACTTAATTGTTATCTTTGTGTTGGAAGGAGAATACATGTCATAAAGTAAAATTGCCTTAACTTCTTGACATTGAATTTATAATTCCACCTATATTTGTATGTTGACATTCTTTACTTCTTTTTTCCTATTAAAATAAATATGTCCCCCTGGTGAACCTTCTGTGCTCTCATGTTTCCTTGGGCACTTAGTTCCATTGATGATTTTCTTCCTCCCTTTCTATACATTCTCCCTTTCTATTGGTTCCTGCTCATTGGCATTTACATGTGTTCAAATTCTTCCCATTCTTAAACAATGGCAGCAATTATAAACTCACAGTTCCCTTTTTAAAAAATTACTTTGCCAAAGGAAGGCCCAAACTTTACCTGTACAATGACCACTTGTATACCTAATCCTGAATTGTACCCCACATCTTTAAATTAAAAAAATTAAAGTTAAAATCACTTTGCACAACCTACTCATTTTCATAGGCAAATTTTTGAAAGAATTGTTCTTACTTCCTGATTTTATTGTCTTTTTTCAGCACACTTTAATATGCCTTCTATCTTAAACCTGCAACAGAATTATTTTCACCAGATCACCAACATAATTCATACTGTCTAATACAACAAAAAATTGTGTATTATATTTCCAGAGCTATTGCCAACATTTTGTAATACCAATCACTCTCTCCTTCTTGAAATTATATCTTCTCTTGGTTGCTACTTAGGATGGCCATATAACTTATAATCTAAAAAAGAGATGTTTTTAGGATGAAGAAGGGTAGTAATAGGCTACTTTTATCCTATTGATGAAAAGAGGTTTGTTTTTCCAATGTAAGCCAACAGGAACCTCAGTATAGTGATCCCTAAGAAGAGGGAAACAAACAAGTTGAATTTTCTAGGGGAAGAGAAGAGTAATAGACCAAAGATATATTTTGTGCTGAGCATGAAGAATGTCATTGAGTTTATTAATTATTAAAGTGAAATTTGCATGACTGTGTTTTTCGCCAGCCACATTCAGCTTTAAAAGTATAGGTATAGCGTGAAGAAAGAAGTTATTTTGCCTAGGCTTGCAGTTTTACCACGGGATTGCATGATCTGAAAAAGCACAAGGGAATTAAAAGTGTTTTGATGATAACTAGAGAAGCAAGGACAGGAAGGAGACATTGGGATAGTGAAAAAGAGCAGGAACAATGGATTTTAGGTCCTGATGAATTTTAAGGATTGTTGGCATTGAGTTCCTAGAAGAAGTGAGCTGTAAAGACAGGGGTGGTTAGGATGTAGATGCTTGAAATTATAATTAGGGAAGGTTTATTGCTATTATTTTGACATTTAAAATGAGTAGCTAAGGTAGGCAGAGTACAGTCCATTACAAAAGAAAAGTTCAATGAACTAAGAAGTCAGAGCACTGGAAACATTACATTGATAGTGTTATTACCACAAGTTAATATGTCTGTACAAAATGGAAGCATCAACATCTAAATCACAATTCTAGAGATGCCCTCCCATTTGATATGAAGTTTAATATCATTTCATATATATACTAAACCAACTGAAAATGTCTATTTTTGTACTGTCTTGCAATATGCACTTTAATAGGGTTTCCACAATAATATTTTAAGAGCTTATTAAATGTCAGCCAAAATGAAGACAACATATAAGATCTAATACCATCAACTTATCGAATAACAAATGCAACATGTGGTTATAGAATAAAAAAAGCCTAAGAAATATACTGTGACCTGAGGAATTTAAGATCTAGTAAATGATCATATAATGACTAACTCTTACAGAAAGAAGTGTTTATTGTTTAAAACCTTGTCTTTATGAACCTATATTCTAGAAGTTAGTCTAAAATGAAAAATTATTCAGAGTAAGACAAATTAATAAGACGATTGCTAAAGAAGTGGACATAGAACTAAATTCAGAAGGTAATTCAGATAAACTAGAACATCATCTAGAAAAAGAAATACTTTGATCCTGGAGTCAAAAATCAGGGGAACTGGATGCCAAATTAAAGAGGAATATGCGTTATGTGTATTTTTAAATCTATATATACAAAAATATTTCTCTGAACACATAATGGTGTGTATGCATACAATCATGCATTCATATTTATATTTTGGTTTATAATGTGTACATCCATGTTGCCCAATCTAGCTGCAATCTTTCCTCCTCAGCTTCCCATGTAGCTTGGTTTACAGGCACACACCACTGTGCCTGGCCCTAAATTACTTTTATTATGGCATTTATCATGATGACTGTTGTTGTACTACTATAGTCAACACAAATGAAATGTTAACTAAAAGATAAAAGCATAGTGGTGGAAATAGCTTGTAAAATGTTAAATATTTGATAATACTGCATATCTATTGTGTGTTTAACTTTTGAATTCAATTAACACAAATGTAATTATCATCTTTTCAAAAGATATTTGTCAAGCAACGAAGCCTATCAGTAATTGTCCAAAAAGCAAATCACCATTCATATCAAAATACCTATCTTTCGTCATCCTTGGACAGACTGTGCAGGGAATAGCAGGAATGCCTCTTTATATCCTTGGAACAACCTTTCTTGATGAGAGCGTTACCACACATTCAGCTGGTACCTACTTTGGCAAGTCTTTTTTCCCTTCTAATGATTGACCCATTTTGAATTTTCCTATATATTTTGATGTACGTTTCTAAATTGATATAGAAGTACACATTATTCTCCCTTATAACAACATTGTAATAAATGATAATGAGCCTGCTTAATTTCAAAACCACATTGAACCACCTAATTCTGAAGAGCTGCTTGAGATTTGGATTTCTAGCAGACCAGTCATCTGATGGTCACTGTAGAGCAATAGAAAGAATACATTATTTCTTAGTTAATAAAAACTGTACTTTTTCCATATATATGTGTATTTACATTTATAAATATGTATATCTTATATATTTATATGTAATTTGTTGAACACAGCATAGTATTCCCTATTTACAATGTCTACTATATCCTACAATAAGTAATTCTGACTATATCTCAGGAAAATCTGTACTTTTTTTGCTTTGTAATTGGTTCTTGTCCTGGTAGAACATCTATTTGTATAGGGTTATCTATCATTTTTGTAAATAAATGTAAAGATGTTTTTATGTACTTATTGTAAAGGCATATCACTGCCTTCTGCCAGTCTAGTAGCTAACATAAAGGAGGCAAAGGTGATGATAACGTTAAAGTATCATCTTGCTATATTGTCAAAAATTAAAATGAAGTCAAGAATATTGAATTTATGGCTATGTGAAATATAAACATGTTTATGTATTTTAAATTAAATATATAGCTTAAATAAGGTATAATGATATATAATTAAATTATCCATGTTTCTCTAATACATGTGATGGTTAATTTTATGTCAAATATCAGTCAAATATCAGTCTAGTTGTTTCTGTGATGATATTTTAAAAGATGTGATGAACATTTATAATCAGTAGACTTTGAATACAGCAGATTACCTCCATAATGTGGGTGGGCCTCATCTAACCGGTTGAAGGTGCTAAAAGCAGAGACTGAGGTTTTCCTAAGAAGAAACAATTCTGCCTCAAGACTACAGCATCAACTCTTACTTGAATTTCTAGCCTAGTCTGCCCTACAAGTTTGAGACTTGTTAGGCTCCACAACTGTATAAACCAATGTCTCTGTTCTATCTATCCAGCTAGCTATCTAGCCTTCCTATTGGTTCTGTTCTCTGGAAAATTGTAACACAGAATGCTATAAAAAACCTTTAGAAATGAGTTAGTTCAGTCAATTAATTTTTATTACCTTATGACAAAAATGGCTTGTGAGGTTGCTGGATATTTAGTATTTGTTTTCTAGGTATTGCAGATGCTTTGTCAGTGTTTGGATATGCTTTAGGTTATGTGATGGGAGCACCACTGGTTAAGGCCCCTGAGACTTATACGTCTGAGAAAAGGTAAACCATTTTTTTTCCTTTTTTTGGTTTATATTATATAACACATTTACTAAATAGATATTACAGCTTATAAACAAACATATATTTCATCTGTAATAACCATATTTTTAGAAAGTTATATGCAAATGTAACTGATATGCACATATAAATACATCTAAAATATACATATTAAAGTGTACAGTGCAGCAGTGTTGACTGTATACAAATTGTTTTGCAACAGATATTAGAAGCTTTTCATCTCGCAAAAATGACAACCATCATTGTATATCTGAGAGTCTGATTACTTTAGGTACCACATAAAACTGGAATCATGCAGTATTTGTGTATGTGACTGGTTTATTTTGTGTATTTGTGACTAGTTTATTTCACTTAGCATAATATCCTCAAGTTTCATGCATGCTATGGCCCATAACAGGCTATCTTTTTTTTTAAGACTGAATAACATCCCATTGTGTGTCTATACCACATTTTCTTTATTCATTCATTTTCTGCTGAACATTTAAATTGCTTCCACCTCTTCACTATTGTGAATAATATTGCAATAAAAATGAATGTGCAAATACCTCATTAAGAATGATCCTGTAGCCGGGCTTGGTGGCTCAGCCTGTAATCCCAGCGCTTTGGGAGGCCGAGGTGAGTGTATTGCCTGGGCCCACAGATTCCAGCATGCAGATATCCAGCTTTCCCAGCACCATTTTCTTTTGCATGCAGATATCCAGCTTTCCCAGCACCATTTTTGAAGAGATTATTTGTCCATTGTGTAGTCTTGGCACCTCCCACCAATGATTACTTGAGTATGTATAAGAGGATTTATTTTGGGACTTTCTATTCTGTTCCATTTTTCTGTGTTTGGTTTTATACTAATACCATACTGTTTTGATTACCGCAGCTTTGCAATATATTTTTAAATAAGGAAGTGTTACGCCTCCAACTTTGTTTTCTTTCTCAAGACTGATTTGGTTGTTCAGGGTCTTTTGTGGCTCCATATTAATTTTAGCATAGTTTTTGGTATTTTTCTAAAAAATATCATTGAAAATTTGATAGAGATTGCATTGAATCTTTATATCACTTTGGGTAGTATGAATATTTTAACAATGTTAATTATAATTTTAACATTATTAATATTAATTCCCATGTTCATGAATTGAACATGGGGTATCTTTACATTTATTTGTATCTCCTTTAATTTCTTTCAACAATGTTTTTTAGTTTTCAATTTACATGTATTTTACCTTTTACACTGTTCATTGTCAGCATATGGAAATGCAACTGCTATTTGTATCTTGATTTTGCATCCTGCAACTCTACTGAATCTGTGTAGCATTTCCAGCAATTTTGTATATGGTATTGTCATCGTGTCCAAACTCCTTTTCATCACTGTGTGACAGCCAGTAAGGTGTTGGGGACAAAGAAGGACACTTTATTTTGGACAGACAGCAAACCACAAAGATGGCAGACTTATGTCCTAAATACCTATCTTAAGTCAGTATAAACTTCAGGCTCTGTTTAGGTTAAGAGCAGGGGAAGAGGAGGAGGTTGTAAACAAGATGACACCAATGACTCCAGATATTTGGGTACCAGTAAAGGCCTGCGAAAATTGGGAATCTTCTTTGTCCTTGGTCGGGTAAGAGTGTTCCTAGAAGTCTTTAACATAAGATAGTTTTTTACATACTTTACTTTTAATCCGAAAGTTAGTTTAAAAAACCACACAATTGCTATTTTTTCTCTCTGTTTTTCCTTTTATTTTTATGTATCTTTTCATAATTTCTTTACTTATTATAGAGTTGTGGGGTACAAGTGAGGTTTTACTACATAAGTAGGCTGCATGTAGGTGAGGTTTGGGCTTCTAGCTGGCCCTCACACCCCCTGGTGGTGGACCAGGTATCTATTGTGTTGTCACATACCCCCCCACCCTCTTCTCTTCATCCTTCCCCTGGCAATGCCCAATGACTTCTGATCCCACCTTTGTGTTATCATGACTAGTGTTCAGGGCCTACTTATGAGTGAGAACATGCAGTATTCAGTTCTTTGTTTCTGTGATAGATCACTTAGCGTGGTGGTCTCCAACTTGCTGCGAAGTCCATGATTTTGTTCTTCTTTGTGGCTGCATAATACTCCATCATTATATGTACCACATTTTCTCTATCCAGTCACTTCTGTTGAACAAAGGGTTGGATCCATGTTTTCACTATTGTGAATAGTGTGGCAATACACATGCATGTGCAGGTGTATTTTTGATAGAGTGATTTATGTTCCTCTGGGTATATTCACAGGACAGGGATTGCTGAATCTTATGGAAGATCAATGTCTAGTTCTTTTAGAAATTGTCACACTGCTTTCCATAAAGGTGGAAGTAGCTTACATTACCACCAACAGTGTAGAAGTGCTCCCTTTTCTCTGCTGCTATCCAGCACCTGTTGTTTTTTGACTTATTAATGATAGCCATCTTTACTAGAATTAGGTGGTATCTCATTGTAGTTTTGATTTACATTTCTCTAATGATTAGTGAGGTTGAGCACTTTTGTGTGTGTGTGTTTGTTGGTTGCTTATATATCTTCTTTTGAGAAGTGTCTGTTCATGTCCTTTCCCACTTTTTTATGGGGTTTCTGTTTTTATCATTTTACTTCGTTTGAGTTCCTTATAGATCCTGGCTGTTAGGCTTTTGTCAGATGCATAATTTGCACATTTTCCCCCATTCTGTGGGTTGTCTCTTTTCTCTCTTGTAGGTTCCTTTTGCTGTGCAAAACTCTCTCAGTTTGATAAGGTTCCACTTGTCTATCTTAGCTTTAGTAGTATTCACTTTTGATGTCCTGGTCATGAATTGATTGCCTATTCTGATGTCCAGAAGTGTGTTTTCTATGTTTTCTTCTAGGATTCTTATAATTTGAGGTTTAACATTTAGGTCTTGATTCATTTTGAGTTTTTTTTTTTTTTTTGCATGGTAGAGCGTAGGGGTCCAGTTTCATTTTATGATAAACCCACAGCCAACATTTTGCTCAATGGGCAGAAGCTGGAAGCAGTTTGCCTAAGAACTGGAACAAAAGGATACTTACTCTCACCCCTCCTATTCAACACTATGCTAAGAGTCCTAACTAGAACAATCAGGCAAGAAAAGAAAATCAGGGATATCCAAATAGGAAAAGAGGACATTAAGCTATTCCTCTTTGTGGATGATATGATTCTATACCTAGAAAACACTAGGGAGTCTGTCAAAAGCCTCCTCTCACTGATAATTGACTTTAGTAAAGTTTCAGGTTACAAAATCAAAGTGCAAACACAACTGCATTTCTCTACACCAGCAACAAGCAGATGGAGAACCAAGTAAAAAACACAATCTCATTCACAGTAGTCACACACAAAAATGAAATAGCTTGGGATCCACCTAACCAGGGAAGTGAAAGACCTTTACAATGAGAACTACAAAATAAATCAAGGATGACACAAACAAACAGAAAAACATTCCATGCGCATGGATTGAAAGAATCAATATTGTTAAGATGTTCATCCTACCCAAGGCAATCTATAGATTCAATGCAATACCCATCAAATTACCAACATCATTTTTCACAAACCTGAAAATGACAATACAGAAATTCATATGGAAACAAAAAAAAAAAAGAGCACAAAAATCCAAAAATAATCCTCAGCAAAAGGAACAAAGAAGGAGGTATCACATTTCTAGACTTTAAACTTTATTATAAGTCTATAGTAACCAAGACAGCATGGTGTTGGTATTGGAATAGGCACATACATAGACCAATGAAACAGGACAGAGATTCAGGAAGTAACAACACAGTCTCTCAAACAACTCATCTTTGATAAAGCCACCAATAACAATCATTGAGGAAAAGAGACCATATTTTTGCTGGGAAAACTGACTAATTGCTTGTTTTTGTGTTTTGTCTCAGTGTTCTAAAATTATTCTAGCTTACATATAGGAATGGACAAATGCCTCTTAAACAAAAATGGAGTAAGTTACATCTGCTTTTTTTTTTCTGTTTCACTGTTACTGTGTGTGTGTGTGTGTGTGTGTGGTGTGTGTGTGTGAGTGTGTGTGTGTGTGTGTTGCTTAGCATTTCTGCATATATGAGGGGAGGCCCTAAAAAAACAGAATTACCTTTTGAAGAGCAGAGTCCTTGTAGTCCACTTGGAATTTGTTCTTCCAGATCAAACAGTCAAGTTTTTATCTGGAAGTTTTGAGAAACTGGCATCACGATTTGTGGAAGAAACGTCCCAAGTTGTGGCAAACAGGTCACTTTTTCTTCCACCACATCAAATACATCTTCCCACACCATGCTAAGTGTTCAGCAGTTTTTGACTAGAAATGGCATGATCTTTATGCCTCACCCTCCCTATTCACAATCTCGCCATAATACTCTCAATCTCACCCCAAGTAACTTTTTGTTTGTTTGTTTCTCTGGATGAAAAAAGTCCTCAAAGGGAAACATTTTGCTGATGTGGAAGAGGTGAAACAAAAAATGGCAGAAGCAACAAAAGGCATCAAAATTGATGAGTTCAAAACTGTTTTGAACAGTGGAAACAGTATCTCAATAGGTATATTGCATCACATGGTGAGCACTTTGAAGGTGACTGAAGTTTAAATATGTAAGAATAAATACACAATTTTTTATAAATTCCAGTTTTTTGCATCCCCCCATGTAATATTATATTTCTGTGAACAGAGATAATTTTGCTTCTTTCTTTCCAATTTGAACACCTTTTAATTCTTCTTCTTTCCCAATTTCTCTGGCTAGGACCTTTCAGTACTATGTTGAATAGAGTAGTGAGCATGGGCATTT
This sequence comes from Cephalopachus bancanus, assembly GCA_027257055.1. Classification (NCBI taxonomy): domain Eukaryota; kingdom Metazoa; phylum Chordata; class Mammalia; order Primates; family Tarsiidae; genus Cephalopachus; species Cephalopachus bancanus. The sequence continues at coordinate 10,374,242 of JAPVLO010000024.1, read as the reverse complement.
CTGCCTTGTTCTTAAAGAAAAAGCTGTTTTCTACCATTGAGTATGAAGTTAGCTATGGACTTTCCATATATGGCCTTTATCATGTTGAGGTACTTCTGTTGCTTGTTTGTTGAGTGTTTTTGTCATAAGGGGTGTTGCATTTTGTCAAATGCTTTTTCTAAATCAATTGACATGATTATGTATTTTTTGTCCTTCATTATGTTAATGTGGTGTATCACATTGATTTCTTTTTCATATGTTGAATCATCTTTGCATTCCAAGAATAATTCCCACTTGATTATAATGTATAATGCTCTTAATATGTTGCTCAATTTGATTCACTTTTATTTTATTGAGAGTATTTTCATTAGTATTTATCATGGGTATTAGTCTGTAGTTTTCTTGTAATATTTTATCTGAGTTGGTATCAGGGTAATGTTGGCCTCAAAGAATGAATTTGGGACTGTTCTCCCCTCTTCAATTATTTGTAGGAGTTTGAGAAGAATTGTTGTTAATTCTTACTTAAATATTTGGTAGAGTTCTCCAATGAAGCTATCTGGTTCTGGGCTTTCCTTTGTTGGGAAACTTTTGATTATTAATTCAATCTATTTACTCACCATAGGTCTCTTCAGATATTTTATTTCTTCATGGTATGTTGCATGTTTCTAGAAATTTATCCATTTCTTCTAAGTATCCAATTTAGTGGATAATTATGGTAACTATTTTTGGTTGGATATTTGAAACAAGTGCACACTGTTTGGGACATGATACTAGGAAGCATGTTAGGGTAGTGGAGAAGTAAGCATGGGAAGGTAAAGAAGACAATATATTATATTGAGCAATTTACTGCTTGGGGCTATTAGGATTCCGTCACACTGGGGAACCCTGGGGGACACTACAATATATGACTCAGAGTTATCCCAACAATCAGTTATCCCAATCACTGATTGAGGGATGCTCCTGGGATTAATATTGACACCTGGGTATTTCTGATCTGCACTCTGTGGCCTGGGCCAAGTACAGAATCTTAGCCATTCAAAGTTATTCATTTGTGTACACCAGAATGATGAATGCCTAGCTGAGTTAATATAAATGGGACACTAACAACATCTTCTACAACATTGTCTTAAATTTCAGCTGAGAGAATAGTTGAATTGTTACAGCCATATGTTTGGTAACTAATGGGATTGATTATATTTCATGAACTATTTTCACCGAAGATTTTTTTTTAAAGCAAATAATAAGAATAGATTCTGCCGGGCTTGGTGGCTCAACCTGTAATCCCAGAGCTTTGGGAGGCCGAAGTGAGTGGATTGTCTGAGCCCGCGGCAACTTGGCGAGACATTGTCTCTACAATAAATCAAAAATCAGCCTGGCATGGTAGCGCAGGTCTGTAGTTTCGGCTACTTGAAAGGCTGAGGTGGAAGAATCGCTAGAGCCCAGCAGGTCAAGGCTGTGGTGGCCGGGAGCGTGCCAGAATGAGACTCTAACTCAAAAAAAAAGAAAGAATAGATTCTGAGGCACAAAAGTGATGGACTGTGTTAAATATCTTCTGTTTGTTGCTATAGTTCCACTCTCTACTTTTTCCTACCCTTCTCTGTACCTAAGAGGGGTGACCTATGGACAACACCAATGGACTTCTTTCCTTCTGTTTTATTTTTATTTTATTTCATTTTTTAGGTTTGTGCTGTGTAGGGCACTAGGAAGAGACCCGAGGACAGAGGGCATGAGGGAAGTCAGGTCTGGATATTTATTCTTATCTCTCCTTTCCTGCTGAATCTCAATGGTTTGGTCATGTCTCCTTAATAAAGGCCACATCTAGTCCATGGGCCTTGTGATACACCCTCCTACTTAACTGCTGTCTTCTTGTCTCTTCAGGCCTGGAGGTGGTAATGGCTCTCTTCTGTTGCTAGATACAGAGTGCTATCTCTTCCAATACAGATTTCTGTAAACTTGCCTTATATCAATTATATAGTCTTTTAAAAATTAAATTGTGTTCTTAAGCTACCCCAAAAAAGTGTGTTGTCAGGATGCAATATATTTATTAGCCATCTGTATTTTTTTAAGGTTAAATTTGCTGCTTGTTTTCATATTGGCTCATTCTTTCTCATAGGTTTATAAAAGCTCAAGTATAATGGATATCAATTGTTTGCTAGATATATGGCAAATAATTTCTCCCAATCTGTCTTTAAACTTTATATATGGTGTCTTTCATTATACAAACTTTATAAGTTTTTATATAGCATAATATGTAAATATTTTTTCTTTCATAAAATTTTAGTTTTCTGCCTTCCTTGAGAAGTTCTTGCCCTCTATAAAATTATTAAAATATTTGACCGTATTTTCTCCTGTTCTTGTGTAAATGTGCTTTGTATGTTTGAATTTAATATTCAATTTCAGTTTATTTTTGCACACATGAGGCTTGGGCCAGATTTCTTTTTCCCTCAAAGGGATATCTAATTGTGCTGATGACATTTATGAATTATTTTGTATGAGTCTTTTTACTGATACTAAACACAATCTGAATTATAAATTAAATTGGCCTGTGTCCTTAGGTTTTTTTCTTGTCTCTTATTGCTCTAATATGTTCACTGATATATTTTTCTATTCCCCGCCAATGCTAGTGTTTTAATTATTAAATCATTATTGTATAATTTGCTATTTGGGTGGGTAAATACCCATTCATTATTGTTTTTCATCAAACATTGGGGCTATTTTGGCAAAATTACTCTTTCAGATGCCTTTTATAATCTCAGGTTACAATTAAAGCATTTTTATTCAAATTACTTGAATTTATTACCAAACGGAATAATTATCTTTTCATGCAAGAATGTGGTATGTGGCTCTATCTTCTCTACTTTTCTTTTATACCCTTCAATAAAATTTTATTATTTTCCTTATTGAACATATCCCATTAAGCTTATTCCTGGGCATTTCATGCATTTAGTTTATATTGTGCATGGAATTCTTATATTTTACATGTAATCTTTATATTACTTTTTCTAATCAAGTTTTGTGTTGATTTTCCTAGCTATCTTAAGTACATATTTACCTATACATATGTAATAATTATATGTAATGTAATGTATGTAGTCAGAATACATTGCTGGGTTCAAAAGTGAAAATAACAACAACAAAAAGAAAACCCAAAAAACTTTCTATTATAATCATGAAGAAAACATGTAGCCCTAGTAACAATCTGGAATTGAAACCCCATGAGTGTATCATTTTCAGATATATATGACAAGTCGATAGTGGAAATCAAGATTAGAACTTTATGCAAGCTGGAATTTGTATCCTTTAATAATGCTGGGAGTATATAAAGAGTTGTCCTATGAGGAATAAGACTGACCACATTCTCTACATCTTATGAAAGACAAAGATATAAGCAAGTCACTCATCAGGTCTTGGCTGGCAAGAGTATCCTTTATGAAAAACCAGCACTTGGTTCCTGTGGTTGTGAGTATTTTCCCATAATTGCTTATTGAAGAAGGTCTTAAATGTGTGTAGTAGAGCTGAAGACAATGACATCTGTGTCATTGTCAAGACTTCTAATCTCCTCCCTAAATGACACAAAATAACTCCAAACTCTGAAACTTCGCCACAAAATCATGACCTCAGCATTAACTGAAGACAACAAAATACTGAAACTGCAAAATAACTATGAGTAAAAAGGGAAAATTTACTAATACCAGAATAAAATCCATTTCCATCTCACCCTCTCTACTGTAAGACTTTGTGGCGAATAAAGGCAGATCAGGAAAACCTGCAGAGCAGACAGGAAACAGAGAAGCCAACAAAAAGTCCCAAGGGTGATTTGGAGTAATCATTCAGACAATAAATTCACACTAAATCTGACAGTTCAAAAAAGGGACTAGAATAAAAGGATTTCAAAGCATATGCAATTTAAAGGGTCAAATGTCATTTAAAGGTTCAGTCATGCAACTTAAGGGGAAAGGCTTTCCATTAAGGTCTAAGTGCTTGATTTAAAGGGAGGCAGGAATGACTGTAAAGGAATGATTTAACATTTAATAGGATAGTTATTCAAATGTATAGCTTCTGGTATAGAAAAAAGTTGAAGAGAAACAAACAAGCACCTTTTGCCTCCTTAGTAGTGTCAAGGAAAAGAAGGAAAAGTTTATAATACTGTAAGACAAAACAGAAGCACATAATTGGAGGACTGGCAACCACTCCTCTCAACAAAACAAATAGTAACAAATTAACAAAAAGTTCCATTTTTTATTCTCTCTCTCTCTCTTCCCTTGATTATTTGTTGTATATATCAACTTTGTTGTAATAAAGTACAAACAGTTGAAATAGTTTTTATTTTTCTCCATTAAAGCACTAAAGACAATAATGCTAATCAACAATGGATATGGACTTGGTGGACTAGTTTTCTCATTACCTCTCTTATTGCATGGTCTACATTAATACCATTGTCATGTTTTCCAGACAGTTTTCCAGGTAACTATAAAAACATAATTCAGTAAACAAAAAGACAATAGTTTCCTCTCACTCCAGCCCTTATTGTCAGAGAATGACTATACTGCATTTTATCGTGACTATGCCTCTTTCCGTAGTAGTCTGTTGTAGAGATACAGTGTCATATGCTAGTGTTATTTGAACAAATGAAGCAGTATTGCAGCCAAATATTATTTATGTACCAGAATTTCATTCTTGGATATTTTTTGCTTCTCATTATTTCCTTTTGGAAGTGCTTTTTATCTAAATTTAGTAAGTTGTCTTAAAAAATGAAGCGTATTAAAATCTACTTACCTAACATTATTTAGTGGATGGACTACCTCACAGAATTGTTATAAGATAAAATAATAACTGGTTTATTTTATTTTATTTTTTAGTCAGGATTTCCCTCCGTCAACAAGGCTGAAGTACAGTGGCACAATCACAAACTTACTGAAGCATTGACCTTATGGACTCAGGCAATCTTTCCATCTCAACCTCCAGAGTAGTTGAGACTATAGGACTATGTCAGGCTAATTTTTAATTTTTTCTTTTTGTAGAGATGAGGTCTCGTTATGTTGCCTAGGCTGGTCTTGAACACCTGGGCTCAAGCTATCCTCCCAGCTCAGCCTCCAAAAGTGCTAGGATTGCAAGTGTGGAGCCACCATGCCCAGCTAATAACTGTTAAAATTCTTTTGGAAATACTGAAAAATACATATGTAGTCAGAGAAATCTAATATTCACCTAATTATAGTACATTGTGTTGGCGCAAAACCATTTAGTGCTATCAAAGATTATTTATTTTTATTTTTTATTATAAAGATGTGGGGTACAATTCATGGTTAGGTACACAAACGTTGATTATTCAGGTACCCTTGTCGATTAGGTATGCCCTCTCTCCCCTAGCAGTTTCCCTCAACTACCAATCCCACCCTGACTCCCCTGACAGTTTCTCACTACTGCCAATCACTTTCTTACAGTATTATAATTGTATAAGGTCTGCTTATGAGTGAGAACATATGGTATACTGTTCTTTGTTTCTGTGATAGATCACTGAGTATGGTCGACTCTAAATCCATCTAGAAAGCAGGGAGACAGAATGGTAAAAAATATTTGCCAACTGTGTATCTGACAAAGGCCTAACATCTAGGATCTACAAGGAATGCAAATGTACCAAAAAGAAGAAAAAAAAAACCCATTAAAAAGTGGGCAAAAGGCATGAATAGACACTTCTCAAAAGAAGATATACAGGTGACCAACAGACACATGAAAAATTACTCAGTCTCACTCATCATCAGAGAAATGCAAATCAAAACCACATCGAGATACCACCTAACCCCAGTAAGAATGGCCATCATTAATAAAATAAACAACAACAGATGGTGGTGAGGATGCAGAGAGAAAGGAATGCTTCTACACTGCTGGTGGGAATGCAAACTAGCTCAGCCTTTTGGAAGATAGTGTGGCAGTATCTGAAAGAGCTAGAAATTGACCTTCCAGCCAGGCTCAGTGGCTCAGCTTGTAATCCCGTGCCTTTGGGAGGCTGAGGTGAGTGGATTGCCTGAGCCCGCGGGTTTGAGACCCGCCTGGGCAACTTGGCGAGACCTCATCTCTACAATAAAAAATAACAAATCAGCCGGACATGGTAGCGCGTGCCTGTAATTCCGGCTACTCGGAAGGCTGAGGCGGAAGGATCGCCAGAGCCCAGTGGGTCGAGGCTGCGGTGGCCGGAAGTGTGCCACTGCACTCCAGTCTGGGCGACGGAGTGAAACTCCAACTCAAAAAAAAAAAAAAAAAAAAAAGAAATTGACCTTCCATATGACCCAGCAATTCCCCTATTGGAAATATACCCAGAGGAACTCAAATCATTCTACAAAAAAGATACCTGCACATGTATGTTTGTTGCAGCTCTATTCACAATAGCAAAAACATGGAACCAACCAGGTTGCCCATCAAAGCTAGACTGGTTAAAAAAATGTGGTACATATACATAATGAAATATTATGCAGCTGTAAAGGACAAATATATGGACTTTGCAACAACTAAGAAGATTTAGAGTCGATCATATTCAGTGATCTATCAAAGATTATTCTTTTATATTCTGGAGCAAATATGGTAGCCACTTGCCAAATGTGGCTATTTCAATCTTAAATTAAGTTGAATTAAAAATTCTTTCAAGTCATAGGAGCCACATTTCAAGTATTTAATAGCCACATGTCGCTAGGGGCTGCAGTGTGGGATAGTGCAGATATGGAAAGTTTTCATTATCACAGAATGCTCTTTAGGACATGACTTTGAGAAGAATGTCTCTTTTAATTAATCAGATTGACTTTAAAGATAGTAAAAAATAGTTCACTTGCCATTCCAGGACTAACTAAATTGATTAGGGTGTGTATATATATTTAATGTATGGGTTTTGGTTAACTGAATATGTCATAATATTATTTTACTGGATAACATATAGGTACAACGAAGATAAAAGCTAGGAAGCATAAACAGCTTCGTTTGTTTGACGGCAAATTTAAAGATCAAGAATTTGGAACTAGTATCAAGGATTTATGTGCTGCTACTTGGGTAAAGTAAAATATTTTACTGGAACAAGTCAATTAATTTGACCTGTGTAATTATCTAATAGTGAAGTTAAGAAAATAACCATAAAGTGTTCAACTTAAAACTGGGTAGGATTTTTGAAATCTTTTAACCAGCCTGTTCATTTTTCAGATAATAAAAAATAGAGTTCACCTTACCTAAGTGTCATTGCCAAGAACTTAGCTAGTGTCAGACGGTACCAGGTATTTTCCTTATATTTCTTTTATTTTTATATTATTTTGTGTTTATTTTTTCCCCTGTGGTAATAAATAAGACATTTAATGATATGATATGTAGGTATCAACATTATCTTTGTTATTGTTTTAATGACTTAGAAGAGAATGCTAGAAGTTGACAAATGTTACACAACCATCATGTTTTGTGGAAAATATCTAATTGCAATATCAAATGAGAAGAACTCTTTGTTTCTCTAAGAGAGACACAAGGCCTACAATATAGATGTTGTAAAGTAAAAAAGCACCAATTTCTAAGTAGCGATTTGACTTTCAACTTATTTCCTCTTCTGTTCATAACTTCAACCTTTATGTTGCTTATAATTGTATTTCTCATATACAGATTTTATCAAGTTACTTCTCAGATTACTCAGTAGATTAATTTCACAAATTTTAATAAGACTTTCAAGACCTTTCACAAATAGTGTCAACAGAATTTTCCTATCTCATTTCCTCAGATTTTTATTGCTGTGTCCCTTATATTCTGGCCACTTACTTTTTCCTGGAAACATTAAATCTTTTAATATAGTTCTGTACCTTTGTAGATGCCAATCTCTCTACTTAAGATGTTCTTCTCTATCTTCTCTATTGTAAAGAAAACTCTTTGTCATAGCTTACCTTATATTCCTAGACCCAATGATTTTCTTCCTCCTTAATGCCTTAATAGACTTTATTATAGTATAGTAAAATGTACTATATTATAATAGATGTAAATAGGTATGTTGTATAAAATCAGAAATTATGTTACCTATTTCAAGTCAAAAAGTGTTTATCCTATTCTCAAATCATAAACCATTACTAGCAATTGATTACATTTTATTCAAATTTTATTTAGTTTTAACTTTTTAATCAAAATATTACATGTACATATTTTAACAATACAGAAATCAATTAGTTATATCCTCTTTCATACTGTTAAAAGACACTTCCAAAAAATTTAAGCATGAATGTTTTAAGGGTTTTTAAAAAATTATTGCCAGATAAGAAAAAAGGTCAATTACAATATTTCTCTCTTGTAAAAATAGTGTTTTGACTATTATTGTTAAACAGGATTTAAAAAAAAATAACACCTAGTTAACAATCTTAGACTTCTGACTGACACCTCTCTGGGAAGGTAACAAAAAGATATCTTAATTCTTTTTAAAGTTTATCAGAAGGTAGGACTTCCAGAGTGAGGACATTGGGACATCCTCACTTTCAAAAGACAGTGGTGAAATTGGCAAAATGTCAACAACGATTTCAGGACCCTAGAAATTAACCAAGGGCATACGACAAATTGAAAACATTTATTCAAGAGTTAGTGAACATTGGATAGAGGAATGGAGTCAGTAGCGTTTAAATTTGACATGACTTCCATTCTTTCCTTTTCTCTCCCTTCTTTCCATGTCTTGGTAGCTGTGAAGTCTATTGGTCTTTCTGCCATTAGAGGTAGTTGATCTGATTTGGAGCTCCATGGAAAATAACAATAAAATATTGGTGGCAAACAGGAAATGCCAACATTACAGCTGCCAAAAGCAGCAATACTGGTTGGAGTAAACAACAGACCCCAGTCAAAAACTTTAAAAGTATGTCTGAGCAATGATATGGGCTTTGAAGGTCCTAAAACATACTTGGGGATCTGAAAGGGTTCACATGCTCAGGGCAGACCAGAGATGACCTCTGTTAGTCCCTGGCTGACCACAAGTCCCTATACAAGCAGAAAGTGAAAGTGAAGGCATATTGTAAAATGCTTGAACTTTGATTGTATGATCCAATTCACATACAGATCTTAGCTAAAATTGGAAGTCATACTAGTTTAAGATATTTAAGTAAAACACTTGCCAATTGTTTGGTGGCTATCATGGTGTGTCAACCCAGTGTGACTCCTTGGAGGCGAGACTTAAAAATAAAAATTAAAAATTAAATGAGCAAAGACTTCAGTGGCTGCATACTCCCTGGGAGATAGAAGCTATGTAATTAGTCCTGGAAAGTTGTAAACAAATAACAGAAAATAGCAGCAACAACAACTCCTGAGGGTGGGGAGATGAGAACCCAGAAAAGCCACAACATATTATTTAAAATGTCCATTTTTTTTCACAAAACATCAAGAAAAATGCAAAGAAAAAAGAAAGTATGGATCATATAAAGAAAAAGGAAAACAGTACACTTGTCTCTGAGGTAGCACAGTTGTTGGACTTAGTAGACAAAGACTTCACATGAACTATTATAAGTATGCTCAAAAGAATAAATAAAATATTTAAAGAAATAAAGTTTGATTGTAATGAGTCAAAAAATCTCAATAAAGAGAAATTATTTTAAAAGAGCCAAATAGAAATTATTAGGTTGAAAAGAGGATTAACTGAAATGAAAGTAAATCAATCAAGATTATCCAGTTTGGAGAACAAAAAGAAAAATAATGAAGAAAAATGAATGGACTTTAGAAACCTGTGTGACATCATCAAATGTAACAACATATGTATAATGAGAGTCCCAGAAGAAGATATGAGAAAGAAGCAGAAAAAAATGTGAAGAAATAATGGCTCCAACTGCTCCAAATTTGATTTTTTAAAAAATCTACATATTCAGAAAACTCAAGGAACTCCAAGTAGGATAAAATCAAAGAAATCTATATCTAGACACATTGCAGTCAAACTGAAAACAGCAAGAGAAAAACTGATCATTACAGGCTATCCTTGACCTACAGTGGCTCAACTTACAATTTTTCAACTTTATGATGGTGGGAAAGCAATATACATTCAGTAGACACTGTACTTTGAAGTTTGATTTTATCTCTGACTAGTGATATGCTATGGATACTCTTTTGTGATGCTCAGCAGTGGCAGCTGGCCACAGCTCCCAGTCAGCCACACAATCATGAAGGTAAACAATCAAGCAGGGGTCTCCAACCTTCAGGCAATAGATTGGTACTAGTCTGTGGCCTGTAAGGAACTGGGGCACCCAGCAAAAGGTGAGCAACAGGTAAGCAAACAAAGCTTCATCTGTATTTACAGCCACTCCCCATTGCTCGGGTTACCACCTGAGGTCCACCTGAAATATATGAAAAATCAATAATGGTTTATAATAACTTGCTTAATATGAAACTAGTGTGCTTAATGCTTGATATAAGTAATAATAATCTGTAATAGCTCACTTGACATAAATAACTCTATCTTATTAGTCTTCCATCTTAACTGTCCTCTTGACCTAGAAATGAACCCCCATTGTTTATGTGTAATTGCTATAATGTTCACATGACCACAAGCCCACAGCTGCATTCCCTTAAGCTGATCATGCTGACTGTTCCTGTTGACCATTTGCAAGACTCCCTAGCCACAAGTTCCGTGTAATTGTATGCCTTGTTAACTGAAATCCAAGAGATTGTTCCTTTTGTTTTTAATTCCTTGTACCCTCACTCTCTACTATGTAGCCCACTGGCGGTTTTTGCCTTTATAAGCTTCTTGCTAGTTTAGTTCATGTGTCAAGAGGTTTTCTGGTGTGAACCTGCTCTTGAACTGCATGTTAATAAAGGACTCATAATTAATTAGACTCAGCGTGCTGGCGTGTCTCTTTCTTGCAACTTGGTCATAATATTTGGAGACCCCAGCAAGAATTCACCAGCACAAGCGGCCACCTTGCTTTGGTTCCCCCCGCCCCCTGGCTGGGTGGAGAGCTTGTAAGGGAGGTGCCTCCTGAGTCACCTCAGGCCCCAAAACCTCTCATCTCGCTTGGAGGGAGTTGGAGTGACTGCTGGCAGCTTATAGTCCCAAAAGAACCTGAGTCCATCTACAGTCTCCTGGGAGGTAAGAATTTATTTTCATTTTCTGTCTGTTTTGCTTGTGGCCATAATTCTGTTTAAGGGAGTCATGGCCTGATGAGGCTGCTCTTTGGATGCTATTCATTTGTCCAAGACTTTGGCTGAATAGAGTCCTCTGGATTTCTGCCCTGAGACTGTGCCAGGGATCTGTAATTTTCTGCCATGAAGCTGTGCCAGGGATCCGTAACTTTTCTCACTTGGCCTGGACATGTCTTGTTTGTCATTGTTTTTTGTTTGTTTGTTTGTCATTTAATATGAAATCACAGGCGTCTTGACCCTCCAGTCCCCTGGACTGTATAATAAAGAATTTTCTCCTTTAAACAACAGAGGGGGGGAATAAACAACAAATTTCAGGAACCACACTTACCCCCTTCTGAATTACCTGCAGGCTGGGTAAATAAATTTCATTAACAGCAGTTTGCAATCAGCTATAATGCTTTTCACTGCCAAGCTGCTAATGGACTTCAAAATCTTCTAGACACAGGATTATTAATCCAACACAGGATAAATAACAAAATAACCTGAGTTTATCAATCATTATAAAATATAACTTGCCAATGCTTACTGTTTTAATTCTTAATTTGGGCTACAACCTAATTACATGTCTCTAATGTTTTCAATTTTTCTTCAGACTTTGTCAAGATGGCGGTGTTTCCTTGTCAAAGTACAGCTGTAAATTATTTTCAGGGAAATGTTTCAACTTATGTTAATAAATTAGAGACTTTGGTCATGTATATAGTTTGTGGGACTACTTTCACTTTCCAGTATTGTTTCTGAGACAATAGCTTTTTTTCATCATTACTTGCTTAATAATTTTGTCTATGCTCTCGCTTAATATTTTATTAAATTCAAATAATATTCAATTAAAGTCCCACTGTTTCCTATTTGTGCTTTTGGAAGTAGATTAAAAAAATCTCTACAGCCCACTTCAGCAAGAAGTAGTTATGGAAGACTGATCTTCACCCCATTTCCCAGGATCATAAGAATATTTCTAAGAGCAGAAATAGGGAAATAAAAGAACAAACTGAGAGCCAAAAGCCATTTTTTAAATCTTGTTCTTAAAACGTGCATACATAACCAGTATTACCACCTCCCTTCTGTCATCTCCATTTTTGGCAACTCGCCTCTGCTCTTGGACCAATTTGGCACCTCTCCTTCACCTCCAGGAGGTTCTGCCTCCATAGGTGACAGATCGAACCAAGTTGAAGGGGTCCAGCCCCTTGCCGGGTCGTGAGCTTTCCTGAAGGAGAGACGGACAGGCGAAAGACGAAAATCTTATACTCGGACACCTGCTTCCTGAACAGATGACATCCTTTATTAGTTAACAGCAAGCTTTTATACTATTCGTAAAGGGGCAAGACAGAAAATTCCTTCATGTACATATCCTTTAAAAGTTACCACCATCTAGCAGTCTTAGAAGAAACGAACAAGCCAAGAACATGATCTACTTTCAGTTAATGAGTCTTGAGATAAGTTTAAAAGGAGTTTCACTTAAACTAAACATAATGCATACAAGGTTTACTTTGATTTCGGTTCCACATCACTTTTCTAATTAAAAAAGCCTTAAAATCACTAAAAACTATAGATTGTACCTAGTGATAGTAGGAATATGAAGCCCATTAACTTGACCAAATAGCAGTGGCTAGTATTTAAAGAATAACTATGAAAGTCACTTACTGTGAAAATACATACACTAATCTTTACTCTGAATAAACATATAAAGTGAATGAAACATAGTGAAATAAAACTAACAACTAAAATTATTATGGTAGCGTAATTGCTAATGAGCTTTTAAGTTTAGGATAATGGCGATTTGGCTGTTTTCCCTTATGCTTGGCAACCTTCTGGAAAACATCTTTGCCTTAAGATAGGCAGTGGAGCAATTATTATTATCTTTGAGGCACCAATTTTATCATTGTGTGAACTTAAACTTATGAACTTAAAACAATCTTCAAAGTAACTATAAAACACTAAACTATAGCATTAAAACTTAATTAATGACTCAAAGTAAGAACCTTGTTAAACATAACCAGAGCCTAATAATTTTTGTCAACCCTCATACATATGTATATTGATCATATAAACTTGTATGATATTACATTTACCAATTGCGATTAATACATGATTAAAACAATTATCATGTCTAGAATAGCACTGCCAGCAACTCTCTTCAAAAAAGTCCCAAATTACAGTTCTTGAAGTGCTTCAAGAAAGTTCCCAGGTGCACAGTTCTTCATGTAGCAGTTTTTCTCTTTTGGGCTTTTATGACCTTCAAAGCTTTGTAATCACCTTTCTTGTCCAGGTATCGTTACTTTTCTCTTATCCTGCAGTGTTTATTTCTAAAGAAAACTCAAAAGAAGCTTTTAATGACATTTCCCAGGCCCCCAAAATTGCTTTCTGTATTTAGTTAATTATCATAAAAGTATCTAATTAGTATATTATGAATTCAGTGAAAACCCACTGTATAAATGTTTACTTAAAATTTAACTATAAAATTAAGTAAAAACCTTAACGATTAATCTGTATCCTAAGTCTGTGAAGACAGTGTTATAAATCACCTACATAACTCTTAGATAAGTGTTAGAGCTTATAATGAGTTCATAATGAACTTACCATAAACTTGTGCTTCTAAAAAACCTTATGTCTACACAGTAAACTGCATAATTCTAAATCAAATAAGGAGTGAATATGCTAATATCATTTTTTATTCAAGCAATATCTAGTAACTTATAACCAAGTGAAAGAAAGCATTCTTGATGTGCTTCAGAGTTTAACCCTTGCATATGTTAGAAAAGGCCAAATGGCATAGTGGGAAATGGAAAAATAAACCATGACATTTCCAGGTTAACTGTGAGTACTTCACATATACATGCCATTTTCTTCTTCCACGACTGCACAGAATTCTTCAGCGGTACCAAACAGCAAAGGTGGAAGACAGAAGGGCCTCGGCTTCCCAGGCTCGCCCTGTGGCCCAGGGTCTTCAGCATACCAGGACCCTGTCAATCAGGTGGGCCTCCAAGGCTGGCTCCCAACACCAAGTGAACTGTTTCTGGTCTCTAATAAATTCAGTTATGTGCACACATTGCCCCATTTGGGATGATTGTCAATAGCTCCTTATAACTTTGTTTACTTCTGAGAAACAAGAGTGCATTAGAGCTGAGGCTAGGAAATCTATTCTAGCCTCAGCTGCAGGTACACTGAAAAAAAGTTAAAAAAAAAAAAAAAAGGTTAGATGAGGTTTCTCCCTCCTCTCACCCAGACTGGGACCCTAACAATTTGGCGGGATCCAGGGCATTGGAAATTTATCACCAGACTCTATTAGCTGGGTTAAAGGGAGCATCCCAAAAACCTATCAATCTTTCTAAAACTACTGAGATTCTCCAGGGTCCCGAGGAATCTCCAGGGACATTCCTTGAATGCCTCTAGGAGGCTTTTCATACTTATACCCTGTTCAATCCCTCAGCCCCTAAGAATGCTCAGGTTATTAATTTGTGACACAGGAAGCTCCAGACATCCAAAAAAAAAAAATTAAATTACAGAAGCTTGAAGGCTTTTCAGGAATTAATATTTCTCAGCTGCTGGAAGTGGCCCAAAAGGTTTTTAACAATTGGAATGCTGAAAAACAGAAACAGGCAGTACAGGCAGCCAATAAAGCTGCCAGGAAACAAGCTAAAATCCTGGTAATGGCCCTCCAAGCCCCGGGAACTGACTTTAAGGGGCAACAGGGGCAATCACTAGTTGCAAATTCACTTCTAACTGAACTATAAACTTAGGGCAAAAACGAGTTACCCGGTCATTCCTCATATCTCTGAACTGCCCATTCCCTTCAATGGGCCAAAATCAGCTTCGGTAGTTAAAAGCCACTATTGTGTTTTCACCTGACAAAACTGAAATGTTTGTTCCTACTGTTAAACTTAAAGGATACCTTCTTCTCTATTGCCCTGTCCCCTGTTAGTCAACCCATCTTTGCTTTTAAATGGACAGATCTTGATTCTGGAGATACCAGTCAGTTAACTTGGACCCTTTTCGGAAAAGCTTTGCAACAGAATTTGTCAGGGTTCTGTGCCTTATACCCTCAATGTGCTCTACTTCCATATGTAGATAATCTCTTGTTTGCAGCTGCAGACTTGGACACTTGATTACAAGGCACTAAGACTCTGTTACAGCTTTTCCAAGACTTGGGCTACCGTATGTCAGCAAAAAAATCACAGCTCTGTTCAACTGAAATTTCCTATCTGGGAAACCAGCTAAAGAAAGGTAAACAAGCTCTAACCTCAGCCCAGAAAGAAGCCATTCTTCAGGTTCCTACGCCAACCACAAAGAAACAGGTATGGGAATTCCTGGGGGCAGCAGGGTATTGCCGGCTGTGAATCCCAGAATTTGCTGAAATTGCCAAGCCCCTATACACAGCCACAGCAGGAGATAAACGCTTAAACTGGACTGCTGCTGAGAGTCAAGCATTCCAATAGTTAAAAACAGCTCTGACCCAAGCCCTGCCTCTAGCCCTCCCAAATGTCATCAAGCCTTTCCAGTTGTTCATTCACAAACAACAAGAAATTACAAAGGGGGTCCTCACACAGACCTTAGGACCCTGAAGAAGACTGGTGGCTTGCTTGTCAAAAAGACTGAACCCAGTCGCCTCTGGCTGACCCTCTTATCTCGGGGTCATTGCAGCCATGGCCATGCTAGTTAAGGAAGCACATCAATTAACTTTGGGCCAGAACTTGGCTTTGACTGTTCCCCATGCTGTTGAAACTTTGCTCCAAGGAGCCTCTGGCCACTGGATGTCAAACGCTCATATCACCCAATATCAGAGTCTGTTGCTTAACCAACCAAGACTAACTTTCTCTCCTACTCAATACCTCAATCCGGCCACCCTGCTGTCAGATAATAATCCAGAAGACATTTCTCAGGCCAGCCGGCCTCATCTCCAGGACACTCTCTTAAGTCAGGCTAATGCTGACCTATTCATGGATGGTAGCAGCCTGGTAGTAAAGGAAGTCCAAAAAGCTGGTGCAGCCTTAACCACAGTTCATGACGTAATCTGGTCACAGGCCTTGCCTCAAGACATCTCAGTTCAGAAGACTAAGTTAATTGCTTTAACTCAGGCCCTGAGCTGGGGAACAGAAAAGCAGATAAATATCTTCACCAATAGCCAGTATGCTTTTGGCTATGCTCCATGTACATGCCATAACTTCCAAGAAATAAAATCTTCTCATTGCAGTGAATAGGACTATAAAAAAATAAGGAAAAAATTTTAGCCCTCTTAAAGGCTATATGGCTCCCTAAAATGGCTATCATTCACTGCAGAGGACACCAGAAATCCAACACTCCAGAAACAACTAGGAATTGTCTAGTGGACCAGGTGGCTCAAGAGGCAGCAAAACTCCTGGTTAAGCCCCTGACTATTTTGCTAGCCAAAACTTTTACAGTTCCTTCTCTCCCATAGCAGCCCAACTATACCCAAGAAGAAGAAGAAGATGCAGACTTGCCAGGCGCTCACAAGAGGTGGGTTAAAGGCTCCAGAGTTATTTTGCCTATAGCTCTTACACACACCTTAATAAAGCAGGAGGTACCAGAATGACTGAACTGTTAAATTGCTTCTATCATATTAATGACTTAAAAAGCTGGACTGCTTCAATGGCCAAAATGTGCCCTGCTTGCACCCGCATTAACCCAAAAGGAGGGTCAAATCCTCCAACAGGAATCAGGGTTTGTGAATTAAGCCCTGGCAAAAAAATGGAAAATGGACTTTACTAAAGTAAAAGCCCCTCAGGCAGGGTACAACTATCTACTGGTGTTTATAAATACTTTTTCTGGATGAATAAAAGCTTTTGCCATAAGAAAAAAAAAGAAAAGGAAGAAAACACACTGATGGTTGCAAGGTTTTTATTAAATAAAATAATTCCTAGGTTTGGGCTCCCCCTCTCTGTTGGCTCTGACAGTGGTCCTGCCTTCATCTCGTCCATAGTATAGCTGGTTAGTAAGACACTAAACATTAACTGAAAATTACATTGTGCTTACCAACCACAAAGCTCTGGACAAGTAGAACACATGAACCAAACTTCAAAAAGTACTTTAACCCAATTAATAAATAGAAACCGGTGAAAAATGGGTAAACCTTCTTTCTGCCTCAGGCCCTTCTCCGGGTTAGGTACACCCCATTCAAGACTGGGTTTACTCCTTATAAAATCATGTTTGGGAGACCCCCTCCTCTGTTACCCTCATTGCGGGGTCCCATTCTTAAAGAAATTACTAATCAATCTCTGTTAAAGTATCTCCAGTCTTTACAACAGGTTCAGAATATTGTCCATAGCAACATCCAGGCCACCTTGCTAATTCCATTCTCCACACCATGTCATCCGTTCCAGCCTGGGAACTTGGTCTATGCCAAAAAGTTCCAGAAGGAAGGACTGACTCCTACCTGAAAGGGACCCTATGTAGTTATCCTCACTACCCCAGCAGCACTCAAGGTTGACACAAAACAGGCTTGAATTCATCACTCACAAGTCAAGGAGGTCAAAAAAAACCAACATTGCTCCACCCTGCTCGGGCATTTGAACTGCAAAAAGAGACCCTAAAAATCCTCTCAAGATCACCCTCCGAATCTGCCATCCTGCTTCAACCACATCACCGGCTGACCAGCCAACACTCCACTGAAACGTGAGACTCCAACTGTTTAAAATAGACTAATTTGCTGGTCACTGTCATTAATTTTCTGAACACATTGTACCAAACTTTAACTCTTGTTTTTGTTATTCCACTTGTTTTAGCCTTTGACATTGATCTTCTCATTATAGCACCTACAAATTGAAAATGTCCCCCAAAATTTTATTAATGCTTTTTTTATTTCTCATACACTGGGTGCATTGTTAACCTATTAAGCTTACCATGAGTTTAACTTGTTTTCTGACATGTTAAACAGTAAGCCTATTTTATGCATCAGTGTTCAGGTGCTTCCCCAGATATATGCTTACAGTGGTCCTAAGGGGGCCCTTTTATTCAATCCTCCTGGTCTTCCGACAGCCTGTCAAAAACGTGCTGTTCCCCTCTTTGTATCTGCCTTAATCGGATTAAACGTAGCTAAAGCCACCGCCCTCAACACTGCTGCTCTGGTCCAAGGGAAATTAGGCCTAACCAACCTAACATATAACATAAATTCTAGCCTAGAATATATGCAATCTGCTATAAACCAACTCCATGACCAGACAGACTCCTTAATAGAAGTTGTCCTCCAAAATTGTAGAAGCCTAGACTTACTTTTCTTATCCCAAGAAGAACTTCATATTGCTCCTAGAAAAACATTGTTTCTATGCGAATAATTCAGGAATTATTAAAGACACTCTCCAAAATGTCCAAGAAAACGTTGACAGGTGACCCCCCCAAAAAAAACAACAAAAAAACAAACCTAAATGCCAGTTTAGCTGCACCTCTTGCAGAACAATAAATTAATTCTGTAAAACTCATGCATATAAGAACTTATTACAATTCCATACCCATAACTGATGAGTCAACACATTACTCATGAACAAGTAAAAGGGGGGAATGAAATATCTGATAAATCAATAATGGTTTATAATAACTTGCTTAATATAAAACTAGTTTGTTTAATGCCTGATATAAGTAATAATCTATAATAGCTCGCTTGACATAAGTAACTCCATCTTGCTAAAGTCTTCCATCTTAACTGCCCTCTTGACCTAGAAATGAACCCCCATTGTGTACGTGTAATTGCTGTAATGTTCCCATGACCACAGACCCACAGCTGCATTCCCTGGAGCTGATCACCTTGACTGTTCCTGTTGACCATTTGCAAGACTCCGTAGTCACAAGTTCTGTGTAATTGTATACCTTGTTAACTGAAATCCAAGAGGTTGTTCCTTTTGTTTTTAGTTCCTTGTACCCTCACCCCCCGCTATGGTGGTTTTTGCCTTTATTAGCTTTTTACTAGTTTAGTTCCGGTGTCAAGAGTTTTTCTGGTGTGAACCTGCTCTTGACCTGCACGTTATTAAAGGACTCATAATTAATTAGACTTGGTGTGCTGGCATGTCTCTTTCTCACAACTTGGTCATAACACACCTCCTGCCAGATCTGCCCAGCATTAGATTCTCATAGGAGCGGGAACCCTATTTTGAACTGCGCATGTGAGAAATCTAGGTTGCGCTTTCCTTAGAAAATTCGAATGCCTAATGATCTGAGGTGGAGCTGAGGCAATGATGCTAATGCTGGGGAGCAGCTGCAAATGCAGATTAACATTAGCAGTGCGGTTTGATTACACATCCCTTCCCTTTCCCTGCTCCATGGAAAAACTATTTCATAAAACCCCAAAACCTGCCGGACTCGGTGGCTCAACCTGTAATCCCGTGCCTTTGGGAGGCTGAGGTGAGTGAATTGCCTGAGCCCGCGGGTTCAAGAACCGTCTGGGAAGCGAGACCTCATCTCTACAATAAATCAAAAAATCAACCCGGCGTGGTAGCACATGCCTGTAATTCCGGCTACTTGGAAGGCTGAGGCGGAAGGATCGCTGGAGCCCAGCAGGTCGAGGCTGCAGTGGCCGGGAGCGGCCACTGCACTCCAGTCTGGGCGACAGAGTGGGACCCCAATACACAAAAGGCTGGGACTGCTGCTCTACAGTATACTGTGTTGCTAGCATTTTTTGGATATTGTGTTTTGTGCATTAAAATTGTCTATAAGATGTCCATCTGTGTATAGGATCCAACCCTTTCTTGTAAAATAAGCTTTGTGTTAGATAAGTTTCCTTAATTATAGGCGAATGTAAGTTTTCTGAGCATGTCTAATGTAGGATAGTCTAAACTATGATGTTCAGTAGGTTAGTTGTATTAAATGCACTTTTGACTTGCAATATTTTCAACTTACAGTGGGTTTATCTTGATATAAAACCATTGTAAATAAAAAAGCCTGAACATATTTTACAAATTTTACTGAGGCACCTTTACACAAAGGAACCTCAATAAAATCAGCAACTAACTTCTCATCAGAAACAGTGTAGGCTAACATTTTTCTTTTGGGGATTATTTCTATAGTTCATTACTAGAGAAGTTTTTCTGAATGTGTAAAGCACTGGAAGTTATGAAGAGAAGGTACTGCATTCTCTTCCTGAATGTGAAGCTGGCTCTTGATGTTGATCATGCTTTTCTTCCTATGGGAGAGAAAGAGGGAGAGGATGCAGTTCAAGTGGTTCTTCTTTAAGAAAGAATCAAACAATGGAGACCATAAAACAGTAGAATAATATATTCAACAGCAGACTTACTTTTCAAGAAATCGTAATGTTCTTCAGAGAGAAAATGAATAAAATCTGACTTTAACTAGAATCAACACAAAGAAATAACAAACACCAATAAAGGTAAATATTTTGGTACAATAATTTTTTTTTACTATTTTCTTCTTTAATTGGTTTAAATACCTATAGAATTGTGTTATAGGGCTTAAAACATATAAGGATTTAATTTATATGAAACCAATAGCACAAAAATGTAGAGAAAAGGGAGATTTTTAAGAATGTAGTTTCTATATGGTATTTGAATTAAGTTAGCATTAATCTGAAGTAGATTTTGTTTAGTTAAAATGCATATTATAACACACAAAACAACCACTGAGTAACTAAAAAAATATTAAAATATAAAACAAAAGACTAAAAAAGATACAATAGAAAATATATTTTTAAATCACAAATGAAAACAATAAAGGAGAAAATAAGGGATAAAAGCCATGAGAAATATAGAAAATAGCATCATGACCAACATATCAATAACTATGGCAGATATAAAATCAATAATTACATTAAATATAAATGAATTAAACTTTACAATCTACAGACTAAAACTGTCAGATTGCATAAAACAAAACAGGATGCAATTATATGCTTTGTAGAAGGGACATGTTTTAGATAAGACATAAGTAAGTTGAAAGTAAAAGGATGGAAAAGTTATATCATGCAACCCTAAGAGAGCTGGAGTGCCTTTACTAACATCAAATTAAATAGGCATTCAGATAAAACATATTACCAGAGATGAGAGATATTTTATAATACAAAAGTTTCAGGACTAAATAACAATTACTAACATATATGTGCCTAACAATAGAGCCTCCAAATATATGGAAAAATAAAAACCTGACATAATTGAAGAGAGAAATAGATAATTTGCAATACTACTTTGATATCTCAATACTCTCAATACTCTAAATAAATATTAACTAGAGAGACAATTATAAAGGTTAAAGAGGGCTTGCACAATGCTATCAACTTAACTTGACCTAATGGATATTATAGAACATTTTACCCCAAAGCAACAGAATAGACATTCTTTTTAAGCACGCATGCTATAAAATAAACCTCAATAAATTTAAAAATGATTGAAGTTATACAAAATATGTTGTCTGACCTTAATAGATTTGAATTAACAATCAACAGGTTTTTTTTTTAGCAAATTTAATACATTTCAAAAGTGGTGAAATTGATACTTGCTAGCATAGAACTTTCTTTAAGCATTATAATTTAAGTGGCAGCGATTTGTTTTTCTTAATGATACATAAAATAACAGTGTATTCTACAATTGATGGCACTTAGACTCCATGAAATATGCCACTTTAACTTATTTAAGCTTACTTCCTTTAGTTAAGACGTTCATAGAAAAATGGTACCTTTCTCATATTAATTAAGGTATTTAGATGAATGCATAGCCCATAGTAAAAACTCAATAAATAAAAACTATGAATGCTTACTTGAGATATTTCTGATTTTTAGATTAGTGGAAAAATGTACACAAAAAATCAGGGAAAACTACATAATAGGATTTTCCTTTTATCTTGATAAAGAGTGGAAAATCAACTGAAAAAAGAAAATTTTAAAAGATGAATATGAGGAACTTAATTGACTAAAGGTCTATTGTCTTCCTCCTCTGTTAATCCTATAGTTTGATCCCACCTAGTTTAGTACATTTAGTTTTTATCATTTTCTTGAAATCCAATGACTGTTTAGAAGCACCTTACCTAAAGACTGCTAGAAAATCATCTAGCAAGAAAATCATTCCAGTGAGTAAAATGCATCACCATTATTATAAGATTTATCAACTAGGAGCTGGTTTAAATACACATCTCCTGATTTTCTAGGCATAATTTTTTGAAAATAGTCCTCTTGTCATTAATTTATATAAGGTGACCCAAAGAAGTGGCTATTTTTTGAGTGAATTATCTTAACTATTATCATGCTTTCTTGGTGGTCATTAGATATTTTTTAAAAAATTATCAAGAAAAGGAAAGAGGCTTATGAAAGTGCTAGTAAAATAATTTAATAGTTTTTAAACTGTGAAACTGAAATAGATGCAAGTAAAATAAAATATAAAAGGCTAGAACAAAAACAAAATAACATTTTTATAAAGTTATAATATCTGTGAGGCTAAAAGTTATAAATGTAAAAGTAGGTGGGATTAGACTTGAAGAATAGAAAGTAGAACAGTGAATAAGAACAAAAACTATCTATAACTATAAGAATAAAATGGGTTAGAAATTTTTTTTTTTTTTTTTGAGTTGGAGTCTCACTCTGTCGCCCAGACTGGAGTG
The DNA here is from genome assembly GCA_027257055.1 of Cephalopachus bancanus. NCBI lineage: Eukaryota > Metazoa > Chordata > Mammalia > Primates > Tarsiidae > Cephalopachus > Cephalopachus bancanus. The sequence goes on along the minus strand of JAPVLO010000024.1, from coordinate 10,351,607 downwards.
CAGTGGCCGCTCCTGGCCACCGCAGCCTCTACCTGCTGGGTTCTGGCGATCCTTCCACCTCAGCCTTCCAAGTAGCCGGAATTACAGGCATGCGCTACCACGCCTGGCTGATTTTTTGATTTATTGTAGAGATGAGGTCTCGCCGCCCAGGCGGGTCTCGAACCCGCTGGCTCAGGTAATCCACTCACCTCAGCCTCCTAAAGGCGTGGGATTACAGGCTGAGCCACCGAGCCCGGCTAGAAACATTTTTAAAATTATGAAAACATAAAGCTTGGAGGTTAGGGATATAGATATTGGAAAGAGACAAAAAGCAATTAAATCTGACTAGAAGTAGGTAAGAAATAAGATTTTATAGAGGAAAATGCTCCTTTTAAATGCATGGAGCAGAGCACTCATACATTTACTCTCTTTTTCTTCATCTCATATGTTTCATGACTTATTAGCTGAAGTAGACCTTTACAAACTAGCACTCAAATGAGCAAAAAAGTGTCAACGAATATCATCATATTAAAAGAAAAATCTTGCAAACTGTAAAGAACAAAATGAATGGAAGGTGTTAGTCATTGCTGTGTAACTTTCATCTGATGACAGAATGAATTAAAGAAAGCTGGTGTCTAAATTATTTTGTTACTTTTCTATTGGGTAGTCAAAATACTAAATTTCCGACTGGGCTTGGTGGCTCAGTCTGTAATCCCAGCACCTTGGGAGGCTGAGGTGAGTGGATTGCCTGAGCCCACGGTTCCAGACCTACCCAGACAACTTGACAAGACCTTGTCTCTACAATAAATCAAAAATTAGCCGGGTGGAGTAGCACGCGCCTACAGTCTGGTTACTTGGAAGGCTGAAACAGAAGGATCGCCATAGCCCAGCAGGTCGAGGCCGTGGTGGCCAGGAGCGTGCCACTGCACTGCAGTCTGGGTGACAGAGTGAGATGCCAACTAAAAAAAAAAAAAAATACTGAATTTCCTTTGAAAGTAAATAAGTTACTATTATAGAAGAATCCATGTAATTTTTATTTAAATAGACTGATTTAAAAACTGTATTTATCACTTGTATTTAGGTCAGGACATTTTGTGCTACTTATAGCCTCTGAGTCTTCCACTAGGTGTGACTCCAAATACCTTGCTTTTTGTGGAAGCAGACGAGATGAGATACCAGCACAGACATCTGAAAATATTTAAACTTGCAATTATCAGCATTTTCTAGGTGAGGTATTTTACTCTTATGGACAGATTTGATAAAAAGTATCATAACTTATTTTCTATGGCTAATTATAGATTTGTAGCATGATGAATCAAGACCAGAGCAAGTGAGAAGTTAAATTACCAAGTAAAATGCTTTAAGGACTCAAGGTGGTTTACTGGTGTCCTCCTCAACTTATGTTTTTCTCCTATTTTTCTGGAGACTTTTTTGTCTATGGCCTTTTACTGGCAATATTCGTGTTTCCTGCCATGCAAATTTTATTAGGGTTGGGAACAAATTAATGCTTCCACTGCATGAAAGAGAAAGTTTTAGAATTAATTGAATCTTTAGTGAACCTCGGTCAAGACTTTAGAAATTCTTCTTTCTGCAGCATTCCTCTGCATTGGTTTCCTTACTAACATTTGTTCCCACTGCTGCTCAAGCACTGTCCTAAACTAGAGTATTTTCTGGGGCTTTTATACCTTATACTTTATATTTTGCTCACTCTACTCTTATTTCAGACTCCTACTAAGTAAGCACATGCAGAAGTACCTAGCCTAGTTGTAAAACACTCTCAGACCAGAATGAACCCCTTCTGGAATGGTTAAAAATCCTGGTTTGGACAAATTCTGTGACGGACTAGGGCTACCTAAGATCCATGGCACTGTGAGATATGGCTGGTTGAATAGAACTATATGCTACTATATAGCACTAATTTGATTTCTCCATTTGTATATAAACACCTATTAGAATTGAGCCTGAGTTTGCTACATGAAAATCATTTGATACAAATTTATATATCTCACTTTCTCTTTTGCCCCCCATATTTATGTCTAAGAAAATAAATGAATTTAATTTTCAAAGTAGTAAGACCTGAACGTTTTATTCGAAGAGAATATATGGTATTCTTAGTGCTTGCTATCCTCACAGTTTCTTCCTGAACAAAGTTTCCAGAAGTGTTTCCTTATGCATTGGTTATCATGTCCTGTATGATGTGGTCCAAATATCTCGCCACAACTGGGATCAGCACTTGAGCCCAAGAAAGCAATCTTTAGATTTTCTCTAAACCTAGGAAATACTGTATCTGGTAAAACTATCCAATAGGGACACCGTGCTGGAGAGCGTAACTAATCCAGTCGGTTCCTCTTTTTGGAGGAAGACTGGGACAAACACAAACCTGGCTTTCATAAATTGACATTCAAAAATAAAAGAGCAAAGGATATTAAGAGAGAGATGTAAATGTGGTGAGAATTAGTCAGTAACCAAAATAGAGGTAGATAAATACACAATAAACTGGCAGAAAGAAGTTGAATATCTGGGACTTTGAAGCAATCAAAACAAAGCCATGGAACTTCCACTACTGGGTGGCCAACAAGATAAGCCACCATCTCATTCTGAATGATGTTTCATTTCTTTATGAACACTGAGTTGTTTAGCTACTAAGAAAGTATTCTGTGTTTCTTACTTTTTTGTGCAACATTATGATAATTTACATTGACTTAATTAAATGAGTTTGTTCATTTTAATCTGAAAGAGGCTAAACACAAAAATTATCTAGTGCAGTGGTTTTCAGTATGATTTCCAGACCAACAGCATTAGCATCACCTTAGCATTTGTTAGAAATGCAAATTCTCTGGCCCTACTCTGTTAGACCTCAAAGTCTTAAATCTGAGAGACCACCCAAGAGCCAGCTCCAATGCAAACACACGAGGGTCTTTATTCAGGCTCAAGTCTGGACTCACAAACTGAAACCAACACAGCGGCTCGAGAATGAGAGCCCCTGCCTAGTGGCTTATATACACAGTTGCAAGGGAAGTGCTGGGTGTGACCGGTTTTTCCTAGACTTGAGACATTATCTAACTAGAAGAGGGCGTGATGTAGAAAACGAAGTCCACGGACCTTGCATAATTAGTTCTCAATTAGGTCCGTGGTGATGTCAGGGGACAGGAGTGCTTGAGATTGGTTGGTTAGCTTTTGATTTGTGCGGGCGTGGGCTCAGCTGCCCGTTATTGACTACTAACGGCCAAATGGGTGGAGGGGAGGTAGTTAAGCCTCCTGGAATGTCAGATAAGCTACGGTTTACAGTCAGCTTCGACATACAAGCAGGTTTGAAACAACACAGAGCCCACCAGAAGAGTGGCTGGCGCCACAGAGCCTACCATAATTTAAGCAAAGGAATGTCCGGGAGGGGCTTATTGCTTAACATTCACACACTGCCGGCAGTGGTTGCAGAAGCAGAAGAAGCCGGTTATTTCATTTAACATGGTTATTGTGGGACAAACAAAAACTTAACAAAGTTCTAAGTACAAACAATGCAAATATTTTGTAACTTTAGGGTCACAGTTACTACCAGGCGCCTTACATATGCCTAGTCTTATGGGGTTTGAGGTAGGGATTTATAAAATACAGTGAACGTGAGGTAGGAATTCATATAGTAAGCGTTTCTTTCATAGCAAGTATAGTTCTTTTGAGTCCTTTGAGTCTCTCAACTCCAGATCTACTAAGTCAGAAACTCTGGAAATAGGAACTGCAGTTTGTGTTTTACATCCAGCAGATAATTCAAAGCACACTAAAGTTTGAAACAACAAAGCTCGTAATCTAGTGCAATCCTCTCATTTTCTAAATTATGAAGCTAATGTGTGTACTTTAATTCAGCAGTCCCCAGTCTTTTTGGCATCAGGTACCAGTTTCGTGGAAGATAAATTTTCCATGGACAGCCATGGGGAGGGAGAAGGGGAAGCGGCAATCTTCAGGCATAAGATCCTCCTAAGGATCTTGCAACCTAGATCCCTCGCATGCGCAGTTCACCGTAGGCTTCAGGCTCCTATAGAATCTAAAGCCAGGCTGACCTGACCTGAGGTTTTGCTGTGCTCTCCTGCAGCTCACCTCCTGCTGTGCGGATTGGTTCTTAAGAAGCCACTGGTACCAGTCTGAGGTCCTCCGGGGATTGGGGACCCCTGCTTTAATGGACACCTACTATGTACCAGGAATTGTATTGAACCATTACATATACTTAATTATCATAACCATAGAAATATAGAAATTGTTTCTGTTTTATAGATGATAAAACCATAATTTAAAAAGAACGAGTAACTTCTTTAAAGATACATGTTTTACACATGTACGCAGATGGCTGAATTGAGGTTGAGCTATTGTATATTATTCTAAATTCATTGACCTGTACTACTGTATTATAATACTTCCTAAAAATCAGATATGGAGAAATTGTGATTTGCTTATTGTTGCTTCAAAACTTAGTTGCACAGCTAAGATTAAAACTAGATTTTTAGTCTTATATTCTGTTTATTACAATTAGTACAGACTAGAATTTTCACATAGGATCATGAAATATGACTATAACTTTTATTAAGGTAAAGACAGCTTCATATCCAGTTCTCAACAATTATTTTTAAATAAATTAATATTTGTGAATTAGCAAGACCTACAAAAAAGCTATAGTCCACTAATTTAACAATATCTGAATGTATAATATAAAATAAGCTAATATAAATAAAGCTAAAACAAAAAATAAACTTTTAGAATAAGAATATTCATCTACATTAAAATTGGGTAGTAAAATATAAATAAAGTAAAAAGTAATTGCAAAGCTAAATAATTAAGGAATTCATTTAAGAGATGCCCAAATATTTCATGAAAAACATTTTAAACTCTATGTAACAGCATTAAAAAAGACTGGGATAAATGTAAAGATATACTATGTAAATGGATAAAATTATAATCTTCATTTATGTGATTTCTTGCTCAAATAATCCATAACTTCAATGCAAGTATAATCAATTTTATGGCAATAATTGTATCTTTTTTAGTAAAGAACAAACTGATTTTAAAATTTGTATGACAGAATAAGAGCAAGAGTAGCTAGAAGAAAGAAACTGGACCTAGTACACATTAAGACACACTGCAAAAATTTTAATAGTAAAAACTATAGCTTTTTGTCAATACAGATAAATAGATAAGTGTAGCAGAATAGAAAATTCAGCAACAGATTATGTATTGTATTTAAGAACTTGCTATATAGTAAAAAGAGGCAATACAAAGATAATTGTTTCAGCAGGTGTGATTGCAATTTTTTTTTCTATTTATGAAAAATGATGTTGCTTTCTAATCTTATATTATATACAAAGTTGATTCCCAGGTTAATAAAATGTAATTGCAGAAAACAACACACAGTTAATGTTAAAATGAAAGAAATATTGTTGTGACATATAGGTGGGAAAATGTCTCTTAAACAAGATTGCAAAAGTATTAAATGTAAAGTAAAACTTTATGAATTAGATTATATCAAGTCAAGGATTTCTCTTTTATAAATGTAGCTGTAGACAATATTAATAGTTGAGTGACAGATACATAAATTCAAGTGATTACTGTTTAAACAAGAAATTCTTGGCAAATCTGCACCAAAATTTCAGGAAGCCTATAGAAATAGGAATAGATAGTTCATAAAAATAATCTCAGATAGCTAAGAATTACATGAAGAAAGACTCAGTTATATTAGAAATTAGAGAAATATGAAAGCATTGTGGTACTACTTTGTATTTGTCACCATGACAAAAATGTTGAAAGTCAACTAATAATATCAAGTGTTTGCAATCATGTGGGATGTACTAGTTATCTGTTGCTGTGTGACAAACCACCCCAAAACCAGTACCTTAAAAACAGCAGAAAGCCGGGCTCGGTGGCTCAGCCTGTAATCCCGCGCCTTTGGGAGGCTGAGGTGAGTGGATTGCCTGAGGCCGCGGGTTCGAGACCTGCCTGGGCAGCGAGACCTCATCTCTACAATAAATCAAAAAAAAATCAGCCGGGCGTGGTAGCGCATGCCTGTAATTCCAGCTACTCGGAAGCCTGAGGTGGAAGGATCGCCGGAGCCCAGCAGGCGAGGCTGCGGTGGCCGCTCCCGGCCACTGCACTCCAGTCTGGGTGACAGAGTGAGACTCCAACTCAAAAAAAACCAAAAAAACAAAAAAACAAAAAACAGCAGAAAATGTATTTTGCTTATGAATATGCAATTTGGACAGAGCTTGTTCTTTTCAGCTATACTTGGGGTCAACTACAGTCATCAAAGTCTAGAGAACTGAATCATCTACAAGGATTGCTTACTCAAATATTAAGTTTTGATGCTGTTTGCTAGAACATCCATGCATGGTCTCAGTCTGATTTGGGCTTTCTCACAACATGGTGACTGAGCTCCCAAGCAAAAATTTGGAGAGTGTGAGATCCCAGTAGAAGCCATATTGCTTCATCATTTCATGATCTGGCTTCAGAAGTCATGCAGCACTACTTACTTTGTTAAGGCAGTCGGAAAGCCTTTTCAAGTTTAATGACTTTTAATGGTAGAATGACATAGTTGTAGACAGGCATGCTAGACCAGAAATATTTCTGTGATGAATTTTACCAAGTATAAGGTGCTACACAAGAGCATGGAACTCTCCTACATTGTGGTAGTAGTATAAACAGATGCATTCTGGAGAACAATCTGGAGAAATAGGGAAATAAAGTATGCTAAATCCCAATGCCTCAGCAATCCCTTTCTCAGATATATTCTCCTAGAGACGTTCTATCATAAGACCTTAAGGTACATGCACAGGAATGTTTAATGTAGCCTTGTTTGTGATAGTAGGGAGTTGAAGGTAAACTATGGGAATGGGTAAATATGATGGAATCGCACCATATAAAATTAAACAACCCTCAGAAACGGAATTAGGTGAATATGCAAAATATGATTACACCTAACAAGGAATGTTCAAAGCCAGAAAAAGAAAATTTAAAGTAATTAAAATATATAAACATGGAACAGCACTGAATAGTTTCACTCACGCACATACACACACAGCCAAGGAAATAAAGAAATTAGTTTGAAAGATAATAATTTAATTTACTATCCTGTTAATAACTCTACAGAGTATAATACTATTATTGATAACAATAAACTGTCACATCTTAACAAGGCTTCTGAATAAGTTAAACAAATTTACTAAAATTCAAAATTTAAATAACTTCATTCTTTATATAAGTGAAATTCTGATAGTAAAATATTATAGAATCCTGACTACAATTCTGCTAGATTTTCTTGATCATTGTTTAAGTTTTCTTTGTTTTAGGTTTTAGTTAAATACAAAAATAAGTAGGCAAACAAAGTAAAGGGAAGTTCTAGATACCTGGTTAATGATATCTATTTTTCTCTAACCTTCCCAACAAAATTCCAAGTCCACAAATAAAAGTTATAGGTGGTGTGAAGAACAAATTAAAGTTAAAATGACCAAACATTACCTTTTTTTTTTTGGAATATGTACATTGGTGAATAGTAGATTTCTGTTTGAATCTATCTATCTATGTATCTATCTATTACATATCTAATCTAGCTAATCCATCTATCCAGTTTAGTTTGGGAAAGGTAAGTTTGTGAAGATTGACCATTAACATTTGATTGGCATATCTGTTCCTCTTCATCTAACAATAAAATAATTGTTATATAACTTATTTCTATTTCAGATTCTGATGAAGAACCCAGTGTTCATATGCCTAGCTCTGTCAAAAGCTACAGAATCTTTACTTAATATTGGAGCTTCTGAATTTTTGCCAATATATATAGAGAATCAGTTTATGGTAACACCCAGTTTGTCCACTATTCTTGCAGGTAGACTTTCTTTCTCATTGTGCCATTTCAAAAATTTTGTATAAAGTCTTCTTATATGTATTTATGTAATACCTCAAATAAACAGAAAATACAAGGAATAATATACCTAGATAACATTTGTTCACATTTTAAGAATATGAACACTTTGCCATCATTACATCAATATTTTTTGACACAAGAAGCCTTGAAATGACTTCTCTACTCCTTCCTTAACCCATTTCTCTTCATCCCTTTCCACAGGTAACCACTCTTCTGAAGTTAGACTGCATCCTTTCCAGGCATTATTGTACATCTTTACTGCTTATGCACTTGTCTATATACAACCTACCAATAAAATTGATGTATTATTTTGTACATACTCTTCTGCTATTTCTTTTTCATCAGAAATTATGTTCTTCAGATTCATGTTGCTCTATATCTAGTGTATTTTAATTGTGCTTTCAGATTCTATTTTATGAATATATCATCATTTATATATTCACTATCTTGTTAATGAATATAAAATTGCCTTCAAATTTTTCACTCTTCCAAACAGTGCAGTAATGAACAGGCTTTTGATATATCCTTATGTACATTTGTAAAGTTGATCTAGATTTAGACAACAAAGGGGAATTGCTATTGTGTGCATTTTCAGTTTTACTAGGTATTGGGAATTAGCTCTCCAAAAAAGGTTGCAAACTTTTTTAAATTAAATGCTTTAAAGTTAAATTAAATGTTTTAAAGTTCTAGCATTAATGGGAAAGTTTTAAATGTAATCATTTATTTTGGGGTATAAAAAGTCAAGGATGCATTCTGTAACTTTTAGGGTAATCAATAAAGGAATAGTAAAATGGTATAATGATATGAAACAATTTATTGATCAAAAATAGGAAAGACTGAAGTCATATAAAATATGGTCCAAATAAAAAACATGTTAAAATGTGCAGAAACCTTGAATATAAACCTATTATTCAGCAGATTTTCTTTATAAGAGGCACAGCATTGTTAGACTGTAAATTGTCTAGAAAGCCAAAATATGGCACAGATCAGTTTCCAGGATCATAATGACAATTTCTTTTTCATGAGCACACTATGTTTTTGGCCACTCTGATTAATCAACAGAAGTTGAGAACTAAATCCATTCCATTTTTTTTTTTCTTACAGTATTTAATTAAGGCTGGTAACTATGAACTCCAAACACCAGGATGAGGCCACTTCACACATTGACTTTAACTATGCCCTTAAGCTCCTGGATCCAGCTACTTGGACAAATCATTTAGCTATCAAAATCTATCTTAAAAAGCCAGGTGGCTTTCTTCTTAAGGTTCTATATTGACTTTTCCACTTAGCCTGAGTTATTAATCCAAATATAACAGAATATATTAACAATTGCAGATTCCACCTTTTCCTAAAAGACGAAATTTTAGGCAATTCTGTCATCCACAACAATGCAAATCAGTGAATTAGGCTGACTGGAGTGCTTTCTAGGAATGAGTTGGTGTCATTACTTCAAGTAAAGTCAGGGACAAATTTTACTCACTTTTTCTAATTGGATTACTCTTATTGCAGAAATAACTGCTCTAAGGCTGCATATGAATAACACATCAGTAATAATACCTCTGGGAAATCCCCTTGAGTAATTGAGAGTAACTTCATTTTAGAGAAATTTCCAGTCTTCTGAGAGATATATGAACTACTAGTCGTGTTTCTGTAAACACTTGATGATCTTTTATGACCACCCTTATGGTCTTGAATATACCATTTCCATTTGACAAATGTTTGTCAAATAGTCATGAGACTGATTTGGTTCATCATAAAATGAGAATACCAGTTCACAAAGTCACAAGCTCATTATGAGTCAGGACTTTGGTTTTGGCAAGATGTCAGTAGTAAGTTAATAGTTGCTTTTCAAATGATAGCAGTGTTAGGGAGTCAATGTGTGTTATGAGTGGAGACTGCCTCCTTTCTCCAGACGCTCCAGTCCACCAAATTATCAGTCATTGAGACTGGTAGCTCAAAGAGGTAATTAAATTTGTAGCACCTCAAAGTAGAGAGTATGCCACAGCTTGCTGTTCAGCTTCAATGTAGGCTTGTGGGTTACCCTCACTGTGGGTGAGCTGATACAAAACAATAAGTAAAATACCAAAGTCTACTGGCCCTAACACCCAGGGTCCAAGGTGATACTAGGCTGCCTTTTGATTGGAGAGAAGGGAGACAATTTTTCCTTGAGTAAATAAGCATTTTATCTGTCTGCACAGTCCCTATGACGAGCAGTCTTTTGGCTTTTGTTGGGCTTTATCAGTTATCCTTCCTGATGAAGATGTGATAATGCCAAAGTAAGAGCCTTTGAGTCTGAGGCTTCTGACCTTCTAGCCAACTGAATATCAACTATCAGTGAAAAGTTGGGACCTTAGAGGGTAATGAGACTCAAATTAAATTCTTACCCACCCCCTTATAGCAAATGGCAGAAGAATGTAGGTATTCTTGAGAGAACACCGTTGTGCATTTGTGACTTTACATCATGAATTAGAATTGGCCTTTGTTCTTAGGTGCCAAAGAAATACAAAAGAAGGCTTTGACAATATTCAAGACAGTATATGAAGTGTCATCAGTCTGTGTGGCAGATTTGGTTGCAACATAATGTTTGGAACTACCAGGGATATAGGAGCAATAACTGAATTCAGTAGTGGTTAATCCACTGTAAGCCTCCAGCCCCTGATAATCTTTATGCCTGGCCCTACAGTCTGTTCAATTGAGATATTACATCTCTTACTCAAAGCTGGGACTTTACTTTTTCCTCCTGGGATTCTGTGCTGTTTCTCTTAGATCTTAATTAGTGATTGAATATTGTATATCTGTCTGCATAGTCCCCTAAAACTATGATGAGTAGTCTTTTTTTTTTTTTTTTTTTGAGTTGGAGTCTCACTCTATGGCCTGGGCTGCAGGACAGTGGCACACTCACGCCAATGCAGCCTCGACCTGCTGAGCTCAGGTGATCCTTCCACCTCAACCTTCCAAGTAGTTGGAACTACAGGCACATGCCACCATGCCCGGCTAATTTTTTGGTTTATTGTAGAGATGAGGCCTTACCAAGTTGCCCGGGCTGGTCTCGAACCCGTGGGCTCAGGCAATCCTCTCATCTTGGCCTCCCAAAATGCTGGGATTGCAGGCTTCAACCACTGAGTCTGCCAGATGGGTAGTCTTTTGGATTTTGTTGGGCTTTATCAGGCACCCTTAGGATCAGGCACCCTTACTGATGTAATGTAACCCCCACTTCCCCTAGCAGTGTCCCACTACTGCCAGTCCCTTTCTTATAGTATTATGCTAGATGCTCAGGGTCCACTTATGAGTGGGAAGATGTGGTACTCAGTTATTTGTTTCTGTGACAGCTCACTGAGCATGATAGACTCTAAATCTTTGCAAGTTGCTATGAAGTCCATAATTTTGTTCTTCTTTATGGCTATATAATATTCCATCGTGTATATGTAGCACATTTTTAAAAATCCAGTCCACTTTTGACGGGCAGCACAGTTGGTTCCATGTTTTTCTATTGTGAATAGTGCTTCAATATACATGTGTACACAGGTATCTCTTCTGTAAAATGATTCGAGTTCCTTCAGGTATATTCTTTTAGAAATTGCCCCACTATTTTTCATAGATGTTGAACCAGTTTGCACTCCCACCTACAGTGTTGAGTGTTTCCTTTTCTTTGCATCCTCACCAGCATCTGTTGGTTTTTGTTTTATTAATGATGGCCATTCTTACTGGTGTTTGGTGGTCTCTCAGTGTGGTTTTGATTTACATTTCTCTGATGATTAACGAGGCTGAGCATTTTTTCATGTATATGTTGGCTGTTCATATGTCTTGTTTTGAGAAGTGTCTACTCGTGTCCTTTGATCACTTTTTTAAATGGGGTTGTTTGTTTTTCTTTCTTTTTAGCAAGTTTGAGTTTCTTATAGGTCCTGGATGGTAGGCTCTTGTCAGATACACACTTGGCAAATATTTTTTCCCATTTGTGGGCTGTCTCCCTGCTCTCTTGATAGTTCATTTTGCTTCACAGAAGCTTTTCAGTTTGATGAGGCCACCATTGTCTATCTTATCTCTTATGGCATGGACTTTTGATCAGGAATTGGTTGCCTATTCCAATTTCTGTAAGAGTGTCTTCTGTGTTTTTTAAGATTCTTATGGTTTGAGGTTTTACATTTAGGTCTTTGAACCATTTAGAGTTGATTTTTGTGTATGGCGATAGGTAGGAGTCCTGTTTCATTCTTCCGCATATGGTCAGCCAGTTTTCCCAGCACCATTTACTGAATAGGTTCTTCTTTGTCAAAGATGAGTTGGTTGAGAAATTGAAGTTTTGCTTCCAGAATCTCTATCCTGTTTCATTGGTCTATATGCTTGTTTTTGTACCAATACCAGGCAGTTTTGATTATTATAGCCTTATAATAAAGTTTAAAGTCTGGGAATGTGATACTTTCCACTTCGTTTATTTTGCTGAGGATTGTTTTGGCTATTCATGGTTGTTTATGTTTCCATATGAATTTCTGCACAGTTGTTTATAGGTCTCAGAAGAATGGTGATGGTAATTCAATGGATATTGCATTGAATCTGTAGGTTGCCTTGGGAAGGATGGACATCTTAACAATGTTGATTCTTCCAATCCATGAGCAAGGAATATATTTCCATTTGTTTTTGTCTTCTTTGATTTCTCTGAACAGTGTTTTTGTAGTAAAGGTCTTTCACTTCTTTGGTTAGAAATGCATTTCAGCCGGGCTTGGTGGCTCAGCCTGTAATCCCAGCACTTTGGGAGGCCGAAGTGAGTGGATTGCCTGAGCCCGTGGGTTCGAGACCCGCCTGGGCAACTTGGCGAGACCTCATCTCTACAATAAATCAAAAATTGGCCGGGCGTGGTAGCACGTGCCTGTAGTTCCAGCTACTTGAAAGGCTGAGGCGGAAGGATGGCCAGAGCCTAGCAGGTCGAGGCTGCGGTGGCCGGAAGTGGCCACTGCACTCCAGTCTGGGCGACAGAGTGAGACTCCGACTCAAAAAAAAAAAAAAAGAAAAGAAATGCATTTCAAAGGCTTGAAAATATCCAGAATGTAGCCTCTGACCACAGCAAAATTAGGCTAAAAATCAATAACAAAAGTAATTAGGGGCAACCCCTTCAGGTCCCTTCCTGCTGTGGGAACTTTTCTGTCCTCTCAATAAATCGTGCTTTCTAAAAAAAAAAAAAAAAAAAGTAATTAGAAAGCTCACCAGGTTGGAAATTTTTAAAAAATATACAATTTTATTGGAAAAAAAATCACAATGGAAATTTTAAGGGACATATCTCAAAACATATGGTACACAGCTAAATCAATGCTTAAAGGAAAAATGCGATATTTGCAAGGAAATGTGGCTGATGTAGTGGTCTAAATTTAACTATCAAAAAACTGAAATAAACAGAGCAACCCAAAACAAGTAGAAGGGTGGAAATAACTAAACAAAATGTTAAGGATAAGAGCATAAACAAAAGAGCTGGAAAGCAGCCATATCACAGAGAAAAAAATCAACAAAAGCAAAATTTGCTTTTCCGAAAGGATTAATGAAATTGATAGATTTTTTATTGAACTGATGAAGAAGTACACACACACTCCAATTGCCTATATTATTAATGAAAAATTAAGCATTGTCACAGACCGTACAGATATTAAAAAGATAATACAAAGTTAATTTGGAAAAAATCTCATATGCACAAATTTGACAATATTAATGAATTGAAAAACAAATGCAATTATGAAAATAGAAAATTTAAATAGTATGATATCACTAAAGAAATTACAATCATTGTTACACAGCTTCTTACAAGTAAACCCAAATATAAATGGCTTCACCGCTGGCTTATTATAATATTAAAGGAAGAAATAACAAACCTTACACAATGTCCTCCAAATAATAGAAAACGAAGAAAGACTTTATTCTTGTTTTATGAGGCCAGTGCAAGTTTGACATAAAACTCTGTCAAGGACATTACAAACAAAGGAAGCTTTCAGATTTATCTCGTTCAAGAATATAATTTCAAAAAAAGCTAAAACTGAGTATTAGTAAATTGAATTCAACAATACATAAAAATGATAATTTATCACAAATAAGTATGGGTAAGTCTAGGAATAAATGCTGATTTCGCATTAAAAAATCAATTGGTAGGTAGATTTTATTTCATAGGAAAAGGGGAAAAATATCTCAATAGGAAATTATTAGACAACATATTCAAGTCTACTTCTAATTTTAAGCATTATTAATTTTAATTCTTATACTCATATTGTCCTTTAAGCTGTAAATTGAGAAGACATTTAGTTTCTAAGTTTATGTTTTTTAAAAAGTAACCAGTTCAAATCTATTCCTACTTTCTATATCTTTTACAGTGTTGTAAGATAAGTCTTTATTAGTGAGAGCAGCGAATTAGTTAAAATACTCTGTTTATAGATTTTTAATTGTCTACTTGAAATATGGACAATTTTCACATCGTTTATTTTATACAACGTCATTATATGTATATGTTCTTGGCGTACATTTTCATTATCCATATTTTTTCCACTACTTTCTTGTCAAATTTTTCATTGTAAAAATATCTATTTGAAAATGTTTTAAGAGTTGATAAGCACCCCCTTTGGGTCCCCTCCCACTGTTGGAGCTTCTCTATCCTCTCAATAAATCCTGCTTTCTCACTTAAAAAAAAGAGTTGAGTTTATCTGTTTACTATTATTGTGAATTCTGATATATTTACATAATTTTCAATGTATTTGTATTTTTTTGTTCACTACTTTTGAATTGTGTTTCTTTTTCTCCCTATTGTCCTGTCTTCTCTCATTGGACTCATTTTTTTATTCATTCTTTCCCCTTTGGATGATTTAGAAGATATTAACTATCCACTGACAGTTTACTATCTTCACTCCTCAGAATTTTTTTTGTGTGTGTGTGGGTGTATGTGTTTAGATGTTTGGTCTGAGTTATTTTATCTTGAAAAAAAACTAGATATCAGTGTAATTGTAAGTCCTTTGCAAGTAATATGTTCTCTAGCAGCTTTTACAATTTGTGCTTTGTTTTTAATGTTATGGAGGGTTCCTACCTTGTTTTCTCATTTGTAAGGTTAATTTTTTTTGATTATCCCTTACTTCAAACTATATATTTATTCCTAGGGCTAATATTTCATTGATTATCTAAATTTCTTATTCTCAGTGTAATTTTGCAAATATTTTTTCTGGTATGTCTTTTTTCTATCTTTTTTTTTTTTTTACAACTGCTATAAAACTTTTTGTGGAGCCTCTTATTTACACTGAATATCTTTTTAAAAACTTTATATTTTGAACAGCTTTAGATTTACAGAAATACTTTGAAGGTAGTACAAGAGATTTCCTATATACTGCATATTGTATTTTTATTAACCTCTTACATTAGCATGTTAGATTTGTTATAATGAATGATCCAAAATTAATACATTACTACTAACTAAAGCCAATAGTTTATTCAGATTTTTTTTTTCAATTTTTACCTAATGTCCTTTTTTATATCTCATGATTGTGTTCAAATACCCACTACAGTTAGATGTCATATCTTCTCGGGCTCCTCTTGGCTATAACGACTTCTGTCTTCCCATGTTTTTGATGACCTTACATTTTTGAGGAGTACTGGTCAGGTATTCTATAAGATGCTCTACTGAAAACTGTCTGATGCTTTTGTTATAATTAGACTGGAATTATAGGTTTTACAAGGAAGACCACAGAGGTGAACTGCCATCATATCAAGAAGAAACACTATCCACATGACTGACTAATTTTGAATTTGACCTTGACCACCTGGCTGAGATATTGTTTGCCAGGTTCTCCACTGCACACCTTGTCTTTTAAATACAATACTCATTTGGTTATTCTTTCACTTTTTTTCTTTATCACACAATGCTCTTTTCTAATTCATTAATTTACTTACTATTGTTTGTGGTCTGAAGATTATTTTGAGATTTGAGTTTTTATTTTAACAATTATATTTTTAATATCCAGGTTGGTTACTTGTTCTTTTTAATCTGCTTGTTTAATTCTTTTTTTGTTTTATTTTTCTAAAACATTTTATTTTTATGAACATTGCATTTTTACCTTGTTGAGCATTTAAAAATTATTTATTTTCAAGTCTTCAGACACTTATATAATTTAATCTAGTGTTAATGGGATTTTGATTGTTTTATAGTTTTCCCTTAAAAACTTTCTTTTTTTAAAATTTTAAAGGTATGGGGTACAATTCAGGGTTGGGTATACAAATGTTCATTATGCAGGCACCCTTGTTAATGGGGTTTGCCCCTCCTTCCCCTGGCAGTTTCCCTCAACTGCCAATCCCACCCCTCCTCCCCTGGCAGTTTCCCACTACTGTCAATCCCTTTCTTATAGTATTATGATAATTGTTTAAGGTCTGCTTATGAGTCAGAATATATGGACTCTGTTCTTTTTTTCTGTGATAGATCACTGAGTATGATCAACTCTAAATCCATCCAAGTTGCCATGAAGTCCATATGTTTGTCCTTCTTTATGGCTGCATAATATTCCACTGAGTATGTGTACCACATTTTTTTATCCAGTCCAGCTTCAATGGACAGCATGGTTGGTTCCATGTTTTTGCTATTGTGAATAGAGCTGCAACAAACATGCGTATGCAGGTATCTTTTATGTAGAATGATTTGAGTTCCTCTGGGTATATTCCCAACAGGAGGATTGCTGGGTCATAAGGAAGGTCAATTTCTAGTTCTTTCAGATACCACCACACTGTCTTCCAAAAAGGTTACACTAGTTGCATTCCCAATATCACTGTAGAAGCATTCCTTTTTCTGCACATCCTCACCAGCATTTGTCATTGTTTGTTTTATTAATGATGGCCATTCTTACTGGGGTAGGTGGTATCTCAATGTGGTTTGGGTTTGCATTTTTCTGATAATGAGTGAGGCTGAGCACTTTTTCATGTGTCTGTTGGCTGCCTGTATATCTTCTTTTGAGAAGTGTCTGTTCATGTCTTTTGCCCACTTTTTTAAAGGGTCTGTTTATTTTCTTCCTTTCTGTGCATTTGAATTCCTTGTAGATCCTAGATGTTAGGTTATTGTCAGATATACAGTTGGCAAATATTTTTTCCCATTTTGTAGGTTGTCTCCCTGCTCTCTTGATGGTTTCTTTTGCTTTGCAGAAACTCATCAGTTTGATGAGGTCCCACTTGTCTATCTTTTATGATATGTGCACCTAGGGTTTTGATCAGGAATTGGTTGCCAGTTCCAATTTCCATAAGGGGGTCTCCTGCATTTTCTAAGATTCTCATAGTTTGAGGTTTTACGTTTAGGTCTTTGATCTATTTAGAGATAATTTTTGTGTATGGTGATTGGTAGGGGTGCTGTTTCAATCTTCTGAATGTGATCAGTCAGTTTTCCCAGCACCATTTACCGAACAGGTTCTCCTCTTCCCAGTGGTTTTTGTTGGAGGCTTTGTCAAAGTTGAATTGGTTGAAAAATTGAGGCTTTGCTTCTGGAATCTCCATCCTGTTCCATTGGTCTATATGCCTGTTCTTGTACCAATACCAGGCTGTTTTGTTTATGATAGCATTATAGTAAAGTTTAAAGTCTGGAAGTGTGATACCTCCTGCTTTGTTCCTTTTGCTAAGGATTGTTTTGGCTATTCATGGTCATTTCTATTTCCATATGAATTTCTGTATTGTCATTTCCAGGTCTGAGAGGAATGATGTTGGTAATTTAATGGGTATCGAGTTGAATCAGTAGATTGCCTTTGGTAGGATGGACATCTTAACAATGTTGATTCTTCCTACCCATGAGCATGGAATATTTTTCCATTTGTTTGTGTCTTAGATTTCTTTGAGCAGTGTTTTGCACTTCTCATTGTAAAGGTCTTTCACTTCTCTGGTTTGGAAGATGCTGAGGTATTTCTTTTGTGTGTGTGGCTATTGTGAATGGAATTGTGCTTTTTATTTGGTTCTCTGCCTGCTTGTTGTTGGTGTATAAGAATGAAAACTGTCTTTTGCACATTTATTTTCTACTTTGAGATTTTGCAAAAGTCCTCTATCAGCACAAGTAGGTTTTTAACAGATTCTTTTGAATTTTCGAGGTATAGGATCATATCGTCAGCAAAGAGAGATAACTTGACTTCCTCTTTTCCTATTTAGATACCCCTGATTTCCTTCTCTTGTCTAATTGCCCTAGCTAGGACTTCCAACACAATGCTGAACAAGAGGAGTGAGAGTGGGCAGCCTTATCTTGTTCCAGTTTTCAGGGGAAGTGTTTCCAGTTTCTGCCCATTTAGCAATTTGTTAGCAATGGGTTTATCGAAGATGGCACTTACTATTTTGAGGTATGTTCCTTCTATACATAGGTGTTTGAGGGTTTTCATCAAGAAGGGATGCTGGATTTTATCAAAAGCTTTTTCTGCATCTAATAATAAAATCATATGGTTCTTGTTTTTACATCTGTTGATGTATTTAATTACATTTATGGTCTTGCGATTGTTAAACAAGCCCTGCATCCTGGGGATGAGGCCTACTTGGTCATGGTGGGTGATATTTGAGATGTGTTTTTGGATCCAATTTGCCAGAATCTTGTGGAGGATTTTTGCATCTATGTTCATAAGGGATATTGGCCTGTAGTTCTCTTTTTTTGGTTGTGTCTTTACCCAGATTGTGTATCAGTGGAATGCTAGCTTTATAAAATGATTTGAGGAGAATTCCATCTTTCTCAATTGCCTGGAATACTTTCAATAGGATTGATATCAGCTCCTCCTTGTTCATTTTGTAGAATTCTGCTGGAAAGTCATCCGGTCTAGGGCTTTTGTTCTTTTTTTTTGTGGGTAGTTTTCTTATGACAGAGTCAACTTCCTGGATTGTTATTGGTCTCTTAGTATCTCAATGTCTTCTTGTTTCAACCTAGGGAGGTTGTGTGATGTCAGAAGGTCCTCCATTTCATTTAGGTTATCAAGTTTGTTTCCATATAGATGTACATAATCTTTTGTATTTCTTCGGAGTCAGTTGTGATTCCATTTTTTCTTCTATATTCCTATTTAAATCTAGGAATGTTTGGAGCAAAGGGGATAGTATCAATGTATTAACTTACTGTGCTATTTTATCTCATTATTTTCTAACTATATTTCTTCTCTTTCTCCTTCTCCTCATTTTTCTGCTTCTTTTTGTTGCCTATTTCTACTTTCTTATGGCTAAATAGAAAACCATGTCATGTAATGACTATTCTGGAGTCTCACTTTGTTGTGGAATTGTAAATTGACACAACCATTCAAAGAACCAATGAGTGGCTTGGTTCAATTCTTGTTAACAGATCTCTGAATTCTTGCTGCTATAATCATGTCTCTTGTAATAAGCTATAAATTCAGGGAGCTTGCTGATAATAGCGCTTGATAAGATAGTTCTCATCTTCTGTTTTGCATGGATTAAGCTCCTGGTTTGTCCTAGATGTCATTACTACAAAGCAGTTGAACTTCACCATCACTACCCTAAAGTTCAGTAGACCTATGATTTCATTGCCACTCACAGGTTTGTGTATTCTCTTAAGGTTTAGGTTTGCTGAAATATCAATATTTAGCATGCCTTTAAGTTTTCTGTTTTTTAATTTAAATGTATGTTTGCTATATGTTTCGAGCAGAGGGAATTGTATCAATATATGAAATATTTGTACTGTTTTCTGATTATTTTTAACTGCGTTTTTCTCTTTCTTTTTTTTTTTTAGGACTTGTTTTATTTCCAGGAAGTGCATTTGGCCAGCTTCTGGGAGGTGTCATTGTTTCCATGTTAAAAATGTCTTGTAAAGCTCTTATGAGATTTATAATGATTACATCTGCTATATCACTTATACCACTGGGGTTCACAATTTTTATACGCTGTAATCCAGTACAGTTTGCTGGGATCAACGAAAATTATGATGGGTAAATATAATCTTGTATATTAGATATTTTACATCAAAATTCAACAGCACATTTTCCAGTTAATTATTTTTTTTCCAGTATCCTTTGTATGTTCATATCACTATTGGAATTATTGCACATATAAAAAATATAGAGCATAGTTTCAACTTTCTTCGAAAGGCACAAATATTGCAATGATATTTCTGATATGACTATTCATGCATTCATAAAAGAAAAAAGCAACTTGAAATGACTCAGAAAAGTTTTATATTAAAACTTTTTAATAGAAGACAGAGTTTATAATGTGCTGGGTGGAAGAACCTTAGTGAGCATGACATTTTCTCCATTAGTATCTGTGTAAGGGTAAGACCTAGTGGGTATCAACTAGGAAACAATATTAACTATGCACAACCAGTCTTACCTTGTGCTTCTGAATTGTTTTGATGGACTTCTTATAGACATCAAAGAATGGAACTGAAGTACATCTGAAGGCAAGCATGGATATATCTCCTATAAGTTAAATATGCAAAACTTCAAAGGGCTAGGCCAAGATTGGATATCAACTACTGGGAAACAAAACTAGATTTGAAAACCTAGGAAGAGAGCAAGTAAAATAAGAAAATAATCCTTCTACTTTCAACTAGAATAGATTAGCTTGTGGCAGACAAATGATGCCACTGGAAACAACTAGAAACATTGAATAAAGTATTAAAAGATTTGGTTAAAGGCATCAGAGAGTTATTTAAGCAACTAGGAATATAAAGGCCAGAGTAGACAAAGGCCAGAGTAGAGAAAGATGAATCATGGAGAGAAGAGGCAACATTTTGCAACTACAGCAGGATATTTGCTGATTCTGGACATTGACAAGAAGCTAAGAATTTGGGCAAAGGTTTTGGGCAAAGAACATCTAGTAAGATGACAAAAATTCTGCACAATACATATCTTGACAAACATATGAGTCTAAAGAGCCAAAAACTGGGCCATCAGGAAGCCACAGTATCAGTGAGAAGAGAGAGGTAGGCAAAAGATGCAATACTCTGTTGAATTTTGACTCAATATATTTGCTGAATTATGAAGGTGGGAGGCTCTGATATCAGGCTTGAAAAACATGAAAATCAGGGAAGAATTCCAGCCATATTGTGACGTGCTACAGATAGAAGACAGAGTTTATAATGTGCTGGGTGGAAGAACCTTGGTGAGCATGACATTTTCTCCATTAGTATCTGTGTAAGGGTAAGACCTAGTCGTTTCTAAAGAACTATGACATGGGCAGGAGTTAATTTTGTTTTTGATTAGTTTCCTGTATAGTCAACCAACAGTCTGTCTCATAAAGAAAGATAATATGGGTCAAGGCTGTAAAATGTAAATAATTTGTGAACTTGAATTTAGTAGCAGTAAGAACAATCCAACAGGAAACACAAAGAAAATAGAATTAATAAAAATGAGTAAAACATCAGTGAATTGAACAACTTCAGGAGGCCATCTATATGTGTAGCTGAGGTCTCCAACCAAATAAATGAATTGGAGGAAGAAAAAATATTTCAAGGTATTATAGTCAAAATTTTTCAAATTTCATATAAACTATGAAACTACAGACTTAAAAAAAAAACTCAGCAAATCTTTGGTACCAAAAAAAAAAAAAAAAAAAAAGAAGAAGAAGAAAATTACACCATGTCACATTATAATCAAATTACTCAAAACAAGTTTTAAAAATAAAATCTAGAAATTAGCAAGAGACAGGGAAAAATACTTTATATATAAAGGATCAGCATTAAGAGTTAACAGCAGATTTTTAACGGAAGCAAATGCAGGTAAGAAGACAGCAGAATACTATTTTTAAAGTTCTAAAAGAAAAAAAATCAATTTGGAGTTCTATATGAAATGAGAATATATGTCAAAAATGAAGGGAAATCATCTTAAGATGTAAAAAATGTGAGTAAATTTTGACCAACAGACTTTTACTACATGAACTATTAAAGAAAATCTTTCAGGCAGGGATAAAATGATACCAGAAGAAATATAAATCTTTTTCTCTTTTTCTTTTATTTTAAAGATGTGGGATACAATTCAGGATTAGATATACAAATGTTAATTACATAGGTACCTTTGTTGATGAGGTGTGCCTCTCCCTCCCCTAGCAGTTTCCCTTAACTACCAATCCCACCCCTCCTCCCCCAACCCCGGCAGTTTCCCACTACTGACAATCCCTTTCTTATAGTAGTATTATGATAATTGTTCAAGGTACCCTTATGAGTGAGAACATATGGTACTCTGTTCTTTGTTTCTGTGATAGATCACTGAGTATGAGCGACTCTAAATCTACCCAAGTTGCCATGAAGTTCATATGTTTGTCCTTTTTTATGTCTGTATAATATTCCATTGTGTATATGTACCACATTTTAAAAAATCCAGTCCAGCCTCAATGGACAGCATTGTTGGTTCCATGTTTTTGCTATTGTGAATAGGGCTGCAACAAACATGTGTGTGCAGGTATCTTTTTTGTAGAATGATTTAGGTTCTCTGAGTATATTCCAAATTGGGGGATTGCTGGGTTATATGGAAGGTCAATGTCTAGTTCTTTCAGAAATGGCCACACTGTCTTCCAACAAGGATGCGCTAGTTTGCATTCCCACCAGCATAGTAGAAGCATTCCTTTTCCTCCACATCCTCGCCAGCACCTGTTGTTGTTTGTTTTATTAATGATGGCCATTCTTATTGGGATTAAGTGGTATCTCAATGTGGTTTTGATTTGCAAGAAATATAAATCTCAACAAAGGAAAGAAGAGGATTGAAAATGATAATTACATGGATAAATATATGTTTTAAAAAATTATTATTTAATTCTCTTTAAAAATAATTATTTAAGACACAATAACATGTAATATGGGTTTACATGAAGTGCTATATTGTTACATGTTGGCAGACTGTGTTTTAAAAATGTATGCTATAAATCCTGAAGTAACCAGTAAGATAACAGAAAGTCACAATTAATAAGCCAACACAAAATTTAAAATAAAATAATACAAAAATATTCATGTATTTCCAAATTAGGCAGAAAAGAAGAAAATTGGCAACAAAGAAGAGACAGGACAAATGAAAAACAAATAAAAAGAGGGTAAATTTAAACATAAGCATATTAGTATTTGTATTAAATGATCACAGTGTAATACTGAGTGGTCTATCACAGAAACAAAGAACTGAGCATTACATGTTCTCACTCATAAGTGGACCTTGAACAATTATCTTAATGCTGTAAGAAAAGGATTGGCAAAACTGCCTAGGGGGAGGGGTGGATTGGTAGTAGTGGAAATCTGCTGGGGTCGGGGGCGGGGAGGGGGCACACCTCATCAAGGGTACCTGTATAATGAACATTTGTATACCTAACCCTGAATTGTATACAATAAAAAAGACCCAGTTATAAATGCTGCATTTAAAAAATGTACTTCAAATATAGACAGTAGTAGATTAAATAGAAAAGGATTGGAAAAGATGTTTTATGTTAATAGTAATCAAAAGAAACCTGGAGAACAATACCAGATCAAGTGGTTTTGATAGCAAAGAATATTATTAGTGGGAATAAAGAAGGTCATTACATAGTGATAAAGCAATCAATTTTTCAAGAATACATAATAATCTCAGACATTTATGAATGGCGTTAAAAAGTTTTAAAATATGTAGAACAAAAACTTGTGCACTGCAAGAATAAGTAAAGAAATCCACAGGTATAGTTAGATAATGAATACAAGAAGACTTAACAATGAAAAGAAAAAATAGACCAAAAAATTAGTGATCAGAAGTAGACCAAAAAATTTGTTAGAGCGTCACTGCCAACTGACTGTCAATTCTACTAATTGACATTTGTAGAAATGTCCAACATAAAAGAATACAAGTGTACAGGTAACAGTTGTACACATAACAGTTGTCAAGATATACTATATTCTGGGTTTTAAAACAAGTTTCAATAAATGTATGTATATATTTCATTTATATAGACTTATGAGTACAGGTGCAATTATCGTTACATGCATACATTGCATAGTGGTCAATTCAGAGCTTTTAGGATGTCCATGACCTGAATAATGTACATTGTGTCCATTAAGTAATTTCTCATCATCCATTCCCTTCCTATTCCATCTCCTTGGAAGTCTCCATGGTTTACCATCTCAATCTTGATGTTCGTGTGTACATAATTTTTAGCTCCTACTTGTGAGTGAGAACAAGCAGTATTTGTCTTTCTGTGTCTTACCTGTTTCACTTAAGATAATGACCTCCAGTTCCATGTTGCTGGAAAACAACAACATGAGTTAATTCTTTTTATGGCCAAATAGTATTTGATTTGATTTTGTATCCATACACATATTATCTTTATCTAGTCATCTACTGATAGACACATTGATTTAATAACTTTTCTATTGTGATTTTGCTGCTACTACTTATGAGTGCAGGCATCTTTTTAATATAGTGATTTTTTTTTCCTTTGGGTAGACACCCGGTAATGGAATTGCTGAATTGAATGATTGTTCCATTTTTAGTTCTTTGAGAAATCTCCATTCTGTTTTTCATAGAGGTTGTGCTAATTTACATTTCCAACAACAACATTATAAATGTTTCCTTTTCTACACATCCCCACCAACATCTTCTATTTTTTTGACTTTTTAATAATAGTCATTCTGACTGAGATATCTCATTATGATTTTAATTTGTATTTCTCTGATGATTAGTGATGCTGACATTTTGAAATTTTTATGTATTTGTTTGTTTATTTACTTATTTATTCAGAGTCGGAGTCTCATTCTGTTGCCCAGGCTGGAGTGCAGTGACACAGTCATGGGTCATCACAGTCTCGACCTGCTGGGCTCAGGCGATCCTTCCACCTTAGCTTCTCAAGTAGCTGGGACTACAGGCACATGTCACCACTAATTTTTAAATTTTTTGTGTAGAGATGAGGTCTCACGATGTTGCTCAAGCTGGTCTTCAACTCCTGGACTTAAGTGATCCTCTCATCTCTGCTTCCCAAAGTGCTGGGATTGCAAGCGTAAACCACCGCACCTGGCCTAAACATTTTTTCATATACTTGCTGGTCATTTGTATGCTTTCTTTTAAAATGCCTCTTCATGTCCTTTGCCCCCTTTTTAATCTGATTGTGGGGATATTAGTCCCCTGTCAAAAGCACAGTTTGCAAATATTTTCTCCCATTCTGCAGGTTGCCTTGAACAACCTGTTGATTATTTATTTTGCTGTGCAGAAGCTTTTTAGTTTAGCTAAGTCCTGTTGTCTATTTTTGTTTTGTTGCCTATGCTTTTAAGGTCTGTCTTGAATTCTTAGACTAGACCAATGTACAGAATAGTTTTCTTTAGGGTTTCTCATGCTATGTCTATAGTTTCAGGACTTATCATTTAAGTTTTTAATCCACCTTGAGTGGATTTTTGTATGTGGTGACAGATAGGGGTCCAGTTTCATTCATCTGCATATGACAATCCAACATTCTCAGCACCGTGTGACCTTTCCCCAATTTATGTCCTTGTCAACTTTGTCCATGATCAGTTGACTGTAAATATATGGCTTTATTTCTGGGTACTCTATTCTGTTTCATTGATTATGTGTCTATTTACTGGTACTACAGTGTTTTTGTTACTACAGCCTTGTAATATAAATTGAAGTCAGCAAATGTGATACCTCCAACTTTGTTCTTGTTCTTTATGCTTAGAATTATTTTGGCTTTGGGACTTTTTTTTGTTGTTCCAATGAATTTTAGGATTTTTTTCTAATTATGTGCAAAATGATGTAGGAATTGCATTGAATATGAAGATTTGGGGAAGCAGTACAGTAATTTTAACAATATTCATTCATCCAGTTTGTGAACATGAGAAGTTTTTCCATTTGTGTCATCTACAATTTTTTAAATCAGTGTTTTATAGTTTTTCTTATAGAGATATTTCACCTCCCTGTTTAAATATATTTCTGGTTATTTTAATTATTTTTTTACTGTTATTATAAATGGATTTGCCATTTTGATTTTGTTCTGTGTTGGACTGTTATAGTTGCATAAAAATGCTTCTAATTTTTGTAAGTTGAATTGATAGCATGAAACTTTACCAAATGTATTCATCAAATCTAAGAGTGTTTTGGTGGAGTCTGGATTTTCTAGATACACAAGGTCTGACAAGTTCACAAACTCATCCTAGAAAAAGTACTACATATTTCATTGCTGAATATCGCTATGGTCACCTTCGAAGTATTTCCCCTGGGAAGCCATGCACCAATGACAGCACCTGGTTCATCGTCAGATCAATTTTGAAACTTTTTCTGAAATGGCCATCAGAATTGTTGTCATATTATCCTTGATGTCCTGAATGTCATCAAAATGTCTTCTTTTCAATATTTCCTTTATCTTTGGGTAAATAAAAAAGTCATTGGGGGCCAGAGCAGGTGAGTAGGGAAGGTGTTTCATTATAGTTATAGTTATTTGCTTACTGGCTAAAAACTCCCTCACAGACAGTGCTGTGTGAGCTGGAGAACTGTCATGATCCAAGAGCTCCTTTGCACACAACTTTCTCATGCCAAGATTTTCAGTTAAGATTTTCTGTTTCTCTATTGATGTTTATTTGGTCTGCTATGCTTCTCACAGTCAGTCGATGATTTTGATGCACAATTTGACACATTTTTGCAATGTTTTCATCAGTTCTGCTTGTTACCGGCTGTCCTGAGTTCTCATCATCAGTAATGCTTTTTCTCCCCAAGAAAAATGTTTAAATCACGTTTGTCCACTGCCATTTTATTCATGGCATTATCCCTATCAACATGGACTAACATGTCCCTGATTTCACTCCCACTCTTGCCAAGTTTAACAAGAAATTTAATGTTTGTGTGTTGCTCTAATTCATACTTCGACATTTTTTTTTTAATGACAACTCTGATGGCCAGTCCAGAAAGAGTTCCAAAATTGCTTTGATGGGTGGATTAGGTACTGATGTGGGTACATAGCTTCCTAGGGGGAATACTTTGAAGGTGACTGTATTGACATTCAGCAGTGAGGCATGTAGCACTTTTTCTAAGATGAGTTCATGAACTTAATTGTCGGACCTCATATAGTTTTAGAATTGTTATATCCTTTTGCTGAATTGATACCTTCTTCAATACATAATAAGCTTCATTGTACTATGTTACTGTTTTGATGAAAAGTCTGTTATGTTTGATATAAAGTATAGTTTGTTTTCTAGGAGTGGATCCCTCATGAATTGGCTGGTACCATCCTTGTGGTAAACTGCTCAGTCTATTAATTTAATGAGATCTGATTGTTAAAAAGAGCCTGGCACTATCCTTCCTCTTTCTTGCTCCCTTTTACTCACCATCTGATGGCTTTTTCTCTTTGCCTTCCTCCATGAGTGGAAGCACCTCGAAGCCCTCACCAGAAGCAGATGTTGGCGCTGTGCTTCTTATCCAGATTTCAGAATCATAAGCCAGAATATATGTTTTAATGCTTAATATGTGGAAAACACACAATTCAACTCAAGTGGGCAAATAATTTGAATAAGCATTTAACCAAATAAATACAATTGAAAAGTAAACATATGAAAAGATAATTAACACCATTAGTCATTAGCAAAACACATATTAAGAACCAAAATATGAAAAACTACTACAGCCCTGTGAAAATGTCTAAAATTTAAAAAGAGACTACACCAAGTGTTGGTGAGAAATGTGACAAACAAATGAAACCCTTACACACTGCTTATGGGAATGGAACATATCCCAGCCAGTATAAAAAACTGTATGATAAAGTTAAATGAACACCTACCATGTGATCCAAATATTCTACTCCTTAATATTTACCCCAAGGATGGAAGCATATGACCATGAAAAGACCATATAAAAACCAGTAGCATGAAAGAAGCCAAGGAAACCATATATACTGTATAGTTTTATTTTATAAAATCTTAGGAAAATCCGACTAACAAATAGTAACAAAGTAGATCAGTGTATGCCAGAGAGTGGAAGAATTGCAAAGCTGCACAAGGAAATTTTGGGGGTGGTCGTGTTTGTTAGCATGATTGTGGTAATTATTTCACAAGTGTATACATATATGAGGGGGACCCAAAAAACCCAAAATTATTTTTTGGAGGGCAGGCCTTTTATAGAGCAGGCTTCCCCTGCTAGGTACATGTTCTATGAACCCACTGGCATCAGCGTACCAGCTGAGAGGCTACATTCAGCATTAGTAAATTTTTTTTCCTGGAGATTATTTCAATGCATTTGTCCATTTCATCGTGGGTTATTTACATGAACGAACCTTCCCCTACCACACTGACTGCTCAGCAGTTTTGAACCAAAAACAGCTTGACGCTTGTGCCCCACCCTCCCTACTCACCTCCTCTCACCCCAAGTGACTTTTGTTTGTTTCCTCGGATGATAAAAGTCCTGAAAGGAAAACATTTTGCTGATACAGAAGAAGTAAAACAAAAAATGGCAGAAGCACTGAAAGGCATCAAAGCTGGAGAATTCAAAAACTGTTTTAAGCAGTGGAAAAAGAATCTCAGCAGTTGCATTGCGTCAAATGGAGAGTACTTTGGAGGTAATCAAATGGAGAGTACTTTGGAGGTAACTGCTGAAATTTAAACAAGTAAGAATAAATACACAATTATTTATAAATAAATTTGGGTCCCCCTGTACTAAAAGGATTTCAAACTGTACACTTCAAATATGTGCCATTTATTGTATATCAGGTAGACTTCAGCAAAGCTGTTAAAGAAGAAATAATTTCAATAAGCATATTTTTATGAATATCACTGATATCTTGATAATTGCATTAATAATTCTAAAACAATGATAATATAATCACATTCAATCTTGTTTTTGTAGAACAGGTCAGTTGGGAAACCTCATAGCTCCTTGCAATGCGCAGTGTAGATGCTCATCTTCATTTCATTCTTCTATTTGTGGAAGAGATGATATTGAATACTTTTCTCCCTGCTTTGCAGGTTGTACATATCATAAAATATCACACAAACGAAAGGTAATTATTTTTTATTATGGTTCTTCCTCTCCAGTGTGATTTCAACTTGTAGATGATGTTTCCATCTTACTCCTAGCTCTCTATAAAAGCTTTTTAATACTACGCAGCCATAAAAAAGAACAAAATCATAAAAAATATTGTTTATAAAAAAATAAAAATAAGAAACTAAAATTTGCTTTATGTTGCCACAATACAAAGGGCTTATAGAAATAGCGAGTAGAGGAGACAGTCATACATTAAAACGTGCCTGTATCTATTATATATCCCAATTTTGTAGTTTTAAAGCAGTGAAGGGCTATCATTTGCCTCTTGCCATAGCAAAGTTGAAAGAGGCAGCCCAAGGGAACCTTTTGTCTTCCACTTAATGTTGTCTTAGTTCTATGCTACTTATCAGCAGCACCCAATCCCCCCAAAATTTGAACCACACTCTTTCCCACACCAAGGAGTTCACCAATATTATCCTTTTGGTCACCTTTCACTCATTTTTTTTTCCCTTCTGCTGAGGATTTCAAAATGTTTACTCTGTATCTTCTTGTTGTTTAGCTCTTTCTGCCCCACATGAGCTCATATGTGGAAATTAATCCCTTTAGGGTTTACCAGAAATCACCATACATACAAGGCCTTTACAAGTATATTAGACTTTCCAGAAAAGTAACAGAGTTAGAGAAGACTCATAGGGCAGTCACATAAGTTACTTGAAATTAAATATATGTTTTTCTGGTTTTTCCTTTGGCATTGGCCAAGGAAATTGGGACCATTTAAAAACTCCCCTATTTACTCATCTTTGGGGCCATTACCATCAGAAGCCCTATTTTCCTGGGCCTTCCACTACCACTTAACACATTTTCTTATTTTGTCATGAAGAACAGTTTGACCACTCCACCACTCGTTTGGGTTAATTTTTTTTTATATCCAAAGATACATAAATAAGCTCTTAGCTAAATAATGAACTATCTACTCCAGCTTTTACCTTGTAAGTGCCACAGTGTATGAATCCAGACTAAAAATTCTGTTTCTCTTTCCCTGCTCTGGTTAGTCTTTGTGAATGGGAGAGAACAACAAAGAGGTATGTTTCCTGATTCTTAGGTATTATGCCACTTCACTTAATAGGTGATAAAGTTTTTTGTTATTTGTATACCTATGCAATGATACTTTTCCCTGTTATACACAGATCATTTTATCAAGAGAAATTAGCATACCTTACCAACCTGAATTCAGTTCCTCATGGTAATCTTTTCACTGGCCTACAATTTAATAATATATATTCAGATTTTTATTGAATATTGATATAAAAAAAGGTTATATGCCCTTTTAAAAAAAACTTTTTTATTAAATGTATTATATGTTAAATTTGCTAGGTATGGTGGCTCATACCTGTAATCCTAGCTCTCAGGGAGGCTGAGGCAAGAGGACTGCTTGAGCCCAGCTAAAGACTTTGTCTCTACAAAAAGAAAATCAAAAACAGCCAGGCACGGTAGTGTGTACCTATAGTCCCAGCTATGCAGGAAGCTGAGGCAGAAGGATCACCTGAACCCAGAAGTCTGAGGTTGTGGTGAACTGTAATTGTGTCATTGCACTCCAGCCTGGGTGACAGAGTGAGACTCTGATAAAAAAGAAATACACACACACACACACACACACACACACACACACACACACACAGATATACTTAAAATCTTAAAAGTTTTTTTTACTTTATTTAAAGATGTGGGGTACAATTCAGGATTAGGCATACAAGTGGTCATCATACAGGTAAAGTTTGGGCCTCCCTTTGGTCCCCACTTTGCTTGGTCTGAGATCAGGTACCATTATTGATGTTGTGTTGCCCCACCCCATCCTAGCAGTATCCTGCTACTGCCAATCCCTTTCTTATAGTGTTATGGTAAGTGTTCAGAGTCCGCTTATGAGTGAGAACATGTGGTACTCTGTTCTTTGTTTCTGTGATAGATCACTGAGTATGATAGACTCTAAATCCATCCAAGTTGCTGTGAAGTCCATATGTTTTTCCTTCTTTATGGCTGTATAATATTCCATTGTGTATGTGTACCGCAATTTTAAAATCTGGTCCAGTTTCGATGGGCAGCACGATTGGTTCCATGTTCTTGCTACTGTGAATAGTGCTGTAATAAACGTGTATGTGCAGGTATATTTTTTGTAGAATGATTTGAGTTCCTCCGGGTATATTCTCAGTAGGGAAATTGCTGGATCATATGGAAGGTCAATATCTAGTTCTTTTGGAAATCACCACACTGTTTTCCACAGAGGTTGTACTAGTTTGCATTCTCACCAGCAGTGAAGAAGCATTCCTTTCTCTACACATCCTCTCTAGCATCTGTTGTTTGTTTTATTAGTGATGACCATTCTTACTGGGGTTAGGTAGTATCTCACTGTGGTTTTGATTTGCATTTCTTTGATGATTAGTGAGGCTGAACACTTTTTCATGTCTGTTGGCTGCCTGTATATCTTCCTTTGAGAAGTGTCTGTTCATGCCCGCTATTTAATGCAGTTGTTTGGTTTTTTCTTTTTGGCACATTTGAGTTCCTTGTAGATTCTAGATGTTAGGCCTCTGTCAGAAACACAGTTGGCAAATATTTTCTTCCATTCTGTGGGTTGTCTCCCCACTCTCTTGGTGGTTTCCTTTGCTTTGCAGAAGCGATACCGTTTTTTTTTTTTTTTTTTTTTGAGTTGGAGTCTAACTCTGTCGCCCAGACTGGTGTGCAGTGGCCGCTCCTGGCCACCGCAGCCTCGACCTGCTAGGCTCCGGCGATCCTTCCGCCTCAGCCTTCCAGTAGCCGGAATTACAGGCACGCACTACCACGCCCGCTAATTTTTTGTTTTATTGTAGAGATGAGGTCTCGCCTGCCCAGGCGGGTCTCCAACCCGTGGGCTCAGGCAATCCACTCACCTCAGCCTCCCAAAGGCGCGAGATTACAGGCTGAGCCACCGAGCCCGGCAGATACAGTTTTATGAGGTCCCATTTGTCTATCTATCTCTTATGGCATGGGCACTTGGGGTTTTGATTAGACATTGGTTTCCAGTTCCAATTTCCATAAGGGAGTTTCCTGCATTTTTTAAGGTTCTTATAGTTTTTATGGTTTGAAGCTTTACATTTAGGTCTTTGATCCATTTGGAGTTGTTTTTTGTGTATGGTGATAGGTAGGGGTCCTGTTTCAATCTTCTGCATATGGTCAACCAGTTTTCTAAGCACCAAACTTAAAATTTTAAAAATATATGACTGTGGAAACTTTAAAATATAATAAGAAAATATAATGAACTCTCATATACCAATTACCTATCTTCAACAATTTATTAATTTATGGAAAAATTTTGCTTTATCTATATTCCTACAACTTTCTCTCCTCCACTTTATTTTGCAACTAGTAAATTAGTTTTTAAATGCTCACTATGTCACCATAGTATACAGAAGAACTGTTTGACCTTGATGTTTTGATTCCAGGGGATATTCAAGAGTTCAACAGGCCATCTACTATATAACTCCAACTCCTCTTTCCTTTTTAGGGGCATCTCTTTTAGGAACTTTCTATTTCATGAAACTCTTCATAATTTTTTATATTTATCCAAGGAATAATTAATCTATAATGAAAACATTGATAGAAATAATCCACAAAATAGTCACTCAAATTTTGTGTTAACATTTTATACTTAAAAATTAAAAGACGAGTAAAATAGATATGTCAGAAATTGCCCAACAGGACAATTGGCATTGGTAGAAATAATAGTTCTGAAGGAAAACCTGCAAAGCAGAAGCTTTTAGTAAAATTTGCTATGGATGGAACTGATTAATGGATAGAATAAGCATTAATTTAAAATTGAAAAAGATTTATTGCAGTGAAATAATCTTAACAAAATAAAAATTAAAATCAGAGAAACACTGTTTATTAAAAAAGGTTCAATTATTTTAATGATGTTAGTGGAATTCTCTCCAAAAAATATTTTCTTGATGAGAATATGCCAACATTTAAATAATTATAATTAAATGTTCTTATTCAAAATGTGATTAGGGTTAAAATAAGTTAGGATTAGATGCTCTTCAGTTAAACTTATGCAAAAGTTTGCAAGAAGAGTGGTAGGAAACACTGCACTCCTGAAGATTTCTAAGTTTCTGTAGAAATGTGCAGCTTTACTGCAACTGAAAATAGTTATCTGCTGTTGATATTGATGGTATTCCTGGTCATTTTTGCCCTCACTGAGACCCATATGTATCCTTCTTATCCATGCTTCCAAATATCTTCAAATTTCCTTATACAGGTATTAAAGACCTCAGGTTTTCTTTGTGATCTCCCTGAGACTGATTCTCTTCAGCAGCAGAAATCACTTTCATTATTATATAGCAGGATGGGGGCTTCTTCCAGAGGATGCTCTAGGCCAACAGAAATCTCATTCAATTTATTTATGGAGAGAGAAGTCAATTGCATTTAAAGCATTATGGGTTACGAACAAAGCTTCAAGATCTCCTTCCGTTTAAACATCTTTAGAATATGTTGATTTCATTTATTCCCTCTTTGTGTTATTCTTTCATATACTTTAGATGACACATCATTATTATAGTTACTCTGTATATTTAGTACTTCCTTATATTTACCTCTTTCTTTGCATTTCCAAGCTTTCACATATAATTATTTTCCTTCTGCCTGAAGAACTTTATTTTACCTTAATTACTGAGAACTGCTTTCATTGAGTTTGGAATTCTAGATTGGCAGCAAATCTCCCCACTGCCAAGGATTTAGAAGATGCCCTTATGTTGTCTGCTGTTTCTGGCTGCTCTTAGGAATTTTTCTTTGTGTTTTTGTTGTTGTTGTTGTTGTTTGTTTATTTTGGGTTTTGGTTATCAGCACCTTTACATTGATGTGCATAGATATGTCTTTCTTTATATTTATTTTGCTTGGGTTTCACAGATCATCTTTTATCTTCGCTCTCTTTCACCTATATATTTGGGGATCATATATTAGTTTACTATTGCTACTTACAAATTACAGTAGTTCCCTCTTATCCACAGTTTCAATCATTGTCAATCACAGTCTGAAAATATGACAATATTTTGAGAGAGAATCTTTACATAACTTGTACTGCAGTATTGATATAATTGTTCTATTTTATTATTATTGTTGTTAATCTCTTTGACTTATTTAGAAATTAAACTATCATAGGTACGCACATATAGGAAAAAGCAATATATATGGGGTTCAGTACTATTTATGGTTCCAGGCATCCACTGGGGATCTTGGAATGTATCCTTCATAGATGAGGGAGGACTACTGTACCCCAACCTTAGTGGCTTTAAATAACACTCATCTTACTAGCTCTTAGTTCTAAGGTCAGAAGTCTAGATGTAGCATGACTGGGTCCTCTGCTCAGAGTCTCACGGGCTGAAATCAGAGTGCTGGCTGAGCTGTGCTCCTTTCTTGGGAGGGGATCTGGGAAAGAATTCACTTCTAAGTTTGTTCAAGTTGTTGGCCAAATGTGGTTTCTTTGGGTTATAAAAAAATGAGCTCCCTATTTCCTTACTAGCTGTCTGCTGGAGGCCAGTTTCAGCTTTCAGAGGACATCTACATTTTTTTTCACAAATGACCTCTTCAAAGTTAGCAACAGAGAGTTTCTCTTATGCCACATTTTGTGTCTCTGACTTTGGGAAGAGTTCAGTATATTTTAAGGCTTACCGCATTAGATAAGGTTTACCTAAGATAATCTTTCTTTCTTAAAGACAACTATGCCATATGATATAATTTAGTAAAACCTATCAATTGATTCATCTTCCTTAAATTATCCACCACACAACAACTACAAATTTTCATTGGGTCTCCATATAGGGTGATATTATGCCTTCCATTGACCCTAGACACTTTTGCCTTTGTATCCCCTTTCTTCATTAAAAAATAAATTATTTGCTGGGCTCGGTGGCTCAGCCTGTAATCCTGCGCTTCGGGAGGCCGAGGTGAGTGGATTGCCTGAGCCCGTGGGTTCGTGACCCACCTGGGCAACTTGGCGAGACCTCATCTCTACAATAAATAAAAAATCAGCCTGGCGTGGTAGCGCATGCCTGTAATTCCAGCTACTCAGAAGGCTGAGGTGGAAGGATCGCCGGGAGCCCAGCGGGTCGAGGCTGCGGTGGCCGGGAGCGGCCACTGCACTCCAGTCTGGGCGACAGAGTGAGACTCCAACTCAAAATAAATAAGTAAATAAATAAATAAATAAATAATTTTATCTTCAAATGCATTCATATAAGAACAAATATGATTCAGGCTGGAATCATCATTATATCTTTATTTTATGTAATTCATTATTATAGTCATTTTTTCTTTGATTTTAAAAGTTATTAAAATTAAAATATTTTATATGACACTGAAAATATTGTAAGTCCTAGGCACCGTGTCTATTGTGTCTACTGGAAAGAGCTCTGTCATTATTACATAAAAGTAAAGTCTTACCTTTTTAACATATTTCAAAACCCTTCACAGTTGGGTAACTATCTATATTTTAAATCTCAGTCAGAATTTCCTTTTATTCATTAGCATGTTTTTAATTTCCCCCAATTTCCATATCTAATAATTACTTACAAAATGGAATATACTAGCCTGGGCAACATAACGAGACAGATCTTTACAAACATAAAAAAAATTAGCTGGGCATGGTGTTGCACACCTGTAGTCCCAGCTCCTTGGAGGTTGAAGTGGGATAGGAGTTCAAGGATGTGGGGAGCCATGAGTGTGCCACTGCACTTCAGCCTGGATGACAGAGTGAGACCAGATTTTTTTTAAAAAATTGAATATAATTATTTTGAGGGAAATTTATTAAGTCAACAGAACTTTTCCTAAATAAATATAATTAAAATAAGTAAATAATAAACACATACACACTAATTCTTTGTCATGTGAAATACATTGGATTTATCACATATGTCTCATTTCTAATAAGAAATGGTAAGCTTAGTATAAGGATATTTATTAATAAAACTAGCCAGTCTCCATGCAGTTTCTGATTTAATTTTTACTACATAGTCGTGAGTTTTCGTTTTATGGTTATATTCCTGAAAGATTGTTTCCTGTCTTCAATATTCATAGATGTACTACAATTGTTCTTGCATTAAAGCGGGATTAATAACCACAGATGAAGACGGTGCATTTATTGATGCCAGACCTGGAAAATGTGATGCAAAATGTTATAAATTACCTTTGTTCGTTGCTTTTATGTTTTCTACCCTTGTATTTTCCGGTTTTTCTGGTATACCAGCCACCTTAACCATCATTCGGTATGTATATATTATTCATAGCCATTATTTAATGCATAAGAAAAATAATTTTAGGAAGATCTTAGAATATTGTAGTCTCGCTATGTTGCCCAGCTTGTCTTGAACTTCTCTTGCCTTGGCTTCCCAAAGTGTTAGGATTACAGGTGTGAGTTACTGCATTCAGCGTAAAATTTTGAGTATACATATCTATTATTTATTTTTGTATTGTTCATTTAAAAAATCCTGGAAATCATTAATCTTTTCATCTTGTTTTGTATATTAGTTAGGAAAACGGTTGTATCTTAACTGAAGATATATCTGCTTAGTGGTTATACATGATCAATGATCAGCTACAGATATACCTCAGATAGTACCAGTTTCATATTACATATAAGAAACTACTTATGCTAAATGAAGCAGAACACTCAATTATAGTTAAGCAACATTTCCACTTGATATAAAAAAACTATACTAAAGTTTGATTTCAAAATGTTACACTTCATTTTTTGTAAAGTCTCTTTAATGAATCTGTTGTAATAAAAGTATAAATTATTTTTTATTTAAAAATATAATTATCATTTGAGAATTGGTTAATTTGTTTTCATCTTCCTGGTAGTAAACATTTGAGGAAGAAATTTTTATTTTTACCAAGTTGATATGGGTAGAATTTTCTTACTTTTTGCAAAATATCACAAAATACTATGCATACACCACATTTTTATAAATTGAATCATTTTGGATGAAGTACTACAGTTTGTTGTTCAAGTTCTAAATAAGGAAACAGGGTAAGCATACAGTTTATTTAAAGTGCCCATTTAAAATGTGACTTTTATTTTTTAACTTTCTAAAATGTTCAAAGGTTATTTTTAATTTATTTTCCAAACTACTAATAGATACAATCATACTCTTTAAAAAAATAAATAAATGCTTGGTTTAACCAATGGGAAATACAGATGTCTTCATTCTTTCTATTTGGGAAAGTTATTTTTCATTTATTTTAGTTTTCAAAAAGTGAGTGTAATAGTTACAGGTTCCAAGAAAGAGATGGTATCCTCAAAGCAGGATATTCAAGTAAGGTTGAATAAAATGACTATTTTAAAAGAGGGCAAGGTGTAAGGAATCCCAAAGGATAGTGCAGTACCACTGGTATGTCACCATCCCCGCCCAAAGGGAAACAAGGGGTGGGTGGGAAAAAGACCTGTAGAGAGGACTACTTTGCCCTTGGGACCCAGTCAGCCTGAGTACCTGTATCAGGGGGAGCCTGGAAATGAAGTTTTTCACCTCACCTTCCTCCTTCCCTCAGAGTGCCCCAATGACAGAACCCAATCAGAACCAGAAGATCAGAAACCCTATTGATGTAGTCCATTGAAGTCAGCCTCCCAGGGCAGAGAGCAAGAAAAAGTGGAGAGTGATCTTATAGGGCAAAAAGAAATCTAAATAATGGGTGTGCATGACAGAATGAAGACAGAGAAGCACGAAAGCTAGTGCTAAGTCTTTCCAGCAAAGGAAAAGGAAGCTGGGGCAGAGGATTTAGGCCATAGCAACCTTTTTACTTGGGAAGAGTAAGGAGCTTTAGAATTGGTTGGCAAGGGGCAGGTTATGGAGAAAGGGAAGGAGTTGCAGTCCTTTAATAGGCCAGATTGAACTCTGTCACTAAAGATTCTTAGTATAACTGATACACAAGAAAAAAAAAGTAACCTTGAGCCTTGCATACATTCTCTATAGCTAATAATAATGAAGTGCTGATTATATCATTGCTATTTGCTTTCAGGACTGTACCTGACAAACTGCATTCTCTGGCCTTGGGTATAAGCTATGTGATTTTAAGAATATTTGGTATGGATTTTTGGCAATCTTTTATTATATTAAATTGTTGCTTTTGATATGTATGCATGTCTACTTGTCCATTTAGACACATAAATAATGGTAAATGACACAAAGCAAGTGAAAGGGGAGCTGTTGTGCAGAATTTAGGAGACATTGTAGAAAAAATTCCTGATGTAAAGCTCCTCCTAACTGTCAAAGAAAATATACATTTTATTTCATAAGAGATCATCTATTTAATCTGAAACGGATTCATCATTTCATACAAGTGGTTTGGTAAACTCATACAAAACACTTGTATAATCACAGCAACCATACTTTACATTGCATATTTGGGAAGTCATTAATCTAGACTGGTGCTTTTGATTGTTTTCATCACCAAAAACTCTGAATGTAATCTTTTAAAAGATTTATTTGTTCCTAAGAACAAGTTAGTTTTGCAAAGGGTAGTGTACTCTTTTCTTTGGCTTTCTTAAATAGCAAAAACTAGATTTCAAACCACATTGTGACTATATTGGACCTCTGATTTAAGAATTGTTTAAGGTTGGGCATAGGGGTCATGCCTATAATCCTGGCACTTAGGGAAGTTGAGGTGAGAAGATTGCTTGAGATCAGGAGTTTGAAACTAGCCTAGGCAACAGCAATGCCTTGTCTCTACAAAAATTAGCCGGGTGTGGTGGTATACTCTTACAGTCCCAGCTACTCGGGAGGCTAAGGTAAAAGGATTGCCTAAGTCCAGGAAGTTGAGGTTGAGGCGAGCCATTACTGAGCTACTGCAGTCTAGCCTGGGTTGAGACCCTGATTAAAAAAAAAAAAAAAGTTGATTGAAGTTGAGTGTGGTAGCTCAAGTCTGTAATCCCAGCACTTTGGGAGAACGAAGCAGGAGTATCACTTTAGACTATGAGTTCAAGACCAGCTTAGGCAATGTAGGGAGACTTTTTTCTTCTAAAGTAAAAAATAAAAAATAAGTAACCAGGTATGGTAGCATGCACCTGTAGTCTCAGCTAGTTGGAAGGCTGGGCTTGAGCCCAGGATGTCAAGGCTGCAGTGAACCATGTTTGTGCCATTGCACTCCAGTCTGGGCAGCAAAGTGCTGTCTTAAAAAATAATAATAAATGAATAAATAAATTAAAAGTTTATTAAAATATTGGTGAGGTGGGAAGTAAGGAAACATGGAAACATAATTGGACTGGATTGAAGACTTAAATGCATGTGATAAAAGAATGTAGAAAAGTCTAAGTGTGACTCTAATGGAGACCAGAAGAAATCATTCTATAGCTAGATCTACATTTGCAATTAAAATTAGCTTTTTTAACTGGGAAAACTTAGAGCATATTTCTGTTTTGGGCAGTGATTCGTTAGGTAAGAAGAGGTTTGTAATAGAAGAGGTGGGATAGGAAACAGCCAGTGCCCAAGCAATTTTCTGCATTAGAAGAAGCCAATGAGACTGATGCATTTTTGAATGGGAGAGAGTAGAATAAGATGATCTCATAGATATCTCCTGCCTCTGGATAGTGCAGGTTTTTGCCATGAAATAATCATAAGCAGAGGACATTTGATTTACATTTAAAAGAGAAAACTCTGCGGCTAGAAGGAAAAATACTTATAGGAGATAAATGTGAAGAAAAAGAAAAGGGAGGCTTTTGCTGAACCTGTGAGTTATATTCAATCAGAACCTGGGTGTTGTAGTGGGAATAGAAAGAAAGCCACATATCCAAGATATTTTTAGAATTAGTGTTACAAAGATTTATGATGGATCAGAAAAAGATGGTGGGGAATAGACAAAGGAATAGCCTCGATATTTTACTTGAGCAACTATAAAAAGAGTGTCTTCACTGAGTTGGTAATATCTAGATAATTAGTGTTGGAACAAGAGTCGTGAGGTAAGGAGACCTTAATATTTGCTTAAGGAAGAAGGTCAGTCGTCAGAGATTTTAGTTCTGAAATCCTGATTCTGGTGTCTTTGAGGCAATGGTGTGTGTGTATGTATGTGTGCCACCTTTAGCTGAAAGTAGTGTTTTTTTATAAATTTATTTTAAAGATGTGGTGTACAATTCAGGATTAGGTATACAAGTTGTCATTGTACAGGGAAAGTCTGGGCATCCCTTTAGTCTCCACTTTGCCTGGTTTGAGGTCAGGTGCCCTTACTGATGTTGTGTTCCCCCACCCCCACCTCAGCAGTATCCCGCTACTGCCAATCCCTTTCTTATAGTGTTAGGATAAGTGTTCAGGGTCTGCTTATGAGTAAGAACATGTGGTACTCTGTTCTTGATAGATCACTGAATATGATAGACTCTAAATCCATCCAAGTTGCTGTGAAATCCATATGTTTGTCTTTCTTTATGGCTGCGTAATATTCCACTGTATATATGTACTACATTTTAAAAATTCAGTCTAGTTCTGATGGGCAGCATGGTTGGTACCATGTTTTTGCTATTGTGAATAGAGCAGCAGTAAACATGCACGTGCAGGTATCTTTTTTGTAGAATGATTTGAGTTCCTCTGGGTATATTCCTAATAAGGGGACTGCTGTGTCATATGGAAGGTCAATGTCTAGTTCTTTTAGAAATTGCCACACTATTTTCCACAGAGGTTGTACTAGTTTGCATTCCCACCAGCAGTGTAGAAGCATTCCTTTTTTTCTGCATCCTCGCCAGCATCTGTTGCTGTTGTTGTAACATTGTTGTTGAGGCGATGTTGTCTCTGAGAATATGTAGAAGATTCCCTCAGGCATCATATCACAGCTGTTCCTCTGGATCTGAGACCACCTGAATCTGGGACTGCTATAAAGATACCATAGCATTTGTACTTTCATTTATTTTTCTCAGTATCTTGATAAATAATAGATATACATTGCAAACCCATTTTTCAGTCACTGAAAATTTCATAACTAGAGATCTTTGAAGACATACTGACTTCACAAAATCAACATTTAGTGTCTCTACTTTAAGTATTTTCTAAGTTTTTCATATGAAAATCAACAAAAATGTTGAGATGTCATCTAAATAATAACATGTACAACCTTCTAAAAGGATGCAAACCTACAAACCATCTTATACCTACAGGGATATGAATTTTTTTGGAAACTCACATTTGTCTCCAGTGATTAACAATCTTATCTATAAGTAAACTATCCAATAATTAAAAATTATATGTTTAGAATTGGTGATTAATCACATATATGTGTACATATTACATGTTAAATTTCAGGAGAAAATGATTTTAACCTGATTTATAATGTTTTTATGGAGAATTTACAATCACTGCATTTTTCGCAGGGAGTATTCCTGGACCATTAATCTTCAGAATGATAGGAGAAACTTCTTGTACTTTCCGTGATAGTAATCAATGTGGACACACCGGACGTTGCTGGATCCATAACAAAACACATATGGCCTACCTATTGGTAGGGATATGTAAGTGATACCTTTTAAAGAAATGTAAAACAATAAAATCATTTTTTAAACATGTGGTTGCTTATAGTAAGGAAGAATTATAATATACCATGAACAAATAGATATTTTGATGATTAAAGGAGGCTTATATGATTATATATTAAATATTTTAAAAATTAAATGACTAATTTATATGTTTGAGTCAGTGTATTAAAAACACAATAGTTCTATATTATCCTTGAATAAAGGTTGATAAATTGCAGAATTTTTGTTTGAGAAGTCATTTTGTCTGTATACTTATACAACCAGATTTACTGGCCCTGAATCCTTTCAAACATCTCCACAGTAAAAGATTGGATAAATTTGAGTAAAATTTTTGCACCAACAGAGAGCATCAGAATATCATTATCTCAATTAAATGTTAATTTTATATTTTCTCTTTTGTTCAATAGCATAAAAGTGCTTGGAACATAGTAAGCATTCCATATTTATTGAATAAATGAGAGATTTAGCTTTAGATGCCGTGGTGGTGTGAGCTATGGTTAAAGTACTGGAAAATCTAGATATGTCCTTATTACTTTTGAAAATTCATGGACTCTTCCTGGATCTTTATTTATCTGTTAAATGAAGATATAATACTGCATAATTTCTGAAGTCTTAATCAGAATGTTAAATGAATTTATTATATAAATATGTTTGTGTGATAAATACTTACATTTTATTAAAAACTTTTTTTAGAGCAAGATCTTGCTCTGTCACCTAGGCTGAAGTGCAGCGGCACGACCATAGCTCACTGTAACCTTAAACTCCTGGACTCTAGTGATTCTCCCACCTCAGCCTCCCAAGGAGCTAGGACTAAAGGCACGTGCCACAATGCCCAACTAATTATTTTATTTTTCATAGAGACAGAACCTTGCTATGTTTTCTGGACTGGTATTTAATTCCTCACCTCAAATAATCCCCCCACCTTTGCCTCCCAAAGCAGTAGGCTTACAGGTATGAGCCATCGTGTCCCACCAAATATTTAAAAGTCCTTATATGTTTTGTGGTTTTACTGAGTAGATTCAGCAATTTAAAAAAAACACAATGATAGACGCTAATAGCTAACAGTAAGAAATATATATTTGATAAAAGTATAGAGCCAAATATCTTCTAATTCAGAAGTAAATTATCCAGCAAGTGTAGCCTACACTGAACAGTGAGTAAAATAAGGAAAAAATCAGTCAAAATGGCGTTTGAGAAGTAAAAATTAATTTGCTAGAGGTAATTCAACAAAACTAGGAGTTTTTCTCATGGAAGTCTTAACATGTTACCGAGACTTTAATTTTTATTTTAGATATAATTATAATAACATAATTAGCTGTTTTCAAACACAGTATGTATTCACAGCCTGAATTCACAGCCTGAATTCACCAGACTGACACTCAAAGACCTAACTTCCAGGCCAGCACTTGCAGATACAGACCCCAGGCCCAGGCTCCAGTCGGAACCCACCAGCTCTAGGCTCCAGTGACCCAGGATTCAGGTTCAAGGCCTGCCATCTCAGCTGCATCTCAGCCCCCATGAACCTATGCTTCAGGCTGGGCTCCACAGACTCAGGGTCCAGGACTGCCCCCATATCCTCAGTCAAACGGTTCTCCTAAGTGGGTCCCAACACCTGGCCAGCCAAGATGAACTCAGGATCCAGTGGACCCAGGTTACTGTATACCCAGGTACCAGGCAAGCCCATCTGCTGACTCTGGCACCAGGCGAGCCTGCCCAACAGCTCCAGCAGCAAGCTTGCTCATGGATTCTGCCAGATAACTTGCCAAGGATCTCTGAACCATTTGAATGGTGAAGGGCTTGCCC
Organism: Cephalopachus bancanus; assembly: GCA_027257055.1. Lineage (NCBI taxonomy): Eukaryota > Metazoa > Chordata > Mammalia > Primates > Tarsiidae > Cephalopachus > Cephalopachus bancanus. The sequence goes on along the minus strand of JAPVLO010000024.1, from coordinate 10,308,538 downwards.
TGAAAAGTCCTATATGAAAAGGCTAAAATGATAGCCTACTTCTTCAAAAGTGCTGACTCTAATTCATGACTACAAGATCACAGATAATCAGAAAAATATAACACTACCAAAGGAACAAAATAAATCACCAGTAACTGACTCTAACAAAATGGAGGCACACCAAGTATGGTGTTATACACCTCTACTCCTAGCTACTTGGAAGGCTGAGGCAGAAGAATTGCTTGAGCCCAGAAATCTTAAAAAGAAAAAAAGAAAGAAAAGAAAAGAAAAAAAAAAAGAAAATTGGAAACTCATGAATTGCCTGACACAAAATTCAGATTAATCATTTTAAAGCTCAGTGAGCTAGAAGAGTATGCAGACATCTAAACATAATCAGGAAAATAATAAATAAAATGAAAAATTTATTAAAGAGATAAAATCACAAGAAAGAAACAAATTCTGGAGCTAAAGAACACAATAACTGGCTGAAAACTTCCATAGAAACTTCAACAACATATTCAATCAAACAGAATATTCAATGAGTTGAAAGCAGAGTATTTGAAATTACCCAGTCAGAGTAATAAATAGAATAAAAGAGAATTTTTAAAAACAAAGAAGAAAGCCTATGGGAATTATGGGATGTCACCAAGCAAACCAATTTATGCCAGAGGGACAGAGGAAGTAAAAGGAAGCTTATTTTAAGAAATAATAACAGGCCAGGTACAATGGCTCATATCTGTAATACCAGCACTTTGGGAGACTGAGGCAAGAAGATTGCTTGAGTCCAGGAGTTTGAGACCAGCCTAGGCAACATAGTGAGACCTCATCTCTATTAAAATAAGTATATAAATAAACAAATAAATAAATTAATAAACGAATGCCAGAAAAGTCCCCAAATCTGGAGACAGAAATGAACATCCAAACTCATGAGCAGTTTTTTTTTGAGTTTTTTCAGACCAGTAGGGTGAAATGGTGAATTTAATGTGCTGAAAGAAAGAAACTGTCAGTCAAGAAAACTATACCTGACAAGTCTTTCCTTTATAAATAAATGAGAGATAAGTATTTTCCAGACAAAAGCTGAGGAAATTCATCACCACTAGACCTACCTTACAAAAAATGTTAAAAGGAGTTCTTAAAGTTGAAACAAAGCCGGGCTCGGTGGCTCAGCCTGTAATCCCGCGCCTTTGGGAGGCTGAGGTGAGTGGATTGCCTGAGCCCGCAGGTTCGAGACCCGCCCGGGCAGCGAGACCTCATCTCTACAATAAATCAAAAAATCAGCCGGGCATGGTAGTGCATGCCTGTAATTCCGGCTACTTGGAAGGCTGAGGCGGAAGGATCGCCGGAGCCCAGCAGGTCGAGGCTGCGGTGGCCGGAAGCGGCCACTGCACTCCAGTAATCTGGGCGACAGAGTGAGACTCCAACTCAAAAAAAAAAAAAAAAAGTTGAAACAAAAGGATGCTAGTTACTACATGAAAACATTTGAAAGTATAAAACTCCCTGGCAAAAGTAAATGTATGGTCAAATTTAGAATTCTTTGATATTGTAATTGTCATGCATAGATCATGTTTTTTTTTTTTTTTTTAGAAAGCAGGATTTAATGAGAAGACAGAAAAGCTCCCACAGTGGGAGGGGACCTGAAAGGGTTGCCCAATCACTTTTAACTCTGCTATCAACTTAAACATTAACAATAACTATAGCTACAGTAATTTGTTAAGCAATACATTATATATAAAGTATAGAAAAATTGTTAGCTTAAATATAATTTTATAACTATAAAATATCTTATGTAAGTTTTATAATAATCCCAAAGGAAAAAAAAAATGTAGTATATACACAAAAAGGAAAGAGAAAGAAGCTAAATCATACCACATTAAAAAAAAAATCTTCAAATCACAAAGGAAAACAACAAGGGAAAAAATGGAACAAAGGAAACAAAATAGTCAGAAAATAATTTTAAAATGGCACTAGTGAGTTTTTATCTATCAATAATGACTTTAAATATAAATACATTAATCTCTGTATTCAAACAGAATTCAAAAGTCTTAGACTGGCTGAACCTAATATTACACTTCAGGAACTAAGAAAAAGAACAAACTAAGCCCAAAGTCAGCAGAAGGAAAAAAATAATAAAATTCAGAATAAAAGTAAATGCAATAGCGATTAGAAAAAATGGAAACAAATCAATGAATTTAAGAGTTGGCTTTTTGCTAAGGTAAACAAAATTGACAAAGCTTTAGCTACACTAAGAAAAATAGAAGACAAATAATAAAATTATAAATGAAAGAGAAGACATTACAATTTATGCAACAGAAATTAAAAGAATAATGAAACTATTATGAAAAATTATACACCAACAAATTGGATAACCTGGATAATATGAACAAATTACTACAAACATACAATCTACAAAGACATAGTCATGAAGAAGTAAAAAAATCTTGTCAGAACAATAATGAATCAGGAGATTAAATCAGTAATCAAAACCTACCAACATAGAAAAATCCAAGACTAGATGATGGCTTCACTGATGAATTCTACAAATATTTAAAGAAGAAATAATACTAATCCTTTCAGATGCTTCCAAAAAAATTAAAGAGGAAGAAACACTTTTAAACTCATTTTATGTGGCCAGAATTATTCTGATACCAAAGTCGGACAAGAACATGACAAGAAAAAAAAAATTACAGGCAAATATCCTTGATGAATACAGACGCAAAAATCCTCAAGAAAAATGCTAGCACACTGTATTCAACCGTGCATGTAAAAGGATCACACACAATGATCAAGTGGAATTTTTCCCTGACGTGAAAGAATGCTCCAACATACACAAATTAATTAATGGGATATGTCATATTAACAGAATAAAGGATAAAATTATGTGATAATTTCGATAGAGTCAGAAAAAGTATTTGACAAAATTTAACATTATTTCATGATAAAAATCCTCCAAAAATTGGGATAGAGGAAGGTACCCAAATAAAATTTTAAAAATATGGACAGCCTACAAGTAAAGTTTCTTCTCTAAGATCAGGAAAAATTACTTCCCTAAGATAGGAAGTCCTAGCCAGAGCAATCAGGCAAGAAAAAAAAGTAATAAAAGTATCCAAGTTAGAAAGGAAGAAGTAAGATTATTTTTGTTTGCATTTGACATTATTTTATATATACCACATACATATATATACAGGATGTGGAGAGAAAAGTATATACATTTAAGTATGACGTTCACTCAAAAAATGGCATTAAACAAATGAATGCTAGCATTACCATGCAGTAGGCAGGATAGTCAAAAAAATGTTAGAAACACAGCTGAGCAAACGTCATACTACACCTTCAACTTCCAAAAGTAATACATAGATAACATTGTGCATACACATGTGAGAGAGAGAGAGAGAGACTCTATCAAAAACCTGTTAGAAATAATACATTAATTCAATAAATTTACAGGATACAATCAACACCAAAACTAATATTTATGTAAAACTAATAAGAACTACCAAAACAATCCTACTTAACAGTAGTGTCAAAAAAAGATACTTAGAAATAAATTTGACCAAGGAAGTGAACGATCTGTATACTAAAAACTGTAAGAAAATTGTAAACAAACAGCCAATAAATTTTTTTTTTGTAAAATCATTTTTGTGAAATGCACAAAGCTGGAAGTATAACACTATCTGATTTCAAAATATATTACAAAACTACAGAAATCAAAATAGCATGTTCCATCACAGAAACAGACATAGGCCTTTGAAACAGAATAGAAAATCCCCAAATAAATCTATGCATTTGGTCAATTGTTCAACAAATGTTCTAAGAACACACAATGGAATAGTCTTTTCAATAAATGATTCAGGGAAAATAGGATATCCACATGTATAAAAGAAAAATAAAATTGGACCCTTATCTCACACTAGATACAAAAATCAACTAAAAATGAATTAAAGACATAAGTCTTTAATTTTACATAATATATATAAATAATTTACATAATATATGTAACTATAAAATTATTTTTAAAAACAGGAAAAAACTTCTTGGTATTGGCCTGGGCAATGATTTTTCAGGTATGACCTCAAAAGCACAGGCAACAAAAGCAAAAATAGACCAACTAAAAAGCTGCTTTCTGCACAGCAAAATATCAACAAAGTGAGGAGAAAACGTATGGACATATGTGTCAATGAAGATCTGGTATTTCTGCAGATCTGGTATTTTATCTAGTGTAGGTACCTGAAGAACTTCTTTTGTTATTGATGAACTCTTTCACCTTTTGTTTATTGAGAACATAGTTCAGTTATACTCATTTTTGAAAGATTTTTTAAAATCCTAAAATGACTTTTTTTTTTTAGAATGGGTGCTGGATCATTGCCTTACTAGACTCTGGTGTGGCCATGTGCTCTTTGAGCTATGGCTGTCACCATGCTTCCTGGCTTTGGTCCCCTTCCCCACCTTGGGGAGGTGAAGCTTTTTTTCTCTGTTATCTTCCTCTCTCTAATTTACTTTTAAATAAACTATTTGTTTTAAAACTAACTTTTGTGAAATTCTTTGCATCTTTCTGGTATTGTGTGACATCAGATCACAACCCAGTTGGCCACATGTGGGAAGTGATCTCTTTTTAAATAAATCTTTTCTTTCTTCAAAAAAAAGTGGGGGGGGGGGGTACTGGATTTTATCAAAAGCTTTTTCTTTAAAAAAACAAACTATCAGCACTTTAAAGATATCACATAATTTTCTGGTCTTCAATTTTTTTGGTGAGAAGTCAGCTATCATTTGTAATTTTGCTGTCCTATATGCAATACAATATATCTTTTATTCTAGATTTGAGCAAGATTTTCTCTTTATCTGTGATGATTGATGATGTTTTACTGTCTTTGACTCGACTGACTATGATGTGCCTAAATATGGTTTTCTGTGTATCCTTCCTTTATTTTCTCTTTGGGACATGCTGAACTTCTTGTATTTATGGACTGATGTCACCAATAATTTTGGAAGATACTTGGACATCATCATTTAAGATATTTATTTTATCTCATTTTTTGTCCTCTCTCCTGGGACTCCACCTAAATACATGTGCAACCATTTGACATTATTTAATATATTTTGAATGTTCTTTACTCTTTTCTTCTGTTTATCTCTTTGTATATTGTCTATTGAACTGTCTTCAAGATTATTGTTTTTTCTCATCTGTGCAGTCTTGTTAAATGTATTATAAAGAAGTCTTCATTTTTGATATCATATTTCTTATTTCTATTATTTCTAGCAGGTTCATTTTTGTATTTACATTTCTGTACTGAAAAGTCTTTGTGCACGTTTTCTGCCTTTCCATTAGATGCATTTATATTTCACCATAATTATTTTAAGTTCTTATCTATTGATTCCAATAGCTAGGACCTCTGTGAATATGCTTGTATTGATTGCTTCCACTTTTGATTAGAAATGTCATTTTCTTACTCTTTGTATGTCTTGCAATATTTGATTACATTCCAGCCCTTTTGTATAAAAGAACAATACAGGCTGAAACAAATATTTATCTTCAGAAAAGGACAATTTCCTTCTTCTGTTAGTCTACAACTGGAGGGTAAGTTAATTCAATGTCTGTTTGAACTAGTTCTCCACTAATTTGCAGCTTAACTTGATTCAGTTCACTATTGGTTTCAAAATTCAAGAAGTAAGTGGTGGGTGATTAGAAATTTCTCTTCAGCAAGGCTTTAGATTTGAATAATGGCAAAATGTTGTAGATCTGTCTGTGCTGCACAACTAAGCTGCATGTCTGTGAGTGTTCTGCCCTCTCTTGGCTTTTGATCTCAGCAATTGTCTTGCTATTTGCTTGAAGCCTTTGCTGTTTCCAAGTTTGTCACTCCAACCCTGTTAGACCAATGAAATTTTTTGTTTTTCAGCAAGATCTTTTGCCAGAGTAAAAGTCTGATTTTCTGCCTTTTGCCCCCATCCAGTATGGAAAACAACCTCAGAGAAAAAGCTGTTACCGAAGTCAGATTACATTCATTAAGTTCTTCCCTCCTTTGTATATCTCTTCCTTATTTCTTCATCAGGACCCTCAGACTTTAATATGTTATCTGGCTTGTACTATTGTTTTCAAATAACTTGCCTACTGTAACTATTCCTTCTTATTGGAAGTATCGCTGGATTCTTTTTCATAATTACTCAACTTTTTCTCACAGACTATACCCTCAGGAGAATAATTCACAGTTGTTTATTATTTTATAGGTTGATTATTATGTTGCAACTACTATATTAGAGAGAGCTATCACTAAAAAAATATACTCTTCCCTTTAAAAAGTATAAAACTTTACTGTGTTATTATAAGTGTCATAGACTCATTAATGTTTCTTTTTACCTTGTGATATTGTTGCTCTAAAATATTTTTAACTTTAATTAACAAGGTAATTTGTTTCCAAAGTTCAAGTAATGTTATATAATGCTTGTAATGTGTTAACTTTCTGAAACTTGAAACATGAAAATGAAAAACAACCCTATATAATCAATTAATTTTTCTGTAATGCTTAATGTTTGTATTTGTAAAATGATGAATATTTCAAAAAGAGTAAAGCTGCAGTAACTTAAACAGGTTCAATTCCTATTTATTGTTACATTTTGAAAATAGGAATTTATTTTTCTTTTAGAATTAACATATTCTATAAAGTAATAAACATACCTTCCATTTGGGGTGGTATATGTCTAAGAAATCTAAAACATTTTGTAAACAGTAAAAAAATTATTTTACATAACTTGATATAAAGTTATGACATTAATTACGTTCTACAATAGGGGAATTTGTAACTCTAGAGGTGAAATTTATGCTTTTAGAGATATAATATACTTTTTTTAGTAAATGGCATTTTTTTATATAAACATTTTGTTCTGAGAACATGAGCATAACTGATCATTGCATTTTCTTTTCAAATCCAGGTGTTCTTTGCAAAGTCTGCACTATCACCTTCACTGCTATTGCATTTTTACAATACAAACAGTTTATTAAAAAAAGTATTGCAACACCAAAAGTATCTGTGAAGAATCTGAAAGTTAAAAAAAAAGGAAAGAACTGATTTGTAACTGGATCATCATTGAGTAAGAATTGTATGTTATCAATCTATTAGTGGAATGTTTAATGTTAACAAAATATTATATTAAAAAATTAAAAATATAATAAAAAACATTTACAAAGACTATAGTCTTTGTGTTTTAATTTTTTTTTTTTTTTTTTGAGTTGGAGTCTCACTCTGTTGCCCAGGCTGGATGGAGTTCTGTGGCACACTCACCGCCACCCCAGCGTTGACCCGCTGTGTTCCGGTGATCCTTCTGCCTCAGCCTTCAAAGTAGTGGAACTACAGACGTGCGCTACCATACCCAGATAATGTTTTTTATTTAATGTAGAGACAAGGTCTCGCCAAGTTGCCCGGACTGGTCTCGAACCCTCAGGTTCAGGCAATTCACTCCCCTAGGCCTCCCAAAGTGCTAGAATTACAGGCTGAGCCACCGAGTCCAGCCTGCGTTTTAATTAAAAAAAAAAAATTAATGCTTTCAGTATAAAATTAATACTTTGACAAAAGAGGTGGATATGAAAATGGGAAAATACACATGGTATGATTTTGACTGCAGTGATCTCCTATTAGTCATTGTCCTTTGTTATGTAGAATTGATTAGATTTCCTATAGTTTATTCTTAGGGCTTTTAATTTGGGTTGTGAGTGTTTATTTCTCATAATTTTTTTTTTACTAAAATTAGATTTACTGGTCCAGTTCATATAATTTGAGTTAAAATTGAAGTTATATTTATGTTTCCCCCCAAAATGACAATTTTAAGTCTTTTAAAAACTAATATTTTAGGGCCAGGCACAGTGGCTCATACCTGTAATCCTTGCATTTTGGGAGGCTGAACTTGAGCCCAGGAGTTTAAGACCAACCTAGGCAACATAGCGAGACTTTCTCTCTATACAAAAATTTAAAAAATTAGCTGGGTGTGGTGGTGCACACTTATGGTCCCAGCTACTTGTGCCTGAGCCTGGGATATTGAGACTGTGGTGAGCCTTAATCGTGTCACTGCACTCCAGCCTAGGTGACAGAGGAAGACACCAACTCAGAAAAAAAATAAATAACATTTATCTGTGATTTAGCATATAGAGATTTCTGTAGAAAATTTATTTGACTAATTAGCAGGCTTACAATAAATATTTTTAAGCTTCTTTGATTTTAGTGGACAAAATTCAGTGTAATCATACACCTCTACATTTTTACCTTCACTTGAATTTTATTGATAAAAACTACCTGATAATTTGAGTTGCTATCCATTTTTGTGCTTTTATACTTCATTTTATGATTAATCATAATTATTTCATGCTAAGAAATAGTCATATTTAATTGTAGAGAATGTGTCAACTACTTATAGATTTTTTTTAAGCGAAAATGTATTTATATAGGAAGTTTTTATTATAATTTTTTCCTACCTAATTTTATATCCATCCAAATTATACTTTCCAAATATTGAATAAAATTAAATTGTTGTAAAACAAAGTTCTCTACATTGTTTCTTTGTTTTCTTGGGAGAAGTGATAACTGCCAAAATTTCTTCTTTGTTACTCACATTAATCAGTGACCCCGTGTGCCCCATTCATGGTCATGGCTGGCAGAAGAAAATATGAAGCAGGAAGCATTCATATCTTGTTATATATTTTTCTTCCTTAACATCAACATACATTTTGAAAATCCATAAACTAGTCTTTATGTGAAACTCTACTTGATTTCTTAACTTTTCTCTGTTTGAACCAGCAGGATTGCAGAACACTTGAGATTCAGAGTGCAAAAACAGGAGTTGCTCTTTTAATGATTGTACAAGATTTACTGCTGTGCTTGACTTTTAGAAGAGGAACATCACACATGATGTTTACATAAGTAGCAGAAATGTAATTTTGGTGAACCGAGTTTTCTTAATAAAATGCCTTCTTGTAAAACATTTCTGATAATGTTTTTAATGTATGTAGGGTTTATAGGTTTTACTAGGATAATTAAAGTTCAATCATTTCAGATGAGCTATGTGTCTGGGGGATGCATGCATATTTGTTACGTGGACACATGGAGTAGCAGTGGGAATTGGGTCTCAGGTGGCCCATTCCCTGGACAGTGAACACTGCGCCCCAAAGGTAGTTTCTGAACCCTATCCCTTTTTAGTATCTGGAGCCCCTCCCCTTATTAGAGTTCCCAGTGTCTATTATTTCCATCCTTGTGACTGTTTAGCTCCCACATATGAGTGAAAACACGTGGTGTTTGGTTTTCTGTCTCTGAGTCAGTTTACTTCACATGATGATCTCCAGTTCCACTCATGCTGCGGCAAAGGACACGATTCCGTATTTTTTACAGCTGTGTTGCACTCCATGGTGTACATATACCACATTTTCATTTTCCACTGATCCACTGATGGGGATTTAGGCTGATACCACATCTTTGCAATTGTGAATTGTGCTGCGATGAACATGTGGGCGCAGGTGTCTTTTTTATATAATGATCTCTGTTGCTTTGGGTAGATACCAATGGGATTGCTGGATCACTATGGAAAGCGGTATGGAGATTTCACAAAAAAACACCTATATACTTTCTTAATGTTCTGCTGCCTAAAAATATATAAAAAAACCATAGTCAGGTGTGGTGGCTCACCCAGGAATCCCAGCCAAGATGGGAAGATTCCTTGGATCCTGGAGTTTGAGACCAGCCTGGGCAATGTAACAAGACCTTGTCTAACAAAAATTTTTAAAAATTAGCCTGGCATGTTGGCACGCACATGTAGTTCCAGCTACTCAGCAGGCTGAAGAGGAAGGATAGCAGAGCCCAGAACATCTACCACTGCCCTCCAGCAAGGGTGATAGAGTGAGACCCTGACTCTAAACAAACAAACAAACAAGCAAGCACGTTATAAATAGGCCTTTGCAATGCTTTGGGGGCTAGGCATGAAGGCTCACACCTATAATCCCAGAACTTCAAGAGACTGTAGTAGAGGATCACTTGAGGCCAGGAGTTCCAGACCAGCTCAGGCAACAAAGCAAGACTCTCGGTCTACAAAAATTAAAAAACTAGCTTGCCATGGTGGCTCATGCCTATAGTCCTAGCTGCTCAAGAGGCTGAGGTCGGAGGATTGCTTGAGGCCAAGGATTGCTGAGGCAGGAGGATTGCTTTGAGGTTACAGTTAGTTATAATCACACCACTGTACTTTAGCCTGTGTGACAGAGTGGGACTGTGTCTCTGAAAAATAAATTAACATTCATACTCAATTTGAAGGTGCTGTTGAGGTGTGGTTATGTGGGAGTGTGTGTGTGTGTGTGTATGCGTGTATAGATACTTGTTACCCATGTGTATTTCTTTCTTTTTTTTTTTTTTTTGAGTTGGAGTCTCTGTCACTCAGACTGGAGTACAGTGGCAGCTCCCGGCCATTGTAGCCTCGACCTGCTAGGCTCTGGCAATCCTTCCACCTCAGTCTTCTGAGTAGCCAGAATTACAGGCATACGCTACCACGCCTGGCTGATTTTTTAAATTTATTGTAGAGATGAGGTCTTGCCAAGTTGCCCAGGCAGGTCTTGAACCCGCGGGCTCAGGCAATCCACTTTCCTCAGCCTCCCAAAGTGCGGGATTACAGGCTGAGCCACGGAGCCTGACTACCCATGTGTATTTCTTTTGCTTTACTTTTTTTTAGAAAACAAACCAGGGAAGATATAATAAAAATTATAAGTTGGGAGTAGAGTTAAGACTCTACATTTAAATATAGCTTTATAGCTATCTGCTACAACAGAACATGTGTTTCTATATTACGAACTAATTCATAGAGGTTTAATAAATAGTGTACTTTTTCTACTTATAAAAAAGTTTACTGTGAAACAACATGCTCTGTTACATCATGATGCATGAACTACAACCTCTTGATTGCATAATTTTCTCTTGTTCTTGTTATTTTGTTCATTATGGCTCCTAAGCCAAATCTACAGCTAATGTGGCCAGTAAGAGGTCATGTTTGCACAATGACAAAACCACTTAGTGATGCATTTGTTAGAATGAATATATCCTCATTGTTAAGTGACACATGACTGTGTTTGTTTTTATCAAACTCTAGCTTTTGTTTTTAATTGTCAGCACAGAATATATTTTTCTAATAGGTACGGTTCTATTATTCATCCAAAGTAGAATATTGGGATCTACAGAAAAAGATAAAGTTTTGGTGTACTTTCTTATACAGTCATGTGTCAGTTAAAGACGGGGAACCATCTTGAGAAATGTGTGAGCATGGTAGAGTCTTGTATATGCACACAAGCCTAGCTGGTATAGCTTACTATACACCTAGGTTATGTGGAATAACCTATTACTCTTGGCTACAAACATGTTCAGTTTGTTACTGTACTGAATAGTAGAGACAATTGTAACACAATGATACTTATGTATCTAAACATAGAAAAGAAACTAAAAATGCAGTATAAAAGATTTTTTAAATGGTAGGCATGTATAGAGTAATTGTCATGGATTGAACTTGTAGGACTGGAAATTGCTCTGGGGGAGCCAGTGAGTAACTGGTGAGTGAATGTGAAGGACTGTACACTACTGTACATTTAGGCAGTGCTGCATTTATAAAAATATTTTTCTTTCTTCAATAGTAAGTTAGCTTACTGTAACATTTGTACTTTATAAACTTATAATTTTTTTAATCAGTATTTTTTATTATGATGTTGTGGGGTACAGTTAAGGGTTAGGTATACAAATATGTTTCATTCAGGCACCCTGTTGATAAGAGGTGTTTCCCTGTCCCCAGACCGATATTTGCTACCGTTGATCCCATCTCCCTCCCCCCCATAGTTTCCCACTACTATCAGTCATTTTCTTATAATATTACTTTGGATGGTCAAGGTCCATTATATGAGTGAGAACATGTGATACTCAGATCTTTGTTTCTGTGGGAGGTCACTCAGTATTATAAACTCTTGTTCCATCCAGGTTGCTGCGAAATTCATGATTCCATCATGTATATGTACCACATTCTTTTAATCTAGTCTTCTTTTGATGGGCAGCATAGTTGCTTCCAGGTTCTTGCTATTGTGAACAATGCTGCGAACTTATAATTTTTTAAAACTTATTGACTTTTGTATTAACATCTTAAAACAGAAACACAACGTATAGCTGTACAAATCATTTATATTTTTATTCTGTGAGCTTTTTTCTATTTTTAAATATTTTTACTTTCAAAATTGTTCTTAAATCTAAGACATATATGCACACATTATTCTAGTTCTACCTAGAATCAGGATCATTGATATCACTATCTTTCACCTCCACATCTGTCCCGCTGGGCATGTGCCCGTAGTCCCAGCTACTTAAGAGACTGAAGCAGAAAAATCACCTGAGTCCAGAAGGTTGCGACTGTGGTAAGCGATGGTCAAGCCACTGCACTCCAGCCTGGTCAAGAGAGTGAAACTCTGTCTAAATAAATAAATAAATAAATAAATTAATTAATTAATTAAAATGGTAAAGGATTAATGATATCCAAGGGACATTTGAAAAAGACCAAAACTGTAGGATTTAGATCAAGGCTTTATGTCAAGTCCTTGTATCAAAGGTTTATATTAGGTTATGGTAATTAATACAGTATAGATTGGCTTAAGAAAAGCAAGGCAACACATGAAAAATAATAGAGTTCAGAAAAAAGCAGCCGGGCTCGGTGGCTCAGCCTGTCATCCCGTGCCTTTGGGAGGCTGAGGTGAGTGGATTGCCTGAGCCCACGGGTTCGAGACCCACCTGGGCAGCGAGACCTCATCTCTACAATAAATCAAAAAATCAGCCGGGCATGGTAGCACATGCCTGTAATTCCGGCTACTCGGAAGGCTGAGGCGGAAGGATCGCCGGAGCCCAGCAGGTCGAGGCTGTGGTGGCCGGGAGCGGCCACTGCACTCCAGTCTGGGCGACCGAGTGAGACTCCAACTCAAAAAAAAAAAAAAAAAAAGAAAAAAGCTTGCATACACATGGTTATGTAATTTATGATAAAAACAACATTATGCAATAATGTTTTACTTATGCAGTAAGTAAAATGTGGTATTTTTTTATGTGGTCTTTATATGTTTTTAACCACTGTTCCTGGCTCATAGCTGCCATAGCCCCTATTACAGTAAACAGAATGTCTCTGACCCTTTCTTGCCCTCTTTATTATTATTATTTTTTTGAGTTGGAGTCTCACTGTCACCCACTCATGACCACTGTAGCCTTGACCTGCTGGGCTCAGGTGATCTTTCCACCTCAGCCTTCCATGTAGCTGGAACTACAGGCGTGCACCACCATACCTGGCTAATTTTTTGATTTCTTGTAGAGATGAGGTCTCGCCAAGTTCCCCAGGCCGGTCTCAAGCTCTTGGACTCAGGCAATCCTCTTGCCTCAGCTTCCTAAAGTGCTGGGATTATTGGCAAGAGCCACTGTGCCTGGCCTCTTGCCCTCTTCTCAACTGCCCAAGGCAGGACTCTAATTCAACTGTGGATCATAACACTTTCTTTCCAGAGATGGTCCTGCCCCATACACTGAAGGAAGGAATATAGTAGACAGGCCAAGAAGAATCTGGACAGGCCTTGCTAGATTTAGATCATACTCTTTTTGTCCAATCACATCTTGACACAATTGCCAATCATGCCTATCCAATGATGCCTCCATAAAAGGCCCAAGAAGACAGGATTTGAGTAGCTTCTGGATACCTAAACACATGGAGGTTCTTGAAGGGTAATGTGCTCCAGAAAGGCATGGAAGTGCTGTATTCTTTCTCACATGCCTTACCCTGCACGTCTATTCATCTATATCTTTTGTAAAATCCTTTGTAATATATCTGTAAACATCAATGTTTCCCTTAGCTCTGTGAGCCACACTAGTTAATTAATCAAACTCAAAGAAGATATCGAGGGAATTCCAGTTTGAAGCCCGTAGGTTAGAAGTTGCAGAAGCCTAAACATGTGACTGTTGTCTGAAAGCAGAAGCAGCTTTCAGGACTGAACCCTCAACTTGTGGGATCTGATACTATCTCCAGGTAGTGAATTGGAGGATACCCAGTTGGTGTCTGCAGAACTGATGGTTGGCTTGGTGGTGGTGGCAAACTCCTGCCATTTTTTAGCACAGAAGCCTTTTGTCTGGGTTAAGTTTTGTGGTGGAAAACTGCAGTCTGAGTATTTCATTTTTGTAATAGTATACAAGTATAATGGTTTACAATGAGCCCTTAAATTCAAGATGCATATTTTACATTTCTGTGATCATTTTCCATTGGAATTTCTCATTATTCAGTCTAATATTAGCCCCTTTTGTCAGTTATTTCATGTCTCATACTTTATGAGCCCATAAGGATTTTTTTAAAGTTATCTTGGCTTACTAAAAAACTCTCCCTGGTTCCAGAATAAGAAGTGGTTACTACTACTGTACAGAAATCTATTATATCGTCTGTGGTATAATTACTACTGTGAGATTTTTTTCTATATCATGTTTTTGCAAAATGGCAGTTTTTATTAAAGTTTTGTGACTATCTATGTAGGGATTATTTTTATTCTATCTAGCAATATGCCAACACAACGGGCAACACATGGACCAAATGGTGATGATCAAAGGCCTAAACCTGGATCTAGATAAAGTAATTTGAGGAGACTTGGGGTCTCCATATGTAGAGGAGATGAGGTTGGGTTTTTTTTTGGTTTTTTGATTTTTTTTAATAAGTACAGTTTTGAGCATTTTTTTCTAATGTTTTATTGTGGTAAAAAACATATAACATATAATTTGTCATCTTAACCATTTTAAGGGGGCTGGGGTGGCGGGCAGCCTTGCCAGGGTCCTCGCAGGTCCTCGGCGGGCCCGGGGGAGGGCCCTCTTTTGTGGCTGCAGTTGGCAAAATGGCACCCATGGGGGTGGAGAAGAAGCTGCTGCTGGGCCCCAACGGGCCTGCAGTGGCGGCCGCCAGTGACCTGACCGGTGAGGAGGAGGAGGGCCAGAGCCTATGGTCCTCAATCCTGAGCGAAGTGTCCACCCGCACCAGGTTCAAGCTGCCGTCCGGCAAGGACATCCTGGTCTTCGGTGAAAATGGTTCTGGTAAAACAGCCCTCATGACTAAACTACAAGGAGCTGAGCGTAGCAAAAAAGGAAGAGGCCTAGAGTATCTCTACCTCAGCATCCATGACGAGGACTGAGATGATCACACGTTGCAATGTGTGAATTCTGGATGGAGACCTTTACCACAAAGGCCTGCTGACGTTTGCAGTTTCTGCTGATTCCTTTCCAGAAACCTGGCCATGTTTATTGCAGACACGTCTAGGCCTTGGACTGTGATGAAATCTCTACAGAAATGGGCTAGTGTTTTACGTAAGCATATTGATAAAATGAAAACTCCACCAGAGGAAATGAGAGAGTTGGAACGGAAGTTTATGAAAGATTTTCAAGATTATATTGAACCTGAAGAAGGTTGTCAAGGTTCCCCACAGAGAAGAGGTCCTCTGACCTCAGGCTTGGATGAAGAAAATGTTGCTCTGCCTCTGGGTGACAGCGTGCTGACTCATAACCTGGGGATCCCAGTGTTGGTGGTGTGTACAAAGTGTGATGCCGTGCGTGTCCTGGAGAAGGAGCGCGATTACAGGGATGAGCACTTGAACTTCATCCAGTCACATCTGCGGAGGTTCTGCCTCCAGGATGGAGCTGCCTTGATTTATACATCAGTGAAAGAAGAGAAAAACCTCGACTTGTTATGTAGGTATGTTGTTCATAAAACATATGGTTTCCACTTTAACACACCTGCCTTAGTTGTGGAAAAGGATGCAGTTTTTATATCTGCAGGCTGGGACAACGAAAGGAAAATAGCTATTTTACATGAAAATTTCACAACCGTAAAGCCAGAAGATGCATATGAAGATTTTACTGTGAAACCTCCAGTGAGAAAGCTGGTCCACGACAAAGAGTTGGCAGCAGAGGATGAGCAGGTGTTGCAAATGAAGCAACAGTCACTCCTTGCCAAGCAGCCAGTCACTCTCACGAGAGCCTCTGAATCCCCTGCAAGAGGACCCTCTGGCTCTCCAAGGACCCAGGGTCGAGGCGGGCCAGCCAGTGTGCCTAGTGCCGCCCCAGGCACATCAGTAAAGAAGCCGGACCCAAACATCAAAAATAATGCGGCAGGTAAAGGGGTGTGGGCCAGCTTCTTCAACAGTATGTTGAGTGAAAAAACAGGCTCTCCTGGAAGTCCTGGTGCTGGTGGCGTGCAGAGTACAGCCAAGAAGTCAGGACAAAAGACTGTGTTGTCAAATGTTCAGGAAGAACTGGATAGAATGACTCGAAAACCAGACTCCATGGTAACGGACTCTTCAACAGAAAATGAAGACTGATCCTCCTTAAAAAGTACATATGGCAAATGACCAAATAACTATGTGTATTCATCTGCTAAGACCAGGATTTTTGGCACGTGCCATCAGTTTTTTGGGGCAGGGGAGATGAACTTAAAAAAAATTCATTGGCTTGTCCAAGTGTGAAATGCATTTAGGAGGGTTACTTGTCAGACCCCTTTGTTAAGGACAACCCTTGGACTCCCAGGCAGGTGACTCTAATGGGAAGCAAGCACAGTTGGGCTTCTTGTGGAGGGGAAGGTAGAGTGAGAGAAAGAGGGCCCACATTCTATCGCAGTGGAGCAAATGAGACCAGGAAATCATTGACCAGATGGTGGTTAGTCTGACCAGTTTCGTGTTAGCAAATTCACTTGTTCTTGGGAAGCAGATTAAGTAGCAGAAAGTCCAGGAGAGGAAGACTGAAAGGAGGAATGAGAGAAGTGATGGTGGGGAAACTGAATGTTGAGGGAGGTGGAGGAAGGAGATGAGCAGTGTTAGTAAATACTGTGTGTTCAGAAGAAGTCAAAGAATCATTGTTTAAGGCTTCAAATTAGAAACATTTCCAAACTAAACACTAAGCAAAATGGAAATTAGGCTTGTTCTAAATGCATCTTTAACGTATGAAAGATGTGTTAATTGTGTGGGTGCCCGAGTCAGGTGGGGCTGACCCAGGGGTGGGAACAATGGCAGCTGCCCAGGACCCAGGCTATGTCCTTGAGGGAGGTACTTGTCTCCATGTCTGTGTATTGTGGGGCAGACAGTCACTGTGGGGTGTCTTCAAAGTCAGCAGTTACAGAATCCATTTACTTTGAATTGTGTTTTCTAAGTAGCTCCTGCTTTGTTTTGTTAATTAAATTTTTTTTTTTTTTTAACTACCACAGGCAGGCCTACTAATAGAAAATGGGTGATCAACCTCTCATTTTACCATAGTGCAACGTGCCACAGAAAGTCTGGGGGAGGTTTTTAATGTAATTGCACTCTGGTTAATTGGCTTGTACCATCCCTGCCTTACAGTCTGTGGAAACCTTCAGGGAGGTCCACTGCTGCAAAAAGGTCTTGTCCTAGCACTCTGGTCTGATCAGTGCTATCAGATGGACAAATAAGTGTGAATGTTTTATATTGAAAATGGATATGACACATTTCTCTTGTTATGTGTTTTCATAAAATGTAGCGTTTTTCATATAGAAATAAGAATTTCAGGTGTCTCCCCACTTAGGGCAAATTCATACACATTGCCATGTCACATCACCATTCTGAAAATGACTTCAGTGGATTTGAAATGGCACTTCTAATTTTATGTATGACACAGCATTTAAATACAAACACTACCATGAATTTAATGTTTAAAATTTTGTTGTCAAACCAAGGGAAAAAAACCACAGTTCACTATGTGGAGTTTACTTTTTTTTATATGAATGTTTGCTGTCCTGTGTCTAAGCATAACTTCCCTAATGTCATTCATTACTTTTACATATCAGATTTGATTGACCACTAATGTAGTGCTGGGCATAACTTAATATCCTATATTGTAGACAAGACTCTTAAGACTGTCTTGAATTGCTTTTGTAAAGGTCTGAACACTGTTAAGGAGAAAGCTGAGTATTTACTTGCCTTTCTGACAAACACGTTTCTTGTACCAGTTTTATTGTTGAAGTATACTATTTTTTTTTCTTTTTTAAATTCAGTTTTTTAAAACAAATATATTGTGGCTTCCAATTACCAGGTTGTCTAGGTAATGACAGTAAACTGACTGTGGAATGATAGTTGTGGTGTAGTGACCAATAGATGCCAAACAACTTGTGACCACACGAAAGGTGGGGTCACTTAATTCCTGGGAGCAAAATGAGTAACCTCAGAAACAAGGAATTCTTGGAAAGGCACTTGCCTAAGGGATACAGTGTGATTTTAAATTTTAAAGCAAAATTTTAATTTTAATTTTTTATCATCTGAACTGATAAGCACTTTTGTGTCAATATAAAATGTACTAAAACTGATGAAATGCTAAGACACATGTCTTGTGAAGGAAGGTTTCTTGGAAACCACTTTTATTTTCTCATGACAGGTGGATGCTCCTAGTATCAGAAGAAACTAATACATAGGGTCATGTGCTTAGTGGTTGCCAAAGTCTACCAACTTTGGGGAGCTGCAGGGTTCTTTTTGGAGGGTGGGAGGGAGTTGATTTTTGTTGTTTTGCAGTTTTCAAGCATTGGAACCAAAGGCCAAATAATAAACAACCTTTACTTTTTAAGGTAAAATTTGTTTTATTTGCAGAGTATACTTGTATGGTAGACTGTTAAAGACAATTTTATGACTATTTATACACATTATAGTAGTTACATCTACTGTTTGTCTTAAAAAAAAAAAAATCAAAGAAGCCCAACCTTGAAGATGTGGCCAAGATAAAGGCCATGAATTGGTCATTCCTAAAAATGTAACAGGTATGCTGCTAGATTAGTTTTATTTTGTTTGTACTTTTTTTGATTGGCATTTTAAAATCAGTATTTAAACTGAGGACATTGTCTTGTTTTATTAATTTAAAAAGTTGAAAGTGACTGCTCTGCCCATCATGACTTTAACAATGTTGATGCTGTAAGTGAAAGTTTACTGTTGTCTATATACTAAATCTATTGGTGTTTTTAACTTAAAAATAGAACTGCAGATGATCCCCCCACCAGCCTTAGTCCAGGTGTGTGGTTCTATCCGAGTGCAGTATGCAGTCATGTGGAACCTTGCTTTCTAGTGCTGGAAAAAAGATGTCTCTAATTATTGGCTTCAATAAACACGAATCCAGACTGCTTACAAAAAAAATTAAAAAATAAAAAATAAAAAAATAAAGCTTTTGGTGCAATGATATTTAATCCATAATGTTGTGCAACCATCACCAACATCCAACTCTGTAATTCTTTTTATCTTGTAAAAATGAAATTCTGTACTCACCAAAAGATAACTCTTCATTTCCCCTTTCCCCTGACCCTTGCAACTACTACTTCTTTTTGTCTCTATGACTTTTGACCATTCTAAGTGCCTCATGTAAGTGGAATTATACAGTATTTGTCTTTTTTGTAATCAATGACTTATTTCACTTAGCAAGTTTCACCCATGTTGGAGCATGCATCAGAATTTCCCTCCTTTTTAAGACTTAGTCTATTGCGAGTATAAATCACATTTTGCTCCTTCATTCATCTGTTGATGAATGCTTGGATTGTTTCCATGTTTTAGCTATTGTGAATGACACTGCTATAAACACAGCTGCAAAAATATCTCTTTGAGATCCTCCTTTCAATACTTTTGGATATATACCCAGAAGTGAAATGATTGGATCATGTGATAGTTCTGTTTTTAATTTTTTGAGGATTCACCATATTGCCTTTCATAGTGTCTGTACCAGTAACATTTCCATCAGCAGTCTACAAAGTTTCAAATTTCTCCATACCCACACCAATGTTTGTTACTTTCTTCCTTTTATTTTGTTTATGGTAGCCCTGCTAGCCAGGCATGTTGGTTTATACCTGTAATCTCAGCACTCTGGGAGGCTGAGGCAGAAGGATTGCTTAAGGCCAAGAGATGGAGATCAGTCTGGGCAACGTAGACCTTGTTTCTTAAAAAAATATTAAAGTAGTCATACTAATGGATGTGAGGTATATATCTCATTGTAGATTTGATATGTACCTCCCTAAAGATTAGTGATGTTGAGCCTTCTTTCATATGCTTGTTGGTCATTTGTATATCTTTTTTAGAAAAATGTCTAGGTCTTTTGCTTCCTTTTGATTTGGGTTATTTTTGTTGTTGAGTTTTAGGAGTTATCTCTATATTCTGTGTATTAATACCTTATCAAATATATGACTTGCAAATATTATCTCCCATGCTGTGGGTTACATTTTTACCCTGTTGATAGTGTCTTTTGATACATAATTTTTTTAATTGTCAAAAAATCTAATTTATTTTTGTTTCTGACTCTGCTGTTAGTTTCATATCCAATAAATCATTGTCAAGTTTATTATGAGAAGTTTTTGCCCTATGTTTTTCATAAGAGTTTTATAGTTTTAGGTTTTATGTTTGGGCCTTTGATCCATTTTGAGTTATTTTTTATATGTGGTGATAGGTAAGGATACAACTTCATTATTTTGCACGTGAATATTGAGTTTCCCCAGCAAATTTGTCGAAAAGACTGTCTATTCTCTATTGAATGGTCTTGTCACTCTTGTCAAAACTGTTTGGCCATATATTCGAGGATTTATTTTTGGGCTCTCTACTGGATTACATTGGTCTAGGCATCTGTTTTTATGCCAGCACTACACACTATTTTGCTTTCTGCAACTTTGTAGTAAGTTTTGAAATCAAAAAGTTTGAGTCCTCCAACTTTGATCTTTTTCAAGTTCATTTTGACTATTGAGAGTCCCTTAAAATGTTATATGAATTTTAGGATAATATTCTCTATTGTTGCAAAAAGAAATCTGGGATTTTGATATGGCATGGAATATGTAGAACACTTTGGGTAATACTGACATCTTAACAATTTTAAGTCTTCAAATGCATGAGTAGAGATATGTTTCCATTAGTTATGTCTTCTTAACTTCTTTCAGCGAAGTTTGGTCATTTTTATTGTACAAGTCTGTCACCTCTTTGGTTAGGTTAATTAGTAATTGTTTGATTCTCTTGATGTTATTGCAAATGGTATTGTTTTTATAATTTGGTTTTCAGTTTCTTCATTGTTATTGTATAAATATGCAACTGATTTTTAAAATTTGTAATAGAAACAGGGTCTCACTATGTTGTCCAGGCTGATCTCAAACTTCTGGGCTCAAGTGATCTGCCCACCTCAGCCTTCCCTAGTGCTGGGATTGCAGGCGTGAGCCACTGTGCCTGGCTGCAACTGATTTTTGAGTGTTGACTTTGTATTCTGCAACTTTGCTATATCCATGTATTATTCCTAACAGGTGTAAGAGAGAGAGAGAGAGAGAGAATATGTGTGTGTGTGTGTGTGTGTGTGTGTGTGTGTGTGTGTGTGTGTGTTATAATCTTTAGTGTTTTTTACACATATAATCTGCAGACAGAGATAATTTACTTTTTCCTTTCTAATTTAGTCTTGCCTAATTGCTCTGGCTAGACTAAATTATGTTGATTAGAAGTGGTGAGAGTGGGCATCCTTACCTTGTTGTTAGAGAAAAAAGCTTTCATTTTGTCACCGTTAAGTAGATGTTTGCTGTGAGCTATTCACATGACATTTATTATGTTGAGATAGTTTTGTTCTGTTCCTGGTTTTCTGAGGGTTTTTTTTTTTTTTATTCAGGAAAAGGTGTTGAAATTCAGCAACTGCTTTTTCTCCATCAGTTGAAATGATCATGTGGCATTTTTTTTCCCTGCATTTTGTTAAGATGGTGTATTTCATTTATTAATTTTGTGTTTGTGGAGCCATGCTTGTATTCCAGAAATAAATCTCACATGATTATGGTGTGTAATCATTTTAGTATGCTGTTGAGTTCAGTTGGCTAGTATTTTGTTGATAATTTTTGCCTCAATATTTATAAAGAATTTGGTCTGTAGTTTTCCTTTCTTGTAGTATCTTTGGCTCCAGTATCAGAGTAATGCTGGCCTCATAGAATGAGTTAGAAATTGTTCCTTCCTTTTCAATTTTTTGGAAAGTTTGAGAAGGATTGGTATTAGTTGTGTAAATGTTTGATAGAATTCACCATCGAAGGTATCAGATCCATGGTTTTTCTTTTTTGGGACAGTTTTGACAACTGATTCATTGTAACGATATTCAGATTCTCTCATTCTTTGTGATTTAGTCTTGGTAGGTTTTACATTTTTAGCAACTGTCCATTTCATTGAGATTATCCAATTCGTTGGCATATAATTATTCATAATACTCTATTTTTATTTCTATGGAATAAGTAGTCATGCCCTACTTTTCATATTTAATTTTAGTAATGTGAGCCTTCTCTTTCTTTTTATTAGGCCATCTACCTAAAATGTTGCCAGTTTTGTTGATCTTTTCAAAGAAACTACTTTTGGTTTTATTGATTTTTAAAATATTATTTATTCTATTCTCTATTTTGTTTATCTTTCCTTTGAATTTAGTTTATTCCTCCTTTTCTACTTTCTTTAATTATTATTTATTTATTTATTTATTTTGGATCTGTAGTCTCACTCTGTCATCCAGACTGGAGTGCAGTGGCATGATCACACCTCAGTGCAGCCTTGACTTCCTGGGCTCAGGTGATCCTTCTTTCTTAGCCTCCTGAGTAGTTGGAACTACAGGCGTGTGCCAACATGCCTGGTTAATTTTTGATATTTTGTAGAGATGAGGTCTTCCTATGTTGCCTAGGCTGGTCTTAAACTCCTGGGCTCAAGCAATCCTCTCACTTTAGCTTCCCAAAGTGCTAGGATTATAGGTATGAACCACAGAAACCAGCCTATTTTCCTCATTTGTAAAGTTTAGTTGCTGATTTGATTTCTTTTTTCTTTAAAACATTTTTTTTTGTAGAGATTGGGTCTCACTATTTGCCCAGGCTGGTCTCAAACTCCTGGCCTCAAGCAATCCTCCTGCCTCAGCTTCCCAAAGTTCTGGGATTACAAGCATGAGCTGCCACACTCAGTTTCTTTCTTTTCTTTTCTTTTCTTTTTTTAAATATAAGGCATTTATAGTTATAAATTTCCCAAACCTATTCAGTAAATGGTGCTAGTAAAACTGGCTGACCACATGCAGAAGATTGAAATAGTACCCCTACCTGTCACCATACACAAAAATCAATTCTAAATGAATCAAAGAACTAAACATAAAACCTCAAACTATAGGAATCTTAGAAAACACAGGAGACGCCCTTATAGAAATTTGAATAGGTGATTAATTCCTGATCAAAGCCCCAGATACCTGTGTCATAAGAAATAAGATAGACAAGTGGGACCTGATCAAATTGAAAAACTTCTGCAAAGCAAAAGAACCATCAAAAAAGTGGGGAGACAGTTCACAGAATGGTAAGAAATATTTGCTAACTGTACATCTGACAAAGGCCTAACATCCAGGATCTACAAGGGACTCAAACGCTCCAAAAGGAAAAAAAAAACAAAACAAAACTAGACTTATTAAAAAGCAGTCAAAAGAAATGAATAGGCACTTCTTGAAAGAAGACATATGAGCAGCCAATAGATAAATGAAAAAATGCTCAACCTTGCTAATCATCAAAGAAATGCAAATCAAAACCACACTGAGTTATCACCTAATTCAGTCAGGATGGCCATCATCAGTAACTCAAAAAACAACAGACGCTGGAGGGGATGCAGGGAAAAGGTCACACTTCTACACTGTTGGTGGAAGTGTAAACTAGTACAGTCTCTGTGGAAAACAGCGTGGTGAAAATCGACCTTCCATATGACCCAGCAATCCCCTTTCTGGGAATATTCCCAGAGGAACTCAAATCATTCTATAAAGAAGATACCTGTGTATGCATGTTTATTGCAGCATTATTCACAATAGCAAAATCATGGAACTAACTGTGCTGCCCATCAAAAGTGGACAGGATTTAAAAAATATGGTACATATACACTATGGAATATTACACAGTCATAAACAAGGATGAAACTATGGACTCTGCAGCAACATGGATGGATTTAGAGTCTATCATACTCAGTGATCTATCACAGAAACAAAGAACGGAGTACCAAATGTTCTCACGCATAAGTGGACCCTGAACATTTATCATAATACTATAAGAAAAGGATTGACAGTAGCAAGACATTGCCGGCAGGGAGGGGCACATAGCATCAAGGATACCTGCTCTCAGACTAGGTGAAGTGGGGTCCAAAGGGAGGCCCAAACTTGACCTGTATGATGACCACTTGTATACTTTATCCTAAATTGTACCCCATATCTTTAAAATGATAAATAACAATAAAAAATTTTATTTCAGCACTTATTACTTTTGCTTTGCTCCATAAATGTTGGTATGTTATGTTTTTCTATTCATTAATCTCTAAGTATTTCTTAATTGCCCTTGTGATTTCTCTTTTAATTCATTGGTTGTTTAAGGGCATATTGTTTAATTTCTACAATTTTATGTATTTTCCAGTTTTTCTTCTGTTATTGATTTGTCACTTTACTCTTTTATAGTTGGAGAAGAAGATAACTTTTATGTTATTTATTTTTTTAAGATTCATCGATACTTAATTTCTGGCCTAAGATATGATCTATCCTGGAAAATATCCATATCGCTTGAGAAAAATTTGTATGCTAAGTGTTGTTGAATAGACAGAGTGTTCTATATATGTCTGTTAGATCTAGTTGGTTTGCTGTGTTAAGTCCTGTATTTCTTATTTGTCCTCTGTCAGGTTGTTTTATTTGTTATTGAGAGTCTCCAGGATCTACAAGGGACTCAAACGTTCCAAAAGGAAAAAAACAAAACAAAACAAAACTAGCCTTATTAAAAAGCAGTCAAAAGAAATGAATAGGCACTTCTTGAAAGAAGACATATGAGCATATTGAGAGTTATTAAAGTCTCCAACTATTATTGTAAAACTTTGTATTTTTCCCTTGATTCTGCCAGTTTTTGCTTTATATATCTTGATAACTTATTAGGCACATAAATGTTTATAATTGCTATATCTTCTTGCTGTTTTGAGCCTTTTAAAATATATAATGTCCTTTTTGTCTCTTGTAAACTTTTTTGAGTTGATGTCTATTTTGTTTGCTATTAGTATAACCACCCCTACTCTTTTAGTTGCTATTTAAATGAAACGTCTTTTTCTATCCTTTCACTTTCAGTCTATTTGTGTCTTTGGTTCTGAATTAAGTTTCTTTTTTTTTTTTTTTTGAGTTGGAGTCTCACTCTGTCGCCCAGACTGGAGTGCAGTGGCCACTCCCAGCCACCGCAGCCTCGACCTGCTGGGCTCCAGCGATCCTTCCGCCTCAGCCTTCCGAGTAGCCAGAATTACAGGAATGAGCCACCACGCCCAGCTGATTTTTTTATTTATTGTAGAGATGAGGTCTCGCTGCCCAGGTGGGTCTCGAACCCGCGGGCTCAGGCAATTCACTCACTTCAGCCTCCCAAAGGCGCGGGATTATAGGCTGAGCCACCGAGCCCGGCTTCTGAATTAAGTTTCTTGTAGAGAGCATGCAAAAATGCTTCTTGATTTATGACAGATTTATATACCAATAAAACCATAGGAAACTGAAAATACTGTAAATAAAAAATGCATTTAATATACCTAGACTACCTAACAACATAGCTTAGCTTAGCCTACCTTAAATGTTTTCAGAACATTTATATTAGCCTCTAGTTGGGTAAAATCTTCCAACATAAAGCCTATTTTGTAATAAATTGTGGCATATTTGTGTAAATTTTTGAGCACAGTACACACAGTATCAGTTGTTTGCCCTCATGATTGTGTGGCTCACTAGAAACTTCATGGGAGAGTGTAATAGTGTATTGTACCACATATTGCTAGCTGAGGGGAAAAAAGTCAAAGTTCAAAGTATGATTTCTACTAAATATATGTCACTTTAACACTGTCACAAAGTTGAAAAATTATTAATTTCAATGATTGTAAGTCAAGGACTATCTGTAATTGAATCATTTTTAAAAAATCTGCTTTGCTAATCTCTGTGTTTTGACTGAAAAGTTTAATACATTTACACTTAAAGTAGTTACTGATAAGGAAGGATTAACCTTTGTCATTATGTGATTTCTGTATGTCTTACAACTTTTTGTCCCTCGTTTCCTACATTAATTTTTTCGCCTTTAGTTTTCTTTTGTAATAAAAAATTTACATTTCTTTTTCATTTACTTTTGTATATATTCTATAGCTGTTTCCTTTGTGCTTACCATAGGGATAGCTTTTAACATCCTAAAAGTTACAGCACCCTAATTTGAAGTTATACCAGCTTAAAATTAATAATATACAAAACTTTGCTTCTTTAACAGATATGTTCTCAACCCTTGCTGTTGTTGGCAAAATTTTATCTTTATACATTATGTGCCCCAAAACATAAACTAATAATTCTTTCTAAATTAATTAGTCTTTTAAATCATATAGAAGACAAACTGTGAAGTTACAAATCAAAGAAAATAATAGTAACTTTTAGATTAATAATGTTTTAAAAATGTGTTAGTCTTTGACATCAAGAAGAAAACAAAAAGAGAAGGTACAAATTCCTGTTGCAGCAATACTAGCTTTAAAATTTTTCCATGTATTTAACTTAGTTGAGATCTTTATTTATTAATACATCTTTGAATTACTATTTAGTGTCTTTTTACTTTACTCTACAGTACTTTGCTGAGCATTTCTTGCAGGGTAGTCTATTGACAATGAACAAACTCTATTAGCTTTTGTTTACCTGGGAATGTCTTAGCTTCTTCACTTTTGAAGGACAATTTTTCTGGATGGAAGATTCATAGTTGACTATTTAATTTTATTTATTTATTTATTTTACTTTTTAAGAGAAAGGGTCTCACTCTGTCACCTAGGCTGGAGTGCAGTGGTGTAACGATAGCTCACTGCAGTTTTGAACTCATGGGCTTAAGCAATCCTCCTGCCTTAGCCTTTGTAGTAGCTGGGGCTATAGGCATGCATCACCACACCTGTCTAATTAATCCTTTTTTTTTTTTTTTTTGTAAAGACAGAGTCTTGCTTGTTGTTCAAACTGGTCTCAAACTCCTAGCTTCAAGCTATTCTCCTGTTTATCTTTCTCAAAGCATTGGGATTACAGGCATAAGCCACCACTATATGTTTACTTTCAGAATTTTGAATATATCAGCCTGTTGCCTTCTGGCCATCCCAAAGTTTCTGATTTTAAAAAAACCTGCTTATAATTGTATTGAAAAGTCCTTTTATTTGAGTTGTCACTTTTATCTTCCTGCTTTCAAGATTCTGTCTTTCAAAAGTCTGATTAAAATGTATCTCAGTGTGGATTTGTTTGAGTTCATCCTTCTTGAAGTTCATTGAGCTTCTTGGATACTTATTTTAATGCCTTTCATCAAACTTGGAAAAATTTCAGCCATTATTTCCTAAAATAATCTCTCTGCCCTTTTCTCTATTCTCCTTCGGAGATTCCCACAATGTACATATTTGTCCACAAGATGGTGTACTACAGGTCCCTTAAATTCTGTTCACATTTCTTCAGTCTTTTTCTTTCTGATCTTTACAATTCATAATTTTCATGATCTTATCTTCAAGTTCACTGCTACTTTCTTCTGCTCAAATATGCTTTTGAATCTAGTGAATTTTCATTTCAGTTATTGTAATTAATTTTCAGTTCCAGAATTTCCTGTTGGTTTCTTGCTAGGTTTTCTACCTTACTATTGATATTTTCATTTGTTTATACATCAATTTTTAAAATTTCTCCATGTCTTCCTTTTGTTGTTTAGGCTTTTCGAAGACAATTATTTTAAAGTTTTTTTGTTTGTTTTGTTTGTTTGTTTAGCACCTCTTCCATCAGGTCTTTTTTCAGGGAAAATTTCTGTTTTTTTTTTTCCCCCTTGGAATGAGCTTTATCTTCTGTTTCTTTGTATGATTTGGGATTTTTTTTAAATTAAAAATTGGACATTTGAATCTAATAATGTGGTAACACTAAAAATCAGACTACTCACCTTACCCAAGGTGTTATTTCTTGAACTATTTTGGATTTTCTCTGTGTCAAGAATCTGCTTAAACTTATGGTCCTCTCAGTCTTTTCTGAGTTTGCATCTTTCTCTGGGCATATGCAGTCACTTTCTAATTAATAAATACATTTTATAGAAGCATTTGGTTTGCATTGGGAAATAACAGAAGCAACATACATGTTAATAAATGAGATAATGCATAAATACATTGTTTATATTTTTGCAATGAAAACCATTTTTGTATGAAATTGAATGAAATTGAAGTGTAACTTTTAAACAATAATTCTTATAAATAAAACTTTTTAAAATGCCAAATTGCAGATTATATATATAAATATTTATAACCTAATAAGTTCTCAAATATTATTTGTTGATATGTTCTCGTACAGATTTATGTATATATGATGTATGTAACTGTTATAAAGAACTTTAAGAGAAGCCCAGAGCACGTCT
Organism: Cephalopachus bancanus; assembly: GCA_027257055.1. Lineage (NCBI taxonomy): Eukaryota > Metazoa > Chordata > Mammalia > Primates > Tarsiidae > Cephalopachus > Cephalopachus bancanus. The sequence goes on along the minus strand of JAPVLO010000024.1, from coordinate 10,280,149 downwards.
CATGTCTGTAAACCCAGTACTTTGGGAGGCTGAGGTGAGAGGATTGCTTGAGCCCGAGTTTGAGACCAGTTTGGAAAACAGTGTGAGACCCCCTTTAAGAAAAAAGTTTCAGAGAATAATAAAATATCTATTGTAGCAGCAGCATCTGTTATAGCAGCAGAGGCAACATGCTGCATTGCTTGCAGTGGGAAATAAATAATTCTCTTCTTAACTTTGAAAAAAAATTTTTTTCTTCAGTCTGGTTGGACAAATTTTGGTTACCTGTCCAATACTGTAACCATAATAAGTAATATTGTGTAAGTAATAATAACCAGATTGACTTAAACGTGAGGTTCTAAATTAATCATTGCCAAGAGGGGTATGATTACAATAACTAGATGGTTGAACCAGGTCTTGTCCTTAGAGCTGAAGATGGAATTAACCTCCCTTAGGTCCCACGGGCAGTTTGGGAGAGGTATATATCATGAATAAAGTTGAATTCTTTTCGGAAAAAGAAATTTGCAAGAGTTATTGTTACAGTGCCAGGACTACAGTAGCAACAGTGACATTAAGGGTAGAATGTGGGAGATGTGAAGGAAAGAGAAAGGAAGAGATGGAAGAAGAGAATGAGACAGAGAGAGAGAGAAGGATTAATCTTGATACTCTGGTCATTGGTTTGTGTATTTTGATAGGGAGTGCTACCATGTGTTAGTATAGGGATCACAGGAAAAACAAGATTTAGAGGAGGAGATGAGTTCAGTTTTGGACATACTAAATTTGTGGTACCAATGAGGTAGCCAAGTAGCATTTGGCAGTTGGAAATGCAGATTTGAAGCTCAAGAGAAATCTCAATTGGAGACAAAATTGGGGACCATCTGTATACAAATGATAATTTGATACAAGAAAAGGATATGTCTGCCCAAGAAGAGAAGGGAGCTAATATAAAGTATTGAATTTTAGGAACATAGGTAAGAAACAACAGAAGGAAAAACTAAGAAGAAAGAAAGAAAGGAGGACTACAATTGATACAACAAAAGCCAAGGTAGCTGGGCTCGCGTGGCTCAGCCTGTAATCCCGCGCCTTTGGGAGGCTGAGGTGAATGGATTGCCTGAGCCTGTGGATTCGAGACCCGCCATGGCAGCGAGACCTCATCTCTACAATAAATCAAAAAAATCAGCCGGATGTGGTAGCGCATGCCTGTAATTCCGGCTACTTGGAAGGCTGAGGCGGAAGGATCGCCGGAGCCCAGCAGGCGAGGCTGCGGTGGCTGGGAGTGGCCACTGCACTCCAGTCTGGGAGACAGAGTGAGACTCCAACTGAAAACAAAACAAAACAAAAAAAAAAACAAGGTAAAACAATGTACGAAGACAGCGAGAGAAGTCAAAATTGTCACATGTTGCAGAGAGATTAGGGGAAGTAAGTGATATAAGTGTCAACTAGGATATATCAAAGAGAGTTGGTTAGAAAATGGGATAAAAGCAATTTCAGAGGAATTGTAAGAACAATGGCAATAGATTAAGAAATATGTTGGAGAAGAGCAATTGGAGTTATTAAATGTAAACAACTTCTATTATAAATATGGCTGTCAACAGAAGATATAAGACAATATTTGGCTGGGGTACTGAGGTCTGTAAAGGGTGGTAAATGTGGTGGTTATTATTACTATTGTAATGGGCTTGAGCATGTTCAAATGCTGATGACAGAGAGCAACAGGAGGCTGTTGTCTAGGAGCAAGAATGTAACTAATAGAGCTAGATTACTCAGAAGGCAGAAGGGTATAGGACGGAGTCCAAAGCAGAGGAAGAAAAATGTAGTAAAGATAAAAGATTTCTTCCATTGCCACAGAGAACATGAAGAAAAAGATGAGGGTAATTGAAGGTAATTTTGCAGGATTGGTTGCTGGAACTTGAGACAATATGTCCGGTCACAGGATCTTCTGAAGATCTCTCTCTCTGCCCTTACAGTCATTTTTAACATGACCTATTCTCTGCAACTTTCTCTGTTTTCTCTCATAAAATCAGCGTGATGCCTTTCTAACTGGTCTCTTGGCTGCTTCTTCTTCCAACTCACTCTTCTCCCTGCTGTGAAGAAATCTTTTAAAAATTCCAATCTGATCATGATATAAAATGTGTTGTAATTGTTTACCTGCCAAGCTCTTTTCTAGATTATGAGCCTTTGAAAGAAAATCTTATGTTCTTCATCACTCTGTTTGCACTATTTTTTATACAATAAATGTTCAAGAAATATTAGTTGAATAAACTAATGGCTAGTTACTTTATTTTTAATGCTTCTGGAACCAAAGTCTTTGTTTTTGATAGATTACTAGGTACAGATATAAAATTTTCTAATTCACAATTAAGATCTTAGACACTTATTTTCAAAACTATGTCCCAACTTGTTTCAGCTTCCCTAACCTGTATTTCTGCTATTTGAAAGCTCATTTCAGTAAAGCTTGTTCAACTGTGAATTGAAATATGCCCCCCCAAAAGATATGGTTAAGGCATAACCTCTAGTACCTGTGAATGTGACCTTAAATGGAAATACAACTTAGTATATGTAATGAAGTGAATACGAATTCATACGGGATTAGGGTGCACCTTCACTCAATGACTAGCATCTTTATAAGAAGAGGAAAGTGCGGACAAATAATAAAAAGGGGGAGAACACCATGTGAGATGTAGGCAAAGGTCAGAGTGATGTGTCTCTCAACCAAGAAACAGCAGAAGTTGTAGGCGACTGACAGAAGCTAGGAAGAAGAAAGGACAGGTTCTTTCCTGTAGTCTTCAGAGGAGCCACAACTCTGCTGATCTTTGATTTTGTATGTCTAGCCCTCAGAACTGTGAGAAAATAAAGTCGTGTTGTTTTCAACAGTACAATCTGTGCTACTTTGTTAAGACAGTCCTAGGAAACTAATAACTAATGTATGTGTGAGCGTACATACACATTGTGTGTGTGTGTGTGTGTGTGTGTGTATGTGCGTGTATATAACATTTTATATATAATGCTAGTTGGGCATGTGATATGAACCAAAGCAATTGAAGATTAAAAATATATATTTGTTTGCTTAAACTCATTTTGAGAATGTTATAAAACTTCCAACTAGACAAATCGTACCTTTTTGATTAAAGCTTTTCAGTCTTACCCATCTAGGCGGTTACTCTTTCCAATTACCATGTGCAATTCATATAGCAACTCTGCCCTAATCTTATTTATGATCTTAAAAGCAAAAATGTACTTGTCCCTTGGCTTTGTTTTTTCTTTTAATTTCTTTTGTAACTTTTTGTTTTCCTTTTTCATGTCAATGTTGTGTTTTACTTAGTAGAGAGATCTTAAATGATATTAATCTGTTTAAGTTTCTATGAATAACACTTAGGAGACAACAATGACTAGGTAGGTGGTAGGACAGATTTGGCACCAGCTTAGGACTTCACATGAGACGTTTAACAGGAGAAAAATCTCCATGCTAAATGATTTCTGGAGAATCCCAAAAACTAAACACTGAAACGCCTCAACCCTAAAACTGCTTCAATAATTGACATAAAATAAGCTTTCATGGGAGTTTGTTTTCAAACTACACAGTTATACCTCTTTCTACTCTTGTTGAACCCAGAAATAAAAAGCCAAGTTAAGTTTTTAAAAACATGTTTATCATCTTAAATTCTGTGAAAATTTAAACTCTTTTTTTTTTCAGTAGTAAACATTTAGGATGGTATTAAAGATAAAAAGTGTTTTGCTAGATTGCATTGAGTGCATTTATCTCAACTTATACAAAAGTGTTTCAAAAGTATGCATATAAGTTGAATTTTTGTGTTATGAGCTGAGAGATGACACTACTGTGTAGTTGATCATGTATTATAACATAAACCAAGTCGATTGAACATAAAAAATAAATCAATATGAAATACAGTTTCTGGTTTTTATTTCTTATGAAATGTCACAACAGATTATCCTCTTTTCTTTTTTATATGTTATAGATTTATTATATAGTGATAATTTATCTAAAGTAATTATTGTCATATTACTATTTTTAATATGCTATTTCACTTTGTCTAAGCAAGTACAGGTCCAGGGATTTCCAGTATTATTTAGGGATTATTTAGGATTTCCAGTATTATTTACTTTATCTCTGGGATAAGGAGACAGGTAAGGAAAATGCCAGTAGTTAATTTCTTGTGTAGAAGTTACAGACTATGGGAGTCACTTCTGTTCATATATTTCACCTCTGCAAAACCATAGAAATTTTTATTTTAGTTGGGAGGTGGTACATAGGACAGAAGAGGAAAGGTAAGAATTATACCCTCAAATTTATGTGGCCTAAACTTGACCGTTTGCTATCAGAAACTACAACAGATAGGGCTATTTTACCTATTACAGAGACATTGGTTTTACATTCTAGTTCTTTGCTTACAAGTGTGTATCTGTCAGCATTCTCTGGTCCTGGATATATACTTTTTGTTTATTCAATTACTGAGTATGATTCTTTTGCACCTGTCAATTATTATTTTTAATATAGCGATGTAACTTGATTTACATTAAGAAACATTTGAAATAAATAGGCTGGGCGTGGTGACTCACACCTATCATCCTAGCACTTTGGAGTCCTAGGTAAGAGAATTACTTGAGCACAGGAGTTGAGACTAGCCTAGGCAAGTAAGATCTTGTCTCTAAAACAACAACAACAACAACAACAACAACAACAAACTGGCCAAGCGTGATGACACATGCCCAAAGTCCCAGCAACTCGGGAGGCTGAGATGGAAGGATTGCTTGAGCCCAGAAGGCTAAGGCTGTGGTAAGCCATGATCATGCCACTGTATTGCAGCCTGAGTGACAGAGTGAGAAGCCTACTCAAAATAATAATATTATTAATAATAACAATAATAATAATAATAACATTTGCAAAATAAAAGTGCAAATTCAAAACTATGAGTGATTAGAGAGCAATCTTTTAGAATTTATGAATGACTTTCATTCTTGGAAAAAATATATAAAGTTTTCTCATAATGTAATAAAAATCCACCCCAGGATCATCTATAAATGTAAGTTGTGGGTTAGTAGTATATTTGATGAGACAGAGTTGGCTTATTAACTGCTTACATGAGCAGAACTTTTCAACGGTCTCTTTCCTAGAGCATGCAGGTACGAAGCAAAAATGCTGTTTTTGACATTTTCCTCTTGCCCTCACATTCTGTTATTCTGAAAGATTTTGGTCCAGAAAACAGATTGCATTTATTAAATAAAATCTTACATAACTTTGTTGTCGAGGGGAATATGCTGCTTGTCTTAGTCTTTCTGAAATGCTGTAAATAGCTCTGGTATCCCCATTTCAGGCTATAAAGGTCCAGATTGAGCACTACTGACCTTAAAAGTTACCTTCCTTCCTGCCCCTGTAAATAAATAAATAAATTTTTTCCTCTTTTTTTGTTTTTTTTTGAGTTGGGATCTCACTCTGTCACCCAGGCTGGAGTGCAGTACCACAATCACTGGCTTCAAGAGATCCGTTTGGGCCTCCCAAAGTGCTATGATTAGGCTGGGCACGGTGGCTCACACCTATAATCCCAGTACTTTGGGAGTCTGAGGTGAGAGGATTGCTTGAGCCCACGGGTTCAAGACCAACCTGGGCAAGACTTCATCTCTACGATAAATCAAAAAATTAGCCAGGCATGGTGACATGTCCCTGTAGTTCCAGCTACTTGGAAGGCTGAGGTGGAAGGATTGCCTGAGCCCAACAGGTCAAAGCTGCAGCAGCCAGGAGCATGCCATTGCCCTCCAGCCTGGGTGACATGAGTAAGACTACAATTAAAAAAAAAAACAGTGCTATGATTACAATTGTGAGCCAACACACCTGGATTCATTCTCATTATGATTGGTGACTTATTGTGAAAGTTGTCATCCCATCAGAGTTTGAGTTATTGCCTTCTCTACAAATTACATACCCAAAATGTCACATTTATGATTTACATATATCATATATTATACCAAGATTGAGTTTCCTTTTTTTGCATCTTTCTTTTTCTTTCCTTCTTTCTTTTCCTTCCTTCCTTTCTTGCTTTCTTTCTTTCTCTTTCTCCCCCTCCCTCCCTTCCTTCCTTCTTTCCTTCCTTCCTTACTTCTTTCCTTCCTTTCTCTCTCCCTCCTTCTCCCTTCCCTCCCTCCCTCCCTCCCTCCCTCCCTCCCTCCCTCCCTCCATCCTTCCTTCTCTTTTTCTTTCTTTCTTTTGTAACAACAGGGATTTACTCTGTTGCCCAGACTGGTCTCAAACTCCTGGACTTAAGTGATCACCCTGCCTTGGCTTCCCAAAGTGCTGGGATTACAGGTGAGAGCCACCACACCCAACCCACAAGATTTTTAATTAGAAGAATGATGGGATTAGCTAAAAGTTTGTTGACATACTTATTTTACCATGAAAGCAATGTGATTCAAATTCTTACATTAGCAATGTCAAGCAGTGAATGATAATTTTCTTTATAGGTAAATATTTTCTCCTTAGAAGTGTATGTTTCAGAGGTAATTAGGAAAATTATACTATGGGCTGTTATTAGTTTAGTAGTATCACCTTGATTCTAGCCCTAAAGAAGCCTGAATGAACAAAATTCCAGAACAGGGTGATCCCTTTCCAGAAATCAGATGTAAACTGAAAATAATTAAATCTGAAACCCAGCCCTGACCTAGGTAAAAATCCTAGTTTGCTCACAATAATTACCTTTCCATTTCAGCAAACAGAACTTATTTGGTTTTCCCCCCAGATTTATCTCTATTTAATTGAGGGGATCAATTATAAATGGTATTATGTTTTTAATTTAGATTTTCTATATTTCATTGTAAGTATTAAAATTTCTTGATTTTCGTAGTTGACTTTCTGTCTTTTGATCTTGCAAAAACTCATTTGTCCTATAGGAGGGTTTTGTTTTTTGTTTTCAGATTGCTTGGTGGAAGGGATGTACACACAGATAATAATGTCATTTATAAGTAGGGAGGGTTTTATTTCTCTTTTTCCAATATAATACTTTTAATTTTATATTATTTTCTTACCTTAATCACACTGGTTAAAATTTCTACAAGTGTGAAATAAACTTATCATAGATGCAGATCTAATAAGTAAAGAGACATGCTATGTTTATGAATTGGATGATTTAACACAGGTGGCATGTTATTTTATGATTTTCAGATAAACGTTAAAATTCATCCATAGAACATCTTTATACTTATTTTGCCACTAGAAAGCACAGATAATCTAGCCAGGATTATGCTGTTAGCAATGATAATGAAGAGCTACTCTTAACTATTTGAGAGTGTAGTAGTTAATGCCCAGGCTAGAAATATAAAAGGCTTCATAAAGTAGAAATTTTCATTACAGACCCAAGATATTAATTTAAAAAAACCCACTGAATTATAGCCTAAATTCATGGGCACAGATAAATGGATCAGATAAATCTGACTAGAAAAGAGAAGACATAATTTTTTTTATCATCTTTTCTTCTCTGAAGATAAAGCTTCTATTATCTTTAATTTTTACTCTTGTTGACAAAATAATCTTTCTTTGCACTTAGATTATACATAAAAAAATGCTGTCATAAATTTACTGTGGAAAATTCTTAAGGTAAGCCTGAGTACAGAGCTCTTCTCCATACCCATCTAGTGATTTATCCAAATTGTATCACTGCTGGAAAATCATTGATTTGTTTCTCAGTTATGTGTAAAAGGGAGCATGCATTATCTGTTTTCTAGAATTTGATTCCAGAGCAAACTTTCTTGAATTTGCTCACATTGAAGCATGGTTTTCTAACCTAACAAATATTTGAATCTGCATGTTAATCTATTATCCAGTACAATTTTATTACAGACTTAATATATTTGGTGACTAAAATTGATTTGATATAGCAAGTTACATATTATTTTAAACAACTTACTCCAATTAGGTTGTTAAATTATCTGTTTATTTTAAAGGAGGATTTTTAAATAAACTGATTCTAAGTCCACTCATGGGAAGAAAGACATTAAAATACTAGATAGGTAAAGTTCAGTTTCATTAATCTTTTTTCAACTTTTAAAGTTATGGTTTTGCAAGAAACAGTAGTTTATTCAACATTACTTAATGACATAATTTTCCTGTTATAATATATTCTTCATTACTGGCTTTTATTTTCTTTTAAAATAATCTGTTGTTGCGTTTCTTATCACAACTAAACTCATTTATTCCTGTTGTCTTCCTTGAAGGAAAAAAAAAATTCATCCTAAAGACCTAAGTAGACTCATGATAATAGGTTTTAATTTTTTTCAAGCTCAGAAAATTTAAATACTAACAGTTTTTAAAAATTGTTAAGAGTATTCTTTGACTTAAAACAACAATTATAGTACCCAGAAAATAGTTTTTAGTAATGTTAAAAAGAAGTTTAGACTATTTTTATAGACCATAGGCGCAATTTCCAATTAAACATATAGTTTCACATAGTCTGCGAAAATATACACTACTTTTTTCTAAAGAGAATTTAAGATAGCCATATCAAATATATATGTGTGTGTGTACATATATCCTCAATTGGTATTTACATTTTTAAAAAGAACACATAGATTCAAAAAAAGAGTAATATAAGAGAACTATAGACAGGATAGCAATATGAAGCTGGAAGTTCCATTAAGTACACAAAAACTACAAATTTTAAGATTATGAACAATTACATATGTAAAAAGATATAAAGATGGGTCTTCTGGAATGGGTGACTGAGGAGTATAGCACGACAGTAAAACTAGACAAAGTTTTTGAAAATGACCACTTACATATTGGAAATTGAACAAAGGCAGACAACAAACAGAAGCATTCATTCAAAAAAATATTGATTAAATTTGCTAAGAGCAGTGTAAATCTATGGCATTTTAGTCAAAGTTTGGTCCCATGCTCCCTCCCCAATTCCCTGGTGTAGAAGTTCTACCTAGGCATGTTGGGAATGTCATGAGAACTAAATCTCTGCTGCCATACTGGAAGGAACTGACTGGAACATAGTATGGAAAAATTCATGCTCGGGGACATTGTCACAAGCAGTCGTGACCACGGCAGCAAAACAAATAGGAAAGGCTAATATTACCACTAATCTGAAGTTGCAGTAATGGTTGGGGCAAGCAACAAAACAGCACATCTAACAGAAAATTAAGAAAACCTAGGGAATAACATGACCAAAGGGAGCTTTATTAATAAATATCTTGCTTGTCCCTGGTTGTATGGAAGGCTATACTTATGCACAAGACTCATTAGAGATCCTAAAAAGGTCTTCTGAACTACTTGACCCTGGATAAATATGAGGTCTTATGAAAGTAGAAAGTAAGAAACTGGCATAGACTTATAAACTTCTTGAAATTTGAAACTCTCAAGTCACACATAGATCCATAAGCAAAAGGTGAAAACCTTAATGTCTCCTAGTTGCACAAGCACAACATTTTATCAATTATTGGCTGCCCATTAAGCTATGCTGACCTAGGGGTGATCTCGAGTAGGCAGGCTTAAAATTAAAGACAAAATAAAACAAAAAACAAAACTGTATAGACATTAGCAGTGCAAGGGAACCAGATTCCACAGAATTAATAAAGGCAAGTCACTAAACAAACAAACAGCAACAAAAACCAGCCCCAAGGCAAAGGATAAAAATCCAAATTTGCTTACATGTGTTTTCTAAAATGTTGAGTTTAGAGAGAGCAAGAGAGAGAGAGAGAGAGAGAGAGAGAGAGAGAGAGAGAGTGTGTGTGAGAGAGACAGACAGACAGACATGGAAGGAAGAAATCAGAAAATGTAATTCATATATTTAAAATATATTCATATATTTAAAAAAATAAATAAAAACTTTCTCTGAGGGTTTAAGATATGGGACTTGGCAATCAAAATATTAAAGTAGTTTTAAATATGTTAAAAGAACTAAGAGAGCCGGGCTCAGTGGCTCAGCCTGTAATCCCGCGCCTTTGGGAGACTGAAGTGAGTGGATTGCCTGAGCCTGCGGGTTCGAGACCCACCTGGGCAGCGAGACCTCATCTCTACAATAAATCAAAAAATCAGCCGGGCGTGGTAGCGTGTGCCTGTAATTCCGGTTACTCGGAAGGCTGAGGTAGAAGGATTGCTGGAGCCCAGCAGGCGAGGCTGCGGTGGCCAGGAGCGGCCACTGCACTGCACTCCAGTCTGGGTGACCGAGTGATACTCCAACTCAAAAAAAAAAAAAAAAGAACTAAGAGAAACCATCTATAAAGAATTAAAGGAAAACATAACAGTAATAATAATAAAATAGCAGATATTGGTAAATGGTAGAAATTATAAAAAAGGAATGAAGTTGATCTTTTAGATTGAAAAGTACTATCACTGAAATAAAATATTTTCTAGAAGTGCTAACAAGCAGATTTGAGCTGGCAGAAAGATGTTATCAGTGACCACGAAAGACATCAATAGAGGTCATCCAATCTGAAGAACACAAAGATCAAAGAAAAAAGAATAAAGAAAAGTCAACAGAACCTCAGAGATCTGTTGAATGTCATCAATGTTACCATGGTAGTTCCAGAGGAGAGGGAAAAAAGACAAAAATATTTGAAAAAATAATGGTAAGTAACTTTCTAAATTTGATGAAAAACATTAATCTCCACATTCCCAAAACTTAACCAATTTTAAGTGAAATAAGCACAAAGATACACAATCAAAATTATTATAAGTCAAAGAAAATCATGAAAGCACAAGGATAAAAATAATTGACATAGTGGTGGTGCACACATGTAGTTCAAACTACTTGGAAGGCTGAGGCAGAAGGATTGCCTGAGCCCAGCAGGTCGAGGCTGCAGTGGCTGTGAACGTGCCACTGTACTCCAATCTAGGTGACAGAGTGAGACTTTGACATAAAAAAAAAAATTGACATAGGAGGGAATAATAAGATAAACAGCTGACTTCTTATTAGAAACAATAAAGGAAGAGGACAATGACATAAAATATTTAAAGTGCCTGAGGAGGCCAAGTGTACTGGCTCACACATGTAATTCCAGCACTTTGGGAGGCTGAGACAGGGTGATTGGTTGAACCAACCAGTTCAAGACCAGCCTGGGGAACATAGCATGATTCTGTCTTTACAAAAACAATTTAGCTGGGCTGGTGGTATGCGCATGTAGTCCTAGCTACTCAAGAGGCTGAGGCAGGAAGATTGCTCAAACCCAGGAGCTTGAGATTGCAGTGAGTTATGATCATACCAGTGCACTTCAGCCTGGGGCGACAGAGCAAGTCTCTGTGTCAAAAACAAATAAACAAAAAATAAAATGTAAGAAGAAAATTGTCATGAAAGAATTTTACATCTAGTAAATACATCTGTCAAGAATGAAGGCAAAATAAGGCCACTTACATGAAAACTAAGACTGAGAATTCATTGTAACAAACAACCTATACAAGAAACACTAAAGAAAAATTTTCAGATTGGAAGAAATTGACACCATGCAGTTCACTTGAAGAAACAGAGAACATAGGTAAAGATAATTATTAAAGACAGAATGAATCTATTTTTCTCTTAACTGATTTGAAAGACAAGAGAAATCTGTGTTCCCCACAATCGATTTGGTATGTGGTTTAGAGGGAGTTGCAGTCAAGGATTCAGTCCTTTCCCCATCAAACCAAGCTCATGCATGTCTGCATTCCTAGCCCAAACACCTAAGTTTGGAGAATTCCTTATCAGGGGTCCAAAGACTTCTCTCAGTGGCCTCTGTCAAAACTGTTTTATCAGAAGGACTTGAAGACATTTTTCTTCACTCTGACTCAATATTAAATACTTTTCTACTCCTAGCCACTCCTTTTCTCCCACCCCTTCCTACTAGTCATAAAATAGTAAGAAGCTTTTGTTTTGTTCCGGGAGTTATTTAGAAGTCTGTCATTTAATTTGCAAATATTTGGGAATTTTTCCAAAATTTTTTTATTCCTAATACAGGAGTCAGAGAATATATTCTTACTATTTAAATCTTTTGAAATGTATTGGGCCATGTTTTGTGGCACAGGACAGAGTATAACTTGGTGAATGTTTCATAGCAACTGGAGTCGTATATTATATAGTCATTGGGCATAGTGTTTTATAAATAACAATTAGGTTAAGTTGATTGTTAGTATTGCTCAAATATTCAGTTACCTTACTCTTCCAAAAATTAATGAGAGAAACATTAAAATCCCTACTATAATTATGGATTTGTTATTTTTCCCAATATCCTTGTCAGTTTTAGCTTTGTGGATTTCTGAGCTCTGTTATTTGAGGCATGCACATTTAGAATTATTATTTTTAAAATTTTCCCTTTTATCATTATGAAATAGCCCCTTGCATTTGGTAATACTTGTTTAGACATGCACTTTTTCAATATTAACATTCACAAGCTTTATTATGATTAGTATTATGTGATATATATTTTCCCAAACTTTTAGAAATAATTGGTTTTATATTTAAAATGTGTCTCTTTTTTAACAGCATACAGTTAAACTATCTTTTTATTTGCTCTGAAAATCACTTTTTAGAATGTTTGCCATTGAGATTTAATATAATTTTTGATGTGGTTGCCTTTAAATCGACCATCTTTTTTATTTTATTTTATTTATTCTTTGTCCTTTTTCTCCTCTTTCCTGATATCTTTTGGCTTAATTAGATGTTTTGTGTTTCTCAGTTTTATAACCTCTGTTTGTTTCTCATCTATATATTTTCTTGAGTGTTTGCTCTAGGGATTACAACATGACTCTTATTCTAGTCATTTTCTTTAAATTAGTATTACACAATTGATGCATATCAAACTTTCATTATCATTCTCTTTCTTTTTTCTTTTCTTTCTTTCTTTTCTTTTTTCTTTCTTTCTTTCTTTCTTTCTTTCTTTCTTTTCTTTCTTTCTGTATTTCTCTCTCTTTCTTTCTTTCTGTTTTTGAATTGGAGTCTCACTCTGTTGCCCAGTCTAGAGGGCATAGAGGGCAGTGGCATACTTACGGTGACCATAGCCTCAACCTGCTGGACTTAGGTCATCCTTCCACTTCAGATTTCCGAGTCGTTGGAACTACAAGCACACACCACCACACCCAGCTGATTTTTTTATTTATTGTAGAGACAAGGCCTTGACAGGTTGCCCAGGCTGGTCTTGAACTCATGGGCTCAGGCAATCTTCTCGCCTCCCCCTCCCAAAGTGCTGGGATAACAGGCAATGAACCACCGCTCTTAGTGCTACATTGCTATTATTCCTAAATTTAAACAATTATGGTTTTTAAAAATTAATTATTAAAAATGTTTTCTGTGTTTATCCACATATTTATCATTTAAGGAGCTCTTTATTCTGTCACATAGATACAATTTCTGTCTGGTTCATTTTCCTTTAGCATACAAACTGTTCTTTAACTTTTTTTTCTTTTTTGAATGGAGTCTTTCTCTGTCACCCAGGCTGGAGTGCAGTGGTACGATCATGACTCATTGCAGCCTTGACCTTCCCGGCTCATGGGATCTTCCGGTCTCAGCCTTCCGAGTCATAAGGAATTATTTAAACATTTTTTTATTTTGTAGAGTCAAGACCTTCCTGTGGCCTTCCTGGTCTCAAATGCTTGGGCTCAACTGATTCTCCTGCCTTGGCCTCCCAAAGTGCTAGGATTACAGGTGTGAGCCATTGTGCTCAGCCTAAAATTTATTATAGTGCAGGTGTGTTGGTAATAACTTTTTTTTTTTTTAATCAGAGTCTAACTATTTCACCCAGGCTGGAGTGCAGTGGCACACTCACTGCCACCACAGCTTTGACCCGCTGGGCTCAGGCAATCCTTCTGTCTCAACTTTCCAAGTAACTGGAACCACAGGTGTGCACCACTACACTCAAATAATTATTTATTTGATTTATTGTACATGAGGTCTTGCCAAATTTCCCAGGCTGGTCTCGAACCCATGGGCTCAGGCAATCCTCTTACTTCTGCCTCCCAAAGTTCTGGGACTACCAGCATGAGCCACCACGCCTGGTGGTAATGAAAGTTATTAATGTTAGTTCATCTGAAATTGTCTTAGCATTAAATTTTTCAAAATATACTTTCAGTGGATAGATAGTTCAAAGGAGCAGATTTTTTTCCTTAATTAAGTGCTTTAAAAAATGCCTTTCCATTTTCTACTTGCATTCTTTCTGAAGAGTATTTAGAGATCATCCTTATTATTTTCTTTATAATATTTGTTCCAGTAGGAAAAAATGAATTTCTCTTTATCTCTTATTTTGAGGAATCTCAATAATTGTAGTTTCATTTTGTTTAGCTTTTCATTAGGGTCATCAAATTTCTTGGATTTGTGAGTTATTTTTCATGTCTGTAGATTCTCTGGTGATGGTGGGAATTCATATTCTCTTTATGAACTTTTAAAAAAAGTCTTATACAACTTTCCCCAAAAATATGTTTGCTATAGGCTTTAGTTAGAAATATTTTTGTCATTTTGAGTGTTTCCTTTCTATTTCTAATTTGTTAAAAGTTTCCTTTATTAAGAGAACTCATACATTGTTAGTGGGGCTATAAATTAGTATAGCCATTACTGAAAACAGTAAAGATGTTCCTTGAAAAACTAAAAATAGAATGACCAAATGATGCAGCATTCCCACTACTGGGCATTTATTCAAAAGAAAAGAAATCAGTATACCAAAGAGGTATCTGCACCCCTACATTTATTGCAGTACTATTCTCAATAGTTAAGATATAGAATCAAGCTAATTTTCCATCAACAGACAAATGAATAAAGAAAATGTGGTATATATGCACAATGGTGTACTGTTCAGCCATACAAAAAATAAAATCTTGTCATTTGTGGTAACATTGGATGAACCTGGAAGACATTATGTTAGGAGAAATAAATCAGATAAGTACTGCATGCTCTCACTAATATGTGAAAGACACAAAAGTTGGTCTCACAGAAGTAGAGTAGAATCGTGGTTACTAGAGGCAGAGAAGTGTAGAAAGAAGCAGGAGATAGAGAGAAGTTGGGTAATGGATACAAAACTACAGCTATACAAGAGGACTAAGTTCTAGTGTTCTGTAGTACAGTTAACAATGGTTTATCGTATATTTTCAAATAGCTAGAAGAGAGGATTTTGCAAGTTTCCATACAAAATGATAAATGTTTGAAGTTACCCTGATATGTGCTGAAATATCATTATGCATTCCAGAAACATGTACAAATATTATGTTAATTGAAAATGAAAAAGTTTTATTTCTTTGTTTGTTTATTTATTTATTTTTGAGTGGGAGTCTCACTCTGTCGCCCAGACTGGAGTGCAGTGGTACATTCACTACCACTGCAGCCTCGACCTGCTGGGCTCAGGCGATCCTTCCGCCTCAGCCTTTCAAGCTGCCGAAACCATAGGTATGTGCCACCACACTCAGCTACTTTTTTGAGTGTAGAAGTGAGTTCTTGCCAAGCTTCCCAGGCTAGTCTTGAATCCCCGGTCTCAGGCAATCCTCTCCCCTTTGCCTCCCAGAGTTCTGGGATCATAGGCATGAACCACTGTGCCCAACAGTTTTATTTACTAGAAATGTGAATGTAATTATTATCCAAATTTATAACATCAACCATATTGATAGGTTTTCAAAAATTAAGGCCGGGTGTGTAATTCCAGCACTTTGGGAGGATGAGGTGAGAGGATAGTCTGAGCCCAGGAGTTTGAAACCAGCCTGGGCAACATGGCAAGACCTTATCTCTACAGGAAAATAGACAAATAAATGAATTAGCCGGGTGTTGTGGTGTAAGCCTGTAGTTCCAAGTCCCTGTACTTGAAAGATTGAGGTGAAAGGATTGCCTGAGCTCAGCAGGTCAAGGCTGCTGTAGCTGTCACTGTGTCACTACACTCCAGCCTGGGGGACAGAGTAAATCTGACTTTAAAAAAGAAAAAAAATTGAGCCATCCCTATTATTTTTGTATAAACTCTACTGGAGTATAATATTTTAATATATTGAACTTATAGTTTCCTCATATTTTGAACCCACGGGTTCAGGCAATCCTCTCGGCCTCCCAAAGTGCTGGGATTATAGGTGTGAACCACCGCGCCTGGCCGCTTCCTCATATTTTATTTGGGGTTTTTCCATCTGTTTTAAGATCAATCTCTATGTTAGGCTAGTCTATAATTTTCATATGGTGCACTGACTTTTCCTGGGGTTGGTATCAAGGGTATATTAGCCTTATAAAATGAATCTTTCATCACAAAATTTATAAAAATAAATCCTTCTTATATAAACACTTATAACTTGTTTTCCAACTCAAAATTTCTAAAATTATTCTCACTCCATCAGACTTTTTCAGTATTATAACTCATTTTTCCTTCCTTCCTGATCTAATTCTTATAATATTAATTTATAAGACACTTTTCTGCTTATTTCCTGCTGTATGTAGTTAGTTATGCTTTTATGTATATGTTTTCACTCCAAATAAATATTATGCTTCTTGAGGGAGAGGACATAATTTTATTCCTCTGAATAGTCTTTCCTTCAAGTAAATATACATCTTGCTTCTCTCTATATATGCTATATATATGTTCTATATAGCAACAGTCCTCAGCCTTTTTGGCATCAGGGACCAGTTTTGTGGAAGAAGGAGAGTGGAATCATCTGGCATTAGATTCTCATAAGGAGCCTGCAACCTAGATCCATCTCATGTGCAGTTCAGTTCACCCTCCTATGAGAATCTAGTCTGACAGAAGGCATAACTCCGCTTGTCTACAGCTCACCTCCTGTTGTGCTGCTGGGTTCCTAAAAGGCCACTGAGCAGTACCAGTCTGCCACCCAGGGGTTGGGGACCTCTGCTATATAAGAACAAGTTCATTCCACAGAATAACGTTCAATATTTATTTTTTTCTTTCATTTTGTATCTAGTATTCTATACGTTTGATTCCACAATGTTAATATTATGATTTTATTTTCCTATGAATGCACTCACAATACTTTTTGCTTCTAAAAACATTGGCAGTAGCAGGAAACTTTTTTTAAAAAGGAAAAATAAGTTATAGGACAACCTAGGAAAACAGGATTTACTTGTTCCAGAAACTGATACTGAAATGTCTATGGCTATGTATTACTGAATTCATTTTTCTTCTTCCTTGTCCTCAAGACAAAAAGGAAAGCATATTATGTTACTTCTTTCCCATCAACTGATAAAAGGATCTTTATATAAAATGCAAATGTTTTCCTTACTGTGTGTATTGCAGTTGGCAAAAAACCCCCAACAAATAAAAAAAAACTCCCCAAAGATGTTCATACCTTCACCCCCTTAACCTATGTTTATATTATGTTACATGGCAAAATAGAACAAAGATTGCCAATGAAATTAAGGCTTTAATCAGCTGACCTTTAAAACCTTTTTAGGTATATATATATATACATATATATACATATATATATGTATATATATATATATATAGAGAGAGAGAGAGAGAGAGAGAGAGAGAGAGAGAGAAGTCTCTTCTTACTATTTTTCTATTTTTGTTTTTTGTAATTCTTGTTAGGATTAGAGACAAGCTCTGTTTAGAAATAACTCCAAGAACAGTTTTTGTATTTTATTTTCACATTGAAAACCACTCAGATTTGCTTCAGCCTTAAAGAACATGTTTATATAAAATAAAATGAACATGGCACAGGGATGCACTTTTTATTTTTCCAAACAGATAAAGGGTTAAATGTGGAAGAAGGATTACTAAAAGCCAGTGTTAGTGAAGATGTGATGTGAGAAAGACAAGACTGGCTATTTCTGGTTTTGAAGATAGAAGAGGACTACAAGCAAGAAAAGTTAACATCTTGATTTTCGTCTAGTGAAAACTCTTTTGGGAATTTTGACCTCCAGAGCTGTAAGATAATAAATTTCTGTTAAGTCACACGTTTGTGGTCATTTGTTAAAGCAGCAATAAGAAGCTAATACACCCAGCCGGGCTTGGTGGCTCAGCCTGTAATCCCGTGCCTTTGGGAGGCTGAGGTGAGTGGATTGCCTGAGCTCGCGGGTTCGAGACCCGCCTGGGCAACTTGGCGAGACCTCATCTCTACAATAAATCAAAAAATAAGCCGGGCATGGTAGTGCGCGCCTGTAGTTCCAGCTACTCGGAAGGCTGAGGCGGAAGGATCGCCGGAGCCCAGCAGGCGAGGTTGCGGTGGCTGGGAGTGGCCACTGCACTCCAGTCTGAGCGACAGAGCGAGACTCCAACTCAAAAAAAAAAAAAAAAAAGAAACTAATACACCTACCAGATTAGTTTTAAAAAAATTAGGACACTGTCACAGAGATATTTATTAAATATTCTGTTTACAGTTCTCACTTATCTTTTCCAGATCCCTTGAAATTAGATCGTCCGAATTATGGCCAACGAAATGTGAGCAGAAGTGAAATGAATCACTTCAGATTCTCTTTTACTGATTCTGTACTTGTGATGGTCCAGATGATACAACCACAAGATGGTAGATTCTCAGTCACCCTGAGTATGTGTAATACAGCAAACACTCCAAACTGTTGTTGAATGTACACTGGAACTAGAATTTTTTTTTTTTTTTTTTGAGTCAGGATCTTACTCTGTCACCCAGGCTGGAGTGCAGTGGCATGATCATGGCTCACTGCAGCTTCGATATCCTGGGCTCAAGCAATCCTTCTCTATCAGCCTTACAAGTAGCTGGGACTATAGCTGCACATCACCATGCTCAACTAATTTTTAAATTTTTTTTGTAGAGACAAGGTCTCACTATGTTGTCCCAAGTTGATCTGGAACTCAAGGGTTCAAGCAGTCCTTCTGCTTTGGCCTTCCAGAATGCTGGGATTACAGGCGAGAACCACTGCTCCTGAACAGGATCTAGAAATTTTTTTATTATGCTAAGTCACCACAATTTAAAGAGCAATTCATTAACATATTATTATATAACATAGCATATCCTAAAAAACACAAGTACCAAATTATAGCTCGTAAAGATATTTCTATCAGAAACGAAGTGTCTCCAAGTTCCAGAATTCTGGCTTGAAGAGAAGGCTTAGAAATTTAGAAGACTTCATGGCTAACATTTCCCTTAGCCTCTTATATCCCATCTGCAGTTTTAGCACACAGATTTGCAATTCTAAATTCTGTTCTCTGGTTAGTGTCTGAAGTGAAGATTATACAGCTCACCTAAAAGAATAATTAAAAAAAGAAGAAGATGGTCAGTAGGAGAATAAGACGCAGCTACACAAATGATAAAGGTTGTTTTATTTTTGCCTGTGGGTAACTCCACCTCTTCATGGATGTCCCCAGGGCAGTCTACAATAACCCTGGCAAGGGGTCAATATTTTCTCAAAGAGTTTTGGGCCTCTCCTGTCCAAACAAATACTTCTTTGACACTTCCGAGTTATCTGCCAAAGAACTTAAAGTTATTTTATTTTAGCCTAGACGTTTTTAAAGGCAAGTTGTTGCCATTTGACCAAGTCAATTGTAGATGAACTCTAGTGTGAGTCTGTTATATAAACAAGTAAAAGATGACCCCCAGATTGTTTATTTTTTCACAGCAGGCTGCAACCTGTGAACTCAAAAACTTATCAGTGCTAGGCCAGGCACAGTGACTCATGCCTATAATCCAGCACTTTGGGAGGCTGAGGCAGGAGGATTACATGATGCCAGTTCAAGTCTAGCCTGAGCAGCATGGTGAGTCACCATCTTTATAATTTTTTTTTGGAAAGTGTTTTTTTTTTAATTATAAAGAAGTGAGGTACAATTCAGGGTTAGGTATACAAACGTTGATTATGCAGGTACCCTTGTTGATGAGGTATGCCCCTATAATTTTTTCAAAGAAAAAACAAATAAAATAAAAGCCTACCAGTGCCAAACTCAAGTTTGTACACATCAATTGTTCAACATCTATAGCCCCAGTAGACCGATTTTTAGACACTGGAGCTTGCCTTGTTGCGTATCACAAGAAGCAGTGCCCAACATCTGCTAGCCATAGATGAAACAAGCCCTGTAACTATAAAAGTTCTCAACTTGTTGCTTCCTTTTGCAACCCCGACTTTTTGTTACCCAGACTGCTGGGTAACATTACCTACACACGTAAGGCCTCTCTCTGATCCCTCTGATTTCCTTTGCCCTTATCTCTTAATTCCACGAGTGCTGTAACCTCTGGAGGGTATCTTGCCATAAGGGACTTTCCCCCACAAACAAACATGTCAAATTGCTGCTCCAAAAAATCTCACGTCATGTTGTTTTCCTGAAATCTCTTGAGCTCACTACAGAATCTTATAGACTGTCTACTTTTACTTACCATTACTCATTTATCTATCATTATCTCAGCTGCCTCCAAGTAGCTAAGTGAGGTAAGTTGATATTATCTATTTGGATTATGGTGAATGATCACTCCGCTAAATCATGGTTTTATTTTTACATAGATGCTAAAGTGTATTTTTTTCTTAAATTTGTTAGGCAATAGGTTCAGGTGTTGTGTAAAAGTTTATCCTGGCTTAGAACATTAGTAGAAATATAACTACAATAGAAAGGACTTTGTTAGCATATTATAAAGCAGTGACTAAGACCATAGATTGTCTCTGAGAGACCAGCGTTTGAATGCCAGTTTTATCACTTTATTATGCACCTTTGGGCAAGTTATTATCTCATTTCTTCCAGTCACTTTCCTCACTATAAAATTAGGGATAATTGTACAGAATCATGTGTCTTTTAATCTATTACTGCACAACAAATTAACTAAAATTTAGTAGCTTAAAACAATAATATTTGTCATCCCACTTTCTGTGATCAGGAATGTAGTCTACCTGAGTTCTGAAGTTCAGTGTCTCCCAGGCCTGTAATCAGTGTGTCACCTGTGACTGCAGTCACCTCAAGGCTTTAGTAGGAAAGAATCTGCTTCCAAGCTCACTCATATGATTGTTGGAAGGATTCAGTTCCTCAAGGGTTGTTGGACTGAGGGACTCAGTTCCACCCTGGCTATTGACCAAAGGTCCCCTTCAGTTCATTGCCCAGTGGGCCTCTCCATCAGACATTTCACATGGAAATTGAGTTGTCAGAGCAGTAAGCAGAAAGACCAGGCAGAGTACAAGGTAGAAGTCACAGTCTTCTATAATTTCTTCTTGAATTCAACATCCCATCACTTTTTATTTTTAATTAAACTACAACATTATTTGAATTTTACATTTTCCCCACCAGTGTTTTCTTTTGTTCCAGTATCTAATCCAGGACATCACGTTGCATCAAATCTCTAGTCTTTTTGTCCTGTGATCATTCCTCAGTTTTTCCCATATTTCATGATCTTGACACTTTTTATTTATCTTTGTAGAAGATTCTTGCTGTGCTATGAAGGCTAGAGTGCAATGGTGCAATCATAACTCACTATGACTTTGGACTCGTGGGCTCAAGCAACTCTCCTGCTTTGCCATCCTGAGTAACTGGGACTTTTATATGGATCACCATGCCCAGATAATTTTTAAAAATTTTTGTAGAGACAGGGTCTCATTATGTTGTCCATGCTGGTGTCAAATTCCTGACCTCAAGCAATCCTTCCTCTTCAGCCTCCCAATGTGCTGGGATTATAGGTGTGAGCCACAATGCCCAGCCTTGATCTGGACCTTTTTGAGAAGTACTGGTAGTTATTTTGTAAAATGCCTCTCAGTGTGGGTTTGCCTTATATTTTCTCATGATTAGATTGAAATTTTGCATTATAGGAAGGAAAACACAGAAGTGATTTGCCCTTTTTATCACATCACATATTGAGTATATGACATCAATATGTTCTACTAGTATTCTAACCTTGGTAGGGGTCAAGGTTGTATCTACCCAGTTTCACTTCAGTAAAATTACTATTTTTTTTTGTCATTCCATCACTTTTGGCATATTATATTTCTTAGAAGTAAGTCACTAGAACCAGCCAGCACACACAAAGAGAGGGGATGATATGGAGTGTGAGTAGCAGAAGGTAAGGTTCATTGGGAGTCATTTCAGAAGCTGTCTGCTACACCATGCAAGGTGTGGGAGGAAGGTTGAAATACAACAGTGCAGATAAAAGACTTAGCATGCTACTTTAAAAAATGATAACAATCATGATTGTTATTATTATAGTGATACCTATTTTGTGGATCACTTTCAGGTGAATTCATTTCATTCAACAAATGTTTATTGAGTGTTTATTGTTATAGAACTTAAAACTACTCTGGTTTAGGAAAGCATATATATAGTTTTTTGTTGTTTTGTTTTGTTTTGAGTCGGAGTGTCTTTCTGTTGCCCAGGTTGGAGTGCAGTGGCACGCTGGGCTCAGGTGATCCTTCCATCTCATTCTTCCAAGCAGCTGGAGCCACAGGCATGTGCCACCATGCCCGGATAATTTTTTTTTTTTTTTTTTTTTGGTAGAGATGCGATCTTGCCAAGTTGCCAAGTTGCCCAGGCTTGTCTTGAATCCTGCACTTGGGCAATCCTCTCGCTTCTGCCTATCAAAATGCTGGCATTACAGGCATGAGCCACCGCTCCTGGCTAGTAAAAAAAATTATGAATTGTGGTGAAATGTCTAAATAAGAAAAATAAACAAGGCAAAGTTTTCTCTAACTTGATTGAAATGGTTACACACACACACACACACACACGCACACCAAAGAATGTGTATGTATGACTATTTCAGTCAAGTCAGAGATAATCTTCCCAAGATCAGAGACAGCCTTCCTGAGATGACATTTATGCTGAGATTGAATTTGATAAAGCATCAGCTTTACAAGATCCTAAGAGGATAGCAAATTCAAGGGCTAGGATGCAGGAAGAGTTTGTCATACCAAAGGAAGAAATAAGAGCTCCTTAATATCAAGTATATTGAGCAAGGGGTGAAGTAATATGAATAAGGTTGGTGAGATAGGCAAGGGCTAAAATATATAGGACCTTGTATACCACGGAATAATGTTTTATTTTATTTCATGTCTGATGAAAAGCACTGGAGAATTTTATTAGAGGTCTTTTTTTTCAAATTTTATTTTTTGCAATTTTTGTCTAATTGCAAAATTATAAAAGAGCTACAAGACTAGTACAAGGAAGGTTCATATTCCCTGTACTCAACCTTTATGATTATTTATATTTTGTCTCACTTGAAGGTTCATATTCTTTATCAACATATTAAGAGTAAGTCAGAGACCAGGTGTGGTGTCTCACATCTGTAACCCCAGCATTTTAGGAGGCCAAGGAGGGAAGATTCCTTGAGTCCTGGAGTTTGAGACCAGTCTAAGCAACATAGTGAGATCTTTTGTCTACAAAAAGATAAATAAATTAGCCAGGTGTGGTGCACATCTGTATTCCCAGCTACCGGAGGCTGAGGTAGGAGGATTGCTTGAGCCTAGAAGTTTGAGGCTGGGTGCGTCATTATTGTGCCTCTGCACTCCATCCTGGGCAACAGAGTGAGAACACAACTAAAAA
The DNA here is from genome assembly GCA_027257055.1 of Cephalopachus bancanus. NCBI lineage: Eukaryota > Metazoa > Chordata > Mammalia > Primates > Tarsiidae > Cephalopachus > Cephalopachus bancanus. The sequence continues at coordinate 10,256,803 of JAPVLO010000024.1, read as the reverse complement.
ATCAATGTTTATATACCTAACCCTGAATCGTACCCCACATCTTTATAATACAAAACAATAAAGCATGGCTAATGCAAATTAAAAAAAAAAAAAAGATAAATAAAGATGGCACCCTGGGAAGCTGAGATCAAAAAAGAAAGAAAGAAAAAAAAAAAGTAAGTTAGAGATAGCACACCTCTTTACTTGAGCACTTCAGTATGCATTCCCTAATAACATGATTATTCTCTTACATAATCATGCCATAATTACAAAAATCAGAAAATGTCACATTAATACAATTCTCACACATTATGGGGGCTGGTAAGTCCAAAATCTTAAGGTGGATCAGTAGGCTGGAGAGCCAGGACGACTGATGTTCAGTTTAAATTCAAAGACAGTCTGCTGGAAATTTCACTCTTGTTTGGGAGAACCCAGTCTTTCTGTTCTATTCAGGCCTTTAATTGATTGAATGAGGCACACCCACAATAGGGAGGAAAATCTGCCTTACTAAGTCTGATTCAGATATCAATCACATCCTTAGACACTCTAACAGACACACCAGAATACTGTTTTTCCAAATATCTGGGCACTGCATGGCCCAGTCAAGTTGACCCATAAAATTAACCATCACTTATGAGGTATGAGGAAAATGAATAGATCAAGGTTATTGTTTTACACCCCAGGTTTCTAGCTTTGGTGTGACTATTTCCTAAGATGAGGCTGTTGAGGGAAGACTTCACCAGTTAAGCTGAAGCTATTTTCTTATTTGAGTAGGAAATGTAAGAAGATAAAATTTTAAAATAAAGAATCTAACGAATATTAGGTTTTCTTGATTTTTAAAAAAAATTGAATTTATAGCTCTTAAGGCCTGACCTTTATTCATATAATTAAAAAATATATACTGAACCTCCTTCTTAATTCATAGGCCAAAGTCATTTATTTCATAGGCCAAAGTCATTTGCATATTGGTACCCCTGACTCATGACTTTGGCGTACTGCCAAACTTTAAGGACTTGCTAGAAAGAGGCCATATCCAAAGGAGTCCTTTCATGTGGAGAAACTTTTTCCACTTCTCTGAAATAATGTTTTGGATGAGAATATTAAGCAAAAACCTTTGGGTTTTGATGTACCTTCTTCTTGAGAAATTTCAAGAAACCAGGAGCTAAAGGAAAGTTTAGTTACAACTCAAGACTCATTCTGTCTGTAGATTTTAACTCTTCTAGGGTAGAGAGATCATATAACACTTTAAAAATTTAATAACACGTACAGACTTGTTCTTCTGAAAAAATTCACATAAATACAAAGGTTTATATGTGACTTCAGGTATTTCCCAGGCTTTGTGAATGCCGCCTCCATGGACTTCAGTTACATGATCCAGCAAGGAAAGGTGAAGTGCCTTAGAGCTGGCATCCTGTCTCGTAATAAAAGCAGTAGTTGGAAGAACCTGCTACAGTATGTGGCTATTGGAGTTGGCTACCAATAGAAACTGATTATAAGGTAGAGAAATACCAATCCTAGATGTGGCAGGGAGGAAACTGATCTTCCTCTCCTCACTAAAAATAAGTTGCTTATGAATGAGATTATTTTTTTATTTTTATTTTTTTTTGAGTTGGAGTCTCACTCAGTCGCCCAGACTGGAGTGCAGTGGCCGCTCCCGGCCACCGCAGCCTCGCCTGCTGGACTCCGGCGACACTTCCGCCTCAGCCTTCCGAGTAGCCGGAATTACAGGCGTGCGCTACCACGCCCGGCTGATTCTTTGATTTATTGTAGAGATGAGGTCTCGTCTGTCCAGGCGGGTCTCAAACCCGCGGGCTCAGGCAATCCACTCACCTCAGCCTCCCAAAGGCGCGGGATTACAGGCTGAGCCACCAAGCCCGCTATGTATGAGATTATTATCAAAACCAGTATTTATTGAAAGGAAAGACCAATCTGCCCTGTCCCCTGAACAATATAGCACTATACAATCCCCCAAAAGAAATCTGCAAGCCAAAGCATAGTTCCACCAGAGAGAGGAGGCCAATGTAACAGTCTTTTTTTTCTATAACCACCAATGCAACTTCTCCTCTTCTAGTTTAAACTATTGTTATTTATCACCAAATTCCATATAATTTATTCTTTCTTCCTTTATACTTGAAATCTAAATTATTAACAGGCCACATGGCTGCTTGGAATAAGCACTACCATCACTGGCCTTCCTTTTGCCAGGTGTGACGGATTTCTGGCTTATGGGATGCAAACAGATGTGGTGTGTGCCACTTCTAGGTAGTGTCCTTTTCTCATTCCTTTCCTCCTTCCTGTTGGGTGAAATTCAGAAATAATAGCAGGAGTTTTGGGACTCATTTTGGACCAAGAATTGATATAGCAAGTGGAAACCACATATGGTAGAATAATAGGATGGGAGGAGTATGAATCTTTGACTCCTAGGGTTACCATACCACCATGAACAAATTACCTATCTTGAAAAGAATCTAAACTTATGTCATATTTCAGTTACTACTACTACCATGTTTTCTTTTCTGTAACTCACAGCTGAACTCCCTAGTAGGCTTTACGTCTGGCTTCCCAAATCCAGTGCTACACAGAAACCATGTTATTTAGTTAATTTATTTATTTATGAGTTTGAGTCTCACTCAGTCGCCCAGGTTGAAGTGCAGTGGTACACTCACGGCCATCCCAGAGTCGACCTGCAGGACTGGCTCAGGCGATCCTTCCAACTCAGCCCTCTAAGTAACCGGAACTACAGGTGTGTGCTACCAAACCGGGCTAATACTTTTTTATTTATTGTAGAGGTGAGGTCTCGGCAAGTAGCCCAGGCTATTCTCGAACCCATGGACTCAGGTAATCCCCTCACCTTGGCCTCCCAAAGTGCTGGGATTACATTACAGGCTTGAGTCACAGCACCCGGCCCTGAAGCCATGTTATTTTATAGCACAAATTAAATTGTCATTTATCTGGTAAAAAGCTTCCAAATGTTCCCATTATCCTAATGGACAAAAATACACTTTCAGATTCATGTAGGCTCTTTTATGCTTTTTCCTTTCAGATCTCAGTTTAAATGTTAGTTCCTTAGGCCTTTTTCTTACCAGCCTGACTAAAGTAACCATCTGGTCACTTTCTACCATGTTCACCCATTTTTATTATCAAGAAAATATAGCTGCTACCTTCAGACACAAAAAAATTGTTTTTCCTATTGTTTGATATTTTTCCCTGAACTAGGGTATGAACTCCACAGGGGACACAAACTGAACTGTTTTGTCCTCTGCTGTATACCAAGCCCTTGGTAAAGCAATTTCGATGTAGATCAAAATTTTAAGAATGTGTAAATATCTGAATAGAGTTCTTCCTGTGTGCCAGAAACTCCACTAGGCATATTAATTAATTAACTCATTTAATTATCATACCACAGTCCTATACCATAGTTTCTATTTTGTCCATTTTACAGAAGAGGAAAATTAAGAGAAGTGAAATAACTCAGCCAAGTCACAAAGTCAGCAAACGACAAAGCATCAATGCTTGTAGATATTGAGATATTGCACTAAAATCTTTCGGGGAAAAGAATGGTGCTAAGCTTGCTTTTTGACTAAATTCTCTCAAATAGATATCTCAAAAATCAGTTTTATGATTTTTGATATATAAATACCAAAATGATACACACAAAGCCTACCAATTTTGTGAGTATAATTAGATGGATTTTGACAAGAATATGACAGGTTCTTGAATAGCATCACTTCGTTCAGTGTCATTTGGTTATAACATTGATTAAAAAAATAAATTGATTCCTGGCTGGCATCACTGTCTGTGTGGAGTTTGCACATCTTGCCTGTGTCTGTGTGTATTTTCTCTGGGTACTCTGGTTTCCTCCCATATCCCAAAGCTATGCTCATCAGGTGAATTGACACGTCTAAATGGCCCAAGTGGTGTGTGTGTGTGTGTGTGTGTGTGTGTGTGTGTGTGTGTGTGCACTGTGGTGGGATGGTGTCCTGTTCAGATGGGTTCCTGCCTTGGTCCTAAGCTGCTGGAATAGGCTCCAGCCACCCGTGACCCTGAACTGGAATAAGTGAGTAGACAGTTGTCTTGTTTTTATTATTCTTTTTCAAGTGGATGCACAGCTCACATTTATTTCAATGATTAATGTTAGAAGTGTTTTGGTCTTTATTCAGAAGTTTGCTTTGGTGTTTTTGTGACCAGAAATATACTACAGGAACTTAACTCTTGTTCATATCAATTAGCTTACAGTAAAATTGTGTTTTGTTTTGTTTGAGACAGAGTATCACTGGCACCTATACTGGAGTACAGTGGCATGATTATAACTCACTGCAGCCTTGAACTGGGCTCAAGCGAGTGGAGTGACTAGTGTCTATGTTTTGTTATGTGTGTGAGCCTTTTTGTACAACCCATCCTGTTAGTCTGTAGCTTTGTATGTGTGTGTGTGTGTAACCAGTAACCACTTTGCCCTGACCATGGCCCACTCTTGTGCCCCTTGCACTTCCTCTTCACTTTATCTGTTACACCTCCTGGTGGATGACAGGAGGAGCCATGATCCCCATGGAACTTTCCGAAGACTTTCATGGGTATCTTCCCATTTGCCTCCATCAGAGCTGAGGGGGTGTAACTGGGAAACCTTGGCTGTATTTTTGACAAGATTACTTCGAACTCTCTCCCTTGCTATCATTGTGCTCCAGTCACCTTTTAGATTCCTGTGTCAGGGCTACGGGGACTGACCAGGCTTATTCAGCTTGAATTTGAGTGGTCAAGTAAGGTAGGCTCCCACCTCAGTTGCTTTGGCCTTTTTCTGGCAACTGTTGGATAATGAAAAGGTTTCTGTACTAGGATTAAGAGACTCTGTACAACAAAAATGTTCCAAAATTCTGCTGAAATCTGCTTTGAGAGGGTTGTCGTGAGGTGCTACTCAGCAGGTGAGGGAGTGTCCCACTTCATCTTGTGTGACTGTGTTTGAGCTTATTGCACTGTTTTCTCTAATCAGTGGGGAAGTCACCAAGTTCACCCTTTGGCATATTGGGCTTTCTGTCAGGCTGAGAGAATTGAAAATTTGATTTGGGTTCAATCTAGTGGGGAGGGTATCCCTAAAAACCACTGGATACTCCCTCTTGAGAGCTGGAAACAAATTTGTAACAAGCATTCAATAGTCTGGAGAACTAAGCATCTGCCATAACAGAGGAGAGACCCCATTGGGATACCCCTTTAAGAACTAGAAACACTTCGGGTATTGTCTACTGACCTATAAGCATTTTGTTTATTTTTGTCATACTAATTGGTCCAAATATTCACTGGGATCAGAAGCACAATGGTCTTTGAATAGTTCTCTTCATTACAATACAATTCTGCAATTAGATGTATTCGGTTAATGTGATGAGATTATTCTGCAAATGGGATGAGAAAAATGGGGTGCAATTTTCCTTTATTTATTTATTTATTTTGAGTCAGAGTCTCACTCTGTCATCCAGATTGGAGTGCAGTAGCATGCTCATGGCTACCACAACCCTGACCTGCTGGTTTCAAGCAGTCCTACTTCCTCAGTCTTCCAAGTAGCTGGAACTATTGTGTGTGCTATAACACCTAGCTAATTATTTTGATTTATTGTATAGACAAGATTTCACCAAGTTGCCCAGGCTGGTCTCAAACCCCTGGGTCAGGCAATCATCTTGCCTTTGCCTCCCAAGGTGCTAGGATTACAAGTGTGAGCCACCGTGCCCGGCAGAATGAAGTTTTCTATGTACAACGTTTTATGTTACATTGGTAAAATAGGTTAATGCAGAAAAGATGTAAGGTTATGATTCAACAGGTTCACAATGAGAAAATCCTGTGCTACTTGAATCATAAGAAAAGGATGGAACAATTAAATGAGCTGTCAGTCCTCCCGTCTCCTGGAGGGTCTAAAGCTGCATCACTGGCACCCGAGCCAGGGTCCCCACTTCGGCAGAGTCAAGAGCCAGGAACAATAGGAATGATCTCCCTCTCTCACACTAGGCAGGGAACTCAGTTTGACTAGGGCACCACTTTAGCTCCAGAGGGACAACTTTTTCTCCAGCAGATGCCCATGGGGGCACTGATGCTGCCACAGGTCAGCCCAAGAGGGCCCATTCTCTGTTTTCTACCTCCAATTTGTTCAGTTGGAAAAACAACATGCCCATAAGGTGGGATGATCTGAGTAAAATAGAAAACCTGCTTTCCTCAATATTTGCAATCCACAACCCCACTTGGGGAGATGTTCAGAATCTATTTAACATTTTATTGACCTCAGAGGGATGGAGAATGGTTCCATATGAGGCCAGGAAGGAAGCTGACTGCATGCATGCTGATTCTGCCGGTAACCTGGTAAGGGTGGCTATTCAGGTTTTGGTGCCCACCTCAGACCTGGAATGGAACAGAAACAATAGAGACAGACATAAGCTTGAGCATTACCAAGACTATATCCTGGCTAGCCTCCATAAGGGAATACCAAAACAAATGACTCTTAAGGTTCAGAAAATTAGGCAGAAGCCTAAGTAGAGTCCTTTGGAAGTCTTAGAACAAATTTTTGAAAGGTATAAGCAGTATATGGACATTAATCCAAAAGGACTAATGAACTCCAAAATGGTGAACACCACTTTCATCAGCCAAATTGCTTCTGAACTTTGGAGAAAGAAACAATAGATGGGGCTCTGGGGATGTCTATGTCTCAATTGGTGGAGCTTGCTTTAGGGTATACACTAATGGAGATGAGGTAAGATGAGTTGACAAGACTGTTTTCCCAACCACTGGATGCCAATTGGGCTAAAACTACCTGAGGCACAGTTTCCTGTGGGTGCTTGAAGGTCGCATCCTTTTGCTGGAGTGTGATCTCCTAACTAAACTCAGTGATAAAATTACCTCCAACCAGCCCAGTATGGCAAAATATCAGAGTGTCTCCAGAAAAATCATGTATCTTGCAGGCTGCTTTTTTTTTTAGTTAGAGCCAGAAGCCTCTAACTAAACTTGGTCTCATTCTTGAAGTGATACTTCAAGATATGGGTCTAGAAGCATGGGCAGATGGGAAACCAGGAAGAGCCAAAACAGCCATCCCAGTAGAAGTCAAGGTAAGGGCAGGAATGATCCCACCATGTTTAAGACAGCATCCATTGAGGGAACAGTCATGATGGGGAATCCAACCTCTATTGTTCACTTTTCTTTAGTTTGGACCCACTAGATGTTGTCGGTTCCCATATAATTCACCCATTCTGCTGTTTCAGAAGCCTAGGACTAAAGAATGCAAGTAGGTTCAGAACTTGACAGTTATTAATCAAGTTGTAGAAGATATTCACCTGGTGAGTCCCAATCCTTATACATAGCTCACTGCCTTGATTGATGAGCTCTGCTGGTTTATGGTCCTAGATTTAAAAGATGCTTTCTCCTGCATGCCCCTCAGCCTGGAGTCGCAAGAGCTGTTTACTTTGGAATAGGAAGACACACACACAAAGCAAGCAACAATATCTTTGGACAGTTCTCCTCCAGGGGTTTAAAAACTCCTCAACCATCTTCAGGAAAATTCTTCCTAAGGACTTCTGAGACCTCCAATTAATGAGATTCTACCATAATATGTCAATGACAAATTAGTTGCCAGCACCACAAAAATAGCATATGATCAGAACACTATGTTAGCTTTAATCTTTCTGACTGAGTAAGGTACAAGGTATCCAAGAAAAATGCCCAGGTTTCATAGCCGAAAGTTAAATATCTTGTGTTTGAAGTTTCCCAAGAGCAGAGAAACCTGCTCTCTGACGGGAAGGACGCCCTTGCTAAAGCAGCCAGATTTAACACTCGGTGGCAACTTCAGGGCTTCTTAGGTATGGCTGGATTGTACTGGATATGGATTCCTAATTTTGGACTTATTGCTAAGCCTCTACATGATGCCTTGAAGGGAGGAGACAATGAGCTTTCAGAATGAAATGGGGGCTGTCAAAAGGCCTTCTGAAGTGTAAAAGAAAAATTTTTGACTGCTCCAGCACTGGGGCTTCTGAATATAAGAAAGCCTTTTGATTTTTTCATGCATGAGTAGCAGAGATTAAGCCTGGGAGTGTTAACTTGGACCTAGGAAATATTAAAAGGCCCATTGCTTATTTTTCAAAGCAATTGCACATTGTCCCAAAGGGAAGATACTCTTGTTTTCAGGCTGTTGCTGCCACTCGTGATGCAGAGAAGTTTACCTTAGATCAGTCCTCCACAGTGCATACATCCCATTGTATGCTCTTCCTGCTGGAACAGAAAGGGGGATATTAGGTGACCTCTGGGAAATTCGATAGATATCAGGCCATTCTTTTAAACAACTCAAGTATAACACTGAGAGCAGTCTACTTTAAATCCTGCTACCTTGCTTCCTCAAATGTCACTTGAACCTGTGCATGACTGTCTACAAATAATTGAAAAAGTTTATTACAGCTGGCCAGACCTGAGAAACATTCCCCTTGAAAGCCCAGACTTAGAGATATTCACTGATGGAAGCATCTTTATGGGCCAGGGACATGAGCCAGATACACAGTGGTAACTTATAGATAGGCCTAAGCATTGTCCCCTGGAACTTCAGCACAGAAGTCAGAACTCATAGCCCCTATTAGAGCAATTAAGTAAAGGAGCACAAGTGACCATTTGCATAGACTCCGAGTTTGCTTTTTCTGTTTTTCATTTTCATGAAGACATATGGAAAGAAAGGGGTCTCCTAACCTATGATATTAAAGAAATAAAATGTGCTAAAGAAATCTTAGCCCTATTAGATGCTGTTTTAGCCCCAAAGAAGTAGCTGTAGTATTCTGCCTTGGACACCAGAGGATGAACAGACTGGTGACAAAGGAAAATATTAGGCAGATCAGGCCACAAAGGAAGCAGGAATGAAAAAGGCCCCTAAGACTCTATTGATGCCTTTTCTGCCTGAAGTACATCTTGGCCCTGAACCTCCCACATACTCAGAAGAAGAAGGAAAAGAGCACTTGATTGCGGCTTTGGCCTCAACCATAGTACTCAAAATGGATGGATATATAATGAGACAGGAGTGGTTTTGGTACCTGAATATCTTAGGAATGACATCATCAAGCAATTCTTGACTTTACCCATGATGGCAGGGAAGCCACCCTCCAGTGGATGCAGAAATATGTCATTGGTACATATATTAAAAATACCACTTAAAAGGTTGTAGAAAAATGTCTTCTCTGTGCTCAGAACAAGCCCCAAACTAGCCCTCCCCATTTATAACAAGGAATTCAAGTCAGGGTAAAGGTATAACAAGAACTGGCAAATTGACTTAACTGTGATGCCAAGAGTAGCAGGAAATTTCAAATATCTACTTGTGTTTGTAGACATTTTATCAGGATGGGTCAAGGATTTTCTGCACCACCCAGAAAACAAACATCTGAAGTTGTTAAGGCCCTACCAAAGGAAATTATTCCTTGGTTTGGATTACCTACTACTAATAAAAGTGATAATGGTGTTATTATGGCTTGGGTCATGCAAGATGTTTCTCAAGCTCTTGGCAAAACCGGTGACCTCCATACAGCCTGGAAACCACAGTACATTGAAAAAAAACCTGAAAAGATGAATCATATTATAAAGAAAACTTTACCTCAGATCTGTCAACAAGCTAATTTGACTTGGCATAAGGCATTATTCATTGTCCTTCTTAGAGTAAGTGTGGACCTTAGAAGCAGGCTTAGACTGATCCCTTTTGAAATTTTATATGGGGGAACATTCTCATGCTCTAGTTCTAGACTATAAGACCTCATTTAAGAGTTAGATACCATTAGATACATAAAATTCCTGGGTCTAACTCTAACAGATAGCTATTCATGAGTTTGCTTCTAGCAGGTTGTGGTTCCCAATGGATATCCTGCTACATCGCATCCAGCCTGAAAACTGTGTACTACTTAAAACCTGAAAAAATCAATATCCTGATAGCCAGCTAAAGCCCCAGTGGAAGGGACTCTATGAAGTCTTGCTGGTGACCCACTCCTCTGTCAAACTCATAGGAATCAAACCTTGGATTCATCACATCCAAGTGAAACCAGCTCCGTCTGATTGGTCTGATGGTCCAGCAAGAAAAGTCAAGAAGATGCTTTGGGTTCTCTGAGTGGACAAGTGAGCCCTTGACGAACCTTAAGGATCTCTTCAAGGAAAAAAAAAACCTAGATAGGTGGTTTCTAACTATTATTGTTGCTGGAATGATTTGCATTTTAGGCCTGCTGTGTTACACTAAAGTAGTTTCTTGCCTCCCTTTATTTAGACACCCTTAGAGCTGATGCAAAATGTCTCTCTTCACTATCCTCCTGTTCATTCTTATTCTATCCCAAGGCCTAGACTGGCATAATACCATAGTTATACTATTCCAGAATATCACTATAGGAGGAAATCTGTCAGACTGTGGGATTTGCCAGCATCTTCCCTCATCTACTTAGAAAAAGCATTTACCACTAGTCATACCTGTCACAGAGTTTTCAGATGTTCCCAATGCCACCATGTATCTAAACCAGTTCCTTTTTCTGCTCGCCTTCCAGGTTCAATTATTTTTACATCAAAATATATTCATTCCTTGCTTCAACCTGTCCCAGGTTCTCAAAGTTGGATGGTTCAATTGAACTACAGGACCTCCATGTTCCTTGGGCAATTGGAATAACAAATGTTACCTGGATCAGGTAAAAAAAAAAAAATCTCTATTATGCTGCTATCTTCAGATGGGACATCTATGATATCGTGGAACCTACAGAAGACAGGATTCCTGGCTTAACTCCATATTGCCCATGCTCCCTATGAATGAGATTATTAATGAACATAACCTTGGAGGCATTACCTGTGCACCCTGAGGTATACTTTTATGTGTGGCATGGTGTCAGATCTTCCTCTGCAAGAATGAACCCATCACTGTCTAAATAGCCTACATATAGTAGGCTCTTGTTTATTAGGACACTTTGTGACTCCTGTCTCTATCCATCCAAATAATGAAACATTTAAGTCCTTTCCCTGTAGATTAAAGAGAGGGTTACTGGAATACCAAGGTACTTGGTGGCAGAGCCTTCTAGCGATACTGTTCCCTAGTTATAGAGTTTATGTGAACAGGGATACGCTCAGAAACCTGTCTGCTACCCTAGGGCTAATCGCCAAAGAAACTGCAAAGAACTTTAGGGCTCAACAAATTTCCTCAATTCATTAGTTCAAGTTAGTCCTAGACAATCAGATGGCATTAGATTTCCTGTTGTCTAAACAATGGGGGTGGTCTGTGCAATACTAACCACCACCTGCTGCACTTACATAAATAACACAGGAGAAGCTGAAACATGAACAGAAAAAAATTCCAACGAACTACATGGCTAGGACGTTTCTACCAGAGACTCCATGTCTGATTGGTTTTCTGACCTACTCTCGTGAATACCTAAAGGTATCAGTTTGACACGGAATCTTGAATCTAGGACTTTCAGTTCTGGTTATAGAGCTCATTCTTTATCTTATGGTTGGCTGCTCTCTAAATTTCTGTACTAAATCTGTAGCTGCATTAATATATTTGGGACCTGAACCAGGCACCTGTGGGTATATGTAGACAACTGCAAAGTAGTTACTTTACTTTTAATCCTGGGCCCAACCCCACCCTCAGCCTCGCCTATGCTCCCTGTTAGCAGGAAGAAGCTAGAGAGGTCATTGCTATTCTCCACCTCCTTAACCCACACTTCAGGAATGATGTCTGCTCAAGCCCAAGGGGAAACTGAAACCACCTGTATAAAATTGATATAGGACCACAGGGTTAAAAAGCTGTGGAAAAACAAACAAACAAACAAACAAACAAACAAACCTGAGTGCTGCAAAGGTGCAGGCATAAGTTAAAGGTCAACTAATCTGTTCTTTCTAAATTATGTTTACATGTTTGCCTTCTCACTTGCATGATTGCCCGCACAGATTCTCTTCAATAGAGAATAGTCACCAATAACTGATTCTCTTCATGTTCTGCCCCTGGGCAAAGCTGCACACGGGATTGAAGAACGTATTTGCCTTTAAACAATGAGTCTCAGGTCCCACCAACCGCCCTGATGACATCCAGGAGTTTGATCAGCTTCTCACACACCTTTCTGTAAAGCAGTAGGTAGTGGTAAATAATCACCATGGTGTCAGGCACTGGGGACCATAAGACTTATCACTTCACCCATTATAATTATAAAATGTCTTTGAGCTATTTATCTAGACTTTGCATTCTTAATGAACTAACTGGCCCCACCTGGTTCCATGACCCCCGAGGAGCTGACTCTGTTCATCCTGAGCCCCATGGCTCTGCACATGAAGACTGTTTCAACACTCCCATGACTTCATCTCCAACCTATCAGCAGTGCCCATTCCCTAGTCCCTGCCTCTTGAATTATCTTTAAAAACCCAAGTCTAAAAATTTTGGAGGAGGAAGACTTGAGAACTATCTCCTGTTTCCTGCTTGGCTGCCTTGTGATAATTAAATTCTTTCTTTACTGTAATGGCTACTGTTTCAGTGAAGTGGGTTTCTGTGCAGCAGACATAAAATCCACTCAGTTGGTGACAAAGCCTAATTTTTTTTTTGTAAAGATGAGGGTTCTTCTACATTGCCCAGGCTTGTCTCAAACTCCTGGTCTCAAGCGATTCTCCCACTTTGACCTCCAAAAATGCTAGCATGTTTTAAAAATTGATATGTTTTGGCTGAGGTGAGTGGATTGCCTGAGCTCGCGGGTTCGAGACTCACCTGGGCAACTTGGTGAGACCTCGTCTCTACAATAAATCAAAAAATTAGCTGGGCGTGGTAGCGCGCGCCTGTAGTTCCAGCTACTTGGAAGGCTGAGGCGGAAGGATCGCCGGATCCCAGCAGGTCGAGCCTGCAGTGGCAGGGAGCGGCCACTGCACTCCAGTCTGGGCGACAGAGTGAGACTCCAACTCAAAAAAAAAAAAAAAAAAATTGATACGTTTTATTGTTTTCCTTTTCTGCTAATCCCCAACTCATTTCCCATATTAAATGAAATCTTCAGGAGTCATTTAAATATGCTTGTCCCTACACTAATGAGCTCAACTACTGAATTCTTTAAGTTTTTTTTCCTTTACTAGGTATTTGTTATTTATTTTCATTTTTTGCTGCTGTTGGCAGCTCTTCTTTTGCAACTGGAACTCTTTCTAAGAGGTTGCCTTATTCATATACTTTAACTGTTTTGGAAGATCTCTTAAACAATATTTTTCCTCTACTCTCACATCGCCACAACAGATATCAACCTTAAGACTTCTGTGACTAAATGTGCGTGGGATTTTTCCCACCCACCAAGTAGCTGACACCACCCGGGTGTCCTCCAATTGATTCTGACACTATCTACCTGGGGATAGTGTCAGATCTCACAGGTTGAGGTCTCAGTCCCCAAGACTGACCCTCCCCAGACACCAGTGACAAGTTTGGGCCTCCAGAATTTCTGACCATACGGGTTCAAGTTGGGGTTGCCACAACCCTTCTTTGAGTCTGATTCATTTGCTATAGCAGCTCACAGAATTCAGAAAAATGCTTACTTACATTAGCTGGTTTATTATAAGGGATATTGTAAAGGATATAGATGATGAGATATGCAGGGAGAGGCATGGGGGGAAAGGGTGCGGAGCTTCCATGCCTTCCCTGAACTCATCACCTTCCAGGACCCTCCAAGAGTTCAGTTATCTGGAAGCTTACCCAGCCCTGCCCTCTTGGGTTGTTATGGAAGCCTCAGGATGTCAGCATTCCTTCCCCCAGGGTATAGGCTGGAACTCTCTCTGTGGAGGGTCTTAAGACCCACAGCTGGAAAGGTAGGGGAAGATTAGAGTCCTGCCTTGGGACATGTGAAAGGAGGATAGAAGATCAGAGAGATTCTGTTTCTGAGGCCTGCCCCTGAAGCCTAACACACCCAACATCATAACAAAAGACTGTAACAAGGGCTATGAAAGTTATACACCAGAAAATCAGGTTCTATGTAATATGAAGTCAAATAGATTATTTGCTTGAGAATAAGTGGGTGTTTTTACTTATTTCTATACAGTAAATCATATAAATTAACTCTGTGGTGGACTGTTTATGTTAACCAGTTTTGCTTTTTCATTATTTACTGCTAGACATGGTCTAGCTCCATTTTGTTTTGGCACTGATAAATGTACAACTGCTTAACAAGTGTGTATTCTTGAATAGTTAGGTACAAAGCCATGAGTTTCTTCCTTTCCTGCCTCCCTCCTTTCCGTCTTTATTTTTCAATTTTATTTTGTGTTGAAAATCAATACAATTTCTATGCGAGTGTCATATTTTACTTATGAGAATACTTTGTTTATTAAGATATTAGGTATTTGCGTTTTACCTTCTATCAAAACAGTCAGATTTTAACAATCATAATTTTTTTTTTTTTTTTTTAGTTGGAGTCTCACTCTGTCGCCCAGACTGGAGTGCAGTGGCTACTCCCGGCCACCGCAGCCTCGACCTGCTGGGCTCTGGCGATCCTTCCACCTCAGCCTTCTGAGTAGCCGGAATTACAGGCATGCACTACCACGCCCGGCAGATTTTTTGATTTATTGTAGAGATGAGGTCTCGCTAAGTTGCCCAGGCGGGTCTCGAACCTGCTGGACTGCGGGCTCAGGCAGTCCACTCACCTCAGCCTCCCAAAGGCGCGAGATTACAGGCTGAGCCACCGAGCCTGGCTAATCATATTTTTATGTAAGGTTCAAATTACATGACAATACCAGCTTTGTATTACTGACTTTGTTCAATCTGTTTTTAAAAAAATATCCAAAATGGGCTGGGTGTGGTGGCTCATGCCTGTAATCCCAGCACTTTGGGAGGCCAAGGCAGGAGGATTGTTTCAGTCCAGGAGTTTGAGACCAGTCAGGGCAACATAGCAAGACCTCTGTCTCTACAAAAAAATTTTCTTTGAAAATTAGTCAGTACACCTGTAGTCCCAGTTACACAGGCTGGATGATTGCTTCAGCCCAGGAGTTGGAGGCTATAATGAGCTATGATCACACCACTTCCTTCTAGTCTGGGTGACAGAACATTTAAAAAAAAAATGAAAATCCAAAATAATATACTAGTCTTTACTTTTTTAGGATTCAAAAAACCCCACATTTCTATATCTATTATAAAAGAAACAAGAATCTTAATAAACAGATCACTTGCTTTTTAACTATCCAGATAATAAATGCAAACGTGTTTGGAGACTTTGGAAATTTTCTCAGGGGCACCTGTTGACCATAGGTAACCACTTTTCAGATCAGCCTCTACTGGCTGGCACCACTGCATGTATCCAGTGGCAGTTTTACTGTTTTACCTTGCTTTCACTTTAGGAATTTTTGACTTTATTCTTGATTTTTGTGCGTGTGTGTGTGTCGGGGGGGTGTTGAGCAAGAAAATACAGGTATAAACTTCTGAACTATAGAAGTCATAAAATAATATGTGATTGAATCCAAAACATTGACACAACAATCATAACAATCATGCTGAAATATTATGATTCAATATATTACAACAAATACATTATAGCAACTAATGTTCATGCTTAAAATATTTTTTGTACTTACAAAATACTATACCTACTGATTTCTTTAGCAAGTATTGCATGTCATTCATTCAGTATGCATTTTACATTCAGGCTGATGATTTGGTCCAGTATTTGTTGGTGTATATGCCTTCAATGTTTTATGACATTCCACCCCAAAGATGACCTCACACCTAAGTATTGTTTTCATCTGCTTTATTCTTATTTTCTTACTTCCCACTCACAATCCAGGACTGAAGCTTTCTGTGCAGATAAATGCTTTGAATGCCTTGCACATACATAGGAAGCAAGAGTCAGGGTAAACAATACACCAGAAACCTGAGAGACCTATGGTCTACTGAGGCAATGAGCAGTAAGAAACGAAGGCAGTCAAAACCAACTAACACCCTAGTCAGGGATCTCAGGGGTGGTTCCAGTTAGAGTAGAACATTTGTTTGACTAGACAAGGTCTAGAGGCAAATGTAAGGTTGCTAAGTAAGGGAATAGGATCTGGGGAAGGATTAAAAGTGCTCTAAAGGCAAGACTACGTAATTCTAATTATGGCTCTGACACTAAACAGATGTTTGCCAAAACAAATTTTAACTAAGTTTATGCTTTTGTCAGTACATCATGAAATTAATGAATGATTACCTGGATTAGCATCATTGAATTTCAGATTTTGAATAGGCTTCAGTGGTTGTCTAACCCAAAAATCTATGTTTTGAATGCCTCACACAATATCCCAAAAAACTGACCAGCTAGCTCCTCCAGTGATACAGAAAAAAATTTATTATCTATTGAGACAATCTATCTTGTTTTGTATAGCTCTGCTTCAACAGGTTTTAAAAGTTTTGGTTTCAGCACTTCTTTTACACTCTTAGAACTTACTGAGGATCCTAAAGGGCTTTTGTTTATGTGGAATATAGCTACAAATATTTATTATATTAGAAATTAAAATAAGTCTTTTAAATTTCTAATTATTAATTTATTTAAAGACAATAAACTCATTACATAGTAACATAGTTTTTAAAATTTAATGATTATATTTCCAAAAATTATAGTGAAAAGAATGTAATGATTTATCTTTTTGAAAATTTTTTTTCTGTTTTTAAAATATCTCTAATTTTTTTCGTTCCTTTTTTTTTTTTTGACAGCTCACTCTGTCGCCCAGGCTGGAGTACAGTGGCACGCTGTGGCTCCCACAGCCTCAACCTGCTGGGCGCAGGCGATACGCCTCAACCTTCAAGTAACTGGGACTACAGGTGCATGCCACCATAGCTGGTTAATGTTTGGACTTATTGTAGAGATGAGGTCTTGCCAACTTGCCCAAGCTGGTCTCGAATCCCTGGACTCAGGCTATCCTCTCGCCTTCGTTTCTCTGAGTGCTGGGATTACAGGCATGAGCCATCATGCCCAGCTTAAAATATCTCTAATTTACATGTGACAAATTTCAATTATTTTTTTCTATTTCAGCTGCACTATCCTTGGGCCTGCTCTTATTACTCAATGGTTCCCTTAGTGCATTATTTAAGATTGAATACAATATTTTGAGGGTGTCTGAGTGGCACAAATAGACAATCTTAATCTGAATTAATGTCCCTTAAATACGTTTACTTTTGATCCAGGTTTTAACTTGCTGGTGTTTAAAGAAATTGCCCTTATTTTACAGATTTATTTATTTATTGACAGGGTCTCACTCTGTTGCCCAGGCTAGAGTGCAGTGGCACAATCATGGTTCACTATAGCCTCAATTTCCTGGCCTTACGTGATTCTCCCACCCCAGTCTCCCAAGTAGCTGGTACTATAAGTACATGCCCGACTAATTTGTTTTTGCTTTGGTAGAGAAGGGAATCTTGCTATATTGTCCATGCTGGTCTCAAACTCATGGGTTCAAGCAATCCTCCTTCCTCCTGCCTCCTGCCTCAGGCAGGAGCCACTGTGGCCAGCCTTACAGTTTTGATTTGATTTGTAAATATTTTAAACCTATGTCAGCTTGTTAAATATGTATTATGGTTTTTGCTTGTTTGGTACTGATGCTGTTACACAAAGTATTCATAATTTTTGTGGCAGATACATTGCTGTGTGTTCAACAAATTGTTTATTTTCCTCTGAAGCATGCAAGACAACTACATACCCAGCACCCCTTGCATCTAGTTAGGCAAGGAACTAAGTTTTAGTTGATGGCATATGGGTAAAAATACCATATGACCTATTTCAGTGCTGGCTAGAAACATTCAGTGCAAACATGTTCACTCTCTCCCCAGTTTACTTTCAACAAGAAAAGAACACCAGATTAGAGAATCAGAAAATAGGAGGAATCTCTGGATTTCCTATCACTTGTAGAGAAACTTCCCAGGAGGGCTATTATTTAGTTCTTTAAGCTCATAGGATTGTTCGATAGCCTATCCTGATACATATTCTCAGCTTTTATTAAAATTCTCTCTCTATGTTGGCATTGATCTGTTTTGTCATAATCATTTCATATAAAAGAATTGTCTATCTCAATTGTACTAATTTTACTATACTGTCATTTAACCCACACTTATTTATTATATCCACAAGGATAACGAGGTAATTTGGGGCAGGTGCTATGATGAATCCAGACAAATGACTAATTCTGGCAACATAGAGTGAGTTGAGATTTATTGCCTTCTCTTTGATTGTTCTGGGAAAAACAAAACAAAAACCTGTGTAGAACTGGCATTAATTTTTCTTTAAATGCTTCATAGAATTCACCACTAACATTATCTGGTTTGAGATTTTCTGTGTTGGAAAATTTTTAACCATGAATGTTGAGGTTTCTATTACCCTTTGAGAGATCTTTTAATTTGTTTTATAAGGAGTTTGTCCATTTCATCCAGCTATCAGATTTATAGGCCACTTTTAGTGTAAGCATGATATCCTTTCACTTTTTTTATGTTCAGTCTATTGGCCTTTATAATAAAAATGCATTTCTTGTGAGCAACATATAATTGATTCTTGCTTTTTCTATGAAACCTGACAGTTTTCTTTTTAATGAAGTGTTTTACTATTAGTGTAGAATGCTTATACAATTCACATGATTATTAATATGGTTAGGTCCAAGTTATGATCTTGATATTAGTTTTCTCTTGGTCCTATCCATCTTTTGTTCCTTTTGTCCTCCTTGTGGCATTCGAGTTAACTGAATTTTGTTCATGATTCTACTTCATCTGTTTTTTTGGTTCCTTTTTGTTATTGCAATTTTAGAGGTTGCTCTAGGGTTTATTGTATGAAGCATTATCATAGTCTACCTTTGATATTACATCATTCACATATAAGATGTATAATGTATCACTTCCAGTATAAGACATTTAAAATGGCATATTATTTCTTTTTCCTAGGCCTTTGCACTACTATTGTGATACCTTTACATATCTTACAAACCGCATAATACTTTATTATTTTTGTTTAAACAGTCAATTATCTTGTAAATAGATTGAAATAACAATAAGGAAAGGGCAACCTCCTCAGGTCCCTTCCCACTGTGGGAGGATTTCTGTCCTCTTAATAAATCCTGCTTTCAAAACAAAACAAAACAATAAGGAAAAATCTTATATATTTATTGATGCATTTTAAGTTCTATCCCCTCATTTCTATTACTCTGCAGTCCTTTATATAGATTCATATATCTACCTGGTATTGTTTTCCTTCAGTCTGAAGGAATTTTTTTTCTCCTTTCTTATGTGTAGGTTCTTTGAATGATGAATTATTTCAGGGTGTTTTTTAAATGTCTGAAAACATCTTTATTCCACCTTCACTAGGCCCTGTGTGAGTACTGGCCACTGTCTCTCTTGACCCTCCAGATGATTATTTTCTTGGGTTAGAATAGCTTCTTTATACTCATGTGCTGTCCATATCCTGCTGACTACTTAAGGAGACACTCTGCACCTCGTCTCTGGGCAGCTTTCTGCTCTCTGGTACTCTGCTCTGCAAATTCTAGTCTCCTTGAACTTTCATCTGTCTCCTCAACTCACAGAATCTGCTGGATGTTCCATGGATCTTGAGTCCTACCTCACCCTCCCCTCTCAATCACTTGGAAATTCTCTCAAGGAAGGAAACTGTTCACCTAGTTTCTTCTTGTCTCATAGAGATCACTGTCCTTCATTATCTGATATCCAGTGTCTTTTGTATTTTTTTTCACACATTTTGTCTCCCCCGCCCCTTTTGCATGTCTCAGGTGGAGGTTAAGTCTGGTTCCTGTTACTTCATCTTGGTTGGCAGTGAAAGTCTCTCCATTGACTGTACTTTTAATGGCAGGTTATTACATTCTATTTTTTAAAAAATGTTGGCTTTGTTTCACTACTGCTTCAGAAGATTTTGCTTCCTATAATCCTTTGGTCTGATGAACTAGAGTACAGAGATCTTTGTACTTTCTCTTCAAAGAGTGGACAGTTAATTCTGTGCATTTTCTCTGCTGCTCATTGAAGTCATTCTCTGCTTTCATGCCTCTTTGTGAGATATGAAGTCTTTGTCCTTGTCCTTTAAGAGTATGCTCTGAGAGCTTCCACAGCTGTGAAGTATAAATATGTAAGTTTCTTTTTTTTAAAGCTTATGTCTGCTGCTTTACACTCTGTTCATTGAAGCTGTGACTTATTATTTATAAGAATTTTTTTTTTGCTACTTAGTAGCAGCTTGCTAGGTCTCTCAAAGTTCTTCTAGACTTCTCCCAACTACCAGGAAATTGAGAAAAGATTACTGTGAAAGAATGTATGAAAATTCCTCATTCACCTCTCTCACCTTTTTTTTGTTTGAATTGGAGCCTCACTCTGTAACCCAGACTGGAGTGCAGTGGTTGCTCCCAGCCACCGCAGCCTTGACCTGCTGGGCTCCGGCGATCCTTCCTCCTCTGCCTTCCAAGTAGCTGGAATTACAGGTGCACGCTAC
Source organism: Cephalopachus bancanus (assembly GCA_027257055.1). Classification (NCBI taxonomy): domain Eukaryota; kingdom Metazoa; phylum Chordata; class Mammalia; order Primates; family Tarsiidae; genus Cephalopachus; species Cephalopachus bancanus. The sequence continues at coordinate 10,236,425 of JAPVLO010000024.1, read as the reverse complement.
CACGCCCAGCTAATTTTTTGATTTATTGTAGAGATGAGGTCTCGCCAAGTTGCCCAGGCGGGTCTCGCACCCGCAGGCTCAGGCAATCCACTCACCTCAGCCTCCCAAAGTGCGGGATTACAGGCTAAGCCACCGAGCCCGGCTCACCTGTCTCATCTCAATTGTTATTGATCTCTTTCTTGCTTCTGAGTCCATTGAACTTTTGGATGGATTTGACATTAAATTCCTGGAGGCAGGCAGCTGGAACAAATGATATCTTGATGTTCCTTATAGTTCTACAAATACACTTTTTTTTTTTTGTCAAGGTCTTGCTTTGTTGCCCAGACTGGAGTGCAGTGGCATGATCATGGCTCACGGCAGCCTTGACCTCCTGGGATCAGGTTACCCTTCTGCCTCAGCCTCCTGAGTAGCTGGGACTACAGGTACACACCCCCCATGCCCACCTAGTTTTTTGAAAAAAAATTTTTTTTTGAGTCACATTCTCACTCCATCACCCAGGCTGAAGTGTAGTGGCACACTTATGGCTCACAGCAGCTTCAACCTCCTGGGCTCGGGCGATTCTTCTGTCTCAGCCTTCTGAGTAGTTGAGACTACAGGCGTGTACCACCTCCATGAGCTTGCCATCCTCCAGGAACTTCTGCATACTGAGCTATAGGAAAACTCTTCCAACCCAGTTTTATATGTATATAAAATTATATACATCTACATTTATAGTTATATGTGTATATATGCATATATATTTATATACATATATACACACATATACCATAGTTTATGTTTTTTCAAAAAATTATCAGCCATGTTTATGTGTGTATCTCTTAATGTTTTACAGTTAGTATAACTACAGGAAATAGTACAGCAGCAATTCTTCTCAATGTGACTATTTCTTTATGTGCAATTGCAGTATACAACTGTATAAAAACAACCTAATTCAGCAATAATTTTTTTCCTAGATATAATTATTTTTAATTATACATTTCGTGAAATACTTAAAATGCAAAAGATAAATGAATAATACTAAGATGATACTTAGATTGTTTCATCATTTTCATTTAGCTAATAAAAGATTATGTGATATTAACAAATATTTAATACTGGAATTTTTAATTAGCCTCAACAATATCCACATTTAACCATGTTTGTAGTTGGCCACTGTTAAGTCTGTCTAATTTTAATATCCTGTGATCCTCATAATATTACACTGCTAAAAGATTCACATTTAGAATGGCACCTGGAAGGGAATTAATAAAGCATTAAAAATACAGCAGGGTTACTGATAAAGTACTTGAGGTAGGCATATCAGTATATTTTCATCTGGTAGACATATCTACATGGAAAGCCAAAATATAATCATAAGATTGCTTGTAAGTATGGCATCACAGAAGGAAGAGTTAGTCCTTAGTGGGACAATCTTGAAGGTTTTGTTATTAAACCATTTCATCTTGGTTCATTCAATTCCTGATAGGGAAGGCCTACTGCATATCTCAAACAAAGAATGATATTCAGAGGCAGTGTTGGAACTTTATTATAAAATCTGTACACTTCTTTCTCCCATCTTCCACTCTTTATAGCAAATTATGCTGAGCATGGTAGCTCACACTCATAATCCCAGTACTTTAGGATGTTGAGGTAGGAGGATCATTTAAGGCTAGGAGCTTGAGAATAGCCTGGGAAACATAATGAGAGCTTGTCTCTAAAAAAAAAAAAAAAAAAATCGCATACCTGTAGTCTCAACCACATGGAAGGCTGAAGTAGAAGGATCACTTGAGCCCAGAAGGTCAAGGCTGCAATGAAATGTGAAGAATGTGCCACTGCACTCCCACCTGGGTGACAGAGTGAGACACTGACTTAAAAAGAAAAAAACATTATATATATGTATATCTATATATACACATATATGGGTATATATACAGAGAGAGAGAGAGACAGAGAGACAGAGAGAGAGAGAGAATGAAATCCACTCAATCCACTCCAAGAAGAATAAGTTATCAAATACTTTCAGAAATTTAACAGATGTATTTTGTCTATGCTTATTAGAGGCAGATTTAATTTAGCTAACCAAATAATCAATTTAAAAATCAATAATTTTTAATAGAATTATCAGAGGTAATATCTATCATATCTACCAAGTTTTCTTTTTTTTCTTTCTTTTTTTTTTTTAGTGTTTGTTGCAAACTTGAGCCCTCTTCCTTCCATCATTGCAGCATAAAGAATATAAGGGAACAGGAAAGTGGTGTTGGTAACACATTCAGTAAGAGCACATATATTTAAGATTAAGCAATAACACTTTTGTTAATCTTTCAACAAAACTCGCTGACTCTCTTAACACTGTAAGAGTGGAGATTTCTCCTTAGTATGATTTTAAGTGTATGATGATTATGCCACTTTGAATTTGACAGTATAATTTGACTTTATTAATTTAAAGTTGTAAAGCAGTCTTAAGCCATGATTTTATATGACCACATCTCATCAAAGCAAAAGTTACTGGTTGGGTAAATACTTCATATTCCATAGATAAAATGGTGATAAAAGTAGACATCTACTTTGAGTCCATTTCTGTCAAAAGAAGGCCTCGGAGGAAAAATGCCATGCTTAATTTGAATACTTCCAAAATCTGAGATATTCAGAGCAGTATAGTCTTCAAACTTCATAAATATCAGAGAACTTCAAGTTTTGATCTCCTAGAAATTGCTATTCAATAAGTCTACCTTACAGAGATGGGTTGTAGTAATTAAAATATAGAAAATGCAAAGTCCAGGGAAGATATCTGGCTAAGCAAGCTGAGTTCCTTAACAAGTAGCAGGTCACTTATTAGTTATGTGACTTTGGAAGGCTTCCTTATCCTTTCTGGGATGTGGTTTCCTCAATATGTAAAATGTAGATAATAGCAAGTGCTTTTGTAACGATTGCTAATGGGTGTATAGCAGACATTTAAAATATGCTAGTTCCTACTTTTTTGTTGTTGACATTTTTGACTGTGAAGGAATGGGAAACAGATGTTCAAAGTAAGATACATATTTTATATCATAATCTTTTAACCCAGTAAACACAGCATAGATAATCAAAACAGAAATTTAACAAAATAGTTTTTATTTATCATATTATGGCCATGTACTGTGCATTATTACTAATTGTCTGCCTCTTGCTAGAACATAAGCACCACTTGGGTAGAGGTATTGGTCAGTTTTTTTGCACTTGTATATACCTAGAGCTTAAAACAGTGTTTGGCACCCAGGAAATAATTTTTTTTTTTTTTTTTTGCTTAATAAGTAAAACAATGAATGAGCGAATTGTAGCTTCCATCACACAATGGTGTTAAGTTCTTCAAAATGTTACAGATAGAAATTATTTATATGATTATCAACATTGTTGGTCTTAGATATGAAATATGCAGCAGAGAGAATGTCATATGCTTTTAAAGTTTCAAACTTTAATTTCTGGCCAGATGTGGTGGCTCAAACCTGTAATCCCAGAGCTTTGGGAGGCTGAGGCAGGAGGCTTGCTTGGGGTTAGGAATTCAAGAACGACCTGGGCAACATAGAGAGAGCTCCTTTCTAAAAATAAAATAAAATAAAATAAAATAAAATAAATAAAAAATTAGCTTGGCATGGTGGTGTGCGCACCTGTAGTCTCAGTTACCAAGGGAGTTGAGGCGCACAGGTGTTGGAGGCTGCAGTGATTTCTGTTTCTAAGGAGGATGACAGGTAAAACTTATCAGGTGCTCATGGATCCGAAGTATGATACTTGTGGTGGCTTGATTCTTGGAGTCCAGCCCTAGCCTGGTTTGGTACGTAGCAAAGGAAGACAACCGTGGGATCTTTTCTTGAACAATCTCCTGATGCAACTGCGTTTACAACTTTCAAAGCAGCACCCGGGGGAACTTTCGGCCAGAGACTCCCACAACCTCCATTTGTTCCCAGTCCCTGGCCTCGGGGACCCATGGCCGGCTGAGGGCGGACTCTGGACGAGTGTAGCGAGCTGCGCACTCGCCTCCTCACCTGGCCGCGGCCGGGTCGCACTCCCACGCTGCGCACTGGGGTTGGCCCGGTGGCGACAGGTGGGGCGTAGCCGACGGCCAAGCCCACGGCCTGCGGCGCTGACGCCCGCGCTGGCGACAGCCGCGGGCGGCAGGAGGAGGGTCTAGGCAGCAGGGAGATCATTTACAAGAAGGAGGGCGGGGGGCGAGGTGTCGTGCCGCACGGGGGCGCCGTCACCTGCCCGGGGGCGGAGTCAGGGAGGAACCTGGCTGTTGGCTGCTCAGAGGCACCGGAGTCGGAGAACCCATCCTGACCATGATGGGCGCCAAAGGCATCGCGAACCCGGCTTTCGTCCCGTCCAGCCCGGACACCCCGCGCCACTTGTCTGCGTCGCCCTCCCAGGTCCAGGTCTCCGCCCGGTCGTCCGACCCCCGGGGAGAGAATTCGGAGCCTCAGGAGCCCCAGAAGCCGTCGGAGCCACCTCTACCTCCAGCCGCTGCTCCTGCGTCCCCAGAGCGGCCCGGGCCGCCGTCGCTGTCCGAGCTCGAGGAGGGGCCTTGCGGGTGGAGGAACTTCCACCCCCGGTGTCTCCAGCGCTGCAACACGCCCCGAGGGTTTCTGCTGCACTACTGCCTCTTGGCCCTCACGCAGGGTAAGGTCCAGCGCGCTCCCGAGGGGGCGTCGGCGCGGCGCAGAGCCAGGGGGCGCGGCGAGCGACCGGGCGGTGTGGGCAGGGGCGGCGGTCGCGCGGTGCTAGGCGGCCCTGGACTTGAGACTTGCCGGCGCTCCCCGCGACGTCCACCAGCCAGGCTCAGCCTTTCTCGGTCTAGCTTCTCCTTTATCGCAACTGTGGGAACTTGCTCTACAACCTTTTTCGCTTTTGTGTTTTGCCTCAGTTGAGCGTCTTCCGTACCTCCAAGAAGATGGCAGAGACCTTACTTTGGGAATGGCATGCCCTGGGGGAGTTTATTTTACATTGTAAAACTGTACATTTCACTGAATCCCTCATTAAAGGGGATTTAAAAAAAAATTTTTTTTAAATGTTTCTTTAGGGAAAGGATTAATAATACATTTGCAGATGAGATTAGGATGCGCATCAAAAGAGAAAGCTATTTAAATTCTATAGTACAGATTAGAGATAAGCATTCATGTCTTGTAGGTTATACTTAGCATGGGGGGGGAGCAAAAGGGGAGCCCGGTGAGTAAATTAACATAGGCTTCTGGGTTGTTGAATCAGTCACAAGGGAGTTTTCCAGTATCTGTTTTGTTGTAGGATCTCTTTTAGGTTCTCATGGGAGTTACAGATTAGGATAAATTTATACCCTCAGGAGTTTGCAGTCTAAGCTGAGTTTGGAGAGGTGAATGAGATGGTGGAGGGGGGAAGGGTCCCTTGAAAGAAAGCAAAGAGAAGGTAAAAGTTGTTGTGGTGCTGTATCTAGTGCAGGGGTGAAAGAAAATGAGACATTACTCTTAGGTGACATTGAGGAGGGGTGGAGATGAAGTGGAGTATTTTATAGGACATGCTGAAGATTAGTTTGAATTGGTATGTAGATTTTTTTGGCCATTTGAGTCAGCATTTTGATATACAAAATTTTGTAAGTAAGCAAAGATTGATTGGAAGATATACAACCTAAGAAATGTTCTTTGGGGGCTTTGAAGTTGTTTTTTAAAAAGATTTTAGATAGCTAAATCAAGGCATATATGTTCTTATTCCTGCTCCCCTGCTCCAAGGAACCCAGTGCCCCTGTATTTCCACGTGTTCGGTGCTAAGTAACTATTTGCTGTTTGCAAGTCAGCTGCAGTTCTTCTACTGAAGAGATTTGTGCTAAAGAGTTATTGCCCTGTCTACCTTTCTTGTGTCCATTAAAGTTTCCCTTCCATGACTGTCTTTTTTTTTTTTAATTGTAGAGGTGAGGTCTCGCCAACTTGCCCAGGCGGGTCTTGAACCCGCGGGCTCAGGCAATCCACTCACCTCGGCCTCCAAAAGCGCTGGGATTACAGGCTGAGCCACCAAGACCGGCCTCCATGAATGTCTTGATCATGGTTGTCTAAAATTGGTGATTGTGAAGCATTCAAATGAATGTAAGGTTCAAAAAGTTGGACCCAAGTAAAAAATGTCTTATGTTTTATCATATGATCTTCTGACACATCTACATTATTCCAGAAGATATTATTTTATACTTCATATAGCATTGTTTAAAATTATTATCAAATGTAATTAGCACTCTTAGAAAAATATGTCAGGTTTAGTTTGGAGACCGCATCTACCCAAAGGTCCCCAATTTAAGAAGCATAATCTGAGGTAAAAGTGACCCTATAAATTAATTCATGTTTCAGTTTAGGTTTGAATGACCAAAATGTTATTGCCATGTTCCTCAGCGTGATCTCTAAGAAGATCATTTCCATCGTATATTAACAGATCTTTAGTTGGGAAGAAAAACAAAATTTGTCAGAGCTTATTTAACGCAGTATTTCACAAAGGCAGATAGGGTTTATCTTAGCACTTAATTTCTTAATGTGCTTCCTGTCTTCATGCTTTTACAATAGAGAGATGTAGTATATAGTATATCATGGATTTTTTTTTTTTAATTAGTGATCTTGGAACTTGTATTGCATAGAATTCACTTTGTGATTTATAGGATTAAATTGCTATCCTTCCACAGGAGTTTACAAATTTGTTTTTTCAAGGAGCAAACAACCATGTTATCTAATGACTGATTTTTTAAATCAGTATGGCAGGTGGGTACATTTTCTTCTTTTTTCTTTTTAAAATTTGATACCAGGTCTCATTCTGTCATCCAGGCTGGAGTGCAGTGGCACAATTATAACTCATCGCAGCCTTGACTACCTGGGTCCAGATGATCCTTCTGCCTCAGCCTCCCAAGTAACTGAGACTGTAGGCATGCACCACCATGTCTGGATAATTTTTTGATTTTTTTGTAGGAGCAAGGTCTCGCTATGTTGCCCAGGCTAGTCTCGAACTCCTGGGCTCAAAGCAATCCTCCCATCTCAACCTCCCAAGGTACTGGGATTACAAGTGTGAGCCACCGTGCCTGGCTGGAAAATTTTATGTTATCAGATAACATTATTTCTTACAAGAGTATTATTCCTAAGTACTTTAGATTCTTTATTTTGAAATTTCAAGAATTGTAAGTTGGTTTATATAGTCTTATTAAACTGGCATACAAATAAAACTCATGTTAGGACCTTTGAAACTTGTTATATCTATTTTTCTTGTTATATCCATTTTCAGTTAGTCTTGATAGAGCAAAATTTAGAGATTTGTAGAGATCATGACTTGAATATACTCATTCTGTTAATTAATGAATGAAAATAACTTGCAACACCTCTTAAGTAAAAGGAGCATCTAGTTAAAATTTGATCAGATGCTTTTTATTTTCAATTTATAGCAATGTTTAAACTCATAAGTTTAATCTGTGTCTGGACAGGCCATTTTAAAGTCAGTCAAAACCGATTTTTAGTCTTTCCTTATTTACCTTCTATTCCTTTATTATAGTTCTAATAAGTAGATGAAGTGTCAGATTTTTTCTTCTATTTTCCATACAATTTAGAATGCTAATGGTTGCAATAAGACTCTCAGTCTATGTTTATTTTTGCTCCAGAACTTTTTAAATAACAACTTTTGTATTTGTGTTAGGAAAAAAATGGAAGTTTGAGAGCTCAGTTTCTCCTTCTTTTTTAAGACTAAATCAAGGTGCTGTCATGTTCTAGATAAATATGTTTAAGGATTGAGTAACTTGGCAAGCAACTGAGATTGACTGTTATAGCCGCTATGGCCACTTGTATCTTTTATACTTTTCCAAGTGAAGTCTATGGGAGTGTACTTCTTGGAAACTCTAGCAAACTGACTTCATGGAACTTTACCTGACTGATTTTTTGTCTTTTGAAGAAAAATGAATTAAGGCTAGTTACTACAATTTAGTATGTAGCAAGCATCAGTTTTGTTGGACACCTGAAAACTCACTATTATACAATTTAAAAAGCAAGCCAATTTTCAAGTAAGTATGTTTGGGTTGCCTAACTGAAATTTTGAGACTTTAAAAATTGGCACATTTTAAAAAAATCAAAAGAAACGAACTTTATTGCATTGTGTTAATAATCATAATCTACATGGCAAAGTTTTCATAATGCACATGCATTTACTTTTCTCTTTTTTAGGTATCGTAGTTAATGGCCTAGTAAATATTAGCATTTCCACTCTTGAGAAGCGTTATGAAATGAAGAGTTCCCTAACTGGCCTGATTTCATCAAGCTATGACATTTCGTTCTGTGTATTGTCTTTATTTGTATCATTCTTTGGTGAAAGAGGACACAAGCCAAGATGGCTGGCATTTGCGTCCTTCATGATAGGACTGGGAGCACTTGTGTTTTCGTTGCCACAATTTTTCAGTGGAGAATACCAACTGGGGTCCATTTTTGAAGGTAAGTTTCTGTTGAATTTGTTTGTTTTAAAGAAGTGTATAAAACTCAGTCATTAACTTTATATTGTAATTCATTTGTACAATAGATTTAAGTCTCTTCCACTGCCCACTACTTCATTTCATTCATTTGTTATGTGAACTGTGTGAGGTAGGAGATTACAGAGACAGACCTTCACTTCAGTCCTTCTACAAGTCTTTAATCTTCTGATTCTCTTTCCCCATATTACACACCCTCCTCCTCAAGAAGAGGCGACTCACTTTCCTTTGCTGGTGTTGAGACCTCTTTGGAGTTCTGAGGTCTGTAGTTTTTCCCTTTGTGTTTTTATTTGCTGTGTCAACAGCTTTGCACCATAGACATGTTGATTCCTAATTTGAGATCAAGAGAGGTGACATTTAGAAGAGAGATTTTTCCTAAGAACTAAAACGAGATCTACTTTGGCTCTAGTTTAGAGACACAGAACACAGAGAAGCCTACAGTGTTGCTCTTAGTTAGATGAAGAAGTACATTATTCAAAGACTCAGAAAGGTAATTTGATTGTTAAAAATATTTTTTTCCAAAATTTCATTTTTAGTTGAAAAACAATTACAGTAGAGTCAGAGAAATGTGTAATGAAAGTAGACCTTTGTTCTGTGCCTAGTTGTCAGGAGGAAAACAATCATATATTTTTATATCCTTTCTGGAACTTTTCATAGCAAATATTGAAATAATTAGAAATAAAATCAGATGGTAACAAATTCAGAAGCTTTCAGGGATTCAGGAAGTGAATAAAAGTGTTAGAGTAAGGAGACAATGGAGAATTGGAGCTGGCTATTCTAAAGGCATTAGTTTAAAAAAATTTGAGTTCATTACATTTTTGTGTTAATATTGAAAATTAGTATTTGCTATAGGTGAATTGGTTGTTTGTCCTCCCAAACCTCATGCTAAAATTTAATTCCACAGTGGGAGGTGAGAGCTTAATGGGGGCAGATCCCTAATGAATATGTTAATGTCTTGTGGGAGAGATCAGTGAATTCTCCCTCTATTAGTTCCCACTGCAGCTGGTTGTGACAAAGAGTCTGGCCCCTTCCCTCTATGTATCTTGCTTCCACTCACCATGTGATCTCTGGTCAGCTACCCTTTACCTTTTAGATGCTGGCATCATACTTCTCGTACAGCCTGTAGAAACAAGAACCAAATAAACCCCATTTCTTTATAAAATACCTATCCTCCAGTATCCCTTTTTAGCAACACAAAGGACTAAGACAATATTAAAGTATTACTCTCTCCCAAGAGGAGTTTTCCAATTCTAGAATGACAACAAATAGGAAAATATTCTCAATAAAAAAGTATGTTATGCAGCAAGGTTATAGAAGTGCACTTACTAGGTAAATAGACTTCCTTTTAGAAGTTAAAATAGATTATACAAGCAGATAGATGAATAGAGGGTGTTTTAAGAGTGAGGTAGAGCTTGAAATGAATACAATAAGGAGAAATATAGTGTCAGTATTAGGAGCACTTAGGTAGTTTCTAGTACGTTATCCAAGATTGAACAAGGCTGACTTGACATAATTTCACTTGTGTAGTTTTAAGAACAAGGCACATATGGCAGCCTAGGCTTTAGTTAAAGTCTAAATAGTGAGGGGAAATCTAAATATTACTATGCCATACAAGAAAACATTATACTGGGCAACCGCCTCGGGTCCCCTCCTACTGTGGGAGCTTTTCTGTGCTCTCAATAATGATATTAATTCCATGATAGTGAAAATGTTGTTGATTTATAGCATTCAGGTGGTAATATTTGTGCTGTATCTAGGCCCTTATTCTTTGAATTGATCAGATGCTTTTCTTTTTCTTAAAGTAAACAAACCTTGTTCAAAAAACTCTCTAAACTAAAACAAAAATACATCTTCCTGTATACAAGCCTGATTTGTCTTCAGTGAACTTCTCAGCTTCATCTCTTGCCATGCATACCTGGAGTTATAGCCAATATGAATAATTTTTCCCCCCAAAGGGAAGTGGCCACAAATTGAGGTGTTTGTGTGTGGCCAGAAAGGAAGCTAAGATGATTTCTGAGGCCATATCATAAACATTTAGTATATTACTGTTCATTGTTTAGGTTTTTTGTTGATCTAATTGACGTCTCTCATTATTTTAGTAGATTGTTGAAATAGATTAAACAGAGAAATTATCTAATCTGTAAAACTTTACTCCAATTTAAGACTTGTACTTTAAATCAATATCTGATCTGTGGCAAGTGAAAGCAAAAGTCAGGTTGCCCTTATGTTATCCTGCCATTCATACAACAGATATTTATGGATATGAACTATATGTGGCTCTGAGATAACAATAGTAAAATAGTTCCATGCCATCTGGGTTTTATGTACTGGTGGGAAGGAATACACAACTATTAAGCAAATCCACATTGAAAACTTGAAATCAACATTGAAAAATTGAAAACTGAGGTGCATAATGAGGGGAACAAATAATATTAAGTAATAGTGTACAAAAGGGTCAATATGTGGGCCAGGGAAGGCTACTGTGATAAAATCTGGGTAATGAGTCAGCCTTCAAAGATGCTTTCCAGGATGAAGAAAAAGATGGTTAAGAGGGCCTTGGAGCAGAGAAGAGCTTGTTAGGTTTTAGAAATTATCAGTTGTGGCCGGCATAGTCAAAACAAGGGAGAATGTCTGAGAGAGAAAGGTAGACACCAGGGAGGCAGTTAGATTTTGCTCCACCTACAATGTAAAGTCACGGAAGAGTTTTACATAGGGAAGTGCATGATCTCTTGGTATGGGGCTTTTTTTGTTTGTTTGGGTTTTGTTTTTTGAGTTGGTGCCTCACTCTGTCACTTATGCTGCAGTGTAGTGGTGTGATCATGGCTCACTGCAGCCTCAACCTCCTGGGCTCAGAAGATCCTTCCTCCTCAGCCTCCTGTGTGTATATCACCATGCCCGGCTAATTTTTTTGTGGAGACGAGGGCTTGCTATGTCGTCTAGGCTGATCTCTAACTCCTAGCCTCCAGCAATTCTCCACCTCAGCCTCCAGAAGTGTTGGGATTACAGGTGAGGGCCGTTGCTCCTGGCCTTATTTGTGTTTTAAAATGATAGTTTTGGCTTTTATGGTTCTGAGAGAAGAGTAAATGGGAGGAAATCACTCAGGAGGGTTGTAGTGTAGTTCAGGTGAGAGAAAGGTGCTGAGACTGGCGTGGTAGCAAGAGATTAAAAGGAAGGCTGATTCTCAATACATTTTAGAGGAAAAAGAGCTAGGACTCTATTGGAATTCTTGTGATGGAGGAATGTGTAATGACTCTGGTATTTGACTTGGCCAACTGGGGCCATTTTTACTATAATGTGGCAAACTCGGTAGAACAGAATTGGGAGAAGAAATCAAGAATTTGGGTTTAGAGTTTTAGGTGTGAACTGTGAATTATATCCAGTGTTGCAGTATATGTCCTCAAACATATATATTTACATAAATGTGCAAGTCATTCATAGGGCTTGATTCCTAGAAGTGAAAATGCTGGATTTGAAGGGCTTCCTCATTCTATTTTTTTGATAGAAAATATTTGATAGAAAATATTTCAGGAAAAAAGATATTAAAATTCTCCCAATGTTACTGTATGAAAATGCCTAGCTGCTATTTGAATTTTTATATTTTTCCCCTGAAACTTTTCCTTAACAGAGATATCATCGTTGTGTGTGTGAATAGATGTTTCAGAACTGAAATTGCATTATGTATTTAAAGGAACCCAGATATTTAGAAAACGAACGGAGTGTTAGAAATTACAAATTCCTTCTTTTTACAATGTACCTTAGGGTAAGAGTAAAGTGACTACATAGTGGTTTCATAGATGGTGAACAACAGCTAAAACTAATTCTAATTTTTATGCTTTGTTTAATTTTTTTAAATCTGTAAGCTAATTACTCAGTAGGTTATCTGCTATGTAGAATGATTTAAATATTTTTATGACTTTAAGCCATTTCTTCTCCAATTTAGGTAGTCAGGTATAATGGTCTGTACTTTATTTAAAACATCATAACTTTATACTTATCTGCTCAAGTAAATGAATCCACTTTTGGAAATATGGAACCTATAGTCAAAAACCTGAATTATTTGTCTAGTAAGGAGAGGAGAAAAGAAAATTAAGGATTTAAGAAGGAAAAGGAAAACAAATTAGTTGAAAACTTTCTATAAGTTAACTGCAAACAGGAAAATGAACAATCTTCTTCCTTTTCTTTTTTTTTAAGTCAGATTCTCACTCTGTTGCCCAGGTTGGAGTGCAGTCGCACAATCACAGCTATTGCAGCCCCGACCATTTGGGCTCAGGTAATCCTTCTGCCTCAGACTTCCAAGTTGGGACTACAGGTGTGCACCACCATGCTTGGCTAATTTTTTTTTATTTTTTTGTAGAGACGAGGTCATCCTATGCTACCCAGGCTGGTCTTGAAGTCCTGGACTCAGACAAACCTCTTGCCTTGGCCTCCCAAAATGCTAGGATTATAGGCATGACCCACTGTGCCTGGTTTGACAATTTTCTTAAGTGACATAATGTAGAACATAACATTAAGAAGTTCTTTTATTAACTGAAACATACATGTAATTTAATTTGAAATGAACATTGAGGAAACTAACACATCCTTGTGCACTTTTTCTGTTGTTCTTGTTTTTTGAACTTGAAGGAAACCAAAGTCAGTGCTTACTTTGGATGAGATAATCTCTATTAGAGGAGATTCAAGTAATGTAATATAATTAGTAAGTTGAAGAAAACAAAATACAAAATATGATAAGCATGTATAATTTCTCAGGTGAAAGAATAAGACAAAAGGAGGTCAAAATGCAGCAAAAAGTGCAAAGATGTTTGGAAACAGATTGAATTTTCTATTGTTTTGTAAAAAGATTTAAGTAGGTTTTAGGAGAATTTTTTTTTTTTTTGAGTTGGAGTCTCACTCTGTTGCTCAGACTGGAGTGCAGTGGCTGCTCTCGACCACTGCAGCCTCGACTTGCTGGGCTCCGGCGATCCTTCCGCCTCAGTCTTCCAAGTAGCTGGAATTACAGGCGCGCGCTACCACACCCGGCTAATTTTTTTGATTTATTGTAGAGATGAGGTCTCACCAAGTTGGCCAGGCAGGTCTCGAACCCACGGGCTCAGGCAATCCACTCACCTCAGCCTCCCAAGGCGTGGGATTACAGGCTGAACCACCGAGCCCGGCTAGAATTTTTTTTTTTAATGGAAGCTTTTATGGCGGCATAAGCATTAGAGGTGATGATATTTGAATGGAGATTATCAAAGAGAAGTTTGGTTGTTATTGGATTAAAAAAAGAGAAAGTATTAATATTAGGAAAAACAAATACATTCTTTTATGGGTTAATTTTTGTATATGTTAACCTGAAAATGAAAAAGTGTCATAAAGTATTTTTCTGAAAAATCATATTTGGCACTCCCTTTTGACATAGTTCAATATAATGTTAATATAACTTTAAAATATTTAGAATGCAATAAATCTTTTTTTTTTTTGAGTTGAAGTTTCACTCTTGTAGCCCAGGCTGGCGTGCAGTGGCATGCTCATGGCCACTGCAGTCTCGACCTGCTGGGATTAGGCAATCCTTCTGCTTCAGTCTTTCAAGTAGGTGGAACTACAGATGCACGCCACCACGCTCGGCTAGTTTTTGTGATTTATTGAAGAGATGAGGTCTCACCAAGTTGCCTAGGCTGGTCTTGAACCCCCAGACTCAGGCAATCCTCTCGTCTTTCGCCTTGGACTCAGGAATCAATATTTTAAAAAATCACCCAGGTTATTTTGGTCTAATTTGGAATATACATGTCCAGTTTCATGTCGAATTATTTTGTAAAGTTTTAACTGTGGACATATAAAAGTTTCTTTTCATTTTAAGATTATTACTTTAGGGCCAGGCTCGATGGCTCAGCCTGTAATCCCAGCACTTTGGGAGGCCGAGGTGAGTGGATTGCCTGAGCCTGCGGGTGCGAGACCCGCCTGGGCAACTTGACGAGACCTCATCTCTACAACAAATCAAAAATTAGCTGGGCATGGTAGCGCGCGCCTGTAGTTCCAGCTCCTTGGAAGGCTGAGGTGGAAGGACCGCTGGAGCCCAGCAGGTCGAGGCTGCGGTGACCGGGAGCGGCCATTGCACTCCAGTCTGGGTGACAGAGTGAGACTCCAACTCAAAAAAAAAAAAAAAAAAAAAAGATTATTACTTTATATCTTCCTTTAAAGAGGTTTCACAACCATCATGAAATAGTAGGTGCTCTAATATAGTCAGTTTTGTTGAAATTCAAATGACTGAATTTCTGAAATAGAGGAAATGTATGGAGAAAAATAAAGGGGAAAAAAGTGTCAATAAGATGTTAACACAAACTCAATTCTCCTCACAAGCTACAGTTTGCTGGTAGGTAGAGGTTTAAAAACTCCATGGCCTTCATTAAGAGCAAAACATGCCCCAGTATTTCTCAAAGTGTGAGTTGCAGATCACGGTTTCTAGAGGTATTAAGAGTATATTAAAATGTGTTCCTTATGATTGAAGACCACTCTTAAGAAAAAAAAATGTGTCCATGATTGAATGAGTTTGGGAAAAAATGAAAGTTAAACTTTCTTGTGAAAGCAAATGCATTTTAAAGTTATGATGTTTTAAATGTCTTTAGTTGGGTGTGTGATATGCTGGGCTTGGAAGTTATTGACCAGGGGCTCCTTTGTTATGCTTGTCCACTTGATCCTGCATCCACCCCTCACTTTACCTTTCTTTCTCTGGGTAAGTGATGCATGGAAACTACTTTGGAAAGATCTGCTCTATGCCTTCGTATTTGAAAACCCTCACTGGATTTAGAAACTTTACTATGACCAGCACTTAGAACAGCAAAGAAATATTTGCTGAGTTGTCAAATATATTAAAGAATGAATGGATTCTTTCTATGGAACTGTATTAGGAATCTAATGCCTTATCCTTCCATAAAAGACAGAAAGACTAGGTAATGACAGATAAATGTTATTTGGGATTCTCTGTCTACATTTTCCATAAACTTGGGCTAAAAAAATAATGGGACAACTTTCTCTCTCTCTCTCTCTCTCTTTTTTTTTGCTATGAATTAGGAAGAGTTGCTTTGTTATCAGAGGTAAAAACTATTTGCCATGAATGATCTCTGTGAGAAAGATTTGGGATCTGAAAAATTTGCAATGTGAAAAAGGAAACTAAAATGAGAAGCATATTCAGAAGTAGAAGCAAAATGCTTTGATATTTTACTTTTGGTTTTTGTCTTAATTACTTGCTAAAATGTTGTCTTCATTTTAGTGTTTTTAAAGTGGTGCTAAAATTCAGAATTATTCTTTCTTTTTCTTTTTCTCTTTTTTTGTCACTCAGGCTGGAGTGCAGTGGCACAATCAAGGTTTATGGCAGGCTCAAACTCCTGGGCTCATGCGATCCTTCTGCCTCAACCTCCTGAGTAGGACCACAGATGTTCACTTCCACACCCATCTAGTTTTTTGATTTTTTTTTTTTTATGGAGTGACAAGGTCTTGCTATGTTGCCTAGGTTGGTCTTGAACTTCTGGTCTCAAGCAATTATCCTGCCTCAGCCTCCCAGAGTGCTGGGAATTCAGGCATGAGCCAGGATTATTTTTTGATAGAATTAATTTATCTTCACATACAAAATGAAATGGTCTGATAGGGTATTCAGGTAGGCCATAAGTAGAGTGTGTCTAGCCAGAAATAATGTATGAGAAGTAATGTTTTTTTTTCCTTTTTCTTTTTGTACCTTGCTCAGAAAGGTTGGTAAAAATGTGGTTTGTGGTTTGTGACAGGAAAGAAATGAGGAAATTCTATTTTCTTAGTCACTGCTCTTAAAAATGCCCAAATTGCTCAGTGTATTTTAATGTGTTTTTTGTGATTTAGTTCAGTTATTAGCACATTATATTTAATGAAAGTATGCAGCAGTATAACAGGGATGTTAGAGTCAGACAGAAGTGAGTTTAAATTTTTTCTTGCACGCTGTGATAGAACTATGTGATCCTGGAGATAATTTCGTTGTAAATTATGTTGATGATCATCACTACCACATTTTCACACGCATATGCAGTGAAAATACAGTGCCTGGTGTGTGGTCAGTGCTCATTCAATACTATTGAAGGATAGTAGTGAGGAATAATAAATACAATTTTTGTTTGTAGGTACCACTTGGTGTGGACATATCTACGAAGTCTGGTCAAATGGTTTTAAAGTAATATGTTAGAAATGGTTTTAACTAGAGTTGTTCTTAAGATTGTATTCTTCTTATGAGATAAGAAAGTGATTTATTTGGTCCATTTAGAATGACACATTAAAATATTGTCTTTTAAATAGCCAAGTTGCCTCTTTTTAGATATCTTTTTAATTCTGATTTTGAGCATATGTACTTTGTAAAACATTCAGATAATAGAAAAAACACAAACAAAAATAGAGTAAGGAAGGAAATAAAGATTTTTATGATGACACACCTGGACTACTCACTGCTAACATGTTAACGTTCAGTCTTTTTTGATATATATATATACACACACACACACATATATGTGTGTACACATATACATTCATACATGTATTCACAAATAGCCACATGTAAATACATTACACAGTCATTAACATATATTTATACACACACACACACACACACACACACACTTTACACTAACATTCTCATATATTTACCCATTTTTATATCACATTTACATACACACATTCTTCTTCTTTTTTTTTTTGGTTAAGAGGCAGGGTCTCATTTTGTTGCCCAGGCTGAAGTGCAGTGACATAATCATAGTTCATTGTAACCTTAAATTCCTGGGCTCAAGTCATCCTCCTGCCTCACTCACCCTCCAGAGTAGCTAGGACTACAGGCTTGCCCCACCACGCCTGGCCAAGTACACATTCAGAATCCTTGTTTTAAATAAACAACATTTTGAATCTATGGATATCTATAATTTTTTGCTTGGAATATGTACTGGACATCATCTTATATTAATAAAGGTGGAGATGCAGAATATTTATGTTTTCATATTATTTTATAGATAATTTATTTAATCGTCTTTTTTTGGTAAGACATTTTATTTTTCTGGTTAGAGGGGTTTGTGAGTCATGCAGACAACTTGGATAATACTCAGAAGTGAAAAGAGAAAAAAACCCAATTCATTCTTCCTCCCTCCCTCCCTCCCTCCCTCCCTTCTTCCTCCCTCCCTCCCTTCCTTCCTTCTTTCCTTCCTTTCTCTTTCTTTGTCTCTCCTTCTCTCTTTCTGTCTCTCTCTCTTTTTCTTTCTTCCTTGATCTCACTCTGTTGCCCAGGTTGGAGTGCAGTGGCATGATCACAGTTTACTGCAGCCTCAAACTCCTGACCTCAAGCAATCCTCTTGCCTCAGCCTCCCGAGTAGGTGGGACTACAGGAACATACCACTGTGCCCGGCTAATTTCTTGATTTTTTTTTTTCTTTTTGTGGAGCTTAAGTCTCACTATGTTATCTAGGCTAATGTTAGTCTTTTCTTAAGGAAAGCAACTTTGGGATTGTCTTGCTGTTTTTCTGTGCCTATTTTTAATAGTTAGTAAAACATTTTGCAGTCAGTGAGCATTTTTATTCTTGCATAGCATTACATTTTATATTTTAATCATTCTCATAGAGGTAAATATTTACACTTAAAAAGTTTTTCTAATTATAAATTACCTTATGGTAGACACTTTTCTGTGCAAAGATTTTATAATATTTCAGTAGTTATACAGTATATACTGTCTTGTAATTGGCTTTTTTTTTAATGCTGAATAATTCTCTGAATATTCATCAAGTTGTTGTGCTTATCAATTGTTTGTTCTTTTCCACTGCTGATTAGTATTCCATGATAAATGTACCATGGCTTGTTTGACCATTCACCTGTTAAAAGGACGTGTAGTTTGCTCCAATGGGGTTTGTTTGGGGTTATTACAAATAAAGCTTCAAACATTAGTGTACAGATTTTTGCATGAACATCATTCTTCTCTGGGATAGATGCCCAGGAGTAAAACTGCTGGGTCATAGAAAATTCTATGTTTCGTTTTTGAGAAATTTACCAAGCTATTTTCCAGAGTCAATGTGCCTTTTTATATTCTCATCAATAATGTATTAATGTTCAACTTGAAAAAATTGATTTAAAAAAATGAAAAAGGAGTAATGTATGCATGATTTAGTTTATCTGCATTCTTGTCAGCATTTGGTTTTAGCCATTCTGTTAGGTGTGTAGTGAAATCTCATTGTGTTTTATTTTGCATTTTCCTGATGGCTATTGATACTGAGCATCTTTGCTTGGGCGAGTTTGCTATCTGAATATCCTCCTTGGTGAAATGTCTTAATTTTCTAACTGAATTTTTTTTCTGTTGTGTTTAGAGTTATTTAAGTAATAAGTACTAGTAAATATCAAGTTCCACTCTATTCCTCTTTTTTTTTTAGTTGGAGTCTCACTCTGTAGCCCAGACTGGAGTGCAGTGGCCGCTCTCGGCCACCGCAGCCTCGACTTGCTGGGCTCCGGCGATCCTTCCGCCTTAGCCTTCCAAGTAGCCAGAATTACAGGCATGTGCTACCACGCCCGGCTGATTTTTTGATTTATTGTAGAGATGAGGTCTCACTGCCCAGGCAGGTCTCGAACCCGCGGACTCAGGCAATCCACTCACCTCAGCCTCCCAAAGGCGCTGGATTACAGGCTGAGCCACCGAGCCCGGCACTCTATTCCTCTTCTCTTAGACTTTTTTTTTTTGAGTTGGAGTCTCACTCTGTCGCCTAGACTAGAGTGCAGTGGCCGCTCCCAGCCACCGCAGCCTCGACCTGCTGGGCTCCGGGGATCCTTCCACCTCAGCCTTTTTAATCATTAATTGTTGAATTTTGTCAAATACTTGTTGTGCATCAGTTGTTTTATGTTTTTTCTAGTCATGTGATCATGAACAAGTGATTTTTTTTCTTTAGCCTGTAAATGTAGTAATTTTATTTTATTTTTGATTTTTGAATATTGAGCCAGCCTTGCACCCCGGAATAAATCTCACTTGGCAATGGTGTATACCTCTTTTCATATATTGCTGAATTCAATTTGGTACTATTTTGTGAATTGTCTTATCTCTATACTCTTAAGGGATATTAGTATATCATTTTCTTTTTTGTCCTGTCTATATTTGGCTTAGTAGTTTAATGGATTTCAGAGGATTCTTAGGTTCATAAAATAAATGGAGACGTGTTCCTCTTCTACTGTTTTTCTAGAATAAATTATCTAGAATTGATCTTAATTTTTCTTTATATATGTTTATTAGAATTCAACAAGTAAAAGTATTTGGGCCTATAGATTTCTGTTTAGGGAGTTTTCCAGTAAAACATTCGGTATTTTTAATAGTTGTCCTTAATAGCTGTTCAAATTTACCTCAGTTTAGGTGAGTAGAGGTAATCTGTGCTTTTTGTGGAAATGGTTCATTTCATCTTAGTTGTCAAATTTATATGCATATAGCTAGTTGTTCTTAGTATTTCCTAATTATCCTTTTGTTGTCTACAGGGTCTGTGAAGTCCTTTGATTCTTCCTATTGGTAATATTTGCCTACTCTCTTTTATTCTTTGTCAGTCTTGCTAGAGGTAGCTAATTTCATTTATATTTTCAAATAACAAATTTTTAGTTTCATTGCTTTTTTCCTATCGTTTTTCTATTTTTAGATTCATTGATTTCTGCTGTTATTTTTATTTTCTTCTGTTTGTTTTGAGGTTTTTTTTTTTCTTTAAGTAGTTAACCCAGAAACTTAGTTTTGGGACTTTTTCTTTTTTCTAATGTGTGCATTTTAGTGCTATAAAATTTTCTTTCAGCACTGTTTAGCTGTATCTCACAATTGTGATGTATTTTCATTCAATTCAATTTTTTTTTTTTTGTTTCCTCAAAGACTTTCTCTTTGACTCATGAATTATTTGGAAGTATGTTGTTTAGTTTTCAATATTTGAAGATTTTCCTGTTATCTTTTTGTTAATGATGCCTAGTTTGATTCCATCGTAGTCAGAAAGCATACTGTGTAAGATCTGAATTTTTACATTTTATTAAGGTCTGTTTTATGGCCTGGAATATGTTCTTTCTTGGTTTATGTTTTCTGGGCATTTGAAAAGAAAGTATACTCTAAGTATAGTACATGAAATGTACTTGGTGTTATATTATTAAACTCTGACTCTTCCGCTTTCACTGCTTACTTTGACACTTCTCTGATGGGTTTGAGGTGGGGGTGGGTACTGTCTTATTATTGCCAAGTGAGGCAGAAGTTCAAGTTCACCTCTTGTCCTCCACTGACACTTAGTAGGAAGATAGCCTCCTTGCTATTGTTGGGTGGTGGTGGCAGTTCTTATCTGTACTAGAATTCCATATCACCCTGTCAATATCACCTGTTGCTATTTCCTGTGTGACCTCTGCTGACAACACAGAGGACAGATATGGGCCAATTTCTACTGAACTGTGGCGAAAGCCCTGAATCTTCACTAGGTTTCCTCTTACACCAGCAGAGAGGCAGATGGCTGCCACTAGTACTGCATGCATGGGTCTGGAAATCCAGACTACCAATGTAAATTCCATTGGCAACTGGGGTGGGAATCACATATTCCTTCTCAGCTTTCTCTGAAACCACCCTGGAAGGGAAATTGGGTACCTTGTTTCACCTTCTGTCTATTTATTACAGGGATGAGGGTGGGTAGGGCTACAGTTTCTTCTGTGATATTTGACTAGAGTAGAGCGGTTATTGTATACATTATTCTGCCAAGTTTCTATTTTCTTGCTCTTTTGGCCAGAATGATTAGGGTTTTCTTGTGTGTGTGCGTGTGTGTGTGTGTGTGTGTGTGTGTGTGTGTGTGTGTGCGCGCGTGTGTGTGTGTGTGTGTGTGTGTGTGTGTGTGTGTGTGTTTCTGTTGCACTCTTTGGCGTTTCTGGATTGCTGGCTTATTTAGCTGTAAATCTGAGATAGATGAGGGACTCACAACTGTGTTGTTTGTTGGATACCAGTATGACTAGCCAATCTGTCTTCTTTTCAACTTCAGGGAGTCGTGGTATTTGTTTTATATGTAATGTTTAGGATGTTTAGTTGTAATTAGAGGAGGAATAGAGCAAAGCATGTGTATGCAGTCTTCTCAGAAGCAGAAATCCTCTGTGTTTATTGATCATCGTATCCTCAGCATTTTGCATAATGATTGGAAAAAAGTAACCATTTGTTGAGTGGCTGAATGAAGGACACTTAACCTACAGTCTGAATACATTTGGTATTGTTTAGTAACAAATAACCCCATGATTTCAGTGGTTTAAAAAATCACATCTGTTTCTCATTTTCTCTGTGATTTTCATGGATGGGCTGCAGCTAGTCTCCTAACTGTCTTTACCTGAGATCAAGGTTGATGGAGCAGCTTCTATTTACATATTGCAGATTGTGGAAAAGAGGATAACCAATCACTCACAGGCTCTTAAAGCATTTACCTTGGAATAACATACTTAATTTTCACTCACCTTTCAGAGCAATTTGTATGCAAAATGCTAAATAGGTTCATTCTAATGTGAACGGAGCAGTGAAGTATAATCTTTTTCTTAGGTAGGTAGCAAAATAACTTTTGGACAATAATTCAGTGTACAACACATGAAATATTTAAGTTTGAGTAATGTGATGTTTTAGAATTATTTCCAGATAATCTACTAATGGGGGTTGGGAAATTAAGTGAGGGAGTATGTACAAAACAAGATTGGTTATTGAAGCTGATTGTTGCATATGAGGAGGTTCATTATTCTCCTTTCCATTTTGTCTTAGTCATTCTACAATAAAAACCAAAAAAAGAAAAAAGAAAAAAATCATTTTCCATACATATGAGAACTGTATGAGGAGAATAGTGAGAGAAGACTTTTTGAAGGAAGTGACACAGTACTTGAAAAGTCTATTGTTATTTTTTTTATTTTTTATTTTTTTTAGTTGGAGTCTCACTCCATTGCCCAGACTGGAGTGCAGCTCCCGGCCACTGCAGCCTTGACCTGCTGGGCTCCAGCGATCCCTCCACCTCAGTCTTGCAAGTAGCTGGAACTACAGGCGCGCGCTACCACGCCCGGCTAATTTTTGATTTATTGTAGAGATGAGGTCTCGCTAAGTTGCCTGGGTGGGTCTCGAACCCGCGGGCTCAGGCAATCCACTCACCTCAGCCTCCCAAAGCACTGGGATTACAGGCTGAGTCACCAAGCCCGGCTTGAAAAGTCTGTTGTTATATAAGATATCAGCAAACATTTTCTGTAAAGCACAAAATGTCAAGTGAACTTAGAGGTCATTCAGTTTCTGTCGCAAGCGTTGTTTTCAAAACTAAACTTTTGACTAGGCATGGTGGCTCATGCCTGGGCAACAGACATATATCTATCCTAGTTGCAATTTGCCTTCTGGGACAGATACATATTCTAGATATGAATTTGTTTTCACTACCTGCAGTACTTCTACCAATACCCAACATTGTTTGACTTACATAAAGCCTTATTTACTATTTCCATTTGATACACATTACTTCTGACCAAGAAGCTCTTTTGCAGTAAAGGAAGTATGGTAACAGATTCCTACTCATGGAATTTGCTTGTCTTGTCATATACCCCAACACCCAGAAGCCTCTGGCTTAACAGAATGGTGTCTGTTAAGGTATAACTTGCAGAATAAAGTTTCTTCCTCTACAGAACATGATGTATGCACAAACCAGTTCGTGGTGCTAGGTACTCCATTTGCCAGAATGCACAGTGTAGGGAACTAAGGAGTGGAAAGGGATTGGGGCCTTCTCTCACTACTGGATCTAGTAATCCACTTAATGGAATTTTTGCTTCCTGCATTGGCTTTGTTGAATTCCAGTCCCTAAGTGAAGTCCCTAAGGAACACAGTCATTATTCCTTTAAACTCACAGCTGAAACTGTTTTTTAATCATTTTTTATCACTTCATAGTAAAATATCAACAGAGAGAGAAAAAGTTCACTAACCTTGCAGAACTGATGGGTTTCAGTTAAAGGGGAAGTTGAGTTGTTCCTTTCCAGTTGCAAGGGACAGTGTATTTCAAGCTGATTTCAAACCCCATTAAAAAGTGGGCAAATGACATAGACCTCTCTCAGAAGGAGATATACAGATGGCCAATAAACATATGAAAAAAATGCTCAGTATCACTAATCAACAGGGAAATGCTTATTAAAACCACAATAAGATACCATCTTACACCAATCAGAATGGCCATTATTAAAAAATAAAAATGCGGAAAAAAGGGACTTTTGTGGGAGTGTAAATTGGTACAACCACTATAGAAAACAGTATGGAGATTACTCAAAGAGCTCAAAGTAAATCTACCATTTGATCCAGCAATCATACGACTAGGGATCTACCCAAAGGAACAGAGGTTGTTACATTAAAAAAGACACCTGCACTCGCATGTTCATTGCAGCACAATTCATAATTGCAAAGATGGAGAATCAACCTAAATACCCATCAGCCGATCAGTGGATAATGAAGATGTGGAATATATACACCATGAAATACTATTCAGCCATTACAAGGAATGAAATAATGTCTTTTGCAGCAACTTGATTGGAATTGGAGAACATCATCCTAAGTAAACTAACACAGGAACAGAAAATCAAACACTGCATGTTCTCACTTATAAATGGGAGCCAAACTAAGGATAATGGACATTGGAGACTCAGAAGGGGGAGGGGAGAAGGAGTGGGAGGACAAAGCATCACTTATCTAGTAAGTGCACAGGTGAGGGTGGTGGTACACCTAAAGCCTAGACTTCTTTGGCAATTGTACAATGCAAGCATGTAACCAAAAACTATTTGTACCCCCTAAAGTTATTGAAATAAATAAACAAATATTTAATTCCCCCTCCAAAAAAAGAGTGAAGCTCTGACTCAAAAAGTTGTTGCTTCAGTTGCCCCTTTTGCCTGTGTCCTGCTGGAACCGTGACTGATACATAAATATGCTCATCTACATATTATATTTTAACTTTAGTTTTTTAAAAGTGTTTTGATTTAAGGTTCCTATTTGCAAATGACTGTTGTTTGAAATGCAGTTGTGCTAATACTTTCTAACAAATTGGGGAACTTTTAACATTTTCTTCTATATGTTGGAATGTTTAAATAACACAAGGACGGACTGCTTTGGATTAAATTTTGATATAATTCTCCAGAAAACCTGCTTTAGTTAGGTTGATTTTAGAGGTAGACTTTTGATTCCCATTTCAATTTGTTTCAAAATTATAGCTTCATTTTAGTTTTATATATTTCTAGTCAACATTTTTTTATTTTTAAAAATTAGAGAATTCAGCCGGGCTCGATGGCTCAGCCTGTAATCCCCGCACCTTTGGGAGGCTGAGGTGAGTGGATTGCGTGAGCCCGCGGGTTTGAGACCCACCTGGGCAGCGAGACCTCATCTCTACAATAAATAAAAAAATCAGCCGGGCGTGGTAGCGCGCGCCTGTAATTCCGGCTACTCGGAAGGCTGGGGCGGAAGGATCGCCGGAGCCCAGCAGGTCGAGGCTGTGGTGGCCAGGAGTGGCCACTGCACTCCAGTCTGGGCGACAGAGTGAGACTCCAACTAAAAAAATAAATAAATAAATAAAAAATAATAAAAAAAAATTAGAGAATTCACTACTTAAAATTTTTCAAACTTGATGTAGGATTGTACATAGCAATTTCAAATATTTTAAAAATCTTTTCTTCATTTGTGTTCATTTTCCTTGAATTCATTATTGAACTCTGTTTTTCTTCACTTTTTAAATCTTTTTATCCTTTCTTATTCTTTAAATGACAATTAGGCCAAAGTTTTATATTTTAGGGAAGATAAGGAGATTGACTATTAGATCTTATATCAAAATTTTTCCTTCTTTATCATGTCTTGATAACCTAAAACATTTATAGAAAAGTTCTGAATTCCCATCCCAAATTATTTAATTGGCTACTTTTAATTTCACTGATAAACCATGAGATGAATCTGTTACAAGTTTAGACTTTTACATCTTAGAGATCTGGGGGAAGTTAATCTAATCCTGACTTTAGTCATCTGTAAAATGAGGAAAGTGATAGTACCTTTTTCACAGGGTTTTTCTGGGAATTATGTAAGCTAGTGCATGCCTGTGAAGGGCCTGTATAATAATATTGCTATTATTATTGTTATTAAAATAAGTGAGAATAAGATATAAGTAAGGTATATTAGAGAAGAACCCAATGGGTCTTACAAGAAAACTTCACTAATGAAAAATGATATTAGTAAGTTAAGGAAGAGTTTTCTTTGGACACTGAGAACTTATGTGGGAAATGAATTTGAGCCGTACTTGAACAATGAGTATGATTTTAGTAGGAAAGAATATGGTATGGATATTTTTAGCTAAGGGGCATAATATTGAATGATTTTGGTGTTTTGATCTTGATTTCTGGAAAGTGGATTTTATAAACAGTTATTTAAAAACCAAACAATAGCCAGGCTTGGTGACTCAGCCTGTAATCCCGCGCCTTTGGGAGGCTGAGGTGAGTGGATTGCCTGAGCCCGCGGGTTCGAGATCCGCCTGGGCAGCGAAACCTCATCTCTTCAATAAATCAAAAAATCAGCCGGGCGTGGTAGCGCGCGCCTGTAATTCCGGCTACTCGGAAGGCTGAGGCGGAAGGATCGCCGGAGCCCAGCAGGTCGAGGCTGCGGTGGCCGGGAGCGGCCACTGCACTCCAGTCTGGGCGACAGAGTGAGACTCCAACTCAAAAAAAAAACCCCCCCAAAACAAAAAATATTTTCATATT
The DNA here is from genome assembly GCA_027257055.1 of Cephalopachus bancanus. Classification (NCBI taxonomy): domain Eukaryota; kingdom Metazoa; phylum Chordata; class Mammalia; order Primates; family Tarsiidae; genus Cephalopachus; species Cephalopachus bancanus. The sequence goes on along the minus strand of JAPVLO010000024.1, from coordinate 10,210,244 downwards.
ATATTTTTCCATCAATTTGCCTTGTACATTTTATATTTTTTGGTTGGACTTTATGAAAAATAAACATGTGCAGGCTTACTTTTTTCCCTCTCTTAAACCATAGTTGAATTACCCAAATTAAGATGCTTACAGTTTAAAAAAATTTTAATTTATTTTATGTGTTTCTTCTTGTGAGCATGACTCCCTGTGTGTGTGTGTATACATGTGTGCTAGCACATCTTTCATCTCCCCCTTTTTTCTCTCACCATTTCTTTTCTGTTATTTCTTTCTGTACATCATTTCTTCATTTCATGCTGAAATTTATGTTTGCATTTTTCATCTGCTCCATAAAAATGTCTTTGTGGTCAGTGCCCTACACTTTAACTTAATAAAATTAGCAGGTCTTTTTTCTTATAATATTTTTCTATAGATAACTTGGAAGCTCTTTTTGAAAATCACATCACTGACTCAGGTTCCCACAGGAGGTGAGTGACCCGACTGGCATCCCAGGCAGGCTGGTTATGCAGGCAAAGGCTCTCCGTGTTTCAGTTTCCACAAAGACAGAGACAGGGCTGAACTGTCTGAGAGATTGTGCAACCTCTTCCCACCCCCACCCTCTCTGTTTTTATGACTCGAAGCTACCCAAGACGTCCCTACTGCCACCTAACTCATTGCCTGTTACAGTCAAGGGACAGAAACGTGGGCTGCAGTGTTTTTCTTGCAGCATCCTCAGATCTTCTGCCATTGGCTGCCTTTAAGCCTGGGCAAAAAGGGCCCTGCCCGGAGTCCTCTGTCAGTGGAACCCATGTATCACAAACACTGAAACTCAAAGCTACTTTTTTTCCCCTTTCTAGTGTTTATTTAAAAGAAACGTTTTTGAAAGATTGGTAACGGGAGATGTGAACAGAGATTACAGGAGAGGGATGTAGGAATGAGCTAGACTTCCCAGGCCAGAAGGTGCTTTTTAGACTGGGGTTGGTCAGGTTTACACGAAAGTTACAGCTCTTTCTCCTTCCTCGGGGCAGTGACTAGGAGGTGGGGCGTGGGGTTGAACATTCCCACTCCTTGGGAAGGGAGAAAACGAGGCTGCTTTCGTTTAACGTTAACCACCTCAAAGCACCTGATGCTGGTAATGGGGGGAGGAAACTGGGTTCCTGGAAAAATGAGCTGCCTTACTCCCCTCTCCAGAAGGCTCAGACACCTGCAATTCCTATCAGGAGTGTGGCTGGGGGAGTGGAATCCCGTCTCAGGCTGAGTCCAGCCTGCCTTACCCTGGCAGCAGGAGAGGCCCAGGGGGAAATGTGGACCTTTCATCTCCAGGTCTCTAGGGCAAATGCCTAAGGAGCAGCAGGGCTGTGGGCCTCTGAGTGGATCAACGGTTGGACTGAGCTTGATATTTAACGCGTAAATATTTTCATATATGATATATGAACGTTCTTTTGTCCTTTTGACGCAGGTCTTGCTATTAGTGGCGAGACTGGCCACTGGTTTGTCGATTAAGTACAGTTCTAATCCTTAATTTTATTGGCCATGCGTCTCTAAATTCATAAACAACACAGGCACTCCCTCTAGTGGTGTTTTATCAAATCACATGCCTTTCAATGAATGTTACAAGTACCGCCTTTGCAGGGCATCGGTTTCAGGACCTTCGCGGATACCAAAATTCTCAGATGTTGAAATCCCTTCTATTAAATGGAGTAGTATTTTATATAACCTACCCATATACTTTAATTCATCTCTAGGGCAACCTCTTCGGGTCCCCTCCCACTGTGGGAGTTTTTCTGTCCTCTCAATAAATCCTGCCTTAAAAAAGAAAGTTCTCTCTAGATTTCTTATACAATTTAAATGGTATGTACATAGTTATGCTGTATTTTGTTGTTGCATTGTTTATTTTTGTAAATATTTTTAACCAGAGGTTGGCTGAATCTGAGGATGTGGAACCTGCAGACATGGAGGGCCCATTGTATTTTGTCAGAAATTGTTTGATTTCTCATTAAAGGCTGAAATCCTAGGTTCAAAGTGTTTTCTAAACTAACAATATCACAGAATTCACATAATTGGGAAACCTAGCTATTTTATAAACTGTATCATAATGCTATAATTTCATAAGTTCTTTTCTTTTCTTTTTTTGAGTTGGGGTCTCACTCTGTTGCCTAGACAGGAGGGCAGTGGCCGCTCCCGGCCACCGCAGCCTCGACCTGCTGGGCTCCGGCAATCCTTCCGCCTCAGCCTTCCAAGTAGCCGGAATTACAGGCGTGCGCTACCACGCCCGGCTGATTTTTTGATTTATTGTAGAGATGAGGTCTCGCTGCCCAGGCGGGTCTCGAACCCGCGGGCTCACGCAATCCACTCACCTCAGCCTCCCAAAGGCACGGGATTACAGGCTGAGCCACTGAGCCCGGCCTCATAAATTATTTTATACTTGCTTCTGATTATCTTCTTCAGGTCCACCTGGCATCTCTGAATGTGACATTTCTCTATAGTCTGGAATGTATCTTATGGTAGCTTTTCTCAGGAAAGGCTCATTCTATGAGATTTAAAATATGCTTAAATATTTGTCTATGTCTTTATATTTGAATGACAGCTTGAGCATAAAATTTGTGGGTCACATTATCGTTTCCTGATTACTTATTTGGCATTCCTTGACTGCTTCTATGGGTTTACTGTTGCTTCAAAGAAGTCTAAATGTAAACTTACTGTTTTTTATTTCTCTTTATCTTTTTGCATAGCTGTTTAAAATAAAGTCTTTTTTCATCTTTTAAGTCCAGTAACTTTACAAGAGAATATATCTTGATGTTGAAGATTTTCTTGGGATGCTCTATGTGTTTTTAAATTGTAAATCAATCTTTATTTCCAGAAAGTTTCCTTAATTATACCTTTGAATATATCTTTTTTTCTTTTCTGGTTGATTATGCATATGTTTGATTACCTTTGTCTAAATTCTGTATTCATAATTTTCTTTCTAATCTTTTAAATCTTGGTCTTCGTTTTTCTTTATTTTTGTGTATAGTTCTTAAATTTGTTATCTCTGTTCTTGTAATTCTTACAGTCGTCATTCTCTTGCCCATTCCAGTGTTCTTTATTTCTGATTGATCTTTTTTTTAATTTCATGTCTTCCCTGAGTTCTTTATGCCCATGGTTTTTCTTTTATCATGCATTTCCATGAGCTTATTAAATCCCTACTTTGAACTTTTGATTTTAAGAGGCAATTGTTTTTATTAATTTTTTTTTTTTTTTTGAGTTGGAGTCTCACTCTGTTGCCCAGACTGGAGTGCAGTGGCCGCTCCCGGCCACCGCAGCCTCGACCTGCTGGGCTCCGCGATCCTTCCGCCTCATCCTTCCGAGTAGCTGGAACTACAGGCGCGCGCTACCATGCCCGGCTGAGTTTTTGATTTACTGTAGAGATGAGGTCTCGCTGCCCAGGCGGGTCTTGAACCCGCGGGCTCAGGCAATCCACTCACCTCAGCCTCCCAAAGGTGCGGGATTACATACTGAGCCACCGAGCCTGGCGGTACTTTTTTTAAAAGTACGGCAATATAGTAATTTTTAAATCTTTATTATGTGACAGTTTTCTAGAAACTGTTCTCCCATACTACTTGCTTATTACTTGGCTAACTTTTTGTAAGATATTTATATCAGATGTCATAAGTAGATCTATTATCTGTTGCAGAACCTTTCATGAAAGACTATAAGATGTATAACAGCCAGGTTGAGATATCGATGCCTTCAAACCTTAGAAAGTCAACGTAATCACTAGATTTTTGCTGAAGAGTGATTGCAGAGATCAGTGACATGAAACCTTGTGACCAAAAATAAGCCCACACATAGGAAAATTAGCCAAATATGTGCTTTGTGCTTAAGTCAACAGAATGTTGGATCCCTGTCTTCTCCCACTAAAAGATATTATACATGACTTAAAAATAAAGTGATAAAATTCTAATGATAAAATATTTTTTATGTCAGTTATGGAGAATGGAAGACTTTTTAAAGTTGTATATCAGACTTGGAATATATGAAGTAAATTTGAAAAATTAGTTCACAGGAAAGAATGCAAGTGGTCAATAAATGTGGAAAATGTTTAATTTCATTGATGATTTAAAAAATGAAATTTAAAAATTATATATACATTTTTAACAAATGAAATTGGTAGTAAAAATGTAAGTTCTACTTTGTAAAGTGTTGCTTATTTGTTGGTAGGGTTGCATATTTGTATAGCTTTTTGATAGGGCAATTTGACAATATCAAAGTATAGATGACTATTCACTTTGACCTAGCCGTTCCAGTCTTTGTGATCTGTCCTACAGATAGGCTAACACAAAACAAGCCAAGGTAAACTTAGAAAGTATACATTATACTATTGTAATAGAAGTAACAAAATGATCTAAATATATGTATAATACAATATAATAATTATGTATTTTTAATTAAATAAATATGCCAAGTCAGGTAATACAATTACATGACATTAGTGCTGTGGAATATTATAACAGTGGTAACAAATAAATTTCCATATAGCTCTAAGTGCCAATGTCAAAGATGCTGGGACATAATAAGTGAAAACTAGACATTGTTTAATATAAAGATAGTATGCTTTAGTATGATCATACTTGTATAAAAAATATACAAAGTGAGAGTGTGAATAAATGTCTGAAAAATAATGAAAGAAAATGTTAACAGCGGTTACCTCTGTGAGAGCAGGCAAGGGTAAGCGAGAGTTTAATTTTCCTCTTGATAGTCTTCTAGTGATATATGTGTTATTATTATTATCCTTCTTAATGTAGAGACCAGGTCTTGCTATGTTGCCCAGAGTGGTCTTGCGCTCCTGGTCACAAGTGTTCCTCCCATCTTGGTCTCCCAAAGTGCTGGAATTACAGACTTGAGCCACCACACCCATCCTGTATTTTTAAATAGCTAAGCATCATTAAATAAAATGATTGGAAGAAATAATTAAAGGCTATATCATGAAAGTATAATTTGCATGGTGGAGATTGAAGCTGTTATGAATAGTTAAATTTCTGTAAATTCACAATTTTATTTTATTTTGTTCACTAAAGATACTTGCTTAACAAGGAATAGCACCAGTTGTATCTCTTCGAGTTCCTCACTTCCTAACTACTTGTATGTCTTCATCTTGGGACAACTGCTGCTGGGGACAGGAGGCACTCCTCTTTATACCCTGGGAACAGCCTTTCTTGATGACTCTGTGCCCACACACAAGGCTTCTCTCTATATAGGTAAGTTGACTCTTGAGACTTTCTCAGGATCATTTTGTCTATTATTTGTTTACTTTATAGGGAAAGCATAACAAAAGTTTATTAAAAATTTAGTTGTAATACCATAGGTATATCTTTCAGACAAATACAGTTTTACTTTCTTGTGTTCCATTATTTACTGCCATAGCGAGTCAGTAAACAGAAAGTATGATAATTTTTGTTGATGTCCTACTGTTTTCCTGCTCTGGGCTTGCCAACCTTCCGGGATGGAAAGAGCCATCCCAGCAGCATTTTATCTAGATAACTTAAATCCCAGGTAACTTAGACATGGCGTGGGGATTGAGCTCTGCCGTTTTGTGATTTAATGCATCCAACATGGACGTGACTAGAGTCCACAAAGGAAATCACAGGATAGTGCCCAAGAACTCTATGGAGGTTTCTGTTTTGAATGAACCCTTTTTATATGTGACTCAATATTTTTTCCTTTGTGATCTAATTCCTGTAGCATAAGTGTCTCTTAAGTTTCCTTCCCTGATGTTCTTGCAAGGTAGAGCTAACTAGGTCATGCATGGCCCTTACATCTAATTATTGCAAAACTCATTTGTTTCTCAGTATTCTCTTTGTCTGTTTATTCTAACATAGGTGATTCATTGCCAGAGCCATTTAAAGTGACTATGTTCAGTACTGCCCTGACAGACGCTACTAAATTTACTCACACATACCCCTAATATGCAAATGTCTATAGCAATTTTATACTTCTACAAAACTTACAAGGTATTCTCACAAAATTATTAGTCTAACCCAACCGGAAATTATGCAAAAAAAAGTTCTTCACCAAGGATAATTTGTGAGGCACTGATTTCCAGTATTTTCAATCATGTATTTTTATTCATAAATTTCTTGAGTATGAATCTTTTGCATGTGCACATTTAATTATTTATGATTTACTTTAATTTTCCTACTAATATATTTTTCCTTCTTATTTTTTATTTTTGAGCTGGAGTTTCTCTCTGTCACCCAGGCTGGAGTGCAGTGGCATGCTCATGGCCACCGCAGCCTTTATCTCCTGGGCCCCGGTGATTCTGCCGCCTCAGCCTTACAAGTAGCTGGAACTACAGATGCATGCCACCTTGTCTGGCTATATGTTTTTCCATTTAAAATATAGCTATAATATAAATTAAGGTAGTTGACAGAAAAATGAAAGTTCTTATGGTCTTCAGATCATCTTGCATGAACTTTAATTAGAGATCTGATCTAGTATTTGAGTTATTTTGCCATTGATATATGCTTAGTTTGGAGTAGAAATTAAAATTTTCAGTTCTTCAGTTGTATGAGAATGAGAATCTCAGCAGTGAACAAAACAATCTAGAAGGTGGGAAGGCATTAAGACACTGGGGTATACATAAATTTTATTTGGTAAAACATTAAGATGGCTGACTGGAGGCATCCAGCAGTTGCCTTTCCACAAAGAAGGACCAAAATAGGGAGTCAGCAACTACATGTCAAATAGAGCAGGAGTCCCCAACCCCTAGGCCATGGGCCAGGATCTGTGACCTGCTAGGAGTCAGGCCACACAGTAGGAGGTGAGTGGCGGGGGAGCAAGCAAAGCTTCATCTGCATTTTCAGTGTCTACCAATCACTTGCATTGCCACATAAGCTCTACCTCTGTCAGATCAGTGGTGACATTAGATTCTCCTAGGAATGCAAACCCTATTGTGAACTGTGCATGTGAGGGATCTAGCTTGCACACTCCTTATGAGAATCTAATGCCTGAATACCTGAGGTAGAGTTGAGGTGGTGATGCTTGTACTGGTGAATGACTGGAAAAAAATACCAAACAGATTAACATTACCAGTGAGGTTTGACTGCACAATTCCCCCTTCTGTCTGTGGAAAAATTGTCTTCCACAAAACTGGTCCCTGATGCCAAAAAGGTTGGGGACTGCTGGAATAGAGCATTGAAGGAAGAGTATGGGAATTCAGCAATGAAGTGACAAAGACTGTCCGAGATGTCGAAGCTTGAGGTGGTAGCATAGACAGGGAAGCAAAGCAGCTGTATGGATTAGTTTGGAGCCAAGTGAGACTCCTCATTGTGAGGAAAAGATAAGTGGGAATTTTCCTGCATTCCAAATTCCCACCGCAAACTCTTGGAATTCCACTGGGTACACCCTCAGCCTTCACAGGCCCTGAGCCTGGTACAGAGAGCTACCTGGAGTTCACATGACTGCATTGTTACAGAGAGGAAAGTCACAATGGCTACCTCCTACCCTCTGGGATCCAAGCTTCTGCAATAATGTACCATTTGGAGAGTGGAGCCACCACTAAATTGCATCTTGTGCTAAGACCCCAAAGCCCCTGCATCTTCACATCCCTGGAGACTGACCAGCATCCCCATATCCCATACATAAACCTACACAGCTGATGCATCATGATAGCAGTTGGACTCAGCAGTGCATTTGTGTCCTTGGAACCCAAGGCAATGCAGCACCCTATATACCAGGTGGTTCAGCACACCAGGGAGACTGCCTTCTGGACATAGGGGCCCTCACCAGAACTTGAGAGGGCCATCTGTGTTCCCATCCAGTGACAAGGCCATTGAGTGACTGCGTATATCACTCAGAAGCCTGAGGATCAGCATGCTTGGAGCTTGCTACTAGTACCACTGGTGTCTGTTGGATGATCCAGAATTGAGGACCAGTAAGCTTGGGACCCACCATTGCCACCACTGGTGTCTGTGTATGTTGCCTGGAGCCTGAGGACCAACCCCCTCGTGCCTGTCATCACCATTGCTGGTGATGAGCAAGCCTCCACTATTGCCACCTCTAGGCCCAAGAACTGACCTGCCCAGGGTCTACAGCCAACACAACCACTGGTGCTTGCATGCATTTCCTAGGGTCCAAAGCTGGCTTGCCACCTATGACGCCTGTGCATGATGTTTGGGAACCCAAGGACCTCCCCATTTAGGACTTTTCACTGCTACCACCTGGCAAGTTCACTTCCTTCAGCAGCAGGACTGCTGCATACCTTCACATACTGCCCAGAAACCTGAGGACTAACCCACCCAGAAACTATTACTACCACTGCTGGTCCTCATATATGCCCCCTGGGCCTGAGGACTAGTGTATCAGGCATCCTTATCCTCAGCAAAACTGTGCCACAGCCTCCAAAAACAACTGCACCCTAAGCCACTGAGGAACTCACAGACACTACTGACCTTGTTTACAGCCAAAGTATTCATCTGGAAATTACACTACTGTGTCCATAAGAACCAAGCCCAAAGCACCTATTCAATTGACACTATAGATACATTTACAGGAAAAAAATCTTATCAAATGAAATGCTACTCAATGAAATTGGAAGAGTGACTGTTACTCCAGTTGAACATATATCAGTGTAGTCACACACACACACACACACACACACACACACACACACACACACACACACACACACTGAAACAAGGTAACATGATACCTTGAATGAAATGCAATAATTAACTTGTTATAGGTCTGAAAAAAAATAAAATCTATGAAATGCCTGAAAAGTAATTAAAACTAATGATCTTAAAGAAACTCAGCAAGATACAAAATAACTCAGATAGAAAATACAAAGAAATCAGGAAAATAATTCATGATCTAAATGAGAAATTCAACAGAGATATTATGAATGAGAACCAAATAGAAATCTTAGAACTGATTAACACAATTAATAGGTTAAAAAAATACATTTGAGAGTTTTAACAATAGACTAGATCAAACAGAAGAAAGAATAAACAGTTATATTTAGAAAATTCAATGATTCCCCAAATAAATTTAACCCAAAAAGATACTCTTCTAGGCACATTATAGTTAAATGATCAAAAGACAAAGACAAAGAGAATTCTAGAAACAGCAAGAGAAAAGTGTCAAGTTAAATGTGAGGGAATTCCCATCAGACTAACAACAGATTTATCAGCAGAAACCTTTCAAGTCGTGAGCGAATAGTGTAATATATTCAAAGTACTAAAAGAAAAAAAGTTAGTAAAGAATACTATACACAGCAAAGCTAACCTTTAGAAAGAAGGAGAAATAAAGTCTTCCCAGATTAGCAAAAACTGAGGGAATGCATTGCCATTAGACCAATCTTACAAACAAACAAACAAATAAAAAAACCTTAGGAGAGTCCTATGTCTGAAAGCAAAAGGACAATATGTACCATCATGAACAGTGAACACACATGAAAATATAAAATATAGCAGTAGAACAGATACTGAAATAAGAAAAAGAAAGGAATCAAACATCACTACAGAAAACCATCAAACCACGGAGACATACAATAAGAGAGGAAGAAAGAAAAAAAAGGTATATAAAACAACCAGAAAACAATTTAAAAAATGACAGAGGTAAGTTCTCACTTATTAATGAGAACAACCTTGAATGTAAATGTTTTAAATTTCCCAGTTAAAATATACAAATTGGCTGAATGGATTTAAAAAAATGATCTAACTATCCTATCAACAGAAAACTCACTTCATCTGTAAAGACACACATAAACTAAAAGTGAAGGGTTGAAAAAAGATATTCATGTAAATGGAAACCCAAAACCTTTAGAAGTGGCTATATTTAAATCAGACAAAATAAACTTCAAGTAAAAAAAAGAATAGAAAGAGATAAGATCATTATACAGTGACAAAGAGACACATTCACAAAGATGATATAACAGCTATATCCACCCAACACCAGAGCATTCAAATATATATAGCAAATATGATTAGAGTTAAAGAGAGAGAATAGACTTCAATACAATCATAGTTGAGGGCTTCAACATTTCCACTTTCAGCACTGGAAAGATCATCTAGACAGAAAATCAACAAAGAATATCAGACATAAAATGCACTGTAGACCAAATAGACCAAGCAGATAATCACAGAACATTCAACAGCTGTAGAATACATGTTCTTCTCTTCAGCACATGGAACATTCTCTAGGATAGATCATATGTTAAGCCACAAAACAAGTGTCAACAAATTTTTAAGGATAAAAAATGTATTAAGTATCTTCTTGGATTATAATAAAATGAAACTAGAAATCATTAACAAGAAACTTTTGATAACTGTAAAGATACATGGACATTTAACAGCATGTTCCTGAGTTACCAGTTTGGTCAATGAATATATGAAGAAAGAAGAAAGAAATTTAGGGCAACCCCCTCAGGTCACCTCTTGCTCTGGAAGCTTTTCTGTCCTCTCAATAAATTCTGCTTTCTAAAAAAAAAAAAAAAAAAGAAGAAAATTTTAAAAATTATTCAAATGAATGAAAATAAAAATACATTACCAAAACCTATGGAATACAGTAAAAACAGTGCCATCTGGGAAGTTTATAGCAATATATGCCTACATCATAAGAATAGAGAGATTTCAAATAAACAACCAAGTGATGCAGTTCAAGGATAATAGAAAAGCAAGAAAAAAAACAAACTCAGAATGGATTAAAGGAAGAAAATAATAAAGATCAGAGAAGAATTAAATTAAATAGGGTACATAAGATGTAGAAAAAGTATTTGATAAAATTCAACATCCATTCATGATAAAAATTTCCAACAAGTGTGGTATAAGAACATACCTCAACACAATAAAGGTCATGTATGACAAACCCACAACTAAAACCATACTGAATGGGAAAAATCTGAAAACTGTTTCTCTAAGAACTGGAACAAGACAAGGATGTTCACTTTTACTGCTCTTATTCAACATAGTACTAGACATCCCATGCAGAGCAATTAGGCAAGAGAAAGAAATAAAGGGAATTCATATGGAAAAGGGAAAGCCAAATTATCTCTCTTCACAGATGACATGATCTTATATGGAGAAACTAAAAACTTCACAAAAAAACTCTTAGAAATAATAAACAAATTCAGTAAAGTTGCAGGACACAAAATTGACATACAAAAATCTAGAAAGTTTCCATACTCCAATAATGAACTAGCTGAAAAAGAAATTTTATCTATAATGGCTACAAAATTAATAAACTAAGAATGAATTCAACCAAGGGGATGATAGATTTTTACAATGAAGCTACAAAAACACTGATGAAAAAAATTTAAGAGAACACAAAAAATGGAAAGCCATCTCATGCTCATAAATTTGAAGAATGAATATTGTTAAAATAACCACAATATTCAAAAGTCTATGGACTTAATAAAGTTCTTTTCAAAATAGCAATGCTATTTTTCACAGAGATAGAAAAAACAATCCTAAAATTCATATGGAATCAGAAAACACACCAAATATCTAAAGCAATACTGGCAAAAAGAACACAGCTGGAGGCATTATACTACCTGTTCAATATTGCTACAAAGCAGTAATAACTGAACTCCATAGTATTGGTATCAAAACAGACATGTAGACCAGTGGAGCAGAATAGAGAACCCAGAAATAAATCCACATATTTACAGCCAATTGATTTCTGAAGAAAGGTACTGGAAACACACATTGAGAAAGGAAATGCTCTTAAATCAGTGATGTTAGGAAAACTGGATATCCACATGCAGAATAATGAAACTAGATCCTGTCTCTTATCATGTATAAAACTTGACTCACAGTCAGTTAAAGATTTAAATGTAAGGCCCAAAACTTTAAAACTAGTAAAATAAAGCATAGGAGAAATACTTCATGATGTAGGTCTAGGCAAAGATCTTATAGGTGAGCCTACAAAAGCACAGCCAACGAAAACAAAAATAAAAAAAAGGACTATATCAAGCTAAAACATTTCTGCATGGCATAAGAAACACTCAACAGAATGGAGACAAAATATACAGAATGGGAGAACATATTTTCAAACTATTCACCTAAACAAGGGATGAATACGCAGACTCTATAATGGACTGATTCAACAGCAAAAAACCAAATAGTTCAAGGAAAAAAAAAAGTGAGCAAAGGATCTATATAGACATTTCTCAAAAGAAGACATACAAATGGCCAACAAGTGTATGAAAAAATACCATCACTAATCATTAGGAAAATGCAAATCCAAACTCCAATGAAATATTATCTCATTGTGATTAGAATGGCTATTATAAAAAAGACAAAACAAATACTGGCAAGGATGCAGAGAAAAGACAACTTTTATACACTATGGGATTGTAAATTAGTACAGCCATTATGGAATATGGTATGGAGGTTTCTCAAATATTGCCTGAGCCCGAGGGTTTGAGACCCGCCTGGGCAACTTGGCGAGACCTCATCTCTACAATAAATCAAAAATCAGCCGGGCGTGGTAGCACGCGCCTGTAATTCCAGCTACTTGGAAGGCTGAGGCGGAAGGATCGCCGGAGCCCGGCAGTTCGAGGCTGCGGTGGCCGGGAGCGGCCACCGCATTCCATTCTGGGCAACAGAGTGAGACTCCAACTCAAAAAAAAAAAAATTAAAAAGTATAAACACCACATAATTCAGACATCCCATTATTGAGTATTTATCCAAAGGAAAGGAAATCAGTATATGGAAGAGATAGTTGCACCCCCATACTTATTGTAACACTTTTTACAGTTGCCAAGGTATGGAACCAACCTAAATGTTCATCAACAGATGAGTGGATAAAGAAAATGTATATATGCACAATGGACTACTATTCAACCATAAAAACAGAGTAAAATTCTGTCATTCATGGTAACATGGGTTAGCCTGGAGACACTATATGAAGTGAAATAAGCCAGGCACAGAAAGCTAAATATCACATGTTCTTACTCATAAACAGGAACTAAAAAAAAAAAAAAAAAAAAATATCAATTCATAGAAGTAGGGAGTAGAATTATAATTATTAAAGGCTGGGAAAGGGAGGAAGAGAGGGTAGGTAGAAGTTTGTTAGTGGATGCAAAATTACAGTAAGGAGGAGTAAATTCTAGTGTTCTGTAGCACTGTAGGGTTGATATATAGTTAGTGATTATTTATTATATATGTCCCAAAAGCTAGAAAAGAGGATTCTAAGCGTTTCCAACACAAATTATAAGTGTTTGTGGTGATGGGTATCCTACTTACTCTGCTCTGATTATTACACATTGTATGGTTGCAGTGATATATCTACTCCATAACTGTATAAAATGGTTATATGCCAACTAAAAATTAAGAAAAAAAGTGAAAATGTATTCAGCTGGCATTGAAACTTGAAGCTCAAAGGGAAAACCACAACGAAAATACACGATTGATCAAATAAATTATTTTTGTAAAAACTACCAGTTATAAATGACAAAATTTTAAATATCTGACAAAAATAAGCTCAATTTAATTCTGCTCCAAGTAAAAATAAGGAGAATCAGCCAGGTGCAGTGGCTCATGCCTATAATCCTTGTACTTTGGGAGGTGGCGATGAGAGGATTGCCCGAGTCCAGGGGTTTGAGACCACCCTGAGCAGCTCAGTGAGACTTTGTCTCTACAGTAAATCAAAAAATTGGCCGGGCGTGGTGCTGCACGCCAGTAGTTCTAGCTACTTGGAAAGTTGAGGTGGAAGAATCACCTGAGCCCAGCAGGTCAAGGCTGTGGTGGCTGTGAGCGTGTCACTACACTCCAGCCTGGGCAAGTGACATTCCTACTCAAAAAAATAAAAATAAAATAAAATAAAGTAAAAATAAATAAGTAAATTGGGAGAGTCAATAAGAATAAGAGGCTTAAACTAATGGCTTACTTTTAAGAAACAGACTTCTTAGTAGATCCAGGTTTTAAAACTGTTGTAGTCAAGATAAAGAACGCTTTCCAAACTGTGCAGAGTGGAAAAATCTCCTTGTTTCACTTTGTTTTCTCCCATGATATCGTAAACAAGAATATTTATCACTATCAGTAAATCCTAATAGTAGATGTCCTACCCCTGCCACCAGTTAGCATAACTTTCCATAGATTTCTGATTTTTATTTTTATTGTAACTATTATTGAGTTATTTTTTTTAGGCTTTTTGGCTTAACCATTAGCCAAATAATGTCATTCAAGTGGTATCTTTTAGTGGAAGTGTGTGCAATTTTGATGTAAGTATAATCATTTGAATTTTCCTGCAATAAAACATTTGTCTTTCTTCACTTTTTGTTAGACATGCAAAACAAAGTTATACATATAACTGTATGCAATGTTTTTGTTCTTATTCTAGGAATTGGCTATTCTATGTCAATCTTAGGCCCTGCTATTGGCTATGTGCTTGGAGGACAACTGCTAACCTTGTACATTGATGTTGCTTTTGGACAAAGGCAAGGCATTATCCGGTTTTTTTTTATTTCAATTTATTTTATTTTAGTAATACTGACATCATACATGAAGCATTTTTACAGTACTTCCTTGGTATAACGTGGTATTTTTCAGGAAACAAAACTGTATAGTCATAATTCTTTTATAATATTTTATTTTGGCTAAATCTCATTATTGCACACCATCTCTTAGTGTAATAATGTATTTATTCAAAAATAAGGATATTTGATAGAGTCACCTGGTGAAATTTTAAAAAATACATATGTAAGAGTCCACGCATTGTTTGAAAGAACTCATTAAAAATTCTTCATGTTTTCCATAGCTTTAGTTGGGGGCTGATAGCCTGAAGAGTCTCAAGGGTCTGTGATTCTATGAGTAAGTTTTATAGTAGCTCTGATAATGTCCTAAAGATCACAATTATGTCATTTAAACATGTGACAATAAAGGATATTAGTAGGTAATATTTGTTTGTCCTATATGATGTTCTGGACAATATATGCTTTGTGTGTTTACATATTTCACATGCTATCTTATTTAATCTTATCAACAATCCTATCAAGAAGTTGGTACACACAGGCTGACAAGTGGCCAAGACATGAATTGAAGTAGAACTTTTTGATTCCACAATATTTTCCTTTTCCTGAATAGAGGAATTGGTGCTTTTTGGTGAGGCCATATTTTCTCTTTTTGCCATTGGGAATAATAACTGCACAATTTTTTTGCATGACTGTAAGCGGTGAATAAGAAAATGTAGTCATGGGTATGTGATTTGTTCTCTAAACTGTTAATCTTATGTTAATCTTTTAAAGACTATAAAAAGTGTGCAGAAAAAGTTCTTGAAGCAAAAAGTCAGAGTTTTAAGAAAGGATATTCTAATTTTGGTGGAAAATTATATGAGTTATACAAATGATGTGTTTTTGGAAAGAGTCTATTCATTTTACACTATGAGAACCATAAAAAACTGTTAATAAATCACTTTAGGAATAATTTACATTTAAAGAAATGCCATAATTGAAGCACAATATTAGGGCTTTTAACATAGATCATTAATCTTCTGTGAGATATTTAATTTCATATGGTGGAGGAGAAAGCTTAGACAAAGTTAAAGAATGTCCAGAAATTCTATGTTCTTTTCAAGTATTTACCATACTTATTTACTATTAAATATTGTTAACTTTTATGTCATTTACTATATTAAAATACTTTGTAAGGCATTATTTTTATAGTTCATTTATACCTGCTCCCTGTTTTCTGATTCGGTACAATGGCAGTATTAAAATTTTGGCTATTATTATACTATTCTACGATATATATTTGATGTATAAAGTATATGATTATCATAGTGAGTTTTAATTAATAAGGAAGAGTTTACTTTTACCTCTTGTTTTTCTAATGTACAGCACTGACATCACTGAGGATGATCCACGATGGCTGGGGGCTTGGTGGATTGGATTTCTTCTATCATGGATCTTTGCTTGGTCTTTGATAATACCTTTTTCTTGTTTTCCAAAACATTTACCAGGTAATTACACTTTCTTTAAAGCGAAGGAGTTTTATTCTAATTCTAGGCCAGGTGTTATTTTTTTAATATATGATTAACAACATCCATAGATTCACTCTGTTTTGTAGAATCTAAACTTTCTGCCTGAGCACATTTTTGCATGTATAAACATTAGGTTTTCTTTATTTCCAATTTGTAACCAATAAAACTGTGTGCATATTCACCTTCTTATTACTTACTAAATTGGTTTCTTATGTTTTATCTGATTTCTGCTTTATGCATATACAGAATACCATATGATATCTTCTAAACTATTAGCTTGTGTTCGGGTAGTCACTAATTTCAATTTGCCTTAAGTCACTTGTGTTATCTGTAATTTAAAATACAAGTATTCACTTTTTTTTCCAAAAGCCATACTGTAGTATACTTTTTCTAAACTTTTTTAATAGTAAACCTTCTGTCCAAAAAGAAAAGATTAATAAAGTATTAATTTTTTCCTGAAATCTTGCTTCTGTATAGTTGTATAGTTAAAATACACATCTGTAGCCTAAAGGTACTTAGTTGTCATAGGATGGTTAGTAATCTGTCCTCTTACTTGCAACAGGATAGATGATTAACTTTTGGAAATGGGCACAAGAAAAGCTGGTAGACTAGAAGTAGGTGGACTCGTTGATTTCTTTCTACCTTGGGCAATTTAATTTGTAATTCCATATGTCGACTGTTTCCTCAAATTTATTCATAGTACCTTTATTAAAAATAAAAGGCACATGGTAATAGTTGGTAAACAGCTTGTTGGTAAACATCTAACAAGCTGCCAAGCATGTTAGAATTAAGAGAACAAATGAAAAAAAAATCTACAAACACACTTTAATGTAAAGAATAAAAAAAGAGAGCCATTATAAAGGAAGAAAAAACGTTAAGATAAGATTTTAAATGAAAAGCATAGATATGTGATTGGAGCAAAATTGTCTCATTTTAATGTTTAGGTTAGTTGGAACTTCCTTAGCTAGTGGTAATGAACACTAGCTCTTAAAACAGTCTGATTACACACATAGATATTTGTACAATTTTCTTGACAAAGAGAAGGACTGGTCTCTTATGTTATGGAATGTATATAGTTGTGGGAGAATGTGTCAGTTAAAAAGTAAGCATTTTTAAAAAAGAATGAAATGATAGAGCAAGTGCATTTATTCTTTTATTAGGTACAGCAAAAATTCAAGCTGGAAAAACCTCTCAGACTCATAAGGATAAGAGTAGTTCCTTGCAGCATGAAGATGAGAAATTTGGAAAAAGTATTAAAGATTTTCCAGCTGCTCTAAAGGTAAAATAAAACAGTTCTCATTCTTTCTTTTTCTCTCTCTCACACACACAGATGCACACACCCAACTTACATGTAGATATATGTATACTTTTTATGCATGTAAATAGCCACACATGTATACATATATACACATAAATACACATATGTACACACACAAATGTTTCATAATACATTCTTGTTTGCTTATCTGCAATAATTATAGGTCTTGTAAACAACTCTTTGGATTTAGTTTTATTGTCCTTTGAGTCGATGAAGTCTGTTCACAACAAAAAAATCAAATATGGAGTAGACTTATCATGTAGAGATTTACAGTAAGACTGGGGATAGGAACATTTCCAAGCAGACTTTTACCTTCTTCCTCTGGTCCCTTGTATGTGATAAAAGTATAATCACTGTACTGATGAATCATCTGTCAAATCTCTAGGTGCTCCACATAAAAGTTATTTTGTCATTGCATATGTAAATCTATCAATTATCCATAGTTATATTTTTTGTGCTGGAGGAAGTGCCTGAATTTTAGAGATGATTATATTCTGTTTATTAAAAAGTTCAACCTTCATCATGCTGGAGTTCTAAGCACAGTCTGCAGCATAGTCATAGTTATTCATTTGGTGAACTATATTTTTTCTTTAGAATTTGATGAAGAATACTGTCTTTATGTGTTTAGTTCTATCAACTTCTTCTGAAGCCTTAGTTACTACTGGGTTTGCTACATTTTTACCTAAATATATAGAAAATCAGTTTGGATTGACATCCAGCTTTGCAGCTACTCTTGGAGGTAAAACATTTTTCTTTGTCTAACAGTATCTTTACAATATTAAGTTTGTATTAGGATGTAATTTGAGCTATCTGACTCTTTGAAATTAAAACTTAAGATTAGTTTTGATAAAAGTTTTTGATTTTCTGACATTAGGCAGTCTATTGTATGAACTTCAGAGAGACAAAAGCTATAAGGTTAAAGAGAAGGCGTATTAAACTTAATGTTCAGTGCATTCATTTTATTAATTTCTTAATGGAAGTAGTAGGCCATTTGTGCATATATTTTTATTTTAGGTGAATATGTTCATATGTTAATACCATATTAGTGCTTGTTTTTGATGTTTTCCAATTGTCAGTATGAGTTATGGAGTATACTTGTGTGTTTTTTCACTGTCTGTGCCTTTTTTCTATTTAGGGGCTATTTTAATTCCTGGAGCGGCACTTGGTCAGATTTTAGGTGGTGTCCTTGTTTCAAAATTCAAAATGACATGTAAAAATACAATGAAGTTTGCACTGTTCACTTCTGGAACTGCGTTTGTGCTGAGTTTTGTATTTATTTATGCCAATTGTGAAAATGAGCCATTTGCTGGTGTGTCTGAATCGTATCATGGGTAAATATACTTCAATGCTTTCTGGTATTAATATCAGAATCATTAACTATGTATACATTTCCAAGTATATGCTTTCTTAAAGTGACAAGGAATTAGTTTTTTAACTGAAAGTCTTTTTTAGAATGTAAAAACATGCACTTTGTTTTTAACTTAAATGATTTCTATCTTCTTAAATGATTGGTTTTATTTATAACATTCTGTTTTCAGTAGTGGTATTTCAACGTTCCCCTTTGTTGTTAAAACACAAAGTGTTTTTAAAAGTGGGGGTATGTATTCAGAGAGCATTTAAAAAGCAACTGTCATATACTGGGCATTACGCTTAACTCAGAAATACAAAAATTAATATAATAAAATCTGTGCCTTTAAGGAATTCACATCCTAGGGATAACTTCACATTATATGTCCCTACTCATTTAAAATTTCAAAAATTATAGAGGATATTATGATCCTCTATAAACATAATTCTCATAGTAAGTGGGTTGAAAACAGACTAGAAGATAAAATGAAGCTACTTCTAGCTGCTACTAATCATAATTGTACGATCATTTTACCCCCTTAATTTTATCTTCTGTACCCTGCATGTGAAAATGTTTATATCATGAAGAGCTTAGTCAAAATAGTCTCATCTAAGAAACATGTGTATAAGTAAACGTACAGGCATATGTTGGGGAAATTGTGGATCTGGTTCCAGACCACCGTAATGGAGCAAATATTGCAATAAAGCAAGTCACACAAGGTTTTTTGGTTTCCCAGTGCCTCACCTCATGACTGCGGTATTGCCCCTTCCTTCAAATTCATACTCTTGTACAATTCCCAGGAGTATTACTTTAAAATTAATTTTTGACAGTGTCACTTTCTAGTCTAAAAATAGTTTACATTACCTTTTGTCAGTAAGTGAAAACTCATTGTTTTCAGCAAGGTGCACGAGGCCCTCTTTAATCTGGTCTCTGACTCTTCTCCATCTGTATTCCGATACATCATACATCATTCCTATTTTTCCATAGAAGATGCTGACTCAACTCTATGCTTATGTACCACCCTTTTCTGAAGTGCCTGTCCCCTTTCCCGCTTGCCCGGCTAACTCTTCATCCATTTCCCATTCTCCCTGAGAATACTCGCTGGCAGCTGTGTGCCTGCAACTTTGACCCCAAGATAATTCACAGACTACCACCAAAGTTTGCCACAAAATTTCTCACTTCATTATTATTTTCGCATTGCTCTAGTATATTGATAGTCTTTGGAAATAAATGACATCAATTTATTTATAGCATTCTGTTTTCTGTAGTGGAATTTCCATGTTCCCCTTTGTGTTGTTCCGTGCTTTGAAATCTAACACACACACACACACACACACACAAAGAATTAAATACTGATCATCATAAATATTTCTGTTACTTAGGATTAGAAGCAAGTTCTGTTTAGAAATAGCTCCGAGAACAGTTTTTATATTTTATTTTCACATTGAAAACAAGTCAGATTTGTTTCAGCCTCAAAGAATGTATGTGTAAAATTTAATCTGCAGCAAGCTGCACTTTTTTTTCTAAACAGGAAAGAGGTTAAGGTTCATCTCAGGCATTACCTCCTGCAGACCCTCTTCTCTAACCTTTAGCCTGTGTTAGGTGTCCTTCCCTGGTGCTTCTAAAATATACTTTGCAGATACCTGTAACTGCGCTTAGCGTATCAGTGTCCAATTATCTGCGTCCATTTCTATTGTGAAATCTTTGAGGACAAAGATTATCTTGTTCAGCTTCCATTTCTGTTATTAGCATAGGGCTTACCACTTGTTCAATATATATTGTCTGAACAAATGAAACAATAAATGAGGGATTAGGGAAGCATATTTGGTTAGCATAACCCTTTATACTAGGAAAGATGTTTTTCCTGTTAAGAGGCAGCATGAAACAACACTGTGCCTGAGAACCAGGAAAATTATTTTTGGCAAGGAAAGATAAGTAAGTTCATCTCTCTGGGCCTTAGTATTCCCATTGACAAGATGATTCAAAACATGATTTAGTTCATTCTTCCAAGTTATTTGGTAATGTCTGGAGACACTTTTGTTGCCATAATTAAGGAAAGTGCTACTGGCTTCTTGCGGGTGGAGGTCAGAGATGTTAGCATTCTACAGTCTACAGAACCAGCCCCTCACAAGAGAAATGTCTGACATAAGATATGAGAAACTCTGCTTTCTTCACTTATTCTGCCTTATTTTTTAAATCATTGACAGACATTATATTACGTATCTATTGTTTTTACTGCCTCTCCCCCACAAGAAGTTAAGCTTTATGTGCAAAGACAGAGATTTTATTTGTTATATTCATTCACTAATTATATATTGAGTGAGTGAATGAATGACTGAATGTCAAGATATCACAACGCTTCTGGACTGTTCATAAAAAGTTATGACAGATAATTTGCCCTTCTTTCATTTCTTATTTACAGAACTGGAGAACTGGGAAATTTGTCAGCCTCCTGTAATGCAGATTGTAACTGTTTGAGATCATATTATTATCCTGTCTGTGGAGGAGATGGAGTTCAATATTTTTCTCCCTGCTTTGCAGGTTGTTCAAACTCAGCTTCAAAAAGCAAACCAAAGGTAACTTATGTCTCCTTCTGTGCCTTTAACGAGGCAATGTGTTTGTCTATTTATGGATGTCTGTCTTGATCCCTCTAGTAGGATTATACAACGCCTATTCATTTCTTCTAGCCCCGCCTCCCCCATTAAGTAGTCCCTGAACTCTAGCTGAAAAAGATTCCTCCATGTCTCATACAGTTACGTTGAGAAATCAATTTGGGAGTCACTCACATAGATCTTAGTGACATTACTTCTGTTACAGTAGTGCAGTATCTTTTACCCTGCACATTGTGTTACAGTCATCCCTTGGTATATACAAGGGATTGGTTCCAGGACTCCTGCGTATACTCACATCCACCATACTTAAGTCCCACAGTTGACCCTGTGAAACCCACAACACTAAAGGTCGGTCCCTTGGTATATGCTGGTTTCACATACTGCAAATTCTGTATTTTCTTCTTCTTTTTTTAGTGAATTAAGAAAGGTAGATTTATTAAAGGAAAGATACATTGTAAAGGGTACAATGGACAGGACAACAGCCAGAAGATCTGATTTGTATTGCCTTTTTTTTTGAGTAGGAGTCTCACTGTGCCTCCCATGATCACTGCTACCTCAGCCTTCAAGTAGCTGGGACTACAGGCATGCACCACAAAACTTGGCTAGTTTTTTTTTATTTATCGTGCAGACAAGGTCTCACCATGTTGCCCAGGCTAGTTTCGAACTCCTGGTCTCAGGCAGTCCTCTCGCCTCTGCCTCCCAAACTGCTGGGCTTACAGGCATAAACCGCTATGCCTGCAAAGACTGTGTTTTAGATTAATGCTTGGTTGAAAAAACTCTGTTTATAAGTGGACCAGCACAGTGTAAACCTGTGTTGTTCAAGTCTCAATTGTATTTTTCATTAACTATACTTCAAGATCCTCGAAGGCAGGCAACTATGTCTGTTTTTACTAATTGCAGTGTATATAATAAAAACTTTATTTTATTTATGCACTATGAATACATTAAAAAATATCCAAATCAGTTCATTCTCAAATATAAATTCGCTTTTAATTTTGGATCAGAATGCATATCAGTTTGCCCAGATGTTATTTAATATAATGTACTAGTTTAAGGAGATGCAATAGAATTCTATTGTACTATATACAGTCTAAAGATTTCAATTCAGCTAAACTTAAGAGTCTTAGGAGTAAATAATATTTAGATTATGAGTAGTGCACAATGTATTATGTTTAGTAGATGGTGTGATAACTTTAAGAAGACCTGAGGGAAATATATACTATGGTATTAAAAAAACACAATGTGTAAAATATGTAAGAATTCTGTAAACGATCTTGAACATTTGAAATATGGGATCATGAAATGACATTTATATTTCTGTGCAAAGATAACTTGAAGATTACAATAAAAGATTGCCACATAAATAAAAATTACTTCAAATTTCTTCTGAAATGTTATATTTGTCTTGGTTTTTTATGACCAACAAGCCATCTAACAATTCATTGATTCATATGACTTTTTTATTTTCTTATGGAATAGTTCAGATGGGCAAAATATGATAATGAAAGAATCATATATGTACATTTGTTCACAGTGATACATTTAGTCATATTTCACATCAATGACCCAACCTAAGAAAAAAAACTAGACTTTGACAAATTGCTATATTGCAGGGAAATGTATACTCCTTTATTTTATTTATTTATTATTATTTTTGAGACAAGGTCTTATTCTGTCACCCAGGCTGCAGTGCAGTGGTGTGAAAGCGGCTTACCATTGGAAACCTCTTAGACTATGGCGATCCTCCCACCTCAACCCCATGAGTAGCTGGGACTATAGGTGTGGGCCACCACACCTGGCTATTTTCTTTTTTTTTTGTAGAGACAAGGTCTTGCTATGTTGCCTAGGCTGGTCTTGAACTTCTGGGCTCAAGTAATTATCCTGTCTCAGTCTCCCAAAGTGCTAGAATTAGATGTGTGAGCCACCGTGCCCAACCGATAGACTCCTTTATATGAGAGAGTTGTAAGGGTTCAGCAGAATAGAAAATACTATTCCTACTTTTTCTTCCTAAGATTTTGTTTTGTTTTGAGTGAGGTCTACTTTATCGCCCAGGCTGGAGTTCAGTGACATGATCAAGGCTCACTGCATCCTCGAATTCCTGGGCACAAGCTATCCTTCCACTTCAGCCTTTTGAGTAGCCAGGACTACAGGTGTACACCACCATACCTGGCTAATTAAAAAAAATATTTGTGTAGAGACCGAGTCTCACTATGTTGCCTAGTCTTGCTCAAACTCCTGGGCTCAAGCTATCTTCCTATTTCAGCCTACCAAAGTGCTGGGATTACAGGCATGAACCACCACTCCTGGCTTCCTTCCTAAAAAAAAGACTCAGTTACTTTGTAAATCTGATTGCGGAGTATGTATTAGTCAACTTTGGATGTGTCACCTGCATATTTGTTTTTTTCGAATCAGTACCAGAAGTCTTAGAACTGCTGTAGCTCACAAAAAATACTTTCTGACCTTAAGAACAATGAAAGCACTACATCTCTGACTTATTTGACTCCTCTCTGATTTTGTTGATGCTTTAAATATCTAAAATGATTTATAGCAAGAATGGAACTGAATTGTAAAATGACTTTAAGAAATTATATGTCTAGCAAACTTTTTAAATATCAAAGTTCTTTTTCTACAAAGGTAATACTTGTGTTTTTTTTGTCTTTTCATTTCCCAATATTCATAATATTGACATATATGCATACCTATGCATATGTATATATGAGAAATAGTTAATATGTTATTTATATATAAAATAGCTCTTATGATGATGAGGTAGTAACTTCAACTTTTTTATGGCAATAAATATCATTTTAAGAATATATGGTTTGAGCCGGGCTCAGTGGCTCAGCCTGTTATCCTGCGCCTTTGGGAGGCTGAGGTGAGTGGATTGCCTGAGCCTGAGGGTTCGAGACCTGCCTGGGCAGCGAGACTTCATCTCTACAATAAATCAAAAAATCAGCCGGGCGTGGTAGCGCATGCCTGTAATTCCGGCTACTTGGAAGGCTGAGGTGGAAGGATCGCCGGAGCCCAGCAGGCGAGGCTGCGGTGGCTGGGAGCGGCCACTGCACTCCAGTCTGGGTGACCGAATGAGACTCCAACTCAAAAAAAAAAAAAATATATGGTTTGCTTTTGGTTGCAATTCAAAAAAGGTCAGAAAGTTCGAGTTAAGAGGTTGCAGTTAAAAGCAGCATTTTCCCCCCAATATCTTAGAACATATTGGTAAATTTTACTGTAGCACTTGTCAAAATTATAGTGTTTGTTTTTTCAAATGTGTGAAAATAATGAGATTGTCACCATAGATGCCCCTTTGCCTCCCAGAGTGTAAAAGAAGGATTTTAGCAGGAAAACACTGTATGAACAATATGGTCTATTGAAAGTAGTCTAGAATTTGGGAGATCATGTAGCTGTTATATTCCTATCAAATTGTTTTATGAGTCCTGAGCCAATAATAGGTTACATTCAAAGTAATGGTCACAAAAGTCAAGTGCAGATAGTTCTCCTTTGTAAATGTGATTTTTTTGCCCTTGCTTAATTTCTTAAGTGTTAAATACTCTTTCTTAACATAATTTGCTGTATATGGATTAAGACAGTATGAGTGTGTTTGTTGTGTCTAAAGATCACCTAATTTGCAATAATTTATTTTAAAAATAGCATTCATTATTTTTATGTCTAATAATTATAGAAATATTACAACTGTTCCTGTGTTGAAAGGAAAACAGAAATAACATCAACTGCAGAAAATTTTAGTTTTGAAGCTAAAGCTGGAAAATGTGAAACTCGATGTGCAAACTTGCCCATATTTCTTAGCATTTTCTTTGCTACAGTTATTTTTACCTTTATGGCTGGTACTCCTATAACTGTGTCCATCCTAAGGTATGTATAATGTTGTGAAATTTGCATTCCCTAAGGCTGTAGTATGTCAAGTACAGAGAAAATGGATTCAGAAGTCTGTGTCATTGGATAAGCTACCTCATAGAACCCCAGGTGTTTGAGATTTAAATAGTAGCATGCATGTGAAAGTGTCTTAACATCCTGGCTACTACTTGTGTTATTTTCTTTGCTTCTTTCATGAAGCTTCAGTTGTGAGCTGGAGATATGTTCATTTTGAGTGTAATAGATGTTAATTACACTCCACCTATGCCAGAATCAGAATGACATGCATTCTACCTTATATATTCGCTACTGTAATATTAAATCTTCCTGTGAACAGTGCTAATTGATACGCTGGCTGCTGCCTTGGCTGTTCAGCTTTATTTTGTGCTTTCAGTTGCTCTTCCTTCTTCTATATTACTTTACAAAAATATTTCCTACCTGTCCTTTGATAGACTCATCCGTCTGTCTCTTTCCTAACCAACTCTAGCTTTTTCTCTTTTCAATCTTTTGTCCCGTTTTATTCACTGTCTACCTTTTCACATTTTTTTGATGATTGGAAGTTTAATAATTCTCTCTAAAAAAACATTAAATGGTAAACATCATACTACTTGGAAATTGAAGGTATTTAGAAAAGAGATTTTGTTTTTGTTTTTCTGAGACAGGACCTCTCTGTCACTCAGGTTGAAATTCAGTGGCACTATTATAGCTCACTGCGTCCTCAAACTGGGCTAAAGCGATCTTCCTGGCTTAAAGTAGGTAGGACTGCAGACACACACCACCACACCTGGCTAATTTTACTTTTTGTAAAGACAGGAGGATCTTGCTCCCTTGCTTAGGTTGGTCTTGTACTCCTGGCCTTCAGCAATTCTCTTGTCTCAGCTTCCCAAAGTTCTGAAATTATAGGCATGAGCCACCTACATCCAGCCAGAAAATGCTTTTTAAGAATTCATTTTTAAAAATATTATATAAATTGCCTTTAGTTACTTTGTTTTATAAGACTAGCTGATCTCTTTTACCTCTCATGATTCTTCTGTGTGCAACATCATGTTTCATTTATCTTTGACAGTCATTACTTAAAGAATTATTGTTTTATCAGTTTGAATTTCAGCAACTGTTTTATGTTACTTCAAATTTGTACCCTTATCTCATAGGTATGATTTTGATGTTGAAGTTTGTAAAAGTGTAAAAATTATGTCCTTGCAACTTAAGTGAATAGCAGTAGTAAAAAATAAATATTTTTTCATATAAATGCTAGGGTTTTTAAAAAAATATTTTTCCAGATTTATTGAGATATAATTGACAAAACAAGATTGTGAGTATGTGTGTGTGTGTGTGTGTGTGTGTGTGTGTGTGTGTGTGTATAAAGTTAAGGTGTACAATATAATGTTTTGATGCTACACACACACACACACACACACACACACACACACACACATTGTGAAGTGATTACTGCAATCAAGCTACCATACTTACCCATTACCTCACATAGTTATCCTTTGAGTATATGTTCTGAGAACATTGATGATCTACAGCAAATTTCAAGTATGCAATATAGTATTATTAACTATAGCTGCCATGCTGCACATTAGGTCTTCAGAACTTATTTACCTGCACAAATGGAACTTTGTACCCTTGGATCAACATTGCTGCATCCTTCCACCCCCAGCAACCACCATTCTGCTTTCTATTGCTATGAGTTTGACTTTTTAAAAATTAAAATGAGTAAGATCATGCAGTATTCGCCTTTCTATACCTAGCTCATTTCACTTAGCATAATGTCATCCAGGTTCATCCATGCGGACACAAAATGGCAGGGATTTCTTTTCGTAAGGCTAAATAGTTTTATATATCACATTTTCGTAATCCATTCATTTGTTGATGAATACAGGTTGAGTCATATATTAGCTAATGTGAATGATGTTGTGATGAATATGGGAGTGTAGATATCTCTTCAACATACTCATTTTCTTTCCTTTGGCTATATACTCAGAAGTGGGATTGCTGAATGGCATGGTAGTTCTATTTTTTAATTTCTTGAGAAATTTCCATACTGTTTTCCATAATGACTGTACCAATTTTGCATTCTTAGCAACAGTGTGTGTGTTCCTTTTTCTTCATATTCTTACCAGCACGTCTTTTGTCTTTTTGATAGTAGCCATTCTAAAAGGTATGAGGTGATGTCTTGTGTTTTTTTTTTTAAATTTTGTCTTTCATTGTGGTTTTAATATTCATTTTTCTGATAATTAGTGGTGTTGAGCATTTAAAAATATACCTGTTGGCCATTTGTATGTCTTCTTTAAATAAATGTTTATCCAAGTCTTTTGTCTATTATTTAATTTTAGGATTTGTTTTCTAGATATTGACTTGTTTGAGTTTCTTATATATTTTGGATATTAGCCCCTTGTCTGGTGTATGGTTTGCAAATATTTTCTTCCATTCACTAAGTTATCTCTTCGTTTTGATTATTTCCTTTGCTGTGTGAACATGTTTTCATTTGAAACAATCCTATTTGTCTATTTTTGCTTTTATTGCCTATGGTTTGGTGTCATAACCAAAAAATTATTGCCCAGACCAATGTCCTGAAACATTTCCCCTGTGTTTTATTTCAGAAGTTTTATAGTTTCAAGTCTTATGTGTAAGTACTTAATTCTCTTTCAGTTGATTTTTGTGTATGGTGTAAGATAAGAGTTCTATTTCAATCTTTTGCATGTGGATATTCAGTTTTCTCAATATCATTTTTTTTTTTTTTTTGAGTTGGAGTCTCACTCTGTCGCCCAGACTGGAGTGCAGTGGCCGCTCCCGGCCACCACAGCCTCAACCTGCTGGGCTCCGGCAATCCTTCCGCCTCAGCCTTCCATGTAGCTGGAACTACAGGCACGTGCTACCACACCCGGCTAATTTTTTGATTTATTGTAGAGATGAGGTCTCGCTTGCCCAGACAGGTCTTGAACCTGCGGGCTCAGGCGCAATCCACTCACCTCAGCCTCCCAAGGCGCGGGATTACAGGCTGAGCCACCGAGCCCGGCTTCTCAATATCATTTAGTGAAGAGATTGTACTTTCTCCACTAAATGTTCTTGGCACCTTTGTCAAAGATCAATTGACTATAAATACATGGATTTATTTTGAGGATCTCTATTCTGTTCTATTGGTCCGTAGAGCCGTACTGTGTGGTTACTATGGCTTTGAAGCACCATGATACATTGCTTAACGATGAGGATAGGCTCTGAGAAATGTTTCATTAGGTGATTTCATCATTGTGTGAACATTGTAGAGTGAACTTACACAAAGCTAGATGGTATCCTACCACACATCTAGGCTATATGGTATAGCTATTGCTCCTAGGCGTCAAACCGACACATCTTGTTACTGTACTTGAATACTTGGGGCAGCTGTAACACAGTGTTAAGTGTTTGTTTCTCTAAACATAGAAAAGTTCAGTAAAAATAAAATATAAAAGACAAATGATACACCGGTATAGAGCACTTGCCATGAACGAAGCTTATAGGAATGAACTGTATTGGTTAAGTCAGTGAGTGAGTGTTGAGTGAATGTGAAGTCCTAGAACATTACTGTACATTACTGTAGACTTTATAAACACTGCACACTTAGATACACTAAACTTATTTTTAAAATTTTCTTGGGTGTGGTTGCTCATCTGTAATCTCAGCACTTTGAGAGGCTGAGGTGAGAGGATTCCTTGAGCCCAGGAGTTTGAGACCAGCCTGAGCAACACAACAAGACCTTGTCTCTGTAAAAAATAAAAAGGTTAGCCAGGTGTGGTGGCACTTGCCTGTAGTCCTACTCAGAAGGCTGAGACAGAATTGCTTGAACCCATGAGTTAGAGGCTATGGTGAGCAATAATCATGCCACTGCACTCTAGCTTAGGTAGCAGAGTGAGACCCCAACTCAAAAAAATTTGTGTGTGTGTGTGTGTCAATAAGAAATTAACCTTAGCTTTTTTTTAACTTTATAAACTTTTAAATTTTTAAAGCTATTTGTCTTTTGTAATAACACTTAGCTTAAAACACTAACATATTATCCAGCTGTACAAAAGCATTTTCTTTTTTATATTTCTATTCCATAGCATTCTTTTCATTTTATAGATTTTTATTTATTTATTTATTTAAACTTTTTAAACTTTTTTTTTGCTAAAAACTTAGGTACAAACACAAATTAGCTTAGGCCTACACAGGGTCAGGGTAACCAATATTACTGTCTTCCACCTCCACATCCTACTTTAAGGTCTTCAGGGGCAATAAGGCATATGGAGCTGTTATCTCCTGTGATATATCTTCTGGAATACTCCTGAAGGACCTACCTCAGGCTGTTGAGCAGTTCACTTTTTAAAAAATGAGTAGTAATACATTCTAAAATAATGACAAAATTATAGTATAGTAAATACATAAACCAGTAGCATAGCAGTTTATTACTATTATCAAGTCTTGTTTACTTTACATAATTGTATGTGCTATACTTTTTAATTAATTAATGTATTTATTTGAGATAGGATCTCACTCTGTCACCCAAAGTGGAGTGCAGTGGTATGATCCTGGCTCACTGCAGTTTTGCCCACTGGGGTTCAAACAAACCTCCCACCTCAGCCTCCCAAGTAGCTGGGATTACAGCCATGTGCTACCGTGGCTACCCATATTTTGTGTATTTTTGTAGAGATGAGTTCTAACTAGGTTGCCCAGGCTGGTTTCAAACCTTTTAGATTCAAGAGATTGTCCCATCTTGGCCTCACAAATTGCTGGGATTTCAGGCCTGAGTCACTGCACCGAGCTGCTATTCATTTTTATGACTGGTAGTACATCAGGTTTGTTTTCACTGGCATTACTGCAAACATGTGAAGAATGTGTCGTGCTACCACAATACAACAACTACTACATCACTAGATGACAGGAATTTTTTAGCTCCGTTACAGTCTTATGAAACCACTGTTGTATTGCGGTTCACTGTTGACCAAAACATTCTTATATGGTGCATGACTGTCTACTTTGAAACCAGGTAGTGTGGTGCTTTGTTCTTCTTGCTCAAGATTTTTCTACCTATTTTGGGTCTTTTGTAATTTTAGAATTTTTTTTTATTTGTATGAAAGATTCCAATGTAATTGGTATTACATTGATTCTATAGATAGGTTTGTATAGTATGAATATTTTAGCAATATTAATTCTTCCAGTTTATGGAGAAGAGATATCTTTCCATTTATTTGTGTCTTCTTCAATTACTTTCATCAGTGTTTTATGACTTTCGGTGTACACATTTTTACCTCTTTGACTAAATATATTTCTAAGTATTTTATTTCATTTTTTTATGTTATTGCAAAAGGAGATATTTTCTTGATTCCTTTTTTGATAACTCATTGTTAGTGTGTAGAAATGCAACTGATTTTTATACGATGATTTTGTATCTTGAGACATCACTAAATTCATCTGTTAGTTCTAACTTTGGTAGAATCTTTAGGGTTTTCTATATATGTGATCATGTCATCTGCAAAAGGGCAATCTTACCTCTTTTTTTGCAATTTCGGAAAATTGGAAATTTTTCCAATTTCTTTCTTTTTCTTACCTAACTGGCCAGTACTTAGGGTACTGTGTTGAATAGAGATTTTCACCATTGTGTGTGATTTGAGCTGTGAATTTGTCATATATGGCTTATTGTATTGAGGTACATTTCTATGCATAATTTGTTCAGCCTTTTCATGTAAAAGAAGTCTTGTTAATGATTGTCTTTTTTTTCACACTTTAAAAAATTCATAAGGACTCTTTTTGGTGTTATTTGCAATGTTTTAGTTCAGACAACATTTAACTTCTTTTATAATTTCAGGATGATTAAACTATATATGAACTTCTACAAATAATTTATTTTATGTGCACAATGTTTACTTTAATAAAGAAATGCCAAACTTGTCTAAATGTGATCTTGCTCAAAGGATAAATATACTATACCTTCTTTTATGGTCTCATATGTATTTAATATTTATAGGTGTGTAAATCAAAAGCAACGGTCTCTAGCGTTGGGAATACAGTTTATGTTGCTTCGATTATTGGGTATGTAATTTTTCTTAATTCATTGGTAGCAGTTAACTATTTTGGTTCATTAGTTTTATTTTTCACTTATGGTATGTGGCTAGAAAATAATTAAAATATAGTGGAAGACTATGTAATTGTTGAAGAAAGCTGTTTTCCAGTGTTTGAGATGTAGTATTATTTATATATGACATAAGAATATAATGACATTTACTTTTCACCTACTGTCTGGTTACCTGTTATTACAACTCCATTCCTAATATAACTCTGTAAAGCATATCATATTCATTTGAAATATAACATATCAGCACATAGTTCATTTTTTTCTTTTATCTCGATTTGTGACACTATTGTGTTTCCTTAGTAATTACAAATAATATGCTAAAAATGTTTCAGTAGTAAACGTAGCATAGATATGGTGACTAGTTAAGAATTTTTGGAAGAAATAATTTATATCAGAGAATCTTATAAAGTTCCAGATACAGGAAAGGTAAGAAGAAAGAGAGAGACATAGTAACATAATATTAACATCATTTATTAAAACAAAAACAAAAACTTTGAACATTGGAGATTGCATAGTCCAACTTCCCTTGTTTTTCAGGTGAGTAATTAAAGTCCTGAGAGGTGCAGAGTTTTGCCCATAGTTACACAATTAATGATGAAAATGGGATTAGGAAAATAATTCCTAACTTTCAGACCAGTGCTCTTTGACTATATCCTACCAGAGGTCGTGAAAGAACAGACTGGATGTAGCTGAATTCTTTGTCTAAGAAATATCACCTCAAATAATGTATTTGATTTGTAAGAATTCAAATTTAGCTTCATAATTATGTGGAAGTTTAGTTCCTTTTGGCCTCAAGAGGATTTGGGGGTGGAGAGATGTTTCTAGACAGTAATATTCCTAGATATGTTTCTATGAAAATATATCTACATTTACATATACACACATATACCCTTATATAAAGTGTAATGGCTTATTTCCAAGACACATTCATTTATTATATTAGGCAGTGAATTAAAATATTTACTTAGCTAATTGTTTACTCAATATAAGTTAGAGTTTTCTATTCAAAGTCTTTTTTAAGTTGATTAGAAATATATCATAATTACATATAATTATTTTAAATGTTTTATCTGTGCTTTTTATATTCCTTTGACTTGTACATAAATTGATTAATTTGCATGTGGACAGATTAATACATATCTTTATTTCTATAAAAAATATATATAACCATGTATATAAAGAACTGTAATTATTAACTTTAATCTTTTCCCATGTGTATTCACCTATAATTTTTAGGCACAGTTCCTGGGCCAATTATATTTGGCACCACAATAGACAGCACATGTATTCTCTGGGATATTAATGAATGTGGAATTAAAGGAGCTTGCTGGATTTATGATAACATCAAGATGGCCTATATGCTAGTAGCCATAAGTAAGTGGTGATTTCTTGGTAATTTTATTTTATTTAGTTAATTAATGTACTTTTTTTGAGTTGGACTCACTCTGTCACCCGGGCTGAAGTGCGGTGGCATGCTCATGGCTACTGCCGCCTCAACCTGCTGGGTTCAGGCGATCCTTCCACCTCAGCCCTCCAAGTAGCTAAAACCATAGGCTTGTACCACCACACCTGGCTAAATTTTTTGATTTACTGTAGAGCAAGTAGATCACCAATTTGCCCAGGTTGATCTCGAACCCCTGGACTCAGGCAATCCCCTCGCCTCTGGCTCCCAAAGTGCTGAGATTACAGGTATGAGCCACCATGCCAGGCCCTCGATAATTTGGGAATAAACTAATGATTGTAAAAAACAACAACAACAACAACAACAACAATAACAATTTAGTGTTGGTTACTTGGGTCACAGTTGTTTTGGAATGTTTAGTCCACGTTGTTATCCATCCTATAATCCTGAAGCAGAGAACAGTAATCACAACATGTTGTAAGAGGCTAGGATGGAGTCTGCAAGGCTCAGTCTTAAATAGACGCAAATAAAATTTTAGCTTTTATTACATCACATATTATATAATTTTTCTTTAACAATTTCTCTCAAACTTTTTTGAAGAGTATACCCAAAAGCTAAAAGAATTCTGAGAAACTCTCAGGAATGATTGATATCTGGGTATGCAGGCTTTGGAAAACATATACAGCTGAGGTGGAGAGGTGTCCTTTTTTTTTTCT
This sequence comes from Cephalopachus bancanus, assembly GCA_027257055.1. Lineage (NCBI taxonomy): Eukaryota > Metazoa > Chordata > Mammalia > Primates > Tarsiidae > Cephalopachus > Cephalopachus bancanus. The sequence continues at coordinate 10,176,948 of JAPVLO010000024.1, read as the reverse complement.
AAGACACATTGTATGAAACTCTTATAATTTACAGGGTAAGCTACAATGTTTAACCCTTTTTGCCTCTTGCAGTTTGCATACTTTAAATGAAAGTTAAGGTAAGATTAAGGAAGTAGAGCAAAACATCTAGTTTGTATTAATAAGATAAAATTTGAAGTTAAAATTTCAAAAGCAACTAAAGTAATGAAAATATTTAAAACTGAAGCAATCCTAAATTTTTATGCATATATGTAATGTGTTAGGTTACAGTTAGGATAATTTCATTGCTATTATTTTGACACATGTATCAAAATAAGCTCATTCATTTTACATGTATTTAAATCCAGAATAAACTATCTTAATCTTGAATGACAGTGTAATAGAATATTCACTGAAGAAATAAATATATAAATCCAAAGACAATGAGAGTAAATATTGACTAGAATTGACACATCTTCTTATTTTTTACCTGTTGTTAAAAACCACTTTTATTCAGTGTGTTTATGTTTAAAACTTATTTAATAGGCTTTGTTTATAGCTTTTTGGTCAAGATATTTGGATAATGAATTGTTTATTTTCCTAATGAATGATGAATATGAGACTCCCCTAAAAATTTATATACCTTAAAATTTACCAAAACAAACCACAGAGACATTCTCCTAAGAATTTCAAAACTTTTTTATTTTTATTTTTTTGAGTTGGAGTCATAATCTGTTGCCCAGCCTGGAGTGCCGTGGCACTCAGGTGATCCTTCCACCTCAACCTTCCAAGTAGCTGGAACTACAGGCACGCACCACCATGCCTGGCTAGTTTTTATGATTTGTTGTAGAGATGAGGTCTCACCAAGTTGTCCAGGCTGGTCTCGAATCCCCAGGTTCAGGCAATCCTCTCGCCTCAGCCTCCCAAAGTTCTGGGATTACAGGCTTGAGCCATTGCACCCGACCTCAAAATCTTTTTTAATTTTAGAATTATTTTGAAAATTCTGCAACTTACTATTCAGGTTCAAGGATGGTGTAAACTCATTTTCTTTATCATTGACTTTTGTTTGCTTGTAATTTTTAAATAGATGTGATATTGTGTTAACAAATTTAGAAATGGAACATAAATTTATTTAATTCTATACAACACTTATTTTATAGAAATGCATAATTATACATGAGTAGGATAATTATTTTATATTACTACTGCTTAGAAAGAAAATAAATGCAAGTACAACTAACTGTATACAAATGTTTTATTTCTTTCTCCCAATGTTTTAAAACATTTAAACATGTAATCCTTTAAAGTAGTGAGTTTCTATTCAAGAAGAATTTCTCAGTGATAATTAACTTTTGCAATACTTAAAGGCACAAATGCATGATTACTTTTTATTTTTAACATTTAGGTGTTACTTGTAAAATTATCACCATTTTCTTCAATGGGCTTGCAATCTTTTTGTATAAACCACCACCATCAGGTACTGATGTATCATTTCAAAATCAGAATGAAGTTGTGACAACTGTTTCAGTAGAAGAGGATTTCAGCAAAATTGGAAAAGAAGGATAAAATGGCACAAGAGGAGACTGTTTACAGCTGAAAAATTTACCTCCATTTTTAAGAACATACATTACCATGGCAGCATTATCTACCCAATATAGACAATCATATTTCAAAAGTTGATGTTTTACAACCAAATGTATTTTTTTAACCACATATATGGACTCTTACTTGTTTTTGTTTTGTTCAAGAAACAGACCTGTGCCTTCAAACCCCACCAAAATCCTCAACATGTGCATGTGTGCATACGCATGCACACACGTACAATAACATTTCATTGTCTAGGTGTGAAATCTCCAACTAATGACAAGAAAAATGGCCAACAATTAGTTAAAAGTGTGCATTTTAAAAACAGTGATCTTTCCATCTCCTTTGCAACTTGTTTAGCCGTAATTTTCATTGTCCATAGTTTGAGCTTAACTAGAACACTTAAGTATAAAAATTTAAACTAATCAAATTTATGCAATTATTTTTGGGATTGATTATTGAAAGCCCATGAAGTTAAAACTGGTTTAATCATGTAATTTGTTTTAAAATTTATGTATACTAGCCTGGGCTTTCTCTGTCAAAACAAGTAATTGAACTGTCAAAATATAGGTTAATTATCTTTGTGCCCCTGTATAGTGAATACAAAATTATCAGCATTTTATATACACATATTTTCACTGTAACTCAAGAATTTCAACAAGTAATTTGTTGATATAAATATATATACGTATATGTGTATGTGTGTATATACGTATATATATACATATATATATATATACGTATATTGTGTATATACGTATATATATACATGTATATATATATTTTTTCTTTCTCAGTTGGGTTCTCACTCTGTTGCCCAGGCTGGAGTGCAGTTGCCTGATCATGGCTCACCACAGCTCAACCTGGGCTCAAGCGATCCTCTTGCCTCACCTCCTGAATAGCTGAGACTATAGATGAGTGCCAGCACACCCGGCTAATATCACTTTTTGTAGAGATGAGGTCTTTCTACGTTCCCCAGACTGATTTTGAACTCCTGGCCTCAAACAATTCTCTTGCTTCAACCTCCCAAAATGCTGGGATTACAGGCATAAGCCACCACACCTGGCTGATATTATTGAATTTTAACACTTAACTTTTATGATTCTGTGATGGTATTATTCAGCTACTTATATTGCAAAGGAAAGTACCAGCTTCAGTAAAGTGCCAATTAGACATTAAAAGATTTCTTAGTGAACTATTAATCAATACTTGCATATGTAGTACTTCAATTTTTCTTATTTTAAAAGCCAGTCACCCAGCATATTGCTTATAGCACCTAAAACAGTACTTCTGCATTTAGTAGTTATCTATTACTGTTTGGTTAAAACATTTAACCCTACTCATTAATTGATTCATTTCTTTGATATAGTATTTCATAAACCTAATAACATGATAACTTCACCCCATCTATTCAGGTCAGATTTATACTGACTTTACTCAGAATATGGAAGATGTAGAAATAAACATTAACAAAAATATCTTCTACATCGTGAAGAATTTTACTGATTAAGAAAAGTCTTGCAATTCAAACCTGGAGATGATTACATTTGAGATTTTTATTAAATGAAAATTACTACTTTGATAAGATTCATTATCAGGTTTCTGCTATCAGCTTTCCCCTAGATTAGTTTTTTTTTTACAAGCAGTGTTTTAAATACACCATGATTAGTATAACACAAACTTAAAGAGTACAGGCTCTTACTAGGATCAGAAGCAGTTGAAATTTGCTGAATTTTCAAAATTATGTTTTGTGGTAATCTATGGCCAATGAAAATTCAAGTACCTAGTCGGTTTTTAAAAGTGAAATTCAAGGAGAAAGAATGAGTTAGGAGTTAGGCAAGTAAACACAAATATGAGAGAAGAAGACCAAGGTTCATGAATCAGAGAGACTGTCCTACTTAAACCAGAAACATATAAACACCAAAGACCACAGCCAAATAGGTAGCCAACAAACTCAGATATTAGGAAGCAGGACATTTATAGCAGCTGAAGGGACAGGTCAAAATGGGTAGGAGAACAAATATCTGATACCTTCATTGAGAATCTCCCACCTAGCCATACTGCTTCCTGTTGAAGCCAGCATTAAAGGAAAGTTTAGGCTGTGTTATGTGTGTGGAGGCAGAGAATTGAATGGAAGACTTTCATAACTGTAAAATATTGGCGCATCCTGAGGAACTCACTGATAGAGATGTGAAACGACAGCAATCAAAAAACAATACCTTTACAAATACAGTAGTAAAAGGCCACTTAATTTAGAGGAAGAAAAAAAAATCACCCCATTTAAATAAACAGTTTGATAAACAGGTCACTAAATAATTGTCATTCATAAAGATTCTTAGTTATCAAGGGCTGCATTGAATTCTGTATACTCAGTTTTATAAGGTGACACTTTTATAAATAAACTTTTTAATGAAAATGGTTAAGGTGAAAATAATTTTGGTACTTAAAGGGAGTCAGACTCTTATTTATAGTATACATATTTTAAAAGAATACCTCCTTTTATAATAGGGTTACACAGACACTACCATAATTTGTAATTCATAATCATTGTCTTTACTTTTGGATTTATCTAAGTCATATGGATTGGTATGCTACTTCTAGAACAAAATTTTTCTTTCTTCCTTTCTTTCTTTTTTGTGTGTGAGTTGTGACTCTCACTCTGTCGCCCAGGTTGAAGTGTGGTGGCACGCTCACGGCCACTGCAGCCTCGACCTGCTGGGCTCAGGTGATCCACCTCAGCCTTCTAAAGTAGCTGGAGTTACAGGCATGCGCCACCATGCCTGGCTAGTTTTTTGATTTATTGTGGAGATGAGGTCTCACGAAGTTGCCCGGGCTGGTCTTGAACCTGTGAACTCAGGCAATCCTCTCACCTCGGCCTCCCAAATGCTGGGATTATAGGTGTAAGCCACCGCGCCTAGTCCAGAACAAAGTTTTTCATGATATGTGTCTTCACAATTTATAATGATTTTTATGTAAGCTTGAACTTACAATATGGTTCATTGTGATCGGGTACATAATTGGACATATGTCTTAACACTCGAATTTCTTTAATTGTAGAAAGTACAAATGTTAACCTTTTATACATGTAAAGAACTGTATAGTATTACTTTATATATGGAAGAAAAGCATAAAATTTTAGATCTATTTTCTTTAAAAATGTTCTTTATCATAATTATACTATGTATATATAAATATATACTGTTTATTAAATCAGAATGTTTATACTGAATTGTCTTAAACTTGGTGAATGTAATTTAATTAATTCAGTGATTTCCTGTATGTCAACAGATGTATTTATTTCAGTATAAATCACATTTATTTTGAAATATGGACTAAGAGAGTTTTTTGCACAATAGTTTCCATATATGATAGATTGGTATGTACGATTTACATTAGTAGGATACATTTTACAGATGGTTTATTGTAAAACCTCTGATACATACAAAAGTCATGTGTTTTGTAAGGGTTGTATTGAATTTATTTTGGTTTATTATAATACTTAGTACAGTACTTTTATAGAAATGAGTAAACATTAATTTAAAATACAATGGTCTTTTCCCCTTACTGTAAGACATTTAGCCTCCTTCAGCCTTTTTTGCATCAGTGTACAACAAACATCAACTTATACATTGCACACAAATGATCAAGGATAAATGAAAGACATAATCCACTTTAAAATATGGAATGGGCAAGTTACATTTTAGTGTATTAGCCAAAATTAATTTAGCTTAAAAATTATACTCAAGAATTTGTCATGTATATTTTCTTTTTCAATTTAGTGGGACTGACTTTTTATAACTTCGTTTTCTAATGATTTTAGACTTATAAAATATACACACAATATCTTTATATGCTTTATTCAGTTTTCCCCAATGTTAACAGTTTACATTTCGTTAGAACAATTATCTAAACCAAGAAATTTGCATTGGCACAATACTGTTAGCTAGTCTATAGACTTTGCTCTAATTTTGCCACTCGTAACACTAGTGGTCTCTTTTTTTTGAACTGTAATTTGCATTGCTGTTTTAATACTAGTGGTCTTCGTCTGATTCAGCTCCTGTCTAGGATACCATATTAAATTTATTTATTACAGTTCCTTAATGTTTTCCATTGTGGAACAATTCTTCAGTCTTTTTCTTTGATGTTGTATTTCTTCTCTATTGCTAGGTATAAAACAACTCCAAACTTTAGTGGCTTAAAAACAATTATTACCTCACCATTTCTGTGGGTCAGGAATTCAGGAGCAGCTAGCTGTACTGTGTGATTCTGGTGTGAGGTTTCTCAAGAAGTTGCGGTAAAGGTTAACAACTTTCTCTAAGGGCTGTAATTACTTGAAGGCCTGCTGGGATTGGATAGTCTGCTTGGAAGAAAGTGTGCTCACATGGTTGTTGAAGAACTTCATTTCTCAACTTGTGAGCCTCTTCATAGGTCTCATGACATGGCAGCTGACTGCCCCAGGGTGAATGACTCAAAGGAGAGTGAGAGCAACCAAAACCGAAACCTTATCTTCTTGGATGACTTAATTTTAGATGTGACATGCCATTTCTTCTGCCACATTCTACTGGCTACGCAGCTAACCCCATAATCTTAATGACATCTGTAAAATCCTTTCACTATGGAACCTAGATTCATATTTGGTTGAATAAACCAGATGGGGAAGACATCTTTAGAACTCTGAGTATTATGCCTGTACCCTGTGGAAGGAAACCACAAAAAGGTGAGTACAGGTGGTTTGACTACCAAGATCATCACTGGGATGATCTTTGGGGCTGGCGACCTCACATGACCAAAATAATTTTTTGATGAGATCGGGAATGTTCAGGGTGGTATGACCATAGACAACACTGATAATTTTGATAAGGACTGGCCAGTTATTTTGCAGAATAACCACCAATTTGGGTTTGTCCGATGTTTTCTTATGATTATATTGATATAGTTTTTTGCGAAAGTGATGTCATGCTTTTCTCAGTGCATTTTATCTGTGAGTATATGATGTGTATATATGACAGAACCTTGATCTTTTGGTGAAGTATGTGTTTGTCAGCAATCGTCACTCTAACTTCATTTTTCTCTTTGTGAATAAGAAATATCTCTTAGAGAGATACTTTGAGACTGCAAATATCCTGTTTCTCAGCAAACTTGCAGCTACTAATTTAGCATCCACTGACTATTCCTGCGTGCACTTAATATGGTTTTTGCAAATAGTTGATTTTCTATTCCCATCACTTCTATAACATGTATTAATTGGAATTCTACTCTAAGAAGGAACTGTCTAATCCCCCTGTTTATTTAAAGTTATTCAGTTATTTGTTTGTATAAGTATAAACCCATTGATATTCTGTGGGCTATTTTCCATTAATTTTTTTTTGTGTTAAGTTTTTTTATATATATACATTGGGAGCCCCATCAGTTTGGCTCTTGTGGTTTTTTGGATATTCGCATCATTATTTGAGCACATTCTTACACCTTAACACCACAAGGTGTTCTGGGTTCCTCTTGTATTTTCCCTTCTGCAAGGACAGAATAATGGTATTTACAAAACCAAGATTTGCATGTCAATACACATGCTTCCACTTCATATTTTTATGTTTTTTTATGTATGTGTGTGCATATGGGTGCCTCCAACTATAATTTAACACCACAGAGTTTATATTAATCTTCCTTTTTTTTTAACTTGTGAATCCTTTCTCTAGGGGTGAGAAACTTGGCTCTCTATCCACCCCACATTGTTTGTCCAATATTAGAGTATTAGATTTTTACTGCTGACATGACAGATTACACAAATTTGGTGTCATAAAACAATATATGTTTGTATCTCATGGTGTGAGAAGTCAGAAGTCAGAGGTCCCGGCATAGTGTGATTCAGCTGTTTCTCTGTTTTCACAAGTTGAAATCAAGTTGTTATCCAAGGCTGCATTCTTTTCTGGAAGCTCTGGGAATGACTCAGCTTCCAAGCTCATTCAGGTCATGGGAAAATTCAGTTCCCTGGCGCTGTAGAACTAAGGTTTCTGTTTCCTTTCTGGATAATGTCTGGAGGTTGTTTTGGGGTTGTTTTTAGAAACCATCTACATTTCCTGACTGATACACCTCCCCCCACATTCTCCATCTTCAAAACCATCAATGACATATTAACTCCTTCTCAAGATGTGAATCTCTCTGAACTGCCCCCTCTCTCATCTCTCCTGTTTCTTCTTTTGCTGCATTATTATGACACTAGCTAGATATAATATTCTGCTTTACCTGTACAATGGCCATTTGTATATCTAATCCTGAATTGTAGCCCACATCTTTAAAATAAAAGAAATAAATTTAAAAAAGAAAAGAAAAAAGTAAAAATAAAGGCCTCAGAGAATGTGGGACCCCATCAAACATATCAATATATAGGCTGATAGGAATCACAGAAGGAAATTAAGAGACAGGAAAATATTTGAAGAGAACAATGGCTGAAAGCTCCCCAAATTTGCTAAAAAGTTTAAATCACATAGCTAAAAAGTCATCAAACTCCAAGTAAGATGAACACTCAAAAAAAATCTTAGCTGCACACATCACATTCAAACTATAAAGACGGAATATTTTGAAAGCAAATGGAAACCCACTCATCACACAGCGGGAAAAGGGGGATGACACAGTCTAAGTATTGAAAGGAAAAAAAAATTGATAATTTAATACATATTTGAAAATATAAGCACCAAAAAAAATGGTGAAATAAGGACATTTCAAGATAAACAAAGATCTGAACAGCTATTGATAGGTGCCCACAAGTTGAAAGAGAATTATGTAAGCGATGAAGATGGGAGATGTCAGTATTTCCTACCTAACTGAATGTTTGTTGAGTTAGTCCCACTAGAACGGAGTATGTACCCCAATGTGTTGAAGGGGAAAAGAAACCTACTGATGTGTTCCTGACTTAAGCCTAGTGGCCATAATACATAAGACTAAGTCTTAGCTGCATTCACAACATCAGAAGATGAGAATTTCCCGGGTGATGAGATGCCCTGAGGCATATCTGTGTCTGAGCAATCTTGCTGAGATTCTGCCTCAAAGTGATTCCTGCCATGAGGTCCTACTAGAATCAGGAACCAAGTGAGTAGGTCTGTAAGAAGCCAGCTCTAGGGAGCAGCAACCTGTCTAGGAGTCGATCAGTTCAACGTCAACATGGACCTACATTTGTACCCCATAAATGAGTCAGCCCTTGAAGATTTGCCATAATGGAGGTGATGGGGGTCAGTGAGCCAAAGGAAACATTAATGGAGTCATTCTGAGGCTTGAGACTTTACGGGGGCTTCTTCTGAAATAATGGAAGAGCACGTTCTTTGGGGTGGGATCACGTGAGTTGGGCAAGAAAGGGTTTCAGAAAATTGGAAAAAGCAGTGAAGAAAAATTTACCAATTTTTAAATGTTGCCTGTGGCTCTTCTTTTTAGGAAAATTAAAAATTAGAGAACACCACTTGGTAAATTTTTTTTCCCTGATAGCTAAGAGTAGACTGTACAGACCCTTGTATGTAAGGTTTTTGCTTCTTGTCCTCTATTTCTTCCATTCCTTTTCTGGTGCAAATAAGATAGAAGATGCAAGGGACAAGGGCGGACTCTAGCATCTCTTCCCTTAGTGGGATCCTTTACCACAAGTCAGTTATAATTTGGGGGTATAAGAGAAATGTTATCCTACTTCTAGAACGGAAAGGTTTAATGTGTGTGTGGGGAAAGAGAGAGAGAGAGAGAGAGAGACCCTTCTGATACCTAGTTATGGAATCTAAGAACTGTGTCAAGAGGATGGGGAAGGTAGATGGTACAGGAGGTAGTTGAAGGCAGCAATGAGATAAAAATAAGGCCCTTTTCAGATTGTATCCCATGAGTTCCACTTTTCCAGTTACTTTACTATCTTTTTATCCTCCTTTTACTTGCATGGAGGAAATAAGCATTATGATTTTAGTACATTTCTTCCTCTCAAACCTATGCAAATATCTATTTAAAAAATTTTTTTTAGTTTAAAGATGTGGGGTACAATTCAGGGTTAGGTATACACATGGTCATTAAGCAGGTACCCTTGTTGATGAAGTGTGCCCCCCTCCCCTGGCAGTTTCCCACTATTGCCACTCCCTTTCTTATAGTATTATGATAATTGCTCGGGGTCCATTTATGTGTGAGAACATGTGGTACTCAGCTCTTTCTTTTTGTGATAACTCACTCAGTATTATAGACTCTAAGTCCATCCAAGTTGCTGCAGTTCATAATTTTGTCCTTTATGGCTGCATAATATTCCATCATGTATATGTACTGCATTTTAAAAAATTTTTATCCAGTCCTCTTTTGATGGGCAGCTTGGTTGATTCCATGTTTTTGCTATTTTTAATAATGCTGCAATAAACATGTGTGTGCAGATATCTTTTTTCATAAAGTGATTTGAGTTCCTCTGGTTTATTCTCAGTAGGGGGATTGTGGGGACGTATGGAAGGTTGAATTTTAGTTCTTTTAGGAACTTCCAAACTGTTTTCCACAGAGGTTGTACTAGTTTATACTCCCACCAACAGTGTAGACGTGTTCCCTTTTTGCAGCATCCTCTCCAGCATCTGTTGTCTTTTGTTATTGATGATGGCTATCCTGAGTGGAGTTAAGCAGTATTGCAGTGTGGTTTTAATTTGCATTTCTTTGATGACTAGTGAGGCTGAGAATTTTTTCATGTATCTGTTGGCTGCTCATATGTCTTCTTTTGAGATATGTCTATTCATATCTTTTGCCCACTTTTTAATGGGACTGATTGTTTTTTCTTTTTGGTACGTTTGAGTTCCTTGTAGACCTAGATGTAATGCCTTTGTCAGATATACAGTAGGCTAATATTTTTTTCCCAGTCTGTGGGCTGTGTCCCCACTATCCTGATGGTTTCTTTGGCTTTGCAGAAGCTTGTCAGTCTGATGAGGTCCCACTTGTCTACCTCTTGAAATTCATAAGCTAGAATTTGGGTTAAGCAGTTGGCCACAATGATTACAATTGAAGTTACCTAGGGAATTTTAAACACTAACAATGTGCAAATCCTATCCAGGATAAATTAAATTCATTTGATAAAAATTTCCCAGGAGATTCTAAAGTGAAGTCAGGGTTGGAATCTGGTGAGTATGAACGAATGCATTGAAGAAGATGGGGTGAGCACGAACCACATTTTGTTGTCAGTGATATAATCATGATTTCCTATTTCTAGCTTTAATGTTAGAAATAAAAGTGCAGGTTTTGTTTGTTTTGTTTTTGTTTCTGTTTTGAATTGGAGCCTCACTTGGTCACCCAGACTGGAGTGCAGTGGCACGATTACAGCTCACTGCAGCCTCCACCTCCTGGGCGCAAGTGAGTCTTTCACCTTGGACTCTCAAAGTGCTGGGATTAAAGGCATGAGCCATCATCGTACCCTGCCAAAAGTTTAGTTTTGAAAGCCAAAGTCAGAGGGAAAAATAATGGGGGCAAATTTGGAGACACTACTGGGACTTCTGAAAATGTGGAAATGTGTTTTCTCTGGGGTGGGGTGAATTGAGTTGGGGAAAAGGGTGCCGGAAAGTGGGAAAGCAATGAAGAGAAATTTACCTGTTTCCAATTTTGTCTAAGGCTCTTCCTTTCAGAAAAAATAAAAAATAAAAAATTAGAGAACACCAGTTGGTAAATTCCTTCTTTCCCTGCATTATTGAACTATTTCAATAATAATATGAATATAACACTACAGGTATTTAATGGATAGATCCAGGGGTAGTTAGGTTGAGCGCAGGAATCATGTGGTGATAGTAACATGAGAAATTCTGATAAGGAAAATCAGGGCAGATTTGTTGTAACTAAGGTGGAGATGGTGAAGACTCTGAAAGACATGAACCAAAGACAACGTGACACATAACCTGCAGTTATATTCTTGAAATGTAGATATATTTTTTGAGTTGGAGTCTCACTCTGTCACCCAGCTGGAGTGCAGTGGCTCCCTTACGGCCACCCCAGCGTCAACCTGCTGGGCCCAGGCAACCCTTCTGCCTTAGCCTTCTAAGTAGCCAGAACTAAAGGCGCACATACCACACCTGGTTAATTTTTTGATTTATTGTATAGACAAAGTCTCGCCAAGTTGCCCAGGCTGGTCTCATACCCCTTGGTCTGAGGCAAAACCTCTTTCCTTGACCTCCCAAAGTGCCGGGATTACAGACTAGAGTCACCGCGCTGGGCACGAAATATTTTAAATAATATGGAAACAACTGGCTGGGTGTGGTGGCACACGCCAGTAATCCAGCACTTCAAGAGGTCAAGACGGGAGGTTTGCTTCAGTCCAGGAGTTTGAGACCAGCCTAGGCAACATAGTGAGACTTTGTCACAATATCAAATGTGTCTGAATTTTCTCCTCCTCCTCTGTGTTTTCCTTGTCTTATACACATCCTGTGTTTGCCTTGGTTAAATCAAATCACTCTATTATTGCCTTTCCTTTTATATAAGTAAATGATATACTGATAATTACCATAAATCTTTGACATGGGAGTTGAATCTCTGAAAAGTAAAAGCAGCAAAAATATGTTGGATAACATTGTTCATGAAAACACTTAAAAAAAATAGCATAAATCAGATAATTCCAATGGGTAAAAAGGGAGTATCAGTTATTGTTTATCTACTAGGCATGAATAAATGTGCTGCATCTATACTTATCACAGCATTATTAATTGTTTCATGTATGAAACTACTGAAGCTCAGGGACATTTGTGTCAAAGCCACAGAGCTAGTATCAGAACTAGAACCTGAATCCAGAAGTTTGTGGCCTGAAAGCTTAGGCTTCTCTTTCACTAGAATGTGCTGAGATTAACTTCATCAATTAAAAAAAAACAACTAACACAGTTCATCACTGTTAGTATGGCTATTATAGAACAATTTTTAAATCCTAAAATGTATAATATTATTAAGTAATTAAGCAAATCCGAAGCCATCATCATAAAAATGTGATGGTTTCAAGAAAAAAAGTCAAATTTAAATGCTTTTGCCTTTTCATGATTGCAATTCCTATTTTTACCAGAAGGTGACAATGTTGTTTTTGGTTTCGCAGTAAGATGCTGAACCTTTAGGTTCCTTTAGGAACCTTTTCTCGTTATTGTTGGAGTATTTCCGGCCCTTTGCATTTGCTCATTATCATTCTTCCTATTTGTCAACTAATTTTGCTAGAATTCTTTCCTCATTGCAGATCACTGGTAAGATTTCCTGTTAGAAAAGAAACTAGTAACGAATGAGAATTATTTTGTGGATGCAGCCTTTACCGTTTTGGTTTCTTTTCTTGATTAGAAATACAATGGCACATGTTTCTTATTTCATAGGTTTCTCTCCTTATATTGATAAAGAGTGAATTTTTAATGCTCATTTATAGTTTATTTTAAAATATCAAATAACCATTTGAATTATCACTCATCAAAAGAAATAGGTCCCTAAAAGACACAGAAGAAAAAATGCCAAAAAATAATAAATGTTGTAATTTTGATCTGGTTGTCTTTCCACTAGTGAGTATGCATTCTATATATACTAAAAATATTAACATTTTGTATTATTAGTACTGTCATTTCATTCCAGGGATATTGGAAGGACTGTTTCAAAATAAAGTAAATCGAATCTGAGAACGTGGATCTGTTTTAATACTTATGCTTGCTATTCATAGAGGATTTCAATTGTGTTTATAATTCTCAAACTATTTTTGGCTAGCCCTGCAATGCATTATGTAATGGGATTTTATTACAAAATGCTTCTTGCAAAGTTTTATTCTTAAGTCAATTGGGGCTTTAATATGCATTGTTGTAACTACAGATATCCTCCTCAAACTTAAAATCTAGTTGGAGAAAAATCAGAAGTATATGGAAGGTTAAACAGTAAAGCAATACAAGATGTAAACAAAACATTGAAGACTATAGATTCAGCTCCAGAATCATTTATTGACCCTTTACTTAATGCCAAGAACTATTTTGATCTCCAGACATTATTGAAGAAAATGAGAGAAAAAGAGAAAGAGGGACACACTCCATCCATTTTATTTTTCATAGGTACATGGATTTTTGCAAATACAGAGAAGTGTCAGAAATATTGTCAGTCTGACTCCTGACTGTGGCAATAAAGCAATTCAAACACATTGTTTGGTTTCCTAATGCACTCATTCAGGATGTAGTCTATTAAGTGTGCAATAGCACACTTGTTTAAAAAAAAAAACAAAGTATTTGACAATTAAAATTTTGCTGCCTGGGAGCAATGGCTCATGCCTGTCTGGGAGACTGAGGCAGGAGGATTGCTTGAGCCCAGGAATTCAAGACCAGCCTAGGCAACATTAGAGAGACCTCATCTCTACAAAAGAAAAATAATAAAAGTTAGCCGGGCATGATGGCACTTGCCTGTATTCTCAAGCTATTCAGGATGCTGAGGCAGAAGGATCTCCTTAGCCCAGGAGGTCAAGACTACAGTGAGCCATGATCATGCCACTGCACTCCAGCCTGGATTTCAGAGCGAGGCCCTGTCTTAAAACAACAACCACTAAATTTTATTGCTTAAAAATGCTAACGATCATCTGAGCCTTCAGCAATTCATAATCTTTTTGCTGATGGAGGATCTTGCCTCAATGTTGATGGCTGCTGACTGATTAGGGTGTTGGTTGTTGAAGGTTGGGATGGCTATGGCAATTTCTTAAAATAAGACAACAATGAAGTTTGCCATATGGACTATTTCTTTCAGGAAAGACTTATCTGTAGCATGAGATGCTGTTTGACAGCATTTGACTCACAGTGAAACTTCTTTTGTGATTGACATTGATCTTCTCAGACTCTGCTGCTGCCTTATCAACTAAGTTTATGGAATATTCTAAGTCCTTTGTTGTCATTTCAACAATGCCTGCAGCATCTTTACAAGGAGCAGATTCCATCTCAAGAAACCACTTTCTTTGCTCATCCATGAGAAGCCTTTTTCGTCCATTAAAGCTTAATCATGAGATTGCAGCAATTCACTGGAATGCAGTGTCATGATCATGGCTCACTGCAGCCTCAAACTCCTGGGCTCAAACAGTCCTCCTGCCTCAACCTCCCAAGTAGCTGGGACTACAGATACATGCCACAATGCCTGGCTAATTTTTCTATTTTTTGTAAAGATGGAGGTCTTGCTATGTTGCCCAGGTTTGTCTGGAACTCCTGATCTCAAGTATTCCTCCTGCCTCAGCCTCCCAAAGTGCTGGGATTACAGGCATGAGTCACTATGCCTGGCTACAAAGGTCTTTAATGGCATCTAGAATGGTGAATCCTTTTTAGGAAGTTATCAGTTTATTTTGCCCAGGTCCATTAGAGGAACCTCTGTCTATGATAGTTATAACCTTATGAAAAATATTTCTTAAATAATAAAACTTGAAAGTCAAAATTACTCCTTGATCCATGGCCTGAAGAATGGATATTGTGTTAGCAGGCATAAAAAACATCAATTTCCTCGTATATCTCCAACAGAACTCTAGGATTACTAGGCATATTACCAATCAACAGTAAAATTTTGAAAAGAATCTTTTTTTAATGAGTAGTAAGTCTCAATAGTGGTTTTAAAATATTTAGTAAGCTATGAATCTTTTCTGTTCATGTTCTGTCATTCAGGCTTTCTTGTTTCATTTTTAGATCACAGGCAGAGTCCATTTAGCATAATTCTTCAAGCCCCTGGAATTTTTGGAATGGTAAAAGATCGTTGACTTCAACTTAAAGACACTAGTTGCATTAACCCCTAACTAAAGAGTCAGTCTGTCCCTTGAATCTTTGAAGTCAGGCAATGATTTCTCCCCTAAAGCATGAAAATCCTAGATGGCATCTTTTTCCAATAGAAGGTTGTTTTGTCTATGCTGAGAATCTTCTGTGTAGTGTAGTCACCTTCATCAATTATCTCACGTCTTCTGAATACCTTGCTGCAGTTTCTACATCAGCACTTGCTTCTTCACCTTACACTTTCATGTTATGGAGATACTTTCTTATTTTAAACCTCACAGACCAACCTCTGCTAGCTTCCAACTTATTTTCTACAGCTTCCCTACCTCTCTCAGCCTTCACAGAAGTGAAGAAAATTAAGGCCTTCTCTCAAGGGAATGTTTTAGCTTGTTTGATCTTCTGTCCAGATCACTCAGACTTTCTCCAAATCAGCAATAAGTCTGTTTTGCTTTCTTATCATTTGTGTGTTCACTGGAGTATCTCTCTCTCTTTTATTTTATTTTTGTGTCGGGGTCTGTTGCCTAAGTTCAAGTACTGTCGCACGATCAGATCTCACCATGGCCACAGTCTTCTGAGTAGCTGGGACTAGAGGCATGCACCAGTATGCCTGGCTAATTTTTAAAATTTTTTTGTAGAGACAAATACGAATTCTCACTGTTTTGCTTAGACTGGTCTCAAACTTCTGGGCTAAAGCAATCCTCCTGCCTCAGCCTCCCAAAGTGCTGGGAATACAGGTATGAAATACTTACTATGCCCTGTCTTGGAGCAGCACTTTTAATATTCTTCAATACCTTTCTTTTTGCATTTACAACTTGGATAACTGTTGGGCTGAAGAGACTTTTGGCCCATCTCAGCTTTTGATGTGCTTTCCTCCTAAGTTTAGTCATTTTGGCTTTTGACTTGAATTGAGAGTCATGAGGATCTTTCTTTCACTGAAATACTTAGAGGTCATTGTAGGGTTACTAACTGGCCTAATTTCAATATCATTTTATCTCAGTGAATAAGGAGGCTGAGGAGAGGGAGAGAGACAGGTGAAAAGGAAGACCTCCAGTTTAAACCCTTTGCTACTCTAAAGAATTACATGCATCCACTCAGAAGAGATTCTACATGTAGTCTATAGAAATTTCTGAAGGCACAATGAGTATTGGTTAGTTAAAATTAAAAGGATAATTTGTAACCTTCACAATGTTAATGTAATCATGAATTAATAGAAGCTTTGATTCCTAAAAATTCAACTTCCTGTTAAACCCAAAGGCAATCATTCATGACATGGTCTTAGGCTTGATTTACTTGCATTAAACCAACACCTATTTTTGTGCCTAGTGATTTTGTTTTCAATGATTCATAGTATTTTACAATGGTAAGGAAGCTAACCTGCTCTTTTCTATGTACTCTGTGTAACCTGTTAAAAAGTTGCTAAACTCTGGAATGTCTTCCTTTGTCTTTAATAACAAGGTCATGAACTCTGGATGGTACAGAAATGTATAGGCAATGAATGTCAGAGTAAAGGAATGCAGATGTCACAGGAATGTTCTGAAATGTAATAGCTTGATGTTAATCTATAGCAAACATTAACATTTGTACTTATAAATACAGACTGAAAAAATCCAAGAAGTCAAGAACACTTAGAGGAACTAAGTTCTGACTCCCTGAATTCCTCATTCAGAAATATACCTCTTTCGGTCATTGCCTTGCTAAGTTATGGTAAGACCATGTGCTCTTTGAGCTATGGTCAGGCTGTGTCTTCTTAAGCTTTGGCCCCCTCCCCTACCTTGGGGAGGTGAATTCCTCTTTCTCTCCGTCTCTGATTTACTTTCTAAATAAACTATATTTTCCAATTAAAAAAAGAAAAGAAATAAGCTTTTTCTTCCCATTTCCCTGCCTCTTGACTCTTATTGGCAGTGGGAGAGAGTAGTTGTGTACTCCACGGACCATTTCAAAGGGAAGAGCCATTAGTGGAGCAGTCAGAAAACACACAACATTTATTGAATAAGTTTGCTGTCTTATAGGGGCATCTACAGTTGCGGTGCCCCAAAACAATTATAATAATAACATCAAAGATCATTGGTCACATCATAACAGATATAATAATGAAAAAGTTGGAAATGTTGCAAGAATTAGCAAAATGTGGCACAGAGACACAAAGTGAGCACATTTTGTTGAAAAAATGGTGCAAATAGACTTGTTTGATATAGGGGTTCCACTGACCTCCAGTTTGTATAAAAATGCAGTATCCTCAAAGTATAATAAAATGGAGTACAATAAAATGAGATATGACAGTTTAAGTGTAATTCATTAATAATATTAAAATACAATTCAATTTTTCACAAAACATTTTGCTTAGAGGAGCTTGGAGTTAAGCTTAGCAACAGTTATGCAGAGATATTCTGTCACCCTCCCCCCACCACTTGCAAGCTAGTGCTTACATACAGTCAATAAAGCTGTGGAGAAACACAATAGAGGGTGTTCAAACACACAAGGGGAGTGATTCACCAACTCATGAGATTTTTATGCAAGACAGTGACAGCTGTGTTAGTGATTTAGAAAGTGATGGATTGACATAATATTAAAACGCAATGCTTGATCACAAATGACTTGTACAACTCTATGCTCAAACTGGTTTAGTTAGAACTATCTCCATAATAAAATAGACATTTAGAAGCCCTTATTGTACATCTTAATATCATTTGCCAAGGGTGATATTGTTTTTTACTTTAGAGACAGAAGAGAGACTATTAAGTAACTATTTTCAGCTTCCATTTACGTCTTTACACTTATTAACAATGAACATTTATCTATTATTTTGTCTCATTTCAATGACAAAGAGGTCCCTTCATTTAAAAGGTAATCTACCAGAGTCATCCTTTCATTCTATTTTGTTTGAACCTTCCTGATCTTCTTTGGGCCCTTGCTCACTCAGTTTTCTTTTGTTATCTAGAAAATATCAATCTCTTCTCTGTTTCATATTTTTTTCCATCTGAAGAATTCAAGGTTCTTCTTTTTGTAGAAAATTCTCCTTCTCCCTCATGCCTTCCAAATGCCCAATTCTAATCCTAATCTGCCTCCCATGCCCAGGCTCACAGTGGACATCTCTTTTTAAGTAAATCACAAACATCATACACTCAATTGATCAGCCACTGAACTGACCACCCAGTCCCCCCGTTCCACCATCCTTCTTTTCTTGCTTTCTTGATTAATGGCAGAAGCCAGCTGATTCAGACCCCTTTTGTCTTTGCATTCTAAATCCATTAACAATCCCATTCTATATCCATCAACAATTTATATCCTATAGTGGACTATAAACCCAGCATCAAGTATTGCATATAAAGACTATAATTTCAAGGAAAGGATACCATATAAATATCATTTTAAGATTTCTTCACTGGAGATACATTGAATTTTGCTATGTCAATGCAGAATAAACTGATGCCATGACTAGATATGGACTAAAAGTTTTTCTTTATTATCTCTATATATTCCTAAGAAATAATTCGATTAGTCACTAAAGAAGGGAGGGAGGGAGGAAGGATAAGCGGCACATAACCACCCACTAGGTGGCAGGTCCACAATTAGGGGGAGAGAGAAGGCTCGCTTAGAAGCCCAAACCTCACCTGCACACAATTTACTTACGTAGTCAATCCTCACAAGTACCTCACAACTATAAAATAAAATAAATAATTTAATTAGAAAAAATGAGTGACAAAAACAATTTAATTTCTTGGTTCAATTTTTAATTTCACACATTTCTTTCATAAATGTATAATACTCAATAATTTGAAATATGAATCACTTGCTTCTGTAAACTGGAAATGGAAATGCTTATTCTTTTGTATTCTTATATTCGAGCACCACACTACCTGGTTAATACCCAAGAGCCAGTCCAGGAAAAATGTACAAAGTAAAACAGATGGCTTTTAAATACTTTTTATAATTTTGTCAGGTACGGGATGTCAAACCAAAACTGCATTAGACGAAGTTAGATAGGCAAGGGAGACTTTATTCAAGGCTATTGCAATAGAGGTGGGAGATTAGAACTCAACTTCACTAAGACAAAAGCAGATAAGGAGTTTAGGAGGTGGCATAAGAGGGAGGTCTTAGTCCACCTGTGCTTGCCAGCTGGCTTTAAGAAAAAGTAAACTTTCTTATTTTCAAGGCAGGGTACAGTTTTACAAATTGGAACAAGGACCTCACTGAAGTTAGGCTCCTATTCTTCTACAAAACGGAAGTAGGAGCACTATCTTTCTTTGATGGTTGTATTTCAAAGGCGTGTGTCCTACCAAGTTTGGGTGGTGAAACCAGCCAGAGGCTTTTATACATATCACCTCAAAAGAGCAGAAGAAGAATAAATAACAAGTTTTTCAAAGCAAATATTCTAGAAAAGAGAGGTCAGGTGCCTAGGATCAGGAAAAAGCCTGTCCAAAATTTAGTCAAGCTGAGGGAAATGTCAAGGCTGTCTTGGTAAGAGGAACACAAATTCTTTGACTTGATTTCAACTTGTCCTCCAGTTTCTGTAAGCACATTTTTTACAGCCTATCCTGTGGATGCTTGGTGTTTGATTTTGAATTTACAAACTCAGTAATATTGAAGCCTTTCTTAAATTTTACTCTGACTTACCTTATTTTTAATTAAACAGCACATCTGTCAGTGGATTTGTTGTTTCAACCAAATGAGTATAACAGAGCAATTTGTTGCAAGATACTGAAAAACTAAGTCACAGTGTCCTCAACAGGCATTGATCCTATTTTTACACTTTTAAATTCTGATATAAGAAGAGTACTCATAAAAGACTGTTGTGAGCAGAGCGGGCTGTGATAACACAGGCTCAGACACTCTAAAGCTAATTACCTACAGTAAATGGTTTGAATGTGGGCCAATAAGAGATTGGGGAGTAAGCATATTAAAGCCATTATAATAGAAGACATGAAATGAGACAAAAGAAATGAGGGATGGAAATGTAATGCATGGAAGGAAACTCATACAGGAGATTAAGAAAATTACATTGCTATTGTGCTTTATTCCAGTTAAAGTGAATGACCTTCGTTGGCAATGGCTCACGAATCTAGTATTTATAGGAGAACACAGGCACATACAATGTTTGATGGTGTACAGGTTAACTCCTTTTTGCTTTTCCCTGTTTCTTTCCTAATCTTTTCCCCTTTATTGTCTAGATAATTAGCTATATCACAGATATACAATCTTTATGCATGAAACCTCAAAGAATGGAGTTACAATGGACTATTTGTATCTAGCTGAAGATAAGACTTTTCCAACATCATATCCTCTTCATCATATCCTCTTCATCGGCCACAAAACTGCTGGATTTGTACATTAATAACTGTTTAGTTTATGAAGGGATATGTTTGTTGTCAGAGCATTTCCCCAGTTTTCTGTGATTTTTCTAGGTGGTCTGTCCTTCTGCTGAGTGGATGTTTCTCTTTTGACAAAAATTCATTTTTTCATAAATTCATTCCCATGCCCTTACAAGTGTGACTAATATGCTTCATTATTCCTATGACAGTCCAGCAGCAGACCCCAGGAGGGATGGAGAGGGGAAACCAAACCTAAGTTAGGCACCATTTCAGACTTTTTTTCCTGCTAGATAGAAAGATAGTCTTTGAATTCTCCCTATGGTAATGAATATGCACGTAATACCTTTCTATCATTAATATGAAGAAAAGCAACACATAACACAGTGATTAGCACAGCAGTTTTGTAGAGATTAGATACTGGTCCAGGGGTTCCAAAATTTTCTCCATTCACAGCAAATTTGGTGTCTCAGTAATTTTTTCCAGGAATATCTGCACTTAAAAGAAATGTTAACAATTGTACTTGTTAACTAAATAGGCCCCCAAATCAATAAATATTTATTTTCTGAAGTTTGATAATTATTTGAAGAAATTTATAAAATTGTATTTTTATTTTATTCTTAAGTAACCACAGTTCCTAATGTGGGCACTAATGTGCTAGAGACTGCACAACTGAAAACTTGGACTCAGATTGGGTACCTCTGTCTCCTTTCCCATCTCACATTGAGCTTCACAAGTAATTGCTTTTTATCATAGCGATTGTTGAAGACCCAGCTTTGCAAAGATCTGACATCACCTAAAGGAGTATAGTGAAATCAAATGTTAAGACTCTGAATTCCTCAAGCTAACAGTTTTAACAGAGTTGAACCGACATCAAGTAACAAATGAATAAATAAATAAATATCCCATAAGGTTCTTGTGGGTTTGTTACAGAACACTGGGTTGTGAAAGGGGAAATACAAACTAGACATAGAAAGCTTAATTCTCCCCATTGAAAATAAAGGAAGAGACTTCCCCCCTTTCCTTATCTTGGAGTACTTATTTTGGAAAGCCTGTAATTATAATTTCTTTCCATTTTTTCTTTTAGTGGGAGTCTCACTCCGTCGTCCAGGCTGGAGTGCAGTGGCATGCTCACCACCACCCCAGCGTCGACCTGCTGGGTTCCGGTGATCCTTCAGTCTCAGCCTTCCAAGTAGCCAGAACTACAGGTGCGCACTACCATGCCCGGCTTATTTGTTTGTTTATATACACAGTTTATATACACAGTCTCGCCAAGTTGCCCGGGCTGGTCTCGAACCTGCGAGCTCAGACAATCCACTCATCTCGGCCTCCCAAAGTGCTGGGATTACAGACTGAGCCACATAGCCTATAATTTCTTTCTAAGTCTTTGAAATATTCCTTAAACTTTTCAAAAGCTAAATAAGCCTCTTGCCTACTTAAAGGTCCAGGAATGTCTTTTCTCAAAGACTTGGGAAGCATCTCTTGAGATGTAATCACCAAGGAAGATAAAGCCCCAGTCTCTCAGTTTCTATGTGAGGGTAGGATCCTAATATAGGTAAGGTGCCTTGGTCTCATGTTACCCTCTGTTATAAAGGTCTTTTGGATGTAGCCAATTTAGTTACCACGTAAACATAGGATGACAAATCTTAATTCTACACGTGACAAATGAGACAGGTAGATCCTCTTACTTGAGGACTACTTATTGTTTATTTTGAGAACATGTGTGCAATAAATTGCATCTGTTTGACTCTATAAAAGTGTGATGATT
This sequence comes from Cephalopachus bancanus, assembly GCA_027257055.1. Classification (NCBI taxonomy): domain Eukaryota; kingdom Metazoa; phylum Chordata; class Mammalia; order Primates; family Tarsiidae; genus Cephalopachus; species Cephalopachus bancanus. The sequence goes on along the minus strand of JAPVLO010000024.1, from coordinate 10,154,629 downwards.
CTGTTCTTGCAAGCTCTTTAGTGGATTAGGCTATAATGCACATCACATTCTCATTTCAGTGCTTATTCAGTGATACACATATTGTTATTTTCTTTCTATTCTACTTTTGTGTAAGAGTTTTCTGGATGGGGGAGAAGACTTAATTTTAATTATATTTTCCCAACAGGAACTTTTAGGCTTATTAGGGGAAAATAGTCCTGTTTCAGAAAACAACAGCCAGTGATTCAAAAATAATTAACATGCAGGCAAGGCGCTATGGCTCACATTTGTAATCCCAGTACTTTAGGAAGTCAAGGTGGGAGGATTGCTTGAGTACAGGAATTTGAGATTAACCTGAGCAACATAATGAGACCTTGTCTCTACAAAAAAAAAAAAAGTAACATGCAAATTAAAAAAAAAGTTGCCAGAAAAAAACACTACCACAAAAGATGACAGGAAAATAAACATAACTGTAACATACTTCTTGGTGGTAATACAATATATGGAAAAATAGAGATTTGACAAAAAGTTTATTGTAGTAGGTAGATGAATGGAGGGCAAGATAGATTGTAAGAGCCCTATTAATAATATCTTCACTTGATGCAATGGGAAGTCAGTTTGCAGTAGCTAAAACTGATGGAAAAAAGATGTGACAACAAATATATGGTAATAGAGAAGTAAAAAAAAAGAAGAAATAAATATCCAATATGAAAATGGTTAACCATGGTCAGTAGGATGATGTTTTGTATGGGAATAGGGTGAAGAGGGGGCATTAGCAGAAATCTTGTTTGTGTTAAGCTTTCAGAAGTATTTAACATTTCTAATTTTTTGAATATTTTATTTAGATAAAGATTGAATTAAAGTTAAAAACTTCTTGATTCACAGATGAAAATTGATGATTTTTAGGGAAAAAATTGACTTACAAACAGTAAAATATCTAAAATTTTCCTTCAGTATGAGTTCTTCAAGTTTGATGATACTTTTAAAACTTCTTCTACTACTTCTATGTACTTTAGAGAAAAGATGCCCAGAAATTGATGAATTTCAGAGTGGAAAATACAGTTTGAAGACTTTTCCCTACGTGCCAATTTGGGACATTTGTGATTTGTCTGGAAATTTAGAATAGACAGTAATACTTTGTTTCCACTCTACATGATGCCAAGAATAATCAGCTCCAAAGGGAAGAATTTAGTCAGTCTTGGGAATGAAAAAAGTCTTTTGATTCATTGCCAAGTTTTTTTCACTTTGTATAAAAAACAAACTCAGTACATTTTAGCATTTATGCCAAAGTTTTTAAAGTAAATTTGCCATGTAATGGTTAAATATTATAACTCCTAACTTTTGTACATACATATACATACACACTCATATTTTTTCTCAAAGAAGGAATAAAAAAGTTTTTGAGCACAATAATGGAAATACCTAGAAACAGAATACTTTATGTTTATACTTACAAGCACAAGCTTAAATTTATTTGATTGAAAACAAAATACTGTCATTTTATGGCACAAAAGTAATCAGGAATTGGTCCAAAAAGCAAGTTCTGTGATTTATTTATGTGGGATAAATATTAACTCATATGTACCTTAAGAATTATGTGCTCTACATGGCTTTGTTAATCAAAAATCTGTGGGTAAGTTACAGTAAAGCACTTTGAAGAAAGTAATCATTATTTTTCCATTGCTGATAAGCAGCCTTAAGCTAAAAGACTGACAAAAAAGGGAACCAATCTACTAAAATTATCACTGAATTCATTAAATACCCGGATATCCGACGCTTTAACGTTAAACTAATAAAAGGAAAGCAGTTCATTATGCTGCTAAGATACTATGATGAGAGCTAATAAACCTAAAGAATCTTCCCAAAACAACCTCACAGTCTTTCTTTCTCTTTCTTCATGCTAGTACATTCCTGGCATGCTTCTATTGCCTCATAATTTCTTTAGTCACAAAACTGCCAGGCACCTGGACCTGAAGTACAATATTGATCAGGAGAGCAACATCTGCAGTCCCAGCAACGACAAACTTTGCAGTGGCAGTGTCATTCTAGGATCTTTCTGAGATAGGAAAAATTGAAACCCCTTTCTTTTTTTTAACTTTTAATTTTTTTATTTTAACTTTTAATTTTTTTATTTTAAAGATGTGGGGTACAATTTAGGTTTAGGTATACAATTGTTCAATATGCAGGGACCCTTGTTGATGAGGTGGGCCCCCCTACCCCAGGCAGATTCCCACTACTGCTAATACCGCCTCCTCCTCTCACCCTCTCACAACCCCACCGTTTCCCACTACTGCCAATCCTTTTGTTATAGAATTATGATAGTTGTTCAAAGTCCGCTAAGTGACAACATGTGATACTCAGTTCTTTGCTTCTCTGAAAGATCACTCAGTATTATAGACTCTAAGTCCACCCAGGTTGCTGTGAAGTTCAAGATTTGGTCTTTATGGCTGCGTAATATTCCATCATGCATATGTACCACATTTTTTTTTTTACCTAGTCCTCTTTTGATGGGCAGCATGGTTGGTTCCATGTTTTTGCTATTGTGAACAATGTTGCAATAAACATACATGTGCAGGCGTCTTTTTTACAGAGTGATTTGAGTTCTTCCGGGTATATTCCCAGTAGGGGTATTGTGGGGTCATATGGAAGGTTGATTTTTAGAACTTTCAGGAATCTCCACACTGTTTTCCACAGAGGCTGTACTAGTTTACACTCCCACCAACAATTTAGAAGTGTTCCCTTTTTGCCACATTCTCTCCAGTATCTGTTATTTTTTTGAGTTATTGATGATGATCTTCCTGACTGGAGTTAGGTGGCATCTCAGTGTAGTTTTAATTAGCATTTCTTTGATGACTAGTGAGGCTGAGCATTTTTTCCTGTATCTGTTGTCTGCTCCTATATCTTCTTTTGTGAAGTGTCTATTCATATCTTTTGCTCGCTTTGTAATGGACTGTTTGTTTTTTCTTTTAGCATGTTTGAGTTCCTTGTAGATCCTAGATGTTAAGCCTTTGTCAACATAAAGTTGGAAAATATTTTTTCCCAATCTGTGGGCTGTCTCCCCACTCTCTTGATGATGTCTTTGGCCTTGCAAAGCTTGTCAGTTTGATGATGTCCCATTTGCCTATCATCATTTATGGCATGGGCGCTTGGGTTTTGGTTTTTGAACAGGAATTGGCTGCCAGTTCCAATTTCCATAAGTTTGTCTCTTGCACTTTCTAAGGTTCCCATAGTTTAAGGTTTTACATTTAGGTCTGTGATCCATTTAGAGCTGATTTTTGTGTACGGGGATAGGTAGGGGTCTTGTTTTAATCTTCTGCATGTGGTCAGCCAGTTTTCCCAGCACCATTTACTAAATAGACTCTCCTCTCCCCAGTGATTGATGGTGGAGGTTTTGTTGAAGAAGAGTTGGTTGAGAAATTGAGGTTTTGCTTCTGGAACCTCAATCCTTTTTCATTGGTCTATATGCCTATTCTCATACCAATACCAGGCTTTTTGATTATTGCAACTTTATAATGAAATTTAAAGTCTGGGAGTGTGATACCTCCTGCTTTGTCTTTTTTGCTGAGGATTGTTTTGGCTATTCGTGGTCATTTATGTTTCCATGTGAATTCCTGTATTGTCATTTCCAGGTCTGAGAAGAATGCTGCTGGCAATTTAATATGTACTGTGTTAAATCTGTAAATTGCCTTAGGTAGGGTGGGCATCTTAACAATGTTGATTCTTCCAATTCATGAACAGGGAATATTTTTCCATTTGTTTGTGTCATCTTTGATTTCTTTGAGCAGCATTTTGTAGTTTTTATTGTAAAGTTCTTTTATGTCTCTGGTTAGGAAGATGCCAGGGTATTTTATTTTTTTCAGGCTGTTGTAAATGGGATTGTGCTTTTTTATTTGTGTTTCTGCTTGTTTAATGTTGGTGTATAGAAATGAGACTATCTTTTGCACATGGATTTTATACCCTGAGACTTTGCCAAAGTCCTTTATCAGTGAAAGGAGGTTTTTGACAGATTCTCTTAGGTTTTCGAGGTATAGCATCATGTCATCTACAAAGAGGGATAACTTGATTTCCTCTTTTCCTATTTGGATACTCCTGATCTCCTTCTCTTGTCTTATTGCTCTAGCTAGGACTTCCAAATCTATGTTGAAAAGGAGGGGTGGTAGTGGGCATCCTTGTGTTGTTCCAGATTTCAGGGGAAATGTCTGTGTAGCAGTAGCTGGCTGTTGGTTTCTCATAGATGACTCTTACTATTTTGAGGTATGTTCCACCTATGCCTTGATGTTCGAGGGTTTTTATCAAGAAGGGATGCTGGATTTTATCAAAAGCTTTTTCTACATCTAATAATATAATCATGTAGTTTTTGTTTTTACATCTGTTGATGTATTTAATTCTGTTTATGGTCTTACAAATGTTGAACCAGCCCTGCCTCCCAGTCATGATGCCTACTTGGTTGTGGTGTTTGATTTTTGAGATGTGTTGTTGAGTCTAGCTTGCTAGGATCTTTTTGAGAATTTTAGCATCTATGTTTATCAAGGATATTGGCCTGTAGTTCTCTTTCTTTGTTGAATCTTTAACTGGTTTGGATATCGATGTGATGCTAGCTTTGTAAAATGATTTGGGCACATTTCCATCTTTCTCAATTGCCTGGAATACTTTCAATAGGATTGTTATTAATTTCTCCTTGTATGTTTTGAAGAATTCTGCTGGAAAGTCATCTGGTCCAAGGTTTTTTTCATGGGTATTTTTTTATGACTTGGTCAATTTCCTGGATTGTTATTGGTCTATTTAGGATCTCAAATTTTTCCTGTTTCAACTTGGGGAGGTTGTATGATGTCAGAAAGTCCTCCATTTCCTTTAGGTTTTCAAGTTTGTTTCCATATAAGTGTACATAGTAGTCTCTGATAGTCTTTTGTATTTCTTCGGGGTCAGTTGTGACTTAATCTTTTGCATTTCTGATTGTGTTAATTTGGGTTTCTTCTTTCTTATTCTTGGTCAGTCTAGCTAGGGGATCATCAATCTTGTTTATTCTTTAAAAGAACCAGCTTTTTGTTTTGTTGATTTTTTTGTATTATCTTTTTGTCTTGTATGTCCTGAATTTGGGCTTTTATTTTGGTGATCTGGTTTCTTCTGCTGAAGTTAGGGTTTTGGCGATCTTGCTTTTCTAGCTCCCTTTGATGATTTGTTAGACTTAACTTGTGATCTTTCTATTTTTTTCAGTGTGTTCATAGAGATATGTATTTCCCTCTTAATACTGCTTTCATGGCATCCCAGAGGTTTTGATAAAGTGTTTCTTGGTTTTCCATTGTTTCCAGGTATCTTTAAATCTTTTTGATTTTTGATTTGCATGCTGATCAAGGAGTTGCTTAACATCGTGCTGTTTAGTGTTCATGTCTTTGTTAGTTTTGGGGGAACTTTGTTGGTTTTGATATTTATTTTTATTCCACTGTGTTCTGAGAAGGTGCATGGCAGGATTTCAATCTTGTGAAATTTATTTATGCTTGATTTATGGCTGAGGATGTGGTCGATCTTAAAGTATGTTCCATGTGGTGATGAGTAGATTGTATTTTCTGTGGTTCTTTGTGGAATGTTCTGTAGGTATCAATTAAGTCCATTGTCAAGTGTTATGTCGAGGTTCTGGATCTCTTTGTTGATTTTTTTTTTTTTGTCTTGATGATCTGTCTAGGGTTGTGAGCAGGGTATTTAAGTCCCCAGACAGGATAGTGTTAGAGTCAATGTCTTTTTTAAGTTTACCTGTAAGTCACTTTATGAAGGTTCGTGCTCCTATGTTGGGTGCATATATATTTAGGATGGATATTTCTTGTTGATGGATTGAACCTTTTATCATAATATAGTGATCTTTTATATCTTTTTAAATTTTTGATAGCTTAAAGGGTATTTTGTCTGATATTAAGATTGAGACTCCTGCTTTCTTTTGTGTTCCGTTCACCTGAAATTTTGTTTCCCATCCTCTTACTTTGAGTCTGTGAGTGTCCTTTCTGGTGAAGATAAATCTTTTGGAGACAATATATTGTTGCCTCATGATATTTTATCCATTTTGCTATTCTATGTCTTTTCAGTGGTGCATTGAGTCCATTCACATTAAGGCTAATTATTGAAATGTGAGAGTTTATCCCTGTAATGAATTTCTTAAAGTTTGTTGCTGTTGCTGTTTGTTGTCTTTCTTTTGATTTTTGGGTTGACTTATGTGTGTTTTTTCTCTTTTTCTTGCATTTTTGTGAAGGGTGTTGTCATTCTTTTTTTCCTTTCTTCTGTGTTTAATACTTTCTTAAATGTTTCTTATAGAGCTGGTCTGGAGGCAGCACAAACTCTTAGGGATTGAATGTCTGGGAAAGATTTTAATTTCCCATCACTGATGAAGCTTAGCTTAGCTGGGCTGTAATTCTTGGTTGAAATTGTTTATCTTTGAGAACTTGAAGATTAGACTCCAAGCTCTCCTAGCCTGAAGTGTTTCTGTAGATAAATCTGCTGCTATTCTTTTGCTGACTTTAGGATTTTTTTCTTTTATTCCTACTTTGTGTAGGCAAATTACTATGTGTCTATGAGTTGCTTTACTTATTTGTCATCTTGCAGGGGTTCTCTGAATCTCCTGTATTTGAATGGTCACATCACTGATGAGGGAAGTTTTCTTGGATAATTTCATGGAATGTTTGTCCCAGAGTGGTCTCTGTCTCTCTTTCTGCCTCAGGAATTCCAATTAATCTTAGGTTCAGCCCCTTGAAAGTTTTCTTGAAGGTTTTTCTCTGTCTTTTTAAGCTTATTTTCTATGTTTTTGACAGTTTGGGTTAGTTCCATATTTTGGTCCTCAAGCTCAAATTCTTTATTCTGCTTAGCCAATTCTGCTTTCCAATTTATCAGTTTGTGATTTATTTCATTCACTGTAATCTTTATTGCTGTTATCTCAGTTATCAACTCCTTAATTCTTTCCTTTTGTCTCTCCTTGATTCTATTTATGTCTTGATATCTGGGTTTGTGGTTTGAGACATCATTCTTGGAGCTCTTCATTGTTTGCATTCTGAAGTCTGTATTCTCAATGACTGACTTTCCAGGGGTCTGTGTGGAACCCATATTCTTATTTTGATTTTTCTTCATTTGTGTAGTTTTTTTCTCCTTTTTTTCTTTTTTACCTCTTGTTTAATTCTGTTGCTCAGGAATGGGGGGTAGCTTTTACTTCTGTTTGCTCAATCTCCAATTTTTCCTTAGCTTTGTTCATTTCTGAAGCTGGATTGTGGTTGGGGGGCTGCACTTTTTGCAGTTTTGACATTAATTGAGGTGGAAGCTGTGATTCAGAAAGTATCTGCAGATCCCAGTATTCTATTGACAGGTGTGTGGGTCCCCGGGAACCCACTTCCCTTACAATCTGTTCATGCAGTGGGGTATAGGTTTGTCCCCTGAAAGCAAAATTGGGTAAGAAAAAGGAAAGTATTGGAAAAATGAAGGGGTAGAATGAGAGGAAAGTGGAGAGAGAGAATAAGAAAAGAAACAGACAGGTGTATCAACTAACAAATGAAAAGAGACACAAAGACAGAAAAAAAAACCAAAACATACAGAGAATCATACAAACATACAAACTGACAGAGACTCCCCAATGACGTACTTTCCCTCAAAAATATCCATACACAAACAGAAAGTCTTAAAAAAAAATAAAATAGCAGAAATAAGGCAAGTATGAAAATGTAATCAAAAACAGACAGAGAAAAAAAGAAAAAAAAAACTAAAACAAAAAACAAACCAACTAAAAGCAAGCAAAACAAACATACCAACAAAAAACCAAAACTGGCTCTGAGGTGGTTCCTGTAAGTCCAACTTTCTTTCAGCTCTGATCTCCAGCCCCTCCTCAGCTCTCAGCAAAGGCTGATAGGATTTCTCTCAGTGTGGGCAGATGCCACAGGCCTACTCTGGGAGGAGGGCGGATCAGATCTGGACTCATCCAGCTTGCTGTCTGTCAAGTCTCCCACACAGATCTAAGGTGTCTGTGTCTGATCCAATATGGGGGAGGGATGTCTGTCTCTCCCAGTTTGATGAGATTACCTTTAGGTCCCAGGCTGGAAGCTGAGTGGGACAATGCATGTCTCTGCCTTGTCCTGGGACAGAGAAAATGGCTCTGGTCAGAGTTTTCTCACCCCTCACCAGTGGTGGGGCTCCTCTCCAGCTCTCCCTGACTGCTCTCTCCATGGATCACAGGCTCCAGCCACTTTGCTGTCACATGTGATGGTGTGGGCCAGGCTCCAGGTGATGAGGATCAGCTGAATTTGGCAGGCTTTTCTCAGGAGCATCCCCAAAGCAGCAGATGATTCTGTGTGCTTGGTACTCTAATCTCAGGGTGATAGAAGGTTTCAGTGACCTTCGGAGGAAAGTCCCAGGTGCATGAACCCAAGTCTGCCCTCAGATGGACTTTTACTCACCCACCGGCACATGCCCACTCATGCAGAGAGTCTTTATGGACACTTGCTTTCGTGGAGATTCTCACCATCCAATCTGTTCCATCGCCTTCTTGTGGGAAACAGAAATAACTTTCTTAATAAACAAAGGCAAAAGACGGTCATTTGGACCAAATGACTAGGTCATTATTGGAATGTAATAATGAATACAATAACTAGCATTATAAGCCAGTTTTTAACAAAGCACTTGTCTTTAAAACAAATTCCTAATTACTGATTTTTTTTCTGTTATGTATGTAGTGAGAACATTTAAGGTGTATTCTCTTAGCAAATTTCAAGTATACAATACAGCATTGTTAACTATATTTCCATTGTTGTATGTGAGGTCTCCAGAAATTATTCAAGTTGCATAACTGACACTTCAGACCCCTTGACCAACATTTCCTCATTTTCCCTTCTACCACTAGTACCTGGTAACCACCATTCTACTCTCTGCTTCTATAAGTGTGATTGTTTTAGATTCACATAGGAAATCACACAGTATTTCTTTTTCTCTGACTGGCTTATTTCAGTTAGCACAATATCCTCCAGATATACTGTCATATATGTCAAGATTTCCTTCTTTTTAAAGATGGAATAGGATTCCGTTGTGTACATATGCCACAATTTCTTTATCCATTCCCCCATGGATGGACACTTAGGTTGATTCCACATTTTGGTTATTATGAATAATGCTGCAGTGAACATGGTGTGCAGTTATCTCTTCAAGATACTGATTTCATTTCCCTTAGATATATAACCAGAGGTAGGATTTCAGAATCATAAGGTGGTTCTATTTTTAATTTTTTGAGACACCTCTATACCGTATAATGGCTATACTAATTTACATTTGCACCAACAGGGTACAAGGTTTCCTTTTCTCCACATTCTTGTAACAGTTATCTTTTTTTCTTTTTGATAATAGCTATCCTAACAGATGTGAGGTGATATCTTATTGCAGTTTTGTCATGCATTTCTCTGATGATTAGTGATATTGAGCACCTTTTAATATACCTGTTGGCCATTTGTATGTCATTTTTAGAGACATGTCTATGCAGGTTCTTTGTCTGTTTTAAAATTGGATTATTTGTTTTCCTTCTATTGGGTTGTGTGAATTCCTTATATATTTTGGATATTAACCCCTCATCAGATGTGTGGCTTGCAAATATTTTCTCCTATAGGTTCCTTCTAATTTTGCTAATTGAAACTGAAATGCCTGTTAACAAAGCAACTGTGGTGACTCCAGTTATAGTGAATCCCCCATTTTGCCTCCTAGCTCCCCCTCTCACCCCTCCTTCCATGTGACTGCCCCAACCTTCCAGTAAACAGTAAGCAACATCCTGCTTGGCGGGAAGCCCATATAAACTGTTTTGTAACTGCTTGAGATAAACTCTTCTGTACTTGTTACTGTTCTGCTAACTGTTCTGTAACTGAAATTTCCTGTATGTACCCCACCTGACTCTGATGAAATTGCGGTTTTGGCCTTTATAAACCCCTTGATTGTTCCTTTCGAGGTTAAGAGTTTCTTTCTGGCATAAGCCTCCTCTTGAATGCCAACAATAAAGGACTCAATATTTAACTCTCAGGGTGCTGGTGACTCCTTACTTGCGGTACAGCTACAACAAAACACTGCTAATTTTGTTTATTGAAGAAACTTTTTCCTGTTGTGTATTCTTGGTACCCTTGCTGAAGAGCAATTGATTATGAATGTATAGATTTATTTCTTGGCTCTCTATTCTGTTACATTGGTTTATATGTCTGTTTTATGCCATTATAACACTGCTTCAATTACTGTGCTTCTGTAATATACTTTGAAGTAAAAACTTGATATTGTCAACTTTGTCTTTCTTACTCAGAATTGCTTTAAACATTCAGAGTCTCTTAAGATTTTTTTGTGAGTTTTAGAGAATGACACTTGGATGTTGATAGGGAGCGCATTGACATTTGGACAATATTAATTCTACTTAGTGAACACTAGATGTCTTTCTATTTATCTGTGTCTTTACTTTCCTTCAACAATATTTTATACTTTTTAGTGTATCAGTCTTTCACCTTTTTGGGTAAGCTTATTCTGAAGTATTTTTATTATTTTTGTTGTTATAGTTAATGGAATTATTTTGTTGATTTCTGTAGCTTAATGTCAATGTATAGAATTGCTGCTGATTTTTGTATGTTGATTTTGTATCCTGAAAATTTACTGAACTTGTTATTAGTTCTAACAATTTTTTAAAATTAGGATTTTCTACAAGTTATGATGTTAACTGCAAACTATAAAGATTTACTTCTTCCTCTCTGATTTTTTTTTTTTTAAACTTTATTTTATTATAGAGATGTGGGATACAAGTCAGGATTAGGCACACAAGTAATCTATGTGTAGGTGAAGTTTGGGCCTCCAATTGGTTCTCAGTTCCCCTGTTTTAGGAGCAGGTATGCTTTGTGTTCTTATGTGACTCACTTACCCTGGCAGTATTCCATGATTGCTGATCCTTCCCTTGTGATATTGTGATTAATGTCCCAATTATGACTGAAAACATGTGGTATTTGGTTCTTTTTTCTGTGATAGATCATTAAGTATGATCACTAAGTATGTGTCTGTTGGCTACTCATATATTTTCTTTAGAGAAGTATCTATTCATGTCCCTTGCCCACTTTTTAAATAGGGTTGTTTGTTTTTCTTCTTTCAGCTCATCTGAGTTCCTTGTCTCTAACTCCATCCAATTTGCTGTAAAGTCAATGATTTTGTCCTTCTTTATGACTGCATAATACTCCATCATGTATATGTACCACATTTTCTTTATCCAGTCCATTTTAGATGGTCCATGTTTTTGCTATTGTGAATAGTGGGGCAATAAACATGTGTGTGAAGGTGTCTTTTTGTAGAACAATTTTTGTTCTTCTAGGTATATTCCCAGGAGGGGGATTGAATCATATGAAAAGTCAATTTCTAGTTCCTTTAGAAATAGTCATACTATTTTTCATAGAAATTGGACTAGTTTGCACTCCCATCAACATTGTGGAAGCATTCTCTTTTCTCCATACCTATGCTACTATCTGTAGTTTTTTGGTTTATGAATTATGGCCATCCTTGTGGGAGTTAGGTGGTATCTTAATGTGATTTTGATTTGTATTTCTCTATGATTAGTGAGGTTGAACATTTTTTCATGTGTCTGTTGGCTACTTATGTATTTTCTTTTGAGAATTATCTATTCATGTCCCTTGCCCATTTTTTAATAGGGCTTTTTGCTTTTCTCCTTTCAGCTCTTGTGAATTCCTTGTAGATCCTGGATGGAGGCCTTTGTGTGCATAAGAGTGTTTCCTGAGTTTTCTTTTAGGATTCTTACAGTTTGAGATTTTGCATTTAGGTCTTTGATCTTTAGAGTTGATTTTTGTATATTGTGGTAGATAGGTTCCTGTTTCATTGTTCTACATGTGGGCAGTTTTCCCAGCATCATTTGCTAAATAAGGCCTCCTCTCCCCAGTGGTTGTCAAAGATGAGTTGGTTGAGAATTGAGTTTTTGTTTCTGGAATCTCTGTCCTGTCCCATTGGTCTATATGCTTGTTCTTGTACCAATACCAGGTGGTTTTGATTACTGTAGAATTATAGTGGAGTTTAAAGTCTGGAAGTGTGATATTTTCCTCTTTGCTCCTTTTGCTGAGGATTGTTTTGGCTATTTGTGCTCTTTTTTGTTTCCACATAAATTTCTGTACTGTCATTTTTAGGTCTGAGAATGATGTTGGTAATTTGATGGATATTGCTCTGATTCTGTAGATTGTCATGGATAGGATGGACATTTTGACAATGCTGATTCTTTCAATCCATGCACAAGGGATATTTTTTCATTTGTTTGTGTCATCTTTGATTTCCTTGAGCAGTTTTTTTTATAGTTCTCATTGTATATATCTTTCACATTTCTGGCCAGGTAGATGCCAAAGTATTTCATTTTTTAATGTGACTATTGTGAATTGGATTGTACTTTTTACTTGATTCTATGCCTGTGTATTGCTGGTGTATAGAAATATAACTGTCTTTTACATGTTAATATTGTACACTTAAACTTTACCAAAGTCATTTATCAGTGCAAGGGAGGCTTTTGATGAACTCTCTTGGGTTCAGGGTATAGGATCATATCACCCACAAAGAGGGATAGCCTAACTTCCTCTTTTTCTACTTGGATACCCCTGATTTTCTTCTCTTGCCTAATTGCTCTAGCAACGACTTCCAGCACAATGTTGAACAGGAGGGGTGAAAGTGGGCTGCCTTGTCTTTTTCTTGTTTTGGGGGGAATGCTTCCAACTTCCGTTCATTGAGCAATATGTTGTCTGTGGGTTTATTATAGATGACTTACTGTTTTAAGGAATGTTCCATCTATGCCTAGGTGTTCAAAGATTTTTGAATCTTTGAATAATCAAAGGCTTGTTTCAGGGTGTTCTCAGAAAGGGGATTCTTTCTGGTTGTGCCATGTTCAAAGTGCCTCCTTTAATTGGCAGCTGGATCCCCACCCCCTGCCCTTCTCTGTGCCATGTTCAGAGTGCCTTCTTTGATTGGCAGCTGGATTCCCACTCTCTGCCCTGCTATGTGAAAGAGATGCAAACTTCCTCTTTACTTGGTGCTAGCAGTGGGCTTATCAGACAGATTCATTCCAGAGGAGAACTATCTCAGTGTGAGAACTATTCCCAGCTCCACCTAGGCATGGCTCCCACTGCTGTGCCCTGCACAGGTTTCCTCCTTTGTGGGACTGATGCCTTGCACAATGATGGTGAGTTCAGCATTCACCACATTCCTTCTTTGGCTAGATCCTCTTCTTTTGAGCATGGCTGTTGCCCCATGGCTGGTCCAGGGCAGGGATGGATCATCTGGAATCTACACTCACCATGTTCCTTTAGAGCTGTGCACTTGGAGAGACTCTCTTTGGGTTCATGATGATCATCCCCAGGGACATGTAGAGTTCACTCCTTGGTCTTAAGGTGCCAGTCTGCGGCTCTACAGTGGGTAACCTGGAGTACTTCTCTGTGCATGCTTCAGAATGATGGTGGGATGCCCATACCTCCTTCTCTGGTGAGTCTCAGCCTTCAGTTCCGGTGCTGTGTTCCTGCCACAGCCTCTGCTGCCAGTGCCAACCTGGCTGCCTCTCACCACTCCTGATACTCCCAGTTCCTGACTTGCCATGGGCTGTTCAGTCTCTTAAGTTTTTGTTCTAGCAACACATGAGGCACATTTAGCTCCCTCCCTGTCAGATACCACAGTCTCTGGCTCCTGGGTCCTGGTGGTGGGACTGTACAGCCCAGCCTGGCACTGAAGGTGGCGGTGGCAAGGCCAGGTACCAAGTAGCGACTGCTCCCTGTGGTTTACTTCTGAGAAAGACCTTGCTAGTTTCAGAAAATGGTGATTGTGCCTGCACCATGGGAAGTACCAGGGTCCCAGTGGTGGTGGTGGTCACTTTACAAGGAGATCCCAGGCCGCCTGTTTCCCTGTCCCTGCTTGGAGAGACACTCTCATACCCACTTACACACACACGTGCATGCACACTTGTCCTCACACACACTCACACAGAGACTTGCACACTCCCATTGGCTCCACCACCATCTTTTTTCTTTCTGATTTAAATGTCTTTCTCTTTGTCTAATTGTTCTGCTTAGGACTTCAGTACTATGTTAAACAGTAGTGGCAAGAGTGGGGATACTTGCCTAGTATTGAATCTTAGAACAACATCTTCAGTTTTTCTCCATTGATTATGTTAGCTGTAGATTTTTTTATATATGGTCTTTGTTGGGTTGAGTTAAATTCATTCAATATCTATTTTGTTAAGGCTTTACTCATTAATAAACTGATAGTAAACTTTATCCAATGCTTTTTCTGCATTTATTGGAGTAAAATTTTTGTTAACATAGTATATCACTTGATTGATTTCGTATATTTTGAACCATTCTTGTATCCCGTGATGGACTCCACTTGGTCTTGGTGTGTGATCCTTTAATGTGCTGTTGAATTTGATTTGTTAGTGTTTACTGAAGATTTTTGCATCTCTGTTTATCATGATATTGGCCTTTACCTTTCTTTTTAGTATTGCCTGTGTCTGGTTTTGGTATCAGAGTAATGCTAGTTCCTAAAATTAGTTTTGAAATGTTCTTTTTTTCTTTTATTTTTTCCAAGAATTTAAGATGGGTTGGTATTAATTTCTCTTTGAATGTTTGCTAATTTTCAGGTGTGAAGTCATCTGATTCTGGACTTTTATTTTTTTTAAAGGTTTTTAATTTTGAATTAAATATTCTTTTTTGTTATTGGTCTGTTCAGGCCTTTTTTTCTTGATTCAGTTTTTGTAGACTCTATGTTTCTAGGAATGTATCTATTTCTACTTTACTTTAATAGCATATATTTGTTCATATTGGTTTCTTATAGCCCTTATTTCTGAAGCTTCTGTTGCAATGTTTTCTTTTTTTATTTCCTTCATTTCTTTAAAAAAATCTTTTTACTTCATTTAGAGATTTAAGAAACATATACCATCAGATATATCACTTTTCAATAAAAACCTATTCTAGTTTTGGGAAGCATATGTGTCACAAACTATCTTGCTTCTAGTCTCCACCTTACTAAGAGTGTATCAAAAAGGTAGGCTTTGATCTATGGGATCCTGAGTCTTAGGGTTTTGAGTATTTTAATTATTATAAAACAATTTCAAGTGGATGAACTTCATTCCCAACTGTTTTTCTTCTGGAATGAGCTAGTCATTTTGAAGTTATCTAGTCCATTACAAGAATATTTAATTCTGTTATCTTTGTGATCTCTTCTGTCTTTGGAAAACCTGGTAAAAGGTGTTTTTTTTTTTTCCTGTACAAGGATGAATTTAACAGAACATACTCAATATTAATTATAACAAAAAAGAAAATAGTAGATGTTGTACATGTGCTGTGTTCATGATAGTGACTATTTCATAGGCTAGAAATTACTCTAACTATGGATACTATTTCTGGATCAGTAAGACCCAAGTATAGTTAGTTGTAGACTATACTCAACTTCTTAACACAGTTCTTGGTACCTGACACTGATTAAAAATAAAAAAGGGTAAGTGAAAAAATACATACTCATACACGATGGCATTTTCAAGAAGCTATCCTTTGTAGATGAAAACAAGAGAGGAGACTTCATGAAGCTGTGGATAGGGACCGGGAAGGTTTAAAACTATGACTTTTGCAAGCTCCCAAATGAATTGTAAGAAGGAATTTGTAAGAGTAGATTCTGCAGCATCAAAGGATAATTCTCTAAAAGAGGTGGATGTTTTCTCAATCTAAATTACCAGGCTTTCAGCAGTTGAGGGCCAGAAACGAGATCCAAAGAAAAGAGCCATCTTCACAACACATGATGTCCAAATGCCTTTGGTAGTATGATACGGACAAGAAAAAAAGTTAATGCACAAACCACATAATGCCATTGAAACCAAAGACTTTTATTTTTTAATTAAAAAAGTATTTAGAACACATAAAATGAGGCGATGTTTATTCCTTTTTCTCATCTTCTGGTATGGGATCTGTTGGTGGCTCCTCCACTGTTGCTTCTAAGCCAGTGTTTCTGTCACTGCTCTCTTCCTCCACCATGTTGTTGTTTCCCTTCTGCCCACTCTCCTTGTCCTCAGGAGTAGATGTGCCATCTTCGCCACTCAGCTGACTCTCTGTCATTTCTTTTTCTTTCTTTTCTTTTTTTTTTTTTTTGAGTTGGAGTCTCACTCTGTCGCCCAGACTGGAGTGCAGTGGCTGCTCTCGGCCACTGCAGCCTCGACCCGCTGGGCTCTGGCTATCCTTCCGCCTCAGCCTTCCAAGTAGCTGGAACTACAGGCACTCGCTACCATGCCCGGCTAATTTTTTATTTATTGTAGACATGAGGTCTCTCCAAGTTGCCCAGGCGGGTCTCGAACCCACAGGCTCAGGCAATCCACTCACCTCAGCCTCCCAAAGGCGCGGGATTACAGGTTGAGCCACCGAGCCCGGCTCTCTGTCATTTCTAAAATGTGTGTCTCCTCTGTTTTCTTTGGAATGTTCCCGTCGTCCTTCTTTTCCTCGGCTTTGCTGGTCACTGGCACCTCCTCAGGAACGATGCTGCTCCAACTAGGCCCAGCCTGCTCTGCTACTTTCTTCCCCTCTCCTTCCTTTTGCAGACCTGTTCCTCTGCCTGTACAATCTCAGCTACAGTTTTCTCCATATCCACTTCTACCTTCAGACTGTACAGCCCTTTAAGTTCATTGTTAAATGAATCTGTGCTTTCTAGGAATTTCCTCTTCTTTTCCTGGTCCCTTTCCTCTATTTTAAGAAGATCAAATAGTCTTAGTTCTAGTTTTTGCTGATAAACCACTAAGAACTGGACCTGTTGTCTGAGGACCTGTATTCTAGCTGTTGTGACACCTGATGGAATGTCTGGCACCACACTCTCACTAAAGATTTCACTGACGAGGCGGTGGTTCCTCTCGAAACAGGTGGTGATTATGTGCTTCATTGAAGTCATCTGGATCTTCAGCAGGCTGAATGTTCATGTAAGGCTCCCCTTTCTCCATGTGAGACTGTCTCTGTTGACTTTCTTCCTCTAAAGCAGCTTCTGCATGACTTTTTGCATTTATGTAAGCAAGTTATGTGGGGGAATTATGATAGGCCTTCATAGATTCATTGTACTTTATCTTTTCTCCTTGATTCTCCCTTAAATATTCTTGTTTCTCTTCATCAGCGAGATCTCCCAGTCTTGCCAATCTCCTACATCTTTAGGTCAGGGTTGGAAGCCTTTACTTGGCCCCACTAGGTACCGCAAATATGGCATCAGCGGCTTACCTGGTGGCTTTGGGGGCGGGGTTGGAATCGTAATACCAGAGGAAGCTGGGATCGGCTGTTGGTGCCTGGGTTCCCTCCCAGCCTGCAGTTGTCATAAGCGAGATGACTGTATGGATTGTATTCCACATGCCCTGGTGTGCTGAGCATTTGTATTGCAGGAACTGCAGTGCGAGGTGGGGCATGAGATGGTCTTTTTAACATCTTGGAAGATTAAATTCTCAGTTCCTTAAGAATGCATCTAAGACACCCTGGGCAGAAAAGGTGACGGCAGCTTCGGCCCAGCTTCCCTTTGTCCCGCACACACCCCGCCCCCCGCAGTTTTTTTTTTAATTTCTGATTTTATTTTCTCGAGTCTTCTCTTTTTTTCTTAATGTAGCTAAAATTATGTCAATTTTATTTATCTTTAAAAAGTATTAGTTTTGTTGAGTTTTTTTTGGATTGTTCTCTATTCGCTATTTACTTAATTTGTGCTCTAATATTTATGTTTTCTTCTCTTCTACTAACTTTGGGCTTAGTTTATTCTTTCTCTGGTTTCTTGACGAGTAAATTTAGGTTGTTTGAGATCCTTTTTCTAAATGGAAGCGTTTATAGATATAAACTTTCTTCTTTTTAGTTAATTCCAAGTGATTAAAAATGAAGTTAAAAATTTTTTTATGTTAGGTAATTCCAAGTGAGTAAAATCTTGTTTAATTGAAATAAAATCTAATTTTAAATTTTTGATATTTGTTCTGGGGCTCTCCTGAGGATACTGTTTTTGAAAGCTGAAGAATAAGTTATCTGGCAGTATTGGAAAACTGAGTTTGAGGAAACAGTGTCTACTTTTGTAAATATTAATTGGTATATTTCATTTTATAGCCACTCAAGTCAGCAATGGGTGGAATTTAATATTCTAAAAACAATTATTCCATAAACTTTGGTACATCTCTAAATTAATGTTTAGGGAAAATTATCTTGGATAAAAATTCAAATGTTACAAAACTAGCACAATGCTGTTAGTTCAATGTCACTAACAATAGTAACTCTAACAACTAGCTCTCCTTCAACCCTTATGCTTATTCCTTTTGGGGGATTCTATTCTTCTTGTCTCCTAGATGTCAATTTTTCTACTGTTTTCAACCTCAGCCTTCTTGTTCATGCTATGTGAAAGTTACACACATCAGTTATTAGTTTTCAGACACACATTTCTGATTGTCCCGCGAGCATCACTTATCCAGTGTTTCCAAAACTGGATTTAGAGACTACATGTTGCTCTTCTTTTTTATGATACTTAGTCTATTATTTGTTTGTGAGTCACATGGATTCAAACAGACTTAAACGTTTTTGACCTGCTAGCATTCCTGACTATACCAAGATACTGTCAGTGATCATCCATATCACTTCATCCCATATTCTCTGGTCATGGGAGCATGATCCGTGTATGGGACAGGTTGAGGTGCCAGGATATTTCCTAAAATTAGGCTAATTTTTCAAGCTAACATTTAAAATATGCAAGTGTTGAAAGTATTGAAGTTAACACCTAAATAAAATTTTCTGCAATTTTGCAGAGAGGCAGAATGGTAATTCCGTATACACAGCTACTGATTTATGAAAACATAAAAGAGAAACTTTTAAAACACTTGTCAGGACATAAAAAGAAATATCAAGGTATCCTCATAGTGCTAGCATAACACATGTTTCTTTTATTGTATTGCCCATTCTTTTAAAGATGTAGAAATGCTTGCCTTAAATAAATCGTACAAATGACATTCTTTGTCACACAAATCTAGCAAACAGGTCGCCTATCCACCTAGTTTCTGCAGAATAATATTATTCTGTCAGTCATTTTGTTTTATAGCAGATAACAAGGTTGCTATTTTCTATGTGGCATATCTATGACCCATTAGTAATTTTGCCCTAGGCAGTAAAGCAAGGTCACTGCTGACTTGACAGGGTAGCACCATGGGTCAGAGAAGAACATGGTGGAATTGGAGCCAGGGTGCCTTATATGACCTGTACCCCAGATAGTATCTTCATATACTGAAGGTGCTGCTGCTATTGCTAGTTAGTCAGTGCTGTAATAGTACTGGGTTCCTGGTAGAGAGGCTCCCCGTGGCATAGACAGGAACTACATAAGGAACCTTTCACAAACCATGCCCAGAGACAGAATGCTAGTATGTAACAATTTTATTGGGTCATACCTCAAGTTCTACTACTGACTTAATCATGAATATGCATCATAAATTTAGGGTGTGGAGTATGCCATATATATCCTTGAATACATTCAAATCACCTACCTCATAGTGGACACTTAATGAATCAGTATGGATTAAATATATTCATAACCTGTTTTGTCACTGAAACCAACTCAAGTGTCTTCACATATATTAACTTCTTAGTCTGAACAAACTTTTTAGGATAGTGTTGATAGATGAAGAAGTAGACATTTGAGAAAGTTAAAGTAATGTTTGCCATCCAAACTAATCACTGTAAAATGAATAAAATCATATAATTTAATGCTATGTGGATGTGGTAACATCTAGACCTTCACTCCCTCGTTCCTGCATTCAACACACAAAAGATGTCTTTGAGGCATCTTGAATTCAGTAAATAATTGTTCTCAGCAACTGTATAACTAACAGTAGTTCATGAAATGAGTTTCATTACTTAAAATTAATAGTATACATCATAAAATTTACTGTATAATTATGGAAACTCTGAGAAAATAAAAAACAGTAAGAAATTACCTGGAATATTTGAAAAAAATTCAACTTTTGTTTTCTGGTAAATAAAATGAAGAAACAATAATATAAAATACATTGATGGCAATCACTGTTTGTTTTACAACTTTTACTTCTCTTCACAAAATAAGTCAGAAATTATGTTACTAATATATTGGCATCAAATATTTGTAGCTCAGTATTGTCAATGACAGGGAACCCAAAATAGAAACGTGAATGCTACTTTCTCTGCCAGATGCCTCATCTTCCTCTAATCTCTGACTGACTCCTTCTTCACCCTCTAAATCCATTCTCTTGGCTTTTATCATTGCTGGCAAATATGAAGAGCTGGAAAAGAACAATCCCTGAAAACACTCTACAGAAATTTCTTAGAGAAAGAGTAATTGTGTTTTTTTTTTTCCCTCCTTTTTCTTTTGGTTCACTTTGCAATAGCCTACTTCATAATGTCAAAGTTCATAATTTTCTGGAAGATTTGACTTTTTCTCTATTTATCACACTACAGATAATCTCTTCATTGCACTCATATTTCTCAAAAAAAAAAAAGAAAAAAGCCAACTTTAAGAAGGTTTTGTTTTCCTTCTCTAAAAAAGTCTCTTAGCAAGGAAATATTAAAAATATGATTACTGTCTTGAAATTGGAGGATGAATTACAGAGAATTCAAATGCATTGACTTGTTTTTACTCATCCTAGAAAAAAATAGTTGCTTGAAAATTTCAAATTCAAAACTTAAAAAAGAAAGATCTGATGATTTATCTTTTTTCCTCATGATTAGACACACTATACTCTGTGGAATTAGGTAATTAAAAGGAATAAATATTAGGAAGTGGAGATCTCAATTAAGAGTGCTCTTTATTTTTAATTAGCTATGTCCTCAAGTAAAAGAAGCTCTTAAATACAGCCATTATTCTTTATTCAGTGGTGAGATTTAATGGATTTGTTAAAAATAGCCATAGATCAGAACCTGCATGCTTGTATACCACTTACCTACACTTCAACTAAAGTAAAATAATCAGATTTATGGATTTATATCATTAAATATTGTGTTATTAATATCTAATTTACTATGTTGTTTTGAATATTTCACCTGTAACTTTAGGAAATGCTTCTTTCAATTTTTCACAGTATTCTAATGACTTAGAGAAACGGAGTCAGAATCTCTGTTTTAGGAACAGGGCTTTTCTTAAGTAGCAAAATAGTTGAATAAATGAATAGCAAGCGCTTTTGCAAAAGCTTTATTGTAGGACATAGGACTTCTAGAAAGGTTTTTGATATCATAGACTGAGCCTTTAAAGGAGTGTCCAAACAGAAAAGCTTTAGAATTAATGAAAAAGCAAAACATATTTCTAGCTATAAAGTACTGCTGTAATGACAAACTTTTGTGCCCATCATTGCCACTGAAATTTTGCAAGAGTTATCTGGGAAAATGGAGATTAATTTCTATCTTTAGTTATGAGGGATGGCTAAAAAAGAAAATAAAACAACTTATTTTTTGGAGGGCAGCCCCTTGTATACTGGCTTCCCCTGCTAGGTAAGTGTCTAGGAACCCATCTGAATCAGTGTACCAGTTAGTGCTGTTGTGAGAGGCTGTGATTGGCTTCAGTGAATTTTTTTTTTTTTTGAGATTCAATGCATTTGTCCATTTAATAATGTGTGATTTAGGGCACACCTGCCCACACTGCACTGAGAGTTCAGCAGTTTTTGACCAAAATAGCCTGATCCCTGTATCCCACCCTCCCTATTCATCTGATCTTGCCCTAAGTGACTTTTTCTTTTTGTTGTTGTTGTTGCTTTCCTGGATGAAAAAAATCCTTAAAGGGAAAGGACTGATGTGGAAGATGTGAAACAAAAAACTGCAGAGGCACTAAAAGGCATCAAAATCGATGAGTTCAAAATTGTTTTGAACAGTGGATAAAGTGTCTTGATAGGCGTATTTCATCAAACAGAGAGCATTTTGAAGGTGACTGAAGTTTAAACATGTAAGAATAAATATACAATTTAAAAAAATAAATTCTAAGACTTTTGGGGTTCTCCCTTGTATAATATTTTAGAAACTGGCATGTGACTTCTATAAACAGTTAGAAAAAGGTTGCTTTTAGAATGATACATAATGATGTGGGATAGTCATCAGTAGTTCCTGATCTAAAGCAAGAGCAAGGCTACTGAGGAGGAATGGCTACTTTAACCAAATCAAAAAGGTTTCAGTTTAACATATCACCCAGCTTTGACTGAAGTCACATACTTTAAAAATGCCTTAGCTATTTTTAGTATTACTGAGATGGCATTTCATTATTTGAAATTTGGAAGGGGACAAACTAGTATTAAAAGAAAATGAAGCAAATTTCTAATCTTGCAAATAAAACCAGGTATCTGAATTTCAAATTTTTTTTTCATGTGAAACTGTATTATTAAAACACTTGAAAACCAAATCGTGTTTCATCTAAGGGTGAAAAACCACTGGAATTTTCTTCTATCTTGATATATAGGAAGCATGTGAAATTGTGAGGATATTCATTAGATTCACATCTTTGCCTTACAGGATACGTTTTCTAGGAATAAGAAATATACTATATGAAATCATGTGTAATTGGGTTATATATTTATTTTTTGATACTAATCTGTTCAAATAAAAGTGTTTCTTCCTATAATTTATATATATATATTTTAATAATACCTCAGCATTGCAGGGTAAAACAGAATTCCCTTGTCCTCCCACCCACAACTTACTAAATTAATTTACAGTGCAGTAAACTCAATCAAACACCATAATTTAAACATTTTTTTCTTTAGGTAACTGTTAACTTATTACCCATGGGGCAATTTAATTTAAAAAAATTGTTTCTGTTCTCCCAAGGTGTTTGGTAAGATGCCTTTCAATAATATGGTATGGGGTTTATATGGTGGTGTCAGGAGACAGGTCTGAAGAATCAGGTGATTTTCTCTGGCTTCCACTGTGGGGTGACAAGTCCTATATGTTCCTTGAGTTAGTGATTGCTGTGGTGTATCAGTGGATGTTTGGGCATTGTGCTGATATCTACTCTTAGAGTACGTGGCTACCACCTTTTGCCATCAGTCTTAAAATTCTGACATGCACCATTCTCCTTATTCTAATCCCTTGTGCTTCTGATGATCTGTCATATCTCTTTATGAGGGTAGAAGAAAACAATTTGCATCCCTCCACAGTCCCCACAGTTGGAGGGAGCCAGGGGAGAGGGTAACCTAAGGCTATCAGTCTAATCACTTCCCACCACTTACACTGTATGATTCCCAACATGCCGTGTTAAATGTGACCACGAGCAAGGCTTCCCTTAGAGCAGAGGTGTGCAAACTATACCCTGTAGGCCAAATCCTCTTACTACCTAGTGTAAAAAATAAAAGTTCTATTAGAACGCAGCCACACATTCATTTATGTGTTATCTATGACTGCTTTCATGCTAGGTGGGCAGAGTTGAGTAGTTGCAAAGGAGATCACATGGACCACAAAATCTAAAATATTTATTATTTGGCCTTTCACAGACATTTGCTGATTTCTGCTATAGAGACTTGCAGCTTTCCCAGGGTATGCTGGATAAGCATGTCACTATTTTCTCTCCTGTTCTCAGGATTCACCATTCTCCGTAAGAATTTTCCGAAAAGAAAAAATGAGAACATGGGTGGACCTCTTTCACCAACTTCATTTATTGTCTTCTTCTTGGGGCCTCAAGAGGCATCTCTCCATTCCTTCTTGTCTTCCAGTGATTCCCTTAAATAAATGTTTTCTTTCTGCAATTGTACTCATCCTGTCTTCTTTCTTGAGATCCTAATAACAGGTAGGGAGCATGGAGGATGAAACAAGATTACAAAGAAGAGAATATACATGGGGAGCTATTTCAACAAATGTTTTACTTTTTATTTTTCAACTTGTGGAAATAAAGGCCAATAAACAGGCACTTAAAAGAGCAAATTATCATTTTGTTTTGCCTAGCAATACTAAAATATTCACACGAAATCTTTCTTTTTTTCTCAAAGAAATTAAGTAAAATATGATCATGAGTGATTTAAGTAAGTTAGCAACAGATCAGAAAGATGCTTTAAGAATAATATTGTAACATTAGCAACTGTATGGGAGTGCTCATGCTGTGTTTACATCATACATGGTGTATCAGCTTTTTACTTTTCATTTTCCACACATGGTTAGGCACAACTAGATAGATATCCATTCTATTTCTATCTACTCTAAACTGTACAGTGCCATACAATTTGGGAATAGACACTCAACTACATCTAGAGTCATTTTAGAATACTATAGTTGACCTAAGTTCTGGGAGGATAGTAAATACTTTTATTCATGCCTGTGTTTCATCTGAAATGTCTATGAAACATCTGAATCAGGAAATTATTTTTCTCATTCCCATCTCATTCTGAACCTCTTAGTTACTTTTATCTCTTTTTTCCCCCAAGAAAATCTGAGCAAACTAAATAAAATGAACTTATCTTTGCACCTCCAACTCCACACACCTGCTTGCATCACTGTTTTTATTCTGTTTTCCTGAGTGTTACCTATTAAGTGACCAGTAGATAGACAGCTTTCACTCTAACATCAAGAACCTCCTTCAGTTAGCCCATCGCTTATCATCATCTTCAATTTCTCTTTCTCCACTGGGTAATAATTAGCTATATATTATATAGCAATATATACATATATAAATATGTATGTATACATATTATTTCCCATTAAAATAAGCCCTTCTTAGATCCACATTGCCTTATAACTTCTGTTGTATGATTCATTTTATAGCAAAAGTACACCCAAAACTTATACTATATACTCATTTTCTCCTGTTATTCATTTTCTATTCTTGCCTCAACCCACTCCAATAAGTTTCATTTCCACTGCTCCATTATAATTCGTCTCATATGAGTTATCTGGGGTCTCCATCTTTTGAAACTTAAAGAATAATGCAAAGACTTAAAAAAACCCCATCTATTAATACCATTTAATGCCATTGATCTTTCCCATTCTGAAATTTTTTTTTCTTCATTTGACTTCAAAACAAGACAACATTCCCCAGAACCTGCAAACTTTCCATCTTACTTCACTGGCTGCTCCTTTTCTAGTTTCTTCTCTTCTCCTTAGCCACTAAATATTGAAGCACCCTGGTGTTCATTCCTGAGTCTCTACTTTCTCTATCTGTACTCACATCCTGGATAATCTGATCATATATCATAACTTTAAACACCTTCTCTATACCTGTAATCCTCTGCTTTATATCTCAAGTATTCTTGGACTCAGAATGTTTATCAGACCTCTCTATCAGACATCATACAGCCTAACCCTCGGTTTTCCCCACAAACCTGATAGTCCATCCATCTCATGGTGCCATCTAAATGACACCTCTGCCTCACAACCAAACTATGACCAATTCCTGAACAGACCAGGCATCTCAACCTTCAAAAGTATACCTTAAATTTGGTTAACTCTCCACTCTTCCATTGCTGCCACATTGGCCCAGGCTACAGAGTCTCTCACTTGACTATGGCAATAGCTTCAGTCCAATTCAGGCAATTTTCCACGTGTTGGTGTTATCCTCAGCCCAAAGCAATCTAATAGATGAGAATCACAATACAATCCAAAGTTTCTGATTTGTTACCCCTGGTCTACAAGGCCCTGCATAATGTGGCTTATTTCTCTGACTTCATTTTCTTTTTCTCTACTTTGAACTCACATGCTGATCTTTTTGCTATTGCTGGGATAAGCCAAGTTTATTTCCAAAGCAGAGTCTTTGCACTGGGTCTTCTTCCTACTTAGAATGCTTGTCTCAATTTTCCATGGTGTATTCATTCAGTTTCCTCAGATCTCTTTTCAGAACTGTCTCCTCAGTGAATCCTTCCCTGATTGTCCTGTCTAAAATTATGTTTTTTCCGTCCTCTCTTTTTCATTGATTTTTCTTTTTAGTTATTTTTATAGCATACATATATATATGTATATATATATACATACATATATATATATGTCAAATAAAAAAACATTTACTTGCTCATTAATTGCCTATCCTTTACAGTTGAGTGTAAGATGAAAGCAAATATTCATCTTTTTAAAAAAAATCTATTTTTAGTACCAGGCACACAAACATTTGTTGAATTAACAAATGAAGGCCTGGCTTGGTAGTTCATGCCTGTAATCACAGCACTTTGGTAGGCTGAGGCAGGAGGATCTCTTGAGCCCAAGAGTGGGCAATATAGTGTGGTCTTGTCACTACAAGATAAAAATAAACAAGAAATTAGCTGGGTTTGGTGGCATACACCTGTAGTCTCAGCTACACAGGAGGCTGAAGTAGGAGGATGACCTGAACCCAGGACATTGAGGCTGTGGTGAACCATGATTGTACTACTGCACTCTAGGCTGGGAGATAGGGTGAGACCCTGACTTACAGAAAGAAAAATGAGTTTTTTCATTTTTTGAGACATGGGTAACAAATCTGAAAGTTGTTATGATATATACCTGATGTGCATTAAATATCTTCTAGCCAAAATGTTTATTCTAACAGCTGTGCCTTGGGGCAAAGCATAGTATATTTATACATCAGTTTTCTCACCTGTAACACCAGGCTCTTGTATATGTTTATTAAGTTTCAGAATATATATGCATATCCAGATCAACATAAAATATGTATATCCAAATAAACTCAATTAGAATGGAAAAAGGCAAGGTTACAATTGATCCTGACAAAATTCAAAAGATTATCAGAGATTACTATGAATATCTATATATAAAAAACTAGAAAATTTATAGGAAATGGAGTGTTTTTAGGTATCACACAAACTCTCAAGTTTGAAACAAGAAGAAATTGAAACTCTAAACAGACCAACAACACTTCAGGAAATTGACTCAGTAATAAGAAACTTCCCCACCATAAAAAGCCCAAGACCAGATGATTTCCCAGTTAAATTCTACAGGACCTACAAAGAGGAGTTGATACCAATCTTATTAAAAGTATTCCAGGCAATCGAGAATGATGGAATTCTACGTGAATCATTTTATGAAGCTAATATATTGATACCCAACCCTGGCCAAGATCTCCCAACGAGGAAAGAGAATTACAGGCCAATCTCCTTGATGAACACAGACACAAACATTCTCAACAAGGTTCTAGCAAACAAAATCCAACAACACATCTCAAGGATCATGTATCATGACCAGGTGGGCTTTATTCCTTGGATGCATGGCTAGTACGTTTAATATTTTATATGATCTTTCTGCCTACTTTCATTTTCTGTTTCAGGGAAGAACTTCTCTCTAAGACTCCTGGATGTGATAAATTTCAAGAGGGTCTGTTTTGAGGCACCAGCTTCTCCTGATAATAAAAAGGAGTAAAGATAAAAACTGGGAAAACTTACATTTGTACTCCAAGCTGGTACAAATGTATCAGTCATATTTCTTTCTTTCTTTCTTTTATGTATCAGTCACATTTCTTTCTTTCTTCCTTCTTTACTTCCTTAAACACTGAATTTGAACTTAGTGTGTGCAAGGCCTATGTAGGCCTGGGGACACTGAAGTCTGAGACCTGAGGAAAATGGCTGTCATCACAAAGACAAGTCACCAGAAAGGAATTCTAGGCTGAAAGGAAGTGTGGATCATATTGTGGTGGTTTGAAGAAAAATAGTATTTTCAATACTTGAAGTAATTCCGCTAACTAAACAGATTTAAGAGTGGGGTAAAAGTAGGCAACCCCCCCAAAAAAACCAACCTCCCCCCCAAACTTAAGGAAGACAGTGTCATTTGTAATGATATTTATTAGCTTTTGATATAGTGAGAATTCAGGATGCAAGATTGTGTTCATGACTTGAACAACTTTGCTTAATTTTTAGGGATGGAGTCTCACTATGCTGTCCCAGCTGAACTCAAACTTCTGGGCTCAAGTGAGTCTCCCACCTCAGCTTCTCAAGTGGCTGGAACTACAGGCATGTGCCACTGCACTTGGCAACCTGGATAACTTAAACAACTTTAGATTGAAAATATTTGGGTATTACCACAAACCCTACTAAAATTTAATACAAAAATTTCAAGCAATGATAATTTTTAGTATTCTGAGTGATTTAAGTTGTAGAGTTGAGGGGAAAACAGTACTTCATATTATATTACATTTGGGAAGGCAAGACTCTGGACCTAAGCATGCCAAATTAGATTCAAATGTAGAATATTATTTTAAAATTTATATGAAGTGAAGGCGATTGATCCATACATTTAATGAATAATTTTACCCATTCATGTTAGCATTCCATACATTACATTATTAATACATGACCAATGCATTTAATTTAATATATCAATAAATAAATATAGCAATTTCTACTTTCAGATAACTTTCCCACTATGAGGACCATAGCATCACACAACTATACCCAGTATGTCATATCTGCATTTCATAACAATCTCTGACTTATCAGGTCTTTTCCAATGACAATAATGGTTCTGATCCAGTCTGCTTTTACTTTAACACTAAATTCCATCTTAGCCTGAAGGATCTGTATTTCCATTGAAAACAAGTCAAGGTAATTAAAAACATAAAACTTCTTTCACTATACCTCTGATGAAGTTTTGAATTGCTGAGTGAATTATTCTGATGTTTGGCACCAAGCAGCACTGGAAAAATTGACAAAGGAGAACTTCCAAAGATGTCTCAACTACTTTCAATTCCTCTCAGGCCTATAATGTGCTCTGAGAGCACTGAGCTGGGAATTCTGATCTTTTTCAACTTTATGTCCTCCTATAATCTTAAATGATGTGTCTCATTTAAAACAACTTCTCTTCTCATATTTCTCCTTGACCTCCTAGAATTAGAAGGTGAGGGACAAGCATCTATGAAAAAAAAAAAGTTGAAAACAAGGTATGTGGTAAGAACTGAATTTCAGATAACACAATAGTATCTCAAACATGGTGAAAATGATGCCATCTTTCGCTTTGAAAACTGAAAAAGAGGAAATTCTATTATTGAAATAGTTCATTGCAGTGGTTGTTACCATCTCTTCTATGGAAACTAATCCTTAACCTCATTATCTTTACATTATTTCTCATTAAAAGCTGCTTATAATCATTTTCTGTGTAGTGAAGTACTATACTCAATTTTTCCTGTGATTACTTAAAAATATTTCATTTTATGCCATTTAACATAGAAGAGTTTTACTATTACAGTAATCCAATAATAATTTATTTTGGAGCCGGGCTCGGTGGCTCAGCCTGTAATCCCATGCCTTTGGGAGGCTGAGGTGAGTGGATTGCCTGAGCGCGCGGGTTCGAGACCTGCCTGGGCAGCGAGACCCCATCTCTACAATAAATAAAAAAATCAGCTAGGCATGGTAGCGCATGCCTGTAATTTCGGCTACTTGGAAGGCTGAGGAGGAAGGATTGCCGGAGCCCAGCAGGTCGAGGCTGCGGTGGCTGGCAGCGGCCACTGCACTCCAGTCTGGGCGACAGAGTGAGACTCCATCTCAAAAATAAATAAATAAATAAATAATAATAATAATTTATTTTGGAAAGTGAAGAAGTTTTTAGAAAAATATAAATAAGCCTATTTATTATTTTGAGTTTAACACAGTGGTAAAGACTGAGAGGTTATAAATCCTTAAATCATCCATAAAGTGGGAAAGTAGTGTTAATTTTTCTATAGTAATTTTTTTCCTTCAGTTATTTTTTTTGAGCCCTCATGATTTATATTTTTAATCCTTTACCTCATATAGACCTTCTTCTGTTTTCTTTTTTAGTTTTTCAGTATCTCATAGTATTTCTGCCCAGACTGTGTAAATTGAAGCCTGTTGAGAATTATGAGTGAGATCATAACTTATATTTTTATATTATATTTCAATTAAAATAAAACTTAAGAGGGATTAAATGTTAAAATGTTGAAATTAAAAAAAAAAAACACCCAAATTTCAAAAATTGTTACTCTCTTGCCTGAGCCACATTGCAGGACAAATTTTAGTAGTTTGTTTATATCTCCTTCTAACTTATCTGTTGCTCAATATTTTTCTTTTCCAATTTCCTTAGAATGACATTCAGCTACCTGAAGCAGCAACTCACTGAAAGTGAATCAAACAAGAGGGGTTTATTTTTCTTCATATACAAGAAATTGGAGGTGGACAGTTGAATATTAGCATAGTGGTGCCATGACCCCCAACTACTTCCGTCTTCTGGCTCTACTATCCTTTCATCTTAAACTTGCCTTGGGTTCCAGTGGCAGTTGAAGTCATCATACTCTCTAAGCTGTAGAAAAGAGGAAGGGCAAAGGTCAAAATATTTCCTAGAAACCTCACCCAATTCCTATCTCACTGGTTAATTCTAATTGTAAAGTATGTTTCTGTGCTATGATCTGAATGTTTGTAATCCCTAAAATTCATATGTTGAAATTCCAACTACCAATTATGGTACATTAGGAAGTGAAACTTATGTGGAGTGATTAGATTATGAGGGCAGGGCTTTATGAAAGGGATTAGTGCCCTTATAAAGGAGAACAGAGATAGCTAACCTCTTCCACCCTGTAAGGGCACTGCAAGAAAACACCAACTATGAACCAGCAAATATGCCCTCACAAGGCACTGACTCTACTGTTGGCTCAGTATTAAACTTTCCAACCTATAAGAAATAAATCTTGAGAATTATGAGAAATAAATTTTGAATGTTGATGCCCTACCTAGCTTATGGAATACAATTTCATTTATCAAAATTCACTCCTGGGCAAGTATCTGTTAGTTTTATTACCATTAAAGGATATTTTCACATAAGGGTGCAGGTGTTAGGCCAGGGTTTGTCAAACTTCAGTCATTTTAGAATCACCTTCAACTTTTTTGCCACTTATTACTTGTGCTATTAATATGTTTATTTTATTGTTTATTTGGAATTATTCTTCACAATAATTTTCTTGCTGTCTTAGGTTTATACTTTAGGTATGCCTTTTTAAGTACATGTTGAAGCAAGTATCATACATAATTGTTTTTAAAAGTTTACTAATGTCTCACTTCAAATCAGCTGTATACAATTAGTTGTCATAAACAGTCTGTGATGGTTAACATTATGTGTCAACTTGGCTATGCTATGGTGCCCAGTTGTGTGGTCAAAAGAGTTAGATGTTGCTCTGAAGATATTTTTCAGATGTGATTAACATTTATGTTCAGTAGACTTTAAACAAAACTGATTACCCTCCATCACCTGCTTCATCCAATCAGCTGAGGCTTTAAGAGAAAAGACCGAAGTTTCCTAAAGGAGAAGGAATTCTGTCTGGAGCTGCCACACTGAAATCCTGTCTGAAATTCTACTCTATTGGCCTCCCCTGAAGATTTTGGACTTGTTAGCTCACAACATTCATGTGAGCCAATTCCTCAAAAGAAATCTTTCTTAGTATTCTGGGGTTGCCAAAAATATGTATACACAAGTTAAGAGATACTATCTATGTATTACTTTTTGAAGTTGAATTGCATTACGGTGGCAATGTGTGGTGTGATGTTTGCTCCAAAGATGGCATTACTCAAATGGCTAGTGTCACCAAGTGACAGGTAGGACAACAAAGAAAATGGCAGAAGCACCGTTGTCGTTTGAGGAGTGCAATACCATTTTGAAGTGGTATCTGAAATTCAAGAATGACGTGGAAGTACAATGGCAATGGAGGAGGAGTGAGTAAACAAGAGAACCTCCAACATGCCTAACAATTGCACGTGTTCGTGATAAGTTAGGGGCATGATACTGTGTGTGATGTGCACAAGGGAAGATCCAGGAGGCCTCGTACAGCAACAAGTCTTGCTGCAGTTTGCTATGATCAGAGCTGCAGTTTGCCATAATCAGAAGTATCTAGATGCTGCTGGTAGCCACTTTGAGCACCTCTTTTATTTATTTATTTATTTATTTATTTATTTATTTATTTATTTATTTATTTATTTATTTATTTTTTGAGTTGGAGTCTCACTCTGTCGCCCAGACTGGAGTGCAGTGGCCGCTCCCGGCCACCACAGCCTCGCCTGCTGGACTCCGGTGATCCTTCCACCTCAGCCTTCCAAGTAGCTGGAACTACAGGCATGCGCTACCATGCCCGGCTGATTTTTTGATTTATTGTAGAGATGAGGTCTCGCTGCCCAGGAGGGTCTCGAACCCGCGGGCTCAGGCAATCCACTCACCTCAGCCTCCCAAAGGCGCGGGATTACAGGCTGAGCCACCGAGCCCGGCTTGAGCACCTCTTTTAATTACAGAAGTCCCACATGAGTTGTATTCATCTTTTTTTTATCAGTATATATTGACTATAATAATTTTAATACAGTTTTTTTTTCTTTCTTAAAAAGTATATACTTTTTTTGCCACCCTCTGTGTATCCTACTGATTATATTTCTCTAGAGAACTTGAATATACTATTTTTTGGAAAACATTGCCATAAATAAAGAGAATGAATCTATGAAAGTAGTATTTTAATCAATACTTTAAAAAATATATTTTAAAAATATTTGTTCATTGTATAAAATTCAACTAATATATAAGGCAAAGGTAAAGTATAATACTCCCTCCTACTTCTCTGTCTACAAAACTTCTGATTGTGTCCTTAGAGAAAACCACTATTAACATTATTTTCCATATCTCCAGAAGTATTCTACATGCGTATAATCAAATGTGTGTGCTTAAATAATTACACATACATACACACTCTCAGACATTTAACATCTCTGAAATCAGGATGATTTTTCCTGGCAATAATGACCATGCTTAACATTTTTGCTTGACCTTTTTTTTTTTTTTTTCTAGTGACATGACTGGATAACATAGCTGAAATACATTTTAACAAATGAGTCTTTTTTAAAAAATTTTAAAGATGTGGGGTACAACTCAGGGTTATGTATACAAATGCTCGTTATGCAGGTACCTTTGTTGATGAAGTGTGCAACCCCTCCCCTGGAAGTTTCCCACTACTGCCAATTCCTTTCTTATAGTTTTATAATAATTGTTCAAGTTTCACTTATGAGTCAGAACATGTGGTACTCAGTTCTTTGTTTCTGTTATAGATCACTCAGTGTTATGGACTCTAAGTCCATCCAAGTTGCTGCAAAGTTCATAATTTTGTCCTTCTTTATGACTGCTTAATACTCCGTCATGTACATGTACCACATTTTTTTATCCAGTTCTCTTTTGATGGGCAACACAGTTGGTTCTATGTTTTTGCTATTTTTAATAATGCTGCAATAAACATGAGTGTGCAGGTATCTTTTTCATAGAGTGACTTGAGTTCCTTCAGGAATAGTCCCAGTAGGGGGATTGCAGGGTCGTATGGAAGGTCGATTTTTAGATCTTTTAGGAATTACCAAACTGTTTTCCACAGAGGTTATACTAGTTTACACTCCCACCAACAGTGTAGAAGTGTTCCCTTTTCCCCAGCATCCTCTCTAGCATCTGTTGTTTTTGAGTTACCTATGATGGCCATCCTGACTGGAGTGAAGTGGTATCTCAGTGTGGTCTTAATTTGCATTTCTTTGATGACTAGTGAGGCTGAGCATTTTTTCCTGTATCTTTTGGCTGCTCATATGTCTTATCTTGAGAAGTGTCTATACATATCTTCTGCTCACTTTGTAATGGGGCTGTTTTTTTTTTTCCTTTTTGGCATGTTTGATTTCCTCGTAGATCCTAGATGTTAAACCTTTGTCAAATATACAGTTGGAAAATATTTTTACCCAGTCTGTGGGCTGTCTCTCTGCTCTCTTGATGGTTTCTTTGGCTTTGCTGGAGCTTGTCAGTTTGATGAGGCCCCACTTGTCTATCTTATTCTTCTGTCATGGGCACTTGAGATTTTGATAAGGATTTGGTTGCCAGTTCTAATTTCTATAATGGTGTTTCCTGCACTTTCTAAGGTTCTTGTAGTTTGAGGTTTTATGTTTAGGTCTTTGATCCATTTAGAGTTGATCTTTGTGTGTGGTGATAGGTAGGGGTCTTGCTTTAATCTTCATGTTATTCTATCACAGTGTGATATCTTTGGAAGGAATTGCTAGAAATGAAAATTTCAGATCAAAGATTTGATACTTTTTACACTCTGATGAATATTGACAAATCATTCTTCATAGATATCATGTCCAACTTCACCTGTTCCAGAAACACGTAAGTGTGAGCACGTCCTTGTATCCTTGCAAATTAAAAGTTGAATTTGTAATATCAGAAAATCTTGGCAAGGAATGAGATTGAAGAAAATAGTTACATTAATTAGAACTTATTCAATTGCAAATAACTGAAATACAGTTTGAACTTTATATAAACACACCAAAATAATTAAATGCAAATAAAACAAAAAGTAATTAGAAAAATGAGGAGGAACTTGAAAGAATGGATGTAAAAAGTAGGGAAGTCTTGTTGTATTCATAGACTTGAATCAGAAATTTTATACAACATAGATCCTCTCTTTGCATCTCAGTGGTTTTTCTCAGAGTGTCACTTTCACTATTTCAAGTGTCTTCATTGGATGAGGGACATGACCTGAAGTCATGTCTTTTTAATGTCTGTCCTGAGAGGATAAATTATTTTAAATCAACAGCCACAGACAACTCATCAGGGAAGGATGCTGTTCAGCCTTGTCTACATCTCTCAGGACACTTGACAAATAGATGTGCACTGAAAAGTGAGGTACTATTACTGGCCCAGACTTATTCACACTTCATCAACAAAGGTTCAATGCAGATTGTTGGGACAATAGGAACTTCTGCCACTTCAGCAGGGGTGGCATTATTTGCTTATGAGTTGTCCCTGAAATCACACCATATGGGAAGAACAAACTTCTTAACTTCTGGTTTTAGAGAGGGGGGAAGAAAAAAAAAATGCTTGTGACTGTATGTGAAGGAAAGTAGGAAGAAGAGAGGAAGATAAGGAGAAGGGGAGAGATAGAAAACAGTAAACACCAGTAAATGAAGGCAAGAAACAAAGAAATCAGAGAAAGTAAAGCAAGGATGGAGGACATGTCAGATGAAACAAAGATTTCTATGGTAGCAAAGAAAAAAGTGATGGGGAAGAAAAGAATATTAAATGTGAGCAAATTGAAGCTATAAGACTGCCTCAAAGCTCTGTGCTTTAGGAAAAACTTGTATGTCCGTGGAAAATTGTGACTATACTTTGAAAAACACATCTTTAGATTAAAAAGCACAA
Organism: Cephalopachus bancanus; assembly: GCA_027257055.1. NCBI lineage: Eukaryota > Metazoa > Chordata > Mammalia > Primates > Tarsiidae > Cephalopachus > Cephalopachus bancanus. The sequence goes on along the minus strand of JAPVLO010000024.1, from coordinate 10,119,560 downwards.
CTTATATGGAATAATAGAAATGAGACTTTACTAAAATCACTTTTGAGTATTGCTGCCTGACTGGATATAATTGGAAATGATTATTATCTTATAAGTGTTTTATAATGTGTAGTGAAATGTGCCCTTAACTCAACCCCTTCAGCACAGTATATAGATCTCTTAGCTATGAAGAAAAAAACTTTCAAAGCACATATGAAAGAATTGGCCTGCAGATCTGAATTGTTTGTCTAAGGCCATGCAGAGATATGATAACATATGAAGTTATCCCTCTCAATTAAATCACTAATTTAAAAAAATCCAAGTCATTGGAATAAGACACCATTTAATTGGTTTCGTTTCCACCTGTCAATGAGTTTCTTAAAAAACTGGTAGACACATACATATTTGATGGTTAATGTGAACTAAGTTCCCTTAAATATCAATGTATTGTTTCATAGAAGGGAGGTTGGGAATCCATGTGGCCTTTTGGCCTTATTGACATAAAGTACATGAAATATTTATGTACAAATATACTTAGAAACATATTACAGTGAGAATTTTGATAGGGCATTCATTTTGGAATATCAAGCTTAATTTTTTTTCTTACTCTGCTGCTCAGGCTGGAGTGTAGTGACATGATTACTGCTCACTGCAGCCTCAACTTCCTGGGCTTAGGTGATCCTTCTGCCTTAGCCTCTTGAGTACCTGGGACTACAGATGTGTGCCACCACACCTGGCTAATTTTTAATGTTTTAAAAATAGAGACAAGGTCTTGCTATATTGCCTAGGTTGGTCTTGAGCTCCTGGGCTCAAGCAATCTTCTTGCCTTGACCTCCCAAAGTGTTGGAATTACAGGCATGAGCCACCACACCTGTTCCCTTAATCTATGCTTATTGATTTGATGTGGTTTACCTTATCTTAACATGTCTGTTTGTAAGATGGTGTGGATCAGCCTACAAAGTACTTTCGTTCCAGATATCCAGATTCCCAAGCTCCTCTGTTCTTGATATTTCTTTCAAACTACTCAATATGCTGTACCTAACTACGATCTTGGCCAAAGTCTAAAGGAGGACATAAGGACATGTGTGTCAGTGTCTGTAATTTCTCTCTTTCTGTCTCTCTCTCTCTTTTTAGTCTATAAAGCCACATTCTGTGACTTTGGTTTTTACTTTAACATCCTGTATAACGGAAACTTCTCATTACATTCTTGGAAAGTTAGATTTATGGCCTGCTACTTTTGCATTGTTGTATCCTTATAACCGAATCTAGGTTCATGACTCTGCGTCATGTTTTCTCATATCCAGATTGGCTAAGCAAGTCACATGGCTGGGCGCAAAATCAGAATGGGTGATAATACAGACTGAACTACATCTCAGGAGAAGCCAAGCTTTCTGACACCTTGATCTTGAACGTCCAACCTCCAGAGCTGCAAGGAATAAATTTCTGTTGTTTAAGACACACAATCTGTGATATTCTATTATGGCAACCATAACAGACTAATACTGATGAGTTCTATAAAATGTCAGAGCAAAAGGTGGAGATATAGGTAGGACATTAATGCCATTAATCTGCAAAAGAAATCTATCAGATTGTACCCACAATTTGTTTTTCAAATAACTAAGATCACATTCCTTTTGTAAATGACTCTTAAGATTCATTTGTCTATTAAAATATATTTCAGTTGAATTGTCAAGCAGAAATGGCAACCATAATCCTTATTGCCAGGAACAATCATCCTAATTTTAGAGATGTTAAAGGTCCAGGAGTATATACGTATGTGTAATTATTTATGTACACACCTTTGATTTTATATGTGTGTGTATGTGTGTGTGTGTGTGTGTGTGTGTGTGTGTGTGTGTGTGTCTATGTGTGTGTGTAGAATATTTCTGAAAGTAAAGGAGAGAAGGGTAATATTTGTTTTCTCTAAGGAAGAAACCAGAAGTTTTGGAGACAGAGAAGTAGAAGGGAGTATTATTTTTTTACCCTATATACTTTTTAAACTTTTTTGTTAAAAATGAAGACAGAAGCACAGACATTAGCCTAGAACTACCTTGGGTCAGAATCTTCAAGATGTCACTAGAAATTTTTCAGCTTCATTATAATCTTATGGGACGACCTTTGTATATGTGCTTTATTGTTGACTGAAACGTTGTTATGCAGTATAAAATTGTATTACATATAATGTAATATTGCTTCTCTTTTATTAGATTTAATTTTGGACTGGGTATGGTGCCTCATGCTAATAATACCAGTACTTTGGGAGGCTGAGGCAAGAGGATAGCTTGAAGTCAGGAATTTGAGACCAGTCTGGGCAACATAGAAAAACCCTGTACCTACAAAAAATAAAAAAATTTTTTTTTAAAAAAGAAAAATTAGCCAGGCACCAGCTACTCAAGAGGCTGAGGGAAAAGGATTGCTTGATTACAGGAGTCTGAGTTTACAGTGACCTATGATCATGCCACTTCACTCCAGCCTGGACAACAAAGAAAACCCTGTGTCTTAAAAAAAAAAAAAGAAAGAAACTAAAAAAAGATTTATCCCAAAGTTTTTGATAGTTTTGGTGTATTACTAATACCTCTTTTATTCTCAGATGCACAAATTTTGTTATTTTATTGTCAATCCTTTATTTAGAGCTCATGTATAATAATCAGATTCAGAGGAGAAAGGGTATACAACAGCTATTTCAACTAGCTTATGATAGTAATTAGACTATTTAATTTTTAAGCCACATTTTTCATTTTATAACAATTTTTTGATTCTAAGAGTTCCCAGATTCTCTGAATCCAGTCTTCCCTATTAGCATTTTACAGTACTATGTACATTTGTCAAAATTAATGAATTTATTGATACACTATTATTCACTTAAATACACATTTTATTTAGACTTCTTCAGTTTAAGGTAATTATTGGTATTTTAGGGTTCAAGTTTGCTATTTATTATATAATATCTTCTTGTTTCTCTGTTTCTTATTTCTTTGTTACTCTTTTTATAACTTCCTGTGGGTTAATTGAACAGTGTTTAGGATTTGATCTTAATCAATTTAATAATGTTTTTGAGTATATTGTTTGTATAATTTTTATAGTGTTTTCTCTTAGTATCATAGTATACATATGTGACTTAACAATCTGCTGTATCAATATTTTGACATTTCAAGTGAAGTCTAGAAAACTTATTTACATTTAGGATCTTTACTGTTCCCACTTTTAAACATATTTTCCTAAGTATCAATTGGTATTGAAATTTTTATTTCAGTCATCACATATGGTTTAGAAAACACATGAAAATAATAGTATAATGTATATACCTATATTTCTGCTTTTTCTATTGCTATTTATCTCCTGATGCTCTAAGATTTGTTTTTATCATTTTATGTGTAGAACTTATTTTAATCATTCTTTAATAGAAGAGCTTCTAGTGACAAATTCTTCTAATTTTTCTTTATTTGATAATGCCTTTATTTCTCCCTTATTCTTGAAGAACAGTTTCACCAAAACTCACTTTTTATATTTTTCTTTCTTCTAAGATTGTACCAGTTAGTGAGTGTTATGCAACAAACCACACTAAAATTTAGCAACTTAAAATAATAATATTTTATTTAAGTATGAACCTATAATCTTACAAATTTAGACTGGGCTCTGCTGAGGATTTCTTTTGTTTCAACTGTATTTCTCATTGACTTTAAATTATTATTAAGTCAGTTACAAGTCAACAGGTTTGGTCTACTTCTAAAAGTTGGTTGACTATAAGACTGGATGCACACCTTTATTAGTGCTTCGTTGTACACATGTACTTCTTCTACTAAACATGTACACATGGCAGTGGCAAGAGCCAACAGAGAAAGCAGCAAATTTTCTGAGTTACAAGTCAGCCTATATACAAGGTATGTGGGAAAAGAGTCCATCTTTTGACTGTAGAATTTACAAAGTCATGTTGTAAATGCAGTGAGTGCAAACAAAAGGAATGAGGAACTGGAGTTATTTTTGAAATCGGTCTACTATAAAAACCTTAAAATTTCAACTTGTCTTTGTAGGCCCTTGATGGTATCAAGGAAATTTTAAAAATATTTTATCAATATTTTCTATTTTTTCTCAATTTAATTCTCTATAGCTGAAGGTGGAAATCCTATAATAATATATTTAAAGCATAAATTCTGAGAATATGGAAAGATTATTTGCACTTTTGGAAAAGGTAGGTATATAAACCATCAGACTAAAAATGGTATGAGCTGCTGGAAATAGAGTTCAAAGCACTTTTGATTTCCTTTGTGTATGATGAATGTGAGAATTAAGATAATTTAGCAACAGCTGCCTAATCAAGATAGAACTAGAGCAGTAAAAGTAACATGGCAATCATTGTTGTGAAAAAGAAATAGAATATAAATGGAAACTCAAAATGAAGCAGTAGATCTATATTCAATATTATGACTAAATAAATGAACTTGCATGTTAAGAAACCATGATAAACACAATAAAAAAGGCAAGGTAGAGTTCTTTACAATGCTAATGTTCAAGCTTTTTTTTTTTTTAAATTGTTATGGAGCTGTTTTCTAAGGGTAAAGACAAACAGTAAGACAAGTCACACAGTTTCAAATTCAGTTTCTTGAATTCAACATAGAATTTCTCATGACACTGTTCTGTTTTAATATGTGACAAAGCAGTTCTTTACGGTGATCCTCAATAAAAGTAAACTAAAAGTCATTTTTCTGAATCAGAAAAGATGATATTTGTGAATTATATATTTTGCAGTAGGATTATAGAAGATTTACTAAGAGTATTTTAAGAATTGTGTGTTTTAAAATAATTTCTATTAAAAAAGCCAGGATGTTTGCTTTTTAATAATTAAAAACAAACATAAATAAGTTATAGTGCATACACTGAGGACAACACTTTTTTTAAAGTGTCAAAGGAACATGGAAATAGAGAGTATTAAATAGGGCTGGACATGGTGGCTAACACCTGTAATCTCAGCATTTTGGGAGGCCAAGGCGGGAGGATCACTTGAGACTAGTAGTTCAAGACTAGCCTGGGCAACATAGTGAGATCCCCCTATCTCTAAATAAACAAATAAACAAATAATTTCTCTTAAAATATTTAACAGGAAAACTGAAATCAAATCTAATATTATTATTAGAGCAATGAGAGGATATGTTCCAATTTTTTGATTAATTTTTTTCTTTTAGTTTATATATTTTATTTTAAAGATGTGGGGAACAATTCAGGATTAGGTATACAAGTAGTCATCGTACAGGTAAAGTTTGGTACTCCCTTTGGTCCCCACTTCACCTGGTTTGAGATCAGGTACCTTTATTGATGTTGTGTGCCCCCACTCCCTCCCCTGGAAGTGTCCACTGCTAATCCCTTTCTTATTGTATTATGGTAAATGCTCAGGGTCCGCTTATGAGTGAGAACATGTGGTACTCAGTTCTTTGTTTCTGTGATAGATCACTGAGAATTATAGACTCTAAATCCATCCAAGTTGCTGTGAAGTCCATATGTTTGTCCTTCTTTATGGCTGTGTAATATTTCATCATGTACATGTATCACATTGTTTTGATTAATTTTAAAGGGTCTCAGATTTGATAATCAAAAATAATATAATTCAACAACATGCTATTTGCAAGCCAGAGATCTGATGGTTTGAAAAGTATTGGTCACCAGTAACAAGGTCCCAGGACTTTGGTGGTGCCAGGACTCCAGCAGCATCATGCTCATTGTTGTATAGATTCTTGTTCTTCTAAGGTTTATTCAACTTTTGTTTTCATAGCTTTCCTATTTTGTCAAATGACACTTAAAAATGAAAAAGAATATGTGATAGTAGCAAAACGAATAGAAGAAAACCTGTAACAGCAATCTGAAAGGTATTATCCAAGTGTTCTATATTCATCAGCCAATTATGATTTTATATCAATTACACTGTCAGACCAAGTGCATAATTTTTCAAGCTGCATACTTTCAAATTAATACACATCACCAACAATAAAAATCCTAGAGTCTGGATGAAATTTGCAATTATGCTGATACATAAGGAGGATTAGAACACAAAAAGTTAGTTTTGCTTTGCAGTTTCGACTGTTCTCTTGGTAAAGGCTTCTGCACTCTTACTACTGTATACATTTATTGAGGCAGTTGGAAAGGGAGAGAGCATGGCTTTGTAAAAAGGTAAAAATTCCATGCCAGATAAATTATGCGAGTTTAGCTAAAAGCTAAGCTGTAGCTTAGGAGCCTTGCTTTTCATTATGCTGCTCATGCCAATGTAAGACGAGGGGAAGAGAGGGCAGAAGACATACAAAACTTGTCTCTCTTCTGTTACTTTGTGGCTATTGACCATATCCTTCCTCTGTAGTTCCAAACCTCTCCATGAGTGCTCTTGTTTGTAAAACTCATGGACGTGTGTATCTCACTATAGCTTATACCCACTGTGACAATGCCAGTATCAGTGTCAGCACCCAGATTCTGACACTTGCAAAACTCAGATTCAGAGTGGTGAGTGCTATAGTGCCCCGAACTGTGCTATTTAGAACTGGAGAGAGTAATGTTTTTCTGACTGCAACTTACATTTTCTTACACAAAGGCTAGAACCAAGGTTAATATGCCATAAGTATAGCTCAATTATGTTTGCCTGCAGCCACACTCACCACATGACTCAGATTCCAATGTGAAAATAGACTAAAACTGTACGCATCTACTTCTCTTCATGAAGATCATCTCAGGTTACAAAATGATCTACCTGTTTATCTCCTCCAGCAGATATTGGCTATGCCTGGTCAACTTTAATTCTGAGCTAAGACACAAGGTGGGCTCAAGCTAAGACCACTGACACACAATAACAGAAATGTTTAGAAATCTTAAAATTTAACTCAAGCTGGTATTTTGTAAATCTTTCAGTATAAATATTTCAATATCCAGTTGTATTACTTTTCAGAGCTTGTTCCTTTGACAAACTCCTGCACCCAAATAAAGATGTCAATTAAAACCAAAGTATTCCTAGAATTTTGCCTCTTTACTGATTGTTTGTAATTTCTTTAGGCCAGAAATTCCTGTAATAGTACTTGTTTTTATAAGAATTGTCGAAGACAAATGTGCTTCAATGGACTGATATTTGAGATGAGTGAAGTTTCTATTTCTAAGGATTTCATTGTTTTCTTCTACTTTAAGAGCAGGACAATTTTGTAATTTCATTTCTAAATGCCTCTAGTGACCCATTGATCACTGTCAGGCAATCACCATAGTGATTAAACTGCAAGTGATTTAGTGGGGTAGAGATAGCTCTGTTAACTTCTTAAATGAGCATATGTGTATATTAGTATGGTGAAGTTCCCCAAAGTATAATCTTGATACCTATCTCTTAAGAGTAAGCAATAAATACAGTTGGGTAGAAATCATTTGCAAATAGAGACACATATTTCTTTTGCCTATAAAAATTCACATATCTGTAGTCAATGAGAAACAAGAACAAGAAAACAACATTTTAAAGATTAATGGAAATTTAGGAAATAAAGGAAATGGAAAATGGTACTTTAAATCTAATATATAGTTTAGGTCTTTCCAACAGGTTGATGATTAGCTGGGGCAAGAGTAGCAAGAACTGCTTCTTACTTTGAGGAGATTAGTCAGTGGAAATCTCCCATGATTAATAGGGTTTTGGAAATAAGTATAATGTGTGTGCTGTGGTTAATCTGTGTTTATGGAGAGCACTACTTACAGTTCTACCAAAGAAGCTGGAGGTCTTTGAGCCTCCTCATCCTTGTGGTTACTCATTCTGGTTACAGTGCCAGCTTCTTGGAAACTGCCTCTTGCTCTCTGTCACTTATACTCTGTACTGAGTGTTGTTGAGACAATTATAGGTCATAGATTGCACAAAAGTCTCAAAAGGCACTAAAATTTAACCTTCCAGATTTTATAATTTTTTTGTAAATGCCCCCATCTTTTGTTTCCCCTCTCCTTGTCCCAGTCTTTCTGGATCATGTTCTATCCCTTCCAGCCAACTTAGCAGAAGCTGCTTTTTTCTTTTCTCTTTCTTTCTTTCTTTCCTTCTTTCTTTCTTTCTTTCTTTCTTTCTTTCTTTCTTTCTTTCTTTCTTTCTTTCTTTCTTTCTTTCTTTCTTTCTCTCTCTCTTTCTTTCTTTTTCTTTCTCTCTCTCTCTCTCTCTCTCTTTCTTTTCTTTCTTTCTGGCATCTAGCTGCATCATCTTTTTCTTGAAAAACAATTTACTTCTATTTTACAAAATTCATACTTTTAAAATTAGATCGCAATAATGAAACTGACAGATTTGGATGAATGAATGCTTCTGCAGGCAAATGTAACTGAATGTTAATATGCAGCCATATTAGGGCATGTAATTTGTTTCAGATGAAGATTTTTATGAAATAATAACTCAAAATAAATTAGAGCTGGGGATTTAAGGCAATAAAGTGGGTAGGGGGACTGTTTTTTTCTTGAGGCGAGTCTTAGTGGAACTCGCAGATTGCTTTACTTAGAGTGGTCTCTGCTTTGAACTTGATCCATAACTGCCTGAATCTGATGTCTAAAAATCTGTTATGCTACTGGAAACATTCATTTAATAAATGTGGGAGTTAAAAAAATAGTAGAGTCTGCTGTGCAAATTTTGACCTCATGGTCCCTCTCTGTAGTGCTTTCTACCAAGGTCCTTTCAAATATCAACTTAGTTTCTATTTATTTTATATGTAGTTTAGAAGATGACTTTTCCTACTCGGCAATCACACTCTTCTGTAAATACAGAAGTTCTACCATCCTGTATCAGGTCTCATAGTGCCTGTTTGAGCAACAGCATTTTCAGCCTCACATGACTCAGCCAGACAGTTGAGATGACATCATGCAGGACCACACAGTGACTATCAGTTTCCTCTTCTACCACCTGCAGCCACAAGATGGCAATGTGACAATTTAAATAAAATAAAAAGCTACAAAGCTTTGTTTTATTTAGTTGAGAGGATTTTAAAGCTCATGGAATCCACTTCAAGCAAATACTTTACTTGAACTGGGAACTATATCCCACAATGTATTAATATTTTTGCTGTGGTTGAGGAGATGGGTGACCTCCAGTCAGTGATTTGACCTGGGACAAAATGGGATTCTACAACACATCTTGCCTTCTTTTCTTCTCCAAAGTGTTCCAGGATAATAGTTGATGTAAATCTGTGGATTCTGCCTTTACACAGTAATGAGAAGGTTTCAAATGACATTGAGTGGCACTGGAGGACAGTGGAAACACTGTGATTTTATTTTTCTTCCTCTGAGATGCAGACAAAGTAAATTTCCAACAAAGAATTAGCTTTCATAGGACAATAAATCCTGTCCTTTTACAGCTAAGTCATTTAACAATTCCTCCAAAGTTCATTGTTTTTCTCAGTGAGTGAATGTATGATTAACTTTACTTTATGAAAAATTTATTATTTAGGTACTTGAATCTGTGTTGTAGAATATAGAAGGATACATTATCAAGAAATGTTGAACTTGTTTTACGACCACAAAGTTTGAAATATGCAGGTATGTGTTTACTTTTTAATAAGCTTAGGGCATGTTTCCTGCCTTATTACCTAGAATTTTAAGAAATATATACAAACTAACTGCTTAATAGAAAGTTTGTGAGGATCAAGAAAATAATTCATACAAAACACTTAGTATAGACCTTGGCACATAGACATCAAATGTTAATTATTATAATGTTGTAAAATTATTATTTCTGTTGCAATATTTCTAGTTGGTGTTTTATTGACTCTTGTTCATGGGAACTAGTTAACTTGGCTCTATCACAAAGCCACAGATAACATTTCTCTTGTTTTGAAAATGCAAAGACAATATTATTAATAGCTAATTTATGTTGACTAAAACTTTGAAGTGTATTTTTTACATGCATAATCTTGTTTAATTCGCACAGTATGATGAGGTGGGTATATAAACTATATATATCCATTTATATTATAGTATCAACAATATTTATATCTATATACATGTTAGGACAATGATAACCTTTGTTTAATTTGATCTCTCTATTGATCTCTCTTTGCTGAGGCATTGTCATCAATATCTTCCTGTTTTAAGCATGGTTTTTCTCTAGTTTTCTGAACATACTGATAATGGCTGGTTTGAAATCTTTGTTAAATATGCATTAGGGTCCTTTCATGGGTAGTTTCTTTTTTCTGTTGTCTTTTTTTGTGTGTGGGAGTTATACCTTCCTGTTTCTTCACGTATCTTATAATTTTTTTGTTGAAAGCTAGTTATTTATGTAATATATTGTAGCAACAGTGGTTATAGTTCCACTCTTCTTGAGGTCTTGCTTTTATTATTATTATTTTTGTTTATTTGTTTAGTGACATAAATAGACCATTTTAGCGATGTCTCTTTTCTCCAAAGTTTGAAGCTTCTGAGGTAGCATGCAAAGAGGCAGCATTGGACATATGCATAGTAACCCCGGGATGACAATGGTTTGATTTGACTTTATCTTTCCCCTCTCTCTCTCTAAAACTATCTGCCTTGGTTGATATCATATCAGCTGTTAGCCTTCACTAATTGACAGCTCATTACTCTATGTTTCTTTGTTTTATTTTTTTGAGTTTTATTTTTTGAATCTCACTCCGTTGCCCAGCATGGAATGCAGTGGCATGATCACGGTTCACTGCAGCTTTGACCTCCTGGTCTCAGGCGATCCTTCTGCCTCAGCCTCCCAAGTAATTGGGAGGACAGGTGTGTGCCACCAATGCCTGGCTAATTCTTGTTAATATTTGTAGAGATGAGGTCTCACTTTGTCTCCCAGGTTGGTCTTGAACTCCTAGCCTCAAGCAATTCTCCTTTCTTGGCTTCCTCAAGTGCTGGGATTACAGGCATGAGCCATTGTGCCTGGCTTTGCTCTCTGTGTTTTTGACAATTCCCTGGGCATAATTTGCTTCAAAGTCATGGGTTACTTCACAATAATTTTTTTTGAGAACTGTTATGAGTTTTTACGGTATGTTATGACCCTAGGAGATTTCTTGTTGGCTGTCTCATTACTTAATTCTCTCTAGTAAATGTTTGTCCTAAAGTTTCGCTTGTTGTTATGGAGCTACTAGTCTCCTCTTAGTTGCTTTCTATCTAAATCTTCATTGTTTTTGAAAGCACCCTTAGGTGTGAACTTTCCCATGCTCTGTTTCAAATAAAACTACCTCCTTTGGGGAGAGCTTTGCATGTCTCCACTCCTTAGTGCAGGGGAACCAAAGTGACAACACTTCCTTATAGTATAAAGGCATTGAGGGCCTGAGTATTTTTATCCTACTGTTTTAGACTGAATGTTTGTCCCCCTCACTCCAACAATTTATATGGTGAGATCTTTTTTTTTTTTTGGAGTTGGAGTCTCACTCGGTAGCCCAGACCGGAGTGCAGTGGCCGCTCCCGGCCACCACAACCTCTACCTGCTGGGCTCCGCGATCCTTCCGCCTCAGCCTTCCGCGTAGCCAGAATTACAGGCGCGCGCTACCACGCCCGGCTAATTTTTTGATTTATTGTAGAGACGAGGTCTCGCTGCCCAGACGGGTCTCGAACCCGCGGGCTCAGGCAATCCACTCACCTCAGCCTCCCAAAGGCGCGGGATTACAGGCTGAGCCACCGAGCCCGGCTATATGGTAAAATCTTAACTCTCAGTGTGATGGTATTAGGAAGTAAAACCTTTGGAAAGCTATTAGGTCATGAGGGTAAAGCCCTCATGAAAGGGATTAGAGACATAAAAGATACCCCAGAAAGTTTTATCACCTTTTTATGTCCACGTGTGAGGACATAGCAAGAAGATGGCCATCTATGAACCAGAAAGTGAGCCTACCAGAACCATATTAGTCAGTGCCTTGATCTTGAACTTCCCAGTCTCCAGGACAGTGACAAATACATGTCTATTATTTAAGCAATCCAAAGTATTATAGTTTTGTTACAGCAGCCCAAACAAACAAAGACACCTGCCATTCTTGGGGAAGACCTTTGGCTGTATGAGTAGGGGCTAGGTGAAGAAAGGGAGACATGATCTCTTGGCTGCGATTACTAGAAATTAACTTCTGAAACTTGGATCTGAGGTAACAGGAAATAGGAATAGGCCTGCCTATTCCTGTGAGATACTATATTCATTAACTGGGAGCTGAGTGGAGCAAAACCCCATCTTCTTGGCCACATCAACCTTGAATTGAGTTTCTGTTACACTGAGTTGGGGTAGGGGACACAAAGGGAATGTGACCCAAGTGCCAGATTCTTGGCATTCTTGCTAGGATTTTGTAGATGCTTTTGAATAAACGTTTCTTTTTCTGCAGTGTGCCCTAGGAAAATTGCCAGACTTTAAATGGTTGTTCTTAAATAATTTTAACGGGATATGATTCTTTTGGTGGGAAACATGTTCTCAGAGCTTTTCACACTATCATTCTAAAGGTACACCTTCTATAAGTATTTGCTGAATACTTACTATGTGCCATGAAGGAATAAACATTTAGATACTATCTTATTTAATCCTTACATGTGCCCTTTAGCTGGATAATATCATTACCTTTATTTATGGATGATAATATGGAGGTGCAGATTGCATAGCTTGTACAGGTTACACAGCCAGTAAATAATTGGAGCCTGGATTTCAGCTGTAGTCTTTCTGATGTCAAAATTCACTTACTCTTAGCCAAAATGAATGATCAGTGTGGGACTCTATAACCAGACTGCCTTGGGCTGAATTCTGGCTTTGGTCTCAACTAGGCAAGAGACCTGGGGCAAATGACTTAATCTCTTTTACCTCAGTTTAATCATACATACAACTAGTGCTTTCCATAAAGTATTGTGGTGAATGTTTAAAAAGGAAGTATTTAAAAAATATTATGACAGTTCTTGACACAGAATGTGATCTCAATGGTTATTAAATTTTGTTGCTATGATTTTCATTTTCATTCTTATTATAATTTTTTCTCTATTCCATTTACAAATAAATGATTTAGTTAAGAAAAAATAATATGTCCACTGACATGTTTACTGACATCCTAGCTGAGTCTCTAGTATGGTTTATACTCATGCTTTTGAAGAAAAGAGGGAAAAAGAGGGTCACAGCATTTTTTTCATTGGATTTTGGAACATTAGCTTTTTAGTAGCTATAGTTTCTAACATGGAGCTACTTTTTTTACTTTTTTCTTTTACTTTTTTTTTTTTTTTGAGCCAAGGTCTCACTCTGTTGCTCTGGCTAGAGTTCAGTGACATGATCATGGCTCACTGCACCCTCAACCTCCTGGGCTCAAACAATCCTTCCGCCTTAGCCTCCCAAGTAGCTGGGACTATAGGCATGCACCACCATGCCTGGCCAATTTTTTTATTTTTTGCAGAGATGAGGCTTTGCTATGTGGTCTATTCAGGTCTTAACTCCTGGTCTCAAGCAATCCTTCTACCTTAGCCTCCCAAAGTGCTGGGATTACAGGGATAAGCCACTGCACTTGACTAATGGAGCTAAATTATTAATATTTATTGAAAAAGATTACTTCTTCCTATCTTTTTTGTTAAAATGGCAATTTCCTCCTTTAGAAACACATAATATTTAATAAGACAACATGTACCCCATCAGAATTTGTATTCTGGCCATTCAGCTGTGACTAAGTTAAGTCACAGCACAACCCAGCTGAAGAAATGCTGGGCCTAGTAAAGGAGGAAGGGGATTTTATGTTTTCCAAAGTGCTGTAACAAATTACCATAAATTTAGGAGTTTAAAACTATAGGAATGTATTCTCTCATAGTTCTGGAGGTTGGAAATCCAAAATCAGTAGCACTGGGTCAAAACCCAGGGCTGTGCTCCCTCTAGAGTTACTAGAAAAAATCCATTCTTTGCTTTTTCCAGCTTTTGGTAACCATCAACATTTCCTAATTTGCTGCTACATCACTCCAATCTCTACGTGTATGGTTACATTGCCTGTTTCTGTTTGTTTGAAATTTCCTTCTTTCTTATAAAATCACATATGATTACATCTAGGGCCCATTCATATAATCCAGGATTAAATCTCTTCATATAAAAACATTTAATTTAATTATATCTGCAAGACTTTTTTTCCTTACAAGGTAACATTTGCAAGTTCCAGGAATTAGGGAACCCTAATGTGACAACGCTAGTGTTTTTAGAAGAGGAAGAAATACAGAGCTCGCTCTTCATGGCATGTGCCCAGAGGGAAGGCCATGTGAGGGCAGAGAAGATGGTCTTCTGAAAGCCAAGAAGAGAGGCCTCACCATAAACCAATCCTCCTGAAACTTGATCTTGGACTTTTAGCCTTCACAACTGTGAGAAAATAAGTTTCTGCTGTTCAAGCTACCTGTTGATATTCTGTTATGGCAGCCTGCTATGGCTGGAATATATACCTCAAAGTTCAAGTGTTAGAAACTTAATCCCTGATGCAATAATACTGAGAGGTGAGATGTTTAGGAGGGCATTAGGTCTTCCAGGTTTTGCTCTCATAAATAGATTAATGTTGCTATCACAGGAGTGGGTTTGTTGTAAAAGAGAATTCTGTCTTCTCTTGCTCTTTCTCTCTCTTTCTCTCACTCACCGTGTGATGTCTTACTTGTGTCATAATGTGGCAAGAAGGCCCTTATCACCAGTCCAAGGTCTTATCTTGGACTTCATAGTCTCCAGAGCCATGCACAAATACATTTCTCTTCTTTATAAATTACACCATCTCAGGTATTCTGTTGTAGCAGTACAAAGCAGACTAAGACATAGACTAAGGACTAATACACACCTGTTGCCCAATTTTTACAGCAAATGAACAGTTATAGCAACCTTGGCCAACAATGGCATGCTGATTTCGGTTCAGTTTTCTCTGGTCTGAGAGTTTGGGTCATTCCATCAAATAGGCCCCTGAGACTAGCAGCAATGTTAGGTGAGTATGAGGGGAATCCAATGTTAATTGTGGAAGAATGTGAAAATCACTGTCAATGAGAGACCAAGCAACAGCCTCTATCTACTAACTTTCCTCTTTTACATTTTCCCAAGAAGGGAAAATTCCTGAAGATGCTGTTCCTTGAACATATATGTAGAACTGATCTCCGTGGCTTTGAGGTGTGAGTGTTACAGGTGAGGTTTTCTGGAAAGCAGCCTCCGACCGTTTTTAGTACAAGATATTTATAAGGGAGTACCATTAGGATCTATACATGGGTGAAGAGGGAAGAAAGAAGAATTGCATAGAGGACGAGGTCCAACTGCTGTGCAGGTCTGACAGCCTCAACAGACCCCAGAATTTTTTATGCAGATAGGAATAGGAGCCACTCAGATCTCCCTTCAAGAAAGAATTTGTTTCCCCATATGTTGCAGCAAACAGTCTTTAACTGTCAGCTTCTTGAGTGATTGTCTCCACTGCACAATTGTTTCAGCTAAAGACATGCCCTTGCAGGGTCAGTTCACATCCAGTGACTGATGGAGGTAGGGGCAGAAAGGCCCCTTTGTTTTGTCCCAAAGCAGGACAACTCTGAAGAGCCATTTTAGCTCCGGGTGATTCCTGGGGTCTGATGAGGCTGTCAGATTTGTCCTGCAGTTGGATCTCTTCCTTTGTGCAATTATTTTTTCTTCCCTTCCCACCCACAAGTGTTGATCCTAATGGTGCTTCCTTATAAACATCTTGTTCTAAAAATTGTCTCGGAGGCTGCTTTTCAGAGAACATCACTGTAACATTCACCAACAGTTGAAGTGATCTAATTAGAACGGGGAAAATTTAAACCCTCTGATTTTCATTTGGGGTCCTAGACACTGATTTCGTGGCAGAATGCAAAGTCACACCCAATATGCTGCTGCACCAAACAATTGCTTTTTGGCTGAAGTTTGTGTGTGGAAGTCTGTTTATAATCAAAAGTCTTAAATGTACCTATTAGGAATTTATATATGAAAATATGTTATTTATTTATTTTTTTGTAGTCTGTACAAAGAGACCTTATCTCTTTGATGCTTCCTTTCCTTAGAAGACTATAAATGTTGAAGGCAGTTGGGAAAAGGCTAATGTAATAGAGCTGAGAAATATTGAATTTTTCTTCCATGGGTGATATATAACCAGGTATAATCTTATAATCTTTGTTCTAAAATTGTGTCAAAGCAGCAGCCATTGAATTGATAATAAAAGAGACAAAAAAGTGGGACAAGTGATGTGTGACCTGCTTATTTTGAGATGAGACATTCATCCTGAGTAGACATTCTATAATTCTGTAATTTTATTCTGCAAGCTATATGAAACAACAACAACAAACATGGTACTCAGTATGCACATCATGGTAGAAACAACACAATAAGTGTACACTACTCTGTTGGTTAATCACTTTTCTGAACAGTTCCTTTAATATGATATTTCTTTGGTGTATCAAATCTGTTTATTCCATTAATTGGTGGTGTTTCCATTATTCCTTGATTTGGTGGTAGCCCTCCACTGAAGCTAGTTTCTATAAAGTGGGGAGGGTGGAGAAAAATTGTCTTAATATTAATTATGGACATTCTTACTGGGATTAGGTGGTATCTCAATGTGGTTTTGATTTGTATTTCTCTGATGATTAGTGAGGCTGAGTACTTTTTCATATGTCTGTTGACTGCTCATATATTTTCCTTTGAGAAGTGTCTATTCGTGTCTTTTGTCCACTTTTTAATAGGGCTGATTTTTTTGTTTTTTGTTTTTCCTTTTGGCACGATTGAGTTTCTTGTAGGTTGGCAAATACTTTTCACCATTCTGTGGCTGTCTTCCTGTTCTCTTGATGGTTTCTTTGGCTTTGCAAAAGTTTTTAAGTTTAATGAGGTCTCATTTGTCTATCTTATCTCTTAAGGCATGAACATCTAGGGTTTTGATCAGGAACTGGTTACCTACTCTGATTTCTGTAAAGGTGTCTTCTGTATTTTCTAAGATTCTTATGGTTTGATGTTTTATGTTTAGGTCTTGAACCCATTTAGAGTTGACTTTTGTGTACGATGATAGGTAAGGGTCTTGTTTCAATCTTCTGCAAGTGGTCCACCAGTTTTCCTAGCACTTTTTTACTGAATAGGTTCTCTTCTCCCTAGTGGTTGTTGTTGGAGGCTTTGTTGAAGATGAGTTGGAATGGCCATCATTAAAAACAACAACAACAACAACAACAACAACAACAACAACAAATGCTGGCAAGGATGTGGAGAAAAGGGAATGCTTCTATACTGCTGGTGGGAATGCAAACTAGTTCAACCTCTATAGGAAACAGTGTGGAAATTTCTAAAAGAACTAGAAATTGACCTTCCATATGACCCAGCAATCCCCCTACTGGGAATACACCTGGAGGAACTCAAATCATTCTACAAAAAAGATACCCACATATGCATGTTTATTGCAGTACTAGTCACAATAGCAAAAACATTGGACAAACCATGCTGCTTATCGAAACTGGACTGGATTAAAAAAATGTGGTACATATACACAATGTGGTACATATATACAATACCACAATGTGGTACATGTACACAATAAAATGTGGTACATATACACAATGGAATGATTAATATTATACAGTCATAAAGAAGGACAAACATGTGGACTTTGCAGCAACTTGGTGGATTTAGAGTCTATCATACTGAGTGACCTATCACAGAAGCAAAGAACAGAGTACCACATGTTCTCACTCTTAAGTGAATCCTGAACATTTACCATAATACTATAAAAAAAGGGATTGGGAGTAGTGGGATAATGCCTGGGTGGGTGTGGGGGGAATACAGCATCAATAAGGTACCTGACCTCAAACCAGGCAAAGTGGAGACCAAAAGAAGGCCCAAACTTTACCTGTACAATGTCTATATATATACCTAATCCTGAATTATACCCCACATTTAAAAAAAAAGTCTTAATATATTTCATTCCATGAAAAATCCTTTAAAAAAGTTAAGCTACCTACTTTATATTACAAATAAATCATCTAATAATACATTTGAATATTAAAGGATGATTTCACTTTTAGTCTGTTATAGTAACATGTGGATTAATGGAATTCCATAATCTAAAAAACACTTTTAAAATTAAGCCTTTTGAAAAGTGTTGAGAGTGGATTTTAAATACTCTCACCACAAAAAGAATAAGTAAGTAGATGTGTCAGTTAGTTTGATTTAGTGATTCCATAAAGTATACGTGTATTAGACCATCATGTTGTGCACCACAAATACATACAATTTTTATTTGTCAATTAAAAAGAAATAAAATGTAAAAATCATGGCTCTTTAGAATTTTATCATACTCTATTTCTATGGCCTATATTTCAAAGTTTCTAAGTTTATCATTATCTCTTTTATTTACCAATATATATACTTTTTATTTCCTAAGTTTCCAAACAAAACAAAACAAAACCTAATTTTAGAGGACATTTGCTATTGCACTTAGTGATGTTTATCCTTACCTCAGTATTTAGTGTTCATTCTATTGGTAATGGCAATTGATTTCTTTTTACAGAATTATGCATCCTTCATTGTCAAAATCTTGGTGCGAGTATATATCCAGATGCTCTGCACATGATTAATGGACAAAGAAAAGAAGAAGTAATTGAAGCTCTTGCATTCCGGTGTTCATGACCTGTATGTGAATGTGGCAGCATCAGCATCCTTGACCTTTGAAGAATCCCTGTCTTAGATCTTCTAGCCAGTTTGGATCTCTGGTTAATTTCCACTGATACTCTGAGTTCCTTGATAACTTTCTAATAAATTCCCTTTTCAATAATGTTGGACAGTCACTTTATGCTGCTAGCAATAAAAACAAAATCTCTGACTGATTCAAAACTTTAAGGCTACATAAAATATCAAATGTCACATTTCTATAGAGAATATAAAATTGGGAACTATTATAGCTAAAGTGTTGTAAAGACACAGAATTTTGAACTTTGTCATTTTATAACTATATTATTCATTTTATTCCTTGGGAATTCAATCCACTTTTAGAATATTTTTCCTTTGTAGGTTTCTAGAGTGTATTTGACTCAAGAACATCTCTTTGCTTTACTGGAAGTTTTTTATTTTAGGGGGGCTATGTCAAATAATTTCAGAGCAAAGAGTCTTTGGGCTATTCATATTGTTGGGATTGGGGAATAGAATTTGAATCAAGTAGTAATTTTTACTCACGTTGTTCATATTTATTTATTCATTCATTAGGCAAGTGTTTATTGTGAGCTTTATGTATGCCAGTCATATATTAGAAATAAAAGGAGATAATGAAGTAACCAGTACATTACAATTCTGCATGAGGGATGTTTTCAGAAATGGAAGCATGGAGTGAGGTGAGAGCTCGGGGCCTCCTGTAAAAGCCACAGAACAAATTCTTGAATGACATGATGCTTGTTTTGGGTCTTGAAGAATGTGTAGGAAGTATTCAGGCTAATAATAAGGGAAAGAAAAAAGAATAAAAACCATGTGGGCTAGATCACAGGAGGAAGGCTTGGTAGATCTAGAGAAGTGAAATGGTTTGGTGTGACTAGAACAGGATTTGAGGGTTGATGTTAGGGGTTGATAGATGAGTCTAAAGAGGATAGTGACTATCAGATGACAAATATTGTATGCCTCATTCAGGAGTTTGGGCTTTATCTATAAGTCTGTGACAAGTGTGGGAGATATAGGAGTAAGATATGCATTAAAAAAATTATTTGTGGCCAGGCTCAGTGTTTCAGCCTGTAATCCTGCACTTTGGGAGGCCAAGGTGAGTGGATTGGCTGAGCCTGAGGGTTCGAGACCCACCTGGGCAACTTGGCAAGACCTCATCATCTCTACGATAAAATCAAAAAATTAGCCGGGCATGGTAGCGTGCGCCTGTAGTTCCAGGCTGAGGAACTGAGGAAGGCTGAGGCAGAAGGATCGCCGGAGCCCAGCAGGTCAGTCTGCGGTGGCCAGGAGCGGCCACGGCACTCCAGTCTGGGCGACAGAGTGAGACTCCAACTGAAAACAAAACAAAAAAATTATTTGAGACAGGGTCTCACTCTGTTGCCCAGGATGGAGTGGAGTTATGTTGCCCTGGCTCACAGTAGCCTCTACTTCCTGGACTCAAATGATTCTGCTACCTCAGCCTCCCAAGTAACTGGGACTACAGGTTTGTGTCACTATGCCTGACTAATTTTCGTATTTCCTTTGGTATAGACTAGGTCTCACTATGTAGCCCAGGCTGATCTCAAACCCCTGGGCTTAAGCAATCCTCCCACCTTGACCTCCCAAAGTGCTGGAATACAGGCGTGAGCCACTGTGCCTGACCAAGAAATGCATTTTTATAGAAAATATTTCGGCTACTGTACAGAAAATGAATTATTGAATATCTAAAATAAAAAGAGAGAGAGAGGGAGGGAGAGAGAGAGAGAGAGAGCAATTAACCCTATTTTAAGAGTCTGGGTGAGATGTTGGAGGGGAAGTGTAAGGCAGAAAGACCCATTTTAATCAGACTAAATGCCCTTCAAAGATAATCACCAAAGGAAGAAACACACAAGTAGATGTAATTTTTCAGTGTTAATTTTATTTAATTTTATTTTATTTTATTTTATTTTGAGTTGGAGTCTCACTCTCTCGCCCAGAGTGGAGTGCAGTGGCCGCTCCCGGCCACCGCAGCCTCGACCTGCTGGGCTCCGGCGATCATTCCGCCTCAGCCTTCCAAGTAGCCGGAATTACAGGCATTGCACTACCAGGCCCGGCTGATTTTTTGATTTATTGTAGAGATGAGGTCTCGCTGCCCAGGTGGGTCTTGAACACGCGGGTTCAGGCAATCCACTCACCTCAGCCTCACAAAGGCGCGGGATTACAGGCTGAGCCACTGAGCCTGGCCAGTGTTAATTTTAAATATAAATCCCATAGGCAAATTTTGTTCATTCATTCATAAGTTGAATGTTTACTCTGTGCCCTTGTTAGGCACTATTCTAGACATTTAGTGTCTGGTGAGAAGGAAGCAGGAATATTGTCTACCCTTATGTCTCTCAGCCAGGATTTCAATAGGAAACAGTGACACATTCTGACTTGCATACTTCTAGAATAGTTTAATAAAGGGAATATTTTAAAAAGTGTGTAGAATTGTGTTCAAAAGAGTAGAAGCTTGTTTCCTGGGGCCAGTAACAGGAGGTATCACCCCTGACATAAGAAACAAGGGAAGGGAATAGTTTCTGTAAGCTGGAAGAAGAGAGCCATGTGGAAAAGAGCCACCCTGAGAGACACTATGAAGAGTCTCTAGGATGTTTTCTTTGCAGGTACACATCCCAGAGCAAAAATACAAGTTACAGAAGGTTGAAGAGTTAACTGGGTGGAGAAAACGAAATGCATCATGACTGGTAAATCACATGACATTTCGTAACTTTTCTCTGTATGACTGTGAGTGTGTTTATCTTTTCAAGATTGTATCCAATGTTTGCCACAACTTGGCTTTACCCATATGGAATGGTGTGGGGGAAAGAAAGAGGAGTTATTATACTGTGGTTTTTCCTGTTAGCTACCTTTTAGAGGTAGCTCTGGACTGCATTCCCTTCTTCAAGACAGCTTTCCTTTTGAAGTAGGCAGGTACTTTTCTAAACAAAGAGGATATACAAAGCTATATATCTGTTCATATTGCATTAGAGTATTATGCAAATGGAACTTATTTGTATTTACCTGGTTTTGCAGAATCTTGAACTTTGAGCAAACTTCAGCATGTGTAAAGAATAGTTAGGTGCCAGGTGTGGTGACTCATGCCTGTAATCCCAGCACTTTGGAGGCAGAGGTGCAAGGATTGCTTGAACCTGTCTGGGTGACATAGTGAGACCTCATCACTAACCAAAAAATCAAAAAAATAAGTGAGGAATGGTGGTGCATGCCTGTAGTCTCAGCACTCAGGAGGCTGAGGCAGAAGAATTGCCTGAACCCAGGAAGTTGAGACTGCGGTGATTGTGCCACTGCATTCATTCCAGCCTGGGAGACAGAGTGAGACACTGACAAATAATAATAATAACAATAACAATAATAAAAGTAATAATAATAATTTGGATCAAAAATTGTATGTATAGACTTTGCTTCCTTTTTTGTGGCCTATGGTTGCCTATACATGAACTATTTGGCATTTTTATTTTTGAGGTCCTCAGTGTTCGGGGACTGTAATGATATAAAGTGTCTGCATTTCAGACCTATAAAACTCACTGCCCTCTATTACTTTTTCCTATATAAATAGATATTGACAATAGCAGCTTTTGTCACTGGCAATTTCAAATCCATTGTTGTCAGTAGAACTGACATTCAGATTCTTAGTTGGTCAGTTTCAAGGCAAAAGATGTAAAAATGACAAGCAGAGTAAATTTACCTAGATAGGGGAAATTTGTGTATTTACATTTGTTATTGTCAAATAAGAAACTTCTTGACATTTTTAGCATACTCAGAATCAGAGAAGGAAAGATAAGGAGTTAAAAACTTCAGTTATGTTTTTCAGATGTCTTGCAAACAAACATGTATAAAATGCTTTCATGAGAAAGGAAAGGAGGCCGAGTCTGATCAACTATGCAGATATTTACTGCAAGCGTATTTCTGAGTGCAACAAATATTTACTTTTTTAGAATATGTTACAATTTGGGGGAGTATCACTTTTTAATCTTTTAAAGATTTTTTTTAAACTACTAAAATCTGTCAACTTTGTCATCTTTAATATACTTTATTTACATGGAGGAATCACAAACACGAATAAAAAAATAGGAAATGCACCAGAATCAGGTGACATGATGGAAAAGGACTGTTCCTGTCCTCTACTCTCCTGGCATAGATAGTAAATTAAGAACAGTGTTATAGCACGCAGAGGCAAGGAAAATTCAAAGTAAAATGTTGTGTTTTGTCCTTTGGGAGTAGAAGCCAAGCAGGGATGGATCACAAGATTGCAGCGAGTTTACATAACCTATATCTAGGAAATGTGAAGGGCCAAAAGTTCTCACAGGGCTTCCAAGCAATGCTACCAGTGCTTACAAAAATCCCTACATTTTTACACCTGCTATACAGAGGAAATTTGGAGGTCATCCAATGTGAGTCAGAAAGAAAGAAATGCAAATCTAACATTTCACCTTGTTTCTTTAAGTTTCTAACAGGCTCGAGAAAAGCCAAAAAATAGAAGGGAAAAGAATTGAGTAGAAGTGAGAGAGCAGATTTTCTCTTTCCCATTGTAGATTCTGAGCAATAGTTTAGGCTTGTACTAGGAAAGTTTTAAATTGAAAATAAGATTAAAGTTTTGAATTAGGATGAATAAAGGTTTTCAGTACCTGAAGGTGACATACTAGCTGAACATGGATTTTGTTCTCTGAGCATTTTCTACAAAAATCTGGAGGAGTTTATAGTGAAGGGTTGATAGTTCCCAGAATAGATCTGATTAAAATAATATTTTAACCAAAGAAATGCTTATACCAACTCTTACTCTAAGCATGGCTTGGATCCTACTCACTGAAGTAATGAATGATTTGAGAAACCATTGGCATAACTTTCCATGTTGGATGCTCACATTACTCTTTATCTTTCTCCTTCCCTCTATTCTGGCATTTCAATCTTTTGCTTTCTCAGCATGTTTTCTAATTGGCACAGCAGTAGTTTGTCATCACGTTGCTGCCTGCCATCCATAGCCAAGATTATACTGATGGCAGGCACCAACTGGCTTGCATTTTCAGTGAAGATGACACCGTAGTTTTGATGTTTTCTTTTCATTTCTTTAGCATTTTTAAACGCTATTTGTTTCTGGAGGGGGATGTTGTTTCTTTCAGTAGTTGGCTTAAGCAAAGCTATAAAAGTTAGGTTGTCAGGCAAAATATCAAAAGCACTTATTTGAGAAGCAATCATAAAGTACTGATATTTGTTCATTTAGCATATGCAATAAAACTACCTTTATTAAAATAGAGATAGAATCCCTGGACTATCTTTTGCTCAGTTTATGCTTGAAAACATTGATTTTCAAAAACTCAGGGTAAAGGATAGGTAATCAGTAATCTCCTTTCATGGTAATTAGCATTTGATATATATTCCTGTCCTTTTTACAAGCTTCATGCAGTCCTGTAATTTTATATCTCATTATGCTCACTGGCATCTAATATAAAATGCCAGTGTATAAATCAACTATGAAATTAGCCTAAATTGTGTAATAAATCGTATCACACTATAGAGTTTTTGAAAATCTTTATTAATCTCTCTGTAACTATACTTATTGGAATAAGACAGAAACTTGTCCTCTTTTCACTGTCATGTCTATTTATGTACACACACAAACATACTGATAGCAAGTCTGCTTTATTATCTGAGGAATTTACTATTACTGAACTTTTAATTCACAAACAATTTAAAATATTTTTCATAGATTTTCTTCTGTGTGGGATATAGAAAACTGGAAAAAACACTCTCAGTCAAACATAAGAAAAACCTAAACAAACTTTTAAAATTATGACATTTTTGTAGCCACCAGAAAGGTGAAGTTATTGGACAAACAAGTTCCCTGATATCAATAAAAATACAAGTCTCTCCAAGGATATAGAGCCAAGAACAGTGTCTCCTGTTCATATTAGGGAAGGATGAGATCTGGGTCACTGTACAAACAAGTATAGATTCATTTAAATTTTGTAACATATAGATAAATGCTGAGTGTGGACTACAGTAAGAGGATATTCTTTGTCCATCTTGTTACAAACAAAGGGGGAATTTGCACTCACTCAGGCTCTTCTCCATGGAAAGTCAATGGGTACTCAAGAAGGTGAAGACTAAGGAAAGTGTCTCTCTGAGACACAGCTTAACACCGTGAAAAAGGCTTTAGTTGGGCAGGTGCAGTGGCACGCGCCTGTAGTCACTGCTATTTGGAAGGTTGAGGCTGTATGATGGCTTGAGTCCAGGAGTTCTGGGCTGTAGTTATGCCAGTCAGGTGTCCACACTAAGCTCAGCATCAATATGGTGACCTCCCAGGAGTGGGGGCCAACGGGTTGCCTAAGGAGGGGTGAACTGGCCCAGGTAAGAAACAGAAACAGAGGGGTCAAAGCTCCTATGCTGATCAGTAGTGGGATTATGCCTGTGGATAGCCACTGCACTCCAGCTTGGACAACGTAGCAAGACCCTGTCTCTAAAAAAAAAAAAAAAGGCTTTAAAGAATCCCTTTTCTTTATGAAATTAAAGCCTTTAGCCTCTGAGAGAATAGCAGCATACCTTGTGGACTGCAGTGTATAACTAAGGGTCCATTTGAGACAGAAAATCAAAATGTGTTATTTTTGAGAGAGAAAATAAGTAAATTGAACTTTATCAAAGTAAAAAACTTTTAAACTCTGAAAAAAACTCTGAAAAAGGAACTGTTAAGAGAATGCACTGACAAACAACAGACTATAAGAAAACATTTTCAAATTATCTCTGATAAAGAACTCATAACCAGTATATATCAAGAGTACTCAAAACTCAAAATTAAGAAAATAAACAAAACTATTTAAAAGTAAGAGGCAAAAGGTTTGAACACATGCTTCATAGAAAATATATGTGTAGCAAATATGAAAATTAAAAGATATTTAGCATCATTTATTGTTAGAGAATTTTAAATTAAAACAGCTGTGAGATACCACTACATACTTATATAGCAAAAATCCAAAAAACTGACAATATTCTGACAATAGTGACTGCTGGTAAGATGAAGAATAATGAATCTGTAACCTACTATTTCTGGAAATGCAAAAATGGTATAGACAGGTTATACAATTTAGAAGACAGTTTTTTAGTTTTCTATAAAGTTAAAGGTAGACTTATACTTCTGATTTCTGGTTTTGCATGTAAGTTGTTTAGCAGTCACCATTTCTTCCTAAGAACAAGTAAAAAGCTAAACAGACTGAAAATCAACTACATTCCTTGATGTCTAAGTGAAGGAGAGGTGGCGGAAAGGGGAAAATGGGGCAAATTGCTGCCCCAAGAATGGAGAGAGACAAATTCAAGGAGCCATGACCAGAGACTCACAAGTGAAAAGTCACTACAGGAAGCAGTGCTAAATAGGAAAACTTGAGCTTTAACTGATGAATTGCTGGAAGTTCAGTGCAGACAATTCTGAGAATTAAAAACTCTAGGAGGACTGTCATGGGGGCTTCCACAATATTGTGAGATTTACCTTAAGGAGCTTGACCAAATTCTCTCATGCTTCTAGTAGGAGTTGGGGAGAAGAAATCATTTAAAAAACACCAGAGCACTCTGTTCTTCTTAACAAGGACTGACCTCAAAATAAACTAGTTAACCACAGCCTAACCTGCTGGAGTATTAACTGAGTTGAAGAATGAAAATAGCCAACTCCAACCCATCTAGCCATCCTGTTTCACCCAAGGAAGAAGAAAAAATTGAGAAACATTTGTAAAGTACATGGTCCAGTGGCATAGAACTTTTAGTGTAAAAGATTGAGACCTAATTGTAGAATGCTTCCCTTTCTCTGATACATCATCACCATATTGCTAAAGGCCTATTTATAGCAGTCCTTTATACTCTGTAGGCCATGTATAGCTGTCATCAAAAATTACATCGCATACCAAATGGTAAAAAACACAAGTCGAAGAGACAGAGAAATCATTAGAACCAGATATATTTGAGTTATTGAAATTATCACAGTGGAAATTCAAAACAACTATGACTGATATGCTAAGAGCTTTAACGGATAAAGTAGATAGCATGCAAGAATTTATGGGCAGGGTAAGCAGAGAGATAGAAACTCAAAAAAAGAATCAATAATAAATGCTAGAGATCAAAAACACTGTAAGAGAAATGAAGAATGCCTTTGATGGGGTTATTGTATACTGGGCACAGCTGAGTAAGGAATTTCTAAGTTTGAAAATACATAAATATAAACTTCAAAAACTGAAAATCAAAGAGAATAAGATGGAGAAAAACAGAGCAGAATATTAAAGAACTGTGGGATAACTACCAAAGATGTAACATGCATATAATGAGAGAAGAAAGTAAAAAAGCAACAGAAGAAATATTTGAAACATTAATGACTGAGAATTTTTCCAAACTAATGCCAAACACTAAACCTCAGATCCAGGAAGCACTAAGAACTCAGGCAGGATAAATGCCAAGAAAGCTACACCTAGGCATATTATTTCAAACAACAGAAAACCAAATATTTTTTAAAAAATTCTGAAAGTACTCAAAGAGAAAAAATACTTTACCCATACAGAACAAGATAAGAATTATACCCACTTCTTCCTCAGAAATAAGACAAATATATAAATATATGTTATCTACCAGAATTCACTTTAAGTATAAAGACACATATAGATTAAAAGTAAATGAATGGGGAAAAATATACCATGCTAACACTTATTCAAAAAAAAATACAAGGAGTTATATTAACCTTAGACAGAAGACCAGACACGGTGGCTCCTGCCTCTAATTCTAGCATTTTAGGAATTGAGGCAGAGGGAAAAGGATTGCCTGAGCTCATGGGTTCTATACCAGCCTGGGCAACATGGCAAGACCTTGTCTCTACAATAAACAAATTAAAAAAAAAATTAACTGGGCATGGTAGTGCATGCCTGTAGTTCCAGCTACTTGGAAGGCTGAAGTGGAAGGATCGCCTGAGCCCAGCAGATTGAGACTGTGGTGGTTATGAGTGCACCACTGCACTCCAGCCTGGGTGACAGAATGAGACTCCTGACTCAAAAAAAAAAAGAAAGAAAGAAAGAAAGAAAGAAAAAAAAGAAAAAGAAAAAAAACCAGACTTCAAAGTAGGAAGAAGTAATAATTTCTAATGTGCCTGCATCTAGCAACAAACCATCAAACTATGTGAAGCAAACAGTAATAGAACTGCAAAGAGAAATAGATGAATCCACACTGTGAGAAATGGGCAGATTCAGCAAGTGGAAATCAGTGAGCATGTAATTGAACTCAACAACACGATCAATCAACTAGATATAATCAACAACTATAGACTACTCTGTCTAATAACAGCAGAGTACATATTCTTCTCAAGCTCACTTAAACATAAGATAGATCACATTCTGGGCCATGAAACATACCTTAACAAAGTTAAAATAACAGAAATCATATAAAATCTATTTTCAGATCACAGTGGAATTAAATTAGAAACCAATAACAGAAATATAAGTTGAAACATCTCAAAATACATGAAGATTAAACAATCCACTTCTAAATAAAAAAGAAATTTACAGTGATTTTGAACTAAATGAAAACATAATATATTGAAAAAGTAATACTTAGAAATTCATAGTATCGAATGCACATATTTGAAAAGAACTATCTAAAATCAATAACCTAAACTTCCATCTTACAAAACTAGAAAAAAGAGAAAATTAAATATAATCAGAAGAAAACAAATATAAACAAAAGGAAATCAATGAAATTAAAAATAGGAAATCAATAGAGAAAAATAAATTACACCTAAATTTGAGTCTCTGAAAAAGAGCAATAAAATTGATGACTCCAGCCAGAGTAATTAAGAAATAAGGAGAGGATACAGATTACTAATATAAGAAACAAAAAGGGCCATCATTACAGATCATATGGGCATTAAAAAGGATAATAAAGGAATATTATGAAGAATTCTATGTCCACAAATTTGAATCTAGGTGAAATAGACCAATTTTTTGAAAGATACAATTTGCCGAATCTTATACAAAAAGAAACACAATTTTATTAGACCTTATTTATTAAATAAATGGAATCAATAATTAATAATCATCAAAGACAGAAAGAATGAACCCAGATGGATTCACTGGTAAATTCTACTAAACATTTAAGGAAGAAATTATACTAATTTTTTACAATCTCTTTTAGAGAATAAAAGCAGAGGAAATACTTTCTAACTAATTATTTCAGTTCAGCATTATCCTAATACCAAAACCAGATAGAGACATTACAAGAAACATCAAATATTATGTCTTAGCATAAGTACAAAAATTCTCCATGAAATAGTAGCAAATCAAATTCAACAATAAAAATTAAAAAAAAAATTTACACCATGACCAAATGGGGCTTTATTCCAGGTATGCAAGGCTGATTCAACATCCAAAAACCAAATAGTGCAATTTATCATATTAATAGGCTAAAAAAATCACATGATCATATCAATAGATGCATAAAAGCACTGGCAAAATTCAATACCCATTCATGATAACAACTCTCAGTAAACTGGGAACGGAAGAGAATTTCATCAGCTTGTTAAAGAATATCTACAAAAAACAAAAAACAAAAAACAAAAACCCTTCACTATTATAATACTTTATGGTGAGAAACCTGGAACATTCTCACTAAGATAAAGTATAAGTCAAGAAAGTCTGTGCTCATCTCTCCTTTTCAACATTATACTGGAAATTTTAGCTAATGCAATATGAAAAGAAATGGAAATAAAGTGAATACAGAATGAAAAGAAGGAAATAAAACTGATTGCAGGTGACAGGATGATCTATGTAGAAAATCTAAAAGAATTGACATTAACAACTTCTGGAACTAATAAGTGATTATAGCAGTGTTCCAGAATGTAATGTTAATATACAAAAGTCAATTGCTTTCCTATATACCAGCAATAAACAAGTGGAATTTTAAATTAAAATTATGATCCTATTTATATCAGCACCCCCCAAAATGAAATACTTGGTTATAAACCTAACAAAATATTTGCAAGATCTATATAAGGAAAGCTAAAAAACTCTGACAAACAGAAGCAGAGAAGAACTAAATAAATGGAAAGGTGTTTCATGTATATGGATACAAAGAGTCAATAGTGTCACGCTGTCACTTCTTTTCAACTTGATCAATATAGATTCTGAGCAATCCCCCCAAATAGTCCAACAATTGTGGAGTGGCAAACTGCTTCTAAGGTCAAACTGCTTCTAAGGTTTATACAGAGAGTAAAAAACTCAAATAACCAACACAATATTGAAAGAGAAGAATCAAGTTGGAGGACTAACACTATTCAACTTCATGACTTACTATAGTGCTACAACACTCAAAATAGTGTGGTGCTGGTGGAAGAAAAGTCAAACAGATCAATAAATAAAACAGCCAGACACAGAAAGTAGAATAATGTATTATCTCACTTATACATGGAATCACAAAAAATTCAAATACTGTGTACAGAGATAGAAAACAAAATGTTGGCTATGAGGAGTGGATGATAGAGTAAATAGGAAGATGTAAGTGGGAAGACACAAAGTAGCAGATATGTAGGATGAAAGAGTCTAGAGAGCTAATGTATGACATGAGGACTACAGGTAACAAAGTTGTACTGTATACGAGATTCATGCTGAATAGATTTTGCAGCTCTTGCCACAAAAATGAAAAAAATAAAATGGGTATCTACATGGGATGATTAATATGTTAATTTGTTTCACTACAGTACCTTTTACTATGTATATGAGGGGAGACCCTCAAAAAACTGGAATTATTTTTTAGAGGGCAGGCCCCTTCTAGTATAGGCTTTTCCTACTAGGCGAGTGTTCTAAGAACCCATTGGCATCAGTGGATCAACATCAGCATCAGTTCTGTGTTCAGCTTCAGTGAATTATTTTGGAGATTTCTTCAGTGCGTTAGCCCATTTTATGATGGGTGACTGAAGAGCGTCCCTGCCTACACTGCCCTGAGCATTCAGTAGTTTTTGACCAAAAATGGTGTGAGCGCCATGCCCCACCCTCCCTATTCACTCAGTTGCAACTGGAACAACTTCTTTTGTTTCTCTGGAGGGAAGAAAAAGTTTTTAAAGGAAAACATTTTGCTGATGTGGAAGAAGTTAGAAAAAAAAAGCACTAAGAGTCATCAAAATGGACGAGTTCAAAAACTGTTTTGAGCAGTGGAAAAAGCATTTCAATAGGTGTAATGTATCAAATGGAGAGTACTTTGAAGGTGACTAAAGTTTGAACATATAAGAATAAATACATATTTATTATAAATAATTTCTGAGTCTTTTTGGATACCCTGCGTATATATTTCATAATATCATATTGTATGTCTTAAATATATACACTAAAGTTTATTTTTTTAAAAGAGTAAAATTTTTACACTGTCTCAAAATAATTTCCAAAAAAGCACTTATTCATTACAAAGGAAGAAAGGATGACTTTTTAGTGGAGAAGCTTGGCAAACACTACTTTAATTGAGTGACTAAAGTGAACATTATCAATAATGGACAAGTTTAAATCATGAGGCTCCTAATTGGATGCAAAGTAAAGAACAAAGCATCAGTAATATATAAATCTTAATTTCATTTTTCTCAGTTTTCACACTGGATTATGTAGAAGATTGTTTGCATTTTTATGCAAAAGCACTAATACATTTAGGGCCAGGAGCAGTGTATCTACAACTTACACTCAAATAATATGAAAATTTTTGTGAAAATTTTACAACTTT
The DNA here is from genome assembly GCA_027257055.1 of Cephalopachus bancanus. Taxonomy (NCBI): domain Eukaryota; kingdom Metazoa; phylum Chordata; class Mammalia; order Primates; family Tarsiidae; genus Cephalopachus; species Cephalopachus bancanus. The sequence goes on along the minus strand of JAPVLO010000024.1, from coordinate 10,088,293 downwards.
TCTTTTAATTTTGTAATAAAAAATTTTTTAAAAAGAAATGCTTTTAACAGTCTTTTTTTTTTTTTTTTTTTTTTGAGTTGGAATTTCACTCTGTCGTCCGGACTGGCCACTGCAGCCTCTACCTGCTGGGCTCCGACGATCCTTCTGCCTCAGCCTTCCAAGTAGCTGGAACTACAGGTGTGCTTTTAACAGTCTTAATTGCAGTTTACATTTTACCTCTTGTTAGTCTTGCTATAATGAAAATATTCGTACATTCCATGAGATTAATTAAATTAATAATTTTGGTTAAAGATTTCTCAGACATCTTTTAATGAGAAAAAAATTAAATTTTATGTTCTGAATTGAGATTTAAAGTAGTAAGTTCCCAGAAACCATGACATACTACATTTATATTAATTACATCTAGAGTAATTAAAATATTTTATAAAAACTGGATTTATAAAAATTATTAAAATTATGACAAATAAATTTTTTCATATTAATATTATTATAAAAAGCTGCAAATTTAGATTAAGGAAAATTTTATTTTTAGGACTCTGCTTAATATCAGTGACATGTTGATTTACAACTGTTACTCAAATTTAATTGTTGAATACTTATGGTGTAATGGTAAGGCAAGCAAAATGGAAAGGTTACCCAATTATCCAATCCATTTAAGACCTTAATAGTACTCTTTCCAAGTTATTAAAAGAAAAACAGTCATTCAGAGACTAAAAATTATTTTACTTTCCTGGATTATATCTCCTAGTTTCTTGTGATGTTTTCAGAGGTTTCAGAAACTCATGTGACTTACACAATCAGGTTAGTCTTGGGGATGTCATATTTGTATAGCTCAGTCATTAGATAAGGGTTTATGGCAGTACCCACTGATTCTATGGGGGGAAAAAGACATATGTTGTCAATTTATTTCCTCTTGAGTCTGAAGGTACTGTCAATTTATTTCCTCTTTGAGTCTGGATGTAGTCGTTTACTAACTGTTGTCAAGTTTTTAATCTCTAGAAAATGAGCAGTTAGAATCTTAGTCACCCAGGGATCAGATCTTTTTTGGTTATCTGAGTTGTGGAGTACAAGTGAGGATTTACTACATGAACTGCTTTGAATGGATTGATGCTTTGGAGTGTAACCTAAACTTCTTGAGTTGAGCATTACTATCACAATTTTGGTGATATTTGCATATTACCCATACTCATGTTTAATTTATAATTTTTTAGACCATAGGCTTATACTTATATTTTTAAAAAGTTGACTTATAATTATGACATTATATCACTGGTTACACAATGTCTATCTCTTGTCAAAAAAAATAATTATAATGTAAACTGGTAACAGATGATCTCATATATTACAGTGGAAAAAACATCGCTTTTGCTGTTGGATAGACCTGGATTAAATATTTGTGTTTTATATGTATGTTTCAAATATTTGACTGGTAATGTGGGGTAGTTGTTTATCATGTCATAAACTAAGTTTCCTTGTTTGTAAAATAGAGATTTTACCTATTATTTAGTGTTGTTTTTAGAAATATAAGTATAATCAAATTATATGAGAAAACCAAGTAGTAATACTGGGACAAAGTAGGTAATCAGTAAATAGCAGCTCTTATCATAATTATCTATTTTTAAAACCATTTTCTGCAATTTTCTCCTCATTTCTACCTGCTGAACTCTTACCCAAGCTTTAAGACCTACATTTAAAAATTGCTTCTTCCTCTAATGTTTGTCCTATTTTCCATGGTGAAACAAAAATTTATTCTAACATTTTAAAATAGTTTAAAAAGAAAACCATAGAAAGGAATAAAAACTGTAAACAGTTGTGTATTATTTCATGATTTACTCTAGTTTTAAAAGAAAAAAGTGCAATTAGCATAATTTTTTTTTCCTAGAGATGTTTTCATGAAACTGGTTTGTTTTTTAATTAACAGAAGGGAGATTTTACATTGAGTCAAGATTTATTTTCAAGTTGTTATCACAACACACACACACACACACACACACACAAATTGCAGGAAGAAAAATTTTTTAAAACAGACTATTGAGCCTAGGGATATCATAACTATAGACCTTAATAACTACAGTAAAAAAAAGCTCCCATAAAGAACAAAATTGTGTTTATGCATATACTTAGCTTTACGTGAAGCAGAGTGCCGAGCACACTAAAATTTGTCAGAGTAAGTGCTTCTTGCTTTAATGACCTGAGACATATTCTGTTTCTGTACAATTGGATACTTTCCTATCAGAACAGCAGAAGGCTATTAAACCTGACAAGATCAGAGTAAAGCGCAAACTAGAATAATGGTAAATGACTAATAAATGTCTTCATGCATATCACATTTCTCCTGGCATTATTAGTGTACTTCAAATAACCTTATATAATTAGCAAGCAACTATTTTAGTTTAAAAGTGAACCTTGATGTTTATTATTTTATTTTATTTTTTAAGAAGAATGCTTCTTGTTTTTTAACCATTTAAATCTTGGCAAATTTAAAAGACAATAACAGCTGAACATCTTCCAAGAAGATTAAGTTAAAAACATAAAGTATGAAACTAAGTCTTCTCCACAACTGAATTCAAGAGCAATAAATGTGCAGGTACAAACAGATATTCATAACCCCCATTCTCATCTGGTGATATTTTATCTTCTTTGGTTTTGGTCTATTTTAAAGGTAAGAACAAAAAAATGTGAAGATTTTTTTCCCATGAAGAAATGTGAAAATTAATGCAGGCAATGTTTAAACTCAGAAATTGTATCTTCTCTTTTAATGCTTTGCATTACTTTTCCATTGCTTCCATAACAAATTAGCACAAACTTAGTGGCTCCAAACAGCACAAAATTACTTTCTGGCAATCCTATAGGTTAGAAACCCGACGGTCTCACTAAACTAAAATCAGCAGAGCTGCCTTTTTTTGTGGGCTCTAGGGGAGAATTTATTTCCTTGCGTTTTCCAGCTTCTAGGGGCAGCCCCTAGCTTGTGTTTTCTTCCTTTGTCTTTAAAGCCAACAATATCTCATCTCTATGACCCAGACAGAAAATGTTCTCCTTTTAAGGACATGTGTGATTTAATTAGACTCACCTGGATAACCCAGGATTATATATCAAGGTCTATACCTAATGTTATATATCAAGGTCTATACCTAATGTTATATATCAAGGTCTATACCTAATTATATATCAAGGTCTATACCTAATGTTAATCACATTAGCAAATGTTAACATCTAAGGTCATATATTTACAATTTCCAGATATGAGGACATGGACATCTTTGGAGTTCATTTTTCTGCCTTTCATACACTGTGAACCAAGAAGGACAACATGATTTCACTTTGAGTTGCTACCGTTTGCCACAGGTTTGGGGAGAGCAATAAAAGGACAACATTTTGGTCAACCTTGTTAGCAATGAATCACTTAGAATGGTTTACATATTTAAAAAAATAAAGTTGAGAAAATGTAAATAATGAATGCAAAAGTATATAATCTTTGGAGCCATTATTCCCATGAGGCCAGGAAGATATAATGCTAGGATCTGAACCCAGGAAAGCTGGTTGCAGAGGATCTCAATCATTAAGCACAATTCTATGTAGTACTTTCAGGCAGAAAACAATCCCCACCTGAATAAGTTGATATGCAACATAGATAAGAAAATGTATACAAAAGACCCAGAACAGTGCTTGGACAAAGGTCACTACTCAAGACTGCTAGATGTCAAACTCTACATATATCCATTTAATCCAGAGAAAAATAGAATAATAGCAGGATGCCAGAGGAAGGCATTTCTTGGGAAAGAAAGAGAAGGGGGGAAACAAAAGCAGAAAAAGGGGGAGAAGGAAGAGGGGTTGCTTTTTTGTCATTTATTAAGGGACCATAGAGGGCAATGGTGCAGATATTTTCTGGAGCAAGATCGGAGCATGTATGTATCTGTATGTGAATCTTACTTTGAATTCTATATTCAATAATCTTCAAAATGTGTCGGTATTTATTTTCTCTAAGTGCATAATTCCTTGAGTAAATGGCTGTAGGTCTCTTTGGAAAAGGACTGGGGAAATTTTTACGGTATACATTTAATAACGGCTTGGCAGCTTTCTCCTTCTGAGGAACTGTTTTTTTTCCAACAGAAAATATGTCAAAGTCTAAAACTGACTTTGTGGTGGAAACTGGGGAAATCATTAACTTTACTTTTACACTGTCCTAGACTGCCTTCAGCCTTCTGATCATCCATCGACTTATTTTTGTATTGTAAGTAGACTTATATCATTGTTGGCTCCCCATGTATTTGGGGACAATAGATTCCATCAATTATCTCCAGATTAGTCCTTCCATTTCATCACCCACTCCTGACCTTGCCATTCATTGTAAAAATAAGTCTACCTGGTTTCTGAGGACTAAGATGTACCATCTGGTCTCCATTGTTTTACAATTATCATCCCCATTGTGTAGGTTTGTATCAAACCCTCCAACTCTGAGCCCTAGTCTACAGGAGAGAGTCATAAAACTGTGTGAATGGCATCTATGAACTCTCTCTACTCTGCGACTCTTCTGCAAATCTAAATTTATTCAAAAGTAAAATAAAGAGGCTATTAAAAATGAAATATTAATCACCGTTGCTGTAATTGATTTTTTGTTGTTTTGAGTCATTTCTTACTTTGTTGCCCAGGCTATAGTGCAGTCACATGATCATAGCTACTGTAGCCTCAATCTCCTGGGCCCAGGTGATCCTTCAATCTCAGTCTCCCAAGTAGCTGGGACTACAAGCATGCGCCACCATGCCCAGCTAATTTTTAAAATATATTGTAGAGATGAAGTTTCACCATGTTGCCCAGGCTGGTCTCAAACACCTGGGCTCAGGTAATTGTCTCCTCTTAGCCTCTTAAAGTGCTGGAATTACAGGTGTGAGCCTATGTGCCTGGCCTGATATTGTTTTATTTACATTGACCATAATGTTGCTTTTATTATACAAATATTATTTAATACATGTCTTAAAACTATCTTGCATATAATACAATTTAGTAGAATTACATTACTTCTAACATAATTATAAGAGTAGTATTAATTGCAGTCAATATAGGCATTGTGATACAAAATCGAGAAACAAGTCTAAAATTATATAATCAGGCCAGGTCCAGTGGCTCACGCCTGCAATCCCAGCACTTTGAGAAGGCAAGGTGGTAGGAATGCTTGTGCCCAGGAGTTTGAGATCAGTTTAGGCAGCATAGTGAGACCTTGTCTCTACAAACCGTAAAAAAGTTAACCAGGCACACCTGTAGTCCCAACTACTTGGGAGACAGAAATGGAAGGATTACTTTAGTCCAGGCGGTCAAGGCTGCAGTGAGCTGGGATCACACCACTGCCTTCTAGCTTGGGTGACAGAGTAAGACCCTGTCTCAACAAAGAAAGATAAATAAATAAAGAATAAATAAAAATAAAATTGTATAACCAATTTAATCTTGTCAATGATTGCATAATTAAGGATCTGCCAAAGTAGCTTGGAAAACTGGATAATAAAAGATTCCAAAATCACTTCACCTCTGATTATAACTGAGTAGCAAGGCATTCCAGGATACTTGACTGAGCTTCCTTGGAAAAAGGCAGTGGCACTACCAATAGCAACCAAAATAAGAACTTTCCAACAATAATGACGCATTAATGTAGAATGAGAAGCAGCAGTTTAGCAACTAGGGAAAAAATGGGAAAGAACACTAAGTGTTTCTGACAGCCTCATCTGTGTTTGAAATTCTCCAGATTGTGGAGAAAAACAAATTGCCAATCAAGCGACTCATGCAAGGACTACAATTACATTCAATAATCTTTCTAAGTTTATTTTTGCATATTTATACAGAAAGCAAAAAAAAAAAAAAAAAAAGAAGAAGAAGAAGCTGATAATAGGTAGGGCAGAAGATGAAGCCAAATTGCAATTTATCTAAAAAAGAAAAAAAAAGTACTGCTATGTTTATTCTTATAAGAAAATTATAATATGTTTTCAGTTGCCACTTCTGTCAAGATGAAATGCAAGAGAGATGAAAAATGAGGGTTTTGGATAAGTAATTGTCATCTAAGTGAGAATCATTCTGTGACGATTAAGTCATTCAGCAGTACCTAAGAATGTGAGGATAAGGGTCAGAAAAAAAAAAGACCAATGAAACAAACTGCAGAATATTTGGTGTTGCATTTTTATTTGCTCATCATATTTGTTCTTCTCCCCGGGAACTTCACCATTTTCTGCTTGGATTATGGTGACTACCCCTCAGCACTCAGCTATCTTTCTACAGATCTTGACACTTTTCTAAGTTCTACCCGTAAGAATACCTCACAGTACTTATTCACAATGGCTGACTTAGGGATGGATTTATGACTCAACCCTGATGAATTTTTGGAAATCTTTCTGGAACTAATTTTTTGCAATAAGTGAAATATAAAGTCATCTGGCAAGATCTATCTTTGTCACCAAAAGAAAATAACCACCCTGAAAATGAAGCTAATGCAGAGGGAAATCTCTATGACAGATGGAGGAAGAAACTGATTCCTAATCACTTCGTTTGAATGCCTGGATCCAGTCCTGTGTGAAATCATTTCATCATTTTGGCATTCCCAGTTTACCAGTTTATCCCCTTTTTAACTTGTCTGTTTAATCGGAGTCCTGACTCAACTCAAAATTCGAATCTGCTTCTATGTAATTTAAATGGTAGCTTTCACTTCTTGTCCTGTAAGGTTGCTAATTCTAAAGTGTTAGGTTTATAAACATTTTGTTTCTTTAGTGTCTCAGACTATATTTAAAACACCATCCTACTCAGAAGATAGAATCTGGACTCAGATCAATCCAAGAATCACACCTAGTATGTTTACTACGATCTTGTGATCTCGAGTCAATTTAACAATGATTGAACTAAACTCCATGATCCATTGTGAAACGGAATTTCTCATAAGATTTCATTGATCCATAAACAATCTATTGTAAGATGTAATTAGTATACTTCGTATTGAGCACATAAATGTAAACTGAAAATGGAAGCTGCAGTAAAGCTCCACTTAGTGGTAACTTTGGTAGAGAAAACAAAGTGAACTTGGGCAGAGCTTTGTGGATGTGCCTGGTTGTCCACTTTGTATGGAGAATACATACACAAGAGCTCATGGGCAGTGGCAAATGACTATTTTAATTGTCATGGAGAAAGATTGGAAGATAAGAATGTCTGAGGGAGAGACATGTTCATGGACACAAAACGGTGGGCATGAAGTGTAAAGATCTTAAAAAAATTTTTTTTACTTTATTTTAGAGATGTGGGGTACAAATCAGGATTAGGTACATAAATAATCTACATGCAGGTGAAGTTTGAGCCTCTAACCGGTCCTCAGTAGCCCTGGTTTAGGACCAGGTATCCTTTATGCTGCCATGTGCCAACTGCCCCCCAGCAGTGTCCCATGACTGCTGAACCCTCCCTTGTGTTATTGTGATTAATGTTCAGGATCTGCTTATGAGTGAGAACATGTGGTATTTGGTTCTTTGTTTCTGTGATAGATCACTAAGTATAATTGTCTCCAACTCCATCCAATTTGTTGCAAAATCCATGATTTCATCCTTCTTTATGGCTGTGTAATATTCCATCATGTATATGTACCACATTTTCTTTATCCAGTCCACTTTCGATAGGCAGTAGGGTTGGTTTCATGTTTTTTTCTATTGTGAATAGTGTGGCAATAAACATGTGTGTGCAGGTCTTTTCTTAGAATGATTTATGTTCCTCTGGGTATATTCTCAGAAGGGGGATTGCTCAATCATATGGAAGATCAATTTCTAGTTCCTTTAGAAATTTCCACCCTATTTTCCATAGAAATTGGACTAGTTTGTACTCATGTATCTCACCAGAACAGTAGCATTAACCTGGTAGATTAAATAAGTTAGCTACTTTACCTTAACCAGCTCCTGCCATTGACCATCCTACCAGTAGGGTGATGGCCAAATGATTGTAAGGACGATGACTGAAGGAATGAAGACTATCTGTGGGCCCCAGATTGTGAGATTCCACTAATCAAGATTGATCTAAGTATTTCTGTCACTGATTTTGTAACCTGACAGAAACAGAAACTAAAGCATGTCTTTAGTCATGGAACTCTTGTTTAATGGAATATCTCATTGATGTTCTGTATTTTGGGAAATGCGGCTTTAGTTGTTACTATTCCTTTTGTAAATTTCCAGTTTTCCATTTTTTACTTTAACAGCTAATGTATTTGTCTAGACTATATACAAATTTCTTCTTCTGATCCCCTGTCCTGATAATCCACCATCTTCACTCTTTCTTGCTAAAGATTAAAAGACACACTCCTTTTTTCACAAACAATGTGGCAAGTATTGTGCTGGAGTTCACACTTCTGGATCACTAGAGCCAATTGTTTAATTCAAAAACCTTGTGAGTTAGTTGTTAAACAAAGCCACTATTAAAAATGAGGTAATACAAACTTAAACATAAATTATATTAAAAACAAGCTATTAAGTAGTCAAATCTCATTATTTAATAATTTTACTACATTTTATTATTATCTGCACTCTTTAAGTTATTTATGTTTATTTATTGTCCTTTAGTGAAGTTATGTTAGGAGCTTAAAAGTGTTCATGGCGGAATTATTCATTTCATGAAAACTGGCAAATGCTACAAATCAGGGTTACCTCATTCTCCTTGAATTGCTAGTTGGTAAACATTTTCCTGCATATGATTGCACATAACTTTACATAAAGCCATTTTTCTTCTAAGATGAAAAACCCTTTTTCCCCTGTCAACATTAAAGCAAAGGAGCAGAATCTTTTTTGTTATAAACAGTTTTTATCTATTAAGATTTTGAAAAAAATATTGGGGTAAAAATATATAGTGTGAGACATTTCAAAAACCTTGTTAGGATGTTAGATGAGTTATCTCTCATGGCTTATAAACATTCCTCCTAAAATAGAATTAGTTTGCCCTTAAAATATAATGAAGACTGTACTGAGGCTTGTAAAATTCTATTAGGATTTTAAGATTTCTCAAAAACAATTTTAGGTCATGGAATCTCAGGTAGCTCTGGCCTTCTTTGTCACATACTTTTTAGAATATTTATTGTTTATGCAAAGATTTCTCTTTATGCATGATTTTTAAAGTAATACTTGATTTCTTAGGTGATTAATGAGATCCCTTTGTATTCAGTTTTGTTTTTTTTTTGAGCTGGAATCTCATTCTGTTGACCAAGCTGGAGTGCAGTGGCATGCTCACAGCCACTGCAGCCTCAACCTGCTGGGCTGAGGCGATCCTTCCACGTCAGCCTTCCATGTAGCTGGAACTACAGGCGTGTGCCATCATGCATGGCTAATTTTTTGATTTATTGTAGAGATGAAGTCTCGCCAAGTTGCCCAATCTGCTCTCAAACCCTTGGGCTCAGGAAATCCTCTCATTTCCTTCTCCCAAAATGTTGGGATTACAGGTGTGAGCCACTTTGCCTGGTGCTATATTCAGTATTTTTGATGACACTTTAGGTATGAAGGCATATACATGCGTATCTTGATATGCACCTAGGAAAATATAAAAGTTGAGTTTGAGGTGGATTTGATTTTCTGTGCAAACTGTCAGGATCCTTCGATATTAACATAATCGAAGAGTTAAAATGTAGAGAAAGAGACTTCAAAGTATTTCCTCTGGAAGTTCTTTGGACTTACAAATGACCTTGTTATTGACTACCACATCTGCAGTTTGGTTAGAGGCAATATGTTCTTTTGTGTTAGATGTATAAACTGTAATTTTCAAACAAGTAATATTAAAAAGAAATTGTAAGCCGGGCTCAGTGGCTCAGCCTGTAATCCCAGCGCTTTGGGAGGCTGAGGTGAATGGATTGCCTGAGCCCGCGGTTCGAGAGCCTCCTGGACAACTTGGCGAGACCTCATCTCTACATAAATCAAAAATTAGCTGGGTGTGGTAGCGTGCTCCTGTAGTTCCAGCTACTTGGAATGCTGAGGCAGAAGGATCGCCGGAGCCCAGCAGGTCGAGGCTGCAGCGGCCACTGCACTCCAGTCTGGGTAACAGAGTGAGACACCAACTCAAAAAAAAAAAGAAAGAAAGAAAGAAAAAAAGAAATTGTGTCATTTATTACCAATGGGCTGTTTTTGCTAGTATTTGCATTAAAGAGTCATGTTTCTGAAATGGACTAATAAGATAATATCTAATAAAGTAATAAAAACAAAACCACAAACCAACCAATCAAATAAAAAAAAAAACACCCAGAATGCTTCATGTCCTAGAAAGCAATTTGCAGAGGTATTCTGTAAAGTGAAGTGTTGGTGTTGAATCTTGAATTGTTTAAATGACTTTTCACAGGAATTATTGACACAATTTTGAAGCATTTTTCCATTAGGAAACCAATCTCCACTAAAGTGGTAAAATCAAGCTCCAACTTGATTGTTAGAGTGAGAATTACACTGTCAAATCAGATGGATCTATGTGATAGCAATATTTTCTTAGACAAATATTGAAAATTGTCTGAGTGCAAAAGAACAGCACAACAATCAAGTTCTAATATTATAAAATAGACTTTAAAGAAAACTTATCTCTCATCTTTCCTTAAAAGGGAATTGATGGCGGTTAGCCCAATCTATTCTTGAAAATTTCATACAACAAAATTCAATTTCTCATATTAACTCAAAAATTTCATTTTGATCATAACAAATACCTGAAAGACATTTATTTTCTAAATTTGTTTGTACTCTTATTATTAATATTATTTGTCTTTAACTTCCAATCTTGTGAGGTTTTATCCTCATAGTTTTTAATTTGGTATGATTCTTTTGTTATTTGTAAGTCATTTTGTGAAATCAGTTATGGCTGATAGGACAGATCTATATCCTTGGATTGTTTCAACAGAATTGGTCTGTCTCTGTGGCTTGTGATGTCCTATGGCAATTCTTAGCTCCAGCCTTGGCCCTAGAGTAGACATTCAATAAATATCTGCTAAATAGATGAATAAGCATCTTGCCCTAGAAAATTTGAAAAGCTGTTTTTGTCTGTGAGCTATAGTTTTGGTAAATCATATAGTCCACAGATGAAAGCATAATCATTGATTGAAATTGAGTTTCTCAGTGGCAAAGCAGATGACTTTGCTGTGTTCCTTGAATACAGCAAAATAGTGAATTTGTTATTTGAGTTCCTAGTTGATACAATTCGTTACTATCAGTAAAAGAAGCCTACAGTACACAAGTAATGTGAACTCAGAGCTCTTTAAAAAGGGATTCAGCAGGCACAATGCCTCATTCCTGTATCCCAGTACTTTGGGAAGCCAAGCTGGGAAGATCTCTTGAGCTCAGGAGTTCAAGACCAGCTTGGACAACATAGCGAGTCCCTGTATCTATCTTTAAAATTTAAAAACAAAGCAAAATTTCACAAAACTAGAGATTCAAGTTAAAAAATCAGGGTCTTGACAATACATCAAGGTAGAAGATCACATTGATAAATATCTGCCTTTGTGAGGTGGTAACTATTACCAAGAAGGCAAAACGAAACAAAACCAATAAGTTATTAAATTCCCAGCCTAGGTAGTATGGACTGAGAGTTTGTGTCCCCCGCAGAATTCATATGCTAAAGTTTAATCCAAAAAATGATAGTATTTGGAAGCAGGGCCTTTGGGGGACAATTTCCTCATGAAGGTGGAGCTGTCATGCATGGGATTATTGCCTTTATTTGCTCTGTGCAATGTGATAGTACAGTGAAAAACAGCCATCAGCAAGCCAGAATGTGGACCCTTAGGCAGACACCGGATCTACTAGTGTCTTTATCTTGGACTTCCCAATCAAGAACTGTGAAAAGCTAATGTTTGTAGTTTAAGCCACTCTGTCTATGGAATATTTGTTATAACAGCCCATACTGATTAAGACATTAGGATTGAAGTCCTTACACACATTCTACAGGCTCACCTGGAATCTCAGAGACTCTTGAACACCTACTGAAGGAGGCATGTTTTTACTATTGAATCAACAATATTACCTTAGTTTTGGCAACAGCAGTAAAGTGAAAATAGGAGTATAATTCTAATAAATACACCTTGGCTAGCTTGCCTACAGGATTGGTGCTGGTATTGAACGCACTGACTCCAATCCTTCTTGTGGTCAAGGGAAGTGACATAACAAGGGTGGGTGAATTGTTTACTATCTCTAGTAACTATTCTTTGAAACTATCGGTCCTTTTTCACTTTTTTTGCTTCTTCTCTGTACATTAAGGTTATTTTATTGGAAATATTATACGATGGAAGCTGAGAAAGATGCTAAGGAGCTGAAGATTTCACAACTTTTTATCTCAAAAAGAAGTGCTGCCATGTTTTCCTTTGGGAGGGGTCTTACCTACAATTTTCTAACCCAAGAAGCCTAGAGACCAACTACTACAATTTTAAAGAGAGTAGGAGTAAAAATCAAAATAAGCTTTGTAGGCATGAGTAGTTGCAGGATTTTCAAAGATATGTAATATATTATCATAGCAAACAGGATTAGAAATCAGGAAACTTCAACTGTAGTCCCAACTCTGCCATTGACCAGCCACATGACCTTCAAGGTTTGATTTATTCATCAGTACAATGAGACATTCAAAATACAAAGTTTCTTCACAGTCACACATTGTATGATTTTACCATGGCTTCTTTAAAAAAATAAATAAATAACGGATTCAAACCTGAGCTGAACTCTGAGTCCTTAGTACTGCACTTGCTTTAAAATATATTTAGCTACTTCTTCACGAAATGAGAAATAATGTTTGCATACTTTGCTGGAGCCTCTGGGCTTTATATCAACTTGTTCTTGATAGTTTTATAACTAAAGCACAACATATATCAAGGGGATGGTCCTCTCTGTAACTCTTGACATATTTCACATCATCACACCAATACATTTTCAGCTACTTATGCCGATGCTACAGTGGTAGTCAAGGTCTTAAAACGTCCTTGGTTGACTTAGTGAAGAGGAGTTTTCTGTGCTTTTTACCACTTTGTATTAAACTATATTTCTTAGAGTGAGAATTGTGGGTATGTGACTGCAATTTGTGATAAAAAGAAATGCATCTTTCTACAGGGCACAAAAATCAGTACTTAAATGGCTTGTGCTTGAGTACATACAATTGAAAGCTTCTGATGATCACTATGTTTTTCCAATGGCAGTGGTAGATGAAAGTTCAGCATTGCATATGAGTAGTATTGTTTTATTATAATACAAAGTAGAACATTAGATAGCCTTACTGAATTAAGGGACTTAGTGAAATCTGAATGTTTTCCAGACCTTAGTCTGAATTGAGTGTTGTTGATGGCAACAACTGGCCTGTTATTCCTGTATTGATGCTGCTTCTCCCAAAGCAATTGCTGTGTTTTATATGTATCCAGTTAGTCGAATATAGATGTTTCTGAATCACCTTGAAAGAATAATTTGTAATTTTGCCAAAGAATGATTTATTGTTCTTCAAGTGACAACTTGAAGTTCATATTTTCCCTGATAAATCCTAAAAATTAGTGATCAAAATACAGCTGCAAATGCAACAACTTGGACAAATCTCAAAAATAATATGCTGAGAAAAACCAAAAATCAAAATAACCCAGTTCAATACTAGTCTATAGTAATAGATTTAAGAAAGCATTTTATTTTGGAGGGAGATAGAGAGTGAGAGCAAGGTCATGGATTTCCTCAGGAGGGATATAAGGAAACCTTCTAGGGTAAGGAAGATGATTTTTATCTTCTTTTCTGTGCTGGTTATACAGATATAATACAAGTGTCAAATTTATTGACCTGAATACTTACTATCTGTGCATTTTATTGCACAAAATTGTATTTCAATAAAAATAATGTGAAAAAAGATTTTGAAAAATGAATATTTATATACAAAAACAATTATTAAAACTGTCAATTAAAAATGAAAAGGACTGTGATTTTCAGAATGCTGCTTAAGGAACCCTTTGTATCTTATCTGCAGAGAAACAACAATCAAATCAGGTAAAAATTACATGTAAATTCCCAATCATTTAGTTTATAGAAATTGTTTTAAAGGTATATGGCAAGGGTAAAAAATGTTTTGAGAGGACAGTAATAAAGTATACCATAGACTTAGGTTAAGAGCATGCTATAACCCAATAAATATGTAATCGGCTTGTGGACAATAGCACAGCCATTTTTAGTTTTTAGTTTTCTGTCTTAAAACATAACCTGTAACTGTTTAAAGTTCCAGTTATGGGAAAAACTGCAAAGCTCCAGTTATTCTTCCCTTATCTCACTTTTCCCTTAGCAACAACCAATCAGGTGCCAGGGGGTAATCACCTAAGTTTCCAGATATCTCTGCAACTTCCCTAGCTAGTGAACCAAGGTCAGCCCGAGTCAGGCTAGCCAATCCTCCACGATTAAGCTGACCACCAGAGGAACTACCCAATTAAATGGTAACAAAACTGGAAAGCTCCCCAGACTCCTCCTCCCTTTGTGTAAAAGCATAAAAGGCATCTGCTTAAGGAAATCAGAGCCTCTGAATGTACTCCGCTGTGTCGGTTGTCGACAGAGGTCCAGGCTCGAGCTTGTAAATAAAGACCCTCTTGAACTTTCTTGAAATTGGCTCTTGGTGGTCTCTTGGATTGAACTTTCAGCCACCACAGTTTATTAAAGGAATTTTGATAAATCTCTGTAGTGAGAGTCTGTGGCATTTGAGCCACAACCCATGTCTTCTCCTCATCCTCAGCTCAGCATCAAAGAAGCTCCATTCCAGGTATATGCAGCTAGGAACAATGGGCTCTCTCCTCCTCTATATCCCAGTTTAAGACTATAGTATTACCTTGAGATGGGCAAATCATCAATCTTTCTCCCTTTAGCTCTTAGCTCCATGTTGTTGAAGCTCTACTCTTCATAAGAACATTGAGATATCTGGGACTTTCTTCTTTCATTCTTCTCCCACTCACAGAATTGACATTTCACCCGAGGTATGGCAGGCCAACAATAGGGAATACCAATCACTTGTGCTCCAACTTACTCATAAGATGGAGTTTCTGCTCTAAGAGAGAAGAACCTATAATACTGGAGACTACTGAGTCCACTCTGTGCACCACTTGTAACATGACCTAAATATCATTCTGTGAGGAGTAGTTTATCTATTTTCCCCACCTCCAGTGTCATAGCTATAATGCAAGGTTTTGCTCAGAGGGAGAAGCAGCCCTTAAGAATAGAGAGCTGTATAGCTGTTCTCAAGATAATCAACTTTATTTGGAGCACAGGGTGAGGAAGTCTAATCCTAAGGGCACTGTTGAAAACAATAGGGATTTTGGTGGTAAGTATCTAAGTGAAAGTTAATGAGTCCATGATAAAAACAAGTTAAACATGGATGAGCTAGAAGTTTAAACAGAGAGAACTGGAAAAAGAGAAAGCTAAGAGGAGCTCTGCTTTAGTCAGAGCATACCCCAAATATTACTCTGAAAAATTTACTCTATAAGGAGTCTAGAATTTAATTGAATCAGATTTGGAAGTAATTTACATTGCAAGGCATTGTTGAAAACAATAGAGCAGCCACCTTAATTCATGGAGATTAATTGCTGTCTATGATATCAATAGAGGAAGAGAGATCAGGGAAAGAGATGATTCAAGAGGACCCATCTAAAACCACAGTCATACCAGGGTGCTGCAATCTAAATGTCTGTGTTTTTTCAAAGCTGATATTTTGAAACCAAAGATTCAGTGCAATAGTATTAAAAGGTGGGGGCTCTAAAAAGAGATTAGGTTGTTTTCCCCTTATGAATGGGATCAGTGCCCTATAAAAAAGGCCAAAGGAAACTTGTTTACTTCTTGCACTGTGTGAGGATTCAATGAGAGGTCATTGTCAATAAGGAAATGGACTCTCATCAGATATAAAATATGTCTAAGCCATGATATTGTGCTTCTTAGACTCCAGAACCACCTAAGAAATAAATGCTGGTTGTTCATAAGCCTGATGAACTAAAGCATGGGTGACTGTGCATACCTTCAAAGCTGAGAAACGTCATCATGCGCTGCACATTGTAGGGGAAAAAGACTTCACTTAAATAGTTCTGCCAAGTCACTAAACAAATACCCAAACAAGCAACAATGGGAGCATGAGTGTGAGAAGGACAGCAGTATCCAGATTTGCAACAACGTGTACCTAAAATGTTGTTTTCAACAAATAAATATGAGTCGTAAAACGAAAAAAAGAAAATGTTACCCATACAAGACAAAAAAGCAAGTCACAGAAACTGCCAATAAGAGGATGAAAATACAATATTTAACAAGGACTTCAAGGCAATCATTTAAATTATATTCAAAGAACTAAAAGTAATCCATGTGTTAAAAAAAGTAAATGAAGGTATGATAGCTATGTCTTATCAAGTAGAGAATGTCCATAAAGAGATAAAAATTATTTAAAAATCCCAATTAGAAAAAAGTCAAAATATCCTTGTTTGTAGATAACATGATCTTATGTTTGGAGAAATTTAAAGACCACCAAAAACCAATTAGAACTGATAAATTTACTAAAGTTGAGGAATGCAAAATTAGCACACAATTGGTAGTGTTTCTATATGAAAAATAAGTCAAGAAAATAATTCAATTTACAATGGCTAAAAAAAATTCTAGGAATACATTTAACCAAAAAAGTGAAAGAGCTCTACAAGAAAAACTATAAAATATTGATGAGAAAAATTTAAGAGGACACAAATATATAGAAAGATATCTCATACTCATACATTAGAAAGAATGACATTATTAAAATGTCTATACTACCCAAAGTGTTGTACAGATTTAGTGTAACCTTTATCAAAATCCCAACTACATTATTCACAGAAATAGAAAAACAATCCTAAAATTTGTGTGGAACCACAACAGATCTTAGATAACTAAAGCAACCCTGAGGAAAAACAATCAAACAAACAAAAAACAAGCTGGAGGCATCATATTACTTGATTTCAAATTATACTACAAACTAAAGTAACCAAAACAGTACAAAAACAGACAGACAGACTATTGGAATATAATATGAACCCAGACATTAATTCATGTACTTACAGCAACTCATTTTTGACAAAGTGATCAAGAACATATACTGGGAAAAGGCTAATCTTTTTAATAAGTGCTGCTAGAAACACCAGATACCCATATGCCGAAGAATAAAACTTGATCGCCGTCTTTCATTATATACAAAAATCAACTTAAAACAGATTAAAGACTTAAATGTAAGACTTGAAACTGTGAAACTACTAATTGGGGAAGTGCTATAGGACATTGGATGGACAAAGATTTTTTGGATAAGGCTTCAAAAGCAGGCAACAAAAGCAAAAATATACAAATAGGATAACATCAGGCTAAAAAGTCTTCTGCTCAGTAAAGGAAACAATCAACAAAGTGAAAAGCAACTTACAAAATGGGAGAGAATATCTGCAAACTATCCATCTGACAAAAGTTTGATAATCAGAATATGTAAGGATTTAAAACAACTTAATAGCAAAAAATAAAATAAAATAAAAATAGCAAAAGATATGAATAGACATTTCACAAAAGAAGACATATGAATGGCTAACAGGTATATAAAAAAACCTCAACCTCATTAATCATCAGGAAAATGTACATCAAAACCACAATGAGATATCACAATCTTACCCCAGTTGGAGCGGCTATTATCAAAAGACAAAAAATAGCAAATAGTGAGTATGCAGAGAAAGTGGAATTCTCATAGACTGTTGGCGAGAAGGCAAAGCACTACATCCATTATGAAAATAGTATGGAGGATGATAAAAAAATTAAAATAGAACAATCATATGATGCAGCAATCCCACTTCTGAATATATATCCAAAAGAAATCAGTATATTGAAGAAATATCTGCACTCCCATGTTTATTGCAACTCTATTCACAATATCCAAAACATAGAACCAACTTAAGTGTCCATCAAGAAATGCTAAAGGAAGTTCTTTGGGATAAAAGCAAGTGACTACTACAGACAATAATTTGAATACACATAAAATACACTATGTCTTACTTTCTGCAGTTAGAAAGAAGGCCGCTCAAAGACTTCTGCCCTGGTATTATATGATTCTCAGTCCTGACCACCACTAATCTACATTTATCCCATTTCTGAATACTCCTTTGGCTTTGTGAATTTTGGTTCACGATCTGGACCCAAGTCTCAATTTCTTTTCATGCATGGTTTACTATTCCTCACCTTGGTGTACGTCAATGCTGGCTTACCTTTATTCTTTGATTTGGGTGTTCCTTGCTTTTTTTTAAAATTTAATCTATTTTCCTATGTTCCCTAACTGGTCCTCCTTTGGATTTATTTAGTCTTGTCCTCTACTCACTTCTATGATCTTTCTCATCCAAGCACATTCCAAATTTTGGTATCTTGACTCCTAAAGAGGACAATAAAAGAAAAAAATATTTTCAGTTTATCTAGAAGTTAAGTTCTGATGACAGCAAACAAGCTAAAGAAGCATACACATTTCAGAAAATACAAATATAAATATATATTATATATAATATAAATGTATCATACAAATCAATAGAATAATGTATTAAGTATCCAGTCATTGTGAATCTATTGAAAAAAATCTGAATTTAAGCTGAAACATGGAGAGTAAAAAGTATTACAAAACTTTTGCTATTTTGGCTTTAAACAAAATACATATGGCTAACTTATCAATTCTTAGATTTTACAATGCATAATGCCCTTTCTTTAAAAATGGCAAAATGTACTATGAATTAATAATAATGTACAAAGCTTTAATTTACTGGAAAAACATTGACAATAAGTGTGTGGAAAAATCACTTTCCACCAGTATTTTCTGTAAGAAACCTGTAAAATATTAAGGTGAGGATAATGCTACAGTTCTTTTAAAAAGATAAACTAGTGTTCTTTGCTCTCAGGATAATTTTTCTGACCACATTTCCCTTTCGGTCTATGCTCTAGAGAATCTCATGGTCAGTAATAAATGGCTTTAGTCTCATGAAATTGTTGGCATTTTCATAACATGAAATTGTTTTGGACAGTCATTTTTGATCCATCTCTTATGATCTATGCTGCCCATCTGTGTTTATAGATGGCCACTATGACATCCCCAAGTGGTAATTTGTAGCCAGAAGGATCACAGAATCCACTAGCACTGCAGATTGTGGCAGAGGCTTCTGCAATAAAAACAATCATGTGCTTTCTAAAGATAGATAGTCATTAGTAAAAATGTGCTCTTGAAACACTTTGTTACTGGATACTTTTTAGGTAGAGGGTCTTTTACTGAACTTTGCCAACTTTGGCATGGCATTTCTTGCTTCAGCTCCTTTATGCTTCCCTCTGTTTTTTCCAGAGGCTTCTGAAATGAACACTGTCCTTGTCCTATAGAAAGAAACTAGATTTTGGAGTCAGAAAGAACTATGTTTGAATCTCTGTCCTATCACTTACTATCCTTGTTTTGATAGAGAAGATCTTCAGTCTGTCTGGCTTCCTTTTGCTTATCTGTAAATTGGAGGGGGTAATACCTTCCAGGTTACAAAGATTAAATACAGTATTACCTGAGAAGTTCTTAGAATATAAAGTTCGGTCACTAAAAGACTCTGGTTTGAGTAAGCATTGTGGACACTGAGAGTGAGTTTACAAAGAGCCAAGAACCATCTACAAATGCAGACAGATAGGAAGCCCCATGTATGGTTAGCATTCTTACTGCATTGCCGACAAGAGAAATGGATAATCACAAGGCAAAAGAGAAAGCTATTCAGGAGATTGCCTTCATGAGAGATTTGTATATGGCTGCCCCAAATCTGTTATTTTCCCTGCAAGTTCTTAAAAATGATACCAGAGAAGAATGTCTGTTTTCATTTGTCTATTCTCTGTTGCTGTTTTATTGTATAACATGTAGTATTTCACCTTGATTAACATTATAGTATTTAAATTATAGTTGTAAAATCTAGAAATTGATGTTTATATTTTTCTATTCAACTGTAAATATTGCTTTGGAAAACTTCATGTCAATGTACTAGGTCCTCTGGATATTTCTCACTGCAGTATAGACAATATTATAACTTGTCTGGAAAGAAAAAAAATAGTGAGTCATTGCACTTCATGCCACTATTAACAAATTTGGTGAACCCAGTGTAATTTTGAGGTAGTTCCAAAGCATTTTTTTGAGGTCACATGCATCATTAAAATTGTCTTCTTTTTGACAGTTTTTCTGTTTTTATTTTTTCACTCTTTGCTTTTATCCCCTCTCTCTTTCACACACATACACTCTCACTCACACAACCACACATCTACACACATCCATCTATCTCTAGAAGAGACCAGAAATAACTAGATAATAATGTATTTATTTAAATTAAAAAAAATAATTTTAGATAAGTGGTCTTGCTATGTTGCCCAGGCTGGTCTAGAACTCCTGACCTCAAGTGATCTGCCCACCTCAGCCTCCTGAAGTGCTGGATTATAGGTGTAAGCCAGCAAGCTCAGCTGCTAGGAAAGAATTTAGGAGAATATAAGTAGTTGGAAATAAATGTCAACTATGGTAATTATATTTATCACCATGATTCTCAGGGTGTCAATAAAAATTATAATTATGAAGAGGCTATCTAAGACATTTAACTGTGTTACTTCTAAGGGGCTTTTACCAAAATGAAATGGAATAAGATACCTTTAGTGGGTGCTGGCAGTTGTTGTGGTAACACAGAAGTAAACTAGTATTTATTTTAAAAAATACTTTAAATCTATGCACTATCTTCATTTGGGAAATAACAATCTTGTCTTTTTCAAAAATGAAGTTTTGAATTTTTATAGAGCCTTTTCATGGGAGATAGCCATAAAGGCAGATGGTCATTTTATGGGTGTAAAAACTATAAGTAGGAACACACATAGCTGTGCTTTCGAAGGCCATCTGTGACAGAATGAACTATGAAATTTTCACTGAGATATACTCAGAATGTCTTATTTTCTTTCCAGCTCTAGACATTTTTGCCCCTGTCCTTTAAATCTGTCAACCTAAGTATTCACTGAGTTGGTTGGTAGAAGGCATCTATTCTGTACTCTGACTTGAATTTTGTAGTAGCTAGGTTAGTAGAACTGAGTCTAACAGAAAATACTTAAACATGGAGAATTGATCATGGTTTATCAGGGCTGCTGTAATAAAGTTTTACAAACTGGCTTCTTGAAACGACAAAAATTTATTCTCTTATAATTCTGGAAGTGAAAAGTCCAAAATCAAGGTGCAGTTATGGCTATGCTCTCAGAAACCTCTAGGGAAGGATAGTTGCTTCTTCTAGCTTTCTGTAACCACAGACATTCATTGACTTGCGGATGTATCACTTCAATCTCTGCCTCCTCGGCCACGTGGCATCTTCTTTCTGTGTGTATGACTTCACTTGACATTTGCTTCTCTCTGGGTGTCTGTGTTCAAATTTCCCTCTTATTATGAAAAAACCATTTCTATGAGATTAGAGATCCCCCTAATGACCTTATTTTAACTTTGTTACATTTGCAAAGACCCTGTTTCAAAATGTCACATCTACAAATACCAGAGGTTAGAATTTTAATATGTATTTTGGGGAAATACAATTCACAAACAAAGATTCTTCACCAAAGACCAATTTGCTTATGTACAACCAATAAGCAAAATAACTGGCAACAAATAGTACTCAATAGGTTCAATTATTTCTAATTATTTCTAGGATGTCACAAGAAAGACAGAGAACCAGTCAGCCTCCAAAAACGTTATTTAATTTGATTGTTTTTCTCAGAAGCTACTGGAAGATATTTTTTAAATGGTGGCATTTACAGTTTCAAGGCAAAGTAGATTAATTTTCCATTGGTCAGAAACAGAATTTACTTTTGATAATCATTCGTAATCAAAACTTTGCAAAATACTTTAAATAATTTAAAAGCTGCGAAGTATGACCTGTAGAATTTTCCTATGTCTTTATACTTATGAATAACTTAAAATGAAACATTTAATGGAACAATGGCACAGAGTCTGACGACAGACAAAATGCCGACTGGCATTTTGTACTACTGCTTTCCAGAAAGAAAAGAAGTGCATACAAGTGTTCACCTGGCTGCATTCTCACAAGCTTTGAGTATTATAGTAGCTTTAAAAGAAAAAAATTTCTGTATTCAGAAGATGAATTCTATCTCATTATTGATTTAGTTGACTTTTTGATTAACTAATTGAGCAACAGTAAAGTTGAACAGGTATATTCTTAATGAAAATATGTTTTTTCCTCATAATTTATGTTTTAAATTTTTGATTTTTGTAATACATTTTTCTTAGCATTTCTTTTTTTAACCTCTTCTTATTTTATATTTTGTGATGTTTCCTCACAATTTAGAAATTCTTTGCCTATGTCAAAATAGGTTAAATATATACCCATGGGTAGGAAAGTCACATGTAGATACAGAACAAATGCCAAGCATTTCTTTGGGAGGATGGATAATGAGAAGAAGCTTCTCTGTTCTTATTGATTCATTCATCAACCAATCAGCTTACTGAGTATTAACTGTACACCAAGCAGTATGATGAATTAGCCATGGCTACTGCTCATATGAAGTTCACAGTCTGGTTGAGAAGACAAAGACATGTAAACAAATATGTTCTACTAATACGATAGAAGTTATTACAGAGTCATGTATAAGAAGTAATGAAAGTATCAAAGATAAAATTTTTAATATTTCTTAGGGGATGAATTAGAGAAGGCTTCAAAGGACGTCCCTACCTGAGCTGTGTGACAAATGATAACTAGAGATAGCTCAGGCAGGAAAAAAAGGAGAGGCATATTCCAGAAAGAGGAAAGTTCATGTACAAAAACTTATAAACTTTTAAGCTAGACTGTGCATTCATTGAAAACGTTGGTCATTTTTGGCATGATCATTTTTAAGATCTACCATTTAGCCCTCTGCCTTGCACAAGTATATTCTTAAATTTTAAAAAATAAATCAGTAAGTGAATATATGCACGTGTGCAAGAAATAATGGGAGGTAATGAAGGAGAAGAAAGAGGTATTTTTGGCTGAGGTATGGAGGGGAGTCATTAGTTAGTGTTTCTGAGAATGATGGAAGAGATGAAGTTTGTGGGAAGTCCATGTACCTGGTATTCATTCCACCAAGTAAAGTGACTTGCCACTTATCTATTGACAGTGAAAAATTACTTAATATTACAAAAGGGTAATCTGTCTGATAATGGCTTAGAAGTTAGAAACTTTGTCTTTAATTTTAGATACAAATCCCATCATTTTTTTTGGAAAATTATGTAAATTATGTAAATCCTAGGTAATAGACTTTTAAAAAGTATCAATGTATATATACTAGAAAAAAAGAGGAAAAGATATTGTCATTTTCTAAGTACCACTTATATTATTACCTAGCTTGCTATCTATGAAATAGATGACATCCTTTCCAGATCCTGTCAGCTTCAGAAATGCCAGCAAACCTGACCTGCTTAGCTTACATTGTTGCTATGCAAAATACTGATGGTTTTCACAACTATCACTCTCTCAAAATGTTAGTGTAATATCAGTTACTCAGAAATATCATGTTGGTGTATGTTACAAATGACAGTCATGTAATTTGGAGGACATATTCTGAAGTTATCTATTGTGCATCTTCTGAAGTGATTTCTTAAGCAGGACTATCATAATGTATATTTTTCTTGGATTCTGTGCTCTTGAGTCAAGATGTTTTATGTTTCTACCACAATTTCAGAGAAAACTGAAGAAATTGTCTTCTACTTGGTGTTGTTCTGGGAGTAAAGTTGTGAATAGAAATTTCCTACTAGTGCAAAAATGTACTGCTAAATAAAACTTGTAAGAACGTTTCATGACAAGAACTGTTCATAATGAGGAAAGATTTTCTGTCTCAAATCTCAGTAAAAAAGAATATTCACAGATATAAATCCAAATGCACACACATACTATAAATATAGTAACTTTTGCTGAATGAATGTCATTAAAAGACCCCCCAAAAACAGTTTATTAAGCCCCTCAGCTCCCTGTGAAATATTCCTGGTTTTTAAGTATCTCATGTTAATCAAAATTTCTTTACATTTTTATGTTCATTATTGGAAATGTTCCACACTTGGGCATGATTTAAATTTCCATAAAAAAGCAATGAATCTGGAGCTGGCATTAAAATGTTATTAAGATGACAAGTTATGATCAGTGTCTCCTTAGATGGGGTTGGTGATAGGGGTTTCCCAGTTATTAATCCTAGCAGAGGTCTTGCATGACTGCTCATTAATCATTTCCCTTTTATTAAGATGTCTTTTAAGACATAATCGAGCAAAAAAAAAATCTGTTGTTTCCTACACTTCGAATGTCTCAGTCTTGGTAACTTAGAGTGACTCTTCATTTGGTATATAGATTTGCTCTGCTGGTTTATCTTTTTCCTGTTATCCAATTATCCTGCAATGGCATTTTCCCTGATGTTAGGAATTGCCAAACAGTTCAGAGTTATAATTCTAATGTACCAAATTTAGGGCTGTAAACTATGCTCAGGTGCAGTGTCCTAAAATTAAGGAGCTGTAGGTGAAACCTGGCTTTTCTTTCTTTTTATTTTTGCAAATACACATGAACTTGCTCAGTTGTTGGCAAAATACTCACTATTATATGCCTTTATAAAAATCATAAACAAGCTCTCAGCACATCATGTCAGTAGAAATAAATACAAATAGAATACAAATAGATTCTGTCTCCTTAGTTTTCTGCTTTGTTGTGCAGGTATTCATTCATTCATTAAAAATTAATAACATATCTTAAAATGAAATTGGCCCATCTATGAGAAACCCACAGCCAGCATACTGCTAAACAGACAGAAATTGGAACAATTTCCCCTGAACTAGAACAAGATAAGGATGCCCACTCTTATCCCTCCTTTTCAACATAGTTTTGGAAGTCCTAGCTAGAGCAATCAGACAAGAGAAGATCAGGGGTAGCCAAATAGGAAAAGAGGAAGTCAAGTTATCCCTCTTTTCAGATGACATGATGCTATACCTTGAAAACCCAAGAGAATCTGTCAAAAACCTCCTTGCACTAATAAAGGACTTTGGCAAATCTCAGGGTATAAAGTCATGTGCAAAAGATAGACTCATTACTATACACCAACAATAAACAAACAGAAACCCAAATAAAAAGCACAATTCCATTGATAATAGCAGAAAAAAAATCAAATACCTTGACATCTTCCTAACCAGAGATGTGAAAGACTGTTGAAATGAAAACTACAAAACACTGCTCAGAGAAATCAAAGATGACACAAACAAATGGAAAAATATTCCATGCTCATGTATTGGAAGAGTCAACATTGTTAAGATGTTCATTCTACCCAGAGCAATCTACAGATTTTATGCAATACCCATTAATTTACCAGCAGCATTCTTCTCAGAACTACAATAATTCTTCTGGGAACTATAATAATTCTTCTGGGAACTACAATACAGCAATTCATATATAAACATAAATGACCACAAATTGCCAAAACAATCCTCAGCAACAAAAACAAAGCAGGAAGTTTCACATTCCCAGACTTTAAACTGTATTATAAAGTCACAATAATCAAAACTGCCTGGTATTGATACAAGAACAGGCATACAGACCAATGGAACAGGATAGAGTTTCCAGAAGCAAAACCTCAATTTCTCAACCAACTCATCTTCAACAAAGCCTACACCACCGACTGGGGAGAGTAGAATCTATTCACTAAATGGTGCTGGGAAAACTATCTGACCACATGCAGAAGATTTATACAAGACCCATACCTATCACCATACACAAAAATCAACTCTAAATGGATCAAAGACTCAAATGTAAGACCTCAAACTATAAGAACCTTGGAAAATGCAGGAGACACCCTAATGGAAATGGAACTGGTGACCAATTCCTGATCGAAACCCCAAGTGCCCATGCCGTAAGAGATAAGATAGACAAGTGGGACCTTATCAAAGCACAAACTTCTGCAAAGCCAAAGAAACCATCAAGAGAGCAGGGAGACAGCCCACAGACTGGGAAAATATATTTGCCAACTGTATGTCTGACAAAGGCCTAACATCTAGGATCTACAAGGAACTCAAATGTGCTGAAAAGAGAAAAACAGCCCCATTACAAAATGGGCAAAAGATATGAATAGACAGTTCTCAAAAGAAGACATACGAGCATCCAACAGACACTGAAAAAATGTTCAGCCTCACTAGTCATCAAAGAAATGAAACTAATACTGCACTGAGATACCACCTAACTCTAGTCAGAATGGGCTCATCAATAACTCAAAAAAATAACAGATGCTGGAGAGGATGTGGTGAAAAGGGAATACTTCTACACTTTTGGTGGAAGTGTAAACCAGTACAACCTCTGTTGGAAACAGTGTAGTGATTCCTAAAAGATTTAAAAATTGACCTTCCATACGACCACGCAAACCCCCTACTGGGAATATACTCGGAAGAATTCAAATCACTCTATAAAAATGATAACTGCACACGTATATTTATTGCAGCATTGTTCACAATAGCAAGAACATGGAACCAACCATGCTGCCCATCAAAAGAGGACTGGATAAAAAAAAAATGTGGTACATATACATGATGGAATATTACACCGCCATAAAGAAGAACAAAATCATGAACTTCACAGCAACCTGAATGGACTTAGAGACTACAATACTGAGTTTTCTTTTACAGAAACAAGAACTGAGTATCACATGTTCTTACTCATAAGTAGACCTTGAACAACGATCATAATACTATAAGGAAAGGATTGGCAGTAGTGGGAAGCTGCAGGGGGTGATGAGGGTGGGGAGGTGGGATTGGCAGTAGTGGAATCTGCCTGGTGAAGGGGGGGCACCTCATCAACAAGGGTACCTACATAATGAACATTTGTATACCTAACGCTGAATTGTACCCCACAACTTTAAAATAAAAAAATTAAAAGTAAAAAAAAAAATGAAATTGACAGTAGTGTCTTCTTTTTTCTTTAAAAATTGGTAAAATATCATTCTTATTTTATTTTAGTCATGTATTGCCTCTTTTCAAGTATCATAGTTTGAAGACCGGAACTCTAATTTTGTAATTGAAGAGCTGGATAACTATATGCAACAGGTTGCAGGGGATAAAAGGCAGATTTTCTATTTATAATTAAAAAGAAAAGAAAAATAATTTTTTAAAAAAGCAGCTTATGTTTAGGAACAAATAAAGAGAAAGGCAAAAATACCTTAAGTACTCCTGCCAGTTTAGGAGATACATGGAAATATTCAAGTTAAAAATATATACTCGTGTATTCTCAACACTGTAATGAAATGCATGAGGAACAATAATAATTCATAAACTAAACACAGCATAAAATATCTATGGAAGAATGTATGTGTATAGATTATAGATGAGTAAAATAAGAAGAAAACATTTTAAATAAAAAAACAAAACACATAATATATTTAAACATGTTTAAGTGAAAAGATTGTTATATTCTAGTACCTCCAGATGTGCTTGATATAAAATATGGTTCAACTTCAAAAAGTTAAACATTATACCATATAACCCAGCAAATCTACTCTGAGATGTGTACTCAAAAGAAAAAAAACTGGGACTCAAATATATATATGCATGCCAGTGTTCACCACAGTATTATTCATAATAGCCATTAGGTGGAAACAACCCAAGTGAATAAATAAACACAGTGTGGTATTTACAAATGATGAAATATTATTCATTCATAAAAAGGAATAAATTGCTGACACATGCTACAACATAGATAAACCTTGAAAACATTGTACTCAGTGAAATAAGCCAGACACAAAAGGACTAAGATTGTATAATTTTACTCAAATAAAATATCCAGAATAGACAAAGTCACAGAGAAAGTAGACAGATTAGAGATGTCCAAGGTCTGTGAGTAGAGGCAAAGTGAATTTATTGCTTAATGGGAAGAGGGTTTCTGTTTGGGTGATGAAAAGTTTTGGAAATAGATTGTGGTGATAGTTACACAACATTGTGCATGTAATTAATGCCAAATGTTACATATAATACATTAAAATATAGGCATTCCAATCATTTTAATGGATCATAATATATGAGCGATAACTTAACATGTCTTACCACATTATAATGACATATATTGTTATGATGCCTGTCTTTTAGAAAGTGCAATGTATTTTCAGATGTTATTTATTAATCCCAATTTAAACCAAAATGTTATGATTTAAATATCAATTTTAGTACATCCCTGAACAGTCACTTTCATTGTATGGTAGTGTTGTGAGATACAACCACCATATTCTACGTAGTCCAGGCTACTCTCCTGGAGAGAAAGGCCTGGGATGGAGTGAAAAAGGGAAGGGAGAAGAGGAATCATGTGGAGGAAGATAGGGAGAGAGGAAGGGAGGAAGGGAGAGAAAGAGAAGGGAGAGATAAGGGAGAGTGACAGAGAGAGAAAGAGAATAAATGGGTAAAAAAAACAAACCCACAAAAAACTACGTTAGCCAGGCTCAGTGGCTCAGCCTGTAATCCCAGCGCTTTGGGAGGCTGAGGTGAGTGGATTGCCTGAACCCGCGGGTTTGAGACCCGCCTGGG
Organism: Cephalopachus bancanus; assembly: GCA_027257055.1. Taxonomy (NCBI): domain Eukaryota; kingdom Metazoa; phylum Chordata; class Mammalia; order Primates; family Tarsiidae; genus Cephalopachus; species Cephalopachus bancanus. The sequence goes on along the minus strand of JAPVLO010000024.1, from coordinate 10,059,763 downwards.
CAACTTGGCAAGACCTCATCTCTACAATAAATAAAAAATTAACCGGCATGGTAGCACGCGCCTGTAGTTCCAGCTACTTGGAAGCCTGAGGCGGAAGAATCGCCGGAGCCCAGCAGGTTGAGGCTGTGGTGACCAGGAGCATGCCACTGCACTCCAGCCTGGGTGATAGAGTGAGACTCCAACTCAAAACAAAACAAAATAAAACAAAACTATGTTAGCCTCAGACAATGGACAATAGACTCAATAAACCCATAGAATCATTAAAAAAATGCATTATCAGTTTTTGCCAGCAATGTTTTTCTTTGAATTATGTCATAGAAAAAGATTGTTGAAACTCATTTATTCACCCAATAAGTACCTATTGAATATCTACTCTATTAAGTCTATCTGTATTTCTAATTCAGACCCCTTTGCACCAAAACTTCCTTCATGACAATCTTCAGGTGAATCTCATTCTTTCATTATCTTATCTTTATCCTTGATTCTTTACACCTGATCTTTAATTCAAGGTCTTTGGATGAAAATTCATAAATTCCAAATTAAAATCTGTTTCTTGAAGATGCAGCTGCTCAGAACTTTTAAAAAGTAGATTCTTGTATTTACCTTGTAACTTATTTATTTTAACTTTTACTCCTTAGTGTCAAGTTCACTTTTCCACCTTCCATTTTTCCCCAAAACATGTCAAAAAATTGTTTTCTTTTTTCTTCCTTCTTTTCTCCTCAAGGAAGTAAGACACAGAGTTTAGAAATACAAGTGAGGCCAGGTGTGGTGGCTCATGCTTGTAAAGTCAGCATTAAAGGAGGCCAAGGCAGAAGGACTGCTTGAGCCCAGGAGCTTCAGACCAGCCTAGGGAACATAGTGAGAGCTTGTCATACAAAAATAAAAATAAATTAGGCAGACAAGGTGGCACATGCCTGTGTTCCCAGCTACACAGGAGGCTGAGGCAGAAGAATTGCCTGGCCCAAAAGGTTGAGGTTACAGTGAGCCATGATCATGCCCCCTGCACTCCAACCTGGGTGACAGTGTTAGACTCTGACTCAATAAATAAATAAATAAGTAAATAAGTAAATAAATAAATACATAAATATGTTCTGAAAAGAAAATTATGAGAATATTCATCCATGTTAATGAGTCAAATCACCTTAGTTCTCTACTCATTGCTGTATCTATTGAATGATTGATTGCTTGTAATATATTCGGGAATTTATGGAATTTGTAATATATTGTGATATTTTTATAAGTGGAAAAACTAGAGAAGTTCATTATGGATCTAAAAAACTCTTAAGGGTTAATGTGTGTGCACATGTATATTCACACAAACATATCAAATATAAAAAATCTTCTCTGCTTAGGAAGATACCGAGGCATATCATTTTTTGTGGCTATTGTGAATGGAATTGTGCTTTTTATTTCGTTCTCTGCCTTTTTGTTGTTGGTGTATAAGAATGTGAGGTCTTTTGTAGAGTTGGTCTGGAGGCTGCGTAAGCTCTTAGGGATTGAATATCTGGGAAAGATTTTAATTCTCCATCACTGATGAAGTTTAACTTAGCTGGGCAGGTAAATCTTGGTTGAAATTGTTTATGTTTGAGAACTTCGAAGATTGGGCTCCATGTTCTCCCAGCCTGAAGTGCTTCTGTAGATACATCTGATGTTATTCTAGTTGGTCTTACCTGGTAGGTAGTCTGACCTTTTTCTCTTGCTGCATTTAGGATTTTTTCTTTTATACCTACTTTGTGTAAGCAAATTACTATGTGTCCAGTAGTTGGTCTTCTCATTGGTTGTATTGCAGGGTTTCTCTGAATCTCTTGTGTTTGAATAGTCACATCACTGATAAGATGAGGGAAGTTCTTTTGGCTAATTTCATGGAATATTTGTTCTAGGGTGGCCAGTGTTTCTCTCTATCTGCCTCAGGGATTCCAATTAATCTTAGGTTTGGCCTCTTGAAATAATCAGTCATCTCTTGGAGGTTTTGTTTTGTCTTTTTAAGCTTCTTTTCTATGTTTTTAACAGTTTGGATTAGTTCCATATTTTGGTCCTCAAACTCTGAGATTCTTCTGCTTGGCTAACTCTGCTTTCCATGCTTATCACTTTGTTATTTATTTCATTCACTGTATTCTTTATTGCTGTTATCTCAGTTATTATCTCCTTCATTCTTTCCTCTTGTCTTTCCTCAATTCTATTTATCCTCTCTGTTAATGTATTGATATCTGGGTTTGTGGTTTTAGATCAGTGATTCTGTGGCTCTTCATTGTTTGTGTTCTGAAGTCTGTATTTCCGGTGTCTCATCTCCCATGGGTTTGTGTGAGACCTATATTCTTCTTTTGGTTTTTCTTCATTTGTGTAGATTTTCCACTCCCTACCCCCCACCTTTTTTTTTTTTAACCTCTTCCCTAATTCTGTTGTTCTGAGATGGGGGATAGTTTTTATTTCTGTTTGCTCAATCTCCCATTCTTCTTTATGTAGGGTCCTCTGACTTTTTTCAATTCTGAAGCTGGCCTGTGGGTTGGGGGATATACTCTTGCAATTTTGAGATTTAATTGAGGGGGTGGGGTGGGAGCTGTGATTCAGAAACTGCAGATCCCAGTATCTGCTGACAGGTGTGTGGGCCCCTTGGAACCCTCTTCCCACTGCCTTATAATCTGTCCATGCAGTGGGGGTATAGGTTTGCCCCCGAAAGCAAAATCAGGTAAGAAAAAGGAAAAGAATTTAAAAAAGGAAGGAGGGGGGCAAGAGGAAGGTATATAGAGAGAAGAACAAAGGGGAAAACAGACAACTAACAAATGAAAAGAGACACAAAGACAGAAAATATTTTTAAAAAGCTAAAACATACAGATAATCATACAAATACACAAACTGACAAAAACCATTCTATTGATGTACTTTCCCTCTCAAAATACCCATACACAAACAGGAAGTCTTAAAAACAGCAATAAAATAACAGAAATAAAGCAAATATGAAAATGTAATAAAAACAGAAAGAAAAAAGAAAACTAAAACAAAAAGAAAACAAACAAAAAATGAGCAGAACAAACAGACAAACAAAAAGCCCCACAAAACTGGCTCTGGTGTTGTTCCTATGAGTCCAACTTCCTTTCAACTCTGATCTCCAGTCCCTCCCCTGTGCTTTCAGCATAGGCTGATAGTGTTGCTCTCAGTATGGGTCAGATGCCCCGTGGAGTACTGTGGGAGGAGGGTCAATCAGATCTGGACTCACTCTGCTTGCTGCCTGTCAAGTCTCCCACTCAGATCTGACATGTCTGTGTCCAATGCAGCATGGAGGAAGGGTTTCTGTCTCTCTCAATTTGATGAGATTACCTCTAGATCTCAGGTTGGAGGCTGGGTGGAACTGGGTGGGGCAATGCAGGTCTTTGGTCCTGGGAGAGAGAAAATGACTCCGGCTGGCCTTTCCTCACTGGTGGTGGAGCTCCTCTCCAGTTCTCCCCGATCTTCTCTCTCCACGGATTGATAGGAGCTCTAGCAGCTTTGCTATCTCAGGTGATGGTGTGGGCCAGGTGCCAGGCGATAAGAATCAGCTGCATTTGGCAGGCTCCTGTGAGGAGAGTCCCAAGAATAGCAGACGATCCTGCACACCTGCAGCTCCAATCTCAAGGTGGTGGAGGGTTGCAGTCACCTGGGTGCATGAACCCGAGTCTCCCTTCGGACAGACTTTCATTCACCCACTGAGACACACCCACTCACACAGGGAGTCTTTATGGACACTCTCTTTTGCAGAGACTCTCACAATTCGACCTGCCCCATCGCCATATTGCTGGAAATATCTGGCTGTCTTTTAAATGTTGATTTGTACCCTGAGACTTTGCCAAAGTCCTTTGTCAGTGGAAGTAGGTTTTTGACAGTTTGTCTTGGATTTTTGAGTTATAGGATCATATCATCAGCAAAGAGGGATAGCTTGACTTGTTCTTTTCCTATTTGGATATGCCTGTGATCTTCTTCTCTTCCCTAATTGCTCTAGCTAGGACTTGCAACATAATGTTGAACAAGAGGGATGAGAGTGGGCAGCCTTGTCTTATTCCTTTTTTCAATGGCAATGCTTCCAATTTCGGTCCATTTAGCTATATGTTGATTGTGGGATTATCATAGATGGTTCTTACTATTTTGAGGTATGTTCTCTCTATGCCTATGTGTTTGAGGGTTTTTATCAAGAAGGGATGCTGGATTTTATCAAAAGCTTTTTCTACATCTCAGTGATTATAAAAAATGATGCCTCTTATCAGGGTTTTAGATAGGTTATCTGCGTGTTCATCTGTGTATGGGGAGTACATGCACTTTTTATTTAAACAGAGAGTGACATTTATACACCCTATTATACAAATTCTTTTATAATATTTAGTTTTTAATTTTAAATAGAATTTCATATATTTACATGTTATGTTTGATATACAGGTATGAGGGGGTACCCAAAAAACTCAGAATTTATTTATTAAAAAAGTGTACCTTTTCTTACATGTTTAAACTTCAGTCACCTTCAAAGTATTCTCTATTTGATGCAATACACCTGTGGAAAAACAATTTTTCCCCTGATGTTTTCTTCTAAGAGTTTTATAGCTTTAGGTTTTAATATATAGATATATTTTTGAGTTGGAGTCTCACTCTGTTGCCCAGGCAGGAGTGCAGTGGTATACTCACGGCCACTCCAGTGTCAACCTGCTGGACTCTGGTCATCATTCCATCTCAGTCTTCCAAGTAGCCAGAACTACAGGTGGACACTACCACGCCAGCTAATTTTTTGTTGGGAGCCAGCCACAGAGGCCCACTGAGCATTAGGGATCAGGAAGGTCCGTTGACCCTGAGACCACTAGGATGCGTTCGGGGGCTATTGGCCCCATTTCCTCCCTCTTTCTACTCAGCACTAACCAGATTAAGCTCCTGTGAGCTCAAAACATAAAAACTCTGAGACCGGGATGAACACAAGCTAACTTTAGAAGCTCATTGCTCCCATTCTTCCGCAAACTGCAGTTTTGGCTTTCACACAACTTATAATTCAAACTCGTGTCACATTTAAGAGCCTTAGTATTGGTCACAGGCTTCTGGGTCATGATCTTAGGATTTATTGAAGGTGTAAATTGTAGAATATAGTTTTAGAAGACAGCCATTTTGTTGAAAGAATGCGGCTGGGTTACTTGCAGGTAGCCCACTGTGAACTTTGGACTGGGCCACATTCCAAACATTCTGGGATGGGCCACTTTTGTTTGTAAAGTAAATACTTAAGCTTCTATAGAATTGTTTAACTTGGCATAAGTCAATCAGTTTAGGATGAAAAAGGTTTATAGAATATGTCAGTCATGGATTAGGTTATCCTTTGTTATGGGATTTTAAGATTATCATATGAAAAGTATTTAAAGGCAATCATTGATTAAGTTTTCACGGATTAAGGTTTCTGGTGGATGGGGGATGCCCCTCCCACATCTGACTTTGTGTATAAAAGACCCGTTGTAATTCCCAATAACACACATCGCTTCTGCACTAGACTGGAGTTCAGTCTCTTTCTTTCTCTCTCTTCTTCCCCCCAATCGCTGATGCTGTCTCCACCTTTGGGGTACCCTGAACCCGGCTGGAACTGGTCCTCAGTAATTTTTGATTTATTGTAGAGATGAGGTCTCACTGAGTTGCCCAGGTTGTTCTAATTTTTAAAAAATATTTTAATTTTATTTTAAAGATGTGAGGTATGATTCACAATTAGGTATACAAGTGGTCATAGAACAGGAAAAGTTTGGGCCTCCCTTTGGTCCCCACTCTACCTGGTTAGAGATCAGGTACCCTTATGGGTGTGTGTCCCCCCCATGCCCACCCTGGCAGTATCCTGCTACTGCCAATCCCTTTCTTATAGTATTACAGTAAATGGTCAGGGTTCGCTTATGAGTGAGAACATGTGGTATTCTGTTCTTTATTTCAGTGATAGATCACTGAGTATGATAGACTCTAAATTTATCCAAGTTGCTGTGAAGTTCATATGTTTGTCCTTCTTTATGGCTACATAATATTCCATTGTATATATGTACCACATTTTTTCTTTTTTGAGTCAAAGTCTCACTTTGTTGCCCATGTTAGAATGCAGTTGCACACTTATGGCCAATGAAGCCTTGAACTGCTGGGCTCAGATGATCCTTCCACCTCAGCCTTTCAAGCTCTCTGCCTGCTTGTTGTCATGCTACTATACTCAGCTTAATTTTTTTATTTATTGTAGAGATGAGGTCTCACCAAGTTGCCCAGGCTGGTCTTGAGCCCTTGAGCTCAGGCAGTCCTCTCACCTTGGCCTCCCAAAGTGCTGGGATTACAGGCTTGAGCCACTGCGCCTGATAATACATTATTTTAATCCAGTCCAGTATTGATGGGCAGCCTGGTTGGTTCCATGCTTTTGCTATTGTGAATAGTTCTGCAATAAATATGTGTGTAGGTATTTTTTCTGTAGAATGATTTGGGTTTCTATGGGTATATCCTCAGTAAGGGAATTGCTAGGTCATATGAGAGGTCAATTTCTAGTTTTTTTTTTAGAAATTGTCACACTGTTTTCCAAAGAGGTTGCATTAGTTTGCATTCCCACCAGCAGTGAAGAAGCGTTCCTTTTTCTCTGCATCCTCACCAGCATCTGCTGCTGTGTGTTTTATTAATGATGGCCATTCTTACTGGGATTAGGTGTTATCTCAGTGTGGTTTTGATCTGCATTTCTCTGATGATGAGTGAGGCTGAGCACTTTTTCATGTGTCTGTTGGCTGCCTGTATACCTTCCTTGGAGAAGTGTCTACTCATGTCTTTTGCCCACTTTTAATGGGGCTGTTTGTTTTTTTCCTTTAGGCATGTTTGCATTCCTTGTAGATCCTGGTGTTAGGTTTCTTTAGATATACAGTTGGTAAATATTTTTTTCCCATTCTGTGATCTGTCTCCCTACTCTCTTGATGGTTTCTTTTGCTTTGCAGAAGCTATTCACTGATGAGGTCCCACTTGTCTATCTTATCTCTTATAGCATGGGCACTTGGAGTTTTGATCAGGAATTGGTTGCCAGTTCCAATTTCCATAGAGGTGTCTCTTGCATTTTCTAAGGTTGTTATAGTTTGAGGTTTTACGTTTAGGTCTTTTATCTATTTAGAGTTGATTTTGTGTATGGTGATAGGTAGGGGTCCTGTTTTAATCTTCTGCATGTGGCCAGCCTGTTTTCCCAGCACCATTTACTGAATAGGTTCTCCTATCCCCATTGGTTATTGATGGAGGCTTTGTCAAAGATGAGTTGGTTGAGAAATTGAAATTTTGTTTCCTAAATCTCTATCCGGTTTCATTGGCCCATATGCCTGTTCTTGTACCAATACAAGATTGTTTTGATTATTGTAATCTTATAGTGAAATTTACAGTCTGGAAGTGTGATACCACCCAAGTTGTTTCTCTTGCTAAGGATTGTTTTGGCTATTTGTGGTCATTCATCTTTCCATATGAATTTCTGTATTGTCATTTCCAGGTCTGAGAAGAATGATGTTGATAATTGAATGGATATTGTGCTGAATCTGTACATTGCTTTTGGTAGGATGAAAATCTTAATAATGTTGATTCTTCTTTTTTTTTTTTAAAGTTGGAGTCTCACTCTGTCACCCAGACTGGAGTGCAATGGCTGCTCCTGGCCACAGCAGCCTCGACCTGCTGGGCTCTGGCGATCCTTCCACCTCAGCCTTCCAAGTATCTGGAACTACAGGCACGCGCTACCACGCCTGGCTAATTTTTTGATTTATTGTAGAGATGAGGTCTCGCCAAGTTGCCCAGGTGGGTCTCGAACCCACGGGCTCAGGCAATCCACTCATTTCAGCCTCCCAAGGTGTGGGATTACAGGCTGAGCCATCAAGCCCGGCTATGTTGATTCTTCTTATCCGTGAGCATGGAATATTTTTCCATTCATTTGTGTCTTCTTGGATTTCTTTAAGCAGTGTTTTGTAGTTTTCATTATAAAGATCTTTCATTTCTTTGGTTAGGAAGATGTATTTCATTTTTGCGTGTGTGGCTATTGTGAATGGGATTGTGCTTTTTATTTGGTTGTCTGCCTGCTTACTGTTGGTATATAAGAATGCAACTGTCTTTTCCACATTTATTGTGTATCCTGAGACTTGCCAAAGTCCTTTATCAGTGAAAGCAAGTTTTTGACAGAGTCTCTTGGGTTTTCCAGATATAGGATCATATCATTAGCAAAGAGGGATAACTTAACTTCCTCTTTTCCTATTTGGATACCCCTGATTTCCTTCTCTTGTCTAATTGCTCTAGCAAGGATTTCCAACACAAGGTTTAACAAGAATGGTGAGAATGGGCATCCTTATCTTGTTTTGATTTTCAGGGGAAATGTTTCCAGTTTCTGTCCATTTAGCAATGTGCTGGCTATGAGTTTATGGTAGATGGCCCTTTCTATTTTGAGGTATGTCCCTGCTATGCCTAGGTATTTGAGGGTTTTTATCAAGACGCAATGCTGGATTTTTATAAAAAGCTTTTTTCTACATCTCATAATATAAGCATGTGGTTCTTTTTGCATCTATTGACGTATTTAATTACATTTATGGTCTTGTGGATGTTGAAGCAGTGCTGCATCCTGGGGATGAAGCCTACTTGGTCATAATGGACAATTCTTGAGATGTGTTCTTGGATCTGATTTGCTAGAATCTTGTTGAGAATTTTTGCATCTATGTTCATTGGGATATTGGCCTGCAGTTCTCTTTTTGGTGGATCTTTGCCCAGTTTGGTTATCAGTTTGATATTAGCTTCATAAAATGATTTGGGGAGAATTCCATCTTTCTCAATTGCCTGGAATACTTTCAATAGGATAAGTATCAGCTCCTCCTTGTACATTTTATAGAATTCCACTGGAAAGTCATCCAACCCAGGACTTTTTTTTTGCAGGTAGTTTTCTTATGACTGGGTCAAATTCCTGGATTGCTATTGGTCTACTAAGTGTATCAATGTCTTCTTGCTTCAACTTTGAGAGGTTGTGTGATGTCAGAAAGTCCTCCATTTCATTTAGGTTATCAAGTTTGTTTCCATACAGATGTGCATAGTAATCTCTGGTAATCTTGTATTTCTTTGCAATCAGTTGTGATTTGATCTTTTGCATTTCTGAGTGTGTTTATTTGGGTTTTCTCTCTCTTTATCTTGGTCATTCTCACTTGGGGTTCATCAGTCTTGTTTTCTCTTTCAGAGAACCAGCTTTTGTTTTTTTCTATGGTATTTTTATCGTCTATGTCCCACATTTGGGCTTTTACTTGGGTGGTCTGGATTCTTTTGCTAAAGTTAGAATTTTAGTGGTCTTGTCTTTTCCAGCTCTCTTAGGATATTTGTTAGGCTGTTAATCTGTGATTTTTCTATCTTCCTGATGCATGTTCATAGAGATATAAATTCCCTTCTTAGAACTGTTTTCATGGTATCCCAGAAGTTTTGGTAAGATGTTTCTTCTTTTTCATTTGTCTCCAGGAATATTTTAATTTGTGTTTTGATTTCTGGGTTGACCCAGTCGTCATTCAGTATCATGCTGTTTAGTGTCCATGTCTTTGTGGGTTTTGGGGAATGTTGTTGGTGTTGATATTTACTTTTATTCCATTGTGGTCTGGGAAGATGCATGGCAGTATTTTGGTTTTATGAAATTAATTTATGCTTAATTTAGGGCTGAGGATATGATTGATCTTGGAATACATTTCATGTAGTGATGAGTAAAATGTATTTTCTGTGGTTGTTGGGTGGCGTATTCAGTAGATATCTATTAAGTTCATTTGTTTGAGCATCAAGTTGAGGTTCTGGATCTCTTTGTTGATTTATTGTCTCAATGATCTATCTAGGGTTGTTAGTGTGGTATTTAATTTCCCCACTATAATAGTGTTAGAATCACTATCTTTTAAAAAAATTTACTTAGTAATTGCTTTATTAAAACTGGTGCTCCTGTGTTGGGTGCATATATGTTTAGGATGGATATTTCTTGTTGGTGGATTGAACCTTTTATTATTATGCAGTGTCCTGTATCTTTTTAAAGTTTTGATAGCCTAAAGATTGTTTTGTCTGATATTAAGATCATGATTCCTGCCTTCTTTTGTGATCTATTCACCTGAAAACTCATTTTCCATCCTCTAACTTTGATTCTGTGTGCATCACTTGTGGTGAGATGAATTTCCTGTATGCAGCAAATTTTGGATCATGGTTTTTTATCCAGTTTGCCATTCTGTGCCTTTTCAATGGTGCATTTTAGTCTATTCATGTTCAGGCTGATTATTGAAATGTGATTGTTTATCCTGATCATGAGATTCTTATAAAGTTTTTTCTTTGTTTTCTTTGAGTATTGGGGTTGATGTATGTGTGTGTTTTCAAGTTTGGAGTCACAATGTATTCTCTGTCAATCTGTGTTCTGCTGTTCTTTTTTTTTTCTTTCTTCTGTTTTAATACCTCTTTAAGCATCTTCTGTAGGACTAGTTTGGAATCTGTATCATCTCCTAGGGACTGGATGTCTGGAAAAGATTTTAAGTCTCCATCGTTGGTGAAGCTGAGCTTGGCTGAGTAGGAAATTTTTGGTTGAAAGTGTTTAAGGACTTTGAATAGTGGACTCCAGTCCCTTCTTGTTTGTAGTGCTTCTGCCAATAGGTCTGTTGCTATTCTCATTGGTTTTCCCTGGTAGATAGTCTGATCTTTCTCTCTTGCTGCATTTAGGATTTTTTTCTTTTGTGCCTACTTTGTACAGGCAAATTACTATGTGTCTAGGGGTTTGTCTTCTCATTTGATGTCTTGTAGTGTTTCTCTGTATCTGTTGTGTTTGAATGGTAACATCTCTGGCAAGTTGGAGAAAGTTTTCTTGGATAACGTCTTGGAATACTTGTTCCAAGGTGTTCTACATTTCTTCTTCTTCTTCTGGGATACCAATCAGGCGTAGGTTTGGCCTCTGGATACAATCAAACATCTCTTGGAGGCTTTGTTCTTACTTTCTTACTGAGTTTTCTTTCTATGTTTTTTACAGATTGGGTTAATTCCATGTTTTGGTCTTCAAGTTCTGAGATTCTTTCTTCTGCTTGATTTATTCTGATTTTCATGCTTGTCATCTTGTTATTTATTTTCTGGATAGAATTTTTTTATGGCCAAAATTTCTGTTACAAGTTCTTTCAGTGTTGCATCTTGTCTTTCTTGAGTCTTATCCACTCTTTCCATCCATTCCCTAATTCCTGTTGTATTCTGGGGCCAGTCATTGGTGACATTCATTGTTTGGATTCTGAGGTCTGATTTTTCAGGCGTTTTCTCTTTGAAACACTGTAATTACCTGTTTTCTTCCATTGATTTTTTTCCTCATTTGTGACAGGTCCCTTACATTTCTCTTTAATTCTGTTATTCAGTGGTAGCGGGAGGGACTTTCACTTCTGATGCTTGCTCAGTCCTCTATTCTTCTCTGTTCAGGGCTCTGATTTTGTTCTATTTTGCAACAGAACTGTGGATGGAAAGCTTTGCTATCTATTTTAGTTTTGAGAATTAAATAAGGTGGAGGATAGGGAGCTAGGATGCAAAAACGACTTCCAAATCAAAATGTTCACTTATTTGGCATGGATTCCCTGAGCTCACTCTCCACCATCACTCTGTTTGACAATGCAATGGGTATGTGTGTGTACCTCCTGAGTCCAAGATACAGTATCAACAATGGGGAGAACAGAGAAAAGTAGAATAAAATAAGTGGACAGAATTTTTTTTTTAATTTAAAAAATATGGAACAAGAGCAGAAACCCAAGCAACACACACACACACACACACACACACACACACACACACATACACATCCCAAAATAAAATGGAATAACAGTGAAACAAAACAAAAAACAACAAAAACAACAAAAAAGGAAAACCAAACACAGACACACACGCCTGACCCAAAATGATAGAAGAAAAAAAAAGTAAAGGAATTCAAATCAAACCCTCACACATATATTTGCGGGGGCCGCCCCACAAGGGTCGTGGAAAGTGTTGAAGGAAAGACAGATAGGCGATGGATGAAGATCATATACACGGACACCTGCTTCTTGAACAGATGACAATTTAATGTTAGTTAACACAGAGCTTTTATACCATTTGTGAAGAGGCAAGACAAAGAAAATTCACGTACATATCTTTTAAAAATTACCATCTAGTGGTCTTAGTAGTGAACAAACCAAGATTCCCATAGGCTTTAGTAGCAAACAAACCAAGATTCCCATAGGCATTTAGACAACGTCTTATTCATAAAGCCAAATGTCCCAAATTACAGTTCTTGAAATGTTTCAAGAAAGTTTCTTTAAGTCTATATTTCTTTATGTGTCAGGAATTTTCTCATCTTAGGCTCTTATGTTCTTCAGAGTCCTGTGATTGCCTCCCTTGTCCAGATGTCCTCGTTACTTTTCTCTTATGTTGCAGTGCTTGTTTCTAAGGAGAACTCAAAAGAAGCTTTTAGGAATGTTTCCCAGGCCCCTCAAGGTTACTTTCTGTTTTAGCTGATCTGTCATAAAAGTGTCTGATTATTATATTATGAGTTTAGTGAAAACCTACTCTATAAATGTTAACTTAGAGTTTTAACTATTGAATTAAATAAAAACCTTAACATTAATCTTTATCCTAAGTTAGTGAAAACAGTGTTATAAATCACCTACATAACTCCTAGATAAGTGTTAGAACTTATAATGAATTCATAATGAACTTTACTATAAACTTGTGTTTCTAAAAATCCTTATGTCTAAACACTAAACTGTATAATCCTAAATCAAATAAGGAGTGGATATACTTATATCATTTATTACTTAAGCAATATCTAGTAACTTATAACCAAGTGAAAGAAAGCACTCTTGATGTGCTTCAGAGTTTAACCCTTGCATATGTTAGAAAAGGCCAAGTGGCATAGGGAAAATGGAAAAATAAACCATGACATTTCCAGGTTAGCTGTGATTCTTCGCATAAACCTGCCATCTTCTTCTTCCACGACTGCACAGAATTTCTTCAGCTGTATCAAGAGCAAAGACGGAAGACAGAAGGGCCTCAGCTGCCCAGACTTGCTTTGCGGCTGGGGGTCCTCAGCGCACCTGGACTTTGTCAATCAGGCGGGCCTCCAAGGCTGGCTCCCAACATGTATTCACACAAATATTAAACTAAAAAAAGAGAAGAACAAAAAAGCATAAACAAACTAACAAAAAACTGAAAGATGATGACTTAATCCTTCAGGTACACACATAAGCAGAAAAGAAAAAACAAAAGAAGAAAGAAAAAAAGAAGAAAGAAAAATGGGGTTAGAGGATGCAGATTGAATCTTCACATACACATTCATGCACAAAGGAAACATATTAAAAAATTTTTTTTAAAGCCCACAAAAACCTTGTGGCAAAAAACTCTTGTGGCAAGTTCTGAAATTGTTCCTCTCAGCTGTTCCTCTATTGTCTCTTGCAGAGCTTCAGCCTCATTCACAATCTCCCAGTGTCTGACCCAGGGAAGAAGGAGAAGGTAGTAGGGGTTTGTGTGACTTTATTCCTCCCCTCTTACTCTAGTATGGTCAGGCAGATTCCCTCCAGTGGGGAGGTATGGGATAGTCTTTTCCCCAGGTGCTAGCAGGGTAGTGCCCTAGCCAGTCTTATCTTGGAGTGGAGTCCTCCTGTGGAGGCTGATGTCCAGGCTTCACCTGGGTTTGTCCCTCTCAGTTGTGCTGCAGCCATGTGGGTCTGATGTTCAAGGGATTGCAGAGGAGCAGGGGGTTGAGTCAGTCACAGACTCAGCACTGATCTCTTTGGAGGTCATACTTGTCCTTTTCTGGCCACACCTTTACCTTGCAGCTGAATCATGGTAGGAAGTTGGGCACCTGAGACTCAGCACTCATCCTGTCTTCCCATAGTTTGTGCTTTCAGAATATTCCCTCTGTGCCCTGATCAACCCTTTAGTAGTTAATCTGTTGATCACAGGTCTGTCGCTCCATGGCAAGCAAACTGGTGCACTTTCCTGCCCAGTTTTCAATATGGTGGCAGGGTGCCTTTTTTATCTTCTCCAGTGGGGTTCTGCCTCTGGACTTCCTTGTTCTGCTCCCTCTATAGCCCTTGTTGCCAGTGTCTGGCCAAGTGCTGCAGAGGTGAGACAGAATCTGGAGCCAGCAGTCTCTCCCAGCTACTTTTTCCTGAGAAATGCTTTGTTGATTTTTTTAAAATGGCACTCACCTTCTGTGCCCTGGATAGGCTAGGGACCAAGCAGAGCAGCTAAGGAACCAACTGTTTCACTAGGGGAGCCCTGGCCACTTCCTTCCAAGTCCCTACTCAGTAAGCCACTCACACACCCACTGACACATATGCAAAATTTTTCATATGCTCACTCACTCACACTGACTAGCATAGTCTGACTGGCTCCACCTCTATCCTTCTGAGAATCAATCATCATTTGTATGTCTTTGGGGTCGGTTGTGACTTGATTTTTTACATTTCTGATTGAGTTTATTTGGGTATTTTCTCTTTTTTTCTTGGTCATTCGGGCTAGGGGGTCTATCAATCTTGTTTGTCCTTTCAAAGAACCAACTATTTTTTAATTGATTTTTTTCTTTCTTTCTTTCTATCTTCTTCTTCATCTTTTTTTGTTTTTGTCTTCTGTATCTTATATTTGGTATCTTTACTTTGGTGATCTGGATTCTTCTCCTAAAGTCAGGGTTTTGGTGGTCTTGCCTTTCCAGCTTCCTTAGGTGATTTGTTAGGCTGTTAACTTGTTTTCTTTGTATTTTCTTGATGTGTGTTTGCAGAGATATAAATTCTTCTCTATGTGTGGCCTTCATGGCATTCCAGAGATTTTGGTAAACTGTTTCTTTACTTTCATTTATTTCTAGTAGTCTTTTAATTTCTTTTTTGATTTCTGTGTTGACCCAGGTGTTGTTCAGCATCATGCTATTATGTCTTTGTGGGTTTGGGGGAAATTTTGTTGGTAGTGATGTTTATTTTTATTCCACTGTGATCTGATAAAATGCTTGACAGCATTCTAATTTTGTGAAATTTGTTTTTGCTTGATTTATGACTGCTGCTGAAAGAAGTCAATGATGACATAATCAAACAGGAAAATATTCCATGCTCATGGATTAAAGAATCAACATCCATAAGATATCCATCCTACCAATGGCAGTCTACAGATTCAATGCTATAGCCATTAAATTACCAACATCATTCTTCTCAGACCTGGAGACAATACAGAAAGTCATATGGTTTCATAAATGACCATGAATATCCCCCAAAAAAATCCTTAGCAAAAGAAACAAAGCAGGAGGTATCACACTTCCAGACTTTAAACTTTATTATAAGGCTACAATAATCAAAACAACCTAGAACAGTACAAGAACAGGCATATAGACCAATGGAATGGGATAGAGATTCCGGAAGCAAAACCTCAATTTCTCAACCAATTCATTTTTGTCAAAGCCTCCAACAACAAACACTGGGGAGAGGAGAACCTGTTTAGTAAATGGTGCTGGGAAAACTGGCTGACCAAGTTGAGAAGAATGAAACAGGATCCCTACATATCACCATACACATAAATCAACTTCAAATGGATCAAAGATCCTCAAATGTTAAGAATCTTATAAAACTCAGGAGAACCCCCTATGGAAATTGGAATAGGCAATCAATTTCTGGTCAAAACCCCAAGAGCTCATGCCATAAGAGATAAGATTGACAAGTTGACAAGTAGGACCTTATCAAACTGAAAAGCTTCAGCAAAGTAAAAGAAACCATCAAGAGAGCAGAGAGACATCCCAGATAATGGGAAAAAATATTTGCCAACTACATATCTGATAAAGGGCTAACATCCAGGATCTACAAGGAACTCAAACATGCCACAAGCAAAAGAACAAATGGCCCCATTAAAAAATGAGCAAATGACATGAATAGACATGTCTCAAAAGAAGACATATGAGCAGCCAACAGACACATGAAAAAATTCTGTCTCACTAATCATCAGAGAAATGCAAATCAAACCCACACTGAAATACCACCTAACTCCAGTAAGACTGTTTATCATAATAAAACAACAACAACAAAAAATAAATGCTAGCAAGGATGTGGAGAAAAGGGATTGGTTCTACACTGTTGGTGGGAATGCAATCGAATTCAACCCCTATGGAAAAAAGTGTGGTGATTCCTAAAATAACTAGAAATTGACCTTCCATATGAGCCAGCAATCTCCCTTCTGGGAATATACTCAGAGGAACTTAAATCACTCTAAAAAAAAAGACACCTGCATGCACTTGTTTATTGCAGCACTATTTACTACAGCAAAAACATGGAACCAACCATGCTGCCCATCAAAACTGGACTGGATGAAAAATAAAATGTGGTACATATACATGAAGGAATATCATACAGTCTAAAAAAGAAAATTATGGACCTCACAGCAACTTGGATGAATTATGAGTATTATAGTACTCAGTGATTTATCAAATATAAAACTGAGTACCACATGTTCTTAGTTATAAGTGGATTGTGAATATTTACCATGATACAATAAGAGAGGGATTGGCAGTAGCTGGAAACTGCCAGGGGATGGATGGGGTGCACATAACATCAACAAGCATACCTGATCTCAAATTAGGTGAAGTGGGTACCAAAGGGAGGCCTAAATTTACCTGTATGATGACCACTTATATACCTAATCCTGAACTGTACCCCACATCTTTAAAATAAACAAAAAATCTTAGAGAAAAAATCATATTAGTCTACTAGATACATTTTTGAAACTTTCTAAACTTGTTCAGTTTTTCACTTAGCCTAGTTAACTTCCTTGCATAAATAATACATGAATTAGAAACACGTAGTCTCTCACATACCTAACTTAATTAACTAACTTATTTAATTTAAACAGTAGAGGAACTCATACATACTCATACATTTTTTTCCCCAATTGTTGCTATATTTACAACATTATCATTATTATAAATTATTGAGTTCATAGTTTACTTTTAAAATTCTGTTGAGTAAAGTTTGTAATGATTTAGAGTTCACTAGAATCTCCAACAGTGATACATAAATACTACATGAAATTTATTTTGAAAATGTTTGCATTTTGGGCTACACATAAATTATTTATTTGTCTTTGTATATGATAAACAACATTTGTCTATAAGTATGGTGATGTAAAGAATGTTTTCGGTTAAAAAAAATCCTTTTTGGGGTATTACTGACAGCAGAGCTTTTATCTGTTGAGAGTCCATTAAATCTTCAGTTTGATATACACATTTTTCCAACATGTAATGCTAACTATCATTAAGCAAATGATGAATTTGAGTTTATTCTGAAGTGTCTTACAAATTTCTAACTCTTTAGGTAGTATAGTATTTTCCCACTGACCTGATGCAGTCTTTACTTTCTTGGAATCCAACAAGAAGACCCATTGTTTAAGGGCAACCGGAGGAGGATAAGTATCGCCATTCAAAATAATCACCACAAACACTTCCATACTATTCTATAGCTAAAATGGTTTCTAAATTACCTGCAATATAAGACTTAGACAGTTAGAAACTTTCTGATTTGTTCAAGGCCTATACTCCAAAGCACATCTGCTTTGGGAAAACTCTCAGACCATGTTTTTCCCTTTGCTCTCATATCACAACAATCATCAACACAGAAGCGGGCTTCTGTGACCAAATGTGGGGGTTTCTCCCCACGACCAAGCAGTGGACACCAGCTGGGCATCATCCAATTCAATTCCAACACTAACTACCTGGAGATAGCATTAAGTCTCACAGATTGAGGGCTCAGTCCTCAGGACCGTCCCCCACCTACCCTAGACACCACTTGTAAGTCTGGGCCTCTGGAACTTCCTACCACCGTCTTCAAGTTGGGGTTCCCATAACTCCCCTTTTGTGTTTGATTAATTTTCTGGACCAGCTCACAAAACTCGGGGAAACACTTATGTTTATAAATGTTATCTTTAATAAAGGATGTTGCAAAGGATACAGATTAAAAGATGTGTAGGGTGAGTTATGGGCAAAGGGGAATGGAGCTTCCATGCCTTCCCACGGCATCATGTGGGACCTTCCAGGAACCTCCATGTGTTCAGTTATCTGGCAGTTTTCTGAACCTAGTCTTCTTGGGATTTACGGAAACTTCTTGATGTCAGCAATCCTTCCCTAGGGTTCTGCCCTTTCTGTGGAGGGTCTTAAGACCCATAGTCAGAAAGGCAGGGAAAGATTAGAGGCATCTGAAAGGACAGGAGAAGATAAGAAGGGCCATGTGACTTATGAGCCAGGAACCACGGACAAAAACCATTATCTATAGCATGACACCACAACATCATTAAAAAAGAAAGCTAGTATTTTATCAGAACTTTTTGTAGGGATAAGTTGAGAAAACATATGCATTTATGTCTAAGAACAGTTTATTAAAACCATGTTCTAATCTAAGCACCATGTTTAGTATCAAAGATATAGAAATGAAGTGACATGTATATAAATAACAACTAATGTTTTAAAAATGTTATAGGGGAGATTTTAAAAAATTAAATAGGTGAAAACAGGATGGGGATGCTGCTTTTTTTCAGATTAGTAGAAATTGAAGTCAATAGATATTTCTGTTGAGTTTGTAGTTTAAAGTATTTGAGGCAGTTACAATTTTATGAAAGTAGCTTATATGGTTCAATTTGCTTTACTTTCTAATTCAGTGCATTTTAAAATATATTATACTGGGTTCTTTTCCAGACACCAAGAAACTCTGGACATTATAAAGATGAAGATGAACCGGGCTCGGTGGCTCAGCCTGTAATCCTGCACCTTTGGGAGGCTGAGGTGAGTGGATTGCCTGAGCCTGCGGGTTCGAGACCCACCTGGACAGGCGAGACCTCATCTCTACAATAAAATCAAAAGATTAGCCGGGCGTGGTAGCGCGCGCCTGTAGTTCCGGCTACTTGGAAGGCTGAGGTGGAAGGATCGCCGGAGCCCCGCAGGTCGAGGCTGCGGTGGCCGGGAGCGGCCACTGCACTCCAGTCTGGGTGACAGTGAGACTACAACTCAAAAAAATAAAATAAAATGAAGATGAAGATGACATGATCCATTCATGCTTTGCAATTGCTGATGATTTTTATATGACTTTTCTATTTTAATTTATTAGTTATTTAAACTGTTAACATTGGTAAAGGAAAGAAAAAAGTATTTTATAACAAAATGTTCCCATGTCATAATTCTTATTCATCACTTTGGTTTCATCCTGTATCCTGGTAATCATGTTAACACATCCTGTTTGCAATCAACAGGGAGAAAAACCTGCATTTTTATCCCTAAATTTTTGAAAATACTACAGAACATCTTTGTTTACTGTTTTCTTACAGACCAATTTACACAGAACACTACATTAAAAAAAAACAGAAACAAAAAAGCTCATGATATATCAGATCCTACTCAGTGAATTCTGCTCTCCATAGTGAGTCTGAAGCCCCCAAGAGACTGTTGGCTACTTTTTTCTTGAAATGCATATGCCCACCACCCAATATGTAAAGGCATTTCTTCTGCTGCCTGACTTATTCAGACTGTGGAGGAAGAAATGGAAATCTCATTTCTATCCCATTTCTTTCTTTATTTAAGAAACAAATCAAAATCTTAAGTAAAAAAATGTATTACATATGTCTAATTTTTCACTTAGCCCCAGTTAACTTTCTAGTATAAATAATACATGGGTTAGAAACAGGTAGTCTCTTACATAGCTAATTTAATTAACTTATTTAACTTCAATACTGGAGGCACTCATACATACTCATACAGTTTCTCCCCCCACAATTGTTGCTGTCTTACATTATTAGCAAGGGTTGTGGAAGAGATTGCAACAATAAGCTCTCTTTGGATGTGACATCTATTTTTATAAACAAATTAAAGATAGAATATTTACAATTATAAAATTCTTTGGATGGGTGGTTGATTCAGGGATGTGTAGACACCCACACATAAAACATTTATCAGTCAGCTCTGATGGAGAAATTGGTACCAGATTATTTCCCCTAAAATAAACAACCAGAAAACGAGAAAAAAATTGTTGGATAAGTGTTTCTGATTGTTGTCAAACAGGTATATCTGCTCTCTGCCTGAGGACAATTGCCTGACAATGGTGATTCTGGTAAGCTGAATGAATAGAGTTTTAGAAAAATTTTGGCAGTAGGACTCTGGGAGCAGGGCATCGAAGAACGAAGAGGTGTGTGTTTGGCAGTATGTGTGCAGAACATCTGTGAGAGCCTTCTGCAAGTCCATGCTTGTATGCTGGGCAGGTCAAGTGCAGGGCAAGGCTGCACAAGGCTTATCAAAGAGCAGTTGCAGCAGAGATGAAAATGGACAAGAACTTCTTGAGGTTGTGCTGTGCTAAGAGACACTGTAATTGTGGTTCAGTGTGTGTGAAGAGGTCATAGACCCCTCTATGTATCTAACCAATGAACAAGAAAAGAAGTGCCTTCAGAATCAGAACCACTTCCTAGAGTAATGCCCAATTAAGGCTCTCCTTTAGAAAGAATAATCCTCCCACTGACAAGGGAAACAGTGGAGTCAGAATTGGAGATTAAGTCCCTTGAAATAGAGGGGTTGAAATGTACTTTTTGCTTACCACAGATATGCTCTAACAGAGCATGTCCCAAAACTATACAGGCCTATACAAACTTAACCAGCAACTATACTGACTCTTACAACAAAATGAAGTATCTTCAGAGGAAGATCCAGAGTTTTTGCCACATATCATTCATAATGTCCATTATACAGTGGTGGGAACACCAAAAAACTGAAATTTATTTATAAAAAGTGGTATATTTATTCTGTATATTTACACTTCTGTCACCTTCGAAGTACTCTGTTTGATACAATACACTTATCAAGATGCTTTTTCCAGTGCTCAAAGCAGTTTTTAACTCATCAATTTTGGTGCCTTTTAGTGTTTCTGCTGTTTTTTATGTCACCTCTGTCACAACAGCAAAATGTTTCTCTTTGAGATCTTTTTTCATCCGGGGAAACAAGAAAATGTCCCCTCTGGTGGATCAGGTGAATAGGGAGGATGCGGACATGGGAATCATGCTGGTTTTGGTAAAAAAATGCTGAAGACTTAGTCTGGTGTGGGCAGGTGCACAGGTAAATCACCCATTGTGAAATGGGCAAACATGTTGAAAGAGCTCCAAAGAAAAGCTCACTACAGCTGTAAGCAGCTTCTCACAGCAATGCTAGCTGTTACATTGAAGCCAATGGGTTCCTAAAACACTTACCTAGTGGATAAAGCCTGTAGTACCAAGGGTCCACTCTCCAAAAAGTAACTCAATTTTTGGGGGTTATGATCATATGATAAAAATTAACAGATACTAAAAAAATAGAAAAATGTTAGAACAGTAGTTAAAAACAGACTCTGAAACAGCCCAGATTTTGAAATTAGAAAAAAATAAAATTAAAACTACTATCATAAATATATTCAATAATGAGAAGAAAAATGTGGTCATAGAGTGAACAGACACAATCTCAGGACAACAACAAAAATTAAAATAAAGATACTAAATGAAAAATCAAAAGCTGGAAAGTACAATAACTGAAATTAAAAATCACTGGTTTAATTTAACAGGAAATTGGCAGTAGAAGAATAAATAATTAGTGAATTTAAAGATAGATTAATAGAGGTTTTCTAATGTGGGCAAAGAGGAAACTGATTGAGTAAAATGAACATAAATTTTAGGAGTCTTCAACATACTGAATGACTCATTCTGCGCTCAAAAAAAAAAAAGAAAGAAAAGAAAATACTGAATGGTACAATATATGTGCAACTGGAATCTCAGAAAGAGTATAAAGTAGAAAACTACAAGAAGAACAATTCATATTATTTGGTAATATATCAATTTACAGATCTAACAAACATTAATTCCCCAGAAAGATAAACATAAAGAAAATCATACCTAATGCATTATAGTCAAATTGCTGATAGAGACAAACAATAAAATACTGAAAACAAAAAGAACAAAAGACATATTACATAAAGATAAATAATTATACAGATGATAACTAACTTTTTATTAGAAATATTGGCAACTTACAATGTTCACTATCTGGGGAATGGGCCACCTGAGACCCAATCCCCACCACTACACAATATGTTCATTTAACAAACATGCATTGTGCCCTCTGAATTTAAAATAAAAAAACTAAATAAATTTTAAAAGGCAATAGAACTGCTTTGAAAGTGCTGAAAGAAAAGCAACAATAACTTTATACCCTATACTCTGCTAAAAAAGAATCTCTTAAAAAATTAGAATAAAGATATTTTCAGATAAATGAAAGCTCAGAGAATGTAGAATATAACGCTATTCTTAAAACTGAAAGGAAAAGATACTGTATAGGAATTCAGATCTATAGGTTATAATAATAATCAACCAATATGTATAAAAATACAAAATATTCTGGGTTTTCCTCTCTTATATTTTGCTTAAAAGTCAAGGGCTTACTTAATGCCAAAATAATATTTTAGGTTGGGGTTTGTAACATATGTAGAAATATAAGCAATAACCAAACAGGTGTAAAGGACAAGTGAAGTAACTAGAATTATGCTCTCGTAAAGTTATTACATTTTGAGGTACAAAGTGTGAAATGAGAAGTGAGAAGTAGGAAGTGTGAAATGGTGAAGACTTTTAAAAAGCTTTGGTAAGAAAATAAATGTAACACTAAAGAATATTCTATTATCCCACATTCTATTATCCCAAGGAGACACAGAGAGAAAAGGAGAATGTGTAATAAGATAGATAGTAGATGTAAAGCTGGCCATATTTGTCTACACATTAAAAGGCATATTGTCAGGCTGGATATAAAAGAAGACCCAAATGAAATGCTTGTCAAATACTAAGACACAAATAGATTGAAAGTAAGAGCAGAAAGTCGAATACCTTGTAAAGTACATATCTGTGTAAACAAACATGGCTTATTACTATCAGACAAAATAGATTTTTAAGACACAAGATAAAGTATCACATTTCATAATGATAAAAAGGGACAATTTTTTAAGAGGACATACAATTTTAAAGTTACTAATAACAAAATGTCAAGAACTATAAATCAAAAACTGAGAGAACTAAGGAAGAAATCGAATAGGAAGTAACCTACAACTCAATAATGTTTATTTTTCAAGAGAACTATATTAGAACCATGATTGAAAATATTGTAATGAAGTTTTCCTCTGTGGGAGACTGACAAAGAGTATATATTTTTCAAAGTATTTCTAAGAATTATGTAAAAATCTTGTAATGTCCATGATGTCAGACTTTGGGAAAACTTTAACACACAATTCCCGTATGATGCTTTGACATTTCTGTGTAACCTGCTGTGAAGTTTTGAGGGTTAGCAATTGGGAGGTTGTAATGTTGAGTACTTCCACATGGAGATAATAAAGGAATATGGAATGGTGATTACCCTGAACAGTCCCCAGGCATACTGTCTCATTTGGAAGATTTATTGATTTGTTTTATTACTAAATTATATTTAGTTCTAACAAAAGTACTTCCAAATGTGTATGTTCTGGGCATACTCATTTTATTTTTGGAATATCATAGAACAATAAACATATTGACAATGATTTCTAGACTAGCTGTTAAGAGTGGTAACTCAGGGAAACAAATAGAGTTTAATTACAGAGGAAATTGGAAAATAAAATAACTTATTGCATATGAAGCATTTTTAGGTGGTGCTCCTGTAGCTAGGTTATTCATGCACATGTTCTCATTCAAATTTGAGTGACCTGAATATTGTTTAGTCCTTGAGAATATGCTTGGATTTTTTTTTTGCTATAAAAATTTCTAAATGCTTTCTGCATATTCCACAAGCACTTTCTGTAGAGCTTTTAGTAATCAAACACTGATTTAAAGGTTAGAAGAGTGACTGTAAATCTGTTATTATGCCCCATTCTGAGCTACTGTAAAACCATGGCCTGCAGGCACTTAATTTGTTAGTGTAAATCACAGTGAAGGGTGAATGGCTGTCTATTCCTCTATTTCTTTCTTGATTTGAAACAGGTCTATAATACTGACACATGCTTGATGATACTACTGTTTAATAGAGACATGGCCCATATTCTGTCAAAATTACATTTCAAGTTACTAATTTTTCCTTTTCATGAAATTGTGTGTAACAGAATTTGTGTAAATATCCAAGAAGCAATAAATTCTAATCGCTATTTCAGTAGCATCATTAATTTTCCCTAGATGTACAACTACTGCATTGAAGTCATGTTGATAAACCGAACTCTATTTTCAAAACTGAATAACAGGGAATTTATGAAGATTCAGGACTTTTAAACATTGTGGAAAGAACAGCGCATTTGCCAAAAGAGTTTTTATGTATAGTGTGTATATTTAAATTCATATTCAATTATTTATAGAATATTTCTACTTTATGAGTGTGTCATATGACAATGTATAATAGGAGTCACTTGGATTACCAAATTGTCTGGGGATTACAGCAGAAACACCTGATGAAAGCAGTTACTAAATTCTCCAAAGGCTGTTTTAAAGAAGACCAATTTTTGAAGTGAGTTGAATGCCTCAGTTATAAAATAAGTCAAAATTACATTTTAAAATAAAAAATGTGATATATATAAGTAAGCCTAGATAAAACCTAGTTTTTCAGGCAGAAAGGAAGATGGGAATGTATTCCAGACATACAGAAGAGCATGTGTAGTCTGGAACAAACTATAAGTGGGTCAGTGTGGCTGAAGCATTAAAGATTAGCATGGAATGATTGGTGTGATGAAATGAAAATGAACAGTTAGGGGTCAAATTAAGGAGAGCCTTTTATGCCAAACTAAATAACTTGGCATTTACTCTAAGTAATAAAACTTCACTGGGAAAGATTTTAATCAGGAGAGACAGATGATCTAATTTTTATTTTAGATATATAGCTTTGGTAGCTCTTAAAGGGTCAGTTGGAACGGGCCAAGGTTAGAACCAGGGGAGATTAGTCAGGAAGTCCTTCAAATGGTTTTTAGAATTATTTAATATATTAGAGTAGAATCAGTACATATGATTAAAATTCTAAAGTGGGGAGGTACAATTCAAATATAATGTTACTTTGAAAAATTCTTCAAGTCCCTCACATATAACAGCGCAGAATCTGACAGAAACATTTTTGACCTTAGCTTTGAATAGATCACTGTTTTGTTTTGCGCATTAAATAAGAAGCTTCCTTTTACATTTTTAAAAACTCTCAATATTCATCCTGATGAGGTGCTTACACTGAGAGAAGCAAATTGGAATTGAGAATTACTGAGAGAATAATACTTTACATCTCTCGATAAATGCTTCCAATGGAGTCTACGTTCATTGAAAGGACTGAACAAATCCTTTTAAATTCTTCTCTGTTGTCTTCTGTTCTGTTCTGTTGTTCTTTTTCTCCATATTTCGTTAATTTCAAGATGCATATGATGAGCCCCTATATGCATAAGAATAAAACAACTTCTAATGTAGCCTGTATCTTTTCCAACATTAAACATTCTTCTGAAATATTCACAAATCATTTTCTGATTTGACCTTTGAAATTTATAAGATGTGTGGAATTGAAAGGTTTTGTTTTGCTTTAGCTTGTAGTCTTTTTATTGGGAAAAAAATCTTATTCTATTGACTCATAAAGAATATTCAAGTAAACAAAGATTGTCTTTACCCTTCTAAGTTTACTACTCCCTCTTTGTCTAGATAATTAAGTCGATAGTACTTTACAGTTTTTGGTATTATCATTTTATCTCATTTGAGAAATGAAACCACCCTTTATGGCAGGTGAAAAGCCATTATCTCTATGTTGTCAATGAGAAGACTGAGGGTCAGAGTGGTTAGTATTAATGGAGTGGGAATTAGAACCCATATTTAGTGACTAATTTCAGTGTTTTCCAAGTTGGTGCTTCATAGCCAATTACACATGCATCGCACATATGCTAACCCTAGAATTTTGGTATTAGAAGGAACTCAGCCTCACTTAACCAGGTTAAAGTATTCTGCTGATCCAATGAATTTTTATGAAAATGGTTCACATTGGAGAACAGATAGAATCCCATACAAGTATGGCTTGCTTAACAGAAGTGTGTGTGTGTGTGTGTGTGTGTGTGTGTGTGTGTGTGTGTGTGTGTGTCTATACATGGATACACATGTGTGTTTTATGTACTCAAAGACAGCTTCCACCCTGGGGAGATGCAGACTTATGTCAGAGCACTTTGCCAGGTGATGCCAGAATGTTTCTAAGTTGATCATTTTCCTTCTCAACACTTCACCAAAATAAGCACAGCATAGTTCTTAATTTCTGCATTATATCCCCTTATGGATATGTCTAATAGGCTTTGTGTTTTCTTCCATATCTGATTTTTCTTTTTAAAGGAACAATAACTATTTTAGAAAATATAAATGAAAATATAATTAAATGGAGTACAGAGGTTTTTAAACATGAAAAACTGATTTTTGTCACAATGAAATATAAATCTACTGTGTAAGGATTAGGCACAAAACCATTTTTGAACACTTTCTGTGGTTTAGTCACTGAACTTTTCTTCAGCAAATTAAACCTCCTTCATTTTCTGTGAACACTTTTTGTGTGCATCTATTTCCATGGCATAGATATCCTTGCTGCTTTCAAAGATTCAGTGTAATTCTGTGAATTTGAAAAAAATATACTTGAAGGGCATTCGCATTAAAGCAGATTTGAAAATATATCACAAATGAATTTTTTTCCTCAAATGTCCTTTCTCATATGAGGTTAGTAATTGTTCCTAAGGAAAAGTCACTATTTTATTTCTTTAGACTCTTAAGATCACTCCAGCAGCAATCAGGAATAAATACACCCATAAAGAAAAACATCATAACACTTATTTTAAAAAATCTGTAGCAATTTGGAATGGATCCCTCTCAATCCTGTCATGTCTCATACTAAGATACAATTCTATAAAGACAATATGACAACTTAGTTTTGCTAAGTTCAATTTTGAACTTACATTGACTTTACAATTTTGACCACCATTGCCTTATTATAAAATATAAAGCCAAAAGGCAGATGCTCAAAGAGAGCTAAAACATGTCTGTGTACCCTGCAATAGTCATAATTCAACAAAATAGAAGTGTAATCATATCCATATCATTTTGATAGGCAACTTTCCATTTTTGAATACTATGCATTTATTGATATTTGATGTCAACTGTTTCTCTTTATAAAAATTATAAAATATTTTAAAAATAAGTCAAAAACAGTTAAGTCATATTTACATGAAAAATAATCAAAATAATATTGAGATATTCTATAAAACAAAAGAGGAAAATAAGAAGCACCTGCTTCCTAAGGATTTTTTTTTTAAGATTTTAATAATTTTTATTGTCCCCAGAATCATGAATTGGACAGCAGAGGGCAATGTATTTATTGCAGATTTTCAGTAATTTCAAGGATACAAATTTGCATCACTTGACCTATGAAAAACCAACAACATTGGGGAGACATTCCCTTCCAGTTTATCAAGAGAATTACTAAATTAGGCAAGATAGGAGTGAATTGGAATATTAGCAGCAGTTGAGAGAATGTAATTTGAAAGATTTATTTTGATTAAAAATATCACTAATATCATTAAAAATACATTATCAGGGTAGGATAATTTATGAAAATTATGAAGTAATAAAAAGACCGCAAATCTTAATGACTTAAAACAGGCATATCCAACCTGCAGCCCATGGGCTGCATGTAGCCCAGGACAGCTAGTAATATGGGCCCACAAAATCTTTTAATATCATGTGTTTTTTAGCATTGACTTTCTTTGTAACCCCATGTGTAGTTCCATTTTTGAAGTTCAAAATCATGCCTTATTTATGATATTGCTTTTTGGCAGCACATATGTTTGTAAGATCTGTTTTCAATTATGAAGCAAACAAAGAGCAACATTTGAACAAATATTTCTTATGAGCACTTTGAGAACTAAGAATTGTAATCACTTCCATAGAATCAGGCACTGGTAGATTTATTTAAAAAAAAATGGTCAAATTTCCCAAAATTTCCCACTAGTTTTAGTGTTCTCATTTTTCTAAACTTTATAATAAAAATATTTTTAAAAGTTTTATTACATATATATACTAATTACATTATATAGTTTATTTGCCACTCAAAACAATTCCTCTTTACTTGATGTGGCCCAGGGAAGTCAAAAGGTTGGACACTCCTGGCTTAAAACAATCATATGGTACTTCTTGCTCTTTGTGTCTTCCCTACTACAGAATGTTGGGGTTTTCTCCATTCAGCTATCAGATGGGAAAGTGAATGGAGGATTCCACAGGGTTTCATAGGCTTGGAAGTGAAATGTATTGTTTCTGCCCATGTCTTATTAAATTCATGACTGCACTCACAGTAGAGGAGGCTGGAAAATGTATCATAGCTGTGTGGCAATCTCTGCCACCCATTATCTTTTTTTAAAAATTCCTGAAATAAGAACATACATTTGCTTCTGATTTACCTGGTTCAAACTGAGATTAGCTAGTCTCTCTCTGCTCCAGATACTCCATTTTCTATTTAATTTCTCAGGCTGCTAAAAAGTTTGTGAAATGTTTAAAATTCATAGGAAAAGCATATAAAAGATTTATCATGTTAGTTTCTACACTATGCACAGGTTATTCTAGGGTCCATTATCCAGGTCCTAGCTGATTTTATTCTTCCTTGCACTGATTATTATACTATTACATCTTTGCAATTCATACTAATTGAAATATTGAATTTTGTGGTTCTAATGTGTTTGTGTATTGCTAAAAGGGTAGCCTTTTTTATCAGTTACATATTTAGCTGTAGGATGGTAGATAAATAATCAGATAAAGAGAAAACATAAATTTAAAGGATATATGTTTCTTATTAACATTGCAAGTAAAAAGTAGGGGATAAAATAGCTAACTAAAATGTACTTAACTTATTTCTCCTGGATTTAAATAATTAAAGTATAAGTTTAGTGTCAACTAAGTTACTTAATAATTGAGTTTGTTTTCTGGGAAATTACCATCTGTTTTACTGAGTCCCCACTTAAATATTTGAAAAAATCTCTTCACCAGAATCTTGTAACCACTTCTCCTTACCTAGGCTCTAGTGTGAAATCAAGGTAGGCAACGAATCAGCCATTTAGGAATTAGGAATGTCATGATAATCTGGAATGTCATGATGCTGGGTTTCCACAGGGGCCATAGTGAACATCTCCCAGTTTTTGAATACTACAGGAGAGGGTTTATCCATCTAGCCATTTCAGTCATACCCAAGAGATTCGCCTCCCTGTTTCTTCCTAACAGGTCAAATGCAGTAGAGCTCCTGCATAAAGTTTGCTATCTGGTCTCAGCTGAAGAAGACTTGTTGGTGGATTCGTGGTCTTCATCAGGATCTTGTCATGACTGCTAAGCCCACACTTGCTCTTCCTTGTCTGTATTTGGCCAAAACTCTAGTCTTTCTTATGGTCTTTAATGATTACCATTAGGTATAACGAGATTTACAAATGAACTTGTATTTTGCTCATCAGAAATAGGTGTCCTCTATGGCATCTGCTGTTGAAACTTTGCAGTTGAAGCATGGGCTGGTCCATACTCATTTCAGTTCCATTATTTATTAATATGGTCAGACATTTCCAGATCCTAAAGAACTATCTTTGATTAGAATAATTTCTTTCAACATATGAAGATTCAATTCAGTACACAAGTTTACCTCACTCATTTATTTTTATTTTATTTTATGAACTCCTTTCCTAGGTCAGTTTCTTCTGTAATCCCTAGAATGGACATTCACATCTTTAATCTCTCTTCCAGGATTATTTTATTAGAACTAGTGTCTATGTTCATTTTTGTGTTGCTATAAACAAATATCTGAAGCTAGGTAATTTATAAAGGAAAGAGATTTATTTGGCTGATGGTAGGCTGTATAAGAAGTATGGCACCTGTGGGGGCCTCAATCTGCTTCTACTCATGGCAGAAGATGAAGGGGAGACAGCCTTTCACATAGCAAGAGAGAAAAGAAGAGAAAGAGGAAAGAAGTGCATAGGCTTTTTTAAAGCAATCAGTTCTCAGTTCTCACTGCAACTAATCGATGGAGAACTCACTCATTACCTTGAGAATGGCATCAAACCATGCATGAAGGATCTGCTCCCGTGACCCAAATACCTTCCACTGGATACCACCTCCAACATTGGAGATCACATTTCAGCATGTCATTAGGTGGGACAGT
The DNA here is from genome assembly GCA_027257055.1 of Cephalopachus bancanus. NCBI lineage: Eukaryota > Metazoa > Chordata > Mammalia > Primates > Tarsiidae > Cephalopachus > Cephalopachus bancanus. The sequence goes on along the minus strand of JAPVLO010000024.1, from coordinate 10,029,591 downwards.
GTTCTGGAGGAGCTCTAGTCCAGGCAGGTTCATACTAGATTTGGACAGGCCAAAAAACAATTGAGGAACTGAAGGAAGGTCATAGTAAACTTTAATTGCAGCAGCTAGAGACCACAGTGGGAAAGATGTCAACACTGTGGTCTATTTAGGTATTTTTTTTTTTTTGAGTTGGAGTCTCACTCTGTCGCCCAGACTGTAGTGCAGTGGCTGCTCCCGGCCACCACAGCCTCGCCTGCTGGGCTCCGGTAATCCTTCCGCCTCAGCCTTCCAAGTAGCTGGAACTACAGGTATGCGCTACCACGCCCGGCTGATTTTTTTGATTTATTGTAGAGACGAGGTCTTGCCAAGTTGCCCAGGCAGGTCTCGAACCCGTGGGCTTCGAACCCGAGATTGCCCAGGTGAGGCAATCCACTCACCTCGACCTCCCAAAGTGCTGGGATTACAGGCTGAGCCACCGAGCCCGACCCTAGGTATATTTTTAAGCAGACTTACACAATAGTGATTTGCAGCCAAATCATGAGCCCATAGTTATATTTAATAGGTTACATCAGCTTACTAAGTCATAAGGGAGTGCTATCTTGTTCCATCTAGGTAGAGAGGCCTGACTGACTCCATTTTCCTCACACTCCACTCCTTCAGGGTTTCTCACCTTACAATCTAAAGCAATTTGATTCTTCCACGTAGGTCCCTGGATAAGGAGGGAGGAACATGTCATCAAATGCCACAACAATACAAACTGTAAAAACATACAAACAAATTGCAGGCAATGCAAAAGAGGGAGATCAGGGTGGTCCTCTGTGTCTTGCTCCATACAGGATCAGGTGGTATTCCAAGTGCTTTACCAAGTCCAATTGTCAAGTGAGGAGGGCTTGAGCTTCCATGACAAGCTTCTGGCAGCACTCAAAGACAATTCAGTGCATACCCAGCATGCTGATTGAAATGTCACAGTAGTGTATGTATGTGTCCAGTCCACCAGGAAATTTGCAGCAATCCAACTAAGGGCAATAAGAGTGAGAGGTTATAGGTATCAACATTGGCAAGTCCCTTATCTACACTAATATACAAGGTAAAGTCATCCTGTGATAAGATAGTGGTAGGCACTGCTGATTTCCCTGGTTTAATATGCTGTAACTTTTTAGCCTTTGCTGTAATAGTTTGTGGCTCTACGTGTAGGAGTAATGGAGAAGCTTGCACTGGTCATAATAATGTTCCCTTTAGAATACAAGTGCTTTCACCTCCAAGCAGACAATGGACTTGTACCTCTGGGGGCCAAATAGCAGTAATCCTTGGTGTAATTGCCAAATTTGGGGCCAGACCCATCCCCCATGGGACTATTAGTGCTAATGATTATGAGCTCATTGCCATCACCTTCCACGGCCAAGTCCATTCTAGCAGCTTCCCAGGGCTTAGAGATGTAGGGGCCAGCAACGAGATATTCTGGTGCTGAGATAATTCAGTTTCTTAATAGATCATCCAGTTTTCACTTGAAGTTGAATGAAGGAAGTAACATAATGCAAGATGACTTCTACAGGGACAAGGGCTTCTGCCTATGGTCATTCTTTCAAAGTCTTGAGTACTTCCCAGAGACGTTTAGTTTACCCATGGAAAGAGTGTTGTGTCGACAAAGCTCACAGGCCCTATTTTTTTCCCCCTACTTCCCACTTTATTTATTTATTTTTATTTTAAAGACATGGGGTACAAATCAGGATTAGGTAAGACCCTGTTTTAAGAGGCCATTGTAGTGCTGTATGAAATTGGCCCCTCATAGGTAGTAGGGAACATGGAACTTCCACTCCACTCCCATTTGTGCTTCCCAACCTTTCACTCCAGTTCCAGTAAAACGAGTCTCATTGTCACTCTTTACAGACAGGGATCATCCATAGGCAATGCACAATCTTTCCAAAACACAGGTCACTACTTTCTGATCTGCAGCTTTATTTGGATAAGCAAACAGTAGATCCATCACTGTATCCACCATAGTCATGGCATATTGGGCTCCTCAGAACAGCGGAGAGGTTCAATAAAATCCACTTGCCATTGAGTCAGAGGTAATTGGCCTCATTGTAGGTGTCCTTGAGCAGTAGGAATATGCTTTGGGTATTCTTTGGAGCATACCATGCATTAGTAGTTACTTCGCTGCTTTCTTATATGATAAGGGCAAATTTCAAAACTTTGCTGTAGTCCACATTGACTTTTGTCCAGCATGTAGCAATCTTTAATGTAGTCAACTGGCTAGGTGTTTCATGGGAGCAGTTTCCAATCATCTGACTTTATCCAGTGCATCAGTTTCATTATTTCTAGGATATATTAGAGGTGCATGTCCGGTGACATGATAAACTGTAAAATCCTTTAGATGGTCTAATTCCCACAACTCCTGCCACATCTCTTGACTCCACAAGGGCCATTGTAATACAGTCCATTTTTCCTTCTACCATGAAGTAATCCATCAAGTGAACCCTCTGTATACAGCCCAACCATCTATCTGTATACATGATTAGATGGGCCAGCTCATTCTTTATCACAAGTCATAACAGCTCATAACTCTGCCCATTGACCGCTATGGTGGGTTCTCGTTTTCCAAGAGATAGTTTCCTACTATATAGTTTCTGTTGCTGGCTTGAAAGCTACCACAGTTCACTCTGTTGGATTCCCTCAACTACAGCCATCTGTATACCATGCTTCTGCTGGTATAGGGGTCCTTTCTTGTAGGGGCTAAGCATTGGTTCTATGAGAGGTGTTGCTGCCACCAATTCAATGGTAGCGTAAGTCACAGGTCCCAAAATGTGCTGCAGCACAGCACTTAAAGGGCTTGCACTCAGTGAGCTTTGTTGTTGCCAATATCCCCCCATTTAGCCAATGTGGGAGTCTGTGCAGTCCCATTGCAGGGTTTCTCAGTCTAGTCCTGTACTCATCCTACAATTGGATATGAAGTTTGAATTATCACAGGGCTTGTTCCACTGATGGGCTATACTGCTCACAAGGTGAAATAAATGGCTGCCAGTTGCTTTTCTATTAAAGTATAACGTGTCTCGCCCTTTTTCCAAAGCTGAGTCCAAATCCAATTGGTGCTCTAATCTTTCACTTTTCTGCCATAACTCCCAACCATATCCCACATTAGTGATGTGGACATCTAGTTCACCAGGTTGGGCAGGATCATATATCACTAAACTTGCGCTGGTGACCACCTGTTTAGCTGTTGCAAAAGCCTTTGTCTTTACATCCTCCCATTCCTACCAGGCACCCTTTTTTTAATCAAATGGTATAAGGGTCTCAGAATTTGTGCCAAACATAGTATAAAAGTTTTCCATTGCCCGAACTCTCCTAAAAATTCCCACAGGACTTTAATTGTAGTAGGAGAGGACAAAGTCTGTATTTTATTGATAATAGCCTCAGGTATCACCTTTGTTTTACCTGACCAAACAGCCCCCAAGAGTTTGACTGATAAATCAGGCCCTTGGATTTTCCAGGCATTGACTTGCCAGTCACATTTCTTTAAATGTTGTAACAAACACAGAGCAGCTTGCTCTAAATCTGGAAGAGTGTCAGAGGTTAACATAATATCATCGATATAATGAAACAACTTCACAGACTTGAGTAGTGTCCAAGTGGTCAGATTCTTGGCAACAAGCCCATGGCATACAGTGGGGCTATGTAAGTATCCTTGTGGCAAGACTGTAAATGTCCATTGGCAGCCTTTCCATGTAAAGGCAAAAGGTTCTTGGCTTTCAGGAGCAATATCTTTAGAAAAGAAGGCATTAGCCAAATCGACTACATAATGATATGTTCCTAGTTCATGGGCTAGGCGGTCCAACAAGTCAGCTATGGAGGGCACTGTGGTGTGCCACGAAGGAGTCACTTTATTGAGTTCCCTATGATCAACAGTCATATGCCAGGTACCATCTGGCTTTCTAACAGGTCATGCAGGAAAGTTATAGGAACTATCAATAGGTTTTATAATACCCACTTTCTCCAGCTCTCTTATAGTGACCGTAATCTCTCTCTGGCCTCCTGGGAGGAGGTATTGTTTAGTGTTAGTGACTTGTGTGTGTGTGTGGGGGGGTGGTAAGACCACAGGGTTTTTTTGGCATGTCCTCTTATTATTGCTTTAACAGTGCATACTCTCAACCTGAATTCTCCAGCAGTAGTTTTCAACCATAAACTCTGCAGAACATCTATTCCCAGGATATATTCTGGTATAGGGAACACATATACAGTATATTCTCTTGGGATTAGTTTATCTCTTCCTAAAGCACTTGTACTGCTTTGACTCAGATAGTTTTACCACCACATCCATCAATAACCTGAGGCGGTCCCTTTAATTTCTCCAGGTTTCCATACCAGAGAGTACATTCAGCATCAGTATCTACTAAGGCCAGTATTCTTTGTATATTTTGGGGTAACCAATAAATGACTAATTCCATATGAGGCCTTTGGTCCCCAGAAACCCTGTCCTCCCAGGGTCATTGGACTGTTCTCTAGTTCAAATCGAAAGCCCAACTGCCACAGCAGCCATGGAGTCTTCTCCACCCTGCAGCATAAGGTCTTTCAGTCTTAAACCCTGACACTTGCTGGTTGCTTAAAGGTACTTCCCTGTCTTTGATTCTTCCCCAGTGGAGTGTATCGCTGTTCCAGTTTTAGCTGCTGCCACAGCTCCAACAAAATTCTGTTAGCTTTTTCCATCCAATTTTGCCTGATCCACTCCTGCTGCTGGCAAGTCTACCCATGTTTATGTGAGGGTTACTCGTAACAGGCCTCAGGCGGGACTTTTTCCTTTGTCCTTCATCGCTAGCCTCACCCCCTTTTGGGTAAATGTTATTTCAGCTTCCCCTAGGTCTGCCACTACCCCTGTGGCATTATAGGTTGTCCTAAATAAGGAGCCAACACAGCTACCAGCAACCCAAACAAAGTCGAAGGGACTATACACAATACTTATGTCGCATACAGGTGGAAAATGTTTCTGAGTCAGGCAATGTAGCTCCTACAATGTAGATAGTGTTCCTCACACCCAGTTCTCTAAGTACCTGTTGGAGTTCAGCATACGCCTACCATCTAGAGGTGGCGCTGGGAAGGTGTCTCCTGCATCTAGCCAAACTGTAGGGGCTCCTGCCATTAATCATTCTTACAATGGATGGTTCCTTGATACTGTCTAGCATTCTGTAAATGCTGCCACAGTGCCGGATGGGTGGTAAGGGAGGCTAGCTTTCCCACCAACAATCCGGACTTTTGCCTGAATTTAACTCCTAGCTCCACCAATTCGGCTTGTGGATGTGGTGGAAAAACTGACTGTTGGGTGATCTTCAGGGGAGGTTGTGGTTGCCCTGGGTCGGCCCTTGGCTGCTGCGTTTTTACCTTTCGGATAACCACGGGTCAGGCTTGGAATGTAAAAACAAGATCACCTTCATCAGAGGGGACCACTTCCACCAATACAGGGGTGGAAGCTCCTCCTTTCAGGGAGTGTAACTCCTGTTACAATTCCTGTGTCATTTCTTCCTTAGTGTGATGGGCTTCCCTTTCCTACTGTGGCTGCAACTCCCTTTCTCATACCTTAGCTTGAAGATAGAGATTAGTCTCTTCCTGGAGGACGGTCAGAAACACCTTGTGGCTCTGGCAGCCAGGGGCATTTCCCATTTCTTAAATGTTTCTCCCAGGTTATGCAAAGCCTTTAGTAGATAACACCATAACCACCAGATACCACATACTAGTGGCAGGCCATCTTGGAATTTCCCCATCTCCTGGGGCAGCAGGCTCCATACCATTTTGAAACGAATCTTGCCGACTACACCAAGTACTCTGAAGGAGCTCTACTTCAGGCAGATTCACACCAGATTCAGACAGGCAAGAAACAATTGAGGAGCCTAAGGAAGGTCATAGCTAACTTGAATTGTGACGGCTGGGGACCACAGAGGGAGAGGTGTCTGCACTGTGATCTATCTAGGCCTGTTTTAATTAAAATATTTTCGTTTTGTTTGCCAAGACTTTCCTATCCTTATTTGAATATAGAACACATTTTAAAATAAAACACTTATGAATAATGCTACTTGAAACTCATAGCTTTGTGTATCCAATAAAAAAGAATGATCTTTATTTATATTTTGTTGTCATTAGCTGACCTGTATTTTTCAATATTATGGCAGCAGGAACTATTATCGCAAGGGGAGTTTTATACAAGAAATAATTCCCATAAATATTTTTCTAAGGGTTACTGTTATTTCCCCTTTCAGGTATGTAGGGTATTTGTGAAAATACCTCTCCCTTCCAAAAATTTATGTTCTTTATAATGAAAACATGTGAGATAAAGGAAAGGATATGACCTTTGTAGTGTAAGAAAAAATGAACTTTATTCAGGTTCCTTAACCAATGGTAACTTCAATTTAAGCATCAATAAAATGGGGATAGTAACACCTGTTTGTTAAAATTATTGTTTAATATAAAAGAAAGACTATGTAAAGAGAAAAGTCATAGGTACAGGACAGAATTTTATAATAAATGCCAGTTCCCACAAATAAGAAGTTTATTATTTTCCTCACTGGTAGGTTAAGAGATAGATAAATTGAAGTTCAGCATTTTTTGTGTGTCAAAGGTAAGAAAATCTTGTTGAATATTCTGCTTAAAAGGAAGGATGACATATATTTCCTAGAGGTAAGAGTTCATATAGACTTTGCAGAATGAAATTTTTACCGGAGGCTGGTTTCCCTGCCTTGGTCATATAGAAGAAAACTATTTAAAATAACAACATGATGAGAAAATGAGGTCAATCCTATCCTGTATCTCTCATTTTCTATTTGAAGATGGAGTAGGAGGGACCTTATATTCTACATCCCATTTTATTCCAGGTTTCCCTGGAAGAAGAATCACTCTAAACAGTTATGAGCATTAAAAATTTTATGATTTCTGAATTTTTAGTATAAAATTTAACCTTCAGTTGTTTATTTTGCCTTATTTTAAATTATGCCATGCTTGTCTTGCATCCTGAAACAGATTCTAAGTGGCTGTAGTAATTTAGATTTCATCTCCCTTTGTAACTCTGCACATGGTCTAGCACAATGCTGGGTATATTAAACATTATTAAACTAAGAGATTAAACTATTAAACTAAGAGAGTGCATGCAGAATTACAGAAAAATATTTTACTAGAGTTTAGAAGAAATCAAGTTCATAGTTTTCTCACCCGTTTTTGCTTAAACACTTGTCTTTCAGAGAAAAGAAGAGAAATACAAAGGGTAAAAGTATTATTTCTATTTTCCGGGAAAATATGGTTAATTCAGCAGGAACAACCTCTATCCTGCAGGTGGGTAAGTTGTTCCATAATACAGTATCGCTCATTGGGAAGATAATTGGGGCTTGTGGGCTATCATGCTTGGGAAGTTGCCTGCTGTTCACTAGTCTATTTTGAGGCTCACTTGGACCCCACCAGATCACCAAGAAATGGGTGCTATCATTAAGTACATGGCATTGTGTTATCTTCCCTAGTCTGACCACACAGTGAGCTCTACTGCATGTTAGGCATTCTCTACTTGTCAGTAGTGGAGTCACTTAAGGCACTGCAAAGTTGACTGGGACTAACTAAAACATATATTTCTTTGTAAGAGAGAGGTGCAAGAGACAGCTTCGGATTTTACACTGTAATTTAATTCTGACTGCTCTCTTCATCTCCTTGATTCAATTGGCCCTTCTCCCACAGTCTGTATATTTCACATTGTAATTGGTTTAAGATCCCATTCAGGAAACTCTACTCCTTTTCACACAAGAAAGATACTTCTGACTTTTGTCTCTTCTTGAAGATCCTAATGTGTAGGGCTTCAGCTTGATGTCCATGTAGGCTTTTGCTAGATGAGGATTCAACTGACTCAAAATTAGAGAAGTGGGAATATGGTGATTGTCTCAACTGTAGTTATAACTAGCAAGATTTTGGATATTTTCTTACTTTCATAAGTCCAAGAAGTCTGACATGCAAACTTGTTCTTTTTTTATTCCTTCTAGAGTTAAACCAGTAGAACTGTACATAAGGAAAATACATATTTTTATATGAACCTCTCTTTGCTCTACACATTGTTAAAACTTAACTCTGGCACTGTTACACTGTGAACTTTTTGGTAACTTCCTGAGTAAATTCTCATCCAAAGGACCTCTGCATTAAATAAAAATATTTCTGTCAAAGCAAATTTGGAATGGATGACTCCTCCCCTCCCCAATCACCACTCACAAATGTGATCCTCTAATCCTCATATTTCACTCTTAATAGAAATGGGAGAAGGGATTTCCACCCTTTTTTCTCCACTAGAAAAACTTGAAATTCTGTTTTTTGTAAACCTATATGAAATCTGATAGCTTGATGTTAGTTATTAGAGTCTACAAGCAGTTAAATAAAATCAAATGTTCTTAAATATGTTTAAGGCAAATACTAGCAGTTGTGATTTTACTAGAAAATAGGTACAAATACTATCTTTAGATACCATTCTGTATTCACAAAAATTTATTTTGTGTTGCTAATACAAATATAGGATAACTTGCCAGACTTTAGAATTGATTGGTTATGTAACAGTTTTCTTTGGAGAGTTCTTAATGTGAACTTAATGGGTTTTATATAAAAATGATTCAAGCATATCCTTTTCTTAAACCTCAATATATCTTAATCAAACTCAGCCACCTTTCTCAAAATATAAAACAGTGACAGAAAAAATTCAGAGAGGGAGGTGGTTGTGGCAGGTGAGACAGTGGTAGAAAAATCTTTTGATCATTTGAATATTAGAAATGGAATAGAATTGAGATTACAGAAACAAAACCTCAATTTCTCAACCAACTCATCTTTGACAAAGCCTCCACCACCCACCACTGGGGAGAGGGCAACCTATTCAGTAAATGGTGCTGGGAAAACTGGCTGGCTACATGCAGAAGATTGAAACGGACCCCTGTCTATCCCCAAATACAAAAATTAATTCTAAATGGATCAGAGACCTAAATGTAAAACCTCAAACCATAAGAACTTTAGAAAAGGCAGGACAGACCGTTATGGAAGTTGGAACTGGCATCCAATTCCTGAGCAAAACCCGAAGTGCCCAGGCCATAAGAGATAAGATAGACAAGTGGGACCTCATTAAACTGACAAGCTTCTGCAAAGCCAAAGAAACCATCAAGAGAGCAGGGAGACAGTCCACAGATTGGAAAAAACATCTGCCAACTCCATATCTGACAAAGGCCTAATATCAAGGCTCTACAAGGAACTCAAACATGCTGAAAAGAAAAAAAAAAAGCAATCCCATTATAAAGTGGGCAAAAGATATGAGCAGACACTTCTCAAAAGAAGACATACGAGTGGCCAACAGATACATGAAGAAATGTTTAACCTCACTAGTCATCAAGGAGATGCAAATTAAAACTACGCTGAGATACCACCTAACTCCAGTCATAATGGCCATTATCAATAACTCAAAAAATAACAGATGCTGGAGAGGATGTGGTAAAAAGGAAACACTTCTACACTGTTGGTGGGAGTGTAAACTAGTACAACCTCTGTGGAAATCAGTTTGGTGATTCCTAAAAGCTCTAAAAATCAACCTTCCTTATGACCCCGTAATCCCCCTACTGGAAATACACCCCGAAGAACTAAAATCACTCTATAAAAAAGATACCTGCACATGTATGTTTATTGCAGTATTGTTCACAATAGCAAGATCATGGAACCAACCATGCTATCCATCAAAAGAGGACTGTATTAAAAAAATGTGGTACATATACATAATGGAATATTATGCAGCCATAAAAAAAGAACAAAATCATGAATTTCACAGAAACCTGAATGGAATTAGAGTTTATAATACTGAGTGATCGCTCACAGAAACAAAGATCTGAGCATCACAGGTTCTCACTTATAAGTGCACAGTAAACAACTACCGTAATACTATAAGAAAAGGATTGAGGACTTTGGCAAGATGGCGACGGGGCAACCTGGACTGTGAAACCCTCTGCAAAGGAGAACTGCAGTGGGTCTATGGCTCTCGCCCCGGGGGCTGCGGACCCCAACATCGCAGCCTACTCTTCATATGGAGCTTGGCCATTGCCACCGCTGGGGCATTGCAGCGGACTGGACAGCCAGTGCAGCACAGATGCCGCTGCCACCGCCATCGCCGCCGTCACCACCGCCGCCAGTAGCACATCACACCACCCGGGCTGGAGGTGATCCATGACTTCAGTCCTTGAAGCCCCTTCAGGGAAGTTCTGCTGGGATCGCTGCCACCTCTTCTGCGACTGAGACGTCCTGCCCACTGTGAGTCTCCTGCCTGTGCCCTGAAGCGGGCATCCATCTCCAGTCTTTGCCGGTTCCTGTCAGGGCCCACCCGCTCTGGGGCAAGCAGCTGAGATAGCACCACCTGCTGGCGATTCAAGGTAACAACACCAAAATGGGAGAAACAAGTTTGAAAAACATAGGCCAGAGTGGTGAACGGAGGGTGATCTGAACTGTCCTTCACAGCAGACCAGGGGCAACTGATTCTAACTGCAAACTAATTTACCAGCTTGAAAAAAAGCTAGAAATCAGAACTGAAAGGACATTGGACTTAAACGAAAAGTCTCAGAATGTGCTTCATTGATTCTGTTAGTTTAACGACTTAATTCTATTCCTACTCTATTGTTCCTTTTTTTTCCCTCTTCCTTTTCTTCTCTCTGTAAACCATATCTTTTTATAGAGGAACAGGACACCAATAAGGTGGTTGGATAGCTTGTACGTTAGCATCACTATATGTTTTATTTTATTTTGTATGGGAGTTGGTTCATCTGTAACTGTGGTCTATTGTTTTTATCTGTTTCAGTATAGGTCTCTCTCTCCATTTGTTGGCACACGTTTGTTTTCCCCTTTACTCCTCTATCTCACCACGCCCCTCTTCAACCCACTGTCTGCTCCATTCTCTTCCCTCTGCTAACCACATTTTATTCCAGGGCAGTGGGAAGTGGGTTCCAGATTATTCACACACTTGTCAGCAAATACCAGGACCTGCAGATAGATTTTGAATCACAGCTTCCCCCTTAAGTAAATCTCAAAACTGCAAAAAGGACCACCCCCAACCTACACTGCAACTCCAGAATTGAACAAAGTAAGAGGGCATGCCTAAAGAATAGGAGATTGAACAAACAGAAGTAAAACCAATCCCTTTACCCCTGAATAACAGAATTAAAGAAGATGGTGATGTGGAGGGAAGGAAAAAGTAGGGAGGGGGAAAAACCACACAAATGAAGAAAAACCAAAAGAAGAATATAGGTTTCACACAGACCCCTGGGAGATCATACACTGAGAAAACAGATTCTGGAACACAAACATTGAAGAGCCCCCAGAATGACTGGTCACATGCAACAAACCCAGACATCAAGACATTAATGGAGAGAATTTAAAAAATTGAGGAGAGACAAGAGGAAAATAGGAAGGAGCTGATGTCAAAAATAACAGCAATAAAGAATACTGTGATGGCAATGAATAACAGACTAATAAGCATGGAAAGCAGAATTAGCCAAGCAGAAGAAAGAATCTCAGAGTTTGAAGACCAAACCACAGAACTAACCCAAACTGTCAAAATCATAGAAAAGAAGCTCAAAATGACAGAACAAAACCTGCAAGAGATGAATGATCACTTCAAGAGACCAAACCTAAGAGTAATTGGGCTTCCTGAGGCAGAGAGAGAAACAGAAGCCACACTGGAGCAAACATTTCATGAAATCATTCAAGAAAACTATCCTCATCTCATCAAGGATGAAAAAATTCAAACACAAGAGATTCAGAGAACCCCTACAAGACAACAAATGAGAAGACCAACTCCCAGACACATAATAATTCACCTAAACAAAGTTGGTATAAAAGAAAATATCCTAAAGGCAGCAAGAGAAAAAGGCCAGAGTACCTACAAGGGAAGACGAATTAGAATAGCAACAGATTTATCCACAGAAACCCATCAGGCTAGGAGAGCCTGGAGCCCTATCTTCAAAGTTCTAAAAGATAAACAATTTCAAGCTAGAATAACCTACCCAGCCAAACTAAGCTTCATTATTGAGGGAGAATTGAAATCTTTTCCAGATATCCAATCCCTAAGAACCTACGCTACCATCAGACCACCTCTACAAGAAACACTTAAGAAAGTACTGAACACAGAAGAAAAAGAAAAAAGAACAACAACATTCTTCACAAGAGTACAGGCAAAAGATTAAAAACACACATGAGCCAACTCCAAAACCCAAAGAAAGACAACACACAAACAGGAACAACTCTGTAAGAACCTTATGACAGGGACCAACTCTTGCATTTCAATTATTAATCTAAATGTGAATGGACTAAATGCACCACTGAAAAGACATAGAATGGCAAAATGGATAAAATATCATCAGGCAACAATCTATTGCCTTCAAGAGACTCACCTCACTAGAAAGGCCACTCACAGACTCAAAGTAAGAGGATGGGAAACAAACTTTCAGGTGAATGGAATACAAAAGAAAGGAGGAGTAGCAATCTTAATTTCAGATAAAATACCCTTCAAGCTATTAAAAATGAAAAAAGATTCAGAAGGCCACTACATAATGATAAAAGGCTCAATCCAGCTGGGCTCGTTGGCTCAGCCTTTAATCCCACGCCTTTGGGATGCTGAGGTGAGTGGATTGCCTAAGCCCACGGGTTCGAGACCTGCCTGGGCAGCAAGACCTCATCTCTAAAATAAAATTAAAAAATTAGCCGGGTGTGGTAGCGCGTGCCTAAAATTCTGGCTACTTGGAAGGCTGAGGCAGAAGGATAGCCGGAGCCCAGCAGGTCGAGGCTGCGGTGGCTGGAAGTGGCCACTGCACTCCAGTCTGGGTGACAGAGTGAGACTCCAACTCAAAAAAAAAAAAGGCTCAATCCATTAACAAGAAATATCTATTCTAAACATATATGCACCCAACATAGGTGCGCCAACTTTCATAAAGCAACTTCTAGGAAAACTAAAGAAAGATATTGACTTTAACACCATCATAACTGGAGACTTTAATACCCCACTCACAACCCTAGACAGATCATCAGGACAAGGAGATCCGGAACCTCAATGTGACTTTGGACCAAATGGACTTAATTGATAGCTACAGAACACTCTATCCAAAGACCACAGAATATACATTCTACTCATCACCGCATGGAACGTATTCTAAGATCAACCACGTAATTGGCCATAAATCAAGCATAAGCAAATCTAAAAGGACCAAAATTCTATGATGCACCTTCTTGGACCACAGTGGAATAAAAATAAACATTGACACCAACAAGGTCTCCCCAAAACCCACAAAGACATGGACACTAAACAGCAGGATGCTAAACAACTCCTGGGTCAATGATGAAATCAAAACAGGGATCAAAAGAAACCTGGAAACAAATGAAAATGAAGAAACATCTTACCAAAATCTCTGGGATGCCCTGAAAGCTGTAGTAACAGGGAAATTTATATCCCCACAAACACACATGAAGAAAATGGAAGGAACACAAATTAACAACCTAAGAAGCCACCTGAAGAGGCTGGAAAAGCAAGACCACAAAAACCCTAATTTCAACAGAAGAATCCAGATCACCAAAATAAAAGCCCAAATCCAGGACATAGAAGACAAAAAGATAATACAAAAAAATCAATGAAACAAAAAGCTGGTTCTTCAAAACCCACAGGTCATAAGAGAGAAGATAGACAGGTGGGACCTTATTAAACTGACAAGCTTCTGCAAGACCAAAGAAACCATTAAGAGAGCAGGGAGACAGCCTATAGACTGGAAAAAAGTATTTGCCAACACCAGGTCTGACAAAGGCTTAACATCCTGAATCTACAAGGAACTAAAACATGCTGAAAAGAAAAAAACAAACAACCCCATTGTAAAATGGGCAAAAGATATGAACAGACACCTCACAAAAGAGGACATCCGAGCAGCCAACAAACACATGAAGAAATGTTCAACCTCACTAATCATTAGGGAGATGCACATCAAAACCGCACTGAGATACCACCTAACTCCAGTCAGAATGGCAATTATCAACAAGTCAAAAACTAACAGCTGCTGGAGAGGGTGTGGCGAAAAGGGAACACTTCTACACTGTTGGTGGGAGTGTAAACTAGTGCAACGTCTGTGGAAAGCAGTGTGGTGATTCCTAAAAGCTCTAAATATCAACCTCCCATATGACCCCGCAATCCCCCTACTGGGAATATACCCTGAAGAACTCAAATCACTCTATAAAAAAGATACCTGCACATGTATGTTTATCGCAGCGTTGTTCACAACAGCAAGAACCTGGAAACAACCATGCTGCACATCAAAAGGGGACTGGATTAAAAAAATGTGGTACATATACATGATGGAATACTACGCAGCCATAAAGAAGAACAAAATCATGAATTTCGCAGCAACCTGGATGGAACTAGAGTCTATGATACTGAGTGACCTCTCAGAGAAACAACGATCCGAGAATCACATGTTCTCACTTATATAATGGACCTTGAACATTCAATGTAATACTATAAGAAAATGACTGATGGTACTGGGAAACTATGGAGGAAGAGGGAGATGGGATTAACAGTAGCAAATACCTGTCTGGGGATGGGGAATCACCTCTTATCAACAGGGTGCTTGAATGAAACATAATTGCACACCTAACCCTTAACTGTACTGCACAAAACCATAATAAAAAATATTGATTATAAAAAAAATAAATAAATAAAATTAAAAAAAAGAAAAGGATTGATAGTGGTGGGAAACTATGTCAGGGGGGCAGAAAGGGGAAGTGAGGTGGGATTAATGGTAGTCAATATCTGTCTGGGGAAAGGGGGGCACACCTCATCAACAAGGGTACCTGCACAATGGATATTTATATATCTAACCCTTAACTGTACCCCTCAACTTTAAAATTAAAAATATATATATTAAAAAAAATTCATTTGGTTTAAAAGGAAATGAAATATTTAAAACACTAGTGAGAATTATAGCCTCAAAGGCCAAGCCAATATGAACTATTATCAACAGATGAGCATTCAAGAGTGACTTCAATTTGAAAATAAGTAGTGCTCACATTTCTATCCTTGTGGATTATCTTCAATAATACATAGGCTATTTGTAGTCGTCTTCTGAACTCCTACCCTTTGAATTAGGATGTTGGCATAAACAGACTCCTTTTCAGTTTTATAATAGTATTTAACACAGCTCACAGGATATTCATTTTCTGTTCCTCAGTAAATAGCCCTCACATGATCCCAATTATAGCATGAGAGTTGGAATTCCCGTGAGCAGAATATTTAGCTTTGGTTGGTGGATTTTAAATTTCTTTAATCTGATAGTTAAACCACTTTAACCCTGATTGGCAGTTTCCATTGGAGATGTAGTTTATATAAATGACTTCTGTATGATAGAAGATGAAAAAAATCAAATGGTCAAGCCTGTAATCCCAGCACTTTGGAAGGCTGAGGTGAGGGGATTGCTTGAGCCCATGGGTTCAAGAACAGCCTGGGCAACTTAGCGAGACCTCATCTCTACAATAAAAAGCAACAATAACAACAACAAAAAACTAGCTGGACGTGGTGGCATGTGCCTGTGATTCCAGCTACTTGGAAGGCTGAGGTGGAAGGATCGCCGAGCCCAGCTAATTGATGTTGGGGTGAGAGTGCCACTGCACTCCAACCTGGGTAATAGAGTGAGACTCCAACTCAAAGAAAAAAAGAAAATCAAATGGCTTTTAAATTCAGTAGTTCTTTAGTTTAAAAAAAAAAAAATATATATATATATTTTTCCTTGTCAGCAAATCAACAAAAAAGATAAATGTGAAAAAAAAGATGTGTTATAACTCAAGAGGAATATTTTAATATTTCTGATATTGCAGTTTAAGCAATTGAATACCACATATATAGAATATGTAGAAAACCATGATTTATAATTTTTACTATTTTTTGAATACATATATTACCAGTTAAAAACATGAATAGCAGCCGGGCTCAGTAGCTCAGCCTGTAATCTTGCGCCTTGGGAGGCTGAGGTGAGTGGATTGCCTGAGCCTGCAGGCTCGAGACCTGCCTGGGCAACTTGGCAAGACATCATCTCTACAATAAATCAAAAAAATGAGCTGGGCGTGGTAGCGCGCTCCTGTAGTTCCAGCTACTTGGAAGGCTGAGGCGGAAGGATCGCTGGAGCCCAGCAGGCGAGGCTGCGGTGGCCGGGAGCGGCCACTGCACTCCAGTCTGGGCAACAGAGTGAGACTCCAACTCAAAAAAAAAAAATGAATAGCAATAATAATTATTTTAATTTTTCTATTATATTGCCTTATGGATTCCATAAGAATTTTATTTTAATTGTGTAGTGAATGACAAAAGCTCCCAGAAGAAAGTGACTGACCATTTCCAGAAAATTAATATTAGGGTCAGTAGTGGCATATGCATTATTATTATTTATTTTTCATTTTATTTTGCATTAGGGGCTTGTGCTAACTCCAAGAGACAATGAAACATCTTATACATTCAGTATTGTGGCTATTCATTCTTAGAATTTTCAGGAGTTATTCTCTTTTTGTTTGTTTCCCTCTGTCTTGTTCCCCTCCGGTTAACAGGTATAATTTTGGGGATATTTGGCTCATTAAGAAGGTGGGAATTAGCTTGGGTTGATATCTCTTTTGTGTTGCCTATGTGACATCGGTCATTGTCCCAGTCAAGACTTGGTTAATAAAAACAGTTTCTGGGCCGGGCTCGGTGGCTCAGCCTGTAATCCCAGCACTTTGAGAGGCCGAGGTGAGTGGATTGCCTGAACCCGTGGGTTTGAGACCTGCCTGACCTCATCTCTACAATAAATCAAAAAATTAGCTGGGTGTGATAGCTTACGCCTGTAGTTCCAGCTACTTGGAAGGCTGAGGCTGAAGGATCGCCGGAGCCCAGCAGGTTGAGGCTGCTGTGGCTGGGAGTGGCCACTGCACTCCAGTCTGGGCGACGGAGTGAGACTCCAACTCAGAAAAATAAATAAATAAATAAATAAATAAATAAATAAATAAATAAATAAAAACAGTTTCTGAACTGCTCCCCTTGACATTCTTCATTCTACTGCAAACATTGTGAAGTCTGAATAAACTGATTTTCTAAAAATTAGATTTAAGGGGTACATGTGTTGGTTTGTTACAAGAGCATATTGTGTGATGGTGAAATTTGGGCTTCTACTGAGTCTGTCACCCAGGTGGTGAGCATGGTACCCAATGGGTAGTTTTTCAAACCGTCACACTCCTCCATTCTTCCCTCCTTTAGGAGTCCCTAATGTCTGTTGTTCCTTTCCTTATGCCGATGTTCCCTGTGTTTATCTCCTACTTATACTTGAGAACATGCAGCGTTCAGTTTTCTGTTTCTGTGAATTAAATGATCTTAAAATGCTTATCTGATTGCCACTGACGCCCTGAGTGACTAGTTGGTAGACTCTACAGATAAATTGGAAATATTTTCAAGAACTCCCACCTCATGTTCTGCATCTCCCCACTTGCCTCCCAAAATTCCTGCCATATTTTTCTAATTCTGGAAATCCCCTGAATTCTTCAAGTTGCCTTAGAGTTTTTTTAACCTTTTTTTTTGTGACTAGAATGCTTTTTATTTACTTTTTTTTTTCTGGGTGAACTTCTATGTATACATGGAACCCAATTCAGTTATCTCCTTCATAAGCAGGTAGATGCTCCCTGCCCCATGCCTGCTCTGGAACATACTATGGTAACAGTATGGTTACTGTTATGTATTTACATGCCAATTTGAGCTGTCGGTCTGTCCATTTTCTTGAGGACATGTAAGATAAAAATGGAAATACGTTATTCATTTTTGTATCATCAATACCTAGCTTTGCAACTCAACATATAGAAGGCGCTATAAATATTTGATAACTCAATTAGTGCAGCATATACAACATTTTGGATTTTGATACATTCATAACAGATGCCTGCCTTTATTTGTATTTTTTTGCATAGAAAAACAAATTATGTTACATTTGAGCCTGACTAATAAGTGACTCGACTCGATTCTTCTGTTTTATGTCAGGTATATGAGTGGACAAATAAGATTTGGAAAGAATCTTCATGAATATTCATGAAGGAATTCTGGCATCAAAATGCAGAGGAAGAGAAAATGGCAAACAAAAACCCAGTAATTGAGAATTGACAATGTATTTTGTATTATGAAAGTGTTTTTTTTATAATTTTGAGCTTCTGTTCAAATATAATTTCGAGTTTTCTGACAAAAATATTTAACCATAATAACAGCTGGCTTCATAAAGTGTAAGTACTATTTGTTTGTATAGTAACCTGGCATTAGTATATTCACTAAGTACAGGAATTTTAAAATATATTTGAATAAATCTGTTAAGATGAACAGCATATGCCATCCCTGGGTATGTCTTGTCAAGTGAAAGCACTCACTTGTTCTGCAAGTTTAGCTTAAAACTTTGTGTGCAGAAATGTGTTGTGTTCTTGGTGAATTAAATTCTTCTTCTGGAGGTATTAGAGCAAAAGTTTGAGTATCAAATTAACATTCTTTAATAACATTTTTAGTGTTTGTAGTTTAATTAGGTTTTTTCAATGTTTGTGTCAGAATCTTTAGTGCCCATTTTGCTGGAGTATAAGTCAACCATCAGATTTCCTGGAAGATGTTTTTGCTTTGATAGTAATTTCCCCAAATAATCAAAACCATATACTTATTATATCTATATCAGGTACATTTTCGCTGTTTGAAAGCATATGTGTCAGAGTAAAGTGAGGAAAATAAATATTTTTTTCTTTCCTTTTATAATATCCATGGTTTTCTCCCTGTTTTATCTGAAAGGGTCATTGAATGCTAATGCTTTTAAAGCAATGCTGTATCTTCAGATTACTAAAGAGATTTAAATTTTGAGGCTTTAAATAAATATATTTTTTTGGAATGGAATCATTATCCGGTTGATATTGCCTATTGTGTATATACTTGTATGTTCTTTCTTATAATAACTAAGATCACCTATGTGGCAGAAGAATTCTCTTTGAATTTAAAAGGCATTTGTCAGTGAATGTTCAAAACCATGTGAATATACCAAAATGTAATACGTCGGTGAGCTTGTTTAAATATAGAGCACTGTACATTACGTGGTGCTTTCAGACATGAGTTTTCTAACTGCATGTTTACTGGAACTACTCTTTCTGGAAAAAAATAAACACATTTTATTCAAGAGAAGATTGGACCACCTACTTTGCACTTTAACCTTGTTTTCTAACCTTAAGAAATCTGCCCTTGACAGTAGGACTTGGCATTTTCCTGGGACTTAGAAGAGTGCTTGATAAAGAAGAAGAAGGATGACTGCATTGCCTAAGACCAGTGGGTTTCTCTCTCATCCTGGAAACAAAAGAATATATTTCTAGGAGAGCTCATCTAGCAAATGATAAATAGAAAAGGCAAAACAACGCTATCCATGCTTTAAGCCTGCTGCTTTCTTAAATCCAACACATAGGAAAAAATGATGAGAGCAAGTGTTTTCTTTTAATATAATTCTATTTCAGAACTTTGGCCTAAGTTTCAGAAAAGAGTCACATTATAAAACGTTTGGATGAGAAACATTATTGAAGAGGACTTTTAAATAAATTAAGGCAAAAAATTGGAGACAAAGAGATGCTCTAATTAGCAGATAGCAGTTGTCTTGCTGAGAAAATGAAATCCAGTTCTCTTTATTTTTCTCTTCTTTACCCTCCTCCTCTTCCCCTTTTTCCTTTGTCTTCTCTTTCTCTTCCTTCTTTTCTTCTTATGTCCAGGAAATCAGTGTTTTTGTTGATTCATTTGCACTTGTTTCTAATTCTAATGCTCAGTTTGACTGGAAGGCAGTAACTATATCTTATCACTTGAAATTTTTGAAATTTTAACTCCTGATTAGAAGGTGCTGCTAAATACAAAAATTTACAATTGGTTATATGTTCAAAAATAAATTACTTCTTCTAATAGAAAAATATAAGATATAGGTGGTTATTTTATCCTTTGACCTAATGAACTATGTGAGAGACCAGAATAAATCAACCCAAATTATGAAGAATTGTTAAACTGAAGGCAATTATGAAACAGCAGATGCAGGAAAGCTTCCACCTTTCCTCTATTTGCCTAGAAGCAAGACACAGATTTACAAAGACTAAAAGTTTCCTACTCTCCACTTCTACTGGGGAGAGCAAAAGTTTAACCACTGAAGACAAATTTAGACCCTTCTCAAGGAAACCTTCATGGAAAAGCTTTACTAACTAGCCTTTCTCTGGCATTTGTTTGCCTTCCATGAGTTGCTAACCTTAGAGACTCAAAAGTCCTTTCCCTTTATCATATTACTTAACAAAAATTATCTTAGATCCAGGGAATACATGTGCAGATTTGTTACATTAGTATATTGTATAATGCTAAGGTTTGGGCTTCAGGTGAACCCATCACCCAGATAATGAACATTGTACCCAACAGGTAGTTTTTTAACTGTCAACCTTCCTGCACCCCCTTTGGAGTTCTTAGTGTCTATTATTTTTATCTCTATGCCCATATGTACCCACTATTTAGCTCTCACTTATGGGTGAGAACATGTGGTTTTTGATTTTCTGATTCTGTTATTTCACCTAGGATAACAGTATCCAGCTCTATCCATGTTGTTGTGAAGAACATGATTTCATTTTTTCTTATGGTTACATAATATTCCTGGTGTATGTGTGCATGTGTGTGTGTATATATAATATTTTCCTTATCTAATCAGCTATTGATGAACACTTAGGTTGATTCTATAAACTTGTTATTGTGAATAATGCTGATACACATATAAGTACAGATGTCTTTGATAAAATGATATGTTTACCTTGGGCAGATACTCAGTAGTAGAAAAAATTTATGTTCTTTGCTGAAGTTGCTATACAAGCTGGAATCTAAAGATACCTTTTTGAGAACTACTCATTCCCTGGGTGTTTCCTATGTTCATATGCAACACAAATGTTAATAAACTTCTGTTTTTTTTCTCTTGTTATTCTGTTTTTTGTTATAGGAGCTCATTCCTACTAAGAACCTATGAGAGTTGAAGAAAAAATCATTTTTCTTACCCTATTGCTACACACTTTAGAATTAAAATACTTTTATGCTGATTACCATTCTTTCAGATAATTGCCATCCTTCTCTTATTTGATATTTTAAAAAATCCAATTAAATAAGTGAAGTCTACACAGTATCTCATACCTGTTATTAAGGATTTTATATTATTAAAATTGAAAAGATAAAGTTCTGGAATATGTTGCTAAATAAAACTATGATAAACTCTGTATCAGTCTGGGTACACAAGGACAGAGAAATCACACAATATAATAATGGAGTGAAATAATGAGAAACTTAGAGTGAGAATATAGTAAATTAGAGAATATAAGAATAACACGTACAAGAACAACCATTAGACTTAGGGCTGAGATAGAAAACCCAAGAGAACTCCCATATTCTTCCTTCCCCAGAGGTGAGATCTAAACTTGGATGGAGATAGCACAGCCATGGCTCACTGTATGGCAGATAATTCCTTGCGGTTTCACACCAGCAGAACTTGCTGGAAACATGCTCTGAGATGTCTGGGGATGCTGTTCATGGAAAATTTTCTCATGGATTTACTCCATTAAAATGTGCCCAGTGTGGTTTCTAGGGAAAGCAGCTGGCCACTGAGTGCTTCTGGCCTATGTACTACAAGAATTAGGCAAAGGCATCTGCTCCAGGAGCCTGCCGAGGGAGCACACAGAAGCCAGGAAGCAAAACTCCTTGCTGCTGCAATGATTTTCCATTGCCCTCTATTGTTAAAGCTTCAGAGCCTGCTGACAAAGAAAAAATATTTAAAGGACTGATATTCATTTTCACGGAGGAAGCAAAAAAGGTAAGTTTGGAATTGAGAGACAATAAATTAATAACTGGCAAACACTCTTACCAACTTTTTTCTTTTCTTAAAGAGGTAGAGGGAAGAAGATTGAGCTTTTTGATGAAAGTAATAAGAAATGTAAACTCATAGTGGCAGTATAGAATTAGTAAAGGTAGCGCTCAAATTCAAATCAAAGTAGAGATGGGGGAGTGATAGTGGTGCTGAACGCAGGGGCAAAGATTGGATGAATTTGTAAAATATTTTTAGACTTTTTTTGAAATATAGAATTGAGTAATCATTCAATAACTCTTAAGTCATCAATATTGTGTCAGGCTCTGTGGGGCAAGTGATGATAATAATAACAATAACAACAACAGCAATACAAGGAATGGAAGACAACAAAGAGGAAGCATTTTGAGGATGACTTATGTGGCAGACTCTGTTTTAGTGGCTTTGCTATTTTAAACTTCTTAGCACACCTAAAATAGTAATTATAATTATTATCATTATTATTATTAATTTTTTGAGTTGGAGTCTCACTCTGTGACCCAGGCTGGAGTGCAGTGGCATTCTCACAGTCATTGCAGGCTTGACCTATTGACCTCAGGCGATCTTTCTATCCCAGTTTTCCAAGTAGCTAGATCTACAGGTGCACCACCATCCCCAGCTAATTTTTTTTTTGTAGAGACGAGGTCTTGCCAAATTGCTCAGGCAGGTCTCGAACCCTTGGGCTCAGGCAATCCTCCTGCATCTGCCTCCCAGTGTGCTGGGATTATAGGCGTGAGCCACTGTGCCCATATAAAAAAAATAGTAATTATTTTTACTCTCACTTTACAGATAAGGAAAGTGATATTCAGAAAGGCCAAATGACTTGCCCCATATCATAGACTTAGCACTGGTGCAGGCAGAGTTCAAATCCTGACAGACTGACTCTGGAGCATGTGCATTGTGCGCTATGCTAACCTGCCTTATATAGAAACTAGAAAAGTCTCATCCCATGTCCAAAATTGAAGCTGAAGCTGAAGCCAAAACCCAAACCAAACCAAATCAAAACAAATCTTCACCTTGTTTTTGTGGAGATAACCCACAAATACACATTCAATAGTACATAATTAAGTATAGATCTATGTGTGGCATAGACTATAAGTTCTAAGAAATTAAAAAGAAGTAGCTCAGTGAACACTGGAATAGAGATAAATCTTGGAAATATTTTCATTTTTTTAAGTTTTAATTGGAGAATGATTGACATACAAAAAGCTATATGTATTTTATACATATCTTGATGAATTTGAAGATGAGTATACAATAGTGAAAACATCACCATAAACAATGCTATAAACATAATCATCACCTGTAAAAGGTTTTGCTGTTTCCTTTCTCTCTTTGTGATAAAAACATTTAACATAAGATCTACTTTCTTAATATATTTTAAGAATACAATGTAGTATTGTTAAACATGTATATTATGGCGTAGAGTAGATCTCTAGAAGTTATTCATCTCATATAACTGAAACTATGTATGGCATTGGCATAAAAACAGATTCATAGACCAAGGAAACAGAATAAAAAGCCAAGAAATAAATTCATCTATTTACAGTCAGTTGATTTTTTCAAAATATGCCAATCACACACCATGGGGAAAGGTCAGTCTCTTTAGAAAATTGTTTCCAGAAAACTGGATATCCACATGCAGAAGAATGAATTTAAAAATAACAAATTTACACATTTAAATTAAATTTAAAATTGTTTTTAGATTTCCTCACCCCCCTTTGCAGCTCCATAAATGAATTACATTGTCATATCATTGGGTTAATATTGGTAAAATGCTGGTGGACACAAAAATGAAAGGAGTAGCTATGTGATGTTTATTTTTGAAAGTGGCTCATTTGACACTGAATAATTCAGTTTTCTCTGTAATAAACAGCAACATGTCTTGAAAAGCTATGTGTGTTTAAAAAATAAGTTGTCATCATATTAGGGAATTGAGGGTAAAATGCAATAATATGCTAAAGGAGAGTGGCAAATAAATTTTCATTCAGAAGTTTTCTTTGAAGTAAAACACTTTTTCTGGAATGTCAGGACTGAATCACTCTAAAAATGATACTTTGGTACTCATTTCATTTATTTATTGCATTATTATTATTATTTGAGTTGAGCTCTCACTTGGTCGCCCAGGCTTAAGTGCAGTTGTGTGATTATGGGTCACCACTGCCTTGACCTCCTGGGCTCAGGTGACCCTTCCACTTAAGCCTCCCAAGTAGCTGGAACTACCAGTGTGTGTCACCATGCCTGGCTAACTTTTGATTTTTTATAGAGATGAGGTCTTGCTATGTTGCCCAGTCTGGTCTTGAACTCCTATGCTCAAGCAATTCTCCCACCTTGGTTTTCCAAAGTGCTGGAATTACAGGCTGAGCCAACATGCCCAGCCTCACTGATTACTTTAGGTGCAGAAGTGGAGTGAACATGTGCTACAGAAAATTTTGTATTGTGGTGCTAAAAGACAGTTTAACTTAGTGGCTGGGTAAAAATAAGGGACTCTTATGGAAGAGAAGACAAGTAAAGTGAATATAAGTTTGCTGCATGTTGAGGTTATAACTCAGGTCTACTTTTTGGAAATTGCTTTACTTCTTTTTTTTTCTATTGTTGCTTTCATAATCCACTCTCCCAGATCCTCCATTTCTCTTGGCAATATCTCAAGAATATCTCATGTACTTCCAAAGATTTTTTTTTAAGCTGTTATATATTCTTTCAAAGTATCATCTTCTGTTCAGTTATTAGAATAGTCTCATCATTAAAATGTTCTTTTGAGTCTAAATCAATATTTTAATCTCTCGGCCAATTCAAATCCCCCTATGTCCAACTCCTAGGATACTATAGTTAGACTAATAATGAGAAAAAGTGTCGTGGTCTGTCCTTTAGCCCTTGTATTTTTCTTCTTTGCTTGTTTACTCTGTTTCTGAATCTTCTGTTGTCAGGGAACAAGAGGAAAATGGATTCGAGAAAATGGGTAAAATACTCCTTGTCCAGGGCTGATTTAATCTGGCTATCAGGGGGTCCTATATGATAGCCACATTCTGACTCTCTTTTGCAAGAAGCTCTTTCGTAGCTTCTTTGAAGATCCATCCTCTAGAGACTTCTGTATTGTACCATTCTTTTGGTTTAATTTTTTTTTTTAATTTAGAGGTTATAAATGTATGTTTGTTACATGGACATAAAGTATGGTGGTGGGATTGGGTCTCAGGTGAGCCCAGATATTTTCCAGAGAGTAGACAATATACACAATAGGTAATTGCACCATTCTTTTCTGTAGTTGATATCTCTGGATAACCTCTTACATGGCCTTCTAAGCTCCTATCTTCTGGCACTATACTTTCATTCTTTCTGCTGCACCTATCTCTGGAAGACAGATATCCTGGGAAGGGTCCCTGCAAGATGACTCAACATGCCACAGAATGTGCGGTTCACTGGAATTCAAGCAGCATTTCTCTATCCAAATCTGGAAGTGAAGTCTATGCCAAACACTGTCACTGTTCTCTTTTCTTACCCTGTGGGTATGGTAAGCTCTAGCCAGTCACATTTCTTAAGGGATTAAGGGAAGGTCCAGTTCCAGTCTCCATGTTTTTCAACATTTTAAATAACTTCGACAACTTTCTCAAGCTCTTTCTCATCGTGCTCAACTCTGGTGTAATGGTAGAATTAGGTCTCTCATTTCTGTAGCTCAGCAAATTTTCAGGTAGGGGTAGAATACCCACTTCTCCTTCCAGAAAAATCCCTGACCATTCACACCAAGGCATTTCTTTTATGCTTAACTTAGCTGACTATAGTATTCTCCACTCCTATAAATTCTTTCCAAGTATCGTTTTCCATACTAATGAAACTCTGGTCGCTCTTACTTAGCCTAGATGGAATGGCAGTCACTGGATCATTTTGCATACTTTTTATTAAAACTTGCAGTGGTATGTCTAGTACCTCTGCCTAGAATGTGTGGGAACTTAATGCACATTGCACTCAGTTTTGGGGGCTGAAATTTCTGAGCAGTCAGATGAAGGCCTTTTAACAACAATTACATTTATTTATATTGTTACAAAATATTTTGTCTGAATGAAGAAAAATAGCATTGATTTAGATACAGCATTGTCACTGGGTCTAGGAATTATTGAAAAGTTTTGCATAAATCGTCAAATTCTCACAACTGAAATAAATTATAGTAAATAGCGCAGCTATGTTTGTTTTTGAAAATGGGCATATATAACAGCAATTTTCTTTTGTCAACTGCTTGGAAACATTCATCTTTAAAGCTCTTTGTCAATAGTTACAAGTGGTATCTTAAGGCAGAATACCCAAATGTAGTTCGTTTTTCTGAACAAAGATTTATAAGGCACTCTTATCAAATTCTTAGTGAAGAAATATTTTTAAATTTTCTTAACACTATCTTTGTACAAAGCTCCCTTCAACCCATGTCTCCGGTGAATTGAATGGCTTTTTTATTGCCCCCCTTACAGAATTTAAATTAAAATTCTGATTCTTCATTTTTGTTTTTGTTGTTTGGATGTGTGTTTCTGAGCGTTGGGAACAAACTTTTACCTCCCTTTATTGTCACAGGTTAATCCCCTGGAACCAAACTCAATCTAAGCATAAACAGAAGGAAATATAGAACATCATAAAGCAAAATTAATGCCTACAACCTTCACCTGGATTTCACTTTGCAGATTCACCTAGTTCATCTTCCCCACCTGAGGCATATTATCAGGGATGGCAGTGAGTATGATATATTGATGTCTGTCCACTGGATATTACACAGAGAACAAAGAACTAATGTCACATGATTTTAGATGTATCTGCCTTAAGCTGGTATGTTCTCAGTGGTCTTTCAGATAAAGACACATAAAAGAAAATGATGACTTTCAATTTTACGGTAGTGGTTTAATCTCTGAGAATGTTCAAATAAAAAACAATGCAAGAATGGAGGCCACTGCATTTTTTTCTACATCCAAAAAATTTCTTGTAACCCCAGGATAGCAATTTTTATATGACTATAGTTAATTTGCAGGCATTGAAATATATAACTTTTAAATTAGATAGAAATAGAACTTATTAATAATTTCAAATGTTGGTTGTAATATCCATAATTTCAAAATAAATAGTAATGGTGTTATTTCTCACATCATCATAAAGGCATACCTTCTAATTAGGATTTAATATGATCTAATGCAAAAATAAGGGATGTTAATAATGGTTAATAAAACTGCAAAATATTCAACATTTTTCCTTCTATTAACTACTAAACTGGGAACATAAAATGGGAAAATAAAAGTGCTCAAATCCTGGAGTACTAATGTCATTTTTGTATTTACCTTGGACTATGCCTTAGCAGCCAGTTCAAAAGATCTTATCAGGAATGATGAACATACCACTATCTGAGGTGATTACATTTTTTGATATCATATTTGGAAAAAAATTTCCTATGGAGAATTTCAAATGGGCTAAATCCAAATAGCCATTTCGCCAAAGGCAATACACAGATGAAAAACAAAGTCACAGAAATATGTTTCACATCATATGTCATTAGGGAATTGCAAACTAAAACAATATACCCCTGCACACCTGTTAGAATAGCAAAAATCTGAAACACTGAAAATACCAAATGATGGCGAGGATGTGGAGCAACAGGGACTCTCGTTCATTGCTGGTGGGAATGTAAAATGGCACAGTCACTTTGGAAGTCAGTTTTGCAGTTTCTTATAAAACTACAACATACTTTTGCCTCATGATATAGTAGTTGTGTTTCCCAGTATTTACTCAATGGAATTGAAAACTTATGTTCACACAAAAACTTGCATACAGATGTTTATAGCAGCTTTAGTCATAGTTGCCAAAAATTTGGAAGCAACAGATATGTCCATCAGTAGGTAAATTGATAAATAAGTCAACTATTGTATATCCAGACAATAAAAATGTTATTCAGTGTTAAAAAGAAATGAGCTATCAAGCCATGGCCATTTAGATTTGGCCCATTTTAAAATTATTTGTTTCCTTATATTTGAGCTTTAAGAGCTCTATTTATATTTAAGCCCTTTATTCTCTTCCCTCAAAGCCATGGCTATTTATGTTGCTCTATGTCCCAGAATAGAGGAATTCTGATGTCTGCTTCTTCCCTTTTATGCTTTCAGATTTGTTTGTTTTTTGGAAACTTCAGATGATTGTTTATTCAACAAACTTCTGAGCATTCCTAAAGTCTCATGGTTGTTTCTCATGCTACATCCCGGCCATAATTAGATGCCCTTACCATAGACATTCTCACAGTAAATCTCTAGAACTCTTGATTTTAATATGTTAATTCAAGACAGCACAGGGAGGTATCATCCGTATTCTAAGTGAGTTGACCTTACATTTTTTTTCATTATAGTTTACTTCTTTTTATTCTCTAGTTGTCTTGTTCAGACTGCATCAGGATGTTAAGAGAGAGAAATCAGGTTTGTTAGATTAAAGCATGTGTCCTAAACAATAACTATCCTGTGCTTTAACTTATTTCTTTTTTCTTTCTGTAAATTTTGCTGCCTGAGCTCACCATGCCTGCCTGGTTGATGAATATAAAAATAATTAAAGTTTCAACAACATTCACACTGAGCATTTAGTGAAACTCACACTGTGGAATCACAGAAAGCAGGTGCAATTCCCATTGTCAAGATTGATAATGTGTAATGTTGCTCAAGACAGTAAGAGCCTAACGCTGTTATCTCATGCAAACATCTGCCAATATAAAGTAAGTTTTAGCCACTAGATGCTTCTTGTGAATGTATCTTCATGGACAAGTGCCATAGATTATTGAAGATTCTGATGATTCTAAAAAAAATGGTAGTCAAGGACTTACCAACATTAAGGTAGAAAAAATAAGCTAGTAATCTACAGTTTAGGTATTACACAATGATCATTATTATACTAATTATTCAAATATGGTAATGGAGAATGAATGTTTTGCCAATACTGCATAACCTTATGATTTATTTTTTGCTATACTGTTGCTACAAATTAATTTTCATCCTCTCCATAAGAAAGTGTCAAACTGGTATAAGTTGATAAAAACATGGATAAAAGGAAAGTATTAAATTAGGATAATTTTAATCTATTTTATTGGAGTATTATTTTACCTCAAAGAGGCAATTTGAGAGACAGTGACAACTTTGATGATTAAATCACAAATATCTACACTTAGCAGATGGCTGTTCGAGGAACTGGACTTCATAAATGAGTTTTCAATCTGGGGGCTTGCTACTTTAAAGTCCCCAGAGGAGGCATATCATTGGAGGGAAGCTATTTTCAGAGAGTTCTATGATCATGAAGTAATTTTTTCCTTCTTGGTATAGAAAGACTCTTTTGGGGAGGAAGGATCTAGTCTCCAACAGTAACATTTTCAGATTGATATTTTATATAACTTGATATTAAATGATTAGGATAAATATTTTATCCACGTGGTCATTAAACTTAAGTCTGTAATATTTGCTTGGGTTATTAAACAGTAATATTAGGTACCGTCTTAAAATAATCATTATTATGTAGTTAGACTATTTTTCTACTAACATTTCCTGTGTTTCTAAGGACAAAGAAAGAAACAAGAGTGGCTTCCTTCCAGGACTGGTGTGTGTGCATGTGTGTGTTTTTCTGATAATAATAAAATTAATGACTAGACTGACTAAAAGAATGCCAGTGGCTAAAGACTGAAATAAAAAGAAACTCAATTTTTCAAGAACTACATTACAAATAAAAGTAGAAAAAATAGATATTTATGTTGGACAGCCCCTGTATTCTCTAGCCATTTTAAATTCAAAGCATACTGCTTGATCAGAATATATCCAGTATTTTTCTGAAGTTTTGTGAAACCAGAGTTTGAAATGAAACTAAAGAACTGCAAATGATTGATCTCATATTTCAGGGTAAAATTACTATATGAGCCATCTTCGAACATACAGTTTAGTATATATTTCCCAGGCAATAGAGTTCCTGCATGTCACTTCACAAGTATTCACTCAAAGATAATTAAGTGCTTGAATTCATAAAACTGTTTGTATGCATTATTTCAGATGAGATTGCTACACATCTGCAACCTCAATTTGAAGATGGGATAGGAAAAAGAACAAATAAAGGGGACAGAGAAGGTGTTTTAGACCTACTTGCAAAAGTCAATGGCTGTTTTAGATATGAAAGCAAAGGTTCCCTTCAGTAAAATAAGCAGTGAGCAGTAACAACACATCTAAAAAAATTGGGTCAATTTAGATATTAATTTAAAAATTCAGGCTGGACATGATGACTCATGCCTGTTATTCTAGCACTTTGGGAAGCTGAGGAGAGAGGATAACTTGAGTCTAGGAATTCGAGACCAGCCTGGGCAACATAGTGAAGCACCATCTCTACAAATAAATTAGTAAATAAAAAAATTTTAAATTAAAATCCTTTCATTTTTTGTAAAGTTATAAATTAATCTAATTCATTTAGAGAACATCCCACTGAATGAAGCCAGATTTCATGAAGCTATATTTGAATAATAATATTATCCATTTTTAAAGAAAAAGAAGATCTTTTTGCAAACTGTGTGAGAGAAGTTCTGGCTAAGAGTTAATGTAATAAATAGAACACATAAATAAGCAAATAAAAAGTTGTTTGAAACATTATTTAAGATCTCTACTAGAAATTCCTTGAGACAAAATTTGTATGTGATGTAAGAAAATATGAAAGCCCTGAAATGTGACAGATATATCTCTTTGAGTAAAAATATGAGTCAAGCCAGAAATGATGCCTTACTTCTACAAAAATATCAAACAGTGAATTTTGTTTTTTACTTAGAAGGTAATCTTGAAAACTAACTTAAAATTCAAGGTTAATCCAGATATTTTCCTCAGAATTGCATAGAAGAATACATATTAAGAAAACAGCCTATTTTTTGTAGCCATATTGATCACAATGTCTATGAATATGTTAATTTTCAAAGTATGTGATGGTAAAATCATTAGCAAAGAAATTTCTCTCTTTTTCTTGGTTAGTCTAGTTAGGGGGTCCATCAATCTTGTTTATCCTTTCAAAGAAACAGCTTTTTGTTTTCTATATATTTTTTGTATTATATTTTTGTCCTCTATGTCCCAAATTTGGGCTTTTATTTTAGTAATCTGAATTCATCCGTAAAAGTTAGGGTTTTGGTGATCTTGCTTTTCCAGCTTCCTTAGGTGATTTGTTAGGCTGTTGGCTTGTCTATGTTCTTCATGTATGTTCATAGAGATATGAATTCACCTCTTGGTACTGTTTTCATGGCATCCCAGTGATTTTGGTAAGACGTTTCTTCATTTTCATTTGTTTCCAGGAATCTTTTAATTTCTGTTTTGATTTCTGTGTTGACCCAGGAGTTGTTAAATGCAACAGAACAAGTTGCAATTGACCTCGAAGAAGCACAAAAGATTATCAGAGATTACTATGTACACTTACATGGAAATAAACTTGAAAACATAAATGAAACAGAGGACTTTTTGACATCACACAATCTCCCCAGGGTGAAACAAGAAGAAATCAAGACCCTAAACAGACCAATAACAACCCAGGAAATCGACTGTCATAAGAAAACTACCTACAAAACAAAACAAAACAAAAAACCCTGGACCAAATGACTTTTTAGCAGAATTCTACAAAACGTGCAAGGAGGAGCTGACTCCAATCCTATTGAAAGTATTCCAGGCAATTGAGAAAGATGGAACTCTCCCCAAATCATTTTATGATGTTAACATCACAGTGATACCCAAACCGAGTAATGATCCAACAAAGAAGAACTACAAGCCAATATTCTTGATAAGCACAGATGCTAAAATTCTCAACAAGATTCTAGCAAACCAGATACAAAAACACATCTCAAAAATCATCCACCAAGTAAGCTTCATCCCTGGGATGCAGGACTGATTCAACATTTGCAAGACCATAAGCATAATTAAATACATCAACAGATGTTAAAACAGAAACCACATGCTTATATCATTAGATGTGGAAAAAGCTTTTGGTAAAATCCAGCGCCCATTCTTGATAAATACCCTCAAACATCTAGGCATAGATGGAACATACTTCAAAATAGTAACAGACATCTGTGAGAAACCCACAGTCAACATACTGCTAAACAAACAGAAAGTGGAACCATTTCACCTGAAAGCCAGAACAAGCCAAGGATACCCACTCTCATCACTCCTGTTCAACATAGTATTGGAAGTCTTAGCTAGAGCAATCAGACGAGAGAAGGAAATCAAAGTATACAAATAGGTAAAAAGGAAGTTAAGTTATCCCTCTTTGTAGATGACATGATTCTATACTTTAAAAATCCTAGAGAATCTGTCAAAAACCTCTTTGCATTGATAAAGAACTTTGGCAAGGTATAAAATAAATGTGCAAAAGACAGTTGCATTCTTATACACCAACAATAAACAAACAGAACCCCCCAAAAGCACAATTCCATTCACAATAGCCACACACAAAAAAAGAAAGACCTTGACATCTTCCTAACTAGAGGAATGAAAGACCTTTACAATGAAAACTACAAAATTCTGCTCAAAGAAATCAAAGATGGCACAAAATATGGAAAAATATTCCATGCTCATGATTTGGAAGAATCAACATTGTTAAGATGTCCATCCTACCCAAGGCAATCTACAGATTTAATGCAATACCCATTAAATTCCTAGCATCATTCTTCTCAGACCTGGAAATGACAATACAGCAATTCATATGGAAACATAAATGACCACAAATAACCAAAACAATCCTCAGCAAAAACAAACAAACAAAACAAAAACAAAACAACAACAAAAAAACCAAGTTGGAGATATCACACTCTCGGACTCTACTCAAACAACTCATCTTCGACAAAGCCTCCACTATCAACCATTGGGGAGAAGAGAATCTATTCAGTAAATGGTGCTAAGAAAACTAACCACATGCAGAAGATTAAAACAAGACTCATACCTATCCCCATACACAAAATCAACTCTAAATGAATCAAAGACCTAAATGTAAAACCTCAAACTATAAGAACCTTAGAAAACACAGGAGGCACCTTTATGAAAATTGGGCCGGAATTGGTGGCTCAGCCTGTAATCCTGCGCCTTTGGGAGGCTGAGGTGAGTGGATTGCCTGA
This sequence comes from Cephalopachus bancanus, assembly GCA_027257055.1. Lineage (NCBI taxonomy): Eukaryota > Metazoa > Chordata > Mammalia > Primates > Tarsiidae > Cephalopachus > Cephalopachus bancanus. The sequence goes on along the minus strand of JAPVLO010000024.1, from coordinate 9,996,582 downwards.
GCCCGCGGGTTCGAGACCTGCCTGGGCAGCGAGACCTCATCTCTAGAACAAATAAAAAAATCAGCCAGGTGTGGTAGCAAGCACCTGTAATTCCGGCTACTCGGAAGGCTGAGGTGGAAGGATCGCTGGAGCCCAGCAGGTTGAGGCTGCGGTGGCCGGGAGCGGCCACTGCACTCCAGTCTGGGCGACAGAAAATTGGAACTGGCAACCAATTCCTGATCAAAATTTCAAGCGTGCCCTGAGAGATGAGATAGACAAGTGGGACCTCATCAAACGGAAAGTTTCTTAAAACCATCAAGAGATCAGGGAGCCCACAGTATGGGAAAAAATATCTGCCTACTGTATATCTGACAAAGCCCTAACATCTAGGATCTACAAGGAACTCAAACATGCCGAAAAGAAAACAGAAACAGCCCTATTAAAAGTGTGCAAAAGACATGAATAGACACATCTCAAAAAAAGACACATGAGCAGCCAACAGATACGTGAAAAAATGCTCAACCTCACTAGTCATCAAAGAAATTCAAATTAAAACTACACTGAGATGCTACCAAATCCAGTTAGGATGGCCATCATCAATAACTCAAAAACCAAAAGATGCTAGAGAAGATGCGGGGAAAAGGAAACATTTCTACACTGTTGGTAGGAGTGTAAACTAGTACAATCTCTGTGGAAAACAGTTTGGTGATTTCTAAAAGATCTAAAAATTGACCTTCCATGTGACTCTGCCATTCTCCTACTTGGAATATACCCGGAAGAACTCAAATCACTCTATGAAAAAGATACCTGCACATGCATGTTTACTGCAGCATTATTCATAATAGCAAAAACATGGGACCATCCATGCTGCCTATCAAAAGAGGACTGAATAAAAAAAAAAGTAGTACATATACACAATGGAATATTACACAGCCATACAAAAGACAAAAGTATGAACTTCGCAGCAACTTGGATGGACTTACAATCTATCCTACTGAGTGATCTATCACAGAAACAAAGAACTGAGTACCATATGTTCTTAATTATAAGTGAACCTTGAACAATTATCATAATTCTATAAAAAAGGGATTCATTGTAGTGGAAAATTGCCAGGGGAAGGGGGAGGGGGGATTGGTAGTAATGAGAGATTGCCAAGTGGAGGGGGCACACCTCATCAACAAGGGTACCAGCATAATGGACATTTGTAAATCAAATCTGAATTGTGCCACACATCTTCAAAATTAAAAATAAAAAAAGAATATTCTGAGAAAATAAATTTGTGTGTATGTAGGAACACAGTATTTATTGGGAAAAAAATAATGCATACAGGTCAGACAGGTACCTTACCTCAAGTTCTTTGAGCACTGCTAATGCCTATACTGGTACCAAACATTTACCAACACTTTGAATAAAGAGTTTCATCTTGATATTTTGAAATTACTCTGAATAGTAAACAGCCACATTAATTTTTAAAGTGTTGTTTAAATATCTAATTTAAAAAGTATTTAATAAAGTGAGATGTGCTTTTGTAAGCTAGATTTATTAAACAGATATATTCTGGCTTAGTTTGGGTAGTTGCTGTTCAGAATTTTAGAAAGTAAATAAAATTTTTTTTTGTTTTAAAATTTTACATGTGCCTAAAGATGATGCTATGACAAATTGGAAATTTTGATGTGAATGAGGGCAGTGATCCTCTTAAAGATAAAATAAAAAGAATCACCCTTGAAGTGATTTAGCTATCATAGATATTTTTAAGACAGAACACAATGATGCATCAACTATAATGTAAGATGGAATATGTTAACATGTCATTATAACATTGCTTTAGAGAAAATAAAGTGTAAGGTTTATGTAAAAAGAGGGAAGGTTTATGTATGTATCCTTTGAGACATCTAGATCATTCATATTATGGAAATAACACAATTGATGGTTCAGAAAACTAAAGATCAAGCATCTGTTTCACACAAAAAAATTCAAAATGCAAACAGGACTGAAGGTGGACCAACATTTTACTCTTCACATGCTATAAAGCAAGTTGATCGCTCAACACAAGGAAGCATAATTCAAAGATTTCACCAACAATAGCATAGAAACACTGTACTAAAATTCCCTCTTTGAGATTGTTTTCAGGTTTTCTACTAAGAAATAGCCCATGCATACAGTTACGTATATATCAATTCATGCATACAGATACATTTGCCCTTTGTATTCATATTATCATGTGAGTCTCTTTCTGAAAACATGTGACACCAAGGAAAGATAAGATACTGAACCAAAGTGGTATCTTTGTGACTCTTCAAGTCAATAGTTTTTTAAAAATTGAGATACCAATCTTACTCATAAAAATTATAATAAATATTAGTACAAATAGAGATGTATTTAGGAGTAGAATGCAAAGTCTTTCTAACTTTTAAAAATAAACCAGATAATTTCATAGAAACTTGAGTTTTTGTTTTACTTTGTTTTTGTTTTTTGAGTTAGGGTTCTACTCTGTTGCAGAGTCTGGAGTGCAGTGGCATGATCTCGGCTCATTGCAGCCTCTACCTCATGGCCTCAACCTATCCTTCCATCTCTGCCTCCCCAGTAGCTGGGATTACAAGTGCATGTCAACATACCTGGCAATTTTTTTGATTTTTTCATAGAGATGGGGGTCTTACTAAATTGCCTGGGTTGGTCTCAAACTTCTGTGCTCAACTGATCCTTCCACCAGGATCTTCCAAAGTGTTGAGATTACAGGTGTGAGCCATTGTGCCCAGTGAAACTTGAGCTTTTGAAAAGATTCAGTGTGATACATTCAAGCTCAAAAGGCATGCTCATTCTGTCTCTTTGGCTATTAAGAGTCATTTCTCAGATAAGTTAGAGAAAGACATATGGAGTCCAATCATCTTACAGTCCCTACAAGTCTTTTTTTAAAAAAATCTAGTTTAATTGAGGCATAATTGACAAAAATGTATATATTTAAGATGTACAATGTGATAATTTAATATGGGTATACATTGTGAAACAATTACCACAATCAAACTAATCAACATATCCATCGCCTTACCATACCTCTTTTTGTGGTATGAACACTTAAGATCCCTCTCTTAACAAATTTCAAGTATACAATACAGTATCGTTGAACTATAGTCCACATGCTCTATATTAGAGCTGTAGAACTTATTTATCCTACATAACTAAAAGTTTGCACTCTGACCCACGTCAACCCAGTTCATCCTCTCTCCAGCCTTTGGTAACCACTATTCTACTCTCTGTTTCTATCAAGTTCTACTTTTTTTAGATTTCACATATAGGTGAGATCATGCAGAAATTGTGTTTCTGTGTCTGGCTTATTTCACTTAGCATAATGTCTTCCAAGTTCATTCTTGTTGTTGCACATAGTGGAATTTCTTTATTTTTTATAGATAAATAATATTCCATTGTGTGTATGTACTTTTTATCTTTTCACTGATGAATACTTAGATTATGTCCATATTTTGGCTATTGTAAATAATGCTGCAATAAACATGGGAGTGAAGATATTTCTTCAACATACTGGTATTTTTTCTTTGGATAATATGTATAAGTGAGACCTACTTTGAATTTTTTTGAGAAACCTCCATACTATTTTCCATAATAACATGCCAATTTACATTCCCATCTACAACGTACAAGGTTTCCCTTTTCAATCCTTATTATCTCTTGTCTTTTTTATAATAGCCATTCTAACAGTTGGAAGGTGGTTTTAATTTGCATTTCCTTGATGGTTAGTAAACACTTCTATTAGCTTTTTGATTGTATAATATCAGGAGATTTCTGTCATGGGACTTATTTAAACAGAACCTAGACTATCATTTTGATAAGATGTTACAGGAGAAAATAGATTTTCAGTTGAATTCAAGTTTCTTTCCAACTTTAAAACTGTTTCTAACTTCTATATTTAACAAAACTAGGTGGTCCTTTGTTACTCCTTGAAAGAAATGAAACTTTACATGCATTTTCAATAGTTTGATCCTTTTATTTATTTCCTACAGGACATCTAAAGTTTTTAAAACTTTAGTTGACTATCTCAAAATTTAGCATGTAAAAAACCCTTTAAAAAAGATTGTTTATCAAATTGCTTTGATAATAATATTTATTTCTTTGAGCAATACATTTTGAGAAGCAAATACTAATAGGTTTCATAATAGCACTAGTTTGCAGTCTATAATTTCTTCAGTGTTACATGTTACTTTGTTATTTGTACATAAAATGCATCAGAATAACATTTTTTGTTTTCTAACACATTTAACAGATATAGAGAAAATAGCATTTTTTCCTATCTCTGCTAGAATCAGATATGTGAAGAATAATGAAAAGAAGTGTGTGTATTTATAAGTATGTATAAACTGCAAATAGTATGTGGATGTCTATATTCCCTTGTACATAGTGGGTGTTACTAACAAAGTGTTTAAAATACTTTAAAATACTCCGTGCCTTCCGATAGGATGGAAATTAGTCAGTTGTTCAGTGGTCTTCTAACAAGTGTTTTTAAAGCCGAAGATAAACAGAATTCCTGGTGGAGACAATGATTATTTCCAAGGTTTGCAGAAGCTAGCATCTTTGAATGTTGGGTCATTACTGATTATTAAGAGCCTTTTTGTCTAGTTATCCTGCTGTGCCTGCCATCTTACTGTGAAAAGCAGAAACTAGTGTGGCACAACGGGAAACCAAGCATGGCATGTTTCTAGAGTCCATAACACTCTAAAATTTCCTGTGATTCCCCCACATGCTCATTTAAGAATGCTAATGTGTCTATCTTTTGTGTATGTGTATGTAGAGGGGAAGTTTTCTGATGAAGACTATTACTTAAAATGCTGCTTAAGAAACATAACAAAATAATACTAATAATGACAAGAATGATGGTGATAAATGTGTGTGGGAATTAACCTTTTTTTCCCTACAGATTTTAAAGTGCAATAATTGAGTCTGATCATTGATTGGATTTGGAAATATGTTAGCTACTTTATTATACCAGAGTAAATTTTATAAATTTTCCTTCTAGGAAAATGTAGTTTGTACCACAATCTCAGACTGTGCCATTTGTCTTAAAGGTTTTTCATTTATAGATTGTCTTGGAGGTCCCTTCCAACTATTATATTTTATGATTTTGATTGGAAAGTATTTTTCACATTAGCTTATCTGAAACATCGTAAAATGGTAAATGCAGGCACATTATGTATTTTGGGTTTCTCACATATTTGGGGCCCTACTATAAGATTCTGAAGTGGTATAAGTATCCAGAGGGTTAAAAATACTTTGGACAATATTGAAAATGTTTCATAGTAAATACATGAGAATAATATGTAGCACTGAGTGAAGTCTAAAGTAAACCATGGACTTTGGGTGATAATGATGGGTCAATAGAAGTTCAGTTATAACCAGTATACCACTCTGGCGCAGGATATTGATAATGGGGGAAGCTGAGAATGTGTGGAGAAAGGGAAATCTCTGTGCTTTCTGCTTAGTTTTTTTGTGGTCTTAAAACTGTTCTAAAATAAATACATTATTTAAAAAAATGTTTATTAAAAAAGAATCTGATTGGGCGCAGTGGTTCACACCTGTAATCCCAGCAATTTGGGAGGCTGAGGTGGGGGGATTGCTTGATCCCAGGAGTTCAAGCAACATACCTGGGCAATATAGCAAGACCTCATCTCTTATTTTTTAAAAATATACAAATTTTAAAAAGAATGTGTAAAATACAATGATAAGTGCTATGCTTACTTAACTTTGGAAATTATTATGATGAAAATTTGTAATTTATTTAAAACATTTAAAAAGTCTTGTTTTTTTTCAGGTCATATGGAATGAAACTAGTATTGAATTTTATATTTCAGCAATAATATGAGAATGAACCAATTTTTTAAAACTCAGAGTAAAAGAGACACTAGATCTGATTAGCCTGAGGCTATGAAAAATAACTAGAACACATAGAACACATCTGTACTAACGCTAAAGCACATGCTAATCAAGCTTGTGAAGCACTGACCCAGAGTTTTGAAGAAATGGAATAGAGAAATGAACAAAGCCATGCAGTCCTGATCACTAAAATATCACTGGGAAATAAAACCAAATATCTTAGAACCCTCAATAACGTAACATACTAGCGTGGCTAACAATGACAATATACTCTTGAGCGCATACTTTGTGTTAGGCAAACTATTTTATTTTATTTTTTAAATTTTTTATTTTTTTTTTTAGTTGGAGTCTCACTCTGTTGCCCAGCCTGGAGTGAAGTAGCCGCTCCCGGCCACCGCAGCCTCAACCCGCTGGGCTCTAGCGATCCTTCGCCTCAGCCTTCCAGGTAGCTGGATTACAGGTGTGCGCTACCACGCCCGGCTAATTTTCTGATTTATTGTAGAGATGAGGTCTCACCAACTTGCCCAGGCGGGTCTCAAACCCGCAGGATCAGGCAATCCACTCACCTCAGCCTCCCAAGGCTCCGGATTACAGGCTGAGCCACCGAGCCCGGCAGGCCAACTATTTTAGATACTTTATATCTATGAATTTATAAAGCACAGTGAGAAAGATACTATATGATTGTTTGTGGTAAATAAACATTTACTCAATGAATTTATAAAGTATGACTGATTGGAGAGTATCATATATGTTATACAACTCTCTGATGTGTAAAATGGTGATGCTTTATAACATTAACACCGTGCTGTGTGAAGTAAACTGCTACCTTATTGACATCTGTGCTCCTTGCTTCCTTGCATTCTTAAAATAATAGTGATACTTTGTACTGAGATCTCTGATATGTTTGCATCTTGTTTGATAATCTGATGCTTTATGTTTGCTCAATTTGAAATGCTATATTGTCAAATTATAGTAAAAGGTGGTATAATGTCGACTTTCAGTTCTAGTACTTTAAAATTATCTATGTGATCCTGGACCAGTAAAACACTTTAATTAAAATTGATTTTAAAATATTGCTTTTTATTGTTTTGTAGGGAAAGTCATTCCTCTCTCTATTTTTCTTTCTTCAAAGAATTCTTGGTGTTTTTAAATTTCCTATACCAAGTTATATTTAATATAGTTTTGATCATGTACCAAAAAGATAATTTTTTTTTTTTGAGTTGGCGTCTCACTCTGTCACCCAGACTGGAGTGCAGTGGCCGCTCCCGGCCACCGCAGCCTCGACCTGCTGGGCTCCGGCGATCCTTCCACCTCAGCCTTCCGAGTAGCTGGAGCTGCAGGAGCGTGCTACCACGCCCGGCTAATTTTTTGATTTATTGTAGATATGAGGTCTTGCCAAGTTGCCCAGGCGGGTCTCGAGCCCGCGGGCTCAGGCAATCCACTCACCTCAGCTTCCCAAGTCATGGGATTACAGGTTGAGCCACCGAGCCTACCTCAAAAAGATAATTTCATAGATGAAATATTGTACTTATGACAATGTAACTTTCTATCCCAGGACATCAATATTTTTTCTTCATTTCTCCAGGTCTCTCCATTTTTGTTTTTCACAGACATTTCTGAATTTTTATTTAATGAACATCTATAAATTACTTAAGTTTAAAAGCACTAATGTTTTAATTCTTTAAACTAATGTTATAACTTTCCTTTAAATGTTTTGTATTTTTCAACAATTAAACAATAATTCATGTTTCTTTGTAACAAAGGTATATAAAAAAAGTTGCAATTGTGCCTTGCCTCCTTCATTGTCCTTGTATTTTTTGCACCCCAGTGTGTATTCTTCAACAACTTTTTTCTTTGTGCTGATATAAACATAGACAAACACACACACACAAATGCACACACACAGGTGTTTGTTTCTTTAAAATGGCATTAAGTAATTTGCATGTATTTTACTTTGTTCATTGCTTAGTAATTGCTGTTACATGGAAAAAGTTTTACTTTTATAAATGCAGTTTTATGTCATTTTCAGGAAAATTATTATATGTAACCAATGCTAATAACATCCATATTCTTACTTCCTATACATATATATATTTTTATTTTTCTTACATTAATGAGAACTTGAGTAAATCTTGTTTGAGGCCGGGCTCTGTGGCTCAGCCTGTAATCCCGCGCTTTGGGAGGCTGAGATGAGTAGATTGCCTGAGCCCGTGGGTTCGAGACCTGCCTGGGCAACTCGGCGAGACCTCATCTCTACAATAAATCAAAAAAAAAAAAAAAATTAGCCGGGCGTGGGAGCACATGCCTGTAATTCCGGCTACTCGGAAGGCTGAGGCGGAAGGATCACCGGAGCCCAGCAGGTCGAGGCTGCGGTGTCTGGGAGCGGCCACTGCACTCCAGTCTGGGTGACAGAGTGAGACTCCAACTCAAAAAACAAACAAACAAACAAAAACTTGATTGAGAATCGTGTTGAAAAATTACTAAAATTTTTTAGAAATCCTAATATTTTGGGGAATTTTAATATTTTCTCTTATTATTGTAATCAAAGAAATATGCATTTTTTTCAAGATTGTCAAAATTTTTTGTTGTGTAATTGGAGAAGAAACACCATCGTAATTTATCATAATAAAATACCATAATATTATAATTTATCAATGACTATTTGAATAATAAAAGGACAGATTATGTTAAACTTGCTAATATTTGACAATTTTTCATATTAAAATAAATAATACCAGTTCAATTACTTTTAAAAATTATGCTTGTTTTGAATTCTTTCTCTTGCTTAGGGCTTAATTTGAATGTTCAAGGGCATTAATTTATTGATTAAAAGAGTAAAGCCAGCCGGGCTCGGTGGCTCAGCCTGTAATCCCGCGCCTTCAGGATGCTGAGGTTCGTGGATTGCCTGAGCCCGCAGGTTCGAGACCCGCCTGGGCAGCAAGACCTCATCTCTACAATAAATCAAAAAACTCAGCCGGGCGGTAGTGTATGCCTGTAATTCCGGCTACTTGGAAGGCTGAGGCGTAAGGATCGCCGGAGCCCAGCAGGTCGAGCTCCCAGGTGGCTGGGAGCGGCCACTGGACTCCAGTCTGGGTGACGGAGTGAGACTCCAACTCAAAAAAAAAAAAAAAAAAAGAGTAAAGCCATGTTTTACTCTGGGTATGGTTTTGTGAAATAGCATATATTAAGATAACGTATTGAAGATACCATAGACTAAATGATATGTATTAAGAAACTGTTATGTACAGTATATAATGTACAGTAGTCATATGTACAGTATATAAATATAAATATGGTCATTTATCTCTAAATTTTCTCTAATCATAATTTAAATAGGGATCCTTCATTAATGTTATTTAGAAATGTTTACATGTTTTTGAATGGTTCAGATTATTTGTGACTGGTTTTTGCTATAATTTGGGGGAAAAAATCTGATTAATAACATCCAGTTAATGTATGTGCTTTTTTATTATTTCTGCTTCTAAGTTGTTTATTGATATTTTCTTTATTCATCAGTGTAGGATCAATTTTAATAATTGCTTCTTAAATTTTAGAAAAAAAAATTTAAATAAATTAAATAAACATAAATCCAGACCCATACCCATATACCTGAGTCCTTGTATGTGCATGTGCACATGCACATACACACACAGACGCACGCATACACACACACACTGTTAAGTAGCCTTCACAATACCAGATGTCCCTAATATATGGTCCATGAGGCCCTTGGAGACTTAAGAGTGTTTCAAGGGGTTCACATTTCAAACCTATCTTCGTGATAGTACTTTAATGTTATTTGTGTGTTTTTGCTATGTTGATCCTCAGACTCAGAAAGAGGAGAGAGGAATGGGTGAAGGGACAAAAAATTCCCTATCGAGTACAATGTACATAGGTGGGGGTAGTCGGTACACTTAAATCCCATACCAAAAACTATTTGTATCCCTTAAAGCTATAATAACAAAAAAGATATTTAGACTGATGTTGTAAAAGCATTGATAGGTCAAATGCCTGGCTCATCAGCATGAATGAAGGCATATACATGCTGTTGAATTAGCATTACTGTAATCTTTATCATCATATACTCACAGCAAAAAAAAGTCAGTTTCATTAAGACTGTTTTGTCACAATAATAAAAATTATAAATTTTAAAAATATTAGCTTTGTTTATATTTTTTATATTTTAATGTAAATATTTCAATAAACATACATATTGTTAACAAAGAAGTTCTGCTGCAAGTCAAAATATGATTGTCCCTAGGGAAATTACTTGTCAGATTGAGGTGTAGTATGAGCTAGCCATGTTTTTCATGGAACACTATGCTTATCTGGCAGAATGACTGGCAAGCAAACTATGATTATTTAGACATGGGTATTTGATTTCCTTGCCCCCCAAAAAGTGAATATTCCACTAAAAGGAAAAATAACTGACAGTATTATAGCCAAAATGAAAACTATATCAGGTAAGAGAAAACTTGAGCACTGAAAAGTTTTAATATGCCACCCTTAGCATGACAATAACTCAATATTTAAAGACTTCTCTGATGAGATTGGAGGGGATATGAACAAATGTGACCTTTTTGATGTTACTGTGATTCTTAATAATTCACTATCACCATAAATGTAATATATTATGTGATACTTTATATTAATTATTGAAAGAATTAATGAAACAGTAATAGGCAAACATGCAAACACATTTATGAGGGAGGATCCCCCCAAAACCCAGTTTTACTTATTAAAAAGTGTATATTTATGCTTACTTGTTTAAACTTCAGTCACCTTCAAAGTACTCTCCATCTGATGCAATACACCTATCGAAATGCTTTTTCCACTGCTCAAAACAGTTTTTGAACACGTCAATTTTCAATGCCTGTTACTGCTTTTGCCATTTTTTGTTTCACTTCTTCCACATCTGCAAGGTGTTTTCCTTTGAGGACCTTTTTCATTTTGGGAAACAAGCAAACACGAAAAAGTCGCTCAGGTGCGATCAGGTGAATAGGGAAGGTAAGGCATGGGGATCATGCTGTTTTGGGGCAAAAACTGCTGAATAGTCAGCATGGTGTGGGCAGGCGAGCTTATAAATCACCCATCATGAAATGGGCAAATGCATTGAAAAAAAATCTACCCCCCCGGCAAAAAAAAAAAAAATACACTGAAGTCAAACACAGTCTCTCACAACGGGTGCACTGATGCCTGTGGCTTCCTAGTACACTTACCTAACAGGGGATGGATGCCTGTGCTAGGAAGGCTTGCCATCCAAAAAATAATTCTGAGGTTTTTTTTGGTTCCCCTTCAAATGATAAAATATTTAAAATATTATAAAAATGATTAGTGAATGTAAAAAGTATTATTGTCACAAAGCAGTCTTTAAATAATGAATTTGCATTATAAAACAAATGGCCAAATAAATCTGTGATGATAAAAACTAATTTTCCAAACAAAATGCACAATTCAATTATTAGTTTTATCTTCTTTGGGGAAAACACTAGATAAGTTATAGATGAGAAGTAAGAGTCAATCTATCAAGTATGACATTATAATTATAGCAAATATCTTAGTAGGAAACGTCAATTGATTTCTATACTTAGGATCTCTTTTCCTTTTAGTCTCATTTATCAGCTTGGCAACTGTGAGTAACCTTCATGGTTTTCTAGTCTTGTTATCACTTTAAATAAGAGATGTTATGTTTCACTTATCCAAAAAAGATATTTAGCTGGTCTAATCCAAGTCGTGAAGGAAAATGGCAGCAACTGTAAGGGAAATAGGATGCATTCAAGCTATCTTTCCAAAAAGTCAAACTTTTTAGCAAAATTTCCCCAGTGACGGGATGATTGGACAATCAAATCTGTTCATACTCATACTCTGCTCTTAATAGTTTTAGGTGAAACACATAACTAGAGATGCTAACACGTTATTTGAATTTCACAGCTACTTTCTTCTTGATGTATAGGTGCTTTCCAAATAGTTGCTTCAGACATGGTAATTGTGCTCACTAGACATATGTAAACATGCAATTGAGTCTAGTGTTCTCAAATTTCAAACTAGAATAACAGTATGGGTGATCCATACCTGCCAAGAATATGAAGCTTCATTCCTAAGAGACAAATTTCTAAATAACTTTCAAAATAAATTTCTTCATAATACCCAATTGACAAGGTATTATATAGAACAAGTTGAATGGATACATTATCTTCATACTGGAGAAGCAGAATCATTATGCTTCTTGCATAGCATGTGATGATCATAATTGAAAGCTGTAAGTGAAAAACTGTAAAAGAAGGACACAAAGTACATATATTTGACATAGTTCCTGACCTGTATCTCTATAGCCTGGCTGAGAAAGAAAACGCTGTTCCTAAAACTTATGTATAGCAGTGATTATATGTCAATACAAGTGTTACAAAGAAAGAGACCAAAGAGCATGTGATAAAAATGCTTAAAAATGGCTGAGCTCGGTGGTTCAACCTGTAATCCCAGCACTTTGGGAGGCCGAGGGGAGTGGTTGCCTGAGCCCCTGGGTTCAAGACCAGCCTGGGCAATTTGGTGAGACCTCATCTCTACAATAGATAAAAAATTAGCCAAGTGTGGTAGCATGCCCCTGTGGTTCCGGCTACTAGGAAGGCTGAGATGGAAGAATTGCTGGAGCCCAGCAGGTCGAGGCTGCGGTGGCCAGGAGCAGGCTACTGCCCTCCAGCCTGGGTGATGGAGTGAGACTCCAACTCAAAACAAAACAAAACAAAACAAAAAAAACAACTTAAAATATTCTGGCCAGGCTCGGTGGCTCAGCCTGTAATCCCAGCGCTTTGGGAGGCCGAGGTGAGTGGATTGCCTGAGTCTGCGGGTTCGAGACCCGCCTGGGCAACTTGGCAAGACCTCATCTCTACAATAAATCAAAAATTAGCCTGGTGTGGTAGCACGCGCCTGTAGTTCCAGCTACTTGGAAGGCTGAGGCAGAAGGATCACTGGAGTCCAGCAGGTCGCGGCTGCAGTGGCCGGGAGCGGCCACTGCACTCCAGTCTGGGTGACAGAGTGAAACTCCAATTAAAAAAAGAAAAATATGCTTAGCTCAGAAGAAATAATAGTACAGTGATAGTTAACAGAATTCACTGATAGTACAGTACTATGAATATTGCTAAAGGTTAATATTAGAGAACTTTCTGTACAAGTATTGTTAGAAAATTTCATTAAGGCCACCCATTTCAATTTGCACTTCTCAGACATCTCAGAAATAGTCTGAGTAGTAAACATTTATCTTTTTCTTTCATATGAACACCAGAGGGTATCATAGCTTGTACTAAATTTATTGACATTTTACAAGATCCTAAAATTGACTTGTATGGGATAAACATATTATAACTGCCTACTCTGTGAAAATGACTGCACTGTTTATTTTATATAATCATGTATAAACTCTGAGGCCGCCCCTCAAATTGTTTGTATGATGGTAGGAAGAATAATGTCTCCATCTCCATTTCCCACAAGATGTTTGTATCCTATCCTCCAAATTTGGAAAAACGTTACATTGCGTAGTGAAAAAAGACTTTGAAGATATGGTTGAGGGTACTGACCTTAAGATGGAAAGATTATCATGGATTTTCCAGGTGGACTCAATGTATTCACTTAGTCTATAAAGCAGAGAGCCTTTTCTGACACAGAGATGCGTTGGAAGAAGGAGGAGAAATGGAACCCATTAGAGAGATTTGATTTGTTGTTGCTGGCATTGAAAATGTGAAAGGAGACCATAAACCAAGAATTGTGGATGGCTTCTGGAAACTAAGAAGGCCCTCAGCTGATAATTAGTAAGAAAAGAGGAATCTCAGTCCTACAACTGCAAGAGACTGAATTCTTTCAATGACCAACGTGAACAGGAATTGGAGCCTCACCTAGAATTTCCAGAAATGAACAAAACCCTGCCCAAAATCTTGATGTCACCTCCATGAGACCCATGTCAAATTTCTGACCCACAGAGCTATTAAAAAATTGCATTATATAAGCCACTACGTTTGTAGTAATTGTTATGACAGCAGTAGATGATTGATACTTTTTTCTGCTCCAGAATACTTAAGGGAGATGAGGCTCTTCCATCCATCATCTTTTGCTACAGCAATCCTTCATTTCAGTTGGGCACATTACAGTTTCCTGTCTTTCTAATGTGTGAAATAAAACACTTCAATTATTCACAATATTTAAACATAATTTTTTATAACAAGATTTGTTATTGTGATTTCAGTCCTGTCTGACAGTTTAAACTAGGTCCCAACCTTGTTTGCATATATGTAATCAAGTGATCATGTACAGTCAGTATTTATACTGTTGCCATTGTCTTTGATACCTTTGCTAACACCAGAAAAAAATGTGTCCTAAAGATGTGGTGTTTAGTTTTGTTCTCAAAGGATCACGTATAAAAGACCTGAATTTTACATTAAAACATTTGTTTGTCTTCTTGAACAGAGCAATTCCTATTGGATTAAGCATAATAGAGCCTTAAAAAGTACTTCTCCTCTCATAAAAAAAGAATTCACATTTCAGACATATCAAAATTCCAAACTTAATACTTCACATGAAAGCTTTGTGCTAATATATCTTTGAAGATACTCTCAACTTATAATTTTGAACAGCATAATCAAAACTATTGTGAATAATAATTCATTGTTATTACCATAAACAAGGGATATGAAGAATAGATGTTTTTCCAATTCACTTATTATTCTAGTAATATATTTGCTATTATAATCAGTAGAAATAAAGATACAAAAATGATAAAAATCCTTATAAAAGTATAGAATTTAATATTTAAAATACATTTCTGGTTTTAAAAAATAACTTTTCCCCATTCCATTGGGAAGATGACAAAATCTATTTTTATCTAACATTATATAATACCTTTTTATGGACAATACGAGTATATCCAGCTAAAATTTTTTTTGAGAGATAGGGTCTCTATATTGCCCAGGCTGGTCTCAAACTCCTGACTACAAACGATCCTCAGGCTTAAGTCTACTATTAGTGCAAGTCTGGAATATGGCACTGTGATCTTAGCCAACTAGATTTCCTGTAGGAGGAGGAATTTGGTAACTCTTTTTGTGTGGGACCCATAGCTGAGGGCAAGTACCAGAAAAGTTGACAAGGGAGTTCTACTTCAAGCTGCACTAGTTCATTTTTTTCCCTAATCGTGATGTGAAGAAAGGGACACTGAGAGAGTATAAAGAAATTTGAAGCAGATGGAATGAAGATAGATTCAAAATATTCACAAGCTTTTGTGTAGATGAGTGTTGGTACAAGTTTTCAGAGAGCACTAGAGAGTGTAATAACAGATGGGATATTTAAAAAAAACAGAGAATGTTGCATGTTGAATTATTGAGAAGATCATCTCTCAATATTGATCAGCCAAAAAGAAAGAAAGAATAAATAAGGGAATGCCTTAATGGATCTCTGAAATTATTTTAACTGACTTGGTGTTATAGAAAATTTAGTGGAAGTGGTAGCTGAGAAGTCATGGGTTATTCCGTTATGTATACTATAACTCTTATTACAGTTGTGTTCAATATTATTATACTTTATGCTATATAGTTTTTGGCCAGTAAAAGAAATGATAACATGTGAGACGGTGAAAATGCAACATCATGCAGATCTCAAAAAAAATCCAAACAAACCCAAAAAACAAAAACCTCTTTTTTTCTCCCACAGAATTATTTGTAGCTAATTTAAAACAGAATATATTACCTAAGTACCACTAAAGGTAAGAGACTAGACCTATGATCACTGAGATAAAATTTTCATGATATAGAAGAATTCATCAATAACACTTTCACAAAAAATCAGATTTTATTTTACTAGATTTATTGGCAGTATTTATTGAATACCAAAAATGTGCCAAGACACTGTGCTGGTTAGTAGAGAACAGTAGTGAATGCAGTAGATATGGTTCCTTCCATCTAAGAATTTCTATCCTATTAGGAATTAAAGTCAGAATGAAAATTATACAAAGAAATGAAATAATTTGTAATAATTGATATCATGCAGGAAAAACAGGTGCTATAGGAAACAATACATGTGTTTTGTGTGTGTATGTATGTGAGTGTATTATTTAATTTGTTTAGTTCAATAGATTTATGACAAACTGATTTTTAGGCAGAAATATTTTGCTATTTGATATATAGATATCTGATCAAAGTAAACTCATGACTGGATATACTAAAATACGCTTACTGACAAGAATATGACATTTCTATTTCAATAACAAATGATCATAACATACTTGGATATTTTTCATGTTGTTATTTATAATCAGACCAAACTGAATCATGATGAACTCATAGAAAACACAAAATAATAGTGATAGTAAATTATTATATGTTAGGTTTATTAATAGTTTGAAATCGCATATATTTCAAGTAGAAGATCATTAGGCTTTTTGGTACATGATTAGAATGTTAGGCAAAATATTTAATTTCCTTCATGAACACAAATCTTTCCTTTTAAATGACCCGACCAACTTATTTATTTATTTTTGCAAATTGCTTTTCATATTGAAAACTTAGTTTTAAAATGGCAATATGTAATTTGCTTAGTTGGATTTAGACCTTTCCTCGGGAAATTGTTTGAAATATTTTCATCAATTTCAAGCTTTGCATTTGCTTCATCAGTTTTCAATTTTATGTCAGTAATGACCTTGTCTCCGTGTAATATGAAAGAAAGAAAGAGTTATTAATGAACTTGCTTATGTCCCAGAATTGTTGTGAATAGAAAGAAGTATTTCACTGATTTACAGCACATACTATATGAGTGAAAGAGGCTATCACTGGCAAGTTTAATACCATTATTGATAACAACATGTATATTGAGTTAAGTGAAAATATTGAAAGTAATTTTTGGATACATGAACATGTTGGTAACTTTTTAGGATACAGGGAATGTTGTCTTTCAAAAAAATCTTCAGGAAATAAAGGCATTACTAAAAAGTAAAATAATAATAATAATAATTGGTATCAAAAGCATGTGCTAGGTGGTTTACACCTGTAATCCCGCACTTTGGGAAGCAAAAGCAGGAGATTGCTTGAGCCTAGAAATCTGAGACCATCCTGGGAAACATAGCAAAAGCTAACCTCTAAAAAAGAATAAAAAAAAAATTAACCAGGCATGACGGTGCAAACATGTAGTCCCAGCTATTTGGGAGACCGAGGTGAAGGGATGCCTGAACCCAGGAGGCTGACACTGCACTCCAACGTGGGTGACAGAGTGATAGCCTGTCTCAGGAACAGAAAAAAAAGGCATGTGCTAAAAATACGACTTTTCTTATGTCAAATATAAAGTTGCTTACATTTTCCTGAAAAAAAGTGCCAATATCAAGGTGAAATAAAATCACAGTTGGAAATTAGAGACAGAAAGCATTTGAAAACAAAGATACAACTTTAATGTTGAAAATCTGGACCAGGCTTGGTGGCTCAGTCTGTGATACCAGAACTTTGGGAGGCCGAGGCAAGTGGATTGCCTGAGCCTGTGGTCAAGACCAGCCCTGGCAACTTAGCAAGACCTCGTCTCTACAATAAATAAAAAATTAGTGGGGCATGATAACATGCACCTGTGTTCTGGCTACTTGGAGGGCTGAGGCAGAAGGATCGCCTAAGCCCCGCAGGTAGACACTGGGGTGGCTGTGAGTGTGCCACTGCACTCCAGCCTAGGTGACAGAGTGAGACTCCAATGCAAAAAAAAAAAAATCGGATCTGTCCATTTGAAAAGAAAATAAGTATCTGTGTGAATTATGTCTACAGTTTCATATATAATATATTGAGGGGTGGGGAGTCACGCTTGGGTTAAATGTAATTATTTCAGAGCCCAAAAACAGATTAAAGGAAAGTTTTCTTTGCCATGTGGCTAAACCAAATTTTATAATGTGCTATATACTGACAGTCAGTAATATTACTTTATCCTCCTCAGTGTCAACATCTAAAAAAAATTAGTTGGATGGCAAACTGTATTCAACTTTTTATGTTTTATAACTATTTTTAAAAATAAGGCTTTGGGATTTGAAGGCATATTATGGAGGTTGATGATCCCCTCCTTTATAGCAGAATCTTTTAAAGTCCATTGTAATAGTCTCATTTAAACAATTTAAACACTATATTTTCGGTATCCACCACATTGAAGTTTAAAGGAGTTAAGTTGAAGGAAAATAGAGAAAGTAATTCTTTTTTTAAAAAAATAAAGACGTGGGGTACAATTCAGGATTAGGTATACAAACATTGATTATGCAGGTAGCCATGTTGATGAGGTATGCCCCTCCCTACGAGAAAGCAATTTTTGACAGAGTACGTACTGCTTCACAAACTTCATTTTAGCTTATGATATACTTTAAATATATATACTTAACGGCAGCTTGTCTGGGTGACAGAGTAAGAACCCATCTCAAATAATAAATAAATAAAGTCAACACCTATCCAAAGAAAAAAGCAGCTTGAATTAAAATAATAAAGAAACAATAAACCATTCAAAAATCACTAAGATCTCATGGGACACTTGAATGATGGAACTATTCAACATATTGATGTGGTGGTGATTAATGACTATGCATTTGTGGTCATAATCTATTGAATTTTGCACTCAGATTTGGAGAATTATAAATAAATTATAACTCAATCAAGCTGATTTTTCAAAAAAAAAAAAAAAGACTTGGGACTTGGTAAGTTGGAAGTACTTCACAAAATATTTTGACCAGAGATATAATACAAATGAATGGTACTCTTAGTTAAAAATTAAGATAAAATTAATTTTGGAAGAGCCAGTCTATAAAACCAAGAGCAATGTGGATATTTACAGGGAACTTTCTTTCTTTCTTTCTTTCTTTCTTTCTTTCTTTCTTTCTTTCTTTCTTTCTTTCTTTCTTTCTTTCTTTCTTTCTTTCTTTCTTTCTTTCTTTCTCTTCCTTCCTTCCTTCCTTCCTTCCTTCCTTCCTTCCTTCCTTCCTTCCTTCCTTCCTTCCTTCCTTTTTTCTTTCTTTCTTTTTATATTTTGTCATTGCAGATGGTGCTTTTAGGAACAGAATCTTTAGATTCATTACAGCATTAGTAACAATAGCATTTATTGTGCAGGACAACATTAACTCACTTTACATACCTCCTACAGACTAGACAATTAGACAACTGATTCCTAGAAAGATTTTGTAGCTTGGTCAATGTCACAAAGTTACTCTGTGTTTAAATCTGTAGATAATGTTTAGAGTTGTTTTGTTTACATGATTTCTGTAAAGTGTATGGAGTTTTTTGGGTTTTTTTTGCTAATAGAATAACCAAATTCACAATATTTTCTCATATAGACAAAACCTTGCTAGAGAAAGGCACAGGGCTCTAATTATATCCTAGAATTTGGTTCTCTCAACTATCTTCCTATGTTAAGAGCCACTGATAAATCTTCCAAGATATACATCAACATTCATTTTTCATGCTTTCTACCTGGAAAGTTTATGTTCATGTTAAATATTATAATACACTATTTTAATCACACACAACCCTATGGAGTCAACATAACTTGAAAGCTGAAATGAAGAAATAAAAGCTTAGAGGGTAAGTTATCTGCCCAAAGTTACAGAACCATTAAAAGGTAGAAGTTAAAAAACTAAATCAGCCATCGTATGTCAAAAGTTGATCATATGTTGGCATTTTACTAATGAGGATAATATGGCTGTAAGACATTTCCACTGGTGGCACCTGTGAAAAATAAGAAATATGGAAATAAATCTAGTAATAACTCTTTCCTGGAACAAAGGTACATTTTGTCAAGTA
Organism: Cephalopachus bancanus; assembly: GCA_027257055.1. Classification (NCBI taxonomy): domain Eukaryota; kingdom Metazoa; phylum Chordata; class Mammalia; order Primates; family Tarsiidae; genus Cephalopachus; species Cephalopachus bancanus. Next base: position 9,976,945 of record JAPVLO010000024.1, on the reverse strand, counting down.
TATAAAAAATGTCATCTTGACAATAGCCATTGTAATATTAATTCAAGCAAGAATCATTACAATGTTGCAATTAGTAAATGAATATTTAATAGTGAAGAGGATATATATGTTCACTATTAAACATATATATATAAAGTATCTTTCAAAAATTACATATCAATTATAAAATAGAAATAGTTAACTTTACACTAGTGTTACTTGAAGGATAGTGATCAAAGTTAACAGCATCATTATTGGGACAAAAACAAACCTACATGTCTCCTGATATGAAAAACTTACAAAGAAGGCATCACTTCTTTGATATTTCTGCCCAAATGTATAACGTGAGTCTAAACAAGAGGAAATCTAACCCAAGCCAAGACTGAGAGATGCTCAATAAAATAACCAGCCTGTACTTTCAAAAATATTAAGGCCCTTAATTATAAAAAAATGAAATTGTTCCAGATACAATAGACAAAAGAAACATGACAACTATATTTAATGTGTAACACTGGGAGAGATTTTAGCCTGCAGAAAATAGCTATAATAGAAATGTTTGAAGCATATGTGAAAAGTATGTATGAACTATAAAGTAAGTAATAGCATATTTAATTTTTTGATTTTGATAATCATGTTTTTTGTTTTACGTTTTACATGTTTGATTATGTAAAAGAGCACATAAGTATTTATAGTTAAATTGGTATATCTATAACTTTTTAAATAATTAAAATTATCTCTCTCTCTGTACATATGTACCTAACACTTTGTGGCCAACCACTCATTATTTTATTAGGTAAGAGATACCTATACTTGTTTATTTAACTAAAATTTATCAGTTAAAATATGTTCACAATAATCTCTGTAAAACATTAGTTTTTCTTTCAGTTTTACACAAAAATGAAAACCTCTTATTTCCACAACTCTTATAATCTTTCAAGTTAATATCTTTCTATCTATATTAACATGAAGCATGATTATATATTGTTATGTACACATTTTGTTCAATAGCTTTCTAGTAGATTGGGCTGGCTTCACATACATGTATTTTGGGTCAGCACTACTCAAGGTTCAGTGTGCGTTAGATCACCTAGGAATGCATTAAAGCAAAGATTTTGATTCAGTAGGTCTGAAATGAAGTCTAGGATTCTGAAGTTCTTCAAAGTTCCCACGATGATGCTTGTCTGTGAGACAAGGTCTAGAGCTTACCTTTTTTTAGCACCTTTTCTGAAGATATTTATTTTCTCCGAATAACCTCTTTAAACTTTCTTAGTGATGATTTTTGAGAGGAATTATGATGGAGCACAAAATGGGACAACTTAGACTTATCTCAGATAAAGATAAACTAAGGAGTCTGTACTAGTCAGGATTCTTCAGATACACTCAACCAATAGGAGATTACATATACACACATAAACACATACATATACATATACACACATATGTATGCATACACATACAGATATACATAAGTAGTTATATACATATAAATATATACACATACATAAATATAGCTGTATCTACACTGAGATTTATTATGAGAATTGACTCAAGTAGTTATGGAGACTAAGAAGTCCCCTAAGCTGATGTCTGCTAGCTGGATAATCATGAACTGGTAGAGTAATTCAGTCTGAGTTCCAAGGCCTGAGTGAGAGCCAGGGAAGCAGATGGTGTAACTCACAGTTCAAGTCTAAAGACCTGAGAACCAGAGGCCCACTGTTCTAAGTACAAGAGACTAAGAGTCAAGAACTAGGAACTCTGATGTCCAAAGACAGGATAAGATGGAGATATCCTAGCTCAAAAAAGAAAAACACAAATTTTGTCTTTCTTAGTCTTTTTGTTCCACTTGGGTTTGCAGCAGACTGAAGAAAAAATTGGAACAAGAGTGGAAGAGTAATGCTTGCTGAATAGATTTGGAGAAAAATTAGGAGAAGGAACTTGACTTAAATATAGTGACTATAGTGATGAATTGTGTTCAAATATTTTTCAGAACAATGCACTTCAATTTCCAATCTTACATTTCTGTTTCAAAAAAGGTTGTATAGGGTTTCACACCTCAAAAAACAAACAAAAAAAATCAAATGTCCAGCAATTCCTGAGATTCTCCTGTATTAAGCAGCTTTACAGAAAACCTTTTTGTCTAAAAAGTTATTTGTTTAATATAGTTATTCTTGCATTTACCAGCTGCATTTTCAGCTTGACAATTATTACTGTTGAAATGCATTATGACTTTTTGTTTTGCTTTCTTTTTAGCTGATATTACAAAAATAGGTAACTGATATTTAAAAAATACTATAGGTTATCTGTAGCTTGTTTGTTGAGTTGGAAATATAATAGCAAAATCTATGTTCCAGCATACAGTTTCTAGAAGATAAAAGCTGAAGATGCACAGAATAGACATTCTAGCTGCAGTATAAATCTGCCTAGAGATTTGTTTTGCATTATGGATGCTTGTGTCAGTCAACTTGTAGTTCTGTTGTGGTCAAATATTGTATCCTTTATAATATCATTGAAGACAGGTTACTCTTTAGAACAGAAAATGATTGAGTTTTCTTTTTTCCCTTGGACATTTTTACTGGTGTACTATTTACACCAAATTTCATGTGATTTATTTATGTGACTCTTTCCATCAGACACAAGTAATATCGTGAAAGTATCTAGATTACATCATGTTACATGCTATCTGATATATTAGAGCGTTCAATCTTTTTTTGACAAGGCACAGATATTTTATTCTGAATTTCTTTAAATAGTGAAAAACCTTATGAATTATTAGATATTTTTATAGTATACTTCATAATATTCAATTTAACCTTACTGATTTATTTTAATATGTGCAGTTTAATTAAGTTAATAGGTGCATGATTCTAGTTCAGAGACTATGAAATGATACATTTGTTAATAAAAATGCTAAAATATGTTTTAAAATGTTTTTTATCTCAACTTTTGTGAATGTGTATATACAGAAGAGCAAAGATTATTGGGTGTACTTTTAAAAATATTTATTGGGTTAAAAAAAGAGGGACTATCGAAAGTCAAAAAGAACTGTTAACATAATTTTAAATCATGATAGAATAAAATAGAAAAAATACTGCTATATTCAACTATAGGTTAGACATGAAATGTAAAATAGCCTCTAGTCTGATCCTTCACTACTAGTTCAATAGGGTTCTATATTTTACTAGTAAACTTCTTAGAATTCTGGAGAAGATCCAGTTCTGACTCTGTCCCGTCCTTTCCCATGCATTTTGTGGTGTGAACGATGAGGAACATATATTCATTCATGACCTCAAAGATTTTTCTTTCTGATGGTTTATGCCTTTTATCAGGATATCATGTTTAGTAAGACCCTTCCATGAAAGTTAGTAGCATAGTTAATACAATTTCAGGGAAAGAGGGGAGAGAAATGTAGCTACAGAAAAAGTAGCAGTGAGAAGGGAGAAAAATAGATGGAAAGATAATACTTTTCAACCAGTAAGAATAAATAATTGTGTGAAGAGAGAATGTATTGACCATATAAGATGTTCTGAAAAATATATTTGTATTAGCCAAGTAAAATAAATCTCTCTTGATCTTACATTTTTCTGCAGCTACTAATTTCTCTTTTTTTCTTGACTGAAAAAAATAATTCAAAATTACTGCACTATTTTGTGTTCTAGGGTTTGACATTTTTCATGGTTGAACACATCATCATTTGGACACATCATTCAAATAATAAAAAAAACACTCCCTATTTTCTACAGATAGTTCTCCTTCTGTTTCTTTTTTCTTTCATTTTATTCTCTGTTTCTTTTTGATTTATTCTTTTTGAAAGCTGGTTGGTGGGAGAGTGAAATAAAATAAACTTACTCATTTTTTTAAAGAGAGTTATTGAATAAATCAATTTATATTGTAGCTTTGGTGAACATTAAATGTTTTAAACGTTTTATTTTTCTAGACAGAAGAGATCTTGGCAAGGAAAAAAATATTTGTCTCTTTTCATGTTAATGACTGTCTTAGTTATTTGTAAACATCTAAATTCAGGAAGCTCTGGTGCGAGGCTAAATGCATTGGAACACAGATTTGCAAATTTCCCAATCCTTAAGAAATGTTTTCAGAATCCACTGGGATTTACCATTAGTCTATCAAGACATTTTTAAAGTCATCTCAAACTCATTCTCAAACTATTGAGGATGAATCAACACTTGGTCTAGCCTCTTTCTTCTAGCTCTCACTCCACTTCTTACTGGATAGGAATTTTAGTATAGCTGGGGGAAAAGAGAGTGGTGGAGGGTATGAGGAGGAAGATTCCTTGAAAGAGAGCATTAATTAATCTCTGTACCGGGTTGTTAGAGCAAATTCTGTTGGAGATGCACTTTTGCAATCATGCTCTACGTCTGGTACCCTAGAATTATGTAATGCCTCTGGCTGTAATTCTTCTACAAATTCATTATACTCCTTTAGAGTTGTATTAGGTAGTGTGAAATGAAGTATGCTTGTATTCAATAACATCTCATTATTAAAGAATAAGACAAAACTATTTTAAAATACCATGGTTTGTTTTTATATAATAGAAAAAATATATTTTTTATTTCCATTTAGTAAATATTTAAAGTTTGAAAGAAAAGTCCACTGAAGACCAATTCCATTTTTACATATTATATTTGCATTTAAAAAGAAGTTAAAAGTTTCATTATCTGCTTTAACACAAAATAGATATTTCTGCCACAGGGAAATGGGTAAATCTGGAGATATACTCAAGTTTTTCAAGCTTCCGATTTGCTCTACAAAATAGGAACATCTTTAATTTGGCATTGGATTGACATTGAAATTTTTTATTTTTATTTTTATATTACTTGAAGAGTAATTTTACCTTTTCTTGAAAATCTAATACACAATTTTATAACTTTCAGAAATTAATACAATAAAAATAAGATTTTGAGCCAAGCTCGGTGGCTCAGCCTGTAATCCCGCGCCTTTGGGAGGCTGAGGTGAGTGGATTGCCTGAGCCCGCGAGTTCGAGACCCGCCTGGGCAGCAAGACCTCATCTCTACAATAAATAATAAAAAAAAAAATCAGCGCATGCTTGTAATTCCAGCTACTCGGAAGGCTGAGGCGGAAGGATCACTGGAGCCCAGCAGGCGAGGCTGCCATGGCCGGGAGCGGCCACTGCACTCCAGTCTGGGTGACAGAGTGAGACTCCAACTCAAAAAAAAAAAAAAGATTTTGTTATAATTTTAAATCAGTTAATTCAGACTTTTTTCCCCTTCTTCTTAACATTTATAGTCTCCCAATATTTACTTTGAATTATTTCATTTGCACTGTGCCCTGATCACTAGTCAAATTAGCTCTGCAGTCACTGGGCATAGCTAGAGGGGGGAGGGAAAAAGGAGGATGGGCGTCATGTGACAACACAAAGGATACCTGGTCCACTACTAGGGAGAGTGAGGGATATCTAGAAGTACAAACTTCACCTGTATGCAGCTTACTTGTGCAGTAAATTCTTACTTGTACCCCACAACTCTATAATAAAAAAAATTTAGTCTTCTGGGAAGATGGTGGTAGAGCCAGTAGGACTATACAAGTCCCAGTGTGAGTGAGGGAGTGTATGGAAAATTTTGCATACGTCTCTGTGAGTGAGTGTGTGAGTGAGTGGCTGACTGAATGGGGACTTGGGAGCAAGTGGCCAGGACTCTCCTGGTGAAGTGGCTGGTGCTGCAGCTGCTCAGCTTGGACTCTAGTGCTGCCCGGGGCATAGAAACTGAGTGTTATTTTTAAAAAAATCAGCAAAGCCCTTCCTGGGAAGAGGCTGCTGAGAATGATTGCTGGCTCCAGGCTCTGCCTCACCACTACAGCATTTGGTTAGTCACTGGCAGCAAAGGCTGCAGAGGGAGCCAGAGGCAGATCCTTACTGGAGAAGACAAATCAGGCACCCAACACCTTTAAAACTGGGCAGGGAAGTGCTCTAGCTTGCTCACCACCGACCGATGGACCAATCTCTGTGATGGTGGGTTAACTACTCAAGAGTTGATCATGACCCAAGTAGAATATCCTAAAATCACAAATTCCAGAGATACAGGACAAGTGTTGAGTCTCAGGCACCCCATCCCCTACCCTGATTCAGCTGTGGCACAAAGGGTGTGATCAGAAAAGGATGAGGAAGACCCCAAAGAGATCAATGGTGAGTCCAGGGCTGACCCAGCCCCTTCCTTCCCAGCAATCCAGTGAACATTAGCCTACAAGGCTGGGGTAGGACTGAGAGGGACAAACCCAGGCAGAGCCTGGACATCAGCTATAATAGGAGGACTCTACACCAGGATAAGCCTGACTGAGGTGCCCCCTGCCAGCACCTGGGGAAGAGACAATCCCACACCTCCCCACTGGAGGGGATTCCTCTGACCATACGGAGTGGGAGGGGAGGACTGAAGCCTCACCCTCCTCCACTGCCTCTTCCTCCTTCCCTGGGCCAGGAACTGGAGAGATTGTGAATGAGGCTGTAGCTCTACATGAGTCAGTAGAGGGGCTTACCTGGGATCAGCTGAGAGGAACAATTACAGAACCTGCCACAAGAGGGCAAGTTGTATTTTGTTTGTTTCTTTGTTGTTGTTTTTTTTTTTTCTTCCTTTTTCCTTTGCGCATGAATATGTATACTAGGGTTTGATCTGGAGTCCTTTGCACCTTTCTTTTCTTTTTTCATTTTTTCTTTTCTGTTTATGTGTGTATGTAAATTATTGTGTTCATCTTTCAGTGTTTTGTTTGTTTTGCTTTTTGTTCTTCTCTTTTTTTAGTTTTATGTGTGTGAAGGTATGTGTGAGAGTTCTATTTGAATTCCTTTTTCCCCTATTTTCTTTTTTTCTGTTTTGTGTTGTACATGTGTGTATGTTTGTGTGTTCAGTTTTCCTGTTTTTTCTTTTTTGTTTGTTTTTCTTTTTTTTCAGTTTGTTTTGCTTTTAGTTTGTGTGTGTGTATTTTTTTCTTCAACTTCTGCTTCTTTTGTGTGTGTGTGTTTGTTTTCCATCTTATTTCATTCTACATTTCTCTGTTCTCCTCTTTGCTGCTACTGTATCTTGGACTCAGGGGGTATACACACATGCCTATTGCTTTGTTGTATGAGGGAGTGGTGGAAAGTGAGCCACAATCATAGTGATTTGCAAGTAGTTTCTGAATCCTAGCTCCCCATCATTCACTTTATTTGACTCTCAAAACTACAATAGACAGCAAAGTTTCCCTCACAGCCCTATTACAAAATAGAACAAATTCTGAGCCATGATCAAGAAAGAATAGAGGGCTGAGCAAACACAGAAGTTAAAGCCTCTTCTGCTGCAGCTAAATAATGGAATGAAAGTGAAAAGAACGAGATCTGTCACAAAAGAGGAAAAATCAATGGAAGAACACAGGCAAATTCCCGGGCTAACAAGGAGAAAAACCTGAAAAGCCAGACCTCAGAACCCAACAGTGGAAGTCACCAACAACTGGCCCGGAATACAACGGGGATTAGGTAATGAATGGAAAGAGTGAATAAGACTAAAGAAAGATAAGATGCAGCACTGAAAGTACTTGTAACAGATATTTTGACTATAAAAAATTTCATCCAGGAAATAAATAACAAGATGAAAAACATGGAAAGCAGAATTAATCAAGCAGAAGAAAGAATCTCAGAGCTTGAAGACCAAGACATGAAATTAACCCAATATGTAAAAAACAAAGAAAGAAAACTCAGAAAGAAAGAATAAAGCCTCCCAGAGACATGTGATTATATCAAGAGACTGAACCTATGCCTGATTAGTATGCCACAAGAAGAAGGGGAAAGGGAGAACACATTGGAGTAAGTATTCCAGGAAGCCATCCAGGAAAACTTTCCCCATCTCACCAGAGATATGGCCATCCAAACACAAAAGATAAAGAGAACCTCCACAATACATCCAATGATAAGACCAATCCCTAGACACATAGTAATTCACATACACAAAGTAGGTTCAAAAGAAAAAATCCTAAAGGTAGCAAGAGATAAAGGTCAGACTATCTACTGGGGAAAACCAATCAGAATAGCATCAGACCTTTCAGATGAGACACTACAAGCTAGAAGGGACTGGAGTCCAATATTCAAAGTCCTCAGAGATAAACAATTTCAACCAAAATGTCTTAGCCAGCTAAACTCAACTTCATCAGTGATGGAGAATTAAAATCTTTCCCAGACATCCAATCCCTAAGAGATTAGGCAGCTTCCAGACCAGGAGATACTTTAAAGATATTAAGCATGGAAGAAAGAAAAGGAAAAAAAAAAAAGAACATGCACTTCCCAAGAGAACAAGAGAACACAGAATCAACAGAGAATATATCACAACTGCAAACTTGAAAACACACACATACATCAACCCAAAAGCTAAAAGAAAGCACACGCACAAATAAAAAACTTTATAAGAACCTCATGATAGGGATAAACAATCACATCTCGATAATCAGTCTGAAAATGAATGGACTAAATGCACCACTGGAAAGAAACAGAATGGCAAGCTGGGAAAAGAACCATGACCAATTATTTGCTGCATCCAGGAAACTCATCTCACAACAAGGGATGCACACAGACTCAAAGTTAAAGGAAGGAAAATGAATTTGCAGAGAAGTAGATAACAAAATAAGGCAGGAGTTACAATCTTAACATCAGACAAAACAACTTTTAAGCTATCAAAAATTATAAAGATACAAAAGGACACTACATAATGATAAAAGGTTCAATCAATCAACAAGAAATACTCATTTTAAACATATACACACCCAACACAGGAGCACCAGCATTTATAATGCAACTACTAGCAAACTAAAAAAAATATTGACTCTAACACTATTATAGTGGGGGACTTAAATACCCCACTAACAACTATCAATAGAGCATTGAGGCAAAAAAATCAACAAAGGGATTTGGAACCTCAACTTGACACTTAACCAAATGGACTTAATAGATATCTACAAAACACTTGACTCAACAACCACAGACTATACATTCTACTCATTATGACATGGAGCATACTCCAAGATTGATCAAAATATTGAAATACTGCCATGCACCTTCTCAGATCACAGTGGAATAAAAATAAATATGAGCACCAACAAAATTCCTTCCAAATCCACAAAGACATGGACACTAAACAGCATGATGCTGAATGATACTGGGTCAACAGAGAAATCAAAACAGAAATTGAAAGATTCCTGGAAACAAATGAAAACAAAGAAATATTTTACCAAAACCTCTTGATGAACACACATTAAGAAAATGGAAAGATCACAAGTCAACAACCTAGCAAATCATCTAAGGGGACTGGAAAGACAAGATCACCAAAACACTAGCCATAACAGAAGAATTCAGATCAACAAGTAAAAGTCCAAATACAGGACATAGAAGACAATAATATCACAGAAAAAATAAACAAAACAAAAAACAGTTTCTTTGAGAAAATACACAGGATTGATGAACCCTTAGTCAGACTGACCAAGAAAAAGAGAGAAAAAACCCAAATAAACACAATCAGAAATTCAAAAGATCAAATCACAACTGACTCCAAAGAAATACAAGAGATTATCAGACTACTATGTGTACCTGCATGGAAACAAAGTTGATAACCTAAATGAAATGGAGGACTTTTGGCATCATGCAACCTCACAAGGTTGAAACAAGAAGACATTGAGACACTAAATAGACCAATAATAACACAGGAAATTGATTCCATTATAAAAAAAACTACCTACCATAAAAAACCCTGGACCAGGTGGCTTCTCAGCAGAATTATACAAAACATACAAGGAGGAGCGAACACCAATTCTATTAAAAGTATTCCAGGCAACTGAGCAAGATGGAATTCTCCCCAAAACATTTTACAAAGCTCACATCACACTGATACCCAAACCGGGTAAAAATTCCACAAAAAAAGAGAACTACAGGCTAATATCCATAATGAACATAGATGCAAAATTTCTCAACAAGGTTCTAGGCAATTGGAGTCAACAACACATCTCAAAAATCACCCACCATGACCAAGTACACTTCATTCCCGGAATACAGGGCTGGTTCAACACCTGCAAGACCACAAATGCAATTAAATACATCAACACATTTAACAAGAACTGCTTGATTATATCATTACATGCAGAAAAATATTTGATAAAATTCAGCATCGCTTCTTGATCAAAACCCTTGAACTCCTAGGCATAGAAGGAACATACCTCAAAATAGTAAGCACCATCTCCAATAAACCCATAGTCAGCATATTGCTAAATGGACAGTAACTGGAATCATTTCCCCTGAAAACTGGAACAAGAAAAGGTGTCCACTCTCCTGTTGGAAGTTCTAGCAAGAGCAGTTAGACAAGAGAAGGAAATCAGGTATCCAAACAGGAAAATAAGAAGTTAAGTTATCCCTCTTTGCTGATAATATAATTCTATACTTTGAAAATCCAAGAGAATCTGCCAAAAACCTCCTAGCACTGATAAAGGACTTTGACAAAGTGTCAGGATACAAAGTAAATGTGTAAAAGGCAGTTGCATTCTTATACACTGACAACAAACAGGCAGAGAACCAAATAAAAAGCACATTGCCATTCACAATAGAGACACACACACACACACACACACACACACACACACACACACACACACACAAAGAAATTCCTCGGCATCTTCCTAACCAGAGACGTGGAAGACCTTTACAATGAAAACTACAAAACACTGTTCAAAGAAATCTGAGAAGACATAAACAAATGGAAAAATATTCCATGCTCATGGTTAGGAGAATCAAAATTGTTAAGATGTTCATCCTACCAAAGGCAATCTACAGATTCAATACAATACCCATTAAATTACCAACATCATTCTTTTCACACCTGGAAATGACAATATAGAAATTCATATGGAAACATAAACCACCACAGATAGCTTAAACAATCTTAGCATAAGAAACAAAGCAGTAGATACCACACTTCCAGATTTTAAACTTTACTGTAAGGCTACAATAATGAAAACAGTCTGGTGTTGGTACAAGAACAGGCATATGGACCAAGAGAACAGGATAGCGATTTTGGAAGCAAAACCCTCAATTTCTCAACCAACTCCTCTTTGACAAAGCCTCCATCAATAACCGCTGGGGAGAGGAGAAGCTATTCAGTAAATGGTGCTGGGAAAACTGGCTGACCAAGTGCAGAAGATTGAAACAGGACCCCTATCTATCACCATCCACAAAAGTCAACTCTTAATGGATCAAAGACCTAAATGTAAAACTTCAAACTATAAGATTCTTCGAAAATGCAGGAGACACCCTTATAGAAATCGGAGTAGGAAACCAATTCCTGATCAAAACCCAAGGTGTCCATGCCATAAGAGATAAGATAGACAAGTGGGACCTCATTAAACTGTAAAGCTTCTGCAAAGCAAAATAACTATCAAGAGAGTGGGGAGACAGCCCACAGGATGGGGAAAAATATTTGACAATTATATATCTGACAAAGACCTAACATCTAGGATCTACACGGAACTCAAATATGCTGAAAGGAAAAATGATAAACAGCCCCATTAAAAAGTGGGCAAAAGACATGAATAGACACTTCTCAGATGAAGATATATAGGAAGACAACAGACACATAAAAAAGTGCTCAGCCTTACTACTCATCAGAGAAATGCAAATCAAAACCACATTGAGATATCACCTAACCCCAGTAAGAATTGCCATTGTTAATGAAACAAACAACAAGAGATGCCGGCAAGGATGCAGAGAAAAGAGAACACTTTTACACAGCTGGTAGGAATGCAAATTAGTTCAACCTCTATTGAAAGCAGTGTGGTAATTTCTGAAAGCATTAGAAATTGACCTTCCATATGACCCAGCATTTTCCCTACTGGGAATATACCCGGAAGAACTCAAATCATTCTACAAAAAAAATACTTGCATATGCATGTTTATTGCAGCACTTTTCACGACAGCAAAAACATGGACCCAACCAAGCTGCACATTGAACTGGACTGGAAAACAAACAAACAAACAAACAAAAAAAAACCAACAACTGTGGGACATATACACAATGGCATATTACACAACCGTAAAGAAGGACAAACATATGGACTTCACAGCAACTTGGATGGATTTAGAGTCAGTAATACTTAGTGATCTATCACAGAAACAAAGAACAGAGTACCACATGTGGATTCCGAATAGTTACCATAATACTATAAGAACAGGATTGACAGGATTCTGCCGGGGTGGGGTGGGGGAACACAACATCAGTAAGGGTACCTGATCTCAAACCAGGAAAAGTAGGAACCAACAGGAGACCCAAACTGTACCTGTACAATGTCCACTTGTATACATAATCCTGAATTGTATCCTATATCTTTAAAATAAAATATACAAAAAACAAAAACATAAAAACAAAAAATAATACATTTTAAACATGCACATTTCTAGGCTATTAAGATAAGCAACTGAAACTAATTATAATTCTGACCTAAAAGTAAAGAAATAAAATAAGTTAATCATCTGCTTTGGTAATCAAGACATTATTTGTGAAGCATATTTAGTTTTATTATTCTGTTATTTATTTTAGCAGCTTTATTGAGGTATAATTTATATGTTATAAACTCAGTCATTATGAATGTAAAATTCAATGACTTTAGTACATTTCTAGAGTTGTTCACCATCCCACAATATAATTTTAGAACATCTTATATCATGGTAATCTTCGCATGTTTTTTCTGACTTTCTTTGTTTTAATGCTGAAAGTTCCACATTTGAGGAAACACTTCAGTGGGAGACAAATGCAAATTATTTTTCACTGTATATCTCAGTCATTCTTAAAGTGCCTCTTGTCTGTTTATGATTGATCTTACTGCAGCCTTAGAAAACCACTCATCTGCTCTTTCCATAAATTTGCCTTTTCTGAACACGGCATATAAAAAATTGTATAATATATATTCTTTTGTATCTCTCTTCTTTCACTTAGCATACTGTTTTTGAGGTTCATCTATTTATTAAAATCTCTTTTCTTTTAATTGCTGAATCTTATTTCATTTTATAGCAACACGTATTTTCCTACAATCACACCGTTTAGATATCTGGACTATTTCCAGTTTAAGCTCTTATGTGAAATTAATTCTGTCATGAAATTTGCATACATATCTTTGTGGGGGTATTTAAATTTTTCTCTTGGATAGATTCTAAGAAGTAGAATTGCTGGGTTTATAATCCATAAACATAAGTTTTATGTATAGTGTAAGTCTTTTCCTCCTTCTCCTCCTTTATTTTTAATTTTTTTTTTGCATATGGATATAGAGTTGTCCCAGTACAATTGTGAAGAAATTCCCTTTCACTTTTAAATTGTTTTGGCATCTTTGTTGAAAAGAAATAACTTCACAATAAGACTTCATTTCTGAGTTCCCAATTTTAGTTCATTAACCTATATGGTTATCAATGCTTCAATTCCACACTGTATGTATTAATGTTATGTAAGTTGAAATCTATAGTATAATCCTCCAAATGTGTTATTTTTCAATAATGTTTGATATATAATACTTTGGGTTTTCTATTCAAATTTTAGGATAGACTTTTAAATTCCTACATATAAGCCTAATGAGATTTTGATAGAAATTGCACTGAATATTTAGATCATTTTGGTGATAATGGCCATTGTGACAATATTGAGTCTTTCAATTAATGAACAATGAACATAAAATATCTTTCCATTTCTTTAGATATCTAATTTTCTCTGCAATGTTTTATAGTTTTTGGTGGGTAAATCTTAGCTTCTTTTTAAATGCACTCCAACATAGTTAATTCTTTCTGACATTATTGTGAACAGAATTGTTTTGTTGCTTTTATTTCAGATTGTTTGCTACTAATATATAGAAGTACATAGTTCATGAATATCCAATAATTTTGTTAAACTTATTTATTCATTTTTTCTCTTTTGATTTTTTACACACAGGATTATGTCTCTTGCTAATAAAAACATTTTTAATTTTAATTTTTGATCTGATGGTCTGAATGCCTACAATTAATTAATTTCTTTCTTTCTCTCTCTCTCTCTTTCTTTCTTTCTTTCCAGTATGTTGTCTCAAACTCCTGGACTCAAGCAGTCCTCTTATCTTGACCTTTCAGTGTTGTGATTACAGGCATGAGCCACCACACCCGGCTCTTAATTTCATTAAAAAAATGTTTTCTAGTAGCTAGAACTTCTATTATAATGTCAAGTAGAGATCCTCACTTTATTCCAAATTTTAATGAAAACATAAGCCAGTGCCAACTTTCCTCCATTATTTCTTTTGGGAATTCAGCCATTTCTTATGCAAAACTAGAAATTATTCATTTATCTCAATGATGTCTACGAATTAGTCCATTAAACATAAATTTTCCAATTTGTTGAGATCAAGTTTTTCACATTTGTGCACTAGAAAATCAAAACTAGGATGTACAACTGTGTGGTTTTGGAAACAAATGAGTTTAATTTAAGATATATTGAATTTAAGTTCCAGGGAGAATAGCATATGAAAGAAACTGAAGGATGAATGGGAAAGGTAGGAAGTTCAGAACACTGAAGTGTTACAAAAGCCAGAGAAAATGTTAAGAAAACTGCACTGCAAAACAAAGTTTAATCCTAAAGGTGGTAAATTCAATGATAGGAAAAGATCCTGAATTTGACATACTGGAAAAATGTGTTCTTATCATCTCTGAAATTTATGTATTATCATTCCATAAAATTAAGTGACTGAATAAAGAAATGATAAAATATAGACCTGATATATATTTGTTGGTCAGAGACGTAAACTATTGCTAAAGAAGTCATCAAAATAAAATAAAATTTCATAATTTTATTTTGCTTTAATTATTTGGGGATTTTTTTTTTTTTTTTTTTGAGTTGGAGTCTCACTCTGTCGCCCAGACTGGAGTGCAGTGGCCACTCCCGGCCACCGCAGCCTGGCCTGCTGGGATACGCGATCCTTCCGCCTCAGCCTTCCGAGTAGCCATAATTACAGGCATGCGCCACCACGCCCGGCTGATTTTTTTATTTATTGTAGAGATGAGGTCTCGCTGCTCAGGCGGGTCTCGAAGCCGCGGGCTCAAGCAATTCACTCACTTCAGCCTCCCAAAGGCGCGGGATTACAGGCTGAGCCACCGAGCCCGGCTATTTGGGGATTTTTAAATATAATTGAATAAGAAACTATTAGCAAAACAGATATATAATATTTTACAAAGGAAAATAAATGCAATGTACCATTTTCAGGAGAAAGAAGATAAAGAGTTGAAGCCAAGGTGCTAAAATTTATTTTAAGACATGGAAGGACACTTTCTTCTTGTATAAAAGAAAGTAGAGTGCAGAAACTAGATTTCTTCTTGATTAAGCAGCAGAAAAGGGCATGTAATGAGACTGAAGAGTACCACAGGATTAAACTCTTAAAGCCTTTCTTTACTAGCAGCATTTTCTCTACTAGCAGATCAGAAGGGGAAAGTTTGAGAAGAATATACAAAGTTATAAATAATTAGATCAAAGTAAAAATAAAGATAGGTTTGACTGAGGACAATAAAAGGGTATTTGGCTATGCTGTCTAGATAAAGTAGAAATACAAGAAAAAGTAGAAATAGTATAGGTAGTAGTTAGGAGCTAAATTTAATAAACTGAAAGAAAATGGATAAGCAGTTTAGGAAAAAGAAGAGATTATTCTTTCTTGATTTCTGAAGGGATCTTCAGCTAAGCCAAAAGTTGATTTTACTAAAATAGCTATATCTTTACTAAGCTATGGGTCTACAAAGGTATATAAGGATGATATAATGGGTATTGCAGTCTCAGAAGGGGAAGGTGGAAATGGAATGAGAGATGAAAAATCACCTATCAGGTGCAATATGCACTAGTGAGGGTGGCAGGTACACTTAAAGCCCAGACTTTTTCACCACTATACAATACATCTATATAACAAAAAAAATTTATATCCTTAAAACTATTGAAATAGTAATAGTCTCTTCTTTACTCTAAAACAAAAGGTTGTCTGAACACCTTCCCTTACCAACCTAACATAAATTGTTTCATAAATAAATCTGGATGAACAATTCCCAACATATACTCTTAAAAATATACCTAAAATAAACAACAACAAAAAACCCAATTGTAAAAGAAGGAAATTCAGAGTCTGGGTACTGTTTAATACTTTAATATTATTTTTGTATTTACTAGATAAATAAATGCTTAAATGACCCTGAACAATTATGAGGAAAATTATACAGACCTGTTTTCATTTCTTTTCATTCAAAATAGAATTTGTTTAAATTAGTATATATAGATAACTGTATTATATACCAATATTTCTATATATCCAAATATATTTTAAAACAAACATTTGTCTTTATATAATGTAGTCTATATTTTATTTTAAAATTAATAAAATTTACCACCGTGAGAAACGTCAACACATAAATTTGCTTTATGTATTTTAAAGATTTTTACTTGGTAATTTATAAATAGTAAATCATAAGAATTATCTAGCTGAAATCTTTAGTTAATGAATAATTATCTTTGAAATTGTATTCATAATAGAGATTTTAAATATCTCAACATTAAAAGTTATATGATAAATTGAGGAAATCGCAAAGCATACTTTTTAATTATAAAATCCATCTATCAAATGAATGTAATTGAGTGAAATGAATGAAGGATTTTTGTTTCTTACCAATGTATATTTCTTATTATCTAATGCTTTAAGATTTGTAAGTACTGATAAAGCTTTAACTAGGTTTATATAATATTTTACAAGTAGAAAGTGTAGAAGCATTAAATAGTCTCTAAAAATTGCAAATATCTTCTTCGATATTGTAGCTTGCCTATTTGCTGTTAATTATTTCTTTTGCTGTGCAGAAGTTTTTTAATTTAATTAAGCTCCATTTATTTATTTTTGGTTTTGTTGCATTTGCTTTTGGGGTTTTAGCCATAAATTCTTTGCCTAGGCTGATGTCCATAAGAAATTTTGCTAGGATTTTTATGGCTTCACATCTAACATTTAAGTCTTTAATGCATCTCACATTAATTTTTTTATATGGGTAGTGATAGGGATCAAATTGCATTGTTCTACATGTAACTATCCAATTTTTCCAGCACCATTTGTTGAATAGGTTGTCCTTTCCCCAGTGCATACTTTTGTCTACTTTGTCAAAGATCAGTTGGTATTTGGGTTTATTTCTGGATTCTCTATTCTGTTGCATTGGTCCATGTGTCAGCTCTTGTAACAATATCATCCTGTTTTGGTAACTACAACCTTGTAGTATAATCTTAAGTCAGACACTGTGAGGTCTCCAGCTTTCTTCTTTTTGTTTAGGATTGCTATGACTATTCTGGCTCTTTTTTTGTTCCATACAAATGTTAGGATTTTTTAAAAAAAATTATTTGGAAAATGATGTTGTAGTTTGATAGGGATTGCATTTAATCTGTAGATTACTTTGGGGAACAGTCATGATAACAATGCTTATTCTTCCAGTCCATTAGCATGGTTGTTTTTCCATTTGTTTGTGTACTCTTCAATTTTTTTTTTATCAGAATTGTATAGTTATCTTTGTGGAAATATTTCACCTTTGTTAATTTTATTCCTTGGTGTTTTAGCTTTTTGACTGCTATTGGAATTGATTCTCAGCTTGTTCGCTATTGGTGTATAGCAGTCCTACTGATTTGTGTGTGTTGCTTTTGTGCCCTTTAACTTTGCCAAATTTATTTATCAGGTCCAGGGGTCTTTTGGAGGAATCTTTATGATTCTCTAGGTATAAGATCATATTGTTGGCATAAAAAGATAGGTAGATTTCCTCTTTTCCAATTTGGATACCCTTTATTTCTTTTTATTGCCTGCTTGCTCTGACTAGGACTTCCAGTACTATGTTGAAAAGGAGTGGTGAAATTGGGCATCCTTGCCTTTTTCCAGTTTTGACAGAAAATATGTTGAACTTTTCCTCATTGAGGTTGGCAAACTATACATTTGACAAAGGACTTGTATCCACAATCTACAAAGAACTCAAACAAATCAGCAAGAAAAAAGCAAATAGCCTCATTTAAAAGTGGGCAAATGACATAAACGGACATCTCTCAAAAGAAGATATACAAAAGGCCAACAAACATGAAAAAATGCTCAAAATTGATAATCTCCAGAGAAATGCAAATCAAAACTCACAGTGAGATGCCACCTTACATCAGTCAGAATGGCAATCACTAAAAATTTTTTTTAAAAATACATGCTGGTGTGGATTTAGAGGAAAGGAAATTTTTATACACTGTTGGCAGAAGTGTAAAGTACACTCTCTATGGAAATTGCTATAGAAATTTCTAAAATAACTAAAAGTAAATCTACCATTTGTTCCAGCAATCACACTACTAGTTATCTACCCAAAGATACAGAGGTCATTATATAAAAAAGACACCTGCACCTGCATGTTCACTGCAGACCAATTTACAATTGCAAAGGTGTGGAATCAACCTAAATGACCATCAACATATCAATGGATAATGAAAATGTGGTGCATATACACTATGGAATACTTTTAAGATGTCAAAAAGAATAAAATAATGTCTTTTGCAGCAACTTGGATGGAATTGGAGAACATCATCCTAAGTGAACTAATTTAGGATCAGAAAACCCAACACCACATGTTCTCACTTACAAGTGGGTGCAAAAAAAAAAGATCTACAAGACATAAAGAATGACATAATAATGGACACTGGAGACCCAGAAGGGGGGCAGGGGAAAGAGGTGGGGATGAAAAATCACCAATCAGCTACATTGTGCATAGACAGGGGTGGTCGGTATACGTAAAGCCCAGGTAAAAAACTATCTGTGCCCCCTAAAGCTATTGAGGTAAAAATAAGTAAAATAAAATAAAAACTCTGCAGAACTTATCAATCAAATTAAGGACAACATAACACCAATGTGTTCTAGCAAATAGAAATGTAATTATTAGCCGGGCTCGGTGGCTCAGCCTGTAATCCCGCGCCTTTGGGAGGCTGAGGTGAGTGGATTGCCTGAGCCCGCGGGTTCGAGACCCGCCTGGGCAGTGAGACCTCATCTCTACAATAAATCAAAAAAATCAGCCGGGCATGGTAGTGCATGACTGTAATTCCGGCTACTTGGAAGGCTGAGGCGGAAGGATCGCCGGAGCCCAGGAGGTCGAGGCTGCGGTGGCCGGAAGCGGCCACTGCACTCCTGTCTGGGCGACAGAGTGAGACTCCAACTCAAAAAAAAAAAAAAGAAATGTAATTATTAACAAATTGACATAGTTCTCAAGATATAATGTTAATAGCACAGTTTTATGTGAGTAAAATTTTTATCAGTATATATGCATCTTCACATTTTAAGCAAATGTATATTTTTTGTTTTATTATAAAAGGTTTGGAAACACATCCTTTCCCTAATATTTTAATACTCATATTGAATTAAAGTTAATCCTAATGCAGATATTTTATATATGTATGTATTACTACAAAAATGTCTGTTACTTGCAGAAAAAATGACATTTTTTGTCCTTAGTCCTTAGATGTAAGAAACATTAATTTACAAAGTTAATTCTAAATGAAATTAAAGAATTTGCTTTATAATCAGTCTAGAAATAGATTAGACTCAGTGTAGGGTACTTTTTGTACTCTGAAATTCAAAATTTCTATACTTTGTTTCTGGACGGTTCAGTAAGATCTTAGCATATCATTTTCTCTCAGAAAGTTCTTAACATATTGATTAGATGTTACTACCAATAAATGTCCTCTAAACAATCCCACTACTAAGAAATTAAACTGTTCAACAAAATGACCAGCTTACTGACCAAAGCTCTATTGAAATCTCCATCTCTGAATGGTATCTTGGGTTCTGAGATTTAAGGATAAATGTGATAACGTCAGATCAGTTCTTTTGACACTGTATACCCTTGACCACTATGTACAAAAGTCCAATTCATCAGAGGACACTATTCTAATAAATTTATAGCTACTATTCTGCTTTTCTTCATAAAACTTCATGGTTAATTTCCCTGACTGAATTTCCTAGTAACAATAATATAATATTACCTAGAGTTCAACATTAAATAAAATGCTTTATTAAAGATTCTAATAAAACAAAATTTAAAAGGTAAGAAAAAAAGATCTATTGATAACAAATCAGTAAAAGAGTGGATCCTTTTTTAATGACTTAGGAAACAATATACTATAAGGGAACTCCCTCAAAAATGTAATTTATTTATTTAAAAAATATGTATTCTTACATGTTTAAACTTCAGTCACCTTCAAAGTACTCTCCATTTGATGAGATACTTTTTTCACTGCTCAAAATAGTTTTTCAGCTTGTCAGTTTTGATGTCTTTTAGTGCTTCTGCTGTTTTTAGTTTCACATTTTCCACATGGGCAAAACGTTTTCCTCTGAGGACTTTTTTCATGGACTTTTTTCATTTGGGAAATGAAAAAAGTAGCTTGGGCCAAGACTCAGTGAATAGGGAGGGTAGGTCATGGGGATCATGTCATTTTTCATCAAAAACTGCTAAATACTCAGTGCAGTATGGGCAGGTGAGCTCGGAAATTACCCATCACGAAATCGGCAAATTCTTTAAAGAATCTCCAAAAATAATTCACTGAAGCTGAATGCAGCCTCTCACAACAATGCTAGCTGGTACACTGATGTCAATGTGTTCCTAGTGGGCGAAGCCTGTACTACAAGAGGGCTATCCTCCAAAAAGTAATTCTATCTATTTGGGGGTCCCTCTTCATATACATATACATATGGAGTGTGTGTTTGTAGGTTCTCAGTTAATAGGGACACTAGGAAACTTTTAATTTTTAAAAAAGTTAATTCTATTAAGATAATGTACAAATAAGGAAATATGAAGGTAAAAGTAGCAGAGAGTTATACGGTGTTATATATATTAGAGTGAATTAGATATTTAAATATAAAATATTAAGATGCCCTAATAGAAATCAAATAAAGAGAAGAAAATTTTAGTTTTTATTGTGAGAAGTTCAGTATGACTGAAATATTTTACTCTGTGGTTTTTGTTTTGTTTTGTTTTTTTCTTTTCATCAGCGGCTGACTCACTTCATAGGAAAAGATGTCTGCTGAGATGTTCTAGGCCTATATCCTGTTCCATCAGCAACCACAGCAGAAAAACAAAGACCTTATCTTCCCAAAAGGTATTAATAAAATCAGGGCTTATTGGGAACTGGCCTAAGAAGGTCAGGAACCTTTCTTAAAACAGTCATTCAGCTGGATGATGTATTGATTGACTCAGGTCTGGTGGCTGTCAGACTCTGCCAGGAGCACTAGATCCAAGTAGAAAAAATGGTTTCCTCCAAATAAAACCAGGACTTATTTGTGTGACAAAGGGAACATAGCAAATGTGTAAGCAGAAGCAACATATGTTCATTTTATTAAAAATAGCTATACAATCAATTAACAAACTATTAGAAATAAGTAACTTTATAGGTTAAGCATACACAGAAATGCAATGTAAGATTTATTGCTAGTCTAAGATTAAAAATAACAGAGTAGTTCACACTTTTCCCTTTTGATCAGAGTTATAATTGCCAACTTCAACTCCCTTGAACGTTCTTCTGTGTTATGCTTGAAAAGAGTGTCTAATGTTTTTCCCAAGCACCAGCAGCTACTTATTAGAATAAAAAAGGTCAAATGTTGAGGGAAAGGTAAAAGAAAGAAAAGAGAGAGGAAAAGGGACAGAAAAATATATCCTTATGTCTACTACTCTTATATTTTCTTGATCATATATCATGTATACTATTTGGGAATCCTAAGGTAGAATGAAAGCTTCAAGGAATACATACAAGCTCTGCCATTCTAATTAATGTTATGTGCCCCACCCCCCTCCCCTGGCAACTTCTGACTACTGCCAATTCCTTTTTCATAGCATGATGATAAATGTTCAGAGTCTGCTTATGAGTGAGAACATATGGTACTCAGTTCTTTGTTTCTGTGATACATCACTGAGTATTATAGACTCTAAATCCATCCAAGTTGTTGCAAAGTCCATCATTTTGTCTACCTAATCCTGAATTGTACCCCACAACTTTAAAATAAAAATAAATTAAAAAAAGAAGCTCTGTCATCTTATTTTTAAAATTATTATTTTATTCTCATAAATTGTGATTTCTTAAAACCCTTTACTCAATATGGAGGAAGAGACAGTCTTAACTTATTTTCAATTGTCCATAGCTTCTAAAGTATACACTACTTTTTATATAGAGATGGAAAGTACAGTTGATCCTCGAACAACACAGGGATTGGGGTGCTGCCTCCCCACTCATACAGAAATCCAGGTGTAGTTTTTGACTTGTCCCCAAATTATCTACTAATAGAATATTTGCAGGCCAGAAGCTATACTGACAACACAAACCATAAATTAGCACATATTTTGTATGTATTATATACTGCATTTTTGCCATAAAGTAAGCTAGAGAAAAAAAAGTTGAGAAGAAAGCCATAAGAATGCAAAATATACTTACTATTAATTAAGTGATGTCTATCTCTTCCCTTCAAGAATTGTGGATTAGCAACTTTATAGATAAGGGTTGTTTTGATCCTAAACCTGATTGCATTTGTGCAAACAGGAGAGCTAGCCTACCTCTTCCTGCCTTAAATCCTGGTCATTTTCTTCTCTTCCCTACTAATAAGTGTTATTGGTGGCATTATTTCCCCAGAAAAGAATACATCCATCTGTGTTAAAAACCTGTCCAGGTAACTGTACTTTCTCCTCAATGATTTCCTTAATGTCATCTGGGAATCTGTTTACTATCTTTTGGTTGGCAGAATATGCTTCTCCTATTATCATAATATTTTTTAAGCCAAACCTCTTTTTAAAATTATCAAACCATTCTTTGCTGGAATTAAATTATTTTGCTTTAGATCTTTCACTTTCCTTTTACTTTCAAGTTATGTGACTTCACTTCTTCTCAAATCACATTAGATGTAGCTATGTGAGTCTAATCATAGCTGCTTTAGTAGTTCATCTCTTCAGTAAATTGTGTATAGATATAAAAATGATCTCTAATGGTTCTTGCATATTTTTTGCTGTGTTCTGTGCAATATCATGAATCTCAAATAACACCATGGGACCCATACAAAATGCACTAGTGCTACTGGAAGTGCTCCCAAGAAGAGGAAAGCAAAAAATTTACCAAAAAAAGTTCAGTTGCTTGATATGCAGCTGTATCATGCAGCTGCAGTTATCTGCCATTTCAGAGACAATTCATTTTGTAAACAAGACGACATACTGGTAAATATTGTACAGTACGGTAAATTTATTTTCTCTTCCATATTATTTTCTTAAACGTTTTCTCTAACTTTGTTAATACTGTACATAATACATATAACCTGCAAAATATGTTTTACTAGACCATTTATGTTATTGGTAAGGTTTCAGGTCAACAGTAGTCTATTAATAGCTCAGTCTGGGAGAAGTCAAAAGTTATACACATATTTTTAACTGACCAGGGATTGGCACCACCAGCCCCTGTGATATTCAATAGCCAACTGTAAGTAAATGAAAACTGAATTAGTACACCAATAGCTGTAATTATTTTTGTTTTTGTTTTTATTTTCTTAATTGGAGTATTACTCTATCATCCAGGCTAGAGTTTAGTGGCATACTCACGGCCATCCCAGCATCGACCTGCAAAGCTCAGGTGATCCTTCTGCCTCAGGCTTTCAAGTAGTTGGTACTACAAGTGAGTACTACCACACCTGGATAATTTATTGATTTATTGTAGAGAAGAGGTCTTGTCAAGTTGCTCAGGTTGATCTTGAACCCTTTGGCTCAGGCAGTCCCCTCACCCTGGTCTCCCAAAATGCTGAGATTACAGGCTTGAGCCACTATGCCTGGCCTCTAATTTTAATGTTTGAAGCCGAAGGCTTTTCTCAGTTTCAGAGCAACTTAAAAATAATATGAGTTGTTCTTAATATAATGATATTAGATTGTATAAGAGTGCAAACCTACTGTCCAAATTTCAGTCCTTTCCAAGAGCTACAAACTGATAAAAGTATAAATTGCGTGTGTAATTAATACATAGTCAACATTTATGGAGATTTTTAGTGGCTATAAAAAAAGATAGACTCTGTTTCCCAAAATTTTAACAAGTAGATCAGTTAGACAAATTATACAGAGAGACCATCTGAAAAGATACAAAGCAGCACACAACAAAAGGCTGCACTGTGTTATTCAAATATATGATGATAAGCATATTGAAAAGGATAAAAATAATTCCTATAAATCTTATTTATCCAAATTTTTATTTTATTTTAGAAATGTGGGGTACAATTCAGGGTTAGGTATACAAATGTTTATTATGCAGGTACTCTTGTTGATGAGTTGTGTTCCTCCCTCCCCTGACAGTTTCTCCCTATTGTCAATTCCTTTCTTATTGTATTATGATAATTTTTCAAGGTCCACTGATGAGTGAGAACATGTGGTACACTATTCTTTGGTTTCTGTGATAGATCACTGAGTATAATAGACTCTAAATCCGTCCAAGTTACTGTGAAGTCCATATGGTTGTCCTTCTTTGTGGCTGCATAATATTCCATCGGGTACATATACCACATTTTTAAAATCCAGTCCAGCTTTGATAGGCAGCATGGTTGGTTCCATGTTTTTGCTATTGTGAATAGAGTTGCAACAAACGTGCGTGTACAGGCATGCTTTTTTGTAGAATGATTTGAGTTCCTCTGGGTATATTCACAGTAGGTATCCAAATATGTTACATTCATTCTCTCTTGTTTTTCTTCTGCTTTTATCTGAGTTAGCAATTCTTAAAGTGTTATCTTGTGACTCCTGGTAATCTTGACGTCCTTCCAGGAAGTCAAAAAATCAAAACAGTTTTCTTATTAATACAGTGATGTTATTTACTTTTCTCCATCACATTTGTGTTTGCACTAATGACACAGAAGCAAGTGGCAAGTTGAATGACTGATTGCTTAGAAGTGGCAAAAAGGTACACAGGCAGTCATTTTTTAACTTTTAAATTTTATTTAGGTTTGGGGGTTCACATACATGTTCTTTACATGCATAGTTGTTACAATTGGGTCTCAGGAGATGCATTCCCCAAATAGTGCACCTCGTACCCTTAGGTAATTTCTGAATTCTAATCTCCCTCCCAACTTCTCCCCTTAATGATGTTCCCAGTGTCTATTATTTCCATCTTTGTGACAGTTTAGTTCCCACATTTAGTTCCCACATGAGTGAGAACATGTGGTATTGGTTTTCTGTTTCTGGTCAGTTCACTTAGGATGATGATTTCCAGTTCCATTCATGTTGCTGCAAAGTACGTGTTTTCAGTCTTTTTTATGGCTGCATAGTATTCCATGGTGTATACCTACCACATTTTCTTTATCCAGTCAATTGTTGGTGGGCACTTTGGTTGATCCCAGGATTTTGCTACTGTGAATAGTGCTGTAATAAACATATGAGTACAGGTATCTATTTAATGTATGGATTTCTTTTCCTTTGGAGCAGATACCTAGTAGTGGGATTACCTGATCAAATGATAATTCAATTTTAATTCTTTAAGAAATCTTCAAATTGTTTCCCACAGAGTTTTACAATCCCACCAACAGCAGATGAGCTTGCCTTTTTCTCCACAACAGTGTCAATATCTGTTGTTCTTTGACTTTCTAATAATGGTCATTCTGACTGGAGTGAGATGATATCTCATTGTGGTTTTAATTTGCATTTCTCTGGTGATCAGTGATGTTAAGCATTTTTAACAATATATTTGCCGACTGCTTGTGTGTCTTCTTTTGGGAGGTGTCCAAATGTGTCCTTTGCCCACATTTTGACGTGGTAATTTTTTTTTGTTTGTGTTGAGATGTGTGAGTTCCTTGTAGATTCTGGATAATAGGAAATATCATCTCCCATTCAGTATGTTTTCTATTCACTATGTTTATTATTCATCTGGTTGTGCAGAAGCTTTTTAGTTTAATTAAGTCCCATTTGTCTATTTTAGTTGTTGCAGTGACTTTTGGGGTCTTTGTCATAAATTCTTTGCCTTGGCTGATGTTCAGCAGAGTGTTTCTTAGGTTTTGTTCTAGGATTTTAATAGTTTCGGGTCTTATATTTAAGTCTTTGATCCATCTTGAGTTAATTTTTTGTAGATGGTGAGAGATAGGAGTTCAGTTTTGTTCTTCTGCACATGGCTAGGTAATCTTCCCAGCACCATTTATTGAGTAGGATGTCATTGTTTCACTGTTCACTTTTGTTGGCTTTGTCGAAGATCAGTTGGTTATAGAAATATGAGTTTGTTTCTGGATTCTCTATTTCGTTCCATTGATCAATCTTTCTATCTTCATACCATGCTGTTTTAGTTACTATGGCCTTATAGAATAATTTGAAGTCAGGCAGTGTGATGCCTCCACAATTTTTATTTTGCTTTAAATTGCTTTGGCTATTTGGGCTTTTTAAAATTCCATTAAACTTTAGAATTATTTTTTGTAGTTCTGTAAAGAATGAAGTTGATACCTTGATTAGGATTGCATTGAATCTGTAGATTATTTTGGGCAGTGAAGTCATTTTAACAGTATTGATTTTTCCAAACCATGATCATGGGGTGTTTTTCCAATTATTTGTGTCACCGACAATTTCTTTCATCAGTGTTTTGCAGTTTATTTGTGGAGGTCTTTCACTGTGTTAGTTAGGTGCGTTCTTAGGTATTTTATTTATTTTTGTTTTTTTAATTTTTGTTTTTTCGAGTTGGAGTCTTACTCTGTTGCCTAGGCTGGAGTGCAGTGGCACGCTCACGGCCAACCAAGCAGTGACCTGCTGGGCTCAGGCAATCCTTCTGCCTCAGCCTTCCAAGTAGGTGGAACTACAGGCACGCCCTACCATGCCTGGCTAATTTTTTGTTTGTTTGTTTTGATTTATTGTAGAGATGAGGTTTCACCAAGTTGCCCAGACTGTTCTCAAACCTGTGGGTTTAGGCAATTCTGTAACCTCTGCCTCCCAAAGTGCTGGGATTATAGGCTTGAGCCGCTGCACCCAGCCAGGTATTTTATTTTGTGTGTGTGCCTATTGTGAATGGCATTGAGCTCTTGATCTTGTTCTTAGCTTGAGCACTGTTGGCATATGGGAATGCTGCCAATTTTGTAGCAGTGGTTTTTTTGCACTGGTTTTGTACCCTGAGACTTTACTGAAGTACTTTACTAGAAGCTTCATGGAGGACTCTTTAGGGCTTTCTAGGCACACAATTATGTCATCCATCCAAACAGGGATAGTTTGACTTCCTCCTTACCAATTTTGATACTTTTTATTACTTTCTTTTGCAGGATTGCTTTTGTTAGGACTTCTAGTAAAATGTTAATAAGAATGGTGAGAGTGGACAACCCTGTCTTGTTCCTCTTCTTAGGGGAAATTTTTTCAACTTTTCCTAGTAAGTATGATGTTGGCTGTTGGTTTGTCATATGTAGTTCTTATTATTTTGAGATGTTCTTTCAATGCCCAGTTTGTTGAGGGCTTTTATAATAAAGAAATGTCGAATTTTGTCAAATGTCTTTTCTGCATCTATTGAGATGATCATATGTTTTTTATTTTTGCTTCTGTTTATGCAGTGTATCATGCTTATTGCTTTGCAAATATTGAATGATCCTTACATACTTAGAGTGCCTGCTTGGAATCACAACTTGGTTGTGATGAATACTTTTTTGATATGTTGTTGAATTTGGTTTGCTAACATTTTGTTAAGGATTTTAGCATCTATATTCGTCAGGGAAATAGGCCAGTAGTTTTCTTTTTTGTTGTTGTTGTGTCCTTGCCCGATATGGGTAAGTGTGATACTGGTTTCGTAGAATGAGTCGGGGAGGAGTCTCTCCTCCTCCCTTTCCTAGATTAGTCTCAGTAGGGTTGGTACCAGTTCTTTGTACATCTGATACAATTTGCCTGTGAATCTGTCTGACCCTGAGCTTTTTTTTAGGTAGGAGTGTATTTTTTACTACTGATTCAATCTCATTGCTCATTTTTGGTCGTTTCAAGGTATCTATTTCTTCTTGGTTCAGTCTTGGGAAGTTGTATGTTTTCAGAAATTTATTCATTTTCTCTAGGTTTTCCAGTTTCATAGTATCCTATTATCTTTTTTATTTCTGTGATATCAGTTGTTATGTCTTCTTTGTCATTTCTGACTGAATTTATTTGAGTTTTCTCTCTTTTTTCCTGGTCTGTCAATTGTGATTACCCCTTCAAAAAACCAACTTTTTGATACATTGTTCCTTTTTATTTTTCTGTCTTAATGTCATTAAGTACTGGTCCAATATTTGTTATTTCTTTTATTTTATAGCTTTAGATTTTTCTTATTTTCCTAGTTCCTTGAGGTACAAGGTTAAGCTGTTAATTTCTGATCTTTCTGTGTTTTTGATTTAGGCATTTAATAATATTAACTTTCATCTCAGGATTGCCTTTGCTGTTTCCCAAAGATTTTGTTATGTTGTGTCACTATTTTCATCTGCTTCAATAATTTTTTTAAATTTCTGTCTTAATTTTATTGTTTATCCAGGGGTCATTCAAGAGCAAGTTGTTCCATTTCCATGCAGTGGTGTGGGTTTGGGAGCTCCACTTAGTGTTGACTTTTAATTTTATTCCACTGTGGTATGAAGAGATGCTTGGCATAATTTTATGTTTTTGAATTTGAGATTTGCTTTATGACCAAGGATATCACCTATTTTTGGAGAATGTTTTGTATGGAGACGGGAAGAATGTGTATTCTGCACTTGCTGGACTCTTAGATGTCTGTTAGGTTAATTTGATCTTCAGTCCTATTTAAGCCCAGTGCTTCTTTATTAATTTTCTGCTTTGATTATCTGTCTAATGATATCAGAGGGATGTTGAAGTCACTCACTATTATGGTATTGCTATCAATATGATTTTGGAGGTCCAGTAGTGTTTGCTTGATGAATTTGGATGCTCTGGTGTTTAGTATGTATATCTTTAAGATAGTTAAATATTCTTGTTGAAGTTCACCCTTTGCCATTATGTAATGTCCTTCTTTGCTTTCTTTTTTCTTTTTTTACTCTTTTTAGTTTAAAGTCTGAACATGTCTGATATGAAGATGGCTATTCCTGCTCATTTTTATTGTCCATTTACCTGAAATATCTTTTTCTGGTCATTTACTTTGAGCCTGTGACTGTCTTTGGCCAGTAAGAGGGTCTCTTGTAGACAGCACATGATTGGGTCGTGTTTTTTTAATTGTTTTTATTGTCCTGATTATTTCAAGTGGGGCAGTTAGCTCATTTACATTCACAGTTAGTATTAATAAGTGGGGTTTTGTTCCTGCCATTATGCTGTAAGCTAGCTCACTTGGCGATCCTAATGTGTACTGGCTGTGCTGTATAGACACTGTGAACTTTGAACTTGTGTGCTCTTTTGTGATAGTGAGTCATTGTTTCATTTCAAAGTTTAAAATTCCATTGAGTATCTCCTGTAAGTCCAGTTTAATGGTGACAAATTTCCTTAGTGTGTGTTTGTCTTGGAAGGACTTAATTTTTCCTTTGTTTATGGAACTTAATTTGGCTGGATGAAATTTTTTTTTCTTATAGAGGTTAAAAACAGGACCTTATTAGTTTCTGGCCTATAGAGTTTCTGTTGACAAGTCTGTTGCTAGTCTGATGTTCTTTTGTTTATAAGTGATTCAGTTCTTCTCTCTTGTTGCTCTTAGAATATTTTCTTACATGTTGACTTTGGAGATTCTGACAACAATATGCCTTGATGAAGTTCTTTATGTGATATATTTTACAGGAGTCCTTTGGGCTTCTTGTATCTGGATTTTCTCTCTGGACCAGGGAAGTTATCTTAAATTATTTCCTCAAAAATGTGTTTCATAATTTTTACTTTAACTTCTTCTCCCTCTGGAATGTCTATGATTCATAGGTTTGATCACTTTACATAATCCCATAGTTGCTATGTGTTTTGCTCATTTTTCTTGATTCTTTTTTCTTTGTTTCTGTCGAATTGGATTAGTTCAAAGAGCCCGTGGTCTGTCTCTGAGATTTTTTTCTTCTGCTTGTTTTAACCTACTGCTATAGCTTTGTCCTGTATTTTATATCTCCTACAATATGTTTTTTAGTTCTATGTTTTTTTAAAGTTGTCAAGCTCTCCTTTCACCTCCTGCATTATTCTGCTAATTTCTTTGAGTTGGTTAACAGTTTTGTCTTGCATCTCATTGAGCTTCTTTATAATGAATATTTTGAAATTGTTGTCTGACATTTCAAGATTTTCATTGTGGTTAGTTTCCACTGTTGAAAAATTGGTGAGCGCCTTTGGAGGAGTAAGACTCTGTTTTTTAATATTTCAGAGTTGTTCTCTGGTTCTTTTTTATCTGGATGAACTACAGAGGCTAATCTGTAGGCATTCTTTTGATAGATGGCCTGTGTATGTAGGCATTTCCAGGTGATAGTTGTAATAGCAATGTAGTGGAATTGTGGGCTGGCTCACTGTTTCCTGTGAGGTTACGGTG
Organism: Cephalopachus bancanus; assembly: GCA_027257055.1. Lineage (NCBI taxonomy): Eukaryota > Metazoa > Chordata > Mammalia > Primates > Tarsiidae > Cephalopachus > Cephalopachus bancanus. Next base: position 9,946,505 of record JAPVLO010000024.1, on the reverse strand, counting down.
GTGCGAGTTTTGGAAGGCTTAACTCACTCCTTGGTGGTGTATTCTGGTACGATCAAACTACTTGTTGTTATGGGTTATTCAGCCTTTGGGTCAGCAGGTGGTGCCTTTAGGTATGGGCTGGCTACTGTCCATGCGGATGGGTGTTTATTTGATCCTTATTTACTGGAGACGCATTCAGTTGTCTCAGCAGTGAGCTTTTTTGCAGAGTGTACTGTGGTCTGTGTTCCCAGTTCAGTCCCATGAAGGGGAGAACAAAAATGATTAAGGACAAACTGGAAGAAGGCCCCACCTACAGGTCTACTGATGCCAGGCATAGGCACCCACTCTGAGGCTGGGTCTGGTGTGTGGTCTTCAAGTGCCCAGAAGTATGCCTTGGTGAGGTGTGAAGGGACCTCTGTTGTCTTGAGTTCTCTGTTTAAGGAGGGGAGAGTGGCCTGAGCTTCTAATCTAGAAGATTGTAAGCTCCAGATACTTGGGACTATGTCTGGGCATTGAACCAAGAAAACAGCAGAGCGCCAAGGACTTTGCCCCTTGGGAAAGGAGTGTCTTGGACTTCTACTTCAGATGATTAGGTTTGGGAGGGCAAGGAGCACAAGAGGCCTTGTTGCACTTGGATGGTTGTGCAGGGAAGGACTGTCTGGCTTGGGCTACTAATCTAGGTGTGTAGAGATGGGGGGCTGCCTGACCCTTGGTGCAGGGGCCAGTACACTCCCCTGTCAGACTTGGGGAACGTGCTGCGGTGCCCCATAATGACATCCACAGCTCATTTCTGGCCTAGGTTTCAGGTTTTACTACTCAGGAGAGACTACAGGGTTAGGAACTATCCTGCCACTCAGCCTGCTGGTTCAAGTACAGAATGAGGTCCCTTCTGCTGGTCTCCTATAGGTTAGACTGTTTTCTCAGTTGTGCACAAGTAAGAAGGCCCTCCTTTTTCTTTGTATTACTGAAGCATGCCATTCCAGCTAGTCCTTGAAGGAGGCTGGGATTCTTAGCAGTGGTGTTTGCTGAAGAGTTCCAGATTGAAAAACTGATGTAGGTTGTAGGACTCACTTTTCATGAGAAAACACATCTGCTGCCAGTTTCTTTCAGCTCAGAATGCAGATTCTACGGTGTGGAAGTTGAGGCCCCTCGTTAAAACCTGTCATTTAGGAAGATATTCTGGGTGTTCCTTTGTGTTGCTTGGGCCCCTGGACACCACTGCCAGAGGGGTGAGTCAAGGTGAGGCACCTAGGCAGTGGCACACTGAGAGAAATTCTGGGTTGAAAATCTGACAGTGGCAGCCTATCTTTCCAGGATGGAAACCCGATTTTGGGGGTGGGGGTCTTCTGCTGCTCCCAGCCAAAGTCTGAAACAAGCCCTGGTCATCTCAAACCCTGGGGAACCTCCTAGTTCTCACTTTGAACTGGGTGTGGGAAGTCTCTCCCTCTGCTCCAGAGAGAGCAGCCTAGTCTCTGGACAGAAAAGCCAAGTGCCTGCAAAGGTCACTGTTGGTGCAATAATAGGCCCCCTATTAAAAGGTGTCTAACCGGGCTCGGTGGCTCAGCTTGTAATCCCGCGCCTTTGAGAGGCTGAGGTGAGTGGATAGCCTGAGCCCGCGGGTTCGAGACCCACCTGGGCAGGCGAGACCTCATCTCTACAATAAATAAAAAAAAATCAGCCGGGTGTGGTAGCGCATGCCTGTAATACTGGCTACTTGGAAGGCTGAGGTGGAAGGATCGCCGGAGCCCAGCAGGTCGAGGCTGCGGTGGCCGGAAGCGGCCACTGCACTCCAGTCTGGGCGACAGAGTAAGACTCCAACTCAAAAAAAAAGTGTCTGTCTCAAGCGACCTGGATTTGGGGAAACGTCCATGGCTTTGTAGGATTTCTTTCTCTCTCATTAACTTTTGAATTCCCCCTGAAGAAGCTCCAGAGGACAGGAGAAAGGGGGTGTTCTCTCATGGCCTGAGTTACACAGATCCTTGGTTGGAAAGTACTTCTCAGTGGGGAGTTTTCAGTCTTATCCAGTGGTCCAAAGATTGCACTCACTTTCTTGCTGCAGAAGGCCATCATGAGGGCTTTTTGCCCTCTCTTTCCTCCCTGAGATGTAGGATGTCCTCTGCCATTTTGGTGAATATTCATATTCCTTCTTGATTGGGGTTTGCTATGTTGGTTTTCCCACACTATTTCACACTGTTTTGGCAGGTGAGGAGTGCTTGGAAATCTCTAACCCGTGATCTTGAAAACAATTTTTTTAAGAGACGTATTCTAGCTATGTTGCCCAGGCTGGTCTTGAACTCCTGACCTCAAGCAATCCTCTTTCCTCAGGTTTCCAATGTTCAAGGATTACAGGATGAGCCATCACACCCAACCTACTGGTATTCATTTTATTTTTCACTGGCATCCACTGTCAGCAAACAATAACAGTTTCATTTAAGAATGTCCTTGCTTTGCAGAAGCTTTTCAGTTTAATGAGGTCCCACTTATCTATCTTATCTCTTATGGCATGGACACCTGGGGCTTTAATCAGGAATTGGTGCCTACTCTTATTTCTGTAAGCGTGTCTCCTGTATTTTCTAAGATTCTTATAGTTTAGAGTTTTACATTTAGGTCTTTGATCCATTTAGAGTTGATTTTTGTGTATGGTGATACTAGATAAGGGTCCTGTTTCAATCTTCTGCATGTGGTCATCCAGTTTTCCCAGCACCATTTACTGAATAGGTTCTCTTCAATACCACATTGAGATATCACCTAACCCCAGTAAGAATGGTCATCATTAATAAAACAAACAACAACAAATGCTGACGAGGATGTGGAGAAAAGGGAACACTTCTGCACTGCTGGTGGGAATGCAAATTACTTCAACCTCTATGGAAAACAGTGTGACGATTCCTAAAAGAACTAGAAATTGACCTTCTATATGACCCAGCCACCCCCCTACTGGGAATATAAGCAGAGGAACTCAAATCATTCTACAAAAAAGATATTTACACATGCATATTTGCACAACATAGAACCAACTGTGTTGCCCAACAAAACTGGACAGGATTAAAAAAGTGTGGTACATATACATAATGGAATATTACACAGCCATAAAGAAAGACAAACATATGAACTTCACAGCAACTTGGATGGATTTAGAGTCTATAATACCCAGTGATCTATCACAGAAACAAAGAACAGAGTACCACATGTTCTCACTCATAAGTGGATCCCAAACATTTATCATAATACTTTAAGAAGGAGATTGGCAGGATGGGGATGGAGACACAATATCAATAAGGGTACCTGATCTCAGACCAGGCAAAGTGGGGGCCAAAAAGAGATCCAAACTTTACCTATACAATGTCTGCTTGTGTACCTAATCCTGAATTGTACCCCACATCTTTAAAATAAATATATAAAAGAAAAAAAAAGAAATAAGGATGTTAAGAACTCAGAGTGAGAAGCTGCTAGATTTGCTACTCAGATCATCATCCTAAATCATTCAGGTCATATCAGTAGGATACCGACATCCTGCTTATATTTCTTGCCAGTTTGATCATGTTTATTTGCAAAGCCAAAAAATGATTTAGCATTTCTCGACTGGGCATGGTGGCTCAAGCCTGTAATCCTACACTTTGCGAGCCCGAGACAAGATGATTGCCTGAGCCCAGGGGTTCGAGACCGGCCTGGGCAACTTGGCAAGTACTTGCCTTTACAATAAATAAAAAAAATTAGCCAGACACGGTAGCACATGCTGTACAGCTACTTGGAAGGCTGAGGCGGAAGGATAACGGCCACCACACTCCAACCTGGGCCACAGAGTGAAACTACAACTCCAAAAAAATAGCAAAAACAAAAACAAAAAAGATTTAGCTTTTCTAAAATCCTCTGATACTTGTTTCAATAATAGTATCTCAAGCAAGGTCAATGACATTCAAGGCTTTCTGTGTAGTTTTCACTGGCTTACTGGTGCTTTGTGTGTTGTGAGATTTACGTTTGCTTTTAGTGCTATCAAGGAAGATAACAGAACATTGCTGGTGTGGATAAGATCACAGTTCATCCAAACATCCCATTGAATACTCTGCACAACATCTGCCTCAAACTCTATCAGCTATGGCAGAATGAACCCACAATGTCTATTTAAATTAAATAGTTGAAGACTGGTAGGTTTGGTAAATTATTACAGTATATTTTACATTCTTCAAAGAGGAGAAATGTTTTTGAGACATTTGCTTCATAGCAGTTTCTGGAATTTAATTTTTTTGTATATAACAAGAAAATGACTTTTTACATAATTTTGAGACGACTAAGTCAAAGTTCCAAACATAAATAAGATACTTAAAAGGGAAAGGAAAGCAAGAGTGAAAAGAAAGAAAGGAATAGTGAGAAGAATGAGGAGAGCTTCAAGAAGAAAGCAAAGGAGAAGGAAAAAAAAAAAAGGAGAGAGGGAAGAAGAATCTAGGCTTCCTTAAGACAGAATTCTCACACTTGAAGCACATGGATATATAAGTTACTGAATCTTGTGCTAGAATTTATTTATCTATTGATAATTATCCTTAGCTGCATACGTTTGGAAAGATGAATTCATCGGTGTTGTAGGGTTACCTCTTTTTCATTCTATTTAGTGTTCTGTCCCTCACAGCTCCTCCCTTCTCCCTTCCCACCACCCCATCTCTTTCTTGTACTCTCTCTAATAACTAATTTCACCAAATAAACTGGCTTATGAAAAGAGTTGTCAATGAGTATTCTTTATTTTAGTCACTAAATTTATCCTAATTCTGAAGTTATTTATATTCATGATGTTATTTCACATCAATTATAATCATGTTCAAAATAAAAATGAAAGATCCATTAGTGTTCATAGAACATCCCCATAAGTTCTTAGTATATTTGTGAGTAGTAAGCATTTTGGGAATTCTGTTATGAACGTATTCATTACAGAAATCATAATTGAACACATTTGATACACATGATGAAAGTGGTTAATACTGCTTCTGGTTTGAAAAACTTTTCAAAGAAATATAGGTTTTATTTTATTTTACTTTTTTCATAGCAAATGGAAGCCAAATTGAGAAGACAGGTCAGGGGAAAGGAGAAACACATATAGACTCAAGTAATTGTTAAATAACTTGGAAATGTTACTCTAACTTACTTATTCACATCATGTCTTTGAGTATTTTATATTAATTTCTGTCTTTTTAATAATATGTAGCAAATATTGCATGAAGATATTTTAATTGTTTTCTGACTTTTGAGAGTTCACCCTTATGTGTTCTAGAAATATCAAATGATGCTCTTAATGAAAATTGTCACTATATTACTCTATAATCTATGGTAGAAAAGACCTGAAAAATGTAATTCATTGTATAAAACTAACTCTTTTCAGAAAACGGTAGGTACTAATGATAGCTTAGTTAATACTAAATGAAGAACGTATTAAAAGATTCTCTACACATATTAGAGGAAAACTAAAGGCAAATTGTTTTTACTTTGATAAGTATAGTTACTAGCTAAATTGTCTTTTAAATATTTCAAACATTTTATGACCAGCTTAGGGAACATAGGAAGACCTCATCTGTACAAAGCAGTAAAAAAAAAAAAAAATTAACCAAGTGAGGTTGCACACACATGTAGTCCCAACTACTCAGAAGGCTGAGATGGGAGGATGGCTTGAGCCCAGGAGGTTGAGGCTGTGGTGAGCCATGATTGTGCCACTGTACTCCAGCCTGGGTGACAGAGTGAGACTCCAACTCAAAAACAACAAATAAATAAGTAATAAAAAAGTAAATAAATACATGAAAGTTTCAAACTTTCTAAAGTTTCTGACAAATGTAGGGAATACTGTGATATTCAAATGATGCTATCCGTTATAGCTCCCCTCTTCAGGACTGAGGCATTCCTTCAGCTGCTAAAGCATTGGTTTACGATAATGGCCATACAAGATTTGGTGACTAGAGTTTGTGACACAGAGTAAATTTAACAGATGCTAATTCTTCTTTCTTTACTTTTTATTTCACTTGAGTCTTCCAATAACAAGGACTTTTTAAGACGTTTTCATTTTGATCTATTTCTTTTGTTTCTTCTCTCAATAATTCAATTTGACAAACATTTTATAATAGCCAAGTTAGGTTATCAATTAGAGAGTTACAAGGATGATTGAGACTAATTTTCTTAGGAGGACAATGACATTTTATGAAAATGAAAACTGAATTAAGACTTAAAGGACAAGTTCTGAAGATACTTTTAATTTTGTTGGCATGAGAGAAGACATCCCAGGGAAAGAAAACAGGGACAATACAGAGAAAAAGTTATGAACATTTTCTATTATCCTAGATTATAATTATCACTTACTTTTGTAGTTGGAAAGTTCCACGGAGTTCACTAATTCCATTGATCTACCAATCATGTGACTTATATCCCTGGTGTTGGTAGAGGAGACTCCAGATCACAAAAGCAAAAGAGAGACAGATTGTGTTTTATAAAAAATATATTGCACTAAATATAAAATGTTAAAAACTGTAGTCTCTTTCAATCACCTTATTGGACATATAAGAAAGCAGTATACAATGGCAACTTTATGTACAGAGAGATCCTAAGCAGAAGAGCCACATTATAAATTTGACTGTTAGTTCATGTTTATTGATTCAATAGAATTCTAGAACAATAAGTCTGTTTTTCAATAATTTTCAAGAATAAAAAAAAAGTCCCCTTAAAGCGAAGTGCCACTGTGTGAAAGATAAGCAAAGACGAATTTTCTAAAGTAATTTCATATGAATAATAAATATATGCAGCTCAAAACACTATGCTTCTAAAAATATCAAAAATAAATATCTACTTACCAATTAAAAATATTCTTTCACAAATGAAATATATTTCTGAATATTATTATAGAAAGATTTATTATCCATCTTAAAATATATTTATTATCCATCTTTTAAAAGATAAAAAAGGTAGAGATACTTTCTAATGAGTGTTAACAACGTGAGAACGCTTTAGGACAAAATATTGGAAACTGAATAAATTCGCATAAGTTTAAAAAATAAGTTGACCCAAACACATGATTCAAAAAAATATATTTTGGAACATACTCAGTTTCTCTGTTTTTCTTACTTTGTGACACTAGAATTTCAAAAGACTCTACTGCTCAAAACAATCAAATTAAATATCTGATTTTATTTTTTTCCAGATTTGGCTAGTAATTTTACTAGATTGATCTTAATCAGATTAAAAAATATGCAATTTTTCCTACTCACAGTTTCATCCTTCTTATTGGAAATCTGTTTATTTTGCAGTTATGAAAGTGATAAACAGAAGCAACAAGTGCTTAAATTCACACATTTTCCCCAGATTTGCAAAAATATAAAATATTGGGTTTTGAAGGTAAATGTTCTGTAAAAAGGAGTGTCTAGGTTTAATAAATATATAATTCATCTATAAAACAATCAACAACAAATATATGTTAAGGTTTAAAAAAACATTTAAAGACCTCTCTTTTAATTTTTCTTTTTTTCGTGGTGAGAACACAACATGAAACCTATCCTCTTAATTTTTTAAGTATATGATACAGTATTGACAACAGGTAAAATAAAGTCAAGACTGCATATCTTTAGAAATTATTTACCTTGCTTAGTAAAAGTTTAAGCCCATTGATTAGTAACTCTCTAATTCTTCTACCCACAGCCACTGGCAACTTCCATGTCACTCTTGGATTCTGTAAATTTGACTAATTTAGATACTTCATGTAAGTGAAATCATGTAGCATTTTTCTTTCTGTGACTGGCTTCTGTTGACTTAGCACACTGTCCTCAAGATTCATCTACGCTGTGGCATACTACAGAATTTCCGTTTTTTTCCCCCCAAGGCTGTATAGCATACCCTCTAGTTACATACCACATTTTCTTTCTGCAATGATCTTTTAATGGACATTCAGGTTTCTTCCCACATCTTAGCTATGATGACTAGTGCTTCAAAGAACATGAAAGTGTTAATATCTCTTCAAGATCCTGATTTCAATTCCTTAGAATAAATACCTAGAGGTGTTATTACTAGATCATGTATTAGTTATATTTTTAATTATTCCACACTGTTTTTCATAGTGATTGTGACATTTTGTAACAGTGTACAAGTGTTCAAATTTCTCTACATCCTTACCAATACCTGCCTTTTTTTTGCTTCTAAAAATAATATTCATTCTAATATAGGTGAAATAATATCTCATAGATTTGTGGTTTTGATGGTTTTGAATTCCATGTTGATATAGTGATATTTAGCCCTTTTACATAGAACTGTTGGTGGTTGTCTATTCATGTTCTTAGCCTATTATTATTATTATTATTATTATTATTATTTTGAGTCAGGAGTCTCACTCTGTTGCCCAGGCTGGAGTGCAGTGGCATGCTCATGCCCACCACAGCCTCCACTTGCTGGGCTCAAACGATCCTTCTGCCTCAGCCTTTCAAGTAGTTGGAACTCCAGGCATGTGCCACCATACCTGGCTAATTTTTTGATTTATTATGAAGTCTCCCTAAGTTGCCCAGGCTGGTGTCGAGCCTGTGGGCTCAGGTAATCCTCTCATCTCAGCCTCCCAAAGTGCTAGGATTATAGGTATGAGCCACCGCTCCCAGCCTTTGCCTATTTTTAAATTGGGTTATTAGCTTTTTTTTTTTTAAAGCTGTAATTGTTCCTTATATATTTTAGATAACAACTCTTTATCAGATATATGATTTGCAAATATTTGTTACCATTCCATAGAATGCCTTTCATTAAGTTCTTTTTTTTCCTGTTCAGTATCTTTTAGTTTGAGTAGGTAGTCCCATTTACTTAATCTTGCTTTGTTGTTTGTGCTTCTGGTGTTGTATTTATGAAATCACTGTCAAAATCATTATCAGGAAGGTTTTCTCTTATATGCTCTACTAGGAATTTTGCAGTTTTACAGTTATGTTTAAGTCTTTGATTAATTTTGAGTTGACTCTTACATATGATAAGGATTCAATTTTATTCTTTTACATTTGAATATCCAGTTTCTCAACACCATTTGTTGAAGAGACTATTCTTTTCCCATTGTGTATTCTTGGAACCCTTGCTGAAAATCAGTCAACTATTTATATATGAATGGATTTATTTCTCAGTTTTCTATTCAACACAGTACTGGAAATCCTAGCCAATCAAATTGTGTAAGGAAAAGAAGCTTAAAGGTATCCAAAGTTGCAGGATACAAAATTAGCATGTAAATATCAGTTGTATTTCTGTAACACAAACTATCTGAAAAAGAAATTAAGAATATTATCCTACTACAATAACACCAAGAATAAAATACTTAGGAATAAAATTAACTGAAGATGCAAAAGATTAGGTTACTGAAAACTACAAAATGTGGATGAAGGAAATTAAATATACAACAAATGAAAAACATCATGTGTTTAGGAATTGAAAGAATTAATATTGTTAACTTGTTCATATTATCCAATCTACAGATTCTGTGCAAATATTATCAAGGGCATTTTTTTTTACAGAAACAGAACAAATAATTCTAATGCGCTTATGGAACCATGAAAGACCACAAATGACAAATCAATCTTGAAAAAGGACAACAGTCTACTTTCAGTGGGTAGCATGGTTGGTTTCATGTTTTTGCCTTTGTGAATAGTGCTGCAATAAACACGTCTGAATGGGTATCTTTTTGTAGAGTGACTTGAGTTCCTCTATTATGCAGCCAAACAGAAGGACAAAATTATGGACTTCACAACAACTTGGATGTATTTAACTTCTAATCATAATCAGTGGTCTATCACAGAAATAAAGAACTGAGTGCCGCATGTTCTCACTCATAAGTGAACCCCAAACACTTATCATAGTACTGCAAGAAAGGGATTGGCAGTAGCAGGACACTGCCGGGGTGGTGGGTGGGGTGGGGAACATAACATCATTCATTAAAGGTACCTGATTCTAAGCCAGGTGAAGTGAGGACCAATGGAAGGTCCCAACTTCACCTGTACATTGACCACTTATGCACCTAATCCTAAATTGTACCCCACATCTTTAAAATAAAATAATAAAAAAAGGATAACAAAGCTATAGATATCATACATCTATTTTTAAATATTTTATAAAGCCACAGTGAACAAAGCAGTATAGTACTGGCATAAAGTCAAGAATCTCTTTAGATTCTAAAATCGGAATATTTAGGAAGGTATTTTTAAACTATGTTATCTAATTTATTTTTTAAAACCAAACATTGAAAGATCTTCTCGGCCATGCTTTCTTTAAGTTCTGGCCCTCTCTTCGGTCTTAGAGAAGTGGATCCACCATCTCTCTCATCCACTTTCTAAATAAACTATCTTTCCCAATCTAAAAAAATAAAAAGATAGATCTCAACATTAGGTAATTTTCTTACCATTTTTAGTTTTATACTTAAAAAATGCACACGCATGTTTATTGCAACATTATTTACAATAGCAAAAGCGTGGAATCAACTGTGCTGCCCATTGAAAGAAGACTGGATAGAAAAAAATGTGGTACATATACACAATGGAATATTACACTGCTATAAAGAAGGACAAAATTATGAACTTTGCAGCAACTTGATGGGGCTTAGAGGCTATAATCACAGAAACAAAGAACTGACTACCACATGTTCTCACTCATAAGTGGACCTTGAGCAATTATCATAATACTATAAGAAAGGAATGGAAGTAGTTGGAAACTGCCAGGGGATGGGGAGGCAGGATTGGCAGTAGTGGGAAACCGCCGGGATGTGTTGATGCACATCTCATCAACAAGGGTACCTGCATAATGAACATTTGTATACCTAATCCTGAATAGTATCCCACAACTTCAAAATTAAAAATAAAAAAAAATTAAAGATAAGAAATTGCCATTGTCACATGAATTCAGTAACATATTATTTAAAAATTCAAGATACAATTATCTCAGTGCATTAGAGAATGTAAGTGCTCAAGGAGTCACTATATTTCTCTTTTTAATATAAACTATTCTTCTTAATTCTTTAGAATTACTGTTTTTTATATTTAACCTTCATTCTGTTAGATTTTTATACTTGTATGTGAATTTGCATTTCTACATAAGTTGGGCTCAAATTATATGAAAAATATAACCCCGTGTTTAGTTTGTTTAGCAAAAGTTAAGCAAGCTCAGGTGACATTTATTATGCCACGTCTTACATATAATAATTGCGTTAATTAGTAAAATTGATTACTTTATTTATTCAGAAAGGAATACTTTCAGAGATTTAATTGTAGGGTAAAATTGAGTATTTTCAGATTTATGTTATGTCAGAAAAGATAAACCTATCTTAATTTAAATATCACCTATTTATCATGTGCATATATTGACTCTTACATAGAAGTTTCTATGCATATATGAATTTCTAATATTTCTGCTCAGAAAAGAGGCTATTTATAGCATACACCTAAATTCATGGTTAAAATTATTTATGAAAGGGTTGACTTTATCATCAGCTGTTAAAAAAAGGCATACAGGAACAAACTCAATTTCTACTACAATTATTTTTCCCTTTCCTGACAACTTCTTTTCTTATAGTTTATAGCTTTACTGCGGCCTTATCAGTTGTGGTTTGTATTTATTAGCTGTCTTCTTTTCTCCTTGTCCTTTGCCTAACTGAATTTAAATCTGTGTGAACGCAAGAATATGTCTATGCTTTAATAACCCATTAGAAGTCACACTTTACTTTTATTAATGATATCCACCTTAGCAAATAGCCATTTTGGAGGTAAGATATTCCCTAATGAGACATTTATCAATTATCTTCTTCCTCATTTATTTCTGATCTGCCATGAGTTTTACTTATTTATCTTGCTTTTGTTTATTTTGTTACCTGATCATCTTTATTCAAAACTGAAAAAAAATGATAATTTAGTAGGAAGTTTTCTGGGACAAAAATCATCAGGGATAACTAAAATATGCTGTCTGTGAAAGATTTTAAAGGTTATTCTAGATCTCAAAAAGTATATTTTAAAAATTATTTTAAGTCTTTTAATGTTCTAAGAAACTTTGTTTTCACTCTGACTGAACACAAGTTCAAAAGAAAGAGTGAAATAATTATTTAAAATTTTTTCCAAAAAGTGTATATACGATAATTCAGCATAGGGCAGTAAATCAAAGAATAGACACTTAGAAATTAAAAATTGAAATCCTGATTATGATACTTTGCACTGCAAGCATGCCAATTTTTGTGAAGCTAATTAGTTTTCTATAATGAAAAACAGTATAATTGAGTCTATATGGTTATGAGATGAAATTGAAAACAATTGCATATTTCCTGAAATTTATATTCCTAAATTATCAAACATAATTGTTTTTAGTTTTGCAGGTAATTGACTTGCAATGTTATAAAGTTATTGAAATATATTCCTGCTTTGAAATCTCTTCATAATCCATGTCTCAACAACTTCTTCATTTCAAAGACTTCAGAATGCTAACATTTTTAACTCATTGGTTACCGGTAAAGATTTTTTTTTTATATGTAATAAAAGAGTTCCTTTTTAAAGAAAATAACACTTTGTCATAGGTAGCAGCAATCTTTTATCTTACTGTCAAGTCAACATAAGTACTACAGGAATATTTGAACTAGAGTGGAGAAAATCCTTACTTCAAACAACCTGAAATGGTAACACTGTAATGTAGTTGTATTATTGAAACAATTCTGCAAAGTTTTATATATGCGATATAAGTAATTTTATAATACGCATCATGTTTGACATTTTCAAATATGACAAGGTTAAAAAACTAAAAGAACTACAAGAAAATTATTTATTCAAGAGAATAAAAAATAGAAAGTAAAATATTACTGCATGTTATGAATTCACAGAAAATCAAATTAAGTAATTCATGTGTAAAAGAAAATAGAACAAAATTTGAGAGAGAATTGTTTGATTAAATTGGCAAGTAAGTGAGATGTTATAAAGCACTTGTATTGTTCAAGTAATGGGTGAGCATAACTTGTAAAATATCAGCTTGTTTAGATTACAAAAAAATTCCAGATCAAAGAGGGATATCTGAACGAACTTTTATTTTACATTTAATCTACCGCCCAGTGCATGTCCTGGGTTGCTCTGTCCCACACAGTTACAGAGATCCAGGCTGATAGAGGCCATGCTGCCTTATGTTTTTGATCTGGAATATAATGCTATCTTGTCTGGTGCAACAGGAGAAAAAAAGAGGATTGTATAATTTAAAACTTTGTCTAAGAAGTAAGATAAATTACTTCTTCTCACAGTCTATTAGGTAGATTTAATTATCTATCTCTGACCTACCATCAAGAAACTAAAAAATATATTCTTTACTACAGATCCTGAGAGAGTAGAAAATTAGGTATTAGTGAGCACTAGTGTTGCTCATTGTACAGAATAAAGGTATTTCTGTTAAATTTTACCTGATTAATTTGCAATTTTCTTTCTTAAGGATATTTAATGAGTATCAAGTACTCATATTTAAATTAAAGCTACTTCATTTTAATGACATTTATATTTTCGTCATTCTAATAATATTTTGTCTTTTATGAAACAAATTGTGATAAAGTGACATTATTGGCATGCATTTCTAGTTCTAGTTCAGTCTGTTATATTAAATAGAGACTTTGCATCTAAGGTTGTTGCTATTTATTTTATAATTATTTTGGAAAGAATGATTCTTATACTAAGACTAAATAAATAAACAAAAAAATGAACTCAACAAAACCAAATTCAAATTGAAGTCTCCTACTTAGTAAAAAATCTGTTAAAATTGTAATGGAATTGAAAAATTATGTATTTTCTAATTGTCATATAAATTAATACTATTTTTTAAGTAGGTTTTCTTAACATTTATCAAAAGTCATTTATCATCTAACTATATTGTACTATTCTAACAAAATATTTTTATAGAATGGAAAAACTGAAGCATAAATATCTTAATTTACACATTATTAAAAATTCTAACTCAAAAAGAATAGGGAGTTAAGTAAATTATAACTCTATAGGAAAAAATTTTATTCTGCTATTAAAATTATAATTATAAAAATACAAAATTTGTTTAGAGTGAATGTCAAGTTGAAATTAAGCAAAATATGTCATTGCTTGAATATAGAAAGAGTGAAGGAATTCTGAAAAAAGAAGTTATTTGCAAAGATACAGTGATAGGATTTTAAGTAAATTATAATTTTTTACATAATTTTTCAGAGATGATTGTGAAATAAAATGATATAAAATATTTAATAATGTTTTGATGGTTCCAGGTTCTTCATTACACACATGAAAGTTGTATCAACTCTACATTTACTTTCTAGGAAACCAGTTACTCGATGCATTCATTGAGCAATTATTGTCTTAAACACTTTAAAATGCAGCTCAATAATGTATTAACTTATTTAATAGTTAACTCGACGTAGTGATATAATCCCATTACTACTCTCTTTGTTTGGGAGAGAAATCTGTGCTACAGAGGGTTTCAGTAGCATGTCCAAGGTTACCAAGTTAGTAGGTGTTGGATCTGGACATAAACGCTGAGTCCACACTCATCACTGTGATATGCATTTTTACAGCTTACTGAAAAATAGACTGATAGAAGATACTTAAGCTAAATGTTATTTTTAAAAAGGGAAGAGGACAGAAAAGAGGAGGCAGAAAAGAGGAAGATAAGAAAGAACACGGGATTCAAGAAGTAAAGACAAATGATAAGATAAAGATGATATTAAAAGTATGCCATTGTATGATTTTAATGGAGCTTAATGGAGTTTTAACTAATATGAAGTGAAAATAATTTAATATGTGCTAACATTTTTTCTTTTTCTGGAAGATTTAATTTATTTAAGCCTTGATATTATTTCTTTCAGAAAAAATACATCATTTAACTAAGCCCTAGTAACACCAGATTTTGAATTACAGCAATTTTTATAAGCAGATGGTTCATACAGTTTTTTGTACTAGTGTTGGACTTCTAATTCTCACTGTTGCACCATATTTCAGAATATTTTCTCTCTTGCTTACATTACTGCAAGGGTCTTCCACCTAGTCTCCTTACCTCTATTTCCTTTCTCTCTCTCCCTTTGTGTATCAATATTCTCTCTCTAAGTGTGTCAATCCTCTCCCTCCCTCCCTTACCCTCTACCTCCCTCCCTTGCCCCCCCCCACATTTTTCCTCCTCTAAAGTCTAAAGTTCACCCTAAACAATACTTTCTGAAAACAAACTCCCCTTTCAATGAATCATTTGCTACATTTAAAAAAAAAAGTGATGCATTTTTATTTCTTCCTGAAATAAGTCAAAATGCGGTTTGGCCTTTCCCAGAATCCTGAAATCTCCTTCTGTCTCCATTTCAGCTCTCTCAACTTCCAGATAGAAATGGAGAAAGTAGGTTTTATCTAGTTTACTAATTTAATAAGGTTCTGACAAATGGTAATTTATAGGAGAATGCAAGATTTTGTCTTTTATGTTTTTATAGTAAAGCGAGTATTCATATGAAAAACATATTGCTATATCAGTTAGCTATTTCTTTATAACAAATAACTACACAACTTAGAGGTTTAAAACAGTAAATAATTAAAATTTTCTCATAATTTTGGGATTTATAATCTAGGTAGTCTCAGCTAGGCTCTGTGTAACCTTTTCATATGTCTATTGTCAGCTACTAGGCCACGAGATAGCTGAATAATTTGAGATATCCCAGGTACATTGCTTTTTCTCTACGTCTTGTCATTCTCCAGCACACCCTAGATTCCTCATCTGGTGGCCTAAGTTTTCCACATTCAACAATATTAAAGCAGCTTCAGTATGGCAACATTTTAAAGCACCTGCCCTTGCCACTTTTACTAAATTCCCATCGACCTAGTAAATCACATGACACCCAGATTCAAGGGTTTGAAGTAAGATTTACCTCTTGATAAAAGATTGAGACAGTTTTGTAACTTATATATATCTAGGACTTTGTTCATGTCATCCAATGTGTCACTTTTTTGCATGAAGATGCTAATAATATTTCTTTATAATGTTGATGATATTACTATGGTAATTAATTCTGTCTTTGTTTCTGCAGACTGGTATTATTTTAACTTTATTAAAACAAAAGAATTATAGTTAATGCCACTTGGTGTACTAAACAAAATAACATTTTGAGACATGCAACAATTATACTGAAGCAGTTTCACAGAATTTTAGTAATAGAAGGTGATATGCATTCAATAAACACATATATGTTTTTGTACAAAAATACACCTTATTCACAGATGTAATCATAAACTACTTTTGTAGAAGATACTATGGCGTTAATAATCTCTGGACACATTCCTTAAGATAAAGTAGATGAAATTAAATTGGTTCCCTGTACTGAGACTACATGCCGAATGCTGAACACATGCGTAGACAGGTATAACTGCCTCAGCAAAGCAGAGCTCTCTACCTGTAGCTACGTCCAAGAAATCTTTTATTTATTTTTTAAAATTTATTTATTTATTTTTTATAAAGATGTGCGGTACAATTCAGGGTTAGGTATACAAACATTGATCATGCAAGTACCCTTGTTCATGAGGTATGCCCCTCCTTCCCCTAGTACTTTCCCTCAACTGCCAGTCCCAACCCCCTTCCCCTGACAGTTTTCCACTGCTGCCAATCGCTTTCTTTTTTTGAGTTGAAGTCTCACTCTGTCGCCCAGACTGGAGTGCAGTGGCCGCTTCTGGCCACCACAGCCTCGCCTGCTGGGCTCCGGCGATCCTTCCGCCTCCGCCTTCCGAGTAGCCGGAATTACAGGCACGCGCTACCACACCCGGCTGATTTTTTGATTTACTGTAGAGATGAGGTCTCGCTGCCCAGGCGGGTCTCGAACCCGCGGGCTCAGGCAATCCACTCACCTCAGCATCCCAAAGGCGCAGGATTACAGGCTGAGCCACCGAGCCCGGCACCAATCGCTTTATTACAGCATTATGATTGTTCAAGGTCACCTCATGAGTGAGAAAATATGGAACTCAGTTCTTTGTTTCTGTGATAAATCACTGAGTATGATCAACTCCAAATCCATCCAATTTGCTGTAAAGTCCATACATTTGTCCTTCTTTATGGCTTCATAATATTCCATTGTGTGTATATATATGTATATATATACCACATTTTTTTATACAGTCCAGCTTTGATGGGCAAAATGGTGGGTTCCATGTTTTTGCTATCGTGAACAGACCTGCAACAAACATACGTGAGCAGGTATCTTTTTTGTAGAATGATTTGAGTTCCTCCGGGTATATTCCCAATAGGGGAATTGCTGGGTCATATGGAAGGTCAAGTTCTAGTTCTTTCAGAAATTGCCACACTGTCTTTCGAAGAGATTGTGCTAGTCTGCATTCCCACCAGAAGTGTAGAAGTGTTCCTTTTTCTCCATTCCTCACCAGCATCTGTTGTTGTTTGTTTGATTAATGATGGTCATTCTTACAGGGTTTAGGTGGTATCCCAATGTGGCTTTGATTTGCATTTCTCTAATGATGAATGAGGCTTAGCACTTTTTCATATGTCTGTTGGCTCCCTGTATATCTTCTTTTGAGAACTGTCTATTCATGTCTTTTGCCCACTTTTTAAAGGGGCTGCTGGTTTTTTTCCTTTCAGCGCATTGAGTTCTTTGTACATCCTGGATGTTAGGCCTTTGTCAGATATACAGTTGGCAAATATTTTTTCCCATTCTATGGGCTATTTCCCTGCTCTCTTGATGGTTTCTTTGGCATTGCAGAAGCTTGTCAGTGTAATGAAGTCCCACTTGTCTATCTTATCTCTTATAGCCTGGGCACTTCTGGTTTTGATCAGGAATCAGTTGCCAGTTCCAACTTCCATAAGAGTGTCTCCTGCATTTTCTAAGGTTTTTATAGTTTGAGGTTTTATGTTTAGGTCTTTGATCCATTTAGAGTTAATTTTTGTGTATGGAGATAGGTAGGGGCCCTGTTTCAATCTTCTGCATGTGGCCAGCCAGTTTTTCCAGCACCATTTACTGAATGGTTCTCCTCTCCCCAGTGGTTGTTGTTGAAGGCTTTGTCAAATATGATTTGGTTGAGGAATTGAGGCTTTGCTTCCAGAATCTCTATCCTGTTCCATTGGTCTATGTGCCTGTTCTTATACCAATACCAGACCGTTCTGATTACTGTAGCCTCATAGTAAAGTTTGAAGTCCGGAAGTGTGATACCTTCTGCTTTGTTTCTTTTGCTAAGGATTGTTTTGGCTATTCGTGGTCATTTATGTTTCCATATAAATTTCTGTATTGTCATTTCCAGGTCTGAGCAGAATGATGTTGGTAACTTAATGGGTATTCTGTTGAATCTGTAGATTGCCTTTGGTAGGATGGACATCTTCATAATGTTGATTCTTCCTATCCATGAACATGGGCTATTTTTCCATTTGTTTGTGTCTTCTTGGATTTCTTTGAGCAGGGTTTTGTAGTTCTCATTGTAAAGGTCTTTCACTTCTCTGGTTAGGAAGATGTTGAGGTTTTTCATTTTTTTTGGTGGCTATTGTGAAGGGGGTTTTGCCTTTTATTTAGTTCTCTGCCTGCTTGTTGTTGGTGTAAAGAAATGCAACTGTCTTTTGCACATTTATTTTGTATCCTGAGACCTCCCCAAAGTTCTTTATCAGTGTAAGCAGGGTTTTGACAGATTCTCTTGAATTTTCAAGGTATAGGATCATATCATCAGCAAAGAGGGATAACTTGACTTCCTCTTTTCCTATTTGGATACCCCTGATTTCCATCTCTTGTCTAATTGCCTAAACTAGGACTTCCAACACAATATTGAACAACAGGGGTGAGAGTGGACAACCTTGTCTTGTTCCAATTTTCAGGAGAAATGATTCTAGTTTCTGACCATTTAGCAATGTGCTAGCTGTGAGTTTGTCATAGATGGCACTTACTATTTTGAGGTATGCTCCTTCTATACCTAGATGTTTGAGGGTTTTTATCAAGAAGGGATGCTGGATTTTATCAAAAGTTTTTTCTGCATCTAATGAGATAATCATGTGGTTCTTGTTTTACATCTGTTGATGTATTTAATGACATTTATGGTCTTGTGAATGTTGAACCAGCCCTGCATCCTGGGGATGAAGCCTACTTGGTCATGGTGGATGATATTTGAGATGTGTTTTTGGATCTGATTTGCTAGAATCATGTTGAAGATTTTTGCATCTATGTTCACAAAGGATATTGACCTATAGTCTCTTTCTTTGTTGGATCTTTACCCGGTTTGTATATCAGTGTAATGTTAGCTTCATAAAATGATTTGAGGAGAATTCCATCTTTCTCAATTGCCTGGAATACTTTCAGTAGAATTGGTATCAGCTCCTCCTTGTACATTTTGTAGAATTCTGCTGGAAAGTCATCTGGTTCAGGTTTTTTTTTTTTGTAGGTAGTTTTCCTATGACAGAGTCAATTTCTTGGGTTGTTATGGGCCTATTTAGTGTCTCAATGTCTTCTTGTTTTAACCTGGGGAGGCTGTGTGATGTCAGAAAGTCCTCCATTTCATCTAGGTTTTCAAGTTTGTTTCCATATAGATGTACATAGTAAGCTCTGACAATCTTTTATATTTCTTTGGGGTCAGTTGTGATTTGATCTTTTGTATTTCTGATTGTGTTTATTTGGGCTTTTTCTCTTTTTTTCTTGGTCATTCTGGCTAGAGGCCCATCAATCTTGTTAATTCTTTCAAAGAAACAACTTTTTGCTTTGTTGATTTTTTCTGTGATATTTTTGTCCTCTGTGTCCTGAATTTGGGCTCTTATTTTTGTGATTTGGATTCTTCTGCTAAAGTTGGGGTTTTGGTGGTCTTCTCTTTCCAGCTCCTTTAGGTGATTTGTTAGGCTCTCCACATGTGACCTTTCCATTTTCTTGATATGTGCCTGTAGAGATATGAATTCCCCTCTTAAAACTGATTTCATGGAATCCCAGAGGTTTTAGTAAGATGTTTCTTCATTTTCATTTGTTTCCAGGAATCTTTCAATTTATTCTTTGATTTCAGTGTTGACCCAGTCATTATTCAGCATCATGTTGTTTAGTGTCCATGTCTTTGTGGGTTTTGGGGAACTGTTGTTGGTTTTAATGTTTATTTTTTTATTCCACTGTGATCTGAGAATGTGCATGGCAAGATTTCAATCTTGGGGGATTTGTTTATGGTTGATTTATGGCCAAGAATCTGATCAATCTTGGAGTATGTTCCATGTGATGATGAGTAGAATGTATACTCTGTGGTTGTTGGGTGGAGTCATCTGTAGGTATCAACTAAGTCCATTTGGTCAAGTGTCAAGTTTAGGTGCTGGATCTCCTTGTTGATTTTTTGCCTCTATGATCTATCTAGAGCTGTCAGTGGGGGTATTTAAGTCCCCTGCTATAATAGTGTTAGAGTCACTATCTTTTTTCAGTTTATTTAGTAGTTGTTTTATAAATGCTGGTGCTCCTGTGTTGGGTGCATATATGTTTAGGATGGATATTTCTTGTTGATGGATTGAACCTTTTATCATTATGTATTGTCCTTTTGTATCTTTTTAAATTTTTGATAGCTTAAAGGTTATTTTGTCTGATATTAAGATTGTAACTCCTGCCTTCTTTTGTGATCCACTTGCCTGGAAACTCGTTTTCCATGCTTTAACTTTGAGTCTGTGTACATCCCTTGTAGTGAGATGAGTCTCCTGGATGTAACAAATAATGGGGTCATGGTTTCTTATCCAGCCCACCATTCTGTTCCTTTTCTGTGATGCATTTAGTCCATTCACATTCAGGCTAATTATTGAAATATGGTGGTTTTTCCCTGTCATGAGGTTCTTATAGAGTTGTTGTTGCTCCTGTTTATTTGTTGTCTTTCCTTTGGTTTTTGGGTTGATTCATGTGTGTTTTCCATCTTTTCCCTGTACAATTGTGAAAAACGTTGTCGTTCTTTTCTCCTTTTCTTCTGTGTTTAATACTTTCTTAAGTATTTCTTGTAGAGGTGGTCTGGAGGCTGCATAAGTTCTTAGGGATTGGTTGTCTGAAAAAGATTTTAATTTTCCCTCACTGATGAAGCTTAGATCAGCTGGGTAGGTTATTCTTGATTGAAATTACTTATCTTTGAGAACTATGAAGATTGGGCTCCAAGCTCTCCTAGCCTGAAGTGTTTCTGTAGATAAATCTGCTGCTATTCTAATTGGTCTTCCCTGGCAGGTAGTCTGACCTATTTCTCTTGCTGCCTTTAGGGTTTTTTCTTTTATACCTACTTTGTTCAGGTGAATTATTATGTGTCTGGGAGTTGGTCTTCTCATTTGTTGTCTTGCAGAGGTTCTCTGAATCTCTGTGTTTGAATTTTTGCATCACTGATGATATGAGGGAAGTTTTCTTTAATAATTTCATGGAATGTTTGTTCCAGTGTGGTTTCTGTCTCTCTGCCTCAGGAAGGCCAATTACTCTTAGGTTTGGTCTCTTGAAGTAATCGTTCATCTCTTGAAGGTTTTGTTCTGTCTTTTTAAGTTTCTTTTCAATGTTTTTGACAGTTTGGGTTAGTTCTGTATTTTGGTCTTCAAGCTCTGAGATTGTTTCTTCTGCTTGGCTAATTCTGCTTTCCATGCTTATTAGTTTGTTATTTATTTCCATCACAGTATTTTTTACTGCTGTTATCTCAGTTATCAACTCCTTCCAATTTTCCTCTTGTCTCTCCTCAATTCTTTTTATTCTATTAATGTCTTGATATCTGTGTTTGCAGTTTGAGATCAGTCATTCTGGGGGCTCTTCATTGTTTGTATTCCGAAGTCTGTTTTCTCAGTGTCTGACCTCCCAGGGGTCTGTGAGGGACCCATATTCTTTTTTGGGGGTTTTCTTCATTTGTGTAGATTTTCCTCCATCCCCTTTGCCTCCTCTTCTTGAATTCTGTCTTTCAGCGATGATGGGGTTGCTTTTACTTCTTTTTGTTCAATCTCCTATTTTTCCTTATGTATATCCTCTTGCTTTGTTCAATTCTGGAGTTGAACTGTTGGTTGGAGGCTATACCTTTTGTAGTTTTGAGATCTATTTGAGGGGGGAGCTGTGATTCAAAATTTATCTGCAGATCCCAGTATTCACCAACAGGTGTATGGATAATTGAAACCCACTTACCACTGCCTTGCAATCTGTCCATGCAGTAGGGTTATAGGTTTACTCCCAGAAAGCAAAATGAGGTTAAAAAAGGGAAAAAAATGGAGCAGGGAGTGGGGGAAAGAGGGAATTGGAGAGAGAGAGGAGTAAGAGGGAAAACAGACAGACATACTGACTAACAAACAAAAAGAGACACAAAGTCTGAAACAAGTAAAAAGAAAAACAATAACCACTACAAACTAACCAACAACCATACAAAAAAAACTAAAACATTCAACCATGCAAACATACAAGCTATCCAACCTCCTTATTGATGTGCTATTCCTCTATACAAAGATGGGGACTACAGAAAAAAAAAGAATAGAATAAAGTCACTAAACAAACAGAATAAAAGCAAGTATGTAAACATCATTAATAAGAATAATGAGAGAGAAAACAAGATGGGTAAGACAGACAAAGAATAAAAAAAAATTACAATGGGGAGTCAGCACACCCTGAGACTTTTCCTTTAGGTCCAGTGTCCTTTCAGCTCTGATTTCTAGCTGTCTTTGCAGGCTGGTAGATTTTTTTCACAGTTAGGGTCAGTTGCCCCTGGCCTCCTGTGGAGGGTGGTTCAGATCTGGGTTGCTGCAGAGTCTACCACACAGATCTGGCCTGTGTCTATTTAGCAAGGGGAAGGAGCTTACTGCCTTTCCCATTTTGATGTTGTTACCTTGGATCCCCAGCAGGTGGTGCTGTTCTCACCACTCCAGTTGATCTTTACCCACAGCAACTGGAAACTACCAGGCAATGCAAGACAGATGGGTAGAAGTCAGAGACCACCCAGGATGGGAGGGAGCATGCAATGGTAGGAACGGTTGCAGTCACTGCTTCATGGTGTGTGAAAGGAGCTCCACGAGCCTGACTCCAGGTGAGGGGTAGGGTGTGGCAGTGGCAGCAGCAACGGCAGTTTCAGTAGAGCATGTTTGGTGGGGCTTCACGGTCTGGAGTCATGGGTTGCCTCAGGCATGGGTGGGGCGAGCAGTTGCAGTGGCATTGGCAGCTACTGAGTGGCTGAGAAATATCCACTGAGAACTGTTCGGAGAACACGCTGCCGGCAATGTTAGCTGCAGCCCCCCGGGAGAGCTAGAGTCTTCATGTGTATTCTCTTTCGCTGAGGGTCTCACGGACCAAACTGCCCCATCACCATCTTGCCGAAGTCTGAAATCTTTTTTAAAAATAAATACCTCAGTTATTATGAATCATTATTCATGAACATACAATGTTAGGAAGGAAGAATGACAGTCTGTTCAGATTGATATTAAGTTTAATAATTTTAAACAGGATGGGAAAACATGAGATTCTGATAGGAAAGTCTAGCCAATTTTCCCACATTCATCTCTCTTTTATATCAAGATGAACTATTCATTACAGCTACAGAAACACTTTTGTGCTGCAATAAAATTACATAATTTAAGATAGCATATATTTTCCAAATTCTCCTGAAGCACTTCACTTAATGTATACATGAATACAAATGCTTTCATCTTAATATTCTTTTAATTTTTATAATGTTTATGTATATATATTTGTTGATGCCATTTTAAATATATTTTTTGTCTTTCATATCTTTTACAGTTATAGTAAACATGGTTATTTGCTTACTAAACTCATAGAAATACATAAGACATACCAGATAACTGAGATCATGCTATGTAAGTTCAGGCTATGAATTCTTTTTGAAGACTTATTCATGACCCCACAATTCTATAAAATGTTAGAACTCTGTGATAACAGTTTATTTTATTAAAGACTTATACTTTTAACTTATTAAACACTATGTATGCAAAAATCATACATATAATCAGAATATTTTTGTAGGTATATATACATATATGTATAATGAAGAGAGAGAGTGTGTGTGTGAATATATATATATATATACACACATGCACTACTTACAGATGCACTTCATTTTTGTCATATAATACTACTCAAAATTATTTCAGTAAGCAATGTACTATCTTATACTTTTCTTTGATGAGTAAAATATACCTCTATTTATTTATTGAAGTCCCACCATGTTCTATACGTTGTTCAAGCAATTGAGACACACAAATGAACAAAAAGAAAGCAAAGATAATTGCTTATGTGGAGTATTAGATTTAGTTTGGAGTTCAAGAGAGAAGTGTAGACAACAGATATAAGTTTGGATATCATCAGTGTATATATGCTATATAAATATATAAGATGAAGTTAGATCATCAAGTGTAGTGTAGATAGAGAAAAGATATAGAGCATAAGGAAAAGAAGAAAGACCAGCAAAAATACTGTTAGGTTTGATGAATGTGTGGTCACTGTAACATCAAGGAATTGTTGGATTTGGAATTCTAGAAGTAAACTAAAAAGAAGAGGGAGTAATCAAGAAATGAAATGCACAAAACTGAGCTGATGAAAAATTGTAGGCATTGGACCTGACATGGTCTGGGCAGTGACCTTTGGAGTGAATGGCTGAGATAAGTGATGGTCAAACTCCTCTTATGGGAGTGTTTAAAGGAACCATGAGGCCAAAGTGTTGGAAGGATCACCAAGAAATACAGTACAAGTACATCTGGTGAGAATGACAAAGAGATAGTAATTAACAACCATTGAGAGATGAAGAGGGTGTTCAGATATTTATATAAATGACAGTACAGTGATGAATTGTAGTCTTGTATTATAAATAAGAAATTCATAATTATTAATTTTAAAGAAAATTGAGAGGAAAAGGTCTGGGATTTCAGTGGCAGTACCTGAAGAACAAATGCTTCACTTTTAGTCTTAGCTCTTAGGGTGTGAAAGAGTTTTTAAAAAAGTACTACTTGAAAGGCCTTGAGGGGAAAAAATATAATCAAGAGAGATCCAGATTTGGGTTAGAGTAAAATGATAAAGAAAAAGCTCAGAGAAGATGTTGGCAATAGATTTTTCTATATATGAACTATGAATTACAGAGTTTGAAAAGGAATCGGAGATGAGTACTAAAATGGTCATCTGTAGGGTTAGACATTATTCAGGAGATGACCCAGCAAGTACAAGAATGTTTGGGGCTTTTCATGGTACATGCAACAACCTTGTGAGTATAATCCTAGTAGACTCAAGTTATATAGTTTTAGTAAGAATATGATTATTGTGGGGCATGGAGGAGGGAGAGTGTAACCCAATGTACAAGAATAAAGATTCTGGTTAGGGATTGTGTGGATTTACTCAGAATATATAGCTGGGATTGAAGACTTCATGGGAAATTGTTGTCCTCATCAGAGTTCCCTCATAAACCCTAATGATGAAGGTTTGAAAGCTTGGAGAATATTCCCCCATCTTGTATGGCCCTCTTTATTCTCTTACCATCCCAAGAACTGGTTTTCATTTCTTATTTCCCTCTGGTCACCCAACAATCATCATATGTGCCTGCCTGTCTTTCCTACCACCCTGTGAAACTTGACACTTCAGTGAAGTAATAAATTATCTTAATCTTCACAGTATCTAGCACAGAGTTTGCATATATATGGTAGTCAAGAAGATTTTGTGGTTGGTGTATGAAAGTATAATATTTGAAATCCGACCTTTCCAAACTTTAATTTGCACATAGATTACATAGGCAAAAATCTTTTTAAAATGCAGATTCTGATGTCTAAATTGAGTGGCAGATTACACATTTCAATAAGAGTGCAAGTAGAGCTGTTACTAGTGGTCCTCACCATGCTTTGGGTTGATAGTTTAAGAATATGTCAGATAGTAGGCAATTATACATTAAAATTTGGATTATATGGGGGGGTCCACAAAAAACAAGAATTATCTTTTGGAGGGAGGACCCTTTGTAGTACAGGCTTCCCCCAATAGGTAAGTGTTCTAGGAATCCATTGACATCAGTGTACCAGCTAGCATTGTTGAGAGAGTCTCCCTTAGGCTTCAGTGAATTTTTCTTTTTTTGAGATTCTTCCAATGCATTTGCCCATTTCATGATGGATAATTTAAGAGGGCACCTGAACACATTGTGCTAAGTGTTTAGCAGTTTGGGACCAAAAATTACATAATCATCATGCCCCCCTCCCAATTTATCTGATTTCATCTGAGAAACATTTTTCTGTCCCTGATGAAAAAAGTCTCAAAGGGAAATGTTTGTTGATGTGGAAGAGGTGAAACAAAAAACAGCAGAGGCACTAAAAGGCAAAAAAGTTGAGGAGTTCAAAATCTGTTTTGAGCAGTGGAAAAAGTGCTAAGGGAACCTCTCTCAACACTAGCTGTGTGTTGCATCAAATGGAGAGTACTTTGAAGGAGACTGAAATTTAAACATGTAAGAATAAATACACTATTTTTAATACACTCAATTTTGGGGACCCCTCATATGCATATGCATATGCGTGTGTGTGTGTGTGTGTGTGTCTGTGTGTGTGTATGATCATACATGATCACTATTAGTCTCTTACATAACTCTTTTGGTTAAAAATACAACTAAAATTCTAGTATTTTATTTTTAATCTTTGGTAAAAAATGATTTATTAAAAGATTTTAATTGCATGCTATCTATTCAAAATTTTATATTCCATTTCAAAAAATATTGTGTATTCAATTATTTTTGAACCTACTTTGTGTGTGTGGATTACATGCTATGTGAAATAATACTTACAGAATAGATACAAAATAAATGAGAAGGATTTAGGATGCAGAAGTCTCATGAGGTTAATTTAATTTTGAACTTTTTTCTGCCTTGAAAAATAATTTTTTGCGATAATAAATGTAGCTTAAGTAGACTTACAGCTAATTATATCAACACTTTTAGCTATAAAGAAACTTTGCTCAACATTGACCTTGAAATAAGGCTTCTGCTTTCTGCCAAGAGAAGACTTATCATACATTAAATGCTGTAGCTTTCTCAGCCTCAAAGAGAAGGCAACCTCTGAAGCCTTTATTATGGTATCTTCCTTGGGATGGAGCAATATTTTCTAACAGAGTAATTGAAGTTGTGGCTATATGTTGATACCAAATAGCCTAAGGCTTAAAAGACAGTGCTAGACAAATTCTTATTATCTACACTCTACAAAAATAGGTATGACAGAAAAAAAATTATTCATGTCTCTTCTTTCAGGAAGATGAAGGAGGCAAAAATGAGGAACTGCAGATCTTTGAATGCAGTTTTAATTCAATTATGAAACAGAAGTTAAAGTCTTCCTATCATTTCAATGAGCTTGAAATCCAAAAACGATAAGAAAATAAAGAAAATAATATATTAAAAAGTACATATTTTAAAAATAAACATTGCTTAATATTCATATAAAAGCAGAATTTAGAATGTATTCTGGGTGAAGTGAGACGCCATTGATAGATTTGGAGCAGAATGATGTTATCTGAAATATTTTATTAGCAGTTATTCTGTTTTCTGGGTGGAAAGTAGACTGTGAAGAGGAAGAAAAAAATAGAAAGATTATTTTCAAATATTTTTCAATAACCCAAACTAAAGGTCATGATGTTTTGAATTAAGGTGGTTATATTGGAAATAGTAGGAAATGGTTGGACTCTGGATATATTTTTAAGCATGATCTGCTGTTAAATGTGAATATGAGAGAAGGAAGAAACAAAAAGACTCCACTTCTTTTTTTTTCAAAATATCTTGGTGTTGCCGTTTACTAAGGTGAGAAAAAAAGTAAACTGAGCATTTGTGGTGAGAGAGAGGAGTGTTAATGAATTCTGGACTTGGCAAACTTGAAATGCCTATGGGTAATGTAAATGGAAACATCAAGCAGGACAATGCATACATGGAACTGGAGTTAGGGTAAAGTCAAAGTTTTGTAGTTAAAGTCATCAGAAATAAATAATATTTAAAGTCAAAGAACTGA
This sequence comes from Cephalopachus bancanus, assembly GCA_027257055.1. NCBI lineage: Eukaryota > Metazoa > Chordata > Mammalia > Primates > Tarsiidae > Cephalopachus > Cephalopachus bancanus. The sequence goes on along the minus strand of JAPVLO010000024.1, from coordinate 9,918,635 downwards.
ATGTGATCACCTTGGTAGTACCTGTAGACAGAGAAAGTATTTAAGAATCAATCCCCCAAAACACTTGTTTATAGATAAAAGAGATGAAGAAATCAGTAGAAGAGAGCTGGAAGAAACAGTATGTCAGAGGCACAACAAAGAGTGAGGGGTCTGAGCAGACAAGTCCATAGTTGGTAAGGGAGAAGTCAAAGTTGATGCTGACGTTTGTCTTTAACCAGAAAGCTGGTCAGACATTACCCAAAACTAGGATAAAAGAGAATTATTTTATGTGATTATTGTTTTTTTCTTTCCAAATTAGAATAATTTTTGTATAAGTTGTCATAGATAAAAGAAGCTGAGATAAAGTAAATACTATTTCAAAATACGGGTCATTTACATGATGAAATGAATAATGTATTAAATTCTTTTTTTTTTTATAATCAGTATTTTTTATTATCGTTTTGTAGGGTACAGTTAAGGGTTAGGTGTACAATTACGTTTCATTCAGGCACCCTATTGATAAGAGGTGTTTTCCCAGTCCCAGATAGATATTAGCTACTGTTAATCCCATCCCCCCCCATAATTTCCCAGTACCATCAGTCATTTTCTTATAGTATTACATTGGATGTTCAAGGTCCATTATATGAGTGAAAATATGTGATATTCTGATCTTTGTTTCTGTGAGAGGTCACTCAGTATTATAGACTCTAGTTCCATCCAGGTAGCTGCGAAATCCATGATTTTGTTCTTTTTCATGGCTGCGTAGTATTCCATCGTGTATATGTACCACATTTTTTTAATCCAGTCCTCTTTTGATGGGCAGCATGGTTGTTTCCAGGTTCTTGCTATTGTGAATAACGCTGCGATAAACATACGTGTACAGGTATCTTTTTTATAGAGTGATTTGTGTTCTTCAGGGTATATTCCCAGTAGGGGGATTGCAGAGTCATAAGGAAGGTCAATATCTAGAGCTTTCAGGAATCGCCACACTGCTTTCCACAGAGGTTGCACTAGCTTACACTCCCACCAACAGTGTAGAAGTGTTCCCTTTTCACCACAGCCTCTCCAGCAGCTGTTATTTTTTGAGTTGTTGATAATTGCCATTCTGACAGGAGTTAGGTGATATCTCAGTGTGGTTTTGATTTGCATCTCCCTGATGATTAGTGAGGTTGAGCATTTCTTCATGTGTTTGTTGGCTGCTCGAATGTCTTCTTATGTGAAGTGTCTGTTCATATCTTTTGCCCATTTTATAATGGGGTTGCTTGTTTTCTTCTTTTCAGTACGTTTCAGTTCCTTGTAGATCCAGGATGTTAAGCCTTTGTCAGACCTAGAGTTTGCAAATACTTTTTCCCAGTCTGTAGGCTGTCTCCCTACTCTCTTGATGGTTTCTTTGGCTTTGCAGAAGCTTGTCAGTTTAATAAGGTCCCATTTGTCTATCTTCTCTCTTAAGTCCTGTGGGTTTCGGGTTTTGTACAGGAATTGGATGCCCGTTCCGATTTCCATGAGAGTGTTTCCTTCCTTTTCTAATGTTCTTATGGTTTGAGGTTTTACATTTAGGTCTCTGATCCATTTGGAGTTAACCTTTGTGCATGGGGATAGATAGGGGTCCTGTTTCAATCTTCTACATGTGGTCAACCAGTTTTCCCAGCACCATTTACTGAATAGGTTCTCCTCACCCCATTGGTAGGTGGTGGGGGCTTTGTTGAAGATGAGTTGGTTGAGGAATTGAGGTTTTGCTTCTGGAATCTCAATTCTGTTCCATTGATCTATATGCCTGTTCTTGTACCAATACCAAGCTGTTTTGATGATTGTAGCCTTATAGTAAAGTTTGAAGTCTGGTATTGTGATACCACCTGCTTTGTTTTTTTTGCTGAGGATTGTTCTGGCTATTCTTGGACGTTTGTGTTTCCATATGAATTCCTGTGTTGTTTTTTCTAGGTCAGAGAAGAATGTTATTGGTAATTTAATGGGTATTGCATTGAATTTGTAGATTGCCTTAGGTAAGATGGACATCTTCACAATGTTGATTCTTCCGATCCATGAGCATGGGATATTTTTCCACTTGTTCATGTCAGCTTTGATTTCTTTGAGCAGTGTTTTGTAATTTGCATTGTAAAGGTCTTTCACGTCTCTGGTTAGGAAGATGCCAAGGTATTTCATTTTTTTTGTGGCTATTGTGAATGGAATTGTGTTTTTTATTTGGGTTTCTGTTTGTTTATTATTGGTGTAGAGAAATGCGATTGTCTTTTGTACATTTATTTTGTATCCTGAGACTTTGCCAAAGGCCTTTATCAATGTAAGGAGGCCTTTAACAGATTCTCTTGGGTTTTCAAGGTACACCATCATATCATCTGCATAGAGAGATAACTTGACTTCCTCTTTTCCTATTTGAATACCTCTGATTGCCTCATCTTCTCTGATTGCTCTAGCCAGGACTTCCAATACTATGTTGAACAGGAGGGGAGAGAGTGGGCATCCTTGTCTAGTTCCAGTTTTCAGGGGAATTGGTTCCAATTTTTGTCCATTTAGGAGTATGCAGGCTGTAGGTTTCTCGTAGATGGCTTTTATTATTTTGAGGTATGTTCCCCGTATGCCTAGATGTTCAAGGGTTTTTATCAAGAAGAGGTGCTGGATTTTATCAAAAGCTTTTTCTGCATCTAATGATATGATCATGTGGTTTTTGTTTTGACATCTGTTGATGTATTTAATTACATTTATGGTTTTACGAATGTTGAACCAGCCTTGCATGCCAGGAATGAAGCCTACTTGGTCATGGTGAATGATTTTTGAGATGTATTGTTGAATCCTGTTTGCTAGGATTTTGTTGAGAATTTTAGCATCTATGTTCATCAAAGATATTGGCCTGTAGTTCTCTTTCTTTGTTGGATCTTTACCTGGCTTGGGTATCAGTGTGATGTTGGCTTCATAAAATGATTTGGGGAGGGTTCCATCTTTTTCTATCGCCTGGAATACCTTCAGTAGGATTGGTATCAGCTCCTCCTTGAATGTCTTGTAGAATTCTGCTGGAAAGCCATCTGGACCAGGGCTTTTTTTTGTAGGAAGTTTTCTTATTACGTAGTCGATTTCCTTGATTGTAATTGGTCTATTTAGGGACTCAATTTCTTCTTGTTCCAACCTAGGTAGATTGTGTGATGTCAGAAAGTCCTCCATTTCCTTGTGGTTTTCAAGTTTGTTTCCATACAAGTGTACATAGTAGTCTCTAATGATCTTTTGTATTTCTTCAGGGTCAGATGTGACTTCATCTTTTGTGTTTCTGATTATGCTTATTTGTTTTTTTTCTCATTTTTTCTTGGTCAGTCTAGCTAGGGGAGCATCGATCTTGTTTATTCTTTCGAAGAACCAGCTTTTTGTTTCATTGATTTTTTCAATTATCTTTTTGTCTTCTATGTCCTGGATTTGGGCTTTTATTTTGGTGATCTGGATTCTTCTGCTGAAATTAGGGTTTTTGTGGTCTTGCTTTTCCAGCTTCTTTAGGTGGCTTGTTAGATTGTGAATTTCTGTTCCTTCCATTTTCTTCATGTGTGTTTGTAGGGATATAAATTCCCCTCTTACTACAGCTTTCAGGGCATCCCAGAGATTTTGGTAAGATGTTTCTTCATTTTCATTTGTTTCCAGGTATCTTTTGATCCCTGTTTTGATTTCGTCATTGACCCAGGAGTTGTTTAGCATCATGCTGTTTAGTGTCCATGTCTTTGTGGGTTTTGGGGGGACTTTGTTGGTGTCAATATTTATTTTTATTCCACTGTGGTCCGAGAAGGTGTTTGGTAGAATTTCGGTCCTTTTAAATTTGCTTATACTTGATTTATGGCCGAGTATGTGGTCGATCTTAGAATATGTTCCATGTGGTGATGAGTAAAATGTGTATTCTGTGGTCTTTAGATGGAGTGTTCTGTAAGTATCAATTAAGTCCATTTGGTCCAAGGTCACATTGAGGTTCCGGATCTCCTTGCTGATTTTTTGTCCTGTTGATCTGTCTAGGGTTGTGAGTGGAGTATTAAAGTCCCCAGTTATGATAGTGGTAGAGTCAATATCTTTCTTTAGTTTTCCAAGAAGTTGCTTTAAGAAGGTTGGTGCACCTATGTTGGGTGCATATATGTTTAGGATAGATATTTCTTGTTGATGGATTGAACCTTTTATCATTATGTAGTGACCTTCTGTATCTTTTTTGATTTTTAATAGTTTGAAGGATATTTTGTCTGAAATTAAGATGGCTACTCCTCCTTTCTTTTGTATTCCGTTCGCCTGAAAGACTGTTTCCCATCCTCTTACCTTGAGTCTGTGGGTGTCCTTTCTAGTGAGGTGAGTCTCTTGAAGGCAATAGATTGTTGCCTGATGATATTTTATCCATTTTGCCAATCTATGTCTTTTCAGTGGTGCATTTAGTCCGTTCACATTTAGGCTAATAATTGAAATGCAAGAGTTGATCCCTGTCATAAAGTTCTTACAGAGTTGTTCCTGTTTATTTGTTGTCTTTCTTTGGGTTTTGGAGTTGGTTCAGGTGTGTTTTTAATCTTTTGCCTGTACTCTTGTGAAGAATGCTGATGTTCTTTTTTCTTTTTCTTCTGTGTTCAGTACTTTCTTGAGTGTTTCTTGTAGCGGTGGTCTGGTGGCAGCGTAGGTTCTTAGGGATTGGATGTCTGGAAAAGATTTTAATTCTCCCTCACTAATGAAGCTTAGTTTAGCTGGGTAGGTTATTCTTGGTTGAAATTGTTTCTCTTTTAGTACTTTGAAGATAGGGCTCCAGGCTCTCCTGGCCTGAAGGGTTTCTGTGGATAAATCTGCTGCTATTCGGATTGGTTTTCCCTGGTAGGTAGTCTGGCCTTTTTCTCTTGCTGCCTTTAGGATTTTTCCTTTCATAGCTACTTTGTTTAGGTGAATTATTATGTGTCTGGGAGTTGGTCTTCTCCTTTGTTGTCTTGCAGGGGTTCTCTGAATCTCTTGTGTTTGAATTTTTTCATCTTTACTGAGATGAGGGAAGTTTTCTTGAATGATTTCATGGAATGTTTGTTCCAGTGTGGCTTCTGTTTCTCTTTCTGCCTCAGGAAGCCCAATTATTCTCAGGTTTGGTCTCTTGAAGTGATCATTCATCTCTTGCAGGTTTTGTTCTGTCTTTTTGAGCTTCTTTTCTATGCTTTTGACAGTTTGGGTTAGTTCTGTGTTTTGGTCTTCGAGCTCTGAGATTCTTTCTTCTGCTTGGCTGATTCTGCTTTCCATGCTTATTAGTCTGTTGTTCATTTCCATCACAGTATTCTTTACTGCTGTCATTTCTGACAACAGCTCCTTCCTATTTTCCTCTTGTCTCTCCTCAATTTTTTTAATTCTCTCCATTAATGTTTTGATGTCTGGGTTTGTTGCATGTAGCCAGTCATTCTGGGGAGTCTTCATTGTCTGTGTTCCAGAATCTGTTTTCTCATTGTCTGATCTCCCAGGGGTCTGTGTAAGCCCTATATTCTTCTTTTGGTTTTTCTTCATTTGTGCGGTTTTTCCACTTCCCTACTTCTTCCTTCCCTCCACGTCACCGTCTTCTTTAATTTTGTTTTTCAGGGGTAAAGGGACTGGTTTTACTTCTGTTCATTCAATCTCCCATTCTTTATGTATGTCGTCTTACTTTGATCAATTTTGAAGTTGCACTGTAGGTTGGAGGTGGTCCTTTTTGCAGTTTTGAGATGTATTTAAGGGGAGAGCTGTGATTCAAAATCTGTCTGCAGGTCCTGCTGTTCGCTGACAGGCATGTGGATAATGTGGAACCCACTTCCCACTGCCCTGGAGTCTGTCCGTGCAGTGGGGCTGTAGGTTTACTCCCTGTAATAAAATGTGGTTAGCAGGGGGGAGAGAATGGAGCAGATAGTGGGTTGAAGAGGGGAGTGGAGAGATAGAGAAGTAAGGGAGGAAACTAACGAGTGTGCCAACAAATAGAGAGAGAGGTCTATACTAAAACAGCTAAAAATGATGGACCACAGCTACAGTCGAACCAACTCTCATACAACCACAAATAAAACATATTGTGATGCTAACATACCGGCTATCCAACCACCTTATTGGTGTGTTGTTCCTCTATACAAAGACATGGTTTACAGACAGAAGAAAAGAGAAGAAAAGGAAAAGGAAAAGAGAAAAAAGGGGAACAATACTGTAGGAATAGAATTAAGTCATTAAACTAATAGAATCAATGAAGCACACTCTGAGACCTTTCGTTTAAGTCCAATGTCCTTTCAGGTCTGATTTGTAGTTTTCTTTTCAAGCCGGTGAATTAGTTTGCAGTTAGAGTCAATTGCCCCTGATATGTTGTGAAGGACAGCTCAGGTCAGCTTTCCTTCAGCAGTTTGGTCTATGTCTTTATCAGGCTTATTTCTCCCGTTTCGGTGTTGTTACCTTGAGTCGCCAGCAGGTGGTGCTATCTCATCTGCTCGCCCCAGAGGGGGTGGGGCCGGACAGGAACTAGATGACTGCCTGCCTCCGAGCAGGCAACAGAAGCCCCAAGCGAGCCAGCAGCACAATCTCAGACACAGGAGATTTGGCAGAAATCCCTGCAGACCTTCCTTGAAGCCGACCTGTGTGGATCTCCCTCTCAGGCCGGGCTGTGATGAGCTGTGCGGGCCGAGCGCCGGGGCGCCGGGAGCGCCGGGGCCGCGGGAGGCGGGAGCGCGGGGCCACGGGAGGCGGGAGCGCCGGGGCCGCGGGAGGCGGGAGCGCCGGGGCCGCGGGAGGCGGGAGCGCCGGGGCCGCGGGAGGCGGGAGCGCCGGGGCCGCGGGAGGCGGGAGCGCCGGGGCCGCCTGTATTAAATTCTTAATACATGCTTTAAAAGTTTATTTTCACAGAATTAGTGACAGAGCCTGGAAATTTTTTAAATTATTATTATTTTGGAGTTGTAGTCTCACTCCATCGCCCCAACTGGAATGCAGTGGCACGCTCCTGGCCACCACAGCCTTGAACTGCTGGGCTCTGGCGATTCTTCCACCTCAACCTTCCAAGTAGCTGGAACTGCAAGTGGGCGCTATCGTGCCCGGCTAATTTTTTATTTATTGTGGAGATGAAGTCTCACCAAATTGCATGGGCTGGTCTTGAACCTGTGGGCTCAGGCGATCCATTCGTCTTGTCCTCCCAAAGGGATTACAGGCTGAGCCACCGAATCCAGTCAGCAAGCCTGGAAATTTTTAATAATAACAAGCTTATGTACTCATTATTCTTGTCAACTTATCATTGTTCTCTAGGGGTAGTAAATAGATTCATTTATACCCCAGTACATAATGTTACCATTCTGAGGATGGTAAATTTGGGTTAGGGAATTTCTGGAAAGAGTGTGTTATGTTCTCTTGAGTTTTCTACTCATATTGCACAAAATAGTAGTGACTTTTCAAAAATTTTACTTATCAGATATGAAAAATCACTTGTAGGCCTTCATCTTTTTTTAAGTTTAATGAGAATTTCATTTAGCATGGTCAGTCTTTTATGCTTTTTACAGATAAATAAGAATTATCCTTAATTGAACACCCATACTGGGATTTTTAAATCTTTCTTTGACAGAGATGGTACCTCTGTGAATTCCTTCATCTAAGAATTGACTGACATGACCCATATTCAACAAGACATGCCATCTAATAAATTTTGGTTTAATGTTTTAATTAATGAATTCTTTAATTATCTAGGCTCTTTTTTCTTATTCAATCATGGCTTTAGTCCCAACACATAGTAAATACTCAGCAAATTCAATTGTATCACAGAGAATTTTATGTAGACAGAGTAAAAATATGATCGTAAAGAATTCTTCCTAAAAGTCTTAGAACTATAAAAATGTATAGTGGTATCATTATAGGAGAATGCAACATATACTGTATTTTATAAAATAACAATTTCTCATATACGTTTGTGCAATTAGCCTTTTTCTTTTTTGGAAAATATATCTCATTATATCATGCCATATTATAATTAACATCTTTTTATGAGAAATAATGCCATAGTTTGACTTTCTGCTTTCTTAAACTTATTTTTACATCACTCTTCAAGACTTATATTCAAAGTTAAACCAGTAATTTCAGCATACAGAATATATAATTGTAATGTAATATTAATACCACTTACCTGGATATAACTGGGTCATATCTTTTAATGTGGCTTTTGGTAATAAGTTTCTCATTATGTTTCTATAAAAGAATTTAGTTTTGACAAGTGGAATTTTTCCATTTGATAGGGTAGATGATGAAAATGATGAAATCAATGACCTTATTATTTAAGAAACTGTGGAATAACATTTCTTGATTACATGGATAATAGGAAAATGTTATTTGTAATAGTGAAATATAATTCATATTATTTCATTCTGAAAATAAATTCTAACAATAGCCCACTGGTGACTTTGCTTTCAAAGGATTAGCACAAGCATATTCTTATTATCTTCCTTTCCTAAATACCTTCTGGATACATTAGAAACAATACATTAAGGAAACACATCTATATATAAAACAGTATGTTGCTTATTCTCCTTCCAGATAGACATTCATATTGCCAAAGGAGGAAGGAGAATATATTTGTTCTTACTAAGATTGAGAAAGGGTTGCCATAGGCTGGAGAAGAATCACTCACTTGGTCTTCAGTCCATGAGATGCAGTGTTAGGATGTGACTGGATCTCAGCAGATCCATGACCTAAGTGTCTTTGGTGGAAAGCTACTCAAGCCCCAGATGTGCCCCAAATGACACACTTTCTTTAAAAAAAAAGTCTTCCTCTCTGGTCAATCAATTCCTACTTGCTAATTGCATTGTTTGATGATGATGATGATGATGATTGAGTTTGGGGTCTCACTCTATTGTCCAAACTGTAATGCATTGGCTTAATCATGGATCACCACAACTTTGACCTCCTGATCTCAGGTGATCCTTCTGCCTGCGCCTCCAAGTAGCTGGGACTAGAGGCTCATGCTACTACCAGACTCATTTAAAAAAAAATGGTAGAGATAAGTTCTTACTATTTTGTCTAGCTTGGTCTCAAACTCCTGGGCTCAAGCAGTACTCTCACCTTGGCCTCCCAAAGTGTCAGGATTACAGGTGTGAGCCACTGCACCTAGCTGCATAGTTTGATTACTTGTATAGTACTTGTGTCTATTTTTTTTTCTTGGCTTGCATGAATGCTTTTTTATATCGCCAGCCCACCCCTACTAAAAATTAAGCTCCATGGAAAAAAGCAGTACATCTTAATCACTACTTTAGCCTCCTAAAAATCCTGATAAATAAATAAATAAAATATAATAATAATATAAATAAATAAATAAATAAATAATTAAATAAAGCCTCTCAATAATTATTTACTATGGAAAGAATAAAATTCCTCATGTATAAAAAGACCAACATAATGTACTTACTCTTTCAGAGATTTTATTAGTATTATACAATGAGTGCTTAGAACTTAGAACAACCCTGAAATATTAATAGCTCAGGTAATGTTTGCATTATTATAACATTATTATTAAATATAAATATTTTATTAAATATAAAATTATTATTAAGATTTCTATGACTAAATGACTAGTGATGACAGTCTTTTTTTCTCTAGGTTAGATTTTTTTTTGCTAAAATGTCTACAGGAAAGTAATATTTATCATTCCAATGTTCTGAAAAACTAGGTTCAATAAATCAGTTACAGTCTTAAGAACCAACACTTCAACGGTGTTTCAAATTTTAGTTGAAATTTTATAGCATTTTATAAATTTTATAAAGAACTTTTATTTCTTTTACTTCACTCAATCTTTATTCACAAGCTCCCAGTTCCATTTCTTGAGTAAATAAAATAAATAGATGACCGTAATTTTAAAGTAATTTGCTTAAGGCTACTATTTTATTCTTAGTGTTTCATAGTCGAGGCTAATTTTCTAGGATTTTGTATCTTGAAGTCAATGCCCTTTCAGCTCTGGCACTCTAGATATTAGTATAAATATTTTGATTATATTTTTGAATTAGTGGTTTTCAGAAGGTAGTCACTGAATAGTCAGTAAGGTATGCGTATTAATCTTCTACAAATATTTTGAGCACAATTCTTAATGTTAGTACTTTTAAGGGTCTAAGGTTAGTGAATAGATGTGGTTATAGTTTACTAAGAAATAAGAAACACAGACTTTGTCCTAAAATAGTTGAAAATTAATTAGGGTGAAGAAGGTTAGCAAATACAAGTTTATACTATGAGATATTTAGGAGAGTTAGTACTTAATGTCCTTTAATAATGCTAAGAACAAACCATGTTTAATATGGTTCAGGAAACTCTCACTTGAAAAGAAATGTAAAAACTGTTATTAATCTCATTGCACTGAGTTTACATTAGCTATGCCAATGTAAATACCAAGTAACCACATATCTTTAGTTACATGAGGAAGTTTCAGATTTCATGTTCATATTCCTTTTGATGAAGTTTTACCAAAAATGTCCCATTCTGATCATTTTATTCCTTATGTTTGGTGTCCCATGTGCTGGTGATAGGTAGGAGGAGATGACTGTTGGACTCACAGCTCTCATTTATTTAGTTTTCTTCACTGTTTCTTAGGGTCTTGAAAGAACCCAGAAGCCAGGTACATAGTCAGGTCCCAGGCATACCTTAGCACAAATTATAACAGTATTAGGTAGCAGTTAACATCTTAATGCCATTCCCCTCTTTGCCTTTCCTCCCCCAATTTTTGCTTTCTCTTCAGTTCTCACCAGTATTTTTGGCCTTTATCATACCAGCATCACTTTCAGAATTTCTGCACTTACAGCTCCCTCTATATTTTTCTAGTGACACCCTGTACTGGACTGCCTCAACTCCATGTTCATTACTCCTTTTTGAAAACTCTGTTTAGTTCAATACTAATCATATTTATTGGGTATCTAATATATATACCAAACACTCTTCTAAGGGCTATAGGTAAAAACACCAACTATGATAGCTTTTTGTCCTTGAAAGAGTTTACAACCAAGTGGAGACAGATACACACATAAGCACATGATTTCAATGTAGCGTGGAAGGCATAATATAAAGCAGATGTTCTTAATTTTGTCCACACTTTGAAGTCTCTAGAGAAATTTTTAAAATGTCAATATCCATGCTTTATTCTCACTAACTAAATAAAAAATTTCTGGTACTTTCCTAAGTCTCCCAGAAGAGTCCAGTATGCAGCTAAGGTTGAGGATCACTGAGAGACAGAGATATTTACAGTTGCTAATGGGACTATGGAAAATCTTCACCTCTGTGTTTTAAGAGAATTTTTCTTTGGTGAACTATACATAATTTATGTTGGCTTAACAAACAAGGTATTATTATGCTCCCATTGAATGTGTAAAATGAATAATCTTTGACAAGTTTTTATTGTGAGTATATATTTGGAATACAATAACTTTTAAATAATCTTTGACAAGTTTTTATTGTGAGTATATATTTGGAATACAATAACTTTTACTTTGAGTATAATCTTCCATTTATACATATGGTTGAGTAGCTGATATCCAAAGCAGGCTAAGTAATATTGGCATGAAGAAAAAGGTAAGTATGTATAGAGTTGAACTTCTGTCTTCCTTGCAAATGGACTCAGATTTCCACAAAATAAAGGGTTTTTCTCTGGCTTTCCCTTCTCCCTCCCTCCTTCCTTTCTCTCCCTCCTTTCTTCCTTCCTTCCCCTCTTCCTCCTTTTATTCCCTCCTCTCTCTCCTCTCTGTAATATAATCAGTGAAAATTAATAAAAATTGGAACTTTGCACGAGTGGAGCTAAATGCGTGTCACACGCTTATACTTTTATATATTTAACATATAAATTTGCAATTTTAGATATGATGCACATATTCTTTAAAAGTTTTAAACAAATTTCATATGATTAGCTCTTAGTAACAAACAGTACATAAAAAATGCTTTAGTAAATTATAAGCACACATTTTTAAAGTCTGCATTTTGCATATGAACACAAAACAATTTCCTATTCTGTTACTGATTCTCTACATTGTATTTCAGAACTGGAGCGTTGCATCTTATATTAAAAAAAAAAAAAGGAAAAACTAAAAGTACCTCATTTTTAATTTTGTTTGTTTGAAACCAAACATGAAAATATAGATTGTTTGAATTTGATACAAAATCACTAGATGGTGCTCTGTATCCTGAATATTAGAGAAATTCCAGACTCTTTTAAAGAACAGAAATCTTGAACTTGGTGTTACCAAGGCGACCTCCTTAGCTTGGTCTAGTTACCTTTTCTTGTGCCCATTTTTCTCTACCTCTCTCTTTTTCTCCTTTTTTCAAATCATTTTTTTCTTCTTGATGCACATGGGTTCACACTGTGTCAACTAGGAAAGAAGTAATTAAAAGAAAAAAAAATAAAGAATATGGTGTATTTTGGAGTAACCACTTTGTGCCAGTCACTTCTGAAGGAAATACAAGGAAGAACTGATCATGGCCTGAAGCAGTTTATAAACAGATTTACCATGCAAGTCATGAAAAGAAGAAGAAGAAAAAAAAAAGTAAAAGCATGAAATATCTTGTTCAGTACTTAACACAAATTCTTGTTAGTGAATATGACTTGCTCAAAAGTGGATCATTTCAGAATTAAAAGATAACCTATATGGGCCACTAATTAAAGGGGTTACATGCAGCAACTTATTTTATCTTCCTGGGTTCAGTTTTTAAAAAATGTTTCGGTTAAACTCAATTATATTTAAGTCTCCATTCAATTCTAATATAATGATTTTTGACCTTTAGAATTATAGGAATTGCATGGAATGTTATTTTAGATCACAGTAGTCATAAAAATTTCATTAAGTAATAGGAATTTATAATGCATATTTGAAAAGACAATGTCTAAAAAAGAAGAATAAGTGAAGAGTTTGTCACCATCTGCCACACTCAGGCATGCCCAGATCTGGAGAGTGTTTATTCAGCTAAGAGGATTTCAGGAGCTCATATAGGAGATACACTCTGCTTTTGCAGGTTCATACTTGCTTCAAGTACTTGGAAATGAGGCATGACCTTAAGAGTTATAGTAATAAAACAAAAACAGAAAGATTTAGAGTGACCGTCTATAAAAGTTTTTAAATTGTTGGTGTCTACATCTCCAAAAAACAAGAGAGTAACTCTTACATATATTTATGTGAAAAATGGCATAATACACTTTTATCAATGTATTTTCTGAGTTCACCCAACATCAGAATCACCTTTGGTGGTTGTTGAAACTAGGTTTTCTTGGGCTGCACTTGAAATCTGCTAAATTAGAATTTCTGTGGGGTAGGTTCTGAAAATTGTCTTTTTTTTGGTCAAAATTCTTAGGGAATTCTGGGAGACAATATAAATTGAGAATACCTGCTATTACTTGCAAAAGGACATTTATAATTTGAAGTAATAATGTATTAATGAATAGATGAAAATTCTATAAACAGAATATCAGTGGACTGAAAATTAGCAATATATTTTGTTCAGGGGACAGGGCATTCTGTTTTTGTCTGTTTCTAAAGAGGAGACTGAACCTTGACAAGATCAGCAATTGAGACCATGAGACAAGGGACTCCTGGCTCATATGTTACTCTATGCCTATATATATATATATTTTTTTTTTTTTTTAGGGTAATACTTGGTTAAATTTCCATCTTTTATGTAGCTCAAACTAGTCTTGTATCTTGCACGGAATACTATTAACAGACACATAAATAAATGTGTAAAGAGGAGAAATATATTGGGGACAATTTACACCAAGTCAAAAGGAGAAAGACCTCATGGAAAGCCATTGGAGTAGCTAACTTTCAGTTTCAGCTCAAATATCATATTATCAGATATTCACTTTCTTGCCCACTGTATCTTAAATTAATACACTCCAACTTTTTAATTCTCCTGCAGTTACTTATTTAATTATAGCACTTATCATATTATGAATATATTGCATTTTATGTGTTTACTAACTTATTGGCTATCTCTACCCATTAGTTTTGGGCTCCTGGTAGAAACTCAGCTTCACTTGTTATTCATTACTGTATCAGCAAAGTCTACACAGTGGAATTCAGTTGTTTAATAATAGGTACTCAAGACCTACATAGTAAACAATTCATTGTTGAATAAAGGAAAAATAGATAGGCAAATTAATTGGTTTATAAATAAAATTATGCAGTTCCATTAGATTTGGAAGTGTATGAATGCCCCAAATATCTTGTCTATCTATTACTGATGCAGCAATATCTATGCCTATAAGTTCATTACATGTTTGGATAAAAAAACAGCTCACTTGTTGACAACTGTTAATAACTTAATGTGAAATTGTAGCTCCTTATAAAATTGGTGTCTAGTGGAGAAAATACAGAACAAAAATATTCTATGGGAGGACTAATCATAATAGGAGGCCTGTCCCTGGATGCATGGATTGAAGCAATGGCAACAGGATAAAGAGACATGTACTGTGTCCTAAACTACCAGATCCATATATTTCTCAAACAGGAACTTTAACAATTGTTTCTGGCAGGACATCAATTACTGTTCTAACACGCATGCATTTTGCGTGATATTCTTTCAAGATATTTTATGTTATACTTTTAGAGATCTGCATTCAGAGAAGTTTTCCTTGTCCAATTAGAGGTTGATGTTCAATATATTGAATGGAAAATTTACACACAACAAATTAATTACAGAATTTTTACTTAGCTCAGGTTTTTTTTTTTTGGTCACACTCCAATAAGAGCTCACCAGTAATGGGATCCCTGTACTACAAATACCTAGGAGAGTAAAAAAGTTTCCAGTTCGATCTAGTTCTATAATGGAGTGATTCTACATTTACAGTTTGTATGTAATTGCCTGATAAAAACAAAGGATGGTTATTAGATAAAAAAGTTAAATTACTAGAGAAATGCTATAATATAGTAAGAGATATAACCGACAAAACATTTATTTTGGAGAGTGCAATGCTAACATTCTACTAAAGATAATTAGAAATGTTTTTCTTCTTGAACAGACATATCTGTGATTGCATGTTTATTACATCCTGATGGAATTTGTTGTTTTAATACTTAAACTCTTGCCTCAGGATAGATACTCCTCAAATCAATCCACAATATCAAAACCTGGCAAAGACATCACAAGAAAAAAAATATAGACTAATATCTCCCATAAACATAGATGCAAAAATTCTAATAAAACTTTGACAAATCAAGTCCAACAAAATATAAAAAAGAATATCTATGATTCTATCTATGATAGCTAGTAAGAGTCATCTTGGGAAAGATAGGATGATTTAATAGCATATGATAAAATACTTAACATCATTAATCAATAAGGAAATACAATGAGATATATCACATCTATTAGAATAGCTACTTAAACATGTTGGCCATGTCAAGTGTTGAGAAGAATGTGGTAAAACTGAAACTCTTATACAATGCTAGTGGGAATGCCAAATGCTCCAAACAATTTGGAAATCAGTTTGATAGTTTCCTCAAATGTTACACATACGCTTAACATACAATCCAGCAATTATTCTTCTAGGTATTAATCAAAGAGAAATTAAGTCAATTTGTTATTTGCCCTGGTATGATTAGAAAGACAACTCAGCAGGGCACAGCATTAGAATTCCCAAGGACACTTCAAAGAGTGGGTGAATAGATACTCAGGAAAGTTATATTAATATTGCACTGTATAACTCACATAACAGGCACAGGGAAAGATTAAGGCATTCAGTGACTTGCTTGGGGTCATGCATCAAGTGAGTGGTCAAGCTGAACTTGGCCACCATAAAGCTCTATAAACTCTGAAACATGACAGAAGACACGGTAAAATTTCTGGAAAACAAACAGCCATCAATAACTTAATCAGTTTTAGTATATCCAATACTGTGTGATAGTGAATGTAGCTAGTATTTGTCCTTGAGAATTTAAATTTTCCATATCTAGGCATCAAATAATTTAGTGTATTTGTCTTCTTCATTTTAAAATTTAGTTTTGTGACAAAATGTCAATTTTATTTTTAATTAACTTTTAATTTAGAGTAGTTTTAGAATTACACAGGGTTCAGAAGATAGTACAGAGTTTCTCTATATCCTATATCCAAATTTCCCTCTTGTTAACATGCTGTTTTAGTATATATGCCAGACATAATAAACCATTTGATACATGATTATTAATTGAAGTCTTTATTTAGGTTTCCTTAGTTTTTAATCTAACAACCATTTTTAATCTATTTTAATCAGAGTTTCAGGATGTCACATTACCATTAGTAGTGATGTCTCCTTAAGTTCTTCTAAACAGATCTTTCAGACTTTTCTGGTTTTTCTTGATCATGACAGTTTTGAGGAGTACTGATGAGATGTTGTAGAATGTCCTTCATTTGGGATTCATTGAGTTTTTTAAATTGTTAGTCTGGGTTAAGGGTTTTAATGAGAAAGACCACGCAAGTATCATTTTTATTATATAATATCAAGGTATATACTAGCAACATGATAAATCACTCGTGGTGTTAGAATTGATTACTTGTCTAAGATCATGTGTATTAGGTTTCATGAATGTAAATTTACTTACTCCCATTCTCCTTATGTTAATTTTTGAAAGCAAGTCCCACACTTATAGAATGGGTAGAATGAATAGTTGTATTTTACTTCCTTCAGAGGTACATTTCTTCAAAAAATATTTGGGATACTCTGCAAAGGAGATGTACCTATTTTATCCATTTTTCATTTATTCAGCTATATGTGTATGGGTTCATAGATATATATTCTATTCTTTGGGTTGTAATCTAATACTTGTCTTTTCCCTTGCCTGTCTGTAAACTTCCATGACGGTGAGGATTCTAACTCTAATGTCTTTATTTTTCTCCCCTCTCTTGGCTTTGGACTTTGCTATATGCTGCTACTCAGAAAGAATATGTACCTCACAAATCTTTCAGCTTTCTTATAGTTATTATGCTAGAGACTTGTTACTGGGGTGGTAGAATGTGGGTGTGTTGAAGCATTCTTGTGATTATAGCCTTTACAAATGTTTTTGTTACTCTTCCAGCTTTTGTTCCCCTGCACTATTTCAAATCTACTTCTTGGAAATCCAATTCTTTTTTTTTTTTTTTTTGAGTCGGAGTCTCACTCTGTCGCCCAGACTGGAGTGCAGTGGCCGCTCCCGGCCACCGCACCCTCGACCTGCTGGGCTCCGGCGATCCTTCCGCCTCAGCCTTCCACGTAGCCGGAATTACAGGCATGTGCTACCATGCCCGGCTGATTTTTTGATTTATTGTAGAGATGAGGTCTCCCTGGCCAGGCGGGTCTCGAACCCGCGGGCTCAGGCAATCCACTCACCTCAGCCTCCCAAGGCGCAGGTTTACAGGCTGAGCCACCGAGCCGGGCGGAAGTCCTATTCTTGATATATTATTTTTTTCCTTAAGTAAGACTGGATAAAGGGTATTGAAGTTGGAAGAAATTCCCTTCTTCTGACTGGGGTAATTTTTCAGAATTGTGTTCTGGTGAAGCCCTTTTGTTACAGACAAGTCTCTACCTGTATTTCAGTATGGTTATTCTTCCTCTACCCCTGCCTGGGTCAGAGCAGGGGGGAATCTTTTTTGGATCTTCACTCTGAGAACTTGGTGGGGTAAAGGTAAGTGTAAGTACTTCTTCCTCTCCTCCATAAGAATGCAGCCCATAGAAAGTTTTCATTCTCTTGAAAGTCCTTACGAAGCTTCAAGCAATCTGTCAACATTGACATTAAATATTCTTATCAGTTAACAACCTCAGTGATTTCTACGCAGCAGGTCTTTGTTGGATGTACATCTTTCTGGATGTGCATGTCTCTCCAGATTAGGATGGTGATTTGCTTTGTGACCTCAGTTTTCTGATGGGTCCACCAAGTTTTTGATTTTTGGTTTCTGCATCTTTTTCTTGTTGTAAGGATGTTAGTGGTATTTTCAAGCTCTTTACCGATAGAGCTAAAAGAGTGATTTATCTTCTCATTCATTTTTTAACAAATATTGATTGAGAGTCAATTTTGTTCAGGTAACTCTTGAGCACTAAGGATGCAAAGGTAAATAAAACAGACATGAATTGTGCTCTTATGGGTATTACTAGAAAGAGAGTCATTAAATAAGTAGTTATGCACCTAGATGGTCAATTTTTTCACATGTTGTATGCAATAAATATAACAAAACAGTAAATACCAAAATAATGATTGCTATAAGAATTTCTGTTAAAGTGACCTGCACAATTCAGATGCTAGAGTATCAAGAACTTTAATCAAATTAAGCTGAGGAATTGTCACAAATTTATTAGATATCTGGATATATACTTTTTAGCAGTCACCACCTAGGTAAGAGAACAGAGAGCATGATTTCTGAATCTGTTCAAGACATTTTTTATTTGAGTGCTAAAGTGAAGTGTTGGTCCTTTGATAATCTTTGGACTGTGAAATAATGATATATGAACTGGATGTGAAATGGTCAGTAAAAACACTTGATTTACTCTAGAGAATATCAACTTAATTATTTTCAAGGAATCAAATGAACATATTTGATTAAGAGCCACTAATGGAGATCAAGTGAGATATATTTGCTTCTAGTTAAGCATCAACTTTCCTTAGGAACAAAGCAATATTTTGTAAACAGTATCTGTCAGTAGCATTTTAAAGACCTGTTATACATTGGAAAATTAAATTGTATTATTTGAAAATATTAAGTATTTCCCAGAGCAACTGAGCACAAAGCCATGTATCGGCAAATTCATCAACAATTATTCACAAAAATAGATTTTTAATACATGGCAGTGTTGTTCGGTAATTGTTTTATTTAAATATTAAGCTAGATTTTCAAAGTAGCAGTTAGTCATTGATCATCAAGTTATTATTAATGAAAACACCATTTTTCACTAACTTTATCACTATCAAATGAATAAGCATTTACTTTGTTCTTATTATGTGCCTAGCATTGTAGTAGTCACTTTGGTATATATTGGAAAATAAGATATGACTTCTATATTTGAATGAAACACAGTGTTTCAGAGAAAATATGTACAATTTAGAAAATTTAATAATACATAGTTAATTTTTAAATTGAGATAGACATTCAGTTTAAAATAAGTTTTGAGAATAAATAATAGAAAAAGGCTTTCATAACAATAATTTTCAAAAAAAAATTTGATTAAGGAGGGAAGCCAAGTGCTAGATCTGACTTTAGCATGTGTTAGATCACCAAAAGAGAGGAAAAGATATTATTTAGGGCAAGATCAATCTGTGTGGAGGTTAAAATAAGATAAATGATCTTTGATTCCATCATACTAAGATACAAATGGTCCTGAATGAATGGTCTGTGTCATAGAGCAAGTATTTGTTCCAATATTTTATTTTCTTTCTAGTCTGGAAACTACTCAGAGGAGACATGTGAACACGTGTAGACTCGTTAAGCATTTTTGACAAATCGCCAGTCAATCTAATCCAAAACATTATTGAAAATAGCAATCTTTCATTTAATTGAGGTGGTTCAGGTTCATATATTCAGATAAAACATTACATTTCAATGAATAAAATTTTGTAATCCCAGAAACAAAGACTGTTTATCTCATTTTTAATTGTATCAAATAGCCCTAAACATTTTTTTAGTGGTCCTTAAAAATGAAGTATCAAAACACATTTTAAATTATAATTACACATATTATTGTAAGACTTGTAAGAAAGGATGGGAATTTTCATAATCCCTATAGGCTAACTACTCGTAAATAACTCGTAAAATGGTTAGTATATTCCTTGTGAGAGAATTGTGTTGTTTTGGTGGATTATGTGAAGTAAGAAGAGAGTGTACTTTTTTTGTTTTTTGTTTTCTGTCAGAATGCAGCAGACGTTTGCTAACCATGGATCTTTGAAGGTATACTATACACTAACTACAATTTAGTAAATATACCTATAGAAATACAATTTAGATTTGTAGAAGAACACAAATATCCAGTTCAGTCTCTCAAACTGATTTATTTTCTGTTTTTTGATACTGAGTCTACAGGAAGAGAATAAAACAGAAAGCCACGCTGACAGAGGGAAGAAAAGATCAACCTGCCAATAGAAAAAATGCTGTGTGCTTTATGAAAAAAGAGAAGATGAAAACTCCAGCTTTCTCATGGGTGACCAGGAGTGAAGACTACTGCATCACTCACTGCTAGTGTTGTGTGGGCACTGATAACAAGGCAGAATAAAACCAACGTGGATCCTTTCTCACAGAGTCAAGTGCAGCTAAACAGCACTGTGAGCTGGAAAAAGAGCTGGGTTGCTTGGATCTTGTTTCTTTTTGTTAGTTTTCTTTAAATCTGAATTGTTAAGCAAACCTTTGTGTAAAGTAATACATTGATCATACAGGTATCAGAATGGAAGAGTGAACTTCCATCTTAGCCATAACTTGCATATCCTCACCAGGGGAGACATAAAATTATCCTACAAGTTCTTCGAGAGGCCTCACATTTAACAGTAGAACTGACACTAGAAATTAATCTCATTTTTCCAGTATTGCCTCTGTTTCTCTGCAAAAACAAATATGGAGCTCAATTTTAAAGTACATATAATTGATATATTTTGCAGACATTCAAATGAGGTAGCTGTTTTTATATTGGTACACAATTTTTGAGATATATAATATAAGGTACAGGACAGAGTTTATAGTAGAGAATATTTTCATAGCAAAGTGACATGTCTACATACATATATTACATATATACCTTTATACACACACATATACATATACATATATAAGCAAAACATGTGTGTGTGTGTGTGTGTGTGTGTGTGTGTGTGTGTGTGTGTGTGTATATTTTAGCAATTTGTGGAAGGATAATAAAAAGTATTATCTGTCACAATGTCACTGACCAGGTAGAAGGGGGAACTAAAGTGTAAGGTGGAAACCTTTAATTTATAGGCTTATATGAGTTCCTACTTGGTACATTGGCTTACAGATCTTTATATATAAATTTCTTCAACAATCAAAATTATTTTCAAATGAAATATATGGATAATGAAAGATTTCATGGAACACCAAAAGGAATAAAGTACAAATATTAATATTTAACTATTTTTATTGAAATCAAAATTGCAATTTTAGAGGTTGGTCTTTCTCCTGTCTAGGTTTAAATGGCACAGTATTCTACCTTATCTCAGAGAAAAGTTATAGTCTTCATTAAAGGTCAAGAAAATCAAACATCACATTCTTAAAATTCTATTTACCTTATATGAGTTTGCATTATTTGTGCAGAAGTAGTTGACTAAGAATCAATGTATAATGTTATGTGGAGATCAGTAGTTGTAGTTTTACTTTCTGTTTTACTTCTATCAATCTTAATTTCTCTATGCCCTCCTTTCCTCTTCAACTATTTCTACCTTACCTTCTGTTCTATAAGCTGATGATGGTAAATATTAAAGTAATATTTACTAATAGCTTAAATATTCTATAATCATTGACTATTAGTTGATACCAGTAATTATTTCTTTCTTCAGGTCTTCACTCAAATATGTCCTTCACAGAAAATATAACATGACCGCAGTATTTAAAATTGTAACTCCTATAAGGACTCCTAACAACTACACATTTATTTTGTTCTTTTTCCCTATCTCCAAACATGCTTAATAAATAAAAAGAAAATTTGAACTCTGGAGTCTAAGCACTCTTAGATTTTAAAAGCTTTTAGTGCATGAAAGAAGTGAAGCACTGAATTGATTCTTTTCCTATGTCTTGGTTCACTAAACTACTTTAACAGAATACTATAAACAGAATGACTTATAAACAATAAAGACTTAATTCTTACAGTGCTGGAGGCTGAGAATCCAGGATTGAAGCAACAGACACATTCCTTCTTCCTGGTTCTTCCACTTAAAGGACAGCAGAGGGAACTCTCCAAGGTCTTTTATTTAATAAGAGTTCTACCCTCATAATATAATCACCTCCTCAAAGCCCCATCTCCTAATACCATCACATTGACCATAAGGATTTCAACACATGGATTTTGAGAAGACACAAACATTCAGTCTACAGTATTTCCTTTCCATCGCTAATACCTTTTCTTTGTGATGTCAAGGTTTTACATTTCTCTGGATAATCTTGTTTCATTTGCTCTTCACTTATTCGTCTTCTCTCAATGCTATTTTCTTTTACTATTCATATATATTTGTTGTCAAAACTATAATATGTTCTCTTCTTTTTACAAACAAGCTAATCCTAGCCTTGAGCTACCATTTTTCTTTGCTTCTTTAAATATTTGGTATATTTTCTAAATAGTATAAAATTAACATTTGTTCTTGAATAAGAGCAAAAGTAGAATTAGTTGAAACTATAAGCAGAAATATTTTATTTCAAAATGCTTACAATTTACAAATAACATATTGTTATTTAATATTAAAAACCTACTATGTGATAAACAATATTTTAGGCTCACATGGATGCATACATCTCTGCTTTGAAACTAAGAATTTAATTTAAAAAAACCTTTTTCACAATTTTATTTCATTTCCTGAGCTTTTATAGAGAAGGTCACAATCAGAAAACTGTTTAATATTTCTTCTACTTCCTGCCACTGCCTATGATTGTGTAAATTAGCATATTCTCACTTCTTAGATCATTTAGATAGCTAGCTTTTGTATATCTAGCTAGCTAGGTTTATAGACACACTAAAAACATTGGTAGGTACTAAAAATCAAATGTATTGCTGCAAGGCAGGGTTTTGCTTTCATGAGACAGCATTTGCCTCTCTTTGTGCATTTAAAGGTAAAGGTTTAAATGAATATTACATTAAAAATAGACATTTGTTTTTTCCTTTGTGAGTGATAGCACATACGAATCACCTTTTGTAATAGAGAATACATACAAAGAATAATAACATTTTATTAGGCACTCTGTCCTTGGGAAACAACACAAAAGCAATATATATTTACTTGTAGTATAGACCCCCAACAAAAAGTTAATATTGTAGTTGCAAATGCATGCTGTTAAACACTTATTGATCAGTAAAGTATATGCTCTGAGCCATTTTCTGGTGACTTTCAGAAAAATAAATGAATTTATTTTTAGAATTATAATTTAGTAGCTCCCTAAGTAAATGCAAAATAATACCTTTGTTTCTGTGCTAATATTTACCATACTGGCTTAATAATTAGAAGTAACAACTGGTAATGTGAAAACAGTTCATTGAAAAATCAACATAATATAGTTTTAAATTTATTTCATTTTCAATCACATTTGATGTGCACAAGAATGAGATTATGTATTTTTGATTAGTATAAATATATATTCTTTATTAAAGTATAAATAATGTAGTGTTTCAGAGTAGCATCAGCATTTAAAAGAAATCCAACCAAATCAAACAACTAAACAGAACATTAAAAACACTTGATTTAATGAAAGGCAATTATCTTATTTAATAGAAATGTAAAATGCTTCTAACATCAAATTAAGCCATTAGAATTAAATCAAACCTATATTATTACAGAAGAATCACTTATGGTTACTACTGAGATGGAGAAACTAGTTGAACACTAGTTGAACACTGGATGGAGAAAATTCTTAAACACTGAATTTTAAGAAATGAATATGGTTCTTTTGGTGAGAGTATCCAAAAGGTCAGATTAGGAGAGGTGTATAGAGATGTTTCCAGTCACTAAGCTTAGATAATTGTATGTCATTGTCCTTTGTAATTCATTATATTGAAATTAAGATCTTTGATATTTCATTTTTCTGCCTTTTGCTAATGCTCTCCATGTCTCCTGTGTATTGGTACTTCCTTTGTCCTTCCTCCTGCACCACACAGAGGTATTTCAACTGCTGATTTGCAATATACCTCCCACCAAAAAAGAAAACTTTTATTATCATGGTGGCACATACCTGTAGTCCCAGCTGCTCAGGAATCTGAAGCACAATGATTGCCTGATCAGAATTTGAGGCTGCAGTGAGCCCTGATCTTGCCACTGCACTCTAGCCTGGACAACAGTTGAGATCCTGACTCAAAAAAAAAAAAAAAAAAAGACTTTCCCTACTCCTTGTATAAGCACTGGGGATAAATAACTCCATCATATATTTCTGGAGTGCTTGAAAAATCTTATATTAATAAGATCCAAATGAGTGTTTAAAAACTATATTTGAGCAATTGCTTTTCTTACCTCACTAAAATATTGGAATAGTTGCAGAATATGGGTGGTTCATGATTTTGAGCAGGAGTCTTAATACCCTCACTAAGAAATAGCAATAGAGATTAATAAGTAGAGTTAGTAATAATCTATTTAGAAGTTTCAAGATTGTTGCATTGATAACAGCTAAGGTTGGAAAGCAAAGCATTCCTAAAAAATGAAATAGATTGTGAACAACATATGCTCTTTGTAAATCTTCATCAATTTTTAAAACATATACTACAAATTAGGTGATATTTTGATTATAATTATACTGATTAAAAGTTGAAAATAAAAGCCAAAGTTGATTTTGTTTCTTTTTACATTTTTCTTGGGAAACAAAACCATTTCTTCTACTACATCTGTCTTGTAAAATAGGTATCTTTACTTTCTTGTTGGGAAAAAAATATTAATGTACATTTGAAGATGGTATTTAGAAATAATGTGATCTTTTTAAACAAATCTAACCGAAAAGAACAATGAGTCATCACTATTTCGCTTCAGAATAGGTGGAGACAACTCCTTGATTCACGGGCCTAGCAAATATACTTTTTCGATAAGTCCCATTGGTGTTTAAAACATCATCTTTCCTCTTCCTGTGAGAGTAATATCAAAACCACTCGCCTCATTTGGTAGGTTATTAGGTCACTACGTCAACTGCATGGTCTTCTGCAGTCCTGGGTCCTGTCACTCTTGACTGAAATCATTTTCAGTGTGTCTGACTGGGCCACTTCAAGTTGTACTTTACTGGTTTGTGAAAACTGGGTCTTGGGAAACTGGTTGACTGTACTCTCAGCACTTTTAAATTGCTAATCCTATTTTATTTTTCATGTTAACTAAGGGTCATGGGTAATAATTTTCACCTGAAATGTCCTTGTCTTCTTACTTCGCATAACTAAACCATTTCTCTTTTAACATTCAGATGGAACGTTAACCCTCCCATTAAACTTCACCTGGTGTTCTGAGCTAGATGTAATACTCAGTGAAATCTTCCTTTACATCCCTAATAGCTTTCTTACTTGCTACTATTTTTTTTCCTCTAAACCAGTGCTTCTAAAAGGAATAAGGCACGAATGGTTGTCAGACATTATTTTAATTTTATATGTTCTGATCAGAGAAAAGCTAGGAGGAAACCATGTATATTTTCACAAAATTTTCCTCATGATTTGCATATATTGTACCCTTTCTGCAAATTTTCCATCCTCATCTCCCTGTCTTTGACATTCACTTCATTACAGGTGTCTCCCTCTGATTTACCTTCATATCTCTTCTATTCTTTGGTACATTTTAACTGGTACATCATCAATAAATTATTGTTGAATGACTGAATAACTAAAGGAGCCTTCGAGAGACAGTAAAAACTGAGTGGCAGTCTTGAAGTCATACATTCACTCCTCTGTATCTGAAGTTTTCTAAATTTGATTTTTGGATTAACAGTTATCACAGTTTTAAATGACATTCGACATTGATAACAATGTCTGCTTCTATCTTTGACTCTTAAGTAGAGGCACAAGTTCTCAGTCTCTTTGGCGTTAGTTTCTGTTTATGGTGTAATGTTCATTCTTTCTTTCTCTCTTTTTTTTTTGAGTTGGAGTCTCACTCAGTAGCCCAAACTGGAGTGCAGAGACCGCTCCCGGCCACCGCAGCCTTGACCTCTGGGCTCCGGCGATCCTTCTGACTCTGCCTTCCAAGTAACTGGAACTACAGGCGCGCGCTACCACGCCCGGCTAATTTTTTTTTTTTTTTTTTTTGATTTATTGCAGAGATGAGGTCTTAACAAGTTGCCCTGGCAGGTCTCTAACCTGCGGGTTCAGGCAATTCACTCACCTCGGCCTCCCAAAGCGTGTGATTACAGGCTGAGCCACTGAGCCCGGCCCCTGTAATGTTCATTCTAAAAAAAAAATAGAAAATTTCCAAAGATTTCCATGAATTACCTTAATGAAAAAAATGGGGTATTATATGGAGTAGACATTCAAAGGAAAAAAAAAATAAGAGATATTTTTGTAGCCCGAGTTCACTATTCTAGAGAAGATAAAGGAAGAAGATCTCAATGTCTCGTAGGAAAAATTGAAAATTTCAATTTCTCAATAAAATCAGTATCAAAACATGTCTTGATTTCTAAGATCATAGATATCATGTTAGCAACATACCTGAATTTTAGTAGTACAGATTTAATCTATAATTTCTAACATTCTATTTAAAATTAGGTGTATTAATATTCAGAGAGCTGCCTTATCAATGGACAACTGAAATATAACTGTTGATAATTCGGGAACTGCATATATGTGCAATCACCTCCATAGAATCTAAGTGTGCCAAGGCAAAATTTTAACAGGCATTTTAAATGTTCATTAGTTGTCTTTGTGAAGAAAAATACTTTATCAATGAAATGCATCGATATGCAATATGCCTCTGTTCCACGAACATCAGTACTCAGGTCTTTGTTCTTTTGCAGATCCTGAAACATACCTGTGTTTGTCTCTTGAAAAGCTGTGTGAGAACCCAGTTTGATCAGTGAGTTATTTTGTGTTAGCCAATCAGTAATGCAAAAACCTATACATTGTATTCATAGCAAACAAAACAACAAAGTAAAACAAAAACAGTGTCATATACCACCTCCTCCTGTTTTTTCAGTAGTAATATGGGGAAAATATGAATGAATAAAAGGTAGGTACTCAAAATCTATAGTTTCCCCTTGTTCTTTGTGTTTAAAACTGATTTTTAAAAACCATATACTGAACTTATTTTTTTATTTGAATATTGCTTAAGTCAGTTCATGAACTACAATCATGAGATTAATAATTTACAAAATAGTCTCAGGGTGCAAAAGTTATCTTTTGCCACTTTGCAAATAATGAAATAAATAAGAAGACAGTATAATTTACTTGGAATTTTTTGACCTACTTGCATTTCTTCACTCTGCTTCATTTAAAATTTAAAAAGTACTGAATTTTTAATTGTTATACTTTTATTTCTGGTCATATAGTGCATATGTCATGTTAACATGCATAAAACACTGTAAAGAGAAGAGAGTCATTGGCTTAATGAGCCTAAAGTATATTGTATATATTAAAATAACAAAAAAAGTATGATTATAAATGCAATGTATTTAAGAACAGTATGCTCTTGGCTATTTCCACCTTGATTAGTATATTAATAAAATAGAAATGGACTGCTACTTCATTTATTTATGTAATTGCTAAGTCTTTGATTTAAGGCTTTAAGTGCACAAAAGACTGATAGAAATAAACAAAATAAGACAACTGATCTTGAGACCAGAGACTAAGTTGTGGAAAACAGAAACTACTCTAAATCTTTTAAATAGTAGTAGATTTAATATAATAGAATTATTGTCTTAAAAAAGCATTGAAAGTGTTAACAGAGTGATCCTGAACCACCAGGAAAGTCTTTTTGAACAAGATCACTTCACTGGTGCTCAAGGTGAAATGCTGCTTCTGCTAAGAAAGAGAATTAGTAGATTGCCACTGAATTTGTTAGCTCCAAGAACACATTGTTCTAGTTTAAATCTTCAATAGGAAATTACAACATCCAGACCTGCCTCCTCCACTGTGTCTGCCTCTGCCCAAAATGCCATCAGATGCACACCTATATGTCATTGCAATAACCTTATTACCTCTGTAAGGTTGCTTGGGTACCTTCACTTTTGCTTTCCAGCTCTTACATAAATACCTCTACTATTAGAACCTAATTCCCCTCTATAAATAGATACAAGGGAATGTGAACATTCCTGTTTTTAGCCTTCCATATTCTGCACTACAAAAAGTCAAGCTAAAGGAAATTGAAACAGATGTTAGGTGTCTTACCATATCCACAACATTCTTGTTTACTAGTGTATACTAATATAGTAATATGTTATGACTTCAAATAAAACATTTATAATCATATTAAACTATTATTCTGCTGCCATGTGAATTCCTTGAGGGCAGTGATTACATGTTAGTATTGTTCATAGAGCACCAGAGTCTCTAAAAGGACTTGGCGCCTTAAGGGCAAATAACAAATTGAAAAAAAAAAGGATTGGCAGCTGAGGGGCACACCTCATCAACAAGGGTACCTGCATAGTCAAAGTTTGTATATTTAACCCTGAATCGTACTCTACATCTTTATAATAAAAATAAAATCAAATAAAATATTTTTGTTGGACATTTGTAGAAAATAAAATAAAATAAAATAAGAGACTTACTACTCCCTGTGGAAAATAAAGGAAGAGGCTTATCTTTTTATTTAGGGCATTTACTTAAAAAAACAACTTGTAATTGTAAGTTTTCTCTTATCTTTGAAATGTTTGTAAGTCTTTTAAAAAGTTAAATACAGGAGATGTCAAAAATGGATACAGATTTTAAGTATGACATTGGTCAAAAGATGACATGAATCAAATGAATGTTAGCATCACTATGAGACAGGCAGGGCAAAGAAAAGGGCGGAAGCAGTGTTAAGTGAACGTAATAGCTCACATTGCTATTGTAATTAAATTCAACTTTAAAAAGTAATACATAGATAATGTCTCTTAAAATGTGTATACATTTGTTTGGCAACCCCTGTATATTTTTTGTCAGTTTAATGTCCAAGGGATGGCTTTCTCCAGGACCCAGAAGTCATCTCTTTGAAATGTAAACATCCAAGAAAGAGCTTATCTCTATCCCTTAGTTTCCATGAGAGGCTAGGAACCTAACTTCCCTGAGGGTCTTGCTTTACATTGCAAAACTATCTCCTGTGGTAAAAATATGATTCAGTTTTTTCCCCTTCTGAATAAAGTCAAATAGCCAACACTCTGGTCACCAAAATTACTGGGTAAATTTAGGACAAACTATGTGTGACAAATGATGTGATAAAGTCCTCTTACTTGAAGGCTAGTTATTGTTTATCATCAAAACGCTTGTGCAATGTGTTGTATCTACTTAGTTATAAAAAAAGATGTTTTTTAAAAAATATTTTTTGCAATTTATTAATAGATTGCCTGTGGTGAGCATCATGTTTTGGTTTAATGCACACTCAAAAATAAATTTTAAAAAAATCTCTTTTACTTTTGTGGAGTGATTATTTGAATTGGGAGATTTTGCTTTCAATTATATTTCTCCAACAGAACATAGAAAGCACTTGCTATAAGCAAGATATTGTTTTTGCACGCGTGCAAACGTCTTTCTTCTCCTTGTAAATTCTTTGGATGCAGAAGTCTCTATTTTGCTTCATTCGTTAATGTCTTTTTAGCCAAAAACGAATGGAACAAATTATGAACAACTATATATATTAAGTTAAAGTTCTGATATTTGCTAAAAAAGTGTTTGGTTATTATAGAAGGCCACCTTGCTATTCTTTCCAAATCAGTCAGTGCATCTAGGAATACAGTTTTATTCTGCCAAAACAGAATATATAAAGATTTTACATATATTAAATTTTAAAAATAACTGTCTTTATAATAACTGTTATATAAATAATCTCCAATCTTATCTTTATTTTTAAAACAAATGATCTCAGTGCTTTAATTTCCCAAAAACATTAGTGTCAACTAGTGATCCAATATACTTTTTTCTTTTAAATGTTTGATAAAATAATATATTTTATGATTTCTACTTGTATAGGCAACTTCAAAATATAATGAAATTGAAGAGGTTTTCTAAAACATATATAAATTATGTATTAAAATATAAAGCATATTTTGTGATAGCAGCAATTGTTTTATTAACATAATTTCCATGTCATTACATATGGTTACTTTAATGATTTTAATAATTTTATTTTACTCTTTTTTAAAACAATTTTTATTTTGAAGATGGGTACAGTTCAGGGTTAGGTATATAAATGTTCATTTTGCAGGTACCCTTATTGATAAGGTGTTCTCATTTACCCTGGCAGTTTCCCACTACTGCCAATCCCACCCTCCCTCTCCCCTGGCAGTTTCCAGGCACTGCCAATCCTTTTCTTATAGTATTATGATAATTGTTTAAGATCTCTTTCTGAGTGAGAACATGTGGTACTCAGTTCTTTGTTTCTGTGACAGATCACTCAGTATTATAGACTCTAAGTCCATCCAAGTTGCTGCAAAATTCCTAATTTTGTCCTTATTTATGGCTGTGTAATATTCCATCATGTATATGTACCACATTTTTTTATCCAGTTCTCTTTTGATGGGCAGCATGGTTGATTCCATGTTTTATAACCTAATTTTATTTTACTCTAAATAAGTATTGAGTTCTATAGCCCTTTGCTAACTTCTTTGCAAAAATGTTTATGTATTTTTTCTTTGTTTATTCTTATCTTAAATATGCTACTCTCACATTGTTTTCTTACAAATTGTATTTACTCTATGAATGTTTATTTAAATAGTAATCACTGAACTCTGCACAGATTTAATTTATTAAACAATTTTATTTTTACTGCTATGTCACTGCTCTGCAGTTGCATGTTTTGTTATTTCATGCCGTATCTTTCATTCTAGCTATTAATGTTAAATTGCCTAGGACTGAATCCCACCTGGGTAACAATTCTCTATTCATTTGAAGATAATTTCATTGCCTAAAACCACATGTTATCCAATATTTACCTAAGATTGTTCCTAATGCTCTTCTCAAATTATCATATTTCCTGATCCTGTAGATTAGTCTTCAGTGTTTTGCATTTTTATTTAATGTGCTCTAAAATTTAAAGCTATTATGTTCACAGATTTCATCTACTGACTCAGTGTTTTATCTTTAAAAAATGGTCGAATTTACTAGGCATTCTCTTTGTTTTTGTGACTTCTACATGTGACTACATTTCTTCTTATTTAGAGTTCTGCACATGTGGTTTTAATAGAGTTTTCAAATTCTCTTCTTGCGATATTTAATATTTTGTAGAACTTATAAAGATAAGTGTGTTGTCCTGTAATGGATTCAATTTTCTCTTTTTCAGTGTGTAAATGTTGGTTTTGATTAAGCTGACAATACTGCAAAAGAACAAACTAACAAGAAACTGGGGCGAGAAATGTAGTCTACTCAGCAGAGATTAGAGTTAGTGTTCTAGAAATGAGTGTTCTATAAATAGGTTAGTGTTCTAAAAATAAGTGAGTGTCCTAGAATATGGTGAAATATCAACTTTTCAGGGCAGCTCTCACGTTGCCCTGAAAAGCTGATATTTCATCATATTCTTTAAGCTTTAAGCTATGCTGTAAGAGGGACATAAACTTTGAAAATTAGCCAGTATCACTGTTGAATTAAATTTGCCCTGAGAAAACCTTCTGTACTCACATACTTGAATTCTAATGCAGGAACTGCAACCTAACTCACTACATAACAAACTAAAAACCACATTTAAGAATCTGCTTCTATATAACACTAGCTGAATCTCAGCCAATCACAGCAACCATATTCAACCACTCATAGTTGGCCAATTGCTCAAACCATTTTCAAATAGGGCTGAACTATAGCCAACCCAGCTGTTTCTGTACCTCACTTCTATTTTCCGTACATCAGTTTCCATTTTCCCTCCATAAATCTTATCCAACCATGTGGCAGCTCCAGAGTCTCACTGAATTTATTGTGATTCTGGGAGCTGCAGGATTCTTGGAACTTCTTTTTTTCTTCTTGCTCAGATAAATTTTATTCAATTTAATTTGTCTAAAGCTTTTCTTTTAACATCATTAGGGGTTGAGACTTTTCTAAAGGGATCTTCCAGCTTGTGGTAAGAAAGATTTCATAGTAATTTTTTCCTTTTTGATTAATGGAGCATTTAGGTCTTCTCTAATTATTTTCATTTAGAGTTGGACTCCCTGGAAAACTCAATAGCTAATGTTCTTTCTAATCTCCCTTGGTAGAGATGAAAATGATTTATATGGGTTTGGGAAGGTGAAACTTCCATGACAAATCTCTTCAGCAGGTTAAGATCCCTCACTGCATTAATTATCCGGGGGGAGGGTTGTGGTGAATGGAATTGTTTTTCATACAAGAAACAGGACATTGGGCACAGTCTTGGTGGGATATAGAATGAAAATGTCTCTCTCAGTCTTTTTGAGCACAGATGCTTTAGAGTGTTTTTATTATTAATATTCACAAAGAGTACCTCCTAATAGTAAAATATGAAATAGTATCCCCTACTTTGTTGTCAGCAAGTGAACAAAAAGAAATGAAAAATCCAGACCTGTTACTTCTGAGGGACTGCTAGCCTGAGACTGCGAGACTGAGTCAGTGTTTGACTACCTCAAGGCTGCACACGATAGACCAGGATCTTTACACTCTGGGACAGACTAGCCAGGGATGGCAAAGAAGGACAATTTTAAAGTAAGCCATTATTTGTTTAATGATTATATTATCCACATTTATTTTCTGAGCCTTCTGGTATGTCACATCACTACCAAAGGACCAAGAAAATGTGCTTTGGATACAAATTGAGTTAGAGTATGGGAATATGGGAAAGGGATTCTAGGATTCACTGTTTGGGAGACAGTATTTAGCAACGTCTGAAAGTCCCCAAAGTTAAATTAAGATGCATGAGGAAATAATTTGAATCACTTAGACATAAAGAGACCTCTTTTTTATTTGGAATTTTACTTTCATGAATTAACATTTAAATATTCTCTGCTGTATTTATTAAGGAAGATGACTTTCCTTACAGCTTAATAGAATCTGAACTTTTTGCATCCTTTCTAAGCAGGAAGTGTGAAATGAACAGAAATATCCTCCCAGGGGATTCTGAACCCAATTGACTGGAGTTGTGACCCCCATGAGCTGAGTGTGGATGAATTCTTTAGAATGCTTGGCCTCATTTTGAAGTTCTTCCATTGGGGCAGACTTCTGATGGCATGCCCAGTGACTGAGGCCAAAACGCTAAGCTGTTTTAGTTCATGAGGAAATTTGACCCGAATTAGACATAGTTCATGGCAGAGGATCAGTGTTAAGGTGCATGATTCTGTATATGAAATGCAGATTGAACTTTACCTTTACACATGTATTATTTGCAGGTAGATTTTGTCGTGCACATTCTACAAAACTCAATGTATCATCTCTGCTAATACTTTCATTTTTATTAAATTGAGCCAAATAGAATAAATAGGCAATATAATCTTATATAACAGGGAAATAGACATTCTCATTTCAGTTTCCTCCCAGCATCTTCCCTTAATTATGACTTATAACTGATTTGCAAGAGGAAAATAATCCACAGTAAAGTTATAACTTTTGTTGTAATCTCCATAGCTTCAAAAGCAATATAAGACTGTGAGATACAAGTGAAAGCTTTAAGGCAATCAGAAGTTTTAATCTCTTCTATTACATTTCTCAATACACAGTTTATAATAATTATTAAGCTGAATTGAAATTATGTGTATATATTTCTGCTTACTCCCCAACCTGCTAATTAAACACAAAGAGAATGCATTTCATATTTGAATTCCAAGTGAAGAAAACAGTAACTACACATAGATAGCATTTAATGAGTGAGTTCTACTTCTTATTTCTCACTGTTTTACTTCCTTAAGGAATACTAAGATATATTTTAGAATAATATAGAATATTTCTAATGACACATAAAAGAGTTTTTCTATACTCTATTTCTTTTCTGTTATAAAGATTATGCTTCACTATTATAATGAACAGTTACATTTTTAGTGCTAAGACTCTTACTTTTTTTGTCTGTTTTGATAACTGGACTTTGAGTAAGAAAATTGCAAATCATGCCCTGTGTTAATCACTGCTAATTATGTGATTTTAAGTGACTATTTAATGACTCTAAGCTTAGCACAGCTCTGTGGTAAAATAATAACAATTTGACCAATTGTAGCTTGATTTTAAAATGGAAAAATTAATATAAAATTGCCTAGGATAAGATTAATCACTGGAAGAAACAACAAACTGTATTCAAAGTATATTCAGTCAATGATTGACTGTACCATGTTTTTCAGCTAGTGTTGTAGTTGTCTCACTAATACATACAGTGCTAATTTGTTTTCCTTTTGATTTTATTAAAAATATTATCACATGAAGGAAACTACAGAATTTTTATTTTTAGACTACAGTGTCTCAAAATTAAATTATAAAACATTTAAACAGTTTGGTGCAATTCCAGCACTTTGGGAGACTGAGGTAGGAGGAAGTGGGAGGATTTTGTGAGGCCAGGAGTTCGAGACCATCATGAGCAATATAACTAGACCTAGTTTCTGCAACAAAATAAAATAAAATAAAAATTAGCCAGGTGTTGTGGCACGTGCTTGTAGTTCCAACTACTCAGGAGACTGAGACGGGAAAACTGTTTGAGCCCATATGTTTGAGATTACAATTGGCTATGATCATGCCACTGCACTCCAGCCTGGGTGACAGAGCAAAGCTCTATCTCAAAAAATATGCAAATAAAACAAATTATTTATTTTTGTCCCAAAAGCACCATGATCTCAAGGCAGCACTGTGCAATAATCTAACAAAATAAAACTGTTTCCTCCTTTGCTATTTAAGTTTTATACCTGTAGTTAAGAAAGACAACTTTTGAAGCATTCTCATTGGAAATTACCACGTTTATATCCTTTTCAATTTTAGAAAAACTTCATTGTTGCTAACAAAGAATTAAGCAAAAATTGGGGGCTTGAATATGAAACTCTTTCTGATGATTATTTAGCACAAGTAAACATTTCTGTTTTGATTGAAATAAACTTCCTATATCTATTTTTAAGAAATGTTTATAGTATAAATATGTAATTCATGATTCTTCAAATACGAGCTTTGCAAAGTGTGCTTGAAAATAATCTGTATTTAAATCTTGAAAAAAGAAAGCCATAGAGTTTACAATGCTCTAGGTCATTTAGAGGGAAAAATATAAAGCTGTCCCTGACTTCCTATGGTAATTAGTGTCTCTTTTATGGTAGCATAAAATGCTCTGATGGTAATGTTGTGGGAAGTCATTTGTTTTTTTATCAACTGCTGAAATTACTTTGGCTGTGGTCACTAAAAATAGAGAGATATGCAGGTCTGTCAGCATCCAGGGTGCAGCAGCACAGCGTACACACCTGCCTGAACCCAGCTTTTTTGTGAGGCTCAGATTAAAGGTCTAATTTTGTAATCTCCTTCACATTAAGGGAAGAGAATATGTGAAGGAAGGAAAGGAGGTCAGGGTAGAGGAATGAGAGAAGAAGCAGGAATTAGGGAGAAGCTTGTAATTCATATTTTTAACCTCTTAATAAATATTATCACGTTTTCTAATTTCGATTATTCAGTTCATGTTTTTTTTTTTTTTTTGAGTTGGAGTCTCACTCGGTCGCCCAGACTGGAGTGCAGTGGCCGCTCCCGGCCACCGCAGCCTCACCTGCTGGGCTCCGGCAATCCTTCTGCCTCAGCCTTCCAAGTAGCCAGAATTACAGGCTTGCACTACCATGCCCGGCTGATTTTTTGATTTATTGTAGAGATGAGGTCTCGCTGCCCAGGCGGGTCTTGAACCTGCGGGCTCAGGCAATCCACTCACCTCGGCCTCCCAAAGGCGTGGGATTACAGGCTGAGCCACTGAGCCCGGCTCAGCTCATCTTTTAAAAGTTTTTAAAAAACAAAATAATTTTTTAATAACATATCTATATATTTGCTAATAAAACAGATGTCAGAGAAAAGGAAAGAGCAAAGCAAAAGACAGGAAGAAAAAAAGAGCTATGGGAGTGTGAAAAGTCTTTCTCAAGCTACTATATTATTAGAGATGCTGAGAGGTTCTCTGCTTTTTCAACACAGTTCATCTGCTGCCTTTTTTCTCTTGCCATCACTTCTTTTTTGTCTGTCTTTGCTTATTTCTGTCATCTTATTTTTTTCTAAATTTTAATCTTTACACTGTCCTTCATTTTACATCTTTCAATTATCCTAATAAGAAATGCTAAAATCTTTCCATTGATTCCTATTTTCATTGAATGGGAGGAGCTAATGCCCCTGTGAACATCATAACTTATCCAACTTTGAAAATGGCAGCCATCTACCAGGGGAAGGGATTTGCTAAAATCCTCTTCTGAGATTTAAATGTACTTGAGTCACAAAAAGATGGCTAATCAATTAGTATGCTTCTGGAAGAACATTATATTTAATTTTTTTCAACAACCCTATGATTATACAGTTGGTTACAGATACAAAATCCCAGTCCTGATTTTGGAAGAAGTCTGGGATTACTTCCAATTGTCATGTTAATAAACTTATAAAAAATATGATTAGATTGAAATGGATAGCATATTTAGTCCACATAGTGAAGAAAATTCTAATCGTTTAAATGACAATTCTCACTTTTTGGGTAGACAAGATGACAACATTCACAAACCTAATTCGGAGTTAATGGAGGACCATATGACTGTACTGGCAAATGGTAATGTGAGGAGTGATGTGTTACCTCTAGTCTGAGGAACATAAGAGTTAGTGTGTTTCTTTTTCTCTTCCATCTTTCTCTTGCTCTGCCTTGACAATCTTAGAAATCATAGAAAGTAGCCATCAGGAGATGGAAGATAACCACTATAAAACTATACTGACTTTTCACAAATGAAAAGTAAATTTTTTGCTATACTGGGTCACTCACAGTTCAGAATTTATTTGTTACTACAGCAGAACCTAGCTGGTCCTGAAAATATTATTTAGTACAATATTCTGGCACATATTATCCATTAAATGATAATTTTCATTATTATTATGATAGTATTCTGTGGGTCTACTGGATGATGAAGTTTATTTATTTTGCTTTTATAGACAATAATAGCTATGAAGATGAAATTTGGCAAATAAGATGGAATATACGCTAGATATTTCTAAATTCCTTTGGTTCACTGAGTGGTATGTTTTAGGAAGAAAGCAATCATTTTCTTTTAGGGATGCATTTCTTACATAAGCAGTAATGTCTGTAGTCTAAATTTCAGAGTTGTCTATGACTTAGTTTAAAAACTAGAAATAATTTCAGAAGATAAAACAGAGAGAGAGAGAAGTGAAATGAAAAAATGAGAACTGCAAGAAAGAGAAGAAAAATAATAAAAATTGTCTATGGAGTTATTTTATGTTACTTTTCTCACTAGACTACTTTAGTACAGTATGTGTTTTTAAGTCTTCAAAATAGAAAAGCTGAAATAAATGAGTATCTTAAATGTCTGAAAAACTAAAGAAGCTAGGAAGTGAAAAAGCACTTCGACACGTCAAAACTCTAGTCATCCATCATGGCTTGGTCACTTACCTTCTTGAAAGTCTTAGGAGAAGATCCAGGAATAAGGATTGCATACAGCTTTCATAATTAAAAAGGTTATTTTTCAGTTAACAGATATTAAGTTTGTCAGTTAGCAAGTCTAACCTTGCTTTTTATAGGTGAACTTTCAAGGCACGTATAACATGGTTGTTATGATCTCAACCCTCTAGTTGTACACTTTGTTGAGAATAGCACATGTATTTAATGTCACAAAATATGCTCTTGTTAGAGTATCATTGTGCTTTAGCAGTGCAGTAAACTCACATTTTTCTTAAAATGCTCATGATAAGTTTGACATCTGGAAATCTGGTCTTTAATATGAACAAAGTAGTTTTTATCCTTTTATATAAGGTAATTATTTATATATTTTTTACACTTTTAAAATTATTATATTAATTCATGTCACCCTAACAAAATAGTTCTCTAAATGAAGAAAAAGTAAAATGGAATCCATATCCCTGTTAGTCATTTTGCTGAGACAGAAAGTGTTTCTTGTCCATAAATGGGATAATCAATTTATGGCTTGACTGTAATTGGTGAGGTTTGGATTTAGGATTCTATGCATCTCTCATTCTAAAACTGAGGTGAAAGGCATAGCAGGCATGCGGGGGCATTCTTTTTTCAAAGTGAATAGCAGAAGGTAAGAGGGCAAAGAGAGATTTTTTGAAAGCTATTTATGCTTGACATGGCATCATTTCACGTCTGCATGTGTTTCTTTGATTAAAGGAAGCCATGTGAGCAAGACAAAAGCTAATTGGGTAGAGATGCATTGTCTACTCTACCAAGTCTCATAAAGTCATTGACATATAATTATAATATTTATGTTGCATTAAATAATCACAAATATTTTATTATCTATCTGTCCAGACACTATATTAACTGTGATGTGTTCTTTTTATCTATTAGATGAAAATCCAAAATAAACATTTAAAAGCACTCATTTTGCAAATTAAATTTAACTGCATTCATAAAACTACATTTATGTATAGTGATTCTGACTTGATTATGAGTATTAAAATTGGACTATGGTTATGCAAATACCATTTAAATTTATTTTCATATGTTCCTTAGATCATACTTTCAAATAATCACAATAAAGTTTTTCAAAATATATAGACTTTTTAAAAATGTCATTCTATTATATTTTGAGTTGGATTATCACACTGTTGAACTGGCTGGAGCACAGTGGCACCTCTCAGCTACTACACTCTCAACCTTCTGGGCTCGTGTGATCCTTCCTTTTTAGCCTTCCAAGGAGCTGTTACCACAGCCTCATGCAACCATGTCTGGTTTATTTTTTTATTTATTGTAGAGATGAGGTCTCACCAAGATTCCCAGGCAGGTCTTGAACCCGTGGGCTCAAGCAGTCTTCTGGCCTCCGTCTCCCAGAGTGCTGGGATTATAGGCACAAGTCACCATGCCCAGCCTAAAATGTAATTTTAAAAACCTTCACTGTTACTAGAGTAGAACCTAGCTGATTCTGAAAACTTTATTTAGTACAATGTCCTGGCACATATAGAATATATAAAGTATTTGTATATATAAAGATATTGTGGCCATGCTTCTTTTGTAAGCTCTGGCCTCCTCCCCAATATGGGAGAGGTGGATCCCCTTTCTCTCTCTCTAATCTACTTTCTTAATAAACCATGTTTTCCAATCTAAAAAAATTGTAATTAAAATTTAGTAATGCTTCTAATAACAGCTAAGTAGCTACTTACGATGTTTTTCAAGAGAGTAATGAGTACTTGAGAGTCATGGTAGTTGCATGCATTCTGTGCATAATGTTATAAAAAATAAAGCATGATTATATGCCCAATTTATTTAGTATATAATTTGCACTAGATTCAATGGTGAGTATCTTACCCGCATTATGTCTGTATAATATCTCAAAAGCTCCATGAGTTAATACTATTATTGTATTTCTTTTACAAATGAACAAGTTTGTTTATTGACTGACTCAAGTTTACACAGTTAGTAAGGGCTACCAGATATCATGTTTGGGCCATCAAAATTTCCATTTAATTTAAGCATTTTTGTGATCACATCTTCCATCATGGCTAAATGCTGAAAAAAAATCTAATAATAAATTATGTGACAGTAAAATTGCTGAAACAGATAACATGGTAACTAGTTGTAACCATAAAACTTTTCTCATATTAAATAATTTTTTAAAAAAGGTAAGTTACTGGGGAGAATTTAAAGTTATTATAAAAAATAATTTATATTATAAAATTATTATAAAAATAATTTATATTATAAAAAATAAATTGCCAGCTTTTCAAGTGCATATATGTTGAAAATTTTAGAAAAACATGATTTATGGAGGAGCCATGAGGATGGTTTGAATAGCTGCATGGGTATCACACTTCTGGTTTGGAAGTATTAATATTGTTAAAGTGTCAATACTACCCAAAGTGAGCTACAGATTTAATTCAATCTCTATCAAAATTCCAACAGCACTTTTTACAGAAATAGAAAAAAAAAACTAACTTAAGATTTCTATGGGAGGTGCCAGTAAGATGGTGATGGCATAGGTGGAATTGTGAGATTCTCCAAATGTGAGTTCCCAAAAAGACTTTGTTTTCTTCCCCCACCCCCCTGCCCACCACCAGCTGCAGGTCCCACGCAGGGTCTGAAGCCCGGGGACCATTGGTCCCACGCAGGGTCAGATATTGTGGCCCCTGGCTGCTGCTGCTCCACTATATGTGGCCCCCAACCACCATGCAGGAAATCTCGGCTCCCTCCCCAGCTACATCATCTAACCCAGCGCCAAGCTGCGGGTCACCCAGGGAGGCTGTAGGTGCCCACCCTTCAGCGATATCAGCTCCATTTCTGGCTGAAGTACCCTGTGAGGGGCCCAAAGTCACTCTCACCACTCATTACCTGCCCTTTGGAGCTCTGGGCCCACCCTGGCTGAGGCACCCAGAGTATGACCCCATGCTTGTGTAAGGGAACAGCATATCTTAAGGAGGTGCTGATCGGCTGCTCTCAACTCCAGAGGAGGGAATGCCCAGCTTCCTCCTCCACCCCAGCCTGCTGGTGGCACACTGGATACAGCACCCAGCTGTGCAGCTAATCCCTGGTGCCTCGCATGCCACCACAGCCCATCATAGTGGATCACCCAGGGACCCAGACGAGAGAAAAGAAAGGACCCATGAAAGAGGAGCTGCCCACCTCGGCCTTTTTCCAGGCAGAGATTGCATTGCCCTGCCCACCTACGAGCAGCCTCCACCTCAGTTCCTAAGGTAATGTCGCTAAACAGGAGACAAATCCCCTCCCCTATACTGAGTCAGATGCAGGCAATTCAGCATCACAGACCACTCAGGCCACAGGCTAAAAGAATAAATGCAAACTGCGAGTAAATCTAGCTGCATGCAATGAAAGCAAAGGGGAGAGGTTGGAGATCAGAACTGAAGAGACTTTAGACACTCAGGAAAGATTACAGAGCTAGTCTGATTTCTTATTTTGACTTTTGATTTTATCATTTTGACTGTTTGTGTTGTTCATTCTTGTTTGCTTTTTGACTTAGACTATCTGTTTGTGTTGGGGAAAATGCATCAAAAGGCATGATTTTATTGGACTGTCTTTGTGTGGCTACGGGTATGCTTTAGGGAATTTTGCTTGTGTGTCTTTTTCACTTCTCTCTGGCCTTGTGTTTCCTTTTCACTTGTTAGTTGGTATGTATGTCTGTTTTCCCTCTCACTCTTCTCTCTTTCTAACTTCCTATTGACCCCCCATTTCTCCATTATTTTCCTCTTTCATACCTCCTTTGTTCCAGGGACCAAACCTACATCCCACTGCACAGACAGATTGTAAGACAGTGGGGAAT
The DNA here is from genome assembly GCA_027257055.1 of Cephalopachus bancanus. Lineage (NCBI taxonomy): Eukaryota > Metazoa > Chordata > Mammalia > Primates > Tarsiidae > Cephalopachus > Cephalopachus bancanus. The sequence continues at coordinate 9,877,571 of JAPVLO010000024.1, read as the reverse complement.
AGGTTCCAGTGTGCCCATACACCTGTTGGCAGATGCTGGAATCAACAGATAGGTTCTGAATCACAGCCTCCCCCTTAATTAAATCTCAAAATTGCAAAAAGTACAGCCCACAACCCACACTCCAGCCTCAAAAGTGAACAAAGCCAAAGGACGCTCATAAGGAAGAACAGGAGATTGCACAAGCGAGCAAAGGCAACCCCAACTTCCCTGAAAAACAAAATTAAAGAAGGGGAGGGAAAGGGGGCAAGATAGAAAAATCTACACAAATGAAGAAAAACCAAAAGAATATGGGTCTCTCCCAGACCCCTGGGAGGGCAGCCACTGAGAAAACTGACTTCAGAATGCAAACAATGCCCCCAGAATGACTGGTCTCAAACTACAAACCTAGATATCAAGACACTAATGGAGAGATTACAAAGAATTGAGGAGAGACAAGAGGAAACTAGGAAGGAGTTGATAACTGAGATAACAGTAATAAATAATACTGTAAATTAAATAACAAACTGATAAGCATGGAAAGCAGAATTAGTCAAGCAGAAGAAAGAATCTCAGAGCTTGATGATCAAAATATAGAACTAACCCAAACTGTTAAAAACACAGAAAACAAGCTTAAAAAGATAGAACAAAAGCTTCAAGGGATGAGTGATTACTTCAAGAGAAAGAACATAAGAGTAATTGGCCTTCCTGAAACAGAAAGAGAGACAGAGGCCACCTTGGAACAAACATTTCATGAGATTATTGAAGAAAACTTCTCTTATCTTACCAGTGACTCAAAAATCCACACACAAGATATTCAGAGAACCCCTGCAAGACAACAAATGAAAAGACCAACTCCTAGACACATAATAATTCGCCTAAACAAAGTAGGTATAAAAGAAAAAATCATAAAGGCAGCAAAAGAAAAAGGCCAGACCACCTACCAGGCAAGACCAATTAGAATAGCAGCAGATTTATCTACAGAAACCCTGCAGTCTAGGAGAGCTTGGAGCCCTATATTCAAAGTCCTAAAAGATAAACAATTTCAAATAAGAATAATCTACCCAGCCAAACTAAGCTTCATCAGCGAGGGAGAATTAAAATCTTTCCCAGATATCCAATCCCTAAGAACTTACACTGCCACAAGACCACCTCTATGTGAAACACTTAAGAAAGTACTAAACACAGAAGAAAAGGAAAAAAGAACAACGTTCTTCACAAGAGTACTGGAAAAAATAAAATACACATGAACCAACCCCAAAACCAAAAGAAAGACAACATACCAAGAGGAATAAAAACAACAACTGTATAAGAACTCTATGATGGGGACCAACTCTCACATTAGCCTGAATGTGAATGGACTAAATGCACCACTGAAAAGACATAGAATGGCAAAATGGATAAAATATCACCAGGCAACAATATACTGCATCAAGAGACCCATCTCACTAGAAAGGACACACACAGATGCAAAGTAAGAGGATGGGAAACAAATTTTTAGGAGAATGGAACACAAAAGAAAGGAGGAGTCGTGATCCTAATTTCAGACAAAATACCATTGAAGTTATCAAAAATTAAAAAAGATACAGAAGGACACTGCATAATAATAAAAGGTTCACTCCATCAACAAGAAATAGCTATCCTAAACATATATACACCCAACATAGGAGAGCCAACCTTCATAAAGCAGCTTCTAGGAAAACTAAAGAAAGATATTGACTCTAACACCATCATAACTGGGGACTTTAATATCCCACTCACAACCCTAGATAGATCATCAGGACAAAAAAATCAGCAATGAGATCCGGAACCTCAATGTGACTCTTGACCAAATGACTTAATTGATACCCACAGAACACTCCACCCAATGACCACAGAACATACATTCTACTCAGCACCACATGGAACGTACTCTAAGAATGACCACATACTTGGCCATAAACCAAGCATAAACAAATTTCAAAAGATCAAAATTTTGTCATGCAATTTCTCAAACCACAGTGGAATAAAAATAAACATCAGCATCAACAAGCTTCCTTCCAAACCCACAAAGACATGGACACTAAACAGCATGATGCCAAACAACTCCTGGGTCAACAATGAAATCAAAACACAGATTAAAAGATACCTGGAAACAAATGAAAACAAAGAGACATCTTACCAAAATCTTTGGGACGCCATGAAAGCTGTAGTAAGAGGGGAATTCATATCCCTACAAACACACATGAAGAAAATGGAAGGATCACAAATCAACAGTCTGACAAATCACCTTAGGAAGCTGGAAAAGGAAGACCACCAAAACCCTAACTGCAGCAGAAGAATCCAGATCACCAAAATAATAGCCCAAATCTGGGACATAGAAGACAAAAAGATAATACAAAAAAATCAATGAAACAAAAAAGCTGGTTCTTTTAAAGGAAAACAAGATCAATGGTCCCTTAGCTAGATTGATCAAGAAAAAAAGAAAAAATGCCCAAATAATTATAATCAGAAACACAAAAGATGAAGTCACATCTGACCCCGAAGAAATGCAAAAGATCATTAGAGACTACTATGTACACTTGTGTGGAAGCAAACTGGAAAATCTTAAGGAACTGGAAGACTTTCTGATATCACACAACCTGCCTAGGTTGAAACAAGAAGTAATCGAGACCCTAAATAGACCAATAACAATCAAGGAAATTGACTTTATAATAAGAAAACTACTTACAAAAAAACCCTGGACCAGAGACTTTCCAGTAGAATTCTATAAGACATTTAAGGAGGAGCTGATACCAATGCTACTGAAAGTATTTCAGGCGATTGAGAAAGATGGAACCCTCCTCAAACCATTCTATGAAGCTAACATCACGTTGATACCCAAGCCAGGTAAAGAACCAACAAAGAAGGAGAACTACAGGCCAATATCGTTGATGAACATAGATGCCAAAATTCTCAACAAGATCCTAGCAAACCAGATTCAGCAACACATCTCAAAATTCATCCATCATGACCAAGTAGGCTTCATCCCTGGGATGCAAGACTGGTTCAACAATCGCAAGACAATAAATGTAATTAAATACATCAACAGATGTCAGAACAAAAACCACATGATTATATCATTAGATACAGAAGAAGCTTTTGATAAAATCCAGCACCCCTTCCTGATAAGAACCCTTGAACACCTAGGCATACACAGAACATACCTCAAAATAGTAAAGGCATCTATGAGAAACCCACAGCTAGCATACTCCTAAACAGACAAAAATTGAAGCCATTTCTCCTGAAAACTGGAACAACACAAGGATACCCACTCTTTCCCCTCCTGTTCAATATAGTATTGGAAGTCCTACCTAGAGCAATCAGAAAAGAGAAGGCAATAAGGGGTATCCAAATAGGAAAAGAGGAAGTCAAGTTATCCCTTTTTGCTGACAACATGATTGTGTACCTTGAAAACCCAAGAGAATCTGTCAAAAGCCTACTTGCACTGATAAAGGACTTTGGCAAAGTCTCAGGGTATAAAATAAATGTGCAAAAGACAATCGCATTTCTTTACACCAATAATAAACAAACAGAAACCCAAATAAAAGCACAATCCCATTCACAATAGCCACAAAAAAATGAAGTGCCTTGCCATCTTCCTAACCAGAAACATGAAAGACCTTTACAATGAAAACTACAAAACACTGCTCAAAGAAATCAAAGATGACACAAACAAGTGGAAAAATATCCCATGCTTATGGATTGGAAGAATCAATATTGTGAAGATGTCCATCTTACCTAAGGCAATCTACAGATTTAATGCAATACTCATCAAATTACCAGCAACATTCTTCTCAGACCTAGAAAAAAACAATACAGGAATTCACACAGAGACACAAATGACTGAGAATAGCCAGAACAATCCTCAGCAAAAAAAAAAAAACAAAAAACAAAAAAAAAAACAACAAAGCAGGAGGTATCACACTACCAGACTTCAAACTTTAGTATAAAGCTACAATAATCAATACAACTTGGTATTGGTACAGGATCAGGCATATAGACCAATGGAATAGAATTGAGATTCCAGAAGCAATACCTCAATTTCTCAACCAACTCATCTTCGACAAAGCCTCCACCACCCACCACTGGGGAGAGGAGAACCTATTCAGTAAATGATGCCGGGAAAACTGGCTGACCACATGAAGAAGACTCAAGACCCCTATCTATCCCCATACACAAAAATTAATGCTAAATGTATCAGAGAACTAAATGTAAAACCTCAAACCATAAGAACCTTAGAAAATGCATGACACACCCTTATGGAAATTGGAAATGGCATCCAATTCCTGAACAAAACCCGAAACCCACAGGACATAAGAGATAAGAGACAAGTGGGACCTCATTAAGCTGACAAGTTTCTGCAAATTCAAATAAACCATCAAGAGAGCAGGGATACAGCCCACAGACTGGGAAAAAGTATTTGCCAACTCCAGGTCTGACAAAGGCTTAACATCTTGGATCTACAAGGAACTCAAATGTGCTGAAAAGAAAAAAACAAACAGCCCCATTATAAAGTGGGCAAAAGATATGAACAGACACTTCCCAAAGGAAGACATTCGAGTAGCCAACAGACACATGAAGAAATGTTCAACCTCACTAACCATCAAGGAGATGCAAATCAAAACCACACTGAGATACCACCTAACTCCAGTTAGAATGGCAATTATCAATAACCCAAAAAATAGCAGTTGCTGGAGAGCATGTGGTGAAAAGGGAACACTTCTACACTGTTGGAGGGAGTGCAAACTAGTGCAACCTCTGTGGAAAACAGTGTGGTGATTCCCAAAAGCCCTAAATATCGACCTCCCATATGACCCCGCAATCTCCCTACTGGGAATATACTCTGAAGAACTCAAATCACTCTATAAAAAAGATACTTGCACACGTATGTTTATCGCAGCATTGTTCACAATAGCAAGAACCTGGAACCAACCATGCTGTCCATCAAAAGAGGACTCAATAAAAAAATGTGATACATATACATGATGGAATACTACACAACCATAAGAAAGAACAAAATCATGAATTTTGCAGCAACCTGGACGGAACTAAAGTCTATAATACTGAGTGACCTCTCACAGAAACAAATATCTGAGTATCACATGTTCTCACTCATATAGTGAACTTTGAACATCTATCGTAATACTATGAGAAAAGGATTGACAATGGTGGGAAACTATGGGGGGAGGGAGGGAAGGGAGGTGGGATTAGCGGTAGTCAATATCTGTCTGGGGACGGGGAGACACCCCTTATCAACAAGGGTGCCTGAATGAAGCATATTTGTATACCTAACCCTTAACTGTACCCCACAATATTAAAATAAAAAATTTTGATTTAAGAAAAAACTATGAAGTCACAAAAGTCCCCAAATAGCCAAAAAAATGAATTAATTTTAAGAACAAAATTGGAGACGCCATGCTTCTTGATTTCAAATTATATTATAAAGCTATTGTATCCAAAGCAATATGGCATAGAAACAGATGTGGAATGACAAGGTAAAATAAACAGACTAGAAATAAACCCATGCATATATGATCAACTAATTTCAACAAGAGTGCCAAGAATATACAGTGGGGAGAATAACCTCTTCAGTAAATGGTGTTGGGAAAACTGTATATTCACATGCAAAACAAGAACAATTTTTTTTTTCTTTGAGTTGGAGTCTCACTCTGTCACCCAGACTGGAGTGCAGTGGCCGCTTCCGGTCACCGCAACCTCGACCTGCTGGGCTCCAGCGATCCTTCCGCCTCAGCCTTCCGAGTAGCCGGAATTACAGGCATGCGCTACCACGCCCGGCTGATTTTTTGATTTACTGTAGACATAAGGTCTCGCTACCCAGGCGGGTCTCAAACCCACGGGCTCAGGCAATCCACTCACCTCAGCCTCCCAAAGGCTCGGGATTATAGGCTGAGCCACCGAGCCCGGCAACAAGAACAATTTAATGTTTGTCTGGTCCATAAACATTATGGATTAAGGACATAAACTTAATGCCAGAAACTTTAGCACTCCTTTAAAAAATTTTGGAAACAATCTTAATGTTGGACTTGGCAACAATTATTTGAATATGACACCAAAGCACAGGCAACTACAACAAAGATAAGCAAATGGCACTATAACAAACTTAAAAGCTTCTGCAAAGAAAATGGTCAATAAAATGAAAAGGCAACCTGTAGAATGAGAGAACATATTTGCAAACCATATATCTTCTAAAGGGTTAATATCTAAAAAATATTAGTTAGGAACATATGCAACTCAATAACAAGGAAACAAATAACCCAACTGAAAAATGGGCAAATAATTTGGGCATTTTACCAAAGAACACATACAGATGCCTAATAGGCATATAAAAAGGTTTGCGACATCATTATCAAGGAAAGCAAATTAAACTAAAACGAGGAAAAAGATTCTGCCATTTGCAAAAGGGTGGATAAAACTGGAGGCCACTGTGTTAAGCGAAGTAAGCCAGAAAGAAAAACACTGCATTATCTCACTTATATGTGAAATCCAAGAAAACAGTTTAATACATAGAAACTTGGAATAAAATGATTGTCATTGGGGTGAAACATGAGGGAAAAAATGAGGTCAAATAATACAAAGTTACAGATCGGTAGGATGAATAAGTACAAAGATCAAATATACAGTATGAAGACTATAGTTATGTATTGTACACTGGAAGTTTGCTAATGTAGTAGATTTTTGGTACTCTTACGGCATACACATATAAAAGAGTAACTGTGAAATGAAGTATATAGTAATTTTCTTTATTATCGTAACCACTTTATTATGTATAAAGTATAGCAAAACATCATGCTGTATGTCTTAAGTATATAAAATTAAAAAGTACAATGAAGCATAAATTCATACCTGTTAGGATAGCTATTATCAAAAATAAAAAGATAAGTGTTGGAAAGAATGTGAACACTTGTATGCTGTTGGTGGGTATGTAAATTGGTACAGCCATTATGGAAAATAGTATAAAGGACCCCCAAGAAATTAGCAATGTAACTACTATATTATACCGCAATTTATCATCTGAGTATATAGTCAAGGGAAATAAAATTACTATCTTGAAGACGTATGTGCACTCTCATGTTCATTGCAGCATTATTCACAATAGTCAAGCTATGGAAATGATTTAAGTGTCTGTCCATGAATGAATGAATGAGAAAATGAACTACCTATCTGCCTATTACCTGGCTGTCTCTATCGTCTATTTATCATCTATCTACCTATCTATCTAATCTATCAATTTATCTTTCTATTATCTAGCTCTCTATAGATATATGTCTACCTCTATTATCTATATCTATATCAATCGTCTGTCTATCTACTATAATCTATCTGTCTATCTAATGGAATATTACTCAACCTTTAAAAAGGAAAATGTCCTCCCATATGTGATAACATGGATGAGTCTGGAGGATATTATAAGTGTCCTTATAAGTGAAATAAGCCAGACACAGAAAGAAAAATATTGCATTATCTCCCTTATGTGTGAAATCTAAAAATACCACATTCATAGAAGCAGAGAGTAGAATAATAATTACCAGGATAAAGGGAAAATGGAGAGATGCTGGCTAAATAGTACAAAGTTTCAGTTGTTTTGGATGAATAAGATCTATAAATCTAATATACAGTTTAGATACTATGCTGATAAAACTGTATTGCATACTTGAAATTTCCTAAGAGGGTAGATCTTAATTGTTTGTACCACAGAAAAAAATGGTAAAAGAACTCAGTCTATTATTAATATATAATTTTCATAGTTATCTGAAGTCACAAATTGGTTTAAATTCTGAACACAGAAGCTGAACTGCAACTGAGAATGTTTTATGTTACCAAGAGCAAATAAAAAAAGGAAAACTGACAGATATACTTCCTCTGTATCGTTTTCACTCAATAAATGCTGAGTTACATTCTTGTTTTATTTTTTGCTTATGACCTAAGCATATTTGATATGCTTAAGTAGTGAAAATTTATATTTTATGGAATTGAGATTTTACTCATATTAAAATTCACATCTATGGATTTTCATATGGAAATTTCTATTCTCCAAGTATATCAAAATAAAATAATAGTTTTATTATTTCAAACTTTGTAAAGAGGGCCCAGATCTTGCTGTTAACTAATATATAATTCACTGTATACAATCATTTCAAATTAAAAGAAAATTTATTTACCACAAATATTGGAATCGTTCCTTGGAAAACAAGCATCTTATTTTAAAACTGAATCAAAACGGATCTAAATATTTGCAAAATATACCTGAAATAATATATTGAGCCCTACAGAATATATTGCACATAAATACATATTTGGGAAATCATTTTTGTACTTTGTGATGTAGTAACCTCTTACTGATCTTCATTGATTTCCTGACACATAAGCACATTTTAACCAAAGACTTCTTTATCCTGGTAGTGCATTTGCCACACTGTCTCAAAATTCTATTAACTATTTTTATTAAATTATAGTAATAAAATGAAAAGTTATTAAGTAATAATTGGATAACAATGGTAATTCTAGCTTTTTAATTGTTTTTTTAACTGTATATTTTTACATTGCTCATTGAATTATAGATGTTTAAAATCACCCATAGAATTACTGTAACGGAAGGATATTTAAAAGTCATCTAGTCCAGTGAGTTATAACCTTATTTTACCAGCAGAACTGTTTTATATTTTCAAATAAAATTGCATATGAAGCCCCAATAATAAAACAGAAAGTACAGTAGTTCGGGATTAGAGAAAAGCGAGAATGACTTCATCCCTTGCAACAGAACAATGAAGTTCCCCAGAGCACAGTTTGATGACCACTGATCTGGCTAATTTGCCCAATACGCTTAGAATCTTTTCTATGGTCATGTTGTTTCATCAATAATATGACCAGAAACAGGGGCATGATACTTTATAATGAGGACATTTCTTTTTTTGGAACATGTCTAAATTATTATAAAAAAAAATATTGTCTACATTGTCTCCAAGTAACACGTGCTTATTTATCGTATTCTTGTTCTCTTTGGTGATTATTTCATGTCATAACCTTCCAGATATTTGAAGACATTAAAACCCTATGACCCATATCACTCTGAGTAGAAATAATCTTGGCTAAAGGTGAAATAATTTTTTCCCCTTGCCTTTCTCTGCCTGGATGGTACTATATTTAGGAGATAGACTGGCTCTGTCCTCTGGTTGTGGCCATGCAGAAAAAAGGAATCATATAGCAAAAGCTAGATGAATATTGGATTCTGAGTAAAATAGTCAAAGGAATATATAAAGAATCTAATATTTTGAAGTCCTTGGGATCAGGCAGAGATGAAAACAGACTCAAAGCAAAGGGGACTAAAAGGTTTACATACAAGGTAAAAATAATTTGGGGAGCATAAAATAGAAAAATAAAAAATTAAAACTTTATATAGAAGTGGAAGATTATGGAACACTTTTTTTCTATAGCCAAGGAATGTGATAATTAAATGCAGTAATATGTTTATGTGTTTTACTTATTCTAAGAACCATCAACCCAACTATTCAAGTTTAATGGAATCCTCCAGATCTATGAGGCTATCAATAGCCATCCCTGCCAATATTTGTTTGGGATAGTGATTCTAGTTTTTTTTTTTGAGTTGGAGTCTCACTCTGTCACCCAGACTGGAGTGCAGTGGCCGCTCCCGGCCACTACAGCCTCAACTTACTGGGCTCCGGCAATCCTTCTGCCTCAGCCTGCCAAGTAGCTGGAACTTCAGGCATGTGCTACCACGCCCAGGTAATTATTATTATTATTTTTTATCTTTGTAGAGATGATGTCTCACCAAGTTGCCCAGGTGGGTCTCAAACCCGCGGGCTCAGGCAATCCACTTACCTCAGCCTCCCAAAGTGCAGGATTACAGGCTGAGCCACCAAGCCTGGCCGTGATTCTAGTTTTTAAGTTCTCAGACTTGTTTCTTAATCTGCAATAATCAACACTGATACAAGTAGAATACTTCCCATCTACTCTCTCCTGGCCCTCACCTCTTATGTTTTTCAACCAGTTTAGTGGCCTCAAGTTCTGTTCTAAATATTTTCCATCATGCCTTCATTGTTTTCCCAGAAAGTTGGATTGGAAGTCACCCCAGATTGGAAAAAAAAATAACAAAATTGGTCAGATTTTTGATGTTTCAGAATTAGTAAAGAGAAAAGAAAATTCAACAGAAACTCAGGAGCACTGTAAGACCTCTGACTTACACTAGAACAAAGGAATAATAACAAAGCAGAGAAGAGGGTGTAGAAGAGCATTGTTGATTATCGGTGTCACCATCAGCATCATACAAGGTAACATGGAGCACCAACTATGTGCTCAATTGGCTCCAAGTTTCTGACACATAATATCTAATTTAATTACTATTATTCTACATATTTTACATGTGGGTATATAGTTACATAGTGGTTAAGTGAGAAGTCTACCATCACACAGCTAGTAACTGGTAAATATAGGATATGAAATTATGCAGTTTGACTTCTGGAGCTCAAACTTTTAATTATGACATTTAATTTTGAAAAAGGAATTAGTATATAAAATGTGAAAAATTGTATATAGCTTACATATTCCTGTTTTAGAAGAAGTAAAAATATGAAATTGTAGATAAAATATGAAATAGTTGATAAAACAACAGACAGAGAAAATGGGAGTTGAGAGAGAGACAGGCAAGAAAAATGGAGGCGAAAATACAAGTGTTATGGTTTGAATGTTCATTCCCTCTCAAACTCATGATAAAATTAATTGGCATTGTAACAGTATTAAGAAGTGGCGTCTTTAAGAGGTGATTAGACTATGAGGATGTGCCCTCATAAAAAGGATTAATGTTATCACAGGAGTGGGTTTCTTATCAATGAATGAGTTGAGTCCCCGTGTCTCCCTCTTGCTCTCTCTTTGTTCTTTCCCCATGTGTTGCCTTCTGTCATGTTATGATATAACAATAAGGCTCCTGCCAGATGCTGGTCCCCCTTTTAGGACTTCCCAGACTTCAGAACAATAAGCCAATAAGTTTCTGTTCATTATAAATTACTCATCTTCCGGCATCCTGTTATAGCAGGACAAATAAACTTAGATGATAAGTATAGGACATAAAGACAAAAATAATTTTCAATTACAAAATCGTCAACAACATTATGGATTATTACATCAGGACTGACATGCATAAACTTAGGTACATGATAATAAAAGTTGGGAGGATGTCCCGGGATCAATTTGTAAATTTCCAGAATGACACTGAGTCATTTTTCCAGGAAGACCTAGTTCCTTTTATTGGAGAAAGGTATTAGAAACCAAGATCTCTGTGCTGGGTATAGTCATTGCTCCTAGGGTTTCATTGCTTCCAGACCCTCTTGGCTAAAAGAGCAAGAAGATACATATGTGTATACTAGTCTATTATATGCACATATCTATAAATAGTTCTATGTGTATTCAGCAGTACCCATATTAAGATAAACAGTTTATATTGATGTCACTAGCCCTAATACATTATCAAATTAATCATTCTAGATTACTGCCTATGCACATTTGTAAATTCTCATACCAACAAACTTGGCTCCCACTACTTATAATTTGTTAACATTTTTGAATTTCAGTGGATGTGTATTTCAGTATCATAATTTTTAACTCGTACTTTACAAGAAACAGCCTCAGCAATGGCTATGTTCAGTTCCTTTGCATTTAGTCTTGCAGAAGCCATTCATTTGCAAACTTATTGAGGTCAGCAACTTTACTGCCCCGTCTTCTATCTTCAGCAGTGCTGTTCCATATGTTTTTTTAATACAGAGATTCTTATGTCACAGGTTGCATTCTATTTTCAGATCTCCTGTTCTTCTACATTTTTAAAATGTTTACATGTGCTAAAGTTCAGTCTTTGTGGTGTGAAGTTTACAGATTTGACAAATGGATAGTATTATGTATGGACCATTGCAGCATCACACCACTCTAAAAATTCTTTGTGTTGTTGGGCTCAGTGGCTCAGCCTGTAATCCCAGTGCTTTGGGATTACCTCAGGCCGAGGTGAGTGGATTGCCTGAGCCCGCGGGTTCGAGGACCACCCAGGCAATTTGGCGAGATCTCATCTTTACAATAAATCAAAAATTAGCCGGGAGTGGTAGCGTGCGCCTGTAGTTCCTGCTACTTGGAAGGCTGAGGCGAAGGATCGCAGGAGCTCAGCAGGTCGAGGCTGTGGTGGCCGGGAGCGTGCCACTGCATTCCCGTCTGGGCGAGGGAATGAGACTCCAACTCAAAAAAAAAAAAAATCTTTTGTGTTTCACCAATTCAACCCTTCTCTCATGCCCCCAAGTCCTCAGCACACTCTGAATATTTAACAATCTCTCTCTTTTTTTGGGGGTAAGGAAACTGAATAAATTCAAATTTGTTGCCATCAAGAATTGTGCAGTGATGCTGTCGTTTTTCTTAACAAATAGAAAACAGACTGTGTACAACAGTGAAATCTACAGCACTAGCATCCACAAGGTACAAATGAATGCTTAATCATCCAACATTACCAGCCCTGGACTGTTGATCTTGACAGAGCCTAGATAGCTTTGGAGACATCTGCATCACATCCCTCAGCTAACGCAGTTATGCACCCTCCCCGTCCCTACTTACCTATCTAGATAGTGCTGCCTAGAAGAAGAGGCCCTCTCCTTGCCCCTCAGCAAGCTGAGATAATAAGGATTGATTATGGTACCATTGATAGAAGTCCAGTAGTTTTGCCACATTGGTTTAGGAGGGCATCTTGGAGTGAGCTTTGCAAACCAGGGAGGGAAATCATCTAGCCTCTGCTCTGAGGACAGATGGGTGATACCAGGCCCACTGGCCTGGACCTGAAAGGCCAGCCAAGTTCCTGCTTGATCCTGAGGTGTGTGGAGCATATCACACCCTCTGACCTGTGCCTTTCACCTTAGTCATGCAGCCTGACTCCACAGCCTACAAACACCATGCCATCCTGCAATATTGACAAAATCAGGCTCAGCAGGCCCAGTGGTCTGCCAGCAAGTCCTTTGGGAACCACAGAGTGTACTGCCTTCTGATATTGGCTTTTTAAATCAGAGATGTGAATTTAAGATTCCTTGCTTTTTGCTTGCAAGTCTTTTCATGGCTTGCAAGTTAATTACTTTTTACTGTTGAATAGTATTCCATAATGTAGATGTAGCAATTTTTTCCACATATTCACCTTGTAAAAGAGCATTTTGATTGCTTCTAGTTATGATGATTATGAATGAAATTGCTTAAAACCTTTGTGTGCAGGTTTTTTTATGGGATTGAATTTCCATATTACTGGCTAGGAGTGTGATTGCTGGATTATACGGTAAAACAAGTTTTAGATTTGTAAAAAACTGCCAAACCATCTTCCAAAGTGATTGCCCATTTTACATTTCCATTGCCAATAAATGAGAATTTCTATTGCTCCACATAATTGCAAGCATTTGGTATTGTCAAATTTTTGGAATGTAGACATTCTAATAGGTGTGTAGTGTTTGCTCATTGATGTTTTAGTTTGCAATTTCCCAATGCCAAATAATGTCAAGCATCTTATAATACACTTGTATTCCCTCTGCAGACCTTCTAGTTTTCTTCTCAGTTTCCTACTCCTCCTCCTATCTTCTTCTTTTTTAAATTGGAGTCTCATTCTGTTGCCCAGGCTACTGTGCAGCTGCAAGATAATGTCTGCACAGACTCGACCTTCTAGGTTCAGGGGATCCCTCCATCTCAGCCTTCCTTAGCCTGGAACTACAGGCAGCATCATCACACCCATTAATTTTTTGATTTATTGTGGAGACAGGTCTTGCAAAGTTGCCCAGACTTGTCTTGAACCCTGGGCACAGGCAGTCCTCTTGCCTACACCTCCCAAAGTGCTGGGATTACAGGCATGAGCCATCAAGCTTAGTTGTAGATTTTATTTTGTTTATTGGAGTCTCACGCTGCCACTACGTCTTAGGTGTCCAGGCTGGTCTCGAACCTCTGGGTTTAGGCAGTCACCTTGCCTCTGCCTCGCAAAGTGCTGGGATTACAGGAATAAACCACTGTGCCTGGCTGTAGATCTTCTTTAATGCAGTATCTGTTCAGGTCTTTTACCCATTTTTTAAAATTGAGTGATTTGTTATCTCATTGTTGAGTTTGAAGAATTTTTTGTATGTTTTGGGTGCAATTTTTAAAAGTTAGATATGTTTTCAAATATTTTTTTCCTAGACTTGTGTTTGACTTTGAACCTTTAACAGTTTTTTCCAGGGAAGATTTTAATTTTTAGCAAGTCAATCTTGTCAATTTTTTATTACATGAATTAGCCTTTTTGTGTTGTTAACACTAGCATTTGATTACTGACATCTACCCCATTCAAAAAAGTGCATATCCTATTAAAATTAATTTCAGTTTTTAAATGCTAACTGAAATATTTCTTAATGATCTCTCTCTCTCTCTCTCTCTCTCTCTCTCTCTCTCTTTCTCTCTCTCTGCTTGATACTGGTCTCACTCTGTTGTCCATGTTGATCTCAAACTCCTGAGCTCATGGGATCCTCCATCTCAGCCTTTTGAATAGCTGGGACTATAGGCATGCACCACTCTACCCAGTTTCTGATCTGCTTTATTTCCGTATTGTAGAGCTAAGAAAAACGTGGCAAAAATTGTGTAAGTATACTACATAGTGTAGTGTTCTATAGAGAAACTTTAAGACATAACTAATAAATAAATTATATATATAACTACATTTAAACTGTAGCTAAAATATATAAGGAAAATATGGTGAGATAAAAGTTACTTGTACATAATGAGTTTTAAAATTTATTTCATAAATAATATAAAACTTGGAGTGAGAAACATACTACTAGCTAATCAAATTTATTTGAACTATGCTCTCATTTGGAAATTAAAATGTAAATTTAGACATTACTTTGAGTGGACCAGGCCAGAGACCATGTTCTTGGATATTTCTAGTTAACTGAAGCATCTATTTAACTCAGATTATCCCAATAAGCAATTTCTGAGTCACCTATATGCATTGAAGCATTTTGTAAATGAGTAAGTAAAACATGTACATTAGGGATTACATATTCAACAGATGATTTTATTCTTTGGAGTACACTAATTCTTGGATTACTCTGCTGTGTCCAGTTTAGAGAAAACCTCTCTTAAAATCATAATGTTTCTATTTTTATGAGCATAGTGAAAACAATCACAAATTGGGATGTCAGGATCATTCACTAATTATTGATTTGCAATGCTTGCTTAAATTTTGATTTTATCTTTGTTTTTCTTTTGATAGCACTAAGCAACAAGTATCATTTGATTTGCCATACACTTTAAAATATATTTCAAAATTATATTTTTGTCCAATGTGAATTATTTATAATGCATAGACTTGATACTGAAGGGTTAATTATCTTGGTCATATAAATAAGGTTATTGCCATGAGCCATAAGCATGTGGGGTTTATTTTTAAAATTACAAAATAGAGTTCTGTAAATCTGGGAGCAGAAAAAAGAAGACTGGCAGTGAGTAGACAAGCAATTTTCTTTTATGCAGTCATTTAAAGTTCCCAAAGACTGTCGCTAAACAAAAAGAGGAGGTGTTACCTACAGAAATGTTGACGTCTGCGTTTAAAAAGATGACAAACAGTAATAACTCTAAATTATTATAATCTCCTTTACTCCTCAAGGCACTATAAATCATATTGTCACTAAAACCAGAGGCTTATTTATTCTTTCAACATAAATAATAATGAGTTCCAGGTGAGTAGGAGACTAGATATTTGTAAGACTATTTAAATGCTTTGATTTAGAGTAGTCAATGATCTCATAAAAGTACAGAAGACAAGTGAAGGTAAACAGCATGAAACAGATATGATAATTTAGCACTGAGTTCTCCACTAAATGCTTGAAGGATATACACAGTTTATGGGATAATAATAAACATTGATTTTTTTTCCAATGAAATGTCTTTGAGAAGAAATCAAGCACTTGTTCATAGTGATTGAGTAAGAAAAGGATTGACCTTTAGTTTTTTAGTTCTCTTTTGAATGAATTAACATGTCTAATTATTGATGAGGTTGAAAGTTGCCTTGCTCATTTTTCTTCAAATGCTTTGGAAGAATTTACAAATGCTCTTTTACAAGTAACAACAAATAGAATATAAGCCCATGCATACAGAATTTAGCTCTATGGTTCATTTACACCATTTATTTTTGCAGCAAATATTTAAGTGCTTCATACTGAGATAAGATAAGTACAATAAAGGCCTTGCCCTCCAGGAACTATCCAGGAGTCACTTAAAACAATAGACTGAGTGTCTATGTACAATTAGACAGATGACCGTAGATGCCAATCTTTGAAGCCAGGAAGTTGTGTGAGCATTCTTAGTACCTAAATGTTCTGTCAGAAGCAGGGAGGGTGTGGCACAAATTTATAGAAATAACATTGTATTAATATCCTTAGAGATACAAGGGGGGACCTCAAAAACTGGAATTTATTTATGGAAAAATGTGTATTTATTTTTACATGTTTAAACTTCAGTCACCTTCAAAGTACTCTTCGTTTGATACAATACACTTATGATGCTTTTTCTTCTGCTCACAATTTTTGAACTCGTCAATTTTGATGCCTTTTAGTTCTTCTGTTGTTTTTTGTTTCATCTCTTTCACATCAGCAAAATGCTTCTTTCTGAGGATTTTTTTAAATCCGGGGAAACAAAAAGAAGTCGCTTGGGGCAAGATCAGGTCAATAGGAAGGGTGGAATGTGGGTTATGCTGTTTTTGATAAAAAACTTCTGAACACTCAGAGTGATGTGAGTAGTTGTGCTCTAAATCACCCATCATGAAATGGGCAAACACGCACGCTGAAAGAATCTCCAAAAAAAATTCACTGAAGCTGAATGCAACCTCTCACACAACTCTAGCTGGTACATTAATGCTGATGGGTTCTCCCCAGTTGACAAGAATAATTTATACAAAGACAAAATAAAGGACTGTAAAAATTTGTCTGAGTAGTTACAATAATATTTATTTTTATACACATGATTGTGATTACATGAAATTAATACTACTCACCATATGGAGAACCCAGCAATAAGCCTCAGCATTTCATGCTATATTGACCTACGCTCATAACATATAATTCATTAACATGTTATGCAACAATGGAAAGATCAGCCTTTGTTTTAATAAAATTACCTGAAGGAATCTGAGGACTAGAAGGGTATTGAGTAAGAATGTGGAAAACACATTTTTTATGTATGACTAATGAAACAAAAAGTGTTATTTGAAAGTGAAAAGTGCTAAGAGAAAGAAAAACAATAAAAACAATATATCAAGAAGATAAAATTATTAGTTTTAATTTCTTCCTGTTTTTCTATTGAAGGGTAAGTTTCTAGAAATAATATGAAATTTAGTGTAACATTTTGTTATGATAATTTACAAGACATAGTATTATTATCATTTTGAGTTGGGGGTCTCACTCTGTCACCCAGGCTGGAGTGCAGTGGCATGGTCATGGCTCACTGTAATCTTGACCTTCTGGGCTCAAGTGGTCTTCCCATCTCTGCCTCCCAAAGTGCTAGAATTGAAAGCATGAGCCACTGTGCCATATTATTTGAAAAGCTTGCTTAGTTAACTATTGCTTGTTACAACAAATTATTATAAGCTTAGTGGCCTAAAAGAGCACAAACTTATTATAGTGCTGGAAGTGGAAAGTTCAAAATGGGTCACACTGAGCTAAAATCTAAGTGTCAGCTAAAACGTCTTCCTTCTGGAAACTCTAGGGAACAATTCATTTCTTTGCCTTTTTCAATGTCTAGAGGTTGCCTGCATTCCTTGACTTGTAGCCTCAAATTACTCAAATTTGTATTTCTGTTGTCATGGCCCCTGATGAGACTCTGACTCCCACTTTCCTTGTAAAAACTCTTATATGGGCTTATTATAAGGAAACTCATAAAATGTTTCCAATGAGTTTATTCAGATAATCAAGAATAATCTTTCTTTTTTAAGATTCTGAACTTGATCATGTCTGCGAAATCTCTTTAGGTAGGGAAGATAACATTTTCACAGATTCTAAAGATTAGACATTGACACCTTTGAAGGGATGTTACTCTGCCTACCACAAGCATATAGCACTGCTTATTATGCAAAACAAGTTGCTATTGTAGGAATAATATTGTAGAGAAGAGAAGAATGCTGGATCCAACTTATGACTCTCTTCTTACTGCGACATGTTCTGGAAGTTCATAATTTGATCTGAACACCATTATTCTAAATTGTATAAAGAAGAGTCAGATATCCCTCCCTTGATTACTTCCCAGGCACGTGATAAGAATTGAATGATATAACCCAGGTAAATGTATTCTGCAAAGCATACATAATTTACAAGAGGAAAGTCTTTATTAATAATGCTGAAAAAACTTCAGACTCCCTGCAAAATAAGTAAATATCCCAAATTCCATGGCCTGCTTAATTCCATTGAGAAAAAGGAGCCCAGAAATGACTTTTTTACTGATTTATATCCTAAAGTTGAAGTGATCTCTTAGCAGCACTGCATGACGGTTTCACAGAAGACCATAATAAAACTGCAAATGGAGATAAATAAAAATGTGAAAGGAAGGAGTACAGTGCAAAGAAAAGCACTTATGGCACTGAGTATTGGACATGTGGCTCCTGGGGCTGAAACTGCTCACGGGTACTTAGGAAACCAGTCTAAAAACTGTTCATTCCATTCTGTTAAATGGGAAAATAGGAAGCAAAATGCAATACTTATTATATCTTGATGTAGCACTGTGAGATGCTTTTATTTTGAACCGGGAAGTGATGAACTCACTCCTGGAAACCTAAGGATTACTAAGCATAATAATGTGTTCCGACTCCTGAAAACCTCTCAGAAGCACTCAACAAATCATCAGAGCCTTAGACAAATTGATGCAAGGGTTTAAGAAGATATGCTAGGGCATCAGAGTGCTGAGGTGGGAGAATGAATCATTTTGCTTAATAGCCCTTTAAACAATCTTCTCCTCATACCTTGTTTTCCTTGCTGCCTTTGTTGTGATAGTTTAACTGCATCAGTTGTCTTTGGGTATATCACCTCAAGTGGTGTTTTCTTTTGGCAGGCTTTTATTTATATTTGCAATTTGTAAACACCTTTAAATCAATTTCTTACATTCCCGAATTTTTACATTTAGAATTAAACTCCTTTTGTTGATGTTGCCATAGATACCTGGCCTTTTATTATATTAGCCTTTAGATTTATTTTCTCTAACATCCATCTCTGTCTGAAAGCTTTTTAGGTTATTTGCCAACAGAGCACACAAGTTTATCTCTTGAGAGTGATAAGTGTGAGGTAGAAGAGAGAGAAGAAGAAGAAGGAGAGAGTAGAAAGAGAAAGTAGATAATGTATAATTCTTAAGTGCTCTATAATTTTCTCCTATATAATATGCAACACTTTATTTTTTCATTTCCATTTGTTAGCCTATAATTGCTTACATCTGTCATGTGCAAAAATGTATCTACAGCACGTATATAAATGTTAAATTCTGCTTCATGGGGTGCATACATCTTCATATTTACTAAGAAATATGCGACAAAATTGCTTTATAGTCATTTAAAAAATGTGTAAAAAATAAACTTTGTATCTGAGAAATACAAGTTATTTTAAATTATCAGGCCCAGAGAGGCATTGGAATGAAACAGCAGTCATGTCACTTGCCCCTGAGCTAAAGAATTATCTCTTGAAGCCCCTTGCTATGTGAACTCTATAATACCTGACACCAAGTAGCAATAAAAATCATATACTCTATAGTTCAACAATATACAGGCAATCATTAAGTAACGCTACTTATCTAAATCAATGACATTTCTTGGTGACAATTTCTGGTGTATCGCCTCCCCCTTCTGATTTATCTTTTTTCTCCTTTGAACACTTGCACCTCCCTTTTGTTCTCTGGAGCACTCTCCAAGGAAACTTGGAAGTGGGTCTCAGGCTGCAGTCCTCAACTTCCGTACAAATAAACACTCTGTACTTTAATTTTGCCTCTGTTTCTTACATATATGTTGACATGTGGTAAAATTTTTTTTAAAAAATCCCCTTTCTCTTTTCACATACTATGCCATGTTGGACAAGTCATTTGTTATCCCTGTGTCTTAATTCTTCATTTGCTGTATTGAATAATTAGCACATACCCCAGAGGGTTATTGTGAAAATTAAATGAAGTTATGTGTAAAGTTTCAAGTACAGTACCTGACACAGGAGGCAATTAATAGTAGACTAAAAAAAGAGGAAGAAAATTAAGAACAAAATGTTAGCAGCCATTTATTATATTCATAGCTTCTTTCTTTCTTTTTCTTTATTTGTAACTGACCAGTTATATGTGAAATAGAGACTTAACATTGAATGATACTCAGGCAGAACAAGCCAGTTAACAGTCTATTGTTGGTTTCATAACTGACCTCTATTCTGTGCTAACCCACTAGTATCTGGGTTTCTTTTTTCCTCATTTTCAAATGCAACTTGAGGATAGAATTGTTAGATGATTACTTAGGTATTTGTGTTTAAAGTGTGCTTTTTAAAAAATACACCACTTAGAAAGTACATTTTTTATACAGTTTGTACGCCCAAAGCAATTTTTAATTTGTCCAGATAAAATTTATATGACTGCTTTGATTGAACACATCCAGAAAAGATAGACTACTATCTTCAAAAGAAAGTTTACTTCATCTTCAAAGAGGTCCAAGAGGTAGAAATTTATTTTGTATTGGATAGTCACTTGCTTTCCTATAGCAGGCCTATGGATGTGTTGATATGAGTATTTTTCAAAAAATTCTTAGAGAAATTCATTATACAATTATTTTTCTTGGGAATTTTATGGACTTCCTGACAAAAGAATATTTTGTTCAAAATGATTATGTCTTAATCATTTTGGGGGAGTTAGAACTCTAATTAATTAATCACTTAATTACTTTTCTATTGCAACTGGATTTTTATTCATTTCATTTACGCACACAACTGGTTTAATGGCTCTTCTTGAATAGGTTATTTGAACTAATTGACTAGGGACTCAAATAGTCAAACCAATGCTGCATGGAGATGTGGAGTAAATACTTCCTCTTATAGAATTTAACTGGTCATTAGCCTACTTTATGAAAGTCTTAACTAATTCCTACTGACCTCTTCATCCTGTACTGTTTCTTTTGGGTCATTCTACTTAGATGGAAAAGCTTACTCTAGCAAATGAGATTATTAAGTAGATCAGTAACATAATTAATTCTCCAATGGTCACTGTTTCTATTTCTCTTATGGTCACTGATGAATCTATACTTTTTCATATAGCTTTGACTTTTATTTCAGTAATTCAGTGACAGTTATTTTTGTGACAAGCATTTACACGTAGAACATTTTGTTTTGTTTTGTTTTGTGTTTTTGAGTTGGAGTCTCACTCTGTCGCCCAGACTGGAGTGCAGTGGCTGCTCCCGGCCACCGCAGCCTCCACCTGCTGGGTTTCGGAGATTCCTCCGCCTCAGCCTTCCAAGTAGCCGGAATTACAGGCATGTGCTACCACGCCCAGCTGATTTTTTTATTTTTATTGTAGAGATGAGGTCTCGCTGCCCAGGCGGGTCTCGAACCCTCAGGCTCAGGCAATCCACTCACCTCAGCCTCCCAAAGGCGCGGGATTACAGACTGAGCCACCGAGCCCGGCTCGTAGAACATTTTTTAAAAATACTTTTGACTTTTTGTTTTGTCACAAATGTGAATGTGAGATTTGCATGCAGTTGTAAGGAATAAGACAGAAATACCTCATATACTATTTTCCTGGTTTCCTCCCAATGGTAACATATTTTATACTATAGTACAATATCATAACTGGAATATTGACACTGTCACAATCCATTTAACTTATTCATATTTCATCACTTTTAATGGAATTATTGTATAGGAGTTAGTATATGTGTCTATTAAGTTTTATGCACATTTACCGCATGTGGATATTTGTGTGATCATTTTCACAATCAAGATACAGAACCAGTCCATCTCTATTGGAATGTCCACCAACATCCCCCCAGGTATCTTACCGTTGTCATTGATATTGTCCTCAATTTCCTTCTTCTCTTCCCCTTCTTCCTCCTCCTTTTTCTCTGACAAAGTTGCCACTGGGAAAAAAGCAAAATCTTTTTAACAAATAGTGCTGGAACTACTGAATAGTCATGCTTTGTTTTGTTTCATTTTGTTTAAAAAAGGGAACTTAACCCTTACTTCACATCAAATACAAAAAATTAATTTTACTCACTTTACTCTAACCTGATCATAGATTGAACATTAGCGCTAATACTATTAAGCGTCTAGAAGAAAACATAGGAGAAAAATCATAGCAATCTTGAGTTAGGCAAGTATTTCTGAAATAAGTTGTAAAATGTACAAATGATTAAAATTGATAAATTGAATATTATAAAAATAGTCATATCAGATGTAGAGATTGCATAATTTGACTAGGATTTTTCTTATAAAGTAAAAATGCACTTATAATACAACTCCATTACTAGATCACCCAGGTGAAATAAAAGTCAATATACAAATAAACCTGTATGTTAATGTTTAGACACTATATTGATAATTGCCCCAAACTGAAAATTACTCAATTGTTTGTCAATTGAAAAAAATGGATAAATAAACTTTGGTACATCAGTAAAATGAAATGGGATGAGTCACAAATGTATTTATGGTAAGTAAAATAATTAAAATTCTAAAGGTTGCATACCATTTGATTTCAATTGCATGCCATGTTGGAAGAAGAAAAGTTTCTAAGAATAGAAGGAGATTGGGAGTTTTTTAAAATTGATTTCTGGAAGAGCGTTGAACATAAAGGATCATTTAGGAATTTTTGTTGTGACTGAATTGTTCTATATTTTGAAAATGATAGAGGCAACAGAACTATAGGTGTGTGTAAAAGTTCACAGAGTTGTATGCTAAAAGGAGTGTATTTTATAGTATGTAAGTTGGCATTAATATATGAGCAAGTGAAAAACTAATATAATAAACAGGTATTTATCATGAAATGTGGGTTTGAAATCTACATTTAATCACATCACATAAACTTCAGGCATTAAATATAAAACATAAATCTTTAAAAGTATTGGAAGAAAATACAATATGTTTATAACTTTAGGGTGAAGAAGGTTCATTTAACAAGTTACAAATGAAAGAATTACAAAGAAAGCAATAGATGGATGACTTTGATTACACAACATCACACATTTTTATATAATAAAATATGTCAGAAACAAATTATAAAAAACTAGTACCAGACTGGGGAAATATATATGAAGCATATAAAAGAGACAAAGAATATGTGGGAAAATAATGAAAAGAAGAAAATGAGATCAAACCAAATTAAACAACTTGAAAAATTTATGGACTAGGAAATCACAAAACAATATATGAAATTATTTTTGAACATATGAAAATATTTAATCTCACACAGTTCAAAGAACTGTTAATGAGTTTATGTTTTGGGGAAGCAATACTGCAATATACATTGTGTTTAAAATTTGCATAATTTTAAAATCAGAAGTACTTTCTCAAAATACCTTGAGAAATATCTGTGCAAAGAGAAGTACATTGCATTTTTATATATTTTTAAAAATTAGAGAATAAATAAAAGTCCATTAGTAGCAAATGTGTTCATTAAATTATGGTATAAAATTATTATGGCACTTTTAAAAATGGAATATAATGAATTAGATTCATACATATGCTAGGACATTTCTCTAAGTCTTATTTTAAAAAATACAGTTCATTAAAAATTCCCATGATTTGATTCTAGTTATAAGAAAAACCATACTGAACACAAAATTACAAGTTCTTTCATCAATACCTTTTTACAGTAAAAATTATATATAGCTATATCTATTAAAATTTGACCATGCTTTAAATATAGATACATATAAATATAGGTACACCATTCTGCAAGACTGAACTTTTGTAAAGTAAAATGACAGTGTCAAATGGCAAATATTTTTCATGTAAATCATTCCCTGCCATTGTACCACTTTTTGAAATGATTTTGTAAGAGTTACACTATAAAAGCTATAAAGAGTATGATCCTAGGAGAGAGAGAAAGCTATACACATTGCATGACTATTTACCAACTGCAAAATCTTAATCTGTTAGCATATTTGCAACACATTGCAAAACTACTTAATATACAATTAAGAAAGCACATTTAACTGTGGAAGACAAAACATAGTGTCATTTGAAAATCACAAATTAGACTTTAAAGGAATGCAAATTTAACATCCACTGTGATATTTAGTTCAGGAGCATTTGGGGTGATGAAGCATTTTCAAACATGTTAGGCTTTAATATATGACAAGAATTTGATTTTACTATTCATCTTGCTATATAATATCTCTGCCTGAGGCTACAAAAAGCATACTAGTTTAGAGTCTTGAATAGCAATGATAAACTCAAGATATTAAAACTCAAGGAGATAAAAAGTTTCCATGTAATTTACTCTAATCAAAAGGGAAATTATTCCTTAGTCCGCTTGCCAGATAAATCTTGAATTTGGGAATAGGCTTTAGCAGGTTTAATATTATCACATTGGTTCCTCATAGAGGAGAAATTGTCTTTCAAAGTCTCTGGAAAGGAAATCAAACAGATGCTCAAATCCTAAATTTAAGAAAATGATTAATTTAAAACTGTGTTTAACACTTGATTTTCATTAGTAAAAGTATAGCTTTTGAAATCTTTTCTTTTCTACTTAATTATCACCTACTGCTTTCCTGTTCCCTAGGAAAAGTAAAGCTTAATGAGATATTCTTATGTAACAATAGAAGTTCTTAAAAGAAAATTAAAATGTTTGTTCCTGCAGGGATTTACAGATTAATTTTTCCAATCATCTCATAGTATGAGGGAGGAAATCAAGGAAATATTTTATACAAATGGAAAGAATTACTTTTTTCTACATGGTAATTATTCCAGGAGCCTTGGCTGGCTTATTCCAGTGTGGTTTGTTCCCAGGCTTTTGTGCAGGTGACTCATGACTCAGGCTGAAAGAGAAGCAAGCGTCAGCAGGAGTCTGTTTGTCTCTGGTAAACATGCAGATTATACCCAAGGCAGAATATATGGTTCTCCAACTCTTTTTGTTTTCCCTTTCGTTTTGCTTTGCCTTTGTTAATAGCTGAGTAAAGGAAAACCTAGGAATTTTAAGTTTATCTAAGTTTAACATTTCTTCCTCGTATGCATACAAGCTGAGGACAACTTGTACAGAATTC
The DNA here is from genome assembly GCA_027257055.1 of Cephalopachus bancanus. NCBI lineage: Eukaryota > Metazoa > Chordata > Mammalia > Primates > Tarsiidae > Cephalopachus > Cephalopachus bancanus. The sequence goes on along the minus strand of JAPVLO010000024.1, from coordinate 9,852,319 downwards.
AGATATCGTTTCTCCCCCCACCTCGCACACACAATGCTAGTTAGAAAGGAAAACACAAAAAAGAATGAATGGTGAGGATGAATTGGGGAGTATTTTACAAATAACCCCAGTAATCTGTATTCTATTTTAAACTGTATTATTCGTATTGAATTTTACTTGGTTGTGAAATCATTACCAATTCCCTCCCCCCCACCCCCTTGGAGAATTAAGTCTTTTTGGTTCATTTAAAGTTCTATGGTGACAAATATTTAAGAATATCCAATAATGGCATTTGTAATTGAACCCTTTAAACAAATTATCCTTAGTAGTTGGAGTTATTCTGTAGGACTGCATCGTTTATTCATTCCTATGACTGGTGCTCTCATGAGACATCATTCAGATCCATAGAAAGTTATCTTTTTCAGGCCAGAACAATTTTTTGTTGTAGTTGACATGATGAATAAAGGTAACTAAAGATGTTTTGTAGATTGCCTATGACTCAATTGTCAGCTGTCATCCTACAAACTGTGAAACTACAGTTTGCGAAAGTCATGAGTGAGCTGTATTACTAAAAGATACAGATAGCTTCATGTACAACCAGATTATAAAGGGAAAAAAATCTGAAAAGGCACATAGTGGAACTGAGTATTTTTTAAAATCAGGATAGTAATTCCTTGGCCTCGTAAAATAGAAAAAAAAAAAATTAGATTGTGAAGTCCTACTTCTTGCTAATTTAAGACACAGTTAACAGGAAGTGGATTTAATCTCTAAATGTAGGCAAAGGGCAAACATTCAATTAAGGTAGCAGAAATGTCTCAAACCACTAATTTAAGAGAATACCATTAGCCCTGGACTCTCTAACCTAATACAGCTAAATAAGATCTTCTGACTCCCAAATTACCGTTTGTCAGGCTGAAAAGAGTTCAGTACACTGCAATGTTCTACATTAGAAAACACTATGGCCTAGATAGAATGTGAGTATAGAGTACAACATACATAATTACTGGAATTGAAAACAAATGTTTTCTACACATAGAAAAATTCTGCTTGTGGGACACTACTAGGGGAGGGTGGGGACATATAATATCAATAAGTGTACCTGATCCTAAACTAGGCGAAGTGAGGACCAATGGGAGACACAAACTTCACCTGTACATTGACCACTTATGTACCTAATCCTGAATTGTACCCCACATCTTTAAAAGAAAAAAGAAAAATCCTGCTTGTGTAAAAGCCCCTATTTATTCCTCACTCAAAGTTATCTCTCTCAGACATTGTGAGAAGATTTATGTATAGTGAGGAGTACCACAAAGGTAATTTGAAAACAAATATATATAAAATCACAGACTTGGCTTAAAAAAAAAAGAAGGAGAAGAAGATGCCAGAAAGGAACATAATTATTCCTGGAATGCCTATGCAGGCAACCACTGAACTGAGTGACCTCAATGAGGGAGAGAGTTTTAGTCCACAGAGAGGTACAGACTAGGATTAGATCTCAACTTGCCTTAGTGAAAAGCATCATCCTTTCAAAGAGTGGAAAAATGGCTAGTGTTTATTAAGGGTTAGCTAGTTCTCCTTTGCAGGGGGGTCCAGGTAGAAAGGGAATCATGAGGTAGCTTTGGAAAATAACTAAAGTTTAGCCACATTTTTGCATAATTAAAAAAATTAAATCTATTCACAGATCTCTATTCAAATTATATAAATACTGCCTCATAATATAAATAAATCAATCATTTAAAATATTTTGGTAAAGATAGTTTAAAGCATTATTTAGGACCATTTTATTCCAAACTAACTGCTCACTAAAGAAATACTGATAGCATAGTTAAAGAGCTACAATAAATTACCCCCAAATGGTGAAGTGTTGACCTGAAAACAAGGAATACATTTACCTTGAGTAACTTGAGGTCATGAGGATAAGAATTGTAAATTAGAGTTTATTAGGTTCTATATAAAATACCTAAAAACTAAGTAGGCTATTAATACTCAACTTCAATAGATACCATAAATATTAAGTAACAGAACTAAGATATCTCTGGGGAATGGAAGAAACATCCATCCATAGTCTGAAAAATGATACCCTGATAGATTGTGTCTTTGTCTTCTCTATGCCAGTTATATATAAGGAGAATATATTGGGAGTGCCAAAAAAAAGTATCCACATTTTAAGAAATGTCATCTATGTATTACTTTTCAAGTCAAACTGAATTACAATAGCAATGTATAGTATGACATTCACTCAAAAAATGGTGGTTAATCTTTTGTTATCGTATATATTATTATAATTTTAATATCATTTTTCTTCCTAAAATATGTATACATTTTTTGACACCCTCTGTATATATAATGAAAGGAATCTAACAAAAATGCTGTAAGAATTTTACAAATAATAAAATATATTTTCTTAGCCTAAATGATGACTCTGCTTAAACTGAATAAAATAACTTGCCTCCTCTTTGAGGCAAATTTGTTTTTATTTGTCTAAAAACTATCGTAAGATATATACTAATGCAAATGCTGTCTCTCAAAACTCTGTGCAAGTGTACACAGTGGCTATTTTATATATATTCTATAACATATCTATTTTATAATTCACAAGTAAAGGGGAGAACAGAAAAAAAGTACCTTTGGAGAACCAAAATTGTAACTTATTTTCAAGAAATTACATTTTTAGTAGAAAGTATGATTTTTATTATCAAAGGGTATTCATAGAGAACTCATATTAAGGAACTTAGCAAACCCCTAAGGTCATTCAAGTAGAATTACCCTTGAGCATGCAGAGTTTAGGGGCACCTAACCCTTGTGCTGTTGAAAATCTGAGTACAACTATTGACTCTCCTTAAACTCAAGTACTAATAACCTTCTGTTGACTAAAAACCTTACCAATAACATAGTCACTTCTTCACACATATGTTGTATATTATATGTATTATATACCACACACTTACAATAAAGTATGCTAGAGAAAAGAAATGTTATTAAGAAAATCATAAGGAAGTTAAGGTATATTTACTATTTATTAATAGTAGAAGTAGATCATAACAATGGTCTTCATCTTCACCATGCTCATACTGCATACATTTAAAATGGCAAAGAGAGGAACTGGTTCTACCATCTCAGGGGTAACAGTAGCAAAAATGTTGGAGCAGGCAGGAGAGGCAGGTACACTCAGTGTAACTTTATGAAAATATGTCATAATATCTGTCTTACCTTTCTGCTTTTACGTGTCTCTATAAATATTTTGTATAACATTATGCTGATTATTATTTCACTGTTTGCTTTAGTTTCAGTGCCCAAATTATAGAAGGGTTCAAGTTGTAAAATAAATCAAAAGCAGTCTTGAATAACAGGAACCCTTCTGCAGATTTTCTAACATTAATTTGGTTTCTGGCAATTTCTACATCTTATTCTTCATTATCTTGCACTGGTTCTGAAGTACTCATCTCCATCAATTCATCATCTATTCATTTGTGTGGTGTGCTTTTATCACCTCTTGAATTTCTCCAAAAATTTCTATCTTGAAATTCTTCAGCCCCACCTATTTGCCATATTCACAACCTCCTACATGATGTCCTTGATTGACTCTGCAATGTCTTGTGAAGTCATGCACAATGTCTAGGCACAGTTTTCTCCAGCAGGAATTTATTATTTCAGACTGGAAAGCTTTTATTGATTTTCTTTAACAACAATGGCATCTTTATTGGCACAAGACTTCCACACGTTCATATTCTGTTTGTTGAGGTTTTTTCTCAGCATTGGCAATTCTTTCCATAGAGCACCATGTGTAATAAGACTTAAATATTCTTATGCCTAACTGATCTAGAGATAGAGATGTTTTGTTTGTGAGTGAGTAAACCACTTTGATGATTTTAGTGTTGAACTCGTGGGGTCCTGGGTAGTCAAGGGTATTGTCCAATAGTAAAATAACTTTCAAGGGAAGTTCCTTGCTGGCAAAGTACTTCCTGAATTTAGGGACAATGCATCCATGGAAGCAATCAGGGAAAGGTTCTTCAACCAGGCCTTCCTGTTATACAACAAAAGACTTGGCAGCTGGTGTTTATCTTTTCTGTTCAAGGCTCGGAGTTAGCAGCTTTACAAAGACAGTTCTGATCATTTGTACAAAACATTAGAGATAGCCTATTCCATCTTGGCTTAAATCCCGGTGCTCACTTCTCTTTCTTATTAATAAATGTTTTCGTTTCTTTCTTTTAAGAATCAGACACATTTGTTGACATTAAAAACCTGAACTTGCTCAGACAGACATTCTTTCTCCTCAATGATTTTCTTAATGGTATCTAGAAACTTGTCTGCTGCCTCTTGGTCATCAGAAGCTGTTTCCCTACTATTTTGACTTTTTAAAAATGAAAACGCTTTCTAAAATTATCAAGCCATCGTTCCTTTACAGGTATTAAATTCTTCAGCTTTAGATTCTTTACCATCCTTTTGCTTTAAGTTGTCATATAATGATTTATCTTTTCCTTACCACATATTGGAATCTATGCATTTTTAACAGCAATCATACAACCACATGGAAGTTGCATTTCAATATGTAATAAAAAGATATCTTACAAAAAGTACAAGGTTTTCATGCATCCTGGCATAGCTTCAGCGGTGGATTCACAAATTTCATTTTTCTTTCTTTTTAAGTTTGTAATGCACTTTTATTAATTTATTTTAAATTTTTATTTCAGCAGCTTTAGGAGGAGGAGTGATTTTGGGTTATATAGATGTATTGTAGAATGGTGAAGAAAAGTATGGACTTTAAGTGTACCCATCACCCTTAATAGTGCATTGTACTTGGAAGGTAATTTTTTATTCCTCCCTCTAGTCTCCCTGCAGAGTCTCCAATATCTATCATATTATTCTATATGCCTTTGCAGACCCGTTGTTTAGCTTCCGCCTATAAGTGAGAACATATGATATTTGTTTTTCTGCTCCTGTGTTACCTTACTTTAGTCACTAGTTTCATTCAAATTGCTACAGCATACATTATTTTTCTATTTTTATGGCTGAATAGTATTCCATGGTGTGTGTGTGTGTGTGTGTGTGTGTGTGTGTGTGTGTGTGTGTGTGTGTGACACACACGTATATATAGTTTTTTTATCCACTGATCATTTGATGGGCATTTAAGTTGATCCCACATCTTTGCAAGTGTAAATTATACTTTGATAAACATGTAATAGAGAATACAAATAAATAGAAAAACACCCCATGGTCATGGATTGGCAGAAACAACATTGTTAAAATTACCATGCTACCTAAAGTAATCTACAAATTCAATGCAATCCTTATTTTAAAAACCAACATTATTTTTCACAGAATTGGAAAAAAATCTAAAATTCATATAGAACCAAAAAGGAGCCCAGTAGCCAAAACAATTCTAAGCAAAAAGAACAAAACTGAAGACATCATATTGCCTAACTTCCAATTATACTTCAAGGCTATAGTAATCAAAAGAACATGATACTGGTACAATGCAGGCATATAGAACAAAAGAATAGAGAATTCAGAAATAAACCTACTTATCTATAACCAACTGATCTTTGACAAAACAGAAAAAAACACACACTGGGAAAAACATTATATTCATTAAATGGTGCTGGGAAAATTGGATAGCCACAGGCAGACGAATAAAACAGAATCCGTATCTCTCACTATATACCAATATTAAGTCAAGATGTATTAAAGACTCAAATGTAAGACCTGAAACCATAAAAATCTTAGAAGAAAACTTAGAAAAAACTCTCTGGACATTGCCTTAGGCAAAGAATGTATGGTTAAAATCCCAAAAGCATATGCAGAAAAAATAAAAATAAATGAGTGGGTCTTGATTTAAACTGAAAAGAAATAATCAACAGGGTAAATAGACAACCTACTGAATGGCAGAAGATATTCACAAACTATACATCTGATGAAAGACTTATATTCAGAATATACAATGACCTCAAACAAATCAGCAAGAAAAAAATAACCCCATTAAAAAGTCAGCAAAAACATGAACTGACATCTCTCAAGAACAGCCAGCAAACATGAAAAAATTCTCAACATCACTAACAATCAAAGAAATGCAATTAAAATCACAATAAGATACTACCTTGCACCAATCAGAATGGTCACTATTAAAAAATCAAAAATCAATGAATGCTAGTGTGGAAGTGGTGAAAAAAAGCACTTATACATTGTTGCTAAGAATATGAATTGCTACAACCTCTATGGAAAATGGTATGGAGATTTCTCAAAGAACTAAAAATGGGTCTATCATTCAATCTAGCAATCCCACTACTTGGTATCTACTCAAAGGAAAGGAAGTAGTTATATAAAGAACTTCCTTTCCTTTTCTTTTTCTCTTTTTGTTTTAATAATATTAATCTTTATGTTGGATTAATTATCTTGAAATAACTGGCAATCACAGCTGCAGACTTCAATCTATGGTACATATATATATATCAATTAAACTTTTTCTTGTATTGCTTCATTTTTCTCTGATGCTTGGGTACTTCCTATAAGTAAGTATTTAAACCTCCAGCATCACTACAGGCCCATTGTATGGGTCTATGGTGTTACTCAATGTTTATAGTATTGTACAAAACTTGATGAAAAATATGGAAGAATTGCAAGAGACCATTTTTACTATGATACACAATTTACCGGAAAGATAAACTGCTCACAGGAAATGATTAGCAACACACAGAGTTTTCAAGCATTCTCTTGATCATAGGGTGAGAGCAACAGGAAGTGGCTATGAAATTATTACAGTAGTGCAGTTGTACTGCCCTTAATTTTGCTGTTATAGTTTAATACTGCGTCTCGGTATTTGTTTACATTTCTCTTGACTATGAATGGTGTCATGTACACTCTGCAAAGTGTTTTTGTGCAAATTTTGATAAACGGTAATTTTAATAATAAATTTGTATATATTTTATGAGTGATAAAATAGACTAACAGTTATATATATTTCATGCATTCATGACATATCTTTTCTAAATTTTTTCAATATTTGTAGGCTACATGGTTCATCTGTGAGTTTTTTCAATATATTGCGAATCTTCAAAATATTTTTCAATATATTTATTTTTAAAAATCCACGTATAAGTTGATTCAAGGAATTCAAGCCCAAATTGCTCAAGGGTCAACTATATTTAAATACTTGAAATATTTTTGTGTTTTTTGTTGCTCTAACACATGCAAATTAGAATATTTATATATGGCAATCATTAATAAGAAAAAACAAGTAATCAGCCTGTTTTGTATGAAATGTCAATGTTTAACCTTTCCAAAACAAGAGAACACCACCAAAAGGAAAGTTGTCAGTTCTAATAGCATCTATACTCATATCAAAAGAAAGAGATAAAACATTGCCAAAAACCTCTTTAAGCATATTCAAAAATAGAAAAAAGACGTTCAGTTTTCAGAAGTTTAAAATCTGTTTCATTCTGACATAAATTATATTCTCACCTTTTTTCACTGTGATTTCTGCACATATTATTTAACTCAAATTAATGTTATAGATATTAAAAACCATTTAATTTTTAACCATAGTGGCTATGCAAGACAGGAGGCTAGAGATTACTCATGGTAGATGACTTCCAATTAAAGGCTGAAACTCTCTAGAGCCTTTGTCTTTACATTTCAAGGTGTAAGTTATTTCTTTGTTATATACTAAGAACAGCTGGTCAGGCCACTTCATAACACGTTCACTGTTTTATATATAGTAAGTCTTTTGAGAATCTGGATAGTGACAAAGAAAAATTTTTTTAAGTAGCTGCAGAAACATGCCAAGTAAATATGAAACAGCTCTGGAATGGTTTCTCTTGTTTCTGGCACACAGATCTCATTTTGCAGTCTCCATGAATATTGCACAATTACTGCTCTCCATGCAGTTCAAGGAAACAATCATATGGCACTGCTGAGGCTATTATGGACAGGAACTAATATAGAATTCCCAGAGCTGGGCATTGATAACGGGTCTAGATGCAATCAGAGGCTAGGAGGAGGTCTGTTCTAAGAAAGCTAAGCCAAGTCACCTCTGGGATACTGAGAAAGGGAAAAGTACATGAAGCTTTCCAAGAAGTCTTTGTAAATGCCAGTTCATTAATCCTTGTACTCCCTAATTTTCTCTTGCTTACGTCTAAAACCTAAAACTAAACTGAAAAGCTCTGGTATTCTTGAGTGCTTTCTCAGTCACAGGGTTATTGAAGGAGAAATAAAGCCAGCCTCATTATTCATTCAAGCTTACTCACAACCTAGAAGTTCCATGGGAATAGATATAGATTTGGAATTTCCTTCTGGTCCTATTTTCTATGAAATATAATAAATAAAATCTCCATAAGCCTTAGCTGAAAAGCACATCTATGGAGATGTAGGATGTTCTATTTTTTTTTTTTTCTTTTTGGAAAACAAATTTAAAAACCAATATTTTTGATAACTTTTTTTTTTTTTGATTGGAGTTTTACTCGGTCGCCCAGACTGGCGTTGCAGTGGCCGCTCCCGGCCACCGCAGCCTCGCCTGCTGGACTCCAGCAATCCTTCCGCCTCAGCCTTCTGAGTAGCCAGAATTACAGGCATGCGCTACCACGCCTGGCTGATTTTTTGATTTATTGTAGCGATGAGGTCTCGCTGCCCAGGCGGGTATCGAACCCGCAGGCTCAAAGCAATCCTCTCACTTCAGCATCCCAAGGCGCGGGATTATAGGCTGAGCCACCGAGCCCGGCTTTTTATAACTTTTAATAAAATCTTCTATTTACCTAATACCAGTGCAACTCTATTGTTCATTGTTGAAAAAAATGACCATTTTAGAGTGATACTGACAATTATCACAATAATTTGAATGCTGAAATTTCCTTTAATGAAAATGATATATGGCAAATTCAATAATCCTTTAATCTAAAACATGTTACAAATATCTTATTCTTGGTCTATACTGCATGAAAAGAATTCTTATTTGAATGAGAGTCGTTCACTTGTATAACAGCATCTGGAATTTAAATAAAAAGACATTGGGCTTAAACTGAGAACACAAAGAAAATACACTTTTTCTGTACTATAAAACCTTATAATTTAATTTAGAAATGTGCTAATTCAGTCCCTCCAAGAAACAAATGCCAAAACAGGGTTAGATATACAAGATATTTACCAGAGGCAATGTCAAAGAAGTAAAGAAAAGGTTGGGATAAGCTTGAATACACTTCAGAGTTGATACCTACAAAACTTATGAAAGAGAGAGGAGACTAAAAAAGATTGCCTAGAAAGTTCTATAGTTCAGCCCTGAGTAATTTTAGGTTGAGATACCACCAAAATTAATAAGGTAATTACATTAGGCAAATATATTTGAAAACCTTTAATATAATTATGTGTGCGCTAACAATCAATGCATTATTGTTTTGTAGTATCTTTTTTCAACTAATATGTATTTAATACATTTCATATCAGTGAATAAATATTTATATTATTACTCACACTGAATGAATATTATTTTATTTTTTATTTATATGTTTATTTATTTTTGAGTTGGAGTCTCACTCTATCACCCAGACTGGAGTGCAGTGGCCACTCCCAGTCACTGCAGCCTCGACCTGCTGGGCTTCGCGATCCTTCCGCCTCAGTCTTCCAAGTAGCTGGAACTACAGGCACGCGCTACCACACCCGGCTAGTTTTTGATTTATTGTAGAGATGAGGTCTCGCCAAGTTGCCCAGGCGGGTCTTGAACCCGCGGGCTCAGGCAATTCACTTACTTCGGCCTCCCAAAGTGCTGGGATTACAGGCTGAGCCACCGAGCCCGGCCGAATATTATTTTATTGTATGTGTTACATAATTTATTAGCAACCAACTTTGTGACCTCTAGATTATTACAATTTTGTTTTATTTCAATAGTTTTAGGGGGTACAAGTAGTTTTTGGCTACATGGATGCATTGTATAATGGTGAAAAAGTATGGACTTTAAGTGTACCCACCTCCCCACCTGTACACGCTGCACCCAATAGATAATTTTTCATCTCTTCATCTCTTACCACACTCCCCCTTCTGAGTCTCCAAAGTCCATTATGCCATGCTCTTTTCCTTTGCAAATCTTTGGTTTACTTTCCACTTATAAGTGAGAACACGTGGTTTTTGGTTTTCTGTTCCTGAGTTCGTTCACTTAGAATGACGTTCTCCAATTCCATCCAAGTTGCTGCAAAATACATTATTTAATTCCTTTTTTATAGATGAGTAGTATTCTCTCTCTCTCTCTCTCTCTCTCTCTCTCTAGTATTATTATCTCTCTCTTTCTCTCTCTCTCTCTCTCTCTCTCTCTCTCTCTCTCTCTCTCTCTATATATATATATATATATATATATATATATACACACCACAATTTTGTTAACCACTACTTAGTTGAGGGGCATTTAGGTTGATTTCACATCTTCGCAATTGTGAACTATGCTATGAACATGGAAGTACAGGTGTGTTTTTTGTGTAACTTCCTATGTTCCTCTGGATAGGTACCTAGCAATGAGATTGCTGGATCAAATGGTAGATCTACTTTCAGTTCTTTGAGAAATCTCCATACCGCTTTCCATAGAGGAATCTGTATGTTTAAATTTCTGGTAAAACCATGGAAGTTTTCCTCAATTATTTCCTCAAATATATTTTCCAAACCTGTTGCTTTTCCTTCTCCCTTGGGGACACATATGATTCTTCAATTTAGGTGCTTTACATAAGCTCACATTTCTTGGAGACATTGTTACATTCTCTTGGTTTTTTTCTTTATTGCTATCTGATTGGTTTAGTTCAAAAGTCTTATCTTTGAGTTTTGAGATCCTTTCTTTCACTTGTTATAGTTTACTCTTAAATTTGCCCATCAGCTGGGCATGGTGGCTCACACCTGTAATCCCAGAACTTCGGGAGGCAGAGGTGAAAGTATTGCCTAAACTCGGGGGTTCAAGACTAGCCTAGGCAACTTGGCGAGGCCTCATCTCTACAGTAAATAAAAAAAATTAGCCATATGTGGTGGCATGCCGGAGACCAGCTCCAGTTGGATTCAGGGTACCCCAAAGGTGGAGGCGGCATCGGCGATTGGGGGGAAGAAGAGAGAAAGAGAGAGAGAGAGAAAGGGACTGGACTCCGGTCTAGTGCTGAAGTGAAGTGGGTTATTGGGAATTACAACGGATCTTTTATACCCAAAGTCAGATGTGGGAGGGACATCCCCCACCCACCAGAAACCTTAATCTATGAAAACTTAATCAATGATTGCCTTTAAACCCTTTTCATATGATAATCTTAAAATTCCATAACAAAGGATAACCTAATCCGTGACTGACATATTCTATAAATCTTTTTCATCCTAAACTGATTGATTTATGCCAAGTTAAACAATTCTATAGAAGCTTAAGTATTTACTTTACAAACAAAAGTGGCCCATCCCAGAATGTTTGGAATGTGGCCCAGTTCAAAGTTCACAGGGGACTACCTGCAAGTAACCCAGCTGCATTCTTTCAACAAAATGGCTGTCTTCTAAAACTATATTCTACAATTTACACCTTCAATAAATCCTAAGATCATGACCCAGAAGCCTGTGACCAATACTAAGGCTCTTAGATGTGACATGCGTTTGAATTACAAGTTGTGTGAAAGCCAAAACCGCAGTTTGTGGAAGAATGGAAGCAATGAGCTTCTAAAGTTAGCTTGTGTTCGTCCCGGTCTCAGAGTTTTTATGTTTTGAGCTCACAGGAGCTTAATCTGGTTAGTGCTGAGTAGAAAGGGGGAGAAAATGGGCTTAAATAGCTCCCGAACACAACCTAGTGGTCTTGGGGTCAACGGCCCTTCCTGATCCCTAACGCTCAGTGGGCCTCCATGGCTGGCTCCCAACAGTGGCATGCACCTGTAGTTTCAGCTACTTGGAAGGCTGAGGCAAAGGATCACCTGAGTTCAGCAGGTTGAGGCTGCAGTGGCTGTGAACATGCCACTACACTCCAACCTGGGCAACAGAGTGAGACTCCTACTCAAAAAAAAAAAAAGAATTGCCCACTGCATTTTGTACTTCCCTAAATGATTTCTTTATTTTAGAAATCAACTCTCTTCTTTTCATTATAGTCATCCTTACCTGTGTGAGGTGTTATTTCATTGTGTTTTGATTTGGATTTCTCTGATGATTAGTGAAATTGAACGTTTTTAAATGTTTGTTGGTTGTTTGAACATCTACCTTTGAGAAATAGAAGTGTCTGTTCATGTCCTCTGCTCACTTTATAATGTTTCTTTTCTTTTTTTTTTCCTGTCAATTTGAGTTTCTTGTAGATCCTGGATACTGGCCTTTGTTGAATATATAGCTTGCAAATATTTTCTCCCATTCTGTGAGTTTTTTACTCTATTGATGGTCTATTTTGTGGTGCAAGAACTTTTTGGCTTGGTAAGATCAGGTCTCAATTGTGAATTTTAGACTTTGCTGTATCTACTTTTGAGGACTTGTTCATGAATTCATTGCCTACTCCAATGTCCTGGAGGGTGTTGCCTAAGTTTTCTTGTAAGATTTTTATAGTTTGGGGTTTCACACATAGGTCCTTGATCCATTTTTAGTTATTTTTTGCATATGTTGATAGGTGGAGGTTCAGTTTCATCCTTCTGCATATTGTTAGCCAGTTTTCCCAACACCATTTGCTAAATATATTTCCATTTCCCAATGTTTATTTTCATCAGTTTCGTCAAAGATGAGCTAGTTGAAGTCTTGTGGTTTTATTTTTAGATTATCCTCCATATTCCTTGGTCTATGTGTCTATTTTTTACCATTACAATGCTGTCTTGGTTTCTGTAGTCTTATAGTAAAGTTTTATGTCTGGAAGTGTGACGTCTCCAGCTTTACTCTTTTTGCTGAGGATGGCTTTAGGTATTTGTCCTCTTTTTTTTTGCTCCCATATGAATTTCTATATTGTCTTTTCTAGATGTGTGAAAAATGATGCAGGCAATTTAACAGGGATTGTGGTGAATCTGTAGATTGCCTTGGGTAGAATGGATATCTTGATATTGATTTTTCCAATCCATGAGCATGGCATGTTCTTTTATTTGTTTGTGTCATCCTTGATTTCCTTTAGCATTGTTTTGTATTTCTTATTGTAAAAATCTTTCACCTCTTTGGTTAGATGGATGCCATCTATTTGTTTTGTGACTTTTGTAAATGGGATAGTGTTTTCTATTTGGTCCTCAGATTTCTTGTGTTTATGTATAGTGATGTAACTGTTTTTTGTGCATTAATTTTGTGTCCTAAGATTTCACGAAGTTGTTTATAAGTGCAAGGAGATTATTTGACAGTCTTTCTGGGATTGTATAGGTATAGAGTTATATCACCTGCAAAGAAGAGTGACTTAGTTTTTTCTTTTGAGTGCTATGTTGAATAGGAGGGATGAGAGTGGGCATCCTTGCCTTATTCCAGTTATTATGGGGAATGCTTTCAGCTTTTGCCCTATAGTGTAATGTTGGCTTCAGGTTTGTTATAGATGGGTCTTGTTATTTTGAAGATTTTTAGTGTTCAAGGTTTTATTAAGAAGGGAGTTGAATTTTATGGAATTTTTCTTTCTATGTCTAATGAGATAATCATATGATTTTTGGATTTCTACCTGTTCATATGAAGGATTACATTTATTAATATATATTGAACCAGTCTTTCAAACTGAGAACAAAGCCTGGTCATAATGAATGATCCCTGAAATGTGTCATTAGATGCAATTTAGTAGAATTTTATTGATAATTTTTTCATCTATGTTCATCAGGGAAATTGGACTTTAGTTTTCCTTCTTTGTTGGGTCTTTGCCTTTTTTTTTTGGTATCAGAATGATATTGACCTCATAGAATGAGCTAGAGTTAATTTCTCCCATCTCATTGCCTAAAATACTTTCAATAAGATTGTTACCAAGTCTTTCTTCTATGTCTTGGGGAATTCAGAAACTATCTGACCCCGGGCTTTTTTGGTAAGGAAGTTTCTCATGACAGAGTTGATTTCTTAGATAGTCGGTGGTCTATTTAGGGTTTTATTTTTTCCTTCTTTCAATCATAGGCAGCTATGTGATACTGGGAATTCCTTCATTTCCTCTGGGTTGTCTGGTTGATTCACATATAGATGTTCACAATAGTCTCTGGTAATCTTTTGTATTTCTTCAGGGACAGTTGTAGCATCACCTTTTTATTTGTTTCTAATTGTGTTTACTAGAATTCTCCCATTCTCTCTCTCTCTCTTTAATATGGTCAGGGGTCTGTCAATCTTTTTTCACCTTTAAAGAACCAGCTTTTCATCTCATTGAGCCTTTGTATAATTTTTGGGGTCTCTATTTCATTAAACTGCAACTGTATTTTAATGACTTCTATCTTTCTACTGATTCTGGGATTTGTTTTCTCTTGATTTTCCAGCTCTTTTAGAAGTGACATTATACTGTTTATTTGTGATTTCTCTATTTTATTGATATATGCATGCTATGTTATAAACTTCCCTTTCAGGATTACTTTCATGGCATTTCAGGGGTTTTGGTGTATTGTATTTTTTGTTTTTGTTTCTAGGAATCTTTTTCCTTTTTCCTTTTATTTCTGTGTTAACACAAAAGTCATTCAGAAACTTGTTTAATTTCCATGTATTTGTGTGTATTTTGGGGTTCCTATTGGTGATTATATTTATTTCTATTCCACTGTTGTCTGAGAAGATGCTTGATATAGCCTCACCTTTTGGATTTTTTCATTCTCAACTTAATCTCAAGTGCACAGTTGATCTTGGAGTACATTCCATGAGCTGATGAGAAGAGTGTATATTCTTTAGTTGTTGGCTGAAGTGTTCTGTAAATGTCTATTAGGTTCAATTGGTTGAATCTGAGTTAAGGTTCCTGATTTCCTTGCTAGTTTTTTTTTTTTTTTTTGCCTCAATGATCAATCTAAGGTTGCTAGCAGAGTATTAATGTCTTTGACTATAATTGTATGGCTATGTCCTCTGTTAGTTTAATTGTTTTATAAATCTCAGTACTCCTACGTTGATTGTGTATATATTCAAGATAGATATATCTTGTTGGTTGATTGAGTCTTTTGTCATTATGTAGTGTCCTTTTAAATTTTTATTGGTTTAGTCTGTTTTCTCTGATATAATAGCTATTCCTGCTCACTCTGTTTTTATTTGCCTGGAAGATATTTGTCCATTCCTTTACATAGAATGTGGGTGTCATTTGCAGTGAGATGGGTTTCCTGAAGGCAGCAGAAGGATGGCACATGCTTCTTAGGTAGTTTACTTTCTCTATCTTTTGAGTGGCACATTTAGCCTTTCCATACAAGTTAATTCTTGATATGTGGGGGTTTGTTCCTGCTGTTGAGAGGCTGCTTTTTAGGTTTTGCAGTTGATTTGTATGGTCTATAAACTCTGTGCCTACCTACAATTTTGTGATAGGTGGAACTGTTCTTTTGTTTGTATACTTAGAACATTCTTAAACGTCTACTGCAGGGCTGGTCTGGAGGTGGCATGTTCTCTGGTATTGGATGTCTGGGAAGGATTTTAATTCTCCTTTATTAATGAAGCTCAGCATGGTAAAGTAAAAATTCTTGGCTGGGATTTCTTTTCTTTAATAATGCTAAAGATAGGATTCCAGTTCCTTCTAACTTATAAGACTCCTGTTGAGAAGTCTGCTGCTATTCTGATGGGTCTTCCTTGGTAGGTGGTCTGTCTCTTCTCTCTAGCTGCCTTTAGGATTTTTTTGCTTCATGCTTATTTTGTGAAGATGGATTATTGTATGTCTTGGAGATGGCCTTCTTATGTAAGTATTCACAGGAGTTCTCTGGATCAATTGTGTCTGCATGGCCACCTCTATAGCAAGATAGGAGAAATTTTCTTGGATGACCTCTTGGATGACTTGTATTAGATTGTTCTAAGTTTCTCCTTCCCTTTAGACATGCCAGTCAACCATATACTTGGTTTCTTTACATAATTCCCAGCCTCTCATAGGCTTTGCTCATTCTTTCAAAACCTTTCTTCCTTGCTTCTGTCAGACTGGGTTAGTTTAGTAGTTCACTCCTCAAACTCTGAGATTCTTTCCTCTGCTTGGTCAATTATTCTGTTGAGTCTTGCTATTATGTTTTGAAATGTCAGGAAATAATTATTTATTTCCAGGAGTTCAGATTGGTTCTTTCTTATAATGGCCAGTCCAACTTTGACCTTCTGCACTGTTTTTATTGCCTAAATGATATGCATGCCCACTTTCCCATGGATGTACTGAATGTCTTTGTCATCCATAGTCTGAATTCTATGGCTGTCTTCAGGGATGGGTTTTCTGGATGAGTTCTGGGAAGCCCTTTTGTGGGGTCAACTCTTTAATGCTTTGGGGATTGCTTGGATTTTTCACTGATTCTTCTTCATCTGTGAGTGAAAACTCTTTTCTTTTTCT
This sequence comes from Cephalopachus bancanus, assembly GCA_027257055.1. NCBI lineage: Eukaryota > Metazoa > Chordata > Mammalia > Primates > Tarsiidae > Cephalopachus > Cephalopachus bancanus. The sequence goes on along the minus strand of JAPVLO010000024.1, from coordinate 9,835,965 downwards.
TTTTTGTTTTGTTGTTCTTTTAGTTAAATAAGGATGCTACTATTGGAGTGGGTTTTTGTGGGATTTTTTTCTTTTGTCCTTTGTGGTGTTCCTCTGTTGTGGTGCACACCTCCTTCCCTTTGAGGTGCTCACCCATGAGGGCCCAACCATGTGAGTCCTGCTGCTTTTCTGACTCTAGCATCTCTATGAGGTGCTAACCATCTGGCTGGTGTTGGAGGGTACCTGAAATGTAATCAGTGATGGGAAGGTACAGAAGTAGAATCCTAAGGACAGTTGGTCACTGACATCACTGAAGGTCCTTTTGTAGATCTCTAATGCCTTTCTCTATGGACAAGTTTGAAAGATGTATGGTGGCACAAGCTTGGTTTTTATCTCCTTCTTAAGAGCTGTATCATTGTCTCCAGTATTGTATGAGGCTCAACAATAAAGTTTGCAAACTCATCCTGGAAAAAGTGCTATATACACCTCATTACTGAATAACACTATGGTCACCTTTGAAGTACTCCCCTTGGGAAGCTATGCACTGGCATCAGTGCCTAGTCCACCCATCAAATCAATTTTTGAACTCTTTTTCTTGAATGGCCATCAGAGCTGTTGTTGTATTACCCTTGATGCCCTGAATGTCATTAAAATGTCTTGCTTTCAATATTTCCTTTATCTTCAGGTAAAGACAAAAGTCATTGTAGGTTGATAAGGTGAGTAGGGAGGTTGCTCCAATATGTTATTAGTTAACTGGCTAAAAACTCCCTCACAGACAGTGCTGTGTTTGCTGGTGCATTGTCGTGATGCAAGAGTTCCTTTGAGACCATTTTGCACACAACTTTCCCATGCCAATATTTTCAGTTAAGATTTCCCTAACATTATCTATTAATGTTTATTTCATTTGCTGTGCTTCTCACAGTCAGTTGATAATTTTGATGCACAATTCAATAAAGTTTTGCAATAACTGTGTTAGTTCTGCTCATTACTGGCTATCTTGAGCATTCTTTATCAGTGATGCTTTCTCTCCTCTCTGAAAAATGTTTAATCCATTTGTACTCCGCCTGTTTTTCATGGCATTATCCCCATAAACTTGGGCTAATATGTTCCTGATTTCACTTTCTCTCTTGCCAAGTTTAACAAGAAATTTAATATTTGTTCCTTGCTATAATTAAAGCTCCTACACTCTCATGATGACACATAAAAACAAGCAACAACAATAATGAACACCACTCAGTAAGATATTGTCACATGACAACACAAACACAGCTGCGAGACACTTATATACCAAGATTATGAAATCTTACTGAGTTGTTTGCACAGTGCTGCCAACATAAGTACACAGTGGCAAGTTCACAAATTTAATTGTCAGAACTTGCAATGCGCTTTGACAGTTGACCTCCAGCCAGGTGTTGGAGCTTGCAGGACAAAGCCAACTGTGGTGGTGGATATGAGTTTTTGCTTGGCATTTGTTTCTCAGGGAAGTGCACAGAGGACCTAGGTAATGGGTAGGACTATATGGACTCCCAAAGTTTCCCAGTCCTTGGGTTTTTGAGGGGGATAGGTAAGAAAAGTTGGTCAGTGAGTGCTATGTCAGACTGGCCCACTCTTCAGCTCCCCATGTATGCACATGAACAATTACACCAGTGGGAAACAGGTTCCTTGGCCACTGTGGCAATACTGTGGGGTTGGCTGAGTCTTTTCTATTGTATAAAAGAATTTGCAAAGGAAAAGAAGGGCTGCTGGGATGTCAGGTTCCCCCCATTTGATCTTGGCTCGCTTTCCTTTGAATGAGACTGTCCGTACTCAGAACTCAAAGTTTCCTTCAGCATCAAGATATTTCCTGGAGACTGGATCCAACCTGTCTGTGTTTCAGATCTCCACCTGTGTACACTCAGTGGGAATTGGGAAGGGGGATGGTTCTCCTGATGACTGTGGCAATGCACTGTGGGAATGACATAGTTGTCTGTTGCACAAAAGAGTTCACGTGGAGAGAAAGGAATTACCAGGATAACAGGACGCCTTCCGGCTCCCCTTCCCTCATGTCCTCACTCAGAGATCAAATATTTGTTCAGCAACACAGTCTTTCACTGCAGCTCACCTCCAACTGAAGCTGTTGGCAAAGGTGGTATTTGTCTTTGGGATAAGTGAAGGCAGCTGGGGTTCCATTGCCTCTTGGCCTGGTAGCTGGCTGCCAGCATCAAGTTCTTGGGAGATAGTTTGACCATAGACATTCAGAGCCCAAATGGGTTCCCAGTTCTACACTGTCTCTGGAAATATACAGTTGTGTCATATCCAGGCCATTTTCTGTGTGGTACTGCAGTCCTGTGAGGCTTGGGGGACCCTACCAGTTTGTGGTGGGAGTGCTTAGTTCTTAATTTCTTGCACATGCCATTTCCCCATGTCCAAGACTGATTTCTGTTTCTGATATGACCTGGGCAGAGAGGAAACTTCTTGACTCCAAAATAGGCTGCCCATTCTCTCTCCTCTCTATGGGTGCCGCTGTTCTTCATGTTGTAGGTTTTATGGCAAGTAAGTAGACATAGAAATATGAAAAGGGCATGTCAGTAAAATACAAAGCAGAAATCATAGAACCATTAGCATTTAAGGGAAAATCAAGCCTTATGGTTATTGAAATATAGCATGAACAAAGACTCCTATATTTAACAGACATATCTACTTTAAGAATGATTCTTTTAAAATGCAGACTGGAGTTGCTACACTTCAGAAAGCTTTTATCATAGTGGCAACAACCTCACCCCAAGCTGAGCAAATTACTTGGTGAAAGTAAGCATGGCAATAATCTTCAGCTTTTCATTCTGCAGGAACATACAACAAACAAACAAACAAAAAGCTCTAAACTTGAGATTATTAAACTATGGGTCAAGGCATCTGGAAACTTCAGAAAAGTCATCAGGGTTTTCCATGGTATTTTACATTTTCAAGGGAAATACAACTACCTTCATGCTAATAGCACGAGCTATTAGCTTGAGGTAGTATATTTAAGTATTAGATTACTTTGGATAATGACATGTCTTCACAAGGCTGGGTTTTGAGTGATTTGATAAAAAAACCAAGTATCATGTGAAAGCCTATATGGAATTGGAAATAAGGTTGTGAGATCCAATATGATCCCATGGTTTGAGAAGTTGTACAGCAACCAACACATGCTCAGTAGTTGTAATATAAATATTCATCAAGTTTTTTGCATCCTACTAATTGAAAAAAGAAACTGCTGGTGTTTGTATTGGTTTAAGGATGCCATGAAACAAATTACTGGCATGTTAAGTGTACCTTCAAGTGAGAAAATGTGATTTTCATAGTAAACAAAGATGTTTATAAAAGAGTGACAGGTTGTCATTTCTTAGCTATTCTGGAATTTTATAAACCTGATTGACTAAAATAAGCTTAAAAATTCAACCAAGGGGAGTATTTAGGAAATAGAACTTTTCTCACTGAAGTTCACATTTTATTAAACAAAAAAAACTGACTTTATGAAATATTTAAAATCATACATCTTTAAGTCATGAGTTATAAATTATTTTTCCTAATAGAAAATCAGTCATAATTTTTAATCTTTTGAAATACTGTACATTAAAAACAACAACATTGTGTCATTCTATTGATAATTGCAGTGTTCTACATTGGAGGGAAAGAATGCTTCAGTATTTTGAGAATAATATATAAGCATGTACATAAAAATGTATGTATTCTTTTTCAATCATGTATTTATTCAAAGACAGTAATCACAAAAGCATTAATTTTTAAGTATATTATTTGGACACTTAAATAGGAGAAAAATTGAAGGTAAAGTCATTATCTATTTATAGAAAATCTCTTCAACAAAAATTTTTGTATATATGAGATATTTCTCTTATATCATATGACATATGAATAGCATGTCATATGTCATGTGTATCATATGACTATGATTAATATGACTAATATTTAATACATGATATTTATTAGTTGTTGTGTTTAGAGGAAAATAAAAATGATTTTATTCATCTCCACAGAGAGTATGTATATTTTTAGAAAAAGAAAAGCAGTATTCACTGAAGTTTTGAAGAGAAGAAGGTGAACGTATAGAGGCATCAGTGACATTATAAAATGACTACCTCTCCATATGATTAGAGAAGCAAAATAGAACATATCACCCAGAAGTCAATATAATCTCTGCAACTGGTGATGTTACCTTTTTGTGATAAAGCAGGAGCCCTATTCTCAGACACATTGCTACTTTTTGTCATTAAGGTAGCAAACTACAGTAAGCCATAGTCAACCAGCTGCTGCAATAAAGAGAAACCCTGAATGTTCTGCTGAGAATGCTGGAGCACACTTGTCACTGCTGTTGTTGGAAGCATGCTGCCTGAGCAAGAACCTCTGAGTCCATGCTTGCCTGCCATTTCCAGACACACATAAATAATGGCTCATTCTTTGTTCTCTTATATACAGTATCCTACCACTGGCTCTCATTTGCAATATTCCAACTTGAAACCAATTTGCAAATGAGCCCAGGTAATACAATTTGTTAGCCTTCATGCTTCCTATGGCACAGAGGAGAAAGCAAAAGAATGGTGATGATAAAGCAGAGCCAGACAACCAGCATGCCACATAGTGAAATAGTATACAAATTCATAGCAAATAATTTCATTTATTTAAATTTACATGAACATATGCTAAAAACATTTTCCTACTTGAAATCAACAGTTTTAAGGATATTTGTATATAATATTTATTACTTGTATCATCTGATACAAGAAAGATTAAATCTGGGAAAGTTAAGATATATAAAGCATTTGTTTATAAACATTAGTTTACATAATTTGTACATTTGTGACTCTATATTACACACTTAATAGAGACATATGTTTTCATGTCAATACAAAAAGATCTGATCAATTCTTTCTGGCAGCATTATAACTCACTGCTTATGAATTACCTGTATCATGCAGTATATGTTTAAAGAAAGCAATTTGATTTTTATTCACAAACATTTAGTGATATTAGAAAATATGTATGATTCTGATTATGATCTGATCTTGTATTGTGTGTATGTGCATAAACACCATGTAAAACATATTTTGCATAAGTGCTATAGTCTTTTTCAACCTCTCTGCTGCTAGAGAATCCAAGAATTGACTTCTCAATTTCTCTCTTACTGTAGGGTAAATTATATTAAAGTCTAGAAAAGACAAAACTATAGTGATAGCAAGCAAATCAGTAGTTATCAAAACCAGGAATGAAGAGACTACAAAGGGGCAAAAAAAGAACTTATTGAGAAGATGAAAACGTTCTCAGTCATGATTGTGGTGATGGTCACACAATTGAATGAATGCATTTGTCGAACCTAACTAAATTGTGTACTTAAAATTGATTATTTTAATTGTATTTAAAATATAAATCACTGAAGTTGACTAACAAAAGACAAAAAAAAATTGATGACGCTTTTAAAAAAAAGAAAGAATAAAGCAAAGTGGGTTATAGAGAATGTAGTAAAAATACTAGCCAGGTGAAAAAAGGATGATATTAATATTGACAGAATTCCTGAAGAACAAAAACAAAACAATAGAAGAGAGTCAATATTTAAAACTAAAATTCAAGAAAATATTTAATACATTGAACAATGCCAGAACGTGTACATTGAAAGAGGCTACTTGCATTGTAAATCTCTGAAACATGTTCTAGTAAAATTGTTTAATTTTGTAGTTGAAGATAAAATTCTCAATGCCTCCAGGCAAAAAGTTGAAGATAAAACCTTCAATGCCTCTAAGGTAAAAAGATCAAATAATTTGTAGTGATATAAAATAATCGACTAGAGGAAACTTTTCAAAACTGAGAAGCAAAACAGGATAGCAAGAGAGAAACACTTTATAAAACTCATTAAAAGAAAGTATGATTTTAAGATTTTATTTGCAGCCAAGGTATCCCTCAAATATCATGACTATAGAAAAACTCAGGATTCAAAATTTAGGGAATTTAAGAAATTCTGTACCTATCAAACCTTCTTGAGGAACATTTCTCATTTTATTTCAGGAAGAAATATCAGCTGACATAGCCCATCAAAAGTGTAATTAGAAAGGTGTCAGCTACAGTTTTTTTTTTTTTTTTTGAGTTGGAGTCTCACTCTGTCGCCCAGACTGGAGTGCAGTAGCCGCTCCCGGCCACCGCAGCCTCGACCTGCTAGGCTCCGGCGATCCTTCCACCTCAGCCTTCCAAGTAGCCGGAATTACAGGCATGAGCTACCACGCCTGGCTGATTTTTTTATTTATTGTAGAGATGAGGTCTCGCTGCCCAGGCGGGTCTTGACCCACGGGCTCAGGCAATCCACTCACCTCAGCCTCCCAAAGGCGCAGGATTACAGGCTGAGCCACCGAGGCCGGCTTACAGTTCTTTTCTAACAAGCAAGCCACATAAGGTAACATATTTGCAGTTTCCAGGATTAAGACACGAACATCTTCGAGAAGGTATTATTTAGCCTATCACAATAATTTTCATCTTAGTTTATAAGATTTCACCTTTAAATCTGGGAGTTAACTGGGTGACTAGATATATTTTTTTAAAAACTCAAACAATCCATAATGTTAATTTTTGCTTTTAATATTTCATAATTATTTTATTATAAGTGTATTAAGTTCTATTAAATATTAATTGGTACTTAAATTATAGTACTTTATGGAAAATTATTTAAAAATAGCAAAATATGTACTGAACTGAGAAAACACTTGACTTTGTTCCTATTTCTACCAATACTAGTATGAGTGACTTTATATACTTGGCTCTGAAAAATCTTTAAAAATCTCTATGTCTTCTTTCCTCTTGAATTATGTAAGATTTTTAAGTAAATTAGTGATTTTCACATTATGCTTTGTGTATCTCTAGGACTCAGAGGAAATATTCAGGTGATTAAACAAGGAGGGCTTATTCCTTTACATTTTATATACTAGGCGTCTATAATGATTTTATTTGATGACAGAAAATGAATATTAAATGGTAATAGATTAAAACAATTTTAGGATACCTAAAGTTTTCTACAGTCTAAAATTATTAAGAAAAAATGGAGAAGAATTTCTACTGTACACAAGACTAAACCTGGTGGAAGTTATGAAAGGTAATATCTTTTTTCTTGAAAATTATATATAAGCTGTTTGAGAAAACTAAAAAAACAGAACCACCCCCCCACACACACATACACACACAAATGAATCATAGACAGGCTATATTTTAGGTGGCCAAACTTAGTTTTCATTTATAAAATGATTTTAATAATAATACTTTCCTCTTATAATTATTCAAAATTCAAGTAAATACACATAACTAAGAAACAGAGCCTAGAGAAGTAATTGCTTTCCTTTCCATTTGTCATTATTAAAACTATATAAAATTTTTAAAGGTGTTTATAATAACAACCAAGTGAGCAAGTTGTGAAGACAGTCAGAAATAAACTGTCATTCAACATTTTCTGCCAATGTCTTTGTATCACTTTAAACTCATTTTCAAAAACTGGAGGAACTGACATCAACACCACCGTGCCTAAGCATGTTAGAACTCAAATGTATTCTTCTTTCTTCTACTGCTCTACTCTGTAGCACAGTGATGCTGAAACCTGAAGGACACATTTTTAGGCTCTAATGTCACCTGTTTGCAGCTGGTTTGGCTAATGGGAATCACTGAAATCTTTTTGTAGGACTAAGAAAGCAGGCAATGAGCCAGGACATTTTTCTTTTTCCCTCTCTGACTTGGGGAGCATCTTTGGAAGCATTTATATCTGTCTGTGGCTTCTTCTCTTGCTAGATAGTTACACCCTATTTTCAGTACTCTTCACTTGAACCAACCCCATGGGCTCTGCTAACACTAAATGCTTCTTTTTTTCTTTCCTTGAGACTAAGAGTGGTCTAACAATTCCACTTCTGGTGATATAGCCAAATAAAATAAAGTCACTATCTTGAAGAGATATTTGTATCCCATGTTCATTGAAGTATTATTCACAATAGCCAAGATTTGGAAATGACCTACATGTCCTTTGATGAATAACTGGACAAAGAAATGTGAGATATATATTATATTATATATAATATATAATCTTATTCAACCTTAGAAAGTAAGAAAATTCTGTCATAGGCTACAACATAGATGAACATTATGCTAAATAAAATCTAACACATAAATACATTATGATTTCACTTATATGAAAATTGAACAAAAAGTGGAATTCATAAAAGCAGAGAATACAATGGTTGCTTCCTGGGGTTTAGGTGAGAGGGGGACGAAAATTGGTCAAAGGGTACAAGTTTTTAGTTGTAAGACAAATTAGTTCTGAGGGCCTAGCGTACAGCATGGGGACTATGTATAGTATATTCATAGTATGCTATGTATAGTATATTCAAAATTTCCTGAGAGCAGATCCTAAGTGTTCTCACCACACACAATAAAAAAGTAATTATATGAGGTGACAGAAGTGTTAATTAACTTGATTGTGGCAATGATTTGACAATGTATACATACGTCAAATCATCACATTGTAGATCTTCAATATATAAAATTTTTATTTGTCAATTATGTTTCAAAGCTGACAAAAAGAATGATCATGGCTTCTTGTTGTTAATCTTGTTGCTACCCTTATTCTCTGATTTGATTTCATGACCCCTTTTGCCCTTATAATCTATTCCCTGTATTCAATGTCTTCTATTTTAATTTATGGAATTACTTTCCATTTTCTGTGGTAGAACTTGGCTAATATACTATTCTTATAGAAAATAAAAAGATGGATTCTGTATTGTAGTAGTCATTAAGAAGTAGGTGAGCTTCATATATGGAATTCTCCCTTTTATAGGAAATTACTTCACTTATTTCCCAGGAAACTGGGATCCAATTCAGGAATATTTTATGACTTAGTATGTTATAGACAGTTGATAGAGCATTAGTAGATAGAAAAATGTCATAATCCTCTGCTCTTCTTGCTGTTTTCTTTCAAGAAGAAATGCATCACTTCAACCTGGCTCCAACACTTTTCTACATAAATAATTTAGTTTGTTGATAAAATTTTTCTTTATAAAACACATTCCACTGCATATATTTTATGTTTAATGGTGCGTATCTGTAGCTTGCAAAGATTATTGATATTTGATGAACATTCTTCCATACCAATAAACCAACTATTTTAAGATGCAAGGCAGAGGTGCTAAAATGATTATTTCCATGGAAAGTAAGATCACAAAAGGTGACAGAAATCACTGACATGTTTAGGTGTCAAGAATAAAGGGCAATTTAGATCTTGGTGCATAGCTGATAATTCTCTGACCTCACCATATTTCTTTCTCTAAAAATTAAAAAAAAATGTAATTTTAATAGTTTACAGAGTGATGAGCTTTTTAATTCTAAGTTTACGTAGACAAAAAAATTTAATTTTTTTTTGAGTTAGAGATTCAACCAACTACTTCAGAGGGCAATTCATTTAAGAATTTATCCTTAGCCGGGCTCGGTGGCTCAGCCTGTAATCCCGCGCCTTTGGGAGGCTGAGGTGAGTGGATTGCCTGAGCCCGCGGGTTCGAGACCCGCCTGGGCATCGAGACCTCATCTCTACAATAAATCAAAAAATCAGCCGGGCGTGGTAGCGCATGCCTGTAATTCCGGCTACTTGGAAGGCTGAGGTGGAAGGATTGCCGGAGCCCAGCAGGCGAGGCTGCGGTGGCCGGGAGCGGCCACTGCACTCCAGTCTGGGTGACAGAGTGAGACTCCAACTCAAAAAAAAAAAAAAAAATGTGATGAGTGAATGACTTTAAAATATTTATTAGTATACTAGGAAATATAAAAAAATAAGATGTAGCTGGACCCTTTCCTCACAATCTTTAAATCTAATTAAAAAGAAAGCTAAATATAAAAATATCTGTAACACAAAATTAAAAAACTGAAAATGTCACCTGGAGATATCATAAGACATAACAGTACATGAGGAACGGTCCAATGAGAAGTCTATGGGATGCCATAGACTTTGAAATGTCTTTCAAAACTACATATCTCTACCCATCAAAATCTACTTAGCCAGAAATTTATGCATGAAGTTGAGCGCTTCATCTCTGAGGAAGACAGGTTATACTTTCCTAATGGGAAGTGCTGGGGGTGCTGAGGACTATAGATCAGAAGAGTGAGAGATCTTAAGGATAGAAAGTGACCCAAGACGGCTTTTGGGAAGAAACACTACCCTACCCTGGCAGAGCCTTAAAGGTTGGATTGGTTCAGATAGGTTGATAAGGATTAGGGGTGGATTCTCAAGTAAGAGATTGAAGTTGGAATTATTGTATCAATATAGAGGTAATGAATTTACCCCGCTCCCCAGTCTAGAAGGTTTACCTAAGAAAGCAAGAGTAGGAGGAGGAGAAGAAATCTGTTATAAACTTAAGCGTGTCACTCAAATTCACAAGTTGAAGTATTATGTCTTAGTAATCTCAAAAGGTGACTACATTTGGAGATAGGGCCTTTAAACAATTGGCTAAGTTAAATGAAGTAATTACAGTGGGCTCTGATTCAGTCTGATTGATGTCATTATAAATGGCGATTAGGACACATGGAGAGACACCAGAAGCATAGGGGCACAGAGGGATGACCAGGTGAAGAGGAAGTAAGATGATAGTCATCTGTAACCCAGTAAGAAAGGCCTAGAGAAAACCAACTATGCCAGTATTTTGATCAGCCTCTAGAACTGAGACACATTTTTTAAAAAATTGTTGCTTAAACCACCCAATCTATACTACTTTGTTAGAGTAGTTCTGATAAGGTAATACAATATAGAATGCAATATGTTTCATATTTGGGAAACATGACACTCAGTTGTGGCATCTCATTTATATCTTCTCATTTAAAAAGTAAAATAGTTCTTAAAGTAGTTCAGGAAATCTTAAGGATTCTAGAGAGTGATGATGTCTATACACAAAGAAAAATTGGATACTGGTGTTTAGATGACTTAATACACCAGTCCTTGAATAACAATGTTTTGTTAAATGTCATTTTGTCCTAATGTTGATAGGAAGAAAATTGATTCCTGGTCGAGGCTACTGTCTGTGTGGAGTTTGCCTGTTCTTTTTATGTCTACCTGGGTTTTCTCTGGGTACTCCAATTTCCTTTCACATCCTACAGGTGAATTGGCTTGTCTGCATGATCCCAGTGTCAGTGAGTGTGAGTGTGTGTGAGTGAGCCCTGATGTGGGATAATTTCCTGTCCAGAATGGGTTCTCACCTTGTGCCCTGATCTGTAGGGACAGGCTCTGGGCCACCTTTAACCCTGAACTAGAATAAGGAGGTAAATAATGACTTTATTTATTTTTATTAACCTTTCCTGAATGTATGTATAGCTCAAATTAATTTCAATATTTAATATTACAAGCATTTTGTTCTTTGTTTAATTTATTTGATCTTTATTTATTTAGCTTAGTAATGTTTTGTGATAAGAAGTATGCCATGGAACTCTTGTTTGTATCAATTGACTTTGATAAAATTGGTTTTCTTAAACTTCATTTCACTTAAAATGGATGACGTTATTTGAGCACTTACTGTGATTCTATGCTTCTCCATGTCTCTTTTTCTGTATATTTCTGTTTTTTAGCCTTATGTATGATAAATCATAAACTTGCCTTAAAATTTATCAATCTGTTTTGCTATTGAAAAATAACATAAATCACATTCTTAAATGTGTCCTATTTAAACACAAATTCCTAAATTTAAAAAAATAAGTGGTTATATAGTTTTAGTAAAAGTACTATTAACAGATAATTTATATATAATACTTAGCTTGGCTGTTTTTTAATCTCAGGCTGTGAAAATTTTAAAATGGCAACATTTATTATGAAATAATTTACATTATATAATCAAGCAAATCAAAAGAAAAATTAATATTTTTACACTGAATAAAGAATCATTTTATTTTTATAGATTGAGTCAACAAACAAAATTATGACATTATTTTTTCTGATAATTAAATACATGTATTATCATAAAAGATTGGGCAAAATTGAAGAAATAATGCTAGTTAGAAAAGCAATTCTTTTATCATCATTAATAAGAACTCTTGTAGGAGCTGAGTTGTTACATGTCTTTTACATCTATAAATTTATTTCTGTTTTGTGATTGATCTACCAGGATATAAACTCTGTGAAAGTAGGCATATTTGTTCCCTTTCTTTAGTGCATTTTTCCAAAGTCTAGATCAAGCATAATATATAATAGGTTTTCAAAAAGTAATTATATAGAATTAATAAAGGAATTACAAATATAACACATTCTCCCAATCAAAAATGCAAATGACATAGAAGTATATAAAATAAAGAGTTTTGTGTTTCTCCCCTTTCCTTCTCCAGAATGAGATCACAGTTTATGATTTGGGTTACAGTTGTGTACATATATTCTGTGTGCTTATCTGCCTTCTTCAGCAGAGGAACCACAGATAAATAAATACATCATTGCTACTGCTGTTGACCCGGGAGCATAGAGTTTGCCATTTGAACAGTAGGTTGACCATAAATCCATGCTAGTTGCTAAAAATATCTCATGGCTTTTAATTTAGAATCCATAATCAAAATTGCTGTTTTTTTCTCTTTGTTCATGATACCTTTATTTTTGAGTATTTAAAAAATTCTCAGAGCTTAATAGTTCAGTATATCTGTCATATCCCTTTTGATTTATATTAACTAAGGCCTCCTCTAATATTCTAAAAAATGAAACAACTGACCATCTATAATTTGAGGCGCCCACTCTTGGTTAAGTCTCCAAAGTTAATTTTGCTTGTGTAAGATAATTTTATGATTTAAGTCTAAATATCACCAACATAAATTCCAAAATTAATGAAAACATGCCTTTTTTGTGTGATATAGTAATAAAATAGTAAAAAACTAGTTTAATGGCAGTAGTAATATTTCAGATTCTTTCCTCAAATGTTTGAGAAGAATTCAAGGAGACATTTAAAACATGGAAGATACAGAGATACATAAGTTTATCCAAAGAAAGAATAAATTAACATCAATAAATAGATTGTAAACTCAAACAGTAACTAATATTTTTATGAAAAATAAGCACTGATCTTCCTATTAATGAAAAAGAATAGACTCTTTATTTATTTAAATGCATTAATGAGAAAATAATACATGGCTTCCTTTGAAGATAAAATGTTATTTCTAGTACATATTTGAAAGAAATTGCTTCCTTATTTATACATTGCATTGATTTGATATTAATTCACATTTTGGTCAGACTATTTGCCAGTGGCCTAAAAACACCTACTTTAAAGGAGGTAGTCACTAAGTTTTAAAGATCTCATTAATCATTTAAACTGTCTGAATACAAACAGGCTTCAGATGGTTAGGTTATTCAAAAACATCAGAGCCTGAGAACAGGAAGATACTTTAGAAATCATCTAGTGTAACTTTTTATGTTACAAGACAGCACTGAAATTGAATGCCTTTTGTAAGGGTTAATTGTTCAGTCTTTTTTGCGTTTGTTTGTTCAAGAAACATAAGTTAGGACATGGGAAATTATTTGAGTTAAATGTGAAGCCAGCCCTGAATGACTGTGACCATTCTAAACTAGTGTCTTTCACTTGTATGGGAGGTAAAACTTCTCCTCTATGCTGTTAGGGTTTCTATCTGGGACTGACATAAGAGAGATTAGCAGGAGAAAATCATACAAATTTTAGTTACCAATTTTTGCACGAAAAAATAGCCTTCACTAGAAAAATGAAGACCCAAAGGAGTAGCTAGACCTGAGTGTTTCTATGCTAGGGAAAACAAAGACTGTCACCTGTAGAAAAGTAAAATATATAAGACCAAAGAAGATAAGAATTATTTAATAAAGTCTACTTGTACAGATTTCCACAGTCTTGACTCCCCATCTTTGGCAATAGGAATGTTTCTTTACTCCTGGTATAAAAAGAGCATTTTATAAATAGATAGTGATATTTATAATTACCTATTTACTTAACTAGGATATGACTTATAACCTAGATTTTTATTTATTTTCTATCAAATACACATTTTCAATATTGTTGGGAGCCAACATCTATAGCTACATGGCTGAGGCCTGTAAAGGCCCATCTGGAAGATCGCCTCTGACATAGGATGTCAGTTATACCTATAATATTGGCTTGTGATTAGTGACCAGTGTGCATACGTGGCAGTAAAGCCTGATGGAAAGCTGCTCAGCAGAATTATCTTATATGATTCTAAGTTGTATTTCTTTTTAGATATTTTTCAAACTTCTATTTTCTTGGTAGACTGGTGAGTCAACTCTTAAGCAGTTTCCCCTAGAGCTAAGATTAGAGACTAAATTACCATCATAGTCTTATTGCCCTGTTCCTGAAAGGATTGCTTTTGTCCCGTTACAGGTATGCATTTCCTTGCCTTTGTGCTGTTAAATACCGATACTGTCTGCAGCCCAAAGCCATTAACTTGGCGACTATGCCTTTGTTTCATACCGAAACTCTGTCTGCCTCTGTTTACCTCAGCCCGAGGCCATGTGGCCATGCATTTCCTTACTCAGGAGTGTGAAAGCTACTATATGATTTCTAGAGTAGACTTGTTAGGATAAAATATAATTTATACACTTATAGTTACATTTTAGAGTATATCTGAGTAAATTTATGCTTGCTGTTTTGTTTCTTTTGGCTACAATATTCAAATATAATAGTTACTATACGATTTATAAAAGAATTAATGATAAGGTATTGGCTTAATAGGATATAGCATAGTATTAAAGGTCAATCATTACAAAAATTAAAGTTTAGACATAGAAAATTCATTTAAGTCATGGTAAGGTTTTATAATTTAAGAATAAGTTTTGATTGTTGTGGAATTGCAGGACACTACATTAAACCATAATAGATTAATAGAATAACTGAGTCATTTAAGTAAACTTATAGATTATAGTATAGTGTTAAATTGATACTATTAATCATTAAAAATATTAGGAGTCAGTAAACTTGGATTTAACTTAGAAAAGTTTTGTATTAATCAGGGTCTGGAACAAAGAGTATAATGTGAATGATTTATTGAACATTGTGGAGAACACTTTGAACAATCTGTATTAAAATTGTATACCTGTAAATTTAATGTAAGTTTTGTGAAACACGTCATGTATCATGGAATTGTAATTGTTTGCTTGGAACTTGCAAGTCTCGTGATGTGTAATTTGCATAGGAATGTGTACGCCCCCAAAGTGATTGACACACTAATGGAGGGTATGGAAAAAGGTATATAAGTTGGAAGGAGTCCAAATAAAATTTGGCTTCAGTCCTGATCAGACTGTTCCCAGAAGAATGGCCTAGAGTCATTTTCTTCTCTCCATCCTGATCCACCGAAGCGGTCTAACCTTACCCTCATTTAAGTCGGGGCTGGCAGAGACCCCAACACAATATCTTCCTTAAAACTGTACAAAATATTGTTTTATAGGATAGTATTTTAACCAGATATATGTAATTGCTTCATTGTGCTCAGTGTTGCCTAGGATCTCTGTCTACATCATACTGAAAAGATAAAAAGACTGTGGAAGATGTTTACTTTTCAAGTCTCATTTAATCATGTTTGTTTAGGCCTATATAATCACAGTATTTAATTTCCTTTACCATATATGATTTCAACTTCAGTAAATACGCTTGCAACCTTTCTTGCAAAGTATGGAAATGAAAACACTGTGTATATTATTGCCTTTCATATCTTGGCTTATAGATAGGCTAGTATGGTTATATTTTCTTAGCAAGTTATTCTTCATACTTTACAGTGTGAGTTTAGAACATGTTAATAAGGGACATTTGTATTATTAAGTTGTTATAAAATTGAAAACTACTATGGGTTTGTTTATGTATAAAGGGCATAAATGCAGCATTTATTTACCTAATAAACCTCTGTTAGCAGAGATCATTAAAAACACTGATACTAGAAGTCAAATATCTCATTATTATCATACATCCCTGAGACTATTATAAAACTTGCTAAAGGTGCATTTATTCAGCAGTGAGTAAAACTTAGATTCGCATTTTGAGTGACCTGCAGTATTTTAGCATTGCTCTTCTCCATAAACTGACATTTGTAAATGGATTGGAGAGTTAATATAATTATTTTCACATCATTGGATGATTAACTATGCAAATAGGCCATTGTTTGCATTACTTTACTCTTTTGTAAATAAATGATTAAAATTAAGAAAAAGAAATGTTACTATTTCATGAATTTTTCAGAATATCCTTTGGATAGCAATAATTAAGGTTTTGCTTTGCTGCTTGCTTTGCGTTTCATTTACTCTTCTAATGTCTTCAGTTGGAGGCTTAGATTATTATTTGAGACTTTTCCTCTTTTCAGATGTAAGCATTTAATACACTAGTTTCTGTTCAAGTTGTTTTGATTACTTCTCACAACTTTTTAATTTTCATTTTGTTTAAAATATTTTTCAATTTTTTAAAGATGTCTTCTTTGTCCCTTGTTTGACATGTATGAGGACTGCTTTAACTTCTATGAATATGGGAATTTTCCACACTATTTTTCAAAATTGCAAGTTAAATTATCTTTTAACCAAGGATATACATCATATTATTTTTATTGTTTTAAATTTGTTGAGGTGTGATTTGTGGCCCAGATAAAACCTGTTTTGGTAAATGCTCCATGTGCACTTAAATAAATATTGTATTCTTGTTCGGATAATATAAGTGCTAATTAGGTCTAGTAGGATGATAGTTTAGTTGAAAGTGTGTATTAATTCTAGTTTTATCTCTGACATAAAAAATCTAGGAAATAATCACACCCTTACAACAACAAAAAAAAAATGGGAAAAGCTGAATATCAACCACTGTTCTTGAACCAGTCAAAACAAAAATTACACCAGACAGACTCAAACAGGCAGGAATGGCTTCAAAATCATTGTAATAGAGAGAAACCAAACTCAACTATGCTATTAAAAAAAACTGAAGAATCTTTAAGAGCTGGAGTAAAAGAAATCACAGACCCTTATTGTATGCTGATTGATCTTCCCCAGTGGAAAAGTGTTCTTCTTTCTTCATGACAAGATCTAGCTTTATAATTGGAGTAAGGCATTTACCTGTTAGAGTTCTATCCTCCCAAGAAACTGGGAGACAGGGGCTTTATTTTTTTCCATAAACACACTTCAAAGAATGGCTCCCAGGTGCTTGAGAAAAACATTTTTGAATTGGAAAACTGCCAGAGGCTTTTAAAATTTATTTTATTTATTTTGATTTAAAATATGTTTATCTCTCTTTAATTTTGATATAAGCCTGGATTGCAGATGAGCAGATGACTTTATTTATTTAGACCTTGAGTGTTCAGCTTCCTTCTATCTGACTGTTCTAGCATCTCTTGGAGCAGTGACTGTGACTATGGAAATAGTCTATAATATGCGTTGTCTTATGTGGTAGCTATCAGTCATATGTGACTATTGAGTACTTGGAATATGAATAGTGGGGCTGAGGAACTAAACAGGCATTTTATTTAATTTTAATTAATTGGTTAAATTTAAATAGCCATATGTGTTTAGTGGCTGTCATATTGGATAGTATAGTTCCAGAGCATTGTTTTTCTTTTTTGGTTCTGATTTATTTGTCTTCAGCATTATTGAGGTACAGTCAACATATAAAAATTGTATGCATTCAAAGTGTACAATGTGATGCTTTTATATATATCTCAAATCAACACCTTACATAGTTACTCTGTGTGTGTGTGTGTGTGTGTGTGTGTGCGCGCGCACGCGCGCGTGTGTCTATGTGTGATGGGAATACTTATCTACTCTCAGCAAATTTCAAGTATATGATACGTTGTTATTAACTATAGTACATTAGGCACTAAGAACTTATTTACCTTATAACCACATTTGTACCCTTTGACCAACATCTTTCCACGTCCCTCTAACCTCTGTCATGATCTCATTTATGTGTAGAATTTTAAAAAACCAAAGTCATAGAAAGAGTAGAAAGGTGGCTTTCAGTGACTGGAGACTTTTAGAAAGATTTATATTTCTAAGGGGCAGAGAAAGACTGTGCAAATTTTATACAGAAATGTTTTAAGAAGAAGGAGATCAGGAGCCTAGAGACAAGAAGAAGCCTGTGGAAAGTTTACTGAAGCTGAGAGAAAAGTGAAGGCTTTTGGGGTCAAACTCATCAGAGATGTGATATCACAAGTGCTATGACAAAGCTTCTAGAAAGACATGAAGATAAAAAAAAATATAACTGAGATCTACTTATATTAAAGCCTCTAGAAGACTGTGTGAGGTGTTTGTATACTTCCTCTGGTAAAAGGAAGCCAATTTTTGCTAAAAATAAGTAACAGGTTCACTCTTACATCTTGATTTCTTGCATGATCAATGGATTGTTTCACACAAACTTTTGCTTAGCTGACAACTTGCATTTAAAGAAAACTAACAAAAAGAAACAAGCTCAAAGTGACCCAACTCTGTTTCCAGCTCATGATGTTGTTTAGACACGCTTGATTCAGTGAGCCACTCAAACAAGATCAATGTTGGCTTTATTCTACCTTGTTATCAGTCCCACACAACACTAACAGTGGGTAATATGGCAAACTTCACTCCTGATCACTCATGAGAAAGCTGGAGTTTTCATCTTCTATTTTTCATAAAGCATCCAACAATCTTTTTCTATTGACCTGTTGATATCTTCCCTCTCTCAGCATGACTTTATGTTGTATTCTCTACTCAGACTGTGCAAAAATTAAAGAAAGAAAAAAAAGACAAGAAAGAAATTTATGTGGGAGTTCGACTTGGATATTTATGGTACCATTCAATTTCCTAAATAGCATTTCTAAAGCTATTAGTTAACCCTGTGATTGTGACTACTATATTGTGTGCCCAAACACTCTTGGTTAACAAATGTCTGTAGCATTTTGGGGGAAATAACATACACATCCTACCTTTTTTCACATAATTCACCAAACCAACAAAATGCTTTCATAAGGATAAGGAAACACTAAATGTTTTACAAATAATTTTTGTAAAACATTTTTATGTAGGATTTTATGAAAATCTGTTTCTTTAAAAAAATATTTATTATATAGAAATGCATAATTACAATTAGCCACTTGTCTTGATACTCCACTTTTAATAACTACACACAAAAAAGAATTTTAGAGCAATCTGTTGGATTAAAGACAGGGTGAAATTTTGTGTTTTCAAAATTACCAAAGTTTACTCATTGGACTATCATGTTTCACTTGAACATATAAACTGAAAACACACAAAGTAAATGCCATTGACCAGTCAGGTCATTGTTTTCTATGATGTTTTATATCACACTGACCCAAAATGTGTCAAAAATGATTCACGAGTTCCCACACGTGTCTCCTGTGGGTAGTTTTTAGCCCAGAAAGCAAAATAAAAGTCTTGGAGCTAATCTCTGTTCTGTGAAACAGGTCATTCAGGTCCTCCTAGGTCTTAGCCCAGTGGTCTTCAGGATGATTTATTTCATTCCAGCCTCCACACAGAAAGATGCCTGCCCTGAATCACATCTTTTTCTTTCTGCTCTGTGATCCAACATGTATAAGTCAGATCCAACAAATGTTCTGCTTTCTGCATCAAAACTGTCTACAATTCTAGTCTCGGAAACCTTTTTTTATTATTCATTCTCTATGCTCATTTTTCACTTACTATCTGTATCAAATACGTTTTCTCCAAGTGGTGTTTACTGTATACAGAAATCATGACCTTGTTTTCTATTGTACACAGAATTGACTAATGCATGTTAATCACTTGGTAAAATCTCAGTAAATACCTTTTATGTGATAGTTGTAAAATTGGTGAAAATTTAGTATAGTATAAAATTAGTTGTTGCATAATTAATAATCAAAGGGAATTAAGGAACAAATGCTCTTTTGAAATTTCTCTTTGAAATTTTAAATAGAACACTTATGTCTAAACCTACACAAGAATCCTGCCATGTATACATATTATATTTTGTGAATAATGATAGATAACACTGTGGGGAAATGGTTTGTGTCCAGTTGTTCTAGGAAATACTTAATATTTAAAATAATGAAATCCACTTTTCCAATGCGTAACAGGTTTTTTAAAACGCTATCAAAAATTTATTCACAAAACTTTGCTTTGTTCCTAAGGGACGATTATATTCTGCTAGAAATTCACATGTTCTACCTGATCTTTATCAGCAGCTCTTCATGCAAATATGCTTTCTTGATTTTCCATAAGAAATTACGGTGATATACTTTTTGAAGGAAGTAAAATGTTTTAACTGAACACGTATCATTCTTTAAAAATATCATTATTTCACATTCCAAGGATTACAGAAAACACAATACTCATATAGAAAAAAATATATATATCGAGCAAGTTCAGGAATCTTAACAGAAATCTGTGGTCTTCCTTCTTAAAACCTGTAACTCTCAGAGAAGTCAATTGGAGAACATTCTACAAAATACCTCGCCAGTACTTCTCAGAACTGCAAAGCCATGCAAAGCAAGAAGACAGTAAGAAGCTGTTAATGCCAAGGGAAGCCTAAGAAGACATCAGTACTAAATGTAATGCAGTGTCCTGATTGCGATCCTGGCACAGAGAAAAGGCATTAGGTTAAAAATAAGAAAATCTGTGAAAAGTCTAGACTTTGATTAATAATAATGCAAACACTGATTTTTTACTTGTGACAAATGTAACATGGTGATATTAACAAGAGAGGTAACTGTCTGTGAGGCATTTGGAAATTTCCTGTACTAGCTTCGCAACTTTTCTATAAACCTAAAACTATTCTGAAATCAAGTGTACTTTAAAAAGTATGCATGTTATGGGTTTATAAAATTATCTAACTATGAATAATGTAAACATAGCATTACCATATTAGAAACATCTTTTGTGTTCAGCAGTCTCCAGAGGAGAGGGACAGGAATATCCAGATAATCTCAAATACATATGTACTGCTTTAATTCTACATGTGCATAATCTGTATAATAATGTTCTTATTAAATATAGGTAATATTAAATTTAGAGTTTTCATGTGAATTCTTAAAATCATTCCTTTCCGTTTTAAAATCTTTGAACTTGTCCAATTTCTTTTAATACCTTTTAAAATATGGTTGTTAGTAGAAAATGCTTTATGATTTTTTTTTTCAAAAGGGCCTGTGTTCTGTCTTACTTGGAGAGATCGTTTTGCTGATTGTATTAGTCTTATTGTGCTGCAGTAACAAAATCTCACTAACTGGGTGGTTTAAACAACAGAAATTGACTTCTTACAGCTCTGGAGGTTAGAAGTCTAAGATCAAGGGATCAGCATGGTAAGTTTCATTCTGAGTGTTTTTCTCGAAGCTTATAAATGGCTGCCAACATGCTGTATGGTCATATAACATCTTTGGTCAAGAGGGAAGAGAAAAAAGAGAAAGAGAGGCCTTTTTGATGTCTTCTTTTATAAGAATGCTAATGCTATTAAGGCCTCACCCTTATGACTGCCATTAATGGCAGTTACCCCCCCATGGGCCCTATCTTTAATATAGTCACACTGGAAGCTAAAGCTTTAATATACGGATTTCAGGGGAGCACTATTTAATCCATAGCACTGGTCAGTATTTTATTTGATGTAAGTCGGTATTTTATTTAATGATGTGTTTTCTGGGTTCAATTGTTTAAATTGAAATTTATCAGAAAGCTTTATGGTTGCCCCTTTGAAGGTATTATGTCGTTTTCCTTTTCCGCTTTTCAAAATATCCTCTTTTTTTTTTTTACTGTTTTATGCATCAGAGGCAGCAGAAAAAAAGTTATCTTTTTGTCAGTGCTGTTTTATCTTGTTTCTATATTTCATTTTGTTTTCCTTTTCCTTCAGTGAGTCAGTAGCTAATGAGTTGGTAGCTTTACTATCTTCACAAGGGCACATCTCTAGTCTAAGACCCATCAGGAGGACCAGGGGGTAGTCATCTCCTTCTCAACATGACGGAGGATTTTATTTTATTACAGCAGGAAGTGTCAGCAGGCAAACCCTTTCAATAGTATAAAGAGCATGCTGGTACCTATAATTCTTCTCTGATAGAATAAACCAACAATTTTGGCTAAGGTCACCTTAAAATCCACTGATTTTCCTACCTGTATCTAAGAAAAGTTAGTGTGTCTTGTGCTGCTAATCGCACAGTCTTTGCCAGAGGAGTTCTCACTTGTTTTCTCCATGATATTGGAGAATTTCCAAGCTATTCACCTTCTAACAACCAACAGTAGCCTCTCTTGAGTATTATGTGACTCCAGAGGGGTAGGTAGAAAAGCAAAAAATTCAGAAATAGACACCGAGGATTCCATCTATTCCATTTTGTTTGAATTTATTATAAATGTATTTTAGCTTTATATTAAGAGAGTTATAATCATAACATTATATCCATAGTTTTATATGCAAATCTATATATAAACTATTTAAACAAAGCAACTTGGAGATGATGATTTCAAGGGTTCTGAAATAGACCTAAATTATTTTATTAAATACTCTCTCTATATATCAGAATATTTATGCTATTTTAATGCACTAACAATACAGTTTCATGTACTGCATTTTGTATGTCTGTAGAAAAATATTAATTACTATTGACATGAAGCTCTATGTTTCTGAGTGTTTTGTAACATTTTTATTAGGTATTTCTCAAGCAAGTCTTAAAATTAGGCTCATATCACTGGATTCATTTTATTGATTTATTCACAATCTGTTCATGTCTCCAATGAATTCAAGAAATTGTTAATTTGGTAATGATTTATATGACAGTGAATGTGTAGACTAAACTGACCGAGATAAAACAAGTATGTGTCTCTGGTCTCATCTGCTTGTATAATTCCTGAGACAGTGGTGCTGTTCTCCAAGTTGTATAAGGTTATAACTTTGAAATGAGATCTCAGAAGTTAACGACTCTGACTTCATATGTGATGTCCTAACATGCTTTTATCTGTTTGCTGGTTTAGTTTGTTGGTTTACTTTAAGAGTTTGCGGGTTTGGTTTGCTTAATATTCTCCCACATCATGTCATTCCTACCTTCACTTAACCCTGCTCTCACTTCTCATCAGTCAAGTTGCTCATTTTCTCCACGTCTTTATCTTTTTTGCGAGCTATATGAACCAAACCTACAGGGTCCAGCTTTGTTGTAGGATCTACTTCAAGAAAATATAATCCAAAATTCCACTTTAATTTTGAAATTGACCAATTCATCTATTATAATATATTAAAAGGAATAAAGGATGTTGGATTAGAAATCGTTTTTTAAAAAGTAGTAAAATACATCCTTTTTATTAAAGTATAGGTTACTGAATAAGTTCTTTATATAAACAGTGAATGAAATATGGAGTTCTCAAAGAATGATATTTTAACAAAGTACTTCATATTGTACTCAAAATTAGAGTACGTCATAATCCAATATTGAATCTGTAGGTAAGACTGTTCTTATTGAATAGCTTCAAAAGTCTGAGCGTCACTAACCTTCATTTAGGACAAACAGATATTATCACTCCTTCTTTCTCTATATGGCATAACTTGCCTCCTTCTTTTATACTCTAGGCCATCCACAGTAATGATAATCTGTTACAAACTTTTCTCTCATTTGGGGCACAGATCTGTATAAGAGACGTTACTACTTAGCCTCACTGTACTAGTACAATTTCCTACTATATATACACACTAAGCATTGCCATACAGCAAATAGAATTTGGCCTAAGAGTGCCCTTCAAGCATCCCATAATTGAAAGCTTGTAATCTGTAAAACTTTCTAAACTCTCTTTTTATCAAGTCATTAATTTCTATCTACTTCTCAAATCCCAAAGTATTTGACCATCCAAACTTTACAAAAGATGTCCTTCAACACTAGGTCCCCATGACCATCTCAGAGCCTTAATCTCACCTCACCCTACCCTTTCCTCTCGTGCCTTCCTATTTGCCCAGAATACATAGCACTTCCTTTGCACTCACCACCTATCAATAATTGTTTTTATTTCTATTCATCTAGTTTCTTCAAATCCCATGTCCCAAATTCCTGGTGATAAGACCCATCTCAAAAGGTTAAAGTGAGAAAACACTAAGCAAAAAAAGGGAGGGCTACCTTTAGAAGTGAAAAGCAAAAAAGAGTTGAAAAATACATGTTAGAATACATGTTTCTATTAATATCATTTTTTACTGTTGCTCAGTACAGTTGGTCATAAATAAAACGGAGACAGTCATTTTATAATACGTGATCAAGTGAAGAGCCTGAAAAGAAACTCTCTTTGAGGCCCAGTAGGTACAGATAATGCCCCCCCCATTCTGCTTAGGAGAAGTGCCAGTTTACTGTCCTCATACACAATACTATTATAATGATTAATATCTATTAACACATTAAACCAATGCAGATTAAAACTAATAATAAAAGCTAGTTAATAGCTTTTGCCATGATGTCACCTAGTGGCATCATGGCACAAAGGAAAGAGCAGAGCTCTGGAGTAAGAAGCACTTTATTTTATCTTTACCAGTCATTTAGCTTAACCAAATTTTCTTGAATATCTGTTTTTCGTATGTAATATGATAACGATAAATATGTATAAAGCTGTTGGTTTTAAAGACATACTTTTAGTATTAAAGACAACGCATGTTAAGTACCTACCTATATGCCTAGCACTGACTACGTAACTCACAAATGGCACCATTTTTTATTGCTTGTTTCTTTTTGTTAGTTACCTATTTATGTAATCACATATCTATTTATTTACTTACTCAAGAAACTTATTTTTTTCTGCCATAAGGCACAGATACAGCCATGAAGAATCTGCTTATTTTCGATTTGACCTATTAAGGAAATTTGTATTTTGTATCTTGTAAGAAATTTCAAAGGTCTGAAGCATGAAACTGAATAGAAAAAAGGAGACAACTGCTGGTTAAAGATCACTAATCAAGCATTATGTGAACTCTTGCTTCAGTATCAGAATTCTAACTACTTCGAAGCTGACATAGTTAAGAAGCTGAGTATCTTAAAGTTAAATGATAAATGTGGCTAAGGCAATGAATATTTTTAAAACATTAATTAAGTCTGCTATTTAGGACCATATGATGAAACTTTTATTTAATAAATTCCAAAGGTTAAAGCTTTCAAATCAGCCAACCAGAAATTTCTGAGCAGGTGAACATTTGAGCAGTTCAAAGTCAATTGAGCAGTGAATATGAAATTAAACCTCATATTTACATACGAATCTTTTATTAGGCACACATTTGCTCAACTTATGAAAGATTATTAAGAGATTTAAGTTAACTCTAAAGAGCAATTTCTGCTTGAAATAAAGACAGTCTCACATTTTAGATCACAAAACTGCTCTTTGGTGAGTTCCAAATAACCTAAGCTCTGAATTGCCAATATGTACATTAATGTTGAGATTAGCAAGATACTACAACTCAATTCTTTAGTGCTCATGTTCAATTAATTAAGTGAACAGCTCCAATTTTTAACATATATATAATCAGCCATGCAGGTATCAAATATGTAGTTTAAAGTAGTTGTGAGTTTTGCAATTTCAACCCAGAAATACATACACTAAATAAAATGAGACTTATAGGATTATAGAATGCTTTCCCATCCCTTATACCTTACCATCACAATTGGGATACTGTATAATAGTAGGGGATTACAGCTGAAAGGACTGTAAGACTCAGCCCTATTTTAAAAAGAGAAGACAAAACAAGGACAGTAAATTTAGCCTCTCACACCTGCATCTACAGCAAACAGTAGGACAACTCTCAGCCATATAAACATAAAACCTTACACCAAAAGACTATTTACCCCAGTTCCTTTTACCAGCTACATTATGTCTGGCATTCAACAAAAAATTATACAGCATGCTAAAAGTCAAAAAGGACAACCTGAAGAAACAAAGCAAGCATCAGAACTAGATTCAGATATGGCAGATATTTTGGAATATCAAAATGGAAATTTATAATAACTATGAATAATACGGCAAAGATTCTAATGGAAAAAGAGAATAACATGCAAGAACACGTGAATAATGAAAGCAGAGAGATGTAAACTGTAAAAAAGACAAGAAAGTGGTAGTAGACAACAAAACAACAGAAACAAATGCAGGCATATGATGATTAATAAGGACCACAGTGATACCTTTTGGGAGAGAGTTTACACCAAAGAAGGAAGTTCTTTGATGCTTATGTACGTGATAATATATTTTTAGACTACAACAAGGCACAGTTTCAGCTTTTAAAGCTAGATTCTTTCAGATTTGATGATCTTTGTGGCAGACTGAAATAGAGGAAATAATATTAGACTATTCTCCCTTGAACTGAATTTAGACAAAGCGGATATATTTTCCTCAGAGAGTTGGTGGAGAATATTTTATTTCACCTTTCTTTACTCTTGAAATCTATTTTAAAGAAAGATTGCTCCATTTTAATGTTCAACAGTCTGAAGAGATTTCATGGTAAGGTAATAATAATTTTTTCAACAAAATTGAGCTGCTCAAAATCTTGTAGACTTATGCCAACATGTACATCATTCAGATATACCTTATTAAAATTGTTTTAATATATTTTCATAAGCTAGCAAAAGAAAAAGAATGCAGCTCTAGAATAGAAGAGAAAGGCTAAGCACATTTTATAGTTTTTGTAAGACTACCTATCTAATTTCCCTAAGTATTTTATCAGGAATAACTAGAATTGTCACTTGATTTCTATCAATGAAAACTGAGGGACTATAGTAATTTTGGAAGAGTTGTGTCTGAAGATAGAACTGTAAGTGCAAGTTTTCATCTTGTCTCTTAGATGTTCAGTTCTTCAGACAACTGGATTATGTAATGAATAAAAGGGAGATCTGAGGAGTGTGCTTCATCTATTGAAAATAAATTAACCATTTTGACTAAAGCTTACTTTTTAATAACTGGATTTCCCTAAGAGGTTTGAATTAGATAAACATGACTTTTGATAATATAATTTCTTTAGGGATCTGTAACACGATTTAAAGCAGAAGCTACAAATTAGTGTCATTGTATGGCCAAGCAGTCATATTTTTTCTCACAAGTATTTAAGTAGGTAATTACAGAAATCAGAACCAGTCTCAAGTGGAACAAACACATTCACATGCTTGACATTCAGCTGGCACATATTAGATCAGCTTCTTGGTGTTTATGGCAGTTTATCTTATGATCAGTCTGGTGTTTATTTTGATGGGTCAGTGACTTTGTTCTGTCATCTAATGAATAGTTTGAATGTCACTCTTGCATATAACAATAAAATTTAAGTCAGGAAGATAAACGGTACCATTAATAAAATTTGGAGGAAAATTAAAAACAAATAAACTTAAAATTCGGTAAACTTAGATGAATTAGTAGCTTTTAACAGAAAATGTGAAGCTGCTTTGAATTAAATTAAAGCTTTTAAACATGGAAAACAATATCAGGTTTTAGGTAATGGATTATTAGTCCTATTCTGTTTGATGCTTTGATATTGAAGTACTTCAGATTCCTTTATCTTAGCGGTTCTTTTCTGCATTTAAGAATAATCTTGCAGTAGACATGAGAGTGCAGATATTCCTTTGGGGCAAAAAAAAGAATAATCTGGGAAGTTTAAAAAATATGTTAACATTCAAGTTCCACTGAAGACCAACTGAACAACAGTTTCTGAGTGTGGAGTAAGTGAAATGCAATTTTAAAAACTCTCCATTCTATTCTAATAATGACTAGATTTTGAAACAAATCTAGCTATTGGTTTAAGACATTATCTTAAACAGAAGTACTAGTATTAGCTAGTATTTTGGGAAGAATTGTGTCCCCACAATTCTGCGAAGTCTTATGAAGTCTTACCCTCCAGTACCCCCAAATTTGAAATTAGTTAGAAAAGATAGAATCATTGCAAATGTAATTGGTTAAGATGAAGTCACACAGAAGCAAGGTGGGTCTCTATTATGACTGGTGTCCTTATGAAAAGAGGCAATTCAGGCACAGACATGCATACAACGAAAAAGTCACAAGAAGATAAAAGTAAATATCAGGGTGATCTCTTGGTGTTCCTCGGCAGCAGAAGCCAAGGAACTCCAAAGATCGCCAGCAAACCACCAGAGATTAGGAGAGAGGCATGGAACAGATTCCTCCTGTAATTTCTAGTCTGTAGAACCATGAGACAATAAATGTCTGTTGTTTAAGTCACTGAATTTATAGTACTTGATTACATAAGCCCTAGAAATTAAATAGCTAGGAATAAAATTTCCACATTATTTTAATGGTCAGAGTCTTGTTTAATGATCTACATCCTATTTTCTTCCAATGTACATGGAAATGTTGAATCTATTGATCACGGAGTTCCTCTTCAGTTCTCTCACTATAAAATTCAGATAATCAGCGGGCTGGGTGGCTCAGCCAGTAATCCCGTGACTTTGGGAGGCTGAGGTGAGTGGATTGCCTGAGCCTGCGGGTTCGAGACCCGACTGGGCAGCGAGACCTCATCTCTACAATAAATAAAAAAATCAGCCGGGCATGGTAGCGCATGCCTGTAATTCCTGCTACTGGGAAGGCTGAGGCGGAAGGATTGCCGGAGCCCAGCAGGCGAGGCTGCGGTGGCCGGGAGCGGCCACTGCACTCCAGTCTGGGCGACCAAGTGAGACTCCAACTCAAAAAAAAAATAAAAAATAAAAAATAAAAATAAAAAATAAAAAATTCAGATAACCTTCTGTTTACTGCTTTTCCAAAGAGAGATGAAATAGCCTATTGTTGTTATTAGCTTTTCCTTCAGTGGAGCAACAAGTTATTTGGGTTCCTTATTAGAATATAATGTGTTTATACTCAGGCATTAAAAGAAAACCATGGTTGTCAAGACTGATGTCCCTTACACATGTCTCCCTTCACTGTTTAATTAACTTTGGCAAGGTAAACACATTTTTGAACACACGAATGTGCAGTCAGGTATTGCTACGCCTGTTTCCTAATAAGACTCACTCAAGACACATCTTGCTAATGTTCATGTATCTCAGGGATGCCTCCTTCTCTTTAATGAACTCAGAACTGTAAGCAGTGAAACACCAAAAGTTATCTTCCTTACACAATAGCCCAGTAATATATTTTGTCTTGTTAATTGTATGCATATGATATGAGCAGGGATTCTTTAAAGGGGAGATCATATATATATAATGCCATTGTGCTTTTTTTATTGCCTAGGAAATAATTTCTATGGTGGCACTGTTGAGAATTCAGTCCTTTCATAGACAGTAAATACACAATGACTCTGTCAGTGTAGGAAATAACAAAAAGAAAGTAAATTCGAGTTACATCTTTTTTACTATGGAAGTTTTCAATTAATGCAAACATCAGAAACCTAGGCACAGACAAGAACATGGAAGTATAGGAGTAAAATAATGGTAATGATTGCCAACATCAAAAGCAACATGAGTATACAGACTGCAAGACCTCTGTGGGAAGAAAATATAATATTTAACAGAAGAAGCAGGAGGGAAAGAGAAAATATTGCTTGTACATAATAGTATAATCAAACCCAGAGTAAAAACATATGGTCAAAGAGAAAATCATGAAGAAAAAGATTAAAGTTCATAAGGTGGCTCTGAAAATGTCACCACGGTTTAATGGGAGAAGGTATGAAATAGACATGAAAATAGGTCACTGCGGAGAAATCTGTGACATTCCTGAATCAGAAACCAAAAAGAGAGAAAAATAAATATATGAAAATATAAAATAAAATGAAATACTGATTTAGTTATCCCTTTCTAGAGAAACTTTGTCTCAATCATGGTGTCATATGTTGGCTCACATAAACATCTTTTGTTACTAAGCGAAATTTTAGAGAGCTGAAAATGTATTAGTAACATCACAAATGTTTAAATTCACACAGCATACATAGGGTCCACTGAGCACTGTTTCTCAGGTGTTATTTTTTGTACTATGGGAAGAAAAGAAGAGGTTTCCTTTACTGGCATTTGAAGCTCTATCATTTTCACTTGTTTCCATGCTTTTCACTCAAATTTTTTTTCTACAAAAATTCACACATTTTTATTGCGTATGTTTTACCTGTAGTTTTACACACTACTACAGAGTTATGTAGAAAAGACATTTTTTTAAAGGATATATAAATGGTTCATACAGCTTACCAAATATTCCTGGTCTACTCACATCTAGGTAGATTTCAATTACCAACTGTTTTCAAGTTGAGTGCTGCTATTTGATTTGCTTTGGTCAACGGAATATGATGACTGTGACTACATTTAGATAGAGTTAGGAGTGCTAAGGTCCAAAGCAAATTTCATTATGACTTATTTCCTTACCTTGGTAATTGCAGAAGGATATGCCAAGGTGAAAACTCTATCAGTCTGGGTTCTTGGGTGACTACAATGAGCAGAATACCCTCACACCCTGCTCCATCCAATGACCTGTGATGTATAGGTGGCATAAGTAAAAACATAAATATTTTTCTTAAGTCACTGAAATTATAGGATTGCCTGTTACTTTGGCATAATGTATTTTATATTGATAGATTAAAAGGGTATCAAATATTCTATTTCATCATCTTAAATGTATCAAAGCATAATGTATTCTGAAGGAATTAATTAAGAGTAGAAATTTCTTCACAAAAGCAGTTAACAGTGAATTCACTTTGACCATTTCACTAAAAAATGTAAGAACAAGCAACCCACTTAAAATCTTACTTATCTGTATTAATTTGTTTATTTGATCTGGAAGAGTGTCATATTTTTATACATAACCAAACTTATTTAAAATATTTTGAGATATTCAAATAGAAACAACTAAATGTAACCTTCGTATTTCACAAATTTATAATTCTTGCTCTCATCTCTATTCAAATAACAAAATCCATTAAAAAAAAATAAAGCAGGATTGTTTTTAACTCTATGTAAACAGACTCACAGAAACTTCAGAATTTAATAACCTTATGGAATTCTCAGTACAGTAAGAAGCAGTTTAATTTGTCATACATATGTGCTTATGTATGTCTTCTCACCATCCCGAAAGGGGTTTGTACTAAGTAACATATGTAGCAGGCATAAAGCTACTCTGCCTGGCAGCCAAGATCAGTACAATATTACATTTGAATAAAAATTCTGTTAAACAGGATACCTTGGAAAGTATTGTAAATCTTTTCTGAATTACACCAAAAAATGGCAAAAGAAAAATCACATTTATGAAACAATGCAACCACTCTAATGCTATTTCTTAAGTGGATGCTACTACATCATGTAATATAGCTACTTTTTATTTTTTATAGGTAATAATCATATTTTTTTAACAAATCTGTTTTTCACAAACTTTTTTCTACAACCTTTGCCATACATTTTGTATGTGTGTTTGTGTGTGTATGTAGCTTACCATACATTTTTTTAAAATTTAATTTTATTATAGAGATGTGGGGTACAAGTAAGAATCAACTACACAAGAAGGTTGCATGCAGGGAAGTTTGGACCGCCAGCTGGTCTTCAGTTCCCCTGGTTTAGGACCAAGTACACTTTGTGTTGTTACGTGCTTCCCTTTCCTTCCCTGGCAGTGCCCCAAAACTGCTGATCTCTCCCTTGTGGTAACGTAATTAATGTTCAGATTCTACTTATGAGGGAAAACATGCAGTATTCAGTTCTTTGTTTTTGTGATAGATCAATAAGTATGATAGTCTCTAACTTCATTCAATTTGTGGCGTAGTCCATGATTTTGTCCTTCTTTATGACTGTAATATTCCATTGTGTATATGTACCACATTTTCTTTATCCAGTCAACTTTTAATGGGCAGTAGGATTAATTTCATGTTTTTGCTATTATGAATAGTACAGCTATAAACATGCATATGCGGGTGTTTTTTGGCAGCATGTTTTATGTTCCTCTGAATTTATTCCCAGGAAAGGGATTTCTGGATCATATGGAAGGTCAATTTTTAGTTCTTTTAGGAATAATCACACTGCTTTCCATAGAGGTGGAACTAGCTTACACTCCTACCAACCATGTGGAAGCGTTCCCCTTTCTCTGCACTCTTGCTAGTATCTGTTGTCTTTTTATTTATTACTGATGGGCATCCTTACTAGAGCCGACCCTGAAGAAATTCAAAAAGGTCATCAAAATTTACTATAAAAATTTGTATATAAATAAACTAGAATATCTAAAGAAAATGGAACATTTTCTGACATTGCATAATCTTTCAAGGTCAAGAAGAAATTGAAACTCTAAATAAACCAATGACAATCCAGGAAATTCACTTAGTCATAAGAAATCTACCCACCACAAAAAGTCCTGGATGCGATGGCTTCCCAGCTGAATTCTACAAGACATATAAGAAGGAGATAATATCAATCTTATTGAATGCATTCCAGTCAATTGAGAAAGATGGAATATTCCACAACTCATTTTATGAAGCCAACATCATACTGCTACCCAAACTTGGCACAGACTGAACAAGAAAAGATAATTACAGGTAAATCTCCTTAATAAACATATTAATAGATGGAAACATTTTAAACAATATCCCAGCAAATCAGATCCAACCTCACATTTCAAGGATCATCTACTATGATTAGGTGGACTTCATTTGTGGAATGCAGGACTGGTTCAACATTTGCAAAACCATAAATGTAATTCAACACATTAATAGATGTAAAACCAAGAACCATATGAATTGTAACATTAGATGCAGAAAAAGCATTTGACAAAATCTGGCATCCCTTCTTTATAAAAGCCCTCGATCACCTCGGCATAGGAAGACTATCCCTCAAAACAGTAAGAGTTATCTATGATAAACTCAGAGCCAACATTTTGCTTAATGGGCAGAAACTGGAAGCATTTCCTCCAAGAACAGGAGCAAGACAAGGTGGCCCACTCTCACCCTTCCTGTTCAACATAGTGCTGGAAGTTCTAGCCAGAGCATTCAGACAAGAGAAGGAAATCAGAAGTATCCAAATAGGAAAAGAGGAAGTTAAGCTATCCCTCTTTGGAGACAATATGATTCTGGATTTT
Source organism: Cephalopachus bancanus (assembly GCA_027257055.1). NCBI lineage: Eukaryota > Metazoa > Chordata > Mammalia > Primates > Tarsiidae > Cephalopachus > Cephalopachus bancanus. Next base: position 9,803,051 of record JAPVLO010000024.1, on the reverse strand, counting down.
GAAAATCCTAAGGAGACTATCAAAAGTCTCCTTGCACTGATAATTAACTTTGGTAAAGCCTTGGGATATGAAATCAATGTGCCAAAGACAGTTGCATTTCTATACAATAGCTACTTTTTAAACTTTCAAATCATTCCTTAATACTTTCCTTGCTAGATGTCTATTATTTTATTAAGTTATTAAACTTTTATTTTGGAACTTCTTTGATATTTTTCTACATTTTAACCATAGCTCGAGTGTTTATCAGACACAAGAAATGTATGAATACAATGAATAAAGGTTTATGATGATTAAAGTATAAAAGCAAATGTAAATTTTAGACAATATGTTTGTATCCAGAAAATAACATTATCTTAGAAGATAAGTTGAAATGTTTTTGATTTTTAATCCTCGGTTGTTAAACTGCATTAAATTATGTACAGAATGATTAGTTTATATATCTTAAATTCATTGCTTTTTTATTCAGTCATGTTTATTCAATGTCTTCTTATTACCATGTGGTTCCAGAGTAAATGGGGAAATTTATCAAGCTTCAAAATCATCTTTTTGTGGGGACCCAAATCTGGTTTATATTGCCACCATTATTAGTATCTTTTCTAGATCATATTGTTTTAGTTGTTTCCTATGATATTTAGTTTTTAGGATAGATAACAAAAGATTTTTTAAAACTGAACTTCATTTCTAATAACAAGTTTTTGAATTTAATTGCAAAATATTAACAGATGGTTGCATGCCCTAAGTTTTAGTGAGAGCACTCTTGAAATATTCAGCATGAACAGTGTAAGTTCAACATTTTCAGATTTCTATCTAGTGAGCAATTGGCATCTATATTTTCTTCTCTTAAGTATTTGGAGGAAAAAACCACATAACAGCATTTCATATTTCACAAACTAAATGACAGCGCAGGAGTAGTTTCTCATAATGAAAGTGCTTTGGGGAGTTGAGAACTATTATATGACTCATCAACTTCAAATAATTTTGCTGTTGGAGATGAAGAGTAATATCTCTTGTTGAAAGCACAAGTTGAAATAAGTATTTTTATGATAAATTTTTTAGAAACTCTCTGCATAACATATAGTGCAAAATTGTGACAGGTTTATACTATGCAGTTCTACTTAATGGCTTATGAGAAACCAAATAAACAGGAAATAGCTACACAAAAAATGGATAGCTGGATAGATGGTTGAGAATTTGGTGACTGCAGCTAATAGACTGGCTTTTAGGTATACCAAAAGCTTCTTTTACGAAGAAAATCAAGTGAAATAGAATACAGTATACTTAAAAGAAAATCTGATTATCCTGGTGTGCTAATTATCACCAGAGTTGTATAACTACTTTGTGAAAGAGCATAAATTCTTTCTGGCCTGTAGAATGTTGCTTACTGAGTTTGGCAGGATACTGCTGGTGTTAGGGTGGGGATGCAACATCAATAAGGGTACCTGATCTCAAACCAAGAAAAGTGGGGACCAAAAACAAGCCCAAACTTTACCTGTATGACGTGCGCTTGTGTACCTAATCCTGAGTTATATGCCATATCTTTAAAATAAAATATTTTTTTACAAAAATAAATGTCTAATAACTAGAATACTTTATTATCATGGGAATAGTTCACTGATCACTGACCAAAGGTAATCTCAAATGCTACAATAGACATTTCAGAATAGCATTTCTTTAAAAAAAAACAATATTAGTAAATAATAGTTAATAAATGTGGTTATGACTGTGTAATTTACATGTTGTGTTTATAAGCATGTGATTTGTCCATTGCAAGAAGGTATTGGAAATCTCTTCTACTCATATTATTTTCTCAGAATTGTAGTACCCAAGAATGGGCATATAATAATTTATGGAGTGAAGTTATACAAAGAGTTAAGTAAAGAATGAGTTTGGAAAAAATAATATGTACCTTTGAGTGGAAATAAGTAAGAGATCATTCTGTTGGCACTTCTAACAGAGTCTAGAGGAAAGTTTAACAGTAGAGTCTTAGTGAAATTGTGGGCACACAGATTCAGTTTTTTTCCTTATTTGTATTATATTTATTCATGTTTATTTCATTTGGATTTGGGGAGCTCCTTCTTTCTCTTTTCCTCAATCTTTTCTCCATTCTCAATAAAATATCAAACACAACAGATCATAATCCTATTATCTGCAAAGATTCTGAAGTACAAAAGAGTACCTGGTTTCCTGCAGTCCAGCAAACTACAGACACATTAACTATTGGCACATTCAGTTATTACTTAGTGGACCAATGATTTGTGGTTCTGTAGGCTGTTTTTATGGGAATTGAATTGTAAATGCAACTGCCATGAAATGATTTGAAATGCAATATTGATGAAAATGTGTTTGCTAAGTGATTTCCTAAATTGCTTTATGGAGTATGAAATATCTGAATTTAGTTTGATTCTATTTGGCTGAAAAATAAACATTTCTAAACCATACCCTTTATGTCTGGTAATGATAATGTACTGAAAACTTAAAACTGCATAAGACAATCTAAAAGTTTTATCTTAAAAAACAAATGGCATTGATATTATGTGACATACTAGATTGTACTGTTTAAATGGCATATTCTTCCTAAGATAGATAAATGTCATGGTATGTATTCCCACCTATAAAACCAAACAATATACAACACTCTGATAATAGCTAGGGTATAAGAAAAAAAACTTTTAGATATACTTTTCCAAAATGTCAATGTCATAATAATATGCCTTCTTACAAGACCGTAAAGGAAACAATAGTTAGAAACATTTTTGATGTCCTCAAAACTGGAGACAAAATTTAATAATTCTATACTGTTCAGTAATTTTATATTGCGTGCTTAGAAAACATTAAATTTAGAATAATGCACAGAAAATTTTTGGTTCAAGAGTTCATAGATTATATATTTAGCAAGCTGTTTTGTTACAATAGAAATTTCAACTGGGGGTTTTGTCTAAAGAGATTTTCTTTATACAAAAACCAGATTTCTAAAAATACAAAAACCAAAGAAATATCATGTATATTGTGATCAATATTAATGTATATTAATCTTACAAAGATGTGCAAATATGTTAAATGTAAAATAGGTGTGCAACCAACTCTCATGAAATATTTGTGATTTTTTGTTGTTGTTTTGAGTCAGGGTCTCACTCTGTCACCCAGATTGGAGTGCAGTGGCATTATTATGACTCACCACAGCCTCACCTTCTGTGCTCAAGTGATCCTTCCACCTCTGCCTCCAGGGTAGCTAGAACAACAAGTGCATGCCACCATGCTTGGCTAATTTTTAAAAACATTTTTGTTGAGACAATATCTAGTTTTGATGCCTAGGCTGGTCTTGAATGCCTAGGCTCTAGTAATCCTTCTAGTTCTGCCTCCAAGAGTGCTGGGATAGCAATGTACCAGACACTGTAAAATACTTAACTAATTCAGTAATGAAAACTGCCTTATGTAGCAGATACTCCTATAATTAGCATCATGCTACAGTTGAGACTAATGTTCAGTGCCCACTTATGAGTGAGAACATGTGGTATTCAATTCTTTGTTTCTGTGACAGGTCACTTAGTATGATGATCTCCAACTCCATTCAATTTGCTGTGAAGTCCATAATTTTGTTCTTCTTTGTTACTGCATAATATTGTATCATGTATACCATATGTACCACATTTTCTTTATCCAATCCACTTTCAATGGGCCGTAGGATTGGTTCCATGTTTTTCCTATTAGGAATAGTGCCGCAATAAACATGTGTGGGCAGCTGTCTTTTTTGTAGAATGATGCACATTCCTCTGGGTATATTCCTAGGAAAGGTATTGCTGGATCATATGAAAGATCAATTTTTAGTTCTTTTAGGAATTGCCACACTGCTATTCAAAGAGGTAGAACTAGTTTGCACTCCCACCAATAAGGTAGAAGTGTTCCTTTTTCTCCGCACCTGCACCAGCATCGTTGTGCTTTTTATTTATTTTATTTTATTTTATTTTACTTGAGTTGGAGTCTCACTCTGTCACCCAGACTGGAGTGCAGTGGCACGCTCCCGGCCACTGCAGCCTCTACCTGCTGGGCTCCGGCGATCCTTCCGCCTCAGCCTTCCAAGTAGCTGGAATTATAGGCATGCGCTACCACACCCGGCTGGTTTTTTTGATTTATTGTAGAGATGAGGTCTCTCTGCCCAGGTGGGTCTCGAACCCTCAGGCTCAGGCAATCCACTCACCTCAGCCTCCCAAAGGCGTGGGATTACAGGCTGAGCCACCGAGACCAGCTCGTTGTGCTTTTTATATCACATATTTTTATTGAGGTATAATTGATATTAAAACTGCATACATATAATGTATACAATTTGTTGGAGTTGGATATATGCACACAATTGTGATAATATCATTACAATCAAGGTTGTGTATATATTAATTTTTTGCAAATCACCAAATAATAAATGCTGACAGCTATTCCAGATATTTTGGTATATACAACATATATTGGATTCTTATGCAAATATTTAAAATAATACATTTTCCAAAAATTCTGGAGAAATTTTGTGTATATATATATATGATCATCTTCAAAAATTTTTATGTGTACTTTGTGTGTTAAGAACACAGCAAGATTATCCTTTTAACCGATTTTTATGTCCACAGCAACATATTGTTTAATATAGGTACCACATCTCACACCAGACATCTAGAACTTATTCATTTCACTTAACCAACTTTCTATCCACTGAACAACTCCCAATCCATCCACTTCCACCATGCTGTGGCAACCACCATTCTAACTTCTGCTTCTGTAAGTTTGACTATTTCAGATACTGCTAATAAATGGAACTATGCATGACTACTTGTCCTTTAGTTACTAACTTATTTCACTTTGGATCGTGTCCTCCAAGTCTATTCGTGTTGTCAGATGGTAGGTTTTATTTCCTTTTTAAGACTGAATAATATTCCATTGTATGTATAGCACATTTTTTCATCTGTTGATTGACAATTGGGTTGCTCCCATATTTTGGCTATTGTGAATAATGCTGCCTTGAACATGGGAGATGGCTCCTCAAGATTCTGATTTCAATTCTTTTGGATATATACTCAGGATTGCTGGATCACCTTTTTTATTAGTAATTATTGAGGAATTTCCACATAGTGTTCCATAGTTTTTGCAACATTTTACATTCCCACCAACAGCATACAAGTATTCCAATTTCTCTATACCATTTCTAACAGCTATTAGCTTTTTTTTGTTTTCGATAATAGACATACTAAGAGTGTAAAATGATATCTCATTGTGGTTTATATTTGCATTTTCCTGATGATTGAACACCCTTTCATATGTCTGTTGGTCATTTGCATTTCTTTTTGGAGAATCATCTATTCAGATCTCTTGTCCAATTTTTAATCAGGTTATTTGATTATTTTCATATTGAGCTGTTCAAGTTTTCAAGTGCTAATTTATTTTTTATATTGGGCCTTTGACAGAAATATAATTTACATATATTTTCTCTGATCCCATTTGTTGCATTTTTACTTTGTAGATTTTTTTTTCCTTTTCTGTGCAGAAGCTTTGTAGTTTGATGTAGGCTCAGTTGCCTATTGTTTTCTCATTTGTTTCCTGTACTTTTAGTGTCATATCGATGAAATTATTGCCAAGACTAATAAGATACACTTTTCCTCCTATGTTTCCTTTCAGTAGCTTTACAGTTTAGGGTTTTCTGTTCCTGTTTAGGTCACATTCTTATACATGAAAGACAAATAGAGAATCAAATAAAAATCACAATCTCATTCACAAAACAAATGAAAATCACAATCTCATTCACAAAACAAATGAAAATCACAATCTCATTCACAAAACAAATGAAATACCTCGGCATCTTCCTAGAGAAGTGAAAAACCTCTACAATGAAAACTACAAAACACTGCTCAAAGAAACTCAAGAAGACACAAACAAATGGAAAAAATTTTCCATACTCTTGAAGAGGAAGATTCAGCATTGATAAGATGTCTGTCCTACCAAAGGCAATCTACAAATTTAATGCAATACTCATTAAGCGACCAATGATATAAGAATGTGACTGTATTTTGCATATTTATTTTGTTCCCCAAGACTTTGTCAAAGTCCTTTATCAGTGAAAGGAGGTTTTGAGAAATTCTTTTGGATTTTTGAGGTATAGGATCATATTGTCAGCAAAAAGGGATAACTTAACTTTCTCTTTTCATATTTGGATACCCCTTATTTCCTGTTCTTGACTAATTGCTATTGCTAGGACTTCCAACATAATGTTGAACAGGAGTGGTGAGGGTGGGCAGCCTTATCGTGTTCCAGTTTTCAGGGGAAATGCTCCCAGTTTCTGTCCATTTAGCCATATGCTGACTGTGGGTTTATCATAGGTGGTGGTTACTATTTTGAAGTATGTTCCTTCTATGCCTAGGTGTTTAAGGGTTTTCATCAAGAGGAAATGCTTGATTTTATTGCAAGGTTTTTTTTTTTTTGCATCTAATGATATAATCATGCAGTTCTTGTTTTTAACATCTGTTGATGTATTTAATTACATTTATGGTCATGCGGATGTTGGACCAGTCCTGTATCCCAGGGATGAAGCCTGCTTGGTCATAAGGAATGATTTTTTAGATGTCTTGTTGGAACCAATTTGCTATAACTGTGTTGACAATTTTTGCATCTATATTCATAAGGGATATTGGCCTGTAGTTCTCTTTTTTTGTTGGATCTTTAATTGGCTTTGGTATCAGTGTGATGTTAGCTTCTTAAAACGATTTGGGGAGAATTCCATCTTTCTCAATTGTCTATAATACTTTCAATAAGATTGGTATCAACTCCTCCTTGTATGTTTTGTAGAATTCCAGTGGAAAGTTGTCAGGTACAGGACTTTTTTTTTTTTTTTGGTAGGTATTTTTCTTATGACAGTCAATTTTCTGGGTTGTTATTGGTCTATTTAGTGTCTCAATGTCTTCTTGTTTTAACCTTGGTAAACTGTGATGTCAGGAAGTCCTCAGTTTCATTTAAGTTATCAAGTCTCTTTCCATTCATGTGTGCATAGCAATCTCTGATAATCTTTTATATTTCCTCAAGATCAGTTGTGATTTGATCTTTTGCATTGCTGATTGTGTTTGTTTGTTTGTTTTTCTCTTTTCCTTGGTTATTCTGGCTAAAGATCCATCAATCTTGTTTATCCTTTCAAAGAACCAGTTTTTTGTTTTGTTGATTTTTTTTTGTCTTCATTGTCTTGTATTTGGTTTTTTAGTTTGGTGATCTTAACTCTTCTGCTGAAATTAGGGTGTTGATGATTGTGTCTTTCCAGTTTCCTTGGGTGAATTTTTAGGCTGCTAACTTGTGATCTTTCCATTTTCTTGATGTGTGTTTGAGAAACATAAATTTCCTTCTCAGTACTGATTTCATAGCATCCCAGAGGCTTTGATAAGATGTTTTGCTGTTTTCATTTATTTCCAGGAATATTTAATTTCTGTTTTGATTTCTGTGTTGGTCCAGTAGTCTTTTAATTTCTGTTTTGATTTCTGTGTTGATCCAGGAGTCATTCAGCATCATGGTGTTTAGTGTCACATCTTTGTGGGTTTTGGGAAAATTTTGTTTGTGTTGATATTTTATCTATCTATCTATCTATCTATCTATCTATCTATCTATCTATCTATCTATTTATTATTTTTTGAGTTGGAGTCTCACTTTGTCACCCAGACTAGAGTGCAGTGGCACACTCCCAGCACCACAGCCTCAACCTGCTGGGCTCCAGTGATCTTCCACCTCAGCTTTCCAAGTAGCCGGAACTGCAGGCGCTCACTACAACACCTGGCTAATATTTTATTTATTGTAGAGACGACATCTTGCCAAGTTGCCTGCGTGGGTCTCAAACCCATGGGCTCAGCCAATCCATTCTCCTCGGCCTCCCAAAGTGCTGGGATTACAGGCTGAGCCACCAAGCCCAGCCAATATTTATTTTTATTCCGCTGTTGTCTGAGAAGTTGCATGGCAGTATTTTAATCTTATGAAATTTGCTTAAGCTTGATTTATGGCTGAGGATCTGATCAATCTTGGAGTATGTTTCTTGCAGTGTTTAGTAGAATGTATACCTATGATTGTTGGGTGGAGTATTCTGTAAGTATCTGTTAAGTCCATTTGGTCAAGTGTCAAGTTGTGTTTCCTGATCTCTTTATTGATTTTTTTGCCTCAATAACCTATCTAGGTTTGTTAGTGGGCTATTTAAATCCCCAGCTATAATAGCGCTAGAGTCAAAATCTTTTTTTTAGTTTACTTAGTAGTTTCTTTATAAAGGAGCTGGTGCTCCTGTATTGGGTGCATATATGCTTAGGATGGACATTTTTTGTTGATGTATTGAAACTTTTATCATTATGCAGCATCCTCCTGTATCTTTTTAAATTTTTTGATAGCTTAAAGGCAGTTTTGTCTGATATTAAGATCATGACTATTGTCTTATTTGGTGATCTATTCACCTGGAAATTAGTTTTCCATAATATAAATCTGAGTCTGTATGCCTCCCTTATGGTGAGATGAGTTTTCTGGCTGCAGCAAATTATTGGGTCATGTTTTTTTTTTTTATCAAGCTTGTCATTCTTTATCTTTTCAGTGGTGCATTTAGTCCATTCACATTCAGGTTGATTATTGAAATCTGATTGTTTATCCTTGTCATGAGGTTCTTATAAAGTTTTTTCTTTCTTTGTTTGCTTTCTTGTAGCTTTTGGGTTGATGTATGTGTGTGTTTTCATGCTTGCAGTTGCAATGTATTCTCTGTTGATTCTGTGTTCTACTCTTCTCTTGGGAAGTGCGTAGTCATTCTTTTTCTTTCTTTCTTCTGTGCTTAATACCTTTTAAAGCATCTCCTGTAGAGCTGGTCTGGAAGCTGCATAATCTCTTAGGGATTGGATGTCTGGGAAGGAGTTTAATTCTCCATCGCTGATGAAGTTGTGCTTGGCTGAATAGGAAATCCTTGATTGAAATTGTTTATCTTTGAGGGCTTTTAAAATTGGACTCCAATCCCTTCTAGCTTTTTGTGTTTCTGTCAGTTTCTCTGCTGCTATTCCAATTATTCTTCCCTAGTAGGTAGTTTGACCTTTCTCTCTTGCTTTCTTTAGGATTTTTTCTTTTGTACCATAGGTGAATTACTTGGGGTCTAAGGGTTGGTCTTCTCATTTGATGTTTTAGGGGTGTTTCTCTGTATCTATTGTGTTTGGATGGTCACCTCTCTGGTGAGATGAGGAAAATGTTCTTGAATATTCTCCTGGAATATTTGCTCCAAGGTGTTCTCTGTTTCTCTTCTTCTGGGATACCAACCAGATGTAGGCTCAGCCTTTTATATAATTGCACATCTTTGGGAGGCCTTCTTCTTTCTTTCTGTGTTTTCTTTCTGTGTTTTTTACTGATCAGGTTAATTCCATGTTTTGATCTTCAAGTTCTGAGATCCTTTATTTTGCTTGATTAATTCTGGTTTCCATGCTTATCATGTTGTTAATTATTTGCTAGTTGAAGTTTTTATTGTCAAAATCTCCATTACAAGTTCTTTCTGTGTTGCATCTTGTCTTTCTTGCATCGTAATCACTCTTTCCATCTATTTTCTAATCCCTATTTTATTCTGAAGTCAGTCATTGGTGACTTCCTTTGTTTGGGCTCTGAAATCTGGCTTTTCAGGTGTTTTCTCCCTGGTACACTGGAAATTACTTGTGTTCTTCTGTTGATTTTTCTTTATTTGTGACAGATCTATTTATTTTCTCTTTAGTTCCTTTATTCAGTGGCAGTGGGAGGGACTTTCACTTCTGATATTTTCTCAGTTCTCTATTCTTCCCTGATCATGGCTCTGAATTTATTCAATTTTGAAACAGAGTTGAGTGTGGGAAACTTTGCTGTCTCTAGTAGTTTTGAGAGTTGAATAATGTGGAGGATGGAGAGCTAGGATTCAGAAACTACTTGCAAATCACAATGTTCACTGACTGGTGTATGTGTTCCCTGAGACCCACTCTCCACTACCACTCTACATGACAATGCAATAGGTACATGTGTGTTCCCCCTGAGTCCAATATTCAGTGACAGCAATGAGGAGAACAGAGAAAAGTAGAATGAAATAGGATGGACATGGAATAAATAAATAAATAATAACTAAAAGCACAGAAAAACCAAAGAAGAAACCAAAGCAGAAAAAAATCAAGCAGGGACACACACCCCCAAAAACAAATTGGAAAACAAAACAAAACAAAAAAACAGAAAAACCAAACAAATAAACACAAGCACAAACACACCTAACACAAGGTGAAAGGAGAAGAAAAAAGAAAAGAGAGAAAAAAAAGGAGGAATGCAAATCAAACCCTCACACATACATTCACACACACATTAAACTAAAAAAGAAAAGAGCAAAAAAGCAAACAAACAGAAAAACAAAGATGAACACTCAATCATTCATGCAAATACATAAACAAGATAAAGAATAAAATAAGGAAGAAATTTTAAAAATAAATAAATAAATAAATAAATAAATAAATAAATAAATAAAGGTGGGGGAAATACAAATCAAACTCTCACATACACATTCATGAACGAAGAAAAAAGAAAAAAAAATGTTAAAAAAAAATACCCGCCCTCTTGTGGCAGGTCCTGTAATTTTTTCTTTCAGTTTCTCACAGGTAATATCTTCTGCCGTCTCCTGCAGAGCTGCTGCCACATTCACATCCCAGTGAAGGAGTAGGAGGCAGTGGGGGTGGGTGGGTCAGGAGAATCCCCTCCAGTGGGGATGTGCTCAGTTGTCTCCTCCTTAGGTGTTAGTAGGGAGGGGGTTCTCCAGCCAGGCTTATACTGGGGTAGAGTCTTCCTATTGTGGCTGATGTGCAGCCTCTGCCTGGGTTCATTCCTCCCAGTTGTGCCCCAGCTGTGTGGGTCTGACATTCAGAGGATTGCTGGGGAAGAGTGTGTTGGATCAGCCTCAGACTCACTGCTGATCTCTTCAGGGGTCTTCCTTGTCCTTTTGTGATCACACCCTTTGACCTATTGTTGAATCAAGGTAGGGCACAGGGCACCTGAGACTCAGCACTTATCTTGTATCTTTAAAACTTGTGCTTTTGGGATATTCTCTCTGGATAATGATCAATCCCTGAGTAATTAACCTACTGGTCACAGAGATTAAATCTGTTGCCCTGTGGCGAATAAGCCAGAGCATTTTCATGCCCAGTTTTCAAGATGGTGGCAGGGTGCCTGTTTCTTTTTATCCAGTGGGGCTTTGCCTCTGGCTTTCCTCACTGTGCTCCTTCTGCAGCCCTTGCTGCCAGTGTCCAGCCAGGTGCTGTGGTGGTGAGGCAGAGCCTGGAGCTGGCAGTCAATACCTGCAGTTTCTTCCCAGGAAGGGCTTTACAAATTTTTAAAATAATAGTGCTTGGTTTTTGTGCTCTGGGAAGCTCTAGGGACCAAGAAGAGCAGCTGCAGCACCAGCTGCTTCACCAGGAGACCCCTGGTCACTTGTTCCCGAGTCCCCACTCAGTCTGCCACTCACACACCCACTTACCCACAGACACGTACTCAAAATTTTTTATATACGAATTCACTCACACTGGGACTACAACAGTCCAATTGGCTCTGCCACCATCTTCTTCCAACCTTTGAATTTTAGGATTCTTATTTTTTCTATTTATGTGAAAAATGTCATTAACATTTTGATAGGAATTGCATTAAATCTGTAAATGGCTTTGGGTAGCATAGATAGTTTAACAATATTAGGTCTTTTAATTCATTAACATGGGAAATCTTATCATTCATTTGTGTCTTCAATTTCTATTACCAAATATTAAAATTTTCCATGTACAAGTCTTTCACTTTCTTGGTTAACTTTATTCCTAGTATTTTATGCTTTTGATGTTATTGTGAGACTTTTTTTTACAATTTCTTTTCAGGTGATTCATTGACACAGTTATATATTTGTGTGTGTGAGCCGCTACATTATGATGAACTATATTATTTACTAGTGTTTCCCAATTGAATTACTCTGTGAGCAATTGTTTATATATTTATTCATTTTTATTTATGTACATATGTATTTATTTAGTTTTATTGGTACATAATAATTGTACATATTCATGAGATACATTTGACTTTGATACAGGCATGTAATAGGTACTATTCAAATCAGGATAATGAGCTATCACCTCAAATGTTTATCATTTCCCTGTGTTGGGAACATTCTAAATCTCTTCTAGCTATTTTGAAATATACGATAAATTATTTTTTAACTAATTACACTACTGTGCTATCAAACAATATGACTTATTTCTTTCATATATCAATATTTTTGTACCCATTATTCAGTCTCCCTTTTATTTATTTATTTTTAATATATATTTTTATTTTAAAGTTGTGGGGTTAAGGGTTAGGTATGCAAATATTCATTGTGCAGGTACCCTTGTTGATGAGGTGTGTCTCCCTTTCCCAAGACAGATACTGACTACCATTAATCCCACCTCCCTTCCCCTCCCTGTCCCCCACCCATAGTTTCCCACCACTGTCAACCCTTTTCTTGTAGTATTACAGTAGTTGTTCAAGATCCACTTATGAGTGAGAACATGTGATGCTCAGATCTTTGCTTCTGTGAGAGATCACTCAGTATTATAAACACTAATTCCATCCAGGTTGCTGCGAAATTCATGATTTTGTTCTTTTTTATGGTTGCATAATATTCTATTGTGCATGTGCCACATTTTTAAATTTTTAAATTTTTTATTTTTTTGAGTTGGAGTCTCACTCTCTCACCCAGACTGGAGTGCAGTGGCCACTCCTGGCCACCGCAGCCTCGACCTCCTGGGCTCTGGTGATCCTTCTGCCTCAACCTTCCAGGTAGCTAGAACTACAGGCGAGCGCTACCACACCCGGCTAATTTTTTGATTTACTGTAGACATGAGGTCTCACCAAGTTGCCCAGGCAGGTCTCAAACCCGGGGGCTTAGGCAATCCACTCACCTCAGCCTCCCAAGGCGCAGGATTACATTTTTTAATCCAGTCCTCTTTTGATGGACAGCGCAGTTGGTTCAATGATCTTGCCATTGTGAACAATGCTATGATAAACATACATGTGCAGGTATCTTTTTTATAGAGGGATTTGAGTTCTTCAGGGTATATTCCCAGTAGGGGGATTGCAGTATCATGTGGAAGGCCGATTTTTAGAGCTTTTAGGAATCACCACAGTGATTTCCACAGAGGCTGCACTAGTTTACACTCCTGCCAACAGTGTAGAAGTGTTCCCTTTTCACCACATCCTCTCCAGCATCTGTTATTTTTTTAGCTACTGATAATGGCCATTCTGATTGGAGTTAGGTGGTATGTCAGTATAGTTTCAATTTGCATCTCCTTGATGACTAGTGAGGTTGAACATTTCTTCATGTATCTGTCGGCAGCTTGTATGTCTTCTTTTGAGAAGTGTCTGTTCATATCTTTTGCCCACTTTGTAATGGGGCTGTTCGTTTTTTTCTTTTCAGCACATTTGAGTTCCTTGTAGGTCCTTGATGTTAGGCCTTAGTCAGAAATGGAGTTGGCAAATATTTTTTTCCCAGCCTGTGGGCTGTCTCCCTCCTCTCTTGATTGTTTCTTTGACTTTGCAGAAGCTTGTCAGTTTAATGAGATCCCATTTGTCTATCTTATCTCTTATGGCCTGGGAACTTTGGGTTTTGCTCAGGAATTGGATGCCATTTCCAACTTCCATAAGGGTGTGTTCTGCCTTTTCTAAAGTTCTTATGGTTTGAGGATTTACATTTAGGTCTCTGATCCACTTAGATTTAATTTTTGTGTATGGGAATAGATAGGGGTCCTGTTTCAATCTTCTGCATGTGATCAGCTAGTTTTCCCAGCATCATTTACCGAATAGATTCTCCTCTCCCTAGTGGTGGGTGGTGAAGGCTTTGTCAAAGATGAGTTGGTTGAGAAATTGAGGTTTTGCTTCTGGAATCTCAAGTCTATTCCATTGGTCTAAATATGTCTGTTCTTGTATCAATGCCAGGCTGTTTTGATTATTGTAGCTTTATAGCAAAGTTGAAAGTCTGGTAGTGTAATACCTCCTGCTTTGTTTTTTTTGCTGAGGATTATTCTGGCTATTCTTGGTCATTTTTGTTTCCATATGAATTCCTGTGTTGTTTTTTCTAGCTCTGAGAAGAATGTTGCTGGTAATTTGATGGGTATTGCATTAAATCTGTAGATTGTCTTAGATAAGATGGACATCTTCACAATGTTGATTCTTCCAATCCATGTTTTTATTTAATTACATTTATGGTCTTATGAATGTTGAACCAAACTTGCATCCCAGTGAGGAAGCCTACTTGGTCATGATGGATGATTTCTGAGATGTGTTGTTGAATTCAGTTCGCTAGAATCTTGTTGAGAATTTTAGCATCCATGTTCATCAAAGATATTGGCCTGTAGTTCTCTTTCTTTGTTGGGTCTTACCTGGCTTGAGTATCAATGTGAGGTTAGCTTCATAAAATGATTTGGGGAGAGTTCCATCTTTCTCAATCACCTGGAATACTTTCAGTAGGATTGGTATCAGTTCCTCCTTAAATGTCTTATAGAATTCTGCTGGAAAGCCATCTGTTTCAGCACTTTTATTTGTAGGTATTTTTCTTATTACATAGTCAACTTCCTTGATTGTTATTGGTCTAATTAGGGTCTCAATTTCTTCTTGTTTCAACCTAGGCAGGTTGTGTGATGTCAGAAAGTTCTCCATTTCCTTAAGGTTCTCAAGTTTGTTTCCATAAAAGTGTACATAGTAGTCTCTAATGATCTTTTGTATTTCTTTGGGGTCAGATGTGACTTCATCTTTTGTGTTTCTGATTGTGTTTATTTGGGCTTTTTCTTGGTCATTTTAGCTATGGGACCATTGATCTTGTTTATCCTTTCAAAGAACCAGTTTTTTGTTTCATTGATTTTTTTTGTATTATCTTTTTGTCTTCTATGTCCCGGATTTGGGCTTTTATTTTGGTGACCTGGATTCTTCTGCTGAAATTAGGGTTTTTGTGGTCTTGCTTTTCCAGCTTCCTTAGGTGACTTGTTAGGCTGTTAATTTGTGATCTTTCCATTTTCTTCATGTGCATTTGTAGAGATATGAATTCCCCTCTTACTACAGCTTTCATGGCATCCCAGAGATTTTGGTAAGATGTTTCTTCATTTTCATTTGTTTCCATGTATCTTTTAATCTCTGTTTTGATTTCATCATTGATCCAGGAGTTGTTTAGCCTCATACTGTTTAGTGTCCATGTCTTTTTGGGTTTGGGGGGAACTTTGTTGGTGTTGATGTTTATTTTTATTCCACTGTGGTCCAAGAAGGTGCATAGCAAAATTTTGATCTTTTAAAATTTGTTTATGCTTGATTTATGGCCAAGTATGTGGTTGATCTCAGAGTACATTTCATGCAGTGATGAGTAGAATGTATATTCTTTGGTTGTTAGGTGGAGTGTTCTGTAGGTATCAATTGAGTCCATTTGGTCAAGAGTCACATTGAGGTTCCAGATCTCATTGCTGATTTTTTTGTCCTGATGATCTATCTAGGGTTGTGAGTGGGGTATTAAAGTCCCTAGCTATGATAGTTTTAGAGTCAATATCTTTTGTGAGTTTACCTAGAAGCTGCTTTATGAAAGTTGTTGCTCCTGTGTTGGGTGCATATATGTTTAGGATTGATATTTCTTGTTGATGGATTGAATCTTTTATCATTATGTAGTGGCCTTCTGTATCTTTTTAAATTTTGGAGACCTATCTTCAAAGTTTTAAAAGATAAACAATTTCAGCCAAAAATAACCTATCCAGTTAAGCTAAGCATCATCAGTGAGGGAGAATTAAAATCTTCCCCAGATATCCAATCCCTAAGAACTTATGCTGCCACCAGACCACCTCTACAAGAAACATTTAAGATAGTATTAAACACAGAAGAAAAGGGGGAAAAAAAAACAATGTTCTTCACAAGAATACAGGAAAAAGGTGAAAAACATACGTGAACCAACCCCCAAACCAAAGAAAAACAACAAACAAACAGGAACAACAACAACAACAACTCTGTAAGAACCTTATGATAGGGATCAACTCTCACATTTTAATAATTAGCCTGAATGTGAATGGACTAAATGCATCACTGAAATGACATAGAATGGCAAAATGGATAAAATATCACCAGGTAACAATATGTTGCCTTCAAGAGACTCATCTCACTAGAAAGGACACACACAGACTCAAAGTAAGAGGATGGGAAACAAAATTTCAGGCGAATGAAACACAAAAGAAAGGAGGAGTCATTTTCTTAATCTCAGTCTCCCTTTTAGACCTCCATTCTTCTATGCTTCCCAGCCTCTGGTTACCATCATTCTACTCTCTACCTCCATAAAATCAACTTTTTTAGCACTTGTATTTGACAGAATAGATATATTTCTCTTGCTGTGTCTGAATTATGTCACAACATAATGTCCTCAAACTCCATTTATGTTTCTGTAAATAATAAGTTTTCATTATTTTTATGGCTGGTAGATATAATTTATAGCACAAAACATACTATATATTTTTTTCTTTATTCTTTTACTTAGCTTGATTTCATATATTGACTATAGTGCATACTACTACAATTAACATGGAGTGCAGTTATCTTTTCAACAAAGTGTTCTTTTTTCTATTAGCTATATACCCAGTGGCAGGATTGCTAAATCAAATAGTAATTGAATTTTTAAAATTTTGAGGAGATTCCATACTGTTTTCCATATTGGCTGCACTAATTTACATCCCAATTAACAGGGTCAAAGACTTCCTCTTTCTTTATGTCCTTGTTAGCTTTTATTATTGTCTTTTTGATATTAGCCATTTAATTGGGATAAGACTATATTTCATTGTGGCTTTAATTTGCGTTTCTCTTATGATTAGTGATGTTAAGCATTTTTAATATATCTGTTAGCTATTTGTATGTCTTCTTTTGAGACAAATCTATTCAGATCATTTGCCCACTTTAAAATCAGTTTTGGGTCCTTTTGTTGTTGAGCCAGAGGCAAGAGGATTGCCTAAGCCCACAGGTTGAAGATCAGCCTGGGCAACATGGTGAGACCTCCTCTCTACAGTAAATCAAAATATTAGCCAGGCATGGTGGTGCATGCCTGTAGTTCCAGCTACTTGGAAGGCTGAGGTGGAAGGATCACCAGAGCCCAGCGGGTTGAGGATGCTGAGGTTGTGAGAGTGCCACTGCACTCCAGCCTGGGTGACAGAGTGAAACTCCTACTGAAAATAAATTAATAGATAAAACTTATTTTTATTTTTTCTGATAGAAATATAAATCATAATTAAATTAATGAAGAATATACACAGAAGAAAAATAGGAGTATTGCAGCCAAAAAAAGAAAAAACAGATTTCTAGTTTTATATTATGAAGTACGTGAAAGATGTCTTCGGTGGTACAGTTTTCAATGTCAACCATTATAATCTGATGCAACATTTTGATTCCAAATAATGAAAAGCACAATTCTGATCACTCTTCTGTTCCCAGACTTCATGCTCATTTCTCCTAAGTGATAGGACTTTTCTTTCCTATGTCCACCTAAACATCATTAATAACTTTAGTCAAAGGTTCACTTAGCTAATTCTAAAACAGAATGATGTTAATATGCTATAGTCACACTTCTAGAAAGCACATGTAGTTGTTAACACCAACTTTGTATAGGTTATGACACTGCATCTGTACATTATATTTGTTTATAGTAATGATGACAAATACAGGTCAAGTTAATGAAGAAGGCAACAAAGTTAATTAATGATTAGGAAATCAGTGACTTTACTACTGACAACTCCCAAATCTAAATGTACAGTTCAAAACATTTTAAACCCCTTATTTAAATACTTAATTACATGCTTGATATATTCAGTTGGATGTCATAAAGGCACTTTAAATTGTGCATTCATTTCCATACAGAATGGATTATTTTTTCACCGTCTGATTTTAATGCCTGATTCTATTGTTCATTCCTCTATCCCAATCAGATATTAAATTCCTTCTTTGACTTCTGATCCACTCTCAAACACATCATTTACATTATCAAGTAAACACTCTTCAATAAATGCCTCTTACAAACACACAATTCTCTTCATTTTCAATAATATCATCCTAGTTCTGATGAAAATAATTTTTCGGTTGTATTACAGTAATGCCTTTATAATTTGTCTCCATGATGCCAGTTTTTTCTCATTGATGTTTTTCTTTTTCCATACTGTAATAAATAATACAGACATACACAGCCCCCCCATGCTTGAGTATACTGTCTCTTTGATTAAAATGTTTCCCATAATCCCTGTTCCCGTTTGTTGTTTTCTTTTACTTTCTTCTTGGACAAGTTTATAAAGGTAACCTTTACTTCAAATGTAAGTAAATGAATCTTTTAAAATAGATGCTTCTATGAGTTTTAAAAATTATATGCACTTATGTTACTAACACCAAAATCAATACATAAAACAATTCTGTCACTCCCCAAAATGCTGCCATGTCCTTTGTACTCAAACCATCAGCACCCTTTAGTTGCTGCCAATGTCTTACTTATTTTTTTTTTTTTGAGTTGGAGTCTCACTCGGTCGCCCAGACTGGAGTGCAGTGGCCGCTCCCGGCCACCGCAGCCTCACCTGCTGGGCTCCGGCGATCCTTCCGCCTCAGCCTTCCCAGTAGCAGGAATTACAGGCATGCGCTACCATGCCCGGCTGATTTTTTGATTTATTGTAGAGATGAGGTCTTGCTGCCCAGGCGGGTCTCGAACCCGCGGGCTCAGGCAATCCACTCATCTCAGCCTCCCAAAGGCACGGGATTACAGGCTGAGCCACCGAGCCTGGCTAGTCTTACTTATTTTTTATCACTGTAAGAATGACTTTTCCATAACGCCATACAAATACAATTATACAAAATGTAGATGCTTTAGTTTGACCTGCTTCATCTGGTATCATGCACTTGACATCCATTCATGTGGTGGTATATAGTTTATTCATTTTTATTTTAAGTAGTATTTAATTTTGTGGAAGTAATACTTATTTTTAAAATGGATTCTCCTGTGAAAAGACATTTAAACTGTTTCTAGGCATAATGGATTGAATGTTTGTGTCCCCTAAAAATTCATATGCTGAAATTCTAAACCCCAATGTGATGCTATTAGGAAGTGGGGTCTTCAGACGTGATTAGATCATGGTGATGGGGACTTCATTAATGATCTTTGTGCCTTTACAAAATTAGTCCAACTCTCTCCCCTTCTTTCTGACATATTAGAATATAGGAAGTAGGGTTTCACCAGACACTAATTCTTTTGGTGCTTTGATCTTGGACTGCCCAGTCTCCAGAACAGTGAGAAATAAATGTTGTTTAAGTCCCACAGCCTGAACTTCCAAAGACCTGGAGTATGGACATTTAGAAATAAAACCAAAATATACATTTATGCTTAAGTATTTGTGTAAACATGAGTTTTATTTCTGATCTTTAAATTTCTATTACTGGAAAATCTGGTTGTTGTAGATATATGTTAACTTTGTCAGACTCTTTAAAAACTTTTTTGAAGTTATTGTTGTAAGAGTTACAGTTGCTCCACGTCTTTGCCAGGTATTGCTATTTCAAATACATTTTGTTTTATCAATTCTAATACAAGTGTAGTAGTACTTTCTTATGTTAGTAATTGCATTTATTTCTCTTATGTATATTAGGATGACCATCTTTTCATGTGCTTAATTGCCATCTGTCTATATATTCTTTGATTAAGTACCTATGGAAATGTATTGCTTATGTTTTAATGAGTTCTTTGTTTTTCTATGATTGACTTTTGAAAAGTCTTTATAAATTCTAGATGCAAATTGTCAGTTATGTGCTTTGCAAATATTTTATCCCATAATTTGGCTTATATTTTTATATTTCTAGCAACATATTTTGAAGAGCAAAATAATTTAGTTTTGAAGGAGTCAATTCTATTTTTTAACAAATTATTACTTTGTTATCTAAAAAATATTATCCCAACTTAAAGCCACAAATATTTTGTCCTCCGCTTTATTACAGAAGTTTTAAAATCTTAGGTTCTATGTACAGGTACACCATCCATTTTGAGTTTTTAAAAATTTTACAAAATATGAGTCAGAGATTTTAAAAAATATTTTTATATTTTGCATATGTGTATTCTGTTTTTAATCTTTATCTGTTGAAAAGATGACTAACATGCTATTTTTGTGTGTGTTTATCCATCTTTCTGTGTGTATGTTCATGTCTTTCTTTACTCTTTTTTCTTAAAAATAAATATATATGTCTTTATTTTTGTCATTACTGCATTGTCTGGACTATGGTGCACTTTATAGTAAGTTTTGAAATCAGGAATTGAAAGTTTTCCAGTTGCATCACTTCTTTTCTAAATTGTATTAGTATTTGGTTACTTTGACTTTTATATACATTTAGAATTAGCTTATTAATCTCTATACACAATCCTGGGAATTTTATTTGGGGAAAATAGACACCTAAACAGCATTGAGTCTTCTGATATATAAACAATGGGTATCCTCCCTTTATGTGAATCTTCTTTGACTTCTTTCATCAGTATTTAAAAATTTTAATCATATGATAGTTAGCATATTTTGTTAGATCTACCCACTGAAGTACTTTATAATTTTATTGCTATTGTATGTCATATTATTTTGTTTCATTTTTTGACTTTTCCTCACTAGTTTATATAAACATGGCTTTTTATTTGTATCCTAAGGCTTTGCTGGATTTATTGACTAGTTGTAGCAGTTTTTTGTACAAAAATCATTTTCTATTTGATTTAAGAATTTTTTATTTCTTTCTCTATATACTATATACCTTTTATTTATTTTACTTGTCTTAGATAATTGAGTAAGAAATTGAATATAATGTTTAATAGGCATAGTGAGAGCAGACATCTGTCTTTTTTTAATTTCATGATAAAAAAGTAAATTTAAGTATTAAATATAATGTTAAGTATAATGCTTTCTGTAAGTTCAGTGACTTTATCAGTTTGTGGAAATTTTTCTGAATTTCTGTTTACTTCTTTTGCTCCTGTGCTCTACCACAGATGACCCAGTGCTTATATCTTTGGAAAGGCCATTTTTTTCCTTAGAATTTATGCAACATGGCTTCCCTGTATCCCAGTTATTTAATATATTAGAAAATTATCATCTGGCTTATTTCTTATCTTTACACTGTAAGTGGTGCCTTTTCCAGCTTTCCAATTTCTAGATGGTTGCAGAAAATGCTTCTTTTTCTTAAAGTCTACATATATATGTCTCTAACTCTTTTACTTTTCATGATTTACAAAGATAGATTCTTTGCTCATATTAAATTTATACAAATTTCTGCCAAATGCTGTTCTCTTATGACCAACAGTTTGTCATATATCAATGTGTACCACAACGTGACCCCAATTTACACACAAAATCCATCAATGCAAATTGCCCTTCAGATCTAAGCATATATTTCATTTTTTTGTTTGTGTTTTTAGAATCTTCAGGTTTTTTTTTAGAAAAGCTCACATATTATATATACCAATCAGATAAAAGTTGCAGCAATAAAACTTAATATACATATTCTTCTTTGTCTAAATGCAGAATCTCTCTACTCCTTTTTAAATTTTTTTTGAGTTGGAGTCTCACTCAGTTGTCCAGGCTGTAATACAGCAGCATACTAATGGCCACCTCAGTGTCGACCTGCTGGGCTAAGTGATCCTTCTGCCTCAGCCTTCCAAGTAGCTGGAACTACAGGTGCGTGCTACCATGCCTGGCTAATTTTTTGATTTTTATTGTAGAGATGAAGTCTCCCCAAGTTGCCCAGGCTGTTCTCGAACTGCGGGCTCAGGCAATCCCTTCACCTTGGCCTCTCAAGGTGCTGGGATTACAGGCTTTAGCCACTGCGCCTGGCCCTCTCTCCTCTAATCCGACAGTACTATGGCATTTTTTCTCTAATCTATCACTAATTAGTATGGAACACCGAAAATACTGGATAATCTTTTTCAGTTTTTTTTAGCAGCACTCTTCACAATACCCCAAAGGTAGAAACAACCCAAATGTCCATCAACTGATAAGTGAATAAACAAAATTCATACAGTGAAATAGTATCCCTCTGTTAAAAAAAAAAGTTTTAATACATGCTACAATATAGATGAATTTTAGAAATACTATGCTAAGTAAAGGATGACAAGCACAAGAGACTACGTATTGTATGATTCAATTCATGTGAAATTAAGAAGGCACATCTTTAGAGACAGAAAGTAGATTAGTGGTTGCCAGAGACTGGGGAAGAAGAAAATGGGAAGTAATAGCTTAATTGGGTCATCCTTTGGGAGTATCCTTTGGGAGTGCTCACAAAGTTCTGAAATAGTAGTAATGGTCACACAACATTGTGAATGTAATTAATGCTAGTGAATGTTTTCATTTAAAATAGTTAAAATATAAATGTTATATTTTGTTCATTTTGTTACAGTTAAATGTAATATAATTAATATATATGAATAACATATATAATACCTTTATTGTGTGGGGACCAAAGCATCTGATATAAGAGAAATTGACTGATTTTTAGTTTCTTTCAACCCTTATTGAAAACAGAGAATGTAGACTACAGAAATTAAATTGTGTTAAATATAGCAGCGCAACCAGTTTTACTAAAAGTAAATAACTATCTCTTTAAAATGTTTATTTGTTTGTTTATTTTTTTTATTTATTTTTGAGTTGGAGTTTCACTCTGTCGCCCAGACTGGAATGCAGTGGCCGATCCCGGCCACCGCAGCCTCGACCTGCTGGGCTCTGGCGATCCTTCCGCCTCAGCCTTCCGAGTAACCGGAACTACAGGTGTGCGCTACCACACCAGGCTGATTTTTTGATTTATTGTGGAGATGAGGTCTCGCTGCCCAGGCGGGTCTCGAACCCGCGGGCTCAGGCAATCCACTCACTTCAGCCTCTCAAAGGAACGGGATTACAGGCTGAGCCACCGAGCCCAGCTTAAAATGTTTATTTTGACTTACTTTTTTTCCTGTCATTTGGGATAAAACTACATTATGACTATTTTGTGAATGTTTCTGAAGCATTTACATGTTAAAACAATTATATAGTATATATATGGAGATAACAATTACAGCTGTCTGTCTATTACTCCTATTCCCAGAAGAGTGGAACAATGAGCAAAACTGGCAGAAAAGCTCACATATTATATACACCAACCAGAGAAAAGTTGCGGCAACAAAACTTAATATAGATATTCTTCTTTGTCTTGGAGTCTATGTAATCATTTTACTAACTTTCTTAAGAACATTTCCTATCTCTGTCTCTTGCACACTAATATAACAAAAATGTACAGTTTTTCTAAGAGATTTTTTTGTGTTCCTTATGGTAAAATTCAGGAAAGATTACTCAGTAAAATTGCTTATTTAAAAGACTTGACCTTTCTTCTCTGTGATAAATTCCTACTTGATTGTGGCATTTTCAGTTTGATTTTCCATAAGTTAATTAATTTGATGATGACTCAGATTTGTTTTTGATATAATGGGGGTACTCTGGAAAATGTTATTCCTTTCTTAGCTATTTAGCATTTCTTTTTTAAAAATGTTAGAAAAAAGCTTTAATATCAAATGGCATATATTTTTCTAAGAGCTATTGAAATAACTTAGGGATTAATTTTATCTTTTTACATTCATAAACCAATAGCAAAAAATTACATGTAGCTTGTATTAGAAGTGGTGTCCAAGTTTTATGTTTTAGATGGGAGAAAATTATACATGCATAAGGGTGTACTAATGAATTCTGAAAAATGAAAAGCAGATCATTTATGAAAATCAATATTTTTAGAGAATAAGCACAAAGAAGTAGAATAAAATATATGTTATTTTTCTTCATAAGCTCAAAAGGGTATATACATAGAATGAAAGAAAATAATACTCTTGTTAATATGAGAACCATTCTTGGTCTGGTCTATGTATCCGTAATGGGTGTAATGAGAGGACAGCATAGGGAAGTACAGATAAGTAACCACAAAGTTTAGGGGCTTTAGCTTGCTACTGTGGTTTGGATTAACTCATACACATACATGTTAGAATTTCACTTTTCTTTTTCTGTTTCTGCCTTTTTTCTGCATTCTCCTTATTCCTCCACATTGTATTTGAAGAAACTGAGGCAGAACTGGCATTTGTAGTTCTAAGTACTACAAGACTCTGAAATGAGGCCAAGAATACTTAGAACGTCTAAGCTAGTTAATAATGTGCTTAGTGCTGGAAGAAATTGTACAGTGACTCTCTTCTCTGTAGATTAAGATAGAGGACAAAAATAAACATAAAAGGTTTCATATTTGAAGTTGCTTTCTCATTATAGCCCATACTACAAAGTAGTAGATCATTTTAAATGTAATTTTCAGGCAGATGCACTATTGCTTAAAAATATATTTAACTGAATTTTTTTACTATATATTTAAAACATGATGTGCATTTATACTTTGTGCAGTATATGTAGGGATTTTTTTAAAAATGTAAATCGTGCAATGTGCATTAAATTATATTTTTCTACACATGGAAAATGAAGTCATGCATTTCTTAATAGCCACTTCTTTTCATAGACTTTAGCAATCAGTGGTTTTTTTCCTTGAAAGATATAGAAACTTAGAATATGTCAGTGATGTTAAATCTCAGAAGCATTTAAATAAATTTAATTTTACAAAATAGGTTTTCTTTGGTGAGTGAAAACTTTCAATTTTTATATTCAAGGCAATTTTATTTAATTGTTATGCATCATGGATCTTGCTGAATAGCAGCAATGTTCATCTGTATAATCCATTTCTTTAGGTAAATATAGAACTTATTGAAGATTTTAATCAGATAAGTAATTTAAATTTTAAAAGAAGAAATAAAAAAGATAAATCTCACAGTAGTAGTAAATGCCATGTAAGACCAGAAATGGAAAATAAAAAAACAATCAACTTATATAAATAAGTAAAGAAAAAAATACGGTAAGAAAGAAAGGTAAAACAAACAAACCAAAAAGACCCTCAAACAGTTTGCCAGAAGTATCTGTGACCATAACAATAATTAAAATAAATGCAAGTTAATTAGTCAGGTAAAAAATATACATTTTCAATATACTTAGAATTCTGTAGCTAACAGTAAAAGACTGTATAAGCACTGAACAAAAATATACCGATATTGACATAATGTCACATCACAAAAAATTTTAAGATTACACATATACATGCACATACAAACTTTATGTAGAATTAAAAAGTAATTTTTTGAATTTATAAATAATCTTTTGGATAATCTTTGTTTCAAATTATACTAGAGGGTATTTACAACCAATAATATAACTTCTGAAATGAAGTTAAAGTCGTATTTAGAGGATTATGTTTAGCATCAAATGCATGTCTCATAAAAGATATGCTAAGAATTTAATTAAGTTAAAAAAAAGTTAGCAGAGTAAGTTCCCCAAATGGGAAAATATTAAGCAAAAGTAAAAAATTAAATAGATAAATAAAAATAAAAAATAAATAGAATTAAAGTAAAAATTTAAGTAAAATAAAATTGTCTAAATATTATAAACTAAACTGATTCTGTCAACCTTGATGAACAAAAATGCAAAGACGCAATATAAAAATATAAATAAGGATATAACTGTAAGTTCAGTAGTATTTGATAAATAACATACTATAAACACTTCAGTGTAATATGTATAACTTAAATGAAAATAAAAATTTTAAAAAATCAAATTAACAAAAAGATAAATCAGAAAATGTAGAAGAAAAGCATTTATGAAATATTTGCACTGCTTTAGGCAGGTCATGAGGAAATTGTAACATCAAAAAAAAAAGGAAAAGGAATATTTGTTTATTTCAAGTAAAAAACATTTGGTAGGTAGATTTAAGACTTTGTGAGCAATTGGAAATGAAAAATAAGGCAGAAATAAAAATCAATCCTCATTTTTAGCTTCTGGGATTTCAATATATGAAGGGTAGTCAAACATTAAAATAGAATATATATTAAAAAAGAATATAATTGTGGTGTTATTCTTGTTTTGTTTTTATTATTGTTATTTTCATTATTATTATTTGTCTATATTTGTGTGAAGGAAAGAAGTAGACTAAGGAGACAGAAAAGGCAGTTGTGACCATTATTTAAAAAGAGAGAGAGAGAGAGAGAGAGAAAGTTAAAACAAACACAATTGTGTGCTAGCTGTTTTATATACACTTCTTTGTACCCATTGTTTCTTCAGGTAATTATTGTCTCCTTTTGTGTAGCAGCAATACTATTGGTGTGTTATTAACTAAACTTTCAGTTTCAGAAATCTATCTCATAGTAAATGTGTCAGCAATGAGCACCTACCCAGGCTTTAGGCAATTAGGGCATAACATCTCACTGATCGAGTAAAGTGATTGCATTTTTTTAGTACAATCAAAGTAAAGATGAGGACATTTATTTCATGGTTGCAGGAGGAAATGTTCTCTCCATCAGGTGTGTACAAGAAAGTTATAGCATTAGTTATTACCAGCAGCAGCCATCTTGTGGTTATAAAAGAACAATAAAATAAATATTTAAAAGAGACAGAATTGAGGAAATTGCAAACAATCAGCCCAATTCCTTGATTTAACTGGCTTGAAACCTAATACACTGTTGAACTTTAAGTCATGTGAATTAGTACAATCACAGTCCTATTAAACCAGCTGATTTTGCTTCTTGGTGTTCAAAGTCAACTCCATTCCTCCACTCAAGGAAATTATTTTCCTTGATTTGCAAATAAAAGCACAATAAGCCATCTTTTTTTATCTGAATCATTAATATAAAAGTACAAGAATATTATAATAAAATGTTTACCAGATTTATTCTGGATAAAGTGCATCACAAATATGCTAACAGGAAAAAATGTTTAAAAATTTCAAAAGTGGTATAAGAACCCTGTTTTAACTTGCAGTAATTAATTATTTTTAGCCTTTTAAAAATATACTGCATTTATAATATCCTAGATATATGAAAATACAGAAATATAGTATGCTGCATTATAGTAAAAATATAAGCCTCATTCAGTTTAATAAAAAAGGAACATATTAAAAATTTTTTAAAGCTCCCTTAATAATAAGAAGCATTGAGTAGTTATAATTTTTTTATTGACAGAAAACTAACATGAAGAAACTTCTCATCACAATGACATGTTCAAGTCTGGAAATTTCTCCTTTGTGCAAAGGAAAAGTTAATTAGACTTGCTGACCTAATTGGAAATGAAAGCACCATTATCTTCTATGTTATGTGTTCTTTACCAAAGTGTAGCAGTCTAAGAAATAGCAAGTTACATTGCTTGATTGTTTTGTGAATGCTTGTGAATTTGCAATGCATCTTGATGTATAGTACTAAGTTTTATTATTTTTTTCTCAAATAAGGAATAAAAATACAGGCACACCTTAGAAATATCGTGGATTCAGTTCTAGACCATGACAATAAAGTGATATCAATTGTCACACAAATTTTTTTGGTTTTCCAGTGTATATAAAAGCTATGTTTTTACTGTATTATAATCTAAGTGTGGAATAATATTTTCTAAAATATAATATCTTACTTTTAAATATTTTATTGCTAAAAAATGGTAACAATATTCTGAGCCTTCAGGAAGTCATAACCTTTATAATGAAGAGGGTTTTGCCTCAGTGTTTATGGCTGTTGGCTGATTAGGGTGGTGGCTGTTGAAAGTTATGTTTGCTGTGGCAATTTCTTAAAAGCAGGCACCAGTGAACTTTGCCACATTGATTCTTGTTTTTGCAAAAGAATTTTATGTACTACATGATACTATTTGATTGCATTTTACCTACAATAGAACTTATTTCAAATTGGAATCCTCTCAAACCTGCCATTGCTTTATCAAATAAGTTTATGTAACACTCTAAAACCATTGTTGTCATTATAATATTGCACATAGCCCCTTCACATAAGATTGCATCCCAAGGAACTAGGAAAACAAGAAAAAACTAATCTCAAAGTTAGTAGAAGAAAGAATATAATATAGAGCAGAGCAGAAATAAGTAAAATATAAACTAGAAAAATGAGAAAAAAATTGTCTTTTTTCAAAAAATAAACAAAATTGAAAACCTTCAGCTAGCTTAAGAACAAATAAAGACAAATAAATAAAATAAAAATAGAGACTGCAACAAAACAATGAAAAGACAAAGGATAATAAGAGATTATATGAAATTAAATACAAGTCAGAAAACCTTGAAGAATTAGATAAATTCTTTGATACCTACAACCTACTGAAGAAATAGAAAACCTTAACAGATCACAGTAATGAGCAAGATAATTGAATTAGTAAGAAAAGATTTCCCATCAGAAAAAAGCCTAGGATTTGTTAGCACTACTGAGTTCTGTCAGACATTTTGTAAAACATTAGTACTAGTTCTTCTCAAATTCTTTCAAAAACTGAAGAAGTGGGCATTCTTCCAAACTACTTTTACAATGCCAGCATCACCCTAGTACCAAAGCCAGACAAAAACATTTTAAACAAAACAAAACAAACAGTAGAAAAAATCACAGGCCAATATCCCTGACGAAATTTGATGCAAAAATTCTCAGCAAAATACTAGCGAACTAAGTTCATCATCACATTTAAAAAAAAAAATCATTCATGATGATCAAATGGGATTCATTCAAAGGATGCAAGGAAGGCTCAACATATGTAAATCAATAGATGTAATCATCACATTAACAGAATAAATAGCAAAGAACACATAATCATTTCAATAAATTCAGAAAAGCATGTGACAGTTCAACATCCTTTTATAATTAAAGTTCTTGAGAAATTAAGTATAAAAAGAATGTGCTGTAACACAATAGAGACCATATATGATAAGATCATAGCTAACATCATACTTAACAATGAAAAGTTTAAAGCTTTTTTCCTAAGATACTGAAAACAACAAGACTGCCAACTTTTATTCAATGTAGTATTAAGCTAACACAGCAAATAAGTAAGAGAAGGAAAGGCATCCAAATTGAAACAAAAGAAGTCAAATTGTCCCTCTTCATAGATAACATAATCTTATAGAGAAAAGCCTAAAAACTCCACCAAAAAATCATAAAAGTGATAAACAAATGTAGTAAAGTTGCAGAATACAAAATGAACAAGCAAAAATCAGAAGCATTTCCATTTCTATACATCAATAACTGAGAATGAAATCAAGAGGACAATCCCATTTATAGTAATTTATGGTAGCTATTAATATATATATACACACATACACACATACACAAAACTAGGAATAAATTTAACTAAGGAGGTTAAAGACCTCTGTAAAACCTAAAAAACACTGATGAAAATATTAGAGATACAAATAAGTAAAAAGATGATCCATGTTCATGGATTGGAAAAAACTATATTGTTAATAATATGTACATGCTTCCCAAAGTGACTGACAGATTAAATAATACTCCTTATTAAAACACCAATGACATTCTTTACAGAAATAGAAATAAAAATCCTGAAGTTTGCATGGAATCAAAAAACACCCTAAAGACTTAAGCAAAAAGACAAAGGTAGAGACATTACACCACTTGACTTCAAAATATACTACAAAGCTATAGTAATCAAAATAGCAGGATATTGGTGTAAAATGAACACATAGGCAAATGGAAGAGGTTAGAGATTAAAAATGAAGCAATGCATGTACACTCAACTGATTTTAGACAAAGATGCCAAGAACACACAATAGGGAAAGGACAGTCTCTAATAAATGATGTTAAGAAAAACTGAATATCCACATACAGAAGAATAAAATTAGACTCCTATCTCACACTATATAGAAAAATCAACTAAAAAATGAGTAAAGACTTAAATGCAAGATGCAAAACTATAAAACTGCTAGAAGAAAAAAAATAGGGGATAAGTTTTAAAACGCTGGTTTGTGCATGGATTTTTTTTTTTTTTTTTTTTGCTATTAACCCAAAAACACAGGGAAGAAAAGAAAATACACAAATGGGATTGCATCAAACTAAAAAGCTTCTGCACAGGAAAGGAAACAATCAACATAATAAGGAAAAAAGCAACAGACTGGAAGAAAATATTTGCAAATCATAAATTGGATAAGGAGCTAATATTCAAAATATATAAGGAATGCAGACTACTAATTAACAAGAAAATAACTTCATTAAAAAATAGCCTGAATATAATTTTCTAAAAGCAAACATGCAAATGGTCAAGTAGATTTTCAATATCAGTAATCATCAGGGAAATAAAAATTAAAACAATAAAGATACCATCTTAACAATTGTGAGAATGGTGATTATCCAAAAGATAACAAGTATTGGTAAGGATATATAAAAAAGGAACCCTTGCCCATTTTGGGTGGGCATGTACATTACAATCAGGAAAACATTATGGAAGTTCCTCAAAAAGTAAAAATAAAAATACTGTGTGTTTCAGCAGTCCCACTACTGGATATATATTCCTCACAAAGGAAAATCAGTATGTTGAAGACATACTACCCTTTCATGTTTATTACAGCATTGTTCACAATAGCTAAGATATGGAATTAACCTAAGTATTCATTAATGGATAGATGAAGAAAATGTGGCATATATACACAATGGAATACTATTCAATCATAAAAAAAATTCTGTCATTTGTGACAGCATGAATGATCACGGAGGATGATATGTTAAGTGAGGTTGGCAGGCACAAAAAGAGTAATAACACATGATATTACTTATATGCAGAATCTAATAAAGTTGTTTTCATAGAAGTACCAAGTAGAATGGTAGTTTCCAGGACCTGGGATTTTTGGGGAAGCTATTGAGCAAATATTTATCAAAGAATACAAAACTTCAGTTAGATGAGAGGAATAAATTCAAGGTCTCTGTTGTACTACCTGTTGACTATAGTCAATAATATATTATATTCTTCTTTTTTTTTTTGAGTTGAAGTCTCACTCTGTCGCTCAGACTGGAGTGCAATGGCCACTCCCAGCCACCACAGCCTCGACCTGCTGGGCTCTGGTAATCCTTCCGCCTCAGCCTTCCGAGTAGCCAGAATTGCAGGCATGCGCTACCATATATTATATTCTTAAAAAAATGTTAAGAAAGTTTATCCAAAGTGGTCTTACCTCAACAATAACAATGTGAGGCAATACAATAATTAGCTAACAGTCTTTAAATTTTGTAGAAACTGCTAATCTTATCTAAAATGTATACAGAAACTCAAATGACTTAGCATAGTCAAACAATTTTGGAGAAGAGAACCAATGTTGAAGGACTTAACCTAATTTCAAAACTCAGTGTAAAGCTACAATAATCAAAAGGTGTGTTTCTGGCATAAGAATAGGCTTATAGATAAAGGCAACATTTTGGCATTGGTACTAGAAAAATTTAAGGGGAAAATAGGTTGTTTTTCAGCAAATTAAAAGATAGTCACATTTTAAAAAATCTTGGATCCACACTAAAAAATTAACTGCAAATGGATCATAGACATAAATTTAAGGCCCAAAACTAGGAAGGATCCCAAGATGGCAACAGAGTTGATTGGAGTGCATGAGTCCCATATAATTGAGTGTGTATAAGGACAAATATGCATGTAGCTATGTGTGCAAGTGTGTGTGTGAGTGTCTGATTGAGTGGGGACATGGGAACAAGCAGCCTGAACTCTTCTGCTGAGGTGGCTGCCTCATGTGCTGCTGCTCAGATTCAACTGCATTTCTTGGCCCAGGGTTAGGTACCATCTTTGGGACTCTACCCAGAAGAAAGCAGCAAGCAACAGGCACTGCTCAGCGCCACCTGGCACCATAACCTCCACACTAGATTGGACCCTGGCATTAGGAACCACAGAGAAAGTACAAGGGGATCATTTGTGAAGTACCCAAAGAGGAGAAAATGCAGAAGCATGACCACCACTCTCAACCTGACTTTTTCCTAGAACCCAGACAGAGATATGATCCTGTTTGCCCTTGGAACAGCAGATCTACCCACTGAGATGGAGGGGTGAATTCGGCACCTCTCTAAGGTTGATCACCACCAACCCAAAGAGAATAACCAAGGTGCATTGTCCCTAGAGGGACAGGGTTAGCTCAGATATCCAGTCACCCCATCCCCCACACTGGTCCATTCATAGATCTAAGGGTATAATTGGAGGTGAAGAATCCACAGCAAATGGGTAGGGGTGAGTTTTGAACTGATTCAACACCTTTCTCCTAGTGGAGAAAGATTCCATGAGGAATCTGACCCATGCGGGCAAACTAATTGGAGTATCTAGAGAGGGCTGAACACAAGCAGATCTGTTGAGGACAATTCATAGCCTCTCCTTGACCACACAACAAACAGAGATTTGGTCTAGAGACCAGAGTCCCCTCCTTTCTCTGTGAGCAAAGAGCAGCAGTAATAGGATCACT
This sequence comes from Cephalopachus bancanus, assembly GCA_027257055.1. Lineage (NCBI taxonomy): Eukaryota > Metazoa > Chordata > Mammalia > Primates > Tarsiidae > Cephalopachus > Cephalopachus bancanus. The sequence goes on along the minus strand of JAPVLO010000024.1, from coordinate 9,770,699 downwards.
GCAGAAGAAAAAAAGGAACCCAAAGTTTGAGAAACTTGCACAAGAGAGCACTCAAGGATCAAAAGTTTTTTTTCCTTGCTCTTCCTCTCTCTATATTTTGGTGTGTGTATTATATTCTTCATTTTGTTTTGTTCTTTCTCTTTTTCTTTTTGCCTAAGAGTATATATGAGAGTGAAATGCTCTTCATTTTGTTAGTTTTATTTTTTTTAATTTGTTTGTTTTCTGTTTGTTGGCTTGTTTGTTTTTCCTTTTCTACTTCTTTCTCTTCATTGTCTTTTCTTGTCCCTGCTTTCTTCCTCAGTTCTTTTTCTTTCCCTTATGTTATTTTGTATTCAGGGTGTATACATACATTCCCATTGCATAGACATACTATGAGGTTATGAGAAGTGGATCCAAGGGGCAAACATAAGTGATCTGCAGGCAGCTTATGAATCTTATTTCCTTCCAATACACCTTTTTCAAATATCAAAACTGCAAAAAGACAGCACAGTTCCTCACCCCCAACCTGACTTCAAAACAGAACAAATGCAGAGGCTCTTTATGGGGAAGAATAGGGGGTTGAGCAAACAGAGGTGAAAGTTATTCTTTCTATCACTAAGTGACAGAAATAAAGAGAAAAGAAAAATCTGTCACAAGTGAAATCAACAAATAAACATAGGTAATCCACAGAATCCAAAAGGAATAATGCAAAAAAATACAAACTTCAGAACTGAAACAATGAAGAGCACCCAGAATGACTAATTTCAGACCACAAATGCAGAGATTGAAGAATGAATAGAAAGGATGAATAAGAATCAAGAAAGGTAAAAGGAAAACTTGAAAGAATTAATAACACAGATGTTGGCCATAAAAAAAATCCTTGAAGCTGGGCTCGGTGGGTCAGCCTGTAATCCCGCGCCTTTGGGAGGCTGAGGTAAATGGATTGCCTGAGCCCGTGGGTTCGTGACCCACCTGGGCAGCGAGACCTCATCTCTACAATAAATAAAAAAAATCAGCCGGGTGTGGTAGCACATGCCTGTAATTCTGGCTACTCAGAAGGCTGAGGCGGAAGGATCACGGGAGCCCAGCAGGCAAGGCTGCGGTGGCCGGAAGCAGCCACTGCACTCCAACCAGGGTGACAGAGTGAGACTCCAACTCAAAAAAAAAAAAAAATCCTTGAAATTAATAATAAACTGACAAGCATGGAACACAGAATTAATCAAGCAGAAGAAAGCACCTCAGAGCTTGCAAACTGAAATAAGAACTAATCCAATCTTTTAAAAACATAGAAAGGAAGCTTTAAAAGGCAAACCAAAGCCTCCAAGAGATGTGTGGTTACATTAAGAGACTGAACTTACACTTGACTGGTACACCTGAAGCAGAAAAGGAGACCAAAAAAAAAAAAAAAAAAAACACGTTGGAAAAAACAGTCCATGAGATCATCCAAGAAAACTTCCCTCATCTTGATATAAACACAGCCATCCAAACATGAGTTGCAGAGAACCCCTGTGAGGCATCAAATGAGAAGACCAACTCCTGATTTGCTTACACAAAGTAGGTATAAAATGATATTCTAAGGCAATGAGAGAGAAAGGTCAGATTACCTACTGGGCATGACCAATTAGAATAGCAACACACTTATCTACAGAAATACTAAGGCTAGAAGGGATTGAAGTTCAATCTTCAAACTTCTCAAAGATAAACAATTCCAAACAAGAATTTCCTACCCAGCTAAGCTAAGCTTCATCAGCAATGGAGAATCAAGATCCTTCCCAGACATCCAATTCCTAAGAATTTATGATGTTTCCAGAGTAGCTCTACAGGAGATGCTGAAGAAGGTATTAAGCACAGAAAAAAGAAAAAAAAATGACCATGAGCTTTGCAAGAGTACAGGAAAACACAGAACCAACAGAGAATTCATTGTGACTGAAAAATTAAAAACACACACATATATCAACCCAAAAGTTAAAAGAAAACAAACAAACAAAAAGAACTTTATAGGAACACGAATGGACTAAATGCACAACTGAAAGGACATAGAATGGCAAACTGGATAGAAGAGCATTACCCAATAATATAATGCCTTCAGGAAACAAGTCTCACTACAAGGGACACCCACAGATTCAAAGTTAGAGGATGGAAAACAAACTTTCAGTAGAACAGAAAACAAAAGAAGGCAGGAGTCACAATTTTAATAGCAGATAAAACAACCTTCAAGCTATCCAAAATGAAAAAAAGATATGGAAGGACACAGCGTAATGACAAAAGGGCCAACCCATCAACAAGAAATATCCATCCTAAACATATATGCACAATTAGAAATGCAAAAGATTTAGTCACAACCTACTCCAATGAAATATAAAAGATTATCAGAGATTACTATGAACACCTGTACGGAAACAAACTCGAAAACTTAAGTAAAATGGAGGACTTTCTGACATCACACAACCTGCCAAGGTTGAAACAAAAAGAAATTGAGACACTAAATAGATCAATGTCAACCCTTGAAATCGACTCTGACATAAGAAAACTACCTACAAAAAAAAAAAAAAGCCCTGAACCAGATGATTTTCCAGTGGAATTTTACAAAACATACGAGGAGCTAATACCAACCATTGAAAGTATTCCAGACAATCCAGAAAAAGGCAACTCTCCCCAAATTGTTTTATAAAGCTATCATCACACTAGTATCCAAATCAGTCAAAGAACCAACAAAGAAAGAGAACTACAGGCCAATACACCTGATGAACATACTTGCACAAATTCCCAAGATTTTGGCATATCAGATCCAACAACACATCTCAAGAATTATCCACCATGGACAAGTAGGCTTCATCCCTAAGATGCAGGCCTAGTTCAACATCCACAAGACCAGAAATGTAATTCAGTTTATCAACAGATGTAAAAACAAGAACCACATGATTATATCATTAGATGCAAAAAGTCTTTTGACAAAATCCAGCATAAATTCTTGGTAAAAATCCTTGAATACCTAGTTATAGAGAGAACATAATTTAAAATAGTAACCATCTATGAGAAATCCACAACCAACTTGTTGCTTAAATGCACAGTAATTGGAAGGATTTTCCTTGAAAACTATAATAAGACGAAGTTGCACTCTCACCCCTCCTGTTCAACATGGTGTTGGAAGTCCTAGCTAGAGCAATCAGACAAGAGAAGGAAATCAGGGGTATCCATAATAGGAAAAGAGGAAGTTATGCTATCTCTGTTTGCTAATGATATGATCCTATACCTGGAAAACCCAAGGGAATCTGTCAAAAACCTTCTTGCACTGACAAAGGGCTTTGACAAAGTCTCAGGTACAAAATCAGGGTGAAAAAGACACTCACATTTGTATACATCAACAGCAAATAGGCAGAGAACCAAATAAAAAACACAAGCCTATTTGCAATAGCCCCGCCCCCACAAAAGAGAAAAATCCTGGCATCTTCTTAGCCAGAGAAGTGAAAGATCTCTATGATGAAAACTATAAAACATTGCTCAAAGAAATCAAAGAAACCACAAACAAATGGAAAAATATTTATTGCTCATGGATTGGAAGAATCAACATTGTTAACATGTCCATCCTACCCAAGGCAATCTTCAGATTCAAGGCAATACCCATTAAATTACCAACATCATTCTTCTCAGACCTAGAAACAACAATATGGATGTTCATATGAAAACAAAAATGATCACAAATAGCCAAAATAATCCTCAGCAAAAGAAAAAAATGCAGGAAGTATCATACTTCATGTATGTAATTCATGACATATGAATTACTAATAAGTATATAAAATGAAGCTCAACTTAATTAGTCTAAGGAGGTGCAAATTAAAACCACAGAAAGATACCACTGCACAAACACTGGATTGGCTATATTTAGAAGGGCAAAGAATGCTTTTATTGCTAGAATATTAAAAAAAAGATGACTCTTAGTATTGCTAGTGAAGATATAAAATAGTACAGCTACGTCAGAATATGTTTTAACAGATTTTGAAAAGTTAAACATAAACTGACCATAGGACCTAGCAATTCTACTTATATATATTTTCCAAAAAAATAAAAATAATTGTCTATTCAAAAATAAGTATTAGAAATTTCATGGTAACACAACTTGTAACAGACAGAAGTGAAAACAAATATCCATCAACTAATGAACAGATAAACAAAATATCTCTATAGTGTATGTATGTATTTAGTTACAAAAAGGAATAACATACTAGTACATACTATATGCTAATAATAATATATGCTGCAACATAAGCTAATCTTAAAAACATACAAATGCATGATTCCATTTCTATATACTATCCAGAACAAGCCTAATTATAGAGACAGAAAGCATAACATAGACACTTTGGGCCTGAAGGTGGAATAAAGAAAGTGACTGAAAATGTACAAAGTTTCATCTGGGGTGATGATATGTTCTAAAACTGGATTGGGGTAATTGTTGCACAGCTCTATAAATTTACTAAAAAATTCATTGAATTGTGTGCTTGAAATGGGTGAATGTTATTGTATGTTAATTATACCTCAGCAAAGCTATTTTTTTAAAAGAGGATTAAATGCAATGAACTGCCTTTTTAGTACATAGAAGCTTTAGGTAAAGCAACTAATTTAATAGGAGATTTTCATTCCCAACGTCTTAGTTACTGTTACTCCTCTTAATATGAAAAATAACTCTGTGAGTGTTCTCATTTTAGGTATAGAACAATAAAAATTTGAATCATAAAATACAAGTATCCATTAGTATCTGGTCTGATTTATTTGAAAAATCATTAGGATGCAATATATCAGGCTGACTATTCTATAATTTCAAGTAAATTAGCCAAAGACAAGCAATCTTTGTTAAGAAAATTGTCTCGATGCTTTTCAAAAACTAAAAGACTAAAAACCTTTCAGTGAGAAATGTCAATGATTTCAGGCAGTTCTGATAGTTTATGTTACTGCTCACAGTCTCTACTGCATTAATCTGTTCTCTTATCCAATCATGATGAGAAAAGACTGAAAGATATATGAGGGACAAAAACTTAGAGACATAAAATTATTAGAAGTGGGACTTCTGGCAAGATGGCGACGGAGCAACCTGGTCTGTGAAACCCTCTGCAAAGGACAACTGCAGTAGGTCTATGACTCTCACCCCGGGGGCTGCAGACCCCCAAATCGCAGCCTGCTCTTCATACAGAGCTCGGCCATTTTCACCGCTGGGATATTGCAGCAGACTGGACAGCCACCGCACCACAGACACTGCCACCGCCACCACTGCCGTAGCCGCCGCAACCACAGCTGCCGCAGCCACCAATGGCAGCACATCGCACCACCCGGTCCGGAGGCGATCTATGACTTCAGTCCTTGAAGCCCCTTCAGGAAGATCAGCTGGGATTGCTGCCACCTCTCCCGTGACCGAGACATCCTGCCCACTGAGAGTCCCCTGCCTGTGCCCTGAGGAAGGCATCCAGCTCCAGTCTCTGTCGGTTCCTGTCTGGCCCCACCGCCTCTGGGGTGAGTAGCTGAGATAGCACCACCTGCTGGCGATTCAAGGTAACAACACCAAAATGGGAGAAACTAGCTTGAAAAAGACATAGGCCAGAGTGGTGAACAGAGGGTGATCTGAACTGTCCTTCACAGCAGACAGGGGCAACTGACCCTAACTGCAAACTAATTTACCTGCTTGAAAAGAAAGCTAGAATTCAGAACTGAAAGGATATTGGACTTAAACGAAAAGTCTCAGAGTGTGCTTCATTGATTCTGTTAGTTTATTGACTGAATTCTATTCCTACTGTGGTCTATTGTTTTTATCTGTTTCAGTATAGGTCTCTCTCTCCATTTGTTGGCACACGTTTGTTTCCCCCCTTACTCCTCTATGTCTCCATCCCCCTCTTCAACCCACTGTCTGCTCCATTCTCTTCCCTCTGCTAACCACATTTTATTTCAGGGAGTAAACCTACAGCCCCACTGCACAGACAGATTCCAAGGCAGTGGGAAGTGGGTTCCAGATTATCCACACACTTGTCAGCGAATACCAGGACCTGCAGATAGATTTTGAATCACAGCTCCCCCCTTAAGTCAATCTCAAAACTGCAAAAAGGACCACCCCCAACCTACAGTGCAACTCCAGAATTGAACAAAGTAAGAGGGCATACATAAAGAATAGGAGATTGAACAAACAGAAGTAAAACCAATCCCTTTACCCCTGAATAACAGAATTAAAAAAGACGGTGATGTGGAGGGAAGGAAAAGTAGGGAGGGGGAAAAACTGCACAAATGAGGAAAAACCAAAAGAAGAATATAGGTCTCACACAGACCCCTGGGAGATCAGACACTGAGAAAACAGATTCTGGAACACAAACATTGAAGAACCCCAGAATGGCTGGTCACATGCAACAAACGAGGACATCAAGACATTAATGGAGAGAATTAAAAAAATTGAGGAGAGACAAGAGGAAAATAGGAAGGAGCTGATGTCAGAAATAACTGCAGTAAAGAATACTGTGATGGAAATGAATAACAGACTAATAAGCATGGAAAGCAGAATTAGCCAAGCAGAAGAAAGAATCTCAGAGCTCGAAGACAAAAACACAGAACTAACCCAAACTGTCAAAAGCATAGAAAAGAACCTCAAAAAGACAGAACAAAACCTGCAAGAGATAAATGATCACTTCAAGAGACAAACCTAAGAGTAATTGGGCTTCCTGAGGCAGAGAGAGAAACAGAAGCCACACTGGAACAAACATTTCATGAAATCACTCAAGGAAACTTCCCTTATCTCATCAAGGATGAAAAAATTCAAACACAAAAGATTCGGAGAACCCCTGCAAGACAACAAATGATAAGACCAACTCTCAGACACATAATAATTCGCCTAAACAAAGTAGTTATAAAAGAAAAAATCCTAAAGGCAGCAAGAGAAAAAGGCCAGACTACCTACCAGGAACACCAATTAAAATAGCGGCAGATTTATCCACAGAAACCCTTCAGGCTAGGAGAGCCTGGAGCTCTATTTTCAAAGTTCTAAAAGATAAACAATTTCAAGCTAGAATAACCTACCCAGCCAAATTAAGCTTCATTAGTGAGGGAGAATTGAAATCTTTTCCAGATATCCAATCCCTAAGAACCTACGCTGTCACCAGACCACCTCTACAAGAAACACTTAAGAAAGTACTGAACACAGAAGAAAAAGAAAAAAGAACAACAACAATCTTTACAAGAGTACAGGCAAAAGATTAAAAACACACATGAGCCAACTCCAGAACCCAAAGAAAGACAACAAACAAACAGGAACAACTCTGTAAGAACCTTATGACAGGGATCAACTCTTGCATTTCAATTATTAGCCTAAATGTGAATGGACTAAATGCACCACTGAAAAGACATAGAATGGCAAATGGATAAAATATCATCAGGCAACAATCTATTGCCTTCAAGAGACTCACCTCACTAGAAAGGACACCCACAGACTCAAAGTAAGAGGATGGGAAACAAAGTTTCAGGGGAATGGAATACAAAAGAAAGGAGGAGTAGCAATCTTAATTTCAGACAAAATACCTTTCAAGGTAATAAAAATTAAAAAAAGATACAGAAGGTCACTACATAATGATAAAAGGCTCAATCCATCAACAAGAAATATCTATCCTAAACATATATGCACCCAAAATAGGTGCGCCAACTTAAATAAAGCAACTTCTAGGAAAACTAAAGAAAGATATTGACTCTAACACCATCATAACTGGGGACTTTAATACCTCACTCACAACCCTAGACAGATCATCAGGCCAAAAAATCAACAAGGAGATCTGGAACCTCAATGTCTCTTTGGACCAAATGGACTTAATTGATACCTACAGAACACTCCATCCAAAGACCACAGAATAAACATTCTACTCATCACTGCATGGAACATATTCTAAGATTGACCACATAATTTGCCATAAATCAAGCATAAGCAAATTTAAAAGGACTGATATCTACCATGCACCTTCTCGGACCACAGTGGAATAAAAATAAAGTTTGACACCAACAAGGTCCCCCCAAAACCCACAAAGACATGGACACTAAACAGCATGATGCTAAACAACTCCGGGGTCAATGATGAAATCAAAACAGAGATCAAAAGATACCTGGAAACAAATGAAAATGAAGAAACATCTTACCAAAATCTCTGGGATGCCATGAAAGCTGTAGTAAGAGGGGAATTTATATCCCTACAAACACACATGAAAAAAATGGAAGGAATACAAATTAACAACCTAACAAGCCACCTAAAGAAACTGGAAAAGCAAGACCACAAAAACCCTAATTTCAGCAGAAGAATCCAGATAACCAAATTAAAGCCCAAATCAGGACATAGAACACAAAAAGATAATACAAAAAAATCAATAAAACAAAAAGCTAGTTCTTCGAAAGGATAAACAAGATTGATGGTCCCCTAGCTAGATTGACCAAGAAAAAATGAAAAAAAAATCAAACAAACACAATCAGAAACACAAAAGATGAAGTCACATCTGACCCTGAAGGAATACAAAAGATCATTAGAGACTACTATGTACACTTGTATGGAAACAAACTTGAAAACTTTAAGGAGATGGAGGACTTTCTGACATCACACAACCTACCTAGATTGGAACAAGAAGAAATTGAGACCCTAAATAGACCAATAACAATCAAGGAAATCTACTATGTAATAAGAAAACTTCCTACAAAAAAAAAAGCCCTGGTCCAGATGACTTTTCAGCAGAATTCTACAAGATATTTAAGGAGGAGCTGATATCAATCCTACTGCAGGTATTCCAGGCTATTGAAAAAGATGGAACTCTCCCCAAATCATTTTACGAAGCCAACATCACATTGATACCCAAGCCAGGTAAAGATCCAACAAAGAAAGAGAACTACAGGCCAATATCTTTGATGAACATAGATGCTAAAATTCTCAACAAGATCCTAGCAAACCGAATTCAGCAATACATCTCAAAAAATTATCCATCATGACCAAGTAGGCTTCATTCCTGGGATGCAAGACTGGTTCAACATTTGTAAAACCATAAATGTAATTAAATACATCAACAGATGTCAAAACAAAAACCACATGATTATATTATTAGATGCAGAAAAAGCTTTTGATAAAATCCAGCACCACTTCTTCATAAAAACCCTTGAACATCTAGGCATACGGAGAACATACCTCAAAATAGTAAAAGTCATCTACGAGAAACCCACAGCCAGCATACTCTTAATGGACAAAAATTGGAACCATTTCCCCTGAAAACTGGAATAAGACAAGAATGCCCACTCTCACCCCTCCTGTTCAACATAGTATTAGAAGTCCTGGCTTGAACAATCAGAGAAGAGGAGGCAATCAGGGATATCCAAATAGGAAAAGAGGAAGTCAAGTTATCTCTCTTTGCAGATGATATGATTGTGTACCTTGAAAACCCAAGAGAATCTGTTGAAAACCTTACACTTATAAAGGCCTTTGGCAAAGTGTCAGGATACAAAATAAATGTACAAAAGAAAATCACATTTCTCTACGCCAATAATAAACAAACAGAAACCCAAATAAAAAACACAATTCCAGTCAAAATAGCCACAAAAAAAATGAAATACCTTGGCATCTTCCTAACAGAGATGTGAAAGACCTTTGCAATGAAAATTACAAAACATTGCTGAAAGAAATCAAAGATGACACAAACAAGTGGAAAAATATCCCATGCTCATGGACTGGAAGAATCAACATTGTGAAGATGTCCATCTTACCTAAGGCAATCTACAAATTCAATGCAATACTCATCAAATTACTCACAACATTCTTCTCAGACCTAGAAAAACCAACACAGGAATTCATATGGAAACACAAATGTCCAAGAATAGCCAGAACAATCCTTAGCAAAAAAAAAAAAAAAAAAAAAGCAGGTGGTGTCACATTACCAGACTTCAAACTTTACTATATAGCCACCATCATCAAAACAGATTGGTATTGGTATAGGAACAGGCATATAGATCAATGGAATAGAATTGAGATTCCAGAAGTAAAACCTCAATTTCTCAACCAACTCATCTTCAACAATGCCTCCACCACCTACCACCGGGAGGAGGAGAACCTCTTCAGTAAATGGTGCTGGGAAAACTGACTGACCACATGAAGAAGATTGAAACAGGACCCCTACCTATCCCCATGCACAAAGGTTAACTCCAAATGAATCAGAGACCTAAATATAAAACTTCAAACTATAAGAACCTTAGAAAAGGAAGGAAATATCTTCATGGAAATCGGAACTGGCATCCAATTCCTGAACAAAACCTGAAACCCACAGGTCATAAGAGAGAAGATAGACAAGTGGGACCTTATTAAACTGACAAGGTTCTGCAAAGCCAAAGAAACCATCAAGAGAGCAGGGAGACAGCCTACAGACTAGGAACAAGTATTTGCCAACACCAGGTCTAACAAACGCTTAACATCCTGGATCTACAAGGAACTCAAACGTGCTGAAAAGAAAAAAAACAAACAACCCCATTATAAAATGGGCAAAAGATATGAACAGACACTTCACAAAAGAGGACATCCAAGCAGCCAACAAACACATGAAGAAATGTTCAACCTCACTAATCATCAGGGAGATGCAAATCAAAACCACACTGAGATACCACCTAACTCCAAGTCAGAATGGCAATTATCAACAACTCAAAAAATAATAGCTGCTGGAGAGGGTGTGGCGAAAAGGGAACACTTCTACACTGTTGGTGGGAGTGTAAACTAGTGCAACCTCTGTGGAAAGCAGTGTGGTGATCCCTAAAAGCTCTAAAAATCGACCTCCCATATGACCCCACAATCCCCCTACTGGGAATATATCCCGAAGAACTCAAATCATTCTATAAAAAAGATACCTGCACACGTATGTTTATCGTAGCGTTGTTCACAATAGCAAGAACCTGGAAACAACCATGCTGCCCATCAAAAGAGGACTGGATTAAAAAAACGTGGTACGTATACATGATGGAATACTATGCAGCCATAAAAAAGAACAAAATCATGAATTTTGCAGCAACCTGGATGGAACTTAAGTCTATAACACTGAATGACCTCTCACAGAAACAAAGATCCGAGTATCACATGTTCTCACTCATATAATGGACCTTGAACATCCAATGTAATACTATAAGAAAATGACTGACGGTACTGGGAAACTATGGGGGGAGGGAAGGGAATGGGATTAACAGTAGCAAATATCTGTCTGGGGATGGGGAAACACCTCTTATCAACAGGGTGCCTGAATGAAACATAATTGTACAACTAACCCTTAACAGTACCCCACAAAACCATAATAAAAAATATTGATTTAATTAAAAAAATTATTAGAAGTAAATAATTCTTTATTCTCCCTTCTCAAGTCACTCTCATAAAAATGTTTGAAAATATATTAAATAAAAGAGAAGTATGTATAGTTATATAATTGTAATAGTTTAATCAGATGCTTAACGAAGAGCATATGAAATATTTTTGTTTGTATTTTCAAATAAATTAAAGATTCTGCAGCACTTTCATAGTTTAAGACAATGCTACCCGTTTTTAACTTTGTAGGAGATTTCCATACTGTGTCTTTTTCAGTAGTATTGTTTATTATATTTTGATACTTACGTCCTTCTTTTATTGTTGACCAGGTTTAGTATTAAATTAGAATTTTATTTACAATAACAGGTAGTAGATAAAGTTTGGCTTGTCAGTTGTAATTTATAGAAACTTGCATTAGATTAAAAGCATAGTGATCAAGCTAAAAATAAAAATAAAAAGACCAAAATAATTGTAGTTCCTTTATGCCAAACTATGGCAAAGTAATATCTCCTCTCTCTCTCTCTCTCTCTCTCTCTCTCTCTCTCTCTCTCTCTCTCTCTCTCTCTCTCTCTCTCTCTGTCCTATCCTCTCTCTCTGTATATGTGTATGTAAAAATTATTTAGCAATTTTGTTTCTTTTGAGAAACAAATTTCAGCTCTGAAAGAAAGAAAAGGGAGAACAAAATTTACCTTGCAGAAGTGTTAAGGGAAGAACATCTTCAATGCTCTTTGATAGGGTTTAATGGAGTTATGGTCATTAGCCCAGGAAATGCTCTAGCTATTATTGTTACTTTCCCTATTGCTAACTGATTAGAAAATTTGTTATTGAAAAGACCTAGTAGTCAGGCTCGGTGACTCAGCCTATAATCCCACACCTTTGGGAGGCTGAGGAGAGTGAATTGCCTGAGCCTGCGGGTTCAAGACCCGCATGGACAACTTGGTGAGACCTCATCTCTACAATAAATCAAAAATTAGCTGGGCGTGGTAGCGCGCGCCTGTAGTTCCAGCTACTTGGAAGGCTGAGGCGGAAGGATCGCCGGAACCCAGCAGGTCGAGGCTGCGGTGGCCTGGAGTGGCCACTGCACTCCAGACTGGGGTGACAGAGTGAGACTCCATCTCAAAAAAAATAAAAAAAACAAAGAAAAGACATAGTAAACATAGCATGAATATTAACAAACCTTGTGCTTGGCTTCAGTGTAATAGAGGGGCCTCTGCGTTCCTTTTAAAAAAGTCCATTAAAAGTAGAAGCCATGTTTTCAAGTTGAGTTATGATTAGCAACTTCTGGATCTGACTGAATCAATGACAGATAAACTTCAAGTCTTCAAAAAAAAGAATAAAGAAATACTTTTTTTGCTTACCCTGTCTGACTCTTTATGTTCAATTGTTTGCTTTCCCTATTTTAGATATAGATAGATATGGATAAAAATGAGCATACAGATATATGTGTTTGGCAAATATCTAATTAATGTTATGCCAGGCATTAGCAAGGTTTGGAGAGAGGTACATTAGGGAAGTAAATGGCAACAGTGGATAGAAGCATTTCAATTTCTTCTATTTGTCATCCAGTTAGATCTTCTTTGCTCTGGAAACTACCTCAAACAAACTTAAGGGGCAAATTCTAAAAATTGCACAGGTTGAGGATAAGGCCTGTTGTATTTCTGCCTTCCCTTGAGCGTAGCACATACTCCAGAAGGTTGTGTTTAAGTAGTCACTAAATGAGCCAAAACTTTCAACCAGTATAAGATTTTATTCTAGTATTCAAGTTTTCCACATATTGCTGACTTCTTTTATACTAATATTTTTCTCACCCAGTGCCTTTAAGTTCCCTCTGCAATCATCTTGAATATATAACTTTTACCACTGTTCTAAAATGTAAGTACACATAATAATTCCCTGTAGTGCCTGTTAAAAATTTTCACTTCTAAAATCACAACACTAGAGATACTGAGCTGGTGAGTCTGGGGTTGGGGCTCAAGTGTCAGTGTTTGATCACTTCCTAAGAATTTTTAAATGAATGGTCCTAAATGTGTCCAAAATGAGACATTAAGAAACTCTACTTTATTTCAACCCTGATATTTATATGTTCTTCAATAGTGGATTTTACCTAACAATTATCTCTAGATCAGTTCAATGGTACCATTTTGTTCAAGAAATACGTCTTCATCTGAACTGAAAAATTAGTAACTTAAGATGGATTTGTTATCTACAGATCTCTCATATGTTTACATGTATTTTAGGCAAAGGCACTAATGACTTTTTTTCAGAGCTCTATTTTTAAGGATTACAAACAACAATTTAAAATATAGAGAGACTCTTCATCTGGGGTAGGGTACAGATTGTTTACTGTAATAAAGATAATTATTCCACTATAACAAAGATAATTTGGCAGGCTCCAGGGAAAAGAGCAGATTCCCTTTCAAATCCATATAAAGGGTTAGGGTTCCCTACACTCAGGTTTCCTGTCTTATAACACAACCCACTGCAGGCACGCAGGTTTCACTTGAGGATCAGAGAATGATTATGTCATCCTTTGGTACCTTGGGCCCAGGCAACAAGTGTAAGAAATGATAGTACTCTTACTACTGCAGCTTTCATAAGAAATAAAATGGCTGGGCACGGTGGCTTAGCCTGTAATCCCAGCACTTTGGGAGGCTGAGGAGAGAGGATTGCCTGAGCCTGGGGGTTCAAGACCAGAATGGGCAACTTGGTAAGAACTCGCTCTACAATAAATCACACACAAAAACTAGCCCAGTGTGGTGGTGTGTGCCTATATTCCCAGCTACTTGGAAGTCTGAGGCAGAAGGATCACCAGCAGGTCGATGATTTGATGGTTGTGAGCATGCCATTGCACTCCAGCCTGGGTGACAAGAGTGAGATCCAAAAAAAAAAAAGAATCTCTAATATGGGAATATCTTGTATTCTTTCGGTATCCATGATGTTGTGACAAGATACCTTGTTAGTAAATACTGTAAAATCTCAAATATTTATAGTTTTTAATATAATCTAGACTTTATAGATTTTATAATTAAACACAACACATAATTTTCTCCTATTATAGATATGTTTAAGCTAAATTACTAAAATTACAATGAATAGAAACTTAATATGTCTTCTGAAAATGATGAAGACAATTAGAATTAGATAATGATCTCAGAATGCATGATTGAGGAAGTGTGTGATGCATAATTTTTATTCCACACTTGTTGAATATATTAAAATAGGTCAAACAAAATATGATTAGAGAAGCCAAAGGAAATGTCTTCCATAACAGAAGTTGAAGATATTAGAAGATTAAAATAGTTGTCTTGTACTTGGATGAAATATCTACTTTTTCTTTCCTACTTGGAAAATAACCATGATAAAATGTTCATGAAATGTTCTTCCACATATAAAATATTAGTTACTTTTTTCTACAAAGAGCCCCAATGCTCTATTGTGCCTCTGACAATGTCTTTTTAATTTGATGAATGTGTTTGTGTTCAATGCAAAATAGTTGAAGTAATCTGAAATGCCTTATCCTTCTGATGCGATCAGAGTTTACAGAAGTTTCTAAAGAAAATACTGCTTGAGGCTGGGAACATTATGAATATTTCAGTGGAACTGAAACTGTCAAAATATAGGAGGAAGTGCCTGTTGGATATGTAGAATAAATAAATGGAACTATGACAATTGAAAATTATAATGCATCCTTCTAAACAGATTTATTCTGTTTTGGAGACCTTACTGGGGAATGGGAACTGCAAAGCTACAATAAGTTTGAAAAATAACAGTGATGTAAAGTTATAAAATTAATTAATTAACATGTGGTGAAGACAGTTGCTATTAAACTTGAAAAGATAAATACTAGTATCATTATAATATTGTAAATTATGGTCAGGTAGAAAAAAATGGATTCATTATGAATTTTATGTTGCATAGAAGGAGATTTCATCGTACTGTTAAGTAGAAATAAGATAGAATATATTATATAGAATGAAAGTTCTAACAAGTATTCATTCATTTATATATTCAACATTTATTTAATACCTGCTTTGTTCAGGCACTTAAAGATTAGGAATAGGCATTAGAAAATTTAACAGGCTCAGCTTTCATGAATGGATTAACGTAGTTGCAAAAGTTAATTGGAACTAGATACAGTAAAACATAGCTGTACTCCCAGCTACTTGGGAGACCGATGCAGAAGGATTGCTTAAATCTAAGAGTCTGAGATCAGCCTGGCAACATAGTGAGAACTCATCTCTAAATAACATTTCATTTTCAAGAGATTTGGGCCCCCTGTTACTCTTTCACATGCACTGTCTTGCCCTGTGATACTTTCTGCCATGTTATGATACAGCAATAAGGCCCTCACCAGATACAGACTTTTGATCTTGGGATGCCTACCCTTGAGAACTAGAAAAAAATTTTTTTTCTTTGCATTACCCAGTCTAGTATTCTGTTACAGAGCACAAAATGAACTAGGACAGAGGCCCTAACACAGACAGGTAAGAGAAATCTCCTAAACTGAGTCTTATAGGGCAAATAGGACTCATGTGTACACAATGCAGTAGACAGCCATAGAAAATGTATAGTCACAAAAAAGAAATAAAAAATTATGCGGATTTGGGACCTGCAAATAGTAAGCTGTGGTCACATTATAAATTACAGACGGTAATAAAATAAACCTTGGTATAAACCCCTGTCTCAGAACTTAAAAAAATTACTTATCTATCATGTCTTTATCTAAAAAATGATTAGGGTTAAGGAGTTTTTTGATACTTTTATCAAATTCAAATTGCTTATCAGTCTATAGATTTTAAAACATTTGCTTGAAATTCTTCTATCACTAAAGATTATTCCTAAAATGCTGTTAGTATTGCATTGTTATCTGTGAAGTTAATAAACCTACTCAAAATTTTAAGACTAATATATATAATCTTATCAGGTTTCTCATACCTTTGCTGCATTTTATTCCTAGAACCAGGACCCTGTGCTATCCAGGAACCAATTTATAAAACTTTATTTGGGCATACTCACTGAAAGTGGGATCTTCAAATCTTAATCCATCGTTCTATTCTCTCTTGCCCACCAAATGTTACCTGTTCTATAGTCCATATTACTATATATTTACAAAATAATATGACAAATTATTTCATAATCAACAATTAAATGTATCAAATATCTTAAGGAGAATTTGTTGTTCACTGTATTTTGCAAGATTATTCCTAGAATGAACCATAGTTTAATCCAGACAGATATATTTCCAATGGTGGAGTAAGACTGCAGAAATGATAGTAGAAAAGATTTAGAGTCTTTTGATAGCTTCCATTAAATACTACACATTAAAGGTGTCATGAAAACATTGTCCTATCTACATTTTCTCTCTACACATAAGGCATGCCCTCATATGCTTAACATTGAAAAGGCAGAAACATAACTGTGGGATTTGAGTTCCAATAAAAGAAAGACAGATTAGAATAGGACAAATTAGAATTTGTGCTGTGTCTCTCCAACTTGGCAACAGTGTGTCCTTAAGAGGTCCACCTTACCTTCCAGATCCTCAGTTTGCTCTTTTAGAATACAGGAAATAACTACCTTTATTCTGTTGTAATAATCAAATGAAATATGTTTTAAATCTCTTTGTGAAGTCTATTAAAAAGTGTAAATAACAATAATTTTGAAAGTAGTAACATTAAATATATTTAATAATTTTAAGAAAAGACCATTTGAGGGACTATGGTTGAGAGGCTATTTTGCTTTTTCCTCAATCCAATCTGTTTATATGTTTTAATATTATCATTATCAGTGAAATCACATCTTCATGCAGAGATTCTTGTTGATGAAAACACAAGGCATTCCATTAACTGAAACAAAATAAGTGCTAAATAACCTATTACCATGAAACTCTAGAATTATTTTCTCAGCTCCTCCCTAACAGAAGTTGCCAGTGAAGAGAATGAGAATACAGAAGCAAGTACTTTAGTAAGAATATGTAAAAAATTGTGAATTTCAAAATCATGAGTGTTGGAGGTGTGTTCAGATATATGATTCTGTAAATGCCCTTCATCTTCTGAAACAAGGGACTTCCATAGTAATATTATGTTTTATAGACTCATGCTACATAGAATGATAGCTGAAGAGATGAGATAAAAAAAGTGAATTTATGCTGAGAATTTCACACATACTCGATCACGAATCAGGAGATAAACCTTAATGGTGAAATTTAATATACCATAATACTATGGACAAAGTTTGTCACTATCTTCAAAATTTTAGAGGACATCCAAGTCACTTAAATGACTGTCCTTACTCAATTGTAATATAATGAGATGGTGAGGATAGTTGATGAAAAAAATAAGTGCTTATCTTTAGAGAAAACTATGACTCAATGCTAGCCATGTAGGGACACACACATGTGCCAAATATCTTGATATCACTGAATCAGTCATAAATAGGAAATTTTATGTGAAACCTCTCAGATAAGGCATTTATGATGGAATCATATGACTCAGTGCTAGCCATGTAGGGACACACACATGTGCCAAATATCTTGATAGTACTGAATCAATCATAAATAGGAAATTTTATGTGAAACCTCTCAGATAAGGCATTTATGATGGAATCATAATGGACTGAGAAGAAGGAAAAAGAGTAGAAAACAAAAAACTCTTATCTCACTTCTGCCTCCAAGCTTCTATTTCTGCCATCTCTGATCAAGTTAATGCCCTAGAATTTTATTATCATAAATAGAAAACACATATGTTTTTTACCAGTCAAATACTTTCATTGATTCCTGAGAAGTAGTAAATGGGAATTTTTTTTGAGGTATAAATTTGAACTCACATATTGAAAATCTGTATAAGGGAGTAAGTTGTTCAGTGCATGGATACCAAGTATACAGCAATGAACTGTCAGTTTTCTACTTCTTGGAACATAGAAAAACTCCCTTGAAGTGATTTCACTTTTATCCTGTATGTAAAAGGCTCTGAAAATAAATCTAACTACCAGCAATAGTGCCTACAAATTAAATAAGATTTGTGCAAAAATGCAAATTATGCAATGAAAATTGCAACTTTCTATAATTGTGAATGACTGATTAAAACATATTGTGAATGTCATTGACTCATATAATCAGATCATGTAGAATATTATTAAGATAATAAAAGATTGTGAGAGTTAGTATATGTGAAAGAAAAGCAATGTAAAGATTATCAGAAATACTCATTCATTAAAAATAATTTGGCATAGTCTATAACTTGTGAATCCTACATGCCACTAACAATCTTAATGAAACTTCAAAAGATTCTTAGTCTACTTACTATTTGATATGCAGTCTAGGATCATTCATCGTTCTGTGTCTACAAATATGCTGTACTCTATTTTGGGCTTTCACAGTCAATTGAGTAGAGCATTGTTGTCTTGGGACACAAAATCAGATATTCCTTCAAAAACCATATTCCTGAAAACAGCCTTATTCTAGGTTACTACAAGTAAAATTGACAAACCAACAGCTCCCTTCTGGATACTTGTTTAGTGGATTGCCTGATAAATTCCACAATAGATATTAGTAAGATATTAGTGAGATGTGGTTCAGGAGTTCAATATCTGATTGTAATGACAAAGTAAAAAATCATAAGCAATTAGAGGGCAAGATAAATAATACAGAATAAGCATTCAGTCATTTTATGGGGGAAAACGTCAACATGACTTAAATAATTGGTAGTGCTTTCATGGAGAACACGGGGCTTATCCAGGTCTTGAAAGATAAGTAGAATTTGAGAAAGTAGAAGAGCATAAAGCACCATTAATAATTGCGGCCTATTATCTATTCCATGGGATGACACCAGGCTATTATTGAAATAAAATTTGTTCTTGAGCCAGTGTTGGTGGCTCAGCCTGTAATCCCGTGCCTTTGGGAGGCTGAGGTGAATGGATTGCCTGAGCCCGCGGGTTCGAGACCCGTCTGGGCAATGAAACTTCATCTCTACAATAAATCAAAAAATCAACCAGGCGTGGTAGCACATGCCTGTAATTCCAGCGACTTGGAAGGAAGGCTGAGGTGGAAGGATCACCCGAGCCCAGCAGGTCGAGGCTGCGGTGGCCAGGAGCGACCACTGCACTCCAGTCTGGGTGACAGAGTGAGACTCCAACTCAAAAAAAAAAAAAAAAATTTGTTCTTGAAATGCCATTTAGGCATTATTTGACATCGATGCACCATGTTTTCTTTGATAATGAACTACTGAATGACAAGAACATCTTGTTTTGAGCACTTAGTAATTGTCACATGCCATTAAGGTACATTTTTGATAAGGAGGAGAGACATTATGTATCCCGGCATCTTATAGTACAGTGTGTGTATTAGAGTTCTCAAAAGAAAGAAATCTAAGAAAATATATGTGCATATATTAAGAGATTTATCTTTAGGAAAATTGGCTCAAGTGATTGTGGGAGCTAGTAAGTTTAAAATCCACAAGGCAGGCAAGTCCTAAATTTTTAGGGCAGGCTGGAAGGCTGGAAACTCAGGAAAGAGTTAGTACCTTAAGTTGGAGCCAGAATTTCTTCTCTAGGAAAACTGTTTTCACTCTTAAGTCCTTTCAACTGATTAGTAAAGATTCATTAATTATCAAGAGTATCTCCTCTACTTAAACATATCTACAAAATACTTTCACAACACCTAGATTAGTATCTTTAAAAATAACTAGATAATGTAGCCTACCCAAATGAACCCATGAAACTAACCATTACAGCATATATTCAGGCTGTGGATTCTGGAGTCAGAATTTCTGGTACTGGACCTATATCCCACTACCATGTGAAGTTAGACTTCTTAGACTCTCTGTTTCTCAATTTTGTCTGAAAAATAGGGATGATAATAAGATAAGTTATATCATGAGGATGTTTTGAGTTAAACTCATTAATACCTTGGAAGCACTTAGAACATTCCCTGGTGTGGAGTAAACTCAGAGTACACATTAACTATTACTGTCATCAGTGTGTTCATAATCCAGTGTAAGGAAAACTTGACAGTGACAGAATTTCAGATGTGATACATTGTATACCTTGACCCTTTATAGCCTTAGTAGAAAATATTAATGATATAAGGAAAAATAGCAACAGCAACAAAAAAGTAGGAAGATATATTAATGGATTAATGGAGAATTAGTGTACTTTTTAAAATCCCAAATCCCTTTCCATGTTTTTATAAAAAACAGACAAACAAAAACCTTTGCATCAAGTTGTTTGTTCTCTTGTTTACTTCTTCAGTTAGTTAATTCTTCATTCTATTTCTGTAGCCTTTGGTTGTAACCATGATTTATGATTCACACGGGAACAATAGCCAAATATCTGAAAACATCTGCACTTGAGCCATATGTTTATTATGCCTAAGTACCAGATGTTAAGCATTAAGCATGTCGGGAATTTATATTTATTTTAATTGTCTTAATACCTATAATTAGCCAATTCACAAAACTGCAGTTAACTAAAAGAACAAACCAACTTGTGACTGGTTATAATAATTTAATTTTGTCTGAAGGAAAAACCCATTAAAATATTCATAGACATAAAGCTAATCAGAAGCTTGTGATTTGAAATGTGTTAATAGACATTCTGTTAAAAAAAGGTTCTGCATTCTATACCTCTAGATTAAAGGTTCAAAAGGAATATCATCCTAGAAAAGTACCTGGAATTTTATGTAATAAATAAACAGTATAAATTTCATATTTATTTATTTATTTATTTATTTATTGAGTTGGAGTCTCACTCTGTTGCCTAGACTGGAGTGCAGTGGCCGCTCCCGGCCACCGCAGCCTCCACTTGCTGGGCTCCGGCGATCCTTCCGCCTCAAACTTCCAAGTAGCTGGAATTACAGTCATGCGCTACCACACCCGGCTGATTTTTTGATTTATTGTAGAGATGAGGTCTCACTGCCCAGGTGGGTCTCGAACCCGTGGGCTCAGGCAATCCACTCACCTCAGCCTCCCAAAGGCATGGGATTACAGGCTGAACCACCGAGCCCGGCAATTTCATATTTATTAAACATATTTGACCACAGATCGTGTGCCACCCACCATAGGATCTTAGCTGTTGATTCTTAAATATTGATGAGGTGAAGTTCATCCAAGATCTACCCTTTATGCTTTACACAAACTTCTCAGGTAAACACTCTGCCTTTTGAAATTTGAGAAACATCCATCTAAACTATGACATAGGAAGTAGAAAAATCAACATCTGTGAAAGGAAAGCATTAGATAATGTTTGTTGAGTAGCCTCATAAGAGAGAAAGAAAACTAACTTTGTTGCTAGAACTTAAAGATTCATTTCTTGAGGTAGGGAGATAATCTCATTAGTCTATAAATCTGGTAAAATTACTATCAAGTATCCTCCTAACATGGCTCTATGAAGGCTGACAGCCTTCATAATATTTGCAAGTTTATAGTCCACCTGCTATAGGTTCTCCTTTTGCACTTTGAACACATATGCATCCAAACTGCACTACTCTTCAATGTTCCAGTTTTGTATTCTCCTAATCATGTCCAGAAAAGTTATCTGGATTATATTTTTCTTCACCTTATTCTCTGTGCATGTGATAACTTCAGGATAACTTCAGTTTTGTGAATTGGCTAATTATAGGTATTAAGGCAATTAAAATAAATATTTATATTTATAACCAGAGATGGACTGAGTCAAAATACTCCAAACAAAAAGAAGAAAAAGTCAACTTTAAGATATGAATGCAACTGGAGGATACTATATTAAGTGTAATAAACCAGGCACAGAAAAACAAATATCACAAGTTTTCACTCATATGTGGAAGCTACAAAATTTTGATCCCATGAAGGTAGAGAATAGTGTGATGGTTACCAGGGGCTGGGAAGGATAGTGGGGCAGGGATATAAAAAGGGATTGGGTAATGGACACAAAAATATAGTTAGATAAAAAGAATAAGATCTAGGGTTTCATAGCACAACAGGGCTAATATAGTTAACAATAACTTATTCTGTATTTCCAAATAACTACAGGAATGGATTTGGAATGCTCTCAATACAAAAAAATAATAAATATTCGAGGTGATGGGTAGCCCTGTTACCCTGACTTGACCATTACACATTATGTGCACATATCAAAATAT
Organism: Cephalopachus bancanus; assembly: GCA_027257055.1. NCBI lineage: Eukaryota > Metazoa > Chordata > Mammalia > Primates > Tarsiidae > Cephalopachus > Cephalopachus bancanus. The sequence continues at coordinate 9,748,284 of JAPVLO010000024.1, read as the reverse complement.
CACATAAACCCCATAATGTACCTATAAGGTACCTATTATGCACCTATAAAAATAAAAAATATCACTCAGAGTAATGTGTGTCAAAGTGGAAATTTACACTCAAATCAGTGAGGGGGGAATAAAGCTCTTTTCCTCCTACTTGCAACTTTTGTATAAGTTTGTAACTGTGTCGAAATAAACATAAATTATAAACAAAAAATTTGAAAATTTTTTTTTGAAGCATAGTGTAAAAACTTACGAACATTATAGGAACCTGCTGGCATGTCTACACTGAACACTGTCTTTATAAAATGCAGGCGAATCCACTACTTTAATAAATTTTACTTGAACATGATACTTTTTGACATACGATCTGCTCCTTGAGTTTATTACTAGGTGGAAAGAAAGCATTCAAGCACATGTTCAGAAAAGTTAACTTTGAAGTGGTTCCTTTAACTGCGTGGATAAGTTACAAAGTAGTCTAAATTATGTCTTCTGAACCTTAATAAAGCTATTTTTTCATTATATGAAGGACTTGTAGAGGGACTAATATAAAATTAATTTTGTTCTTTTTTAATCTATTCAAAACAATGTAATTGGAAATATAGATGCATACTTCTAAATTTGTTGTTTTTCTTTTCAGAGCAATCTACAAACCTATGTTTTCTGGTGCATAATGCATTTCTTTTTAATCATTATTGCGCAGATTAGCATTCCCAGCAATAATTCTAACTTTCAATTGTTTATGTTTTCACTGTGATGGCAGTAGAAATTAATATGTCATTTGTTTATGACATTCTCATGCCATAAAGTGACTCAAACCTTGGTTTCCTGTTGTATTAATGTGTTCATATTTACAGATAACTTAGAATATTATGATTGTTTTAAATATTTAAATCATCAGGTTTAGATGCTTATAAGTTGACTAAAAATAAAATTTCAGTATGTATAGCAGGACATGAACAATACAGCACGGATACACAACACAATAAAATATTCTATTACCGTATAAGATATTTGGTACCCAGTCATAATACCACTAAGAAAGTTCAATGAAATTATAATCCTGGTAAGAGATAGATATGGAGATTAACTTCAGGCAAGTAATATGCCTTTTCAGATGTTAGATAATACTTGGCATTGTCTGTACCTGTTGAGAGTCTGTTTCATTCTCAGTCTGAGGTATTGAGGTGTTACATGATATATTTTATATAGCTTCTTGCATGGAAGGCTTCAAATATGTCATTGTTAAAGGAAACGAGCCACTCAGAATGTCCAAAATGAGAGCTCAAAAACCTGAGATAAACACAGGCTATACACTGATATTCTGTCACAAAACATAGACATAGTGTTATAACAAAACTCTTTTCTGCTTTTCAAAGGCAGAATATTTCCAAACCATCAAAGTTTTTAACACATGAATCATAGGTTTGACTAACAGAAGAGTTCTTTAAACATGTTCTGGTTCCACAAATCAGAAAGTTGATCCAGAAAGCCAGGTATGGTGGATGACTTCCTGAACTGAAATAATCTGATCATATTTTGGATGATGCTAGGGACACTATGATCACTGTATAGAGAAAAAAGGAGAGCTACAGACTTGAAAAGACTTTTTACAAAAAGTAATAACACATCCATAAAAAAGACAAGTAAATTTTAAAAAATTGAACAGACACTTCACAGAGGAAGCTATATAAGTAAACAATAAACATAAAAGTTGCTCAACTTCAATTCCTATCGGAGAAATGAAAAATAAAATTACATTGTTACACCACTACATACCTACCAGGAAGATTATACCACACAATCTTCTGGAAGAGATAAGGGAATATTTAACTAGAACTACATAAATATATATGTGCTTTAATAGTCCTACTTTACTAATATTATAGATTGGAATTAGAATACCCTGACTAAAAAGGGGTATAGAACAAGAGAAATACTGTAATAGCCTAGGTAATTAAAAAAAAAAACCCAACAAGGTATTAATTAGAGGAAACAGATAACAGATTCTCAAAATGTTTGAAGAAAAGGTAAGTAACACCTGATACATGATTGTAAAAAGTGAGTTATAACCATATCTCTTGATAGTCTGGAAAAGCCTGATTGCACCTGATTTTGTAAAGGACTAATTTAAAATGATTAAGCATAGATCTTAATTCTACCCAGGTAGGATTCCAGGTAACTCTGGGGATATATTTTTTTAAAAAAACACAGAAGTTAAGACATGTCCACATATTTGGGGCCTGAGAGTGAAAAGAGGGGTATACATCCTTTGCACTTAATAATTTGGAGAGAGGAGGGAGATAGTATTCCTGATTTGTTGAAGAATGAAGGAGCAACTAAACACAATGAAGGGTATATTTTTATAATACAAAAAAGCTTAACTATAAAGGCTTAAAATACAGGTAGTTTAAGGCAATTAACTGATGTAACAAACTGACAAGGACCTCAGATATAATACAGTGTGTTAAACTAAATAATAGAGAGAGGTTAAAAGAATATTTTTTGGGGAAATGGGTACTTCAATGAGAACACATGTGCCATAGAAAACTGCATGTTCAGGTAATTAAGGGGAAATAAACGTTTTTAAAGAAAACTGAAGTAGATTACATTATTGTTTTGAGGTCATTCTCCTTAGCTACAAAGACCAATAAAAATGTTGGTGCCAGACTGAGTTTAGATGGGATAATAGAAGTATATTTTTGTGTAATATTATGATGGCCTTTGTGTAATGTTATGATGGCCTGCAGAAGGTTGAATCTTTTGTAATGGTTCTTCTTATGAGGAATTTGTGCATGAGAACCTTCCCTTCATGGACTTCCTTTGACTCCATTTGTCAGGATTTTTAACACAAGTGACTCATTTTGACTTTGACAATTTTTGTATTTCCCCCTTTTGATAAAAATCTTTATTCAAAAGCATCACTGACCAATTATCCTGTAGTGAGGTTTTTATTGTTCTTCAATGCTGGGATGAACTTGTCTCAGGTAGTTGGACTGGCGACATGGAGTCAGCATCAAAATCCTTTTAGCCGTGTTTGAGGAATGAGTGAGGTTTGGAGGAAGTGGCTTTCAGGCTATGTCTACCCAGAGTCCATTTTTAAGTTCAATTTTGTCTGTTCTGTAGATATTGGCTATCAAAGTACTAGGCCAGCATTATTCTGTCAGGAGTTGTACTTCTGCAGAAATTTAACAAAGTGAGAAGTACAATGTTTAAAAAGGAGAATGATAGAAATATAACAATCTCAATGTGCATAATAATTTTGAGCCATAAGCCTAGGCTTAAAGATAACCAAATGAGTAAATCAAATAACCATGGAAAACTAGGTGACACCTATTGTAACCATATGGTCTTTTTTGTTTTTGTTTATGTGTTAATTTTTAATCTAGTCTGATCTATGGGTAGGTAATAAAAACTTTAAAAAATGCAAAGGAATACAATTTAATAAAATGTGTATTTTTTATAGAAACATAACTATTTTCTGCATAACCATTCTTATTTGTACCAAAGATATTTGTAAAATAAGCTAGTTGACTTTCTCTTTCCTGATATTTATCTTAAAGAGTTTTCTTTTTTTTCTTCTCATTTATGCTCCTTCATTCTGACTTTACTTGCCACATGCAACTCTAGCTACAGTCAAACCAAGTTTTCATACAGAGATAATATAAACATAATGGTTGCTTTCAAGAGCATTTACCTTAACAGAAATTACCTTAACATAAAAAAACCAGAAATATAAGCAAATAATTGAAATGCAAAGCAATGAGAGCCATAAGGAATTTTATAAAAAGTGTTCTGAAAAATACAAGTGAGGGACTATTGATTTGTCTATAGAGTTTGAGGTGATATTTGAGTTGAATATTAGATAATGAGTAGGGAATAACAGAGGTAGTGAAGAAAAGCATATCGGCACGGGTATGTAATAGGTTGAAGGAGCAGGAAGTAGCCTAATGTTGAATAGCTAGAGTTGGGAGTTTAGGAAGCAGTGCAGGGAAGACTTGAACTGCTATATTCAAAGAAACTTTTCCTCTATACTAATGTTTTTGGCCATTACTCTGTCCATGATAAGAATCCATTAGTGGTAATAAAGAAGATATTTTGTTGCAAACTACTATGTCTGTGCATATAAGAGAGTACCAGGCAGATTGTTAGATGTATTAGCTAGCAATGTGAAGGTTATATGCTTTGAATAAATGCATGGAATAGTCCCCAGATTTCTACTTTAATACTTTGTGGCTATATTTTAGACAAATGATGATTACGGAAATATCTTGCAAAACTAAATTTAAAATTGTCTAATTATACATATTGACTTTATTATTCTATACATAATTTAAAACACATTAAATTACTATTGTGTAACAAAATAAAATTTAGAATTATGTTAATTCAAATTATTCTTTTAAAATCTTGTCTCAGATACTACAAAAGAGAGAGTATAGGTTATATTTATAATTAGTTTCATATGTCTCATAACACTATGTACCCCTCAATGTCTGAGATATAAAATTAACTCTATAATTCAGTTAATATAAGTATTTCATTATTATAATAATAAATGGCGTTGACTTTGTACACAGCCTAGACTAAATAAAATGACTTATTTTAATCAGAAATATTGAACATTTTAATAATAACATAAAAATTCTAGAAGATCTGGAGGGCTCTTGTTAGATTGAGATTAGAAAAACAAGGCTGTATGCCTTTTGTCCAAAGTGTGAGAATCAATCAACAATATGTCATTAAAATTAATCTTTTTTTTGCTATTGGGATGCTTGAATGCATCATGTCATTTATTTCTTAATAAATATGTTACTAAAATCAGCAAAGTTTATTCTGAAAACTTTTCATTAGAACTAATTGCTTACTACTTAGGATTTGGTGCCAATATGTCATTTGCAGTGATTTCTAGTGAAGAATTTTTTCATTAGAAAAGAAATTTAAAACTGAAATGTTCAGACAATTTATCAGAGCAATATAGCCATGTCATTTTCACTTTCCCTTGGTCTATCTCCTCTGTCTACTTATTAAAGTTCCTTGCCAACATCTAGTTAAAGTGATCAATTAAAGAAATTTTATTAATTATCTATTAATTTAAAAGTTATTTTATTTTTCAGGGGAAATATTTTAAACATAAAGTACAAATATCATGAATCATTACCATCACTTACATTGGACCAGAATGAATGGCTTATGCTAATCAAAATACTATTTGTAGTGAATAATATTTGAACTGAAAAAACAAAGATTAGGTGATATAATCACATAGCCTACTTTGACTAGGAATGTTCCAGTTTATATTTTTATATTTGTGTCTTAACAATAAGGTATAAAGTGACCCCAATTGTTTTTCTACATAATTTAGCAAAACTTCAAATGAGTTCAAGGCTAAAGCCATTCATTGCCTTGGTGGTGGAGGCGCTCTCATATCTGTTGCATTGCCCGTGCCAAATTCCACCAAGAATCATTACAAAGCTCCTTTTTGATTTTCTTTATTTCTCTTAAGTCCTTCCAAATTTGCATTGCTTTTATGACTCTTTTGACTCTCCCACTTCCAAAATTGTAGACATATTATTAACACATTTTCCAATTTTTTCAGAAGAGATATATTTTAATGTTGAGTATAGTTTTTTAAAAAACAGATGCTGTTACTGTCTCTCTTTTGTCACAGTGATACTCATGAATACTATTTAAAAGGAGCACTCAGTCATTATTTATATTGTTATTTACATTATTTATACATATACCCCTTATAAATTTTTTCAATCTTAGCCCCAGAATTTCAGCTTCTTGCTAGATACTTTTAAAATTATGAGTACAGTTAAAGTAAATACATGAAACCCAACATTTTAAATATAAAATTTATCAACTACTCACTTTTTAAATCATCATTTTCTGGATTGTTCAATTTCAAAAACTAAGGAATTTTTTTTTTAGTTAAGGTTACATTGAATAAATTATCAAATCCTATTGACACAACCTTCTTAGTATAACTTAAATTTGTGGATTGTTTTTTGGCAATCACAACCAACTGAAGTTTGTTTCATTGTAATCGTTTTTTGTATAATTCTGATATCCTTTTACATATTTCCTTCACTAATCTGTCTTTCCTTCAATTTGCCCTATAAGCAACTATAGACTTTTATTTAATGTTCACTTATGTGATGATGATGATGATGATGATGATGATGATGATTTAAATATGCGGAGTACAATTCAGGATTCGGTATACAAGTGATCATCATACAGGTAAAGTTTGGGGCCTCCCTTTGGTCCCCACTTTGCCTGGTATGAGATCAGGTACCCTTATTGATGTTGTTTCCCTCCCCTCACCCCCACCCTGGCAGTATTCCATTATTGACAATCTCTTTCTTACAGTATTATGGTAAATGTTCAGGGTCCGCTTAGGATTATGCTCAGACATTTTAATGATTTTTCTCTTTTCTAGAAAAGCATAGTCCCAAACTGTCTTTCCAAATATATTTTTAAGAAACTCATATGAAAAAGTCACATTAATTGGAGAAATTATTAGCAGAAAATATATTTTATTTTATTTTGCTTGTTTGAGTCGGGGTTTCACTCTGTCCCCCAGGGTGGAGTGCAGTGGCATGCTTATGGCTCACCATAGCCTTGAACTCTTAGACTCTGGCAATTCTCTTGCTTCAGCCTCTTGAGAAGCTGGCACTGCCAGTGCACCCCACCATGCCCAGCTAATCTTTTGATTTTTAATAGAGACAAAGTCTCACTATGTTGTCCAGGCTTATCTCGAATTCTTTGACTCAAGCAATCCTACTGCCTCAGTCTCCCAAAGTGCTGAGATTAACAGGCTTGAGCTACTACACCTGGCAGAAAAAATATATTTGAGATAAAGATTATCAATGACTAAGAAAATGTATTTTTGCTTTTTACCTAGAACTTTTTATTGCCATATTTTAGAATAATTTAAATCTTATAGTTAGTTTTTAATTGAATAGCATTTAATTTCAATTGAATGGCAGTGGTGAGACAATAACAGGATCTCTAATGCATATTTTCACACTGATTGTTATATAATTTTCAAATATTCTACACTGAATTAATGCAATGCAAGACTAAAAATGCATCTGCTAGAATGTTTGACTCTTTTTGTAGTACAACTTCATGTTATCATATTTCTTCCATGATAATATATACCTGTGATTGAAATGTCATATTTTAATGGAAATTTTAATGCATTCGAAGAAGAGATGTGAAAAATTTAGTATACTGACATATAAATCACAAGGCATTTCAACAGGGGAAAGCATTATTGTTTTCATAGGGTTTCATAAATCTGGTTCCTTGAGTGCCTAATCAAACTCTTCTTAGGGATGTGTGTCTAGTATCCAAATTCTCATCTTTTATTCTCCTTGTGTGATTTCTCCTAACTTTACTCCACTAATAAAATTTTCAGAGATATTTGTTTTATCTGGTAAAAACTGAATTTTCAGTTATAACCAGTAAAAAATTGTAGTGAACAAAATAAAATATTTATAGAGCCTGATAAAACAACATAGTTTATAATATGTATGGGGGAAGGTAGAATTAAATGTAGACTAATAAAAAACAAACTAGCTTGAATTGAAGACTAAAAGTAAATAAAACCCAGCAGTGACCCAGAAATAAAGTTATATGTTGTGTGATTTAATTATTGTCTATGATTTATTTAAAATAGAGATTAAATTGTTTAATTTAACAATGAAGTAAGAAAATTAGAAAGAATCTTAAAAACAGAAGACGGCAGAACTGAATTCAGTTCTGCCGTCTTCTGTTTTTAAGATTCTTTCTAATACATGTTTATACATCTCTTAAATTTATCCTTCTAATACATGTTTATACATCTCAAATTTTTTCCTTCTAATATATGTTTATACATCTCTTAAATTTTTTCCTTCTAGGTAAATGAAAATATTCTGATTTTTTAAATTGATGCTAAAGATATTAGAATGACACTATAACCACAGAAAATTAATTATAACAATACAAATGCAGTGTATTTTCTCTTAAAATGTATTTATTTCTGTACTTATTTATTTCTCCTAAGAATTATGATCTTTATGTTTTTGAGACCTTGAAACTAACAGATGCTTCAAAACATAAAAATATTTGCCAAAGGTAACACCATACTTGAAACAGAATAACATATCATCTGGACTGGAGGGCAGAATGTTCATTTTGTAACTGCATACTTATTTGTTTTATGCAGTAATAAGTTGTCTTTCTTTCAAATATAACCAATAAAAATTGTTTATTATTTCAGTAACCATTTCCCTTACATTTAACTTATACTTCAGCATCATAATACAAGATGTAAGCATTCTAATTAGCTAAGTTATTAGTGTGAAAAGCTTTCATTGAAGGTTAATTAGAACTAGTCATTTCTCTTACTGTGAGTGGATGTAAAGCAAAGTAAGAGTATGGCTTTTATTCTGAATAGATGTTTAAGTCTACCCTAAAAAATAAAGTCATCTACAGGTAATTATCTGTACAACATTGTTGATAAGCTGGTAACTATCCACTCTTCAGAAAGTCATGTCACTTTTCCATGATTGCAACTTTAAAAGCAAAATATCTCCATTGTAAGCTTACATTCCCACCAGCAGTGTAGAAGTGTTCCTTTTTGTTCACAGTCACATCAGCACCTGAAGGTTTTTGACTTATTAATGATAGCCATTGTTACCATAGTTAGGTGATATCTCATTATGGTTGTGATGTGCATTTCTCTGATGATTGTGAGGCTGAGCATTTTTTGATGTGCCTGTTGACTGCCTGTATGTCATCTTTTGAGAAGTGTCTATTCATTTCCTTTGGACACTTTTTAATGGGTTTGTATGTTTTCCTTTCATTTGAGTTCCTTGTAGATCCTTATGTTAGACCTTTGCCATATGCATACTTGCAAATTTTTTTTTCCATTCTGTGGGTTGTCTCTTTACTCTTTTGATGGTTTATTTGTATGTGCAAAAATTTTTTAGTTTGATGAAGTTCCACTTGTATGTCTTAGCTTTTATTGTGTTAAATTTTGGGGACTTGGTCATACATTATAAATTAATTGCCCACTTTGAAAATCAAAAGGGTGTTTCCTATATTTTCTTTTATTTTTAGATTGGAAAATATTGTTTATTTAGAAAGTAAATTAGAGAGAAAAAGAAAGAGAGAAGATTCATCTCCCCAAGGTAAGGGAGTGAGCCAAAGCCTGGAAACATGACAGCCATAGCTCAAGGAGCCACATGGCCAGACCATAGCTTAGCAAGGTAATGGCCATTTCTTACATTTTCTTTAAGTATTCTTATATTTTGAGGTTTTATATTTAGGTCCTTGATCTATTTTGAGTTTATTTTGTATATGGTGAGAGGTATGAGTCAAGTTTTATTATTCTGCATGCGGTTGGCCAGTTTTCCAAGCACCATTTGCTAAACATGGTCTACTTTCCCCAATGATTATCACCAGTGACTTTCTCAAATTTGAGTTGGTTGAGAGACTGTGTTTTTACTTGTGGTCTCTTGTCCTGTCTACATGCCTATCCCTTTACCAATGCCATGACATCTTGGTTGCTATAGCTTTGTAATAAAGTTTAAAGTCTGAAAGTGTGATATCTCCCACTTTGTTCATTTTGTTGATGACTGTTCTGGCTATTCATTTTTTCTTTTTCTTTTTCTTTTTCCACATGAATTTCTGTATTATCATTTCCAGGTCTGTGAAAAACAATGTTGACAAATTTGATGGGTATTGCATTGAATCTGTAGATTGCCTTGAGTAGAATGGATATCTTGACAACATTGATTCTTCCAATCCTTGAACATGAAATACTTTTCCGTGTGTGTGTGTGTGTGTGTGTGTGTGTGTGTGTGTGTGTGTGTGTGTGTGTTCCATCCTTGACTTCTTGAGTAGGGTTTTATAGTTCTCATAAATGTCTTTCACTTCTCTGGCTAAGTGGATGCCAAAATATTTCAGGGTTTTTGTGTGTGTGTGTGTGAGACTATTGTGAATGGAATTGTGTTTTTTATATGGTTCTTGGTCTGCTTATTGTTGACACATAGAAAAGCAACTGTTGAGTTTATAACATGAGACTTTACCAAAGTCATTATCAATGTGAGGAGGCTTTTGACAGACTTTTTAGGGTTTTCTAAGTATAGAATCATATCATCCACAAAGAGAGATAGCTTAACTTCCACATTTCCTATTTGGATACCCCTGATTTCTTTCTATTGCATGATTGCTCTGACTAGGACTTCCAGCACTATATTCAATAGGAGAGGTGAGAGTGGGCATCTTTGTCTCATTTCAGTTCTTAGGGTGAATGTTTCAACTCCTTCCCATTGAACAAAATGTTGTCTGTGGGTTTATCACAGATGGCTCTTATTGTTTGAGGAATGTTCCTTCTATGCCTGGTATTTAAGGTTTTTTATCAGAAACAGAGCTGAATTTTGTTGAATACTTTTTCTGTATCTAATGAGATAATCATGTGGTTCTTAGTTTTACATTTGTTAATGTGCTGAATTAAACTTATGGTCTGAACCAGCCCTGCATCCCAGGAATGAAGCCCACCTGGTCATGGAGGATGACCCTTGAGATGTATTGTTGGGTCTGGTTTGCTAGAATCTTGTTGGGAATTTTGTGTCTATATTTATCAAGGAGATTGGACTGTAATTTTCTTACCTTGTTGAGTCTTTGCCAGGTTTGGGTATTAGTATGATGTTAGCTTCATTTAATTTCATCTTGTTTCAACCTTGGGAGGTTGTGTGAGGCTAGAAAATCCTCTATTTTCTTTAGTTTTTCTTGTTTATTTTCATACAGATGTTCATAGTAATTGCTAATTTTTGACTTTTTTCAAGGTCATTTGTTACATTACCTTTCTTATTTCTAATTATGTTTATTTGAATTCCTCTCTCTCTCTTTTCTTTTCTTTTTTTGTCAGTATGGCCAAGGGCTCATTAGTTGTATCCTTTCAAAGAAACATCTTTTTGTCTTGTTTATCTATTCTATTATATTTTTGTCTTCTATATCCCACAATTGTGACTTTATCTTAGTGATCTGATTTTTCTACTAAAATTAGAATTTAGATGATCTTTTCTTTACAGCTCTCTTAGGCATGATATTAGGCTGTTTACTTGTAATTATTTTTTTAGATGTGTTCATGCAATGCAATAAATTTCCTCTTAACACTGATTTCATGGAATCCCAGAGATTCTGATAAATATGTCTTTATTTTTGTTTGTTTTCATGAATTTTTTTTTCTGTCTTGATTTCTGTGTTGATCCAGTCATTCAGCAGCATGTTTAGTGCCCATGTCTTTGTGTGATGGGGGAAATCTTTTGTTGGTTATATTTATTTTTATTCCACTGTGATCTGAAAAAGGTGCATGGTACTATTTTGATCTTTCAAAATTTGTTCACACTTGATTTATGCCCAAGCATATGATCTATCCTGGGGTATGTTCCATATGCTGATGACTAGAATATATACTCTGTAGTTGTTGGGTGGAGTGTTCTGTAACTGCTTATTAAATCCATTTTATCGAGTATTGAGTTAAGGTTCTGGATATTCTTGTTGGTTTTTTGCTTCTATGATCTGTCTAGGGCTGTTAGTGGGATATTTAAATCTCCAACTATTATTGTGTGTCATTGTCCTCTTTTAGTTTACTTAGTACTTGTTTTATAAAACCTAATGTTTGACTGTTGGGAGGATATATGTTTAGGATAGATATTTCTTGTTAGCAGAGTGAGACTTTTATCCTTACGTAGTGTCCTTCCATGTCCTTTTAAACTTTTGATACTTTGAAGTCTGCTTTGTCTGATACCAGTATAGTTGCTTCTGCCCTTTTCTGATTTCCATTTGCCAGAAAGTTCATTTTCCAGCATTTAACTGTGAGCTTGAGTGTGTGGGTGTCCTTTGCAGTGGGATGAGTTTTCTGAAGGCAGAAATGTTGGATCATGCTTTTTTATCTAGTTTGTCACTCTATGCCTATTCAGTGGTGCATTCAACCCATTTATATTCAAATTAATTATTAAAATATGACAATTTATTTTTGTCATAGGGCTCTTGGGAGTCGTTTTGTTTTATTTTTTTCTTTTGTATTTATATACATGGGTATTTTCATTTTTGTGAATGCTCTGTTGACTCTGTACTTGCCTGTACTCTTGTGATGGGTATCATCATTCTTTTGTTTCTATTTCAACACCTTAAGCATCTCCTGAAGAGCTAGTCTGGAGGCAGCATATTCTTTCAAGGATGGGATGCCTAGAAAGGATTTTAATTGTCTGTTACTGATGAAGCTTAGCTTGGCGGGGAAGGAAATTTTTGACTGGAATCGTGTATTTTTGAGAATATAAAAAATGGACCTCTAGTCCCTTGTGGCTTGTGATGTTTTTGTAGATAATTTTAGAGCAATGCTGATGGGTCTTCCTTGATAAGTGGTCCGACTTTTCTCCCTTGCTGCCTTTAGTAGTTTTTCTTTCATGCTTACTTTGTGGAGGCAGATTACAAAATGTGTCTTGGGGATAGTCTTCTCATGTAATACCTTGTAGGGCTTCCCTGAAGCTCTTGCTCTTGAATAGTCACCTTTCTAGCAAGATATGGGAAGTTTGCTTGGATGACCTCATAGAATGCTTGTTCCATGGTGTTTTCTGTTTTCCTTTCTGCTTCAAGGATACCATTCAGGCATAGATTTGGCTTCTTCACATAGCCCCACATCTCTTGGAGGCTTTGCTTATTCTTTTTGAGACTTTTTTTCTATATTTTTGGCAGATAGAGTTAATTCCATATTTTTGTCTTCGAGCTCTGAGATTCTTTGGTCTGCCTAATTGAGCCTGCTCCCCATGCTTACTATTGTGTTTTTTAATTCCAAAATGAAGTTATTCATTTCTATTATTTCAGAATGGGCCTTTCTGAAATTGGCCAACTTTGCTTTTACTTCCTGTACTATGTTGGTGAGTTTCATTTCTAGTTTCTTATGGTTCTCTTTATTCATTTTAGCCAGATGATCTTTGAGTTCTGTGACTGTCATCTGGGGCAGGGCATTCTGGATCTTCTTTGTTTTTTGTTTTGATAGTTGCTTTTTTGGGGTGCTGTTTCTTTAAGACACTGAGAATTCTTTCTGTTTTCATTGATCCTTCCACATTTATGAAAAGCCACCCTTCTCTAATTTTCCTCTTTGTTTTGTTTCTCGGAAGCTAGCCAATGTCCCTCCAATCTAAGATCATTTCTGTCATTTAATATAGATCAGTCAGTAAGAAAGTGAGGAATACTTACTTCTCCTCCATGTTCCTCCCTGTGAAAGACTTCTGCATATTTTTTTTCCCTGTGGTTAGTCCAGTCAGGCTGTTTTCAGGTTCTGTTGCAGTATTTTGCAGGGAATGAGTGGGGGGATGGGCTCCTGTCTGTTGTTTGAGATTTGCAGCCCAGAAGCCTTCTCATTGAGAAAGTCTTTGGGTATCTTTCATTTTGCTCTCTCCCAGTTCAAGTCTGTGCTTAGCACTTGAAAGACAGAGAGTTTCCTGCTATGGAGAGATCTGCCCTGTGGGTGTGCAGGGCTAGTAGGTGACACTTCCTAATCTGGAAGAGGGGAAATGGCCACCAGATGGTGGAGGCAGGTGTCAACCAAGTTTAATCTGCAAACAATCTTTCCCAGACTGAGAAGCAGTTGCTATACTCCACTGGTGGAAGGTGTGCCCTTGGGGACTGTCTCCTTTCAACTTGGGCTCAGGTTGCCTGATGCTATGCCCTTACTAGGATTCTAGCCTTGTGTGACTAATGATCATATGTGGCTGGTGGGGGTAGTGGGGAGGTGGTGGTAGTGATAAGGGCAGACAATAGACTCAGAGCTCGACAGTATGTCAGTTTTACTCTCCCCCTCTCATACACAGGGCAGGGCTTTAGTTTCTGTATGAGCCTGGTGCACAGTGGGGATAATGTGCCCAGATTCCAGCATCTGTCATCACTTTCTGGTGTCTATGTATTCAGAGACTTTTTTGGGGTTCAGAGTGCTTCTCCCAACCATAACTGTTTTATCGATGACTGGGTCCCTACTCTCTACCTCACTTGGCAAGACAGGCACTGGTTTGCTGTTCCGTGGTGGCCATCATGGATCTAGAGACCTAGACTGCTTTAAATAGGCCATAATGTTACAAATATTTTAGTGTAATAGATTGCATGATGGTTTTTTAAAAGTGATTTGTAAATAGAAAACATGATAATCTATGTAGAAAATTTAAAAGAATCAACAAAACAGCTCCTGGAATGTATAAACATTTATAATTTATAATCTTTTTAGAATACAAATAAATATACAAAAGTCAGTCATTTCTCTGCATACTAGCAATGAACAGATAAAATCTGAAAACAAACACTTAACACCATTTACATTAGCTCTTCACAAGATAAAATGCTTAATATAAATCTAACTACAATATGTATATATTCTATATGAGAAAAGTAACACAATTCTGATAAAAAAAATCAAAGAATTAAATAAATGAATAGATATTCCATGTTCACGGATAGGGAAGCTAATATTGTGAGATGTCAGTTCTTTACAACTTGACTTACAAATTCAAAATAATCTCAGTGAAAATCCCAACACTAGCAATTCCCAGGTTGCAGAAACTGAGCACCATTTTTTAAAAAATGGACTTAAGTTTTCCTGCAAAAAAGTGGCTGGTGACACTACCAGCTCCAGGCTATGCCTCACCACTGCAGCAAGAGAGACTGTTGGCTCAAAGCTTTGCCTGACCACTTCAGAGCCTGGCTGGACACTGGCAGCAAAGACTGCAGATGGAGCTCAGAGGCAGAGTCCCACCAGAGAAGATAAAAGAAGCACCTCACCAATATCTTGAAAGAGGGACAGGAAAGTGCTCTGACTTGCTCACTATTGAACAACAAATCTGATCTCTTTGACTGGTGGCTCAACTATGCAGGTGTTGATCATGACCCAAAGGGAATATCCTGAAGGCACAAACTTCAGATGGACCTGACGAGTGCTGAGTCTCAGGCACTACACCCCTTACCCTGATCCAGACTTGCAAAAAAGGGGGTGGCCAGAAAAGAATGAGGAAGAACTCCAAAGGGATTAGAAAACAAATCCAAAACCTGCATCAGGGAAGAACAGATATCTGAGTAAACATTAGAAGGAAAGCCTCTCCCACTGACACTGAGTAATAGAACTAAGAGAAAAGCAAGAGATCTATCACAAATGAGGGGGAAAAAGGAAGGAAGACCACAGGTAATTTCAATTGTAGCAAAGAGAAAACTCCTGGAAAATCAGACCTCAGAGCTTAAACAGAGGAGATCACCAATGACTGGTACCAGAATAAGACTGCGATTAGGGAATGGAAGGAAAGAGTGACTAAGACTCAAGAAAGACAAGATGCAGCACTGAAAGTACTTGTAACAGAGATTTTGGCAATAAAAATTTCATCAAGGAAATAAATAACAAGATGACGAGCATGGAAAACAGAACTAATCTAGCTGAAGAAAGAATATCAACTTGAAGACCAGAACATGGAATTAACCCAATCTATAAAAATCATAGAAAGAAAACACAGAAAGAACAGCCTACAAAAGATGTGCAATTATATCAAGAGACCGAACCTACACCTGATTGGTATCCCAGAAGAAGAAAGCGAAATGGAGAACACATTAGGTCAAGTAATCCAGGAGATAATCCAAGCAAATTTTCCCCATCTCACCAGAGATATGATCAGCCATGCACAAGAGATACAGAGAACCCCCACAAGACATCAAATGAGAAGACCAACCCCTAGACACATAGTAATTCGCCTACACAAAGTAGGAACAAAAGAAAAAAAATCCTAAAGACAGCAAGAGAGAAAGATCAGACTACCTACCGGGGAAAACCAATCAGAATAGCAGCAGACTTACTGGCAGAAACACTACAAGCAAGAAGGAACAGGGGTCCAATATTTAAGGTCCTGAAAGATAAACAATTTCAACCAAGAATTTCCTACCCAACCAAGTTCAGCTTCATCAGTGATGGAGAATTAAAATCCTTCCCAGACATCCAATCCCTAAGAGATTATGCAGCTTCCAGACCAACTCTATAGGAGATGATTTAAAAGGTATTAAACACAGAAGAAAGAAAAAAAATGACCACAAACTTCCCAAGAGAACAGCAGAGCACAGAATCAACAGAGAATACAGTTCAACAACAAACTTGAAAACACACACATACATCAACTCCAAAGCCAAAAGGAAACAAGCAAATGAAGAAAAAACATTATAAGAACCTCACGACATGGATAAACAGTCACATTTCAGTAATCGGCCTGAATGTGAATGGACTTAATATACCACTGAAAAGATACAGAATGGCAAACTGGATAAGAAACCATGACCCAATTTTTTTCTCCATCCAGGAAACTCATCTCACCACAAGGGACCCATACAGACTCAAAGTTAAAGGATGGAAAATGAGTTTCCAGGCAAATGGATCACAAAAGAGGGCAGGATATGTGACCTTAATATCAGACAAAACAACCTTAAACGTCAAAAATTTAAAAAGATACAAAAGGACACTACGCAATGATAAAAGGTTCAATTCATCAACAAGAAATATCCATCCTAAACATATATGCACCCAACATAGGTGCACTGGCATTCATAAGCAACTACTAAATAAAATTTTAAAAAATATTGATTCTAACACTATTATAGCAAGGGACTTGAATACTTCACTAACAGCACTAGATAGATCATCAAGGCAAAAAATCAACAAGGAAATCCAGAACCTAAACTTGACACTTGACCAAATGAACTTAAAAGATAACTACAGATTATTTTACCCAACAACCACAGAATATACATTTTACTCATCATTGCATGGAAAGTATTCCAAGATCGTCATATTCTTGGCCATAAACCTAGTATATACAAATTTCATAAGGTTGAAATAATGCCATGCACCTTTTCAGATCACAGTGGAATAAAAATAAATATCAACACAAACAAAATTTCCTCAAAGCCCACAAAGACATGGACACTAAACAGTATAATGCTGAACAACTACTGGGTCAACACTGAAATCAAAGCAAAATTAAAAGATTCCTGGAAACAAATGAAAATGAAGAAGCATCTTTCCAAAACCTCTGGGATGCCATGAAAACAGTTCTAAGAGGGGAATTTATATCTGTATGAGCACATATCAAGAAAATGGAAAGATTATAACTTGAGAGCCAACAAATCATCTAAGGAAGCTAGAAAGAGAAGACCACCAAAACCCTAACTTTAGCAGAAGAATCCAGATAACCAAAATAAAAGCCCAAATACAGGACACAGAAGACAAAAATGTCATAGAAAACATCAGTAAAACAGAAAGCTGGATATTTGAAAAAATTATCAAGATTGATAAACCCCATAGCCAGAATGACCAAGAAAAAGCGAGAAAAAGCCCAAAGAAACACAATCAGAAATACAAAAGATCAAATCACAACTAACCCCAAAGAACTACATAAGATGATCAGAGATTACTATGTACACTTATATAAAAACAAACTTGATAACCTAGATGAATTGGAGGACATTCTGATATCACACAACCTCCCCAGGTTGAAACAAAAAAACATTGAGACACTAAATAGACCAATAACAACCCAGGAAATTGACTCTGTCATAAGAAAACTACCTACAAAAAAAAAAAAATGTCCTGGACCGGATGACTTTCCAGCAGAATTCTACAAAACATACAAGGGGAAGCTGATACCAATCCTACTGAAAGTATTCCAGGTATTTGAGAAAGATGGAATTCTCCACAAATCATTTTATGAAGATAACATCATACTGATACCCAAACTAGGAAACGATCCAACAGCAAAAGAGAACTATAGGTCAATATCCCTGATGAACATAGATGCAAAAATCCTCAACAAAATTCTCGCAAATCAGATCCAAAATACATCCCCAAAATCATCCACCATGACCAAGTAGGCTTCATTCCCAGGATGCAGGGCTGGTTCAACATTCATAAGACCATACATGTAATTAAATACATCAACAGATGTAAAAACAAGAATCACATGATTATCTCATTCGATGCAGAAAAAACTTTTGATAAAATCCAGCATCTCTTCTTGATAAAAACCCTCAAACACCTAGGTATAGAAGGAACATACATCAAAATGGTAAGTGCCATCTACGATAAACCTACAGCTAACATAATGCTAAATGAACAGAAACTGGAAACATCTCCCCTGAAAACTGGAACAAGACAAGGCTACCCAGTCTCACCCCTCTTGTTCAACATTGTATTGGAAGTCCTAGCTAGGGCAATTTGACAAGAGAAAAAATTCAGCAATATCCAAATTGGAAAAGAGGAAGTGAAGTCATTCCTTTTTTCTTATACCTCAAAAAATCAAAAAGAATCTGTTGAAAACCTGCTTGTAATGATAAAGGACTTTGGCAATGTCTCGGGGTACAACATAAATGTGTAAAAGACAGTTGCATTCTTATACACCAACAACAAGCAGACAGAGAACCAAATAATAAGCATAATCACATTCACAATAGCCACACAAAAAGTGAAATAGCTTGGCACATTCCTAACCAGAAAAGTGAAAGACCTTTACAGTAAGAACTACAAAATTTCTTTGTTCAAAGAAATCAACGATGTCCTTTCAGCAGAAGAATACATGAATTAACTGTGGCACACTCAGATAATGAAATACTATTTAATTCCAAAAAGGAACAAGCTATTAAGTTATGAAAAGACATGGAGAAATTTAAATGCATAATTTTAATTATGTGGTATTCCTCAAAACATGAAACAATGGAGGCACTAAAATAATTGGTGTTTGTCAGAGTTTAGGGGAAAGAGGTGAATAGGTGGAACACAGGATTTTTAGGCAAGGAAAATATTTTGTATGATATTCAAATGGAGGATGCATGTTATTATATTTTGTTCAAACTCATAAACTGTACAACACCAAGAGTGAGCTCTAACGTAACCTATGAACTCTGGGTGATAATGATGTGTCAATGTAGGTTCATCAGTAATAACAAGCACATCATTCTGATGGCTAATATGGATAATGGGGGAGGCTATACAAGCGTGGAAACAGGACATATACGGAAAATCTTTGTACTTTCTTCTTAATTTTGCTGTGAAACTAAAATGGCTTTAAAAATAAATTCTGCTAAAAATAAGCATCTCAAACTGCATTTTTGTTTTGTTTTGTTATTAATCATTGTGAGTCACAAAGATCCTTGGACATTTGTCTGAGGAGATTGACTATTTGGGATACATTGATAGGTGACTTTTCCAGGATAAAAACAAAACACAAAGAGAAGACTCCATTATTATATACATCCTTTTCTCTTGTGATTCTCCTTTTACAGTCTTTTGAATGGGAAC
This sequence comes from Cephalopachus bancanus, assembly GCA_027257055.1. Classification (NCBI taxonomy): domain Eukaryota; kingdom Metazoa; phylum Chordata; class Mammalia; order Primates; family Tarsiidae; genus Cephalopachus; species Cephalopachus bancanus. The sequence continues at coordinate 9,728,924 of JAPVLO010000024.1, read as the reverse complement.
AGTACCACACTTCAACAACAAAAAAATTGTCAATACACAAACTGGATAAAAATATTTAGGTTTATAGTACAGGGGAATAAATGATAAAAGTGAAGGTGGTGCCATGCATTGTCTAGTTTTGTAAATATACATATCAACACATGTTGGGAAATTATATTTATGACTTCATAGTGACCAGATGAAGGCTATTTCAATTTTGATCGTTCCTTTATCCCTCCACCCCTCTTATGTGGGTGCATAGGAAGATGGATTTTAACATTCCAGTGTAGAACTATGTGGTAGAAGAAAGAAATTTTCTTCTCAGCCTACTTTAAAGGCTAAGGATAGAAGAATTCTCACTATTATGTTTTTATTTGTTTGATTTTTCATACTAAATTTGCAGCTGTTCCACAGTTACTTTTGTGTGTGTATGTGGGTGTCTATGTGTTCACACGTGCAGCAGGGTCTCACTCTGTCGCTCAGACTGGAGGGCAGTGGAATGATCATGACCTTACTTTCCAGGGCTCAGGCAAACCCACCTTCTCAGCTTCTGAGTAGCTGGGACTACAGGTGCATGCCAACACGTTCAGCTGTTTTTTTTTTTTCTTTTTGTACAGACAAGTTTTCACTATGTTGCCCAGGTTCATCTCAAACTCCTAAGCTCAAGCAATACTTCTACCTCTGCCTCCTAAAATGTTGGGATTAAAGTTGCTTGAAATAATGCACTTGACAAGCTCAACATGGTATATTTATCAACATAAATGGAAATATATGCCAAAAAATAAACAACTAATTATGAATCATATATGCAGAGCCATTTCTAAATTCAAGTTCTACAATATAAAATTATAGTTTTATAATGTGATCAAACTATGTATTATTTTTGGTGATTGCTTTGCTTGATTCAAAAATGAAATAAATTTTATGAAATTTTAAAACCAGAACTATTATTTTTCGGAAGCATTTTAAATGTATACATTTGTACATTAGGCATAATGTGCATTAATATGTTGTAAATTGCACCTGAAAAAAAGATGAAAACAATTTAGTGATTTTTTACTTATTGAATTTTTAATGATATGCTTCACTTGATAATCATATATAAAGATTTTATTAACTAGTTTAAATAAAATGTTTTTCTTAAAGGGATCACACTACCAAAATTTCAACTTATAAAATGTTTAGAATACGAAAATGTATGATTATATAGAGAAAAATTGTACTGTAGCTGTCTGAAGTCGACATTAAATGAAGACAGACATGGGCATACATTAATGGTTATTCAAGAAGCAGTAACCAGGAACAAAGGACCAAACATGGCTGTGAAATGTGGCAGAATTTGAGGATAACAAACCATAATAACAACTGTCCAACCAAAATGAAATAATTCAGAAAACCAGTTACAGGACTGGACCTGGAGAAGGTCCTTGAACTGCTGTAATACAAATGCTCATACACACCTACTGTTTTAGGAGTAGGCAAATTGGAGCTTCTAAAGGTGTTGTCATTATTCTCACATACAAAAGTTATAGAGTAATTTAGAGAGATTTCAGAGAAAGGAAGATAATATGTGGCTAGTTGCAGGAACAGTTTAATTCCACTTTTTCAATTATGCAATTATCAAACAACTCCTTTTAAGTTCATAGAATCAGATATCCTGCAGTGAGCCGAAGGTATAAGATGAATAATGTATGTCACTGATTTCAAATGACTACTTTGCTTATTTTTAATTGATAAATAAAAATTGTATATATAGGCCGTGCTCGGTGGCTCAGCCTGTAATCCCAGCACTTTGGGAGGCCAAGGTGAATGGATTGCCTGAGCGCGCAGGTTCAAGACCCGCCTGGGTGACTTGGCGAGACCTCATCTCTACAATAACTCAAAAATTAGCCGGGCATGGTAAACATGCGCCTGTAGTTCCAGTTACTTGGAAGGCTGAGATAGAAGGATCGCCAGAGCCCAGCAGGTCAAGGCTGCAGTGACCGGGAGCAGCCACTGCACTCCAGTCTGTGTGACAGAGTGAGACTCCAACTCAAAAAAAAAAAAAGAAATTGTATCTAATTATTTTATGCAATATGGTTTTGAACTATGTATACATTATAAAATGGCAAGTTAATTAATGTATGCATAACTTCACATATTTATTTGTGATGAGAACACAAAAATCACTCTGTTAACAATTTTCAAGTATACAGTTCATTGTTATTAACCATAGTCATGATATTTTACAACAGATCTACAAGAGGATGTACAGCATTCAAAAAACATGCAGTGATGCATATGTTGAAATTTAGATATGCTCAGATTCAGTTTTCTGAACAATTTTGCCAGGTATGGATCAATTGAATGTCAGTACTTCCAGAAGTCTTGAAATAAAACATTTGAACATTAGTTCAATTATTTGCAACAAGGATGCAAAGTTTTAGTCAAAATATGGTCCTTTAATCTAATTATGCAGAAAAGCATGGACATAGGGAATTAATTCAGTTGCTTACAAATATTAATTTGGAAAAATAGAACATAACTGTCTTTTTTTGTGCCAAAACAGATAAAAATTTAGTTCAATCTCTATATGATAACTCTGGAAAATAATATAGAATAAATGCCTGTTAGAAGAAAAAAATGTGGAGGATTATTTATAAACGACAAATGCAGAACTATTATCTACTCAAAATATGCAATGTTCATGATGATTACTTTGTCTGATTTAAACTTTCAGAAAGATTTAAGAATGAGAAAGAAGAAAACTAAATATATAAATAAATAATAGAAATAATTTGCTATATAATTTTCATGATTATTTGGGTAACAATATTTAGTATGCCTATGCTAAATGTATCATTTCCAAAATTAAAGTTATGAGAAAAAGAATTATTAAAAATAATGGACTTCATAAATGTAGTTTGGGATTATTAAAATATTATAATTAATTGTACATTTCAAATGCAATCAATATACCCTATTTTAAACTATTTTTAATACTCATACTTTAAACTATTTTTAATACTCTTTAAAGTTATGCAAAATAAAACCAGAGTGATTTTCCACTAAAATTATTACTTAATATATTTTCAAATCTTTTAGTTTTTTTAATGTTTTAATGTTTATAACTTGTCTGTTAAATTAAGTTAAATAAACTAAAGCAGTATTAACATTAGTACAAAGGAGACATTTTAAATATCTTGTTACAAGCTAGATGTGTACTGGCACATCTCTAAGGTGTAAATAGGGTTAACTGATAATTATTTTAGATTGTTTTATATGTGTTATGTGAGGGGATTAGTAATGAAGTGATTTCAACCTTTTCTTCTGTGTCTTATATGTGTACTTCCATCTTCTGCTCTTCCACCATGGCCTGATCCTCACCAGATGCTGGCATAATGTTCTTGGACTTCCCAGCCTCTAGAACTGAGAAATAATTATCTTTAAAAAAAATTAAACTACCTAGTCTGTGGTATTCTGTTACACCAGCAAAAAAAAAAAAAAAGACTGAAATTGGGCTGTTGCTGTAACAAACACCTTAAAACATGGATACAGCTTTGGAACTGAATAATGGATAGAAGATGGAATTGTCTAGAGGAGAAGACTGGGAAAATCTTTATTACCATGAACAGAGGAATAAAGGGCAATTCTGGTGAAGGATCAGAAGATAAGAGCTGTAAGGAACGTTTACATCTTCCAAGAGATTACCTGATTGATCACAACCAAAATGTTGGTAGAAATATGGACAATGGAAAACCATTCAGATAAGATCTAAGTTAAAATTAGAAACAAGTTATCTGAAAGTTAATGTCAGTCTTATTACATGATTACTTCTTATAAAATAGTAAATACTTGGGAAATTTATGGAGTGTCCTAGAGCTTTTTGGAATGTAGAACTTAAGAGTTATGGACAAGAATATCTGGCAGAAGAAAACACCTAAGCAGCAAAGCATTCAGTCTGCTTTGTGGCCACTTTTAACTGTACACAGTGAGATGAAAGACCAAGAAGAAAAAAAAGACTTAAAGATGGAATTTGTAATTGAAAGAAAATCAGAGTAGAAAGATTTGAAAAATTTGTAGCTTGGTCATAAAAGAGTTTTTGTTGTTATTGTTTTTGTTTTTGTTTTTTAATCTGTTCAGCACACAATACTAAGTAAGGGTGTGAGCAAGGGACCTCTTGCTAACAAAATTACGATGAATAGGAGAGTGTCAGGTGCTATTCATGATAGAAAGATCTCAAAGGCATTTCAGAGATCTTCCAGGCAGCACTTTCCATCATATCCCTGGGCTTGCTGCTCAAAGCTACCTTGGGTCTCTTCTCCTTGTGTCCCCACACAGTGATCCTGCTGCCCCAGCTGTGGCTCAAGAGGTCCTAGGTATAATCTACAAGGTACAGGCCATACACCTTGGCAGCATCCACTGTGTGTTTAGTCTGCAGGCACACAGAATGCAAGAGCTATAGGGCATGACTTTCTCCATTTAGATTACAAAAGATGACACAAACCACCTAGAAGCCCAGACAAAAACTCCGTGCTAGTCCCTGGAGCTTTCTGACTGGGGCAGCCTCCGAAGCTCCAGGATAATAGGGTTTCCAGCATGCAACTCCAATCTGAGAGAGATGGAGCATGAATTGAGCCCAGCAGAGTCATGAGAGTTGGGAGTCCCTGAGGTCTAGGGGTCCAAGCCCTGCCTCAGTGTGTGCAGGAAGTGAGATATGGAAGGAGATTCACCTCCAGATTTGAAGCTTAATGTTATTTTCCCTTTTGGCTTTTGGACCTTTTTTCTTGCCTATTTTTTCCTTTTGAAATGGGATTTTCTATCCTATACCTGTCTCATCATTGTATTTTCTATATAGATACTTGTTTGATTTCACAGCTGAAGGGAATTTGTCTCAAGAGGAATCATGCTTTGAGCTTTATCCATATCTGATTCAGATTTTGGTCCTTTGGATTGTTGATACTGAAATAATTTAAGACATTTGGGCTATAGGGAAGACATTAATAACATATTTTGTATGTGAGAAGAAAATGATTTTTATGGGGCTGGGGTGAAATGCTGTGGTTTAAATGTCTTCATCAAAACTCATGTTGAAATTTAATTTCCATTGTAACTGTTTTAAAATGTGAGGACAGCTGGGCTCAGTGGCTCAGCCTGTAATCCCGCGCCTTTGGGAGGCTGAGGTGAGTAGATTGCCTGAGCCCGCGGGTTCCAGACCCGCCTGGGTAGCGAGACCTCATCTCTACAATAAATCAAAAAATCAGCTGGGCGTGGTAGCGCATGCCTGTAATTCCGGCTACCTGGAAGGCTGAGGCAGAAGGATCACCAGAGCCCAGCAGGTCGAGGCTGCGGTGGCCGGGAGCGGCCATTGCACTCCAATCTGGGTGACAGAGTGAGACTCCAACTCAAAAAAAAAAAAGAAAAGTGAGGACTTCAAGTAGTGACTAGGTCATGAGGGCTCTTTTCTCATTAATAGATTAATGCTGTTATCATGGGACTGAATTAGTTATCACAGGAATTTCTCCCCTTTTCCTCTTTGTCCCATGAACTTGCTTCTACCTTTTCACCATGGGATGACCCTCACCAGGTGTTACCTCTATGTTTTTAGACTTTACAGATTCCAGAATCAGGAAATAAATTTATTTTCTTAATAAATTACTCTGTGTGACTCTTTTACAGCAGCAGAAAATAGACTAAGAAAATATGGCATAGCATTCATTTGAAATTATCTTTGGATGCATTTTATCATGTTCGTCTTCTCCATAAAGGCTATGGCAATTTTTCTAAAGGAAACCAAACCAGACCAAAACAAAACAAAACAAAAACCACACATTTTACCAATTAAAAGATCATATATATATATATATATATATATGTATGTATATGTATAACCTGGAAATAAGGGTTATAAAATTCTACTAGGTGCAATTACATCAAGAAAGTGTTTTAAATTATGAGATTGCTTTATTTTTCCCAACAGCTGTGAAGCATTTTCTTTTTTCTTTTTTTTTTTTTTTTTTTTTTGAGTTGGCGTCTCACTCTGTCGCCCAGACTGGAGTGCAGTGGCTGCTCCCGGCCACCGCAGCTTCGACCTGCTGGGCTCCAGCGATCCTTCCACCTCAGCCTTCCAAGTAACCGGGATTACAGGCATGCGCTACCACGCCCGGCTGATTTTTTTTGATTTATTGTGGAGATGAGGTCTGGCTGCTCAGGCGGGTCTCAAACCCGCGGGCTCAGGCAATCCACTCACCTCAGCCTCCCAAAGGCGCGGGATTACACTTTTGTTCACTTTTGTTTCTGATCACTTTTGTTCTTCAAATTATGTTCCATTTCTCCTTGAAATTTTATACAAGACATATTTATTTTCCTTCTGACTCCAGTTTTTACTTATTTAGTTCCTCTAGTGACCTTCCTGACTTTCTTTCTTTTTCCTTCTTCCCTCCTTTTTTCCCTCCCTCCCTTCCTACCTTCTTTCTTTTTTATTTATTTTCTTTCCTTCTTTTCTTTCAAGGGGTGGAAGTCAAAGCATTTAAAGACTGAACGTAAGTCCAAACAGTTGGCTATTATTTTCTAGGAAACAGTGATTTGGAGAAGGGGAGGGAGAGAAAAATGAACACTTATTGATCACTTGACATATACTAGAAACTACCTAGCACTTCTAAATCTTTTTTTTTTTTTGACTGGAGTCAAAAAGACTGGAGTAGCAGTGGCCGCTGCCGGCCACCGCAGCCTCGACTTGCTGGGCTCTGGCGATCCTTCCGCCTCAGCCTTCCGAGTAGCCGGAATTACAGGCATGCGCTACAATGCCCGGCTGATTTTTTGATTTATTGTAGAGATGAGGTCTCGCTGCCCAGGCGGGTCTCGAACCCGCGGGCTCAGGCAATCCACTCACCTCAGCCTCCCAAAGGCGCGGGATTACAGGCTGAGCCACCAAGCCCGGCTAATCTTTTTTTATTTAATGATTTTATTTGGCAAGTGTCCAAATCAAAGTGCAGTCTGACCTTTAACCTACAAAGATAACAACTTTGACCACTGGTTGAAGAGGGAACCCAAGAGATCAGAAGCTATAAGCCAACTGAACAGTATATTATTTTTTTTATTTTAAAGATACGGGGGTACAATTCAGGATTGGTCCTTGTACAGGAAAAGTTTGGGCCTCTCTTTGGTCCCCACTTTACCTGGTTTGAGATCAGTTACCCTTATTGGTGTCATGTCCTCCCCACTTCCCCTGTCAGAAGTTTCCCACTACTACCAATCCCTTTCTTATTATGGTAAATATTCAGGGTCTGCTTATGAGTGAGACAATGTGGTACTCAGTTCTTTGTTTCTTTTACCTGTCTCCAATGCTCAGGGTTTATATAGGGAGTTTATATAAGGGTATGCTTGTATGTGTAGTAAGAACTACATGTTATATGACATCAGGTTCTTAAGGACATTCACAAATATGTAAATAGAATAAAAACTCATACAATTGTAAATATTCAGCAAAGATATATCTGACAGTACTTCTGAAGCACATCATGTTTACAATTCAAAGCACTAATTGAATTCTGGGATGTCATCCCTGAATATAGTTGATTATGAGAAGAAATAAAGAGATGTGTAGTTGATTCAGGTGAAACCAATACTGTAGCTCCCAAAAGTAATCCTAAGAGCCTGGAACAGAAGTTTTTTGATGTATAATGCAGTCTATTCTTAGTATTGTTTTTATCTATCTTGGCCACTGCAGAGAACATCCCTTATTAAAAAAAAATACAATAAAAGACAAATTTAAAAAACAAAACAAGAGCATGAACAACAATTAAAAAAAAAAAAAAGCAGTGAGCCTGGAGTCAGAAGGTATAGTCCTAAATATGTCTTTGTCTCTGGAACATGTGAAAACAGGAAAAGCAATGAAAAATCTGATTAATAGATTCTGAATCTATGAAATAGGAAGAATACTGATACCTACTTTACACTAGTATTATGTAAATTAAAAGGGGAAAAAGCATGTGAAAGAAGCAATACTGAAAACATAGAGTTACTTTATCTTTTTTTAAGCTTGATCTGCTTTTGTTCTCTCACTGCTACTTCAGGACCTTTAACTAGGACTTAAAATAAAGTAATAACCATTCTTCTCTACAGTATACTAGAAGCCAAAAATCTGTAGAAAACTTATAATTGTTGTGGTTGGATGAATTCTACATTTGAAGTATAATACGTCACCAGTAGTCATGTAATATGGTCTGAATCAGTAGGGTAGTGACTACAGTTAGTTGACCAAGTATAAATCACTCATTTCCTATTCGTTCTAATCCTCTAGCTAAGAGAAGCAGAAAATTCAGAAAGTTAGAACCGTCTTAGTAACAAATTTTGTGCATTTATGCCTTTTAAGCTGTCTAGTTACATTTCACTTCTCCTTAATCACAAGAATGTCAATCATTTTGAAAATTTTTTATTTCCTTTTCCTTTTACCTTTTACTCTTAACCCCATTGCTTTACATGAGACCAATTCTGGATTAGAATAAGAAAGATTTGCTTTTGCTACCTTTCTCTTAAAAATAATTGCTGTTAGTGCTTAACATCAGTGTTTCCATTAAAAAGATAAGACAGCCGGGCTCGGTGGCTCAGCCTGTAATCCTGCGCCTTGGGAGGCTGAGGTGAGTGGATTGCCTGAGCCCGCGGGTTTGAGACCCGCCTGGTCAACTTGGTGAGACCTCATCTCTACAATAAATCAAAAATTAGCCGGGCGTGGTAGTGCGGGCCTGTAATTCCAGCTACTCAGAAGGCTAAGGCAGAAGGATCGCCGGAGCCCAGCAGGTTGAGGCTGCGGTGCAGGCTGAGCAGCCACTGCACTCCAGTCTGGGCGACGGAGTGAGATTTCAACTCAAAAAATAAAAAAATAAATAAAAATAAAAAGGTAAGACAAAGAATGTTTAAAAGACTAAACTATATCCATGAAAGGAAGAACCTAGTGAAAGAAAGAAATCTTTGAAAGGATTTAATGATCTCAAATTTACTTTGTTATGCTAAATTCTGCATGATTTTTCTGCATGAAATACTGCCAGTGTAATCATACCTTTAGACTTTGATAAAATGAAGACAGGGTGAAAAAGGTTGAAGTATGAATGGGACTGATAAACTGACCAATGTTCACGTGATTATGTGATTAAAATATTTGAAAAGGTATTTATGCCTTCTGCTTTGTTCTTTTTGTTTAGGATTGCTTTGGCTATTCAGGTTTCTTGTGTTCTATATGAATCTCAGAATTGTTTTTATTAATTCTGTGAAAAATTATGTTGGCAATTTGATAGAATTGCTTTAAATCTGTAGATTTATTTGGGCAGTATGAACATTTTAATTATATTGATCCTTTTAATATATGAGCATAAAGTATTTTCCCACTTGAGATTTCTTTCATAAGTGTTTTGTAATTCTCCTTGTAGAGATCTTTCACATACTGAGTTAGATGTATTTTTATGTCTTTTATTATTTGTTTTGGCTATTGTAAATGAGAATGCAGTCTCAAATTGGTTCTTGACTGAAATGTTATTGGTGTACAGAAATGCTACTATTTTTATATGTTGATTTTGTACCCATAAACATACTGAAGTCATTATCAGACCTTGGAGTCTTCTGGAGGAATCTTTAAGATTTTCTAGTTATGGAATCATACAATTGGCAGATAGAGATAACCCGACTTCCTCTTTTCCTAGTTGTATGTCTTTTATTTATTTCTCTTGCCCATTATTTCTGGCTAAGACCTCAAGTAATATGTTTAATAGGAGTGGTAATGGGGAATGTGATTAACTTTTGTCTATAAATGATTCTTATTTTTTGAGGTATGTTCACTTGGTGCCTACTTTGTTGGGGGTTTTTAGTTTTTATAATGAAGGAATGCTGGTTTTATCAAATGCTTGTTCTGCATTTATTTAAATGATTATATGGTTATGTTTTTAAATTCTGTTTATGTGGTGAATTACATTTATTGATTTGTGTATGTTGAATCAAACTTGCATTCAAATAATAAAGCTCATTTAATTGTGATGACTTTTTAATGTGCTACTAGATTTTGTTTTATTCACGATTTTTGCAACTATGTTGATCAGGGATATTGGTCTGTAATTTACTTTTTACTATGTCCTTGTCGGATTTTGTATCAGGATGGTACTGGTTTTGTAGAATGAGTTAGGGAGGAATCCTTCCCCCTTAATTTTTTTGTGATAGTTTCAGTAAGATCAGTATCTGGTAGATTTTGGCTATGAACCCATCTGGTCGAGGGCTCTTTTAGGCTGGTAGACTTTTTTGATTACCAATTCAATTTTTAATTTGTTATTGGTCTGTTCAGGATTTCAATTTCTTCTTAGTTCAATCTTAAGAGGTTGTGTGTTTCCAGGAATTTATACATTTCCTCTAGATTTTCTAATTTGTGTGCACAGAGATATTCATAGTAGTCTCCAATAATCTTTAGGTATTTCTGTGGCATCTGTTGTAATGCAATTTGCCCACATAACAAACCTGCACATTTACCTACTGAATCTATAAAAAATAATTAATAGGAGTTTGGAATGGAAAGGGAGAAGATAACATTATGGGAAATACACTGAAATGAGAATAAATCAGCTAGATGACAATTTTCATTCATTTGTTAAATTCTTCAAGTGTATATTACAATCAAAAGGGTTTCTTTTACTAAGAGTCTAAAAAGACTTCCATGAAGACTCCTGAGCAATAATTACTTCAGAAACTGTACCAGATTATATAACAAACAACTGTATAATAAGATAAGTAATTAGTAGTTTTAATTAAACCAGTGATAGAAAATTCCTGTACCACCTCCACTAATGTAGATATTTTAAAAAAGAAAACACTGATTATTTATACTGGTTCTTTCTGAAAAGAGAAAGATGGCTTTTTCTCATTATGTACTTCTCATCCCCAAACACAGAAAGCAGGTGACTTTTTTTTTTTTTTTTTTTAATTTGTCTGAGCAAGCTTTTAGGTCCCAAGACAGGAGTGAAAAAGTGAGATACTGAATGATGCACAAAACATTATAGCAAGTAAAGAAGTTTCTTTTTTTCCCCTTTTCCCCCAAGATATGTAAAAGTTACCGGTAACTTTTACCTGCCTTATTCAGCAAAGTGCCTTGACTAGTGATTGGAACTTATTTTTGCTGCTGTTCATCCAAGAATTCTAACCTGGAAAAACAGAGCATTCACAGACTACAGTGTTGTTCTTTTTGTTTCAAGGACAGCCCATAATCGGAATCCTTTCAGCCTTCCAAACATAAGTCAGACCATCTCCATTTATATCAAGCTTCTGAAATACTCATTGTGTAAATGCCTCCATTATGTTCCTTTTAATATAATGGTACCTGGTGTATCCACATTTTCTTAAATTAAAATTTTAATATTTGGGGTATTCTGGTAAACATTCCTATAAAATTCATTCCATATTTTTTTACTAATTTGAAATCCACAAAGGACACCTCAATACATTACGTTATATTGATAGATGATGCCTAGAATAATGTATAGTAGATTTATTTTTATTAATCCTTCATTTAAATATATGCTTATAGCTTCTCACATTAATGCAGCTCATAGAAATTCAAAAACATTCAGGTATTTCTAAACCTAATGTGCAATTGTGTGATTATTCATGAACGTTTATTTAAATCTTATATCACCTTTCCAAGTAAATGCCACATTGAACACTTAGTATATTTGAATGTGCAATGTCTCACAAAAGAACACTTGCATTTAGTCATAATTTTGCAATAATTTACTCTGAGGTCTTTTAATACAGTACTAGAGTACAAGTCTGTACATATCATCTTTGGTATATTATGCTATGAGCCATAAAGTGCTATTACATTGTAGTACCTAGCTCAATGACTCTGAGCATTATTTTCTCACTACAAGGAAAGAATAGACCTGAGATGCTTGCCACATCTTTATTTCAGTAAGACTTTGCATCTCAGTGACATTAAATTTGACCTGACGGTTTAAAGGTCAAATGATAAAGTATCTCCACATTAAGACTGGCATGCTTCAAACAGTAAGATGTATTAAATACACATAAAACCTATGAATGTGTTTTACACTGTTTAACTTCTTTTTATCTTCTTTATATGCTTTTAAAATTTAATTCAGTTGTCTAATTTTTGTACAGGCCTCTGAACCATTAGAGTTGGTAGGTAGTCCTTTGTAAAAGGCTTTGGGTAAGAGTTGATTTTTCATCATGAAGTTCAGGATTTCTTTACATTTTGTAATCCTCATAGGAATACAACATGATATGGTTTATTTAAAATAGATGGCACATGTATCAGCATAGTTGACAGCAGAGAATAAATAGCAGCATACTCTTAAATCAGCTTACTTAATTCACCCAGTGAATACTGAAGACACTTTGATAATAAAACACAAAGATAGAGCTCTAATGTCCTCATTCATATAAAATTAAGATATTTGTGCTAAGAGAGTTAACTATGAGAGAAATGCTAGGCTAATGTGGAGCCCTGTCTTAAAAGACCATCTCAGTTGCTGGCCAATTGCATGTGACATTACAAATTTAATACAGTTCTTCCAATTTCCTAGACCCTAGATAAGAATAAGGATTAAACAATATATCTGAATCAATATGTTTTGTTGCTAGACACTGAACTATTACAAATTTGCCAAATAGTGGTTACCACTCAGTGAGAACTTTGGAGAGGCAAATTAGCCATCCTTTCTTTTCCAACACACAAGTATTACCACGTTGCTTTACCTGCATTTGTTTTCTACTATACAAATAGAAAAAATATTTTTATATTTTGAAAGTATATTCATTATCCCTTTAGCTGGTATAAGCATTATCCAGCATTTATTATTTCAACTTTGACAGACATATGTCTTTCAATTGAGTTTGGGTTTAAAACATAAATGAATTCTGCTTTGGATTATCAGAATTATTTAGGGTAAATTTTCAGTGCTTGCTATGTTTGATTGTTTTTATTTTCCCAGATTTTTCCATTTTTCATCTTCCCTGAAGAGTGTTATATATTTCTACTCTTTGTCTTGAGACATACGTGCCACTGGGGGAAGTCATGTGACTGGGGCCATTCATTTCCCCCAAATAATTGGGCTTGAACAGGTGATAAGCTCCAGACAGTGAAATCTGAGTGACTATAACACCAAAAACATTAAGAAATTCTGTCCATTATTCTCTCCATGTTTTTTTTTTTTTTGAGTTGGAGTCTCACTCTGTCGCCCAGACTGGAGTGCAGTGGCCACTCCCGGCCACCGCAGCCTCGACCTGTTGGGCTCTGGCAATCCTTCCACCTCAGTCTTCCGAGGAGCCGGAATTACAGGCATGCACTACCACCCCCGGCTGATTTTTTTATTTATTGTAGAGATGAGGTCTCGCTGCCCAGGCGGGACTCGAACCCGCCGGCTCAGGCAATCCACTCACCTCAGCCTCCCAAAGGAGCGGGATTACAGGCTGAGCCACCGAGCCCGGCTTCTCCATGTTTTAGTAAGGTCTGCTCTTTCATCCTGGAACATGGAATGAAGAGATAACTGGGGTAGAGTCACAGTGACTTGTGGTTATTAACAAATAAAACAAGAAAAAGACATGTATATTATTATTTACTGAAATTATGAATCTGTTTATTACTAATAAAGCTAGCTGATAAGCTTAACATAATCATTTTTAAAATACTGATTAAAATATTTTGGATCTTAAATTGTAATTGAAAGTTAAATCCATTAAATTTAATGTATTGATGCATATTTTTCAGGTCAGCCTGGGCTTCAAGAGTGTCAGCTCAATGGGTCGATCAGTCAAGTACCAGAAAGGGTAGTCTGGAGGGGCTGGTAAGCCTAGCCCCAGAAGTGTCAGATCTAATGGGCTGGCAAGCCAAGCCCAGAGAATGTTGCGATTCAGTGGGCTGGCAAGCTTAGCCCCTGGAGTGTTGGCTCTAATGGGGTGGCAGGCCAAGCCCTGAGTGCTGCTGGTTTGGTGGGGCTAGCCTAGTCACCGAGGTGTCTCACCTTCCGGAGTTTCGCCTTCTTCTGGAAGCTCTCCTGGTTCAGCCAGCTCCATAGGCTGGCAAGCCAGTCTCTGGGATGTATGGCTCTTCAGCGCCAATGATCTTCTATAGCTCTTCAGGTTTCATTTCTTCAGGATTGAGGTTCTTGTCTCTGTCGCATGCCCAGGAAGAATGAGAGACACAGATGGCCAGAAAGTGAGAAAACAGGATTTATTGAGAGGACAGAAAAGCTTCCACAGTGGGAGGGGACCCAAAGGGTTTGCCAGTCTGGGACAGAAAACCTGGTGCTTATACAGCCCTAAGTCTAAGCTGATTGGCTAGCACTAGCTGTGAGCCGAAGCTTTTCTGGTCTGTATTAAGGACCAGTTGGCAGGAGGTGGGAGCCTAATGTTGACCTGATTGGTTGCTTTTCAATTCCAGCGGTGAGTACCCAAGCTCTAGCTTGAGAGGCTCACAGGGAGCTTGTTTACCAAGGCTGAGCCTGAGAGGCCTACTGGGAATTAGTTACATTGTTACCAGAGGACCCTCCTGTCTGTCTGCCTAGTCTTTTTTCTAGCTATTTCCTGTCTCAGTATCAAGTAAGAGTAGAGAAATACAGCTTAAAATGTAGCAAATGTGATAGAATTTAGTTCAAGATGTATATTAAAAGAAACTATTGAGGTATTACTAGGCAATCTGCTAAAGAAGCATGAGTTGTCTCGAGTTATGACAACTTAAGATGGAGTTACTAATTTTCTGATTATTCAATGATCAGTCTTGAGTATTTGAGGAGATATCTCTTCTTCTATGGGAGAGTTTTCAAGTCAAGACTATATTTTATTTATTTATTTATTTTTATTTTTGAGTTGGAGTCTCATTCTGTCGCCCAGAGTGGAGTGCAGTGGCCGCTCCCGGCCACCGCAGCCTCGACTTGCTGGGCTCCGGTGATCCTTCCGCCTCAGTCTTTCAAGTGTCTGGAACTATAGGCGCATGATACCGCACCCAGCTAATTTTTGATTTATTGTAGAGATGAGGTCTCTCCAAGTTGCCCAGGCGGGTCTCGAACCCGCGGGCTCAAGCAATCCACTCAACTCAACCTCTCAAGGCGCCAGATTACTGGCTGAGCCACCGAGCCCAGCTATATTTTCTTTAACAAGTTATGTAGATGTGACCAGAAGATCAAGGGGATAGCCTCTTTAGTTTCACATTTCAAACTTCAGAACATTCCTCTCCCTTCTTTCAAAAGTTTCTCTGGAGTAAATGTCATCAATGGCGTTTTCCTCTGCTTCTCCACCTGCTGTTAGCTTCCAGTCATCCATGTACTCCCAGTCATTGAAGGGCACTCAACCCAATTTATCCCTCTCTACTTTAGAATTCCTCTCATAATTCTCAGGACTTAAAATACTTACAGGAAGCATATATTTAAAACACTTGTCTCTCTCTGCTCCTCAGCTTCTCAGCTCTAGCAAATATTTCTTCTACATCCATTCAGTGTCTTACACCCTTTGACAAACCCTGAATCTTTAATTACTTCACTACTTACTGTGCTACCTCTGACATACCCATTTCAAACATCCCATATTCTGACTTTCATCCAATATTTTTAACACACATTTTAATCTTATTTAACTGAATTTGTGATTCTTCTGTATTTATCGTCAGTCTTCTATGTATACTCTCCAGCTTTGACCCTTATTTATCTATTCTGATTTTAGATTTCCCAAAAACAAATATCTTATTTTTTTGTTTACATGATAAAGTATTATGCAGTCATAATGAAAGACAAAATTATAGACTTCACAACAAACTTGATGGATTTAGAATCCATTATATTCAGTGATCTATCACAGAAACAAAGAACTGAATGCCACATGTTCTCACTCATAAGCAGGTCCTTATTTATCTATTCTTATAATGATTTGCCACATTTAGACATTCACTGACCCCCTTTCTCACTTGTTGCCTGATAAACTCCAATTTCTGTAGACTTTAATCAGATACATATAAATTTCTTCACTTAAATCAAATAGGCAAAATACATAGTATGAAAGGTGTTTAAGTCCATCTTTTCAAACTGAATAGAAATAACTTCTTTAGTAATCTGATAGATATTCTAGATTCTGATATAACTCTTACATATTTATTTTTCAAATTTTCCCAAATTTTTCTCTTACTGTCAACCAATTTGCTTCAATAGCAACATGTTAATTTTTCCAGTCATGTTAGCCAAGTTATTTTATGCTTTCTAGCCCTAAATATGCTGTTCTCACTAGACCTTTATAAAGCAAGTTTCTTGCTTTTTAAAAGCATTATATCAGTGTTATCCTCCCAGAAAGCCTTCTTTGGTTAATTACCATATTATACTCTCTCCTTTATGCACAAAGTAAAATAATTATCTCAAGCATTCTTATTTGTATTTTTATTTCCATTTTTGAAAATAAGAAAAGGATGAAGTTTACTTTTTTTTTTTTTAGTTGGAATCTCACTCTGTCACCCAGACTGGAGTGCAGTGGCCACTCCAGGCCACCACAGTCTCGACCTGCTGGGCTCTGATGATCCTTCCGCCTCAGCCTTCCAAGTAGCCGGAATTACAGGCATGCGCTACCACGCCCAGCTGATTTTTTGATTTATTGTAGAGATGAGGTCTCATTGCCCAGGTGGGTCTCGAACCCGCGGGCTCAGGCAATCCACTCACCTCAGCCTCCCAAAGGCGCGGGATTACAGGCTGAGCCACCGAGCCCGGCACGAAGTTTACTTTTTTATCTGTTTTATCCCCAAAGCCTGATATATTGCCTGACATACAATTGGCATGCAATAAATATTAATTGAATGAATGAAGTAATGAGTGAATGAATCAATGATACATTAGGCAAATTGCTTATAAGTACTTTAAGTTTCATAGTTGTAAAATGAGATGGCTGAATTACGTGACATACAAAGTTTCTTCTTGATTCTAGTCACATCGCCAACCTCTTGATTAATGACTGAATAATTCTGCCAAAGGGATTAGATAGTTGAATTTGCTGGTGTGATCATGTGTCTCCTTAAGCTTGTTTTAATATTATTTTCTTAGACAATAGATGCTAAAAGGCTGGATCTTGAGTTTGCTGCAACTCTTTATTGGTTAGTTGCTTTAATGCAAATAAACCCAAAACAAAACAAAGCAAAAAAACCCTGCCCATCAAGAGGCAGCAAGCAATAGACAATACATACACCTTCTTTAAGTAGAAAGTCACCCCAGCAGAAATGTGATGAATGTCTGTAGTTTGTTAAATAAGCAACCAATTCTCTCATGAATTCTGAATGCCTCTTTACAGGAATTCCACCTATCCTATATGTTTCATTACTCCTGAAAACTCTTCTCTCTGCCTCTCTGTGCATTTGTATATATATATGTGTGTATATATATACACACATATATGTGTGTGTAAATGAATATATAATATATATTTTATCTTATATATCAATCTATCAATATGCACAGCTATATTATACTTAAAACATATAGCTTATAGATGGATATATACATACATATGTATATAGGCAATATATATATATATATACACACACATACACAGTACAGTATATATTTATATGTATCCTAAGTAAATAGAGTCACCCTAATTCCAATTCTATGCCTTTACTGAAATATCATTTACATCTATCTAGGCACATAGCTAAAAGGTGAGTAGTTTATACTTTAAGTTTCACTAAAGGTAATGAGCAGATACATTTTGAAATTTTCTGAGAGAATTTTAAATTACATTTTCTTGACTGTTCTAATTATAGGTCACAATTGTAACTAACATGCAGTTTTTGGTTAAGTTGTAGTATTATGAAGGCAGAATTTGTTCTAAGTTATCCGTATGTATTGACAAAAAGCTTTTGAGAGGAATGTGAAGAAAGATAATGGTGGCAGTGCCTATTAGAGATTAATTATTTATATTACTTTGGGCAGAAACAGGTCAGATGTGAATTAGACTCATTATTTTTTCTTATTCCCTTAGGCCCCTACCAGTAAGTATTCATTGATTCATTCTCAGTGTGTGGCTTATCTTAAACTGAGTTCACATTTTCAAGTTACAAATGCCTCTTTTAATTATTTGCTCAACTATTCATCATAAGTAAACCCAGTTTATAAAAAATTATATTGACAAAACTAGAAAATCAAAGAATGCTTATCCCAAGCCTTTCTGAAGTGATGTCCATAAGAAAACTAAGCCCTAAAATCCTTATTTCTATGCATATAAAATGGTACTAGTTATGAAACCTCTTTAGAATAATTGAGAAAATCAACACTCACATTATTTTCTTATATTATGATTCAGATGAGAAATCCTGATTGCGAAAATTTTACATTCAAATGCAGAGAGAGATCTTGTAGCTAAAATATATAAATAAAGAACATATATAAGACAGATAACATTGAAAGTAAAATGTTGCAAATGCTCTAAGTTTAGTAGTACCAAGAATACAGTAGGGACAAATGTAGGAAGATCGCCACTTAAAAGAAGCAGTTCTATTCAATTACAATTGTTATGTAAGAAGGTTAGGCCAATGTTACCAGGTTTGCTTCTCTTTTTTGACAGAACATCAAAATCTTAGTTGTTTCATGTAAAATTTTATGGTTTTGAAATCTTTGCAACTTATTTTGAAGCTTTTAATGTATTATCCAGGAATACACATCCCTTCTGTGGGTATACTTATCCTCAGGCTGTCAGTTAGTGAAGACCTCAGTATTACAAAAATTATCTGAGTAGTAAGCTCGTGAGGAACATTAAAAAATATCATCTGTTTCATAAAATTTGATTTGCATAGTGCTGATTGGAAGAGGTTATTTATTTATTGTTTTTTGAGTTGGAGTCTCACTCTGTCGCCCAGACTGGAGTGTAGTGGCCGCTCCCGGCCACCGCGGCCTCGATCTGCTGGGCTCCGGCGATCCTTCCGCCTCAGCCTTCCAAGTAGCTGGAACTACAGGTAAGCGATACCGCACCCAGTTAATTTTTGGTTTATTGTAGAGATGAGGTTTCGCCAAGTTGCCCAGGAGGGTCTCGAACCTGCAGACTCAGGCAATCCACTCACCTCAGCCTTCCAAAGGCGTGGGATTACAGACTGAGCCACCGAGTCCGGCAGAAGAGGTTATTTAAAAATGTATTTTGTAGACAGTACTGCTTACAAAATCAGTATGGTCACTAAATCTAAGAACATGCTGAGTAGGGACAGTCTTAAATTGGCCTGAGTTCAGACCTTACTTTTTTTGTACTTGGCAAATTAAGGTGATATGTATTTCATGTGTCTATTGTATAAATAATTAACAAACACTTTTCTAGTCACTAAATTATCCTAATCTGAGATATAGCATTCATATTAGATAATTTTAGTTGATCTACATTGATTAGGTACATATAATATATGACAGCCTATAAAATTTTCAGAAAAAGAACACTGTAAACTTGCAAAATGTTTTAGTTTTTCTTTTAATGATTTTAAATTTTTTATGACTTTTACTTAACAAGTTCTTGCTTGGGGGCTTACTTTTCCTAATGATGAGTCTGTGTTTTGTTTTTGTTTTGATTCTTATCTAAAGGTCATTATCCAACCAACTGTTCCATTGAAAGAGTTTCGGCTACAGTTCTGTCTACAAACATGTCTAAAATTAACATTTGCTTTTGAATATTTAAACTTATCTTTAGAGAATCTCTGTCTCAGTGTTCTAACTACTTAACAGCCTGTTATTCCTTGAGGCACTATTCTTTATGCCTTTGACTATGCACACTCTGCTCTATTTAAGATGTTCTCTCTTTTGTCTGTTACCTACCTTCCTAGTCATCCTTGAAAACACAGACTAGAAGGTTCCTCCTACAAGAAACTGTCCTCATTTGTTCCAAGGAGGTTGCCTCCAAAATGTAACCATTCTGAGAGCTTACCCAAGTTACAGATACATACTTCCAAAGCTACTGTTAGAGAGTTTTACAATAGAGCAATTTATTTCTTTAAAAATATGGTTCCCCTTTGAGGTGATAACCTTTTTTTTCTGATCAGGGCTACATTATATTTATGTCTGCATTCCCACACTCACACCCAGCCTGCCTCAAGGCGGGATGAATTTAATTAAGTGCTGAATATTTCTCTATAGGTACCCACTATTGGTGTTTTATTTTTAATCTGAAACATACCCATTTACCAGGTTAAGGAAAGAAAAAAAACAATAATGTGGAGGATTTGGAATCCTAAACAACGTCACCAAACCTCTGCTGGTTTTATTTTTCTCAGTTTTGTTGATTGAGAAATAGATAGTCAAGAGTAACAGAAATGTTTTAGTGCCGGCAGATTAGTATCACTAATTCAGAAATGCTCTCAGGTATGTGTTGAAGTGTCAAAGAAAGCTCATAATTACCAAATTCTTAAAGTGTTTTTGATTCAGTTCCACTCACTCTTTAGCAACTATGGGTGCTAGACTCCAGTAAATTCATTTAGGGATGATAGCCCTCTCCCTGAAGGTGGAGGATCAGTGGTTCGACCACGCCTTTTTTTAGAGGCCTGTAAACTCAAAGGCTAGGGCTGGTCCATAACTGCAGTCACTGCATAGGTCTAGAAGACTATAGAGTCTAGGTAAGCGTTAGGGTAGGTGGATCCCGAGATGATGAAAGTCTTTCCTCACTCATGCGACCAGAAACGCGCAGATAAAAGATGGCACCAGACCATGGGAGAAATGGGACAGCAAGTTTGAATCTGCTATTACAGAGAAAAATAACGGACTAAACCGATGGGCGCACTCTCTTTCTCTCTATCAATTATATATGTATATATGCTTTTAAGATTATATATATATATATATATATATATATATATATATATATATATATATATATATATATATATATATATATATATACACACACACACACACACACTTCTCTCTCTGCTTTCTTTGAGTAGGGAATGAGGGCAGGCGTCCAGCTTTTAAAAAAGAGATCTTTAGTGGCTGCCTTTACTCTAAATTGTTTCTTTTCAGGGAACATCGCGTGGGAACAGAGTTTTCTTCGCTTCTGCATGTATCCACACAGGCAATGAAAGAGTCCTAGGAATACATAAAGTTCCTAAGGACGCCTCTGTCATCACTTATTTCCCGCAGGATGCTGAGCCGGAGTCGTCACCCACCGCCCTGAATGGGCCATCGACTAGTGGGCTCATGTGTGTATTTCTTTCCAGATTGAGTGTGCACAGAATATTAAACGTCTTTGTTCTCCCCCTTCCGTTTCACTCTACCTCGGAAGGCATGCGAGCGTGGGTATGTTTAGGAAAGGCGCTTGGAAGAAGATACACTTTTTGCAACCCACCCCCAGCTCCATCCGTTCCTTCGGTTGGACTCCTCTCTGATCTGTCTCCATCCGAGATCCCCTCTCCACACTGATGCAGACAATGTCGGCGCTCCCAGGACCAGGGACTGACACTTCGGTGTTCCTGACATGCTCCTGGCGCCCTGGGTGGGCGCGCGCGTGTGTCTGTGCGACTGTGAGTTTCTTTAGCTCCCGGCACTGAGCAGGCAGCGCCGGCAACACGCCCCCTTAGCCCAGCGATTGGTTTCTTTTTTGTCATTTCACGGAGAGAAAAAGACCAGCAACATCCCAAAACTAAACGCAGAAGCAGTTGCTACCTCCCCAAAAAAGGTGGGATCATCTAAGAAGAAACCTGAGCCCTAGATAGGCGGGGCGTAGAGACCCTGGCGGGGGGGGGGGGGGGGAGCGGTGCAGGGCAGGGCAGACGCCATGCGCGCAGAAGTGCGCCAGGGCTAGGGGGAGCTGCGGAGCATCCTCCAGGGCCGCTTGGGGGATGCCAGCTCCACGCGTCCTCGCTTTTCAGAGTTCCTCCCCTGGCTGTATCTTTCAAGAGAAGGTGGGGAAGTTGTTGCCTCCTGGACGTTTCCGGACACCCAAGGTGCGCTCTATCGGGAAGTCTGCTCCTGACCTTGTTTAAGACGAAAGAAATAGCAAGAACTAAGGGACAGAGGGTAATTCAAGCTATGACAAAAACCTTTAGCTATGAATTGAGTGAGACTATAGATAGTAGATTGAGGCTTGGGGCAGTGCTTGTGATCCCGTGAGCTTTTGTGGGTTCTGTTTGATGAAATAAACAAAGCTGTTCTGTGTGTGCTTCTTTCAGCTGTTCCCAGCACAAGTTCAACTTCCCCAGAGCAGCGGTGTTGACAGTTGTGTTGGAATGGGGAGCTCCCACACCAAAAGAACAGTCTCTGGAGACGTGTCAGCAAAAGTGTGTGTCCTTGTTCCTCTAATCGGTGGGCAGAACGCAAGCAGGGCGTCTGTGCTCATCGTCTTGTTGCCCTTTTTGTTTTCTGTTTCCTATCACTCTAGAAAGATACTAGAGAATACTGATTTCCCCAAAGGATGCAGGTAAAGCTAAAGAAACAGGAAATGCCTTCTTTCTCTGTTTCTTACCTCTTCCCTGGCCACAGTAGATCTATATATTGAATTAGAAACGACAGTACTATCAAGGATACCACATTCTTTGCTGTTTCATGGAATAAAAATTTTTATAGACGGGTGAACATATAGAAACCGGTCACTGCATACACAGACTTACTTAATAAACTTTATGAATAATAGACTTTAGGGACACCAATAAAGAGGAGGTGTGGAGGGGAGCTAGGGTTCAGAAATTACCTATGGGGTAAAATGTACATTATTGGTGGGAAAGGTCACCAGAGACCCAATCTTCAACACTATGCCACATGTCCATGCAACGAACATGCATATGTATCCCCTAAATCTAAAAAGAAAACAAAAAACTTTTTGTGTTTTCCCAGATGGTCTTTTTATTTTAACAAATATCACCTCTGATTTTATCAGGTGTCTATAATTTTGTTGTGTTGACATAGTTTGTAACCACAGCCAAAGATATGAACCTGGTTATAAACTCATTTAATAGTCCATTTCTAGAAATTCTACCTCCCTTTATTTGGGAAAGTTTGCATTCCAAAAAGTAAAGGTGTCAGTATTTGTCATAACATAAACATATTCCCTTTAAGCCTTCAGACTTTCTTTGTTTAGCTCATTTGCCACGCTTAGAACATGTAGAATAAACAGCCTTTATAATTCATTTTAGTTATTAATAAAAATAAATGATGAATTGCTCTACTTAAAATTAGTCTTACTTTTTCTAGTAAATAATTGCTTACTTACTTTTGCTAGTAATTTTTTGTGTTCCATTTCAGAAATGACCTCTGAATTTAGTTCTTCATCTTTTATCACTCTTTAGAAGGTTATAAAATCAACTCCTCTTTGGTCTTAGATATAAACTGAGTTTTTATTTTTAATTTATTTTTTTTAATTATAAAGACGTGGGGTACAATTCAGAGTTAGGTACACAAATGTTGATTATGCAGGTACTCTCGTTGATGAGTTGTGTCTCTCCTTCCCTGGCAGTTTTCCTCATGTGCCAATCCCTTCCCACCTCCCCTGGCAGTTTCCCACTACTGCCAGTCCCTTTCTTACAGTATTATGATAAATGTTCAAGGTCCGTTTATGAGTGAGAACATATGGTACTTTGTTCTTTGTTTCTGTGATAGATCACTGAGTATGATCGACTCTAAATCCATCCAAGTTTCTGCAAAGTCCATATGCTTGTCCTTCTTTATGGCTGCATAATATTCCATTGTGTATATGTACCACATTTTTAAAAAATTCACTCCAGCTTCAATGGAAAACATGATCAGTTCCTTGTTTTTGCTATTGTGAATAGAGCTGCAACAAACATATGTGTGCAGGTATCTTTTTTGTAGAATGATTTGAGTTCCTCTGGGTATACTCCCAAAAGGGGAATTGCTGGGTCATATGGGAAGTCAATTTCTAGTTCTTTCAGATACTGCCACACTTTCTTCCAAAGCGGTTGTACCAGTTTGCATTCCCACTAGCAGTGTAGAAGCATTCCTTTTTCTCCGCACCCTCACCAGCATCTGTTGTTGCTTGTTTATTAATGATAGCCATTCTTACTGGGGTTATATGGTATCTCAATGTGGTTTTGATTTGCATTTCTCTGATGATGTGTGAGGCTGAGCACTTTTTCATGTGTCTGTATATCTTCTTTTGAGAAGTGTCTATGCATGTCTTTTGCTCACTTTTTAATGGGGCTGTTTGTTTATTTTCCTTTTGGCGCATTTGAGTTCCTTGTAGATCCTAGATGTTAGGCCTTTGTCAGAGATACAGTTGGCAAATATTTTTTTTTCTCATCTGTGCATTGTCTCCTTGCTCTCTTGATGGTTTCTTTTGCTTTATAGAAGCTCATTAGTTTGATTAGGTCCCACTTGTCTTATTTCTTAAGGAATGGGCATTTAGGGATCTGAATAGGAATTGGTTGCCAGTTCCAATTCATGTAATACCTTGTGCCTGAGCAACATATTAACCACTGATTTATACTTTACATAGATATAGATATTTTAGTAAGAGGGCTCAAGTTCATTTTAATAGTGCTCAGTGGATATGTGAATTCATAAAAGTAAAATCATCACATGATTGACATGTTAAGTGATCAACTTGTGAGTTCTATTAATAATTCCCTGTCTTTACACAGATTAATGTGCTTAAAAATAATTATATTTACCATCTTATTCATTTCTGTACTTAATGGTCTCACAGTGAGAACTTTAACTTATATGTTCCCAGTGTTTAAAAGTAAAAAATAGACATGCCTTCTGATAGGAAAAGGTTCTTGTATATGAAGGGGACCCCCCAAGCCCCCAGAACTGTCTTTTGGTAATCAGGCCTCATGTAATACTCGGAATTTGTCCCTCTGGATCAAATGGTCAACCAGTTTTTGTCTGGATGTTTTGAGAAGGTGGCCCCCTAATTTGCAGATGAAACATCCCAAGTTGTGGCAAACAAGTGAATGGTTTGTTCACCATGACGTTGCACCTGCCCACACCGTGCCGAGTGTTCAATTTTTGACCAAAACAACATGACCCTCTTGTCTCAATCTTCCTATTCACCTGATCTCACCCCGAGTGACTTTTTTTCCCCCACAGAATGAAAAAGGTCCTCAAAAGAAAATGTTTTTCTAGTGTAGAAGAGATGAAACAAAAAAATGGCAGCAGCACTAAAAAGCATCAAAATGGACAAGTCCAAAAACTGTTTTGAGCAGCAGAAAAAGCATTTTCATAGATGCATTACATCAAAGGGAGAGTATGTTGAAGGTGACTGAAGTTTAAACATGTAAAAATAAATAACACAATTTTTTAATAAATAAATTCCAGGGTCTTTTTGGATTTCCCTCATATGTGAAATGGAAATCTGAATTGAAATAAAAATAAAGTCAATCTTAGAGGATACTTTAAAAAAATTTATTCATTTATCTTTATTTTATATATTAATTGCTGCTTATGTTTTGTCATTCTTTTACAGTGATGAACTATGTATCGATTAGTACCTATGTATAGGCCTCTTTAACAAAATCTTGACTAAAGGAAAGATTGCAGAATAAAATAGTGAATGATATTAGGTACAAGGATTAATAAAAAAAGCAATGGGATTACAAAGGACAGTTTACTATTTCACTATGCCAGAAAAACTTCCCATGTCTAATGGTGAAATGAAATTTCAGTGATTTCTGTGAATAAACAGAATTTTGACAGATAGAAATTGGGGAAAAAAAGGAAAAGACACAGGGAATATGCTGAGAAAGTGAAGGAATTGTTCATGCACTAGTTTAAATGAATCTTTGTTTAGGTGTCAGAAAATAGAAGAAAATTTTTAAAAGTGTTGAAGATAGGTAGAAGTAAGTTGTGCAAATCTGACTTTCACCCATTTGACTTCATCCAAACACGTCCTAAGAAGTACTTATTTGCATGTTCTACATAAAAGAGTAGTAAGAATCAGCATCAAAAGAATCAATGACAACTGATCCTAGAAAAAAATGGAATTGTGAAGAACGTTTTGATATTTAATTGTCCTTGTCTAAGAGAAGAGGAAAGTGAGTAAGCATAAAGCAATCCCAGGACACTCCCATCAACATGGATTGTCCTTCCTATCCTGGATGCAGTATTGCTGAATAACTTACTTGACAATTACTCATGGACTTTCTTATGACATCATTTTTGTTATAGTTGTAAAAATTTATTCAACTTTTTATGTTGTTTCTTCAATTACATTTTGAGCTCATTGAAAGCAGTGGCTGTTTTTTATGCTAGCTTAGTACGGTTCTAAATAATAGACACTTAATAAATGTTTACCTTATCTGATACCCTGTGGTATATAACATTTATTATCCCAATCATTGATTCAATCTCAGTTATTACTCCGCCTTTAAATGTAGATTGAGGTGCACTCAGTATTACACAGATACTATTTCAGTATAATTAAGTAGTAAAAGATAATTCATTAGAATTTTATTATACCTTCTCTGAAACTGAAAGATTTTCTTAATTTAAGAGCTCTGCAACAAGTGCTCTTCAAATTACCAAACCTTCCTAGTAGATAATGTATTACCATTACCAATATTGGCATTGGAGAATCTTAGGTAAATACATACTACAGGATGAGAGCACAATAAACACAATATACAAAAATTGTGTAATGAGACAGCATTTCTTTTCCTATGGAAAGATGAATTATTTTGTATGAGCAAATACATATTAAATTAAATTTACTATTCAATTACCTCAAATTTATTTACCAACTAAGGTATGTATGTAGATATAGAAATTATTCAGCCTATAATCCCAGCACTTTGGGAAGCTGAGGCGAGTGGATTGCCTGATCCCACGGGTTTGAGACCCACCCTGGCAATTTAGCAAGACTTCATCTCTACAATAAATCAAAAATGAGCCAGGGGTGGTAGCGTGCTCCTGTGGTTCCAGCTACTTGGAAGGCTGAGACAGAAGGATCGCTGGAGCCCAGCAGGTGGAGGCTGCAGTGTCCGGGAGCTTGCCACTGCAATCCAGTCTGGAAGACGGAGTGAGACTCTAACTCAAAAAAAAAAAAAAAAGAGAAAAGAAATTATATAAATGGTATATGTACATATTAATATGTACACATTAATATGTCTATATGCATGATACTTTAAAAATTATATGGATAATGTATACGAATAACTTTCAATAGCCTAGGTGGTGATCTATGTATTGAAATAAAAGCAGAATTTGAGAAGGAATTTTTTTCATATTGCCTAGCCTAAAGAAATTCAGCAATTAGAATGATTACTTAACATCATTAAAATTTTTGTCAGAAATAAATCATAATAGTGATAGTTACGAATCATAATAATTCTTATATGCAGTTTTGGTCTTGGGAATAAAGCTAATTAGTTCAACAATATAACGCAAAATGAAAGTAAATTAAAAACATAGGAAGATTTTTAATATAACAGAAGCCAATACTTATAATACAGCCTTCTGTGAATGTTTTGGTTCAAAATGACTTTAGGAAATTAGATGTTTGTGTTAGTTGAAGGGAAATAAATTCCACAGTAATCTTGATGCATACCATGAAATCAGAACTACCCTCCTGAGTACTCTTCCTCTGGAGGCCTGATATGCAACTATAATTGTGAGGTATATGAAACTTTGATCAGTAAATATTGATGACTAATTGATTGCAAGAAGAAAATGACAAGGACGCAAGTCTTTAAGGGAAAATTTTAATCACATACTTAGAGTTAAATATATAAGCACACCAAGCTACAGAATCCAAAACAAAGGAATCTAGTACATAAAAATACATTTGAATGGCACATATTGATGAGTTCATTATTGTTTATTTAATATGTATAATTTTTGCCACATACTACGCTAATTGTCATGATGATCAAAGCTACATTTTAAATATTGCTTAGGAGAAACAGATCAATTTAATCTCCAAATTTCCAATTGTCTGCCTGCTTTTAAAAAGTCAACCAGTTCACATACAACTTAATTTACTCACAAGTTCTTTTTTCCCTGTGAAATATTTTATAAGTATAAAATACATTGAAATTGTATTTTAAGAAATAAATATTAAAAATATATTTATTCAAAACGTTCTTTAACTTTATGTTTCACTCCAGAGATCCAATTTCTGCATACAGCATTAAGAACAATTATAGCATAAGTGGATGTACATTATTTATATAAAATATCTGTAAAGATTCATCAGGATCGAAAATGTTCTCTTGTTTCCATTTTCTCTACTTCCAATTTTAAAGGCTACATTACTTCAACATGATATATTTCATCATTGGATATTTAATAGTCAGTTTTGATTGTCTTATCTTCATATCTGGGTTTCCTGAATTAGTATACATATATGAATTTAAACAGTATGAGACCATTTATATATTTTCAAAGATCACAATTTACATAAATAAAAAATCTCAAGATATACATTTTGAGAAATTTTATGCACAATACTTACAGGTGTTTGACAACTGCTTCTGTCTTAGAAGTGCAAAACAGGTAACACCTGCTACAGAAAGAACCATTTTTGAAGTTAAACCTGAGAGGTGAGAAAATCTAAATGCAAACTTACTCATATTCTTTGGTATTTTCTTTCTCACTGGTGCTCTTCTGTGTTCAACTTAAGGTATGTGAAATTTCCAGTCTTAAAGATAATATATTATGGTGAAAAGAAAATGGAATTAATCATATGTATTTGGGATTATCTCTGATTCCATTTCCAGTCTAGCCCTTAGCAATTAGTTCTGTAACCCGATTGTTCTAATTCTTAGAGCTCAGATTCAACATCTACTCTACAAAATGCATGAAATTATTTTCCGTTTTTTAGTAAGGATTAATTTATATAGGTTGAACATCCCTATTCTGAAAATATGAAATAAAAAATACTCCAAAACCTGAAACTTTTTGAGTGCTGACATGATGCCATAGGTGGAAAACTTCACAACTGATCTAATTGTAATGGATCACAGTCAAACAAAATCAAAATCTTTGTATTATACACAATAGTATTAAAAATATTGTATTAAACTAATCTCAGGCTATGTGCATAAGGAATAAATGAAACACAAACAATTTTTTTGTTTAAATTTGGATATTAATTCCAATACACTTATTATGTATATGCATATATTCCAAAATTTTAAAAAAAATCAAAATTCAAAGCACATGTGGCCTCAAGCATTTCAGATAAGGCATGCTCAACCTTACTCAGACATATTTGGATTGATCTTGACAGTACTTTTCTGGCTCAGACTTAAAATTATTTTATCTTTTTTTCATGATGCTTCAGTTGAAAGCTGAAAAGATATTGATGAAAATAAAATGCATTATCATATTTGAGGAAAAGAAGGGAACATATCTTTTAAATTTGTATATGAAATTATTTTATTAAAAATATTTGCCATTAATACATAAATAGTTGACTCTTCACCTAGTTCTTAACCAGTCTTTTGTATTGAAGCAGATTCATGATGAGTTGTATTTCTTCAAGTAGTCTCTTAGACAACACTTTACAAAGGCTTTTTTTCTGTCCTTCAATAGACTCATCAGCAATATTCTAGCTTTCTTAACAAATTTTAACCAGTACCCTTTTCAATTTTTAGTATGTACCTTTTTTTTTTTCCACTGAGGCTGGAGTGCAGTGGCACACTCATGGCCAAGCCAGCTTCGACCTGCTGGGCTCCGGCAATACTTCCACCTCAGCATTCCAAGTAGCTGGAACTACAGGTGTGCACTACCACGCCGGGCTAATTTTTGATTTAATGTGGAGACGAGGTTTCACCAACTTGCCCGGGCCAATCTTAAACCCATGGGCTCAAGCAATCCACTCGCCTCGGCCTCCCAAAGTGCTGGGATTACAGGTTGAGCCAAGTACGTACCATTTTATCTGTTCACATTTTTTAATAATATAAAGCTTTCAACATAAGAGCTTTAGACATTATTAAATTTATCTAAAAAGTTTAAGGAACTTTAAGTTTAAGAAATATATATATTCAAATATATATTAGAAATATGCTATAATATGTATATGATATTTGCAAAAATTTACAGAATAGAAAAATATCCCTTAAAATGTATTTTTGAAAAATTAAAGTCAACTTTCAATTACTTACTTGTTTTGTAAGATTGCTTTACAGATGATTAAAACATGGATACACTTCTTTTTCATTCATCAGTTTTCTTGTGTGACTCATACATCTTTGCCTCCCAGACACTTAATAAAGTGATTATCCCATAAAAATTACTCAAAAAAAATTAACATTCAACTGAATTGCCACAACCAGCTTACGTTACATAAAATATATATTCTAATCCAATGGATGGTATCGCTCATAAAAGTATACCAATATTGCTGTTATTTAATTGGCTATACATGAAATAAATCAATACCTAATGAAGGTATTTATGAAGCTTTGTTTCATGAATATTTTTTCTTTTTACACTTGCTGAAATTGATAGAAGATAGTGACTTTTGCTATATTTTAGTTATGAGAGTGTTTCTTTTTCTTTATATATCCTGAGATTGAAGTGAGTATAAACTCTTACAAATGTTTTGTTTATTTCAGGTATACAGCATTTACTTCAACAGAGTAAAAAGTTAAGCTAGTATGAAAGCAACAGATCTGGTCAAAGGGTGAATATATCATACAACCACCTTATTTTTTCTGATTTGTATTAAATATTTTCACATATATTAATTTCAGGCAATGTTCTTTATCCTTGACAATATTGTGTTTTCATCCAATACTAGTTATACCAATCTTTTATTTTTTAGGAGCTGTAGACTGCTTTGATTAATTACATTTACTAATTTATTCCTTTCTGCAAAATAATTTATTACTTTGTGTTAAGAAAATATTGATTAGGCTTACAGGAAAGACCCTATGTACAGTTAAAGGTAACTACTTTTCAATTTTCAAGATGTTCTTAGTATTATTTGTCATATAAGAAAATAATGAATTTTCTCTTTACCTATTTAAAAGATTAACTGCTTTTCTTACTCTCTTGCAAATATATCCTAGCAGGTTATTTTTATATAAAATATAATATTAAATATTATGAATCTATTTTCACAGAGCCTATTAAATGTTTCATATTAAATTTGTATATATTTTAATAAATATATTTCAGCTATCAGACATTACATATATATTTCTGTTTTGTTATCTTCATTTATATAAATATTATATTATAGTAACAAAGTAGTGATTTAAATGTTTTTGTATAAACTAAAGATAGCAAAGATCAGTGCTGAACAGTTTTGAAGAAAGAGAGAATTACACAATAAAATATAGTATTTTATATGTAAAAGAAATAGTTATAGGAGAGGAATCATAATACCATCACAGTTATTTAAATAGAAACCTAGAACCAGCAACATACTTAATCTAACATTTCCATTTTTCAAATAAGAAAAATAACATCCTGAAAGAACAAATGACTAATCCAGTACATGACTAATGGTGATTTCCTACCTTTCAGTCCAGTATTTTTTTTTAACTATATCATTGTGTAGATACTGAGAGAATGGGTTGAATGTGAGGAGATTTTTGCCTAAAAAATAGCCACTCAGTTTCATATATTTGATTTGTAAATGCAGTTTACCCCGAAATAATGCAGTTTGGGGTACTAATTCTCTGCACAGTTGACTCCCCCAAAACTTAACTGATAGCCTACTGTTGATCTGATTCCTTACCAATAGAATAAACAGACAATTAGTACATATATTGTATTTTATGTGTATTATATGCTATATTATTAAAGTAAACTAGAAAAATAGTATTTAAAAATCTTAAGAGAAAATATATTTACTATTCATTAAGTGGAATTTCCTTTATCATAAAAGTCTTCATTTCCATCGTTATCATGTTGAATAGGCTGCTGAGGAAGAAGAGACAGGATCGTTCTTGCAGTTTCATAGGTGACAGAGGCAGAAGAAAATCTGCATTATTAGTAGATCCATGCAGTTCAAACTTACGTTGTTCAAGGGCCACATATTGGAATCTTAGCTGTGAGAAAATCGAGTGTCCCATGGGAAGCTGATGTCATGGTAGGCGTGCACTTAATTGTATATAAAATAATTATTTGTTTTGGTGTTTGAAAGTACTAAATCTATTTTAATAGGCACACTCATTGAGTTAAGTAAGCAGTGAATATTGAAATTGTTTAACTCTATAACTCAATGCATTCTGGAGATTATCATAACTGATTAAATTGAATTACATATATAATTATTATGGCGGAATATTTTCTTTATATATTCCTTTGTTGACTATGCATTTATGTTATTCAATATGCAGATATACTAATTCTCACACTTTTTTTTTCTTTTTTTGAGTTGAGGTCTCACTCTGTCCCCAAACTGGGATGCAAAGGCAGGATCATAACTCTCTGCAGCTTTGTCCTCCTGGGCTCAGACTCCTGAGTAGCTAGGACTATGGGTGTATGCCACCATGCCCAGAATTTCTATTTATTTTTTTGTAGAGAAGAGGCATCACTATGTTGCCTAGGCTGTTATCAAACTCCTGGACTCTAGTAATCCTCCCATCTCAGCCTCCCAAAGTGCTTGGATTGCAGGTGTGAAACAACAGGCCTAGATCACACCTATTTTTTTTATCTGTATAAATACACAAATATAAAACACATACTTAGAAACTGTAGTTGTTCTCTTTATGTATTGAATACATACTTCTAGAAGTATGTACATCATTTTATAACAATCATTTTTGCTATTTATTGCAGTATATGTTTACGATACTTCTTCCCCCTTCTTCCTTTCTTTTTTTTTTTTTTTTTTTTTTTTTTTTTTTTTTTTTTTTGAGTTGGAGTCTCACTCTGTCACCCAGACTGGAGTGCAGTGGCCGCTTCCGGCCACCGCAGCCTCGACCTGCTGGAGTCCGGCGATCCTTCCGCCTCAGCCTTCCGAGTAGCCGGAATTACAGGCATGCGCTACCATGCCCGGCTGGTTTTTTAATTTATTGTAGAGATGAGGTCTCGCTGCCCAGGCGGGTCTCGAACCCACGGGCTTAGGCAATCCGCTCACCTCAGCCTCCCAAAGGCACGGGATTACAGGCTGAGCCACCGAGCCCGGCTTCCTTTCTTTTTAAATGCATCTTTCCACCCTGAAAAGATTATGTTTCTTGGAGTGGATATGTTTAATTCAGCTTTCTTCATCATAATTCTTAGTGCAATATTTTAAAAAATAATTTTGAGCAAATCTTAAAATATAATGCTTCTTTCTCTCTTGCCTCAACACATAAATACTTAAATAAGTTGATGTTTTAATATGTCTTCATTATAGTACAGTATAAATAAGATAAATTGCAATATTTAAAAATAAGTAATATAAGCATGCACATAACAATATAGAATACTTAGCAGATATTTCTATGATTAAAATTATTGGTGTTCACTTACAGAAAATGCATTTTCAATTTATCTTTAAGTAAATATAAATTTAGTCATTTAAAATGCATGTAAATTCATTCAATATATTTTTATTCAATAGGCTTTTCATATATTCTCCCATTGTAGAAGTTATTTTTCCATTGTCCTTGAGAGTCCTATCTCTTAGTTAATAAACACTTCCAATTTACAAACCAACAGTTGATAAATTTTTGATAGATAAATTATTCCATAAAAAACATGTACCTTCTTTTTAGATAATTTTGTATTGTAGTAACATATGCCCTGTTGTTTATCTAGATTTCAAAGACCTCACTTATTCTAATCTCCAGCCACAAATATTTTTAATTATAAAATCAGTGTATGGTTACTGCAAATAATTGAAAAGTAGTAAGAAGAAATAAGATATAGACATAATTAAGACTTTGGATTTAACATAAGGGGAGAGTTCTATGACAGTGGTCTACACAATTACTTTTGGATATGACTTCAAAAGTAAGACTTTTGTAGACATATAGACAAATAGAATTACATTAAATGAAAAAGCTCTGCACAGCAAAGGAAAAAACATAGTGAAGAGATAACTCATAGATCATGAGATTTTTTTATTGCATATTATAAATTTGATAAGGGGCTAAAGTGCAAAATATATAAAGGATTCAAATTACTCAATAACAAGAAAACAAAATAAACCCTAAAAGTGGGCACAAGACCTGAGTTTCTCAGAAGGAGGCATAACAATGATAAACAAATACATGAAAAAATGCTCATCATTGCTATGTAAGCATCAGGGAAATGCAAATTAATAACATGTATACGCACATATAAAATGACTATTATAAAAAAGATGAAAAATAACAAGTGAGAGAAGAGACTCACAGTATTATGTTGTTAGAAAAGTAAATAAGCACAATCATTATGAAAAGTAGTATGGAAATTCCTCAAAAAAAAAAAAATGAAATTATCACATAATCCCACAATCCCTTTGTGGATATGTAGAAAAAGAAATTGAAATCAGTGTGTTAAGAAATATCTACACTTCCATGTGCACTGCAGCATTATTCACAATACCCAAGATATGGAAGCAAACTAAGGGCCTATTAATGGAAGAATGAATAAAGAAAATGTTATATATTCACACATTGCCATACTATTCAGTCTTAAAAAATATGAGATTCTGTCATTTGCAACAACATGGATGAATATAAAGAACGTTCTGTTAGTGAAATAACTTTCTGGGTTCAAAAAGACAAATTCTGCATGATTTTGCTTATATGTGGAATCTAAAAAAGTAAAACTTATATAAACTGAGAGTAAAATGATAACTACCAGAGGAAGAGGTTGGTAAAGTGGGAAGATGCTGGCCAAAGAACACAACATTTTAGTTAGAAGAAATAAGTCCACAAAATCTATTGCATATTATGGTGACTATAATTAATAATAAAATGTTTTATTCTTAAAAAAAAATAAACTAGATTGTAACTGTTCACTTAAAAATCTCACTACACAAAAATGAGAAAAGGCATATTTCAATTAACTTGATTTAGCCATTCTTCAATATATACATATATCAAAACATGACGCTTTATACCATAAATATATACAATTTTTACTTGTCAAGTAATAAAAATAAAATTAAAAATTAAGCATATACTTTATAAGACTTGATTCTATTCTTCTATTCATATGCTAAATAAAGATGGCAGGGTCCATTATTTTTATAGATTAGCTTATGACAATAATATATTGTAGTTACATTTCCTTACCAGTTAAATATTATTATTATTTTTTTTTGAGTTGGAGTCTTACTCCGTCGCCCAGACTGGAGTGCAGTGGCCGCTCCCGGTCACTGCAGCCTCGACCTGCTGGGCTCGGGCGATCCTTCCGCCTCAGCCTTCCAAGTAGCTGGAACTACAGGCGCGCGCTACCACACCCGGCTAATTTTTTGATTTATTGTAGAGATAAGGACTCGCCAAGTTGCCCAAGCCGGTCTCGAACCCGCGGGCTCAGGCAATCCACTCACCTCAGCCTCCCAAGGCGCAGGATTAAAGGCTGAGCCACCGAGCCCGACCTGGTTAAATATTCTTACATGGCATTAGGTTTTTAAATGGTGACACATCAGTCTATAATATAAAGTCAATAATTTTATATTTTACAAGTTATGCTGTTATCACTGCCTTTCATTCATTTTTTCCCCCAATCTTTAATCTTTTCCTGAGGTTAAATTCCTGAAAGTAAATCATTGAAACAAGCTATAACACTGTAAGATGACTATAGTTAATAACATATAATTTTAAATAGAGAGAAAGATATTGGATGTTCCCAACACAAATAAATGATAAATGTTGGAGAAAATGATTGTAGTAACTACCCTGATCAAATCACTATGCATATATGTATCAAAACATTATTATATACCTCAGAAGTATATACAACTATTATATGTCAAATAAAAGTAAAATAAAGGGAGACACACAAGACAGAAAAATTCAAGCATAAAAATCAAACTTTTATAACACTGTAAAAAAAAGAGAGACTATAAACATTCAGATCTATTTTTTTCAAATTATTACCTAGAAGAATTTTACCAATTTATACTTCCATTAAAAGAATACTAAAATGTCAGTGATTCTGCAGCGTTTCCAATATTCAAAATCTAATTCTAGGTGTCTAACATTCTATATACTTCCTAATTGATTCAATTTTACTAGCAAGTTGTGTTTTCCAGAAAGGCTCATTGATGATCTACTCTTTGATTTCTTCACTATCGGGTAATATTTGCTTCTGTGTACCCAAAGAAGATTTTGACTAAATATAAAACTATTGAATTTTATTTAGTTTTCCCAGGACTCATAGATATTGCTTTATTGTTTGGAATAGAATGTTAAAATTAATCCTTTTTTAAAAAAACATTTATCTTGGCTAAATTTCATATGGCAGTTTTTTTTTCTCTTCCCCTCCCAAGAAGGAGTTATGCATGTATAATAATGCCTGTCTAGTACACACTGAAATAAAAGACAGGTTACTTGGATCTGATATTCTGAGTCACATTTTATTTCTCAATTTCAGAAACTTTAAAATTATGTCTGGACACTAAACGATGCTGTAGAGAAGTCTGGGGGGCAGCTTAACTTTTTTCTTTTGTAAGTGACTTGATTTTCCTGCCTGGATGCTTAAAAAATTTTACCTTTAAAATTTATTATTTATCTAAGATTAATCTTACAGTTAATCATACTGGGATTGATTTCTTTAAATAGAATGTATACTGTAGTTCTCTATATTCTAATCTTCATTTTGATCTGTTACCCTTTTGCATACATTTGATCTCTGTGTAAAATCATATTTATCTTTTGTTGGGAAATGAAACTTTCCTGGACTTTTCAGGGCTCTTATAAAAGCTCCTAATCCTCTTGGCATTCAATGAGGATTAAATCTGTAGCCATTTCTGCAGTTAACTACTCTGATCCCTGCGGGCCAATGGTTATAGCCCTAATAAGATCCCTAGGTTAAATCCAAGGGTGAGAGAGAGACTAGAACATTATGTTCCTAAAAGGAAGAAAGGTTGAAGCATAGTAACTGAAGAGAGTTTAGGTGATTAAAAGCTCAAGAACTGCCTTTTGGCTCATGGACAAATTTTATTTCCATTTCAAATGCTGATAGTAAGGAGGAGACACTGTCAGGAGAAAAGACATCAGTTTTCTCCTTCCCTTTTATAGTCAGATAAAATAATTTTTTCTTATTCCTCATCTTTAGAGAGTCAAGTAACTTGCATGAGACATTTGACCTTTTTTTGATTGTCACTACACAAATAAATCCTGGAATGAGAAGAGGCAAATACACTTAATATTTACTGTAAAGTAATTGATTTCTTATCTATTTCTGATGTAGAATAGCTCAGGTACACATTTAGGATAAAATCAATACAGATGCATATTAAAAACTTGATATATATATATTATGTGCTGATTTAAAAGTGCTGTGAATAACTATACCCCTAGTCTATGTCATTGGGAAATGGACATAGACTAGAAAACCTCCAGCTTTCCTTTCCCTTTTATTGTAACTAGACAGGTAGGTAAATTGATTTTCCATACAGTTCTGCTAAGCAGTTACTGAGGTAACTGCATGAAATTTCATGCCCGCTACTAATCCACTGAAGCCAAGAGAAACAGCAGAGAGTAGCAGCATTTCACATATCATCCCTACATTGCAAGTTTGGACAAGGATGTTAGACTCTCACTAATCAGATAAATCACTCTTCCCTTCAGGAAAAGGTAATAATAAGGGCAAAAGTTTTCTATATAAAACACTCTTTTTATAATAAAACAAGAATACAGAAAAGATCGTGAAGATAGTACCTCTGACATCCTTTTAGCTATATTCACTCTAATTGCTTTACACTTTGGCTGTTTTGTCTCAGCATACAGTGGCCATCCAAAGTCTTTATTTCACACCAGAAGTTTATTTTGCTCTATAATTTCTGATGTTTATTGTTTCCAATTTATGTGTTATGTCTGTTAGTGTGTTGTTTCATGTTCATTTGTTTTCTTGGATCAGCATTTATCTTTTTATCTCATTTTGGTGGTTTAATGTCTTATCTTCTTATTTACATTATAGGCTTACAAAAGGTGCTTAGCAAGTGAGAGGTACTCAGGAGATATTTTTTATGTTGTTTCGGTTGTCTTCTGAGACAGGGTCTTCATCTCTCTTTACCATGTTTCTTCTACCCCTCATTGCTCCTTCGTATTCTTGCTTAGATTCACATAATGATTGCATAGATGTTACACCATTTATCTTTCTCATGCTTGAGGATTTCAACCCAGACTATTTATCTTTTTTTATATTTCAGATGAACTCTTCTTGTCTCCTGTATCTTTTTTATTCCTTCAGTGAATATTTATCAAATTCTAGTTATGTCCTAGATAGTGTTCCAGGTGCAAATTGTGTGACAATGAATGATCAGGGAATGTCTCTTTTATTATATGTCATGTGAGTTAGGACTGGGATGAAAATAATTAGTTAGCCATATGGTGATCTTGAGAATAAAAATAAGAGCTTAGGTCCTGGACCTGGCAAGGGATGGCTGGAATGTTTCAGAGGATAGAAAGAAAACATGGAGCTGGGACACAGTAAATAAACAGGGAATTAGTAAGATACAGATCATGTGAACTCTTATGCATCAGTATATTAGTCTGCTAGTTGTCATAATAAAATACCACAGACTGGATGGCTTCAACAATAGAAATGTACTATCCACAGTTCTGGAGGTTGGAAGTCCAAGACGAAAGTATTGGCAGGTTTGTTTTCTCCTACGACCTCTTTCCTTGGCTTTCAGATGCTCTTCTTTTTACTATGTCTCACATGACCTTTTATCTGTGCTCACACAACCCTAGGGTCTCTTCCTTCTTAGATACTTATAAGGACATCAGTCCTTTTGAATCAAGGCCATTAATGTAACCTTTATCACCGCTTTAAAGCCACTATCTCCAAAGACAGTCACATTCTAAGTTACTAGGGTTTAGTATCTTATGAATTTCGAGGAGTCTCAATTCAGTCCGTGACAACTAGAATTAAGGAGCTAGATTGCATTCTAAGTATCACGAGAGCCTCATCACAAGGTTTCATATGAGGGTGGTTGATGGATCCCTCATACAAAAGGATGTGGTATTTGCATATAACCTCCACACATCTTCCTGTATACTTTATATCCCCTCTAGATTACTTGTAATACCTAATACAAAGTAAATACTGTATAAATAGGTATACTGTTTAGGGAATAATGACAGGAAGAAAGTCTGTACATGTTCAGTACAGACACACTTTTTATTTAATTTATTATTTATTTATTCATTCATTCATTCATTTATTCATTTTGAGTCAAGGTCTCACTCTGTCACCCAAACTGGTTCAGCACAGGCTTGACCTCTTGGTCTCAGGCAATCCTTTTACTTCAGGCTTCAAGTAGCTGGGACTACAGGCACACATCAACTTACTCAGCTAATATTTTAAATTTTTTTTGTAGAGACAGGGTCTCTATTTTCCCTAGGCTGGTCTCAAACTCCTGGGCTCAAGCAGTGATCCCGTCTCGGTCTCCCAAATTGCCTAGATTACAGGCGTTGGCCACTGCACCTGCCACAATTTTTAACGTAGTTTTTGTTTTTATTTTTTTAATTGATAAGTTCTTGCTATGTTTCCAAAGTCAGACTTCAGCTCCTGAACTCAAGCA
Organism: Cephalopachus bancanus; assembly: GCA_027257055.1. Classification (NCBI taxonomy): domain Eukaryota; kingdom Metazoa; phylum Chordata; class Mammalia; order Primates; family Tarsiidae; genus Cephalopachus; species Cephalopachus bancanus. Next base: position 9,689,402 of record JAPVLO010000024.1, on the reverse strand, counting down.
ATCCTCTTGCTTTGGCCTATTAAAGTGCTGCCATTACAAGTGTGAGCTGTGCTGGGCATTAAAAGTATCTTAATATTAATCTGCAATTGGTTGGATCCACAGATGTGAAGCAGTGATCTAGTTTCAGCCTGCCCTAAAGTCTCTCTAAGCATATTTTATACTGTGAATTCTTGTGGTTGCTTCACATTTGGTATTGTATTTAATGAATCAGCTACATGGCAGCCTCTTACTGTCTTTAAGATTGACTTAACTTTAAAAAAAAATTAAATAGTGTATCTACCACTGGTTTTGTGGGGGTTTTTTAATCAAGAAAATGAAGCAGAACAATTAGCGCTAGAAATTATAAATAAACTAAACCCACAGTTCTTAGCAGACATTGAATCTGTCCTGACTCTTTTGCATTTTAAAAAAAAAGAAAAGAACTCGTAAAATACTGCTTTGAGCAGAATAGGCTGAAGTGACACAGGCTCAGACACACCAAAACTAATTATCTAGAATAAGTGATTTGAAGCAGGACCAATAAGAGATTGGGAGTAAGCATATTAAAGCCACTATAATAGAAGACATGCAATGAGACAAAAGAAATGAAGGGATGGAAATGTAATGCATAGAAGGAAACTTATATAGGAGATTAAGAAAGTTACATTCCTATCGTCTTTTATTCTGATGAAAGTGAATGACGTTCTTTGGCAATGAGTTTGAATCCAGTATTTAGGAGAGAACAGACTTGTCCTGTAGTTGATGGCATAAAGGACAAATTTTCTTTGTCTTCCCAGCCCCGCCTTCTTTTCTTATCCTTCCCTTCTTTGTGAAGATAATTAGATACATGGCAGAAATTATATGGATGTGTCAACTCAAAGAGCAGAGATGCTGTAGGCTGTGCTTATCTAGCTAAAGGCAGGATTTTCCCAATGTCACATCCTCTTCATCAGTCATGAAACTACTGGGCTTATACATGAATAATTCTTCAGCTGAAGAAATAATGTGCTGTCAGAGGACATTTTTTTCCCCCAACTTTTACTGAATTGCTAGTCCCAAAAGGTCTAGCTCTCATTTGGCTAGATGTCTCTATTTGGTGCAAAGTCATTTTTTCGATAACTCATTATAATATACTAATAAATATGAATATTATGCCTTATTATCCTTGTTACAAGGTTGCAGTGGGCCATGGAGGTGGGTAGACAAATGGAAAGTAAATCAGACAGCATCTTGGATCTGTATACATTTCCCCCAGATAAAAAATTTATTATAATATCCACAGCAAAATGAACATGCACTTAACTAATAGAGGAGGAATGGAAAGACAAAATCTCATAACCATTTTTTAATTGCTAAAAGTAAGGAAAAAGAGAGACTAGGACATTAATCTAGTCAGATAAATATAGCATTGTAATTTTATAGAGAATAGATTCTTGTCATATAGTTTTTAAATCTGTCATACCACAAGATGGCTCAGTTATTATAGCAAAATTATACATTTTGAAGATTGATGAGCATTGACAAATTTTATATTATAGGACTATTCTGTAGAACACCTAAATATAGATATAGAAGTATGTTTTTCAGTGCTTTCAGATTAATATAGTAATAGTGTTACTTTGGAGAGGGTTTACTTCCCCCCAAAATAATCTACTCTTGCTCCTTTAAATGGAATGGGATTATATTATATTATGCAATATTGGATGACTTAAATAATTATTAGGAAAGCTGATGAAATAGACTTCAGGCTAAGCATCCAGAAAAGCTCTCTGACGTCACACCACAGACCTGGGCAGCTAAGACACAATTAGGATAATGCCTTTTTTAACTTTTAATTTTTTTATTTTGAAGGTGTGGGGTACAATTCAGGGTTAGGTATACAAATGCCCCTTTCACTTTCAAACATATGGTACCTTTTAAGTAAGGAATCTGATGCTCAGCTGCCCAACATTGCTAACTGTGCCATGATCCACACCAGCAAAATGGCACCTCACTCCCTGTTTATCTTCCCACTTAACTCAGTTCTGAATTTTCATTTCAGAATGCGACTGGTGAACCTAAATTACATTCAGAATGATGTATGTAAGGGATTCTGGGAAAGTTTTGACCTCAAGCATACCATTATAAAATGCTGCAGGTGTGTTAGAAAAGAATCTATCTGTTAGGTAGTTATGAAATTTCCTATAGCTAGGTTTGTAAAGGTGGTCTTGTAGAGGCTGCTGCAAATGTTAATGAGTGAAACTTTCCTATAGCCCTAAAATTTCCCTAGCCTAGCCTGCTTATTCTATGAACATTAATACCAAAATTTGAAAAAGACAACACAAAAACAAATAAAAATAAAAATAAAAAAACAGAGAATTCTTGCACAGAAAAAATTATTATAAAAATATTAGTGAATAAAATTCACCAGTATATAGAGAAGGCATATACTACGTATAACCAAGTGGGGTTTATCCCAGGAATGCAGTTCAATCAATGTAATTCACTATGTGAACAGGAAAAAAAAGACAAAATAACATAAAATTTTCAATAGAAGTAAAAATATTGTTTTGGTAAAGTTAAGTAGACATTCCCAACTAATGGGGAAGGAAGAAATTAATTTAGCATGATAAGGACCTCTATGAAAAACTTGCCAGTGAAAAAGGATCTATCCCAGACAAACTTGCCTTACCATTCTTCATGCTAAATCTCAGAGCAAGGCAATTTCCTTTCTAGTGGCAATGCCTGGCTACGTATCTTGCTGATTAAAATTTAAAGTTTTAGAATATAATTACAATGGATATATCTTACATGCCAAATGTACACATTGTTTTATAATTTATAAGAACACTGAAGTCAAAATTTTTTCCGACAATAATCTAGATAATTCCCTATTCTATTATTCTGAATTCAAATTTTCTTTAGAACAAAGTAAATGTTATAATGCATATGATATTCTTCCAAACACTGACACTCATTTTCTGGCCTGGACTCAGTTCTAGAAGATCAGCACTCATCCACAGATGTTGGAAAATATATTAATAACTTCAAGGTCAATCTGATACTAGACACCTCATGAGCTATTACTATATGGATTCTATATTATAAAAATTCCTTTTTTTTTTTTTTTGAGTTGGAGTCTCACTCTGTCACCCAGACTGGAGTGCAGTGACTGCTCCCGGCCACTGCAGCCTCGACCTGCTGGGCTCCGGCAATCCTTCCACCTCAACCTTCCAAGCAGCCGGAACTACAGGCGCGTGCTACCACGCCCGGCTGATTTTTGATTTATTGTGGAGATGTTTATTTTCTTTATTTCATGTTGCTTGGTGTCACCAACATTTAACTTTGAATTTTTTTAATTTATTTATATTTTTATTTTTTTAACATATTTATTATTTTAAAATTGTGGGGTACAGTTAAGGGTTAGGTATACAAATATGCATCGTTCAGGTACCCTTGCTGATAAGGGATGTCTCCCCATCCCCATACAGATATTGACTACCGTTAATCCCACCTCGCTTCCCCTCCCTGCCCCCCCCACAGTTTTCCACAACTGTCAATCCTTTTCTTATAGTATTATGATAGATGTTCAAGGTCCACTGTATGAGTGAAAATATGTGATTCTCAGATCTTTGTTTCTGTGAGAGATCACTCAGTATTATAGACTCTAGTTTCATCCAGGTTGCTGCAAAATTCATGATTTTGTTCTTTTTTATGACTGCATAGTATTCCATTGTGTACATGTACCACATTTTTAAATTCAGTCCTCTTTTGATGGACAGCATGGTTGGTTCCAAGTTCTTGCTATTGTGAGCAATGCTGTGATAAACATGTGTGCAGATATCTTTTTTATAGAGCGATTTGAGTTCTTCAGGGTATATTCCCAGTAGGGGGATTGTAGGGTCATAGGGGAAGTCGATATTTAGAGCTTTTAGGAATCACCACACCACTTTCCACAGAGATTGCACTAGTTTACACTCCCACCAACAGTGTAGAAATGTTCCCTTTTCACTACACCCTCTCCAGCCACTGTTGTTTTTTGATAATTGCCATTCAACTGGAGTTAGGTGGTATCTCAGTGTAGTTTTAATTTGCATCTCCTTGATGATTAGTGAGGTTGAACATTTCTTCATGTGTCTGTTGGCTGCTCGGATGTCTTCCTTTGAGAAGTGTCTATTCATATCTTTTGCCCACTTTGTAATAGGGTTATTTGTTTTTTTCTTTTCAGCACATTTGAGTTCCTTGTAGATCCAAGATGTTAAGGCTTTGCCAGACCTGGAGTTGGCAAATACTTTTTCCTAGTCCGTGGACTGTCTCCCTGCTCTCTTGATGGTTTCTTTGGCTTTGCAGAAGCTTGTCAGTTTAATGAGGTCCCATTTGTCTATCTTATCTCTTGTGGCCCGTGCGTTTTGGGTTTTGTTCAGGAATTGGATGCCAGTTCCAATCCATAAGGGTGTGTCCTGCATTTTCTAAGGTTCTTATGGTTTGAGGTTTTACATTTGGTCTCTGATCCATTTAGAGTTAATTTTTGTGTATGGGGATAAATAGGGATCTTGTCTGAATCCTCTGCATGTGGTCAGCCAGTTTTCCCAGCACCATTTACTGAAGAGGTTCTCCTCTCCCCAGTGGTAGGTGGTGGAGGCTTTGTCAAAGATGAGTTGGTTGAGAAATTGAGGTTTTGCTTCTGGAATCTCAATTTTATTCCATTGGTCTATATGCCTGTTCCTGTACCGGTACCAAGCTGTTTTGATTATTGTAGCTTTATAGTAAAGTTTGAAGTCTGGTAGCATGATACCTCCTGCTTTGTTTATTTTTTGCTGAGGATTGTTCTGGCTATTCTTCATCATGATTTCCTGTATTGTTTTTTCTAGCTCTGAGAAGAATGTTGCTGGTAATTTGATGGGTATTGCATTAAATCTGTAGATTGCCTTAGGTAAAATGAACATCTTCACAATGTTGATTCTTCCAGTCCATGAGCATGGGATATTTTTCCACTTGTTTGTGTCATCTTTGATTTCTTTGAGCAGTGTTTTTGTAAAGATCTTTCACATCTCTGGTTAGGAAGATGCCAAGGTATTTCATTTTTCTGTGGCTATTGTGAATGGGATTGTGCTTTTTATTTGGGTTTCTGTTTGTTTATTATTGGTGTAAAGAAATGTGATTGTCTTTTGCACATTTATTTTATACCCTGAGACTTTGCCAAAGTCCTTTTCAGTGCAAGGAGGCTTTTGACAGATTCTCTTGGGTTTTCAAGGTACACAATCATGTCATTGGCAAAGAGAGATAACTTGACTTTCTCTTTTCCTATTTGTATACCCCTGATCGCCTTCTCTTTTCTGATTGCTCGAGCCAGGAATTCCAATACTATATTCAACCGGGGGGGGAGAGAGAGGGCATCCTTGTCTCATTCCAGTTTTCAGGGGAAATAGTTCCAATTTTTGTTTGTTTAGGAGTATGCTAGCTGTGGGTTTCTCGTAGATGGCTTTTACTATTTTCAGGTATGTTTCATGTATGCCTAGATGTTTGAGGGTTTTTATCAAGAAGGGGTGCGGGATTTCATCAAGACTTTTTTCTGCATCTAATGATATAATCATGTAGTTTTGTTCTGACCTCTGTTGATATATTTAATTACCTTTATTGTCTTTTAATGTTGAACCAGCCTTGCATCCCAGGGATGAAGCCTACTTGGTCATGATGGATGATTTTTGAGGTATGTTATTGAATCTGGTTTCCTAGGACCTTGTTGAGAATTTTGGCTTCTATGTTCATCAAAGATATTGGTCTGTAGTTCTCTTTCTTTGTTGGGTCTTTACCTGACTTGGGTATCAATGTGATGTTAGCTTCATAAAATGATTTGGGGAGGGTTCTATCTTTCTCAATTGCCTGGAATACTTTCAGTCAGATTGGTATCAGCTCCTCCTTAAATGTCTTATAGAATTCTGCTGGAAAGCCATCTGGTTCAGGGATTTTTTTTGTAGGTAGTTTGCTTATTACATAGTCAATTTCCTTGATTGTTATTGGTCTATTTAGGGTCTTGATTTCTTCTTGTTTCACCCTAGGCAGGTTGTATGATATGAGAAAGTCTTCCATTTCTTTAAGGTTTTCAAGTTTGTTCCCATACAGGTGTACATAGTAGTCTCTAATGATCTTTTGTATTTCCTCAGGGTCAGATGTGACTTCATCTTTTGTGTTTCTGATTGTATTTATCTGGGCTTTTTCTCTTTTTTTCTTGGTCAGTCTAGCTAGGATACCATCGATCTTGTTTATCCTTTCAAAGAACTAGCTTTTTGTTTCACTGATTTTTTGTATTATCTTTTTGTCTTCTATGTTTTGGATTTGGGCTTTTATTTTGGTGATCTGGATTCTTCTGCTGCAGTTAGGGTTTTGATGGTCTTGCTTTTGCAGTTTCCTAAAGTGACTTGTTAGGCTGTTGATTTGTGATCCTTCCATTTTCTTCATGTGTGCTTGCAGGGATATGAATTCCCCTCTTACTACAGCTTTCATGGCATCCCAGAGATTTTGGTAAGATGTCTCTTCATTTTCATTTTTTTCCAGGTATCTTTTAATCTCTGTTTTGATTTCATTGTTGACCCAGGATTTGTTTAGCATCATACTATTTAGTGTCCATGTCTTTGTGGGTTTGGGGGGAAACCTTGTTGGTGTTGATGTTTATTTTTATTCCACTGTGGTCTGTGAAAGGGCATGACTAAATTTTGATCTTTTGAAATTTGTTTATGCTTGATTTATGGCCAAGTATGTGATTAATCTTAGAGTATGTTGCATGCATAGATGCATGCAACATAGATGCATAGATGAGTAGAATGTATATTCTGTTGTTGTTGAGTGGAGTGTTCTGGAGGTATCAATTAAGACCATTTGGTCAAGAGTCACATTGAGCTCCCAGATTTTGTTGCTGATTTTTTGTCCTTATAATCTGTCTCGGGTTGTGAGTCGGGTATTAAAGTCCCCAGTAATGATGGTGTTAGAGTCAATATCTTTCTTTAGTTTTCCTAGAAGCTGCTTTATGAAAGTTGGTGTTCCTATGTTGGGTGCATATACGTTTAGTATAGATATTTCTTGATGGAGTGACCCTTTTATCATTATGTAGTGGTCTTCTGTATCTTTTTAAATTTTTGATAGCTTAAATGGTATTTTGTTTGAAATTAAGATTATGACTCCTCCTTTCTTTTGTGTTCCTTTCACCTGAAAATTTGTTTCCCATGCTCTTACTTTGAGTTTGTGCATGTCCTTTCTAGTGAGATGGGTCTCTTGAAGGCAATATGTTGTTGCCTGGTGGTATTTTATTCATTTTGTCATTCTATGTCTTTTCACTGGTGCATTTAGTCCATTCACATTCGAGCTAATTATTAAAATGTGAGAGTTGGTCCCTATCATAAAATTCTTATAGAGTTGTTGTTCCTCTTTGTTTGTTATCTTTCTTTTAGTTTAGGGGTTGGTTCGTGTGTATTTTACTCTTTTTCCTGTACTCTTGTTCTTTTTTCCTTTTCTTCTGTGTTTAGTAGTTTCTTGTAGAGGTGGTCTGGTGGCAACATAAGTTCTTAGGGATTTGTCGTCTGGGAAAGATTTTAATTCTCCCTTGCTGATGTAGCTTAGCTTGGCTGGGTAGGGTATTCTTGGTTGAAACTGTTTATCTTTTAGAACTTTGAAGATAGAGCTCCAGGCCCTCCTAGCCTGCAGAGTTTCTGTAGATAAATCTGCTGCTATTCTAATTGGTCTTCCATGGAAGGTGATCTGGCTTTTTTCTCTTGCTGCCTTTAGGATTTTTTCTTTTATGCCTACTTTGCTTAGGCAAATTATTGTGTGTCTGGGAGTTGGTCTTCTCATTTATTGTCTTGCAGGGGTTTTCTGAATCTCTTGTGTTTGAATTTTCATGTCACTGATGAGATGAGGGAAGTTTTCTTCAATAGTCTCATGGAATATTTGTTCCAAGGTGGCCCCTGTTTCTCTTTCTGTTTCAGAAAGGCCAATTACTCTTAGGTTCTTTCTCTTGAAGTAATGGCTCATGTCTTGAAGGTTTTGTTCTTTCCTTTTAAGCTTCTTTTCTATGTTTTTGACATTTTGGGTTAGTTGTATATTTTGGCTCTGAGATTCTTTCTTCTGCTTGGCTAATTCTGCTTTCTATGCTTATCAGTTTGTTATTTATTTCATTTACAGTATTATTAATTACTGTTATCTCAGTTATCAACTCCTTCCTAGTTTCTTCTTGTCTCTCCTCAATTCTTTGTAATCTCTCCATTAGTGTCTTGATATCTAGGTTTGTAGTTTGAGACCAGTCATTCTGGGGGCATTGCTTGCATTCTGAAGTCAGTTTTCTCAGTGGCTGCCCTCCCAGGGGTCTGGGAGAGACCCATATTCTTCTTTTGGTTTTTCTTCATTTGTGTAGATTTTTCTCTCTCGGCCCCCTTCCCTCCCCTTCTTTAATTCTGTTTTTCAGGGAAGGTGGGATTGTTTTTACTTCTTTTTGTTCAATCTCCTGTTCTTCCTTATGAGAGTCCTCTGGATTTGTTCACTTTTGAGGCTGGAGTGTGGTCTGGGGGCTGTACTTTTTGCAGTTTTGAGGTTTAATTGAGGGGGAAGCTGTGATTCAGAATCTGTCTGCTGATCCCAGTATCCACCAACAGGTGTATGGGCACAATGGAACTTATTTCCCACTGCCTTACAATCTGTCCATGCACCAGAGTGTAGGTTTGATCCCTGGAACAAAAGGAGGTATGAAAAAGGAAAATAATGGAAGAAGGGGGGGGTCAAGAGGAAGTTATAAAGAGAGAAGCATGAGAGGGAAAATAGGCATATATACCAACTAACATATGAAAAAGAGACACAAGGCCAGAGAAGAGTGAAAAACAGACACACAAACAAAATTCCCTAAAGTATACTGATAACCACACAACAACAGTCCAATAAAATCATGCCTTTTTATGTGTTTTTCCCCAACACAAACAAGTAGTCCAAATCAAAAAACAAAAGTGAGCAACACAAACACAAAAATTAAAAGTCAAAATAAGAAATCTGCCTAGCTCTGGAATCTTTCCTGGTGTCTAAAGTCTCTTCAACTCTGATCTCTAGCCTCTCCCTTTGCTTTCATTGCAGGCAGATAGATTTACTTGCAGCTTGGGGTTGTTCCTTTCGCTTGCTGCCTGAGTGGTCTGTGATGCTGAGTTGCCTGTATCTGATTCAGCATAGGGGAGGGGTTTTGTCTCCTGTTTAGTGATGTTATCTTAGAAATCATGGTGGTGGCTGCTTGTAGGTGGGCAGGGCAATGCAAATCTCTATCTGGAAAATGGTCGAGGTGGGCAGCTCCTCTTTTGTGGATCCTTTCTCTCTGCTCATCCGGTCCATGGGCGATCCACTATGATGGGTTGTGGTGGCATATGAGGCACCGGGGATCAACTGCACAGCTGGGTGCTGGATCTGGTGTGCCACCAGTGGCCTGCGGTAGAGGAGGGAGCTGGGAGTTCCCTCTTCTGGAGCTGAGAACAGCTGATTTACACCTCCTTAAGATATATTGTTCCCTTACATAACCATGGGGTTGCACGCTGGGTGCCTCAGCCAGAGTAGGACCGGAGCTCCAAAGGGCAGCTGGTGAGTGGTGACAGCAGCTTTGGGCCCCTCACTGGGTACTTCAGCCACAAATGGAGCTTGTATCTCTGAGGTGCGGGCACCTAGAGCCTCCCTGGCTGATGGCGGCTTGAAATAGGGCTGGGGGAGTACCCAGAACCCAGGGTGGGGAGCTGGAACGGGAATAAAGTGAAGGCACTTCATTCAGTTTCTGTCTCATAACAGCTTATCAATAAATATGTTTCACTGATTCCTTATGCAATGATATCGAGAAGATGATTTGTGTCCTTATGAAGATATCAAGTATTTGCCACTGTCTGTACTCTAAAACAGTGGCTCTCACTCCAGGACAAATTTGCCCCCAAGACGGCAGTGCATTATCTGCAGGAATTTTGGTTGTGAGAACTCAAGGGAGTTACTACTTGTGTCTATTGGCTTGAGGCAGAAGTTCCTTCTTTTTTTTTTTTTTTTTTTTTTTGAGTTGGAGTCTCACTCTGTTGCCCAGACTGGAGTGCAGTGGCCACTCCCTGCCACCGCAGCCTTGACCTACTGGGCTCTGGCAATCCTTCCGCCTCAGCCTTCCAAGTAGCTGGAACTACAGGCGTGCGCTACCACACCCGGCTAATTTTTGATTGATTGTAGAGATGAGGTCTTGCCAACTTGCCCAGGCGGGTCTTGAACCCGCAGGCTCAGGCAATCCACTCACCTCGGCCTCCCAAAGTGCTGGAATTATAGGCTGAGCCACCGAGCCCGGCCAGAAGTTGCTTCTTAACATCATCCAAAGTTCAACAAAACCCCTACAACAAAGAATTATTAGGCTCAAAATATCAATGGTGTCCTGTTCTAAAAAACTCCTACTTAGTAAAATATCTAAGCTGTCTCTAGACTAGATTAGTAGCAAAACTGAAAAAATGATCCAATAAACTTGTTACATCCTAGCTTTCTTTATCTGACTGATTTGAGGGACATTCCCTCTGTACTTTGTGTGGACTATTGGCAGACATTTTAGCAGGAGCTGGAAGCTCTAACAGTACTAACACTCCGCACTACAAATTGCAACTCCAGGAGATAACTCAGCTTTGTATAGGACAGTGTTCAGTATAAAACTCCTTGGTTCAGGTCACAGAGTCTTCCTTTCTCCCCAGTTCATAGTCTTCTACTGTCATCCTAATTGAGACCTTATCTGTACCATATAGGGTAAAATTATTAACAAGGTGTACATTAGCCACAATGAATGTAGCAGTTCTGTAATAAATATGCCATAGAACAAAATGACTGACTACTGATATCCAAGTATAGAAACTAGGTGGATAGGGTACCCAGTCACTTGATTTGTGTGACAAAGAACGTAATTTTTGTGATTTATTTAAGACAGGAATTCTTACATCTTTGAAAAGTAAAGCAGGCTATATTATGAAGAAAATGTATTTTTATCGGAGCACTTTGGGAACACCCTGACATTTCCTTTATTTTTCTATCAGATTTTTTGCAAGTTTCTCTTTGATGCTTCCGTAAATCAATAGTTGCCTTATGAAATATAGATTCTACATATTCCCTAAAATCACAAAAGACTTATATAAAGTAATTATAATTGATTACTATATACATAACTTTTACATCCCCCAGACATAAACATTTTAAGTGATAGCTTTTAATGTATCTTGTAATCTTGTATATATCCAGAAAATTAAAAGTTTTTATATAGAAATAGTAATATATCTGCATATTTCATTCTATGTATTCATGAAATATATATTTGCATAAACCTATATAAGTGTTATCAAAAATGAGCAAGTTATAAAGGTGAAAATATTACTGGAAAAACCTCCACCTGTCTGTTCCATACTGCTTTTATGTATGCTAAAGTAAAATGGATTTGATAACAATGGTAGTGTTATTTATTTATTTATTTTTGAGTTGGAGCCTCACTCTGTCACCCAGACTGGAGTACAGTGGCCGCTCTCGGCCACTGCAGCCTCAACCTGCTGGGCTCCTGTGATCCTTCTGCCTCAGCCTTCCAAATAGCCGGAATTACAGGCATGCGCTACCACACTCGGCTGATTTTTTTATTTATTGTAGAGATGAGGTCTCGCTGCCCAGGCGGGTCTCGAACCCGCAGGCTCAGGCAATTCACTCACCTCAGCCTTCCAAAGGCGCGGGATTACAGGCTGAGCCACCGAGCCTGGCTGGTAGTGTTCTTAATAATACATTTTGTTACAGCATACAAGTTTTTTCTTTAGTTATTAAAAGTTAAAAAATTAAAATTAGTCAAAATAAAATAATTATATGGTAGCAATTTAGCCAACTTCTTCAAGTATTCTTTAAACTGCACTGATAAGGAAAATGATAACAGAGTGCATAAAACTCACAAGAAGATATATTTCAAAATTTTTTTCAAGATGAATTCAATTTTTCTAGCTAATTTACCAATCATGCAGACTGGTATTAATCTACTAGCTCAGAGCTTAAAGTAAATTTGGCTATATAGGTCTAGTATCAGAAAAATGAGACAATTTACTTGATGATCTTTTTTTTTTATCACAATCAACCACTGTCCTACCATTATATTTTAAAAACAAACAAACAAAAACAACTTTTAATAACTCTAAACATTTTTCAGGTTTATTATTGATAATTAGGAGCACATGATTCACCCTAGCAAAATAAGTATAAATTTTTTTTTCCTGACCTCCTCATAAACTCAGTTTTACTGGCCTCCTATTAAAACTCATCAGCCAATATTTATTTTCTCACCAACCTAGTGAAATTGTCTTTCTTCTTTTTGTGTCACATGCAAACAGTGAGATAACATTATGCATTCACCCTATAGGGAACAACATGACAGTTTCCAGGAATTCAAAATTGGAAATGATAATGTAAGTTTTTGTCCAGGCTATCTTCATCTATTCTAATTCTAGATGCCTTTTTTGCACCCTCTCACTAAATCTATTCTCTTAACTTTCATCAACACCAGAAAATGGAGAGGGGAAGGGGTAGAGGAAAAAAAAAATTTCATACTTATGTGTGATGGCTTTCTTGATGGCATTGGAAAGAAAATAATATCTATTCCTTCTCTTTTCCTATAACTTATATTTCATTTCTTCTTCCTCTCTCACATAGCACCTAAAATACCTGCACAGTATGTGTGTGTGCATGCATTTGTATGTTTTAATCTCTACCTTTCTCCATATGCAACAAACTAGCCTCAATGTCTTGATAAAATATCTTCAGTAAGCTTAAGTTTCTATAAAGCTTCTTCAAGACTCAGTTTCAAATTTTCTACTTTGTTCCGTTGGTTTATGTGTCTGTTTTATGCCAGTAAATACTGTTTTGATTATGATAGCTTTGTAGTATAATTTGAGATCAGGTAGTATGATGCCTCCAGATTTCTTCTTCTTGTTCAAAATTGCTTTAGTTATTTAGGATTTTTGTGGTTTCACACAAGTTTTAGAATGCTTCTCCCCCCCTGTTTCTGTGAGTATAGCCCTTAAATTTTGATAAAGATTATGATGAATCTGTAGATTATTTGGGGTATTATGGAAAATTTCATAATGTTGATTCAATCCATGTACAAAGGATTTAAAAAGTTTATTTGAGTCTTTTTCAATTCCCTTATCAGTCTTTTAGAGTTAACAGTGTATAGATATTTCACCTCCCTTATTAAATTTATTTCTAAGTACTTTATTTTTATAGATATTGTATGTAGGAGTATTTTCTTAATTTCTTTTTAGATAGATAGTGGATAAAAGTGCTACTGATTTTTGTATGTTAATTTAGTATTTTGTAACCATTACTGAATTTGAAATTACTTCTAACAGTTTTGGGGAGTCTTAACAATTTTCTATATGTAAAATCAGGTCATTTGCAAACAGAGAATCTTTTACTCTATTCTTTTTGATATGGATATCTTTTATTTCTTTTTCTTGCCCAATTAACCTGGTTTAGAACTTTCAGCATTAAGTTGATTAGAAGTGAGAATGTTAAGGTTGTGTTGAGGTACATTTCTTCTATTCCTAACATTTTGAGAACTTTTATCTTAAAAGGATGAATTTTGTCAAGTTAATTTTGTTGAATTTTGTCAGATGTTTTTCTTTGGTTTTTTTTTTTTTGCATTTATTGAGATGATCATATGATTTTTGTCCTTCATTTAGTTAATGTGGTGTGTCACATTTATCAACTTGTGTATGTTATTCAATTATTGCATCACAGGGATACATCTCACTTGACCATGGTGTGTGATCCCTTTGATGTGCTGTTGAATTGAATTTGCAAGTATTTTATTGAGTTGTTTTTTTTTTTTTTAGGCATGTTTACCAGTAATATTGCCATGCAATTTTCTTGTAATTTCCTTGTCTGTCAGTGATTCAAGGTAATGCTGACCTCACAAAGAAAGTTTGGAAGTGCTTCTTCCTCTTCAATTTTTTGGAGTAGATTGAACAGGACTGATCATAATCCATCCTTAAGCATTTGATAGAATTTACCAGTAAAGCCATTAGGATTTTTCTTTGCTGGGCAATTTTAGATGATTGAATCAATATTTTTATTTATCAATGATCTGTTAAGATTTTATATTTCTTTATGATTCAGTCAAATAAGTTTTATCTATCCCTGAATTAATTCATTTCCTTTAGATTATCCAATTTGTTGTCATGGAATTGTTTATAGTAGTTTTTAAAAACAATTTTTTTTGAGTTGAGTCTCACTCTATAGCCCAGGCTGGAGTGCTGTGGCACACTCACGACCACCCCAGTGTCGACCTGCTGGGTTCAGGCGATCCTTCTGCTTCAGCCTTCCAAGTAACCAGAAGTACAGGCGTGCGCTGCCAGGGCCGGCTAATGTTTTTCTGATTTATTGTAGAGATAAGGTCTTGCCAAGTTGCCTGGGCTGATCTCGAACCCTCAGGCTCAGGCAATCCTTTCACCTTGGCCTTCCAAAGTGCTGGGATTACACCGAGTCTGGTCTACAGTAGCTTCTTATGATCTTTTATATTTTTGTGGCATCAGTTGTAACTTTGTTTTTCATTTTTTATGTTATTGAAGTTGTCACTCTTTTTAAGCTAAAGGTTACCAAATTTATTTATCTTTTCATAAAACTAACTCTTCATTTATCTTTTCTATTATTTTTTAGCTTGTGGTTTAAATATTTATGCTGTGATCTTGTTATTTTCTTTCTTCTCCTAATTAAACATTATGCTATAAACTTCCCTCATAGAACTGTTTTTGATGAATCTCATACATTTTGATATATTGTGTTTTGGGTTTTGTTTATCTTGAGATTTTTAATTCCCTTTTTGATTTCTTCATGATTTATTGTTTCTTCTGGAGTATGGTGTTTAATTTCTACATACTTGTAAATTTTCCAGTATTATTTTTCCATTATTGATTTCTAAGTTCATACTATTCTAGTCAGAAAAGATACTTGATATTATTCCAATATTCTAAAATTTGTTAAGACTTGTTTTGTGGTCTAATATATGATCTTTCCTGGATAATGTTTTGTGTGTGCTGGAGACAAATGTGTACTCTTCTGCTGTTAGATGCAATGCTATGTATATGTATATTAGATACTTTTGAAATTTTTTAAAAATGCCATTTTTTATTGACTTTCTGTTTGAATGATCTACCCATTATTGAAAGTGAGGTATTGAAATCTCCTACTGTTCTTGTACTGATAAGCATTTCTCCCTTCAGATCTGTTAATATTTACTTTATATATTTAGATGTTCCAATGTTGGGCACACATATATTTACAATTGATATATCTTAAAGGAATGATTTTTAAAATCTCCATATATTAACTTTTTTGTCCCTTTTTGATGCCAAGTCTATTTTTCTGATATATTTATAAATACTTCTGCTTTCTTTTGATTTCCATTTGCATGAAATAATATTTTTTCATTCTTTTATGTTCTACGTGTGTCCTTAAAATTGAAGTGAGTCTCCTGTAGGTAACACAGAGTTGGGTGTTACACAGAGTTGGGCCTTTTTTTTTTGAGCCATTCTATTTTTTTTTTTTGAGAATTTAATTCATTTATGTTCATGGTAGTTGACAACAAATTAATTTTGATTGTATAAAAAAACTTTATGCTTTTACATTACCTTCTTCATTTTATGTGTTTGATGTCACATTTTACATATATTTTGTATTGTGTATACATTAACAAACTATTGTAGCCATATTTTCGAATATTTCTGTCTTCTAACTTTTATCCTGGAAATATAAGTTATTTACATACTACCATTAACGTATTGGAAATATTGTGAATTTGACCAACTACTTACTTTCACCGATGAGTTTAATACTTTCACATGTTTTCATGTTACTAGATGTGTGTTTTGATTTTAGAGTTTATAATTTCCTTTAGCAACTCTTGTAAATCAGACTTAGTGGTCATAAACCCTTTCAAGATGTCTTGTTTGGGGACGACTTTATCTAGCCTTCATTTTGAAAAACAGTTTGTCATGCAAAATATTCTTGGTTGAAATTATTTTATTTTAGCCCTTTGAATATATTATCTCTCTCCTTGTCTGCAATATTTCTTCTGATAAATTAACTGATATCCTTTTGGAAGTTCTCCTGTACATGAGGATCATCTTTTCTTTTAATGTATTCAAGATTTTATTTTTACAATTAGTTTTAGATAGTTTGACCATAATATGTCTCCACAAAAACCTTCTTTGGATAAAAAATGACTGAATACATTAAAGTCTTATGTATCTGTAATGGATTGAAAAAGTTTGTAGTCATTCTTTCTTTAAATAAGATTTTCTATCTTTTCTTCTTCTGAAATTTTTATGATGCAAATTAATATTTCCCTTGGTGGTGTTCCAAATATCCAGTAAACTTTCTTAATTTCTTTTTATCCTTTTTTCTTCTTTTTGCTCTGTATATTTTCTTTTCTTTCTTTTTTTTTCTTTTGAGTCAGAATCTCACTCTGTCGCCCAGGCTAGAGTGCAATGGCATGCTCATGGCCACAGCACCGTCGACCTGCTGGGCTCAAGCTATCCTTCCACCTCAGCCTTCCAAGAGGCTGGAACCACAGGTATGCACCACCATACCTGGCTAATTTTTTGATTTATTGTAGAGACCAGGTCTCGCCAAGTTTACCAAGATTGTCTTGAACCTTAGACTCAGAATCCTCTCACCTCCGCCTCCTAAAGTCCTGGAATTACAGGCATGAGCCACAGTGTCTGGCTTCTGTATATTTTCAAGTGACTTATTTTTGCCTTCACAGATTCTTTCTTCTGTTTGATCAAGTGTGTGTACTTTTGACTGTATTTTTCATTTTATTTGTTGTATTTTTTCCCCCAGAATTTCTGTTTGGTTCTTTTAGTGATTTATATTGCTTTGTTAAATGTCCTGTTTTATTCTTGTAATTTTTTTTTTAATTTCATTGAGTTGTTTATTTCTGTGCTTTTCTAGCTCACCCAGTTTCCCTAAAACATTTATTTTGAATTATTTGTCAGGAAACTCATAGATTTTTATTTATTGGAGGGTGATTATTAGAATATTTTTTGTGTGTTCCTTGGTGGTACATGTTTTCTTGAATGTTTATATTATCTGAAGTCTTGAATTGCTGTTTTTGCAGATGCAGTTATTGCCTGTTTAATGGAGTTTAACATGTTCAGAAAATCGTTGGATGGATGCATGCATGCCTCCCTTGCTAATTTCCAACTAAAATGGCATTACTGGTACAAAGTATTTATATGATTAAACATAACTTATACTTAATATATAAATTTATATGTACTCAATATATAAATCAATCTGTTTAACATTGCAATTATCATATATGTTGGGTTATATGTAACCTAAGTTCTTCAGGGAAGTTTTTGTTTATTACATTTTTATACCATTCTAATAAGTGTTTTATACAAAATCCATTAGTTGAAGAATGAATATTCTATTAAATATTGCCAGAAAATTAAACAAAGCAAACAACTGCTCTTAGGCATATTTATAATGTATTCCTCAGGATATAAAATAATGGAACCTGTGGTCTCTAAAAGGGTTCCTGAAATTATTTATTAAATTTTTAAATGAGCATCCCAATAAAACCTTTTGGAATTAACAGGAAGATCAAACAATATTTTCACTATAAAATACACTACCATAATGAGAGATTTGTTTTGCCCATTTCTGTCAATATTTTGCAAAAGGCCTCTAGAAAAATGGAACTTATTTATTCTTTACAATATTGTATTAATGTGTGTTTGTGAGCTGCTAAATCAACATTGTAGTTGGCAATAAATAGATTCATTTGGTTTTTTATATTGATACTTTGATGCAAAATTGACATAGAAACAATTATTAGAAATTCAAAAACATATCTGAATATCATTTTTATTGTAAAGTAAGCAATATAACTTTTTCTTATAATTAGCTTTTTTGAATTTTGTGAAACGATATGTTTAAATTTGTGCTTTGGAAATTGCTGCTTGTTGTCTATGTTATAGATCAATCTTCATAAGTGACAGCTGCATTGGAGACTGTTTCTTTAAATTAGACTTCCGCAGACTTTAGAGGCTAGGCTCTTAATTTTATGTTTTCAAAAAATAATTGAAATTATGTTTAATGGATTATAATTTTTAATGCATACTCAGATGTTCAAAGACAAAACAGTGTTTTCTAGTTTAGCTTTTTTCTATAATTTCTTGATCATAAATCTGTTGAATATAATATCAATCATAGTTCCATCAAATTTACCTATATCTAAAACTTTAAACTATTTAAGTTCATCCATCTTTTAAAAAATGTTGTAATTTGCTCGGAGTTCTCACTCTACCTGCTTTTCCCAAGATACTCTGTGTGCAGGGTGTAAGGTTTACATAATCACATAGTAGTATTAGGACACAGGGGCACTGCATTCAAATAATTTTCTCTCCATCATCCATGGTCTCTGCTCAACTGTGACTTGTCCCTTCTGTTCCCTATAATGACCACTGAAGTATAACTGAGCCTTTTGATTCATTGAACATTGTGTGGACATCTACCTTGAGGTATATAGTTTCAAGGATGTGCCTCAGTTTATCCCAAACTGCCTTTTCCAAAACAAGGAAAAAAAGTTATTTATCTTGTCTTTACTCTTAGATGATAGTAGGTATCTGTGGGGTACCTCAGGCTTACCTGTCCAATCTCTCTTGTATCCTAGTGCCACAGAACTTCTTACAAGCTGTGCTGAATATGGCTGCATGTCAGGAGCTTGAAGCCTTCCCAGATTTCTTCTCGATAATTATGTCACTGACCCATACCTCTTAATGTTCTCAGGATCTACTTTTTCCAACAGAGAATTTCATCAGGAAAAAGGGCACAAATGTTTAAAGATGACCAGCACTTGTGAATGCATTATTTTTTTTCTTATGTCTACTGGATACTTAGTGGGTAACTCTCATATGCTCTTTTCAATAACAGAACTTTTCTAGGTCATGCTCTCTTTTCTGAGATGACACTCTGGCATTTTTTTTCCTGAAGCCTAATGGCACATAGTTAAAATACTATTTCTGTTTCACACAAATCACTTTTCATTTTATATATCTATAAATGAATGTCAATAAATAGGCAATATAAAAAGTAGGTCATTATTATTGTAATAATACTAAAATGCTTATTATCTATTATTTTCTATATTTAAATCTATATTCTCAAATAAACAAGTAAAGTATGGGAAGCAAATATGATTATAAATGGTTCAGGTAAGAGATAATTTAAGAAAAATATTTTTATATTATCAACAAGGTAGAGTGTATAAATTCTGTATATAGTATGCATGGAGTTATGCCACCTCCTGTTTCCACCACTTACAAATACAGATGCAACTAGATTTTATTATTTCAACTCATCATCACCATTATTTTACTACATTGTATGCTGTTACAGAAAAACATGTATGAAAGCGGCTTTTCAAATTCTATCAAGGTCATTATAAAATAATAAACTCTCAAAATTAATAAGAGAGTAGAAATATTTTGTCATGCCTATCTTGTCTTTAGCATAAAACATTTGTGTTAACAAATTTTCTCTTATTTTACTCTGTAATTTTATACAGCAATGAGGTAGCAAACAGTCACCCACCATGATATTAGATTAAAATTTTTAACTGTAGAACTACAAGGAGATTTACAGAATTCATACTAAAAATCAAAAATATATTTTATTATAACAGATTTATTCAAATATTCCTACTTTGAAATTAGATTTGTTGCAGATATTTATTTTTATTAATAGAGGTAGGCTTCAATCACATTTTGCAACAAAGATTATTCAGTAGCAGCTTACTGTTTGCACACATTAGGATGATATCTACTACCAGACTCCTAGTATTCTCATGGGTTGATCAAAGACTGGCATAATTTGTCAATTAAATACCATTTCCTTGTCTATTTTATAAAAATCAGCTCCAGAATGGTTTTTAAAACTTTGAGAGACTTGTACAAAAGAGCAAGGGTGAACATGTAGCAAACTTATGAGCAGTCTGATGACCACTGCCCAGAAAAATCCTTGAATTCAAAATAGTTTTATTCAGTATGTATATGGAAGGGGTTAACCAGAATAAGATGTGAGGTGCTGAGGATCTGAGAGGTCAAGAAAGGGAGGAACAGAGAAATCCTCACCCATCTATTCATCAGATGTTCTCACTGAAAACATGCCAATCCCTTCTGAAAGCCATTTTCCATCTTTTATTTGTACTCCACCATCTGAGCATGGCTGACAATACAAACACACACACACACACACACACACACACACACACACACACACACATATTCTCTCTCTCTCTCTCTCTCTCTCACACACACACACACACACACACACACACACACACACACACACTTCTCCGTAATAATCTGATTTCAAATTTATGATCATAAATTGTTTTCATTGAGCTTTTAGTACTGTCTAGCAAAAGAATATATTTTTATGTACATTCACTCTTCTACTCTCCAAAGATTTTCTACTTTCTCTTTATACCCTGGACTCAACAAACTACCTGCTCCTTACTTCAAACTTATGCTTTCATCTCCTATTTTAATAACAAAATAAAATTTTTGATTATGAAAATCATGAACTTGATAATATAGTTATTTTTCTTTAATAAACATTGATATTTTACAAATGTTCTCTATATCATCTAAAATAATATTATTTTCTCTAAATTGTAGGCATACTATTTATCTTGAAGCATTAATTATAAGAAATAGATTAATCAAATTAGAAACAAATAATTATTTCATCATTGTTGAATAAGTGGTAGATTATTATAATATAAACTCAAAAGGTATAAAAGGGTAAAAGGTAAAAAGAAGTCCTTCACTTTTCTGTTCCTGGTTAATCCTAAGACAACCCTGTTACTAGTTTCTTATGTATAATTCCAGTGATATTTTATATTTGTACAATCAAATATGTGTGCATTTGACTTATTCTAAGCTACATTTTTTCACATTTGTGAATGCATTCTAAAATTTGAGTGCATTTTATTGTCAATGATATTTTGCAGTCCGTGTTGACTAGATGCTGAGTGACATGATTGCCATTTCCTGCACATGCATAAACTTGGATTTTATTCCTCTTGGTTCATCTACACAAATGCTATCATGTTAAGCAACAAACTGAAATAATATGAGTCCTGGTTGTAACCTGAAATCATTCTATGACATCTTCTCATCTATGCAACAAAGCCATGGCAACAAAATGTGTAGAAAGGATGGCAGTAGCTTGAGGGAAATCCTAGCGACACGACAGACTCTTATTTGAGAAATTCAGCAACATCTGTGCTCTTGAGTTATGCAGTATGTGGAAACACACATAGTTGATGCTTCTGAGGGAAGACTAATGTAAAAAAATAAGTTTTAGTGTGAATTTTACAAAATCATTTCACAATAGTGATACATAATCAAAATCTATGCCTAAAGTATCAAATACATCATTTAATATGTATTAAATACATTTTCCAAGAAATGAGAAATTATGGTGTCGTAGTTTAATTGGCAGCAAATTTTTCTCTTCTCTAATTTGTTCTCTTAATAATTATTTTTATCATTTCTAAAAAGGCATTATAGATCATTGGTTCAAGGTCTTTCCTATTTTCTACTATACACATTTAATGCTATACATTTCTCTATAAACCTATTTATCTACCCTTCACAAATTTTGATATTATGTGCTTTATTTTTTCAGTTCAAATATTTTATAATATTTTCTTCTGACTCTCTTATTTGTTAATTATCTAGATCTGTGGGTATACATTTTTAATTTCCAAAAATTTAGAAATATAATTTTGTTAAATTTTAATTACTTTTTACTATGGTCAGTTAATTTGTATAATTTAAATTATTTGAGTTTTTGAAGTTTTTATTTTGCTGAGAATATATACTGAAGTCTCTCTCTCTCTCTCTCTCTCTCTCTCTCTCTCTGTCTTTCTCTCTCTGTCTGTCTCTCTTCTAAAATGCTACTCTGCTTTAGCTTTCTCATCTACTTTCTCACCTACTTTTGCTCCATGCAAAGTACTTCTTTATGCTGTAAGTAACATCCTATCGTTTCTTATGTTAGTCAGCTTTGCCTAACCTGCCCTTTTAGTACTGTAATTTTTCTGCTTCAGTTGTGTAGTATTATAATGCCAAATTTCCAAAACTTGATGACTTATAACTGGAAAACAAACCACAACCACTTTTAATCTCTCATTATTCTGTGGGTTGGTTGAGTTCAGCTGAGTGGCTCTTTTGCTCTATGTAGTGACACCATGGGCTATTCATTTGCAAGCTCTACTTAGTGAGGATTTTTCTTTTTTCTTTTTTTTTTTTTTTGAGTTAGAATCTCACTTTATCACCCAGACTGGAGTGCAGTGGCTGCTCCCAGCCACCGCAGCCTCGACCTTCTGGGCTCTGGCAATCCTTCCGCCTCAGCCTTCCAAGTAGCTGGAACCACAGACACGTGCCACCACACTCGGCTAATTTTTTGATTTATTGTAGAGATGAGGTCTTGCCGAGTTGCCCAGGCAGGTCTTGAACCTGCGGGCTCAGGCAATCCACTCACCTCAGCCTCCCAGGACCTTTACCACTGTGCAGGCCAGAGAGCCATTAGAAGGCATGTATGCTATCTTATGAAGAGAGGAGACAACATCTAGCTCAGAAATTATGGCCACTGGGGAGGCCTGGGAACCTGATAAAGTGACTGGCATAGCATTACCCCAACAACCCCCAAGTGAATATTAGGGTTATGGAACCCAAAGTAATTTTATTAACACAGGTGCTGGCCATTTGGTCTTAGTCTGCTGGAGTCCAGCTCCAGGAGACAGTCAGGGCTTGAGACGGGGGCATTGGGAAGCGGCGAAAAAGAAAAGACGAAAACGACAGGAATCCTCTTCCTGGGGAGAGCTCAAGACTCTGTCAATTTTTATTTATTTTTCACAAGCTTATATAGGTTTTCCACTCAGCCCTGTACCCACAAATATATCTTATGTTGCTAACCAAACACTCATGTACATCCTTTTTGCATTCACAATAAGGTTGACCTTTAACAATTTCAACCACAGATGGTGTTTTTCTTAAGTCAAACATTTATGAATGGCCTGGTTTTCTTCCTAACTTTCTCATAACTATTTACTATCATAGGCCTATAATATCCTTACCCTATAAAGCTAAACCTTAACCCTACGTCTTATTTAACTTACTTACTACTATATATTTATTTCTATTAATCTTATTTCTATCCTTATGTCTCTATATTTTCTTAACTATCACTTATACTATTATATATCTCTTTTTTTTTTTTTTTGAGTTGCCCAGACTGGAGTACAGTGGCCGCTCCCGGCCACCGCAGCCTCGACCTGCTGGGCTCCGGCGATCCTTCCGCCTCAGCCTTTCGAGTAGCCAGAATTACAGGCATGTGCTATCACACCCAGCTGATTTTTTGATTTATTGTAGAGATGAGGTCTTGCTGCCCAGGCAGGTCTCGAACCTGCAGGCTCAGACAATCCACTCACCTCAGCCTCCCAAAGGCACGGGATTACATGCTGAGCCACCAAGCCTGGCTTATTATATATCTCTTATTTTACTAGTTTATCTTATCTTACTATCTTATTATTAATAATTTAAATTCTATCTTCATTAAACTACTTATTTAATCCTAAAATATCTTAACCTATTTTTTATCTCAAATGCTTGTTTCCCACCAGCTCTCAGCTGGGTTCTGTTGTTTATGAGGAAGTGGTCAACTTGTTTTTCTCGGCCTCCTGCTGTTACTGAAAAACATACTTACACACCCTTAGGGGCACCCTTTTTGCTGCAATCTCACCTCCATTATGCCTATGTATAATTTTTGCTGTCATCATCCATTTGCACATCTGTTATCTCAATTAAAGAGGGGATATTCTCAAGCCTATGCACGCAATCCTTCAAAGTTAGGGAAGGTCCGTCAACAGGATCCATGGGACTTTGCCTCCGTCATGGCCACATTTTACTGGGGCCTTGCTCCCAGCTGGCATTTTTCCTGTTTTCAGGTCCCTTTTACCTTACTTTTACTAGTGATTGTGGCTCCTGACACTAGTCATTTATGTTGGAATATAGGCTTATTGTAATTAAAGATGCTGAGAGTTATTTCAAAGTGTAAATGTAGAAGGTTGTAGGGGAGAAGCCATAAAAGCACAGGAAAGATGAAGAGAAAGTTGTTGGTATAGAAGTGTGCTTTTAGTCAGGAAGACTGTAAAGGACAGAAAGGTTTTGTATAAGAAATAATCTTGTAGCCGGGCTCGGTGGCTCAGCCTGTAATCCCGCGCCTTTGGGAGGCTGAGGTGAGTGGATTGCCTGAGCCCGCGGGTTCGAGACCCGCCTGGGCAGCGAGACCTCATCTCTACAATAAACCAAAAAATTAGCTGGGCGTGTTAGCGTGTGCCTGTAATTCCGGCTACTTGGAAGGCCGAGGCGGAAGTATCGCCGGAGCCTAGCAGGTCGAGGCTGCGGTGACCGGAAGCGGCCACTGCACTCCAGTCTGGGCGACAGAGTGAGACTCCAACTCAAAAAAAAAAAAAAAAAAAGAAATAATCTTGTATGTTAAAATTTTGTGTTGCAATAAAGTGGAGAGTTGTTTAAAGGAGGGAAAGTATATGCCAAAAAATAGAGAATTCATGCATGTTGAAAAGTGGTATGTGTATATTATAGAGTGGCATACGGAAGTCAGGAGACTTGGTACTGGTGAAGGCTCTTCTCTCTCTATCCATTTCTTTGGGCCCAGACTAGGAAGGACCCTACACTGTTCTCTCCACTCCTTTAGCAGTGAAGTTCACCGAAATAGACTCTAGGATTTATCATTCTAGAATGAAAGCCTAGAGTCCAGGAGAAGTGGCCTCTGCTGATCCAGAAGGGCACCCACAATACTATTGTGAAGAAATTGGAGATCTCAAATTAAACACTGCAAAAGACAAGTGTCAATACTTTTCTTCCATGGATAGTCTCCTTATAGTCTTACCTATACTTGCCATGTTTGCATGTATCTTGATTTGCACTGTTAAGCCCCTTTCTCAAGGACCCCTAACCCTGAACGACCATGGGATTATTTACTTTCTTAGACAGTCATACTCTTTACTCCCCTATGAAGTTTCCCTCATGGAAACAGGAAAAATTCCTTGTCTATTTTGCTTCCTAGTTTTGTCATTTTTAGTCCTAGCTTCTTATAATCACTCCCCAGTCTCCCTCATTACATATTTAGCTCAACAGGGTAATTATTTGAATTGCTCGATATGCCCACAAGAAAGGCTTTCTCTAACTCTCCCCTGATAGCTCTACTACTGTCTCTTGAGCAGAATGGAAATCTCAGTGGTTCCTGGAATGAATTCACCGCCTTAAAAGGAGCAGAAAAACCCAATCAAAAAGCTCCCCAGTGTGAAAGGGCCTCAATTAAGGTTTGAGAAGTGGCAGAGAAGTGAGGAAATACTTCTGTCTGCTCTAAATCACACGTAAGACTCCTGGATGGGATGGCTTCCCCTTAGTATTGTAATATAACTGTGTTCCACCAAAATAAGACGTAACCTTGGATATTGGACCATGGGCTCTAGTCTCTAATGGAATCCCTACCAAAACTGGATGGTGTAAAGTAATAATTAAAAAACATTAAATATACTGGCCAGATTATACAACCACGAATAAACCCAATTGTCAGGATCTGGTGAATTGCACTGACAACTGTTATCACATCACTATCCCCTTTGGCTACCTTGTCCTAATTTGTCAGCACACTGGAATTGTTAAGTCCTGGCATATGTAACACTTTGCATTACAACTCCTATCCTGTAAATACCCTATCTAAACTTTTCCAGAGCACAATCTGTTCATATAAACCCAATCATCATGCCTGCAGAACCTGTACACACGATGGAATGGTCCTTTGGGAGAACACCAAATGGGAACATCTAGGGTTATCAGAAGAATGTTATCCTTGTGACTGTTCCTGCAACCCTGATGAATCAAAGGTATCTACAGTCACTGGG
Source organism: Cephalopachus bancanus (assembly GCA_027257055.1). Classification (NCBI taxonomy): domain Eukaryota; kingdom Metazoa; phylum Chordata; class Mammalia; order Primates; family Tarsiidae; genus Cephalopachus; species Cephalopachus bancanus. Next base: position 9,663,388 of record JAPVLO010000024.1, on the reverse strand, counting down.
CTGTTCTTCCCATTTGGAACTATCAAGGCACCTTTCTTAATTGGATCAGGGTATTACTTTTTATGTGGTAATGGATTATACTTGGTTTTTCTTTACTAGTGGTAAGGTGTTTGCACAATAGTGACTGCTGTCCCTAAGGTGATGATACTCAGTCAGGTTCAAATGATTTCCTCTGGGAATATTCTAAATTTAGGATCTTTTTGGAGCAATCCATGCATCGACAAGGTCATTGCAAAGATTTGCTGCCTCTGTCTAGCACTAAAATGCCTAGCTATAATATATATAATCTGGGAGGACATGCCCTGGACTACCCAGTCTTACAAAGACCTGGATTAGGACATTCTATTGCCAGAGCTTTCTTTTGGTTTGCCAGGATAACCCAGTTAGAAAAATCTATATTAAATTTTACCCTCATGGTACAACAAGGATGGAAAGTCATAGTAACTGCTAGTGAGAATCAACACATCTATTAAGTTGCTGGCTACTGTGCACATTATTAAAGGAAATTTGTTTTTTCTGGATTAACACTTCCTCCCAGGTGGAAGAAAACTTGCAGGTCATACAAAATAATATTAAAATCATTGATACTTTACAAGAACAGGTAGGCTCAGGACCTAGTTGGTTACATCCTTTCTATCCTCTCTAGAGATTTCTAATATATGAATGTGGGTTTTTCTCTTGATAGCTCCTTTTGTTTTATTGCTCATATTTGGTCCATGTATACTTAACCTCTTTGTAAAATTTGTTTCTTCTCGCCTAGAGGCCTTCATGCTCCAGATGGTGATGAAGATGGAACCTTGTATAGAAGTTTCCTACTACTGAAGACCCTTAGATTGCTCTCCTAGGGTTCCTAATTGCTGTCCTCCTACGATGCCCATGATCAGCAGGAAGTAGTCAGATTGGTCATTGTCCTTACTCCTTAACAGCAGTTAGAATATAATACCCTAGAGGAGAGAATGCGACAGGAGAAAACTAGACACCTGATAGGCAGATAGTTAGGGCAGGTTCTGGTAGCTGCAAGCCTGACAAACTGGCGTGAACACACCCAATCCCAGGTCCGTGGACTTTTTCTTTGGAAGCTTTTTCCTGACTGGGTCTTCCCAACCTTCTTCCCATTGGTAAATTTACTAGACCAGAACATGGTGCCTCTCTCTGATTGGTGTTATTGCCAACCAATCAGCATGCTCTGGAGACTATTATATAGACAATATAAGCCCAGCAACCCTTTTGAGACCCCTCCTGCTGCCAGGGGATTTTCTATCCTCTAGTAAATTCCAACTTACCCATCCTACGCTTGTCCATGCCCCTCATTCTTCCTGGACTTAAGAACCTGGACTCAAAGAGTTGCTGCTGAAGACCACCAGACTTGATGATCGCAGACTTGAAGAATGCTGAACTTGAAGAGTCACACACGCTGGAGGCTGCTTGCTAGACAATAGAGCTGGCAGAGCTGACAGAGTGGGCAGAACCAGTGAAGCCAACCGACCCAATAGGGGAGCAGAGCTGACTGCTGGTGAAGCTGATGACCAGAGGAGCTGACAGTGGGATAGAGCCGAGGGGGAGTGGAGCTAACTGAAGACTGGAGCTGACGGGACTCACAGAGATGACAGGACCACGGAACCAGCAGAACTTTAGCACTTCTCGAGGCCTGACTTGCTAATCCACTGAGCTGACAGAGCTGTGACACTTCTCTGAGCACAGCTTACCGACTGCTGCCCCACCCCGCACCAATTAAGAGAGTTGCAACATTCTTTGGGGACCCTGCAGCTGCTGGCATACCTGAGTTGTCAGGTGCCACCGCATCCCCAATTTGCATGCTATCCACATGGATCCTGGACTGGCAATACAGCTCTGAGAACTGCAACAACCCCTGGGGGCCCAGCTCACCAGCCAATTGGATAAAAAGTCTGTATCATTGCTCATGAGTGGAAGTGATATGTGCCACTCTTGGACCAGTGCTTTTCATTGCCAGGGCACTATCCAGTCTACTTTTCTTCCTGCATAGCAGATTATCTAAATTTCTCTGTCAACATCACTCAAGAGTGGGTTTCATGATGAGCAGAGTTACCAGGTAAAAATAATAGACATGTCATATAAATGAGAAATAAGCTTGTGGAAATTGCAAATATCAGCACAATTCTCATCCTTTCATGTGTGTTTTCCACTTAGAAATGAGATTTTGTGGCTTCTCACATCAAGAGTGGAATCTATTTTACTACCCCTTGAGTGTAGGCTTCCTTATAGCTTGTTATGGGCAATAAACTGTGGCGAACTGATGCTGTGCTCAATTTGAGTCAGGCCTCTCAGTGTCTTCCATGCTTTTCTCACTCTTTCTGGGAACTCTGACAGCTGCCATGTGAATAAGCAGAGGCTACCCCCAGGAGAGTGAGAGACCACAAGGAGCAGAGATGAACATTTCAATTGAGACTACAGGTATGTGACAGAGTCCAGACATAAGTTGAAAGCCTACCACTAGATGATCCACAACTGACGACAGATGAGAGATTCCACCTGGAGACTTGGCTTCTCAGAGTAAAAGAGGAATCACAGGAAGAGTATACTGAGTAAGTGGTGGCATGTTATCAAAACAAACTCCTCCCCAAAATAATAATTATAAGAAAAAAAATTGTGAGAATTGTTTACTGTGATTTTTACTATCTTCTGGTATTCTGGTATTCTCCAGTGTGACGTTTGTCAAACTGAATTCATCTTTCAGGATTCCTTGATGACTGCATGGACTTTCTCCTTTTTATCTGAACTTGGGCTGGAATACACATGGATTGCCAAAGACTGATGCATTCCTGCTGAATATGTTTTAAAATAATTTACAATGGGTGGAGAGCAGACCGCTAAGCCAGTGATTCTCAAACTGTAGTTTACATCACACAAGGCTTATTGAAACATAGGTTGCGACGTGCTCGGTGGCTCAGCCTGTAATCCCGCGCCTTTGGGAGGCTGAGGTGAGTGGATTGCCTGAGTCCGCGGGTTCGAGACTCGCCTGGGCAGCGAGACCTCATCTCTATAATAAAAAAAAAAAACAAAAAAATTAGCCGGGCGTGGCAGCACATGCCTGTAATTCCGGCTACTTGGAAGACTGAGGCGGAAGGATCGCCGGAGCCCAGCAGGTTGAGGCTGCGGTGGCTGGGAGTGGCCACTGCACTCCAGTCTGGGCGACAGGGTGAGACTCCAACTCAAAAACAAACAAACAAAAAAAAAAAAACAAACATAGGTTGCCAGGTATCAATATAGAGATTTATTAGTTAATTTATCTGAAGCAGGGCTTTCTTAGTTAATTGATCTGAAGAGGGGTGTTCCCTGGTGAAGAACTGCCCTGGTAGCTCATCAGTTTGTGAGCTACTGAATGTTTGTATTATTTGGAAATGATCTTAAATTGATAATGACGGAGGCGGGTTGATGTGTGCTCAGTGTTAGCAGGCTTTAGGGAGTCTCCTATGTTTTCTCACTTTTTGTGTCAGTTTCCTGTTAGTTACAAATCACAGGAAGTTTTTACCTTCTTAACCTCCTGCTTAGTAATTCTGCATTCCCTTCCTATGCCTAAGCTAGCTAGCCTGCCTCGATTCCAAGACTTGGGAGATGATTGTTACCACAGCATATTGATGGATAAGCTACTTTTTTTCTGAACACTTATTATGTGTTCCAGACATTGTTCTAAGCTCTTTTTATATTACCACATTAAACCTCATAACAATTATATTGTATATTATTGGCCTCATTTTACTGATAAGATAATGAAATAGCAGAAGTACACCTAAGGATTGTAATACACAGTGCAGCATAATAAAGAAAAACCATGTAAAATTACATTTGGGGCTGTTTATGTATCACTGGATTATTTTTCTCAAAGTCACAGGAATTATTAATGGGAGATCTATTTGTGGAACACCAGTAAATTATCTTTTGGATTGCCCTTCCTCAATTTGAAACTGATGCTAAAGGCCTTCCAGTTAAAATTTAGTTTTATATTCCGCTCTAAACTTTGGATTCAGTCTGGGAAAATGGTAAATATAGTAAATGTGAATTACTACGTAACAACATTTTGTCTGATTAAAAGGACAACTATGTTAGATGTTCTACTGTGACTGCTTTATTGTGCAGCTGTCTGACAGACTTCTTAGACCTTACCCTTTGGCTGAGACCATGGACACTCAGTCTGATCTTTCCTCCTGAGGCCAGCTAGTAAGTATGCTGTTTGTCTCTCTGCCCCGAGCCTGCAAAAGGTGACAAATAATTTATTAGAGGATATTTAATGCTAATTACTAAGAGAAAAGATTTGGTAAAAATAAATAAATAAATAAATAAATAAATAAATAAATAAATAAATAAATAAAATTGGGGAAAATTTTCAGGCCTGATACAGGCCCATCAGCTATTTCCCACTCCCTTGCTAAAATGGCAACTGAAAACGGTTTGTGATTTTTCTATCTTCTTGTGTTCTCCAGTGTGACTTTTATCAAGCTGAACTCATCTTTCAGATTCCTTGACGACTTCATGAACTCTCTCCTTTTTATCTGAAGTTGGACTGGAATATAGATGGATTGCCAAAGACTGATGCACTCCTGATGAATATGTTTTAAAACCATTTATAATGGGTGGAGAGCAGACCTCTAAGCCAGTGATTCTCAAATTGTAGTTTACGTCACATAAGGCATATTAAAACATAGGTTGCCAGATAACATAGAAGTTTCTTAGGTAATTGATTTGAAGTGGGGCCTGAGAATTTGCATTCTAACAAGTCGCTTGGTGATACTGATACTGCTGGACTAGTTGGAACCACTGCTGGGATTTTTTGTTTTGTTTTTTTTTTACATTAGTTTCGTTAAAATGTATTATATTACAATTCCGAGTATTTCTCTTGACGTTCATAGTTCTTGATACTTTTTACACTAAGTAATTTAAACATAGCTTGCTAATTCCAAAGACAAATTATATTCACTTTATTTTCCAGTTTTAAGAGTACCATAAAATTCATAATTGAAATGAGAAATTCTAGCCAGGCTCGGTGGCTCAGCCTGTAATCCCGTGCCTTGGGAGGCTGAGGTGAGTGAATTGCCTGAGCCCGTGGGTTCGAGACCCCCCTTGGCAACTTTGTGAGACCTCATCTCTACAATAAATCAAAAAATTGGCCGGGCTTGGTAGCACGTGCCTGTAGTTCTAGCTACTTGGAAGGCTGGGGCATCCGGAAGGATCACCAGAGCCCAACAGGTCGAGGCTGCAGTGGCCGGGAGTGGCCACTGTACTCCAGTCTGGGCGACAGAGTGAGACTCCAACTCAAAAAAAAAAAAAAAAAGAAATGAGAAATTCTGTGGCAAAATCTCAAAGCAGACCTACTGAAACCCTGGCTATACTTTGATTCCAACAAGAAAATTGTTATAATTTTATAGAAGATTTAGTACTGGAATTTTTGCTTTTAATCTTAAGTTACTTTCAGGCTATAGTTTTAAAAGATAGTACTTCATGTAAATCCAAATTACTCTGATAATTGAAAAAAGAAAGAAAACTGCAAATTAATTTGTTTCCTCGATGGCTGTGTAAAAACAGACATTCCATAATGATGTTAACCACAGGAGGTCATGGTGAAAAATAGCCCAATGGTATTTTGATTACCACAATGAGTTTGTATAGGCATCACTGATGTATGGTTATTATTGTGTATTCACTCACAACTTTATTGAGCTCCATTATGAAAGTTTATAGCAGAGTTGCATCATTATAAGTAACACGAGCAGCAAGAAAACCCTGAGGAAAACACAGTTAAGCAGTGGATTAAATCGTTTATTTAAATGGATGAAATAGTCTAACATTAATTAGAGAAAGGATTATTTTCAACTGTTAAAGCCACTGCGTTCTGACACTTGCATATGGGGTTATGGTTTTCTAGGCAACGAAATCAATACAAGACTAGTTTTTGTAAACTGCCCATTTAAAGAACTGAGGAAAATAAATATACCATTTTCGCCAAAGTCATCAAATTGTAGATTGGCATCCACGGAAATTATTGATCCTAGTGGCACAGCAGCTGTCACCTTTCTTCTCAATAAAGGCCCAGCTGTTACTTTCATTGGACTCAAATTCTCTGTCATGTATTGATGTCATACACAAAGTTAACATGTCTCCCAGTTCAATTTGAGAAGCACTTCACGTTGATGTATTTATTTAATTATTCTTAAAATAAAGTATTCTATATATCAAATTTTGTTTTCCCATAGACTTATTAGCCAGCTGGAAGAGTGTGCGTTTGTGGAGAAAAAAGTAAGCCAGAAGATATATAGAATCATGTTATTATAGTTAATATCTAAAACTTAATTATATTATTTATAATTAATAATGTACTTTAAAATGACTCATTAAAATGACTAAATTGGTGGCTCAGCCTGTAATCCCAGCACTTTGGGAGGTTGAGATGAGTGGATTCCCTGAGCCTGTGGGTCTGAGAACAGCCTGGGCAACTTGGCGAGACCTCATCTCTACAATAAATCAGAAATTATCCGGGTGTTGTAGCATGTGCCTGTAGTTCTGGCTACTTGGAAGGCTGAGGCTGAAGGATCGCTGGAGCCCAACAGGTCAACACTGGGGTGGCTGTGAGTGTGCCACTGACTCCAGCCTAGGCGGCGGAGTGAGACTCCAACTCAAAAAAAAAAAGACTGAATTAAATGTTTTTTTTCTTTAGTAATACAATGGGTTTGAATGGATATGGAAATTTAAATAAAGCAAAACCTTTCAATGCTAGCTCCAAAATGTATATTAGACTTGCAAACTTTCATATTAGGAAAGAATGGTCCTGAGCGTGGATCCTGAGCTTTGCATATTTTTGCTGTGTGCCAACAATGCATGACCTTAATGGCTCCTTTCCCAGACAGTTTCTCAGGGTTGTGTCTGTGGTGGGCAAACTTGAGGGATGAGGTAATGTCTCCCATTCAGATAAAGGACAGATATCCTCCATATTCCATTTCTATAATGCAACTCACTGAAAGTGCAAACTCCCTCTGGACCAACACATGCCCTCTGTGTGAGTTAGTGGCAATAGGAACCTAATCAAATATACTAATGCTAGGCCTAAGTATTGTGCTGTGAGGACAAAGTTATTTGTCTCTGATCCAGAAGTTGCTTGTATTCTGTTATTGACCAAAACCAGCAATGATATGTTATTTCTAATAAAATAGCTAATCTGATACCTCTATCAATATATTAAGGTAAATGATACAAACTACAGTCATATGTAGCACATGTACACCACTAGGGATGCATATTTCAAGACACCTGAAAATTCTATAAGGCAATTACTAAATACACATATACAAGTACACAACCATAGATTCAAAAGATAGCTTCTCCTTATACAATTTATGAAATCATGTCAACAGATCAAGTTCTATGCAAATGACTTTAATCTGAGTTGCTATTTTGGTTTTGGAAAAGATAAGCCCCTCTGTTATGTTGCAAACAGTGCTTAGCAATGTAGGTACTTAGTCAATTACATACCACTCAGCCAAAAATAGTTTCTTGCCAAATCTACTCTATTTTCATCATCCATGAGTCCTGTGTTTTATCATCTCAAGAATTCATTACTTACCATTAAAATTTCCCAGAAACATATATTTTTATTCAATATGTAGTGAAAACAGTTTAACCCACTGGATATAAAGCCCAACAATTAGGGTGATTTGGGATTAAAAAATTTAAGAGATATGAGTTGTATTTATCATATATTACTAAGTAGCTGAGCCTTAAAAAGACTCTAGGAGTAAAGAAAATCAGTCACCTGCCTTTATGCCATTGATAGAGCATTCATTTACCTGCCAGTTACTCAGCATGTAGCATGTGCCAGGTTTCGTGCTTACCACTTTTCATGTTATCTTTTATCCCCACAATTACTCTTCAGACTAAACATATTTATACTTTATACAAAATTTCAAAGTGTGTACTTGTAATAAGATGTTTATATAGTGATTTGTGTATTCCTTTACATTTACTTGAAAACTGCATAATTCTGTTAATGGAAGCTAGGCCAAGAATCAACTAGTGATGTTAATAATGCCTTAAATACATAATTTTCTACTAAAGATAACTCCATATTGTATCCAAATATTAATAAAATTAATATACTCTCTCTCTCTCTCTCTCTCTCTCTCTCTCTCTCTCTATATATATATATATATATATATATATATATGATGTAAATGGAAACTTAATAGTAGCTGCTGTTTTGGTGTTTTGTATTTCACCAGTCATATGAGAGTGAATATATCAGACAGTATATGATTCCTATTTCTAACCAATAGTTATTTCTTTCATCTTCCTTATTAAAATAATTTGGTTTTTTTTTAGTTATATTCTCCAAAAATAAAATAAACCTGTGTCAGATTTTGGAGTAAATTTTCTTTAATGTAAATTAGTTATGGCAACCCCAAATCTTTTATAGATGATTAATTTAGAACTGGCATGTGATAACAGTTCTTCCCAGTGGGAAGTTTTAAAAGAGTGTCAACTGCAGGGTTTCCTGGAAAGGTATCTTGGGTTCTAGCATAATTCAGTTGGAAGAGACTGTAATCTTTTTCCCACTGGACATTATTAGCTCTCTGTGATGCATTTAACTGCAGTATCCATTGTGTGACAATAAGGGAATTAGAAAAAGGACAAGACCAATGCACTGAGGATGACTAGGAGAAAAAATGAATATCTAAAGTACTCAGTGATTGTTTTGAATTTTTGGAATAACCTGTCATAAAGCTCTAGCATTCGAGACCTTTTCCTTATGGGACATAAACATTTTAATTAAACATACTCTTTTTAAATTAAGCTTTTTGTTACCTTTAGCTGTGGGACATTCTATTTGCTATAGTGTACAGAGTATGAGGTTTAAACAGGCTATTTAAAGAAGAAATTGGTTTGACTTACAATTTGTTCTACATATTCATTTTTTGGAATTCTAAAACCTCTAGTGTTTCATTAGTTTCCTAAATTTCTATCCCAATATTTGGTTCTCAAATTCAAGTGATAATAAACAAATAATATATAATATTTCAACTAGTACATACTATCTAATATTATCTAAGTATAAGAATAATTTATTTTGGTGGAGAGCAGTGAGGCTCTGCCTCACCACTGCAGCAGGAGAGACTGCCGGCTACAGGCTTTGCCTCACCACTTCAGCACCTAGCAGGGCACTGGCAGCAGGGGTTGCAGAGGGAGTCCAGAGGTAAAGTCCCTTGGAAAAGGACAAGAGAGGCACCTCACCACCATCTTGAAGGTGGGGAAGCAACAGACCCCATCTCTGTGACTGGCGAAGCAGCTACTTCAGGGATAGATCATGATCCAGAGGGAATATCCTGAAAGCACAAACTTTGGAGGGACCTGAGGAGGGCTGAGTACCCAGGTGCCTTACCCCCTACCCTGATCTAGATGTGGGACAAAGGGTGTGGCCAGAAAAGGACAAGGAAGGACTCCAAAGAGACCAGTGCTGAGTCCGGGTCTGACCCAAACCCCCTTAGCAATCCTCTGAACATCAGACCCACACAGTTGGGCCACGACTGAGAGGGACAAACCCAGGCAGATCATGGACGTTGGTCACAATAGGAGAACTCCATTCCAGGATAGGCCTGGCTGGGGCACACCCCACGAGTCCATACCAGGGGAAGAGACAATCCCACACATTCCCAGCGGAGGAGACCTCCCTGACCATATGTGAGTGGGAGGGGAGGACTATAGCCCCACTCACCTCAACTGCCCCTGCTCCTTCCCTGCTCCAGACACTGAGGAGAGAGTGAAAGAGGTGGCTCTGCAGGAGAGACAAGATTAGAGGAACATTACAGAGACTGCCACAAGAGGGCAGATGTAGTGTTTTTTTTTAATTTTTAAAAAATGTTTAAAAGTTTTTTGCCTGTTTGTTAGTTCATCTATTTAAAAAATATTTTTCCTTTGTTTATGAATGTGTATGTGAGGGTTTGATCTGCATCTCCCCAATTTTTATTCTTTTTTTTCATTTATTTTTCTGTTTCTTTCTTCTATTTGTTGTTTTTTGTTTATGTGTGTATGCGAATGATTGAGTGTTCATCTTTCAATTTTGTTGTTGTTGTTGGTTTGTTTTTGCTCTTTTGTTCTTCTGTTTTTTAATTTTCATTTTAAGGTGTGTGTCAATATATGTGTGAGGGTTCAATCTGAATTCCTTTTTTTTCTTATCCTTCTGTTTTTCTTCTTCATTCGCTTTGTGCCGTGTGTGTGTGTGTGTGTGTGTGTGTGTGTGTGTGTGTGTTCAGTTTTCTTGGTATTTTGTTGTTTGTTTTGCTTCATTTTGTTGTTATTCCAATTTGCTTTGAGGAGTGTGTGTATCTCTGTTTGTGTGTGTTCAATTGTGTTTGTTTGCTTGTTTGTTTTTTTGTTTTGCATTGGTTTCTGCTTTGCATCATCATACAGAGTGGTGTGGGGAGTGGGTCTCAGGGAACACATACCACAATAAATGAATATTGTAATTTGTAAGTAGTTTCCAAATCCTAGTGCCCCATCCCTTACTTTATTAGAAATTTAAAAACTACAAATGACAGTAAAGCTTCCCATTCACCATCCTATTTCAAAATAGAACAAATCCAGAACATGGATCAGAGAAGAACAGAGGGCTGAGCAAATATTAGAAAGGAAAGCCTTTCCCATTTAACAGAATAATGGAACTAAAGAGAAAAACAACCTATCTGTCACAAATGAGGAAACCCAAAGGAAGACCACAGGCAATTTCAAGTGTAAAAGAGAGAAAACTCCTGAAAAATCAGACCTTGGTGCTCAAACAATGGCAATCACCAATAACTGGCCCCAGAATATGACAGGGATTAGGGAATGGAAGGAAAGAGTGACTAAGACTCAAGAAAGACAAGATGCAACACTGAAAGAACTTGTAACAGAGATTTTGGCAATAAAAAATTTCATCCAGGAAATAAATAACAAGATGATGAGTATGGAAAGCAGAATTAATCTAGCTGAATGAAGAATCTCAGAACTTGAAGACCAGAGCATGGAATTAATCAGATCTGTAAAAAACATACAAAGAAGACTCAGAAAGAAAGAACAAAGTCTATAAGAAATGTGCAATTATATCAAAAGGCTGAACCTATGCCTTATTGATATTCCAGAAGAAAGGGAAATGGAGAACAACTTAGAACAAGTATTCCAGGAGGTAATCCAAGAAAACTTTTTCCATCTTACCAGAGATGTGACCAGCCAAGCACAAAAGATACAGAGAACCCCCACAAGACATAAAATGAGAAGAACAACCCCTAGAAACAGTAATTTGCCTACACAAAGTAGGCACAAAAGAAAAAATCCTAAAGGCAGGAAGAGAGAAAGGTCAGACTACCTACTGGGGAAAACTAATCAGAATAGCAGCAGACCTATCAGCAGAAACACTACAAGCAAGAAAGGACTGGATTTCTATATTCAAAGTCCTGAAAGATAAATAAATTCACCCAAGAGTTTCCTACCCAGCCAGGACCAGTTTCTTCAGTGATGGAGAATTAAAATCCTTCCCAAACATCCAATTCCTAAGAGATTATGCAACTTCCAGACCAGCTCTACAAGAGATACTTAAAAAGGTATTAAGCACAGAAGAAAGAAAAAAAAGAATGACCATGCACTTCCCAAGGGAACACCAGAGCACAGACTCAACAGAGAATACAGAGCAACAACAAACTTGAAAAAACACATACATCAACCCCAAAACCAAAAGGAAACAAACAAATGAAGAAAAAACATTATAAGAACCTCATGACAGGGATTGACAGTCAGTCTGAATGTGAGTGGACAAAATATACCACTGAAAATACAGAATGGCTAACTGGATAAGAAACCATGACCCAATTATTTGCTGTATCCAGGAAACTCAACTCAACACAAGGGACACACACAGACTCAAAGTTAAAGAATAGAAAACAACTTTCTAGGCAAATGGATCACAAAAGAAGGCAGAAGTCACAATCTTAATATCAGACAAAACAATCTTTAAGCTATCAAAAATAAAAAGATGCAAGAAGATACTACAAAATGTTAAAGGTTCAATCCGTTGACAAGAAATACCAATCCTAAAGATGCACCCAACACAGGAGCACCAGCATTTATAAAGCAGCTACTAAGTAAACTAAAAAAAGATATTAACTCTAACACTATTATAGCAGAGGACTTAAATACCCCACAAACAGCCCTAGATAGATCACTGAGGCAAAAGATCAACAAGGAGATCAAGAACCTAAACTTGACACTTGATCAAATGAACTTAGTAGATAGTTACAGATTATTCTACCCAACAACCACTGAATATACATTCTACTCATGACCACATGGAATGTACTCCAAGATAGATCACATCCTTGACCATAAATCAAGCATAAACAAATTCCATAAAGTTGAAATCTTGCCATGTACATTCTCAGACAACAGTGGAATAAAAATAAATAACAACACCAACAAAATTTCCCCTAAACCCACAAAGACATGAACACTAAACAGCATGATGCTAAACAACTACTGGGTCAACACTGAAATCAAAGCAAAAATGAAAGATTCCTGGAAACAAATGAAAATGAGGAAACATTTTACCAAAACCTTTGAGATGCCACAAAAGCAGTTCTAAGGGGGGGGGGGGGTTATATCTGTTCAAGTACACAAGATACTGGAAAGATCACAAGTGGAGAACCTAACAAATCCCCTAAGGGAACTGGAAAGAGAAGGATACCAAAACCCCAACTTTAGCAGAAGAATCCAAATCACTAAAATAAGAGCCCAAATACGGGACATAGAAGACAAAAATAGCATAGGAAACATCAACAAAACAAAAAGCTGTTTCTTTGAAAGAATTAACAAGATTGATGAACCCCTTGGCAGAATGACCAAAACAAAAGAGAGAAAAAACTCAAATAAACCCAATCAGAAATGCAAAAGATCAAATCACAACTGATCCCAAAGAAATACAAAAGATGATCAGAGATTACTAAGTACACCTATATGGAAACAAACTTGACGACATAAATGAATGGAGGACTTTCTGACATCTCATGACCTGCCCAAGTTGAAACAAGAAGACACTGAGACACTAAACAGTTTACCCAGGAAATTGACTCTGTCATATGAAAACTATCTACAAAAAAAAAAAAAAAAGTCCTGGATCAGATGACTTTATAGCAGAATTATGCAAAATGGACAAGGAGCAGCTGATGCCAATTCTATTGAAAGTATTCCAGGCAACTGAGAAAGATGAATTTCTACCCAAATCATTTTATGAAGTTAACATCACACTGATAAGCAAACCAGGTAAAGATCGAACAAAAAAAGAACTAAAGACCAATCTCCCTTATGAGAATAGATGCAAAAATCCTCAACAAGACTCTAAAAATTGGATTCAAAAACACATCACAAAAATCATCCAGCATGACCTAGTAGGCTTCATCCTAGGATGCAGGGCTGGTTCAACATTTGCAAGATCATAAATGTAATTAAATTTATTAACTGATGTAAAAACAAGAATGACATGATTATATCATTAGATGAAGAAAAAACTTTTGATAAAATCCAGCATCCCTTCTTGATAGAAACCCTCAAGCACCCAGGTATACCTCACAATAGTAAATGTCATCTACAATAAACCCACAGCTAACATGTTGTTAAATGGACAGAAACTGGAAACATTTCCCCTGAAGACTGGAATAAGACAAGACTGCTCAATCTTGTTCAACATTGTGTTTGAAATCCTAGCTAGGATAATTAGACAGAGACAGGAATCAGGGGTATCCAAGTAGGAAAAGAGGAAGTCAAGTTATCCCTCTTTGCTGATGATATGATTATATACCTTGAAAATCCAAGATAATCTGTCAAAAACCTGCTTGAACTGATAAAGGACTTTGGCAAAGTCTCAGGTTATAAAATTAATGTGCAAAAGACAGTTGCATCTCAATGTGGTTTTGATTTGCATTTCTCTGATGATGAGTGAGGCTGAGCACTTTTTCATGAAACAGACAATAACAGATGCTGGTGAGGATGTGGAGAAAAAGGAACATTTCTACATTGCTGGTGATAATGCAGACTAGTACAACCTCTTTAGAAGACAGTGTGGCGATATCTGAAAGAACTAGAAATTGACCTTCCATATGACCCAGCAATCCCCCTATTGGGAATATACTCAGAGAAACTCAAATATTTCTACAAAAAAGATACCTGCACTTGTATATTTGTTGCAGCTCTATTCATAATAACAAAAACATGGAACCAACCCTGTTGCCAATCAAAGTTGGACTGGATAAAAAAAAAATGTGGTACATATACACAATGGAATATTATGCAGCCATAAAGAAGGACAAATATATGGACTTTGCAGCAACTTGGATGGATGTGGAGTCGATCATACTCAGTGATTTATCACAGAAACAAAGAACGGAGTTCCATATGTTCTCACTCATAAGGTGACCTTGAACAATTATAATGCTATAAGAAAGATGGGCAGTAGTAGAAAACTGTCAGGGGAGAGGGGGTGGGACTGACAGTTGAGGGAAACTGCTAGGGGAAGGAGGGGCATACCGCATCAACAAGGGTACCTGCATGATCGGTGTTTATATACCTAACCCTTAATTGTACCCCACATCTTTATAATAAATAAATAAATAAATAAATAAATAAGACAGTTGCATTCCTATACACAATCCCATTCACAATAGACACACACACACACACACACACACACACATCTCAGCGTCTTCCTAACTAGAGAAGTGTCCTTCTTTATGACTGACTTTTAAAATCAGAACTACAAAACGCTGCTCAAAGAAATCCAAGAAGAAACAAACAAATGGAAAAATATTCCATGCTTATGAATAGGAAGAATCAACATTTAAAAATTTCTCTCCTACCAAAGATAATGTACAGATTCAATGCAATGCCTGTTAAGTTACCAACATCATTCTTCTCAGACCTGGAAATGACAATACAGAAATTCATATGGAACATAAATGACCACGAATAGCCAAAACAATCCTTAGTAAAAGAAACAAAGCAGGAGGTATCACACTTCCAGACTTCAAACTTTTTTATAAGCCTACAGTAATCAAAACAGCCTGGTATTGGTACAAGAAGAGGCATATAGACCAAATGGAAAAGGATAGAGATTCCAGAAGCAAAGCCTCAATTTCTCAACCAACTCATCTTTGACAAAGTCTCCAACAATAACCTGGGGCGAGGAGTACCTATTCAGTAAATGGTGCTGGGAAAACTGGCTGACCACATGCAGAAGATGGAAACAGGACCCCCTACCTATCACCATACACAAAAATTAGCTCTAAATGGATCAAAGACCTAAATGTAAAATCTCATACTATGAAAATCTTAGAAAATGCAAGTGACACCCTTATGGAAATTGGAACTGGCAACCAATTCCTGATCAGAACCCTAAGTGCTCATACCATAAGAAATAAGATAGACAAGTGGGACCTCATCAAACTAATGAGCTTCTGCAAAGCAAAAGAAACCACCAAGAGAGCAGGGAGACAGCTCACAGAATGGGAAAAAATATTTGCCAACTGTATATCTGACAAAAGCCTAACATCTAGGATCTACAAGGAACTCAAACGTGCTGAAAGAAAAAAAAAGGCCTATTAAAAAGTAGGTAAAATACATGAATAGACACTTCTTAAAAGAAGATATATGGGCAGCCAACAGACACATGAAAAAGTGTTCAGCCTCACTCATCATCAGATAAATGGAAATCAAAACCACATTGAGGTATCACCTAACCCCAGTAAGAATGACCTTCATTAATAAAACACACAACAACAGATGCTGGCGAGGAATGGAGAAAAAGGAATGCTCCTACACTGCTGGTGGTAATGCAAACTAGTGCAATCTCTTTGGAGGACAGTGTGGTGATTTCTGAAAGAAATAGAAATTGACTTTCCATATGACCCAGCAATTCCCCTATTGGGAATACTCCGGGAGGAACTCAAATCATTCTAAAAAAAGATACCCGCACATATATTTGTTACAGCTATATTCACAATAGCAAAAACATGGAACCAACCATGCTGCTGATCAAAGCTGGACTGGATTAAAAAAATGTTGTACATATATACAACAGAATATTATGCAGCCATAATAAAGGACTTTACAGCAATTTGGATGGATTTAGAGTCGATCATACTCAGTGATCTAACACAGAAACAAAGAGAGTACCATAGGTTCTCACTCATAAGTAAACCTTGAACAATTATAATACTATAAGAAAGGGTTTGGCAGTAGTGGGAAACTGCCAGGGGGGTGTGTGATTGGCAGTTGAGGGAAACTGCCAGGGGAGGGAGGGGCACACCTCATCAACAAGGGTACCTGCATAATCAACATTTGTGTACCTAACCCTGAACTGTACCCCACATCTTTATAATAATTTAAAAAATTAAAAAAGAATAATTTGTTTCCAACTACACCTTGAAATTAATTTCTTCCTAAGATCTTTCTGTTTATAATTTATAGGCCTATATAAATACTTGAATCAATGGAATTTAAAAAAAAATAAGAATATAATGACTGCTTTAAACCATACTGGACATAGAGAAAATTTTTCAGATTTATCTGATATCGAGCCCTTTCTTTAAGGGTGTATAAGGAAAAGTCAATTGCAAATACAATGGATGATAAGTCAAAAGTATAAAGCAATTCAAACTAAATAAGACTGATTTATAAATATCAAGGAAGATGACATAAAAGCCCAGATGTGGGGAATCTAGTTTCTTTTTATCTTTCTTCCCTTATTTCATGAAATATCTCATGTTCTCGTCTCTCTCTACTCTTTTTTTTTAGAATGATTGCATTTCTTTCCATATCTCATTGAAGCCATGATTTTTTATCTTAGCTATAAAATCTTCTTGCTGAAACATTCAATCTCCAAAACTCACTTTGACTGTCTTCTATTTATATACTTTTCAAATTAGATATTACTTTCTCCTTGAGGCTTTTTCTGATATACCACAAACTGTACCTTTCCATTTAGTGTATAATCTCTATTTTTCCAATTATGCCACTATTTCTACTATATTGAACTTGAATGTTTGACTTGTTTACTTAATGTAGTGCCTTTTACTTCAAAATGCTTAATAAATAAACTTATAGTTTGTGTTAATTCATAATAATAATTCTAAGTAATGGTGTTGGCACTTTGAAGTTTATGGGAGGAGAAAAGATTACACATATAGAGAAAGAAATTAGAGGCTTTAAAGGAAAAACAAACAAACAAAAACTCAACATAACTGACAGATCATTGTAGTGTTTCTACGACGAAGGACCCCACAGAGTTGGAAGTTTAGCTTTATAAACAATAAAAGTTATTTGATACGTTGTTTTAACTTTCTACTATGTACAAGACAGTATGCTAAGCATTGATAAACAATGACAAAAAAATACCTTGCCTTTTCTGCCATTAAGCACCTTATAATCTATGCACTTTTTTCTTTCTAGGATTTTAAGTCTTTAAACATAATGTTTTTTTTTTCTTGAAAAGCTTTTTTTTTTTGCTATAAATATATAGTCATATGCTACTTAATGATGAGGATATATTCTGAACATTGTATTGTTAGATGATTTTGTCAATGTGCAAACATCACAGAGTGTACTTACACAGACCTAGACGGTAGAGCCTACTACACGAATAAGCTATAACGTCTAGCCTATTGCTGTTAGGCTACAAAACTGTATAGCATCTTACTGTACTGAATACTGTAGGCAATTTTAATGCGATAGTATTTGTGCATCTAAACATATGTAAACACAGATAGATATAGTCAAAATATGATATAAAAGATTTTTTAAAATGGTACACCTGTTTAGGGCACTTACCACTAGTGGAACTTGCAGAACTAGAGGTTGCTCTAGGTGAGTCAGTTAGTGAGTAATAATGAGGGAATGCAGAAGCCTAAAATATTTCAGAAACCTACTGTAGAGTTTATAAACACTGTTCACTTAGGTATACTACATTTAGGAAAAAAGCTTTTTTTCTTCAATAATAAATTAAGCTTAGCTAACTACAACATTTTATTTTATAAACTTTTTTTACTCTTTTATGATAATACTTATCTTTAAACAAATTTTACAATCATATGAAATATTTTTCTCTTTGTATTTACAAAAGGTTTTCTTTCCT
This sequence comes from Cephalopachus bancanus, assembly GCA_027257055.1. Lineage (NCBI taxonomy): Eukaryota > Metazoa > Chordata > Mammalia > Primates > Tarsiidae > Cephalopachus > Cephalopachus bancanus. The sequence goes on along the minus strand of JAPVLO010000024.1, from coordinate 9,645,219 downwards.
TATATTTTATTTCATTTTTACCATTTATTTATTTATTTTTATATTTTAATTGTTTTTGTTAAAAACTAATATACACACATGCACATTAGCCAAGTCCTACACAGTTAGAATCATCAATATCACTGTCCTTCACGTCCAAGTCTTGACCCACTAGAATGTCTTCAGGGACAATAACATATCTTGAACTAAGTAATAAAATTATTGTGTAAAGAAAATTTTGTGTGTACTATGGTCTATATTCATGACAGCTTACATGCTATATTTTTATTATTTGTGTTAAGAAATTAATAAAGGGGATCTTTATAACACAATTAGAAAATTAACAACTCTTGACATTAATAGACGCTAACTATTACATGATTAAATATTAATTTTTAAACAATTTTTTCTTTGAGTCACTACAAAATCTCATTACAAATGATGATATCTATCTATACTTCATTTGGGAAAACAAAAATGTATTTGAAATACAGCCCTATTAAACAGAGGGCAAAAGATATGAATAGATACTTCTCAAAAGAAGACATACGAGCAGCCAACAGATACATGAAAAAATGCTCTGCCTCGCTAATCGTCAAAGAAACGCAAATCAAAACACACTGAGATACCACCAGTCAGGATAGCCATCATTAATAACTCAAAAAACAACAGATGCTACAGAGGATGCAGAGAAAAGGGAACACTTTTACACTGTTGGTAGCAATGTAAATTAGTAACAGCTTCTGTGGAAAACAGTGTGACGATTCCTAAAAGATCTAAAACTCAACCTCACATAAGACCTAGGAATCCCCCTTCTGGGAATATACCCAGAAGGAACTCAAATCATTTTACAAAAAAAAAAAAAAAAAAAGACCTGCGCACGAACTAGTCACAATGGCAAAAGCATGGAACCAACCGTGCTGCCTGTTAAAAGTGAACTGGTCTTTAAAATAAACATTTTTTTTTTAAAGAAAAAAGTGAACCGGGTTAAAAAAAAAAAAAATTGGTACTTACACATGGTGGAATATTAAGCAGCCATAAAGAATAACAAAATTATGGACTTTGCAGCATCTTGGATGGATTTAGAGTCTATTACACTCAGTGATCTATCACAGAAACAAAGAACTGAGTACTGCATGTTCTCACTCATAAGTGGACCCTGAACATTTATCATAATACTACATGAAAGGGATTGGCAATAGTAGGACACTGCTGGGGATGGGGGGAGGGCACAAAACATCAATAAGGGTACTTGATTTCAAAACAGAAGAAGTAAGAAGCAAAGGCAGTCACAAACTTCACCTGTATGATGACCACTTATGTGCCTAATCCTGACTAGTACCCTACATCTTGAAAGAAAGAAAGAAAGAAAGAAAGAAAGAAAGAAAGAAAGAAAGAAAGAAAGAAAGAAAGAAAGAAAGAAAGACAAAGCATTGCCTCTGATATCAGAACAACTAGACTAAATATAATTTCCTGATACTTTTAATTCAAATAGTTGATAATTTATTCTGGGTAGTCAGATAATATATCTTGCATTAGTTTCCTCATATTTAGTAGGAAATTTATCACAAGGCTAAATTTTACAAAATCACATAAGAAAAACAAAAAGTATAGTGCCTGGACAAAATAGCCAAACAGTGCTTCAGAATTCTTATCATCATTAGCTCTCTTGCCTAAATTGTTTGTTTTACTGTCTTTCTGATTTCCAGATGCAGAAACCCTACTTTGACTTCAAGATCAAACTTAAAAATTGTTCACATACTTACCAAGTTATAAGTTATACTTTAAGTTATACTTTATACTTTATACTTTATACTAATGTCCTAAAATAACTTAAAATTATAAATATAAAACCAATAATTAGGAAAAATCCAAACCTTTTTAAGTCTTTATTTCAAGATATAGCCTCAAATTTAAGAGGAAAATAAATGAATACTTGGTATGATTGTTACATTATATGCTTTTCAAAAAGTATTTTTTACATAAAACATATTTTACTTAAAAAATAAGAAAATTTCACTTTACCTTTTTTTCAAGTTGTTAAAAAAGTACACTCACTGTCTTAAACACAACACAAAATTACTGAAAATAATTCAGTGTTTATTTTTAAAGGGAGAGGAAAAAGGGTGGCATGCCATTTTGTATAACTAGAAAGTTTAATACTAATGATAATAAAAAAAAACTTCTCATATAAAGACAAAAATTAGCTGCACTTGGAAGACGAGTGTAGAACACATTAAACTCTTCTAGAATAAGTGCTTCTTTTCTTTAATGAGCTGAAGCATATTCTGTGCCTGTACAATTGGATAAATTCCTATCAGGACAGTAGAGGCTATTAAAGCTGAAGAGGCCAGAGTACAGCAAAAACTTAAATAATGTTAAATGCTTAATAACGTCTTCATGCATATAATGATTCCTCTTGACATTAATGGGTTTTAATGAAATGTACATAATTAATGTATCTATAATTATCCTTATTTTTAAGGATGAATGCATCCATTATATACAAATTTTAATTTTTTATATCAAAAACCCTGAATATTAAAAATATACTCATCAAACATTGTCTCTTTTCTATAATAAGATAAAATAAAATGAAGCACAAGAAACTTTCATCAAATTAGTTATAAAGCAATAAATACACAGGAAAAAATGTGTCAAACATGGTTTTAAAGGATCAGAAGCAGTTTCAAGAAGGTTCTCATTCTCCGTTGCTAACTTTTTAAAAATCTTTTTCTTTTAATCTTCCTTAAGCCATAAAAGTGTGATCATTACATCCATACGCAGCTATGATGACTTGAGAAAGACAAGTTTTAGCAAGTAGTAATACTGGGTAATTGAACAGTTTCCTGTACTACTATGTGTATCAAGTGAAAAGGGTCTGGAATTCACAGATATGAATGAAACACATTAATAAAAGGAGGCTAATGCCATATATCATTTCAACATGAAATTGGCAATCTTAGCAGTAATAAAATATTTATTTGTGTTAGTGCTTTTCATGGAAATGGTTAGCTCAGCTGATTATAAATAATGTCATTTTTATGTCCAATTAATTATTCATAAAAAGGTCAAACATCAAATATAATTAATAACTTAGCAAATTACATCCTATATACTAAAGATTTGATTCTTTGTTTATAAGTGATCAGACAAAATGCTTTTGAGGATGAGATTTCATATCCTAGAAATGTATTATGTTAAGAAGGAATTTAACAGAATTTGAGAAAATGTTGAAACCTCCAGGTAATGGTAATTCTAGGCTACAAAGACAGAATGGGAGGGGCTGCTGCATCTGTGACTATAGATCAGTTTTTAAGGTTCTCCTGGTTACAACTGTCATTTTCCTCTGACTTCCCAGGCTGCATTGCCCCTTCTAACACTATGGATCAATGAAAAAAAGAGATATTTCATTTCACAATATCATGGAGATATTTTAAGACTTAAAGAACTGAGAAGAAAAAGTACGTGAGTCCTGATAGTATAAATAAACGGGGAGAGATTTAAAATATTACCAATTTTTTTAGGTTTCCAATACATTAATAATGAAATCTAAACAGAATTATAAAAATTGTTCTTTAAATATATCATAAACAAATTTTCATTTTAACACATACTTATAACTGTTACATATATAGCATATTTTAGCTATATCATCAATTACCTAAATATTAATATCTATAGAAATATGAGGTCTGGAACACATGGCCATTTTTTGCTTTGTGTAGGTCCTGGATTGCTTCCCAGAATTTATGCCTCATTGTAATGGATCTTAAGAACAGAAAGATACTTCACTGGGTCTTTCAAATGACTGCCTCCGTGTGGCAGATGCTGTCTTTCACAGTCATTGCATATGAACATCTCCTTTTGTATTCTGAATTTAAATTTTCTGTGAGTGAAAGGCTGACTTCCCTTTTCGTCTTCCTTATTACCTACATCTGGTTTTCTGGTAGAGAAAATTTCAAAAGGATTACCATGCTCTAATATTGTGCATTAAGTACAAGAGAGATAACAGTAATAGTGAAGTAATGTCCTGATAAGTGTTAAGGTAACAAATGAGAACTCTTAGCTTTTATAAAGCTAATTAGCCTCAGGTGCTAATACTTTGCAATCTTAAATTTAAAGTTATTTTTTACATTTTATGTAAAGAAAACCCAAAAGTCTTATAAACAGATTACAATTATTTTATTAGTTGTGTAGTTTACCCCTGTCCTGGCTCACATTCATTTTAGGGCAAATTTTAGCAGTCCTGCTGCTTAATTTACCTATTATTTACCATCAAAAACTAAACTAAATGTATGTGGGGATGTCAAAATATAATTGTCTAGAGAAGACCCATATATATACAGTTTTTTGCACAAAGATAAATTAAGCCACTCACATCACCTTGTTGTGTATTTGGAATTGTGCATTATTCATTGACTAAAGCAGCTGGCATTGGGTCTAGAAGCTGGTCTTGATTTAGAAACAGAGTTGAAAATGGGTAGGGAAAGGCGCATGTGAAAAAGGAGCAGAATCTATGAGTAAGCAGAAGAACCTGGCTTATAGAGGAAGGAGAATAGAACACAAGATATTCTTCAGGCCCTTAAAGAGAATCATCACAATTTTTGACAGTTTTTCTTGTGAAGTCATCATGTATTTTGTCAATAAACACTGCCTGTTTTCTGAGGTGACTTTAACTTGGGCCAATCCTAGCTTTTACATAAACTTGGCTAAAATCATTGTCAGTTCTTAGTATTTACATAAGCTTGACTAAACAACATTTTGAATAAATGTTGTGGTGGCAGTTTAGATTAGTATTCTTTGTCCTCTATCTCGTTTTATGACCAGTATTCCATTGGGGACACACTCAGAAACAGCAAATTTATATTTGACATCAAAATCATTGGTGATTAAGAAACTTATATTGAGTGAAGAGGCTGAAAGATCCAGAAACTGTGATGAGGAGATTTAAAGGTTAATGGGCACCCAAATGAGTTATTTCGTAAAGAAAAATAAACAAATAATCATTAATGCCTGTCAGAAGCTGTCCCATCCACACAATTCTAAACCTGTACATGAGTGGATTGGGTGAAACCATGAAAGGAACTTAGTCCAAATACATATTCTGGTTTATATTTATCAGTAACTTATCAAGTGCCTCCGGGGTGCCAGGTACTGTGCTAGGTGTCAAGCATTCATGGAAGGAAAAATACACATACACGCCACACACAGCGAAACTAAGCTACTGGCAGCGAATCTCAGGTAAGTTCTGGTTGTTGTTCTCTGTTTAGAGTTGAATTTTCAACAAATTTATTGCAGCACCAGTTAATACTAATTGTAAAGATTCTTTGGTTCATAAATATTGTGTTAAAATACAATATTTTACATGGCAAGTTAATATATGAAGTCATAATTGCCAATAATTTGTTAGCAAGAATAATTAGGTTAGTTAGATTCTGGGTAAAGGGAAAATAGTATTAGTACAAGGGTAGGCACCAGAGGCAGAGCACTGGTGAAATATTTATGACAAGGGCCTTAACAAGACTCTAGAGATAAATAACTATAGAGAACTCTTTTTTTTTTTTAATCTCATTCTAAGAGTAAAACAGATTTGTATTTGGAGTAAAGGTTAAAATGTAGCACCTCTATGGAGAGTTCTCAAAGGTAAAGGAAGGCCTTGAAGGTACTGGGGAGTTGGGCAAGGAGATGAGTGAAATAGAGGAAGTGTAAGAAAAAGCAAGTGAGCCGGGCTAGCTGACTCAGCCTGTAATCCCGCGCCTTTGGGAGGCTGAGGTGAGTGGATTACCTGAGCCCGTGGGTTCGAGACCCGCCTGGGCAGCGAGACCTCATCTCTACAATAAATCAAAAAATCAGCAGGGCGTGGTAGCGCATGCCTGTAATTCCGGCTACTCGGAAGGCTGAGGTGAAAGGATCGCCGGAGCCCAGCAGGCGAGGCTGCGGTGGCTAGGAGCGGCCACTGCACTCCAGTCTGGGCGACAGAGTGAGACTCCAACTCAAAAAAAAAAAAAAAAGAAAGAAAGAAAAAGAAAAAAGCAAGTGCTGAAAATTAATAACACTTAGTAATACAGAAGCAGTGAGAAACTAGAATGGGAATGTTGGAAACCTGGCTAGTTGTTTGGCCTCATTTGGTGGCACTAAGATTTCATAGCCTATTGTGTTGGTCTTGCTTCTCTAATTATGGAGACATTTTAAAAGCCACATGTTGACCGTGGGAACCACAGAGGCAACACATCTTCCCATTATGAGAATTAAAACTCATGAAGGAGTTTTCCTATGTATTTTCCCTGTGGTAGATCCAGAGTGAATCATTTGTTTCTGAACATGAGAAATTTAAATTAAATAATAATATTACAGTACTAAGAATTGTCTTATAGTGGAATGATACTCTAAATCAAAACTAGCATTTGTGTTTTTTTAACTAAGTTTCTCATGGAAAAAATCATGCTTTCACACTAAGAAAGATGTATAATTTAATTCTCAGATGCTCATCTTAGGCACTAATTGACTTTGAAACAATTTTCCTTTTAGAAAAAGAACTTGATGAACTCTTACCTCATCTGATAAAACATGCATTAACTTACTGAGAGTAAAAAGAAATATGGCACGTTATGAATATAAAGAGCAATATAAATGCTGAATGACAACAATGCCATTTCTGCATGATACCTGCTGAGTTTTTACATTTGGAAAAGTTTTGATGGCACGCTAGATTACAGTTTTTTCTTTTCTGTATTAAATGGGTGAATTAAAAGTATTTCTGTAAGAAGCAGAAAATGAACAAATGCATAAAAAGTTTGTTTCAATTTGAATATTTATTATATTAGAAGTAATTGCTGAAAGTGTTATCAGCTGTAGAGTTGAAAAATGACATGCCAATACCAAGTCAAATAAATATTCTAGAAAGAAGACAAAAGTGTAAATACAAAAGAAGTTAGGAAACAAAAGATAGATGTCTAAATAATCAGCCATGCTTTCCTACATCTGTGATTCTATAGGAATAACCAAGAAAGTTGACTCTGAAGTCAACTGAAGGTCAAAATAGATTGCCTATTATGTCAGAATTGTGTCTAGAGTATAGTTAAGAGAAAGGCTATATAGTCAAGGCATTATATTGGAAGTTAGAGAAAAGTAGAGGACAAAAAAATCAGAACTGAAACCTTAATTCTAAAGAAAATTAGGTATACAAGGAGAGTGAGATTAGTTCTTTCCTCCTTATCAAGGAAACAGACTCAAATTAACTTAAATGGGGAAAGGAGATGTATTGTCTCACCAACTGGGAGCTTTAAAGGGTGAACAGTCTTCAGATAGGACCGGATCCAGGCACTAAAACTATGTGATTAGGAAACTGTATCTTCCTCCATTTCTCAACTCTACTTCCATTCATGTTGACTTCATTCTCAGTAGGTTTTTTGCTCAGAGAAATAAAGAGAGCTGCCACCAGATGGGTTGAATTGTTTTTCATGCAAGAAATCTTAGTGAAAAAGCATACATCTTTTCCAACAGTTTCGGCAAAATTCCAAAAAGGATTATTATTTGCCTGGCTTTTGTCATGTGCCTACCCTTAAACCAGTGTCTGGAGAACGAGGTAGTCCTGGGTAATGTTTCAACCTCTATGAGTGTGAAGGCTGTAGAAAAGAGCAGATTTCAAACATATTCAAACACAAAGATGGCACTTTTTTTAAAAAATAAAATAAAAGACAACTGGGAGCAAAACGCATAATGAATAGGCAACAACACAGGTATCCCAGTCCACTACATCCTGTTTTTCCGAAGTCTGGTGTTTAAAGAGGCAGTATCAACATCACCTGGGAGCTCTGTAGAAATGCGGAATTGCAATGCTCACCCTAGACCTACTGAATTAAAGTTAGCATTCTAAATAGATTTTCAGTTGATCCGTGTGCATACTAAATTTTGAAAAGCAGTGAGTGATACTTTCAGAGGATTACATCCATAACCAATCTCCATCTCTGCCTTCTGCCAGTTCGTATTATTAATCTTTTTCCTTACCCATATTTCAAGATTCTTAAACTCAGCTTGGTGGAACCAAGGTCCCGAAAAGTCTAGCATCTTTCTTCTTAGCCTCTCATATATCACAATAGCAAAAATAATCTTCATTCAAAGTGACACTTGGTGACAAAATTTGTTTAAAGAATTACATATGCCCATCAATTCCTTTTTCTAGATAAATTTTAATTTAATTCTGTTTTCCATTTTACTCACTATTTGACATTTTTTTCTTCTTGTTAGATTATTTTAGAGTTTATGCAGATATAAATTCAGAAGGATTATCTAATGTATTTTTTGTCACAGTCCTTGCTCAGGTCTTGTATAAGTTAGTTGATTGGCAATTGTTTTTCTGCGATTGTCTGGATAATCCCAAATACCCAGACAGGGGCTGTCAAACACATTCATTGTTCTTTCTCTTCCTTAACCTCGGTGTTATGCTGCTGTGCTTGCCCTGTGTTAATGTGATATAACTGTTGGTAAGTTTCCAATTTGCCCATCACTAAAAATTTCACTGAATTTTTTCCATGGCAGCTTTATCACATGTCCTGGAATGTCGTGTTAGTTGTAATCACAGGACTAAAGTACTTTGGTATTTCTTATCTCTCAGTTTACCAAGATACTTTCTTTGCTGCTATCATTGGCTTAACCCTGACATTCGCTTGTCCCTTAGCTTTAAATAAATAGTAAAGGGATTAGTCGGTTAATTTCTATTTCTATTTATAATTTCTCATTAGTCACCAGTGTCCTTGTTTCTTGACTCCTGTTTTTTTGAAGACATGTGGCTAAAACGTGCCATTTCTGGAAACCAAAAACAGCTTATTACTCCAAGTAGAATGTTTTGTATTGGTTACAAAAAAGAGGGTGGTTGAAATTTGGCTTCTAAAAGGTTAACATGAAAATTTAATGTTTATTTACAATTACCTCCACTTTCCTAACACTCAGACTACTTCAAAAGCAACAACAACAACAACAAAATCACTTAGATTGGGCTGTTTCTGGAAGGGTCAAAATTTGAAATGGCTGTTTTATGCATTTTAATGCAACCATTTTCATAATAAAGAAATTGTTTCATTGACCATGGGTAGGTCCCCAGCCTTTCTCTCACTTCATGAGGTAGCATTACTTTCTTCTTTTATGATATTAATGTAACTACCTGTGGCATAATTTAAAGACTAGGCAAGCACACACAAAGTCATGAAATGACTTTCTCATCATTTCTGGGAGAACATTTTATCCTTTATGTTGGAAGCAATCGCAGGCAGAATAAAACAGAATGTATTTTTCTCCACAAAATATGAAATAGCTTACCATGTTTTAGAATGCTAACCAGCTATCATTTTAATCTTAGTTAAAAATATAATAAAATATGATATATTGGTATGGCTCTATATAATGTAATATTTATCTAGCTTTAGAAAAGAAGAAGTTCTTGCCATTGCTGACAACATGAATGAACCTGGAAAATATTATGTTAAGTGAAATAAGCCATAAATACCATATTATCTCACTTATGTATAAAATCTTAAAAGGTTGAACAAATAGAAATGGAGAATAGAAAGGTAGTTGTCAGTGGTTGGGCAATAGAGGCAATGGAAAATGTTGGTCAGAGTGTACAATTTCTAGTTAAAAGATTAATGAGTTCTGGAGTTTGAATGTGTAGCATGGTGCCTATAGTCAATAATAATAATATATTATACGCTTGAAATTTGCTAAGACCGTAGATCTTAAGTATTTTCACCACACACAAAAAAGGTAAACATGTGAGGTAATGGATAGTTTAATTACTAATTAGCTTGATTATGGTAATCATTTCATAATATATATGTATATCAAAGCATCACATTGTGCATCTTGAATGTTTACAATTATTTATACAATCTACTGTATCTTAATAAAGCTGAAAAATTTGAACAGTAGTATTTGGGAGGATAGATATTATTTTATATCATAGTTTAATCTGTGCTCAATTGAAGCAAAAAGATAAAGGATATAAAATGCTTGGTATAAACTAAGCAAATGAAGTGAAAGAACAGTGACTTAGATAATAGTTCTTTAAAGTAATTGAGGGGATCCTTTCAACACAAGCTATTTTTATCTACCTATAAAATTAGGGTTAAATAAATAAGATTGGAAATGTATAACGTGAATTTTTCAACCACTCATTAAGTTGAATCATCTCTCAAGGCTCATGAAAGATCCCTATGGGGGAAAAGTTTTTCCCCTTAATTTCTTAGGCTTTTGTTTTTTTGGTTTTTTTTGTTTTTGAGTTGGAGTCTCACTCTGTCGCCCAGACTGGGGTGCCGTGGCCGCTCCTGGCCACCGCAGCCTCAACCTGCTGGGCTCCGGTGATCCTTCCGCCTCAGCCTTCCAAGTAACCGGAATTACAGGAATGCGCTACCATGCCCGGCTGATTTTTTTGTTTATTGTAGAGATGAGGTGTCCCTGCCCAGGCAGGTCTCGAACCCGCGGGCTCAGGCAATCCACTCACCTCAGCCTCCCAAAGGCGCGGGATTACAGGCTGAGCCACCGAGCCCGGCTAATTTCTTAGGCTTTTATAAATGACTGAGGTTTATGAAACTTCATTAAGAATTTTTGGTCTCTTACAAGTAGTTCAAGAGCAGTGAATTAAGACAGGACTCCTTGGTCCCATATGCTTGAGAGTTCACTGCCCAATATGGTAGACATTAGCCACATGAGGTCATTAAACTCTTGAACCATGACTAGTTCATATTTAAATATGTTGGAAATGCAAAATACATGTTGAATTTTGAAAACTTAACTTGGAAAAAATGTAAAATATCTTATGAATATGTTTCATGTTGCTTATGCATGAAATTAATAATATTTTGACATACAGGGCAAATATATAATATTGAAATCAATTTCAACTGTTTCTTATTACATTTTAAATGTGGCTATTAGACAATTAAAATTGCTTATATTGTCCTCATTTGTGGCCCACTCTATATTTCTTTTGCCGTGATAACCTAGATTTAATGTTGTTTTTTTTTTTTTTTTTTTGAGTTGGAGACTCACTCAGCCTTCCAAGTAGGTGGAACTACAGGCGCGGGCTAACACGCCCGGCTAATTTTTTTGATTTGTTGTAGAGATGAGGGCTTGCCAAGTTGCCCAGGCGGGTCTCAAACCCGCGGGCTCAGGCAATTCACTCACCTCGGCCTCCCAAAGCGCGGGATTACAGGCTAAGAAACCGAGCCCAGCCATAATTTTGTTTCTGAAAATAATTTAACTTGTTTCACAATTGCTTAATAATACTTAAATTTCTAGTTGATTAATTAAATATTTTATGTTCAATATTTTAGTTGTATTTGAAACAGGAGGACATATATAGTCTAATGTGGATTTGAGATTAGGAGAATATTTAATCCAAAGTATTTGACAGTGCAATTCTTTTCTTTCACTGTTCAAACTGTCAAATAACTAAAATATGGAGATAAACAAAGGAGTTTAATGTTTAAAAGAGAAAGAAACAGAAAAAAATGTTTCCCCTGAGTACACTTTGGAAATACAAATGACCTTGGCAGTTGGTTACCCATCTGTAGCTCAGCTAATATATATATTAGAAGATATAGTAATGTTTTATAAAGGAAGATTAAAAATGAATTACTGGCATTCTCAATTATATTATTGAAGACCAATCTTTGCTAACTGTTGAATTAAATAGCCAGTTTATAAAAATTGAGTAATCAGAATAAGACCTAGTAAAAGGAAAAACAATACAAGGGAACAGTTGGTTTTCTAGGAAGCAATTTGCAAAGGTATTCTGCAAGTGAAGAGTTAGTATTGAATCTTGAGTTGCTAAGTAGTTTTGCTCAGGAATTTTATTGACACAATTATGATGCATTTTTTCCATTAGAAAACCAATTTTCATTTAAGTGGTGAAATCAAGCCTCAGCTTGATTGTTATGGTAAGAAGAATTATGCTGTCAAATCAGACCAATCCATGGAAAGGCAGTGTTTTTGTTTAGACAAATACTGAAAATTACTCAAGTGCAAAAGATCAGAGCAACAATAAACATCCAACTTAATCTAGTAAACTTTGAAGAAAACTTTTCTTTCTTAAATGAAAATTTTAAAAAGACTAGGAAATACCATGGAACATATTTTATTTTTCATACTGAACTCAAAAATTTATTTTATTTATTTTTTATTTTTTAATTTTTTTTTTTTTGAGTTGGAGTCTCACTCTGTCGCTCAGACTGGACTGCAGTGGCCGCTCCCGGCCACTGCAGCCTCGACCTGCTGGGCTCTGGCGATCCTTCTGCCTCAGCCTTCTGAGTAGCCGGGATTACAGGCAAGCACTACCACGCCCGACTGATTTTTTGATTTATTGTAGAGATGAGGTCTTGCCGCCCAGGCGGGTCTCGAACCTGCGGGCTCAGGCCATCCACTTACCTCAGCCTCCCAAGGGTGTGGGATTACAGGCTGAGCCACCGAGTCCAGCAAAAAAATTTAGTTAATTTACTGATTATCTGGAATACTATATTGGTAGTATTTTTTTAAACCAATATTGCTAAGATTTTGTACATTTCCAATATTATAGCAGCCTGCTGTTGTTACTAGCCAAACTTATATCACACAGGACACCAATAATTCCTTCTCTATGTATACTGAATTGTGTTCCTGAAATCAAGAGGTAGAATATCATCTCTTCTTGACTATGGCCTGACTGTAGTGACTTGCTCTCCTTATAAAACATGGCAGAAGTGACTTTAAAGAGTGTCTATAATTTTATGAGATGCCTTTAATTTGGTATGATTATTTTGCTGTTTGCAAACTATATCATGCAACCAGAAATAGTCAATGAGATAAATCTGTATTCCATACATACTTTGTTCTGGGCCCTTATTTTAATTTTACTCCATGGTCACTTAAGTTAACTCTGAGATTTTTTTTTCTCCCGTAGTCTAACTTTAAATTTTTACAACAAACTTGGTTTCCTTTTTGGTTCATGGCACTTCCGAGCTTCAACTCTGCCCCTGCAAATGTAGTAAATATTCAATACATGTTTGTTAAATAACTGAATGGGCATCCTGACCCAGACTTTTTATTTTTATTTTTTAGTTGGGTCTCACTCTGTCACCCAAACTGGAGAGTAGCGGCATGATTATGACTCACCACCACAGCCTCGACTTTCTGGATTCAGGCAATCCTTCCACCTCAGCCTCTCAAGTGCCTGGGACTACAAACGTTCGTCATCCTCTCCAGCTATTTTTCATTTTTATGTTTTGTAGAGATGTGGTTTTGCTATGTTGCCTAGGTTGTGAGTGGGCATTTTTGAAAATGTATTTTTATTAGTGAGATGTAGTTAGCCTTAGTTTCTGAGAATGTGAAGTCCTGGGATGCCAGAATAATTATTTAACAAAACTGAATTCTGTGACAGTACAAGAGGTGAGCTGGTCATGTTACTGGCAGAAATTATAGCAAAATGGGTGTTCTTTGACGTGTCTCCCATTTTATATAATTCAGAACTATAGGTTGTGGGGTGTAGGCATTGTACAGATTGATTTTTGAAACTGGGAAACCTTGAAGAACATCCTAAAAACTGGCATCTGGATTACAAACAATGAAGCTTGAAAATCCATACTAGTGGAAAAACAGATAGACAACATAAGTGGCAGGAGATGTTGTAGCCAGAGAAGAGCCAATCCATGTGATGCAGAGCAGTAAGATGTTGGATTGCAATATTTCATTGCAAGTACAGTATGTAAGAGAGGACACCCAGGCAGGTTATATCATGGAAGCCCACGTTTTAGGAAGCATTTTAATATAGTTCTACTAAAAATATTTGCAGATCCTTTCAGCATTTTGAGTGGTGGTTGTTGTCTTTCTGTGAGGGACATGAGAGCATGAACACAAAACTTGAGGATAAATTGCTGGTGGGATGTGATAAATCATTGACAATTGGTGGACACTTTTCTTTCTGAAAATATATGAGGTGGTAGGCACTGTGGAGATATTACTTTTAAAAGAACCGTATTTTAAGATATGGGAATTACTGGATATTGGTTTTGATCTTGACTGGTGACTGCATTGAGGCCACAGAAATTCAAAAGAAGGAGGAAAATTGTTATTCTGTATGAAGAATACTATGGTTTTCACAGTGGAAGAGGAGGTTCTGATGAATGCCTTACACTTTGATATCTATATTCTAGTGCAGATCTTATTTCAAACTTGGAGAGTTTGTAGATTCACTTTGAAGAAACATTATCACTAGGAACCAAATCTTAGCTGTCATTATGATAATGATAGAGCAGATTTTCTGCCTTGTTGGAAGTAAATCCTCCAAAGTAATATTTTCATTCAGTAGTTTGGTTATCTAATGCTGTATAAAGGATCATCTCAAAAGTTTGTGGCTTTAAATAATAATTTATTGTTATTTCTCACACTCCTGTGGATTAAGTTCAACTGGGCAATCTTGCTTGTGGATTCTCATGCTTTTGTAGTTGTATAATGGCTGAAACAAGAATCATCTAGAGTCATAACTAGCCCAAGATGACTTCATTTCTATATCTGACACCTCAGCAGGATTGGCTGATACAGCTGGAGAATGGGTATCTAACTCTCTGCAACATTTTCACGTGTCTACTTTAGATTTCCTAACTGTGGCAATCTCAGAAAAGTCAGCTTTCTTGGTGCTGGCTGACTTACTCTAGAATGAATTTTGCAAAAGCAAATGTCCCAAGAGACCCAAGCAGAAGCTGTAAAACTTCTTAGAACCTAGCCATAGACATCCTATAAAGTCACTTCTGGCCATGTTTTATAAGAAAAAAACAAGTTACAGTGGCAGTTCATATTCAAGGAGAGGGATGAGATCCCACCTGTTGATTTCAGGAGCATCATTCAGTATGAAAAATGTAGGGATTGTTGGCTTGTGTGATAAGAGCAGTGCTAGTAGCAGCAAGCTGACGTGATCACAGCATTTGGGTTTCTTGAGAGATTACTAGGTAATGAGTCTTCAGATAAAGTTGAGGAAATAATTAACAAAAACAAAGACATCTTAACAGTATCCGTATATATCTCTCTACCTTCCCTACATACACCATGTAAGTAGAATATGAGTGGTCTCAGATAATACTGATACCTTAGTAAGGGGCATGCACAGGTGTCTTTCCAGACATCAACACAGCCTTGACTCACTGGGTGAGCTCTCAGCCTGCTTGACTAGATCTTCGCCCACAAAGTGAGGTAATGTCTTCAAAACAATCATTACTTTAGTTTTCCAGAAAAAAAAGTTTCTTGCCTCCTCTATTTTTCCTTATTTTTATTTACTTTAATTTTCTTGATGTTTTTTCTTCTTTCTTTTCATTCCTACTTCTATCAAAAATTTTTTGGTATCTATTATGTACTGCTCCATTCTACATACAGGTAAAACAATAATGAAAATAGTCAGACATCTTTCTTGTCTTCAAGAAGTTAACTTCTTAATGGTAAAAAAAATTAATACAATATTGAATTAAAATAATAATAAAAACAAATTATATTTGTTTTTGCAAAATATATTTATATCAACAATGTGATGAACTCTATAAAATATTTAAGTCCATGGTGCTCTGAAGCCTTTACTGAGATTTGTTCCTGATCCTTAACATACATTTGGAATATGAAATTCCATATTCTTTCTGAGACCTAAAAGAAAAGTGCTTTGTAGTGAAGGAGCTAGGATATATGCTTGTGGAGGAGGTAGCATCTCTGAAAACCAGACACTCACAGATAAAGTATCTCAATTTGCTGCAGCAGAATGTCTAGCAACAGGGTTTCCCTTGCTTCCCTTGTTGTGGTGGGAGACATATTTAGAAAGCCATGAAGACGTATGAATTAAAGAGGTCACTCTGCCTCTTTACTGTTGGTGAAGATTATATGTTTTCATTTTTGAAGAGCTGAAGAGGTAAGTAACTTAGGTCAGTTCATCAGGCTATGCTCAGTATTTTCCTGGAGCTAATCCTCACTGAGTGAGGAATGAGAAACCCATGGCTATAGTTCCGCGCCTGCTGAAGCTTTTTAATTGCGTTATCTACCACGTTTCATAGGTGAGACCCCAAAATACATTTTTATAGCTCTTAGAAAACATACTGAGTTGTCAAACAGTGGTCCAGCAGCTCTCAGACAAGCACAAAACCATGGCCTTTTTATTTTGACTTGGAAATATGGAACTTATCGATTTCAGTTTTGCCAGATGTGTACACCCAATGCAGGCCAAGTCAGGGGCTTGCTGATAGATACTCTGTAAGTAGCAGCTGCTGAAATGCTGGATAGAGGAGTGACTCCAAGCATAAGGTGGCGGTTCTATGAAGCCTCTGGAGTATCTGCAGGTGAAACACTCCTCAGTTAAAAAACTCCACAGGGCCCCTGCTCTGGGACTGTGGAGGTCTGATGTCTGTAATGACCTCCAACTGCTGCATACAGAGCTGAGACTAAGTCTAGAATATTCCTGAGGTATACCACCAACTAATGGCTGTGGTGAAAATACTGATTCATTTTGTGACAGCGCATTCTCCTTTCTTGCTAACCAAACTCCAGTTTTCTTCAGATAGCCATGATCCTATTTCCCTGAGTACATCCTGATTGCTCAAAGTTTATGTTGATTACCATTGTTTTTCACAATTGCCCAGAATAAGTCCAACATGTGGCAAGGGGTTAATGAAATACATAAGGATGTCTGCTGATAAACTTCTGGAAAATATTTTCTTTTGCATTAATCAAGAGATCTTTGAAGACAATGCCCTCAGTTTCTGGTTTAGATGTGTGGTATGAAGCCATGATACTTTCAGCCTTATTTTCACAACGAGGGGAAAGAAACTTCGTAACCAGTAAGAAGAGCAATGAAAAAAAAAAAGCAAACAGCCTTAAAGACATCACTGAGTTTCTGAGAATACCTTAGGACTTCCCATTTCTCATTGATTTCTTAAGAAACAACTAATACCCTGTGCTTTAATCCCTGCCCAAAGTATTCTCTTACAGATGTAACGCCCACTCTAGGAATCCAAGGTGATTGCCCACACCCATTACCCTCTTCCGAATTTGGGAGTCTCTGGCATGAGAACATACAAAGGACATTACAGGGTTAGTAATGGCCATAACTGGCCTGATAAAGAAATGATCTGATAAAGCTACCTCAGTTGAATGCCTATGTCCTCAGCACTGATGTTTGGTATACTTGCCCAAACCATCTCTATAGCAGGATGAATACAACAGCATAGGATGGATGGGCAGTATATGATGATGATCCTTGGGAAATCTAACTGACCTTTTGCTGTCTTCCCTTTCCCCTTCTCTGCTGCTCAAACTGCCTGTTAAAAAATAGCAATGTCTGGGGCTGGGAAGGTTAAGTGTTGGATTTTCACAATTTCCTTGTTGAATGTTCAGATTCACTTGTGTTCCTCTTTTTCAGGAGTTTTAACACCAATCTAACTCATTCAAAAGACTAGGGTAAAGCAGTTGTAATTTTATTATCTATAGTTTAAATATTTAATGTTAATCAAGGAAGAAATAATCTCTATGGGCAGAAGGAATTGAAGTATATTGGAGAAGCATTGGGGTAAAGACCAGGAGATTAGTCCTTCCATTTACTAGCATTACAACCTTGGCGTCTCAGTATATTTCTCTGCAAAATGAGGTTTTTAGAACACTGGGTGTTATTTGTATAACTCCCTGACAGTCCTCATGATTTTGTTGTTATATTGTTATACTGAAAACTTGAGTTGCATTTAATTTACTCTAACATATATTGTTCCATTTCATTCTTTTTAAATGAGGAAGAATATATGTGTAGTTTTTGGTAGCCACTTGGCTTTATATCAAGTAACTCTTGATAGTTTTATACCTAAAGGGCAAAATAAATCAAAGGAATGATCTACCCTGTAACTCTTGACATATTTTACATTGTCATAGGAATGCATTTTCAGCTGCATATGCCAATACTAAGGTTACACTCAAGGTCTTAGAGTATATTTGAGTTTCTTAAATAAAACTACATTTTCTGTCTTTGAGAATTTTGCATGTGGAAAAAATTATTTTGTCATGGGATTAAGGTAGTTAAATTTTGTTAATAGTGACAGAAATTATCTTTCTGCAACTCAAAAACATACATGCTTAAAGGTTGTATATATGGGCACATTTGAATGAACTATAATTCTCACTAGTAGAAGAAACATAAACATTAATAATTCTCAGTAACATGTTTGAGTAAAGTTGATTTGTTTTAAAGACAGTCAAAAGTCTCTGTTTTTTAATATACAATAAACCTGATTCTAAACTAATGGCTTCTATAAAATTCAAAGTATTTTCTTTGTTAGCCTGTTAAGTAATAGAGATGACTACCACAAGTAAACGTGGGGACAGAAAGCCTATGCCCTTTCACTGAAAAAAAAAAATGCTGTATCTTGTGAGAATCCAGCTAATTAGAGGGAGTTTTTGGACTTATCCAAGGGAATAACTTATACTGTAGCCAAAGAATAATTTGGTTTTTTCTAAGCAGCAATACAAATTTCTTCCTATATCAATGACTCAAGTGACGAGCTGGCCAAGCAGCCAGCGATCAAAATAAGGTCAGGATATTCCTCCTCTACCTCTCTCTTTGAAACTTGCTTTGTTTGTAGCATACACAGATAAGATTTTTTTTTATCACAACCAATATTTTTTAATAAAGACCTCTAAAGAGAAGAATAGAAATTAGTTTTGTGATGTTCCACTCTATCAGAAAGTCAAAGGACTATCTATGAAGAGTTGTAACTGATAGACACATAAAAGTGCCTTTTCTTCCCATTCTAACTGCGAAGTTATATTAGTATTGTATTTGTAGAATTGTCAAAAATCACAGTCTAAAGTCTTTACTAGAAGTTCTGTGTCTTGACTTATTTGTGATTCTTGGACTCTTTTTCTTCTTGCCATCTTATTGACAGATTCTATCCTGCCTGATACTATTATAGGAGTATCATCAACAGAGAGTGCGTAGGATTTTCAACCAAGAGATTTGTTCTTGAAGTTCTTGAGTGAAGCTCTTGAGTTTGGTAAGAATTCTGCTGAGAATGGAGGTAACAAAGAGTAGTGCCTCAGCAACTGTACTCAGTACAAAGTCTTGAGGCTGGACTATAATCAGCTGCTTAAATCTACTGGCTATGAGATATCCTCTAATTTCCCCCAAGGCAGGTGATGGGTCCAGGCAAATAGTTTTGTATACCAGACTTTATATTTCTTGGGTATATTTTGGAAAGTCATAGGAATGAGATATATAGGCACTGGGAATTCTGTCAGAAGTCTGTCTCAACGAGAGCTTAGTGTATGCTGTAACATAAGGAGTGAGCCTTTCTGGTTGGTTTTCATAGACAAGTCTCAAAAAGAAAGACAACTTCCTCAAAGTCACATAACTAATAACTTGAACTCATCCCCAGTTCTGTCTCACTTTAGAGCCTGTGCTTTCCAGCCACCAGTGGTTTCCATCTGTGCTCCAGAGAACTCTTCAGAGGTCCAGTCAGGGTAAGAAGTTGAAATAAAATTTCATCTGATTCACATATGTGATTTTCCAATAGGAGACTTGTTTTAAAAGGATACCATTATTTAAAGTAATTTGAAATTTTCACAATATTGTTTTCACATCTTTCCTCTGCTATATTTCAAATAATAGTGTGTGGGTATTTAGGTCAGACCAAATGAATTATTTTTTTCCCTCAACCACCTATACTCTGTGTTAAATAAATATTTATATATTTTTTATGTATATATACATGCATAAGTAAAAACAAAGACAAAGACAGAGACAGACACATATACATTTCCCCCCCACACACATACAGAGAGAGAAAGAGAGAGAGAGAGAGAGAGAGAGAGAGAGAGAGAGAGAGCATATTATATATTAACTTGGAAATTTATATTATATATTACGTTGGAACTACTGATTTTAACTGCCCCAAAGGTAATATTTGTAATATTTTGGATTAATGTAAAGGTGACCTGGTTAAATTTGGTGGTATTTTCTCTTCTTTTTATGATTTTGTTAACAATCAAGCTTTTAGGATCCAAGACAAACAGTAAAGACCTTTTGTAGCCTAAGGTCTATGAAAGCTATTTTTTCCCTAAACTGTGTACATATAAATTGAAGGGCTTTTTTTTTCAGGTCAACTTTAATTCTGATTATGAACACAGAACCTGCCAAACTATTTTGAACTTGTATCACATAGAATGTTTCATGCTTTTGAAAACACCTAGTGAAAGGACAGAAATCTCAGCATTCTTTGGGAACTGAAAGTTTGGTAGAGATCCAAGGAATATTATTAATGACTGCCAATACTTTCAATAAAAAGTGATGTGCCTGTTTTACCGTAAAGGCATGGAAATTAAAAGATTTTATAAGTTCTGTACTTACACATTATCAGCACTGTGTAGTTGTGGCCTAGAAGGACTGAAGGAGTGCTGAACTTTGTCTCTAGGTGAACAACAGAGTACATCGGAACTGGTGAAGACCTGTGGCCTGGGAACAATGAGTCAGGAGTTGCAATAAAAGGGTAAGACCACAATCATAATCTGTGGAAGCCAAGAGCACAGCTAAGGACTCTGAGGAGTTGACACTAAGCCAAAATCTTGCAGAAGAGACTAAATTAAGCCTTAAATCAATCACACGCACACAGATATGGAACTGAAGGGGCCGGATTGCAGAATCTCTTAGCAATTATGAGTAACTAAGGAAGCAGTACATGTTTCTGAGTAGGTAGGTTGGAAGGCTGGAACAGTTCAGAGCATCTTTCCTACTGTGTTTAAGACACTGTCTCAGAAAGAAGAAGATCTGGATTCAAAATCTACTTTTGCCACTCATTATAGTGCAACATGGGAGACCAGCAGTTCTAAATTTTTGCATATGGAACAAAGGCAGCTCAAGTGTTCTTCCAACTCTGGTACTTTGCAATTCTTCCCGTCCTGACTTTCTGCCTACACCTGCCCACCTGCTAAACATTCCCTTTCATGGGATGAGAACTAAAATTTTGTCAATTTTGGTTCTCTGTCTCCATCTCAGGTTCGATGTTTTTATGGGCTGATAGTTTTCCAGTCCGCACCTTGCTACATTAACCCCTGACTTGGTCTTTGATTTGAATGTGCTTTATGTCTCTTCAGAGTTCTCTGGTGGAGGTTTGTCTCTGAACTGGTTTAGTTTTGTCCCTCACCCACTCCCACTCTGACTGTCCTGATCCTAAGAACGAGGTATCTTAACTCTGAAGGAGAACAATGTAGGGGGAAAAAATGTTTTTCTGTTTTTTAACTTTAAGTACACTAAATGATTGAATAATACAAGTAATGGAAAAAAATTAAAACATAAGGATTCTAGAAAATCTTTGCTGTGTAACATAAACAAATTATGCAGATCAGTTGAAGAAAGCATAAAGTATTTGGCATTTATTGAAAACATCTGTTTTTAACTAAAAGTGAAAACTTTCAGTTAAAAACATTTGAATTCTGAACAAACAGAATTAATTTACTAATTTTCACATCCAAAATTAGATTTTGCTATACATGCTCTTTTTCCTAAGGATGGCAAAAAAAATTAAGAAATAATAACATATATAAAATTTTAATTTACTGAAAAGTGCTGATTATAAGAACAAAATCACTCATCACCAGAATTCCCTATAAGAAACCTAGAGTACCATATGTTCTCACTCATAAACGGACCTTGAACATTATCATAATACTATAAGAAAGGGATTGGCAGTAGTGGGAAACTGCAAGGAGGGGTGGAATTGGCAGTTGAGGGGAACTTCCAGGGGAGGGAAGGGTACACTTTATCAACAAGGGTACCCACCTAATGAACATTTGCATACATAACCCTGAATTGTACCTCACATCTCTAAAATAAATAAAAGAAGAGAAAAAAATAGAAACCTGTGAAACGCTGTTTGGAATCATGCTCTTGTCATCTCTTGCTTTTGCTATGACTTGAAATCTCTTATTGTGCTTTCAGCATAATCCCTGGTGCATCACTTCCTCAGCAGTAACTGATTTTTGTAATTTTTTTGCCATTTTCATAACGTAAAACTGCCCTTGCAGAGCCTTTTTTGATTCATCTATCATGCTTTCTGTTACATCTGCATTTTGTAGATGAGCCACCATGGCATCCTAAGTAGAAGTTTGTAGACAGAAAGATCACACATCTACCTACCTTCACTGAAGATTGAGGCAACCTTCTGCAATGATCATAGTAATGTGATTTTCAAACAGGATGACTATTAGAAAAAAATCCTTCTGGTGTATGTGATTTTGAATGCTTAGCAGTTAAAGCACCCTCTGCTTGAACTATGTTCAAGTAGCTTCTAGAAGCTAGATTGCCCTGGGGAAAGAGACTGAACTTTGAAGTTAGGTAAACCTAGGTTTGAATTTATGCTCCCCCTTTATAACCTGAGTCATGCTGGACAAGCTCTTTGTCCCTTCTGAGCCCTTGTTGCTTCTTCTGTAAAATGACAGCAATATCTTATGGCAGGCTTTCTTAACAACTGTAGACATTTTTGACTGGATAATTCTTTGCAATGGGGGCTGCCCTGTGCTTTATAAGTTTTCAGCACTATCTCTAGTCTCTCCTCACTAGGTGTTAGTAGTACCTCTCTAGTTGTGACAGACACATATGTTTCCAGACATTGCCAAATGTACCCTTGGGGGCAAAATTTCCCTTGTTGACAACCACCATCTCATAGAACATGAAGATTAAACATACTATTTATGAAGTGCTTAATAGATGGAAATAACTAATTGCCTATGTTCTCTTGGATACCATACCTATCTCTGATTTGAGTTTATATTTTGGATGCTGAGAGTAAAACTACACAGAGCAATAAGGACCAGGAGTGTTGCGATCAATCCAGGGATTTAAAGAGTCACTGAGCTGGAGTCAGGCGTGAAAACATCTGAATGATACATGTTTGGTGACTTATATTACAGGATGACACTGAACACCTCAATCTTTAACATCTCCACCAACTTCTCTTAATTAGGAAGAGATGAGGATAATACCTTTGATTTTACAAGGAGGTAAATAGTTAATTTGGTGGGGAGGCAAATAGCAGTTTGGGCCCATAGAATTAGTCAATGATAAAGCTGGGAAGTTTCTAAGAGTAACAACAACAAAATGCCAGAGCCATCCAACAGTCAGTCTTCATGAGAGAAATACATATTGCAGTCCAGGATCTATTATTCTTTCAGTAAGATCTTAAAAATGTCTCCCAAGAGAAGATTTCAGTTTTCAATTGTCTCTTTTCTGTTGTTGTTTTATTGTGTAATATGTAGTATTTCATCATGATTTACAATGTAGTATATGAATTATTAGTTGAGGAATCCAGAAATCTGTGCCCATATTCTCCTATGCAACTATAAATTTTGCTTTGAAAATCTTTGTGGCAATATACTATATACTCAGGGTATTGCTCGATGTAGGGTGGACAGTTCTATAAATTAGCTTGAAAGGGAAAGGGTAGTAAATGTGAGTCATGGTACCACATGCTGCTATAAACAAACTAGGGTGGGCTCAGTGACATTTTGAAGTCATTCTGAAGTGTTTTGTGAGGTCACCTGTCTTATTAGATGCATATTCTTATTAATGGTTCCTTTGCCTTTTTTTTTTGTGAAAGGCGACGAAGAGGAGCTGGGAAAGAAGTGAAGGAGTGGAGGCAGGTGGAAGTGTCAGCACCAGTGATTAAATTTATTAACTCAATTACCTGGGGTACCAATAAAAGCTGTAATCATGAGGCCATGTAAAAGGCATTAGCTATTTTATTGCTAATGGGGCCCTTGCCAACAAGAAATGGAACCAGATGCTCTTGGTGGGTGCCAGCAGCTGTTTGGTAGCACAGAATCGAATAGGTTGGGCATCTGGACTAGTGGTGAAAATGCTTTGTATTCAAAGAGTGTCTTTATTTGAATATTACCAATATATGTTTTGCAAAAATAAATGCATGAATCCTTTCAGGTCCTCCCCTGGGGAGATAGTCATCAAGGTACTACAATGGTGATTTTTATGGATGGAAAGAACTTTAAGCAGGCACACATAGTGGTGTGCCTGCCCAGGTTATCTGTGACAGATGAGTTATGAAATCATGTAACTGAGATATGCCCCAGGTTTTCCTTTTCTTTTCCAGCTCTCTAGCTGGGGTTGCTCTAGAAGTTTTAGTGCCCACTTTAAATCTGTCACCTAAGTATCCAGGGAGCTTCTCAGGAGGAGCATTCTACTCTGTATTCTGAGGTCTGAAATCACTTATTTTATGAGCAATTATTGACAGGTCTTTGAAGCACTAAGATATCAAGGATGTCATCTGAATATTTAGACCCTTTATTCATTTACTATATATTTATTAAAATATGCTAAGAGTTCAGCACTGGGTAGGAGAAACAGCATCAATAAAAATAGTGTTGTTCTACACAGAGCCCTTAGGACAGCCTGGAAAGGAGGCATTTATAAAATACTGAGGCAATTGCAATGGGTACACAGTCTAATGCATTCATGAGTGGTTGGGAGAAACTTTTTGGAAGTCATGAGAAAGGCATATCAGAGCTAGATCGGAAGAAAGAGCAAAATACATCCAGGTAAAAAACAGAGAATAGAGGATGGATGTAGATGGCAGAGCATATCAAGAGGCTTAATGGCAAAACGAACAAACAAACAAACATTTTCTATTGTAAGAGCAACAAATGGAGAAGTTAGAAGATGGCAAATGAAATGAAGAAGGGAAAGAATGGAAAATAAATTAAAGAAGTATTCATAAAACTAGGTTACTATAAGCACATGAAGTATTTTAGATTGTGAGATCGGTTGATGAGGATACTGAAAGGCCATTCTGCTAGCATCTGGAAATAAGTAAAATTGGAGACCAGAAGACTGATTCTCAAGTGGTAACTTCAGTAATCCTGAATCAGGGTGCTAAGGATCTGGCAATGTGTGACAAATAATGAAAAGATACTGGAAATCAAATGTGATTCTCAAGATTTAATGATTGTTGGATAAGCATACTGAATGATTGGAGCTCAGTTTCTGAGACTGCAGTATTCAGTCCCTTCTCAAAAGCTCTGAATACTACACTAGAATTAAAATGAAATAATTTATGATTCTCTTGTACTGTGGTGTGTAGCCATTGAGTCCTGATACACAATGATTTGAGTGTACCAATGTCTTGCATTTTGGGTTACAACATTTCCTTCCAGCTCACTGAAGCTGGCAAACGCAGAGCTCAGATTCTGTTGCATTGACAATTTCAGGAAAAGCATTTCCTTTCCATTTCTTGAACATAGAAGTTTCTCTTTTGATAATGATCAGTTATAATAGCCTTACAGATTGTTTGAACAGCTTAACAGACTATAAAACCAATATAGGCCTAAAGAATTTCCACATGCTTTTGCTACTACAAGTACATAGCAGTGACAGCTTTGACAGGGCAATGGAGAAGACATAATGACTCTGATATTTTTACCTCTGCTTTCCATAAAGCAGATACTTCTAAAAGAAGTATATGCGAGTGGCTGTCTTGTTACTCTCTTCTCAAAAGCACTGAATACTACACTAGAATTAAAATTAAATAAATGTAGAGTGATTGATTTAGTTGATATTCCTTTGTTAATGTATTGGTAATGAGGTGAAGTTGAATATTTGGGTTATTTTGAATATTATCATATTGTTATCTTTTTAAACCATTACTTGCTTTTACTTTCATTTGCAACGGTTTTTACTTACAGAATTTGATTTTAAAATTTGTGGTGAACATAACTTAAAAGGTGAACTTACTGAATTACATGCTTGTAAAATCCCCTCCTGATAGAATATGACAAAGGTGGTGGAAGTCACATTGCATTATATGTCTCCCTCTGAGCAGATTGGACTGATAGTGTCTCTGTGGCTTTGAAGTAAGTTGCCATGTTGTATGAGAGTCTCTCAGAGGACCACTTGGGAAGGAATTGTTGCTGGCATATGGGAGCTGAGAATGGACCTGGCTGCCAGCCAGCAAGAAAACAGGGACTTATGTCCTACAACCTACTGTAACTGAATTCTGCCAGCAACTATGTGATCTGGGAAGAGGAGTCTGAGCTCCAGAGCATGGCCAATATGACACCTTGATTGCAGCCTTGTGAGACTGAGCAGAAGAGTTATTTTATACCTGAACTCTTAAGTCATGAAAACAAAGATAATAAATGGATGCCGTATTAAGCTATGGGTGGTGATTTATTATGCAGCAATAGACAACTAGCACAGTTTTCATGTGATCAAATCTATTTTTGTGTAACTTTTACACTGTTTAAATTGCATAGAAATACTCCATATCAAGATCATTAAATAGTCACTTATTGATGAATGACTGTATTCAGGTTCAGATCTAATGTCCAGCATTCACTGGGAAACAGGTCAGTTAAATAAGACTCTATGTTTCCAATTCACTTATTCATTCAATTATTCATTAAAAAACTACTGACCTCAACATAAATGATATACAAAACACTTGATGAATAAGTCAGGTTCTTGTCTTTGAATGGTTGTAGTCTGGGACAGAGGCTGAATGTAAACAAATATTTTATCTCTAATAGGAAAAGTAAACTACAACAGAGGCATTTGTAGTGGAAAGTAAAAATATGTAAGAAATAATTATTTATTTTTCTCAGAGAATGATACAGGAAGACTTCAAAGAACATGCGTTAGTGACCTGGGTCTCAAGATGTGTAGGTGAGCTTATTAGGCAAAAAAAAAAAAAAGAAGAAGATATTCCAGAAAGAGAAAAGAGAAAGATGTACAGAGATATCAAAACAGCCCACCTAGGTTTTAAGCTCAATGAGGGTGTATCCATTTCTGGCTCTATGACTTTTGTCTCAGCACTTTGCATTTTTCTTTGCCTAAGTGACTGTGTTCTAAACACAGGAACCAATGAATGCAAGCAATCACGAAAGAAATAATAAGTGTTCAGGGAACAGAAAATTGTTCGCTGTGTCTGGAGTGCAGGGAGAGCTGGTGATGAGGTATGAACAGCAACAGTAGTTGGAGATGAAAGGAGCAGTATATGTTGAACCCTCAAACCTGACTTCCATTCAGGTGGTTAATGAAATGATCAGCCACTTTTATCTGATGACAGAGCAAAGTTGGTTTATTTTGCACAAGAATCTTTTATTATGACAAGGGTAAAAACTGAAAATACTAGTTTTTTTAGCATTTTAATCAGAATTCAATTTATTAGTTTTTTTCGGACAATTGCCCAAATATACAATTAAGATAGTATGGTTTTGGAAGCTTTTGTAGGGATCTCAGTGTTTTCTATAGCATAGAAAATAGTGTAAAATTGCTCTCCAAGCAACAAGGTAGTTTGTTACTTAGATTCCTTCACCATGAAGCAGATTTCAGCTTTTCAGGTCCTGTCAGTTTTAGTGATGCCAGCAAGCCTGATCATTGTCTCTATGTGAAACGTTGATGATTTTTATGACCACTATTACATCAAAGTCTACCTTTTTTTTAAAAAAAGAGATGGTGTCTCTTACTCTGTGGTTCATGCTGGCGTGCCCTGGTGCACCGACTGCAATATTGAACTCCTTCCCCCACAGCTTCCCCGTTAGCTGGAACTTTGGGTGCAAGTCATCACACCAGGCTTATTACCTCAAAGTCTTAGTAAGATGTAATTTGGACAAGGATACAGTACGGAAGTGTGTTCCAAATGCGGTCCATAGAATTGAAAGCCAATTTGAAGTCATTAAATTGAATCTTGAGATGCTAATTGCTCAAGAATGACTACCATAATGTATCATCTTCTTGACTACCATAATCTGGAGTTGGGAAACTTTGTGAGTTTAATAAGTTATGGAAAGAAAGTTGAAAGGAGTTGCTGATGATAAAGTTTTTCTCTCCTATGTGTCTCTAGAAATTGAGTTGTGACTAAAAATTTCCTATGTAAGTAAAATGCATTACAGAATAAAGTTCTAAGGATGCTTTCTGACCAAGATTGATCATAATAAGGTAAAATTATCTGTCTTATGTCTTAGATTTAGAAGAAAATAATGTTTCAGACAGACACTCACACAATAAATAAAAGGTTGACAATTAAGTTGGTGAACTCATCCTAGAAAAAAGTGTCACATAACTCATTGCTGGATATCACTATAGTCACTTTCAAATTACTCCTCTTAAGAAGCTATGCACCAATGCCAGCACCTAGTCCACCCATCAAAGCAATTTTGGAACTGTTTTCCTGGAATGATCATCAGAATTGTCGTCGTATTACCCTTAATGTCCTGAATATTATCAAAATATCTTCCTTACAATATTTCCTTTATCTTCAGGTAAAGAAAAAAGTTATTGGGATGAGATCAGGTGAGTAGGGAGGATGTTCCAATACAGTTGTTTATTAGCTAATAACTTCCTCAGGCAGTGCTGTGTGATTTGGTGCATTTTTGTGATGCAAGAGCTCCTTTGAGAACCATTTTTGCACACACCTTTCCTAAGTCAAGATTTTCAGTTAAGATTTTCCTGACTGTTTCTCCAATGATGTCTACTTGGTCACAGTCAACAATTTTTATTTTTGTACTCTTTTAATATATACATATATATACTTTTTTTTTCCCCAAGTCAGAGTCTCACTTTGTTGCCAAGGCTGGAGTGCAAGTGGCACGCTCATGGCCACCGCAGCCTCGACCTGCTGGGCTTAGGCAGTCCTTCTGCCTAGTCTTCCAAGTAGCTGGAACTACAGGCATGTGCCACCATGACCAGCTAACTTTTTTTTTTTTGAGTTATTGTAGACATGAGGTCTTGCCAAATTGCCCAGATGGGTCTAGAATTCCTGGGCATTTTTCTCATCTCGACAATTCTTTTACCCTGGCCTCCCAAAGTGCTGGGATTACAGGCATAAGCCACTGCACCTGGCCTGTTTTTTTTTTAATTCATTGTTTTTATTTTAAAGATGTGGAGTACAATTCAGGATGAGGTATACAAGCAGTCATCATACAGGTAAAGTTTGGATCTCCCTTTTGTCCCCACTTCGGCCAATGATTTTGATGTACAATTCAGTGAATTGTTGCAAGGTCTTTCTCAGTTCTGCTTGTTACTGACTATCCTGACTTCTCTTAATCAGTAACACTTTCTCTCCCCTCAGAAAAAAAGTTTAATCCAATGGTAGACTGCCATCTTTCTTCATGGCATTATCCTCATAAACTTGGACTGACATGTCTGTGATTTCACTTCCACTCTTGCCAAGTGTAACAAGGTATTTAATGTTTGTTTTTTGCTCTAATTCAAACCTTGACATTCTCCCTATGACAGCTCCAATGGCCATTCCAGAAAAAGTTCCCAAATAGCTTTGATGGGTAGACTAGGTGCTGGCATTGGTGCATAACTTCCCAAGGAGGTTACTTTTAAGGTGACCGTATTGATATTCGGCAATGAGGTATGTAGCCCTTTGTCTAGCATAAGTTCACCAACTTAATTGTCAGCCCTCGTATGGTAGCTTTGGATTTTGCTGAACCAATACCATTTAAAAAATCCAATGATCTTTTATGCAGTCCCACAGCATCCCATGAAGCACTCCTGGACTTTCAGCATTTGGTGATACAAAAAATATGTTTGCATATTCATGCTCATTATTTGAGGCATTCTGCCATTGGGAAAGTATAAGATTTCCATAAAAATGCAATGAATCTAAAGCTGGCATGAACGTGTCCACATGACAAGTTATGATCAGTGCTTTCTTGGATGCAGCTGAAATGGTAGCCTTCTAGTTATTAATCCTAGCAGATCATTTCTTCACCTTCTCATTAATCATTTCTCTTTCAATGAAATGACTTTTAAAATGTAATAGGGTATAACACATATTTGTTGCTTCATAACATCCTTGCTAAATACCTCAGTTTTTAGTGATGTAAAAGTAACTCAGCATTTTGGCAATAGATTTGCACAGGTGTTTTGTCTCCTTCTTGCTTTCTGATCCTACTTTGAGAATGTTGTCTCTTCCTTGAGAAATTGACAAATTGTGAAGTGTATGATTATGAAGAACCTGGTTCGAGGCTTGCAAATTTGTTCAAATAAGATTTTCTGGAAGTCAAGGAGGTCCATGTGCAAGGTCATGATAGGCTGATTGATTGACTATCAACATGCCCACAATTACCTGGTTGTTGGCAAATGAGATGAAGTTCTGATTATGCTCCATAAAAATCATCAATATAAGCTCCCAAGTCCACTTACTCATAAATACACATATGACAGATGCACAAGTTGTGAAAATAAGCATTGTTGGCTTATTTGAGTTGATTATGCTTTAGTTATTTGGAATCAATTTGTGTATTTATTGTTTCCTTGCATTAACTAGGGAATAATGAAAAGAAATTTCCAAAGATTTGATAAAAAATAGAAAACTTCAAAATGATGTATATTACAATTAATTGTGATAATGCCATTCCTATTTCCTCCAAGAGTGTTAAAATGTCTCTAATATGTTGTATTAGCTGTGGTTTACCCTACACAGTTGCCACAGTGTATGACAGATCTACTATTCGAATATGAAGGACTCCTTCAATGTGTTATAATAACCTACAAAGCAAGAAATAATAATTCCTGTGTAACCTGAATGAAGGTAAATTCTGAGTGGAGAGTGAACACACAAGCCAGTTGAGGAGGATATTAATATATTATGCAAAATAATTGCTTATGAACTCTCAACTAAGTAAATAAAATAAGTAAAAGCACAAAGCACTGTTGAAAGTATCTGAGTCAGACTGAATCTAGATAAATTAATTGCACAGTTAAGGTTAATTTTTAAAATTAAAAAATGAAAAAGGCAAATTAAACTTGATGAATTTTTAAGTTTAAGTAAAGAAAAAGACTATATAGGTTTCTAATATCTTGTAATGTTCTTAAAGTAAAGCAGATACTTCCATAGTTGTTCATTTAGTGATCTGGAACATAAAAAAGATGACACATAAATATACTTTACTTAAACTATATTGACTTACTTCATGTCATGCTTGTGGCTTAGAGAATACTATTTGTCTTTAGATTTTGTTTATTGTTTTATAAACCAGCATTTTATGATTTAAACATCAGGTTGAGAGTTAACTAAATAGTCAGTTTGGTTGTGCCACATTTTATCATGAGTTCTAGGAATCATTAAATCATTAAAACATTTTTACCTGACTTATTTGGTATATCTGCCATCCTACGGGTTTGTTACATAAAAATAAGAATAAAGTAATACATTTACTATAATCATATTCCAATCAACCCTAAGAGTGCCTATATATATATTTAGAAAAGTATTCTTTATATTTGTATACTTAATTATTTACCTTTGTGAGTATTTTGCTATTGTACGATCATTATGCATCCAGTACCTATTTGTTGTATTATTTGAAGATAAAATCTATTATTTCAAATGTTCATCAGTTGAGTCTCACTTGGTATTTAATCTAAAGACACACTATATTTAATTGCAAAGTTAACATTTTTATTAATAAGGTAAGAACTCTAATTTTATTAAATCTTAATACTACAGCTGTCCCAGAGACATGTATAAGAGTAATCTGGTTTTGAAGAAGATTCGGTATTTATTTTTCCATTCAAATTACAAGAAAAAAGATTTGAAAGTTGATTTATCTGAATCTAAAGTAATGGTTATTGTCTTTAGACATATTTAAGAAGTTAGCATAATATTAGTCTTCCTTTTTCTCCACCAAATGTTATAGAAGTCCATGAATTTTAATTTAATAATTCAGAAAACAAATGAGTAAACATTATCAGTACATCTCTTTGGATCTTACTTTTTTCCCTTATTGGTCCTTATTTTTATGAAATAGACAAAAGCAAAAGCTGCAAAGTAAAAAACTAAAAATAAAAGTTTTTTCTTGTATTGCCATGATTGCCATAAGACAAAAGAAACAACACTGTTCTCTTCACATTTAATATTTGTGCTAGAAACCTATAGAATTTAGCTAGATGATGTGTGCATGTTTCAAGATACTACTGTAACTAAAAGAATTGCAGTTTGTTGAAGGGATTTTTATGTATTTCTTTCCATGATCAAGAGTGTTTATTGGAAGATTCTCTCTCACTCACCCTACATCATATAACAAAAGCCTTGGAAATAGATGCAGATTTGGTGTGGTATTCAATATAACTTTTTAAAAATCAAATTACTTTTATACTTTATTGAATTTGTTTTGTTTTATTAAAAATGAAGCAAACAGAAACTATTCCTTATAGAGTCAAATATTAGTTAATATGTGAATGCAGTGAAATTGTTTAATTTTTTTCATAGATGGCAGTGTTGGTCATGTATCAGAGTATAATGGACAGTAGTCTACTTTTATGTTGAGTTTTGACATCCAGGCCAATTGCCAAATGAACCTCTTAAGAGTCTTTTCATCATTCATGGAATAAGGACTATTTGAAAAACACATTGGCTGTCTATTGGGGAAATTCCTGTCATTTAAATTTTAAAGAGTTAAAAAATTAAAGAAGAAAAAAGATAATTACAATCCAAGGTTCTCAACAAGGACCTAAACAAATAAAGGTGGGTTTTCTACCGTAGAAGCGGTGGTTTCATCTCTTGACTTCTCCGTCTGGAATATATAACTGTAGGGAATCCTGAATTCATTCCACTGCTCTGTAGAGGCAATTACACACCAATGCATAATGGTTACGGTCCAGACTTTAGGAAATGAGTTAGTGAATCTGATCCAAATCCCTTTCCAAAATGACATTTGGAGATCACATATCTGTAATTTTCATTTTGCATTATTATTCTAATATAAATTGATTATGCCATGGTGCTATACATAATACATGTTTACACTATTAAATTTGCCTACCCTTTTCATAACTGCTATGATAATTTACTGAATTTAAAAACATTGGTGCAGTATATACAAATATTATTTCTACTACTAAAGTAATTCGTATAATGTCTAATAGTCTTTGTTGTTACTAATAAGAACCTGCTTTAAAACAACAACAGAACTTAAACCAGTGTGGTTGATTGTGATATAATGAACCAAATTCATTTATGTTTCCCTGTGATCACTACCTTGGATATTCCCTTCCTAAACTGAATCTGGACTTGGTCATGTAGTTCGTTTTGGTCTTTTGGACAATGAGTCAATACCAAACACGGCAAAGGAACATAGATTTGAAAGTGCTTCTCCATTATTGCTCCCCAAATAGCCCGCTGCATATTGAGAAACATATGGGTCAGTCAGGCCCACTGCCCAAGCTGACAGGCAATCATCCTCGATAAGCTGAGCTGCCCAGACGATCAGCATCTGACTGCAGATGTAGGAGAAAGCACATCACCTTGCTGAGTCCAGGCCAAATGGATGACTCATAAATTTGTGAGCAAAATTTCATGGTTGTTTTTCTGCCACTAAAAGTTAATGCAGTTTTTTTATACAGAAAAAAACGGATATAAAAATAAGTACCAGAAGTGAAGCACGTCTGTAATTAAAAAACAAACAAACAACAACAACAACAAAAACATAATATTGGCTTTGGGAACATTTGTAGGAGGCAGTAACAAAGAGGAAATTATTAATGAAATCTGGAAAAGTAGTGAGAAAACAGTACAGGCTGAAAAAAATTATCACGGAAGGATAGAACATGGTAACTTGTTTGGGACTGTAACAAACAGTTGGCAAAACTGTCACCTATGGTATTGTGGAATCTTTAAATAGTACCTAATACTTTTTGGGTCTGGCTAGAAAGAATGCTGAAAATATCTTTTAGGCACTCTTAATCATATAAGATATTAAAACAGGTAGTTGAGTTAAAAAAAGAATCATCTAAGTGTGAGGAGAATTTAGAGGGTATACAAAAATAAAGAATTTGCTGGGTTAGAAAATAAAACTGGCTTTTGGCCAGGCTCAGTGGCTTAGCCTGTAATCTCAGCACTTTGGGAGGCCGAGGAGAGTGGATTGCCTGAGACTGTGGATTCGAGATTAACCTGGGCAACTTGGTGAGACCTGTCTCTATAATAAATAAAAAATTAACTGGGCATGGTAGTGCATGCCTGTAGTTCCAACTAATTGGAAGGCTGAGGTGAAAGGATCACCTGAGCCCAGCAGATCGACACTGGGGTGGCCATGAGTGTGCTCCTGCATTCCAGCCGGGTGACAGATTGAGATGCCAACTCAAAAACAAACAAACAAAAAAAAAGGAAATAGAAAAAGAAAAGAAAACTAGCTTTCAATTCCATTCTCCCTAGTCTGAAAATGATTTTAATGAAAATGAGATCTGAAGAGAAATTTCCAGACAAGGGCATGGCTGTAAATCCCATAAACTTCTTTGAAAACTTTAAAAATATTTAAGGCAACACCTAGTAGACACTATAAAATAGACTAGGATGTCTCAACTTCAGCATTATTGATATTGGGAACCAGATAGTTATTTGTTGTGGGGGATTCTTGTGCATTGAAAAATATTTTAAAGTATCCCTGATCTTTACCCACTAGATGCCAAAATACTGTCCCATACCAATCATGACAACCAAAATTGTCTTTAGACATAGTCAATGTCTCCTGAAGGACAAAGTCCTCAATTCCTCAATGACTCTCAAAGTCCTCAATGGCTCTCAAAGTCCTCAATTGAGAGCCATTGAGTCAGACAAGAGAGATTCTAAATATGTTTATGACACTGTCCATAGATGAAGCCTTAAATGCTCAGAGTAGACAAGGGCCTACTTCAGAAAGAACCATTGGTGTATTTTTTATTAAACAGAAAAAGCCATAATCTGAGCAGTAATTCCACAATTTTTTTTAAAAGAAGTTGTATTGGCAAATGGTCATACCAAGTTAGGAAATGAGATTGCTCAAGTAGCAAAAATACTTCTGGGTTAAGAAAGCTTCTATGCTGCAAGTACAGACCATTGTGTACACAAGAGGAAAAAAAAATGTGTAGAAGAGTGAATTCAGGACCTTAGGGGGGAAAGCCAAAAGCAACAGAAAATAAGGACTTGGGAAGTTGCTCCCTTGGAAGTAGAATTTAATCTTTAGAAGAAACACTGTCTGCCTCTAGTGTAAAGGTCTTGGCAACAGACCCCATTCTAGACTTCGGAAAAGTTATAGGACAACAGACTTTATATGTCTTCTGCTTTTCTTCCTTTTGAATTGGACAATCTTTTATGATTAACCCACTTCTATCTCACTATCGGGTGTTAAGTATAAGAATGGCTGATATTTTGACTTTTTATTTTGTAGGTTTCTTAACCAAGAATAACTATATCAAAAGATTCCTATTAAGCTTTACTGTGGATTGTGTCTTGGAATTTGACACTGATATCATGATTATTCATGAGACTTTTGGAGATTTTGTTAAAAAATAAGTGCACTTTGCATCATGAGGGAAGCCAATCATTTGGGTCTCAGGACACACTGTAGTAGATATTGTTATAGTGATAGTTCCTCAATTATTCTTACCTTGCATATTCATGCCCTCAGGTGGCCTCCTCTAACACTAAGTCTTGGATTAGCTAATAACTTATTTTGGCCAATAGTACAATAGCAGGACTGCTTGATATTAACAGATACTTGAAAAAGCATGCCTATTGCCCTCTCGATTCTCTTTGACTCCCACATTTCCAACTTGTAAAGATGCTTGGAATAGCTCACCAGCTGAGAGAGACATGTGACCAAAATTGCCCTCACAATTTGCAGTTGACAACCAGTCAGTTCTCAGAAACAACTCAGAAACAGCAGTTGAACACAGAAGCATGAACAGACCTTGCCAAGACCAGCAAAAGAATAACCTTGCTGAGCCCAAGAGAATTTATTGAGCCATGTACAACATTTTGAACTAAATAAGTAGCTACTATATTAAGTCACTAAATTGCAGAATCTGATCAGATAATCAAATAATTATTTCCAGAGAATCTATGCTGGCTGTAATTTATGTAAGAAATGTTTCAAGAATGTCAGATTTCCACATCACCTTTATTTTTCTCTTACTCTTACTTTCACAAAACTTACTGATAGTGGGTCATCAATATATATTTATTATAGATATATTGCTTGTGATTAGACTTTAGCAATTGGTTTGATAGTGGGGTCATGTTTTTTTTTCACCTACCAAGTTGTCCTCTTTGGTGATTTGGAAAAATAGTTCACCTTTAGATAGTTCCTTTATTATTTTTAAATTACTCAATCTCTCCCTTTCCTACTACCTAATTTTAAGGGTGGCTGTATGGTTAAGAGAAGCTTCTAGAAGCCTATCCAAACCCATACAGAATAAGATCAATGTGATAATATACAGGCAGTTGCTATTTTCCCTTAAAAATTATTCTTAGTGATGAGGATGCCCCTCATTAATAAGATTATAGAGACAGAGCTCATTTGCATAACCATACTAAAAAGGACAGCTCTTCATCTTCATGTGTGAGGAAAATTGAAAATAGCAATATGCTCAATAGGCTATGTGTATGTTCTAATCACCGGGCTCTGCATGTCACTTCTTAAATTAACATATAAATAGCTGCTATTTAAATCTCTGCCTCTGAATGAATTACCATAAGACACATCAACTAGATATTCCAATTAATGAGATAGCATTGCATAATATTATAGAAAATGGGTTTCCCTATTAGGACACTTGGAAATTTGAGAAAATGGTGAAGAGTGTGGCAGATATCTTCTTCAGGCAAAGAGCTGTTTGACATACACCCAGGTCCACTCTAACCTGAAGTGCCTTGGGAAATAGGAAATAAGCCAGGGCAATATGGATGACAGAGTTATGTATGGATTACCTATTATAAAAATATTTACTTAATTGCTTTTAAAAGTTTGATGGGATTTATTTTCTGATGCCATTTTATTTGGAGGCAGGTCTGTGTCTGACGGAATGTGACAGAATTTATGTATGGTCCCTATTATCTTACTAAATATTTTAAACTAAATCATTGCTACTTATTGAAAAACAGCTTGCTAGACATTGTTTTGTTTTAATAAATATCATAAACCAAGTAATGTAATTTAACAGAATTTATGTACACATGTCATATGTATATAAATATAATATATAATAAAAGAATACTCCAAGGAACTTAGATTTATTCAATTTTT
This sequence comes from Cephalopachus bancanus, assembly GCA_027257055.1. NCBI lineage: Eukaryota > Metazoa > Chordata > Mammalia > Primates > Tarsiidae > Cephalopachus > Cephalopachus bancanus. The sequence continues at coordinate 9,608,184 of JAPVLO010000024.1, read as the reverse complement.
AACCAAAGAAAAAATGATGTTTTTCCTAATCAACAAAAATAATGTAATATAGCAAAATTTTTGCACTGAAAAGTGAAGAGAAATGAAAATGATGGCATGTTCCTAACTGATTAAAATTAGAATAGTTAAAACAATATTTCTCCAGATACATTATTTTTATAGCTATTTTAAGTAAAAACATGATTAAATTGCATATAACTTTATTACAGAAGTTAAACATATGATTTTATACTTTGAAATTCTTTATGATCTTAAAATATAAATAATACTTTCTGATGCTGCATTTCAACTTTTAATAAAATAATATTTTGTTCCATAGCAATATTTACATGTAGATGTTTCTTACATGTGTTGGCATTATCTGTTCCTGATTATTTTTAGTAAGTCTAGTATCATATGATATTTTCTTACATCCATGACCAATGGTCATATAAGTTTAGTATTTGTCACTATTGCTTAATTTGCTTAATGAATGTTGCCTAGCAGAGGCCTTATCAATAGGGAATGAAACTTAAAAACAAAATGTAAAGTAACACACTGACAATCTCCTTATATAATCACATCAGTTTTGTAGATTGTGTTAGAACCACAAATCTTTCAGTGACAAGATTATGTTTAAGTGTTTCTGACTTAGGTACTCTAATTCTAGGTCAATATGTTAGAGTATTTTATATTAAGAATTTATGATCATTTAAAAAATTCATGATGTAAACATTTTTATTTCATCTAAGCCAATGTTCTTGTTGTTTTCATACATTATGCCTCCTCCTGTCATATTTTCTGTCTGTGCAACAATCTTCAGTTTTACAACTGTCAAGTAATTATTTCTTCTCCTTTGTTTCAAAAACACTTGACTCTTCATACTCCATAATAATACTATATTTAAAGTTTGCATATATCTGTTTAGCTACAAACATTAAATGTGTGTTTGTTTCTTCTCTATTTCCTGCCTTGGACCTAAATAAATAGAAAGCAGAAAATCTTGGCATAAACTTCTATCATCCCCCATCAATGAATACTAAAGTATCATCAATTTTCTTTAGTTGATTGGGTCAAAAGACACAGGAGTCAAATAACTATTATTGTTTGCATTTTACAGATGAGGAAGAAGGCATGAAGTAGTTTCATGACTACCCAAAGATTATACCCTCCACCCTGTGCTCTGAACTACCATCCTGTGATGAGTAAAGTTCAACCTATTTACCCAGTAATAATGTGTCCTGAGATTTATTTCCAATATTTTACTAATTTGCTGTTGCAAATTTGTTGTTTCTCACTTCTCATTGTTGTTTTATTCATATGTGAATAATAAATTATATTTCAAAGCCAACACAACATGAAGGGTTTCTAAATTAAACCTAAATCAAATTCTGTTTGGATTGCTTCACAGTATTATTTAAAACTACCCATGAGAATATGCGTAAAGCCAAGGCACACTTCTGTTAATGTTAAACTGCCTATACATCAGAAGTCTCATACATTTAAGAAAGTACAGACAAATACACAAATTCTATAGTATTTTACACCAAGGTTCATAATCCAGTGAATTGGGATAAAAGAGTGTTTCTAGGAAAGGAAAGGAAAGAAAAGGAAAGGAAAGGAAAGGAAAGGAAAGGAAAGGAAAGGAAAAAAGGAAAGGAAAGGAAAGGAAAGGAAAGGAAAGGAAAGGAAAGGAATGGCTGTGCTCAAAAATTTAGTATTTTTCTTTGAATCACTCATTCATGTACTCATCTAACAGGTTTACATATTTAAGGAACTAAAGACATATTAACCCTGACCTTGCTCAGCAAAGACTTCCTTCACTGGAACCTCAAATGGACACGGATCCTTTATCCCTTTTCCTGACTTGAATGAATGCAATCAACTGCTGTGAGTTCCTGTGGGAAAGGAAGCTAACTGCAAGCATGTTGTGTTTTTTTCTACATACTTATATGTTTTCTTATTTCTTCTTTTAACTCTTCCTTTCATTTTTTTCCACCTTCTCCTTTCTCAAAGGACATTCAAAAACAGTTCTACACATGCTCTCAGCAGCAAGGAAGTATGACACAAATCATTTTTAAAATTTAAATTTTTCTGAAAAGAAAATCATGAGTATGTGCTTTGTTTTTGTTTGTTGTTTTTGTTTGTGTAGTTTTTGTTTTATTTTGTATTTTAGATACAGGTTTTCCCTGTGTTACCCAGGCCAGAGTGCAGTGGTGCTCTCGAATTTCTGTGCTCAAGCAAACTTTTCACCTCAGCCTCCCAAGCAGCTGGGACTACAGACATGTTACCACATCTGGCTAATTTCTTTTCTTTTCTTTTTGTAGAGATAGGATCTCACCAAGTAACCCAGGCTGGTCTTGAACTTCTGGCCTCAAGCAGTCCTCCCACATCAGCCTCCTTAGTAGCAGAGACAACAAGCATGTCATCACGTCTGGATAATTTTCCCTTCCTCTCCTCTCCTTTCCTTTTTTTTTTTCCTCCTTTCCTTTCTTTTTTTTTTTTGTTTTTTTAGAGATAGTGTCTTACTATGTTACACAGGCTTGTCTTGAACTTCTGACCTTAAACAATCCTCCCACCTACACCTCCCAAATGTTGGAATTAGAGGTGTGATCCATCGCACCTGACTTACACACACTTTTTAAAAATGAGCGCAGTTATCTTAGCTCTTTATTATACTGCAATAGTGATTTTGTTAGTTGCGTAATACTGCAGTAGATTTTTTAAATAGGACATATTAGAGGAAACTTAATATGAACCACAATATATTTGGCATATATATGTATATATAAACAAGTGACAAATCCTAGGCAAAAAATTCTAAATGTGTTGCTAAAATCATGGAGCTTATTTTTGAGAGTCTTGTATTGAAGTGTATCATGATTTACAGTTCACTGGCGTCTGCAGCAGTACTATATAAATACTTCATGAAATATTCTATTGAAAGTATTAGCATTTTGAGATACCACAGAAATTATTTATATGCCTTTTCTTTTGGTAAACAATTTTTGTCAGTATATATGAAGACATGAAAAACTCATGTTTTGTTTATAGTTAAGAAATCTTGTTTGGGAATTTATTATAAGTTGAGGTTTTGCCTGCTGAGATTCTAAGTCTTCATTGCAATAGAAGCAAATTCTTCCCCCCTATATATATGTGTGTGTATATATTATATATGTATATATAATATATACATATAAATTTATATATATATTTTAAAATTTGATTTTAAGACTTTTTTTATCTCTTCAGTATTTTAATAAGCATTAACTTTTTCCTGTGGGTAACAAACGCAATTTCTTTTTTCTCTCAAACTTCAGGAAAGGAAGAAAAAAACCTGTTTAAAAGAGATTGGTTGAGGTTGAAAAGTATCATTGCAAATAATCATAAAGAATACCGCTGGATTATTTAATTTTCAATATAATTTAATACAAGCATTTATATATAATATAAAGAAATAAATGTTTCTCATTTCTGCATAGTCTTTATTCTCTTAATCACATCATATTTCTCTGTTAACACCCATTTTGGATAATTACATTCAGTCATGACTAAAGTGAGAATATGATGAGGAAAGCTGGTCTGTTTAGCTCAGTAAACATCGATCAAACACGTGCTATAGTCCAAGTAATAGGCTAAGTGACATGAGTACAAAAGGAAAATATCATGTGGTCCATGCCATGGTGCTATTTCTCATTTATCAGGGAAGCAAAAATAGGGCCTATATCTTAATATAACATGTTAAAAAACAATTTTGACAGATTAATAAAGTGATTCAGTACACAATATGAAGAAGCCATTAATTTTGAACAGGGAATTAGAAATTACTCAATGAAATTAAGTTAATTCAGCTAACATTCAGAAATTTCTAAACTGCATAATTTAAAATGTCTAGGGCAAAGGTAATTCTCTGCATGGTAGCAGAGAAAGCATAAGTCATTCTTTTCCAGCTCATTGTATTATTTCAATACATTTTCTAGGAAACATTTTTCCTGATTTTAAGGAGTTATGGGAATGACAAAAAAGAGAACAAGTTCCACATAGTGTTACTTCCGTTAGTAATTTAAATTTATATTTAAATTCACTATCACTAGCCGGACTCGGTGGCTCAGCCTGTAATCCCGTGCCTTTGGGAGGCTGAGGTGAGTGGATTGCCTGAACCCGCGGGTTCGAGGCCCGCCTGGGCAGCGAGACCTCATCTCTATAATAAATAAAAAACTCAGCCGGGTGTGGTAGCGCATGCCTGTAATTCTGGCTACTTGGAAGGCTGAGGTGGAAGGATCGCCGGAGTGCAGCAGGTGGAGGCTGCAGTGGCTGGGAGCGGCCACTGCACTCCAGTCTGGGCAACGGAGTGAGACTCCAACTCAAAAAAAAAAATAAATAAATAATTCACTATCACTTTTATAATTTGAAAATTAATACACAATGTTTAAAAAGTGCTATAATAAAAATATTCTATTTTGTAATTATTATTATTGAATACTTTGATGACTTCTTGTATCTGAATAATACCCTAAAATGTTCTGCATGCACTTAACAAAAAGAGAATGTTATGCCTTTAAGTTCAAAATAAATATCTGAAAATACTAAAGAATAGCCTAATTTTCCTCTCATTTTTCATACTATTTTATATAAGATAAAATCATTAATAGACAATTATATAGGAAACGACCCTGATTCCTGATGTGATTTTAGCTTTCAACATGTATTTGAAACTTGAGAGAATCATTGGTTTGTTTGAAATGTGTCTACCAGCCATTGTTTAGAGATAATGACTTTGATAGCTTTATCCTGTCAACCTATGGACTGGACTAAAAGTCACATTCTTATTCTATCTTAAAAGACAAGCAAACGTGAAACAAAATTTATAATAAAAACAAAAAATCTAACCCAAAATAATGAAAAAGCTACTCTCTTATTTCAAGTCTTGTTTGCTTTCTGAACAAGTTAACTTTCTTAGATTAATAGGAATAGATTAAAAATAACTTGTGAGCTTATTTACATATAATACTTATGGCCCTTATGAAATATTCAATCATGATAACCTTACCTTCTTAGAGAGAGTGGTAGGCAAAAATCTCTAAAAAGGAAACTCTCTGTGGGATAAGGCTTATTTATTTTTTATGAAGGGCATAAAGACAGAATATTTGGAATTCCAAACTGTTTTGGTGATTGATTCAGTGATGTGGAAATCCCTGCACATAAGAACTACATCAGAACCATGACAGAAAAACTAACACCTTGATTCACTTATGTTAGAGACTTGTACAAAGTGCCTATAGCATTTCAGGGTCTTTTGTAGAAATTATAAGTAATATATGACCTAGGATTTTGATAAAACTCTTATATAACATCAAGATTTGGTGCTTAGAACTTATTCATGTAGTTATTCATGCTTTGGTGTACCATAAAAGTATTTGAAAGACGGAATTTTGTTGACTGGATGGAGATTATTCCACTGGAAAGTGTTATAAATGTGGATTAAAAATAAGAACAAGCAATACCAGGCACACTGTCATACTTAGATAATTTATTTAGTAGTTTGTTAACAAATTCTATTTATTTCTTACAACAAAATCTTCCACTAAACCTCCGGGTATTTACATTTTTCATATAAGAGTATAAAGCGAGTAAAGATGCTTACAGTGGTTTCTAGGTTTGGTGCTAAAAACTGTGATTTAAGGAAACAATCAGCATTTAAATGGGGAAAATTAGAACATAAAATAACTTGTTGTCACATAAATTATTTTTATGATGTACAACTGTAGCTATGTTATGCATGGGTATGTTCTCATTGAAAATTAAGTTGCTTGAATATTGTTTATGCCTTGACAGTATTAATGCATTTTTGCAATGGAAAGATCCTAAATGCTTTTTGCATATTCTATAAGCACGTCCTACAGAGCTTTTAATAATAAAACACTCACTTAAAAGTTAGAAGAGCCACTATAAATTTGTGACTGTGCCCCACTCTGAGCTCTTCTGCTCTCAAGGCCTCTAGGTATTTAATTTGTGAGGACAAATAATTGGGAATGGTAAATGACTGTCCATGCTAGACTAACTCAGAGGCACAATAATGCAATACTGATATATGCATAATGTTACTGCCATTGAATGATAATATAGCTTATTAACATTATATTCTTAGTAACTTTATTTTTCTTACCATGGAATTTTTTTTTAGAACTTTTGTTATAACAAATTTTGTGAGTATATACTCAATTAAAGTTTCAGTTGCATTGTTTCGTGTCTTCTAGATGGGCAGGTATTACAACAAAAACACATTATGGCTAAATCTGGTTCTATTAATATGCTCTAATCAAAAAGGCCATTTGAACTGTCAGTGGAAAAAAAGTAGTTTCATTAACTGAATGCTTCTTAGTTGCAGTGTATTGTAGGCATGTTTAAATTGGTGTTGGGTTATTTGTAAAATGTCTCCATTTTAAGTAAATTTGTAAAATAAAATAGTGTGGGATATTGGTATCCTGAGATTATCCAATGATTTAAGGTTTAAAGTAGAGAAGGCTTGTTGAAAACAATTCTTCTATATTGTGCAGTTGCCTAAATCTCATATATGGTTTAAGTTGTTCTCTGCTAATCTCTCTCTCTCTCTCTCTCTCTCTCTCTCTCTCTTCTCTCTGCCTTTCTGTCTCTCTTGAATATGTAAATTTAATGCTTGGATGCTGAAACTTAAAAATTTTAAAACCTCTCCCTTAGACTAAATCTTTTTGAGCATTAAAAAATCTTCAGGTATAGTCACAAAATTGGAATGTGAGGCTTGAGAGATGTATGAAGAAAAAGGCAAACACCTTTTCCCCCCCGTCCCCACTTTTTTTTTGTTCTCTTGGAATAAATACTGTATTGCTGAGAAAAGTGTACTTTTAAACCCTTCCAAATTCATCATTCTCTCCTCTTCTATCCTAATACCCATAAAAATTGGTGCACGTGTCTCTGGTGCTTTTCATCTTATCAAGTGATCATAGCACCTTATTTGAAGTGCAAAATCACCCATGTGCCAGGTAAAAAGCTAGCATCTCTGTGTTGTAGACAGAGAGACCGATGTCCAAACTGGTTACTAAGTAATAGCACTGAAATTAGAACCCATATCTAGTAACCAATACAAAAGCTTTTTAAATTTCACTAGACAGAACATTACGCTCACCTTGTACACATGCTAATGGGAGTGGTCCCAACGTCACTTAACAGGTCTCACTGTTTCTTCTTATGATTATGTCCACTTTATGAAAATTGGAAAATTGTGATTTCTTGGAGACAGATGGACCCTGCTGATGCATAACATGTAAAACAAAAAGTTGTGTGTGTGGTGGGGGGAGTATATAAAGGAACAATGCAGGTTGTGGTTCGGTGGGCAGTGACTCAGACTGTTAGTGGCACAGCCAGGGCAAGAAGGAGCACATGTCCATTTACTAAACTTTAAAACATGGGCCTCTTTTCCCAGTGAACACCATCCCTACCATCTCCATTCCACTCAGCACTTCCCAACATCCTACCACACTTCTGAATTTTCTCCCATTCTCCTTTCAACATCTTGCCAAAATAAAAATAAGATTGTTCTCAATATAAGTATTATAAACACTTGATAGTTTTTCAGGTATATTGCTACCTCTCACATCTGTTTCTTTACTTTGCAAAAGCCAAAATCATTTTTAAGAATATAAATTAAAAGATATATGAGCAAAACACAACATTTTCTGAAGTTAGAAAAATATGAGTTTATTATAATGATATTCTCACGGATAGAAATAGAGGATTAGCCGGGCTCGGTGGCTCAGCCTGTAATCCCGCGCCTTTGGGAGGCTGAGGTGAGTGGATTGCCTGAGCCCGCGGGTTCGAGACCCGCCTGGGCAGTGAGACCTCATCTCTACAATAAATCAAAAAATCAGCCGGGCATGTAGCGCATGTCTGTAATTCCGGCTACTCGGAAGGCGGAGGTGGAAGGATCGCCGGAGCCCAGCAGGTGAGGCTGCGGTGGCCGGAAGCGGCCACTGCACTCCAGTCTGGGTGACAGAGTGAGACTCCAACTCAAAAAAAAAAAAAAAAAAAAAAAAGAAATAGAGAATTAAAGATTAGGCATGAATATCAGATATGGATACTCCTTACGAATTCAGTACTTGAATTTTTCTCAAACAAATTGTACCCCTACATTTCCCTATTTCCTTTTTACTGTGTATGTCTTTGACGTTTTAAAAGATTTAGTGAAATTCTGTGGATTTTGAAAACAACGTAATTTATGTGTTATTTGTATAAACAAATCCACATTAATGCAAAATGAGAAATATGTTGCAAATACATTTGACTTCTAAGATTTGCTTTCTCAGATGTGACTGGTAATTGGTCATAAGGAACAACTCACTATTGCCTTTTTCAAGAGACTTATGGCAGTTGAACTGCAATCAGGAATGAGCAAACCCAAGGGCGATGAACAATCTCATATACCCCAAAAGAAAATAATTGCAGAATTTATTTCTAAAATCTGCTGCAAAGCTTTTGAACAGATTCTCTTAAACTCTGTTACAACTTGTTTTGCGATATGGATTATATAAAGATGAAATATAGCAACACAGTTTTGCAATATTATGTATACTTTAAAATTTTAAATTAAACTGCTTTGATTATAAAGTCAATATAAACCTAAAAACAAGTATTCAAGAGTACATAGAATATGTCCATGTATAATGCAATGGCCATGAAACAAGAGTGTTTTTTTAATTCCATCATTTGGGGAGGCAAGTTAACTTTCCAGTTTTGAATAGTATAAAATTTTGGTATTTGGCATCCAATTTTATCCCCTTATGAATTTCAAATAATTCTCAAAAATAATTTAAAAAATAAACAGGCAAAGGTAAAGCACTATATAAAAATAAATTGTCCAGTATCTATTGATATTTCATATCAGACATTAAAACAGAAAAAAGAAAAGTATCTGCTTTACAAGATTTTTGAAGTACTGTTCTTAATTATTACTTACACTATGGTTGGTAAAAATAATGGAAACTATTTGTTGTTGACTTTTAGTTTTTTTTCTAGAATCCTGAGTTTTGTGGCTTAATATATAAAAGGTTTCAAGAGTGGACAGTATTCTTTTTTTTAATTTGGAAGTCTACTAAAAGGATATCAATATTAGGTAAGATCATGAATTAAATGGACTAATTGGAAGTCAATAAAGATACTTTTAATTAGAACATTAACTTTGATAATAAAGCTATGTTGTATAAATACCATATGTAATATAATATTTTTTCATTCAAATGATTTAAATACATATAATTTTAACCACTGTTTTTGTCAAAGTATACCAATTGCAATGAAAATTTCATAAATTAAAGGGTCTAAAAAATTTGATTTTATTTGCTTATTTAGTCATCCATCACTGATATTTCTGGTTAAGTATCTGTCCTTCATATTGCCATTTTATCTGTTGAGCTTTATTCATTTTCGTTCTTTCCTTCTGTAAAGTTAGAAAGTTCTTTATTAAATGGTCAGTCAAGCAACTTAAGGCATGAAAAACTGGCAGAATGAGAATTGAGACTTTAACCAATAAATGAATTTCCTTGTAAGAAATATGAGAGTGGAGGAGGAGCAGAGAGGAAGCCTGGAGTTCGTGATCTCTATGATCTGGACCCTACCTGCTTCTGCTTTTCCAAACTGCATTGAGTTCATCTCATCTTACTTACTACATCCTTGACATACGACATTCCTGGCAATTCCCTAACAACTTCAGGTGTGCCACATCTTCTACATTGGTTGATCTTTGTGCTTAGAACATTTATTTTTCCTGGTGATATTTTAATTATTTACTGAAGCCCAGTTTAACTACCTCCTCCACAGGTAAGCTGTGCCTTTTTTGAACCATCTTTGCAACCACTTAACATTACTACGATTATCTCTTTTCATGATGATGACTCCACTAGTCTGAGTTGCCTTGAGGATAAAGAGTAGTATATTTATTTTTGTGTTGTGACTTCATAGTCATGCAATCTGGCACATAGTAGGTGTTTTATATATGTTCAGTAAATACACGAATGTTGTTGGAACAGCATTTAGGCCTGTGGTCAGACTTTGATATACCCCTGGGAGAGGCCTGACTATTAGCCACCATATTATTAGTGGTCACATTTACTTTGAGCCTGACTAATAAGTAATCTGAATTAACACTGTTTTGTTGACAGGAATCAAAGAAGGCATATAATAGTCCAGACAAATTCTTAATGAATTAATATTTACGATAAGAACTCTAGTTTTGAAACACAAGAAAAAGAAGAAATAATACTAAAAACTCAGTATACCAAAATTTGGTAATTTCCACTTTATATTATTCAGCTGCTGTTTATGATTTTGGGTTTCTGTTCAAATTTAATTTCATGATTTCTAGCAAAATATTCACTGAAAACAGCTGTGCTCTTCAAATGCAAGTGCTATTTGTATTTTGAGCTTGGCATTAGTATCTGTATGAAATAGAGGATTTTTAAATGTATTTAAATTAGTCCATTAAAATATACAGTGTATGTGATCTGTGGGTGTGGCTTGTGGGTTGGGAGGATTCACTTGTACTGCAATGTCAGAATGTGAAGATTGTTTGCTGTTGGGAAAGTTGAGTTCTGTCTTTGGTATAGTTGCAGGATAATAATCTAAGTGTTAAATTATACATCTATTTGAACAGAAATTTTAGTGTGTATAGTTTAAATTATTCTATTCAATATTTATTTCAGAGTTTTTCACTATCCATTCTAGAGGACAAGTTACATTGTTTCTTAGATTTGTTGGATGAAGTTTTTACTCTGGTGGTTACCATATGCTCAAGAGGAGTGGGAACTATATACTAATTTGAATAGTTTTATTATATACATTTCTGTTGTCATTCACCTCACTGAAATCTTTTACTTAAGGGTAAACTCAGAAGGGCTCCTTCAATGTTTTGTTTCTCTTTGTTTTTAATATCGATTCAGTGCTTCTCTTCCTTTTTTCTTGGGAGTCATTAAGATAGAAAGGATTTTCAAGTCATACTTTCTTGTGTCCATAGAAATAAAAAGATGTAATGTTTGAAACTGATAATATATGAACAGATTTATTATAAAAAGTAGTATTATGCTGTTGATACTGCCCACCTTGTGTGTGCGTTCTTTCTTTAAAAAGGTATGACAACAGAAACCTTTGTTGTACTAAAAAATCATATATCTCTGAATATTTAAAAGACATAGAAACACAAAATAATCACAGAAAATAAGTTTTACAGATATTAAAATGAAATCACTTGGTAATTTTACCTTAAAAATATAACTTTATGTCTCCTTATAGACTAGATTGCTTATTCTGTATTCACTGGTTCTTTTCTGTCTCTGAAAACAAAATAAATAAGAAATGCACTTTCTCTAAGGAAGACAGGACCAGCCAGTTTATACTCTAGCCTTATGTTTACTAACCTTCAGAGCATCTGCCCCTGACAGCAGGTACTTGGCAGTTTCCTGCGGATTCAGGGGAAACTTCGGCAGAAGAAGGATTACTGCATTGTGTCAGGGCCGGTGGGTGTCACGCTCATCCTGGAAACCATCTAGTAGAGCTCATGTGGCAAATGATGCATGAAAATGGGGAGAGGGAGGCATCTTCCATACTATAAGCCTTCTGTGCTCTTAATTCACATTCATAAAAAACAAAGATATATGTGTACATATTGTTTTCTTTTATTCCTATTTCAGAGCAGGAGTGTGAGCTTCAGAAAAGTTAATTGTGTTATCCCTGTTGGGATGAGGGGGGAAAAAAACCTATTTGAAGGATCTTCTGACAAACTGGACAAGAAAAAAGACAAGGAAGCCAGATAAAAGAGAGACTCTGAGCAACGGGTGGAGGTTATCTTGCTGAGAAAATGGGATCGGATTTTCTTATTTTGTTTGTGTTTTCCATCTCTGGGACTATGGATCCTTTAAAGGAATAATTCACCCTTGAGATCTAATGTCTCATTCTCAGTTTAATATGTGCTGTTTTTAGCTATTTCTTATTATTCAGAATCTGCAAACTCTAACACCTTTTTTTAAAAAAAATGTGATTAAAAATCTACTAATTGCAGTTATTTAAGACTCAAGCTCATTCTTACTGTTGAAAAGATAATTGAATTCTGAAAAAAAAAAAACAACAAAAACCAGGATGACATAAGTACTTTCATCCTAAGACTAAGTAGGCTAAACAAATGTTAGAATTTAATTATACAGTGACTGCTATTTTTTTATTTTTATTTTTTAGTTGGAGTCTCACTCTGTCACCCAGACTGGAGTGCAATGGCATACTCATGACCACTGCAGCTTCCACCTGCTGGGCTCAGGTGATCCTTCCACCTCAACCTTCCAAGTAGCTGGAACTACAGGCACGCACCACCATGCCTGGCTAATTTTTTAATTTATTGTAGAGATGAGGTCTCCCCAAGTTGCCCAGGCTAGTCTCAGACTGTGAGTTCAGGCAATCCTCTCATCTCAGCCTCCCAAAGTGCTGGAATTATAGGCATGAGCCACAGCGCCCAGGCTTTTTAAAAAATAAATATTTAGCACAAACTTGGGGAGACCTCATCTCTACAATAAATTAAAAAATTAGCCGGGCATGGTGGCACGTGCCTGTAGTTCTAGCTACTTGGAAGGCTGAGGTGGAAGGACCACCTGAACCCAGCAGATGGAAGTTGCAGTGGTCATGAGTGTGCCACTGCACTCTGTACTCCAGCCTGGGTGACAGAGTGAGACTCCAACACTATATATATATATGTTTATATATATATATATATATATATATATATTATATATATATATATATATATATAGCATTACTGTTCTTATTTAAACATTTTTGAATGTCATTAGTTAAGCAAACATAGTTAATACAGTCTCCCAATACCTATTTTTAAGGAGTACATATTATTGAAAAATCAAATACATAGGTCTAAAATATGTACGCACAAAAAATGTTTGATGTGATTTGATAAATATTTTTGAAGGAGAAAATAAAGAAAGTCCACAGTTTCCTACTACCAGGGCTAGATTAATAAAGACTAGACTCTGCCTTAAAAATATGGATATTTAAAAAGTTGGTATTACTAACAGGGGAGCAGAAATTGAATAAATAATCTTAGAGCTTTCATAAAAGTAACAATTGTCTACTAACTTTCTAGCAAATGATCAATACTATTTAGTTCAACTACATGGAGAGTACTTAACAACAACAGCAGCAGTGACAAACAGCATTTATTGTGTGCTTCCTATTTGCCAAGCTCTCTGTTAAATATGGGTGGCCGCACTGAATTCTCTCAAAAACTCCAATAATGAAGTAGAAATCAGGTTTATTTTCAGTTTAATGTTTATTAAAATGAAACAGAAAAATTGAATCACTTATCCAAAATCACACACCAATATGTGGTGATATGGATCCAAAGTGAGGTTGGTTGACTCTAAAACCTGTTTTAATCTTTTTCTAAAATGCCTCAGAGAGATTAAGTAAAATATAAAGCTTGCACCCCTGTGGTTATAACCTCAAATTACACAACAGTCAATTATTAGGCAAGGATTTTATATGACAACCATGTAGTGGAATAGGAGAGAAGGAAGTGAGTGAACACTGGACTGATCAATAAAAACATTTTTGGTGAATACTTTCAGTTGATCATTGAAGAACAAACACCATTTTGTTATTAGTGTTAAAGTAGTAGCATTGTTGGAGAAAGAGAGTTCTAGTTTAGAAAAATACATAAAACATGGCAGGGAACATAATGTACTCATAAGACAGGACTTTAACAAAGAGTACGATTTGGCAGAATTCAATTCAGTTCAAAATTGCATTTTTGAGTCCCCCACTCTCTTCATAGCACAACCCAACAAGATACTTTGGCAAAATACACTGTATTGTGAAAGAAATTGCGGGTGGAAACAAAATGGGGAAAGTAGCTATTTGAAGCGTATTCTTGAAAATGACTCATTCAGTTCTGTATGATTTTGTTTTGCTTAGTCTAAAAATGATTCATTGCATAGCTTAAATAGCCCTACACACTCAAAGAATAAGAATCTTTATATGTGCAAAATAGTGGCAGAATGAAATGGGCAACAGCAAAAAACATATAGTCATATTCAGTAAGAATTTTCCTTAATGCAATTTTTTTTGATCACTCCAAATATGATGCAGTACACAGTTGCTTCTTCAGAGGTGAAAAGAGTGAAGTTAGGCAGCTAATGGAAAAGGAGAACCAATTCGGTGAAGAACAGTTCTATATTGAATAAGATTTACTCATGAAACCTCAGGTTCATTTGTTAGACATTAAGTAATTTGTGTATTTCCTGTGGAAATCCCTAAATAAATCTATCTTTCCTTTTTTAAAAATGTTGTGAAACTAACTTTTAAAAAGCTGTTTTAAGTCGATGAGGTCAGAACAGTAAAAAAATATTACCTAGATAATTTCAGATAAAACAGTATGCCCTAGACCAAGGGAGTATACAGATGCTAAGAAACAGTGTGGACATAAGGTTTTGGACAACTCTTAATTTTTTCCTAGAAATAATATACAGTAAAAATATTGCCATAATTATTTCTTATATTTTTAGCATAAATAATATTTAAATGTAAAGTAGGAAGCACATAATCTTAAAATAAATGATTGTCACTTAAATTGAAGAAATTAAGTTGAATAAACTTGCTACATTTTTAATATTTTTATTATATTCTGATGGACAAGCAAAAATGTAATTAGTGACAGGCTCTGGTTGTGAATGAGACTGTGAACACCTCATTTAGGTTAACAATTCAAAACTATGTTATAAAATGAGTGATCAGAAATTATCTATTATGCTATTCTCAGTAGCATACAATGTGGAAATACCTTTATTTTGTTTTCTCTATCCACTTCAGGCTTATTTTTCTCAGTTTTTTCTTGCCCATTCTTTGTCAACATCTCAAGCACATCCCCTTAATATTTTTTATTTTCAGCTGATAGAATAGTTTCATTTCAGTTATTAAAAATTCTAACAAATTTGAATCAAAATGTTAACCTCTGATTCGATTCAAATTTATCACTCTTTGTTACTCAGACCAACAGTAGGGGAGAGACAATGGTCTGTTCTTTTTGCTCTTCTTATTTTTCTTACTTTTTCACTTGCTCTGTTGTTTCTGACTCCTCCAGAGGGCAGAGATAGAGTAATGGTGAAGAAGACAGAAAAAGGTCAAATTGATCTTTACTTGGGACTGACACTAGCTGGCACTGTATGATGCATACACAAATTCTGGCTATCTTTTGAAGAAGCTCTTTTGTGTATTTTTAAAAACACTTCCTTTGAGGATTACTGCAATGAAATATTATCTGCTGTAAGTAATGCTCTAGTTAATAACTTCTTTTGTGTCCTTCTATACTCCTTTCATTTTAATAAAGTTTATTCTCCTAGAATACATGCTACTGGGCAGAAATCTTGAATCAAATCTCTAGAAGATAAATTCCCATGTCCGAGATCATAAAGTAACTGGAATTCATGCAGTGTTGTCCCAACCAACCTTGGAAGCACAAGCAACACTCATCACTCTCTTCTTTCCTTGTGCTGATACATTAGCAGCTACAGTCAACTGCTGTCCTTGAGGATTCAGGAGAGGGTCGATTCTAAATCTTTATGTTCTACCAAAGCATCACGCCATGTTTTTCAAATATTCTTTCACTGTGCTCAGTGGTAATAGCATATCAAAGCAGGGCCATATCTATTTTAAAGACTAGCAAATATCTAGCTAGAAACAAAGTTTTGGTCTCCCTTCTGGAGAACAAACCTACTCCACCATCACCAACATACTCTTTTCAAAGAATTCACTTGTTGCTCATTTTACTTGGCTAAAAGTGAGAGAGGAAATACGCCCAGTCCTCTCTACTCCCACTAATTGCTCCAGACAATTATTTCATCTCTTGAACGAATCTCTAACCTTGCATTTAATGGTGTCCAGACTAATCTTTTATACCTCTTAGTAAGCCTTGAAGAAGTGGGCTTCAAGTGTGGGAAATCATGCCTTGTTGTACTAAGCATTGGGACCTCAGACAATATATAGGGTCCTATTCAAGTTTCATTAGATTTATTTTTACATTGGCTAAATAATTTGTTTGAGTACTGGAAATACACTGATCTACAAATCCAGAGCTGTAGATTCCAAATACTTTTTTAAAAGTTTTATTAACTTTTTAAAAATTATTTATTATAGAGTTGTGGGGTACAGGTGAGGATTTGCTACATAAGTAGGCTGCATGCAGGTAAAATTTGGGCTTTTAGGTGACCCTCACTCCCTGTGGTAGTGGACCAAGTATCCTTTGTGTTGTCATGTGCTCCCCTACTGTCCAGCGACTCCCCTCACTACTCTTGTGCTAATGTGATTGGAGTTCAGGACCCACTTAGGAGTGAGAAGTTGTGGTATTCAGGTTTTTTTGTGTGTGATGGTTCACTTGGTATGATGATCTCCACCATAATCCAAGTTGCTGTGAAGGACATGAGTTTGTCAGTAGAGACTACTTTTTTTTTCAGTTAAGGTTTACTGTAAAGCTTTGATTTATAGAAATTTTAGTAAATAGCTCAGCTCTTCTTGATTTCAGAATGGGTTCACATGAAAACAGTATTCTTCTGTCTTGTACATGGAAACTTCAATCTACAAATCCAGTGCTGTGGAGAAATGGTTCCATACAGTACCTTGAGAGTGAGTTTAAAAAATATAGTGTGTGCTTCCCCATATAAATGTTAATAGCACTGTTACCCAATTCTTAAGAAAGTGCTATTTGAAAGCTTTCTTAATACATCTGTGGTACAAGCTCTCTTGAGCTCATGCTTCTGGTCAACAGAATGTTTTGTTTATAGCTCTTACAGAACTGTGGATTTCTTTTGGAGGGAGTGGCACAATTTTCATTCTACAAATCAATATAGTAAAAAATAATATTTGGATTGTGTGTGTGTGTGTGTGTGTGTGTGTGTGTGTGTGTGTGTGTACATCATCTGGGACAAACTAATCTTCTTTTATTGACGGACATAATATACTGGAGCCAGTATCCATCTGAGCATCAAATTTAATTTAAAAAAAGAACATTATGAAAGTAAATAAATGGCTATAGTTTTCACCTTGAGTCTTGCTTTGCAGGTTCATCTCGTTGATCAGTTCACACTGGGATTTAGGAGACCCATGACATGGTGATTTATTAGTGATGGTGGCAGTGACTGTGATACATCAATACATATACACTGGGAATTTTAAAGAGACCAGAAAACTAATATAAAATGGTTTTAAATTTTTTTATCTTAAGCTGATATAATAACACTGGTCTCTCACATAAAGAATGATTTTAAAAAATGAGAAGCTTCATTGTTATGTCAGTGATTTAATATATAAAAATATTCAATTGAAAAAGAAAGCAGAGTGAAGACCACTATAATTTTCTTCATTTACAGTGTTGCTTAAGAAGCGTGTGATATAATTATTTGGATGTTTCTGTATAACATGGAGGTTACAAGCACTACCTTTAAGCAGAATTGAGTCATCATATAGTAAAATACGCAGTTGTGGAAAATAACAAAATGAATTTAGGTATAAACCAGAATTCAGACTTAATAATCTTAAAGTTATAGTATTATCACAACAAAGATGTGCATTTTATTTAGAACTTTAAAATATTGATTGTAGAATTATTTGATAGCATATAGAAAAAAACCCTGATTATCTTATCTCTACCTTTTTCCTATTAAGATAATATTAATTTGTCTAAATTTTTAACTTTTTCAGAGGTCTTTTGTCATTTTATTTTTATTAGATTGATGCAAATTATGTAGAGTATGAAGAAATGTCACTTTTTTAGTTGTAGAAATTATGGCACATATAAGTTATAAATTTTCAAGATCAAAATCATGATTAATTACAGATATTAGGTAAGAATTTTGTGCCCCCAATTCTTAGTACATTTTTCTTTCCTGAGCTACTTAAGCTAAAAAGATAGAATTTCCCTAGCTATTTATCAAATTAAAGGGACATTATCTTATCCTAGCAAAATGCCCAGCACACGATGAATACTGGAAACATATTTGTGGAATACATAAATCTATTTCTCACCAAAAACTTAGTGAAATAGGAATATATCAAGACCTAGAGGCATATTAGTTCTTCCTTACTATCAAAATGTTTGTGATGACAAAATGAAACATTAGCACTTGGAAAAAATAATCACTAGACATTTTTTCATGTTTTAACATGTATATTAATGGCTGTTCTGGTATTCACATTATTTTACTCATTTCTATGTCTATAACTTTAATATATTTTATCTATATTTTCTTTTATGCAACTTCCAACATAGACCAAAATAAGTATAATAACATAATAAAATTCTACTTTTAATATACAGTAAAAGGCAAAGAAAGAAGACTGAAAAAAATAGCAGTGTTTGTTCAAAGACAGTTCTGTATCTTCCAGGAAAAGTATGTTCTATTTCATGTTTATCTGACTGTAGTAGTTTGGTATCATAAAATGTATATAGTTTGTTTATACTTCATCTTTAACTAATGTATATTTAGATTTATTTTTAGTAAATTATATACTTCAATGATATTATGAAAAAATACATAGAAACAGTAAACCAAGGGTATAAAAATGAAGGAATAATACATACAAATCATAAATAGGTAACAATCCTTTGTGGCACATCTCCTCATAAAGGGAACTTCTACCCTGTCAGAAAGCAAGAATGCATGAGTTCTTCAGAATAGAATGCAGTTTCCTTTATACTAATTTCTATGTGGGGTTTCATTTAAAAATATATCAAAGAGTGTTATCAAATATTTTATATCAAATATTTTATATCTCATAACATCCACTGTTAAAAAATCTATGTCATAATATTAAAATATATTGCCTTTAATATCTTGCCTTTATGGAATTTACTCTGGAGCTTCTTGTGTTGCTTTTGTTTTCTCTGTTACTGGGCTTGCTGATCTTTGTGATAATGAATTGGTTCAGATGGAGTGAAGGAACGACTTCCCTTGGGGCTTGTGTCAAAGCCCTCTGTTTTACCGCTGAGATGACTTCTTTATGCCTGCAAAGCTCTGGTTCATGCCATCCCTCAATCTGATAGTTTTCAATGTTAATTTCCTTTCATTACGACCTTGTATTTTTGTGTTTCTTTTTTAGACTCCCCCAAAATAATTTAGACTAACCAAATTAATGTGGACTCATTTTTTGTTTTAATCATACCATGCTCTTTGTTTTTGGACAGCCTGTAGTTTTCCTTATTTAAGGACCATTGCCTAATTCCTTCGGTAAGGGACATCTCAATGTAGGGGGCTTAACTATGGTAACATGTTCTACTCCTCACACATTAGAGAATCTAGTAATTAAGGTGATAAGAGTATTAGGACATTCTTTCACATTTTCCTCTTTGAATATCTTTTTCACTTCCTATTGGCATTCCTATATGCTTTCTTACTATTCTAAACTTCTTCTTTCCCCAATCTTCTACTTTTTATATATTCAGTTAATTTAAGTGCTAGTCCTTCACCTTAGAAATCTGTTTATATTTAACTAGTTCAAAACAAACACTAAAGAATGGTCATAATGATTCATTTTCTGATGAATATGAGTTCTTGGAGGATATAGATCTTGAGCTAGAACTTGAAGAAATTGATTACAGAGCTAATTTATTGAATACATAAAAGATCTCCAACAAATAGACTAGATGTTGATAGGTGAGGAAAATCTGCATATTACTTAATTTAGAATGCAAATTAAAAATTAAGAGAATAATGCTAAACTCTTATTTGTCTGAAAAACTAATATTAAAATGTGATTGTATGATAATGGTTATTGAATAGTATGTAATGATTTAGATAATGTGATTTATTGCAAAATCAAACATAAAAATGTGCAAATAAAATCAATTTAGCACACAAATATTTAGAATATGAATATAACTTCATATCTATCATATAGCCTTTGGATGAAATACATGAATTGCTATGAGTTCATCTATGAGTTAATAGTAGTATATTTTTGTCAAAGGACTAAGCAAAGTATAGCAATTAGTTGATTTATCCAGGTAATATGAATAATATAATTCCTGTGCTTGTACTGTTTATTATTTTATTTAGGGCTATTACAGGTGCAAATCATAAAATGTTAAATTAAATTCTGCATTTAAATTGGAATTTGGGAGCTTATGTAACTACAAAGTACATAATAATAGATCTAGCTATCTTCAGTACAGTTGAATTGAGGATCTCAATTGAAAATATTCAAACATTATTTCTTTTCATTTTGTATCTCTGCTTTTCTTTTTGTCTCCTTTTGTTCACATTAGCTTATTCTTTGTGATATCTGATATTGTCATCAAAAGTGTGTTTAACATTCTATGATCTATCATCCTACAGAAAGTATATTGAACATATAACAAATACATTGGAGGTTGTGCATGGTAGCTCAAGTTTGTAATCCCAGCACTTTGGGAGGCCGAGGTGAAAGGATTGCCTGAGCCCAGGGGTTGGAGACCAGCTTGCGTAACTTGGTGACACCTCCTCTCTAAATATATATATATATATATATATATATATATATATATATATGTTTATATATATATATTTATATATATTATATATATCTGTGGTTCCTGCTACATTGAAGACAGAGGCGGAAGGCTAGGCTGTGCCCAGCAGGTCCACGCTGGGGTGGCTACTACACTCCAGCCTGGGGGACAGGGTGAGGCTCCAACTCCAAAAAAAAAAAAAAGAAAAGAAAAGAAAACATAAACAACTTTAGATCGGGTGTGGGGAGGGGAGGGGCAAAAATATTGGGTCACATGTCCATTCCTGAAATAGTTGCTTTAACCCAAGTAGTGGAAGGTACTGATTGGTCAGCCCCGAGTTCAGTGTCTACTACTAGATGGGGAATGTGCTGTTAGAGGATATCAACACTGCCCTTGCCAAATGCACATGACATGAAGATGGTAGAGGGAGAGTTTCTTCCCACAAAAATAAACATTTCCTATTAGCAAAGATTAAAAATGTGGTTAACAACAAAAAAAGCAACACAAAAATTTATCTATCTAATCTATTCCCTATAGATTAAATGCTAAAATCCAGATTAAGGAATTTGACTAAAACCATTAGATAGCTCACTAGAATTAGTAGTAGCCACCAGTTGTTCTAACCTCTAGTCAGATGCCAATTCTGTTAATTTCAGGTAATATCTTATTTGTGATGGCACAGGGATCAGGGACATTAGTCTTTGCCATATTCTGTGACTGTCTCTTTAAATAAGAATAGTGTTCCATCTTTGATTGAACTTTGAATTGCACACAATTGAACACATTAAAATAATAGAGAAAATGGATGACAAGGAACTATGTATTTATAAAAATCAGAATGTACTAAAAAATATAACCAATCACACTGTCCCCTGGAACTTTCTAGATCTAGAAGATTTAAAGAATATAAATAGATTTATCTCTAGGAAACACCATCTTTGACTATCTAGGATATTTCACATCATTTAAATGTTTGTTTTTGGACCATATCTATAAGAAATAAATTGAATTAGCATAATTTTATTTTATTTTATATTTTTCAGAGGTTTAAAACTTTTAATAGTCATGAAATGTTATATTATTTCTTGTTGCTACTAGAGAAAATGATACTTTGGAAACTAGTTTGTAAATATTTTAGAAAAACTCTATGGTACAAAATATATAAGCAACTGTCATAAACATTTAGTAACTTTTATACCAAAGTCAGCATATTTTCTTGCCTATGTTCTTTTTTCTTAATCATTTTTGTGAACAAAGCTGATGATATTGTGGACTTTATTGGTCATCACAGAGGTCTGTTAGTATTTCTGATTGCTTTGTAACAAAGAAATTACATACAGAAAGCTGAAACTCTCATATGAAAACTTAAATCACATCGTGATTAGTTATCTCAGTGTCTGTCTACTGAGTGAAGAGAAATGCAGGATTTAGTTTCTGAATCCTTTCATCTATTTTCTTACATAAGACATTGTATGAGAAAATGTATTTTCATAACAAGAAAGCATAATGTTCTATTTCATTTAATTAACAAAACTTTTTATTCAGAGAAAGATAGAAATTGGTGATACATTCTGCTGTTCATTTTTTCCCCAAAGCCATCGCTGTTTCTGTTTCTCCAATTTTGTGAAACAGAGGAGATTCTGTTTTTTGTTTTTTTCTTACACTTTTGGATTTTGTTGTACAGGCAGAGGTTGACAAGAATCTCCAAATAATTCTTTATTAAGCAAACTCTCTAGACTTCCTGAAAGCTCATTGTTCTCGTTCATTCTACATACAGGCTAGATTTACTGCTCTTCAGAATATACACTTTATCAGTACATTCTTAAAATTAAAAAAGACTTGCATTTAGATGGAGGTTTCATTCTAAGTGGCATATTTCTGAGCTTTATACCATGAGACTATTATGATGTCAAATCCTTTTAAACTAAATTTATCAAGTATTTAAAAAGGAAAGTCTGTTTTTAGGGTTAAATATACATTCGAAACAACTGTCCCCTGCTGTAATTATTTCTCTTTTTACCCTGAAATTTCAGTATGAGTTCTGTCCAAGCCTTCTTAGTTGGGGGATTTTAAAAGTATCTTAAGGGTCCCAGAAATTCTTATGCTTATCATTTTGTGAAACGCATACCAGGAAATAAAAAAAAAAAATGTGTGCATTCCCTAATGTCAAGACTGATGATGTAGAATGCTGTTCAGGACAAGTGGAGTCTAGTGTGCTCCTTTGTCCTTGCAACTACAAAGGAAAATTAAATTGTACCTGCTAGGAAAAGCTTACATCTTCATGACTCAGGCTGCATATACGTTATATAGGACTTATAATGACAATACCAATGATGATAGTTAAGTGCATGTGAACTGTAAGGTAGAATGTATATTCTAGTAACATATGACTTGAATGCACTCACAATGCTTCTAATTATGTGAATTCTTCAAAGAGATAGAAATAGAGAATGAGTTTTTGGTGGTGTATCATCTAATAATTTAAGTCATTTTCTGTTGCAACAGATTTATCTTACTTAAAGTTGGATAGATTCTATTCATTTTCAGGGAGTAGTAGGATCAAGATTTTTTAACTTAAAAGAAGTGATGACACAGTGAGAGAAAAGAGAGAGAGAGTGACAGAGAGATAGAGAATAGTGATTGGAATCTCATTAATATCAGAATATTTCCCTGTTGATTATTTTGAGAATCAGACTTGGTAAGTAAATTCACACTGCACAGGATGTGATGGTTGCATGACCCTAAAAAAGGCTCACAAGTGGTATTCCTGTATAGAAACGACCTTCAGATAATGATGTAGTCATTACAAGAATATAATTCTAAATCCAATTCTGGAGCAACTTTTCTCCCTTGAGGTGAAGACTCTCCAGTGGCAAAATGTATGCTACTCCAAGTCTCTAGAGTAACAATTAAAAAAACCTATTTCTCCAAAGAAAACATACAAGTTGCCAATAAACTCATGAAAATATGCTCAGCCTTACTAATCATCAAGAAATGCAAATCAAAACCACATTGAAATATCACCTAACTCCAGTAAGAATGGCCATCATTAATAAAACAAAAGACAATAGATGCTGGTGAGGATGTGGAGAAAAGGGAATGCTTCTGCACTGTTAGTGGAAATGCAAACTAGTTCAACCTATATGGAAAACAGTGTGTCAATTCGTAAAGAACTAAAAATTGACCTCCCATATGACCCAGCAATCCTCCTCCCAGGGAATATACTCAGAGGAACATAAATCACACTAGAAAAAAGATGTCTTCACACACATGTTTATTGCAGCACTATTCACAGTAGGAAAAACATGGACCAATCATGCTGTCCATAAAAAATGAACTGTATAAAAAATGTGGTGCATTTACAGAATGGAATATTATGCAGCCATGAAGAAAGTCAAAAGTATGAACTTTGCAGCACTTGGATGAATTTAGATTCTATAATACTCAGTGCTCTATCACAGAAACAAAGAACTGAATACCACGTGTTCTCGCCCATAAGTAGACCCTGAACATTTATCATAATACTGTAAGGAAGGAATTAGCAGTAGCAGGGAACTGCCAGGGGAGGGAGTTGGGCACATAACATCAATAAAGTTACCTGATCTCAACCCAGGCGAAGTGGGAACCAAAGGGAGGCTCAAATTTTACCTGTATGATGACCACTTTTATACCTAATCCTGAATTGTACCCCATATCTTTTTTTTTTAAGTATACATGATTTAGGCAATGTATTTTGCAATTTGAATATGAACCAGACAAACATATTTATGTTGGTTGTTATATCTCACCCCTACTAGATTAAGATTCAGAAATAGTACTTAACAATGAGCCTATACTTAGTTTTCCTGTTTTCTTTTTGAAGAAATTTAAGAATACAGAAAGAACAATTTTGACTTCCTTTCCAGGAATTAAGGAACTACAGCATTGGACTGTTATGAAGTCTGTTAGAATTTTATGATTTACTTGAAGGTGTGTGTGTGTGTGTGTGTGTGTGTGTGTGTGTGTGTGTGCTCTTTCTATTGTTTTTTGAGAGGCATATGGGAACTGGTAGTATGAGATCAAGTCTGTGATTATGCAGAGATGAAGTTATGCCATAACCCCTGGATTCTCCTGCATAAACTGCACTTGGTTGATTTTTTTAGAGACCATGACCAGATACAGGGATGCAGCAATGGCAGACTATTCCTGGAAATCCTACATTTTGATCTACAACACAACAGTTCATTTTTCCAAGTGAACATAGCTTAATTCACTCTTTCCTTGAGTTTCTATAGAAGGTGTATGTATGTTTATGGGATGAAGAGGGTCTGGGAGAGAGAAAGAGAAAGAGGAAGTCGTCAAAAATAAAATTACTTACCAATAATATTATTATTTGTATATTCTTGTTCAGTATTAGCCCTTCATTAACGTGTCTTTGTGAGACGAACACTAGCAGTGGTCTCACTAACTCTGATCCAGTGGCTCCCACAGGTAAAATGCATCATCATCCTATTCTTTTTGCATATGGACTGTTTTTACAGTTTCATACTTGCTGCTTGGTGGCATACAATGTGATATTTGACATGCTAGTAAGTATTCTTATTTGAATAAGAACCTGAAGTGGACAATGTTAAGCTTGCCTTTTAAAATTAGGTTAAGTTTTGTTTTTATTTCGTCACGTGTTTCTATTTAGAGATTTTGTGCTGCAAGTTTAGAACATTTTGTGTTACAGAGATCACAACCAGTGTTTAGCATTCTTTAAAGCTTCTAATTCTTAGTTAAAACTTCTTTTTAATAGTTATTAAGTAATAAAAAATGAATAGTATTAAGATCCTTGTGTTCTATTATGGAATATTCTGTTAATTTTTTATGCAAATACTTGCATTTTATTAAGAGGCATGCAAACCCAAGGTAAAAATTACATTGATTTTGAAGTAAAAAAAAAAAGGCTAAATTAGGCATAGCAAGTTATAATATATTTGAGATATATTTTATTCATGAGGAGTTTAAGGATAATATAATATGGTTATTGCTCATGTAATCTTGGAGACATGTTAATGCAGGGAAAAGAATGCCAGTTGTCACTTATAAATTTGTTTAGTGTATAACTAGCTCAGTAATACGAAAATTCAATTTGGTAGTTTTTTTTTTAAAGATGTGGTGTACAATTCAGGATTAGGTATATAAGTAGTCATTGTAAAGGTAAAGTTTGGGCATCACTTTGGTCCCCACTTCGCTTGGTTTAAGATCAGGTACCCTTATTGATGTTATGAGGCCTCCCTCCCTCCCCTGGCAGTTTCCCACTATTGCCAATCTCTTTCTTATAGGTTTATGATAAATGTTCAGAGTTCACTTATGAGTGCGTATATGTGGTGCTCAACTCTTTGCTTCTGTGATAGATCACTGATTAGTATAGATTCTAACTGGATCCAAGTTGCTGCAAAGTCCATAATTTTGTGTTTCTTTACAGCTGAGTAATATTCTATCATGTAAATGTACTACACTTTTAAAATCTGGTCCACTTTCGATGGGCTGTACAGTTAGTTCTATCTTTTTGCTATTTTGAATAATGCTGCAGTAAAGATGCATGTTCAGGTATCTTTTTTTATAGAATGAATAGACCAATGGAACACAATAGAGATTCTGGAATCAAACCTCAGTTTCTTAACCAACTCAAATTCAACAAAACCTCCACCAACAACCACTGGAACGAGGAGAAACTATTCAGTAAGTCGTGCTAGGAAAACTGTCTGCTGACAGGAAGAATATTGAAACAGGACCCCTACTTATCACCATACACAAAAATCAACTCTAAATGGATCAAAGACCTAAATGTAAAATGTCAAGCTATAAGCATCTCAGAAAATGCAGGAGATACCCTTATGTAAATTGGAATAGGCAACTAATTTCTCATTAAAACCCCAAAAGCCCATGCCATAAGGGATAAGATAGACAAGTGGGACTTCATAAATCTGAAAATCTTCTGTAAAACAAAATAAACCTTTGAGAAAGGGGAGATGGCCCACAGGACGAGGAAAAAAATATTTGCCAGTCGTATACTTGACAAAGGCCTAACATCCAGAATCTACAAGGAACACAAACATACTGAAAGGAAAACAAACAAACAAACAGACAAAAAAACCCAAAGCAAACAGCCCTTTTATAAAGAGGGCAAAATATATGAATAGACACTTCTCAAAAGACGACATACGAGCAACCAATAGATACATGAAAAAATGCTCAGCTCCACTAATCATCAAAGAAATGCAAATTAAAACCATACTAAGATACCACTTAACTGCAGTCAGGACAGCCATCATCAATAACTCAAAAAACAACAGATACTAGAGAGGATGTGAGGAAAAGGGAATGGTTCTACACTGTAGGTGGAAGTGTACACTTGTACAACCTCTGTAAAAATAGTTTGGCGATTCCTAAAATATTTAAAAATTAACCTTCCATATAACTCAACAATCTCCTTCTGGGAATATACCCAGAGGAACTCAAATCATTCTTTGATGTTGATAATTTGATGTTGATAATCTTCCATACACTTACTTTTTCTTAAATTTATTGTACTGACCTTAGCGCTCTTATGACATATGTTTTTAATGTAAGTACTTGTATTCTTTTTTTTAAAAAAGGCTATAAAAGAGAACGTCATTGTCAGAATCCGATCTGTATTTCTCCTTAAGTCTGTCTTCTTCCATGCTAGCAAAGCCTGCTTCTTATCCCAGGACTCTAAACCTGGTAATATTTTTTCTTAAACACGTCTCACCAAGTTTTCCCATGCAGAATGTGAAGAAATAAGTTTACTTCATTTTAAAGCCTAGTTGGTTTTGGAAATGAAAGTAAATGGTAACATGGTGGGAGATTTGCCCATCATTTCTGCACTCCCATGAGTTTCCCCTGCAGGTCTTCACAGGCACCTGCCACAAAGAGAAGTCCTGAGCTCTTGCCTCATCAAATTGTCAAGGAAGAATGTCAGAGTTACCTAAAGAATTACCCTATTATTCACTTTCAACCAATAGCCAGGGAGAGAAGGAAAGACAGTTATACATTATACTGGATAGTGTCTTGGAAGAATTACTTTCCCAGGATTAATAATCGATGTCTCAGGTGGCATTTTGGTCAATGACTAGAACTTACAGGCCTTACTTATAAAATATTCCCTTTTCCCATATGAATAACGCTAAATCTAATCTTTTTTTTTTTTTTGAGTTGGATTCTCACTCTGTCACCCAGACTGGAGTGCAGTGGCCGCTCCCGGCCACTGCTGCCTCGACCTGCTGGGCTCCGGCGATCCTTCCGCCTCAGCCTTCCAGTAGCTGGAACTACAGGCATGCACTACCACACCCAGCTAATTTTTTGATTTATTGTAGAGATGAGGTCTTGCCAAGTTGCCCAGGCGGTTTTTCTCATTTGAGAGGAGTATTGACTATTAGAATTTTACCTACATAGATAAGGATATAAGGCCTCCTCCTTACCTTATTTTGGAAACTTACAGAAATATATTGTAGCTTGCAGTTGATGTATCTGTTAAAACAAAGTCAAGAGGTCAATAAGCAAGACAGTCTCAAGAGGTAGTATTGATTCTCAGGCAGGAGTTTCAAGAAAGTGACCAAACTTGGGACACAGCATCACGCCTTGGACAATGAACAGCTTGCTTTGGTCAGTTTCAGTATAGCATACAAGTGGGCCACAGAAGCAAATGCACCCTTTGGCTACTGTGAAAAACACACTGAGGAATCAGAATACCTTGCAGGAAATAGAAGATATTAACTGATAATCCAGAGAACTTAGGTCTGACAGTTTATTGCTTTCCTTGTTGTCATTACTTACATTGCTTGATTTTCACCCATCTTAGATGTGTATAATTTATTATAATTTGTTTCCTCTAGATTATATGTTTAGTACTTATTCCTGTTCAATATATAAACTATGGTCTCTAAATTGCTTTCTAAAACTTAATTCTTTCAACATTAAAAGCTAGCTAGCATGTGAAATGGAATCCATTTTTCCATGCCACCCACAGGGATATCAAATCGAATCGTCTTTCTACCTGAAGGAGCACTTAGACTCTACTTCCTTCCTTTAATGGTAATAGGTATCAATGGCCATGATTGCACTTTTAAATCTCCATTTGCTACTGACGCTATGCCAGCACCATAGAATTGAGAAAACTGTCACGTTTATGTATGTTTTTATTTTCAAGCCCAAGGTTAGGTGACAATTTATTTTCCTTTAGGCTATTTATATTTTAAACCCAAGAAAATAGACTTAGAAAGAATTCATTGGACCATTTCCTAAAAGATTCTCTCAGCATGAAACATTCACAAAAATGTTATTACTGGGAGTTGCACCATTACCACAAATTCATGCTGTTCTCTCGGATTACCTGGATAATATTATTTTGTAACTGATTATCCATTATGACTTCCTCCAAAATCTTCTTTAAGGTTTGCTATATCTTATTTTCTTCTTATTATTCCATATCCAAATTTCTCATTCATTAGGCATTAAATGCTTAAATCTTTGCTACTTTGACTCTGTCAGACACTCTACATCTTATAGTTAGTTATTCTACTTCTATATGTTAAGTGAATATACAATTTTTGTGAAGCAGATTCATTGTGCACTGCTTACCAACTTGTCTGCATCTGGTGAGATAGAACACCTGTGTGTACAAGTTTCATAAAATGGGTTTCTTACTTCCGGATAAGGACAAGGGACAACAGAAGCTTAGATTGTATTTTATTGTTTTATTTATTTATTTATTTATTTATTTTTTAACTTTTTTTTATTTTAAAATTGTGGGGTACAATTCAGGTTTAGGTATACAAATATTCATCGTGCAGGTAACCTTGCTGATGAGGTATGCCCCCCCTTCCCCAGGCAGATTTCCACTACTGCCAATCCCACTTCCCCACCCCCCCAATCCCCCCACAGTTTTCTGCTACTGTCAGTCCTTTTCTTATAGTATTATGATAGTTGTTCAAGGTCCACTTATGAGTGAGAACATGTGATACTCAGTTCTTTGTTTCTGTGAATGATCAGTCAGTATTATAGACTCTAATTCCATCCAGGTTGCTGTGAAGTTCATGATTTTGTTCTTTTTATGACTGCATAATATTCCATGTGTATATGTACCACATTTTTTTATCCAGTCCTCTTTTGATGCTTAGATTTTATTGTGAACTAGTCCCTGGAGGCTTAGGAAAGCTGCCCAGGACTGGGATGAAGTTTTGTATGCACATGCTTCACTTGCACCCTAGCTGAGGGAACCTGAAAAGTAGCCTAATTTGAATTATAGATGACAGGGTCATGTGAATCCCTGAACTAAAGCATTGAAGGACATCATGTTCTAGGGCCGAACTGGAACAGAGCCTGAGCTATTCTGGTAAGCTCCTCTCTTAGCTCAGGATACTGTATTCCCAGCCATCTTACGGTTATTCTTGAGATCTACAAGTAGGAAAGAGAAGAGAATTCAGTTGGTCCAAGATGGTGCAGGACAACTGTCCCATAGTATTGACTTACTTTATAAATAAAAATATACTTTGAATTTTGTTATATGATATAAAAAATAATGCATGCACATCCTAAATATGTTTCACAATATAGAAAAGTAGAAAGTACATATAATCGTATCAGCTAGGTATTGCCTTATTAATATTTTGTTTTATAGATTTCTAGGCATAATTATGCACATTCATATACATATCACATCACATGTGTCCAAACACAAACATACACAACCATGCTTTACTGATGTGTATTTGAGCTGTATGTCTTGTACTATAAACTATTTTCATTTAATAAATTATGAACATTGTTTACCGTCAATAATTATTAATTTGCATAGTGTTTCATTGTTTGAGTATACCATAATTAAATATTAATTTTACCTAATGATGTCAAATGTGTCATAAATTTAACATTTAATATTTCATATTCACATAAAATATTTTACACTTACATTTTTAAAGTTTTATATCTAGTATAGTATGTAATTAAAACCCCAAATGGTTTGGCTTCATTGTACAAAATAGATTTTATGTTCAAAACTTTTAATTTTATGAGTATATCTGAATTTTGGAGTTCTTGACTCATAGGATAGGCTTTATCATGTAATAGTATATCTGAAATGCACTCATGGATTGGGTATGCTTTCAGTTCTTAAACACTTCAATATACATCCATGTTGAGTATGCATTTCTAAAGGAAAAATAAAATAAGTTAAAACTTTAAGATTAAATTTTATTTAAATTAGATCTTTGTAGATATTATTGCTTTCTGGATGCTTCCACCCTGTTTTTTTATTCTTGATGTTCTACATCTTGGTGCTGTTTCTTTTCATTCTTATCCTATAAGTAATTATATGCTTTACAATTTCCATATGCAAAATTTTATTTCAGAAAATGTCTTTTTACATTATATATTATTTTTTATTGTTGGCCCATTGGTTCTGTTCTTTTTTTAAGGAACATCAAATAAATATATTTTAAATCTTTTATTTTCTCTCAATTTATTTTTATTTGGGTATGTTTAATTAATTTTTTTTCCACATATGACTCTTACTTTTTAAATAATTTTTTCCATTCAACTCTTCTTAAATACTCACTAAGTCACTTTGATCTTTTTACAATGTTGTCTGATAACTTTTGCAATTTTTTTTATCTCTACTCTGATATTTCTTTCATTTGGACAGAGATTGTATTGTCTAAGATGTTTTTTGTATGGAAAGTAATCCTGCATTTTCCATTTTTTCCTTCTGCATTATTTGTTTTTCTTCTTCCTTTTCTTCTTTTATCTTTTTTTTCAGATCCAGTTTTTATTTATTTTCATAAAATTATTTCTAAATTTTACCCACCTTCAAAAACAGGTGGCTTCCAGTTCTATTTACAGTAGAATAGTATGCATTTGACTTAAATATATTAGTGAGCAAAAAATATAATAAATAATTGCTTTTAGGATTAGACAACACTGAACACAGTATTAAAATCTTTAAGAGTGGGAAAGAGACATGGTAAACTACATATCATCCAAGATTTTTGGTCAATTACCAAATTGCTCATGGACAGAACAAGACTCTGCAAGGTATGGTAGAGATTAGCTACTTGGAAACTACAAGCTGAATGAAAACTCAGTAATGACATAGTGCTAGGGGACATTAGCATCAGGCCATCAAGAATGCAGAAATGTTTCTTAACACCCCTAGGCATACCCAATAGAGCCTAAAAACAAACCTTAAGGGGGATACATTTACTAACCACACAACAATTGTTTTATAGAACAAAATTCACAACACTTAAGCAGTAGATAGAAAAATTCAGAAATTCAACAACATAGTATTTGCATGACCTGCATGCAACAAAAACTATTAAATGGTTAAAGAAGCACAAAAATGTGAACCATGGCAAATAGAAGAAAGAAAAAATATAAACATAATCCAAGATATTCCAGATGTTGGATGATTAAACAGAGTTGAAAACAGCTATTATATGGGATTAAACAATACAAAATGGAAACCTGAAATGAATAGATGAGAAATCTCATTGAATATAACAGGAATCTGTAAGTACATCTGATATGTTTAACTGACAAGTAATTTTTAAAAACTCTCATATAGGTAGGAAAACAACTTAAAAATGACATAATAATAGAGTAAGAATGTTTTAATTTGACATCCCCCCATATTAAAACTTGATGCAGGCAAACATAACAAATGGAAAATAAAACTAATGGGTACAAGTTGCAGGAGTACAGGATATTTACATGTTCTCAAAACAACACTCTATAAGATATTATTTATAAAATGATTATATTAAGTTTACAATAGAGAAAGCTTGCAGACGTCACCTAAATTATGGTTCATCCATAACATAAAATAAAATAAAGTTATGAAAAATGTGACTTTGGTATCTTTTTTCCTATACATATATATGTGCATATAGATCTCTTTATGGATACACATATAAACATATAGGTGTCTATGTATAGTGTATATATTATCTTTCTCATATAAAGTATTTATGAATTACAAGGAGATACAATACCTTCATATGGATTGCATAATGATATATATAATGTTATAATATATACACATATGTAATAGGTCTTATGTTGGTTATAAGAACTATAATCAACATAATAACTAACAAGTCCTAGTACTAAAAGAGATCATGTAAGACCCAGAGGCCAAATTTCAAATTTGGTTCACTGTTTTTGTAAATAAAGCTTTTATAAATAAACTTGTATTGATCACAGTTGGTCATTTATATAGTGTCTATGACTGTGGTACACTACAACAGCAGACTTGAGTAGTTGCATCAGACCTCATGGCCAACCTCTGTAGTACTAAGAAGAAAATTTTGATAGAGAGGAAAGAATAAGCAGAGAAAATATTTTAATGCAACCTGAAAGGTTTGGGGCTGCTTTTATATGAACTTCACCCTGATTCTTCTCAGTGCAACCAATAGTGAGAAACAACAATAAATCTAATCATCAGGATATTTTTAAATTCTCATTTAAAATATACATGATATTTTTAGAGCTATAAATGACTCTTTTTCTTGATTTTTTGTGTAATTGCACCTCTGCTCATGAAGCAAACATTTTTGAAAACTTCTGTAAAAGGTAAAGTGTCCATTTTGAAAAGAAACCCCCCCCACACCCACCAATTCAAAAATATAGAAATGTATTTGGTGATACATGGCTAAAAGTTAACACAATAAACAAGGAAAGAAAATCACTCAAAACAATCTTCAAGGTCAGATCTGGAAATTCTTAAAGCATTAATATTATAAAAGGAAGAAAATTATGTAAGTCCTGCCATGCGTAAATGTATCTGAACCTCTTTAAGGAAGCACACGCACATATACACAAAGCCACACAGAATTTTGAGTAATACTATTCCACAAGGCATCATTAAAATACTCAGAAGATATATTTGACAATTTGGTTAAAAAACTGAGGTGAATCTGTGTATTTTTAGGGTAGTATAAAACATAGCCCTTAAGGATATGGTTAGTTTATGCATCTTTATATTAATAATTGCATACATCTTAATTTCTCAAGAACGTAATATCATTTTTTGGAAATAATTCTTTAAGATGCATATGTATATATCTGCGTGAATGCACAAAATTCACCGGAAAAAGACTTGTACAGATAGAGTATAAGGACTAGTGTGCTCTAGGCAAAATGGTAGGAGAACACACACATTATTTAGATGTTCTCACTCAAGACTGGGCGTTTTGAAGCAAAGGCAATGCACAACTGTGACAAATTTGATGCACAAAAGGTAAAGTTTTAGAGTAGTATAAAAACAGTAAGAATTATATATCTATTTAGAATTTTAGATCTTCACTTTATGAAAATTGCAAAATTCATGGTTTAAACATAAAAACAAATATTATGTCATCTTCTTTGCTACATTTTTTAAAAATATTTTTTAACAGCATAAAAGAGATTTGTCAGTGGATCAAAGCCTTTTTAATTCTCTGTCTGACACAATTTGCCCTCTCATCAGGAAGAAAAACGTGCAAAATTTCCATATATAGTAGCTTTGATATATTGTACTGGATACTTATTTAAAGTATTCAATCTTCACTTTAACAACTTTCTCAGAGGTTTTCCTCAAAGATTATCATAAGGTAATGCATTATATAGCATAAGAAAAGTAACATTTTTTTTTTTTGAGAACCAGGATTTATTAAGAGGTCAGAAAAGCTCCCACAGTGGGAGGAGACCTTTAGGGGTTGCTCAGAACAGTAAACCGTTAAATCCATGCTTTTGTGTGAGCTTGTTTCTGAGAACACTCTGATATGGAGACTCTACAGAGAATTTTCCATGAAAGTAATTAAAAAGTGTAATCTGGTCCTGTTCAATATAATTTTATTTTTTAAATTGTACAGATGAATCTCAATCATTATGAGATTGGTTCAAAACCAAATATAATTACATTCTTTTTTTTTTTTTTTTGAGTTGGAGTCTCACTCTGTCACCCAGAACTGGAGTGCAGTGGCCACTCTGGCCACCGCAGCCTCGACCTGCTGGGCTCTGGCAATCCTTCCTCCTCAGCCTTCCGAGTAGCCGGAATTACAGGCATGCACTACCACGCCCGGCTGATTTTTTGATTTATTGTAGAGATGAGGTCTTGCTGCCCAGGCGGGTCTTGAACCCGCGGGCTCAGGCAATCCACTCACCTCAGCCTCCCAAAGGCGCGGGATTACAGGCTGAGCCACCGAGCCCGGTTTTATAAGTACATTCTATGACACAATTTAACAGCATGCTCAGAGGGAAAATATTCTTAAAATTTAAAGATATACATGAAAATTTCAAATTATTTTTGGTATAGTCAAAATACACCTGAATTTCAGCAGGGATACTTGAGATTTTCTACTGGTTTAATTAATTAATAGTGAGATCCCATGAAAGAAGTAATTTATATAGAGAATGTGGACCTTCAACTGGTAGTAATATCACAACAATAAATTAACTAGATTTGCTGTTGAACCAGATAGTTCAAATTTCTTTCTAATGCTCATGACATTACATGTTCTTATTGTTCCTTTGTTTACTTAAAG
The DNA here is from genome assembly GCA_027257055.1 of Cephalopachus bancanus. NCBI lineage: Eukaryota > Metazoa > Chordata > Mammalia > Primates > Tarsiidae > Cephalopachus > Cephalopachus bancanus. Next base: position 9,573,078 of record JAPVLO010000024.1, on the reverse strand, counting down.
ACTTTAAATTTCTATATGCATTTTTCATAATTGTCTTTTCATTGTTTTATAATTGCTCCTTATTCTTAAGCTCAAAATTACATATTCTTCTTTCAATGTTCAGCAGTACATATTAATATTACTGTTTACTTTTTAAAAATAGGCTGTATATGCTTTTGACTCCTTTTGTCTATTTTTCTTTCAATTTACTTTGTATTGACTGTGTTTTTTTAATAGAAGTTTCTAGAATGTACTAATAGAAGATTTCCAGATTTTTCCAAATTTACTAAATGTTTTATTATTTTTAACTCAAAATATGTCAAATTTAGAATTTTTTTCTTAATGTATCTTACAAGCATAGAGATGATAGTTATGTTTCTTTTTCTACACAAAGATCCTTTTAAATATATTAGAGAATGGGTCAGATAAAGGTATATATTTGTAATTATAAAATAAACTACTTAGTAGAGCAAGAGACAATATCACTAATATTCAAAATCGTTTGTCACAATTACACAGTTTATATGAAAATCTATCACTAATCAAGTTAATCAAAGGCCTGGAGATTGTGTGTGAAAAAGCTTGGTGTAAAGGCTGAAACTTTGTGCTTTCTGTTGGTTGAAAATCAGTTTTCAATGCCTCAATTGCCATTTAACAAACGTTTAAAAGTCTGAAAATAAACAAAAAGTCCAGAGTAGAAGCAGCGATTGTAATGCTTGCAGAACATAACCCACTTAAATGCTAGGTTATTTTTGGTTATTACATTCTTCCTTGGCTAGCTTTCCTGCTGTGTACAACTTACTATGAAAAGCAGGCACTTGCATGGCACAGCTGGAGACAAAGAAAAACAGGATTTCAGAACCCAAAACGTTCTAAAATTTTCTATGATTTCCCTACATGCTCATTTAAGAGTACTAAGGCTTTCATTGTTTATGATTTTCTGTATGTGTAGTTTCTGATTAATTACACTACTTGAAATGCAACTTGAAAAACATGTCATAATAATGACAATAGCTAGAAGATTTAAGTACTCCCCCTACCCCCCAGAATTTAGAGTGTGATGATTGGGTCTCACTGTATAGGTAAATTGTGGACAATATATCTGTTTATTGTTTGTAGATATGTTAATTAATTGGTCACCATTATCAATCTAATAAATTACTTTCCAAGATATTGCAGATTATTCTAACAATAAAGACATTTTCTTTTTCTTTCTTTCTTTTTTTTGAGTTGGAGTCTCACTCCATCTCCCAGGTTGGAGTGCAGTGGCACGCTCATGGCCACCCCAGCATCAACCTGCTGGGCTCCTCGATCTTTTTGCCTCAACCTCCAAGTAGCTGGCGCTAATTTTTTAAATCTATTGTAGAGATGAGGTCGCTAAATTGTCTGAGCTGGTCTCGAATTCGTGGGTTTAGGTAATCAACTCGTCTCCGCCTCCCAAAGTGCTGGGATTACAGGCTGAGCCACGGAGCTTGGCCTTTTTTTTCTTTTTTACATATTTTATTTAAAAATGTGGGGTACAATTCAGGGTTAGGTACATATGTGGTTATCATACAGGTAAAATGTGGATAACTTTATTTATGTTATGTGCCACCTCCCCACCCCGCAGTGTCCCACTACTGCCAATGCCTTTCCTATAGTAATTATGATAAATGTTCAGGGTCCACTTATAAGTGAGTACGTTTGGTACTCAAATCTTTGTTTCTATGTTAATTCACTGAGTATTATAGGTTCTAATTCCATTCAGGTTGTTGCAAAGTTCATAATTTTGTTTTTCTTTATAGCTGCATAATATTCCATCGTGTAAATGGACCACATTTTCTTTATCCAGTCTACTTTCAATGGACAGCACTGTTGGTTCCATATTTTTCCTATGTGAATATTGCTGCAATAATCATGTGCGCACAGGTATCTTTTTTTTTTTTTTTTTTGAGTTGGAGTCTCACTCTGTCACCCAGATTGGAGTGCAGTGGCTGCTTCCGGCCCACAGCCTCGACTTGCTGGGCTCTGGCGATCCTTCCACCTCAGCCTTTCAAGTAGCTGGAACTATAGGCGTGCGCTACCACACCCAGCTGATTTTTGATTTATTGTAGAAATGAGGTCTCGCCAAGTTGCCCAGGCGGGTCTCAAACTCGTGTGCTCAGGCAATCCATTCACCTCAGTCTCCCAAAGGCGCGGGATTACAGGCTGAGCCACCGAGCCCGGCTTAGGTATCTTTTTTATAGGGTGATTTGAGTTCCTGCAGGTATATTCCCAGAAGTCATGCAGAAAACTGAAACAGAACCCTACCTATCACCACACACAAAAATCAACTCTAAATGGGTTAAAACTTAACTGTAAAGCCTCAAACTATAAGAATCCTAGAAGAAAATGTAGGAAACACTCTTGTGGGAATTGGAATAGGCAACCAATTCCTGATCAACTCTTCAAAAGTGAATGCCATTAAAAGATAAGATAGACAAATTGAACCTCATCAAACCAAAAAGCTTTACAAAGCAAAATTAACCATCAAGAGACTAAGGAGACAGTCCACAGAATGGGAAAAAATATTTTCCAACAATAAATCCAGCAAAGGCCTAATATCCAGAATCCACAAGGAAATCAAATGTGCCTAAGGGGGGGGCTATTAAAAATGGCAAAAGACATGAATAGACACTTCTCAGAAGAAGGCATAGGAGCAGCCAACAGATACGTGAAAAAATGTTCAGCTTCACTAGTCATCAAAGAAATGCAAATTAAAACCACAGTGAGAAACCACGTAACTACAGTCAGGATGGCCACCATCAATAACTCAAAAAACAACAGATGCTGGAGAGGATGTGGGAAAAAGGAAACGCTTCTACACTGTTGGTGGGAATGTAAACTAGTACAACATCTGTGGAAAACAGTGTGGTGATTTCTAAAACATTTTTAAAAAATATATATTTACATAGATATTTTCTTTATGAATTGAAGTTTGTTTACATAATGAGGTGATTAGATTAGATCATCTTGATTCACTTTTCAGTTACCAAATTTTGTAGTGCTAAAAGGGAATATTTGACATTATTCTCATCACAAATGACAAATATTAAAGTTTTGTAGTGGGGCTTTTTTGGATCTCTGTCTTTCAAAACTTGCTAAAGGGAAGCATAATGATGTTTGTAGGATATTTATACAGGGAAGACACATTGTACGGTTTGAAGTGATGTGGATACTATGTAAAATACTAAAACTATTGGGAAGCACACAAATAAAAGCATATTTAGAACAATTATGGTTTCAGATCCAATATGCAAAGAGCTTAAAAGACATCACTCTCTTATTTACAACAAAGAAAGGCTGGAAAAATTAAAAATCAATGTCTTTTCTTAGAACCGCCAATAAACTGAAGTCTAGGGGCATACCACTATCTGAAAATCTGGAAAAAAACACAGAGAGACATGGAAACTGATATTTACTTTTTAGAGCAGAAGTTGCTGGAGACATACTTCAGTAGAAAAAATACTTTCTGGTAATTTTGATGAATTGCTTGAAACCGAGAGTAGGATAACATGAGGGTGAGAAAATCTGAAGATCACAGTTTCATGGAAATTCCTACACTTCCTGGGCCTTTTCTTGGGTGTCCTCTAAGTTACCTCTGTGGTCCACCAAGAGAATGAGAAAAAATTGAATGTGAAATTAAATTTAGATATTTCAACATCACTTTATTAGTAATGACAGAACAAATAAGCAAAAACTCAGTAGTAGCACTGTTGCTCAACCTAACTTAATTGATACTGATAGAATACTAAATCCAACAACAACCAAAACCACATTCTTGTCAAAATCAAAAGAAAGACTATATTCTTTACCATGATTCAGAGATCAACAAAATTAAAAGATTAGATCATATGCAAAGTGTTTTCTCAGACCAAAGGGAGGATTTAAACTAAAAATCAATAATAGAAAGCTGAAAAAAATCCCCAATAGTTAAACATTAAATAAAGCATTTGAAATGTCCATGGCTTAAAGAAGTCTTAAAATAATTTTAAAATTTTTGAATTAAGTCAGTATGAAAATAGAACTTATCAAATTTTGGTGATACAGCTAAAACAGTGTTTAGAAGGATATTTATATAATTATATATTGTAATATTAAAAAGATCTAAAATTATTAACTTTAACTTCTACTTTAGGAAAATAGAGAAAAAAGATAAATAATGGAATAGTAGTAATAAAAGAGAACAGACACGAACAAAGTTTAAAACAGGAGAATAATAAAGAAAACCAACTAAACCAAAAGCTTATTCTTTGAAGATAAACCTATATCAAGGCTAACCAAGCAAAAAGAGAAAATATGCAAATTGTCAGTATTAAAAATGTAAGCGAAGCTGGGAATAATGGCTCACTCCTGTAATCCCAGCAATTTGGGAAGTGGAGGTGAGAGGGTTGCCTGAACCCAGGAGTTCGAGACCAGCCTGGGCAATGTGATGAGATCTCATCTCTACAATAAATCTAAATATTATCCAGGCATGGTGGTGTGCACCTGTAGTTCCAGCTACTTGGAAGGCTGAGGTGCAAAGATTGCTTGAGCCCAGCAGGTGAAAGCTGTAGTAATTGTGAACATGCCACTGCACTCCAGCCTGGATGACAGAATGAGAAGAGTGAAACCCCAACTGGGGTTAAAAACAAAAAAGAGTAATTATTACTATCAACCCAACAGACATTATATTAAAAGGATTATAAGAGAATAATGCAAAAAACTGTACATCCACAAGTTTTATAATTTAGAGAATTAATTCTTTAAAAGATGGAAGCTACCAAAACTGATATAGGAGAAATATGCAGCCTGAATAGTCCTATTATCTATTAAAGAAATTTAATCAATAAATATCCTGCTAATTTTTAAAATTAAAGAAACACTTTCTAATTAGTTTTATAAAGTAAAAATTATCCTAATATGAAAGCTACATAAAAATTTTATAAGAAAATAAATCTATAGATCAATATGTCTCATGACCATAATTGCAAAAATACTTAAAAATTAATTGATAATATGCAAAAAGGAAAATACATGATGACCAATTGGGGTTCACAAAGGAAGTGCAAGACTGATTCAACAAAGAAAAATCAATGCATTTCATCATATTAATAGACTAAATAAGAAAAAAAGACCATCCTACCATCAGATTCAGAAAAAGTGACAAAATCTAAAGCTTATAAAAATTAATCAATAAAGGAATAGGAGGAAACTTTCTTAACTGAACATATCATATACATGAAAATACTCCTAGCATCATACCTAATGATAAAAGACTAAATATTTGTTTTCTAAGATTGTGAAAAAAATACAGATGTTTGTCTAATAATATAAATTACACAGACTGGAAAGAAAGACATAAAACAGATTTATTCACAAATGATATAATATTCTGTGTAGAAAATTCCAAAGAAGTTGCACATAAAAAAAGAAAGCCTGAAACTAATATCAAGTACAACATCACAGGATACAAATCATTAGACAAAAATCAATTGCTTTAATATATGTGATATTGTTTAAAAATACTACTTGTTATAGCACAAGACATTGGAATAATAGGGTAGAAATTTTATAATATATGCACAAGATCTGTATAAGAAGCTATAAAAGAGTGATAAATAAATAACCTAAATAAATATTCTGTATTTATTGAGCATTAATTCTAAAGTTTAAATGTAAAGACAAGGAAACTATACTATTCAACAAAATATTGAAGAAGAAGGACAACAACGAAGTCAAGAGGATTGTACAACATTTTTTCATGACTTATTAAATGCTTCCATAATCAAGGCAGTGTGGTATTGGTGAAAGAATAGATACTAGTTCAGTGAATTTCTATAGAGAGCCAAGAACAATATAATCTACTATTTTTTTTTACATTGTTGTAACTGCATTTTAATGGAGTATGGAGAGATTTTTCTCCCCCAACAAATAATATTGAAGCAACTGGGCATCCATACCCAAAAAAATAAAACAATAAAAAAGCGAACTTAAATGATGACTTTAATAACATGAATAAAATTAACTAAAAACTGCATCACATACCTAAATGTAAAATAAAAAACTAAAATATCTAGAAGAGAACATATATGTGACTTTGGTTTTGTGGGTGAGAGTTTTAGATACAATGAGGAATAGTATCCAAAGGCAAAAAAATGCTGGGCTTTATTAGAATTAAAAAACTCCTGCTCTGTGTAAGATACTGTTAACTGAATAGAAATACATGCCCTGGACTAGGATAAAACTTTGAAGTTATGTCTTTGTTAAAGTACTTGTATCCAAAATGAACAAAAAGCCCTTAAGTAAAAACAAACAACTGAATTCAAAAATGAGCAAAATATGCAAACTCATACCTCACTAAGGAAGATATACAGATAACACAGAAACATATGAAAAGATGCACAACATTGTTTGTTATTAGGAAAATGCAAATTAGAACAATGAGATACCACTACATATGTAGCAGAATGGTTAGAATTAAATGTTTAAAACTCTAACAAACTAATAGATGATGAATATGTGAAGCAGCAGAAATTCTCATTCACTGCTAGTGGTAATGCAAAATGCAACGCTTTCATAAAAGTTTCTTACAAAGCTAAACCTAATCTCATTATGCAATCCAGCATTTGGATTCCTAGGAATTTATCCATATCTTATTTGATAAACTATGTTTTTTTTTTTTTTTTTTTTTGAGTCGGAGTCTCACTCTGTCGCCTAGACTGGAGTGCAGTGGCCGCTCCCGGCCACCGCAGCCTCGATCTGCTTGGCTCTGGCGATCCTCCCGCCTCAGTCTTCCAAGTAGCTGGAATAACAGGCGTGCGCTACCACGCCCGGCTGATTTTTTGATTTATTGTAGAGATGAGGTCTTGCTGCCCAGGCGGGTCTCAAACCCGCAGGCTCAGGCAATCCACTCACCTCAGCCTCCCAAAGGCGTGGGATTACAGGCTGAGCCACCGAGCCCGGCTAGATAAACTATGTTCTCACAAAATCTTGCATGACAATATATTTACAGAATATTTGCTAATAATTGTCAAAATTTGCAAGCAACTGAGATATTCTTCAACATTAGGTTAATGAATGATTAAATGACATCAAATTCATGGAGTGGAATGCTATTCAGTGATTAAAAATTAGTTAATAAGATGTGGAAAAACATGAATGTGCCTTGGACACATATTACTGAGTGGAAGCAGTCAATGTGTGTGATTCTATTTACAAAGAATTCTGGAGAAAGCACAAATGCAGAAATGGTAAACAGTTTATTGCTTGCCAGGGCCTTTGGGAGAATGGATATTTAAATAGGTAAAGCAAAAGTGATTTTGTATGGTGGTGAAAATATTCTACATAACACTGTAATATTGGAGACATGACACTGTACATTTGTCAAAACCAATAGAAGTTTCACCTCAAAGACTAGTTGTCAATGTATGCAAACTAAAAAATTATGTAGGAAATTAGGAGATCCCAGAATGGAATGAAGACCTTGACCAAAAACAAAAACAAAACAAAACAAAACAATAAAAACTCCCCCCAAAACACAAAACAATACCTATATTATTATGCATAGACTATCCTCACCAGAAGTAGGAAAAATGTATAACCTAAATAGCACTGAAAATGATTAAAAGATTTAAAAGGTAAGCATTCTGGCACATAAGCACTATGCTCTACAAGGCACAGTTATTTCCTGAGGGGCACAATCTAACAATTCTCAAACTATTTTCATATATACGCCATATGTATTCTGAATCTGCAAACCTGTATACCATATGTATACTGCATAGCAGATGAGGACAGCCAGCTTTCTCACTGCTGGAGTGAGAGTTACAAATAAGCAAATGGGGAAAGACGGAATGATCTATGTGGCTACAGGTTAGAGTTGGAGGTTAGTATGAACTTGGTTTAGTTTAATACAGATATAGTTGTTACATATAGAAATATTTATAGAAAAATTTCATGTTTACATTAAAAAAGGTTAGTATACACACAAATATGCTCTGATTCTATTGACTGAGAAAGCTAAAAATAATGGCATTTCCTGCAACAACCAGGTCCAGAGCTCAAATATTGACTTCTAATACCATTCCCCAATAAAATGAACCAGGGCTTCTTAGAGAAATGATCAGTTGCAGACTGCAGCAGGGAATATATAAGATGATCCAAGTACATCTTGCAATTCCTGAAATTAAGAAAGTACTAAAAAACATCAAAAAAATAAAAACAACAAAAACTGTAATGTGGATATGCCAAAAAACACAAGAGCTAAATGAAAGAGGCCAATGATAGAACAATTATTTTGCTATAAATTTTTTATTTTAAATATGTGGAGCACATTTGTATAAATGTTCATTATGCAGGTACCCTTGTTGATGAGGTGCACCCCTCCCTCCCCTGGCAGTTTCCCACTACTGCCACTCTCCTCAACTGCCCTCCCCTCTCAATTTCCCAGTACTGCCAATTCCTTTCTTATAGTATTATGATAGTTGTTCAAGGTCCACTTATGAGTGAGACCATGCGATACTCAGTTCTTTGTTTCTGTGATAGATCACTCAGTATTATAGCCTCTAAGGCCATCCAAGTGCTGCCAAATTCATAATTCTGTCCTTATTTATGACTGCATAATATTCCATCATGTATATGTATCACATTTTAAATAATCCAGTCCTCTTATGATGGGCAGCACGGTTGGTTCCGTGTTTTTGCTATTGTAAATAATGCTGAAATAAACATGCATGTGCAGGTATCTTTCTTGTAGAATGATTTGAGTTCTTCCAGGTATATTGCCAGTAGGAGGATTGCAGGTATGGGAGGTTGATTTTTAGATCTTTTAGAAATCACCACACTGTTTTCCACAGAGGCTGTACTAGTTTACACTCCCACCACCAGTGTAGAAGTGCTCTCTTTTTACCACATCCTATCCAGCATCTGTTGTTTTTTGAGTTATTAATGATGGCCATCCTGAATAGAGGTAGGTGGTATCTCATTGTGGTTTTAATTTGCATTTCTTTGATGACTAGTGAGACTGAGCATTTTTTCATTTATCTGTTGACTGCTCATAGGGTTTCTTGAGAAGTGTCTATTCATATCTTTTACCCACTTTGTAATGGGGCTGCTTGTTTTTTTGCTTTTTGGCACATTTGAGTTCCTTTTCGATCCTAGATGTTAGGGCTTTGTCAGATGTACAGTTGGCAAATATTTTTTCTCAGTCTGTAGGCTGTCTCCCTGCTTTTTCAGTGGTTTCTTTGGCTTTGCAGAAGCTTGTCAGTTTGATGAGGTCCCATTGTTTATCTTATCTCTGATGGCATGGGTACTTGGAGTTTTGATCAGGATTTGTTTGCCAGTTCCATTATCCATAAGGGTGTCTCCTGCATTTTCTAAGGTTCTTACAGTTTGAAGCTTTACATTTAGGTCTTGTATCCATTTAGAGTTGATTTTTGTGTATGGTGATAGGTAGGGGTCTTATTTTAATCTTCTGCATGTGGTCAGCCAATTTTCCCAGCATCATTTACTGAATAGGTCATCCTCTCCCCAGTGGTAGATGGTGAAGGCTTTGTCAAAGATGAGTTGATTGAGAAATTGAGGTTTTACTTCTGGAATCTCAGTTCTGTTCCATTAGTCTATATGCCTATTCTTGTACCAATACCAGGCTGTTTTGGTTATTGAGGCTTTATAATAAAGCCTAAAGTCTGGAAGCATGATGCCTCCCACATTTTTTTTTTTTTTTTTTTTTTTTTTTTGCTGAGGATGTTTTTGGCTATTTGTGGTTTTTTATGTTTCCATATGAATTCCTGTATTGTCGTTTCCATGTCTGAGAAGAATGCTGCTAGTAATTTGATGGGTATTGTGTTAAAGCTGTAGATTGCCTTGGGTAGGATGGACAGCTTAACAATGTTGATTCTTCCAGTCCATGAGCATGTGATATTTTTCCATTTGTTTGTGTCACATTTGATTTATTTGAGGAGTGTTTTGTAGTTTTTGTTGTAAAGGTCTTTGACTTCTCTGGTTAGAAAGATGACAAGGTATTTCATTTTTTTTGTGGCTATTGTGAATGGGCTTGTGCTTTTTATTTGATCCACAAAATAAGGTAATATTGGATTATAACACTAAGTATTAATTTCATATTCATAAGTCTATCAGAATAAAAATAAATTATAGGGAAAAAAGTACATAGAAGAAAAAAGACAAATATTCCATCTAGTATTACAACAATTTATGTAGAAATGTCCATCTCAGGTAGGTAGATCCTCACTCCCTCACTCTTTACCCTTTAAGTGTAAACTGCTCATTGTTACTTTTTTCCAAAGACTTCTTTTTTGTACGGATTAAGGGACTGAGTAAATTTTTACAGTGGAGAATTCCCTCAACCAGATGATCAAGGTTAGCATCAGTAATGGTAAATCATATTGATAGTACATATCTGGATATGTTGTGATGAGGATGACACTCCTGTGCTCTTTCTTCCATAAATTCATAGCTCCGGTGTAATCATGAGAAAAGCAGGAATCAATTTTCAGATGAGTGACATTCTACAAAATATCTGACTAGTACTACTCAAAACTGTCAAGTACATCAAAACAAGGAGAGTGTGAGGAACGGTTCCAACCTGGAGAAACTACAGGACATATCAAAAACAAATGTAATAGGGCCTTCTGGATGTAATCCTGGGAGAGTAAAAGAACATGAGATGAAAACTAAGGAAATCTTAACAAAGTATGGATTTTAGTTAACAGTAGTAGATTGATATTGGCTCCTTAGTTATTATAGATATATCACATTGTACAGGTAAGATGTCAGTAATAGGGGAGGCTGGATATGTTGTATATAGTGATTCTATACACATATTCTTAAGCTTTCTGTAAATCTAAGCTGTTCTAATGTCTAAAAGTTTATTTAGAATCTATTTCTCCATTTAAAATTAAACTAAAGTTTAGCAGTTATTGTTTTTAAATCTCTTTCTGGATACAATTAATAGTGGAAAGCATGTGATACATCTACAAGTAATTTTACTAAGCAACGAAAAGGAATAAATTATTATATACACACAAATTGACTGTATCACTAGGAAATGATGCTGAGTGACATGTAAAATAGATTAATGATTATCAGGGATCAGGGAAAGGAATGTGGTTACACAAGGGCAACACAAGGGAATGGTCATGGAATGGTTCTGAATCTTGAGTGTATTAATATCCATATTCTGGTTGTAAAAGTGTACTATAGATTTGTAATATGTTACCATTGTAGGAAACTAGTTAATAGGTCTGTGGGATCTCTTTGTAGTATTTCTTACAACTCTGTGTTAGACTGTAATTGCTCTACCTCAAGATAAAAATCTGATTTAAGAAACACAAAATATTAAGTAGGATTTCTAAATATTGAAAATAAGCTATAACTACTGAACTTAAGTGAATTACAAGTCCGTGACATCACTGTAAGAAAAAAAATATTTCTGGTAAGCTTATAGCAGTAATTTGCAGTAAATCTGTGGGATATAGGTATATGTGGTGGTGTGAAAGATATTCTCTGATTGCATCTGTTTTTCTCTGTGAGATAGAAAGCAAGGAGGAAAGGTGAGGATGAGCATTGGCGTATATGTGAGCTGAATTGGGAGAATGTAAGGGTGAGTGGACCACTGAAATGAGTTGAGATTCTTTTGCAGCACTGGGGTCACGCTTGAGGTGAATAGGGATGTAGTTAAAGAGGTGGAGATGTATGATGATGTTGGCAGTTGTGTGTTTTTCTCAAGAAAGCATCAACTGTGGATCCATATAATAGGCAGACTATGGCTTAAAATATGATGAGATTTGCCAGGTTAGTATCTTAAACCAAAAAATGTGCAAGGCAGTTGCAGTTGTACGCAAGAGAATGATAATAATGATGGTCTGTGGGTAAGAGGTTCATGTGAAATTGAACGTATTGTCAGTAAAAAGGTCATTGGGTAAATCGATTATATGATCAAGCTGGGTCGTGTGGTTGAATTCATCTTCTGCCTTTTGAACCTGAGCAATTAACAGTTTTGCTATAATCCTTCTCAATGTATAGTATAGTCTTCCTTAAACCTCCTTGAGATCTTACACTTAGCCTTTGGTATGCTCATATTCTGTAGTTTCTACAAGTGGAAGCTTGCATTTACAAGCGGCAGACATCACATTTTTTAATACTCTCATAGGACAAGCTTCTTAGTTTTTTTTTTTTAGTTGTAAAAAAGTCTGTGTAGAAATATAGCTCAAAAGACCAAGTTATATGGATTCCTTCTAAGGGAAGACACTGTTAAATGTACCACCAGATATTTCTGTAAAGTATGAATGCACATATGCATTTTAGATACCATAGCATTAATTACCCTAGAAGTAAATGAATGGAAACAACTTCTGCATGGGCTGGCAAAGAAGCAATCACATAGTGCATTTTTATACAGCAAAACCAAATAATAGAATAAAAATTATTATCTTTTTTTTGCAGTTATACCAGCTGCGTCACTTGCTTTGGAAAAAGATTAGAAAGATGGAAAGACTTAATTGCCTCTTCCTAGAAAGTAGAAAGAAAAAGAGCAATTTAAAATGAAATATATCTATAAGCAGTGCTCTGAATAGTATACTTCTTTGTGCATATTTTAAAAATATTTAATGTTTTTAAAATGCCAATATCATTCTTATTTTTAAAATAAGCCATTTTCTTTTCCATTTTTTGTATTATACAAGTAGCTACTCTACGTAGAGAATTGATCTACCTAGACAAAATGATGCAGCAACTGGAAACAATATAGCATTTGTTGACTGTCATATAGGAGTTTCAATCTACTATAAGATTTAAAAAAAGCATGATTTAATGCACAGGTAATGATTATTTTAGCAAACATTCACAATGTGTCTAATAAGCATTGTATTAAATGCTAAAATTGATACTACATCGGATCCTTCCTTTTTCCAAGTTCTATGGACTTTCATATTTTTTTAAAACAAAATTTACTGTTAATATCCTACTAATAGTGTTAATAATAATGATTATTATTTTTCCACTTTTGTTAAAACTTTTACCCAATGCTCCACTGTGTTTTGTTAGATAAACTAACACATGCTTTTTAACCAGCTTCTTTTATACTCATATACTTCGTTGTATTAACTACTTATTACTGTGCCACAACTTACTACCAATCTTAGTGGTTCTAAGCTATAATTAACATTTATTATTTCTCATAGTGTTTTTGGAGAATAATTTTTCCAGTGGCTTTGCTGAGAACTTTGAGGTAAGCCTCTCTTAAGGATTGCAATTAACATGTCCATAGGGATTTTAGTTGTTTGAAGATTTGACTGGGAATAGAAGATACATTTCCAAGGTTGCTCATTCACTAGTCAGCAAGTTGGCAACAGTGAGTTGGCAACAGTCTCTTTTTTCTCCACCATGGGACTTTTCATAAGGTTATTTGTATATCTTCATGACATAGCAGTCTGCTTTCGTCAGAGCAATTGATTTGAGATAGCAAGTTCCAAGCAAAGGTATGCTTTATTTATAACCTAGTCTCAGAGGTCATATAAGATTTCCTTGACCACATTTTATTTGCAGTCTCCAGATCTAACAAGCAATACCTAAGGAGTTGGTGATTTGGCTTTACATTTTGAAGATAACAGTGTCAAAGAATCTAAAGACATATTTTAAGACTACCATATTTAGTGTTGAAACTAAATATTCTTTAATATTTCACAAATTAATTACAACAACCGGAAAGTTTTCTAGATCTGTTTCATCTAAAGGTCATTACTATGATGCCCAGCAGTGATATTTAAAACATTTAGCAATGAAATCACATAAACACTGAACAATCAGAATGGAAAGCAGCCCACCTAGGATTATGTTCTGCAGTTTCACTGTGTCCAGGCTTGCTTTGCTGTTGACAGGCTCTATAAAATGTGGATGATATTTTAATTTGTTCTTGGAAAGCCATAGTTATTATCTCTTACTACTTTGCCTTTTCTCTTTTTTGAAACTTCAATTCGATTTTATCACTTTGTTTTAAATATCTTTTACCATCTCACTGTCTGCACATGTCTTTGTATCTCTAGAGTAACTTTTGGATAATTGTTTCAGTCTATCTTACACATTTTATTTTCAAAAGTTAATAATAGTTTGTTAAATAGCATCCAGTGAGTTAAACTGTTCACTGCCATTTATTTATTTATATATTTATTCTAAGACAAGGTCTTGTTCTATTGCCCAGGCTGGAGTTGGAGTGCAATAGAATACTCATAGCTGTTATAACCTGAAACTTCTACATTCCAGGGAACCTCCCATCTGAGATTTCTGCGTTTCTAGGACTACAGGAGAGCACCATCTTACCCAGCTATTGGTTTTTTTGTTTGTTTGTTTGTTTGTTTTCTTAACAGATAGAGTCTTTGTTGTCTGGGCTGGTCTCAAACTTCTGGCAACAAATGATCCTGCTATCTTGATCTACAAAAGTGCTGGGATTTACAATATGAACCATTGCACCTGGCATGCATTTTTATTTCTGGTAGTTATGCTTGGTATTCATTTTCCAAATAGTTTTTCTTTTTTTTATATTTAAGACTCTCTTTCTTTTTTTGCAATATATTATTTATGTACCCTATACCTGATAATTTTAGTTTTTGAGTGGTTAGATTGGGTTTTTTGATTTTCTGCTGGATGTTGCTCTTGGTACTGTAATTTCTTACACAGTTACCAATTTACCTAAACATGTTTTGCAGGCAGAAAAATATTAGTATGTTTCATAAAAGGGCCAGATATTCAAAATGACCTTCAAATGCAGAAGAAGCCAAGAAACCAAGCAATGAGGGAGAACGATTCAGTTTATTGGCAGAGGATGATTTATTAAGGAACTTACCAACAGAAACATAGTCTTGCACACCATCAGAACAGGTATATTTCTACATCATTACTCAAGAATTATATACTGTTTAAAAAGACATATGTGCTTTTTAAAAGAATTATATACTGTTTTATATATAATTATAAAACAGTATATCATTCCCAAGAATTATATATTGTTTAAAAAGATACATGTGCTCTATACATACAATTAGAGGCCAACTTCCAGAACAAGCAAGAATGCTATGTGAGACATAACTTCTAATTTGTATGATAACATCAAGATTGTTTTGCTCTAAGAGTATGATTTCTGGTTAAGTACTTATTTGTACACTAGGGACAGTAAATAAAGTAGAAATTAGAAGGCATTCCAGTACTGAGATTAATCAGATGTCAAGAAGGTGGATTGGCATTCAAGATAGGGTCATGTTTGCCCCCACATAATAACAAACAAAATATTTTATTTTATTTTCTGACCAGAAATACATAGACTTAGGTGTGGGATCTGATGGTAGACCCTAATCAAAATAAGAAATTTGATAGAAATTATTCAAAAATGAAAAATGAATGAGAATATTTTTCTGTTTCCAGTCTTCTAAATGACAAATTGGAACCATTAAAGTCAGTGCTCATAAAAGATTTAATATGTTTTATTTAAAAACCAAAGCACATGAGCTTTGAAACTGGGCAGAATTAGATTAATTTCCAGAGAACCTTAATTCATCATAATTTACTCAGAGATAAAATGAGAATATTAATCATTATTTCATAGTTATGATAGATATTAATAAAATAATATATATGAAGTGTCTAGCACATGTTTTGTATATAATAATACCCTTTGTTGTTATGTTAATATAGATATTAAATTATGCAGAATTATATTAAATTATAAGAAAGACAGTCTTTAATTTAAAATGTCAGTCATTATATGTACCATGTAACAGTATTTTAGAATCTTATAAATTATTTTTATCTTTCAGAATTTTTAAATTGAAAGTAACTATATATGACAAAGGACAAATATATTAATACAGTCTCTTTATTACCAACAGTGAATTTCTAATCGATTTCGTGAAGTGGCTTAGGGTACAGATAATGAAGCTTGGCAACCTGAATAGAATCTCATTTCTACATCTCACCACTTCAATGACTAGGCTAAGTTACTTAATTACTCTATCCACCAGTTATCTCATTTATAAAATGAGAATAATAATAGTGTCTACCTCATAGAGTTTGTATGAAAATTAATTATTATTACAGTGTTTAGAGGATTGATAGGCTTGTACTAAGCTCTACATCAATGTTCTCTTAAATAAGTTTCAAAAACAAATATTTTATTACACGGTCCTATAGAAAGTGAATTGTAAGAAGAATAATCCTAAGAAGAGAAATCATTACCTTGAATAAACACAAACGTAGTTTTTGAACCATTTTCATAACTGAGTTTTTTAGTGGAGCTCTTATTTGGTGATAATATTGCTTTGATTTAGGATTTTTAAAATAGAAAGAATTCCTCTAGTGATTAGGAGAGACACAAGATAGAAATAAAGATTTATTACTTACAGGTCCTAGGGGCTACTCAGCATGCTGGGAGGCCACACACACATGGAGGTCAGGGAACATGTGGAGAGAGAGAGAAAGGCAGTGGTGGACCAATACCTTTACTGGGTTCAGAGTGTTATTCAAACAGGTTTCCCATGGATTTAGAGCAAGAAGCAGGAGTCCAAAAGATCATGCTGTAACTGAAAAATAGTAGCTGTGGCATTTCTGCATATTCTATGTGTGGTGTGAGGGTCAGTAAAACCAGTCAAGTAAACTGTATATAGCTGTCCCATAAGGAAGTGGTCACCAGGAAGAAGTTGTGTGAGGCAGATATTTTTATTGACCACATTGTGGAATGGGGAGGAGTATAGAACTGGCAACAGTAACAAGGGTAACTGAGTTCTGCTTCTGGCATGAGAAAGTAAAATATATTTAAAATGAATGACAAGACATCATAAAATCATTAGAATTCACCACAAGTATCTTTTTCTGTCTGAGTTAAGTTAACCAGAGGAGTACCTCTCACTAAGGTATGGAAGATATAAAGGTGTGTGTGTCGTGTGTGTACGTGTGTGTTAAAGTGGAGAGTTGGGGTAACAGGGACCAGTGGAAAGCAGGATCCCAAACTCCTGCTCTGCCTATTCAAAGTGACCTATCCAATTGCTATTTCACTTACTCTTCTTTGATTTATTTTTTTGGTGGACATTTTCAGGCACTTACTGGAAGGATGCCTACCTAACCATTTTCCTACTCAAGATAATAAAATCTGTAGATAAAAAGTCTCATAAAATGAACAGGAGAATTATTGCACTCTGCCAATCTACTCTTATAAGAATTGATGGACAGAATGTCACATAAATGTCATCATATTTTATAAAACTAGTATAATTTGTTTACTTCAGTCACCACAATTCTTTGAAGATTCAACCAGATTGTTGTGCACATCTGTAGTTCATCCTTTTAGATTTCTGACTGGTATTCCCTGGTATGAATATACCATAGTTTAACCATTCATCCATTGAAGTGAATGTTTTCTTTTACCAGCTTTTGGTTATTACAAATAGAACTGCTATAAATATTCTTACATAATTGTGTGTGTGTGTGTGTGTGTGTGTGTGTATACACATACAGTTTCATTCTCTGGGATTAATGCACAAAGTTGCAACTGCTTGATCATATGGTAGTTTCATGTTTTGTTTTGATTTTTAATAGCAAACAATTTTCCAGAGTGGCCATGCCATTTTGTTTTTTACTAGAAATGTATGAATGAGTAAGTTTCTTTGCATTCTTGCTAATATTTAGTGTTCAGAGAAAACTGTTACTTTACTCACAATACTTCTAAAATCAAATATGTGAGTTTGTTTCTCACCTAACAACCAACTCTCCAACTCTTTAGAGAGTAACTGGGTGAAGCAATTGAGTCCACTGATCAATTCAATTACTGTGGTGTTTACCTGAAGTTATCTCAAACCCCACAAGTTAAAGGCTCAACTCCACAAGAGTACCCTTTAACTTTAAATTCCAATTGCAAGTCTGCACCATCCATACTTCTAACCACTCAGTTGTATATTCACTGGTTCCCAAGACCCCTTCCATAGGCTCAACAACTTGCTAGAATGGTTCATGCAACTCAGGGAAATATTTATTCATGTTTAAAAAAGATATTATAAAGAATACTGATGAACAATCAGATGATAGGTAAGGTATTAAAACGATCCTGAGTACAGGAGCGCCAACCCACAGAGTTAGAGTGTACCACTGTCCATGCACATGAAACGCACTCACCAATATGGAAGCTCTCTAACCATCATTTAGGCTTTTTATAGAGGTTCCATTTAAAGCATGATTAAGTCATTTGCTATTGATGATTAATTTTTTTGGTTTGAAAAAGTCTTATCATTTATTTCTCAGAAATAGCTTTTCTGGTTACAATATTCTTGATTGGAATTTTAGTACTCAGCACTTCAAATTCACCATTACACTATTGCTTGTCCTGTAAGCCTTCTGTTGAGAAATCTGCTGCTGACCTTTTTTTAAATAACTTTGTTAAGTGGTTAATCAATGTATTACACTACACATAGCTTTTTTTTTTAACTAGTGACATCATTTTACATCTTTTGATGTTATCTAGAAATTATACTTATCCTCCTCTGCTTAAACTTGTTTTAGGTATTTTCTCTACACACATTTGGAATTATATCAGGCAGTGTTATAATTTTTACTTCAACTATCAAATATAAGTTGGAAATCTCGAAAAATAGAAGAAAAGTCTATTGAACTTGCCCATATTTTTTGCCTACTATGTTCTTCCTTTCTTCCTAATGTTACAAAATTTCTTTCTATATAATTTTATTTTATTTAGAGGACTTTCTCTAGTTATTCTTTTAGAGTAGGTCTGTTATTAAAAAAATTGTCATTGTTTTTCTTTATAAGAGAATGTCTTCATTCACCCTTTATTCCTGAAGGATATTGTTGGTGGATATAAAATTTTGGAAGTACAGGCTTTAGTTTTTCCTTTCAGGACTTAAAAGTCTATGCTATTTTTCTATTGACTTCTGTCATTGCTGATTAAAAAAGCTTTCAAATTGTTTGCTTGCTATAATTAAGGCATCATTTCTCTCCACATCTTACATATATGATAGATTGATGATAGATAGATAGATAGATAGATAGATAGATAGATAGATAGATAGAAAGATAGAAAGATAGATAGATAGATAGTCATTAGTTTTCAGGTTGAATATTATGTGACTTGTCATGGGCTTCTTTATGATTATTTTGTTTGGGGTTGATTTAAATTCTTAAATCTGTAAGTTTTGTCTTCAAAATCTGGGAAGTTTTCAACAATTATTAATGCATTTTTAGTTCTGTCCTCTCTCTTCTCTCCTAACATTTCAATGACCTGAATGTTAGATATTTGCTTATAATCCCAAAGATGTCTACCTAAGACTCTGCTCATTTCTTTTTTCTTTTTCTTTTTAATATTATCTGATGTTTGGATTGATTTCTATTGTTCTGTTTTTCAGTTCACTGATTTTTTTTTCTCTTTTTCCCCATCCCACTTTTGGGACCTTCTATTGAGTATTATTACTCTGTTTATTGAATTTTCTAGTTCTAAAATTTTCAGCTATTCTTGCTCATATCTTCTATTTCTATGCCGGAATCATTTTTTATTTGTTCAGGTGTGTTAGTAATTATATGTTGAAACAGTTTTATAATGGCTGCTGTAAAATCTTTAAAAATAATTTTTTTTTATAATATCTATTTTGGTATGTGGTGATTGTCTTTTTGAGATGTGGTTTGTGATTTTTCTAGTCTTGTTAGAAGGGGCATTTATTTTTAACCAAAATTTGGAAATTATGGGTATTATGTTATAAGACTCTGGATTATGCTTAAAACTCCTTTTTTAGTCAGCTCTCTCTGATTCCACTTTGATCCATCTCAGAAGTGGTGGAGAGAATTGCGACATTATCTCCAATTGATAGAAGTTCAGGTTTACCACTAAGTCTCCACTTATTAAGTTGTTGTATAAGTTTGTAGCGTTTGTTTTTGGCACAGCAACACTGCGGTGTTGGGATTTTGTTTATTGTTGTAATTTGTAATTTGGATCGATAATGTTGTGCTTGTGAATATGCCTTGCATTCCAGATCTGAAAAAAGTTAGTGCTATTTGTAGGCTAAAGGAGATGGAGTGTCAAGTGGGGAAAAAAGATCACCTCCAACATATTATCCTGTTTGAGTTTATCAGAAGAGTAAAAGGCAGAGAAGGCAGCTGAAAACATTTGTGCCATGTATGAGGAGAACGCCACTGGGAAAGCATGGCAAGAAAATGTTTTGTCATTTCGGAGGGTCACTTTGAAATGAGTGATTCCCCATGTTCAGGAAGAACATTGGGCTTTGATGAAGACCATTTAAATGCTTTAATCCATGATGATCCACACATGTTCATCTAAAAATTGACAAATTTAATGAACCAGTCAATCATCATGTGACATTTGCATTCCATGGGCAAGCAAAAATGCTATGGATTTATGTATCAACCCAATACTCTTTTTTTCTTATTGCTGAGCTAGGTAAGGAGTTCTTGCTCTACAGTAAGGCTTTATGATACCTCCCTGGCTACAAGGTTTGGTTTGGTATTGTCTCATTATTGATGTGCAATTAGATTCTACTTACACAGCAGAGGAAGGGAATTATCTCATAACTGCAGGGCAATGTTGAAAATCTTAATTTCCTACTTGACCAATTTTGGTACTATCCTTTTGACCATCAGGTGAGGGTCGAAGTCCAGGAACCACAGATGGTTTCTACTGACACCAAGAAGAGTAGTTTTTACCTCCCCCCACTTTTAATGTGAATAAAAATCCAGGTTTCCTCCTGGAACAACAATTTGGTGGGGTAATTAGGGAACCTCCTTATAACTTTGTAAGTGTGGAAGCCTAGGTTCTCTAAACAACCTTTTATATAGCATGAGTGAGGTTGGGCTACAATATGTGTGTGTGTGTGCGCGCGCATGCATGTGCTTGGATGAAGTAGATGGGTAATTTTCTAATTTTTTTAACTTTTGGAGGAGGTAGGGAGATCAATTCTTTGCTAGTGACATTAGTCTTTTGTTGGAATTATTATTATTATTGTCAGCTGTTCCAAATCTAGGATATATGAAGCTAAAAGAAAACCCAGGAATATATCTATAGCATCACCAGAGTTTCTGACTAGTCTGTCTTTTTTTTTTTTTTTTCTTCACCTTTCAGGGTCTTGTATGTTTGTTTTATATATGATGTCCAGGTATTTTTATTGTCTTGAGCAAAAGGAATAAGGAGAAGTGAATTTCCTCCACTTTTCTGGAAGAAGTCTATGCTTTTTTTGCTTTTGTTTTTTGTTTTTTTGTTTTTTTTGGTTTGGTTTTGTTTTTTTAATACAGCTTAAACTCTCTTGTGTTCCTGTCACATCCATTCAGGTCCTAATCATCTGGATATATGCTGACATATATGTTTTACCAAAATATATAAAAGCATGCCCTTATTGCTATGGAGCAATACAATGGGACTAAGAATTGCATTTAGGGAATTAGAGCAGTGAAAGGTACTCAGTAATTAATCACAGTATCTATGGAAACACAGTCAGTTCTCAATTACCTATTCTATCTTTCAAAATTATTTTCCTACCACTTGCAGCATGAGAACTATAAGATTACTTTGTAAGGAGAAAAACTTATGCTCAGTAAAAACTTAGTCTCAATATTTGGTTATTAACATTTATATATTTTTTGATAATGTCAACTCATTAAAATTTCATTTTATTTTGTTGGCTTATAATAGTGTACTGGGGTGAATTTCAACTGAGTAAACATATGAGAGCTACATTGTTCAGGAGGTGAGAATATTAAAAATTTATATAGAATGAAAAATCTTGGGCACTGACCAAATAGAGACGCTCTACCAAGTGTCTCCTAGTTTTTAAAAAGTACAAGAAATTTGCTTTTGTACCTTAAACATTCTGAGTAAAAAATATGATAATAGAACTGATGCAACATGAATACATTGAAAATACCTACATACATAAAATATAATTTTAAAAGATTTAAATTATATATGCTATAAATATGTATACATACATGTATAATAAAACTATATTTTTAAATATACACACTTAAAACATTCAAAGTTCCATATCTATTTCTATTTCTAATTGATGTAAAGTTATGATATCTTTTTAAAATTATCATTTAAAGATGTGGTGTACAATTCAGGATTAGGTACATAGGTGGTCAACATACAGATGAAGTTTGAGCCTTACATTTGTCCTTATTTTGCCTGGTTTAGGATCAAGTATCCTTATTGATGTTATGTTCTCGCCTCCCCTGGAAGTGGCTTGCTACTGCCAGTCCCTTTCTTATAGTATTAAGATACAAGTTCAAGGTCCACTTATAAGGGAAAACATGTGGTACTGAGTTTTTTGTTTCTGTGATAGATCACTGAGTATGATAGACTCAAAATTCATCTAAGTTGCTGCAAAATCCATAATTTTGTCTTTCTTTATGGCTGCATAATATTTTATGATAGTACCACATTTTTTTAATCCAGTCCATTTTCTATGGGCAGCACAGTTGGTTCCATGTT
This sequence comes from Cephalopachus bancanus, assembly GCA_027257055.1. NCBI lineage: Eukaryota > Metazoa > Chordata > Mammalia > Primates > Tarsiidae > Cephalopachus > Cephalopachus bancanus. The sequence goes on along the minus strand of JAPVLO010000024.1, from coordinate 9,550,595 downwards.
TTTGCTATTAAGAGTAGTGCTGCAGTAAACATGCATGCACATGTATCTTTTTTGTAGAATGATTTGAGTTCTTCTGGGTATAGTGCCAGAAGAGAGATTGCTAGGTCATTTGGAAGGTCAATTTTTAGATCTTTTAGAAATTGCCACATTGTTTTCCACAGAGATTGTACCAGTTTACACTCCCACCAACAGTGTAGAAGCATTCTCTTTTCCCAACATTCTCTTCAGCACCTGTTGTTTATTGAGTTGTTAATGATGGTCATCCTGACTGGAGTTAGGTGGTAGCTCAGTGTGGTTTGATTTGTATTTCTTTATGATTAGTGAAGCTGAGCATTTTTTCATGTATTTATTGGCTGCTCATAAGTCTTCTTTTGAGAAATGACTATTCATATCTTTTGCCCACTTTTAATAGGGCTGTTTGCTTGTTTTCTTTTTTTCCTTTCCGTATATTTGAGTTTCTTGTAGACCATGGATGTCAGACCTTTGTCAGATATACAGTTGGCAAATATATTTTTCCTACTCTGTGGACTGTCTCCTCACTCTCTTGATGGTGTCTTTGGCAGAAGCTTTTCAACTTAATGAGGTTCCACTTGTCTATCTTATCTCTTAAGGCATGGGCTTTTGGGGTTTTGATCGAGAATTGGTTGCCTATTCCAATATCCATCAGGGTGTCTCCTGCATTTTCTAAGACTCCTAATATTTGAGGTTTTACATTTAGGTCTTTAACCCATTTAGAGTTGGTTTTTGTGTGTGGTGATAGGTAGGGGTCCTGTTTCAATCATCTGCATGTGGTCAGCAGTTTTTAAAGTACCTTTTACTGAATAGGTTCTCTCTCCTGAGTGGTTGTTTGTAGAAGATGAGTTTATTAAGAAACTGAGGTTTGTTTCCAGAATCTCTATCCTGTTCCATTGGTCTATATACCTGTTCTTGTAGCAATACCAGGCTGTTTTGATTACTGTAGCCTTTTAGTAAAGTTTGAAGTGTGTAAGTGTGATACCTCCCACTTTGTTTCTTTTGCTGAGGATTGCTTTTGTTATTCATGGTCATTTTCTTTTCCATATGAATTTCTGTATTATCATTTCCAGGAATGAGAAGAATGATGTTAGTAATTTAATAAGTATTGTGCTGAATCTGTAGACTGCCTTGGGTAGGATGGATTTCTTAATGATGTTGATCTTCAAATCCATGAGCATAGGATATTTTTCCATTTTCTTGTGTCTTTTTTGATTTCTTTGAGCAGTGTTTTGTAGTTTTCATTGTAAAGTTATTTCACTTCTCTGGTTAGGAAGATGCCAAGCTATTTAATTTTTTGGTACCTATTGTGAATGGGATTTTGCTTTTTATTTGATTCTCTGCCTGTTGTTTGTGTGTAAAAATGTGTCTTCTGCATGTTGATTTTGTACCTTGAAACTTTGTCAAAGTTCTTTATCAGTGCAAGGAGATTTTTAACAGATTGCCTTGAGTTGTACAGGTATATGAACATATCTTAAGAAAAGAGGGCTGATTTATGACAGGGTTTTCCTATTTGGATAACCCTGATTTTCATCTCCTGTTTGATTGCTCTAGCTAGGACTTCCAACACTTTGTTGAACAAGAGGAATGAGAGTGGGCAGCCTTTTCTTGTTCCAGTATTCAGGGGAAATGTTTTCAATTTCTGTCCATTTAGCAATATATTGACTGTGGGTTTACCATAGATGGCTCTTACTATTTTGATGTATATTTCTTCTATGCCTGGGTGTTCATGGGTTTTTATCAATAATGGATGTTGCATTTTTCAAAAATCTTTCCTGTGTCTAATGATGTAATCACATGGTTCTTGTTTGAACATCTGTTTATGTATTTACTTACATTTTTGTTCTTACAGATGACAAACCAGCCCTGCATTTCAGGGATGAGATCTTCTTTGTTGTGGTGCATAATACTTGAGAGGTAATACTGGATCTGATTTGCTAGAATCTAGTTAAGAATTTTTGCATCTATGTTCATCAGGAATATTTGCCTGCAGCTTTCTTTCTTCGTTGGATCTTTGCCTGGTTTGGGTGTCAGTATGATGTTAGCTCCATAAAATAATTTGGGGAGAGAACCATTTTTCTTGATTGCCTGGAATACGTTTTAATACATTTGGTATCAGCTCTTCCTTGTGTGTTTTGTAGAATTCTGCTGGAAAGCCATCTGGTACAGGGCTCTTGTTTTTTGTATGTAGTTTTCTTATGATGGAATCAATTTCCTGGGTTATTGTTCTGTTTAGTGTTGCCGATTTTCCTTGTTTCAAACATGGCAGGTTGTGTGATGTCAGAATGTCCTCCATTTCATTTGGGTGTTCAAGTTTGTTTCCATGCAGGTGTGCATAGTAATCTCTAATAATCTTTTACATTTCATTGGGGTCAATTATGATTTAATCTTTCACATTTTTAATTGTGTTTATTTGGTTTTTTTCTTTTTCTTGGTCAATCTGACTAGGAGCTCCTCAACCTTGTTTATCCTTTCAAAGACCAACTTTTTGTTTGGTTGATTTTTTTCTATGATATTTTTGTCTTCTGTGTTCTGTTTTTGGGGACTTTTACTTTGGTAATCTGGATTCTTCCGATGAAGTTAGGATTTTGGTGGTCTTGCATTTCTAGTTCCCTTAGGTGATTTACTAGGCTGTTAACTCAAGATATTTCTATCTTCTTGATGTATATGCATAGAACTATACATTTCCCTCTTAGTACTGATTTAATGACTTCCCAGAGATTTTGGTAAGATATGTCTTTGTTTTCATTTGTTTCCAAGAATCTATAATTTCTGTCTTGATTTCTTTGTTGACCCAGGTGTTGTTTAGCAGTTTTCTGTTTAGTGTCCATGACGTTGTATGTTTTGAGGAGATCTTGTTGGTGGTGATATGATTATTATCCCACTGTGGTCTAAGAGAGTGCATGTAGTATTTAGATCTTATGGAATTTGTTTATGGTTGATTTATGACTGAGGATGTGGTAAATCTTGGAGTATGTTCTGTGTGGGATGAATAGAATGTATATTCTGTGGTAATAGTGTTGAATGTTCTGTAGATATCTATTAAGTCTATTTGGTCAAGTGTCAATTTGAGGTTCCAGATCTCCTTATGGATATTTTGCCTTGATAATCTATCTAGACTGTGAGTGGGATATTTAAGTCCCTTGTTATGATTGTGTTAGAGTCAATATTCTTTTTAGTTTACTTAGTAGTTTCTTTATAAATACTGGTACTCCTGTGTTGGGTGCATATATATTTAAGATGAATATTTTTTGCTGATGGATTGAGTCTTTTGTTATTCTGTAGTGTTCTGTATCCTTTTTAAATCTGATGGTTTGAAGGCTGTTTTTTTTTAATATTAGAATCACAACTCCTGCCTTTTATTTCTCTGTTCACTTGAAAGTACATTTTCCATCCTCTAATGTGAGTCTGTGAGTGTCTTTTGTAAAAAAAGTTTCCTGAAGGCAGCATAAGTTGGGTCATGCTTTTTTATCCAGTTTGCCATTCTATGTCTTTTCATTTGTGCATTTAGTTCATTCATGTTCAGGCTGATTATTGAAATGTGAAAATGTGTGCCTGTCATAAAGCTCTAATAGGCTATTTTATTTTCTTTTAGCTTGTGGATTGAATATATGTGTGTGTTTTCATTTTTGTGGGTGTGCTATATGCTTTGTTGGTTTTGTGCTTGTTTGCACTCCTGTGAAGTGGATGGTCTTTCTTTTGTTTCTTTTTTCATTTGTGTACAGCACTTTTTAAAGCATTTTCTGTAGAGCTGGTCTGGAAGCAGCATATTCTCTTAAATATTGGATGTCTGGGAACAATTTTAATTATCCATCACTGATGAAGTTTAGTTTGGCTTGGAAGAATATTTTGAATTGAAATGGTTTATTTCTGAGAATGTTGAAGATTGGAATCCAGTCCCTTATGGCCTTTAGTGTTTCTGCAGATAGGTCTGGAGTAATTCTGATTGGTATTCTCCAGTAGTAGTCTGACCTTTTTTTCTGCCTGAATTTAGAATACTTTTTCTTTTATACCTACTTTGTGTGGCGAATTACTATGTGTCTAGTGGTTTTCTTCTCAAAAGATGTCTTGCTTGGGTTCTCTGAATATGTTTTGCTTGTATAGTCCATTTCTCTTGCAAAATGGGGAAAATTTTCTTGGCTGACCTCATGGAATGTTTGTTCCAAGGTGTTTTCTGTTTCTATTTTTGCTTCAGGGATACCAATCAGATGTAGGTGTGACTTGATAAAATCACCCGTCTGTTGGAAAGTTTATTCTTTCATCTTAAGTTTTTTTCTATATTCTTAACAAATTAATTCCATATTTTGATCTGAGATTCTTTTTCTACTTAGTCAATTTTTCTTCCTATGCTTGTCAGTTTATTGTGTATTTCTTGGATGGAGTTCTTTTTTTTTTTTTTGAGTTGGAATCTCACTCTGTCGCCCTGACTGGAGTGCAGTGGCCGCTCCCGGCCACCGCAGCCTCGCCTGCTGGACTCCGGCAATCCTTCCGTCTCAGCTTTCCGAGTAGCCAGAATTACAGGTGTGCATTGCCATGCCCGGCTGATGTTTTGATTTATTGTAGAGATGAGGTCTCGCTGCCCAGGCTGGTCTCGAACCCGCGGGCTCAAGCAATCCACTCACCTCAGCCTCCCAAAGGCGCGGGACTACAGGCTGAGCCACTGAGCCCAGCGGATGGAGTTCTTTATTTATTTCCAAATACACTTTCTGGAGTCTGTCCAACTCTGTTGCAATTTTATTTAGTTTTAGCCTTTGCTTTTCTTGATACTTATTCATTGTATCCATCCATTTTCTGATCTCTGGTACAGTTGTTTTCAGAGATAATCTTTGTTTGTGCTCCATTAGTTGTTCTTTCAGGCACTCTTTCTTTGGGACTCTGGGATTTTTCATTGGTTTTTCCCCATTTGTGGAAGTTCTATTATCCTTCACATTTTAATTCCATTGCTAAGTGTGAAACACAGAAGCAATCCCTTCTGTTGATGCTCTATCTCCTGTCCTTCCCTGGCTGGGCCTCTGGATTTGTGTGAGTATAAAATAAGGCTGGAGTAGGGCATTGTGTTATCTCTTTACAATTTTGAGCACCTATTGAGGAATGCAGGAAGGACTGCAAAGATTCAGAACCTACTGATGGGTCACAATGCTCACTATCTGGTGAATGGGCCACCTGAGACTTGCTCTCCATCCTCACACAATATGACCTTATAGTGGGGACAATTATATAGCCCTTTAGTCCAATATAGAGTAGAAGGGAAAAAAGAAAGGAAAAAGGAGAGAAAAGGAGAGAGAAAAAGGAGAGAGAGAAAAAAGAGACCAAAAAAAAAAAAAAAGGAAAGAAAAGAGAAAACAAATAAACAAACCAAACATACAGACAAACAACAAACTTTAAAAGAAAAGACAAACAACAACAAACAAACCCACTGGTAGTGATTTCTCAACTTTACTGTGACTCTTTGAGAGAAGGGGAGTTTTCTCTTGTGGTGAGTTCTATGACTGTAAGTCTGTTACCTATGATTGTAGGTTCTCTATTTGTGTTGAAACTTGAGATGTTGTAATCTTCACTCCCTGCTGTCTGTGATTGATAGCCAGCATAGGGGAGGTAGGGAAGGTGCCCTGTCTCAGTATCTCCCAGACTCTCTCTCCTTCCCTTTTTCTTCCATCATGGTCACAGTTCCCATGGTATCCAGTTCATCATGGGAGAAGGGTGCCTCCAGTCTGCACCCTGCCTCCTGATCTCTTTTATTTGTTGCTGGGAGTGAGGGGATGCCAGTTCAGCACTCACTCACCAGTTTTCTTCTCCAGTTAGACCTTTCTCCTCAGCATGCATCTATCACCCAGCACTTGGCTTAGGGCAGGAGGGAGTTCATCTGGGGTTCTGCATCCACCATTACCCACCTGGACTTGTTCCCTGGGGGTGAAGCTCTCTGAGTTTGTGTAGAGCTGTCCCAAAGCAACACAGAGATCGCCCCCCGGTCTAAAGATGCAGTTCTGCTGTTCCATGGAGGCCACCTGGAGTACTTCTTTGCCCAGACCTTAGGTTAGCTACTCAGTTCCTCTAGAGACTACACTTCTAGCTGCACATGCAGGTCAGGGGAGTCTGCTCTCTCCCCAGTAAGTATCACAGTCTCTGGATTCCAGCTTCTGCTAACCTGACCTTGCAGACTATCCTGGCACTGGAGGCAATGGTAACGATTCTGGGTGGCAGGGGTTGCTGCCTTCTACTGCTTCTTCTTAAGATGACCTACTTTGTTTTGGAAAAATGATACTCTGCCCTGCCCTATGGGAAATGCCAGGGTCCAAGCAGGAATAGTAGTGGCCACCCTGTGTGGAGATCCCTTGTCATCAACTCTCAATTCCCCAGTCAGTCAGGCACTCATGTGTCCAGTTATACCACCATCCATGTGCTCTGTTGCACATCAACTCACATAGACATTTGTATACTCACACTGGCTCCACCACCATTTTCCACCTACAAATCCAAGTAATAATATCTTTTGAGAAGATTTTTCATGTTTGATAGCTATCAGAAGCCACTGAAGGTAGAAAATGTTTTTAAATAAACCCTAGATGGTCTTAATAAAATTATTCTATTCTCATAGGAAACCTGGCCAGGCAGACGATTTCATTTTCCAAGTTGAGTTTTGTCTTTTGATCCTGCTGTATTTTTATGTGGCTACAGGTACTCTACTCCTTTGACAGAAAAATAAAAAGATTGAAATAGATAACTATTCTTTTAACTATACTCTGAGATTTTTAAATGAGATAAATAGGTATTTATCTCATTTAAAAATGTGATGAAAGAAAAAATAAATTATGACAGCAATAATAACATAATTTGCACTTGAAAAATAAAAAATATTATTTGTAAGGCAATATTGCACATAAAGACCAACATAAAGTGGTTGAGAAAGGAAGACAGCAATATAGTCTTGAATTCTTGGTGTCTGTCACATGCTAGGACAGGCATAATATTGCACATTCAACCAAAAACAGTTATAAGGTGTATGAGTTATATTTTTATGATGAGACCAGAGAGGATATATAACTGTTTTGGAATGAACAGCCAGTAAGTGGCGAAGTCCAGAACCTGATCCTGCACTTTTAAATGGCAAAGCCATATGCTTTCCACTTTGAAAAAATAATTTACATGGAACTGTTACCTGTATATAGTTGAAAAAAGAATATTGGATTTTATATCAAATGAAATCTAAGCACGATTGTTAGATATGCACAGTAAGGAAAATCTAAAAAGAAATTATGTTTTATGTACAAAATGGTTTAATTAGGACATATACTGAAAAAGAAAAAACCTTACTTGGTAACTTACATAACTCACAGTATGTAATCTAATGTAAAATACTGCTTTCAAAGAACTCAACTAAAAAAAGAAATACTGGCTTTTTTCTCATGACAGTTCATAAATAATACATCACAAGTGGCTCAAGCTTCTTGGGGAAGACTTTATAAATTAACATGTTTGCTTTCTTATTTAAACAGTTCATTTTAAATAATACATTTTTCCTCTGGTATAAGTTAGGCATATTTAGAAATTCTTTCTAATTAAAAGGTATGCCTTTAAACTCTTTTCATTTATTTTGCAGGGACAACTTATGGACAATGGAATAATTTTAAATGATATTGTTGTATTTTAAATGATATTACTATCTTTTGATTATAAGGAGGGTTTAACACAAAGCTCAGTGTATTGGTATTTTTCTCCCTTCTCATATCAAATTATACAAAATATCTCAATTTTGTTGAGAAAACGACATTTCCTTTTATTTCTAGAGATAATGGAGTATAATCTCTGAAATTATCAGATTTTGCTTTGAAAATTTGAAACATCTTATGCAACAGAATAAATATGTTTTTTTTCTTTTTTTTGCTCTAGAAAAGAAGAATCCATGCAGTGACTTTAACTTTATAAGATAGATTGTGGCCTCCAATTACCATGACTGTGGTAGTGGGGTAAAAGATGGAACGTTGTAAACTAGTGGTGAAGCGCAATCTGTGATCTGTTACCTGCAATTCAAAATACACAAACCATATGATGGGTATATTTATGATACATTGCATTTATTTCACTAAATTAAATTGACAGACCCAACACAAACTAGAAGTAATAAACGTAGCTAGACTTTTCAACATATTTTATAATATGTAAATATTACACTTTTTAAACTTTAATATATACTCCCTTAAATACGTGCATACATATACATATATGATGTACATATTTAGCATAACTTCAAGCATGCAAAGTTTATTTATTTGTGAAAATGTCAATGAATGCCCAATAGTGCTTTAATTTTAGTTCATTTTTATGTAATCTATAGTGATGAAATCTACATTTTCAGTTTGGATTTATTTAAGTTAGAATATAAACTTATATTTTAAAAGGACTCTGAGTGACAAGTTGAATTTTTTCCTTTTTTTCTAATCTTTCACAGTCATCTCACAATTTAATATTAAACATTTTATGTGAGGTTGAAAGCATTTAACTTAATTAAATTAAGTACTTACAATAATAACAAATAAGGCATAATCAGGTTTGGGGGGAAAAAGTCACTGTTGTTGAAAGTATTCAATTCTTCTGCTGGACAGATAGTTGTGTGGGCATCCAAAGGTATAAGTGTGCCATAGATACTGGTTAAATCCACAAATCAGTTATGTGGAAATAGGTATAGCAATTTAATGCCTTTGTTTTACATTTATTTGTTTTACTCTAAGTATGACAGCCCAGAAACTGTCTGCAGCTTGGGACATCTCTTTTTCTAACCACAGCTTGTGTCACCTCAAACAAATGCAAATACCATGAGCCACATTCTGGCTACAATGTGAGCCAGCTCTGACTAATGCCTGTGGGTTGGTATATTTTCTGTACCAACTGTTCTTCCAGATGATTAGCCCTATAATGGTGACTGGTATTGTGGGCTTTATTACTCCTTTTTTGTAAGAAATTTTGTGCACTTAAGTTTTTCTGTTGTACGTTATTCTGTCCAGATAGTTTTCTCTCTTTATCCTGTCTTACTCATATGATAATCATACTCCTAAATAGTAATCATATCAATATCTAGTAATCTTTTTTTTTCTTTCTTGCACCAAGTATGTAATATATTCTAAAGAAAAAGAAATAATTCTTAGTAACTAGGACTCTTCATATTTCTACATGGTTAAGGATGACTGTTACATTTTAAAACTATTGACAGGCAACTCCCAGGCCCTCCAGAAGATGATCTTTCACTCTCAGTAGTACTGTTTGTATCACATACCATGCTTTTATTTTAAATAGCCAGATTCTGTTTTCCATCTAAAGGAGATCAGAATATGCCACCCCCAAATATGCTATTTTGGCATAAGAACTGTTTTAGATGAAGCAATTGAGAAAAAACAGAAGAGCTTTCTAACTTTTCCCATTTGCCTAAAAGCAGGGCATAACTTTTCCTTGTGAAGATGTCTCTCACTCTCCTATTAGGAAGGGTGAAACAATCATTATCACTGCAGATGGAGATGGTGCAAAGATAAATCTGCATAAACAAAATCTCAGTAGATAGCTCTTATCTTTCATTGGTTTCCCCATATACTTGATTTCCCACAATTTACTGCCCATAGAAGAATGAACTCCTTTTTTGTTTTCTTATCACATCTCCACAGTTTATCACCCTTTGCTAAAATTGTATATATGAAGCCCAAATTTAATCATCTTTATGGATTTGGACTTCAATTCCATGAATAATTCCATGCACACAAAAATTTTAAATATTAAAATCAAATAAAATTTGTATGTCTTTTCTCCCATTTTTCTGTGTTTTGTTAGTTTAATTAACAGTTTCCAGCTACACCACCTAAAAGGGTAAGGAAAAAGGTTCTTTTTCCTCTATGTGTGTTAGAACTAATATATTTTATGTTTTAATCACTAATAACAAGTTATTTCCCTATATAACTCTGCATAATACTCAGTATTGGAGAGAAATAGTGTTGTGAACAAGTTATTTTGGAGGCAGTTTCAGAGTAAAATGAGTTCTGTTGACAACCAGCTTTTAAACTTACTTCATCACTTTCTAACTGTGTGACTTTGAGGAATTAAGATTTCTTGCTTTAGGGTTTTGAAAAATATGAAAATAACTTTATTTTTTCATAAGATTATTGTACACGTTGAAAAATAAGATGGGCTCGGTGGCTCAGCCTGTAATCCTGCACTTTGGGAGGCTGAGGTGAGTGAATTGCCTGAGCCCGCGGGTTTGAGACCTGCCTGGGCAACTTGGTGAGACCTCACCTCTACAATAAAATCAAAAATTAGCCGGGCGTGGTAGCGCATGCCTGTAGTTCCAGCTACTCAGACGGCTGAGGTGGAAGGATTGCCGAAGCCCGGCAGGTCGAGGCTGCGGTGGCCGGGAGCAGCCACTGCACTCCAGTCTGGGCAACAGAGTGAGACTCCAACTCAAAAACAAAACAAAACAAAACAAAAAATACTACTCTATAAACACAAACCATATAGAACAATACCTGACTCATAATGTTCAACCAATGTTAACTTTAAATAGTTGTAGATATATATCAAACTCATACAGTCTGTGTCATAAACTCTAGTCCACTATAGCAAAACAACAGTACTCATATTACATTAAAGTTGTTAGCTTGAATTGTATTCATTTAGAAGCAGTTGGGAACAGAAAACGATGTTTCAAAGTATGGCACTCTAGCATGTTGAGTACTTTGAATTAAAGGACATTTTGAAATCCTCAAGAAAAGTCTCTCTTGGATCTACTTCTGCCCTCCTTCTCTTTTGCTCCTTTAATTCCCCAAAGCAGCCGGGCCCCGTGGCTCAGCCTTTAATCCCATGCCTTGGGAGGCTGAGGTTAGGTGAGTGGATTGCATGAGCCTGCAGGTTCGAGACCCACCTGGGCAACTTGGTGAGACCTCATCTCTACAATAATAAAAAAAAATTAACCAGACGTGGTAGGGCTCGCCTATAGTTCCAGCTACTTGGAAGGCTGAGGCGGAAGGATCGCCGGAGCCCAGCAGGTCGAGGCTGCGGTGGCTGGGAGCGGCTGCTGCACTCCAGGCTGAGCGACGGAGTGAGTATCCAACTCAAAAGAAAAAAAAAATTCCCCAAACATGTCATAGAAACTAAAATTCCTCTTTCCTAAGATGATGATAGAAACTACAACTCGTCACCTAAAGCCAGTCATAAACCCAGAAGAGTTACTTGAAATTTCCTTCACCTTTCTGTGTAAGATGTGTCCATAAGTAAATTATCTGACCTACTTTTTCTGAAAGTATATCATAGGATCTTCATTCCAGAAGGGGTTCTATCTCATACTCAGGAGAAAGGAGTGTCAAATGGAGAGACTGAGAAGAATCTGAGCAGGCAGTTCTTGCTGGGTTTCCCTACTTAGTCTAATATATTAGATTAGTCTCTTTTGTTTAATCACATGTTTTCATGACTGTACTTTCTAGTAGATCTAAGCATTAAAACTGATAGCATTTTTCTCGGGTTTTTGGGTCTTCATTTCTGAAGTCTCCAATGTCACATAAAACTGTAATCCAATAAATTTGTTGTGTTTTTCTCATGTTAACCTGTCTTTTGTTATAAGAATGATGGCCATAATACTATGAAGAAAAAAGTATCACACCCTTTCCAATTCTACTAAGCTTTAAAAATAATTTAATGTGTAATAATTTGCAATTTAATTTTAATTTTGCTTTTATTTTTTAAAGGGCCCCTCAGTTAACTCATATTTGATGAATACTGTTATAAATCTTCTACCACCCCAAATCATGACAGTTCAATTCAACCTGTAAATACATTCAATTATATGTTGGATAATACAAAAATTACCAAAGTGCACATTCTGGCAAGAAAAAACATATGTTTTTGCTGTTATTTTTTAGTAGAGATCTAGGAATGTGCTCTCTTTTTTAAGAAGTTAGGGAATTTTGAATGCAAACAGACTGCTAATTTACTATTGCAGTTGAAAAGTTAAAATAAAACTTTTACTTTACAAGACCATGGAAGATAAAATTATTTGTTTATTTTACATTGTATATTACAATGTAAAGGATAAATTTTCATCTCTCTAACATATTAATATTATCAGGTAAAAATTGTACCTGTTTCCTTATATCTAATTATTCATGTTATTCATAATTTAACACATATCTTTGGCTAACATAAAACTAGTCAAGAATTTTGCTTTCCATGGAACTTTGTTAGATATTCTAGAACAACCTCTTCTGACTACCTGGTTCTTAACTGCTTTCTGTATCATTACTTAGATATGAAAAATGGAATGATCTGGGTAAATTATAAAGTAACATATTTATAAAGTACTTCCATAAATTCTTCTCTCCTATCCCCATTTAGATGACTAATATGATTGATTTCTTTGGTACTGTAGCATTTTTTATTTTGTAGTGCCATGAACAAAAGGTTTTCATGACAAGAGCATGTCATGTGTTAACAACACTAAATGTCTTACCACCTGTGCATTAAATAAAAACCTTCTAAAAATGACTCTATCTACATGATATTTTAAAAACAATTTTGGAAGGCACATTCAGTTTAGAAAAGGACTGTGTAAAGACTAGGTTTTCATATATAAATAAAGTCACACTTAAAATAAGTAGAATCTAAATCTATCTTTATCAGACTGCGTTCCATGATGAACCTCTTAAGAAACTGAAAGTGACCTTTTCAGAAAATATCTTTGCTCATCATAATATTCATTTAATTACATTGCTTAAACACAGACCAATATGGTGTAGCACTTTTTAAAATCTTAATGTCTAAGCATGTATATAATCTGGTTTATTAGTTCACTCATACCCACTACAGAACACTATAAAGCCTTCACACCCGTTACAGAATAGAATGCTATAAAGTTTAAATTTGAGAACTTTGCAGGAAATTCCATAAGAACTCTTCTAGTATTTCCTCATATTTAATAGTTCAGGATTCAAGGTCATTTTACCACAAAAGTCAAAGAAACTGCTTCAGGAACTAGATTGCTTGAAGACCATTGGGAACTTGTGAAACATTGGGAAAGTTACTTAAATTCTTGTTGCCTTATTTTTTCTCATTCATGAAATGGGGATAATGTCTGACGTTGTGAGAATTATATGATGTAGCATATGTAAGATACATAGAAGAATAGCTCATATATGGTAAATGCTCTTTTGCTACTGTGCTTATTATTGGGGGAGAACAGCTGATTGCATTAAATGAAAAACAGAATTAGTATTTGCAAATACTACTTAGAAATATATTTCTTTAAGTGATTTACTAAATGTTAGCATAAGGAGTGTGTGGAAAGAGAATTGATGGCATTCATATTCATGGCTCACAATGCCACATCCAGATGTAAGATAGCCTGTCTCCTTTAGGTGGCTTCCATTCTGTAGGAGAGATGAAGGGAGGAGGTCTCCACTATACTATTTGATTTTCAGCAAGTTATGAAAAATTGTTTGACAGCAGCAGCATCAAACAACTGAAGAACAGCTCCTTCAGCCTGGCTTCCTAATACCTTAGACATTAACTAATGCTGATTTGGCAAATGAAAGAAATTTCTGCTCTTATGTATTATTTGTAAATGAGCTATGCACAGCTAAGTCTAGATTCATAAAGTTAGCTATGTCTTTTTCAAATAAATATTTTGAATCCAAATATATATTTTGGATCATAACAACAGGAATCAAGTCTAACATAGAGGACTAATACTCTTTTAGCTGCGATATTTAAGAAATTAAAGATAATCATCAACCTTCATGAAACCACTGAAAGCTGCTCTAAATGAAAACATCACATCAGTTGAAGAAGCACAGAACTTTAAAATGCTTTTTGAGATCATAACATAAAAGAATCAATTTAGCGAATAGCACATATGCTCACTAATCTCACTCTCAACATGAGATCTACCTGCTTTCTTTTCTTTCTTTTTTTTTAAACTATAAACCAGTGCTGTTTATCCTGTGATAGCTTCTGACTAATCCCTTCAGAAATAAATTTTGAATTAGTGATATGTATACAGTATAAGGGTATCAGGTTTTTAAAAATTTTTAATTTTAAGTATGTGGAGTCCAATTCAGGGTTAGGTATACAAATGTTCATTATGCAGGTACCCTTGATGATGAGTTGTGTCCCTCACCGGCAGTTTCCCACTACTGCCAGTCCCTCCCCCACCCTCTCTGGCAGTTTCCCAGTAGTCAATCTCTTTCTTATAATGTGACAATAGTTGTTCAAGGTCCGCTTATGAGTGAGAACATGTGATTTCTTTTCTTTTTTTTAATCAATATTTTTTATTATGATTTTGGGGGTACAGTTAAGGGTTAGGTGTACAATTACATTTCATTTAGCCACCCTATTGATAAGAGGTGTTTCCTCATCCCCAGACAGATATTTGCTACTGTTAATCCCATCCCCCTTCCCCCCCCATAGTTTCCCAATACCGTCAGTCATTTTCTTATAGTATTATATTGGATGTTCAAGGTTCATTATATGAGTGAGAACATGTGATACTCGGATCTTTGTTTCTGTGAGAGGTCACTCAGTATTATAGACTCTAGTTCCATCCAGGTTGCTGCGAAATTCATGATTTTGTTCTTTTTTATGGCTGCATAGTATTCCATCGTGTATATGTACCACATTTTTTAAATCCGGTTCTCTTTTGATGGGCAGCATGGTTGGTTCCAGGTTCTTGCTATTGTGAACAACGCTGCGATAAACATATGTGTGCAGGTATCTTTTTTATAGAGTGATTTGAGGTCTTCAGGGTATATTCCCAGTAGGGGGATTGCGGGGTCATATGGAAGGTTGATTTTTAGAGCTTTCAGGAATCACCACACTGCTTTCCACAGAGGTTGCACTAGTTTACATTCCCACCAACAGTGTAGAAGTGTTCCCTTTTCACCACACCCTCTCCAGCAGCTGTTATTTTTTGAGTTGTTGATGATTGCCATTCTGACTGGAGTTAGGTGGTATCTCAGTGTGGTTTTGATTTGCATCTCCCTGATGATTAGTGAGGTTGAGCATTTCTTCATGTGTTTGTTGGCTGCTCGGATATCTTCCTTTGTGAAGTGTCTGTTCATATCTTTTGCCCATTTTATAATGGGGTTGTATGTTTTTTTCTTTTCAGCACGTTTGAGTTCCTTGTAGATCCAGGATGCTAAGCCTTTGTCAGATCTGGAGTTGTCAAATACTTTTCCCCAGTCTGTAGGCTGTCTCCCTGCTCTCTTGATGGTTTCTTTGGCTTTGCAGAAGCTTGTCAGTTTTATAAGGTCCCACTTGTCTATCTTCTCTCTTATGACCTCTGGGTTTTGGGTTTTGTGCAGGAATTGGATGCCAGTTCCAATTTCCATGAGGGTATTTCCTTCATTTTCTAAGGTTCTTATGGTTTGAGGTTTTACATTTAAGTCTCTGATCCATTTGGAGTTAACCTTTGTGCATGGGGATAGAGAGGGGTCCTGTTTCAATCTTCTGCATGTGGTCAGCCAGTTTTCCCAGCACCATTTACTGAATAGGTTCTCCTCTCCCCAGTGGTAGGTGGTGGGGGCTTTGTCGAAGATGAGTTGGTTGAGAAATTGAGGTTTTGCTTCTGGAATCTCAATTCTATTCCATTGATCTATATGCCTGTTCCTATACCAATACCAAGCTGTTTTGATGATTGTAGCTTTATAGTAAAGTTTGAAGTCTGGTAATGTGATACCACCTGCTTTGGTTTTTTTTGCTGAGGATTGTTCTGGCTATTCTTGGTCGTTTGTGTTTCCATATGAATTCCTGTGTTGTTTTTTCTGGGTCTGAGAAGAATGTTGCTGGTAATTAGATGGGTATTGAATTAAATCTGTAGATTGCCTTAGGCAAGATGGACATCTTCACAATGTTGATTCTTCCCATTCATGAGCATGGGATATTTTTCCACTTGTTTGTGTCATCTTTGATTTCTCTGAGCAGTGTTTTGTAATTTTCATTGTAAAGATCTTTCACATCTCTGGTTAGGAAGATGCCAAGGTATTTCATTTTTTTTGTCGCTATTGTGAATGGAATTGTGTTTTTTATTTGGGTTTCTGTTTGTTTATTATTGGTGTAGAGAAATGCGATTGTCTTTTGTACATTTATTTTATTTCCTGAGACTTTGCCAAAGGCCTTTATCAATGTAAGGAGGCTTTTGACAGATTCTCTTGGGTTTTCAAGGTGCACACTCATATCATCTGCAAAGAGAGATAACTTAACTTCCTCTTTTCCTATTTGGATACCCCTGACTGCCTCCTCTCCTCTGATTGCTCTAGCCAGGACTTCCAAAGCTATGTTGAACAGGAGGGGTGAGAGTGGGCATCCTTGTCTAGTTCCAGGGGAATTGGTTCCAATTTTTATCCTGGCTGGCTGTGGCTTTCTCGTAGATGGCTTTTACTATTTTGAGGTATGTTCCCCATATGCCTAGATGTTCAAGGGTTTTTATCAAGAAGAGGTACTAGGTTATATCAAAAGCTTTTTCTGCATCTAATGATATGATCATGTGGTTTTTGTTTTGACATCTGTTGATTAATTTAATTACATTTATGGTTTTATGAATGTTGAACCAGTCTTTCATCCGAGGAATGAAGCCTACTTGGTCATGGTGGATGATTTTTGAGATGTATTGCTGAATCCGGTTTGCTAGGATCTTAAGAATTTTAGCATCTATGTTCATCAAAGATATTGGCCTGTAGTTCTCTTTCTTTGTTGGATCTTTACCTGGCTTGGGTTTCAATGTGATATTGGCTTCGTAAAATGATTTGGGGAGAGTTACATCTTTTTCAATTGCCTGGAATAACTTCAGTAGGATTGGTATCAGCTCCTCCTTAAATGTCTTGTAGAATTCTGCTGGAAAGTCATCTGGACCAGGGCTTTTTTTTTGTAGAAAGTTTTCTTATTATGTAGTTGATTTCCTTGATTGTTATTGGTCTATTTAGGGTCTCGATTTCCTCTTGTTCCAACCAAGGTAGGCTGTGTGATGTCAGAAAGTCCTCCATTTCCTTAAGGTTTTCAAGTTTGTTTCCATACAAGTGTATGTAGTAGTTTCTAATGATCTTTTGTATTTCTTCAGAGTCAGATGTGACTTCATCTTTTGTGTTTCTGATTGTGCTTATTTGGTTTTTTACTCATTTTTTCTTGGTCAGTCTAGCTAGGGAACCATCGACCTTGTTTATACTTTCGAAGAACCAGCTTTTTGTTTCATTGATTTTTTGTATTTTTTTTTTGTCTTCTATGTCCTGGATTTGGGCTTTTATTTTGGTGATCTGGATTCTTCTGCTGAAATTAGGGATTTTGTGGTCTTGCTTTTCCAGCTTCTTTAGGTGGCTTGTTAGGTTGTGAATTTCTGTTCCTTCCATTTTCTTCATGTGTGTTTGTAGGGATATAAATTCTCCTCTTACTACAGCTTTCAGGGCATGCCAGAGATTTTGGTAAGATGTCTCTTCATTTTCATTTGTTTCCAGGTATCTTTTGATCTCTGTTTTGATTTCACCATTGACCAAGGAGTTGTTTAGCATCATGCTGTTTAGTGTCCATGTCTTTGTGGGTTTGGGGGGGACTTTGTTGGTGTCAATGTTTATTTTTAGTCCACTGTGGTCCGAGAAGTTACATGGTAGAATTTTGGTCCTTTTAAATTTGCTTATGCTTGATTTATGGCCGAGTATGTTGTTGATCTTAGAATATGTCCCATGTGGTGATGAGTAGAATATGTATTCTGTGGTTTTGGATGGAGTGTTCTGTAGGTATCAATTAAGTCCATTTGGTCCAAAGTCACACTGAGGTTCCGGATCACCTTGCTGATTTTTTGTCCTGATGATCTGTCTAGGGTTGTGAGTTGGGTATCAAAGTCCCCAGTTATGATGGTGTTAGAGTCAATATCTTTCTTGAGTTTTCCTAGAAGTTACTTTATGAAAGTTGGCGCGCCTATGTTGGGTGCATATATGTTTAGGACAGATATTTCTTGTTGATGGATTGAACCTTTTATCATTATGTAGTGACCTTCTGTATCTTTTTTGATTTTTAATAGCTTGAAGGGTATTTTGTCTGAAATTAAGATCACTACTCCTTTCTTTTGTATTCCATTCGCCTGAAAGTTTGTTTCCCATCCTCTTGCTTTGAGTCTGTGGGTGTCCTTTCTAATGAGGCGAGTCTCTTGAAGGCAATAGATTGTTGCCTGATGATATTTTTTATCCATTTTGCCATTCTATGTCTTTCAGTGGTGCATTTAGTCAATTCACATTTAGGCTAATAATTGAAATGCAAGAGTTGATCCCTGTCATAAGGTTCTTACAGAGTTGTTCCTGTTTGTTGTCTTTCTTTGGGTTTTGGAGTTGGTTCATGTGTGTTTTTAATCTTTTGCCTGTACTCTTGTGAAGAATGTTGTTGTTCCTTTTTCTTTTTCTTCTGTGTTCAGTACTTTCTTAAGTGTTTCTTGTAAAGGTGGTCTGGTGGTAGCGTAGGTTCTTAGGGATTGGGTATCTGGAAAAGATTTCAATTCTCCCTCACTAATGAAGCTTAGTTTGGCTGGGTAGACTATTCTTGGTTGAAATTGTTTCTCTTTTAGAACTTTGAAGATAGGACTCCAGGTTCTCCTAGCCTGAAGTCTTTCTGTGGATAAATCTGCTGCTATTCTAATTGGTTTTCCCTGGTAGGTAGTCTGGCCTTTTTCTCTTGCTGCCTTTAGAATTTTTTCTTTTATAGCTACTTTGTTTAGGTGAATTATTATGTGTCTGGGAGTTGGTCTTCTCATTTGTTGTCTTGCAGGGGTTCTCTGAATCTCTTGTGTTTGACTTTTCTCATCCTTGATGAGATGAGGGAAGTTTTCTTGAATGATTTCATGAAATGTTTGTTCCAGTGTGGCTTCTGTTTCTCTCTCTGCCTCAGGAAGCCTAATTACTCTTAGGTTTGGTCTCTTGAAATGATCATTCATCTCTTGCAGGTTTTGTTCTGTCTTTTAGAGCTTCTTTTCTATGCTTTTGACAGTTTGGGTTAGTTCTGTATTTTAGTCTTTGAGCTCCGAGATTCTTTCTTCTGCTTGGCTGATTCTGCTTTCCATGCTTATTAGTCTATTATTCATTTCCATCACAGTATTCTTTACTGCTGTCATTTCTGACATCAGCTCCTTCCTATTTTCCGCTTGTCTCTCCTCAATTTTTTAAATGCTCTCCATTAATGTCTTGATGTCTAGGTTTGTTGCATGTAACCAGTCATTCTGGGGCTCTTCATTGTTTGTGTTCCAGAATCTGTTTTCTCAGTGTCTGATCTCCCAGGGGTCTGTGTGAGACCTATATTCTTCTTTTGGTTTTTCTTCATTTGTGCGGTTTTTTCCCCCTTCCTACTTTTTCCTTCCCTCCACATCACCGTCTTCTTTAATTCTGTTATTCGGGGGTAAAAGGATCGGTTTTACTTCTGTTTGTTCAATCTCCTATTCTTTATGTATGCCCTCTTACTTTGTTCAATTCTGGAGTTGCACTGCAGGTTGGGGGTGGTCCTTTTTGCAGCTTTGAGATTTACTTAAGGGGGGAGCTGTGATTCAAAATCTATCTGCGGATTCTGGTATTTGCTGACAAGTGTGTGAATAATGTGGAACCCACTTCCCACTGCCCTGGAATCTGTCCATGCAGTGGGGCTGTAGGTTTACTCCCTGAAATAAAATGTGGTTAGCAGAGGGGAGAGAATGGAGCAGACAGTGGGTTGAAGAGGGGGGTGGAGAGATAGAGGAGTAAGGGGGGAAACAAGCAAGTGTATCAACAAATAGAGAGAGAGGCCTATACTGAAACAGATTAAAACAGTAGACCACAGCTACAGATGAACCAACTCTCATACAGACAAAAATAAAACATACAGTGATGCTAACATACCAGTTATCCAACCACCTTATTAGTGTGCTGTTCCTCTATACAAAGATATGATTTACAGAGAGAAGAAAAGGGAAGAAAAGGAAGAGGAAAAAAGAAAAAATGGAACAATACAGTAGGAATAGAATTAAGTCATTAAACTAACAGAATCAATGGAGCACACTCTGAGACTTTCCGTTTAAGTCCAATGTCCTTTCAGTTCTGATTTCTAGCTTTCTTTTCAAGCAGGTAAATTAGTTTGCAGTTAGGGTCAGTTGCTCCTGGTCTGCTGTGAAGGACAGTTCAGATCACCCTCTGTTCACCACTCTGGCCTATGTCTTTATCAAGCTTGTTTCTCCCGTTTCGGTGTTGTTACCTTGAATCGCCAGCAGGTGGTGCTATCTGTGGTGCTCGCCCCAGAGGGGGTGGGGCCAGACAGGCATGGCAGAGGCTGAAGATGGCAAGATGGCTGCCTGCCTCAGGGCAGATGGCAGGAAACTTATGGCGGGCAGGACGTCTCGGTCGCAAGAGAGGTGGCAGCGAACCCAGCAGATCTTCCCTGAAGGGGCTTCAAGGACTGAAGTTGTGGATTGCCTCCGGCCTGGGTGGTACGATGTGTTACCGGCGGAGGTGGCAGTGGCTGTGGTGGCTGCGGTGGCTGCGGCAGCGGCGTCTGTGCTGCAGTGGCTGTCCAGACCGCTGCGGTGCCCCAGCGGTGGCAACGGCCGAGCTCCGTATGAAGAGCAGGCTGAGATGGTGGGGTCTGTAGCCCCTGGGGTGAGAGTCAGAGATCCACTGCAGTTCTCCTTTGCAGAGGTTTTCACAGACCAGTTTGCCCTGTCTCCATCTTGCCAGAAGTCTCAGCAATTTATTTTCAATAGCTCAATTTTCCTGGGCTCATCATATCCTTTCATGATATATAAGGAATTTAATGTTTCTAATACACCTAGAACACTAGTTGATCTTAGCATTTCTTCACTATGTAGTATTTATATCTGTAAGTAATTGTTCTAATGGCTAAAATTCCTATTGTTATTTGCCATAAAAACTAGCATTGCTCTATTATATGTGTGTATTATTTGCCTTTACTTGTAAGACTACTGCTTACCAAATGGCAGCCATTTTTTTCATTAAAGCCTGGACAATTCAGTACAGGGAAGTTAAAGCCTCTTATGTTTGTTTTTGAGATGCATCTTTTTGATAGAAAATGAGTAGAAATGCTAAAACTAGAAAAAGCCCAGGTTTTACATGGCATAATTTTTCTCCCTGTTTATACCTTAACTGATACCTGGGTAATGAAAAGAGATAGGTTGGAATGGGGACAAAGTTGAAAGAATTTCTAAAAGGCAATTGGAAGGAAATATGCTTGTAACTACTGATCTTTTCTCCCAAATGATGAAATTCCAGTGGGAAGTATGTAAAGCTATGAAAACTACTAATTCCAAAGCATCCAGATAAAGTGCTTCTGTTCTCTATCTGTAAATAGCTCTTTATATAGGTCATCTTGAGGGAGGGCATATATTTTATCAAAAAGGTGGAGGAAAACAGAGTAAAATAGGGTTGATTAGGCAAATAAAGATGATTTGGGATCGGTAAAGGATTGGATGCAGGACAGGTAAGAAAGAGAAGAAAGTGAATGTGTAGGTTAAAGGTATCTTACCATGGAGGCTACTGGATTCATGATGGAAAAGAGTCACTGGAAGAAAAATGTTTGTGGAGTTAGAGTCTAATACTCAGTGATCTATCGCATAAACAAAGAACTGAGCACCACATGTTCTCACTCAGAAGTGGACCCTGAACATTTACCATAATAGTATAAGAAAGGAATTGGCAATAGCAGGACACTGCAAGGGGAGGGAGGGGAGATCAATAAGGGTACCTGATCTCAAACCAAGCAAAGTGGGGACCAAAGTTAGGCCCAAACTTTATCTGTACAATGACCATTTGTATACATAACCCTGAATTGTATCCCAAATCTTTAAAATAAAAATTAAAAAAAAAAGAATTTGAAAGATTTACTTAACCTTGGCAAAACAAAAACAAAAAAAACTGGGACACAAGTTCTTTTGAAAAAACACACACACAAAATTTAAAGCCATTTTAGAATCAACATTAAAATATTTACTTTGGTGTTAAAAAGTATATAGCTTAAGTTTTGCTATCATGACAATTTTTAGCTTTGGTTATTTTCTGACTCAGTATTTGTCTAGATTTCTGTTTAGATTTTATAGCCACACCATAACATTTCTGGGGAAGAAACGTAAAGTATAGAATCAGGGCCAGGATTTGAGTCACTACCCTGGCACTCACTCTCTTTGTCAACTTGTGTGAGATGCTGTAACTTCTCTCTCTCTTTCTGTCTCTTTCTGAAACTGGCTCCCCCCCCACAATACATAGTTTATATGGTCATTACAGAAATGTAGATGGAAAGGGTTTCTGAAGTATAAACTGTGAAGCAGATCTTTGTTATTTTAAAAATAGGGTGAAATGTAAGATCCCTGTGGCAGTTTCAACGATTTCATTTTGTTAGATTTGTGAAAACTACCCATGTTATTTAGCATATGGGTTTGGTTCTGCTTTAGTCCTTTCAAGCTTCTGTTGTCTACGAGTCGCTGGTCACAGTAGTGAAAATTGAAAGACAAGTCAGCAAGTAGGTTCAAGGCACAGTGCCAACTTAAAAGATCTGTGATAGTGAGTAGGAGAATTGACAGCAGGCATTGGAGTCAAAGGCTAATGCACTGGAGTGTTCTCTGGAGTCTTGACTCATGCATATTGGAGCCATTTATACCAGGAGTTGTTTTGGCATCTGCCAGGCAGCTCTGCTGCCTCCATAGAACAAACTGCCAGGTTTTCTTTTCCAATCTTATTCTATCCAGCCATTCCAGATCAATTCAAAACAGTCATGGCAGTTTAATATCCCTGGGGCTCGGGTCCAAACCATCTCCTTTCTCATTTTGGCTTTCTCTATCCAAGCTTTTTACATGAGCCGTGTTTACAGGAATTCTGCAACATTGCTTTCCCTCTATTAGTGACATTTTTTATTTATTGGACTCTCAATTAGCCATGGTTAACAGCCGTCATTGTAATTCTAACCAAGGTGAAAGAAGTAATTCTAAAACCTGGTTCTAGTGCTGGCAGCTCTGCCTGCTGCAGAGAAAGGCTACATGAGTTTGGTTTGCCACCTCCATGAAGACACCATTATCGAAAAGAGTGTACCTTGGCCTGTTCTAAGAACATGCCAAAGTATAATTAATGCTTAAAGTCAAAGGTGGAGACATGCTCCCATATTCAGTTACTATAGATTTAAAAATAGCGAAAACACAAGACAAGAAAAAAACACAAAATCTTCTGGCCATTTTTTCTCTTAAAATTGTTGAACCATCTGCTTTTATGTTTTAACTTACTGCTATCAAAATATTTTTTCTAAAACATACAGGTTTTTTTAAAAAAATTATTGGCAAGGGATTATTTTGCTCTGACTTTATTTAATTACCAGACTTTTTTTAAGAGATAATTTTTCTGTGATTAGTAAGCACAATCATCCTCTGCATTTTGTTGGGGTTTTATTCAGATGCTAATAAAAGCAAAGTGTAGTTGGTCTTTTAACAAACAATCCTTGTTATGTGTCTATGTTTTACATACTTTTGTTTTGCTGTATTTATGCTTAAAAATGAACAGAGGGGCACCACTTGCTATGTCTTTGAGCATTATTTTTATTCTTAATCTCAGAAAATAAGTTGTCAAAGTGTTCCTATCTTCACTTCCTCATTTCATCTTCAAATGCTTTTTGAACATGATCTCTATGGACATGCTTAGAAGGAGACTGAAGGAAACATCAAGAAATGGATAGAAGTTATTACTGTATGCTTGAAATGTTTGTGAATTTTCTAGTCTTTATCCAGTAGTTTATTAAAAAAAAAAAAAAAAAAGACTTTCTCACCAGCACCAGAAATGATAGAAGAAACTGGGCCCATTAGGTAGTCAAAATAAGATTAAATTTTGCTTTTGATATCTTTGATTGAATTAAATAGTATATATAGTCCAAAATCACTGAGAAGGTTTTCAGTTATTAAAAATGTATCTTAACCACATTAAATAAGACTGATTTATTTACAGATTTCAGGCTTGAGTCTTGTTATAATTTATGAACCATAGTTTCCAAAGGTACTCATCATTGAATTACAAGTTATTACAAATATCAGTTAAAAAGTTTTCAATTCCCATACAATCTGTTGCCATAGTTTTAGCAATGTCAGCTCCTTTGTTACTATCTTTTAAATAGAAGCTAATCATAATCAATGCATCTTTAAAAGGATTTGATTCTAATAAGACTTTACCTGAATATTTACCAAAGATCAAAATACTTTCTCCAAAAAATTATATATAATATATATGATAATATATTATATCATTATATATTATTTTATAATATAATGAAATTTTATGTAATTATATACATATATTCTCCAGAATTTTCAGTAAGCAAAGGAGGTAAAAATACTTCAAGTTGAAAAGCATGGCTTATTTATAAATCTTTCATTGACTTTTTTCAGCATATATTTATTAGAATTTCCTAAAATCACAATGGAGAAAATACTGATACAATACAAAATACATAGTTGGCAATTATTATTATTATTATTATTATTATTATTATTTGAAAGCAGGATTTATTGAGAGGACAGAAAAGTTCCCAGAGTGACAGGGTACCTGAGAGGGTTGCAGCATAGTTGGCAATTATTAAGTTCAGTTGATCCTATAGGTTCAGCCAAGCCAAATGATACATGGCTTTCTGAATGTTTCTGGGTTATGGATTTTTTTTCTAGACAGATAGTATAATTATATAAGCAAATAAGGGGTTCCAAGCTAATATATAATAATTTAATTAATTCTTTAAAGCTCAAAAGACTGAAATGTGTTACAAGGAAAAAATATATATACTATTTTATTCAATCAAAGGCATCACACGCAAAATGAAATCTTATTTTGCTGTCATTATATTTGAATCAATTCCCTAAAAATTGGTTAATGAAAAGTGATATAATTTATTTTATATTTATAGATGTGTATTTAATGTAGAAAATTTTATTTTCATAATAATCAATAATACTATCTTTTCTGAGTATATAGTTAGTAAAGTATGTAAAGCATGAAACATGTGTTATTTCATGTACTCTTCATAGGAATACAAGAATCTGAGATGAGAGGAATAAGCTACCTGAGTTCACAGTCTGTTTCTCCCGCTCACCAGCTGTGTGACTCTTGGGGAACCATTTTACCTTTCTATGACTTCATTTCCTTGTCCTTAAAATTGAAGTGATGATGATTATATATACTCATAGGGCAGCCATAAGAATAAACTGTGATAACTCATATGAAATGCTTAAGACTAGTAAGCTCTTTCAAAATGCTACTATTGAAATAATACAATTGCTGCTATTATCACATTTTGTGGATGAAGAAAATAAGCTCTACTTTAAAGAAGGTTTCCATGAGCACACAGGCAAGAGATTATGGAGTTGGAATTTCAACATGAGTATCTGATTTTTAAAATAATTTTTGTTTGTTTTTATTCAAGATTCAGAGGTACATGTGTATTATTTGGACATATCACATAGTGGTGGGGATTGGGATTCAGGTGACCTATTCCTCAGTTAGTGAGCATTATACTCAATAGGTAAAATCTGAATTCTAGCCCCCTTTTTCACCCCCCCTTTTTTTGTGTCCTCATTGAGTATTATTTCCATCTTTGTGGTCATATAGCTTCCACAAATAAGTGAGAACACACAGTGTTTCGTTCTGTTATTTCACTTAGGATGATGTTTTCCAGCTCCATCCATATTGCTGTAAGGCACATGATTTCGTGTCTATGACTTTGATCTCCCTCACTGATAGTGAACTGTTTGCCATTTGAAGTCCAAATAGAGATTTTCAAAAAACATTTTCCTTAGATATATTATTTATTCTAATGTAAAATATAAATTTTTTGCAAAAAAGTGACTTTTGTTGTCCTAGTCAAATAATATTTTTTAATTTTCACTCAATAACTAAATATTTATGCTAACTAAAGTGTACTTATAGTTTCAATACTTCATATGTTTATTTAATATGCAGAAAATAAACTATATTTCTTTAATATCATTGTCTGAAGAAAGTTTACACATTAAAATTTATAAATATTTGAAAATTAGGGAACCTTAAGTGCTCTTTTTTCATATTTCAGGTGAATGTGGTTTGCAGTGCTATTCATCTAATTTTTTTCAGAAGTAGAGAAATCAGAAAAAAAAATTTAAATAAAGATTTGTGTCCCTGTAATAATTGTGTTTTATCTTTCTCATTCTACTATTTAAATCTTGCATATGTATTTTACTCCTTTGCATGTTAATGGTAACCTTGAAATCTAAGAAATTATTTTAAATATTCTCTGAATATGTAGTTTCTTCCCTTCACCCAGTCCGTCCCCAAATGACCATTACAGATTTTCTGCTACTTTTATTTTTCTCATGCTATCACCTCTATTGCCTCTTTGTCTCAAAAATTTAATTTTGTTTTCTACTGCCTATTTTTATTTTATTTAAATGTAGACACCATAAGCTTCTTTAATGCCACATTAAAACAGGCATTAACCTCATTATATGTCTTTAAGTATCCCATAGAAACAAAATGAAAGGCAAATATAATTTTAAAAGAACAATATATTTAACAACAACATAAAAGATTTAAGTCAACCAATGCATTCAGAGCCAATGTCAGAAATTCAAATGTTATTTTGAGGTTAAATGTCAAAAGAGCCTAGAGTTAAAAGATTACTTCAAAGAATGACAGAAAATATGGTTTTGTAATTAATTTTCTAATATAAGAGACAATATTTTGAGGAAAATTGTATATTAAGACAAAAAAGTTTTAAAGTATAATACCAGTCTAGAAAATTTTTTTAAATGAGCTACTTTTCTATCTTTCACTCTCTCTCTCTGTCTCCATCTGTTCTTCCCAATTCATATGCCTCTTTATATGTAAAATTTATATTACATGTTATCAACAGTTTATACATACTATATTAAACTTATATATAATTATTACATATTATAAAGCTTTCCTGCTCTTTGAAACTCTGCCAAATGCAAGAGGTGATTGCTGACTAGAGCAAGTATTTGCTTTTTTCTCATTCGGATATTCTTCGTTTATTTCATTCACTTTTCCATGCCTTCCGTCACCAAGGGATCATTGGCATATGTGTTACCTGACCCTTTATCTTCTTTTCGTCTTTACATACTTTTGTACATCTTCTAAAAGTTCATATAAATAATATCATATAATGTATATTATTTTATGTCTGATATTTTATTCAGAATAATTGTTTTGAGGTAGATTTATGTTGTTGCATACATTACTATGCAATTCCTCTTAGCTGCTGGGTAGTAACTCATTGTGTAGTTACCTTAATTTGCTTGACTATTCGTCTGATTCATTTGTGGTTGTTTGACAACTGGGTTGTTTTCAGCTAAGTTCTATTAAAATGAAGCTACTACAGAGATTCATACACAAATCTTTGTACAGACATATGCTTTTATTTCTTTTGAGCAAATACATAAGTGTGAAATGGGTGGGTTGTGTGGTAGGTGTATGTTTAACTTTTTGAGAAACTGCCATATAGGTTGCCAAAGTGATTGCATAGGTAAGTAGCATATGAGAAATTCAATTATTCTGTATCCTTACTGACAATTGGTATAACTAAAATTTTGAATTTAAGATTTTCTATAAAGTGTGAAGTAGTATCTAATTTATTTTATATTTCATTTATCTAATGCCTTATAATATTGACCCATTTTCCTGTGCTTATTTGCAATGTGTATCTTATTTGTTGAAGTGTTTACACTTTACTTCATTCCTTGACTATAATTCATCAAGAGATCATTGAATTTCTTAAACAAAATTAATATAACGTATACTGGGACTTTTAGTATATGGAAATAAAAGTCGTGACAATAGTACAAAGCCTTGGGAAAAAAGAGATTGGGCAAAAACTAGATTAAAACATGTACAGGCATAACTAAAATTTTCTTATTCACCTTACATACCTGAGGGCAAAGTGAGGTCTTTAAAAGATTGTTTATATGAGGAGTGTATTATATAGGTGTCAGGGGAAATAGCGTCAAAGCAAATTTAGAACAAATCAGAGTCATCGGTTATATAGTGAATCCTATATCACCCGCTACCTAAGTAGAAGACTATATAAGCTGTCACACAGTCTTTAACCCCACACATTGAAATAACATCACCTAAGATAACCAACTCATCTGGGGAAAATTTGTTCCCAGGAAAATGTATGAGACTTTTGATTAGAACACTGGTCTAAGTGGAATATAACAAACTGAAACTTGTATACTTGATGAAGCAATATGTATAGACCAGGCAAGATATGAATTTAAAAATTCTTGGAGAGTTAAGATAGACATTAATGACACAGGAAAAAACAAAAAACAATTACTTTGCAATAATATTTGACAAAATGACGTGTAGGAAATAATTAAACATATGCTAGCTTAAATTTAAAAAAAAGCAGTGACTGAGATTCAAAACAGAACTGATATAGATAAACTACAACTTAATGAACTCAAATTTAGGTTAAAAAATTACCTTAGAAGTCATCAAGAAAGCACAAAGAAAATAAAACAATTAATAATAAGTAAGATAATTTGAAATATACATGTAAACATATGTATATTTTGTGTGCCAGAAAGGGAAAAGAGAGGAAGGAAATATTAAAAGAAGAAGAAACAAAAAGTCATTCAAGCAAAAGGAAAATCAGATTTGATGAAAATGTGATTCTACCCAATGAAATAAAAAGAAATGAAAACATTGTAGAAATAGAAGATTTATTTTTCTTGTTATAAAATCTCTTTTAAAATGTGACTGGAAAATTTATAATTTAATTCAAGTAAAAAAATCTTAGATTGAATTGAATGGTATAGTAAACATTTTATCTGAAGAAAGAGTGTATTACATTGAATATGGCTGAAGAGTTTACGGTTTTAAAGGGAAGACAGTGGAGTGAAAGACTTTTTTAGTTCTTTCTCCTACTTTCAAAAAAACTATTTCTATTTCCCTGCACCTTCTACTTCCTACTCATTCCACCACCATCTCATACCACCTCATTCTTATTTTTGTTGTTATTGTTTGCTCTGTACAGAGAATATAGAAGTCAGTGGCTGGGTTCTCCCTCAAGTGAAGTTGCTACTTCTTCAGCTATTCCTGCTTCTGTTCCCCTCCTCTTTTAATTTTCACTTGTTAACATTTTACTCCTGAGTTCTGGAAACAGTTCTGTTTTACTGTCTTGAGAATCTATCAGTTGATAATTCTTTTCCTCATCTTTATCTTCAAACTTTACTTCTTCTTAAATGGTTTTTTTTTTTTTTTGAGATTGAAACATGCTAAAATTTCTATCTTTTTAACTTAAAAGATAAGTTGGTCTTCATTTTTCTCTTTTTTTACTACCAGTCTTATCAAAATAGTTGTTTATACTTGCTGTTACCTTTTCTTCACTGACCACCTACAGTTTAACACTCTCTAACACAACTCCGTTGGTCCAATGGCTCTGGATATGATCACTGGTAAACTCTATGCTGTAAAATGTCTTGGTAATTTTCAGTTCTGAATATAGATGGCATCTAAATAAGTATTGAGCTTTCCTTAGTTTCCATCGCTTCCTTCTCCTATGATTTTTTCTTGTCTCTTACCTTTCTATACTTTTCTCATTTTTTTCCCTGATGCATCATCTTATCTCCAGCCTTCAAATATTGGAGAGCCTCATGGTTTGATCCCATTAACCTTTTTCTTTTCATTATATATATATATATCTTCATTGAGAAATTTCATGTCCCAAGTTACAAATACCACCTATATACCACCTATATGCATCTATATGACCCTCATATTTACATTCCTTGTCCTGGATCTTTATTTCCAAACATGTTTATTAGCTACCTACTGAGGATATATACATTTTTTTTATATTTAGTATGCCCTAAATAAAAATCTGAGTATTAGCATCTCATCCAATTTTACCTTTTAAAGTTTTCCCTGTGTTGGTATTTTTCAATATCATTTTAACTTTCTGTTTCAAATCCAAATAGATATGAAACTTCCTTAATACCCTGTTTCTTCCATCACTCAGTAAAATTCAACTAATTATTAAGGACTGTCCATTTTTACCCCATAAATAGCTTGGAGTTCACCCAATTTCTTGAAGAAATTATACTGCATTTAATATCATTTTATGCACCATTCATTAAACTGTGGCATAGACATATAAATGATCTTTTTTGTATCTACATTTTCCATTCTTATATCCAGTTTTCAGAAATAAAGCCAGAATCACAGTTATTATGAGGATTATGGAAACTTTAATTCTGACTATTTAAAACATGTCACAGAATTTAATTTTAAGATTATCAACTCAAGCCCTTAACACAGTTTGCAGTTTCTCTCTAATCTGGCCTTTGTTCATAGCTCATCTGTTGTCTAGTAATTGAACTTTTTGTTCACTGTGGTACATACCACATTTGTTTCTTTTCCTGGAATGGACTACCCTCCCTCTTAAAAGTAAGCCTTTATGTGTGTTATTCTCCCTGCCTAGACTAGAATGATATTTTCTTTGTTTTTGCCTGTTTAAAATGTTATTAATTTTTCAGACAACTGTAACTCTTTCATAGTCTCTGCCATCCATGGGGTGAACCAGCTCTCAATTGTCCATGTTATCATGACTGTCATGGTCATGTTTTTTACTTTTAAACATTTTCTTTTTATATTTTAAAGAGAAATTTTTTACACTGTAAAAATATATGATAGATAATCAATAGATATTTGGTGAATAAAAATAAAGTAGAATGAAATAATGAATTAATAAACTAGTAAATAGGTAAATGATTTAATCATTCATTCAGCAAAAACTAGACTGAACATATAGTTGTGATAGCATGGTAATTCTTGTTTCCATTTAAAAAAATTAAATCATATATATCAAATTTTTTAAATTGTGGAATAGATTACCATTGAAAAAAGTGGAAAGAATGAAGGCAGGCTGTTTCTAGAAAGAAACATTGAATAAGCATTTATTAAGCATCTTCTGGATTTTAGCTACTTTGATAGATGCTGAGGGTAAATGGACAAAATACATTCCTTGCTCTCAAGAGATTCAGGATAAAAATATGAAACATACATTTGAATTCAGTAACGGGGTGAGTGAAAAAAATGTATGTAGAGAAAGGTGACAAAAGGGAAAATGCATCTACTTTCATACACAGGTACTAATGCTTTGTAAGGTAGAAACTAATTTTTAATTATTCCTTTACTTTAAAATAGTCTTAGCTTGGCTGTCTTTATGGTAGCTAAGGTATCAGAAAAGAATTTTCATTTGAAACATGTTTTGACTACTATCTAGCCATCAGTTTGCTCAGTAATAAAATAGGGACGATGATATCTGTCCCCCTTCTTATTTTCCAAGGTTCAAACATCAGGTAATAAACTTCTCAGATATTCTGGAAACAAACATAAAGTACTATATTAATCAAAAATATTACTATTTTGGTTTGGCTATATGAAATATTTTAAGAACTAATATAAATTGTTACAGCAATATTATACTTTATTTTTATGTTGTTTAATCTATAGGGCTGTGTCACAGCCTTTGGTGAAAGAATTTTAATAAAATTATAATATATGCTCATTTGAATTAAAAGCTACATTTAAACCAAGATTTCTAAATGTATGTTGTTAATACATGCATAATAATCAGAGAACCAAACTATTTGTATATTAAGATACTCTTCATAATATTTTGTCATTTTATTTATATCTAACCAGAGTAGAATAATGTAAATTCCAGAGTAAAATAATATCAACTTTGTTCTGAACCATGACATTGAACTAGCTGTCTATTACAATATGCAAGTAAATTAAATGGAATTAAACTTATATCTCAATTAAGCTGTCATAAAAATACTAGCATTTAAATCAAGTGATAAAATAGAATTAATTTTATAAAGCTAAATTTGTATAAAATAATCAATTTTCATAGTAAATAAAAGAAAAATGTCTTCAAACATAAAAAAGGATGATAAATATAAAATTAAAATGTTTAACTATTGAAATAAGAGTTAATTCCCTTAATATCTGTGTTTTCGTGGGCAAAATTATTAGCTGAAAAGATTGATAGACATATACCCAGAAAAAAAAGTCTAGATAGTCTATTTTGATTAAATATGGCTACAAAAAAATGGATGACTGCATGTTATGCTTTCTGATATCAAAATGATGCATTAAATCCCATACCATGAAACACAAAGGTTGAAGGAGAGAAAATCTTTTAGAAGCACATATTTCTCTAAGACTGACAGTTATCTTCATTCTATTGCTATCTGTATTATTGGTATGCCAGTGGAATAGCTAAAAAGCAATAAAGTAATAAATATAAAGTAATGTTTCTCTCTACTCAAGGTAAAAGTTTGGGAGAAGAACAACTGAATTTTAAAAATAAAAATTGAAATAAAAAATGGTGTATAAAGAAACAGTCATAATTTGCTTGTGCTTTTTGCTATGGTTCTATATAAAAATGTAGTTGGTTTGGCCTACATTTGATGGCTATTAATTTTTAGGTCAAAATTCATGGAGTTATATATTTTCTTAGAAAATTTCAAGACTTTTCAATACATTTTCCATAGATTTCTTCCATAGAATATTTTCTTGGAAAAGTCATGTTTATCCCTGGCTACACACACACACACACACACACACACACACACACACACACACACACACACACACACTCACACACACACACACACACACATACACACATCATGATTTTTTGTATGATAGCTAAAGCATTTTGTTTTTATGATTTGGAGATATAGATTATTTTAACATAGAGTTTTGAAGCTTAACTTTCCAAAAAATTAAAATTGACATGTTATTTAAAT
This sequence comes from Cephalopachus bancanus, assembly GCA_027257055.1. Lineage (NCBI taxonomy): Eukaryota > Metazoa > Chordata > Mammalia > Primates > Tarsiidae > Cephalopachus > Cephalopachus bancanus. The sequence goes on along the minus strand of JAPVLO010000024.1, from coordinate 9,517,765 downwards.
TATAGTTATTTCCATATAATTTTAAAAAAAGACAAAATAAAGTTTCTTGTTGAGTTTTTTTTTTTTTTTTTTTTGAGTTGGGGTCTCACTCTGTCGCCCAGACTGGAGTGAAGTGGCCGCGCAGCCTCCACCTCCTAGGCTCCGGTGATCCTTCCGCCTCAGCCTTCCAAGTAGCTGGAACTACAGGAGCGCGCTACCACACCCGGCTAATTTTTGATTTATTGTAGAGTATTTTTTTTAAACAGGGTCTTGCTCTGTGGCCCAGGCTGAAGTGCAGAGGCACAGGGGCAAGATCCTGAAATACTCCAGCCTTGAACTTCTGGGCTCACACAAAGTGCTGGGATTTCAGGCATGGTCTGCTACACGTGGCCCATTGTATTTCCTAATAGAGGACATAAAGGGCTGTTAAATGACAGTAGTATTGACTTCCTTCAATAAATCACTGACTCACTCAATAAACCACTGACTCATTCACTTCATACATATTTATTTAAAATCTTCTATATATCATGCAAGATGCTAATTGGTAGAGATTCAAATAAGACATAGACTTTCTCCAAAATAAGTTCAGAGATTAAACATAAGTCTAAAGTAAAAAAAAAGAATGTATTTTTAAAAGATTTAATATATCCAATTGATAATGGATAAACTATTTAATTATACTTGTAATTATTATTTTGCATCTAAAATTACCCTAATATTTTTTCTTGTTTTAGAATCTGCTTTTTCTGAAATCATATAATTATTAAGAACTTATTTTGGCTTGTATTAGCATGATATATATTGCTCAATCTCATTATTTTGACCTATTTGTTTCATTATAATTAATGTAGATTAATTTTTTCATCTTTCTGAAAGTCTCTGCTTTTGATTTTTAAATACCTTCTACAATTATGATGATTATTGATATATTTCAATTAATGTCTATTTGTAACTGTATTCTGATTTACCTTAATGTGTTATAAGAATTTTTCCATACCATTAAATAGTTACAACATTATTCTTTGATCTTCATAAAGTTGTTGAAAAACTATTTATTTAGATACCCTCTTGTGGAACTTTAAGTTCTCTAGCTGACAGTTTAAATATATTTACATGTTTTTACAGCTGGTTGACTATTTTCATATGAAAAGATTTTAGGATTATTTTATAGAATTTTTATGTTTATATGAATGTATAATTTAGAAACTTGTTACTTGTATCTAAGCTGTCTTTTAACATCATTGTCCAATTCACGTTTCTCTGTGAGAAAGGTGCCAGTTGGCTGCTTCCAAGTGACCATCCTGAATCTCCTCCTGCCCCATTTACCCATTATTAATTGGATTATCTGTTTGGGTTTTTTATGATTAAGTTGTATGATTTTCTTATGTAATTTGGATGTTAATACCGTATTAAATATATGGTTTGCAAATATTTTTATCCCATTCCATATTTTGTCTCTTTATTGTATTGTTTCTTTTGCTTTGCATAAATTTTTGGTTTGATATAATACCGTTTCTCTAATTTTAATTTTTTTTGTCAATGCTTTTGAATTTATATCAATTAAAAAATTGTCCAGTAGGGCTTTCCCCCGTGTTTTTATTTCCAGTATTTCACAGCTGTCAGTCTTATGTTTAACTCTTTAATCCATTTTGAGTTGATTTTGTATTTGGTGTTAGATAAGGTTCTAATTTCAAATATGTGCATGTGGCTGTCAAGTTTCTTCAGCATCATTTGTTAAGAAGATTATCCTTTCCCTGTTGTGTAGTTCTATTTTAACCATTTTGAGGAAACTTCATACTGTATTCCATAATGGCTATAGTAATTTACATTGCTACCAACAGCATGCACAGTTGTAATAATTTGCATTCCCATCACCAGTGTCAAGTTTCAGCAGGCTGCGTGTGTGGGAGTTTATTTCTGGGCTCTCTATTCCTTTCCATTGGTCTATGTCTGTTATTGTGCCAGTACTATACTATTTTGATTACTATAACTTTGTAATATATTTTGAAATTAGGAGGTTGTGTTGACTCAACTTCGTTCTTCTTGCTCTACATTATTTTGGCTATTTAAAGTCTTTAGTAGTTTTGTACAAATTTTAGGATTTTTTTCTATTTCTATAAAAGATGCTATTGCTATTTTAATAGGGATCGCATTGCTTCTGCAGATATATTTAGGCAGTATCAACATATTAATTATATTTTTTCTTCTCATCCATGAAGACAAGGTATCTTTCTGTTTCTGACTTTTTAAAAAAAATTCTGGAAATCAATAACAGAGAAAAAAAAACTAGAAAATTCACAAGTATGTTGAAATTAACACAAGTGTAAACAATCAACAGGATGAATAATAAATAAAAAAGAAATTTGAAAATATTTAAATACAAATGGAAATTAAACACAAAATATAAAAGTTAATAGAGTGCAGTAAAAGAAATATTAAGATGATAGTTCACAGAGATAAACATCTACATTATAAAACAAGAAAAAATTCAAATTAACAATCTAACTTTACATTTCAAGGAGCTAGATAAAAAACCAAACAAACAAAAAACTAAGCCCCAAAGTAGAAGGGTGAAAATAACAAAGATTAGAGCAAATAGAAAATAGAAAACCAATAGAAAAAAATCAATGAAGCTAAGAGTTGGTTTATAAAAAAACAAAACTAGCAACGCTTTACTTACACTGAAAAATGAAGACTCAAATAAAATCAAATTTAAAAAAGAGATATTACAACTGATACCATGGAAATAAAAAAGGTTCATAAGTGATAACTATGAACAATTATGTGCTAATAAGTTGAATAACCTTGAATAAATTGTTATATTTTTAGAAACATGCATCCTACCAAGACTAAGTTATGAAGAAATAGGAAGTCTTAACAGACTTTCAATTAGTATGGCAATTGAACCAGTAATCAAAAGCTTCACAGTGAAGAAAAGTTCAGGACCAGATGGCTTCACTGCTGAATTCTACCAAACATGTAAAGATTTAATGCCAATCTGTCTCAAACTCTTCCAAAAAATTGAAGATGAGGGAACACTCCCAAACTCATTTCATGAGTCCAGCATTACTCTTATATCGAAGTTAGGCAAACACATTATAGAAAAAGAAAACTATAGACCAATAACTCTGGTAGATATAAATACAAAGGTTATTAACAAATAGTAGAAAAAGCAATCTAACAGTTCATATAGAGAATTGTACAATATGACAAAGTGAGATTTATCTCCGGAATGCAAGGGTGACAGAATTTAGTAAGATCAATAAATATGATGCATCACAGTAACAAAATAAAGGATATAAATCACATGATCTTTTCAGCAGCTGCAGAATAAGCACTTGACAAAATTCAACACCCTTGAATGATGATAACTCTCAAAAAACTAGAAATTTATATCAATTAAGAAGTTGTATCAGTATAATAAAAACCATATATAAAAAGCCCACGACTAGCATGTCAAAAGTGAAAAACTGAATACTTTTTCTCTAAGATCAGGTATACGGCAAAGATACCCATTCTCACTACTTCTATTTAACATAGTACTGGAAGTTATAGCCAGAAGAAAAGTAAATAAAAGGCATCAAAATTGAAATGAAAGATATATAACTGTCCCTGTCTGACAGTGGAATGACCTTATAGAAAATCCTCAACTCCATTTAAAACAAACAAAAAAACCTGTTAGAATTAATAAACACATTTTGACTCAGTTGGAGGTCACAAGCTCAACACACAGAAATTAATTACTTTTCTAAACACTGCCAATGAACTATCTAAAAAGAACATTAGGAAAATAATTCCATGTGCAATAGCACCAGAAAAAATAAGATAAAAATAAACAGCTCAGAATGTGAAAGACTTGTATTTTCACTATAAAATGTTGAGGAAACCGCTGATCTGCTTTCTAACACTTTAGACTAACCTGCAGTATATAGAGTTTAATGTAAGTGGTATACTATATAATCATCTTTCTATGATTTCTTTCATTCATAATAATTATTTGAGATTTGCTCTTGTTGCTGTATGTATTAATAGTTCATTCTGTTTTATTGTTGAGTGTACCTTCACCTGTTGATTAACTTTTCAGTTTTCTCCAGTTTTGAACTTCAGATTTTTGTGTACAAGTCTTTCAATGGACATTTGATTTGCTTTCTTTTTACTCTTTGGTAAATACTTTGGAGTGAAATAGCTGAATCATATTGTAAGTGCATGTTTAACTTTCATGATATCATTAATCTGTTATTCAAAATGGTCATATATTTTTAAATTCACATCATTATATTGAGAATTCCAGCTCCTCTCCATCTTGGCCAACACTCAGCTTTAGTCTTTGTACTATATGAATAGTATAGTATCTCATTTTTAATTTTCATTTATCTTATGACAAATAATATTGAATATCTTTTATGTGTTTATAGTCATTCATGTATTTTCTTTGGTAAAATTATACTTGAATTTTTTGCCCATTATTTGAATGTTCATTATCTTGTTGTTGAGTTTTAAATGGTTTTAATTATATTCTGCAAATAGGCTTCTGATCAAATATATTTTAGGTATTTTTTCCTTGTCTGTAATTTATAATTTTATTCTCTTAATAGTACCATTCAAATACCACAACAATTCAATGTTTATGAATCCCAAATTATAATTTTATAATGCATTATGCTTTTTGTGTCATATTTAATACACCTTTGCCTAAGTAAGTTTACAAATATACTTCTGATGTTTTATTTTGTAAATTGTATAATGCTTGGAGCTACATTTGAACTATTATATATCCTAATTAATTAATTTGTCACATGGTATAAGAATGGTTCATAATTACTATTTTTTGTATATGGATATTCCATTGTTTCAATTCCATCTGTTAAAAAAGATTATGTTTCTTTACTAAATTATCTTTGTAACTTGGGGAAAAAAATAACTTTTCATATATTCATGGATAATTTTCATGACTCCGTATTCTAGTTATTTGATCTACTGGCCTATGTGGACAACAGTAGCATATTTTCTGATGATCACAGACCCATAAAGGGAATAAATCAAGTTTGGTATTTAAGTACTTATGTAATTTAAATCACTGTTATACAGTAATTTTCCTATTTGGCTTTGCTTAGACTTGTGTATATTTGAAATATTTAGCCACAAGGAAGAACTCTACATATATATTTGGTATGTCTGATTCATTTCACTGTAATCTAACCAAGTTTTGTGCTTGATAATCTTTGACCCAATTGAACATTTGCACATGCCAAGGTAATACAATTACCAAGTCAGAAGTACTATTTCTAAAAAACTCAGGCATCTAAGAGAGATTAGGTGAGAAATTTCAATGTATTTTGCTCTTTGAAGTTTTATTTTTCACCTAAATCTGGGAACAGCAGAATATGAGTGCAAACAGATTTGGTAACACATTCCTTCTATTATTGGCTAACAGCTGGAAAGGTTTATTTTCCTGTAAGTCCAATTATTAAAATGAATTTTAACATAACATATTTTGCTGAAATTTTTTGACTTTTATTTTTTTATTATTTTGGAGGTATTTTCTAATTTTATTTTCATTTTTTTATTACTTAGGAGGTATTTTCTAATTTTATTATTTTAAAAAGCTAAATGTTTTATTTCTTTTTATAAAATAGAAAATAATGGTAGAAAATCATGAAGGACTTTCATAGTTGCCAAACTGATAGACGAGACTAGAAGAATTAATTTTGGCTTTCTAATAATGCACTTGATGTAATTATAATGTCATTCTTGATAGATATAATTTTTATATTTCTCATTAATTGTTTTTGTAGTGTCTTCCAAAATAAAAAGATAGTTACTAATTATTTAAGTTATATATGTTTAGAAATCCAGTAGTTATTGCTTCAGATTTTTTTCAATTGATGTTACCTAATAATTAAGATAAAAACACTTTATAGCTTTTGGTCAATTAATATTTGCAAATGGTCTTGCACATAAGTGATTTTATAATATATGCATATGTATAATGCCAGATGCACATACTCAGAATGGTAGTAATAAATAGAAAAGATATTCTTTAATTCTCAATAATCTATGAACTATGGTAATACTAATAAATTAATAATAAGTTGGGCCAATTCAAATTATATATAGACATATATATTTTGTGTGAAGTTTCAGAGTTCACAACAATGCAGAATAGGCAATGAAATGTATGGTAACTTTTTTCTATTAATAAATGAGTGTGAAATACAATTATCAAGAAAAGAAAAATTATTCAAAATAACATTTATTAAATAAAGTAATATTAAAATAAATAATACAATTTACAAAAAATATACTATTTTTGGTCTCTCCAAATGAATATTTAAAAATATGGGAAACTGAAATAAAGTTAATAGGAAAAGCTAACTTATCAACTAATCTTCACTTATAAGAGGTACAAGTTGACAGAGTACTAAAATCATCAAGAAAAGATTGAAGAAATCTCAGATATCAGAAATTGATTGAAACAAGAATGGCGAGTAAGATATATAGTCTCATTGCAAAAGCTGGAGCATTCAGCATGGATTCATGGACAATGTCCTGTTAAATGCTAGTGAGAAACAAAAGAGCATCTGCCCCATTGCTTTGATTCTCCTGTTAGCAGAATGTGGAAAATGAACTAGTAACTTCTTGAGAGAGTTACTGAGAATACACTCCCTTGAGGAAAGGTAGTTTCAACTAATATAGTATGGTCAGAAGAATGTGTGGCAAGGTGAAGTGTATGTAGGTGATAGATCATGAGTTCCAGGTTGGAAGTGTTTAGAAGAGAAGGAGTAGAAGAGAAGAACAGAATATTGTTGACTGTATCATTTTTTTTTCCCTGAGTTACAATATGCCCTTTACCTGAAGACTAAACTGGGAATGTTTTCTTCCATCTGAAATGCTTTTTCATTTGTTTGCTCTATTATATTTTACAAAAAAATTAGTAAATCTACCAACATATTTACATATTTTTCTTTTAAACTTTTATATTTATTTCCTTTAGCCTGTCCACAATGTGTCTTATTGTATTTGTTCCTCCTAGCATAATATTCCTTGTTGTAATGTACTTATTTACTCTTAATTTAATTATCTGTAATCTACTGCTTTGTTAATTATTAGACTATGTAAAATTGTCTTTGAATCCTTATGCTGTCTGTATACTTTCTCATTTCAAGTGTATGGATAGATGGTTTTATTTAGATATATACGTTTATAAATATCACTACAAACAAAATATAAATCATTTTTATCAACACAGAATATCCACATGCTTCTTTTTTCTTTCTCATTTGTGCTTTTGAAAAATAACTTAACATACTCTATAAGTTGTTCATTTAAAGCATACAATTCAATGGATTAAGCATATTTTCAGAGTTGTGTAAACTTCACTACAATCAATTTTAAAACATTTTTTATCAGTATGATAGAAAATCACATATACATTATATTCTAATCCTATCTTCCTAGCCCCAGCCCTGGGTAACCACTATGATACTCTTATTCTTATAGTTTTGCCTATTCTGGATATTTTATGTACAATCATTTAACATATGGTTTTTTGTAAATATTTTATTTTCACTTAGCATAGTTTTGCCAGATTCATTCCTATGGTAACATGTACCATTATTTCTTTTTATGGCTGAGTAACATTTTGTTGTATGAATATATTGCATTTTGCAATTGAGGGATATTTTATTATTTCTAAATTTTAGCTATTATAAATCATGCTACTATGAACATTAATATAAAAGTGTTAATACTTTTATTTATCTCAAGTATATGAATTGATGGATCATATAATAACTTTATATTTAACTATTTCAGAAACTTCCAGACTGTTTCTCAATGTAACTTCATCATTTTATATTCTCACCAGCAATGTACAAAGATTTGGATTTCTGTGCATCCTTATCAATGGTTGTTATAATCTATCTTTTTGATAACAACTATCATAGTGACTATGACATAATATCTTATTACAGTCTTGATATGTATTTGTAATTTGATAACAAGTTACTCTTTATGTGTCATTGTATATTATTGGCCATTGGCCATTGTATATCTTCCTTTCAGAAATATCTGTTCATATCTATTGATCATTTTCATTGGGTGTTTTGCTTTATTGTTAAACTGTAAGAGATTGTTATACATGATATATACATATTTCTTTTCATATATATGATATGCAAATCTTTTCTTCTATTCTCTGGCTTTCTTATTGCTCTCTTGATAGTGTCCTTAGAAGCACAAACGTTTTTAATTTTGAGGATTACCTTCTCTTTTCGTATGTGAATTGCTCATTATTTCTTACTTTATTTCTTCTTATATATGTTTGGCTTTATTTTCATTCAAATTATATTTTTCAAATGTTTTTTCAAATATGATTTGAATTTTTTTCAAATATAATTATAATTTTCAATTAAAAATTTTATGCATTCTAAGTTGTTTTCTCTGTTGTCTTTTATTAAATAGTAAGAGTTCATTAAATAATTTAGTTATAAGTACTTGATATATTTGTAGATACTTTCGTTTAGTCTGTGACTTGCATTTTCATTTCTTCAGTGATATATAGTGCAGCGCAGCGCAAAATACACAATCTGAGGTAAGGCACATTTTATTTTTAAAAAAATTATAGCTAGTTAATCTTGTGTAATTAGAAACAAAGAACAGAGTACTACATGCTCTCACTCATATGTGGACCCTGAACATTTCCCATAATACTTTAAGAAAGGGATTGACGGTAGTGGGATACTGCCGGAGTGGGGGTGGGGAGGCCCGACATCAATAAGAGTGCCTGATCACGAACCAGGCAAATTTGGGACCAAGGAAAGGCCCAAACTTTGCCTGTACGATGACTACTTGTATACCTAATGCTGAATTGTACCCCACATCTTTAAAATTTAAAAAAGTAAGGTTTCTGGATATTATAAAATCGCTACAAAAAAATCTTGTGCAATTTGATGAAATCATTTTCCTGTTCCCATTGAATTGTCATGTCATCTTTGATAAAAATGAATTGACTATATTCCTGGTCTCTCCATATAGTTCTTTTCTCTGAATACCAAAATATTTTTATTATGGTAACTTTATTATAAATCTTGAAATAAAGTATGGCAAATTTTCCCACTTTATTCTTATTTTTGAATATTGCTTGGATATTATAGGTTCTCTGAATTCTGTTACATATGTTATCTTGTTGGTGTCTATGTAAAAAGCTTGCTAGGATTTTCATTGGAAATATATTGAATCTAGAAATCAATATGAGAAAATTGCCATTATAGCACTGTTTATATTCTCAATTCATAAAGGTGGCATAATATTTTACTTATTTAATATTTTTGGTTTAGAACATATGCTTTGATATTTCTGCTATCATAAATAGAATTATTTTATAAATTTCAATTTACCATGTTTATACTGCTACATATACAAGTACAATTAATTTTTATTTTTATTTATTTATTTATTTTTTTAGTTGGAGTCTCACTCTGTTGCCCAGACTGGAGTGCAGTGGCTGCTCCCGGCCACCACAGCCTCGACCTGCTGGGCTCTGGCGATCCTTCCGCCTCAGCCTTCCAAGTAGCTGGAACTACAGGCAAGCGCTACCACGCCCGGCTATTTTTTTTTTTTATTGTAGAGATGAGGTCTCGCCAAGTTGCCCAGGTGGGTCTTGAACCCTCAGGCTCAGCCAATCCACTCACCTCAGCCTCCCAAGGCACGGGATTACAGGCTGAGCCACCGAGCCCAGCTAGCACAATTAATTTTATGCTAAGCTTCTGTCCTGCTAACTTGAAACATTCTGTAATTTGGTTTCCTAGTTATATTGTACGATTCATGAGTTTTTCTATGCTATAATCATAACCCCTAATATCATAGCCTAACAATAGGAAGATTTTGATTTCTTCCATTTCAATCTTTACATCTTTGTTTTTTTCTCCTTATAGGAATGGCTAGGCCTCTACTATAATGCCAAACACAACTGGTGAAATAAAGCATTCTTGTTTTAATCCCAAACTTATAGAGAAACTATTCAGTGCTTCACCATTAGCATGCTTTTGCTATGCAGTCTTTAAAAAGTTATCCTTTATCAGCTTGAAGAAATTCTCTGCCATTTCAAATTTGCTAAATTTTTTAAAATACTGAATGAAAATTGAGTGTTGTCAAATTGAAGAGTGATTTTGCTGTTTATTTTGCACAAAAAAGTATACACTTGGCCTTTTCTTTCCTCAAAATTGTCTAATAGAATTCACTGATAAAAGCATTTATGTCTGAAGGTCTCTGCAAGGTTGGTAAATATAAAAAAGAATTTTCTATTTATTTCCATTAGTTTGCTTGTAATTCAATGCAGTATAAGCTTCATTTCAGATACTATATTTTCTTCTCTCAAAGTTTTGTTTTTAACTTTTTTTACATTTTATATTTCTTGCCTCATCACATTCATATGTATTCGTATAGTCACAAAACTATAGAGCATATCAGCTGCAGTTGTTTAAATTTTTGTGTTTTTTTGGTCTTTGCAAAGCTCTTTCTATAGAAATTTTGGTAATTGACAAAGTTAACAAAATCATCAGATAATAAATTTATACAAACAAAAAATAGAACACTAATATCTCACTTATTTCCTGATCTTGACTTACTGAATTATACTCTTTTGCATTATAACCTGGGCATCTTCATTTTTAAAGAAACATCTTATAATTTATAGTACCACTGGTATAAAGGAAAAGGGTTAGACTTTAGATCAAATAAATATTGTTTTGTTTTTGTTTTTGCAATCTTCAAATTTCACTGACCAGCTGTGGTAGGTGTATTTTATTTCTGTTTAACAATGTGAAATTATTTTGCTATAGTGAAGGTTGTGCTTCCCTATCATCTGTTTTTATTGATACAAAGATTTGCATGTATTTATGAGGGACATGTGATATTTTATTATAGGTACAGACTGTATAAACATCAAGTCAGGGTAGCCGAGGTGTTCAACGCTTTGAGAATTTATCATGTCTATGTGTTGCAAACATTTCAAGTCCTTTTTTCAAGCTATTTTGAAATACATAATACATTGTTGATAACTATAATCACCCTACTCTGCCATGGAACATTAGAACTTTTCTTTTCTCCTCACTCTGTACACTTGTATCCATTAACCAACCTCTCTTTATCCCACTCTCACCACCACACACACTCTTCCCAGGCTTGATGTCTATCATTCTGTTTTTTACCTCCCTAGCATCTTGATATAAGACTCAACCATATGGTTTCATTATGCCAATGTTAGTGGTCATTGTAGGATTTAGAGGCTAAAGTGTATTTCTCTCTCTGCTTCAGTAGTCAGCAGCAAGAGGCTTGGATACTGTTTGTGCTACCAACCTTGTTCAAAGACTAAAGATAACAAAAATAAATAAATAAAGAGCATGGCCACTAGCAAATCTTAATTAATACATGGCCTGAAAAAGAATAACACTCTTGTATTTATCAGTTAATGAGACTGCACTTTCTAAGATTCTTATAGTTTGAGGTTTTAAGTTTATTCTTATAGTTTGAGGTCTTTAATCCGTTTAGTGTTGATTATTGTGAATGGTGATGAGAAGGGGTCTTGTTTAATCTTTTGCATATGGCCAGCCAGTTTTCCCAGCACCATTTACTGAATAGGTTCTCCTCTCCCTAGTAGTGGATAAATAGAGGCTTTGCTGAAGATAAGTTGGTTGAGAAATTGAGGCTTTGCTTCTGGAATATCTATCCTGTTCCATTGGACTATATGCCTTTTCTTGTACTAATACCAGGCTGTTTTAATCATTGAGGCTTTATAATAAAGTTTGAAGCCTGAGACTGTGATATCTCCCACTTTGTTTTTTGTTTGTTTGTTTGTTTTGTTGTGTTTCCTTTTGTTTTTCTGACTGAGAATTTTTTCGTCTATTCGTGGTCATTTATGTTTCCATACGAATTTCTTGTATTGTCATTTCCAGGACTGAGAAGAATGCTGCTGGCAATTTAATGGGTATTGCGTTAAATCTGTAGATTGCCTTGGATAGGATGGACATCTTAACAATGTTGATTCTTCAAATTCGTGACCATGGAATATTTTTCCATTTGTTTGTGTCATCTTTGATTTCTTTGAGCAGTATTTTGCAGTTTTCTTTGTAAAGGTCTTTCACTACTCTGGTTAGGAACATGCCAAGGCATTTCTTTTCTTTTCTTTTTTTTTTTTTTTTTGTGTGTAGCTACTGTGAATGGGATTACAGCCCCATTTCAAAGTGGGAAAAATATATGAATAGACATTTCTCAAAAGAAGACATACAAGCAGTCAACAGATACATAAAAAAGTGTTCAACTTCATTAGTCATCAAATAAATGCAAATTAAAACCACACTGAAATACCCTAACTCCAGTCAGGAGGGCCATCATCAATAACTCAAAAAACAGACGCTAGAAAAGATGCAGGGATAAGGGAACACTTCTACACTGTTGGTGGGAGAGTAAACTAACACAATCTCTGTGGAAAACAGTTTGGAGATTCCTAAAAGATCTAAAAATCGGTATTCCATATGACCCCACAATCCCCATACTGGGAATATACTGGAAGGAACTCAAATCACTCTATGATAAAGATACCTGCACCTGCATGTTTTTGGAGCATTATTTACAATAGCAAAAACATGGAACCGACTGTGCTGTCTTTGAACGAGGACTGGATAAAAAAAATGTGGTACATATACATGATGGAATATTATGCAGCAATAAAGAAGGATAGAATTATGAACTCTGCAGCAACTTGGATGGACTTAGAGTCTATAATACTGAGTGATCTATCAGAGAAACAAAGAACTGAGTACCACACGTTCTCACTCATAAGTGGACCTTGAACAATTACCATGATACTATAAGAAAGGGATTGGCAGTAGTGGGAAACTATCAGGGGAGGGGGGGGATACCTAATCAACAAGGGTACATACATAATGAACATTTATATATCTAAACCTGAATTGTACCCCACAACTTCAAAATAAAAAATTTTAAAAATAGTTCCAACCACTACTCAAATCAATATTAGACAAGGTTCCAAAATGTACACATTATTTTGAAAGCAATGCAAATTTCCAATCCGGGCTTGGTGGCTCAGCCTGTAATCCCGCGCCTTTGGGAGGCTGAGGTGAGTGGATTGTCTGAGCCCATGGGTTCGAGACCCGTCTGGGCAGCGAGACCTCATCTCTACAATAAATCAAAAAATCAGCCGGGCGTGGTAGCGCATGCCTGTAATTCTGGCTACTTGGAAGGCTGAGGAGGAAGGATCACCGGAGCCCAGCAGGTCGAGGCTGCAGTGGCCGGGAGCGGCCACTGCACTCCAGTCTGGGAGACAGACTGAGACTCCAACTCAAAAAAAAAAAAAAAGCAAATTTCCTTTACTGATACTATTGTACAGAAAAATCCCTAAAGTAGAATTGGTTATTGAGATGAGAAAACCATTGTATTCCAAATATCTGAAACTGAAAAATAATTTTAAATCAATATATCAGAAAAACTTTGGTTTCATTTAAATATTTTAAAAGTGATCTTATGGACATTGAACATGACCAATGAAGCAAAGAAAATAGTTTTAAAACTATTTTTAAAGAATATATTAATATTGTGTTGCCTTTGTCATTAAATGAGTTATCCTAAAGTTTGGTCCCAAAGAATTTCAATAAAATAAAATTGTGTTTGTGAAACTAATATTTTTATTCATTAAACATTCAAAAAATCAATTATGAGCATAGTTTTCATCACAATATGCATTACAGATGTTTATACGCTGATACAATTGACACTTGATCAGCTAATGAAGTTGACATGTTGGCCCAAAACAGGTTCAATCTATTTTGGCACTTTTGTAATCGTCCCTGGTTGTTTGTTTCATGTTATAATTTTTTATCTGAGAAATGACTGCATTTTATGTCTAGGTAGATTTCTGTGTTTCCAAGTAATATATTTGTGAATGTGTTTTCATAATGTAAAAATGATTAAGGAATCCTTTTAAATATTCAGTAATATTTGCATGTATGTCTTCATTTTTCAATACATGTTATTCTTTTGATTTCAGGCATAACTGAAAGATTAACTAAGACTAAGAACTTTCCTCCATTTCAGTGGACTATCAGGCCTGGTAAGAGTGCATCAAATATTTATACTGGGACTATGAAGTTTTCTTATTTGATTGTTTTTTGCTATTTCCACAAAAGTTGTATATTTCAACTTTGGTACCTTTTTTTTTTTTCCCCCTGAGTCAGAGTCTCACTCTGTCACCCAGTCTGGAGTGCAGTGGCATGCTGCTCATGGCCACCAAAGCCTCGACCTGCTGGGCTCAGTCGGTCCTTCCATATCGGCCTTCCAAGTAGCTGGAACTACAGGCACGTGCCACCATGCCCAGCTAATTTTTTTTATTTATTGTAGAGATGAAGTCTCGCCATGTTGTCCAGTCAGGTCTTGCCCATGGGCTTAGGCAATTCTCTCGCCTCCGCCTCCCAAAATGCTAGGATTACAGGCTTGAACCACCACACCTGAACTTTGGTACATATTTTTACTCCCAAATAATTCTAAACTTTGCATCAAATAGATTGTCTTTTTCAAAGTGAAATGTGAAGTTTACAGTCTAAAATGTGTTAAAGAGTCATAAAAATATCCCCTTCAATAAAAATTTACAAATATGTAGACCAAAATTCTAACTTTAAACTTTACATAAACAATTTGATATCTATTTGTGGAATTAAATAAATGTCTGCAGCATATAAATCTCCTTTAAGAGATCCTTTAAAACCCATTCATTTGGGGAATATATTTGGCACTGGGTTGAAAATTTACCTTGTTTGTCTTTCTAAATCATAATAGAGAAGAATAATTGCATAAGCTGCCCAAGTTCCTGGCATCAGAAGCCAAGATATTCTTTCTAAAATCCAATTTGATCACTTTTTTCCTTTACTTTAATCTAAAATGAATATCACTCAGCATTTCAATGAACATTTAGTTCCCAACTGTCCCAGTCTTTCACTGGTTCTCCATATTCACTGTTCAAAGCAGTCATGCATTATGCTGAGGCACGTCTCCTTGTGGGCAAAACCTTCTCATGAGCTTCTGATACTTTCTTTATCTAATTTATATATAACATTGTTTTAATTTAGGAGCAGCTCTTATCTGAGTTGGTCTCCTCTCTACTTCCTTTAAACTTTGTAGGTAAATTGTAACATTTCAATACATCATTCAATAAAGAATAAAACTTTTTACTATGCATTACTATGGATTTATTTTCCTCCTCAACTACTTCATAAGCATCTTGTGGGAAAGAAGCATGTCTTGTGCTACTGTCTATTTTGAAATAGCATATTACCTTGAACCACAGTGTCTAATAACTTTTTAGTGAGTGAGTGAATATATGAACACCACTGCCTGGCAGTTTGGCATATATCCACAGAATAAAGCACATAAGGAAATAAAATGAAAAATTCCTTTCATTATTTATATATTTCTTACTAAGATAGTGAAACAAATATTTAATTATTAAGTAGAAATTTTAAATTTTATATTTAATGTTCTTTTTTTAAAATTATCAATATTTTTTATTATGATGTTCTGGGGTACAGTTAAGGGTTAGGTATACAATTACATTTTATTTAGGCACCCTGTTGATAAGAGTTGTTTCCCCATCCCCAGACAGGTATTTGCTACTATTAATCCCATTTCCCCACCCCAAAGTTTCCCAGTACTGTCACTCCTTTTCTTATAGTATTACATTGGATGTTCAAGGTTCATTATATGAGTGAGAACATGTGATACTCAGATCTCTGTTTCTATGAGAGGTCACTCAGTATTATAGACTCTAGTTCCATCCAGGTTGCTGCGAAATTCATGATTTTGTTCTTTTTTATGGCTGCATAGTATTCCATCGTGTATATGTACCACATTTTTTTAAATCCGGTTCTCTTTTGATGGGCAGCATGGTTGTTTCCATGTTCTTGTTATTGTGAAAAACGCTGCAATAAACTTACGTGTGCAGGTATCTTTTTTATAGAGTGATTTGAGTTCTTCAGGATATATTCCCAGTAGGGGGATTGTGGGGTCATATGGGAGGTTGATATTTAGAGCTTTTAGGAATCGCCACACTGCTTTCCACAGAGGTTGCACTAGTTTACACTCCCACCAACAGTGTAGAAGTGTTCTCTTTTCACCACACCCTCTCCAGCAGCTGTTATTTTCTGAGTTGTTGATGATTGCCATTCTGACTGGAGTTAGGTGGTATCTCAGTGTGGTTTTGATTTGCATCTCCCTGATGATTAGTGAGGTTGTTGATTTCTACATGATTTCTTCATGTGTTTGTTGGCTGCTTGGATGTCTTCCTTTGTGAAGTGTCTGTTCGTATCTTTTGCCCATTTTACAATGGGGTTGTTTGTTTTTTTCTTTTCAGCACGTTTGAGTTCCTTGTAGATCCAGGATGTTAAGCCTTTGTCAGACCTGGTGTTGGCAAATACTTCTTCCCAGTCTGTAGGCTGTCTCCCTGCTCTATTGATGGTTTCTTTGGCTTTGCAGAAGCTTGTCAGTTTAATAAGGTCCCACTTGTCTATCTTCTCTCTTATGACCTGTGGGTTTCGGGTTTTGTGCAGGAATTGGATGCCAGTTCCAATTTCCATGAGGGTATTTCCTTCATTTTCTAAGGTTCTTATGGTTTGAGGTTTTACATTTAGGTCTCTGATCCATTTGGAGTTAACCTTTGTGCATGGGGATAGGTAGGAGTCCTGTTTCAATCTTCTGCATGTGGTCAGCCAATTTTCCCATCACCATTTACTGAAGAAGTTCTCCTCTCCCCAGTGGTAGGTGGTGGAGGCCTTGTTGAAGATGAGTTGGTTGAGAAATTGAGGTTTTGCTTCTGGAATCTCAATTCTATTCCATTGATCTATATGCCTGTTCCTATACCAATACCAAGCTGTTTTGATGTTATAGTAAAATTTGAAGTCTGGTAATGTGATACCACCTGCTTTGTTTTTTTTTTGCTGAGGATTGATCTGGCTATTCTTGGATGTTTGTGCTTTCCATATGAATTCCTGTGTTGTTTTTTCTAGGTCTGAGAAGAATGTTGCTAGTAGTTTGATGGGTATTGCATTGAATTTGTAGATTGCCTTAGGTAACATGGACATCTTCACAATGTTGATTCTTCCAATCCATGAGCATGGGATATTTTTCCACTTGTTTGTGTCATCTTTGATTTCTTTGAGCAGTGTTTTGTAATTTTTATTGTAAAGGTCTTTCACGTCTCTTGTTAGGAAGATGCCAAGGTATTTCATTTTTTTTTTGTGGCTATTGTGAATGGAATTGTGTTTTTTATTTGGGTTTCTGTTTGTTTATTATTGATGTAGAGAAATGCGATTGTCTTTTGTACATTTATTTTGTATCCTGAGACTTTGCCAAAGGTCTTTATCAGGGTAAGGAGGTTTTCGACAAATTCTCTTGGGTTTTCAAGGTACACAATCACATCATCTGCAAAGAGAGATAACTTGACTTCCTCTTTTCCTATTTGGATACCCCTGATTGCCTCCTCTTCTCTGATTGCTCGAGCCAGGACTTCCAATACTATGTTGAACAGGAGGGGTGAGAGTGGGCATCCTTGTTTTGTTCCAGTTTTCAGGGGAAATGGATCCAATTTTTGTCCATTTATGAGTATGCTGGCTGTAGATGGCTTTTACTGTTTTGAGGTATGTTCACCGTATGCCTAGATGTTCGAGGGTTTTTATCAAGAAGGGGTGCTAGATTTTGTCAAAAGTTTTTTCTGCATCTAATGATATAATCATGTGGTTTTTGTTTTGACATCTATTGATGTATTTAATTACATTTATGGTTTTACGAATGTTGAACCAGCCTTTCATCCCAGGAATGAAACCTACTTGGTCATGATGGGTGATTTTTGAGGTGTATTGCTGAATCCGGTTTGCTAGGATCTTATTGAGAATTTTAGCATCTATGTTCATCAAAGATATTGGCCTGTAGTTCTCTTTCTTTGTTGGATCTTTACCTGGCATGGGTATCAATGTGATGTTGGCTTCATAAAATGATTTGGGGAGAGTTCCACCTTTTTCAATCGCCTGGGATACCTTCAGTAGGATTGGTATCACTTCCTCCTTAAATGTCTTGTAGAATTCTGCTGGAAAGCCATCTGGTCCAGGACTTTTTTTTTTTTGTAGGAAGTTTTCTTATTATGTAGTCTGTTTCCTTGATTGTTATTGGTCTATTCAGGGTTTCAATTTCTTCTTGTTCCAACCTAGGTAGGTTGTATGGTGTCAGAAAGTCCTCCATTTCCTTAAGGTTTTCAAGTTTGTTTCCATACAAGTGTACGTAGTAGTCTCTAATGATCTTTTGTATTTCTTCGGGGTCAGATGTGACTTCATCTTTTGTGTTTCTGATTGTGCTTATTTGGTTTTTTACTCATTTTTTGTTGGTCAGTCGAGCTAGAGGACCATCGATCTTGTTTGTCCTTTCGAAGAAACAGCTTTTTGTTTCATTGATTTTTTGTATTGTCTTTTTATCTTCTATGTCCTGGATTTGGGCTTTTATTTTGGTGATCTGGATTCTTCTGCTGAAATTAAGGTTTTTGTGGTTTTGCTTTTCTAGCTTCTTTAGGTGGTTTGTTAGTTGTTAATCTGTGTTCCTTCCATTTTCTTCATGTGTGTTTGTAGGGATATAAATTCACCTCTTACTACAGCTTTCAAGGCATCCCAGAGATTTTGGTAAGATTTTCATTTGTTTCCAGGTATCTTTTGATCTCTGTTTTGATTTCATCATTGACCCAGGAGTTGTTTAGCATCATGCTGTTTAGTGTCCATGTCTTTGTGGGTTTTGGGGGGACCTTGGTGTCAATGTTTATTTTTATTCCACTGTGGTCCGAGAAGGTGCATGGTAGAATTTCAGTCCTTTTAAATTTGCTTAGGCTTGATTTGTGTCCAATTTTGTGGTCGACCTTAGAATATGATCCATGCGGTAATGAGTAGAATTTGTATTCTGTGGTCTTTGGATGGAGGGTTCTGTAGGTATCAATTAAGTCCATTTGGCCCAGAGTCACATTGAGGTTCCGGATCTCCTTGCTGATTTTTTGTCCTGATGATCTGTCTAGGGTTGTGAGTGGGGTATTAAAGTCCCCAGTTATGATGGTGTTAGAGTCAATATCTTTCTTTAGTTTTCCTAGAAGTTGCTTTATGAAAGTTGGCACAACTATGTTGTGTGCATATATGTTTAGGATAGATATTTCTTGTTGATAGAGTGAACCTTTTATCATTATGTATTGGCCCTCTGTATATTTTTTAATTTTTGATAGCTTAAATGGTATTTTGTCTGAAATTAGGATCACGACTCCTCCTTTCTTTTGTGTTCCATTCACCTGAAAATTTGTTTCCCATCCTCTTACTTTGAGTCTGTGTACGTCCATTCTAGTGAGATGGGTCTCTTGAAGGCAGTGTATTGCTGCCTGGTGATATTTTATCCATTTTGCCACTCTATGTCTTTTCAGTGGTGCATTTAGTCCCTTAACATTCAGGCTAATTATTGAAATGTGAGAGTTCATCCCTATCATAGCATTCTTATAGAGTTGCTGTTCTTCTACTTGGGTTTTTTTTTTTTTTTTTTGTCTTTCTTTTGGATTTGGGGTTTGTTCATATATATTTTATTCCTTTTCCTGTACTCTTGTGGAGAATGTT
The DNA here is from genome assembly GCA_027257055.1 of Cephalopachus bancanus. Taxonomy (NCBI): domain Eukaryota; kingdom Metazoa; phylum Chordata; class Mammalia; order Primates; family Tarsiidae; genus Cephalopachus; species Cephalopachus bancanus. The sequence continues at coordinate 9,498,089 of JAPVLO010000024.1, read as the reverse complement.
GTTCTTTTTTCCTTTTCTTCTGTGTTTAGTACTTTCTTAAGTGTTTCATGTAGAGATGGTTTGGTGGCAGCATAAGTTCTTAGGGATTGGATATCTGGGAAAGATTTTAATTCTCCCTCACTGATGAAGCTTAGCTTGGCTGGATAGGTTATTCTTGGTTGAAATTGTTTATCTTTTAGGACTTTAAAGATAGGGCTCCAAGCTCTCCTAGCCTGCAGGGTTTCTGTGGATAATTCTGCTGCTATTCTGATTGGTCTTCCATGGTAGGTGATCTGGCCTTTTTCTCTTGCTGCCTTTAGGACTTTTGTTTTATGCCTACATTGTTTAGGTGAATTATTATGTGTCTAGGTGTTGGTCTTCTCATTTGTTGTCTTGCAGGGGGTCTCTGAATCTCTTGTGTTTGAATTTTTGCATCACTGATTAGATAAGGAAATTTTTCTTGAATGATCTCATGGAAAGTTTGTTCCAATGTGGTCTCTGTCTCTCTTTCTGCCTCAGGGAGACTGATTACTCTTAGGTTAGGCCTCTTGAGGTAATCATTCATCTCTTGAAGGTTTTGTTCTGTCATTTTGAGCTTATTTTCTGTGTTTTTAAGAGTTTGGGTTATTTCTATATTTTGGTCCTCAAGCTCTGAGATTCTTTCTTCTGCTTGGGTAATTCTGCTTTCCATGCTTATCAGTTTGTTATTTATTTCATCCACAGTATTTTTTATTACTCTTATCTCAGATATCAGCTCCTTCCTAGTTTCTTCTTGTGTCTCCTCAATTCTTTTTAATCTCTCCATTATTGTCTTGATATCTACATTTAGTTTGGGACCCTTCATTCTGGAGACTTTTCATTGTTTGCATTCCAAAGTCAGTTTTCTGTGTCTGCCCTCCCAGGGGTCTGGGAGAGACCCATACTCTTCTTTTGGTTTTTCTTCATTTGTGTAGATTTTTCTCTCTACCCCCCTTTTACTCCCCTTCTTCAATTCTGTTTTTGAGAGAATGTAGGGTTGCTTTTATTTCTCTTCTGCAATGTCCTGTTCTTCCTTATAAGGGTCTTCTGGCTTTGTTCACTTTTCAGGTTTGAGCATAGGCTGCAATCTGTACTTTTTGCAGTTTTGTGGCTTAATTGAGAGGGTAGCTGTGGTTCAGAATGCTGATTCTAGCATCCACGAACAGGTGTATGAGCATACTGGAACCTATTTCCCTCTGCCTTGCAATGTGTCTATTCAGCAGTATGTAGTCTTGGTTCCTAGATTAAAAAGGGTTGTATAAAAGAGGAAAATAATGGAGGAATGGGGGATCAATAGGGAGTTAGAAAGAGAGAAGAGTGAGAGGGAAAACAGATATACATACCAACTATCAGGTGAGAAAGAGACACAAGGCCGGGAAGAAGTGAAGAAAGACATGTAAGAAAGATTCCCTAAAGAGTACTGATAGCTACACAGAGACAGGCCAATAAAGTCAAAAACAGTGTATGTCAGAAGGTAAACAACAAACGTGATCAAAACCAACAGTTACAATGATAAAATCATAAGTCAAAATAAGCAAGCAGACTAAAGCCACTTCTCTGATCTCCAATTCTGGCCTCTCCCTTTTGTTTTTCATTGCAGTGTAGGGGTGGGGCTTTGACTCCTGTTTCACGTCATTGCCTTAGGAACTGAGGTAAAGTTTGTTGATAGGTGGGCGAGGCAATGGAAGTCTCTACCTGGAGAATGGTGAGGCAGTTTATGCAGATCTATTTTTCTCTACTTGTCTGGGTCCCCCAGCTTGGGGTTTCATGCTGAGTGCCTCAGCCAGGGTGGCCCCGGAGTTCCAGAGATCCAAAGCTCCAAAGGGCAGGCAGCGAGTGGCGAGAGTGGCCCTGGGCCCCCCACAGGGTACTTCAACCAGGAATGGGACCGGTGTCTCTGAGGGGTAGGCACCCAGAGCCTCCCTGAGTGACTGGCGGCTTGGTGCTGGGTGCCGGGCTGGAGACGATGTAGCCAGGGAGGGAGCTGGGAGGGGGTTGGGACCCGAGACTCCCACGTATGCAGTGGAACAGCAGCAGCAGGGGTCCGCAATATCTGGCCTTAGGAACTGAGGTAAAGTTTGTTGATAGAGGGGTGGGGCAATGGAAGTCTTTACCTGGAGAATGGCGAAGCAGTTTATGCAGATCTGTTTTTCTCCACTTATCTGGGTCGCCCAGCTTGGGGTCTCACACTGAGTGCCTCAGCCAGGGTGGGACTGGAGTTCCAGAGCTCCAAAACTCCAAAGGGCAAGCAGTGAGTGGCAAGAGTGGCTCTGGGCCCCCCACAGGGTACTTCAGCCAGGAACGGGACCAGTGTCTCTGAGGGGCAGGCGCCCAGAGTCTCCCTGAGTGACCAGTGTCTTGGTGCCAGGTGCCAAGCTGGAGACAATGTAGCCAGGAAGGGAGCTGAAGGGGGTTGGGACCCGAGACTCCCACACACGCAGTTGAACAGCAGCAGCAGGAGGCCACAATATCTGGCCCTGTGTGGGACCGAAGGTCTCCGGGCCTTGCACCAGCATGGCTGGTGGTGGGCTGGGGCGTGGGGGAAGAGAAATAATAGCCTTTTTGGGAACTCACGTTTGGAGAATCTCATCAGTTCACCTATGCCATCACCATCTTGTTCTAATGTTCATTTTTAAATATATTGTTTTAATTTCATTACTCAAAACTCAAAAGTATCACAAGTATAATATTCAGAAAATGGCCAATACCACCTTTAGCCAGAAGACACAGCCTGAAGTTCCCTACAGCAGTGGTCCCCAACATTTTGGCATCAGGGAACAGTTTCATGTAAAACCATTTTTCCACAGTGGGTTTGGAGAGGATGTGCGGTGAAACCACATGCTAATGTTAATCAGTTTTTGCAGCTGCTCCCTAGCACTAGCATCACTGCTTCAGCTCTACCTCAGATCATCAGGCAGTAGAGTCTCATAAGGAGCATTCAGCCTAGATCCCTCACATTGGCGGTTCACAATAGGGTCTGCATTCTTTTTTTTTTTTTTTGAGTTGGAGTCTCACTCTGTCACCCAGACTGGAGTGCAGCAGCTGCTCCCGGCCACCGCAGCCTCAACCTGCTGGGCTCCAGCATCCCCCTCAGCCTTCCAGTCTGCATTCTTATGAAAATCTATTGTTGCCACTGGTCTGACATAAGGCAGAGCTCAGGAAATAGAGCCAGCATTGAGAAGGGATGTAAATACAGAACAAGCCTCCATCACAGCCTCTGCTCACATCCTGCTGTGCCGCTGTGTTCCTAGCAGGCCACTGACCTGTTAGGATTTTTGCCAGTAAGTGGTCTGGGGATTGGGGACCCCTGTCCCACAGCACATATCTATTAGAGATAACAGTTTCCCAGTGATGTTATCTCAGGGCTCCTTTAGCCTTTCAAAATTAAAAATGTCAAGATTTCAAATAGCACCAGAACAAGAACAAAGATCAAAATGTCCAGCCAAGCTGGGCTTGGTGGCTCAGCCTGTAATCCCATGCCTTGGGAGATTGATGTGAGTGGATTGCCTGAGCCCATGGGTTCGAGACCCACCTGGGCAACTTGGCAAGACCTCATCTCTACAATAAATAAAAAAATCAGCCGGGCATGGTAGCGCGCGCCTGTAGTTACAGCTGCTTGGAAGGCTGAGGCAGAAGGATTGCTGGAGCCCAGCAATTCGAGGCTGTGGTGGCCGGGAACAGTCACTGCACTCCAGTCTGGGTGACAGAGTGAGACTCCAGCTCAAAAATAAATAAATAAATAAATAAATAAATAAATAAATAAATATTAGCCGGGCATGGTAGCATGAACCTACAGTTCCAGCTACTTGGAAGGCCGAGGCGGAAGGACCACCAGAGCCCAGCAGATCAATGCTGGGGTTGCTGTGAGTGTGCCACTGCTCTCCAGTCTGGGCAATGGAGTGAGGCTGCAACTCAAAAAAAAGAAAAAAAGTGACCATTATTTGACCAAATGAAATATAGTAAGAATTACACATGCTGGCAAGCATATAGAGAAACTATATCCCTCATATATTGCTGCTTGGAATGTAAACTGGTACAGTTTCTCCTGAAAATAGTTGGGCAGCTTCTTAAAAACTAAACATACACTTATCAAAAGATCCATTAATATTTCTAGAATTTTATTACAGAAAAATAAAAACTTATGTCCACACAAAAACCTGTATTAATTATTTAGAGAATTTAATTGTTAGTAAGCAAAGACAGAAATAAGCAAAACAGCCTTTAAAGTGAGTGGATATACAAACAGTGGTGAATCATAACATGAAATACTATTCAGCAATAATGTTATGTTACACACAACTTGTATGTATCTTAAGGACATTATGCTGAGTAAAAAAAGCAATTTCAAAAGTTCACATATTGAATGATTCCATTTATATAAACTTCAGTAAATTTTAACAAATTATAAAGATGGAGAACAGAAGCATTGGTTGCTGTAGGTTAGATGCAGTGGTGGATAAACGGAGTGGATTTAAAGGGTTGGAATGAGGGACATATTTGCAGTGATAGAATAAGTATGTATCTTGATGGTGGGTATATTTACACAAGTCTATACTTGTGATAAAATGGCATGGAACTTTATTTACCAATAAAAATTTCCTGGTTTTTACACTGCATTATGGTTATGTCAAGTGTGACCAGTGGAAGGAAATGGACTAAGGAAACAAGAGGCTTCTGTGTACTCTCTTTGCAATTTCCTGTGGATACTTTTATTTAAAATAAATAATTATGAGGGAGGAAGAGAACTCCCCCAAAAAAGGAAAGAAAATGTGATCGGTACACATAATTTTGATAGTTAAAGAGTAGAAATTTGAAGTTTGGTTCAGCCAAAGAAGCTTATCAAAGGACTATCGATATTCATGGATGGAAACCCTAAAATTGTATATTTAGGCCATAATTAAATTGTTTTCACACGTTTTATTTCACAAATATGAACTTAACATGCTCACTTTCTGTTCAGTCTTTATAGATGTAAACTTGAAAATATTTTTTACATAGCCAGAGAACGTTCTTATATTTTAAAAAGATCATGACAAAGTTCATATATACAATTAAATAATTTAATTCACATTATTCATGAAATTAAAAAGTATTTTTTAGTATTTTATTTTATAGATGTGGGGTGCAAGTCCGGGTTAGGTACATAAGTGGTCTACATATAGGTGCAGTTTGGGTCTCCCACTGGTCCTCACATCGCCTGGCTTAGGATCAGATAACTTTAGTGATGTCATGTGCCCACCTCCACCTTTCTTTCCCTGGCAATGTCCCACTACTGCCAATCCTTTTTTTGTGGTGTTATTATACTAGTTCAGGGTTCACTTATGAGTAGAACATGTGGTACTCAGTTCTTTACTTCTGTAATGGATGACTGAGTGTGATAGACTCTAAATCTAAATATCCAAGTTGATGCAAAGCCCATAATTGTGTCCTCCTTTATGACTTCCTAATATTCCATCATGGATATGTACCACATTTTTTTAATCCATTTCACTTTTGATGAGCAGCATGGTTGGTTCCATGTTTTTGCTATAGTGATTAGTGCTGCAATAAACATTCAAGTGCAGTATCTTTTTGTAGAATGATTTGAGTTCCTCTGGGTATATTCCCTGTAGGCGGATTGCTGGGACATATGAAAGGTCAATTTCTAGATCTTTTAGAAATTACCACACTGTATTCCACAGAGACTGTACTAATTTATATTTCCAACAACAGTGTAGAAGCATTCTAATTTCTCTGCATCCTCTCCAGCATCAGTTGTTCTTTGAGTTATTAATGATGGCCATCCTGACTGGAGTTAGGTGGTACCTCAGTTTGGTTTTGATTGCATTTCTTGGAAGATTAATGAGGCTGCACATTCTTTTAATGTATCTTTTGGCTGTTTGTGTGTCTTCTTTTGATGTGTCGATGAGGGTTCAACCTGAATTCCTTCTTTTTTTTCTCTTGTCTTTCTGTTTTTCTCCTCTATTCACTTTGTGCTAGCCATGTGTATGTGTATCTAGTTATCTTGGTTTTTGTGTTATTATTGTTTGTTTTGTTTCACTTTGTTTTTATTTCAGCTTGTTTTGGGGTGTGTATATATTGTGCATGTGTGTGTATGTGTGTGTGTTCAACTGCTTTTTGCATTGGTTTCTGCTTTGCATCAACATATAGAGTAGTGGAGGGGAGTGGGTCTCAGGGAACATATACCACAATAAGTGAACATTATAATTTGCAAATAGTTTCTGAATCCTAGATCCCCATGCCCTACTTTATTCAAATTTCAAAACCTACAAGAAACAGCAAAGTTTCCCATCCACCATCCTATTTCAAAATAGAAAAATCCAGAGCACAGATCAGGGAAGAATAGAGGACTCAGCAAACATCACAAGGGAAAGTCTCTCCCACTGACACTGAATAACAGAACTAAAGAGAAAAACAAGAGATCTGTCACAAATGAGGAAGAACCAAAGGAAGACCACAGGCAACTTCAAGTGTACCAAAGTCAAAATTCCTGAAAAATCAGCCCTTGGTGCCTAAATAATGGAAGTCACTAAAGTCTGGCCCCAGAATATGTCAGGGATTATGGAAAGAGTGAATAATAAAACTCAAGAAAGACAAGATACAACACTGAAAAAACTAGTAACAGAGATTTTGGCAATAAAAAATTTCATCCAGAAAATAAATGGCAAGATGACAAGCATGGAAAGCAGAATTAATCTAACTTAAGAAAGAATCTCAGAACTTGAAGACTAGAACATGGAATTAGCCCATTCTGTAAAAAACATAAAAAGAAGACTCAGACAGAAAGAACAAAGCCTACATGAGGTGTGCAATTATATCAAGAGGCCAAACTACCCCTTATTGGTATCCCAGAGAGAAAAGGAATTGGGGAACAACTTAGAGCAAGTATTCCAGGAGATAAACCAAGTAAACTTTCCCCATCTCACCAGAGATGTGACCAGCCAATCCCAAGAGATTCAGAGAACACCCACAAGACATCAAATGAGAAGACCATCCCCCAGACACATAGTAATCTGTCTACACAAAGTAGGCACGAAAGAAAAAATCCTAAAGGCAGCAAGAGAGAAAGATCAGACTACCTACTGAAGAAAACCAATCAGAATGGCAACAGACCTGTTGGCAGAAACACTACAAGCAAGAAGGCACTGGAGCCCTATATTCAAAGTATTCAAAGATAAACAATTTCAACCAAGAATTTTCTTTCTATCCAAACTCAGCTTCATCAATGATGGAGAATTAAAAACCTTCCCAGACATCTTATCCCTAAGAGATTATACAGCTTTCAGACCAGCTGTACAGGAGACTCTTAAAACGGTATTAACCACAGAAGAAAGAGAAAAAAAATGCCCACACACTTCCCAAGGGAACAGCAGAGCACAGAATCCACAGAGAATACTATGCAGCACAACACTTGAAAACACACACATACATTAACCCCAAAGCCAAAAAGAAACAAGCAAATGAAGAAAAACTTTATAAGAACCCTATGACAGCAGTAAGCAATCACATTTCAATAATCAGCCTAAATGTGAATGGACTAAATGCACCACTGAAAAGACACAGAATGGTTAACTGGATAAGAAACCATGACCCAATTATTTGCTGCATTCAGGAGACTCATCTCACTACAAGGGACACACACAGACTCAAAATAAAAGGATGAAAAATAAGTTTCCAGACAAATGGATCATAAAGAAGGTATTATTTGCAATCTTAATATCAGACAAAACAACTTTTAAGCTCACAAAAATAAAAAAAGACACTACATAATGATACAAAGTTCAATCCATCAATAAGAAATATATATCCTAAACATATAAGTACCCAGCACAGGAGCACCAGCATTTTTAAAGCAACTACTAAGTAAGCTAAAAAAAAATATATTGACTCTAACACTATTATAGCAGGGGACATGAATACCCCATTGAGAGTCTGAGATAAATCATCGAGGCAAAAAATCAACAAGGAGATCCACAACATAAACTTGACCCTCGAGCAAATGGACTTAATAGATAGCTACAGATTATGTAGATACCTACAACCACATAATGTACATTCTACTCATAACCACATGGAAGGTACTCCAAGACTGATCACATCCTTGGCCATAAATCAAGCATAAACAAATTCCATAAGGTTGAAATTTTGCCATGCACACTCTCAGACCACAGTGGAATAAAAATAAATATCTACACCAACAACATTTCCCCAAAGTCCACAGAGACATGGCATTAAACAGCATGATGCTGAACAACTACTAGGCCAACACTGAAATCAAAGTAGAAATTTAAAGATTCCTGGAAATAAATGAAAATGAAGAAATAGCTTACCAAAATCTCTGGGATTCCTGAAATTAGCTCTAAGAGGGGAATTTATATCTCTACAGACACACATCAAGAAAATAGAAAGAACACAAGTGGAGAGCCTAACAAATCACCTAAGGGAGCTGGAAAGAGAAGACCACGAAAATCCCAACTTTAGCAAGAGAATCCAAATCACCAGAATAAGAGCCCAAATATGGGACATAGAAGACAAATATATCATAGAAAACATCAAGAAAACAAAAAGCTCATTCTTTGAAAGAATTAACAAGATTGATGGACTCCCTAACCAGAATGACTAAGAAAAAGAGAGAAAAAGCCCAAATAAACACAATCAGAAAAACAAAAGATGAAATCACAGTTGACCTGAATAAATACAACAGATTATCAGAGATTACTATGTACACCGATATGGAAACAAACTTGATAACCTAAATGTAATGGAGCACTTTCTCACATCACACAGCCTCCTCAGGTTGAAATAAGAAGATATTGAGACAGTAGGCCAATAGCAACACAAGAAATTGACTCTGTCATACGAAAACTACCTATTTAAAAAAACCCTGGACCAGATGGCTTTCCAGCAGAATTCTACAAAACACACAAGGAGAAGCTGATACCCATCCTATCAAAAGAATTCCAGGCAATTGGAAAAGATGGAATTCTCCCCAAATCATTGTATGAAGCTAACAGCACAGTAATACCCAAACCAGGTAAAGATCCAACAAAAAAAGAGAACTGCAGGCCCATATCCCTTATGAACACAGATGTCAAAATCATCAACAAGATTCTAGAAAATTGGATCTAAAAACACATCTCAAAACTCTTCCACCATGACCAAGTACACTTTATCTCCAGGATGCAGTGCTAGTTGAACATGTGCAAGACCATAAATGTAATTAAACACATCAGCAGATATAAAAACAAGAACCACATGATTAAATCATTAGATGCAGAAAAAGCTTTTGATAAGATCCAGCATCACTTCTTGATAAAATCCCTCAAATACCTAGGTACAGAAGGAACATACCTCAAAATAGTAAACGTCATTTACAATAAACACACAGCTAACATATTGTTAAATGGACAAAAAATGGAAACATTTTCCCTGAAAACTAGAACAAGACAAGGCTGCCCACTCTCACCCCTCTTGTTCAATATTGTGTTGGAAGTCCTAGCTCAGGCAATTAGACAAGAGAAGGAAATCTGGTCCATCCAAGTAGGAAAAGAGGAAGTCAAGTTATCCCTCTTTGCTGGTGATATGATCCTATACCTTGAAAATCTAAGAGAATCTGTCAAAAACCTGCTTGCACTGATAAAAGACTTTGGCAAAATCTCAGGATACAAAATAAATGTGCAAAAGACAGTGGCATTCCTGTACACCAACAACAAGCAGGCAGAGACCCAAATTAAAAGCACAACCCCATTCAAAATAACCACCCAAAATCAAAGAAATGAAAGACCTTACAATGAGAGCAAAACACTGCTGAAAGAAATCACGCAAAACCCATTAAGTTACCTACATCATTCTTCTCAGACTTGAAAATGACAATACAGAAATTCATATTGAAACATAAATGACCATGAATAACCAAAACAATCCATAACAAAAGAAACAAAGCAAAAGGTATCATACTTCAAACATTACTATGAGGCTACAGTAAACAAAACAGCCTGGTATTGGTACAAGAACAAGCACATAGACCAATGGAACAGGATAAAGATTCCAGAAGCACAGTCTCAATTTCCCAACCAACTCATCTTTGACAAAGCTTCCAACAGCAACTACTGAGGAGGGGAGAACCTATTCTGATTACATTCAGAAGATTGAAACAGGACTCCTACCTATCACCATACACAAAAGTTAACTCTAAATGAATCAAAGATCTAAACGTAAAACCTCAAACTATAAGAATCTTAGAAAATGCAGAAGAAACCCTTATGGAAATTGGAACTGGCAACCAATTCCTATTCATAACCCTAAATGCCCTTACCTTAAGATATAAGATTGACAAGTGGAACCTCATCAAATTAACAAGCTTCTGCAAAGCAAAAGAAACCATCAAGAAAGCAAAGAAGTTGGGCTTGATGACTCAGCCTGTAATCCTGTGCTTTGGGAGGCTGAGGTGAGTGCATTGCCTGAGCCTGCTGGTTTGAGACCCACCTGGGCAACTTGGCAAAACCTCATGTCTGCAATAAATAAAAAAAATCAGCCGGGCATGCCTGTAATAGCGCATGCCTGCAATTTCGGCTACTCTGAAGGCTGAAGCAGAAGGATCGCCAGAGCCCAGTAGGTCAAGGCTGCAGTGGCCAGGAGCAGCCACTTGCACTCCAGTCTGGGCGACAGAGTGAGACTCCAACTCAAAAAAAATAAAAAAAGAAAAAAAGAAAAAAGAAAGCAGAAAGACAGCCCACAGAATGGGAAAATTATTTGCCAACTGTATCTCTGACAAAGGCCTAACATCTAGTATCTACAAGGAACTCAAACACGCTGAAAGGAAAAAACAAACAGCCTCATTAAAAAGTGGACAAAAGACATGAATACACACTTCTCAAAAGAAGATATACAGGAAGCCAATAGACACATGAAAAAGTGCTCAGCCTCACTCATAATCAGAAAAATGCAAATCAAATCCACATTGAGATATCACCTAGCCCCAGTAAGAATGACCATCATTAATAAAACAAATAGCAGCAGATGCTGGAGATGATGTGGAGAAAAAAGAATGCTTCTATACTGCTGCTGGGAATGCAAACTAGTGCAATTTCTTTGGAAGACAGTGTGGCAATTTCTGAAAGAACTAGAAATTGACCTTCCATATGATCCAGCAATCCCCCTATTGGGAATATACCCAGAGAAGCTCAAGTCATTCTACAAAAAAGATACCTGCACATGTTATGTTTGCTGCCGCCCTATTCACAACAGTAAACACATGGAGCCAACCATGCTGCCCATTGAAACTGGACTTGATTTTAAAAATGTGGTACTTATACACAATGGAATATTGTGCAGCCATAAAGAAAGGACAAGCATGTGGACTTCACAGCAACTTGGTTGAATTTGGAGTCGATCATACTCAGTGATCTATCATAGAAACAAAGAACAGAGTACCATATGTTCTCACTCATAAGCGAAACTTGAACAATTATAATACTATAAGAAAGGAATTGGCAGTAGTGTGAAACTGTCAGGGGAGGGGGATGGGATTGGTAGTTGAGGAGAACTGCTAGGGGTGGGAGGGGCATACCTCATCAACAAGGGTACCTGTATAAGCAACTTCTGTATACCTAAGACTGAATTGTACTACACATCTTTATAATAAAAATTTAAAAATGGAAATAAAAGCTACCAAGAACAGCCAAAAAATACTCAACAAAAGAAACAAAGCAGGAGGTATCACACAGACTTTAAACTTTATTGTAAGGATATAATAATCAAAACAACTTGGTATTGGTACAAGAACAGGCATATAAAAGAATAGAACAGAATAGAGATTCCAGAAGCAAAACCTCAATTTCTCAACTAACTCATCTTCAACAAAGCCCCCACAAACAACCATTGGGGAGAAGATAAATTATTTAATAAATGGTGCTTGGAAAATTAACTGACCATATGCTGAAGAATGAAACAGGACACATACCTATCACTGTACAGAAAAAAAAATCTACTCTAAATGGGTCAAAGACCTAAACATAAAACCTTCAACTATAAGAATCATGAGGAGACACAAAAATGCAGGAGACACAATTATAGACTTTGGAATAGGAAACCAATTTCTGATCAAAATCTCAAAAGTGCATGACATAAGAGATAAGATAGACAAGTGAGACCTCATCAACCTGAAAAGCTTTTGCAAAACAAAAGAAATCAAGAGAGTGGAGAGTCAGTTCACAGAATGGGAAAATATATTTGTCAACTGTACCTGATAAAGGCCTAACATCCACCATTTACAAGAAAAAGTTGCATTGTATTTTCTGTATATTGTCATAATATGTTTGTGAAACTAAAGTTGAATTACAATTTCTATTTAAAGATTTTCAGAAAAACAATTTCTAAAATGAGACTTAACTAAACTAAAAAGCTTCTGCACAGCAAAATAAATAATCAACAGAATGAACAAATGACCTACAGGTTGGGAGAAAATATTCACAAACTATTCATCTGACAAGGGACAAATACCCAGAATCTACACGGAACACAATTCAAAAAAATTTTAAGCAAATAATCCCATTAAATGTGGGCAAAAGACATAAGTAGACATTTTTCAAAAACAAAACATACTAATAGCAAGCAATCACATGAAAAACTGCTCACTGTTGCTAATCATCAGATAAATGTAAATTAAAACCACAATGAGATTATCATTTTACACCAATCAGAATGGCTATTATTAAAAAGGTGAAAAACAAACAAAAAAACCCATATGTTAGCAATGATGTGAAGAAAAGGGAATGCTTGTACACTATTGGTGGAAATATAAATTACTACAAAAAAAACACTTCTCAAATAATTTAAAATAGTTCTATCATTGCATCTAACAATCCTACTTCTTGGTTCATACTCAAAGGGGAATAACTCATCATATAGAAATAATACTTGCACTCGTGTGTATTGTGCTCATATGTTTGTTAGAATATATATGAGATACATACATCATATATTATATACATACAATGACATTTATTCAGGATAAAAAAGAAATCATGATTTTGCAGCAACATGAATGGAACTGGAGGTCATTATCTTAAGTTAAATAACTCAGAAACTGATAGTCAAATACCATGTCCTCACTTATAAGGGGATACTAAAGAATGTGTATATATGGACATAGAGTGTAGAATAATAGACACTGGAACTTCAAAGGGTGGGAAAGAGGTGAGGGACGGGAAATTATATAATGTATACAAGGTACATTGTTTTGATGATAGCTATGCTAAAGGCTCAGACTTTGCTTTGTAATATATCCATGTAACAAAACTGCACTGTTACCCTTGACAATTATACACATTTTAAGACATATTTTGCTGAAAATTTACTGATACACTACAAGACTACAAGGTGTTGAAAATTTTTCTGTGTCTCTTTTGAGGAGAAGTATAAAAATAAATTTTTGAGAGACCTAGAATAGGTACATAAGAATCAACATGTGCTCTACATTTTTTATGGGTACAAAGACATTTTCCTTTAAGAAATGTTTCAATATTTATATGTGATGTATTAAGTAGACAATTTTCGTAGCACACTTCACAGTAGTCTCCTGGTAGAACACATTTTGTCAGATTTGTCTTCACATTTTTATTCATCCATTCATTCAGTCAACATACATTGGTTAAGGGACTTCTTTTTTTTTGAGTTGGAGTCTCACTCTGTCACCCAGACTGGAGTGCAGTGGCCGCTCCCAGCCACCGCAGCCTAGACCTTCTGGGCTCCTGCCATCCTTCCACCTCAGCCTTCCAACTAGCCGGAATTACAGGCATGCGCTACCATGCCCGGCTGATTTTTTGATTTGTTGTAGAGATGAGGTCTCACTGCCCAGGTGGGTCTTGAACTCACAGGCTCAGGTAATTCACTCACCTCAGCCTCCCAAAGGCACGGGATTACAGGCTGAGCCACCGAGCCCGGCTGGTTAAGGGACTTCTGTATGCTAGGTATGACCTAAGCTTTTGGGAGGTATTAGTGAAAAAAAACAAAACAGAAAAAATTGTAAAACTGGTTGAGCCTTACTTTTTTGAAGCAGGATACAGACCATACATGATACACACAAAAAGTAAATTGTAGATACTGTTGTTAGTTGATCCATATTAGAAAACTTTATATCAAAGTAAGGGAGATTACTTATGCCCATAATTACTTTTGTCTTTCACTCCTGACAACATTAAATTTATGCAAAATAGAAAAAAGATTTCACTTCCAGAAATGTGGTTTTCCTTAGAAACATTCATTTAAGTAGGTATAACTCATCTTTTATTTTAAGAAGTATAGTTTTCACAGTTCTCAAAGTTAAGGAAGAAAAGTATTTTCTATAATAATGTTGTCTGTATTTTTTTCTTCTGAGTTTTTTTTTCTGAAAACATTGCAATGCAAGTGAAAAAATATATTTAACATGAAGAATTCATTGTTTGAAGGATACCTTTTTTCATTAAAGATTTTTCTTGTATAATTTTATGTTAAAATATTGTTTTTTTCTACTTTTTGCTTTAACATACTTAGGGAAAGCCTAGCATTTGCCCTTGAGAAAATAGGTTCAGTGATCTAGTGAAAACAGAGTATGACTTGACATATAGAAGCAGTTAGTCACATACTTGCTGACATCTGAGTCAAAATTCCATGCCTGCTATAAAGGTTATTTTTATTTATTTTATTTTTATTTTCATTTATTTATTTTTTTGAGTTGGAATCTCACTCTCTTGCCCAGACTGGAGTGCAGTGGCCGCTCCCGGCCACCACACCCTCGACCTGCTGGGTTCCAGCGATTTTTCCACCTCAGCCTTCCAATTAGCTGGAATTACAGGCACGTGCTACCACACCTGGCTAGTTTTTTGATTTATTGTAGAGATGAGGTCTCACCAAGTTGCCCAGGTGGATCTCAAACCCACGGGCTCAGGCAATCCACTCACCTCAGCCTCCCAAAGCACAGGATTACAGGCTGAGCCACTGAGCCCAGCTAAAGGTTATTTTTAAACAGTCACATTTGAAAATTATTTTTTATTTTGATTAGTTCTATTTGGCTGGTTAGTGTCTTTTAGCATTTTATAATGTCAATAGACTTTCTTGTTATGAATTTTCCAAGATAGTTAAATCCCTCAATACTTTAAATAATCCTTAATGATGAGTTATTATTATTTCATTTTTACCCCTTTGGCAGCTTTGTGGTATTTTGCTTAAAGATCAATGACAGAATTTACACTTGTAAATCAAATTATAGTTTTTTCATCATTTCTAAAAAAAAAAACCCAACTTTCCACCACTTTAATAATGGAAATAAAAATTTTCACTGGAGATAATAAATAACTTTTTTTGTCCTTTTTAAAAAGCAGTACTCCATTAGTTTTTCTACAAAGTGAAGAAAAAGTTGCAAAAATAAAATTTTCAATATCCAAAATACCATATTTCACTTCAAGTTAATAAAAAATATAGCGCCATCGTATTGAGAGGAGGAGGTAGTTAGAGAAAAGCTAGGGTGGGTCCCCCCGGTAACAAAGTAGCAAACTTGCTGCAGGCCTCTAGGATTGATACACTAACATCTGTAAAAAAAAAAAAAAAAAAAAAAAAAAAGCTTCCTACAAGCTCCATGGCCTAGGACAAGGAAACAGTCACTGCTGGTATTGAAAACAATCAATCAGCTCACCCACCGGTAAGTGCTGACCAATCAGCTCACTATGTTCCTTATCCCCAGCTGATTGGTTCTTAGTACTGACCAGTCAGCACAGCTAGTGCCAACTAATCAGCTCACAGCTAGTGCTAGTCAATCGGCTCAGTCTTAGGGCTATAAAAGCACCAGATTTTGGCCCTAGATCAGCAAACCTCCTTGGGCTCCCTCCCTCTCTGGGAGCTTTTCTGTTCTTTGGATAAATTCTGCTTTTCTACCTTCCAGCCATCTGTGTCCCTCATTCCTCCTGGTCCTGAGACAAGGACCCAGACCTGAAGAGCTGCAGGCGATCATCAAAAAAAAGAGGTGCACATCCCAGAAGAGTCAGTTGAACTGTCAGTGAGCTGCTGGCACAAGGTGAGACTCCTTAGCTAAGACATTTCTAGGGACTAGAAATGCTAGCCTACTGAATCAGCAACATTGCCAGCCTACTGAATCAGCAACATTATCAGGGCTTGACTTGCTGGCCCATTAAAGTCAACACTCCTGACTTCTGGCAAGACAGTGATGGGGCAGCCTGGTCTATGAGACCCTCCACAAAGGAGAATGCAGAGGGTCTCTGGCTCTCTCCCCAGGGGCTGCAGATCCCATCGTTGGTAGCCTGCTCCTCACACAGAGCACAGCTGTCACCACCACTGGGGCATCATGGCAGTCTGGATAGCCACTGCAGCTGTAGATGCAGCAGCTGCTGGCACTGCCATGGCCTCGGTGGTGGCCATAGCACATTGCACCACCCATGTCTGAGGCAATCCACGACTTCAGGCCTTGAAGCCCCTGCAGGCAAGATCTGCTGGGATCTCTGCCACCTTTGCTGCCACCGTGATGTCCTGCTGACTGTGGGTCTCCTCCTGTGTCCCCTGAGGCAGGCTCCCATCTCCAGCCACTGCCTGGCTCCTGTTCTGCTCCACCCCCTCTGGGGGAGCAGCTGAGATAGCACCACCTGCTGGCGATTGACGGTAACAACACCGAAACAGGAAAAACAAGCTTGAAAAGCAGACACAGGCCAGATTTGAGTGGTGAACTGAGTGGTGATCTGAACTGCCCTTCACAGTAGGCCAGGGCAACTGACCTGAACTGAACAAATTTACCAGCCTGAGAAGACAGCTACAAATCAGAGCTGAAATGTCAGAGCTGAAACAAAAAGTCTCAGAGTGTGCTTGATTGGTTCTGTTAGTAATGACTTGATTCTATTCCTACTGTTTTGTTCCTTTTTTTCTCTCTTCTTTTTCTTCTTTTTTCTCTTCTCTGTAAACCATATCTTTGTATAGAGGAACAGTACCCCAATAAAGTGGTTGTTTAGCTTGTATGTTAACATCATTGGATGTTTTAGTTTTTTTTGTATGGGAGTTGGTTAGTCTGTAGCCATGGTCTATTGTTTTTATCTGTTTCGGTTTAGGTCTCTCTCTCCATTTGTTGGTACACTTATCTGTTTCCCCCCTTACTCCTCTCTCTCTCTCTCTTTACCCCCCAATCACCCCACAGTCTGCTCCATTCTCTTCCTTCTGCTAACCTCATTTTATTTCAAGGAGTAAACCCCACTGCATGGACAGATTCCAAGGCAGTGAGAAGTGAGTTTCAGATTACTCATACACCTGTCAGCAGATACCAGACCTGCAGATAGATTTTGAATCACAGCTCCCCCTTAAGTAAATCTCAAAACTGCAAAAAGTACCACTCCCAACCTACAGTGCAACTCCAGAATTGAACAAAGTAAGAAGGCATATATAAAGAAGACTAAGAGATTGAATAAACAGAAATAAAAGCAACGTCTGTACCCCTGAATAAAAGAATTAAAGAAGACAGTGATGTGGAGGGAAGGAAAAAGTAGAGAGGGAAAAAACTGCACAAATGAAGAAAAACCAAAAGAAGAATATAGATCTCACACAGACCCCTAGGAGGTCAGACACTGAGAAAACAGACTCTGGAACACAAATAATGAAGAGCCCCCAGAATGACTGGTCACATACAACAAACCCAGACATGACGACATTAATAGAGAGAATTAAAAAAATTGAGGAGAGACAAGGGGAAAATAGAAAGGAGTTGATGTCAGAAAATAACAGCAGTAAAGAATACTGTGATAGAAATAAATAATAAACTAATAAGCATGGAAAGCAGAATTAGCCAAGCAGAAGAAAGAATCTCAGAGCTCAAAGACCAAAACATAGAAATAACCCAAACTGTCAAAAACATGGAAAAGAAGCTCAAAAAGACAGAACAAAACCTTCAAGAGATGAATGATCACTTCAAGAGACTGAATTTAAGAGTAATTAGCCTTCCTGAGGCAGAGAAAGAAAGAGAGGCCACACTGGAGCAAAAATTTCATAAAATTATTCAAGAAAACTTCCCTAATCTCATCAGTGATGCAAAAATTCAGACACAAGAGATTCAGAGAACCCCTGCAAGACAACAAATGAGAAGACCCACTCCCAGACACATAATAATTTACCTAAACAAAGTAGGTATAAAAGAAAAATTCCTAAAGGCAGCAAGAGAAAAAAGTCAGACTACCTACCAGGGAAGACCAATTAGAAGAGAAGCAGATTTATCTAAAGAAACCCTCCAGGCTAGGAGAGCTTGGAGCCCTATCTTCAAAGTTCTAAAAGATAAACAATTTCCACTGAGAATAGCCTACCCAGCAAAGCTAAGCTCCATCAGTAAGGGAGAATTGAAATCTTTCCCAAATATCCAATCTCTAAGAACCTACACTACCACCAGACCACCTCTACAAGAAACACATAAGAAAGTATTGAACACAGAAGAAAAGGAAAAAAGAACAACAACGTTCTTCACAAGAGTACAGGCAACAGGTAAAAAAAAACACATGATCCAACTCTAAAATCAAAAGAAAGACAACACACAAACAGGAAGAACAACAACAACTCTGTAAGAACATTATGCTAGGGATCAACTCTTACATTTCAATAATTAGTTTGAATGTGAATGGACTAAATACACCACTGAAAAGACATAGAATGGCAAAATGGATAAAATATCCCCAGGCAACAATCTATTGCCTTCAAGAGACTCACTTCACTAGAAAGGACACCCACAGACTCAAAGTAAGAGGATGGGAAACAAGTTTTCACGTGAATGGAACACAAAAGAAAGGAGGAGTCATGATTGCAACATTTGGAGATACTGAAAGAGGCACAGGATAAAGGGCCAGTATAAACCAAGCGTTTATTGGGGGAGAAACTCCCAGGCAAGGTCCCATGGTCCAGAAAGATGGGCCAGCGGAGTCGTGTCCAAGGAGGGGCAGGCTGGGGTTTTTAAGGGCACTGTATTTGGGGAGGGTGTTGGGGGCTTCATTAAAGTGGGGAGACAAAGTGTCACATCTGGCATGGGCTGGAAAGTTTCTGTCTGGCCCTTCTCGGCAGCTGCCGGAAGGTTCCAGGAAGCTTTAAGCAAGGTATGTGGTTGTGGGTTTAGGGTGGAAGGCCGCATAGGGGATCGTGGGTGGAGGGGCAGATGGGGGAAGGTGAGTGCTGCTTCCGCCTGAGCCTAACATCCCCATCTCTTTGGTATAAGGGGTGTTGACTCTATCTGGCTGCTTCAAGCTGAAAGGGGGTGTAGTTTTAGGGGAGGCTGGGATGGGGTGGCTTGGAGGGAAGTGGGGCATACGGATAGGGGTGCAGGAGTAGCTGATTGACTACGACACGAGAAATTTCCTTCATGCGAGACTGCAAAAAATTAAACAGACAGGGTGCAACCATAAGTAAAAGACAGATAAGTAGAACAGGTCTCAAGAATGACATGACCCATTGGGTGATGCCCGAGTTCCACCAAGCTAAGAAGGGCGATTCTGTGGTGTTTTTTGGGCAAAGTTTGTCTCCCAGCTTTTGGAGGACATTGACATTTTTCTCTACCAACCCTGTTTCATTAATGTAGAAACAGCATTCTTCCTGGAGAAACATGCAGGTTCCACCCTGGCCGGCTGTAAGGAGATCAAGGGCCCTACGGTTCTGTAAAGTAATCCAGGCTAGAGAGGTTATTTGCCATTGCAGGGATGCTAGGGAGCTTGTGGATGCTTCCAGAGTGGCTTGGAGTCTTTCTTCCAGATTTTGGGAAGAAAGGAGACTGTGTCCCTGTGCTCCCCACCCAGCCCTCCAGCTGCCAAGGACGTGGTAAATGTGAGACCAAGCATGAGGGGGAGAAATGCCACAGGGCAGGCATGGCAGGGAGTGAGAAAGACTTTAGAGTTATCCCCAGGTTGTCCAGGAACAACAAATGGAATTCCTGTATCCTGGAGGGGCCTAGGAGAGAGAGCACCCAATGTCCCAACAGTTCATGGACTCTGAGGGGAGAAGACAGTGATATGGTGATGTAAGGAAAGTTTTAAAGCCTCCTTGGTTAGAATAGCTGCCACCGCTAGTGCCTGTAGGTAGGGTTGCCACCCCTGAACAGTGGTATCAAGCTGTTTGGAGAGGTAGTCTACCGGGTGGTGGGAGGGGCCCACCGAGTGTGTTAGAACTCCTACAGCTATTCCATGGCACTCATCTGTGAACAAACAGAAGGGCTGAGAGGGGTTAGGGAGACACAGTGGTGGTGAAGACAGGAGGGTGTCATGGAGAGGAACAAATGCCTTGTGAACCTCAGTGGAGGAGGTGAGGGGCCCCGTAGGTGTTTGTTTGGTGGCTGCATACAAAGGTTTGGCTAACAGGGTGAAGTTAGGGATTCATTGTCTGAAGTACCCCCCAAAGCCCAAAAAGGACAAAATTTGGTACCATTTTCTAGGGGTGTTAGCTGCTGTATAGCATCGAGGCAGTCCATTGTCAGGGCCTTAGTGGTGGGAGTAAGGTGGATGCCAAGGTAGATGACTTCAGGTTGTGTGAGCTGGGCTTTCTGGGGGGACACCTGGTATCCCCTAGAGGCCAGGAAATTGAGAAGGGTGGCAGTGTGTGTGTGGGACAGCTCCACAGAAGGGCTGCAAAGTAAGAGATCATCCATGTACTGGATGAGGTGGCTAGATTGGAGAGGGCAATCAGCTAGGTCAGCCACGAGAGCCTGGCCAAAGAGGTATGGGCTGTCCTGGAAGCCCTGTGGCAAGACTGTCCACATAAGTTGTTGTGCCTGTTCCATGTCGGATCCTCCCAGGTGAAAGCAAAAAGGGGGTAAGAGTTTGGGTGTAGGGGGATAGTAAAGAAAGCGTCCTTGAAGTCAATGACAGTGAAATGTGATGTCTGAGGTGGTATCCGAGATAAAAGAGTGTAGGGATTAGGAACCACTGGGTGGAGAGGGACCACCGCCTCATTAATGAGACAGAGGTCCTGGACCAAGTGGTAGTCTCCAGAGGGCTTCTGGACCAGAAGGATGGGAGTGTTACATGGAGAGTTAACAGATATGAGGAGGCCCTGAGAAAGCAAGCGAGTGATGATGGGTTTAAGGCCCTTATGATGTGTGGCTGAAATGGGGAACTGGGGCTTAGAAGGGAAGTTAGAGGGGTTTTTCAAAACTATGCAAACTGGGGTGTGGTGTTGGGCTATGACTGGGGTGGAAATGTTCCACACATTGGGGTTGACTAGGTGGGGCGGGAGGGGAGGCGGCAGGTTTGAGCTGGGAAAAACAGAGATTAGAGAAATATTGGCAAGGAGTGGGGCTGCCGATCGAACTGGCAGCATTAAAGTGGCCCCCAGTTTTGAGAGGATATCCCTGCTGAGCAACAGAATGGGGCAGAACGGGACAATAAGGAAGGAGTGACTAAACATCCAATCACTGAGAGGACAAGGTAAAGGTGAGATTTGAAGGGGGGCAGATGGCTGGCCGTCGTTACCAACAACTGAGACCTGGGAAGGAGATAGAGGCCACGAAAAGGAAGGCAGAACCGAATAGATAGCCCCCGTGTCCACGAGGAATGAGACTGACTCACCCACTACCTGGAGTAAGACCCTGGGCTCGGCAAGTGTAAATGAGGTCTTCAAGTCTGGGCATCCTCAGCTTTCTAACAATCTAAGCAGCTCATGGAGCAGAGCAGGCGGTCCAGCCACTCCCCCGTGTGGTGGCACCGGGGCTTGGCCAGACCAACTGCAATCCAACTTTCAATGGCCCTTTTGTTTGCAGATAGGGCATGGCTTACTTGGTGGATGCGGGTTAGGGCACTGCTTGGCCTAGTGTCCTTCCTGGCAACACTTAAAACAGACTCCTGGAGGAGCTTTGCTACCCATCTCCAGACGTTGAGAGACCCTCCGTACTTTGTTACATTGGCCTCAGGGCTGCAACCAGGGCGTGGGCTTGCGCTTTAGCGGCCTGCTGGAGGCACTGCTGCCTAGCGGTTTCTGCATCTTCTTTGCGGGTATTAAAAAACCATAAAGGCCATGTTTACCAGGTCACGAACAGGGGTTTGAGGGCCATCCTCTGCCTTCTTTAGCTTTCTGCGGATCTCAGGGGCGGATTGAGTAATGAAATGGGTAGTGAGAACAGTAGCTCTGGCAGGATCGTCTGGACTGAATCAGGTGTGGAGAGTCATAGCCTCAGTGATGTGGTTTAGAAAAACAGTTGGGTTTTCATTTGAGCCGTGGGTTATTTCCCTAAGCTTATCATAATTCACTAACTTTTGAGATGCCACCTCAAGTCCTGCCTGAATGCACCATATCATGTGATCTCTACATCTATGTCCTATATGGCCTGCTTGGCAGTCCCAATGGGGGTCTGTTGCTGGGATGGCCTCGGCCCCCACTGGCTGCATGTTGTCCATTAGATGGACTTTATCTGCATACTCCCGAGCAGCAGCCATGATATGATCCTGTTCGTCGGGAGTGAGGGTGGAAGTAGAGATAACATGAATATCATGCCATGTCAGATCATAAGCCTGAGTAAGGTAACGGAACTCTTTGGTAAAGGCAATAGGGTTGGCAGAAAATGACCCCAATCATTTTTCAATGGCAGATAAGTTGGCCAAGGAAAAATGGATGTGTACTTGCACAATGCCATCTGGTCCTGCGACCTCTTGGAGAGGACAAATGGGCATTGGAGTAAGGGGGTGGGGAGGATGGTCCATGTAATGTGAGCAGATATGTGCACTGACTGGAGAGGGGAGAGAGAGCAGTGGAAGGGGAGAGTCGGAAGGTGAAGGACGAAGATGAGGATAGAGAGAGGGCAGGTTGTATGGAGGTGAGTTGGAAGAAGGAGGAGGAGGATTTGGAGGGTGAGGGGTTGGTGCAGCTAAGTCTTCCAGAAGATCTATGAAGGGGGGAGGCTCTGGATCAGGTAGGAGAGGCTTGTTGTACTTGGGTGGGGGGCCTGGGGTAGATGAAGGGGAAGGGGAAGGGGGGTTTCCCTTTGTCAGCAAGATTTGGGTTGTGGAACAATACTGACACAGGGAAGGACAGGAGCGCAGGAGCGAGAAGGCCTGAACATAGGGAATCTCTGACCATTTTCCACTGCATTTGCAGAAGTTATCCAAGTCAGCGAGGATGTTAAAATCAAAAGTTCCCTCGGGGGGTCCACTCGGACCCATTATCCAGTTTATACTGAGGCCAGGCCACAGTACAGAAATGGACTAAGTGTTTGCGTCAAATGTCCGGGGTTAATCCCAATTTGTTGAGATTACTAAGAAGACAGCCCAGAGGCATCTTAGAATTAGATTTGGAAGGTAGGTTACCCATGTCGATCTAAATTTCCAGGGCCTGTCTGAGTCTGAAAAGGTGTCCCAATTCATGTAAAGACTGGCCGGGCAGAGTGAAGGTCAGGATAAACAGGGCGTCCCCAGGATTTATCGCTGACGGGAACGGAGGGCTTTCCCTAGCACAGCTGTGACTTCTGACAGGGAGGCCCAGAGAAGGAAAGAGAAATCGACACAGGGGGAACTCATCTCATGAAAGTTTGAGTGGAGGAGTGGGTCGGAGACTCGCAGTTTGGGCCAGAGGCATCGGGGCAGGAGGTCCCTGAGCTGGGAGGTGAGGCCTGTGTGGCTCAGTCAACTCCCGGGTTTTGGCACCAAGATGTAACATTTGGAGATACCAAAAGAGGCACAGGACAAAGGGCCAGTATAAACCAAGCATTTATTGGGGGAGAAACTCCCAGGTGAGGTCCTGTGGTCCGGAAAGATGGGTCAGGGGAGTCACACCCAAGGAGGGGCAGGCTTGGGTTTTTAAGGGTGCTGTATTTGGGGAGGGTGTTGGGGGCTGCATTAAAGTGGGGAGACAAAGTGTTGCATCCAGCTTGGGCTGGAAAGTTTCTGTCTGGCCCTTCTCAGCAGCTGCTGGAAGGTTCTAGGAAGCTTTAAGTGAGGTAAGTGGTTGTGAGTTTGGGGTGAAGGGGCGCATAGGGGACCTGTGGATGGAGGGGCAGATGGGGGAAGGTGAGTGCTGCTTCCCCCTGAGCATAACAGTGATCTTAATCTCAGACAAAATACCCTTTATGCTATAAAAAATTTAAAAAGATACAGAAGGCCACTACATAATGATAAAAAGTTCAATCCATCAACAAGAAATATCCATCCTAAACATATATGCACCCAGCATAGGAGCACCGACTTTCATAAAGCAGCTCCTAGGTAAACTAAAAAAAGATATCGACTCCAATACCATCATAGCTGGGGACTTTAACACCCCACTCACAACCCTAGACAGATCATCAGGACAAAAAATCAGCAATAAGATCCAAAACCTCAATGTGACTCTAGATCAAATGTACTTAACTGATACCTACAGAACCCTCCATCCAAGGACCACAGAATACACATTCTACTCATCACCGCATGGAACGTACTCTAAGATCAACCACATACTTGGCCATAAATCAACAATAAGCAAATTTAAAAGGACCGAAATTTTACCATGCACCTTCTTGGACCACAGTGGAATAAAAATAAACATTAACACCAACAAGGTCTCCCCAAAACCCACAAAGACATGGACACTAAACAGCATGATGCTAAACAACTCCTGGGTCAATGATGAAATCAAAACAGAGATTAAAAGATACCTGGAGACAAATGAAAATGAAGAAACATCTTACCAAAATCTCTGGGATGCCATGAAAGCTGTAGTAAGAGGGAAATTTATATCTCTACAAACGCACATGAAGGAAATAGAAGGACCACAAATTAACAGTCTAACAAGCCACCTAAGGAAACTGGAAAAGCAAGACTACAAAAACCCCAATTTCAGCAGAAGAATCCAGATCACCAAAATAAAAGCCCAAATCCAGGACATAGAAGACAAAAAGATAATATAAAAAAATCAATAAAACAAAAAGCTCGTTCTTCGAAAAGATAAACAAGATCATTGTTCCCCTAGTTAGACTGACCAAGAAAAAGAGAGAAAAGGTGCAAATAAACACAATCAGAAACACAAAAGATGAAGTCACATCTGATCCTGAAGAAGCACAAAAGATCATTAGAGACTACTATGTACATGTGTATGGAAACAAACTTGAAAACCTTAAGGAAATGGAGGACTTTCTGTCATCCTACAACCTGCCTAGGTTGAAACAAGAAGAAATTGAGACCCTAAATAGACCAATAACAATCAAGGAAATTGACTACGTAATAAGAAAACTACCTACAAAAAAAAGCCCTGGACCAGATGACTTTCCAGCAGAATTTTATAAGACATTTAAAGAGGAGCTGATACCAATCCTACTGAAGGTATTTCAGGCTATTGAGAAAGATGGAACTCTCCCCAAATCATTATACGAAGCCAACATCACATTGATACCCAAGCCAGGTAATGACCCAACAAAGAAAGAGAACTACAGGCCTATATCTTTGATGAACATAGATGCTAAAATTCTCAACAAGATCCTAGTGAACAGGATTCAACAACACATCTCAAAAAAATCATCCATCACGACCAAGTAGGCTTCATCCCTGGGGTGCAAGGCTGGTTCAACATTCGTAAAACCATAAATGTAATTAAATACATCAACAGATGTCAAAACAAACACCACATGATTATATCATTAGATGCAGAAAAAACTTTTGATAAAACCTAGCACCTCTTCTTGATAAAAACCCTCGAACATCTAGGCATACAGGGAACATACCTCAAAATAGTAAAAGCCATCTATGAGAAATCCACAGCCAGCATACTCCCAAATGGACAGAAATTGGAACCATTTCCCCTAAAAACTGGAACAAGGTAAGGATGCCCACTCTCACCTCTCCTGTTCAATAGAGTATTGGAAGTCCTGGCTAGAGCAATCAGAGAAAAGAAGGCAATCAGGGGTATCCAAATAGGAAAAGAGGAAGTCAAGTTATCTCTCTTTGCAGATGATATGATTGTGTACCTTGAAAACCCAAGAGAACCTGTCAAAAACCTCCTTACACTGATAAAGGTCTTTGGCAAAGTCTCAGGGTATAAAATAAATGTGCAAAAGACAACTGCATTTCTTTACATCAATAATAAACAAACAGGAACCTAAATAAAAACCACAATTCCATTCATAATATCCACACAAAAAATGAAATACCTTGGCATCTTCCTAACCAGAAACGTGAAAGATCTTTACAATGAAAACCACAAAACACTGCTCAAAGAAATCAAATATGACACAAACAAGTGGAAAAATATCCCATGCTCATGGATTGGAAGAACCAACATTGTGAAGATGTTCATCCTATCTAAGGCAATCTACAGATTTAATGCAACACTCATCAAATTACCAGCAACATTCTTCTCAGATTTAGGAAAAACAACACAGGAATTCATATGGAAACACAAATGACCAAGAATAGCCAGAACAATCCTCAGCACAAAAAATAAAGCAGGTGGTATCACATTACCAGACTTAAAACTTTACTGTAAAGCTACAGTAATCAAAACAGCTTGGTATTGGTACAGGAACTGGCATATAGCCCAATGTTATAGAATTGAGATTCCAGAAGCAAAACCTCAATTTCTCAACCAACTCCTCTTCAACAAAGCCTCCACTACCTATCACTGGGGAGAGGAGAACCTATTCAGTAAGTGGTGCTGGGAAAACTGGCTGACCACATGCAGAAGAATGAAACAGGACTCCTATCTATCCCCATACACAAAAATTAACTCTAAATGGATCAGAGACCTAAATGTAAAACCTCAAACCATAAGAACCTTAGAAAATGAAGGACATACCCTCATGGAAATTGGAACTGGCATCCAATTCCTGAACAAAACCCGAAACCCACAGGTCATAAGAGAGAAGATAGACAAGTGGAGTCTCATTAAACTGACAAGCTTCTGCAAAGCCAAAGAAACCAGAAGGAGAGCAGGGAGACAGCCTGCAGACTGGGAAAAAGTATTTGCCAACTCCAGGTCTGACAAAGGCTTAACATCTTGGATCTACAATGAACTCAAATGTGCTAAAAAGAAAAAAAACAAAAAGCCCCATTATAAAATGGGCAAAAGATATGAATAGACACTTCTCAAAGGAAGACATCCGAGTAGCCAACAGACACATGAAGAAATGTTCAACCTCACTAATCATCAGGGAGATGCAAATCAAAACCACACTGAGATACCACCTAACTCCACTCAGAATGGCAATTATCAATAACTCAAAAAATAACAGTTGCTGGAGAGAGTGTGGTGAAAAAGGGACACTTCTACACTGTTGGTGGGAGTGCAAACTAGTGCAACCTCTGTGGAAAACAGTATGGCGATTCCTAAAAGCTCCAAATATTGACCTCTCATATGATTCCCAATCCCCCTACTGGGAATATACCCTGAAGAACTCAAATCACTCTATAGAAAAGGTACCTACATACGTTTGTTTATCGCAGCATTGTTCACAATAGCAAGAACCTGGAACTAACCATGCTGTCCATGAAAAGAGGTCTGGATTTAAAAAAATGTGGTACATATACATGATGGAATACTATGCAGCCATAAAAAAGAACAAAGCCATGAATTTTGCAGTAATTTGGATGGAACTAGAGTCTATAATACTGAGTGACCTCTCACAGAAACAAAGATCTGAGTATCACATGTTCTCACTCATATAGTGGACCTTGAACATCCAATGTAATACTATAAGAAAATGACTGAAAGTGGTGGGAAACTATGGGGGGAAGGGGAAGGGAGATGGGATTAAAAGTAGTAAATACCTGTCTGGGGATGGAGAGACACCTCTTATCAACAAGAGTGCCTGAATAAAGCATATTTGTATACCTAACCCTTAACTGTACCCTACAATATCATAATAAAAATATTGATTATAAAAAATAAAAATAAAAAAATAAAATCAACACTCCTGGGGCTTAGCTTGTAAACCCATTAGCACCAACTTTGGATTAAGTCACGTAGACCTATTGAACTAACACTCTGCACATCCAGGCTGACTGGATAAAAATCTACATCAGTATCAGAAAACTACATGCACTAGAGTGCAATGATTTATGAATTTTTCTCTGTGAATACTATAGGGGCTTGCTGACACAGCATTGTGATATTTATATGCTTTTGTCAATGTAGCATCTTACTGAAACAGTCACAAAAGTCTTAGAGTCAACCTGATTATACAGAATAAGAGCAGAACATGAGAATGAGAGATAAGCTTAAGGTAAGTTGGCAAAAATAATATATTTTTTAAAATATTTTGAGTGGGTTGTCTGAGCATGATATAGACTTGGAGTTTTGTTTTAAAAGATTGGAAAATTAAATTTGTGAGAGTCTCTGAGCTATTTAGACCTACTTTCTACTTTCCTAACATCTAAACTGAGGTCTTATATTTTTATATTACATTATAAACAAAAATATTTTAGATTAACATTTAAAATGAAATGAGATAACTTTATGATTTTGGAAAAGAAAATTAGATATTGGACTTGTATAGTTTCATCAATATTTTTCATATCTATTTTCTTTGAAAATAAATAATGAAGAAAATACTGAAGAAATGGGAGAGAGGGTTACTATCAATCAAAGAGATTGGAGCTATATGAATGATGTAATGACATCATAGGTATGCTGTGATGTTTTATAGTCAGACTTTCTTGAAATTTGAATAGTAACTTACTGACATCTAAATAATTAGATTTCATTCTTCACCTTTAGATATTCTGGTTGACCTTAATGGAATAACTGGAACTTATGCTGTAAGCAGCTGTACAACTGGACAAAGCCTATGAGGAATTTCATTTCAGGAAGTGGACAAGTCAGTGGAAAGCTGCAATCCCTGATCTTTCAAGGTGGCTTATTATGTGAGCTACACAATTACCCTGGTCTTCATCTGAAAATAATTTCCTTAAGTCTATGTAGAAATTTCAAATTTTGAAGAGCAAGGCAATCCCATTGGACTAAAGTGGATTTTGTGTGGAGACTAAAACTCACAAGAGAGTATGAGGATCCCTCCATGACTGAAATTTGGGCTGTACAGTTGCAGACTGAGACCACTCACATCTTACCAGGAAGTAGCTGGTAAGTGACCAAGAGAAAAACAGATATTAGAGAATTAAGAATGCTGATCGAAGTGGAGTTTCTTGGGAATTCCTTAAAACTTAAAAAAAAAAAAACAAATTAGAAAGGAATTTTTATTTCTTAAGAAGAGTTACAGCCTATAGGGTGACCATCCTGACAGGCTGGAAAGTATAACCTCTGGTAGAGACCAGAAGGCTGACACGTCTAATTCGACACCTTTTGTAATATCTCTGAAATGCCAAACCTTAAGAATCAAGACAACGTATTGGAGTAAAACTTACATATTTGTTTCCTAATGCTACCATAACAAAATACCACACATTGGATGGCTTCAAAACTAAACATTTATTTTTTCACAGTTTTGAAGCTATAAGTCCAAGATCAAGGTTATGGCATTGATGGCTCCTTCTGAGACTGTAAAGAAGAATCTGTTTCACACTGCTCTCCTAGTTTCTGCAGGTTTACTGGCACTGTTTGGTATTTCTTGGCTTTTAGATTAATCACCTTATTTCTACCTTCATGTCCATATACCTCTCTCCCTGTGTGTATTTGACTGTGTCTAAGCTTACTCTTTTCATAAAGACACTGAATATATTGAATTAGGCTTGCCCTACTTCAGTATGATTGTATCTTTACCTGACTAATTACATCTGCAATGACTCTGTTTCCAAATAATTTCCCATTCTGAGGTATTAGATATTAGGACTTCAATATCTGAATTTGGAGGCACAGAATTCAACCCATTATCAAAGTTACCATGTGCAAACCAGAATGTATAGATTTGTGGGGTAGGGGTTCTATGAAGATTAAAATCATTTATATTAGTATTTATTTTTAGCTGATGCATGAGACATAAAAGTCATTAGTATATGACAACACATAATGATTCATATTATCAACAGTGTTGTATGTTTTTAGAAGAGAAATGCTGCCATTCTCTACCTCATTTTTCTTAAGGGCACAACAGGCTAAATCTTCCTGGGGAATAATCTATGATTCTGAACATAAGAGATCCATTAAGAAAGGCAAATGCTATATGACCAGGCCACAGGATCCTCATACCTGTCTCAGACAAAGCTGGAATAATATGAAAAAAACCTGGATATTTCCATCCTACTAACAGAATTTAATCAGGAAAAGTCAATCATATTTTATAGAAATCATGACAACCTAAGAAGCTTCAAATATTTTCTCTACTGATCAACCACTCAGTAAGTTTGTCCCTTGTCCAAGTTACATATCTTTCTTAAACTCAGTTTTCCAATCTGGAAAATACATAGTGTGCCTAGTACTCATTTGCCATTGTTACTACTTAAAGAAAACTATTTTTATTAGTGTTTATTTTCCACCCCAGTACTCTGCCCTTATACATAGTTTGTTCAACCGCAAAATTCAGGTAAAAGTTCCCTCATAAACACCCTAGTACTTTTGGATATTATACCTTGACTCTTTTGGGTGTTAATTTTAATTCATTCTCTCTTTTTCAGTATTTTATCTTACATTAGCACTATCTACCAAATTAAGTAAATTTTGTGCGACAGTCTGACTTTACCAAGAAGTTCTTGTTTTATTTCTCCCAAATTTTATTCCCCAAAGCTCCTTAGGTGTTGAAAACATATTTATTTTAATGCTTGAGTAAAAACTACTCCTGGCATCACCTTTCAGTTTCTGAAATTTTGATCAAAATATGACTAGTCATTAAAGCCTCTAAGCCTCACTGCACTGTGCTCTTTTCCTTCTCAAATGTAAAGATCAGATTTTTATTTTATTACAAATGTATTACTTTTCTAGTTAAATGTTTCTGGTATTTTATTTAAAAGTGAGATTACATCATCTTGAAGCTAACTCTTCAGGAAAACATCTGTTATTTCATAGTCAAGTCAATATAAAAATGCTATTTTTAGCATTTTCATTTCTTGCCAGCGCTCCCTAATTTCCCATAATATGTTTATTTAATTTATTAAAGCTTTCCTGAAAGAATGCATTCTTCTCCAAATAAGAGTAAAGTACCAACATCTTTTCTGTATCTAGTTACCATCTGTATGTTTTCACTATACTGAATTGACATGTTTTTGTCAATATTGGTTATAAGATTGAAAATGAAAACATCTTGCTTTTATATAAAACTGTCTCTCAGTCGGTTTTCATTACTCACAATGCCTTTACAAGACAAAAATCAAATTTTTAAACAACTCCTCTTCTGACACAAGATTATTGCTGGCATAATTAGAAACTGATAAATAAAAAGAAACAAACCTTAATATTGATGTAAGCCATTTTCTGAGGGAAAAACCTAAGATCAAAGAAAATTATATATTATTTTAGAAAGAATACATCAACATAAGAAGCACTTCAAAACAAAAAACAAGTCAGTCAGTTCATTTAATAATAGAAAAAAATGTGTTCACATACAGGAGATCTAATAGTTTGCTTTTCAATATCCTTATACATTTGAAAAAACTTGATGATGATCTATTTTTAAAATATGCAATTTCAAACTATAACATAAATTCAACATTATCACTATGTGAACTTGAGTTTTATCAATATTCAGATTAATCTGGTAACAGTATTAATGAAAATTATCCAAATATAATTATTTATTAGTAAAATTAAAATATTATTTCTGTTTGTCTAACTTATTACAGAATGTTTATTCATGGTTTTAGCTTGATTGGATTTTTGCATATCACTGAGCCATGGGTTTATGTCTAAATTTGGGTTGGTAATCATCTTCCTGTTTAAGTGATTTTAAACTTACAACCACATACATGCCCACACTTGTTTGTGTGTATTTGTGTGTGTTTCTTTAGCACCTGGTTTTCACCTTTAATAGCAGTTATCAACATTATTACATTTATTTATTTACTTGCATACTGACAATTATCCCCCATTAATGCTCACAAAGGAAAGTACCAATTTTATTTTTCACAAAAGCATATTCCTAATCCTGACTTGAACCCCACATCTCTATAATAAAACAAAGTTGTAAAAATAAAAATAGAAATGAGAAATGCACAGAATCTTATCAAATATAATAATGAATGAATACTATGCATCATCATCAATGCAAAAAAATCACATAGAATCAGTGAAATATAAGATATAATAAAATATTATGTTAGGAGAAGTTTACACCTTTGTTATATTATAGATATTAAAACAACTAGAGAACTAAACAATAAGTTAGTTACTATATTTTAAGGCAAAATTAAGTAAACTGAATAAAAGAGCTTGCCAGAGTTTTCACAGTTTCTCACATCTAGTGAGGATTCCCATATCCCTTGTTTTCTTCCTGTCAGAAATAGGGACACATTTATAAGCACACTTTACTGCATAAAGGCTTTGGATTTTTATCAGATGGTCTTCCAGACTCATAATGCTGTTTTTAATTTTACTTCATTAATATTCTCTTTATTCTAATTTTTCTGAAAAAAAAATATTTGAGACCCTAATTATACTGGATAGTATTGAAAGTGAAGTAGAAAAAAAGTTTCTGAGATAAATTTAAAATGGAGAGCTATAAGTTAAACTAACTCAAATTTTTATGTATTTTTTTATTTCAGAGATTAGTAAAACTAATAATTTAATATATATTGAATCTCCAAAGAAGGCATATGATTTCCAAACATAATGAACCAGAAAATTGTACTCTACTTTGAATATCTTGAGGAAATAGATTTCCAAAAGATGCACTTTAGAAAATTATGTTTTTATTTATTGCATAAAATTCACAGTATTTTAGGAGTCAGATTGATAATATAATTTGGTAATTTATCTTTCTGCCACTTCTAAGACTGAAAGCAAGCTTTGTGGTATTTAGAGTGCTCATGATTCTCCTAGGACTGCGTTGGCATCATCCTGCATATAATAGTTTATTTAAGAAATCTGGCCTTTAGAGGAAATTTCTAATAAGGAGAAACTGCATAAAATACTGTTTACTTGTTTTTTAAAATATATTATTTTGTGTTAAAATTTACTTCATGCCCCAATATTCCTTGTATAGATACATATATAGACATATATAACATACATATACTACCTAATACTGAATAATTTATTTTCTGATTTATAATTTATTTGAGAGTCATAACAGCCAAAACAGCTTGCTCTAAAAGCTTGAATATGCCATACTAATATTTTTTAAATGTGCCAAAAGGAAGAACCTTTCTTGAAATGCATTATAATAGCATTGAACGTATAATAGAAAATCACATTATAAAGAAGAAACATTTTATCACTCTAAATGTAAAAAATAATACTTATTGTTGTGTGTTTGCAATTACTTAATGGTTTTTATCTGAATACTTCAAATGCTCAGAGTGTGATTGTAATGGTATCAGGTTTACAAAACAGACTTGCGTAAAGAAGGATTCTGCGTAAATAAAGACATTGTATATTTTCAGATAAAATTTGTTTTCACAGCACCTGTATATGAACTGAGGAGTCTGGGTTTTGTTATTGCAATCATAATAAAGGTTGGTTTTTTTTTTTTTCATTTTACCTAGTAATTTTCAGAGGATTAATGAGACAGCAAGAACCAGATGTTCAGACATGTATTCACCATGATAGCAAACATTTAATTATCTAAAGTAAAATACTAAACACAAAAAGGTCAAAAGATAGAACACCTAGTCAAGTAGGGAAATCCTTCAGTGTCTTCTTTAACTACTTGAGCATATCTGATTTTATGGATGTTGTGGACAGTTCAGTGTGGGCATCATACTATGTCAGGAAAACTGAATCAGCTTGCCTTCAGTACTTTTTCCAGCAAGCCGGATCATATATCTACCCTCTGTGACAATGAAACCACACTAGAACCTCATGCTCCAGAGACCTCACTTCCATGTTCCTGTTGTTAGACTTAGAACCATGCCACATGTTCTGGAATTTTTCAACTTAACAGAAGTTCCAACACATTACATAGCGTCCACAACATGTTTCCAGGTTAAGGGCTTTGCAAGCAGTTTGGCCTTGGCTTACCACACTAAGTAAACACTTTATATTATGTCTGAGATTATATAAAGCACTATTATGAAAATTCTTTATATTTTGAATATACTAGCTATTCTTTGAAAATCAAAGAATAGTTATTCTTAGAATAACTATGGCTAGTTATTCTTAGAAAATCATTCTCAATCAGGCCAACTACAGTGCTGGCATAATTGTTAACAAAAGATGATTGTGAATAGACAAATCGTGCTTATCCCAGATAAAAAGAAGACAAGTGTAAAAATGATGAGTGCTGGATGGGACAAAATTTGGTTTAAGTCTCTGCCATATTTTCCTATCATTAGTAGAATTTATGGATTTTTTTAATGGGAATAATCTGAATGGCTATTACTGAAACTAAATGAGTTCAAGACAAAGGAAGAGCTAAAACAGGGAAGAGGTCCAGATCGTGAGTGTGGCACTCACTTGCCAACACCAGCAGCTTCTTTCTAGCTGTGACATTGGCCTTACCCATCAGTGTACACCACAAAGATAACAGCTAGACATGGAGCACAGAGGCCCTGCCAAGGCATGCTTGCTAGTATATCATTTCCTTATCACTTCCTTACACTGCAAGACATATATTTTGCATTTTTCTTCTTATTGTAAAATATTCACTATGTATCAAATATTTAAAGAATGTTTTCACACATTGGTATAATATTTTAACCCCTACTAGGCTCTAGAAGTATATAATCATCATTTCACAAAGGAAGAAAAAAAAATAGGATCAAGTTAAACAATTTGACCCAAAGTGTTGGCAAGGAAGAGTTGTTATATTTTTAAAAGATGCCACAGTTAACTCCCATTTTCTTATAACCTATCCATTCATTTATTAATACATTGACTATTTTCCAAAGACTGACTAAGTATTCAGCACTGAGCTAAGTGAAAAAGGTATGTGACCGTCACCATAAGTACGTTTCTGGGAGTTTTTCTTCTACTTGTCACTGCTAACAGAAGGCAGCCCAGGGAGTGATTCTCTGGGAATTATCATAATCCTACTCCTTTTTGGTGGCACATACTTCCCCTACTTCTCCTGCAGCTGTGAGAAGCTGTGTAACCCAATTGTGGGCAAGATGATTTTTGCTCAGCATTGTTTCTTTGAAAATAACAGATTCTCAAGAAGACATTGCTTGTGCCCTTTCTTCCTGCTAGATTGCTAGATTAAGAAAATGTAGACTGGGCTCGGTGGCTCAACCTGTAATCCCAGCACTTTTGGAGGCCAAGGTGAGTGGACTGCCTGAGCCCGCGGGTTCAAGACCCACGAGGGCAACTTGGTGAGACCTCGTCTCTACAATAAATCAAAAAATTAGCTGGGCGTGGTAGCATGCACCTGTAGTTCTGGCTACTT
Organism: Cephalopachus bancanus; assembly: GCA_027257055.1. Lineage (NCBI taxonomy): Eukaryota > Metazoa > Chordata > Mammalia > Primates > Tarsiidae > Cephalopachus > Cephalopachus bancanus. Next base: position 9,462,715 of record JAPVLO010000024.1, on the reverse strand, counting down.
GGAAGGCTGAGGCTGAAGGATTGCTGGAGCCTAGCAGGTTGAGGTGGCGGTGGCCTGGAGCAAGCCACTGCACTTCCAGTCTTGGTGACAGAGTGAGACTCCAACTCAAAAAAAAAAAAAAAAAGAAAATGTAACAGCCATTTTCTTACGATCATGAAAGACACAGATGACAGGACAAACAATTTGAGGGAGCTGGAGAAGATTAAATGGGTTGATGATATTATTAAAGCTTTAAGTAAACTCTGATATATCTTTAATTTTTATTACTTAATTTGTTTAGGAAGTGCATCTCCAAGGAATGACATAGATCTGAAGGATCAGTAAGAATTAAGTAAACAAAGAAAACAGTCCCTCTCAGGCAGTTAAGCATAGTGTGTTATAAGAGCTGAAAAATACAATGCTATGCCTTAAGAAATGAACCTTGCTCAAAGAAATGTTTGGCATTTTTGCCCTGGGCTTCTGGGAGCCAACATGGAAGCCTTTAGAAAACCCTGCCCATTAAGAGTGACTTTGTTTATCTGGGTTCTTGGACCACACCACATAGTCCATGCAAACAATGTGATTTATGGTGGGACATAACATGTACTAGAAACTCTGGAGGAATTTGAAACTAATGTCAGTTATATGGCAGTAAACCATGTCTATGTGACATAATTCTAATAAAAATATTGGACACCAGGTGATCTTTACCAGTTGGCAATATTCCATGTATATTTTCTCACATAATTACTGAGAGAAGTAAGTCCTGTCTGCACAATTCCACTGGGAGAGGACAATAGGAAGCTAAACACTAGAATCTCTTTTTAACCCTGCTCCATATGCCTCTTTTTGTCTGATTTTAATCTATACCATACCATTGTAATAAACTGTAACTGAGTTAATCAGTTTCCAGTGAATACTATGAGTTCATCTAGCAAATTACTAAATCTGAGAATGCTCTGGGGGACTTTGAAACTTGCAGCTGATGTCAGAAATTAGAATGGATAATATTGTACCACTTAGCCACCTCTTTTTTAACTTCAGAAATTATTTTCCTCTGTTCTCTTTATCCTTGAAGAAATTTGCTCCTAGCAAAATCTTTCTAAGTATCTTTTTTTTTTTTTTTGGCTTGTACATGATTTCAATAAGACTGAGGCATATTTGAGAGCATCTGTACAATCTGCTGTATTTAACCGACACAAATATTTCTCTAATGTTTGTATTTTCCATTACTTTGTGGCTATCTTATTGGCAAGAAGCTGGACTGTCAAATAATGTGCTATATGTGTCCACAATACCCAAGGATCTCAGTGAAATTTGGTGAATAAGTGAAAAAATATGAAAAAAATTAGGAAAACATAGAAACTAAAATAAAAATTTGCTTCTGATGAGATGGTTTTTATCTCACCCAAGTACTGAGATTATTTTTTTAATTGGCTGCCTGTATCTCCACTATTTACTCAAAAATCCTTGTCATATCATCTTGATCTTTTGAATCTCATTGACTTTCCTTTCAATCTATATTTTGAGTTCTTCATCATTTCAGACTTTTCAGTTTACGTCGGATGCATTGCTAGAGAGCAAGGTGATTCTTTGGAGGTGACAAGACACTGTCTCTTTTTGTACTCCTAGAGTTCTTTTGCTAATTTCTTCTTAAATAGCTGTTGCTTAGTTTTGAATTTGCTATTGTATGGATAGGAGTTTTTGCTTTTTTTTCTTTATTTTCTTGTCAATATAACTGTCATGAATGTTGCATATAATTGTTTACTTTCCTCTCTGGGTGCTTTCAGGAGAGCAAGGCTCCTGATGGGTTCCTTGGCTTTAAATAGTTTTTGTGTGTTGGCTTCTCAGATGATGCTTGCTGTAACAATGAATTGAACATATGAGCAGACGCAGTATTGCCTGCAGAGCTGAGCTTGTGGAGGTTTCAGGAAGTTTGTCTCATACATTAGTCAGTTTTTTACTTGGTGGTGCAGTTCAGGCTTCAGTCCAGTAGGAGAAGCGGTAACAGTGGGAGCTGGTTTGTTTTCAAATGGGCTGATGATGAATGGAAGCTCATTCTGACTAGGCGGTGGTATTGGGTGTGTTGAGGTCTCAAGGCAAGACAGGTGCCCCAGCCTCTGATCGTGAGCAGTAAGTAATGCAATCCACTTCCCTGTCATGCCCCTGTCACAGGGCTCATGATCTTCAGTTCATATAGACTTTGTCTTTTGGTTCCCAGGTGCAGTGTAGCTGTGAACCAAAAATATGCCTTGCTGGAGGCGACCACCAAAATGGGCTAGTGGTAGGGCATCTTTCCCAAGTCCAGAGCAGGTAACTCTGTGACTTATCAGTCTACATTGCTGGGACACTGCTGCTCCATGTAGGAATGAGGAGTTGGGCTTTGCCTTTGGTGCAATCTCTAGTGGCTTGGGCTCTTTAGTTGGGGTGGAGTCACTGCAAAACTTCTTTTTTCCAAGTGCATACACACCAGCCTCTGCTATGTCTGCAATATTGGACGAAGAGGTTGGGAGATGACTCCCTCTGCACTTCTGTTCCTGGTGTCATGCCTGTGTTCTATTGTCCCAAGGGGGGCTTTGGTAGACTAGCTCATCTCACCCTTAGGGGTGGCCTAGGCTGAGGGTTAGATCTTCAGAGGTCTTGCAGCTCTTTGGGAACCCACCAATGCTCTGTAGTTGCCAAAGTTAGATTGGGTCATGTGGGTTATGTTTACAAGGAATCTGGCAGTGTAGTGAGTCAAGGGAGAAATTCGCCAGGTAGGACAGTGGGCTACCATGAGTGCACAAACAGTATGGCACCTGGCATCTTCATTAGCCTGAGAGGAGTGCAGGTATGCCTGCATGAGCTGTCCACCCAGTTCTCTGACCCTGAAAATTTCCCAAATTTCTACCCACAGCATAGGACACAGTTACAAGGCCAATGATTTGGTGGCCAACAGATTGTCCTAGGAGTGAAGAGAGCAGAGAAGTACTCTCACCTACCTTTTTCATGGGGTTTTGAGTAGTCTGGGAGTTGACTCTTGCTGATTTGTTTTTCTGCCCCCAGCTTCTACCCATGGACTCTCCAACAGGTACTGGCTCTCTTTTCTCATTTTTCCATTTGTAGCATGTTTATCCACAAGTAACTCTGAGCTTTCTGAGGAGAAATGGCATCTGATGTTCCTAGTCAGTCATCCTGAAGAAAGTGAAACAAAAACACTTGTTGTACCTTTTTGTTTAGGTACTTACCATTGTGCTACAATTGCCTACAATATCCAGTTCAGTAACATGCTGTATAGATTTGCAGTCTAGGAGCAGTTGTATGGTAGCTTTATATAGTTGCTGTAAGCTACCATATGTCAACAGACTATATCAACTAGGTTTGTGTAGAGATCCTCTATGATACAATGAAAGAACTGCCTTAAAGACACTTTTCTCACAATGTGTCCCTATCATTAAGCAATACACGCCTGCAATTTGTTGTATTCCTAAGGTCTGTATTTTTAGGTGTCCTCACTTTCCCAGGTCATCGTCATCTCAACAAGAAAATTTTTTAAATTTTGTTTTGTGGAATTTTACAAATTTCACTAACATTTTACAAATGTGTCACTAAATTTTGCAAATGTTTCACTACAAATGTGTTGCTTAGACTGTTTCCTCACTCAACAATCCCTATAATGCTACTAAGCTTTCAGTAAATTTTTTAGTAGCTAATTTTAAATATGATGAGATTGAGAAGAATCCTCAAATTGGGGAAAATCTCAAGTATGAAAGATGTAAATTAAAGCAAATAAATAAATAGTAATGTGTAGAAAACAAACATTTTAAAGGTAAATAAATGTCAAACTACATTTTAAATATCAACAGAAAGATTAAAGAAAACATTTTAACACTGAGTAGCAAGAATAGGATTGTATTAAACAAATTTTATATAGAACATTAAAAAAGTATCACATTAAAAATGTAACAGCAGAACTTAGAAATTCAAGGGAAATTAATGCCATGGGAATCCTCCAGGAAACATAGCTAACAAAATTGTAGAAAAGAAGAAAGAAAGTTAAGGTAACTAGATGACCCATACAGGCATGTCAACATTCAAATACTAAGATCTCCAAAATGGGAGGCAAAACATAAATAAATATACAGCATAAACTAACCAATGAAAAATATTATTCAAGAACACTTTTTTCACTAAAATACTTGAGTTTTCCTATGGATATGTTCAACCAAGTATCCAGCAAACAATAAAATAAGCCTATGCCATGCAGACATTACTGTAATTCACTAACCTCTAGATCTGTTTTGAGCTAAATTAGCCATGAAGTTATTGTGACTTCATGATTCTCCTTCCACACCTGCAGGCTGGACATAGACAAGCCAGCACAGAAGGTACCTTCAAGGCCTGGGGATTGTCAGAACAACAAGATGAGGGGAGCCTGAGTTACTATATATACCAAGTACCTTCAAAACTGATTGTTAGCTGAGCTAGAAACTAATGTCTAGAGTGGTAAGCAACAGAGTTTGGGCCTTGTTTGTTATAGCAATAGCCTTTATAATCAATACAGAAACGTAAACACTCACTATTCTTCAAATCTAAATTCTGATATAATTACATTAAGGATTCCAGAGAGGAGGTAAGGAAAAGGTGTTTGTGTAGGGAAAGAATGGGGGCAGAAAAAAAAAAGACAAATTCTTTTTTTGTGTGTTGGAGTCTCACTCTGTCATCCAGTCTGGAGTGCAGTGGCACACTCAATGGCCACCACAGACTCGACCTGCTGGGCTCCGGCAATCCTTCTGCCTCAGCCATTCGAGTAACTAGAACTACAGGTTCACGCTACCATGCCCAGCTTATTTTTTGATTTATTGTACAGATGACGTCTCACCAAGTTGCCAACTTGTCTTGAACCCTTCCCCCGCCCAGGCTCAGGCAATCCTCTCAACTCGGCCTCCCAAAGTACAGGGATTACAGGCTAAGCCACCATGCCCGGCTGACAAATTCTTTATTCAGATAATGTCTCAAGATGAAAAATTAGGAAGGAACAAGTTAGCATATATTTATGAATATAAAGGTAGGTAAATGGCAAAATAATTGGCTAAAAGAATTTTAAAAGATTGTGATTGTAGAAGTGTGACTGAAGACTAGGAATTTCTTTTTCTTATAAAACTATTTGTCTCTTTCAAATGTATGTATATATAGCACAACTAAAAAAACTAAGGATAAAGAAAAATGATTTAAGCATGACGACTTTATAAATGGAAAGACTGAAGATAATAAGGAACTGCAAAATGCAAGAAACTAACCTGGAATGGTGAAGAGAGATCTCAGAAAGGAAATAAATTCTCATTTGAGATCTGAAACAGGACTTGGTATTATGTATAGTATTTTATATTCATATCTGTTTCTTAAAAAAATATGTAATTCTTTCCTTTGGTAGAAATTAGAAAATAGCTCCATTTGGATATGAAAATGACAATATGAGAAAATTATACCTCTGAAACATTCTGCAAATGAAAATCTTAGAAAATTAAATTGAGCTAAGTCTAAAACCATAAACAGTGTGACCTGACTTTTTAAGAAGGAATTGAAAATGCATATTTTTCTAATTAAAAGTTAGAATGTAAGACATTATTTTCCTAATTTTGTCACAGTAATTATAGTTTAAAAAGATTTCTACCATTGGCTAAATGACAAGATACATGAAAAAGTGTTTACTGCATTTTTCTGAAAACTCAAAAATAATCAATAAAAACTTATTGTATCAGGTGGCTTTTAATAAAATTTATAAATATAATATGTCACATTTTAAAACTTTACCTACTTTGTGTTTTATGTTTAACCCCCTAAAAGACTATAACCCTGTGCACAATAGACCATTTTTTCCAATAACCTGTTAACTAATACATACCTTTAACAATAAGAAAATCAGAGGCAATTCTCTTTTTATCCCAGTACCCTGACATGACAGGCATGTGCCTACTCTCATGGACAGGAGGCAATTCTAACTCTGTTGTGTTCATTCTTCCTTGTTTACAATGTTTTCCAAAACGAATGCTGATAAAAATAACTTGGGGGAATAAAAGAAAAAGTTAATTAGGTGAAAGAAAAGCAACATATCAAAATCTGCACCTGTGAGCTAAAATGCAAAACAATGTTATTGTTCTTACAAGAAATCCTTTCTTGGCTTTCAATAGGTGAAAAGTGTGGAGGAGATTAATGACCCTTTGGTTGAAAGATGCCAGCAGAAAATATCTGTAAATCATGTGTTAGTTTCTAGAAAAATACCCCAAGAAACTTTCATTAGATGCCATATTTCACTAACAGCATTCCTTTTTTACTCCAAGCCTTTTCTTTTTCAGTGTTGCTTGGCTTACAACCCATGAGAACATGATAATTACATTTCTCTCCAACATGGCCTCTTATAGCACCAAACTTTCTGCCTACCAAGTCACTCTGGACGGGATTGCCTGCCTGACTGACATTCCTACAACCAGTTTGACACACTTAAAGAATTCTCTCTTTAGTTTTTTTCATTTTGGTTGCAGACATAAAAATGCCGCAGACTGATTTCAAATGTGCTCTAACCTCTACCACCCTTCCCTCCTCATTCTTCTTTATTAAAACTGAGAATCATCTGTCTTCCAAACCTGAAAAAAATTCTCTAGGTCATTTATTTTTAACTTTAAAACTACTACTTTGTTTTTCCTGTATATCAGTTTTCTCTTTTTTTTTTGTTAATTTTCTTGGGAGAGCAGGAATTATGACATTTATTAAGTGGCATTTTTAGCTACTCAACTGAGATTTCAAATATTATTGATATTCAATAATTAAATATTAAATAATGGCTATATTATAGTACAAAATCTGAAAGGAATAAGCACATAAAGAAGCCACATATAATGAATGTCAACACTATGGCTAAAAATTACACCATGTCCATACAGAGAGTGGAAACTGTTGGGATTATTTTTGAAGTTTAAAAAAAATGTGAGAATAAATTCTATAGAAAACTAAGAATTGCCTAGCATAGTGACTTCTATCTGTAATCTTAACACTTTTGGAGGCCAAGGCAGATGGATCACTTGAGACCAGGAATTTAAGATGACATAATGAGACCCCATCTCTACTAAAAACAACAACAAAGAATTAGTTGGGTATAGTGATGCATGTCTTTAGTACTAGCTACTCAGGAGGCTGAGGCAGAAGGATCATTCGAGCCCCCAAATTCAAGGCTGTAGTGAGCCATGGTGGCACCACCATACTCTAGCCTGGGTGACAGAGCAAGACCGTGTCAAGAAAGGAAGAACAAAAAGAAAAGAAAAGCAAGGAGAGAGGTAAAAATTAATAACTTTTACAGAAAGGAAACTTTTCATTGAGAAGATAGTTTGTGTTATAGTAATAATAATATTGTATGCATTTGTTTATTAGAAAGTTGAAAATTGGGAAAGTTGAATATTCTGAAATTTAGAAGTAGCAATTAAGTTCTCCTAAATGAATATTACTGTATTAAGTTACTAAAATTAAAAAAAATCTTGGAAGTTACTAAAATTATGTTACTGTACTTTGGTTACTTAAAGAAACACACAGTCCCTGAATAATAGAATAGGCTGTTATAAGTCAAAATTATTTATTTCCCTCCTGTAAAAATATAAAATTACAGTTAATTAGAATTATAATGTTTCTGTAAAAGTTGGTTCAACAAAAATAAAGAAAAATATTGATTCTTTATTCTCTAAAATTTCTCTAAAATTATTATTCTCTAAAATTACTCTAAAATTTTTATCTGCAACACAGATAGTTAAATATATTTAAATTTAATTTGCTTGAAAATAAATTATAAAATTATACAATTTTTTTTTTAGTCAGAGTTTTATTTTGTCACCCAGGCTAGAGTGTAGTGGCATACTCACGGCAACTGCAACCTCAACTTGCTGGGCTCAGGCAATTCTTCCTCCTCAGCCTTCCAAGTAGCTGTAACCACAGGCTAATTTATTGATTTATTGTATAGATGAGGTCTTACCAAGTTGCCCAGGCTGATTCGAACTCTTGGGCTCAGGCAGTCCTCTTGTCTCTGCTTCCCAAAGTGCTGATATTATAGGCATTATCCCCGTGCCCAGACAATATTAAACAAAATGTTAAGTACAGATATTTTGAATTATTTAATGCATCTTCTAGAATACAAAGGGAAACTTCAAAATCTGGAATTTATTTATGAAAAAATGTATATTTATTCTTACATGTTTAAAGTTCAGTCGCCTTCAAAGTACTCTTCGTTTGATGCAATGCATCTATAGTGATGCTTTTTCCACTACCCAAAACAGTTTTGAACCTGTCAATTTGGATGTTTTCTAGTGCTTCTGCTGTTTTTTGTATCATCTCTTCCACGTCAGCAAAATGTTTTCCTTTAAAGATTTTCTTCATCTAGGGAAAGAAAAATGTTCCTAGGGGAGAAATCAGGTGAATAGGGAGGGTAGGGCATGGGGATCGTGCCGTTTTTAGTCAAAAATGCTGAACACTCAGTGTGGTGTTGGCAGATGCACTCAGAAATCACCCATCATGAAATGGGCAAACATGCTGCAAGAATCTTCAAAAACAAAATTAACTGAAGCCAAACACAGTCTCTTGAAACAACACTTACTGGTACACTAATGTCAGTGGGATCCTAGAGCACTTACCTAGTGGGAGAAGCCTATTCTACAAAGGGACCACCCCCAAAATATGTTTTCATTTACTTATTTATTTTGGTTCACTCTCACAGCATTTTGATAAAATGAATGCAAAATATTTAATATAAAATTCTCTACTTCATATTTTCTTCCTATATACAATTGACACTTGAACAATCAGAGGGTTAGAAGTGCCAATCTTCTGTGTAGTAAAAAAAAAAAAATCTACATAGAACTTTTGATTCCCCAAAAACTTTTCTAACAGCTTGCTATTGACATGAAGCTTTGCTGATAATGTAAAGCCAATTAACATATTTTATATGCTTTATGTATTATATGCTCTATTTTTAGGAGAAAGTAGGCTAGAGAAAAGGAAATGTTTTTAAGAAAATCAGAAGGAAGATGAAATGTATTAACTATTTTCTAAGAAAAAGTGGGTCATTATAAAGATCTCACACTTTTCATCTTCATGTTGAGTAGGCTGATGAGGAAGAGAAACAGGAGGGACTGGTCTAGCTGTCTCCGGATTTGTAGGGTAGAAGAGGTGGAAGGAGAAGCAGGAGAGTCAGGCACACTCATTGTAACTTTACAGAAATACATAGTCATTTTTGTCTGAACTTTCTGCTTTTTTATTTTTCTAAAAATGTTTCTATATAGTATCAATACTTCTTTCACCATTTGCTTTATTTTCAGTGCCCTTATCATAGAAAGGTCTACGTTTTAAAAGAAATCAAAAGCAGTCTTGAATAACTGATACCTTCCTGTCAGATTGTCTACTGTCAATCTGTTTGCTTTCTTTTTTAAAATTTGTATTTTATTATAGGGGGTACAAGTAAGGATTAACTATGTAAGCAGACTGTATGCATGCAGGTGAAGTTTGGGCTTCTAAGTGGCCCTCACTCTCTCTGGTAGTGAACCAGGAACCCTTTGTGTTGTCATGTGCTCTTCACTCTCCTTCCTCACTCTCCTCCCTAGCAGTGCCCAGTTACTGCCAATCTTGTGCTAACATGACCGATGCTCAAGGTCCACTTATGAGTGAAAACACACAGTTTCTGCGTTAGATCACAAGGTTTAATGGTCTTCAACTCCATCCAATTTGCTGCAAAATTTATGATTTTGTTCTTTTTTATGGCTGCAGAATACTCCATCTTGTATATGTACCATGTTTTCTTTATCCAGTCCTTTTTCAATAAGCAGTAGTGCTGGTTCCATGTTTTTGTTATTGTGAATTGTGCAGCAATAAACATGCATGTGGAGGTATCGTTTTTTGTGCAATTATTGATCTTCCTCTGTGTATATACCCAGGACAGGAATTGCTGGATCATATGGAAGGTAAATTTTTTTTTCTTTTAGGAATTGCCACATTGCTTTCCATCGAGGTTGAACCAGTTTGCATTTCCACCAACAGTATAGAAACATTCCCTTTTTTTCATACCCATACTAGCAGCTATTGACTTTTGATTAATGACCCTTTGGTTGAAAGATGCCAGCAGAAAATATCTGTATATATTATTTAAGTCTAATAATAATTATAAGTTATTTAAAAATTATTTATTTTAAATAAATTAATGATGGCCAACCTTACTGGAGTTAAGTGGTATCTCAGTGTGGTTTTGATTTGCATTTCTCTGATGATTAGTGAGGCAGAACATTTTTTCATGTGTCAGCTGCCTATATGTTATCTTTTGAGAAGTGTCTGTTCATGTCTTTTGCCCACTTTTTAATGGGGTTGTTTGTTTGTTAGTTTCAGGGTGGTATCTGTCTCTCTTTCTGCCTCAGGCAGTCCAATTACTCTTAGGTTTGGTCTCTTGAAGTAATTGCTCATCACTTGAAGGTTTTGTTCTGCCTTTTAAAGCTTCTTTGACAGTTTGGGTTAGTTCTACATTTTGGTCCTCAAGCTCTGAGATTCTTTCTTCTAGTTGGCTAATTCTGCTTTCCATGCTCATCAGTTTATTATTTATTTCATTCACAGTATTCCTTACTACTGTTATCTCAGTTATCCACTCTTTACTAGTTTCCTCTTTTCTCTCCCCAATTCTTTTTAATCTCTTCATTAATTTCTTGATAACTGGGTTCATAGTTTGAGACCAGTCATTCTGGGGCTATTCATTGTTTGCATGTCAAAGTCAGTTTTCTCAATGTCTGACCTCCCAGGGGTTGTGACAGACCCATGTTTTTCTTTTGGGTTTTCTTCATTTGTGTAGATTTTTCTCTCCCCCTTTCCCTCCCCTATTTTAATTCTGTTTTTCAGGGAAGGTGGGATTGCTTTTACTTCTTTTTGTTCAATCTCCTGTTCTTCCTTATGAGGGTCTTCTGGCTTTATTCACTTTTGAGGTTGGACTATGGGTTGGGGACTGTACTTTTTGCAGTTTGAGGTTTAATTGAGGGGGCAGCTGTGATTCAGAATCTATCTGCAGATCTCAGTATCCACTAGCAGGTGTATGGACACACTGGAATCCACTTCCCACTGCTTTACAATCTGTCCATGCAGTGAGGTTTAGGTTTGCTCCCTGGAACAAAAGGAGGTAAGAAAAAGGAAAACAGTGGAAGAATGGGGGGGTCAAGAGGAAGTTGGAGAGAGAGAAGAGTAAGAGGGAAAACAGACATACATACCAACTAACAAATGAAAAGAGACACAAGGCCAGAAAAGAGTAAAAAACAAACAAGCAAAATTCCCTAAAACATGCTGGTAATCACACAAAGACAGTCCAATAAAATCATGCCTTTTGATGTGTTTTTTTTCCCCAACACAAACAGGTAGTCTAAATCAAAAAACAAATAAAAGTGAATAAAACAAACAGTCAAAACACTAAAATCAAAAATCAAAATAAGAAACCAGACTAGCTCTGGAGTCTTTCCTGAGTGTCTAAAGTCTCTTCAGCTCTGATCTCTAGCCCCTCCCCTTTGCTCTCATTACAGGCAGATAGATTTACTTATAGATTGGGTAGGTTCCCTAGGCTTGCTGCCTTGCTGCCTGAGGACTGAGTTGTCTGTATCTGATTCAGCATAGGGGAGGGGCTTCTGTCTTCTGTTTTGGCATGGTTACCTTGGAAACAAGGTGGAGGCTGCTCAGAGATGGGCGGAGCAATGCAAATCTCTACCTGGAAAATGGCTATGGTGTGTGGCTCCTCTTTCACTGATCCTTTCTCTTGACTCTTCCTTTCTCTCTACTCATCCAGTCCGTAGATGATCCACTATGACTGGCGATGATGTGTGTCCAGCATCAGGCACTGGGAACCAGCAATATGACTGGGCGTTGCATTTTGTGTGCACTGGCGGCTTGGGGTGAAGGAGAGAGCCAGGAATTCCCTGGGCCAGAGCTGAGAGCTGCAGCATCAGCAGCTGTTCAGCACCTGGTAGCAAACAGCCGTAGCCCCTTGCAGAGGCTATAGTGCGAAGGAGGCTGTTTGCTGCATGGGACTGGCTATAGCAGCCACTCCCCTGGTAGGTGGGAGATGTGGAGGCACGTGGAACTGCCTTCAGGAGCCACCTTTTGTGGAGATGGTCATAGTTCAGCTTGTCCCATCGCCATCTTGCTGAGCATTCATAAGTTTTTTTTACAGCAATATAAAATATACTGGATAGATGGACTGCTCACTGGCAGATGCTTAGCATTAAAAAGTATTTTAAACAGATACTCATAGTACTTGAGCTAACCCCAATAGTAATGTGAGGAGATTATGAGCTTATTACAGTAGGACAGTATGTACAATTGCAACTATTATTTAACACTGTATCTTTTTTTAACATTTATCTTGACTGCATATGGCACCATCTATGGTCTTTAAGTGTGTGAGTTTTTATAATTTCTAACTTTTTAGTATATTTATATATATTACATGGTGTATTTTATGGCAATACATGATAAAATGTATAACTATACTGGATTTTACTTTTGAAGGTTTAAAAGATGATGTATCAAGTTTCTTGAGGGGAGTGGTCCTCTCTGTCTTTCCTATTGGTGTAGCCTACTATCTGGCAAAATAACCTGCATATAAAAGCACTCATTACATGAAGAATGAATGATAAGAATAAAACAAATAAGTGAAAAATTTATTCCTGATGAAATCTGAGCAAAGACCAAAAAATATTATTTAACTCTGATTCTGCATCTAATAGCCTCCAAGGCAGAAATATCATTTTACATTAGAATAACACCTTAGATATTTATTATGGCACAAGATAGGATCAGGAATAAAAAGAGGCTTTTTACAACATTTTTATGACTTGTTCACTTTTTACATTTTATGACCTCATAGTTGTTGTAGCATGTAATGATTTAGTACATTTAGCAGAACACTTTGTAAAAATACTTTATAGTTAAAATAGTGTAGTAAAAGAAGACTTTGATGACAATCAATGACTTGAACTTTCAAGCTTTTACAAAAATTTTGTAGTATATGTGTGAGGAGAAATCATTACTATGGTTTTATATAAGACATTCAAGCTATCCATGTAAACAGTATGATTTCCTTTCACTCTTAAAATATTCAAAATAATCCAAGCAAATACTTGAAATATCATCTATTCTTCTATAATAAATTCATACTGAATCAACAAGCTCTCGATTATTGTTAAGAAACATTTTAATTATTTGCCATTATCATTACGCTTCCTGAAAATAAATGGAGGATTGAAATTGTTTGAAATTGTTTTGCTCAAAAGTTTGAAGAACCATAAGCCTCTTCTATCCACATTATGTTGTTTATCATCATAAAACCTTCTGAGTATTTAAGGCAGATATCTACCTGTTAGTCGTGTTTGTTTCATGACATACACACTTCAGTTTTATTTCCCTATTTTGGCAGCTGGCTTGCTATAGGGTATAATGCAACAAAGTCAGAATTCCTTATCTCATCTCTGCTGGGTTCTTACCTTACACAAAATGTAACATTAAGCCAAAAGGGAAATTTAGCACAAGTCTAGATTTATTGCAGCTGGATTTTCCTATGTATGGATTTCAGAGAAATAAGTGCAGACAGTTCAAGCATGCTGAAATGTACAAAACTTTCTGTTAGCCACAATACAAGTAGATAGATAAAGAAGGTAATTATGAAGATGGGTCTTTATCTTTAATACATATTTCTTAAGGAACACATTTTTTTTCCCCTCAGAAAAATGGATCAGTTGACACAAAGAGATACCTGCCATACTCTCTGCAACAAAACTCTTGCTGTTCCTTTCCCAGAAAACTAATTCACTTCTTGACCAGTGCCAGGGATAAAGTTGGATAGGCTAAGTTAAAAGAACATATAATTTATTGCTATTTCTTCCCCAAAAAAGGTGTGACATAAACGGTAAAGCTACCAAGGTTTCAAAGCTAACTATAAGCAAAGAGTGATTAGAATTCAAAAGTCAATATGGCACAGCTCTTCCTTTCTAGAAGGTGCATTTTGGTAAAAGAGGTAAACACTTTCACCATAATTTAGGACCAAACATGACAAATTCTATTGATTTGGTACAAGCAATGGGCTAAGGAAGTCCAAGGATTGTGGAGGGTAATTTTGGCTGTAGGCCTGGGAAACTGCTGAGAGATGGAAATTGAGACAGACTCTAAAGAGAAAGATTCAGGAGGACTTTTCTGGATGTGAGCATAAAGAAGGCAAAGCAATCAGGGATAACAAAAAAATGAGAAAAAGTATTTCTCATTTTAAATGATATAGAGTCAGGATTATATACTTGGAAAAATTGCTGCAGTTAATTTATTTTGTGGGTCTTCAAATCACATTTCTTTTTCTAAAAATAGAAGTGTCTCTAAGAGATGAAAGCAAAGAGGAGGATATTTTGTTGAAAACTTAAATTTTAGTGCTAGTAGTCATTTTTAAGACTCAACTTTACCCAAAACGAAATCATTTGTTGCAAAAAGCATGTAATATCCACTTTGTCAGAAATCATTGTAGATGGAAGTCAGGTTTGAGAGTTTTGATTTCTAGTACAATAGTTTTTGCCTTACCCTACTACTACCAAATATATTTTTATCTGGAACAACTGAGCTAATTTTTCCAAATTAAAATAATAACATCTAATATTGATAGTATCAAAGCATCATTTTCTTTTTATTTTATTTATTTTATTTATTTTTTATTTTTTGAGTTGGAGTCTCACTCTGTCGCCCAGACTGGAGTGCAGTGGCCGGGACAGCCTCGACCTGCTGGGCTCCGGCGATCCTTCCGCCTCAGCCTTCCAAGTAGCCGGAACTACAGGCGTGCGCTACCAAGCCCAGCTGATTTTTTGATTTATTGTAGAGATGAGGTCTCGCTGCGTAAGTGGGTCTCGAACCCCCGGGCTCAGGCAATTCGCTCACCTCAGCCTCCCAAAGGCACGGGATTACAGGCTGAGCCACCGAGCCCGGCTCATTTTCTTTTTATTTAATAAATTATTTTACATATGATTAATAAACTTTTACATTGTGCTAGGCATTGCTTCTATACATGAAAAATGTAGAAGGAAACAGTGTATTACTCCTTACAGCTACTGAAATGAAGGAGAAGGAGAAGGAAGAAGAAGGAAGAGAAGGAGAAGAAGAAGACAAAAAAAAAGGAGGAGGAGGAGGAGAGGAAGAAGAAGAGGAAGAGGAGGAGGAGGAGAAAGAAGAAACAGAGTAGAGTCCCATTTACATGAAGTGTGAATTCCAGAAGTTAAGAGAAGAAGATTGATGAGAAAAGAGGAAATGTTGACCAAATGCTGAAGTTTTAGTTAGAAGAATACGCTTAAGTGATCTATTACACTAATAAAGAATACATCGTATATATTAAAATTGCTTAAAAACTAGATTTTAAATGTTTTACCTCCACAAAAATAATGAGACTATGAGAAGATGACTTTATTAATTAGCCAGATTTAATTATTCTTCATTGTAGTTGGGCCCAGTGATTTAGTGTTCCCAGCTACTTCAGAAACAGAAGCTGAAGGATTGCTTGAGGCTAAGAGTTTTAGGCTGTAGTGCCTAATAATGTCACCTGTGAAAAGCCACTGCACTCCAGGCTGGGCAACATAGTAAACCCCCATCTCTAAAATAAGCAAATAAAAAAATTAAAAACAATTATGCCACGTTGTAAACAAATATCAAAAGATCACATAATACCCTCCAAGTATATGTAATTACTATTTGTCAATTAAAATTAAATTAGATTATAAAAATAGAAAATAGGCATGGATTACATTGGAAGAATTTTTAAAGAAGTATTATTAATAATATTACATTATTGTTAGCATGATGTCATTATTTTCAACAGAACAACTGAAACATGTTTGTAGTTAAGATAAAATATAGAAAAGTCATCAAGAATGTGGTTTCTGTTACTAAACTATCAGTATTTAATCTAGACATACTCCATATTGGCTGAATGTTTGTACATTACTTAACCTCTCTGTGCTTCAGTTTCCTCATTTGTAAAATTAGATAACTATGATGCTGAGGTCACAGGCTTGTTTTAAGGATTAAATGAGATGATACATGTAAAACATCTTAGAACAACTTCTGAAATGTAGCCAGAATTTATGATCGACTTATCTGCCATTGTCTTTTTAAAATTTACTTTTGTTGCTGTTCTTCCCATGGTCGTAGTCCTTTTCTAGTCTTATTTTTAACTTTACTATTGGGATATAATTTGCAAACAAATAATGGGCAAAGGCTAAAGCTATTGAAATAAACAAGAAGAAAAGGAGCTGGGCTCGGTGGCTCAACCTGTAATCCTGCGCTTTGGGAGGCTGAGGTGAGTGGATTGCCTGAACCACAGGGTTCGAGACCCACCTGGGCAACTTGGCGAGACCTCATCTCTACAATAAATCAAAAAAATTAGTCAGGCGTGGCAGCGCGCGCCTGTAATTCCGGCAACTCGGAAGGCTGAAGCGGAAGGATCACCGGAACCCAGCAGGTTGAGGCTGTGGTGGCCGGGAGCAGCCACTGCACTCCAGTCTGGGCAACAGAGTGAGACTCCAACTCAAAAAATAAATAAATAAATAAAAAGAAGAAGGAAAGAAAGAAAGAAAGGAAGGAAGGAAGGAAGGAAGAAGGAAGGAAGGAAGGAAGGAAGGAAAGAAAGAAAGAAAGAAAGAAAGAAAGAAAGAAAGAAAGAAAGAAAGAAAGAAAGAAAGAAAGAAAGAAAGAAAGGAAAAAGAAACTGAGAAACATCCTATTTACAAAAGAAGTGTGGATTCCAGAAGCTTAGGGAAAAGAATGGAGGAGAAGAGAAAAGATGATGACAAAATATTGTGAAGTTTTAGTTAGAAAGAATAAGCTTTCGTGATCTAACATAAGATAGTTACTATAATAAATAATAATATATTGTATATTTCATACTTGTTGAAAGATTAGATGATAATTGTTTTACCCCTACAAAAATGAAAGATACCTAAAGCGTAAAATAGATTAGGTCTGAGATAGGTATACCTCAAGAAACCTTCCACCACAATCAAGATAGTGAATATTATCTATCACCCCTCCAAAGTCTTTTCATGTCCCGTTGGAATACATTCTTTCACATCCTTCCATCATTTACCTGTTCCTGGTTAACCAGTAGAGACTACATTTGCATTTTCTGGAATTTTATGTAAATTGAACTACACAAGTGTTTTTTGTTTTGTTTTTGTTTGACTCTTTTACTCTACATAATTATGCTGAATTTCATTCATATCGCATGTAGAAGTTTTTTCTTTATACCTGGGGTCCTCAACCCCTGGCCATGGGTCAATACCAGTCCATGGCCTGTCAGGAACCCAGACGCACAGCAGGAGGTGAGCAGTGGCACAGCAAGCAAGCAGAGCTTCATCTGTATTTACAACCCATCCCCATCGTATGCCATGCTTATCTTTCTGTCTTGTTAGTGTACATGAGAGAAAGGTATAATTTATCAGCACCCACTAAAATTTCTTCTTTTGTTCATGCTGCAGTAGATGTGAATGAGACTGCTGGATTGACAATGTGTTTTCTTCTTATTCCCTAATGAGAATCCTAATTTTGTTTTAACCTTGATATATCCAGTGTTAAAAGAAAATCTACATTTTCCATTTCTATCACTAACATTAGTTTCTTATAGGAGCACGAACCCTATTGTGAACTACGTAGGCCAGGGATCTAGGTTGCCTGCTCATAATGAGAATCTAATGCCTGATAATGCCCGCCCCATCTTGCCTCTCAAAATGTTGGATGCTGTGATTTAATACTACAAGAAATATACTATTGTACCAATGATGCCATAATTTGTTGATTCGAAAATCTGTTGCTTTTAGTTTGGGGCTGATGCCAATAAAACTCCAAAGGACATTCATGTATGAGTCTTTGTGAAAACATATTGAATTACTTTTCATGTGCTCATTTGTAATTAATACATCTTTTTGGATGAAGTGTCTGATCTAAACTTTTACACACTTTTTTTTCTCATTGAGTTTCAAGAGTTTTAATATATTCTGGATACACTTCCTGATGGTTTGAAAGCATTGACATTAGTATCTTGAACTGTGCAGCAGATTTATTCTTTATGTAAAATGATCCTGGAAAATGTCTTCCCTTGTCTTACACAGAGAGATATTTGATCTTATACAACCTATATGAATTTTCTACTCTCTTCCTTGAGTCTTCTGGGAAAATACTTCTTTCTTTGAATTTCTAGGATACCTAGAATTTTGTTAAATTTCAGAATATGATAGATAACCTTTCTGCTTATCATTCTGTCTTGTTAGTGTACATGAGAGAAAGGTATAATTTATCAGCACTCACTAAAATTTCTTCTTTTGTTCATGCTGCAATAGATGTGAATGAGACTACTGGATTGACAATGTGTCTTCTTCTTATTCCCTAATGAGAATCCTAATTTTGTTTTAACCTTGATATACCCAGCGTTAAAAGAAAATCTACATTTTCCCTTCATTTTCTGGGCACTTCTTTTTTTTTTGAGTTGGAGTCTCACTCTGTTGCCCAGACTGGAGTCGCCGCTCCCGGTGGCCGCTCCCGGCCACCACAACCTCGACCTGCTGGGCTCCGGTGATCCTTCCACCTCAGCCTTCAGAGTAGCCGGAATTACAGGCATGCACTACCATGCCCGGCTAATTTTTTAATTTTATTGTAGAGATGAAGTCTCGCCTGCCCAGGCGGGTCTCGAACCCGCGGGCTCAGGCAATCCACTCACCTCAGCCTCCCAAAGGCGCGGGATTACAGGCTGAGCCACCGAGCCCGGCTTTCTTATTCCTTCAGAAAGTTCAAACAAAATGCCAGGTGATGAAATAGCTATTCTGCATCTATAAAGAAAAGACAAAGTAAATTATTGAGATTTTACATTTGATGTCTTTGGATTTCTGCAACAACATCATCCACTGTCTAATTCTTACTTCTACTTAAAAATAACAGCCTATACATATATAGAAACCTATATATAATTATGTATTTGTTTATTTATGTTAAATGGATATATATTCTGTATATTCTTTATATGCAACTGAACTTAGTCATTCACTAATATGGTAAATATTACCAATGTTTCTATTACAGTGGTTCATATGACCTATGATTTTACATTTTACAGTGAATATTTAGACTGTTGTATTTTATCTTGGCTATCCTAAGATATTAAAGGTACTTTTTGTTTCATATAACAGGAAGTCAGGAGAAAGGTAAGCAATCTGACTGCATTCATCAAAACTCTTCCTTGTTGCTTCGAAATATTTTGTATATGCTTTTCCTCTTCAGGCTGACATGCAGAAAACTACAGCTCTTCTTGGCCATGCATATTCATACTTTCTAAAAAGAGGAAGAAGAAATAGGAGGTGGAGGAAGAGGAAGGAGAAGAGGAACAACAACAACAAAACAGAAACACTTTCCAAATTTGTCTCAAAAGAAAGAAGGCAAGACCCACAGAAAACCATCTATAGCAACTGTTCCCATCCCCAGGTCAAAGACCAGTACCTAATATTAGTGACCTGTTAGGAACATGGCTACACAGCAAGAGGTAAGTAGGCAAGCCAGTGAAGTTTCATTTGTATTTACAGCTCCTCCCCACTGGCATTACTAACTGAGCTCCACCTCCTGTCAGATCAGCGCTAAAAAATCGACTTCCGTTTTCAACATCTTATCTTTGTGAAGCAGGGTTTTCTTCAGTTACAGCAAACAAAATGAAATTACAGAGTAGACTGAACATAAGCAACACAGTTTGAGTGTCATTGTCTCCCATCACCCCAGATAGGACTGTCTAGTTGAAGGAAGAAAAATTCAGGGATCCCACTGATTCTGAATTAAGGTGAGTTGCAGAATTATTTCATTATATATTACAATGTAATAGTAATAGAAATAAAGTGTACATTAAGTGTATTGCATTTGAATCATCCCCAAAACCACCAGTCCCTGATGCCAAAAATGTTGGGAACCACTGATCTGTAGCACTAATTTATGTAGCTATGAGATTAACAAGCACTGAAGCTTAGATCGTTCTCTGTGTAAGTTAATTTCTAGCAACAAAGTAATATTAGTTACACTGGTTTGCTCAGATGAGTGAATTTCAAACTTACTTGACAAATTTCATGAAGGAAAGATAACTATTTACATTGTGAAGCAACAGGCACATTTGTACATACCATAAACACATGCTGCTAAAACCAGTTTCCCAGATAACAAAATTCCACATTGTAATATATTTAAATTCTGTTTATAAATTGATTTGACAACGAACCCACAAATCGGTCACAACCTTTGTAAAATTATGCGTTAGACTAATCATTGTCTAGCTATATGGTTAATATGATATATGATGCAATAGAGTGGGAAAATATTAGTGAAACAACCAAATAGCCCTTAATACCCTCAATTACCTCAAAACCACACACACACACACACACACACACACACACACACACACACACACACACACACTTGTTTACTGATTCTAGGAACTGAAAGAGGGTTTACAAACCATGAGTTTCACATTATGTTGTTTTACCATAAGGGGAAATAAAAGACTTTGATAGGGAAGGAACTTGATGGGTTATTTTAATTCAATGTCTACTATTCATAGAAATGTTCATGGTGAAATGCCTGTCAGAAAGTATATGACCAAGTACATACATACTAAATGCTGTGATCAGGCTATCTTATATTTTAAAATTCCAATATAAAACATAAGAAAAATTTGCTATCCACTTGAACGTTTGGTATTATTTCTTTGGAAACTTATTGATTGTTTTAAGCATAGTAGCAGAGAGATTGATACAGAGATAGAAACAGTGATTGAATCTTGTCTGCTTGATTTTTTTGAATGCTTTAAATTTTTTGGAGCAGTTCAGTTTTCAGAAAAATTGAGATAACATTACAGAGATTTCCTAGACCCACACCTCCCCCATTGTCAACATGTCTTACCAGAGTGCTATAATTGTTACAACTGACTAATCTACATAAACATACCATTATCACCTAGTTTATAGTTTACATTAGAGTATATTATTGGTTTTATAAACTCTACTGATTTGAACAAATTTGTTCAACTATCCAACAATACACTATCATATGGAATATTTTCACTGCCCTAAAAATTTTCAGTGCTCTACCTATTCTTCCTTCTCTTCCTCCAGCTCCCAGCAACCCCTCATCTTTATATTGTTTTCATAGATTTATCTTCTCTGGAATGCGATATGGTTGCAATAATACTGTAGACTTTCCGTATTGGCTTTTTTCATTTGATATGTATTAAAGTTTCTGCTATGTCTTATGTCTTGATTGCTAACTTCTTTTAGTGTTGAATAATATTCAATTGTCTGACTGTACCAAAGTTTACTTTTTCATTCACCTATGAAAAGACATTCCAAGTTTTAACAATAATGACTAAAGCTGTTCTAAACACCTATATACAGATCTTTGTTTAACTATGTTTTTTTTTTTTAATTCTTTGGATAAATATCAAGGAGTGTGATTGCTGAATCATACAGTAAATGTATTTTTAGTGTTTAGTTTTTTTTTAAAAGCAGGATTTATTGAGAGGCATAAAATCTCCCACAGTGGGAGGGGACCCAAAGGGTTGCCCACATTTTTAGTCTTATAAGAAGCTACAAAATTATTCTCCAAAGTGACTGTACCATTTTGCATTACCATCAGCAATAAATGAACATCACTATTGCTCCACATCTCTACTAGAGTCTGATGTTGTAAGTGTTCTGGATTTTGGCCAGTCTAATAAATGTGTATTGGTGTCACATTGTGGTTTTATTTTGCATTTTCCTGATGGCATATAATGTGAGACATCTTTTTATTTGCTTATTTGATATCTATGTATCTTTTTATTAAGGTATTTAGCCCATTTTTAAATCTTGTTTTCTTATTGTTGAGTTTTATGAGTTTTATGGATAACAGTTTTTTGTCAGATATGTTTCAGGCATAGACTTTCTTATAGCTTTTGGCTTGCTTCCTTATTCTCTTGACTTTATCTTTTGCAGAACAGAAGATTTTAATTTCAGTGAAATCCAAATTATCAATTATTTCCTTTGTAAATTGTGCCTTTGGTATTCATATATGAAAAATTATCACTTCAGAGACAAGAAGATTGTCTGAACTCAGGGGTTCATGGCCAGCCCGGACAACTTGGTGAGATTTTGTCTCCACAATAAATAAAAAAATTAGTTCCAGCTACTTAGAAGGCTGAGGTAGAAGAATCACCTGAGCCCAGCAGGTTGAGGCTGTGGTGGCCCTGAGTATGCCACTGCATACTGTGTGACAGAGTGAAACTCCAACTCAAAAAAAAGTCATCACTGTATTTATGTTCATCTAGATTTTCTCTTATGTTATATTTTTGAAGTTTTATAGATTTGTATTTTATATTTATGTCTGTGATCCACTTTGAGTTAAATTTTAAGGGATGGAAGATGTATGTAGAGATTAACTTCTTTTTTTTTTTTTTTGAGTTGGAGTCTCACTCTGTCGCCCAGACTGGAGTGCAGCGGCCGCTCCCGGCCACCGCAGCCTCGACCTGCCGGGCTCCGGCGATCCTTCCTCCTCAGCTTTCCAAGTAGCCGGAATTACAGGCATGCGCTACCATGCCCGGCTGATTTTTTGATTTATTGTAGAGATGAGGTCTCTCTGCCCAGGCGGCTCTCGAACCCGCGGGCTCAGGCACTCCACTCACCTCAGCCTCCCAAAGGCGCGGGATTACAGGCTGAGCCACCGAGCCCGGCTGAGATTAATTTCTTTACATAAGGATATTTCATGATTTTCTCATTATTGAGAAGGCAGTCTTTGCCCCATTACATTACCTTTGCTGTTTTGTCAAAGATTAGTAAACTGTGTTTATGTAGGTCTATTTCTGGACTCTCTACTATGTTTCATTGATCTATTGATCTATCTTATTGCCTATACCACATCAACTTGACTACTATAACTTTACTAGCAAGGTATCATAAGTCCTTCAATTTTGTTCTTCAATATTGTGTTGGGTATTCTGGGTCTTTTGCTGCTTGCTTTTTCAAGCCTGGACTTGTTGTTTTGTGAACAGTCACAGAATACTGGTCAATAATTTACAAACAATTATTGGGAAAATTTGATTAGGAATTCATCATAATATAGATTTGCATTTCTAGAGTTTGTTTGTTTGTTTGTTTTCTTAGTTAAAATGAGTTCATTTGATGTGTCTATTCTGTTTGCACTTTCCTGAAAACTTACAAGCAGTAAAAACTTATGTGAGTTGAGCTCACCATTTAGATGGCCTGCTGTGTGACCAGTGATGTTTTGAGTAGTTGCTTATCCAAATGATGTATCAATTTACAAGCAGTATATTTGAACGTATGCAGAATTTATTAATCCATAAGTCACTTCAAGATATTACAAAGTTTCAGAATCCTCACTCTGTGTTTGTATTTTTAAATTAGAAAATTCAGGAAATCATTTTTAATCTATATTAATATTATGACAAGTCCTAGAAACAGCTTATTGGAATAGAATTCTAAAATTAACCTGTTTCCTTGATATTTTTGTTTACTTGAAGAAAAATATTTTTTAAAGTAAGCATTGCCAGGGGTAGTGGCTTATGCCTGTAATCCCAGCATTTTGGGAGGTGGAGGCAAGAGGATTGACTGAGCTCAGGAGTTCGAGATCAGCCTGCACAATTTGGCGAGAGCTCGTCTTCACAACACAATAAAAAAATTAGCTGGATGTGATGGCCCACACCTGTGGTTCCAGCTACTTGGAAAACGGAGGCAGAAGGATCACCTGAGCCCAACGGGTAAAGGTTGTGGTGGCTGTGAGTGTGTCACTGCCCTCCAGCCTGGGCAATGGAGTGAGACTCTGACTCAAAAAAAAAAATAAAATAAGCGTTGTGGATCTTTAAAAAATATATTAGTCTAGATATATATTAGTTCTATAATTAGTTAAAAACAAATAATTAGGGCTCTTTCTAACTCAATTGTCTTTTTTCTTCTAATATTAGTCTAATATTATTATTATAATTGATGTAATTTTTGCCTAAAGACATCTGAGAGTGACACAATGCATTATGTTTTAAACTGAGAAGATTTTAGTTATCTGAAACAAGAACTATTTATTTTGGTTACCAAATGTAACAAAAAATCTCAGACTTCTTTTTTGATGTAAAGTCTGGCATATATTAGGTGATTTAATATTAGTTAAATCATTCATTTACTTACAAAGTAGTATTCTCAGGTGTTTGGTATAAAGGATATCTTACATTCAGATCCGGGTTATGCTATATCATAAAAGGTAAAGCTATATGAATGAAAATGCAATCTATTATTGGTGTGAAATATATATAAATACAATGCTTACCTCACAAAGTTGCCAGTTTCAAGAAGCCATTTAGCCTTCTGATTTGGAACATTTGTAAATATATATATAATATATATGACATATGTAAATTATGCAGATCTATGTTTTAAATATGTTTACACAAGATGAGGTTAAATATGACAAGCAAATTCATTATTAACTTATTCGAAAAAATTGAATTTATCATAAATTTATGAGAAATAATTAACAAATTCAACATTTATGCTAATTTCTTTCATCATGCAAAACTATGAGTACAATTATAAAGTGTCAGACATAAAATGTATCTTAAAAATTTTTAAGGAAATTTTTTGTTAAACTACATTCTATACCTTCATTAGTTATTACCTTGCATTTATTAGCTGATATTTATGATGTCTCAATCTTTGTCCAATTGAATTAATAATTTTTTGTGGTTGTTAACTGAGCATTTGTGCTTTAAAATTCTATTCAATGTAATTTACTGGATTAATAATTTTTTTTACTTTAACAATACGGTAGATTACCACATCCTTCTCTTTTCATTGTCTTCCCTTTTGCCCATTCCTGTACCAATATTTGTATTTTACTTTATTTTGTTTATTTCATGTCAAAAGTTTAATTACCCATGTTTTTTGGTAAAATGAAATATTCTTAATTGTCTGACTAGGGTAAAGTATGCTGAGGAAAAACACACCAAATATAATTGTTATATAAATCAGGTGAAAATGATTCTCTCTACAACATCTGAGAAATTATTTTGGGTCCAAAAGATAGTGTTTTTATTTTTCATATTTTGACATGCTTATGAAGCTGAATACTGCTTTGTTTCATTTACTCTGACCTAACAAAATATAGTACAAATGGAAGAATTGGAGAAATATTTAGAAAACAATATGTCTATACACGTGCACTCACATATATGTACACACATATACTTATACATGTGCATATGCACATATCACATAGGGACATAAATTAAAGCATACTCACTTGAAACTTAAAAAGTTGAGATCTGGAATACAATAGTTTGCATCACAAAGATGCCAGTTTTAAGGAGCTATTTAGCCTTCTAGTTTGGAACATACTGTAATTGGATATCTTTTCTTATGGGAATTAAAATGGAAAAAAGGTATATTTCTTACATTTAAATTTCTAAATTGTTAAACATAATTTAGTTTTCTAAAAAATGTCTTCAGGTAATTTATGTGTAATTATTATGTTGTTGCTATATATGTCTGAGTCTGTCTATAATCCATATTCTCATACATATTCTTTATTTGAAAATATATGCGCCGGGCTCGGTGGCTCAGCCTGTAATCCCGCGCCTTTGGGAGGATGAGGTGAGTGGATTGCCTGAGCCCGCGGATTCGAGTCCCGTCTGGGCAGGTGAGACCTCATCTCTACAATAAAACAAAAAATTAGCTGGGCATGGTAGCGCGTGCCTGTAATTCCGGCTACTCGGAAGGCTGAAGCTGAAGGATCTCCGGAGCCCAGCAGGTCAAGGCCGCGGTGGCCGGGAGCGGCCACTGCACTCCAGTCTGGGCGACAAAGTGAGGCTCCAACTCAAAAAAAAAAAAAAAGAAAGAAAACATATGCATTGTGTTACAACATCAACTCACTTGTACAACTTCATGGAAGTAGTATCATCTAAAAGAGAACAACTTTGTTAATAAATTAATAGAACATTTGATCACACTTTTTTGTGACTCACAACCCATTTTTATTATATTTATTAGAGAATTTGTGAAAATAGATAATGTGAAATCACTTTAATTTCTGAAGATATTTTTGTTTTTATGTTGATATATGTATAATGTGAATTATTTTACATTTCTGAGTGTACTATTTTTAAGAAACTAAAAAGTCTGAGAGAGAAAGTTTGTTCCTTGAAGACCATAAATGGGGAAAAAAAAAGTTCTTAAAGTTTGGGGATTTGCAAAGTATCAGATTCAATATACTTTATAACTGTATCGGTGGTAATGTAGAACAGCTGGGAATTGGTTGTTTATGCTACAACCACCATTAAAAGACATCATTTAATATTGGAGTATTTGACTAAAAATCAAAACGTGAGAGCTTGTAACAAGAAATATCTAGAAATAAAGTATTGATCATAGTAGGAAATTATATGCTACAGAAAAAAATACATTAAGTGAATTTTTAAAATATTTAATTGTTTCTTACACAAATAAGTATGTAATGCATGTTTTGGCTGATTTCGTTTCATGAAGGGAACTCAGATAATGGAGGCTACATTGTTAAACCATTCTCTGTAAAAATGAGGTGTTTTGTAGCAGGGTAAGAGGTAGAAAAAAAAGTATAATTATATAGCCTAGGTGCATATCATTTTACCCACATCACTAGTATAAGAACAAGTTATAATTTATTATATTATTATTTTATCATGTTATTAATAACATGTAGTCATTTAATAATAATTAAATGTATTAGTTAATAAATAATTAATTTAATTTATTAATAAATATATTATATTATATTATTGTATTATATCTATATTAAGTAAAACATTTTTTAAAATGTATTTTTCTCTGTGAGTTCCAAAAAGGAGCCAGGTCATGGTAAACACTAATCATATGTGTCATAGACAAATGATCATATTTACATCATTCTAGTTGATTAAATATGATTAGAATGATTGGATATATTTATGTATGCAGCTATTACATTAAAATGTATTAGATAAAATATACATGTATTACATAAAATACATTTATTTGTAAATTATATGAAATAATAGCAAAGTAATTTTTATTCGTGAAAGTTGTTCTGAGAAACAGAATTTATAAGATATATATTGACATATAAGATAAAATGTATTGTGGGAATTGGCTCACAAAATTACAGAAACCAAGAAGCCCCACGGTATGCTATCTGTAAGCTGGACAACCAGGGAAACAGTTTGTATAATTCAGTATGAGTCAGAAGGTGGGAGAAACAGAATTATTGATGTCCCAGGGCAGAAGATGAATGGATGTTCCATTTCAAGAAGAGGGAAGGATAATTTGCCCTTTCTGTACTTTTTATTCTATTTGGGCACTCAATATATTGGGTAGTGCCCAACCGAATTGATGTGGACATATCTTCTTTATTACTCAGTCTGTTGATTTAAATATTAATCTCTTTTGGAAATACCTTTATGGAAACACCCAGAAATAATATTTTACCAGATTCTTGGGCATCTCTTAACTCAGTCAAGTATATACATAAAATTAGTCATTACATATCTTTAAACAATGGAAACATATTTACATGAATTAAATGTTAATATGTTTTCAGATCCCTGAAAAAAATTTGTTCAGTTATTAAAATTATAGTCTTGAAGACTACAACAAAAACATAGAAGATTTTGTAGTAAATATGAAAGAACAGAGCAAAATATAAAATTTTGTTTCCTATTTTAGCTATTAAATGCAGATATCTCTCTGACAAACTGATTTTATTTCCTTTGAATATATGCCCAGTAGAGAGATTTTTGAATCATATGGAGGTTTTCAAAACTTTTTTGAGGAGTATCTATACCGCTTTTAATAATGGCTGTACCAATTTATATTCCTACCATCAGTGTACAAGAGTTCCATCGACAAACAAATGGGTAAAGAAATTGTGGCATGTATATAATTACAAGAGATGCTCAAAGTGGTTACCATCAGTGCCTAGACACTTCTGAAAAGTGCTTCAAAAAGTAATACATGGATAACATCTCTTAAAATGTGTATACATGTTTTGGTATCCCCAGTATATAATGGAATATCATTTCACTTTTAAAAAGGAGATACTGCATTTCTGATAGCATGGTGAATCTGGAGAAAATCATACTAAGTGAAATATGACAGACACAGAAATAAAAATATGATTTATAATCTCACGTATATGTGAAATGTAAAGAGAGTCATAAGCATAGCAATAGAAAGTAGAATGGTGGTTACGAGGAACAGGGAGAAAAAAAGGAGAAAAGTAGATCAAGGGTGCTAACTTGTAGTTCTATAGGATGAATAAATCTAGAGATTAAATGTATAGTATGAGGAATATCATTTATAATATTGTATTGTATACTGAACATTTGGTAAGAAAATATTTTAGGAGCTCTCATCACACATACATACACACTCTACACACACACACACACACACACACACACACACACACACACATACACACACAAAGGTAACTATGGAGAAATGTGAATATATTAATTAGCTTAATAGTCATAATCATTTCACATTTTTATGTATATTAAAACACCTAAATAAATACAATGAAGTGAATAAAATATGAAATAGCATTCAAAATGATTGTAGCTATAAAAAATACATGAACTTTCACTTCTTAGTATAATTAGCACTCTACAAGATGATACTTTTCCCACTATAAAATCTAGATATAACAAAGAGCAACAACTATAAAATCTAGGCATACTAAACAGAGTACTGGTCAGTAAATACAAAGTAACATGCTAACAGGAATGGTTGGGGACTTAATACCTCCTTGAAGGGGGAGATGTGATCCATACAAGTAAGTTAAAAATCATCACACTATTTAGCTAATTTCAGTCTCTGTACAACACATGCATTGACCTTATAGTTGTCATGGAAAAACTATAATCTTTCTGCCCTACAGAAAGTCTAGGGTACAGTCTGAAACTACCTAACATGGGAAAAATCAAGAAATGAAAAACATTCACAAAGGAAAGAAAATCAACCAAATGTGACCTCAAATTTTTTAGCAGAGTGTTGCAACTAACAAAGAAGTATTTAGCACAGCTATTGTAAGTATCCTGAATGGGGCAAGACCCAATATATTTTTAGTGAGAGAACTTTACAGCAGAAACATATAAATTTTATTGAATAAACAAATGCAATAAAAAGAACAAAACAGAAATTCTGAAAATTGAAGAATACATTTATGAATGACAGTTTCATTGGATGAACTTAACCACTGAATGGAGATGGCAGAGTGAAATAGTATGTGAACTTGAACACAGGACGCTAGAAATAATTCAAGATAAAAAACAAAAAAGAAAGTGATTTATAAACAATGAATAGAGCATCAGGGCCTGCCTGATGACAACAAAAAGGCTCAACTATGTTTAATTAAAAAGATAGAAAAAAAGAAGAGAAATAGCTCAACATATTTGAAAAAATAATGACTCCAAATTTCCCAAGTGTAATGAAATCCAGAAGTTTGCAGATATAGGATGGTAACAAACACCAGGCAGAACAAACACAAAAATGTCCACGCCAAGGCACATATCTTAGTTTATTTGTGATGCTATAGAGAGATTCCTGAGACTGAGCAATTTATACAGAAAAGAGTTTTATTTGACTCACAATTCTGAGGCCTGGAAAAGTTCAAGATTGGCCATCTCCATCGTCAAGGGCCACAGCTGCTTCTACTCATGGCAGAAGGTTAAGGGGAACTGATGCATGCAGAGATCACATGGCAAGAAAGGAGCAAGAAGCCAGAGGAGCAGGTGCCAGGCTCTTTTAAACCAACTCTTTTGGTAACTAATAGAGCAGGAATTCACTACTGCAAAAACAGTGCCAAATTATTTACAAGGGATCCAGTTCTGTGACCCACCTCCCACCAGCCTCTACCTCCAACATTGGGGATCAAGTTCCACCATGGGATTTGGAGGACACAAACATCCAAACTATAGCAGAACATAACAGTTAAATGGCTGAAAGCAAAATGTGTGAAGAAAATATTGAAAAACAGCGTATTTCACATGACAACAATCCAATTAAAAGTTGACTTCTCGGAAAGCTGAAAGCCAGAGGAGAGTGAACTTGTCTTCTTATATAAATCAAGTAACAATTATATTACCATCAAAAATATCTTTGAATAGTGAAGATAAAGCAAAGATAGTTTCATTAAAAAGTAAGATAATTAATTAAAAGCAAGCCGCTTTCAAAAAATGCTAAAGGCAGTTCTTTGGGCTGAAAGAATATTATGTCTAATGAAAATTTAAGTTCTCAGAAAAGAATAAGGTAAATTGGGAGTGGTAAATATGTAGATAAATGCAAAAGAATACTTTTTACCCTCTGTCTTGTTTTCTTTATTTATATATTATAGAATTAAATTCCAAAAATCTATTACACTACTGTCACAATTATTCATAATTTTTCTCATAGCCTACATTACTGCCAATATCTTCCAACTAAACTTCTTGCCTCTAATAACTCTCACTTCACTCTGGCACCTGTACACTCACATGTACACATGTGTATACATTATGCATACTCTAGATGTACACAGGTTTATCTTAAATATTTCTAAAGTACCCTTTGGGCAACTCCCTTGGTCCCCTACCACTGTGGGAGCTTTTCTGTCCTCTCAATAAATCCTGCTTAAAAAAAAAAAGTACACTTTCACTTCTGTCATATTCTCCTTACAATAAAATATTTTAAATCTTTCCATTTGTTGTTGTACATTTCCATTTGATTTGGATTGGCATTCCATGTCTTTTAGGTATCAAATGTCATCTCCAAACATTTTATTAATCTGAATCTCCATTCACCACAGTTTCAGGTCTCACAGACTTTATTTAAAAACTGAAGAGAAAGATTATGTATGACTTAACAGTTAAGCAGGCCAAAACAAGTTGCAATTTCATTGGTCAGATTCGATCTTTTTATGATAAAAGAAGCAGTTGTTTAGAAAAGCATTTTGCTTGGTAGTCTCTTACTTATTTTTTATTACTCTGAGGCATGTTCATTAAAAAAGAGTGAGGTAAGCCGGGCTCGGTGGCTCAGCCTGTAATCCCGCGACTTTGGGAGGCTGAGGTGAGTGGATTGCCTGAGCCCGCGGGTTCGAGACCCGCCTGGGCAGCGAGACCTCATCTCCACAATAAATCAAAAAATCAGCTGGGCGTGGTAGTGCACGCCTGTAATTCCGGCTACTTGGAAGGCTGAGGCGGAAGGATTGCCGGAGTCCAGCAGGTCGAGCTGCGGTGGCCGGGAGCGGCCACTGCACTCCAGTCTGGGCGACAGAGTGAGACTCCAACTCAAAAAAAAAGAGTGAAGTAAATGGTTCCCATGAGAAAAATGAGGTAACATTACTCTGCAAAATGATGTTAAGTGCTACATTCATTGTAAGTGGAGCAATTTGCAAATTATAGAGTGGTTAGAAGGAAAGATGTTTTCCTTCTTATTAATAGTTCTAGAATGTTGTGTCTCTCAGAATTATTATTCTTAAATACCTGGGAAACGTGGGTGTGATGGAAGAAGTGTGTGAAGGAGGGAGAAAGAGACAGAAATGGGAGAAGCTGACATTTTAAGGAGTTCTTTCTTGATAAAAACATGGCCCCTTTTATGTTAAGTTCCTGTAACTTTTTAGAGCCAAGGGTTGTGAGAACGGAAAGCCCAGATTCTATGAATGACTCTTTGGGTGTGATGATATATGAGGGGAAGCCCTCAAAACACTGGAATTGATTCATAGAAATTGTATATTTATTCTTACATGTTTAAATTTCAGTCATCTTCAAAGTACTCTCTGTTTGATGCAATACACTTTGAAGATATTAGGAGCTTTTCCATGCTCAAAACAGTTTTTCAACTTGTTAATTTTGTTGCCAGTAGTGCTTCTGCCATTCTTTGTTTTACTTCTTTCACATCAGCAAAATGTTGGGGTTTTTTTTGAGTTGGAGTCTCACTCTGTCGCCCAGACTGGAGTGTAGTGGCCACTCCCGGCCACTGCAGCCTCGACCTGCTGGGCTCCGGCGATCCTTCCGCCTCAGCCTTCCGTGTAGCTGGCATTACAGGCACGCGCTACCACGCGCGGCTGATTTTTTGATTTATTGCAGAGATGAGGTCTCGCCAAGTTGCCCAGGCGGGTCTCGAACCCATGGGCTCTGGCAATCCACTCACCTCAGCCTCCCATAGCGTGGGATTACAGGCTGAGCCACTGAGCCTGGCAAACGTTTCTCTTTAAGGTATTTTTTTCATCCAGGGAAACAACAAAACAGTCGCTGGGAGTGAGATTGGGTGAATAAGGAAGGTAGGGTACAGGGTCATGCTATTTGGGGTCAAAAACTGCTGAACACTCAGCACATTGTGGGTAAGTGCATCGTCATGATGGAAGACCAGTCATTTATTTGCCACAACTTGGGATGTTTCTTTTGCAAATTGTGATGTAACCTTCTTTTCAAATCTTCCAGATGAAACTTGGTTGACTGATTAGGAAGAACAAATTTCAAGGGTACTACAAAAAGGCCTGCCCTCCAAAAAAAAAAAAGAGATAATTCTGGGTTTTGGGGGGTCCTCCTCATATATGGCTGCTCTTGCTGCCACCCCTTGCATACTGGATCCGAGTATTCTACCTATTGAAAATACTGGTCCATAAAAAGGTCTTTGTTCCAATGCATGTACTGCATCTTGCAAAGTGACACTCCATCATTGAAAAAAATTGCTTTTGGACTTATGCTTCACCAGTACTGGCAGTTTCTGAGTGGCACAGCATAAGATACTACCTGGAATCCCATGATCATAGGCCTATTCCTTTATCTCCTTTTCTGTAAAGTCTGTTCTGTTGTTTGATGTGATATGTGACATTCATGTCAGGGATCAAACACTTCTTAAGTCCTCAATAGTAGTGCAGGCTAAAGTCCTTCAAGTAGGAAAAGCAAATTCATTGACAAAATACTTGTTCATTATTTCCATGAAAAGCAATCAGTTAACGAGCACAACTTATCTTTCTAGAGAGAAAAGGGGCATATCCGTAAACTATCCAACAAGGTTTAAGTGAGTTCTTTCTGTTGCAGGTATCTATAGCCTTCATCTCAGTGGTCTCTGGGGAGGGACATAAATACACAATAAGAATATTTTTCCATTTTGTGCCTACTCTCATATTTTTATCCCCATGCCTCTACTATAGATTTTCTCATACCCAGTCTTTCAATTCCGATCTTTTAATGTCAATTCTTCTAGTCAGCCAGCCAAATATTTTGAAACATTCCACCCGTTTGTTTATACTGTAAAATTGTGTTACACAATTTTCCACATAAAATGAATGGCTACGTTAACCTTGCTCAGTCCACTGGGAGAGCTTTCCCATTTCAAATGTTTTCAAGGACATGTCAAATAAAGTTGTAGTACAATTGCTGTGTATGTTCATCTTGTTTCCACAAAACTAGCTGTTCTGTCAGCTTTTTCCTTCTCTTTTGCATGCTTGCAAAGAATTATGAAGAGTCATAGTCATAGGTAGAGTGGAGGAACAGTGATGGGTATCACTGGTCTGGAATTTTAATTTATGCAGCTTGCTTGTGCCCACTGGTCTTGCTTATGCTCTGTCTCATTTATAACATTTTCATATTTAATTCATTTTATTTTGAACCTGCTAAACTCTTAATGTAATGAGTCCAATAACATCCATTTTCTGATGAACAGTCTTTGATGCAGAGTTACTTTGTTTCTCATCTTCCTTTCCATCAGGGATTGGTTGCATAATAGGAGTGTTTTTTTCAGAATGTGTATAGTCAATCAGTATAAGTGCTTGCTCCAGAAAACCATAGAATAACATTCTCTATTTCCTACAAGCTATACAAGACATCTTTTGCATCACTGACCCTCCATCACTACAGAATTTTCAGAATCTGGCCCAAGTTGCTGTTTTGCCTGAACTGCAGCCTGAAACTTTCTACAAGATTTTTCCTGGCTCAAACCACATTTAAATACACAGACTTTTATATCCCCTAGTATTATATAGGACAGAGCACTACCCAAATGTAGGTAGGTTTTATGCTTCCTTCTTTAAGAAGTAGCCTCAAGACACAAAAATTAGCCTTTTATTTTAGAGAAGAAGTTTCAACATGCCTCTTACCACTGGACCTCTTAATAATTGTATGTGTGTGGAAAGACCATGGTTTTCATGTGTGAAAATTAACTCAAATATTAAGTCAAAAAAAGTGAAGTGTTAGAAGAAAGCATAAGATAAAATCTTCAAGATCTAGGTGGGCGAAGATTAGAATTAACACCAAAAGCATGATCCAGAATAATATATATATATATATGTATATATATCTATCTCGCTCTCTCTCTCTCTCTATACACACACACACACACACACACACACACACACACACACACACACATATATATATATATATATATATGAATAATTGAACTTAGCAAAATTTAGAATCTTTGGTCTATGAAAGACTCTGGAAATAACATGCAGAAACAAGTTACAGCCATATTATGAAATATGCAACAATGAAAAAGAATTATTATTGGTATATCTAACAAATTAGACAATTCCAGGAATTTATGATCAGTAAGAAAAAGATGATCCCCAAAGCTTATATTTTGTATGGTTCTGGTTACATATCATTTTTGAAAATACAAATTTTATAAATGGAGAACAGATTAGTATCTTACCAAGGATTAGATATGTGACTGGAGTATGATGGGAGGGGCAGAAGGATGGTTATAAAGGGGCAGCAAAAAGGGACTCCTGTGGAACTTTTCTGTGTGCTGACTACAGAAAGAGACACACAAGTCTACATATGTGATACATTGTATCGAGTTACTACAAACTGATAAAACTAAGAATATTTCAATAAGATTGGTAGATTGATCACTCTGGTTGTGATATCATAATATAACTGTCAAGTGTTAAAAATGGGGAATACTAAATTGTTTTTAAATAGCACAAGATCTCTATTCTTTTTTTAGATTGGATACTATAGTTTATTTAGAAAGTAAATTAGAAAGAGGAGAGGAGATATGGGAGAGAGAGAGAGAGAGAGAGAGAGCAAGAGAGAGAGAGCAAGAGCAAGAGCATGAGAGTGAGAGCAAGAGAGAGAAAGAGAGAGGAGATTCAGCTCCTCAAGGTGGGGGAGGGGGCCAAAGCTTAGTAAAACTTGGCCTGCCCATAGCTCAAAAAACACACAGCCAGACAGTAGTTTAGTAAGCTCTCTGTACTACTTCTTAGAAGAGCATGTGAATCTACAATAATATCAACACTTGAACTTTAGTTATAAAATATAGCAATAAAAGAATGTTAAACTATGTATTATTAAAGGCAAAGAAAAAGGTCTTATGGTTGGCTGCCTTTAGCTTAAGAGAATGTGTGTGTATTGAAAAAGAGAGGTACTAAATACAAGAAGAAAAGTAAACTTTTTATCACATCTATTAAAATACTTTTAGGATAGGGCTTTAAAGATAACTATAAAATTTTAATAATTTTATGCAGTTCATAAAAATGACCAGCTTTCATTATCACTGTGTAACACATAACATGATCATGAAGATTCTAGTCAAATTTGTTTTGTACATGATTAGTAAAATGTTATTTTTCTTAGATATATTTCACAGACTTTCAGTATTACCTTTTATGTTCATTAATAAAAATATCTTGTTGAATTAAAAAATATGAGAGAAAAAGAAAATTTTTACTAAAAATGATGAATGAGTACTTGTTTTATCAAGTAGTTAGTATAATCTTTATTATTTTAGAGTTTTTATCTTAAAAGTTTATTTTAAACAGCATTTTAAAATCATAATATTTATTCTTAAGTTAAGAATATAAAACTATTGCCATTTTAAACAGATTCTTCTAATAATATACATATACAAATTAAGGATGAATTAATTTCTACAAATGGATGTGTAAGGAATAATAGCATTCTCCTTGACCTGAGCTTGTTCTTCATGCTTATCTAATGTTCAGAGAATCATTTTTAATTTTTTTTATATTTTAACTCTTGTCTTTACAACTCTAAATAATATGTAAATACAAAGTTGGATTGATTTGTTAATTTTAGTTAATAGAAGAATGAAGATTTAGCTTATGAAGTATTTTACCACAATCATCCATGCCCAAACTTCAAATTTGTATAGCTATATTATTGTGTTTATTGTCTTGATAATTTCATAGCAGTAAATAGCATACAGTAAAAACCTCTACTTTTTTATCTTATTAACCCAAGAGCACCTATTGCTTCTCATTATGTAAAATGACCATATTGGCAGTTTGGCTCACACTATCACACACACTCCTCTCTCAATGTGCATCCTCTGACTTTTGCCATTTTAAGGTAAAATAGCTCTAAAAGTTATGAAATTAGAAAACATAAATGAGATATATATGCTTTATAACTTTGTAAATATTGTTCCCACTGAGCTAAAAGTGTACTGTTTTCTATGATCAAATGATACAATTTTTATCACACAATAGAAATAGGTTCTAGATCAAATATATTATTCTCTTTAGTCATGTTCCAGAAATAACAATTATGCAATATTTTACTTTATATTTGACGGCCACTTCCAAATACACTAATTTCAAATACACTAATTTCAAATTTAATTAAACCAAGTCAGTAACTTTGCATACATTTTAATATTATTTTATGCTAATTTCAAGTTTAATGACTGTTAAGTCAGTATCTGTGTTTACACTTTTATAGCACATAATCCAATTATAATTAAATTGCATAATCAGTAGTTTATAGTCTAGTTCCTTTCTAAAAACATTGTCAACATTGCTTATCATTACATATTCTATGTCTCATATAATTATTAAACATTTTAGTCCTGACAATCTGGACTAAATTCTGGATGTCAGAAGGATAAATTATAAAGAAGGAGTTTCTTGATGTTTAAGAATATGATTATATATTGAATATGCCAGAAAGTTTTGACCAGCAGATAATCTTATTTTTTCTTCTATAAAATTACAAAATCATATACTAATATAGATTTTAATTTAATTATGTTTAAATAGTTAACTTCATATGCATCTCTTGATTTTAGATGTGTTTTTAATGCCATTATCATCTCATATTTCATAATAAGTTTTATAACTTAATCTTTTTATTCACTTGGATAGAATATAGAAAGCAAATTTGTTGACATAGTAACGCAATATAAATATTAGAAGTCTAAGTAAATGGCAAGTGTGTATGTATGTATATAATTACTAAACTCAAATACACTGATATCAAGAATATACTGATGTTAAGGATACACCGATATCAAGATTACTATGTACACCTGTATGGAAACAAGCTCAGAAATCTAAATGGAGAACTTTCTTACTTCACACAAACTGCTCGAAACAAGCTTGAAACAAGAAGAAATTGAGACCATATATAAACCATAACAACCCAGGAAATTGACTATGTCATAAGAAAACAATCTACAAAAAAAAAAGCCCTAGACCAGATGGCCTTGTAGGAGAATCCTACAAAACATACAAGAAGGAGCTGATACTAATCCTATTGAAAGTATTCCAGGCAATCGAGAAAAATGGACCTCTCCCCAAATCATTTTATGAAACTACCGTCACATTGGTACCTAACCTGCATAAAGATCTGAAGTATTTAAAGTGTTTTTGCTGTATTTTGTGAAATGTTTAAAGTGTTTGCAGTGTATTGATTAAAACATAAGTTTGTATTTTAAATGTAAAACTCCATTTTGTGACTTGTCTCCATGTTGTTAACTTGTTATTGAACTTCTGTGTGGCTGATGTAAGAATTTTAAAATTTTGCTCATAAACAGTCCTCACAGCCCTGCACCCCACCCAGTGCTCTAACAGTTTCCCTTTATCTGAGTATACTGTGTGCCCCCTTATCTAAATGTACTATGTGTGAAACCCCAGAACATGTATTTATCTCTGTAATGACTCAGTTTCCCAACTACTTTTGCCTATAAAAACTTCCTGCAAATTTCATTTGTCATCAAGAGTCTGGGAGGCAGGAGCTCCTCTTGACCACTGACTTTAATAAAGGGCTTATTTATTAATTTGATCTTTAATTGGGCTGGATATCTGATTTCTAGCAATTCACTTATAACAGATCCAACAAAGAAATAGAATTATAGGCCAATATCCTTGATGAACATAGATGCTAAAATT
Source organism: Cephalopachus bancanus (assembly GCA_027257055.1). Classification (NCBI taxonomy): domain Eukaryota; kingdom Metazoa; phylum Chordata; class Mammalia; order Primates; family Tarsiidae; genus Cephalopachus; species Cephalopachus bancanus. The sequence goes on along the minus strand of JAPVLO010000024.1, from coordinate 9,424,486 downwards.
CTCAACAAGATTTTAGCAAACCAGATCAACAACACATCTCAAAAATTATCCACCATGACCAAGTAGGCATCATCTCCATGATAAAGGACTGGTTCAACATCCACAAAACTATAAATGTAAATAAATACATCAACAGATGTAAAGACAGAAACCACATGATTCGACGCAGAAAAAGCTTTTGATAAAATCCAAGCATCCCTTCTTGTTAAAAACCCTTAAACATTTAAGCATAGATGGAACACACCTCAAAATTGTAAGAGCCATCTATGAGAAACCCACAGCTAATATACTGCTAAACAGACAGAAATTGGAACCATTTCTCCTGAAAACTGGAACAAGACAAGGAAGCCAACTCTCACCCCTCCTGTTCAACATAGCATTGGAAATCCTAGCTGAGCATTCAGACAAGAGAAGGAAAGCAGGGGTATCCAAATAGGAAAAGAGGAAGTTAAGTTATCCCTCTTTGCAGACAACATGATTCTATACTTCAAAAACCCAAGAGGATCTGTCAAAAACCTCCTTCACTGATAAAGGACTTTGGCAAAATCTTAGGGTATAAGATAAATGTGCAAAAGACAGCTGCATTTCTATACAACAACAATAAACAAACAGAAACTCAAAAAGCACTATTCCATTCACAATTGCCACAAAAAATGAAATACATTGGCATCTTCCTAACCAGAGACATGAAAGACATTTACAATGAAAACTACAAAACACTGCTCAAAGAAATCAAGGATGACACAAACAAGTGAAAAAATATTCCATGCTCATTGATTAGAAGAATAAAAATGTTAAGATGTCCATTTTACCTAAGGCAATCTACAGATTTAATGCAATGCCCATCAAATTACCAGCAGCATTCTTAGACTTAGAAACAACAGGAATTCATATGGAAACATGAACGACCATGAATAGCCAAAACAATCCTCAGCAATAAAAACAAAGCAGGAGGTATCACACTCCCAGGCTTTAAATTTTATTATAAAGGTACAATAATCAAAACAATCTGGTATTGGTACAAGAACAAGCATATAGACTAATGGACTAGAATTCAGATTCTAGAAGCAAAACCTCAATTTCTCAAGCAACTCATCTTCGACAAAGACTCCACCACCCACCACTGGGGAGAGGAGAACATATTCAGTAAACGGTGCTAGGAAAACTGGCTGACCACATGCAGAAGATTGAAACAGGACTCCTACCTATCCCCATACACAAAAATAAACTCTAAATTGATCAGAGACCTAAACATAAAATCTCAAACTATAAGAACCTTAGAAAATGCAGAAGATGCTCTTATGGAAGTTGAAACTGGCAACCAATTCCTGATCATAACCCCAAGTGCCCATGCCATAAGAGATAAAATAGACAAGTGGGACTTTATCAAATTGACAAGCTTCTGCAAAGCCAAAGAAACCATCAAGAGAACAGGGAGGCAGCCCACAGACTGGGAAAAAATATTTGTTAATTCTGTGTTTGACAAAGGCCTAACATCTAGGATCTACAAGGAACTGAAATGTGTTGAAATGAAAAAAACATACAGCCCCATTACAATGTGGGCAAAAGATATGAATAGACAGTTCTCAAAAAAAGACATACAAAGAGCCAACAGATACATGAAAAAAATGTTCAGCCTCACTAGTCATCAGAGAAATACAAATTAAAACTACATTGAGATAACACCTAACTCCAGTCAGAATGGCCATCATCAATAACTCAAAAAATAACAGATGCTTAAGAGAATGTGGCAAAAAGGGAATACTTCTACACTGTTGGTGGGAGTGCAAACTAGTACAGACTCTGTGGAAAACAGTGTAGTGATTCCTAAAAGTTATAAAAATTGACCTTTCATATGATCCGACAATTTGCCTACTGGAAATATACTCTGAAGAACTCAAATCACTTTACAAAAAAGATATCTGCACACGTATGTTTACCACAGCACTGTTCACAATAGCAAGAACATAGAACCAACAGTGCTGCCCATCAAAAGAGGACTGGATAAAAAAAAATGTGGTAAGTATACACAATGGAATATTATGCAGTCATAAAGAAGAACAAAATCATAAACTTCGCAGCAGCCTGGATGGACTTAGACTCTATAATACTGGGTGATCTTTCACAGAAACAAAGAACTGAGTATCACATGTTCTCACTCATAAGTGGACCTTGAACAACTATTGTAATACTACAAGAAAAGGATTAACAGTAGGGGAAAACTGCAAGGGGGCTGGGGGTAAGGAGTTGGGATTGGCAGTGGTGGGAATCTGCCGGGGGAAGGGGGACACACCTCATCAAAAAGGGTACCTGCACAATGAATATTTGTTACCTAACCCTGAATTGGACCTCACAATTTCAAAATAAAAAATTTAAAGTTGAAAAATAAAAATAAAAAATAAATAAAAAATAAAAAACACAATATTGATTTATTCATTAATAAACTTCATTAAGATATAATTTACATAAAATAAAATTCAGTTAATTTATGCTTAGTGTTTGATGTATTTTGATCAACAAATGCTTTTGTATAACTGTCACCAAAATTAAGATATATAATTATTCCACCTGCCCAAAAAGTTATTTCTTAAACCCCTAGTAAATTCCTTCTGGTGACCCTAAGTGTCATGCAACCAATTGTTTACTTACTGAAGCTGCAGTTATGACTCTTTAAGAAAATCATAAAATATAATAATACAATATTACTTTGTGTCTGACTACTTTCACTTAGCATTGTGCTTGCAATATTTATTCATGTTGTTGATTACATCATAGTTTTTTCTTTTCGTTGTTGAGCAGTACTTATAGTATCTACATAACAATTTTTATATTCATTCATGATTAGAATCCTGTAGAATATTTGCTTAAACATAGTTACATTAGAATATTTGCATTTTTCTTGAGTATGTATCAGTGATGTATGAGAGGTCTAATTAATTCACATCCTTTTCAACATTGGGGATTGCTAGAAATTCTAATTTTAAGTATTAAGAAATTTTAGGTGTCTCTCATTGTGAATTTTTTTCTGCATTTGCCTAATAGTTTTTAAGCTTTCTTTTTGTGTACATCTGAATAACTTTTAAAACAAAGTGCTGCTCAAATATTTGGATCTTTTAGATTCACTTTTTTGGCTTCTCACGTTTGAGTTTTAAGAACTCTTCTTAATTTTTTAAAGATATAAGTCTTTTATCAAATATATGGCTTGCAAATAATTTCTTTCATTATATTGCTTGTAATTTTTATTGTGTACAGAATGCCTTTCAAATAAACTTTTGATTTTGATGAAGTCTAAGTATCTAATTTTTATATTATCAATGCTTATTTTTAGCATATATAAATAATGTATATTTTTAAGATTAATGTTTTAAACCAAGGTCATCAGTATTTTTTGACAATTACCTGGCATCTAGTTTTATTTATTTATTTATTTATTTATTTATTTATTTATTTATTTATTTAAAAGATGTGTGTACAATTCTAGTTCCATTCTTAATGTCAGTAACACTCTGAGCTATTGTTATAGATTTGGAGTAATAATAATTTTTGGAGTAATAATTTTAATCAAGTAATTTAAATATTCTATTGTTCTTTTTATTTCAGCTCTTTTACATTTCTACAAACAATTTAGAACAAATCTGTGAATTTCTACAAAAAATTTAAATTTTAGTTGTGATATGAGATTTGATATACTATTAACTTAAAATATTTTATTTATCAATTCAGCTGAAAATAAATAATTTTATTTTATTATCTGAATGAATTTATTTCTTCTTTAGTCTTGAATAATTTTTCCTGGGTTTAAAATTTGATATTGATGGTTTTATTATTTAATACCTTGAATTATATTTTAGGTTTTTTTGAAGAACAGAAAAATCAAAACCAAAAATAGTTCAAATATCATGAAACTCCTCACCATTTCATGGTGTGTGTGTGTGTGTGTGTGTGTGTGTGTGTGTACACGTACCCGCATGTATGCATGATTTCATTTACAAGTCTTGAAACAAAATACACTTTGGGATAATGTTACTTATCAAAATGTTCATTTTAAGATCTCCAACCTATTAACTGGTTCTTAAAAGCTATTATTTAAGAATACAAATTGAGTTGCCATTCTTTCACTCTTTCACCTTTATTGTCTTTATTATTTTTTAGACCTAAGCGTTTAACTCTTCACAATTTATGTATTGAAAACAGGCAATATTGATAAAAATAAGCACATTGATAATATATTTTCTATTTTCTCCAGAACCAAATATTATCACATATAGAATATACAAAACAAATGTTTCTGCTTGATCTAGCAATGAAATTAATATTTAATATTTATCATTTTGATTCCTTCAAGAGAAGAAAACTTTCAATATGTATGCATATATCAACTTAGTTCAAAATCTGCAATTGATTGACACTCACTATAAATCATTTAAGTACGATATTAAGTACAAAGAGTTGACTAAAAGAATCACCTCCACACACTAAAACACATAACCAGTTGTCTAGCATTAGTGTGCTGTCACTAAAGGATTAATAAGTCAAGTGAATTACTTTTTAAATATTTTAAATTATAATATTAAAAACACTATATTAATTATTATAATAATATAAATTTATATAAGAAAAAGTTTATATTTACTCTGCCTGTCTATACAGAAACTTTATAAAGAATATATCATTACTACTTACAGACAAGAAGACAAATTTTGAGAGTTTATGTGGTTTTTCTCAGTCATACTGTTAAAAGGCTGTGTGCAAACACAATTCAAATATCTTTGTCCTTTTTTCAAAATGACTTTCTCCAAAACTTAAAATGGAGAAAAAAAAATGGAGAAAAAATAGATTCTTATTGTCTGAAACACTGACCTGCAGGCTATGACAGATTTGCAAATCTATTATCAATTAAAACATATTTTAGTGATAATATATAGTTCAATTATTTTATTTATTGTTTATCTCTTTAATTTACTAGGTAATATAAACTGTTAAATTACCTAATGAAATCACCATGATTATTCTCTTTTAGCCTAAGTTGGATGGTATCTGTCCAAAATACATTCAATTCACAAAATAAAAATGTTTCAGACTTAAATTTAAATTAATAATGTGCAAAATGACAAGTACCAGAGACTTTTAAAATGTTTCTCTCTCTCTCGTTCTGCTCCTAAATTTGATTAAAAATGCTAAGCAATGTAGGCGCTGCAATGAGCATCAACAGAAGAGAGGCAATTTTTGAAGCAGATGCTTAAAACTTAAGGGCAGGAAATCTGCACTCTGCAATTCAGCTATTCCCCTTAACAGCCAGGATGCCATGTACAAGTCAAATCTCATTATAGAACATAATCACTCATATTGAAAAGTGAAAAGGGAGCAAGCTAATAAAATGGGAAAATGCTAGTATCCTAATATGTTTTAAATTTAATTTACATTTGAAATAACATATATGTGCAAGAAAAGGTATGTTTTAAAAAAATTTCAGAGAAATCTGATGCTGTAAAATGGAATCCCCTTCATTCCACAATGTATTTTATTTTATATAAAAAACTAAATAAATAAAATACAAGAACAAATAACAGTGCATTTGGGGCTGATTGTCTATTAAGTTTGAGGTTGCTTGTCTTGATTTAAATGAACGAATCAAATGAAGGCATCCAGATAGCTAAATCATAAAGAAAAAAGAAAAAAGTATTTTTGTTTGAGGCTATTGCTTTGTTTTTCATTCCTTTCTTTTTGGGGCCTGCCTTTTATTACACCTATGTAAAATTCTTCACTCACAATCTCCATACTACCAGCTTCAGAGCAAATACCTACCATCAACAATTGTCTTCATCTTCAATAGCAAACTTATTTCCTTGATTGACTTAATGGAAGGTGAAAGACAGGTATCTATTACACTTAGTCTGAGAGATGAAAAGCTAAAAATACTCACCAGAAAAAGCTTTAAAAATACTCATAAAATTAACAAAATGTCCTTCTTTACAGTGTAGCTCAAACACTTTTAGAGATTGTGTTTGCCACTATTTTAACGTACACATTACATAAATCCCAAGCTACAATAGCTTTTTAACCAGAAAGCCTTGAGAACATTCCATATAACAGCAGGGAAGGTGACCAATTGTGATTAACAACTTTCTTGTTCAATTTCTTTTACTAGAGCAAGAATTGTTCAAATTTGTTTTTGCCTCTTACCTTGATGTTTATCACAGCAGATGAGATTTTTTCCCCCAGGCAGTCACTGCGTCATTCCTCTTTTCATACTAAACACATTTTGCATTGCAGCTGTGTTCATCTTTCCCTCCCTCCCTCCTTCCCTCCTTCGTTCCCTCCTTTTTTCCCTCCTCCCTCTTTCCTTTCCTTTCCTTTCCTTTCCTTTCCTTTCCTTTCCTTTCCTTTCCTTTCCTTTCCTTTCCTTTCCTTTCCTTTCCTTTCCTACCTTTCCTTTCCTTTCCTTTCCTCCTTTCTTCTTTCTCAGTACTTCACATAGTAGGTGAGTTTTATTCTATTTTTTTAGTTTATGTATCCAAAATCGCCATCAGGTTTGCAATTATGATTAATTAGTTGTTAATAAGTTTTAAAAAAAAAAAACTAATTTTGATTTCAATGTATTTCTATGTCTTTATGGATTAAATTATGCTCTGAAACAGATGAAAGTTCTTATAATCAATTTTATTACAACTGAGCAATATAGAGTCCAAGTTAGTTGTTTATGGTATCAACAGCAACTCAATAAATATTTCTATTTCATAATCTTCATTATCAATACTGAACAGTTAATGTGAGTAGGAATACAATTGATTAAAACTAGGATGCAGCAGGGCTTGGTGGCTCAGCCTGTAATCCCAGCACTTTGGGAGGCCGAGGCAAGTGGATTGCCTGAGCTTGTAGGTTCGAGACCAGCCCAGGCAACTCGGAAAGACCTCGTCTCCACAATAAATCAAAAATTAGCCAGGTGTGGTAGCGCGCACCTGTAGTTCCGGGTATTTGGACGGCTGAGGCAGAAGGATCACTGGAGCCCAGCAGGTCATCACTGGGGTGGCCGGGAGTGTGCCACTGCACTCCAGCCTGGGTGATGCAGTGAGACTCCAACTCAAACAACAAACAAAAAAACTAGGATATAATGGTCTGTTCTGTACTAGTTCTTTTGTGGTTTTCAGAACTCTTCTCAAATCAATATTTTAAAGTTTTAAAATGATTAATTGTGATTACCACAATTATACTTGTCTCTGAAATAATGTTTCTGAATTTTCTTATTATTTTCCTCATAAAATAACAAAAGTGCGGAAAAAGTGATTCAAAAACTCAACAACAACAAAAACCTACTTTTAGAGGTAATATTTATTACACTAATAATTTGAATAAGGGCTTTTATTCAATATAAAATTTGAAATTTATTAAGTACTTTTTTCATATTAACTGTTAAAAAGTACTGCAAAAGAATGCCAAGACCATATACTCTAAAACATTGTTCTACGATTTTTAGAATGTTATCTTGCAGTGAAAGCATTTTTAAGTATCTGTAAAACACACACTTTTAAAATAGGTTTATTTTTAAATAAATATATGCCATTTAAAAAATACCAAGCAACTTGGAAAAAATAAAAATGAAATTACAATATCACTTGAAATCTCTTTACTTACAAATAACTAAATTAATTTTTTGTGATCATCATTAAAGTAGTTTATCCCATGGCTATAAAGTAAAATATTGGACATGATACAATAAAATTCAATTGAATTATAGATGTTTATACAAATGAAAAAGTGACCGGGCGAGGTGGCTCAAGCCTGTAATCCCAGGGAGCCCGAGGTGAGGCGATTGCCTGAGCCTACGGATTCAAGAACAGTCTGGGTAACTTGGCGAGACTGCATCTCTACAGTACATCAAGAAATAAGTCGAACCTGGTAGTGCCCGCCTGTAGTTCCCGCTACTTGGAAGGCGGAGGCAGAAGGCTCGCCTGAGCTCAGTGATCGACGCTGGGGTGGCCTTGAGCATGCCACTGCACTCCAGCCTGGGCAAGGGAGTGAGGCTTCAACTCAAAAAAAGAAAAAAAGAAAAGAAAAACTACTTAAATACATTATATTCCTTTGTGAAAAAAATAATAACTTGTAGCAATTGCTGAGATTTAGATAACTATTCTATTAGCAAAAAAGTATATATACACAATATACCTCTAAAATATAAAAATATCAAAACCACATGACATTTGAATTCTCAGTGTTGTATGTTTAATTAGCTATATCTATAGATGTTATGCAATGAGACAGAGAAGATTGTAGAATTAACATTTCATATTCTCCTACTTGTACTACCCTACCTCCTATAATAAGTGATAATATTACTTTGACATTGCTGAAGAGTTTAACACATTCTTTTATATATTCATAATTATCACAGTTAATACTGAATGACTTCTATATTCAACATATGTTTGTTGTTATTGATACTTTCTCATGTGGAGATACACATAATTTTTGTTTTGTTCACATAGTTCAATGTCTTTATTAGAAAATGTCATTTTTTTTTTTTTTTTGAGTTGGAGTCTCACTCTGTCACCCAGACTGGAGTGCAGTGGCCGCTCCCGGCCACCGCAGCCTGGATCTGCTGGGCTCCGGCGATCCTTCCGCCTCAGCCTTCCAAGTAGCCGGAATTACAGGCACGCGCTACCACACCCGGCTGATTTTTTGATTTGTTGTAGAGATGAGGTCTCGCTGCCCAGGCGGGTCTCGAACCCGCGGGCTCAGGCAATCCACTCATCTCAGCCTCCCAAAGGTGCGGGATTACAGGTTGAGCCACCCAGCCCGGCTAGAAAATGTCATTATTTTGGTTATTTTTTTTTCACTGAGAAATACAGTGCCATATCATGATTTTAGAAACAACTTTGTGATATCATCAAATGTTTTTCTGTTTATTATAAACTATTTTTGTCAAGAAAAATATAAATAATTTGGAAATATTTTTTATAATTGAGCACACTTAGAAAACAAACATTTTCTATTTAATTTTATCTGATATTGCCTAGTCTTCCCACTTTTAACCTGTTATTTATTTTAAATTAGGCTTGAGTTTTGTATACATATATATGCACACACACACGTACATAAATAACAGAAAACACATATATTCATATGTATTGTTTATTCATTACAATTTGTAGCATCACTTTAAATCTTCTTTGGTTTTCCTGTAATTCGCTTCAATATTTATACCTGTTTAATATATTATGCTTTCTGTTATTGTTTTTTACTTTATATAATGCTGTTTAGGAATTTTTTTTAAAATGTATTTTAAAGATATGGGGTACAATTCAGGCGTGGGTATACAAATGTTCAGTATGCAGGTACCCTTGTAGATGAGAATGTCCCCCCACCCCTGACAGTTTCCCTCACCTGCCAATCCCAACCCCCTCTCCCCTGGCAGTTTCCCACTATTGCCAATTCCTTTCTTACAGTATCATGATAATTGTTCAAGGTCCACTTATGAGTGAGAACATATAGTACTTTGTTCTTTGTTTCCATGATAGATTACTATATGACAGACTCTAAATGCATCCAAGTTGACACAAAGTCCATATGTTTGTCCTTCTTTATGACTGCATAATATTCCATTGTGCATATGTACCACTTTTTAAAATACAGTCAAACCTCTATGGACATCATGGTTGGTTCCATGTTTTTGCTATTGAGAATAGAGCTGCAACAAACATGCATGTGCAGGTATCTTTTTTGTAGAATGAGGAATTTTTTCTAAAATCTTCTACATTTACTTGGTGATTATTTTTCTCTGAAGGATTTTCTTTTTCTTTCAATAACAATGCTCTTTCCTCTCTGAATATATGTATATGCTTTGTGTTCCTCTCTAATTATAGTCAATAGTTGAATGGAGACAACTACTTTTTTATTTTAAAAAGTTTAGAAATGGTTGGGTAGTAAAGAGAATACTTTGAATTTATTTTTTCTCAAATATATTTGCAACCAGATGGTTATTTATTTTGCCCTTTGGACAATCTTGCCCTCAGTTTTAGTGCTTAATGAATCTGTGTGACTCCATTCCAATCTTAGACTCTGTAAGTGCAAGCTATTTCTGCCTTCCTGCTCTGGCTGAACTTGACCTCAACTCTAGTAGTGTATCTTTCTGAGAAATTGAAAAGGCAGATAAAAAGATTTGACTCATTCCACCCACAAATCTGTGATATTGATTTCAATCTATACAGGTCTAGCCTATTCTTCCTTACTATATTTCCTCTTTCAATGAAATAAAATATATCATTTTTATAGTATCCATTTCCTTATTCTATTACTTTTCTTCTATTCCTTTAAAAAATAATCTGAAGTATCATATTTGCTTATTTTATATTATCTTTATAATGAAATACACCAAAATTTCAAAAGTTTTATACTTATGAGGAAATAAAGTGACTCAACCTTCACATAATTGGTAAAAAAAATGCCAACATATTTGTCATGTATTTTTAAAGTGTAGTATTAATTGTCTTGGATATTCTTTGATTTACTCTGTAAAATTGTAACTGTTTCTATTATTCTTTAAAGACGAAATTTTTTCCTTCTTGATCTTTATTTCCCCCAGTTGGTGGTAATCTCTGTATAATTAATATTTAACAGCTTAGTTTATGTATATCTTATATCTTTTCATTTTTTTAATATTATATGCATGCAGGTATTCACACTTCCCTGATAAAAGAGATTATAATTAGTGAACAATAGAAAATACATAGTTGATTGTTTGCTTCTCAAAAATTATAAAATCTCTAGATAAATTCCTTACTGTAATTTCTTCCTCTCTTTCCTTTTACACATTCTTTCTCTCCTTTACAATAAATGAATATGAAGAATAAAGGACATTTTTGATAAGTTCCATGCAATTAAAAAAATAATTTGTGCTACATGTAGACTTGAAAGTAAATAGAAGCACTCTGAAAAATTTTTTCTTACAATATATGGGAAAATGCAAATATAAAAATGAGATTTTCAACATATTAAGTAAAGGGTCTAAAAATTACTGCCGGTAGGTAAAACATGGATGTCCACTTGTTTTTGTAAAGTTTTATTAGTGTATTGCCATATCCATTCACACATATGTTATCAAAGGCTGCTTTTTGCTACAACACAAAGTTGTGTGGATGTAACAGTGACATATGGCTCTCAAAGCTAAAGATATGTGACCTGCTAAAAGTTTGCCATCTTCTGAATTAGAGTATTACATTCACAACAAAGGATAATTCTTTGCTGTAAATCATATACTTATTCATCTTTTACACTCACTTATATAATGTTGAAAATTTTCAGAATATTTGCAAGTCATAATATTGGTACATACTGAGAAATAATAAAATTTTATTTCAATAAGTAGATGTTTTAACTGAGTTAATAAGGCATCATTTTTTAAAAAAATTAAAGCAAAAGTCAGTAGAAGATGCTGATATATGCTGATTTATTATTTCTCACCTTTGGCCAAATCCTACATTAAATAAAATAATGAAAAGCAACTTATTTGAATTTAGATCATAATCCAGATAATTATTATTTTAAAACTTATTATAAAATAGTTATGGTCAGCAACAATTACAACCTCATATTTTAAATGAAAGTACTAACGTATCAGGTAGAATTTGTTAGTTGTAAAAATAGAAGATAACTATTGTTTATTTAAGGAGTAAAAGAGGAAATTATTCATACAATATTTTGTAGTTCACACAATGAATTTCTGTATCAGGATATTTTGGGTAGAAAAACAAAACAAAACAAAACAAAACAAAAATCATGGCAACCAAGATGGGAATCAGATATTTTCGAGCATCTGAAAGCAAGTGATACTTAACTATATTTTTCAGGTATTATTACTACAACAAATATGTAAGTACCAGTTTTTGAATCATTCATCTCCTAATTCAAAAAATTAAGGGAGAAAGAATTCAACTGGCAAAGGTTTAGATACCACATCTGTCCTTTCACTTTATCATGGTAGTGTGATTTAATAGTTAGAATATCTGGCAGAATTTAAGAAGTTTTATGGGGCCAACATAGAATACTTTGATTTATTATCCTACACTGATGACAGACAATGAATTAGATGCAATACCCCACCTGAAAAACAAACAAAACATGATGTTAGAAGGAGAAATGAACATCAGGCTCCCAAATTTAAAATATTCACTACATTTACATTTACTGGAAAGAAAATTTTACATTTGAAGTGTTCTGTGCTCTACACAAAGGAAGAAACTACTCCTGACTCATTAAGGAAAACATTTAAGAGAGCTGCAAGACCATATCTGATGGTGATGCAGTCAGTAATCAACCCTCTACTGAGTTAAGCCACTGACTTCTGTTAACACCTATCTAAAATTAATTATAATTGGATTTTTATTTAAATAATTAACACCACTCGTAGAAATTCTTTTTTTTTCTTTTTCTTTCTCTCTCTCTGATAAACCAATGTGCTCCGATTTTGTATATAAAACCTAGCAAGTCTTATTTTGTTTGGATTTTTATTTTTTAAATATGAGGTATACTTCCCAATATATACTATAAAGTTATTCATGGGGATACAAGCTAAAGTTTATCGCCCTCATTGTTATTGAGTCACACATTTCTATAACTTTAAATGTATCTTCCTGAAGTTCTTTTCTAGATTGTAATCTAAGGACTTTAGAGACCCTGAAGTGTATTATTTTAAAAAACAATATTACCTTAACCAGAGTCAGAACACTTCATCATTATTCTTTTCTTTAGAATTGCTTGAAGGTTTTAGGTGAAAGTCTAATCAGAGGGTTTTTTTTTTCCCTTTGAATTTCAATAGAAAAATTTTCCACCCTGCTCTTAACACTTATCTTATACTTCCCTGAATTGCAGTTTTGTTTGAACAAGTTTTATCTCTTCTACCAGATTGTAAATACTTTAAGAAAGCAACCATATTTAGAGAATCTGTGTGCCCTGTGGCACTTAACAGATATATCCTGCAAATTTTTGTAGAAAGTTAGTTGGTAAAAGCTCCAAAGTGACACATGTAGTCCTGCAGCCTTAGTTTGATGCTGCTAATACTTTTATATATTAAATATACCAGCATTCCAATATATGAACCTAATAAAAAGTGAAATAACTTTGTTCACAAATCATTGGTCTCACAGTTACTACAGAGAACTTACACAGTTATTTTAATAACATTGACTTTTAAATATATTGTTTTATGTCTAATTGTGTATTTGAGGCAGTTTTAGCTTATTGGTGGGCATTTACCTTCCCTCTATACACACAAAATAATGTATTATAAAATCAGCTGTAATTGATTAGGTTCTTTAAAATATAAATGTACCACATTACTTACTAATTATTATTGTTGATTAATTCTGCTGATTAACAATTCATTTTCCTCTATCTGTTTGTATAAAGGATATATTAATATTTACTTTAATTAATATTAATATTATCAAATTTAAACACAAAACTAAATTGCTAGAATTATTGGCACATTTTATTATTATGCTGTTGTGCTTTCATTGTTAAAAATACATATCAAAATTATTTGAAGTAATGTCTTACTGCATTTCAAAGCAATCATATAAACAGAAGATTAAATGTGTTCAACCAATTAACATATTTAAAATTCTGTTTTGATGTTAATTCTTATAATCATAACTATATATGTTTATTTTTCAGATATCTAATATTTCTATTTTTATTTCACATAATTTTGCTAAGATATGAACAGAATCACTTATTTTTGAGACTACATTTTACAAATGTAATGCAGAGATAGTTATCAATCAGTCAAAAACTAGCAGATTTTTTCTGCTTTCTAAGTTAATCTTTAAAAAACATATACCAACCATCCAAGTGTATAGCAGTACGTAGGTTGACAGCCTCAATAGAAAGAGAAAACTGAAGTAGATGCCTTTCTTCTAAGGACTGTGATTTAAAATGGCATACAAAATATATGTGACTATGTTTGAGATCCAGTTATAGTCAAAACAACACGTGTAATTTTATGATTACAATAATCATATTTCTGTTTTTTCTATTAAAACTATCAAAAATTGGATTACTAAGGGAAAAAGAAGATATAACAGTATTGTACTAAAAGACAAGTGAAACTACCTTTAATATTACATTATGTTATTGTTATCATCATATACCAGATAAATAAAACTCGTATTATCATTATTGAAATCAAAAGTAGAAATATAGTAGTTAATCCATACAAGTAGCCACCCACAGGGATGAGTAGTAATAAGGGCTTGCTTACTAGTCACCTAGTCACTATCCACCATACACTGGTCAAATTACATTGCCCTAAATATAACTTGAGTTGTACTTTCTTGTTTTTAGGCCATTAAGTTTTAAAAACTAACATCTCAGAAAAAGTTTTGTTTTTTTTTAAATTTATTTTAGATTCACCAAGAAACATTAGAACTGTAAGAAGAATATTAAGCAAATGCATGTGAACAGATTTTACATTAATAATAGCACTACTCTTAAAAGTTTAGAAATGTTAGAGTTCATTTCTAGTTGGATAACTTCAAGCAGCTTAGGTAACACATAACCGCACCATAATTATTTCTATTTATTATGCTATGTGCCATGCTTTAGTCAAAACATCTATACATACACGTGTGCACACAAGCACATACAGACACACTGTATATTCTGAGACACAGGTTTTAAAAGATTGTAATAGACAAGCAAATAACTTAGTGCTTCCAACCCATAATATCCTGAAAACTACATTTTCAAATGAGTTATAGACCTGATTAAAAGTGAAAAATTTGAAATTATACTCTGTAAACTTTACTATGTTACTTTATTCTGCTTAACTAATGTATAAAATTGTTAAGTAAAGTGATGGAGAATTTTCAATAGTAGTAAACATACTGGCAAAAAAATCTAGTTATAATTTTTTTTCTGCAAGATTCTGATTCAGTCACACACAGATACATGGACATACACACTTTTGCACAGAAGAAATAAAAATATGGAAAGCTTTTGGTAATAACCACAAATTTGACCAACTTGTGGCTTACAATTTTGAATCTCATATATATTTCTAACAATAATTGATGACAAGCAAAGCAGTTTAAAAAAAGTTATTTTATGCATCCCTTAACTGCTACTCTAGGCAATTATACCTCTTCCACCTCTGCAATGGTGATAAATATTCTTCATATGTTACTCTGCCTATACCTATGATAATTACCTCTGCTTCTCAAACAAAAGAAGACACTATATTTAAATATTGAAAGCTGTCTTAAATATAATTAGGAAAAAAATCTAGCAAACAAGTTTATTAGATCACTGATTTATCTTCCTTTATATTTATGTTGCTGAAACAATGTTTTTAAATGTTTAATTTTTAGTAGGAGTTTAAAAATTAGGGAAGTACATGTGGGTAAAGAAGTCATTTGCCTTTCTTTTTGCTGAGGTCAATATAATTGCATAATTATATTTTTCAGATATTTGATTATTTTAATTTTTGTTTATATATCTACAAAGCAAAGCTTTTTTTTTCTTTTTTCCCACCACTGTGTTATAATTAATGCCAGTTCAAGATGAGGGAATTATAATTTAATATGTTCAAGAAAGCAGAAAATATTTTAATTTGAAATTTCAAAATTCTGCTTCTAAATCCTCTACAACATTTTTGACAAATCAAAATTCTCTCATCAAGTTCCTCTAAAGAATACAGGCAGTGATTCTTCTTTAAAAATCAGAAATTATTCTTTATATCTTTTTGTATTTGAATGTGTATTTTTATTCTACTTCCTATGAAGAAATTGTATTCTAACTATTGTAATGGTACACTATTACAATGGATTTATCTAAGATTTATAGCC
The DNA here is from genome assembly GCA_027257055.1 of Cephalopachus bancanus. NCBI lineage: Eukaryota > Metazoa > Chordata > Mammalia > Primates > Tarsiidae > Cephalopachus > Cephalopachus bancanus. Next base: position 9,408,647 of record JAPVLO010000024.1, on the reverse strand, counting down.
TTGTCATAATTCCATATGACAAAAGATTGTGTATAAGCTGAAATTAACATTTATCTTTATTATATAAAGACCATGAGATACTAACGTAAAATGATTTATTCTAGATTGAGTTAATTCTACTATAATTAGTATATAATTGAGATAAACATTATAAATGTTAAAATTTAAAAACAAAAGTTATTAATTGTGACGGTAAAATGAAAAACTTTTAGAATGCATCACTTTAGGTTTCCATAGGTCAATATTACTTTTGGTGTCAACCTTCAATGTAACTGCTAAAGAAAATATTTCATATCAAAAAGTAGATTCAGATAAAAGCAGATTCAATTTTAATAATGTCACTTTATACTTCTGATTTCAAAAAATGAAAAGGAAATCTTGGCGTGATCCATCATAAAAAAAATTTGTAATTATTGATCAACTCGCAACTCATTTAGATCCTCTTTCAAACTTGCTGAAAGTAAGAGAATAAAAAGCTTTGATTTGTAAAATAATCTGTACCTATTGATTAAATTCACTTACTTTCTCAACAGTAACATCAATCTTTTAAATTACACTTTTAGAACTTCAGATATTTTCTACTCCTAAGTAATGATATCATTTAGAATAGGTGGGAGATACATTATAATTTTTATATCAATATAAGAATAATTAAGAATCTATTATAATTAGAAAGGTCAGTTTTAACCAAAATTGCATATTGAATTGAAAATCTGGAATTGGATTTCTTCACATCCATTCATGTGCCTTGTCACTTATTTCTTGTAGAGTCATTGCATAATCTAAGGTAATTCTATCCCACTTTAAAGACCAGTGTTTTAGAACAGTCTGTAAACAGTGAAATTTATGGTGACGACACTCTTGAAATTGCAGGAGATACATCCTTAGAAAATATTATTCAGGAGATACATCCTTAGAAAATATTATTCAGAGATGATCATGCCATTTGATATGGAAGAAAATCAACAGATATGCATAAGGTCAGAGAATATGAGTTACTTTACTTCATTTCTTGTATCCTAGAACCTAGTCCAGAGCCTAAACTTGATAGTTTCTTAAAACAATCAGGTTGAAATAATAATATAAAATATCATTTTGTTGATGTTGCCTGTCAACACTAGGTTTATATTAACATTTTAGAATTAAGACACGATAATGCAGTCCACTGAAGTGAATGTACACAAAATCTCAGGGATTAACCTCCTACCCAGTAATGCAGACAGGATGATGGAGCAGTGCTTTCCAATGTCGCTAAGCAACACAAAATATCTGAAATTTGTACTCAGGTGTAGTCTGGGTAGTTCTCTGAAAGAATGGTTCTCTGAAAGAGTAGTTTTCTGTAGAGTGGTTCTCTAACACAGAGGCATCCCTGAAAGTGCTTACAATTGCAGTAAGTTTGCTGACAGCACTCTCATCAGCTGCCCAACTAGCCTTTCTTTTGAAGGGGAAACAGTGACTCCTCTCCTTTCCATCACAATTTCATTCAATAAAGTCTTAGAGCATGCACATTTTCCTATATGACAAATTAATAATAAATTATTTTATTTTTTGCTATGCCTCAGGAACTATTCATAAAGCTTTGTATTTATTAATTAACTTGATTAACAAAACTGTTTTTGTATCAAATTTATTAATGAAAAAAACCAAGGTATGTAGAAGTTTCACAACTTTCCCCACTATCACGCTATTTTTTGCTTCAAAGTTGAGGTTCTTAACTACTATATTATTTGGTCTCTCATAATCATATGCAGGTAACACATTTCCTAGTTCACAATATGTGAAAGTCAAGTCATCTAAAGGAATTCTATTACATATCTAATCATTGAAAGGTGAGAATTTTGAAGTGTGTGTGTGTCATAAAATTATCTGATTACATGCACCAAAAGGAGTGGGCATCACACTGTTTAATGATGCCGAACATATCTTTGTAAAGAAAGTGTTGTTATTTGTATCATCATCATCATCATTCCTAATGCACTTAAAAAAAAATCTGAGACTCAGAAAAAATACGTAATTTGTTGTAAATGAGAAAAGCAAAAAGAGAAGTCAGACCTTATGTTAAGGTCTTCAAGTTTCTTTGTTATTATATTATATATGTATATTTGTAACCAATTAGCAGGTAGTCAGGGAATCTGATCACACCTTAAGGAAAGATCCTAACTCTTTTATTCAATACTACCTGAACGTATATATATATCTTATCTTAATACATATATGTATATATATATGTATATATATATATCTTAATTCTTGTAGTCCTTATTTTTTCTTCATTCTTTTTGAGGTAAATACAAATAAACATTGTATATATTTAAGGTATACAAACAACTTAGATCTACCCTCTTAGCAAATTTCAAATATACAATCCATTATTATTAGCTATAGTAACCATGCTGTACATTAGTCCTCCAGAATTTAATCATGTAATTAGATCCCCATAATGTAAATCAGTTATAACTTCAGTGAACTGAAGTTTTTCAGACTTTGACTCACACAACCCCTTTTCCCTATCTGCCAAGCTTTGGCCACCACCATTTCTCTCTCTGCTTATATGAGTCTGACACTTAGATTCTACAAGAAAATGAGATCATGAAGTATCTTTCTATGTTTGGTTTATTTCACTTAACATAATGTCTTCTAGATTTAGTTATGTTGTTAAAATGACAGAAATTTCTTTTTGAAGACTAAATAATATTCTGTCAAATATACATATATTTGCCATATATATGCCACTTTATTTATTTGTTCATTTGTAGAGAGATGCTTATATTGTTTTTATATCCTGGCCATCATGAATAACGCTACAGTAAACACGGGGAGTGCGTGTACATCTCTGAGATAATTTCATTTCCTTTGTTTATATACCTAGTGGTGGGGTTGCTGGATCAAACAGTAATTCTATTTTTAGTTTTTGAGGAAACTTCATTCAGATTCTTATAATGGCTGTACCAATTTACTATTTCAGCAGTGATCGCTTTCAACAAGGGTTCTCTTTTTTCTACATCTTCTTCATCACTTGTTATGCTTTTAAAAATATATTAGACATTCTAATAGGTGTGAAGTAATATCTCATTGTAGTTTCGATGTCCATTTTCCTGATGATTAGTGATGTTAAATCCCTTTTCATATACCTGTTGGTCATTTGTATAATTTATTTGGGAAAATTATTTATATTCAGATATTTTGCAAATTTTTGAGATCAAGTTATTTTTTTTTAATTTCCTACTGAGTTTCATGAGTTCCTTGCATATTTTGGATGTTAGCATGCTGTCAGATAAGTTGTCTTTTTGTTTTATTTTGTTCTTTGCTGCATAGAAACTTTGTAGTTTGATATAATACCACCTGTTTATTTTTACTTTTGTTGCCTATGTCTTTGGTTTCACATCCAAGAAAATCATTGCCAAGATCAATATCAAGGCGTTTACTCTGTGCCTTTTGGGGGGGATGGGTAAGGCTTTTGTAATTACAGTATTGCATTTAAGTTTTTAATCATTTTAAGTTGATTTTTGTCTATGTATAAGATAAAGGTCTAATCTTACTATTTTGTGTGTGGATGTCCAGTTTTTCCAAAACCCTTTAGAAGAGACTATGCTTTATTATGTATTCTTGGTACCTTTGAGATTGTCTGACTGTATATGCATAGGTTTATTTCTGGACTTTTAATTTCATTCTGTTGTTCTATGTGCTCCTTTTTATACCAGTACCATACCGTGTTGACTAATGCAGCTTTGTGATATAACTTAAAATCAAGTAATGGGAAGTCCTTAGCTTTGTTCATCTTGTTCACAATTACTTTTCTAGTCAGAATATTTTTTGGATCCATACAAATTGTAAGATTGTTTTTTATATTTTAGTGGAAAATACTAAAGTTTCAATTTTTTACATTGAATTTGTAGTTCACTTTGAGTAATATAAACATTTTTGCAAGATTAATTTCCTATTTTCTGATCACAGGATATCTTTCCATTTATTTGGGGGCCTCTTTAATTTATTTCATTGTCTTACATTTTTTAGTATACAGAATCTTTTACCTTATTGGTTAAATTTATTCCCAAGTATTTGATTCTTTATTATACCATGTGAATAATTTTTTAAAAACTTTATTTTTCGCATAGTTTGTTGTTAGTGTATAGAAATGCAACTGATTTTGGCATGCTGCTTTTTATCCTACAACATTACTAACTTTATTTATTGTTATAACAGACATTTGTGGAGTTGTTAGGGTTTCTACTTAGAAAATCTGCAAATAGAAACAATTTTACTTCTTCCTTTCCCATTTTCATGTCTGATTATAGCTACTATATAATGCTTGTAGCTCATTTGAAAAAGAATATACTATGAATAAAAAAGACTAGGATGTGCCTCAGGGCAATTGAATGAAGGAAACAAACGTCAGATCAAGAAAAGAGAAACAAATTTAAAAAAGGATGACATGTTTGAGCCCTAATTAATAGATAGAATATGTGACTTGATGGTACAGCAGAGAAGGTGAATAAACAGTGCATGAATAATGATATATACGCAATTTTCTTCATCTGTATTTGGATATACCCAGTATGAATAACTTTAGGCTTTTTTTTCACCATGGTGAACTGATATGGAAACCATAAAAGACAATGTATTTTGCACTCTTAATATACAGGTTGAAATCTGAGAATTTAAATTTTTTGCTTATTAACTATTTACAATAAATTCTGCATAGTGATGATATCTCTCCTTTTCATTAATTTTTTTTCAACTCTCTCAGAAAAAAAATTAAAGAAAGGGAAATGAAAAGAATAATAAATTATAATCACCATGAAATCAAATCCCTATATTCAGAGTAAGGGGGAATTTCTAACACCATTTGATCCGCTCTGAAGGTATAGCACAAGAGAATATATCGTCCAAGATCAAAATAATTATCATGTTTCCACAACTTTAGATGACTATAAGACAGGTACTTTCTATACTAGGCAGTATATACATTATTCCACTTATTACCTGATAAATTACACTTGACAAAAACTAATCTTGAAAATAGCTAAGTATATTGCTTGATTTCACATAGCTATTAACTGATAAAGCTAGAATTGAAATACAAGCTTTTGTAATGTAAATATCTGTTCTAAGTATCTTTTCTTGTTATAAGTAGAATTTACATTTTTCTGTATAAAACTGAGAGGGGAGAAAGGAAGAAACCAGATAGACAATCAGATTAGGTCAGGTCCTGATAAACATCCACTGCAAACCTCACAGACTGGAGTGAGAACATTCATTTCCAGGTTCATGGGTTTCCCCTTTCATGCACTTCTTCTTGATTGGCCATTTTGAGTCCTCTCCCGATTGGTGCATTTCAATCCTGCGCCATGGTGCCTTTCTCTTTTTGGCATTACCACCAAGCAATCAGCACTCTCTCAAGGCTACATAATCCCCTGACTGCAGAGACAACATCAGGAACCATCTTTCAGGTCCCCTTCAATTGCTGGAAGCTTTCCTAGCCCCTAATAAATTCCTACTTACTCACTTTCTGGTAGCTGCATCCCTCATTTTTCCTAGGCGTGAGAGAAGAACCCTGGAACTGCTGAATTAGAAGAGCTGCTGAACTAGAAGAGCTGCTGAACTAGAAGAGCTGCACATGTCAGACTGAAAGAGCTGGACCCACCAACCTAAGACCACTTCAACACAACTTGGGGTCCTTGTTTGATCAGCCCACTGAACCATCAGAGCTATAAACACTTATCAGAACCCTCTGACCCGCGAACTAAGAGAGCTGTAACACTCCTTGGGGCTCCATAGTTGCTGGCATCCCTGAGTTCTGGGGCACCACTGCATTCCTCTATCCAGATGAGAGAGGAGGTAGTCAGAAACTGGTTAGGCAGACAGAGAGGGAGGGCCTCAGGGAGACTTAACACCTGCTGGAATGTCCCCTGCACTACCCCTGTTATATAATTGTTTATTGACTATGTGGTTAATGTGGTTAAGAATATCCCCTTAACCCAGGATGTACTGCTAAAAGAAATTTTTTGCTGCTTAAACACAAGCACAGTAGCTTAACTAAATGTCCTAACTTTACTTTGGCTTAGTGTAATATCATCAACATAGCATTTACATTGCAGTTTTATCCCCCTCCCTGTGGACTTTTCTGTGGTATTTATGGGTAATATTTAAGATGGAGTAACTTTGGTCAAGGATTTTCATGTGCAATAAGAATTGGGTTTTAGGAATTATGGAGCGGATGAGATGCAAATGAGAGAAATGCCTCGAGAAATGATACAAACAAATGCCTAGCATTGGTATCCAATTTTGGGCCCCTCTCTTCTCTGGAGAGTTTTGTGACTTAATAAACTCATCCATTTACTCATCCTTTTGGTGTCTGCTTTCCTTAAGCTTCTTGGTTGTGGGACAAGAACAGAGGTTGCTGGTTTAAGTTGACAGTAGAGTACAAAACTTCTGCAACACAGAGCCATTGTGTCCTTGGCCACCACATGGATTTCAGGTTAACAGTGCAGCTCTGGGAACAGCAACATCTCTAGGGGGCCCAGCTCATCAACTTATGTAACAAAAAACTGCAGCAAAATATAGTTCTTGATCTTAAACTTTCAACATTCAACAACTAAAAAAAAACACAACAAAACAAAAGGTAGATTCATATTAAGCATTATATTTTGTATAGAATAAACCGAAAACATACTGCCATGAATGATTAGGTTATATAAAGAAGAAAAATAAAAGGGAAGCAAAAGTTTTCATCTCTGCAATAGTTTAGGATTCATGAGCATAACAGCCTCTGTGCTGTTTATGCAATACTGTGTTTCTTATCTCCCAAGTGACAAAGAGAAGTTAATTTTATCATATTGTGGAGGGGGCTTAAAAAGCCATTTACAATGTCAAAAATGAGACTAACATGAACTCAGCCTTTGCACCGTTAAAAAGTTCCCTTCCTGGAAACTGGCAACAGCACCTGCTGGCTAGGTTAAACTGTTGAACAGCTTTTCTTCCACTTCTGTGAACCCCGCTAGCATTGCTTGAAAAATACCTAGGCCTCCAGGATGTTGTGGTTTGGCCCACTTGGAAAGTTCCAATGTGGTTTTCCCCCATTTAAGCAAGCCCCTATAGCTAATGGGGGCCCCTTGCTGTGGGACTATGTCCAGCAGGCAAGTGGCCACCGGCCCAACTCTTGGCTAATAAACCTCTCCTCTTTATAACTTGTACTTTTGGTGTTGGTGTCTGTGAATTAAGCACTTGGTCCCTATTTCAGTATGAAATATTTTGATGCACTCTATTTTCCTGACCATATTTTAATCTTCTGAGTAGATCAATGCCAAAGATAAAACTGAAAAAATCACCTGAGAAGAAAGGAAACTAAAGCCACTATTTCAGACTCTGTCCCCAGAGGTTTAATGTTTTTAGTTTAGACATTGAAAGCTCAGTTACACACCAGGGGATACTTGCAACATTATTGTTACTGCTATGACAAAATGTCTATCCATCCTGCCTGCAGCTTATTCTCTTGTAAAAAAAAAAAAAAGAAAACTAAACTAAACTAAAACTAAAACCCCAAAATAATAGTTGGTATCACTAGTGATTAACAAAAAAACCAAAATTAGAGCTTCAACTAAATACTCTTATTTTCATGCCTAATTTAAAATAAGACATCGAGTACAATACCCTAGAAAGCAGAGAATCTGAACTAAATCAGAGAAAAATAGAAAGTATGTCAATTTTGGATTTAGACTTCTTTCAATCTTGGCATTTTTGAAGTTAATTGCAGTATCTACAAGGGGTAGTAGGTGACCTCAAAGTAATTTTCCTTATGAGATTTTAAATCACTTTAAAAACAGTAACTGACAAATAATAACTTACTGATGGCAACAAAATAAACTGAGTTGAATCATTAGAATGTGCTGTGCATTGATCCATTTGTTGGTTACAGACAGTGGTGAAGTCTGCAGTAAGAGCACAAGGACATTTAAACCACATTTTTTTCTACTTAGAGCCTACTCAGAAGAATTTCTTCAAAGTCAGGTTCAGCTGTTCCTTTCAAAAACATCTATACACACAACTATGATTTTACTGCTTCTACCAAGTATTGTTTTACCACCAATTCAACCTAAGTTGAAAAGAGAAAAAAAATCTGGTATAGAAATTTTTTAAGTGTTCAAGTAAAAAATCAGTCCATTAATGTTTTACTCTTTGTTAGGTGGAATTTATAAGTGCTTATTTCCCTAATATTTTTGGTTTGTTTTGCATGACTTATTACTAACTCTTATTTAGAATATTTTTTTCTCTCTCTCATTCAAAGTATGATTTACACTCAGTGAAATACTCAGCTCTTAAATGCTATATTCAATCAGTCGCAAAACATGGATATTAGGATACAGAATATTTCCATCACATCAGAAAATTGTCTCATGCTCTTTCATCCAACCAAAAGCTGAGTTGATTTCTATTTACATAGACTGGTTATATACAGTCTCCGGTTTCATATGAATGAGATCATACAGATATTCTTTTGGCTTTCTGGTTTCTTTCATTTAGCATAACATTCTTGAGATTCACCCAAGTTTTATAATATATCAATAGTTTATTCCTTTTTTTTTTTGCTACTGGGTAGTAAAAAAAACAGCCTGTCTAACAATTCTACTGTTGATGAATATTGGTATTATTTTCAGTTATTTTTCTACAAAAAACATATATCCTATAAATATTATTTTCAAGAATTTAAAGGACAAATGTTATAATAATAATAATAATAATTTATAATAATATAATTATTATAATTAAATATAATATAATAATAAATAATATAAAGAAATAATATATTATAATTAAATATAATAATAGTTATTATTTATTTTAAATAAGTAGTCAAGAGCAGAACTGCCAGATATATAACAGAGAGTGGTATGTTTAACTAAGAAAATGACACCGGGTTATACTGTATTTTTATTTCTCCTGACAACATATGTGAGTTTTGGTTTCTCCACACTCTTCAATGTTTAATGTTATTGTCCTTTAATTTTTTATTACATTGTATCTTATAATGAATTTAATTTTTTTTTCTAGATAAGTAATGATGAGGCTAATTTTTAAAGTGTCTGCTGGACATTTGAATATCTTCTTTCTTGCAAGTTGATTAAAATAGTTTGCTTTTTATTTTATTGGGTAGTTTTTTAAAAAAATATTTAATTGTAGGAGTTCTTTATATGATTACAGGTCTTTTATCAGATAACCAGATTTTCATGTTGCAATTATTTTTTTAACCTGTATTAATTGTGCTTTCCACTGCATCTTTTGATAAAATGAAAGTGTTACTGTATCGTATTAGACTCTAAAACACCAAACAAATTATCTTTTGTTTTATGATTCCTCTTCTCTGTGTTCTAAGAAATCTTGGACTACTCTATAATTTCAAAAATAGTCTATGTTTTCTTCAAGTTTCTTAATAGTTTTACATCAAAGTTTATTATCAAATTTATTTTATGCATAATATGAGGTCTTTAAACATAGCTTATGCTTCTAGTATCAATTTCTTAGTTTAGTTTGTACAGCCCTCTAACAATACCTATTCCATCTTCCTTTAAGGTGAATTTTATAATAAACTCCACCTCCATACCTACCCCTTATTTCACTAATTTAGGTTAAAAATTTTCCTTCTCTCAAAATCATGTATATTTAGTGTTTCTGAGTCAATCACAAATGGTCTTCTTATTTTATTCTTTAGTGTTTTATTGCCGAAGTGTAAAAATAGTTTGTCTCCCTCTCACCCTTCTTTCTCACCTGTTCCCTCTCCCTCTCCTCCTCCCTCTCTCTCTCTTTTGTATGAAGTATAATTTGCATTTAGGTGTGGGAGAAGGCATCAGTAAGGAGAGCATGTCTCCATGAGCACTTTGATTCAGCTTTATTTCTGCCATGGAAGAAACTTGTATGGACTCCCAGGACCCTGAAAAGCTAATACAATGCCGCTACAATAAAAACCACCAGATCAGGGCCTGCAGGTTTCCTTATCATCTTATCAAGCAGAAATAATCATTCTGATGTCTCAAGCAAATTGGTACTTGTCCCTTCAATACTCGCCACCAGGTTCTGGGCGAAATCAGTCGTCATATCTCAAGCTGTGAAGACAAAAGTATGGAACAAGATATTGTCAACCAAACTAGGAACTTTGGGCAATAGACTCTGACTAAGAGCATATGGCAGTGCCCTCTTTGCAATGAAGACTGGGATAAAGATGTGTTGGAAGATACCAGCACCCATTTGTCTGGGGCACTGCTAACTATTGTGGCAACAACAGCCCTGCAAGCAACATAGTTACAGAACATAAGAGTAAACTGACTTGAGGCATGTCTGCCTTATGTTCTGCTATGGAAAAAGCATGAAAATACACAGTAATTGAATATCTACCTCATCAAATTCCAAACCATAGAAGACTCTTGTTTCTTCCTGCTGCCAATGGGTTCTTCAATTTTCTCCTAACCTAATTAAAGAATGAGATAAGCTGTGACTTTCAAAAAAAATAATAATTGCATTCAGTGAAATGCTCAGCCCTTAAATGTTACACTCAATCAGTTTTGACAAATGTATATTAGAACACAGAATATTTCTTTTTATTCTGCAACATTGTTAAATTCACTTGTTCTAGATGGTCTTTGATGAAAAATATTATTTGCAAATAACATCAGTTTTTCTTTATTTCTTCCTAAACTTAGCATTGGTTATTTCTTCTTATAGTGATATTGCAATGGTCACAATATCTAATAAAATGATAAATAGAAGTTGTTAAAGTAGACATTATCTTTTTCCTCATATTATAGGAAAGTAATTAGTTTTTTTAATGTTGAATATTCTAGCTGTAGTTTTTCGTTAATTATCTTTATCGGATTTAGGAATTTTACTTTTCCAGATAGCTTAGCATTTCATTTTTATCATAAAAATTATTGTATTTTAAAAAATAGTTTCTGTGCATTCATTGAAATTGTTCCAGGAGTTTTGAACTCCACTGTCCGCTTACACCAACAACCTAGGGTTCTTGTCCCATGACCAAGAAGATTAAGGAATGCGGATACCAAAAGGGTGAGTGAAAGAAGGAGTTTATTAAGTAACAGAGCTTTCCAGAAAAAGAGAGGGCGCCTGAAATGGGTAACTGGTGCAAGGAGTTTGTGGCATTTATCTTATCTTTTCTGAGAATATTTCTCTCATTTACATCTCAACTGCTCCTTACTTCCTGAGACCCACTTTTATTGAGCATGTGGGTCTTTGACCAAGGTTAATCTATCTTAGTTATTACCCATAAGTACTACAGAAAAGCCCACTCTGGAGGAGTGGGGGAGTAAAACCAAATTGCAAATACTGTGTTAATGATATTACAATAAGCCAAGGTCAAGTTAGGATATTTATTTAAGCTACTACACCTGCGTTTAAGCAGCAGAAAGTCCCTTTTAGCAGTACATCCTGGGTTATGAGGATGCTCTTAACCACATTAACCACATTTTCAGCCAACAATCTGTAATGGGGTGGTTCAGGGGACAGTCCTGCAGGTGTTGTCTACTTGAGACTGTCCCTTTCTATCTGCCTAACCAGCTTCTGACTATCTCTTCTCTCAAGATGATCATAGAGTTTTTCTTTTCTCCTTCAATCTCATAACATAGTGAATTATAGTAATTGATATTCCTAGGTTAAAGCTACTTTTCATTCCTAAAATAAATTCCAGCTGATCACAGTGTATTGTAATGCATATATAAATATTATATATATGTTTATATGCATAGAAAGTGAGAGAGTGTGGATGCATTTGATTTTATTTACTAATATATTAAGGATATTTTTTAAATAATCACATTTTAAATTCAGGATATTCTAAAATATTTTTATGAGCCACCTCAGGATGGGCAATTTTGGTAAAGAGGACAAGTGTGAATATCTTCATTACCATTATATTCATGAAATATCTGCAAGAATACAAGCATCACTTAATATATCTCATAATAAAAATAAAGCTTGTAGGTTTCTTTTTCTTTTCTTTTCTTTTCTTTTCTTTTTTTTTTTTGAGTCGGAGGTTCACTCAATTGCCCAGGCTGGAGTGCAATGGCACTCTCATGGCCATTCCAGAGTCGAACTGCTGGGTTCCGGGATCCTTCTGCCTCAGCCTTCCAAGTAGCCAGAACTACAGGCGTGTGCTACCATGCCTAGCTCATTTTTGATTTATTGTAGAGACGAGGTCTCGCCAGATTGCCTGGGCTGGTCTCCAACCCACGGGCTCAGGCAGTCCACTCGTCTTGGTCTCCCAAAGTGCTAGGATTACAGGCTGAGCCACCAAGCCCGGCAGCTTGTAGGTTTCTAACCATAATGTAACATTGTTTTAGTTCTGGGATATCAATGTTAAATTTTACATTTCAATAGTAGATATTATATTTTGATAAAGATCATTTTCCTTCAACATATAGTTAAGCAAAGCGTTAGGGGTCTTCCACATTGTGACACATCCATTAAGTTAATACTACATTGTTGTTTTACATAATAAGTTAAGATAAATTGGCTGATATTTCAGAAATATAACTAAGAAAATAATATTTCAGTAGAATAGATACACCATTTTTATCTTGTGTAAATGGATAAAATAAGATAATAAATATAGTGAAAAAGTAAAACTTTTGCTTTTCACACATGTTCCTGCATTTTTAACTTTTATAAATACAAATTCATTATTTAAAGAAACAGCCAAATAATAATATTATGATATAGTCTCTTCTCTTTGTGTGTGTGTGTGTGTGTGTGTGAGAGAGAGAGAGAGAGAGAGAGAGAGAGAGAGAGAGAGAGAGAGAGAAAGAGAGAGAGAAAGAGAGTCTAAACAGAAATCAATATCTATACAAAGACAATCATACCTATGTCATATCAAGTATAAACAAAACAAAAATAAAGTCTCCTTACACTGATAATAATCTTTTGTAAAGTTTTGGGGTACAAAATCAATGTACAAAAGATAGTTGTGCTGCTATACACCAACAAGAAGCATGCAGAGAACCAAATAAAAAGGACAATTCCATTCACAATAGCCACCAAAAAATGAACTATCTTGGCATCCTTCTAACCAGAGAAGTGAAAGATCTTTACAATTAGAACTACAAAACGTTGCTCAGAGAAATCAAGGATGACATAAACAAATGGAAAAACATTCCATACTGATGAATTGAAAGAATCAGTACTGTCAATATGTTTATCTTATCTAAGGCAATCTACAGATTCACCGCAATACCAATCAAATTGCCAGCATCATTTTTCTCAGACCTGGAAATGGCAGTATGGAAGTTCATAAGAATACAAAAAGGAGCACAATTAGCCAAAACAATTCTCAGCAAAAGGAACACTGTGGGAGATATCATAGTTCCAGACTTGAAACTTTACTACAAGGCTATAATAACCAAAAGATTTTGGTATTGGTACAAGAATAGACACATAGATCAATGGATTAGGACAGAGAATCTAGAAGCAAAAACTGAGACTCTCAATTAATTCATCTTCAACAAAGCCACCAATAACAACCACTGGGAAAAGGAGTCCATATTTAGCAAATTGTGCTGGGAAAACTGGCTGACCACCTGCAAAAGTATTGAAACTGGACCCCTCCCTCTAACCATATATAAAAATCAACTTAAAATGGATCAAAATCCTAAATGTAAAACCTCAAACTATAAGAATCCTAGAAGAAAATTGACTTTAGCAAGTTTAAAATCTAGACATTGAGAAGACTTTTGCACTTTCATTTCTTTTCTTTGAAATCAGTCTTCTTCATAAGAGAAAACAAGCAAACAAAATTTTAGCTGCCTGTAAGAGGCTGTCTGTAATAGCTGTTAGCCAATGTCTGGACAGAGCAGACAAAGATCCAGTAGTTTATGACAGATGTAAAAGGAAGACCTATAGACACTAGAAGTACCAGCTGAACCCCATTCTGAATTATTGGGTTATGATACATGAACTGATAAAAGGTTGGTTCTTTTTAATTTCACTGAAGTTTAGCATATCATTTAAATCAGTAGTCAATACATAATTAATGCACCATTCATAAATATTTGAAAAGAGTATATTTAGCAATGTATTTTTTAACTATATATGCATTTATCATCTGTCTATCTAAATGCCTGTGTAAAGAATACTAAATATAAGTTTTAGTTCCCATTTTTTATATCTATGTATGTGTATGTGTGTGTCCAATAATGAGTATTACTGGATTAGTCACATTGTCAAAGGTCATGAAACAATTTGATTGATATTATATATGCTACTGTTGAAGAGATCGCTATACATGAGTAACAAAATTATCTCCTGTTGTTTCAATTAAATATCCACTCAAACCTGATATATGACTAAATCACTGAAGTTTGTGTATAAATTGGTGAATCTGAGAAAGATTTGAAAGTACACAAAGTTGATTTTCATTAGGATCATAATGAAAGTGTGGGTGATGGGGTATTAATGTTTCAAAATATTTGTTTTGTTTGGTAAGTTATAACTAACTACTTACATAAAATTAGTATTATGCAAAATCAATTGCTAGAATATTAAACTTTCCATAAAAATGAAAAATAAAATACACAACACAATGAAGAAAAACCAAAATTAACCAAACAGCAATTAAAAATATATTTATATTATGAATATAAATAGCTCAGGAATATTTATCAATCTCAGTTTGGTATGTTAATTACTTGAAGAACTCGTGAAAGTTTCCTTGACAGGTGTCAAATGAGAAGGCTGTGTGACCAGGTGGTAAAGTGGAGACTCTAGACCTCATTATTCTAAGTTCTAATACTGACTCTAGCATTTGTTAATTAGCTCTATTTCAGAAATATAGTTTCTTTGGATATAGCATTATTGGGCCTTCTGAATAAACACAAACATTGCAAAAGAACAAAGGTAGAAAATGGAGAAGACTCTGGTTCCAAGTTTCTTTTAAAAAAACAGATTTGCTATGTCTAAAGATAAAGAAAAAACTTGCAAATTTGTAATTAGAATACTTGAGAAACTAGAATTTAAGTTAATCAAATTTATACATGACAAAAGTCTAATATCAGTGGAATTACTATGTAGATTTTGTTATGTTTTTAAAGTTCTGCTAAGATTTACTTTTAGTAAATAATACTCATTATTTGACCTGAAATTCTATCTTAGCTTCTTTTGTTGGTACTTATGTAGGAAAGCAAGAATAGAAGTTTTGAAGTTATTAATTTGGTATCAGAAATTACATGAACTTGAGCATAAATACAAATAAGTTTAGGTATACAACGGTAGAAATTCTCTTTCAATAGGTATAACATAAGCTGCTTAACAAGTTACACAGGGGGTTTTATAATATTTTTGCTTCCTTGCTTAACAGGAAAGATAAAAATTGAAATTTGATAAACGTAATTTCTCTGCTCCTTCTACTGAGACTGTACTGAATGCTGAGGACATTCAAGGACGGCTATGATTGCTTCAGTGGAGCAGAGCTTTCTATTCTAACCCCCATCGGAGAAATCTTTTATTAAAGAATGACCCTTATTATAAATCATTATTCCTGTTCATGCACTGTTAGGAAGAATGACAGTCTGTTCAAAGTGATACAAAGCTCAATGATTTCCTAAATTGCAATGAAACAACACAGGGTTGTACCAGTGAATTCTGGATAATTTTCTTGCAGTCAACTCTGTCTTATAATAAGCAGGGACCGATCATTGCCCCCAAAACTTTTTAAGTGAAGGTAAAATTGCACAAGTTAAATCATTGTTATTTTTTTCCAACTTGAAGTGTTTAAAGTGTAGGGGAAGGCTAGTTATTACTTACCAATGTAGTCTTTAAACAATTTATATAAAGTTCTAAGCTGGGCTCGGTGGCTCAGCCTGTAATCCCGCGCCTTGGGGGGCTGAGGTGAGTGGATTGCCTGAGCCCTCAGGTTCGAGACCCGCCTGGGCTACTTGGTGAGATCTCATCTCTACAATAAATCAAAAAAATTAGCCGGGTGTGGTAGCACGCACCTGTAGTTTCAGCTACTTGGAAGGCTGAGGCGGAAGGACCACCGGAGCCCAGCAGTTTGAGGCTATGGTGGCCGGGAGTGGCCACTGCACTCCAGTCTGGGTGACAGAGTGAGACTCCAACTCAATAAATAAATAAATAAATAAATAAAGTTCTACATATTTATTTTATACTTTTCAACATATTGTCAATAAAAATGTAATTAAAAAATTTTATAACCTAGATAGTATGCTATATGTTATATGGCTACTAAAATAACAAATTCATGAAAATATACTTTAAATAACAAACATATTAGTCTCTAGCACTGTTAAATCGTCTAGTATATGTTTATAAATTCCCTTTTCTTTTTTTCTTTTTCTTTTGAGTTGGGGTCTCACTCCGTCGCCCAGGCTGGAGTACAGGGGCACGCTCCTGGCCACTGCAACCTTGACTGCTGGGCTCCAGTGATCTTTCTGCCTCAGCCTTCCAAGTAATCAGAGCTACAGGCACCACCACTCCCAGCTAATTTTTTATTTATTGTAGAAACGAGATCTCACCAAGTTGCCCAGGTGGGTCTTGAACCTGTGGGCTCAGGCAATCCACTCTCCTCAGCCTCCCAAAGTGCTGGGATTACAGGCTGAACCACAGAGCCTGGCCAAATTCATTTTTCTTATAGCAAAATTACTTAGGATGATTCATGACTTTTGATTATTCAATTCGATGAAAACAAAGTACCTAAATCTTTGATTTATTGAACTCTTTACAAGGTATAATTAATGTAGTAATGACAAAAAATGCATTTTCACATCTATAAACTAATATAATATTGTTAAGTAAACTCAGACTAGATCATAGACCAAAGAAATTATTTAATAATCATATGTTTTCTGAGATCAGATGCAGTTGAGCATGCTCAGGATAGTATTGCTGTAGACACATATTTTCTTTTCTATAAATAAATTCTGTTAGTATTTATTCAAAGAAAAATATGTAAATGCTTGTGAAAAATACAAATTTATTATTAATTACAAAGAAAAAAAGAGTGCCTTTATAATGGTAGAATGCTGATGATAATTTGATTACTTAAACAATTTATCAAAGTTACCTGATAATAATGGAATAAATAGAATTATGTGCCTTCTGATGTGATGTACTGAGCAGGCACACTGCTTATTTCTTATAACTGACCAAAATGTGTAACCAGAATATTATTATGATACAATATAAGGTAAAATGAAATAAGTTATGTTCTACAACCTAATCTGTGTTTGTTTATCCAGAATTTCAATATATTTAGATAAAAGAAAAGTAATTTATCTAAATGAAGGAAAATAAAATAAGACACTAAACACAATGTGTGATCCTAGACTGTAACCTAGAACTTAACAAAATATCTATATAGGACATTATGGAGTTATTTATTAATATTTGAAGGTTGACTACATATCAGGTCTCAATATTTACCAGTATAAAATGTATTGATTTTTATAACAATAATGTAATTACATTAGATTTTTTTCCTTAGGAAATCACCCTGAACATTTAAAATTCTTAAGTATGCCTGCAACTTACTTTCAAATGATTGTGCAAACAACAAATATTACAAATATACAATCCTCAACGCCAATATACAAAAGCAAAGGATAAAACAAACATGACAAAATAGGGCAACTGTTAACATTTAATAAATCTGAACTATCATGTGTATTTGTAATTATGTTGAAATAAAAAGTTTAACAAGCAAATGTGTGTGGGTATATATATATGTGTATATATATATATATATACATATATATAATGAAACAAATTGATTATTCAAATACTGTAGAAAAAAATATTATTGTGGTATGTCATCCAGTAAAGAAATTATGTTTATTTTCTGAAAAATAACATCTTGGCTTTTGAATATTTCCCTCAAAATAAAAGATTTTTATAAATACATTACTATACTCTCATAGAGAGGCATACTGTTTGAAGAACAATAGGTAATACATTAGCTCTGTTTTTCTGACCTCTAGAAGGAACAAATGTAATTCCTCTTTACTCTTTATTTCACATTTTGTTATCAAATATTACTCTATGTGCCTTTTGTCTTTTTTTACAAGGCCATGAGCTTCTTCAGTTGCAGGGACCAAGATAATTTATCTTCTTCCCATTATTTAGTACAGCGTATGAAATATAGTTGTTGCTCAGAAAATAAGAATATCTTGGTGGCAATAAAATGTTCCATAAAATATTCTAGAAAGTGAGATAGGAGATAACTAGAGAAAAGCTAGGCAGACAGGGCAGGTCACCCAGCAACAACTTAATGAACTTCTGGCGGGCCTCTTGGGGCTGATACACTTGCTTTGGTAAACAAGCTCCCTAAAAGCCTCTCAAGCTAGAGTTTAAGTACTCACTGCTGGAATAGAAAAACAACCATTCAGCTTGCTGTCAAGTGCTAACCAATCAGCTCACCATTAGGCTTAGTGTTGACCAGTCAGCACAGCTACTACCAACCAATCAGCTCACAGTTAGTGCTAATCAATCAGCCCAGTCTTAAGACCGTATAAGCACCAGGTTTCCACCCTAGATCGGCAACTCCCTCAGATCCCCTTCCACTGTGGGAGCTTTTGTACTCTCAATAAATTCTGCTTTCTCACTTTCTGACTGCTCATGTCCCTCATTTCTTTTCTTTTCTTTTCTTTTTCTTGATGGGAAAGGAGAATTTATTGAGAAGACAGAAAAACTCAGAGTAGGAGGGGACCAGAGGGGGTTGCCCATGACCCTTATTTCTCCTAGGCACAAGACAAGAACCCCCAGCTGAAGAGTTGCAGACGATGGTCAGAAACTGAAGAGCTGCACACCCCAGAGGCTGGCTCGTCAGCTGATGAAGCCAGCTGAACTGGTAGAGCTGTTGGCAGAAGACGAGACTCCGAAGCTGAGACATTTCTGGGGGCTACAACATGCTCAGGGCTTGACTTGCCAGCCCATTAGAGCCAACACTTGTGATGCTAGACTTGCCAGCCCACTGAATTAGCAGCACTCTCAGGGCTTGACTCGCCAGTCCATTAGCACCAACACTCCTGCCATTCCATTGAGCTGACACTCTCAAAACCCAGGCTGACCTGAAAAATATGTATCAGAAGGGCAGTAAAATATTCTGGAAATTATTCTGGAAAAGTGGTTCTTTAACCGATTTAGCAATTTGGGGGTGTAGCCTGAGATACTGTTGTTCCGAAAAAACTTCCTGATGATGACAATGACATTTGCACTTGGCCACACATAGTAGTTGGTTCTAAGAGGGTAGACATATGGAAATCAATGAGGAATTATAGTCAATTACCATCAGGCTATAAAAAAGTTCATAGTTTTGCTTCCTTGTTATCATCAATAAATTATTTTCTGTCAATTTAATTGTTATAGTTTACTATTCTTTTGGGTGTGTGTGTGTGTGTGTGTGTGTGTGTGTGTGTGTGTGTACATATATGTGTGTATGTTATATATATTGTGTGGATATATATATACACATATATATATGCCAAATCTTATTGTGGTATATCATCTTGGCTTTTGAATATTTCCCTCAAAGTAAAGTATTTTTATAAATACATTACTATAATCTCATAGAGAGTTACCCTGTTTGAAGAACGATAGGTGATACATTAGCTCTGGTTTTCTGATCTCCAGAAGGAAACAAATGTATTTCCTCTTTACTCTTTATTTCACATTTTGTTTATCAAATATTACTCTATGGTGACTTTTGTCGTTTTTTTTTTTCAAGGCTATGAGCTTCTTCAGTTTCAGGGACCAAGATAGTTTATCTTCTTCCCATTGTTTCACATGTGTGTGTGTGTATTACTTTTTTGTTATACTCCCTTATTATTTTGGTATATACATATTTACAAGACTTGTTTAGGGTTAATTTTAATCTGATCCAGTAGAATGTAAAAGAAGAAAAAGTACTTGATGTTCAGTTTATCTTAATAAAATGTTGAAAGTCAGTAGTTATTTTAAAACGTTTTATATAATATTTACTTGTTGAGACAATATTGATATGTATTTCGCTAAAATAGAATCATAATGTTGAAATAATTTTCTTACAAAACTGTGTATCTTTTTAAATACTGAAAACATATTTAATACCTTAGGGTTTTATGCATTTTGCAATTTACTTGGTTACAATTGCAGTGATGTTAGAGCCTTTTGGATGATTTCTCATTGTATGTTTATAGACTATTGTGTATGTCTAGTTACAATTTGTCTGAATTTAATAAATAGAAAAATCGCTGGGCTCGGTGGCTCACCCTGTAATCCCGTGCCTTTGGGAGGCTGAGATGAGTGGATTACCTGAGCCCGCGGGTTGGAGACCTGCCTGGGCAACTTGGTGAGACCTCATCTCTACAATAAATCAAAAAATCAGCCGGGCGTGATAACGCGTGCCTGTAGTTTCAGCTACTTGGAAGACTGAGGTGGAAGGATTGCTGGAGCCCAGCAAGTCGAGGCTGCAGTGGCCGGGAGCGGCCACTGCACTCCAGTCTGGGCGACTGAGTGAGACTCCAACTCAAAAATAAATAAATAAATAAATAGAAAAATCTTAAAGCATTAGATAACAAAAAGTCATGCAATAATGATGAAAATAAAAAGTATTTCTTTTACTCAATTGGATTGTATAAATGTATTTTATATTATATATCATTCTTTAAGGTTTTATCACTTTTTAACATTATTTCTATAATAAAGATAGATATTTTGTCAGCTATTAGGAAAACAAATTTAGGATAATTATTCAATAATGACCGATATTGACCTGGACAAACTTTATGATTTATGCTTTTATCTCCCCAAATTTTAAAATACATAATTAAAATGTATAAAATAAAACATGCAAAAAATTTTCCACAATGATATTATTTAATAGTGCACTTGGTTTTTGTAAGTAATAGAAATTATGAAAGAAAAATGGATGTAATTTTGTTTTTACTATGTTGAGATAAAATTAAATAAAATAGAGTTATTTTTATATTCTATAAAGGGAAATTGAAACAATATTAATGAAAAGCAAGAAATTTCTTTCATAAATTTAAGAAATCTATTAAATGTTCATTGTCACAATCATAAGCAAAATCATACAATAGGATCACACAACATATAAATATTTTTTTCTCAGGCACTATACTTTAGTGAGTTTCTGTGGGTTTTTTTTAAGGAATTTGAAAAACGTGTGAGTTGCAAAAAATCTTATACAATTATGTATGAAGCCTGTTTCTTTAGGTGGTGGTGGCAGGGGAGTAGGAACAGAAATAGCCAGATAATATTTCTCTTCAGAAACTAGATGTAGGTAGGTAATTCTATCAACTTTTAGCTTACCTAACCAATGAGTAATCATGTAGAAAGAATCTCTGCTTTTTCCAAGACAGTATCTCTACATATGCAATTTTTTTATAGGCCATGTGTCCACAAATTACAGTATGGAGGCACAATCAAGTCTATTGCTTGTTTTTGTTTAAAAATAAGCAAATAAAAATTTTACTGGAACATAGCTTTATTCATTTACTCACATATTTTCTGTGGCTGCTTTCTTCTTCTTCGTCCTCCTCCTCCTCCTTCTCCTCCTCTTCCTCTTCTTCTTCTTCCTCCTCCTCCTCCTGTCTGGCCATTACAAAAATAGTTTCCTTCTCCCTGTTCTAGTTTGTTAATTCTAGTGTCTCACTAATGCCTACATCACATTACTACTCTTTCTAGACAGCATTACACCCTTTTGTCTTTTTCAGTCTCTTTACCTTTGATTATGCTTTCCCCAACTAAGCAACACACTTGAAATCCATTCATCTCCCACTGTATCTTCACACAAAAGCTGCCTCTTCACATCAGTTTATTCATGTAAAACCTTTAGTCAGAAGGTTAATTTTACACATTTACATTGTACATTTATTGTTCTGTTCTTTTGTTTGTGCAAAACTGAAGTTACTAATAGCTATGTATGCAGGGTGTTAATTTCTCTGAGGTTTATTTATAAAATGTTGAGATAATTAATATAATAAAAATATAAAAATATTTCATAATGTGTGGTACTAACATTAATAGTATTACTTCTTTCCGCCATGAATCTATGTGCCACATGTATATCTATTTTATCTTCTCACCAATTCATCTACATGACATTTCTCTCCACTGAACACATTTTTTTTGTTAGGTCCTGTACTACTGTAGAGTGGGACTATGACACTGGAGAAAATTTGCCTTCTCTGGAAAGAACTCACAGCCTGATGAGAGAGATAGGCAAGTGCATAGACAATCGTTATAAAGGGATTAATACAGCATACTATTGTTCTGTGTAGGAGGAGATACTTAACCCAAGCTTTGGAGATCTGAAGAGCGACATGTATACCAAGACCTTGAGAGTCCATTAAAGTGAGCAAGAAAAAAGGAGACTAGAGGAAATGGCATTTGTAGAAATCTGGAGACAAGAAAGATCACAAAGTAAATAAGGGATTCATATGTGGTTCTATAGTTGGAGCATGCTGTGTTAGAGGATGAGTACTTAGATATTTGCCTGGAGACACAAAAAGGGTCACAGCAGATAGTCCACTAATAAATTGACAGTCGTTATCTAATACCTAGCTTGCCTAATTGGTCAGCAGCTATTAAACCAGTCTATATTTACTATTATCAATGTTCTTTAGAAACCAGTCTTTTTTTTTTTTTTTGAGTTGGAGTCTCACTCTGTCACCCCGACTGGAGTGCAGTGGCTGCTCCCGGCCACTGCAGCCTCGACTTGCTGGACTCCAGCGATCCTTCCGCCTCTGCCTTCCAAGTAGTCAGGACTACAGGCACGTGCTACCATGCCCGGCTAATTTTTTTGATTTATTGTAGAGATGAGGTCTCACCAAGTTGCCCAGGCGGGTCTCAAACCCACAGGCTCAGGCAATGCACTCACCTCGGCCTCCCAAAGCACGGGATTACAGACTGAGCCACCGAGCCTGGCCAGAAACTAGTCTCATTGGAGATTTAAATGATAGAGTCTGGCTGCCATCTGAACAGGTCATGCACTGGCTCTGTAAAGATGCATTGTTAAAAGAAACATGAAAAATAGGCTTTAAGAGTATCTGTCTGTCTGTCTCTCACTCTTTCTCCACACACACACACACACACACACACACACACACACACACACACTCACACACTTACACACACACACACATACACACAAACTGATTTGCACTTAACGTTTTTTTTTTTTTTTTCCTGAGTTGGAGTCTCATTCTGTCACCCAGACTGGAGTGCAGTGGCACACTCCCAGCCACCGCAGCCTTTACCTGCTGAGCTCCAGCGATCCTTCCTTCTCAGTCTTTCAAGTAGCTGGAACTACAGGCTCGCGCTACCACGCCCGGCTAATTTATTGTAGAGATGAGGTCTCATCAACTTGCCCAGGCGGGTCTCGAACCCTCAGGCTCAGGCAATCCCCTCACCTCAGCCTCCTAAAGCGCTGGGATTACAGGCTGAATCACTGAGAGTGGCCAATATGCACATACCTTTAACAAAAATCACCAGGGTTCTAATCCTAGCCAGTTCCCTAAATAGTAGATAAACTACAATAAATAACTAGATTTTCATGGTCTTTTAATAAAAACTACAAACATAGCTTCTATCTTAAAAATTTTTTTTATCACATAAGCTCTATTTCATGATGTTCCAGATACAAAGTTATTTTACTTATTAATTATGTATTTCAATTAATAAATACATTAACATGTATTTATTGCCTACTATGTTGATCTTACTATTGATTTACCACCTTTTTTTTTCAGGCAATGGATAAAATAGAATTAAGTCATTGGAATACATGAATGGAGGTGGACATATATTGAGGTATGACCAAATATGATTTTATATTTTGGTAACTGCTAAGTATTAATACTGAATCAAGTTTATGATACCAATGAGGTTATTAAATGTGACTATACAGCTGATCTTGTTTCCAATATATGGAAAATGGCTTCAGTTCATCAGTTTGTTGACTTTTTTTCTTTTGTTTTTTTCATGCTTTTCTCCTTTTACACTCTACTAGCTTTGGCTACTACATCATGTTCAGCCTCTATTTTCCCATTTATTTCCCACTGCTCTTTGTGATTTGTGTAAGTCACATAGGAAAGTTCTTTTGACAAAGACAAACTGCATGCATCTCGTATAGCAAGCTGCTGCATTGTTTTAGCCCTCTGAGTGAGAAACAAAATTTATTCTCTTACACATTAAAAATACTATTTCTATCACACCATTGCATTCTAGTTCTTTAATATCAGACAGCTAGAGGTAATAGTAATATTACTGCAATTAAGGGAATCTGGAAAGATTTGTCTGACTCCTAGTGTTTCTATGTCTTTGGAGGAAGTGACCCTAGGGTCTTAGTTAAGATGACTATATATTTGGAGATAAATGTATGCAAATTAATATCAATCACAAAAACAATAGACCATGTTGTTCATTAAATTACAACACTGTTTTAGGCATTCTTCATTATTCCACTTAATAACTACCAACAGGTCATTTGGTAGTACTCATTACATGTTCATTTTTGCCAATGCAGACATAGAGAACAGAGAGGTTAATTGACTTGTCCAAAGCCGACATGAACAGGTACCAAGTGTTGTTGATTTATTTAGATGTGCATTGATCACAGAAATGTAAACTATTTTTGATCAATTTAGTTTAGATCTGAAGAATCGTTTATTTTATTTGAAGACACAGTTTAAGAAAAAACAAAGAGGTAGGTTAAATAATTTTTGCCACTCATTGAGGAAGTTTCAGATGCTTGAATTTTGTAATAATGTTAAATTAGTGTTCCACCACCATTTAAATACTGTGTATCATCAACAGTGTTTATCCTAATATTCTCAGTTTCTTCTCAAGAAAAATAGAAGAGAGATGATAGGGTTTTTGTAAATGCATAAACACAAAACATACATATACTGAAGTAAAATTTTGTTCTTTCTTTGTTAAGTGGTTGAACATTAATGCTGAGGCTATTATCTTTCATAGTAAATTTTAAATGGTATGCATGATACATGTAATTTTAAAATATTTGTGTAGCTTTGCCTTAAAAGAAGTTATAACTTTGAAAGGATAATCAATTTTAATGAGATTGTTTTAAATTGATAGACAAATATTATGGAAATTAATCTTCAAAATAACACTTTAGTTAGTAGTAAAATTGTTACTTGATAGATAAGTATTATCCATATGTCTGATGCTATTTAAAAAGATCAAGAATTAGCTGTTTTATTTGGTAATCTAAAAAGTATTATTCTGATCCAACTTGATCAAAGTATCTTAATTTTTAAATTTTCACTTGATACACAAGATAATTCTTTATTTACTTTTGCAAAGTATTATCTGTTTCTGCTAAAAATGATTCCACATTATATCTAATTTGAAAAAGTGTGTGAGGGAGTTCATTGGAACTTTCTAGTCATTAGAAATTATAAATAATTTGCTATATTTTTGGTTCAGGTGAAAATAACTTATACGTTAGTATTCTTTAAATGATTCTTAATAGACCAAAAATATGTTTTTAAATAAAGCTTTAATAAATATTGAATTTATCATTATTCTTATAATAGCAGCATTGACATTCAAAAGCTCATTGCTCAGTGGCTATATAGAAAATCCTAATTATTTTTTTATTTGTATGTATTTTAATGTATTTCCCATAATTTAGAATTTAAAGTTATTTTTATTGACAGGAAATTAGACAAAAAAGTCATCATCCTGAAACCATCACTCCAGTGCATTAAATATTGTACACAAATCTTAAGCGTTATATATGTCATATTTATGGGTTTTAATATGATTTACAAGAAAAGGAGACATTCATTCAATTATATTATTTATGTTTTACTTACTAGGAATGGAAAAGTTAAGTTTCTAATTGCAGTGTCTACTATTATTCCATTTAGCTTATTAAAATCTGAAACTTTATGGTGTAAGATATTAACCCAGGCTTGTTGTCTGGAAATATACAGGGATGGGGTAATTAATTAAAATAATTTACAATTATTTCATTTTTGGTTCATTTTTTTCTGATTGAAATTATCTCTTAGCTTAAACATAGCCTGCCATTTAATTTTATTCTAATCTATTTGCAATAAGTTTTTTCTCAACATATTCATCAATGATTCTTTTTTCTTTATTCTAAAACTTTTCAGTTTTGCTATCCACATTGAGTTGATTTTCCATAGACTAAATGCTTTATTTGACTGACCGCTGGTCTAATTTTAATTTTACTATTTGTAGTCTTACCTTTTTATGCGTGCTTTCTATAATTTGTTTGCCTTTTCAGGACACTTTATTTATTTTTGTTGTTGTTGTTGTTGTTTGTTTGTTGTTTTTTGATTTGGAGTCTCACTCTGTCGCCCAGACTGGAGTGCAGTGGCTGCTCCCGGCCACCACAGACTCGACCTGCTGGGCTCCGGCGATCCTTCCACCTCAGCTTTCTGAGTAGCCGGAATTACAGGCATGCTCTACCACACCCAGCTGATTTTTTTGATTTATTGAAGAGATGAGGTCTTGCTGCCCAGGCGGGTCTCGAACCCGCGGGCTCAGGCAATCCACTCACCTCAGCCTCCCAAAGGCGCGGGATTACAGGCTGAGCCACCGAACCCGGCTGACACTTTATTTTTTTATACTAGCTTTTTTTTTTGACTGTTGGATTCATTTTATAAAGAAGATACTGTTTTATACTTTAGAAGACAACAAATATATTATAAAAACCTATTTTATTACCCTCAACAATTAATTACTTTTGTTCTTTCTAAAATCTGCATAATGGCTTCCTCTTCCCTTTGTTCTGCAATACTTTTTATTTGTTTTCTCCTAGTTGGTTGTTCTAGAAGAGATTATCTCAGCCTGTGAGAGAGATCTGTAAAGAGACAATGCAGTCATTTTAAAAAAAAAAAAAGAAATTATGTGCTTTGCAGCCACATGGATGTAGCTGGAGAGCATCATCCCAAGTTAACTGATTCAGAAACAGAACACCAAGAACCGCATGTTCTCTCTCGTATGTGAGAGCCAAACATTCACAAAGATGGAAATAATAGACACTGGGGACACTAATAATGGGAGTTTCGAGGGGGGGTTAAGGTTCTGAAACTACCTACTGGGCACAATGTTCACTATCTTGGGAATGGATCACCTGAGACTCAATCCACATCACTAATCAATATGTATGTGTAATGAACATGCATGTGTACTCCCTGAATCTAAGGTTTTAAAGAAAGAGAGAAAGAAAGAGACAATGCACACCATGCTCACTGACAGCCCTGTGGGTGTTGACAAAATCCCTGTATGAACAGAAGGGTATCCAGCTATGTGCAGGCATTCTACTGTATGTACTACACATTCAACCAACATAGATTAATAACATGCCAGAGTTCGTAGTTGTTTGTACATGTATTGAGATTTCTACTTAGATCTATTTCTCTTTACCTTAAACTTACACACTTTTCCTGTCTTGTACTTTCATTAGAACACATCGTTATCAGGAATATTTTTCTGTAATGAAATGCACCTAGCCAATTATCTTCCTAAGCCCATATGCTAAATAAGCACCCCCTGCCCCACTCACTGTCACACATATACACATATTCAAATAGGCAAAGTTTTATTAGAATTTTACTTGGGATGTAGAAGAAGTAATATTAATATTTGAATGTAAGAATCATACTCTTGTGGTGGTATAAATCACTACCAAAATCTCAAACTGACAAGGTTTTCTGTTTATTTATGAACTCGGGTCTAAGCAAAAATGTAGCCATTAGGGAAATTTCAAACACTCCATAACTTCTTTTAGACTGAGATGTTCACTTGTTTGGGAGGCAAAACTTTTTTCTCTAATTATTCTCTTTCTTCCTTCTATTTCCTTGGACTTGGTGGTAGAAAACAGAAATAAATTCTAGCTATAATTGGGAAGGTTGCATCATGATCATTAGCTGGTCTTATAAAACAACTTAGCTTTATAAAAATTATAATAGTACAACAATTTTATAAGTGTAAAGTAAGGAGCACTGCGATAAGCATAGCTTATAAATATTCTTAGAAATATGAATAGCTATGTGAAAATTTTATGTGTATTATAATTTTAATTATAATTGTACCAAAAGAAGGCAAAACAAAAATTTCTAACAAAAGAAAAATGGTCAAATATTTATTGAACATTAATGCAATTAGACATGCATCTCTGAAAATAATGTAAATCAGGTAAATTTAATAAAATAATAAAAAGTTCAAAATAGTACATATGATAATATTTTAAGCATTTATTTGAGTTATTATAGTGGAAATGTTGAAGCTGATAACAGAGCAGCCCACTCTTTGACAATAACAATTAAATAGATATATAAATATTAGTTTTTAAAGAGAGTATTTGTTCTGGGGTATTTAAAGTTTGAAAGGTCATAGTCTAAGAGAGCAGGAAATTGCAATGAAGAAAGCCTATATTTATGGCCACGTTTTTTCCATTGGGGCTGTTTCTTCTTGAAAATACAAAGCATAAATAAGCAGAAAACGGGTTATGGCAACTAATATTATGATTAAGGCACCTGATCAATCAGGATTTGGGCAGAAGGGCAGTCAGGAGTTGCCACAATTTGAGTTTTCTCACACATCCCTAAGGCAGAAAGGGCAAAGACTAGCTCGAGCAAACTCTTTCTTTCCTCTACTATTTTCATCTTGAAGCAAAATGCTTTTCCAGAAACCTTCCCCTAGATAGCATTTCTTAGAATTGTGTCCCATGTTCACTCATAATCCCAGAGGAATTTGAGTAATTGAACATGACAAGTTGGGAGTGGCTGTCATTCAGAAAAAGTAGTTTCATATCACTTTCTATTTCAACACAAATATACAAACATTATTTACAAGTATACAAACATTATTTACTGATGAGTTTTTTGTTTGTTTCTACCATTTTTTTCTGTAAGCAAATTATTTTAGCATAATTTTTCCATGGGCATTTATTTTTAATACTGAGAATTCATTTCATACCACATAAAATAATTGGCATATGGCAGAAAAATCAGACTTTGAGTGTACATTGGCGAGGAGAATAAATCAGGAAAATTCTTAACACCTTTAAAAACAAATTCCACAGCAGATAATTAAATAGATTTACAGTTTAGACTTTACTGGAGACGTGATATTTTTCAATGTTGATAAATTGAAGATTAATAGCTAGGGCAGAGCAATGTATAATGTTGAGTTCCAAAATGCAATATTGTTTTAAATGGAACATTTGGTTTCTTCTTAAGCCATTACCACACTTTTGATTTCTTGGAATATCTGACTCACCATGCATTATGTTTGTACTAAATAAATGACTCTTCTTCCTGAAGTTAACCATCTGATTGCTTATTGGCATCAATAGGCAAACAAGCAACAAAAAAAGCAAGACTTGAGAGTACTTGTAAAAGGTACTTCATCTGTGGAACATATTAGTCAGATTTCGAAAATGCTGTTAGAGAAAAATACCTTGATAACCAATAGTAATAGAAATATCTCTTTCTCTGGTCACTTGTAAACACATCTCCAAGAGAAATTGATCTATGACCTATTTTTTTTGCCAGTTTCATTTGGTATTAATATATAGCTGTGTGTCCTTTAAACCTCACCTGATTTATTTGCAGTAGTATTCACTCTATAAAATACCTTTCTATATTGGTACTTTTATTCTTTAAAAACTATTTAGTATATATACATAGTATTGATATATTGGTACTTTTATTCTTTAAGAACTATTTAGTATATATACATATGTATATTTTATTGAAATTATGCTTTATTTCATTATATGTCCATTACACAATAAGGATACAATAAATATTTTATAATATTAGGAGAACACACTTCACTCAATCGTTCAGATAATTCAATTTTTATTCACACACTAGTAATATTAATAAAGAATTAAAATATGCCAGAATAGATGAAGCTTAGCCTGAGAAAGATTATCAGTGTGATAATTATATAGTTTCATAAATAGCATAATTTGGACATTTTGCAAATCTCTGTTTAACTTGTAAAATTGGTAACTTTAAAGCCGTTTTATTGGAATTTATGATTCATTTCCCTTTTCTGAATTCTCTCTTTATAATTTTAACATCTTCAGAATAATAAAATTGGCTGGTTTCCAGAAAAAAAAATAATGAAGAGTTTTAAGATAAAGGCAAGTAACCATAATTTATTGATTTTGTTTGGTTTGCAAATGTTCTAAGAGTAATATTTATATAATATACATATGCAATCTATTGGACTGTGATTAAAAATAGATCCTAATTTCCTACAAAATTACTCTAATGTCTTGTCATATGTTGGCATACTCATCATGTCTCAAAGGATGTCCAGATTTTCTCACATTTGATTATGAATCATACATCTGCTTTATTGCAGCCAATTGTCACCTGCTAGGAAAGTCAGATCATTACAAGGGTATCCTCTGAAACAAAACTCTATCACTGAGTTCTTGATCATCTGACCTCCTGGTCTTCTCTGCATATTTTGCTGAACACTATGACATCCCACAAAGAAAAAGCTGAACGATGTCATCTATTTATCTGAACCAGAATCTTCACTTTCCACAGTCCCCAAAAGGAAGAGCCTTGTTATCACCTTGGTAGTCTAATGCAGTATACTAATTATCTCCTAGTGACACTTATCAATATAACTAATTTCAATCAATAATTCCCCTAAGTCATGGGGATTCCTTAATAAAACATTTTTATTGTCACATTTTGTCAGTGGTTTCACAGAAAAAAAAGATCTAGCATGATACCGTTATTCAGTGAGAATTTTAGTTTACACACCCAGCAATTTTATTGAAGGTCACACATGAAAGTACAAAAGAGATTTTTAACATCAGCCATTGGCTCTGTAGACACATGAGTTCTTCACAACATTTCAAGCTTTAAGATTAATGTTATCTCTTCATTTGGTAGGTATACGACTTACTCTCAGAGGACTAATTTTTTATAGTAATCTGTCTTCCACTTTGAAAGTTCCAGTTTATAAGATACATTTAAATGATTTGGTTTTTTTTATTAAATTAGTCATAATTCTTAATCTTGTTGAGAAGAGAAACTTCTAATTTTGCTTCTGCAAAATTACTTAGTCATTTTCAATGTCAAGTATTGGTGTACTGCATATTAATTTTCTTTAATATAAGTGCATATTCTTGCAGTTTCCTCCCCAACTTATTTTACTCTTTTCTTTTATCCATGACTTTTTACATGTCTTATATGCCTCAGGGTATTGGCAGATGTGCCTGGCTCTTCTCAGCTGTGGTCTAGCTTCTAGCTTTCTTCATCTAACCATTAAGCTTTCTTTACAGACCAACTGAAAGCTTTCAAATTTTTTCTTCGAATATTTTGCATACACATCACGTAAAGTTCCATGGTCTCTGTAATTGATATCTCCTTACTTTGTGGCTTCCTTAGTTCAACTGTATTCCCTTCTATTCTATTGTGCCTTAGACTTTCTGTATGCCACTAAAAGATATGTGGATTTCTGGTCCCATTTACATCACGACTAGGCCATACGCTAGGGTACACTCTTCAGTCTCTGTCTAGATAAGTTCTAAATAAATAACCTCAATAAATACACTTTACATTTCCCAAATTATACCCTGGAAATAAAGAGACAAGAAATCCGCATTGGTATGCCCCCCAAAGTTATTTGGCTGTTTTTCTTTCCCTTCCCAACCTTGTCCTGCCAAGTTCGATTCCATTCTAATGGAGAAAAAGGAGTGGCATAGAAACAAGCAGGCTTTTCTCTAGCACATGAATTATTAGTCTTTCCTTGCAAATCTTAGAAAATGAAGCTTACAAAAACAAACATGGCTGGAGACCTGGTTCTTGACATTTTCTTTTTATTCTAACTTTTATCATTTGAAGGTTGAATCTGTAGTTTGTTATTATTTAGTCAACTCAATGTGAATTTTAAAAACCTTTTTCAATAATAGTAATACCAATAAAACATTTTTTAAATCATAATTTATGCAATGTTACTTTTAATTTTTTATTTTAAAGATATGGGGTACAATACAGGGTTAGGTATACAAATGCTCATTATGCAGGTACCCTTGTTGACGAGGTGTTCCCTCTCCTCCCCTGGCAGATTCCTACCACTAACAATCCCTCCCCCTACCCCCAGCAGTTTCCCGCTACTGTCAATTTTTTTCTTATAGTATTGACAATCGCTCAAGATCCACTTATGAGTGAGAACATGTGATACTCAGTTCTTTGTTTCTGTGAAAGATCACTATTATAGACTCTAAGTCCATCCAGGTTGCTGTGAAGTTCATGATTTTGTTCTTGTTTATGACTGTGCAATATTCCATCATGTATATGTACCATGTATTTTTTTTATCCAGATCTCTCTCAACAGGCAGCACAGTTGGTTAATTCTTGAATGTAGTTATCAGCTTATGAGGTTGAAAATCCATTTTCCTATAACCCAACGAAAAAAATAAGCATCAATAATTCCAGATTTATACAAATAAATTGTTATATAAAGAAATATTTTGAAGATGAGATATGTCCTCACAAAGAATATTTCCAAGTTATTTATGTAGCTACTCTATCCTTCATGCTCTCTGTTTCTCAAGTATGGGTTGCACATTGTTACTTCTGTTCAAAGGAGCAAATGGAAAGAGGAAAAAATATTTTTGCAGTGAAGAAATCTGACAAGCACCACCTCAACCAGGTGATTAAGGTTAGCATTAGCAGTAATAAGTAATTCTGATAGTGTTTACCCATGATGTGATAAAACGACATTTTATCTCTGTGATCTTCATCTCCAACACATATAATCCCTATCTAATAATAAAAACAGAAACAGACCCTAATTGAAGAACATATACAAAAGTTTAATCTTGGAATGATGCTAACTTTATTCTATATATATGCATGGCAAGCATATTAAATATATAAAGAAAGCTGGGCTTGGTGGCTCAGCCTGTAATCTCACACCTTTGGGAGGCTGAGGTGAGTGGATGGCCTGAGCCTGCGGGTTCGAGACCCGCCTTGGCATATTGGTGAGACCTCATCCCTACAATAAATTAAAAAAAAAAAAAATTAGCTGGGCGTGGTAGCGCGCCTGTAGTTCCAGCTACTCAGAAGGCTGAGGCAGAAGGATTGCCAGAGCTCAGCAGGTCGAGGCTGCGGTGACCGGAGCGTGCCACTGCCCTCCAGCCTGGGCAACAGAGTGAGACTCCAACTCAAAAAAAAAAAAAAAAAGAAACAGAAAATTTGCATTGTCTTTATTAGGCCGACCCAACCTTATCCAAATGAAAGAAAATTAATGTAATTCGTTCCAAGTCTTTTTTACTTGAGGCTTGGAGAAGCTACTCAGTTTGTTTCTCGGGAACAAGGATAATATCATGAGTTCTGCAATATTTGAAAGAAAATTTGACATAGTGAACATTGGCACCACGAAAAAGAAGAAAGAACAGAAAGAAAATAGTGTCAAAAATATTGGAGGAATGAAAGGATTTAAGAGGAAGAAGTTTCCCAAAAATAACATTTAAGAATAATAATGGATTCAGTTTTTAACATTGCTAAATGTCAGAATGTTTCTCGTTTTCATCAAACTGTCATCAAATTATCAAACTGTCACAAAGAGAATCACAAAAACATACTTTTGAAGGAAATTAAGCCCATATTTAATGCTCATATTATGGAATATGTGTTATGCTTAGCAAAACAACTCAGATCAATAGTCTGTATGAAAAGAAGTGAAGAAGCCAGGCTCGGTGGCTCAGCCTGTAATCACGCGCCTTGGGAGGCTGAGGTGAGTGGATTGCCTGAACCCACAGGTTCAAGACCCGCCTGGGCAACTTGGTGAGACCTCATCTCTACAATAAATCAAAAAATTAGCCAGGTGTGGTAGCACGCGCCTGTAATTCCAGCTACTTGGAAGGCTAAGGCGGAAGGATCGCCGGATCCCTGCAGGTCGAGGCTGCAGTGGCAGGGAGTGGCCCCTGCACTCCAGTTTGGGTGACAGAGTGAGACTCCAACTCAAAGGAAAAAAAAAAAAAAAGAAGTGAAGAGAATAAATGTCAAGAGTAATGAGCGTATCCAGGTTCAGATCTCAGCAAATACACAATTCATAAAGAAGAGAGCCTCATTACAAAGCAAAACATTTATATTTCTTGTTTACAATGGTATATGTGGATTCTGAAGTGAACAAGGCACATGCAATTACATTCAAGAAATAAAACAAGATAAAGTTGTATAAACCATTTTACAGGTGAGCTATACAAGAGGAAAGCAATTTGTTTCAGTGGCAGAAAAGATGAAGAGGAACTTTTAGTTCCTATCGTCCTCCCCCTTTCCAAGACTGTTCTACAGAAAATTCTGCAAATAGCTTGTTTAAAACACACACACACACACACACACGCACACACACACACACACACACACACACACATATTGTGTATTATATATGTGTTTACATACACACACACACACACACACACACACACACACATATATTGACAGACAAAACAAAAATACTATCTTGGCCTTTTCAAATAATGATGCTGAAACAATTGGATATCTGTAGGCAAAAAATAATTTTTGATCTGAACCTTGCATCATGTACACACATTAACTCATATACTTCATAAACTTAAATGCCAAATTTGCAACTGTAAAACTTTAAAACATTAGGTAAAGCATTCTTCATTCTCAATGGCTTGACATAGATTTCCTAGACTTGTTACCAAAAGCATAATCAGTAAAGAAAAAAAGTCATCAAATTAAAGCACATTTCTCTGCAAATGACCTTGTTATGAGTATGATAAAACAAGCTATAAACTGGAAAAAATATTTACAAACCCTGTGTCCAACAAAGGTCTAGTATCTGGAATGTGCAAAGAACACTCAAAACTCAATAGTAAAACAAATAAAAATCTCAGACAATTCTATTAGAATATGGACAAAACACATGAAAAGGTTTCACTAAAGAGAATATATTAATGACAAATAAGCCCATAAAAAAGTTCAAAATTTTTATGAATCATTATGTACATGTCAGAATAACTAAAATGTAACAAATACTGTAAAGGATGACAATAAACTGGATCATTCACACATTGCTAATAGTAATGCAAAATGATAGATCATTTATGAAAAACATGTTTGACAGTTTCTTTTGAAATTAAACATGCAATTATCTTATAATCCAGCCATTGCACTTTTGGTATTCACTCTATTAAGAAATAAAAGTGTACGTTCACACAATAATTTGTACATGTATGTTTCAGCAGCTTTATTCATACTATGCAAAATAGGAAACAACACAGAGTTCTTTAATGGATAAGTGTTTAAACAAAAGATGAGAGATTCATACCATAGGATACTACTCAGCAATAAAAAGGAACAAACTATTGATACACGCAACAACTTGGATGCATCATAAGGGAATAATGTTGAGTAAAAAAGTCATCTCAAAAGGTTACATACTTTGCAGTCTCATTTACATAACATTCTCGACTAAATATAGAAATTTGGAAAAGATTTGGGTTTCAAGGGATTAGAAATGGGGAAGGAAAGGTGAGGCTGTAAAGGGAAAGCTGGGTCTTTGTGATTATGGAACTTTACTGTATTCTGATTTTGGTAGAAACAGAAACCTAAATATGCAATAAAATTGCATAGAAAAAAATATAAGCAATTCAAACAAATAATTACAATTAAAGGTGAAGTAATATGAATAAGATCAGTAGACTATATTAATGCCAATATTCTGGATGTGATACTGTACTATAGTTTTGCAGATGTTATCAGGGAGGAAATTTGGCAAGAGTACATAGCATCTATCCATATTATTTATTACAACTGCTTGTGAATCTGTAATTATTTCCAAATTAAAAGTACATATATATGCATACACATGTATACGTATTTTACTATATATAGATGTATAGATATACATAAATACATACATACACACACAAGAAAAGATCAGCAAGAAAAGATAAGCAAGAAAAGATAAGCATTAACTTAGGGGTAAAATGGGAATCAGTGCTCTAAGTAGCATAATGAATTTTGAATTTTGGACCTGTGACATCTAGCAAAAGTAGAAGAGTGCTAAATTAGGCTAAGGGTGTTAGCACACGTGATATCCTGGCAGGAAAAAAAAAAATCAGTCTTTTTATGGAAGACACTATCTTAATTTAGCCTACCTAATTTTTCATAGATCAACCTAATCTGAACTCCTTATCAAAGAGTATAAAAAAGACTCTCAAAATAAGTTTGAGTCAGCTTATTACACAGAATTAGGAAAACTACCAGGTGGCCAGGCTAAAAATGCAAAGTGGAGGCCATAAAAACAGAGTTTAGATATAAGTTGCTTCACACTGTAAAAAAATAAAGATTGCACTTGAGTCCAAGGAATTTAAATTTCTGCTGAAATAAAAATCAACAGTCCTCAGATGACTACGTCAGAGTCATTGCATTTTATTATATAAACCTCCCAGTTTTCATCCAAAAATTACTGGATATACAAAAAAGGAGAAACAACAGAAATCTGTGACCCATACTCACAAAAATAAATATATGATTAATAGAAACTATCTTTAGTATTTCTGTATTTTTGATTTAGCAGACAAAACCTTTAAATAAGTTATTATGAATATATTCAAATTTTTAAAAATCCCGTTTTTGTTAATAAACACAAAATATCTTCAAAAATTGGAAACTATTAATAATGGAAATTCTATACCTTAAACAGTTAATAACTGTAATTAACCTTTATTAGATGGGCTCAGTAGAAAACAAAAGATGTCTAAAAAATGAATAAATTGTTAGATACATTGATAGAAATGATCCGGTACATAAGATAGATGAGAAAGAAAATTGAGAGAAATAGGGACTCAAAGACGGGAGTGAAATATCAAGTGGTGAAACATGTGCAGTTGGAATACTAGAAGAGAGAAGGAAAAGAGAACGATTTTTTAAGAAAACGCTGGGCCGGGCTTGGTAGCTCAGCCCATAATCCCAGCACTTTGGGAGGCTGAGGCTAGTGAACTGCCTGAGCCCGCGGCAACTTGGCGAGACTTCGTCTCTACAATAAGATAAAAAATATCTGGGAGTGGTAGCGCGCCTGTAGTTCTGGCTACTCGGAAGGCTGAGGCAGAAGGATCACCGGACCCCAGCAGGTTGACGCTGGGGTGGCCGTGAGTGTGCTGCAGCTGCACTCCAGCCCGGGCCAAGGAGTGAGACACCAACTCAAAAAAAAAAAAAAAAAAGAAAAAAGAAGAAGAAAGAAAGGAAAGGGAGGGAGGAGGAAGGAAGGAGGAGGGAAGGGGGGGAGGAGGGAAGGAAGGAAGGAAGGAAGGAAGGAAGAAGGAAAACATTGAAGTGTTGATTATGCAAGATGAGTAATTTTAGAGATTTAATTTAAAGCAATGTAAATATAATCAACAATACTGTATTATATACTACAATTTTTCTAAGATGGCAAATATTAAGTGTCTTTTACTACCAAAAGAAGTTAACTAGAGGAGATTATGGATATATTAATTAGCTTAATTGTGAGTATTTCAAAATATATGTCTATCAAAAAATCAAATAATACAATCTCAAATATATAAATTTTTATTTGCCAATTATACTTAAATAAATAAATCTTATCAATTAAAATACTAAAACAAACAAAAAAACAATCAAATATCAGTTCAAAACTTCCAAATAAGGGTAGTGAAATTTGTTTTGATGCAGCCTCACTTGCATAATAATTTTAAACAGCAAGCAAACTAAACATAATAGGGATTACAGTTTCAAGGAAATGAACTAGAAATGCTGGGGGGTGGGGAAATAGGGGCAGGAGAAAAATTGTTGTAACACCAAAAAACACTAAGAAAGTCAATCCAGAGTTATAGACCCACTGAAAGACTAAGATTCAATCATAAAATGGTAAAACATTCCATTCTTCCACATCCTACTACCACACCAGGTCCCCAGTCTAAAAACTGTGTTTACAGACCTGCAAGTCACAGATTATCTGC
This sequence comes from Cephalopachus bancanus, assembly GCA_027257055.1. Lineage (NCBI taxonomy): Eukaryota > Metazoa > Chordata > Mammalia > Primates > Tarsiidae > Cephalopachus > Cephalopachus bancanus. The sequence continues at coordinate 9,370,645 of JAPVLO010000024.1, read as the reverse complement.
AAAGAAATATCTAAGAAAGTTCAAAGTCATGAGAGAAGGGGAAAAAACCCCACAACATTAGAACGAAGTGAATCCTTTAGCAGCTATTTCTACAAGATACTTTAAGCACAGCTTAACTCCTAGCCATATCAACATATACCCACACAAACTTATACCCACACAAAATAATGATTCACCTCTTTTTTATTACCTGATTCAACATGTCCAGCTTTCAGCAAAAAATTGTAAAAAGTGCCAAAAGGCAAGAAAATACATAATATAAAAACAATCCAAATATTAAAACCAGATTCTGTTTTGACATAAAAGTATCATGCGGGAATTTGACTCTGATAATGTGTTCAGGGAACTGATGAGAAAGGAGTCCACATACGAGAACAGATGGGTAATGCAAACAAAGAGATAGAAACTTTAGGAAAGAACCAAAAGAAAATACTAGAAATTCAAAACATTGTAACAGAAATAAATAATGCTTTTAATGGGCTTGTCAGTAGACTTGACACAAATAACAAAATAATTTATGATCCTTGAGTTTTAAAATATTTTATAGCAGTTTATATTTATAGAAACATTGCAAAGAGAACACAAAAACTTTCAGTGATCCCAACTCCCAACTCCCCTTATTGTGAACATCTTGCAGTAGTATGTTATACTTTTCACAATTTAATAAACCAATATTGATATATTATTACGACTTAAAGTACATAACTTATTCAGATTTCCTCAGCTATCCTCTACTGTTTTTTTTTTTTTCTTTCCCTGTGTGTGCATTTTAGGACCTATCCAGGATACTCCATTGCATTTTGTTGTTGGTATCAGCTTCCCAAACTTTCCTTGCTCCATTAGCCTTAACCATTTTTTGCTGAATGTCACTCAAAAGAGATTTGTCTGATGTTTTTCTCATAATTAGACTGCTGGGGAATTCATTTGTGGGAGGGAAGTCATATAGGTAAAGTGTCATTTTCATTGCAGAATATTGAGGATACATGTTATTCATATTACTTTTCACTGTTAATGTTAACTTTGATGACCTGGTTAAGGTGATGTTCATCAGATTTTTGTATTGTATGTTTTTCTCTTTCTGTTCATATTTTACTCTTGAGGAAAAAGTAACTACTGACAGCCCTTAGAGATAAAGTATCTACCTAAATTATTTGCAATTCTTTTGCATGAGTGTTTCATTTATTCTTCTACACTTAATTATTAAATCATCTGTTTATATAAGTAAGAATTTGTGAATATTTTATTGTATATATTGGGTTATAATTCAATACTACTTGTTTTACTACTTGTGAATATTTTATTGTATATATTGGGTTATAATTCAATACTACTTGTTTTGTTACTCTAATTAACCCAAATTTGACCACTGAGTATTCCTTTGCTTAATTCCTTTGTCTCTTTAACATTCCTTCATCATTCTGTGAAAATTTTTTTTTACCATTTTCTTAATTTCTTTCCTACAAGATATTCTAAGTTCATTTTGTGCGTGTCCTGCCCCAATACTAGAATCAGTACTTTCTTCAAGGAGATCTGTTTCCTTTTGCTGAAGAATGGTGTTAGAAATCACAAAGATCTGAGTTCAACACGTACTCACTCATAAGCAGACCCTGAATATTTATCATAAAACTGTAAGAAAGGAATTGGCAGTGGTGGGACACTGCCAGGGTGGGGGGAAGCACATAACATCAATAAAGAAATACTGTGTGATGATCACATGTATGTACCTAACCCTGAATTGTACCCCACATTTTTAAAATAAAATAAAATAAAGAAACCAAGATCATGGAACTGGGTATCATTGTTTTTAGGCCCCCTCACCTGAAACACTACTTTGGTCTTAATGTCTGTATTCCTCTAAAATACATACATTAAAACCTAATCATCAGGGTGATAATATTAAGAAGTAGAGTTTTGGGGAGGTGATTAAGCTATGAAAAAAGAGCTTTCATGACAGAATAGTCCCATATAAAAGGAAACCCACAGAGCTTACCTGAGGATCTCACTGTGTGATGACACAGAAAAAAGTTACCATCTATGAGCCAGAAAGTTCTCATTAGATAATGAATTTACCAGCACCTTGATCTTGGATATCCCTGCACTCATAAAGGTGAGAAATATTTTTTCATTCTTTTTGAGTTGGAGCTCACTCTGTCACCCAGACTGGAGTGCAGTGGCCGCTCCCGGCCACCACAGCCTCAACCTGCTGAGCTCTGGCGATCCTTCTGCCTCAGTCTTCCAAGTAGCTGGAACTACAGGCATGTGCTACCACACCCAGCTAATTTTTTGATTTATTGTAGAGATGAGGGCTTGCCAAGTTGCCCAGGTGGGTCTCGAACCCGCGGGCTCAGGCAATCCACTCACCTCAGCCTCCCAAAGGGCAGGATTACAGGTTGAGCCACCAAGCCCGGCTGAGAAATATTTTTTGTTATTTATAAGCTACTCATTTTATAGTATATTTTTACAGCAGCCAAAACAGACTAAGAGAGACACACCAAAATGTGCATACTAAGACTTGTGTATGCATATACATATTTATAAATATCTCAATGTGTAAGCATTGTACCTATATTAAGTTAAACATGAGGTCATACTGATGTATCCAACTCCAAAATGCTGCCACGTGGATCATTTTAGCCTTCTCTCTTTGTGCACTTATAAATGCCTACTTTAACAGTGAGAAACCTGGTTTCCAACATCTGACATGCTCTTACATAGTTGTTCAGTTCCAGTATACCTGTATAACAGTATAAGATTTGATAAGCCATACACCTATGAGAGACAGCTTTGTTAGCTATAGCTATAGTGCCTATGTTCATTTCATTTTATGTTTAGTATTACATACTCTTCTCATGTCCAAATCTACTTGTTATTATGCTTTCCTACAAGCCAATTCAATTTTATTGATCTTTTTCAAAATATCAGGTTTGGATTTGTTGCTTTTTTAAAATTTATTTTCTATTGGATTGCCAAAAGAAAAACAAAATAGTTTAGCTATGAGCCTACAACCTTGGCACTTATAATTGCAGAAATCATGAAATGAAGATGGTATATATAAGAAAAGGCTAGCCATGAAATAGAAAAGATTGGATTGTTGAAACAAAAGCATTCTAAGGAGGTTGTGAATTATTTGACACATGCAAAAAACCTAAAAGTCATTCAGCATAGCAGCAACATACAATGTGGACAAAAAGTATAGTTTATTTTAGTTTGGCAAAGGCCAGATGGTGATCCTTTATACGCCATGTCAAGAAATTTGAGCTTCCTTCCATATGGAACTTCTTCTCATGGTTTCTAAGTTTCAGCTTACTGTATTATGATTTGTGGATTAGAAAATATAGTAGGAGGAAGAGACTTGAGCAAATTAATCAAGAGATGATAACCAAATTGAATATAGCTGAATTGTTAAGTTGTCCCCCAATTCTCAATTTGTTTATAACATTTCTTTTTTAAGTATTTTTATTTTAATGATGTAGAGTACAATTCAGTTATGTATACAAACGGTCATTGTACAGGTAAAGTTTGGGCCTCACTTTTGTCCCCACTTCACCTGGTTTGAGGTCAGGTACCTTATTGATGAAGCATGTTTCCCACCCCCGGCAGTTTCCCACTGCTGACAATCCCTTTCTTGTAGCATTATGATAATTGTTTATTTAAGATATTTCAATTTGAGTTACTGTGTATATTCCATCATTATACATTGCTCTGCGATTTTCTAAAATGGTATCTCAATGGAAATCTTTTCTCCCTTACCCAGTTTTTAGAGATTTCTAGACAGGGAATATCATTTCCCTCCTATAGATGCTCACTGCAATATTGATGGTATAGTTAAAAACACACAATAAATAGGTTTTTATTGATCAGTGAGTCATGGAGCAGACAAGATTGCAGACAATAAATCTGTATGCAAGTGTAAGTTAACATAATTATTTTTGTTTGTTATTTGTACTGACATGAACATTTTGTGTTATTTTTAAACCACTCTGAAATTGACAAAATTAAAACTAAGGAAATAATACCTATCATTTCAATATTATTACAATAAAATGAGAAATAACAGTAGCAAGACTTACACAACAAACATTACCTAAGGGATAATACTTTCCTGACTCTTTTTTTGTTAGTTGGAGTCTCACTCTGTTACCCAGGCTGGAGTGCAGTGGCACACTCATGACCACCTCAGCGTTGCTGGGCTTCAGCAAGGCTTCTGCCTCAACCTTTCAAGTAGCCAGAATTACAGATGCATGCTACCACGCCCGACTAATTTTTGATTTATTGTAGACAGGAGGTCTCTCCAAGTTGCCCGGGCTGGTCTCAAGCCCATTGGCTCAGGCAATTCACTTACCTTGGCCTTCCAACGTGCTGGAATTACAAGTTGAGCCACCAAGCCCGGCCCTGACTCTTTTAATCCAACTCTTTTAACATATATCTATTTGTTATCTTTTTTGTGTCATAAGGTTTGTATATTATTATATGTTGAGCTAGTATTCAAAATAGTAATAGTTTTGCTAAATATTATTGATTTAGGCTTATGACATTATATGTTCATAAGTTATGAAATAAGTAACAGACCATTGGTCTGGGACCATGGGTTTTTTGTACTATTTTCAAGTTAGGTTATCGCTGTCTACCAGTGGGTAAGATGTTTAATCTTAGTGTTCTTAAAATGACATGTTTATAATAGAAAAAGTTTAAAATATATGACTGCAATTTTTCTCTTATTTAAATATTCAATGATATTAATGCATAAAACAGCAACTATTTTGCTTATTGAGGCAAAAGATTAGTAATATTTTTAAAGATTATCAATCAATTTTTAATATGAGTAATTCTATGACCTCATTTAATGGGAGATTTACACCATCTAGATTTATAATACTGGATAAAATGTATATACTGAGGTTAAATTAATTTATGTATCAGAGCTTATTGACAGTCCAACTTTTCAACTTGCCTCATCTATTATAAACATACATGATGAAGACAAAGAAAGACTCCATGGTAGAAGAATCTGAGTATATTAACAGATGTAAACATTTTTTCTTGCCACAAAATATTCTCCAAAGATTATTGGTTGACTCTTATTGAAGAGTCAATATTAACTGAAATGTAATATTGGTAAGTGAATAGCAAAAGAGAATTACAAATAGTTAAGAAAATAAAATAATAAAATAGTTTTTCATAATTATGTACAGATAGTTTGCACTAAAGGCTTTGTTTCATTAAAAATAAATTAAGCCTAATTTCTTTCTGAAAGTGGGTAAAATAAATAAATAAATAAAGCATGTCACACTAGCTCTGGAAGTGTTGAAAATATCTTTTGAGATAGGACTGTAGTGCTGCTATTGGTTAATACTGATGCTTCGAAAAATACTAAAAAAAAATTAAGACAATATAAGAATGGAAACAGTAATAAGGGAGTCTCTCTCACTCACGCTTTCACCTACACCTTACAGAATTGCCTGCATTACTGTATAAAGCCAAATGCCATTGACTGGCTGTTCAAACAGCAAGCAATAAACTATTAGAGGGAGTAAAAGTCATATCATTTGTAAGTTGATCAAAAACAAAGAGTGAATTAACCATGTCTCTAATTTTTGACCAATTCTATAACTTTTTTTAGTGATACATGTCTTTTCTTTTTCTTCTATGCAGTTTCTATTTTACCCTTGACAAACAGTCTATTACACTTTGAGGGAACCGTTCTCCCTACTTGAAGTCCAGTGGTCTTGTAGAATTGACATTGACTTCAGCATCACCTTCAAATTTGAAACCAAGAGCTAGGTCTAAGGCAATAGAATACTCTTGTTGGTTCTAATTCATGCATCATTGCATGATCTAGTTTGGGCCACCTACTATCAGACTCACCTTTTCATTAAAGCTGTTGTTAAAGCAAAATCTGTTTTCCACTTGAATTGCTGAAAAAATAGGATGTAGGCTGGAACATTTGCAGCCAACTTCCTTCATGAGGAGATAGTAACTTATATATAAATGAAGAAAACACAGGAAAATAGCCTAGCTATGCTTGGGTGTCTGAATTAAAGAAAATGACCTTTGTATTTCTTTCTTTCTGTTTTCCTGTCTTTCCTTTCTCTCTCTCTCTCTCTCCCTTGCTTCCTTCCTTCCTTCCTTCCTTCCATCCTTCTTTCCTTCTTTCTTTCTTTCATCAATTCAAGTAAAGTATATTTTTGCAAATAAAAATTCTTCACTAGCAATTTTTACATCACTGATATTTATAGCTTCATATCTATCATTATTGAGTATAGTTTTCATCCAACTGATCCTGCTTTAATTTTGTTAATTATTGTCAAATGTGTACATTTCCCAAGGACCCTTATGACACATTGTTACTGAGCACATAATAAAAAATTCACAAACATATAATATATGGTTACTGATAGATTTATGTATTTTTTAAGCTAATTTATCTTGGAGTATATTAATAAAACATCAATTAAGCAATATAGCTTCAAGAAATTATTATAAATATCAGATAATTATCAGCACCTAAATTGGTTTGCTAATATATTTAAGTTTTATTATATTTAACCTAATTCAAAATTTAATATTTTATTCTAAAAAGTATTTAAATTTATTATTTATTTTTGATATATATAAACTTGTTTGGTGGAAGACTACAGTTAATTGGAAGAGTACTTTAAAAAAAGGAAAAAAATGCATACAATATAGCTGGGGAAATATTAACGTAAGTATGCAGCCTTCAGAGGAATAACTCTGATTGATTTTCCAGCATTAAAAAAAAACACTTTTATTATAATATAGCATAAGTTGAGCTCAGCTAATTATATTGAAACTTCCTGCCATAGAGAAACTTTATTTAACATTGAACTAGAACTAGTATTTTAGAACTGCCAAGACAAGATTTTGCCAGTATTTAAATTGCTGTAGGTGTTTCAGCTTTAAAGAAAATGTCCTCTGCAACCCCTATCATGGTCTTTTCTTTGGGATGGAAAGAAGCTGAGACACAAATATAAGGAATAGTTATAAGTTGCTACTGAGTAGCCTGAGGCTAAAAAAGCCAGTGCTAGATAAATTCCTATTATCTGCACTCTCTAAAAATAAGTATAAATGCAAAAGATTATTCATGTTTCTCATTTCAAGAAGATTAAGGAGGTGAAGCTGACGGAGAGAAGGTCTTCAAAGGCAGTTTCAATTCATGATGAAGCAGAAGTATGCCTTTGAATCATGTTAATAAGTTTGAAGTACCAAAGAAATGGAATGTAAATAATGCATTAAGACAGCCAGAAATAAAAAATGCATGCATTGTTATATGTTTTTCCTCATGTGTCAAGTGTTCCTTAAATTCTCAAGCACTATGGAAGTTTCTTGCTTAAAACCCTGATTTGTGGGCTATTGTGAATGCAGTGACTCAGTATTTGGGGGGCAGAGGAATCTCAATGGTTGTTATGCACCCTCAGGAAATTCTTACTTTATCAACTACAAGCTTAGAGATGATTGAGTCAGCTGGATTGTCTCAGTTTTGTATGAACTTTACCTTAAACTTTTATGCAGCTCACACTCATACTCTGATAATCATGATCTGTCTTTTAGAAATCAAACTTTGCCTTCTGGCCATCAACTAATGAAAATTAAAAGTTATGACATGACGAGGCTACCTACTAGGCAATAATTCTGCCTCAGCAGCCTCAACAGCTTTTCATCTGAATGTATAAAAGTACATCCAATATGTACTTGAATATTTCTTTGCATTTCTCCCTTATTTAGTGAAATAATAGGAAAAATGAATACTGATGTTTGAGAAAAACACTGTACTTGAAAAAAGGTAAAAAGACTATACATTAAAATAGTGGCATTTTAACCTCATTCTGAATATTATATTATGTTCAAAAATAAAAATCAATGAAGAAAATACATGCTTGAAGTATATCTTTCATGTTGATGTCTAGAAGACAGATATACTTATGAATTTGAAAAGCGTTTCAGCTCTTGTATTAAATTAGTTTTTCAAATTTTTAGATACTTTAATTCCATATGTCATTTTCTTCAAAAAATATAATGCCAGAAACTATATGATTGTCTCCATATTTAATACTGAAAAAATTTATTCAGATATTCACCCGCTGGTCAGATATTTATTAAGTACATCTGTTTGAGAAGTGGAATATATTGTAGCAATAACCCCCCCAAAAAGGCCCTGTACTCAGACAACTTGCATTCTAATTAGAAAATGTGGACATTAAGTAATCAATCATCTGAATAATTATCAGGTGATAATTCAAGTAAAGAACAAAACAACAACAACAAAATCCTGAGTAGGGTGTAGGCTACTTCATAATGAGACTGACTGGAAAAGAGAGCTGAGAAAAGTGAAGAATGGAGTCATGTGGCTATTGAAAAAAACATATTTCAGGCACAACAAGAGCAATAGCTGTGAGACAGGTGCTTTCAAGCACAACTGAACAGCAAGGAAGACAGTGTGACTAAAGCAGGGTGAGTAGGAGGGTCTAGAAGAAGGTCAGGAAGTCAGAGAGGTCACAGGAAACCAGATCACATGGTAACTGAAATTCCAAAGTGAAGGCACCAATTTTTATTATTCTGGATGAAATGGAAAGCCATTAGAATATTTGGAGCAAAGTGCCAGTATTATAAATTAGATGCATTTTTTAAAGGATTTCTGTGATGGCTAAGTAGAGAATAGCCTGTAGTTGTTCGAAGAAGGAGATACAGAGAACAATTATAAGAATATTGAAATAATTCATGCTAGAAGTAATGCTAACTTACATGAGAGAGGTTACAGTGAAGACTAGTGAAAAATCGTTGAATTCTAGATAATTTTTAATATTAGTTTTTAAAATTTCTGAAGAATTTGATGTGCAATTTGGAGACAGAAGAAAGATGCCTTCAATAATTTTGCTGTATCTCAAGGAAGGATATTACCAGTTATTGAGATGAGGAATAGTGAGAATATGTAGGAAGGGGAGCATGGTATAAAATGTTCCATTAAAAAGATATGACTGTGGCCAGTCATTATGGCTAATGCCTATAATCTCAGAACTTTGGGAGGCCAAGGCAAGAGGATTGCCTGAGCCCGGGAGTTTGAGACCAGCCTAGGCAATTTGGCGAGACTTTGTCTCTACAGTAAATCAGAAAATTAGTTGGACATGATGGTGCATGCCTATAGTTCCAGTTCCTTGGAAGTTTGAGATGGAAGGATTGCCTGAGCCCAGCTGGTTGAGGCTGCGGTGGCACAAATGACTCTAACTCAAAAAAAAAAAAAAAAAAAGATATGACTAGCAGAGAAAAGTTTCACTCTTTTCCTGCCCATCGTGCTCTTCACAATGTATATTTCCTTTAATAAATCTACATTTCTTAATTTTTAAAAAATGGGATATGTGAGATGTCTATTCAGTACCCAAGTGGAATAAAATGAGTGGTTTTTCAGGGAAGAGGATAAGAGGAAAATGTAATTTATGATATAAAAACCCAGATAGCTAATGACAATAAAGGGAATATACAAGGATGGGTTCTATAATATTTTGATGTTCAGGAATTAAAAATATGGGAAGAAATTACCACAGAATAGAGAGAAATTTTTAAAAACTGAGTTGAGGAAAAAAATAATGATTTCTTAACCATCAAAAGCATAGATCCTGAGGAGAGAGTCAAAAATGACGTTGAGGTTTCTAAGTAACTATAGAAGGCTGGTAATGACATTCTCCATGGCTTTGGCCAAAGGAGAGGAGAAAGGTTTGTAGAATGCTTCTGCAAGACAAAAACAAAGACAATATCGCTTCCTTTACACTCACGATATATTTCCTGTGATGTGTCAATACAACCTCACACACAGAACAGTTGTTGGTTATCAAAAACAGTTTATTACAGTGTCCAGACTGTAACTATTCCTTTGATAACTCTAGGTCATAATTTATACAACAGATGGGCATCGTATTTTAGTTAATTGATATAAAATTGAAATTTTACACCCTATTTCTTGTTTCTGTCCCATCCTCTTATCTTATTTTTCTTAGATCAGTTACATAAATAGAATCATTACTGATTATTCTACTTTGGATTAGAATGCTTTTGGTGGTACTTTAGATACATAAGAACAGCAAGGAAATAAATATTTACATTTTAAAATTCAAGCTTTTAAAGTAAAGAAAATTAATTATAAATTACAAATTAATTATATATCATATTTATATATAAATTAATTATAAATTATACATTATAAATTATTTTAAATGCAATTCCTAACTTTTTACTAATTTTAAAATGTTAATAACAGGTCATGAAATTTAACTGATAAATAAGTTATATGCTAATTGTACTATATTAGACTTTTTTTCTTTACGTTAGTAATTGGTTCACTTATGTACTATAGTGTGGTACATTTTTATTTGAAAATAACCTAGATTAGAAAGCATCACTCCCACCCAAATGTACTGATTATATTTCTTAGAGCAGCAGGAATTTTCAAATATTATTGTACAAGTTTAAATAGGCCCTTAGATGTCTTTATAAAATTTCCAAAAATTTTGTGTAGGATGATCAAACTTCAATGGATCCTAGATGAAATAACAGACTGGTTTAACATATCAAGTTCTGGCATACTTTACTTCATGCACCCTTGCGTGTATTACTCAAGCACTTTCCAACAAAGTCTAATTTTTATTGAGCTCTGAAGAAGCATCTCGTTTATTATTAACATTTCTTCATAAAATTTCCACTTGGGACCCAATATACCAAACTAAATTAACTAATTTTCTCCAAAATGTCCTCTTATTTGATTAACGTCTCAGACAATGATGTCACCAACATACCTGAATCTTATGCTTGAAATTTTTTTTTTAGAGTTGGAGTCTCACTCTGTCGCCCAGACTGGAGTGCAGTGCCGGCCACCGCAGCCTCGACCTGCTGGGCTCTGGTGATCTTTCCGCCTCAGCCTTCCGAGTAGCCGGAATTACAGGGATGTGCTACCATGCCCGGCTGATTTTTTGATTTATCGTAGAGATGAGGTCTCGCTGCCCAGGCGGGTCTCGAACCCGCGGGCTCAGGCAATCCACTCACCTCAGCCTCCCAAAGGCGCGGGATTACAGGCTGAGCCACCGAGCCCGGCTTTATGCTTGAAATTTTAACTTTGATTTCTCTATTTCCTATGGTGATCCTAGATATCTTCCTAGAGAATTCATATCAGCTATTTCATTTAGTTTCTTAGAAATTAACTTTTACTTAAAAAACAATTTCAATAGACTTTTAGCTTATAAAAGTATTATATGTTTATTGTAGAGAATTTAGAAAATGTAGATAAATCAAAAGATTAAATTAACGCTTGACCATAATTCTACAAATTTGAAAAATTACCATTAAAATGATATTCTTTATCCATATGAAATGAAATGACACTTAATATTTACATTAATGCATATAATTTGTAAAACATAATTATACACTGGTTTAATCTAGATTTCCACGATTTTAAAATATACCTTATTGCATTGGTTACTCTTCCAAAATAGTCTTCTTCCTTTTTGTTTTTCAAAATTTGTGTTGGTGTTTATTTAAGAACTGAAATAACTTTATTTTAAAATTATGTTTACTTAGCTTAGTTTTTATTCTGGCAACATAATATTCCATTAAGTGAATTAATCATAATTTATTGAAAACACCCCTCTTCATAAGCATGTATGCTATTTATTACTTCTGCCCCTATAAACAATATGCCTAAGATTATCTTAGCTAATTGTTTTCTGCTAGCATTTCTTTAACTGCCCTTAAAAGTACTGGAGATGAAACAATTTTGTGACATTTTATATGCACTGTGCAGAGACTTATTTTGCTTCCTATTTCTTGCAGACAAAATTGCATTCTCATTAGCATAATGTTTGAGACTTTCAACGATTTGTTTTTAAATAGTCATTAGTTTTTTCAGTTTTGTGGACTGCTAAAATTGCACCCACTCACAAAGTTACAATCCAACTGTAGTACACCCATTTGGTTGTTTGATTCAAGTGCATATTTCTGTCTCTTGTTTTAACATGTCAGGAACTTTTGCTTTGTTTTGCTTTTTGTTTCACACTCTAGCAATCATTATGTATTGAACAATTTATCTGAAGCAAGATTTTAAAAGGGAGGAGAGAGATTCTATGAAGAGAAATGTGCAACCTCTTTTTGGAGGAAAGGATTTCATGAAAAAACCAGCTAATGAAAAGAATCAAATTTTTGGAGGGAGAGAAATTATAGAGATCATAGGGGAAAATATCAATTTCTTTAAGAATTGAATCTATCCACAATCATCTTTTGACTTCTTATGTCTTTGTTTCAATTATTGGAAAACAAACCTAATATAGCTTTATTTTCTCTCTAATTATTAAGATAACTAAGGTTCATGGAGGAAATACATATATATACATAATAAATATATATATGACCCCCCAGAACACAGAATTTATTTATTTTTAAAAAGTGTATTTATTTTCACATGTTTAAACTTCAGTTACCTTCAGGGTACTCTTCGTTTGATGCAATACACCTATCGAGACATCGAGGCGCTTTTTCTACTGGTCAAAGTCTCTTGAACTTGTCAATTTTTATGCCTTTTAATGCTTCTGCTGTTTTTTGTTTCACCTCTTCCACATCTGCAAAACATTTTCCTTTGAGGACTTTTTTCACTGGAGGAGACAACAACAAAAAGTTGCTCTGGGTGAGATAGGGTGAATAGGCAGGGTGGAGCATTGAGGTCATGTTGTTTGGTACCAAACACTGCTGAACATTCAATGCTGTGTGGACAAGTACCTTGTCATGGTGGAAAAACCAGTCACCTGTTTGCCACAACTCAGGATGTTTCTTCTGCAAATCATAACACAACCTTCTCAAAACTTCCAGATAAAAATGGGCTGACAATTTGATCTGAAGAAACACATGCTGAATGTCCAAGGGGCCTGCCCTCCAAAAGATAATTCCAGTTTTGTTTTTTTTTGTCCCCCTTTGTATACTACGTATACTGAGAAATTATCTGCAATCCCGTCTAGTAGTTATTTGCATACAATTTTGGTATACAGAATTGTATTCCTCTTTCTAGGCACATATTCTCATGTACAACATGCATTTATAAAAATGGGATTGAGTCTCATGCTGTATCCTGCTTTTTGTAACCTGCTTCAGTGACTTAGTTTACCATAGGCTGATCTTCTCATGCCAGTAAGTGCACATATTTACCAACATTTTAATAGTTGTATAGTAGCTTCTTTAACAGTTCTTCTAATGATGAACAGTTAGTCATTTTCAGTTATTTTTCAATTCTTAATATTTGTATCCATGCTTCTTTTTGGTCTTGTATGTCAGATTTTTTTTGACGTCTTACAGAAAGATATTTCTAGTGTGAAACTGGCCTAGGTCAATGTCTACTTGAGTAATACTCTTTTTCTCCTCTGTGCATTTCTTGATATCTTGTGTCTCTAATATACACTCTGAATGAACCTCCATATAATAAAAGTGTGTGTCACTATATCTTTCATTATCACCATAACTTCCACCATTATGTCCAGAAAATGGCTTAGGGCAGAGTATATTTTAGTAATTCTTGAATGCACAAAATGCATTGCTTGAAAGAGCAATATATAAATATGATGGTTTGTATTATATTGAAAATCTGATAAGTATAGCTTCTACCTTCTTGAGCACAATGTCGTTGCTTGTGAAATATGCTATATCATGTCATAAAGAGTTTTAATTTTTTACAGCAAATGTGCATGCTGATAGTGGAAAGCAAAGCGAAAGTATTAGATATTTCTGACATGGATGATGGCTCTGTGCATCCTTGCATCAAGAGAGTTGTCTAGTGTTCAAATATTTCCCAGCAAATCTGGATCTCTTTTGATTTGTGGAAAATGGTTCAACAGAGTTTTGGACCAATATTTAAATTAACGAGGTTTTGCGTTATACATCTTTTATTTTTTACTTTTAATCCTGCTGAGGTGAGGGATTGCCTGAGCCCGCGGGTTCGAGACCCGCTTGGGCAACTTGGTGAGACTTCATCTCTACAATAAATAAAAAAATCAGCCAGGCGTGGTGTCGCGCACCTGTAGTTCCAGCTTGGAATGCTGAGGCGGAAGGATTGCCGGAGCCCAGCAGGTCGAGGCTGCGGTGGCCGGGAGCGGCCACTGCAATCCAGTCGGGGCAACAGAGTGAGACTCCAACTCAAAAAAAAAAAAAAAAAAAAAACCTAATACATTTTAAATGCTCAATAAATATGAATAATTGCATAGAATTTTATGTAGACATATTAGAGGTTTAATAGTTCAGAATTTATTGAAATTCTCAGAATTTAGAAAGTCTATAGTAAAGTCCAATTCCAAGATGGCAACGGAGGTGGTCAGAGTCCATGAGTCTCCACCTAAGTGAGAAGGTGCAGAAGAGTTCATGCTAAGGTGTTGCCAAATGGGTGTCTGAATGTCTGATAGAGTGGAGATGTGGGAGCCAGCGGCCTGAGCACTCCGTAGGTGGTTGCCTTGCACGGCAGCTCAGACCCTAGTATGCGCTACCACCCACAGGTAGGCACCATCTCTGCAGGACCACCGGGAAAAAAAAAGGGAATAAAATGGTGAGAATCACCCGCTGCCAGCGCTGTCTACCATTGCAGCCTTTGGCACAAGAGCAGACACTGGTAGCAGGAACTGAAAAAAGAAAAAAAAATAGACCAGAGAAACCCATCCTGAGTCCCAGCGAGGAGACCGGGGCGCTTCATCCCCTAACTGAAGCTTTTGGTCTGCAGCTAGAGCTGAAAAACCCAGCCTCAGCTCCCAGCAGATGAGAGGTGGTGAGCTTTAAAGTGAGGCAATACCCTTTACCCAGTGACTCACAAGAGGTGTGATTCGGGCATGCAACGTCCTGATCAGCACACACGAGAGGGCTGAACATTGGCAGATTGACTGGGGGCACTTTGCAACCTTCCCCCAACTGCATGGGGTGAACAGGGGGAACAGATTTAGAAGTCAGAAATCCCTCCCCTCTGAAATCTGTCCCCTTTGCTGCTAGCTAAGAGAAACGGTGCTTGGATAATGCTTACAAGAATAATTTCCAACAGCAAATAAGGAACCTGCAGTAACAGCCCTGAAATCACAGAACTATTCACAAGAGGGAGCCTCCCTCTCAAAGAGACATACTAAAGCTGAGAACTATCAATTTTTGTTTGTTTTTTTTGGGGGGGAGGTATTGGTTTTGTTTTTTTTTTGATTTATTTCATTTGGTTTTTTGGTTTGTTGGTTGGTTTTCTCTTCTCTTTCCTGTTTCAATTTCTTTCTTTGTTCTTTGTTTTTTAATTTTTTTATTTCTTTTTCTATTTTCTTTCCTCTTTTTCTCTCTTTCCCCTTCTTTCTCCTTTTTCTCTCTTTTCCCTCTTTTTTTTTTTTTTGAGTCGGAGTCTTACTCTGTCACCCAGACTGGAGTGGAGTGGCCGCTCCCGGCCACCACAGCCTCTACCTGCTGGGCTCCAGCGATCCTTCCACCTCAGCCTTCCAAGTAGCTGGAACTACAGGTGTGCTCTACCATGCCTGACTGATTTTTTGATTTATTGTAGAGATGAGGTCTCGCTGCCCAGGCTGGTCTCGAACCCGCAGGCTCAGGCAATTCACTCACCTCAACCTCCCAAAGGCGCGGAATTACAGGCTGAGCCACCGGGTCCAGCTTCTTTTTTCCCTCTTATACCCTGTCTTGGACTCAGGGGTTATGCAAGCATACCCATGGTAAGGTCATATTGTGCAGAGATGGAGAGTGAGTCCTAGCTGGCCCATTCTCCAGATAGCAAGCATTATGACTTTCCAATAGGTTCAGAATCCTTGTAGCCCCTCCACCACCTCCAGTAAGTGCTCAAAACTGTAAAGAGACAGCATAATGCCCCACTCCAAGCCCTACTTCATAATTGAATATACCTGGGGCACTGACTCAAGTAAGGACAAAAGGTAGTGCAAATATCGGAAGTGACTGCTTCTCCATTTTCCACTGAGCAATGGAATTAAAGAGAAAGAAAAGAGAACTGCCACAAATGAAGAAAAACTAACCAAAAACTGCTGGTAACCACTAGAGTCTCAGCAAAGGGTCAGTGCTAGACAGAACAACTACTGGGACACAAACAATGCCTATCTCCAAAAGCAACAGTACCCAGAAGGTACTTCTGGAACTCAGAGAATCATTAGATAGAATTAGTAAAAGCCAAGAAATGCAGGGGCTAAAACTAAATAAAATTTCAAGAGCCGGGAAACTCTGGAAAGCATATTTAGAAGTAACAGAAATAAATAACCCCATTCAATAAATAAATAACAAACTGACAAGCATGGGAAGCAGAATTGACCAAGCAGAAGAAATAATCTCTGAGTTGGAAGACCAAAATATGGAACTAGCCCAATCTATTAAAAAAATATATATATATAAAACTTAAGAAGAAAGAGAAAGCTCTCTGAGATATACGATTTATCAAGAAACCAAGCATACGCCTAATAAGAATACCTGAAATAGAAAAAGAAATGGAAAACACCTTAGAACAAATATTCCATCAGGTAATTCAAGAAAACTTCCTTCGTCTGGCCAGAGAAACTATACAAGCATGAGAGATCAGTAAGGGAAAAAGGTCAGACTACTTACCAGGAGATACCAATCAGAATTGCTACAGACTTATCTTCAGAAACACTACAGGTCAAATGGAATTGGATCCCAATCTTTAATGTTCTCAAAGATAAACAATTTCCACCAAGAATTTCCTACCCAGCAAGCTAAGCTTCACCAGTGCTGGGGTTTTAAAATTCTTCCCAGACATCCAGTCCCTAGCAGAATATGCTGTATCAAGACCAGCTCTACAGGAAAAGCTTAAAAAAGTGTTGTGCACAGAAGAAAAAAGAAACAAAAGAAAGACCATATACTTTGCAGGATCACAGACAAAAATAGAAGTAGCAGAACACACAGTATACCCCCAAAAATGAAAACATACACATGTACGAACACAAAAGCTAAACCCAAACAAAACAGTCTTATAGGAGAATTATGTCAGGGACAAAAACTCACATTTCAATAGTCAGCCTGAACGTGAATGGACTAAATGCACCTCTGAAAAGACATAAAATGACAAATTAGATAAAAACCACATGACCCAATAATTTGCTGCCTCCAGGAAACTCATCTCACCACAAAGGATTCTGACAGACTCAAAGTTAGAGGATGGAAAACAAATTTTCAGGTAAAGATTACAAAAGGAGGCAGGAATTGTCATCTTAATATCAGACAAAGCAACCTTTAAACTATCAAAAATTTAAAAAGCTACATAAGGACATTACATAGTGATAAAAAGTTCAATTCACCAACAAGAAATATGCATCCTAAACATATATGTACCCAACACAGGACCATCAGCTTTTATAAAGCAGCTGCTATGCAATCTAAAAAAAGATATTGACTCTAACACTATCATAGCTGGGGACTTAAATACTCCACTAACAGCTCTAGATAAATGGATCATTAAGGCAAAAAAATCAACAAAGAGATTCAGGACCTCAACTTGATATGTTACCAAATGGACTTGGTAGATATGTACAGAACAGTCCACCAAACAACCACAGAATATACATTCTACTCACCACTACATAGAACATATTCCAAGA
Source organism: Cephalopachus bancanus (assembly GCA_027257055.1). NCBI lineage: Eukaryota > Metazoa > Chordata > Mammalia > Primates > Tarsiidae > Cephalopachus > Cephalopachus bancanus. The sequence continues at coordinate 9,353,018 of JAPVLO010000024.1, read as the reverse complement.
TCGACTACATCCTTGGCCATAAATCAAGCATAAACAAATTTCACATGATTGAAATACTGCCATGCACCTGTTCATACCACAGTGTAATAAAAATAAATATCACCATCACCAAAATCGCCCCCAAATGCACAAAGACAGGAACACTAAGTAGTATGATACTGAACAACTCAAGGGTCAACACAGAAGTCAAAACAGAAATTAAAAGATTATTGGAAACAAATGAAAATGAAGAAATGTCTTATCACAACCTCTGGGATGCCATGACATCAGTCTTAACAGGATAATTTATATCTCTATGAACACACATCAAGAAAATAAAAAGAGGAAAAGGTGAGAGCAAAACAAATTACCTAAGGGAGTTGAAAAGGCAAAACTACCAAAACCCTAACTTCAGCAGAGGAATCCAGATCTCCAAAGTAAAAGTTGTAATACAGGACACAGAAGGCAGAAATACTATAGAAAAAAAATCAATGAAACAAAAAGCTGGTTATTTGAAAGAATAAACAAGATTGATGGACCCCTAGCTGGAATGACCAAGAAATAGAGAGAAAAAGCCCAAATAAACACAATCAGAAATACAAAAACTAAGTCACAACTGACCCCAAAGAAATACAAATGATTATCAGAGATTTCTATGCATACCTGTATGGTAAAAAAAAACTCAATAACCTAAATGAAATGGAGGACTTTCTAACATCACACAACCTCCAAATATTGAAACAAAAAGAAATTTAGAACCTAAATAGAACAATAAATAACAACCCAGGGAATTGACTCTTTCATAAGAAAGCTACATACCAAAATAAATAAATAAATAAATAAAGCCCCAGACTAGACAGATTTTCAGCAGAATTATACAAAACATACAGTGGGAGCTGATACCAATCCTATTGAAAGTATTCCAGGCAATTGAGAAAGATGAAACACTCCCCAAATCTTTTTATGAGGCTAACATCACACTAATACCCAAACCAGGTAAAGGTTCAACAAAGAAAGATAACTATAGACCAATATCGCTGATGAACATAGATGCAAAAATTCTCAACAAGATTCTAGCAAATTGGATCCAACAACCCATCTCAAAAATCATTCATCATAACTAAGTAGATTTCATTCCTGGGATGCAGTGTTGGTTCAACATTGCAAGACCACAAATGTAATTAAATACATCAACAGATGTAAAAGCAAGAACCACATGATTATATCATTAAATGCAGAAAAGGTTTTTGATAAAATCCAGCATTCCTTCTTGATAAAAACCCTCAGAACATCTAGGCATACCTCAAAAGAACAAAAGTCATCTATGCTAAATGCACAGTCAACATATTACTAAAGGAGAGAAACTGGAAGCATTTCTCCTGAAACTTGCAACAAGACAAGGATGCCCACTCTCATCTCTCCTGTCCAACATAGTGTTAGAAGTCCTAGCTTGATCAGCCAGACAGGAGAAAGAAATCAAGGGTATCCAAATAGAAAAAGAAGAAATCAAGTTATCCTTCTTTGCTGACGATATGATCCTATTCCTCAAAAATCCAAGAGAATCTGTCAAAAAGCTCCTTGCACTGATAAAGGACTTTGGCAAAGTCTCAGGGTACAAAATAAATATGTAAAAGACAGTTGCATTCTTGTACACTGACAACAAACAGGCAGAGAACCAAGTAAAATACACAATTACAATCACAATCACTACAAACAAAATGAAATACCTCGGCATCTTCCTACCAGAGTAGTAAGAGATTTTTTACAATGAAAACTATAAAACACTGCTCAAAGAAGCTATAGATGACATAAACAAATGGTAAAATATTCAGTGATCATGGATTGTAAGAATCAACATTATTAAGATGTCCATCCTACCAAAAGCAATCCACAGATTCAATGCTATACCAATTAAATTTCCAACAGATTTCTTCTCAAACCCGAAAACAACAATAGAGAAATTCATATGGAAACATAAATGACCGTGGAACGTCAAAATAATTTTTAGCAAAAGAAAAAAGTGGGGGGGGTATCACACTTTCAGACTTTAAACTTTATTATAAGCCTATAATAATCAAAATAGCCTGGTATTGGTATAAGAACTGGTATAGATCAATGGAACAGGACAGAGATTATAGAATCAAAACCTCAGTTTTTCAACCAACTCATCTTTGACCAATCCTCCAACAACAACCACTGGGGAGAGGAGGTCCTGTGCAGCCAATGGTGCTGGGAAAAATGACTGACTACATGCAGAAGAATGAAACAGGATTTCTATCTATCACCATAAACAAAAACCAACTCTAATTGGATCAAAGATCTAAATATAAAACTCCAAATTTTAAAAATCTTAGAAAATGCAGGAGACTTCCTTACAGAAATTGGAAGAGGTAACCAATCCCTGATCAAAACCCCAAAAGCCCATTCCATAAGTGGGACTTCATCAAACTGAAAAACTTCTGTTTGATGATGTCAAATCATCAAGAGATCAAGGAGACACGCCACAGAATGGTAAATAATATTTACCAACAGCATATCCGACAAAGGCCTAACATCCAGGATCTATAAGGAACTCAAATGTGCCAAAAGGAAAAAAAAAAAACAGCCCTATTAAAAAGTGTACAAAAGATATGAATAGACACTTCTCAAAAGAAGATATACGAGCAGCCAAGAGACATGTGAAAAAATAGTCAGCCTCACTGAACATCACAGAGAAGCAAATCAAAACAATATTGAGATGCCACCTAACTCCAGTAAAAATGATCATCATTAATAATAAAAAAACAACAACAACAGATGCTGGCAAGGATATGGAGAAAAGGGAACTTTTCTACACTGCTGGTGGGATTGCAAATTAGGTCAACCTCTATGGAAAACAGCATGGTGATTTCTAAAAGAACTAGAAATTGACCTTCCATATGACCCAGCAATCCTCCAACTGGGAATATACCCAGAGGAATTCAAATCATTCTACAAAAAAAGATACCTGCACATGCATGATTATTGTAGCACTATTCACAATAACAAAAACATGGAACCAGCCATTCTGTCCATTGAAACCGAACTGGATTAAAAAATGTGGTGAATATACATGGTGGAATATTATGCAGCCATAAAAAAGAATAAAATTATGGGCTTTGCACCAACATGGATGGATTTAAAGACTATAATATTCAGTGACTTATCTTAGAAACAAAGAACTGAATATCACATGTTCTCACACATAAGCAGACCCATTTACAATACTACTATAAGAGAGGAATTGGCAGTAGCTGAAAACTGCCAGGGGAGGGAAGATGGGTACGTAACATTAATAAGGGTACTTGATCTCAAACCAGGCAAAGTGGGGACCAAAGGGAGGCCTAAACTTGTACAGGTCACCTGTATGATGACTGCTTGTGTACCTAATCCTGAATTGTACCCTGCATCTTTAAAATAAAATAATAAATAAATAAATAAAAGAAAGTCTATAGTAATGCCAATACTGTATGCAGCAAAATATGTCCTATATATATATTTTTAATTACTCAAGAATATACAGAATCAGACCTTCTTTCTAGTTCTAATGATATTATTGTACTCAGACACAATAAACTTGGTACACCTTTTATAAAAAATCAATCCCTTTGAAAAAGATTTGCCTAAATAACTGTGAGATTTGCATTAAAGTCTAACAGTTATTTCAGCAAAATCAATAAATAATTGTTACAGGTCTTTTGACCAATTACCTAAAGAAAGCTTGTTCAGACTTTTAATGTGACTTCAATTATGAAAATTTCTACATTATGGCACCTTCTAAAACTGGAATTTTACCAAATGCAATTATTCCACTTAATAAGGCAGGTATTAAAAGTAGTCAAGATTGGACTCGGTGGCTTAGCCTGTAATCCCAGCAATTTGGGAGGCCAAAACGAATGGATTGCCTGAGCCCACGGGTTCAAGACCCACCTGGGCAACTTGGCAAGACCTCTTCTCTACAACAAATCAAAAATTGGCCGGGTGTGGTAGCACATGCCTGTAGTTCTGGCTACTTGGAAGGCTGAGGTGGAAGGATCGCTGGAGCCCAGGAAGTCAAGGCTGCATGCCACTGCACTCCAGTCTGGGTGACAGAGTGAGACTCCAATTCAAAAAAAAAAAAAGTGTCAAAAAATAAGTGCAAATTAGACACACTCCACCATTTTATTTTTAATAATTCATGTGATGTCAATGGTCCATATAAACTATCAGAAGCTTATAGAGTCATTTTGGAAATTATTTAATATATGTATTCCTATAGTTTTACTTTCAAAATACTTTCTACAAACATAAAAATAAAATAATTTTTAAAAATTAGCTGAGGACAGTAGTGTGCACCTGTAGTCCTAGCTACTTGAGAGGCTTAACTGAGCATATCCTTTAAGACAAAGAGATTGAAGCCAGCCTGGGCAACATAAACTCATCTAACAAAGAAAAAAGAGAAAGAAAGGAGAAGAAAGGAAGGAAGGAAGGGGGAGAGAGACAGAGACAGAGAGAGAGAGAGAGAGAGAGAGAGAGAGAGAGAGAGAGAGAGAGGGAGAGAGAAGGCAAGAAAGAAAAGAAAAAAGATTGATTCTCTGTATATACAGTTTGTTCATATACAAATATATTGTGAATGAAAAGGACAAAAAAAGGAGAAGGACAATATCTACTTGAGACTGGGGGTGAAGTGGCTAAGCTAGGTCTTCTGTGATTCATCTAACGTGGCTGAGTTCTACTGCAGCAATTCTATACCCTGATTTGGCAAATTTGGCATTATCTGTAGACATGCTGGTTGTTGCAAGTGGAGAGTGCTGCTGGAATTTAATGGGTAGAGGCCAGGAATGCTGCTAAATATTCTACAATGCACAAGATAAACACCCACAACAAAAAGTTATCTGACTCAAAATGTCAATAGTTCCAAGGTTGAGAAACCCTAGCTTAGTGCCCACCCTCTTTTCGTGTCTTAGGCCTCCTTTTGTGCATTTATTGCTCCTATACCTTTGACCATTCTATTATTTCTCAGCCCTTTTGGTGAAGAAACAGAGATATGTATTATATACCATGAGAAATGTGTTATTTCCTTTTCTGTTCCAAGGTTATTCAAAACTTAGGCATAAATGTAAAAAAAATGAAAAGCCTTAAGCCATTTTTCACTTGCTTTCTCATATATCAATACCAAATTTCATTTTCTTGTTTCTTTTTTTCCTCAGTAGTCAATTTTTAAGAATGAAACAAACTGATCACATATGAAGAAACGTTTAAATGTGTTAATATAATTAGGCATTCATTTTGATTGTTGAGTGTTCTTTATTATTCCTGCTATAATAAATGAGAATGAGAATCTACGAGATTAATTAGCTTTGTGCAAAGAGCAATATTTGCCCGCAATTTCATATTCACCATAAATTACATCAACTTCAAGATTCAAGCAGCTAACCTAGAGAAGTAGGATTTAGAGAAAAATACTATTATACTTTTAGAGCAGAGGTGGACAAACTACAACCTACCAATAAAGTTCAGTCAACCAGTCTGATCGTGTATTAAAATCTTGAATCAGATACCTGAAATTATAAAAATACTAGAAGAACATGCTTTAAAAATGTTTCAGATCATTGATTTGGGCGAAGATTGTGTAAGATCTCAAAAGCACAGGCAACCAAAGCAAAAATAAGCAAATGAGTTTGTGTCAAGCTTAAAAAGCTTCTGGACAGCAAATGAAAAAATCCAAAAGGTAAAAAGAAAACCCACACAGGAGAAAATACATTTGTAAACTACTCATCTGATGAGATTAATAACCAGAATGTATATAAGGAGCACAAAAAAATTAACATACTAAAAATAGGCAAGAGATCTGAGTAGACATTTCTCAAAATAAGACACACAAATAGCCAACAGATATGTATTTTTTAAATGCTCAACATTACTAATCATCAGAAAAATGCTAATCAACATCAAAGAAGATATCATCTCACCACAGTTAAAATGGCTTCGATCAATAATACTGGCAAAAATGGATGCTGGTGAGGATGTAGAGGAAAGGGAACCCTCGTACAATGTTGGTGGAAATGTAAGAAGGATAGCTACTATGAAGAATAGTATAGAGGTTCCTCAAAAATCTAAATATAGAACTATTATATTACCCAACAATTTTACTACCGAGTATTTCACTACTGTGTATTTCCTTCCCAAAAGAAAGGAAATCAATATATTGAAGAGATTATCTGCTTTCTCACGTTTATTCCAGCACTATTAACAATAGTCAGAATATGAAATTAATCTAAGTGCCTGTCTGTGGATGAGTGAATATACAAAATGTATACATACATAAGATAATATGACTCAGCCACGAAAAATAATAAAATTCTGTAATTTTAACAACATAGATGGAACTCGAGATTGTTATGCTAAGTGAAGTAAGCCAAACACAGAAGGCGAAATACTGCAGGGTCTTACTCATATGTGGGAACTAAAAAAAAAGTGGATCACATGAAGAAAGAGAGTAGATTGGTGGTTTGCAAATAGATTAAAAAACAGCTGAGTTCGTTTGTTTATACATTGCCCATGATTATTTTTGTGCTACAATACAGATTTGAATAGTTGCAACAGAAATTATATAGCCCAAAAAAGTTTAAAATACTTTCTGGCTTTTTACAGAAAAAAAAAATGTGTCAACCCCTGTTCTAGAGCAATGTTTTGCACACATTAAAGTGAGCTTTTTCCACAAGGAGGCTGAGGAAACAGATTTGAAGCCATAGTGATCCCTGTTTGACTCTATCTGCAGAATTAGGACATTTTTACACAGTTTGAAAATCGCCTGCTCCTCTGCCTGCCCTGCCATGATGACAGAACAGGCCACCTCCTTTGCCAAGGACTTCCTGGCCAGAGACATAGTCACCACCATTTCCAATCTGGCCCTGACCAGGATAGAACATGTCAAGTTGATGCTGCAGGTGCAACACGCCAGTAAGCAGATCACAACAGACACGCAGTACAAAGGCATCGTGGACTGCGTGGTACGTGTCCCCAAGGAGCTGGGCAAGCTGTCATCTGCTACTTCCCCTTGAAAGCCTCGGTTTTGCTTGCAAGGATGTTTCATCCGGTCTTGGGAGATGGCGGCGGAGAGGCAAACGAGCACACACAATTCTGGAGTTAATTCGCTGGCGAACTGGCCACCTCACTCTGCTTCATCTGTCCCCTGGGTTTTGCCAAAACCCACCTGGAATGTTGGGAATTCGGGTGCAGAGCGAGGGTTTAAGGTCCTGGGGTCTGTCTGGTGAACTTCACCAAGTTTGACAAGATGCGATGCCTGTACCAGGACTTCAATGTCTCAGTGCAGGGCATCATCATCTACCCGGTCGCCAACTTCAGCAAGTAAGATAGGGTCAAGGGCATGATACCCAGCTCCAAGTACACCTACATGTGGTCAGCTGAATGATTGCCTAGACTGTGACTCTGTAGCTGGCATGGCTTCCCCCACTCCTTCTATACAGTTTGGCGGGTGAATGATGCAGTCCGGGCGCAAAGGAGACGACGTCATGTACACTAGCCCCTAGATTGCTGGAGGAAGATAGCCAAAGACTGAGGAGGCAAGGCCTTCTTCAAGGGCAGGCGGTCCAACGTCCTCAGGGACACGGCGGAGGGGGGAGGGGCACCTTAGTGCTGGTTTTGTATGACGAGCTGAAGAAAGTCATCTAAGGGCATCTGTCCCTTCGATAGAAATGGGAACCAAGAGAATCATATGGAATACTTACCTGCTACTGACCATTGACCCTTGAGAAATTCCAATTGTCCTGTCTTGGTTAGATTATGTCTGCAGAGGGCTGGGGGTAGAGGGAGACTCTAGAAAAGGAGCTTCTTATGATCACGTTTTGATCACTGGCACCTAATTTCGTGTATTGATTGGTGAGTGGGAGGAGGGAAATCACAACGTCACTGTGGGCCCAAGGATGAGGCAGCTCTGCTATTCAGACCTAGGGTATAGGAGCTTTTAGGACGGGAGTTGTGGTTACGTATTTATTTAAAACATAAGAATTGTGTCTCCCATTTGTACTTAAGCACTAACCCTCTTTGGTGCAGCTGAGTATTTGCAATTCTGTCCTGTGTTGGGCGTTCTGCTGTAACAATAAAAGCAGGACACCAAGAAAAAAAGCTATCTATTAAGAGACCATTCTTCTGACATAGAGTGTTGTGGTCACTTACATAAGAAGATGAGTGCTCAAGTCCAAGCTCTTAACTGTAATTCATCCCCCTAAAGCCCATCCTTACTCCTAGTGTTCCCAATTCAGCAAATAGCAACTGCATCTACCCAGTTGCCCAGGATAGAACATAAGGCAGCATCTTTAATTTATCCATTTCCCTCACTTTTCACATGCAATCCATCACCAGTCCTATTAACTTACATTCTAAAGAATTCGTCACCACTACCTCTCTGATCTAACACTTCATATCCTTCCTCTTGGCTTATGCAATAGTCTCCCAATGCTTTGCTACTTTGCACCCTTGCTTTTGTACGATTGACTGTCTAAAATCAGTGGTTATTTTAAAAGATAAATTATACTACCCATTCCACTTTATACAATCTCTCTTCACCTTTACAATTAAATACAACTCTAAGCCTTTGCTCTGTATTATAAAGCTCTAAGTTATCTGGACTCTGTCTACTCCCCTGACTTTGTCTCATATGCCTTCTCTCTTGGCCCACACCAGAGATGCTGGACTTTTCTCTCTTCTGGCAAGATGACAGTCATTTCTACCTTTCCATTATTTTTTCTGGGGATATTTCTTTTTTCTGATCATATAAATTATTTTAAATATATAAATATATATATATATGTATTCATATGGACATATTGCATACTGGTGGTGATTGGCCTTCAGGTAATCCATTCCCCAGATAGTGAACATTGTACCTAACCGGTAATTTCTAAACCCTAATCTTCCTTCCTTTCCCTTTTGGTGTCCCCAGTGTTTATTATTTCCATCCTTGAGGTCATTTAGCTAACACGTATAAGTGAGAACATGCAGTGTTTGGTTTTCTGTTTCTTAGTTCACTTAGGGTGTTGTTTTCCGACTCCATGCATACTGCTGCTAAGGACATGATGTCATACTTTTTATGGATGCATAGTATTTCATTATATATCACATTTTCTTTATCCAGTCCATTGTTAATGGGCACTTATGTTGCTTCTATACGCTTTTGCTATTGTGAAAATGTTGCAGTGGACATATGAGCACAGGTATCTTTTTTATATAGTGATTTCTTTTTCTTTGGTTAGATTCCTAGTAATGGGATTGCTGGATTGAATGGTAGTTCTATTTTTAGTTATTGGAGAAATCGCCATACTGTTTTCCATAGAAGTTGAACTAGTTTACAGTCCTACCAGCAATGTATGTTTTCTTTTTCTCCACATCCATGTCAGCATATGTTGTTCTTTTACTTTTTAATAATAGCCATTCTGACTGGTGTAGGTTAATATCTCATTGTAATTTTTACTTACATTCCCTGTTGTATGTATTTTTTCTAAAGTGCTTAATTGAGATTGGAGGAATATTAGCATGATTCTTGCTGTGATGCTAACAACAGGTTTAGCATTTGCACAATTTTACTGACTTTATACGTAAACATTTTAATATACAACTAGTTTAACTATTATTTTCTACTTTTCAGTCCTCTAGTCACTTATTAAAGAATGGCATGTTTTCTTTTTTTAAAAGACCCGCTTCATTGCATTATAATTTATACACAATTATAAATTTTCAATTCAATTAGTTTTCACAGAAATATATAGGCAGGTAAACTACATTAGTGAAGATACAGAACATTTCCATCACTCCAGAACATCCCTGCAGGACATTTGCTACCGATAAACTGCCCCCACCTTCCTTGATAGACATTTCTCAAAAAAGATGTCCAAATGGTAAATATGTATATGAAAAAAGTACTCAACATCACTAATCATCAAGGAAATGCATATCAAAACTGCAATGAGGTTTCACCTCACACCTGTTAGAATAGCTGTTATCAAAAGCAAGGATTTGGGGGAAAGGAGATCCTTGCACACTGTTGGTAAAAATGTAAGTTAATATAGCCATTATGGAGAACTATCTGATGGTTCCTCAAAAAATTAAAAATAGAATTACCATATGATCCAACAACCCTACTTCTGGGTATATGCAAAGGAAATGAACTTATTATTTTGAACAGGTTATCTATGTACTTTTGTTCATTCAATCATTATTCACTATTGCAAAAATATGGAATCAGCCTGTGTTCATCAGGGGATACATGGATAAAGAAAATGTAGTATATATAAGCAATGGACTACTATTCAGCCATAAAAAGAAAGAAAGGCTGTCATTTTTGAAAATATGGATGAACCTGAAAAACATTAAGCTAAGTGAGATTAACCAGGCACAAAAAGATAAATACTGTGTAATTACATTTACATTTAAAATAATCAAACTCATAGAAACAAATGGAATAGTCATTCACAAAAAATAACTTTTTCAGATTATTGCACAGCATGATGACTATAGTTAATAAAAATATACTCTATATTTTAAACTTATTAAAATAATAAAATTGAGCTGTTCTCACCACAAAGAAGTAATAAGTATGTGAGGTGATGGATATGTTAATTAGTTTAATTTAATCAATTCACAATATATGCATATATCAAAACATCACATTATACTTCAAAAATATATATGATTATCATTTGACAATTAAAATATAAATAATAAGTATAAAACTGTTTTTATTTATTTATTTATTTATTTTTTTGAGTTGGAGTCTCACTCTGTCACCCAGACTGGAGTGCAGTGGCCACTCCCGGTCACCGCAGCCTCGGCCTGCTGGGCTCTGGCGATCCTTCCGCCTCAGCCTTCCGAGTAGCCGGAATTACAGGCATGCGCCACCATGCCCTGCTGATTTTTTTTTATTTATTGTAGAGATGAGGTCTCGCTGCCCAGGCGGGTCTCGAACCCGCGGGCTCAGGCAATTCACTCACCTCAGCCTCCCAAAGGCGCGGGATTACAGGCTGAGCCACCGAGCCCGGCAAAAACTATTTTTAAAATTACCACTTTGATCACAGCAGACACTGATCTGCCTTCAAATAAACATATTTTATTTTTTATATGGCTTATTATTATTCTTTAGTGATCAATAGATTTTGTAGTCTGAATTAAGAGTTCATTTCCTTTAGCTACATTTTATTTATCCTATGGATATACCACCAATTGTTCATTCATTCACAAAATGATAAGCATTTGGCTAGTTTTTTGCTTGGTATTATTATGACTAAAGTTGCTGTGAATGTTTTAGTCATTGTCATGTTATATATAAGTCTTTTTTCCTATAATAGGGACTGCTGAATTGTATGATTAAATGTATGTATACGTAATTTTGAAATAATCTGCCAATATGTCGTATTTTCAATTAAATGTTCATTTTTGTGCAAGGTTTGTGAAAATTGCCCAGATGTATTATTTCCCCTATGGATCTGGGAACCCATATATTGGAAAGATTATATTTTCTCCATTGAATTACCTTTTTACTATTGTCAATAAGCAATTACCCATATATGTATGAATCTATTTCTAAAGTATTCTGTTCATTGCTCTATATGTTTATTTCTCTTCATTAATGTAGTAGTTTAATAGTGAGTCTTGAAATCTTGTACTGTGTGATATTAATTTAGTACTTTTCTTCTAAAATTATTGTGGCTACTCTAGGCCCCTTACATGTCTATATAAATATTTAATTCTACTTGTAAATATTTATGAAAATCCATTTGGGACTTTTGATTGGGAATTTATTAAATCTATAAATCAAGTTGGGTAGAATTGATATCTTAGTAATATTGAATCTTCTGATGCACTAGCATGGAATATATCTTCATTAATTTATGTCTCATAATTTATATTAAAGATCAAGACTTTCTATGGGGTTTATCACCATGAAGTCATATGAGTTTTTTAAATAAAAATCTTAACGTGGACTGAAAGACAATATTCTGCAATTCTTAATTTTTAAATAAAGTTGATAAGCACATCAAGTTTACTAAGGCAAATTGGTTAATAAATGAGCATATTTTTGTAGTTTGTTTCTAAAATGAAATAAAATCTTCATGATATTATTATTTATTATGTTAGTTGTCTGTTCAATGGATTCCTGAATAAATTACAACTTGAAAATAACTTTACTGAAATTTCATTCTAAAAATTTTAGAATTTGCAGCACATCAATTCACTCCATCACTAATAGCTGCCCCAAACTCACTTTTTAAATAGACTAAAAGAATGAAGCTCACATATTAAATGTTCCATTATAAATTTGGTGTTAGTTCTCTGGGACTTTTGATCCTGAAACCAATGTTATTAGAAATATTTCACTTTAGAAAAATGATTCATTTTTTAAAAAATCATTTGAGTTAGTGACTTCAGGAAAATAAACGTTGGATTGATTTGCCTGTTGACCTCAGTGGTTAAGATGTACAGCATATAGTTATTTTTTAATGTCAAGAGACAAGCAACAATTTACTAAACTACAAATGAGAACTACATATTTTGCAAACCAACCTTTTGACTTTTTTTCACAACCGCAAGAGTGCATCTCATAAACAAGGGTGTCAAAAAATGTATATACACTTTAAGAAAGGAAAAACTGTATTAAAATTGTACTACTCAATATATATCAATAACAAAAGATGAATACAAGTCATGTTTGACTTCTGCTATAACAAGAGGTGCTCAGAGTGGTTACCATCAGTGTCCAGACACTTCTGATTGCAGAAAATTAAAAGAAATACATAAATTGCATCCCTTAAAATGTGTCTACTATATATATATATATGTGTGTGTGTGTGTGTGTGTGTGTGTGTGTGTGTGTGTGTGTGTGTGTGTGTAGAAAGTGAGCTTGAAAAAATGTGGAATATCAGAAATTGAAATAAAACCACTAGATGGCGCCTTGTATCCTGAACATATGAGAAATGTCAGAAACTAGAATGATAATTTTGAACCTCGTGTTACCATGGTGACCCACTTGACTTATGGTTGTTTTTCCCTAGGTAATTTTTCCTATTTCTGTTCTTCCTAAATACATGAATTTGCTGTTTTATGCACATAGTTATACCTTGTACCAATGGAAAAATAGGAAGTGCGTTGAATACCTTTAAAATTTCTATATGTAATGTTCTATGCTTGCTAGCTTCTAAGGGACATCAAGAAGAAAGCTTAAGCCATGATATTTGTCATGACAGAATTTATAATTTAAGACGCAGCACATAAAGATTAAAAAACAAAACAAACTAAGCTAACAATATTGGGAAGTACTTTATTGTATATTAAATTGGAGCTGTTCTGAGTAAATGTGGTTGGATTTATAGGACTCTGTGTTATAAAGGGTGTGCCTCTTTAGTGTCATTAATTAGCTGTGTTTTTTTAAACATTTTAAAAAGTCTCCTTGTTTCTACTTGTTGCAAATGTGTGCAGTGGATGAAGTAATTGCTGAAATTTCACTCAAATATAAAATAATATGATTTTTCTAATACTATACAAAAGGCATGAAATATAATTTTAGATCACAATAGTCAGGTAAAGTTTTACTAATGTTTCTGGATATGTACTGCATATTTGAAAATGTAAAATTTTGAAGAAATTTGGAGAGGAAAAAAGAAAAGAGAAAGCCTGTCAAATTCTGCTCTGACATGGACCTATGGCAATTTTACATTCAATGTGAGTCATATTTCTAACATTAAAAATGTCTCAAGTGCTTTCATGGAAAATACACGGAGAACATTTCTATCTGGAAGTACCTTTAAATTTTAGGTGTCCTATAAACCAAAATGGAAGAGAAAAATTTGGAACTCTTATGGAATTATCATATGGAAAATTTTATAGCTGTTTTTCTCAGTGCATTGTGTAAGGATCTTCTGATGTGGGATGAATGTTTATGTCCTCTCCAGTGTGATGGTATTTGGAAATGGGGCCTCTGGTAGGTAATTAGGGTTAGACAGGCCATGAGAGTGAAATCCTCCTTACAGGCTTAATGAATTCCCTTACTAAAAGAGGAGGAGGGCCTAACGAGAAGAGGGTCTTCACTTGAACTTGACCATCTGGTATCTGATCACAGACTTCCAGCCTCCAGTACTGTCAGAAATAAATGTTTCTTGTTTAAGCCTCTACGGCATTTCGTTATAGCAGCCTAAAGTGACTGAGATACTTCCTAGATCTGAATTAACTGGGGTATGTATTAGTGGCGAAACTTCAAGGGCTTCATCTGACACATAGTAGTAGTCACTCTGTAATTGGAGGGAGTATAGATTTCTTTATTGTCTCCCTGTAGAAATGAAGATGATCTCATGGCAAGCCAATAGATGAAGTGTTTTAGGTAAGGTAGAGTCCTCATGTTCCTTTCACAAAGCATTCACTCTAACTAACTTTCTCTCCTATCTACCACCTATGACACTGAGTGATTGAGTCACTTACGTATGTGGTTCCTTATTTCTTGTTTTACTCTTCTCACTAGACATTAGACTCCTGAAGGAAAGCACTCAGTGATTGTCTTTCAGTCAGTCACTTATGAAACTTGGAGTTGGAACGGAAAGATTCTCTTTCCCAGGTAGGGATGAAGCTTTTCTAAATAGTCTCCGCAAAATGACCACAGAAAATGCATTATTACTGGGAAGCAAACACCCATTAAAAACTATAAATATCATACTAAATGATGCTGAATTTGATTCCTTACTCTCAAAGACCTTTGAGTAATCAGTATTTTAAAAATGAAAGTGTAATATACATTCCAAATCAAAACTAAATAATTATATTTTCTTGGATATTTCCCTAGTGCCTTTTCTCAGTCAATACCCCCTCAGAGATAACTATTATTCAAATTTCCATAATTAGAGATTAGTTCACACTGATTTTGAACTTCATATATACTAAATCATAAAATATGAACTCTTTTAAGCCTATCTACTCTTAAAGATAATCTTTTTGAGATTCATCAATAGTGTTGCATGTATCAGTAGTTATTTTATTTTGTGTGTCATTATTTTTTAGAGCTGAAGAGTACTCCATCTAATGAATTTGCCATTTTTGTTTCCATTTCATATTAGTAAAATTGTGGGCGCTTTAGTTTGGAGTTATTTTAAATAAAGTTGCAATGAACATTCTTGTACATGCCTCTTTTATCTGTATGCTTTTCATATATTCTATACATATTTGTTTTTTGTAGATACATATTAGGCCTTTTATCTACGTCACTTTTCTCTTATCAAATCCATTATTTTAACTCTATTTTACTCCTTTTGTGGTTCGGTTTGAGTATTTTCTATTTACCTGCTCTGTATAGGTTGCATTTGAATCTGTCCATTGATGTGTTAATTTTATATATTGAATATTACAGTGCCAAAATGACCGTTTGATATGTGTGCATGTGTGTGTGTGTGTGTTATGCTCTCCTTTGTATTCCTCCATCTTTAAGGTGTCGCTCATAGTTATTTTGAGGCTTTTATCTGCTTACTTCAAATCTGGATCTTCTTTGGGTCTAGCTATCCTTCCATTTTATCTCTAAATAGTTACTGTATTTTCCTCATGTCTAGTTATTTTGTATCATATTCTGCTCATTTTGGATAGCCAGATATTAGAGTTCTGAAGAATGTTAACTTCTCTTTTTCATGCAGCAATATAATTAGTAGTTCATTCTGATTCTGACATAATTCTTGGTGTTAAGTTTTGTTAGGGTGTTTCCATATGAGCTCTGTTCTTATTTTGAGATTGCAATCCTTATCTCAAAGTGTTATCCTGTTCTTAAAGCATTGCCTTTCTGGAATGTAACCTGAAAGCCAGTAGTTTTCACAAAACTTTTTCGACTCTGATTGAGATGGAACTTCAGCATCTTTCTAACACTCTGAGACATTTTTTTCTGCTTTTAACTCTCAGAACTCTTCTCTGCTTGGACTTTCCTATACTTGTTTTACATATGCACTGTTTAGAAGTTGGTACAGGACCCAAAGTGAGTTTTATATATGTTTTGGGAACTCCTCCAGTATATATTTCTTCTCAGCATTCTGATTCCAAATTCCAGTAATTTCTGTAAGCCATACACAAATATTTTTCCATCAAGTCTTCTCTGATTGGGCTCTATTTTCCTGAATTATGGTTTAGAAAATCTTCTTAAAGGCAGAATGAATACTTCCCTGTGTTATGTGCTGTCCAATATTTGCTTCTGCAAATAATTGTTAACTAACTTTTTAATCCAACTATTGCAGCTGTTTATAGCAGGAGGTCTTGTCTAGTATTTGTTTGTCCATCATGACTGGAGCTAAATTTTTTAACGGTTTCTATTTTTAAATTGCATGTTATAGAGAATCAATTATGACTGATATATATCATATTTTTAAACAAATATAAATGTAGCACTTGTTATTAGAAGGTAATGATTAAGCCTTGAAGATATAGATGGAGAAAAACAAGTATGGATCATATTTTCATAGAACTTGGAAAGAAAAATTTTCACTAAATAAAAATGTTCAGAAAAATATCTAGGTCATACAACTGACACAAAAGTAAAAATTCTGAAAATGCATAATACATAGACTCTTTTTTTCCCTTCATCCATCTGAACATTATTATTCAACTATACATATAGGTAGGTAAGTGCACCCTTACTTAATACAATATTAAAATTGTTTTGCTCATTTTTTGATTGACTTGTAGCATATTTATAGGGCATTTCACTTATCTGTAGTACTTGAAAATCTCTTCATGTCAGTACACATAGATCTCATTTTTGTCTTCATGACAATACTGAAATAAATATAACACAATTTATTTGTTTGATAGTTATATTGTTTCTAATATTTTGCAACTACAAACAAAAAAGGTTGCAATGAACATTATTGTACAGATTTGTGTAAGTGTGCCAGTGTGACCTTAGAATAGATACATCAGATTGGAATTAATGAACAGGGAGTTTGCAGATTTAAATTTTCTTACAAATACTCTCCAAGTGAGCTTGTAATGACTCCATTTAAATCTTCATCAGGTTCAATCTTAAACCAAAATGCACAAACTCTTAAAATACAAGTAAATTAGTCAATTTAGCCTCTGGTGGTTTCTTAAATTTACCACTGAATGATATACATCTACAATATTTTGGCCAGTAATCATGTGGGACAGAGTGGCGACATACTGTTTCTTGAAACTGACAAGAATATTTTTAAAATATATATATCTTGGAAAGACTTTGATATCCGTAACATGAAATATTAACATATGAGCAGAAAGAGATTTATCCACCAAAAATATTTTATTTTCTGCAAAGTTCAGTTTTTTCCATTTAAAGGAAGCAAGCAAATGTATTTAGGTGAAGCGCTGCCTACACAGACCAAACAGGATAAGTGATTTTCTAATTGAACACTGATTTCTCTTAAGGGACAAAACAGTTACATGTAAACAAACATTTGGCACATGTTTTTTAGAAGTTTGTTATTCAGTGGAAAAAATGAATTTATTATGTGAAAATGGCAAACATTTCCCAGATGAGTAAGCACAAACCCATTTTCCTATAACATCTTCTGCCGCTAGTCATAAAATAGAAATTTAAGACAAGGTTCACACAAGGTTCAAGATATAATTTAATTTATTTAATGACTCAAATTGAATGTTTTAAATAATATTTGTCCTTAATCCATTTATGTATTAAAAATGAGTATTTAATCTGTTTTTCAATCATTACTCAATCACAAATTAACCACTATTTCTTCAATCAATAAGGTATAAACCAAAGTTATGGATACTATTTTTAAAGAAAGAATTATTTTGAAAACATTGAGAAACAATCCAGAAAACTAAGCGTACCTATGAATTGCTACTTTGCATTCCACAAACAATAAATGCAATATAAGGTCAAGGAATCAAGCATGGACAGAAACTTATGAGGTTAAATATTGTCAAATAAGTTTTGGTTAAGCAGGTAGGAACAGAGACAGCTGTAACTAAAATTATGATGTAGAAGTTAAAATGAGGTAAGTGATTTTGGGAATGGTTAGACTTTTAGTTTCTAATCTGGGAGGACCTAAATAATCTTTGTTTCTGAGCATACAATTGCTTTGTATCTTAGCCTACAAACTATTCTGGAAAGGTCTATTTCAGGACATTTATTCTAATTTGAAGTATAACAGATGATCCTAATTCAAAACTTTTCAGAAAATATGAATTTGTGTTGAGCTGATAGATTATACTTGCAATACCTTAAGCTGAACTAGCCAGTTATAACTGAGATTCCAATGAATAAAGTTTGTGGCCATGAAAAAAATAATTTTAATTTCATTCTTAATTATCACAATATAGACTTGGAAATTGTTTCAGCAGTTCTTTAGAAGGGATATTAAGATATAAGACAAAGCTGGGCACAGAGGCTCATGCCTATAATCCCAGCACTTTGGGAGACCGACATGAGAGGATTGCCTGAGCCCACCACGGGTTTGAGACTCGCCCGGGCAACTTGGGGAGACCTCGTCTCTACAATAAATCAAAAACTAGCTGGGCATGTTAGCGCACGCCTGTAGTTCCGGTTACTTAGAAGGCTGAGGCGGAAGGATCCCTGGAGCCCAGCAGGTCGAGGTTGCAGTGGCCGGAGCAGCCACTGCACTCCAGTCTGGGTGACAGAGTGAGACTCCAACTCAAAAAACAAAAAAAAAAGATGTAAGACTAAATGTTGAAGATTTTTATTCATGCCAATTTAAATAAAAATCAAGGGGGAAAGTTTTCTAAAAAAAATAACTGTGGACAAATGACTGTAAATAATTTTAGAAAGTTTAGTTTTTCCTAGGCCTCCTGAGTTAATTTATTTGGTTTGATGGAATATGTGAACTCTGAGAAGCTGTATTTATTTTCCTTCCATAGTTACTAGAAATTCCTTAACCATGAGCACTTGAACACAGAATAAAATAGCAAATTTACCTACAGAAATACAATATAGGAAATGAAATAATAATACAAGCATCAAGGTCAGAGTCTCAAACCAATTCCTTTGTTGTTTTTAATAAAATGTCTCCAAGTACAGAATGAAAAGGATAGCAATGCTGAGAGGGGGAAGAGAACAATCTGCCAGTAGAATAAGATGACTGAGTTCTTTAGGAAAGAGAGAAAATTAAAACTCCAGTTTTCTTATGGGTGACTGGGAGTAAAGACTGACGCATCACCTACTGCTAGTGTTGTGTGGGCACTGATAATAAGACAGAATAAAGCCAATGGAGATCCTGTCCTTTGTGTGACTCACAGAACTGAGCACAGCTAAACCGCACCATGAGCTGAAAAAAGAGCTGGGTCACTTGGTTGATTGTTTCTTTTTGTTAGTTTTCTTTAAATCTGTGTTGTCAGCTAGGCAAATGTTTGACCATGTGAAGCAAATCACTAAAAATTCAGGGATGAGAATGGACAAATGGACTTGTTTTGCTTACTTTCTGCAATACATACTTTGCTTATCTTCATCAGAAGCAACGGAAAGCATTCCAAACTCTTCTGGAGTCCTCACATCCATTAGCAGAATCAGCACCTGCCATTTGCTATAATTTTTCGGTATTATAACTGGTTTCTCTGCAGATATCATAAAACTTTTAATTTGTGTGCCCATATGTAACCCTATCCTGAATACTGTCAGCAAGTGGTTAACATATATTCATATATGTATATATACATATATATTAATTATTTCTAAAATATAATGTATACACAAATGCCCTCACATACAGGCATACACAATAAAAATCAATACAATGCTAAGTGTAATCTAGTAAAAAGTAAATATCATTTATATTTTGTCTACCATTTTTCAGATCCCCTCCACCAAGGCTATTTGTATCATTGAAATGCATTCTCCAAGAGATATTCTATGCAAGTATCACCTTGTTACACAAATAAAGCTCCTATTTTTTATTATTTCATTTAACTTTTATTATACCTTTATCCTTCACTTATCAGAATAACTTGAAAGTAATCCCATATCAGTATATAAGAGTAGCCTCATACATGCTAATGATGGTATATTTTCTGTTAGATCATTATGGATACATAATGACTTTTTCAACCAGTCACATATGAGTAGTTGAATAACCTAGGTTTTTTCTGGTCTTTTGCTGTTAATCATAAATTAATAGCCTTTTACATATATATCTGTGCTTATCTGACATTTATATATGTCAAATTTTTTTTTTTAGATTTAATTTCTAAAGATATTATGGTTAGTTTATACTCTCATCAGTGCATAGGCAAAACCAAAATTACCCATAACAATTTTCTTTTGCCTTTCTAATTACACATTTTTTAACCACACCAAATTTTATTGATTTTACTGGTTTTACATCTATACTTTTTCTCAGACTGCCAAGTTTGTCTTAGCATCAGCTCTCTGCATCTTTCTTAAATAGGTTGTTGTCTTAACATGTTTTGCACACATGGAAATAATCACTGACACCTCAAAGAGCTTTAGTGTAGTCCTTTCAAAGCATATCTTTGTTTTCTATTGCTTGAAATATTGCCGAATCATAGAAAATGAGAATAAATTCAGCTCTTCAGACTTAATTTAATTTACTCTTTAATGTCATTTTAATGCTTATATTATAATCATCTGTTAGATTTTAGGAAGAAATTAATTTCATAACTGAAGTTTGCTACTTTTATTGTCATAAATAAAGTGATGGATGATGTCCTCTTTAAAGGAGCATATTGGATCTTCCACCAGGAACCTAGTGCAGTTTGTCCTGAGCTGGCAGTGTCCCCGTGGGGCCACGGCTGAATAAGCGCACGTGAAGTCCACCAAACTTGTGCTCAAGGGGGCAAAGACCCAGCGTAAGAAGAAAAACAAGAAAGATAAGAGGAAAAAAGAAGATGAAGAAACTCAAATTGATATTGTTGGAATTTGGTGAACAATAACAAACTTCAGTGAAATTTCGGGACCCATAGCCATTGAAATGGATAAAGGAACCTACGTACACGCACTTGGCAATGGTCTTTTTACTCTGGGAGCACCACATAAAGAAGTTGATGAGGGCCGGAGCCCTCCAGAGCAGTTTACAGCTGTCAAATTATCTGATTCTAGAATTGCCCTGAAATCTGGCTATGGAAAATATCTTAGTATAAATTCAGATGGACTTGTTGGGCGTTCAGATGCAATTGGGCCAAGAGCACAATAGGAACAAGTCTTTCAAGATGGGCAAATGATTTTATTGGCCTCAAATAGCTGCTTTATTAGATGCAATGAAGCTGCTGACATAGAAGCAAAAAGTAAAACAGCAGAAGAAGAAATGATAAAGATTAGGTTCTGTGCTGAAAGAGAAACCAAGAAAAAAGATGACATTCCAGAAAAAGCCGAAATGTAAAACAATGTGAAATTAATTATGTAAAAAAATTTCAGAGTTTCCAAGACCTCAAACTTAAAATAAGTAAAGAAGACAGTAAAATTCTTAAAAAGACCTGGGAAGATGGATTTTTGCGTGAGATGCTTCTGGACAGGAGAGTCAAACTGAAAGCTGATAGACACTACAAATGACCGGGATTTTAGTTTCTGCCTTATCTGTTTTTGTTTTTTTTTTTTCTGAATAAAATAGTCAGTAGCAGTACTTTTACAGAGTTCTTGAGTTGTTATGGGACAATTGTTAAATTAGTAGCTAGTTTACCCAAAATTAAACAAGTTTAATCAAGAAAAAAAATAAACAAATAAATAAAGGAGCATATTGGCATTTGTTTCAACCACTTGTTCTTCCGGAGACTGTATTGACTTTAGCATTTCATTTTTTATTTTTTCTGGAGTTAGAGTCTCTCACTTTGTTGCCTAGGCTGGAGTGTAGTGGCATACTCACGGCCCCTGCAGCCATGGCCTGCTGGGCTCAGGCAATCGATCTGCCTCAGTCCTCCAAGTAGCTGGAACCACAGGCGTGTACTACCATGCCCAGCTAATTTTTTGATTTCTTGTAGAGAAAAGGTCTTGCCAAGTTGCCCAGGCTGCAGCATTTCATTATCTATGTGGAAAAATAGGCTGCTCTAGCCTGTCAGAATGACAACATGTAATATACACTTCTCGTATCAATTCACATAAGCAAATAATCCATGTAAGAAAATGTTTTTTTATTTTGTTTTTGCTATTAATTACATAAAATGTTAACTGCTGATGGGGAGCAACATCCTCCCTTATTAAAATCATATTTTATAAAAATTATAATCTTTACAATTGTCAAAGCAACCAACGGCTTGGTTCTCAAAATCTACATGCAAATTTCACTGATTGAATTACATGAAAGAGTGGGGAAAAGATAGTTATAAAACTTGATATAATTACATGTAGGTATCCATGACAATAGATTTATTTAGCTCTGTCATCTTGAATCTCTTCTCTCCTTGCATTGTTCTTTTTTCTGCTATTCTCAAAGGCAAGAGATTTGAATACTGTACCAATCAGCTTCCAAAGAAAGAACAGCTCCAGTAGGAGATTATCTGTCTAACTATCAAATCTAACTATCTATCATCATCTATCTAATTATATATTTATCTTCTATCATCTATTAAAATGATTTATTGTAATGAATTGGCTTACACATCTACATAAGTTATTTGGCTCACCTTACATTTCTACAAAACATTCACAAAAATTCTTCCTTGTTTTTAATTCTTTATACTTGGCAACTTGGTTAAGTATAAGTACAAAACTAAAAGGAGTGCCACCAGGAATCTAAGCTAAAATAATCCCATCAATTAATTTTAAGAAGCATATCTTTTGGAATTTTATCTTCTTGTTGGTTTTTTTTTTTTGAGTTGAAGTTTCACTCTGTCTCCCAGACTGGAGTGCAGTGGCCGCTCCCAGCCACCGCAGCCTCGACCTGCTGGGCTCCGGCGATCCTTCTGCCTCAGCCTTCAAGTAGCTGGAACTACAGGTGCGCGCCACCATACCCTGCTAATTTTTTGATTTATTGTAGAGATGAGGTCTCGCCAAGTTGCCCAGGCAGGTCTTGAACCCGCGGACTCAGGCAATCCACTCACCTCAGCCTCCCAAGGCGCGGGATTACAGGCTGAGCCACTGAGCCCGGCTTGGAATTTTATCTTTAAAGTGCAGAAGTATAATGTGACTTTCAATTTTTTTCACATCTATTTTTTTTACTACAATTTAAAAATATATAAAGCTTTTACAATGTCTTATGATTATTTTCCTAAGTGTTTAACATTATTTTGTTATGAATATATTTTTAAATTATATTGCTTTGACTACTCATTTACTACATCTAAAGAAAGCAATTGAATATATATACATGAGAGACCCCAAAAAACTCCGGAATTATCTTTTTTTTTTTTTTTTTTTTGAGTCAGAGTCTCTGTCCAGGCTGTAGTGCTGTGGCATGCTTACAGCCACCACAGCTTCGACCTGCTGGGCTCAGGTGATCCTTCTGCCTCAGCCTTCCAAGTAGCTAGAACTACAGGCACACGCCAACACACCTGGCTAATTTTTTGATTTATTGTAGAGATGAGGTCTCTCCAGTTCCCAGGCTGGTCTCAAACCCCTGGACTCAGGCAATTCTCTTGCCTTGGCCTCCCAAAGTACTGGGATTACAGGCTTGAGCCAGAATGATCTTTTGGAGAGTGGGCTGCTTGAAGAGTGGGCAAGCTTTCCCTCTTAGGCAAGTGTTCTAGGAACCCATTGGCATCAATGTACCAGCTAGTGTCCATTTCATGATGAGGATTTACAGGCATACCTGTCCATACCACACTGAGTGTTCAGCAGTTTTGACCAAAAACAGCATGACCCCCATGTCTCACACTCCCCATTCACCTGATCTCACCCAGAACAACTTTTTTTTGGTTTCCTGAACAAAGAAAGTCCGCAAAGGGAAACTTTTGCTGATGTGGAAGAGGTGAACAACAAAGACAGTAGCCACTAAAAGGCATCAAAATTAATAAATTTAACAACTGTTCGGGGCATGGAAAATGTGTTGTGATATGTGTATTGCGTCAGATAGAATTTTGAAGGTAACTGAAGTTTAAACACGCAAGAATAAATATACGAATTTTTAATAAATAAATTCCAGGGTTGTTGTTTTTTTTTTTGGTCCCCATGGTATATATAAACTCTTCCTTTGTCGTTTTAAACAATTGGGTGTTTTTTTTTTTTTACTTGAGTTTAATTTCCTATCTGAATATATTGAACCACTTAATTATTTGCATTTGTTAATTCTCTCCTTTTTTATCCCTAAAATATTACACCATTCATAAACCATAATTTGTTAAAAAATTTTAAACATGTACTCCACTTTTATGACATGTCCTAAACCATTTGCTAGAATTTACTAGAAAATGTTAAATAACAGTGATAAAATAGTAACAGCTTTTCCTCTGTTCTTCACTTTGTTTTCTCCTCTTCTATCTCTCTATATTTCTTATTCATTGTTTCTTCATTATAATTTTTTAAAGTTTTCTCATAATTCTGTCTTAATTTGGGGTTAATATTTAGGGTTCTAAGTTGAATCATTTTCTAAAGAGTCTGTAATTGTAAATTTTTATCCCTCTTTATCAAATAATTATTTAGAATAAAGTTTTTTATTTGTTTGTTTTTTGTATTTTTTTTTTTTACTATTTCTTGTTAATAAACATTGTTATTTTACTGTGGTCATAGAAGAGGGCTTATACAAATTATACTTTCTGCTGGGCTCGGTGGCTCAGCCTGTAATCCCGCACCTTTGAAGGTTGAGGTGAGTGGATTGCCTGAGCCCGTGGGTTCAAGACCCGCCTGGGCAGCGAGACCTCATCCCTACAATAAATAAAAAAAAATCAGCCGGGCGTGGTAGCGCATGCCTGTAATTCCAGCTACTCGGAAGGCTGAGGCGGAAGGATCGCCGGAGCCCGGCAGGTGAGGCTGCGGTGTCCGGGAGCGCCACTGCACTCCAGTCTGGGCGACAGAGTTAGACTCCAACTCAAAAAAAAAAAAAAAAAAAAATTATACTTTCTATGAAATTTAAAAGGTCTATCTTATGATCTGATTATAAAATAAATAAAATTTTAATGACAATTAATATGTAATGTTAAGCCTGCTTATATGCATACAGACATATGTAAATACAAACATGCACACACATATATATACATATGCATTTTACTACTCAAATATTCTCAGTATGTATTTATTCACTGTGTACTTGAAGTCTGAGAGATAAGTTTCAATAACAATTATCTTTTATTTCAAACTAAAATAAAATGCTAAACATGTTTTTCATTTGAATTATTTATTAATATGTTATTTAATGTATTTATTTAAAAATAATCAATATAGTTATTTTATTTTTCTTTGAATATTTATGGTAATGTATATCTAAAGATTCTATGGTTTTGTTTACCTTCAATTATAAAATAAAATTAATCCATTTTTATTTTAATATGTGAATTTAAATTTTTTCTGCTTTTCATATATGCTTGAGCAAATTCCTAACAATCTTAAAATTTAATTCACTTATCATAAACTAAAAGACCTAATATATAGTATTTCTTAAATTCATGTAAGTTATTATTATCATTAGCATGTTGTCAAAACTTGATCTTAATGAAATATGCTTATTTTATGTTCTTTCCCATGATTTTTTCCTGCTTAATACTGAGCAGTTATTTGGAAGTCATAAATCCTATTTTAAATTTCCCTAGAGGTCGGTCACATGAAGTTTTCTAATATAATTTAATTTAATATTATGAATATTTATACTTTGGGCACTATTTTCCTATTTTCTTTCCAATGTGTAAAGCTGGAAAATTATCTCTTTGTCCTTCTTTATCTTTCACACTCTGCCACTTTTTTTTTTTTTGAGTTGGAGTATCACTCTGTTGCCCAGACTGTAGTGCAGTGGCCGCTTCCAGCCACCGCAGCCTCGACCTGCTGGGCTCCCGCGATCCTTCTGCCTCAGACTTCCATGTAGCTGGAATTACAGGCACGTGCTACCATGCCCGGCTAATTTTTTGATTTGTTGTAGTGATGAGGTTTCACCAAGTTGCCTAGGCGGGTCTCAAACCCACGGGCTCAGGCAATCCACTCATCTCAGCCTCCCAAGGCGTGGGATTACAGGCAGGACCACCGAGCCCGGCTGCACACTCTGCCATTTTTAAGTCATATAACTAACATAATTCCTTTTATTTATTTTTTTAATATATGCAATCACAAAAAGATGCTAAACTTGGATTTGAGTTCAATTTTTTTCTACTAAATGAACAAGTTTCAAATAATAATTCTATTTCTAAGGAAAGGATTAGATATCTCCTAAACTGATTTGAAAATGGGAAATCAAATACAGCAAGAAGTTCAGGGGATCACGAAGAATATCCATCTTCTTCACATAAGAACTAATTGGAGGACTGCTGATACACTGGCCACAGCCAGTTAAGTAGAAGAAAGGGGCATATTATAGTTCTATGATAATAAAAAAAAATGTAGTCTGATGTGAACTTAAAAAGATGATGGCACTTGGAGCTATTGTGAAAGGGTCTCTGTCCAGGATGGATCCTTTTGAAGGCACTGGCTAACCTAGCAGATGAATGAACTGCCAAGATCTCAGCATCTGCCTCCAAGAATCATAGACAGCTATCAAGAGAAGGTGCATTTTGTTAGGGTAGGATAGGATGAGGGTGGATGAATGAATGGAGTAGTGTGCACTGGCAACCCAGAGATTTGAGTAATGTAAAGAATTACAACACACAAAGAGATGAGAGAAGAAAAGATTTATTTAAGATAAGTTCACTTCCCACAGACAGTGAGTGAACCTACACTCAAGATAAGTGCAGCCCTGTAGCCCCCTCGAGTCCTGGCTTAAATCCTTTTCCTTGGAGATGTTGCAATCAGGTAGATGTGACTGCCGTGACTTTCTTATTGACCACCTGCGAATGTCTTCGAGATCTTGTGACACAGAGACCCCCTAATGTCCACCCACATTATCACAGCCCCTAGAGAAAGACGGGAGAAGGATTTCAGTGCTCCTGCACCTTCCCAAACGACATTCCTTAGAGCTAATGGAGGGTGCATGTCCCCTTATCTCCTATGCATTCCAAGTGGATAGCTTTGGGGGATCCTTGGCTTCCCTGTAGATAGTGCTCAATTTACTGGAAGATTGAATTCCCATCTGCTTCCCCTCTGAGAATTTATAACTTTTGTAATTACAAGTTTCGTGACTTTACAATCCTTGCCCAATGCATGATGTCTTAAACCTTGTAAATTCCCTTTACTCTAGGCAAGCTTGGTTGCCACTATAAGATACCTCTGGCGTTAGGAAGACTGTGTTTCCAAAAAGACAAAGTCAGCAAAGTTAATTTTTCCTAAAGTATGCATTTCTCCAAAACATAAGTTCTGCTTTCTCATTATTGTATTAAGGTTTAGGAACAAGATAAAAAAATGTCTTTCGGCTCTTTGTCTGTCCTTTCACATTTAAGCATTGCATAAATTATAATGCATTAATTTTGTGAATTCTCAGAGATTTTGTGATGCTTAGGATTTGAATGCAGGTAGTGAGCACCATTTCTGGACCTGGTTGATAAATTGTTCCGGTTCCTGGTTCTTTACCCCATTCTCATTGACTGGGAAATTGTAAGAGTTACAATAGCCACCTTGGACCCATAAAGGGAAGTCACATGTTGAGAATTGCAAAGCAGTTCATTCATGCCTGGTTGATTACCTATGGACTATTATGCAAGATAGAAATCATGCTGTCTTTTACTTAAGCCACTATTTTTTTTTTGCCTCTTTATATTAGTACTTTAGACCATAAATTGAATAGTAAACAATATGAAACTCTACCCTTTTTTGCATATTCAATATGGCTCTCCATTGACTTTTTTTGTTCTCCAAAGGCAATAAATCTGTTTAAATTTTCTCATAATAAATTAAGTGCTTCCTTTTTGCACTACCATCCTGTCTCTATTAAACTTGCCAATCATGAAGAAAATGCAATAAAACTTCACTGGTTGCATCTGTCTAAAGAATTTTGAAATTCTTTGTTTCCACAAAAATATGTTTCCTCTTAATGTCCTATTAATTTTTAAATTGTCATTCCTGATTCTTCCAGATTTTCTAAAATAGCTTTGACACCTTCTCATTTTCTTTACTTTGCCTCTACTAGCTTTTACTTTTTGTTGACTCTTCCTCTACTTAAATGGTGTACTTCTTTGATTTTTTTTTTTTTGCTTGTTCTTTAAACTCCATATAACTAGATTTATTGCTTCTTTTTGTGTTGTTGTTGAGAAAACAGGATTTATTAAGAGGACAGAAACCCCCCCAGAGTGGGATGGGGAATGAGGGGTTTGCCCTTAGTTTACTCTTATGAGTTCATCTATGAGCTTTCATTGAATAAGACAGCCTAAATTTTCACCTCAGATTTACTAAACTTTAATCAAGCTTATTCCTGTCTTTAGGACTTGATCTCTCTTTTCTTAGAGCATTTACTTTATAAAACTTCATTCTCTGTACCTTTGGAACTTAAATCTTTTTAAAAGCCTCTTACAAGTTTAAAAGGCAGGAATGTCTCTCTAGGAATCCTACAGGGGCCATTCCTTTGAAATATAAACACCAAGGGAGATAATACCCCAGTCTCCTAGTCTCTGCTGGAGCATATGTGAGAAAGTGAAAACTGAACTTCTGTAGGCACTTTTCTCCAAGTTGTGAAACTGCACTCTGACAAGAAGATATGAGGAATTTTGCTTTGATAACAAAAGATGCCAAATTCTGTAAAGTATTTAAAAACATTTATTCTGAGTCAAATGTGTATGTCATAAGCCCATGGCACATTCTCAAGATATTGTGGAAACATGTGTCCAAAATGGTTGAATTACATCTTGGCTTTGTACATTTTTAGGGAGACAGAAGTTACAGGTGTATGTGAGATGCACATTGGGTCGACCTGGGAAGGTGGGATATCTTAAAGTGGGTTCAAAGATTTTCTGATTGGTAATTGGTAGAAAGAGTTAAGTTCTGTTTAAAGAATTTTGAAATCAATAAAGGATATGCTGAGTTGAGATTGGGGTGGGAGGTGCTGAGAAAGTCAAGGTTCTTGATATGCAGATGAAGCCTCCGGGTGGTAACTTTTAGAGAGGGTAGATTGCAAATGTCTGTTATCCACATTTAATATTGTCACACTTTCAGTTTATCCCTCCTGGATCTGGTAAAGTTTGGAAAAAGGAAGATCTGGTATGTGACTAGAGGAACTCTATAGATGTAAATACCCCCCACCAAAAACAAAAAAATGGCTTCCTAGAGGCTAGTGTAAAATACATTAAATAGGCCGGGCTCCGTGGCTCAGCCTGTAATCCCGTGCCTTTGGGAGGCTGAGGTGAGTGGATTGCCTGAGCCTGCGGGTTCGAGACCCGCCTGGGTAGGCGAGACCTCATAAGTACAATAAATCAAAAAATCAGCTGGGCTTGGTAGCGCGCGCCTGTAGTTCCAGCTACGTGGAAGGCTGAGGCAGAAGGATCGCCGGAGCCCAGCAGGTCTAGGCTGCGGTGACCAGGAGCGGCCACTGCACTCCAGTCTGGGTGACAGAGACTCCAACTCAAAAAAAAAAAATACATTTAATATATATATTTTTAGGCAATAATATATATATATATATATATTTTTAGAGCCTGCTATCCATTATGTGATGCCATGTCAAAATCAGGTTGGAATTTGGTATCTTATTGACACAGAGTCTGCTTTGCAGTCTTGTGGCCTCTATTTTAATGTCAATGTTAGTTAGTTATGTCTAAAATTCCACAAGAGAGGGGATATATCAACCTTCTTTTCTAAATTATAGTCTGGGATTTAGTTTTTCAGGTTCTCCATGGCATAGAAAGGATCCCTTCAGTCAGCTGGGCTTGGGCAGGCTTAAAATTTTATTTTTGAATTGCAAATTTTAAGTTGAGTAAAACTAATCAGCAAACACAGAAGGTCTAAAATCTCCTTACTTCAGCACCTAAAAAACTATTGCTGTTTGTTTCATCAATGGTAAATACAGAATGTGTTCTAGTTTCTCCCCTATTCCAATAGCCTTGAATAAAACCTCCCTAGCCTGTTTAACTTTTCCCAGTGTAATTTTTGCTTTCATAACATTAATAGTATCAAATGTCTATTCCAAGTATTTTTGGTTTTTTTGTTTTGCTTTGTTTTTCTGTCTCTGCTTAACTTTATTTCCAATTTTTAATGGCTAAATGTCTTCGTGACAAAATAAATTCAACATGTCCATTTATGTACTCTTCCTATTTCTAGTTTTGACTATGCTAACTTTGTATATCTCACTTCTCCCATTTGCAATAGACTCATTATACTTTTATTATAGTATTGATTCAGGATATTCAGTGTAGGTTACACATAGATAAATTTCATGTAGGCAATTTTTAAGTTTTAAAATGGAGAAGCATTCAGACAACTTTCTTACAGGCCTGATCACCATATGGGCTAGTATGTGACTTGCCAGTCCACTCCACCTTCTCAGCTCATCAAATAAAGCCCATTCAAGGTCAAGAAATGCTAATCAAACCACCTTTTAACTCCTGAATTAACATCACAATCCATCTATCAAGTCTCCTGCCAAAGGAAAAAATGTGTGTTCCAGGAAAAGGCCACCCCTACCTAGCTCAACAGAGGCAGAGAGATGGTAATCTCTCCAGAAGCTACCTGTAGCCTAC
Source organism: Cephalopachus bancanus (assembly GCA_027257055.1). NCBI lineage: Eukaryota > Metazoa > Chordata > Mammalia > Primates > Tarsiidae > Cephalopachus > Cephalopachus bancanus. The sequence continues at coordinate 9,322,367 of JAPVLO010000024.1, read as the reverse complement.
TCATTAGCTCATTAACATATCAATCACTAAATATGTATATGGAGCCTTTTGTCAAAAGCAAAAGTGTGGTCTTCTCCAAGACACCTGAGTGAGTGCCTCTGCATGTTTCTTTCTCTTTCTAATAAATTATGTTCTAAAACTATACTGGTTGCTTGAAATTATTTTCACCAGTGAGACAGAAAACTCATGTGTTGTGCCACACCCCACCCAGTAACAGTATTAACATCAGACTCCCATTGGTTCATTCAAATTGATCTATCAACTAATCCAAGTATGTCCTTTTATTCTGTTCTCTCTTTAACTTTCATTTCCATCTTTTTTTGAACTATTTACCATTTGATTCACACACACACAGACACACACACACACACACACACACACACACACACACGCATGCATGCATGATACAGTCTTGCCTTTTATCTTGCTTATGCAGTTCTTCAGTTTGAGAAGGCAATTTTCCCTTTATCAAACAAGTATTAATAATAGCAAACATATTTTTATCTTTTAAGTTCTAGGCAACATTCCGTATTTGCTCTGGAATTTGTTTTTTCTCTTTATCAGTGAATAAGGTATTTCTCTTTCCATGGTATTCACAGTCACATTTTCTTGATTTTTTGATATTTTAAAAATTTTGTTGTATCTGAATTCATAATATTGTGAGGAGTGGCATTTCCATTGGTCCCTTAAAGGTTAGCTGAAAAGTTACTGGCATAAGACAGATTGACTAATAAGAGAAAAGGCATACAAATTTGTGGAATATGTATATATAAGAGCCTCTAGAATGAAGAATCAATTTCCCCAGTGAGTTATAGAAACTTAAATACAATCTTGAGGTTACAGAAAGAATCGGGGCTGGGAATCTGGAAAAATAAGTTATGGGAGTGGAGATAAAGGAATTATACTGAGGAGTAACAAGTTATTACTAGGGATAAATGAATAGATACTTTGGAGAATTAATGAGTGGGAAGGTACAGAGATTGACATGCAATAATTCTCCTGGAAGTTGAATGAACCTGAGAAGCAGGCATTATTTTATAAAATCGATGGACTAGCTCTGGTTACAATTTTTCCTTTCCCCTCCTGCAATAGATAATGATATAACGGAGAGGAGAAGGAATTTTTTTGGCAGAGACAGTGGAGCAGAAGGAGGCTAGAAAGACCCTGAGACTTCTATAATTCAGTATGTCAAATGTCATAATTTGGGGTACCAGTTTCTGAGCCCCATCATTCCCTGTATAAATATTCCTTAGACGTTTCAAACAGTTATGCTTTGGGAGGCGGATACAAGAGGACCACCTGAGCTTAGGTGTTTGAGACCAACCTGAGCAACATGGTGAGGCACCGTCTCTAAAATATATCAATAAATAGCCAGGCATGGTGGTACAAAAAATAGCTACTTGAAAGACTGAGGTGGAAGGATCACCTGAACCCAGCAGGTTGAGGCTGCAGTGGCCTTGATGGTGCCACTGCACTCCAGCCTGGATGACAGACTCTGACTCAAAAAAAATGAAGTTTCAGACATTGAAACCTATGTTGGTAGATGTGGAAGAAAAAATTAAGTTAAAAACTGAGTGGCTCGGTGGCTCAGCCTATAATCCCAGCACTTTGGGAAGCCAAGGCGAGTGCACTGCCTGAGCCCGTGGATTCGAGACTCACCAGGGCATCTTGGTGAGACTTCATCTCTACAATAAATAAATAAAAAATTAGCTGAGCATGGTGGTGCGCACCTGTAGTTCTGGCTACTTGGAAGGCTGAGGTGGAAGGATCTCTGGACCTCAGCAGGTCAAGGCTGCGGTGGCCACGAGCGTGCCACTGCACTCCAGTCTGGGTAACAGAGTGAGACTCCAACTCGAAAAAAAAAAAGAAAGCCGAGTGGCAAAGAATTTCATTTAACCTGGCTGAAAATAGATAAGTACCATCAGATAACTGCAGCTCATTTTAGAAGGTGGCACTGCAGACAGGCAAGGCCTCAATAGGTGATGTAAGCAAACAGTTATTTAATAGGAGACATTTCCATGGAGACAGAAGAAAACAAAGTTTAATGTTGAGAACAATCTAAAATTTTAGAATCTATGGGGCAGTCAGTTGAAGTGTCCAGATTTTCTCTCTCTCTCTCTCTCTCTCTCTCTCTCTCTCTCTCTCTCTCTCTCTCATTTTTGAGTTGGAGTCTCACTCTGTCGCACAGGCTGGAATGCAGTGGCATGCTCCCGGCCACCGCAGTCTCGACCTGCTGGGCTCCAGTGATCCTTCCGCGTCAACCTTCCAAGTAGCTGGAACTACAGGCACACGCTACCATGCCCAGCAAATTTTTTGATTTGTTGTAGAAATGAGGTCTCACCATGTTGTCCAGGCTGGTCTCGAACCTGTGAGCTCAGGCAATCTTCTCCCCTGGGCCTCCCAAAGTGCTGGGATTATAAGCTTGAGCCACCACGCCTGGCCATGTCCAGATATTAAACTCAAATCATCTTTGGGAAAAAGAGGAAGAAGACACCAGTAATCGACAAATTTTTCTCACGTGTATCGCATAACGTAACCTCCAACTTGCAAGGGCTCAGGAAAAAGATAGTAGCAATTTCACTGAGTCAAACCCAGAAAAATAAAAAAGTAAAAAATTGAAAATATTAGTTTGGAACCTTATAGCCTAGAAAGATTTCTTGATTCAGTCCAATTTGTAGAAAATTAAAAAAATTCCAAAATAATGAATCAGATTATCTTATAATGTATGTACTATTGTTCCATTTGAAACTTTTTTTTTTCTTCAGTCCGCCCTTTCTACCAAGACAAATCATAGTAGGACTAATTTCTTTGGAAAATTAGTTTTAGTCTTATTATACTTGGCCTGGTTATTTGCATAAAGGACAGCAAGAATAATTATTTGTCCGATATAGTTCTTTTAGGTTGGTTTTGCTAGAAGGTTTTTTTCTAGAAAGAATCTCAGATTAGACCTTTTAAATCCTCTCGAGTCCAACCAAGGATTTATCTGTACCTGCATCACCTACCTAAATTGGTTAAATTCTTCTCTTTTAGAGGTCTCAAAATAACTTGAGGTTTCCTGGACCTGTCAGGAAGTGACATTCTTTACTTACCACAGGTCAAGAACCTTGTAAAGGACCTGACAAGCTGCAAGGTCAACCTTTCCAGGCGGATTGTTTTGGTTCTATAAAGTCAATCTCTATTCCTCAAAGCAGTCTTCTCATATCTGAAAATATGTCATTCTAGTCCAAACCTTGGTAAAAATACATAGTGTTTCTAATTGTGTCCTGTTACAAAAGAAAATAGATTCTTATACAAATGACTGCATTACCATAAATTTAAAAAAATTCACAAATAATTTCCAAGTTCTGGAGAAATCAGGTAGAAATAACAGAATATACTTCAAGTTACACTCACAAGAGCGTAACTTACTTGATTGTTAAAAGTTGTAAATAGCTTAAAAGAAAAAAAAATGTTGTCATGACTCTGAGAAGCAATACAAAAAGAATTAGCAAGTCTAAAAAAGTTATGAAATTGTATCAGTCTTCTATTTGTCAAGTCCATACACTTAAGTCCTGTTCTGCTGTTCTGCTTGGTATTGAGTTGGCAATTCTCATGAATTCATCTGTTCTCTAACAAGAGTCCTGGAGATATATATATGATTTCAATAGTACAATCTCCAAATTTTTCAGAAACCTGCATTGAAGAGCTCATGTCAGAATACTATGGCTGATTATAAACAGTTCTTTAAAATGGATCAAAGTAAAACCATAATTGTGGATGACAAAAATCTTAGGACAGCCATGGTCAAAGACAAAATTAACAAGAAAATTTGGTTATTTATGTGGTATCCAACAATTTAACATAATAATCATTATTATCACTGATAAAATACACTGATATATCAAATTAAAGAAATTTTATATAATTTTGAAACACATATTAATAACACATATAAATATAACTGAAAGAAAGTTAAATAACATTTCATTTTTGACAATGCTTTCTGACTGATTTTACCATACCAAAATACGTCTCTCTTGAACTTCAAGGTATCTAATCTCTAAAAAGTTAATGAAGTCAAAAAGACTGAATTTAAAGTTTGAAATTTTGGTTTTAGAAAGTTTGTAAAACATTAGAAGTTTAAAACATAGGATTATAGGACATTATAAAGTCATTTATTTAGCCAAAATGATAATTTGAAGATTTTAATACCAAAAAACACTTTACTTTTTAATGAGGAGACATTTTTTTAAACAAGAAGACCTGGCAAAGGCAGAATGAGGTCATATGGATCTGTCTCTTATTTCCTATTTATGAATTTTTTACACTGTATTAAAAATGCAATCCAAAAATATTTTATTATCTCTTAATTATTATACAAGACTTATTCAAAAAGGAGAACCAAATTTTACCTTGCTTAGTATATCATTAATGCCATAGTTAATTTTAATAAATCTTACAAACAAATCTAATTGTAATCATTTTGATCACAAAGTAAAATTTGCATAAACCTTTTATAATCTTTTATAATTTTCTATTAAAAATCAGCTCAATTATTTGAGAAAACCCGGTTATTCCAAAAAGGGTCTCAGATTCTAGGCTTATATCACTGTGATTTTTATATTCATGCTTAATTTATAGAAAAGCTAAATAATTCTCTTTTAATTTGAGCCAACTTGGTTACACATAAATTTTTTTTCACAAAATTAATCTGCCATAAGATTTCTAAAACTTGCTAAAATCTTTAGCTTTATTCTAAACAGTATTTCCTTTCTTACTTTTTATATCCACTTTGATTTAGCCATTATTTTTGTTTATTAAACTTAAACCAACTTAAAAACCACTAAACTAGACAAAATAATTTTTTTAACAAAAACCACATTTCCATACCTTTTTATAACACCTTATAAAACATAAAGGCTACTTTCCATATATACTTTGCATGTAAAATTGTTACTCTTATATCAGTAATTTTTATTACATACATTGATTACAATGTTAACTATCAGTAACTTTCATTTTTAATTAAAAAACTAGAGGACAAGCAATTATAATTATATACCAGGTAGACAACTCAGAATAAAGGACAGAACGTAATAATGCTTGACCCTTCATGACAAACAATATGAGTTTAATGGTAAGTGGAGGCATTATAGATGAAAAACATATCAATATTATCTAAGTGTTATTTTATTTTTAATCTGGCATTATTTCTTCATGGAAAATACAATCGGCTTTCAATTTGCATAAATATTTGCTCTTTATTAAAATAAAATGGATAAAATATTTATAATGTACTTTAGGCTAAAAACAACATGCTATATCCTACAAATTAAACCAAATCAAACAACTTAATCATTGAAATATTTAAAAAACAGGTTGGCTTTAAATATATCACATAATTCTCAAACACAATGGAAGACATATTATATTATGCAATATAAATTTAAATGTGTTACTGACATGAATATGTTCAAAAAAGCATGACTATAGTATAACAGAATATTTACATAATTACTAGTGAGAAACGTTTTAAAGAGACTAGCTGATACTACATTTATTAAACACATTAATAGAAGGACTTTGGTGAGAATACTTCTAAACTGAGAACCAGAGAGCATTACGGTATCTGTGTATATAGTATTTTCATAGTTTCCTTGTTAAGGGGCTTGAAATCTTTGAAAAGCTTGTATATTAATAATAACACTTGTGAGATAGATACATTTTTCTCATTGGTAAAAACTTGAACTTTTACTTGAACACTGTATGTGGGAGATAAGGCAATGTCTTTGTAAAAGGATACGAGTTTTGATACAGAAAATATACTTTGGCCAGGCTAGGTGGCTCAGACTGTAATCCCAGCACTTTGGGAGGCCAAGGTGAGTGGATTGCCTGAGCCCATGGGTTCGAGACCTGCCTGGGCAACTTGGTGAGACCTCATCTCTACAATAAATCAAAAATTAGCCAGGCGTGGTAGTATGTGCCTGCAGTTTTGGCTACTTGGAAGACTGAGGCAGAAGGACCACCAGAGCCCAGCAGGTCAAGGCTGCGGTGGCCGGAAGTGTGCCACTGCACTCCAGTCTGGGTGACAGAGTGAGACTCCAACTAAAAAGAAAGAAAGAAAGAAAGAAAGAAAGAAAGAAAGAAAGAAAGAAAAAGAAAGAAAGAAAGAAAGAAAGAAAGAAAGAAAGTACACTTTACTGGTTATTTTGTATACTTTTTACAAAGGCTTATTGAAAATTGAAATAAGATGTTTTTGTTTTCTTACTTAGGAGCACCCACCCTTGCTTCTGTGCCCCTTCATCTTGAGATGGGTTTGCTGGACCTTGGTCAACTGCTCTGCTTTCTGGAAAATGGACCTCAAGGAAAATTACTTTCTATGTGGTTGACTGTATTATATAGTCAATCTTTTTCTACACTCATAAGTTTAGTGTCTGGGCTTGCAAAATAAATTGATAAAAAAGAGATTCATGTCTGGGTTTGCAAAATAAACTGATAAAAGACAGATTAGTGGCTCACGCCTGTAATTCCAGCACTCTGGGAGGTGGAGGTGAGAAGATTGCCTGAGCCCAGGGGTGCAAGACCAGTCTGGGCAACTTGGTGAGACCATGTCTCTACAATAAACCAAAAAAGAAAAAAAAAAAGCTGGGCATGGTAGTGTGCACCTATAGTTCCAGCTACTTGGAAGACTGAGGCAGAAGGATCACCTGAGCCTAACAGGTTGAGGCTCGGTAGCTATGAGTGTGCCACTGCACTCCAACCTGGGCAGGAGAGAGTGAGACTCTGACTCAAAAAAAAAAAAAAAAAGAATGATTAGTAAGAAAAAAAAACACACAAATTTTATTCAATGTTGTAAGTTGTACATGGCATGAAGGAGGTTAACTCATAAAGGAGAAAAAGAAACAAAAAAGCAACTAGTCTTTGAGGCTTTAGTACCTTTTGGACAAGGGATAATAAGTTTATAGAGAATTGATGAGACAGAGGACAGGTGTTTTTGGACTTCTTAGAGGGTAGATTATGAAAAGGTGTATATCTGTGGGACACTAATAGTATATAAAGGCTAATCTGTAAGACTTCTTTATGCAGACTCTTCTGATGTCATCTCTATCTTTGATGATAAACGTTGTCCTTTCCTTACTTGTATGGGAAAGAGAGGACCTTCACTGGGAGAATTTATGTCTTAAATTTAGGTAGAGAGGGGGATGGCAAGAAGCTCATCCTATGCCTTTTCTCAATGGCCTGTACCTCAAAATGATCTTTATGAAAGAGTGGCATATTTTGGGGAGGTATATTTTGATTCCTTATGACTAAAAGGTTTTTTTAACTACTTTTTATTCATTAATAATAATTATATGTTTAAAAAGGCTCAGAAGGTAACATTTTCCACCTGGATAGATTTTCTTCTATCTGATCACAGCTGATTTCTGTACTGATAAATAGTAAAATAGAGACTCAAATTTCCAAAACTCAAGAGATCCACAGACATGAATTTAATTTAAACCAAGTTATAGATCGAGAATCAGATATGCTTCCCTAACTTTGAAATGAAATGGAAATCTGGAGTAGGCACACAGAAAGGAGCACTCAAATCCTTAGTAGTAAAACCAATAAATATGAAGTTGCTGTGTTATACAAAAATCTACCTGCTATTGAAATAGGGACAGTGCACTTAATTCACAAATACCAACACCAAAATACAAGTTATAAAAGGAGAGGCTTTTATCAGCCAAGAGCTGGGCCGGCGACCATTTGCCTGCTGGACATAACAGTCCCACAGCAGGGGCCCCCATTAGCTATAGGGGGAAAATCACATTGGGACTTTCCAAGTGGGCCAAACCGCAACATCCTGGAGACCTAGGTACCTTTCAAGCAATGCTAGTGGGGTTCACAGAAGCGAAAAAAGCTATTAAACAGTTTAACCTAGCGAGCAAGTGTTGTTGCCAGTTTCCAGGAAGGGAACTTTTTTTTTTTTTGAGTTGGAGTCTCACTCTGTTGCCCAGACTGGAGTGCAGTGGCCGCTCCCGGCCACGGCAGCCTCAACCTGCTGAGCTCCGGTGATCCTCCCGCCTCAGCCTTCCAAATAGCTGGAATTACAGGCATGCGCTACCATGTCCGGCTGATTTTTTGATTTATTGTAGAGATGAGGTCTCGCTGCCCAGGCGGGTCTCGAACGCGCGGGCTCAGGCAATCCACTCACCTTAGCCTCCCAAAGGCACGGGATTACAGGCTGAGCCACCGAGCCCGGCGGAACTTTTTTTTTTTTTTTAACTGTGCAAAGGCTGAGTGCATGTGTAGTTTAATTTTTGACGTTGTAGATGTCTTTTTAACCCCCCTTCCACATTCCTCCCTTTCAGTTGTTCCTGGAGTCAAATCATTGACTCTTTATACAGGGGATTATATTGAGTTCTGAGGACCATTAATTTTGTTGATGACACATTATTTTTAACATAACCAAGGAGGCTTATGTATGGGCCTTGGTTTTTCCAAGGAGCAATAGTTTCGCACCCCCATGCAGCACAGTGGTATTGTCCTGCTTTGTGGCAATGGGCTGGTCCCAATGTCCGGCAAGCATAAAAACCAACAGATTTAAGTTCTTTTTTATAAGCAAGGTGCCACATTCGTCAGTGTGTGTGCCCCAGAGGGTCAGACCTGGCCATAATTTACAAGGGCAAAATTAAAAACAGGTTGCCTGCTTCCTCTGTAGTTGGCAAATACAGTCCCAGTGATGGTATTTCTCAGTTCCCAGGAATAGTTCCCTGGAGTATAGGGATTACGTAGGTTAGGCCAACAGGCCTCTAGCTGGGGAAAGTGTGCAAGGAATATGATTAAGATACCAGGGCCCACAAAAATCTTATTTTTAGAGAATTTTCTCCAGTAGCTGGTTTGACGACTTTCCATGTTTCCCAAGGTGTGGTGGTGGCTGCCTTTACTTGTGAATAATGAATCCAGGGGCAGACACCACTGACTCTGACGGCCATAAGAGTAGTAAGGATTACTATGTGGGGCCCTTTTCACCTTGGGGTGAGACCCTCAGCTTTGTGTCATTTTATCTAGACCTGGTCACCGGGCTGGAATGGGTGTGAATGTTCCAAAACTGGTTTCTGGAAGGCTGCCTGCACAGTCTCAGTGACAGCTTGCTGAACTTGTTGAAAAGCCTGCAGTGACTGAGGCAAATTATGGTTAGATAGTTCTAGTGCTTTTTCCAGTCCAATTTTTGGAAGTAATGGTGGGGGTCGTCCAAACAGAGTTTCAAAGGGGGTTAGACCCTTGATGTATGGGGTACACCAGTCCCTTAAGAGTGCATAGGGAAGGAGTGTTACCCAACCTTCGCCGGTCTTCAGGGTTAATTTGGTTAAGGTCTCCTTAAGGGTCCAATTCATTCTTTTTACCTTTCCTGAACTCTGGGGATGATAAGCACAATATAAGTTCCAATTTATCCCCAAGGCCTTTGCAATACCTTCAGTAAGTTTAGAAATAAATACTGGGCCATTATCTGAGCCTATTGAGATAGGTAGACCATATCTTGGTATGGTGTCATTTAAGAGTTTCTTTACTGTTACAGAAGCAGTTTCAGTTTCTGTAGGAAATGCCTCGACTCATCCTGAGAAGATGTCTACCAAGACCAATAGGCATTTATATCCATATTGCCCAGGTTTGACTTCTGTAAAGTCTATTTCCCAATGTCTCCTGGGGGTTAGGCCCCTATCTTGGACCCCTTGAGTGGATACACTGACCTTAGCATTATTAGTCTGCTGGCATGACATGCAGCCTTGAATGAGCTTCTGGGCGAGTTGGTCCAGATGAAGGAGATAGAATTATTTTCTTATAAGTTTGGTCAGTTTTGTCCTTCCCAAATGAGTACCTTCGTGGAGCTGCTTTAGGATTTGTTGTTCCAGGACTCGAAGGAGGAAGGTTCTGCCTCTTTCGAGTTTCCTTTTTGGTGGCCTGGGCAATGGATGATGGCGACCTGTTTGGGGACCCATACTGCTGCCAGGAGGTCTAAGACCTCCATTTTATTTTTTATAGTTTTCCCTTATGTGGTGAGCAATCCCCACTCCCTGTAAATTGTCCCGTGAACGTGTGCAGTTGCAAATGCATACCTGCTGTCAGTGTAGATGTTAACAACCTTTCCTTCACCTGCTTTTAGGGCCTCGGTTAGGGCAATCATTTCTGCTTTTTTGGCCAATGTTCCATGCAGAAGAGGCTCAGCCCAAATAGTTCCCCGTAGAGTGACTACTACTGCCCCTGCACACCTTACCCCATTCTAGATGAAACTGCTGCCATCCAAGAAAAGTGTTAGGTCAGGGTTTGTTCTAGGGACATTGGTTAGGTCCCAGTGCAGCTTCTGGAACTCAGTTGTTTTATAACAACAATGTGGCGACCCCGTGGGACTTTCTTCTGGTAGTAAAGTTGCGGAGTTCAAGCTGGGGGTATCCTGGAACTTGATGTGGGATTGATCTAAAAGCAGCACTTGATAATGAGTTATTTGGGTGTTCGACATCCATTTGTCAGGGATCCCTCAGAGTAAAGACTCCACTGCATGCGTGGCCGTGACACTCAGATTCTGTCCCAATGTTAGTCTTTACTAATATAGCAACGGCTGCTATAACCCACAAGCAGTGTGGCCAGCCCGAGGCTACTGGGTCCAATTTTTTTGACAGGTAGGTGACTGGCCTGTTCCATGGGCTGAGTTTTTGGGTTAGGACCCCCAGGTGATACCTTGTCTTTCATCCACATAAAAGTGGAAAGGTTTTTTAATATCCAGCAAGGCCAGGGCCAGAACTGAGACCAGGGTGTTTTTAAGGGCTTTGAAGCATTTGTCCCCCTCTGGTGTCCATTTAAAATTAGCCTCTGGTCCCTTGGTTATTTCATAGAGGGGTTTTGCGAGTTCAACAAACAGGGATTCATAGTCGGCAGTATCCTACAGCTCCCAAGAATTTCCGGACCTGCCTTTTGCTTCCTGGGGCCGGGATGCCTGCTATAGCCTGAATGTGCTGGGAAGTCAGGGATCTTTTACCTCACTTGAGGTTATACCCAAGGTATGTGGCTACAGTCACACAGAGCTGAGCCTTTTTTGCTGACACCCTATACCCCAGAGTCTGAAGTTCTTTAAGCAGGTGCCTGGTGGCACGCAGGCACTCACCTCTGATGTGGCCGTGATTAACAGATTATTTACAAACTGTAGCAGAGTCACTTCAGGGTGCTGTTGCCAGAAAGCTCAGAGGTCTTGGTGGAGAACTTCATTGAACAGTGTGGAAGAGTTTTTAAATCTTTGTGGGAGTCGTGTCCAGGTTAACAGGACATTTTCCCCTTTTTCAGGATCTGTCCATTCAAAAGCAAACAAGGGTTGGCTCTGCTCAGCCAATGGGATGCTGAAGAAGGCATCCTTAAGGTCCAGGACAGTGTATGTATGCCTCTTTGGAGTTAACCTGCTAGGAGGGTGTACAGGTTGGGGACCATGGGATAGATATCCTCCACTTGTTTGTTGACCTCTCTGAGGTCCTGGACAGGGTGGTAGTCTCCTGTGCCTGCCTTTTTGACAGGAAGAAGTGGGGTTTCCAGGATGAGTGTCACGGCACTAGGATTTCGGCTTCCTGGAGACACTGGATGTGGATTGCTATGCCTTTTCAGGCCTCTGGGGATATAGGGTACCGTTTTACCCTAATGGGTGTTGCCTGACTTTTGAGGTGTACAATGACTGGCAGTTGATGGGATGCCAGCCCAAGGGAGTTTAATTCGGCCCAGACTTGGGGGAACTCAGTCTGCAGCTGAGCCAGCAGTATGGCGTTGAAGAGTCAAGAAGGGCCCCACCTTCTGTTAACACGTATTCCTCACTTAGGGGAACAATAACAAAAATTTTTGATGCCCCAGGTGGGTTTAGGCTTACTGCCATCGTGGTTTCCTCAAAACCTATGTTGGCCTTAAACTTGTGTAAGAGGTCACTTCCCAGGAGTGGGTATGGGCAGTTTGACATTACAAGGAATGAATGAGTTACTTCCCCTTTTCCCAAATTTGTTGTTATTTCGGTGGTCCAGGGGCATAATTGAGTTCCCGTTGTCCCCTGGACCAAGGAATGCTTATTCTGAAGCAGGCCGTTGTACTTTTGGAGGACTGAATACTCAGCCCCTGTGTCCACTAAGAAGTGACAGGGCTTCCCCCCATCGTAAGTTTCACCCTGGGCTCCGGGGGGGAGGATTGACAGAGCCCTGGCTCCATCAGTCAGTTTGTAATTGAAGCACGGGAGTAGATTTTGGTGGGCACCCCCCTGGAGGGCACTCTTGTAGTCGGGTTGGCCTTTCTGAGCAGTTTTTTACCCAGTGCTCAATTTTTTTTACAGTAGGTGCATTGATTTTTTGCTAGTGGAGTTTTTTGCCCAGTGCTGGTTCCTCTTTTCCCCATTGGTTGCTTGGGTTTAACTTCCTGTAAGGCTGCTGCTACTACTTTGGCCATCTTTTTTGGTTTGTTGGTCTTCAAGCGAGTTCCTGTTATTATAGAACTTCTGGGATACCTCAGTTAATTCTGATAAACTTTTTCCTTCAAATCCTTCAATTTTATGCTATTTCTTTCTTATGTTAGGAGCCGACTGGGAGACAGAGGATATAACTAAGGTCCTCTGATTTTCTGGAGCCTCTGGGTCTATGGGAGTATATGTCCGATAGGCCTCCATAAGGTGTTCCAGAAAAGCCATGGAAGATTCCCGTGGGCCCCGAGTTACCTCGCTTACCTGAGACAAATTTGTGGGCTTCCTGGCGGTGGCCTGGAGACCCCCCATTAGAGTCGGGTGATAGGTGGTGAGACACTCCCTACTGTAATTGTTATTTGGGTTCCAATTATGCTTCTCAGCGGGGAAGACATGGTCCACATGGTCCTGCTCTGCTGGTCTACCATCTGGTCCCAGGACCAATTTTCTTGCCTCCTGACAAATTCGTTTTCTTTCCTCCACAGTAAAAAGGGCTTCGAGGAGCTGTTGGCAGTCATCCCAAGTGGGCTGGTGGGTGAAGAAAATAGTTTCTGAAAGGCTTATGAGGCTCTGAGGTTTTACAGAGAACACCAATTTTGGTGCCTCCAATTGTAAAGATTGCTAGTAGAGAAAGGGGCATAAACTATAAAGGGCTGGTCTCCCAAACCTCCCATGTCTAGTCCTGGGGCCTGTCTCAAGGGGAGGACTGAGGAAGTTTGTGGTTCTGAGTTCCCTGAAGACAAGTCAGGGCTAGTTGGTTTATTGGGGGTGGTTGGGCCCTTGGGAGATGCATGGGGAAGAGGGGGATAAAGGGGCCGATACGAGGACCCACTCCTGGTGAGTGATGGGCTGAGAACCTTGTGGACCCCCTGCTCCCGCTCAGATGTAGAGTAGGGTGGGGGAATTTCATCATCCTCTGGTGGGCTTTGGAGGACCAGAGGTTTGACTTTTGGAGTTTCCTATAGCACTAAAACATGAGAAGAATTAGCTTTCTTTTTGGCTTTCTTCATCCATGATGGCTGCTGTATTACCAGGAGGTACCAGGCAGTGATGTACAGGATCTGGTCTGGGTGGCGTTGATAGATGAACTGTCAGACCTTCCCCACTATGGCAGGGTTGAAGGTCCCCTCTGGCAGTCAGCTGCAATTAGGAAATGTGGGCCATTCGAGGGAACAAAAGGTGGTTAGGTTTCCTTGGTTTACATGATAATCTGACTGCTGTGCCACTCCTTGGAAATTCTTGAAATGGCACAAAACCAGTTGTAGAGGGGTGTCAGACTTAGAGCATTGCTGCCCCATAATATCAATAGCAATGACAGACACAACAGTGGCTAACACTGAACAAATAAAGACAATAACACAAACTGAACAGACAGACTTAACTGCCTGTGGGCAATACCAGAGGGCCCAGTGATGTCTCACTGGGACCTCCGACCCAGGAATAAGTGCTGCATCCTGCTTTCCTGCGGGTCCAATGAGACGTGTGCACAAACAGAGCAGCAACTTGACTCACCTCTCAGAGGGCTCTGGGGACGTTGTGAGTCTGCCAGAGATGACAGTCAGCCATTTGCGAGTCCACAGACTCACCAGGCCTGATGAACACTGAGGTTTGCAGGTATGCAGACCCACAAGGTCTAGCTGGTGATTGGGGCTGGGGATTAAGCTCTCAGATCTCCTGGGCAAGCTCCCAAATGAAATAGGGACCGAGTGCTTAATTCACAGATGTCAACACCAAAGTACAAGTTATAAAAGGAGAGGTTTTCATTAGCCAAGAGCCGGCCGGTGGCCATTTGCCTGCTGGACATAACAGGCCCACAGCAAGGGCCCCCATTACCTATAGGGACTTGCTCAAATGAGGGAAAACCGCATTGGGACTTTCCAAGTGGGCCAAACCACAATATCCTGGAGGCCAGGTACTTTTCAAGCAATGCTAGCAGGGTTCACAGAAGCGAAAAAAAAAAAAGCTATTAAACAGTTTAACCTAGCCAGCAAGTGCTGTTGCCAGTTTCCAGGAAGGGAACTTTTTTTTTTTTACTGTGCAAAGGTTGAGTACATGTGTGGTTTACTTTTTGACTTTGTAGATGTCTTTTTAAGCCCCCTTCCACATTATAATCTATTTGCTCTATTACCATATATTTTAATCCTTGTTACTTGGTGGTGGGAGCCAGAGGGACTCTTGAAACTAATTTGATTAATGGCTAGAAGGATAAACACTTATCAACATAAAGTTATTATCATGGTAACAGTTTATTATAGCAAAAGATACAATACAATAATAGCAGGAAACAAATATCTATAGGCAAAAGCTGGAGACTCCTCATACAGGGTTCCAAGCTCTCTCTCTCTGAAAGCTTAAAGTGAAATGTAATTTTTTCATGTGAGATATCTGCACCCAAGGAATCCATCTGCATCTCAGTGTCCAGAATTCTTAAGGTACAAGCTTCAATGCAGGATCCAGGTATACCATGAATCTCTATTTTTAAAAAATATACTACAGTTTATTACAACCCATCACATTACACAGTCATGAGACTAAGTGTTTGACCAAAGACTATTGCCATGGCTACAGAGCTACACAAAGACTGATTAAAATATTCATGCTGCATTGACTGTTTGTCCCACCTAGACTACCAACCCAAAATAAAAGTGATGTGGTAGAAGATTTTTATGTCAAAGACAGTTTTCATTAAATAAGGCAATGCAGTATAACAGTGAGCAATGTTTAGTTTGTTTAACTTGGAGTCTATATAGTCATACATCTTTTAAGGACTGGGATACATCCTGTGAATTGTATCATTAGGCTGTCACCATTGTGTGACCATTATAGAATGTACTTCCACAAGCTTATGTAGCATAGCCTATTGCAAAACTAGGGTATATAGTATAGACTATTGTTCCTAGGCGACAATCTTGGACAGCATGTTACTCTCTTGAATACTGGAGGCAATTAGAACACAATGATAACTATGTCTGTATCTAAACATACCTAAACATTAAACAGGCACAATAAATATATGGTATTATGGGACTACCCTTTTATATGTGGTCCACTGTGGGGGGCCAGCCCCTGCAGAAAGATTTAGAAGGCCCCTTGGAAAGTGTGGCGGCGTCGGCAATTATTCTAGAGAAATAGAGAGGGGAGAAAGAAAAGACTGGACTCCTGCTCAGGTGACCAGAAGTCATTTAATGGGTATAATCCCTGGGCTTTTATCCCCAAACTCCACAAAGTTATCATCATGGGATCTCCTGCTGCTGTGTTACACAAACGGTAGCATGTGCCTTTCACATGAACAGGTTCAGGTGCACACAGGACACCCCCCACTCTCAAGCATATGTATTTTTCAAACATAAGGAAAAACATGAAGTTCTTATCCGGTTTCTATGTACCCTTAATTATTTATAGCTATATAGCATTGTTCAATGCTTACACCTAAAACCAACATAATGATATATTGGCTTTTACTATTCTATGCTAACTCAAACTGGTTTCTATAAAACAATTGGTGCTATGGTTACTCTCTCCTAGCACTAGCCAGCCTAATACAAACTTCACTGGCCCCCCTAAGTCAAACTGAACTAACCACACTTCTATAATACAATGGTTACTTAATTTTTCTTAATCTATATAAACTATTTTCTTAAAACCTATATCTATAAATTTCTAAAGGCCATATCGAGAGAACCTGTGGCCTGCACTAAGGCTCCTCAATGTGACTCAAAGCCAAACTTAAACCGTGATAAAGCAAAAGACCATAAGCCGTGGGGAATGGGAAAAATAGACTCCTAGGTTAACTGTGTTCTTTCTGGTTTCAGAGTTTTCTGTTAGAGCCAGCTGGAGCTTTTTTTGGTAATTTGTGCCAAATGGAAAAGGAGGGAGGGAATGGGTCAACAGCTCCCAAACACATCCTAGTGGTCTCGGGGTCAGTGGCCCTTCCTTTTCCCTAACGCTCAGTGGGCCTCCGTGGCCGGCTCCCAGCAGTCCACTACTAATATGTGACTATAATACATATAGTCTTCTTTTTTATCTTTTAACTCCAAAACCTAATTGTTTTGTGATAGGCAAAAAATTTCTCTCTTTTAAAATCTTTGATTTCATTATGATATCTACCTCATACAAAGCTCTGGGGAATTAAAATTTTAAAAAATATGTTAGCTCCTTTGGCACTTAGTAATTGTTCAAATAATGAATGCAGAATATTAAATCTTTAAACCATTCAAAACTATCATAAATTTCACTGAAAAAAGTAAGCAATTCAATTATTATTTTTAAAAATTTGGACCAAGGGTCTTTCATTCTGATTGCAACATTTGTGCTGAAGCACTTGTTCCACTGCAAACTAAATAGAATGAGATGGTAGATGTCAGGAGTATTGAATATTTATCCTAGATTCATCTGCCCTTTGCTCACACACTGTGTGTGTTGACCAAAATGACCTCAGGATCTTCTTGGCAGCCTCTTCAGAAAAGAGGACACGCTTGACTCATCAGTGTCTGGTCTTGAATTTCAAGTGGTTTTTCAGTAAGCATAATGTGTCTGTCTAGTTCTGCTGTGCAGCGGTGCAGGAGATCATGTGCTTCAGCTTCTGTAGGTCAGGGCTGGTTGTTTGACAAGCCTTACCTTTTCTTTACTGTTTCTTTACTAGATCATTGGTATGTTGAAATAAGACCCTTTCCCCTTCAACTTTTTGTTGTTCCTGTTGTCCTTAGTTTTTACAATGCTACAGCAAACATCAAAAACATTCTTTACATAAAGTAAATCAGGCTACCATAGCAGTTGTTTTTATTATGTAAAAACGAATCTAGAAGGCGACTTCTAATTTGGAAAAATATATTTAAATTATATACAGTCATATGCACTTTCCTTTTAGGATAATTAACTTTTAGGAATACATTTTATTTTTAATTATTAGGGCTGAGTTAAAGGTTATGTCTACTTGTTGAATATTTTCCAAGGACTGATTTTTTAAAAATTGTTAATAAACATGCTTACCTAAAACTGTTAATATTCACATTATAAAGTACCATTGCCCAATTAACAAGAGAAAAAAAAACCAAAATAAGATAATTTTTTTTTAAAAAATGACATTGTTAATAATTATTTCAAAATTCATAGGTTGAATAGCAACTTATGTAAGTTAATAATCAGCCTTTATCAGCAGTAGTTCATTATGGGTGAATCTTTTCTCTATTTTGATTGCAAAAATATCTATAGTTTTCCATGATTCATATGGAACATATGTTTTAAATTTTTGAAAATATTATGGTTTGTTCTATTGATTATGAACTCAGGAATCAAATTTTTAGGACTTAATCTTACAGTCCTTACTAGCACCAGAGAGTGAAGCTTAAAAAGAAGTTGATTTTGCAAAAGTATACTACTTGAAAAAATAAATTAAATTTGTATATGTATACTTATAAAATTTTATTTTGTCTGCTTGAAAAAAGAAAAGTACATAAAAATTAAAAATAAATCTTAAAAATGAATCACTATTGGGAATTAAAAATGTTATTTTACATGTTTTCTTTTGGGGCTTGTTTCTATTCCAAACAATTAGAGAACTGCAATTTATTTAACCATTTCATTAAGAAATGACATTCAGGCAACTATCTCAGGGGTCCCCCCTACTGTGGCTTTTCTGTCCTCTCAATAAATTCTACTTAAAAAAAAAAAAAGAAATGCCATTCAGCCTCTTTCTGATAGTATTTCTATTTTTAAAAAAATCTGAATCAAAGGTACTCATGTATAAATTATTTTCCTTCTTTTGAATTTTTATAAGATAAATTCTTTAAAAGAGGATACAAAAATACAGTTTATGTGCATTTTGAAATATTATCTTGTTTCTCTACAAAACTGTAATCACCTCTAAATGATATTATTATTAAGCATTTAGTACAGAATAATCAGAAAAGAGATAACAGTAGGAATAATATAGAAGTCATTTACCACCTAGAGATAACTATCCTTCACCTTTTAAGGTAAGTATATAGATATATTTAGTGCTTTTGAGACATATTATCAAAATTCTTACATAAGTATTTCTGGAAATTTGTGTTACCACTAATTAATAACTAAGCTAAATGTTTGTTTGCATTGGGGATTATCATTTTGGCTTTTGTGAATTTAATAGGTACAACATGTTATCTATTAAAAACACTTTTAAAAACATCTTTTGAAAAATTATTTTTAACTTTTTCCTTGTTTCATCCAAAACAGTACACTTAACTTTCAGTGTCCTGGAACAAAATGGCTTTGATCTAAATTCGGAAATTGTCACGTAAAGTGGACTTGCTAGTTCTTAGACTTAATGTGTCTTAGTTTTTCTGAGGTTATCCCTAATGATCTGTTAAAAAAAAAAATTGCTCAGGAAAAAAAATGGTGCCTATTTTTAGAAACAGGCAAAGATAGTGAGCAAAAGAAAAAATGTCAGCAAAGTCACTCATGTGAAAATGTAAATCATAAGTACCTATTAATGGAGAATCTTCTATTTAGGGGTTATAAGGTCAGCTTTCTTAGCTTCATTAGATTGAGTTAAGTAGGAAACAACTTAAATCTTTAGTACAATTTCATCTGTAACTATATTTAAAATGAATTTGTATGCTATATAAATTTTCATTGTGTTAATCTCAGGATGATTCTGAATTATTTAGATAATGAGAAATTTAAAAAATCATATTTTGCTTTTAATTAGCAAATATTGTTTATGTAGGCAAGCTCAATCATTCTATCTTTGATGATTTCTGGTAGGATACCAGCACAATGGGAAATATGAATGATGAACAAGGAAAACCAGCCCCATGTCTCGAGAAAATGAGGAGGTAAACATGAAAAAAATGCAAAAGACAGAAAAGTGGCTATTGATTGTTTTGTTTCAAGTTATCAGGAAAGTATATTTATTTACTCAGCTATCTTTTGACAATTATTACCTAGATGCTATAGATAGAGATGCGCACACACACACACACACACACACACACACACACACACACAAGTTCCCTTTCTTCAAGGATTTCACATGTACACAGCAAAATATAAAAGATATATCAGGTGGCATTCACATGTAAAGATAATAGTTCATTCTATATGGTCAGAAATATGCTAAGAGTGTGTGTGTGTGTGTGTGTGTGTGTGTATGTGTGTCTACCTTGAGCAATAGAAATAATTATAATTAATGAATATTATTCTGTAACTTGTTGAAACAGATGACTCACTGTTGAGTAAAGCAAGTTGTAGTTTCTGAGCAATTTCAGCTCTATATTTCAATTATCACTCCATATTAGCTATTGTGTTAGTTTTCTACTTTTACTATACCAAATCACCACAAATTTAGATGCTTAAACAATATGATAAAAAAGTTCTATTCTACAGTTTTGTAGTTTGAAAATCAACACTAATCTCAGTGGATTCAAATTAAGGTATTGGCAGGGTTGTATTCCTTTCTAAAGGCTTTGAGGGAAGATGTGCTTTCTTGCCTTCTCCAACTTTAAAGACTTTCTGCATTCCTTGACTCATGTTGCTCTTTCTGCATTCCTTGACTCATGTTGCTCTTACTCATCTTAAAGCCTGTAATAATCAGTTAGCCATATTATCCTCACACTGATGCTTATTCTGCCTTTCTCTTCCACTTTTAAAGATGCTTGTGATTTTTAAAATTCCACCCAAATAATCAAGAGTAGTCTCCTTACTTTAAAGGTCACTTGATTAATAAACTGAATTACATCTGCTACCTAATTTCCCATTTACCATAAAACCTAACATATTTAGCAGTTGTGGAGATTCGGTCAGGAACATCTTTGAGTTGGGGTGCATTATACTGTTTTACACAGCCATGAACTATGAAGATGGAGGATACATCTGGATATAATTTGGTGTTTTAATACAGTAACTCTATTTTATTTATTTATTTATTTATTTATTTATTTATTTATTTGAATTGCAGTCTCACTCTGTCATCCAGACTGGAGGGCAGTGCAGTATGGTCTTGGCATGCTCACAGCCACCACAGCCTTGACCTGCTGGGCTCAGGCAATCCCTCCACCTCAACTTTCCAAATAGCTGGAACTGCAGGTGCATGCCACCATGCCCAGCTAATTTTTTGATTTATTGTAGAGATGAGGTCCCTCAATTTGCTCAGGTTGGTCTCAAACCTGTGGACTCAGGCAATCCTCTCACCTTGGCCTCCCAAAGTGCTGGGATTATAGGCATAAGCCACTGCACTTGGTCTTCAATAACTCTTAAACTACTCTTGAACATGTTCAACATTTTAATGAACTTCAGGGAGCTTTCGTTTTGGTCTTTCAGTGTTTTAGAAAACCACTCAAACTGCATTAATGAGTTTCTGATAAAAATTTTTATCAGGGCTTTCTTGGCCTTGGAACCTAGACATTTTGGGTCACTTTGACACTGGAAACATGCTTCTTGTCTATTGTCTGGATCATGTGAATCCCTACTGCACCTAATAAATCCATGTCATCTGGGACAGGTTCTAAAAGAAGTAAAACTTGACCACAAGACCACAAAAACCTCTGTGTTCCAAGGAACCATAAGACACGTGGTATTATTTTGGGGCACCAAATTAGAGTCTAAGCTATTGATTTGAGCTCTGAATTACAAGCACCAATATTTTAAAATTCTCAATATTAAATGAGTTTTGGAACCATTTTAGATTTGACAGATATCTTGTAGAGACTCAGGAGCCTGCCTCACTTGGTTTTCTGAAATTCATAAAAATTTCTTCCACAAATTTCCCAATATATAACATCATTCTTTCATTTTGTTTTGGTTTGTCTTTCTTTAGAACATTAGAAGTCAGCATACTTACCTTCAATTTATCTCTCTCTCCTTTATTTTCTGATACTTGGAAACACCTTCTTTGTAACAACCTTCAAAATCAGTTCCTTTATTATATGAATCCTAAATCCTTTACATCTTTTTTTTTTTTTCCTGGACTTCTTAGTTCAGCCAAATATTCCAGTAGTCAAATATAACTAAACACTACATAAGTTTAGAAGGATTGTATTTGGAATCAGGACCAATAAAAGGTTACTTTTTTTTTTTGGAGTTTACTCTCTTCTTGCACAAAGAAACTTCAGAAATTAAACAAGGAAAACTTGGATTTAAACTTGACTAGCAATAAATAGGAAACAAACAAATGAATTCTTTAGATTTATTGGATGTAATAAATTTAACATTCTTAAAATAAGACTTGCCAAGTTGTTATTTTGTTTTATATAGGTTAAAATGGTCCTCTTTCCAGGTAAACAGCCATAAGGAATGAACTGATTTTTTGGAACTATAGAAAGAAATGACTCCTTCTGGGTTAGATCAGCTGAGGAAAGAAAACCTTAATGGGTCAGATCATGCATAGTTTTGAGTGGCCACTGTGATTCCTGCTGAAGGCAGAAAGATACACAGAGACTCTCAATGCATCCTGTTTTTTTCTCCTTTCTTTCTTACTATAACTTAGTTTACCAAGAAATAAACTCAAAAGATGATACAGTTTAAGCGAAGTGTTCCTAACTCTAAAAATTTCTCTAAAACAGTTTTGGAAATCTCCCAGTATGGCATATGTTGGCTTCAACAGAGATGCATAAGTGAATTCTCAGAATTATCAGTTACTCAAATCTCAGTATACATTAATTTTATGATATTGTATTCTTCCTGTGATGATGCAGTGAAATAGTAGGAGTTTAGAGGAGAGGGAATGACTGTGACAGGTAAAGCATATTAGTCCATTTTGTGTTGCTATAACAGAACATCACATATGGGTAATTTATAAAGAATATGAAATTATTTCTCTCATGGTTCAAGAGGCTGGGAAGTTCAAAGGCATGATATTGGCATTATTTGGTATTTGGTTAGGGCCTTTTTGCTACACTATCCATGGCGGAAGTTAAAAAAGCAGGAGAGCACATGTGAGAGAGAGCAAGAGAGGACCAAACTCACTTTTACAGTAAGGCTTCCCTCAGGAGAACTAACCCACTCCTGAGATTATTACACTAATCTCTTCATGAAATCCTCATGAAGTACATCAGAACTCTCATGATCTAATCACCTATTAATAGGCCCCACTTCTCAAAACAGTTGCATTGAGTATTAAATTTCCAACATACAAAGTTTTAGGGACATATCCAAACCATAGTAGGTGTCAACAAAAAGTATTTAGGGGTAACCCCAGCAGAGTAGACTGTAAAAGTTGGCACCAATGTTAGCATTTGTAGAGGAGGAAAGAAGGCCAGGATGTCAGGAGAAATATAGGCCACACTCCTATTAACACTACTCTTCTGACTATCTTTACTTTAGTTATGAAAAGGGGGATGTATAACTTGATGTTTAGAAGAAAAATGCTTTTAAATTAAAGAAGCTATGAAACAAGAATATATTATAGCATGTTAGATGTTGACTTTTTGAAAGCATACACAGGCTGCCTTCTCATAAATAATTCTAGCAATTAAAACATGAGCATTATCTGGGACTGTACTTAATCAAACATGCTTTGAACTGAATGAATTACTAAATAAATGAGCATATGAAGATGGTCATGAGCAAGTGAGCTTGCAACACTGGTTTTGGGTAGTTGTTATTAGTTAGACTGTGCTTCCTAAAAGATGCTGAAACCTTAATCTTCAGTACTTGTTACCATGACCTTGTATAAAAATAAGGTCTTTGCAGACAGTCAAGCTAGGATGAAATCATTAAGGTGGGCCTAATTCTATATGACTATGTCCTTATTTATTTTATTTTATTTTTTTAAAAACAATTTGGGCACAGAGACAGACATGCGCAGGAAAAAAAAAATATGTGAAGAAACCTAGGAAGAATGTCTTGTAAGATTGGAGAAGTGCGACCATAAGTCAAGGACTCCTTGAAGCTGAAAGAGACAGGAAAGAATCCTTCCCTACTGCCTTGAGATGGGACATGACTGTGCTTATACCTCAGTTCTGAACTTCTATTCTCCAGAAATATGAGATACTACATTTCTTCATTTTTGAATTATTTCATTTGTGGTACTTTGCTATAGTACCCTAAGAAGTTAACAGTGAAATCCTTCTAAACAACAATAGTAAAAGCAAATGATTTTTTTTTTTTTTTTTTTGAGTTGGAGTCTCACTCCATCACCCAGACTGGAGTGCAGTGGCTGTTCCCGGCCACTGCAGCCTCAACCTGCTGGCCTCTGGCGATCCATCTACCTCAGCCTTCCGAGTAGCTGGAATTACAAGTATGCGTACCATGCCCGGCTGATTTTTTGATTTATCGAAGAGATGAGGTCTCGCCAAGTTGCCCAGGTGGGTCTCGAACCCTCGAGCTCAGGCAATCCACTCGCCTCAGCCTCCCAAAGCTCGGGATTACATGCGGAGCCACCGAGCCCGGCTAAAAACAAATGATTTAATGAAAACAACTACATTTATTTTGATCAGCATTGCTAAACTTTTTTCCAGTTTTTCTATTTACAGGTTGACGTATAAATAGATTGTCAACTTTGCTTTATAAAGGACGACCTATACAGTACTTTAAAGGTCTATAGAACTCAGACAACACATACAGTATATATTCACGATAATTCTGTATTATCTGATAGCTTCTACCCAACCCGCCTCACATAAAATTTTGCCAGGTTAGTTTTACTCTGAGTTACCATTTGAAAACAGATTAGGTGGTAGATAGATACATACCACAATGAAGTAAGAACAGTAATATGAAGTAATATATTTTAAACTCAAACTAATCTCATAATGCATAATGTTGAAATGTTGGCTTTTAAACTTATATATTCATTAATTTTTTTATGTTTCTGTTTATTTCTTGTTTGTGTATTTGGTTTTTGTTACAATGGTTGGCTAACTTAAGTACATAAAAATTATCAGGTAGCTGGGCTCAGTGGCTCAGCCTGTAATCCCGCGCCTTTGGGAGGCTGAGGTGAGTGAATTGCCTGAGCCCGCGGGTTCAATACCCGCCCGGGTAACTTGGCAAGACATCATCTCTACAATAAATAAAAAATTAGCCGGGCATGGTAGTGCGCGCCTGTAGTTCCAGCTACTTGGAAAGCTGAGGCGGAAGGATCGCCGGAACCCAGCAGGTCGAGGCTGCGGTGGCTGGGAGCAGCCACTGCACTCCAGTCTGGGCGACAGAGTGAGACTCCAACTCAAAAAAAAAAAAATTATCAAGTGATGAATCAATGTAAATATTTAATAATGATGTCTGAAAGATTATAGAATTTGATAAGTCAATATTTGTAAAAGAAAAAAAAAGAAGATATGAGGTAAGAGGAAGTTCAAATTGAACAGATCTAGCAAGATTTAAAAAAATAATAAAACCTGATGGGTAACTTGTTTAAAGGCCAGCATAAGTGTGTACTGTTTTCCTGGTTTCCTAAAAGTCCTTGAGAAATTGTTGTAGTGCAAATCATTTTGTCCTACACCCAGAACAAAAAAAGGCATCTCATCCAGAATAAAAATTAATTGCTTTCTGTTTATAAATTTGATTGTTGTAAGCATCCACTGTCTCTTCCTGCTAATGAAAATAAAATTAACGTTTTCCAGGTAAACAGCATTTTCCTTACATGTGCTGAAGTAGTCAGATGATCTTGTCACGGATGTTTTTGCCATCAAGCATTTCACTTAAAAGTTTTTAATCTTTCTTCAAAACCTTTAGAGTTTAATTTTGGTCTTCCCTAGTTCTAGCAGTGTGTGCTAGCAGGAAATAACATTGTGCCAATTCTTTCTAATTGACATCTGCAGAGTATCCTGTAATTCTTTCCTCATATGTCAGGTAATTCAGCTTCTGTGGGTCTATTTTTAAATTAATGAATCAAATAGCTTTTTTTTTTTCTGTCTCTTTTGTGAAACTGAAAAAACAAGACCAGCTTCATTATGGATAAAATAGGGGCATAAGAAAATATTCCTTTCAGTCCTTCTTATTGACAAATTCTATACAAAGGGAGGCATGCAATGATTCAAAATATGAAAGTACAAACGCCTGATTTTGCTCAAAACCAAATGCTTTGTTGATGAACTTGTCTTATTGCCACAACTTACGCTAAATGAAAAACATTGCTTTTTTATTATTTTTTCTGCATGATTTAGCAACATTAATCATACCTCACAAAATCCTCACAAAGGAGACTTAGATTGTTTGTGTCACTTTACAGATGAAGAAATTTTGTGAGACTGACAACAGACAGCATGTTTTACCCCAAACTGTTTCAGTCTTTCTCAAGAATCTTTTTTTTTTTTTTTAAATTGAACTATGCCAAAGTGAATAAACTTTCTGACCTAGTCAAACACTGGTCTATTTTTCAAAACTAAATATAAGGCTTAAAATTGTTCTCCAATGACTAAATTAATAATATAATAATTATCTCTAAATAACTTATAAGCATGCATAATAGAACTAGGCTTTAACAAAATGAATCTCCCTATAGAAGATTATCATACAGCAGATGAGTACGACCTTTGAGGCAAAGCAAGATAGGACATGAGGGAACATCTGAGCAATATAAACAGGACAACAACTTAGAAATAGGGTAGTTGTGAAGCAGTGATGCAATTGGAGAGAATAAGTTCACAGAGAACTGGATATGATTATTTTCATAGCACTATCCAGTCCAATCATAAGCAATATACTCAAACACTGGAATGGGATATAGACCAATCACAGGTGGTAAATCTAGCCCTTGAAGAAAGAAGAGTTTTATGTAAGTTGAAAAAGGTCATTATATTTTCACTTCTTTCTCAGGGTCAAACACTATGTTTTATAATCAAGTATATGAGCAAGCGATTCTCATAAATGAGGAGCAATTTGTAATATAGCTGCCTGTGATATTGGCAATATAATGGATATGTACAAGCCTAACTTATTTACTTAACTAAGGCCATATTTATCATGAGCCTGGAATGACACAGTAAATATTTGTCACTACTACAGTTCTTGCTATGGCAATTCTGCATATAAAATTGATTTTAATTAGAGAAAACTTTTATTTAATAAGTATAAAACTACTTTGAAAGGCCAAATTGTGGAAATAATTTTTCTTTTTTAATTACATTAGGAAAAGAATATAGTTCCTTCAAAATCTGAGGCCAAACATTTAAAAAAATGAAATAAATTATTGTTCAAGTTGATTTATTATTACAAAACAGTATATTTAAACTGTTAAGCAAATCAGCAAAGTAATCACTAAGTTACTTCACATATTTAAAGCTATTAATTAATTTTCTCTAATTTGAAATCACTGCCTCTAACTGATTTGTAGTTGGATAGGTTTTCTTAAAATTAGTATGTTCAAATTGTGGACATGGTGATATTTATAATTCTTGTATCTTGGTAACCTATTTGTGACAGAATTTTTAATTATATGTTGAACAATTATGGCTTCTAATATAAAAAAAGTCAGTGTCCACTTTTTGAATTAGTACTTATGGTTGAGAAACAGCAATCTGTTTATAAATAAGTCATAAGCTCTAATAAGTTATCTGCACTTATAAAAAATAATCTCCATGTATCTCTATATGCTTAGTGTTACTATGGGGATAAAAAATATGGATGGAAAAAGTTGATTAGAAAAACTGAGAAAGTGCACAAAATAAATAACCCGGGCACAGGATTATCACTACTATTTGGCTACAACTGCTTTCTACTTTGGTTCTGCCATCTGTACATTTTAAAAATTGTGTTGAACAATCTTAAAAACGAGAGCAGTTTCTATTTGTTTTTTCAAATGGATGTGAAGAGAATATGACTGTAATCAAGAAATTGATAAATTTATTTTAAAATGCTTAAAGTATTAACAACATATTAGCAACTGTAGTCCAAAACAATAGGAGTTTAATGAAACAGATATGGCACAAGACTGTTGGAGTTAATTATGATGGCAATGAAGGTGATGAAATACAGTATTTGGGAAAATTACTAATAGGATTGTACACTCTTAAAAGTTTATTGTATTAGAGATGTTGATGAGAAAAAGCATTCATAATATGACTTTAAAGTTAAAGTAAGAAAATCCTTTTTAGAAAAAAAGGTCATTATCTAGGAAGTATTGGAAAAGATTAATTTTAAGTCATTATTTAAGTATTGTCTCCACAATATTATAGTATTCTTACATTTATTTTTGGAATGAGCAATGCACATGAAAAGACAACACCACTATGCTACTGTCTTCTTTGAGAGGGCATTTTTGGGGGGAGAAGTCATGGACTACTTAATTCGCTATTCTGTACAGATATTTGCTCCAACTAAACACTAAGAGAGAGTGAATTTTGTAGTAGACACATGAAGAATAGGACTGAGAACAATTATATTGTAGACTGAGAGGTTTTAAATCACATTGCTGCTCTTGTTTTCTTTAATTATACATATCCCTTCATATTCCCAATTCAAATATTTGGTAAGCTAATTTCTCATTTCAATTACCAGGTTGTTTCCCCCAAATAATTTGAATTTGTTCATTAAAAAGAAAGTAGCAATTTCTTTTTCTTTCTTTCTTTTCCTCTTTTTACTTTTCATGTCTCAGTTGTTAAAGATTAACAGTGTGTAGTCTTAAAATATTGAGGAAGCAATTCAATTAAGTTTGACAGCAATAGTGATATGACAGAATGCTCACTGGGGAGTGGAGTACTCTAATTATAATAAATAAGGTTGGTTTTAATTTTAATGGTGATTAAGCTATATGGTTCTGCTAGTTACCTTAGAAGTTCTCTCAATTTTCCAAGACCAAGAAATTTTTACCTCAAAATGAGATGAAATTTAGTGACTATATGCCTGTGCCAAAATACACATGACTACCCCAGGGAGAGGTCCTAGTATAAGTGACTTATTTACACAAGGCTGATAGAATGCGTTACTAAGCTTCCTGGAAGAAATTTTGACACTGATAATACAATGTGAGAAAGTCTGTGAATTTAAGGCAGGCCTTTTGCAAATAAATAACGGTTTGGAGATAAGAGAGAAAATACCTATGCATTCAACAGATTATTACAAATTGGTTAGAAGTTACACAGTGATATAAGTAATATACAAGTTTTCTGTTGATAGGCAGGGCTGATAAGCAGTTTGTTGTTTACAGGCAAGGCTGAAGATAAGAAGTGTGCATGGGGTAATAGCTCTATTTCAAGTGTGTTTATCTATTAACTCATCCAATTGCTAATGAGGTGAAGGGTTTCAATGACATCTATACTACTGTATTTACTATGAGATGAAACTGACTAGATTATAATGAGATGAAAATAAGAGAAAGAAAGGACAATAAGTAAATAGTAAATAAAGGTAGTACTTTTGGAGCTGAGTGATGGCTCATGCCTGCAATGCCAGCACTTTGGGAGGCTGATGCGAGAGAATTGTCTGAGCCCATGGTTCGAGACCAGCCTGTGAAACTTGGTGAGACCTCATCTCTACAATAAACAAAAAAATTAGCCAGACATGGTGACCCTTGGCTGTATTTCCAGCTACTTGGAAGGCTGAGGCAGAGGATCGCCTGAGTCCAGCAGGCTGAGGCTGCGGTGGCAGTGAGTGTGCCATTGTACTCCAGCCTGAGCAACAATGAGATTCCGACTTTAAAAATTTTTTTAAAAACATGGTACCTTTGGAAGTTAAAATTTTATAGACAAAAGGAACATCAACATATAATTTTTAAGGATATATTCTATATTCTATACACAGTAATATCTAACACATTTTTAATTGTCTCCTATTCATTGGAATTGGAATTTTTGTTATTAATATTGTTGTTTTCTGCTTTCTCTAGTTTTACTTGAGCATGATTATATTTGCTCTTCCTTTCTTAGTTTATGAATTATACTTTTTAATAAGTGCTTGCCATACACTAAATACATTTGCTAAATACACTAACAATCTATGTTTATATCATATCTATTACAAACAGGTAATTTTATTATTTTTCAACGTGGATGTTTGTATTTCTCATTCTTGCTTAATTGTTTTGGCTAAGATTTCCAGTACTATGTTGAGAAGTGACAAGAGTGGGTATTTTTGTGTTTCTCTTTAGTGAAAAATATTTCTGATTTTTGCTGTGAGCATGCTAGGTGTTGACTTTTCATATATGCCTTTGTTATGCTGTGGCAATTTTCTTCCATTTCTACTTTTTTAGAGTTTTTGCCAAGACAAGGTATTGTCAACTGCATTACTACAATTGTTGAAATGATCACATCATTTGTTTATGATAATGTGGTATATTACATTGAGTGATTTTTATATGTTGAGCCATCCTTACATCCCAGGGATAAGTCTCATGATGTATTATTCTTTTAATGTGCTATTGTATTTAAATGATTTGTTACTATTTTGTTGAGTAATTTTATATCTGTGTTCTTCAGGAATATTGACCTATAGTTTTCTTGAATTGTCTATCTTGTGTCAGAATAATTTTGGCCTTGTAAAATGAGTTAGAAGTATTTCATCTTCAGAGTTTTTAGAAGAGATTGACATGAATTATTCTTTAACTATTTTGTAGAATTCACCTGTGAAGTCATCCATTCCGGAGATTTCATTTGTTGAGTAGTTTTTGACTACTGACTTAAACTCCCTTGTAGTTATAGTCTGTTCAGATTTTTTATTTCTTTATGATTCATCCTTGGTAGGTTGTATGTTTCTAGAAATTTATCAATTTCTTCTAGATTATCCAGAATTCTAGATAATTGTTGGTGTATAATTGCTCACACTGTAGTAGGAGTTTGTATTAATGGTGTCAGTTGTAAAGTCTACTCTTTCATTTATTTCTCTCTTTTTTTTGTTTTGAGTTGGAGTCTCACTCCGTGGCCTAGGCTGGAGTGCAGAGGCATGCTCATGGCTACCCCAGCATCGACCTACAGGGCTCTGGTGATCCTTCTCCCTCAGCCTTCCAAGTAGCCAGAACTATAGGTGTGTGCTACCACACATGGCTAGTTTTTTTATTTATTGCAGAAACGAGATCTTGCCCAGGCTGGTCTCAAACCTGTGGGTTCAGGCAATCCACTGGCCTTGGCCTCCCAAACTGCTGAGATCACAGGCTTAGCCACTGAGCCCAGTCTACTCTTTCATTTCTAATTTTACTTGAGTATTTTCTTTTTTTCTTAATCTAGTTAAGAGCTTTTTATTTTTTGTATCTTTTCAAAAATAACTTCACTTTGTTCATCTTTTTTCTTGTTTTTCTATTCTCTATTTCACTTATTATAAAATTAATATGCTATTTCCTTCCTTCTGCTAATTTTGAGTTTTAATATGTTCTATTTCTAGTAATTTGAAGTGTAGAGTACATTGTTTATTTGAGATTTTTCTTTTTTTCAATGTATGTGTTTATTGCTAGAAACTTCCCTTTTAGTACCATTATGTTAATGTCTACTGGAACTAGGCATTAGAGAATTTGGTTTTCTCTTGTGTCTTTATATTGTCTGACCTGTTATCTTTGACTTTCCATAGAAACTCCATCTAACTAGCGCCCACAATTTGCAGGGTTTTTTTTTTAATTGTTATTCATTGTTATTATACTGGAACCCTGTTGATGCAATAATAGGGTATTTAGGAAAAAAAGTAATTTATATTCTTATAAATTAATCTCTGATTTTAGTGATCCACGGTCCTTGATTCTGGCCTTAAATTTTTTTCTTAGCTTTTTATTTTTCTCTTCTTGAGAGAGACAAGAACTCTAATTGTCTTACACCTTTCTCTTTAGATCAGATCCAGTCTTGTATCAAAACTAGATCAGATTCAGTCTTCATTGTGAATGGGGCTTCTGGAAATAAATCTCGTGACAGTGTGGAGGTTCTTAATATTGGGTCTTTGAGAGTTTTTAGCTCTGAAATTAGAAGATAATCAGCTTTTAAGAATTTATCAATTGAAATTTAGGTGTTCTTAGCAGCTACTAGCATAGCAGCTTCTACTCCTTGTAAGATATTACTCAGTGTATTCTACTGTCTCTTTAGTTTTCTGGGTAGTAGTTGGCTCTGTGACATCAATTCACTGATGGATCTAAGAAGATTTGTTGATTTTAAATTTGCTTAGATTTTTTTCTTGTTGTGAGAATAGAAATGACTACAGAAACTTTGTCAAACTTTGTTTGAATGCAATCTGGAAATTTCTATTTTTTTAAATTTAGGATGGAAAAGGGATACGTGCAAACATATCTCTGAGTAAAAGAATTTGGAAAATGTTCACTTAATCATAGTTTAATGTATCTTTAAAAATACAAAATTTAATGTATCTTTAAAAATACAAAATAATGACCAAAATATAATTGGCTGAAAGTCAGATCACATCATGTCTATCAACTCCTAAGTCAGTTTTAAACTTGACAGGACTATATTTACCTAAAGAACCATGAATCTTTCATTTTCTAAATGTAAGAATTTCAGCAATTAAGTTGTACTTTCTAAACATAGTCCTTATATTTAAAATTGGAATAATTGCAGCTATTTTAAAGGTTATCATAGATTAATAAACTCCTACTGATAATAAAAAATGATAATATTAACAGGTAGATTAAAATATGCTAGTGCTAACATATTTCATTTTCCTTAATACTTCCCCAATCTCAATTTATTTTACTAAAATTTTCCTTTCAAAGGGAAAAAAAAAACCAGAAACATGAAAATTTAGATAAATAATATTCATGTACAAAAGTATAGATATCAGTGTCAAACTACAAATCCCAAGAGCCAAAGAACATAGTAACATTCTATGCAACTATAAACAATTACCAGTCCTGGTACATTGTGCATTTTGAGGTAGGTAAAGTTTTGCACATATAAAATAGTTTTTTTCAGTGCAAAAGCTTTTATTGACATCTGTTCAATGTAGCACTTATTACTGAGTGATAACTCTGAGCCAAGCTTTGCAGTAACTAAAGAAAACAAGACAAATTGAATAGTCACTGCCCTCAAACAGGCAAAATAGAATATATGTATGTATGTCTGTGTTGCAGGCAGGACATGATAAGTTTCTTGACAAACTCATAATTTTCGCTGTTAGCTCATTACATGGCGACTATGACTGATAGTTCTCTATGTCAATATTTCCAAAAAGACTCGATTGTCCTGTGCGGTATGCAAAAAAGACATTTTCATGCCAAAACTGAACTGATCTTACACATGTGTAGAACTGCATGATTTTACATATTGTGATGTAACCTGGTTATCAGGAACTTTTTCATCAGTCAATAGCGTACTTCAACAGTTATAGAGTAGGGAACAATACGAAGCTGCTACTACAGTGCATAAGCATTTGCAGGGATCTCTAAATATTTTGAGAACTTTTCATTCATGTTAGTAAGAACAAATTCAGTATCTCAAGGATAGAAAAGTACATTTACAGCTACAGCTTAGAAGACAGATGAACACTTGGCCTCATTATGTCTAATGTTTGTTGCTTTTGACAATTTATTTAGTGGTTGTGAAAGATGCCAGATTGAGAATCATACTAAAAAAAAAAAAAAAGAAAGTCACTGTTTATTCACAGATGACTCATTAGCAGTTGTTTCCTGAAGAGCTTTTCCTCTAGTCTTCTTATCAGTCTAATGTAAGTTTCTTTCTGTACTTGTATGCCTATTTAGATTTGTGGCAATGTGTAAATGGGAAATAATCATGGGTCACCATGAATTAGATTAGTCCTAGTGTCTGACTTTTTTGTGAATGAGTCACTTATGTTCTCTGTGCCTCAGTTTCTTTATCTGTAAAGTGAAGATACATAGAAATGCTTCATAAGGTTGCTGTGGGAACTAAGTTAGTATTTACAAAATTAAAATGATGCCTCTCATATACTAAGTGCTATATAAATGTGAGTTATTTTATGGGTATAGTTTGCTGCAAAAAGTTCATTAACCTAACACATTTTTATTTTTAAATCATGTGACAATATTTGTTCACTGATTTTCAATTCTGAAGTGGTAGTGATGGCACTGGAATTGTGGAACAGTGAGTGTCAGTAGGACAGTTCTGTTCATTACTTCTCAGAATCTACAAGCATCAGGTGGTGAAAATATCTCATTATGCTTTCTATTACACTCCCATTCATTCACTGAATTCTACTTATTTTTCCTATGCTTGGCTGATAACTCTTTCAAAGCCATGTTCTCTGTAGTGGGTTTTGAGACAATTCAGTCAGGAGTCTCCCTTTTACTTATAAAATAGTGAGACCTGCTATCCTCTCCAGTTCAAAATAACCTAAGGGGATTTATTGCTTTACTCACAGAAATTTGAGTCAGAAGTGTTGGACTACACACACACACACACACACACACACACACACACACACTCACACACACACACACACGCACACACACTCACACACACACACAAATACACACACACACACACACAAATACACACACACACACATGCATATTTTTTTCTTTCCCTGCAAGAGATATGTTTCAGTTCAAGAAGATCATATAAAACTTAGGGGTCAACAGTTAAATCTGTAATAATTGCAGTATGATTATGATTTCTATCATTTGTAAAGTTTATGCTAACTTGTAAAAGAGTATCTTCTGAAGGTTTTCAGTCATGAATAAATTTTTTACTTAACACTAACTTTAGCTAAACATCATAAAATTGCAGGATTTATTCACTTACTAAACCACCTGCTTCTAGAGCTGAGCTACAATTAAATGCGTGTGTGAGATACACATAAAACAGGTATGGCTTTGTGCTCCTAGATGACCATATGAATTTTAAAAATGGTGGCTAATACATGAGAATTAACTGAACTCAATAATTAAAAAAAATCATAGCCTACACATTAGAAATCAGAGAAAAGCATAGGATATAGATATATGCAGAAGTGGTTGGCTTTCAATGTGCTTATTTCAGATATCTACCTCCATGTGTATTAGATGGCTAACTCTTATTTTACTCATATTATTTTGTTCACCGTTTTATCATCAATTTTTGTCTTACTTCCTAATATGTGACAATACATAGCATGTTTATACATCCAACTGTAGCCTCTGTAATTATCTGTGCAATAGTACATATTAACTGTAATTGTTAGCCTCTAGCTACAAAGTGTGTATGGTAGCTTATAAAGTTAAAGTAGCATATTAAAATAATAATATTCATTATGATCATTACTCATTTGCTCAATCACTTTTGTTAAATACTTTAAAAGCAGTTGACACACTTCTAAGCATTCTTTTAACTAATTGAATCTTCGTAACAGCTCTATGAGATAATTATTAATGTTATTTTAATTTATATTTTATAATACTAAGGCATAGAAGAAGAAAATAGAGTTGACTAAAGTCATTGAGCAATTAAATGGTGAACTAGGATATAAATTTAAAAAGTCTGGCACCAAAACGAAGAACCATGCCAAATTGTCACAATGTGTAATGGTGGTTAACAGTGTAACCCTTGTCTTTTAGTGCTGGTGGATATACTATGCTGTGAGGAAGGGCAAGATGTTCTCCATGCTTCCAGAACTTCCAAGGGACATTATACTATCAGGAAATAAAGTATTTATAAAGACTTAAATAACAATTTGGGAATATGGGCTGTTATTGGCTTTAAAATTATAAAACACACATATAAATTTGTAGACATAAAATTCTATAAGAAAAGCAACATACTCTTCCACAAAATAATATAAAACTTGCTTTTCAGCAATTTAAATATATTCAGGACAATGTGACGCTTAATATGTAGGTAAATATGCTGTTAGCCACTGTGAAAAATTGTCCTTGCTAAGGACAGGGTTTTATGAGAAATTCTATTTTTAAACTGTTTACCCTTGAAAAAAGCAATTTGTATTCATCAGCAATGATTTTTATATACTACAAAACAATGCCAATTTAAAAGAATAAATACAGGGTAATGTTGAAATTCTTATTATTAACTAGGAAAATAATTTGAAATTTATATTAAATATTGATTACAGTATTGTTGATTATGCAGTATTTAATGTTGTATACAGCATGGGTCTTAATAGTTAATATTCTCTAAGCATTTATCTAGATGTGGAAGGATATAACTTTTCTTTTTTTGGTTGGAATCTCACTGTGATGCCCAGATGGGAATGCAGTGACATGTTCACGCCACCCCAGCTTTGACCTGCTAGGCTCAGGCGCTCCTTCCACCTCAACTTTTCAAGTAGCTAGAATTACAGGCACGCTACCATGGCTGTCTAAGGACATAACTTTTTAATCTTTATTTACATTCAGGGAATTTGATGACACAACATTAAAATGACTTGTTTATGGTCATTTTTATGGTTTGAAAGTTAGTAGCCTCCCAATATTCATAAAATGAACTTAATCCACAAGGTGGGTTATTAAGAAGTGGGACCTTTCTTTGCAAGGTGATTAGGTCATGAGTATTCTGCCCTTATAGATGAGATTAATACCGTTATAAAAAGTCTTGAAGGAATACATTTTTTTCTTTATGTCCTTCTATCCATTCTTCTGTGTGAGGACACAGTGTTTGTCCCTTCTGTCATGTGAAAATGACACAAGAAGCTATGTATGAGCAATGAGTCTTCACTAACCTCCACAACTATGAGAAATAAATTTCTCTTTGTAAATTACCCAGTCTAAGATATAGCAGCCTGAACAGACTGAGTCATAACTATCCTGAGTTACTAGGACACCCAAAATCAAAACCTCTACATCTTAATTTCCAGTTTAGTCCTTTCACTAAATACCAAATTTTAGCTTATTATGGACTTTTATTTAGTTATTACTGCCTCTCTCTTTTCCAAAATGTACACATTTATGCTATATGGTTGAATAAAACCTTTTTACTTTCTTTCTTTCTTTTCTTTTCTTTTTTTTTTTTGAGTTGTAGTCTCACTCTGTCACCCAGGCTGGAGAGCAGTGGCACGCCTTTCAACCACCGCAGCCTCGACCTGCTGGTCTCTGGCGATCCTTCCGCCTCAGCCTTCCAAGTAGCCAGAACCACAGGCATACTCTGCCATGTCCAGCTAATTTTTGACTTATTGTAGAGACGAGGTCTCACCAAGTTGCAAGGACTGGTCTCAAACCCGCAGACTCAGACAATCCACAAGCCTCAGCCTCCCAAAGTGCTGGGATTACAGGCTGAGCCACGGAGCCTGGCTTTAAAAAAAAAATTCTTATAATATTACTTGCTTATAACATTTGCAAATGTCATTTAAGTGGCTCCTCTCTGCCGTACTCATGTTTTGAAAGGGCCATAGCCTACAATGTATGAATTCAAAGGTCCTAACAAGGCTTTAGAGTCCAGCTGATTCCTTCTCATCCATTATCAAAGAGTAATTTCTTTGAAGCCTGGTAGATAGTATTTTTATGATTCTATTTACATAAATATTATCTATATGTTTTAATTATTGTTATACACTTAATTTATACAATATTTTATTTATTTGAGTCTATTATATAAAATATTCTTGTGAGACATGGGAGAAGAGCAGGGTCTCTTAGGAGACTACTGACTGAGGATGGGCAAAAGAGCGCTATCAGGGAAGTCTGGAGAAGATAATATAAAGAGGAACATAGAGTTTGGGATGATGTAAGGCGAGAAAGCTAGAAAATGCTGACAGTAGGCAAAGAAAGATTCTTTCCTAGATTCTCCAGAGAAAATGAGGCCTTGCCACCTTTTAGATGCCACATTTCTGGCTTTCAAATGGGTGAGAGAATAAAATTTCTGTTGTTTTAAGCCACACCATTTGTGGTAATTCATCATAGCAGCTGTAGAAAACTAATACATCTTTTATAGACTTCTGACCCTATCTCACCTTCCTGACAATCTTGATCCTGTTTTTACTGAGTGTATACTGCAGTTCATAGAGATAGTTATACTGTCCTTATCTCAAAATTACATGGATTCCCTTAAGCACCATCACTCACATCTTTATCTTGGTTTCCAATAATTATGATGATCTGAATAGTAAAATTATGACCTGAAAACATGAGTAAAACAGAAGTCTAGCATGCTGAAAGAGATATTGAAAGACATAGTGAAGGAAAGAGAGAACATGCTTAAAAAAGACATTGAGATAGACTACAACCATTGTGTCTTCTGAAGTTAAAAAGAAGAGAGAAAAATAGTTGGAATTCAGTGCAAAAACATTATAAGAAACATGAAATTAGAGGTATTTGGATTCAAGTTCCAATTTCAAGTTATAATAGTTGAATTAATTTGGGCATTTGTTAAAGTTTTAGTTTACTCACCTGGTGGACTATAATGATATTGGTACCTACTCCATTTTTTAATTAAATAAGAAATAAAAGGTAAAGTGGTCAATAAAGTTTTTGATAACTAGAGAGTGTTTAATAGATATATGCTATTGCTATTTCTTTTTCTTATTATTACCATCCTTATATATTACTTAGAGAAAGTTTCTCCTGGTTCTCTCCACAAACTTCACAGATAAATGCTCATGTATAATAATGTTATAGCATGCTCGTATAACGATTTATTCATAAGCAGTAGGTTGAAAATATACCCATATTCATAAATATAACTTCCTAAGATAATTATGTTTTAATATATTATGATGGGAATTTGAATTACAGATCTGAGTTTGAACTGAGGCATATCATTTAGAGTTTATAGGCAAATATTATCTTTTAATTGCTAAATGAAAACTCACATTTGAGAGGAGTTGTTAGATGAAAACAGGCCTCATGAAGAAACACATACTTCGGGGATCTTGTACTCTAAAATCTGTAAATCTTATTCACTTCCTTTAGTCAATTCTATATTTTTGACAAAAATTTTTTAACTGTGTGTTATTTTCATAATTTTTATCAGTTGTGCCTTGACATACTAAAGAGATATTTTGTCTTGTTTCAACTCACTTTTAGTCTTTTATATTTTATCTGAGGATGTTAAGATATCATGGAAATATATGAAGAATTATCTTTCATAATTGTGTTTATTTCCTAGAAACAAAAGAAGAAAAACAATATGTGTTTGTATGCGTGTGCATGTCAAAGAATTTTTCCCAATTACTTGAAAATGAACTTAGATAATTTTTATTGTCAGGTCAGGGTATATGCTTTTTTGATGCAATACTAAAAATGCTAAAGTGTTTAGTTTTACTATAATGAGAAAGGATTTATATGCATACCTTTTCCCATTTTGTGTTAATGGGAATTACATGAACAAAACACTGTGCATTCAGATAAGAATGTATTTTTCATTACTTATTTTAAATAAGGAAGTTTTTTTTTTACCTCTAGTTTCTCAAAAAGCTTGAGTTAATTAACTGAAATACTTGCAGCATCACATAAATGACTAGATTCTAATTACAAGTGGCTGCAAGAAATATTACTTTCTCTTTAAATGACAACCCCAAATAAGTTCATATATTAAAGTTCTGCTATTATTTCATTTTTGAAGCTGCTTGTTTTCTGAGGTTGTCTGTTTTCTTCAATCCTGTCCTTAGGTCTTGTGAGATGAGATAGCTGTAGGTTATTGTGTTTTATGGTAACAACATGCACTGTAACAAATATAACATAGATAGGTGGCTGAATACAATACCAAATTTCTTAGTTGTGTGATGTTCCACGGATAGGTAAACAGTGTTTTGTTCCATGCAATCTTTGGAGTTCCAGACTGCAAAGGCTGTGCCATCTGGAAAGAGTAACTTTAAAAATTGCCCTGGGTTTTGATACTCAGACAGAAATGAGAAGAAAAAAGGTGAAGTAATACTTTCTTCTTAAATTTTCTTTTAAAATGTATATATTTTACTCAGCTACCATTTTTATGGGCCAGTATGAGTCACATGGTCCTATTTAAATGCAAACTGTGAGAAAACTGAGAAATGTGGGTCCAGCTGAGCAAGGTCCTCTCCCACATTTGGTACTGTGATGGAGAAATGGAATTTTCACAGCTGCACTGTAAGTACAAAATAACCATGGT
The DNA here is from genome assembly GCA_027257055.1 of Cephalopachus bancanus. Classification (NCBI taxonomy): domain Eukaryota; kingdom Metazoa; phylum Chordata; class Mammalia; order Primates; family Tarsiidae; genus Cephalopachus; species Cephalopachus bancanus. The sequence goes on along the minus strand of JAPVLO010000024.1, from coordinate 9,283,103 downwards.
CATAATTTTCCCAGTCCAGATGGATTTTCATTCTCCTTACTCCTGCTCCATAGTCTGCTATTTCAGTCACTGACATTTTAGACTATTTTACTTCCATGTTTAAACTTTTATTTTGAGATAATTGTAATTGTTTTTGTAAGTAAGAATGCAGAATTCCATGGGTTCTTGACCCAATTCTCTCCTGCGGTGATATTTTATGAAACGCATGTCAAGGTATTGGCATTTATACAGTCAAGACACAGAAAATTTCCATCACAAGTTTTGTTTATGTTACATTTTTAAGTTATACCCACTTCTTTACTGTCCCTTTTTTAAAAAGAATGTTATATAGATGCATAGATGGAATCATATAATAGGTATGTCTTTTGACATTGACTATTTTGTTTTTTCTAAGCATTATTTCTAGACAATTCATTCTAGTTGTTGTATACATTCAGTATGCTTATTTTTATTGCTGAATGGTAACCCATAGTATGGATGTGTGGTGAAAAATACCAATAGCTGCTGAAGATGTAAAGCATCAAAACCTTTTATTCAGTATTGGTGAAGATGAAAAATGATGCAGCAGCAGTGACCTTACAAAACACTTTGGCAGTTTTTTACCAAGCAAAACATAGTCTTGCCATATGATCAGTAATCATTCCCTGAAATCGAGAGGGACCCTCCCAAAAAAACATGCAGAATTTATTTGTTTAAAAAAGTGTATTTATTTTTACATGTTTAAACATCAATCATCTTCAAAGTACTCTCCATTTTACGTAATACACCAATGAAATTCCTTTTCCACTGCTTGAACAGTTTTTGAACTTGTTGATTTTGATGTCTTTTAGTGCTTCTGCCATTTTTTTTGTTTCACCTATTCCACATCAACAAAACATTTCCCTTTGAGAACTTTTTTTTCATCCAGCAAAACAAAGAAAAGTCGTTCTGGGTGAGATCTGGTGAATAGGGAGGGTGGAGCACACAGGGGTCACGCCATTTTGGGTCACAAACTACTGAATACTCAGTGCAATGTGGGCAGGTGCACTCATACATCACCCATCATGAAATGGGCAAACATGCTGAAGGAATATAAAAAAAAAATTAATTGAAGCCAAATGCAGTCTCTCATAACAACACTTGCTGGTAGTTACACCTATACCTATGTGTTTCTGGAACACATACCTAGCAGGAAAAGTCTGTATGACAAAGAACCTGTATACCCTTCTAAAATAATTCTGTTTTTTGTTTTTTTTTTGGGGGGGTCGGTGATACCTCTCTTCTTTACAAAACTCATGTAAAATTTGTGTCTTCACACAATCCTACATGTGAACATTACAATCACTTTATTTATAATCATGAAAAAGTAAAATCAACCATGATGCTATTCAATAAATGAATGTATAAATAAGTTGCAGTGCTTCAAATTAATTAAATTGTACTCAGAGATAAGAAATAATACTCTGTAAATCTATGCAAAGATTTGGATGAGTGTATATGCATAGTGATAAATGAAAGAAGCCAGTTTTAGAAAGCTACAAATTGTATGATTACAATTATGTGGCATTTTGAAAAAGCAAAACTACAGATATGGCAAAGAGATCAGTTACTGCCAGGTGTTCAGGGAGTGTTAAGGTTGAATATGTGGCACAGAATTTTTAGACTGGTGAAACCATTTGATGATATTCAACACTGGTCAATACATGACTTTATGAACTTATCAAAACCTATAGAATTTTGCATATAAGGAGATACATTTAATGTATTTTAACGAAAGCAACAAACATTCAAGAGGATGAGTGATCACAGATGAAATGTAGAATGTGAGGAAACCATCTAATTGTATTAAACATGTGGGTGACAGAGTAAGACTCCAACTCAAAAAAAAAAAAAAAAGGAAAGAAAGAAAGAAACAATCTGAATGAATTGGATGGGAGGAAAAGGACTGGCTTACGTAACTTTGGCAATCAGTGATATCTATACGACTAAAGATAAAAGAAACTATACTTAAACACTGTGCTGATGTTAATAAAGTTGTTCCAATGGGAATACGGGTTAATATTTGTGAAATCACTATGCATGCAAGGATATGTGAACTATGTGGTCACTGATGAGAGTTAAAGGCAATAATATAGACTGATTTTTAACTATTTAGAGATACAGATACTTAAATAATATTTACATATATGTGTATGTATACACATGTTGAAATACACAAACATGTTTTCTTTTTCTGTCAACCAAAAGGGCCTAGAAGTATTAAATTCTAGTAACAACATGCAGAGTTGGTGTTGCGATCTTATTTCACACCCACACATATACATATATATACATAAGAAATCGAAATTGGATGATATATATAGGTATATATACACATAAATTTATATTAGAAATCTAAATATATCACCCACTTTCTCAATTGCTTAGAATACTTTTAATGGGATTGGTAATAGCTCTTCCTTATATGTTTTGTAGAACTCTGCTGGAAAGCTGTCTGGCTCAGGAATTTTTGGGGGAATAATTTTTTTATGACAGTAAATTTCTTGGATTGTTATCGGTCTGTTAATGTCTCAATCTCTTCTTCTTTCAATCTTGAGAGGTTGTGTGATATCAGAAAGTCCATTTCATTTAGGTTTTCAAGTTTGTTTTCAAGGTGTGCAAACTAACCTCTGATAACTTTCTGTATTTCTTTAGGGTCTGTTGTGATTTGATCTTCTGCATTTCTGATTGTGCTTATTTGGACTTTTCACTCTATTTATTGGTCATTCTGGCTAGGAGTCCATCAATTTTGTTTATTCTTTCAAATAACCAACTTTTTATTTTGTTTTTTTTTTTCTATGATATTTTTGTCTTCTACTTCCTGTATTTGGGCTTTTACTTTGGTGACCTGGATTCTTCTGCTGAAGTTAGGGTTTTGGTGGTCTTGTCTTTTCAGTTCCCTTAGGTGATTAGTTAGGCTGTTAACTTGTGATCTTTCTATTTTCTTGATATATATTCATAAAGAAATGAATGCCCCTCTTAGCCCAGTTTTCATGGCATCCCAGAGGTTTAAGTATGATGTACCTCTTTGTTCATCAGTTCCCAGAAATATTTTAATTTCTGCCTTTATTTCCATGTTGATCCTGGAGTTGTTCAGCATCATGCTATTTAGTTTCCATGTCTTTGTGAGTCTGGGGGTAGCTTTGATGGTGTTGATATTTAGTTTTATTCTACTGTCGTCTGAGAAGGTGCTTGGCAGTATTTTGATCTTATGAAATTTGTTTATGCTTGCCATGTGGTGATGAGTAGTATGTATATTCTTTGGTTGTTGGATAGAGTGTCCTGCAGGTATCTATCAAGTTCATTTGGTCAAAAGTCAAGTTGAGGTTCTGAATCTCTGTTGATTTTTTTGCCTTGGTGACCTATCTAGGGTTGTTAGTGAGGTATTTAAGTCCCTACCTCTGAAGTACTAGAGTCAATATCGTTTTTTAGTTTACCTAGAAGCTGCATTATAAAGATTGGTGCCCCTATGCTAGGTGCTTATATTTTTAGGATAGATATTTCTTGTTGATGGATTGCAACTTTTATTATTATGTAGTGATCCTTTGTATCTTTTTAAATTTTTGACAACTTAAGAATCTGATATTAAGATTGCAACTTCTGCTTTCTTTTGTGTTCTGGTCGCCTGAAAATTTGTTTTCCATTCTCTTCCTTCGAGTCTAAGTGTTCATTTTTGGGAGATGAGTTTCCTGGAGACAACATACTATTGCTTCATGCTTTTTTTTTTTAATCCAGCTTGCCATTCTATGTCTTTTCAGTGGTGCATTTTGTCCATTCATATTAAGATTAATTATTGAGATGTGAGAGTTTATCCCTATCATGAAGTTCTTACAGGGATTGTTGTTATTTGTTTGTTGGGTATTTTTTGATTTGGGGGTTAATATGTGTGTATGTCTGTGTCTGTGTTCAATATTTTTCCTTCATTCTTGGGAAGAGTGTGTTCATTTTTTAAAAAATTTCTTCTGTTTAATACTTTCTTAAGCATTTCTGGTAGAGCTGGTCTGGAGGTGGAGTAAACTCTTAGGGATTGAATGTCTGGGAAGGATTTGAATTTTCCATTGCTGATGAAGCTTAGTTTAGCTGGGTAGGAAATTCTTGTTTGGAATTATTTATCTTTGAGAACTTTGAAGATTGGACTCTAGTCTCTTCTAGACTGTAGTGTTTCTGTAGATAAGTCTGCTGCGGTTCTAACTGATCTTCCCTGGCTGGCAGTCTTACCTTTTTCTCTTGCAACCTTTAGAATTTTTTCTTTTACGCCTACTTTGTATAAGTGAATTACTATGTATCTAGGATTTGATCTTCTCATTTGATGTCTTGCAAGGGTTCTCTGAATTTCTTGTGTTTGAATGGTCATGTCTCTGATGAGGTGAAGGAAGTTTTCTTAATTACATGGAATGTTTGCTCCAGGATGGTCTCTGTTTCTCTATCTTACTCAGGAATGCCAATTAACCATAGACTTGGCCTCTTGATATAATTGCTGATCTTTTAGAGGCTTTCTTCTATCTCATTAAGCTTCTTTTCTATGTTTTTAATAGTTTGCCTTATTTCCATATTTTGGTCCTCAAGCTCTGAGATTCTTTTGTCTACTTGTTTATTCTACTTTCTATGTTTGTCAGTTTGTTATTTATTTTGTTTAATGTATTCTTTATTGCTGTCATCTCAGTTAACATCAACTCCTTCATTCTTTTGTCTTGTCTCTCCTCATTTATATTCATTCTCTCCAGTAATATGTTGATACCTGGGTTTGTGGTTTGAGACCAGTCATTCTGGGGGTTCTTCATTGTTTGAATTTCAAAGTCTGTATTCTCGAGTTTTGTTTTCCCCGGGGTCTGTATGGGACCTGTGTTCTTCTTTTGATTCTTCTTCATTTGTGATGATTTTCTTCCCCCTTCCCCCCTTATTAAATTCCATTGTTCAATGATGGGAGGATAGCTTTCACTTCTGTTTGTTTAATCCCCTATTCTTCCTTATATGGATTTTCTGGACTTTCAATTTTCAAGCCAGACTGGAGATAGGGGGCTGTGCTTTTTGTAGTTTTGAGATATGATTAGGGGGTGATGGGGGAGCTTTGGTTCAGAAGCTATTTGCAGACCACAGTGTCTGCTGACAGGTGTGTGGGCCTCCTGGGACCTACTTCCCATTACCTTACAATCTGTCCATGCAGTGGGGTGTATGTATGCCCCCTGAAAACCAAAAGGTATAAGAAAAAGTAAAAGAATGGAAAAAAGAAGGGAGATGAAAGGAAGATGAAGAGAGAGGAGAAGAAGGAAAACAGGTTCACCAACTAACAAATAAACTAACAAAAATAGAAGCAAAAAACATACAAACAAGTATACATAAAACAGAACAAAACCTGATGATGTACTCACACTAAAAAATGCCTATATGTAAACGCAAAAACGAAATAACACCAAAACAAACAAAAAATCCCCAAACAATAAAACCCAAGTACTAAAACAGAGAGAGAAAAAAAGAGCTCCCTTGTGGCCGTTTCTGGAACTTCAGGTTCTTTTCTCAAGCACTGCTGCTGGTTCTGGCTGTCACTGAGGTAGGGAGCTGACACAGGCCTCCAACCTCTCCCCTTCATTCTCAGTGCAAGCCACTTGGGTTGCTGTTAGTGTCAGTCAGACACCCCATGGACTGCTGTGGGAGGAGGGTGAATCAGATCCAGACTCACCCAACTAGTCTGCCGTTGCAGCTGTCATCAACTTTCCACAGGGACCAGAAATGTCTGTGCCTGGTTCAGCGTGGAGGTGGGGCATCTGTCTCTTTGTGTCTGCTCCTGAAGTTTGCTCTCTGGATCAGCCATGGTAGATCCCAGAGGAGTGCAGAGATCACCTTCGGGTAGTAGGTTGGAGGTGAAACAGCCAAGTGGGACAACACAGATCTCTGCCCAGTCTGGGACAGAGAAAATGGCAGTGATGGGTGTCTCACCAGCATGGGGACTCAGCTCCAGATTTCTTCGCTGTGCACTCTCCATAGTTCCTTCTGCCAACAGGTGGTGGTGTGGGCCTGGAGTTAGGCGCTGAGGAGCAGCTGACCTCTGCTGCCTCCTCTCAGGAGATCCCCAAGAATAGCAGATGATCCTGCATGCTGGGGACTCCAATCTCAGGACAGTGGTATGCTGCAGTTGCCTTAGGAGGACAGCCCTGAGTGCTTAATCCTGGGTCTCCTCTCAGAGGGACTTTCAAACACCCCGCTGCACTCATCCACACTGTTTTATGGACACCTACCCTTGTAGAGACTTTCATACTCCCACTGATTCCATTGCCATCTTGCCTCCTATAAGTCATATATTAAGTTATTCATTTTCTACTTCTGTGGTTTTTTTCTCTTCTAGTCTTTGCTTTAGCCTTTGACATCTTTTTGTCTCTTTCATTTAATCTTCTGCCATTTATTCTTATCATGTAATGTAATAAGTGCAGAATGCATTCATTTCTTGGAATATTATATATAACACAGTGTAGTGATAATATACCTTTTCTTAATCTGCTTCAGATGTGCAAATAAAATTAACTTAAGGTATAAAATATTATTTTGGCCATGCTTGGTGGCTCAGCCTGTAATCCCGCGCCTTTGAGAGGCTGAGGTGAGTGGATTGCCTGAGCCCATGGGTTCGAGACCTGCCTGGGCAGCGAGACCTCGTCTCTACAAATAAATAAAAAAATCAGCCGGGGGTGGTAGCGCATGCCTGTAATTCCGGCTTCTTGGAAGGCTGAGGCGGAAGGATCGCCGGAGCCCAGTAGGTCGAGGCTGCAGTGGCCGGGAGCGGCCACTGCACTCCAGTCTGGGCGACAGAGTGAAACTCCAACTCAAAAAAAAAAAAAAATGCTATTTTGAGTGGCTTCTTTAATGGCCAAAAATTTAATGCTTCTTCAATTGGTGCTGAATATTGTGGATTAAATATTGTCTTGTAATAATTTATTCAGAAACTCCATTTGATGTAAATGAAGCCCAGTTCAGTGAGGAACTTGTGACATTGTTTTAAAAGAATTGAATTTCACTGACAAGTGACAGCTGACTCTCTTGCTGAATATGTGATGATCCCTCTTATATGTGTGCCAACATTGGAATATTATACATTTCATTTTTAGTAATGATCTATATCTTGGCTTCAACTAACATCTTAGTAGGAGAGAGCTGACCTTATGTAAAATTGTGTTGTGAGGCATTTACTTTGCTGCTGTTCTATTTCTCTGTGCACAGGTATCAAAGTGGTTTCAAGTTTAGTTTTTTAAGAAAGATAAAATAAGACTCAATTCCTGTCTATAACAAAATAAATTATTAAATGCTGTGATTTTGTAGAACCTACTTCTCTCTTCCCCAAATATCTCACTTTAAAATAGGAATAGTAATTTCTACCTCATGGTTTTTTTGTGTGAGCATTACATTAGATAATTTGTGTAAGGTATCAGAAGAGTGCCTCTGTACATCACAGGCACTCAAAAATAGCTGCTATCTTACCTGGAGGAATCTTCAATGTAATGCCACACATACACTCTAATGAAATATCCTACTATGCCATTATAAGTAATTCACATTCTCATAGTCACTCACTTGTCCTATGGCACAGCTAGGGAGAAATATACCTTTGTCTAAAACTTTTAACAAGTTTCGCATGTGAAGCAAGACCTTCGTAAAAGGCTCTTGCACACAGGAGGTCACCAATGACAGGACATACAGCTTTAGGAGAGAAAAATGAGAATATCTGAGATACGGTTTGTAGAGTACAACATTGTATTTAGATATGACTGTGCTAATTTACTTGTATTAGAATTCAGATATTCTTAGGCATAGTTAGAACTTTAAGTATATATTAGGGGAGGAGTGAGAGAAGCAGAGAAGTCATGTGTGTTTAACATAAAACATGCTGAGGCCAAGAAAAGAAAAGTATTGTAAAAAGTTTTAAAAATACAACAGGCATAAGTTCAAAATAATATATAGTCAATTTTGGATAATAGAAAATGGTATTCTTGCTCAAAATGATTGCTTTGCTTCATTTGATATTTGATTAGTTACTAGTTTATTTATTCTATTTTATTCTTAGTTATTATAAACAAGATCTGAATAGCTCAACTTTTAATGAGTTTTCAGTGCGTGATTGGCATCTTTGCCTGAAATCATCAGCAAGATTTTTCTTTATTTTTCTGTTTATCCTTGTTCTTATTATATTACCTCACAGTTTTGTATGTTAGGTAAATATTTATTTTAAACAATATAACTTAATCTCTTTCCCAGCATTTTAATTTAGTTAAACCATTCTGTTTTATTGTATTTTTGCCTTTTTAAATGAATTATCAGTAGTCTGAATCTTATTAACTGCATATTTTGTTGTATCATGCCATATTTGTTTTTAGTCATTAATAGTCAAATTGTGTGAAACTAGATCCCTGTCTGAATAACATTTCTTTCAGATGCTGTACACCTCAAAACACTTTTTTTTTTCTGCCTGAAACCCTATGCCATCTAAAAATTTCCTAGACTGTTTTCAGTGCTCACTCTCCCATGTCACACCTTCTGACCCCAAGAATTACTCTTTTGTGTGCTGAACCATGTTGAAAGTGCTCTCATGACAAAGGCAGATTAGTCGTCAGAGTTCTCCTGCTGACTCTTTGTACTCCATCTTCAAAAACTCTCAGATGTGTTAGCCACTGCTCAGACCTTTTGTGATTTGAAACTGTGACTATATTTAATGAATCTTTTTTCCTTATTAAGAACCCTTTGAGTATGGTTATAATTAATATCTCTGAAATTTCCTCCTTCCAAAATTTCTTTACATTTTAAATGACTCACCAGTGGTAATTTTGTTACAGTTTAATGGCTTATAATTTACCCTTCTCCAGTATAGAAATGTTGGGTTTGGTGGAAGTGAGGATTCTGCAAAGAAACAAACCGAGGTGAGAAATGTGATGTAATCATTAGTGATCAGGAAGAGAATCCTGTCAGGATGGAAGTTAATCTAAATTCCCTTCTTAGGGAAGAACAACATCTGTGAGAGACTTAAAACTATGTCCTCAAGAGAAATAAGGCAAGATTAGCACAAATGGCAGAGCTGGAACTTGGAGAACTGGTCAAAGACTCTGTGTTAGCCCACTTGCTTTTCTATAAAGAAATACCTGAGGCTGGGCAATTTATAAGAAAGAAGGTTCATTTGAATGCAGGGTTCTGCACCGCACTGACATTTGCTGGGTGTCTGATGAGGCCTTAGGAAGGTTACATTCATGGTGAGGAAGCTGGTATGTCACATGGTGAAAGCAGAAGTAAGAACAGAGAGACGACTCCACCCCTCAGCCCCCGGGTCAGACTAACTAGACAATGAGAAGGGAATGGAAACTGAGAAAGGGAAAAAAAAAAAAATCCAAATAAAGTATCTCCCAGACCTTGAGTTCAGTAGAGCAGGCATTTTATTCTTTTAGACAGGTTGGTTTTGGGGAGAGTCAGAGTTAACATTTTAAAGTAAGCAAGTGTTTATTCCTTTAATAATTCTTTTTTTGGTGCTTTTTTATTTCAAAATAATGTAGTTGGGTTCAAGACATCAAAGTAGAAAGTGAAAAGACTGGAATCTGAGATTCACTGGTTACAACATTAAAATATATTTACATATATATTATATACATATATATATTTAAACTGTGTATATACCAAATGTATATATTCAATACAGAAAAATTTCTGATTATGTTGCGGCATAATTGCTGCTATAATTTAATAGCTTCATTGTATTAATTTTAAGACCTGGAGAAGGAATGTTTCTATAGGTTACTTTAAAATACTCTCACACATTCACACGTATACACACATCTCATATATAAGTCTTAATCAAGGAAAAAAAATCTAGACAAAAACGAAAAAGTAAGTGCCTACGCTCATTCTTGTGAGATGTTTATTTCAGACACATATACATAGAAATATACATAAATATAGTTATACAGACATGGATGGATAAATAGGCTCTTTTTTTACAGTGATAATGATGGGATAGTAATCGGCTAATTGAGGTCAATTTGTTACAAAGACATATTTTACCAGCTGGAAACGATTTTCCCTATAATTTAAGTACTAAAATTTAAATATAGTGTCTTTCTTTGTATTAAGACAGGTAGTATTACCAACCTATCCTGTCATATCTGGTAGAAAAGGGCATTGAAAACATCTCACAAGAATGAGAGTAGGCACTTACTTTTTCGTTTTTGCCTAGATTTTTTTCCTTGATTAAGATATATATGAGATGTGTGTATACATGTGTATGTGTGAGTGTATTTTAAAGTAACCCATAGAAACATTCCTTCTCCAGATCTTAAAATTAATACAATGAAGCCATTAAATTATAGCAGCAATTATGCCTCAGCATAATCAGAAATTTTTCTGTTCCCATCTCATTTGCAAACAGCAAATAATAATGATTTAAATGTATATATGTATACAGCATTTATGAAAGTGTTTACTTAATTTCTCTGAAGAATAATCATATAATTATTACTATAACTTAGTTGAACTAGTAGTTTTTGAGGCAACGGTTCTGTAAAACCAAAGATAATAACCTTACAATTGTACCTTGGCTGTCAAATGTTAAAATGATTTTATAATGCTTAAAATGTATCTTGGACAGTGAAATAAGCGACTGAGTATATATTTCAAGTCTAAATATATTCACCAATGATTTATATTTTAGAGCAATTTTCTTATCTCATCACAAAAGCATATTTCCAGTCATTTATTCCAGACAATAATTTGTGAAAATCAAATAAAATGTTGATGATGCTACTTAGTGATCTTCTATTCAGATTTAATACTTGGAGGACAAAGATAACTTTTGAGTCATTCCTCTGGAAACCGTCATTTTAAAAAATCATTTACATTTGCAAAAAAAGCTTAATTGCAACTGATGTGGAATATTTCTAGAATGCTAGAGGCTTGCTTATAAAACTCTTTTCTATGATGATGTAGCAAAGTGAAAAAAATTGTGTAATGTAAATTTGTACTCTGAAAAAATGCTTAGAGGAAAAATACATGTCATTAATGATTTGAGAATATGTGGGTTTTGCAAAATGATTTTGGTAGTAGTCAATATTTCTATATATAAAAAACCTACAAAATGATACTAAAAATAAATTTTGTAATAGTACTATAATTTAAAGAAAAGACAAAAGGTTATCCCTGACTTTGCTCATCAGTGCCTCTTTAATAGTAGCATAACATGTTCCAATGATAATGCTGTGGGAGATTATTTATTATCAACTCCTGAAATGATGTTTGCCTGGTATAACTAAAAATAGAGATGATGTGTAGGAGCATCAGGCACATTAGCAACTCAAAACATGCCCACCTAAGCACAACTTTCTGTAGAGACCTGGACTGGAATGTGGGTTTCTAGTCTAGTTCCTCAAGCCAAAGAAAATTTCTGAGTGTCATTTCTTCAATTGCTTTTATAGAAGAGACAAAAGGAGTATTCGAGAAAGATTTTCAGTATGAAAGAATGAGGAAAGAAGAAGGAATTTCCACTGTTTTTTGAAGCAGAGAAGTGGTATCTTCTTTTTCTTCTTTTCCTCTCAGTGCTATAAATGCAAGGAACTGAATTCTACCACTGATCAAAATGAACGTGGAAATGGATTATTTCCCAGAACCCTTGGAAGAGTCCATCCCAGCTGACATCTTTATTGGTCTTGAGATAGCCTAAGCAGACAGCCAAGCTAAAATTACCCAGAATTTCACCTACAGAACTGCATCAGAATAAAGGAGTGTGGTTTTAAGTTAGTGTGTGGCAGTAATTTGATACATAGCAATAAAAAACTAATGATAATATGAATGACATCTTGCTTTTAAGTTTGACAGTTATAACTCTGTTTTTCAAATGACATTTCACAATTATTGCCAACATTCCCTCCCTCACTTGTGCTCTTTGTTATGAGTTGGGAGAGTCCTTGATATCTTTGAAGTGCTTTCCCACTGGGGAAATGAACTGACACGATATGCTCTTAGTAAGTGTGGTAAATACTGGCCGTTTTTAAGATGCTCATAATAAGCTTCAAATCTGGAAAATTGTTATTTAACTTGGTGGGATTTTTTAAAATCTTTTTAGATAAGATTCTAATTTGCATCCTTTTGAAACTCTCCAATTCAAATCACAAATGCTCGTTATACTTCTTCATTGTTAGCATGATCAAGCTTTATGCATGCATATTTTGCACCTCTTGAAATTTGATACAGCCCTTTGAAAAAACTAAATACTGAAGAAAACGAGGACTGTATTTCCCACTATCTTGTTTTCAGAGATGGATACATATTTTCAGTAGCAAATGCCTACCAAGCTGAACAGTTTCAAGGGCTCTGTTGATGATAAAACATATCAGACAGTGCTTTGTGAAGCAGGCTCTCCTAAATGTGGAAACAATATTATTTGACTAAGTACTATCTCCTTGTTAAAATTAGCAAAGAACATACATAATAAAAGCAAATTTTAGTGTCAAAGAAAATAATCAATATTTATTTATTTTAATATGAAGACTAAATGCATTCATTAGCATAACAGAAATACTTTGCAATGATATGGGCAATATTTCTTAAACACTAAGCACTCTAGGAAATAATTATTGAGAAACATTTTTTAAAATATAATTTTTGATATTTCAAGCTTAATGGTTTTGTTCATCTCTTCTGTCACTTCCCTCTGATTATAACTTTTAAAACCTGTTAAAACGATGACATGTGCAGTTAATTCAGTTTGTATAAGAGTTATAAAGTACAATTCAATAGATAAAATTCATAATATAAATATTATCATTTAAACATGCTAAAGATCATTGAATTAAATTGTAAGGATAAGGATATTGAGTAATTCCATAGTGGAGCGGGGCCATGCTTGATCACTTAAACATGAATCAAAGCTAATGATATTTTAATTCCATGAATGCATTTATTGGTTAACTAAGGTTTAGTTTATTACAGGTTATTGGTATTACCTTTTTGTTGTATTTCTAAAATAATTGCTAAATCAATTTGTAAGACAGAAACATTTAAAAACAACAAATATAATTTAACATTTATTTATTTATTTAGACAATATTTATAGTGCCCATTGTTACACCTATTTTACAGATAAGAACAGAAAATCTTGTTTAGAATTTAACATACCAATGATGTCTTATTTAGCTAGTTATATAGCTGGTATTTAAATCCAGATCTTCTGACTTCTTATCTCAGTACTTGAATAACTGTTTTCTGATAGTTATAAACATACTCAAGCACCTCAACAAAAATTCTTATTGAAATTTTTGAGGAACACAATAAAATAATCCTAATATTTAATTAGAGTGACAAGTATCTGCAAAGAGTTAAATAAACCTAAAGAAAATAGTTTAAAGACTTGTTCTATCACATATTAAAATGTTGTTACTAGATCAATATAGATTATATAAAAGTAGATAAAACTATAAGTATATGTTTATGTGCGTTTAACTATATTTTGTGTCTATTTGTCTGTCCGTCATCAAAGTATTTATAAAACCATGAGTTCTCATTGACACCTCCAGTTTCTATCCATTACTATAAGATTTCACCTACTATCTTTTTTCTTTTTTGCATTTAAAACTTCTTTATTCTACATGAAAAACATGGTATATATATATATATATATATATATATATATATGTGCATATATATATATCATATCTATATAAATGTAGATATAGATAAATAGATAGATACAATCACATATCAGTAGCAGTGAATGTACCTGACTTACAAATATTCATCTTCTTAAATACTCTTTTTATCTCTAAGAATCTAGTGCTCTTTGTAGGAATGCAAAAGTAGAGAAAAGTATTGAAAGACTTAAAAAGATGATAAGGTCATGTCATAAGAGACACAGGATTCTATTTAAATGGTCCTTTACTGTTAAAATCTGGTATAATTTAAGCATCAAAATAAATGAGGTGAGCAATGTATTATAGTTCATAGAATAAAATAAAAATGCATAAATCTACACAGATATAAGAAAGTGAACAAATAAATAACTAGGAAAAAATAAGTTTTTCCTTATCTTTAAATGTTAACTAATAAATACTTGTGTGGCTAAAATGCAGTCTACAGTGGAATATATTTTAGACTTATAAAAAAAATCCTGCCCTTTGTGACAAATGTGGATGAGCCTGGAGGACATTACGTTTGAAATAAGCACAAGATAAAAAAGACAAATAAGCTCAATTATATGTGGAACCTAAAATATGTTAAATATATATAGAGTTGGACTGCTGAACATGGAGCCAACCATGCTGCCCATTGAAGCTGAATTGGATTAAAAAAATGTGTATATATACACAATGGGACATTATGCAGTCATAAAGAAGGACAAACATTTGAACTTCACAGCAACTTCAATGAATTTAGAATCTATCATGCTCAGTGATCTATCACAGAAGCAAAGAACAGAGTACCATACGTTCTCACTCATAAGCGGACCTTGAACAGTTATCATAATACTATAAAAAAGGAATTGTCAGTAGTGGGAAACTGCCAGGGGAGGGGAGTGGAATTGACTGTTGAGGGAAACTCCTGGGGAGGGAGGGGCACATCTCAACAAGGGTACTTGCTTAATGAACACTTGTTTACCTAACCCTTAATTGTACTCCACATCTTTAAAATATAGAAAAAAACAAATTAAAAAAAAATTTTTTTTTAAAAGATAGTAAGGACAACTGCCACCAGGGGCTGGGAGATGAAAGAAAAGTAGGAAAGATGAATAAGTCTACAGCTCTATTGTACAACATAAAGAATACAATAAAGAATAGTTTATTGTATAATAGAAATTCACTGAAGAGTAAATTTTAGATGCTCTTACTAACAAATACAAACACACAAATTAACCTATGTGAGAATATGAATCTATTTACTTAGTTGACTATAGTAACCACTTCACCATGCATTTGTATATCAAAATGGCATGTTGTACATATTAAACATAAATGATAAAAAAATCATCCATGGATGCTAAAATGAGTGGAAAGAATATTGATTCTGAATGATAGTGTAAATCCAACATATATCTTCAAAAATTACTTTTTACATGTAAAATAAAATTGGTAACTTTACAGTGAAAAATTTTAGCTAAGATCTTGTTACCCAAATGAATAAAGTTAACATCATCAACATTGTAATGATGTAGTGTGTCCTGATAGGATATATTAAAATGGCATGATATGTTTGTATTATTCTTGATCGGTATATATAATTTAACTCTAACCTGGGGACACTTTAATCAAATCCAAATTAAGGGAAATTCTAAAAACAACCAGCCGGTACTCTAAAAAATTAAGGTCAAAAAGTAAAAAAAAAGGAAATGTTTCATCATTAATATTTAAATTTAATGATCATGACAACAAAATACAAGGTATAAGTGAAGCCTATAAGGTGGGATGTTAAACCTTAATAAGCTAGCAAACTATATTTAAATATTGATTTTGCATTAAAAATAAAATTAATTCAATTTATTTTCTGATTTTGAAAAATTTTAGCTATTTACGTAAGAGCTTGTCATTGCTCTTAGGAAATACACAATGAGATATTTAAAAGTAGGGTAGCAAAATGTGTGAAAGTTACTCTCAAATGCTTCTGAAGAAATACAAATATGTATATAAGTATATGTTTGATATTTATGTTCTTATGTGTAAAATTAAGCATAAATAAATGCAGCAAAAGGAAAACCAGTAGATAAATCTAGGTACATAGCATATGAGTGATACTTTTAGTGCTATTGAAACATTTTCTGTGAGTTTAAAATTATAGGTTTAAAAGTCAATACCTGTTTAACCAAGGATTCTGTAAAATAAGTTAAGAGCTAGATGACTGATTGGAAAAAAGATAATTCAATGTCTAAAATAAACGTATACTGTTATGTAAAAATATTTAAGGGGCTATTTCTAAAGGAGAAAGGTGGTAGGAAAATGGGTAAATTATAGGAGTTAACCTTTCAGCAGAAAAAAACAAAAAGAATTAGCCAGGCATAGTGGCACATGCCTGTGGTTCCAGGTAGTTGGAAGGCTGAGGTGGAAGGATGACCTGAGTCCAGCAGTTCAAGACTGCGGTGGCCATAAGTGTGCCACTGCATTCCAGCCTGGGTGACAGAGTGAGACTCCTACTCAAAAAACAAAACAAAACAAAACCCCAAAAGTTAACAAATAATTGATACAAGGTTGTTTTCAAAGTATGCTTTCTAGTTAGTTCTTTAGAATTTCTTGTGTATAGATGTTCTTGTAGTCTCCAGTCCCTACAGTCAAGAAACTATCTATAAAAACTCTCAAACTGTATGTCTGTTACCTGGAGAGTAAAATGTGTAAAATGGACTGAATGTATACATTGAAGTATGAGGATACGTATTAAAGATATAGGCAGCAATATTGACAAGTTTTAATAGTATGGTGCTTACAAAAAAAAAGAAAGAAATATAATGTATATAATAAAATAGCATGTTTGTAAATTAAAAACATATAAAATAATGATGCCAATTTTGCTATAAAACTTATACAAATTAAAAAACATGTATTAAGCACATTTAAAAAGTTGATTATACGAGGATTTACTAAATGAGAGATTGCTATGAAGAAATATATTTTTAAGTTCTCTCATATGTAATGCTAAATGTTGTCCATTTACTATGGCCTCTTTCTCTCACTTTTTAGAAAACTATATTAACGACCTGCCTTTGTAGAAAGACAAGTTAAGTTTTTGAAAATAATCATTTTGTCTTCTAAGTTTTATTTCCTTTCTTCACAAATTATAAATTGTGTGATAATTAAAAATATACAGTTTTATAGCTTTTATTATGCTTGACTAAATTCTAAGAATATAACATTTAAGAATGTTGAACCATTTAAAAAATTTTCATCATAACTCCAAGTGAATATTTATATAAAGTGATAACAAGCTGCACATCTTATAAAAGTTATAGAAATAATAAAAATTGAGCAAATTAAAATTTGTAATTGCCTGCCCATTTCTGTAATACTTTATCGTTAGGTATGTGGACTATATGCACTCTTTGTCTTTTCATATACCAACAATTTTAAAGTATGATTTTCTATAGAGCAAACAGAAGAACAATTCTCTTTTCTCTGTATGAGCATAGACATTTGTTTTAATTATCCATAGTAATAAGTTAACACTATAAGAAAGTGACTGTGAGCCTCAAATAGATATGACTAACTAAAACAAACACATTAACACATTACCATTACTAAACTCCAGATTCTATTCAGAATTTGTGACTTTTTTCCACTAATTAACTTTCTACTAACTTTTTCTTTTTCCATTCTAAGATTTATTCTAGGATATTGCATTGCATTTAGCATACTTTAATTTTATTTAAAAAGTTACAGCAAAAGGTCAAAATTTTATGCTCATGACTACAGTGCCATTCATGAACATTTTCATCTATACAGTCATGTTGCATACTTGCTATGATACGATTTAAGAGCCAACTCACACTTCACTAGTTCTGTAGTCTTTCATCTGTTCATCAAGGGCATTTTGTCATATTGTCATCACACTGTTATTCATATTCTCACTGTAGTGTGCCTGTGCTGTTAGCATACCATTCACCTTACTGCCAGAACCATTTTACTCATGTTGCAATTATTTTGGCACTAAGTCTCTTGGCAGGATGAAATACCTCTTTTTCTTTTTTTCTTTGAATTTCAAATTCAAACACAGTAGAAGGTAAATTATAGACATTTAACACAATTTGTTTATGCTATATTGGAATTATTGTGCTTGCAACTAAAAATGGAGCCTGGTCCATTGCAACTAAGATTGAAGTCTTCCTTATGCTGAAAGCTATGGTTTAATAACTTATATTCATTTAACTGGATAGATTTTTTCCTATGAATGGTTAAGTAAATAATACCAGAATATTTTGCTTTGTAACATCTTGAAAATAAATACACCTGGTGTTACTATTTCAAGAATCATATATATAATGAAAACAATACAAAAGGTATTTTTAAAATTCATCAATTACAAAAAGAAATTAAAACCCAACATAAGGGATGTCTTTCAATTTCCAAACTTGAAGCTCCTTTTTAAATATTTATTAAAATTCAACATTATTTTATATTCAGATGCCTTTGCCTATTATAAATCAAGCAAAAGATTAAAGAATGCTCTCTTATATGTCCTAAATGTATACATGTGTATGAGCAGCTGTGTGTATTTACTTCCTAACTGAGAGCTCCTTGACTTAGTCAATTTAATATTGAGTCTTTGTAAAGCTAACTTGATGTGAGTTGTCACTTTAGTCTATTACTCAAACAAGGAACTTCTCATTATCCATTATTTTTAGTCTGTGGACTAGTCTATATGTAGACTGTAGTTCTACTATTTATAAACAAATACATAAAATGTAAAACAAACTTTTCACTAAAAATTAGAAAACTTTCAGATACTTTGAAGACTTTGTGACTCATTACAATTTGGGCTTCAGGTCTTCAGACAATTCTATATATTTTTTACTGATATCATCAATGATTTCTATGAGGGCATACATTATAACACACTGAAAATTCAACTTGTCAATAGGCAGAGATTGTTGGTTATCTGCCAACCACATATTTATTATCACCTTATCTTCAATATGTTCGATATGTTTGTTTCTCTCTCTCTCTCTCTCTCTCTCTCTCTCTCTCTCTCTCTGTGTGTGTGTGTGTGTGTGTGTGTGTGAGAAAATGCCTTTGCTCACAAGCCACCTCTCTGAAATTGGCATCTTCAATATCTCACTATCTTATCATTCTTTAAGTTTTAATTTAGAGAGTAGAACTGACAGTTAGTTTACCCTGTCTCTTTGACAAGTTTTATGGAGGAGGAGAATATGCCAATTTGATGTGGAAACCTTCATATGAAGTTTATTTTTTAAAATTTCTATTTGAGATATTATTAGCTGTTAAAATAGTTCTTATGATGTGTTTTAAAATAAAACAAGAAAATATAGTAATAATCTAAATTTTGTGTATGACAATTAGTTATTCTCAGATGTGTTTGTACTTCAGATTCATTTAATTTTGACACTGCAAAAAATTTGGAAACATTCAGATTATAAGTGACTTTTAGTTTATCCCCAAAGTACGGAAAACCAGATTGTCCTATAGGTATGTTTAAGTGCAGAATGGGGAGAACAATGGAGCATAGCAAAATCTATATATACTTACAATGGGCAGGATGTACAGAAATCAGTTTTTGCAAGGAGGTAGAGGGATTGGTGAAAGCCATCCAAATTTTACAGGACACATGCTTACTTAAGTTCACTTAGCACTTATAATCTAACCTAGGGCAAACCAATCATGTTTATGTTAGTCTCTTGCTTGGAAAGTCACAAGATTCATAAGAGTTTTCAAAAAGTGGCTAGAGATTTCTTAACCACTTTTGGTTGCTACAGGTCTGCCATACCTGTAATTTACTCTTAAGCAGGAATAGCCCTCATCAGAGTGGGGGTATAACTCAAGAGTATATTTATAAAAATATAATTTTACATTTAGCAAATAATAGTGATAATGAAATTAGTTAATATTTATTAAGTTCTTCTACTTTCTAAAAGATTGCCAAAGACAATAATACGTAATTCAGTAAACACAGGAGTCAAACACTGTTGTTATTGTTATTTCAAACATGTGAAAAATAAGTTATAGAAGTTATATTTTTTCCACTGGTCACAGAGCAGCTATGGTGCCAGAATCAGATGAATGGCCTTCTTACTCAGACATTCATATCTTAAAGATTGTAATATATTACTTCCACATACAGACAGGTGACTACTAAGTTAAACTATTTGTTAAAATTTTACTTTATTTCAAAGTAATTAGAGACTATTGCATGCTTCTTAATTTGTTTAATAAAGTGAATACAAAATAACCAGTATGAATTATATTAATACATATATTTGATGTATTTTCCAGGAAATTTAATTGTGCAGTACTCATGATTTATTTTTAGGTTGATTGTACTTTTATAGATGAGATGATTGCTAACTGGAAATTAGAATTTTATTATTTTAAAAGTCTTAGTCAGTCATTCGAATAATTAATATAGACTATACTGTTATTATTTATTATGCTGGTATTTACTATAAAGTAGATCCAGAAGCATTTAAAAATTTTCTGATCGGAAATGAAAAAGTTGTTGAATTGAACTTATCAGTAGCTACCGATCTATTCTTTAAACTTGTAAAAGAATTATAAATTTTTTTAATATAAAGTCAAATTTTAAAAGTATTATTTAAAAGCACTCATTTGCAAATTAGAGCTAATTCACTACATTCATTAAAGCTACATTTACCTAAAATGATTTTTACTTGATTATGAATATTATGATTAAATGAATCTTAGTATGCAAATATCACTTAAGTTCATTTACATATATTACTTAAACCACAAACTCTTATAATCACAGTAAAGTTACCCAAATTATAAAAATATCTACTATATAAAGATTAGAAATCATCATCTTGCAAATTGTATGAATAGAAGTAATTCTTAAGTAACTTATTTGTCCTCGTCTTAAAATGAGAAAATGCAATAATAATTTATAAAAATTATTTCATGAAAAAAGTAAGATTGCATATAAAATATATGTATGTGTGGAATGAAACAATGTATCTGTATATTTGTGTAGTGTAAATAAAAATTGTACTGAAACTTATCAATATATTTAATACTAACTAAAATAGTGATAATCATAATAAAAAGATAGTCATGAGTTTTGAAGCACATGGTGATTATTATGATCATGTTCTTTGAGGTGATATAAAGTGATACTAAACATTGCCATGTACATATCATATACTATATACTAAGTTTGAAAATAAACACCCTACCTGAAAAATGTCACTATATTCTCACTAAAGTTCTGTGAGTCTGATGTCATTATTGTTCCCCATTAATGAAATGAACTAAAATAAGTAAGTTTTGTGGATTACGTGTATAAGAAGGGATAAGATAGAAGTTTAATTCTCAAGCCCTTACTTACAATCTCTGTGCATTATTTGCTTCTACCCCAGAGAATAATAACCAGCACAATCAGAAACTAAACTTCTATGTGCATGTCTATTTTTAGTTATGTATGTGAAAATTCAAATATATGTTCCTTCTGAAGCCCAGTTAGAAATCACAGAGAATCTGATGTTAGTATACATGTAAAAATAAAAACATAAATCTTATTGATAATACATCTCTTTATTTACTTTGGTGTACCATGTTCAAAATAATACTAATATACATGTGTGTCACCATATGAGACATGGGCATCAAACATCTGTTTAATTTTATTAGAGGTGTAACCATAACAAAATTTTAACTCTTATCTGGCTGTAAGTTTATCTGATGATCACCAAGCATACATTTATATATTCTCTAATTATATAAATAAAATAAAATATATAAAATTATATAATGTTATGATTGTTCTAATGTACAAAAATAAATTGGGGTGTGGTTATATAAAATCTCCAACTATTTCCCATTTCATAAAATATTTACTAAAATGTTCATTAAATGGTATTTTTAAAAAATTTGAAATATACTCTGATTTATAGAAAATATCAATGTATAACCATCATTGCAAGTCTGTATCTATTGCTAAAACTTATTTAAACTTGATTTCTGAAGAAGTCACAATGTTGGTCTGAAAAAAGTACCAATGTCTGACACATCTGTGATAAAACCTGTGACTCTATATTGCTCATGGAAGAAGAGTTGCATTTTATTTTCCAGAAGACCCAGCCCTGCCCCATTACAGCATGTTCAGCCTTTAGATGAGTATCCTTGTAAACTGAAATAGCACTTAATGCATTAAAATGCCTTTGACAGACTAACCTCTTATAAAACTATCTCAGAAAACAAGGGTACAGCAAGTTTGGAAATGGTATTATTTAAAAATAGCTTTCAAATTGCTTTTTAAGCACTTCTTACTACCTATATTCTTCTCATTTCTATGAAAGATTTTTATTTGAAAATAAAACATTAACATCTGAAAGTGACATTTTTCCATTTTTTTCCACCCCATTCTTGATGTCTTTGACCTGTAGTCTTTTGTATTTTCCTAAACGAAGAAAAGAAAAATTGTTTATTTTTATGTACTTTGAAAAAATAGAGAAGTATTGTAAAACTCCAACTGGACTTACTTAAAACTAAATGTTTTTCAGAAATAAAGTGACCCTTTTGAGCTTCATCTTAGAAAAAGTAGTTCATATTATTTTTTTCAAAAACTTAAATATTTTGAGGGTTCTTCACCCTATATATCTGGGAGCCCTTATTGAGATTAGTAATAACAACAATAACTACAATAATAAAAATACAAAAGAAGCTGGGCTCAGTGGCTCAGCCTGTAATCCCGCGCCTTGGGAGGCCAAGGTGAGTGGATTGCCTGAGCCCGCGGGTTAGAGACTCGCCCGGGCAACTTAGCGAGATCTCATCTCTACAATAAATCAAAAAAATTAGCCAGGCATGGTATTGCGTGCCTGTAGTTCCAGCTACTTGGAAGGCTGAGGCGGAAGGATCGTCGGAGCCCAGCAGGTCCAGGCTACGGTGGCCGGGAGCAGCCACTGCACTCCAGTCTGGGCGACAGAGTGAGACTCCAACTCAAAAAAAAAAAATTAAAAAAAAAAAAAATGAATGAACAATTATCAACTGCTTACTGCCTTGCTAGATATTATACAAAGTGATTGCATAAAACTCACCAAGCCTAAAGGTAGGCACCGTTGTCTTGATTTTTACAGAAAATAAAACCTATACTAAAAAGAGTCCAGCAACTTAATTCACTCTTAAATATGTACTATAGAGTACTTCTATTTACTTGTTCACTTCTGCAGTAGCGAATAAATCAGCAAAATTCATCTAATACAGGTTATATTCTAGTTGAAGACACACACACACATTAAAGTTGTCAGATTTATTAAAGAAACACAAGACACTGCTAAATTTGAATTTCAGGTAAACAAATACATTTTAGTCTACATCGCAAATATTGCATGTTTAAAGGATGTTATCACGTATTGTATATTTGAAGTATGTCCCATATATCACATATTAAAAGGTGCAGATGTGTGAATTTTTAATACACAATAAATAGAGTTTTTATTATAAGTACATTATAGACTGTGTTCAAACATACTTACATATGAAATTTACTTTTAACTGAGAAGACTTTTTTTTTAAATTTGGTAACCCTCACACACACATAGATACACAGAAACTATATATATATGATTATGACAAGTACATGGGAGAAAAATACATTGAAAATTAGAATACAAAATATTGAAGAGAAGGGATTAAAATTTTAGATAGGCTAGTTTTCATAGAAAGACTTTACTGAGAAGATAACATTTGAGCAAAGAGCTGAAGTTTGTGAGAAAGGAAGTCAAGGCTAATCTAGAAAAATAATTTTCTAGGCAGAATAAATGACAATTACAAAACACTAAACCAGGACTCTGCTAGTTTTTATGGAACTCTAAAAGTGAAATGAAGTAAGAGCATGAGATAAGATTGCAAAAATTACAACTGCTAATATATAGCTCACGTCTATTTTTTGCTAGAATTCTTGAGCACTATATGATGGATGACTGATACGTACTCACTATTTCTAATGAAATTTTGATATCTTTGTAAGAGCTAGAGTCAATCCATTTAGATATTTGAAAGCACAGACATCATTCATATCTGTAGATAGAGAACCAAAGCACAAATAATTCATGTGACTATATGGCTATACTTATTTCATCAGATTTTAATGTCAGCTCTCTATATATAGTTTAATGTTTTAGAAAAGTCATTAGAAAGACCAACAGATAAACCACATACATGAGTTCTTTACTTCCAAAGACAACTAAAATATTGCACAGCACACTTATATTATACACTAACTACCTCATACCACATAAAGCACAAATGAGTTTATAACATAATATATGCTTTATTATTATTATTTATTTATTTCATTTCAGAAACCTTCCAAGTGTAGGAAATATCTTCATGGGAAAATTAGAACTCTCATTAAAATGTATAATGTATCATACTGTATACACTTTATAAAAGGAGAAATATAAATGTGTAATTATCTGATGGGGTAGCTAGAATAAAATATTCTGAGATCTAGCATGAAAAATAAAACACCTAAGAACTTAATGTTATGGAATACTACAGGAAGGCTATTCATGTCCTCTGTAATCCATGTTCCTTTATAGAAAAAGAAGCGAAACAGAGAAGGAAGATCCTATTCAAGTGGAAGACATATAGACAACAGTAATTTATTCATAAAGGAAATACTTTAATGGTTATCATAAACCTTTTTTAATAGAAAATTATTCTCAAATGGAATGAAAGAACTAGATGTCTGGCTAAAGTGACTTACTCAAAGCTTTAAGTTATTTGCTGGAGAATTTAGCTGATTGGATCATTTGAAATCTAAAATCTCAGTGTTATTGATGGTAATATATCGACATATCGGTCTTTCATTACATTTTTATATGGAATTTTCTGAACTAGAAAATTAGCTTATATATTATAGATATGCATAACTAATAAATTATATAAATTATATACACCATTCTAAAAATATTCCACTCTATTCATGAATAAATAGTGAAGATAAAGATTATTTATCATAACTCTTGCAAATATTTCACCAGTTAGTGATACCTAAAAGTGTTGTTTTTATTTTTTTAATTTTAGGTATGTAGTTTTAATATGATTGTACTTTTTCCAAGTGCCAAACTAATGACTTCTAGATTGAAAACACTGGTTCACATCTTGCAAGTATAGGACATGGGAGAAAAAGTCAGTCATCAACAGATTTAGATTATGACCGCTTCTTGTGGATGCTAATATCAATCTTCTGTATGTGGAAGTAATTAAAATTTTGACAAAACAATTCTTAAAATTTGTTTTTATTTGAAGGATGTGGTGTACAATTCAAGGTTAGGTATACAAATGTTAATTATGCAGGTACCCTTGTTGATGAGGTGTGTTATCCCCTCCCCTGGTAGTTTACCACTACTGTCAATCCCACCCCTTCCCTGGTAATTTCCCACTACTGCCAATACCTTTCTTGTAATATTATGATAATTGTTCAAGGTATGCTTATGAGTGAGAACTTGTGGTACTCAGTTCTTTGTTTCTGCGATAGATCACTGAGTATGATAGACTCTAACTCCATCCAAGTTGCTGAGAAGTGTATAATTTTGTCTTTCTTTATGGTAATTTTCTATCAAGTTTTTTTTTTTTTTATCTAGTTCTCTTTCAATGGACAGCATGGTTGGTTACATGTTTTTTGCTATTGTGAATAATGCTGCAGACAAAACAATCTTATCATCCTGATACAGTAAAATGGGAAGAAGGGTGACACTAAGGCGATCATGATGCTTCAATTACTGATTTACTTTACATTTCAAGGACAATCATTAATATGACTATTTTAAAGGAAAATATCATTTGTCAAAATTATAAGTCAGTCTTGCAAAAAGTAACAAGAAATTACTAATTTGAAATTGTTTTAGTGATTTTTAATCATGAAAAAGTTTTAAATAACTGAATGAACTATTATTTTTGGAACAGAAATAGTGACATAAGCCAGATATGAAAGACAGTAGATATTTGCTAGATATTTAAGTGGTTGTATTTGAAATAATCAGTAAGCTCATAAAGGCACAAAAAGCAACTAAATTAAAACACTTATGAAACATATTGCTGATTTAGCACAGGGTTTTCTTTTCCTTTTTTTTGTTTTTTTGAGTTGGAGTCTCACTCTGTCACCCAGACTGGAGTGCAGTGGCCGCTTCCGGCCACCTCAGCCTCGACCTGCTGGGCTCTGGCGATCCTTCCGCCTCAGTCTTCCAAGTAGCTGGAATTACAGGCATGCGCTACCACGCCCGGCTGAATTTTTATTTATTGTAGAGATGAGGTCTCGCTGCCCAGGCGGGTCTCGAACCCGCGGGCTCAGGCAATCCACTCACCTCAGCCTCCCAAAGGCACGGGATTACAGACTGAGGCACCGAGCCTGGCTAGCACAGGGTTTTCTTGAAGATACTTTAAGTTTGTTCTTATAGATTTGGAAATTGAAAAAAATAGATTCTCTCTTTTGAAAAATGTTATTTTGAAGAAAACTGTACAGTTTCATGAAGGATGAGCAAGTAAATAATAAATTTTGGACATTTTAATTCTACTTTAATCTATTAATATATTCAATTATGAGGAAAATTCTTCAAAACATTTATGAGAGTCTACAATTTTTCTCCTGCAATTTTTGTCTTTTCTCATGGCTGCCATTTGATGGACTCAATTAACATAACAGAGTTCATGCCTATGATATATTCTTTCTACAGATATTTGTTCAATTTTTTTGTGAATATCAAAAAGTAAAACAGAAAAAGAGAAGTTTAGAATTTCCTGAAACTGCACAATAAAATAGATGTCTATCTTTAGGCAGTTGTTGGTAGTCAACATATTTTCTCTAGAGTCACAAAAACCCATTGGTATAAACTTGACTGTAGACATTACCCCTGGAGCAAAGGAAAGAAAAATAAATTCCTGAGAAAAAAAATTTATGTTTTTAAATGTCAAAAATGTTTTGGATTTTTCTCATTTGACAAATTAAACTTATATGTGTTATATGAATTCAGAGTTTCAGTAGTCTGAATGCAATCAACAGATAGAAATCACATAATAGGCTTAACAGGGGATGTTTAATATAAAGAATTATTAACCATGCTTTAATAGGTAATTGTTATTTAAAGACAAATTCTAAAGCAGTATATTTGTTTGCAAATAATGTTTGGAGAGCAATAATTTACAAAGGTTATTATTCTCAAGAAGTATTATTTCAAGTGCTCCTAAATTGCTTGCTATGAAGAACAAGATATTGCCATGAAAATATACATAAAAGTAAGTCAAAAGAACTAGATGTATCTTCTTCTGTTAGTATTTCCTTGAGAACTTCTGCAAATTACTAAACTCAATATGTACATTTCTTTCTTTTTTCTCAGGAATACAATGAAAAGCAAGTAAAAATAATGTAGGTGAAAACATTTGAAAAGCATAAAGTGTTAACAAAAGTGAAATTCCATTGATTTCTTTTACCAGATTGGTCACTCAAATACTTTATCAAAATAACTAAATGCCTGAAATATCTCTCCCTGTCAAGTGACAATGAGAAGAGAGGTCCCAAAAATAATAATGTAAAAAGAATTATTGCCTGAAGATTGGATAAGTGTTTTCTTGCCAATGTTGTACAGCAGTTTTATAAAAAGAAACACAGACGCAACTCTGCTAATGAGGAGGAATAAAGGATAAACCAGGCAGAAAGAAGCTTCATGTGGGAGCAGTGCTTACTTGCATGTGTTTTATGTGGCTCTAGTGTGTTGTTAAAACTATTGTGTTAACTTTAACAACTAGTGTGCAAACTTTTTCTTCTGTTTTGTTAAATCAGAGAGACAAAAAGAAACTGTGGTTTCAGGGTACATTAGCCATTGACATAGCACTGTGGGATTAATGTGATATTTACCTTTGGCAGTGATCAACTTATTCCTGGAAGCATAGAGGCACATAACCATAATTTTTCCCATTTGCTATAGAACCTATTAGAAGCACTCAGTGGGTCATCAAAGTTAAACACATAATCAATGCTGAAAGTCGGAAACCCTGTCATTTCATTTTAGCCTGTCATGCTGGCTAGTTTTTCATGTTGTATTAAGATTTAGTTTTATCAGAAATGGATTGGCAGTAGTGGGAAACTGCCAGGGGAAGGGAGGTGGGATTGGCAGTTGAGGGAGACTGCCAGGGGAGAAAGGGGCACACCTTATCAACAAGGGTAACTGCATAATGAACATTTGTATATCTAGCCCTGAATTGCACCCCACATCTTTAAAATTTAAAAAAAAATTGTCATTGTTAAAAATAAAAAGATTTATCAATTGCTGTTGAGTAACTTAGCCTTATTTTTAGTTTTTTGATATTTTCAATTTTTAAATATTTGTACATTTTCATATTTAGAATGTAACCTATTGTCAATGCTATCACACTTATTCAGCTTTTGCTAGAGTTTAGTTTTTTGTTTTAATTTATTGTAATCAACTGACCTAATTACTACAGAAAAAAGGCATAGAATTGTTCTTAGGCAAATTGTCAAAATTATTCATAAAATTTAGAAGATTGTGTTAAACTTCAGGGAACTTTTCTCTGAAATAGCAATTATAAGTTTGCTTTCCATATACCAGAGTCATGCGTTAAAATATAATTTTGATAAACTTATTAGGGATATATAAAATTGATTTCAAGACTTCATGGAATTGCTATGCTTTAGAATTTTGTCAAATATTCACTGTTTTTAAAAAATAAAATATATGGAATGTTACAGAAAACTTTACAGTCTTGTATGACTCTGCTTCAACTCCCTGCATTCCTCTCCTTTCCATTTCCCTCACTTTTCCTCAGAGGTAAATATTCTTAAGGATTGTGTATATATGGTTCCAATTTATTTAAAAAATATATAGCATTATTTCCTGTGCAATATATTTACATTTGCTATTAATTATGTATTATCAGAAACATTTTTGTTCAATATTTTGTGGTTATAGTCTAAAACTCTATGTATATGTACATATGTATATGTAAATATGTGTATATATCATGTGAGAAGGGGACAGAGAATGACAGAAAGAGAACTACAGATAAAGGGAGATTTATTACTTTAATTTTGCATTTTCTAAAGTATTCCATCATTTTCATCAATGCCAAACATGTGCAGCATTTTACATATTCATTCACTATTTCTTATCTTTACAATTACTACAAATTTAATACAAAAATTGCTGCAATATATGTCTTCATACATGTGACATATTTTTCCTAGAATAGCAACTTTCTGGCATGTTCTTTATGGGTCTCTGTTTGCATTCGTTGCCTTTGCAGAAGTGAAGTCAAACTATTTAAACTAAGATATTGACATCATTTACATGTTTTACTATGTTGATGTTTGCAATGATAGTGCTGCAGCAATGATGACTTAAACTGCTAGTGCCGTGGTATGAATCAAGGCAGTGGCATTATATTATAAGAGTAGTTATTATATTCTTCACTACTACATACAAAAAAATCTAATGTAACTTAATAATAATCATTGTTAATAATTAATAAGTTAATACATTTATCAAATTTTGACCCTTGAGTATACATTTTAAAAGATATATGAAATTTTTTTAAAAAATCTAAAGCACTTCCACTCTACCAAAGTGCAATGATTGTTTCTAGGAAAAATATTTGTGAGATTGTTTTGATTGGGAGTTGAAATGTTTTTTCACTGAATACTATTTTTACTAAAAAAGAGTAACAAATTATGGCTGCTTAAGTATTCCATTTAAGTATTAAGTATGGTTACATAAGTATTTTAGTACTTAAGTATTATGGCATTAAGTATTGAATATTTAAGTATTGTTTGAGTAATTCACAGAAATTTTCTTCATAACAAATCAGTAGCCTTTAAAGAAAAAAATTCACAGTAATTGTATTAATTATAAAATTAATTGTGTTAATTATAAAATTTGAGCTTTTGAGCAAAATTTAGAATTTTATAACATTTGTATCCACCATCATAACATTTCCAATACTTGAAAGCTTTTTGATAAATTAGTAACTATATAAGTTTGTGATTTTATTTTGTGTGACAAAATGTACTTGTATTTGGAATATCTGCATAATTCAGAAAAACAATATTTCCCAAATAAGCAATTTATGGTATTACAAAGTTATATGTGGATAAGAGATAAATTTAAAAGGGAAGAATGCTTTTTCATAAAACTGAATATGAAAAGTTGATAATATTGTGACAAATTCCACATTAAACCTAAAGTTGTGGTGTAGTATCAAAGAACAATACCCACCATGATGAGAGAAGGACATTATAACATTCTTCCTTTTTCTGATTATGTGTCTGTGTCAAGATGTACTTTTATTGTTTAATGCAATGGGCTTTGCAACAGTCAATGTAGAATTTTATATGATAATATCGTTGTCTTTTAATAAGAAAGAAACAATTAAAACAAGGTTATTTTTTCAAAAAATGTATTCTGTTTTTGAAAATATTCTAAATTTCTTAAAAATGTGACTTTTCATGTGAACAGTTAGTATCTGAATTATATTGTTCTTAAAGAGTTTTGTGAATAATTATTTAAAGCTTTTCTCTTTTTTCAATGCAATAAATATCAATATTTGTCATCACAGAAACAAAACTATTTGAGTTCTCACTATTTTGAAAACTGCAATAAAACCTAGAGAAGAAATATTGAGAAAATATCTACCTCTCAGTATGTACTGAAAAGTAGAATTCCAAGTTGCAGAGTATATGTACATCTTCCAACTTTCTAGGTTTCCATATGGCTCTGTCTCTATGCGTTTTGCAAGATTGTATGATGAAAAAATGATAATTTATATCCTTATCAAACAACCTAGAAAATTTGTGCAAGTTAACTAACATTTCTGAGCATCGTGTTTATTATTTGTCCCATGAAAAATAATAGATATTTTAAAATAATACATATTTAATAGATATTTAAATTCTATTTCAAAAATAACTTAAATTATGTGTAAATTATAATTTGCTTATTAGACTTTAGTAGATGTTAAAAATAGAAAGCTGAATGGTTGACAAAAATAAAAATTATTAATTTCAACTACAACTCTGTTTCATTTTTTACTCTTTTTATTTTTTGTAAGTGAGCAGTTGTGGGCAAAACTTGGGAAAAAGTTGACTACCTTTATGATTTCAAAAGAACTCACTTTTATTATGGTTTATAATGCATATATTTATATATTCACTTATATTTCAGCTTCTTTCACTTTTTGTAATGTGGCATTAGTCTATTTAATTACACAGTACATCCAACTCAAAACTGAGTGTACACAATTTTAAAAATCTACTAGAGAGATTTTATAAAATATTTTAAGTAAAGCGTGATGATAAAAACATAGATGCATAAAATAAAAGACAGGCTTTGAAAATAAGTGAAAAGCAGTTGAAAATATAACTTAAGATATAAGCTTTATTGTTAAAACATTTTTATGAGGTGGGCTTGCAGTATTGCCTCATATGGACTCTTCCCATGGCTTGGAGAGGTTCAAGATGGCCACTGTGAAGTAGAAGACCAGTGCCTCCCTTGCTGAGTGAGACAGAAAATAGGGCACACCCACTCTTAGATGCAGGTACCCTGAGCAGTGTTAAGCAGGGAAAATACCATGTACTCAGCAGAGGTCTCTTTGAACACAGAGACCAGTAAGCAGAGTGCTGTGGTAGCAGATGCTGGATTCCCCATCCCCTGACATGCACCAGGTTCACATAGAAACTGAAAACCTGCCCTGTGAATAAGAGGGGTGAGTGATCCTAACACATTCTGAACTGGATCTCCCTCTCAAACACACAGGAGTTGGTCCCATGCAGGAGGAATTCTGGTCAGGGCACAGCAGTAGGTGACTGGAGCCTAAATGGAACTGGGAACAAACCTGTGCTTGAACTTATGAGCGTACCCCTTCTTTCAGTGGAGCCCAGCAACCAGATAGAAGGCTGGAAAAGCTCAACTGCAGATTAAACTTGGCAGACACCTGCTGCCTATATCTAGAAACCAACTCCACCTCCAGGTCAGAAAGGATCATCAGCAAATCTCACATGACCACAAGGCAGATCCCCCCTCCCCAACCCCCAAGGCAGGGAGCTCTTTCTCTTTCAACTACTGAGCATGGGCTAGAATGGGGAGGGAGTGGTATGAAAGATACCCAACTTTATTCCCAATGAGAAGGTGTCTGGGCTGCAAACCACAAACCAGCAGACAGGCGGCCCATCCCCCTACATGTTCCCAAAGACCATCTGCAACTGACCTGAAAACCAACCTGACTGGAAAAAAAAACTTTGCAGCAGAGGAGGTGCCTTTTTAAGTGTGGAGCAAGGACCAGAAACAAGTACCCTCCTCTCTCTCACTGAGTGATCTACATTGAATGACAAAAGTGGCCCTAGATACAGGAACAACAACTAGCTTCAGAGCCACAGAACCAAAAAGGAAAGATAGAGAGGGAAGAGTGGGTCTCCACGACTGATGGAAAAATAAATAAATAAATAAATAAACACAAGAAATCCTCAATGTATCAAAGAGAAAGTACCCGAATGAACAGCTAAGAGTGTGCAAAAAATGGAAGCCCCCCAAAAAGACCTATTCCAGATGACAGTCATAGAATTCAGAAACTGGATGCTTAAATTAAAAAGGAGAACTATGAGCAAATAGAAGAGAAACTCACTGAAATCATACAGGAATTAAATTGGAATTGGTCAATTTCAGAAAGGCCCATTCTGAAATACTAGAAATGAAGAACAAAATTCTGAAAGTTAAAAGCACATTAAAAAGCATAGGGAGCAGGATCAACTGAGCAAATGAAATAATCCTAAAACTTAAAGACCAAAATATGGAAATAACTCAGTCTGTAAAAACAGAAAAAGACTCAAACAGAATAAGCAAAGCCTCTGAGAGATTATGGAAGATGTCAAGAAAACAAATCAATGTCTGATCGGTATCCCTGAAACATAAAAGGAAACAGAAAGCATCATGGAACAAGGATTCCATGAAGTTATCCTAAAAAACATTCCGCATCTCTCTAGAGAGGAGACCATTTAAGTGCAAGAGATTCAGAGAAGCCCTGATTCTTTCCAGATTCCCTAAAAGAATATGCTACCTCCAGACCAACCCTTCAGAAAATGCTTAAGAAAGTGTTGAACACAGAAAAAAAGAAGAGTCTTACCCATCACAAAAGTACAGGCAAGCACAGAGTTAACAGAGCATACCGATCATTCACAAAAGTGAAAATACACACATACACAAATACAAAAGTAAAAAGGAAATGAAATAACCCCCTAAGAGCTCTATGACTAAGATAAACTCTCACATTTCAGTAATTCATTTTACCTTGAATGAACTGAATGTGTCACTGAAGAGGTTAAAGAGTGGAAAATTGGATAAAGAAATGTGATCTGAAATTCTACTGCCTCCAGAAAACTTGTCTCACTGTAAGGGACACCCACAGGCTCAAAGTAAAAGACTGAAAAATGACCTTCTTGGCAAATGGAAATCAGAAAGGAGCAGGCGCTATCTTCATATCAGACAAAACTGATCTACCATCAAGTTAAAGGAAAAAAGAAGGACACTACATAATAATAGAAGGCTCTATCCATCAGCAAGAAATATCCACTTTAAACATAGGAGCACCAAGTTATATAAAACAACTGCTAAGTAAAATAAGGAAGGACATTGACACTCACACAAGTATAATTGGATCACTCAATACTCTGCTAACAGGCCTAGACAGATTATCAAGGCACAATCAGCAAGGAGATCCCCTCAAAACCTTAACTTGACACTTGATCAAATAGATTTAATAGACATCTATAGACACTCCACCCAACAACTAAAGTATACTTTTGACTTACGAGCTCATGGAGCATATTCTAAGACTGATCACATTTTTGAGCATAAGTCAAGTGTGAACCAATTTCAAAGAATCAAAACAATACTATGCATCTTTTCAGATCACAATGAAATAAAAATGAATATCACCACAAACAAGATCCCCCCAAAACACACAAAGACATGAACTGTAAAGAGCATGCTGCTGAACAACTTCTGGTTCAACATGGAAATCAAGATAGAAATAAAGATTCTTGGAAACAAACATAAACAAAGATATATCCTATCATAATCTCTGGGATGCCATACAAGCTGTGTTGAGAAAAAAATTCATAGCATTGCACACACATATCGAGAAAATAGAAATATCACAAGTGAACAGCCTAACACCACATCTAAAGATGCTTTAAAGGCAAGATAATCTAATTCTAATTTCAGAAGAAAAATACAGATCACTAAGTTAAAGTGAAAATTGCAGGATATAGAAGACAAAAAATATCAAGACAAAAAGCTGATTCTTTGAAAAGATAAATAAAATTGACCCACCCTTCCTTGGCCACACTAAAAAAAGAGAAAGTTCAAATAAATATAATCAGAAATGAAAAAGGTGATATGATGACTGACTCTGAAGAAATTAAAAAGATTATCAGATATTATTAGAAACATCTGTCTGCAAATAAACTAAAAAATCGAAAGGAAATTTAGGCTTTTTCTGGCACCACACAACTTCCCAAGGTTGAAACAAGAATAAATTGAAACTCTAAACAGACCAATAGCAATCTAAAATTTTGAAACCTAGACCAGATGGCTACTTAGCTAATTCTATAAGACATACAAGGAGGAATTTATATCAATCTTACTGAAAATATTATAGGCAATCAAGAATAATGGAATTCTCCCCAACTCATTTTATGAAGCTAACATTATACTGATACATAAACTTGGCAAAGATCCAACAAGGAATGATAATTATAGGCAAATCTCCTTGATGAATATAGATGCAAAACTTTTCAACAAGATTCTAGCAAATCAAATTCAACAACACATCTCAACGATCGTCCACCATGAACAGGTGGGCTTCATTCCTGGGATGCATGGTTGGTTCAAAATTTGCAAGACCATAAACATAATTCAGCATATTAGCAGATGTAAAACCAAGAACCACATGATTACCTCATTAGAGGAAGAAAAAGCATTTGACAAAACCTGGCATCCCTTCTTGATAAAATACCTTGAACACCTAGACACAGAAGGAACAAAGGAACAACCCTTAAAATAGTAAGAGCCGTCTGTGATAAACCCACAGTCAAAATTTTGCTCAATGGTCAGAAACTGGAAACATTTCCCCAAGAACTGGAACAAGATAAGAATGTCCACTCTCACCCTTTCTATTCAACATAGTGTTGGAAGCCCTAGCCAGAACAATCAGATAAGACAGGGAAATCAGTGGTATTCACTTAGCTAAAGAGAAAGTTAAAGTTAAACCATTCTCTTTGTGCATTTTCTTCTTCTTCCTCTTCTTCTTCTTCTTCTTCTCCTCCTCCTCCTCCTCCTCCTCCTCCTCCTCCTCCTCCTTCTTTTTTTTGAGTCAGAATCTTACTCTATCCCCTAAACTGGAGTGCAGTGGCATAATCTCGGTCACGGCAGCCTCGACCTGTTGGGTCTGGTGTTCCTTCCACCTCAGCCTCTCAAATAGCTGAAATTACAGGCACATGCCACCACACCTGGCTAACTTTTTTTTATTTCTTATAGAGACGAGGTCTCACAAAGTTGTCCAGGTTGATCTTTAAGCCCTGGACTCAGGTAATCCTCTCACCTCTGTCTCCCAAAGTGCTGGGATTACAGGTGTAAGCCACTGCACCTGGCTGATATGATTCTATTCTATAAAACTTTAGAGAGTCTGTCACAAACCTCCTCACAGTGATAAACACATTTGACAAGACCTCAGGTTACAAAATAAATGTGCAAAAGACAATTGCATTTCTATACACCAGCAACAAGCATGTGGAGAATCAAATTGAAAATCACAATCCCATTTACAATAGCTACACACAGAAAAGAAATTCTTAGCATCCACCTAACTGGAGGAGTAGAAGATCTTTACAAGGAGAATTACAAAACACTGGTCAAATAAATCAAGGATGACACAAACAAATGGAAAAACAACCCATGTTAATAAATTGGAAGAATCAGTACTGTCAAGATGCTCACATTACCTAAGACTATCACTGATTCAATTCGGTACCCATCAAATTACCAACATTATTTTTCATGGACCTGAAAATGACAATACAGTAATTTATATGGAAACAAAAAAGAGCCCAAACAGCCAAAACAATCCCCAACAAAAGGAACAAAGTGGGTAGTATCATACTTTCAGTTTTTAAATTTTATTACAAGGCTACAGTAACCAAGATGGCATTATATTGGTACAAGTATAAGCACATAGACCAATGGAATAAGACAGAGATTACTGAACTAAAAACACAGTCTCTAAACCAACTCATTTTCAGCAAAGTCACCAAAAGTCATCACTGGGGAAAGAAGATCATATTTAGCAAATGGTGCTGGGAAAACTGGCTAATCACATGCAGAAGAATGAAACTGGACTCCTATCTATTACCATATACAAAAGTCAATTCAAAATGGAATAAGGACCTAAACATTAAACCTCAAACTATAAAAATCCTAGAAGAAAACCAAGAAAACACCCCTCTAAATGTCAGAGTAGGAAATAAATTTATGACCAAGTCCCCAAAAGCAATTGTTAGAAAAGATAAGATAGACACACGGGATCTCATCAAGCTAAAAAGTTTTTGCCCAGAAAAAGTAACCATCAACAGAATAAAGAGATACTCCACAGAATGGGGAAAATAACTTTGCAATTTATGCAAATGACAAAAGTCTTACATGCAGTATCTACAAGGAACTCAAATTAAGTGAAAGAAAAAAACCAAACAACCCCATTAAAAAGTGGGCAAAAGACATAAATAGACTCTTTTCTAAAGATGTCATACAAGCAGCCAACTGACACATCAAAAAATGCTCATTCTCACTAATCATCAAAGCAAATCAAAACTATAATGAGATACCACCTAACTTCGGCAAGGAATTTTATCATTAAGTCAAAACAAGAAGCACTGGCGTGGCTGCAGAGAAAAGGGAATGCTTCTATACTGTTGGTGGGAATTTAAGCTATTTCAACCTCTATGGAAAACAGTGTGGTGATTACTAAAAGACCTAAAAATTGATCCTCCATCGATCCAGCAAACCCTTTCCTAGGGAAATACCCAGAGGCACATAAATTGCTATAACGAGAAGACATCTGCACATGAATGTTTAGTGCTTCACTATTCATGATAGCAAAAACATGGAACCAACCTTGCTGCTCTCTGAAGGTGGACTGGATCAAGAAAATGTGTTACATATACACAATGAAACATTACACAGACATAAAAAAGAGCAAGATCACGACCTTCATAGCAACTTGGATGCAGTTCGAGACCATTATACTAAGTGAACTATCACAGAAACAAAGAACTGAATATCACTTGTTCTCACTCATAAGTGGGCCCTGATCACTAGTCACATTAGCACAAGGGTGGGATCAGCAGTTTCTGGGCACTGATAGGGGAAGGAGGAAGGAAGAGGGTGAGAAGCAAGTGACAATACAAAGGGTACCTGGTCCACTACCCGAGGGAGTGAGGGCCACCTAGAAGCCTAAATTTCACCTTCATGCAGCTTGCTTATGTTTTAAAAATCACTTGTACCCCCAAACTCTATAATAAATAAATATATTTTAGAAACATATTTATGATGTTTACAAAGTTTTTGCTATGATTGAACTTTCATGTCTGAAAGATCTTTCAACTGAAAGTTCTCCAGTAAAGAAAATAACTCTTCTAAAAGTAGATCATATTGTCTTTAGAAAACTCTGATATTATAACATTATTTTCTTATATTGCATGAACATCTGCCTTTCTCTATCATCCCAAGATGGTGGAACTATGAACATTTTAAAAATATCTCATGACAACATAAGCTTTCTTTGATTACTTGACTTCCAGGTGATAGAAATATTTGCTCAAAATTGTAATTAATTTTTACCAGAACATATATCTAATTGGCAACTTATTTTGATATATTTTAATTATGCCATTATTGTTGACAAGAATTTATGTTACTTATAAAGACCTACAAATTTTATTTTTAAAAAATTAATAAAATGGGCTGGGTGTGGTAGCTTATTCCTATAATCCTAGCACCTTGGGAGGCTCAGGTGAGGGAATTGCCTGAGCCCAGGGGTTTCAGAACAGTCTGGCAACTTGGTGAGACCTCATCTCTACAATAAATCAAAAAATTAGCAGGTGTGGTAGCGCACACCTGTAGTACTGTCTAATTGGAAGGCTGAGGCAGAAGAATTGCCATGAGTGTGCCATTCCACTCCAGCCTGGGCAACGGAGTGAGACTCCAACTCAAAAAAAAAAATTAATAAAATGAAGAAATAAGCAAAAGACTAGAAAAAATAGTGTATGAGAAATATTTTGTTATAGGACTGCTATATAAAATACAGAAAAAACCCTTATAATTTAAAAAGAAAAGCAGTCTAATTTTTAAAAATATGTGAACAAGCTTTGAACAGACAGTTGCCAAATAAGGTATAAAACTGACTAATAAGCACATACAAAGATGCTCAGCATCAGTTGTCTTCAGAGAAAAGATAATGAAAACCATAATGAGGTATCACTACAAACTCACTAAAATAATTATAAAACAAAAGACTCTAAAGATACCATCAATTAGTAAGACTATAATGCAGTTAGAACTGTCAGGCACTCCTCATGTGAATGTAAATGCTATAAATACTGAAAAATTGGAAGACTTCTAAAAAGTTAGACATATACCTACCGTCCCAGTCCTCCTCCTCCTCCTCCTCCTCCTCCTCCTCCTCCTCCTCCTCCTCCTCCTTCTTCTTCTTCAATCTACTGAGAGGACAGAAAAGCTTCCACAGTGAGAGGGGACCCAAGGGAGTTTTCCCCAGTATTTCTTCTTTGAAGCATTTATTGTAGAAAAAAGAAACATATTTTACAAAATAACTCATATACAATTTTGGTTAGATTTATTCACTACTGCCTCAAGCTAGAAAAAGTAAAGTAACGATCAACAGATAAATATATAAAGACTGTATGACATATTCCATAAAACAATACTTTTCTGCAAAAAGGGAAAAAAGACTACTGGTAGAAGCTAGATGAATTTAAAAGTCATTATGCTAGCCGGGTTTGGTGGCTCAGCCTGTAATCCCGCGACTTGGGAGGCTGAGGTGAGTGGATTGCCTGAGCCCGCGCATTCGAGACCCGCCTGGGCAACTTGGTGAGACCTCATCTCTACAATAAATCAAAAAACTAGCCAGTCATGGTAGCGTGTGCCTGTAGTTCCAGCTACTTGGAAGGCTGAGGTGGAAGGATCGCCAGAGCCCAGCAGGTAGAGGCTGTGGTGGCCGGGAGCAGCCACTGCACTCCAGTCTGGGCAACAGAGTGAGCCTCCAACTCTAAATAAATAAATAAATAAATAAATAAATAAATGTCATTATGCTGACTGAAATAATATGAAGAGTACATAAGGTAGGAGTCTGGTTATATAAACTTCTAGAAAATTCAAATGAATTCATTGTGACAAAAATGACATCAGTGCTTGCTTAGAGCAAGGAGAGGAAGAATTGATGGACTATAAGGGCATATGAAGAAACTTTTGAGAATGATGGAATTGTTCTTATCTTGATTTGGGCAAGGGATCTATGGGTATATACATCTTCCAAAGTTCACAAATTGTTCACTTTTTACGGGGAATGCAGTTTATTGTACATAAATTACACATCAATAAAACTAATGAAAAGTATTAAAAAGCAAAAATTAGAAATAGCATTGATATGTTCAATGACTTACAATATTCTTTTCTGTTCTGTTAGCTTTGGTAAATTGTATTTTTCAAGAAATTTGCTCATTTATTTATTTAGCAAATTCATTTGAACCAGGTTGTGATTAGATTTTAATATATGTATGATTCTAATTTTATATAATTGTTAATTGCTCTGTGTATGACTTTTAATGAAGTCAGATTTTTAATTGCTAATGAAGAAAATTTGCTTTTTTTCTTCCTGATCAATCTTGCTAGGAGTTTAGTAATTTTATTAATATTCTCAAATTAGCTCTTACCTTTGGTGCTTTTTATTTGTTGTGCATCTGTTTTTCAGTTTACTAATTTGCTATTTTATATATTATTACTTGCTTTTACTTTCTTTTGATTGATTATTTGTTCTTTTTCTATACTTGACTTTTATGGTAAAATCCTCATCAACTGTTATAACTGTTTCCCACATGATTTTATATGTTATATTTTTATTATATCTCAGTACAAAATATTTTCTCATTTTCTTTGATATCTTTTCTTTGAGTCATATGTGAAAGTACACTATTTAACATTTGAGTGTTTACATATTTTAATTTGATTTTTTATCATTATTATTAATTTCTCATTTTAAACCATGCCATTTGGCACATTATGGTCAATTTTTGTAAATATTTTAAGTGCTTAAAAATGTATATTCTACCATTTTTGCTTGCACTATTTGATATATGCTGATTAATAAAAATATGTTAATTCTATTTACCTTATCTTCCATATGCATATTGATTACTAATTTTTTTTCCTGTTTTTTCATCACTTGCTGAAAAAGTGTTAAAATCTCCTACTATATTTGCGAATTTGGATTTTTTACTATTTCAATTCTGTAAAGATTGATTTAAATTTTTAAAATAAGTATTAAATATATTGATTTTTATTATTTAAAATAACTTAACATCATCATTGTGGTCACTCATTGATCTGTTTTTAATGTTTGCCATTTTACTAGCCTAGAAAAATCAGTAAGAATCAAACAGGGTACAATCCAATAAAGGTTGAGTTAAACAAATTTAAGAATGGAATGACTCAAAAAGGAATTTAATGTATACACATAATTGGAGTATCACAAAAATAAAACCTAAGCATGTGAGTTAACCAAGTAATACATATGCATTTTGAGAAAACTTCTCTGAAATAAAAGTATTATTAATTAGCCACATGGTATAACAAGAAAAATTGTATGGAATATCAGTAAAAGTCAACACTGTGGTATAACCTATCATAATTTTAGAACTTCAAATGTAAACAGTAAACTGAAATTCATTGACTTACAAAAGAAAAAAAACAGGTTTACCTAAGAAGACTCAGCAAAATCAAAACAAAAACTAAAGTATTGAAGCAAATTTCTCTTTTTTTAGATTAAAAAATATACTTTATTTTAAAAAAAAATTAGAGCAAGAAAGAGAAGAGAGAGAGAAGGGTCACCTCCCCAAGGTGGGGGAGTGGGAAATTTCCCATTTTTTTTTGAAAAAAAACAATTAAAGAAAACACTTTGTTTTATATCCAGTTAAAGTATCTTTCAAGGAAAGTAGAACAAAGAATATTTTTCTTAATCTTTTATCAAGAAAACTATAGAAGAGTAACTTAAGCAAGTCAAGAGATAATGAGACAACCTATTGCAGATAGGAGGAAATTATTCCACTTCTTTTTATTAAAGACATCTAGGAGTGACAGAAAAATCCAACACAAATAAACACTGCTGGAAACATTATACATATTTTTTTAAAATTCATAAAGTATATGAGATGCATCATTATTACTCTAATACTTAATTTCATTGAGTCTCACTCTATTGCTTTTCATTGATGTTATGTTTTTCTAAGATACTGAAAGTTTATTGCAAATCAGAATCGAGTAAGCCTATTGGTACAAAGTTTCCAAAAGTATGTGCTAATTTGTGTCTGTGTCACATTTTGATAATTCTTGCATTGTCTCAAATTTTTTCATTGCTATAATATCTTTGATGGTGTGCCATAATCCTTAATTTTGATGTTATAATTGTAATTATTTTGGGGGTGTCACGAGCCATGCCATGAGCCACAAAAAGACGTCAAGCTTGATTGATGTTTGTTGTGTGTGCTCTGAATGCACCAATGAGCAAAGACTAACTGTTTTGCCATCTTACTCTCTCTCCTTGGGCTTATTTCCTGAATCAGAGCAATAGTAAAATTTGACTAATTAATAACCCTAAAGTAGCTTCTAAGTGTTCAAGTGAAAGAAAGAATTGCACTTTCACTTTAAATCAAATGCTAGATACAATTCAGCTTGGTGAGGAAGGCATGTTGAAATCTAAGACAGACCAAAAATTCTTGTGCCAAACAGTTAGTTAGCCAAGCTGTGAATGCAAAAAAAAAAAAAAGAAAGAAAAAAAAATTATTGAAGGAAATTAAAAGTGCTACTTCACTGAATACATGAATTATAAGAAAGAGAAACAGTCTTATTACTAATATAGATAATGTTTTAGTGGTCTGGGCAGAATACTGATATCAGTCACAACATTGCCTTAAGTCAAAACTTAATCTAGAGCCAGATCCTAACTCCTTTCAATTCTATAAAGACTGAGAGAGATCAGGAAGCTACAGAAAAAAAGTTTCAAGCTAGTTGATTTTAGTTCATAAGGCTTAAGAAAATAAGTCATCTCCACAACATACAAGTGCAAAGTGGAAGAACAAATGCAGATCTTGACGCTGTAGCAACTTATCCAGAAACTAAGATGCAGTTAATATAATTAATAAAGGTGGATATACTAAACAATACATTTTTAGTGTAGACAAAACTGGCCTAAATAGGGAGGAGACATACTCTAGGAATTTCATAGATAGAGAAGTCAACATTTGGTTCAGAGAGTCAAAGGACAGGTTGACAATCTTGCAAAGGGTTAATATAGCTGGTGACTTTAAGTTGAAGCCAACACTCATTTACTATTCTGAAAATTCTAGGGTCCTTGGGTATGATGCTAAATTTACTCGGTCTATGTTCCACAAATGGAAAAACAAAGTCTGCATGACAGTGCATTTGTTTAAAGCATGGTTTGCTGAATATTTTAAGTTGAGACCTGCTGCACAGAAGAAAAAAAAAAGATTTCTCCCAAAATGTTACCACTCATTGACAAAGCACCTTATCACCCAAGAGCTCTGATGGGAATGTACAAGATTTTAATATTTCCTTCATGTCTGCTAACAAAACATTCATTCTGTAGCCCATGAATCAAGGAGTTATTCTGAATTTTAAGTCTTATTATTTAAGAAATCCCTTTTTTAAGACTATGGTTGTCATTGATAATTTCTCTGATAGATCTGAAAAAAGTAAATTAACCATTCTAGATGACATTAAAAACATTTGTGATTCATGGTAGGAGGGCAAAACATCAACATTAACAGGACTTTGGATGAAGTTGATTCCAACCCTCACAAATTACTTCAAGGGTTTCAAGACTTCAGTGGAGGAAGTAACTGCAGAAGAGGTGAAAATAGAAAGAGAACTTGAATTAGAATTGGAGGCTGAAGATATGACTGAATTGCTGCAACGTCATGATAAAACTTGAGTGAATGGAAACTCACT
This sequence comes from Cephalopachus bancanus, assembly GCA_027257055.1. NCBI lineage: Eukaryota > Metazoa > Chordata > Mammalia > Primates > Tarsiidae > Cephalopachus > Cephalopachus bancanus. Next base: position 9,240,091 of record JAPVLO010000024.1, on the reverse strand, counting down.
TCTTATAGATGAACAAAGAAAGTAGTTTCTTGAGATAAAATCTACTGCTGAATGTTGTTGAAATGTTAGCAAAGAGTTGAAAATATTATATAAACTTAGGTGATGAAGCAGCAGCAGGCTGTGAGAGGATTGACTTCAATGTTTAAAGAAGTTTTACTAAGCAAAATACTACCAACTATTGATGCATGCTGCAGAGAAAAAGGAAAAGTCAATCGATATGACAAACTGTTGTTTTCTTATTCTAAGGAATTGCGACAACCACTCCGAGCTTCAACAACCACCCCCACCCCATTCAGTCAGTAACCAACAACATGAAGCATGAAGACATGACCCTCCACTAGCAAAAAAAATGATTCTCTGAAGTCTCAAATGTTTGTTAGCATTTCTTAGCAATGAAGCTTTTTTAAAAAATTAAGGTGTCTACAGTTTTTTTTTAGACAAAATGCTGTTAACATCTAATAGACTACAGTACAGTTAAACATAACTTTTATATGCATGAGGAAACCAAAATATTTGTGTGACTTGCTTTATTGTGATACTTTTATTGCTGTGATCTGGAACAGAACCCACAATATCTCTTAGCCTTGCTTGTACCTCTTCAAGATTTTTTTCAGTGCTTATTATTACTACATTCTTCACATCAAAAAATGGAAGCAATAGCAGATTAAGGCTGTTGCCTTGTTAAGCTATGGTGTGGCCATGTGCTCTTTGAGCTATGGCCAGGCCATGTTTTCTTAAGCTTCGGATCCCTTTCCTACCTTGGGGAGGTGAATCTCCTCTTTCTTTATCTATTTCTAATTTACTTTCTAAATAAAATATATTTTATAATCTGAAAAAAATAGCAGATTAAATACTTTCTTTATAAAGATATTAAAACAAAGAAGCAGGGATTTAAATGCAGAAAGATGGTTCCAGAATAATCCTCTTAACTACTTTTCTCTACATATACTTAATTCTGAGGTGAGGAATGTAGGGCCTAGCAGAGATTTCTTGCTTGTCTGAGTTATATGAGTAAAGTACTTTTATCCTAGTTGTTAAGTTGCCTTAGTTCTTGGAGGGTTGCTTTTCATTTCAGTAGAATCTCAGGTCTGTGTTCTTTTCCTGACAACTTTACTTTCTTCAATTTTCTTCCCAGGGTTCCAATAACTGTCATATAAATCTCAGCATAAAAGAAATTTAAAAGGACCACAGGAACAAAAATATTGTTATTTGTTTGTTCATTTAACAAAATTTATTGAGCATATACTCTGTGTGAGAGATTCTGGGATTATTTTGAGAAAGCAGATGCAGTAAAATTTTTTATTTTCAAAAAGTTTATATCTAGAGGTAGAAGCAGATGTTAAATTTTACAATAAGAGTAAAATAATAAAATAATACAAATACTAAGAAAAAAGGTAGAACTATGAAAAGAGGACTGGAATACATTGTGGTGAGCTGGAGATGTGAAATAAGTGAGGTGAGCCTAGACCTCATTTTAAAGATAATAGCTAAGTAAAGATTTTTTAAAAGGTGAAAAAGTAGGTGGTGTAGATACATCTGCAAAGTATGCTTTAGAAAGAAAGAACAGCAAAATGTTTCAATAAAGGCCAGTGCCTATTGGACTTCCTAGGTACTTATTTGTAAGGATTTTGACCTACAATCTAAGAGAAGCAAAAAGTCATTGAATAGAGATGTGAGCTGACCTGACCTATACTTTAATAAGACAACTCTGGCTGTGTATGAAAATGCATTTTAGAAGGGCATACATAGAACTAGGAAGTCCATTTAGATGGCTTTACAACATACCATATGATGGGTGATTTTGACCTTGGCAGGAAAGTGTCATTATCATTATTTTTCTACCTATACTTTTTCTTTCTTTCTTTCTTTCTTTCTTTCTTTCTTTCTTTCTTTCTTTCTTTCTTTCTTTCTTTCTTTCCTTCCTTCCTTCTTTCTTTCTTTCTTTGTTGGAGTCTTACTGTGCCACCCAGGCTGGAGTTCAGTGGCACGCTCACAGTCATTCCAGCGTTGACCTGCTGGGCTTCAGTAATCCTTCCACCTCAGCCTTCAAAGTAGCCAGAACTACAAGTGCGTGCTACTGCGTCTGGCTAATTTTTGATTTATTGTAGAGACGAGGGCTCACCAAGTTGCCTGGGCAAGTCTCGAACCTGCAGACTCAGTCAATCCACTCACCTAGGCCTCCCAAAGTGCTGGGATTACACTCTGAGACACCAAACGCTACCTTCTATCTATACTTTCTATAGGCTAGAACATACCTAATCTATAATGCTCATAAATTATTTTAAATTTTTTAATCAACTGTTTTATCATAATTGAACAGAATTTTTTTCAAAATAAATGTATCTGAAAACCATTTACATTTTCATTTTTAAAGTGTTATTAATAGAAGTTTATCCTACCACATTTTCTAAGATTCCACATAATTTTACGTGTTAACTTTTTTCTATTTGTTAAAATCATGAAGAAAAAACTATTGACTTTTATTAACTTTTCTTCCGGAAAAGAGACTATACAATTGTCTTGTATTATTTTAAATACTATTACTGATGTGTACTGACATCAATATGAAAGTAAACTCAAATAATGTGTTCAGTCACAAGAATCCTACTGAAAGGACAGACCGAGAGTGGAAAGCCATTTTTCATCTTGTTCTTAAACCCTGACACAATGATGAGAAGTAGAAGCTATGCTTTTGGAGAAATGCATACTTTAGGTATAATTAACTTTACCGACTGTGTCTTTTCAAAAACAGACTTCCAGGTATCAGAGGTATCTCAAAGTGGCAATCAAGCTTGCCTAGAGTAATGGGAATTTACAAGGCCTAAGGCATAATGCTTTGGGGAAGGACTGTAAAAGTCATGAAACCTGTAATTACAAAAGTTATAACCACTCAGAGGGAGAGCAGGTGGGGATTCGATCTTCCAGTAAATTAGGCACTATCTGCAGGGAAGCCAAGGATCCCCCAAAGCTACCCACTGGGAGTGTCTAGGAGATAAGAGGAGGTGCACCCTCCACTAGCTCTAAGGAATGTTATTTGGGAAGGTGCAGGAGAATTAGAATCCTTGTCATGCCCTTCTCTAGGGGCTATGATAATATGGGCGAACATTAATGGGTCTCTGTATCACAGGTTCTCCAAGACATCCACAGGTGGTCGATAAGGAAGTCACAGCAGTCACAGCAGTCACATGCAACATCTCCAAGAAAAGGACTTAAGCCAGGACTCTGGGGGGCTATGACGCCACACTCACTAGAGTGTAGGCCCACTCCCTGTCTGTGGGCAATGAACTTTTCTTAAATAAATCTGTTTTTTCTCACCTCTGTGTGTTACAGTTCTTTGCATTTACTTGGATCTCTGGGTTCCCAGTGCGGCACCTCCGACTTGCCGGCTCAGGCAATGCTGCGCCCCTCCCTCGCCTCTCCACACTCACCCTGTCCCCATCAGAACCCTAACATTTTTGGAGGTTCCACTGAGATCTCTCTCTCTCTCTCTCTTTCTGATTTCCTAACTGGTGACCTTCTGTGGACTGTGTTGGAACCTGGTGGCAAAAAGTCCCCAGGGAAAGACATCACACTGCTGTGGCCCGACTGGGTGAGGGACTAAGTTTAGCTCTCTGCTTCTTTCTAGCCAAGATTTCTGAGCTTCCCCATGGACCAGGCTGGATCTCAGAGGACAACTGATGGTCTCTGCCTAGGGCTACTCCCTAGGGAGGCAAGAAGGTCCCCGAAGGAAAGTTCGACAGCCAGCGCCCATAACGGTGGGAGACAAAGTACTTGGTTTCTTTACACTTTTCCTCTCTGGCTGGCAAAGTAACTCCATGAAGGACCTTGAAACTCCAACAGCTACAGCACACCTTTTTGAGCCTTTGGTGAGTCATCCCTTGTTTTTCATCCACACACACACATTTGAATGTGTGCTCTTGGACCGCCCTTTTTATGGATGACTTTCTGGGTCTCTTGGGTTTCCAGTTTCCATTGTGGGAGACTCCTAGCAAGGGTCAGGGACCTAGTTTCTCAAAGTCCTGGTACCAAGTCTTCCAAGACATGGTGGAGCATGCATCTGGCAAGCTCCAGTGAGCACAGGGATGGGAGGATGCTCTCTCCCTGCTGACTCACATCCTCTGCGCTGATTGCTTTGAACCTGTTGGAGATGCCTGGCAAGGGATCTGGATGGGATAAGGCCCAGAAACAAATCCATAATATCAAGAGCCCATTCCAATAGTACCCCTGTTTTCTTTTACAGGAACCATGGAAAACTCTCAATCTGTGTAAAGAAAGATACACCAATGGCATGCCTTTTAAAATACCTTAAAGTTTTAAAACTCAGTGAGGATATTCACCCAAAGCATTTAATAATTTACTGCAAAACTGCTTGGCCACAATATATGCTGGGGGGATGGTGAAACCTGACCAGAAGGCAACTCCCTAGCCTGCCCAACACCCTTTTGCAGCTTAATTTGTACTTTAATAAATGACAAATACCTTGAAATCCCATATATTCAGGCCTTTTATGAGTTAGCTCACTACCCAGATATTCATTCTTCCTGTCACATTTTTGTGTTGGCTATTCAGACCCCATTGCCCATAGGTTCACCAGTATTACAACTCCAATTCCTGCTTTCCAACTATCAACTCAAAGTCTAACATAGCTGGTTTAACTTCTCCTGTCTCTCTTGTAGTCTGCTTTTACTACTCCACTCTCCGTCATTTTCTCTTCTCACCCTCCACCTTTATCTGTGAGGGACTGGCATCTACAGACCTGGTGCCTAACCCTGGCCTTCAGTCTTTCTCTTTTACCTTCGAAGGGGCAGGTATCAAAGGCCACAGCACCTGACCCCAGCCTCCAGTCTTTCTCTTTTGTCTTTGGAGGAGGGGCTGGTGCCGAAGGCAAAGGCACCAAACCCCAGCCTTCAGACTTCTCACTGCTCCTTCCCCCCCACTGCTTAATAACCCCCTGGGGGCAGCCCTACTGACTGCAACAAGTCACCACCTCCACGTGTACTTGGAAAGTCCATTCAAGTTTCCACATGGCTTAATAGGTCTCTTCTTAAGGGGGTGGCTGGGACAAAAGGATATTAAAATTCTTATTTGTTGTTTTCTTATGATAAATATCTCTCAAGTTATATCTAAACTGGGACTATATTAACCTTCTTTCCAGACAAAAGTAAAGGGATCATATAAATTAATCCTATTAACTAACCACAAAAAAGGTGTTATTAAACAGGCTAACTAAGAATAAAAGAGGTTTTTCAAAGACCAGATAAAAATCCAGCAATGTTTCTAAGTCACCTCTCTGAGACATTGCAGCAGTTTACTAATATTGATTTAAACTCTCTGGAGGGACAAGTTCTTTTGGCTATGCATTTTATCTCCCAGTCAGCACCAGACATTAGGCACAAATTCCAAAAATTAGAAAAGGGCCCACAAACTCCTCAATTAGAACTATTGGACACGGCCTTTAAAGTCTTTAACAACGGAGAGAAGGAAAGAATGCAGGATTGCAAACATAAGCGGGAAGTGTTTCAGCTTTTATCTACTGCTTTAGCAGAAAATTCACCACTGATAATATTCCACCCCAGATGGTCAATCGCAGAAGGGATACACAACCCCCTTTCCAGGTTTGTTTCCGATGCTGTCAAAATGGGCATATAGCCAAAGACTGTTAAACCCTACCACTGGCAAAACCCTGTGCCAAATGCAAACAGCATGGACACTGGGCTCATGATTGCCTCGTTCACCTAGCTGGAAGAGAGCACATGGCCCAGAGGATTGCTGCAAATAAGGGACACCAGACATCTCACAGGATCTCAGAAGGGGCTCTCTTGGACTTGCTCCAGTTGGATTGACTCACCCCTGGCTTGGTAGCCCCATTGTCTTTGGAACAAACTACTAAACCAACCGAGCCTATGGTGGAAATATCAGTAGCTGGCAGAGTTATATAATTCATTATTGGTACGGGGGCTACATGCTCAGCTCTACTTGAATTTCCCAGTCCATTCCTTCACCCCTTTTGGTTGTGGGGGTGCAGGGCATTGCATACTGTCCCCTCACTATGCTGTTTCTTTCATGAATTCTGAGAGATAAAATATTACTTTTCTTTTTTTTTTTTTTGAGTTGGAGTCTCACTGTTGCCCAGACTGGAGTGCAGTGGCCGCTCCTGGTGACCGCAGCCTCGACCTGCTGGGCTCCAGCAATCCTTCCGCCTCAGCCTCCCAAGAAGCTGGAACTACAGGCACATACTACCATGCCCAGCTAATTTTTGATTTATTGTAGAGATGAAATCTCGCCAATTTGCCCAGGTGGGTCTCGAACCCATGGGCTCAGGCAATCCACCCACCTTGGCCTCCCAAAGAGCTGGGATTACAGGCTAAGCCACCGAGGCTGGTGGAGATAAAATATTTCAACACTCCATCCTTGTTATGCCAATGTGTCCAACTCCATTACTGGGAAGGGACAGTAGGACAAAAATTAGAACTCGTATTATTCTTTGCCCTGAGTCATCGCCACTGCTTTTTGGGTGTCTTTTGTTTAGCTTTGGATTCCCCTGATAGTTCTACATTGGATTCTATCCAAGCCCTTCCACTGCATATAAACTTATTGCTTTGGTTAGAGCTCTGAGGTTAGGAAAAGTGTGAAGAAGGTTGATGGTATGAGGATGTTTTTGGTAAGAAAGGATAAAGGAAAGAGAAATAATTTTGTATAGGACAGAATCTTGTATGGTACGTTTTTGTTCTATAATAGAATGGCTGGATAAGGAAAGTATAGAACAAAAATAAAAGGTTCAGACATGTCAAAAAATGGTATGAGTATGTCGAACATAGTAGGTAAAAGTTTGTGAAAAGAAAGGAATTCTATAAACACTCAAGTCTACAAAAAAGTTTCTATAAATTCCCCACTAATGTCAAGTACACTAATGCTAGGTCAACATGCTACTCAAAGACCAAAGCGTGAGCTTCTTAATTAATGATCTCCAAAACAATTTTCTCCTTTAAACAACAGAGGGGGGGAAGAAAGAGGAAAAATTCATCTAGTTTTCCCTCACTGTCTTTGCTATAAAAGAGTTTTTTTTTCTCCCCCACTGTCTTTGTTACAAAAAGTGAGGATTTTTTTCTCCTCCACTATCTTTGCTACAAAAAAAAGAGAGGTTTTTTTTTTGTTTGCTTGTTTTGTTTTTTCTTTTCTTTTCAAAATCTTTGGACTATCATTTTGGCAAAATAAGTGACTTTTACAATAACTACCTGAAAGGCACAGGGAACAGTCAGAAGGGCCTCTCCCGAGATGGCACTAAACACTATATAGAACCAAATAAAGACAACAAAGGCCCTAAGCTCCTGCTTTTCCCGTGCACATGAAACTTAAACCTATGCACAAATATTATCTCTCTATAGGAATACCACCTCATAACCCCCTCCAATAAAGACCCTAATATGGCACTGGCCAGCCCTCACCAGGCCCTGGCACAGCACTGGCCACCCCCTCCCAAACCAATAAATACAGACCTCTCTTGCCGTCACCCTCTCACTCTCCCTCCCTTACCAGGTGGTTACAGACCCTCTCTCTGTAGCCACTGCTTTAATAAATCTCTTGTCCTCAAGGGGTGTTGAGTCTCACTGCGCACCACCATCTTTCATTGGTGCCGTGACATGGTCGGGAATTCTCTCGCCCTAAGGCAGGACCCCATTCCGGCACTGGTGGCACTCACCCCTTAAGGCCTTCGCCCACTTTCTTGAATGCCAGTGCCACATCCATCACCACCTTGGATAGGTAAGTGCCCCTACCTAAAAAAACCTAAAAACCTAACCTGGGATACCCAAAAGGGACTGACTGTTGATCGTCCAGTGGCTCTTTCGGCCCCAGGTGAGGGGGGGACCACACCCCGCTTAGGCTTTCAAAGCCACAGCGGACCCCTACTGGTTTTTCCCTTTCCCACCTAGGTCTCTAAAATCACCTCTGTAACTCCTATAAGCATTCAAAAAAGTGGGCAGAGATGTCCCTCCCTCCCATCCCGCTTCAACCCATTGAATTCTTGGCCTTAATGGGTGTTAGGTCTCACTGTGAATCGGGTCTTTCTCACCCTTGTGCAGGTCTCTCTCTCCTCCCTGGGCGGGACCCCGATTTGGTGCCTGTGGCCAATCCAGCCCTCTCAGACTCTCCCCACCTTTCTGAACACCCCAGCTGCATCCATACTAGCACTCATTGGATAGGCAAGTCCCCCTCCCCAAACAAGAGAGTAAGAACTTTCCGGGGAACACTGGAGGGAACGGACTTCAAAAACCACCCCCTCCGGCCCCCAGGTGAGGGGGAATGCACCTGCCTTGGCTTTCACAACCACCATGAACCCTAAAGCCTTCCTCTTCTCCTTTATCTCTCTCAAACTTTAAAAACTCCTACAGCTGCCGGGTTGCAGCAGGCCCCAGGGGCCCCATGGCTGCTAACCCACAGTGGTTTCAGTAAAATTCTCTCTCTCTCTTACTTCCCCCTCCCTAAGGAATCCCACGGCTGCTGGGCCCCGTCTGCTGGGCCACAGCAGATTCTGATGCGCTCCCACATCAAAAACTCTGTTCGACCATCAGTAAATACACTCCCTACCTGCCTCTCGGTCGAGTGCTCTTTGTCTGTTTCAGAAAATCCTAGTGCTAGGTGCCTTGACCCCTCAGTTCTCCAGAAGAACCCTGGTTGTGCCAAATCTCTGTAACAACAGACTGTGCCACAGCCACACTTCTCGGACAGCCGACTCTTCGGGGGATGCCCCGTTTAGTCTGCCTGTTCCCCATGGGAGGCTCATCATCTCTGCTGGCCAATTCTCCTCTCAAATACCTTTTAAACAATCTCTCTACCCTCTCTCTCTCTCCCCTGATATTAAGCCCAAGTGCCTAATTCACCTCTGCACACAGGACTGGCCTACATATCCCTTAGACAATAAAAGTCAGTGGCCCCCTCAGGGATCCCTCAATCCTGATATTATCAGGGATTTATATAATTTCTGTGAGCATTCAAAACGGTGGGTGGAGATTCCCTATGTCCAATCCTTTTCTCTCCTCCGTGAACAACCTTGGCTGTGTCTCACTTGTAACCCCTCTAACCTCCACCCTCAACTCATGCTAGCATCTACTACTTCTCCTGTAACTTCTCTTTCTCCCATTGTTCCACACACGTGTAAGCTTCCTCCTCTAGATTCCCCTCCCCCTACTGCAGACCCTGCAAATTCCATCTCTGCTCCCTCCTCCTCCGTCTCAGATTTCGAGCCTGCAGATGAGCCCCCACCTTACAGGCAACCTAAGGCTCCCCTGACCCCACCCTCCTCTTCAGCCCCTCCCACTTCTGCTCCAGAAGTTCAACCTATATATCCTCCCCTTCCAATCGCTCCCCAGTGTAGCCCTCCAGTAACCCGATCCAAGGCCACATCAGTTGTCCTAGCACCCCTCTGCAAAGTAGCAGGTGCAGAGGGTATTGTCCAGGTGCACATCCCCTTCTCTATCTCAGACCTCTCACAAATAGAAAAACATCTTGGATCATACACAACTAATCCTGCCACCTACATTAAGGAGTATCAATACCTCATTCAGTCCTATAGCCTCACTTTTCATGATATATACCTAATCCTTTCCAACACCCTGCTTCCGGAGGAATGTAGGAGAGTCTGGGAACAGGCTAGAACATACGCAGATGAAATTCACCAAACCACCCCAGCTCACCCCCTTGGTGCAGCGGCTGTCCCAGACCAGGATCCGGTCTGGGACTATGACTCTCCCGCTGGCATCGAGTCCAGGAATCGCTTCTCTACTTGCCTCCTTTCTGGGCTGCATAGGGCTGCACAAAAAGCAGTTAACTTTGAAAAACTTCAGGAAGTTATTCAGGACAAAGATGAGAATCCCTTTAACTTTCTCAGTCGACTCACTAGGACACTTCAACAGTATATTGACATAGATACAGACTCCCTTGATGGCTGGCAACTCCTAATGACATATTTTTTTCTCCCAAAGCTCTCCGGACATTAAGGCAAAACTAAAAAAGCTTGACAGAGGCCCCCTCACTCCCCAACATGATGTCCTAGCAACTGCCTTTAAGGTGTTCCACAACCAGGATGAAAAAGCAAAAAGACATAAGTATCAGATGCTGGCCCAGGCCCTCCAGGGAGCTAAGGGTTCCTCCGGTGTCACCCAAGGTGGTGGCAATGCCCGAACCCAGTGACAACCACCAGGACCCTGCTTCAAGTGTGGGCAACCAGGACATTGGGCACGAGGATGTCCCAACCCCAGAGTGTCCCAAAAGCCATGTCCCAAGTGCGGTCAGGCAGGACATTGGGCAATGGACTGCCCCAGTCCCCAAATAGGGACTGGGTCAACCCCCAATCCTGCTTTAGACCTGTTGGGTATGGCAGCGACCTTGGAATGACGGGGCCCAGAGTCTCCCTGCCTGACACAAATCTCAAATTGTTGGAAGCCCAGGGTCACTATAACGGTTGACGTGCACCCCATGCATTTTCTCCTGGACACCGGAGCCACCCTTTCCATCATACGAGAATTTGGGGGCCCAACTTCCTCATCTAAGTCCCCTATAGTCGGGGTTGGGGGCCAGTCCATCACTCCACCCATAACTCCCACAGTTACGTGCATTTTTACAAACCTTCCCTTCACTCATTCCTTTTTGGTACTGCCTCAATGTCCCATACCCCTCATGGGCAGGGACATTCTAGCCAAATTCCAGGCGTCCATCACCTTTTACCCAAGTGCAGCCCTTACCAACCCATCCCCCACAAATCCATTTTTGGCCCTTCTCACTACTGAAGATTCCCCAATGGACTCACTTCCTCCTTTACCCTCTTCTGTAGTAAATCCCCAAGTATGGGACATAAACTCCCCCTCCTTAGCGCACTGCCCCCCAGTTCACATTCAGCTCAAAAACCCCTCTGCCTACCCCAACCAACCGCAATACTCTCTTCCTACCTCCAGCCTCCTGGGACTTCAACCTGTCATCAACTCTTTATCACAGAAGGGGTATCTGCACCTACCAACTCCCCGTTTAACACTCCCATTTTAGCAGTGTGAAAACCAGATGGCACTTATTGCTTAGTACAAGATCTAAGACTCATTAATGCTGCTGTCATCCCCATTCACCCCTAGGCCCCAATCCTTATACCATTCTATCCTCAATTCCCCCGACTGCCACTCACTTTTCAGTCCTTTAAGGGAGGCATCTGATGAGAACAAAGCTTATGACAATTAAGAGATAGGTAGTAGCTAACAGAATTTTTGCTGCAGGTGGCCAGTTTGTGGGTGCTGAACAGGTGAGTAATATAGTAAGTAGAATGGCAATTAGGTCAAGAAAGGAGAGGGGCCAAGGGTCACATGTTTTTTGTGTTGTATCCAGGATGTTGGGTTGGATTTGGGTTGGGATGAGTGGTGAGTCGAGACAGGTGAAGTTTAAGTGGTTGGTCTGGAACCTGGGAGCAGGTGTACCTGTGGGTGGGTGGACAAGTATTATTATGGGTGGATTGTGAGGAAGGAGGGGTGACAGGTTTAAGACGGGAAATGTGAATCCATGGGGTAACCTGATATTGGGCTGTGATAAGTTTTGCTGCTGTGGGAGTGGATAAAACTACTTGAAGAGGTTCAGACCACTTTGGGTTAAGGTGAGTTTTAGTTTCCGGGTCAAAAAAATAGACCCATTGTCCAGAAATAAGAGGAGGTGGGATTTGACTGTTGGACGAGACAGGTAAAAGAAGGTTTTGATATTCCCAAATGTGGAAACGAATGAAGGACAAGAGGGGGTAAAGTATGTGATTGGGTGTCAGAGGAGTTGCAGTGGGGATTCCTGGGGGCAGCGCTGGACGGCCATACATCACTTCAAAAGGCAAGAGTTGGGAAGGTTTTTTTGGGAGAACTCGCATGTGGAAGAGGGCCAGTGGGAGGAGGGAGACCCAGTCTCAATGGAGTTCGAGGGATAATTTGGTGAGAGTGTCCTTGAGGGTGAGATTGACTCGCTCAACCTTTCTGAATGATTATGGATGGTATGGGATATGGAAATTCCAGTTCATGTGGAGGTCGGTTGTTAGGGATTGTACCACTCGCAAGGTAAATTCGGGTCCGTCATAAGACTGGAGAGATAAAGGGACATCAAACCTAGGAATTATGTGGTTGGCAAGGATGGACCCTACAGTTGCTGCTCATTTGCTTGTGATGGGGTATGCCTCTACCCATCCAGAAAAGGTGTTGACCAAGACGAGGAGGTATATGATGTTGTGAACTGAGAGCATGACAGTAAAGTCAACCTGCCAGTCTGTACCCAGAAGCTGGTCCTGGGCCTGATGTGTGGGAAATGTTCCCGGTTTTCAGGGGGTATGGGGATTAGTTCGCTGGCAGATAGAACATTGAGAGGTAATGGTTTTTATAAGCTTTATATGGCAGGGGTCGAGGATGAAGAAGTTTTTTAGGAAAGACATTAGAGCAGAGGGATTGGTATGGAAGATTGAGTGTAGATATGGGATGAGGTCGGAGATGGAGGGTTGGTGGTGGTGAATTAGTGGGAGGCGTATGACTTGGACCAGGGTGGATAACAGTCACCATGGTGGGGATGGACCCCGAGGCTGCTTGTTGGGCCACGCTGGGGATGGATCCCAAGGCTGCTTGTCTGGCCATGTTATCTGCCCTGGAGTTTCCCTGAGTTATGAGTGAGGAGTCGGACTGGTGGGCCTTGCAGTGAGAAATGCCAATGTTGGTGAGAAGCAGAGAGGCGGTGAGAAGGTTGGAGATTAGTTTAGCGTTAACCACTGCTGAGTCTTTGGTAGTCAGTAACCCCCTTTCCTTCCATATGGCTGAGTGGGAGAGGAGAATGAGAAAAACATATCTGAAGTCAGTGTAGAGTGAGAGGGAGTGTCCAGCCACTAGCTGGAACACTCGAGTGGCAGCTATAAGTTCTGCCTGTTGATTAGTGGTGCCTGGCGGGAGAGGCTTTGCCTCAATGACGTGTGTAATAGAGGTGATGGTGTATCCCGCAACCCGGGACCTGTTGTATAGGAAGGAGCTGCCATCAGTGAACCAGCTATAGGAGGGGAAGGGCAAAGGGCGCTCCTGAATGTGAACCAGGCAAGGGAGGAGAGCCTCTACAGCTTCTATGCAGTCATGGGTTGGTGGGGCTGTGGAGGGAGGGAGTAGTGTGGCTGGGTTTAGGGGTGCACAAGTTTGAAAGGATATGAAGGGATCTTGTAAAAAGAAGACAAACAGTGATAGGACTTGACCGGGAGGCAGCATTTGAAGGCCTTTGTAGCTTAGGAGGTGCTGTAGATGGTGGGGGGAGGTTACTGTGATAGGGGCCCTATCCTCCCTATACCTCCAACCCAATTTACACTTTCACTACCACGTTTTAATATCCCTCTCCTACATGACTTGCCCGTGACCCAGTGTATAACACGAAACGGCACTCTGGGGGTCGGATGGACCTCCCCCACCTCTGCACACAATCACTTGTGGTCCAATCAAATAACACCCTCTGCCCCCCATTTAACGGGACTGCCTTCCTATGTGCCACTACCATCTACCCGGTCTTGCCCCCCAACTGGTTGGGGTCCTGCATTCTTGTCATCCTCCTCCCCATCATTGTAAGAGCACCCGGTAACAAAGCCTGCCTGTCCCTTTAGTTGGCTCCTCAACATCACGAGTAAAACAGGCAGTTGAGCTCATACCTCTGCTGGTGGGGCTGGGTATCACTGTAGCCATGGGAACGGGGGCAGCAGGGCTGGGGCCCTCACTTCACTTTTACAAGCAGCTCTCCTCCCAACTGATTGAGGACATACAACAGGTTGTAGACATGGTCCTAGACTTACAAACACAACTAGCCTCCCTGGCTGACATGGTCCTCCAAAATCAACGGGGACTAGACCTACTAACAGCAAAAAAGGGAAGAATATGCCTGTTTCTTAGGGAGGAATGTTGCTTCTATGCCAATAAATCAGGAATAGTCAAGGACAGAATTAAACAACTACAAGAAAATCTCCAAAAACGAAGAGAAGACCTGATCGGAGGCCCATTCTCAGGGTGGTGGCAACCCCAGCTCCTAACGTGGCTTCTTCCTGTTCTAACTCCACTAATTGTTATATTTATCCTCTTGTCAGTGGCTCCACGTGTTTTTATAGGTTTCTCCAACAGCGCCTGGCACAGCTCTCTCAAATAATGGTCAACCAACTACTATTACAGTCATACTCGCCCCTTCCATCCGAACCACCTCCGACCCCATACCAGCCTTATGGAACAGTCAGAAGGGTGTCTCCCAAGATGGCACTAAACACTATATAGAACCAAACAAAGACAACAAAGGCCCTAAGCTCCTGCTTTTCCCGCACGCACGAAACTTAAACCTATGCACAAATATTATCTCCCTATAGGAATACTACCTCATAACCCCCTCCAATAAAGAACCTAATACGGCACTGGCCAGCTGTCACCAGGCCCCAGCACAGCACTGGCCACCCCCTCCCAAACCGATAAATACAGACCTCTCTTGCCATCGCCCTCTCACTCTCCCTCCCTTACCAGGCGGTTACAGACCCTCTCTCTGTAGCCACTGCTTTAATAAATCTCTTGGCCTCAAAGCGTGTTGAGTCTCACTACGCGCCACTGTCTTTCACTACTGTAACCTTGTGTTATAACATTATGTTTTTAAAAATTTTAATACCAGCTGGGCTCGGTGGCTCAGCCTGTTATACCACGCCTTTGGGAGGCTGAGGTGAGTGAATTGCCTGAGCCTGTGGGTTCGAGACCGCCTGGGCAGCAAGATCTCATCTCTACAATAAATCAAAAAATCAGCCGGGCGTGATAGCACATGCCTGTAATTCTGGCTACTCAGAAGGCTGAGGTGGAAGGATCGCTGGAGCCCAGCAGGTTGAGGCTGCGGTGGCTGGGAGCGGCCACTGCTCTCCAGTCTGGGCAACAGAGTGAGACTCCGACTCAAAAAAAAAAAAAAAAAATTTTAATACTTAAACCCTTAAAGTTCTCAATCAGTCTCTCTAGGGTGAGATAATGAAAATCGAGCAACCACACCTGCCCCACACTCTCCTCCTGATTTCCCTGCAGACCAGGTACAAGCATTACTATCCAACATAGAATGAATGGCAAAATAACCTGGGCTTCACCCTCTAGCCTATCAATCATTGTGAAAGTATATTAGACCTATTATAAAAAACAAAAGAAACTGTTTTCTCTTGCCAATGTTTACCTGTTTTGAATTCTCAATTTAAGCTACAACCTAACTACATGTCTCTAATGTTTTCAATTTTTCTTTCTTCAGACTTTGTCAAAGTGGCTGTATTTCCTTGTTAGAGTACAACTATATGTAATTTACAAAGGAACATTTCAACTTATGTTAATGAATACATATAATTTACAGGACTTTCACTTTTCCAACATTGTTTTTGGGGTCATAGCCTTTTTCATCACTGTTTGCTTAATAATTTTTGCCTATGCTCTCACTTGATGTTTTATTAGCTCCAAATAGCATTTGCTTAAGATGCTGCTATTTCCTGTTCTTGGAAATAGATGGGTAGGAACATCACTACAGCCCATCTCAGCAGGAGGTATACACAGAAGAATCATCTTCATCCCATTTCCCAAGATCATAAGAATATTTCCAAGAGCAGGAGTGGAGAATGAAAGGAGAGACCGAGAGTGGGAAGCCATTTTTCATCTCGTTCTTAAACCCTGACACAATGATGAGAAGTAGAAGCTATGCTTTTGGAGAAATGTACACTTTAGGTATAATTAACTTTACCAACTTTGTTTTTTCAGAAACAGACTGCCAGGTATCAGAGGTATTTCAGAGTGGCAATCAAGCTTGCCTAGAGTAATGGGAATTTACAAGGCCTAAGATATAATGCATTGGGGAAGGACTGTAAAAGTCATGAAACTTGTAATTACAAAAGTTATAACCACTCAGAAGGAGAGCAGGTAGGGATTCGATCTTCCAGTAAATTGGGCACTACCTGCCGGGAAGCCAAGGATTCCCCAAAGCTACCCACTGGGAGTGCCTAGGAGATAAGGGGAGGTGCACCCTCCACTAGCTCTAAGGAATGCTATTTGGGAAGGTGCAGGAGAATTAGAATCCTTGTCACGCCCTTCTCTAGGGGCTATGATAATGTGGGCAGACATTAATGGGTCTCTGTATCACAGGTTCTCCAAGACATCCACAGGTGGTCGATAAGGAAGTCACAGCAGTCACAGCAGTCACATGCAACATCTCCAAGAAAAGAATTTAAACCAGGACTCTGGAAAACTACGACGCCACACTCACTAGAGTGTAGGCCCACTCCCTGTCTGTGGGCAATGAACTTTTCTTAAATATATCTTTTTTTCTCACCTCTGTGTGTTGCAATTCTTTGCATCTACTTGGATCTCTGGGTTTCCAGTGTGGCACCTCCAACTTGCTGGCTCAGGCAGTGCCGTGCCCCTCCCTCTCCTCTCCACCCTCACCCTGTCTTTGCCATACCCTAACACCTACCATCAAAGATAAGGATAACACCTAATTTCCAAAGCAACACAGGTTTGTTACAAGTGCCTGATGGTTAATGAAATCTTGTAAAAATTTGGAAATGAAATACTTTTGAAAATTGGAAAAGGTATTACATTTGAAAAAGAAATAATACCTATATATGTGTGTGTGTATATGTGTACATATGATGTAAGTATGTATATTTGTATGTGTAGCTTAAGAATCATTGTCTGGGCTCCTGCCTCCTGCCCACCGCTCCCGCCTCCTGCCCGCCGCTCCCGCCGCCCCGGCGCTCTGGGACGGGTAGCTCATCACAACCTGGCCCGAGGAGATCCACACCAAACGGCTTCAAGGAAGATCTGCTGGGATTGCTGCCAAATCTCCTGTGTCTGAAATTGTCCTGCTGGCTTGCGTGGGGCTTCTGTTGCCTGCTCGGAGGCAGGCAGCCATCTTGTTCCTGTCTGGCCCCACTCCCTCTGGGGCGAGCAGATGAGATAGCACCACCTGCTGACGATTCAAGGTAACAACACCGAAACGGGAGAAATAAGCTTGATAAAGACAT
Organism: Cephalopachus bancanus; assembly: GCA_027257055.1. NCBI lineage: Eukaryota > Metazoa > Chordata > Mammalia > Primates > Tarsiidae > Cephalopachus > Cephalopachus bancanus. The sequence continues at coordinate 9,223,053 of JAPVLO010000024.1, read as the reverse complement.
AGACCAAACTGCTGAAGGAAGGTTGAACTGAATTGTCCTTCACAGCAGATCAGGGACAATTGACTCTAACTGCAAACTAATTTACCAGCTTGAAAAGAAAACTAGAAATCAGACCTGAAAGGACATTGGACTTAAATGAAAGGTCTCAGAGTGTGCTTCATTGATTCTTTTAGTTTAATGACTTAATTCTATTCCTACTGTATTTTTCCCCTTTTTTTCTCTTTTCCTTTTCCTTTTCTTCTCTTTTCTTCTGTCTGTAAACCATGTCTTTGTATAGAGGAACAACACACCAATAAGGTGGTTGGATAGCGGGTATGTTAGCATCACTATATGTTTTCTTTGTGTTTGTATGAGAGTTGGTTCGACTGTAGCTGTGGTCCATTGTTTTTATCTGTTTCAGTATAGACCTCTCTCTCTATTTGTTGGCATACTCGTTAGTTTCCTCCCTTACTCCTCTATCTCTCCACTCCCCTCTTCAACCCACTATCTGCTCCATTCTCTCCCCTCTGCTAACCACATTTTATTTCAGGGAGTAAACCTACAGCCCCACTGCACGGACAGATTCCAGGGCAGTGGGAAGTGGGTTCCACATTATCCACACGCCTGTCAGCGAATACCAGGACCTGCAGACAGATTTTGAATCACAGCTCTCCCCTTAAATACATCTCAAAACTGCAAAAAGGACCACCTCCAACCTACAGTGCAACTTCAAAATCGAACAAAGTAAGAGGACATACATAAAGAATGGGAGATTGAACAAACAGAAGTAAAACCAATCCCTTTACCCCTGAATAACAAAATTAAAGAAGACGGTGACATGGAGGGAAGGAAGAAGTAGGGAAGTGGAAAAACCACACAAATGAAGAAAAACCAAAAGAAGAATATAGGTCTTACACAGACCCCTGGGAGATCAGACAATGAGAAAACAGATTCTGGAACACAGACAATGAAGAGTCCCCAGAATGACTGGCTACATGCAACAAACCCAGACATCAAGACATTAATGGAGAGAATTAAAAAAATTGAGGAGAGACAAGAGGAAAATAGGAAGGAGCTGTTGTCAGAAATGACAGCAGTAAAGAATACTGTGATGGAAATGAACAACAGACTAATAAGCATGGAAAGCAGAATCAGCCAAGCAGAAGAAAGAATCTCAGAGCTCGAAGACCAAAACACAGAACTAACCCAAACTGTCAAAAGCATAGAAAAGAAGCTCAAAAAGACAGAACAAAACCTGCAAGAGATGAATGATCACTTCAAGAGACCAAACCTGAGAATAATTGGGCTTCCTGAGGCAGAAAGAGAAACAGAAGCCACACTGGAACAAACATTTCATGAAATCATTCAAGAAAACTTCCCTCATCTCAGTAAAGATGAAAAAATTCAAACACAGGAGATTCAGAGAACCCCTGCAAGACAACAAAGAAGACCAACTCCCAGACACATAATAATTCGCCTAAACAAAGTAGCTATGAAAGGAAAAATCCTAAAGGCAGCAAGAGAAAAAGGCCAGACTACCTACCAGGGAAAACCAATTCGAATAGCAGCAGATTTATCCACAGAAAACCTTCAGGCAAGGAGAGCCTGGAGCCCTATCTTCAAAGTACTAAAAGAGAAACAATTTCAACCAAGAATAACCTACCCAGCCAAACTAAGCTTCATTAGTGAGGGAGAATTAAAATCTTTTCCAGACATCCAATCCCTAAGAACCTACGCTGCCACCAGACCACCGCTACAAGAAACACTTAAGAAAGTACTGAACACAGAAGAAAGAGAAAAAAGAACATCAGCATTCTTCACAAGAGTACAGGCAAAAGATTAAAAACACACCTGAACCAACTCCAAAACCCAAAGAAAGACAACAAATAAACAGGAACAACTCTGTAAGAACCTTATGACAGGGATCAACTCTTGCATTTCAATTATTAGCCTAAATGTGAATGGACTAAATGCACCACTGAAAAGACATAGATTGGCAAAATGGATAAAATATCATCAGGCAACAATCTATTGCCTTCAAGAGACTCACCTCACTAGAAAGGACACCCACAGACTCAAAGTAAGAGGATGGGAAACAAACTTTCAGGTGAATGGAATACAAAAGAAAGGAGGAGTAGCCATCTTAATTTCAGACAAAATATCCTTCAAACTATTAAAAATCAAAAAAGATACAGAAGGCCACTACATAATGATAAAAGGTTCAATCCATCAACAAGAAATATCTATCCTAAACATATATGCACCCAACATAGGTGCGCCAACTTTCATAAAGCAACTTCTTGGAAAACTAAAGAAAGATATTGACTCTACCACTATCAAAACTGGGGACTTTAATACCCCACTCACAACCGTAGACAGATCATCAGGACAAAAAATCAGCAAGGAGATCCGGAACCTCAATGTGACTTTGGACCAAATGGACTTAATTGATACCTACAGAACACTCCATCCAAAGACCACAGAATACACATTCTACTCATCACCACATGGAACATATTCTAAGATCGACCACATACTCGGCCATAAATCAAGTATAAGCAAATTTAAAAGGACCGAAATTCTACCAAACACCTTCTCGGACCACAGTGGAATAAAAATAAAAATTGACACCAACAAAGTCCCCCCAAAACCCACAAAGACATGGACACTAAACAGCATGATGCTACACAACTCCTGGGTCAACGACGAAATCAAAACAGGGATCAAAAGATACCTGGAAACAAATGAAAATGAAGAAACATCTTACCAAAATCTCTGGGATGCCCTGAAAGCTGTAGTAAGAGGGGAATTTATATCCCTACAAACACACATGAAGAAAATGGAAGGAGCAGAAATTCACAACCTAACAAGCCACCTAAAGAAGCTGGAAAAGCAAGACCACAAAAACCCTAATTTCAGCAGAAGAATCCAGATCACCAAAATAAAAGCCCAAATCCAGGACATAGAAGACAAAAAGACAATACAAAAAATCAATGAAACAAAAAACTGGTTCTTCGAAAGAATAAACAAGATTGATGATCCCCTGGCTAGACTGACCAAGAAAAAACGAGAAAAAAACCAAATAAGCATAATCAGAAACACAAAAGATGAAGTCACATCTGACCCTGAAGAAATACAAAAGATCATTAGACACTACTACGTACACTTGTATGGAAACAAACTTGAAAACCACAAGGAAATGGAGGACTTTCTGACATCACACAACCTACCTAGGTTGGAACAAGAAGAAATTGAGACCCTAAATAGACCAATTACAAAAAACAAGGAAATTGACTACGTAATAAGAAAACTTCCTACACAAAAAAAAGCCCTGGTCCAGATGGCTTTCCAGCAGAATTCTACAAGACATTCAAGGAGGAGCTGATACCAATCCTACTGAAGGTATTCCAGGTGATTGAAAAAGATGGAACTCTCCCCAAATCATTTTATGAAGCCAACATCACATTGATACCCAAGCCAGGTAAAGATCCAACAAAGAAAGAGAACTACAGGCCAATATCTTTGATGAACATAGATGCTAAAATTCTCAACAAAATCCTAGCAAACAGGATTCAGCAATACATCTCAAAAATCATTCACCATGACCAAGTAGGCTTCATTCCTGGCATGCAAGGCTGGTTCAACATTCGTAAAACCATAAATGTAATTAAATACATCAACAGATGTCAAAACAAAAACCACATGATCATATCATTAGATGCAGAAAAAGTTTTTGATAAAATCCAGCACCCCTTCTTGATAAAAACCCTTGAACATCTAGGCATACGGGGAACATACCTCAAAATAATAAAAGTCATCTACTAGAAACCTACAGCCTGCATACTCCTAAATGGACAAAAATTGGAACCAATTCCCCTGAAAACTGGAACTAGACAAGGATGCCCACTCTCTCCCCTCCTGTTCAACATAGTATTGGAAGTCCTGGCTAGAGCAATCAGAGAAGACGAGGCAATCAGAGGTATTCAAATAGGAAAAGAGGAAGTCAAGTTATCTCTCTATGCAGATGATATGATGGTGTACCTTGAAAACCCAAGAGAATCTGTTAAAGCCCTCCTTACATTGATAAAGGCCTTTGGCAAAGTCTCAGGATACAAAATAAATGTACAAAAGACAATTGCATTTCTCTACACCAATAATAAACAAACAGAAACCCAAATAAAAAACACAATTCCATTCACAATAGCCACAAAAAAATGAAATACCTTGGCATCTTCCTAACCAGAGACGTGAAAGACCTTTACAATGCAAATTACAAAACACTGCTCAAAGAAATCAAAGCTGACATGAACAAGTGGAAAAATATCCCATGCTCATGGATCGGAAGAATCAACATTGTGAAGATGTCCATCTTACCTAAGGCAATCTACAAATTCAATGCAATACCCATTAAATTACCAATAACATTCTTCTCTGACCTAGAAAAAACAACACAGGAATTCATATGGAAACATAAACGTCCAAGAATAGCCAGAACAATCCTCAGCAAAAAAAACCAAAGCAGGTGGTATCACAATACCAGAATTCAAACTTTACTATAAAGCTACAATCATCAAAACAGCTTGGTATTGGTACAAGAACAGGCATATAGATCAATGGAACAGAATTGAGATTCCAGAAGCAAAACCTCAATTCCTAAACCAACTCATCTTCGACAAAGCCCCCACCACCTACCAATGGGGAGAGGAGAACCTATTCAGTAAATGGTGCTGGGAAAACTGGCTGACCACATGTAGAAGATTGAAACAGGACCCCTATCTATCCCCATGCACAAAGGTTAACTCCAAATGGATCAGAGACCTAAATGTAAAACCCCAAACCATAAGAACCTTAGAAAAGGAAGGAAATACTCTCATGGAAATCGGAACGGGCATCCAATTCCTGTACAAAACCCAAAACCCACAGGACTTAAGAGAGAAGATAGACAAATGGGACCTTATTAAACTGACAAGCTTCTGCAAAGCCAAAGAAACCATCAAGAGAGTAGGGAGACAGCCTACAGACTGGGAAAAAGTATTTGCCAACTCTAGGTCTGACAAAGGCTTAACATCCTGGATCTACAAGGAACTGAAACGTACTGAAAAGAAGAAAACAAACAACCCCATTATAAAATGGGCAAAAGATATGAACAGACACTTCACAAAAGAAGACATTCGAGCAGCCAACAAACACATGAAGAATTGCTCAACCTCACTAATCATCAGGGAGATGCAAATCAAAACCACACTGAGATATCACCTAACTCCAGTCAGAATGGCAATTATCAACAACTCAAAAATTAACAGCTGCTGGAGAGGCTGTGGTGAAAAGGGAACACTTCTACACTGTTGGTGGGAGTGTAAGCTAGTGCAACCTCTGTGGAAAGCAGTGTGGCAATTCCTGAAAGCTCTAAATATTGACCTTCCATATGACCCTGCAATCCCCCTACTTGGAATATACCCTGAAGAACACAAATCACTCTATAAAAAAGATACCTGCACACGTATGTTTATCGCAGCGTTGTTCACAATAGCAAGAACCTGGAAACAACCATGCTGCCCAACAAAAGAGGACTGGAATAAAAAAATGTGGTACATATACATGATGGAATACTATGCAGCCATGAAAAGGAACAAAATCATGAATTTCGCAGCTACCTGGATGGAACTAGAGTCTATAATACTGAGTGACCTCTCACAGAAACAAAGATCAGAATATCACATGTTTTCACTCATATAATGGACCTTGAACATCCAATGTAATACTATAAGAAAATGACTGATGGTACTGGGAAATTATGGGGGGGAGGGGGATGGGATTGACGGTAACTAATATCTGTCTGGGACTGGGAAAACACCTCTTATCAATAGGGTGCCTGAATGAAACGTAATTGCACACCTAACCCTTAACTGTACCCCACAAAACGATAATAAAAAATACTGATTATAAAAAAAAAACAGAATCATTGTCTGGAAACAACTCTTTATTCCACATAAAGATTAATACACCTTCTTTTATTTCCAGCTTTAAGGTCTTTATCAAAAAAAATTAAAGCTTAAATATTTTCAATAAGTTGAAAAGAAGTGATAAAATTTGTGGTTTTATAACTCATGTTACTTTGAACTATTGTTGAATCTCTTTCTGCAGAGTGATGATTCTAGTGATATGTTCCATTATGATTAAATAATATAATAATTGGCAAGCAACCAAGAGTTGATGAGTAAATGCAGGATCAGATAAGGCTTTGAAGTTCCACTACAATGTCACATTTTTGCAATGGTTTTATTTTTTAGCAATTGTGAATAGTAATTTCTATATGTCAATAGTTTTAAAAAATAGTCAAGATACTTTATATAAGTTTAATATCACCCTGATGCTTTTAAAAATTAACTGAAACCCATTTATTATCCACATTTTCTTAGTTTTACCTCATCTCCTTTTTTGGCTCCATGTTCCACCCAGAGTACCACATTTCATTTAATTATTATGTCTCCTTAGGTTCCTCTTGGTTATACAGTTTCTAAGAATTTCCTTGTTTTGGATGACCTTGGTTGTTTGAGAAATACTGGACAAGTATTTTGTAGAATGTCTCTCATTTAAAATTTATCTGATTTTTAAAAATAATTGTATTGTGATTATGGACTTTTAGGAAGAGGAGAAGGAGGAACACTCTCATTACATACTATTAAAAACGCATACTATTAATATTACAGATAATTGTTGATGTTGAACTTGATTGACAAGCAATGTTTGTCAGATTTCTTCAATGAAGCATTATTCTTGGTTTACTTCATTCTGTACTGTACTCTTTGAAAGGAAGTCACTACACACAGACCTCACAATATATGGATGATTATGCCCCACCTCTTTAAGTAAAAAAATCTATATAAAGTATTTAAAATTCTTCTGCATAAGAGATGTGTCCATTATTACTCATGTATTTATTTACTCAGTAATTTATATCAGTATAGATTCATGTTTCTGAGGTTTTTCATGAAGTATGATGACCTTTCTATGGATATATGTTTTTGCTGGTGGAATTCATCAGAAAGTAGAAAATCTCATATTGGATCATAAATTCCATACTTGATTTTCCAGAGAAGTATGCTATCTCAGACCACATAAAGTTTCTCTGACCTACTTCATCACTGGGTCATTTAGTCATTGAATTAGAGATGTCTCAAATAGATTAAGTGACCCCTATTTTAAAGAGCTCATTCTTAGTCTGTGTTCTAATACATTTTAAATTTAGAATTTCATTTCTTTACCTCAAGATTTTAATTTTTTTGTGATTAAGGAAAAAGTTATCTTTCCTGTTTTCTGTCATTTGCTCCTTACTCTGAAAGATTTCTAGATATTTTCTGATGATATATTGAGAAATTGGTGGAAGTCTATTTTTTCTTAATCATCTTATAATATGAATTCTGTGCACTTATGTCAGGATAGATTTTATTGCTATTTCCCAGGAATCTTCTCTGCCACTTTTAACGTTTTTGATTTGATATTGATCACTTTTATTCCTTTAATTTTCTAATAGTAATTATGAGCTTTAATTTTTATCTCTCTGATCCCCTTCAGCAGCTGTTTCAAGGTTGACCTTCTTTGGCTTCTTTATGCTTATAAGACCTTTGAAGTTCTTTCCTTTCTAATTCTTTCCAAATATCATTGAACCTATATTTTAAAAATGTATTGTATATTGTGATAGTCACCTTGATTTATCCTTTGTACTTTCAAAGCTCTGTTTTTCCGGTATTTTTACTAATAATGTATTTTAAATGATTTTTTACTCCAATTGACACTTAACTAGTGCAAGCATATGAAGTGTTGATTATTTTTTCAGTACAAAATATGATTTTTTATTACACAATTGTTTTTAGAATATACATCAAATATATGTTATTTGTATGTTTATAATAGAAAATAGCCATTTTATATATGCACTGAAATATATAAAATATTTTATAATAAATTTTGCATCAAAAGATATATATTTTTCAACTCATTTCCCAGATATATGTTCATCATCTACAAATAATTAATTATGTTAAACATTTGTGCCAAATTGCCTTTTCTTTTTGCTATACTAATGGTTATATTTCATGTTACATGTTTCATTTTCAAATATACAGAACAGTAAGAAAAGTAGCTATATTAAAGTAAAATCAATGGGTCCAGAGAATTGCAAACGTTTTCAATATGAAATATCAACACTAGTGCAAATTCTGGGTTGTTCAGGATTATATTTTGTCAGCATTGGAAATTAATTATATATTTTTTATTCCTACTTTCATTATTTACACATATTTATAATTTACGTTTTAACATTTGTCTTTTTTTTAACTTTTACTTTTTTATTTTAAAAATGTGGGATACAATTCAGGGCTAGGTATACAAATTTTCATTATACAGTTATCCTTGTTGAACATTTTTCTTATTGTCATTCTGCACATGCTATTCAAGCAACTGAAGCAACACAGAATTTCATCTCATATGTCTCTTTCAAAAAATAATCAAAAGAATGAAACTATGGAATATTACTAGTTTTTAAAGTACTGCTAAGCATAATAGAAAAGTACAAGTTTAGTGACACAGAAACTTCAGACATGTCTTTAAAGACAACAAACATAATTTTATTTTTGCTTATCCATCATTTTAAAGGAAGTGAGTTACTATCAGAGTGTATATTTTCAATATGCCTTAGGAACTTCCAACAATGCTAATGAGCTGTTAATGGTCACAGAAGTGCTGAGTACAGCATTAGAAAGTAGCTCTATCATAGAACTATTTTATCTCTGAATCATGCAAGCATTAAAACATAAAATATGAATTGATATATATCAAGAGTCTTTTCACCAGAAAGAAGTGTTATACATTTTCCCAAGGGTGTCATTAAAATAAAGTACAAATTTATTATATTCATTAAGAGATTATCTATTTCATCAAATATCCATCTTTGTATTATTTCATTACTAAATTAAAACTATGTGTATAGCAATCTTCATAATGCTATAAAAGTCAATGTATAAATAAGAAGGAAGAAAACCTTTAAAAGTATTTACTATATTCCATGCATTGTCATAACTTCACAAAATACATATTATTAAAAATAAATGAAAATAACAAGCTTAGACATGTGATGTATTAAACCACTATGAAATAATTTAATTAAAAACATAAATTAGTAAGCTACAAATTATAAATTTTAATCTAAATATGTCCTCAGGGCAAATATAAGCATATTATTAAGCCATCAAAAGCGCCATATAGAATTTAAATACCTACCCAAAAAAGTTAGCTGATATAATCTTGCTTAATTTCAGCAATGTAGATACAAAGGGGGTCAGCCACTTTCCAACAGAAAGATGTATGTAATTGTGATCGAAAGGTTTGGATAAAGGTACATTCAAATGACTTATGTATAATGTTATGCTACACTGTTATTAGCACTTTCAGTTTTAATTTTTTATTTGTTTTGTTGTTTTGAAATTAATTTGCTTGATATGGAAATTTGACAACGTGTTATGGATAAATACAGTCTGGGTAAAATGAAGCAAGCTTTTTGTTTGCTTACTTAGTTACTCATTTTATTTATTTTTGCTAGAGTTTTTATGATTGGAAATCCTATAAATTAGAAAGGCAGTATCTATATCCTAAACCTCTCTGTGCCTAAACTTTACCGTCTTCCAAATCCCATTTAGGTTTTCATAGGCACCTTTATAAAAAGTTTAAAAAGATACAAGAATACAGTATACATCATCAAGCTATATTTTTATTTATACCCCAAGTGTCTATTTTGACATTTTTTAGAAGGTAGTCTGAGGAATTAAGAACTAAGGTAGAAGCTTCTTAATTAGCAGAACTGTAGAAAATGGATTAATATATTTTGAGTGGGGAGGCAACCTGAAGATGACGACCACGTAGGTGGATCCCTAAGATTCTCTGAACGTGGGTTTCCCAAAAAGACTATTACTTTTCTTCCTGCACCCCGCCGCCCACCTCCAACTGTACTGGTACAAGGCTTGGGGACTTTTGGTCCCATGCAGGGCCAGACATTGTGGCCGGACCGCGGCTGCCCCACTATATGTGATTCCAGTTGGCTGGGGAATTCCAAATCCCGGATCCCAGCTCCATCCCTGGCCACATCGTCATGACCAGCACCCAGCGCAAAGCTGCCGGTCACGCAGGGAGGCTCTGAGCACCTGTCCCTTAGAGATACCGGTCCCATTTCTGGCAAAAGTGCTCTGGGAGGGACCTAGAGCCACCACCTGCCCTCTGGAGCTTTGGAGATCGGTAACCCCAGCCACACCCTGGCTGAGGCACTCAGCATGCATTACCACAAGCCTGTGTAAGGGGTCAGAACCCCAAGCTGGTGTAAGGTGCTGGTCGCAGGCTTCCAGCTCCAGAAGAGGGAACGTCTGACCCTCTCCTCCACCCTAGCTGCCTGAAGGCGCCCCAGATCCAGCGCCCAGCTGTGCAGCTGGTCCTGCCTAGAGACCCACAGGAGCACCCCTGAAAGTGAAAGTAAAACCACCACCTCCACCATTTTCAAGGCATATTTACATCGCATTGCCCTGCCCACCTATCAGAGCCTCCACCTAGGTTCCACAGTGATGTCATTAACAGGAGACAGCCCCTCCCCTATGTTGAACAGAGACTAGTGTCACAGATCTCCTAGGCAACAAGCTTACTGCCTGGAACAGAAACAGAGGAGAAGGCTGGAGATTAGATCTCAGGAACTTGATCCACTAAGGGATGAGAGAGAAAAATCTACACAGATGAAGAAAAACCAAAAGATGAATAAGGGTCTCTCCCAGACTCCTGGGAGGGCAGACACTGAGAAAACTGACTTTGGAATGCAAACAACGAAGAGCCCCAGAATGAATGGTCTCAAAATACAACCCTAGACATCAAGACATTAATGGAGAGATTAAAAAGAATTGAAGAGACTCAAGAAGAAACTAGAAAGGAGCTGATATCTGAGATAACTAATAAATAATACTGTGAATGAAATAAATAACAAACTGATAAGCATGGAAAGCAGAATTACCCAAGCAGAAGAAAGAATCTCAGAGCTTGAGGACCAAAATATAGAAATAACCCAAACTCTCAAAAACACAGAAAACAAGCTCAAAAAGACAGAAAAAAACCTTTAAGAGATGAGCAATTACCTCAAGAGGTCTAAACTAAGAGTAATTGCTCTGCGTGAGGCAGAAAGAGAGACAGAGACCACTTTGGAACAAACCTTCCATGAGATCATTCAAGAAAACTTCCCTTATCTAATCAATGATGCAAAAACACAAACACAAGAGATCCAGAGAACCCCTGCAAGACAACAAATGAGAAAACCAACTCCTAGACACATAATAATTTGCCTAAGCAAAGTAGACATAAAAGAAAAAATCCTAAAGGCAGCAAGAGAAAAAGGCCAGATTATCTACCATGGAAAACCAATTAGAATAGCAGCAGATTTATCTATAGAAACCCTGCAGGCTAAGAGAGCTTGGAGCCCTATCTTCAAAGTTCTAAAAGATAAACAACTTCAACCAAGAATAACATACCCTGCCAGATTAAGCTTCATCAGCGAGGGAGAATTAAAATCTTTCCCAGATATCCAATCCCTAAGAACATATGCTGCCACCAAACCACCTACATGAAACACTTGAGAAAGTACTAAACACAGAAGAAAAGGAGAAAAAAAGAGCAATATTTTTCACAAGAGTACAGGAAAAAGAATAAAATACCTATGAACCAACCCCAAAAACAAAAGAAAGACAATAAACCAAGTGGAAGAACAACTCTAAAAGAACTGTATGTTAGGGATGAACTCTCACATTTCAATAATTAGTCTAAATGTGAATGGACTAAATGTACCACTGAAAAGACATAGAATGGCAAAATGGATAAAATATAACCAGGCAACAATATACTGCCTTCAAGAGACCCATCTCACTAGAAAGGACATGCACAGACTCAAAGTAAGAGGATGGGAAACAAATTTCCAGGTGAATGGAACACAAAAGAAAGGAGGAGTCGCGATCCTAATTTCAGACAAAATACCATTTAAGCTATCAAAAATTAAAAAAGATACAGAGGCCACTACATAATGATAAAAGGCTCACTCCATCAACAAGAAATATCTATCCTAGACATATATGCACCTGATAAAGGTGCACCAACTTTTACAAAGCAATTCCTAGGAAAACTAGAGATATTAATTCTAACACCATCATAACTGGGGACTTTAATACTCCCCTCGACAGATCATCGGGACAAAAAATCAGCAACGAGATTTGGAACCTCTGTCACTCTGGAGCAAATGGACTTAATTGATACCTACAGAGCACTCCATCAAAAGATCAGCGAATACACATTCTACTTATCACCACACAGGACGTATTCCAAGACTGACCACATTATTGGCCATAAATCAAACATAAGCAAATTTAAAAAGACCGAAATTCTACCATGCACCTTCTCGGACCACATTGGAATAAAAATAAACATTGACACCAACAAGGTCCCCCAAAACCCACAAAGTCATGGACACTAAACAGCATGATGCTAAACAACTCCTGAATCAATGATGAAATCAAAACGGAGATCAAAAGATACCTGGAAACAAATGAAAATGAAGAAACATCTTATCAAAATCTCTGGGATGCCTTAAAAGCTGTAGTAAGAGGGGAATTTATATCCCTACAAACACACATGAAGAAAATGGAAGGAGCACAAATTAATAGCCTAACAAGCCACCTAAGGAAGCTGGAAAACAAGATCACAAAACCCCTAATTTCAGCAGAAGAATCCATGTCACCAAAATAAAAGCCCAAATCCAGGACATAGAAGACAAAAAGACAATACAAAAAATCAATGAAAAAAAAGCTGGTTCTTCGAAAGTATAAACAAGATCGATGGTCCCCTAGCTAGACTGATGAAAAAAAAGAAAGAAAAAACCCAAATAAGCACAATCAGAAACACAAAAGATGAAGTCACATCTGACCCTGAAGAAATACAGAAGATCATCAGAGACTACTATGTACACTTGTATGGAAACATACTTGAAAACCTCAAGGAAATGGAGGACTTTCTGTCATCACACAACCTGCCTAGGATGAAACAAGAAGAAATTGAGACCCTAAATAGACCAATAACAATCAAGGAAATTGACTATGTAATAAGAAAACTACCTACAAAAAAAGCCCCGGACCAGATGGCTTTTCAGCAGAATTCTACAAGACATTTAAGGAGGAACTGATTCCAATCCTGTTGAAGCTATTTCAGGTGATTGAGAAAGATGGAACCCTCCCCCAATCATTTTATGAAGCTAACATCACATTGATACCCAAGCCAGGTAAAGATCCAACAAAAAAAGAGAACTACAGGCCAATATTTTTGATAAACATAGACGCCAAAATTCTCAACAGGATCCTAGCAAACTGGATTCAACAACAGATCTCAAAAATCATTCATTATGACCAAGTAGGATTCATCCCTGGGATGCAAGGCTGGTTCAACATTCATAAAACAATAAACGTAATTAAATACATCAACAGATGTCAAAGCAAAAACCACATGATTATATCAGTAGATGCAGAAAAAGCTTTTGATAAAATCCAGCACCCCTTCTTGATAAAAACCCTCGAACATCTAGGCATACAGGGAACATACCTCAAAGTAGTAAAAGCCATCTACAAGAAGCCCACAGCCAGCATACTCCTAAATGGACAAAAATTGGAACCATTTCCCTTGAAAACTGGAACAAGACAAGGATGCCCACGCTCACCCTTCCTGTTCAATATAGTATTGGAAGTCCTGACTAGAGCAATCAGAGAAGAGAAGGCAATCAGGGGTATCCAAATAGGAAAAGAGGAAGTCAAATTATCTCTCTTTGCAGATGACATGATCCGATTCCTTGAAAACCCAAGAGAATCTGTCAAAAACCTCCTTACACTGATAAAGGCCTTCGGCGAAATCTCAGGGTATAAAATAAATGTGCAAAAGACAATCACATTTCTTTACACCAATAATAAACAAACAGAAACCCAAATAAGAAGCACAATTCCATTCAAAATAGCCACACAAAAAATGAAATACCTTGGCATCCTCCCAACCAGAGACGTGAAAGACCATTACAATGAAAACTACAAAACACTGCTCAAATAAATCAAAGATGACACAAACAAGTGGAAAAATATCCCATGCTCATATATTGGAAGAATCAACATTGTGAAGATGTCCATCTTACCTAAGGCAATCTACAGATTCAATGCAATACCTATCAAATTACCAGCAACATTCTTCTCAGACCTAGAAAAAACAACACAGGAATTCATGGAAACACAAACGACCAAGAATTGCCAGAACAATCCTCAGCAAAAAAAAAAAAAACCAAAAAAAACAAAAAACAGCAGGTGGTATCACATTACCAGACTTCAAACTTTACTATAAAGCTACAATCATCAAAACAGCTTGCTATTGGTATAGGAACAGGCATATAGACCAATGGAACAGAATTGAGATTCCAGAGGCAAGACCTCAATTTCTCAACCAACTCATCTTTGACAAAGCCTCCACCACCTACCACTGGGGAGAGGAGAACCTATTCAGTAAATGGTGCTGGGAAAACTGGCTGACCACATGTAGAAGATTGAAACAGGACCCCTATCTATCCCCATGCACAAAGGTTCACTCCAAATGGATCAGAGACCTAAATGTAAAACCTCAAACCATAAGAACCTTAGAAAAGGAAGGAAATACCCTCATGGAAACCGGAACTGGCATCCAATTTCTGAACAAAACTCAAAACCCACAGGCCATAAGGGATAAGATAGACAAGTGGGACCTCATTAAACTGACAAGCTTCTGCAAAGCCAAAGAAACCATCAAGAGAGCAGGAAGACAGCCTACAGACTGGGAAAAAGTATTTGCCAACTCCAGGTCTGACAAAGGCTTAACATCCTGGATCTACAAGGAACTCAAATGTGCTGAAAAGAAAAAAAAAACAAACAACCCCATTATAAAGTGGGCAAAAGATATGAACAGACACTTCACAAAGGAAAACATCCGAGCAGCCAACAAACACATGAAGAAATGTTCAACCTCACTAATCATTAGGGAGATGCAAATCAAAACCACACTGAGATACCACCTAACCCCAGTCAGAATGGCAATTATCAACAACTCAAAATTTAACAGCTGCTGGAGAGGGTGTGGTGAAAAGGGAACACTTCTATACTGTTGGTGGGAATGTAAACTAGTGCAACCTCTGTGGAAAGCAGTGTGGCGATGCCTAAAAGCTCTAAACATCAACCTCCCATATGATCCTCCAATCCCCCTACTGGGAATATATCCTGAAGAACTCAAATCACTCTATAAAAAAGATACCTGCACGCGAATGTTATTGCAGCTTTGTTCACAATAGCAAGAACCTGGAACCAACCATGCTGTCCATCAAAAGAGGACTGGATTAAAAAAATGTGGTACATATACACGATGGTATACTATGCAGCCATAAAAAAGAACAAAATCATGAATTTTGCAGCAACCTGAATGGAGCTAGAGTCTATAGTACTAAGTGACCTCTCACAGAAACAAAGATCTGAGTACCACATATTCTCACTCATATAGTGAACCTTGATCATCCAATGCACTACTATAAGAAAATGACTGACAGTGCTGGAAAACTATGGGGGGGAGATGGGACTAATGGTAGTAAACATCTGTCTTGAGATGGGGAGACACCAATTATCAACAAGGGGGCTTGAATGAAGCATATTTGTATACCTCTCCCTTGACTGTACCCCATAATCAAAATAAAAAATATCGCTTAATAAAATGTGTGTATATTGAGTATTACCTTCAAAAAGAATGCACAGTTTAATTAGGGTAATTGTGAAATTCCCAAGAGAATGTAAATAGAAATTTGAAATCATGGTATAAGGTTTTCTGAAAGGAATAAGAGAATTATCAGAGAATTTCAGGTCAGTCTTTAATGAACAGGGAATAGAACTCAGCAAACAAAAGGAGACCAAGAGTTATCAGGTGCAAGAGTTCTTTCTCCATACGCTGACAAACTTTAAAACCAGGCCACAGATGGATAATAAGAACAAGGCAGATTAACACTCAAATCTGCAAACATGACCTTGGAGATGATTGTTGATTTCTATAATTTTAATCTGGTAGAGTTAATTTTCTCTTGATTTTACTTCACAATCTACCCTTGCGTCAACTCTTTCCTGATTGAGAAGTAACTTAATACAATGATACACTCTCTTAAAAACTGCTGTGAGTGCTAAGGTTTAGACAGCCCGATAGAGAAGCTAGGGCCATACTCTCTGGATGGTTATGCAGATGAAATCATAAATGGTGCCACTAAGCCTAGTTCTTGATGTTACACCCAGCTCTCAAATCCTTTGATCCTAATTTATTTATTTGCAAATAAAAATTAATAATAATGCCTAACCTTCAGATTTGTTTAATTTGTTGTCAGTATTGAATTAACCAGTAAAATATAATTGATATTCATAATTATTCTTACCACCAATTATAGAAAAGGAAGTTTATGAGCATCTGTAAATCATCTATTATAAAAGTTTGACCATGAGAGATCTACCCATTCTTACCATGTCTAAAGAAATAATTAATTTAGAAGGGTTGTTAAATGCAGTATAGTAGAGGTAGCATTAGAACGTAATATTCTAGATGAGATTAAGTGATTCGACTTAAAAGTTGCACAGTAAAATTGAAGAGAAATATAAAAGTTAGATTATGAGGTAGAACTGTCAGTTCTGAAGAAAGATAGTCAATCAATGAAAACAAACACAAAACAAGTAGTGGTACTTGTGTTTGGTGTTATGGTGTGTGAGAATTGTCCTATCTTATGCTCACATGCAACTAACGGCACTTATAATCTATTACGATGCCTTTTTCTAACATACAGTAATTGAAACTTTGATCCTATGGTAAAAATTCTCTTGAAAATATAAGAAAAATGCCTCACTTTGAGGAAATAAATGTATTTTGACTTGCCTTTGATTTTCCACTTCTTTAGTGAATAGGAAACACAGACAGCTACGGCTCTGTATGTCAAAAATGATGAGACAATAAAGGGATTCATTTTGCTCTTGGTAGAGAGCAAGTGTATTCGGCTAAATGTACTTTACTAAATCACTCTTCATATGATCTTAAAGGATGCTTATAAATTCATACAATACCTAGAAAAATACTGTATAAAACATACAAAATATTGATAACTCATATTCATGCATTTGAGATAACATTTTCTTAAGCTAGCACATAAAAATGATTGCTCTTTCAAGTAAATTTAAAAGGAATTCCAGAATATTTAATGGCAAAAATAAAGTTATTTTCTCACACGAAAAAACTTTGACCAATTATGTATAACCTATTCTCATCACATGTCCTTTCTGGTATAATTTTTTCTTCACTGCACCAGTTTATTTTATAGTATATATGTATAGTTTCTAATTATTTTCTTTTTTAAGCAGTTTATAGATACTTTGAACACATTGCTAAAGAAACGATTTTGAGAAAAATATAAAGAAATAAATATGCATTTAGTTTGTAAATAAAAACCAATAAAATATAAATGGAATATGCAAGCACTTTTTACTAAGAATTGTGTCACTGTAAAATTTCATTTTATTTCCAAACAAGCTTTACAGAGACACATTATTTCTAAACTCAGAAAGAATAAGTAACTTGTACAAGATATCAAAGCTATGAATTATAGGATAAAGACATGCAACCCAGATGTCTCTGGTTCCCAAGTTCATGATGCACAAAAGCCTGGACTATTTCATGACCCTCCTAACCACAAATCCTAGCTATTGTTACTTTTTCTCTAAAATATTTCACCTATTTCCACCAAAATATTCATAAATACAACTTAGAATCTCTTAAATATTTAAGCACAAATCTACTTCTCAAATATATTTGTGTCTCTCTCTTTCTATCTATAGCAATATAAATTCCTTCACAGGACTTTAAGGAAAGCACATTGTGTGGCCAGCCTTTATTTACCTATTCAATCACATTTTGTTTGCATGTACCATGTATTTTAGTAAAATTGATGTCTTCATCAATCATAACTCATGTCTTGTATGTATATGCCTCTGTTTTGCTTTTGTCATCTCTCACACATCTCTTAATTTTACTTACATTTATGACCTAGCTCATATTCCACCTTCTCCAATCCAGACTGGTTTCTTTCTTATTTATATCCTATCTTCAGAGTCTTTAACACTCAGCTAGCTCAATATTTTCAATGGTACTTTTGGCAATAAAAGAGCAAAGGAGGTCTGTGTCATCTTTCTGGGCTTTCTGGGCTAAACTCAGGCTTTTCTATTGCTGATTCCCTGGAATATTTCTAATCTCTTTCCTAAACTCTTTGCTATTTTCCTTTATGGCACCCTTCAGAAACTGGCTAAATTATTTTATTTCTTTACTAGCTATCTACTTTCTCACTTGATGTTTTCTCCTGCCTGAGAAATGGAGCAGTCTCTCTCTAGACACGGCCTTTTGTATACCTCCAATATTTAGGAAACTCCAAAGAAATAAGCTTGAGTTATTTTAATTTTAAATTTATAGAAAAAATTAAAAATTAGGAGTATTTATGGCAGATTCCTGATATGTGAAGTTCTTATTGTAAAGCTTAATAAAAATCCTCACATTTGCTACCAAAAACTAGTATATAAATTCTTACTTCTAACTCCTCCTGAAGACACAAGTACAACAGAGAACAATGAATCCCAAAGGGTTAAGCCATCATTAAATTCAGCATTTGAAATATTGATTGAATACAAACCATTTTTTTTTTCATATCATGATAAACTATTAGCCGGTTTTCTCTTAGGGGTAATTTTCTCTCCTGAAAACATTTATATGTATGTATATACATATACATATACACACAAATGCACATATAGAAATATATCCTAATATGATACTAATATATGCTATATGTGCTCATATAAATATTAATAAGTGTATATAAGATACTTATATGTATACTTATATACAATACTTAAATTTATGTATAATACAAAATTTGTTACTTAGTATATATAGGTACATATATAAGTATATATAAGCATATATATATTTATTAGTATATATAACATATAGTATATATTATATGATGTTAGTATATATACTAATATATATGTATTAATGAATTAATGAAAAGATAAATGTTTTATATATATAATGTTTTATATATAAATATATTTATATATATATATATATAAAACATTTATCATTTCATAAATTATAAGAGAAAAATAGTGAATCTAGACAAATAATGCCAGGTCTATAGACTAATGCTAAGCAGTTGGTTGTTCAAAGTAAACAAAAGCAGGAAGCATGACTGCAAAGAAAGTCCAAAGATTGTAAATATAACTACATTTCTATTTTAATTTTCTGTTAACTTTAAGCTCCCAGCAGAGCTAAAGGCATGTTCTTTAAGCCAAAACAAGCCACCACAATTGTCATGGAGGCTTAAAATATTTACATAATATTTATGTATCCTCTTTATTCTATATAACAGATTGATCATGACCCGTTTTATGTTCCCTTTTTATAATATAATCTATATCTATAATATCCTTTCTAGTCACATAGAAACCAATGTGGTGCAGGCCCTATCACTTCCATACTAATCATTAGAGTAGTCTCATCATTCACTCATATTCTGCACTTTGCAACCAGAATAAACTATAATAAAATATTATGTTTCTCATGTAATTGTCTTTTACAGACAAATGCACACACATATACCCACACACACAACAGTAATAGCAATTCCCTATTTTGATGGGAAATTTGTGTTACTTAGTTTGGCATTCAAGATCACTTTTAATATGTCCTCAAGTTTTTCAGATATTTTTGGATTTCTTTGTATTCAAAATCGACTTTCATTTCTTAGTGCTTTAATATAATGTGCCTCTAACTTGCAGTGTTATTTCCTTGCACTTCACAGATATGTGTCTTATTCTTCAGGACTCAGCACCAACACTGTCTACCCTCATTGCCCTCACTTCCTTCCTCTCTCCCTTTTTCCTTCTCCTCTCTGTACTATTGTAACTTTAATTTTACATAGAAATATTTAGTTATAACTTTATGGAAATGGGTATAATTTTTAAGTAGACTACATGTTTATTCGAAGAAGAAGCAATGTCTGTATTTTGTGTTCTTACTGACTTTTATCTTTAACTGATTTTCCTTTTACAGTATGATCAAAAGTCTTATTAATATAAGGAAATTTACCTTAAATTCTTGTTCAATGGAAAAATATTTTCAGGTACTTTGAATGACAAGATTCTTTCAGGATTTTCTGTATTTTCTATATACTAATGTTAAAATAATCAAATATATACTTGAATCAAATCTTAGCATTCAATCATTGTGGTTGGGATTCACTATTTTGATTTCATCAATAATGAAAAATTATTCATTTTCAATAATGAATAACTAATGAAATTAAAGTTATACTGCTTTATATAAAACTTTTATTTACATTATTCACATATATAATTTTTAAAAAATTTTAAAAATTGCAAGTGATAAAAATATTTTGTAATGAAGAAAAATGTCTCCTTGTAGTAAGATATTATTTGAACTACTAAAAATTGTCACATTTTTATTTATTATTATATTCTGAAATAACTAAAACTGGAAAGAATTTATATATGTGTCTACTTCCATGGAATTTTCTAAGATATAAATCATATCAGACAATTATTAAAAATGGTATGGCTTATATTTCCTATCCTGCGAATGAGAATCTAACTGACAATATCAGAATTTTAAAATGTATTCTTCGTGATCTTGAAACTGTACATAAAAAAAAAATTAAGAATGAGGAATTGTAAAGGGTTATTTAAAAGAGCTTCTTAGTGTGCTCATTGCACTTTTTTTCTATCTATGTTACCAAGGATGACTTGACCTAACTTTTCTGGAAATGTCTGCCTCTAACATCTATTTTCATCTAGCCCTTTTATCCGTGCCCACCTTTGGTGAATTCTTTTTAAATTGCTACATATAAGTGTCTTAGTGGTGCCACATAATTGTTTCTTTGAACTGTGTGATGAACAATAATCATAGAGATCCCAACAATGAAAAGCATGTTTAAAATAAAAGATAAAGTTTTAAAGGTACAATATGTCTATTTCATGTTCATTTTGTGCCAGGTTCCTGAAATCTACTAATGAATGCTTTTCTTTGTCACTGCCCTGATGCCCAATGTACCTATTTTCAGATAACAGAAATAAGACACTGAATGTATTATGCAGTGGTCTGACCTATTTTTAGAAGAGATAGCATATGACAAATAACTCCCACCCTGCTGCCTAAACACAAAGGCCTTCAAGAGTATCACCATTTAATTGGAAACCATCTATTGTGAGTATTCTTCAGCCAACTGAATTTTATTGCTGTTACTATTCAAAATAAAATGGGTTCTAAAATGTTAGAACATTTATTTGGGTCACAATTAAATGTTTGGAAGCAATAGTCCAGAAGGTAAAATGGTGGTTTAAGCTATACAGAATTACATTTTAAATGTCTCAAATTTGAAGAATTTTATCTTTGGAAATTGAGGTTATTTTATTTTAAAATGCTTGCAGAATAAAAAAAATCTTGATCATATTTTAGACATATGTTCTAATTTGAGAATGGACATTCTAAAAACTGAAATGTTATTTTTAATAGGTAAGAAATTTTGCCACAAGCCATCAGTGGGGACTTTTAAATTTAATTAATGAAGACAACATTAATTTCTATTTAAAGAAAGTTTCTATTTTTTGTGCTATCAGGAAAATCATCCTCTTCATTATACTTTCAGTATCCATGGGGCCTCATGAAATGAATTCTTTTTTTTTGAGTTGGAGTTTCACTCTGTCACCCAGACTGGAGTACAGTGGCTGCTTCCGGCCACTGCAGCCTCTATCTGCTGGGCTCCAGCGATCTTTCCGCCTCAGCCTTTCAAGTAGGTGTAATTACAGGCATGCACTACCACACCCGGCTGATTTTTTGATTTATTGTAGAGATGAGGTCTCGCTGCCCAGGCGGGTCTCGAACCCGCGGGCTCAGGCAATCCACTCACCTCAGCCTCCCAAAGGCGCGGGATTACAGGCTGAGCCATCGAGCCCGGCGGGAATGAATTCTTTACACATTTCTTTTCATAATAAAAATGTAGCTTGGAATAAATAAATCACTTGCTTGATGCAAATTGTCACTTTAATTTTCCAAAATTAAATTATCTTAAACTTTTTAGTGGAAACTAAAATTTTTAAACATCACAGAAAATGGGCTCCCTCAAACAGTAATGAACCTGCTTAGAGCCACATTTTATGAAATGTGCTTCTTACCTATTTCATTAACACTATTTTAATAGAAACATAAAGGTTATGCTGTTCAAATATCTACATGTGAAAATGCACAGACCATGTATGTTGTTTGAATAGAGCATTTGGTCTCAGGAAGCCTTGGTCTGAATTCAGCATTGTTACTTCTTAACTACGTGTATTTTGCCAAATCACTTATTACCTCAGAGTTTTGGGTTGCTTATCCATTAAATTGTTGTTGTAATCATTAAACAAGGTTATACCCTGAAGATTATAAGCAATATAGAAATTGAATATTATTATTATGATTCTCTGCTGATTAGTTGGTTAAAATATGTGTGATACTTCATTTCATCTTGCAGGATACATCATTGGCAGATAATTGATTTCATTTTCGATATTTCCATTACTGTTAACCTCATGAGTAAAAGAATCCTTAGTCCTGTTTACCGTAGAAGGAGCAAGTGCTTAATAAATATATATTAATTGAATAGATGAGTAAATAAGTAACCTCAAAATATAATCTCAAAATATAAAATAATTATAATGAAATGTATTTTATGTAGAAAATAGTGTAGAACTTTTGACTCATTAAGATAAACTTAAAAATTCAAGGTTTTTCCTAAACATGGACTTTCCCATTAAAAAAAAAAATAGCCCATGGAATAAATATAATAGTAGTAAGTTGCAAGGCATGTCTGTTTTATAATCTAATGGCAAAGCAGAGATAGGAAAGATGGAGACTTCCTGCCTTACTTTCCTTTGGCTTTCACAGTGCAACTAATTAACTTCCATCAGTAGATTTATCTTCTCAGTAGAGTGTGGGAACAGATATGAACCTTAGGCCAGTGTCACATAAACTGCTCTAGATTGTCTTGTAAATAGAAGTCACTACTGATTTAACCATACCACCTAATTTATTTCCAAAACCCCAATTATTTAAGGACTTGGCTACTTGAGAAATAATAAAAGAGATAATGGCTTATTTATGGGAGAAAACATATAAAAAAGAAAGAAGGTATTGGAGAAAACATTGTTGATGAGAAAATGGGGTAGTAAGGTCAAAATGGAAGGTTGTGTAGAGAATGCATGAAATGTACATGTTTTCTTTATGCCATCTCGTGAACTACATTCCTGATGTTTTTCCCCATATGAATACCCAATTCCGGTTATGAGAACTGCAACCAAATCTCACTGAAAAACCATCATTTTAATTACATAAAGTTCTCTGTCAACGGCTGCTCTTTGGATATGCACTTATTCTTTGAATTATCTTTGTTGTGAAATCCCTATTTTTCACTTTTTAAGTAACAATTCCATAGTCTCAATTGCTCCTTTCCTCAAGAATGTAATTACAGAGCTAACTTTGGATTTGTAAACTGCAATATCTGCTGTTAATAGTCAGACTCATATCTTTCATAGGTCACATTAGATTATTTGTTCTTGTACTTATAAAACAAAATAAGTTAATTAGGAGAAAAATATATTTTAGAGGGTTTAGAAGTGAGGATCTAGGTAAAAACAAAATTGTTCAAGAAAAAAATTTAGTATTGGCAATTAATTATAAATGAAAGCAGAAGTACCTACAAGTGTCAAATGTGATGATCAGGATCAGCATTCAATGATTTGAAGAAAGTTGATATTAGAAGTGTAAAAAGCCGAAAACCCATATTTCTCCAAAATTATGAAATTTTATTATGTACTTTTTTTTAACATAAATGAGAAATAATTGTGCTACTGCATTTGATATAACTATAGAAATAGAGAGAACTGAGGATTCTGGATTAAAATGGCTGTCATGAGGCAGCTAGAGTGAGTTTCTCCTGCAGAATAAACAAAGATAGAGTTTCCCCAGTTCCCAGGAAGAAACAGATCCAGAGCATGCCCCATGAGTTTCCAAAGTTGTGATAATAATCACTTCTAGCAAAGAAGAAAAACCGCACGCTTTGGGAGGCTGAGGTGAGTGGATTGCCTGAGCTGGCGGGTTCGAGATCTGCCTGGGAAACTTGGTGAGACCTCATCTCTACAATAAATGAAAAAAAAAGTTAGCCAGGCGTGGAAGCGCGCACCTGTAGTTCCAGCGACTTGGAAGGCTGAGGCGGAAGAATAGCCAGAGCCCAACAGGTCAAGGCTGCAGTGACTGGGAGCGGCCACTGCACTCCAGTCTGGGTGACAGAGTGAGACTCCAACTCAAAAAAAAAAAAAAAAAAGAAAGAAAGAAAAAACCCACTGAGCTGGGCTGGAACTGACAGGACTCTTTCTTGCACTGCTCAGTCCACCACAGCCTCTAGACACAGTGGGGAAAGTTAGTAATAGGAATTCAGTTTTGTCTCCTGCCACAAACTTAACTTGCAGGACTTCCTTTGCCTTGTGGGACCCTAGGAAGGGAAATTGCTTTCACAATAGCTGTGTTCTGCCATGGAGTAGTGCAGGAAAAAAGCCTTAAGTGGTGCCAGATACCATTTTCCAGGAACTCAACCCTTGCAGGGTGGGATTGCTGCCTTCTAGCCAACTTGAGAGGGAATAAGACCACAAGGTCAAACTTCACAACTGCAGACAGTTCCTGCTGGAAGTGTTGCCTTAGAACACTTGAGCCCCTGAGGCAGGTTGCACTTTGAGATCCAGATTGCCTGAGGCCAAGGAAGGAGCCAGGTGGGATGCTTTGCCACAGCATCCTCTCATTCCCCTTGTGAATTCTTCTGGGTCTGCTCTGCACAACAGTGCTACCCAAATGGTTTGGGACTCCCTTCTAATCCCCATGGAGGCAGTTAAGTGTGCAAACTTGCAATGTGCCTCATCTCCTGTCCCCTGCAATATCCTTGAAAGCTTAAAACAGACAGAAGACTTAGGAAATTATCAGAGCCCCACCCTCAGTCTAGACTGTCTGGGAATTTTCTTGGAGCAGCACTTGCCAAGGAGAAACCCTATAACCATCATCCTAGCCAGCTTTCTCTCACAAGCTCCACCTCCTGGATAGAGGCCAACCACATCAGACACAATAGCTCAGCTTTGGGGAAGGTCAGAATCTAATCACCAGCTAACAACACTTTCCAAGTCACTTGGGAGACTCAGGATGCCATGAGCCAGTACAACCACACAGCATAGAACTGCAACATCTGGCGAATGAGAAACTCACCACATCAAGGTTGTATATATATAAACAGGAGAACCCTATAGTGCTTACATCAGCCCCATCCCAACCTCAGATGAGAAGAAATCATCCACCCACATGAGAAGGAACCAGAAAAATAATTTTGACAATATGAAAAGCAAGGTTCTGTAATATCTCCCAAAGGCTACACCAACTGCTCAGCAATGAACCCTAACCAGAATGAAAGTGTTGAAAATCCAGAAATAGAATTTAAAAGATTGATGAGAAAATCTGTCAATGAATTTTGGGAGAAAGTTTAAAAATAACATAAAGAATTAAAAAATAAATTCAAGACATGGATAAATATTTCTCCAAATATATAGATACCAAAAAAAAAAAAAGTTTTAAAAAGATAAAATTCTGGAAATAAAGAAGATTTAGAGAAGTAGAAAATACAGTGGAAAATTTTAACAGTAGACTAGAACAAGCCAAAGAAAGGTCAGAACTTTGAGATAAGACATTTGGATTAACTTAATTAGACAACAATGAAGAAAAGAATTAAGATAACAGAACAAAGTCTCCAAGAAATGTTGGATCATATAAAACATCCAAACTCAAGAATCATAAGTGTTCCTAAGGAAGAATAGAAAGTAACAGGTTTGGAAAATCTATTTGATAGAATAATGGAGAAAAACTTTCTTGGCTCTGCCAGAGATTTAAACATCCAGATTCAAAAGCTCAAAGAACTTCCAGAAGGTTCATTGTGAAAATGTCATTTCCAAGACATATAATCATTCATCTATGCAGTTTATTTGAAGGAAAGAATTTTAAGAGAAGTGAGACAAAATGTCAGATAACTTACAAAGGTAAACCTATAAGACTAACAGCAAACTTCTCAGAAGAAACCCTGCAAGCCAGAAAAGTTTAGGACCCCATCTTCAATCTACTAAAACAGAAAAACTGCCAATGAAGGATTTTGTATATTGCAAGAGTAAATAAAGGAAAAATAAAGTTCTTTGTATAGAAGAAAATCCTAAGGGAGTTTGTCACCACTAGAGCGGCTCTAAAATAATTATTCAAAGGAGTTCTAAATACTAAAACAAAAGGTCAAAATACATCAGTAGAAAAATGCTGGAAATTGTAAAACTCACAGGCTTTATTAAACACCAATATGATAGAAAAAATAAGTAAGCAAAACAACCAGATAGTAACCAATATGATGAATAGACTAATCCTTTAAATATCACACGCAGAGCTCAAACATCTACTACCTTCAAGAGATCTACTTAACTCAAAAAGATTCCTATAGACTCAAGGTAAAGAGGTAGAGAACTATATTCCACACAAATGGAAACCAAAAACAAGCAGGAGTAGCCCTTCTCATATCAGATAAAACAGACTTTATAGTAACGACAGTTAAAAAAAAAAAAAAGACAAAGACAATTATTATATAATGATAAAAAAATCACTCCAATGAGAAGATGTAACAATTTTAAATATGTATGTGCCTAACACCAGAACTCTCAGCTTTATAAAACAAATTATATTTGTTCTATAGAAAGAGTTATGTAATACAATAATAGTGGGAGACCTCAACACTCCCCTGACAACAATAGATAGAAAATCAAGGCAGAAAGTCAACAAAGGAACACTGGGGTTGATCAGAATACTAGAGAAAATGGAACTAACAGATTTCTGCAGAACATTCCACCCCAAAACTATAGAATATACATATGTTCACATCTGCACATGAAACATTTTCCAATGTACACTATATGATAGGCCATAAATTAAGACTCAAAAAATTCAAAGAATCAAAATTATATCAAGCACTTTCTCAGACCACAATGAAATAAAACTAAAAATTAACTTAAGAACTCACAAAACCAAATAATGATATGGAAGTTAAAATATTTACTCCTGAATGATCCTTGGGTCAACAATGAAGTCAAGATGGAAATTTAAAAAATCCTTGCAATGAATGACAACAATAAAACCACGTATAAAAACTTCTGGAAGGCATCCAAAGCTGTGCTAAGAGGAATATTTATAATGATTAAAACCTACATTAATAAGACCTAAAGATTACATATTAAAAGCCTAACATCACGCTTCAAGGAACTAGAAAAACACAAACAAATCAAATCCAAAGCAGAAGAAAATAAATAATGAAGATCAGAGCAGAATAAAATGAAATGGAAAAAAAAAAGTATAAAGGATTGATGAGACAAAAGTCAGTTCTTTGAAAAAATAAAATTGATAGAGCACTAGCTAGATTAATTAAGAAATGAAGATATAACAAAGTAGACAATCCAAAGGAAATAAAAAAAAATAATTGGAAACATACAAGCCCCCAACCTTGAATCAGGAAGAAACAGAAACCTTGAACTAACCAATAACAAGTAGCAAGACTGAAACAGTAACAAATGGAGAAATAGTCCATGCTCATGGATTAGAAGAATCAACATTATTTAAATAACTATTACCCAAAATAATCTACAGATTCAATGCAATCCATATCAAAATACTAGCATCATTTTTCAAAGTGTTAGGGGAAAAATCCTAAAATTCACATGGAACCAAAAAAGAGCCAAAATAACCAAAGCTATCTTAAGCAAAAAAGAAAAAAGCTGGAAACATCAAACTACCTGACATCAAATCCTATTACAAGACTGTGGTAATCAAAACAGGATGGTACTGGTACAAGAACACATGGACCAATGGAACAGAATAGAGAATCCAGAAAAAAATTCAAATGATTACAATCAACTGATCTTTGACAAACCAGACAAAGGCATACACTGGGAAAGGGGCATCCTATTCAGCAAATGGTGCTGGGGAAATTGAACAGCTACATGCAGAAAAATGAAAGGTAGTCCATATCTCTCCCCATATACATATATTAACTCAAAATGAATTAAAGGCTTAAATGCCAGACATGAAATTACAAAAATCTTAGAAAAAAACCTAGCAAAAACTCTTATGGACACTTACCTAGATAAATTTTTTATGGCTAAAACCCCAAAAGCAAATGCAACTAAAACAAAAATAAATAAGTGGGACATAATTAAACTAAAAAATTTCTGCGTACCAAAAGAAATAATCTACAGAGGAAACAGAGAACTTACAGATGGGAGAAGGTTTATGCAAACTATAGATCTGACAAAGAATTAATATACAGAATCTATAAAAAAAAGTCAAACAAATCAGCAAAAAAAAAAAGCAAATAAACCCTTTACAAAATTGTCAAATGACATAAATAGATATCTCTCAAAATAATATATACAAATGGCCAACAAATATATTAAATAATTGCTCAATAACATTCAACATCAGGGAAATGCAAATTAAGAACACAATGAGTTATCACCTTGCACCAGTCAAAATGGTCATTTTTGAAAAAATAAAAAATAAATAGATACTGTTGCAGATGCAGAGAAAAGAGAACATTTATGCACTTTGGTGGCAGTGTAAATTAGTACGACCTTTATGGAAAGCAGTATGGAAATTACTCAAAGAACTAAAAATAGATAGCCATTTGATCCAGTAATCCCACTACTAAGTATCAACCCTGAGGAACACAGGTCATTATATTAAAAAGTTACCTGCATCTGCATGTTCACTGCAACAAAATTTACAATTGTAAAGATGTGGAACCAACCTAAATCCCCATCAACTTATCAGTGGATAATGGAAATTGTATATAGACATAATGGATACTATGCAGTCATAATAAATAATTCATTTATGTCCTTTGTAGCAATGTAGATGGATCTGGTGATCATCATCTTAAGTAAACTGACTCAGGAATAGAAAATCAAACACTACATGTTCTCACTCATATGTGAGAGCTAATTAATCACAAAGGTGGAAATAATAAATACTAGGACACCAGTAAGGGAGGAGGGAATAGGAGTATTAGGGTTCAGAAACTACCTATGAGTGACAATGTTCTGTAGCTGGAAAATGAGCTACCAGAGACCCAATCCCCATCACTATACAATATGTTCATGTAATGAATACACATGGGTACCTCTTGTATCTAAAATAAAACATGTATATGTAATATATGAATATATTGTATATAAAATAAAAAGAAATAGAACAAAATATAGACCATGCTACTTTCAAAGAGAGGCTTACTCATGGCTGCAAACCTTTCCTTAGAAAGAAGGGGGCCTTCACTTTGTTTCCTAGTGTAATATGAAATTGAAATTATTATTTTTATCCCTACTCCATCAATGAATTTGTTCCTCTTTAAATAGAATGCGTAGTTTGCTAAAAGATAAAAAAATGGATGATAACTGGACATCTTTTAGGCTATGTTAATCAGTGAAAGATTTCCTGCACGCGCACACACACACACACACGCACGCACGCACGCACGCACGCACGCACACACACACACACACACCACCACCACCACCACCACCACCACCACCACCACTACCACTACTACCACAACTACCACCAATAAAAAAAAAAACAGAAGCATCTCTGTAATAATCTCTCTTCTACTTGACAGGATCAACCTACCAGTTAGGAATGGCAGGAAAATTGCCTAAAGTGTAAAATACTTTTAAGGACCCACACAGACGTTTTAATTTTTTTAATTAGAAAAAATAAACTATTCATTGAAGCAAATGCTTTATATACAATACAGAATATATGTATTTGAATCACATAGTATTAAAACATAATTTCTAACTTTTTAAAGAAAGGGATTCACAAATACAGAGTGTCTAGAATATTTTAATTTCTGTTTTAATTTCCATGTTGACCCAGATGTTCTATATCATGCTGTTTAGTCTCCATGTCTTTGCGGGTTTGGGGGAAATTATGTTGGTGTTGATATTTATTTTTATTCCACTGTGGTGTGAGAAGGTGCATGGCAGTATTTCAATCTTATGAAGTTTGTTTATGCTTGATTTATGGAGGATACAGTCAATTTTAGACTACGTTCCATATAGTGATGAATAGAGTGTACATCTCATGGTTGTTGGATAGAGTGTTCTGTAGGTATCTATTAAGTTCATTTGGTCAAGTGTCAAGTTGTGGTTCCGATCTTCTTGTTGATTTTTTGACTCAATGATACGTCTAGGGTTTTAATGGAGTATTCAAGTCCCTAGCTATGACAATGCTAGAGTCAATTTTTTTTAGTTTACCTAGGAGCTGCTATATAAAAGTTGGTGCTCCTCCTCTATTGGGTGCATATATATTTAGAATGGATATTTCTTGTTGATGGATTGAACCTATTATCATTATGTATGACCTTCTGTATCTTTTAAAATTTTTGATAGCTTAAAGAATATTTTGTCTGATATTAAGATTGCTACTCCTGATTTCTTTTGTGTTCTATTTGCTTGAAAATTTGTTTTTCATCCTCTTACTTTGAATCTGTGAGTGTTCTTTCTGATGAGATAAGCCTCTTAGAGCAGCATATTGTTGTGCCATGTTTTTTTAAATCTAGTTTGTCATTCTATGTCTTTTCATTTAGTGTTGCATTTAGTCAATTCACATTAAGGCTAATTATTGAGATATCAGAGTTTATTTCTGTCATGAAGTTATTATAGAGTTTTTTTGTTTGTTTATTTGTTGTCTTTCTTTTGATTTTTGAGTTGATTTATGTGTATTTTCAATCTTCTTCTCCATTCTTGGGTAGGGCATGATCATTCTTTTTCTTTCTTTCTTCTGTGTTTAATACTTTCTTATGTGTTTCTTGTACAGCTAGTCTGGAGGTCGCATAAACTCTTAGGGATTGTATGTCTGGGAAGGATTTGTATTCCTCATTGCTGATGAGGCTTAGCTTAGCTGGGTAGACAATTCTTGGTTGATATTGTTTATCTCTGAGAACTTTGAAAATTGGATGCCACTCTCTTCCAGGCTATAGTGTTTCTACAGATAAGTCTACTGCTATTCTAATTGGTCTTCCCAATAGGTATTCTGACCTTTTTTCTTGCTGCCTTCTGAATTTTTTCTTTTATACCTACTTCATGCAGGTGAACTACTATGTGTTTAGAAGTTGATCTTCTCATTTGATGTCTTGCAGAAGTTCTCTGAATCTCTTGTGTTTGAATGGTTACATCTCTGATGAGGTGGGGAAAGTTTTCTTGGATAATTTCATGGAATGCTTGTTCCAGTGTGGTCTCTGTCTTTCTGTCTGTCTCAGAGCTTCCAATTAATCTTAGATTCAGCCTTTGATATAATCACACATCTCTTGGAAGTTTTGTTTCATCTTTTTAAACTTCTTATCTATGTTTTTAACAGTTTTCATTAATTCCATATTTTGATCCGGTGCTCTGAGATTCTTTCTTCTGCTTGGTTAATTCTGCTTTCCATGCTCATCAGTTTGTTACTTATTTGATTCACTGTATTCTTTATTGCCATCATCTCACTTATAAACTTCTTTATTCTTTCCTCTTGTCTCTGCTCATGTCTATTTATTCTCTCTGCTAATGTCTCAATATCTGGGTTTGTGATTTGAGACCAGTCTTTCTGGGTGCTCTTCATTGTTTGAATTTCAAGGTCAATATTTTCAGGCACTGTCTTCCCAGTGGTCGGCATGGGACCTGTGTTTTTCCATGGATTCTTCTTCATTTATGAAAGTTCTCCCATCTCTTCCCCCCTTCTTTAATTCTGTTGTTGAGTGATAGAAGGGATAGTTTTTACTTCTGTTTGCTCAATCCCCTATTCTTCCTTATGTTGATTCTCTGGATTTGTTCAATTTTGAAGACAGACTGAGGTTGGGGAATCGTACTTTTTGCCGTTTTGGGATTTGATCAAGGGGGAACTGTGACTCAGAAACTATCCACAGTTCACAGTGTCTGCTGACAGGTGTGTGGGTCCCCTAGAACCCACTTCTCACCACCTTACAATCTCTGCATGTGGTATGGGTGCATGTTTGCTCCCTCTGAAAGCAAAATGAGATAAGAGAAAGGAAAAGAATGGAAAAAGGAAGGAAGGAGATGAAAGAAAGTTTAAGACAGAGAAGAAAAAGAGGGAAACCAGACAGTCACACCAACAAAGAAACAAACAAAAACAGAAAAAAACCACAAAAATCCCAACATATAAGCTATAATACAAACAAAAAAGAAACTCTGTTAATGTACTTGCTTTCAAAAATACCCCTATATAAACAGAGCATCTAAAAAATTTATAATAACACAAAATAACAAATACAAAGCAAGTACGAAAATGTAAACAAAAACAGAAAGAAAGAAAAAAATATGAGCTCCCTTTGTGGCCATTTCTGGAACTTCAGTTTCCTTTTCCAAGCAGTTCCACAACTTTTGGTTGTCACTGCATTAGGGAGTCACTTCAGCTTCCAACCCAGGCTGATCAGTTGTTTTCAACATGGGTCAGATGCCCCCCAGACTGCTGTGGGAGGAGGGTGAATCAGATCCAGACTCACTCAACTCACCTGCTGCTGCTGCTGCATAGTCTCCTACTCAGATCAGACATGTCTGTGCCTCCTCCAGTGTGAGGGAGGGCTGTCTGTCTCTCCGTGCCTGATGGCTGATCCCAGAAGGGTGGAGAGATTGCCTTTGGGCCTCAGGCTGGAGGCTGAACAGAGCTGGGTGAGGCAACACAGGACTCTAACTGGTG
Source organism: Cephalopachus bancanus (assembly GCA_027257055.1). Taxonomy (NCBI): domain Eukaryota; kingdom Metazoa; phylum Chordata; class Mammalia; order Primates; family Tarsiidae; genus Cephalopachus; species Cephalopachus bancanus. Next base: position 9,190,017 of record JAPVLO010000024.1, on the reverse strand, counting down.
AAGAGACAGAGTAAATGGCAGCAGTCAGCATCTCCTCATCAGTGGCAGGGCTCAGTTCCAGATTTCCTTGCTGTGCCTTTTCCATGGTTCCTATTGCTAGTGCCTGACCTGCTGCCCCAGGTGCCAGGTTATGAACAGCAGCTGATTTCTGGTGCCTCTTCCTGAGAGACCCCTGAGAACAGCAGACAGTCCTGAATGCTGGGGACTCTGATCTCAGGGCAGTGTTGGGTTGCAATTGCCTCTAGAGGAGATCCATGGGTACTTGAACCTGAATCTCTTTCAGACAGACTTTCACTCACTCACCAGCACACACCTACTCACACAGTCTTTATGGAAATTCACTTTTGCAGAGACTCTCACACTTCAACCAGTTTTGTCACCATCTTGCCCATCTATCACTCTCTATTTTCTAAATGATAAATTTGGATAAATTTCTAACTCCACAAATTCAACAAGAAGTCTTAAAATTTAAATTTGAGAGTAAACAAAAGACAACTTTATTGTGGCCTCAGGCCCTAGACATTACTTCTAACAGAGTATATAAATTTTTTTTGTTTTTGCAAATGAATAAGCACTGTCTGGCCAGTAATAAAACTGATGCTATTTTTAGACCCCTTTCCAGATTGTTGTGGACAAAATAGAGTAGATAATTGGTAAATGATTAAGTCTTCCAAGCTCTCATTATTACCATGATGTGGTAATAGCACAATCTTGAATCACTATATCCAGTGATTAAGTGTAGTATTGTGACTTTAAAAGTATTATGCTGTCTTCATTACTGCCAGATAAGAGATACGATGGCTAATTTTATCTGTCAATTGAGTGGGCTAAGAAATGTCCAGACAGCTGATAAAAAATTTATGTATGTCTGTGGGGGTCTTTCTGGAAGAGATTAGCATTTGTATCAATAATCTGAGTAAAGAACATCTGCCTTTACCAATATCAACGGGTATCATCCAATTCATTGAAAGCCTGCCTGAGAAACAAAAAGGCAGAGAAAAAGCTAATTGATTCATTCCTTATGCTAGGACATTTTTTTCCTACCTCAATAATCTTTATTCTTAGGACTTTGGACTGGAACTGGGACTTATACCCTCTCTCCCAACATCCCCATACCTTCATGCTTGAACTAAGAGTTACACTATAGGCTTCCTTGGTTATCAGGACTTTGAACTTGGACCAAATTAAAAACTGGCTTGCACAGTTCCTCAGCATGCAGAGTGCATATTATGGAACTTCTTGGCCCCCATAGTTGGGTGAACCTATCCTCATAATAAACTTCCTCTTATATATCTATCCATATCCTAATGGTTCTGCTTCTCTGGAAAACCCTAAAACAGAGGTTTATATTCAGTGTGAATTCATTCTATATCTATTTCTACTTCATTCTAGGAACCAGAATAAACTAGAGTAAATCCTTGCTAGAACAGCCTTCTTGCTCATCATGACATCCTTCACATGTGTGTACAAGCCTATAATAGAGTGAGGAAATAGGGAGATGAAACTCTGAATCAGCTAGAAGACAAAACTCTGATGAAAGAAATATAGAGTTGCTGACTAACCACAAAGTCAAATAACACATTTTCTTCATAAGAGATTATAGTGGCAGGTGTTCAGTAAGGTAATTGAAAGAAGCAAAACCCCTTTAAAATGTGATTAAAAATAAAATCATTAAGGGAGTAAAGTCTGCACACAAAATTTTAAACATAATGCTGTGACTAGCTGTAATGGCCTTGAAAAAAGAAAGATTACTCTTGCATAAACTAGCATGTAACAAGAAATTCAGACCCCAAAGGAAAGGCAGAGCCAACGTGGTCTGAATGGCACAAGAAAATACATCTCTCCCAGAAAAGTATTGCTTTTAATTATATCTAATTGTGTGCCTAGAAGTGTGAAATCAGAACTTGATATGTACTACTGGGGAGGCTGAGGTAGAAGGATCACTTGAATCCAGTCCAAGACCAGCTGAAGCAAAATAGCAAGATCGTATGTCAAGAAAAAAAAAATAAAAAGTAAATGAAAATCATTTTTTGAGCAAATGTCATACTTAAAATGTGTATATTTTTGTCACATCCTCTATTAAAAAATAAATGAATAAATAAATAAATATGTAAACTCTGTGGAATATATAGTGTCTATGATATAATAACTATCCTTATGTTATACTAGTAGAAGACACAATAATGTTATACTGATCCTTTCATTGTTTCTTTGAAGTCTAAAATTAAACAACATGAGAAGTTAAATTTTGGTTTACAAAATGCTGCCTCTCACACAGAATATAGAAATTACTTTAGAAGCATTACTTTAGAAAAAATGTTTACAACTTTCTAAGATAATTTCTATTTTTAAAAGCAAACTGATTTTGGAAAGATATTACAAAATATAATATTTTTTCCTAATATAAGATTTTAATTTGACAGTCCTTGAATAATAATTCGATATAGGGAATAATTTTGTTCCCTTTCACTTTTTTGCTTCAGTTCTTGATAAGAAAATGCATGATGTGATCTGTGCCGAATGACTATCACATACATGTGCACACACACATAAATAGAATTACTTTTATTTGGATTTTAGTTAAAGCATATATCTATGCATAGTGGCAGCTGGCCTCTGGCCTTTAGAGTCAGTGACTAATTTCTGCATCTTTATTACCTGCTATCCTGGTAAGGCACCAAGACAAAATAAACACTAAGTGAATATTTGGTAAAGAGTTGAGTATTGGGTACCCTCCACAGTCAAATGTATTTATAAAATATTGCCAAAAAGTAATTTAGCATATTTTTCTTGTGTGTCCAGAAGCTTTTTACAAGCACAGCTTTGCCACTAATACAGAGACTGCTGACATATAAACCAATAACTAGTTGAAGACACTGAGTAATTCTAAAAGTTTGTCACTTATCTTCATTAGTGTTTAGTTTTTTAAGAAAATTATAATGTTATCTGCAAATAGTGACACTTGTAACACTTTCTTTTAAAAAAATCTATGTCTCTGATATACAAATGTAACTCTAGCAGTACCTCTCTCATTTCTGCTCATGGAAGATCTTTAGATTTTTATGACAAATTTTAAGTGACAGTATAGTGTTTTGAGGAAAGGACTAATTTTTCTAATATGCTCAATTTATTTGAGGCAGTTCTGTATAATTGAAATGGTTTAATCTCTTTTTATTGTATCACTCAACATCTTATTTGTGCTATTTCATAGCTTTTATAATTTTTTGAGAAATATTTATCTGTGAACTTTTAATTTTTACTAAAGAACTAGAAGTTTGAGTGTAGAAACTGTGTTTTAATTTCTTCTGCATTCCCTGAAACCTTGGTGACATCAACTTTTATATTTTAGAATACACACACACATATACACACACACACACAAACACACACATATGATAAGTATAATTTAGTGTTTTTGTGTTGAAATAGAAATGGTTGAGAGAAAGCAGTATATCACAATAGCTAGGGCCAGACCTTTTTCACAGATCAGGTTTGTTTACAAATCTCCCTCAATGTTCTCTTTTCTACAGGTCTTTCTGCAAGAGAAAGAAATGAGCTAATGAGCTCTCATCTGCTAAAAGACAAACTTCATCTCAGGAAGGATGACACTGCTTATTTGCAGGTGCAAACAGTGTGAACTAATATTACTCAACCCATCAGCAAGCCTGTAGACTGGAAATGCCTCTGTCTGTTCATTAATGCATGAGGAGACCAGCCAGTGGTGTTATTGGCACAGGCATTCTCATAATTATGAACTTTTTTATTCTGGCAGCTTGTTTCAGTAAATCTTGTAATATTATATATTTATTAAAATTTTCAAATTAGTTTGGTGGCCAAAGCCTCTATGAATGTATGTGAGCCAACAGTGACTGGCAGAGATATTTTTGGATTAGACATAAATGAGGCATTTTCTATGTGCAAATAAAGTTTGTTCTCGACTCCAGGAACTACATATGCTATAATCTATTTTATGTTCAAACTTTATTCAGACCAAAGTATCATCTGATGTAAAGCAGTGCAGTGGTCTAGGCTCCTTTCAGACTGACAAACAGCCATTTGGTGCAGTTGGAACATTTTATTAAGCTGTGGTGGGTTAGGAAGTCCAGAGCTAAGATAATTGTCTGGAATGAATTGCTGAAGCATTTGTGTTAGCTTAATTGTACATTTGCCCTTTGACTAAAATTAAGGATTATGTCCCCTCTCTGGGAACTACATCTTAAGTTAGTAGGAAGCTAGATTGTACCTTCTAATTACATCTTTTATATTTCAATCTTCCATGGGGTTTTCACCTAGACAACAACACACAGTTCCATTAAGTTCCCTTTTAGAAAAGATTTTTTCTTCACACTTTATGTAAAGCTGTCTCTTATATTAATAGTGGTTCAACAGTTGTAATTGTGCATCGTATAGAAGGTTGGCTAGCAATTGAGTTGTGGGCATGTTACATGGCACCTTTTACTTTTCCTTTTTTTAATCGTGTCAACTTTAACACAGCATGGTTTTGTACCAACAAAAAGAGCTTTCCACGGATTTCAGTGAAGGTTGAAAGGATCATCAATAACATTTCTTAATGCTCTTGATCCAGCCCAGTATAATAGTTTGGAATTCTCAGCATCACCTGAAAACATCTTCAAAGGCTACATTGGTTTTTTCAAATGAAACTCTTGAACAGAAATATCTGTTACCATAGAAGCTAAGACTATATGGTTTAACAATTTTAAAAAAGCACTTTAAAAATCAAAATAAAATTTTCCATGATATTCAAAACCACATAGAATACCATGTTCCACTGCAATATATGTTTTTCTTAGTGAAGAATAGAATACTGATTACTAAGAGTTATTTGTGGGAACAATATTCATTTTCTCTCTTTTTTTCCCCTCTGAGTATTTTTGTTGCCACTGTTGTTTTTCTAGATCCTTTGTAACCTGTTCCCAGAAGAAAAAGAAGAGCCATTTCTGCCTTGAGTTATGGTCTGCATGTTTACTAGCTTCTAAAATCCTCCCATTGATGCTTGCTTGTACTTCATGACCAAGAAGTGAGTCATCTATACATATAAGTAAGAAAATGGCACTCTGTTTTGTAGTTTGTCAAGGCTTCCTGCATAATGGCCTTGCAGAAAAGAATTATTTAATTACCAATGTGTAAATGAAGAAATGAGAAAACTAAGCTCTAACATCGCTTTTGGAGCAAACACTCTATAAACCTATCATGATTTTTTTCTCCCAATGAGAATATCTCACTACGATTTACCTCTCTTAGGAAACAAGAACACAGCAGGCTGTAATCATATAAGGAAATAAAAATAAAATATAAAATTCTGCTTCTTTATTAATTAAAATAAATGTTTTTAAAAATTTCTGATTTAAAAATGTTTTAAAAGCATGAAGGTGGCATACTTGTCTCATTTTATTTCTGGAGGCTTTCTATGGCATTCCTACTCCGAGAGGGGCAATGTGAAATGCATCAGTACTGTTAAACCCTCTAAGCTTATTCCCAAATGCAAGGCTTATCTTCCAACAAGCTATGAAATAATTTCCCTTTTGTATTCTAATAATTTATACAGAAACTTTATATCTCTTTGAGCTTTAATAACTCAAAGTTAGTTTATGACTGATATTTCAGACTCTAAAGTAGGATGCATTTTATGGCCTTCAGGCATAGTTCTTATATAGCAAGATGAATAGCAAAATCAAATACTTGTCATACATTAAAGTCAAACATAGTTGAAAGTGCTTTAGATACTCAAAAGAACTCACCAGTACTGAAGTTAGCACAATGGAAATTAAAATTGTATTCCTTTACATTTTTGTTTGTGATCTTAAGATAGGTCTATCTTTCTTGACTCTCCTATCCCCTTTTACAAGGGGACGGCAATATGTCACTAGTATATTAATGGAAGTCTTAGAATTTCCAGTGGGTAAAATATTCATGTCATATAGTCTAGGATTGCTATCTTCTGATAGCATTTTATACAGTCCCTTAAAAATCTGTTTAAGAACCTACCACAATAAGTTGACTGTGACTTATAGAATTTTTTTTAAAAAGCAATCCAATATATAAACTATCTCCAGGAATACTACCTTTATTTAACATTAGTAATTTTTTCCTTTAAAACAGTTGAATTAATCCAGAACTTACCCTCTTTTTCCTTAATAACTGCAGTCCCAAATAAATGCAATTATTATAAGATGAAATGGCATTTCACAATTGTTTTACCTTTTTTTTACAATTACTCAAATGTTTTTATGATTACTCAAATAAGATGTGAATACAATGTTGAAAAAAGTCAAACCTTCCCAATGAAGCCAAAATCTCACTGTACCTTCATATAATTTCATTTTCCTCCTCCAAAATAACCATTGATAGAGCCTAATTTATACATATCCAGTTTTTATTGTATTAATTTAAAAGCACCACAAACACACACACACACACACACACACACACACATACACACACTTTTAGTAGTCGTGTTTTTAATAGAGTTTTTTTTAAAGCTAATTAGATCCTATATAATTTACTGTAAATTGTACTTGAAAACATGACATGGAGATCTTCTCAAGTCAGTATATAAACATTCACTTTCTTTTAAAATATTAAACTACATCTGTGGTATATGTGTACTTTGTTTTATTCAGACATTCTTTTGACAACATTTTGTTTGACTTCCAGATTTTGAAATTATAATGTCTCCTTGAATCTCAAAGTTACAGTGGTGTTGTCTTTTATTTTCTTCTAATTCTTTGAAAATACAGTTTTTCTTGCATTTATTACCTGAAATTTGTGGTTTTAAACAAATGATGTAATAAAGTTTCTAACTTTTTAAAATGAATATCCCATTTTCTCCATAGTATTTATTGACTAGCCCAGTTTTTGATTACTGTTGTAAACTTTACTTCTACCTTTTACTATATTTTAATGTATATATAAACCTGTTTCTGGCCTTGCTATAAATTAGTAATTTACAGAAGAAAAAACTCTATCCTAAATTACCATTAGCTGTTAATTCTTATGTCTAGGATACTGGCTCTGCCTTTAAATCTCATAGGAACTAAGAAAATGTGCTCTCAATGATAATATACAGCAATTTGGAAGAAGATGGTCTTCACTGAAATCAGATAGAAAAACTGACTATTAATTATACTGTAAAAATATAAAAAAGATTGTAATAAAACAATTATCTGAAAAAGTCCTTGTATTCATTCTGTTAAACTTTTAAAAAGAACCTAAATTAAGGAATATATGTTCTACACATAATCTTGGGCTTTAGCTATATCTTAAAAAATTTTTGCCTTTAATCATCCAGCAAGATTCCCTGTGATCATTTTCTTTTTTTTTTTTATATTGAACATATTTTTTATTTTAAAATTGTGGGGTAGAGTTAAGGGTTAGGTATACAAATATGCATTGTTCAGACACCCTTGTTGATAAGGTGTGCCTCCCCGTCCCCAGACAGATATTGACTACCGTTAATTCCACCTCTCTTCCCCTCCCCGCCCCCTCCAAAGTTTTCCGCAACTGTCAATCCTTTTCTTATAGTATTACGATAGATGTTCAAGGTCCGCTTATAAGTGAGAACATGTGATACTCAAATCTTTGTTTCTGTGAGAGATCACTCATTAATATAAACTCTAGTGCCATCAAGGTTGTGGCGGAATTTATGATTTTGTTCTTTTTTATGGCTATATAGTATTCCATCATGTACATGTACCAAATTTTTTTAATCTAGTTCTCTTCTGATGGACAACATGGTTGGTTCCAGGTTCTTGCTATTGTGAACAATACTGTGATAAACATACGTGTACAGGTATCTTTTTTATAGAGTGATTTGAGTTCTTCAGGGTATATTCCCAGTAGGGGGATTGTGGGGTCATATGGGAGGCCGATATTTAGAGCTTTTAGAAATCGCCACACTGCTTTTCAGAGAGGATGCACTAGTTTACACTCTCACCAACAGTGTAGAAGTGTTCCCTTTTTACCACATCCTCTCCAGCGTCTGTTATTTTTTGTTATTGATGATGGCCATTCTGACTGGAGTTAGGTGGTATCTCAGTGTAGTTTTAATTTGCATCTCCTTGATGATTAGTGAGGTTGAATATTTCTTCGTGTGCCTGTTGGCCGCTCTGTATGTCTTCTTTTGAGAAGTGTCTGTTCATATCTTTTGCCCGATTTGTAATGGGGTTGTTTGTTTTTCTCTTTTCAGCATGTTTGAGTTCCTTGTAGATCCAAGATGTTAGGCTTCAGTCAGACATGGAGTTGGCAAATACATTTTCCCAGTCTGTGGACTGTCTCCCTGCTCTGTTGATGGTTTCTATGGCTTTTCAGAAGCTTGTCAGTTTAATGAGGTCCAACTTGTCTATCTTCTCTCTTATGGCCCGTGTGTTTTGGGTTTTGTTCAGGAATTGGATGCCAGTTCCAATTTCCAAAAGGGTGTGCTCTACATTTTCTAAGGTTCTTATGGTTTGAAGTTTTGCATTTAGTTTTCTGATCCATTTAGAGTTAATTTTTGTATATGGGGATAGATAGGGGTCTTGTTTGAATCTTATGCATGTGGTCAGTCAGTTTTCCCGGCACCATTTACTGAATAGGTTCTCCTCTCCCAAGTGGTAGGTGGTGGAGGCTTTGTCGAAGATGAGTTGATTGAGAAATTGAGGTTTTAGTCAGGCTTGGTGGCTCAGCCTGTAACCCCACTCTTTGGGAGGCTGAGGTGAGTGGATTGCATGATTCAAGACCTGCCTGGGCAGGTTCGAGACCTGCCTGGGCAACTTGGCGAGACCTCATCTCTACAATAAATCAAAAAATTAGCCAGGTGTGGTAGTGTGTGCCTGTAGTTCCAGCTACTTGGAAGGCTGAGGCGGAAGGATCATCAGAGCCCAGTAGGTTGAGGCTGCAGTGGCTGGGTGTGGGTACTTCACTCCAGTCTGGGGCAGAAGGATCCGCGAAGCCCAGCAGGTCGAGGCTGTGGTGGCTGGGAGTGACCACTACACTCCAACTCAAAACAAAAAAGAAAGAAGAAAGAAAGAAAGAAAGAAAGAAAGAAAGAAAGAAAGAAAGAAAGAAAGAAAGAAAGAAAGAAAGAAATTGAGGTTTTGCTTCTGGAATCTCAATCCCTTTCTATTGGTCTATATGCCTGTTCCTGTACCAATTCCAAGCTGTTTTGATTATTGTAGGTTTATAGTAAAGTTTGAAGACTGATAATGTGATACTTCCTGATTTTTTTTTTCTGAGGATTTTTCTGGCTATTCTTGGTTGTTTGTGTTTTCATATGAATTCCTGTATTGTTTTTTCTAGGTCTGAGAAGAATGTTGCTGATAATCTGATGAGTATTGCATTAAATCTGTAAATTGTCTTAGGTAAGTTCGACATCTTCACAATGTTGATTCTTCCAATCCATGAGCCTGGGATATTTTTCCACTTGTTTGTGTCATCTTTGATTTCTTTGAGTAGTGTTTTGTAGTTTTCATTGTAAAGGTCTTTCACGTCTTTGGTTAGGAAGATGACAAGGTAGTTCATTTTTTTGTGTGGCTATTGTGAATGGGATTGTGCTTTTTGTTTGGGTTTCTGTTTATTATTGGTGTAAAGAAATGTGATTGTCTTTTGCACATTTATTTTATACCCTGAGACTTTGCCAAAGTCCTTTATCAGTGCAAGGAGACTTTTGACAGATTCTCTTGAGTTTTCAAGGTACACAATCATGTCATCTGCAAAGAGAGAGAACTTGATTTCCTCTTTTCCTATTTGGATACCCCTGATCGCCTTCTCTTTTCTGATTGCTATAGCCAGGACTTCCAATACTATATTGAACAGGAGGGGACAGAGTGGGCATCCTTGTCTTGTTCCAGTTTTCAGGGGAAATGGTTCTAATTTTTGTCTGTTTAGGAGTTTGCTGGCTGTGGGTTTCTCATAGATAGCTTTTACTATTTTGAGGTATGTTCCATGTATGTCTAGATGTTGGAGGGTCTTTATCAAGAAGGGGGTGCTGGCTTTTATCAAAAGCTTTTTCTGCATCTAATGATATAATCATGTGGTTTTTGTTCTGACATCTGTTGATGTATTTAATGATATTTATTGTCTTGCGAATGTTGAACCAGCCTTGCATCCCAGGGATGAAGCCTACTTGGTCATGATGGATGATTTTTGAGATGTGTTGCTGAATCTGGTTTGCTAGGATCTTGTTGAGAATTTTGGCATCTATGTTCATCAAAGATATTGGCCTGTAGTTCCCTTTCTTTGTTGGGTCTTTACCTGGCTTGGGTATCAATGTAATGTTGGCTTCATGGAATAATTTGAGGAGGGTTCCATTTTTCTCAATCACCTGGAATACTTTTAGTAGGAATGGTATCAGCTACTCCTTAAATGTCTTCCAGAATTCTGCTGGAAAGTCATCTGGTCCAGGGCTGTTTTTTTGTAGGTAGTTTTCTTATGACATAGTCAATTTCATGGATTGTTATTGGTCTATTTAGGGTCTCAATTTCTTCTTGTTTCAACCTAGGCAGGTTGTGTGATCTCAGAAAGTCTTCCATTTCCTTAAGGTTTTCAAATTTGTTTCCATACAAGTATACATAGTAGTCTCTAATGATCTTTTGCATCTCTTCAGGATCAGAAGTGACTTCATCTTTTGTGTTTTTGATTGCATTTACTTGGACTTTTTCTGTTTTTTCTTGGTCTTTCTAGCTAGGGGATCATCAATCATGTTTATCCTTTCAAAGAATCAGCTTTTTGTTTCATTGATTTTTTTTTTTTTTTTTTTGTATTTATCTTTTTGTCTTCTATGTCCTAGATTTGGGTTTTTGTTTTGGTGCTCTGAATTCTTCTGCTGAAGTTAGGGTTTTGGTGGTCTTGCTTTTCCAGCTTCCTAAGGTGACTTGTTAGGCTGTTAATTTGTGATCCTTCCATTTTCTTTATGTGTGGTTGTAGAGATATGAATTCCCCTCTTACTACAGCTTTCATGACGCCTGAGAGATCTTGGTAAGATGTTTCTTCATTTTCATTTGTTTCCAGGTATCTTTCAATCTTTGTTTTAATTTCATCATTGACCAGGGGTTGTTTAGTCATGCTGTTTAGTGTCCATGTCTTTGTGGGTTTGGGGGAAACTTGTTGGTGTTGATGCTTATTTTTATTCCAGTGTGGTCCAAGAAGGTGCATGGCAAAATTTTGATCTTTTGAAATTTGTTTTTGCTTGATTTATGGCCAAGTATGTGGTCAATCTTAGAGTACGTTTCATGCAGTGATGAGTAGAACGTATATTCTGTGGTCGTTGGGTGGAGTGTTGTGTAGGTATCAATTAAGTCCATTTGGTCAAGAGTCACATTGAGGTTTCAGATCTCGTTGCTGATTTTTTATCTGTCTAGGGTTGCAGGTAGTGTGCTATAGTCTCCAGCTATGATAGTGCTAGAGTCAATATCTTTTTTGAGTATTCCTAGAAGCTGCTTTATGAAAGTTGGCACTCCTATGTTGGGTGCATATATGTTTAGGATACATATTTCTTGTTGATGGATTGAACCTTTTATCATTATATAGTGGCCTTCTGTATCTTTTTAAATTTTTGATATCTTAAATGGTATTTTGTCTGAAATTAGGATTGCAACTCCTCCTTTCTTTTGTGTTCCTTTTGCCTTTTGTTTTCCGTCCTTCTACTTTGAGTCTGTGCCTGTCCTTTCTAGTGAGATGGGTCTCTTGAAGGCAATATATTGCTGTCTTGTGATATTTTATCCATTTTGCCGTTCTATGTCTTTTCAGTGGTGCATTTAGTCCATTCACATTCGGTTAATTATTGAAATGTGAGAGTTGATTGCTATCATAAGGTTCTTATAGAGTTATTTTTGTTTGTTGCCTTTCTTTTGGTTTGGGTGTTGGTTCGTGTGTGTTTTTCTCTTTTTCCTATATTCTTCTGAAGAAGGTTGTTTTTCTTTTTTCCTTTTCTTCTGTGTTTAGTACTTTCTTAAGTGTTTATTGTAGAGGTTGTCTGGTGGCAGCGTAAGTTCTTTATAATTGGCTATCTGGGAAAGATTTTAATTCTCCCTCACTGGTGAAGCTTAGCTTGGCTGAGTAGGTTATTCATGGTTGAAATTGTTTATCTTTTAGAACTTCAAAGATAGGGCTGTAAGCTCTCCTAGCTTGTAGGGTTTCTGTAGATAAATCTGCTGCTATTCTAATTGGTCTTCCATGGTAAATAATCTGGCCTTTTTCTCTTGCTGCCTTTAGGATTTTTTCTTTTATACCTACTTTGTTTAAGTGAATTATTATGTGCCTGGGAGTGGGTCTTCTCATTTGTTGTCTTGCAGGGGTTCTCTGAATCTCTTGTTTGAGTTTTTGCATCACTGATGAGATGAGGAAAGTTTTCTTCAATAATCTCATGGAATGTTTATTCCAAGGTTGGCTCTGTCTCTCTTTCTGTTTCAGGAAGCCCAATTAGTCTTAGGTTTGGTCTCTTGAGGGAACTGTTCATCTCTTGAAGGTTTTGTTCTGTCTTTTTAAGTTTTTTTTCCTAAGTTTTTGACATTTTGGGTTAGTTCTATATTTTGGTCCTCAAGCTCCGAGATTCTGTCTTCTGCTTGGCTAATTATGTTTTCCATGCTTATTAGTTTGCTATTTATTTCATTCACAGTATTCTTTACCACTGTTATCTCAGTTATCAATTCCTTCCTAGTTTCTGCTTGTGTTTCCTCAATTTTTTTTAACCTCTCCATTAATGTTTTGATATCTAGGTTTCTAGTTTGAGACCAGTCATTCTGGGGGCTCTTCATTGTTTGCATTCTGAAGTCAGTTTTCTCAGTGTCTGCCCTCCCAGGGGTCTGGAAGAGACCCATATACTTCTTTTGATTTTTCTTCATTTGTGCAGATTTTTCTCTCTCCCTCTTTCCCTCCCCTTGTTTAATTGTGTTTTTCAGGGATGGTGGGGTTGCTTTTACTTCTTTTGTTCAACTTCCTGTTCTTCCTTATGAGGGTCCTCTGGCTTTTTTCCCTTTTGAAGCTGGACTTTGGTTTATGGGCTGTACTTTTTGCAGTTTTGAGGTTTAATTTGGGGGGAAGCTGTGATTCAGAATCTATCTGCAGATCCCAGTATCCACCAACAGGTGCATGGGCACACTGGAATCCATTTTCCACTGCCTTACAATCTGTCCATGCAGCATGGTTTAGGTTTGCTCTCTGGAACAAAAGGAGGTATGGAAAAGGAAAATAATGGAAGAAAGGGGGGTCAAGAGGAAGTTAGAGAGAGAGAAGAGTGAGAGGGAAAACAGACATACATACTAACTAATGAATGAAAAAGAGAACACAGGGCCAGATAAGAGTGAAAAACAGACACACAAGCAAAATTCCCTAAAGCATTCCAGTAATCATACAAATACAGTGCAATAAAATCATGCCTTTTGATGCATTTCCCTCCAACATAAACAGATAGTTTAAATCAAAAAGTAAACAGAAGTGAACAAAACAAAGTCAAAACAATAAAATCAAAAGTCAAAATAAGAAACCAGACTAGCTCTGGAATCTTTCCTGAGTGTTTAAAGTATCTTCAGTTCTGATCTCTAGCCTCTCCCCTTTGTTTTCATTGCAGGCAGATAGATTTACTCCAAGCTTGGGTTGGTTCCCTTGGTTTGCTGCCTGAGAGGTCTGTAACAGGGCTGAGTTGCCTGTATCTGATTCAGTGTAGGGGAGGATCTTTTGTCTTCTGTTTAGTGATGTTACCTTAGAAACCAAGGTGGAGGCTGCTCGTAGATGATGGGGAATGCAAATCTCTCCCTGGAAAATGGTCGAGGTGGGCAGCTCTTCTTTTGTGGATCCTTTCTCTCCACCCATCCTTTCTCCCTACTCATCCAGGTCTGGTGGGCAATCCACTATAACAGGCTGTGGTAGTGTGTCTCCTGCATAAGTCACTGGGGATCAGCGACACAGCTGGGCACTGGATCTGGTGGTATGCCACCAGTGGCCTGGGGTAGAGGAGGGAGCTGGGAATTACCTCTTCTGGAGCTGAGAACTGAGAACAGCTGATCAGTACCTCTTTAAGATATACTGTTCCCTTACACAACCATGGGGTCCCACGCTGGGTGCCTCAGTCAGAGTGGGGACTGGAGCTCTGAAAGGTGGGTGGTGAGTGGTGACAGTGACTTTGGGCCCTACACAGGGCACTTCAGTCAGGAGTGGAGTTGGTATCTCTGAGGGGCAGATGCCTAGAGCCTCCCTGGGTGATGATGGCTTGAAATAGGGCTGGGCAGGGGCCCAGAACCCAGGGCAGGGAACTGAAACTCTGAGGAGCAAGCACCAGGCCGCTGGACTAGGCACCCAGCCAGGAAGGGAGCTGGCAGTGACTGAGTGGCTTGTGGATTGGTGTAGCCAGCAAGGGAACTCAGATATCCACAAGGTGATATCCAAGGGCCTTCGCAGGTGGTGGCCTGAGGCTTGGGGCTACTTGAGACATTGTAGCCAGGGAAGGAGTTGGGATGTCCACACGGTCGTGGCCCAGGGTCACCCATGGTGAAGCAGCAGCAGCCAAGGGGCCGCAATAGCCAGCCTTGCATGGGACCAAGGGTCTCCAGATCTCAGACTGGTGAGGCTGGTGGTGGGCAGGGGGGTGAGGGAAAGAAAGTAAGAGTTTTTTGGGGAACTCACTTTTGGGGAATCTCAGTCCCACCTATGCCGTTGCCATCGTACCAGAACCCCTGGCTGTGATTATTTTCAACATTTTATCAGCTTTAACAAGGGGAAAGGGAGTTACAAAAAAAAAGAAATAATAAAAAAAATTGAAAAGACAGAAAAAAAAAGATTTCTATAACCTGCTTACCTCTGACTAGAGGTATTCTTATTTATGTAGGAACTTTGTGTGTACATGTATGCAATTGTACATAATTAGTTTATATTTTGTTAGCACTAATTTAATATTTTAATTTCTACTGGTATTAGAATGGGCAGTATTAATGAGGTTTTTTTTCATTTTAATTGCTCATTTTTATTTGGATTATTTTCTTATACATTTTGAGAAAATACTTTATATTTTGATACAAATTCTTTCTCAGATATGTGATTTGCAAATAGTTACCTTTTTATTTTCTCAAGAGTGTAGTTTTGATAAGCTTCCAATTATTTTTTTTTACAATTTATACAAATAGAGATGTATTGAATTTAAATCAATTATAGAATTGAACTTACGTTGTCTTATTTAAGGCATTATATGCAAAGCCTAAGGCCATAAATATTTTCTATTGTTTTTCTCTAGAAGTTTTAGAGTTTTAGTTTTTGCTTGAAGTCTATAATGCATTTTGAATTAATTACTTTTTTGGAATATGGATATCAAAATATCCAGCAATATTTTTGGTAATAACTATCTTTACTCCACTAAATTGCATTTGTAACTTAGTGGCAAATTGACTAATATTGCTGAATGTCAGACTATCTATTTGCTTCTTTGACTAATTTGTCTAATTAGACAATCCTATTATCTTTCTTTCTTTGACCCAACTATCTCTTACAGAAAATGATCCTCTCTTAAGGAAAGCTTTTGAATAAATATTTAAGCCAGTCAATGTAATTTATCAAAATTTGCTTTTTTTTTTCCAAAGTTGACTCTGACTTCTCAATTTTCTTGTCATTTCCACAAGAGTTTTAAAGCTAATTTTATTTCATTAAATTCCTGGTGTAATATTACATATCTTTTATTTAATTTATGAATAAATTTGGGTAAAATTCACATTTAAATAATATTTAGTTTTTCAATCTATTCACACAGTGTAGTTCTTTAGTTTTCTTCGAGTTTCTATCTGCCACATTTTGAAAAGTTTATGTATTGAATTTTCAAATATTTTGTCAACTTAATTCATAGTAATTTCATGTTTTATGCTATTGCCTACTCATGCACATAAAAATTTAAATTTTCACTTGTCCACAGTATATAGAAAGATAATTCGGGTTTTTTTACACATGTTTATACCCCACAATAAATTATCATGATTTTGCTTTAAATATTTGTTTCAATTTGAAAGTTTATATAATAATAAAAAGTCTCTATATTTCCCTACATTATTTAAATTTCTAGTGCTTTTTATTATTTTCTGTGGATTCAGAATTCTACCTGGTATCATTTTTATCTGCCTAATGACTTTCTTTGACATTTCTGAGTGGAATCTATTCTTTCAGTACTGTATTTCTAAAAATATCCTCATTTTGCCTTGAATTTTAAAATGCAGTTTTATAGGGCACAGTATTTTATGTTAACCTATTTTTAAAAAATATTTAAAAAAAACTATTTGGTCTATTGTTTCTGGATACACACACACACACACACACACACACACACACACACACACACACACATATATATATCACTCTGTTGCCCAATATGGATCTCACTCTGTTGCCCAGTATGGAGTAAGGGGGCACAATTATAAATCACTGTAGCCTCAAATTCCTATTCAATCAATCCTCTTGCCTTAGCCTCCCAAGTAGCTAGGATTATTAAAGACACACATCACCAGGCCTAGTTAATTTTTAATTTATTCATTTATTTATTATTTATTTACTTTGCTATGTTGCTGGGGGGTCTGGTCTGAAATTTATGAGTTCAAATGATTCTTCTTACCTCAGTCTCTTGAGTCAATGGGATTGCAAGCATGCCTCACAGCAACAAATATTTTAATAAAGACAAACATGCTTCTGAAAGAAAGTAACTGAACTCATCACTCTGTAGTGCTTTGAACAAAGCAATATAATATGTGGCTGTGGTTTAGTATTGCAACTGTGGCAATCACCTTGTCTTTTATATTTTTCAGTGACTCTCCATTTTTAGGCAAAAATAAGCCTGCTTTTGTTTTTGTTTGTAACGAATATATAAAACAAGATGAGAAACCAAACTTCATTTTTCACAAAGTTGTTTTAATTTGGTCACTATTTTTCTGTCAGTATGATGTACAATGTATGACCACTGAGACTGTTTCACTGGAAACCTTTGCCACAGCCAGTGTGTTCACACATAAATGGATGCTTTCTACATGAAAAAAGGAAATGTGGTTCTGGAGATTAAACATAGTTGTCTAACCATGATGTTTTTTTGACCATCAGCATATATCACTTTTTTGGACCATACATTGTAATATGTTGCTTAAGATAAGCTTTGAATTTGAATATTTGCAAAAATATATTTCTCGTGTTGCCCCTTCATACTTCACATAATATTGTCTTTTGTGATTTCCCTCTCATGTTTCAGGAAGCTGTGCCCATGGTCTTGCCTCACAGAAACATATTTTCTGACACACATAGCTGTCTGAACCTTTCCCCTTAATTTCAACCCACTGGGTGAAGCAAAGTATTGTCCCCAGACTTCGTGGTGACACTTGAAGTGTGTTTCATCAGGATATAACCACTGATGGATGAACAACTACTGTTATTTCTTTAAGATTATCTTACAACTTTAAAAATCACACACATTGTTTTTACTGATTTTCATGTTTCCATTCCAATATTTTTTAAATTTGATTTTGTGTTGAATCTTTTATCACAACCACTAGGTGCACAAAGGGCTTTTTTTTTCTGTGCAGATCAAGATCAAAGGACCATGATGGTAGTTCCTGATGAAGGTTTTCCCACAACTTTCATAGTCACAGACAATTTCTTCTCCACCCCATGTTCTTGCCTATGTGATGTCTAACTGTCAGGTCTTGTAGTAGGAGATGCACTTGGGAAAGGAGATAAACCTCTAAGGAAGCACAGAGGTGACACAGGGTAGGGCTGGGCTCTCGCAGGCTAGGGGAATTTGCTGGTGAAGGCAAGAAACTACTTTGCTTGGATCATCCCCCAGGCATCTACCTCCCACTTCAGGATGGATGCTCTGCCCCAGCCAGATCCCAGAACAGATCCCACAATTCACCCCAGAGGTATGGTTTAGGCATGTGGGGCTTCAGTCTTTTTTAACTCATCCATATTTCTACTTAACATGGTCAGCCTTTCATGTAGCTTCTTAAACATATAGAATAAAGTTATACTATAAGTTATAATGTTCATTTTTTATAATTCCGCTTGCATCTTTTGGAAGTATTTTTCAATAAGTTAATTTTGAATTCATTGTGGTTTGTATTTTCTATTTTTTTTGCATAATTGTATATTTTGGTCAGACAACAGATGGGGAATTTTCTTATTTATACTGCAAATTTTTGTATTTTAATAAATATTATTAAGCTTTGTTCTGGAAGGCAGTTAAATTTCTTAGGAACTGCTTGACTCTTTGTAATCTTGATTTAAAGCTTTTCTGGTGAAATCAGAGCAGCCTAAGACTAGGACTGTGATCCCTACAGATTCAAAACTTTTATATACTTGTCAATAGATTTTGAGATTTTCTAACTTTGTTCTTGGAAATAGGACTGATTCTTAGCTTGTGTGAGTATGGGGATTTTTATCCTTAATCTGTTCATATAGTTTCTTACTAGGAATTATTCCCTTGAATCCTTTTTGGGGTACTTTACCTGATGATTTCATTTTCTGTAAAAGCTATGTCGTATTTAAGTGTAATTTGAAGGAGACTTTTTGTAGTTAACTTGAAATCATTTTCTGTGCTTCTGTCTTCTCTCTTGTAGCCTGCCTTGCTAACCCTTGCTGCCTTGGCTCTGAGATTCATCTCCTCAACTCAAAAAGATAAGAAAACCAGAATGTACATGGATTTGCCATCCTCAAATTACTAGCTGAACACTTTCTTCTTGTGGTAAGTCTGGCAATCATTAAGCTAAACTTGTTCTTTTCTTTCTCAAATCAGTGACTTTAACTGCCTGATAACCAATGTTTTAACAACCATTGTTTTATATATATTATGGGTTTTATTGTTGCTTTGAAATAAAGGATAAATCCAGTCATATTATAGTTCTATTACTCCATCTTAGCTGAAAGCATTAGAAAAGTATACATTTTAAATTTTATTGGTGAAATTTATCTACTCATCATATATAATTTATGCACTTCATGCCCTAAGAAATATTTGCCTACTACATTTAGATTCATTGTTTATACTGATTTAATTTTTTTTTTAGGGTATGGTGAGAATGAGATTAGTTTTTATTTATTTGGATATTCAAAGGTGTCGTCACCATTTCTTGAAAAGCCTATTCTTTATACATATGAATGGACTAAATGCACCACTGAAAAGACAGAATGACAAAATGGATAAAATATCATGTGGCAGCAATATATTATCTCCAAGAAACTCATCTCACCAGAAAGAACACTCACAGACTCAAAGTAAGAGGATGAGAAATAAAATTTCAAGCAAACAGAACACATACGAAAGCAGGAGTCACAATTTTAATGCCAGACAAGATACCCTTTAAGCTATCAAAAATTAAATAACATATGGAAGGTCACTACATAATGATAAAAGGTTCAATTGATCAACAAGAAATATCCATCCTAAACATATATGCACGCAACATAGGAGCACCAACTTTCATAAAGCAGTTTCTAGGTAAACTTAAAAAAGATATTGAGCAGGATAGAGATCCTGGAAGCAAAACCTCAATTTCTCAACCAATTCATCTTTGACAAAGCCTCCACTACCAACCACTGGGGAGAGGAGAACCTATTTAGTAAATGGTGCTGGAAAAACTGGCTAATCACATGCAGGAGATTAAAATAAGATCCCTATCTATCACTATACACAAAAGCAACTCTAAATGGATCAAAGATCTAAATGTAATACCTCAAACTATAAGAACCTTAGAAAATGTAGGAGACACCCTTATTGAAATTGGAACTGGGAACCAATTCCTGATCAAAGCTCCAAGTGCCCATGCCTAAGAGATAAGATAGGTAAGTGGGACCTCATCAAACTGATAAGCTTCTGCAAAGTCAAAGAAACCATCAAGAGAGCAGGGAGACAGCCCACAGACTGGAAAAAAATATTTGCCAACTGTGTGTCTGACAAAGGTCTAACATCTAGGATATATAAGGAACTCAAATGTACCAAAAAGAAAAACAAAACAAAACAGAAAAACAGCCCCATTACAAAGTGGGCAAAAGATATGAATGGACAGTTCTCAAAAGAAGACATACAAGCAGCCAGTAGATACATGAAAAAATGCTCAACCTTACAGTCATCAAAGAAATGCAAATTAAAACTACACTGAGATGTCACCTAATTCCAGGATGGCTATCATAAATAACTCAAAAAACAACAGATGCTGGAGAGGATACAGTGTAAAGGGAACACCATTACACTGTTTCTGGGAGTGTAAACTAGTACAGCCTTTGTGGAAAACAGTGTGGTGATTCCTAAAAGATCTAAAAATTGACCTTCCATACAATCCTGCAATCCTCCTACTGGGAATATTCCTGGAAGAACTCAAATCACTCTATAAAAAAGATACCTGCACACATATGTTTATTGCAGCATTGTTCACAGTAGAAAGAACATGGGACCAATTGTGCTGCCCATCAAACGAGGACTGGATAAAAAAAATTATGGTACATTTACACAATGGAATATTATGCAATCATAAAGAATAACAAAGTCAAAACTTCATAGTACCTGGATGGACTTAGAGTCTATAATACTGAGTGATCTTTCACAGAAACAAAGAACTGAGTATCACATGTTCTCACTCATAAGCAGACTTTGAGCAATTATTGTAATACTATAAGAAAAAGATTGGCAGTAGCAGGAAACTTCTGGGAGAGGGTAGGAAGCAGGATTGGCAGTAGTGGGAATCTTTCTGGGAAAGGGGGAGCACACCTCATTAACAAGGCTGCCTGCATAATGAACATTGTATACCTAACACTGAATTGTTCCCCACATCTTTAAATTTAAAAAGAGGGAAAAAAGAATGAAATTGTCTTTTGCACATTTATTTTGTACCCCGAGTCCTTTATCAATAAAGGGAAGTTTTTGATAGATTCTCTTGAGTTTTGATGTATAGGATCATATCATCAGCAAAGAGAAATAACTTAACTAGCCTTTTTTTTTTTTTTTTCCTATTTGGATACCCCTGATTTCCTTCTCTTGTCTACTGCTCTTGCTAGGACTTCTAACACAATGTTTAATAAGAAGGATGAGAGTGGACAGCCTTGTCTTTTTCTAGTTTTCAGGGGAAATGTTTCCAATTTTACTCTGTTTAACAATATGCTGACTGTAGGTTTATTGTAGATGGCACTTACTATTTTAAGATGTGTTCCTTCTATGCCTAGGTTCTTGAGGGTTTTTATCAAGAAAGAATGCTGGATTTTTTCAAAAGCTTTCTGCATCTAATCATATAATCAGCAGTTCTTGTGTTTACATCTATGTAGTATTTGATTACATTTATGGTCTTAAGAAGTACCAGACCTTCATCCTCTGGATAAAGCCTACTTGTTCACAGTGGATGATTTTTTAGACGTGTTGTTGGATCCAATTTGCTAGGATCTCATTGAGAAATTTTGCCTTTATGTTATTTTGGGACATTGGCCTGTAGTTCTTTTTTGTTATTGTTGTTGAATCTTTACCCAGTTTGGGTATCAGTGTGATGTTAAGCTTCTTAAAGTGATTTTGGAAGAGTTACATCTTTCTCAATTGCTTGGAATACTTTCAATAGGACTGGTATCAACTCTTTCTTGTATGTTGTTTAGGATTTCTGTGGAAAGCCATCTGGTCCTGGGAATTTTTTTTTTTTTTTTTTTTTTGTAGGTAGTTTTCTTATGACAGAGTCAATTTCCTGGGATGTTATTGGTCTATTATTGTCCCAATGTCTTCTTGTTTCAACCTTGGGAAGTTATGTGATGTAAAAAGTCCTCCTCCATTTCCTTTAGATTATCAAGTTTGTCTCTGTACAGTTGTGCAAGATAATCTTTGACAATCTTTTGGATTTCTTCAAGGTCAGTTGAGATTTGATCTTGCATGCTATTTAATATCCATGTCTTTGTGGGTTTGAGAGAAATTTTATTGGTGTTATATTTATTTTTCTTCCACTGGGGTCTGAGAAGGTGCAGGACAGTATTTTGGTCTTATGAAATTTGTTTATGCTTGATTTATAGCCAAGGATGTGATTGATCTTGGAGTAGGATCCATGTGGTGCTGAGTAGAATGCATATTCCATGGTTGTTGAGTGGAGTGTTTCTGTAGGTATCTATTAGGCCCATCTGGTCTAGTGTCAAGTTATGGTTCTGGATTACTTTGCTAATTTTTTGCTTCAATTATCAATCTGGGGTTCTTGGTTGCGTATTTAAGTCTCCAGTGACAATAGTGTTAGAACGAATTTCTTATTTTAGTTTAATTAGTAATTATTTTATAAATGCTGGTGCTCCTGTGTTAAGTGAATATATGTTTAGGATGGATATTTCTTATTTATGGATTGAACCATTTATCATTATGTAGGGTTCTTCTGTATCTTGAAATTTTTGATAGCTTAAAGGCTGTTTTGTATGATATTAAGATTGTGAATCCTGTCTTCTTTTGTGATCCATTCACGTGGAAACTCATATTCCATCCTCTAACTTTGAGCATCCCTTGTGTTGAGATAAGTTTCCTGGATCCAGCAAATAATTGGGTCATGGTTTCTTACCCAGTTTGCCATTCTATGTCTTTTCAGTGGTGCATTTAGTCCATTCACATTCAAGCTGTTTATCAAAATGTGATTGTTTATCCCCATCATGAGGTTCTTATAAAGTTTTTTCTTTGTTTGTTTGTTTTCTTTTAACTTTTGGGTTGATATGTGTGTGCGTTTTCAAATTTTCAATCATGATATATTCTCTGTTCTCCTTTTCTCTTGGGAAACATGTGGTCCTTTTTTTTCTTTCTTCTGTGCTTAATACTTTTTTAAGCATCTCCTATAGAGCTGGTCTGAAAGCTGCATGATTTTTCAGAGATTGGATGTCTGGAAAGTATTTTAATTCTCCATCACTGATGAAGTTGAGCTTTGCCGTGTAGAAAATTTTGGTTGAAATTGTTTTTTTTGAGGACTTTGATTATTGGATTCCAGTCCCTTTTAGTGTGCAGCATTTCTGCCAATAGGTCTGTTGCTATTCTGATTGGTCTTTCCCAGTAGGTAGTTTGATCTTTCTCTCTTGCTGCCTTTAGAATTTTTTCTTTTGTGCCTTCTTTGTGTAGGTGAATTATTATGTGTCTACGGGTTGATCTTCTCATTTGATGTCTTGTGGGTGTTCTTTTTATCTCTTGTGTTTGTATGGTTACATCTCTGGTGAGATGGGAAATCTTTCTTGGATTACCTCCTGGAATACTTATTCTAAAGCATTCTCCATTTCCCTTTCTTTTTCTGGGATACCAGTCTGACATAGGTTCAACCTCTTGACATAATCACACATCTCTTGGAGGCTTTGTTTTTTTCTTTCTCAATTTTCTTTCTGTTTTTTGCAGATCAGTTTAATTCTATGTTTTGGTCTTCAGATTCTGAGATTCTTTCTTCTGCTTGATTTATTCTGATGCCCATGCTTGTCATCTTGTTATTTATTTCCTGGATGACATTTTTTTATGACCCAGATCTCTGTTACATGTTCTTTCAGTGTTGCATCTTGTCTGTCTTGAGTCTCGTTCACTTTTTTCATCCATTCCCTAATTCCTGATGCATTGTGGAACCAGTTGTTGGTTACTTCCATTTTGGGGGCTCTGAGGTCTGATTTTTCAGGTGTTTTTTTCTTTGTAACACTGAAAATAACCTGTGTTCCTCGAGTGGTTTATCCTCATTTGTGACCAATCTCTTTCTTTTCTTCTTTAGTTCCATTATTAAGTGGCAGTGAGAGACTTTCACTTGTGATGTTTGCTCAGCCCTCTATTCTTTCCTGATCAGAGCTCTGAAATTGTTCTATTTTGAAACAGGACTTTGGGTGGGCAGCTTTGCCATCTCTTCTAGTTTTGAAAGTTGAATAGGGTGGAGGATAGGGAGCTAGAATTTAGAAACTACTCTCAAATCACAATGTTCACCGATTGTGGTATGGGTTCCCTGAGACTCATTTCCCACCACCACCCTATATGACAATGCAATGGGTATGTGTATGTACTCCCTGAGTCCATGATATGGTACCAGTAATGAGGAGATCAGAGAAAAGTAGCATGAAATAAGATGGACAAAAATTTTTTTAAAAAAATTAAAGCACAGAACAACAGCAGAAACCAAAGCAAAAAGCAATTAAATAAACACACACACACCCCAAAGCAAATTGGAATAACAACAAAGCAAAACAAAACAAAAACTACAAAAAGAAAAATAGGAAAATAAAGCACACCCACACCCCCAACCCAAAATGAAAGTAGAAGGAAAAAAAAAGAGAAAAGAAAGAGAAAAAAAGAATTCAAATTGAACTCTCACACATGTATTCAAACACACATTGAACTAAAAACAGAGAAGAACTAAAAAAGCATAAACAAACAAAAAACCCCACAAAGATTAGCACTCAATTTTTCATATACAAATATAAGCAGAACATAAAAATTTAAGAAGGAAAACAAAAGATAAAAAAGGAGTGGGGAGGTATACAGATTGAGCCCTCACATGCACATTCATACACAAAGAAAAAATATTAAAAAATTAAAAACCAACCAACCAACCACAAAAGAAATCCTGGTGTCTTTTGGGAGTTTCTGTAATTGTTCCTCTCAGCTGCCCCTCTGCTATCTCCTGCAGAGCTTTTTCTTCATTCACAATCTCACCAGTGTCCGGCCCACGGAAGGAAAGGGCAGTAGGAGTATGTAGGGCTCAGTCCTCTCCTCCTACTCTAGTGTGATCAGTGGGATCCCCTCCAGTAGGGTTATGTAGGATTGTCTTTTCCCCAGGTATTGGTGGGAGACCCCAGCCAGGCTTATCTTGGTGTGGAGTCCTCCTATTACAGCTGACATCCAAGCTCTGCCTGGGTTTGTCCCTCTCAGTTGTGCCCCAGTCATATGTGACTGACATTCAAAGGACTGCTGAGAGGGAGTGAGTTTGGTCAGCCATGGACTCACCACTGATCTCTCTGGAGGTCTTCCTCATCCTTTTCTGGTCACACCACTCTTTGTCTTGAAGTTGATTCCAGGTAGAGAGTGAGATGACTGAGATTTACCACTCATTCTGTCCCTCTGAAGTTTGTGCTTTGGGGATATTCCCTCTGGGTCCTGATCACCCCCTGAGTGATCCATTGGTTAGAGAGATTGGGTCTGTTGCTCTGTGGTGACCAAGTCAGAGCACTTTCCTGCTCTGTTTCCATCATGGTAGCAGGGTGTCTCTTTTGTCTTCACTAGGGGGGTTCTACTTCTGGACTCCCTCACTGTGCTCCTTTTGCAGCCCTTGCTACCAGTGTCTGGCCAGCCAGGCATTGCTGTGGTGAGGCAGAGACCGGAGCTAGCAGTCTCTCCTGGCAGTTTCTTCCTGGGAAGGGCTTTGTTGATTTTACAAATGGTGCTCGACTTCTTCGCCAGGGAAGTGGTAGGGACTAAGCAGACCAGCTGTGGCACCAACTGCTTCACCAGGAGAGCCCTGGCCTCTTGCTCCTGAGTCCCTACTCAGTCAGCCACTCACATGCCCACTTACTCACTGACAAGTGTGTAAAATTTTTCATTAACTCACTCACTCACACTGGGACTCGCTTAGTCCAGCTGGCTCTGTTGCCATCTTCCTAAGAATGCTATATGCTTTTAATTAATGTTAGACTTTTCTCTGACTTGAAATTAAATACTTTTTCATGAGTATAGTAGTTTTTAGACATCCCTTTAAGCATTTCTCTCAGATATCACAGTCTATTGCTGCCAATTGTTCAATATCTAAAAACTGCTGTTTTATATATTTTGTGAATCTTTCTAGTTTTTACTTTAAGCTTGGAAGAAAAATCTGGAATCTGTTATTTCATCATTGTCATAAAGAAAGGTATAATTTATTGTTGTTTTAAAGTTTTTTTTCACTTTATATGTAATGAGTAGTCTTTCCTGTCAATTAGTATTTATGTAATAACCTTTACTGAATGATTATATCATAGTGTCTAGGTATTATAACTTAATTATTAATTCAATATTGGTTTATCTCTGGGTTATGTAAGGTTTTCCAGAATTAAAAAAAATAAATTTACTGTCATCTATTAAGAATAAATTAATAGTTATCATGAATTTTTAGATATTTAATTGTTTTGTGATTATTAAAAATTTTAATAACACAACTCTATGGAAATGACCATTTGCATCTTATTTCCAATTTAGAGGGCAGATAGTCCATTGTCAAAAATTGGCATAATCAATAATTGGTTAAAGCATGATTACTAAATGAGTTGAGTAATGTCCAAAACCCTAACATGTATCTTATGTCACTATTATCAATTAAGAACATGAAATAAGAGGAAGAATTATAAAATGTTTTTTTTAATTTTAATTCAGTTTTTACTTAACTATAAGTATGACACATATGTGTTACAGGATAGTTTACTACTGTTTTCTGACACCAGAAAATAGAAGTATTTTTTTCTTCCTTTCTGTCTGTAATTTGTGATGTCAGAAGGCAGGAGAGAGCCAAGAAAAAAGTCTTGTAAAGATGACTTCTTCTTAGAGTCAAGTCACCACAGAGATTAGGAGAGAAGAGTTTAATATTTTCTCCCTTTTAAAATACCACCTCTCATTTACTTTCATATGCAATTGTTACTTTTAAAAGAATTCTAAAATTCCAGCTTGAAGTACTGACTTTTGTTTAAGATTTTGAGATTTGTATTTCTACATATCAAATTTTAGGCATTCTAAAAGCATTTATTAAATGTACCAAGCGACTAATAATGGAGGAATAAATACATGGTGTACATGAAGGACTTATTTATCAGATGTGTTATTTTGTGACCTCTGAATTTAAGAATGTTTTATAGTTTCTTATACTGAACCATTGTTAAGGCTGAAAAATCTAATTTGATAATCTGGGCTTCAATATCCCTGTGGCTTGATACAGTTAGATACTGCAAATCTCATCTAATGTTTTAAAAGGCAACACTAAGAAATGAAAATAGTAGTGCCCAGTTATCCAAGCATTTGAGTAGAGTTTTTCTTGCTATTTGAAATATACAGAGAGCAGTATTGACACGCACATTATAACTCAAATTTCTTCTGTATAAAACACCCAAGCAACAAAAGGGATAACCAAGAAACTTGCTTAAATTAAGGCCTTTAGCAATATGACATATATAAAACTTTTTTTTAATACAAGAAACTCAATTAAATACATGATGATAAAGATTTTGACAAATTTAGCTGTTGATAAAACTAAATGCTTTGAGAGTACAGAAAGATTATCTCAGAATAAAATACATAGAGAAGATCACAGACTTATTATCTTTTCAAAATAAGATTTAAGGCTATTAACTTAATTGGAACAAAAGGTATTATATCCAAATGCAGTAACAATTATATGAATGATTCCAAATAAATTCACTCAGTTATTCATGGCTGCAAAACTAACTATCCCAAAAGAAAGACTTAAAACACTAGCTATCGTTTATTTACTTGTGAATCTGAAAGTTGCCTGGATTCAACTGGGCAATTTTACTATGTTGATTCATACAGCTGCATAAAGATATGTCTACTGTCCTCCTGAAGTCTTCACCCCTCACACGTTTTCACTAGAATGAAAAGATTCAAACATCTGGACACGGAGACAGTTGGAGTTATTTGGCATCTATGTTGCTTTCTTTTTTTAGTCACTTCCTATGGTTTTTTCATAAAGTGGTTGCTTGATAATTGGCTTTCGTGCAATGTACCTGAAGTTCCCAGAAAGAAATAGCAGAAAATACATGTTATATTTTAGCCTAACTTCAAAAGGTACTCAGAATAATTTTCACAGTTTATTATTGGAGAAATAAGTCATAGAGACTTATTCAGATTTAAAAAGCAATGTGCGATTTGAATCTTTTCATGGGAAGAGGGTGAAAGAATTCACAGACATGTTTTAAACTCACCAACTTTACCTATACATTGTTTGACTTTAAAGAAAATTTATAGTGTCGGGGGAAAATAGTTAATGTAAGCAAATAAACATATTCACAATTGGTCAGGCAACCAAAAAAAGACTAAACTTTGAAAGAAAATGAGTGTGTACTTTAGTAGCTAGTCTACACCTTACCAACCTAATCACCTAAAGTATAACTCACAATCCAGTTAGAACGGGAATTTGTTCTCTGAAATTCATATTTTACAACAAAACTGTAAAATTTTTCCTTAACATTTTATATATTTGAGTCAGATGCTTCAAAACGTATTAATTTTCACTAATTGAAGATCAAATTCACCACTATTTAGATTAAAGTGGTTTGCAATGCATATACTACTTGAGAGAATAAAACTATATTGCACATTCCTCAAAGAATACAAAGTGTGTATATTTCTTTAAAACTAAAATGATCATCTCCTATGACCCAATTACAGCAACGATATGCAGCATGACAATTAAGTTCGCAAACTCATCTTAGCAAAAATACTACGTAACCTCATCACTAACTATCATAATTGTCACCTTTGAAGTACTTCCCTTGGGAAACCGTGCACTGAAGTCCACCCATCAACGCAATCTTGAAAATCTTTTTCTGGAATGTCCATTAGAGCTATTGCTGTATTACCCTTGATATATATCATTAAGATATCTTTCTTTCAATATTTCCTCTATCTTTGAGTAAAGAAAAACCTCACTGGGGGCCAGATCAGGTGAGTAGGGAGAATGACCCAATTCAATTATTTATTTACTGACTAAAAACTTCCTCACAGACATTGCTGTGTGAGCTGGTGCATTATTGTAATGCCAAAACTCCTTTAGGACCATTTTTTCACACACCTTTTTTATGCCAAGATTTTCAGTTAAGATCTTTTTGTTTCTCTATTTATGTTTATTTGATCTATTCTGCTTCTGACAGTCAGTCGATGATTTTGATGCACAATCCAGTGCATTTTGCAATGCTTTAGTCAGCTCTGTTAACCACTGGCTGTCCTGACCTCTCTTTATCAGTGACGCTTTCTCTCCCCTCAGAAAAATGTTTAATGTATTTATACACTGCAGTTTTCTTCATGGAATTATTCCCATAAACTTGGACTAACCTGACTTTAACTTCTACTCTTGACAAGCTTAACAAGAAATTATTTGTTGCTGTAATTCAAGTTCTGACATTCTTACAATGGCACACAAAAACATGCAACAATAATAATGAATGCCACTCAACAAGACACTGTCACATGTCAAAACAAACACAGTTGTGAAATGCTGATATACCAAGATTATGAAACCCTATGTAGTTATTTGTACAGTGCTGCCAATGTAAGCACATGGTGGCAAGTTTGTGAACTTAATTGTCAGTATATATAGTTTTTATTAAATGTTAAATATGATAAGGTGAGGATATGTAGATTTTTTCTAATCATTCACATTTTAGTAGTTTAGATTTTGACCTTATTTTAAATATTTTGAGACAATTTTAGATTTACAGAAAAGTTGCAGAAATAGTGGAAATAATTCCTATACACGCTTCACCCAATAACTCCCTATATTACATCTTATATTTCATTTACATATTACATCTTTCATAACTATGACATCATTATTAAAACAAAAAATTAATTACTATTAGCTAAACTAGAAAATTTATTCTAATGCCACTCATTTTTTTACTCATTTTATTTTTCTGTTCCTGAATGCAATACACAATGTATACAGTTGTCTGGTTACTCTGCTCCATCTTTGAAATAGTATGAGTCTTTCCTTATCTTTCATGATTTGGACACTTTTGAAGAATTCTGATCAGTCATTTAAAAATATGTCCCTTAACTTTTTTCTTTTGAGGTTTCTTCATTGTTAAATATAGGTTATCTATTATTGAGAACAATACCAGAAATGTGGTATGCTCTTCTCATTCATTGTGCCAGATAATTATTGATAGCAATATGTATCACTGGACTGTAGAGTTGATCATTGGTTTAGTTAGTGTCTATAATGATTCTCCATCATTACTGTTTTCCCCTTATACTATTTAATATTTTGAAGGGAGTATTTGAAGCTATGCAAATATCCCTTTCTACTTAAATATTTTCTCACTGATTTTAGCATTCTCCTATAGATATTTCTTGTGATGTCAGGCATTCATGCTTTTTATTTTTAAAATTAATTTTACTCAGAATTTTTCTGCAGTGAAGAGTAATCTTTTGTTCTCCATTTACTTATATATTCAGTTATTTTTATATCAATATAATTTATCTTTTCAATATTTGTGTGACATTAGTTCTTCAGGTTTCCCATACGAATTTGAGAAAAACATTGATATCTACAAAAAAGTCTGATAGAGTTTTGGTTGGAGTTCCACTTAATCTATAGACTATTTGGGAAAGAATTGATATCTTACAGTATTGAGCTATTAAATCTGTGAGCCTGGTATATCTCTATTCTTCTAAAGCATCTTCAGTTTCTTCCATTAGTGATTGTTTTTCATTTTTATTTTACAAATCCTGCACTTATTTTGTTAGATTGATTGTATTCTGGCTTGCATAGTTTCAGACAAAAAGTCTACTGTAATTTCTACACTGTTTATCTTCATGTAATGGGTCTTTTTGCCCGGTCTGTTTTTATTATGTTTTGCCTAATATTTCTGACAGTTTGAATATAATATGCCCAATTTTAGAAAACTTTGCACTAACTGTTGTTTTCTGGGATTTGTGTATTTGTAGTCTGATGTGTGTCATTAGCTCTGGAAAATTCTCAACCATTATTTTTTTCAACTATTTCTCCTCCCCTATTTTGTTTTTCCTCTTGGGATTCTAATTACAAATAAGTTAGACAATATAATATTGTTAACCAGCTCTTGTGTGTTTTATATATTTCTTTTTTTATCTTTGTGTTTCAATTTGGATAACTTTTATTAACCTAAGTTCTAGTCTACTGATTATTCCCTCAGATTTGTCAAGTGTACTAATGAGTCTGTTAAAGACATTCTTTATCTCTCTTTTACTGTACTTTTAAATTTCTTATTTACATTTTTCTACTGAAATTTTCAATATGATCCTGCATATCATTCAACTTTTCCATGGGATCCTTTAGCATACTAATTGTAACTATTTTAAATTTTCTAGTATAAATTCTATATTTCTGTCATTTTTAAAATCTGATTTTGATTATTACTTTGCTTCTTAGGAGTGTGCATTCTCATATATTTTTGTATGTCTTTTAGCTTTCATTGAAATCCTCTATCCTGTAGAACAATAGATACTGAAGTCATTAGTTTTGAATGCTTGGAAATAGTTATACTTTTCATTTTTAATACATTTAGTACAAGAGTTCAAGTTAATCTACTTAGAAGTTGACCTAGAAAGAAATTTATTGTTGCTATGGTTATTATCAATGAACAATGGGTTGCAGATTCTTGTAGTAATGCCAGGTATTTGGTGTGTGGATTTGTTTGCCAGAGCAATGTCTGCTTGATCCTGAGTTTTGGTCTTTCCTTTGCATCATACTTCAGAGAGAGTCTCTTTGCTAACTCTTATTTCTATCTTACCCTTCTCTCTGCAGTTTTCAGTTTTTACTTGTTATTCAAAGGTTAGCAGTTTGGCTATTTGAACTTATGCATCGTTATCTCTTGCTCTGATCAAGCTTTAATCTTAGGCAGTCACAATCTCCTGAGCTTTGGGAATGTTTTCTTGTCATTGCTCCTCTCCTCCTTGAGATTAGTCTGAACCCAGTGCATAGTTTTCCACATTGTCCAGTAGTAGATATTTTCCCCAATCTTTATTTTCTTAGATTTAATAAATTTTCTATAGTGCCCTAGGGATGGTGATTTTTTTTTCACAATTCTGCCATAAATTAAGAGTTTTGTTTCATAGTGATTACAACAAAGAAGTCTCCAAGCAGAGTGCCTTCTCCTCCAATACAACTGCTCTCTCCCTCTTCAGGTGTGCATGACTACGAAAACGTTCTTATAGCTCATTTTGATCGTTTCTGTGTACCTCAATATCTCAGACCTCCAGGGCATCACAATGCCTCACCAGTCCAAATATAGCCTTCAACAATTTGCCAGCTATTCACGATGTACTATTGTGAGTAGCCATTTTCTTCTACATCAAGTGAGCCAGTGCTCACCTTCTCCTCCCTCCAGATTTCTCTGCTTTCTTTGCAGGTCACAATCTCTTATTAGATTTTAGAGCAGTTGGTTGCTCTGAGTGAATAAAACACAATCTGTGTTTTTCCTTTTTTCACACCACAGAATCAATACAGTATACTCCTGTAATCATATGTGTAGTTTTTTTGTTTTGTTTTGCTTTGTTTTTCCACAAAGCACTAAGCAAGCAATCAATTCTACAGGTGGACATCTTCCAATTCATATCTAGCACTATCTATCCTGAGAAAGCATCAGATCCCACAGATTGAGGGCTCAGTTCCACAAGACTGACCTGTATTTCTGATACCAATAATAAGACCCAGGTTGTTTTACCTGTGCTTATGACTGGCTTTCTATAAATTGGGGTCTCCACAGTGTCTTCCTGGGTTTAAATAACTTGCTGGAGTGGCTTACAGAGCTCAGGGGAAAACTTATTTATACTTAATATACTTAATAATATACTTAATAATAATATATTTATTATAAAATATATTACAAAAGATATCTGATAAAGAGATGCACAGGGTGAGGTATTGGTGAACTGATAAAGAAATTTCATGCTCTCCTCAACTGCACCACTTTCCAGGAATCTCCACATGTTTGGCTTTCCAGAAGTCTTCGAATCTTTTAAAAATATTTTTGGCAATGAGTTGGAGAGTTATGGAGGCTTCAGCACATAGGCATGACTGATTAATCTTTCACCTCCTCTTCAACTTAACTTTCATCTCCTCTCCCTTCCTGGGAGGTTGAAAGATGAAGCTAAAAGTCTCAATGCTCTAATCCTGCCTTTGTCTTTCCGGTGACCTATCTCCATCCTAAAGCTACCTAGGAGTTGCCAGCCACCAGTCAACTCAGTAGCATAAAAATAATACATCCCATTGGATATTTCAAGAAATTTAGGAGTTAAGTGCCAGGAAATGGGGACTGAAGTCAAAAATATGTTTCACAATATCACGGTTGCTCTATTAAATTAGTTTTAAAATAAGTTCCAAATTATTCATAAATTGTGCTTGCTGAGTTTTTCAATTGTAAATATGAGATTAAAGTGCTTTCAAATTTTCAACACCCAGAGTTGAAGAGAGATGTCTCATTTTCACTCTTGCATAGTCTGGAATTTTAACAATAGTGTATATAGCCTACATAAACTTGTAAAATGTATCTGTCATAAATATATTTGCTTAATTATTTGTATAAATAAGGTATGATAGTCTATGTTATTCCATGATTTTATAACCAAAAGGATCAATAGAACTTTTAGGACACTTAGTGATGACAGAAAGTTATTTCTGACTGATTCAAACTAGTATATATGTATAAGTGGCAAAGTGAGATAAAATGTGTCTGCTTATTTTATTTCCACATTTTGTGAACATTTTCTGTAAGAAAGTTTCCTTCACTATTTAATAAAGAATCTGGAGAATGGAAGAGAGACTAAAGAAGAGGGGTGAAGAAAAAGGGCAAAGTTTATGGTGAGAGAAAGTGTATGCGCTCTTCAAAGCAAAGGATGGGAATTGTGACTACAGAATGATAAGTAAATTGTGGAGTAAGAAGAACTAGAAAAGAGAGTTGGGGTATTGTGAAATATGAAAAAAACAAATTATTTCTGTGTAAATATATTTGGCAACTGAATTGATTGTATTTATTTGACTGTGAGATTGCTTTCTGACTGGGAAATAGAAATCCCAGGATTTAATTTTGGAGTTAAGTTGTATGTAACTTTACCAAGTGTTTAGAGCTCTTTTATAGAGTATTAATTCGACTTTTCATTTTTTAATTTTACTCTTCTGATTTAATACATTTTCATGAGGTTATATGTATCAATAAGAGGTATTATTAGAAGTCAGTCTTTAAATGGAAGTCTAGTATAGTTAGAAAATTAATAGAGCTATAAAGCAACAATATGTTGAAGTAGGAGAGACCTGCCACCACTTATCCAGTTTATATTAGAGAAAAAAGTTCTTTAAGCTTCAGTTTTTACACCATTCAAATGAGAACATTATTAGTTATTTTATTCACAACTGTTCACCAAAATAATTTTAAGGGCCCGAGGATGTCATCAGGGGTCTTTGTAGGAAAATTTTCAGAATTGCTTCCTGATTTGTTTGCCATAATGTTAAGTTTCCTAATTTTAAAGTCATGCTATTAACCTACAAAAATTGAAAATTTGTTAATAAAATAATTTTAGAGTCGTAAATTAATTTATAAATGACTTAAAATCCTTTTATTAATTTTCTAGGGCTGCCATAACCAAGTACTACCACAAATTACGTGATATAAAACAATCAAAATTTATTCTCTCATAGAAATATGAAATTAAGGTATCTGCAGCTTTATAATTTCTCATAAGTTTCTAAGTAAGAATTTTTCCTTGCCACTTCCTATTTCTGGCAGCTGTCAATTATTTTCAGCATTCCTTGGCTTGGAAATGCATCACTCCAGTCTCTGCCTCTATCTTCACATGACATTCTCCCTTCTGTGTTTATCTCTAACTGTTTTTTTTTTTAAATTTTTGAGTTGGAGTCTCACTCTGTTGCCCAGATTGGAGTGCAGTGGCCGCTCCCAGCCACCGCAGCCTCGACCTGCTGGGCTCCGGCCATCCTTCCGCCTCAGCCTTCCAAGTAGCTGGAACTACAGGTATGCGCTACCACGCCTGGCTAATTTTTTGATTTAATGGAGAGATGAGGTCTCGCCAAGTTGCCCAGGCAGGTCTTGAACCCGTGGGCTCAGGCAATCCACTCACCTCAACCTCCCAAAGGCGCGGGATTACAGGCTGAGCTACAGAGTCCTGCCTTTAACTGTTTTTATAAGGACATCAATCCTATTGGATTAGAACTCATCCTAATCTAGTAAAACCTCATCTTAACTTGATTATATCTGCAAAGACTCTTTTTTCTTTTTTGAGTTGTAATCTCACTCTGTCACTCAGATTGGAGTGCAGTGGCCGCTCCCGGCCACTGCTGCCTCGACCTGGTGGGCTCTGGCGATCCTTCCACCTCAGCCTTCCAAGTAGCTGGAACTACAGGCGCGCGCTACCATGACTGGCTGACTTTTGGTTTATTGTAGAGATGAGGTCTCGCCAAGTTGCCCAGGCAGGTCGCGAACGCGCGGACTCAGGCAATCCACTTACCTCAGCCTCCCAAAGCGCGGGATTACAGGCTGAGCCACCGAGCCCGGCTAAAGACTCTTTTTTCTAATTCGACCTGTCACATATACCTGGAATTAGAATTTCAGCATATCTTTTAGAGAGACACAATTCAACCCACAACAGGCTCCAAGTATATCATAGCACAGCATAGCATAGCATAGCACAGCATAGCATATTTGCTTTGAAAAAACATTCAGCGTTTGAAAAGTTGTACATTTGCACCTGGGTTCTAACACTTTTTAACTGTATGACCTTGAGAAAGAATCAATTTTTCCAAGATGTAATATCTTTATCTGTAAAATACAGCTAACAATTTTATCTATTCCATACTGTAGTTTGGAGATTTCATGATTTTGCATTTATATTGCACTTGGAACAGAGAATCTTGCATAGTAGATGCTCTGTAACTTTTCATCATTATTATTTTTATACAAATAATAAAGCTTTGTAAATTAACAATGATGTTAGAGACTGATTCCTTAAAGGAAAATGGAAGATAATTTATTGTGTAATGAAGTAATGGAGAAGGTCCTCAAAAACAGAGCTTAAGCCTTAAACTATGGCTAGAAATTGAGTAGGTGAAAAGAAGATCTGCAGCATTTTATGAAGTGATGTGAGCAAAAGTAATTCTTTTTATTCTCTTTCTGTTCTGTATTAAAAAATAATTGATTTTTCTACCTGATTCCAATGTCTTTCAGCATAAAAAAGTTTACTCTTTCTTGTTAGAGCTTTTCTTTAAAACAACTTTGTCACATGAAATCATCAGCGTTTTATTTCTAATGGTGTGTGAAAATCCTTTGCAAAAAAAAAAAAAAAAATGAGTTAGATATGTCTTCCCTAATCTTGAATCAATCCCAAAATACAAGGTACAGTCACAAAGACAATTAAATTTTAAGTTAGTATAGTATCACAAAAGTTGAATAAATTAAGAATTATTATATATGCATATAATGATTATATATTACACAAATAGTCATATAATTGCTGTTATATAATTTATATATAATTTATATGATTATGAGTAATTGGATAGATACAATGACTTAATTAAATCACCATTTTGTGATTTAAAGAAGTACTCATTTTTAATTATTTTAAAATGTGAATCAGTAAGTGTTTAGAAATATGCTAGCAAATATGATACACAGCTTTATTTTCAAATCCTGTATTCAAATATACAGACATTTAAGCACATAGAAAGACTTGTAGCTCAAGAATAAAATAATAATGCAAAAACTGACTGGAGTCATCACAGGCACAATTATAAATGATGAAATGTCCAATTGGAGTTTGATGAATTGCTATCAAAATCATACAAACTACCTTTTTTCTTTATGTGATAAAATACATAACATAAAATCTCCAATTTTAACCATTTTAAGTGTACGATTAGATGGCATTAATTACCTTCATAGTGTGATCCTAGTTGTCCAGTCATTGCCACTATCTATATTTAAAACATTTATTATAGTTCAAATGGATTGTTAAACTAGTAAGCATTACTTTCTGATTTTCTTTCCTCAAGTTTCTGGTAACTAACCTCTTTTCTGTGTTTATGCACTTACCGAGTCTAGATATTTCAGAGTAATTTGAATTATACAATAGTTGTTATCTTGTGTCTGAGTTATTTCACTTAGCACAGAGCTTAAAGGATCACTTGTAGCATGTACACAAATTTCTTTTTCTTTCTTTTTTTTTTTTTTTTTTTTTTTTGAGTTGGAATCTCACTCTGTCGCCCAGACTGGAGTGCAGTGACCGCTCCCGGCCACCGCAGCCTCGACCTGCTGGGCTCCAGCGATCCTTCCGCCTCAGCCTTCCGAGTAGCTGGAACTACAGGTGCGCGCTACCATGCCCAGCTGATTTTTTGATTTATTGTAGAGATGAGGTCTCGCCAAGTTGCCCAGGTGCGTCTCAAACCCGCGGGCTCAGGCAATCCACTCACCTCAGTCTCCCAAGGCACGGGATTACAGGCTGAGCCACCTAGCCCGACTCACAAATTTCATATTTTATTATGGCCAAGTGATATCCCATCATATGAATATACCACATTGTGTTAATCCATTTTAAAAAATTATAGTGAGTTGTTCTCATATTTGCTGCAATTATCATTGATGTACAAATATGTATTTGAGTCTTGGTTTTCAATTTGTTTAAGTAAATATCTAGAAGTAGAATTTCTGAGTCATATGATAATTATACATTTGGATTTTTGAAGAGTCACCAAAATATTTTTCACAGTAGCTGTTCTATTTTGCATTCCTGTCAGTAATATACAAGTGTTCCAATTTCTTTAATCTTCACAATCACTTGTTACTTTTTGTTTGTTTCTTTTTTGATAGTGGCCATCTAATGGACATGGTGTGGTATCTCCTGGTTTTTATTTGCATTTCCCTAGTTAAAAGTGATGTTCATGTTCATTTCTCTAGTGATTAGTGAATGTCCTCAAATCCTTTCATGTGTTTATAACTACTTTTCATATCTTCTTTAGAGAAATATTTATTTAAGCCCTTTGCCCATTTTTAAATTAGGGTATTTATTGTTTGTTGGTGCTGTTGTCCAGTTGTAGTTCTTTATATGTTCCAGACATAAACCTTTCTCAAATGTATAATTTGAAAATATTTTAATCCTTTCTATAGTTTTTTTTAAACTTTTTTGACAATGTCCTTTAATACACCAATGTTTTCAATTTTGGCAGAGCTTTGTCTATTTTTTTTCTTTATTTTTTGTTACTTTTAGTGTTATATCTAAGAATTTGTTCTAAATCCATGAACATAAAGGTTTATTTATGTTTTCTTTTTTTTCACAAGATCTTTTCAATTTCCTATAAATTTGGGAAGTAACTGTCATATTTCTGCAAAAATAAGTGGTTGAAATCATGATAAGGTAATAAGTCTGTAAATTGATTTCATTTATTTAATTGCTCAGTACTGTTTTATAGAAACACAACTAATTGTATGTGCGAATCTTGTCTTGCATTTTTTTTTTTTAGCTCTACTACCTATCTAGTTAATTCTTTGGGATTTTCTATATGTAGGATAAAATTATTTGTGAATACAAGCAGTTTTATTTCTTCCTTTTCAGTTTGGATACATTTTATTTATTTTTCTTATTTAATTACTCTGTCTGGAACTTCCAGTGCAATGTCAAATAATATTAGGGGAAAAATCATTTTTGTCTTTTCCTTATCTTCGTTAGAAAACTTTTTCAGTGTTTACTATTGAGTATGGTATTAAATATACACTTTTATTTGTTCTTTGTTAAATGTTTAGGAAGCTCCTTTTTCACTTTTCTGTTTGTTTTATTATTAATGTGTGTTGTTTTGATATTTGTGTTTTCTGAATCACTTGTGATGATTTTTTCTCTTTTATCATTAATGTGAAGTATCACATATATGTATTTTCTTATGTTGAACGACCTTTGCATCCTTGGGATAAATCCTACTTGGTCATGATGTGTAGTCCTTTTACATATACTGTTAGATTTGGTTTACTAATGTTTTACTGAGGATTTTTGCATCTGTGTTAATAAGGGATACTGATCAGTGATTTTGTTTTCTTGTGATTTTTAAAATCTGACTTGTGCCTTGCTAACTTCATAATATTAGTTTTAAAATACATTTTGTCTTCAATTTTTTGCAAGGGTTTCATAATTAATATTAATTTTTTAGATGCTTGTTATAATTAACCAGAAAAGACATCTCATCCTGGACTTTTATTCTTTGGGTTATTAATTTAGTATTGAGAAAGGAGGAAGGAAGAAATGGGCCAGGCAGACAGCTAGGGTGGGTCCCTGGTAAAACATTCTCAAATTGACAAAAAATCAACAAGGAGATCCAGAATCTAAACTGGACACTTGACCAAATGGACTTAGTGGATACCTACAGATTATTCCACCCAGCAACCACATATTATACATCCTACTCATCACCACATGGAACATGCTCCAAGATCGATCACATTCTTGGCCATAAATCAACCATAAACAAATTCCATAAGGATGAAATCTTGCTATGCACATTCTCAGACCACAGTGGAATAATAATAAATGTTAAAACCGACAACATATCCCCAAAGGCCACAAAGACATGAACACTAAACAGCATGATGCTGAACAACTATTGGGTCAACACTGAAATCAAAGAAGAAATCGAAAGATTCCTAGAAATAAATGCAAATGAAGAAACATCTTACCAAAACCTCTGGGGTGCTATTCAATCAGTTTTAAGAGTGGAATTTGTATCTTTACGAGGACACATCAAGATAATGGAAAGATCACAAGTGGAGAGCCTAACAAATCACCCAAGGGAGCTAGAAAGAGAAGACCACCAAAACCCCAACTTTAGCAGAAGAATCCAAACCACAAAAATAAGAGCCCAAAGACAGGACATAGAGGTCAAAAATATCATAGAAAACATCAACAAAAAAATGCTGGTTCTTTGAAAGAATTAACAAGATTGATGGGCCCCTAACCAGAATGACCAAGAAAAAGAAAGAAAAAGTCCAAATAAACACAATCAGAAATACAAAAGATAAAATCACAACTGACCCCGAACATATACAAAAGATTATCAGAGATTACAATGTATACCTATATGGAAACAAATTTGATAACCTAGATGAAACGGAGAACTTTCTGACATCACGCAACCTCCCTAGGATAAAACAAGGAGCCATTGAGATACTAAATAGACCAATAACAACCCAGGAAATTGGCTCTGTCATATGAAAACTACTTACTAAACAAAGCACTGAACCAGGTGTTCTTTACAGCAGAATTCCTCAAAGAGTACAAGGAGGAGCTAATACCAATCCTATTGAAAGTATTCTAGGCAATTGAGAAAGATGGAATTCTCCCCAAATCATTTTATGAAGCTAACATTACACTGATACACAAACAGGGTAAAGATCCAACAAAGAAAGAGAACTACAGGCCAGTATCCCTTATGAACAGAGATGCAAAAACTCTCAAAAAGATTCTTGCAAATCAAATCCAAAAACATATCTCAAATATCATCCACCATAACCAAGCAGGCTTCATCCCCAGGACACAGGGCTGGTTCAACATTCACAAGACCATAAATGTCATTAAATACATCAACAGATGCAAAAACAAGAACCACATAATTATCTCATTAGGTGCAGAAAAAGTGTTTGATAAAATCCAGCATCACTTCTTGAAGAACACCTTCAGACACCTAGGTATAGAAGGAACATACCTCAAAATAGTAAGTGCCATCTACGACAAACCCACAGCTAACATATTGCTAAGTGGTCAGAAACTAGAATCATTTCCCCTGAAAACTGGAATAAGACAAGGCTGTCCACTCTCACCCCTCTTGTTCAGTATTGTGTTGGAAGTCCTAGCTCAGGCAATTAGACAACAGAAAGAAATCAGGGGTATCCAAATAGGAAAAGAGGAAGTCAAGTTATCCCTCTTTGCCTATGATATGATCCTATACCTTGAAAATCCAAGAGAATTTGCCAAAAAGCTGCTTGCACTGATAAAGGACTTTAGAAAAATCCCATGGTTCAAAATAAATGTGAAAAAGACAGTTGCATTCCTCTACACCAACAACAAGGAGGCAGAGAACCAAATAAAAAGCACAATACCATTCACAATAGCCACCAAAAAATTGAAATACCTCGGCATATTCCTAACCATAGAAGTGAAAGACCTTTGCAATGAAAATTACAAAACACTACTTAAAGAAATCCAAGAAGACATAAACTAAATGGAAAAATATTCCATGTTTATGGATAGGAAGAATCAACATTATTAAGATGTTCATCCTACCAAAGGCAATCTACAGATTCAATGCAATATCCATTAAGTTACCCACATCACTCTTCTCAGACCTGGAAATGACAATACAGAAATTCATGTGGAAACATTAATGACCATGGATAACTGAAACAACCCTTAGCAAAAAAACAAAGCAGGAGGAATCACACTTCCAGACTTCAAACTTTACCATAAGGCTGCAGTAATCAAAACAGCCTTGTATTGGTACAAGAACAGGCACATAG
The DNA here is from genome assembly GCA_027257055.1 of Cephalopachus bancanus. NCBI lineage: Eukaryota > Metazoa > Chordata > Mammalia > Primates > Tarsiidae > Cephalopachus > Cephalopachus bancanus. The sequence continues at coordinate 9,148,818 of JAPVLO010000024.1, read as the reverse complement.
ACCAATGGAACAGGAGAGAGATTCCCGAAGCAAAGCCTCAATTCCTCAACCAACTTATCTTTGACAAATCCTCCAACAACAACCACTGAGGAGAGGAGAACCTATTCAGTAAATGGTGCTGGGAAAACTGGCTGACAACATGCAGAAGATTGAAACAGGACCCCTATCACCATACACAAAAATTAACTCTAAATTGATCAAAGACCTGAATGTAAAACCTCAAACTACAAGAATCTTAGAAAGTGCAGGAGACACCCTTATGAAAATTGGAACTGGGAACCAATTCCTATTTGAAACCCTAAAGGCCAATACCTTAAGAAATAAAATAGACACGTGGGTCCTCATCAAATTAACGAGCTTCCCAAAGCAAAATAAACCATCAAGAGAGCAGGAAGACAGTTCACAGAATGGGAAAATATACTTGCCAACTGTATATCTGACAAAGGCCTAATATGTAGGATCTACAAGGAATTCAAACACGCTGAAAGGGAAAACAAAAACAAAAAAACAAACAGCCCCTTCAAAAAGTGGGCAAAAGACAAGAATAGACACTTCTCAAAAGAGGATATATGGGGAGCCAACAGACACATGAAAAAGTGCTCAGCCTCACTCATCATCAAAGAAATGCAAATCAAAACCACACTGAGATACCACCTAACCCCAGTAAAAATGGCTATCATTAATAAGGCACAAAACAACAGATGCTGGTGAGGATGCGGAGAAAAAGGAATGCCTCTACACTGCTGGTGGGAATGCAAACTGGTGCAGCCTCTTTGGAAGACATTGTGGTGATTTCTGAAAAAACTACCAATTGACCTTCCTTATGACCCAGCAATTCCCCTATTGGGAATATACCCAGAGAAACTCAAATCATTCTACCAAAAAGATACCTATATATGTATGTTTACTGCAGCTCTATTCACAGTAGCAAAAACATGGAACCAACCATGTTGCCCATCGAAGCTGGGTTGTATAAAAAAGTGTGTTACTTATACACGATGGAATATTACACAGCCATAAAGAAGGACAAATTTATGGACTTTGCAGCAACTTGGATGGATTTGGAGTCGATCATACTCAGTGATTTATCACAGAAACAAAGAACAAAGTTCCATATGTTCTCACTCATAAACGGGCCTTGAACAATTATACTGCTATAAGAAAACAATTGACAGTAGTGGGAAACTGTCAGGGGAGGGAGGGTGGGATTGGCAGTTGAGGGAAACTGCTAGGGGAGGGAGGGGCATACCTGATCAATAAGGGTAACTGCATGTTCATGTTTGTATACCTAACCCTGAAATGTACCCCACATCTTTATAATAAAAATTAAAGAAAAAAAACTTCCTCAAATCGTTTAACATTTAAAGAACCAAACTGTAAGTTCCAGATAAAGTCCACAGACCAGAATGAGGACTCCCATCCCCTTTTGGTGTGCTATCTCCCATTTGGCCCTTATCCTATCCTCTCCTGATTGAACCATTACACTATCTTGCCTCTTTCTGATTGGTGCATTTTCAAGTCCACTCAACTACCAATAGGACACACTTCCCCATTCTGAGTCCACCATTACTCCTGAAGTTAACCTCACACTGGCAGCCCACTTTTGGGTCCTCACTCACTGCCAAGAACTTTCCTGTTGCTTAATAAGCTCTGACTTACCTGCTCATCAGTGTCCACACTTCTTGTTCTTCTTGGTCATGAGACAAGTACCTGGAATTTCCCAAACTAAAAGAGTTGTACTTGCTGAACTAAAAGAGCCATAACATAAATCATTGAACTAAAAGAGCCATAACAGAACCAACCAAACCACCAGACCACAAGACCCAGAGTCAGTCAAACTAGAAAAGCTGTCAAATTTCTTGGGATCTCATCAGGGATGGTTGGAAGGGTGAGTAAAAGCCAACCTGTGATTCTTTACTTTCATTTCCGAGGCTTCTTGTCTTCTGCTTTCCTGCTGCATTTTCTCTTTTTTTGGCATTGCCATGGCTACTATCTCTTCTTTATATCCAATGTTTTTGGTGTTTTTATAGCCCAAAGAGATAATATTACTGGATAGAATGAGTCATCTGGAGTGTAGCTCAAAGCAATGTTGTTTTTGTCTTTTCCTAGAAACACAGGGATATAAAGATTTAAATAATTTTTTCTTCCTTAGTGAATAAAGCCCACTGGCATAGGGTAGGAGGCTATTCTTCCCAATGCTTTCCCTCCTTTACATTTACATTTAAGTCCTCCCCCTCCATTATGTCAGGAATCAACATACTCCTACAGACACAAGAATTCTTTCTATGCGGGGAATTAACTTCTTTTAGTAGGCATCTTATTAGGTCAGGTCCCCACTTCCCTGGGCTCCTACATTTTCTTTTGTTTAAGAAGGATCTGACTCCATAGTTTTACCCTAACATCTCAAGTCTTGCTGGTACTTTAAGGGATCATTTGAATAGACAAAAGTTGAGGGAAAACTGACTCTTCCCTTTAAGTATCTTGTCAACTCTATGCCCAGGAACTCAGATACCTCATCTGTTGGCCCTATTAAAACTGGCTTATGCAATCTTAAATTTTTGCCCCATTTGTGGGTTGAAAAATGCTGCCTATGATAGAGAAGTGGTAGGATAAATGCCTTACCACCTGCTGGCTTCAGTCTTTTGGAGGTCATTACGGACTAGCTTACTGGACCTGTTCACATTTCTCAGACACTTTTTATGTCTCCAACTTGAATTGTTCCTTACCAGGGAAAGAGACTTTGTTTAGAAAGGAATTTCTCTCATTACTGTGGATGCTATAACTTGACCCAATCTGAGGGTCTGCTAGTCAGAGGTCCACAGAAGATCCCAAGAACACACTCTCCTTTAGAATACCTTGCAAAAATACAATTACTCCAATACATTTTCAAATATTTGGTTTGAAGCACTAGGTCTGAGGGATCCAGAGGAATCGGACAGCAAAGAGCTGGGAGACAGCACAGGTAAGCATAACTAATGCTGCAGACCAGGTCCCTTCTGCTACATGGGAGGAGATTACACTTGCATTCATAGGATAAACACCATGGGCCTATAAGGAAAGTAAAGGGATGCCTTTCTTTCCTCTTTACTCATGGTGTTAGCAGGTTAGGAAAGGGAAATTAAAGGATACCTTTCTTTTCTCTCTCTTTTCAGATAGGTCACAAGCCACCTGCTGTGCACACTCCTCTTGAGTGCATCCTATGACACTGGAATTCCTTTGATCTTCAGACTCTGAAGAAAAAACGTCTTAGATTATTTTGCACCAAGGCCAGACCAAGTTATAAGTTTCAGGATGAAGAGACCAGATCTCCAGGGAGAAGCATTAATTAGAATACCAGCCACAGTTAGACCTTTTTTGTAGAAGCAAGGGCAAATGGTACAAGGTCTCATAGATACCAGACTTTTGCCTTGTAGAAAAATCTAGACTTTTGATAATGCTTTAAGATTGATCCAGCCCTCCTAACAGTCATTTCAGGAGAACCCACAAAAGATGGTCCCAATAGACTGGAGATGCCAAACCCCGACATGGCACTTAGGAAGGCATCAGCATCTGAGACTACTACTCCTGGCCTATCCTGTTCCACTTATTCAGGTCTTCCCCAGACTTTAAGCCTGCTCCATCCTAAAACCCTCATTCTAGACAAGCTTCCATTTTACTCTTGCCCCTACAAGGAATGCCTCATGAATATGGCCCCAGTAGGATACAGGTTCCCTTTCATCTATTGGACTTGAGACAAACTAAGGGGGATTTTGACAGGTTCTCAGATGATTCTGATAAGTATATAGAGATTTTTTCAGAATTTAACCTAAGTATTTGAACTCCCCTGGAAAGATATTATGTTACTCTTAAACCAAACTCTAACTACCACTGAGAAATAAGTGGCCCTGCAAACAGCAGAGAAATTCAGAGATGAACTTTGCATCTCATATAGTGCCAGAGAATGGGAAGAACCTTATCCAATTAGAACCTTATCCAATTATCCATCCAGCAGTATCGTTGCATGACACTAAATGAAACCATGATAGTGACCTGGTGAGTGGAGGAGAAACCACCTCCAGATGTGCATATTGGAGGGCTTACAAAAGAGTAGAACTAAACCTCTCAACAAGCTATCCATCATAGACCAGGGAGCAGATGAGAATCCCTCTGCCTTTCTGGAAGGGTTAAGCATACCTTCCTAGCTTCTGAGTCAGTCACAGGGCAACTAATCCTAAAGGATAAGTTTATTACTCAGTCAGGGCCTGATATCAGGAGGGAGTGGCAAAGGCAGGCCATGGAACCAGACGGTACTTTAGAAAACCTGCTGAAGCCGGGCTCGGTGGCTCAGCCTGTAATCCCGCGCCTTTGGGAGGCTGAGGTGAGTGGATTGCCTGAGCCCGCGGGTTCGAGACCCGCCTGGGCAGCGAGACCTCATCTCTACAATAAATCAAAAAATCACCCGGGCGTGGTAGCGCATGCCTGTAATTCCAGCTACTCGGAAGGTTGAGGCGGAAGGATCACCGGAGCCCAGCGGGTTGAGGCTGCGGTGGCCGGGAGCGGCCACTGCACTCCAGTCTGGGCAACAGAGTGAGACTCCAACTCAAAAAAAAAGAAAACCTGCTGAAAGTGGCCACTTGAGTCATTTACAATAGGGATCAGGAGGAGGTTCATGAAAGAGAAAGGAGACTCAAGAAAAAGGTGGAGGCACTAGTGGCCATCCTGCAGGCTTTTAATTTCCAGAAACCCTGAGGTGCACCTGTTAGCGGTTATGGATCCTGTAAATCCGGCACTTGAAGCACAATTGTCCTCGATGGCTTAAGTTCAGGACCATGTCCAACATGTGGACAGGGAGGCCACTGGGAGAACCAGTGTAGCCTCTTCTGAAGGGGAGGGGGAACACCTGACTTGGTAATGGTGGCCACTGATCAATGAGGCCCAGGAACCACAGTTCAGTGCTTTATTTGTATCACCCCAGAAAATCTCCAGTTCTGTATGGACATGGTCCAAATTAATTTCTTGTTTGATACTGAGGCTAAGTTTTCAGCCCTAGCTGCTCATGCTGAAACTCTTTCTCCTAATATCTGCTCTCTAGTAGGAGTACTAAAAGATTAATTCAAATTATGAATGCAAAATGTTATCTATAAAAAGATGAAATAAAAAGTTAAAAAAAGAAATCAGAAAGCAAAGGAAAGATGTAAATATTGTTGGTATAAAATTATGCTTTTTGTAAGAAGGTATATAAAGGAAAGAGAACAATTTTGTATAGAAAAAGATCTTGTATGGTAATTTTTTTTCCTATAACAGAGTGATTGGTTACTTAAGAAAAAGGAATGTATAGGACAAAAAATAGAGAGTCCAAGCATGTTGAAAAATGATATGTGTACATTGTAAGATGGTATGTGGAATGTTTGTGGAAATAAATGTGTGAAAGGAATTCTATGAAAAATCAGGTTTATAAAAAATTAGTTATGTCTATGTATTAGCCATTAATATCAATCACACTGATGTTAGGCCAAAATGCCATTATGTCAAAATCTTTATAAAATTGGAAATATAACATTTGCAGGAAAGGAGGTATGGGGAGAATGGTTACTAGCCTCTTACATACAAACATCTGAATTTCATCAGGTACTCTGACCAGAATATGTGACCATGAATCCATATGATTGTCATGGTTTAAAATTATGTTGATACTTATCATAGTTTCACCAGCCTCTTTGTGTACCTTGCCTTAATTTGTCAACACACTCGGATCACTGAAACTCTTTTTTAGTAACTCTTTACATTTTACCATCTGCCCTGGAAATATTCCCTTTAAACTCTTCCAGAGCATGATCTGTTCATATATAACCCTAATCATCATGAGTGCTGAACCCATACACATAATGGAACAATCTTGGGAAAACACTAAACAGGAAAAATCAGGGTTATCCAAGCAAGATTTTCCTCAGAACTGTTTCCCCAACACTGAAGAACCAGAATAAATCACAATAACTGGGATGTTCTTCCCATTTAGAACCACTGGAACATCTTCCTTAATTAGAACTAAATATTACTTTATATGTGATAATGGAGTATACTTAGTTTTACCCTACCCATGGAGAGGTGATTGTACAATAGTGGCTGCTGTCCCTAAGGTGACGATCCTCAGTCAGGCTCAAATGGCTTCCTCTGGACATATTTTAATTTAGGATCTCTCTTGGAGCAATCCCAACAGTTGCAGAGATCTGATGTTTCTTTTCAGCACTAGCTTGCCTAACTATGAAATACCTAATCATCTAGGGGGACATGTTCATGACAACCCTATCTTACAAAGACCTGGAATAGGACATTCAATTGCCAGAAGTTTTGTTTGATTTGCTGGGATACCCTTGCTAGAAAAATCTGTTTTAAACCTCACACTCTTGGGACAACAAGATTGAAAAGACACTGTAGCTGCTACTGAAAATCAACAAATGTTCATTAACTCCCTAGCTACTGTGGTCCTTCAAAACCATTGAGCACTGGATATTCTCACAGGAGAACACAGAGGATCATATGCATTCTTAAATGAAACTTGTTTTTGAATTAACACCTCCTCTCACATAAAAGAAAACCTACAGTTCATAAAAAATAATATCAAAATTATTGATACTTTAAGAGAACAGGAGGGCTTAGACCTTAGTTGGCTACAAATTTTTATGTCTTCTATAGGGATGTCTAATATATGGACTTGGATTTTTTCCTTTGATAGTTCCTCTTTTTTGTATGACTCATAGTTGATCCATGCGTAATTAATCTCATTGTAAAATTTGTTCCTTCTCAACTAAAGGCTATTAAACTCCACATGGTAATGCAGGAGGAACCTGAAATGAAAACTTCTTTTTTCCAAGGACCTTCAGATCATCCTCTGGAGAGTCCATAGCTGTCATTCACATATGATGCCCATGATCAGCAGGAAGTAGCCAGATCAGTCATTGTTCCTACTCCCTAACAGCAATTAGGATCGCCACTCTGGAAGGGGAAAAGAGATAGGAGAAAGGAAGAAACTACTCAGGCAGAAAATTGGGGGGGAGTTCCCAGTAAAACTTTCTCAGATAGTCTAACACCTGAAGGACCAAGCAGCAAGATCCAGGTAAAATTCACAAACCAGACTGAGAACTCCCACCCCATTGTTGCATGCTATCTCCCTATTGACCCTTATTCTATCCTCTCCTGATTGTTCCTTTGCACTATCTTGCCTCTTTCAAGTCCACCCTCCAACCAATCAGCACACACTTTCCCATTTAGAGCCCATAAATGCCCCTGAACTCAGCCTTATAACTGGCACCCCATTTTTGGGTCCCCTCTTACTGCCAAGAGCTTTCCTGTTGCTTAATAAACTAAAACTTATTCACTCTTTGGTGGCCACTTTCATTATACTTCTTGATCATGAAACAACCACCTGGAACTTACTGAACTAAAAGAGCTGCCTGAGCTAAAAGAGCTGTAACATTTCCCACAACTCACCAAACTAAAGGAGCTATGACAGCATTCACCAAACTAAAAGAGCCAGCCAAACTAAAAAAAAAGCGATAACATTTCTTTGGGTCTCTTCCACAAGAACCTGAATCTAGCCAAACAAAGAATATCTGTAACAGTATCTTTATTGATTATATCTCTTTTGAAATGTTCTGTTTCTTCTTGAGTCAGTTTAGGTAATTTCTGTATTTTTAGGATTTTGTACATTCATTTAGTCTATTAAGTGGTGTATAATTGTTTTTATTATTATCTAATAATATATTTTTTCTTTAAAATCAGTAAAAGTGTCCCCAGTTTTACTTAAGATTTTAGTTATTTGAAGTTTTTTTTTTTCCTGATCAAACTAGCAAAAACTTGGAAATTTATCTTTTCAAAGATTCTACTATTGAGTTCCTTGATTGTGTTGTTTTTCTAGTTTCTGTTTTACATCTCCACTCTAATCTTTATCTTTGTTTTATTTTTGGCAGTTCTGGTTTAAATTTTCACTTGTAACCTTTGGTTTGTTTGCATTTTCCACAATTTATTAAGGTGTACATTTTCTTTATATAGTATCTTAAGGTATGACTTTAGGCTATTAATTGGCGCTCTTTTTATTTTATAAATATGTATTTGCAGCTGTAATTTTTCAATTTAGTGCTGTTTTTGTTACATCCAATACATTTTCATATGCTGTGTTTCATTTTAACTTATCTCTAAGTATTTCCTAATTTTTCTTTCAGGCTTCTTTGGTTCATTAGTTGTTTAATAGTCACACATATGTGAATTTCACAACTTCATTTTGTTATTTATTTGTAATTAATTTAATTATGGCTAGTGAAGATATATTTTATACTTTTACTCTTTTAATCTTAATCAGGATTACTTTTGTAAAGCATAAAGCATATAATGTGTCCTAAAAATATTTCATGTATATTGGAAATAATATATATTAGGGTTTTTTGCTGAAATGTTTTATGTATGTCTGATAGGTCTAGTTGGATTTAGTGATACTCAAACTTTCTATTTTGTTATTGACTTATTTAGTGAGTACTTATAGTTTCATGTTACACCAGTATACATTAAAAAAATTTTTTATGTCGATAATTTTTTATTTTGATATTGTGGAGTACAGTTGAGTTAGGTATACAAATTTGCTTCATTCAGGCACCCTTGTTGATAAGGGGTGTTTCCCCATCCCCAGACAGATATTACTACCATTAATCCCACCTCTTTCCCCTCCCTGCCATAGTTTCCCACCACTTCCCCTCCCCCGCATAGTTTCCCAGCACTGTCAGTCTTTTTCTTATAGTATTACAATGGATGTTCAAGATCCACTATATGAGTGAGAACATGTGATACTCAGATCTTTGTTTCTGTGAGAGGTCACTCAGTATTATAGACTCTAGTTCCATCCAGGTTGCTGCAAAATTCCTGATTTCGTTCTTTTTTATGGCTGCATAGTATTCCATCGTGTATATGTACCACATTTTTAAATCCAGTCCTCTTTTGATGGACAGTATGGTTGATTCCATGTTCTTGCTATTGTGAACAATGCTGCGATAAACATACGTGTACAGGTATCTTTTTAATAGAGTGATTTGAGTTCTTCAGGATATATTCCCAGTAGGGGGATTGCGGGGTCATATGGGAGGTTGATATTTAGAGCTTTTAGGAATCACCACAGTTTTCCACAGAGGTTGCACTAATTTGCACTCACACCAACATTGTAGAAGTGTTCCCTTTTCACCACACCTTCTCCAGCAACTGTTACTTTTTGAGTTATTGATAATTGCCATTCTGACTGGAGTTAGGTTTAACTTTCTTATATCAAAATCAGAGCTCAGTCTCACGCGACACAGTTTCTAATGCTGTCCTCTATGCTAATGCCTCCAACCAGTAACCAAATATAAAAATATGAAGGCATCTCTCCTGCCTAATATGCTGGAATCCTTGCTTTTCTACTTCTTTAAACAGACCATTCTGACATTTGCCTGTGTACCACTTCTTTCACAGTATTTTTTTTCCACAGTACCATGGAACTACAACTAGATTGCTGTGCATTTATCAATTAAAATTTCCTATTGGAAACCTGTTTGAAAAAGCCCTCTATCTAATATATGTATTTTTCATTGAGTTCCTTTTCTCTCCCTGTCTGTGCTTTCTGATTTCTGTGTTTGACCTCCAAGTATGCTATATACCATCTAAGGACTATAAGTATTTAAAACTTTTAAATGTCTTGTTTTCAAAATTCTCTCTTCATCTTCAAGTGATTATATGCTTGCTGTAGATCTCTTTGGGTTTATTCTTTAGTTTTCTTCGATCAGAATTTTTATTTACTTTTTTAAGGCTGTAACATTTTCTGAGTTTTTAAAAATATGGTTTATTTTCCTTTTTCTTTCTCTTATTTTGCCATGCTGGTAATACACTCCTTGTTTTGCTTGATGGTGTTCCATAGTTTAAGTTAAAGCCAGCTTTAATATTTTTATTTTTTATTGTTTTCTCCTCAGATTCATGATTTCCACTTACCTGTCTGATTTCTCTTATTGTTTCTGCAGCTCAATGTAATCTCTTGTTGAACCTCTCTACTTTTTTTTAAAGTTTATATATAGTAGTGATAAGCTATTACTGAGAGAAGAAACTATTGGAAGTACTTGCTACTGGAGTAGCAAGTACGCATACAATATGATACAATACAATACAACTGCACATTTTTCTGTGATCTAAAGGGACTTATATGTACCTGATCCCAGAGGTAGGAGATTTAGGATGCAGTCTCTTGCTTGGAAGCCATAAATGTTGGGATTTTGGTATGTTGGCAAACTCTTTCTATGGAAAATAAATAAATAAATAAACAAATAACAAGAAACAAGCAAACAAACAAAAATATCTGGGATTATCACTTGTGAAAGCAGAAGACTTGAGAAATGGTGATGTGCTGCTAGAGGGCCATTATTTGTCTGCTCCTTTAACTCTTTGTTTTGTTTTGTTTTAATTTTTTACTTTAAAAATGTGGTACAATTCAGAGTTAGGTGTACAAATGTTCATTATGCATGTTCCCTTGTTGACGAGGTTTGCTTCCTTCCCTGGCAGTTTCCCACTACTGCCAATCCCATCTCCCCTCCATCCTAGCAGTTTCCTACTATTGCCAATACCTTTCTTACAGTATTATGATAATCATTCAAGGTCTGCTTATGAGTGAGCATGTGTGGTACTTAGCTCTCTGTTTCTGTGATAGATTACTCAGTATTATAGACTCTAAGTCCTTTCAGGTTGCTGTGAAGTTCATCATTTTGTCCTTCTCTATGGCTGCAAAATATTCCATAGTGTATATGTACCACATTTTTTTTAATACAGTTGTCTTTTGATGGGCAGCATGGTTGGTTCCATATTTTTGCCACGTGAATAATTTTGTAATAAAAATGTATGTGCAGGTATCTTTTTCATAGAGTTATTTGAGTTCCTCCAGGTATATTCCTAGGGGGGAATATTCGCCAACTTTATATCTGACAAAGGTCTAACATCCAGCATCTACAAGGAACTCAAACATGCTGAAAAGAAAAGAAAAAAAAGCCCCATTGCAAAGTGGGCAAAAATATGAATAGACACTTTTGAAAAGAAGACGTATGAACAGTCAGCAGATACATGAAAAAATGTTCAGCCTCACTAGTCATCAACGGAATGCAAATTAAAACCACACTGAGATACCACCTAACTCCAGTCAGGATGGCCAACATCAATAACTCAAAAACAACAGATGCTGGAGAGGCTGCAGGATAAAGGGAATACTTCTACACTGTTGATGAGAATGTAAACTAGCACCACTTCTGTGGTGAATAACATGGTAGTTCCTAAAAGATGCAAAATATGTCCATATGACTCCTTTAACTCTTTAATGTAATTTAGTTAGAGACCAGATCACTATGTAACCATTGTGCTTCATAAACTTCTTCTATGAGAGGAGAAACAGGAAGCAATATTATTAAGTTTTTTCTCTGCACTACTATTGGGGTATGGAGTCCTTGGAAGTGCTTGTGCACCTCTGTAAAACCACTGATTTTTTTTTCCTGAAAACTAGAAAGATTTGAACAAGCTTAATCCACTCCACTACCAGAGTTAGTGAATTAGAAGCCAAACAATGGAAAGCTTTAGAATTAGGGTGATACATAGTTGGTCCAAACTCTCTTCTCCATGGAGAGAAAGCTGCATGTCGGGAATTCCTTTTCCAATTATATGACACAATGCCTGTACAGGGCTTGTGCTTGAGAGTTCCTCAGCTTTTCCTATCCATTTAATGTGAATTTTTTTCTCATTTTTTCAGTGGGTAGGAGGCATTTAATTTTCTTCTGACTTTCAGAAAAAAGTGATGCATAAATAGATGTTTACTTGTTTCATCTGTGGAGTGTAGGGTAAGTCAGAAATATCTTTTCCCACTATGTTGGGGGGGTATGGTATAAAGACATTTTAATAAGATATTCACTTCATGAAAATACAGATAGTCTTAGAAAATAATACAAATAAAATTGATGACATGTAAACATAAAGACTGCAGAGAAATGCTTAGTAACTGATAATGATCTGAAAATGTAAACTAAAAGTAAAATATTTATTATATCGTGACTAATTGTTCTATATTTTTATAAATATTCCTTCAAGAAAACATTAACCTAGTGCAGGGTTGAATTTTATGCCAAAACTGAGCCTAGGTCTCCTGGTTGACATACTGTTTTAGCGGATTCAAGTAGAGAAGCGACATGGATTTAGGATAAAAGAGCATGTTACAATTATGGTAATTATTATTTTTCTTGGCTTATTAAAATTTTTTGTTTTACAAACTATATTAGTTATCTAGGGCTGCCATGACAAATTTTCACAAGCTGTATGGCACAAAAAACAGAGATTAATTTTGTCATAAATATAGAAACTAGAAGTCTGAGATCAAACTGTCTGCAGGGTTAATTTCTTCTGAGACCTCTCTTCTTGACTTGAAAGTGGCCATCTTCTGTGTCTTCACGTGGCCTTCCCTCTGTGTCCTAATGTTTGCTTATGACAAAGTCTCTTCTTATACTGGGTTGGGGCCTACTCTAATCTTATTTTCTCTTAATTACTTTTTTAAAACTCTGTCTTCAAATAGTTACATTCTGAGGTACTGAGGGTTAGGGTTTTAAGATGTAAATTTGGGGAAACAGTGCAGATCACAACAAAATACTTTTAACACAAATTTTTCATATCTTTTAGTAAAAAATGTGAAAAAATGTGGTTTATTGGACACAATTTACTTCAATTGCATGCAATTATTTTGGTTAGGTTCATCCTGGAATTTCTAGGTCTCATTGATAAGTTAAAAATAATTCAGACAATATATGATGCCTACATTATAGTCCCATTTAGTTACAATTTCATTGGCCTACATAGTAACAAGATCAAAATATTTTTATGATTCTCTACATCTTGACCATTTTGAACCACAACAAATAACTTTTTAACCTCTTCTAAAATTGTGAAAATCTTGAACCAAGATATTATAATTCGTAAGTTCTTGGCTTATGAATATTATAGTGTTACTATATTTTTCAGTAATTTATTCTTCTTGTTTTTCAGTGTGATTTCAAAATACATTAATATGCCATATTTGAATGATTAAGATATTATTAAATTGGTAACCATATGAGCTATGTTTGCATAGAAGGGATTTTAGGAGAAAATGTCATTTTGCTTACCGACTTAATTACTAGAGTTTTTAAGAACATGGATAATTTTGAGTTAAGTAGTATATTAATATTATGCGATCCAAGGGCAAAAATTGGGCTGAATGTTTACTCATTCAACAACTAATTAAATTTTAATTCACCTCTTGAGTGGCCCCGGGCATCATGGCATTACTAGTTTCCAGAAACAGACAATTGTCAATTACTTAGAATATAATATACTTATTTAATTAGTTATGCAAATATGTCTGAGCTGCATTAATTATATTTTAGTAAATAAATATTTTAAGAGAAACAAAATATTACTTACTCATTACCTTTCAGAATGTCATCTGGATAGAAAAATTAAGTATTTTTATTTAAAAATCTGGAAAAAGTTGTTTTTAATGCTGAGTTAAAAAGTAAGAAAGTAGCCGGGCTCGGTAGCTCAGCCTGTAATCCCGCGCCTTTGGGAAGCTGAGGTGAGTGGATTGCTTGAGCCCGCGGGTTCGAGACCCGCCTGGGCAGCAAGACCTCATCTCTACAATAAATCAAAAAATCAGCCAAGCGTGGTAGCGCATGCCTGTAATTCTGGCTACTTGAAAGGCTGAGGCAGAAGGATCGCCGGAGCCCAGCAGGTCGAGGCTGCAGTGGCCAGGAGCAGCCACCGCACTCCAGTCTGGGTGACAGAGTGAGACTCCAATTCCAAAAAAAAAAAAAAAAAAAAATTAAGAAAGTTAAAATGATATTTAAAGTATAATTAAGTAATATTTAACTCTGAAAGTTTAACATTTATTCAAAATATAAAAAATATATATATTTTAAATCTCAAGGTATTACATTTTGTTTAGTATATGGTTTCCCTCCCCTTAACTAAGTTTAAATTCAAAACCTGAGAGAAAATATCTTAAATTGTATGCTGAGGCTGTTATACCTCAGCTTTTTCTTCTTGTGCTGTACTCTATCTTTTAAGTGTACTGATCCCTAAAGACTGCATTTCCCAGTATTCTATGTCTCCTGCTTCTGACTCATTTTGGATAGTGAGAACCACTGCAGGGAGAAATGACTAGAAAGGGGATTTTTATCTAGGTCATTTCTCTTGCAAACCTTCTGTCTGCTCTGTGTTTCCATTTCCTTTTGGATAGGCCCACCACAGTCCTAGTTTGCGTCCAGTCATCCAGTTCTTAGAATCCTATGTTTTTCCATTCCAACTGGTTAAGACCTTATGCTGCTACTAATTTTTTAGTTATCTCCCTGTCCCTTGTTAGGCGCACACTTGTTCCATTACTAATGTGACCAATTTTTGCATTTACTTACCTCTGTTTTGAATTTTTAAAGTCGGCTTTGTTTTTCTATTTAGACTCTGATACTTTTTTCTTAAGAAAAATCAATATTTTTGTATAATTTATAAAAGTAATTGTTATCTGTTCAGTTTGTTTTTCTGTATTCAGCAGTAATTTATATTACCTACCTCATTCTAACGTGTTTCAATATGTAAAATTTAATATTTTTTGTTAGGACTTTTTAGTAGAGAACATAACATATTATTTAAAAATTTTCTTTTACTGGACGTTATAAATATCTAGTATATTTTAGTGAATTCTACTTTGTTTATTTTATTTTTTTTTAATTTGGGGCAATCAACAATTTTAGTATATACAAGAACAGGATCGCTAAAATGAAATTTATTTATAAAAATTGTGTATTTTTTTCTTATATGTTTAAAATTCAGTCAACTTCAAAATACCTCTGTTTGATGTAATTCACCTATCAAGATGCTTTTTCCACTGCTCAAAACAGTTTTTGAACTCATTAATTTTGATGCCTTTTAGTGCTTCTGCTGTTTTTTATTTTACCCTTTCATGCTGTCAAAGATGTGTTTTCTGTTGAGGACGTTTTCATCCAGGAAAACAAACAAACAAAAACATTGCTCAGGGAGAAATTGGGTGATTAGAGAGGGTAGGACATGGGGATCGTGTTGGTTTTGGTTAAAAACTACTGAACAATCAGTGCAAGCTGTTTGTATAAATCACCCATCATGAAATGGGCAAACACATTGAAAGAATCTCCAAAACAATTTTACTGAAGTCAAACACAGTCTCTCACAATTCTAGCTGGTACACTGATGCTGATGGGTTTTTAGAACACTTACCTAGTGAGAAAAGCTTGTAATACAAAGGGTCTGATCTCCCCAAAATAATTCAATTTTGGGGGGTCCCCCTTGTATTATGAAAAATCACTTCATTTTAGGTTACTATTAAAAATGAGGGTGGAATTGAACTTTTGAAAGGGAAGTAAGAAACAGTCTAAAATGGTGATTTTTCCAGTGAGTCATTAAATGATGCAGGAAATAAGTAAATACCTGTAGAACAAAATTATTAGGTCTCTTAGGAAAAAAAATGTTTACAAGTTGCTAAAGAGATGTTTGTAGAAAAATCAACTATAGAAAGAAGTAAAATCAAGGCAGTAATGAATATTTAGATAAAAGATAAAACCCAAAGTAAAATTGCTATAATTATGTTGTATCAATTTAAATAATAAATTTATTCAAAAAGGGAAAAATGAGGAAAATTGTTTCTTGTAAAGAAGCTCCTATTTTAGTGTTTAATATTAACCCAGATACTCCAATTTTTCCTGGGCAAAACCTTCATTGTGTTTATCAGTGCAAAGTTATACTTTTCAGGAATCCCTTTTGGTTACAATTTTTTGAGTAACTAATTTCTAGCCACAAGGCATAGAAAACATTCTCATGTGGAATTATTTCTTTGTTAAAGGGAAAATGACAACTGGTGCCAATATCTACCTTTGTTCCTGCCTTAAAAAAGACATGGTGTTTGAAACAATTTTTGCAACCGAGACATATAAGGTTCAAGAAAGAAAGTTATTCTTTTGTGATTAGTAGGTTGACGATGTGAAAAAAGAGTAAAAGCCTGAGTCCCTGGTTGTACATTTGAGTTGAATCAAAAGGAGTAACTTTTTTATTCCAAAGGTTTTTGGTCATAAGATAACAATGAAGCATGTTTGTCTAAGCCATTGCCAGTCAGATTTCTGTTTAACACAGTGAAATACATTCTTCAGACATGGAGTTGGAAAATATTTTTTCCCAGTCTGTGGGCTGTCTCCCTGTTCTCTTGATGGTTTCTTTGACTTTGCAGAAGTTTGTCAGTTTAATGAGGTCCTACTTGTCTACCTTATCTCTTATAGCATGGGCACTTCGGGTTTTGATCAGGAATTGGTTGCCAATTCCAACTTCCATACGAGTGTCTCCTGTATTTTCCAAGCTTCTTATAGTTTGAGGTTTTACATTTAGATCTTTGATCCATTTAGAGTTAATTTCTGTATATAGGTATAGGTAGGGATCCTGTTTCAATCTTCTTCATGTGGTCAGTCAGTTTTCCCAGCACTGTTTGCTGAATAGGTTCTCCTCTCCCTAGTAGTTGGTGGTGGAGTCTTTGTCGAAGATGAGTTGGTTGATAAACTGAGGTTTTGCTTCTGGAATCTCAATTCTATTCCACTTAATACATTCTCAACAAATATAATCTCTCAATGTGAAAATTATATAGAACAAAATAAAAAGAAAAGAAAATAAGAAGGTTGCTAGTATTTGCAGGATCAATGTGTCTGGGTCTTTCTTCCATGACTGCAAGATAGTCATTAAATAAGCATGCAGAGCTAAAGAAAAAGGCAAATGCATTGAATGATGCCAGTGTATCTTACCTTTTGTCATGGTTAATTTTATCAGTTAACTTGACTGGGCAAGGGCTTCCCAGAGCTGGTAAAACAATTTTCTGCAAGAGATCAGCATTTGAATTGGTTGACCATAAAAAGAATATCACACTCACTAAAGAAGGATGGCATCATCCAACCTGTTGGGGGCTTCAATAGAATGGAAAGGTGATGGGAGGGCAATTTAACTCTCTTTTTGAGCTTGGACATCCATTGTATCTTGTCCTTGGACATAAGCATACCTGGTTCTCAGATCTTAGGATTGATTTTTCTCATTCTCCATCTTGCAGATGACACATAATGGGACTTGGCCTCCATAATCAGTTTCTCTCTCTCTCTCTCTCTCCATTTCTCTATGTCTGTGTATATATACAATTGTTTTTGCTTCTCTGCTTCTCTGGAGAACCTTGACTAATACCCTTTTTTTCTAATAAAATAATAAAAGGTTTTTTTTGATTGCTACCACTATTTTCATTTGCTCTTATTGGGCAAAACCATGTTTCAGGTCCATTCTGTGCTACAGGGAAAATGAGAAATCAGAGTAGGTTTGATATAATGAGTTTGTGTTTTGTCACTGAATCAAAATTCTGTATTCAGAGGGGAAGTAGAGATGTATATTGTTAAGATAGAAGTGTGTAGCAAACATTTAATAAAACAGAAATGTTCAAGTCATTTTTGTTTTATTTATAATATTTGATGGATAAAACAATAAATGTGTCATGTGTACTATGTTAAAACAAATACTGTAAGTAAAATGGATCAGAGGAAACAAAGGGGAAGAAGAATAATATGTAAACACATCAATTCATTTTTCTAAAAAGACAGAGAACTATATATATATGATGTGTTGCATGAGTCTCATGGAAACACTTTTTCAAAATAGTTACTGAAGTTTTATTATTTTTTCTGACAAATATAGAGGAAAAGAAGTTAGATATTCAATGTTTAATGTAGTTAATTGTATATTAATGGTGAACTTTCTGGTAAAAATATTACTAATTTACTAAGTTGCTGGCTATTTTCAAGCACATTATAAGAACAAATCCAACAAAAACAAATATTTTCTAAATTATGGAGTCATCAGTCCTAATACTATAAATTTTCTTGAGTATAAAAAATACCATACAAAATACAAGTAAACAATTCTTTAAATTTGTTTCAAATTTTGAACATAATCTCTGATTTTTATCATAATTAAAAGGAGAAAACACTGATATAAAAATTCAGGGATCTGAAAACAGCTAATGTCAACTCTTTAAATTATTAGAATAAAGTCAATGGTATACAAAAATTATGAGGATGACATATAGTACATTGTTATTATACTTCTGACTTTAAAAAGAATATCTTATGTATTTCGTGTTCATTTTGCAACAAAAGTTAGTTATTTTATATGTGAGAACGCTAAATTCAAAGATATCCATTAAATCATCTATAGATTGCAATTATTGGGAGGCAGAGATGAACTCATTTACTGTTGATTACTACATTCTCTTTAAAAAATTTTACCTTCAATAGTCTAGAAACCAGATATATTGGATTAGTTCAATAAATGTAGTTTTTAGGAGTGGGAAAATATTCTGATTCAATATCCTACAACTTATATAACACAAGCGGAATTTCTGTATGGATCAGGAACAATAAGAAAAATAACTTATTGATCCTTAGGAAAAAACTATTTATTTCTTTTTACAATTAATGTATGCTATCATCACGAATTATTTGTTAAAATATTATCACTAGCTGTTAGACAAACTCAAACTTACATGAATTAAAAGATTTTAAATAAAAAGTATTTAAACTTAATATATTTGTTCTGACTAAAAGGTTTCTTTAAACTTCCATATCTCCCTTTATTTCAGTTAATACATTTTTTGAATCCTTATAAAAATATTTGAGAAGGAATTAAATGAGAAGTTTTAAAAACCCTTATCTTTATGATTTAAAAATATAATTATAGGCATTTTAGGAACAATGATTTTTTTATTGCATCACATGGATACACAGATTATCCAATATAAAATTTTAGAATTGTGAGATACTACAGAAGTTACTCAAATATCTTTATTTTATAGTGAAAAACTCTACTAAAATAATATTAAGTAACTTACTAATGTCCCCAGAGCTATTTACCATAATTCAACACAGTAGATGGCTCTTCCAATCACAAAAAGGTGAAAGGATATCTAATATGTTTAGGTTTTCACAATTTCTGGTATTTCATCTGTAACTTTTGCCCAGCACATACATTTCAAATGATACATCTTAGTCAACAAATAAATTTACTGTGGATTTCAGGGAATTACAAATAAAATATTTTACTGTACTTTATGCACACATATCCATACACACACGTACACATACAGATGCATATCATTAACAACTCAGAATAAAATTTAATTATTGATTTCAAAATAGTATTAAATTGGCAATGAATGTTAATTCTCTAAAATTTCTAATGTTTATTTTTTAATTCTATTAGATGACAAAAAATATTATCTTTATAGAGGGTTCATTTGTATATAAGATGTTTTCAATAGTCTAAACTAAATGGATATATTCTCATAAATAGTTTTAATTTTTGCTTGTATACATATTCTTTGTAAATATTAACTATTCCTATATACATACATATTCTTACTAGAAAAGAACAGAAATAGCACTAGTTTCAAAAATCAGACATAGTGAATGATGTAATGAAAGTGATTGATCAATTGATTATCTAGAGTTAATTGATTATCATTAGAATGGAATAGAAAAATTGATTAACTCTTCTCAGTGGAACTTGCCAGTCATTACATTTGTATTGTTATAAAGTAGACAAGGCATTTGCATTTACACTTTTTTTATTTGTTCTTTTTTCTTAATTACCTTACTGATGAATTTAATATTGCTGCACTTTTATAGAATTATCACAATTAACTCAAATGCCCCACTAACTATTATAGCATTACTTATTTTTAAGCCCTTTATTAGTGCTTTTTATTTGTTTAAGCACCAGTTATAGGAAAATTCAAGCCTTAAACACAGAAGAGAATGTAATCAATTTATTAGTACTCTAATCCAAATCCCACATAAAGATCCTGTCATTTGCTTAGCAAACCATTTTTAAAAATTAGCTTGATAGAAGGCTCAATTTAGTTAAAACTGTCTAACTAAAATGAAATTGTTCATGCATGGTTATTTTCTTGAACACAAGTCTCTGATAGCAAACTACTCATCTAAAGATCTTATTTACAGAGGTGTTATTGATCTTTAATATTTATAAATGCATTCTGTGTAGCTAGGAGTGAAAACAAGACTGTCTTAATAGGAACATGTCAATAGATAAATTAGAATATTCTTTCATCAAAGAAATTAAAAAGGATAATGAACAAAATCATCTGACATTTTAGAAGACTATAGGAAGAAAATAATTATTTCTATCTGTCTTGACAACATAAACACAAAATTATTGATATCAACTTCTAATAAGTCATTGTAAAGTCAGTTAAAATTATTTTGTCAAATATAAATATAAACATAGGAGCATTGCATTAGAGTATATAATATCAAAATATAATATTACCACGGTGCCCATTTTCTGAGGGAAGTAGATAAACTATGATCCTGATCTTAGTAAGTTTTTGCATATTTAATGTAAGTTTGCTTTATATGAAAATTTTGTCTTGAAGGCCAATTTCAGATATTTAAGAATAATAATATGGAAAAGTAGTAGAATTAGTCTGTTATTCCAAGGACAGATATTAAAATAAGCACATTCTTGTGTTTTCATTTTTTTCTGAAGATATTTTCTAATTATTGTTCTGAAAAATATTCAAACGATGGGTTTATTCTTTAACCCATTGGTTGTTGAAGAATGTGTTGTTTAATTTTCACATGTTTTGAAAATGTTCTTGTTTTCCTTCTTGTACTGATTTCTAGATCCACTAAATTGTGTTCAGAAAGAATATTTGGCATTATTTTAATCCACTTACATTTATTAAGATTGTTTTTATGACCTAACATAATCTGTCCTAGAAAAATCTCTCTCTTCTCTCTCTCTCTCTCTCTCTCTCCTCTCTCTCTCTCTCTCTCTCTCTCTCTCTCTCTCTCTCTCTCTCTCTCTCTCTCTGTGTGTGTGTGTATGTGTGTGTGTGTGTGTGTGTGTGTGTGTGTTTGAGAAAAATGTGTATTCTGCTGCTATTTGGTAGAATGTCCTGTTATGTCGGTAAGGTCCTTTTCATCTATGGTGTTATTCCAATAATTCTTTTCATTATTGGTCTTTTGTCTGGATGACATACCCATTATTGAGAGTGATGCATTGTCTCTTGTAAACATATAGTTGTATTGTTTTAGTTGATTCAGCTTCTCTTTTTGATAGAGGAGTTAATTCATTTAAATTAGTTACTGCTAGAGATGGAGTTATTATTGTCATTTTAAAAACTTTTTCCTGTCTGTCTTGTAGTTTTTGCTTTTTGTTTTTCTATCTCTCTTTTCTTTTTCCTTTCTAGCTTCCTTTGTATTTTATTGATATTCTTGCAGTAGTGCACTTTTAAAAAATATTATGCTATAGGTATTTTATTTGTGGTTACCATAAATTTTACATGAAATGTCTTATAGTTATAGCAATCTATTTTAAATGGACAACTGAACTTTAATCACATATAAAGATCTGTTATTTTGCTTCTCTTTATCACATATTTTATGTTGCTGCTGCCACAAATTATTCTTTTGTATTGTCTATTAATATTTTGTAGTTATATTTTTATAATTTTATATTTTAATTTTATATCAGAATTGAAAATAATTAATGTATCACAGTTATAGTACTGCAGCAGTCTCTGTGTGTCTATATATTTATCTGTGAGCTTTATATTCATATGCTTTTGTGTTGTTGCCTAGCATCCTTTTATTTCAACTTGAAGTACTATTACTCTCTTTAGCATTTCTTATAAGGCAGATCTAATGGTGATGAACTCCCTTAGCTTTTGCTAAACTGGAAAAGGTTCTATTTCTCCTTCAATTTTGAAGTACAGTTTTGTAAGATAAAGTTGGGATTTGCAACTTGTTTTTCCCTGCAGCACTTTGAATATTTGTCGTCTTTGTATTCTCTGCTCTTCCAGGTTTCTGCAGAGAAGTATACTGTAATCCTATGGGGGCTTCCTTGTGTATGACAAGTATCTGTTGCGTCTTTAAAAATTATTGGGGTTTTTTTTTTGTTGTTTTTTTTTTTTTTAGTTGGAGTCTCAATCTCTTGCCCAGACTGGAGTGCAGTGGCCGCTCCACCTGCTGGGCTCTGGCGATCCTTCCACCTCAGCCTTCCAAGGAGCTGGAACTAAAGGCATACGCCACTACACCCGAGTAATTTTTTTTTTTTTTTTTTTTTTATTGTAGAGATGAGATCTCACCAAGTTGCCCAGGCAGGTCTCGAACCTGCGAGCTCAGGCAATTCACTCACTTCAGCCTCCCAAGGCGCGGGATTACAGGCTGAGCCACCGAGCCCAGCATTTTTTTACTTTTGATAGTTTGCTTTTAATGTGTTTTGATGAGCATTTCTTTAGGTTCATCTCACTTGATATCCATTAGGCTTCTTCATTGTGGATGCCCCATTTCTTTATTCATATTTCAAATGTTTTTACCATTATTATTTCAAATACACCTTCTGTCCCCTTTATCTTTTTTTTCCTTTTGGAATTACCATACTGCGTATATTATTCTACTTGATGGTATTCCGTAAGTCCCTTAGGATTTCTTTACTCTCTTCCATTGTTTCTTTCCTTTTTTTTAACTTCCATTACTAAATAATTTTAAATAATCTACCTTTGAGTTCATTGATTATTTATTCTGCCTGATGAAATGTGCTATTGAACTTATGCAGTGAAATTTTCAATTGAATAGCAACAATAACTAACGTCTTCACTGTTGACATTTTTGTTGGGCTTTTTTTATATTATCTGTCTCGTTGTGTTAAATATATATTTCTGTCTCTTTTTAAACAATGATATTTAATTTTATTCATATACTGTTTACTGAATCCACTGAACATCTCTTTGGTGATTATTTGGAATTATTTGTTTTTTTAGACTCAATTTCTGGAGATTTATTTTTTCTCTATTTGGGTCACATTTTGTTGTTTCTATGATTGCTTTGTGTTGGGCTGTATACTTTTGAAAAACAAATTAAAATCAAAAAACAAAAAACTGCCATCTCTCCCTAGTGTTACAAACTAACTTCTTACAGGGAAATACCTTCACCAATTAGCTTGGCTTAAGATTCTTGAACTTCTTATTTTTTCTTTGGATCAATCTTCTCTGGACTTGTGATTATAACCTTTTATAAGAGAGCTTTGTCAATTTATTTTCTCAGTACTCATAATCTTTTCTTCCCTGTGGCGTCTGTAGTACAGCAGGTTCTCTGGAGCGACGGCAAATTATTCTGTTCTACCTTGGCCTGAGCTCCCCCCAGGACTTTAGACTTTGTAAGGCTCTGCTAGTGCTTTATGTTAGGCAAGGCAGTCCCCTGAAAAACCATGATATTGAACACAAGCTCTGTCCTTTCCTGTCCACCTTCGAGGGAGAGTCTTCTGAAATGTGTTAACCTTGTTAGTGTAACACAGCCTGTTTGTTCTCAGTGGCTCCTAGGCATATAGAGCCTGTTGAAGCCCCTCATTGCTCCAAGACAGGTGAAACAGAGACCAGTTCCTTGGGCAGCTTTCTGAAACGCCGAGATGATTGGATTAACTCTTCAACCCTTTCTCTCCAGGTGGAAGGAAGGAAATGAGGGAGTTCTCATTCCAGTCCTGTGGCGAGCTGGGGGTAGAGACTTTAGCTGGTGAACTGTGTCATATGTGATATGGCAGAAGGGGTGGACCTTGGTGAATGAATGCCCTGAATTTTTTTTTTTTACCAGTTTCAGTGTGGTTGGTTTTATACTCACTTGGGGTACAAGATCCTCTTAATTTGTTTGCAGATTACTCAACAAGTAAATTGTTCCATGTATTATTGATTCCATGTCTTCAGTAGAAGAGGATTTGAGGCTTCCTATTCTGTTATTTTGTTGAACACTAGTTTAGCTTCTGACCTCAGATGATATCTTTTTGCAACAGATTTCTTATGTTTCTTTTCATAATTTACCTTAAAACTTTTCAGAAGACTACTGAAATCACACTATTTTAAAATATGCATATAATAAAATAGTCTCTTTTTGATTGTGCAGCTCTAAATGTTTTGATTCAACTACAGATTTGTATAAACATCATTACCATCAGATTACAGAACAGGTGTATAATCCCAAAATACTGCCTCATGAAACCCCTTTTAGTCATACTTTACCCCTAATCCAACTCCTGGAAATTAATACTATAGTATTGCTTTTTTTTTCTCTAGAATACAATGGAATTATATAGCATGCAACTTTTTGAGACTGACTCACTTAACTCAGCAGTCTTTGAAATTTATACAAGTTTTTGCTTATATGGTTTGTTCCTTTCCATTTTTGAGTAGTATTTTATTGTATATGTATTCTAGAGCTTGTTTATTCTTTCACTCTTGAACATCATCTGGATCATTTCTGTCTTTTGTTAATTATGTATAGAGCAGTTATAAATACTGGGGGTGCCAAAAAATGCAATCACATTTTAAGTGATGTTAAGAGATGTTGTCATAGTCAGAAGTGTCTGGACACTGGCTGTAACCACTTTGAGCATCTCATGTTTTTGCGGAAGTCAAACATAACTTGTAGTCACCTTATATTGCAATTGTAATACAGTTTTTTGCCTTTCTTAAAATGTATATTCATTTTTGGTAACCTCTGTATTTGTGTACAGGTTCTTGTGTAAACAAATGCTTTCATTTATATAAAATATACATCCAGAAGTAAGATTGTTGGATTACATCATACATTTAAGTTTAACTTTATACAAAAGTTCCAATCTGTTTTCCCAAGTGGTTGTGTTGCAAGAGTTTTGAACTCCATTGTCAGTTTAAACCAGCAACCTTGGGTTCTTGTCCCACAAGCGAGGAGATTAAGGAAAATGCAGACACCAAAAGGATGAATGAAAGAAGGAGTTTATTAGTAACAAAGCTCTCCAGAAAATGAGAGGGGGCCTTTGAGGGGTTTTCCAGTGCTAGGGTTTTTTTTTATTTTGTGTGGTTTTTCTCCTATCTTTTCTGAGGGCATTTCTCTCATTTACATCTCATCCACCGCTTACTTCCCGAGACCCAATTCTTATTGTGTATGCAGGTCCTTGATCAAAGTTACTCCATCTTGAATATTATCCAAAAGTACAATAGAAAAGCCCACTCAGGGGTAAAATCTCAATGCAAATGCTATGTTAATGATATTTTAATTAGCCAAGGTCAAGTTAGGGCATTTAGTTTAGCTACTGCGACTGCACTTAAGCAACAAAAAGTTCCTTTTAGCAGTACATCCTGAGTTGGAAGGATGTTGTTAACCACACTAACCACATTTCCAGCCAATAATTATATAATGGAGGTGGTGCAGGGGGTGTTCCTGTATGTCTTCTAGAGACCCTCCTTCTTTGTCTGCCTAACAAGCTTCTTACTATCTCCTCTCTCAGTTGTACCATTTTGAATTTCCATTAGCAGTGCATGAGAGTTTTGTTGTTTGGTATCCTTGCTAGTACTTTATGCTGTCAACTTTTTTTAAGGTATTCTTTCAGTTGTGTAGTAATATATCTCCTTGATTTTTTTAGTTTACCATTTCTTAAGAGTTTGTTATGTTGTATATAGTTTCATGTATTTACTCTTCATCTGCATATGTATATATGTGCATGTGTACGTGTGTGTGTGTGTGTGTGTGTGTGTGTGTGTGTGTGTGTGTGTGAAGTGTTGGCTCAGGTCAGGTAGCAGCTTTTCTTTTGCCACAGTGAGCACTTTCTTCTACATCTGTGGTTTTACTGTGTGAGAGAGAAACATGTCATCATTCAGTACATCTGTGCATAGCCAGGAAATCCTCAGACTCACTCATTTTATAAACCAAGGGAAGTAATTCTAGGAATCTGCTTGAGGTATGTCCCTTATAATATGCATCCTCTTTGGAAATAGCTAGTACTGGGTCTTTGGGTTAGCATCTATATAACTCACTTGAATTATTTCTCTAAATTGTCATAGAGAGTTTTAGAGCTGTCCACAGAAAAATGTTTTCCCTTCTTCAATTATTGGGCTATGTTTTACACTCTACTGCAAGGCCACTGGCAATGCCTAAAGAGTAAAAAACAACAACAACAACACAAACAAATCCAAAAACTCCCCTGTGAGAATGTCACTAAGCCTTTCTCTATCACTATGAAAATATCACTCAGCTCTGCTCATTATGCAGGGTTTCTTTTACCTTGTTTCATCAGGGAATATGATAACTATTTCCAAATAACATCACACTCAATCCAGGAAATCTCAACTGTGAGTCAATAGTGTGTTTTATCTTGGCTAGGTAATAATCATAGGTTTTAAACATGAAACAAGCTTTAACATTGCTTTAAAAATGAAGCAAGAGAGTCCTGGAGGGCAGGATTGTTGCCACTATGGGGAATTAAAAAATGTACTTCTATGTTTAGCTTCCCCTGAGCTTCCCTCTGCTGCATGCAATAGAACAATTTCCATTTTATTGATGATTTTGGTTGAGCTTCTCTTTCAATCCAAAAATTTTTCTGTATTGCTCAATATATGATAGACTTTCCTGGTCTCAAAATTATTTGATGTCTTTCTGTAGTGAGACACTTTAAACTAAAATTCAATGACAAGTAGTGATTATCTTTTAAATAATCTACATGGCAATATTTAAATTCAGAACTGCCAAAGTCTCCTTCAAGTAGTGGTATTCTAGTTTTGCTAATGACTTGATTCTTTATGCTATTTCAAATCATCTGTTTAGATGGGTTGTAGCTGAGGCAATAGAACCTTAAATTCTGGTAAATTTATGAATAGGGACAGGCTATCTCTGATAGAGAAAATGAAATTTCATCAAAATTAATGAGTCTCATAAATTTTAAGGCTTTCTTTTTGGTGACGACATAAATGAAAAATAGTCTATTTTTCTGATTTTAAAAATATTTTTGTTTTTTTTCTGGCTCAAATAATTTCAAACATTTTACTTTGAGCCAGGCCTTGCTGGTTTTATTAGCCAACCTCATTTATTCATATAGGTGACTATATTCCTTAACTATTGTAAATATCTTAATTTGAGAAGACAATTGTGATGATATCATTAATAAATGCACTAATTAACCTTTAATTGTTATTAGGTCTAAAAATTGTGCATCAATATATTATGATAGTATGCTAGTGAAATTAAGTATCTTTGTGGGAAAACCACAAATATATATTGAATGACTCCACGTATGCCAATCCATGAAAATAAAAACAGTACATAGCTAAGTACTAAGGTAGAAATCGAAAAGAAGGCATCAGTCAAATCTTTTATGGATTGAGTTATTGCTCTGAACTTGTCTTGAATAAAAATCAGTTATAAATGATATGTTTAAGAAATACATCTGAGATCATTTAAATGCAAAAAATCAAGGTTCTGAACATTTTTAACCAAAAGTCAGGTTGAAAATTTATTTTAAAATACCAAACTGTATGAGCTCATTTAGATGATACAAATCACAGTTCTGAGCTATTCTGATATAAAATCAGCTCTGAAATTATAGTTTCAGAAATTACTTTGTGATAATTTTAATGAAAAACCTAATTCTTAAATTTTTGATGAAACATAATATATAAGGAAAACAGTGACTAATCTCATATTTTTTAATTACTAGTTTGAGTTATGGAAACATTAACTCTGCATAATTTTTTGCTCTTGGCAAGGTCGCAGGTGACAAATGATGACACAACTTATAGTACTCTGTCTGAGTCTTTGACTAGTCAACAGCACTTTAGACAGTTTATCACAACTGTTGTTGGAAATCTTTGCTCCATTTCAGTGTTTAGGCACAACACTCTTGGCTGCGCTCCGTGGCTCACCCTGTAATCCCAGCACTTTGGGATGTCAAGGAAAGAGGATTGCCCAAGCCCATGGGTTCGAGACCCATCCGGGCAACTTGGCGAGGCCTCATCTCTACAATAAATCAAAAATTAGCTGGGCATGACAGAGTGCGCCTGTAGTTCCAGCTACTTGGAAGGCTGAGACTAAAGGATTGCCGGAGTCCAGCAGGTCAAGGCTGCGGTGGCCGGAGTGTTCCACTGCCCTCTAACCTGGGTGACAGAGTGAGACTCCAACTCAAAAAAAAAAAAAAAAAAGACGCGACATTCTCTTGTTTCCTCTCTTGATTGACACTGTAACCACTTTACTCTAGTCTATCACAATGTCTCTCCTGTGTTATTCTAATACATTTCAAAATACTCCATCTACTACCTTTAATTCATTGTCCTTATACTCTCTTCACAACATAGCACAATATAGCAGTAAGTCTGCTAAAATATGGTGCATCCTAGATTTCTTGTCTTTAAATCCAGTGGCCTCTTATCTACCTAAGAATAAAAAACAATATCCTAATAATGATCTATAAGCAAGTATATTTTCTAAGCTCTTGTTACCTCTTTGATCCTGTCTCCATTACCATCCTTCCTCATCTGGTCAAGCCATAGTGGCTACTTCCTGTTTTATAAACATGCCAGGCAAACTGTTACCATAGGGTACTTGACTTTGCTGTTTTTCATAACTACATTTATATTTCTCCTGATGTTATCATGACTTGTCCACATTCTTCTTTTACATTGTCATTCCTCAGTGTTTTTCTCTAGGTACTTTCTTTCTCTCCTGTGTTTAATTATCCTTGTTTTCATTCACATTGTTTAGTTTCTTTGCATTTATTGTTCTTCTAAAAACTCATATATTTTGCTTATTTATGTGTTTTATTTGTTTTATAATGTTATAATTTTATGTTTCATGAGAGCAAAGATTTTTTTCTTTACCTGGTCTTTGGCAGATTAGTATTTCCTAGAATGGTGAATAACTAGAACGTCATATACACATGTTGATAAATGAATTACTTCTTTTTAAGACACTATGTTTCGATCATAACAATTTTTACAGAAGAGTCCTAATATGACGTAAATTAATGCTCAGAGAGGGTGAAAGACTTGCACATTGTGTCTACTTATTTGTAATATATGTGCTAGCAGATATCTTGGTAATTGTAATGAAAGTTTATGACTATATGGGCACTACATGCATTACTTTTCAAAGGGTTCTTAAAACTGGAATATAATTAAGACATTAATAAACTCTTTTTTTAAAGTAACACACCTTTAAACAAAGAAAACTTGGGCTCCCTACAAATTTCTGCACTCACTGTGGTGGGCTTTTTCTCTCTTCTAAGTATCTCAAATAATTGTTTAATGGTAAAGAACTGCTACATTCTAATTTTCAAAGGAATGTTTGCTCATTTGCTTAATTTATTTGCTATATTTATTAGTATTATAAACATAACACAAAATAAGGACAGATCCTTGATTTTGTGATAATCCTAGTGTTGCAGGTAAGGAAAAAAATAGAATATTGCTTCAATAGACACTGATTAGAAATATTATCGAGAATAAAAACTTTATTTGATTTGAGAAATGTTCAAGATGTATCAGGAACTAAGGTTTTTAACATTTATGTGGTTATTTTTCCCTTTCTTCCTTCCTTCCTTCCTTCCCTCCTTCCTTCCCTCCCTCCCTCTCTCTCTCCTTCCTTCCTTCCTTCCTTCCTTCCTTCCTTCCTTCCTTCCTTCCTTCCTTCCTCCTTTCTCTCTCTCTTTTCTTCTTCCTTCTGTTTCTTTTTTTCTTTCTTTTTTATTGAGTTGGGGACTCACCCTGTCACCCAGACTGGATGGAGTGACATGATCACAGTTCACCTCAGCCTGGATCTCCTGGACTCAAAGCA
Organism: Cephalopachus bancanus; assembly: GCA_027257055.1. NCBI lineage: Eukaryota > Metazoa > Chordata > Mammalia > Primates > Tarsiidae > Cephalopachus > Cephalopachus bancanus. The sequence continues at coordinate 9,119,077 of JAPVLO010000024.1, read as the reverse complement.
ATTCTCTCACCACAGTTTCCAAGTATTTGGTACTACAGGCATGCACCACCATGTCCAGTTAATTTTTTGTAAACATTTGTAGAAACATGGTCTCACTACATTGCCCAGTCTGGTACTGGGCTCAAAAAATTCTCCTGCCTTGGCTTTCCAAAGTGCTGGGATTACAGGTATGAGTCCCTGTGCCTGGCCTTACATGCTTACTTTTTAATGCCAAAAGCATTATTATGCTTTCTTTATATTTTACAAAATGTTTTAAAGTATTTTTTAATATTAAGTGATTTTTATTTTATTACTTCGATCCAACTAATATTCTAAGCTATTCCCCCCAAAATTATCTTATATTACCCATATAATGAATGAGCAAGATGATATCAGAAATTAATAATAACATTATACAATGCAATATATTTTTGTTGAGCATGGGATTACATTTGTGCATTGGAGTCTCAGAATCCTTTTAATTGCATAAGACAGACATATTAGTTCAAAATTTTTGCATAATGTAAAGATCTTAGGCATTTTTGATGCTGCATGGAATATAACTAGGCAAATATTTTAATTTATATAATATGATTCTGTTTGATATACTCCTGCTTGCCTATATTCAGACTACAATGTATTTCTTAGTGTTTCACAGTCACTCATATTACCAGCATTATGAACTTGCTTTTTTCCACTGTGCTCCTTTCTTACTTATTAAGGATGGAATATAGCTTTATTTTGCCCTCTTTCTGAATTTTACAGCACAACATAATGACAACAAATTAACAGTTTTGAAAGACTATATTCTTCAGAAATATTCTTCATTAATTTATGTTAACAAAGTGCAAGGAAGGTAAACATTTGAACTGATATAGATAAATGATAGAGGGAAGGTGCTATTTACAAACAAGAACCTGGATGTTCTATTTTGATAAAAGTCAACTGGCAGAAGCCATTTTTTAAGTAATGTTATGGAAGATACAATACCTGAAGTTATATTTGCATTTATCCTTGAACGTTAAAGATGGGGCTAGCTGTACATTTCTCATTTTAAGGCTCTGTTAAAAGTCTTTCATTATATTTTTTACTATCAAAAACCAGCACTCTTTGAGACAATGTTAACACCAAATTGACCATCTCTAGAATTGTAAAAGATATATACTATAAGATAGGAACAGTGCCCCTATTTTGCTTATTGGTGATTTTGTCTTTTCTAAGTCACTACATGATACAGCTGAAGAACTAGATATATATTTTGATTAATGAAAGAATACCAGTTGTATGTTAAAATAGATGGGAGAGATAAATAGGTATCAGCCAAAAACACAGAAAAAGTTAAAAAGCAAAATTATTATTTTAAAGTGCCCTTAGTAATGCACAAATCATAAGGCTCAGTGCAGAATATGATTAGAAATATCTTTACTGGAAAATATGATATGCATGTGCTTTATAATATGTGTCATGGAGAGTAGGACAATAGGAGAGAATCTGGCAATTCGTGATCTTGAATCTAGTTAAAAGGAGAAAAATTGCTATATACAGTCAGGATAATTTGGTAGCGTTAAAAATTGTAGATTATGTCTAGTTTTATATTCTTCCCCAATCATATTAGAGTTGTGACTAAGACCTAATACCGAAAGAAAATTACTTAGTAACCAAAATAAAAGTTTGTAGAGTCTTTAGCTTTAGGTCCAACTACTTTCATAGTGTCTCTCTAGATTCTAGAATCAATTCCATCATCATCTCCATACTCATTTCTCAATCAATACAAATAATGGCAAAAGAAAGGAAACCATATTTTGAAAAGGAGTTTTAATCTGTACGGAAATGAGGAAAGGAACAGAGATGATGAGTCTTAGAAAGTTCTTCTTGTCATGATGCTGTGCAAAGTGGTGTTCCACAATAGACCCCTCCAAAATACAAATACAACTGCCATCTTCAACAAGAAACCTGAAAGATTTTTAGTGATTATGCTAAAACATGAATTGAAAAATTGGCTGTTCCAATTTTTCATCTGACGGGGTTTTCTTTCGATTTGTCAAGGGGGTGGGAGAGAATATCAGCTTGACATGTAGTAAAATGTGATTTTAAAAAATGTCTGTCTGAATGCTTCCTAAAGCCAGCTTACTGGAAATTAACCTATCTATATCTAACCTGGGCTAGCTAAAGTCAGCAATAACAACCACGGGAAGATCTTATTTAGCAAATGGTGCTGGGAAAACTGACTGACCATATGGAGAAGAACAAAACAGGACTCCTACCTATCACCATATACAAAAATCAACTCTGAATCAAAGATCTAAACATAAAACCTCAAACTATAAGAATCCTATCAGAAAACACAGGAAACAGTCTTATGCACATTGGAGTAGGCAATCAATTCTTGATCAAATCTCCAAAACTGAATGCCATAAGAAATAAGATAGATAAGTGGGACCTCATCAAATTAGAAATTTTTTGCATAGCAAAAGAAATCATCAAGAGAGCAGGAAGACAACCCACAGAACGGGAAAAATATTTGCCAACTGTGTATCAGACAAAGGCCTAACATCCAGGATCCACAATGATCTCAAATTAGGTAAAAGTATAAACAAGCAAACAATCCTATCAAAAGGTAGGCAAAGAACATGAAAGACACTTCTGAAAACAAGATATACAACTAGCCAACAGATATATGAAAAAATGCTTAGCCTCATGAATCATCAGAGAAATGCAAATCAAAACCACTTTGAGATGCCACCTAGCTCTGTTAAGGATGGCCATCATTAAGAAATTAAAAAACAGATGTTGGTGTGGATGTGGAGAAAAGGTGACATTTATACACTATTGGTGGGAGTGCAAACTAGGCCAACCTCTAGGGAAAATAGTGTAGCAATTTCTAAAGGAACTAGAAATTGACCTTCCATACGATCCAACAATCTACCTTCTGGGACTATATCTGGAGGACTAAAAATTGTTCTACAAAAAAAATGCCTACCTGCACACAGGTATTTATTGTTACACTATTCACAATAGCAAAAACATGGAATGAATCCTACTGCCCATTGAAAGTGGACTGAATAAAGAAATGTGCTATATATACATGATGGGATATTATGCAGCCATAAAGAAGGACAAAAATCATGGACTTCACAACAAATTGAATGGAGCTGGAGACAATCGTACTCAGTGATTTATCACAGAAACAAAGAACTGAATATCGCATGTTCTCACTCATAAGTGGGACCTGAACATTAATAACAATAGCACAAGGGAGCAGCAGTCATATGACACTGCCAGGGGAGTGGAGAGGGGGCACACAACAACACCTAAGGTACCTGGTCCTAAACCAGGGGAAGTGGGAACCAGCTGGAGACCCAAACATCACCTACACGTAGATTACTTTTTATCTAATTCTGACTTGTACCCTACATCTGTATCATAAAGTTATTTAAAAAATCAGAATTCAGCCCTTATAGGTTTTTGAAAGCCAGTCAATGTTAGTCAGAAAGCAGCAACACCAAAGGGGATTAACAATTTGCCAAACAATTAAGAACAATTTTGTCATTATTCCTTTTCCTTTACCCAGATCTCTCAGTACTGGTGGATTTAACGAATTAAAGAGAGCTGACGAGATGTACTCTAAATACCAACCATGTCTCTCTCGATTCTCACTTCCAATCCACCAAGCTCTAACAGCATCTGAGCATCTGAAGATTTTTCAGTCAGGTGAACTCATCTATTCCCATAATTTTACCCAAGTAACACAAATCAGTAAACTGGGTATGCATAGATGATTGTCTATTTGAAATATTTCTTTTTTTCCCTCATAAACGGAGCACAGAAAGTGAACACCGTGATTGTTAGGGGTCTGAAGCATTCTGTGAAATTACTTTTGATACCTTTGCATTTTTCATCTGTGATGAAATATATAATAATAACATAAACATTCTATAAATGTTTTAGAGAACTATCCTATACCTGAGTTTTGTCACACTCCTTTAGTTCCTGTATATTTATTTTTCTATGGTAGCAAGTAAAACATTACTACAAGCAAGAACAGGCATTATTTTAATATTTAAATGATGCCTCCACTGCTTGTGAAGGTCAAATGATGTAATTTTTTGCTGAAATTAAAGAGTTATCAATACTTACAATACAGAAAGTTATTAAAAGAATTAAATCAATACAAAACTCACATGGTAGTACAAGAATGCCTATTGTAGGCAATCTGCACTCCAATAACTAGTATCATTCTTGTATTACCTGCAATAATCTGGTATCTACAAAACAGCACCACTGTTCAGTTTAACTTAGTTATTATTTTAGCGTACATTTAAAGTTTCAAAAATTATTCACTTTTTAAAATTTAATAGTTAAGTTTGTTGAAATTAGTAAAAATACAAAGATATGTAAAGACTATTAACAATTTATCTCAAATTTTTCTTTATTCCTCAATCACACATGTACACATAGGTAAGTAAATTTAAGAAGTTGAATCTTCATTTAGATATTTTCATGTTCTTACTAATATAAAACACTATATTGATGTCTTTAAATTACTTTATTCATCTTGTTTTGTCACTTTAGACAATAATTGGGTAAAATATACCCATTATTATCATTATTTGCGCATTTTTGCTTTTGTTTTTATAGCATATGTTTCCTAAAGTTGGTGATTTGTATTGATTTACTTGCACTTTTAATAGATATTGCTAGGTAATATGCAGGTCATTTTATAGTAGTTCACTCCAGCAAGTATGGAATATACAATTTTCAACACTCTTGACAATTATCTTTGCAAAGTGTTTTACAATTTTAGGAAGTCTGTGAATTAAAACACATATGTCAAGTTTGTTTTGTTTTGCTTTTCTCCAAGTACTAGCTATATAACATAGTTTTTCAGGTGTTTTTAGCCAGTTCTCTGTATTCTTTGTTTTTGCCATTTGCTTTTTCCCCCTAATGAATAGCTTGCTTTTTTCTTAATGGTTTGTAGAACTATTTCCAAATCAGCAATAAGAAAACTTAGGTTGACCTATAAACTGTAATAGTTGTTTTTCTGCTTGAAAAAAAACCCTAAATATAGACTATCTCACATAATAAAAATAAACAATTTTATGTCATAATGTGAAAAAATGCCAGGCTTGGTGGCTCACCCTGTAATCCCAGCACTTTTGGAGGCTGAGGTGAGTGGATTGCCTGATCCCGCTTGTTCGAGACCCGCCCAGGCAACTTGGAAAGACCTCATCTCTACAATAAATCAAAAATTAGCTGGGCATGGTAGCACATGCCTGTAGTTCCAGCTACTTGGAAGGCTGAGGCAGAAGGATGACTGGAGCCCAGCAGGTCGAGGCTGTGGCTGTGGTGGCCGGGAGTCGCCACTGCACTCCAGTCTGGGTGATGGAGTGAGACTTCAACTCAAAAAAAAAAAAAAAAAAAAAATTTCAGTAGACTAAATTAATTTTTCTAATAAAAAGTAGCTTTTCTAATGAAAAGTAGCTTTTTATTAGAATAAATAATTCTTATGATTATTATGATTTCACAGCAATATTAGTAAAAAATAATATACCTCATATGCATATAGCATCATCAATTATCAAATCTCAACAACATTTTCATATTTTCTTCAGATATTTGTTTTTTTGCAGAGATAAAACAGTAGGCATGGTCAAGATCCTATCTGAATTCCTTACTGTATTTTTTATTTCTTTTTCATCTTTTGTTCACAGATGTAATTATTTTGATGCATTTTGTGTTTTTGCCATTTAAAGAAATTTGTCTTTATATAAATATTGTCACACTGTCTCCAACTTTTTGAAACTTGAGTCTTGACATTCAATATTACTTTGGAGATTTGGTTATGTTTACACAAATATTTTATTTATACAAAATTATCATATTTATTGGCATATTTTATGCCTTTGCATAGGCATAATCCCAAAATTTATGTCTATTATGACTTTTTGTATTTTTATTATCATATTTTATTTGCTTCTATTATTTTTTTCTTCTCTTCATTCAATTGAATTCATAATTTAAAATATCCAATTTATTTTATTTTTTGTTTCTGTTGGCTAAGAAATCACGTATTCTACTTTTATTGTTTTAGTGGCTAACTTCAACTTATTAACTATGCTATTTCTACATACTTTTCTGACAAAATTTTAGCTGTTTTTTTTATTTTTTTCTACTCACAAAATGAAAAACCTTGAGACATATACTCTTTTACTATTTTATAAAGCTGTATACTTACTTGTTCTTAGATATAAAATAAATTTATATTTCATGGTGGTTTATTAAGTGCATTTATATTAATATCTTTTCAATTTTTGTACTTATCTGCAAATCAAATTTTTTAGATGTTTCAGTTTATGGACTATCTGATTAAATATATTTTTATTAAATCAAGGAGGTTTGTTGGAAATGACATATCTATCATTTTCTCAAGAAAGTTTGTGAATGATAAACTTTCTCAAGATTTTTTAATCTGCTCTTTAGAATGATATTGTATATGAGAATAAAATTATTTTTGCATTGTTTCTTCTTTTTTGACTTTTCTTTTTTAGTTAGCACTTTGAAAATCTCAAATTGACTTAATTTATAATCATCTCTAAAATTTTTATACAGTGATGGCTTTGTCAGAACTGAATTTCATTTACAGTTGTTGATATTGTTGCCTGCTCTCTTATCATCTTTGCTTGCCTCCACCTTCCCTTCCAGATTCCAGAATGAAAATGAAACATTTAGGTTTCCTGCCTCTGCTAACGCAGATGATATTCAGAAGCCAGGTATTTCTGTACAAGCTTTGGTCACAAACTCATGTCTATGCTTTTTAATTTCTATGGACCCAGACTTCCGCAAATAAGGCACGAATGTCTTATTTTAGTTGTTTACACACACACACACACACACACACACACACACACACACACACACACACACACAATTTCCATAAAAGTATTTGACACAGACCTTCTATAGTGCCTTGCCTTATGCATAAGGTTGAAACAATGTTATTCTACTGTACTTAGCATAAAACAAACTCTTAACCTCTACTCTTAACCTCTATTATTTATCTCTGGACATAGAAACCCACAGACCTGTGTTTTATGATTTTTCTCTTGTTTTTGTATGTAGATATTATCACATTTGGCGTCATTGTTTATATTTTTTTCTTTCTCTTTTTAAAAGTAATTTTATCACTGTATGTTTTGATAAAAATAATGAGGCAAGAAGGAAGTCATTAAATTTCCTAGAATAAACTATTTTTACTTTTTAATTTTCATATTATATCCTGCCACTTTATCAAGTTTGATAATAATGTTATTTTGTTTATTAGAATATTATTCAATTCTTGCTTTTCAAATATAGTAATGTCGAATCTTTTACTAATATTTGTCACATATTTTGTCATCATATTTTAACACATCTTCAAAATGTTGAATAATCATGGTGATAGTGTGTATGCCTATAATATAGTTTATTATAATTACAATGGCTTTTGACTTTCTCATTTAACTTGGTTTTTATTTGTTTTGCAAAAATGACCTTATAATTTTATATACTTTTTAAAATTAATTGATATATTTTAGAACTGGTATATTTGTTATTTTTACTATTATTTGGTAAACTGAAAAACATGTCATTAGAAAACTTATTCTTTTAAAAATGGTATTTAAAATAAAATGCAAGACAATGGCCAGTTAGTCATGATTTATTGCTAATATTCTTAAGTTAAGAGTCTATTATTGCTAATTTTGTGTTTTATAGAAAGAGATTAAGTACATTTTACAGAAAAGTCAGATATTAGAAGTGAAAAGATAAAGAAATTATCACAAAGTGAACATAGGATAAGTAATGGAATATTATTGGCTTCCTACAATGTTGTCTTCTTTCCCTTGTCATTAAAATCTCTCTCCTTCTCTAAGATAAACATATTTTGAATTTCAAAGACATAGATTTATTTTGCTTGTATTACAACCTTATATAAATAGGAGCACACAGAAAATAATTTTTTCCATTTTGCTTTACTTGTATTTTGTATACATTACTACTTGCAGTAAAGTTCTTTCATTTTTGTGGTTATACAACATTCTATTATATGTCATCCATTATCCATTTTATGCTAAGACATGAGGATTTATTGGTTTCCTAGAAAATCATATATATAATCTGATAATAACAAAATACTTTTTTCATGTTCTTTATGAACATTCTTGTATATAATTTTAGGTGGATATATGTATATGTGTATGCGTGTGTGTGTGTGTGTATGTGTTTGTGTGTGTGTGTGTGCATTCTATTCTCTATACCCTAAGAGTAGAATCTGCTTGAGCAGAGCTAATCAATGTACTAAACTTTATTAGATACAATCATATGCATATGTGTGTATGTCTGAATGTGTGTTTCTAAATAGGCAATGGTTTTGTTTAGTTTTATGTGTAGGGGATATATTTTTCCTCTATGCGGCTTATCTTTGCATTTAAGTAATGGTAAAAAATACTTTATAATTTAACTGAATTGAAATAATAAGTATTTTTCTTTGTGTCAGTGCACTTCATAACCTATGTAAAAAACTTTACTTACCTCAGTTAGTACAAATACTTTCATACTTTTAATTGCATTTTCCTTTAAATTTAAATCTTAAATCCGGCTGAAATGGACTTTTATGCACATTTTGTTCTGTGACTTACGAGAAAATTGTTATTAATGCTGCTATGTAGGAAACCCAGTACTATTTTAATGTACATAATATGTTTTATAAATAGATTTAATTTATATATATATAAATATTTATATATATATCAAGTACCCTTTATGCACATGCTTTTCCCTATTCAGTTTCATCTATTAATAATTATATTAATCTTCAAATCTTCAATTGCTCTATCAACTCATCTTTGACAAAGCCTCCAACAAAAACCACTGGGAAGAGGAGAGCCTATACAGTAATTGGTGCTGGGAAAACTGGCTGATCACAGGCAGAAGATTGAAACAGGACCCCTTCCTATCACCATACACAAAAATTAACTGTAAAGGAATCAAAGACCTAAATGTAAAACCTCAAACTATAAGAATCTTAGAAAATGCAGGAGACACCCTTATGAAAATTGGAACTGGCAACCAATTCCTGATCAAAACTCTAAGTGCCCATACCATGAGAAATAAGATAGATAAGTGGGACCTCATCAAAGTGACGAACTTCTGCAAAGCAAAAGAAATCATCAAAAGAGCAGGGAGACAGTTCACAGAATGGGAAATAAATATTTGCCAACTGTATATCTGACAAAGACCTAACATCTAGGATCTAAAAGGAACTCAAAACACACTGAAAGGAAAAAAACAAACAGCTCCATTCAAAAGTGGGTAAAAGACATGATTATATACTTCTCAGAAGTAGATATATGGACAGTGAACAGACACATGAAAAACTACTCAGCCTCACTCCTCATCAGAGAAATGCAAATCAAAGCCATGTTGAGATACCACCTAACCCCAGTAAGAATGACTATCGTTAATAAAACAAACAACAGATGCTGGGAGGATGCAGAGAAAAAGGAACGCTTCTAGACTGCTCATGAAAATGCAAACTAGTGCAAACTCTTTGGAAGACAGTGTGACAATTTCTGAAAGAACTAGAAATTGACCTTCCATATGACCCAGCAATTGCCCTACTAGGAATATACCCAGAGGATCTCAAATCATTCTACAGAACAAGATACCTGCACACGCATGTTTGTTGCAGCTCTATTCACAATAGCAAAAATATGGAACCAACCATGCTGCCCATCAAACTGGAATGGATGAAAAATGTGGTACATATCCACAACGGAATATTATGCAGTCATAAAGAAGGACAAGCATACGGACTTTGCAGCAACTTGGATGGATTTAGAGTCTATCATACTCAGTTATCTTTCACAGAAAAAAAGGACAGAGTGCCATATGCTCTCACTCACAAGTGGACCTTGAACAATTATTGCAATACTATAAGAAAGGAATTGGCGGTAGTGGGAAGCTGCCAGGAGAGAGGGGGTGGGATTGGCAGTTGAGGGAAATTGCCACAGGAGGGATGGGCACACCTCATCACCAAGGGTACCTGCATAATGAACAATTGTATTCCTAACACTGAATTGTACCCCACATCCTTAAAATAAATAAATAAATAAATAAATAAATAAATGAAATTTACATTAATCTTTTTGTCTTTGTGTCAATACCCCATTCTCTAAATTAATGAATCTTTTAAATAAATACTAATAGTCAAAGTAAAATTTTTGTGAGGATATTGGATATTCTTGGTTGTTTTTAATATTTATAAAATGTGTGATCACCTTTATAAACTTCCAATTTTCATTGCATTCAATTGTTAAAACTTTAGAAAAAATTACATATTCTATTTTCATTCCATGAATGCAGCATAACCCTCAATTTCCATGTCTTCTTTAATTTACCACTATTTACCATTATTTTTAATGATTATATGTAAGCTTATTTTATAATTTTCAATACATTCTTTCCTAGGTATTTAATATTTTGTAATGCTACTGTAAATTAAATCAGCTTGAAAAAGTATCTAACTTTAATAGTTTATTGTTTGTATATCACATTCTATACAATTTTTATGTAGAATTAGTTTCAGCTCTCCTTGGTGTATACATCTATTAATTGCAATAACTTCTCTTTGAATTTTTTGTATTTTCTGTATTCAAAATTATGTCATGTTTATAATGAGTCATCTTATTCCAATCCTTACCTTTTTCGTTGTTATTATTGCACTGACTTGACTCAACAATAAAATGTTGAAAAGAAGCTGAGACAATGAGCATGCTTGCCTCAATTCTGAAATTCATGGGAAAAGATTTTGAAATTCACATTAAGTGTGATGATTTTTAAAGGTATTTTGTGGATATCTAAGTTGTATACGGAATTTCTCATCTATGCCAAATTTTCTATAAATTTCAGTGGAAATTCATTTTGAACGGTTTTTCTTTGTCCATTGAATAAATCACATATTTTTTTTCCTTTTTATTCAGGTAGTGATAAATTATATCAATTGATTCTTTAACGAAAAACAAGTCTTGGCTGAGTGCGGTGGTTCAACCTGTAATCACAACGCTTTGGGAGGCCGAGGTTAGAGGATTGCCTGAGTACGGGGGTTCAAGACCAGCCTGGACAACTTGGTGAGACGTCGTCTCTACAATAAATCACAAAAACTAGCCGGTCATGGTGGTGTGCAACTGTAGTTACAGCTACTTGGAAGGCTGAGACTCAAGGATCACCTAAGCCCAGCAGGTCGAGGCTGCAGTGGCTGTGTGCATACCACTGCATTGCAACCTGGGAGACAAAGAGTGAGACTCCAACTCAAAAACAAACAAACAACAACAAAAACCAAGTCTTTTTTACTGAATAAACCCAATAAATACTATCTTTAACATATATACCTGAATTTTCAGATAAGTATATATGTACTATAATTGCATATATACGTATTATACGTACATATATTGCAGATGTAACATGATATATGTATATTACACATATCACAATTTATGTATATATAATAATACATATATAATTATGGGAGAGATTTCTAGCTTATAATTTTATTTAAAATGCTTAATTTAATTTAATTAAATATTTAATTATAAGCTACATATATGTAATATATAATGATATTTGTATGTATAATATATACGTAAGATATGTTACCTATATAATTTTGGGAGAGATTTCTAGCTTATAATTTTTATATAGCATTTATACAACATTTATATAAATGTTAGATAATTATTTATATAAGGTTCTTTTAATACTTTGAAATAGGAATTATTTTAAACTAAAAGTATTTTTGTTATATAATTCTTAAATTATCATAGAAATAAAAAAGTCGTTATTCTAAATCTGGAGATTTTAACTATGTAATAAACACACTCACATGTAAACACATCAATAATAATAGACAGATACATAAACACATACGCACATAGATATTCAGATTTTCTTCTAAGTTTGTTAAGCAGTATTTTATGAAGTCTTCTAAATTTTAAAGTACAATTCTCATAGTTATATACTCTAATTTCCTTTACTTCTCTAGAATCACTTGCTTTATCATTTTTTCTATTTGTGTAATGATTAATTGCTCTTTTTCTTTTTTTAGTTGATAAGGCTTGTTAGAAAATATATAACTTTTTTATTTTTTTATTTTTTTTGAGTTGGAGTCTCACTCTGTCGCCCAGACTGGAGTGCAGTGGCCGCTCCCGGCCACCGCAGCCTCGCCTGCTGGGCTCTGGCGATCCTTCCGCCGCAGCCTTCCAAGTAGCCGGAATTACAGGCATGCGCTACCACGCCCAGCTGATTTTTTTTTATTTATTGTAGAGATGAGGTCTCGCTGCCCAGACGGGTCTCGAACCCGCGGGCTCAGGCAATCCACTCACCTCAGCCTCCCAAAGGCGCGGGATTACAGGCTGAGCCACCAAGCCCGGCTTAATATATAACATTTTTAGTCTTTTCAAATGACTAACTTGTCTTTTTTTAGTTCTTATTTAATTCTTTATCTGATTCTTTTCAAATGCACTAATTGCTGTATATTATTTACTTTTCTCCTATTTCCTTTAACTTTGATTTGATACTTATTAAAACTTTTGTGACAGATACTTAAACTATTGAGTTTTATCAGTTTTTCTTTTTATTATATTCCTTCGATAGAATATTTTTTCCCCTGGTAAAATCTTAACCTAAAGTCTACAAGTTTTGACTTCTGTGATTCAGTTATCATTCATTTAATTTTTTAAAGTTTCTTTTCATTTTTTGATGGCTGAGTTGTAATCATTTATTTTTAGTTTCCAAGCATTTAATACATCTTAGACATGTTTATTATGAATGTGCATAATTACTTTTTTTTTTTTTTGAGTTGGAGTCTCACTCTGTCACCCAGACTGGAGTGCAGTGGCCGCTCCCGGTCACCGCAACCTCGACCTGCTGGGCTCCGGTGATCCTTCCGCCTCAGCCTTCCAAGTAGCCGGAATTACAGGCATGCGCTACCACGCCCGGCTGATTTTTTTGATTCATTGTAGAGATGAGGTCTTGCTGCCCAGGCGGGTCTCAAACCCGCGGGCTCAGGCAATCCACTCACCTCAGCCTCCCAAAGGCGCGGAATTACAGGCTGAGCCACCAAATCCGGCTCAAGTTACTTTTTTTAATCAATATTTTTTATTATGATGTTGTGGGGTACAGTTAAGGGTTAGGTATACAATTACATTTCATGCAGGCACCCTGATGATAAGAGGTGTTTCCCCGTCCCCCGACAGATATTTGCTACTGTTAATCCCATCTCCCTCCCCCGCCCATAGTTTCCCAGTACCGTCAGTCATTTTCTTATAGTATTACATTGGATGTTCAAGGTCCATTATATGAGTGAGAACATGTGATACTCGGATCTTTGTTTCTGTGAGAGGTCACTCAGTATTATAGACTCTAGTTCCATCCAAGTTGCTGCAAGTTACTTCTATTGGGAACAAAGAACATGCTATGTAAATTTTCATGCTCTGGTTTGCATTATGGCTCAGGGTGTAGTCATTAAGAGTAAAAGTTCCATATGAACATGAATAAAAGTTGGTAAATACAATGTTCATCATATGGTCATTGTTTTCATTTTATACATGTAATGAATGAAAACAAAATTTATGAAATAATTTTATTCATGTATAAGACATTTTAAAATATCTTATATTTTCACTGATTGTTTTTGCTTTTCAAAAATCATATTTTGAGAAGTGTCTTAAAACAGCCTATATTTGATTTTTTTTTAGTTTGGCTGATATTTCTTACATATTTTAAGAGTATGTTATTAATTGCATACCACTTGTGCATTTAATTCTGAATGATGGATTATTACCAAATTATAAAATCTCCTCTTTCTTAAATAATGCTTCTTGCAGTAAATTCAACTGTGATGCTACATTGCCTAAGGTTCATATAATATATATTGAATAAATAGATCTAAGTTTAAATATTTTTATCTCTATTTGTAACATTAATCTCTCTCTTTTTTTTTTAAAGCATATAGTAGGCTCTGCATTATTTTAAATTGACTCTGGCCATCTTTAATTGAGGTGTTTGTCTTTTCATGTCTTATGCAACTATTGACAATTACCATGAGCTTGGTAAATGCTTAATAATCACATCTTCAAAAATTAAGCATGTGTGTATATATACGTAGTTATATACACATACATACATACACATATGTGCATATATGCATATATCTATCTCTATATGTATATATGTATATATAGATACTTACATAAATATTTTCTACTTATAAACATTACTGATATATAGGATGTTGAAAATACAATTTATAAATAATACCAAATTATAATATTCAACTTTACTGTACAACAAATTCCTTACAATTGATTCTCACTGAATGATTTCATTGATTTTTGTCAAACCATTGCTTTCTGTAGCCAAATTATGACTTTGAATGATAAACAATGTATTTGTATCATGAATGTCTATTGATATTGTATTTATAAGTGAGATAAAAGTGAAACAATAAAGATATATCTTAAAATCTTTACTCATTTGTCAATGAAGTGAATATCTTCTTTGCATTGTCAAATGATGAGTTTAAATAATGGAAGACTGTCTGGACTCAGTGGCTCAGCCTGTAATCTCAGCATCTTGGGAAGCCAAGGAGAGTGGATTGCCTGAGCCCGCAGGTTCGAGACTCACCTGGGCAACTTGGTAAGATCTCGTCTCTACAATAAATCAAAAATTAACCAGGCATGGTGGCGTGTGTCTGTAGTTCCAGGTAGTTGGAAGGCTGAGGTGGAAGAATTGTCGGAGCCCAGCAGGTCGAGGCTGCAGTGACCGTGAGCGTGCCACTATACTCCAGTCTGGGAAACAGAGTGAGACTCCAACTCAAAAAAAAAAAAAAAAAAAAGTGAAAGACTATTTATGTCAAAATATTGTTCTATTCTCAGTGCAATATTTACAGATAAGCCACACAAGTTTAATCTGCATTCTTGTCACTTTTAAATGGTCTGGAATATTAACAATATGATAAATGTGTCTCTAGTCTATAGCATTCACTAATTTTTGTGATAAACATACCTCACCAATGCACGTTTCAAAATTACTTCAAGGCAGACTTGATGTGACTGACCATGATACTGCAAACATAAGTGCGGGAGGAAACCATTCATTGTCATATTTCCACCATGCACAAGAAATAAATGATAATAAGCAAATTGCTATAGCTAATAATAAAAGAATTTAAATGTAAGAGTTCAAAACTGTAGTAAGAATCTTTGTCAATGATTTGGAAGTGTTAGTTTGCTCTATTTTACATTCCATTTTTTTTTTAATGTTGCACATGCCATAAAAAGAAAGGAGAGGGAGAATACTGCCTTTTTTGTAAAGTGACATTTTTTCTTTGTGAGCTTAATGTTGTATGTTATTTTAAAAATCTGAAATTTTGAATTTTTTAAAATGTCTAATTATGCTTCCAGTCAGATGAGAGAAGCTTTTATGTATTTGTATCTACCTCAGGAGTGCAATGCTGTCTGTCACAGAGCATGATGAACACACTGAAAAATTATTAACTACAATCATATTTTCATCCTTTGGTAAAAAGACAGCCTTCTTTTGTTTTGGAATGGCATTGAAGTCTGAGAGACACAACAAAGACATTATCTTTTAGGGCCATGATGCATTTGTAAAATTGTTGTAGTCTACAAAATGGTTTAGTAGCAATTTGTCAGTTTAGCCAATGCGATTAGAAATTCAGTTTTATAACTATTACCTTCCTTTATCAAATAAACAAAATAATTAGAGAAAACAGTGAAGTCACAATCCATTTAATACTCATAAACCCTTCTGTTGATGTAGGTTTAAAACTGGGCAACTAAAGCAACTATCCATCTTACTTTTAGAATAATTGCAGTTTAAATGTTATCTCAGAGCAGAATAACCCAAGTAATTAACCACTCTGCTTTTGCAGTAAGCAGTGTCTTTGCAAGCAGTCTGTCTTTGAAGCAGAACTAAAAGAAATAAAATCATTTTTTAAAGTACTATGTTATTTTCCTGAAGCAGTTTGTCCCAATTAATTTGTTGAATATAAGATGTCCAATGAACCAGAGTGTTCATGTTACTTGACTACACTAAAACGTGGTTCAGTTTGCTGTACTTTATATTCCTTTCAGCAAAGAAGGAATTCTTGCTATATACCATTTTCATAAAGCTTGTGTTTTTCTGAGCAATTTATGGAATATTTGATTATATTTTACTCTTACAGTTTTGAGAATTAGGGTAACATGCTATTCCCATTTTACTGAACGATTCAAAATATTTTCTATATGTCTTCTCTGAAAATAAGTGAATATTAAGTTTATATGACAGTGAATAAATAGGCCAATCTAGTTGAGACAAAACAAGTGTTCCATCTCTAACCATATGTTTACCTTGACTGAGTTTTCCCTAACTCAGCAGTGCTGACCAGTGCTACTCTGTCTCAGGTGTTTTGTCTAAGGGTAAAGTTCTAAATCATGATTTCCAAAGCCAATGTCTTTGACTTCAAATTAGCTCACAAAAAATGCTTTATTAAAAACTACTAATAGAAGTGATTAGGGACATTTAAAAATAAGAGATAATCATTCTTTTCCTTGCTAAAGCATGTATTAATGATAACTATTTAAAACAATTTCCTAAATATAATATTCATATTCAATAATCTCCTAATTCAATAGAGTTAATATTTATTATTCATCAAGTTTTATTTAATTAGTTGTCTTTCAAAAGATTATCTTGATTATATTCTTGTATTAAGTATCATTTACTGAGAAGACTATTTGTTGAAATGTTACAAGAAATGTTACATCAAATATGATATAAACTTTCAGGTTGTTGATATATGTTTTTACTCCAAAGTGTGCTGATCATAAGAATATTTAACTTCTAAATTTTAACATTTATTAAATAACTATCAGATATGACCTGCACAGGTATTTTAGTTCTTAATGAGGTCACTCTCAATCAACAATTTTTAAAAGTACAAGGTTTAAAAATATATATATGATGTTCCATCCGTAGCACTGACAGGATAGTCAAATAGATTTGATCACTTCTTTTTCCCCCTGCATGTGAGGTAACCTGCCTTTCATTTTGTTTGTGTAAGGCAACTGGCAGAAATTGTGAATACATACAACCTTTGTTTTCACTTTCAGTTTGAGAGTTTGAGTCCTTAACAGTGACAATACAAAGTAGACATGTTAAAAGGCTCTCTTAGATACAACTGACAAGTTCATATATGCAAAGTTTGTATTTGCAGTTCTTTGGCCTGTCAAACAGTTACACAAGAGACGTGAGACACAGAAAACCTAGCATAATCCATAGATTTTATAAAAATCCCTTTTTCTCAACTCTTAAATTCTCTTTCTCCTTTTAAAGATAAGATTTTCAATGTGCAATGTCTAAAAAATTCTATATTTCAGACCACGTTATCACAGACATCACAGCACTTTCTTTTCACCCCACTAACCACTTTGATTCACTTCCACATTTCCCTTATTCTAAGAATTTCTAACTTTTTGTTTTTCTTTTGAGTTGGGGTCTCACTTTGTTACTCTGGTTGGTGAAATGGCATACTCTCACGACGATCATGGTTCACAGCAGTCTCAACCCACTGGGTTTAGGCAGTCCTTCCATCTCAACATCCGTGTTTTTTTTTGTTTTTTTTAATTTGGTGTAGCTGGAACTACAGGTGCATGCCACCAACTGAGCTTCTCTCTCTCTCTCTCTCTCTCTCTCTCTCTCTCTCTCTCTCTCTCTCGATGAGTTTCTATTATGTTGTCAAGGTGGGTCTCAACCTCCTGGGCTCCAGCAATTCAGCCACCTTGGCTTCCCAAACTTCTGGGATTGCAAGTGTGAACCACCATGGCTAAACTTTTTTGTTTTTCTTAATAGACTATATCAATATTCTTTACTTAATTCCTCTTCCTTTTATTTCTCTCCTACTTCTGCATCATGTAAAGCCCAAACTCCATTTGCATAGGTAAAAATAGAAAAAAAATCAGAAAGTTTTCATAATAGAAAAAGGAAAATGCATTTATTAACATATTTGTTTTTCCATCAATGTGATTTTTTTTATTCCCAAGTGGTGGTTCTTGGAAAAAAAAAAATAAATCAATGCTTTCCATTTGGTGAATTGTATCCAAATGAAGAGTCCTGAAACTAGCAATTTTAGGAATCTCAGAGGATATGCATAATTTTCGCAGTGCTAAAGAAGAGTCTAAGGATTATTGCCCATATGTCATTATGAAAATAAAAAAATAGCTTCTGATGTATTCTGTAAACACATGCTAGTCCTTGGAAAGCTTCTTTTCAATAAAACAAAACAGTTAATCAGTTACTTCTACACTTACCACCTGTTGACAACATAGTACAAGGGAATTAACTGGATTTTGGACAGAAAACACTTGGTTTTAATCAGGCTTCTTTTCCATGTTACTTGTGTGGACTCAAGTAAATGTACCTTAACCTCAATTTTGCCAAATGTGATGACAAATTTCTAATTATTTTTGTAACATTGCTGTGAGAATGAAAGGTGATATATATATCACCTAACAGAATGACTGGCACATAGTGGGCACTTGATGGATGGAAATAAAATTTCTTTATATATTTATTTTTTAATTATTTAAATATCAACATAGATATACATGCAATTGTGTTTGTGTATTCACTTATTCATGATGGATAAATTAATCTGACATAAAACATGAGTATAATTGTATAAGAAACTTATTTGCCATTACTACCATTGCAGTTTTTTGTTTTATGTTTTTTTGGTCTTGCAAGAAAACCCAAATATCAGAAGGAAGCCTGAATAGAAAAAAAAGAAAAGAAAATGAGCTTGTTAAATTTTGCTAATCAAATACTGCATGAATTACTACCTCTAAACACCTTGGTAAAAGCTGACAATAAGACTTAAAGCAAATTATAAATGCGATTCAGTCAATGATAATTTTAAGAACATTAATTAAATCTGACACTTTGAGGCACATGATCCAATTTTTCTTTAATAATTTTCATAGGTCAAAAACTCTCAAATGAGCTAACTAGAAATTACTGGCAGGTGATCACAAGAACACTCAAAGTCCATCAAGAAGTACAATATGATATTAAACTCCACATTTACACACACTTCTATTAGACATATATTTACACAAATTACAGAAAGTATTGAAATACTTGAAAATTGAAAAGGTTTATATATATCTTAAATGGTGTATTATCTCTGTTTACAGTAAGAAGAGCATAGGTGAATTTTTGTGATAAAATTGTACTATTTCTGAGCTCAAGTAACTTCAAATTTTCATCACCAAAGTATGCACTATTGTTTCAGATTACCAAGAAGCTGTTATTCAATTCTAATCTTTAATGCCATGTTCACTGACTAAAAACAATTTGAATTTGTAAAGGTGTTCACCTAGTCAATAAAGTAAATATTATATGTATGACCTGAAGTAGTTGAGAGTGTTGACAATGCAGAAATGTTAAGTGTGTTGAATGATGAAATAGTTTAGATTGTTGTCCCCTCCAAATCTCATGCTGAAATGTTATCTCCAGTATTGGAGGTGAGGCCTTGTGGGAGATGATTGGATCATGGGGGTGAATCCCTCACGAATGGCTTCATGCTGTGCTTAAGGTGATGAGTAAGTTCTCCTTCTACAAATTCACTGGAGAATTGATTATTTAAAAGAGATGGCCAGGCTGGGCACAGAGGCTCACATCCATTATCCCAGCATTTTGGGAGGCTGAGGTGAGAGGATTGCCTAAGTCCAGGGTTCAAGATCATCCTGGGCAACTTGGTGAGACCGCGTCTATATAATAAATCAAAAAATTAGCCGGTCTTGGTGACACATGCCTGAATTTCCAACTACTTGGAAGGTTCAGGTGGAAAGATCACCTGAGCTCAGTAAGTCAAGGCTGCAGTGGCCGTGAGCATGCTGCCGTACTCCAGCTTAGGTGACAGAGTGAGACTGTGCTGCAAAAATAAAAATATAAATATAAATAAATCAATAAAAATAAAAGGGCTGGACATTGCCTTAGATAAATAATTTATGGCAGAGACCCAAAAAGCAATTGCAACAAAACAAAAATAGACAAATGAAACTTAAATAAGCTAAAAAACTTAAGCTAAAAAACATAACAAAATAATCATCAGAGTGAACAGAAAACTTACTAAATGAGAGAAAATATTTGCAAATTAAGAGTCAAACAAAGGTTAATATCCAGAATCTATATGGCACTCAAGTCATTCAACATTAAAAATTACCAACCCCATCAAAAAGTGGGCAAAGGACATGAATAAACACTTCTTAAAAGGAGACACACATGTGGCCAACAGACTTATGAAAAATGTTCAACATCACTAATTTTCAGAAAAATGCAACTTAAAACCACAATGAAATATCATCTCATACCAGTTCAGAATGGCCATTATTAGAAAGTCAAAGAACAACACACGTTGGCACCATTGTGGAGAAAAGAAAATGCGGATTCACTGTTGGTAGAATTGTAAACTAGTTCAACCACTATGGAAAATACTATAGCTATTTCTCAAAGAACAAAAATATGAATTTCCATTTGGTCCAGCAATCCCACTACTAGGGATCTACCTAAAGGAAAAGAAATCAATATATAAAAAAGATACCTGTACTCATATGTGCATTATAGCACTATTCATAGTAGCAAATTCATGAAACCAACCTAAGTGCCCACCAACAACTGACTGGCTGAATAAAATGTGGTATACAGGCACCATGGAATACTACACAGCCATTAAAAAGAATGACATCGTGATGTTTTTAGAAACAAGGATGGTGCTGGAGATCATCATTCTAAGTGAACCACCTCAGAAACAGAAATGCAGCACCACGTGTTCTCACTCATATGTGAGAGTAAACAGTTACAAAGCTGGAAATAATAGACATTGTTAATTTTATTAATTGCTGTTGAGAAACTAAAATGCTAATACAATTTATAAATAATCTAATTATTTATGTTTCTTAACTTTTTTAATCAATATTTTTAATTATGATATTGTGGGGTACAGTTAAGGGTTAGGTATACAAATATGCTTCATTCAAACCCCCTTGTTGATAACACGTCTCCCCGTCCCCAGACAGATGTTTACTACCATTAGTCCCATCCCCCCCATAGTTTCCCACCACTATCAGTCTTTTTCTTATGGTAGTACGTTGGATGATCAAGGTCCAGTATATGAAGTGAGAACATGTGATACTCAGATCTTTGTTTCTGTGAGAGGTCACTCAGTATTATAGACTCTAGTTCCATCCAGGTTGCTGTGAAATTCATGGTTTTGTTCTTTTTTATGGCTGCGTAGTATTCCATCGTGTATATGTACCACATTTTTTAAATCCAGTCCTCTTTTGATGGACAGCATGGTTGGTTCCTGGTTCTTTGCTATTGTGAACAATGCTGCGATAAACATTTGTGTGCAGGTATCTTTTTTATAGAGTGATTTGAGTTCTTCAGGGTATATTCCCAGCAGGGGGATTGCAGGGTCATATGGGAGGTTGATGTTTAGAGCTTTTAGGAATTGCCACACTGCTTTCCACAGAGGTTGCACTAGTTTACACTCCCACCAACAGTGTAAAAGCGTTCCCTTTTTTGCCACACCCTCTCCAGCAGCTGTTATTTTTTGAGTTATTGATAATTGCCATTTTGATGAGAGTTAGGTGGTATCTCAGTGTGGTTTTGATTTGCATCTCCCTGATGATTAATGAGGTTGAGCATTTCTTCATGTGTCTGATGGCTGCTCGGATGTCTTCCTTTGTGAAGTGTCTATTCATATCTTTTGCCCATTTTATAATGGGGTTGTTTGTTTTTTTCTTTTCAGCACACTTGAGTTCCTTTTAGATCCAAGATGTTAAGCCTTTGTCAGACCTGGAGTTGGCAAATACTTTTTCCCAGTCTGTAGGCTCTCTCCCTGCTCTCTTGATGGTTTCTTTGGCTTTGCAGAAGCTTGTCAGTTTAATAAGGTCCCACTTGTCTATCTTATCCCATATGGCCTGTGGGTTTTGAGTTTTGTTCAGGAATTGGATGCCAGTTCCAATTTCCATGAGAGTGTGTCCTTCATTTTCTAAGGTTCTTATGGTTTGAGGTTTTACATTTAGTTCTCTGATACATTTAGCGTTAATTTTTGTGTATGGGGATAGATAGGGGTCTTCAGTCTTCTGCATGTGGTCAGCCAGTTTTCCCAGCACCATTTACTGAATAGGTTCTCCTCTCCCCAGTGTTAGGTGGTGGAGGTTTTGCCGAAGATGAGTTGATTAAGAAATTGAGGTTTTGCTTCTGGAATCTCAATTCTATTCCATTGATCTATATGCCTGTTCCTATACCAATACCGATCTGTTTTGATGATTGTAGCTTTAGAGTAAAGTTTGAAGTCTGGTAATGTGATACCACCTGCTTTGGTTTTTTTGCTGAGGATTGTTCTGGATATTCTTGGTCATTTGTGTTTCCATATGAATTCCTGTGTTGCTTTTTCTAGGTCTGAGAAGAATGTTGCTGGTAATTTGATGGGTATTACCTTGAATCTGTAGATTGCCTTGGGTAAGATGGACATCTTCACAATGTTGTTTCTTAACCTTTTCAAGAAAATGGGAAAGCTTCAGATCAAGGTAAAATCTTGACTTGCTTTCAAAATCCAATAGCCACTTTGTGTAAGAGTCGGAATGAAGTCTAAATTTTCCTAAGTCTTAATCCAGTTTCTTTTCTTTGTATGTTGTTTGGTATCTTTTTGTTGTTTCTGTTTCTGAACATATAATGCTAATGGAATTTTTTATTTCTATAATATAGATATAAATATGCAGTAGAATAATCCTGGAAAAAATAATATGGTATATTGGTTGCTTAAATTAAAACTTCAAAATAATTAATTTATGAAGTAGAAATTTTATTTTTCCATGAAGTGCACACTAACTTCAAATAGAGTTGTCGTGTTTACCTCATGTATATTTAAAATTGAAATGATACTATACTATGTACTCCTATAGATACAAGTTAAAGTTATTTAAGTGTATAGGAAATACAGATTAAATGAGTAATTCAAAAGGTATGCAAATGGATGAATTTCTAAACTATTTTTTGTTGATCTATTTGTTCTCATATCAGTACCACACTGTATAGTTATTGTGGCTTAATAAAATTCTTGAAATGCAATGTGGGACCTAAGTGTTCTTTTTTTACAAATTATTTTTACTATCATATATCTTTTGTATCCCATGAAATTTAGAATAGCTCCTCAATTTCTGCAAAACTGTCTGTTGTGGTTTAGATGGAAATAGAATTGGATGCATATATCAATTTAATGACATTGACATAAAATCTTTATTCTTTCTAATTAGTAATCTGTTCTTAATTTATCTCAAAAACATTTTGTATATTTTAGTAAGCTGGCTAAACCTTTAATGACTTCAATGCCAAATTAAATATAATATTTTAAATTGCACTTTCCAATCATTTGCTATTAAAATGTCAAAACATTAATAATTTCAAATATTGACTTCAAACTCTGCATTTTCTATGTGAGTGATTATGCTGTATTAATGTCTCTCTATCTAATGTTATGCTTTCTTTTTTTTTTTTTTCTTCACTGCACTGACCAGCATCTCTATGTGATGTTGGAAAGGAGATATGAAAATGCATATCCTTGGTCACTCACTAGCTTAGGAAAAAGACTTTAAATAATTACCAGTTATCCAATAATTTAGATATAGAGTCTTTTGGATGTCAATGATCAGATTGAGAAAATTTCCTACTTTGCTAATTAAAAAAACATAAATTCATGTTGCACTTTTTAATAGTTGTTCTGCCTGTATTAGGACCAATTTTTAACTTTTCTCCATAATCTTGTCAGTCTTGAATCTCATAATTTAATTTCAGTTTTCAAAAATTTAAATTTCAGTTTTCAAAAATTCAAATTTTTATACTTGTTCATGATATATCATAATATATTATCCTCTTTGCATATTACTTTATTCAATTTACTAATCTTTTGTTAAGTTTTTAGTTTATACCTTGGTTTCTGATTATTAAAAAATATCTGATAAATTTTAAGCATGTAGCTTATAGTGTAAATAGAAATATTCAAAAATAATATAAAATTTATATTTTATCTTATATCTATTTATTTAATAGGAGGGAGAAGAGGAGGCATGTTGATTTAAGGTAAGATATTGTTGACTGTCCCTGAGGAAAGACATAATTTTTCCCGCAACCCCCTCTCATTATTTCACTCTTTGAAATACAGAAAGTAAAAATTTTTCTTAAGTGTATTTGCAGAAAACAAAACAAAAAGTAGATGCTGCTAATTCTTTCACATAAAATCTTGCAGGCATTGGTCTCCCTTTCCCAGATGTCCTGTATAGCACATAGGATTATGTATCTGGCTCTGTGACGTAGAAACGGATTGAGATATCACAAAAGTTGTGCATGACTCAGAGTGATAGAAGATATTATGTGCATATTTACGCTAAACAAGCTTGGAAATACCTGCGAGGGAACTGGGAGACCTAAGAGGTCTCATTCCTGGGATGCAAGTGAGATGTAATGACTTGCATCAATATAAGAAGATTGCAAAGAAACATCAAAGGCAACAGTGAAAGAAGATGATAACCACTTCTCCCTTGTCCCTTTATATCCAAATAACCCAGAATTTCAACTCAAGCTCAGTAAACAAGAGAAGGAATAGCAAATCCCAAATTCATTTAAAAACCTCAGATTTCACTGGTTTATTTGAATTGATAAGATTTTCTGCCAAAATATTAGCTAGAGCATTCGATTAAGTATTATAGTCAATTATTTTTTAAAAAGCTAATTTTATTTATATACTTTTTTTCTGAAGCGAAAGATTCCTACAAATGATACATAACCAATTGGATTTTTCTTGTTTTTACCTGGCTATATTTTTGTGACCAGAATAATTACACATGCTTTCTTTCTTTGCCTCCAAGTTTAATAAATTAGTTCTTTTCTCTTTCCTACAGGCTTTATTGTTAAGTCATCAATTACAATGACTGTTCTTTGTTGAATACTATTCGTAAAATGCACAGTCCCCAACTGGATCATTATTCTCTAAGAATTGTCATGACAGCTAAAGCAGAGTTTGTCTACCTCAATCTTTACTAGCAGAAATACCAGTCTACTTCTAGCTTTCTGAAGAACACATCCAAAACTAACTCATACTCTCTGTCAAGAAGATGCTGTATGTAAACCTATCTGGACAATTAAAATTATGTATAATTAAAATTATACATCATTTTTCACATACAGAAATGCAATGTTTTCCTCCCTAAATATTGTACATTTTTAAATTTTTGACTTGTTAAATTATTCTATTTTAAAAATCACCTTCCAGTATTTTCTCCTAACCTGAACTTTAGCTAACTTTACTGTTAGCTGGGTAAATGTGATTTTTTTTTTTAACCTTCAAAGAAAATTGACAACTCAGTGGCTACTATGAATTATGATCTATAATAAAGTACATGACCTAAAGCTTGCCAGAATATAGTAAAAAAATTAAAGAATTGTTTCTCCCTTTTAAATAAAGGAAATGAAAAGTACAGACAAATGTGTTTTTTTCATAATATATATATTTCTTTTCATATGTTGTTTACAAAATTAAATAGAGAATTAAATGTAATTATCTATAGACTTGTTAACCTGAATAAATATTCTGATGTGCATTAAACAAACAGAAGATTGCTTAATCTCTATTTCATTAATTTCATTACTATTAGAAGACACTATTAACAATTCAGTACTTCAACACATGGGTGATATTTTAAAAGATAATGAAAAAATAAACATATGTTAGAGGTGATAGATCATACGATGACATCTGTGTGTCCTTTCTTTTTTTTTTGAGTTGAAGTCTCACTCTGTAGCCCAGAGTGGAGTGCAGTGAGTGGCTGCTTCCGGCCACTGCAGCCTCGACCTGCTGGTCTCCGGCAATCCTTCTGCCTCAGCCTTCCGAATAGCCAGAATTACAGGCACGCGCTACCACACCCGGCTAATTTTTGACTTATTGTAGAGAGAAATCTCGCCAAGTTGCCCAGGCGGCTCTCAAACCCGCGGGCTCAGGCAATCCACTCACCTCAGCCTCCCAAGGTGTGGGATTACCGAGCCCAGCTGAGTGTCCTTTCTAAATGCTCTGAGGTTCCAATACCAGGAAATAAAAGTCCAGGAACACCTTCAATTTAATATTTCTAGTACACAGTTTTCTTTCAGATATCATCAAGCATGTTGAGGTTTTTGACACTGAATTGCCAGAGTAATCTTCAATTTCAGATGCTGTTTTATGTTACAATTATAAGTACTTGTAAACAATTGGACAGCGAAAAATACCAAGTGTATAGTCCTTTAGAAATAAGTTTGATCAGGAATTGGATGCTAGTTCCGATTTCCATGAGGGTAATTCCTTCATTTTCTAAGGTTCTTATGGTTTGAGGTTTTACATTTAGGTCTCTGATCCATTTGGAGTTAACCTTTGTGCATGGGGATAGATAGGGGCCCTGTTTCAATCTTCTGCATGTGGTCAGCCAGTTTTCCCAGCACCATTTACTGAATAGGTTCTCCTCTTCCCAGTGGTAGGTGGTGGAGGCCTTGTTGAAGATGAGTTGGTTGAGAAATTGAGGTTTTGCTTCTGGAATCTCAATTCTATTCCATTGATCTATATGCCTGTTCCTATACCAATACCAATCTGTTTTGATGATGGTGGCTTTATAGTAAAGTTTGAAGTCTGGTAATGTGATACCACCTGCTTTGGTTTTTTTTTGCTGAGGATTGTTCTGGCTATTCTTGGACGTTTGTGTTTCCATATGAATTCCTGTGTTGTCTTTTCTAGGTCTGGGAAGAATGTTGCCGGTAATTTGATGGGTATTGCATTGAATTTGTAGATTGCCTTAGGTAAGATGGACATCTTCACAATGTTGATTCTTCCAGTCCATGAGCATGGGATATTTTTCCACTTGTTTGTGTTATCTTTGATTTCTTTGAGCAGTGTTTTATAATTTTCATTGTGAAGGTCTTTCACATCTCTGGTTAGGAAGATGCCAAGGTATAAGAGAGAAGATAGACAAGTGGGACCTTATTAAACTGACAAGCTTTTGCAAGGCCAAAGAACCATCAAGAGAGCAGGGAGATAGCCTACAGACTGGGAAAAAATATTTGCCAACACCAGGCCTGACAAAGGCTTAACATCCTGGATCTACAAGGAACTCAAATGTGCTGAAAAGAAAAAAACAAACAACCCCATTATAAAATGGGCAAAAGATATGAACAGACACTTCACAAAAGAGGACATCCAAGCAGCCAACAAACACATAAAGAAATGTTCAACCTCACTAATCATCAGGGAGATGCAAATCAAAACCACACTGAGATACCACCTAACTCCAGTCAGAATGGCAATTATCAACAACTTAAAAAATAACAGCTGCTGGAGAGGGTATGGCGAAAAGGGAACACTTCTACACTGTTGGTGGGAGTGTAAACTAGTGCAACCTCTGTGGAAAACTGTGTGGCGATTCCTAAAAGCTCTAAAAATCGACCTTCCATGTGACCCCGCAATCCCTCTACTGGAAATATACCCTGAAGACCTCAAATCACTCTATAAAAAAGATACCTGCACACGTATGTTTATCGCAGCGTTGTTCACAATAGCAAGAACCTGGAAACAACCATGCTGCCCATCAAAAGAGGACTGGATTAAAAAAATGTGGTACAAGCCGGGCTCGGTGGCTCAGCCTGTAATCCCGTGCCTTTGGGAGGCTGAGGTGAGTGGACTGCCTGAGCCCGCGGGTTCGAGACCCGCCTGGGCAGCGAGACCTCATCTCTACAATAAATCAAAAAATCAGCCAGACATGGTAGCGCATGCCTGTAATTCCGGCTACTTGGAAGGCTGAGGCGGAAGGATCGCCGGAGCCCAGCAGGTCGAGGCGCGGTGGCCGGAAGTGGCCACTGCACTCCAGTTTGGGTGACCGAGTGAGACTCCAGCTCAAAAAAGAAAAAAAAAACCACACAAACCACCAAAAAAAAAAAATGTGGTACATATACACGATGGAATACTACGCAGCCATAAAAAAGAACAAAATCATGAATTTCGCAGCAACGTAGATGGAACTAGAGTCCATAATATTGAGTGACCTCTCACAGAAACAAAGATCTGAGTATCACATGTTTTCACTCATATAATGGACCTTGAACATCCAATGTAATACTTTAAGAAAATGACTGATGGTACCGGGAAACTATGAAGGGGGAGGGGGATGGGATTAACAGTAGCAAATATCTGTCTGGGGATGGGGAAACACCTCTTATCAACAGGGTGCCTGAATGAAACATAATTGTACACCTAACCCTTAACTGTACCCCACAAAACCATAATAAAGAATATTGATATTAAAAAAAAATCCAGTACAACTCCAAGAGGAGACATTGCAGAAGAACCAGGTTGAGTCTATAAGGAACTGCACATGGGATGGCATACACATGCTGTATCAAGGTTGACACCATCTTACCATATCAAACTGAAAACATCACCACGATCTAGATAAACAGATATGTTTTACTGGAAACCTATTTTTTCTTTGTTTGTGTGCTGTGCACTAGTAGGCTGGCTCAGTAATAAATATATGAGAACTTTTGTTTGGTAAAAAAAGAAATTCAGATTCATATTATTGGTACTGTTTAAACTTATGAATTCCCACTCTGAGGAAAATTGCATTATTCACTTTCATTTTCATATATGTAGAAGATCCTCTTCTTGATTTAAAACAAATATGTTTCTCTGATTCACTCTGAATCACAGCTAAGACATTTACTAAAGGAATAAGTAACAACTACATACATGACAACTGGATAAATAAGGAGAGAAATCTGTTTAAATAAATAAGATGATGCAGGCTGAAAAAAAAGAAATAAGTTTGAGAACAAAATATTTTTAGAGAATATAGCTGATACAGATTAATTAAAATTGCATAAATAGTAAAGTAGCATTGACTTGGCCTTTTAGCAAGAAACTAGAGCAAGAAACTAGCAAAGGCTCGTTGACATCAGGATTCACTGTGTGTATTTCACAAGCATTACTTAGCAAAAATTCACTTTAGATTAACATTTATTAAACCATGTAGGACAATAGAAACATCTAAGTTATATTTCTTCAAATATTCTAAAATTTAGAGCTTTTAGAGTCACAAATTAATTAATTTTCATGGTTTTGTTTTGTTTTGTTTTTCCAATACCAGGCTGTTTTGATTATTGTACAAAAAATTTAAAAGAAATTATTTTGTGACTCTAAGAACAGGATAGAGATTCTGGAAGCAAACTCAATTTTTCAACCTCTCATCTTCAGTAAAGCCTTCACAAACAATCTCTGGGAAGAGGAGACCCTATTCAGCAAATGGTGCTGAGAAAACTGGCTGACCACATGCAGAAGAATGAAACAGAACCCTTACCTACCCCATCCACAAAAATCAGCTCTAAATGAACCAAAGACCTAAATGTAAGACCTCAAACTATACGAATCTTAGACAACACAGTAGACACCGTTACAGACATTGGATTAGGCAAACTATTACTGATCAAAAGCCCTTCCCATAAGAGGTAAGAGAGACCAGTAGGACCTTATCAAACAGAAAAGCTTCTACAAAGCAAAATAAATCATCAAGAGAGTGGAGAGACTGCTCACAAAATGGGAGAAAAAAAATTGCCAACTGTATATCTGACAAAGGTCTAACATCCAGGATCTACAAGGAACTCAAATACACCTAAAGGAAAAAAATAAAAACAATCCTATTAAAAAGTGGCAAGAGATATGAATAGAAACTTCTCAAAAGAAGATATAAGAGCACCCAACAGATACATAAAAAATGTTCAGTCTCATTTACCAACAAAAAAATGCAAATCAAAACAACACTGAGATACTATTTAATTCCAATCAGGATGGCCATTATTAATAACTCAAAGACAACAGATGCTAGAGAGGATGCGGAGAAAAAGGAACACTTTGACACTGTTGGTGGGAGTGTAAAATAGTACAACCTCTGTGGAAAAAAGTGTGGCAATTTCTAAAAGATCTAAAAACCAACCTTCCGTATGACTCAGCACTCCCCATTCTGGGAATATTCTTGGAGGTACTCAAATCACTCCACAAAAAAGATACCTGTGCATGCATGTTTATTGCAACACTATTCACAATAGTAAAAATATGGAACCAACTGTGCTTCCAATCAAAAGTGGACTGGATTTAAAAAAAAAATGTGGTACATATACAGTATAGAATATTATGCAGCCATAAAGAAGGGCAAAATTATGAACTCCACAGCAAGTTGGATGGATTTAGAATCTATTATACTCAGTGATCTATCCAGAAACAAAGAACTGAGTACCACACGTTCTCATGCATAAGTGGATCTTGAACATTTATCATAATACTATAAGAAAGGGATTGGCAGTAGTGGGATATTGCCAGGGAAGTGGGGGAACGCATGAAATCAATAACGGTACCTGATCCTAAAGCAGGAGAAGTGAGGACCTATGGGAGGCCCAAACTTCACCTATACATTGACCCCTTGTGGACCTAATTCTGGATTGTACCCCACATATTTAAAATGAAATAAGAATAATAACTTTTTTTTTTGTTAGAGACAAGTTCTCATTATGTTGCCTAAACTGTTCTCAAACTTCTGGGCTCAAGTAATTTTCCCATCCCAGCCTCCCAGAATACTGGGATTACAAATTGATCTTTATGTGTGCTATCAGTGATATTTTGCTGGATTATTTCACTTTTACCCACTGATGGTAACTAGTAATTCATGTTACACGTGCATTTTAAAAATTATTAAAATAAAAATAATTCACCATGCAATGCAAAGCAATATGACCACAATTCTTGAATTTGAGAAAGTAGAGTCACAAGGAAATACATTTTTAGAATAAATTCCTATGTCTAAGTGTGCAGTAGATGATACCGATTATTTAAAAGTAATGCTTTTGTAGCTTATTTTGCAATTTACTAACCTGTTGTTAGGACCAGTCTAGTTCTTTGATAATAATTCATGAAACTTAATTTGAATAATTCTCGATAATTTATTCATAAAACAGTAAGATGATAATAATAATTTCAGCTTAATGTTTTTCACACGACATTTAACACTTTGATGTACTTAAAAAGTAGTGATGAAAATGGATAAATATTCATTTAGTTCTTTAATTTGTTTATAATGTATACATTTTCAAATAATAAAAAATGTTAAAAAGGAATTCTGTATTCTATATAGCTTATGTTAACATAAAATAAATTTCAAATAATATGCAACTATAAAAAGGTCTAGAAATTTCCCCTGAGATGTGAAGCAAAACTACAATTAAAAACAAACAAACAAAAAAACTGTTCTACTTTTAAGAAAAACTAACCTGACCACCAGACAAACAGGGGCACTCTGCTGGTGCTTGGAATAAGGCGTTCAGTAAGCCACACCAGGGCCCTACCCTCCTGGGGGCGCAGACGAGCAGAGTCCCAAGGGATAGTGCCATTACAGAGGTGCGGATGAGTGCTGGAGCCACGGGACAGGCCGCTGTCTACCTTGAGGGGAAACAGGAGAGTGCTTGAAGAGGGTGGCGTTGAGCCGTGTACTCAGTGTGCCTGGGTGTTAGGCCAGACCAGACAGACATCTTGAGCAAAGATAGTCTGCAGAGAACTTGACTGACCAGGCACAATGAGTTCATTATGGTAGAAAGTAGGAACGTAGGTCAAATACTGGAGATAATATCACCAATAAGAGACAAGGACCCACTGGAATTAATGAATTCTTTCTATAACACCATTAAAGTATTTTTTCCTGGTATATAAAATTTTATGGTAAAACTTACTGACAGTTTCAATTAAGAAATTCTCTGAGAGAGAGAGAAAAAAAGAAAAACTAAAAGTTTAAATTAGGATGACCTAGTAAATTTTAGGCAAATCAGAAATTACTTAAATCATTAAATAGAGAATAGATTATCCATGCTAAACTTATGTTTATAGATACCATAGAAGCACATATCTCAAATTCAGCAATTTGATGATATAATTTTTTTGTTGATATTCTTTCAACATCTGCAAACAAATCTGGCAGTAAGATTTATTATATAGTTTTTTAAAAATTGAAAGTAACCTGCTAGTTGTTATAAAGGCATTAGAAGTAACTTCAGTCTTTATTTTTAAATAATCATTATACACATCTTCTTGCTGTTTCCATAATTCCATCTTTTGCAGTGGCTACTTAAAAGTGATCAGTGGCCTCAGTTGTGTAAGCATGTTAATTTTTGAGCATCCTTTAAAATTGCCCTATGATCTGTTAGGATAAACCTCAAAGAAATGTCTTGTTAGTCTGGGGTCCCTGTCTGTGTTGCATACCTCACTTCTTTTGAGCTGCATATCTTATCTCTCAGGCAAATGACTGTAATGCCAATCCATGAACCAAGTTTTCACGAGGATTTACCTGTAATTTTTGTACCTCCTTTGCTACAACTATCCCACAAACCTCAGCTTAGGGAATTAAAAAATGTGGGGATGTTTCAGAATGGAAATCTTCTGATATTCCAGGGAAACATTTTGTCTCAGTTGAACCTCAATTATCAGAACCTTTCAAAAACTGATTTGAATTTCTATTATCTGTTTAAGATGTATATTTTTTGCAGTATCTTAGGTTCCCCAGACACTCTTTCTGTTTTTTTTTAATTAGGTGAAGAAAGTTGAGGTAAATATTTGAACTATTAGTTCTTTCATTTTAGATTTCTGTGGATATTTTAAAATCATACTTCAACTTTTATGAAACATACAGTATCTTATAAAGTCCAGTGGTGACTTTCAAGAATGACAGGTATTTTGATTTCCATTCAAAAGAGGAAAAGAAATCACAGTCCAAAGCACAATTATATAACTTACATATCTCATGTTTCCACACATACTTTTTATTGTATTTATATCTCAAAGTACAGAACTTAGCAAATCAACATAGTCTAGAAGTAGACCTCTTGTCTCCCAGGAGCCTTTTTTTTAATTAATTTTCCTCTCAAATGGAGCTCCCCTCTTCCCCAGTATTCCTTCACCTTGAGATCAGAGTTATCTTTCTTAAATGCAAATGAAATAATTATTTTGTCTTATACATTGTTAGTCTGCTCTGTAATACTGGGTTATCTCTTTGAAGTTAACATACAAGAATTCACCATCTAGTAATTTTTTATCCACTGTCTCTCCCTATGTCAGCTGACCTTAAACTCAGATGAAAGTCCCATCACATGAAATCTTTATTACTAATTGATATATTATCAATATTTTTCATATTTTTCCTCTGGCATTTTTGTTACTCCTTTTTCCTTTAAACTCATTCATTTCTCATGGCAAATTTCAAATATTTCTTCCTCAGCTGCAATTTGCAACCTCCTGAGAATAGATGCTTGTCCTTACTGTTTGATAATAACACTGTACATCCTTCTACTAAACAAACATTGAATTATATTTTAACTATTTGTATTTAATTAATGTACCTCTGAAATCAAATGATATTTCAGGACATGAACTATTTTGACCAGTTTCTCATCTCCCCACACTCAATCCATGGAAATGTGATGTGTGTTCATGTATGCTATTGATTAAATAATTATAGAAATATAATTATGTCTCCACTCTTGAAATTGAATTTATCATTGTGGCTACTTCTTTGATGCTAAAATTATATATAGTAGTACATAAATATAAACTGTAAATTATGTAATTTTCACTGAATTCATCTTTATTTAAAAATATAAAACATTATCCTCAAGTATATTGTTAATATAAACGTATTACAGAATCATTAGGAAAAGTTTGACAATGTGTAAAGAAAAGGAACCACTATAGTCATAGTAAAGCAGTCACAATTGTCACATGCATATAGTGTAGATTTTTTAGATATATATTTTCTACTTTATTTAGTAAAAAAATAGTAATAAAACTGTTTTTAGGCAGTTACTGATTATAAACAAAACTATGGGCACTGCTAGCAATATTCATTTTTTCCTATAAAACAGAAGAAAAATTCTCCAAAATTTAGTACTGCTTTAAATATTATGCTGATTTACTACATTTACATGCTGGAAAATATTTACTACTCACACAATAAGTACCAATAGTACCAAGCCCATCTGAATCTGGGCTGCATTGTAGAGGAAGTAATACCATTATTTCTTCTATTGTATAAAGTGTCTCAAAAATGTGAACAAATGAAAGGAAATATGACTAGGTTATAATAATATCTTTGACTCCAAAAGTAATCACAAACTATAAATGGAAACTTAAAAAATGGAGGGGATTATCAGTGAATTTTAGTAAGGTACTTAGGAAGGTAAAAAAAGAAAACCAAAACAATGATTTGATTATGTATCTCTGTTGTAGTTGGTAGGAAGAAAAGCACGCACACACACACTAAAAATAAACCCCCCAAAAAGCATCACTTTCATTTTTAAAGAAATTTTTATTATAAAGATGTGGGGTACAATTCAGGGTTAGGTATACAAACATTGATCATGCAGGTACCCCTGTTAATGAGGTATGCCCTTCCCTTCCCTAGCATTTTCCCTCAACTGCCAATCCCACCCACCCCCAGCAACAGTTCCCATTACTGCCAATTGCTTTCTTATAGCATTATAATTGTTCAAGTTCCTCTTATGAGTAAGAACATATGGAACTCTGTTCTTTGTCTCTGTGATAAATCACTGAGTATGATCGACTCCATATTCATCCAAGTTGCTGCAAAGTCCATATATTTGTCGTTCTTTATGACTGCATAATATTCCACTGTGTATATATATCACATTTTTTAAATCGTCAAGCTTCAATGGGCAACATGCTTGGTTCCATGTTTTTGCTATTGTGAATAGAACTGCAACAAACATACATGTGCAGGTATTTTCTTTGTAGAATATTTTGAGTTCCTCCGGGTATATTCCCAATAGAGGAATTGTCATGTGGATGGTCAATTTCTAGTTCTTTCAGAAATCTCCAGACTGTTTTCCAGAAAGGTTGTACAAGTTTGCATTCCCACCAGCAGTGTAGAAGCTTTCCTTTTTCTCCACATCCTTGCCAGCATAAGCATCACTTTTGATCCATTGCTCAAAACATTTTCTCATTGTTAAGGTTTGGACATATGTAATTCCATGCTTCATCTAATAATATGTGTTGATAGAAAAATTATATCACAAACATATACTCACATATCTGCATCCACAAATGCATGTAAACCTGGATATACACATAATCATACAAAACATTTGATTTTGTTGTTCATTGTGAATAATGCTTTAATGAACATGGAATAACAAAAATCTCTATAGCTACTGATTTAATATCTTTTGATTACACATTTACAGAAAAAGTGTTTGTGCATATGGTAATTCTATTTTTAACTTTCTAAAGTAACCACCATGTTGTTTTCCATGTCTCTATTAATTTACATTTCCACCAACAGTGTACAAATGTTTTCTTCCTCCTTATCTTCACTGACATTTGTTATTTCTTGACATTTTTGTTACAGCTATCATAGCTCGTATGTGATGGTATCTCATTATGGTTTTGATTTACATTTCTGTTATAACTAATGATAGTTAGCATTTTTTCATATACTGTTTGACATTTTTAAGTCTTCATTGAAGAAATGTATATTCAGATTCTTTGCCAATTTTTTAAATCAGGTTATCCATTTTTTGCATGAGTCGTGTGAGTTCATTATATATTTTGGGTATTAACCCATAATCTGATACATGGTTCACAAAGATTTTTTTCTCAGTCCATGGGTTGCATTTTTAGTTTGTTTATTGTTTCCTTTGCTAGCAGGAGTTTTTTTGTTTGGTGTGTTCCAGCTTGTTTAACTTTGCTTTTGTTCCCTGTTATTTTGGTGTGATATAAAAAAATTACCATGTCCAATGACAAGGTTCTTCTCTTTGTTTTTCCTAGTAATGTTATAGTTTCAGGTCTCATATTTAGATTTTTAGTTTATTTTGAGTTAATTTTTGTGTATGGTGTAAGATAAGGGGCCAATTTTATTACTTTACATGTGGATATCCAATTTTTTTCCATATAATTTACTGAAGACTATTTTTTTCCCCATTGTGTCTTCTTGGTGCCCTTGTTGAAAACTAACAGACAATGTATGTTTGAGTTTTACTTCTGGTCCCCAGTCAAATTTTGATAATTTAATGTATTATGACAAAGATATTGTAAGAAAGAAGAGTTGGTTTTAATTTTTCTTAATACATGCATGTTAAATATTTTTGCTGAAGAGAAAGAAAAGGACAATACCCTCAGGTTTCCTCCCACTGTGGGAGCTTTTCTGTCCTCTCAATAAATCCTGCTTTTAAAAAAAAGAAAGAAAGAATTAAAAAAAAAAAACTTCTTAAGCTAAAAATAGCAAATCATACCTGATGACATATCAGAAAAGGGTGAAATGCAACAACCAATTTGAATTTATTCAAGTGATGCATGAATCATTTAATATTCAAAACTTGAACAGCATAATTCACAAATAGATTTTAAAATGAGAATAATGTTTTGATCAACTAAACAGATTTGGAAAATACCTCTGTGATTAAACACAAACTAGAATTACTTAAGAGGGGAGGTCCATTCGTCTAAGATAGCATATGTGAAAAACAACATAGATATCATGGTTAAAGTTAAAATATTGAAAACTATGTTCCTGAAATCAAAAATAACACAAGTTGTCATTAGCATAACTTGTAGTCAAAATTATTCTAGACATCATAGCCACAGCCCTCAAGGATGGATTGCAAGTCACCATTCTAAATAACAATAGAATGTATAATCTGACAAAATTAATACATATGTAGAAACCATAAAGCAATTTACATGCTAACTACAATTAGAATTAATAAATAAAATTTTCAACATTGTTGAATACAAAGACAACCTACTCATATCAGTAGTGTTTCTGTATATCAGCAAGAGACAAAAGAGCAAATTGAAAATATCATTCATAATAGCATCAAAAGTATCCAATAATTCATACTAAACATAATGTAAAATGGGCATAGGTACTACCTTATTAACAATATCGAAACCCCTTAAAGAAAATCTAATAAATTGAGGGATATATTATGCTAATGAAAAATGAAAAATGCAAATATGTTTATTCTGCATAAATTTATCCGAAGATTTTGTGCAATCTGAGTCAAAATCCCATCAGTTAGCTTTGTGGAAATTGAAAAGTTGAATTAAAAATTTAGGTGAAAATACCACAGATGAAAATTTAATGTAACAGTAAGACAGTGTGGTTTTGACACAGATTAGAAAAATTGGGTAACATAGTAAATAGAAGTGTCCTAAAGCTTATCCACAACCAGAGGTGCTTGATTTGTGATTACAGTAATAACACAGTGTAGTACAATGTGGCAATAATGGTATTTTAAATAAATGTTACTGCATCAAAGCACTAAAATATAGGCAAAATGAATTTTTTTCTTTCTTTTTTAAAAATGAATCTTGAAAACCATCACAATACACAAAAATAAAAAAATCTGCAGATAGATTATATATTTATTAAAAGTGTAAAATCTCTAGATTGTAAATAGTGCTGGAAGTAAGAAATATCAAAGTCATATTTGTCAGTCGAATAGAAAATCTGTGACAGAACATGTTTACAGGAGTAGTGACTAGACAAGGGTGTGAGTAAAGTAGAAACGCAAATGTATAAGTAAATTCTGGAACCATAGAGAAAGAGGGAAAATGTTAAATACAGAAGACACTCACTGGACAAGCAGAGATAAACAGCAAGTGGTCCAATTGAAGTCATCAGGAAAATACTACCCTTTTTGGGACAGAAGATTGAGCCAAGAAATAACAGTACAAGATAAGTCTTTTATAGTGCTTCTGTGAATTCTCCTAAGAGCAAACATGTGGGGCTGAACTAGTTTCCACAATAATTTGCTTTAGTGATTGTTTTAGTCAATTTGTGACTTTCCGTGGTAAGAGCAGACATATTTCAAAATACATATTTTAATTCTGAAATATGCTCATTTCAAGTGCTTTGATTCAAATAACTATGACAGCAGCTGAGATGTAGACACCTAGAGGAGAAAATGCACATTCACAGTATAAAGTCTGAAATATTTGCATCCCATTTAGTTTAGTAAATTTTGAAAAGATGCCTATGCACAAAACATTAATTGTATCTTGCTAGAAATATTTGTTTTTATTTGAGTAATAATTGATTTAATAAATATATCATATTTTACTTTGTTCTAATACTAGTAGCTGCAGGGAAAAATAATAACTGCACAAAAATGCCTAAATGAAGATACAGATATGTAACATATTAGAGAAATTCTGGAATTTTCCCTGTCATCACACCAACCTTAGAGCTAAGGTATTAATAACACCATATGTAGTGAGAATAGAGACCAAATAAAATCCTCAGGTATTGCAGTTGGGAATCTTATAGTGGTACTATGAAGACATTTTTGGCAGTTTCTTGTGAATACATATTTACACAGTGACACCTCAATTAATCTCCATGCAGAAAAAAAAATCCATAAAAACATTTATAGAAGTATAAGTATGGCATCATTATTCATAAACGTTAACAACAGCAAAAACAAACAAAATCAATTTTTTCATGAATATGATAAATAAGGAATAGTGCAACATAAAATGGAATACTATTCAGCAATATAAAAGAATAAACTGCTGGCTGAACCTTGTTATCTCAAGTTATAATTTGAGTGAAAGAAGTTAACCATGAAAAACTGGTAAAACTTATTATTTGTGACAGACGTTAGAATGTTGTTGCCACTAGATGGAGAAGAAAGGAAAAATGACCTCTAATATGATACTGTAAAAAATTCTGGGGAGATGTATAGTCTATATTTTCATTACATGAAAGACACATGGGTCTATTTAATAAGCAATCTCATTAAACTGAGCAAAAGATTTGCTCATTTTATTTTGAAAAATATTCTTCAATTATAAAAACTAACAATAATAAATATTAAGTTTTCATAAAGTGTTTAAAAGATGTAAGCACTTAGCTGTACCTTTTGGGAAAATGTATAGGT
The DNA here is from genome assembly GCA_027257055.1 of Cephalopachus bancanus. Classification (NCBI taxonomy): domain Eukaryota; kingdom Metazoa; phylum Chordata; class Mammalia; order Primates; family Tarsiidae; genus Cephalopachus; species Cephalopachus bancanus. The sequence continues at coordinate 9,079,930 of JAPVLO010000024.1, read as the reverse complement.
CAGAAAAGGAGTCACAGTGATTCCTATATTCATATTTATATATAGGATTCCAAGAATATACCTAGTTTGGACATTTTAGCTAGTTCATTTCTGATATGATAAGATTTAAAAAGAGAACTGTAGTGCAAGTAAAATTAAACTATCCTTTTGAGTTAAGTTGGCAAAGTAGATTTATTTTTCTCTGAGAGCTTTTGAAAGATGTATTTACTTACTGTTAGCTATTTAAAAAAATATTGTTGTGTTTTAGTGTTCAATGGTCTGTAAAGGTAAATTTTCTCATCCAAATTTATTTTCTTTAAAATTTGGCTATATGCCAACCAACATTTTATCGTTCAGGTTTACTTTATTGACATGTCTGGATATATTTGTTTGTAATTTATTAGAAAAAGAAGCAATGTTGCTTAGACTAGAGGAAAACAAAACAAAATAAAACTGCACGCTTCACTGTGTAGGATAACTCTTACCTGCCTCATTTACCATACAACGTTATCAGTGGATAAGTATTTTAAATTTCACCTAGCAAATCATAGTCTGATGTGTGTATATACATATATGATGAATAAATTCAGGTGTTAGAATTTAAAGACATATTTTTAAAGGTGGTATATTTAGTAAATTTAGGTGAATTAATGTGTTTTTCTTGTATTAGAAAGTATAGTTTATTTAGGAAGTAAATTAGAGAAACAGAGAGGGAGAGAATGTTCACCTTCCCGAGGTAGGGGAGACGGCAATGGTTTTTAAAAATATGTTGTATATTAAGAATGTTAATCAAACAAAAAGCAAAAAAGGCTAGCAAGGATGCAGAGAAAAAGGAATGCTTCTACACTGTTGGTGGGAATGCAAACTAATTCAACTTCTATGGAAAACAGTGTGACGATTCCTAAAAGAACTAGAAATTGTCTTCTCATATGACCCAATAATCCTCCTTCTGGAAATATACCCTGAAGAACTTAAATCATTATACAAAAAAGATACCTGCACATGCATGTTTATTATAGCACTATTTACAATAGCAAAAACATGGACTCAACCGTGCTACCCACTGAAACTTGACTGAATTAAAAAAACGTGGTGCACATATATACATGATGGAATATTACACAGCCATACAGAACAAAATTATGGGCTTTGTAGCAACTTGGACAGATTATAGTCTATAATACTCAGTGATTTATCACAGAAACAAAGAACTGAATATCACATGTTCTCATTCATAAGTGGACCCTGAACCTTTGCCATAATATTTTAAGAAAGAGGTTTGCAGTAGACAAAAACTACCTGGGGTGGGGGAGGAGGGCACATAACTTCAATAAAGTTACCTGTTCTCAAAACAAAGGGAGGCCCAAACTTTACCTATACAATGACCACGTGTATACCTAATCTTGAATTTTACCCTACATCTTTAAAATAAAAAATAAATAAAATAAGTTTAGAAAATTATTAGATACATCAACTCCAGCCAATCTAGCACAATTCTAAACTGATGACAGATGTTGTATAAAAAGACCTCAGATCCTTTCAATAATGGATCTCCACTCTGGCTAAATTTTAAAGATACTTAGAGATACTTTGAAATCTATGGAAATGAGGATCTCATTTCAGAACAAAAATTTCTTGGAGAGGTCAACTATAGATGATTTTGAAAGAACTTCAGGTGATTCTAGCATGCAACCCTTTTGAAGAATCCCTGATAGTTCTAAGGGATTTTAAAGCATCAATTCTAAATCCAAGCTGAGTTAATGAGAACTGAGTTAATGAATGCTGCACTCATGAGGTTTTGCTTTCCTCATATGAAATAAAGGTGTCAGATCTGTTGATCATTGGGTTCTTCTCTGGCTCTAAAATTCCTTTATTCAAAATTCTTTCTTTATGACCTCACATGAAATATGAATAAGTTTACCTTCTTTTTCTTTGTTTTTAAAAAATGTCATCTGATCTTGGAAAGACTAGCATAAAACAAAAATTATCTTGAGCAGTGTCCTTTTACATAGTCTACTTTCAAGTTTTGTTTTAATTTACTTCAGCAGAAGCAAAATAAAGTGTCTAACTATATTGAATATGCTAACGATCATTTCTATGGCCTAGCCTTAGTATTAATTTTTATTTAAGATACATCCACGTTAAATTTCAAAATGTTCTTCATTTTGTGTGAAAGCAGTAACCACACTACAAAGTTAAATGGCAAGATTATATTCTTATATCTGAAAGCGTAATTAACTTTTATTTTATTTTATTTATTTTTTTCTTAGTTGGAAGCTCGCTCTGTCATCCAGACTGGAGTGCAGTGGTCGCTCCCGGCCACCGCATCCTCGATCTGTTGGGCTCCGGCGATCCTTCTGCCTCAGCCTTCCAAGTAGCTGAAATTACAGGCACATTCTACCACGCCCGGCTAATTTTTGATTTATTGTAGAGATGAGGTCTCACTAAGTTGCCCAGGTGGGTCTCAAACCCACAAGTTCAGGCAATCCACTCACCTAAGCCTCCCAAAGTGCTGGGATTACAGGCTGAGCCACCGAGCCCAGCTGGGTAATTTACTTTTAGTTTCCCTACTATGGAACCACTGACGATGAACAGGGTTCTTTAAAGGCAGAAACCAGATATTATTATATGTAGGATACTTGGTCTCATGTTTGATGGACAGTTGTAGTAACATTGCTGGGTAAAACAAGTCATTTTATAAATTTCAACAGCAAAGTCTTTCTTTTGTTATAGACTTTCCTGAAATGACACTTCACCCATACATTTTCTCTATTACTTAAACTATTGATAAAAATATCAAAAAACGAGTCCATGAAATGGAACAGGAAAGAGAAAGGATAAATTTCCAACAGTAAGGCAGTATCAACAACAATAGAGGTGGCAAAAAGTTAAAGCTTTATATAGTCCGAAAGCTAACAAGAGACACAGAAGCAGATCACATATGTAAGAGGGTATTTAAAAACCATGGTAAAAAGAGAGCCAGTAAGGAGAAAAAAAAAGTGAGAATGCTCAAAGACTTAAAGGAAGACAGTAATGACTTAATAGAAATAGATTTGAACATACATCTACCTAAAAACAAACAAACAAAAAACCCCAGAAAAGTACAGAAAAATGAGGGCAGGAAAGAAAATGAAATACCAACTTTGTCACTACAGAGTGTATTGTCTATACTGTTCTCAAAGAATGTTTTTTTTTAATAAACCTAATTTTATAACTCTGTATAATATTTTGGATTGGAATTCCTTTCTTTGAAGTACTACTGTTCACATCTAACAAAATAAACATCTGGTAAAAATAGAAGACAGTTATGCTCTTGAGAAAAGTGTTTTGACTATAAATGCAAATCACTTCTCCCAAAAAGACCCAAATTTGGATCTATTTTTACAATGACCTTTCTGGTTACAATGTGTGTTGACTTATGTGGAAAGCATTTTTTTTTCATGTTCAGTTTTATTTTTCTTATTTTTGCTTATATTTTCATATTGCCCCCTTACCTAGTTGTTCAGGATCTTGAATAAATGAGAAGATTTATCAGACTTCAAGAAAGTATTTCCAAGTGGCTCAAAATTCGAATATGTTTTTCACTAATATGCCTCTTCTAGAGAGTAAGCTTAGAGACTTCATTTGCTTCACAAACTAAACCTTACACAGGAGAAAAATATCAAGCAAAATAGTTCCCTCGCTTTATCTTGGACCTACTCAGAATTATTAATATAAAATTCAAAGAAATGTTGCACAAATTGAAAGGCAGCTATAGTTTATGGCATATTATAGCCAGTAAAAATAGTACTGTCGATTGCTATTAAAATTGTATTCATATTGACTTATGGAAAAATGTGTAAAATCATTATTATTGATCTGTATTATAAAATGTGTCTTTTTCAACATAAATTGTCATACCTTTTTTAGCTAGGTCATAAATGAGCTTTTTTTAAACTTGAGATTCCAAATTTATCTCTTTTATATGCATATGATATTAATGAGAAAAATAAAATAACACTACCATGTTCTCTGTTTTTAAAAAATATTTTGTAAGCATTTATTTTTAGAAAATATTGAATTGGAGTAATACTTATAAAACTCTTCCAGACTCAAACAAACATTGGAAAAAACACAAGATCAGTGATTTTTTTGTTTTGTTTTGTCAACTAATTCATTAGCTTCCAGTGATTCACAGCACGTGCACATATATATTGAACAGTTTTAACAACTGTATCCATGAATCTTTTCCTTAAGGTCGCTTTAGAAAACTGAGCACAAATATTGACAATGTATATGGATTAGTTCAATAAAGATGCGTTTATTATTCTCTCTAGCTTTAATAAATCAGAATTTTTAAAATTATCATAGGATAGCTTCTATCCTGATGAAAACCAGCCTTTTATATCTAGCTAAATTCTTCTATGACAAATGCAAAAGATTCAAAATTTGAAATTTCTCCATCTAATGTTTATGTGTGTATGTAAAAACTCAAGTTATTTTCATAGCTAGTGCACATCCTGTTAAATATTGTGCAAACATTTTTGTTGGACATTTACTTCTGAATTCCAGTGACTACTTTCATTCATTATCTTTTGTTTGTTGAAAGTTTACTGTTGGCCAGGCACAGTGGCTCACGCTGATAATCCCAGCACGTTGGGAGGCTGAGGTGAGAGGATTGTCTGAGACCATGGTTCAAGACGAGTCTGGGCAACTTGGAGAGACCTCATCTCTACAATAAATCAAAAAATTAGCCAAGCATGGTAGGGTGTGCCTGCAGTTCCAGCTACTTGGAAGGCTCAGGTGTAAGGGTCACCTGAGTCCAGCAGGTCAAGACTGTGGTGGCTGTGAGCATGCCACTGGATTGCAGCCTGGGTGACAGAGCAAGAATCCAACTAAAAAAAAAAATATTGTCAATTCATACTGTATTTTCTTTTTTTTTTTTTTTGAGTTGGAGTCTCACTCTGTCGCCTAGACTGGAGTGCAGTGGCCGCTCCCGGCCACCGCAGCCTCGCCTGCTGGGCTCCGGTGATCCTTCCGCCTCAGCCTTCCAAGTAACCGAATTACAGGCATGCGCTACCACGCCCAGCCGATTTTTAAAATTTATTATAGAGATGAGGTCTCGCTGCCCAGGCGGGTCTCGAACCCGCGGGCTCAGGCAATCCACTCACCTCAGCCTCCCAAAGGCGAGGGATTACAGGCTGAGCCACCGAGCCTGGCTCATACTGTATTTTCTGTTAAAGATCTATTTTAATGATGCCCAATTCATCTCTTTAACAGCTTTACACAATAAACAAACAGATTTGTTGTTGTTTTTTTTTCAAAAATTGAAACTTCTATTCATTTTTAAATCCACAACATATTTTTTTCTTCTGTTTCTCTTCTGGCATCAAATCTTGTATCAGTAATTCTTCTTTTAATACAAATCTAAACTTACTTTGATTAAATATACTAATTATATATAAATAAAATAAGTATTTCAAATTAATTACTAATTATAATTTACATTGTATTGTGACTCCCATTGTCTGTATAAATATTCAAATCAACACAGTACAATGTTATATCAATATGTAAGCATTTTAGTCTAAATGAATCAATCCACTTACAACTAGATAGATGACTTGTTTTTGTGTAGTTGAAGAAACAATTCACACTCCTAGTATGTGAACTGTAATATAATAATACCTTAAGTGATGCAACAGTTAATATAGAATATTATTCTGAAAACACAATGAAATTGCATTTGAAGAAAATTTTTTCACTGCTTCAAATTTAAATTTGAATTAATCAAGGATAGTGTAAGTAAAAATTCAATTCTCTAATTGTACTTACCACATTTTAAATGCTAATTGTTCACCTGGGCTTAACAGCTATCTTATTAGACAGCATAGGTCTAGATTATTAAAGTAAAACATTGACTAGCATTGGTCTTAGGCAAGATCACTCTTGAAAAATTTAGTCTGAGCAGCTTATGTTCAAATTTTTGAGATTGATTGATAACTCGTTAAAAATAAACATTTATATTGTCTTTTCTTAAACATGCTGAGAATATGGCATTTTATGTATGATAAAATAAGTGACAGTACTTGAGAAGTTTCATGAAGGAGATTTGGAAAATTGAGAGCAATATTTAACTCATAAGGAACTCAGAATTCAAACAGGATAGGAAGTTAATACACATTTTCAAAAGTGCAAAAAATTGCTCCAAGAAACAAAAGAAAACACAAATAACTGGAAAAATATTCCATGCTCACTGATTGGAATAATCAATATTGTTAATATGACCATCCTATCCAAGGCAATCTATAGATTCAATGCAATACCCATCAAATTGCCAATATTATTTTTCTCAGACCTGGAAATGACAATACAGAAATTCATATGGAAACAAAAAAGACCACAAAAAGCCAAACAAATCCTCAGCAAAAGAAACAAAGAAGAGGTATCACACTTCCAGACTTTAAACTTTATTATAAGTCTACAATAATCAAAACAGCCTGGTATTGGTACAAGAACAAGTATATAGACCAATGGAACTGAACAGAGATTCCAGAAGCAAAACTTATCTCTCAACCAACTCAACTTCAACAAAGTCACCAACAACAACTGGGGAGAGGAGACCCTTAAGATGTATGTAAATCTAGACAGCAAATGGTGCTGGGAAAATGAGCTGACCACATGTAGAAGAATGAAACAAGACCCCTACCTATTATCATACACAAAATCCAACTCTAAAAGCATCAATGATTAAAACATAATGCCTCAAACTATAAGGATCTTAGAAAATGTAGTAGATACCCTTATGCACATTGGAATAGGTAACCAATTTTTGATCATAACCCCAAAAGCTTATGCCATAAAATCAACAAGTGGGACCTCATCAAACTAAAAAGATTTTGCAAAGCAAAATAATCCATCAAGAGAGTGAGGAGACAATCCACAGAACAGGAAAAAAATATTTGCTAATTGTGTATCTGACAAAGGCCTAACATCCGGATCTACAAGGAACTCAAATGAGCTGAAAGGAAAAACAACACAAAACAAAAAAGTCCTATTAAAAAGTGACAAAAGAAGTGAACAGACACTTTTCAAAAGAAGATAGATGAGCAGCCAACAGACACATGAAAAAATGCTCAGTCTCACTAATCATCAGAGAAATGCAAATCTAAACCACATTGAGTCACCACCTAACTCCATTAAGAATGGCCATCATTAATAGAACAAACGCAACAGATGCTGGTGAGAATGCAAAGAAAAGGGAAGGTTTCTACACTGTGGGAGTGTAAACTAATTCAGCCTCTATAGAAAAGGAGGTGGCAATTTCTAAAAGAACTAGAAATTGACCCAGCAATCCCCTTACTGGGAATATACTTGGAGGAACTCAAAACATTCTACCAAAAGATAAATGTGCACTCATGTTTCTTGCAGCACTATTCACAATAACGAAAACATGGAACCAACCGTGCTACCGATTGACAGAAGACTTAATAAAGTAAAAAATATGATTCTAATATAGGATGGAATATTACGTGGTCATGAAGAAGGGCAAAATTATGGACTTCACTGCAACCTGGATTGATTTAGAGTCTATCATACTCAGTGATCTATCACAGAAACAAAATAGTGAGTACCACATATTCTTACTCATAAGCAGAACCTGAACATTTATTATCATAATAAAATAGTTTTATGTACATTTTGAGGAAATCTTTTTTATTCATAGATACTTCACTCCCAGTGATGCTGTACAGCACAGATGGTGAGAGAACCATGTTAAGCAAAATGAAACTCTAACATAAAAATAATTTAAATATTTTCTGGTGTCAATATGGAAACAGAACTTTCCTTCTCTTTTATTTTAATATTTACTTCAGAGAACTTGATATTATAAATATTTTGTCTCCTTAAGATGTATGTAAAGTTTTTTGAAGCTAAGTAAGACTTTGCCAGTTTTCTAGCCCAGATATGTCAATCTCAGGGGATTTGGAGTCATCTCTCTAGAGTGAACATCAAGGAGATTGGCACCCTGTCTCCTTGTCACTGTAAAAGTTGAGCTTAGATATTCAGTTCAGAGTCATAACCTGCTACTTTTCAGAAAAATACAAGAAATTTTACTTTTCCTGTAGACAAATATAATTAACACATATGTAATATATTGTCTGCCTAGCTATATAAAAAGATGAGATTTCTTTATGTCGTTGTAACCTCTTCAGCAAGTAATTTGTAATTTGCAACATAGTTTAGCTTAATGCTTACTTAGCAATAAACTGTTTTATTATATTTTTATATTTTGTGGAGTGCTTTTACTGGATTGGCAGAAGATTTTATGTTTAACTATTTATCCAAAATCTACACCTATCAAATATGCATAAGGGCTCTAAATGAAGCCAGGGCCAAGAAATAGCTGCAGCAAGAAAGAAAATGCAGTAACAACGTTAGTATAATGTGGTAAAATCGGCTAGTAGACTGACCTGAACAAGCGTGAACTGTGTCTTTAGCGACTCCCTCCAAGTAAAAGGAAACTTTCTGAGTGGAGCCAGTTTCTGATAATACAAGTCATAACATGCTCTAGTTCACAATGAAAGGCAACCAAAGTTAATATGTAGTAATTGTAGATGTAATAATCATTTTCTGAATTGAAACACTTAAGATCTCTCAAGCCGGATTCGGTGGCTCAGCCTGTAATCCTGCACCTTGGGAGGCTGAGGTGAGTGAATTGCCTGAGCCCGCGGGTTCGAGACTAGACTGGGCAACTTGGCAAGACCTCATCTCTACAAAAAATCAAAAAATTAGCCGGGTGTGGTAGCGCGCACCTGTAGTTCCAGCTACTTGGAAGGCTGAGGCGGAAGGATCGCCGGAGCTCAGCAGGTTGAGGCTGCAGTGGCAGGAAGCAGCCACTGCACTCCAGTCTGGGCCACAGAGTGAGATTCCAACTCAAAACAAACAAACAAAAGCTTAAGACTTCTCTTTCACCTGTTTATAACTTATTCCTAGAGAGTAAGATAAATATTTTGTAAAATGCAGTAAAGCTTTCAGACCACCTGCGTTAGATAGCAGTCTAGCAATCAGGCTAATTTATTGCCAGAGTCAATTTTATTTAGACGGATTTGCATTGTTCAGAGCTATTCTCTAATCCCATAACAGGTACATTAAAATGGCATTTGCTTTCGGTGACTTGATAAGTGGCACACAGAGGCACTCAATAAATGTGATTATGACTGTCTGTTTTTCTTTTAAAAATAAATATGCAATGTGTTAAAATGCAAGATGAGGGCATTAGTGGAAAACTTGGGTATTTTTATTAAATATAATGTACTGGTAATTTCAGAAGTTAATTTATAACACAAAGATAAGATAGTTGAGTAAACATGAGTTGAGACTGAAAAATATAGATTTAAACAAGAAAATAGAAAAATTTTACTGTCACTCAAGGTAGGAAAGAAATAGACTTGGTATGAATCAAGGCTGACAAATATATTTATTTTTTCTTTTTAAATTTTTGTCCACCTTGTGTAGATCTGTAAAACTCCATTCTTCTTTTTACAGATAGATTTATAGATAGACAAACCAAACACAAATTATTACAGAATGATCCTATTATTTGCAGTCATCCACAAACAATAATAATATAATACTGTTATTTGCAGATTTTGAGACATGGAAGAGTATTCAGCTTTTTGAAGTTCATGATCCACAGAGCAAAGTATGCATCACATTAACACATTCAGGGAGCCCTTGGTAGACCAATTATTTGTGGTTTTGTAGTTTGTTTTATTATAATTGAATTCTAAATGCAAGTAAAATGAAGTAATTTTTATGATAAAAGCTGATAAATTGGGCATATTGAATGAATGCCTTTGTGGGTTTTTTTAATGGAAAATAATACATTTTCAGATAAAGAGAAATAAACTAGAGACCCCATAGGTATTATAATGTAAATTTACTGAAAAAAAGACAAAATTAACTGAAAATTTAAACATAGTTTATTTTTAAAACAATGGTACTATTATTAACTGACCAAAGTTGGTTATCTGGATGTCTAGTATAACAAGTTATTTATCATAATGAATAAAGAATATGTTGAAGTGGAGTACAATACCCCATGCAGTTTCCCAGAGGTATAACCTAGTAAGTTTGGGGTACCCAGCTCCTAAAAATTTTGATGAATCAATTAAAAAAATGTGTCACAAAAATTTCTCATTCTTTGACATAATTCTCCATGTCAACAAACAAGGAGGAACCATTTTTTTCTTTATTCATCTTGTAATTTCTCTCTTTCTTTTTCATTTTGTTGTTGGTGGTGGTTTGCAATTCTCAATACTAGCTAGGAAACAATAAAAAAAATTAAATGAAGATTTCTGTCCTATTTATGATGAGTAAAGAATCTGACATTTGTAATGTTAAATTTTAATAAGAAGTGTAGTTACTGGCAATAATAGTAGGATATCAAAGGAAGAGATGACTATACTGGAAGACGTAATACTATGAAAGGAAGCTGATTTTAGCAAGCAGGTCTGGTGATCTAGGTTAGACTACAGTGTAGGTATAGATCTATGAAAAAGAAAGAAAAGATTCCCCTATAAAGCCTATGGACTATTGATGAGTTTGCTGATTCATATGGAGTCTTTCAAATATTATACTCTTTTTGAATTGATGGAAAAGGAGAGATTATGTAATGTAAAAATTGCATTTTGCATAGAATATTTAAGGTAAACAGGTAAATGTATTGCCCATATTAATACACATAATTAGTGAATAAGCCAGATCTGGATATCAAATACTTTGATGTCTTTACAGTGTTATTTTTCCACTATAACATAATATTGAAAAAAGTAAAACTCCATAGGCTGTAGGCAAAATTTCCAAAATGTCTTTACAAAGATTTTCTATCCTGATCTTCAGAATTTAGATATGATATCTCTTTCATGACTATGTTATGCTTGTGTGGCACAGTCTACCTTAAGATTGAGTCATTATTCAGTGGACTGGATCTAATGAGCTCTTAAAAACAGAAAACTTTTATCTTACTGATGACACAAAGGAAGGTAAGAGAGAATTGAAGAATGATAAGGATTTCTACTGTTGCTGGTTTGAAGGTGGAGTGGGCTATGTATAAGGATCAAATAATAACTTCTAGTAATTGAATGCAATCCCCAGCTGACATCAAACCAGAAAATGTGGATCTCAGGTCTACAATCATGAGAAACTGAATTCTATCTACAATATGAATGGACTTAAGATGCAAATTTTTTCCCTAATCTCTAAATAGGAGCTCTATTTGGCCTACATCTTGAAATAGATCGTGAGAGATGCTAAGCAAAGACCTCAGTTAAGTCCACTTGGATTTCAGCTCCATAGAATTGTGAGATAATATACGATAAAACCACTAAATTTGTTATCATTTGTTCCTCAGCAATAGGAAACTAATACACACATATCATATATTAATTTTAAATTTTTTTAATTTGCTAAGATATGATTGATAAGATTTACATGAAACTCACTTTTCCAAAGTATAAAATTGATGGCATGGCACATGAGCACAAAGATGGGAACAACAGCTGCAGACACTGCTGAAGGAAAGGGAAGGGATAAGAGGCACAGAATCACAAACTGGGTACAAGGTCCACTACTGGGGGAAAGAGGGCTCACTGGAAGCCCAACCCTCACTTGTATGCAGTTCACTTATGTAGTAAATTTTTACACATGCCTCATAACTAAAATAAAATAATAAAATAAAATAAATTGATGGCATATTTCTATAAGGCTGAATAGCAATGTATAATTCAAAAGCCTTTAAATTATTTATTTGGTTTAAAAATAATTCCTATTTTATGGTTTTCTCTTAAAGCAATAACCACAAATATGGAGAAAGATGTGTGCACAATGATGTTGATGTCAACACTGGCTAGATCACTATACTGATGTCAGCAGAGCATCCCTCCTTTCTCTTAGAAGCCATTCTCATCACAGCTCACTTCCTCATGGCTTTGATAACATCTTCACTGTCATATAAAATAACAGTCTCTGGAATAGATGTGTCTACTGGCCCCAGATAGGATAACTGAAGTCCTTTCTGAAACCTTCACCACAAGTCAGTTTATTTGTGGGAAAAATTAGGAAAATAATGCTTGGAGATATCAAATGGCTATCTTTTTGTCATGCGGTGAAAAACAAAAACGTTGAAAAGAAAAAAAAAACAATGATGACAGAAGACAAAACTAGAGACACACCTTGAATTCGCTGAAATCGTGTTATTCATGAGACTCTGCCACACCTAATCCTTTCTGTGGTTTTGTTGTTCAAATCCTTTTTTCAGTTACATGTGAAATACTAGTATTTTTCAAATAAAATATGTTTGGTCTACTTTTTGTCTATGTTAATTTGAACCAGATTTCTGTTACTCAAAAACAAAATTTCTGACAAATTTGCAGACTTGTTCATAATAGCACCAAAGTTAAAATTCTGGCATTGGCACATTAAGTAAATTATGACACATTCCTAGAATGGAATTGCAAGCTACTCTGAAAAAAATCATATTTAAAAATAGACCATTGCTTTGCTAGACTCTGGTGTGGCCATGTGTTCTTTGAGCTATGGCTGTCTCCATGCTTCATGGTTTTGGCCCCCTCCCCCACTTTGGGGAGGTGAATCTTCTCTCTCCCATCTCTTTCTCTCTCTAATTTACTTTTAAATAAACTATATTTTAAAATCTAACTTCTGTGCAATGCTTTGCATTGTCCATGTAGCATCAAATCACACCCTAGATAGCCACATGGACCGCATGGGAAATGTGATAGAACTTCTTATTGTCCTAACCAATTGATGTATGCTTTCTCAGATATGCCTGTTGGTTTAGTTATTTCAGTAAAGATTGTCTTTTTTTCTGTAATAATAATAATAATAATGGCCTTGGTCAGGTGTGGTGGCTCATGCCTGTAATTCCAGCACTATGAGAAGCGAAGGCAAGAAGATTGCCTGAGTCCAGAGCGTTGAGACCAGCCTGGGCAATTGGCATGACCATGTCTTTACAATAAATAAAAAAATTAGCCAGGTGTGATGGTGCATGCCTGTAGTTCCAGCTATTTGGAAGGCTAAGGTGGAAGAATCACCTGAACCGAGGCCGTTGAGGTTGCAGTAGCTGTGAGTGCCACTGCACCCCAGCCTGGGACAAAAGAATGGGACTCCAAAAAAAAAAAATGAACTTGAGAATTGTTTTTTATATGTAATATTATAATGTTACATAAACGAAGGTTATGAACAGTATGGTTTTATAGGTAAATACCAGAATGTTAAGACCTACAAATCAATAAGTTACATAAAAAGAAAGTACTAACATAATAGTGGCTACCACCAGATAAGAAGATTCTGGGTTTTTTGTATTCTTTACTAATTTTTCAGGTACAACAATGGACGTATATTACTTTTATTATGAAAAAATAGTTCACTTTATTTCAAATGTTCCTTTGATTAAGAAGCACTTGAAGCTGTACAAAAGAAACAGATCAGTTACCTGTTTTTAGTAAAAATAAGTCATAAAAGAACATTGGATTATATTCTCATACTGCTTTCAGAGAAAATATTCACAAATCTCGTTACACTTATTTTTCTTAAACAGTGTAACATAATATTCAATATAAAGATCAACAGTATAGTATTCAAACCAAGACTATTTTGTATGAAGTTCCTCTTTTGTTTCTGTGTGGTTTTTGTATTTTCCCTAAGACATGAGAATTGCTTAAGTTTAAGCATGAGAATTGTTTTGTTATTTAATAAATTATATAACTACAATAAATTTGCGATCATTACAACTATATTGTATCATCTTTGTTCAAAGATGCAACTCCTTTTTGTTCATATGTTTTTCACGTACATATGATAAACACTGCAAATAAAGCATAGGTCTTGAAAAATCAGTGAGTCTTTTTTTTTTAACACTGTGGCATCATTTCACTGTAAGCTAGAGATGCCCATATAGTTAAACTACAATTGATTTAGCTTCCAGATGCCAGCCAGTATGCCATAATAAAGATACTTGAGAAATTCATAACATTTTAAAACAGTCATTTTCCTACCATTTACATAGTTCTCAGCAGTATATATCAAGCATTATACTAAATCAGAACAACTCTGAGTATTATTGTCATGTTATAGATTAAGTACTTTGACCTGGGACAAGACTAACAAATAAATAGAGTCAGTTTATGGTCTTTTGGGGTTCAAATTCTGTGCATTTAGTGCCTAAAGACTTCATAAATGAAGTCTTTTATACACACACATACACACACACACACACACACACACACACACACATACACACACACACATACACACACACACACACACTCACACATACACATACTCACACATATAATTTATATACATATATACATGTATGTATATACTTACACACATGTACATATGTATATATACATGCATAGATATATGTATGTGTGTTTGTGTATAATATTACCCTACCCTGATCTAAATATTTAACTGTGTAATGTGTCCCATTCCACTGTCTGTACTAATATGCCTTACCTACAATTTCATAGTAGCAATTGGTTGGAAATAAGATATAGAAAGATTTGCTGAAAAATGCAACTTTGGCTCCAGGATTGTTTTATTTAAGCCAGTATTTTAGAAAATAGCTCTTCCAAAATTATTTTTAATAGGATGCCAAAAAGGCAGGCAACAAAATTAAATATAAATAAATTGGACTTCATCAAATTAAAAAACATTTCAAATTTACAAAGGATTTCAAGGATTCTAAAAACTGTCCTTTGGTATCATTCCTTAGAACATACTATCAGCAGAGTAAAAAAGGAGCCTACAGAATAGAAGTATTTACAAAGCACCTATCTGATAAGGAATTAATATCCAAAATGTATAAACAAAGTATAAAGTTTAACAACAATAAAAAAAATTTCAAAAATGAATAAATACGTGAATAGACAGCTGTTCAAAGAAGATATACAAATGGCCACTAACCACATGAAAATATGTTCACTATCACTAATGACTAGAGTATTGGAAGTCAAAACCAATATAAGCTATCACTTCTCATCTATTTAAAGACTATTATCAAAACAAACACAAAAGCGAAAAAACAGAAAACAGAAATTGTTGGTATGGATGTGAAGAAAAAAATGTGTATTGTTGTTTCTCAGAAATTTAAACAGAATTACCATATAATCCAGTAATTCCACTTCTGAGTATATACCTAAAAGAATTGACAACAAGGACTCAAACATATATCTTTACATTCAAATTCATAGTAACATTATTCATAATACCCAAAAGATGGAAGCAGATTCATTGTCAATTAATTGGTGAATAGACAGGCAAAACATGACTTTTATATACCAGGAAACATTGTTTAGCCTTGAAATATTATTTTTCACATTGATTCATGGTTCAACATGGATAAACCCTAAAGACACTGTGCTAAATGAAATAAGCCTGAAATGAAAGGACAAATGTTATATGATTTCACCTACATGAGGTACCTGGACTAGTCAAACACATATAAAGTAGAGCTAGAAAGTGGAAAAGTAATTATAAGGGGATGTGAGAGTAGAGAACTAGCAATTATTAAAGAGTATAAAGTTTAGAGTGATGTAAAAGTCTTGGACATTGATAGTGGTAATGACTGCACAATAATGTAAATATACTCAATGCCACTGAACCGTACACTTAAAAATGTAAATTTTAAGTTGTGTATATCTTACCACATTAAAAAGAGGGTAACTTTTCTATAGGATTTACCTTCATATCATGGACACTATCAACAAAATAGAACTGAGAATAACAATTTATCAGTGCACATAATGAGCCAAATGTTCCATTATATGCTTGTGGTTTAGTCCTGAACAACTTTATAAGAAATGTACTATTCTCATCTTCTTATTACAATTGAGAAAACAGTGAAGCAAGAGTAAAAAAAAAAAATGTCTTTCCCAGGTTCACAATACAAATAAGTGAAAGAGCTAGAATTTGAACTTGGGTTTTACAACTACTCTCTGAACCATTAAATTATACTGTTTCATTCCCATCCTCAAACTACAGTGATGTTTACTCAAACAGTCTTGAAAATATCAACAAACTGAACATAATTCTGAGTCATAGATCAATTCTGAAACCAATCTTATAAAGGCTGGGGGGTGGTCTTTGCTACATTCTTAGCCTCTTCCAAAATTTATTCTTATAACGTCCTTCATTCCATTTCCTACCTTCTCTGTATATTACTATATATTTTACTATTACTATAAAAAGTTAGGATTACTATTAAAAATCAGGATTCTCAATCAGCACAATTTTCAGATTTTGATGATTGTGTCAGTTTTCCTTTTGGTAACTGCCCTAAATAACTATATCTTTGAGAGAGATCTATTTTTAGAAGAAGAAATAGAGCAAGCAAACATTATCAAATTCTTTTAAAACACATATAAGGGGAAGACTAATACACATTCATTTATTCACTCATTTTGCCAATATTTATAGTGCACCAACTGTGTGTCATGAACTGTTTTGAGAGTCAAGAAATCATCAGTGTAGAACATAGACAAAATATTTGCACTGCATTAAGTATGTATTACCATGGGAGGGTCCAGATAAAAAATAAACCAAACAAATACCATCTACATATCATATACATATCTATGTATATACCTAACTACATACAAAATATACGCATACATATATAATATGTTATGAATAAACAAGTGCTGTGGAATAAAAAGCAGGATAAGATGTATCAATAATGCTTATAACAGCAGCAACAGAAAGAAAATGAGTCATCTGAGTCAATCTCAATAAGGTGATATTTCAACCAAAATTTGAGCTAATAGATGTAAAAAATGGAAAACTGTATTATGAAGCATAGAAGTTACAGAAGGTTTTAGAATAAGAGTTGATCTTGAACTTGTTCAAAAATATGTAAGATTTGCAGAAGCAAAAAGAAAAAAGGAAGTTACACTAGGTAGGATGAATGGTTTCAGAGTAATACAAATTTTATTTTAAGAGGAGACAGATTAAACTGCTTCACTAAGAGGAAGGAATTTACTAGGAAGTTTGACAGAATAAGAACAGGTTTTGGATTACCGCAAAAAAGTTGCAAATTAGTCTAAATTTGAGGTTGGAAATAGGACTTTATTTCTCAAATGTGTATTTAGTTTTGTTCTGTTTCTTTTTGTTGTTTTGCTTGATTTATTTAAACTACTAGTAATATTTCTATGAGAAAGGGGTTTTGAGATCCAACAATCACTTTTTTTGAAATATTAACAACTATATTTGAATATTAGACCTGATATAATTATATATTTAAACATACATAGAAAATACAAAAATATTTAAGCTAATGTACAAGTGTTTACTCTAGACAAGTACTAAACTAAGAATTTCACATGCATTACCTATTTTACTTATACCAGTTCTGATAAATAGATAACTAATTGTCATATCTATTTTACAAGCATTGATGCCAAAACATAGATCAAAATTTATTTATTGAGATCTGCTTTATACTAGGCAATGAGTAAAATGACAAATTACTATAAATTTGTTCTCTGTGTTTGGGCATATGACAAATATTCTTGCCATCTCCACTTTTTAAACAAATGTTTTACTGCTGGATATAATTATGTCAAGAGGAAGAAACAAATTATTGACATGGAAAAAGTCAAATTGTCATTATTTAGTGATGATATTATTAAGAATGTAGAAATTCAAGTGAAGCTACCGTCTATTATAATGAATAAAGATAGATGAACTAGTGAATGGAACAAAATAGGAAATTTAGAATTAGATCACGTTTTTAAAAATGTCTGATTTATGATATAGATGCCATTAAAATGTGGAAATCTTACAACAAATTATTTTTTTTCAATTTGATGTTTACATGGGAAGAGTATCAAAATCTGTCAAACTATTCTCAAAAGTCAATTATAGATGCATTGCAGAGCTAAACATGAAAGTTGACAGTAAATATAGAATAAAAACATTGAAGAATATCTTAAATAGCATGAAATCAGCAAAATACTTGCAATAAGGAAAAAATTAAAAATACGCTATGGTAGGATTATTAATATTTAGAACGTCTATTCATTAAGTGACTCCATTCAGATAAACCAGCCAACCAACCAAATAAAAAAAAACAGGCAAATTTGAAAGAATTTGTAATACATTATTGGTAGATAAAATACAACAATGCACAGAAAAATTCTAAAAATCAATAAGAATAGTAGCAAATAAATCAATAGGAAAATGGATAAAGGAACTCATAATAAATTTCACCAAAGAAAACAATCGATGCATGGTGATATATCCTCATAATTGGATACTATTTAGCAATGAGAATGAACAACTACAAATACACATAGCAAACCAATGAATAAAATAAGCCAAAAATAAAAAGTACTCACTTCATAATTTCTTTTATATAATACTTAATAATAATTAAAATTAATACATGATGCTAGAATTCAGTATGGTGGTTATCCTTGAAAGAGCAAGCCAAGCAGTGATTGACATGTGGCAGGACAGGGCTTTTCATACTGTGGTAACGTACTGATTCTTGATCCGAGTCATGGTTACATAGGTATGTTGACTTGGTGAATCTTTAACAAACTATTCAATTTTTAAATTATTCAAATAAAATGACCATCTCTGTATATATAAAATATGAATAGAAATATTTATGGTAGAACATACCAGTCTATGAAAAATTCTTCAGGACAAAAGTGACTTCAATGCTTACTTACTTATTATGTGTTATCTTTATTTAATTTTGGCCTGAAGATTCATTTTATTTTATTTTATTTTTATAGATTTAGGGGTATGAATGCCGTTCTGTTACATGGATATATTGCATAGTGGTGAAGTTTGTTCTTTTAGTGTAACTATCACCAGAGTACATTAATCTCATTAGGTGATTTTTTAGTTTTAATTTTAATTTAATTTAATTTAATTTATTTATGTTGAGTTGGAATCTCACTCCATTGCCCAGATTGGAATACAGTGGCACGTTCCTGACCACCACAGCCTCCACCTGCTGGGCTCTGGCATCCTCCTGCCTCAGCCTTCCAAGTAGCTGGAACTACAGGCATGCGTTACCACGCCTGACTAATTTTTGATTTATTGTACAGATGATGTACAATAAAAGTGGTCCAGGTGGGTCTCAACCCCGGGGCCTCAGGCAATCCATTCACCTTGGCCTCCCAAAGCGCTGGGATTATAGGCTGAGCCACTGATCCCGTCCTAGTAGGTGATTTTTTAAAACTTTACTTCTTATCCTTTCCTTTTTGTGAGCTCCATTATCTATTATTCCCCTTCATATCTCCATGCACATTCATTATTCAGCTCCCATTTATAAGTGAGACCATGTGGTATTTTATTTTCTGTACTTGAGTAATTTCTCTTTAGGATAGCAACACCTATGTTCCACCCATGTTTCTGCAAAAGACATGATTATCTTGTTTATTTTTTATGGCTGTATAATACTCCCTGACATGTATGTATGTGTGTGTATGTATATGTCCCACTTTTTTAGCCAGTCATCCACTGATGGACACTTAGGTTGATGTCATGACTTTTCTATATGGAATAATGCTGTAATAAACATACGAGTGCAGGTGTTTCGTAATACCATGATTTCATTCTCTCTAGGTAGACACCCAGTAGTAAGATTGCTAGGTTTAATGGCAGTTCAGTTTTTAGTTCTTTTAGAAAAATGAATAATATTTTCCACATAAGTTGCACTAATTTACATTTCCACCAACAGCTTATAAGCATTCCCATTTCTTTGCATGCTTATGCATAGTTATCTTTTGACTTTTTTAATCATAGCTATTTTGATTGCATGACTTCAAACTGTATTTTGGCTACAGTATCCAAAACAGTGTGATACTGTGTTGGGAGCCAGCCTTGGAGGCCCGCCTGATTGACAAAGTCCAGGTGCGCTGAGGACCCCCGGCCGCAAAGCGAGTCCAGGCAGCTGAGGCCCTTCTGTCTTCCGTCTTTGCTGTTGGTACAGCTGAAGAAATTCTGTGCAGTCATGGAAGAAGAAGATGGCATGTTTATGCGAAGTACTCACAGCTAACCTGAGAATGTCATGGTTCATTTTTCCATTTCCCACTATGCTGCTTGGCCTTTTCTAACATATGCAAGGGTTAAACTCTGAAGCACATCAAGAATGCTTTCTTTCACTTGGTTATAAGTTACTAGACATTGCTTGAGTAAAAAATGGTATAAGTATATTCACTCCTTATTTGATTTAGGATTATGCAGTTTAGTGTTTAGACATAAGGATTTTTAGAAGCACAAGTTTATAGTAAGTTCATTATGAATTCATTATAAGTTCTAACACTTATCTAGGAGTTATGTAGGTGATTTATAACACTGTTTTCACTGACTTAGGATAAAGATTAATCGTTAAGGTTTTTACTTAATTTAATAGTTAAAACTCTAGGTTAACATTTATAAAGTGGGTTTTCACTGAACTCATAATATACTAATCAGATACTTTTATGATAACTTAGCTAAAGACAGAAAGCAACCTTGGGGGCCTGGGAAACATTACTAAAAGCTTCTTTTGAGTTCTCTTTAGAAATAAACACTGCAGGATAAGAGAAAAGTAATGGAGACACCTGGACAAGAAAGGCAATTACAAAACTCTGAAGGTCATAAAGCCCCAGAAGGAAAACTACTGCTACATGAAGAACTTTACACTTGGAAACTTTCTGGAGACAGTTCAAGGACTGTACTTTGGGACTTTGGACTAAAACTATCATCTTTGACCTTATGGATAAGACTCATTGTCTGAATGTCAATAGGGTGCTTAACTTGTTTGTTGCTAAGACCACTAGATGGGTGGTAACTTTTAGAGGATATGTTCGTGAAGGAATTTTCTTTGTCTTGCCCCTTTACAAGTGGTAGAAAAGCTTTCCCTTAGCTAACATTAAACGTCATCTGTTCAGGTGTCCAAGTATAATATTTTCCTCCTTCGCCTATCCGTCTCTCCTTCAGGAAATCTCACGACCTTTGTGGGGCTGGACCCCCCACAATACTGGTATAAAAACTGGTGTGTAAATCAATAGAACAGACTAGAGAAACCAGAAATATAACCATATACCTACAATCAAGTGAATTTTGATAAAGCCAACAAAAATATACAATGAGAAACAGACACCATTTTCAATAAATGGTTCTGGAAAAAATGTATAGCTACATGCAGAAAAACAAAATTGTACACATATCTCTCATCATATACAAAAATAAACACAAGATTAACTGGAGATTTAAATGTAAGATCTGAAACTATAAAATTCTTAAAAGAAAATTTAGGGAAAAACTCTTCTGGACCTTGTCTTAGGCAGAATATATATAACTAAGACCTCAAAAACAAATACAAAAATAACAAACATTGACATGTGATTTAATTAAACTAAGATGCTTCTGAACAGAAAAAGAAAATAGTCGACAGAGCAAACAACCTACAGAATGGGATAAAATATTTGCAAACTATGTATCTGACAAATAACTAATATAGAGAAACTGCAAGGAACTCAAACAATTCAACAACAAAAAACAAATGGCCCCATTAAAAAGTGGGCAAAGCACACAAACAGGTATTTCTCAAAATAAATAGATTTTATATTTGCCTACATTTTAATTCTCTAGAAGGAAATAACTTACATGTTTTTCATATTTTTAGTTCTCATTAATTTACAGATTATTCTAAACACCTAGCATGGAATAACCAAAATAAATTATTAGAAAACAGGGAATTCAAGTATATGCTACAATACAAGAAGCATCACAGAACAGGGAGAATCTTTTAGATTTTTTTTTCTAAGATAACATTATCATTTTTCATATTTTTATTTTGCTTTTATTTTATAACTCAATTTACTTAGACTATTACCAACTGATATCAAGCTTTCAATAATATAATTTTTAAAAAGTCTGTTATATCAACATTATTATTCCTGATAATTGGGTTTTAATAAAGAAAAATATCTTGCTTAATATTTAGCTTAGATTCTCTGCAGCTTATTATTGGCAAAATAAGTAAATATCATTATGCTAATTAAGAATTAAGAATTAAATAGCTATTTATTTGATAATAATTTGACAGCAATTTTCAGTCATGGCTTTGGGAGATTCTTTATGCCTATTGCATCTGTCAAAGGGTGAAATATGAGAGACACTTTCAAAAATATACTAGTGAAAATATTTTATGTCAAGTATTGATCTTTTAATATGACTTTTTGTATCTTTGAAAAGGAAACTATTAATTTGGAATAGGTTTAAAGAGATGACATTAAGTCTGTGATTATTCTATAAATATTGACTCAACCTTCCATTATTTTGTGACATTGAACCCATGTATTTTTTTTTTCTGACATAACCTACCCCTTATTCTTGTAGTCTTTTTCTGTTAAAAATTTTTAATACAGTATCTTTCCTAATTATAGAGTCATGCTTTGGCATGAACCAAATCACTGGATTACTTGTGTTAACTCACACGTAGTCATAGGAAGGACACCCAGAATAAAAATGTTTGTACATAGAAATAAGCATAGACATAACTTATTATATCATTTAGATTTTAACTAAATTTTTAAAATAATTTCTTATTGGAACCTGCTTAGATTGAAGTAGAGTCCAAGCTCTTAAATCACAGACACCGACACAAGTTATAAGTAACAAAGGAGAGGTTTATTAGCCAAGGTTTGGCTGGACGGTGACTACTTGCTGGACACATGAGCTCCAAAGCAAGGGCCCCGTCCTACAGCAAGGGTTGCCTTAAGTAGGCCTAAACCACATTCTGTTTGGTCAAGGCTGCACCTGGGGACTTTCTAAAGCCTAAACCAAGCAAATTTACAGAAGCAAGCAAGCAAATTTACAGAAGCAGATGTAACCAGTTGTGCTGGTGCAAGCGGATAAGCTTTCAGTTGTTTACACAATTGGGTTCATTTGTAGATAAGTTTCCAGGAGGGAGAGGTTTATGGCTGCCCCAGGGGTCATGGACACTTTGTTTGTTCCTTTCTTCAAGATAATTTACTGTTTTACTCATAGAAATTAGAATTGTTTCAGATAGGCAATGCAAATGTTTTGTTCAAATTCTCAAGATTTATAACATGTTAATTTAAATAATATTTTGTTAATTAAGGTATAATTTAACAATTTGGCCATTTGAAGAGAAGAGTTTAATGAATTTTTACAGATGCACATAGGAATGTACACTCCACAAAAATAAAAATACAGTATATTTTCTTCACCCCATAATGAACACTTTACATTCAATCGTCTTCCCAAAATTACAGGTACTGGCAACCATTGTTCTGATATATATTCTTATACTTATGACTTACCTAGAATTTTATATAACTGGAAACATGTAGCATTCAGTCTAAGTATCTGAATTTTCCATTCTGCATACTGATTTTAGGTTCATCTATGTTGTTATAAGTGCCTGTATCTCATAATTACTGCTGAGTTCTAAGCAATCATACTATTGCTGATGACTATGCCATAATTTTTAAATTTTTAATTCATTTACCTGTTGATGGACTTCTGGGTTCCTTACATGTTGGATATTATAAGTAAAGCTGCAATATTTGTGCCTAGCCTTTGTGGATATGTTTTATGTCTCAGGCAAGTGGCTAAGATAACAATTGTTGTATGGGTGGGATGATAGATATTTAACAGCTAGCTTTTTGGAAAGCAAAAGGAGGAGAAAACTTTGATTTGCAATGTTTGCTGATTGCCATAGTGTAAATGTTTCCGCCATAACCCATTTCAGTACATAAATGTTACATCCCTGAAGAGAGAATTCAGAAGGGATGTTCACAAAATCTCTTGTGAGGCCAGTGTGAGCGAGCTCTAGAACACACCTTCAATCTGCTGATGTAAGGGTAGGTGCATGTTTGACCCTAAGATAGTGAAAATCTGCTAAGGTGATTGTACCTTTTATATTTTATCCATATGTGATAATTTTATCAGCAATAATAAGGTCAAACTTTAAAAATTTCAGTCATTGTAGTATGTAGTATGCAGTCAGTGTAGTCTATAGTATGCAGTATTATCTTGTGATTTTATTTTGTATTTGATGACTAATGATGGTGAGCATCTTTTCATAAGCTTATTAACCATTTGTTTATTCCTTTTTTTAAGTGTCTATTCATAGTTTTTAAAGTTGGGTTGCTTGTATTCTATATTGAGTTACAAGAATTATTTTGAAACAGCCCTAAACCCTAATCTTCAACACTGAACCAAGTCCAATTAATATATAGCCTAAAGCATAAAATACTAGCTGATCCCTGTATTGATTGACTGGCTTCTAGACTTATGCGGACATGTGAATGAAATATAGATATTGCTTTGCCATTGCAAAACTTGAAGTTCATTTCACAAGTTATTTTTGAGGCAACAAATTATTAAGACCATCTTTGCCACTTAAAAATTAGGTACTTAAATAACAAAAAAATGTATTGTATTAGGTTTGCAACTAGATGGGAATTAGTAAGAAACTATTATAAGGTATTGCAAACTAATTACAAATATTATATTGTGATAAAACAATTAGAAGAAATATTATCTGTGACAATTAGGAGGAATAAAAATGCATTTATTGAACTTGTACCAATGAATACATGATTGGAGACAAAATATTGGTAGGAGTTGATGATTTTTACCTGATTTTGAAAGATTTTTAGAATAATCATGTTTGCAAACATGATTCCTAGCAAACTAGAATGTTACTAGTTCCTGAAAATTCAGTTTTAAAAAGTAATTATGGTTTTTTTTTTTTTTTTAGAATCAAACTTATTGTTCTGAAGTCATACCTTCAGGACAAATAAAATCTAAAGTACTACCATTAAGAGAAAGCTTCAGGGCAAAAACCAAGTTAAGTGAATGTTGTAACCTCATTGTTCAGAGCTCTGAAAAAATTATTTTGCTGCATGCTAGCTCTTTAAGCTCTTTGAAAAGCTTCTAAACAGGGAATTGTGAGTCTATGTGTCCTACATTCATTCTTCAGTATCTTTGGAGGATTGGTTCCAGGACCTCTTTCCCCTTATGGATGTAAAAACCCGTGGATATTCAAACTCCTTATACAAAATGTAGTAATACTTTTATATACAAATAAGACTAGAAAATAAATACAAAACATATAAGTAAGGACAAAAATAGTCTCTTCTTTACTTAAAGATTACTGGAGTATGTCATTAAGAATCCACAAGTATTAAAAATAATGCTAGAATGAATACTTTTATTTATAAAAATAATTTTGATAACCTAGACTATACAACACCTTAAATTACAGAATTAGGTAAGAGCTAAAATTATAAACATGCTAGAAGAAAACACAAAAGTAAATTATTGCACACTTTGGATTTATAATATTTTTGGAAACAAAATGCACAAACCATTAGATAACTTGGACTCTATAAAAATTATAATTTGTAATATTTAGAAGACCATTCATAAAATGAAAATAATAAGATTACTTTTGTAGAAAAGGTTTACAACACTTGCATCACACAAAGGACTATAACTAATGTGTGTGTGTGTGTGTGTGTGTGTGTGTGCACGCACGCGCGTAAATAGCTTGCAACTTTAAAAACTTGAAATAACTGAACAAATATTTTACAAAAGTTACACAAAATAGAATAAGCATATGAAAATAATATAATATCAAAATAATATAAATTGGAACCTCATTGAGATACCACTCCATAAAGGTTAAAAGGTCTAAAATTTACATGTCTGCTCAGTGTTTTAAGCAACTGGAGTTCTCATCATTTCCTAGTGGGAATACGTAATACATAATCACTTTTTGGACACTTTTTGTCAAGGTGTCACTCTGTCTCCCAGGCTGGAATCCAGTGATGTGAATATGGCTCACTGCAGCTTCAACCTCCAGGACTCAGGAGAACCTTCTGTCCCAGCCTCCTGAGTAGCTGAGACTAAAGGACACACACCACCATGACTGATATTTTTAAAAAAAAATTCTGGACTGTCTTTTACTCACTCTCTCTCTCTCTCTCTCTCTCTCTCTCTCTCTCCTCCTGTCCCTCTACCTCTGTCTCTCACTCTCTAGAATGGGCAGCTGCAGTCGGAAGCACCCTGGCAGTGGAGGCTGGGCCTGTGGTGTTTGGTGCCCTGGGCTTCACTGGGGCAGTAATCACTGTCTCCTTCATGGCAGACAAGATAATGTCCCCAGAGGCCGTGGCCAATGGTGGCGGAGTTGCTGCAGGCAGTTTGGTGGCTACTCTGCAGTCGGTGGATGCAGCCGGACTCTCCACATCATCCAACATTCTGTTAGAGAACATCCTACTGGGCTCCGTGGATTGGGGAATTCAAAACAGACACCTCTTCCAGCTGAACTCAGGGCTTAAGGGGATCAACCAAAAGAAAATGTACCCCAAGCTAAAACTTCAAAACCCCCATTCAGGTCAGAGAAACACGAGGCATAAAGACCATGTGCAGACGGGGGAAAAAAACATTCTGTAGATACAAGGTCTCACTATATTGTCCAGCTGGTCTCAAACTCCTGTACTCAAGCAATCCTCCTGCCTCATTCTCCCAAAGTGCTAGGATTACAGATATCAGCAACCATGCCTGGCCAAAAATCACTTTTTATAAATGTCAAGCAATTTCTTTTAAAGTTAAATAAGCATTTATAATGTGACACAGAGAATCTATTCCTAAGCATTTACCAAGTGAGATTAAATTATAACTTCACAGAAATATTTGTTCAGAAATATTCCTAGCAGTTTTATTTGTAATTGAAAATGGGAAACAACCCAAATAACCTACAACTATTGAATAAATAAACATGTCACGTATCCATATACAGGAAGACTACTCAGTAATATAAAATATATGAATACATATCCAAAGTATTATACTTGGTAAGAAAAAGCAGACATTAAATTTTTTTATGCAATAGTATTATTTTAAATTACATTAAAGGCAAAGGTAACATGTCAAAAGAAAAGAGAAAAATTTTAATGTGGGGTCAGAAGAAGACATATGGTGAAAAAGAGGAAAATAAGAGCCTTTGTGGAAATAGAAATATTCCATATTTTGATTAAAGTGGTAATTGCAGTTGTCAAAAATTAACACCTTGTGCACAAAATTAACATATCTTGTATGCATTACATCTTAGTGGTTTATCAGGAAGATGGTGGTGGAGCCAGTTGGACTAAACTAATACCAGTTTGAGTGAGTGTATGGAAAATTTTGTGTATGTGTGGGTGAGTAAGTGAGAGTGTAAGTGACTGACTGAGTGGGGACTCGGGAGCAGGCTGCCAGGACTCTCCTTGTCAAGTGGCTGGTGCCACAGCTGCTCTGCTTGGCCCCTGGTGCTTCCCAGGGCACAGAATCCCAGAACCATTTTTATAAAATTAAAAAAGCCCTTCTTAGGAAGAAGCTGCCAGGAGAAGCTGCTGGCTCCAGGTTCTGCCTCATCATTGCAGAGCCTGTCCAGACACTGACAGCAAGGGCTGCAGAAAGAGCAGAGACTCACTGGAGAAGATGAAAGAGGCACCCAACCACCATCTTGAAAACCAGGCAGGAAAGTGCTCCAATGTGCTCACCATGGAGCAACAACCTGATCTCTGACTGGCAGATTAACTACTCAGGGGTTGATCAGGACCCAGAGGGAATATCCTGAAAGCAAAAACTTCAGAGGAACAGGACAAGTGCTGAGTCTCAGGTGCCCCACCCCCTACCATGATTCAACCACAGAACAAAGGATGTGGCCAGAAAAGGACAAGAAAGATCTCCAAAGAGATCAGTGGTGAGTCTGGACTGATGCAACACCCTCCTCCCCAACAATCCTCTGAATGCCAGACCAACATGACTGGGGTAGGACTGAGAGGGAGGAACCCAGGCAGAGCCTGGACATCAGCTGCAATAGGGGGACTCTACTCCAAGATAAGCCTGGCTGGGGCATCCCTTGTCAGTACCTGGGAAAAAGACTATCCCACACCTCCCCACTGGAAGGAGTCCCACAGATCATGAAAGAGTGGGAAGGGGGAATTGAAGAAACACCTACCCCACTTCCCCTACCTCCTTCCTGGGCCAGACACAGGGGAGATTGTGATAAGACTGAAGCTCTGCAGGAGAAAGCAGAGGAGCAGCTTAGAGGAATAACTACAAAATCTGCTCCAAGAAGACAGGTTGTTTTGTTTCTTGGTTAGATTGCTTTTATTTTTTTATATTTCTCCTTTGTGCATGAATGTGTATGTGAGGGTTCGATCTGCATCCCTCTCATCATCTTTTTTTCTTTTCTTTTCCTTCTTTTGTTGTCTTTCCTCTTTTACTTTATGTTTTCTGTTTATGCGTATATGTGAAAGATTGTGTGTTCATCTTTCAGGTTGTTTTTGTCTGTTTTCTTTTGATTCTTTTGTTTTCTCTCTCTCTCTCTCTCTCTCTTTTTTTTAGTTTAATGGGTGTATGTATACATTTATGAGGGTTCAATTTGAATTCCTTTTTTTTTTTCTTTTTTTTCTTTTTTCTTTCACTTTGGGTTGAGCATGTGTTTATGTGTTTGGTTTTTCTTTTTTTGTTGTTGTTTGTTTTGATTTGTTTTGTTGCTATTTCAGTTTGTTTTGGGGTGTTTTTGTGTTTGTATTTGTGTGTGTGTGTGTGTTTATACTTGTTCTTTGTTTTGATTTTGGCTCTTGTTCTGTGTGTTCATTATTTTAAAAAAATTTCTGTCCATCTTATTTCATTCTACTTTTTTATGTTCTCCTTATTGCTGTTACTGTTTCTTGGATTCAGGGGTTACACACACATACCCACTGCATCATCATATAAAGTGGTGGTAGAGAGTAGGTCTCAGGGAACCCCATAATACAATCAGTGAAAATTGTGATTTGCAAGTAGTTTCTGAATCCTAGCTCTCCAACCTCCACATTATTCGAGTCTCAAAACTACAAGAGACATCAAAGTTTCCCACCTACAGCACTGTTTCAAAACAGAAAAATTCAGGCCCTGATCAGGGAAGAATAGAGGACTGAGAAAACATCAGAAGTGAAAGACTCTCCCACTGCCACTAAATAACAGAACTGAAAAGAAACGAAAGAGAGCTATCACAAATGAGAAAATATCAGAGGAAAAACACAGGCAATTACCAGTGTAAACAATTACAGATAGAAAATGTCTGAAAAATCAGACCTCAGAGCACAAAAAATGAAAATTTACAACTGGTCCCAGAATACAAAAGGGATTAGAGAATGGATAGAAAAGGTGAAGAAGACTCAAGAAAGACAAGATGCTGAAAGAATTTGTAACAGTGATTTTGGGCATATTTTTTTTTAATCCAGGAAATAAATAACAAGATAACAAGCATGGACAGTAGAATTAGTCAAGCAAAAAAAAGACTCTCAGAACTTGAAGTCCAAAACATGGAATTAACACAATCTGTAAAAAACATAGAAAGAAAACTCAGAAAGAAAGAACAAATCTTCCAAGAGATGTGCAATTATATCAAGAGGCTGAGCCTAGGCCTGATTGGTATCCCAGAAGAAGAAAAGGAAGAAGAAAAAGAGATGCTTAAAAAGGTATTATGCACAGAAGAAAGAAAAACAACAAAGAAGGAACAACAGAAGAAAGAAAAACAACAAAAAGAATGACCACTCACTTCCCAAGAAAACAGCTGAACACAGAATCAACAGATAATATTTCACAACTGCAAACTTGAAAATATACACATACATCAACCCAAAAGCTAAAGGAAAAGAAAAGAGAGAGAAAAAAAAAAAAAAAACAAAAACAAAGAAAATACTTCATAAGAACCTTATAACTGGGATAAACTATCACATTCCAATAATCAGCCTGAATGTGACTGGACTGTATTCACCACTGAAAAGATGCAGAATGGCAAGCTGAATAAAAAGCCATGACCCAATTATTTGCTGCATCCAGCAAACTTATCTCACCACCAGGGATGCAAACAGACTCAAAGTTAGAGAATGGAAAAGAGTTTCCAGTTGAATGGATTACAAAAGAAGGTAGGGGTCTCAATCTTAATATCAGACAAAAAAAAAACAAAAAACAAAAAAACTTTAAGCCATGAAAAATTTAGAAAAAATATGGTTGGACATTTCATAATGATAAAAGGTTCAATACATCAATAAGAAATACCCATCCTATACATATATGCATCCAACACAGGAACACTAGCAATTATAAAGCAACTACTAAGTAAACTAAAAAAAGATATTCACTCTAACGCTATTATAGCCAGGGACTTAAATACCTCACTAACCAACCTAGAAAGATTATGAAGGCAAAAAAATCAACAAAGAGATTTGTAACCTCAACTTGATGGTTGATCAAAATAACTTAATAGATAACTACAGAATACCCTACCAAATAACCACAGAATATACATTCTACTCATTACCACATGGAATTAAATTCATGATCAATCACATCTTTGGCCATAAATCAATCACAAACAAATTTCATCAGATTGAAATACTGCCATGCATCTTCTCAGAACACAGTGGAATAAAAATAAATATCAAAACAAATAAAATTCTTCCCCAAACCACAAAGACATGGATACTAAACAGCAGGATGTTGAACAACTACTGAGTCAACACATAAATCAAAACAGAAATTAAAAATTCCTGAAAACAAATGAAAAAACCTCTAGGATGTCATAAAATCAAGTCTAAGAGGGGAATTTATATCTCTACAAACACACATCAAGAAAATGGAAAGATTACAAGTTAACAGTCAACCAAATCACCTAAGGGAGCTGGAAAGACAAGACCAATAAAACCCTAACTTAGCAGAAGAATCTGCATGACCAAAGTAAAAACCCAAACACGGGAAATAGAAGACAGAAATATCATAGAAATTAACAATAAAACAAAAAGCTGGTTATTTGAGGGAATAAACAAGATTGATGGACCCCTAGCCAGAATGACCAAGAAAAAAAGAGAAAAAGCCCAATTAAACAGTCAGAAATGCAGAAGATCAAACACAACTGACCCCGGAGAAATACAAAAGATTATCAGAGATAACTATGCACATCTGTATAAAAACAAATTTGATAACCTAAGTGAAATGGAGGACTTTCTGAATCATACAGCCTCCCAAGGTTTAACAAGAAGACATTGGGACACTAATTAGAACAGTAGCAATGCAGAAAATTGACTCCATCAGTAGAAAACTACCTACAACAACAACAACAACAACAACAACAAAAGCTTTCCAGTGGAATTCTAAAAATTGTTTAAGGAGAAGCTGATGCAAATCTATTGAAATTGTTCCAGGCAATTGAGAAAGATGAAATTCTCATCAAATCAGTTTACAAACCTAGCATCACACTGATATCTAAATCAGGTAAAGATCCAATAAAGAGCCGGGCTCGGTGGCTCAGCCTGTAATCCCGTGCCTTTGGGAGGCTGAGGTGAGTGAATTGCCTGAGCCCGCGGGTCCGAGACCCGCCTGGGCAGCGAAACCTCATCTCTACAATAAATCAAAAAATCAACAGGGCGTGGTAGCGCATGCCTGTAATTCTGGCTACTTGGAAGCCTGAGGCAGAAGGATCACCAGAGCCCAGCAGGTTGAGGCTGGGGTGGCCGGGAGCGGCCACTGCACTCCAGTCTGGGCGACAAAGTGAGACTCCAACTCAAAAAAAAAAAAAAATCCAATAAAGAAAAAGAACTACATGCCAATATCCTAATCAATATCCTAATGAATATAGATACAAAAATTCTCAACAAGATTTTAGCACATCTCAAAATCAATAACACATCTCCAAAATCATCCATCATAACCATGTAGGCTTCATCCTCAGGATGCAGGGCTAGTTCAACATCTGCAAGATCATAAATATAATTCAATACATCAACAGATGTAAATACAAGAATCACATGATTATATCATTAGATGCAGAAAGAGTTTATGATAAAATTCAGAATCTTCTGGATAAAAACCCTCAAAACCTAGGCATAGCAGGAACATACCTCAAAATAGTAAGTTCCATTTACAATAAACCACAGAAAGCATATTGATAAACAGAAGGAAACTGGAAACATTTCCATTGAAAACTGGAACAAGACAAGGCTGCCCACTCTCACCCCTCTTCTTCAACATCGTGTTGGAAGTCTTAGCTAGAGCAATTAGACAAGAGAAAGAAATCAGTGATATCCAAACAGGAACAGAGGAAGTTACATTATCATTCTTTGCTGATGATATGATCCCATACCTCAAAAAATCTAAGAGATTCTATCAGAAACCTACTTTCACTGATAAAGAAATTTGGCAAAGTTTTAGTACAAAATAAGTGTGCAAAAGACAACTGCATTCTTACACACCAATAGGCAGGCAGAACCAAATAAAAAGCAAAATTCTGTTCACAAAAGCCACACCCCCTCTAAAAAAAGAAAAGAAATACCTCAGCATCTTCCTAACCAGAGAAATGAAAGACATTTGTAATGAAAACTATAAAGTACTGCTCAAAGAAATTCAAGAAGACACAAACAAATGGAAAAATGTTCTATATTCACTGATAGGAAGAATCAACATTGTTAAGATGTTCATCCTACCAAAAACAATCTACAGATTCACATAATACCCAGTAAATTACCAACATCATTCTTCTCAGACCTGGAAGTGACAATACAGAAATTCACATGGAAATTCACATGGAAAACAACAACAAATTGCCAAAACAATCCTTAGTAAAAGGAACGAAGTAGGGGGTATCACACTTCCAGACTTTAAATTTTACTATGAGACTACAACAATCAAAAGACCCTAGTTTTGGTACAAGAATAGGCATATTGATCAATGGAACAGGATAGAGATTCTAGAAGCAAAACCTCAGTTTCTTGACCAACTCATCTTCGACAAAGCCTCCACCAACAACTGGGGAGAGGAGAACCTATTAAGTAAATGGTCTTGGGAAAACTGACTGACTACATGTAGAAAATTGACACGGGGCCCCTACCTAGCACCACACATAAAAATTCTAAATGGATCAAAGACCTAAACATAAAACCTCAAACTATAAGAATCTTAGAAAATGCAGGAGACACCCTTGTGGAAATTGGAACTGGTAACCAATTCCTGATCAAAACCCCAAGTGTACATGTCATAAGAGATAAAATTGACAAGTGGGACCTCATCAAACTGAAAAGCCTCTGCAAGGCAAAAGAAACCATCAAGAGAGTAGGGAGAAAGTCCACAGAATGGTGAAAAATATTTGCCAACACTTTATGGGAGAAAGGCCTAACATCCATGATTACAAGAAACTCAAAAATGCTGAAAGGAAAAAAGCAAACAGCCCCATTAAAAAGTGGGCTGAAGACATGGATAGACACTTCTTAAAAGGAGATATATGGGCAGCCAACAGACATATGATTAGTGAGACACATGCTCAGTCTCACTAATCATCAGAGAAATGCAAATCAAAACCACATTGAAATACTATCTCACGCAATAAGAATGACCATCATGAGTAAAACAAACAACAACAGATCCTGGCAAGGATGCAGAGAAAAGGAACACTTCTACACTGCAGGTGGGAATGCAAACTAGAGCAACCTCTTTGGAAAACAGTGTGGCAATTTCTAAGAGAACCAGACATTGCCCTTCCATGTGACCCAGTAATCCCCCAACTGAGAATATACCCAGAGGAACTCATATCATTCTACAAAAAAGATACCTGTACATGCATGTTTATTGCAGCATTATTCACAATAGCAAAAACATGGAACCAACTGTGCTGCCAATTAAACCTGTACTGGATAAAAAAATGTGATACATACACACAATGGAATATTATGCAGCCACAAAGAAGGACAAACATACGGACTTTACAGTAACTTGAATGGATTTAGAGTCTCTCATACTCAGTGATCTTTCACAGAAGGAAAGAACAAAGTACCACATAAGCAGACCCAGAACATTTACCATGATACTGTAAGAAAGGGATTGGCAATAGCAGGATACTGCGAAGGTGGGGGGAAGGGAACACAACATAAATAAGGGTACCAGATCTCAAACCAGGCAAAATGGGGACC
This sequence comes from Cephalopachus bancanus, assembly GCA_027257055.1. Classification (NCBI taxonomy): domain Eukaryota; kingdom Metazoa; phylum Chordata; class Mammalia; order Primates; family Tarsiidae; genus Cephalopachus; species Cephalopachus bancanus. Next base: position 9,045,911 of record JAPVLO010000024.1, on the reverse strand, counting down.
AAAGGGAGGCCCAAACTTTTCTGTTATGACAACTACTTGCATACCTAGTCCTGAATTGTACTCAACATCTTTAAAATAAAAAAAAAATACAGAATTATGTCTTAGAAAAGTTATTTTTCAATACATAAATATAAAACAGGAAATGATTTGTAGACTTGGACAAAAAATAAAAAGCTATAATTGAAAAGCCATAATGCAATAAATTTGACCTATACAGATTGTTTCAATCTGTTAAAAAATTAAATGCATTTCAAAAATAATCTCTCAGAAAAATATCTAAAACCTTGATGAATTTATATGTAGCCATGTAGGTAATGGCTTTATCTATAGATCCTTCTAAACCTTAAATACTATATTTGAATAAAATAAATATTTTTCCAAAATAATCCATTAATCCAGTATAATCTTGATATTAAAAATACAATGATATGAGAAAGAAAATATTTAAGAATAAAACATCCTGTCAAAAATATTCTTAAATCAGTTACATAATAAATAAAATTATATCAAAATAAATTTTGTTTATTCTAAAAATGCAAGGTTTTTAAACATTAAGAAACAAAAAAAAAATGTAGCTTCACAGGTAATGTTAGCGATAATCCACTAGTAGATTACTAATATTTTAGATTTAAAATTTCAAAAATATTTATAATTAAATACTGTACATATCAGTAATGTAAGGACATTTTTTCAATTTGTGAAAGTGTTGTAACAGAAAATCTGAAGCTACTTTATATTTAATAATAAAATTACAAGCAGTAAGATTAAAAATGCAACAAAAATACTTCTATCCTGAAGATGCTGGCCTGTGAAAGTAAAAGGAACAAAAGTAGTATCTATGGAAAGAAAGGAAAAAGTTCTCATTTTCTTAGGATAATTTTGAACATAGTAAATACAAAAGTATCTATACAAGTAGTATATTAATATTAAGTATTAATTTTGAAAGGTTGGTAAATTCAAAATTAATTTATTTCTATGTATACAGTAAAAGTTAAAATATCATATGCAATAATGCTTAGAACATTTTATTCCTCTAAATATAGCAAAAATATGTAATATACTTACACCAAAAAATACAAAATATTATTGATAGTGCATAGATTACTAAGTAAATGGGAAAATGAACTGACTTTATAAATTTAAAAACTCGGTGATATAAATAACAATATTAATTATTGTACAATTGATTTTCAGAGCAACACACTTTCAATCTAGATCACAGATTTTTTTTTCATAGATATTGACAAACTAATTTAAAGTGTATATGAAAACACGAAAGATAGCAGGGCTCGGTGGCTCAGCCTGTAATCCCGCATTTTGGGAGACTGAGGTGAGTGGATTGCCTAAGCCCGCGGGTTCGAGACTCGCTTGGGAAACTTGGTGAGACCACATCTCTACAATAATCATACCAGCATTTTGGGAGGCCGAGGTAAAGTGGATTGCCTGAGCCCGCGGGTTCGAGACCTGCCTGGGCAATTTGGTAAGACCTTATCTCTACAATAAATCAAAAAATTAGCCAGGCGTGATGGTGCACGCCTGTAGTTCCAGCTACTTGGAAAAATGAGGCAGAAGGATTGCCGGAGCTCAGCAGGTCTAGGCTGCAGTGGCCGGGAGCAGCCATTGCACTCCAATCTGGGCGACAGAGTGAGACTCCAACTGAAAAAAAAAAAAAAAAAAATTAGCTGGGCATGGTAGCACGCACCTGTAGTTCCAGCTACTTGGAAGACTGAGGTGGAAGGATTGCCGGAGCCCAGCAGGTCGAGGCTGCAGTGGCTGGGAGCAGCCACTGCACTCCAGTCTGGGTGATAGAGTGAGACACCAACTCGAAAAAGAAAACACGAAGGATGATATTAGGCTGGGTGGTCTTGAAGGAGGACAACATAGAGTACTTGCCCTATCAAATATCACAACCCACTATAAAAAAAATTATGTGATAAAAATGCATTGAAAACAATTTTACTCCTTGGTATATGTCCAAAGAAAGCATTCTTATCATCACAAAATATCAAACACGTCAAATTACTAATAGCAGCACTAATAATAACTGCTAAAAATATGTTACCCCATATTTAATAACAATAAAAAGTATACATTGCAATATATTCACAGAGTGTAATGTCATGCAGTAATTAAAATAAATAAACTACAAGTACAAAAAATTATATGGATGAATCTCTCAACTATAATGTCCAGTAAAAGAAGCACGACATAAAATAGTACTTAGTAACTCTGCTTTGATACATTTCACAGTTCACAGTGACATCAGAAATTAGGGCAGTGATTATTCTCTTGGGGTGTGTATGGCAGCAGGTTATTGTTTAGAAGAGGCTGTAATAAATGATTTTAGTAGCCCACATCTTTTATTCTGAATCTCAGTAGTGGCTATATAGTTATGTTTTCTCTCTCCTTTTCTCCTTAAGGTAGACTTTGTTGTTGTTGTGTTGAAGTCCATTATTTATTTTCCTAATCCATTATTGATAGGCATGCAGAGGTTTTAAAATCGATTTAGAGGTTACTTGTATATCTACAAGATGTGCATGATCTTCTGTTCAAATAAAAATAGAAAATAGCATATTTGGGAACAAATATAGTTCTTGTTTCTTAAAAATCTAGTGCCGCAGTTTAAATGAGACATCTCTCAAAATCCAAGATGGCCACCATGGAGCAGCAGACTGGTGCCTCTCTTGCAAGCAAAGCAGACAGTAGGAACCCAGTCACTGATAAAAGCAGATACCCTGAACAGTTTCAAATGGGTGAAGCACCATGCACCCCTCAAAGGTTTCTTAAGATACACAGAGACCAGAAAGAAGAGTGCTAGGATATAGTAGATGTTGGAATCTAGGCATGTCATCCCCTTCCATGTGTCAGGCTGGCATAGAAACTGAAACTCTGTCCTGTGTACGAGAGAGGCTGAGTGATCCTGACATGCTATCGGTCAGTTTCCCCTCTCCCCTTTCAGCCATGTGTAAGTCATTGGTCCCACATAGGACAAGTCCTGGTTAGGGCACTGTGGCAGACAACTTGTGCCCAAGTGGAATAAGGAACAAACTGGCACTTGGATAACCCCCAAGCATGCACCCTCTGCCAGCAGATCCCTGTGGTTGCCTCCAAGGCCAAAAAAGCCTGACTTCAGATTATACTGGCTGGCACCCACTGCCAAATATGTTGGCAAACCCACCGCCCATCAGGAAGCATCTCTTGCCAGCCTCTTGCACCCATAGGATGAAGGCTTTCATGGCAGAGAGCTTGCTGTCTTTCAAGTGCTGAGTGTGTATTTGGATGCAGAGGGAGTGACATGAAAGAAACCTGAAGATTTCTGAACTGAAAACTGCAAACAACAGATAGTGGTTCACCCACCAACCAATTTCATAGCAGAAAACTTGCAACAGGGCTGACAACTTGACCAACTAGATAAATCGTTCTTGCAAGCATGAAGGAAAAAAATTGTAAAGGCAGAAAGACAGAAAAGTCATATCACCTACACGGGAAAATCTATCAAATTGCTCCAGGCATTTCTGCAGAAACACTACAAGCCAGAAGGGACCAGATTCCTGTTTTTAATATTCTCAATAAATAAACAATTCCAACCAAGAATTTCCTACTGCACCAAAGTAAGCTTCACCAGTGATGAAGAATTAAAAAACCTTCCCAGGCCGCCAATTCCTAAGAGAATATGCTGCCTCCAGACCCCCTCTTCAGGAAGTATTGAACACAGGAAAAAAAAAAATCATACTCATAACAAAAGTACAGACAAACACAAAGTTAATAGAGCATTTTGATTATTCAAAAAAATAAAAATACACACATATATAAATTCAAAATTTAAAAGAAAGCAAAGTAACCCCCTAAGAACCCTATGATAAGAATAAACTCTCACATTTTAGTAATTATTTTCATTATGAATGGACTGAATGCATCACTGAAGAGGATAGAGTGGCAAACTGAGGAAAGAAATGTGATCCAACAATATGCTGCCTCCAGGAAACTCATCTCACAGGAAAAGACTTACACTAGCTCCAAGTAAAAGGCTGGAAAATTAGATTTCAGGTCAATGGAGAGCAGGGGTAGCTATTCTGATATCAGACAAAGCAGACTTCAAACTATCAAGGTAATAGGAACACAAAAAGACACTACATGATAATAAAAGGCTCAATCCACCAGCAATGAATACCTATCTTAAAACTATATGCACACAAAACAGGAACACTATGTTATAAAACAACTACTAAGCAAAATAAGTAAGGACATTGACACTCTCACAATCACAGGTGGAGACCTTAATAACCTGCTACCTGCCCTAGATAGATCATCAAGACAAAAACAAACAAGGACATCCAGAACATTAACTTGATGTTTGATCAAATAGATTTAATGAACATCTACAGAACACTCCACACAACAACTAGAATATACATTCTATTCATTAGCACATGGCTCATGCTCCAAGATTGATCACATTCTCAGAGAATAAATCAAGTGTGAACAAATTTCAAAAGATTAAAACAATACCATGCATAATTTCAGATTACAGTGTAATAAAAATAAATATGATCACCAACAAGATCCTCTCAAAACACACAAAGACATGGACCCTAAGCAACATGCTGCTGAATGACTTCTGGAGTCATCATGAAAATCAAGACAGAAATAAAAAGACTCTGGGAAACAAAGAAAAGCAATGATTGAGCCTGCGGGTTCAAGACCCGCCTGGGCAGTGAGACCTCATCTCTACAATAAATCAAAAAATCAGCCGGGCATGGTAGCGCATGCCTGTAATTCCATCTACTTGGAAGGCTGAGGCTGAAGGATCGCCGGAGCCCAGCAGATCGAGGCTGCGGTGACTGGGAGTGGCCACTGCACTCCAGTCTGGGTGACAGAGTTAGACTGCAACTCAAAAAAAAGAAAAGAAAAAAAAGAAAAGCAATGACACATCTTATCAGAATTTCTGGAATGACATGTAAGCAGTGTCAAGAGAAAAGTTTATAGCACTGCATGTACACATCAAGAACATAGAAAGATCACAAGTAAACATCTTAATGTCACACCTTAGGGACCTGGAAAGGCAAGAACATCTAAATTCTAATTTTAGTAGAAAAATTCAGATCACTAAGATAAAGTAAAAATTGCAGGATATAGAAGACAAAACTGTCATAGAAATGATCAACAGGACAAAAAGCTGGTTCTTTGAAAGGATAAATAAGATGGACAGACACCTGATCAGATAAACTAAAGAGAAAATCAAAATAAACATCAGAAATGTAAAATTCAATGTGACAACTCACCTTAATGACATTCAGAACATTATCAGAGATGACTATGAACGTCTGTAGGCAAACAAACTAGAAAATCTAAATGAAACAAACTTTTTTGGCATACACTTCCTCCCAAGGTTGAAACAAGAAGAAATTGAAACTCTGAACAGACCAATAATAATACAGGAAATCAACCCGGTCAAAAGAAAACTCCTCACCAAAGAAATAAAAATAAAAACCCTGGACCAGATGGCTTCCCAGTGGAATTCAATTCATAATACATACAAAGAGGAGTTTATATCAATCTTATTGAATGTGTTCCAGGCAATCAAGAATGGTGGAATTCTCCCCAGCTTATTTTGTGACGCTGACATGATACTGATACCCCAAACCTGGCAAAGACCCAAAAAGGAAAGAACATTATAAGAAAATTTCCTTGATGAGCATAGACACAAAAATTCACAACAAGATAAATTGGATGCAACAACAAATCTCAAGGATCATTCACCATGACCAGGTGGACTTCATTTCTGAGATGCAGGGCTAGCTCAACGTTCTCAAGATCATAAGCACAATTCAATGTATTAACAGATATAAAGCCAAGTAAATAATTACCTCACTAGAGGCAGAAAAAAAGCATTTGGAAAAATCCAGCATCCCTTTTTGATAAAAATCCTCAAACACCTAGGCATAGAAGAAACATTCCTCAAAACAGTGAGTCATCTGTGAAAAATCCCCAGCCAACACTTTGCTCAATAGGCATAAGCCAGAGGCATTCTCCCTAAGGACGAGAGCAAGACAAGGATGCCCACACTCACCTTTCCAGTTCAACACAGTGCTAAAAGTCCTTGCCAAAACAATCTAGCATGAGAAGGAAATTAGGTGTATCAAAATAAGAAAAGAGGAGGTTAAGCTATCCCTCTTTGTGAACCATAAGATTCTGTGCCTAGAAAACCCTAAGGAGTCTGCCAAAAGTCTCCTCGTCTCTTTGGTAAATTCTCAATTTACAAAATCAGCATGCAAAAGACAGTTGTATTTTTATACACCAGCAGTAAGCAGGTGGAAAACAAAGTAAAAAACACTATCCCATTTAGAATAGACAATAATAGTGAAATAACTTATTCATTCACCTAATCAGAGAAGTGAAAGATCTTTACAATGAAAACTATAAAATGCTGCTAAAAGAAATTAAGGATGACACACACAAATGGAAAAACATCCCATGCTCACGGTTTGGAATAAATATTGTCAAGATGTCCATTTTATCCAAGTTAATCTACAGATTCAATACAATACCCATCAAATCACTAACATCATTTTTCAAAGACCTGAAAATGATGGTACAAAAATTCATATGGAAACAAAAAACAGCATGAATAGTCAAAACAATCATCAGCAAAAGAAAAAAAGAAAGGAGGTATTACACCTCCAGACTTTAAACTTTATTATAAGGCTACGATAACCAAGACAGCATGGTATTGGTACAGAAATAGGCAAAAGTCCAATGAAGCAGGACTAACCCTCTGGAAGTTAAAGCATGGTCTTTGAACCAAATCATCTCAGACAAAGCCGACGAATAACAATCAATGGGAAAAGGAGATCACATTTAGCAAGTGGTGCTGGAAAAACTGGCTAACCACATGCAAAGGAATGAAACTCCTCCCCTGCCTATCACCATATACAAAAAGCAACTAAAAATGAGTCAAAAACCTAAACATAAAAGTTCAAGCCATAAGAATACTAGAAGAAAACATAGAAAATACCTTTCTGCACATGGGAGTAGACAATGAATTCATGACCAAGTCCCCAGTAGCAAATGCTACAAAAGCTAGGATAAACATCATCAAACTGAAACACTTTTGCACAGCAAAAGAAATCATCAAGAGAGTAAAGAGACAACCACAGAATGGGAAAACATATTGGCAAATTATGCATCCCACAAAGGTCTAACATTAGGAACTCAAATTGAAAGTTAAAAAAAATATAAAAAGAGGGCAAAGGATATGAGCAGACACTTCTTCAAAGATGGCATGCAAACAGCCAACAGACACATGAAAAAAAAAAGATGCTCAGCCTCAGTAATCACCAGAGAAATGTAAATCAAAACAACAATGAAACGACACCTATCTCCAGCAAGGATGGCTGTCAAGAATAAGTCAAAAAAAACAACAGGTACTGGCACAGCTGCAGAGAAAAGGAAATGTTTTTACACTGTTAGTGGGAATGTAAGATAGTTCACCCTCTATTGAAAACAGTGGTGATTTCTAAAAGGACTTCAAATTGATCTTCCATATGATCCAGCAATCCGTCCCCTGAGAATATACTCAAAGGAATATAAATCACTCCACTAAAAAGACTCCATCATATGCATATTTATTGATGCATAATTCACAATAGCAAAAATATGGAACCAACCCTGCTGCCCATCAAAAGTAGACTGGATAAAGAAAGTGAGGTACATATAGAAGATGGAGTATTACACAGCCATAACAAATAACAAAATCGTGGCCTTCACAGTCACTTGGATGCAGTTAGAGATCTTCATACTAAGTGAACCATCACAGAAACAAAAAACTGAATACTACATGTTCTCATTCACAAGTGGGTCCTGAAAGGTTGTCACATTAACACAAAGGTGGGCTTGGCAGTTGCTGGGCACTATTAGTGGAGGGAGGGAGGAAGGAGGATGGAAGGCACATGACAACACAAAAACTACCTGGTCCACTACCAGGAAGAGTGAAGGCCACCTAGAAGCCCAATCTTCACCTGCATGCAGCCTATTTATGTAGTAAATCCTCTCGTGTACCCTGCAACTCTAAAAATAAATAAATAAATTACAAAAAGTAAATTAAAAAACATTATATGATAAAAAATAAATGAGACATCATTATATGTTGGATTCTTCTCTGGATACATATGAGTTGCTATATTTCAGTTTTTCTACAAAGATACTTAAAACCAATATTTACCATATGCATTCAGTTTTGAAGGATTCTATCATATCACAATGAAATAAACCTAATCAATTCTATGATCAATAATGAAATATCTTTAGATAGAAATTGGGCAAGTAAATAAAAAGTTCTGCCATAAAAACTATATTACTAGCCAGGCTTGGTGGCTCAGCCTGTAATCCCACGTCTTTGGGAGGCTGAGATGAGTGGATTGCCTGAGCACGTGGGTTTGAGACCCACCTGGGCAGGTGAGACCTCATCTCTACAATAAATCAAAAAATTTGCTGGGCGTGGTAGCGCGCGCCTGTAGTTCCAGCTATGTGGAAGGCTGAGGCGGAAGGATCGCCGGAGCCCAGCAGGTCAAGGTTGCAGTGGCCGGGAGTGGTCACTGCACTCCAGTCTGGGCAACAGAGTGAGACTCCAACTCAAAAAAAAAAGAAAAAAGTGTATTACCAAGCTAAAAAATATCTGCATACTTTTTATTTAGTGAATATATATATCCAAACCTCTATTAATAATCTATACAATCATTTTAAATATATCGCACACTTCTATATAATGCCATTACTAAAAATTTTAATTACTTAGGAGGGCAGAGGGTGAAAAAGTTATATATAGTTCCTCAAAAAAGCATAGATATGTATGAGAATTCTCAAAGATCTTGGTGAACTCTATCAATCTATAATGTGTTCCTTTATTTTAGAAAATGCTGGTGACAAATTATTCCCAACAAACCACAATGCATAATTACAAGTGTTGACTGTTAAGTAGAAAAACTGATTATATTTGTCACCTGAATTTTCTTCCAAATGTCATTGCTTCTTTCAAAAAACACAAAGTTTTGCCATTCTGTGCTGCTGAATTTAAAAAGAATTAATTTTATTTACTTATTTGTTTGTTTATTTGTTTATAGAGACAGGGTCTCACTCTTTTGCTCAGTCTGGTATGCAGTGGCATGGATATAGCTCTCAGCAACCTCATACTCCAGGGCTTAAGCAGTTCTCCAACCTTAGCCTCTCAAGTAGCTAGGAATATAGGCATTCACCACCATGCACAGGTAATAAAAAAATAAACATTGTAGAGACAAGGTCTCACTATGTTACCCAGAAATGTTCTCGAACTCCTGGTCTCAAGAGATCCTCTGGTCTGCATCACCCAAAGTACCAGGATTACAGATATCAGTCACCTCATATAGCCTTAATTTTATTTTTTAAATATCAGATATTTGGCCAGGTGTAGTGGCTCAGCCTGTAATCCCAGCACGTTAGATTGTCTGAGCCTGTAGTTTTGAGACCAACCTGAGCCACTTGGTGAGACTATAGCTAACAATAAATCACCAAAATACTAACTGGGAGTGGTGTCATGCATCTGTAGTTTCAACTACTTGGAAGACTGAAGAGAGAGGATTGCTGAAGTTCAACAGGTTGAGGCTGCAGAGGTCGTCAGCGTGCCACTGCACTCAAGCCTAGGTTACATGAGTGAGATTCCAACTCAAATCTATCTATCTATCTATCTATCTATATATATATATATATATATATATCTCAGATATTTGATTATAAAAAATATATGTATGTGTATTTGTTTGCATTAATGCGTGTGTGCATGTATGTCAGAAGTAACATAATCTTTTAGTCATAAATGAAAGACAGGAGATTGGATATCTACCAATTATTTCTAATGTTTAGTGAGAAGTATCTAGTCTAAAATATTCTCTACCAGTAACCAAATAGACACATAAACTTAAGGACAGAAAAATAATTTTGAAATCATGATTTGGTAATCTCTTGCTGTGCAATAAACCACTCCAATGCTCAATGGCTTAAAACAACAGTTTGATTTGTTCATTATTATACAGATATGTCGGGGTTCTATGAAGCTACATTGTCTCTGCTTAACAGGTATGGCTCAAATGGAGCTGGAGATCTCTCAAATTCACTCATATGGTTGTCAAGTTAGTTCTGACTAAGGGGTGGGACCTAACCTGAGGCTTGTTCTGGGATTCAATTATTTTGCACAATGCCTATTATTGTGAATAAATCAAGCTTCTCACAGGATAGTATTTCAGAATGATTAAACTGGTTACATGCTGAGTAGTTTCTCCTAGCAGAAACTGCTAGATCATTTTTCTCAAAATTTATTTAATAACTTGAGTAGTGTTGTTTGTGCTACTTGCTGTGGGTTAAACAAGTCACATATTGTGTGAAGATCAGAAAGCATGTTTCCTTAGAAGCCAACAAAGTGAATTCATTGCAGTCTGATATACGACCCCTAAAGATTCATATTTCACTCACCTTACCTCCAGTATCCCCAAAGTACCATCCCATTGTGGCATAAGTTCAAGCTTGTAGTCTGTGATATCATCTAAATCAAGATCAGGTGTACAAGTAAAACTCCTCAAGCACAGATTCTCTTGACTTAAAGGCCAGGAAACTTAAGAGAAAAGTAATCTGCCCTCGAGAAATCCAAAATATAGTGTTGAGCCAGTGACAAGGACAACAAGCCATGTATTTCCATTCAAAATGTCAGATAATGGAAGACATACAGCAGTTGGTTCCTAACAATTCTGTAAAGCAGTCATTAGTTTTTTGATAGAACTAGTGACTAGCAGTCACTAGTTTTTTTAGGCCCAGGTCTATTGCTGGGTAATTGTTCTTTTTTTTTTTTGAGTTGGAGTCTCACTCTGTCTGTCGCCCAAACTGGAATGCAGTGGCCACTCCCGGCCACCGTAGCCTCGACCTGCTGGGCTCCGGCGATCCTTCCACCTCAGCCTTCCAAGTAGCCGGAATTATAGGCATGCGCTACCACGCTCAGCTGATTTTTTGATTTATTGTAGAGATGAGGTCTCGCTGCCCAGGCGGGTCTCGAACCTGCAGGCTCAGGCAATCCACTCACCTAAGCCTCCCAAAGGCGCGGGATTACAGGCTGAGCCACCGAGCCCGGCGGGTAATTGTTTTTTAAGATGTCCAGTTTAACTTGTGTGATCCTTTATCTTCTGAAATAAATAAGCCATATGTGCAGATTAATAGCTTTCTTAATCTATTTTTTGCCTAAAAAGATATTGGAGAGAAATCTAGGTTGACAGTGGAAGGAAGTAGGTGTAAATATGTGTATCAAGTCCATAAATTTCAAGTAAAGAGTTTAGTTTTCATACTAAGGATTATCAAGAAAAATATAAATGAGGGCAGAAAATTTCTGGACAATGCTTAAAACAAGATAGAAGAATGAAAGAGATAACGATAAATTTAATATAATAAGCTTATTTTAATCAAATTATAAATATGAACTGACATTTTTATAAGCAGATCACTTATTCCTGCACTTAAATATAGTACTGAAGATGTTTCAGTGATTTGAGTTCCACAGAATTAAGAGGGGGAAATTAGCAAATATAAAGTCTACCAAAAGGCAAAATAATTACCCTTATTTGTAAACGTGATGAAAGTTTTTTTTTTTGAAGAATAGAATTAAGAAGAATATCTACTAGAAGGTATGTGTGTATAGCTATAGATAGAGATATAGACCTTCCAATAATCAATTTTATAAAGAGAAGAATCACCTTCATGTCAATCTTTACTAGTTATATTTCTATTAAGATAAGTAGTTCACCCGAGTTCACTGTTTTTTGGAAGTCCATGTATCAGTGTGAGAAAATACATTCCAACAGTTTTACTTCATTTTTTTCTACTAATAATGTATAGTGTTTCAATGTTTAATTAAACACAATAATAAAAATCTGATACTTAAATTATCCATGTCCAATAAAATTAAATTCTACACTCTTGTATAATAAAACCACTTTCATTCTTCACTCAGTATTATTTTCTTCAGACTAGTGAATAGGACACTCTATAAAAGCAAAGAGAAATGATCTTATTTCTTTAAGGTTTCAATATCATTATCTCAAAAACCCTATGTAACCAAACTGAATTTAGAAATATCTACAATATCATCTCCATCTCAAGGGACTGTATTTCTATGACCAAGTAAAGAAAAAAAAAATCTATGGCAGTACACTGTTTTTAAAGATAAATGCAGAATAAAGAATGGTGTTTTTCTTTCTTTTTTTCCTGCTATAGCCAGTAATACAAAAACTGCTCACAAATATCTCTTAATAGTTCTCTTTTACTAGTTATTTCACATTTTCAGATTTAATATAAAGATACTTAATTAGAAATTACTCTTTTTATGCTTGTTAGTATCTTTACATATGAATTGCTGTTCAATTTCTTTTAAACCAAAGGGTCTGGGTCAAGTCAAAAACTAGGTGAGCTGCTTATGTCCACTTGATTGTGATTATCATTTTGTAGTATACACATGGCATCAAAACATCACATTGTACACCTTAAATATATACAAATTTTTATTTGTCAGTCATGCCTCAATAAACCTGGAAAAGAGGAGGTTGAAGTTACAGGAAACACCACCTATTAGAAGGGCTTACAATATCTAGAAACAAATATATAAGATTAGATTTATGAGAGTGAAAATAAGAAATAGGTTAAATGTGAACTAAAACATTAGGTATAAAGGCACATTAGAATCCGAAATTTTAAGTAACTTTAAATTTAATATGAATTGATGTATATATCTAAATAAAGATTATTATATCAAGAAATTGAAAGGACTGGGTCAGCAGACAAACACCCAGAAAGGCAGGGACACAGAGCCGAATATTAACACTGGCTTCTAGCACTGTGCAGAGGACGGGCTGTGCACTAGACAGAAACAAGCAAAACTGAGAATGGCACATTTGGTTGTTAGAGTTTTATGTTACTCCACACTGAGATTACTCCGCTGTCACTTCTCTCATATTCTGTGCTTCCCACAATGTCAGTTGCAATTAAAATAAATTATATTTAAGCTATTTTTATTAAAAATTATAAAAGGAAGCCGTATCTCAGACAACAGAAAAGGTGGATATTAGGCTTCAGGAAAAGCTCATTCCTGTTGATCTCTATTTGTCTCTATTTCGACAGCCTTTTGTTACATGTCAGTAAGAATACTAATTTATATTCTGACAATAAGCAATTAATGAAATGACTGAGGTTATCTCATTCTCCTATATTTCCATCACACATCCCAAGGCTTTGTCTCATTCGCCTTATTTGATTCGCATGCCCGTTCCTGATCTTATATGGCTAGGACAGGAAATAGACAAAGGAGAGTAAAGTATATATGCATTCTAACACAATGTGGTCTTCTTGATATCAGTGGTCTTATCTGTCTTTTTATATTTCTGTATTCCCAAGATCTTAAACCACTGCTTATCACGTTGTAGACTCTCCATAAACACTTCTGTAAGGGATAGAATTTTAACATAGCATTGTTTAAGCCTAGGTCAAGTACTCACTGAATATGGGGAACTTGATTGTTCACTCTTATAATAACGGAGTAAGAAATGGTAGAGTGTTCTTAGGATCTCAAAACATTGTTATAAAAAACAGAAAGTGTGCAGGCTTCACAAGAATAAAATAAAAAATGTCCATTAAACTAAGTAAACCCAATAAAGATTGCCCTATGTGGAAAGAGTGGTTTGATCATTTATTGGAAAAGAGAACATGACTATTGCTTATATTTGAAGTTTTTTGTTCTCTATAATGGAAAATTGGCAGTCCATTTATGTTACATTATCACTTTTGAGCCTGCATTATCTTGAATCAGTTTTAATAAATGGAATATGTGTTAATATATTAATGATAAAACATTTCATGTATGTCTCACTTAACATGGTTGAGACTCTAATAGTGAATAAGAATAAATATACCAAGGACCTGAAACAGCGATTTGGTAAGGACCACGGTTATTAAATACTTTATGCCTTAACATAAATAAAGAAATAGGAGACATCTGAGAGAAATTAAGCTGAAAATGAGTTGCCACATATTTTAGTAATTTTTAAAAATTTTCAAATTATTAATACTAAAGATAATTTTTTGAATCGATATTATCCCTTTCTTTAATATTCAAATAAATTGATGTAGGACAGAAAGAAATATATGAATAAGTAATTTTAAATTAAACATTTTGGTAAACATGTGAATAATTATTTTTATAACTGTGGAGAATATAATTGAATAGAGGAATATAAAAATTATGGAAGCTATAAAGTCAGAATCAGAGCATTATTTATAAAGTTATCAGTGTTATCAATTGTAACGTATTTTCAGAAAAAAATCCCAGACATAACACAGCTAGATCTAGTTTTAGCACTAGTTCCAGTTTTGGCAGTGACCTTTTGACTTTGGAACAATCCTTTGGCCTCTCTTTTCTTCATTTTTTGTATCTTGTTGAACACACATGGATTGTGACCCAAGTCATCTGTCTATGTTCATGTTTCTATCTTTAAAATTATAATGAGGAATTTGTAATTAAGTCAATTACAAACAAATTTCTGATTCCCCACTATTGGCTTTGACTCATTTGAATAAAAATTTTCATGGGCACAAGAATGACTACGTCAAAAACTGAATGTATCACAGACAAAATATGTATCACATCTTTGATTAAGACTCTTTACTTCCATATTTTAAAAAGTGATAAAGTCACAAATACATTGTATATTTCGTATGTGTAATTACATGACATTTTGAAGAAATGAACTAATGTGAGAATCCAGTAAAACAGAATCTTATCACAGGTATAAACTTTATTATATTTTAAGTTATATAAAACAAACAAAAAAAAACCTATAAAATGGAGGACTTTTCCTAATGGTCTCTTAATGTTTCTAGATTAATTACTATCTCTGATATTTCAGTTTTCTGTTTAGAATTCAATTGTTAAGATGCTGGTTATTATATATATATGTATACACACACACATATATACATATATATACACATATATATACATACATATATATATACACACATATATACATATATATATACATATATATACATACATATATATATATATATTGAGTTGGAGTCTCACTCCATAGCCCAGGAGTGCAGTGGCATGCTCACGGCCATCCCAGCGTCAACCTGCTGGACTCAGGCAATCCTTCCACCTCAGCCTTCCAAGTAGCCAGAACTACAGGTGCACGCTACCACACTGGCTAATTTTTGTATTTATTTTAGAGATGAGGTCTTGCCAAGTTGCCCAGGCTGTTCTCGGAACTATGAGCTCAGGCAATCCCCTCACCTCAGCCTTCCAAATTTATATTTATTATAGTATATTGGTATGCCTATTGTAGTTTTAAAATAATTGTACAATCAGTTCAATTTGTGACTGTACTTTGAGACAAAATAATAGACTTCAAACAGAGCCTTGTAAACTTATGTATCTGTTGAGTCTTGGTCAAAACCTTCTGAGTATTATGAGACTGATTAAGTAAAATAATGAACTAATAACTACTTCAAATTTCAAAATATTTTATCTACTTTTTTCTATTATTGATAGTGGAATATTAAAATTTACAACTATAGTTGAAAATTTATTCATGCAGTTCTGTCAGTTTTTCTTTCATGTATTTTTGAAGCATAAATTTTTAGAAGAAAATGTGATTATATATATACAATGGAATACATTTAAAAGGAAGAAAGTTTGTCATTGTGACAACATGGATGGAACTGGAAACATTTTGCTAAATGAAATAATTCAAACACAGAACAACAAACACCATATGTTCTAACTTGTATGTGGAATTTAAAACAATCAAACTCATAGAAGCAGAGAATAGAATGCTGGTTACCAGAGGGGGTTGGAAGGAGAGATTGAGATGATGGTCAAATGGTACAAGCCCTAGGTACACAGGTAAAAATAAAATTGATTGTTTTTCTTATTTTTTGAAATCAGTTACTCAGTATGGTGAAGTAAGCTAATAATTGAGCATTGCATATATAAATTTCAGTAAAAGTAAATTTCAAATATTCTTATCACAAAATTTTTAAATATTTGAAGTGATATGTTAATTAACTTGATTTAATCATTCCACATTGTATTGAAATATCATATCAGGACTCTGCACTCCATAACTTTACATATCTATACTTTCTCAATTTTAAAAAGTTTGGAATATTATTTTCTGGAAACATCGACCTGCTTTTTTCATTATAAACTTACCTCCTTTGACCCTAATGAAATTCTTTTCTCAGCGATATATATTGTCTGAGATTAATGTAGTCATTTCAGCTTTCATTTTATTGATATTGACATAATCTAGTTTTTGGATTAACTGACTGACCTTATTTGAAGCCATTCTGGGACTACATCACACTACACATTAGGATGCTCAAATTTGTCCCAGAGCTCACAATGCTCTGTGGTTTTGTTTGTTGTTATTGTTTTTTCCATTTCTTTTCTTCCTCTGATCCCACCTCTGAGTCTAGGGGTGTGCTCTGGTTTGTCCATTATTTTGCAATTTTTTCATTGATGGAAAGTAACATATGTGTAAGCTCATCATGACATGTTATTTTTGGCCTACTTTTTAATTCACATTAGTTCAATGTAAAGCTGAAACATTTATTTAATGATTATAGGAAAATGCATTCTCACCAAATGTATTCAATAAGCATATAGTTCTATATTACAAATACTTATTTCTGAACATACAGGAAGCCAATATGGTAATAAAATTAACACATAAAAGAAGGAAGACTGAGATAACTGGGGGGGGGAGAAGACATAAAAGTTCTATGGGAATCCAGTGGGAATCTGTACCACTGTAAGATTTAGTTGCACAAGCTAATACATTCATATATTATTCATGACAGTTGAAATTTTGCAATATTCACCTCAAATTATTCCAACTGAGTAATAACACTGTGTAATTACCATCTTTCCACCCAAACTCTCTTATCTAGTTATTAACACTGCCATGTGTATATTCTGATGATAATACATGGATGCTTTCAAGGATCTTTCTTTTCATGGTGATTGATTTTACAGAATCTCTTTAAGAAGAATTACCATAAATTACTTCAGAAACTCTTTGTCCTTCCATATAACTCAATCAGAAGAAAAGTATTGTAGACATACATTATTTTTCTATCATGACTTCACTAATGACATGTATTTTTGCAGGAATATGTTCTTCTTGGATCTATTACATCACCTAACAATTGTTTCCTTCATATCAAAGTTTCTACAGTTCCAGTTTGAATCAGGTCTTATGTTTTTTTGTTTGTTTTTTTTTTCATTTTGTTTACATTAACCATTCTACTCATAACTTTTAGCTATTGTGATATATATATATATATATATATATATATATATTTTTTTTTTTTTTTTTTTTTTTAGTTGGAGTCTCACTCTGTCACCCAGGCTGGAGTGCAGTGGCACGCTCCCGGCCACCACAGCCTCAACTTGCTGAGCTCCGGCGATCCTTCCGCCTCAGCTTTCCAAGTAGCTGGAACTATAGGCGTGCGCTACCACGACCGGCTAATTTTTGATTTATTGTAGAGATGAGGTCTCACCAAGTTGCCCAGGCAGGTCAAAACCCACGGGCTCAGGCAATCCACTCACCTCAGCCTCCCAAAGCGTGGGATTACTGGCTGAGCCACCGAGCCCGGCTATATCTGTTTTTTTAAAGGGTTCATATAGTTTTCTCCTGTTATGTATTTTGAAATGCATTTTGTTTATTGTTTTCAAAAAGGTTGAAAAATTCCTCTCATGATCCTTACTATGTGACTTTGCTATACTTCCATCATGAAGTGGAGTCTACTTAATGCTCCCTTGAATCTGGCTTAGTCTTCTGTCTTGTTTTGACCAATTGAATGTGGCAGAAGTGAGGTCATATATTTGGGGCCTAGGTCATATGATTACTTGAATTTTCCGTATTTGGTCTTTTCAAATACTGTGCTGAGAGAATCAGATAAAGAAACTGGCTAGCCTACTGTATCATGACAAGTCACAGAGAGGAGAATGAACTCTCACTAGCTGATAACTCAGCGACATTACTGTCAACTCAGCTGATTTGCTAACAGTGCAGGCAAAATAGGAGAATAATCGTTTAATTAATTTCAAAATCATGATGAATAATAAATTATTGTTATTTTAAACCACTTATTTTAGAATGGATTTTTTTGCAGCTTGTGATATTTAAAACATAAATATCACCAACCCAAAGGAGAGAATGACATTTGTGAGCATAATGGACTACATATGCATTTACATATGGACATATAATTAAGTATTAGGGAATAAATAATTTTAGGTAAGTAAAATATTTTAAAACATTGTATTTTAGAATATATTCTTAATTTAATTTTTTAGTTTCCCATAAAAAACAAAAATAATAAATATTAACTAGTCAAATCCATTATACATTTCTTAACTAAACTTTTATCAATCAATTTTTTTACTAAAGCACACTCTACACAGAAAACTATACAGTTCAAGTTCTTAACACATATTACAGCTATTTGTAATGATATCAAATAATATTTTGTTCTTAAAAGAGCCTAAATATAAACTTTATCCTTATTTAGTCTTTTTCATAGCAAATATAAATGATGTTGGGTTAATTCATTAAATACACTACAGTCTATTCTCTGATAACTCCACATATGCAGTCTTAAAAATCAGCCAGTTATGAAAAATTGAGCAACAAAATATTCTCTGTACATGGGGGAAATATGAACCAAATACAAATAATAGTAGTTTTGCATATATAAAAACCTTAAGAACTACATAAACACTACAATAAATATGTTACTTTGTCTTGAAGAAAAACCTGAAGATTGGTTGTGAAAGTAGACGAAGGCAAGTTTGAAGACCCAGAGTTATTACAAAGTGTTGGAAATAGGATTATCTGAAATTGGACTGAAAGTTTTAACATCAGACATGAACATATGGGTTGTGCTGGTACATGTGTGTGTGTTTGTGTGTTGGTATGTCATTGGGTTCAGCTTGGAACAGTTTTCTTTGTTTCTCATGAAGTAAATTACATATAAGCAAGCATAAAATTCATGCTATGCTTAAATTGTTACTGATATACTAATTGCATTACAGATTTCATCTTTGAAATAAGCATTATAGCAAAACTGATTGTACCTTAAATACCATATTTTGAAACATTTTATTTATTAATTTACTGAGTTTGAACAAAAGTTGCATTTCTCATTTCTGTCTTTTTCAAAATTCATCTTCAGAATACATACTTCTAGATTAAAAACAATTCCAATGTGAATCTTTTCTTTAAATGAATAAGAAGCTACTGCTATTTTATTTCAGACTACTTCAGATCACATAACTTTAATTTCTCTTCTGAGGAGTAAATCTGGGAAATGAGTAAAACAAATAAAGATATGCTTACTAACTGCTTAATTTTTGAAATGCATACTTGAGTGGCCTCCCATTCCTTGCATAGATAAGAACGTGAAAAGATCCTTTGCTAACCTGCTTTAATATATTTACCAAATAGTTTATCATAATAACTGTCTTAGACTTCTTAATCTTTGAATGATGTTTAAAGCATAAAATAAATAATGCTCAGGCTAAAGATGGAGACATGACAACTCTTCACTATCAAATGAATTAAGGAAGAGATTAAAGAAGATCTTGAGGGTTTACTGTTTCCATTTTGTAATCGCCTACTATTTATTTAAAAGACCATCATATATTAATTACTTGTGTCAATTCTTTTTGACAAACAAATTGACTATTATAAAAGTAAATAAAATAAAAATAATAGATTTTTGGAACTCAATAGATTTTGGAACTCAATTCCTTCTACTCAATCATAAATTCTTGCCAGAACCTAAAGGTAGATTGTGAATATATCCTTCATAACAACTCATTGCAGGGAACACTGTTTTTGGTTTGTTCTGATATATGGTCAAAGCAAATAAGACATTTAAATTTATTTTTTAAATTTTTATTATAAATGTGGGGTACCTTTCAGGGTTAGGCATATAAACATTGATCATGCAAGTAACCTTGTTGATGAGGTATGCCCCTCCCTCCCCTAGCAGTTTCCCTCAACTGCCAATACAACCCCACCTTCCCTGACAGTTTCCCACTATTGTCAATCGCTTTCTTATAGCATTATAATTGTTCAAGTTCCATTTATGAGTGAGAACATATGGAACTCTGTTCTTTGTTTCTGTGATAAGTCACTGAGTATATTTTACTCCAAATCCATCCAAGTTACTGCAAAGTCCATATATTTCTCTTTCTTTATGGCTGCATAATATTCCATGGTGTATATGTACCACATTGTTTTTATTCAGTCCAACTTCGATGGGCAACATGGTTGGTTCCATGTTTTTACTACCGTGAATAGTGCTGCAACGAACATGCGTGTGCAGATATCTTTTTTGTAGAATGATTTGAATTCCACTGGGTATATTCCCAATAGAGGAATTACTGGGTCATATGGAAGGTCAATTTCTAGTTCTTTCAGGAATCGTCACACTATCTTCCAAAGAGGTTGTACTAGTTTGCATTCTCATCAGCAGTGTAGAAGCATTCCTTTTTCTCCACATCCTCGCCAGCATCTGTTGTAGTTTGTTTTATTAATAATGGCTATTCTTACAGGGGTTAGGTGGTATCTCAATGTGGTTTTGATTTGCATTTTTCTGATGATGAGAGAGTCTGAGCACTTTTTCATGTGTCTGTTGACCGCCTACATATCTTTTGAGAAGTGTCTATTCATGTCTTTTGCCCACTTTTTAAAGTGGCTGTTTTTTTTTCCTCTTTCAGAACATTTGAGTTCCTTGTAGATCCTAGATGTTAGGCCTTTGTTGGATAAACAGTTGGCAAATATACTGACCCATTGTGTGCACTGTCTTCCTGCTCTCTTGATGGTTGTCTTTTGCTTTGCAGAAGCTCGTTATTTGATGAGGTCCCACTTGTCTATTTTATTTCTTAAGGTATTAGCCTTTAGTGTTATGAATAGAAATTGGTTCCCAGTTCCAATTTTCATAAGGGTGTCGCCTGCGCTTTCTAAAATTCTTATAGTTTGAGGTTTTACATTCAGGTCTTTGATCCATTTAGAGTTAATTTTT
This sequence comes from Cephalopachus bancanus, assembly GCA_027257055.1. NCBI lineage: Eukaryota > Metazoa > Chordata > Mammalia > Primates > Tarsiidae > Cephalopachus > Cephalopachus bancanus. The sequence goes on along the minus strand of JAPVLO010000024.1, from coordinate 9,024,749 downwards.
GTGTATGGTGATGGGTAGGTGTCCTATTTCAATCTTCTGCATGTGGTCAGTCAGTTTTCCCACATCCATTTACTGAATAGGTTCGCCTCTCCCCAGTAGTTGTTGTTGGAGGTTTTGTCAAGGTTGAGTTGGCTGAGGAATTGAGGCTTTGCTTCTGGAATCTCTATCCTGTCCCATTGGTCTATGTGCCTATACTTGTACCAATACCAGGCTATTTTGATTGCTGTAGCCTTATAGTAAAGTTTGAAGTCTGGAAGAGCGATACATCCTATTTTGTTTCTTGTGCTAAGGGTTGCTTTAGTTATTTGTGGTCATTTATGTTTCCATATGAATTTCTGTATTGTCATTTCCAGGTCTGAGAAAAATGATCTTGGTAGCTTAATGGGTATTGCATTGAATCTGTAGATTGCCTTTGGTAGAATGGACATCTTAACAATGTTAATACTTCCTATCGATGAGCGTGGAATCTTTTTCCATTTGTTTGTCTTCTTGGATTTCTTTAAGCAGTGTTTTGTAATTTTCATTGTAAAGATCTTTCACTTCTCTGGTTAGGGCAATGCCAGAGCAGTTCTTTTTTTTTTTTTGGCTATTGTCAATGGGATTGTGATTTTTATTTTGATCTCTGCCTGCTTGTTGTTGGTGTAAAGGAATGCAATTGTCTTTTGCACATTTATTTTGTACCCTGAGACTTTCCAAAATTCCTTTATCAGTGGAAGCAGGTATTTGACAGATTCTCTTGGATTTTCAAGGTGTAGGATCATATCATCAGCAAAGGGGGATAACTTGACTTCCTCTTTTCCTATTTGGATACTCGTGATTTTCTTCTCTTGTCTAATTGCCTGAGTTAGGACTTCCAACACAATATTGAACAAGAGGGGTGAGAGTGAGTAGCCTGGTCTTGTTCTAGTTTTCAGGGGAAATGGTTCTAGTTTCTGTCCATTTAGCAATATGTTATCTATGGGTTTGTCATAGATGGCACTTACTATTTTAAGGTATGTTCCTCCTATAGCTAGGTGTTTGAGGGTCTTTATCATGAGGGATGCTGGATTTTATCAAAAGCTTTTTCTGCATCTCATAAGATAATCGTATGATTCTTGTTTTTATATCTGTTGATATATTTAATTATATTTATAGTCTTGCAAATGTTGAACCACCCCTGCATCCTGGGGATAAAGCCTATTTGGTCATGGTGGATGATTTTTGAGGTGTGTTTTTGGATCTGGTTTGCTAGAATCTTGTTGAGGATTTTTACATCTATGTCCATAGGGGATATTGGCCTGTAGTTCTCTTTCTTTGTTGGATCTTTACCGAGTTTGGGTATCAGTGTAATGTTAGCTTCATAAAATGATTTTGGGAGCATTCCATCTTTCTCAATTATTGGAATACTTTCAGTAGGATTGGTATCAGCTCCTCCTTGTACGATTTATAGAATTTTGCTGGAAAGGTATGAGTCCAGGGCTTTTTTTTTTTTTTTTGATAGGTAGTTTTCATATGACAGAATCAATTTCCTGGGTTGTTATTGGTCTATTTAGTGTCTCAATGTCTTCTTGTTTTAACCTGGAGAGGTTGTGTAATGCAGAAAGTCCTCCATTTCATCTAGGTTATCAAATTTGTTTCCATATAGGTGTACATAGTAAGCTCTGACAATCTTTTGTATTTCTTCGGGGTCAGTTGTGATTTGATATTTTGTCTTTCTGATTGTGTTTATTTGGACTTTTTTCCTCTTTTTCTTGGTCCTTCTGGCTAAGGGCCCATCAAACTCGCTAATTCTTTCAAAAAAACCAGCTTTTTGTTTTGTTGATGTTTTCTATGAGACTTTTGTCCTCTATATCCCATATTAGGGCTCTTATTTTTGTGACTTGAATTCTTCTGCTAAAGTTGGGCTTTTGGTGGTCTTCTCTTTCTAGCTCCCTTAGGAGATTTGTTAGGCTCTCAATTTGTGATCTTTCTTGATGTGTGCTCATAGAGATACCAATTCCCCTCTTAAAAATGATTGCATGTCATCCCAAAGATTTTGGTAAGAGGTCTCTTCATTTTCATTTGTCTCCAGGAATCTTTCAATTGCTTCTTTGATTTCAGTGTTGACCCAGTCATTGTTCAGCATCATGCTGTTTAGTGTCCATGTCTTTGTGGGCTTTGGGGAAATGTTGTTGGTGTTGATATTTATTTTTATTCCAATGTAGTCTGAGAATGTGCATGGCAAGATTTCAACATTATGGTTGTGTTTATGCTTGATTTATGGCCAAGGATGTGATCAATCTTGGAGTATGGTCCATGTGTTGATGAGTAGAATGTAAATTCTGTGGTTGCTGTGTGGAATAATCTGTAGTTATCCACTAAGTCCATTTGGTCAACTGTCAAGTTTAGGTTCTGGATCTCCTTGTTGATTTTTTGCCTTGATGATCTATCTAGGGCTGTTAGTGGTGTATTTAAGTCCCCTGGTATAATAGTGTTAGAGTCAATATCTTTTTCTAGTTTATTTAGTAGTTGTTTTATAAATGCTGGTGCTCCTATGTTGGTTGCATATATGTTTAGGATGGATATTTCTTTTTGAGGGATTGAACCTTTTATTATTATGTAGTGTCCTTTTGCATCTTTTAAAGTTTTTGATAGCTTAAAAGTTGTTTTGTTGATATTAAGATCACAACTCCTGCCTTCTTTTGTGCTCCATTTGCCCAGAAACTCACTTTCCATCCTTTACCTTTGAGTCTGTGTGCATCCCTTGTAGTGAGATGAGTCTCCTGGATGCTGCAAATAATGGGGTCATGGTTTCTTATCCAGTTCACCATTCTGTCTTTTCAGTGGTACATTTAGTCTATTCACATTCAGGCTAATTATTTAAATGTGGGGGTTTATCCCTGTCATGGGGTTCTTATAGAGTTGTTGTTGTTCCTGTTTATGTGTTGTCTTTTGGGTTTTGGGTTGGTTCATGTGTGTTTTCCATCTTTTCCCTGTACTCTTGTGAAGAACATTCTTTTTCTTATCGCCTTGTCTTCTGTGTTTAATGATTTCTTAAGTGTTTCTTGGAGAGGTGGTCTGGAGGCAGCATAAGTTCTTAGGGATTGGATGTCTGGAAAAGATTTTAATTCTCCCTCACTGATGAAGCTTAGCTTGGCTGGGTTGGTTATTCTTGGTTGATATTGTTTATCTTTGAGAACTTTGAAGATTGGGCTCCAAGTTCTCCTAGCATGAAGGGTTTCTGAAGATAAATCTGCTGCTATTCTAATTGGTCTTCCCTAGTAGGTAGTCTGACCTTTTTCTCTTGCTGCCTTTAGGGTTTTATCTTTTATACTTACTTTGCTTAGGTGAATTATTATGTGTCTGGGAGTTGGTCTTCTCATTTGTTATCTTGCAGGGGTTCTCTAAATCTCTTGTGTTTGAATTTTTGCATCACTGATGAGATGAGGGAAGTTTTCTTGAATGATTTCATGGAACGTTTGTTACAGTGTGGTCTCTGTCTCTCTTTCTGCCTCAGGAAGTCCAATTACTCTTAGGTTCCTTCTCTTGAAGTAATTGTTCATCTCTTGAAAGTTTTGTTCTGTCTTTTTAAGCTTATTTTCTATGTTTTTGACTGTATGGGTTAGTTCTGTATTTTGGTCTTCAAGCTCTGAGATTCTTTCTTCTGCTTGACTAATTCTGCTTTCCATGCTTATTAGTTTGTTATTTATTTCAATCACAGTATTTTTTACTACTGTTATTTCAGTTATCAACTTCTTCCTATTTTTCTTCTTGTCTCACCCTAATTCTTTTTATTCTCTCTATTAATGTATTGATGTCTGGGTTTGTTGTATGTGAGCAGTCATTCTAGGGGCTCTTCATTGCTTGCATTCTGAAGTTAGTTTTCTCATTGTCTGACCTCCCAGGGGTCTCTGTGTGAGACCTATATTTTTCTTTTGTTTTTTCCTTCATTTGTGTAGATTTTCCTCCCCACTTTTTCCACTTCTCCCCCACCCCCCTGTCATCTTTAATTCTGTTGTTCAGAGCTGGAGGGGTTAATTTTACTTCTGTTTGTTCAACCTCATATTCTTATTTATATATACCCTCTGGCTTTGTTCAATTCTGGAGCTGGACTGTAGGCTGGGGGTGATCCTTTTTGCAGTTTTGAGATTTAATTGAGGGGGGATCTGTGATTCAAAATCTATCTGCAGATCCCAGTATCCACCAACAGGTGTCTGGATAATCTGGAACCCACTTTCCACTGCCTTGCAATCTGTCCATGCAGTGAGGTTGTAGGTTTATTCTCTGAAAGCAAAATGAGGTAAGAAAAGGGAAAAGAAAGAAACAGGGAATGGGGGGAAGAGGGAAGTGGAGAGAGACAAGAATAAGAGGGAAAACAGACAAATGTACCAACTAACAAATGAAAAGAGACACAAAGACCGATATGCATAAAAGGAAAAACAACAACAACAACAAACCAGCAACCATAAAAACCTAAAACATACAATCATACAAGCATACAAACTAACCAACCTCCTTATTGATGTGCTATTCCCCTATACAAAGATGAGGTATAAAGGGGGAAAAAAACTAAAATATAATAGAATAACATCAGTAAACTAACAGAACCAAAGCAAGTATGAAAACATTACTGATAATGGTAAGAAGAGAGAGAAAAAAAGATAGATAAGACAAATAGACAAAGAATTAAAAAAAATTAAAATGGGGAAACAAGCACGCTCTGAAACTTTTCTTTTTAGTCTATTATCCTTTCAACTCTGATTTCTAGCTCTCATTGCAGGCTAGCATATTTGTTCACAGTTAGGGTCAGTTGCCCCTGGCCTTCTGTGGAGGGTGGTTCATATCTGGGCTGCTTGCCAATTCTGCCACTAAGATCTGACCTGTGTCTATTTAGCATGGGAATGGGGCTTCTTTCATTCCCATTTTGATGTTGTTACTTTGGATCCCAAGCTGGGAGATGGACGGAGCCAAGGGAGCTGGTCTCAAGAGTACAGCTGGTCTCTTTTTTCTGCTGCAGCTGGAGACTGCCAGGCAATGCAGGCTGGGCTGGGTGGAAGTCAGAGGCTGCCCAGGGCAGAAGGGAGTAGGCAACAGTAGCAGCGATGGCAGCCACTGCTTCATGGTGTGTGAGAGGAGCTTCATGAGCCTGGCTCCAGGTGAGGGATGGGGTGTAGCAGTGGCAGCAGCTGCAGCAGTTTCAGTAGTGCAGTACTTGGGGGGAGGACTTCATGGGTCCGGAAGCCATGAGTCGCCTCAGGCAAGGGCAGGGCAATGGCAGCAGTGGTTGCAGTGGCTGAGGTGCTGGTTGAGGCTGCTGATGTGGTCGCTGAGCAGCATGTGAAGAGCAGGCTGCAACGCTGGGAGCCGCAGCCCCCAGGGGAAAGCAAAAATCTGTATGGATGTTCTCTTTCATGGAGGATCTCACAGACAAAGCTGCCCCATTGTCATTTGCCTGATGACCCTTAAAATTATTATTATTTTGTATGTATTTTTGTAATTAGGGTATTTGAGAGGCATGGCAAACATAGGCTCTGACACTTTTACTGTTTTGTTTTTTTCCTCTTTATGTATTATCTAGCTTACATGGCTGGAAGCATGGTGCTTGTCATTGACTCAGAGATTATTAATTCAATCTTCTAAAATAAGGATTTTTAGACTGTATCAAATCCAGTGTATCTTTCCTATGTAGTATAGACAAAGTTTTAAATAAATAGCTGAATAAAATTCTGTATTTAGAAAGTTAGCATGACTTATCCATAAGAGAATAACTAAACAATTATTAATTTCAATTTAGCAGTAATAACTACTATTATTTATTCAGCAATTAGTAGAAAACAACATCTATTGCATATGTGGACTCTGTGGGTACTGATACCTGCTTAACTAAAAGGATTCTACTTCAAGATCAGAGGAGGTTTAGGACACCAAAATATTGATTCGATATTCAAATATTACTTTTCCCCAAGACTACCATAAATAACATTTAAAAGTCATGTATTTTATTTTACACACTTTTTACTGAATGAATATGAAAGCATTCATTTGGTATAAATACTTATTTTCCATTGTAGTGGAGTGTAGTGACAAAAATAATATATATATAAAAACTTTCATTTACCTATCCAAAAATCATGTATTGATCTCATTTTTTAAAAACTGGAATCACATGAATTAGGTCATGAAAAAAAAATTACTAGATAGCAAACAAATCTCTATTTTCAATTACCGTGTATTTCATTTAAAATAAAAATATAGACATATTTGTTGCAGCCTGAAAGTTAGAATGTACTTCAATGATCTGTGTTTGGTCAGTGATACTCTATTTAAAGTACTAATTCATATATTTCAGAGTAGCTTACAATATTACTTCTCTTTTTATAGGGGAATATTACAAGCATTTGATGTTATTTTAGATTCAAAATAACTTTTATGCCTATATTAAAAAAGAAAAGTACATTAGGTAAAGAAAAAAATGCAAAAAATAAAATAAGCCTAGAGAGGAAAATAAAACAACAGCAGCAAAAAAATTACCTACAAGTGAGTTTAACACCTACATGTATCCACATAAATATTTTTTCTTGACCTTTGTTCTTTCAATGCATGTATATATTTTTATGTACATGAATAAATATAAAAATCTATTCAAAACACATGACATTTTACTATTTTTTGAGTTTAATATATAATGAACATTTTTAAAAGATCAATTTGCAATTATAAGACCTTTATCCAAATCACATTTCTCTTGATTTTTGTAGCTGATTGTTTCTATTCTACCTGATTTTGATAGGTTGGAGCTTTTTTCCAAAATTTAGTATTGTTTCTTCTCATCTAATGTTGCAATTGCTCCCCAGAATGTCATTTGTTCTCAAAGCTTAGAACACCATTCATAGTCTGACCATGCCAACATTTATTTATCTGAGATAGAATTGTAAAATTATCTTCTGTATTCTCTATTTTATATACATATATACCTCATGAATTGCATAACAACAATTTTGTCAACAATAGACCATATAATTGACAGCAGTTTCATAAGATAATACCACATTTTTACTATATGTCTTCTATATTGACATTCACAAATACTTACCATTGTGCTACAATTACCTACAGTATTTAGTACAGTAACATGTACAGGTTTGTAGCTTAGAAGTAATAAGGCATACCATATAGAGTAGGAGTGTAAGAGTCTATGTCATCTAGCTTTGTATAAGTACACTCTGTGATGTCCACACAATTATGAAGTTGTCTAACAACACATTTCTCAGAATGTTTGTCTGTTGTTAAACACATAAGTGTGTGTGTGTGTGTGTGTGTGTGTGTGTGTGTGTGTGTGTGTGTGTGTGTGTATTTATAGATGGGCTAAATTTTTCTGAAATTATTTAGTGTATTTTAAGTTTACTTATCAAAAACTAAACTGAAAGCTTGCCTTTTAAATGATCAATTCTCCTATGCAGTAAATCACAATCCATTCACATGTATTTAGTACCATAAATGTGGATGTCATTAATAATATTACTCCCTTCATGCTTTAAATATTTAAATTACTACCATATAATATTATGGTGCATTCTTATTATATCATGATTTTTCCCCACTCTTCCAACTGCCACTCAATTTTGAGTAACCATGCTTTTTCTTTTTTTTTCTTTCTCTTTTTATTTTTAAATATAGAATGCTTCACAAATTTGTGTGACATCCTTGTGCAGGGTCCATGCTAATCTTCCCTGTATCATTCCAAATTTAGTATATGTGCTGCGTAAGCGAGCATGACCATGCTTTCTCAATGGGCCTATGAGGTGTCCTCCTAGATTGTTTCTTTGCTTCCCCCACCCCATTCGATCCATTTTCCATTAAAGATTTAAAATTGTGAATTGAAAAGTTAAACTTGTCATCCCTATCTCACTATGTTCCAGTCTTCTTTCAGATCTCTTAATATGTTCTAGTCTTCATCACCTTTGCACATAATGATTACTATAGGGTTGTTTCCTTCCTTGAACTCTTCCAGGACTACTTTAGTTCTACATTTAAGTCTCAACTTACCTTTAATCTTAGATAACCTTTTTCTAATTTACACATTTTAAAATCAGGATCCTTCGCTTTATTAGTATTTATTATACCAAATATAAATGAGCAACAATTAGCCCTCCTTTGTTTACTTATTCCTGGCTCCTTGCACAGTATCTGAAATGGGAATTATTTGCCTAATTAATTAATGGGATCACTATTGAACTACTAGAAAGGGATTCCAGCATAATTTTCCATTAATATCTGTTATTATATATTACATAGTTGGATGATTATCTATTATAGACTAAATTGTATCCCCGCAAAAATTCATTTGCTGGTGGCATATCTCACCTCGTGTGACTACTTTGGAAACAGAAACTTTAAAAAGGTGACTAAGGTTAAAAAGACATCATAAAGGTGGAATCTTCATCCATTACAACTATTGTCTTAATAAGAAGAGATGAGTTACTTTCTCTCTCCACATTAAAAAATGAGTATACTATTAGAATGCAGCTATCTGCAAGACATAAAGATAGCTTCCACCAAGACTTGACTGTACTGAAACGATGTTTTTGGAACTTTCAGTCTCCAGACTGTCAGAAAATAAATGTCTGTTGTTTAGATCACACAGTCTATCGTGTTTGTCATGGCAGTCTGAACTAACCAAGACAGATTTTGGTACTGAGAAGTGGAATACTGATGTGAGAATTACCTAAACACATAGAAGTAGATTTTGAACTTGGTAATGGGTAGAGACGGGAAGAGTTTAAAAGTATATGATAGAAATTTGCATGTTAAAGGTGATTCTGGTGAGGTTCTAGATGGAAATAAAGAATAGGATATTAGAAACAAGAGAAAAGATTATTCTTGCTATAAAATAGTCAAGAATTTGACTAAACCGGACACTGGGGTGTGTTCTAGTATTTTGGGGAAGGAAGTAGAACTGTTGAACAATAAAATTATGGAGTTAGTTATGAATATTTCTAAGCAAAGTGCTACAGACGCAGCTTGGTTGCTTCTGAATATTACCAGTAAAATGAAATCCGAAACAGATGAATTTAAGAAAGAATTGTTAGCCAAATAGATCCAGAATACAAAGATGTGGACAATTTTCAGCCTATCTATATTGTACAAAATAAGAAAGCTTACTCTGGAGAGAGAACACTAAGATGTGGCTTAGCAATCATTTGATAAAGACATGGGTATAACTCATGGACTTAGCCATTTCAGCAGGAGCTTGGAATAGAGATGAGATTTTACCAGCAAATACACTGAAGTTTTAACTAAAGGGAACAGAGAAAGTGTACCCAAACTTTACCTGTACAATGACCATTTGTATACCTAATCATGAATTGTATCCCACATCTTTAAAATAACAAAAATATGAAGAAAATATGTCAGATATCCTGAATCTTACCAAAGTGGATCATTCTTTATTTGGCTGAAAATATGGACTGTTCTTCAAAGAAAGGGAAAAGCAGTCCCAAAGGAGTCAGAGATTCTTAAGGCTACCACTCCCACTACAGGTTTAATGGGTAAGGCTGTTTTCTTTCCATTTCAAAGAGTAAGATCACCTGCTCTATTCCTGAGGGCCAGAATAACCACATTGAATGCTTTAATAGTGGAGCCACTCCACAGAAAACCACACGAATAAGGTTGTTACAAAAGGTTGAAGTGGTGAGGCTGCTCTGTAGAACTGTAGGGGTGACTTTGGCACTTCAGTGGACCCGGAGGGCAAATTATTAAACTAGAGAGCATTATTAGAGTCTTAAGATCTATTGGAATTTCTTTTGCTAGGTTTTGGAATTGTTTGAGAACTTGCACCCATTCTTTTATATATATGTTATATATATATTATATATATTATTTTATATATATTATATTATTATTATTATTATATATTGTATATATATATATATATATATATATATATATATATATATATATATATATATATACACATATCTCCTGTGAAAAGGATGTAAATATAGCAGGACCAGGATATGATAAACTGAATTGTGTGGGTCAGAATTTATATGTTGAAATCCTAAACCCCTATGTGATGTTATTGAACATGTGGCCTTAATGGAGGTGATTAAGGTTAAATGAAGTCATAAGCTTGACATTTTAATCTAATAAAATTAGAATTCTGGCAAGAAGAGACACCAGAGATTTTGTTTCTTCTTTCATACACTCAGATTGAGGTAAGCCATGTGAGCACATTATAAGAAAATAGCTGTTAGTAAACCAGGAAGAGACTTTTCACCAGAATTCAACCTTGCTTGGACTCTGATCTGAACTTTTAGCCTTTAGAATTGTGAGAAAATAAATCTCAATTTAAGCTACAGTCTATGATATTGTATTATGGCCACTCAAGCTAAGCAGCACATTGCTTAAGTCCATGTAAATCATCTAGACTCTAGCAGAGGTTATTTTCAAAATTATATTGTTGAACCAACAATTTGAAAAAAATTATCCTTATGAAAGTAGGTTAAGCTTTCTTACCTATCAAATGACATAAAGAATGATTATAAGGAACAATAATACAGAATCCACACGGTGCTACTGTAATGAATGTAAGAGTATAAAGCTTAATGAGTTGCACTTAGCAAACACAAGAATTAGGTGAATCTATTAATTTAATGAGAGATGTTAGTTCATAACCATCTAGTTACCGTTTTCCCCCAAGATTATTATGTCTATTTTCTTATTTTTATTTATATTATATTGTTGAACCTGAAAAGTTAACATCTGTCAGCTATCTGGTATGATTATTTTAGAAAGGTAGTTGACATAGGAAATGTTAGATGTAGTATTTTGAAGTTTCAAGTTTCAAGGAAGATAACCTAAATTCAAATTATATTCCACATGAAATTTTATTTTTTGAATAATATTCCAAACATAATATGGACCAATATGTTCAGTGTTTAAATTCTAATAAATTCAGGATGTTCTAATAAGTTCTACTTTATGTTATTCCTCACTTCCTTAGCCATATACAAATGATAAAAATAAATTATTGATGGTGCTATACACTAAAACATAACAACATACATTTAATAAAATTAAATGTTTTCTCATTTTTTTGTTCTTAGTGCACATTTATAAAATTCTGAGTAGGCAAGAATATGTTGAGTTGTGTGCATTAAAGTAGTTTATTATAGTAATGCCTTCATCTTTAAGCACATTAAATGATTTTGGTTTTCATCAAGTAATTTATTCATGTTGCATTACCTTAACAAGACGCTATTTAGTTAGAAGAAGAAAAAAAACACATGTTGAACCTGAAGAGGCCTTACATTAGAGTTTAATACAGTAGAGAAAACAATTTTTTAAAAAATTTAGTAACACAATACTAGAAGCAATTTTTACAACTTGAATTATTTCCAACTCCAGTGTTCACTGATTATATAATACATGTTATCAACCAAATAACAAGTATTTAAATCCCTTTTCTTACTTATCATCTCTCACTCCATAGGCTATTTCCTACTATTAATATAAGTGATATAGACAGAGATAGAGATATAAATAGAAGTAGAAATAGAGGTAAAGATGTGTTTATGCAATCAGCAATATTGAGCATTTTCTTCTCTCAAATTGGTTACCTCCTTAACACATTTCAGATTACCACTCAGTTTTCATTATTAATTTCTCATTGCCCTCATAGAACTCCTCTTCCTTCTCTCCTCTGTACAAGGTCCTAAGCAGATTTCTGCAGAAAATGATTTAAATTGCTGTGTTAGAGGAAGGTTCTTTGCTGACTAAAGTTACCTTCTTGTCAGTTTGTTTTACACCATAGAAGGAAATGCTAAACAGTCACTGGATAAACCAGAATTTGGCATATGTAATAGGTTCATTTGAAAAAATTTTTCTGATTTATCTATGCATCATTATTGACCTTTTTCTTTCCTTTGAGAATTTTATTTATCTAGTGCTTGTTATGGCCTGTACTGTCATCATGTTTTCTATCTGACCTATCCTTTACTCCAGTAAACCATTAACTTTCAGATTTTACATACATAAATTTTTCGTGTTACTTGATAAGATTCTGGTCCAAGACACACTCCTACAAATTATGATTATTTAACACATGTATACTCAGTCTGTGCTGACTTATTACTGGCAACCCTTATTTCAATTATGTCAAATTGACCCCTTTAATTAAAAATAAAGAGGAATACTCAAAACATTGTCTAGTCCCAAGAGACTGTACTATGTATGTGAAAGACAAAAGGGACATATATATACTCTATTTTTTATATTACTGAATACAAACAAATGTATGCATTTCTACACATTTATGGGAACTTTTTAAAAATAATAAACAGAAAGATATATGGATAGAAACTAAAATCATGTCACTGAATGAATGAAAAAAATCCAATCTGAAACAATGATCTCATAAGATAGAATAAATTATAATAAGACCGAACGTCAGCATTTTCAAAACCACAAGTTTTTCTTAATATTCAAGTAGATTTATAGCATACCCCAAAATAAAATTTTTGAATATTATTTGAATACCAAAAATAAATGTAGATTAGTCAAATGAAATGAGTCATATAAAGTAGTGAAGATATTAGATTTAAAAAACTGTCATATACTGAATTAAGATACCTGCTTAGTAAATGATCAGAAAAAAATTCTGCTATAAAATTTGTTTCACATAAAATTTTATTCTTTTTATCTGAATAGTTTGCTATTACTTCATAGTACCTCTGAGACAATGTCTATTGAATTTGATGAATGCGTTTTTGTTCAATGAAAAGCAGCTAAAAACAATTCAAAATGTGTAATTATCCTGAGGTACTCTAAATGTGCAGAAGCATCTAAAAGTATAATGGATGATTCCAGGGATATTCTATTTAACTGTAGCTGTCAAAATAAAGGGTTGGACACTATTTAGCCATTGGAATAAAAGAATGAAGAAAAGAACTATAAACCATCTTTCTAAAGCACTACAATAATTTTAAATAGAAGCAATGAAACTTGGTAACTCAGCCTGTAATCCTGCGCCTTTGGGAGGCTGAGGTGAGTGGATTGCCTGAGCCCGCAGGTTCGAGACCCGCCTGGGCAGCGAGACCTCATCTCTACAATAAATTAAAAAAAAAAAATCAGCCGGGTGTGGTAGCGTGCGCCTGTAGTTCCAGCTACTTGGAAGGCTGAGGCGGAAGGATCGCCGGAGCCCAGCAGGTCGAGGCTGTGGTGGCCGGGAGTGGCCACTGCGCTCCAGTCTGGGCGACAGAGTGAGACTCCAACTCAAAAAAAAACCCCCAAACCAAAAGAAATGTAGTTCTAAAATTAATTCAATAACAGATGGTCAGGAGAATGGTTACTGAACTCACTAATGTAAATAGTAGTATCTATTATAATATTTAAATATGTAAGAAAGGGTTTGACAGTAGTGGGAAACTGTCAGAGGAGGTGGGTTGGAATTGGCAGTTGAGGGAAGCTGCTAGGGTAGGGAGAAACCTCATTAACGAGGGTACCTGCATATTCAAAGTTTGTATACCAAGCCCTGAATTGTACTCCACATCTTTATTCTAATAAAAATAAATAAATAAATATGGCCCCTACAGAGAAAATGATCTAATCCTTTTTTCAAGTCCATAATTTATTCAAAAATAAATTCTTATCAGCTAAAATAAATGATTGGAGAACAAATAGCGCATATAAAATGAGAGCTCTAGCATATTTTTATTCAATTTTTTTCTAACAAACATCTATTAATCATCCATTATGGATTGGCCATTGAGGAAGACACTATAATGCAAAATGACAGTTCCATTTCTCACAGAATTAAAGTAGATTGGAAAAAATAGAAAAGTAAATGAGAAAATATAGATATATACAAAGGACATATAGGTAGATGATAGAGATAGAAAAGAGAGACAGAGAAAAAAAAGAAAGATAATTTTATAGTATCTATCAGTTTTAAAGTGTTGAAGACATTTCTTATTTATTCATATAGAGGGAACAGGGTTCAGAGAGGATTCTACAGGTGACACCAGAATTAAATACTAAAGGTTATATTCAATTGAGGATAAGGCAAATGCAAAGGCAGAAAAATGTGAAAACCATGCAGCATACAAGTAACTGTAAGTAGTAGTTCAGTATAGCTAGCACATAAAGTAGAAATGACAATTACACTGTTATCCTGACTCTCATCTTAAAAAAGATATTTAGCTTTATTTGACAGACCCATGTTCTTCCCTGGGTAGACACTTTAGAGTTTCTTATAGCTCCATTTCTTTACTACTTTTTTTTTTTTTGAGTCAGAGTCTCACTCTGTCAGCCAAGCTGGAATGCAGTGCCACACTCACGGCAACTCCAGGGTTCATCCACTGGGCCCAGGTGATCCTTCTGCCTCAGATTTCCAAGTAGCCGGAACTACAGGTGCACACTCTCTCTCCTGGCCAATTTTAAAAAAAATATATATTGTAGAGATGAGGTCTCACAAAGTTGCCCAGGCTGTTCTCAACCCCATGGACTTAGGCAATCCTCTCGCCTCAGCCTCTCGAGGTGCTTGTATTACAGACTTGAGCCACTGTGCCCAGTCAACTTACCTTTTTAAGTTCAAAATATTTGCTTAAAATTCTACCACAGATTAAATGCCTTTACTTTTATTCTTATAAGACATATGACATATAATTACATATAAATGTATGGAAATGCATTTATTAATTATATATTAATATATTAATCATATGTAATCTATTGTTTATAAAATTGAAATATAATGTGCTTATGAGCACAAGTTAACTATATATTTGTATATGTTATACTAAACAATCTTTCCCATAACTTTGTTTTATTTTTATTTTACCAACCAGTACTTGATATTTTCCACATTCTACATTGACAAAAAAAACTTCACTTTGCTATGCCACTGATAGCAGTATCCCCAAATCTTGACCTGTCTTGTCCTTTACCCTTCTTTTCACACAAGAAGAAATAGACAATCTGAATAAGCTTGTGTTTATTAAAAACTGAATTGATAGTTAATAAACATTAAAAAAAGAAAGTCCAAGGCCCACAGAGGTTCACTAGAAAATGTTACCAAATATTTAAGGAAGAAATGATAGCAAATTTCAGCAGTCTCTTCTAGAAGATAAAATCAGAGGAAATACTTTCTAACTCATTCTATAAAGCCAGTATTACCGTAATACCAAAACCATACAAAGGCATTACAAGAAAACACCACAAACCTATATCTCTCATGAATATAGATAAACATATTCTCAACAAAATATTACCAAATCAAGTCCACCAATGTATAAAAAGAATTATACACATTGACCAATTGATATTTGTTCCAGGTATGCAGGGATTGCTCAACATTTGAAAATTATTTAAAGAAATGCACTACATCAACTGTTAAAATTCACAATTATATCAATAGCTATAGAAAAAGAATTTGACAAAATCCACATGAATTCATGAAAAAAATTATCATTGTGCTAGCAATAGAAGAGAACCTTTTCAATTTGATTAAAAAATACTGTAAGATTTTCCACAGTTAATAGCCTACTTAATGACAAGAAACCAGAAGTTTTTATACAAAGTTCAAGAACAATACAAAAATATTCTCTCTCACTATACCTTTTATATATTGTACTGGAAATTCTGGTTAATTCAACCAGGAAAGAAAAGATAATAAGAGAAATGAAAAGAACACTATACAGACTGAAAGAAAGAATTTGTCTTTGTTTTCTTATGACATGATTAATCTGTATAGAAAATTCTAAATAAATGACAAAAACATTCCAAATCTCCTGGAACTAATAAAGAATTATAGCAGGATTGTAAATACAAAGTTATTTTACAAAAGTCAATTGCTTTCATATATACCAACCATAATCACTGAGATTTGAAATTAAAAAAAAAACCATCTATGTAGTGCTCAAAACATAATGCAATAATTAGGTATTAATCTCACAAAGATATTTGCAAGATCTGCATGAGGGACTATACCATCCAATGAAAGTAATCAAAGAGAAACTAAAAGAATACAGACATATCCCATGCTCATAAATAGGAAGAAAACATTTCCAAGATGTCAGCTCTTTCTAACTTGGCCTATAGACTGAATGCAATGCCAATATAAAGGACAGAAAATTATTTTATAATTATCATAAGATAATTTATAAGAATAAAAGGACTCATAAAAGCCAACGTAAAATTAAAGGAGAAAATATTTGGAGGACTGTCATTACTCAGCTTATGATTTACTGTAAAGCTTCAGTAATAATCAAAATGTGATAGTGGTAAAACAGCAAACAAATCAATGGGATAGAATAGAGATCTATTCTATAATAGATAGAAATAGACTCATATAAATATAGTCAAATAATCTTTGGTAAGAGAACAAAGATCACACAATGGAGCAAAGATTTCTTTTCAACAAATGGGACTGAAACAACTGGATTTCTACATGCAAAAAAAAAAAAAAAAAAGATCTAGACATGGATCTACCCATCACAAAAATTTGGAGTCTCACTCTGTCACCCAGACTGGAGTGCAGTGGCCACTCCCGGGCTGCTGGGCTCCAGCGATCCTTCCGCCTCAGCCTTCCACGTAGCTGGAACTACAGGTGCGCGCTACCACACCCGGCTAATTTTTTGATTTATTGTAGAGATGAGGTCTCACCAAGTTGCCCAGGCAGTTCTCGAACCCGTGGGCTCAGTCAATCCACTCACCTCAGCCTCCCAAGGTGCGGGATTACAGGCTGAGCCACCGAGTCTAGCATCACAAAAATTAACTCAAAATAGTTTATAGATCTAAATGCAAAATGAAAAACTATAAAACTCTTGGAAGATAACATAAGTAAAAATCTCGATGACCTTGAACATGACAATGACTTCTTATATACAACAATAGAAACATGATTTATGAATGAAATAACTGATAAACTGGAGTTTGCTAAAATTTAAAAAAAAACTCATGATCTGCAAAAGATTATGTCTGAAAATTGGAAGACAAGCCACAGAAGTGGAGATAATGTTTGCAGAAATTACTTCCAAAACAGAATTATTATTCAAAATCTACAAAAAAAAAATCATAACTCAACAACAAGAAAATAACCCAATTCTTAAAATTGGCCAAATGCCTGGACACCTCACCAAGGAAGATAGACAGATGCCAAGGGCATATTAAAAGATGCTCAATATCACATGTCATTAGGGAGTTTCAGGTCAAAACAAGAAGATACCATTACATAAATATTAGAATGTCCAAAATCCAAAACACTAACACCTCCAAATGCTGGCAAGAATATAGACCAACAGGCGCTCTCATTTCTTTCCGATAGAATATGAAATGGTACAGTCACTTTGTAAGAGAAGTTAGCAGTTGTTTTTTTTTTGTATAAAACTAAGGATTGTTTTAAAAGTAAGCAATTTCGTTTGGCCATCCTTTTAGTCACCACCACCAAAACTTACGCTTGCTGTGAAGGATAAGCCCAGGGGTTTATTTTTTCTGTTTTACAACATCAGATGAATGAAATTATGCAATAAGCATTATTTTATACTGCCTTCTTTCAATAAGCAGAAAACTTTTAAGATTTATCCAGCTTGTTGCATTCACAAATACTTTATTTTTTGTGAAGCATATTTCTTTGGCAAAATATATCATACTTTGGTTTTCTACTCCTGGTGGATGAATATTTGTTTGCTTCATATTATTTGGCAATTGAAACTGCTATATACAATTTTCTATACATTCTTTGTTCATTCTTTTATTTTCTTTAGGTACATACCTAGGACTGGAAATCTGGATTACATAATAAACACGAGGCTTAACATTATTAGAAATTATCAGCCAATCAATGAAGAGATTTTTCATACTATGCTCAAACAATCAATGTATGAGAATTCAAGATGTTTCACATCCTTGTTATTATGGTAAGCTTAAAATGGAAATTAATCAGTTTTCATTTGCATGTCCAGTAGAGTTAATGCAAGTAAGTACTTTCATCTAGAGTTTATTGGTCAAGTGTATATACTTGCTTCTTGTGTGAAATATCTGTTCAAATAATTTGCCCATGTTTTAAACTAATGTGCTGGTATTTTGCTTTATGCTGGAATTATAGACTTGCTTTATATATTTTGAATGCAAATTCATATATATATATGTGTGTGTGTATGTTAATACTAATGCAATCCAATTTATCTATTTTCTTTAAATTAATGATTTTTTATATGTCTACCATCTTGCACAAGAAATTTCCATCTAACACAAGTTCACAATAATATAGTCACATAATTTTTTAGAGATTTTACAATTTTAGATTTTATATTCAATCTATATTTTGTTTTCCATAATTGAGTGTGTGCGTGCGTGTGTGTGTGTGTATGTGTGTGTGTGACTTGTAGGAGTCAGAGTTCATTTTAGCAATATTGTTTTCCAGTTGTTCCAGCAATATTTATGGAAAAGACCTTTCTTTCTTCATTAAATTACATTGGTACCTTTGGTTAAGTCAAATAACTATATGCATTGGGCTATTTTGAACTTCCCCTTGAATTTCGAAGATCTCTATATATCTATCTCTTCTCCTGTATATGCTCTTTTTTACAGTATCTTAAGTCTTATAAAACAATTATGTGATTCAAATTAATATTTCACCCTTCCACATATATGAAAATAATAGATCCAAGGAAGCAGCCATCCTCGTGTTCTGACATTAATTTATCTTCCCCTGCTTATATTTTTCTCCATAGCGTTCTTGAGAATTATCCTTGGATTGTTACAAGAACAAAATATATTGTAATATGTTCATGTGTAGTTATCCTTTGCATTTCTTTTGCATAATTATCTCTCTGTACATCCATTTGCTTATCTATTTGAGGAGCTGTTTGCAATTATTTTCATTGTTATAAAAGAAATGTAAAATTAGAGAGCAGTCAAGTTTTGAATTTAATTGTAAAAATGAGGTATTTAAAGAATCTTAAAAGTAAGATTTAATAGAGAGAAATATTTTTTTAAAAAACTTTATGCTACTTTGCATATTATGATCCAGGATTGAGATTATAGAAGAAATAATTATGTTATGGTCAAGTTTGGAATTGTAGTTTTAAAGGCTGTCTGCAAATTCCTTAAAAAGTGTCCTTCAAAGAGTGGAGTTTAATTATCTTTCACTTAAATACGGGCCAGTTTTTTTTTTACCTTGCAGTAATAAATAGAATTAGCAGAAGAGAAATTGTATGAAAGTTGATGCTAGAGTAGGGAAGGCCTGATTCTTTCTTTTGAGATGTTCATCTTGAGAACCCAACCATCAGGCGTACTCAAACTACATGGAAAGACCACATAGCATAAAACCCAGTAGTACTATCTGAGGTGATAACTTTCAGCCAGCATCGATCAGGAGATATGTGACTGAGACAGCTTTCACATAATTCCTGCATCCAGCTTCTAGTATCCAGCATCCTCATGTAATGCTAAATGAAGCAGAGTAAGCAGTACACGCAATCTCTAATCAAATTGCAGTTATGAGAGTAAAAGAAAGTTTTTGCCTTAAACACTAAATATTACACTAGTTTGTTTCACATTAGCTTATTCCTGGAATATATTTATGTATCAGAAGTGGTGCTACTATAATAAAATATTTAACACAGTAGAAGGGTCTTAAGCCTTGGTGATGTGAAGAAATGGAAGAAAAGAGGCTTTGAGAAAAGTTATAATGAAATCTTTAAAAACCTCAAAGAGACTGCTAGTAGAAGCTTGGTGACACTTTGATGGGATGCTGGTGAGAGATTAAGAAAACATTAAACAATGTTAATGTTATTGGCAAATGTAAATTTTAATGGTACTGTCATCTTTGTAAACATAAAACATTTTAAAAATGAACTTGAAGATCTAATTAAGAATATTACAGACAGGGTTAAAGTTGTCATCTGAGTTCTTTGCATTGTTTATATTAAAATGTAATAGACAACATAAAGTAGAGAAAAAAATATATATTTATCATAAAGAAACTAGAAATTTTGTAGTTATATACATTTATTTATTGTCAAACAAAATATCAAGGTAAAGCCATTTTCTTCATCCACAGCCTCTCCAGTTGGCAAATCATTTTAAAAATTAAAAATGTTTTCAAAGAAGAGATTAAATGCAGGGTATTGTCAGGAAAATATAGTCTAATGGCACTAATGGCATGAATATAAAACCTTCTGTCAAGACCACAGAAATATTTATTGTGGTATTTTAAACAGACACTATTTCTAAGCATCTTAATGTCATGTTACATTGATCATCTTCATTAAATAATAGGGCCTCCCAAGATCCTGAAGACCTCTTCTTAACAACCTTCCAGGAAGCCAAAGAGATGGATTTATCTTGATGAGGTTTGCCAATTTAGCTTTTGTCCAGTGGAATAAACATTATTAATACAAACAGGAATCCTGAAAAAAATTTAAGAGAATACATTATCAGAAACTCCACCAGGTTGAACTGAGAGAGAGAGAGGCAGAGCAGAAGTTAAAAAAAAAGTCTATTGAAAACTTAAACTAGTATAAAAAGATGCATGCTGAGAAAACTGTTCAGCTATAAATACTATTTATTTCTAATGAAAAATCAATGATAACTCAGACAACAGAATAAAAACCTTGCAAGGTGCATTAATGGCTCATGTACAATCATCCTTGTGTAGCAGAATTGAGTCCTAGTCAAGAAACTGGCAGTATGTTCTTGACTGGACTTCAAACTTGCTATAAATAGATTGTTTTTGTGTGCCTTATTTCCCCTTTTTTTGAATGGGAACATCTGCAGCAGTTATCCTAGGCTAGTCTCACTGTTGTGTAGTTGTAAATAATTTATATTATATGTTTGTGTATAGATCGATAGATAGATAGACAGACAGATAGATAGATAACTTGACTTTAGAGTTCACAAGTCTTTAGATAGAGGAATTGACCTCAAGGAGCTGCACTGGAGGAAGTGTACCTCTACCTGTGAAGACTCACATTTGAATCTAGATAGTGAGATATTGAACTTCAAGTTCACGATTCCACAATATTATGGCTTATTAGTGAGTCATGGGAGAGATGTGAGTATATTTTACATGTAGAAAAAAATAAATAGGTACAGATTATGGTGATTTTAAAACATGTCTACAATTTGTTGACACTTCCATCAGAAAGTGGACTTTAATTTCCCTCCTTTTGAATAATAGCCGATTTTAATGACTTTCATTTTAATTAAACAAATGCCATGAAAATGATGATTTGTGAATTTCAAAGTTGGTTCCAAAAAGACAAAGTTGCTTCTACTTGCTTTCTCTTTTATTTATTTGTTTGTTTGTTTATTTTAGAGATGTGGGGTACAACTCAGGGTTAGGTATATAAACATTAATCATGCAGGTACCCCGTTGATGAGGTATGCCCCTCCCTCCCCTCATTTTCCCTCAACTGTCAATCCCATCCCCACTCCCCTGACTGTTTTCCACTACTGCCAATCACTTTCTTATAGCATTATAATTGTTCAAGGTCCATTTATGAGTGAGAACATATGGAACTCAGTTCTTTGTTTCTATGATAAATCACTGAATATGATTGACTCCAAATCCATTAAAGTTGCTGCAAAGTGCATATATTTGTCCTTCTTTATGGCTGCATAATATCCATTGTGTATATGTACCACATTTTTTTATTTTTTTATCCAGTCCAGCTTCGAAGGGCAACATGGTTGGTTCCATATTTTTGCTATTGTGAATAGAGCTGCAACAAACATGCGTGCAGTTATCTTTGTCATAGAATGATTTGAGTTCCTCTGGGTATACTCCCAATAGGGGAATTGCTGGGTTATATGGAAGATTAAGTTCTAGTTCTTTCAGAAATTGCCACACTGTCTTCCAAAGAGGTTGCACTAGTCTGCATTCCCTCCAGCAGTGTAGAAGCGTTCCTTTTTCTCCACATCCTCGCCAGTATCTGTCATTGTTTGTTTTATTAATAATGACCATTCTTACAGGGGTTAGGTGGTATCTTAATGCGGTTTTGATTTGCATTTCTCTGATGATAAGTGAGGCTGAGCAGTTTTTCATGTGTCTGTTGGCTGCCCGTATATCTTCTTTTGAGAAGTGTCTATTCATGTGTTTTGCCCACTTTTTAAAGGGGCTGTTTGTTTTTTTCCTTTCGGTGTGTTTGAGTTCCATGTAGATCCTAGATGTTAGGCCTTTTACAGATATACAGTTCACAAATATTTTTTCCATTCTGTGGGCTGTCTCCCTGCTCTCTTGATGGTTTCTTTTGCTTTTCAGAAGCTCATTAATTTGATGAGGCCACACTAGTTAATCTTATTTCTTAAGGTATTGGCCTTTAGAGTTCTGGATAGGAGTTGGTTGCCAGTTCCAATTTCCATAAGGCAGTCTACTGAGTTTTCTAAGATTCTTATAGTTTAAGGTTTTATGTTTAGATGTTTGATCCATTTAGAGTTAATTTTTGTGTACGATGATAGGTAGGGGTCCTGTTTTAGTTTGCTGCATGTGGTCAGCCAGTTTTCCCAGCACCATTTACTGAATAGGTTTTCCTCTCCCTGGTAGTTTTTGTTGGAAGCTTGTCAAAGATGAGTTGGTTGAAGAATTGAGGCTTTGCTTCCGGAATCTCTATCCTGTTCCATTGGTCTGTGTGCCTATTTTCATACCAATATAAAGCTGCATTGATTATTGTAGCTTTATAAAGGAGGTTGAAGTTTGGGAGTGTGATACCTCCCACTTTGTTTCTCTTGCTAAGGATTGTTTTGGCTATTCGTAGTCGTTTATGTTTCCATATAAATTTCTGTATTGTCGTTTCCAGATCTGAGAAGAATGATGTTGGTAACTTAATGGGTATTGTGTTGAATCTGTAGATTGCCTTTGGTAGGATGGACATTTTAACAATGTTGATTCTTCCTATCCATGAATATGGAATATTTTTCCATTTGTTTGTGCCTTCTTGGATTTCTTTAACCAGTGTTTTGTTAATTTTCATTGTAAAGTTCTTTCACTTCTCTGGTTAGGAAGATGCCAATGTGTTTCTTTCTTTTTTGTGGCTACTATGAATGAGATTGTGCTTTTTATTTGAGGCTTTGCTTACTTGTTGTTGTTATATAGGAATGCAACTGACTTTTGCATGTTTATTTTGTATGCTGAGGCTTTGCCAAAGTCCTTTATCAGTGTCAGGAGCTTTTTGACAGATTCTCTTGAATTTTCAAGGTATAAGATCATATCATCAGCAAAGAGAGATAACTTGACTTCCTCTTTTCCTATTTGGTTGCCCCTGATTTCCTTCTCTTGTCTAATTATCTGGACTAGGACGTCCATCACAATATTGAACAAGAGGGGTGAGAGTGGGCAGCTTTGTCTTGTTCCAGTTTTCAGGGGAAATGTTTCTACTTTCTGTCCTTCTAGCAATATGTTAGCTATGGGTTTGTCATAGAAGGCACTTACTATTTTGAGGTATGTTCCTTCTATGCCTAGGTGTTTGAGGGTTTTTATCAAGAAGGGATGCTGAATTTTATCAAAAGCTTTTTCTGCATCTAATGAGATAATCACATGATTCTTGTTTTTATATCTGTTGATGTATTTAATTATATTTGTAGTCTTGAGAATGTTGAAACAGCCCTGCATCCTGGGGATGAAACCTACTTGGTCATGGTGGATGATTTTTGTGAAGTCCTTTTGGATTTGACTTGCTAGAATTTTGTTGAGGATTTTGCATCTATATTTATAAGGGATATTGACCTGTAGTTCTGTCTTTGTTGAATCTTTACCTGGTTTGGATATCAGTGTAATGTTAGCTTCGTAAAGGGGAGAATTCCATCTTTCTCAATTGCCTGGAATACTTTCAATAGAACTGGTATCAGCTCTTCCTTGTATGTTTTGTAGAATTCTGCTGGAAAGTCATCTGGTCCAGGGCTGTTTTTTTTTTTGTAGGTAGTTTTCATATGACAGAGTCAATTTCCTGGGTTGTTTTTGGTCTATTCAGTATCTCAATGTCCTCTTGTTTCAACTTGGGTAGGTTGTGTGATGTCAGAAAGTCTTCCATTTCATCTAGGTTATCACGTTTATTTCCATATACATGTACATAGTAATCTCTGATAATCTTTTGTATTTATTTGGGGTCAGTTGTGATTTGATCTTTTGTGTTTCTGATTGTGTTTATTTGGGCTTTTTCTCTCTTTTTCTTGGTTAATCTGGCTAGGGGCACATCAATCTTCTTAATTCTTTTAAAGAAATAGCTTTTTGTTTTGTTGGAATTTTCCATGATATTTTTGTCTTCTATGTCCTGTATTTGGTCTCTTATTTTTGTGATTTGCATTCTTTTACTAAAGTTGGGGTTTTGGTGGTCTTCTCTTTTCAGCTCCCTTGGGTGGTTTTTTAAGATCTCCACTTGTGATCTTTCCATTTTCTTGATGTGTGCTCATAGAGATATAAATTTCCCTCTGAAAACTAATTTCATGGCATCCCAGAGGTTTTGGCAAGATGTTTC
Organism: Cephalopachus bancanus; assembly: GCA_027257055.1. NCBI lineage: Eukaryota > Metazoa > Chordata > Mammalia > Primates > Tarsiidae > Cephalopachus > Cephalopachus bancanus. Next base: position 9,000,315 of record JAPVLO010000024.1, on the reverse strand, counting down.
TTCATTTTCATTTTTTTTCCAGGAATCTTTCAATTTCTTCTTTGGTTTCAGTGTTGATTCAGTCGTTGTTCAGCATCATGCTGTTTAGTGACCATATCTTTGTGGGTTTTGGGGAAACTTTGTTGATGTTGATACTTATTTTTATTCCACTGTGGTCTGAAAAGGTGCATGGCAAGGTTTCATTCTTTTGAAATTTACTTATGTTTGATTTATGGCCAATGATGTGGTCGATCTTGGAGTACGTTCCTTGTGGTGGTGAGTAGAATGAATATTCTGTGGTCTTTGGGTGGAGTGTTCTGTAAGTATCAATTAAGGCCATTTGTTCAACAATCTCATTGAGGTTGTGAATGTGCTTGCTGATTTTTTTGTCTTGATGATCTGTCCAGGAATGTGAGTGGGATATTATAGTTCCCTGGTATAACAGTGTTAGAGTCAATCTCTTTTTTTAAGTTTGCTTGGAAGCTGCTGTATGAACATTGGTGCTCCTATATTAGGTGCATATATGTTTAGGATGGATATTTCTTGTTGATGGATTGAACCTTTTATCATTATATAGTGACCTTATTCATCTTTTTTGATTTTTGATAGCTTAAAGGATATTTTGTCTGAGATGAAGATTGCAACTCCAGCTTTCTTTTGTGTTCTGTTCAACTGAAAAGTTGTTTCCCATCTTCTTACTTTGAGTCTGTGAGTGTCCTTTTTGGTGAGATGAGTCTCTTGGAGACAGTATATTGTTGCCTCATGATATTTTATCCATTTTGCCATTCTGTGTCTTTTCAGTGGTGCATTTAGTCCATTCACATTCAGGTTAATTACTGAAATCTGAGGGTTTATTTTTGTCATGATGTTCTTATAGAGTTATTGTTGTACTTGTTTGTTTGCTGTCTTTCTTTTGTTTTTTGGGGTTGACTCATGCATGTTTTCAATCTATTTCCTGTGCTCTTGTGAAGAACATTGTTGTTCTTTTTTCCTTTTCTTCTGTGTTTAATACTTTCTTAAAAGTTTCTTGTAGGGTTGGTCTGGAGGCAGCATAAGTTCTCAGGGATTGGATGTCTGGGAAAGATTTTAATTCTCCCTTAATGATGAAGCTTAGCTTGACTAGGTAGGTTATTCTGGGTTGAAATTGTTTATCTTTGAGAACTTTGAATATTGGGCTCCAAGTTCTTCTAGCCAGAAGGATTTCTGTAGATAAATCTGCTGCTATTCTGATTGGTCTTCCCTGGGAGGTAGTCTGACCTTTTTCTCTTGCTGCTTTTAGGATTTTTCTTTTATACCCACTTTGTTCAGGTGGATTATGTGCCTAGGAGTTGGTCTTCTCATTTGTGGTCTTGCTGGGGTTCTCTGAATTTCTTGTGTTTGAATTTTCACATCATTAATGAGGTAAGGGAAGTTTTCTTGAATAATTCCATGGAATGTTTGTTCCAGTGTGGTCTCTGTCTCTCTTTCTGCCTCAGGAAGACCAATTACTCTTAGGTTCATTCTCTTGAAGTAATCGCTCATCTTTGAAGTTTTGTTCTATCTTTTTAAGCTTCTTTTTTATGTTTTGACAGTTTGGTTTAGTTCTATATTTTGGTCTTCAAGTTCTGAGATTCTGTCTTCTGCTTGCCTAAGTCTGCTTTCCATGCTTATTAGTTTGCTATTTATTTCAATCACGGTATTCTTTACTGCTGTTATCTCATTTATCAACTCCTTCCTATTTTCCTCATCTCTCCTCAATTCTTTTTATTCTCTCTATTAATGTCTTGATGTCTGAGTTTGTAGTATGTGACCAGTCATTCTGGAGGCTCTTCATTGTTTGCATTCCGAAGTCTGTTTTCTCAATATCTGATCTCTATGTGAGACCTGTATTCTTCTTTAGATTTTTCTTCATTTGTGTAGATTTGCCTCCCCACCTTTTCCTTTTTAATTTTTCCTCCCTCTGTCTTCTTTAAATATGTTGTTCAGGGTGGTGGGGCTGTTTTTTGCTTCTGTTTACTCAATCTCCTATCCTTCCTTATGTGAATCTTCTGACTTTGTTCTATTCTGAGGCTAGACTGTAGGTTGAAGGTTTTACCTTTTGCAGCTTTGAGATTTATTTGAGGGGAGAGTTGTGATTCAAAATTTATCTGCAGATCCCAATATTCACTGATATGTGTATGGTATGCTGGATCCTACTTCCCACTGCCTTGCAATCTGTTCATGAAGTGGGAGTATTGGTTTGCTCCCAGGAAGTAAAATGATGTAAGAAAAGGGAAAGAAATGGAAAACAGAGAGGAGGAAGCAGAAGGTGGAGATAGGAGAGTAAAAGGGAGAACAGACAGAGGTACCCACTAATAAATGAAAATAGATCTGAAGACAGATAAGAGTAAGAGAAAACAAAAAATAAAAACAAACAAAAAATAGCAACAACAACAAACTAGGACATATAATCATACAGACACACAAGCTGACCAACCTCCTTAAGATGTACTATTCCCTTACACAACCATGAGGTCTTACCTCCCTAAGTTAGGCAAAGTTGGGTGGGTGTGTCACTGCAGACCTCTGCCTGGTCACAGGGCTCCAGCTGTTCTCTGGTCCTGCTGTAGTCAGGGGCAAGTTGGGGGAAGTGGAGTGTGAGACAGTTGGATGTTGCTTGTCAGCATAGTGGTCATGGTGACTAGGGGGCAGGGCAGTGTGGCTACCACGTGAGCCCAGAGCACCATGGGGAAGGAGTCTTGGACCTCCCTGGGGGGTGGAGACTTGGGGCCTGGTGGGGCACTTCAGTCGGGGTGGCGTCTGTAGCTCTGAGGGGTAGGTACATAGGGACTCTGCAGGCAGCAACTCAAGGCTGGGTTCGGCACTTCAGCCAGGGTGGGGGACCTGGAGCTCTGAAGCACCTGGATAGGTGCCTGGAGTTCCAAGGCACCCAGGTGTGGACACCAAAGGCCTCTGTGGGGGTGGTGGCTTGAGGTGGGGCTGGGTGCTTCAGTCCAGGCAAGGGCCTAGAGCTCTGAGGTGTGGGCACCAGGGCCCTCTGCGGGGGCAGTGGCTCAAGGTGGGCTGGGTACTTCAGCCCAGGCAGGGACTCAAATCTCGGTGCTGGGGCCCTGCATGGGCAGCAGTGGCTTTGGGCCTGTTGGGGCATCCCAGGAAGGGACGGAGCCTGCAACTCCAAGGGCCACCCTGGGGAGCAGTGGCTTGAGATGGGGTTGGGCACCTCAGCCAAAGCAGGACTGGAGCTCTGAAGGGCGGGTGGCGGCAGTGGCTTTGGACCACACTCAGGACACTTCAGCCAGGAATGGAGCTGGTATCTATGAGAGGTGGGTGCCTCTCTGGGTGACAGTGGCTTGAGAAGGGGCTGGGCGCCTCACCCAGGGCAGGGACCTGGAACTCCAGGAGACGAAGCACCAGCCAAGGCTTTGGGCCACGTGTGGGGCACTTTAGCCAGTGATGGAGTCTATAGTTCTGAGGGGTGGGCATGGAGAGCCTCCACAGACTGCCACTGCCTGAGACTGGGGTGGACACCCAGCCAGGGAAGGAACTAGCAGCGGCTGGTTGCCAGGCAGATCAGTGTAGCCAGCAAGCGAACCCAGATCTCCACAAGGTGGTATCCAAGGGCCTGCACAGGCAGTGGCCAGTGGCTTGGTCAGGTGGGATGGTGTAGCTGGGGAGGGAGCTAGGAGCTCCATGCCACTGGGGCCTAGGGTCGCCTGGGATGGAGCAGCAGTGGCAGAGGGGCCACAGTAGTTGGCGGTGTGGGGACCAAGGGTCTCCAGTCCTTGACCGGTGCAGTTGGCGGGGGTTGGGGGAAGGAAAGCCAGAATCTTTATGGGAAATCACTGTTGGGCACTCTCACAGTTCCACCTGTGCCATCGCCATCTTACTGGAACTCCACTTGCTTTCTCACTTGTAGGCTACTCAGACTTTGTACTCAGCCATGATATTCACAGAAAGCTAAACCCATGCAGAGGGGCTGATGTGGGTATTTTGACTCACATCCTTAACATTGAAATTCCCAGACAACAACAAATGCCAATCATAAGTCATGTGATTCTTCACATATCTGGCTGCCATTTTGGATAAATAAAAGGAAGTGAAACTTTGAGAGGCTGACTACATATCTAGCTCTCTAGAGTTATTATGAAGAAAGAATGTTTTTAAAAGACTATTATGAAGAAAGAATGTTTTTAAAAATGTTTTATTTAAAGATGTGGGGAACAATTCAGGGTTAGGTATACAAATATTTATTATGCTGGTACACTTGTTGATGAGGTTTGCCCCCTCCCCTGGCAGTTTCCCACTGCTGCTAATCTAGTCCTCCTCCCCCCATTTTTCTGCTACTGTATTATGATAATTGTTCAAGACCCACTTATGAGTAAGATCATGTGATTCTCAGTTCTTTATTTCTGTGAAAGATCACTAAGTTCATCCAAGTTGTGGCGAAGTTCATAAGCTTTTCCTTCTTTGTGACTGTGTAATAGTTCTATTATGTATATATACCATGTTTTAAATGGCAAGGATATGTTTGTCTACTACAGAGTTTGGTGATGGCTTACAAAGGGACCAGTTTAACTCTAGAGAAAGCAATTTTTCTCCATATATCTCAGTTCATTTCAGTGGAGCTGCAATTCTACAGCAATTTTTGAATCCTTATTTTGAATGTTTAATAAATATTCACAAATATACTTGAAAAAAGTATGCCTACATCTTGTGCTATTCAAAATTGTATGGTTCCTTCAACCATAACTGAAAATTGAAACTGTGTTATAATTATGCAGCATAAAGAGTAAAGTTTTGGCTTTGGTTAAATACATATGATCCATATTACATAAATTAGGCATCAAAGACTATGAACATTTATTGATCTGAAAAATATAAATAAGGCACTAAGAACTACATAGTAGCATGGGTAATTAAAAAATATATTTATTCTAATAATTGAGGAAAGTTTATAGTAGGATATGACTTGCAAAACAGAAATAATAGTACTGAAATGGGTTTTTAGTAATCATTAAATAGCATGCAAGCTATTTGAAGGAAGAAAGAAAGGCAAAGGTCAGAGTTATCTACTTCTTGTATATTTTCAAGTATTATATAGTTTTATATTCAACAGAAATATAAAGATGGTCATCTAGACAGTCTCATCTTTTTAATACCTGTGTTTTTCACTGTCTCTCTTGCATTTTACCTAATTTGTGCCCCCCATCCTTCTCTTCTATTGTTGTTTTAAACTTGTTTGGGAATGTAGCCAAATAGATAGTGCAACCCAATAACTTGTGTACATATAATCCTGTCGGGTACTCACTTAAAAGTCCTAAACTCCTAATGCCTACCATTTTGTGGAAATTTTCATCTGCAGCTATCGGTTGTTAATGAAAGGATGAAGGGTTTCAGTGGTCTCTAAACAGTTGAGCCCTATTCTTTAAAGAAAACAACTTTGTCAGGAGTAAGGAAATTGGAGTGCCTTTTAAAAAGGACACTCAAATTTCAGAATATGGAGAAAATGAAAGTATTATGCTGAAGTAAACAAAATTTAATTATTCTATTTCTAAGTGACCCCCACCACACATCTCCCTCCACATCCTTAAGACATTTTTGCTTTCCTGTATTCACTGTTCTTACTTCTTCTTACTTCCTTGTGTATGTAGAGCTTTCATTAATTTGAAGAATGAGACTAGAATGAATTTTTTTCCCATTTTATAGTTATTTGGATACACTGCATTTCGAATCCTCTAGATTCAGACACTTTAAAGAAAAAAAATCAGCAAAACTGTTGAAGTTAAAAGCAAAAAAAAAAAAGCTAATTAGCAAACAGTGAGAAATGAGTTTATTTACTTCAGGATGTTGATTTCTTCCTGTTGTTCTTTAGCTTCCATACACTGGTTTCTACATCCATCATATTTCATTTGTCTGAAATCAGCTTATGCACTTAATGGTCCAGACTGGGCAATCAATGTTGATTGAAATCAACTTCAAATTGATGCAAAAGGTCTACTGCTGCTCCAAGAACCAGCTGTGTAAATCTAAGAGAAAGATAACTGTCAGCTTTTTTCTTAATTATACATTTCTACATTTTCTTAAGCTTACTGCTGTTATAATGACCCAGCATGCTTGCTTCTAGAAAATAAATCACTGATTAAATCACTAAAGGTTATATATTCAAATCCCATCATTCCCAGAGATGTTTGACAAAAGAATTTATTCCTTGCTTATTAGCCTCTTAGAAATTATTTAATTTCTTTTTAGCCTCTTAGAAATTATATTGATAGGGGCAACAAGATGAATGTTACTTTGGTGCTTGTTTAGAATATGTTTTGCCAAGGTGAACGAAGTGGGAACAATGAATTTTGTCTTGCTATGGAAGAGGGGCCCATGTTTTCAAAATCTTCCAACCTAATGTACTTCTAATTTCAACTTTATTTTGATTTTATAGAAAGATGCCTCACAGTAGTAACATGCAAGATTGTTCCATTTATCTCACAATAGGGTATCTTTGTTTGGCTTTTAGAGTTGAAATCAAGGAAGTTGCATTTTCAACTCTTTCATTCTGTTGACCTGATGAGGTTTAAACCATTATCAGGTAATAAGAGGTCTTCATTTGCTCTGCATGTTTTTTTCTACTCATCTATCCTCAAACTTCCATAAAATCCTTTACTACTACTACTGCTACTACTACTACTACTAGTTTTTCTTCTTCTTCTTCTTTTTCTTCTCTCTTTCTCTCTGTTTCTCTCTCTCTCTCCACACACACACACACACACACACACACACACACACACACACACACACACAATGATGGAAACTCTAAATAAGATATGACATGACAATTACTTACCTCTGTAGTTCAACATCATATAACCGTGTTTTGACTTTATGTAGAATTTTAAATATAGACTATAGTTTTTAATTTTTTTTATTTTAAGGAGGTGGGGTACAATTTAACATCAGATATACAAATGGTCATTGTACAGGTAAAGTTTGAGCCTCACTTTGGTCCACACTTCACTTGGTTTGAGATCAGGTACCCTTATTGATAAAGTGTGCCCCTCCACTCTTCCCTGGCAGTTTCCCTCTACTGCCAATCCTTTTTTTATAGTACTTTGATAATTGTTCAGAGTCAACTTCTGGTTGAGAACATATGGTATTCAGTTATTTGTCTCTGTGATAGATCACTGAGTATTATAGATTCTGAATTCATTCAAGTTGCTGTGAAATACATAATTTTGTCCTTTACAACTGAATAATATTCATCATGTATATGGACCACATTTTCTTTTTATCTAGTCCACTTTTGATGGGCAGCATGGTTGGTTCCAAGTTTTTGCTATGGTGAATAATGCTGCAATACACATGCATGTGAAGGTATCATTTTCATAGAGTGATTTGAGTTCCTCTGGGTATATTCCCAAAAGGGGAATTGTTGCGTCATATGGAAGGTTAATTTTTATAACTTTTAGGAATTTCCACACTGTTTTCCACAAAGGTTTTACACAAAGTGTAAAGGTACTAATTTACACTTCTGCCAACAGTGTAGAAGTGTTCCCTATTCCCCTTGTCACCTCAAGCATCTGTTGTTTTTGAGCTATTGATGATGGCCATCCTGATTGGACTTAGGTGGTATCTCAGTGTTGTTTTAATTTCCATTTCTTTGATAATTAGTGAGGCTGTTTTTTCCTGTATCCATTTTTTTGTATCTTTTGCTACTCGTATGTCTTGTTTTGAGAAGTGTCTATTTATCTTTTGTCCGCTTTTTAATATGGCTGTTTGTTTTTTTCTTTTCAGAATGTTTGAGTTAATTATAGATACTAAATGTTAAACCTTTGTTAGATATACAAGTGGCAATTTTTTTTTTCATATTCTGTGTGCTGTTTCCCTGTTCTCAATGGGTTTTGTTTTGCTTTGCATAAGCTATTCAATTTTATGAGATCTCACTTGTCAATCTTTTATAGCATGGACATTTGTAGTTTTGATCAGGAGTTGGTTTTCAGTTCCTATTTCCGTAAGGATGTCTCCTGCGTTTTCTTTTCTTGTACTAGTTTACACTCCCAAGTTGCCCGGGCTGGTCTTGAGCCCATGGGCTCAGGTAATCCACTTCTTCCCAAAGTGCTGAGATTACAGGCTGAGCCGCTGAGCCCAGTTACATTTTCTTTTTTTTAAATCAATATTTTTTATTATGATGTTGTGGGGTCCAGTTAAGGGTTAGGTATACAAATACGTTTCATTCAGGCACCCTATTGATAAGAGGTGCTTCCCCATCCCAAGATAGATATTTGCTACCATTAATCCCATCTCCCTACCCACCCCATAGTTTCCCACTACTGTCAGTCATTTTCGTATAGTATTACATTGGATGTTCAAGGTCCATTATATGAGTGAGAACATGTGATACTCAGATCTTTGTTTTTGCGAGAGGTCACTCAGTATTATAGACTCTAGTTCCATCCAGGTTGCTGCGAAATTCATGATTTTGTTCTTTTTTATGGCTGTGTAGTATTCCACCGTGTATATGTACCACGTTTTTAATCCAGTCCTGTTTTGATGGGCAGCGTGGTTGCTTTCAGGTTTTTGGTATTGTGAACAATGCTGCGATAAACATACGTGTGCAGATATCTTTTTTATAGAGTGATTTGAGTTCTTCAAGATATATTCCCAGTAGGGGGATTGCAGGTCATATGGGAGGTTGGTATTTAGAGGTTTTAGGAATCGCCACACTGCTTTCCACAGAGGTTGCACTAGTTTACACTCCCATCAACAGTGTAGAAGTGTTCCCTTTTCACCACACCCTCTTCAGCAGCTGTTATTTTTTGAGTTGTTGATAATTGCCATTCTGACGGGAGTTAGGTGGTATCTCAGTGTGCATTTTCTTAAGTTCTTATAATTTGAGGTTTTAGGGATCTTGTTTGGACTATAGTTTTTAAAGCAGTTTTTGGTGTAACAGAAAAATTGAGAGAATAGTACAAAGAGTTCTCATATTCTCTGCTCACAGCCTTCTTTGCTATCAAAATCTCCCATCAGAGTGCTACAGGTTTATAATCAATGTAACTACATTAACGTAACATTATCACTCAAAGTCTGAAGTTTACATCAGGGTTCACTCTTGGTGTTTGGGCAAATATATAATGCCATTTGCCTACCATTATAGTATACTACAGATTAACTTCACTTCTCTACTAAAGATTCTCTGTGCACCATTTATGCTTCCCTCTCCCTAATACCTAGAAACCACAAATTGTTTTAGTCTCCATAGTCCTGCCTTATTCAGAATGCTACATTGATTAAATCTTACTAATGTGTCTACTGTCCTTTCTTCATGTCCTTCCATGACTTGATAGCTCATTGCTTTTTTTTTTTTTTTTTTTTTTTTGATTTGGAGTCTCACTCAGTCGCCCAGACTGGAGTGCAGTGGCCACTCTCAGCCACTGCAGCCTCGACCTGCTGGGTTCCAGCGATCCTTCTGCCTCAGCCTTCCAAGTAGCTGGAATTACAGGCATGTGCTACCACGCTCGGCTGATCTTTGAATTTATTGTAGAGATGAGGTCTTTCCAAGTTGCCCAGGCAGGTCTTGAACCCGCGGGCTCAGGCAATCCACTCACCTCAGCCTCCCAAAGCGCGGGATTACAGGTTGAGCCACGGAGCCCGGCTGCTCATTCCTTTTTAGCACTGAAAAATATCCTGTTCCCTGAATTACCACAATTTATTAACTCATTCATCAATTGACAGAAAATTTGGTTACATTAGCGTTTTGGTAATTATAAATAAAGCTACTATAAACATTTATGTGCAAGTTTTTATACAGGCACACATTTTCTTTTCTATTTTCTTTTTTTTATATTTTAAAAATGTGGGGTTAGGTACATATGTGGTCATTATACAGGTAAAGTATGAGCTCCCTTATTGATGTTATGTGCCTGGCCTCCCCTTGCAATGTCCCACTACTACCAGTCCCTTTATTATATTATTAGATAAATGCTCAGTGTCCACTTATGAATGAGTACAAGTGGCAGTCAGATCTTTGTTTCTGTGATAAATTACATAATAAACTCTAATTCCATCAAGGTATTTGCAAAGTTCATAATTTTTTATGGCTGTATAATTTTCCATTGTGTAAATGTACCACATTTTCTTTATCCAGTCCACTTTTGACGAACCTCATGATTGGTTTTATGTTTTTGCTATTGTAAATAATGCTTCAATAAACATGCATATGCAGGTATCTCTTTTATAGAGTGATTTGAGTTCCTTCAGGTATATTTCCAGAAGGGGTATTACTGGGTCATGTGGAAAGTTGATTTTTAGATATTGTAGAAATTGCCACACTGTTTTCCACAGACATTGTACTAGTTTACATTCCCACCAGCAGTGCTCTCTTTTCCTCATATCCTCTCCAGCATCTGTTGCACTTTTAGTTATTGATGATGGCCGTCCTGATAGAGTTAGGTGGTATCTCAGTATGGTTTTAATTTGTGTTTCTTTGATGACTGGTAAGGCTGAACATTTTTTCATGTATCTCTTGGCTGCTCGTATGTCTTCTTCTGAGAAGTGCCTATTCATATCTTTTGCCCATTTTAAAAATTAGATTATTTTTTTCCTTTTAGCAAGTTTAAGTTCCTTGTAGATGTTGAATGTTAGGTATTTGTCCAATTTACAGTTGACAAATATTTTTCTCCATACTGTGGGCTGTCTCCCCTACTCTCTTGAGGATTTCTTTTGCTTTGCAGAAGCTTTTCATTTTCATTAGGTCCCACTTGTTTATCTTATCTTTTATGGCATTCACTTTTGGTGAGTTGATCAGAAATTGTTTGCCTATTCCAATTTTTCTAATGGTTTTTCCAACATTTTCTTCTAGGATTCTCACAGTTTGAGGTTTTACACTTAGGTCTTTGATACATTTTTGTGTATGGTGATAGGTAGGATTCCTGCTTCAGTCTTCTTCATGTGGTCTGTCAGTTTTCCCAGCACCATTTACTGAATAGGGTCTCCTTTCCCCAGTGGTTGTTGGTGGAGGCTTTGTCAAAGATGAGTTGGTTGAGAAATTGAGGTTTTGCTTCCAGAGTCTTTATCTTGTTCTATTGATCTATATGCCTGTTCTTGTACCAATACCAGGCCATATTGATTATTGTAGCTTTATAGTGGAGTTAAAGGTCTGGGAATGTGATACCTTTGTTTCTTTTGCCAAAGATTGTTTTGGCTATTTGTGGTCTTTTATGTTTCCATATGAACTTCTATATTGTCATTTCCTGGTCTGAGAAGAATTATATTGATAATTTAATGGGTATTACACTAAATCTGTACATTGCCTTTGGTAGGATGGACATTTTAATGCTAATTCTTCCAATCCATGAGCATGGAATATTTTCCCATTTGTTTGTGTCTTCTTGGACTTCTCTGAGCAATGCTTTGTAGTTTTCATTGTAAAAGTCTTTCACTTCTTTGGTTAGGAATATGTCTAGGTATTTCAATTTTTTGTGGCTATTGTGAATGGGATTGTGCTTTTTATTTGGGTTTCTGTTCGTTTATTGTTGGCGTATAGGAAGCGACTGTCTTTTGCACTTTTATTTTATACCCTTGATATTTGCCAAAGTCCTTTATCAGTATAAGGAGATTTTTGACAGATTATCTTGGGTTTTCAATGTATAGGATCATGTCATGCACAAAGAGAGATAACTTAAGTTTCTCTTTTCCTATTTGAATACCCTTGACTTCCCTCTCTTGTGTAATTGCTCTAGCTACAACTTCCAACACTGTTTTGAATGGGAGGGGTGAGAGTGGACAACATTGTCTTGTTCCTATTTTCAGGGGAAATGCTTCCAGTTTCTGACTGTGTAGCAGTATGTTAGCTGTGGGCTTATCATAGATGGCTCCTACTATTTTGAGGTATTCTCCATCTATACCTGGGTGTTCAAGGATTTTTATTAAGAAGGGATGCTGGATTTTATTAAAAGGTTTTTCTTCATCTAATGATAGAATCATTTGATTCTGGTTTTTAAACGTATTTAATTACACTTATGGCCTTGTGGATGTTGAACCAGCCCTGTATTCCAGGGATGAAGCCTGCTTGGTCATGGTGGATGATTTTTTATATATATTTTTATATCCAGTTTGATAGAATCTTGTTGAAATTTTTGCATCTGTATTCATCAAGGATATTGAAGGATATTGACTTGTAGTTCTCTTTCTTTGTTGGATCTTTATCCGGTTTGGGTATCAGTGTGATGTTAGCTTCATAAAATGATATGGGGAGAGTTCTGTCTTACTCTATTGCCTGGAATATTTTCAATAGGATTGATGTCAGCTCCTCCTCTATGCTTTGTATAATTCTGCTGGAAAGCCATCTGGTCCAGGACTTTTTTTTTTTTTAGTAGTTTTTTTTAAGAAAATGTCAATTTCCTGCATTGTTATTGGTCTACTTAGGATCTCAATTTCTTCTTGTTTCAACTTTGGTAGGTGTGTGACATCAGAAAGTCATGTATTATACTTAGGTTTTTAAATTTGTTTCTGTACAAGTATACATAGTAATCTCTGATAATCTTTTATATTTATTTGGGGTCAGTTGTGACCTGATCTTTTGCACTTCTGATTGTGTTTATTTGTGCTTTTTCTTGGTCATTCTGGCTAGAGGATCCATCAATAATGTTTATCATTTTAAGAACGAGCTTTTTGTTTTGCTGATTTTTTTCAAATGTATTTGGACTTTTATTTTGGTGATATGGATTCTTCTGCTGAAGTTAGAGTTTTGGTGGTCTTGTTTTTCCCGCTGCCTTAGGTGACTTGTTAGGCTGTTAATTTGCAGTTTTACCATTTTCTTCATCTGTATTCATAGAGATATGAATTCCCCTCTTAGTACTATATTCATGGCATCCCAGAGGCTTGGGTAAGATGTTTCTTCCTTTTTGTTGTTTCCAAGAATCTTTTAACTTCTTTGATTCCCATGTTCATCCAGGAGTTATTCATAATCATGTTGTTTAGTGTTCATGTCTTTGTGGGGTTTTGAAGGAACCTTGTTGGTGTTGATATTTATTTTTATTCTACTGTGGTCTGAGAAGATGCATGACAGTATTTTGATCTTATGAAATTTGTTTATACTTGATTTATGACTATGTGTTTGATGTTGGAGTACATTCCCTGTGGTGATGAGCAGAATGTATAATCTGTAGTTTTGGGTGGAGTGTTCTGTGGGTATCTATTAGGTCCATTTGGTCAAGTGTCAAGTTGAGGCTCTAGATCTCCATGTTGATTTTTTGCCTCAGTGATCTATCTAGGGTTGATGGTGGGATATAAAGTTCCCAGCTATGATGGTGTTAGAGTCAACATCTTTTTCAGTTTACTTAGTAGCAGCTTTATAAAAGCTGGTGCTCCTGTGTTTGGTACATATATGCATAGGATGGATATTTCTTGATGAATTGAACCCTTTATCATTATGCAATGTCCTTCTGTATATTTTTAAATTTTTGATAGCTTAAAGGTTATTTTACCTGATGTTATGGTTGCAACTCTACCTTGTTTTGTGTTCTGCTCTCCCGAAAACTGGTTTTCTATACTCTAACTTTGAGTCTGTGAGTGTCCCTTCTGGTGAGACATGTCTCCTGAATTTAGTATATTGTTGCATCATGTTTGTTTGTTTGTTTTTAATCCAGTTTTCCATTCTGTGCCTTTTTAGTGATACATTTAGTCCATTCATGTTCAGGCTGATTATTGAGATGTGAGAGTTTTTTCCTGTCATGAGGTTCTCACAGATTTTGCTATTGTTTGTTTCCTTATTTGTTCGTTGATTTTCTTTTGATTTTGGGGTTGATTTGTGTGTGTGTTTCCAATCTTGCAGTCATGATGCATGTTTAATTGGTTCTTTGTTGTTGTTGTTGTTGTTGTTTCATTCTTGGGAGTAACATGGGTGTTCTTTTTTTATTTCTTCTGTGCATAATACATTTTTAAGCATCTCTTGTAGAACTGGTCTAGTGGCAGCATACACTCTTAGGGGTTGAATGTCTGGGAAGGATTTTAATTCTCCATCACTGATGAAGCTGTTTAGCTATGTAGGAAATTTTTGGTTGGAATTGTTTATCTCTGAGTGTTTTTCAAGATTGGACTCCAGTCTCTTCTAGCCTGTGCTATTTCTGTTGATAAGTCTGCTGCTATCCTAATTGGTCTTCCCAGGAAATTATGCTATTCTTTCTGTCTTACTGCCATTAAGATTTTTTCTTCTATACCTACTTTGTATAATTACTATGTGTCTAGGAGTTGGTCTTCTCATTTGATCCCTTGCAGGGGTTCTGTGTATCTCTTGTGTTAGGATTGTGTGTCTCTGATGTGATGTGGGCAGTTTTCTTGGATGACCTCTTGGAATGTTTGTTTCAGACTGCTTTCATTCTCTTTATCTGCTTCAGGGGTACCTATCAGTCTTAGGTTTGGTCTTGTAATATAGTCACACATCTTCTGAAGGCTTTGTTACATTTTTTTAACCTTCTTTTCTGTGTACTTAGCAGATTGGGTTAGTTCCAGATTTTGTCTTAATCTTTCTATTGTCAGGTTAATTCTGCTTTCCATGCATATCAGCTTATTATTTATTTCATTTACAGTATTCTTTATAGTTTTCATTGCAGCCATTAGTTCTTTCATATTCTTGTCTTTCTTTTCTTTGTTCTTGTTCATCTTTTCCAACTACTCCTTAATCTCTCTGTTTTTGGTCTAAGACCAGTTAGTTTAGGTGTTCATTTGTGGTAGGTTTTCCTTTACTTCTGTTGCTCAGTGAGAAAGGGAGTGGTTTTCATTTCTTTTTGGGCAATCTCTTGTTTTCCATTGGGTAAAGCCTCTGGACTCATTTTTTGTTTTGTTTTGTTTTGTTTTGGAGCTGAGTTGAAATTGAGAAGTTATGTTACTCCCTTGCATATTTGAGATTTGAATGATATGTGTTAGAGGGTGCTAAGATTCAAAAGTTATCTGTAGATCACAATATTTGTTGATTGCTGTGTGGGTCCTCAGGGGGGACCCACTTAAAGTATGTACATACAGTGGGAATGTATGTATCTCCTATGGGTACAAAATAACATGAAGGAAGGGAAAGGAGTTAATAAAGAGAGAATTTGGAGGGTATGACAATGGGGAGAACAAAGAAGAGAAGGAAAAAGATACTAGCAAACAAACAGAGAGATAAACCAAAAGAAAGAGAAAAAGAAAGAGGGAGAAAAAAATAAACAAAAACAAAACAAAGAAAAAAGAAACAAGAAGAAAGAACAAAATACAAACAGTGAACAAATTAGCAAAAACCCCAAAGAAACTAAAACCAATAATATGAGGAAATTTCCACACTCATATATACCCTTATTTGAAAGAAGAAGGTGAAGGAGTTAAACAGAATGAAATGACTACTCCCAAGAAGCTATATTAAAGACAAACAAACAAACAAACAATAACAGACAGAATCATACACAGATACAAAAAACAAACAAACAAAAAACTTTTGTCATTCTTGAGCACTTTTTTTGGCAGTTTAAAGACTTCAGGTTTCTTGTAGGCATGACCCAAGCACTGCTTTTCTTAGACTGCAGCAGGGGAGGAGTTTCAGAAGGCAGGAGTTTTCAACTTCTAACTCTGTCTCCCTGTTCAACCCTTGCAGTAGAGAGGTGGCTGAATGGTGTCCTCAGCTGATCTGCCTATGGTTAGTTCTCTCTATGTGTGCTGATCAGAATGTTGCCTGCCTGAGTCACACGTCTCACCAATCACTGGGAAAACAAGGCGGGGTCACTTTAAAACTCACTGCCACTCATTAGGTGTGAGCTAGGGCTGGGTTCTTAGGTTGCAGGATAGACCACAAATGCTTCAAACCTTACCCCCTGTTCACCCCATGCAGATGGAGGAGGCTGTAAACTTCCCTGAGCAGATTTGCTTGTGTTCAGCTCTCTCCATTTGTGTTGCTCAGAATATTGCCCACCTGACTCACATGTCTCATGGATCATTGGGAAAAAAGGGTGCTGAATAACTTTAAAACTCACTGCCTCTCATCCGCTGTGATCTGGAGCTGAAGGCTGCAGTGGCAGGTAGCACTGGCCATGGATGATCCTCACCATTGTATTTCTTTTTTTCTTTCTGAGTGGTGCTGCAGATAGTGCCTGCCTCTGGGCCTTAGAGTGAGCTGGAGTCCAAGCAGCTGCATAGGGCAGGCACTTAAGCAAGAGAGCTCAGGTCTCTCCTTCTCATTTCTCCACTCAATCTGACATTTACACACTCTTTTGCTGACACCCTAGGGTGAATACTTGTGTCTGCTCCAGTTCATTTATGTGCAGACTTATGGACTTCGACCACCTCCATCACCATCTTGAACACCTTCCAGGCATATATTTTCAACTCATTCAGGTAACTATCAAGATGTGCAATTGCAAGGTTGTATGGTGAAAAAAACAAAACAAAACCAGAACTGTGTTTACTTTTGTGAAAACTGCCTAATTTCCAAAATGAGTGTACCAGTTTTCATTCCCACTAGCAATAAATGATAATTCCTGTTGCTCCTCATCTTCATCAGCATTTGGTATTGCCAGTGTTTTGAATTTTGGTCACTCTAATAAGTGTACTGTGACAGGTCATTGTCATTTTAATTGGAAATTTTCTAATGACATATAATGTTGAGCACATGTACATATGGTCACTTACCTCCTGTATTTTTTCTTTGGTGTGGTGTCTAAGTCTTTCTCATTTTTAATCTGGTAATTATTTTCATTATTGCTGAGTTATAAGAGTTCTTTGTATATATTTATTTAAATATTTTAATATCCTTACAGATATGTATTTACCGTATGTGTACTTTGCAAATATTTTCTCTAATTCTGTGACTTGTCTTCTCTTTGTCTTGACAATTTTTTTCAGAGCAGCAGTTTTCAGTTTTAATGAAGCCCATCTTATTATGTATTATATTTGGTGTATATAAAAGGGTCATTGCCACACACAAAGGTCATCTAAATTTTCTCCTGTGTTATCAACCAAGAGTTTTGTAGTTTCACGTTTTACATTTAGGTCTATTATCCATTTTGACTTAATTTTTGTTAGGGGTGTAGCTCTGTGCTTATATCCTTTTTCTTTTTCTTTTACTTTTTTTTTTTTTTTTTTTGCATGTCCATGTCCAGTTGTTCCTGTACCATGTGTTGAAAAGAATATTTTTCACCATTGTATTGCCTTTCTTTCTTTGTCATAGATTAGTCCTTAAAATTTTTATGGTTAAATTTGTAAGCTCCTTTTTTCTTCATGAAGTTTATTTTTTGAGGCTTGTTAGTGTAGTTCCCTTAGCTCTCTTTTGCATGCTATTTACAAACAGGTTGTCTTTTTTTTGCTTTCACTTTCAATTTATTACAGTCTTTGGGCCTAAAGTGAGTCTCTAAGAGATAGTCTATATTTGAAACTTTAAAAGTATTTCATATTGTGTATCCTAATATTTGATTGTAGAATTTAATTCATTTATATGTAAATAAATAATTAAAAAGAACTTACTTGTGTCCTTAAATTATGTTTCCTGTGTATATTATAACTTTTGCTCATTTCTTACGCTATTGCATTTTATTTTGCTTACTATTTTGTATTCACCATTTTAATTTTCTTCTTACTTTCTTTGTATTTATTTCTAGATTTTTAAGAAGTTGCAAAGGATACTACAATTAGCATCTTAAATTTATAACAATATAGTTTGAATTGATACTTTTCTTCAAAAAATACAAAAAATTTGATCCTATACAGTTCTAATTCTTCTTATATTACTGCTGTCACAAATTACATGACTTTGTATTCACATAATTATATTTTATAACTATTGTGTTATGTATTTATATTTTTTAAAATACATATTTTTTATTTTAAAATTGTGGGGTACAGTTAAGGGTTAGGTATACAAATATGCATTGTGCAGGTACCCTTGGTGATGAGGTGTGCCCCCCGTCCCCAGACAGATATTGACTACCATTAATCTCACCTCTCTTCCCCTCTCTGCCCCCCCAAAGTTTCCCGCCACTGTCAATCCTTTTCTTATAGTATTACAATAGCTTTTCAAGGTCCACTTATGAGTGAGAATATGTGATACTCAGATCTTTGTTTCTGTGAGATATCACTCAGTATTATAAACTCTAATTCCATCTAGGTTGCTGTGAAATTCATGATTTTGTTCTTTCTTATGCCTGTGTAATATTCTATTGTGTATTTGTACACATTTTTAAAATCCAGTCCTCTTTTGATGGACAGCATGATTGGTTCCATGATCTTGCTATTGTGAACAATGCTGTGATAAACATATGTGTGCAGGTATCTTTTTTATAGAATGATTTGAGTTCTTCCGGGTATATTCCCAGTAGGGGGATTGTGGGGACATATGGAAGGTCAATTTTTAGAGCTTTTAGGAATTGCCACACTATTTTCCACAGAGGCTGACACAACCCCATTACAAAGTGGGCAAAAGATATGAGCAGACACTTCTCTAAAAATGACATATGAGTGGCCAACAGTCACATGAAGAAACGTTCAACATCACTAATCATCAAGGAGATGCAAATTAAAACTTCACTGAGATACCACCTAACTCCAGTCAGAATGGTCAGTGTTAATAACTCAAAACATAGCAGATGCTGGAGCGGATGTGGTGAAAAGGGAGCACTTCTACACTGGTGGTGGGAGTGTAATGTATTTGTATTTTTAAATCATGCAAAAAATAAAAAGAGAAGCTACAAATCAAAAATACAATACTGCCAGCCTTGATATTTACTGCATAGTTATCCTAATGGAAGTTCTTTAATTTTTCATATTGCTTGGAGTTACTATCTACTAATTTTTCCGTTTCACCCTGAAAGACTTCCTTTAGCATTTCTTTTTTTTAATTAAGCGTTTTTTATTTTTACTTAGATTCAGGGGGTACTCATGCATATTTGTTATATGGACATATTATGCAGTGGTGGGATTGGGCCTCAGGTAGTGAATATTGTGCCCTATAGGTCGTTTCTGAGCCCCACACTCCTCCCTCTTCTCCATTATTGGTGTTCCTATTGTCTATTATTTCCATCTTTTTGATCATTTAGAGCCCACATATGAATGAGAACATACAAGTGATTTGTTTTGTTTCTGAGTCAGATTATTTAGGATGATGATCTCTATTTCCATCCATGTTGCTGCAAAGGACATATTTTCATTATTTTTATGGCTATACAGTATTCCATGGTGTATATATATGCCATATTTTCTTTATCCACTAATCAGTTGATGGGCATTGAGGTTGATTTCACATCTTTGTGATTGTGAATGATGCTACAAAAAGCATGCGGGTGCAGGTATCTTTTTATATAATGACCTCTGTTCCTTAGGGAAGATGTATAGAAGAGAGTAAAAAGTGTCTTCAAGGAAAACTACAAAATTCTGATGAAAGAAATTGCAGAGGACACAAACAAATGGAAAAACATTCCATGTTCATGGATTGGAAGAACATACATTATTAAAATGACCATATTATCCAAAGTGATCTATGGATTCAATGCAAGTTATATCAAACTACCAAAGAATTAGAAAAAAATACCTAAAATTCATATGGGAATCCTCCCTCCCCCCAAAAAAGTCAGAATACCCAAAGCAATCCTAAGCAAAAAGAACAAAGCCGCAGGCATCATATTATCAGATTTCACATTATACTACAAGACAGCAGTAACAAGAAGAGCATTGTACTGGTTCAAGAGCAGACACATGGATCACTGCAATAGAAGAGAGAATTCAGAAATAAACTCTAATACTTACAACCAACTGATCTTTGACAAAGCAGACAAAAGCAGACACTGGGAAAGGACACCTTATTCAACAAATGATGCTGGGAAAATGGGATAGCTACATGCAGAAAAATGAAACTTGATCCCTATGTCTTTCCATATTCATATATCAACACAAGATGGGTTAAAGACTTAAACATCAGATCTGAAACCATAAAAATCCTAGAAGAAAACCTAGGAAAAACTCTTATGGATGTCAATCTAGACAAAGAATCAGTGGCTAAAATCTCAGAAGCAAATGCTACTAAGATAAAAATAAATAAATGGGACTAAAAAGTTTCTGCATAGCAAAAGAAATAATCAGCAGAGCAAACAAGCAACCTACAGAATGAAAGAAGATATTCACAAGCTATACATTTGACAAAAGATTAATATCCATAATCTACAAACAACTCAAACAAATCAGCAAGAAAAATGCAAATAAACCCATTTAAAAGTGGGCAAATGACATGAATAGACATCTTTCAAAAGCATATATACAAATGGCCAACAAACATATGAAAAAATGTTCAACATCCCTCATAGTCAGGAAATGAACGTTAAAACCACAGTGAAATACCACCTTACACCAGCCCAAGTGACCACAACTTAAAAAATAAAAAATAGAGGCTGATACAAATATGATGAAAAAAAAAGAACACTTATACACTGTTGGTGGGAGTGTGAATTTGTACAGCTTTTATGGAAAGCAGTATGAAAATTACTCAAAAAACTAAAAGTAGATCTACCATTTGATGTGGTATTTCTTATAAGACAAGTCAGATGTGGTCTCTGAAGTCTCTATTTCTTCAGTCTAGGTATAGTAGTGTCTTCACAGAGATTAACTTGAGTGCCAGGAGCTGAGAAGAGGAGCAGAGGGGTGGAGGAAAGTAAGGAGAAGAAAGAGAGAAATAGACTAAAAAAATTTGACCACAATTTATTAAATACTTGAAGGAAGAAAAGAAGAAAGGAAGGAAGGAAGGGAGGGAGGGAGGGAGGGAGGGAGGAGGGAGGGAGAAGGGAAAGGTGAGGGAAAGGAAAGGACGTAAAAAAAGGGACTCAGTTTTTGCAGATTGACTATGTGTTGCGACACTCTCCCAAAGCTTAACCAAGGTCAATTAAAACTCTACCTTAGCTTTTATTTCCTGCTTGCCGTGAGCCTATAGATAAGCCAGAAGTGAATAATAATGTTCTTCACAGTTATTTTCTAAGTATGCATTTTACCTTGGACATAAATGTTCTATTTGTTGAATTTACATTGAGAATTTTGAATGCTTCAATTTCCCAAAGACACACTATTTTCAATTTTTATTATGTGGTCTAAACATGTCTGTTGTATGCCTCAACACTAATTTTATGCTATAGGCAGCTGTGGATGGTCTATTTTTTCTTATATAATTTTCCAGGAATACTCATCATTTCTCTGCTTTGTATGCATTCTGAGTTAGATATAAAAAAATATAGGCACTTTTTTCTTCAGGAGAAATTGTTTCCAATTCAGAAAAAACACAATTTGCTTATAAAGTCTGCTTCACTTTCTCTAAAACTGGGACCAGCATTTCACACTGGCAACAATTTATTGCCAAGCTTAGAAGTAGAGTACAGCAAGGACAAGCAAAAATGATATAATGTTTTCTTACCGTTTTTGAATTTCCATTTTCTTAATTTAGCATTTGCCTCACTGCTACAAACCTTTGCTTTCTAGAGTTCTCACAAAGTTGAATCTGATTATTTTTGTTTAAGTTTTTGATGTTTTTGTGGAGGGATAAGTTTTTGAAGCTACCTACTCTCCCATTTTCAGTCAATAAGTATTATCTTAATAACATATATAAAATACATAAAGGTCAATGTGTTATTTTGAAATTAGTGAACGACTCAGTTACACAACCGAATGTGCACATGCCTCAAAACTGAAAGGAAAAGTATATTTAGAAAAACATTGAATTCTAAAGGAGAAATTAAACATTGTTTTAATCTTCAATAAGATTCAAAAAATTATGTCATATACGAAATAGCATGAAAAACTCAAACTGAGAAAATTGACAGAAAAAACCATGGATATGCGACATGAGAAAAAGTCACAAGTGAATTTAGAATGTAGAAACATTTAAAAAATTTGTATTAGACAATTGCAGAATAAAATTGATTGTGGAATACATAGAATCAGCTACTATAGCGCAAAATTTAAAAAGTTAACCACTGCTATGGACTGAAATGTGTCCCCTAAAAGTCATATGTTGAAACCTTAACCCTCAATGTGACTTTGTTTGAATACAGCCTTTTGGAAGGTAAGGTATCTTCTATTCAGATGAAATATAAGGTGGCTCACTGATCTGATAGGATTATTGTCCTTATAATAATATATATCAGAACGTTTTCTCCCTCTATATTTGTGTACCAAGGAGGCTTGTGAGCAAACAGTGAGATGGTATCCACCTACAAACTAACAGAAAATATTTTTTAATGAGACCTAAATTATTGGCACCTTGACTTGAAAATGTCTAGCCTTCAGAATTATGAAAAAATTAATTTCTGTTGTTTTGGCTGCTGGTATTTGTTGTGGCAGTCCCAGAGAATGAAGACAGGTTTTGAAAATGAGAAGTAGAGTAACAAATCACTGAAAATGCTGAAGCCAATTTAGAACTGAGTCATTAGAGTCTAAAAGAGTTCTGAGGTACAAGCTAGAAATATGGACATTAAAGATCACTTCAGTAGGTTAATAAAAAAAAGTATTTGACAAAGTTTGAAATCCATTTCATATATATATGAGCTTCCAGAAAACTAGGAATAGAAGGGAAATTCCTCAATCAGTTAAATGGTAGGTATGAAAAACCTTTAGCGAACATCATTCTTTAGGGTGAAAGACTGAATTATTTCCTCCATAAAATTGGACACAAGGAAAGAATGCCTGCTCTTACTACTTCTCTTCAACATTTCTCTGGACACTCTACAATGAGGCAAGGCAAAAATATGAAATCATCTACAATGGAAAGGAAGAAATAAAATTATCTTTATTTATAGATAATATGACTGTCTATGTAGAATGTTCACTGCAGTTTTGGTATAGTAAAAAACTGAAAAAAACTCAAATGCAACAAGTGAATGGATAAACAAATTGTGATATATACATATAGTGGAATATTACTTAGCAATAAAAAGGAGTAAATTATTGATACCTGAAACAACATGGACAAATTCTAAACTAATTGTGCTAAGTAAAAGAAGACAGATTTTTTAAAAGTATATATTGTATGATTTCATTTATATAGAATTTTAGAAAATAAAATAATCTACAGTGACAAAAAAAAGATGATATTGGTGAGGTCCCATGTTGAAATAAGAAACAATTTATTTGAAAACGGGGGAAAGTTGATCCTGTTATAAAATGGCAAACATTTGTGTGATCTATGTTCTAGTGTTTTGTGGAAGATAGAACTTGTGCAAAAAGAAATAGTATAGTTAGCTATGGAGATTTCTAGACAGAGCAATGAAAATATAGATTGCTTCCCATGACTGCTAATAGTAAAATTCCAAAGGAAAGAGATAATTCAAAGAAAAAATTGTTAAACAAAGGAGAAGCAGAACTTGAAGATTTGGGAAAAATCTTTCCCTAATTTTGTCCTGCAGAACCTTAGGGATGGGATCACATCTACAAATTTTGGGGCTAATATCCTCACTTGGCAAATTAGCAAGAATGCTAGAATCATAAAGGCAGAGTATCAAATCAAAGATAACTACTCTTTAGTCTTAAAATTTGCTGAAACATGCCTTGCTAGGTTTTGGACTTTTGCTGTGGATTTTTCTCTCCTTTCTTCTTTTCTATTTCTCCCTCTTGGAATGGGGATATCTATCATATGTCTGTGCCTCTACTGTATTTTGGAGGCTTATAGCTTTAGTTTCACAGATTCAAATTTGAAGAGGAATTTTGACTCAAAAGGACTCATACATGGAGTTTCTCCCATAACTAATTTAGATGACAATTAGCTGAGACTTTGAACTTTAAACATTAGAATTGATGCTAAAATAAAGAAATACTTTTCAATCTGTTCGGATAGAATGGAATGTATTTTGCATTCTGTAAGTATGTGAATATTGAAGTTCAGGGCAGAATTTTGTCAACTCCAAATATATATGCTGAAACCCTAAATCCCCATGCACTGCATTGGAGATAGGGACTTTAAGGAAGTAATTCAAGTTAAATGGTGTCATAAGAATACAGCCCCAAAGCTGGGCTCAGTGGCTTAGCCTGTAATCCCGCGCCTTTGGGAGGCTGAGGTGAGTGAATTGTCTGAGCCCGCGGGTTCGAGACCCGCCTGGGCAGCGAGACCTCATCTCTACAATAAATAAATAAATAAATAAAAATCAGCCGGGCGTGGTAGCGCATGCCTGTAATTCTGGCTACTTGGAAGACTGAGGCGGAAGGATCGCTGGAGCCCAGCAGGTCGAGGCTGCGGTGGCCGGAAGCGGCCACTGCACTCCAGTCTGGGCGACAGAGTGAGACTCCAGTTCAAAAAAAAAGAATACAGTCCTAATTCAATAGCACTTTTATTGTTATAAAAGAGAAAGAGATACCAGAAATTTTTCCTGTGAGGACACAACAAGAAGGTGGCAATCTGCAAATCAAGAAGAAAGCCCTCATTGGAAACTGAACTCTTTAGCACCATGATCTTAGAGTTTCTAGTCTCCAGAATTGTGAGAAAATAAATTTCTGTTCTTTAAGCCACCCAGTCTAAGGTATTTTGTTATGACAACCTGAGTTGACTATAAATTGCTCATGGTAGAAAACAATTGAAATTAAAATAAACATCAAAGTCTTACCATGCAAAATCTTTTCCTGAACTCATGAGTAAGCAGCTTAAAGAGATCAGTGCATAGGAGAAGCATGGGGGTAAAAGTAAACAAAAATTTGACCTCAGAAATGTATAAATAAATAAATTATCTCTAATGTAAAGATAATTTTTTCTTAGAAAATGAATCAAGCATTATTTTGATAAAAATACATTCTAATCATGTTTTAAAATTATTAAACTAACTAATTAAAAATGTTAGTTATGAATTAAAGGACTAGTATATTCATTTTGCAATTTAAACCCTAATGCCTGGAATTTGATTATATTATGAATTCTACTCCCAGGGTGCAAAGTTTGACCTGTTATTCCTCACACATTTGTCTCTCTACACCAGAACAGTTGCATCTAAAATTGTCTTCTTGATACACAGACTTGATTGACAATTATTTAAAATAATAACTAGTTTATATGGTTGTTCTTTTTGTATGGTTGGTATTAGGGTAATACTGGTCTTGTAGAATAAGTTAGGGATAATTCCCTTCTTGATTTTTTTGAAACAGATCCAGAAGAGTTCATATTATTCCTTATATATTTTGTTAAATTCAATAGTGAATCCATCTGATCTCAGGCTTTTGTTGTTGTTGTTGAGGGATTATTACTGATTCAATCTTGTTACTCATTATTTTTCTGTTCATGATTTCTATCTCAATTAGGTTCAATCATGGAAGGATGCATGTTTCCAAGAATTTATTCTGTTCTTCTAGGTTTTCTGATTTATGACTAAATAGCTAGAAGTTTGTTGATTTTGTCTAGCTAGAGGTTTGTTGATTTTGTTCATCTTTTCAAGAAACCTTTTGTCTTGTTGATCCATTGTATTGTCTTTTTTATGTGTATTTCATTTAGTTCTCTTCTGAACTTTGCTATTTCTTTTCTTCTGCTAATTTTGGGTTTGGTTTGCTCTTAATTTTCTAGTTTCATAAATGCATAGAAACATGATATATGCATCATGATGATATGCAGAATAGTATCAATGACTTAAAATATACCCTATTCGTCATCTATTCATCCATCTCTTACTACCCAAAGCCCTGGATATGACAGATCATTTTACTGTCTCTATGGTTTTTTCTTTTATGGAATGTTGGAATCATACAGTATGTAAGTTTTTTAGACTAACTTATTTTCTTTAGCAATATAGATTTAAAGTTCTTCTATGTCTTTATGAGGCTTGATAGATCATTTTTTAAATCAGTAAATAATATTTTATTAATGGATGCTCCACAGCTCGTTTATTCATTCACGTATTGAAGGACTTCTTGATTGCTTCCATGTTTTGTCAGTTATAACTAAAGCTGTTCTAAATATCCATGTGCAGGATTTTGTAAAGATTTGACATTTTGAGTAGATGCCAAGAAGTATGATTGCTGAGTCATATGATAAGCACTTACTAACTTGGTAAAAAACTTGCAAAGGTTCTTCCTAGTTGACTATTATTTTCCATTTCCACAAGTGAAACATGAGAGTTCCTATTGTCCCTCATTCACAATAGCATGTGGTATTTTCAATGTTTTAAGTGTCAGCTATTTTAATAGGTGTGCAGTAATATCACATTGTTATTTTGTTTTTATATTTTCTAATACCATATGTTGAATATCTCTTTATATGCTTACTTGCCATCCACATATATTCTTTAGTAAGGAACGTGTTCAGGTAATTTGTTATTTTATAATCAGTTGCTTATTTCTTTTTAGTTAAATTTAAATTAAGATTTAGGAGGATCATGTGCATATTTGTAAAATAGATACAATGAGTAGTGATGGGATTCAGGCATAACATGTGCTAGTGTATCCATCACCTAAATAGTAAACATTGTACCCAATAGGAATTTTAAAAATCTTCAGCCCCTTCTCACCCTCTCCATTTTTGGAGACTCAAAGTCTGCTATTTCCTTCTGTAAGCTCATTTTTACCCATTATATATCTTTCACTTATAAGTGAATACAAGTAGTATTTGTCTTTCTGTTTCTGGGTTATTTTACTTAGAATAATGGCTACTGGCTCCATTCATGTTGCTACAAAATACATAATTTCATTCTGCTTATGGCTTCACAATTTTTCATATTGTATGTTTGTATATCACATTTTTTATACAATAATCTGTTGCTTGGCACTTAGGTTGATTCCATGATTTTGCTATTATAAATTGTCCTGCATTCAACGTACCACTGCAAGCATCTTTTTGATAAAATTGTTTCTTTCCCTTTGGGTATATACCCAGTATATACTGTGTCAAACAGTAATTCCATTTTTAGTTCTTTGAAAATCTTCCCTATTATTTTCTATAGAAAAATTTCCACAGAAACTAATTTGCATTCTCACAGAAAATGTATGAGAATTCCCAGTTTTCTGCAAACTTGCAACATGTTTTTCTTTAAACTTTTTAATAATAGGCATTCTGACAGGTGTAAGATGGTATCTCACTGTGGTTTTTATTTGCATTTTTTGACGATTAGTAAATTTGAGCATTTTTGTATGTTTTTAACTGCTTGTATGTCTGTTTTGAGACATACACTATGTTCAACTTCTTTGACAACTGTTTAGTGAGTTATTTGTGTCTTTCTTTTTTACCTGTTTGAGTCTCTTATAAATTTTCAATATTATTTCTTTGTCAGAATCATAGTTTTCAAATATTTTCTCTCATTTCTTTGGTTATAAGTTTAGTCTATTGATTATGTCTTATGCTGTGCAGAAAAGTTTTAGTTTAATTAAGTACAATTTGTATATTTTTGTTTTATAACTGTGCTTTTGAAGATTCCATTACAAATTATTTGCCTGGGTCAATATCCTGAGGAGATACTCTTAGGTTTTTTTTTTTCCTAGGGCTTTTAAAATTTCAGATCTTACAATTAAGTCTTTAATCCATTTTGAGGTTTTGTTTTGTTTTTAGTGTATGGTGAAATATAGGGATCTAGTTTAAGTATTTTGCATATGGTTATCCAAATTTTTCAGAACCATTTATTGAAAATGGTGTTGTTTCTCAATTGCAGACATTTGTCAAATCTGGAGAAGATCTTTGGTTGTAGATATGTAGATTTATGTCTGTGTTTTCTATTCTATTACATGGATATATGTATCTATTTTTATATCTATACCATGCTGGTTTGGTTACTATAGTCTTAACATTCAGTAAATAATGCTTCCAACTTTGTTCTTTTTGCCTATTATTAATTTCACTACTTGGATTCTTTCTTGATTCACTATAAATTTTAGGAGTGTTTTTTTCTAATTCTGTGAAAAAATGACTTTGGTAATTGTGTAGGGATTGTGGTGAATCTAATGCTTTGGGCACTATTGCCATTTTAATAATATTAATATTTCCAATTCATGAGCATAAAATTTTTCTCCATTTATTTGGGTCATCTACTATTTCATTTATCAGTTATTTTTTGTTTCTTTGTAAGTGATTTGCAGATGTTGAACCATTCCTGAACAAAACCCATGTGGTCATGATATAATACCTTTTTGATGTGTGTGGATTCAATTTGCTAATATTTCATTAAGAATATTTGCATCTATATTGCAGTTTTCTCTTTTTGTTATGTCCTTGCCTGGTTTTGTTGTCAGGATGATACTGGCCTAATAGAATGACGTAAGAAGAAACTTTTCCTTTTTAATCTTTGGAATAGCTTCACTGAGATTGGTATCAGCTCTTCTTTTTTCTTTTCTTTTCTTTTTTTTTTTTTTTTTGAGTTGGAGTCTCACTGTTGCCCAGACTAGAGTGCAGTGGCCGCTCCGGCCACTGCAGCCTCGACCTGCTGGGCTCTGGCGATCCTTCCGCCTCAGCCTTCCGAGTAGTTGGAACTACAGGCGCGCGTTATCACGCCCGGCTAATTTTTGATTTATTGTAGAGATGAGGGCTCGCCAAGTTGCCCAGGTGGGTCTCGAACCCGTGAGCTCAGGCGATTCACTCGCCTCGGCCTCCCAAAGTGCTGGGATTGCAGGCTGAGCCACCAAACCTGGCAGATATCAGTTCTTTATTTGTTTGGTAAAATTCAGCTGTGAATCCTTCTAGTCCTGGGCATTTTTTTTTTTCTGCTTCTATTTTTTTTTTTTTTTTTTTTTTGAGTTGGAGTCTCATTCTGTCGCCCAGACTGGAGTGCAGTGGCCGCTCCCGGCCACCGCAGCCTCGACCTGCCGGGCTCCTGTGATCCTTCCACCTCAGCCTTCCGAGTAGCCGGAATTACAGGCATGCGCTACCACGCCCAGCTGATTTTTTGATTTACTGTAGAGATGAGGTCTCGCTGCCCAGGTGGGTCTCGAACCCGCGGGCTCAGGCAATCCACTCACCTCAGCCTCCAAAGGCGCGGGATTACAGGCTGAGTCACCGAGCCCGGCTTCTGCTTCTATTTTGTTATTGATTATTTGCCTGCTCAGAGTTTCTATTTCTTCCTGGTTCAGTATTGGGAGGTTGTATGCTTCCACAAGTTCCTATTTCCTCTAGATTTTCTAGTTTTTGTGTGTTGAGATGTTCATAGTATTATCTGATTATTTCTTGTATTTCTGTGATATAAGCTGAAATGTCAGGTAATCTTTATCACTTCTGATTATGCTTATTTGAATAATTTTCTTGGTTAACATAACTAGTGGTGTACTATTTTTTTATCCTTCCACAAATGTCACTTTTCATTTAGTGTATTTTTTGAATCTTTATTTCTCTCAGTCTTATTTATTCCTGCTCTGATTTTTGACAAGTTTTTATTCTGCTGATTTTGATGGTCTTTTTTTTTTTCTAGTTACTTAAGATACAACATTAGATTATGCATTTGGGATTTTTCTATCTTTCTGATGTAGGCATAATCCTGTAAATATTTTTAACACAGCTTTTGCTGTATCCCATGGGATTTTGGTATGTCGTATATTTTTTATTTTGATTTCTTAAAATCTTCTCCTTAATTTTATCATTGATGCAAAGATTATTCAGGAGCATGCTGTTTAGTTTCCATGTATTTGTATAGTTTTGAGAGTTCCTTTTGGTATTGATTTCTAATTTCATTCCACTGTGGTTCAAGAAAATACTTGATAATTTTTTTTTTTTAACTTTATTGAAGCTTGGTTTGTAGCAAAGCAAATGGTCTATTTTGGAGAACGTTTCATGCACTTATTAGAAAATAATATATTTGCAGTTCTTGACAGAATGATCTGTAAATGTATATTCCATTTGTTTGTAAATGTGTATTAGGCACAGTTGAAGTCTGGAGTTCTTTGTTGATTTTCTGCCTCTATGATCTGTCATTAATTGTTGTTAATGGAATGGTGAAGTCCTTCATTATAATAATTGTGCTGTCTATTTATTTTCTTAAGTATTGTAGTATTTGTGCTATGAATATGGGTACTACTACTGTGTTGATGCACATATATGTAGGAAGGTTATATCATTTTATTGAATTATACATACCTTTATCATTATAAAAAATTATTTATGCTTTATATAATAATATAACTTATATATAAATTTATATAAAAATTATTTTTAAATATTCTAGATATAAATTTATATAAATGATTAAATAAATTTATATAATAATATAATGTATAAATTATATAAAATAATATATACATTATATAATATAATTTTATGTCATTACATAAAATATATATACCTTTATCATTATATAAAAAGTTATTAGTCTTGTTACTCTTGTGATTTCCAGTGTTTTATCTAATATAACTACTCCTGCTAACTCATGTTGTGCATTTGCATTGTAAACTTTCTTCTACCCATTTACATTGCATCTGTTAGTATCTTTCCTCATTAAGATTAATTTCTTGTAGATAGAAAATTGTTGGATCTTACTTTTGTTCCAATTTTCTAGACTATATCTTTTAAGTGGAATACTTAGGCTATCTAAATTCAAGGACAATATTGATATGTGAGGTTTTGTTCTTGTTATAACATTGTTATCTAGTTGCTTTGTGGTCTTTTTTGTGTGTGTGAGAAAGCAGGATTTATAGAGAAGCTCCCACAGTGGGAGGGGACCCAAATGGGTTGCCCTGCTTTGTAGTCTCAATTATGTAATTGTTTTATAGTATCTGTGAGTTTTGCACTCATGTGTGCTTACATTTTAATATGAATTGTGTTAATGTTGGTTGGTAGAATGGCTATGTCTGTTCAAATGTACAGAGTTGTATTCATGGATAAATATCATGTTAGTTATGTAGTAGTGAATGTAGCAAACAAATATCCTGTTAACAAAGGTCATTTCAATACAATGTTTCTGAATAGATTAATGGTTTCATATACTCACCAAAACAAACTCAGTGTTTTATCTTTTTAAATTCAATTGTTCATAGCTTAAACCTTATTTTCATGACCAATATCATGAATCTAATAATTTTGTTAGCCTGTATTTTATAAACATATAAAATGTATAAATATATGTGAATATAGTAATTAATATATAAATAAATGTAGATATATCAAATACACACATCATTCGAATACATTGCTGATCAAATTAGAAACCATTGAAATATTTCTATCACATTTTCTTTACAATTGCAGATTCTTTACAGTTATTTTACTATTTTAAAATTACATAACTCAGAATATAGAATTCCTGAACACCATTAAAGCAAGCACACTAAATATAATGTCTCAAGATAAGCTGAATCAGATGATTTTGAAAAAGTGTATATATTTATAATAGAAGACTTTTTGATACATTTAAAAAGAAGATTCAAGGTCTGCCAGTTAGTCTGTAAGCATGGCTGGGCTAAGGTATTAAAAACTCAGGAGTGATATGGTGGCAAAGTCTTGCTAAGATCACCAGGAAGCAAGAAAAGTCAGTATGTAAAGAGATGAATCAGGAAGAAAAAGGCCAAAAATGTAGAGAGAAAGTTTATGTAACATTTCTTATTAAATTTTAGTTAGATTGTCTATTTTGAGGTATGGCTTATCCCTGTTTTTGTATTCCAGAAGGTACATCTATGACCACCAAATAATTTTCACTGTTTTGGTTGTTTAAATCAGCTGCAATATGTTTTTCAAATCTTTAACCACAAGCATCTGAATGAGATGAAATACTTTTCAAGGCAATACATTATGACTGCCATAGGAAACTCTTGCTTGTTTATATGTGCTATGATTTGACTCTCATGTTTCTAGGATACTTCTTTTTTAATAACTTTTATTTTAAAGATGTGGGGTACAATTCAGGATTAGGTAGTTAAGTGGTCATCATATAGGTAAAGTTTGGGTCTCCCTTTGGTTCTCACTTTCAGGATACTTCTTCCAGGAAAACTCAGCTACATTGAATGATTAGCAATGAGGTAATCTCATATTTATTATGGAAATCAAAAAATTATGATCTAAAATAAAATATGAGCACAATAACATGTATTTTGTGTAGCTATAGAATTGCTGATATGGATTCAAAGGCTGTTTAGTGTTTGCCATCCAATTCAGTAATAAAATGATGAGCCAAGGGAAAAGGAAGACTGTGAAAATACACTCTGAGTGCATATTCTGTTACTCTACCACTGACTTTACCTCATTAGTAAATCAAGAATAGTACTGCATTAGCTTAACATCTAAAGGCTACATTCCCTTATGTGATGTTCCAATTGCAAATCTTCCCATAGGGTTATAAGATGACCAAAAAACTGGCAGGAAATTTCATACTACTATTACTGAACACAGTATGAAAAGAAAATAATAAAAATATAATACATGGTTCTGGATGGCATCTTTATAGCATGGTTAATAAAGATTATTTGAAATGGCCCATTGACTTTCCCTATGCCCAGAACCCACAGTACATATATAATTTAATCTTGCTCTATTCACTAAAGGCATTTTCTTTTTTGAGAACCATAATATTATTCTTGTTGCTGAAGGTATAACTTGTCCCAGCTGTCAGGTTTTAAAGCTCATTCAAGTCTGTCTTTCAACTGAAATATGGTGAGGTTTCCACTGAATTCTTCAGGTAAATTGAAATGACTGAGAAGTTGGAGATGAAAGTTTGGATCGCTGGTTACAAAGATGAAAGAAATAAAGATGTGGAGCTAAAGAAATATGGCAGTGTCATTTGGCAAATACAATCTTCAAATTGTAACCCCCACTATTATATCACTCTTAATATATTATGCAAAGCTTTATTTACTTTCCGAAAAGACACAGGTGGCATAATTGTTTCAATTTCATGTGGAATATCTAACAGATAAATAAGCAACTACTGGAAAGGAACAATTTATTTTAATTTCCTTGAACTTTTTTTAGGAGGAATATTCAGTTTTGTTCCTTAGGTATTTGTTAAATAAATTCCTGTCCGATACAGATTATTTTTAGTGATTATTTTAGTGATTATTTTTAGTGATATATAGTCCATATAAAAATATTTTAGTCTGCTATATGAAAGTACATTTTTGTTTAATTATGCATTCTATTCTTAAAAGCATCATTTGAAAAAGTATATTATATAAAATCACATTCAACTTAAAGGTTATTTAAAGAATAAAAAGTTTCATGGGTGAAGGATTCCTCACAAATGAATAAAATAAAAATTATTATATATTATACAAATAATTTAGCATATTATAATACCTAAGCTTATTTCCTTATTTTATGACCTTCTTTAAACCAGTCTAAAACATAATCAAGAAGATCAACAGGAATATAGTGCACAGTTGTGAAAGAAAGACAGTAAAACAATGACCAAATGTAAACACTCTAGAATTCTTTGAGAAAATATCTTATTGACATAAGATAAATGATTGAGATAATGGATATATGATTGAGATAATGGAAAATATCATTATTTTAGTAAATTCGTCTTGGGAGGGACTGAAAAGTAGAGGAAGATATCCCTACTTTTTATACCATCATACCTATACAAGTGGATTTATGGTAGTGATGGTGAGAAGAAAGGACATATAATTTGCCATTTTGAAATACACCAGCCGGGCTCGGTGGCTCAGCCTGTAAGCCTGCGCCTTTGGGAGGCTGAGGTGAGTGGATTGCCTGAGCCCGCGGGTTCGAGACCTGCCTGGGCAACTTGGTGAGACCTCATCTCTAAAATAAATTTAAAAATTAGCTGGGTGTGGTAGCGCGCGCCTGTAGTTCCAGCTACTTGGAAGGCTGAGGCAGAAGGATGGCCGGAGCCCAGCAGGTCGAGGCTGTGTGGCCGGGAGTGGCCACTGCACTCCAGTCTGGGCGGCAGAGTGAGACTCCAACTCAAAAAAAAGAAAGAAAGAAAGGAAGGAAGAAATAAACTGAAAAATGTAATAGTATTTTTATTTGATTAAAATATTTTAAGCCTTATTATGAAGAAAATCTTAGCAATTATTAAAATTCCACCTTGGCCCAGATACCTGCCCTTCCACTGAATTGTTCACTGTTTACTGTCCTTTTTACTATGTGATAATTATCATATACTGCCTCATAGTAGAAATTACCTTCATTGTGAGTTTTTTTCATTGTTTCTGGTTATACTATGAGATACATCACCTTTGAGTAATTGTATGTTTTCATACGTATCCAACATTTTTTATGCTATGTTTGGCATATAAAACAGTAATTGTTTTATGAATACATAAAATGATGAATATCTTCTTGTTTCACTTTCAGTTTGAGCTTAATAGATGATTTCTTAAGTCTTTTTTCTACTTTCAAAAATGTTATTATAACCTCACAAAAGAGCATTTGTGGGTTTTGATAAATGTTACTTATTCTAATTTAAGAAGAAGCATTGAACCTTGAAATTAGGCAAAATTGAATCTTGAAATTAGGCAATTGTATTAAAATAGACTGTGAATTTTACTTTATCTTGTCACATTAAATAAATAACTTTAGTATTAATTTTCAAATATACAGATGTTCCTTTCCTCTGGAATAATATTTTTAAGATTGTAAACCAGATACTGACCCCATAATCTCAGTACAGTCTATCTCCCTAATGTGACTTCTTTCTCTACCCATAATTCCATGATTGAATAGTCCTACTACATCAGTTTAGAACTGTTTCACTCTCTTCCTCCAAGCCACAACAATCGTGGCTCACAAAGTAGCACAAATATAAAAAAGAAGAAATAAGACAGGAAAAAAGGAAGGAAGGAAATTGATTTATAATTGGAATACATGAGGTATATAATCTATCCAGACTTATTTTATTTTATTTTTTTATTTTTATTTTTTTTTTGAGTTGAAGTCTCACTCTGTCACCCAGACTGGAGGGCAGTGGCCGCTCCCGGCCACCGCAGCCTCAACCTGCTGGGCTCCGGCGATCCTTCCGCCTCAGCCTTCCAAGTAGCTGGAACTACAGGTGCGCACTACCACGTCTGGCTAATTTTTAATTTATTGTAGAGATGAGGTCTCGCCAAGTTGCCCAGGCGAGTCTCGAACCCGCGGGCTCAGTCAATTCACTCACCTCAGCCCACCAAAGGTGCGGGATTATAGACAGAGCTACCGAGCCCGGCTATTCTTTCCAGATTTAAAGGGAAAAAAGCCCCTATTGAGTAAACATAAAATTGAGGAAATTTATAGCAACATGATCTTGTGATTTTCACTTGTTAGCAAAAATTCTCAATGAACTTGTGTCTGCCAAATCACACAGTACAAAACACATTCAACATGTCATTATTTGTGCATAAAAGATCAGGTTATACATTTAAGTTATTTTAAAGTTTAAAGGTAACATCATTAATATTAGAAGTGCCTTGAGAGGCATAAAAATCTGACTTGGATTTCTGGGAACTGGAAAGGAACTATATGCATCTTGTTTTTATTAATAGACTTTCTACTAGTTATTTGGCGTATAAGTACTTTAAAATTAAAGTACTTTTCACAAATTAGGGTTTATTGCTGAAATTTGTATTACCTACCAGAATAAGGCTTATTTTTCCTAAGTATAAGACATTTATCACTAGTAGAAAGGACACTAAAGACATTTTATCTTCAAATATTTGATGAGAAAAACTAAAGAAGACAGGAAAAATGGAGAGAAAAATTATATTTATGGGTTTAATGACTCAAATATTATTAATATTTTTATTCTCCCCAGATATAGAAATTAAACATAAACACTAACAAAATTCCATCATGCTTCTTGTATAAATTTAACTCACATTTAAAAATGTATATGAAAATGCAGTCTTCAGAATATTCAAATTTTTATGAATATACAGAACCCAACTAATTAAGGCAAAAATATAAAATGCACAAAATGTTTGAACAGACAGATGTAAGCCAATAAACACATCCAAAGATATTCAACATCATTAGACATCAGAGAAGCACATACTAAAAACAAGATACCACTACTCCCCCACTATAAAGACTAAAGTTATAAAGACTGAAAGTATTGTTTTGTAAAGGTTGTAGAGCTACTGGAATTCTCATATATTACTGATGATAGTGTAAAATAATAAAACAATTTTGGAAAACAAAAGAAAGACATTTTCAATGATCTTGATATTTGTCTTTTATAATATAGCATATACTTTGGAAGCAGGAATTGTACTATCGATTACTTGCCAAATATCTTGGGGTTATTAGCATATAAAAACCCTGGATTTAAAGTTATAAATGCTTTACATGTTGTCTTGTTTGCAATTTTATATAAACTTACCCCACTACTAAGTCACTTCACAAACTAAGTCATTTCACAAAACTCACTTTTGCTTTTTCCAAAGCCCATGAAGTTGGCCCAGTTGCTGAATATTTATGAAGTATTAAAATATCCTCTCTGGATACTGACTTTATTTTTCCTGCTGCTTCAGTAACTAATATAATTATTTATTATATAGCAGAGGAAGATTAATAACAGATGTGCATAGTATTTTAAATACAGTAGCCGCTAATATTTTTGTGTGTATCTCCTTCTCTGCATTTATTTCCAAGCTTTCTTCCTTTCCACTGCCCTGAAATTAACATTTCCATCTGTGAAATGCATACTGATCACATGGTTCTATGTGTTATTTTATCCATTGATCCCTAGCACAGATCTGTCAAAACTTAACATTAAGAATAGTGAAAACTGCCTTGCTGGGACACAGATAGAAATGCATTTTTATTATGAGGAAATAGGAGGACAATCTTTGCTTTTGGATTTATAGGACCATTTAAAATCTACAGAATTAGCACGGAATTTGCGTTTATTATATGTGATAATAGGCAGAGTCACTGCCAGGATGGAAAGTGGAAGATTTTTGTTGCTGAGTTTGTCCTTGGTTATATCTCATGATGTTTCCATAGCCCAAGACTTCTGTTGCCTTCATGTTTATTTTAAAACTTTTCAGAGATTCTTAAAAAACTAACATTTTAGATATGCGGTTTCGTAAAAGTAACTGTTAAGGAGAATATGTGAGGCTCACATTTGGCCGTTTCTGTTTGACTCTGTGTTCACGTATTCTCTCCTGGATTAGCCTAAATAGTTAAATTGTCACCCCTCCCCTCCATGAATGTTCAGAGAATGAAGGCAAAGCTTTCATAGTATAATATAGATGGGTTATAGGTTGAATTTTGCCTTCTTTCCAAAAAATTATGTGCTGACATTCCAACCCTCCGCACCTCAGAATGTGTCATCTGAAGATAAGATCTTTAGGATCTTTACAGAGTTTTCAAGTTTAAGTGAGGTCACTGAGGTCATAGGGAGAAGATAGCCATCTATAAGTCAAGGATAGAGGCCTGAAACCCTTCCTTCCTTTACAAACCTTAAAAGGAATTAATTCTACTGACATCTTGATTTTGAACTTCTAGCCTCCAGAACTGTGAGACAATAAATCTCTATTGTTTAAGCCATCCAGTGTGTGGTACTTTGTTACAGTAGCCTTAGGAAACAAATATAATATCATTTGAAAATCATGTCAACTTGTAGCTAGATTAATATAAAAAAATAAAATCTGGAACTTTTGACAAAAATCAAGTTGGCTATAACTGAATAATATATAATTATGCACACTATTGTAAGAAAATCCTAGCATTTGCTTAAAATAATTTGATTTAAAAATTAAAATAAAATAATACAGTATGTGACTGGTAACCTGCTCAAAAGTGAAAATAATTACTTGAAAATAAATATATCTTTGTTTCCAGTTGCAACCTGATAAATATAGATTTTCTTACTATTTCATTTTATTACAAAAAAGTTAGCATTTTATATTATTAGTTATATTTTCTAGAAAACCACATTCTAGGCTTTAGTTTTATATTGAACAATCTTAGGAAAATGTTTACTAAAATATCTCCTGTTATCTATAGTCATGCATTTTAATGTACTGGCATTCAAAACACAGGCAACCAAATGAAATATAATATGATATAAATTGCTAACATTTTGTTCAGGCTTAGCAAGAAATCATTGAGTTTAGATTGTGCACAATTCACCATGTGTAAGTTCAAATTTGGGTAAAGGAAGAATAAACTTCTGGTATATTCCATAGGTAGGCAGTCATTACATATAGTTAGGATCCTTCATAGAAACAAAACCATTATGATTTATATACTTATAAATGAGGATATTTAGTACATGATCATTAAGGCCAAAGTATCCCATCATCTTAGTCTAAAAGTTGAAAAATCAGAACACTCCGTAGTATAATTTAGTCTGAGTCTCAATACCTGAGAACTAAGGTTCAGGATGGAGGTATGATTGTAGAAGTCCTGTTCCAAGTTCCAAGGTCTAGGAACCATGAGTGGTCAACATGGTAAAATCAATAAATTCTGAGAGTATGGGCCCATTTCATGTTTCCTTTACTGTGAAGTGAGTCCTTTGATTAGAATTTATGATGTATAGTATACCATGACAGAATATGCTATTCTCTAAGTCCACAGATGGTAGTTTTGGCAGAAGCATTGCATAAAGGAAAGGGAAATTTTAACTAGATTCTCTGTTTCAGGAAGGACAAAATGTTGCTCCTTCTATAATGGAAATGTTCCATTGTAATCAACCTGTAACTTGGTTGAACAATATATTGCCTCCCCAAAAAATGGAACCCTCTAGGCACTGTGCTTCTTTTTTGGTTTTAGAAAGGGTCAAATGCAACATATTCTTTACCTTAGAAAACATACCTCAACACACCCCAGAAATTTCTCTGAGGTAGGTTCCTGAATATAGTTGAATTTCCCACCTTCTGACACACAAATGTCTTACCAACAGACAGAGTAGTTACCACTTACCAAGTCCAATTAGCATAATGTCACCAATGTAACCGACCAGTGTAATATGGAAAAGTAATCAAAATCCCTGTGAACTAAATTATACCAGGACCTGTGAGTTGATATGTTTCTTACGTGGGCGAATATATTGTTGGCTTTGCCAACTGGAAGCAAACTGAATGTGACGGGCTTTATAGAAAGGAATGAAGAAAAGGACTTTTGCTTCTTATGGGTCTTATAGACAGGGATGGAGAAAAAGGCATTTGCCAGACCAATAGCTGCATAAAAGTACCAGGGTATGTGTTAATTCTCTCAAGCATGAAACCACATCTGGTACAGTAGGTACAGCTGAAGTCATTGCCTGTTTGAACTTACAACAATTCTCTGTTTTGTATTCATTTGTTTTGTGAACACAGCAAATAGGAGAGTCGAATGAGAATGTGGCAGAAATTATTACCCTTATATCTTTCAGATTCATATGGTGACACAAATGTCTGCAATCCTACCAGGGATGAAGCATTGCTTTTTATTTTACTGCTGTTTATTTTATTTTATTTTATTTGTTTGTTTTAGGTAGAGGTAGTTCTAATGACTTTCACTCAACCTTTCCTATCATAATAATTCACAGGTCAGGAAACCAGAATAGCGATTCTATTGGCTGCTAAGTGTGTCTTTTCCAATTATGCATTCTGGAACTAGAGAAGCAGAACAAGTTTGAAAACCCACTGGACTTACTGGGAGATGGAACTGAGCTAAAACTCCAATGATCACCTGACCTCTACAAGTCCCTAACCTGACTGGGGAGCCACATTGACATTTCAGGTCTCCTGGTTTTAGCATCAGTTCAGAGCCAAAGATCTGAATGTTTTCTTTGCTTCAGTGTACAGTAAACCTGATTAAAAGCTTTAAGTTTACTAGAAAAGTTATGAAAGAGAGATTCACAATATAAAGTTCAGTAGTATTCTGGGGCCATTCTTCTAGTGTCCTATCCTCCTCTTAATTCTAGGGGTCTACTGCTCACCTTGGAATTGATTGAGGGATTGTGACCATCTGAGCTAGACTTTTGCTCACTTGACATAGGACTTTTCTGCTTATATTGATCATGTAAGAATTTAGTAGAGTTTCCATCCATTTTACCTGTAGGAAGGCTAAGATTAACTAGTCAAAGTCATAAATCTACCCAAGTCAGACTATTCTGATTGCTGCTCTGACTCTGCTGTCCATTAAGAAAATCATGCCCACCTTGCCTTTGGTAGTTGAGTGCAGCCACCTGGGATGTGTTCGTGAGGAAAATCAGGACTGTCTTGCATGTCAGCTGCTTCAGCGGAGACCTTTACCAATTTCTCATGCACTTCAGATTAATACACTCCCAGGAAGATGGGAAGGTGTCTACCATTAAAGATGGTAGGAATTGGGAGGCTAATTCCATGAGGGTGGGTGTGGGAATCTCTTTCATTGACAAAGAAAAATCATCCAAATGTAGGGTCTCAATGTCCCCTGCTTTCTTAGGGTTTTCTTTCATATCTTCATTCCAATTTATAAAATTCCATTTTTAAAATCAGTGATCTTATTTAATAGTAGAAATCCTGAGAGACTGGAAGTTCAATTTACATTCCCAATCCCAGGATGAGGTTCTGCATTTGATTTTGAGCAATTTCAACCTTGCAACTTTAGGAAATAAAACTGACCTTCAAGGCCCTCTTAGAAGCTCTTAGGATATTTATGCATAGGCACTGAACTGGGAATTTGAATCTCTGAGCTCATCCTTTTATTTTAGCACTTTGTACAGCAGTAGTAGCACAACCAACTAACACCTTCATAGGTCTTAGTTTTCCAAAACTGTTTGAACATATTTACAGAGTCACTTATGTTCTTGCTTCTTAGAAGTAGCAAAGTAGGAATATCAAATGTAGATATTTTACATATCCCTGTAAACACTTTAGTCAACAAACCATTTTTGTCCTCTATTGCACTGAAAAATAGAATCATTCCAATCTTTAAATCTATTCAGATTACAGAAAAATTTCCAAATAACCTCACAGTCTCAGAACCAAATTGTAAATCTAATTCTTTTTTTTAATTATCAATATTTTTTTATTATGATATTGTGGGGTACAGTAAAGGGTTAGGTATACAAATGTGCTTTGTTCAGGCACCCTTATTGACCAGAGGTGTCTCCCCATCTCCACACAGATGTTTACTACCATTAATCCCATCTCCCTTCCCCTCTCCCCCATGGTTTCCCACCACTGTCTCATTTTCTTATGGTATTACGTTGGATGATCAAGGTCCACTATATGAGTGAGAACATGTGATACTCAGATCTTTGTTTCTGTGAGAGATCACATAGTATTTTAGACTCCAGTTCCATCCAGGTTGCTGCTAAATTCATGATTTTGTTGTTTTTTATGGCTGTATAGTATTCCATCAAGTATATGTACCACATTTTTTAAATCCAGTCCTCTTTTGATGGACAGCATGGTTGGTTCCTGGTTCTTACTATAGTGAACAATGCTGCGAAATACATTCGTGTGCAGGTATCATTTTTATAGAGTGATTTGAGTTCTTCAGGGTATATTCCCAGTAGGAGGATTGCAGGGTCATATGGGAGGTTGATATTTAGAGCTTTTAGGAAATGCCACACTGCTTTCCACAGAGGTTGCACTAGTTTACATTCCCACCAACAGTGTAGAAGTGTTCCCTTTTCGCCACACCCTCTCCAGCAGCTGTTATTTTTTGAGCTATTGATAATTGCCATTCTGACTGAGGTTAGGTGGTATCTCAGTGTGGTTTTGATTTGCATTTCCCTGATGATTATTGAGGTGGAACATTTCTTCATGTGTCTGTTGGCTGCTCAGATGTCTTCCTTTGTGAAGTGTCTGTTCATATCTTTTGCCCATTTTAAAATGGGGTAGTTTGTTTTTTTCTTTTCAGCACATTTGAATTCCTTGTAGATCCAAGATGTTAAGCCTTTGTCAGACCTGGAGTTGGCAAATACTTTTTTCCCAGTCTGTAGGCTGTCTCCCTGCTCTCTTGATGGTTTCATTGGCTTTGCAGAAGCTTGTCAGCTTAATGAGGTCCCAC
Source organism: Cephalopachus bancanus (assembly GCA_027257055.1). Lineage (NCBI taxonomy): Eukaryota > Metazoa > Chordata > Mammalia > Primates > Tarsiidae > Cephalopachus > Cephalopachus bancanus. Next base: position 8,958,575 of record JAPVLO010000024.1, on the reverse strand, counting down.
TTGTCTATCTTATCTCTTATGGCCTGTGGGTTTCAGGTTTTGTTCAAGAATTGGATGCCAGTTCCAATTTCCATGAGGGTATGTCCTTCATTTTCTAAGGTTCTTATGGTTTGAGGTTTTACATTTAGGTCTCAGATCCATTTGGAGTTAATTTTTGTGTACGGGGATAGATAGGGGTCCTGTTTCAATCTTCTGCATGTGGTCAGCAGGTTTTCCCACCACCATTTACTGAATAGGTTCTCCTCTCCACAGTGGTAGGTGGTGGAGGCTTTGTCAAAGATGAGTTGGTTGAGAAATTGAGGTTTTGCTTCTGGAATCTCAATTCTATTCCATTGATCTATATGCCTGTTCCTATACCAATACCAAGCTGTTTTGATGATTGTAGCTTTATAGTAAAGTTTGAAGTCTGGTAATGTGATACTGCCAGCTTTGTTTTTTTTGCTGAGGATTGCTCTGGCTATTTTTGGTCACTTGTATTTCCATATGAATTCCTGTGTTGTTTTTTCTAGGTCTGAGAAGAATGTTGCTGGTAATTTGATGGGTATTGCATTGAATCTGTAGATTGCCTTAGGTAAGATGGACATCTTCACAATGTTGATTCTTCCAACCCGTGAGTATGGGATATTTTTCCACGTTTGTGTCATCTCTGATTTCTTTGAGCAGAGTTTTATAGTTATCATTGTAAAGGTCTTTCACGTCTCTGGTAGGAAGATGGAAGGTATTTCATTTTTTTGTGGCTATTGTGAATGGAATTGTGCTTTTTATTTGGGTTTCGGTTTGTTTATTATTGGTGTAAAGAAATGTGATTGTCTTTTGCGCATTTATTTTATATCCTGAGACTTTGCCAAAGGGCTTTATCAGTGTAAGGAGGTTTTTGACAGATTCTCTTGGGTTTTTAAGGTACACAGTCATGTCATCTGCAAAGAGAGATAGCTTGACTTGCTCTTTTCCTATTTGGATACCCCTGATTGCCTTCTCTTCTCTGATTGCTCTAGCCAGGACCTCCAATACTATATTTAACAGGAAGGGTGAGAGTGGGCATCCTTGTCTTGTCCAGTTTTCAGGGGAAATGGTTCTAATTTTTGTCTATTAAGGAGTATGCTGGCGGTGAGTTTCTTGTAGATGGCTTTTACTATTTTGAGGTATGTTCCCCGTATGCCTAGATGTTCGAGGGTTTTTATCATGAAGCGGTGCTGGATTTTATCAAAAGCTTTTTCTGCATCTAATGATATGATCATGTGGTTTTTGTTCTGACATCTGTTGATGTATCTAATTACATTTATGGTTTTTTTGTTTGTCTGTTTTGAGTTGGAGTCTCACTCTGTCACCCAGACTGGAGTTCAGTGGCCGCTCCCAGCCATCGCAGCCTCGACCTGCTGGGCTCCGGCGATCCTTCCGCCTCAGCCTTCCAAGTAGCCAGAATTATAGGCATGGGCTGATTTTTTGATTTATTGTAGAGATGAGGTCTCGCTGCCCAGGTGGGTCTTGAACCCGCGGGCTCGGTCGATCCACTCACCTCAGCCTCTCAAAGGTGCAAGATTACAGGCTGAGCCACCGAGCCCGGCACATTTATGGTTTTACAAATGTTGAACCAGACTTGCATCCCAGGGATGAAGCCTACTTGGTCATGATGGATGATCTTTGAGATGTGTTATTGAATCCAGTTTGCTAGGATATTGTTGAGAATTTTAGCATCTATGTTCATCAAAGATATTGGCCTGCAGTTCTCTTTCTTTGTTACCTGGCTTGGGTATCAATGTGATGTTAGCTTTGTAAAATGATTTGGGAAGAGTTCCATCTTTCTAAATTGCCTGAAATACCTTCACTAGGATTGGAATCATCTCCTCCTTAAATGTCTTGTAGAATTCTGCTGGAAAGCCATCTGGTCCAGGGCTTTTTTTGTAGGTAGTTTTCTTATTATGTAGTCAGCTCCCTTGATTTCTTTTGGTCTATGTAGGGTCTCAATTTCTTCTTGCTTCAACCTAGGCAGGTTGTGTGATGTCAGAAAGTCCTCCATTTCCCTGAGGTTTTCAAGATTGTTTCCATACAAGTGTACATAGTAGTCTCTAATGAACTTTTGTATTTCTTCAGGGTCAGATGTGACTTCATCTTTTGTGTTTCTGATTGTGCTTATTTGGGTTTTTTTCTCTCTTTTTCTTGGTCAGTCTAGCTAGGGGACCATCGATCTTGTTTATCCTTTTCAAGAACGAGCTGTTGTTTCATTGATTTTTTTGTATTATCTTTTTGTCTTCTATGTCCTGGATTTGGGCTTTTATTTTGGTGATCTGGATTCTTCTGCTGAAATTAGGGTTTTCGTGGTCTTGCTTTTCCAGCTTCCTTAGGTGGCTTGTTAGGCTGTTAATTTGTGATCCTTCCATTTTCTTCATGTGCGTTTATAGGGATATAAATTCCCCTCTTACTACAGCTTTCATAGCATCCCAGAGATTTTGGTAAGATGTTTCTTCATTTTCATTTCATTCCAGGTATCTTTTGATCTCTGTTTTGATTTCATCATTGACCCATGAGTTGTTTAGCATCATGTTGTTTAGTGTCCATGTCTTTGTGGGTTTTGGGGGGACCTTGTTGGTGTTAATGTTTATTTTTATTCCACTGTTTATTCCACTATTTTATACCAAGAAGATGCATCGTAGAATTTCGGTCCTTTTAAATTTGCTTATGCTTGATTTATGGCCAATTATGTATTCGGTCTTAGAATACATTCCATGCGGTGATGAGTAGAATGTGTATTCTGTGGTCTTTGGATAGAGTGTTCTATAGTTATCAATTAAGTCTATTTGGTCAAGAGTCACATTGAGGTTCCGAATCTCATTGCTGATTTTTTGTCCTGATGGTCTGTCTAGGGTTGTGAGTGGGGTATTAAAGTCCCGAGTTGCGATGGTGTTAGAGTCAATATCTTTCTTTAGTTTTCCTAGGAGTTGCTTTATAAAATTTGGTGCACCTATGTTAGGTGCATGTATGTTTAGGATAGATATTTCTTGTTGATGGAGTGAGACTTTTATCATTATGTAGTGGCCCTCTGTATCTTTTTAAATTTTTGATAGCTTAAATGGTATTTTGTCTGAAATTAGGATCGTGACTCCTCCTTTCTTTTGTGTTCCATTTGCCTGGAAATTTGTTTCCCATCCTCTTACTTTGATTCTGTGCATGTCCTTTTTAGTGAGATGGGTCTCTTGAAGGCAGTATATTATTGTCTGGTGATATTTTATTCATTTTGCCATTCTATGTCTTTTCAGTGGTGCATTTAGTCCATTCACATTCTGGCTAATTATTGAAATGTGAGAGTTCATCCCTAACATAGAGTTCTTTTAGAGTTGTTCTTCCACTTGATTTTGTTTGGGGGGTTAGTTCATGTGTATTTTATTCTTTTTCCTGTACTCTTGTGAAAAATGTTGCTCTTTCTCCCCCCTTTTTTCTGTGTTTAGTACTTTCTGAAGTGTTTCATGTAGAGTTGGTTTGGCTGCAGTGTAAGTTCTTAGGAATTGAATACCTGAGAGAGATTTAAATTCTCCCTTGCTGATGAAGCTTAACTTGGCTAGGTAGGTTATTCTTGAAAACAGGGCTCCAAGCTCTCCTAGCCTACAGAGTTTCTGTAGATAAATCTGCTGCTATTCTAATTGGTCTTCCATGGTAGGTGATCTGGCCTTTTTCTCTTGCTGCCTTTAGGATTTTTTCTTATATGCCTACTTTGTTTAGGTGGATTATTATGTGTCTAGGAGTTGGTCTTCTCATTTGCTGTCTTGCAGGGGTACTCTGAATCTTTTGTGTTTGAATTTTTGCATCACTTATTAGATAAGGGAAGTTTTCTTGAATGATCTCATGGAAAGTTTGTTCCAGTGTGGTCTCTGTCTCTTTTTCTGTCTCAGGAAGGTCAATTACTCTTAGGTTTGGTCTCTTGAAGTAATCACTCATCCCTTGAAGGTTTTGTTCTATCTTTTTGAGCTTGTTTTTTGTGTTTTTAAGAGTTTGGTTTAGTTCGATATTTTGGTCCTCAAACTCTGAGATTCTTTCTTCTGTTTGGATAATTCTGCTTTCCATGCTTATCAGTTTGTCATTTATTTCATTTACACTATTTTTTTTTTTTGAGTTGGATTCTCACTCTGTCACCCAGACTGGAGTGCAGTGGCCACTCCTGGCCACCACAACCTCGGCCTCCTAGGCTCCGGTGATCTTTCCACCTCAGCCTTCCAAGTAGCTGGAACTACAGGCATGCACTACCACACCTGGCTAATTTTTTATTTATTTTAGAGATGAGGTCTCACCAAGTTATCCAGGTGGGTCTCAAACCCATGGGCTCAGGCAATCCACTCACCTCAGCCTCCCAAAGGCATGGGATTACAGGCTGAGCTACCGAGCCTGGCTCACACTATTCTTTATCACTGTTATCTCAGATATCAGCTCCTTCCTAGTTTCTTCTTGTCTCTCCTCAATTCTTTTTAATCTCTTCATTAATGTCTTGATATCTAGGTTTGTAATTTGGGACCAGTCATTCTGGGGCCTCTTTATTGTTTGCATTCCAAAGTCAGTTTTCTCAGTGTCTGCCCTCCCAGGTGTCTGGGAGAGACCCATATTCTTCTTTTCTTTTTTCTTCCTTTGTGTAGATTTTTCTCTCTCTCCCCCTTTCCCTCCCCTTCTTTAATTCTGTTTTTCAGGGAAGGTGGGGTTGCTTTTGTTTCACTTGTGCAATCTCCTGTTCTTCCTTATGAGGGTCCTCTGGCTTTGTTCACTTTTGAGGTTGGGGTGTGGGCTGCAGGGTGTGCTTTTTGCAGTTTTAGGTTTAATTTAGGGGGAAGTTGTGATTCAAAATCTATATGCTGATTCCAGTATCCACCAACAGGTGTATGGACACTCTAGAACCTATTTCCCACTGCCTTACAATCTGTCTGTGCAGCGGTATGTATGTTTGGTCCCTGGATCACAAGGGGGTACAAAAGAGAAAAATAATGGAGGAAGGGGGTCAATAGGAAGTTAGAAGGAGAGGAGAGTGAGAGGAAAAATAGACATACATACCAACTAACAGGTGAAACAGAGACACAAGGCCGGAGAGAAGTGAAAATAACATGTGAGTAAAATTCCCTAAAGGATACTGGTAGCTACACAGAGACAGACCAATAAAATCATGAAACAGATGTGTAAGTCAGAAAGTGAACAAAAGTGAGCAAAAAAAAACAGTCAAAATGACAAAATCAAAAGTCAAAATAAGAGATCAGACTAGCTCTGGAATCTTTCCTGAGTGTTTAAAGTCTCTTCAGCTCTGATCTCCAGCCTCTCCCCTTTGTTTTCCTTGCAGGCAGCTAGATTTACTGGCAGCTTGGGTTTTTTTTTTTTTTTTTTTTAGCCTGCTGCCTGGGAGGTCCGTGATTCTGCCTTTGTCTGATTCAGTAGGGGAGGGACTTTGTCTCCTGTTTAGCGATGTTACCTTAGGAACCAAGGTGGAAGCTGCTAATAGGTGGGTGGGGTTAATGCAAAACTCTGCCTGAAGAATGGCCAAGCTGGCAGTTTCACTTTCATGGATCTTTTCACTCACCTGGGTCCCTGTGTTATCCACTGTGATAAACTATGCTGAAGTGGGAGGCACCAGGGATTGATTGCACAGCTGGGCGCTGGGTCTGGAGTGCCACCAGCAACCTGGGGTGGAGGAGGAGGGGGTCGGGTGTTCCCTCCTCTGGAGCTGAGAGCCTCCGATAGAACCTCCTTAAGATATGCTGTTCCCTTACACAAGCATGGGATCTCACACTGAGTGCCTCAGCCAGAGCTCCAGAGCTCCTAAGCTCCAAAGGGCAGGTGGTGGTGGCGAGAGTGGCCCTGGGTCCCTCACAGGGTACTTCAGTCAGAAATGGGACCAGTATCTCTGAGGGGCGGGCGCCCAGAGCCTCCCTGGCTTACTGGCAACTTGGTGCTGGGTGCTGGGTGAGACAATGCTGGGAGAGCCAGAGAGGGTGGTGCTTGGTGCTGGGAGAGCAAGCCAGTGAGGGTGGTGCTTGGTGCTGGGAGAGCAAGCCAGCGAGGGTGGTGCTTGGTGCTGGGAGAGCCAGCGAGGGTGCTGAAACCTGGAACTCCCGCACGGGCAGGAGTCACATATAGTGGAGCAGCAGCAGCTGAGGGCTGCAACATTTAGCCCTGTGTGGGACCGAAGGTCCCCGGGCCTCAGACCAGTGCGGCTGGTGGTGGGCAGGGGAGTGGGGGAAGAAAAGTAAGAGTCTTTTTGGGAACTCACGTTCGGAGAATCTCACAAATCCACCTATGCCATCGCCATCTTAGTGGAACTCCCAGCAATTTACTCTTAAATGGCTCTTTCCCATTTTGCCATGTAGTATACCAAGATAAAGTAAGGAATGAAGTGATAAATGCTATGGCAGTGGCTACAGTTCCATTTTGGAGCCTCTTCTTATTTCACCATCACACTGGTCCATATGTTTATAATGATACCCAGGACTGTTGTCTTTTTACCCTGAAGTCAACTGAATTCAGTACTCCTGTCTCTAAGCCAATAAAAACAATCAATAAGAGAGGTTCATTTCAGATGCCCTGTAGAAGGAGCCTAGCAGCAATGCCATTCACAACTGTGACTCAGGGTTGTCTTCACAGTCTTCATACACTGATGTCTTTTTTTTGCTTCCTGCTGCTGGCATCGGCAGTGCTCCCATGGCTGCTGGCAGAGCTGCTGTGGCCCCCTGCCTCTGCCGCCACCAGCCACTTCACCCTGTAAATCTCATTCTTAAATTTCTTTTCCCCTAGAACCCCTTTGGTATCAAAATTTGTATGAGTCAAGGTTCTTCAAAAAAACAATAGAAGAGATACATATATAATATGTACACACTCATGTATATGACAATGATTGAGAGTGAGAGTGAGATTTATTATGGTATTAAAGGAGAAGAATTGGCTCACTTACTTGTGAAGTCAGTAGTCTCATGATCTGTCATCAGCAAGCTGGAGAACCAAGAAAAAAAAATCCAGTAATATAATTCATTTCAAATCCACACTCCTTGGAATTTGGGGGAGGTAGGGACAGAGAGTGATGGTCTGAAGTCCAGAGTCTGAAGGTCTGAGAAACAGGAGCATCAATGTCTGAGGACAGAAAATGAATGTCACAACTCAAACAGAAAGTAAATTCTGTTTTGTTCTATTCTGGCCCAATCCCCATTCACATTGGTGAAGAGGATCATCTTTACTAAGTTTACAAATTCAAATGCTAGTCTCTAGTGGGAGTGCCCTCAACACACCCAGAAATAATGTTTTACCATTACCAAATATTCAGTTTTGGATATTCAGAACTACAGTGTAATCTTTGTCATTACTAGATGCCAAGGGTACTTAATGCTCTGAGCTTGGATAGTGACCTACAGTCTAGACTGAAATGTACCTTTATGCCTTTGTCTTTCTCTACTTGTCTTTAATTCTCACAATAAGGAAAACATTATTTTATTCTTAAGTATGTTGAAAGAATTAATTAAAATTTTATACATCCTTGTGTTATTCAACATTAATGTTGCATAAAAGCAAAACATGATTGTCATTTTTACATTAACATGAATTTTATTTAATCCAGACTGTCTAGTAGAACTTTTCATAATAATAGAAATATTCTATGTTTACTCTCTCTAACACAATGACTACTAGCTATATTACAGGATTCCAGAGTTTTGTTGCACCTGCTTGAGGATTCAATTTGCCTTCTTTTTAATAAATACCTTTCCATTAGATAGTTAAATTCTTATCACCTAGATATTATAAATTTATTATCTATGCTTTAAATATTAATATTAACATAGCTTAGAATTTTTTTTTTTTGAGTTAGAATCTCACTCAGTCTCTCAGACTGGAGTGCAGTGGCCACTCCCGGCCACCACAGCCTTGACCTGCTGGGCTCCAGCGATCCTTCCACCTCAGCCTTCCAAGTAGCCGGAATTACAGGCATGTGCTACCACACCCAGCTGATTTTTTGATTTATTGTAGAGATGAGGTCTCGCTGCCCAGGTGGGTCTCGAACCCGCGGGCTCAGGAAATCCACTCACCTCAGCCTCCCGAAGGTGAGGGATTATAGGCTGAGCCACCGAGCCCAGCCAGAATAATTTTCTATAATGAGTTTAAAGAATTGTCTTATATTGTGCCTTTCAGTAATGCAAAAGCATATACATACTGAGGAATAAGTAAAATTCATATTTGGAGGCTACAAACATTTTAGCCACATTACAAAGCACAACATTTTTCTTCAAAGTTCTTTTAGAATGTTATAAAATAAATTGTTTTTAAATAAAATTTAGACTTTCAATTTATACTTTTCACTTTGCCTGCAACACAAGTAAGTCATACATTTAACTGATGTAATTATTGAAAATTGATCAATTGATGTGGAAGTCAGTAAATATTCACAAAATCATAAGAATCTAGTATTTAGAATTTTAAATTTGCCTCTTAAGTGGGATTGGCATAAGAAAATAAAAAACTTTAAAAACCATGTCCCAGGTTACAAGTTAGGTCAGTATTAATAATCTATTAAAAGACTGACACCATTAATTTCAATAAAGTCAATATAAGAGTCTTTCATCAAGATAATTTCAGAATTACTTATTTCTTTCTTTTTTTTTTTTTTTGAGTTGGAGTCTCACTCTGTCGCCCAGACTGGAGTGCAGTGACCGCTCCCTGCCACCGCAGCCTCGACTTGCTGGGCTCCAGCGATCCTTCCGCCTCAGACTTCCAAGTAGCTGGAACTACAGGCGCGCACTCCCACGCCCGGCTAATTTTTTTGATTTCTTGTAGAGATGAGGTCTCGCCAAGTTGCCCAGACAGGTCTCGAACCCGCGGGCTCAGGCAATCCACTCACCTCAGCCTCCCAAAGGCACGGGATTACAGGCTGAGCCACCGAGCCCGGCTGCTTATTTTTAGTTAGCATTTGTGGATAGTTTGAAGGTGAGAAATATGATGAACAAGAGTAGTAGGATGTTTTATAAAATGCACTTCAGTTGATATTTGTCAGAAATCTTTTTATAAATAGACTATGAATTTAAGGAAAAAATTATGCATCCATCTCATTGCATCTTTTCAAGCATGCATAGTGTCAGCATGACTTAGTCCTAGTCTTGGTAACTTTGTCATTTGGTAAAGATAGTATATTCCAGGCTTCTTCATTGTAAAATAACTATATTTCTCTTCCCATACTTATTTTTTTACAACCAAGTCCTGCAGTCTAGCCTTCACTTGGAGAAGAATGAGTTCTACCTACTGAGTGAGGGTGTATCAAAGTTTCATGGTTATATTAAAATACCACAGTAATTAATACATTTAGGGGATGTATTTTGCATATGTAGATGTTCTGCTGCTTCTTAAATTTTTACCCACTTATTTTAGCATGCATCAGTAGAGTTTGCCTGCAGCAATTTTTGCTATGGTTTCGAATACTATTAATTAGCCTCTTTTTTGGTATCCTTTCTAATTGAAATATTTCTGTAAGATAGACCTATCCCTTATTCCCCATTTAATTATTAATTTTATGCATAATGTGGTATGAATAGATGGTATATATTACATGCTTACAGTCATAATAATCTATATTATTTATTTTGTTGCTCACCTTGTTTCATCTTTGGTCATTGGGAAGTGTTCCAGGTTGATTCGTCTCCTTTTGACATACCCAATCTTATTTTTAAGCATTTATTTATTTATAGGACTATAAGACATCTCACGTTATTCTGGTATTTATACTAGAATAAACCATTTCTCCAACTGGTATTGATTTATGTTAGCAGTAATTAGTAAACAAGCTCTGAGCTCTGGGTGTGCTTGTTACTGGAGTATTCCTGTTTCTAAATTTACCAGGGGCTACCTGGCAAAGGTATCTGTGGATTCCAATGAGTATCTATCCACATATCTATTTTATTTCTACTCTGCATGTAGGTATAGTATGTGTGTGTGTGTGTGTGTGTGTGTGTGTGTGTGTAAACAGCATATATGTATATATATATATATATATATCTTTTCAGAAAACAGGAGTTTCTTCTTACATGTTTAATATAACCCTTCAGGGTTCATTCTAGGCTTCATTCTGCTCTTTTGCTTGTTTATTTATTTATTTTTAGTTTGTTTCTCTAAAAGTGAAAAGTGTAGCTCTCATTATCTATGATTTACATAGTTATTTGTTCAGCCCTACTCTCTCTCTATATATAAATATATATGAGACTTACATAGTTATTTGTTTAGCTCTACTCTCTCTCTCTCTCTCTCTCTCTCTCTCTCTCTCTCTCTCTCTCTATATATATATATATATATATATATATATATATATATATATATAGTAGCGTGTGGTTTTATTATGTGAAACTGTTTATTATGTGCAACTGACCTATGTCAAAAAGCTATACAAATTAACTGATAGAGTGGTTTTGAAGATTAAAGACAATTGATATATTACATTGACACAGGGAAGACACCTTAATCTTATAATTATTTGTATTCTTATTCTCATTTGTATCTCACTAGGAATAAAACAAGAAGCCATGATTTTCTTTTTTTTTTTTTTTTTGAGTTGGAGTCTCACTCGGTCGCCCAGACTGGAGTGCAGTGGCCGCTCCCGGCCACTGCAGCCTCGACCTGCTGGGCTCCGGCGATCCTTCCGCCTCAGCCTTCTGTGTAGCCGGAATTACAGGCATGCACTACCACGCCCAGCTGATTTTTTGATTTATTGTAGAGATGAGGTCTCACTGCCCAGGCGGGTCTCGAACCCGTGGGCTCAGGCAATCCACTCACCTCAGCCTCCCAAAGTCGTGGGATTACAGGCTGAGCCACCAAGCCCGGCTTGTTTTCTTGACACCAACTTATTTACTTGGTGAGCTAGAAATTTGCCTAGTACAATAAAAACTGAAGGATAAATTTTCTCCATGATAGACAGTTTCATGTAATATGCTCAGTGAAGGACCACAGTCTGAGTTTAGTCTGAAAGCTGCTGGAGTCTCGGGTATGTATGGGCTAAGTGTTTTTGAAAATCACATGTCTCAAATGGTAAGGTATCAGTTAAATAATAATCATTGCCCTCTATACTTTTAGTTAGACATTAATAAAGGCATATATTTATAGGTTTTTTTAAATCTGACTGCTACAGTTCTGTAAAATGTTGCTAACTTTATACTCTATTAAATCAAGCAATCTTATGTGTACATTAAGTTAACAGTAGAACCAGGTCTTCTGACTCTAACACCAGCATTCTTGGATTTTGCTGCTTTTCTTGGAAAAAAGAAATATGGTTGGTTATACATCTCTTTGAAATATTTACTGAACCAGTGGTATAGCACAATCACTATGTGTGTATATTTATCTAGAGAGACAGATGATAGACAGATCAATGGATATATAGATTATAACCTTTTTAAGATAGCTAATAAGGGCCAACTATACTTAGGTACCTATCTATATGAGTTATCTCAACAATACTTAATAAAAATGGATTTCTCACAATTTACTGTGGTCCTGAAACTATTTTGCCTGACAGAGATTTGCAATTAGGTAATAAAATAAACCCAAAAATGCATGCAAAGTAGATACTTAAGGACATTGATCTATGAGGGGACAGAAAGATATTCTAACAGGGACAAAGGAAGTTTTAACACAGAATATCTTACATGTGTTGGTCACGTGCCCAGTCTTCCCATTTTTTCCTAGAAATAATGTGTTTTTAAAATTTGTTCTCAGTAAACTGGATTTTTTTCAAGACAGTGTCTATCACTCGGGATGGAGTACAATGGAGTGGTCCTAGCTCATTGCAACTTCAGTCTCCTAAGCTCAAGCGATTCTCCCACCTCAACCTCTCAAGTTATTAGGATACTACAGACATGTACCACTGTGCCTGTCTAATTATTATTTTATTCTTTATTTTTATAGAGATGAGATTTCAGTGTTGCTGAGACTGACCTCAAACTCCTGGCCACAGGAGATCCATCAGCTTTGGACTCCCAAATTGCTAGAATTATAATTGTGAGTCACTGTACCTGGCCAGAAATTTGCATTTTGAGATCTACAGTGTTGAAAGGGTTACGTGCTTGAGATGATAAAAGATAAAAGTGTTGATCTATGTGTGAAGTGCAGCACTGCATGTGAAGTTTCTTGTTTTTCTATCAGATGTGAAGATCTGGACACAGGAAATGATGAAAACAAGCAAGTCACTGGTTTTCATTTGAGAGGTCAATAATCACCATAGGTTTTCTTCGAGCCTATTGTGCTGATGAATTAGTTAATTCTTCCTGTGCCATGGATGTCTCATATTGGGCTGCCTAATAATCTTAATGTTGGAACTAACCTACTCAGCGACATGCCACTTTTCCATTTCTGTCTCTTAATATTCTCATTATCAGTGAAACCATGTATTCATGTGGAGATTCCTTGCTGATAGAAACACAAGAATTTCTGTTAACTAAAGCAAAATAAATGCAAATAACCTATTAGGACAATACTCTGTATTCTGTCAGTTCCTCCTTAATGGATTTCATCAGTGGTGTGAACAATGAGAAAAGAGGAACAAGTAGTTCAATTGTCATATGTGAACAAATATTACAACTAATGCTGATATGCACTTTATCATCTCAAGCAGCATGCAGACTCTGGATAGATAATCTTTTATAGACTGATGTAACATGAGATAATAGTTGAAGAAGAAAGAAGAGAAAATGAGTTTATAATGAAAAATGCTACATATATTGAGTCAGACCTCAGGAGATGGACTCGGCTTGAGTCTTGTGTAATAATGAGGTTATATATAGTTAGTCACTATCCTTAAGCACCTTCAGAGATAGGGAAGTCATTTAAATGACTAACCTGGGTCATGTGTAGAGTTATCAAGTGAAGAAAATGGGTGGTAAGAGAATGCATGTCATTCTAAAAAGGGGAATGATTACTCATCCCCAACCATGGAGAAATATATTGATATGTTCAGATCTTTTTTTTTTTTTTTTTTTTTTTTTTTGAGTTGGAGTCTCACTCTGCCGTCCAGACTGGAGTGCTGTGGCTGCTCCCAGCCACCGCAGCCTCGACCTGCTGGGCTCCGGCGATCCTTCCTCCTCAACCTTCCGAGTAGCTGGAATTACAGGCATGCACTACCAGGCCCAGCTGATTTTTTGATTTATTGTAGAGATGAGGTCTCGCTGCCCAGGTGGGTCTCGAACCCGCAGGTTCAGGCAATCCACTCACCTCAACCTCCCAAAGGCGCGGAATTACAGGCTGAGCCACCAAGCCCAGCTTGTTCAGATCTTTTGATTAGTCCTTAGCAACCATAATGTAGATGAACCAATGTGTGTATCTTCATTTAACTAGCTGGTTTTCTCATATCATTTTGATTGCAGTCAAAATGGTGTAAAGAACAAATTAACAAACCAAATCTATTTCTGAATAAGAAAATGAACATACTGATAATAAACATAACTAGTATTTATTTAGAAGATAAAGAAGGCATAAGGGCATTGAATTACAGGGGGATAGAGGATATTGTCGATTTTTACTAAAAATCTTCAAATTAACAGTATTTAATAAATTATGTAATTCAAAGAAAACTTGCCTGTCACCTTGTTTTGGACTGAGGATTTCTATTTTGCCACCTATTCTTGCAGATTTTTTCCAACCTTCCACAAACTCATGATTTAACTAAATATGTACTGTCAAAGGTTTTTAAATTAGAAATATAAAGCATAAGCTTGCTTAGAGTTTGCTATATAGAAATAAGTGTTCAGCTGATTCTTAAGTAAAGCTTTGAAAATCAGCTTACACAATGCAATGAAACCCTCTTGAACTTTTTCGGTATGACAACATAGTATGAGGACTGAAAGATCAAGAACTCTTACCTCATTGCAGATTATAACTATGGACATCTTCAAAGGACTACCCTTGAGAAGCTATGCACTGATGCCGGTGACCAGATCACCTGTCAAAGCAGTTTTGGAACTCTTTTTCTGGAATGGCTATCAGACCTGTCATCACAAGAATGTTGGAGTTTGAATAAGAGCAACAAACAAACATTAAATGTCTTGTTAAAATTGGCAAGACTGGAAGTGAAATCAGAGACATGCTAGTCCAAGTTTATGGGCATAATGCCATAAAGAAAGTGGCAGTGCATAAATGAATTAAAAATTTTTTTGAGAGTGAGAGAAAACATCACTGATGAAGAGAGGTTAGGAGAACCAGTAATGAGCAGAACTGATACTGAGGTGAGTGGATTGCCTGAGCCCACGGATTCAAGACCCACCTGGGCAGGCGAGACCTCATCTCTACAATAAATTAAAAAAAAATTAGCTGGGCGTGGTAGTGTGCGCCTGTAGTTCCAGCTACTTGGAAGCCTGAGGCGGAAGGATCGCTGGAGCCCAGCAGGTCGAGGCTGTGATGGCCGGGAGTGGCCACTTCACCCCAGTTTGGGTGACAGAGTGAGACTCCAACTCAAAAAAAAAATACTACAAAAATTCATTGCAAGTTGTATGTCACAATAATCAGCCAACTGTGAGAAGCACAGCAGATCAAATAAACATTGATGGAGAAACAGTTTGGAAAGTATTTTAATTAATTAATTAATTTATTTTAAAGATGTGAGATATAATTCAGGAGTAGGTATACAAGTGGTCATCATACAGGTAAAGTTTGGGCCTCCCATTGGTCTCCACTTTGCCTGGTTTGAGGTCAGGTACGCTTATTGATGTCATGTGTCTCTCTCATTTCCCTGATAGTGTCTCACTACTGCCAATCCCTTTCTAATAGTATAATGGTAAATGTTCAGGTTCTGCTTATGAGTGAGAACTTGTGGTACTCAGTTCTTTGTTTCTGTGGTAGATCATGAGTATTATAGACTCTAAACCTATCCAAGTTCCTGTGAAGTCTATAATTTGGCTATTTTAATGTAATATTCCATCACGTATGTGCACTATACTTTTTTTATTCAGTCCAGTTTCAGTGGGCAGTACGGTTGGTTCCATGTTTTTGCTATTGTAAATAGGGCTGCAAGAAATATGTGCATGCAGGTATCTTTTTTGTAGAGTGATTTGAGTTCCTCCTGGTATAATCCCAGTAGGGGGATTGCTGGGTCATATGGAAGGTCAGTTTCTAGTTCTTTGAGAAATCGCCACATTTTTTAAAGAGATTGTACTAGTTTTCACTCCCACAGTGTAGATGCATTCCCTTTTCTTGCCATCCTTGTCAGCATCTGTTGCTTTTTGTTCTATTAATGGTGGCCATTCTTATTGTAGTTAGGTAGTAGCTCAGTGTGGTTTTGATTTGCATTTCTCTGATGATTAGTGAGGCTGAATGAACACTTTTTCACATGTCTGTTGGCTGCTCATATGTTTTCTTTTGAGAAGCATCTATCCATGTTTTTTCCCCCTTTATAATGGGATTGTTTATTTTTTTCCTTTCAGCATGCTTGAGTTCCTTGTAGATCATGGATGTTAGGATTTGTCAGACATACAGTTAGAAAATATATTTTCCCTTTCTGTGAGCTGTCTCCCTACTCTTTTGATGGGTTCTTTTGCTTTGCAGAAGCTTTTCAGTTTAATGAGGTCCCACTTGTCTATTTTATGTTTTATGGCATGTACATCTGGTGTTTTGACCAGGAATTGGTTGTCTACTCCGATTCCCATAGGATATCTCCTGCATTTTCTAAGATTCTTGTAGTTTGAGGTTTTATGTTTAGGTCTTTGATCAATTTTGAGTTGATTTTTGTGTACAGTGATGGGTAGGAGTCCTGTTTCAATCTTCTGCATGTGGTGAGCCAGTTTTCCCAGCACCATTTACTGAATAGATTATCCTCTCAGGAAAATCTTAACTGAAAATCTTTGCATGACAAAGCTGTGTGCAAAAATGGTCTCAAAGGAGCTCTTGCATCATAACCATGTGCCAGATCACACAACACCGTGTGGGAGTTTTTAGCCAGCAAACAACTGTGTTGAAACACCCTCCCTACTAACCTGATCTAGCTCCCAATAACTTTTTTCTGCACCCAAAGATATAAGAAATATTGAAAGGAATATATTTTGATGCCATTCAGGACATCAAAGGTAATACAATGGCAGCTCTAATGGCCATTCCAGAAAAAGAATTCCCCAATGGCTTTGATGGGTGGACTAGGTGTTGGCATCAGTGCATAGCTTCCCAAGGGGAGTACTTCAATGGTGAACATAGTGATATTCAGCTATGAGGTATGTAGCACTTTTTCCAGGATGAGATTGTGAACTTAATTGTCAGATATCCATATGTTCATATCAACACCAGTGGGCAAAGTTAAGAAGTCTAGGAAGTTAATAGAGCTTAGCCAGCAAACACAATTTTTGCAAGAATGCTCCAGTGTTCTTTTTTACTTTGTATTTGTAAAAGTTTTGGAAATACAACTTATTAATTTCAAAGATCTGATATGACTAGATCCTTAAAATGACATTAAGATAACAAAGGTTAGAATGTTTAGAGATGGGGAACAATATTAAGAGCATGGAGACCATCATCCTAAGTGAAGTAATGCAGCAGTGGACAACGAAATACTTCATGCTGTCACTGGTAAATGTTAGCAAAGCTATGGGTCTGTAAAGGCATATCAAATGGTATCATGTACATTGGAGATTAAACAGGGAAAGATGGGTAGGGCAGAGAGAGAAAAAAAAATCATCTATTAAGTACAATGTACACTAGTGGGGGTGATGGGAACATTTAAAGCCCATAATTCTTCACCACTATATAGTACATCCATGTAACCAAAACCTGTTTATATATCTAAAACTATTAAAATAAAACAAATGTAAAAAGAAAATACGAAATGAAATAAAATATTGTCCATTCAGAAGCCTCACGGTATACCATTGTAAGAAAACTGCACATGTACCCCTTGCATCTAAAATAAAATAATTATAAAAAAGAACACTATGCACATAGAAAAGTAGTTTTTTTATATTATTATATAAATCAGGTAAGAATCACTGCAAAACTGAAGATCTTGCTAGAACCTTTGGACATCCCTATGCTACAACCTTATCTCTATGTTCTGACAAGTACATCTACGCTTTGCATTCACCCTTTGTTCCAATTTCTATAAGGAGAGTCATGCAATAACACATGCAAATTATGACTTTAAAGTTTTTTAGAAAAAATAGCATTATATAGCCTAATTTTATATTACAGTAAACTCTGGAAAATATCTGTACCTACGTCCTTATATCTATAATTTAGAGAAATGATTGACACATAGAAATTTTTGAAAAATACTAGTTATGTTTATTATTAGTATGCTCATCGTCTTATTTAGATATAGATTTGGGCTATGAATTTGTCTTTTATACTCTTTTGACTTCAATTAAAATGACATGAGAAAACTAGTCAGTTAAATGAAGACATACACATACACACATATATACATATTATATATACGTGTGTGTGTGTGTGTGTGTGTGTGTGTGTGTATTTATTTATTTGTTTATGTATACACCACCCTGATTAGAGAGAAAACTTTGCATCAATCTTCTTTAGCCCAAGAGCCTTTGGGTGTAACCATGATTTATGATCTACAGTGAAAATGTAGCCAATTATCTGAAAACATCTGTACTGAAGCCTTCTGTTTTGGCCTAAATGCCAGATGCTATATGTGATGAAAACTTATATTTATTGAAATTGTCTAAAGATATGTACTTAGTTCACTTCTAACATAACAACTAACAAAAAATACATGTTATAAACATCCCAGAGACATGGCTAGATTAAATGCATTCTATCATCTCTCAGGACATTGAGCTGGTCATAACAGAATAGGTAACATATAATAAAACTTTATCTAAGCACCTAATGTTGTAGTTAATATGAATAAGTGAATTCTGTGGGTAGGTAATTTTTCTTCAACAGATAACAACAGAAAAAGATTCTTCACATTACTAAAACCATAGAGCTGAGGAGAACTTCGATAAACATTTTCAATCTGTTTATAGCCATTCTTTGAGGATTTAAAATATATTGTATTCATCTTTTAGATTAGAAATTCAGAAGATAATGTTTTTCATTGCAAAAGCAACTATTATTCCAATAGAAAAGAAAAAGGACTTTTTAACACCCATCTTCATCTTTTCCACACATATTTGAGCACACAATTCATTTTCTCCCCTATTATTGTTAACAGGTGTCATAAGCTATTGATTTCTAATGGTGTTGATTTCAGAGCATCTATAGCTTAATGTTTAAGTTTTAAATAAGTCATTTTCCCCTCAGATTGGAAATCTTTCAGATAGATGGCTAAATAAGTGGTAGAAAAAGCAGAAAATATGAAAGAGGTATATGTTGGATAATGTCTTTAGTTTTGGCATTGTATACAACAGAGAGCTTATTTTGTGTCAAGTAATTTGAATTTGAAAGATTCCAGGAGAACTATCTATAAATGCATATCTCATGCATATGACAAATTGAAATTTGAGATTTATTTTTTAGCTATAGCATTAGCTCCAGTTAGAAAGCAATTGGTTAACAAATATATCTTAGCATGTTTCTCTGAAAAAGCAAACAAAATTGGCGTCCTTTACAATATAAGAAAACAAATATATACTCCACAAAGCGAAATGTGAAAAATGTTGTAAATATATATATATGTAAAACCAAATACATATGTGTATATAAAAGTATATATAAATATATACCTATCTAAAACTAAAGCTACATATATGGTATATACAGTTATATACTGGCAGCAGACAACAATCCATATGTTCCAGATTTAACTTTTGAATTTTAAATAAATATAAAGTTAATCCATATTACTTGAAACATAACTTAATTTTTGCAAGTCTCTAGTATAATATCCACCAAACTGTGGTCCAGTGAAAAATTGAAACAACATTCTTCCTTCATTTGTTTTTACTGCATGTGTGTACATGAATTTGTGTTATCATGAGCATGTGCACAACAATGCTTTTCTAAGTATGCCAGGTGCAGTGATTTTGATCAAATAGAATAAAAAACTGAGACAAAATATTCGGAAGTAATTTAGAGATATTCCATTTTCAAGTACCACCAGCAAGAAATAAATATGATAATCATTTTATTTAAAGCCATATGGTCTAATAAAAAGGAAAGATACTGTATAAACCTGCTAACTATTTTATGTAGAACATCATATTCAGGAAAAAGCCAGAAAAAATCACCACTCTAATGCATTTTTCTCAACCATGGCATATTTTTGGACATCCTATCTCCTCCAAAGTGGTTTCACTTCCAGATGGATAAAGAGTCAGATCATATATGATCAGAAAAATGATTTTTTTAGCCTTTCTTCCATTGTGTGACTGAATAACAATAAATACAAATATTTGATTTTTGTTTCTCCAAAAAGGAATTTTCCCCAAGTTGAAAGAATTATGAACAAAATAAAATGAGAAAAAATTTTTACATTGTTACAGTTTATTTTTCTACCTTTTAAAGTTAATACAACTGAAACCATGAATGCACTTTTCTACTTTATGTAACTGTTTCTTTTAGAAGAGTAAAAATTTGAAAAAACGTACATTTTTACATAATATCACAGTGAATTTCCTTTCAATCATTATCAAGTAAAGTGGAACTCTTAACAGTAATTCTGACTTTTAGTTGTTTATACTGTCACTGTGATGGCAGCTGAACTTAACACCCCATTTGTTTTCAGGAAAATGATGTATTCCGTGCAACAGATTGGCTCAGACCCTGCTTCCCTGCTGTATTATTGTGTTTGTGTTTGTACACAAATCTCCATTAATGTAGTTGCACTGAATATTTCAAGCGTCAGATTTCAGATCTTTATAAATTCAGTGAAAATCAAAACATTACATCATGTTGAGTAGGATGCAGATAGAGTGTAGAAATCTGGTTTGAAAACACTCTATTGTGATATCAGATACATGGCATTGACTGTTATATACCAAATAAGCACATCACTGAGGTAATTCAGGGGAAATGACAGTTAGGGCAAGGGGCATTTTATTTATATCAGAGAAGAAATACTTTACTCCAGCTGTCACAA
This sequence comes from Cephalopachus bancanus, assembly GCA_027257055.1. NCBI lineage: Eukaryota > Metazoa > Chordata > Mammalia > Primates > Tarsiidae > Cephalopachus > Cephalopachus bancanus. The sequence goes on along the minus strand of JAPVLO010000024.1, from coordinate 8,938,576 downwards.
AGTATAAAACACTGACATTAACAATCAAGCATCAGTGATCAATCTGAGCTGTTGGGTTAAGAAATAAGACATTTTTTTGGCTATTTTTATAAGATTTAAATATATATTTGTTTAAGAAATCAGTCAATTCAATGGGTAAAAAATATTGGTTGAAATGTTCAGGTGCAAGTGCAAGAAATACACTGATAATTAGCTCAAAACACAGGTATGGGTTCTTCCATAATAGCCGACTTTCTGTTTGTCCTTGCAAGTCTGACTTAAGCAATTTATCAAAGTGTTTTGCAAATTTAATCATTAAAATTCTTAGAGATGTTCAGATTCAACCAATCATACATTTGTAACAGAGATGAATAATGCTGGAGACTTTGTGCTCTGGAAGTATCTGGTCAGATTAGTGAAAGAAGCTTGGGTCAGTAAGCAATAGAGAAAAATGACTCATCCAAAAAATTCAAAACAGCTTGACCTCTGTGACTTCATAGTAACAGTGACATAAAAAGTATTTTTAGCTCCAGAAAGATAATCTTACTGGTTAAAGAGTGAGAGGTGGTACTTCCATATTAGACCTTGAGCAAGTATGTGTGTATGTGTATATATTATACATACACATACACACACACACACACATATATATGCATATGTGAAAGAGAGAGATAATAAATAATATCAACATTATCACATCAACTATCTCTAGCCAACATCTCCATGTTTATTTTGGAAACATTTTTGAGAAGGCCAACCTTGTAATACTTATCTTGTATTTCTTTTTTTGTGTGTGTGGTAACACTATTTATAATAGTTAAAAGGTGAAAACAACCAAAATGTTCATAAACAGATGAATAGCCAAATTGTAGTGTATATACAATGGAATATTTTTCAGTCATAAAAGGAATGAAGTACTGATACCTGTTAAAACATGGATGAACTTTGAAAATATCAGGCTAAATGTGTTGTAACATAAAGGTTACATAATGTATGATTCCATTCAAATGAAATAGGAAGAAAAGAAAGAATGAGGAAAGTGTCTTTAGAGCTAGAAGGCAGATTTGTGGTTGACAGAGGCTGGGGGTGGGAAGGCAAATGCTTAATGGGTAGAGGGTTTTCTTTTTGAGTAATGAGAATGTTTTGGAACTAAGTAGATTGTGAATGTAGCAAATGACCCCAAATTGTTCACTTTAAAATAGTCAATTTCATGTAAAGTAAATTTCACCTGATTAAAAAACAAACAAGCAACATTCCCTAACTTCAAAAGTATTAGCATAGTTAAGGACACAAGAAACACTTTAGAAAGAAGCTTAAATGACATTTTAAATTTGCTATACTATTTTAGTAGTTCAACCATTTCCTCTCCACTTTTTTTTTTTTTTTTTGAGCTGGAGCCTCACTCTATCACCCAGACTGGAATGCAGTGGCTACTCCCAGCCACCGCAGCCTCAACCTGCTGGACTCCGGCAATTCTTCTGCCTCAGCCTTCCAAGTAGCCAGAATTACAGGCATGCACTACCATGCCTGGCTGATTTTTTAATTTATTGTAGAGGTGAGGTCTCGCTGCCCAGGTGGATCTCAAACCCATGGGCTCAGGCAATCCACTCACCTCAGTCTCCCAAAGGCATGGGATTACAGGCTGAGCCACCGAGCCCAGTGTTCCACTTTTTCTTTTTTAACAAGCCCTAAAAGTGTTTAGTCAAGTTTTGAACAATTTTTTTATGCACAGTAGTATATGAGCATTCTTACTACTTGATAATTAGTATTGAAGGGTGGGAAATCAAAGCTCATTCTTTTGTTGCTACAGTCAGTGCTTGATGTATTGAATGAGCTGCAGTTGTAAAGCACAGGGATCCTGGCCCAGTGGGAGAACCACAGGCCCTGGACTTCTTGTAGATGAGGGTCTCTTTCTCTACAAAGAAGGATATATGCTCTCAGTGTGTTGAAAGACAGAAAGGAATACAAAATCCAGGAACTGAGACAGGCATGCCTGTTTTATCTACAATTAGATTAGGCTCTTCTTCTCCTCTTGGGGGTGAAGAGTAAGTACTTAGGAGACAGTCCAGGAAACATGGAGAGGTTTTACTCTGAGGAGCAACTTCAATTGATGACAATTTCCTGCAGTTTTGCATAAAGAATGATCTAAAGCTACTTTTGGCATTCAGAGAAATGATGCTGACCAGATGAAAATATCTCTTGTGGAATGTTGTATTTTTAACAATCCAGGTGATACAAATAATTATGTTGACAGTATTTGGTGTTCTGGTACAAAGGGCATATGTGTTATAGCACATGAGAAATCTACTCACGAGAATTAGAAATTCACTCATAAGAGTTTGAAGAAAGGCCAATAAGGTTGTCAGCTCGAGACACTTCTGTTGTTGGTAGAGCCTCTCAGATAAGGCATCTTGATTGAGTAATTTCCTGTTGTTTGAACCATTCTCTTGCAGGTCCAGGAATGGGATTTGCTTAGTTGAAGGAGAGATTATAGTTTCTTGATGGCAGACTCACTGCTGTTAAGTTCACGTGCATCTGATGCATAATAGCATTATACTTAATTTAAAATAGGTGATAGCCCTTCGTGAGTCCTTATTCTACCTTTTATCCAAGACTTCCTAATATCAAGAAACTTGAAAAATGAGCTGATTATTGATCAGAAGATGCGCATGGAATTCTAATCCTGGACACAGAATGTGCTGAACTAGCCTTAAAAAGACTCAAATGGTACAGTAGACATTGGTTTGGGGGCAGTTACTATTATCAGAGGGAGGATTGCCTTCCATTTTTTATCATAGAATGCTATATATTATGTGTGTGTGGCTGTATTATAACTAAATAATTTTTCTGTAAGTCACTGACTTTGGTGTCTCTTGGACTTGAGGATAATAAACTCAGCTAAAAAGGTTGGCAAGGCCTAGATCCATATGGAGACTGTGCTGTGACTCTTGTCTGGGTGATGTGTGACACAGATTTCTAAGAAATTCAACATAAAGAAAATATAATTTAAAAAACTTCAAGTACAAACATTCCAAGATAAAGATAATAAATTTCTATGTTATCAAGCTTCCTTTTTCCCACCTTCTTTTTTTTTTTTTTTTGAGTTGGAGTCTCACTCGGTCCCCCAAACTGGAGTGCAGTGGCCGCTTCCGGCCACTGCGCCTCGACCTGCTGGGCTCCGGCGATCCTTCCGCCTCAGCCTTCCAAGTAGCCGGAATTACAGACATGCGCTACCACGCCCGGCTGATTTTTTGATTTATTGTAGAGATGAGGTCTCACTGCCCAGGCAGGTCTCGAACCTGCGGGCTCAGGCAATCCACTCATCTCAGCCTCCCAAAGGCGCGGGATTGCAGGCCGAGCCACTGAGCCCGGCTTCTTTTTTTTTTATCAATATTTTTTATTATGGTTTTGTGGGTTACAGTTAAGGGTTAGGTGTACAATTACGTTTCATTCAGGCACCCTGTTGATAAGAGATATTTCCCCTTCCCCAGACAGATATTTACTGCTGTTAATCCCACCCCCCCATAGTTTCCCAGTACCGTCAGTCATTTTCTTATAGTATTACATTGGATGTTCAAGGTCCATTATATGAGTGAGAACATGTGATACTCCGATCTTTGTTTCTGTGAGAGGTCACTCAGTATCATAGACCCAAGTTCCATCCAGGTTGCTGAGAAATTCATGATTTTGTTCTTTTTTATGGCTGCGTAGTATTCCATTGTGTATATGTACCACATTTTTTTAATCTAGTCTTCTTTTGATGGGCAGCATGGTTTTTTCCAGGTTCTTGCTATTGTGAACAACGCTGCAATAAACATACATGTGCAAGTATCTTTTTTATACAGTGATTTGAGTTCTTCAGGGTATATTCCCAGTAGGGGGATTGTGGGGTCGTATGGGAGGTTGATATTTAGAGCTTTTAGGAATCGCCACACTCCTTTCCACAGAGGTTGCACTAGTTTATACTCCATTGATACCCAAGCCAGGTAAAGATCCAACAAAGAAAGAGAACTACAGGACAATATCTTTGATGAACATAGATGCTAAAATTCTCAACAATATCCTAGCAAACTGAATTCAGCAATACATCTCAAAAGTCATCCATCATGACCAAGTAGGTTTCATCCCTGGGATGCAAGGCTGGTTCAACATTCGTAAAACCATAAATGTAATTAAATACATCAACAGATGTCAAAACAGAAACCACATGATTATATCATTAGATGCAGAAAAACCTTTTGATCAAATCCAGCACCCCTCCTTGATAAAAACCCTTGAACATCTAGGCATACGGGGAACATACCTCAAAATAGTAAAAACCATCTACGAGAAACGCACAGCCAGTATACTCCTAAATGAACAAAAATTGGAACCATTTCCCCTGAAAACTGGAACAAGACAAGGATGCCCACTCTCACCCCTCCTGTTCAACATAGTATTGGAAGTCCTGGCTTGAGCAATCAGAGAAGAGGAGGCAATCAGGCGTACCCAAATAGGAAAAGAGAAAGTCAAGTTATCTCTCTTTGCAGATGATATGATTGTGTACCTTGAAAACCCAAGAGAATCTGTCAAAGGCCTCCTTACATTGATAAAGGCCTTTGGCAAAGTCTCAGGATACAAAATAAATGTACAAAAGACATTTGCATTTCTCTACACCAATAATAAACAAACAGAAACCCAAATAAAAAACACAATTCCATTCACAATAGCCACAAAAAAAATGAAATACCTTGGCATCTTCCTAACCAGAGATGTGAAAGACCTTTACAATGAAAATTACAAAATACTGCTCAAAGAAATCAAAGATGACACAAACAAGTGGAAAAATATCCCATGCTCATGGATTGAAAGAATCAACATTGTGAAGATGTCCATCTTACCTAAAGCAATCTACAAATTCAATGCAATACCCATCAAATTACCAGCAACATTATCTTGTATTTCAAAAGAGCAATACATCTACAATATTTCTCTATCTTCACTCTGGAGTTACGTCCTTGGTGATAGACTACTTTCCTTATCAGTTTGAAAGTTTGCTTTTTCTTCCCTCATATTCTTTTTCTTTTCTTTCTTTTTTTTAATAGATATGTGGGTTTTGAGTCAGAATTAGCTGCACAAGCAGGCTGTGTACAGGTGGAGTTTGGACCTCCTTTTCGTCCTCACTTCCCTTGGAATATGACCAGGTACGCTTTGTGATACTATGTGTCCTCTCCTTCCTTCCCCTGGCAGTGTCCAACAGCTACCTATCCCTCTCTTGTGTTAATGTGATTGATGTTCAGGTACCACTTAAGAGTGAGAACATTCGATATTCAGTTGTTTCTGTGAAAGATGACTAAGCATGATGGTCTCCAACTTCATTCAATTTACAGCATATTTCATGACTTTGTTCTTCATTATGGCTGTGTAGTACTCCATCATGTATATATACCACTTTTTCTTTATCCAGTCCACATTTGGTGGACAGTGGAGTTGGTTCCATGTTTTTGTCTTTCTGAAAAGCACAGCTATGCATGCATGCACAGGTGTCTTTTTATATTCCTCTGGGTATATTCCCAGTACAGCTGTTGCTGGGTCATATGGAAGGTCAATTTTTAGTTCTTTTAGAAGTCACCATACTGCTTTCTATAAAGATTGAATTAGCCGCAGTACCACCAACAGTGCAGAAGTGTTTTCTTTTCTCTACATCCTCACCAATATCTGTTTTTTGTTGTTGTTGTTTTTTGTATTGATAAGGATCATCCTTCCTGGGGTTAGGTGGTATCTCATGGTTTTGACTGGCATTTCTCTGATTTGCATTCCTCTGATGATTAGAGGGGCTGAGCATTTATCCATGGGTCTGTTGGCTGCTTGTGTATCTTCTTCTGAGAAGTGTCCATTCATGTCCTTTGTCTACCTTTCGATAAGATTTTTTTTCCTTTTCAGTTCATTTGAGTTCCTTGTAGATCCTGGATGTTAGATGTTTTCAGATACATAATTAGCAAATATTCCCCCTTTCTGTGGGTTGTCTCCCCACTCTCTTGATTGTTGCTTTTTTTTTTTGAGTTGGAGTCTCACTCTGTTGCCCAGACTGGAGTGCAGTGGCATGCTCCCGGCCACCGCAGCCTCAACCTGCTGGGCTCCGGTGATCCTTCCGTCTCAGCCTTCCAAGCAACCAGAACTACAGACGCATGCTACCATGCCCAGTGAATTTTTTTATTTTTTATTTTTTTATTGTAGAGACGAAGTCCCGCCAATTTGCCTGGGTGGGTCTCGAACCCGTGGGCTCAGGCAATCCACTCGCCTCGGTCTCCCAAAGCACTGGGATTACAGGCTGAGCCACCGAGCCTAGCCTGATTGTTTCTTTTACTGTGCAAAAGGTTTTCAGTTTGATGCGGTCTCATTTGTCTATCTTAACTTTTATGGCATTCACTTTTGGGGATTTGATTAAAAACTGGTTGCCTACGCCAATGACATAAGAGTGTTTCTTATATTTTCTTCTAGGATTCTTATAGCTTGAGGTTTTACATTTAGGTCTTTGATCCATTTAAAGTTAATTTTTGTATATGCCAATGGGTAGGGGTGCTGTTTCATTCTTCTTCATGTGGTCAGCCAGATACTTAGCAACACTTGCTAAATATTGCTCCTTTTTTTTCAGTGGTTGTTATTGATGGCTTTGTCATAACAGATAGTTGAGAGATCAAGCTTTTGATTCCTTAGTCTCTGTCTTGTTCCATTGATCCTGTGACTATTCTTGTACCAGTACCAGGCTGTTTTGGTTACTGTAAAGTTTAAATTCTGGAAGTGTGATACCTCTCACGTTATTCCTCTTGCTGAGGATTGTTTTGGCTATTTCTGCTCTTTTGTTTTTCCACAAGAATTTATATATTGTCATTTCCAGGTCTGAGAAAAATGATGTAGGTAATTTGATGGATATTGCATTGAATCTGTTGATTATCTTAGGTAAGATGGACATGTTGACAATATTGAGTCCACCAATCTGTAAGCATAGAATATTTCTCCATTTCTTTCTGTCATCCTTGATTTCTTTGAGCAGCATTTTGTAAAGAACTTTCACTTCTCTGGATAGGAGAATATCAAGATATTCCATTTTTTTGTAGCCAGTGTAAAAGGAATTCTGCTTTTTATTTGTGACTCTGATTTTGTATCCTGAGATGTTGACAAAGTTGATTCTTAGCATGAGGAGACTTTTGGCATATTCTCTGTATTTTCAAGGTACAGAATCATATTATCCACAAAGAATTTGACTTCCTCTTTTCCTGTTTCATAGCCCTGATTTTCTTCCCTTGGTTAGCACTTTCAATATTATGTTGAACAGAGGGGGAGAGAGTAGTCATCCTTGTCTAGCTCCTATTCTTGGGGTAATGCATCCAATTTCTGCCCATTGAGAAAATGTTGTCTGTAGGATTATCATAGATGGCTCTTACTGTTTTGAGGAATGTTCCTTCTATGCCTAGACTTTTTAATCAAGAAAGAATGCTTGGTTTTTTGAATGCTTTTTCTGTATCTAATGATATAATCATGTGGTTCTTGATTTTACATCTGTTGATATGCTGAAGTATGTTTATGATCTTCTGAATGTTGAACCAGGCCAGCATTACAGGAATTAAGCCCACTTGATCATGGCAGAGGATCCTTGAGATGCATTGTTGGATCCAATTTGCTAGATTCTTGTTTAGGATTTTGCAGCTGTGTTCATCAAAGAAATTGTTCTGTAATTCTCTTTCCTTGTTGAGTTCTTGCCAGATTTGGGTATTAGTACAATGATGGCTTCATACAATTATAGGGGAAGAATTTTCTCCTTTTTGATTGCTTAGAACACTTTTTTTTAAGTATAAAGATGTGGGGTACAATTCAGTGTTAGGTATACAAACAATCATGCAGTTTCCCTGGTTGATGATGTGTGCCCCTTTCTTCCCTAGCAGTTTCTCTCAACTGCCAATTCCACCCCCCTTCCCCTGACAGTTTCCTACTACTGCCAATACCTCTCTTATAGTATTATAATTGTTCCAGGTCCACTTACGAGTAAGAACATATTGTACTCTGTTCTTTGTTTCAGTGATAGATTATTGAGTATGATCGACTCTAAATCCATCCAAGTGTCTGTGAAGTCCATATGTTTGTCCTTCTTTACAGCTGTATAATATTCCATTGTGTATATGTAACACATTTTTTTATCCAGTCCAGCTTCCATGGACAACATGGTTGATTACATGTTTTTTGCTACTGTGAATAGAACTGCAACCAATATACATGTGCAGGTATCTTTTTTGTAGAATAATTTTAGTTCCTCCAGTTATAGTCCCAATAGGGGAATTGCTGGGTCATATGGGAGGTCAATTTCAAGTTCTTTCAGAAATTGCCACACTGTCTTTCAAAGAGGTTGCACTACTTTGCATTCTCACCAGCAGATAAAAAGAAAGAAGCATTTCTTTTTATCTGCATTCTCGCCAGCATCTGTTGTTGTTTGTTTTATTAATGATGGCCATTCTTATTGGGGTTAGGTGATATCTCAATGTGATTTTATTTTTATTTCTCTGATGATGGGTAAGGCTAAGTACTTTTCATGTGTCTGTTTGCTGCCCATATATCTTCTTTTGGAAGTGTCTATTCATATCTTTTGTCCATCTTTTAATGGGACTGTTTTTTTTTCCCTTTCTGTATATTTGAGTTCCTTATAGATCCTAGATGTTAGACCTTTGTCAGGTATGTAGTCGGCAAATATCTTTTTCTCATTCTGTGGTCTGTCTCCTTGCTCTCTTAATGGTTTTTTTTTTGCTTAGCAGAAGCTTGTTATTTTTATGAAGTCCCACTTGTCTGTCTTATTTCTTAAGGTATTGGCCTTTAGGGTTCTGAATTCGAATTGGTTCCCAGTTCCAATTTTCATAAGGGTGTCTTCTGCATTTGCTGGGATTCTTATAGTTTGAGGTTTTACATTTAGGTCTTTGATCCATTTAAAGTTAATTTTTGTGTATGGTGATAGGTAGGGGTCCTGTTTCAATCTTCTGCATGTGGTCAGCCAGTTTTCCCAGCACCCTTTACTGAATAGGTTCTCCTCTCCCCAGTGGTTATTGTTGGAGGCTTTGTCAAAGATGAGTTGGTTGAGGAATTGAGGCTTTGCTTCTGAATCTCTCTCCTGTTCTATTATTCTATATGCCTGTTCTTGTACTAATATCAGGCTGTTTTGATTACTGCAGTCTTATAATAAAGTTTGAAATCTGAAAGTGTGATACCTCCTGCTTTGTTTCTTTTGCTATGGATTGTTTTGGCAATTCATGACCATTTATGTTTCCATATGAATTTCTGTATTGTCATTTCCAGGTCTGAGAAGAATGATGTTGGTAACTTAATGGGTATTGTGTTGAATCTATAGTTGACCTTTGGTAAGATGGACATTTTAACAATGTTGATTCTTCCTATCCATGAGCATGGAATATTTTTTCATTTGTTTGTATCTTCTTGAATTTCTTTGAACAGTGTTTTGTAGTTCTCATTGTAAAGGTCTTTACCTCTTCTTAACCAGAGAGGTATTTCTTTCTTTCTTTCTTTCTTTCTTTCTTTCTTTCTTTCTTTCTTTCTTTCTTTCTTTCTTTTGTGGCTATTGTGAATGAGATTGTGCTTTTAATTTAGGTCTCTGCCTGCTTGTTGTTGGTGTATGCAATGCAACTGTCTTTTGCAGATTTTTCTTGTACCCTGAGATTATGCCAATGTCCTTTATCAGTGCAAACAAGTTTTTGACAGATTTTCTTGAATTTTCAAGGTATAGGATCATATCATCAGCAAAGAAGGATAACTTGACTTCTCTTTTCCTATTTGGATACCCTGATTTCCTTCTCTTGCTAATTGCCCTAGCTAGGACTTCCAACACAATGTTGAACAAGAGTGGTGAGAGTGGGCAGCCTTGTTTTGTTCCAGTTTTCAGGGGAAATATTTCCAGTTTCTGTTCATTTAGCAATATGTTAGCTGTTGGTTTATCGTAAATGGCGCTAACTATTTTGAAGTGTGCTCCTCTTACACCTAAATGCTTGAGGGCTTTTGTCAAGAAGGGATGCTGGATTTTATAAAAAGCTATTTCTGCATCTAATGATATGATAATGTGGTTCTTTTTTTTTTACATCTGTTGAGGTATTTAATAATATTTATGGTCTAGCGAATGTTGAACCAGCCCTGCATCCTGGGGATGAAGCCTACTTGGTCATGGTGGAAGATGATTTTTGAGATGTGTTTTTGTATCTGATTTGCTAGAATCTTGTTGAGGAAATTTGCATCTATGTTCATAAGAAATATTGGTCTGTGATTCTCTTTTTTTGTTGAATCTATCTTTACCTGGTTTGGGTATCAGTGCAGTATTAGCTTCGTAAAATGGTTTGGGGAGAATTTCTTCTTTCTCAATTGCTTGGCATACTTTCAATAGGATTGGTATCAGCTCCTCTTTGCATGTTTTGTACAATTCTGCTTGAAAGCCATTGGTCCAGGGATTTTTTTGTAGGTAGTTTTCATATGACAGAGTCAATTCTCTTGTTGCTTATTGGTCTATTTGGTGTCTCAACGTCTTCTTATTTCAACCTGGGGAGGTTATGTGATGTTAGAATATCCTCCATTTCATTTAGGTTATCAAGTTTGTTTCCATATAGGTATACATAGTAATCTCTGATAATCTTTTGTATTTCTTCAGAGTCAGTTCTGATTTGAACTTTTTTGTATTTCTGATTATGTTTATTTGGACTTTTTCTCTCTTTTTCTTGGTCATTCTGGCTAGAGGTTCATCAACCTCATTATTTTTTTCAAAGAACTCTATTTTGTTGATGTTTTCTATGATATTTTTTTCCCTCTATGCCCCATATTTAAGCTCTTATTTTGGTGATTTAGATTCTGTTGCTAAAGTTGGGATTTTACTGGTCTTCTCTTTTCAGCTCCCTTAGGTGATTTGTTAGGCTCTCAATTTGTGATCGTTCCATTATCTTGATGTGTGCTTGTAGAGATATAAATTCCCTTCTGAACTGCTTTCATGGCATCCAAGAGATTTTGGTAAGATGTATCTTCATTTTCATTTTTTTCCAGTAATCTTTTAATTTCTTCTTTGATTCCAGTGTTGACCCAGTGTTGTTGTTTTAAAAGAAAAAAAAATGGCACTCGGCTGCATCCCAAGAATTGCTAGGACCAAAACCCAGCAGCTGCAGCATCAGCCGCTGCACCAGGGGAGCCCTGGCCACTAGCTCACTAGCCCTCACTCAGTCGGCCACTCGCATGCCCATTCACTCACCAGCACATACACAAAATTTTCAATATACTCACTCACTCATACCAGGACTTGCATAGTCTCACTTGCTCAGCTGCCATCTTCCCAACCTCCTTAGAACACTTTCAGTAGGATTGGTATCAGCTCCTCTTTTTATGTCTTGTAGAATTCAGTTAGAAAGTAATCAAGTCCAGGACTTTTTTGGTAGGCAGATTTCTTATGACTGAGTCAATTTCCTGTATTATTATTGGTCTGCTTAAAGTTTCAATTTCTTCTTTTTTCAAACTTGGGAGATTGTGTGATGTCAGAAATTGCTCCTTTTCTTTTAGATTGCACAATTTTTTAGTAATCTGATAATCTTTCAAATTTCTTCAGAGTCAGTTGCAACTTTGCCTTTTATGTTTCTTGTTATGTTTATCTGGGCTTTCTCTCTCTCTCTCTCTCTCTCTCTTTAGTCAATCTGGCCAGGAATATGTCAGTCTTATTTATCCTTTCAAAGAATCAGTTTTTTGTATTTTGATTTTTTCTATAATATTTTTATCTTATATGCCCAGCACTTGTGACTTTATTTCAATGATCTGGATTCTTCTGCTGAAGTTAGGATTTTGGTGGTCTTGTCTTTCCAGCTTTCTTAGGTGTGACATTAGATCGTTTACTTTTGATCTTTCTGGGTTTTTAAATGTGTGTATGCTATATTATGGATTTTCTTCCTAATACTGCTTTCATGACAACCCAGAGATTTTGATAAGATGTGTCTTTGTTTTCAGGAATCTTTTTATTTCTGTCTTAATTTTCCATGTTGCTCCAGAATTCATTCAATAGTGTGTTGTTTAGTGTCCATGTCTTTGTATGTTTCAGGGGGATCCTGTTGGTGGCAATTTTTTTTTTTTTTTTTTTTTGTTCACTGTGATCTTAGCAGATGCGTGGTATTGTTCCAATCTTGTGGAATTTGTTTATGCTTGATTTATGTCTGACAATGTTATCACTCTTGGAGTATGTTCCATGTGCTGATGAATGAAATATATACTTTGTAGGTGTTAGGTGAAGTGTTCTGTGTATGCCTATTAAATCCATTTGATCAAGTATGGAATTGAGGTTCCTGATCTCCTAATTGATTTTTTTTTTTTTTTTTTTGGTCTCAATTATCTATCTAGAGTTGCTAGTGTGGTATTTGAGTTTCCAGTTATGATTATGTGAGGATCAATGTCCTCCCTTAGTTTACCTAGTAGTTGACTTATGAAATCTGGTGCTTCTGTGTTGGGTGCACATATGTTTTGAATAGCTATTTCTTGCTGGTGGATTGAGCCTTTTATCATTATGTAGTGTCCTTCTGTATCCTTTTTACATTTTGATAGCTTAAAGGCTGTTTTATCTGATATTAGAATAGCTACACCTGCTTTCTTCTATTTTCTATTCACCTGAAAGTTCATTTTCCAGCCTCTGAATTTGAGTATCAGTGTCCTTTGTAGTGAGATAGGTTTCCTGGTAACAGCAAATTGTTGGGTCATGGTTTTTTAACATCGATTTTGCCATTCTTTTTTTTTTTTTTTTTAAGTGTTGCATTTAGTCCATTCATTTTCAGGCTGATTATGGAAATGTGAGAGTTTATATCTGTCATAGTGCTTTTAGAAGACTAAATTGTTTTCATTTAACTTTTGTGTTTATATATATGCATGTGTGTTTTCATTTATGTGAGTGTTCTGTATTCTCTGTTAACTGTGTGTTTGCCTATACACTTGTGATGTGCATGTACAAGATCTTTTTTTTTTTTCTGTGTTCAACACCTTCTTAAGCATCTCTTGAAATGCTGGTCTGGAAACAGCATATTCTCTTAGGTATTGGATATCTGGGAAGAATTTTTACTCTCTCTCACTGATGAAAGTTAACTTGGTTGGGTAGAAAATTTGGGGTTGACATTTCTTATCTGTAAGAATTTTAAAAAGTAGACTCCAATCTCTTCTGGCTTGTAGTGTTTCTGCAGATAAATCTGTAGTGATTTTGATTGGTCTTCCCAGGCAGGTAGAAGACCTTTCTCACTTGTCACCTTTAAGATATTTTCTTTTATACCTACTTTGTGTAGGTGGATTACTGTGTATCTAGGGTTTGGTCTTGTCATGTAATGTCATGCAAGGGTTCTCTGAATCTCTTTTGCTTGAACATTTGCATCTCTGGCAAGATGAGGACAGTTTTCTTAGATGTCTTCACAAAATGCCTGTTCCAAGGTGTTTTCTATTTGCATTTCTGATTCAAGGATATCATTGAGGCTTAGGTTTGACTTCTTGATATAATCACATATTTATTGAAAACGTTGCTCCTTCCTTTTGAGTTTTTTTCTATGTTTTTAACAGATTGGGCTACTTCTATATTTCAGTCTTCAGGCTCTGAGATTCTTTCCCCTGCTTATTTTGAGAGTTCTCTATATTCACTGTTTCATAATAGGCTATTTTTAAAAAATTAATTCATCTACAATTTCATTGAGTTATCTTCTTGTTTCACATGATTCTTGTTCACTTTTTGCCATTCAATTTTTGGTTTCTGTGCCTGTTATCTGAGTCAAGTCATTCTAGGAGATTTCCATTTTTTGTGCTTTAGTGACTGTTTTTCGGGATGCTTTTTCTTTAGGACTCTGGGTGTTACATATATTCTTCCATTGATCTTTACTCATTTGTGACACCTCTCTTTTCCTTCTCTATAATTCCATTACCCAGTGAGAGAGAGAGAGGAACATTCACTTCTGTTGCTTGCTCCAACCTGTGGTTAGATACCACAATAGTAGATTCTCTCTCTCCCTCTGCTAAACTAGTCAAACAGATTTTCAGTCCTTGCAAAACTTCCATTTCTATCAGAGTCTGAAACAGGGTGGACAGTAGGATGCCCAGAACTCCATGCCTGCTGTTTTGTTCAGATTTCTGTGTGTTCAGAGAGTTCCCTACTGAGTGCAGACTGCATCAGTGGCTGAACCTCAATTTTCTGTCCTGCTTGGCACAAATGTTACCAGTCTGTCTCTCCAATAGCTGCTGATGGTGGGCATGCCTGCCAAATTCACTTCCTGTTTGGGAAGATGTTGCCAAGGCAACAGAGGCTGGTGGATGCGTCAATACCTCATTTCACCTGGACTCCAGTTTCCTCCTATTGTGTCCTGACTAAAGCTTCTCCCACTTTGGACCAGTGGCTCATGTGCAGGTGGTGAACTACCTTGAAATATCTTATGATCCCTCACTTCTCTCTTCCCTACTCCATCAGAGCCTGGAATAAGAAAGGGGGTGGCATATCCAGAGTCTCATGCCTGCTGTTGCTTTCTGGTCTCTTGGTGTTCAAAGAGTCCTCTGCTTGGTGAAGAGTGTATCAGTGTCTGGGTCCCTACTCTCTGCTGTGCTCAGAATGAAGTTAACCAGTCTACTTATCCACTAGTAGCCAGCAGCAGACAGTCCAGCCAGATAACTCTGCATGGGGTTATCTACCAAGGCAGCAGTTGCTGGTGGACATTTTCATTCCTTGTTTCACTTGGAGTCTGATTGTTCCCTGCTGTGTCCTGATGAAGGTTCCTCCCATGTGGGACTGGTGGCTCACTTGCAGGTGAGAAGGGGTGAACTGACCTGAAATGTCTTTAAATCAGTCATCTGTATCCTTTCCTAAGAAGAAACTGTGACTTTGCTTTTGTCCAAAACAGAGAGATTGTGGGGAGTCCAGAGTCCCATGTTTGTCATTGCTTTCTGGTCTCTGTGTACTCAAAAAGATCTCCACTGGGTGCTGGGTATATTGCCTGTCAATACGGGTTCAGGTCCCCACTCTCCATCTTGCTAGGCAAGAGAGGCACCAATCTGCTCCTCCACAGTGAAAATTTTGGAGCTGATCTCAGTTTGAAATTTTAAAGAGACAAATTATTCTATGTGTCTTGAGACATGGTTCTTTATTTTTTATCTTATTGTCACTCTATCTGTAACAGTTACTACAATCAAATATCAAAAAATGGTAGGCAAATGACTAAATTTATCGGTTTCAAGTTTTTGGCTTGATCTGCTATAAATTATTTAAAATAAGTCATTTAAATTATATATTCTTTTATTCATTAGACTGATACTTGTTATAGGTATGCCAAGTGTCTTTCATAGAAAAATTACTAGATATAGCGTTAAGTTAAAACAGATATACATTTAAACTGATCTCTAATTTACATAAAATTTGAGGGTTTGTTTGCAAATGTCATGCTACCTAATTTTTTAGTTTCCTTATAAAAATAAGCATAATTATAATTTTAGCTTATATTTTATATAATTTAAAATTTTTAAATGATAAAATATGCACAAAGTACATTCAAATTCAATTAAAAGTAATTATGATAAAAATAAGTATTAATTTTGTGTATTAAGTGCCATTTGTTGTTATCACTGTTTACTCACAATGACGTATTCTAACAAGAACTTTATAAGGTCCGTGCTATTATCATCTCCAAAACGCATAAGTGAAATATAAAGTACAAATTCACTAAGTTATTGTTAATAACTGTCATTTTGTTAGTAACTGTTGTCATATTGTTAGTAACTGTTATTAACTGTCACACAGATAATATGCATTAAAATGAGAAACTTAACTCAGTCTTTACTTTTATATTCCGACCATTTTATCACTTTTTTTCAGTCTAGTGCTTATTCCTCTACTATTTCCTTTACCTCTATAAGTAACAGAAATCACAGATATATTAGAAGTTGTAATGAATACCAAGACAAAATTCTTCTTAAAAAAAAACAACTGAATATCTGCTGGGAAAATTAAGCAAAATACCATATAAAGGAAATCAGACATTAGCTTAGACTTAACTATTAAGACCTGGAAACAATGTAATTACTTTTTAATATTTCAGAATATTGCAAAATGAGTGTGAATTCTGTTCCAGAATCCATCAATGAAAAAACTATAAAGGAGTTTAAAAGTGCAATGATGGGTGATACAACTGCAGTTACCACAGACTTAGTTTACCACACTCAATCCCCTTTGGTCATGAACAGATTTCTCAAGAAATGAGTACAGTCTTAGAGTGAAAAATTGTAATAAATGTCTAGTATTTCAATTCTTAGGCATAAATACATTCCCACAGGTATCAAGAACATTCAGAAAGATACGACATTACAAAACAAATTAAACAAAGCACCTGTAACCAAGCTCAGAGTGATGGAGAAATGTGACCTTTCAGGCAGATAATTCAAAACGCATGCATTGAGAAAGCTCAATGAGCCTTAAAATAACACAGATAAGAAATTCAGAATGCTATGGGAGAAATTAAACGAAGAGACTTAGATGATTTTTTGTAAGCAAGCAGAAATTTGGGCCTAAAATATTTTTTTGATGAATTGAAAATGCATCAGAGACTCTCAACAGCAAAACTGATAAAACAAAAGAAAGAATTAGTGAACTTGAAGGCAGAGTATATCAAAACACACAGAGGAGAAAAAAGGAAAAATAGAATAAAGCAATCTTATGATATTTAGAAAATAGTCTTCAAATGGCAAATTTTAGAGGTATTAGCCTTCCACAGTTGCAGAGAAAAGGGAGCACTTCTACATTGTTGGAGGAAACGTAAGCTAGTTCAAACTCCATGGAAAACTGGCAATTTCTCAAAGAAACAAAAATTGAACTTCCATAAAATCCAGCAACTCCTCTCATGGGCCTATACCCAGAGGAACATAAATTGCTGTAAAAAGAAAGCTGCACATTCATGTTTATTACAACAGTAGTCACAATATCATAAACATAGAACCAACTCAGATGCACATCTAAAGTGAACTAGATAAAGAATATATGGTACATAGACTTAATGGGATATCTTGTAGCCATAAAGAAGAACAAAATTCTGACCTTCACAGCAACTTGGATGAAACTGGAGAACATCAGACTAAATAAACTACCACTAAAACAAATAACTGAATACTATAAGTTCTCACTCATAATGGGTTCTGAACATGATCACACTATCACATAGGTGGGATTGGCAAGGATTTGTGGGATACTAGGGAAAGGAGGGTGGAAAGGGAACATGTGGTAAAACACTGGATACCTGACCCACTCTCAGGAGGAGAAAAGGGCAAGCTAGAAGCTTAAATCTGCATTCAACCTATTTGTTCAATAAATCTCTATTTATACCCCACAACTCTAAAATAATAGACTCATATCTACCTTACAATGCTAAATAATCTATAAAATTTCACATATATAATACGAATTTAGATATATATAATAAAAAGTCATTAGACTTAAAAAACTATGGATAGTGAAAAGGATAGAGGGCAAAATCAAGGTAGAAAGTTTATTTAAAAATATAAAAGCAGAGAACTTTCTAAACATAGAGAACGACAAAAATATACAGGTATAAGAAGGACAAAGAACACAAAGCAAATTGAAGCCAAATAAGACTACCTCATGACATATAATAATAAAACTCCTGAAGATCAAGCATAAAGAAAAGTTCCTAAAAGAAGCAAGAGAACAAAAGGAAATAACATATAAAGGAAATTTTGAGACAGGAGATAGCTAGAGACAAGGCTAGGCAGACACACGAGGTGAGTCCTCTGGTAACAAAATAGCGAACTCCTGGCAGGTCTCTCAAGCTTATACACTCACGTTGCTAAACAAGCTCCCTACAAGCCTCTGAAGCTAGAGCTTAAGTACTCACTGTTGGGATGGAAAACCAACCAATAAGTTCGCTGCCAAGTCCTGACCAATCAGCTCACCATTAGGCCCCTACCTCCTGCCAGTTGATCCTTAGTACTGGCCAATCAGAACAGCAAGTGCCAACCAATCAGCTCACAGCTAGTGCTAGTCAATTGGCTCAGTCTTAGAGACATATAAACACCAGGTTTCTGCTCCAAAATGACACCCCTTCTGGTCCCCTCCCACTGTAAGAGCTTTTCTGTCTTTCTCATTTTCCACCTGTCCATGTACCTCATTCTTCCTGCGCACTAGACAAGAACCCTGACCTAATAAGCTGCAGAAGATCATCAGAGTCAAAGAGTCATGCACCCCAGAGACTGACTTTCCAGCTGACTGAACCAGCAGAACTGGGAGAGCTTCTGGAAGAAGGTGAAACTCCAAAACTGAGATGTTCCAGGGGCTAGGCTTGTAAGCCTACCAAATCAGCAGCACTGTCAGGGATTGGCTTGTCAGCCCATTAGAGTCAGCACTTAGGCTTACCAACCTCTTGAGTTGACCCTCCCTGGGTCTTGGCTGGCTGACCCATTGAGCTGAAACTCTCGAAGACCAGGCTGACCTGAAAAACCCATATCATTTTCATTTATATCTGGAAGCAGATTTCTCCAGGGAAACCTTAGAGGCCAGATGGATGTGGGATGACATGTTCAAAGTGTTAAATGAAAGAAAAAATATCTCTCAACCTAGAATATTATAACCAGCAAATATATACTTTAAATATTAAGAAAGAATTAAGACCCCCCCAAAAAACCTAGACATGTCTTACAATAAATGGCAAATGGAGTATAAAACTGGACACCATGTACAAAATTATATCAAAATTAATTAATGCATTAAATCTAAGACATGAAATTATCAAACTACCAGAATAAAATGTAAGGAAAACACTCCAATACTTTAGTCTGTGCCAAGATTTCTTGAGTAAAACCTCAAAAATGCAGGCAACCAAAGCGAAAGGAAACATATCAAGGTGAAAAGCTTCACCACAGCAAAAAATAAAAATAATAAAACAAAAAAATTAACAAAGTGAAGAAACAATGCATAGAATGAAAGAAAATATTTGCAAATTACCCTTCTGACAAGAGATGAATAACCAGAATATATGAGGACCTCAAATAACTAAATAGGGAAAAAAGATTACAACTTGGCAAAAAATCTGAATAGGCGTTTCACCAAAAAAGTCATGTAGTTATATGAAAAAATGTTCTACTTCACTAATCATTAAAGAATTGCTAATCAAAGCTAGAGTGGGATATCAGCTCGCCTCTGTTAAAATGCCTTTTATCCAAAAGTCAGGCAATGATGAATGCTGGCAAGGATGTAGAGAGAGGGAATACCATGTAGAAACTAGTATAGGCACCATGGAGAATAGTACAAAGATTCCTCAGGAAATAAAAATAGATCTATTAAATGCTTTTTGGTATTTGCCAAAATGAATAGACTTCTTTATCACTATACAAAGCAGACATGCTACCAAAAAACATTTGTTAAGAGTTATTGAATAAATTAAATAAATACATAAATAAATAAGAAAGAAAAAGTCTCAAAAAATTGGGAAGAAGTATCTTTGACCTGTGTTATGTGAATATATTAAATGAGCCAAATTACTATTAACAATGGTCTTAGATATCTTAATTGCACCTAAGATTTAGATAATAACTAACTTGAAACTACAGCAAATGTGACTCCTAGTTACCAAGGAAGTTATTAAAAAACAAATGCATAAGTTAAGATGTGTCCACAGGTTCTTCACTTAAGTTTTCACTTAGGGCTATAGAGAGATGCCTATGATCTTTGCAGGTAATCATTTATATTTTTAAAAAAGTTACTATGGATATAGGCATATTTTTCCAACTTGTGTAAAAAAGACTTAAAGTTATACAAAAGTAAGGAAATGAAATGTACCTTTAAAACCTGGAAGGAACTTAGATAACAGTTAGTCCACTTCTCAATTCCTATTTAAGAAAACCAAAACACAGAGTTGGCAAACACCTTGCCCATGGTCAAACCTACTGTCAGAGTCAAGAGTAAGAATAAAATGGTCGTTCATTTCATGTACTTTCTCCTCTATACAATTTGATCATCCACAGTATTTGGTCTTATGAAATTGCCTGAAAATGTTTATTTATATTGTTTTCTTTTCTTTTTTTTTTTAGTTGGCGTCTCACTCTGTCGCCCAGACAGGAGTGCAGTGGCCGCTCCCGGCCACCACAGCCTTGACCTGCTGGGCTCCGGTGATCCTTCCGCCTCAGCCTTCCAAGTAGCCGGAATTACAGGCATGTGCTACCATGCCCGGCTGATTTTTTGATTTATTGTAGACATGAGGTCTCGCCAAGTTGCCCAGGCGGGTCTCAAACCTGCATGCTCAGGCAATCCACTCACCTCAGTCTCCCAAAGGTGCGGGATTACAGGCTGAGCCACCGAGCCCAGCTTATTTTGTTTTCATCTGTACTATTTATCCTGCAGAGTTTATTCAGGCTCTATAGGAGTCAATGTTTCTATAATTGCTACTTTAAGAATGGACAGAAATTATTCTGGAGATTTGAAGTAAAATTTTAAAAAGCAGCTGTAGGAATGAATCTGTTGCTCAGATCAAGAAACAGCAGTGACTCAGGTAAAGTGGATATTTAACATAGATTTCACTGCCCACATGCTGGGTTGCCTATGGGGACAACATTCTAGAGGATTTTAAATATTTTAGTTGCTAGAAGAATGAGTTCATGATAACTATGATTATATTTATGCACTTTATTTTGCAGTTGAAATCCTATAATTTATTTATTGCTGAATAATAGTTCTTATTGATATATATATGTGTATATATATATATATGCTGCATCTATCAGATTCTATTTAATTTAATGAAGTCATCATTCTTTAACAAAAGAGAAGGCATAATGAACTTATGATTTAACATTCAGGTTTATTAGCAGACAGTTTGAGTTTTCACTTTCAATAGGCAAACCAAAAGTTGTCTGCTTTAGACAAAACAGTCAAGATAGAAGATTGTCTTAGTGGGAACCAATTTTCTTTTCTTTTTTTAATTTTTATTTTAAAATTGTGGGGTACAATTCAGGGTTAGGTATACAACTATTTATTGTGCAGGTACCCTTGTTGATGAAGTGTGCCCCCCTTACCCAAGCATATTGACTACTGTCAATCCCATCTCTCCACCCCCACCCCACCCCCCTGTAGTTTCCCGCTACTGTCAGTTCTTTCCTTATGGTATTATGGTAGTTGTCCGAGGTTCATTTATGAGTGACAACATGTGATATTCAGATCTTTGTTTCTGTGAAAGATCAATCAATATTATAAACTCTAATTCCATCCAGGTTGCTGTGAAGTTCATGATTTTGTTCTTTATGACTACATAATATTTCATACTGTATGTGTACCACATTTTTTTATCAAGTCCTCTTTTGATAGGCAGCATGGTTATTTCCATGTTCTTGTGATTGTGATCAATGCAGCGATAAATATATGTGTGCAGGTATCTTTTTTATAGAATGATTTGTGTTCTTCTGGGTATATTCCCAGTAGGGGGATTGTGAAGTCATATGAAAGGTCAAATTTTAGAACTTTTAGGAATCACCACACTGATTTCCACAGAGGTTGTACTAGTTTAACTCCCATCAACAGTGTAGAAGTGTTCCCTTTTCACCACATCCTCTCCAGCATCTGTTATTTTTTGAGTTATTGATGATGGCCATTCTGACTGGAGTTAGCTGATATCTCAGTGTAGTTTTAATTTGCATCTCCTTGATGACTAGTGAGACTGAACATTTTTTCATGTATCTGTTGGCTGCTCATATGTCTTTGTTTGAGATCTGTCTATTCATATCTTTTGCCCACTTTGTAATGGTACATTTTTTTTTTCTTTTCAGCACATTTGAGTTCCTTGTAGATCCTTGATGTTAGGTCTTTATCAGACATGGAGTTGGCAAATATTTTTTCCCAGCCTGTGGGCTGTCTCCCTGCTCTCTTGATGGTTTCTTTGGCTTTGCAGAAGGTTGTCAGTTTAATGAGGTCCCACTTGTCTATCTTATCTCTTATGGCCTGGGCACTTTGGGCTTTTATCAGGAATTGGTTGCCAGTTCCAACTTCCACAAGAGTGTCTCCTGCATTTTCTAAGGTTGTTTTAGTTTGAGGTTTTATGTTTAGGTCTCTGATCCATTTAGAGTTAATTTTTGTGTATGAGGATAGATAGGGATCCTGTTTCAATCTTCTGCAGGTGGGTCAGTCAGTTTTTCCATCACTATTTACTGAACAGGTTCTCCTCTCCCCAGTAGTGGGTGGTGGAGACTTTGTCAAAAACGAGTTGGTTGAGAAATTGAGGTTTTGCTTCTGGATTTTCAATTCTATTCCATTGGTCTATATGCCTGTTCTTGTACCAATATCAGGCTGTTTTGATTATTGTAGCTTTATAATAAAGCATAAAGTCTGAGAGTGAGAGTGAGATATCTTCTGCTTTTTTTTTTTTTTTTTTTTTTTGAGTTGGAGTCTCACTCGGTCGCCCAGACTGGAGTGCAGTGGCCGCTCCCGGCCACCGCAGCCTCGACCTGCTGGGCTCCGGCGATCCTTTCGCCTCAGCCTTCTGAGTAGCCGGAATTACAGGCATGCGCTACCATGCCCGGCTGATTTTTGGATTTATTGTAGAGATGAGGTCTCACTGCCCAGGCGGGTCTCAAACCCGCTGGCTCAGGCAATCCACTCACCTCAGCCTCCCAAAGGCACGGGATTACAGGCTGAGCCACCGAGCCCGGCTTGCTTTTTTTTTTTACCCTGAGGATTGTTTTGGCTATTCTTGGTCATTTATGTTTCCGTATGAATTCCTGTATTGTTTTTTCTAGATCTGAGAAGAATGATGCTGGTAATTTCATGGGTATTGCATTAAATCTGTAGATTGCCTTAGGTAGAATGGACATATTAACAATGTTGATTCTTCCAAGCCTTCAGCATGGAATATTTTTCAACTTGTTTGTGTCATCTTTGATTTCATTAGGAAGTGTTATGTAGTTTTCATTGTAAAGGTCTTTCACATCTCTGGTTAGGAAGATGTCAAGATATTTCTTTCTTTCTTTTTTCTTTTTTTTTTTTTTTGCAGCTATTGTGAATGGAATTGTGGTTTTTATTTAGGTTTCTGTTTGTTTATTTTGGGGGTATACAAATGTGATTGTCTTTTGCATTTTATTTTATATCCTGAGATTTTGCCAAAGTCCTTTATCAGTTCAAGGAGGTTTTTGACAGATTCTCTTGGGTTTTCAAAGTATATGATCATGTCACCTGCAAAAAGAGATAATTTGACTTCCTTTTTTTTTTTTTTTTCCTATTTGGATAGCCCCCGATTGCCTTTTCTTCCCTGATTGCTCTAGTGAGGACTTCCAAAACTATGTTGAACAGAAGGGGTGAGGACTTCCAAAACTATGTTGAACAGGAGGGGCATCCTTGTCTTATTCCAGATTTCAGGGAATATGGTTCTAATTTTTGTCTGTTTTAGGAGTATGCTGGTTATGGGTTTCTCATAGATGGCACTTACTATTTTGAGGTATATTCCACCTATGCCTAGCTGCTAGAGGGTTTTTAACAAGAAAGGGTGCTGGGTTTTACCAAAAGTTTTTTCAGCATCTAATGATACAATCATGTGACTTCTGTTTTTATGTCTATTGATGTATTTAATTACATTTATGGTCTTACAAAAGTTGAGCCAGTCTTGCATCCTGGGATGAAGCCTACTTGGTCATGATAGATGATTTCTTAGATGTGTTGTTGAATTCAGTTTGCTAGGATCTTGTTGAGAATTTTTGCATCTGTGTTCATCAAGGATATTGACCTGTAGTTCTCTTTCTTTGTTGGGTTTTTACTTGGCTTGGGTATCCATATGATTTTAGCTTCATAAAATGATTTGGGGAGAGTTCTATCTTTCTCAATTGCCTGGAATACTTTCAATAGAATTGGTATCAGTTCCTCTTTGTATGTCTTGTAGAATTCTGCTGGAAAGCCATCTGGTTCAGGACTTATTATTATTTTTTTTGTAGGTAGTTTTCTTATGACATAGTCAATTTCATGGATTGTTATTGGTCTATTTAGGGTCTCAATTTCTTCTTGTTTCTACACAGGAAGGTTGTGTGATGTCTGAAAGTCCCCCATTTCTTTTAGGTTTTCAAGTTTGTTTCCATACAAGTTTACATAGTAGTCTCTGATAATCTTTTGTATTTCTTCAGGGTCAGATGTGACGTCATCCTTTGTGTTTATTTGGGTTTTTTCTCTCTTCTTCTTCTTGGTCAGTCTAGCTATGGGACCACTGATCTTGTTTATCTTCTCAAAGAACCATTTTTTTGTTTCATTGTTTTGTTTTGTTTTGTATTATCTTTTTGTCTTCTATGTCCTCGATTTGGGCTTTTATTTTGGTGATTTGGATTCTTCTGTTGAAGTTAGGGCTTTGATGGTCTTGCTTTTCCAGCATCCTTAGGTGACTTATTAGGCTGTTAACTTGTGACTTTCCATTTTCTTCATGTGCATTTGTAGAGATATGAATTCCCCTCTTACTATTGCTTTCTTGGCAGCCCAGAGATTTTGGTAAGATGTTTCTTCATTTTCATTTGTTTCCAGGTATCTTTTACTATCTGTTTTGATTTCCGTTTTGACCCAGGAGTTGCTTAACATCATGCTGTTTAGTGTCATGTCTTTGTGGGTTTGGGAGCAACCTTGTTGGTGTAGATATTCATTTTTTTCATTGTGGTCTGAGAAAGTGCATGGCAAAGTTTCAATCTTATGAAATTTGTTTATGCTTCATTTATGGCCAAGGATGTGGTCAATCCAAGAGTAAGTTCCATGCAGTGATGAGTAGAATGTATATTCTGTGATCATTAGCTGAAGTGTTCTGTAGTTATCAATTAAGTCCATTTGGTCAAGAGTCATATTGAGGTTCCAGATCTCCTTGCTGATTTTCTGTCCTGATGATCTGTCTAAGGTTGTGAGTGGGCTATTATAGTCCCCAGCTATGATAGTGTTAGAGTCAATATCTTTTAAAAATTTGCCTAAAAGCTTCTTTATGAAAGTTGGTGCTCCTATGTTGTGTGTGTATATATTTAGGATGGATATTTCTTGTTGATGGATAGAAACTTCTATCATTATATAGTGACCTTCTGCATCTTTTAAAAATTTTTTATAGCTTAAATGGTATTTTGTTTGAAATTAAGATCACAATTCCTGCTTTATTTTGTGGGCTTTTCACCTGATATTTTGCTTCCCACCCTCTTACTTTGAGTCTGTGAGTGTCCTTTCTGGTGAGATGAGTCTCTTGGAGACAATATACTGCTGCCTCATGATATTTTATCTATTTTGCCATTCTATGTCTTTTCAATAATGCATTTAGTTCATTCACATTCCAGATAATTTTTGAAATGTGAGGATTTATCCCTGTCATGACATTTTATATAGTTGCTATTGCTCCTGTTTGTTGTCTTTCTTTTGGTTTTGGGGTTGATTCATATGTCTTTTGGTTTTGGGGTTGATTCATATGTGTTTTCAGTCTTTTTCCTGTACTCTTGTGAAGAACACTGTTGTGTTTTTTTCCTTTTCCTCTGTGTTTAATACTTTCTTAAGTGTTTCTTATAGAGGTAGTCTGGAGGTAGTGTAATTTCTTAGGGATTGGATGTCTGGGAAAGATTTTAATTCTCCCTCTCTGATAAAGCTTAGCTTGGCTGGCTAGGCTATTCTTATTTGAAATTGCTTATCTTTGAAATCTCTAATGATTGGGCTCCAAGCTCTCCTAGCCTGAAGTGTTTCTGTAGATAAATCTGCTGCTCTTCTAATTGGTCTTCCCTGGTAAGTAGCCTGACCTTTTTCTCTTGCTGCCTTTAGGTTTTTTCTTTTATTCCTAATTTGTTTAGGTGAATTATTATGTGTCTGGCAGTTGGTCTTCTCATTTATTTTCTTGCAGGATTCTGTGAATCCCTTGTGTTTGAATATTTGCATCACTGATGAGATGAGGGAAGTTGTCTTTAAAAATTTCATGGGAAGCCGGGCTTGGTGGTTCAGCCTGTAATCCCATGCCTTTGGAGGCTGAGGTGAGTGGATTGCCTGAGCCCGCGGCTTCGAGACCCACCTGAGCAGCAAGACCTCATCTCTACAATAAATCAAAAAATCATCCGGGCATGGTAGCGCATGCCTGTAATTCCGGCTACTTGGAAGGCTGAGGCAGAAGGATCTCCAGCAGGTCAAGGCTGAGGTGGCCGGGAGCGGCCACTGCACTCCAGTCTGGGCGACAGAGTGAGACTCCAACTCAAATCAAATCAAATAAAAAATAAATAATAAAAATTCCATGGAATGTTTGTTCCAGGATAGGCACTGTCTCTCTTTCTGCCTCAGGAAGTTGAATTATTCTTAGGTTCAGTCTCTTGAAGTAATCGCTCATCTCTTGAAGGTTTGGTTCTGTCTTTTTAAGCTCCTTTTCTATGTTTTTGACAGTTTGGTTTAGTTCTATATTTTGGTCTTTAATCTCTGAGATTCTTTCTTCTGCTTGGCTAATTCTCCTTCCCATGCTTATTAATTTGTAATTTATTTCAATCACAGTATTCTTTCCTGCTGTTATCTCAGTTATCAACTCCTTCCTATTTTCCTCTTGTCTCTTCTCATTTCTTTTTATTCTCTCTATTAATATCTTGATGTCTGGGTTTGCAGTATATAACCAGTCATTCTGGGGGTTCTTCATTGTTTATGTTCCAAAGTCTGTTTTCTCAGTGTCTGACCTCGTAAGGGTCTGTGTGAGACCTATATACTTCTTTGGATTTTTCTTCATGTGTGTAGATTTTCCTCCCCATCTTTTCCCTTTTTTCTCCATCTTCTTTAATTCTGCTTTTCAGGGTGGCAGGGTTGCTTTTACTTTTGTTTGCTCAATATCCTATTATTTCTTATGTGAATACTCTGGCTTTGTTCAATTCTGAAGCTGGATTTCAGGTTAAGGGCTATACTTTTGCAGTTTTGAAATTTAATTGAGAGGAGAGCTGTGATTCAAAATCTATCTTCAGATCCCAGTATTCACCAAAAGGTGTACGGATACCCTGGAACCCATTTCCCACTACCTTGCGATCTATCCATGTGGTTGGGGTATAGGTTTGATCCCTGAAAACAAAATGAGGTAAGAAAAGATAAAGAATGGAATGGAGGGGAGAGAAATTGGAGAGAGAGAAGAGTAAGTGAGAAAACAGACAAACATACCAACAAACAAATGAAAAGAGACATAAAGACAGATAAGAGTAAAAAAAACTAAAACATACAATCATACAGACACATAAGCTAACCAACCTCCTTATTGATGTATTATTCCCCTACACAAACATGAGATCTAAAGAAAAAAAAATCCGTAAACTAACAGAAACAAATCAAGTATGAAAACATTATCAATAACAATAAGAAGAGAGAGAAAAGAGAAAAAAAGATGGGTAAAACAACCAAAGAATAAAAATGAAAAACTTAAAACAATGGAACCAAGCACGTTGTGTGATTATTCCTCAGAGTCCAACGTCCTTTCAGTTCTGATCTCTAGTTCTCATCACAGGCTGGTAGGGTTGCTCACAGTTAGGGTCAGTTGCCCCAGGCCTGCTGTGGAGGGTGAATCAGATGTGTGCCTGTCAAGTCTCCTACTCAGATGTGACCTGTGTCAGATCTAGCTTTGGGGAATGGCTTCTGTCTCTCCCATTTTGATGTTATTACCTTAGATTCCAAGTTGGGAGATGGGCAAAGCTGGGTGGAGCTGGGCATGGCAATGCAGGTCTCTGCCTGGTCTCAGGGATTCAACTGATCTCTGGTTCTGCTGCAGATGGGGGTTGAGCTGGGGGAGGTGGAGTACAAGACAGCCAGGCACTGCAGGTCAGCATAGCATTGTGTGGCTTTGACTGGGCTGGGCCAGGAGGTGCAGCAGGTGGGAGAGCCAAGATCTCCACAGGGCGGGAGCCAAGGGCTGCCCAAGGTGGGGGGAGTGGCAGCAGCAGCAACCACCATGTCCAGCAGTGCAGCACATGGGAGGAGCTTCATGGTGCCAGGTGCTGAGGATTGCCCCAGGTGGGAGTGGCAGCGATAGCAGTGGACGTGAAGGTGGCAGTAGAGCATTATGTGGGGCTGCTTTCTGTCAGCCCACAGGTCTGCACGGCTGGCTGAAGAGCAGGCTGGCCCCTGTGAAAGCAGCAGCCACCAGGGGAGAGCGAGGGTCTTTATGAACCCTCGCTTTCACGGAGCGTCTCACCGACCAGCCTACCCATCACCATCTTGCCAGAAGTCCTCAGAAACAATTTTCTTTTACTTTAAGATTTTTTCTTTCAAATCATGTATATCTCTTATTTTTCTATCATATCTGTATATATATAGCATGGTAACCAAAAATCTAGACATATAGTAAAAATACTATGTAAATATGTGTATTTATTTGACTCAACAAAAGAACTTTCTTCATCTGATGATTCTTTAATATAGTTTCTTATAATTTTCATCATCATCATCACCATCATCATTGCCAACACACAGTTTCACAAATGTTGTGTTAAGTAACTAACCAGGAAGAAAGAGTCTTAGCTGAAAAAAATAAAATATGTTCCTTCAAGTAAACTTTTCATTAAAAATATTACTACTTCTTAGAAAATCACACAAATTATTGAGTTGGCAAATAACGCTGAGGGGCTGAAATGTACATTTCTGTCATTAAATAGATAGCATTCTGTTAAATAAGTAAAACAATTTCAGGAAAACGTAAATTGTCAGTTATTTTAAATTCACTAAACCTAAAAAAATTCAGTTCAAGCAATTTTCTTTTTCACTTCTAATACTCTCTACATAAATTTCCCATGAGAAGAAAAGATAATTCATTAGTTAGTTCATCTTAAAATGTTATTTATTTGATAAACCAAAAGATGAGTATTATTTAAAAATTTTACTTTAATCTTTTAGTTTTAAATAAATAATTTTAATCTAGTTTAGTGAGAATAGTATTTATTACCCAGAAAATCATCTTATGCCCTCTTCATTAATATAACATACAGCTAAGGCAAATAGAAATTCTAGATTTGAAAAATACAATAATTAAAATTTAAAAGTCACTAAAGGTACTCAAACAGTTTTAAGAAGTTAATGAAAGATTCATAAAAGTTAAACATGTATCTATAGAGATTATGAATCTCTAAGAATAAGAAAAATAATGAAGAAAGTGATAGAGGCTCAAAGACCTGTGGAATATCATAAAACATGTCAATATATTCATTATAGGATTAAATAAAGGGATAAGATAGAGGAAATGTAAGAGAAAATATTCTTAGAAATAAAAGTTGAAAACTTACCATATGTGATATGAAACATTACCAAGTCCATGGAGCTCAATGAATTAAAGGAAGAAAAAATTCAGAGGTCCATACCTGGATGCATCATACATAAAGATGCATACATATATAAGCATCAAAACAAAAAGAAGGAATCTCAAAATCATCCAGAGAAAAGTAACTTGATATCAGGAAGAATGAAGGAGGGATGAGAGCAATATAAGAATAAACCTTGTGTATATTTCTTATAGTAATTTGCTAGGGCTGCTGTAACAAAGTACTGCAGACTAGTAGACAAACAGTAGATAATTCTGAAAACTATAAATCCAAAACCAAGATTTCAACACAACTGGTTGCTTCTTAGTGCTGTGAGGGAAAGATTTGTTCCAGGTTCCTTTCCTTGACTTGTAGATGACTGTTTTCTCTCTCTGTTTTTTCACCTTATCTTCACTTACTCATTAATGTTCAAATTTTCGGATGTTTCCAGGACATTAGTCATATTAGTTCAGAGTTTACCTTAATGACCTGATTTTATCTCTTTTTTTTCTTTTTTTGAGTTGGAGTCTCACTCTGTCCCCAGATTAGAGTGCAGTGGCCACTCCCAGCTACCACAGCCTCAACCTACTGGGCTCCAGTGATCCCTCTGCCTCAGCCTTCCAAGTAGCTTGAACTACAGGCGTGCGTTACCACACCCGGCTAATTTTTTGGTTTGTTGTAGAGATGAGGTCTCATCAAGTTGCCCAGGTGGGTCTCGAACCCACGGGCTTAGGCAATTCACTCACCTCAGCCTCCCAAGGTGTGGGATTACAGGCTGAGTCACCATTGATTTTATCTTAATTAGTTCTGTAGGATGTTATTTCTGAATAATGTCAATTTGTGAAGTATGGAGGTTAGTACTTCAACATATAATTTTGGGGAAGGGGATAGAGAAGGACACAATTTAAAACATAATGGTATTGAAATTAAGTTATATTCATTCAAAATAATTGTTATAAATTATTAATTATAACTCATAGGGCAACCATTTTGAAATAACTATAACCTGTAAAGAAATAAGAAAAATAATTAAAATGATACACTAGAAAATATGTATTTATTACTAACTAAAACACCAATGGAAAAATAATTTTAAAATAGCAAAAAATGATAGATATAATCTCATCTTATTGGATATTACATAAAGGCAAATAGTTTAAGCGTTTTAATTAAATACAAACAATGGTAAAACAGATTAAAGAACATTACCTCATTATGTTATTCACAAGAAACACCGCATATTTAAAGACACAGCAGGTTGAAAGCTAAAGAAAGGGAAAGATATACCATACATTTAATAATCAAAAGAAAACTGGTATGGCTACAGTAATGGACATAATAGAGTGTGAGATAAGCATTTTCACTAGAGAAAAGGGAAGGACATTTTATAATAAAAACATAAATTAATCAAGAATACATAATAACTATAATCATGTATACATTCAATAAAGATCACAAAATGCATGAAATAAGCCACACAAAATTGAGAGATATATAATTCAATAATAATACAGATTTTAATACCCTGCTATTGATAATTAATGTGCTATGGATATAATAACTATAGATGAGATTGTCAACAGAATTGAAATACTACTCACCAGAATAAACTTGATTTTAATAAAATCCAAGAAGTCCTAAATTAATAGAAAAACATTCTGAATTTATGCTTTGAAAGACTCAACATAGTATCAATATTGATTCTTCCAAATTGATCTATAGATTTAATGTAATTCCTATGAAAATCCTAACAGAGTGTTTTGCACATTTAAGAAGGTGAAATTGAATAGCTAAGCTGTTTTAAAAATAATAAATTGGGTGGAATTAGTTTTTCCAGTACAGTAGTCACTTTATATCCATAGGTTCAACATCCATGATTCAACCAATCTGAAATCAAAAATATTCATAAGAAAGCAATAAAAATTAACACAGCAATGAAAATATAATAAAAATCAATATAGTATAACAATTATTTACACAGCTTTTGCAATGTATTAGGTGCCATAAGTAATCTAGAGATGATTTAAAATATATGAGAATGTACATAGATTATATACTACACCACTTTATATAAGAGACATGAGCTTCGATATATTTTGGTATTTACAGGGTATCCTGGAACCAACTTCACACAGATACCAAGGGACAAGGGATCTCCAACCCCTGGGTCATGGACTGGTACCAGTACATGTTCTGTTAGGAACCAGGCTGCACAACTGGATGTGAGTGGCAGGTGAGCTGAGTTCTGTCTTCTGTTATTTCAGTGGTGGCATTAGATTCTCATAGGAACACAAACCCTATTGTGAACTACTGTGCATGAGAGGGATCTAGGCTGCATGCTTCTTAGAGAATCTGATGCTTGATGATCTCCCATCCCTGACTCCTGTCAGTGGAAAATTATCTTCTACAAAACTGATTCCCAATGCCAAAAAGGTTGAGAACTGCTGGCTTACTATATCTATGGCTATGATAACCAGATTGTAGTTATTAATACAGGTGTAAGCACATAGATCAATGGAATAAAACTTCAAAAATAGGCTAAACTAATTTTCAACATTAGTATAAAAGCAATTTAATAGAGAAAGCATGATATTTTTAATAAAATGTGACACAAAAAAATTTGAACATACATGTGAAATGCAAAGTATGAAACAGCAAAACAAAGAAGAAAAAGATCATTATTCCAGAGCTAGTCAGTCAAGAGTTTGCATATTTGATACCAATAAATGATCCATAAAACAAAATGTTAACATATTCGGCCTCATCAAAATGAATAACATTATTTTGTGAAAGTCTTGGTTAGGCGGATTTTTAAAAATCTACAAATAAGAAGAAGATATTTCCAACTACTTATCTGGCAAAGGACTTGTACCTGGAATATAAAAATTCCTCTAAACTCAACAGTAACACAACAAACACTCCAGTTCAAAAATGAGCAAAACACATGAACAGACATTTCAACAAATAATTTATATATAAAACAATTTAAGCAGATAGTCTCATTTTCAAGAAGATACAAATGCAAAACAGCTTGATCAATGTGGCCATCAAAGAGTAGCCAACTGGCACCTTTCTCACAGAGCAGAACCAGGAAGTCAATTCTAGCCACAGGTACCCCCAAGCACCTTGAACAGGCTTAGATGGCAGACACATATTATGTCCCACAGAGGACTCTTGGGTCAATGGGGAAAAAGAAAGAGAGAGAGCCAGTGGCTGGCTTTGGAGCTGGAATGCCATCACCATCAGGCACCAGGTTTCTTTAGGAGTTGCAAGAAGAGATGAGTGCTACTAACATAGTCTGTGTTAGTTCCATTGTACTCAACTGCAAGTGGGCTATTAGTTCCATGCAGAATGAGACCTAGTTAGGGCACAGTGGTGTGCTGCCAGATCCCATGTAAAACTAGCAACTCAACTGAGCTTGGAACACCTACTGCCAGTAAACCCCTGAGAGTGTGTTCCCTCCAGGCAGTGCTTGGCTGCCAGCTCCCTGACTGGGAAAGCTCCCCTGATGGATACACTCATTCAGTACTACCATCAGCCTCTGGAAACCAGTCCCTAGACCAGAAAGGATTGCCTGCCGGCATCACCTGTCCCAAAGACAGATTCTGCTGTGTGAGGAACTCCTCTGCTTTTAAACTTTAAGTGCAACCTTTGGCAGAGGAGGAAGAGTTGTAAAATACACCAGTCAGCCCAGTTTCTTGGCAGGAGCACTTCTCAGTTGTGAATGGCAAGACACATAGTAATCCATCTTCACAAGGTAAGCATAAAAGAAAAAAAAATCTTCGGAATTATTGCAGACATTTCAGCAGAAATCCTACAAACCAGAAGGGAATGGAGTCCTATGTTTAATATTCTTAAAAACAAGACATTCCAGCCAAGAATTTCCTACCCTGCCCAGCTAAGCTTTATCAATGATGGAGAATTAAAATCCTTCCTAGACATCAAATCTCTAAGAGAATACACTAACAGCAGTCCAACTCTTTAGATCATACAGATCATCCTCACAAAAAATAGCCTCAAGAGCATTATAACACTGAAAAACTCTCATATATCAATAATTAACTTGAATGTGAATGACCAGATGTGCCATTACAAATGCAAATAGAGTAGAAAACTGGATAAAGAAACATGATCCAACATTCTGCTGCATGTAGGAAAGCCATCTCACTGCAAAGAACAAGTACAGGATCAAAGTTAGGGGAAAATGGAAAACAAAAAAGATCAGGGTAGCTATATTTATATTGGACAAAACAGACTTCAAACCAATAAAAGTGAAAAAGTACATGGAAGGAAACTACGTGATAACAGGCTCAATCCACCAGTAAAATATATCCATCTTAAATATACATGCACCCAACACAGAAGCACCAAGATTCATACAACAATTGCTAGGTAAAGTAAGAGAGGACATAGACATCCATACAACCACAGTTGGAGATTTTAATACCCCACTAACAGCCCATGAAAGATTGAGAAAATAAACAACAAGGAAATCTGGAACCTTAACTTGACACTTAAACAATTGGGGGCAATAGACAACTACAGAATACTCCACCTGAAAATCAAAGAGTGCAC
Organism: Cephalopachus bancanus; assembly: GCA_027257055.1. NCBI lineage: Eukaryota > Metazoa > Chordata > Mammalia > Primates > Tarsiidae > Cephalopachus > Cephalopachus bancanus. The sequence goes on along the minus strand of JAPVLO010000024.1, from coordinate 8,904,742 downwards.
ATTCCATTCATCAGCACATGGAGCATACTCCAAGACTGATCACATTCTCTGACATAAATCAAGCATGAACAAATTTCAAAAGGTTGAAATAACACCAAGCATCTTCTTAGATTACAATAGAACAAAAAGTAATATCATCATCAAGAACCCTCCCCAAAACACACACACACACACACACACACACACACACACACAACACACACACACAAATACATGGAAATCAAACAACAAGCTAGAGAATGACATTTGGGGTCAACATATAAATCAAGACAGAAATAAAAGGATTCCTAGAAACAAATGAAAACAAAGATATAACATATCAAAACATCTGGGAAACCATGAAAACAGTATTGAGAGAGAAGTTTATAATATTACACACACACACCTATCAAGAAAACAGAGTCATCACAAGTAAACAGTCTAAAATCAAATCTAAGGGAGCTGGAAAGGCAATAACAATTAAATTCTAATTTCAGTTCAGATATCCAGATTACTAAGATAAAAACCACAATTGCAGGAAATAGAAGACAAATGTATTAAAGAAAGGATCAACAAGACAAAAAGTTGGTTCTTTGAAAGGATAAATAAGATTGACAGACCCTTGACCAGATTAATTTTTTAAAAGAGAGAGAAAATTAAAATAAACACAATTCGATACAAATAAACAAGCAAGCAAGCAAATGAAAAAACAGTATAACAACTGACCATGAAAATTAAAAAGACTATCAGAGATTGCTATAACTAACTATGTTCAAATAAATTAGAACATCTAGAGGAAATGGAGGAATTCCTGGCATCTCACAACCTCCCAAGGTTAAAACATGAAGAAATTGAAGTCCTTAACAGACCAATAGCAATCCAAAAAATTGAATCCATTATAAGAAATTTCCCCACCAATAAGTCTTTGGCCAAAAGACTTCTTAGCTGAATTCTACAAGACATACAAGGAAGAGTTGATATGAATCTTATTGGGAGTCATGTAGGCAATCAAGAAGGAAGGGATGCTCCCTAGCTCATTCTATGAAGCTAGTGTCATTCTGATACCCCCAAATGGCAAAGACCTAACAAGAAAAGAGAATTACAGGCCAATTTCCCCAACAAACACAAATGCAAAAATTCTCAGCAAGATTCTAGTAAATCACATCCAATAACACACTTCGAGGATCACTCATCATAACCAGGTGAGCTTCATTCCTGGGTTACAGAACCGGTTCGTTCAACATTCACAAATCTAAACGTAGGGGACATAATTTTGTTCTTCCAACTTGGATGGATTTAGAGAATATAATACTCAATGATGTGTCACAGAAATAAAGAACTGAATGCCATATGTTCTCACTCATAAGTAGATCCTAAACATTTACCATAATACTCTCATAAAGGGATTGGCAGTAGCTGGAAATTGGTGGGGGGTTGGGGGACGGTGGAGGCACATAATAAGAATACTGATCTCTAGTCAGGCAAAGTGGGGAGCAAAGGGAGGCCAAAACATTACCTGTATGATGACTACTTATATACCTAATCCTGAATTGTACCCCATATCTTTAAAATAAAATGAATTTAAAAAACAAACAAACAAAAATGTAGGAGTCACCCTCCTGAACATAGGAGTAAGCAATTACTCATGACGAAGTCCGCAAAAGCAAATGCAAAAAAAGCTAAGATAGTCAGGAGGTAACTTATTAAATTGAAATGTTTTGCCTGGTAGGAAAAACCATCATAAGAGTTAAGAGACAACCCACAAAATGGGGAAAAATGTTTGCAAAATATGCATTAGACAAAGTCATAGCATTCAGGATCTATAAGGAACTCAAGCTAATTGAAAGGAAAAATAGGCCGGGCTTGGTGGCTTAGCCTGTAATCCCAGCACTTTGGGAGGCCGAGGTGAGTGGATTGCCTGAGTCCGCGGGTTCCAGACCCGCCTGGGCAACACTTCATGTAGGATGGCATGTAAGCAGCAGACACACGTGACAAAATGCTCAACCTTACTCATTGTCAGATAAATGCAAATCAAAACTATAATGCATTATTACCTAATACTAAAAATGACTATCATTAGTAAGTCAAAAAACAACAGGTTCTGGCATGACTACAGAGAAAAAGGGATGCTTCTAAGCCGGGCTCAGTGGCTCAGCCTGTAATCCCGCGCCTTTGGGAGGCTGAGGTGAGTGGATTGCCTGAGCCCGCGGGTTCGAGACCCGCCTGGGCAGCGAGACCTCATCTCTACAATAAAAATAAAAAAAAATCAGCCGGGCATGGTAGCACATGCCTGTAATTCCGGCTACTTGGAAGGTTGAGGCGGAAGGATCGCCGGAGCCCAGCAGGTCGAGGCTGCGGTGGCCGGGAGCGGCCACTACACTCCAGCAGTCTGGGCGACAGAGTGAGACTCCAACTCAAAAAAAAAAGGGATGCTTCTACACTGTTGGTGGGAATGTAAGCTAGTTTAAACTATGTGGAAAGCATTGTGAGGCGTTTTCATAGACTTCAAAATTAGGTTTTCATGTGATTCAGCAATTCCTCTCTTGGGAACAAACCCAGAGGAATATACATCACTCTACCAATAAAACACCCATACACACATATTTATTTCAACACTATTCACAATAGCAAAAACATAGAACTAACCTACATATGCATGTAAACAGGACTGGATAAAGAAAACGTGGTACATATTTACAGTGGAATATTATGCAGCCATAAAAAGAACTAAATCATGGCCTTCACAGCTGGACACTGTGATGGTAGCTGGAGACTGTAATCTAAGTGAACTATCAAAGAAACAGAGAACTGAATACCACATGTTCTCACTCATAAGCAGCCTCTGAACACTGGTCACATTAGCACAAGTGTGAGATTGGCAGATATGGGACACTGACATGGAGGGAAGCAGGCAGGCGAGGACCACATTGTAACACACTGGGTACCTGATCCACTATCAAGAAGAGAGGATCAGATAGAAGCCCAAACTTCACCTGTATGCAACCTACTTATGTAGTAAATCCCCACTTATACTCCACAACTATAAAAAAAAGCAAAATAAATTTTAAAAAGTAAGACTGTATACACATACACTTATACAATGAGTACAAGTGAAATTGTACAAATCAAAATAAATCATTGGATTGTGTCAATGTCACTTTATAGGTTGTGATATTGTATTACATGCTTTTCAAAATGTTAAAGTGAAAAGCTAGGTAAAATATACACAAGCTCGCTTTGTATTATTCTTTACAATTACATGTAATTCTAGGATAATCTTAATTTGAGTATCAATTAAAATGCAAAAAGATAAAAATGTAATGCAAATACTAATCAAAATAAAATTGACGTGTCTATATTAAAACAGGCTTCAGAAGAAATATATCAAAAGAGCTAAATAAGGGCACTGCATAATAATAAGATAATTGTCTAAGTAGATATAAAAGCTTATATTTACATGCATTTCACAATTAAGCTGCAAAACAACTGGAAGAAAACTAAATAATTGAAGGACAAATTACACAAATTTACTATACTAGTTGGAGATCTCAGTACTCCCTTCTTGTAATCAATAAATTTTATTAGAGCAAATGAGCAAGGGCAGAAAACCTGAACAGCATATCAAACCATTTAACTTAATTGTCCAAGTGTACACAAAATATTAACAATAATAGACCATACCCTGAGTTCTAAAACACACTCAACAAAGTTTTAACAAATAAAAGAATAGACAGTATATTCTTGGATCATAATGAGTCAAACTATAAATCAATAAACAAAAAATACCTCAATGATCCCTTAGTATTTGGAAACAAACCCTGGTTCTTCAAAAATTCAATAAAATAGATGACATCTAGTCAGACATGCCATTAAAGAAAGTACAATGACCCAAATAACTGTGAACATTAAAGAAGAAAATAAAGGACTATTATGAATAACCTTGTGCCCACATATTTAGCATTTACATAAACTGTACCTGTTTCTGGAAACACAAAAACTGGAAAACTGACTCAAATAGATATAAGTAGTCTGAGTTTTCCTGTATCCATTAAAGAAATGAATTTGTCATTAAATAACTTTCAACAAAAAAAACTTTTGGATCAAATGACTTTATTGAACAAATATTAGCAAATACACAGATTTTTTTTTTACAGAAAATCAAAGAGGACGGAATCCTACTCAATTCATTTTATGAGATGAATATCATCCCATTACATTAACCAGAAGCATACATTAAAAGAAGAGCAAACTACAGACTGATATGCTTTAGAAACATAGATACAAAAATCATCAAAAATTTTTTGGAAAATAGAATCTAAAAATACATAAAAACAACAATATATTGCTATCAAATAGGGTTTATCTTAGGAAGGCAGAGCTGTTTCAACATTTGGATCAATCAATGTATTTTATCCTATCAATAGACTAAAGAAAAAATATAAGATCACCTCAATGGTTGTGGAAAAGCTATTTTCATAATTTAAAAATAACTCAGTTAAATCGGTTAAAGAGCACTAGTAAAAATAATACATTAAACACACATTAAATTTAATATTGAAAGACTGGATATTTTTCTTCTAAGTTTGGGAACAAAGAATGTACAATCTCACTATTTCCATTCAATATTGAACTTGTGGTTCTAGGCAGTGAAAAGAAATAAAAAAGCACACATTTGGAAAGGTCCATTTCATTATGTATCTATTAACAGATTACATTTTTGTTTCTGTAAATTATCCAAAGACATATACAAAGAAGCAAGCAGAAATAATAAGTTAGTTTAGTGAGATTGGAGGCACAATGACACAATTTAGAAAAAATTCAATTGCCTTTCTGTGTGCTTTGAATGAGTGGCTGAATATTGAATTTAAAAAGAATCATACATATTATCACAAAATACTCAGTTACAAGCCTAACAAAATATGCAAAATATTTATATGTGTAAAACTACAAAATACTAATGAAAATTCAAAGACCAAAATAAATGAAGAGATTTAACATGCTCATATACTGAGAATTATGATGTAAATTCTTCCTCATATAATCTATTAATTTAATTCACTATCAAGTAAATTTTATCAGGAATGAGCATGTAATGTTTTTGAATTAATATTAAGATATTTTACTTAAGGAACTCTGAAGATTCGGGGCCTCCTTCATGGTCCCTGAAACACCCATCAAGAAACAATACCCTAAATTTCAAAATAATAATAATACAGGAATATTTTGAGGAAACAAATTTGATTATACAATAATAAGAAATATTAACTTGTCATACATTGTTTAACTATATTTAGTAATATGCCATATAAAATAAGTTTTTATATTAAATCTAATTTTGATTTTAAAATCTCTTTGCCTACAAAATCATTTTCAAAGAAAAAGAAACACTGTGTATTACAATCACTCTCACATAGATTATGGCACTACATCTCCATGAAATGTATTACGTCTAAAATTCAATCTATAAATAAATAATAGTTTTATAATACTTATAAACAATGTATGACAATGAAATTGATCTCATATTTAACTTCTATGTACTTTAGTGGCCGCAAATAATATTTTTTTTCTTAAAAACATAATCAGGCTGGGCTCGGTGGCTCAACCTGTAATCCCAGCACTTTGGGAGGCTGAAGCAAGTGAATTGCCTGAGCCCGCGGATTTGAGACCAGCCCGGGAAACTTGGTGAGACCTCGTATGTAATATAAATACAAAATTAGCGGGACATGGTAGCGCGTGTCTGTAGTTCCAGCTACTTGGAAGGATGGGTGGGAAGGATCATGGAGCCCAGTTGGTCGACACTGGGGTGGCCGTGAGTGTGTCCTGCACTTCAGTCTGGACACCAGAGTGAGACTTCAACCACAAAAAAAAAAAAAAGGGTAAAAGATCTGAAATACCTATTTTACCTTTGATTTGAATGTGGCATATTATAGCAATTACTAAAATAGAAATAGAGATCCATGAGATCATACTATAGCTATACAGCAACCATATTTCCTTAACAAATTACGACTACTCAGATACAAGTTATCAATTATTTTATGACAAATATATTGCTAAAAATAAACCAAGTACATTTCTTCTGAAAACTTTTACATATAAAACATTGTTTTTACCTAAGTGTTATATAGTCTCTCTATTTACAGATATTTTTATTTGATAACCTTACTATAAATATGGAAGTTCAAAGCTGAGTGGTGACACATTATGAATATCACAATAGCATAACCCAGGTGTTTTTCAATGTCTTTTCACCTCTTCCCTCTGCTCAGTCATTCCTCAGAAAAATGGCTTTGCCATAATTTCTACTTGAAATGATGACACAATCTGAAATTCCTGTAGTTAGCTATGCTAAGCCTTGCAGCAGGGAAAATGAATTTTCTTAGTGTAGTTAATAGTGTCCATGGAGATCAGTAATGATAACTGAAGAACTTGACCCATTTTTAAACTGGCATGTTTAAAATCATATTTATATGTGACATATGTGATTAATTGTATACACTTCTGTAGTATTCAGGCTTTTTCTTATATGTGAATGCTTCTGGCTGCTGCTTTTGTGTAATTCCAGGAAATTATCTTTTACATTGCATGAAAACTATAGTTTTAAAATACTGTAACTACTTAATAACAAAACAATTAGAAAATATTATATTTAACAACATGAAGCACAGATGTTCCTTGACTTACTCATATCTCGAAAAACCAGTCCTTAACTGAAAATATTGTAAGTCAAAAATGCATTTAACACACATAAACTGCTAAATATTATACATTAGCCTAACCTACCTTAAACATCTTCAGAATACTTAATTATTAGCATAAAATGGGACAAAATTATCTAACGAAAACCTTATTTTTAAAAGTGTAGAATATCTTATGAAATTTATTGAACACAATACACTGTAGAGTACAGTGTTCGTTGTTTATTCTGATGTTTGTGTAGCTGACTGGGAACTTTGGCTGGCTGCCACCATTTAGCATCAAAAGCATCATAACACATAACACTTGCCCAGAAAAAAGATCAAAATTCAAAATCTGAAGTATGTTTTCTTCTAAATGTGTATTACATTTATGCCATTGTGGAGTCAAAAATCCTTCAATTGAGTCATCATAAGTCAAAAACCATCTTTACTATATATAATTCATTAGCAGGTGATTTTTGACTCTATAATCAGTCTAATTTAGATAATAGAAGTTGGTTTCAAGGAGTTTTTGTTGTTGTTGTTGTTGTTTGAGTTGGAGTCTCACTCTGTCGTCCAGAGCCCAGACTGGAGTGCAGTGGCCACTTCTGGCCACCGCAGCCTCGACCTGCTGGACTCCGGCGATCCTTCCACCTCAGCCTTCCAATTAACTGGAACTACACGCACGCGCTACCACGCTAGGCTAATTTTTTGATTTATTGTGGAGATGAAGTCTCGCCAAGTTGCCTGGGCGGGTCTCGAACCCGCGGGCTCAGGCAATCCACTCACCTCAGCCTCCCAAAGCACAGGATTACAGGCTGAGCCACCGAGCCCGGCGATAAAATTTTTTAAAGATGTTTCTAGTTGACTTCTCTATTTAACATTTTCAAATCAAGTAAGATAAGTGTTTTTGCAAAATATATCCAGGATTCAAAGTTTTCCGCTCATGACTCTGCTTAAAAACAATAATTTGTTTTATAACAGGATGACACAGTGAATGGAGCTGACCTACTAATTAATATGCTTATGAAACATTTATAGATGTAATCAATGTTTTTAAATAAGTTTGCTAAGATCAGTCTTCTCCTTTTAAGCTTCTGCTTCAGTGCCTCTGTGATACTGTTTTAAATGAAATATTAATGGATGAATATCAAATCTCTAATTACAGCTTTTATCCTTTTCCCAATGCTTGTCTCTCTGACTTTTTTCTTTTCTCCTTCCTTCCTTCTTCCCTTCTTTCCTCCTTCCCTTCCTTCGTGCCTCCTTTCCTTCTTCCTCTCTCCAGTTCTCCCTCCCTCCCTTATTTCTTTTTTGCCTGTAAGCATTTTTTTAAGAATTAATGAGACCTAATTGATATAGAATACTTGCTCATATTTAATGAATATTTTTTGATAAGTTTTGAAATAAGGAAACACCCATAATAATATTATAACAATCAAAGTACTAAACATATTTATCACCTACAAGAATTTACCTGTGTTCTTTTATGTTATGGGATGTGTGTGTGTGTGTGTGTGTGTGTGTGTGTTTAGATAAATACTTAACATGAGATCTATATTCAACATATTTTAAGGTACAAAATACTATATTGTTAACTGTAGGTATTACATTGTACAGTAGATCTCTAGAATTTATTCATCTCACATCATTGAAATTTCATATCCATTAAATGACATTTCCCCATTTTCCTCTTTCCCAAAGCCCCTGGCAACTGCCATCCAAAGAAAACATGCAAATAATCACAAAGTATATTAAAGGGTCAACATCACTATCAGGGAAGTGCACAACAAAATCACAATGAAGTACTAGGTCATACATATTAGTATGCTATTAGCAAAAAAAGCAAAATATAAAAAGTGTTGTTAAGGAAGTGGAGAAATTATAATTCCTTATATACTGTTGGTGGGAATAAACATTGGTGCAGCCAATATAGAAAACACTTCAGAGGTTGTTCACAAAATTGAAAATAGAACTATCAAATGATCCTGGAATCTCACTTCTGAGCATATATCCAAGGGAAGTGAAATTATTATGTCAAAGGGGTATCTTCACTCATATATTTATTGCATAGATATTCACAATGACTAACATATAGAACAACACATCATCAACAAATGAATGAATAAAGAAATGTGGTATACATATATAATGGCATATTATTTAGATTTCAAAAAATAAAGAAAATTCTTTTTTTTTCACCTTTACGTTATTTATTGTGAAATTGTGGGGTACAAGTCAGGGTTAGGTATACAAATATTCATTGTGCAGGTACGCTTATTGATGAGGTGCGTCCCCCGTTCCCCACTACTGCTTATCTCAGAGCCACCCCCCCACAGTTTTCCACTATTGTTAATCCTTTTCCAATAGTATTAAGATATTTGTTCAAGGTCCACTTATGAGTAAGACCTTATGATACTCAGTTTGTTGTTTCTGTGAAAGATCACTCAGTATTATTGAATTTAAGTTCATCCAGGTTGATGCAAAGTTAATGATTTTGTTCTTTATGACTGCATAATATTCCATTGTGTATATGTACCACATTTTTTTTTATTCAGTCCTCTTTAGATGGGCAGCACAGTTGGTTCCATGTTCTTGCTATTGTGAACAATGCTGCAATAAACACATGTGTGCAGGTATCTTTTTTTTCTTTTTGAGTTGGAGTCTCACTCTGTCACCCAGGCTGGAGTGCAGGGGCCGCTCCTGGCCACTGCAACCTCGACCTGCTGTACTCCGGCGATCCTTCCGCCTCAGCCTTCCAAGTAGCTGGAACTACAGGCATGTGCTACCACGCCCGGCTAATTTTTGATTTATTGTAGAGATGAGGTCTCGCCAAGTTGCCCAGGCGGGTCTCGAACCCTCGGGCTCAGGCAATCCACTCACCTCGGCCTCCCAAAGCACTGGGATTACAGGCTGAGCCACCAAGCCCACTCAGGTATCATTTTTATAGAGCAATTTAAGTTCTTCTGGGTATAGTCCCAGTAGGGGGATTGCGGGGTCATATAAAAGGTCAATTTTTAGAACATTTAAATTTCACCACAGTTTTCCACAGAGGCTATACTAGTTTACACTCCCACCAACAATGTAGAAGTGTACCCTTTTCACCTCATCCTCTTCAGCATGTTATTTTTTGAATTATTGATGACGGACATTCTGACTGGAGTTAGTAGTATCTCAGTGTAGTTTTAATTTTCATTTCTTTGATGACTGAACATTTTTTCACGTATCTGTTGACTGCTTATAGTCTTCTTTTGAGAAGTGTCTATTCATATTTTTGCCCACTTTGTAATGGGGCTGTTTTTGTTTTTTTTTTTCTCTTTTCAGCACATTTGAGTTCCTTGTAAGATCCTAGATGTTAGGCCTTTGTCAGACACAGAGTTGGCAAATATTTTTTTCCCAGTCTGTGGGCTGTCTCCCTGCTCTCTTGATGGTTTCTTTGGCTTTGCAGAAACCTGTCAGTTTGATAAGATCCCACTTGTCTATCTTATCTCTTATGGCGTGGACACTTTGGTTTTGATCAGGATTGGCTAACAGTTCCAAATTCCATGAGTGCCTCCTGCATTTTCTAAGGTTCTTATAGTTTAAGGTTTAACATTTAGGTCTCTGATTCATTTAGAGTTAATTTTTGTGTATGGGGATAGGTAAGGGTTCTGTTTCAATCTTCTACATGTGGTCAACCAGTTTTCTCATCACCATTTACTGAAGGGGTTGTCCTCTCCCCAGTAGTGGGCAGTAGAGGCTTTGTCAAAGATCAGTTGGTTGAGAAATTGAGGTTTTGCTTCCAAATCTCAATTCTATTTCATTGTTCTACATGCCTATTCTTGTACCAGTACCAGGCTGTTTTGATTATTGTAGCTCTATGATAAAGTTTAAAGTCTGGGAGTATGATACCTCCTGCTTTGTTGTTTTTGCTGAGTATTGTTTTGGCTATTTGTGGTCATTTATGTTTCTATATGAATTCCTGTATTGTTTTTTTTAGGTCTGAGAAGAATGTTACTGGTAATTTGATAGGTATTGCATTAAATCTGTAGATCACCTTAGGTAGAATGGACATCTTAATAATGCTGATTTTTCCAATCCATAAGCATGGAATATTTTCTACTTGTTTGTGTCATCTTTGATTTTTTTGAGCAGTATTTTCTAGTTTTCATTGTAAAGGTCTTTCACATCTCTGGTTAGGAAGATGCCAAGGTATTTCATATTTCTTGTGGCTATTGTGAATGGGATTTTGCTTCTTATTTGGGTTTCCGTTTATTTATTATTGATATATGGAAATACAATTATGTTTTGCATATTTATCTTATACCCTGAGACTTTGCCAAAGTCTGTTATTAGTGCAAGGAGGTTTTTGACGGATTCTCTTGGGGTTTCAAGGTAGAGAATCATGGCATCTGCAAAGAGGGCTAACTTGATTTCCTCTTTTTCTATTTGGAATCCCCTAATCTCCTTCTTTCCTGTGATTGCTCTAGCTAGAACTTCTAAAACTATGTTGAACAGGAGGGGTGAGAGTGGGCATCCTTGTCTCGTTCCAGTTTTCAGGGGAAATGGTTCCAATTTCTGTCTGTCTAATAGTATGCTAGTGGTGGGTTTCTCATAGATGGCTCTTACTATTTTGCAGATATTCAAGGGTTTTTATCAAGAAAGGGTGCTGGATTTTATCAGAAGCTTTTTCTGCATCTAATGATATAATCATGTGGTTTTTGTTTTTACCTCTGTTGATGTATTTAATTGCATTTATAGTCATACGAATGTTGAACCAGCCTTGCATCCCAGGGATGAAGCCTATTTGTTTGAGGTGGATAATTTTTGATATGTGTTGTTGAATCCAGTTTGCTAGTATCTTGTTGAGAATTTTAGCATCTATATTCATCAAGGATATTGGCCTGTAGTTCTCTTTCTTTGCTGGGTCTTTGTTGGGTATCAATATGATGTTGACTTCATAAAATGATTTGGGGAGAGTTCCATTTTCTCATTCACCTGTAATACTTACAATAGGATTGATATCAGTTCCTCCTTGTGTGTTTTGTAGAATTCTGCTGGAAAGTCATCTGGTCCAGGCCATTTTTTTTTTTTTTTGCAGGTAGTTTTTGTATGACAAGAGTCAAAAATTGACAGAGTCAATTTTTATTGATCTATTTAGTGTCTCAGTTTCTTCTTGTTTTAACCTGGGGAGGTTGTGTGACATCAGAATATCCTCCATTTCCTTTAAGTTTTCAAGTTTGTTTCTATATAAGTGTACATAGTAGTCTCTGATAATCTTTTGTATTTCTTCAGGGTCAGTTGTGACTTCATCTTTTGTGTTTCTGATTAATTCTATTTGGACTTTTTCTCTTTTTTTCTTGGTCTGTCTAACCAAGGGACCACCAATCTTGTTTTTCCTTTCAAAGAACCAGCTTTTAGTTTCATTGATTTTTTTTGTATTATCTTTTTGTCTTCTAGCTTCCAGATTTGGGCTTTATTTTGTTTATCTGGATTCTTCGACTGAAGTTAGGGTTTTGGTGGTCTTGCATTTCCAACTTTCTTAGGTGACTTGTTAGGCTGTTAACTCGTAATCTTTCCATTTTCTGTTTGTAGGGATATGAATTTCCCTCTTTCTACTGCTTTCATGGCATCCCAGAGGTTTTGGTAAGATATTTCTTCATTTTTAGTTTTTTCCAGGTATCTTTTAATCTCTGTTTTGATTTCCCTGTTGACCCAGGAGTTTCTTAGCATAATGCTGTTTAGTGTCTATGTCTTTGTGGTTTGGGGGGAGCTTTGTTGGTATTGATATTTATTTTTATTCCACTGTGGTCTGAGAAGGTGCATAGCAAAATTTCAATTTTATGAAATTTGTTTATGCTTAATTTATGGTCAAGGATGTGATTGATTTTGGAGTATGTTCCTTGTGGTGGTGATAGAATGTATATTCTGTGGTCATCAGGTGACGGGTTCTGTAGGTATCAATTAAGTCCATTAAGTCAAGAGTCACATTGAGGTTCCAGATCTCCTTGCTGATATTTTGTCTTGATAATCTGTCTAGGGTTGTGAGTGGGGTATTAAACTCTTCAGCTATGATAGTGTTAGAATCAATCTCTTTTTAAAGTTTGCCTAGAAGCTGCTTTATGAAAGTTGGTTCTCCCATGTTGGGTGCATATATGTTTAGGATGGATATTTCTTGTTGGTGAATTGAACCTTTTATCATTATATAGTAACTTTCTGCATCTTTTTAAATTTTTCATAGCTGAAAGGCTATTATGTCTGAAATTAAGATTGCAACTCCTGCTTTCTTTTGTGTTCCATTCACCTGAAATTTTGCTCCCTACCCTCTTACTTTGAGTCTATGAATGTTTTTTCTGGTGAGATGAGTCTCTTGGAGACAGTATATTGATGCCTTATGATGTTTTATCCATTTTACCATTCATGTCTTTTCCATGGTGCATGTAGTCCATTCACATTCAGGCTAATTATTAAAATGTGTGAGTTTATCTGTCATGAAGCTCTTATAGAGTTGTTATTGTTCCTGTTTGTTTATTACCTTTCTTTTGTGGTTTGGATTAATTCATATCTGTTTTCAGTCTTTTTCCTGCACTGTTGTGAAGAACATTGTCTTTCTTTTTTTCCCCTTTCTTCTGTGTTTAATACTTTCTTATGTGTTTTTGTAGAACTGGTCTGGAGGCAGCATAAAATTCTTAGGGATTAAATGTCTGGGAAAGATTTTTAATTCTCCCTCACTGATGAAGCTTAGTTTAGCTAGGTAGGCTATTCTTGGTTGAAATTGTTTATCTTTGAGAACTTTGAAGATTGGGCTTCAAGCTATCCTGGCCTGAAGTGTTTCTGTAGATAAATCTGTTGCTGTTCAAATTGGTCTTCCAAGGTAGGTAGTCTGACCTTTTGCTCTTGCTGCCTTTAGAATTTTTCTTTTATATCTACTTTGTTTGGGCAAATTACTATGTGTCTAGGAGTTAGTCTTTTCACTTGTTGTCTTGCTGGGGTTCTCTGAATTTCTTGTGTTTCAATGGACACAACACTGATGACATGAGGGAAGTTTTCTTGAATAATTTCATGGAATGTTTGTTCTGACTCTCTGTCTCAGGAAGTACAATTACTCTTAGGTTTGGCCTCTTAAGGTAATCTCATCTCTTGAAGGTTTTGTTCTGTCTTTTTAAGCATCTTTTCTATGTTTCTTACAGTTTGAGTTACTTCTATATTTTGGTCCTCAAGCTCTGAGATTCTTTCTTCTGTTTGGCCAATTCTGCTTCCCATGCTTATCAGTTTGTTATTTATTTCATTCACAGTATTCTTTACTGCTGTTATCTCAGTTATCAACTCCTTCCTATTTTCCTCTTGTCTATCCTCAATTCTTTTTAATCTCTCTATTAATGTCTTGATGTCTGGGTTTGTAGTTTGAGACCAGTCATTGTTTGTGTTCCAAAGTCTATTTTCTCAGTGTTTGACCACTGTATGTGACCCATATTCTTCTTTTGGTTTTTCTTCATTTGTGTAGATTTTCCTCTCCCTCCCCCCTCCACTTTTTTTTCTCCCTCTTCTTTAATTCTGTTGTTCAGGAATGGCGAGGTTGCTTTTATTTCTGTTTGCTCAGTATCCTTTTCTTCCTTATAGAACTTTTGGCTTTGTTCACTTCTGAAGCTGGACTGTGTATTGGGGGCTGTACTTTTTGCATTTTGAGATTTAATTGTGGGGGGGTGATTCGGAATCTGTCTCCAGATCCCAGTATCCACCGACAGGTATATGGGCACCCTGGAACCCACTTCCTACTGACTTACAATCTGTCCATACAGTGGGAGTATAGGTTTGCTCCTTGGAAGCAAAATGAGATAAGAAAAAGGAAAATAATGGGGGGGGCAAAAGGAAGGTGGATAGTGAAAAAAGTAAGAGGGAAAACAGACAGATGTACCAATTAACAACTGAAAAGAGACACAAAGACAGAAAAGAGAAAAAAAACGAAAACTTACAGGCAGTCATACAAACCCTCAGTACAACATAAACCTGCCTACTGATATACTCTTACCATACACAAACAGGAAGTCTAAAGACTAGAAAGAAGGAAAAAAAATCAGTAAAATAACAGAAACAATGTAAGTATAACAACAGTATCAAAACCAGAAAGAGAGAGAGAGAGAAAAAAAATAACTAAAACTAAAACCAAACAAAAGTGAGCAAAACTAATAGTCAAAATAAAAAATAAAAATAAAAAAATAAAAGCAATGAACCAGACTGGATCTGAGGTCATTCCTGTAAGTCCCATGTCCTTTCAGCTGTGATCTCTAGTCCCTCTCCTCTGCTTTCATAGCAGGCAGATAGGGTTTCTCACAGCTTGGAGCAGATGTTCCAGGCCTACTTTGGAAAGAGGGTGGATCAGATCTGAACTCACTCAGCTTGCTGCCTGTCAGGTCTGCCACTCAGATCTGACCTGTCTGTGTCTCATCCAGCATGGGAGAGGGGCTTCTGTCTCTCCGGTTTGATGAGATTACCTTAGGCACCAAGTTGGAGGCTGGGCAGAGTTGGGTGGAGCTGGGTGGGGCAATGCAGTTCTCTGCCTTGTCCTGGGACAGAGAAAATGGCTGAGGTGGGCATCTCCTCACTGGGCATGGAATCTTCCCTGGCTTTCTCTGATCCTCTCTCTCCACTGATCAAATCCAGGACTCCAGCTGATCTGCTATAACAGGTGATGGTGTGCGGTTGGTGCCAGGCATTGAGAATCAGTTGGATTCTTTTCTCAGGCATGTTCCTGTGAGCAGCAGACAATCCTGCCAGTGATCTTACCAGCCACACTCCAATCTCAGGGCAATGGGGGCTTACAGTCACCCTGTGAGGGGGGACTCAGGTGCATGAACCTGAGTATCCCCTCAGATGGACTTTCACTCTCCCACCAGTGTACACCTCCTACTCACACAGAGTAGTTATGGACACTAGCCTTTGTGGAGGCTTTCACAGTCCAACCTGTCCATCACCATCTTAAGCTCCACCTCCCAAGAAAATTCTTATAAAACTGAAGAACATTATGCCAAGTGAAATAAGCCAGTTACAGAAGGACAAATACTGCATGGTTCCATTTATATGAAGTCTTCAAAATAGTCTCAAGGTTTTTCTGAATTTTTATGAACATATTAGATGCTTTGCTTAAACTAACAACTAGAATATTAAACAAAATTTCTGGTGAACTGTAGTAAGATACTATTGATGCTCTGACTCAGATCCTCTTTGTCTACTCATGGATCCATACCCCTGTCAATGTGAGTTTTGGTGGCTGGGTCACAGATCTGTCTTTTCTCTAGAGAATTTCTCTTGTGAAATAAATTTACAGTAAAAATTATGCTCCTGAGCACCAAACCTCCACTGTCAATAAGGTCAAGGTCAGACTTCACTTGACTTTACATTATTATATGTCTCTCCCCACCCTATCCTACTTCCATCACTCTATTCCATAATTTCCCAGAGTATTGTTTCAGTAAACCACATGTTCCTGAATCTCTGATTCAGACTCTGTAGGATACCCAAATTTAAACATCTGTTTACTCCTGACCCAATCATTCTTTGAATAACAAAATCAAAATCCAGATATAGTGTTTCTCTGTCCTTCTGTCTCTCTGTCTCTGTCTCTCTCCTAACCTACTTCAAATCAGTCATAACATCTTTCTGGATCACTTAAATTGACTACTCTCTTTCTTAATATTTATTAATCTATACATTTTTCTTTATGAGTTCTGGTTTATTTGTATAACTTCAACAACATCAACTTTATCTACCATTTCTCTAGTTCACTTTGACAGCAGCATGAGATAATTTTATTATTATTAATCTAAAAAACCCAATAGCCATATATATGTGTGTGTATCTATATATAATATCTGTAATTATATATTTATCTTTACATGGTAAGAATTTCATTTACAGTCATAGCTTGCATATATATATATATATATGTATATATATATATATCTCCAAAATTAACAAAGTGATTAATTTCACTTATTAGATTAGCACTTATAAACACTTTGCCATTTAGATATTTTGTCTTCCAAGTATACTATTCCATCACTCTCAAGTCCCACCTTTCATAAAGCCATAGTGCATGAACACAATGCAGCCAAAGTTTTTGCTATGTTGTAACAAGGTATCATGATTTAAGTCATGATCAAGTAACCCTTCTCGGGGAAGTACCAGGCTGCTCGTGGTGGCTCAAGTCTATATTCCCCAGCACTCTAGGGGACTGAGGTGAAGGAATTGTCTGAGTCTACTTTGTTCGAAAACAGCCTGGGCAACTTGACGAGACCTCATCTCTACAGTAAATCAAAAAATAGCCAGGTGTGGTAGCACAAGTCTATAGTTCTGGCTAGTTGAAAGGCAGAGGCGGAAGGATCGTAGATGCCCAGCAGGTCAACACTGTGGTGGCCATGAGTGTGCTTCAGCCTGGGCAATGGAGTGAGACTCCAACTCAAAATTACAAAAAAAAGTTCCAGTCTTTTTTATATTTTTTTAATCTTCTTCCTAGCCCTACCCAGAATCACGCTTAATGTTCCATTTATGGAAATATAGGTTTTTTCCTCGTTTATTTCTTCAAACTTTTTCAGCCACCATCCATTACTCAGTTCCAAAGCCACGTCCACATTTTCAGGTATCTGTAGAACTATACCCTATTCCTCCTAATGACGTTGTTTCAGTCTATTTTGTGTTGCTGCATATTTGAGACTGAGTAGCTTGAAAAGAAAAGAGGCTTACTTAGCTCACAATTTTGCAATCTGCAATTTTCAATAGACAGTGTTGCATCTACAAGAGGGCATTAATCTATTCATGTGGGATCTGCACCTATGAGCTAAACATCTCCTACTAGACTCCACTTCCCAAGACCACCATATTGGAAACCAAATTTCAGCATGAGTTTTGACAGAGACAAACCACATCCAAACCATAGTATATGCCTATTAAGAGTCTTGGGTTGGCAGTTGAGGGAAACTGCCAAAAACAAGGATACTTGCATAATGAACATTTGTATACCCAACCCTGAATTGTACCCCACATCTTTAAAAAAAAATAAGAATCTTAAGTGACAGTGATTATGGAGTTCAGCCTAAATAACAGTCTTTTTCAGATCTCTTCACTCTGTATCAATTCCAATTTCTCAGGAGTTCTTTCAGACATTTTATGTTAAATTAGTGGGAAAGAAAGTACAAATATATTTTGTATTTTGTAAACAAATAGATTTATAAAGAATATTGCAGCATCCATATCTCAATTTTGGCAGAGATTATAGATTATGGATAGCACAATTGATGCTAGTATATGCCTATTTTTATTGGATATTTATAATGAGTTTTCCAGATGACAGAGCATATAATATTTTGTCTCTATAGCAAAGCAATATTCAAAAAAATACAATTTCTAAAATTATTAATAAAAATTACATAAAGATTTGCTGAAAAAATGTGGCTAATATTTGACAAGGTCTGTTATGGTTTAATGGGTTTATTTACCTTCATCCTAGAAGAAATTATTTTACTATTTTAAACTATTTTTGTCCTACAATTAACTTTCTATACTCTGGTATTGGCAATAATATGAAAATGGTAGCTGAGTGTCTAACACATTTGTCAACATCAATTTTAATAATTAAGAAAATAAAAATCACAGCATCAAAAAATTGCAAGACTATGAATGTGTTTGTAGGAGTGGGTTTAGGTCTTGTTTTACTTTGCAAAAGCAACTTGAGATTACTTCATGTTACAGAAATTTTGCTTAATAATGTCCTCATAAGGATAGATCTGAAGTGTTTTTAAACATAGTTTTAGTAAATTAATAAATAAACGACATGACACTTAAATAAAGAGTAGGATAAGTTTCTGTTTTTAACAATCTTAATAAGCCTTTGGTTGCTTGGTATCTTATCCAATTTTTATTTGGTGTCTAAAATTCTTATCTCTTATTTCCCTTTGCCATTTCATCCATTAATTCTGTGCTAATATAATTCTCTAAAATCTTCTTTACATGCTAAAAATTTTGTTTCCAATCATAGCTTGTTTATACCACAAAAACAAAGCATTAGAAAAAAAAATCACATATTTAAATGTTTTAAGACAAAAGGAAAATACAAACTATAAAATATCTAAAATCTACACATAAACTTACTGAAAAATAAAAATAAGCTGATGAAAATGATATTTTCTGCATGTCTGAGTAAATAAGTGGAATTATAGATTAATGTTATTCAGATGATGCATTTAAATTAGTGATCTAATACAATTGACTTGACATTGAAGTAAGAAAATGGTAGGAAACAAGAAAAGAAAGTGGCAGGGATCTCTTGAAAATTTGCTTCTGCTAACAAATATTTGTATGTCTTTATATATTTTCCCATGTAATATAAAGTTGAGATATAATAGAAGTGAAGAACATATATGTTATTGTAAATACAAAAATAATTATTAAAAGATAGAGTAAAATAGAAAATCTATAACAGATAAGAGAGAAAATCTAAAACAAATAAAAAACTATTAAAATGCACACAAAAATTTTGAACACATAGAAGCTATATTATGTTCTTGACTAACACTAGTCAATATAACAGATATCACTTACCCCTCAGGAATTTTAAATGTTAGCAGTATCCTAGTTAAAGTTTCCTTTGAAGTTTTTTTCATTGAGTCAGTTAATTATAAAGTTTTTCTGGAAGTATATAAAAATAGCTATAGGAACCATGGGGAAAAAAAGAAAGATACGGTGATGATCTACTGCAATGAAATAATGAACATTTTTTAGACCACTATGATTTTTAAAAGGTGCACTATTAACCTATGATTAAAGAGAACAATGAAATAGAAAAGAAAGTTCAGAAATAGATTTAAATGTTTATGAAAATGTAATTTGACTTTGTATTCCTAATCAGTTTTATTTAAAGATAAAAAATTTTCAACAATCAATATATCAAGTCTACACAGATTATATATTTAATTATAAAATATGAAATAATACAAGTACCAGAAGACAATGAGTAATGTTTTATAACATGGAATGAGGAAAACTTTTCTAACAAACTTAAAATTCAGAAATAGAAAGAAAACATATATTTGACAATGAAAAATAAAAAGAAGTTGCATGCCCAAAGAAGAAATAAAACAATTTAAAACAATTTAAAAATAGGAAAATATTTGGAAGTTTTATCACTTAATAATGATTATGAATAAAGAAAAAAATCTAAGAAATCTACAGAAAAAAATGGAAAAGAGATTTAAATAACTAATTCTTAGAAAAATGAATATTAACATCTCTTAACATATGAAAAAGATGCTCAGACTCTCATAGTAAAATATAGACAAAGCTAAGATTGCCATTCTTATTAGATTGGCAGATATCAGAAATTTGATAACATATTTTATTAGCATTTTTATTTAAAAACAGACTCACAATTTCTGGTAAGATTGCAAATTATCACCATACTTGTGGAGGGGGATTTGGCACTGCTTATAGTTTGATTTGTTTGACCCCTCCAAATCTCATGTTGAAATTATTTGATCCCCAATTTTGGAGCTAAGACTTTGTAAAAGGTGTTTGAGCCAAGAAGGTCCTTTGGCAGGGATGTGAACAAGTTCTCAATCTATTCATTCCCCAAAGTGCTGGTTGTTGAAGATTCTGGCGCGCTCCCCCCGCCCAGCTTTTTCTATCACCTCGTTGTTTTGCATTTGCTGGTTTCTCTTCCCTTCTGCCACTAATAGAAGCAGTCAGAGGCTCTCATAAGAAGCAGATGCTGGCACCATGCTTCTTGAAAAGCCCACAGGACAAATAAACCTCTTTTCTTTATAAATCACCCAGCTTCAGGTATTCTTTATAGCCACACAAGTGGGCTAAGACAGGCACTATCTTAAACAATTACACATACTTTACTCATTAAGCCAACAACTCACTTTTTGGATATTTCTCAAAGAAGTACTGAAAAAAATATAAAAACTACATGGGCCTTGTAACTCTATATATAATAATAAAGGACTTGGTGCAGCCAGAGTTCTATCAATAGGGCACTGTTTAAATATTTCTCTTGATTATTATGTCTTTTTTTGTTTACTGAAAGTACCTAAAAACAAGGATCAACACAAAAATCAATGAATACTCCTAGCAAGCAAATGGCGTGCTCCATATTTTATGCAAAGTTGCAGTGGAACTTATACAACTGCAGGAAAAAAATAAAAAGTGTGCCTGCCTTCCTGTGAACAGATGCTGGTCTCAAACCCCTGGGCTCAGGCAATCCTCTCACCCCTTTCAGTCTGGTTTTAATTTGCTTTTCTTTGATGATTTGTGAGGCTGAGCATTTTTTCATATATCTGTTGGCTGCTCGTATGTCTTCTTTTGAGAAGTGTCTATTCATATATTTTGTCCACTTTGTATTAGGACTGTTTGTCTTTTTATTTTCGGCACATTTGAGTTCCTTATAGATCCTAGATAGGCTATTGTCAGATATACAGTTGGCAAATATATTTTCCATTCCATGGGCTGTCTCCTCAGTCTCTTGATCCTTTATTTTTCCTTGCAGAAGCTTTGCAGTCTGATGAGGTACCACCTGTCTATCTTATCTTTTATGGCATGGGATTTGGGGTTTTGATCAGGAATTGGTTGCCAGTTTCAATTTCCATAAGGGTGTCTCCTGTATTTTTTAAGGTTCTTATGGGTGCTGGAAAATTGGCAGACCACGTGAAGATTAAAACAAGACCCCTACCTATCATCACACACAAAAATTAACTCTAAATGGATCAAAGAGCTAAACATAAAACTTCTGTTTCTTTCTTTCTTTCTTCCTTCCTTCCTTCCTTCCTTCCTTCCTTCCTTCCTTCCTTCCTTCCTTCCTTCCTTTCTTTCTTTTTTTTTTTTTTGTTGGAGTCTCACTCTGTCGCCCAGACTGGAGTGCAGTGGCGGCTCCTGGTCACCGCAGCCTCGACCTGTTGGGCTTGGGCGATCCTTCCAAAGCCTCAGCCTTCCAAGTAGCTGGAACTACAGGTGCGCGCTACCACGCCTGGCTAATTTTTTTGTTGTTGTTTTGACTTTATTTTTAGATGAGGTCTCGCCAAGTTGCCCAGGCGGGTCTCGAACCCACAGGCTCAGGCAATCCACTCACCTCAGCCTCCCAAAGCGCTGGGATTACAGGCTGAGCCACCTGTAACATCTGTTTCTTAACAAGACAATATCTTGCCTTCCAACTGATGTGTCCTATACAGATATCATTTGCAATGACCTGCTTGAGAAATAAATAGATTTCCTCACAGGTGTGGTCACTTCTCATCATCTTGTCAATACATTATCTTTAATTAGATCTCCCTTAAATATGCAAAATTAATACCCTGTCTTGTAACACTGTTACTCTATCTCATCACTTTATATTCTTTATAGCATAACAACTATGAAAATTACCTTGTTTATTTCTTATTTAACTTAATATTGTTGAATTTTATCTGTCCTTGAATTGACCAAAACTTTCTTAATTCATTCCTTATGAATTTTGTAATAAATTAAATGACATTTCTAGATTATAGCACTATATTATAAGGAAATTGAGAAAAATAACATCAGGGTCTATACACAGATTGTTCGTGGCAGAAATGCTGAGGAAAAGAATAGAGTTTTTGGAAAGAAAAATAGATCTGCTAAAATATCTTTTTATACAATTAAAATGTATTAATGTAAATCAAACATTCTAAGGTCTATTTTCTCACTTAAATTTTCTTACATCATTTTCCATTTTTTGCTAAATGCTATCATTAATTAAGAAACAATTGCCAAGTTTTCACTACAACTCAGATAATTTTGCTTATTCTTTTTCCCTAGACTTGTTTTCATTATATTGCAATCTTTTATTCCTAAATCTATTTTTTACAAAAGTTTATTTTTAAAACTGTTTTGATTTTACAGAAAAATGCAAAGGTATTACAGACAGTTACCATAAAGCTTAAACCAACTTCCCTATTATTAATATTTTCCTTTAGCATGATATTGTTGTTACATTTATTAAACCACCATTAATACCTTGATATAAAACCAAAATGCATAGATTATTCATATGTTCCTAGTTTTCACCTGACATTCTTCTTCTGTTCTAGTATTTCATCCAAGATACCATATTACATTTAGGCCTCATGTCTCCTTAGTTTTCTCTTGACTGTGACAGTTTCCCAGACTTTCCTAGTTTGTGACAATCTTGGAAGTTTTTAGACCCAGTCAGCAATTTTATAGGATGTCTCTTAATTGGGTTTTGTCTGATGTTTTTTCTTAAGATTAGACTGGGGTTATGGAGTTTGGAAATATTCTTACTTTTTGACACTGCAAGATACTTCTGACATATCATGTATATTTTCTGCTCTAGTATTAGAAACAATCATTTCTTTAATGAGTCATGGTTCTTTTTACTGGAGAGTGGTTTAAAAGTAAAGATGTGAGCAGTAGATATGCTGGATGCTGTAACTGCATTGGACACTAGGTTTTATGGCAGCTAGACTCTGAGCTGACAGAGCAAGGAATTATAATCACATACATATTCATATATATATTTCTCTATATAATTATTTGAATCCATAGTAATCCAAAATTAAGTTCATACTGACATCTCTAACATTAATTTATTACCATAGTATCAGTCCATCCTCCTTCTTTTGCTTATTTGTGACTTCTCACATCAACAGTGAGAAAACTCACTTGTATTATCTACCACCTACGCACTTGATAGTTCAATTCTAATAAACATGTATATAAGTTTTATGATTGTTAATTTATATTCCTATGTGGGAAACTTTGTCAAATAAATTGCAGTGCATATATGCAGTTGCTTTTGTCTTCAGTCCTACAGACTCTACTCATTTCCATAGGTACTTGGGTCAGCACTTTTTCCTGATTCCCTGCAATACATTTGTTCATATATTTGTAATAGACTTAGTTTTATCACATTCTACATTCTATCCTCGAGTCACCTGCACATCTAAATATTTTTAAAAACTTGCATACATTAAGGTTTATACTATGAGGTGTAAATTAGATGAATTTTACCAATTAGTGTCATGCATCACACAGTATCATACAGAATAGTTTTACCATTCTTGGATAAATCCTGTGTTTCACCTACCTAGTCAACAATTCCTCATTTCTCAATCCCTTGGCAATTATTTTTTATAGCAATTATAGTTTTGGTTTTCCAGACTTGGAATCATGCAGTATAAAAACTAGCTTTTTAACTTAAAATATGCATGTAAGATCAATTCATGATATTTTGTGGCTTGACAGTTCACTTTTATCATTAAATAATTATTCATTATATAGATGTACCACAGTTTGTTTCTCCATTTATATGTTAAAGAACATTTTGGAGCCGGGCTCGGTGGCTCAGCCTGTAATCCCGCACCTTTGGGAGGCTGAGGTGAGTGGATTGCCTGAGCCCGTGGGTTCGAGACCCGCCTGGGCAGCAAGACCTCATCACTACAATAAATAAAAAAAAAATCAGCTGAGCATGGTAGCGCATGCCTGTAATTCCGGCTGCTTGGAAGGCTGAGGCGGAAGGATCGCCGGAGCCCAGCAGGTTGAGGCTGCGGTGGCCGGGGGCGGCCACTGCACTCCAGTCTGGGCAACAAAGTGAGACTCCAACTCAAAAAAAAAAAAAAAAAAAGAACATTTTGGTTGTTTCCAGTTTGGGAACATTTTAAATGAAGCTACTCTCATCATTTACATGTATATTTGGGAATAGATATAAGTTTTCAAATTACTTCAGTAAATACCTAAAAGCATGATTGATGGTTCATATGGACAGACTATCTTTAGATTTATAAGAAAATTGCAAACTGTTTTAAAAAATGACAGTACATTTTTTTCCTACAACCAACATTGAATAAGAGTTTCTGTTGCTCTACATATTTGCAAGCAATTGGCATCATAAAGTTTTTATTTTGCTTTGTTTTTGGTTTGGAGAAGGGGATTTTAAGCATTCTAATTGGTGTGCATTGGTATCTTATTGTTGTTTTAGTTTATAATCCTCTAATGACAAATTATGTTGAGCAATTTTTCATATGTTAATTTGCCATCTGTGTATCTTCATTGATAAAATGTCTTTCAGATATTGTTTTCAATTTTTAAACAGTTTTTTTTTTTACTGTATTTGAATTTTAAGATTTATTTGCATATTCTGGATAGAAGTCCGTTATCTGGTACTGTTAACAATGTCTTTCATGGAGAGAAACATCTTTTTGTCTGTTTGTGTGCTTTATTTTAATCAAGTTTCTCTTATTAACTTCTTATTTTATGTATTGTACTTTTTTGTGTTGTAGCTAAAACCTCATTGCCAAATTCAAGATCTCTTGAATTTTCTCTCATTTTTTAGAAGTTTTCCACCTAGATTTATGACTTATTTTGAATTTAAACATTTCAGCTTAAATTTATTTTTTCTTAAATATTTTAATTTGTTAAATTATAACCAATCTTTTTAAAACATTGTATCTTAAGGAATACTAATTGGATTTTTTTTTTTTTTTTTTTTGAGTTGGAGTCTCACTCTGTCGCCCTGACTGGAGTGCAGTGGCCGCTTCCAGCCACCGCAGCCTCGACCTGCTGGGCTCCGGCGATCCTTCCGCCTCAGCCTTCCGAGTAGCCGGAATTACAGGCGCGCGCTCCCACGCCCAGCTAATTTTTGATTTATTGTAGAGATGAGGTCTCGCTGCCCAGGCGGGTCTCGAACCCGCGGGCTCAGGCAATCCACTCACTTCAGCCTCCCAAAGGCGCAGGACTACAGGCTGAGCCACCGAGCCCGGCTTGGATTTTCTTATTTTGTGTTTGTTTATAAGATGTTGTTTAATTAAATACTATATAATTATTTAATGTTCTCTATTAGATTATAAAGTATTTGAAGAGTACAATCTTATCTTATGCAGTTTTCATATCTAGAATGACTAGTAAACATAAAACAAGTATTACTCTATTATGATTGCCATAGTTTTTTATATCAAAAAATTGTTTCAAAGAAATTCCTTTCAAAAATTAAAACAAAACACACAATAGGAAAAAAGCAATGCTATGGAAAAGAAGCATATGGAAAAAAAGTACATGTTTTTACTGCTGTCTCTGATTGCTTCTCAGTACATGTTGGGAGCAACTTTGAAGAGAATTTTTTATTTGCATTCAGTTCTAATAGATTTGTAACTCCAACCTCCAATATTATTGATTTTTCTTTTATATTTTCATTTTTATTTGATCCTGAAGGAGCTATTCTTTGGCTTCTACATGGCTTTTAGAATTGGATAGAATAACTTATTTAAGATACCCTGTTTGCTTTTGTGAATGTATGCTTAAGCAGTTTTTCTCTCATCATTTCCTTTTGATAGTGCACTTTTCTTCTCTATACATTTTCTGAATCTAAAAGGCATCTTGTGTTAGCCAACTAAACTTATAGTTTATGTCATGTTTTTTATTCTATGTTTTGCATCAAATAGAGGAAAATAACAATTGTGTCATATTTGGATGGCACTTTGTGGTTTTCAAAATGCTTTTTCTAGAACCCAACCCTCACAACAAGTTAAATAGGTAAGTATATTCATAACCTTTTTCTTATTGTTTTACCAATATCATAAGTAAGACCAAGAAAAATTAGGTGACATTTACATAGTCTCACATACAATGAGTGAGATATTGTCTCTTCACCTGCAATAGGCTTTCTAGCTAACCAAATCTGACAACTTTTTAAAAAATACAGATTTGCAAAATCTTTGTTGTATTTTATTAAATGCATGTCAAGATTGCTTCTAACCTCAAGAATTTACAAATGCTTCTAGATTAAATTAGAAAAAACATATTGAAAATTGTTATGATTATTTAAATTTTTTCTTGGTTTTCATGATCTATCATATTTCCTCCCTCTACTCATCTACCTTTCTCAGTTTTCCCCCAGAAGCCAGAGGAAAAAACAGTGCACAATAAAAGAGTAATGATCAGGCTTTGCACACTATCTTTCTTCTATGAAGAGTTATGGATGTTACATTTTAAACAGGTGTGATGGTTTTGGTACTTGGGAAAGTTCATGAGAATTTGAGTTTTCTTTTCTACCATGATTATTAACATTTCTAGGTCACATTACATTGGGATCCAGGCACAGCATGGTTTCACAGCTCTACGTGGATCTTAGACTTTAAGCTATGTTTAGAATTCTTCAGACACTTGAAGATAATTCCTTACATTTGTAAAAGTTTAGGATAAGAGAATTGTGTACAGCATGCAGTTCTCCTTTGTCTAAATATAACCTTCCTTTGGAGTTGTGTCATGATGTTAGATGTTCATAAGATGGTATAATAAAACTAAATTTACATGGTTTTTTGGAATCAGTTTTTCACAGAAGACTGATATGTAATACATTTTCATGACTCCAAATTCACCAGTATCCAAGGCAATCATATTATTTCTCATGTACATGGGTTTTTAGTTTTCTTTTCTATTTGCAGTTTGGCATGTATCATCAAAATGATCTCTTTTGTCTTATATGTATTGGAGAAGAAAGATCTAAATATATTATATACTAGGAAGCTCATTGACCCATTTTCAGTTCATAAACTGGACATAAAGTATGAGACGTATATACCATTGAAGGACAATTTAAAAAATGGTGTCATAACCAATTAACAATTTGAAAAATGAAGTGGCCATGTTAACCAATTTGATCAGCAATGTTATAGTTCTTGATCGTTATCAATATTGTGTTTTTACTGACTGTGAGATGTGGGTGGGCATGGAAACATTAGACCTATTCTGCTTCTAGGTGAAAGAGACCTTGAAAAATCTGGAATAAACACACTACAATACTGATTTTTGATTTACCTTTTCTGAGTGAGCATTCTGGTAATCCTGAGATCAAAGTAGACTTTCTCCAGCCAGTACTTTTATGGAGAAAAAAAAATGCAAAAGTTTAAGAGATTGGATGTGGTAACAATTAATACTAAGTTTTTATTTCATAATTATTTACTAATAGATCAACATTGTTACTTTTCTCACCAATAAATTTTGTTAACAAAAACTGGACATTTGTTAAAGTGAGTTTTACGAAGTTGAAATATATTGTAAAATTTAAAAAAAAATTCCCAGTACCAATCTAGACCATCACAAAAATGGGTACACAAATTCCTTATTATGGTACCATACAGAACATTGTTATCTAAGCCCAACTAACAACTTAGCTGTGATTAAAGACCTAGTGCTAAGTCTGACAAAAAAATTTGGTCGTGATTGAAGATCTAGTGCTAAGTCTCTTAACCAGCTGCCAAAATAAACTTTCTTATATAAGTTACAGTTCTACCCTTTCATGTTCTACTCTGTAGTTTCAAAATTATCTCCTTGTTTCTGTTTAGATCACCAGCTACACTCCCATAAGTTTTCACAATCTACTATAGAACATTTGTAGCCATTTCAAGGTGTACTTACTGCATACACATTCACAAACGGAAATGGACTTTGTAATGTAGGCAGAGAAAGTATCATCAGTTTCTTTTTTACAGTTGGCCAAAATCCATGCTCATGAAAATTGAATATCTTCAATCAAATAACATAGCAAGTGGAAGAACTGCAAACAACTGTTTCTCATTTTTGAGTTAATTTTTCTACCAAATATGTTTTTCTTGTACTTGACCATACCAAATGACTACATTTGACAAGATTTAACATAAGAGTGTTTCAATTAATCAGATAATGCCTCTGTCTCTCTCTCTCTCATCCCCTCTCTCTCATTTTGTCTCTCTCTCTCTCTCTCTCTCTCTCTCTCTTCACCTTCTCTCTTGTCCCATTTCTCTCTCATCTTTTCTCTCTCATCCTCCTTCTCTCTTCCTCTGTCTCTCTCTGTCTCTGCCTCTCTCTCATCTTCTCTCTCTCATCCCTTCTCTCTCATCTTAAAAAAAAACAAAAACAGAGCGTTTTACTTTGCAAGATTTTGCACTACTTTTAGTGAAGAAAGGGATCAAGAAATGACATATATAATGCAGTTTGTCACTGTTGACACAGAAATATGTAACCATTCATGTGAAGTTTAGCTCAGTGTAGATGGTTTTTGCTATTACAATCTATTCAAAATGTTCATTTTACTAATGCGTTCACATTATATTATCACTTTGCCATATTTACCTAAGTAAATGGAAAAAAGAATATCTGAGAGAGATCGTGTAACTAAATAGAAACACAATTAATATTTTCAAATTCAATATATAATAGAGAAGGAAGAAAGAAGGACCAGAAATACAAGATTTATCTAAAATTAAAATTGGCTGTTGAAGTGGAAGGGAAAAATGAAATAAAAGAGATGACAAATTAGCAGGTGGAATCCCATTCTGTTTTTCATTAACTATTGTGATTCAGAGAGATTCTTTCACATTTGTCTTAGGAAAATGGATATTTTTGGGCATTCAAAGAGACAGCTAACTGTTCCAGGATATAAACAAAGTACTGAGAATAGACAAGGATTTGAAACACAGCCATTTTAAGATCACTAAGCTTACATACTCATTTCTTCGATTTCACGCCTTTATCTAGGTCTGCATAAATCTAATTGGAAATAGTAACTAAGTTCAACAAAGAAAATTGTATACACACATTGCATATAAATATTTGTGTTTGTGGCAAGAGTGAAAAGATGGAAAAATGTGAGAGGCCCTTTAATTTTCTAGGCTTCTTAATATTTATTTGAACAGATGTTGAAGAATTCTACAAATACTTTTGAATGCTATAAAGGTGGTTTAAAAAAATAAAGGCGGTTGATGAAGGTGGCTTTCCTTGTGGCAAAGGAAAAGTAAAAATTTCCTTGTGGATTAAAGTAAAACCTAGCAAGTGGAAGCAGGTAAGAGGAGGTCTGATTAGTTACTTGACAGTGAATCAGGCAGAAAAAAGAAACTTTCTTTTTAGTATTCTTTAGAGGACCACCTAATAATCATTCTCATAAAATATTTTCAAATGAATTTATTTTTCACAAAATTTTCCAGATGTTTTTGAGCTTTCTGAAAGAATATGCTCTACTAGCAAAAGTTAATAGATACTATTTACTTGGGAAAATGCTGCATGCTATAAAATATTTTTTGAAATCTAAAAAAGGAAATGATTCTATTTCAGCTAAGTAAAATATCCATTTATATTTTCAAAAACACATACAGTTGTGAATTGGGAAAATATGCAGCTATATGCAGAAAACTGCACCTGTGAAGATTTAAAATTTCAGTGACTTTGTGCTTTTCTAAATTCCTACTTTTCTTAGAAATGTAGTACAAGATATCCTTAAGAAATATTATTTCCCTATAGTAACATATAGTAAATGTCTGAGTTTTGAAACATATTGAAAACTAAAAATCAAATTTTTATCATAAAATAGAGTATGACCAATGTGTATTTGAATTGCATTATGATTTATGCCTCATAATCAAAGTTAATACTATTAAGTAATATTAAGTTTCCTAATTCTGTATCTGTCTAAAAAAAGTAGAAGGCTTATGGATTTTTTTCCAGTTTTTTTTAACATCATAGACAAAATACATTGCAATTTACTTTGTATTTTCATTCTTAAAAGATAGAGGCTGACAACGCTTAGAGTTCTAACTTGATTAGTGATTGAAAAAAAAGGCCCTCTTCTCTGTTTTCTTGAGAACTATTTTATATTTTTTTCTGTACGTTACTAATACTTTCTGGGGATATAAAACTATGACGTTGTATACAGAAGAGCACCCAACCCTATTTTATTTCCTACCTCCTTACAATAATCTTTTATTTTATTAGATAGAGGCTTTTATGTCTTCTTTATTACTTGAGATTTTTCAAACTGTTTATAAAATATAAGTTATAATTATTATTAGATGTGAAAGGAGTTCATAAAATATGTATTTTAAAAAATAGAACAAGATTTCTGATTTCGGGTATCTTACAGACTAAGATATTAATGGGTAATGTGTCTCCAAGAAAATATATAACATGAAAGTATGTGAATCATTCATTGGAATTTTCTATCTAGTAAGCAGAGATTGATAAAACTAGTTATAAGATTTGCAGGCCTGCTATTTGTTGTTATTGTTCTTCACACTCAGAAATAGAATCAAAAATCACCTTGCTCTCTAAATATTATTAAAATGTAGTTATTAATTGAGGTTAAACAAAAGATTAAGATTTTTAATTCCACAGACGAATGTATAACATTTTAGATCAACTATACAAATAAAAAAAAAGATTAGATGTGTTTCACAAAGTTGTGGTTCATTAACAATTGCCAACAACAGTTTTCACAGACCTAGAAAATAAAATACTTAAATGTATAAAGAAGCAAAAAAGAGCCCCAATTGCTAAAGCCATTCTCAGCAAAAAGAACAATGTAGTAGCATCACACGCCCAGACTTCGAATTTTGCTACAAAGCTACAGTAACAAAACAGCAAGGTATTGGTACAAAAATAGATACATAGGCCATAGGAACAGAATTGAGTACTTGGAAATAAAACCATAGGCCTTCAACCAACTCACTTTGGACAAAGCTGATTTTAAGACAAGCAGACAAAACAAATGCAAAAATAAAACACTGAGGAAAGAAAACTCTATGTAGCAAATGGTGCTGGGAATACAGACTAACCAAATGTAGAAAAATGAAAGTGGATTCCTACCTATACTTATTTATAAAAATTATCTCAAAATGGATCAAGGACTTACATGTGAAGTCTCAAACTATAAAAATCTTAGAAGAAAGCTTAGAGAACTTCCTTCTGGACATCAGCTTAGGTGACGAATTGATGGTCAAGTCCTCAAAAGCAAATGCAGCAAAAACTAAAATAGATGGATTGGTCCCTATCAAGCTGAAAAGCTTATGCATAGAAAAAGAAACTCATCAAGAGAATAAAGAAAAAACTTACAGCAAGGAAAAACAAATATTTGCAAACTATGCATCTGAGAAAGGCCTAACATCCAGCATCTATAAGACATTCAAATTAATTGAAAAATTAAAATAAAATAACCCCATTAAAAAGTGGGCAAAGGACATGAACAGACACTCCTCAAAGGAAGGCAAAGAAGCAGCCCACAAACATAGTAAAAAATGTTCAGAATCACTAATTACCAAAGAGATGCAAATCAAAATTACAATGAGATACCGTCTTACACTAGTCAGGATGGTTATTATTAAAAAGTAATAAAAAAAAATTACAGGGTTGGCAAGGCTGCAGAAAAAAAAAGAAAGAAAAAGAAAGAAAAAAGAGAACACTCATATACTGTTACTGGGAATGTAAGCTAGTTCAATCTCTTTAAAAAGCAGTGTGGAAATCTTTCAAATAAGTATAAACAGAGCTAACATTTGACCCACTCATCTTTGACAAAACCCCACTAATATCAATCACTGGGCAGAGGAGAACTTCTTCAGCAAATAGCGCTGGGAAAACTGACTGACTGCACGCAAAAGAATTAAACAGGACTCCCAGTTACAGCCATATACAAAAATCAGCTCTAAATGGTTAAAGATATAAATGTTAAATCCTCAAACTATAAGAATTTTAGAAGAAAACGCAGGATATACCTTATGCACATTGGAATAGGCAACCAATTATTATTGATCATAATCCCAAAACTGTATGCCATAAAAGATTAAATACACAAATGAGACCTCATCAAACTGAAAAGCTCTTGCACAACAGAAGAAACCACCAAAAGAGTTGGGAGACAACTGACAGAATAGGAAAAAATATTGGCTAATTCTGTCTGACAAAGTCCTAACACCCAGGATTGACAAGGAACTCACCTGAGTCAAAGGCAAAAAAAGCAAACAACCCTATTTTAAAAATGGGCAGAGGACCTAAATAGACATTTATCAAAAGAAGACATACTAACAATCAACAGATACATTAAAAAATGCTCAGCTTCACTGATCATCAGAGAAATACAAAGCAAAACTACAATGATGTTCTACACTATTCTGGTAAGGATTGCTATCATTAAGTCAAAAAACAACAGATGCTGATGCGGGTATGGTGAAAAGGGAACAATTCTACACTGTTGGTGGGAATCGAAGCTACTTCAACCTTTATGAAAAATAGTGTGGTGATACCTAAGGGAACTAGAAATTGACCTTCGATATGATCCAGATCCAGCAATCCCCCTTCTGGGAATTACCTGGAGGTGCACAAATCGTTGTACAAGAAAGATACCTGCATGTGCATGTTCATTGCTGTGCTATTTACAATAGCAAAAATATCGCACTCCTGCCCATGGAAAGTATATCCTCACTCCAGGTATAGCAACAAACTTTCTCTAACAAACTATCAAAATGAAATCCAAGATGACAAATCTATGTTTACTTTGATCACTCCATTAATTACAATCCTCTGAATCATTTGGCTGGATAAAGAACCTGTGGTGTATATACACAATGGAATACTACATAGCCATAAAGAAGGACAAAATCACAGACTTTTCAGCAAATTGGATGGAATTAGAGACAGTCATTCTTAGCAATCTATCATAGAAACAAAGAACTGAATACCACTTGTTCTCACTCATAAGTGGGACCTGAAAATTACTCACACCAGCACAAGGAAGGGGTTGGCAGTTGTGGGACAATCCCAGGAGAGGAAAGAAGGGGGGACCATGTAACAACATAAAGGGTACCTGATCCTAAACCAGAGGAATTGAGGATCAGTTGGAGACTCAAATTTAACCTGCACACAGATTACTTATATACCTAATCCTGACTTGTAGCCCACATCTTTAAAATAAAATAAAGTACTTTAAAAAATATAATACTTGAAACTATGAACGTACTAGAAAAAAACATAGAGGAACATCTCCATGGTATTGGTCTGGGTAATGACTTTTTGGATATGATCTCTATAGTGCAGGCAAAAAAAGCAAAAATAGACAAATGAGATCATATCAAACTTAAAAGCTTTTGCACAAAGAAGGAAACAGTAGAGTGAAAAGATAATGTATAGAATGAGAGAAAATATCTGCAAACTATACATTTAATAAGGGATTATATCCAACATATATAAGGAATTCAAACAACTCAAGAGCAAAAAATAACCTGATATAAATATGCACTAAGAACCTGAATATATATTTCTCAACAATGATATACTAATGACTAATAGGTATATGAAAAAAAAGGTCAACATCATTAATTTTCAAAGACATGCAAATTAAATCCACAATGAGATATCATCTCATACATGTTTGAACTACTATTATTAAAAAATAAAAGATACAAACATTGGAGAGTTTGTGGAGAAAATGGAACCCTCATACACTACTGGTGAAAATGTAAATTAGTACAGCCATTATGGAAAGCAGTGAGAAGGTTCCTCAAAAAAGTAAAAGTAGAACTACTATATGATCCAGCAATTACACTACTGGGTATATATCCAAAGGAAATGAAATCAGTATATGAAAGAAATATCTAAAAATTTCCATTTTTATTGCAGTATTACTCACAAAAGCCAATGTAGAAAATCAACAGATATATCCATCGATGGATGATGGGTAAAGAAAATGTAGTATATATATGCAGTAGAATACTATTAACCCATACAAAAAAATAAAATGTTGTCATTTGTGACCACATAAATTAACCTAGAGGACATTATGCTAAGCAAAATAAGCCAGGCACAGAAAGACAAATACCACATTTTTTCACTCATCTGTTGAGTCTAATATAGTTGAGGTAATGGAATATGAGAGGAGAATGTTGGTTTTCAGGATCTGGGCTTGATGAACTGGAGGAATTGAAAACATGTTGGTAAAACTTATCAAATTTTGTTTAGATGGGAGTAAAATGATCAATACATCTATTGTAAACTATGGTGACAATAACTAAAAGCAGTACTCTTGAATAATGCCTAGAGAGGTTGCAAAGTGTTCTCATCACACAAATGATATCTACGTGAGATAAGGCATATGTTAATTAGGTAGATTTAGTCATTCTGCAATGTACAGTCATGTGCCACATAATAACATTTTGGTCAACAGTAAACTGCACATTTAACAGTGGTCACATAAGTTTATAATACTATATTTTTACTGTATATTTTTTATGCTTAGATACACCAATACTTGCCACTGTGTTACAGTCACCTAAAATCTTTAGTTAATAAAATGCTACGGTAGCCTAGGATCAATAGGCTACATATATAGTGCAGGTATGTGGCAAGTTGTATCAAACTTATGTACACTATGAGGTTCACACAATGACAAAATTGCCTAACACATTTCTCAAAGAATCTTCATTGCTAGGTTACACATGACTGTACATATATCTCAAAATATCATGTTTACATGAAATACACTCAAATTATAGGTCAGTTGAAAGCAAGAAGAAAAGAAAGGAAGGAAAGAAGGAAGGAGGGAAATGTATGTGAGGAAAAATGAAATGTCAATGATTGGTTGGTGTCAAATAGAAAAGAATAAAAAGGGTAAAAATATATATGAATTTGAGGGAAGATGATGTGTGTGTATGTGAATGTCTGTGTGTAAGAGAGAGAGAGAGAAACAGAGAGAGACATTTTCCCACAGTCATCCTTGCATACCACCATTATCCAACTTAGAGTAGTATAGTCCCAGGCCTATAAATTCAACTCTCTTTGAAATGTTGGTCTCTGTAGCTTATAAACACACAAAAATTTGCATGATCAAGTAGAATTCACCTTCTTGTCCCATTCCTTCATTCTCCGGCCAACCTACTTCTTTGTATATTATCTAAGTATATAGCAAAATAGATATAAGTTCCTCAAATAACAGAAATATCTTTCACCATTTCCTTGTCACCTTTTTTAAACATCAAGCATAAAATTCTGATTATGCTATTTCTCAAAGATAAAGTCCTATTTACATTCTCCTTTACACCACGAGGTAACAAATAGTGTAACCAGTTTTTAATTAAAGGCAGTCTGCTTTTGGCCTGTTTTTTAAACCATTATACCATAGGCAACATGGTATATCACAGAAAAAGAACACTTTTGTGATGAAACAATGGTACTATTAAAATTAATTAATTCAAATGCTTTTCCATCATAGTTATAGGGCTAATTCCTAACCACATAGAGTGAAATATATATCAATTACTTTTTAGTTGTTGGATTAAAAATTTAAATAAATGCATGGCAAAGTCTACTCTGTAGATAAAAGCACTAGCTATTTCCCTGAAAAACATGTCAGTCGCAGAAAAGGCCAAACATTAGCAAGAATAGTGCAAAACTAAGGCGGTTTCAATGGCTCTCAAATTCTACGCCTAAGTAAAGACGATTTGATGCTTGCTTGCTCAGATATCAAACCAGTGTTCCTCTAAGTAAAACTCCCAGTCTCAGGTAACAGCCATCACACCATATCACCACTGGATCCTCACTCCAGGTGTAAAAGCAATCTTTTTCTAACAAACTACCAAAATGAAATCCAAGATGACAAATCTCTGTTTATTTTGGTCACTTCACTAATTATAATTCTCTGAATCATCTGAACTTGAACCCCTATAGTTTTCTAGGCTTCTCCATTGAACCAAGCATTTTTAAATTCTACTTTATCTTATAAACATTCTTTATCCTATCTGATATGCCCACTCTAGGGTCAGTGAATCCTTGCCATTTACTTGTGTTTTTTGACACCTGTATGTTTTTTAATTCACTACTTTCTCTAAAGCCTTTTCACAGGGAGAAAATTAGTCCCTCATATCCACAACTACACAAAGTGGAGAGGTGATTTCTCTTTGCTCATCTTCCAGTGCCGCTTTATGACCAGTAGTTTGTCACTTATTTAATGATAACTCTGTTCCTTTGGGAATTGTATTATCCAAATAGAGTATTCTTTTTCTCTAAAAATTAGAAAGAGATATTTCCCACTAGTCACTTCTCATCTATCTTGATTTCTCCTTATTTGGGATCACTCTCATTCACCATTACAAGCAGATAGACCCTGCTACCAAAATTTAACTTTCGTGATACTACTCAATATTCAGTGGAATGGACAAGAGGTTAGTGAGTTAAATGAGCCTAGAATTTTATATATTTATCATTTTTAATAATGTGAAATTGCAGCCTAACTTTGCATTTATGACATATTGCTTTAATTATTTTGGAATCATTTTGTTTCTTGAGAAGTTTAAACATAATGAAGGTTTTTGGAAATGTATCTCAATAGTAATTGGTTATTTTGACACCTCACTGACAAGGGTAACTGCATAATGAATATTTGTGTACCAAACCCTGAATTGGACCTCACATTTTTAAAATAAAAAATCAAGAAAATAAAAATAGAGAAAAATAAGTTAAAATAGTAAAACATGATTTTGTATATAGAATTTAATATTTCTTGAAGAATTTTTATTTACAAATTGTAGGAACTGTGTTGCTCAAACTGCAAAACTCACATTCTAGATATCAGCCTGAGGCTCTACCCCTAGGTGGAGCTCTGGTTTCTTGTTAATTATGAATCATTTATTGCTACTCTCTTATCTGCAGGGAACACCAAGGAAGAAAGAAAAATTACCAGGTTGAATGAAGACATGAAAAGAAGGTAGTCTAAACTCAAAACTATTAACATTTTCTTATAATTATATTGCTGCTATGCTCGGTTGATTATTTCAAACACATCTCTAATATATATTTCTCCTGTGTTTTTATAAAAGACCTTTCTCATACTGTTGATAAGAATATCTTATTGTAATTTTGTTCTTTGCTACTCTAGTGAAAACTCTATCCTAAAAAGATACACATTAAACAGCACTCTAAAAAGCTATGATATAAGTTGCAATGAATAAAGTAGCACATATTTAACACTGAATCAAATATTAAGTATTTGA
The DNA here is from genome assembly GCA_027257055.1 of Cephalopachus bancanus. NCBI lineage: Eukaryota > Metazoa > Chordata > Mammalia > Primates > Tarsiidae > Cephalopachus > Cephalopachus bancanus. Next base: position 8,867,304 of record JAPVLO010000024.1, on the reverse strand, counting down.
TTTTGGATGTTATTTTTATTAACATTAAATTGATTTGCAATCATTTTAGTAGTAAATAAAAATACACATATATCTGTAATATTGTGTTAGGTATATGTATGCGTAAAAGTACATAAATATATATTAAATAAAATATATTTACATTTTATTGACCACATAAAAATAAATCAGTGTACAATGACTTTGTTCATCCCTGAATAGGAGATAGCAGCATTGTCATCACCTGAACAATTTTTAGAAGTGCAGAATACTTACTTCAGATCCACTGAATCAGAATTTGCTATTTAGCAATCACCAGGTGCTTTGTAAGCAATTTAAATATTTTCCTCACCGTCTTAAAATTGAAGTCTTAGTTACAAACAATGAAATTTACCAAAGTCCAATCTATCTGTTTTTCTAATATATAAAGTCTGTGCCTTTTTGTTTAATATACTGATTACTTGCCTATCTAAAATTTTTTGTGGTACTGTACTTCTTATATTATTTCTATTTTTGTAAGCTATCACAATCCAATTTGCTACTAACTTTATGTAATGAGACTACATTTTTTACTCATGTATTCTCTGGGAGTATAAGCTCACTGAGGGTAAGCTTCACCATATTATTGATTATCTTCAGTATAGAAACAGAAGAGACAACAAAAATAAGACTGACAGAGGCAGAATCCAAGACTAACAGAACAAAATATTATAATATTTAACCACAACAAAGTATTAATAAGACAATTTAGCAGTTAACCTTAGAGCTAATTCTCGAACACAATAACACAAGTATACATACATTTTAAAAGATGCCTACAGCTTTAACAGTAGGTGAATGTGATCTCCTTAAAGTATTACAGAGCATGAGGCAAGTATTTTCCTACTAATCAAAGAAGACTAATCTCATTTTTTTGCTCATTGACATTATTCTGTAATTGTACAACTACCTTTAAATCTACAGTGCTAATGATCTTGCTAGTTACTTATGGTTCAAAGAGAAGTTACTTATGGTTCAAAGAGACAAAACTAGATGTCTCCTTATATGTTGACCCATATTCTGAACAGTTCAACCAACTATGGATAAATTATGTGTATGTACTTCCAGGAAGCTTGAAAAAAATATTGGCTATGCATTTGTTCTATCAAATATTACCGAAAAATAGAATCAAAATGAAAACTCTCTTTCTGATTACACAAGTACACAAAGTTCATAGTAGAAGCCCTTTTGCTCACAAGTATACAACCACAAGCAACATTAAAGATTTGTTATTTGTCATTTGAAATTCAATCAAATTTTTCATGAAGATTGCAAAAAAAAGTCAAAAACTTCCATACTGTGTGAAGGTAAAGGCGTTTTGGTCTTAGAAGTCAGAATTACTGATACACTAAATATGTAGAACCTTGGTCTAGTTTATTTTTTTTCATGTTTAGTCTATGGATTATTTGTGATGTTCAGATAATTTATGATTCAAACTTTTAGATGATGGCTCAGAGCAGAGGATAAAGGAGCTGGAAATAGTCAATGGCAATTTTAGAATTTTAGCATTCCTATGAAACAAAGAGGTTTTCCTTTGAATTTCCACTGTGAGGCTTCGTTAAAACCATTACATTTGACCGTCAATGAATTTTATAAATTTAGAGTTGGCATCCTTTTAATATTGTAATGACTTGTTTATATAAAACACAATCAACATCTTGTTATACTTTGCAAGAACTAAATTATTCTTTTTATTAAATTTATCTCATATCTTAAACTGAAATCTCTATATACGAATAATAAAATTACAGAATAATTTCCAACTTAAATTTGTTCAATGGATATTTCCAACTCCTTGAGTTTTTGTTTTAAATTATATTTTAATAATATCAGAATAAAGCATTATTAAGCATTATCTATATTGGTAAAATAATAATACCACATATTTCAGTGCATATGACATGTCAAATATGTACTTGCATATTTCTAAAGAAAATATATAAAATAGTAATAATATTTCAATTGTAGGCATTCCCTTGACTGCCACAACTTGTGCTGCACTGGGTAATCCCCATCTCAAGTCCACTGCCTCTGAAACCAACACATCACGAGAACTTGCCCAATAACTGCAGTCCCTGTGGCCTGACAGTCACTTGCCACTCCAGGCCACAGACAACTTAATAGTCAACTGGTGGTGAAGTCAGGCACACTCAGTTTCTTCTCACTGGGGTGAGGAATTCCCCTCTGACCCAGCTGGTCTAAATGCTTCTTCCACAGGTACCAGCAGAATTATATCCTTTATCATGTTCCACTGTGACAGAGCAGCACTGTGATCAGTGCAAAGCCTCACAACTCACTTCCTTCTACCAAGCGCACAGATTCTTACTCCGTGCTGCTCTGCCTGGGATTAGGGAAGGATTAGAAGTCAATGAAACTCATTTCAATAATCTTTAATGCCTCTTTCCATAATATTATATTCAAACCAGATACTGTGATTGCTAACCTGTATTCGTGAATCTTAAGAAAGTGCTTTCTTCTATGCAAGTTATTTAATTTGGTGTTTGTGTGTGTGGTGGGCAGTTGCTGGAGGTTTTTATTAAGCCATTGTGCTTCACTTCCCAATAGACGTCTTTTCTTTCCATGACCTATGTGAACAAACTGATTTATTTGTGTTATATAAACTTTGGGCTGTACAAACTGAGAAAAATATGATGACATGTATCCCCCATTATAATATTATAAAGAAAAATAGTTTTACTTTCCCAAAATCCTTCTGTGTTTTGGGGGCTTTGCCTGTTCATTCTTCCCTGACTTCTCCCAACCCTCTGGCAAACACTTATTTTATTATTATTATTTTTTTTTACTCTTTATTGTTTTTCCTTTTGTAGCATAATAATACAGTAGGTAGCGTTTCCAGATTGGTTTCCTTCATTGAGTAATATGTATTTAAGCTTTTTTTATGCCTTTTCATAACTTGATTGCTCATTTGTTTTTAATTTTTTACTTTCATTTTTTCCTCTTCTATCAACCTTAAAAAAGATGAATAAAATTAATCTGATCGAAAAATTCTATCGCATTATACTCACAAACATATATTTATGTTTAGTATGTTTGGATTTTGAATCTTTTAAAAATATTTCCTCCATTAGGTAGGTTTTTTTGAATTTAAGCTTGTATTATTTCCCTACATAAAAATTACTATTTAAATAAAAGAGCAATCAAGAAATAGATATGTAATTTCTTGAAAACTTCATAAGAGCAAGAGCTAAAATGTCTGTGTCTATGCACTAATCTCTCCAGCACTGACAAAAATGTGACTATATATATATGTCTGAATGAGTTTACATATTAAGCTGCACGAAAGAAGCTCAAATTAAGCTGTGATCTAAATGACTTTGCAGAGAAAGGAAACAAACTGAATATGTGCAGGTGTTAGCTCAGTTAACATGAATTTGATCCTAACAATGCAGCACATGTATTATAAAATGTTGAATTGTGTTCTCAATAATATAATAATACTAAGCATATTCAGAGAAAATTCAATAACTCCTAAGATCTGTAGTAGTCCTAATGTTAACATTTTAGTCAAAAGGAACAAGATTGTCAATAAAATAATAAAATATTACACGTACTACAAAATTTAATACATCAGCTGTAAATATCTTGAAATATATTGTTTGTCTATGTACAAGCTATTTTTTAATAAAATAGAGCAAAACACTAAATGTTTCATAACACAAAGATGTGTGGTACATTTATCTTTTTATCATAATACATTTATTTATATTGAGATTTTCTTATTCATCCTCTATATTCCTTCTATTTCCTTTTTCTTTCATTTCTTTCTTTCCTTCTCTCTTACTTCTATCAATTTTTCTTTTATTTTTTAACAAGGTTAATCAGGACATAAATAAATTATGTACAATAAACATTCATTTACACCTGTTTTCCCAGAAACAAAACAAAACAAAAACAATAAAAATAAATATTAGAATGTATGAGTCAGCCGGGCTCTGTGGCTCAGCCTGTAATCCCGTGCCTTTGGGAGGCTGAGGTGAGTGGATTGCCTGAGCCCGCGGGTTTGAGACCCGCCTGGGCAGCGAGACCTCATCTCTACAAAAAAAAAAGCCGGGCGTGGTAGCGTGCGCCTGTAATTTCAGCTACTTGGAAGGCTGAGGCAGAAGGATCACCGGAGTCCAGCAGGTGAGGCTGGGGTGGCCAGGAGCGGCCACTGCACTCCAGTCTGGGCGACAGAGTGAGACTCCAACTCAAAAAAAAAAAAAAAAAAAGAAAGTATGAGTCAAAATAGGTACTGATGTTTTATTATTTTTGATTAAGATTATTTATTTATAACATTCTACCAGCAGAGAGAAAGTTGTTCTTTTTGATCATTGGTAATCTGTTTCTTTTTTTTTAAATTCCTGAAGTTTTTTTCATCTTCCTAGAAAACCCTGAAAGAAAACCTGGTTACCAAAAGCCATGGGATACAAACCATTCTTGAAATGTATGTGGATCACAACTCTGGGACCAATATTTGTGGGAGCTATCTTTACCACCTCATAAAATAAATCTTGAGAACTCTGTCTTCCGACTCTAAAGCAATTTCTGTTTAACTTTGTGCAAGGATCTTTTTGAAAGAATATCATATATTATTTCTCCTTCTCTCACTCTCAGGGAAATAGGGTAAAATAAATGAAAGAGGTCACTAAAAACACAATTATGAAAGGTGAATGATAAATTGCTAAGAAACTAGTATTTGTTGACTGAAGAGCTTGCATTCACTAAAACCTGTCATACAAACAAATTGTGTAAGTTGCTCTTACTTAAACAGATGAGCTGTTCCAACATATCCCTGATGTCTTCTTTTATATTTTTTTCAAATTGACCTATCTCACTTGAATATTTGCATTCAAAAGGTGAATTTATTTCAATTATGAGTGATTGAATAATGTGGTTACATAGTAATATAGCGCCGATTGCTATAGCCTTCCCAAAGTTTATATGCTAAATTATCTTGAGGAAAAATTACACTAATATCACTATGACACAAAGCTTCCACCAGTTTACTAAAATAAGATAACTTGAAACTGTAATTTTTTGCAAAGTTAGCAGAGAAGAAATAACTATTTTTAAATCTATTAATCAAATTAAAAGCTTGTTCAAACACATCACAAATACACATTGCAAAACATATATGAGTTATACATACACAAAACTGTACTCCTAAGATTTGTTATATATTTTTATTAAATACTGTGTACATTGTTTGCCCTATAAATATCCATAGTATAATATTAATTAAAATGTTAGGTACTTCTTTTTTATTACTGTGATTTTTTAAATTCATCTTTCAGTGAATAACAATTTTAAAATGAAATTTTTACTAGAATACCCACTAACAGATAAAAGTTTAAAAATTGAGCATTAAGGGGCCGGGCTCAGCCTGTAATCCCGCGCCTTTGGGAGGCTGAGATGAGTGGACTGCCTGAACCCGCGGGTTCGAGACCCGCCTGGGCAGCGAGACCTCATCTCTACAATAAATCAAAAAATCAGCCGGGCGTGGTAGCGCACGCCTGTAATTCTGGCTACTCGGAAGGCTGAGACGGAAGGATCGCCGGAGCCCAGCAGGCGAGGCTGCGGTGGCCGGGAGCGCCCACTGCACTCCAGTCTGGGCGACCGAGTGAGACTCCAACTCAAAAAAAAAAAAAAAAAAAAAAAATTGAGCATTAAATTTTAGCTATGAACAGTGTAAAAGAAAATGTGGAAAATTAAGATTAACCTGATATTTAAAATGCTTAAAAGTCACAATGCTATATTATTAGTATAGAAACAAAAGTGAAAGAATAACGAACATTTTAATAGAATTTGCATACTTGTTTAAACTAAAAATTTTAGAACCATCAAGATTTTAAGAATCAGCTAACATATCAGTCAAAGATTGAGTATCTGCAATTTGAATAAGTTGCAAAAACATTTAATATTGAAAATATTCATTATTTGGATTAAAACTTTAACTTCCCCTTTAATTATTGTAAAGATGTGGAGAACAATTCAGGGTTAGGTATACAAATGTTCATTATGCAGGTATTCTTGTTGATGAGGTGTGCCCCTCCCTCCCCTGGCACTTTTCCTCAACTGCCAATCCCACCCTCTTTCCTCTAGCAGTTTCCCACTACTGCCAATCCTTTTCTTATAGTGTTATGATAATTGTTTAAGGTGCGCTTATGAGTGAGAACATATGGTACTCTGTTCTTTGTTTCTGTGATAGATCACTGAGTATGATAGACTCTAAATCCATCCAAGTTTCTGTGAAGTTCATATGTTTGTCCTTCTTTATGGCTGCATAGTATTCCATTGTATTTATGTACTGCATTTTTTTTATCCCCTCCAGCTTTGATGGGCAACAAGGTATGGTTCCATGTTTTTGCTATTGTGAATAGAGCTACAACAAACATGCGTGTGCAGGTATTTCCCTTCATTTCTTGTATTATCTTCTCATTAAACTTGTGACTTTGGTGGACTATTAAAGAAATCAATGTTTTCAGAAAAATTTCATCGTGTTACTTAGAAAAGTATATTTATATTTCTTTTGAAATATACTGAATTAATTTTAAAGTATCTTATTTTCATACAGTTTGTCAACTAAAGACAAAATAATTTAAAAAACAAGTAAAGCTTTACATAGAATATAATATAATATATTCATATTAAAATAAATTTTATTTATATGGCTATTTTTTAAAATTCATGAGAGAAAATGAAGGAAAATACAGGTTATATAGTATAGAAAAACACTTTCTCTAATGGAAAAATTTGTTAAATTTTGTTAAAATCTTGACTTTTTCAAATAGCACATTCACACATAAACTGAATATTTCAGCTAACTTAATTTACTCAGAATAGCACCTATGCCTTGATCAGCTTTTGTTTTGCTAAAATGAAGTCATGTTCCTAAAACTCATCTAATTTCCATACATTCAATGCAAATTCATTTATATTATTACATCTAAGTTGAATGTGGTTTACCCTAGCAGTACAGGCCATTTGTGCATACATTCACAAAACTCTATTTACTTACTAAAGTACATTTTTCTGCCTAGTGTGTTTAGTGTATTCATTGCTTGTCATAATGATATGGAACTCATAAAAATCACACATCTGTTTTGACTTTTTTATTGTTTTTTAATGCATCTACTGAATGTCAGAAGATTGAGTAAAATATGTAAAACAAACAGAAATAATTATTTTTTATAGAAACAAAAAATATAATCAAAATATTGCATAATTTCAATTCTCATATTGTGATAATAGCCTTCTGCTTGTCACAATTTTTTACTGCTGTTACCTGATATAGACATTTTACATGTATTTCAAAACTTTATCCTTAAACTATTATAGCATAATAAACATTTCATGAACATTACAAGTTGAGAAAATTGAGGTTCAGTAAGTTCAATTGAAAAGTGTTTAGTAAATCAAGGGTATAATTCCAGTTTTCTCTAACTCTGTACACACACACACACACACACACACACACACACACCAGAGAATACATGTTATTTTGATGATGTATACAATATATGTCAATCAGCATTCAGCTGAAAAAAAAGTAACTATTTCAGATCCTGCAATAAGAAATAATGTCTGGTCTTGTTGGAGAAATAAATGGCATTTAGTTTCAATGTCAATGCAATTATAAACTAGAATGAGAAAACTTGCTTCTGCCACTGTTGCTATTATTACTACAGCCATTACAACTGCTACACACTCATGGAGGTGGTGACGAGACTCTGGGATATGGAAACTAGCACTGTCAACCCTCATATCTAATGTTTTTTGCTCCCAACACAAGAACTGATAGAATGGCTTCAGTTTTCTATCAATGTCTAACTCCAAAAAAATAAATCCCATTGGCAGAACCTATGTGACAATCAGAACCTACAAAATAATCTAGGAACTACAATTCTGAGTCTTATATGATGATATCAAGAGGAACACAAAAGTGGATATGATACTGAATAATAATGGTCCTTATTAAACACAGCAAGTTAAGTTTCCTCTTAGGTGCCTTTCATAGTCCTAGACGGTAGTGAACATACATATAGCATGAATTCCATTACCTATTAGATGTTCAATTTATTTTCTTGAAAAAAATTATTTCAAAATAAACATTAGTACTGTATGACATGAAAGAAGTTTGAGACTGGCATATATACTGTGTGTTTTATTCAAAGTTTTCGTATTACATACTAAAAATGGGGGAGGGGAAGACAGTCTTAGCATATGCCAAAAAAGAAGGAAGACATCCGATTCTTCAGTGCACTTTAGGTCCTTAAAAAGTAAGATTTTTTTCTTTTTCTGTCACCCAGGCTGGAGTAAAGTGATGTGATCACAGCTCACTGCAGCCTTGATCTCCCGGGCCCAGCTGATGTTTTTTCACCTCAGCCTCCTGAGTAGCAGGGACTAAAAATGTTCACCACCATGCTTGACTAATTATTTTTTATTTTTATTTTGTTTTGACAGGATCCCACAATGTTGTCTAGTCTGCTCTCCAACTCTTGGGCTGAAGCAGTCTCCCACCTTGGCCTTCCAAAGTGCTGTGATTACAGATATGAACCACTGCACTCAGCCAGAAGTTATTTATTTATTTATTTTTAAATTGAGTCAAATATAGCTCTAAAGGAGAAAAACCAATTAGAATTGGGACATACAAAACATATCTAAATCTGTTATTTGGGATTCAGCAATTCTTTCATAACCTATTCATTATGTATATTCCTATAGTTAACACCTGAATGGATAATAACCTTCTTATTGTTTAAAATATTTCATCTTTTGACTATCTGATTATATGCAATCTAACGAATTTTAGAAACAAATGAAAGATTGGTACTAAACATGAGAAAAAGTCATGTTGAATGAAGATTCACAAGCTATCCAGCTAAAAGAAAAGGTAAATTTAAAAAAAGAAACAGATTGAAATTACACTTCCCATTGCAGCACTGAAGATTACAAAACAAAACATACTATAGAAAAGCTGCTAAACACAGAGAACTACAGCTAACACCATATCAATCAAACTATTGTTTAGCTACCACAGCCAAAGATTTGGACTGTTTTCTCATAACCCAATCAGAAAAATACCTCTAAAAGAAGTGTATTCAAACCTTGCCTAATTAAGAGAGAAGAATGCGTAACAGAAGAAATGAAGTCAGTTAAAAAAAAAAAAAGGTGAGTAATGGCTCTCACAGTATATACAATTAATTCTAAATAGTCGACAATGATTACCATTAGAAATTTTTTTCTTGCAGAAAAAATGTTTTAAAACTATATGAAATCAGGTCATTTTAAATTTGGAAATTAGGCCAGGTTCGGTGGCTCAACCTGCAATCACAGCACTTTGGGAGATCAAGGCTAGTGAATTTGCTGAGCCTGCGGGTTTGAGAACAGTCCAGACACCTTGGAGAGACCTCCTCTCTACAATAAAATTAGAAAATTAGCTGGGCGTGGTAGCACGTACCTGTAGTTCCAGCTATTTGGAAGGCTGAGGTGGAAGGATCCCTGGAGCCCAGCAGGTCGACGCTGGGGTGGCAGCGATTGTGCCATTGCACTCCAGACTGGATAACAGAGTGATACTAAAATTCACACACACAAAAAACCAAAATAAAATAAATTTGGAAATTATTTATCTGGTCCATTACTGATGAGGAGCAATTATTGACAACTCTAGTATAATGGGTATAGATTGTTCGACCTACCCAGCTTTCATGGTAACTTGAAGTACCTTTGGAAAGTTACTATAATCTCACAGGCACAATCTTGGTGCTTGCCATACCATAAAACTACACCAAATCCTCTTCTGGCCAACTGGTAACTACGTGATCCAAATGGTCTAATGAGAAACTATCATTTTGGAAATTATATTTTAAACAAAAACTTAAAATATTTGATATTAATTTATCCTTCTGATAATAGCGTAAAGATGTTACTCACTTGTGGCAGCTTCCAAAATTCCAAGAGCCATTGTTTCTAATACCTGATGGTTCATCTTCCTCTCCATTCACTTTGAGACTGTGGACTATCCCACCCAACATATTTTTTGTCTGTTTAAATTAGCCAGAGCTAATAGCATTCGTTACAAAAGAAATTATATACTTATTATGATAAAGAATTACTGAAAAATTTAGTGAACAATTAGGCATATTTTAAATACATAATAACCGTAGTTAATGTTTGGAGAATTTCAAAAAGGTAGCAATGTACGCACGTTTAAAATGGAATACATTTATTTATTTTTTAAATTGTGTCAAATAAATTCCTAATCACTATCATTGGAAGTTTTTAAAGAATAACTAATGTATTTCAAACTCTGAATATAAAAAAAGTATATTTCAAGAGTATATAAAATAATTTGCATAAATGAAGATGAAGCCAATAAAGGACAATAACAATCAATGCAAAAGTGTAATTAATAAATATTTATAATTTTAAAAGTGTGTAAAAATTGCTCTTAAATATTTAGCTAATTTTTAATTTCAATTCCAGCATTTAAAATAACTATGAAATAGTCATTAGGCATTTGCTGATACTTAGTTGTAGTCACCATATTATAACCCAGGGTTAAGATTCCTGTGTCAAATAACTCCAAAATTGATTTTTAGTTTCCTTTTCTTAGCTGTTTGGAATTATAATAACACAGCTTCTATAATCCCCAATGTTCCCTTGAATGCAAAATAATAGTAGCAATATGAATAATGTGAAAATCAAATGAGTTATATGTGTATAGAGAGTTTAGCACAGTTCCTTGTATGTGGAAATTATTAAATTTTGTTTTAAAAGTTGTTATTGTTATAGAGATTATTGTTGTCGCTATTATTTTTAGAAATTAAAAGCATCAAACTTGATATTTTATTGTGAATTATACTGAATTATTTGTAAAAGTTATAAACTCAATATAAATTTGCTGAAAGAATTTAACCATAATTTTAAATCTGAATTTCTCAATTTATTTGATATTCATTTGAAAATGTTATTTTTACTAGGATATATCTAAATAAGAACCTCTTTATGAAAGCTTGTGAAAAAAAGTATTTAAAAGGTATAAGAAAATCTTCACCTTCTCCTGTAAATTGCTGTAAAAGAATATCATTTAAAATTTATTTTCCACAAAGAATTTTAACGGGGTCTATAGGAGATGTTCCCCTAATATTGTACAGAGTATTCGTTATTAGTAATAAAGGCAGTTACATATAAAATCAAGACCCTATATTAAAATAGCTTAGGATGGAATATAAATACCATCATTTCCAGTCAAACTCAGAAGTTTTAATGATTGCAATTAGAAAGAATAGAATAATGCTGCAACATTATAGCCATGATTCATCATTGTAGGAAAAAAAATATTTTTACAAATCAACAGTTATAGTAGTAACCACAGGAATGTTTAGTAAAATACATTGCTAAAGAAAAAATTCCTATGTGGAACCGCATTTATCCATTAAATTATTTTAAAATGTGAAATATATTTCAATGGTAGTTTTCAGATGGTATAACAGATGTGTTTTTATCACCATAAATTTTATTAATATAAATCATATTGGGCAATAGGTTTATAATGATAACTAAAGATGATTGATCCATAAAACCAGGAAACGCAAAGACAAGGGCTGGACGTGATGGCTCCAAGATTAAGGTTTTTGTAAGAAATCATATCTTTGAAATAAATTCAGTAGTTTCAAGACAGTAACATGTTTCTTAAATTTGAAATATGAGCTACAACAGTCTACCTACCCAGGATCTTAACTTGTAGGTTTTTAGATTGTTTCTTTGATAATTTTTTTCAAGAAAGTCTTTATTGTGTCTTCATATATGATAGCTCTTTTCACTGAATTTTTAAAATTTTACCTATTTATTTATTTTTATTTTAAAGATGTGGGGTAGATAATCTTTTTAAAAATTTATTTCAGAGTTATGGATTACTTATGAATATTTTCTAAATAAATAAATCACGTACAGGTGAGGTTTGGGCTTCTAGGGAGACTTCTCTCCCCTGGTAGCGGACATGATACCCAATGGGTAGTTGTGTGTCTCTAATCGCACCTCCCTCCTTCCCTCCAAAAGAAAGGAGAGGAAAAAAATTAGACATCGTTATTGTCATAGGTTGATTTGCTGTGTTTTGCTAAAATTTAAACTTTGAGATCTAATCTCAAATATGATGGCATATTGAGGTGTGGCCTTAGGAAGATAATTAAGTTGTGAGGATGGAGCCATTATGAATAGGTTAATGTTCTTTTAAGAAGAGGCCAGAGCTACCTGTTCTCTTTACACCATGCGAGGAGGCAATGAGAAATAAATTGTCTGTAACCTGGAAACGGGTCCTTACCAAAACCCTGAAGGCACCATGTTGGCACCTTGATCCCAGACTTTGTCTCCAGAACTGTGAGAAATAAATTTCTTTTGTTTATAAGCCTAGTCTATGATAGTTCGTTATAGAATCACAAACTGAGTAGGACAATGAAAACCTTTAGATTCACTAATTTTTCAAAGTATTACTATAATACTTATTAATCAGACAAAGAAAATTCAAATTATTTTAGTAAGAGGAAACATAAATGAATGCAACAGAGTAACCTGAACATGTGAGTAGTATATTATTGAATTGATAATGTTTAAGTCATTAGTTAAAAGCAGACCAAGGTTTCTAATAAAATCTAAGAAAAGTCACTATGCTAGAGTTAAAAAGTAGCATAAACCTGAGATAAGTAGTTTTGTGTTTGTAGCTCCTTCAAATATTCATATATTCAAATGAAATATAAGTTGAAAATCAACATGACCTCCATGACAGCCACCAGTTTACTGTGAAACACACAATGAAAATGTACGAAAGTTTTTTAAAAAGTCAAAATTTAGGCAAACCTTTAGTTTTTGAGACAAAATAATGTTGACATCAAAGTCAAATCCAGGAAACCTGTATTCAAATTGTGGTTTTGTCCTGGGCAAGATACTTGATCTAAATCTAAATAATATGCTTCTCAGCAGGAGAAAAAAGTACTTAATATCTAATTTAAAGAGTAACTGTGACAATTGGTAATGCTCATGAAGTACTTACACAATACCTAACAGTAGCTGCTCAAGAAAACAGTAACTTGTGTTATCACATCTGTGCTTAAGTCTCACAAAGCACACACTCATTTTTTTACTCTTTAGATAGAAATTGATAGATATCAATTTAGATAGAAATTGATAGATTATTTTTAATAAAGTTGTATGTGCTGCAGATTATACACATATATAACATATATATGTACATACTATGAACTTATACTAAAAAAATTTCTTTCATCTTGATGATTTTACAATGTCCTAAGACTGAGAATTTTCCCAAATAATTTCTAAAATATACATCTCTGATCTTTGTTTACATTAGTTGTCATTTATCTACTGTTTCTTTGTTATTCTTATGTCCAATCAGAACTTCATGGGTAAAATCCATGGCTGTCAATATCAATTTTTTTTTCAATATGCTTTCAAAGACTTCAAAGAATCTTGATAATATAAATAGTTCTAAAATGTACAAGAGTTGTTTAACCTCAGAACCTGTTTTGAAAATGGCCATTATGAGTAATTCTTTGATTTAAAATGTTATTTCTTGTATCCTATTATTGCTGAAGCACTTACTGAAAAAATATTTCTGAAGTTATGAATATTTTATATATTAGTAGATGTTTTAAGTGCAAAAAGATACAGTTAAATTTTTACTGCATTTTCAACTTTCCCAAAATAAGTATATTTCAGTGAGGAAACACATACACACACACATACACACACACACACACACACACACACACACACACACACACACACACACAGTAAAGAAGGTATTGTCTCTACCCAAAACTTAAATATCTCAAAGCCACTCCATATCCAGCAAGATCAGTTTGCTTGTACAATATACTAGGGTTCTGATGTTTTAAAATCAAACACTTAAAAATAATCATCTTCTCCCTTTGGTAGTTTTTAACTTAAGTTAAGATAACTTAGTATAAATCTACCCTCTCTCCTGTACATCATGTCCTAAAACAAAACATGCAATTATTTATCAAACTTTGATACAAATACAGAATATAAATAAACAGATGCACATATATGCACCTACATAATCAATCTAATAGCATTAGTGCAAAATTAAATGAGTTACTTTACCTAATTTCTTCTTAGTGAAGTAATTCTAGTGATTACCAGTCCCTTCTGTATTAACTATCAGTTTAATACGCTATACTAAAATGATTACCTGTGAATTCATGTAAAGCAAAGAAGCATATAGTTTCCAAGTCATACCAAAACTCATATGTAAAATAAAGACATTTTTCACATCTTATCTTTTGCAACTCTCAAGCTTCATGATAAAGCAAATATTAATTGGAGTGACTTGGCTCTAATTAATGATCAAAAGTCTGGTTATGATGGATTTACTGTGACTATACTTTCCCTCCCTTGTAAGCAGAAAACAAAATGAGCAGAAGATAAAAAATAATGTTTACAAACATTGTACATAAGATAGCACAATGCTGTAATACCTAGGACAAGAAAAACAATGAAACAAAGTTATTTGATCTCTTCAGTGGTTAGCTTGGAGGAACTTCTAGACAAGGCACAGTCTAGGACAGCTAGAAATGCAGCCCCACAAAATCTTTAAAAGTCATATATTTTTTAGCATTTTTTTAATGACCCCATGCATAGTCCTATTTTTGAAGTTCACAATCACGCCTTATTCACGGCATCAGTTTTTGGCAGCACATACTTTATTTTTGAGCAGCTGTTTTCAATTATAAAACATATGAAGCATATAAAGCAAAATTCAAACAAACATTTCTGATGAGGACCTTGAGAATTCACTAAGAATTGTGACCACTTCTATCAAATCAGAAGTTGACAGATTAGTTTTACAAAAACAACGTCAAATTTTCCCACTAGTTTTGTATTGTTCTAATTTTTCTAAAATTTATTTTAAAAATGTAAAAAATAAAAGAAGTCTTATTATGTATATACACTGAATGCTATGTGCAGCGCAAGACAATTCTTTTTTACTTGACCTGGCCCAGCAAAGACGAAAGGTTACTCAGTGTGGCCCAGGGAAGCCAAAATATTGGACACTCTCCTGTTCTAGGCCATTGTAAAGAGAAAGTGATTCTAAGCAAAGCATGTGAGTTTTAGTGAATTGAGGAGAATGAAGCATCTAGAAATTGATAAAGTGAGAACAAGACAGTCATTCATACATAAAGTTTTAGGAATATTCATACGGATACAATTTTGCGATGTAGTAAACTCTGTGCGAAGGCATTATATAAACTTCACAAGGTCAGGAAAAGAACAACTGAGAATCCATAAGCTGAAGTTGCTAGAGACATACAAAACTGGAAGACCCTTACATTCCAACCAATGAGAATGGAGAATGGTTTCAATGGTAAACTATAAGACATAATGCCAATCCTACATATTCTGATTTTATCTTCTTAGTTTGCACAATCAGATACGAGTGAAACATTCACTCATTTTTCACAAAAATAGTTGACAAGTGGTGCAAGTTGCCGCTGATCTATTTCAAACCCTAACTCAGGACTATATTAATCACTTAATGATACATCTCCTTGAGGTGTGATCAAAAGTTAGAACCGTGACTCCAGATTACCCAACAGATAGATAAAGAGTGGCAACAGGCAATCTAAAATTGACCATTTATGCATAGTTATTAGTGTGGAATTGTTAACCTCATGGTGCTGATAATGTTCTATAATTATGTGGGATGTTGCATTGGGGCAAGCTAGGTGAAGGGTGTATACAAACTCTCTGTAATGTTTTTGCTACTTCTTGTTTGTTTACACCTATTTCAAAATAAAAAAAATAAAACAAGAGCAGTCTTTTACACTAACTGCCTATTCCATCTGTTCAATTCCTTGTAAAATACAAGGCAATATGTCTGTTCTGGGAGTCAAACAGACCAAACCAAATTTTGAACTTAAGTTTAAAGAAGGTTTGTTTTGCAGCAGCTCCTGTTAGTCTTGCCCATCATGTTATAATAATTCAGAATGATATGAAATACCTTTACAGAGATAGAAAATGTTTTCAGAGAACTCCTATATAGCAAGTACATGTATTAACCAAATACTAAATTATCAGCAATACTACATTTTTATATTCTATTTTCTTCATTATTTTCTTTCTCTGAAGCAGAGAAGGCCCACTTAACCCCTGTCCCAATGAAGCAAATGAATATTGTGAGCAAATATAACTCACATTTACAGATGTGGGTTTCAAATTTACAGTGATAGTAACTGGAGAATAAAAGGTTTATTTTAAAATTAATTTTTCTTACTTGAAATATTGGAGTCAGTTTTCAACAGTTTTGTTGAAGTTTTAGTAATGCCTCTTAATTATGAAGGATGAATCTCTCTGTCTCTTAAAAATGACATGTAAATGGCATTTCTATAGAATTTTTAAAATATATGTTAAATAATATTTTCTACATATCTGCCTACCTCAATTCCTAAACAATACCTGGGCATGACTGTATATTTTAAAAATTTTGTTCCTTTGCTGTACCTCAGACTTTTTAGATAAAAAAGGGAACAAGAATGACTTGACTTTCCTGGAGTCTGTTCTGTGGCTTTGGAACTTAGGATTTTTAATGTTTTTACAAACGTTGCCAGCCCCAGCTATCATAAAGCAAATTTATATTTATGTTCCGTTGTTAAATGTTCTATTTTTGTTAGTACCTGCTAAGCTCAAATGAACTACCCTTCAGTTTCCCAATTCTCTATATAAACACTAGAAGATAGACACCAGGAGAAAAACAGAGCACTTCTCAGTTTTGATTACAAATTAATTTTTTAGGTTTCATTAAAAAAATCTGTTTCTTTATATGCAAAATAGGTAGCACATGTATCTGCCTTTTATATCTGTACTACTATCTGTGTGCATTATATTTTTTAAAATACTGTGAGGGAAAATATCCTATAATAAGATGTTCAACATTTTTTTTAGTTATAATGGATTGAGTACCCACCAAAATAAAGATTGCTTCCTCAGGATATTGTAATGAATAACAATGAACATGTGCAAGGAGTTATGTTGTCCCACAAGTAAGGTAGTCTTGAACCATTAAATGTTGATAGCCTAAACATATGAGATTAGAAAGTGATTATTTTTATGTTTTCTCTTAATCTATGGTATGTGTACGTTAGATAAATTCTTTTGTATTACTATTTTTCTTTTTAATTTAATATCTTAACATTGATTTTTGGTTCTAGATCAACCAATGATAGGTTGTGCATGAGGGAAAATTATTTTATTTTTTTCCAACCAACTAGTATTTATTTTTCACTATAGACAGAGAAGTTACAAACTCAATGAGACTGAAAACAATCACAGAAGAAGCAGAGAAGGCCCACTTAACTTCTGTCCCAATGAAGCAAATTCCGCACATATCAGATAAAATAATGCGTTTAAATGTAGTGCTTGATTAACATTCTGATTATAGTAAGCTCACATTATTCTTTAAAATATCATGTCCTCTTTCCCAAAGGCATGCCTACATGAAAAATACTAACTAATATATAAATACTGAGTTTGAATACTATTGGTGGGGTTATTATGTAATTAATTGTTTTTAATTTCAATGTCTTCATCTATAAAAGGACCACACTGAATGGTTGACACTCTGTGCAGGGCATTGGTACAACTGTGTGCTGCTTACTTGTTTCTAAGAAGGATCACCTGGCAGATCTTAGGACAGCAATATTAATTTTCTATGCTGAAGTGAGTGATTATTTGGCAGAATGCTCTTGGATGTGGTACTATTTGGAAGTGGATGGCAGAAAGCTTGTAAATTAGGGAATATACTACTAATATGTTTTTTACATGAAAGAACTGTAGAAAAATAAGGCAATGTAAATTTTTTCTTAATATCGATATAAGGTAAAACTTTGAAGTGGAAGTCATTTTATGAAAACAAATTTTGTGTAAAAGTGCAATTAAATTGAAAAATATAGTTAATACATTTAATAATAAAACAAAAATAAACATACTAATATTAACTAAATTTTGAAAATAAAATTAAATAGGTATGTACAATAATTCAACTACCATAAGGCATATTTTGATTACTTTAATTAAATAAATATATTTTAATTTAAAATTTTATTAAAATCTGAGATCATATTAGATATTAGTGCTGTAAGAATACAACATTGAATAGCCCTTCCATGTGAAACTTAATATTAGTATACCCTATGTATCATTCAAGCTATTTCTTTATACTTTATTATGAATTACAGTTTGGAAAAATTGTAGAGTTAATTGATTAGTTATACTAATAACAAATACAGCCTTGTGCACCAGACACAACCTAAAACTGTAATTGATTGACAATTTAAACTAATCAATTTAATTGTCAAGTAAGCACACTCTGCTTAGAAACTTGGGGAATGACTCCAAATATTTTTTAAGCATAAGCATAATGGCAAATCTATTGATTTTGATCTCATAAAAATATTAAGTATCTTCTTACTTATGTATTTATTCATACTGCCTTCATCAAGAGGGTTTTTAAATGGCTTATTAATTATAAATAAGGCTATAAGTAAGTTAGAAATTGCTTGTATGTAGAAAACATTTAAACACTTTCTATCTTTAGAAGACATTTTATTCTAGTTTCACTGTGGAATTGTGGAACATTTTTGTTCTCTAGGGCTCAACTATATTTAACTATTGACAAAGTGTAAAGCCATATATTTAAATTAAGAGGATTTTTAAAATTTTAATTGAGACCCTGATGTTGATTTCTCTAACTGTATACAATTCATGGGGTTTGTTTAATGTTTTTGGGTGCTGTGACTCTCCACTCAATTAAAAAAAATTAACATTGAGCCTAATGTGAACTATATTTAAATAACTTATATTGAGCCAGTTTTGCATACCCCTGATGACTGTGTAGTCACTGAATGATTCTACTTACTAAAGCAATTCAGTTACTTAAAGGGATCTGCTAAATTTTAGGTCAATAACTGTGCAGGTGATACATATATTTGTGTCTGTGTGTATTTTTGTGTGTATAAAAACAAAAATAAAAATAAAAGGATTTGCCTGAAATTGATATATTTAAATGTCACACAAGTTATAAATAATTGGCTAACAACAGAAATTGAAAAACATCCCCTATTTTTTAGAACAGTTGATTATGATTTATTCGTGTATGTTTTCCTTGTGGAAAATTTTCTGTTCAACCAACTTCTTCTACACATCTTTCATTTCTCAACTGCCTTTTTCTATAATTTTTTCACATATTTTAATGTTCCCAATAAGCAATTTGCACTAAATGGTATAAAATAGCAAATACAACTGGGCAGGGCAAAGTATCTGCATTAAGAATTTGCAGGAATTCTGAAGACTACCTTTCCACCTCTCCATTAATCTCTGTCACTGGAATTCAAAAACTGCTGCATTGGTTAAGAAAGGTCAAGAAGAATTATCTACTGATTTATATCATCTGTACCAGTAATAAGGTAAGAAATTGCACCACAAACAGCTTAGATAAGTAAGAGAAGCCTGGATATTTCTTCCCAGTAATGAATAATCTATAAGTTTGCATCCTTCTGTGTCATGAAATGCTTATCAAGCAATACTGTCACAGATTCTGTTGAGTCCAGAACATACCAACCTAAAGTGGACAAGATTTAATTGGAAAGTCTGTAGCTACCTTCTTCTGTTGACATGCCACATTTCACACATTTCAAACTGAAGACAAACACAAACCACAAATAAGCAATCATATATGCAATTAAAAATAAGTATGCTGCAGGGTGCGGTGGCTCAAGACTGTAATCCCAGCGCTTTGCGAAGCCGAGGCAAGAGAATTGCCTAAACCTAGGGGTTCAAGACGAGCCTGGGCAACATAGCAAGACCTCGTCTCGACAATAAATCAAAAAATTGGCCAGGTGTAGTGGTGCATGCCTGTTCTTCTAGCTACTTGAAATACTGAAGAGGAAGGATCGCTTGAGCCCTGCAGGTGAGGCTGTGGTGGCCGTGAGTGTGCCACTGCACTCCAACCTAGGTGACAGAGTGAGACTCAAACTCAATAATAATAATAATAATAATAATAATAATAATAATAATAAGTTTACTATTATTCAAGGTAGCAGAGTCATGTGTTCTGATTTCTGATTTTCCATTATTATTTCAGAAACCTATCTTATTTACCAACAATTGTCTTGGACATAAGCAGAGTAATTTAATTATTAAATCACCATACTCAAAAGACAGAGTAACTTTTGTAAATGTTATTGTTTCCTTTGAATATGCTTATATGTTCTAAAATGAGTGTAGAGAAACCATAGACTTATGCTTAAGCAAACAAAGCAAAACTTATACAATTAAAGGAGTATTACATTTCAAAATGATAATATTGTAACATTGCATGGGATTGAGGAACAATATATACTGGACAGTCTGTTGCTCAATACTTTTTGTGGTTCTCCTTCATTATTTATCTTTTGTATCAAATTTTCAAGGTGTAAAAGGACACTTAAAATTTTTTTTAACATGTCCACATTGTCAGCTTCCTCCAAATTCATTTTCTAACCTGTTCACCCAACTCATTTACCTGACTTCAAACCAAAAATCATTTTTGTTAGTTTGTGAAAGAATATTTTTCCACAGTAAAAAATTCTGCACAATTATATGTGTGTGTGTGTGTGTGTGTGTGTGTGTGTGTGTGTGTGTGTGTGTTTATGCAAGTGTGTGTATGTGTGTGGGTGTGTGTTGTTTGTATAAGCTACTAAGTAATTTTTACAAATATTCCATTAACTCAAAATCTACCTAAGAATAAATTGAGAACTTACTCTTCTGCATGTACAAATTCTGGTATTCTCATTAACAATTTATTAGTATGTACATTATTATTTTATTTATAAAGTATTGTTGAACATCTACTAATTACAAAATTGTTTATCATTCTTCTAGACACTAATTTAGAGGTTCATAATTTACTGTGAAGTCTCTTTTCTAGAAGAAAAAATGCAATAGAACAGACAATTGTAATAAAATATTTAACAAATAGGTAGGCACTGTTGGGCTGGTAAGTGAACTTAAGTCCAGAAAATGCATCTAGCTCCTATTTATCTGCCCACTGGTAACGTCTTCTTTGTCATTGTCCTCAGGGACACTTCTGGGTGGAGCTGCAACGTGGCACCTATAAGTTTCTGACTAACACTAATAGATTACACAAACCAGGATATAATTCAGATTTGAATCAAATCCCCCTTCGACTATGCAGTAGTGAGGAGTCCTTAGAGAGAGAGAAAGAAAGAGAAAGACTGCTACTTTTACCTTAGTTTGGTGTTAATTTTCTATAAACAGCAGAAATTAAACCCAGGGTCTAAGTATATTTCTAAAAGATAAAGTAGTATGTTTGCAATTCATGTTTGCAGACTGCAGTCTTCATACCTGTTATTACAAAAATTTAGTACAAATGAGAGCAGTATTAATACATTGTTTTTCATATTTCAGAATGTCTTAACAAGTAAAAAAACAAGGAAAAATGCATAAAAAGAGAAGGAGCAGTAGGAAAAGGAAGAGGAGGAGAATTTATTTAAATATTAGAATAGAGTAACTTGCACAATGGTGGAAGTGCCATCCATGGAGGATTAAGTAAAAAAAAAAAAGAAGAAAAAAAAGTTTGAAAAAATTCTGACCACTACCTAAACTACTGTTTTTAATCTTTTATACAAAAGGTATTAAACTAAATGATTTCTCAAAATACAATCCAGACCTGTCTTTCTATCATTCTATGGCTCTTTGATGTCAGAATGCAATTCAGAGCTTTTGAAGTATAGTAGAAAACCCAAAATAACTTACTTTCTCCTGGGCTTCAAGTCAACATGAGCCCTGTGAAGGAAAGTATCAAAGATGACATTCACTAAGGAAGCAAAATCTCCCAAAGAAATTGATAAAAGAAGGAATAACATAGATGAAGGATACATTATGAAGGGAAGTAAAAAGTAGAGTCATAAGATACTCAAGCAGGAACACCCTGAATTAGGATGGCATATATGAGGAATAGCGCCTATCAGTTTTTCCTGTTTCAGACACCTGAACTTTGAATGTGAGTAGGCAAGTGTATATCAAGTATAGCACAGTAAACTATAGAATTGCACATGAAAAATTTTGTTGAATCAGAGTATTATAATGATAAAAGATTTATTCAGAATATCTGAAATTCTGGAAACCAAGTGTACACATATATTCATACTTATATATATTTTTATGTATTTTGCAACATATGAAATATAGGATGAAATGGTGGTTTAACATCAGCAAATCAATAAATGCAATCCACCACACAAACAGAAGTAAAAATGAAAACCATATGATTATCTATATAGGTGCAGAAAAGGCGTTCGACAAAATCCAACATCCGTTCATAATAAAAACCCTCAACAAACTGGGCAGTGAAGAAACGCATCTCAGAATAATAAGTTATGTATGACAAACCCACCACCAAATCATACTTAATTGGGCAACATAGGTATATGTTATAAAATATGAATACATGTATGGGGACCCTGGCATCATTAATTCATCCAATAAACCCTTATGAAAATCTACTATGAACTAAGCAAAAGCCATATTCTGAAAATACATTTATAAACAAACCAACAGCAACAACAACAAATACAGCTTTTCCCTTCTCACAACATGCAATCAGCAAAAACATGCATAGTAAATGCTTGTCATATGTGTCCCATGCTTTCTCCATACCATCTGCTTTACAGTCGGTCTGATGCTCATAGACAGCAGCTCCTTGGCTCCCTTGTTACTCGGCTTCAGTCTTGGATCTGTCACAGAAAGGTCCTGGTGGGATGTCATAAAAGACCTGGACCAAATACATACAATTGCTATCAGAGAATTTTTATAAGGTGGATAAGAACAGCCAAGCAGGATAAGAAGGTTATTATGACCTTACCCAGCAATAAATCCCAGCAACAAAATGGCATCACCCTCAGGATCTATCCCACATGAAGAGCATTACACTCTATGAAATAGAGCTTTTGAAAATTTTTCTGGCCTTTCCCCCTGGAAAACACTAGGAAGAGTGAGACAATCACTTTTTCCCATCCAGTGGAAGGAGTAAGTTCTATAAGGCAAAACTCTTCTGGCTGTAAACAAAATAAGTGCAGTTGGCTCTGTGTCTATGGGTTTCGTAGACTGAAAATATTGAATATTGAGTATTTTTTTTATATCTATCTTGTGGCCATGTTTTGTGTCTTAAAAAAAAATTCTCTTCAGATAATATGTCAGTTTAAAAAATTTATTATTTATCTGTTTTTGGTATTTCTTTCTCTTGGCTCCCATATCATTCCCATGGTGTGCCAGATTGCTCTTGCTAGGACTTCCAGTATGATGTGAATAAGAGTGGTGAGAGTGGACATGCCCATCTTGCTCCTGTTCTGAGTGGGAATGTTTTCAACTTTGCCCATTTAAGTATGATTTTGGTCTTGGGTTTGTCATACATAACTTATTATTCTGAGATACATTTCTTCACTGCCTAGTTTGTTGAGGGTTTTTATCATGAATGGACCTTGGATTTTGTCAAATGCTTTTTCTGCACTTATATAGATAATCACATGGTTTTTATTTTTACTTCTGTTTATGTGGTGGATCGCATTTATTTGATTTGCTGATGTTAAACCACCATTTCATTCCTGGAGTAAAACTCAATCATGACTGGTAACTTGTTTGATGTGCTGTTGAATTTGGTTTGCTAGCATTTTGTTAAGGATTTTTTTTAACTTCCTAAGTTGTTCTGCTAATTTATTTGCACTGCTTATCCGTTTTACCTTGCATTTCATTGAGTTTCTTAATAACCAGTATTTTAAATTCGTTATGTGACATTTCAGGCATTTTATTTTGGTTCGGTTCTATTGTTGAAGAATTGGTGTACCCCATTGGAGAGAGACGCTCTGTTTTTTCATGTGTTCAGAGTTGTTTCTTTGACTGTTTCTCATCGGATGAACTGTAGCGGCTAATCTGTATGAGTTGCTTTGATATAGATAGCCTATGTATGTAGGCTTTTCCAGGTGTTGGTTGTAATAGTGATGTAGTGGGTATGTGAGCTGGCTCACTGCTTCCTGTGATGTTGGGGTGATGGAGATCTCAGGAGGTTTAATTTCACCCTCATTCATGTGTGCTGCTGTGAACAAAGTATCTGTTGTGATCCGTTGCTCAACTTCCATGCCAGCAGATGGAGCCAATAGGTAAGAGCTAGCCTCTGTCACTGTGGAGAGGTATTTGCTTGATCCTTGCTTACTGAAAGAAGTGCTCTATTGTCTCAGCAGTGAGCTGGTCTGCAGGCTGCACTGTGGTCTGTGCCCCCATCAACTCGAAGGAAGAGAGAACCACGATGGGCATGGCTCAACTGAGTAGACTTACCTACAGGTCCACCAATGTCACCCCTAGGAACCTGCTCCAAGAGGGGTCTGGTGCCCAGAGGTATGCCTTGAGTGCCCAGAGGTATGCCTCAGCAAGGTGTTAGGGGACCTCTCCTGCCTCAAGTTCTATGTTTGGGAAGGGGAGGGTAGCCTAAACTCCTAGTCTAGAAGAGTGGGAGTTCTAGGTACCTGGGGATAAGTCTAAGCATTAAGCAGAAAGGGCACCACAGCACCAAGAACTCTACTCAAGGAGTCGGGGAGTGGTGATGGCTTAATTTGCTACTAAAGACGATTGGGTGTTTTAGGGTTTGGAACACAGGTTATCTAGTTTCAAAAGGATTGTTACCCAAGTAGAGTGGGGTAGTCTAGGATACTAATTCAGATGTATAGAAATGGAGACCGCCTGATCCTTGGAACTGGGTGGACACATCCCTGACAGGCTTGAGGGCAGAATGCAATGCTCTGCAGTAACACCTGCAGCTTGATTCTAGGTCACAGAGCTGACCTTGGGGTTAATCGGTTTGACCTTGTTCCTCTGAAGAAACCACAGAATCAAGATCTCTCCTGCTGCTTAGGCTGTTGATTCAGGTGAAGAGGGGTGAGGTCCCTCCTGCTGGTCTTCTGCCACTAAGACTGCTTTCCCAGTTGTGTAGCAGTAGGGGAACCCTGCTTTTCCTCAATATTGCTGGGTCACACTACTCCAACTAGTCTAGGAGAAAGGCTAGGGTTCTTAACAGTGGTGCTTGCTAAGAATTTTAGGTTGCAAAACTAATGTTGACCATGGGACCCACTCTTCATGAGAAACTATGGCTACAGCAACTTCCCTTCTGCTCAGGATGCAGGTTCCAGAGTCTGGGAGTGAAGAACCCCTGCTAGGCTCTTGTTATTTAGGCTGCTATTCTGAGCATTCCGCCATATTGCTGGGGCTCCTTGCCATGACTAGGGCTCCTTGCCATGATTGCCTAGAGCGGTGGAGCAACGTGGGGCTCTCAGGCAATGACACAGAGACTAATACTGGGTCACAGATCTGACCCTGACAGACTGTGTTTCTTTTTGAGAGGGAAGCATGGCTATGAGGGGGTCTCCTGCTGCTATCTGATACATGGTGCTATGAGCCCTGGTCCAGCTCCAAACCCTGGGGTGACCACCATGCTCCCCACCTTGTTCTGGCTGTGGAAGGCCCCTTTCCTTCTCTAGTCTCTGGGCAAAAACTGAAATACCTACAGTCGTCACTGTGCTGAGAGAAAGGACCCCAGTCACAAAAGTGTCTTTCTCATCAACTTGGATTTGGGAGAACATGTGTGGCTTTACTGGATGTCTTTACCTCTCACCAATTCTTGGCCTCCCCGAGACAGCTCCAGTATGCAGGGGAAACCATGACTTAAGCTAAGCAAATCCCTGATGGAAGGTACGTCTTAGAAGGTAGTTTCAATTCCCTGCTGTGTTATAGCGCTGCACTCACTTTTCTTTGCAGAGCATTGCTATTTGCCCATATGTTTCCTTCCTGACATCCGGAGTGTCTTTTGCCATTTTGATGAATATCCATTTTCCTTCTTGAATTGGGGTTCATTGTGTTCATCTTTCCACACTATTTCACAATGTTTCAACGGCATGCTTGAAAAGTTTCAATCCACCATCATGGAAAAAAAAATCACACAATGAATAAGTTTTCTATCCTTTAGTCTTTCCCAAATTCCTCTAAAAAGTCAATGATTTTTAGATTTATTCTTCTGGAGCTATTTTCTAGATTTTGTAAGTTTTCGTTTTTTTCCTCTTTTGGTGTGCATTTTCAAATAGCCTGTTTTGAGCTCAGTGAGTTGGGTTTTTTTTCCTGCTTGATCAATTCAAGCTACACAATTTCTGCTTTTTTTAACTTTAATCTCTTTGTTAAATTTTTCTAATAAGTTTCTGAATTGCTTCTTTGCATTTTTCTGAAGTTTATTGAGCTTCCTCAAAACCGTTATTTTGAATTCCTTGTCTGAGAGGTCATACATCTCTGTCTTTCCAGGTTGACACTGGCAACCTATTTGGTTTGTTTTGTGCAGTCATATTGCCTTGAATGTTCTTGAGGTTTGTGGATATTCATTAATACCTATACATTAATGCCTTAGGTATGTATTCCCGTCTTTGCAGTCAAGCCTTGTTTGTACCAGTCTTGCTTCAGAAGGTCTGGTAATTCAAAGGAAACTGAGGGTTTAGTTTTCTGTCTATGGTCACTTCCATTTTTGCAGCACTAGAGGGTGCGCTAAGCCCAAGTATGCTATGACTCTTGCAGACTTCTAGGTCCCTAGCCCTGATGGACATTGGGTTAGGGTTAGGGAAGATCAGAGAGTGATCCCCGCATTCTAATGTAAAATCCACAGCTTACTTGCCTCTCTTTACCCCAAAAGGAATGTCTTTATGCTCTTTTCTGCCATTTGTTGGAAAGGTGGCGTGGCACTCCCATGGCTACTGCAGCTGGCATCATTCTGTGTCACACTCTAAGCTCATGGCCTCCAAGATCAGCACAACACCAAGGCTTTCTCAAGGCTGCTGCGGCCTAATAGTTGATTATATTTATTCGGGCGGGAGGCCACTTTAGCCTGATGATGATGAAGCTGGCTGGGACGTAGGTTCATCCTTCCAGGATCTGTGTGAATCTGGAAACACTATCTGGGAGAATCAGTGTGGAGTCAGGGTCACAAAGCTCTTCCTATTGTTGTGTTTTATTGTGGCAAGGCTGGTAATAGGTTTCTAGGCAAAATACTCTATACTCTTTCCTGTCCATGGTTTTCCCAAGCAAAAGGAGTCTTTTTTTCCAAACTGTACTGAGGAAGGAGTAATGTAGGGATTCCCATAGTGGTCATATTGAGGTGATGTGTGATACTCAAGCATCAGGACTTGCCCAAAAACTGTGGTCATTACGGCCGGTCTGCCACTGAAATTTATTCAGGGTCTGAGACCATTTTACTCAAGCAGTTATGAAATAGGTCATGACCTGATTTCCTCTTGCTAAGGCAACAGATTCCCTTCTGGCTCAGGGAAAACCAAAGCTTTCCTTGAAGGACATTAACCTGAAATCAAGAGCCACAGGATTTTTCCCATGCTGTGTTTTACTATCCTGTGACCAGTAAAATGTAACAATACAAAGTTCCTCTCACTTTCTCTTCATTTCTAAGCACAGAGATTCTCCTCCACACTGGGGCTGGGAGAGGGTTTCTGTAAGCGATGCAAGACTGCCTTTTTACCCGCTTCAATGTGTCATTTCTTGTTACTATGCTAAAATCAGGTAATATAAAACTCTCACTTGATTATTTAGCTCTTGTGAGTGTCTTTTTTCTTGCATGGATAGTTGTTCAATTTGATGTTCCTGTAGTGGGAATGACCACAGGAGAGTTCTAGTCCACTACTTTGCTCTTGTTTTTTTTTTGCTGTTGTTGTTTTTTTTTTTTTTTGTTTTTTTGTTTTTTTGTTTTTTTGAGTTGGAGTCTCTGTCGCCCAGACTGGAGTGCAGTGGCCGCTCCCGGCCACCGCAGCCTCGACTTGCTGAGCTCCGGCGATCCTTCCACCTCAGCCTTCTGAGTAGCCGGAATTACAGGCGCGTGCTACCACGCCTGGCTAATTTTTTGATTTATTGTATAGATGAGTTCTCGTCAAGTTGCCCAGGCGGGTCTCGAACCCGCGGGCTCTGGCAATCCACTCACCTCCCATAGGCGCGGGATTACAGGCTGAGCCACCGAGCCCGGCTTGCTCTTGTTTATAGGGTGTAAAAAGTCTAAGTAGCGTATAGTAATATCTTAGGGCTTTAGATTCACTCCCCACTCACTCAGACTCACCCAGAGCAAATTTAATTTCTGCAAACTCCATTCATGAAGGTGTACTATTCTTTAAATATCATATATATTTACTGTACCTTTCCTATGGATAAATTTGTTGTTTAGATACAAAACTATTTGCCAGTGCATACAGTTGCCTGCAGTATTTAACATCATAAACATGCTGTACAGGTCTTTAGCCTAGGAGCATTAGCCTACAACACATAGCATTGATGCTTTGTTGTTCTGTCCCTAGAATCTAAAACAATGCTAGAAAAATATAAGAAGAAATTAGTAAGTATTTATTTAATTGAATTTGATTAAATTGTTCCAACTCTGCTGATCCTCTTCCTTCTGATGATAATTTTATGAGCCATTACCACTAAGTACTTAGCCTTTGAAGTCATAAAAACCCACAGTTCACTTTAAGTAAATCTACATCAATTGATTTCCAGAGGGACTTTACTTTCCACTGAGATATTCTCTAATATGCTGACTGACAGCTTCACTTGCTTTCCCCAGGAACAGTGTACGTCTGACTGCTTAGGCTGAGGTTTTCTCTATTCTTAAATTTCCCACCTACTTCAGAGTCTTTTGCTATCTTAAGTGTGAAGGTAAGGGCAATCAATTTCTTTAATTTGGAGGTTGAACTGAAAATAAGCTCCTCTTCTTATACAAGGGCGTAATATTTTCTTTGTAATCCTGATGAATATGCCTTATAACACTAGCTAGAAGCAACTTTGTTTTATTGCTTTGCAATGTTGCTTGCAAAATAGATTGGAAGACAGAGATATGTATGCAGAAAGTTCACTGAGTCATGTTCTGAGGCACCGAATCTTTGAGTTAATACAAGAAGCGGGATGAAAGGAGAAGGGAAAAACTGGAGGCAGTAGCAAGAGAAACATAGCCAACTACATAGAGCACCTGAAATGGGTCTGTCCCTTCAGAAGATTTCTGAATCAAAGATATAATCGCTGGGCATCTCTAACCTCTTATTAGCCATCACCAGATCCCGACCTTTCCTGGGAAGATGTTGTCACATCTTTGGTGGCCCACCTTCTTTCATTCAAAGACATTTCTGAAGGAAAGACTCAGCTGCCAGCCACCACCTTGCAGCACTCTTGGTTCTTGATAAACTGAGTGTCCCCTAGGGGCACACCTAACGTCCACCACAGCCTTCGAACTTATTTGTGGGATTAACAAGAAAAGACATAATGGAAAGCAACTAGAGTTATAAGAAAGAACAGGATTCCTTTCTTGAGGGTAAATAGAAGAGAATCAATGGAGATGAATTTTAAAGATATCAATTTGTTAATATTAGTGTTTAATTTTAGAAAAAAACAAAGCAGTTTATTTTCCAGTTTAAAGACGTAACTATTACTATAATATATTAAATTAAAAATAAATATAGTTTATTTATCATTAATATGTAATTTTTACGATGATCATTTTCTTATTAAAATATCATACATATTTATAGTAAAAAACTTTAAAAATATTTATATAAAACATTACAAGAAAAATAAAAACATATAACTCCACTACACACTATACATGCTATATGTGTACATATATACACAACATATTACATTCACCCACACTTTTTATCATAAAGTATATATTGTTGTATGAAAAAGACATTTTATTTAATACATTATGAACATTTAAATAATTTTAAATATACTTTTTAAGTAATATTCTATCTAATAAACATTATTTTATTACACAGATGCATCTTAATTTCTGTATTTCAAAGGGTTATTATAATTTATTTAACCAATAAATACTGCTTTTGATGTAGAGATAACATTCTAAAGTCTTATTTCTTGTTAAGCTTTGGGCAGGTTTTTCTGCAAGCAAGTACTGCAGAATATATAACATCATATTTTACATGACACATTTATAATTCCTCAATATGTGACTCAACATGCAAAAAAGGCTTTGAGGCACAATGTATCTTACAAGGTAATTAACACATTAAATGCTTAACCACTTAAACGTAATTATTTGAATTGTTTATGTTTTGGTGAATCTTAACTTTGCATTGTTACAAAAATTCAGCAATTACTATTAACTTTCCTAAGATGGTATATATACTTCTTTTATCCTCAATCACATAACTGAAGATATTTAGATATAAAGCTTATTTTACTTTGTTTACATATTTGTTTTAATAAAAATGAACAATATTAGGTAAATATTTAATTTTGTTAGCACCAAGTATTGCTATTATAGTTACATTAATGGGAATAATTTAATAAATTGTCAACGCATTAGAAATTTTTTACATTCTTTTATAGTAAACACATTTGGTGTAGTAATAAGCTTTGTCATTACAAATAAAATGCACCACCTGGCACAATTAACATTATGCCTCTTCTTAATTTTTTGGTGTGTCTCAGAACTGTAGTACAATGTTATAATTTGCATTGTTATAACTCAAACAAAATTTGTTCAAAAATTTCTTTTATACCAAGGTGTGGATCATTTGCTATATCAAATTCCAGTTGACTGCCATAACATTTTTAATATCAACATAGTTCTGGTAAAATTATAGTAGAAGTGTATAGATAAGAGGCTAAAATTTTCAGATAAGAGTACCTGTAATCTGGTAAAATCAGAATGTTATATTAAAATATAAACACAATGCAACTAATCATGTTAATGTATTAAACTATCTTAAGGTAAAATAATAATAATAATAATCATCATCATCCAAATTTTTCTTTCAACATATCCTGAAAATATGAAAGAAATCTTAAAAGGAATGATCTATTAATTAGAAGTGGCCTTGCTAATTATCTCGAAAACAACTCTCCGTCAGATGAACATAGCACCTCAACTGTTAAATTTAAAGTAATGACGATTACAATAAAACTAATGTCAAAAACATATATGGTTAATCTTTCATTTATGAGAAAGATTGTAAGAGTATCTTACTTTCTGCCTCCCAACTTCCATTTAAGTCACTGGAAACCACATAAATGTGACTAAACATCACAGGATACTTGAAGTCTTAAAATAAAATATGAACAAAATAAGGAACCAAATGAAGAAATTACTGATTGTTGATTTAACCTAAATTTTCCAAAATAATAATAATAATACTCAGATAAGAATGTGTAAACTTTTGTATATAACCATTGTTTAATCAAAGAACAGGTCATCATTTTACACTAATAATTATACATTTTTAATGTCAAGGACATTTTTCCTTGAAAACTGATTCAAATAACAGTGGGGAAAAAATGGAAAATTATTATACAATTTTAAATAAGTAAAAACTTACATCTGGGAAATTAATAATTTCAAAACTAATGAACAGATATTTTTATGGTAGGTTAATAGAGCTTAAAAAGTAAAAATAAAATCATAGAGCTACATATTTCACTCTAAAGAAAAATAGATAACACTATATCAAATTAGTTTTTTTATATAAAAAGTATTAGATGGGCCGGGCTCGGTGGCTCAGCCTGTAATCCCGCGCCTTTGGGAGGCTGAGGTGAGTGGATTGCCTGAGCCTGCGGGTTCGAGACCCACCCAGGCAGCAAGGCCTCACCTCTACAATAAATAAAAAAATCAGCCGGGTGTGGTAGCACATGCCTGTAATTCCGGCTACTTGGAAGGCTGAGGCGGAAGGATCGCCGGAGCCCAGCAGGACGAGGCTGCGGTGGCCGGGAGCGGCCACTGCACTCCAGTCTGGGCGACAGAGTGAGACTCCAACTCAAAAAAAAAAAAAAGTATTAGATGTCAATTATTTAGGCTAAGTCCTGTGCTTAATTCTATGTGTATTATGGTAAACAAGAGATACAAGACTCTGTTGTTCTGAAAATTACAAACAAACTAGATATACATACCCAAGCATCAATAAACTCCACAAACTCACATTGTCCAGCATTATATCTCCAGACTCCATTTGAAGGGCTATTGAGCCCTTTAAATGGGGTGAGTCTAAATGGTGATGTGTTCACTATTAAATATGAGACATTTTGTATAAATATCTCAATAATTTAATGATTGCATTTTAAAATTATATTTTGAATATTTTGAATTAAACCAATTATACTGTTAAAGCGTATGTTGCCTCTTTTTTCATGATTGCCATTGAAAAGTAAAATGACATATATGCCTTGTATATGTAATTCAAATTATATTTGTTAGACCACATTGCTATAGACTGTAAGAGTTCCTTAGGGACCATTTTTTAACACGTTTCTTGTGCCAGGATTTTCAGTTAAGATTTTTCTAACTATTTCCCTATCTATGTTTATTCTTCTACTATGCTTCTCACAGTCAGCTGATGATTTTGATGCACAATTCAGTGAATTTTTACAATGTTTTCATCAGTTCTGCTTGTTACTTGTGGTTCTGACCTCTCTTCATCAGTTCTCTGTCCCCTCAGTAAAACGTTTAATTCATTTATACTCTGCTGTTTTCTTCACGGCATTATCTCCATAAACTTGGACTAACATGTCCCAGATTTCACTTCCCATTCTTACCAAGTTTAACAAGAAATTTAATGTTTGCTCATTGCTATAATTCAAGCTCTTCCAGTCTCATGATGGCACACAAAAACATGCAACAACAATAATGAACTCCACTCAGCAAGACACTGCCACACATTGACACAAACACAGCTGTGAGACACTTAGCTGTGAGACCAAGGCTATGAAACCTTACCGACTTGTCTGTACAGCACTGCCAATGTAAGTGCACAGTGGCAAGTTTACGAACTTAGTTGTCAGACTTCTTATGGAGGGAAGTAAGATCTTACCTGGGGGTAGAAATCTTCTATGTCGTTTTTAAGAAAAAGTTTTTTATCAAGAAATTCATTACCTATACAATTTTTTTCTGAGGCAAAGTTTTACACACTTCTGAAAATAAAAACAGGATAAATCACTATTCTTACCTATAAAGGCGAAAGACCTGTAGAAGTTTTTTGGTGTTTTAGGATAGCAAGATCCTACTTTTAATGTATACACTGGGAATGGTTACTAGAGTTTAAAATGTCTTTATATATTAATCTTGTATGTTATTTGTCAAATAATTAAAATCATGAGTACATAAAACAGTTTATTTATTTATTTATTTATTTATTGTATTTTATGACTGACTTATTCAGCTAGAAAGGTGTTCAAGAGAAGAATTTGAGAATAAATGTAAATTTTTGACAGTGACTTTAGGAGATTTTTCTTTATCTAGCCATTCTATATCTACCTATTTTCACTCTTTTCCTAAAATAGGTGATATTAATATTTTCAATCACTTTTAATTTCCTCTCTCTTTTGTCATTTGCTATTGCTGTATTCTGGGACTTTAAATATGAACGAATTTGTTTTCATTTTCACTTTCTTGAGAGAGATAGCTGATGTGTAGTCATAAACCTGTCCTGGCAATGAAATTAGAGATAAAATCTCTTTATTAAGCAAGCTATGCTGTCTAAACAGAAAGTATTTAAAGATCTATGACACAGCCATAGAAAGAAGATAGCAATGTGATCATGGTTAAATTTATGAGATACACTTTTATCTCATTTGAATATCTAAATTTTATATGATAGCTGTATTAAGGTTCTACAGAAAAGGAATCAGTGAAATGCCGATATTTTGACCAGTAGCTTAAATGATATTTTTCATTGTTCATTGATAGATGAATCATAAAGAATATTCAGGATAAGTAGATGATGATGATGATGAAGATAGATAGATAGATAGAGAGATAGATAGACAGACAGACAGGTGATAGATAGCACACACATATATACATAAACAAAATGGAATATTATTTAACTTTTAAAAAGAAGGAATTCCTGCCATTTGTTACAACATGGATAAACCAGAAAATAATTACACTCAGTAAAATAAACCAAACACAAAAGGACAAATACTTCAACTCTCACTTAAAATGTGAAATCTAAAATAGTCAAATACATAGAAGCAAAGAATAGAATGGTGGTTGTCAGGGCTGAGAGATATGGAATTGGGAAGATGCTGTTTTAGGGGTATAAAGTTTTAGTTATTCAAAAGAATAATCTCTGGAACTCCAGAACATATATTACATAATATATGTATGTATATATAATGCATAGGATACTTGCAATTTGCTAAGATGGTAGATCAGAAGTATTTTCATAAAAAAACTAATACATAAAAGTTATGAGGTGATGGATATATTAATTTACTTGATTGTAATAATTACCATGTATACATATGTCAAAATACCAAGTTGTACCCTTAAATATATATATAATTTTTATTTGTCAATAATACCTTAATAAAGTTGAAAAAGGAATTGGTGTGTTTCTTCACTGACTTGTAAAAAATTCTCCCCAGCTACCTTATTTTATTGACTTCTCTTCTCCCAGGAATTTGTAAAATTCCTATGCTCCCTTGATTCTAACCCCCTACCCATAAAGCTAAGTTCTTTATTTAGTAATTATGAATATTTTGGTTCAGCTATGCAGTCACACTGAGTGAAACTTGGGGAATAAAGAAGCAGAATCTTGTGCTTTTTGTGTCAAACATGGCATGTAGCCAGTACTCTCCAGGTACTCAAAAGGTAATTAAGTCACATCCATTTTCACAAGCTTCTAAAATATTCCTTTGATAAATGGCTCTTATCATATTTCTCTAAATTATGAAAAAATACTTAAATGGCTCCTAATTCATTTATATTTTCATTTTTTAATTCTTTTGGAATCTAAAATATCTTTAAAGTTCTTGTATCATACTTTATTATTTTATTTGAAAACAATACTAACAACTATATAGACATTATAGAGAGTAGGTGATGCCAGAATAATATCAACTAGGTCTATTTCCATCAATCATATATTCAAATGTGTGTTTTCAGTCTTTGTATATGAATATATCTCAGAGAAATGTGAAAAAAAATTCAAGTGTTACTGAACATTATGTGCAGCCATGTGATCATTTATGAACAGTTATATGAATTTTTCATTGCCCATCCACATAAATGCCACGTTGAGTATTCAATGTGTTTGAATGTGCAATCTCTCACAAAAAAATAGTCTTTCTCCAAACCATAATGTTACACATTAACCTACCATGAGGCTTTTAAATATTGTATTAGAGTATGATTCTGCACATATAATCTTTGGGATTTTGTGCTATGAGCCATGTGATGCTCTTATCCTGTGATGCCTGGATCAATGGGCCTAAG
Source organism: Cephalopachus bancanus (assembly GCA_027257055.1). Classification (NCBI taxonomy): domain Eukaryota; kingdom Metazoa; phylum Chordata; class Mammalia; order Primates; family Tarsiidae; genus Cephalopachus; species Cephalopachus bancanus. The sequence continues at coordinate 8,831,888 of JAPVLO010000024.1, read as the reverse complement.
CGCTATTATCTCACTGCAAAGGGATGCTAGAGCAGAGGTGTTTGCCACTTACGTAATTCTTATTTTGATTGTTTCAGTTGGATAGTAAATCTCAGTAACCTTAAAGGTGATCTGTAAGTTAAATATTGCAAAAGATTTCCAAAATTAACAAAGGGCTACTTCAAACAGCAAGTTGATTGAAATTCACTTAAAACTGTCCATTTATGTTTTTCTCTACTCCTTTTTATTTTACTTGCAGCTTTCTAGAATTAATTAAACAATCCTATTTTTCTAAAGCCTACAGAAGTATTGAGTTTGCTGAAGTTGGCATTTGTAAGAAGTGTCAGAAATGAGCTACTTTTTGCTATGAAGTTATATGTTTCTTAAAAATATATACTATAATTCTTACAGAAATCTTAAATAACAAAACTCTAACATGTACCACTTAAAATGGCTATTAGCATTAATGACAGTGGAGAATAAACAAAAGGAAACCTGAATCAACATTCCTACTACTCTCAGAAGTTATATTAGAAGCAGGGAGGGAAATAAAGGCACTAAAATTCTTACAAATGTAAAATCAAGAAAGAGAGACAATGTCATTTGCAATCACTTTCTGTAATGGATAATATGGCTGCGCCATCCAGACTATTCCTTTGTAGGATATTTTGGACATGTCAGAATTCCTCTTTAGAAATTTCTTTTAGCTGGAGAGGATATTTGTGCTAGGGTCGGGACACCTTCCAAAATGGAAACCTACCCATTGTTAATCTAAAACGTAGTCATGGCTCTCTTGTTTCCAAGGGAGACAAGTCTAAAGGGATATCTCAGTCCTTCCCATGTAACAAAACTGAGGCCATCTTTGTACTTCACTGAAGTTCAACTTCTCTGTCCAGTTTTAATGTCTTTAGAGCTGAAAAAAATGTTGATATTAAAGATACTGACTAACACAATTCCCATGTCCAAATCTCTATCTCAGAGTCTGTTTTCGAGGAATCTTAACTTAAGACAGGCATCAACAGGTCTAAGTAAACAGGTTTTTGTTTGTTTGTTTGTTTGTTTATGAGTTGGAGTCTCACTCTGTCGCCCAGACTGGAGTGCAGAGGCCGCCTCCGGCCACTGCAGCCTTGACCTGCTGGGCTCCAGCGATCCTTCCATCTCAGCCTTCCAAGTAGCCGGAATTACAGGCATGCGCTACCACGCCCGGCTGATTTTTTGACTTATTGTAGAGATGAGGTCTTGCCAAGTTGCCCAGGCGGGTCTCAAACCCGCGGGCTCAGGCAATCCACTCACCTCAGCCTCCCAAAGGCGCGGGATTACAGGCTGAGCCACCGAGCCCGGCGTAAACAGGTTTTAATATGTGATATTGAAGTTGGTTCTTCTGTCAGCCAGCTGGCAAGGAGGACGTCATCATTGGCAGGAGATGGAGTACTGCAATTATAGCATGCAACTGTTAAAACTCTTACTTCTGGTGAATTGGAATGGTATGCTGGTACAAGTGAATGCACTCAAAGTTCAGTACCTCAGGCTTGTGAGTGGCTAAGGGAAGTGTTAGCTAGAAGAAAATCGAATTAGTTGCTTTTACTGAGTGACAGTGATACATCAGAGAAGGCCAATAAAATGTTTTGGGTGATTAATCACCAATGAAAGTGAAGTGTAAAATTCAGAGGGCCTCCTTGGCATCTTGTAAAGACTCTTATATCCTAAAGATGGAAGGAAGGGGAAGTAAATACCTGAGACTCAGATCCTGGAGTCAATTATAATATGAGAATTATAATAGTAGCAGAGAGTGTTCCTGTGAAGATTGAATTTATAGCCAAAAAAGACTATGCCAATGCCAATGATAGGTTCCTGATTGGAAAAGATTGGAACTCTGAGTCTTGAGTTGGGGACATTTGGCTTGATGAACTAAAAAACATCAACCTCATACTCTGAGCTTGAAGAAGATGTCCATTCCTTCCTAGTTAAGACTAGCTTGCTTCTATTGCTTGAAAATCATGCAGTGATTTTCAACTAGCAAGGCATTTTTAACACTCACAGCTCTTTTCCTTGCCTACATGCTGGATAAGAGCTAAGCATGCTGAGAAAGATAAAGTACTATTACCCAAAGGCACCACAAAACACATCTCAATAAACTTTTGGTGGGTTCTTCAGGACTTAATAAATATACAGTTTGCCCTCTGTATTCTTGGGCTCCCAATCTGCAGATTAACCAACTACAAATTAAAATATTAAAAAAATATGATAAACATAATGCTGCGCAAATAAAAACATCTAGGTATTTATATAGTACTAACATTGCATTAAGAATTATAAGTAATCTAGACATAATTTGAAGTATAAACGAGAATATGCATAGGTTACATGCAAATACCATGACATTATTTATTATAATGATCTTGAGCAATTACAAATTTTGGTATCCAGGGGAAGTCCTGGAAAAAAACCTCCGTGGATATCAGGGATGACTGTATACTGGAGGAAATTGGGAGAATATGGATCTAGATTCAGAGGGTCCTGTATCAAAGAAGATAGAACATGAGATTGGATAAGAATTGGTCAGTTTATTGATAAGGGAGAATCATCCCAAAGGCATTTGACACTCTGATAAAAACACCAGAAAACATGTTAACATACTGATTGATCCATTAGAATCTTAGAGAAAGTGATAGTTCATAGTAAGTAAAATAGATATGCCCAAACTTCCATGGCAGACATGGTAAAAAAAAGAATTTAAAAATTCACAAAAGTTGCTAAGCTACTGAATCTACTATGTAAGGCCAGAAAGTCGGCCATCTAACCATATGCTAAGGAAAAGCCTGGAAGGCAACCCATTTACCAAAGCAATAAGTAATGCACTGTTGAGAGAAATACCATCATCTTTGAGAAATTTAGAGTCATGTGCCCTCTCCCGGGGTGGGGGGGGGGGAGATTGTGGTAATAAACTGGGTATCATGAGGACAAGAATGATAATGGAATCATTGAAAATGTAGAGGCTTAATGTACCATCTAACCAAAGAAGCAAGATGGGACAATTGACATAATGAGTGGCAAAATCAAATTGGCTGTCATAGGCTCTAACTCTCAGAAAGTTATGGAGGTGGTTAATAGACCATAGGGTCTATAAGGTAAGCAACCGACGAAGGTATTCCTCCATATGTACAATCAACAGAAAATAAGTATAGATGGTCAGTAGGCTGAGGACAGGCTCTCCTATAAACTGTCACAGTTCGTGTCAGAATTTTTGAACTTGCGCCAGTTTCCGTAACAGGAGACCACTGAGTTAAGGAAACAGAGAGGAGGGAATGAAGGGGGAGCAAAATGGAAGCAACACCTCGCACACTTAAGAATGTTACTGGCTGGGTTAGGAGGCTCAGACTGTAATCCCAGCACTTTTTGAGGCCGAGGCAAGTGGATTGCCTAAGCCAATGGATTCGAGACCAGCCCAGGCACATTGGGAAGACCTCATCCCTGCAATAAATAAAAAATTAGCCGATCGTGGTAGTGTGCTCCTGTAGTTCCAGCTACTTGGAAAACTAAGGCGGAAGGATTGGTGGAGCCCAACAACTTGTCGCTGGGGTGGCCTTGAGTGTGTCACTGCACTCCAGTCTGGGCAGCAGAGTGAGACTCCAACTCAAATATATATATATATATATATATATACATATATATATATATATATATATATTGCTATTAATCATTGACATAGTGAAAGGCATAGCTGTCATTTTTGAGTAGGACCGAATAAGTGTTTTCTAGTAGCTAAAAGCTAAAAAGGTAAAAGCTATACCAACCTGGAAGACCTCTCATATAAGAGGTTGGGTAATGGGAAATTATTATTTGTATTTTAATGGCAAAGTGGAGAATGAAACAACATTTAAAAAATAAATAAACTTGCTTCTGACATGCTACTAGTCCCTGGTATAGCAGAAATTCTTAATCATAGGAAATAAAGTGACCATTGTGTCTGACCTGCCAATCATGAGTTGAGTTCTGTCCAACCCTTCAGTTCATAAGCAAGGCAGTTCTAGCAGAAATATATTATAATATGGAAATGGTATATCTGAGATCAGGATTGTGCAGTGGCCTAGAAACTCTTATAACCCCCACCACTCTTGTACCAGTTCCTCTCCCTCTGCCTACATGTGTGACCATATAGGAGTCTGTTTTGCCCAGCTTATGGCAGAGGAAAAAGACTGAGCTTCATCAGCTAGTGAACTTCATTCACATTCAGGACTAGCCTTGAAAGGTAACAGTGATAGAAAATCTTCTGCATGGTAAAGCTCCAGTCTTAAGATCAAGCAGAAGCAGGAGTGATTAATAATTCACCACTACCCTTCTTCTTCTAAGTGTCTCTTGAATCATACACACATAAAATATATGCAACATTTATTATAGGTTTGCAGGGCCATAGTAGATACTGTAGTGCACAATCTCGAGACCCCCTTAGAACTGTCAGCAGATAATACTTCATTGATTAGTTCCTCTATATGAATTGCCTTCATTCAGAGAGCTGCCTACTCACTCATATTTTTGCCCTAAAATAACCCATATCTATGACTGGTCAATAGAAAGAGAGTAAGGCCTGATCTCCTTACTTCAAGACTGAATAACACCGAAGGGCCTTCTGAGAGTCTGAGTCCCCTTACGGACAGGTTGAGCTTGTCCTAGATATCTGAAGTACTTTATTTATGATGAAGCATGGTGATCACTATTAAACGTGAAGGGAGACTTCTGACACACTAAAATATTTGGTAAGTACTTATAGTTCTCCAAGTTAATGCTATTTGTCTTTCCGACATTTTATAGTATGACCTATTTCTTGCCTTTATACAACTCCAGTTATGCATTCATAGTCTTCTAGAAACATGAACATAATTTCCAACTATCTTAGACAATTTGAGTTGCTATAACAAAAAGACCATAGACTGCATGGTTTGAAAAACAAACATTTATTTCTTACAGTTCTCACAGGCTGGGAATTTAAAGATCAAGGCACCAGTAGGTTTAATGTGTGGTGAGAGCCAAATTTTTGGTTCATACATGGCTATAGTTTTGCTCTTTTAATATGGCAGAAGGGACTAGAGAGCTTCATAAATCTTCATAATAAGGGTGCTAATCCCATTCATAGGGCTCTACCTTTGTTACTTAATTAACTTCCAAAGGTCCCATCTCCTAATACTGTTAGACTGGGGTCTAGAATTTTAACATATGAATTTGGTGAGATATATATGTTCAATCCATATACCACTTCAAAGGTAGCCTTGCCATTGTAGAACTCAGCATGCTTTGTTTTGTCTAGAGTAGATTGTTTATAATAAATGCCACTTCTATATTTTTATATTAGACTAATCTTGGTATAAATTTGAATTATTTCACATTGTCTTAAAGAAAGACATAAAAATAACATGAGATGAACAATGGATGTATTGGGAAAATTCTCATAAGAAAAAAATAGAGAAAAAGTCAAGGGAAGGTGGGATGACCTTTCCAATTCCTGTGACCCTTGTGAAGGAGTACTAACCAAATCCTAGCTTTGGTTCTGAAAGAAAGGAGACAATAGAAAAGGTATAATTAGTTACAAATATTCATAAGTTCCATAGAATATTCACTGCAATGTTGATTTCTCACTATTTTGCTATAGCATATGTTTGAAGTTACACAAAACACACATACACACACACTAGAATATTCCAATTTCAAGCTATAATAGAGTAACTGGTATAAAAATCACCTTCCCAAGATAAATAACAATACAATTAGTCAAAAATATATAAATCATTTGTATGCAGGCACTGCAAGTTGGCAGAAAATAACTACTGTGGCAGTCTTGAGAATGCACCACTCAGATTTTCTGCTGTAGGGAGTATAATTGACAGTACCAACTGCTGCATGCAGAATACACTGCCATGTTGACACTGAGATCATTCTTCCCATATGCTGCTCCCAAAAATGACTGGACATCACTGTGGACAAAATACTTAATTGGCAACATTGGCTCAAGGGCGCCACATCTTCTTGTGCAAAACTTTGTTAGACTGTTCTTCAGCCTGAGATACTTCCTAACAAACCCTCCATCTTTCCCTTCATATCAGAACTTTCCCCCACCACTTACCCTGGCTATTTCCTCTTTTATCCTCATATTATTTCCTAATACATATATTGTTATAGATGTCTGTCTTGATGTCTGCTTTTCAGACAATATGAAATAGTGCAAATGATACCAAGGTAGTAAGCTCAAGCTTTGGGACTGGCTCATTCACTACCCATCAGGCAAAGAGGCTGCAATGCTGAATGGAAGGTGGGATGCTAGTGTAAGTTGTGGTTCAACTTCTAAACATTCAGTATCTGCGACCTGGGAAAATACCCCAGTGCAAAAGAACACCATTGTAGGTGTGATGACATACACATTAGAGAATTATTAGGGGCAGATAGGAATATATGTGGATTCATGTGGTCCACTTGGACACTTTTTATTAATCTAATTATAAATACACATATGCAACAATCCTGTCCTACAAAATTATGGTTGCTAAGAAGTCAGATCTGTATGAATTAAGGTTTGAATCACACAATAAGTTAAGCTACCAAAGCTTGCAGAACTGATAGGTGAGGGTAAGTCAAGGAAAGAGAGAATAACAACATAATATGACTCTATGATAAACATCGGTGACAGGGATTGTTTTTGTTCAACAAACCACTCTCTATTAGATTTCTCTTCAGAAAGAGAGACCCCTGAGAATCAAAAAAGAGCTGAACCTTGAACATGTGTGGTGAAGTAGATCTAGGGTTGGGTGGCAAGCCCATGAAAATGTACAATTCTGATGTCCTGCTGCAGACATCATAAATGACAGAGGTCCTACACTCTGTGTCTTCTGCTCCATTCCTACCAATGCTATACTTCCCTTGGGCTGCTCCCAACTAATGAGTGACTATTGCAAAAACACTAATGCCCTCTGGTGGGCAACTGTCTTGAGGACTCTCCATATGTTTGAATGAACTAAAAGCTGAAAGTACATTTCCTTCAGAGCCCTCCTTCCTTCTCTACATTCACAGGGGTAAGATTTGGAATAGCAGTCTGATGGTTCTCCTCATGTCTTCTAGATGTCCCCTCTTGCTCCCCACAGTCATTTCCTTCAATACATCTTTTGCATGTCTAGCCTCCTCTTAGCTCCTGCTTCTCAAAGGAAATGAACTAATACATGTGTGAACCCCGAGAGAAGGGAAATGGTTGAGGCGAGCCTCATGCTCACACTGGTTTCTGAATGCATGCACTTTCTGAATTGAAATACAGGAAGTTAGAGTCCAACAGGAAGTTAGAGTCTAACAGGAAGTCAGAGTCCAAACAGAATGCAGTTTGCTGAACTGCAGAACAGATACTGAAGTTCTGGACTTATGAATAGGCTGGATTTGCAAGATATGTAATAGAAAAGATAGAAGTAGGCAAATCTCTAGCCCCAGAATCCTGCATTTGGTCACCACACATTATTGACTGAGGGCAGAGATGTACATGTGCAGTGAGTCTTAACAAGACCTAACAGAGAACAACTGTTGCAAGATTAGAGCTAATGCAAATGCCAGAAGTCATATGAGGATGTGGATATTGGGGTTAAGCCAAACACCGCATGCTCTGACTTATAAGAGGGAGCTAAGCTAAAAATCTTCAAAGGCATTCAGAATTGTATAATGACACTGGAGACTCAGAAGGGGGAGAGTGGAAAGGGGTGGAGGGACAAAAAATCAACTATCAGGTACAATGTGCTCAGGTGGGAGTGGTGGGTACACTTAAAGCCCCAGTCAAAACTATTTGTATCCCCTAAAGCTATTGAAATAAAAAAATAAAATATAAAATAATTCTTATAATGTATCATTTATCTTCAGTAGTCAAAAAAAAAAAAAAAAAACCCTGAGGCATGAAAAACATGTGACCAACCATCAAGAAAAAGAACAGGGTGCATGGAAACAAATCCCAAGATAACTCAGATGTAGAACTTTTCAAAAAGAAATTTAAAATCAGTATAGTAAATATAACAAAGATATAACAGGGAAAGTTGGACATGATGAATGGGCAGATGGAGACTTTTAGAAGTGATAATAAAAAATCTGTAAAAGTGAATCAAATGGAAAATAAAAATACAAAGTACAATGTCTGAAATGGTTTTAAAAGTGGATAAGTTTAATGGGAGATTAGATATAGCATGAGAAAATGTTAGTGAACTTCAACACAGTTCAATGTAAATTATCAAACCTAAGATATAAAGAAAGAAAAAGATTGGAAGGGAAAAAATTCTCGTTGACCAATGTTAAAATGCCAAGTAGATTAATACATGCCATTAGAGTTTTAAAGAAGAAAGAAAAAAATGAATCAGAAAGAGTTTAAGAATCAAGGTCAAAAATTTCTAACACCTTGTTCAAGGTCAAAAATTTCTAACACCTTGTAAAAAGTATTCTCTTGCTGATTTAGAAAGATTGTTGAGCAACTCTTAGACACATAATAACCCGATTGTTGAAAATTAAAGATAAGGAAAACAATGTTAAAGGAGGTTAGACAAGAAGGCACATACAGAAAAATCTATATATGAATCATAGCTGCCTTCACATATATAAATTAAAAATTAGAAAGGAGAAATAAATATAATGAAAAAATGAAAAATGTAAAGTACTGAAGCAAAAACAAAAGCTATTTACACTGTCTTCTATCTCAAGTACACATTACTTTTTTTGTATTTTTTGTTGGTATACCATAATCATATTTTTTGTTGGTGTGCATATATTTGGTATATGTGTGATATTTTGATGCATGCCTACAATACCTAATGATTAAATCAGAGTAATTGGGATATCAATCACCTCAACCATTTATCTTGCTTTTGTAAGAGCACAATTTTTCTTTTAGTCATTTAGAAAAACACCATAAATTATTGTTAACTATAGTTTTCCTACTGCCCTACTAGACAGTAGAACATATTCTATCTATCTGTCCAAAAGTTGGGTGAAATGAAGAATACGTCACAAGCAGACCTACATAGCAGGAAATATTAAAGGAAGTATTCCAGGTAGAACAAAGATGATGCTACATTGAAATTCAGACCTGCACAAGATAATAATAAAATAAAACCTTTCTAAATAGTAAAGACATGAGTAAATATAAACAAATACTTTTATTTTGTATTATCTTAAATGTTTAAAAAATCTAAATGAAGCAAAAACAATAAAGCTATATTTGTAGTTTACAATATATGCAAAGGGAAATATGTGGCAATAGCAGCACAAAGTGCAGAGGTAGCAAATGCAATTATACATACTTGTAATTAACTTACATTTCACATGAAGTTTCATAATAATAATTGTTTTAGTTATAAATAAATATTAAAACACAGATATTTTATAAAAGTAATAAATTTATATACGTCTAAATATAGAAAGGAAATAAAATGGAGTGGCAAAGTAATTGGACTAATCCAAAAGAAGTTTGGAAAGAATGGAAAAGGAAAGAACAGAAGAATGCATCAAGTAAAAATGTAATATCAAATCAGTAGTCTGTCTAAACCAAAATGTATTAATAGTTATATTGCAATTAAACTGGCTAAAATATTAAATAGACTAAAATATCCAATGAAAATAAAAATGTTCATAAAATCTTATCATTAAAAATCAAGGTTCAATTATATGTTGTCAAAAATTTTTCCTTAAATATAAGAGTACAGATAAGTTGAAGTAAAACAAAAAGAGTGTTTACTAAGAATAAAAATGATAGTATTGTATATTACTATTATATAGATCAAACTTCAAGAAAAGGACTGTTACCAAAGATGAAAAAGACCATTTTATAATGATAAAAAGACTATTCAATAGGAAGACATAATGACAATTATTTTATTTCTGTAACCTATATTTTATAATCCTAATAATTGAGCTGTAAAAAAAAATAAGAAACAAAACCTGATATACACAATGGGCGAAATATCAAGTTCACCATCATAACTGAGTGTTTTAACACTACATTCTCAGAACTACAATAAAAAAGATACAGAATATTTGAACAAACTATCAACCAATTTGACCCAAATGATATTCAATGAACATTGTACACAACAATTACCAAATGCATGACTTTTTCAAGTACACTGTTAACCATTAACATAGACCATATGAGCCAGGCTCGGTGGCTCAACCTATAATCCTGCACCTTTGGGAGGCTGAGGTGAGTGGATTGCTTGAGCCCGCGGGTTTGAGATCCGCCTGGGCAGCGAGACCTCATCACTACAATAAATCAAAAAATCAGCCGGGCATGGTAGCGCATGCTTATAATTCCGGCTACTTGGAAGGCTGAGGCGGAAGCATTGCTGGAGCCCAGCAGGTCGAGGCTGCAGTGGCCGGGAGCGGCCACTGCACTCCAGTCTGGGTGACAGAGTGAGACTCCAACTCAAAAAAAAAAAAAAAAAAAAAAAAAAAAGATAGACCATGCTAGGACATAACGTGTCAAAACATATTAAAATACTAATATATATTGTCTGTCCATAATCAAATTAATGTCACAATTCAAATTAAGACAACATATCAAAATCTGGAGACTGTAAGGAGTACTTAAAAGGAAATTTATTGTTTTACATGCCCATATTAGAAAAGAAGAAAGGGTTAAGAATCTATGTTTTAAGAATCCATCTACGGAAGCTGGAAAAATGAAAACAAATTAAACCAGAAGTCAGAGTGGGAAAAATAACAATAAGATAGGAAATCAATGTAATAAATAAATAAAGCTACAGTAATCAAGATACTATTATGCTAGTATAACAACAGAAAAATATATTAATAAAACAAAATACAAACTATAGAAACAGGCTCACTTTTGGCCAACTGAGTTTTGATTAAAATGATGACAGCTAATGGGGAATAGAAAGTATTTTTCCACAGATAGCATTTAAACAACTCAATGTTCATACAAACAAATTATATCTTCACCAATAACTTATAAAATACACACGTTAAATTGAATACAATGACAGACAATATTGAACCTAAAACTCTAAAGCTTTTGGAAGTAAATATAAGCTATTATATATACAACTTTGTGGAAAGCAAAGATATTTTTAGACAGAGCACAAAAAACACTTAGCATAGAAGAAAAACGAACAAATTGCATTTTACCAAATTTAAAACATCTGCTCATTCTTAAGCAGCTCTAAGGAAATGAAAAGAAAAGCCATAGATTAGAGGAAAATCCTTGTAAAGTATTTGTGTCCAGACTGTATAAAGAGGTTCTATACCTCAATAATAAAATCATATATAACAAAAATGTACACAATTCTCAAACATAAAGTTCAAATATGAATATACACAAATGCCCAAGAAGAACATGACTTGTTTAGCATCAGGGAAGCACAAATTAAAACCATAATGAGACCATACTTCACACTAATAGAAGGTTGGAAAAGGACTGAAAATATCAAATATTGGTGCTAATAGAGAATGGCTAGAACTTTCATACAATACTGGGGTAAGAGTAACACAATTTTTCCATGAACAAATAATTTAATTCCTAGAATTTTTTTTTTAATTTTCCAAGAGAAGTGAAAATATTGGTCCACAAAAGACTTTCAAACAAATGTTCATAGTTTCATTCATAAAAGCTCTGAATTGAAAACAACCACAAATGTCTATAAACTGGGAAATGAATGAATAAATGGAGTGTGTTCATTCAATGAAATACTACAGAACATTTTATTATCATTATTTTTTTTTAGCAAATGAACTACCAATAAGCACAATGTTGAGAAGTCTCAAAACACAGTTGTAAAAGAGTAGATACTGCATATGTCTATTTTTATGGAGTTCAAAGAAATGTAAAATAATCTATGGTGAGATAGTTAATGAAGAATAATTTCTATAATGGGTATTCACTAAAAAAGAAAATAAAGGGTACTTCTGGGATGGAGAGAATGTTCTATTCTTTGATCAGAGTGCTAGTTATCACTTATAGATTTTATCAAACTTATCACATAGTAGCCTTAAGAACAGTACACTTCACTGGGTGTAAATTATTACAAAAAAGTAAAAATGAGTTTGACTGAAGTCCAGGGTGAACAAGAAAGAATAGCCAAACTCATAAAAATGCCTTTGTGAACTCATTCTTATATCACAGATAATTGTCTTCTTTAATTGTCTATCTGCTTAGATCAGTGAAATATTTGGGGTTGTTGATTTGATATCCAAGGTTTTTAAAATCTATTTTTCAAATATAAGCATTAATTTAGTGAGGCAATATAAGTAAGAGGATATTTTCTTCAAGCCTAACATTTAGGAATATGTAATTAAAATGTCACTTCTCTGGAAGTACCTTTGGAAGGTAAACTGCGAATTTCTTGAAAGGAATGGGAATTATGTTGCCATCTGAGAGAGATAATTTAAAATGAAAGAATAGAGATATAATCTTATATGAAAGAGAAATAAAAGCTACATGCTGTGAATACATAAATGTAGCTTGACTATATAGATTAAGAAAGGTAAATAATAAATGTGCCAATCAAAAAGAGTTAAGATTAAATCAGAAATTGTGTAGAATAAAAGAAAAAAAAACCCTTGAATATAACAAGTTTTGGCATCTCCTAGCCTAACACAGTTTTATACAAAGAGATCTTTGGACATCAGTCTTCAGATACACTTAGATTACTGGCAGAACCATCCCTATACGGAGATAAATAAAACATGCTATTTGCTTCAAGGGTTTAATAATATGTATGTGCCCTTTGACATAAGCTGACCCTTTGACATCACCTGTAGAGCAGTGACAGAATCATGTATCTAAGTCTGTATATTTGGTGGCCAGACATGGGATCATGAAATTTTATCATAAAAGAGTATCACTTTATAAGGGTTTTAGATATTTGAACTGGCTCACTTTTTTATTTCAACAGTATTATTCTCATTTTTTCACTTGTTTTAATTTACTATGACTTTGGCAGAATAATACTCTTGCTGTTTATTATTTTCTTAAATCCTCTATCCCATTGTACTTTGCAGATTTTTCAATTTTCATCTGTGACACACAGCATGTCTCTCCAACTAGTGTGGATTTATGTCCTGAGTATTAGTCCTCATTGACTTATCCATAATATTCTTCTGTCTTGTAGGAGGGATTAGTGTCACTTTCCAGTGGTGCATCTTATTTTTGCTACTAAATTTTTGCTATCTTCTCTTCCTAGTGAAGGTTTTGCTCTGTCATTTATTGATATGTGGCATACAGGTCCCTCCCTAAGTAGGTACTATATTGCTGTCTTATTAATTCGGGGCCTGGTCGCATTATAAGTGTTAGGCAGTGGTATGTGAGGGAAGATAACATACAGAAGCATATGAGAAGAAACAAACTTTGGAAGACATCGAGAGCTTCTGCTAGGTCTTTTCCTGCATGTCTCAAATAAGGACCTCTCCTTGAGGCTGAAATCTAGAGTGAGGAGACATGGGGAACAGTCACAGAAGTTGACCCACAGCCACTGACATCTATTATGAACAAGAAACCAGGGTGAGTTATAGTCACTGTAATTTGGGAGGGTTGTTTGTTATTAATAAAGTCAACTAATAAAATTTATATGTTAGATTAGGAAATAATCAAAAGGAAACATTTTAACATATTTGAATTGTAAATTTGAATCCATCTTAAATGACTTGTAAGGAGTGAAGCAAATACTCTGAACGAAAATAAAAATAAAATTAAAGTTTTTAAAATTCAGATTAATAATAAGAAGAAAATAATACTTTACAATCTAGAGTTACTAAAAGTATGATTTCTTTGACTTTAGATTGAATGATCTAAGATTAAATAACTAGTGTTTTCATAACTTAATAATCATTTCTGAGCATTTGAGGAGAGAGCTGTCCTTTTCCAGCAAGCCCTCACAAATTGTTTCTTTTCTTTAATTGTTCTTTTTTTCTTTTTGACATGTTACATAAGCAATGGCCAGGAATAGAGTACATATATATTTTTGGTCACTTATTACATGTATAAACATCTCTTCATCAACTTTTGAAACTATATTATCAATGATATTTTTCTCTACCACCCTATTTGCTGTCATCTACAGATCATCTAATCTCTCCCAGAAATTAAAGGCATTTGCAGCTCATGTAAACTATATTTACTTCTATTACCATTCTTTTTTTTTTTTTTTTTTTTTTTTTTTGTGAGTTGGAGTCTCACTCTGTCGCCCAGACTGGAGTGCAGTGGCCGCTCCCGGCCACCACAGCCTCGACCTGCTGGGCTCCGGCGATCCTTCCGCCTCAGCCTGCCGAGTAACCGGAATTACAGGCGCGCGCTACCACGCCCAGATAATTTTTTGATTTATTGTAGAGATAAGGTCTCGCCTACCCAGGCGGGTCTCGAACCCTGCGGACTCAGGCAATCCACTCACCTCAGCCTCCTAAAGGCGCGGGATTACAGGCTGAGCCGCCGAGCTCCGCTCTGACTTAAAATAATCATATGCATGAGCCATTCAAAACCTCAGTCTGTCTCTGCTTTATTACTTCTTCACCTCTAACAAAATTTGGTTTGACCTCAATTTAGTCTTTTGTTTCCATAGTAACATGTCAGTAACTTATTTTTCTTAGAAATCTAAGTTGTAAGCATTTCACTCTCTGAGTACTACCCCTCATCTCTTCATCTTAATTTCTCTGCCAGTTCCTCAAAACTGAGGTTTCATACCACTGAGCTACAGACTGCATCTTTATGCATCAGTTCCTTTCTGTTTTGGCTCTTCTTTATATCATTTTAGATTTGGGGGTTCATCTTTATCATGAGTTTTTAAGCACTTTCAATTCTTGTTGCTTTTCCTTTGACATACTTGTATGGCAAAATCTCAACACTGACTGAGCTCAAGTAGGTACATTTTCTCTGTCTAAAACATGTATAACTGACCTCATTTGGAAATAGTCATACAACCATATTGACAGGTGTCTCTTTGAATTCCTTAGATGAAGCCCCAAATATCTTTATTTAAAAATAATATTGCATTTCTTAGATACTTTTTTTAGAATTTGATATAATATTTCAGAAATTTGTTTTCAGCAAATCCTTTTTATATGCTCTTCTATCTTTTCATTGCATTATTTATTTCCTAACATTTCTGCCTATCCATTTACTACATCCTGATCTTTGCACTTGCTCTTCTTTCAGACTCTCATGTTCTTGCCCACTCTGTTCATCACTAGGACTTATTCTGCAAGTCTCAATTTAAATGTCACCTCCCCAGAAAGCCATTGTATGACACTGCTATTCAAAGAAGAGTTCTTTTATTACTCTCTGTTACACTGCCTGTTAATTTCTTCACAGTACTAATCTCCACATGTAATTACTTTTTTTAATCATTTTTTTCCTACACCTAGAAATTAAACTCCTCAAAAGGAAAGCATTTATCTGTTTTGTATTCTGCTATATTCTTAGTGCCTAGTATAATGACTGACAAACAATATGTACTCAAGAAATATTATTAATGAATGAATGAATACCATATACAAATTATTTGATAACACTTTAGTTCAGGTTTGTATATGTAACATCAGTGGATAAACATGCATGATTTCCAATAACACTTGTGTGATTCTAGTTTTCTCTTTAAACTTTTGGCCACAGGTTGTGAATAACTATATAACGGGAATAGATGAGTAGTTGAATCAAATGTTAGTTCAAAGTATCCATTTAGTATTGTTCTGCCATGATCCTGAAAGGATTGCTGATATAAGGCTAGTTCTGATGCTTCCTATAGGTAGCTACATCTTTCAAAAGATCTCAGCATCCATGAACAAGAATCAACAACTGCCCAAACATCTTTGTTCACCACAGTAGGAATCTGGTGACTGTCTGTAATACTGAGTGCACAGGTTCAAATTCTTCATAGGTTTTAGGTTAGTTTCCACAAGAATTTTACACTTAAGCAATACTACAATGATGAATTAACTTCTGAGAACTAATTTCAAATTTATCCCTCTTCTAAAAACATTATTAGTGGATAAATCCACTCTACCACCTTATAAAATTCCCCATCTGAGACATGTACCTAAAAAGTAAATAACTTTACAGGTAATAGCCGGGCTCGGTGGCTCAGCCTGTAATCCCATGCCTTGGGAGGCTGAGGTGAGTGGCTTGCCTGAGCCCGCTGGTTCGAGACCCGCTTGGGCAACTTGGTGAGACCTCGTCTCTACAATAAATAAAAAAATTAGTCGGGCTCGGTGGCTCAGCCTGTAATCCCACACCTTTGGGAGGCTGAGGTGAGTGAATTGCCTGAGCCCGCGGGTTCGAGACCCGCCTGGGCAGCAAGACCTCATCTCTACAATAAATCAAAAAATCAGCCGGGCGTGGTAGCGCATGCCTGTAATTCTGGCTACTTGGAAGGCTGAGGCGGAAGGATCGCCAGAGCCCAGCAGGTCGAGGCTGCGGTGGCCAGGAGCGGCATTCCAGTCTGGGCGACGATGTGAGACTCCAACTCACAAAAAAACAAAACAAACAAACAAAAAAAACAGGTAAGTCATATAAGGCCTATATATTAAAACAACAACAACAACAACAACAATTTGGTATTTTGAATCTTCATGATGGAGTCTTAGATGTATTTTCTTTTTTTTCTAATGACAGGATTACAATTACAATTAATATAAGCTATCATAATTTGTAAAAACTTTGATATTTGCAAGCATGAGGCGATTACAAAACTTATACTACCCTTATGTATTAACATATGAGGGGGGAAAATTCCTGGAATTTAATTATTAAAAAATGTATTTATTCTCACATATTTAAACTTCAGTAACCTTCAAAGTACTCTCCATTCAATGCAGTCCTCCAATCAAAACGCTTTTTACATTATTCAAAACAGTTTTCGAATTTGCCAATTTTAATGTCTTTTAGTGTTTCTGCAATTTTTTGAGCATGATACAGCTTTTTGGCCAATACTGCTGAACACTTTGTGTGGTATGGTCAGGTTCCATTGTCATGGTGGAAGAACCAGTCACCTGTTTTCTACAACTGGGGATATATAAATAGTCAGATAAATAAAAACTTTGGTTGAGCATTTGATCCAGAGGAACAAATTCTGAGTGTACCAAAAGGGGCCTGCCCTCCAAAAGATAATTCTGGCTTTTTTGGGTCCCCCCCCCTTGTAGAGTTTACTGGTGAAATGTAGGTAATTATAGTTGTGGATATACAGAGGATAGGTCAATTATTTATATTATGCTGGGTAGACACAGGTCAGTTGTGAATTAGACTCATTCTTTTTCTTGTATTCCCACAGGTTCCCTCCAACAAGTATCTATTGATTCATTCTCCCAGAGCAGCTTTCTCCTGCTGACTGTTTAGACATCTCTAGACTTGACATTCAAATGTTTAGTTTATAAGAGTTTTATTTAGTTATTTCTTCATCTATCCACTTTACAAAAACTGAGATTATTAAAGTTTCAATCTATTAAGCAAGTGAATCATAGAATTTATATCCCCTAATAGAATTATTTATTAATTTAAGAATTGCAGACTCAAATTCATGCTTGGACCTAGTGGTATTTTTTGGTTTGGGAATAAACAAAAAAATAAAAACACAGATGACACAACTGCTACTGTAACTGATTGTTAGTCTCAGAGTAGGTGAGGCACCTGGTATCAACAAGTCTTATGATATTTCTGAAAAGAAATTTGAAGTATTGGCACCTAATTGTGTATGTGTATTTCATTATTTCATTTCAATCGAGTTCTTAGGAATGCAATAGTTTCTGCAGTACATATTATACACACATACACACACACACACACACACACACACACACACACACACACACACACGGGGGGGAGAGAGAGAGAGAGAGAGAAAGAACTACAGGAAATAAGGGCCTATAAACAATTAAAATGTGAACTGTGAGCATTTGAAGTGCCTATTACAAATTGGATATATTTGAACATTAGTAGTTAAAATATGTCTCTCAAATGACATTACAAATGGATATTACAATTTTAAGCATATTTGGTTAATGGTATCTAAGAATTGTCTTTTGTAAGGACATTCATGTTTAAATGCAGATCAGAGTACTAAATGTAAAAAAAAATGCTGAAAATGACATGAGTAAAAAATGGGGTAGAATTGAGAATGACAATGACAAAAAATATCCCTGTCCTTCCAGAAATTATGCTTGATTCATAATTTTGTCTTTTACTTAGGGATGTGATCTATTATAAGTTTATTATATTTGGTTTTTATGGATAAAAAATGTAAAAGAAGGACAATGGATACACATACAGAAAAAAATCTATAAATTTTTTACAGGTATTCATGTGGGTAAAGATTAATTTAGAAAAAAATTTAAAAACTAGATATTTCGTCCAGAAAAAAATGACAGAGATAGAGTTGCCTAATTGCAAATAAGTTTTCTCATTAATATGTTTTTTTCTGATTTTTGATTCATAGGTAAAAATCCAAGCATAGACAATTCTCACTATATTGTAAGATCACCAATAAGAACTTCAATTTGTTATCCTATGATGGTTAGCTTTTTGTGTCAATTTGGCTAGGACATTGTACCCAAATATGTGTTCAAATACCAGTTTAGATGTTACTGTAAAAGTATTTTTAATATGAAATTAACTTTTAAATTAACAATTTATGAGTAAAGCAGGTCATCTTCTATAATGTGTGGGGGAGGACATTCAATCAGTTGAAAGTCTCAGTTAAAGACAGACTGAAGTATCCCGAGAAATAGGGAATTCTGCCTCTAGACTGTCTTTAGACAATTAGTACAACACCATCTTGTCTCTGGGTCTCCAACCCATCAGCTTACCCTGCAGATTTTGCAATTGTCATCCATATCAGTCCATTCCTTAAAATAAATATCTTGTTCTTTATACATACAAATATTATTGCTTCTGTTTCTCCAGAAAACTCTTGAATTACAAGCAATTTAACATTCTCATTATTTAAAAATGCCATGAGTTTCATCAAAGAGTAATTGGATTTTTTTTTTTTTTTTTTACTTTCCAACATTTATGGACAGACAGTTTGGTTCCTTAGCAGTCCCCTGTTTCTCAGTGGACAGTGGCATTTTCAAGGTGGAGCGAGAAGTCTTGAAGTCTGGCAAATTCTTAGGTAGGATTTTGGTGACATGATCACGTGGGCATTAGCATCTTCTACACCTCAGCAGGAAGAAGCGGTGGCAGCACCTCTTGGTTCTCTGTCTGTGACAGTGACGCCTCCTCCGCCTGTGACATCTTTGTCTCCAGTAATTCGATTTTTAAATAAAGCACAAGATCCTTTATATAACATCCCTAAAAATAACTTTTAGGTATAAACATAAATAAATATGTATAAGACGTATATGAGGACAAGTATAAACCTTTGATAAAAGATATAAAAGAAAAACTAAATAAATGAAGAGATAGCCCACATTCATGAATAGAAAGATTCAATGTGGTCAAAATGTCATTTCTTCTTAACTTGATCTATAAATTCAATCTAAATCTCAGTTCAATCAATTCAATCTCAATCAAAATCTCAACAAGTTATTTTTTAGATATCAACAAACTAATTCCAAAGTTTATAGAAGAGGCAAAAGACTCAAAGTAGCCAACAAGGTATTGAAGAAAATGAACAAAGTGGGAAGATAGATACTGTTTCAAGACTTACTATCAAGCTACAATAATCAATGCAGTGTGGTATTGGAGAAAGACATGACAAACAGACTAATGGAATAAAATAGAGAGACCAGATTAGACCAACTCAAATATAGTCAACTGCTATTTGATAAAGAAGCAAAGACAATAGCACAATGGAGAAAAGATAGTCTTTTTAACAGATGGTGCAGATACAACTGGACATCTAAATGTCAAAATATCTAATCTAGACACAAACTTTGCACTTTTCACAAAATAATTCATAATAGATCATAGGCATAAATAAAAAACAAAATGATAAAATGCCTAAAAATAAGTGTTACCTGGGCATAGTGACTCACGTCTGTAATCCTAGCACTTTGGGAGGCTGAGGCAAGAGGATTGCCTGAGCTCAAGGGTTAAAGACTAGTCTAGATACCTTGGGGAGGTCTCATGCAATAAATCAAAAAATTAGCTGGATGTGGTGGTGTGCAACTATAGTTCCAGTTCCTTAGAGGGCTGAAGCGGAAGGACTGCCTGAACCCAGCAGGTTGAGGCTGCCATGGCCATGAGTGTGCCACTGCACTCCAGCCTGAGTGACAGAGAAAGACTCCAACTCAATAATAAATAAATAAATAAATATTTTAGAAATCTAAATTACCTTAGGCTTGAATTTTAAAAACAAAATCAAAAGCTTGGTCATTAAAATAAATAATTAGCCAGGCTCAGTGGCTCAGTTTGTAATCCCGCCCTTTTGGGAGGCTGAGGTGAGTGGATTGCCTGAGCCCGCGGGTTCGAGACCCGCCTGGGCAGCGAGACCTCATCTCTACAATAAATCAAAAAATCAGCCGGGCGTGGTAGCGAATGCCTGTAATTCCAGCTACTTGGAAGGCTGAGGCGGAAGTATTGCCGGAGCCCAGCAGGTCGAGGCTGCGGTGGCCGGGAGCGGCCACTGCACTCCAGTCTGGGCAACAGAGTGAGACGCCAATTCAAATAATAATAATAATAATAATAATAATAATAAAGTTGTTTTTCATTAATATTAAAACTTTTTTTCTATTCTGTTAAAAAAAAAGAAAATGAAAAAGAAAAAACCCTGAAGAAAGCAAAAAGACAAGCCAGAAACCGGAAGAAACTGTTTTCCAAAAAACACTTGTGATGAAATACTATCATCCAAAATACACAAAGAACTCTTAAAACTTAACAACAACCAAAAAAAAGAGCAACCAGATTAAAAACTTGAGCAGAGACTGAATGTGGTGGTGGCTCAAGCCTGTAATCCCATTACTTTGGGAGGTCGAGGTGAGGGAATTGCCTGAGCCTGGCCAATGGGTTTGCAAATAGCCTGGGCAATTGGTGAGACCTCATCTCTACAACAAATCAAAAAATTAGCTGGGCATGGTAGCAGATGCCTGTAGTTCCAGCTACTTGGAAGGTTGAGGTGGAAGGATCGCCTGAGCCCAGCAGTTCCACGCTGGGGTGGCCATAAGGATGCCACTGCACTCCAGCTTGGTCGATGGAGTGACACTCCAACTCAAAAAAACTTGAGCAGAAGTTCTGAACAGACACCTTAACAAAGAATGTAAACATATGTAAGATGTTCAACATGATATATCATTAAGAAATTGCAAATTAAAACAACAGTGTGACACCACTACATATCTAGTAGAATACCCACAATTCAAAACACTGATAACACTGGCAAGAATATGGAGCAACAAGAGCTCTCATTCATTACCAATGGGACACAAAATAGTACGGCCTCTTTAAAAGACACTGTGGCAGTCTCTTACTCTTACCATACAATCTGACAGTCATGTCTCTTGCTATTTACCTAAATGAGTTGAAAACTTTATGTCCGCACAAAAACCTGTACACAGATGTTTAGAGAAATTTATTCATAATTGCCCAAAATTAGAAGCAACAAAGATGTTCTTCAGTGAGAGAATGGATAAGTAGATGTGGTATGTCTATGTAATGAAATATTATTCAGTGCCGAAAAGAAATGAACTTTCAAGTCATTAAAAAAAAAGTGGAACAAAGTATTAAGTCAAAAGCTGCACACTATATGAGTCCAGGTATATGACACTTTGGAAAAGGCAGAACGATGGAAACAGTAAAAACAACTAATGGAAGTCAGGGATTGGGGCAAAAGGGAATGAGAAAGAGGCATGAATAATCAGAGCACAGAGGATTTTTAGGGCAGTCATACTAATTCCTGTGATACTATAATGATGACTACATGTCATTGGAAATTTGTCAAAATCCACAAAATGTACAACACCAAAAATGAAACCTAATGTAAACTATGAACTGTGGGTGATAATGATGTGTTCATGTAGTTCATTGATTGTAAAAAAAAAAAAAAATGTACTGCTCTGAGGAAGGACATTGATAGAGAGGTTGTATGTGAAGGCGGAGTTATTTGGGAACTCTGTGTTTTCTGCTCAATTTTGCAGTAAACCTAAAAATTGCTTATTTAAAAAGTGTCATGGGCCAGTAAAAACCCCATCATGAGACTGTTAGTGTCTAACCCTCTCTTGCCAGCTAAATTTGAGGGAACAGTCAAAATCAAAACAAGAATTTACATTAACTGAAAGAATGAAGTAGCATTTTAAAACCAGCTGCCATTACTTACATTATTTATTTATAGGATACTGTGTAATTGCAGAACTGTGCTGAATAAAGACAAATATATTCTTTTCTTGATGAACTTAGTCCAGAGGTCAAATGGAAATTTACGAACGAAATCCCAAATATTGTTTACTGTTTAAAACCCAAAATTTACCCTAGACTTTTGCGTCCTAATCGTGCTCCCCCCCCCCCCCCACACTTCTGAGTTCCCTTTTTACTTAAATATGAAGCTGTTTTATTCTGGCAGTTTCTGCTAGTTGAGAAGTCAGTGTGATAGAAATGCATTAATGCAAGCAGGATTTGCCCAGACATCAATAAACTCCAAAGGCTCCCTGCGGGCCACTTGTAGTGTCAATAAAGGCTCATAATTACTTGCTCCTTGGAGAATTTTAGACCCAACCCCGTTCTCTTTGCTGCGAAGACTAAGCTCAAGATTTCAGAGGCTGTTAACTTCCTAAACTCTAGGGGAAGAATGGCAGGCATGGGCGGAAACCTCGGATTTTCAAGCAAAAGTTTTGGCTGTCGTCTTTGTTATTTTAAACTATCAGGGGCCAAGTAACTCAGGACTTCTTCCCCACCCTCCCCCGCAGGTGGAGGATTGGAGTGGCCTAGCCATTTCCCAGCTTGGGGAAGCTTAAATCCCAGCGCAGCCGAGTGTGGGAGACCGCTGGAGCCACGGTTCAACCTGAAGGAACAGGGAATTCAATTTGAGACAGACTGTGGGAAGATGGGGAAGCATGGAGTAGAAATAGATGTGGGGGATCCTGACTTCCAGGCACCGCCTCACACCAGAGGTGCCTTGCGACCCGCCAGCCCAGAGCGAAGAGCAGAAGCAAGGCTAGGCATGACTGGAGTAGCAAGCGTCTCTCCTAGGAAGGGCGAGAATCAAAGGATCGTGGAGAGGGACTCAGTCTAAAGGCTGAACACAGAACCGGAAAAGTACCCCGCCAGAGAAGTAAGAAAAAATGGTAGGAGAGAGGAGAAGGTGAAAATCGGAGGCTAAACACGTCTCAATGAGACTTTTGGAGAGGATTTTCTTTCCTTCCTTCCTTCCTTCCTTCCTTCCTTCCTCTCTCCCTCCCTCCATCCCGTCCTTCCTTCCTTCCTCCTTTTCATCCTTTCCTTCCTTTCTTTCCGTTCTTCCTGGGCGTCCGAATTTGTACGTGGGTGTACTTGCGTTTAAGGGAAGCCCATGGTAGTGTTTTATTTTGTCTCTGAATCCTGTTTCTCTGCGGTGAAGTTTAAGTGAGACTGGAGTTTCCTTGACTTCTGCGTGAGGAGTTTCCAAATGACAATGAAAAGGAGGCATATAAATATCATATAAATATCCATAAAGTTCCTCATGACACTTCTGTCATCACTTGTTTCTTTTGGGATCCTGAGCCAGGGTCGTCTGAGGGGGCGATCCGCTAATGCGCCCTGTCCAGACTGTGCACGGAATAATAAGCGTCCTCTTCCTTCCTTCTCCCTCCCCGTTTCACTACACCTCGAAGGTCGTGCTTTTGCGTGCAAGCATGTGTATATGTAGCAAAGGCTCTTGGAAGAAGCCAGCCTCCTCTTGCCACCCACCCGCAGCTTCATCCGGAGCAGTCCTCGGGCGGGACGCGTCTCTGATCTGTCCCCAGTAGCGGAGCCCTCTCCACCCTGATGCGGACTCACTATCTCAGTGCTCCCAGGTAGAGAGAGAGAGAGAGAGAGAGAGAGAGAGAGAGAGAGAGAGAGAGAGAGAGAGAGAGAGACAGAGAGAGACAGAGAGAGAGAGAGAGAGAGAGAGAGAGAGAGAGTGTGTGTGTGTGTGTGTGTGTGTGTGTGTGTGTGTGTGTGTGTGTGCGCGCACGAGCTCGAGCGCGCACCCCACGGGCTTCCGCTCCCGGCGCAGCGCCGGCGGAGCAGGGGACGTTACTCTCCCAAGCAGCCGCCAACAACGCGAGGCAACAGCAGCCTCCGCCCCCTCAGCCCGGTGATTGGTTGGCTTCGCTCATCATTTCCCTGCTAGCGAGAGGGAAGGGCCAGCGACGCCCCCGAACCCAGCTGCAGAAGCGGCCGCCACCTCCAACGTTCAAGGTATCGCATCTGAAAAGAAACCTGAGCCCCAGGGAGGCGGCGCGGGGCGACCCGGGCAGAGCTGGCGCGAACCGGGCGTGAGGGCGCTGGGCAGCGCTCGAGGAGCGAGGGGAGCTCGGCCGCAGAGGACCCTAGCGACCTGATCCCGGGATCCCGGCTCCACGCTCTCCTAGCATTTTACAGATTTTCCCCCCGCGACTATCTCCCCAAAACGGAGCCTTTATACCAAGAGAAGGTGCGGGAGCTGGGGCCACCGGGACTTTCCCGGGCACCCAAGATGCGCTCCATCAGGAAGAGGTGGACGATCTGCACAATAAGTCTGCTCCTGATCTTTTATAAGACAAAAGAGATTGCAAGAACTGAGGAGCACCAGGAGACGCAACTCATCGGGTAAACGCAAAGCTTCATTTCAGGATATGACAAAAAGTCCAGGCGTAAATGAAAGGTGTAGGCGGTGGGTAGAGTGATGGTTGAGATAGCATGTGTGTTTGCTTGAGCTGGCGTGCGGCCGGTGTCAAGAATTAAATGACAAAGGCTGTTGTTGAGGTGTGTGTGCTTCTCTCTCTACGCGGTCCCCGGTACGAGTTCAACTTGCCCTGTGCGGTGGTGGTGACAGTTGTGTGGCGCCGAGAGCTCGCACGCCAAAGGAGAAGTCACTGCAGAAGTGTCAACAAAGAGCGTGTGCCCTTGTCCTTTTAATTCGTGGGCAGAACTCAACTGAGATGTCTTTATTTGCTCAACGGTTGCCCTTCCTTCTTTCTCTGTCTTATCACTCTGGGAAATACAAAGGAAAACTGCTTTCCTGAAAGGCTGAACTTAAAGCCCAGAAAGCAGGAATAGGTCTTCTCTGTTTCTTTTCTTTCTTTTTTTTTTTTTTTTTTACGTTGGGTAGATCTTTGTATCATAATATGAATTGGAAATTGGAAACTATAGTATCACCAAGGACACTTCTTTATTTGTTATTCTAGGGGTAAAACGCATGGGCGTCAGTGTTACTGTTTTAGAAAGAAACTGGATTCTGGTAGTTTCACATAGACTATATTTCTGGTTATTTGTGTGTGTGTGTGTGTGTGTGTGTGTGTGTGTGTGTGTGTGTTTCTCTTCGTTTATCTAGATGTGTTCAGATTCTCCACACCCCATTAAGTTCTCTAAATATCATACTTCCTTCCACCCTCACCCTGGCTTCTGTGCCTTTGAAGTTTACCCAGGAGGTGGTGCAACTTTGTGTCTCTGACATAGCTTGGAAGCTTTTTCTGAGGATGTGAACCTGATTGTCAACTCTGTACAAAGTCCTGTTTCGGAAATCCTCCCTGGCCCGGAGGCGTCTGCTCTGGGAAACTCCACACTGGCAGGGATGCCTGCTTGATTTTTCTCTGACATGTATTAAAACGAAGAGAGAGAGAGAGAGAAGAGAGAGAGAGAGAGAGAGAGAGAGAGAGAGAGAGAGAGAGAGAGAGCCCTTGCCATTGTGTGTGTGTGTGTGTGTGTGTGTGTGTGTGTGTGTGTGTGTGTGTTAGGACTGCTAAAACACACATATGCTCCTAAACTTCATGCACTTCATTTCTTAATATTCCTGCTCTTC
This sequence comes from Cephalopachus bancanus, assembly GCA_027257055.1. Classification (NCBI taxonomy): domain Eukaryota; kingdom Metazoa; phylum Chordata; class Mammalia; order Primates; family Tarsiidae; genus Cephalopachus; species Cephalopachus bancanus. The sequence goes on along the minus strand of JAPVLO010000024.1, from coordinate 8,806,014 downwards.
CCTAAGTAATGAACATTTATTTGAGAACAAGACGTAGTTTTATCCTTAAGGGAGGAAAATGCTCTTCTAGAGAAAACCAGTACAACAGTAGTACAGTCAAAAGGGACTGAAAGAGAATGAAAAAGCTAACAAGGAAAGGGCTGGATGGTAGTTATGCATTAACAAATCTATACATGGTATATTCTGAAGGGGAAAAATAAAGAAATGTTATGAGATCGTTTACGCAGGAGTGTGGCTTGAAAATTTAATCTAGCTCAATTGTCAGAAAAGGAGGACTTTAGGCAGGGGCGTGGGCATCCCTGCCAGACCTGTGCTTGCCAGACAGACAAAGGGGTCTTTAGGAAGGTGATAAACGGGCAAGTGGGGCTCCGGGGAGAGGCGGAGGCTGGGGCTGAGGGTCGAGGCTCTTTGTTTCCTACCGAGTGGTGGGCTAGGAGGGTAAACCCGAGCCCCAGACAAAGCGGCCAAGCCTCGCCAGGATGCTGAGGGTTCGACCCCAGCCTCGGGACCCTGGAGAGCAGAAGTGGGCGGGGCGAGCGGGGCGCGGGGGTCGCCAGATGCGGCGAAGCATTCTCTCCGAGCCTCCCTACAGCCCAGGCGGGAAGGAGAGAGCACTCTGAGCCCCTCCGGGGGAAACAGATCTGGGACACTACACCTTTTACGGGTGTCATTTCCCGCTGGCCCTTTCCTGGACGTAGCCGGCTGGTGGGCACAACCCTGGGAGCGGAGGATGGGGAGGCGGGCACCGGCGCGGTGGTCGGACCCGGGGCTGGGCTTTCGTCCGCACCGGTTTCAAGCCCAGATACGGTTTCTTGCCAGCGGATCTCAGAAGGCGTGGGGCGGGCGCCTGACTTAACCAAACAGGAAGAGAGGTGCGCGCCGAGTCTGTGTCCTTCTCCCCCAGAGCTGGCGGCAAGGCTGAAAGGATGAGTGAAAAGATAGAGAATGCCTTTTGTGCAGGAATCAGACCTTCGCTTACATTTTTTTTTTTTTTTTTTACTTTTCACTGTTAAGTCAGCAACTGGCTCCTCCTCCTTAATTAAAGCCCGCAATTTCAGTCCTGCGGGGCGAGGCCAAGAGCCGGCTGCAGGCATCTCGCTGGAACCCGTACCCCGTGGCGTCCCGGCTGCCGCGGCCACTGCCTGAAAGCTGGAGCTGCCTGGAGCTATGTGAGGACAGCTAGTGCCCCTGGGCGCTCTTTCCCTTTCCCCCAAGATGAAACATTCGATGGAAAGGCTTGTGATCTAAACTCGTGGTTTTGTTTCAACTCCCAAATAGTGCTTCTGGAGGAGAAGTTGACTCATCAAACTCTCCAATCGTCCGATTGACTCGCTTTCTACCCAAACCACGTGGAGAAGTCAGTTTTGAGACGAGTAAACTAGAGTGGAGGTTTGGCCCCAGAGCCCAGGGTGGTATTCATAAGTGAGGTAACAGAGGCAGTCTCTGGCCTTTGGGGGGCACTACGTGCCTTGTGGGTGGGCTGTAGTTTCAAAGAAGGGCCTTCTATAGCCCTTAAATCTTACAGCATCCCCCTCAATTTATATTTAAGTTTTCTGCTGCCGTTTTCTGCAATAGGCACGCAGCTTCATTTTCTATTCGACCTCTCCCCTCCCTGACTGGAGGTCTCATCTAGAGTTGGGGCAGCTTTAATCTTGTTGTATACTACAATGTGGGAGCAGTCGTTCCATGCAGACAAAAAAAGAACCAGCACAACTTTCCCGCTGACAATCCATATTCTTATATCTCCAGAGGAATTACTGGCAGCGTTTTTATAAGGAATTATTTCAGAAAACGTCCAGTAATAATTATTGGACACTTAACTTTGATACTTCCTTCCACAAAAGCCTGTTATTTGACTGTTGTGATGACTTGGCTAACAAAGTTTAAATCAAAGGGTATTGAAGGTACTATATTAAGTAGTGTACTCTTGACTGGCTTTTTTTTTTTCCTTGATGCACCTCACAATTGGCCTTTGACTTAAGTGGCTCTGCGTGCTCTTTGGGGTATAATTGGAAATGTGTTAACTTAAGCTTCCCACAAATAAAATATGTGGGCATGCCTATTGAATGAGATAGAAAGTTTGAAAGTCTAACATAAACTTTAATATGCTACAAATATTTGTTTTGATTGTTTTTCCTTAAAACTCGCTACACACTATTTTTCTGTTGAGCGCAAATGAGACGTTAACTTTTCTTATCATTCAGAGATTTTCCTTATAATTTGACTCAATGTGTTTGATTGTCTTTCTAAATGATCAACAATATTAGCTCTGAAACTTCTGATGAAATTGAGAGTGGCGATAAGCATTTGTACTTAGAGTAAAACCATAGTCAGCAATGTTAGTTCCAGTTTGTTTTAGGGTTGGTCACACCCTTGTAAATGAAGAAATCCAGCATTTCCCCTTCACACATTACATTTGTAATTCTACTAAAACCCAAAAGCAATAAGTTAAGGTAGAGCATTCCGTCTTTATTTTTAGTCATTTGACTCTTGAGTAAGAAAACAAAAATTGCTTGCTGTCTGTGTTCTGGCTTAGTTTGTTGCAAGTTGTTTTCTTTCACACAACTTTAAACTTTTGATATTAAGGAAGAAGTTTAATTTAGTCCAAAGGGAACAAATTCATTCCAAAGTCAAGTTATGAAGAGTTTCAGTGGGTTGAATGCCGAGCTTTTGATAACTAATTTTATGAAGTGAAATTAATCAAATGTGTTATATACTGAAGAACTAATAGAATAAATTGTGATGAAACTTGGAAACTTATATTTCAATGAAAACAATATTTGTAGATATTAGGTAGCATGACAGATGATTTGTTTCTGTCACTGGTGTCACATAGATGACCATCTTAGTGGACGCTTTCTTAGCTCCAAATAAGCAAGGATGCTTTGTAATATATTGCTTTATGCTGAATGATATCTTCGATGTGTTGTGGTGTTTTCCCTTTAAAAGTATATATTAAATTTTCTTTTAGATAGTCTTATGCAAGAAATGTTTTTGGTGCAGCTGTTCAAAAGTCATGTCTGATCTGGAATGAGAAATAAGTAGGGGGTGGTAACATTCTTCATGCCTTGCATTTATGGGAAGGAAAAGCCTTTTCTAAGTTAGAGTGCTACCAAGGTCATGAGTGAAAAATCCCAGGGGACCCATTTAACTTTATACAAAGAAATTTACTCAAGAGGTTCAGATTGTATTAAGCCTGGCCTTCTCCCACATGAATTCCATTGACTATAAAGAGTGTGACTAGTTGTAGCTATTTCCATTCAAAGTTCTTTCCAGTTAAAGTCTGAAATTTGGCCTGTCAGCAGTTCACTGAAAACAATTCAAACAGCAGAGTAACATGCAAGCAGTTTATTCAAATAAAACTGATTTAATTATTATTATTTTTTTGAGTTGGGGTCTCACTCTGTGGCCCAGGCTGGAGTGCAGTGGCACACTCATGGCCACGGCAGCCTTAACCTCCTGGGCTCAGGCGATTTTCCGCCTCAGCTTGACAAGTAGGCAGAACTGCAAGTACGTGCTACCGCACCTGGCTAATTTTTTTTATTTTTTTATTGTAGAGACGAGATACTGCCAAGTTACCCAGGCTGGTCTCGAACCCCTGGGCTCAGGCAATCCTCTCACCTTGGCCTCCCAAAGTGCTGGGATTACAGGCTAGAGCCACAGCGCCTGGCCTGATTTAAATTTTTTAAAGCACTTGAAAAAAATCTTGTAGGTTCCGAAAAACTCAGCACAACTAAGTACATCATAGCAAACATTCTGCCTTGTAAAAATTGTATCTGTATCTACATGTCAGTGAAGCAATCTTTCACAGATTGATTGATTGATTGTTTATTTTACTTATCTATCTATTTTTTGGAAACTAGGTCTCCCTATGTTACTCAGGCTGTTCTCCAGCTCCTGGGTTCAAGCCATCCTCCCACCTCAGCTTCCTGAGAAGTTGAGACTATAGCTATAGGCTACCATGCCCAGTGCTTCTATACATTTAAAAAAATGCAAGCCCGTGCGTATTTTTACTTCTCCCATGAAAGTTTATTGATAATAAAAATAATAATTGTCATCATAGTGTAGCAATCTCTGGCTAGAAAAGATGATATTGATAGGACAGCTATTAATGGAATGAAGACTGTAAATTTTATGCCCCACTCTCAGAAATAGCGATAGATTGTGCCTGTACTCATGAGGTCATATCTCCAAACGTCTGAAGGTTAACTTCTGTGTATATTTACATTTTTATCCATATGTAGATATTACCACTAAACATATAATATGAAAATTGACTTCTGGGCTGCTGAGTAGCAAAGAGTACCCTATGTTTTCTTACATTCCAAATGACCTCTGCAAAATTAGTGTTATTAGCCATGTATAGGCATGGGAATGCATTATTTTCATCAGTAGGATAGTTTGAAATATCAATTTTTATAGAGTTCTAAATTTCACAAGGAGTAGAAGTATATTGTGCTTTGAGCTGCTTCAAATTTAAACTACATGTTTAAAAAAGAATACAAACCAAAATACCAAGCTATAAGCCTTCAATTACAGGATTCATCCAACAGCTGTTACACAGGCAATGTTTCCATTGATAGTAAGAAAGGATTGCCTACATAATAAACACAGATTTAGACTTTGTTATTGAGCAAATAGTCATGTCAGTTTTAAACTATGTTATTGAGATTCTAATAATTAAAAAGTGATATGTAAAGAAATTAACCCATGTATTGAGAAGGCTATGCTTTTTGTCATTATGTCTTAAAAAATGTGGTTTTTGATCTCTGAATCTTGGTTTACATTTATAAAGTACCAAGAAAATAATGTATTGAATGATTAATTTGTTCAGCTATAAATGTCTTAATGACATGCATGCCATTATAGGTATCTTTCACCATCATCACTCCCACCAGCATTTCTGCTACTACCATGCTGAATAGCTGGAACTGCTGGCATGTGTGTATTTTTTTGGTAGAAACAAGGTCTCCCAATGTTGCATAGGCTGGCCTCGATCTCCTGGTCTCCAATGATTCGCCTGCCTTGGCACTCCAAATTGTTGGGACTACAGGAGTGAGCCACTGCTCCTGGCCTGCCTGTATGTATGTAATAGAAAATATTAATAATAATGACTACTGAATGTGTTTTCTCCCTACTACAATCTCTGTCTCCCTACCAACAACTGTCAGGGAGTGTCTTGTTAAGGTGTTTTTAAGACCAATACGACTTTTAAAATTAGCATTTTGATAGTGTTTTATAAATTATGTTCACATATAAAGCCCACTTGATTCTCATAAAAAATTGCATATTAAATAATGTCACTGCAATTGTCAAGAGAATATTATCTAAAAACATAAGACTAGCAAACTATAGAATCACAAACATGCCCAGGTCACCTGATACTCCAAGATTTTCTTATCAAAAAGCAAAAATTCATTTTTATAATGCATATGTGCCTTCAGTGAAAAAAATGACACAATATTAGGATTCACAATTGCACAAATGCAGGAGAACTGACCAAACATCCTTTTTCTACTACCTAAATAGAGTTAGTGAGAGGCTAGTGGGAAGCAAAGCTTTTCTAAATTTTATTTCTAATTGACGGATGATAATTGTATATATTTATGGGGCAAAATGTGATGTTTTCATAAAAGTATACATTGTGTCAGAATCAAATCAGGTTAATTAGTATATCTACCACCTCAAATATTTATCATTTTTTGTAGTGAAAAAAATTAAAATCTCTTTCAGGTATTTTGAAATATACAATGCATTATGACTAACTGTACTCACTGCACTGTAGAACACTAGAACCTATTTCTCCTGTTTAATTGAAACTTTGTACTTACTGATCAACTCCTCTCCATTCCCCAACCTCCTTCTATTCCCTAGCCTCTAGTAACCACCATTCTACTCTCTACGATGAGTTCTACTACTTTAGATTTAATATATAAATGAAATGATGTGGTATTTGTCCCTCTGTGCATGTTTTTTCTCATTTAACATAATGTCTTCTAGGTTTCATGTTGTCTTCAATGACAGAATTTCCTCTTTTGTTTTTGTTTTCCATTCAGTCATCAGTGGACAGTTAAGTTGTTTCCATATCTTGACTACTGTGAAAAATGCTGCAGTGAGCTTGGGAGTGCAGCCATCTCTTCAACATACTGATTTAAAGCTTTTTGAGTATATGCCCAAAAGCTGAATTGCTGAATTATATTGTAACTCTGTTTTTATATTTGATGAGTTTTTTTTCTTTAAGTACCACAGAGTTCTTTCTTTACATGGAAATCTTTTTTTCAAAAACTTTAAATATAGTTCCTTGTCCTGTTAACTTCATATTCACTTAATTCTTATAACACCTTTTATCATGCTAGCATATATCCTTCTAATGTGCAGAAACAGTTGTTCACCAGTAGTATGTTTCATCAGTAATCTAAATCAAATTCTGTATTCTACTATGTATTCACAATGCTTCCTATTTTCACAAAGCTGGCATTTTTGCTTTGTTTCAGTGATGGTGAATTGTGTTTGAGTCGATCACTTGTCAATAGTTCTGATAAAATTATTCGAAAAGCTGGCTCTTCAATTTTCCAGCACAACGTAGAAGGTTGGAAAATCAATTCCTCTTTGGTCTTGGAGATAAGGTGAGTTGCTTTAATAAGGCATAATAAGTTTCACATCATGTTCTCAAATACTTTGGGTTTGGTAAACTTACATCAAGTTCTTGATTTATCATTTAAATATGAATACTTCAATAAAAGAGTGAACCAGCTCGATTTAATATTGCCCACTGTAGAATTTGAAACCGTAAAACTTAAACCATGATACAGTCAGAAATTTAAGGATTAATATGTGAATTTTGAAGATAGTGTCTTTATACTAATAGAATAAAATATTCAACAGAATACTCACATTTAACACACTTTACCGGATACTCAGAGTAGAAATATATTTTAAGAATCATCTTCAACTTTTCCCTATTTAGTATTCATTATACCTTTGCGTTTTCTAAACTAGATGAAAATAGTGCTTATTATACTCATATTTTGCTGACAATTATAAAAAATTTTGTCTTATTCTGTGATTTAGTATGTCTGTGAACTAATATAAAAATGAGTAAAAGTCAGAAAATAAACTTTCTAGATTGCTAGCTAGGACTAGGCATTTTAGCTGAAACAAACTCTTGAAACTAAACTCAATGCCTATGTATATCCATTATGTCATTTTCTCTTAGTATCGACCTATGACTAATAAGAAATACAGGGTCATACCTTCCTAATTATGGAGGAAAGAAGCAAATCATTTTTCTACATAATCATATCACTGCATAGGTTGGTATATTAGAATTAGAGCATTTCAGTAAATCAGAACTCTTTAAAAATTTGAGATAATTCAGTTTACATGATAAAATCACTTTTGTATTGGAAAAATCTATTTGTTGACTGGATATTAGCACACAGATTTCATAAGAGTAGCTTAGTAATTCATAGATAAGGGACTGATAAATTTTCCTGGGTTTCTACCTACTCACTTTTTGAATTATGATTATATATAATGTAGATTATATTATAACCAACTTGAAGGAAGAGTCTATTACACTTGTCTTTGGAGTATGCATAACAATTCATAGAATGCATTGCAGAAAAGGCACTGTACTTGAAGGAATATTTGGAAATGTACTTGCAATGTACTTGAAGGAATATTTGGAAACTTAAAAAAAGTTGGGTATCAGGGAAAATTAGGAATGGTTAGACTACATTTTTCTTTTTATAGATTTGGAGGTAAATGGAAAGGGAAATAGGAATCAAATCATGGCAATGTCATGATATGTATTTGGTTGCTTTTAGTTTAGGGAAATCTTTCTATATTTGTGAGTCTAGATCAAGAATGAGGAGATGTCTGAGTTTGCTGACAGAGTTCATAAATTGGTGTCTTCTGGGTAGAATATGGCCAGAAAGCAAGATTTATTTCAATTGAATAAAGAATAAACAAACCTTAAGGCTAATCTTAAAAATCTGGAAATTCCTTATAAAAGTACAGGTTTTCATAAACTGTTGAGAAATACAAAGATTTGACAACTCTCAATCTGTATTCCTCATGAGAATTGTTTGGTTAAAGTTGGCACTAACCATGAACTCTCAAGTTTGACATTTTTACACCTAGAGCCCCATCTCTCCTGATTCTTTCCTAGTGTCTCATAACCCCAGTACCCATGTTTAAATTTAGAAACTCTGTGAGTGATGAGATAATTATGAGGAAAAAGCTTCAAGATGTGAGATGATACAGGGTCACAAACACAAATATCATTTAGAACAGAGTAAGGATTCATGATTCCTGGCGGTAAATTGGAAAGAGGGAAATACAGGTGAATAAAATGGAAAACTTTGATCTATAAGCAGAAAGAAAACTTTCAAATTGGATGGTTTAGCAAGAAGAGAATCTATTAGGTAAAAATAATTAGGTAAAGAAGCACGATGGAAGAAATTAAAATATTATATTATAATAGTTTAATTATATATCTAGCCATACCTAATAATATGTCAGATAAAGAACAATCTAGTAAGTAAATTAAGTAATTGACACTAGTTCAATTAGTATATTTGGTCATGCCTTCTTAATATCTATACAGAATTGAATACTATAAATGTGCAAAAGGCTACAGATACACATTTTGCTATTAATAAGGTATTCAAGCTAAAGGTGGCATACATAAATTGATCCAAACATTTGTTATTGCAACTTTACAAGTTAATGAGGGTTGCTTTCCTATCTTTGACAGTGACCTATTTTCAGTTATAACAGCTGATAACATGAATGGCTTGTTATTACTATTTTTATATGGTAATCTTTAACAGATAAAGAAATAAACAATAAAACAGTGAGCAAATACTGAATAATATATACAGATTTGTCACTTCCTTGCAATGAAGGAATAATTTGTAAAATCATTATTGTACAATGTGCAAACAGTTCATAAAAATTATGATTGCCTGTAGCAGAAATGACTAGTGAGTATTAATCAGTTTGACATTTGTAATAACATATTTAGAATATGAAAATGTCTGATTGTTGACTTAGCTTTTGCAAATATGTTATTTAAAATTCACATGAAATCTAATCATGGAACATTTTGATTTATTATTATTTCCATTTCTTTCTCACATCACTATCATTTAAGAATTGTCATATAACTTTGTATGTGTGTAAGCGAGTATGGATATGTTTTAAAAGCATTTTCACAATTCTATTTTGAAGTTTTAAAGACATTACAACTAACCCTCTTTTATCTGACTTGATTGAGCTATGCTTACAAATCTTCCTCATTTTTAAGATCTCACTAAATTTATAAAGCCCTTATGATATTTCTAATAAATTTTGTATCTACTTACATTAACATGTGAAAAATTTACATTCGAATGTGAAATATTACTGAAGACTTTTTTTACATTTGTCGACATGATTTTTTTTCTTTTACTGTTTTTAAAGCTCCACATGCCTTCCGTTACTTTTCATAAGCACACCAAGAATTTGTTCACATATATTCATTAAAAAACTGTACATTTGGGAGTTGTCTAAGATAGATCATTCCATGAATTATCTCATTGTATTTTAAAGATTTCTCAAGAATTTGGGAATTATGCATTCTACAGTTAACTTTGCAATTAAAATAATTAACTTATTTTAAAAACTTGATTTTAATGATAATAGTTTGTTTTTTTTATTATTGTAAGCTAAGAAATGACACATTTATGTTGCATTAGATGTGTATGAATATGTGAACATTGTACTGAGAGATTATTTGGTCATGTTCAGTACTTGTGACTTGACATTTTTTCCATATTTGGATTTTTTTCCCCTTTTTTTGAAGTACAAATATCAAGTATAGGTATATACAAATGTATAAGCACAGCTACTCATTAAGACAGCTTAATCATATCATAATGGGTGATGAAATATTTCAGCTCTAAGTATCATGCTGTATCAAAGTTCTTAAGCAGATAATTCTTGCAGGTTAACTAAAAACAGTTGCAAATTTTACATGCTTTACCGTCAAAAATAATTTGCTACTACATGCATAGATTATTTTATAAAAAGTTCCACATAAATTTATGCACCATCTGGTACTTGTTTTGATCTATAAGTGTCCAGGAGAGTTAATTTTGAGTCGTGAAGCTTGTTAGTTACAGAGTTAAGATTCAAACTCAGGCCTGTCTGACTGTGGAACCAGAACCTATGTAACAAGTTACTTGTAAGAGTATATTTTAATGCTAAAAATGCATGCCATTATGAAGTACATAATTTTTGCCTCTAAAGTAACCAAATATGCTATTCACCTAACATGAAATTCTGGGACAAATAGCAAATATTAATCTAGGATGTAAATTATACTGAAAATGCTTTTCTTCCAGTGTTGTGGGACTATTTTGCCTTTTATTTGATTGTGTTTGTTAGAGTTTTTTTAATACTAAAATATCTTTCTTATAACTACTAGGACTCTAAGTTTAGAAATCCCAAATAAGCTATAAATTTTGTTTTTTCATAGCATTGAGGCAAGGTGCCTTGCAGAAAAAAAAATTTGCTTTTTTGTAAGCATAATTAAACACTTGACATTTCTTAAAGTTTTATTTTGTTTTGTTTTTCCCTTTTAGTGAACTGTTCAGTACTAATTAAATTGATACAGTGATTATTTTTCTTTTTTGGGTCTGAAGTCACTGCTTAAAGTTTGCAAAAACTGATTCCTAATATGTGTATTCCAAATTTGCTTCTCAATTTGGGATGCCTTCCAATTCAAAGTACTTTTTGATGGAGTTAGCAATGTCATTTAGATTAAATTGTAGTTGTAGCATGTTTGTTTGTTGTTGACAAGAAACACTACAGAGAAGAAAGGGTGTCACCTGGTGATGTAGTAAATGTTTTGCAAGTGAAAACAATGTTGTAGTAAACGAATTCTCTGGTACTCAGTAGTTGCTATTTCAAGTGGTGGGTGATGTTGAAAGAGATGTTCTAATTGAAAATTCAGTTAATAGTTTCTGTATAGAATCTATTTTTGTCAGTTGAACAGTCTAAACCAACCTTTCAGTTTAAGCCAATATTATCTTTAAAAAACATTTTTTATGACTAAGAGTTTTAGTTCTACTGAAAGTGAAACATTTTCAGTTTTTTCCGTTAACTTTAACGTTAAAATAATTGTTGAATTTAAGTGTTTGCTTATCTAGTGATGTTTTAAAAGTTGCATTATGATCACAAAATGACAGTTAAAGGGTCTTTTTGTCTGTTTGATCTGCTTTTACTATCAGTAATAACTTGACTACATATTAGGAAAACTTGTACTGATAGAAACTGCTTTTTAAACATTAACTTTTGTAGATTTATGTTCCTTAAGAGTCCAGATGTTAGGTTTAGTATTCTGTCTCTCTCATTTCTGAATTAATTTGGTTTAACCTACTGTTAAACAAAATGAAATTATATGAATTATCTTCTGAACAAAAGACTATATATTTTCCTTGGTGATAATGTTGTTCATGCTCAATGTAATTACAATAAATTTTAATGCTTCTAATGACATTTAGCAACTTATATTTGAGTACTATTTTTTTTACATGTTTATAGTCTGAACAACAACCAGACTTAGAATCCATGGAACATTTACTTCTCCATTACATCTATAGCATAAAAACTGTTTTCAACCTCCTAGTGGGGTAAAAAAAAAAAACTAATCTTTCCTTATTGTTTCCAAAAAGTAGTAAGCACTCCATTCACAATATTATTCAGTAGTAATTATTTTTAGTCTTTCTTGCATTCTACACCAGGAATTTTATCTCAAATAGTTTTCAGTGCATAGATGTCGGGCCTAAATATAAACTAAACTGTTTTTTTTTTTTTTAAGGAAAAATACTGGAGTCATTCAAGAGTTTTATTTATTTATTCTCAGTTTAAAAAAGCAAATTGTACACTAACAATTGTTCTGTTCTGAGTTTTGCCTAAGAAAATTTTTTTATATTTTGATTAGTCTATGTGTGTTGGTACTTTTTATTGCGTTTAAAAGCTTTTTTTTTAACCATTTTTATCATTTCTATTAAATAAAAAGACTACTACTGAGCCTCTAACACAACAGTGGAGGAAAGTATAATAATTGTCATCTGTACTTAATAATTATTTATCTCATTAAGCATGATTTTCTTCCAAGAGTTAGACAATATAATGTCTCTTAAAACTTTGTTCAACTTTTATAGTCCCTTTTTTATATTATTTTCATTAAGAGTGAATAAATTAAACATGTTTTGTTACACACAGAAATTTGGAAGGCATGTTTTAAATTGTTTTTGCTACTAACTTTCTATGACACAACAAAGGGCTGTTATTGAAGAGTTCTTTTTTCTACTAGTTAATAAGTATGCAAGGCATTAACATTTTTTGACTGAGTAGTAGGGATTTCTCTTTTGGATTTCCAAGCTTGAGTCTTCTCTCCAATCTGGACTTCTAATCTATTCATTCACTGCAAACTTACAAGTAATAGTATTCACAAATATGTGAATGTACAACTTCAAATATATTTACTGAAACCCATTTAAGTTATATTCAAAGGAAAAAAAAACCACTATCTAATTTGATGATTTGACCACATCCGTGCAGTCTCTGTTTTAGAGGCAGCCTTGTCATAGTAACAGGAAATGAGATATTTTTATTGAAGTACAGATGTCAGGTATTACTTAATTTTTCCCCAGACAAATAAATGGCAGCTAATGAGTATGTATAAAAATTTCTGTGTATTGCCACTCTTGGTGCTAGTTGTTAACTTTTGTAAGGAATAATTTTGTGCTTGATATAATTAAAGTCTTTTCCATTTTATGTGATACATAAGCCCTATACTTGCTGATTTCAACAAGTCGCTTCTTATAGAAACTATAATGTGTTAAGATAAACTGTTATCGTGTCTGATAGTATTTCTGTCTTTTTTGTAATTTTATTTTTAGGCTATTTATACAGGCTTCCTCTCCTTATGAACCTAACATTCAGAATATTTGAGGAAAAATTCTGGAAAATATGCTTTTTTTCAGAGATATGATGGACATATATCTCTTGTATATAAAATATGACCAAAGTTTTCAATCAATTTGTTTTCTAATTAGATCATACACTAAGCTGGAACTTATTTAGAGTAAACCAAAACAAATAAATTCAAATGAAAGATATGAATTAGTTACTTTCTATCTTCCTTGCTAATCATGCCCCTGGCTTATAAAACTGGGCTGAGAATTACTTTTTTGGTAGAGCCAAGAGATAAGTAGTACTCAATAATATAATTTACCTATTCTGATGGCAATTAAACAGTAATAATGCTAGGGAAAAAATATACCTGTCATATCTTAAATACTGTAATAATGACAATGTTTTTATTGCTTTGAAAATATAAGCTGCAATAACAGCACCTAAGTAAAGAACACTCAATTTCTAAAGTAGGCCACGTTCATAATTTATTTGATGGTGTAATTTATGAGTTTCCTGGGCTACTTTTTTGTAGATAATTCTAGGTATGAATAACCCCCATCCTCAGATTTCTTTGGAACACAGTTCTTAAGCTTTCAAATCTCCTTTAACTATTTTGACCTGTGTTTCCTTCCTTCAGTTTAATGGTTGCTACCCTTAAGTCATTAGAATCTGTAGACTTGTATGGAAAGGCAGTATCCCTCTTGGTTCTGGGATGGCTCCAATTTATAGTTGTCTCTCTGCTGATTGAGGTTACAGAAACACTTGGGAGGTCCAGATCATGCACAGTTTAGATTATAGGCCATTGCCAGAGATGTATTTCCTTCCATCTCAGCTTGCAAGTTGATCATTTCATGCCTGACTTCACTTCTTTTAGTTCCTTGCTAAAAGGAGAAACCAACATAAACCAATATATAAACACCTTTTAATCAATTATCCAAGAGTGACAAATTTATTAGCTATAAGACACAATTTCCAAATATCCACAGACATCTTTATCATGTGCTTTGCTATATCATGCCAAAGGTTGTCAGCTTTTGAGCGAACTATATCTGTTTGCTCATTTCCCACCACTAATTACACAGCTTATGTGTCTATTTTATGTTTATATAGTATCTCAAATCTATTATCACTTTATAAATTAGATATGAAGAGGCTAGGCTTACACAAACAAACACACAAACAATCCTTAAAATACAGTGGCCAAACAAATTGGAAGTTTATTTTTTATCTCATATAAAATTGCATGATTCACTCATATCTCATTTAAGAAAACTACATGACCAAACCAAGATATAGATGGGTTTGGAAACTTGCAAATATTCTAACTGAGCTTCCATGTGCCTAAATAAAACTTAGAATGTTCAAATACTAGAAGAAAGAAGTGAAGAAAGGAAGCCAGAAACAATTATCTATGTCTACCATACACAGTCAATCTATGCATTCATTTCCTCTGATATACTCATCTTACTTTTTGGACTCCTGAACTTGGAAGAAAACTTTCATATACATTTAGTGCTATCAGTTTGATTCTTCTTCAAATATTTCTAATATGCACATGATTCAGATGTATATAAGTTTACTGGGAAGTTCACATCTTTCAATAGTATTAACTATGGTACAATTTAAAACAATGTCAAGTTATTTGTGTTCATCCTAACTAGACAATATTGAACTAAATATATAATTATAGAAAATTGACTGAAATTAGCAGGATAACTAGTTATGCAAGGTCAAGTCTTTTATATTTAATAAACTAACTTCTGTATATATTTTAATAAATGAATGTTTTTTCACTCCACAAATAGATGTGTAAATGATATCTAATGACACTATCATTAAGAATTTTGTGAAAAATACTTTTAAAAAATATTTCTCCTGTAGAATCTACTTTGTTTGGTTTAATTACTACCTGACTATTTAAGATTAGTAGTTTACTAATTTATATATGATCATGTTACTTTGTAAATGACATCACCGGTTCTTGGATATACTATTGTTAATATCAAACTTTTGCTTGTATTTCAAATATAGGAAGAACATACTTCGTTTCTTAGATGCAGAACGAGATGTCTCAGTGGTCAAGAGCAGTTTTAAGCCTGGTGATGTCATACACTACGTGCTGGACCGACGCCGGACACTAAATATTTCTCATGATCTGCATAGCCTCCTACCTGAGGTTTCACCAATGAAAAATCGCAGGTTTAAGACCTGTGCAGTTGTTGGAAATTCTGGCATTTTGCTAGATAGTGAATGTGGAAAGGAGATTGACAGTCACAATTTTGTAATAAGGTGAGCTTTCTTCTGTTCCTAGAAATTGCAATTTCAAAGACGTTTTGCTCAGGGATAAAAAGTTGGCAGAGATGTTTAAATTTAATACTGAGTATTATTAAAAACTCAAACAAATGATTTTCTATAATATACTTTTGTATGTAATATTGAAATTTGTATTTACCTTTGAATAGAAAATTATAATTATTGTATTATTGAAAGAAAAAGTGATCTTGTAGTGACAAGATTGCAGCAGTTTTTTGGGGGGTGGTGGGAGCAAGGCAAATAGCAATCTTATTAGTTTTAATATTCACATAGGAATATATATACATTTTTTTTTGAGTTGGAGTCTCACTCTGTTGCCCAGGCTGGAGGGCAGTGGCCGCTCCCAGCCACCGCAGCCTCGACCCGCTGGGCTCCGGCGATCCTTCCGCCTCAGCCTTCCAAGTAGCCGGAATTACAGGCGTGCGCTACCACGCTCGGCTGATTTTTTTATTTATTGTAGAGATGAGGTCTCACAGCCCAGGCGGGTCTCGAACCCGTGGGCTCAGGCAATCCACTCACCTCAGCCTCCCAAAAGCGCGGGATTACAGGCTGAGCCACCGAGCCCGGTTTATATATATATTTTGAGTTGGAGTCTCACTCTGTCACCCAGACTGGAGTGCAGTGGCCGCTCCCGGCCACCGCAGCATCGATCTGCTGGGCTCCGGCGATCCTTCCGCCTCAGCCTTCCAAGTAACCGGAATTACAAGCATGTGCTACCACGCCCGGCTGATTTTTTTTATTTTTTATTTATTGTAGAGGTGAGGTCTCGCTGCCCAGGTGGGTCTTGAACCCGCGGGCTCAGGCAATCCACTCACCTCAGCCTCCCAAAGGCGTGGGATTACAGGCTGAGCCACTGAGCCCGGCTAGAAAATATATTTTTAACTATCTTTTAAAAATATTCATTAATTTTGTGGGACTTAATTTGTTGTATGACTAACATTTCTATGCAGTGATATAACAGATAAAAATTAATTATACTTTTTATTGACAATTATTTAGCAGATCCTAAGAGCATAGTTTAGCAAGTTTGTATTTGGTATCCTTAGCCAAATTGACTTTATCACTCATTATATGTGGTATTTGTGTGTGTTAATATGTCAGTCTTATAATTTTCTCACATAATTAAAGATGCCTATTTGTTTTTATTAATTATCAAAAGACTTTAGATGAATTATGTGTTTTGTTAACTTGCTAACTGAAAAAAAAAATTCAGTAGAAATGGAATTGTGATCACATCACAGACATTAACAATTTTGAATTCCCAATCCTTATATCTGTACCGCTTTTAGTCTGAATGAATGAAACATAAGTATTGAAATGTGAATGGCACAGCCATACAATATAATGATGGATAGGAAAGCATGCTGACTTGACTAGTGACAAATACTTAAAGTCCCTTGAAGATGTGCTGAAATATCTTCACAAGTCTGTAAAAGTACAGAACTTGAAAAAATATTTTTGAAATAATCTTGAAAATAAAGACGATTATGTGTGTATTAATCCTAAATAGGCAACTATTCTTTTGTAAAATAATAATAGCCATAAAAATCACACTTCAACATTATCAAGTGAATACAGTTGATAATAACAAATATAACTGTAAGCATTTTAACTTACTATCTTGCCTTTACTCATTTAGAAGGAGGGTCAGTGATTGGTTTGATATTAGTTGAAACCTTGAAAGCCTGAACTCTTAAATAGATTGGTCTGAGGGAAAACAAAAAACAAAAAGCAACTTTGTATAGATATACAAAGAAAAGCATACAAGAAGGGAAGGTAAAAAATATTTGATGAGGGTTCGACAATGAAATAGAAGTAACAAAGTTCAAAACCTGAGATCTTTAAAGTGTAGTTATAAAGAAAACTTAAGCCTTCTAGAATTTGAAGTGACTAAAATCACAGGGCAGGTAAAATAAGGATGTAAGTATTTCAACGCTTAATCAAAAGTGTCATAATGTAAAGAAAGAAATGTTAGGAAAACAAGGTCCAAATATGACTGACTTCTTGTTTCTGCATCCTTCTGTGCTTTGGCATTGGGGCTTGTCTTCGCTGTTAGATTTAGTCCCACCTTTGACTCTGAAATGAAGATGACTTTTACACGTGGGTAATGAGAGAGGCTGTTGCATTAGCCCCCAATTTTATATCAGTTCTTTGATATTGCTTCCTGCTCTGCTTTTCTTTCCCCAATTTCTATAGACTAGGTTCTTTGCATTCCGATTCCCAACCTACTGAGTTTTTACTTCATATACCATCTTACCTCACTTACTCTTCAGTAAGTGAATTCTAAAACTCTTTCTATATCTAAAGAGTGATTGATGATAGACCTTGCTTTACACTATACCTTCTTATTTTTACTTTTCCTGCCTGCAGTTTCTAGAAGTTATATATTCTGCGCTGTATCTCACTCCCTTGCAGTTAACTTTGGCCAGCCCATAGGTTTCTGGACTCTAGTCCACCTGTGAATATAGTTTTGATTCAACAAAACCATACAGCCCATCTCCCTTATTCTAAAATTAAAGATTATTTGATTTTTCACTGGACAAGTGGCAACAAACCCCTGGGGATATTGTCCTCACAGTGCTACTATGGACTACAGGGCATTTAGATAATGACCATCACTTAAAACCTTAGATTAATAAACCACCACTCCAACTTTGAAATATTCATTATCATTTGTATAGCATCCCAGCTCCAGTGATGTCCAGTAAAATGGTTTACCTGTTTTTCCTCTATATTCTGTGAGTCCTAGATTTTTTTTTTTTTTTTTTTTTTTGAGTTGGAGTCTCACTCTGTCGCCCAGACTGGAGTGCAGTGGCCGCTCCCGGCCACCGCAGCCTCGACCTGCTGGGCTCCGGCGATCCTTCCGCCTCAGCCTTCCGAGTAGCTGGAATTACAGGCATGCACTACCACGCCCGGCTGATTTTTTGATTTATTGTAGAGATGAGGTCTTGCTGCCCAGGCGGGTCTCGAACCCGCGGGCTCAGGCAATCCACTCACCTCAGCCTCCCAAAGGCGCGGGATTACAGGCTGAGCCACCGAGCCCGGCTGAGTCCTAGATTTTAAATTTACATTATTGCTGTCAGGTGGATTTGAGTATCTGTTGTTGGTTTCTGGGTTACTATTATCAGTCAACTCAAGTCAAAGTTTTGCAGTATAGTGGGAGGAGTAGCTTTATCACCACCTTAAGTGGGAACCTCATTGAGTCTACAGCTATATTTTGACCTCCCACTGTTTTTTTACAATGTATACTTTATCTTCTTTTGGATACCATGAGTATACTCTGCATATATTCAAAATTTAAAAGGTAAAATGAGTTGCCTGAATAACCGGCAGTATTAAGTTGTATGAAAAAAGTACTTTGAAAATTTTGAGAATAATGTTGAAATACTCGACCAATTATATCTCCTCTCACTGGTTTCCAGAAGACTGCTCTTCTCAGAGAAGGAAAGGCCTCAGATAAACTAAAATGAGAGCTAGTATTAAAGGATATATGCCACAGAAAATACTAAAGGTCTCAAGTCAAAGTAGACCTATTTCCATAGTTTGTTATACAAGAGTACTTTTACAAGTCACAACAGATTACAAATATTTTTTTTTTAAAAATCTAGTAAGACTTGCTGGAATTTTAATATATATTTATGGCATTAGAACATCATTGCTAATTTTCATATGCATTCCTTGTCAATCTACAAAGTACTGGAGTATACTTCCAGTTCTTGGTGAATTTGATACATGAGTATTATCTGCATTTGAAACCAGAAATTTTAGATTGGAGTCTAAAATGGCATATATTTGAAAGTTGCCAGTTAATTCACTATAATGCAAAAATTCAGTTAGCCCAGATATATGCTTTATATGTATATATAACTCAGATAACTATGTTTTTTAGTGTTGGATTCACATACACACCCACAGGCACATACAAATATATTTTTTTCATTTTCTATGGTAATTATACTTAAGAAAAACTACCATTTCCCTAAAAGTAGCCTTGGCCCTTTTCTCTCTTTAACATCATGCTGCTAATTCATTGACAAATTCCATAAATGTTACCATCAAAACATATCCTGAATCTCATGACTTCTGCTGCTACTACCTTGTACTCTCTTGCTTAGAACTCTGCAATAGTTCCTTAACTGCTGCCCTTAGTTGCACTCTTTCTCCCTTACTGAAGTCAGTGTCTCCCTTAATAATCCAGCAGCTTCTCATCACATTCTGCATAAAATATGAATATCTTGCCAGTAACTATAAATCACATAATCTGGAACTTCAGAGACAACGTTTCTGACAGTTCTTTTCCCTGAAACCCTCTTTCCCACATACCTTTTTGTGGTTTTATGCTTGTAAATAACATCCTCTGCAAGATCTTTCCCGATTGCACTAACTGTAACATTCTATACCACCATCACTATCTGTCACCATCCCCTTGACCTTTATTTTTCTTTGCATTTCATGTTTACTTCTTTGTTGTTTATCTTCCCAAATAGAATGCAAGAGAGAAACTTTATTTGCATTTTTCATTTTAGTCTCATTGTTTAGAAAAGTATGTGATACATTGATACATTCTATAAATGTGTGCTAGAGGCAGATAGGCAGACAGGCAGCAAGGAAGAAAGGGAAAAAGGGAAGGAAAGAGGGAGGGAGAGAGGGAGAAAAGTGCCTACTATACTTTTCCATAGTCTGTCACTTTGCATGTCTGGAAACCTCTTATACACACCTC
The DNA here is from genome assembly GCA_027257055.1 of Cephalopachus bancanus. Taxonomy (NCBI): domain Eukaryota; kingdom Metazoa; phylum Chordata; class Mammalia; order Primates; family Tarsiidae; genus Cephalopachus; species Cephalopachus bancanus. The sequence continues at coordinate 8,786,009 of JAPVLO010000024.1, read as the reverse complement.
AATCTTACCCTCACAGTGTTCTTGGTTATCTGGGATGAAAGAGCTATCACATAATCTCCTCTAAAACTATAACCCATCCAGCGGTCATGTCTCCTAAAACCTTAGGTGGCCAAATCTCAGAGCAAGATGCAAACACATCCTATAGTAAATGCAGAAACCATTATACTCTGTCTTTTCTGGAGTAAGGGATTATAGATTTGGTAGCCCTTGTCTCTTCAAGCAAAGTGTGAACGTCTTTGTGTGGTCTGCCTTTTCATTTGCTCATATTAATATATTTTTAAACATACGGTATTATAGTCTGTAATTTGAACTTTATAGAATGTACCTTATGGAATAATTTGCATAAAGTTGAATTTACATAAACTTAGTGTTTTACAGCCTGAAAAGATACTGCAGGGTAGAGATTACTATACATAGTCACATCTGGAATCTTTTTGTAACTATTTTTTTTTCTTAAACTATCATCATCTCTATTATATTATTCCTTAAAAGACACAGCATTTTTAAAGATTATAATAAAATTGAGAACAAATCTATTGGGTTCTATAAAGTCAAATTTTTATGAGCTTAACTTTCAAGAAAGGCTTCCAAGCCTTTTTCTACAAACTTGCAATGTACAAATTAGGTCATTAGCCACATAATTTACTGACTGGTACTTCAACATTTGTAAATGGTAGAACACTCTTGGGAATAGAAATTTAGGAGGCTCTATATATTTTTAGAAGCTATGATTATTACAAATCTGTATTTAAAAGAACTAAATAGTGAGCACTTCTACAAGTTTAAATTTACATTATGGACTTACCAAGAAGTATATAAAAGGTAATCATAAGCATAGACATGAAAATTATAATCATTATCATTTTGATTTTCTTTCTTCCATATTTTTACTACTTCCCAAAAATGGAAATTGGAATGCTATGGATTAAAATATGCCCTACCTTGAACAATTATCATAATACTATAAGAAAGGGATTGGCAGTAGTAGGAAACTGCCAGGGGAGGAGGGGTGGGATTGGCAGTTGATGGAAATTGCCAGGAGGGGGGGGCACACCTCATCAACAAGGATACCTGCATAATGAACATTTGTATCCCTAACCCTAAATTGTACTCCACAACTTTAAAATTTTTAAAAAAGTATGTCTAGGGAAGTATAGTGTAACGTTTTCTAGTTTTTAACACAAAAAAATATTTTCTTTATAAAAATTTAACAAATATCCACTTTTTAGAAACAATGTGTGCAAAAAAATCATCTTTGTTATTTAATAACTAGTTGGGAAGTTCATTCCTTTGAGTTTAATTTTATCACTTTTATAATAGATTTATATGATGATCACTTAACTTTTCTACAGTATTCAATAGTGGAGGCATTTTCAGTATTTTCTCAATACTTACTGATGGGAAATTTACTTCTTTATTGTAAGAAACAGTAAGCAAGACACTGAAACTTGGTTATTATTTAATAGTTAGTGATTGTGGAAAAGTTCAATTACACTTAAGATCCATCACTCCTCATTTTTGTAAAAGCAAATTAATACATGTGAATAAAAACTTTATTAGTTCTGAATAAAGACTGTTGCTTCTTGCCAAGGGGCATGTGACTCCGTTTTCCTCATTTTATTAATTGGCCATGTCAAAGAGCATATTCTACAAACTAGTGAGCCAGAAAATGTATTACTGTAAAGATGCACCAAAATCTTCTAGTACCTAAATTGGCTGTAAGTTAGCTTTTGAAAGATTCATTAATAGACATACCAATCTCTGAAATCAAGAAATTATGTCAGGCATAGTAAAGATGGAGAAATAAAACAGAATCCAATACTACTCGTTTTTCTTCAAAGACAAAAGTAAGTTGACTTCATCTCAAGGGTGCCTGTTGTAACTGATAGGTGAAAGGTATAACTATTAGGAATTTAAATAAATAATGTGAAACAAAGATAAAAGACTAAATTGGCAATACTTTTAATAATAAAAGATAATTCTTCAGAGCTGTGTTTAAGTGTTTGGCCTACAGACTTCCCTGATGTTTCCGGATACTACATCATAACTATTCCCCTAGTATAGTAAATATTTTTTGTTTTGAAGGTCATACTGTGCTACCTCTGAGCAGTCCTTGAAAAAAAAGTTCTAATCTGACTTACAAATATCAACAGATTAATCACTTCTTTGTGGAGACAAGATCTTCAATGATATATCACCACACAAGACATCTATCCTTCCTAAGAGCTCTTGTTCTTCTCATTGTATTTTGTCTCATCTTTTTGGTTCCAAATACCTTTTCTTTCCCCAATGTGTGCGGCCCTGTGTTATTGCACATGTATTCTCCACCCTAGAGGGTTCAGAAGGAATTTTGCTTTAAAATTTAATCAAACTTCATTTTTCTGTGGAAGAGTTTCCTATTCTTGCCAAACTGGTTAAAATTATCACAAAATTTTAGTAAAAATTTTAGAAATATCTCAACTTCCCTCATTTTCCTGGAGAAGCATTTTTTATATGTGTCTACCAAGATATACATATGGTTGGAGGACTGGTTACATGTATTGCCTGTGTTTCCAGTTTATTTATTTGTTTTCTGCTTTTTCCATTAGACAACAATTTTTGTGACAGCAAGATAAATTATACCTAGTTTGGTTGCAGTGGGCATTAATTAGTTCAATGATCATTATAGCTCAAATTCACGCAGGTATTACGGTTAGACTGACCTCTAAATTTATAAATCAAAGCATTATTTTTAGATAAAATCTGCATTCAACATTAGATTTAAAACTTGACCTGTAATTTTTTAAAGGACTTTAAAGAAGTAAAATGCTGTCATCTTTAATGATATAGCAGAATGATATACCAGAATGCATTATATGCAAAGGAAAATCTCTTGCTCCAAATATTTGTTTTATTAGGGAAGAGGACAAGCAACATACAAATTGCATTATTGTTCTGTGTAATATAGTTATAGAGAATGCTATTTTTATCTCACCCCAAAATATTTTAAGACATATCTGTGAAAAGTGCCCATGTTATGCATTTACATATACACACAGATACAAACATATTGTCATGAATATTTTTTCTGCAAGTTAGTCTCTCAGTGGCTGTTTGTATCATTAATTAATCAATTATATTAAATGATGGTTTAAAGGAAACTAGACAAAAGGGCATCCTGGTCAATATTATTACATGATGCTTAAAGTAAAAATCATATAAAGATAGGAAAACAAATGAAAGCCTAATTTTGATTCTCTAATGAATGACTAAATATTTAGCTGATTTCTAAAATGTAGGTCTTGTCAACATATGTATCTATATAACAGAAAAATAAAAATAAGAGAAACATTTTTGTTTCTCAACAAAATGTTTAAAAACAATTCAAATGACAGTGTTGTTACGTGCCCTATATCAATGTTTTTATATGTGCAACTCTCAAAATATTTAGTACATGATTCTTTAATTAACAAATGCCCTGTTTCAAAGAAAGAAGCTTGGTTCAGTTAGAAAAATAAGGGAAATGAATCACTGACTGAAATTAAAAATATCTTACTTTTTGTCCTGCAAACCTATCTGATAAGGAAATATTCATAAAGAGTGATAAAGTTCTAATGATGTTAGTAATGTTGTCATATACCTCCAGAGGAGCAAAATTTTGACTAATTTAATTGGGCATTGATGATGTTATATACCATCTCTCACCTGCTGGAGAAGTAAAGCAAATAGGAAGATAAGAAAAACTGTATCATTTCTTAGACCTATCTCTTCAAAGATTGATAAAAATTTTGAGTATTCTGGATGTGCTACCTCAAAACTTCAGGAAACAATTATTTGCCTCTGTTAGGTTTGTCATCAGTAAGGGAGGAGCACATCATGATCTGTACAAAATATGTTCTGCTTCTCACACCATGTATACTTACTTATTGAAAGGTGTGCTGTAAAATTTCCTTTTTTATTTTATTTATTTATTTTTTTATAGGGGTTGGAGTTTCACTGTCGCCCAGGCTGGAGTGCAGTGGCACGCTCCCGGCCACCGCAGCTTTGACCTGCTGGGCACAGGCGATCGTTCTGCCTCAGCCTTCCAAGTAGCTGGAACTACAGATGCGTGCCTATGCCTGACTAATTTTTTGACTTATTGTAGAGATGAGGTCTCGCCATGTTGCCCAGACTGATCTCGAACCCATAGGCTCAGACAATCCTCTCACCTCAGCCTCCCAAAGTGCGGTATTATAGGCGTGAGCCACCGTGCCCGGCCAAAATTTCAAGAATTTAGAGTTTGAAAGTCTGCATATATTATTTATGTATCACCATAGGCAAAAGAAAACAGGTTTAGAAATATACCTTCATGCAACTGATTAAAGTATCTTTTTAATTCTTTTTGGGGTTATTTTCATTTATTTATTTTTTACTTTGTGTAATTGTGAAATTATTGTAGTAGTCAATATCTTACATTAAAGAATATAATTTAGTGGTAAAAATTGTTTTGGGTTTTGCAAAACAGTCTTTAAAGTGCTTTTAAATTAGTTATCTTTCAAGTTTTCAGATGATCTCTCACGTGTATCTACACAAAGTATATTCTAATATTTGTGCTACCTGTACTCAAAAATTTCACAAACTTAACAATCATCTTTTTATTTTTAAAAATTGTTTTTTATTATTGATAAGCTGAGAGATAGCAGAGAACAAATTCTCGTTCCATCTCCCCTTTTCTCCAGCTTCACTGGAAACATAATGGTGAATTCTTCCATTCTCTAGATTAGCTGGGAATTGTAGGACCTGTCAAACAGTATTTCAGTGCTGGTTTCTCATAAAAAAGAAGACTTGTCTCACCCTGATAACAAGTAAATCTGGCCCTGAGAATAATTAACTATTGCAATGGCAACTGATATCATTTGGCCATCAAATGCCGCTACTCACCTTCCTTAAACAGAGATACTAGAAATAATGAGTTTAACTTAGATTCAGAAATTACCTGATGGCTCCAAAACTACTTTTCTTTGTCAATCTGGCAAATAATTGGAATTTTTAATTTGATGTTGTTTATTTACTTCTATCTTCTTTCTTTTTTCTTCATTCTGTCTTCCCTTCTTCTTCCCTCTAGCCTAAATTACTTCCATTTACATCTTTTTTTGTTTTCATTTCTTAACCAAAATCCTCATTCTCTGTCTTGCAACTTTTTTTCTCCTTGACTACTTCCCTTCTAATTTCCTCTTGGTGTGTATTTTTACCTTTAAAAAAAAAGAGAGAAATCAATTAAGACAGCCATTTAAATATATTCACATTTATGTAGGTAAATCCTTGCTATTCAAAGTGTGGTCCTGTACTACCAACATTAGTATCACCTGGAAGCTTATCAGAAGTACAGACTCTCAAAACTTGCACCAACCAAATCAGAATGTACATTTTATCACAGTGCCTGTGTGATTCTTGTAAGCATTAAACTTTGTGGTGTACTGGCCTAAACAATATGTTCCAGACAAGCTGTAGCTCCCACCATATCTGATTAATTTAGCCTGAATTTTAATTCCAAGATTGGTACTTTCAAATTGGTCAATAAGTACAAAGCTACGGCTAGGAAGGATTCATTCTGTTTCTCTATTACACTGTGTAGAGACTATAAAAAATAGCATTGCAGTGTATATTTCAAGATAGCTAGGAGTAAAGATTTTGAGTGTTATCATCAGGAAGAAATGATAAATGTTTAAAGTGATGAATATGGGCTGGGAGCTGTGGCTCACACCTATAATCTCAGCACTTTGGGAGACTGAGACAAGAGGATTGCCTGAATCCAGGGGTTTGAGACCAGTCTGGGCAACTTGATGAGATCTCATCTCTGCATTAAATCAAAGAAAATTATCTGGGCGTGGTGGTGCACGCCTGTGGTTCCAGCTACTTGGAAGACTGAGCAAAAGGGTCACCTGAGCCCAGCTAGTTGAGGGTACAGTGACTGTGAGCATGCCATTGCACTGCAGCCTGGGCACAGAGTGAGACTCCTACTCAAAAAAAGTAAAATAAAATAAAGTGATTAATATGGTAATTACCTTGATTTGATCATCATATAACGTCCAACATGCATTGAAGCATCACACTCTACCAGTTAATTTGTATAAATATGTGCCAATTATAAATTTAAAAGTAATTAACAAAATAAGTAAAGTATGTATTTTACATATCATACCAAAAATTGATACATTGAGTTTATATCATATTTATTTATTGACTGAATAAAAGAATAAGATAATTAATGTAGGCCTTGAGAAAAATTTGGTTTGTATTCATGTGTCTGCTTTCTTAGAATTTATGCATTCAATTTCAAAACAAATACATAAGAAAAGTAATATATAAAGAAGTATAATTTAAAATTATAAGAAAATACAGAAATATGAAGAGTGGAGTAGTCAAATGTCTAGAGATTGGAATTAGAAGACCTGGGTTCCTACCAATTACTAGAACTGTAGTGTTGGGCAAACATCATTATTTTCACTATTAGTGAGACCAATAGCAGGCATATTAATAATAGAGTATTTTTCTAAGTTATCAGATAAGACTATATAGTAAAGAAAAACATAAACTGTAAAGCTTAACCAACAATGACTGATAATAGAGAGTTCATTGTCATATGTAAAATTAAATTTGACAATATATTTTCTAACAGAAGACTAAAAGGGAAGACCATTAACTAGAAATGCAAATTCTCATTGATATAATAATAAAATGAACTTTCCTAAATTTATCAAATATATATAAAGTTGACACTAAATAACTGAATATAACTGACACTGAATAATATATTAGACAATATGATATGTAAAGCCAAAGAAAGACTGCTCAGATAGGAATGTCTGCAAAATCTGTGTATATAAAATAGGATATAAATGTAGTGAAGATATATATGTCTTAGAAAACTAAAGTAATATGGTAAAGATATATTATTTTATAATGATCTATATTCCTAGAAGAAGGGGTGAAATGTTTCAGGAAAAAAAGATGGAGGAATTGACTTTCCTTGACTGGTACAATGCATTTTTATAACTCAATCAATTTTTTATTCTCCACTGGTGGATAATTTACAGCAAACTTTAAATCACCTTCTTGACCTTCTATAAATGCTAACTCTTTTATAACAAAATAGATTCTTCTGAGACAGAAAAAAATGAGTTTTATCCTACATTTTCACAAATAATGGACTTAATTCTTTATCCTTCCACTCTCACAGAAAATTTGTTTTTCCTTAACTCAAACAGCAAGTAGCAAGCAACTAGGTTTATGATAAAAAGCCAGGTAAAGGGCATTAGGATGATTTTTAAAACATTATTGTAAATGTTATTAACTACTTTATATTTTAGGAATAGTAACATTACATAAGATTTACTGCATATATTTTCTGCTTTACTTTTGCTTAATATTTTATTCATATTTTTGAATTTTTATGATTTTTATAAACCTAATTAAATTTGTGGCTTTTGTGCTATAGATTTTAGTCATAAAATTGATGTTCTATATTGGAATCAGATTTTATATTTTATTCTAATTATTTATGAATTTTAATATTTAAGTTAAAACTACATAGGAAATATGCAATATATATATTGTGATGTGATGTACAGCTTTTTTTTCTAATTATATCATTCCTCCTACAAAAAACTTATACACAAGAGACAATTTTAAAAAATGGGAATGACAATGACTAGCAAACTCTCTTAAATTTTAAAACATTATTTTATATATTTTTTAAAGATGTGGGGTAAAATTCAGGCTTAGGTATACACGCGGTCGTTGCATAGGTAAAGTTTTGACCTCCCTTTGGTCACCTGGTTTGAGATCAGGTACCCTTATTGACATTGTGCTCCCACTTAAAACATTATTTTAAAATGTCCACTTACTTTTACAAAGGTTGCAAACATATCATTTTTTATTTATCAATCTGAAAAGGATTTTTAAAATGTTTAGTATTCAGTGCAAAGTTGCATTGATATTGGCACTCATATAAAATGCATTTAAAATGTAAATTGATACGAAATTTTGTAATTAACCACTTTATATTTTAGGAATATTAGCATTATATATGATTTACTTAACTAACTCTTTTTGGTGCATTATAACAATGCATTTACACAGAAACAATTGCTCATTTTGGAATGGGCTCCTAAAACTAGAATCCTAGAATTTTTTTGGTAAGTAAAGAAATACAATTATTTTTAAACCTTTTGTTAGATATGATATGAATATAAGCAAATGACTGGTTGAGCAGGCCTTCCATAGATCTTTAAAATGTGGCTTCAGTTTTTTGTTTAAAAATTTTGTTTCAATGATCAAATCTATTTATAAATAGGGAAATGTCAAAAAATGTATTCCAAAGCATTATGCAAATAAACTTTTTTAGCACCTATTGTTTCACATCATATATATCACGACTTTGATCTTTCTTATAATTGTTCTTCACTTCTTCATTTACAGATTTACTAGGAAATGCAGATAAAAATATAGAGATCAAGTCTCTAATTTAGAAATGATCAGTGTCTTTTGAAGGAGATAGATTAATACACTAACAATATGCAAATATCTTTATTAGTGGCATGCATAGTACTAGGCACTGGTTATGAGGCAGAGGAGACAGAAGCCGGACGGTCAAGGATAATTTCTTGGAAAAAGCAGAACTTGAGTCATGAAGACTAACGTGAAAATAGAAAAGAAAGAAAAAAAGGGTGAGATGTAGTCCAAGCTAGCGTTATGATGTGCAATGGGACCTTGACATGGGAACAAGTGACATCTTTTTGTCTATAGAGATGCACACATAGTTTCAGCATGTTGAAATATAAGGGTGCATGGGTCAATGGATGTAAGAGAGACTGGAGAGGAGGAGCAAGAGACAAGTAATGGAACATCCATGGTACCTGAATAGGAAGGTTGAACTTAAATATGCAATAGTCTTGGGAGCCATTTATTAGAGAAATGGCATACTCATATTTGAATTTCAGCAAGATTTGGAGGTAATAGATGAGTTGAAGGGGGATAAAGTCGGGAATACTAAAAATTGTCTGAAGGTAGAAATAATGAGGGACAATAAGACTGAGGCATATAGGAAGGGTAAATGAAGAAAATCAAGAAGGCAGCAATGATAGCTACTTGTGTGGTTGGTATGAAATTGAATGTGCAATTGGCAAGTAATATGAATATGTCACTTTCTATTATGTAATAGTTTTGGATAACAGAAAATAAATAAAACTTGAGTCCTGAAGAATACACATTGGTTAGAATACACATTGGTTATTCTGAGGTAGTTATGCTTAGGTTAACAAAATACATGTTTTCCACAGAACAGAGAGTTTGAGTGATTTCCTTAAGTGAACCCAGCAAGTTTGCAAGAGGAGAGATGGTAGAGCTTTCTTCTCTCTGACTCAAAAGGCAATAATTTAAATTTAAAAATAATTAGTAAAAAACAACCTTTTAAACTGTAACTAATGCTAATGTTGTATAGACTGTAAAGTTTTTAGTTGAATATTTACTTTTAAACACAAAAAAGACTAGTAATAGTTTTTTTGGGATACATTTTAAATTTTAATGACAATATACAAGTCAACAGAGAAGATGTCATTATATTGTCTGATATTTCAAGAAGGTACCGGTTATTCTTCAAAGTGTAGGTTAATACAATAATTTGAAAAATAAAAATAAATATAAAATTAAAAAACAACACCAAGCTGAATTTTATAAAGTTGAGCAATTTCTATGTTCTATGGACCATAATGTGAGAATTCCTTTCTTCCACCAATTATTTTGTTGTGCTTTAAAATGTCTAAATATTTTGAAAATAGATTATAAGTAGGAGCTAATACCTTAGTCAAATGATGAGATAATACCTTAATCAAATGATATATACATTTAAATTAGATGTTTATTTATTTAATATACATTTAATCTTAAGTGATTTAATAACTTCTATATGATCCCATTTATTCTCATGTAATATGGGGTAAATAATCTTTATCTTCTATTTTTTTGAGTGTGTAGGAATCAAATGAGAAAATACGTGCGAAAGTGTCTAGTATAAACATAGCAGAAAGTAGTTATTCAATAATGCATATATTACTTCTAATTTTTAAAAATAAATTTATCTGTAGTATATTTATAATGTGAAAATAATATCTGAAACTTATGTGCACAGAAGACATAAATATTTACACTTAGATGGCCACGGTTGCTAAGTAGGACACACTCTCCCATGAAGTATAGTAGAAACAATTGTCATCTGAGAGTTAAGAAACTGGGATCCTCCTGCTGGAATTGTAGCTAAATATAGCGTGACTTTGAACAATAATATCAGTCATTTTGCATTTCAGTGTCCTGATCCAATCTGCCAAATGAGGCAGTAGAAATAAGTGGCCTTATAAATTCCTTTCTGGCTCTGAAACCCAAGACTTTCTTTTCTTTTTTTATTTTCCTTTTTTTTAAATGATTCCATAGACATCTTTGAAACAGGTTTTATCAGTGACAAATGTTGATTGGATTTTTTTCTTCCTAGGAGTCATGTTTTATGATTATAGCTCCTCCTCATTAGTATACTTGTGGTAATAATATTTTCTATCTAGTGCTACATCCTCTAATCTGGCTTTATGTTTTATTTGGTCCAGGAGTATTGCCTTTGCTCCTGACGAATGCAAGCAAGTGTTAAGGTTAAAATCAGGAGAGTATCACTACTTAGTCAAGTAAAAACAAACCTAATTTTTTTATGATTCATAGAGATGATTGTAAATGTGATGATGTCAGGGACTTGAGAAGTAACAGTACATGCCAAAGATATTAAGAAGAACCAGTAAATGCTCATACTAGCAAAAGAAAGAGAAGTTGTTTTTACAGCACCATCATTTAGTATACAGTTTTGGGGAAGAGACCCTGATAGTTTTCTGGGAAATAAGACCTACCACTTCCCATATCTGTTTCATTCACAGCCATTCTATTCCAGCTCTAATCACTACCTAAGTGATATTGAGCATGTCTTTTTTTTTTTTTTTTTTTTTTAGTTGGAATCTCAATCTGTTGCCCAGGCTGGAGTGCAGCAGAAACTATAGGCATGTGCCACCACGCCCAACTAATTTTTTGATTTATTGTAGAGACAAGTTCTCACCAAGTTTTCCAGGCTGGTCTCGAACCCGGACTCAGGCAATCCTCTCACCTTGGCCTCCCAAAGTGCTAGAATTACAGGCTTAAGCCACCGCACCTGACATTGCATGCTATATTTTTAATACACAATCATTCAACTTGCGGGCTTTTGTAATCTGAAGTTTTGAATGCTCTTTCATGGGTGGCAAGTGGTTTATTATTTTTTATTTTCTTTTGTTTTATTTTTGTGATAGAGAACATGTTTCTGGGATACTCAAAGCCACTTGAAATTGCAATATTATGTTATAAAATTTGGATTTGGAGTGTATGAACTAAATGTTGGGTACAAATCTTCAGCTATGAAGATTTGTAAACTGAAGAGTTTTACTTTTTGTCACTAGTAAAATATGACTGCTAATATCAGATCATAGGCGTGCTCTTTAAGATTTAAATAATAGATGAGTGCAGTGTCTGGCACAAGAAGGTAACTGATAACTATTAGGTTTAGAAAACTATATAAAGAATTACACTGAAAGACAGTCTTGAATCAAAAGTATGGCAATCTTACAAAATTGAGGATTATTTTTCTATTGTGATTTATAAATTATTTAGAAAAAACTCAAAGTAGAATATCATAATTATTTTTGAGCACTGACCCTTAATGTTTATTACAAATTATGTATCTTAAGTTTTAAAATGGAAGCAATAGTTTCATAAATTTGTTGTCACATTAATTCAAGGAGCATTTCATTCTTCAACAGTTATCAAGCAGCCACTAGGTGACAAGTTCTGAGTGACAGCAATAGGTATTAGGGATATAATGATATATTACATTGTCTATTCTGTTTGACATTTGTAGTTGGATGGAGGTAACATATGTAGAGAGGGATAACAAAATATTATAGTGACATTAAAGATAGAGCTAAGAACAAAATATTGCTGGTGGGGAGACAGAAGGATTTCATTATAAAAATGAATAAAATTAAATTTTAAGGTTATTCTTTTAGGGAGGGGAAACGTAATGCCCTTTCCAGGAATGTCATATAACTTATAAATCCTCTTGCCTTTACTCTTTATGAATATCTTTTTATCAAAGTATTGTGTGTATGTACTTTTCATGATTTTACCCTCAATGATTAACAATAATCCTATTTACTTAAAATTTTTACACTTATATTGCCCTTACTTTAATTTCTCAAATTTTCCAGACATAATCTTATACATATAATTTAAAAAAACTATTAATATTTGGGATGCTTAATTTGATGTCTTTTATTATAAAGATATTTGTGGTCTACTTTGATGATCTTGTGAGAAGATTTTAAAATCCTGGGCAATTTTAATATATATATGATAGACTTTCAGGCATATCTCAGTATTTTATTTTATTTATTTATTTATTTATTTATTTGAGTTGGAGTCTCACTCTGTCGCCCAGACTGGAGTGCAGTGGCCGCTCCCGGCCACCGCAGCCTCCGCCTGCTGGGCTCCAGCGATCCTTCCGCCTCAGCCTTCCAAGTAGCCAGAATTATAGGCACACGCTACCACGCCTGGCTGATTTTTGATTTATTGTAGAGATGAGGTCTCGCCAAGTTGCCCAGGCGGGTCTTGAACCTACAGGCTCAGGCAATCCACTCACCTCAGCCTCCCAAAGGCACGGGATTACAGGCTGAGCCACCGAGCCCGACCCTCTTCTTATAAATAAATTTTGGGTTAAATGTGCTTCAAAAAATCAGAGTGAAAAAAATATTTTCAGCCTTCAGAACTTCTTTAGCCTTCTTGATATGCTTTTCTTTTCCCAGAGTTTTCAAAGAAAGTTTATTAGAGAAAGAAGGGAGAAAAGAAAGGGAAACATGCCAGAGCTGGTGGCATGGATGACTGCACTTTTGCTCTGTTCCGTACACCTGATACACCTTCACAGTGATTGATATGCTAAAGATGGTGGAGCTCAGGTGACCTGGAGATTGACATCTCTGGGCTCCTGATGGGAGGAGAGAAGATTGGGGTGGTCTTTTCCTGACTACATTGTCTTTTGCAGGAGACTGCCAGACACTTCCAAATTACAAGTTCCTGAGCTACAAGGTGGTCTTATTATCAGTTCTGTGGCTTTGGTCAGTTAAGGGGTGGTATTAGGCCTTCCTAGACCAGGAACTTGAAAGTTTTCTAGTGATTATTATGCTAATCCATAATTTGAATGGTGAGGCTATCCTATGCTTGCATCTGATGTAGTTTTCTTTTGATTTGCTGATGAGGTGGGGTAGGCTGCCCCTTGACCTGAGTAAAATGTAATTTTAAAAATGTCTGAACGCGTTCTAAAACTGACTTGCTTTGAATAATGTTGGATCTACTTACAGAAAACATTAGGCCCCTAAGATAGGTGCATCAATACAACAGATCATATTTTTTGTTTTAATTTAAATAATTACAAATTAAAAGGATTATTTTTTTCAATTTTTGTTCCTAGTTTAGTTGGTACAACTTCTGAGATAGTTAAAATGCAATTTTCAATTTAACATACGTTTGTTAATACCTTTTTTTCTTAGATTATCTCCCCCAAAATACAATGTATCAGTTTTTCTAGTGGGACATCTTTAATATTCCTCGTAGAACTGCCATGTTCCTGATGGCAGACATCATGGCAGGCTGCCCTGCAGATCAAAAGTGCATAGAAGTCACTGCAAATATAAGGGGATAAGTAACCTAAAAAAAAATTCTTCATAGAATTAACTTATTAAAAATAAAAACTGGAAGTGATTATACAGGAAATTAGAAGATTTAGTGCAGGGCTCACAAATTTACAGCCTAAGGATCCAATCCAGGTAATATCTTGGTTTGCTTTCTCATTTATAATCCCAAGCTCAGGAGAAGCTGTCTCCTTTAAAAGGAAAAAATATCGAAGCAAAATTGTATATTTTCAGAGTTATTTTAACCTTTGGCCTAGGGGCTTGGTGTTCTCTGAACCTGGTTTAGAGAATCAGCAGTGCTTCTGAAAGATGGAGAGACCAAATAACACTGTAAATACGTTCTCAAATCACTCACCCATAAACCGAATACGCAGATAAATTCATTATATTTAGCTCTATTAACTTATCAAAATATACTATAATGTCATGTGTAGTAAAATAAAGATATAAGTGAGCACTTTTCACAGGAGCACCAGCAATCAGTCCTGTCTTGGAAATTATGTAAAGCATTGTAATGGATGTTAACTTTTGGTTTTTAAGAACAAATATTGCTTTTTCAGACTAAGGGCTACAATATCATAGGGAGTAAGGTAATTTCAGGCACAGATATCATCATAAATATAGACACAGATTTTAAGAAGGACATGGAGTAGTCTGATGACATTTGAATCTAAGGCAATGGAACAAATAGACAGAAAATTCTGGAAAGGGCAGGGACAAGCTTTGAAAGACCCAGTACAGACCTTGAAAGTTACTGAAAATATTTAGTTAGGAGGGTAATATGATCAAATGTGCATTTTAACAACATAGTGCCATCTCTGAATCATAGAACTAATGAAGTTGAGAGTCCTTGTCATAAAGAATTGTCTAGAACAATGTTTTTCATTTAATTTAACATAGATGCCTAGTAAGAAATGCCTTTTATATCATGGTCTACTCCTACTATTGCTTTGACTGCTACCACATACGTACACTCACAGAAGTCTGAAACAAGTTTTCATAAAATTACATGGAAGGACTAGTGTCATTTTATAATTATAATTGACACTATTCTTTTAGATTCTTTCAAAATTGCTGAATAATTACCCTAGAAATAATTATTGATCCATCAATGGGTCTAGCTATATTTGAAAAATAATTAATTGGAAATTATTGCAAATATAATTCAGAGACACAGTGATACTACAGCTGAGAACACATCTATAGGAATAGAGAAGCAGGAATATATTTAGGAGAAACTGTCTGAGAGGAATTTTCAGGGCTTTGTAATGAGTCAGATGTGGAGCATAAGAAAATTGTGGGAAGCTTGACTTTCTTGCCAAGTCAAAGTGTAATTTTGTTAACATAGAATTGACACATACACAATTCCCGTATGATAAATATGCCATAATGAATGTGAAGTTGCTTTGGGTTTCCTTGTGATATCAGAAATTGAAACCTCATTTTTTACACACTCATGATATACTTTTCCCAATTCTTGATTGGTATCAGAATGCCTGAAGCTTCTGAGAATCATATCAACTGTCTTTTCAGGACCTAGTGTTGAATATATCATATATACTAAGTTAAGAAACATTTTCAACCTTGGGTTATACTTTCAAAAATATGATATGTGTGTGTATGTAAATAAGTCAAAAATCGTACAGATAAATCAAAATATAATTAAGTTAAATAAATTTTAAACAAGAAAATTAAATGTCAAAGCAGTGTTTCTGTGGTAAGTTTGATGGTATAATCATTAGGAGTTAGAAAGCTCAAATATATTTTCCCTATAACCCCTTTAAAGACTCCATTGTACATAGTTTATTAACACCATGAATTGCAAAGGGAAAAATTATAGTTTTCCTCCCTTAGTTTTCTTGCATGGGTGATTAAAATATCAGCCATAATATTTCCTAAATGTTATTTCATTCTTTTTAGTATACCACATAATTTTTAAGGACGCAAATACTATGTTGAATCAGCTCTTTCTTCTGTATAACAGTAGTCACTACTCAGCAACCATGGATCAATGAAACAGTTCAGTTCCCTGGTGATTATGGCAAGAGTGCATCATAAGATGTACATTCTGAGACTTCTTGCTTGGTTCTCCAATCTCTAGTCTTAACTACCTCAATCATAATTTTTTACTCAAAATTGTATTTGAGAATTTCTCAAAAACTGCCAGAATTTTTTATTACAAACATTCAGGCAAATAAAAATGATCATTAATTTTCATTACAGAGGAAGAATTTAGAGGATATATTTCATATTAACTCTACATATAACATCAAATAACATGAAATTTATAATAATTCAAATAAATATCAGTCTAGCTACCATATTTATATACATATTCAATTCTATGAAGAAAAAAATCACACTAGTTCTTAATTGTGACAATACTAAAATTAATATGCCATATTTAAATTACTTTTACTATTCATATAGCCGAACAAGTGGTTTCTAACAAGGTCTTGCTTAATAACTTACCTTTTATATCAAGTATTAATTTATCTAGCTCAAGTGTTAAGAAATCTGAGTGTGGAATCAGGAGTTAGACTAGTTTAGAATCCCAGTTCTAACACTTACAAACTAATACCCTTAGTTAGTCACTCATCTTTTGTGTTTGTGCCTTAGTTAATTCATCTGCAATGTATCTATAATTACAGTATTTCTTCATTTTGTTGTCGGGAGGATTAAATGACTATGTTTATGAGTGTGTGCATACACATATATATATGTATATGCACACACATACATAAAATTTAGAGTTGTCTGATGTTTTGCAAGTCCTTTACAAAGTTAAAAGAAAAATAAAAATGTAATCTTTTAAACATTTTATTGAATACAATGCATTACATATTGATTAATTTGACATACTGATATCACTCAATTTACTTTTCTTTTTTTCTGTTTTTTTGTGAGTTGTAGTCTCACTGGGTCACCCAGATTGGAGTTCAGTGGCCGCTCCCGGCCACTGCAGCCTTGACTTGCTGGCTCCAGCGATCCTTCCGCCTCAGCCTTCCAAGTAATTGGAACTACAGGCTCGCGCTACCACACTCGGCTAATTTTTGATTTATTGTAGAGATGAGGTCTTGCCAAGTTGCCCAGGCGGGTCTCAAACCCGCAGACTCAGGCAATCCACTCACCTCGGCCTCTCAAAGTGCTGGGATTACAGGCTGAGCCACCGAGCCTGGCAATTTATTTTTCAATACAAAATTTATGTGTTATACTGATAGAAAAACGTGAAAGTTCAATATACAGTTTACCAAGAAATAGAATGTTTAATCAGAATTATTTTCATTCATTTTAGCAAATATTTTATTTACCTTATTACTAATAGGTTTTGGACTAGTAGGCACTGGAGATATGAAGAAAAAATAGATATGTCTAAGGAATCCATAGTCTAGTAAGAGAAACTGACATAATGTAATTCATACACAATTTACTGAAAGACAGACTCTGTTTTAGCATTGTTTCAGTGAAGACAAAGCAGTGCCTAGTACAACCAATTTTAACATGACATAATCCAAGATTTGG
The DNA here is from genome assembly GCA_027257055.1 of Cephalopachus bancanus. Lineage (NCBI taxonomy): Eukaryota > Metazoa > Chordata > Mammalia > Primates > Tarsiidae > Cephalopachus > Cephalopachus bancanus. Next base: position 8,768,721 of record JAPVLO010000024.1, on the reverse strand, counting down.
TACTTAGCTCTAAAGGTCCAGAGAATTACTATTGACCATGCCCATAAATACTCAAGCTTAAGGAATAAACTTGTACTTTCTAAACCACAATGAGCTAGATCATGGATTTCCATAGTTTAAATTTTATTCACACAGTTTCATCTACCAGGATTCTCATAATCAGCAAATATGAATGACTGACTGGTGGAATATGAGATAAGAGATTGTAAGACCATTAAATTACAGCCAAAATTTAGGGAAGATATAATTAAAATTGTACCATGGCAATGAGATCATAAGAAAAATCATATTTGAGTGGTGAAGAGGTTATATATGAGACATTCTGATGACCAATATAATATGAGGAATACAAAAAAGGAAGAAGTATAAATCTCTCAAATGTTTCTATTTTGGTGACAGCAGACGTGACAGTGACATGGGGTTAGAAAATTTAAAAAAGAAACAAGAGATTTATGGAAGAAAAAAACCACTACAGGTCATATGTTTCCAATTTGAGCATGCTGGTTTGAAGTGTCTTTGGAATAATTATTGAGGAGTTCAGTAACCAATTGCAGCTCAGGTAAGAGTTATAGTTGGAGATGATGGATTGCTTAACTGTACTAACTGAAGTTGTGGGAGTAGGAGGAAAGGTGTGGATCAAGAGAAAAGATGGCTAGTACCAAAAATCTAGAAAATGCCAGCAATTAAAAATTGATGATAAAGAGTGATTAATTGAACATTCATTGCCCTTTTTGACTATTGAGCATCTGATCATACTTTCTTGAGAGGAAATCCATAAATATGCGGTATAGGTCTTTTCCCTACAAAAGCAAAAATGGAACAAATTATTTTCATCCCCTCTGTCTGGTAGCAAGGGAGCTGGAATATGGCCAAAACTAGTCTAACCAGATGTTCCTAATTATGGCCTTGAATAGTGAAAGGCAGTTTCAAGGACACTGGGTTTACTAAAAGTCCAACAATGTCCTGGTAGTGGGGAATGGCTGACGTGTTTGAGGCAGGGACTAACGAATAGTTTGTAGAAATATGATATTTTTAGTAATTTCTGTTCCCCAACCACCCTTTCAATAAATCACTTTTTTTTTTTTTTTTTTGGTTTCTGGTTGTTAGGTACAATCTGCCACAAGTGATAAGAATAGGAACAGAAGAAACAGACATAACTGAAATTTAAGAAAGAGCATACAGATGTAACAGGAAGTCAAATTAAATAATGAACTTTTTAATGATGGGTTATTGGATAAAATTTTGAAAATATAGTATTCAGTTGTCATGAGTGCATTAAGTCTCACTATATTGCTGCATACTATCTTTAATAAATTAGAAAAGTTTACTCCCTCAAAATTATTACAGATCACTTTCTATGAGACTATTAGGCTGTAGGAATATAGTAATGAGCCACACAGATTAGCCCCCTGCTTTAGTAGGCCCTGCATTTTGTTGTCATTTCAGATTTTGCTGTTGCCTTTTACACATGTATTATCAGACAGAGAACAGCAGTTAAAACTCTGTCCTATGTATAACATCATGCATTGATCACTAGCTGCTGTTGGACTGTGTTTTTAATTTATAAAAATATTTTGGAAATCATTGTCCTTATGATGTCTTTTATTTTTCTCTTACTATTTATTTTACTTTTTCCTCTATTTTTCATCCTTTCTTGAAAAGACAAGTGCTGACTTTTAATTAGTCACACCACTCAAATCTCCAAGGGAAAAGCTAATACATGCTTAGTTTGGGCTTGATTAAAAATTTGGATTCACAGTGAAACACTCTTACTATAATCACTATTCCTGGTATTTTTGACTCTTCTCTGTTGTTATACAAGAATTAAGAAAGATAGGGTAAGACAGAGGGATTCTTTTTTTTTTTTTCCTTAACTGAAGTCTTGGGATAACTCTCTAACCTTTGATATTATTTTAATCCATTGCTTTCTATCAGGATGATATTTGTATTTTATATTACATTTACATTTATTAAAGATACTAATATCCTTTTAGTACTTTCTTAATATTTTGAGATAATGCTTTCAGTATCCTCTTATTTTAAGAAAGGTCTGAGTTCCAAAGCTAAAGAGAATTTGTCCTTTCAGACGCAACATTTGTTCACATGTAGTTTTTCATTTGGGGTATGCTTCTTTTTTTAATTTTAGATTCAGGGATATAAATTAAAGTTTGTTACATGAATTCCTAGTCAGGACTGGACTTCAGGTGACCCCATTCCCTAGATAGTGAACATTGTACTTAATAAGTAAATTGGAACAATAACCTCCCTGCCTGTCCCCACTCTTTTAGGGTCCCCATTGTCTATTATTTATATCTTTATGATCATTTAGCTGCCACATATAAGTGAATACATGCAGTGTTTGGTTTTCTGAGTGAGGTCACTTAAAATGATGTTCTCTTGCTCCATCCATGTTTCTGTAAAAGCCGTGATTTCATTCTTCTTTATGACTATGTAGTATTCCATGGTGTATATATACCACATTTTCTTTATTCAGTCTATCCGGCTTTTGCAAATAGTCCTTCAACAAGCATATAAGTACAGCCTATCTATCTATCTATCTATCTATCTATCTATCTATCTACCTATCTATCTATCTACCTATCTATTCTATCTATCATCTATCATCTCTACGTGTGTGTGTGTGTGTGTGTGTGTGTGTGTGTGTGTGTGTGTGTGTGTGTTTGTATAATAATTTATTTTTCCTTTGGGTTGATATCCAGTAATAGGATTGCTGGGTTTGTGAATAGTTCTATTTTTAGTTCTTTGAGAAATCGCCACAATGTTTTCCATAGAGGTTGAACAATCCCACCTAGTGTATGAGTATTCTTTCTCCACATTGGCACCAATATCTGTTCTTGGACTTTTTAATACTAGAAAACTGGTGTTGGATGATATTTTCTTTTAACTTACATTTGTCTGATGATTAGAATGTTGAACATCTTTTCATATGTTTGTTGGCTTCTTGTGTATCTTCTCTTGAGAAGTGTGTATTTATGTCCTTTGCTCCCTTTTTGATGGGGTTGTTTGTTTATTTGCAAATGTTGATTTGAATTCCTTGCAGATTTTGTATATTTAACCCTGAGGCATAATTTGCAACTATTTTCTCTCAAATTTGGCATAATTCTTATAAGACCCAAATCTCAAGAAGAGAAATAAGAGAAAAACCTACACATTTCAATGTTTTTGTTTTGAAATTAAACTCAATTAATAGACTTTACTTCTCATTTTCACCTAGGACATCTCTCTTATTTTAGAGAAGAATATTTAGTTCACTGATCTTATTGTAAATCATCTTGATTTGAATTTATATATTTTTAATTTTAATGCTTTACTTTTATTCATTTTTTATGATGAATAAGTTTATTTTGTTTGTTGTACATTTAAGACGTACAAGTGCAGTTTTGTCCCACTGGTATAATGTGTAGTGGTGAAGTCTGAGCTTGTAGTGTAACCATCACCTGAAGAGTGAACATTGTACCTGTCAGGTAATTTCTTATGCATTGTCCACCTTCTACCCTTTCACCTTTCTGAGTCTTGATTGTCTATTATTCCACTCGCTCTGTCAATTGTCGATGTGTAAACATTATTTAGCTTTCACCTGTAAGTAAGATATGTGATATTTGACTTTCTATTTCTGGATTATTTGAGTTAAAATAATGACCTCCAGTTTTGTTCCTGTTGTTGCGAAATGCATTGCTTTATTCTTTTTTTAATGATTGAGTAGTATTCCATAGTGTACATATACTACCATGTTTTCTGTGTCCAATCATGTATTGATAGACAGGTTGATTCCACATCTTTGCTATTGTGAATAACATTTTAGTAAACATACAAGTGTAGGTATCTTTTTGAAACAATGATTTATTTTCCTTTGGGTAGATATCCTGTAGTGGGATTGCCGGATTAATTGGTAGTCCTATTTTACTTACTTGCGAAATACCCATACTGTTTTTCATAGAAATGGTACTAATTTACATTCCCATCAGCAGTATATACGCATTTATTTTTCTCTATATCCTTTCTAACATCTTCTGCTTTTATTTTTATAATAGCCATGATGACTGATGCAAGATGGTGTTCTCATTGTGGTTGTAATGTGCATTTCTCTGATGTTAGTGAATGTTGAGAATTTTAAAAATATATTTGTTGGTCAATTGTATATCTTCCTTTGAAAAATTTCTGTTTGTGTTATTTGTACATTTTTAAATTGAGTTTTTTTTTTCTGGTTGAATTACTTGAGTTCCTTAGAGATTCTGGATATTAGTTATTTTCCAGATGCATAGTTTCCAAATATTATCTCTTATTCTGTAGGTTACCTACTTAGTACTATACTTTAAAATATACAATACTTTTCTTTCTTGTTTTTTTCCTCTTTCTCCCTCCTTTTCTCCCTCTCATTCTTCCTTCATTAGTATGCTTGCATCTGCTTAATTACCTAACCTTTCTTCCATACTTTAGTAGTAGAAAGTTTCAAACCAGCCTTTGAATTAACTTTAAATTTCTTTCCATGCCTTTTTTTTTTCTCTGAGGAGCACAGCTTTTTGTAAGAGTAACGGTCTACATGCAAGGATTATCATCTTCTCCCATTCAAAAACCCACGTTTGGTACTTATAAGAGAGAAAGGGAAGATGAAATCTTTACATTAACCAGCCAGACTTTTAGACCAGTCATAAGAATCAGTAAGGTGATAGAAATCACAGCCATATCATTTTCACATATGCAACTGAACTTGTGACCAAGTTCTCTATTTTTTTTTTCTTTTTCTTTTTTCTTTTTCTTTTTTTTCCCTCTGGTGCTTTCTTTCCATTCTCAGGAATTAAATGTACAGAATGTTTAAGAGCTAGGGTTTAAAATCTTCCTCTGCTGCTGCTTACAAACTAGGTAATCTCAGAAAATTTACCTGCAACTCAGTTTCCTCATTAATGGAAAACATAACAGTATCATCTGTCTCATGGGCTTATTATAAGAATTATATATGATATTACATACAAACAAATAGAATGGTCGCTGGCACATTATAGGGGCTCAATAAAATGTGCTCTTCTTCTTACCAAAATATTAAAAGGCTTTAGTTACCTTCTATGTGAATTATTTTACTATGTATTTCTAATTGGAAGGCCTTATTCTCTTGAATACTTGCATCACAGTTTTTTTTAAGTACAATTGACCATGTCTATGATCTTTTAGAGTATCTGTACTATTTATGGGATCAAATTTATTTCATCTAATATTTAAGATGTTTGCAGTCTAACCCCGTCAACTATTCAAGCCCTAGTTTCTTTAAGGCAAAAACAAAATTCCAGACAAAATGGCAAAGTTTGGGCTTTCTCACACCATTGCTCAGAAAGATCTTATTTGACATGCACTTTAACTGACCTGCATGCATTTCAAAATATTTATAATGATAACAGATTGTAAAAGAAAAGAGCATGTGAAAGAGGTTAGTATACTCTAAAATGTATTATCAACCCAGGACAAGAAATTTTGAAAGGAATATAATTCCATGCACTGTTAACCTCATTTATAGAAAAATTTTACTCAAATGTATTTTTATTTGTCACTTATACCTAAAAAAAAAAACACATCAAAGAAAAGAAGAAGAATTAGAATCTCGGGGAGGTTAAGTAATTTGCTTGGAGTTATACAAATTAGGATGTGAACATCAGTGCCCACATGATTACTTCTAAGAGATGTTTGAAGATGGACATGAAGCTGAATACTTTGTATTCCTTATAGTTTATGTCAAAGTTAGAGAAGTATTAGGCGTATATTTAAACTTTAAAATTTAATGTTAACATAATATATTCTTTCCTTGGCATACTTCTCCTTTTTGCACCCACCCTCCAAATCTAAGCAATTCAATAATTGTAGCAAATTGACCAATGATTCAATTTTTGCTTTGACTGGAGTTTGGGAATGACATGGTCTAACATATTTCTTGGTATTCAGATCTTTGTTTTCTAGAATGCGTTTTCTTTTTATTCTGTGAATTTCCCTAGAAATTATGACACTGTTCTTCCCACCCTTGCCAACAATGTAAACAAATCTGGATTTGTGAAAAATTTCCTCTTCTTTTTAATCATTTTGCTATTTTCATGATGTGTGTTGTTTGTATGTCAAGTTAAGGATTGTATCAATTGTTTTAATAGCAAGTCTAAAATATAGTGTGTGTATGTGTTTGTGTGTGAATTTTAGTATCCATCCACCATTTTGAATATGCAAGTCTTCAGCATGATATTTCATCTTTATTGATTGTATTTTATTTACTACATAATAGTATGTCACACGTAAATCAGTTTTTAATCCTATGTTTCATATTTCTTTTTAAATTTAATTTAATTTTTAAAATGTGTGGCACAATTGAGAGTTAGATATACAAATGGACATTGTTCTATGCTTCATATTTCAAAAATCTCTATCAGTTAGTTGTTTAATACCTTTAAAGACATCTGGAAAATTAATTTTCAAGAGATCTAAGGTGTAGATAATATATTTATGTTTTAGATATTTTGTTTAATAACTACCTCAGGATTTGAGGAAGTTCATGACTGAGTGGTCTTGTATAATATTCTTAAGTCCTGAGAATATGAGACTAAAACCTAGGGCTAAATAATAAAACACTTTTTTCTTCTGTGGAAAGATTGGTATGATATAGAGAGTTCCACTACTTCTAAAAGAAATCACAGGTAATAATAATAATAATATAAATACTATAAATAAAATAATAATGCCAGTTAAAACTCCTGTTCTGGGGTCATTCTAAACTAGATTGTGCTTTTCTTTTTATAAAATGTATGCCCTTGGACATGTTTCTTAACCACGTTGAATTTAGTTCCTCATCTAAAAGTGGAGATAATAACTTTTTTCCTCAAAGCAAAAATAATTTTTTCAAAAAGAGAGGTTTATTTAATAAGCTTACTAACGTCACCTCAGGAAGGTCAAAGAGACTGGCAAGTTGCACATTTCAGCTTTCCCTAGCAATTTTGAGATGGTAATTGTAAAGACTAAAAAAAGACAAGTCACAGAAATTTCTTTGTTCTCTTCACTGCTTAAACTAAGGATGGGAGGAGACAAAATCCACAAGCTTCCTCTAGGGGCAGAAAAGAGTCTTTCTCATACTTCACAGTGAATTGACAAACGTGTTTCCAATGGTAATGATGGGTTTTGGTTGAAGGATGTAATGATCAAACAGGGAAAGACACAGTGGGACTGGCCAAAGAAGAAAAATGAACTTATCTAATATTAACAAGGGTAGAGGGAAAAGAGTTTAGTCTGTAATCCATCCAGCATTATTTTCTTCTTATTTAATCTGTTACATGTAAATGGATGTAAGTAAAAACGTCCAATTATCACAAGACACCATGTTTACCTTAGTGTCTTGGAGGACAAGTTCTGTGTCTAGCACACATTTATAAAACATACCATGGAATGAATAGATTGTTAAACAAATGAGCATTATCCTACTAATATTGCTAATATCAGTAGACTAAATAGCATACATAGTAGAATAGTTAGAAAAAGAATCTCAATAAATGACTCTTGATTTAATGAAAGAGGGACATAGCTCTGAAACAAATGAATGAATGTACCTGCAATAAGACTATTGAGAGACCATGATGTGCCATGTGAGATCACAGTTGCATCCCTGTAGGTGTTTAATCAATAATGGATAATAACACAAATAAATTGAAAACTGAGCAGTTTAGAATAAATAGAATTTGGTGAATACAGCCACTTTAGTGTATACCATTTCATGTTTTTAACATGTCAAAAATAGATATAGCCGGGTGTGGTAGTGTGCGCCTGTAGTTCCAGCTACTTGGAAGGCTGAGGCAGAAGGATTGCCGGAGCCCAGCAGGTCGAGGCTGCAGTGGCCAGGAGCAGCCACTGCACTCCAGTCTGGGTGACAGAGTGAGACTCCAACTCAAAAAAAAAAAAAAAGAAAAAGAAAAAGAAATAGATAGTACAAAAAGAAATTTAATCTGGCTAAAGACAATTCAGCTTAGGTCTATATTTTTTTTTCTTTTTCTTTTTCTTTTTTTAGTTGGAGTCTCACTCTTATTGTCTAGGCTGGAGTGTAGTGGCACGCTTATCGCCACTGCAGCCTCAACCTGCTGGGTTTAGGCGATCCTTTTGCCTCAGTCTTCCAAATAGCTGGAATACAGATGCATGCCACCATGACCGGCTAGTTTTTGTGATTTATTGTAGATATGAGGTCTCACCAAGTTGCCCAGGCTAGTCTCGAAAGCGTGAATCTATTAAATATTCTTATGCACGCAATTGTTTTGACTCACAAAAATTCATCATTTGAAAATTGTCCACTCTTGTATTTTATGAGATTAAGAATAACTTGTGTATACTGTATTACTCACAAATGCTTAAGACACATTCTGACTAATTTTGAGTATTATAACCTCCAAGAAAATTTTTTTAAAAGTTGAAACTTTTATTATAGCAAATGTAGTCAATCTTGCTTATTTAGCAATATTGTTGTTAGTAATGTCCAGATGCTCACAAGTCTACTGAATTGCTGGAGCACAACACAGCTGGTTAGTTATTTTGGCTGTCTTAATGCTTTCCCTTGAAATGTGGCATTCAGCTAATTATATGACTAAATATTTGACTCAACCACAGAGTAGTTGATTTACTGGTCACAAGTAGACATAGGGTTACGTTTTCTTTCCAAGAAAAGTGTATATGAATTTTCTCCCAGAGAAATGAATAAGCTGAACTCCTAGAGTCAAAATGGGTTATATTTTATGATGTGTCTTGTGTTGTTATTTTGAATTCCTCAATTACTATCCCTCACCAAGTCTGATTGGACTATGCTTGGGTCCTTATGGTTCTTCAAGTGGATGTATTACTATTCAATCTCCTGTTGCTCTTTTATTTAGTGCCATACCCATTTAGTATCTTTAATTGCATCAAACATGTGGGCTTATTTCTTAGATCAAAATTATTCTCCACAAATATTTATATTCTATCAGCTTCTTTTGCTTTTAAAGTAGAAAGTATTCATATTTCAACACTCAGCTTTAACTGGTGAACATCTTACTACCTTTTCAGACAGGCATGGTCAGACAACCAAGAGTGAGTTTTGGCAAACATGGATAAGTGGTGGAACTTTTAAATATATGGCAAGACAAAACTTTTAGTTAGGCTGATGAAGTACTTTCCTGAAAAGATAATTTAGCATAATATATACTTTTTGCTTTTTAAAATTTGGTTGTTTTTGATCATTTGCATTATAATAGAGAAAATTAAGTATAAATATTATTCTTCTCTGATGGGAATTCTCTAAAAGAATTTATTGAGGAATAGTTACAGCAGAAAGATATGCCTGAAGCCATCTCCACTGACAGAAGCATGTTAACTGTAATGTTAACAAGTGTTCTGTCTATTTTACCTGAAGGAGAAGTGTCACTAATAATGATGTTCATGATGCATTGCTCTCCTCAGTACCCAAACTGATGTTATAATTAGCTTGATTAGGATTTTAGACTACCTGTAATATCTGTGTGAAGCACATTTTAGGAGTTTAAAAAATTATCAAGTCTTCCATTAGTTCCATGACAAGATATTTACTTTGGCTTATGTTCATGTGTAGCAAATTTTCAGGGGAGTCCTATTCCTAATATTCTTACCATGATGTGAATGAATATCTTGGTGGTATGAATCATGGATAGAAACAAATACTCTATTATATATTATAGTGGGTGTAATTAAAATACATAATGGAAAACATAATCTTTAGTCTATAATTTGCAGGTAATAGTATGTATTAATATTTTTTCTCAGTATCTCACCCTAAATAACATAGTATTTGAGATGAAATATACTTGTAGTGTCGCTTAATGTTGTCAGAGATCAAGGAAGTAGTAAGATATTAATTAAGAGAAATAAGGAAGGATATGCAAGCCAGTATTTTTAATATCAGAACACACACTTTGTTTTTTAATTAAAATTTTAACTTGAGAATTCAATTAATACAGAGAATGCACATGGAAGAGAAATGTAAGAAACTCTTATAATGTAGCCAAACCTGTCAAAATGCAGAAACGGAAAATCAGTTTATCCCCCCCAAAGCTGATAAAAGGAAAGGAAATAAGAAATTATATTTTTAATGTGTGTGTATTTTCATGAGAGTAGACTAAATCGATTTCAATAACTTTTTTCCAAATAGTTTTTAATTAAAAATTTATTTTTGCATTGATCAACTGACTAAATCTTATCTTTTAAAGCAAATTAAAAATACGTTTTTTTTTGTTTAAAGTAGTTATTTTCAGAATCAAGTAGCTGCAGATCTATGTGACAAAATCAAAGAAGCATATCAAATTGGTTAAAGACTAAACTTAAGGTGCTTTCCAAAGATTTGTTCTAATATAAAAATGGAATTAGTTTACATGAAAAAATCAAAACCAAGCTCTTTTCAAGAACTTATATCTTCAGTGGAGAAACCTGAATAATATATTCTGTCTGTTCCCTACATGTGCATTCTCTAGGCATCATATGGTATAACGGGGAAAACAGGTATTTTGAGGATGTCCTCAAAAAAACAGTAAGGGTAATATTTGATCTTATTAAAGACTTTTCTGCATTATTTAAAATCTCAGAAAATGGCATTCAATATGTTATCTCCATTTTTCTTGTTTTTCTTCTCCATTTAAGCCTCTAGAAGGCAATTGTAAATACGCTTGTGGAAAGTACTGTAAAGAATTGCATTTTTAACCTAACTTCAGTGTACAAGAAAAGTCAACTTTATTTCCTTAGGTTTATGAAGTTGTTGAAATGACTTAAGCTTGACAAGTGCAGATTGGAATATCAAGTCCAATGTGTTTTACTTACTTATAAAACAGCATGTGGTTTAAATTGCCTAGTACATGGTGACAAAGCCCTTGTGAATTTACTATCATAAACTCATTTATTATACATTTTTATCATGTGGTTTTAGGAAGATAATAGCAAAGAGAATTCTCAGACAACACATTAAATTAATAACAGTGACAATTTGAGCCCTATGCTAGGAGTGTTCACTTTTATTGAAAGCAATATTTCTACATGTGTGATAACTTACTGAAAACGTAATTTTACCACGCTGATTATCTTTTGTTTTTGGCTTTGTTTTGTTTTCACCTGGGAAAAAAAAAAGAAAAACAAAACCATGTTCGTTCCTCATTCTTCTTTTCATGCACACCATTTTATGAGTGAATGTTTCATATTTATTTTTCATTTTCCCATTAATTTTTTCCTCTTCAGGTGTAATCTAGCTCCTGTGGTGGAGTTTGCTGCAGATGTGGGAACTAAATCAGATTTTATTACCATGAATCCATCAGTTGTACAAAGAGCATTTGGAGGCTTTCGGAATGAGAGTGACAGAGAAAAATTTGTGCATAGACTTTCCATGCTGAATGACAGTGTCCTTTGGATTCCTGCTTTCATGGTCAAAGGAGGAGAGAAGCACGTGGAGTGGGTTAATGCATTAATCCTTAAGAATAAACTGAAAGTGCGAACTGCCTATCCATCATTGAGACTTATTCATGCTGTCAGAGGGTAAGTGACTGGAAAGGACTGGTCTGTCCTTGACACAATGGAACACACATAACTAAATATTTTCCCTAGACAGGAAGGAGATTCAACGAAATCTCCAAATGGATATGCATTTCCATTATTTTGTAATAATTATTCACAAACTTGAATTTTGCTTATGTATTATTTTAAGTCACCCTCTTTCTTGAAAAAGCAAATTGTTAAACTTGGCACTTGTCTATGTCTGCTCATGAAGAAACTTCTAATTTTTATTGTTTTGTGCTAAAGAGTGTAATAGGAATCCATAATAAAATTGATATGTTTTGGGTAAGTAAACTATAACAGAAGTGCTAAATGGCTAGTGAACAATATTGTGTAAGCATAAATGTTAGATATATTTAAAGATCAATTAAGTCCCATCTGTAGCCAAGAGGCCTACTAGTGAGAGAGGAAGCTGGCTGAGATAAAATGCCTTAATGCTTACCTCGAAAGTCACAGATGCTGTTTTTGTGAATTAAGCCATCATTTCCCTTTTATTAACATGAATCAAAAGGAAAAAAGAAATAAACTTTTGCTTAAAATGGCAAATGGCAAATGACCAATAGGTTGGATTTACTCATGCACACATAAGTGTGCAAATTAGATAACTCACAGATATGCAGTTATGTATATTTATTGTATGTGTACTGACTATCATATACTGTAGTTATAAAAATGAAGAACTGATCACTAACTTTAAAAATGCACAGGATTTATGATGGAAACAGAGGCATATACAATTCGCTAGTGGGATAATAAGAGAGTATATTGTCAGGAGTGTGTAATTTGTCCTTCAGTTTCACAAAGAAGCTTGAAAAGTGGACTCAACATTTGAAGTGGACTTTAAAAACCAAATAACAGTTGTCTAGTGTGGGGAGGGGTGTTAAGAAAGAATAAGAAAACCAAACAGAAGAAAATGCTATTGCATTATTAGAGGAAACTGGAACAAGGAAATGATCAAGTATACAGTGAAAGTGTAGAATAATGGAGTTTGTTGTTGAGCATTGGAATACAAAATTGGGAAAGTAACAAGACCTGGTTGGGAAGGAAATATATTTTATCCTATATGAAGCATAGTTAGATGTCTGAATTTGAGAGTAAATCTTGTAACTGCGGACATTTTTCTGACAAGGACAAGGAAAATGCTAGAGGCACAAAAACCAATTAGGCTTTTGATTAATTTACTCTTAAGATGATAAGGATGTAGGACAGAAGCAGCAGATATGGAAAGGAAGGGCAAGTTCGGGGAACCAGTTAAATACAATGAAAAGATGTCCTTAAAAAAAGGTTTCCAAGCCCAGAACTAAAAATAGTTTGTTTCATGTACTATAAAAGGCATTGAGTTAAGGTGTTTTGTTTTGGTTTGTAATTGAGATAATTTCCTTCAAGGATTTACCATTTCCTGTTTAAACCTCTAGACAGTTTTTTGTATTGTATTTTTCTGCACACAATGAAATTGTATTCTTATAATTAGATCGTGTCTATTCAACACTCATACTCTTGGTGTTTGGCAGGAAATTTCAAAAATTAAGATAAAATACACAGATTTGGAAGATAAGTAAGTAAATATTGTTTATGTTTTTAAGTTACGAATATTTCTGGTAATTCCAATTTGACTCAAAAAAGTAAAAAGTACATTTTAAGAAAGAGTAATTTTACAGTGAATTGTGTTTAGAACACATTTTTTTGTTTACTTTGATGTATGTGTTGAGTATTATCTGATTCTCAGGGAATCTTATAGAGGTCATTTTCATATGTTAAACTCTTACACGTACACACACACACACACATACACACACACACACACACACACACACACACACACACACACTCCAGTGATATCTGATTAAAATTTAAAAGCAAATAATCTGAAGTAAGTACTCCCTGACTATGGAAAATTAATGAGAAAATTTACAATTATACTGATTAAGTACTTTTGTTCCCTAGATTCTGGTTTATTTTTAAAATTTTTATTATAAAGATGTGGGGTTCGATTCAGAGTTAGGTATACATACGTTCATTATGCAGGTCTCCTTGTTGATAAGGTATGCCCCTCCCTCTCCTAGCAGTTTTCAACAACTACCAACCCCACCCCCCATCCCCTGACAGTTTCACACTACTGCCAATAGCTTCCTTAAAGTATTACAATTGTTCAGGTCCGCTTATGAGTGAGAACAGATGTACTCTGTTCTTTGTTTCTGTGATAGATCACTGAGTATGATCAACTCTAAATCCATTCAAGTTGCTATGAAGTTCATATGTTTGTCCTTCTTTATGGCTGCATAATATTCCATTGTGTATATGTACCACATTTGTTTTATCCAGTCCAGTTTCAGGGGAAACATGGTTGGTTCCAAATTTTTGCTATTGTGAATAGAGCTGCAACAAACATACATGTGTGGATATCTTTTTTTAGAATGATTTGAGTTCCTCCAGGTATATTCCCAATAGGGGAATTGCTGGATCATATGGAAGGTCAATTTCTAGTTTTTCCACACTGTTTTCCAAAGAGGATACACAAGTTTGCATTTCCACCAGCAGCGCAGAAACATTCCTTTTTCTCTACATCCTCACCAGCATATGTTATTGTTTGTTTTATTAATGATAGCCATTTACTGAGGTTAGGTGGTATCTCAGTGTGGTTTTGATTTGCGTTTTTTTGATGATGAGTGAGACTGAGCACCTTTTCATGTGTCTGCTGGCTGTCCGTATATCTTCATTTGAGAAGTGGCTATTCATGTCTTTTGCCTGCTTTTTAATGGGGCTGTTTGTTTTTTTTTCCTTTCAGCACATTTGAGTTCCTTGTAGATGCTAGATGTTAGGACTTTGTCAGATATATAAGGTGGCAAATATTTTTTCCCATTCTGTGGGCTGTTTCCCTGTTTTCTTGATGGATTTTTTGTTTGGCAGAAGCTCATTAGTTTGATGAGGTCCCACTTGTCTATGTTATTTCTTAAGTATGGGCATTTAGAGATCTGAATAGGAATTGGTTGCCAGTTGCAATTTGCTACATTTTCTAAGATTCTTAGTTTGAGGTTTTACGTTTAGGTCTTTGATCCATTTAGAGTTAATTTTTGTGTATGGTGATAGGTAGGGGTCCTGTTTCAATCTTCTGTGTGTGATCAACCAATTTTCCAGGATGATTTACTTAATAGGTTCTCCTCTCCCCAGTGGTTGTTTCTGGAGACTTTGTCAAAGATTAGTTGGTTAAGAAATTGAGACTATGTTTCTGGAATCTATATCCTGTTCCATTGATCTATGTATCTGTTCTTGTTCCAATATCAGGCTGTTTTGATTACTGTAGCTTTATAGTAAAATTTGAAGTCTGGAAGTGTAGTACCTCCTGTTTTGTTTCTTTTGCTAAGGATTGTTTTGGCTATTCGTAGCCATTTATGTTTCCATATGAATTTCTGTATTGGCATTTTCAGGTCTGAGAAAAATGATGTTGGTAATTGAATGGGTATTGCATTGAATCTGTAGATTGCCTTTGGTAGGATGGACATTTTAGCAATGTTAATTCTTCCTATCCATGAACATGGAATATTTTTCCATTTGTTTGTGTCTTCTTGAATTTCTTTGAGCAGTGTTTTGTAGTTCTCATTGTAAAGGTCTTTCACTTCTCTAAATAGGAAGATGCTGAGCTACTTCACTTATTTTGTGGCTATTGTGAATGGGATTGTGCTTTTAATTTGAGTCTCTGCCTGCTTGTTGTTGGTGTATAGGAATACAATTGTCTTTTCCACATTTATTTTGTATCCTGAGACTTTGCCAAAATCCTTTATCAGTGCAAGCAGGTTTTTGACAGAATCTTTTGGATTTTCAAGGTATAGGATCATATCATCAGCAAAGAGGGATAAATTGACTTCCTCTTTTCCTATTTGGATACCCTAGATTTCCTTCTCTTGATAATTGCCTAAGGTAGGACTTTCAACACAATATTGAGCAAGAGGGATGAGAGTGGGCAGCCTTGTCTTGTTCTAGTTTTTAGGGGAAATATTTTCAGTTTCTGTCTATTTAGCAATATGTTAACTGTGGGTTTATCATAGATGACACTTATTATTTTGAGGTATGTCCCTTCTATCCCTAGGTGTTTGAGGGTTTTTTATCAAGAAGCATGCTGGATTTTATCAAAAACTTTTTCTGAATCTAATGATTTAGTCATGTGGTTCTTGTTTTTACCTCTCTTCATGCATTTAATTACACTTATGGTCTTGAGAATGTTGAACCAGCCCTGCGTCCTGGGGATGAAGCCTACTTGGTCATGATGGATGTATTTTGAGATGTGTTTTTGTATCTGATTTGCTAGAATGTTGCTGAGAATTTTTGCATCTATGTTCATAAGGGACGTTGGCCTGTAGTTGTCTTTTTTGTTGGATCTTTACCCAGTTTGGGTATCAATGGGACGTTGGCTCTTAGAAATGATTTGGGGAGTTCCATCTTTCTCAATTCCTTGGTATACTTTCAAAAGGATTAGTATCAGCTCCTCCTGGTAGGTTTTGTAGAATTCTCCTGGAAAGCCATCCTGCCCATGGTTTTCTTTTGTAGGTAATTTTCATATGACAGAATCAGTTTCCTGGGTTGTTGGTCTATTTAATGTCTCAATGTCTTCTTGTTTCAACCTGGGGAGGTGGTGTGATGTCAGAGAGTCCTCCATTTCATTTAGGTTATCAAGTTTGTTTCCATATAGGAATACATAATAATCTCTGAAAATCTTTTGTATTCCTTTGGGATCAGTTGTGATTTGAGCTTTTGTATTTCTGGTTGTGTTTATTTGGACTTCTCTCTTTTTCTTGGTCATTCTGGTTTAGGGTCCATGAATCTTGTTAATTCTTTATAGAACCAGCTTTTTGTTTTGTTGATATCTTCTTTGATATTTTAGTCTTCTATGTCCTGTACTTGGGCTCATATTTTGGTGATTTGGATTCTTCTGTTAAAGTAGGGTTTTGGTGGTGTTCTCTTTCCAGCTCCCTTAGGTGATTTGCTAGGCTCTCCACGTGTGATCTTTCCATTTTCTTGATATGTGCTCATAGAGATTTGAATTCTCCTTTTAGAATTGATTTCATGGCATCCCAGAGGTTTTGGTAAGATGTTTCTTCATTTTCATTTGTTTCCAGCAATCTTTTAATTTCTGCTTTGATTTCAGTGTTGACCCATTAGTTGTTCAGCATTATGCTGTTTAGTGTCCATGTCTTCATGGGCTTTGGGGAAATGTTGTTGGTGTTTATATTTATTTTTATTCCGCTGTTGTCTGAGAGTGTGCATGGCAAGATTTCAGCCTTATGGAATTTGTTTATGCAAGATTTATGGCCAAGGATGTGATTGATCTTGGAGAATTTTCCATGTGGTGATGAGTAGAGTGTATATTCTGTGTTTGTTGGGTGTAATAATCTGTAGGTATCTATTAAGCCCATTTAGCTGTCAATTTTAGGTTCTGGATCTCCTTGTTGATATTTTGCCTCGATGATCTAGCTAGTGGTGTATTCAAGTCCCCTACTATAATAGTGTTAGAGTCATTATCTTTTTTACAGTTTATTTAGTAGTTGCTTTATAAATGCTGGTGCTCCTGTGTTTGGTGCATTTATGTTTAGGATGTATATTTCTTGTTGATGGATTGAACCTTTTATCATTATATAGCATCCTTTTGCATCTTTTCAAATTTTTGTTAGCTTAAAGATTGTTTTCTCTGATATTAGATCACAACTCCTGCCTTCTTTTGTGATCCATTTGCCTGGAAACTCATTTTCCATCTTTTAACTTTGAGTCTGTGTGGGCCCCTTGTAATGAGATGAGTCTCCTGGATGCAGCAAATAATTGGGTCATAGTTTCTTATCCAGTTTGCTGTTCTGTGTCTTTTCAGTGGTGAATTTAGTCCTTTCATATTCAGGCTGATTATTGAAATGTGATTGTTAGCTGGGCTCGGTGGCTCAGCCTATAATCTGGCGCCTTTGGGAGGCTGAGGTGAGTGGATTGCCTGAGCCCACGGGTTCGAGACCCACCTGGGCAGCAAGACCTCATCTCTACAATAAATCAAAAAAATCAGGCGGGCATGGTAGCGCATGCCTGTAATTCCAGCTACTTGGAAGTCTGAGGCGGAAGGATAGCTGGAGCCCAGCAGGTCGAGGCTGCAGTGGCCGGGAGCGGCCACTGCACTCCAGTCTGGGCAACAGAGTGAGACTCCAACTCAAAAAAACAAAACAAAACAAAAAAAAACAAATGTGATTGTTTATTGTTGTCATTAGGTTCTTATAAAGTTTGTTTGTTTTCTTTTGACTTTGGGGTTAATGTATGTGTGTGTTTTCAAGTTTCTTGTTGCACTGTATTCTCTGTTGATTCTGTGCTCTGCTATTCTCTTGGGAAATGTGTGGTCATTCTTTTTTTTTTTTTTTCTTTCTTCCGTGCTTAATATTTTTTTGAGTGTCTCCTGTGGAGCTGGTCTGGAAGCTGCATAATCTCTTAGGGATTGGATATCTGGGAAGGATTTTAATTCTCCATCACTGATGAAGCTGAGCTTGACTGGATAGGAGATTCTTGGTTGAAATTATTTATCTTTGAAAACTTTGACTAAAGGGCTTATGTCCCTTCTTGCTCGTAGTGTTTCTGCTGATAGGTCTGCTGCTATTCTGATTGGTTTTCCCTGGTTGGTAGTCTGACCTTTCTTTCTTGCTGCCTTTAGGATTTTTTCTTCTGTGCCTACTTTGTCACTACTGTGACTAGGGATTGGTCTTCTCATTTGATGTCTTGTGGGGTTTCTCCATATCTCTTGTGCTTGGCTGGTCACATCTCTGCTGAGATGGGGAAAGTTTTCTTGGATTGCCTCCTAGAATATGTGCTCCAGGTTATTCTCCATTTCTTTTTTTTTTTTTTAACATTTTTTAAATTTTAAAATTGTGGGGTACAGTTAAGGGTACCCTTGTTGATGAGGTGTGCCCCCCATCCCCAGACAGATATTGACTACTGTTAATCCCACCTCCCTTCTCCTCCCTGTCCCTCCCATAGTTTCCTGCCACTGTCAATCCTTTCCTTATAGTATTACGATAGTTGTTCAAGGTCCACTTATGACAGATTCTTCTAGTAATTTTACAAAATTCTTCTTTTTTGTTTTGTTCTATTCACTTTTCTTCTGTTACTATTATAAATATAAACAACTATGCTAATTTCTAAGCATTTCAATTCCAAAGATCAAACCTTTGGTGAAAGGAATAGTACACTTTATTTTGGTTACTCTACTTTAGGTGTTTTTAATCAGACAATTTTGAATTCTCTAGAAATAACTTATCTCATGATCTTCCTGCTCACACATCTACATATTCCCTTTTAAACTGTCAAGAGATTGAGTTCTAAACTGTGGTCAAGTGTCCAAGAAAGCAGTTCTAGAGTGGCTTGCATCTTTCAAATGGGGTAAACATTAGTATTAGTACACCTGATGTGTGTGAAAGACAATTTCATTTATGGAGTTTTGAAAATGAATACATTAGTGTTTTTAATATGGCATTACAACGTAAAGTATGTACTTTACAAAAAGCTGTTGGAACTCTAAAAGAAAATAAGGAAGCATGAACATTTATGAAACAAAGATGATTTATGTGATATGAAAGTAAAGGCAAACTCCCCCAAAACCAGTTCTTTAAGTATCTGTTTTACATCTTCTTTGACTTATCTCTCTGAAACTCTGTGGTTTAGCAAAATACAGTTTAGCAAAATAGCTTAGAGAGTTTCATATCCTCTGTTGCTTACTGGAGTTTGTTGACTCTCTTGAAAGGTTAGGGTTCCCAGGACACACATTTTACGGTGGGTATAATCACAGTATTAAAACGTGAAGACTTTTCCAAGTAAAGTTTAAGTGATTTGGAAAACAAGATTCCTGAATGCAATGATGATCATTTAGGTAGTTTTCATATGGTCAGACTTTATTATCTACATTTTTCCTGTATGAAAATTATGATGTTTTATTAACTTCAAACACTCATTCAATTGCTTTTCTTTTTAAAAGATCTAGGAACGAAACTATCAGTCACAGAACTCAAAGACACTTTTGTATTAGGTTGTAATTTATGATCTTTTTCAAAACCATATTAAGTGAAACAGGAGTAAAACATATAGATAGATTTGGAATTTTAAAGGAGTCTTACAAGAATAGGGAATAGGCAATCCAATTGGGACAAATAAAATATTTTATTACAAATTTAAGAAAAGGCATGAATACATTAAACTGGTGTGAGATTACAATCTTTTTAGTGGTTATTGCTATAGAAGCTCCACGTGGTCTACATTTTTTATTATCATTTTGTAATTTTTCTTGTGAAAATTGGAACAATTTTTATAAGATGTAAGAGTAATGAGCTGATTTTGAAACTTCAAAATTACTTAAAATATGACTGGAAGCTATAAGATAGAATCTTGTTTATACATTTATAGTAAATTGTCAATATACAACTTAAAATCTCCTAAAAAAGCTGTTTAACTGAATGACATAGTTTAATATAATGTTTTAGTTTATTATCCAAGACATATCTCAAAATATATTTCTTTGAAATATTTAGAGTTAGGCAAAAACATTTTATTGTAATTAATTTGATTCATAATAGCCAAGTAATTTCTTAAGAATTCTTTTGGACGATAGATAGATAGATAGACAGATGGATAGATAAGCATATCTTAAAATTATGTTTTATGCACATAAGTACAAATACATAATTGTGCTAGTAACTCTACAAATAAAGTTGTGAACTTTTTATTTATGACAATTTAATAAAAAATTTATTTAAATTTTTTGTATATTAGCATATCTTGTTATTTTCTTATCAATACTTATAAGTACAGTTTGTTCATTTTTAATGGGAAAGTATACTTCTTTGTATACTTTATTTAATCAGTCTTACTTCTCAATTATTTTTGTTTTATATGAGTTTATTTTGCTATTAAAATATTTTAAATATTGGATAAAGGTATGGGGAGAAGAAAGTAAATGCTTAATTCTAGTTTATTTAAATTTATTTTAAATACTAATGGTATATTTAAAAATATAAAATGAATATATCCTCACTTTAATAATTCTAAACAAATTATTGTATATAAAACAGTCTAATGTTCCCCATTGATTACAATATCTTGAAGTGGCAATACTTTTTTTATTATTCTTCTATTCTTTTTGTGTATACATATATACATATGGATTTATGCATATATGCATACATTTAGAGCAGCTTTTTTTCTTTTTTTTTTTTACAAAAATGAGAATTGTAATAAATAGTTAAGGGTGTGTTTATACATATTGAATACTATATTATATGTTTTTTTATTCTGAAAATGTTATCTGTATTTAGATATTTAAATTTAAGAGACTAATTAGTTTAATCTTTTTATTTGTTTATAATCAGTTCTAGTAAAAAAACTGAAACATTTACATTTGAATATCTGGTCCCGGGAATATTAGGAACTGTTATTAAAATATTTAACCCCAAAATTAAATATTTAATGTGCAATTATTTTATATATTTATATAGTCCCTTAGTATTTTGCTCATTTATTTTAATTCTACTGTAACAAAAATAATACATTTGTCCTATTTTGGGCCCACATTATAGGTATCAATATGTTTTAATATATTAGGACTTTACTGTACTTAAATTAATAAACTACTACTTTAAATTACTGAATATGAATACTTAGATTGAGTACTCACAGGTAATTAGATTGATAAGAATATATAAGGTTCTGTGATGTCACTACCATAGTAATTCTAAAATTATCCAACATTTTTTACACCTTTATCAAAATGATTTTTAAGAAAAATATACAGCCAGGCTCGGTGGCTCAGCCTGTAATCCCACACCTTTGGGAGGCTGAGGTGAGTGGATTGTCTGAGCCCGCGGGTTCGAGACCCGCCTGGGCAGGCGAGACCTCATCTCTACAATAAATCAAAAAATCAGCCGGGCATGGTAGCGCATGCCTATAATTCTGGCTACTTGGAAGGCTGAGGCGGAAGGATCGCCGGAGCCCAGCAGGTCGAGGTTGCGGTGACTGGGAGCGGCCACTGCACTCCAGTCTTGGCGACAGAGTGAGACTCCAACTCAAAAAAAAAAAAAAAAGAAATGTGGATATTGGCTAGATGTGGTGGCTCAACCTGTAATCCTAGCACTTTGGAAGGCCGAGGCAAGAGGATTGCCTGAGCCCAGGGGTTTGAGACCAGCCTGGGCAATTTGGTGAGACCTTGTGTCTACAATAAATCACAAAAAATTAGCTGGACATGGTGGCGTGCATCTGTAGTTCTGGCTACTTGGAAGGCTGAGGCAGAAGGATTGCCTAAGCCCAGTAGGTCTAGACTGCGGTGGCTGTTAACGTGCCACTGCACTCCACCCTGGGCAACACAGTGAGACTCCAACTAAAAAAAAAAAAAAAAAAAAGAAAGAAAGAAAAGAATTGTGGATATGATGGGTGTAATCTTATAGATTCCTTTGGGCTCCAAGTTCACTGATTCTGCACTTCATTGAATTTACAAATGGGAATATTTAAACTGCCACAAAAACTTTTGTACATAATTTTCTTTTTTTTTTTTTTTTGAGTTGGAGTCTCACTCTGTCGCCCAGACTGGAGTGCAGTGGCCGCTCCTGGCCACCACAGCCTCGACCTGCTGGACTCCGGCGATCCTTCCGCCTCAGCCTTCCAAGTAGCTGGAATTACAGGCATGCGCAACCACGCCCGGCTGATTTTTTGATTTATTGTAGAGATGAGGTCTCGCCTGCCCAGGCGGGTCTCGAACCCGCGGGCTCAGGCAATCCACTCACCTCAGCCTCCCAAAGGCGCGGGATTACAGGCTGAGCCACCGAGCCGGCTCATAATTTTCTTAAACATCGACAGGAAAGTTTTCTCTGTACCTGCCTAAAGAGATTCACTTAACTTTTGATAATCATCACACCAGATAGCTTACTAAAGTATTCTTTTGTTAAGTCACTTTCTACATTTAAATATTCTTCATGTTTCAAGAAAAAAATTAAGTTAACCCACCTTCATCTAAATGTTTTCTTGACCGTTAAATTTAAAAAAATAGATAAATAAATAAATATACACACACAGTCTCCCATGTCCACATACATAAATATAAACAATGCATATACAGATATGCTACATACAAAGATAGAATATGTTTGCTAATTTTTTTTTATTTTTTGGATTTCTACAATGATTAAATTTTTTAATAATGCATATCTGTTTTGATAAATGTACACTTTGTAAAGCCTATGCCTGCAGTGGTTTTTACTTATTATATATGTGAAAAATAAAAATAACATACATGCATGCATATATGATATATACACTCTATATATTCTCTCTCTCTCTCTCTCTCTCTCTCTCTATATATATATATATATATATATACATAGTCTCTCCATATATATATACTTTGTGTATAAACACATACAAAGCATATGCAAACTTATTATTTATATATGCTCTATATATTCTTTCAATCTAAATATATAAACTCCTGCATATATACTCCATACTCTATAGTATATACACAGCACATATATTGAAATGTTGTATACTATCAATATCCAATATACTTACTGACAAAGTATATAATATATGATAGAGTAATATATACTATACATAACTATATAATATGTAATATAACATATGACTTGTATATATATGTATTATTCTATACAAGTTGCTTTGCTAGACTTTTTGTATGTCAAACATTGTGCCAATAATATGTTGGCTTTTCTTGTAATGATGATATATTACTGACGCATATTCAACCTGTAGTTATTTGGGATTTTCAGAACCTGTTTTTGTCATGCTTAATATATAGCTAATATCCCCCATTTTATATTTATATTTGTTAGTATTTTATATGCCAGCTTAAACTTAATTTTAGTAATTTTATCTTGTGTTGGGTAGATGGATGTTGTTTTACATTGTTACTTCTAAGTGTCTACATAACCTTTGAATTATTTCCTCTGATTCCGAATATTAGATAATATTCTAATTGATCCACATATTTCATGAGCAGTTCTCTTATTCTTTCATTTGTCTTGCATAAAATAAAATTATGTTGAATAAAAGGATTCCACTTAATATACTCTCCAAAATTTGCAGAGTTTTGCTGAAAAATTAATATTTTATTTTGGCAAACCTATATATTACTTCCCAGTGCAATGTTCAATATTATAATTTCTACCTGAATGTAGGAGGGGAAAAAATAAATCTCACAGAAATCATGTTAAGTGATATCTCTAGCTAACTTACCATCACAAGCAGCTTCCATTCTGTTGTAAAATATTTAATTGGTCAGGCACATCTTGTTATTAAAAGAAAAAAAGCACAGATTACTTGCTTTGTTAGAATACATGACTTTTTTATGATTTCTAACATATAAACAGAATATATTCTTACATATCTTCCAGCGTCAACTTTTTTTCAGCTTTAGGCTCTCACAAAAATGCTGTTTCTCAGATTTTAGTTACGGCACTCATCTCTCAGATGTAAAGAAATGTTTGTTTTCAATGATTTGTTTAAAGGTAAAAGGCTATCTAAAATTAAGGAGATCCTCTGCAGGCTAACTTCATATGAATGTCACAGGCTTGCAGAAAATATTAAATAAAGTCAGGTTCCCAGCAAAGTCCTTAGTAAAAAGTATATTCTAAAATACATCATCAATAGGCCTCAAGAAATTAAGTTTATTAGTCATGCAAATGGATTGTTTTGGAGTATTAAATTAACTCAAAGTCACATAAGAAAAAGCAGTTAAAAAATATCTGAAAAGTGAAATGTTCGCTTCAAATGCGTCCCCAAAATTGCTGACTTGTTTTAAATTTAGTCTTGTGCTAAAAATATTTCCATATAGTTTCTATTTTGACCTATGAGCAACACAGCTGTAATATTTATTTGTGAAACATGTGTCCTAGTTTAACATTGTTGAGTAGCCAGACATTGCATAGTAGGTATTTTAAACCGTGAAAGATTTCCATGAGTGGGTATTTCTTCTCTTACTGGACTCTGATACGTACACTTTTGACACTTCAGTGTTTCCTTCATCTTAATCTGGTTACCCTTCAGTTACAGTATTATTTCCTAGCAGCTTCCATCATTCATACTGTATCGTGGAAAGGGAAACTGTAAATAGCTTATATTTGAGAAGACATTCACAATTGTGCATGGTTCAAAATGGAACCTGTAGAAAATTGCTTCAGTGCAACCCAATATGCTTTCCAGTTCTTGTTTATCTCTCATTTGCACTAAAAGATTTTGCCAAGGATCTAAAAATTCTTTTTTTGGAAGAGCGGTGAAGGCCTTCATGGCACCTTTGTGACATCGGCACACTCTGGTTTTCCTTCTTGGGATGCATTTTTGTCTCTTTTTCACCTTGATCATCTTTATTCCTTCGATCGTCTAGCTCTAGCTCCTAATATGGTTGATTATTTGATCACAGTCTCAGGCCACAAAGTTTCAAATCATGGCTATAGATATTTGTGATGCCAGTTCAATATATTAGTAATAAATGCAAGAATAAGGTAAATGACTTGGGGCTTGACCACTAGAATTGCCATGTAGGAAACAAGTTATTGATAGATTCTGTTGCCTATTTCAAAGTCCAGTGTATGAGCACACACCATTAGCAAGAGAAGGCATGCTAGAAGCCTTATTTCTTACAGTTTCCAGTTTGAACAACACACCTGTGACTGACTTTTTAGAAATATTTGATTTACATTATCACATTTTATTGATGAAATCAGAAAACTTTTTAGAGAGATGAGAAATATCACAATGTTAGAACCCTAGTCAAGACCAATATTCAGTGGCAGCAAGTAAAATCACATTGGTCTGAGTCTGATATCTCTAGCAGCCACCCCTCATCAATCCCAAATAGCCAGGGTTATTCTCTGTTCTCCACTAATATGCAGAATGATGTTTCTTGTCATGTACCGGTAGGTAAATGCACTCTCTCTTCAAAATAGGGTGTTTATGATTCAATATGGTTTTCTGAAAATTATATTTTAGCATCTATGGTTATTGATATATGTAGGGAATATTGTTCAATAGCTTATTTTGAGACCAATCAAATTACATTATATAAGATGCAAATTCTTGCAATGTTTTTTCAGATCAGGGATTATTGTCACATCCATTTCCTCCAGATGGTTTTACTCAGCTATCACTTGAGGGTCGTAAGTGAAAGTAAATTCGAAAGTATTTCCTCAGTTCTTAAGAAAGGATACGATACACAGTATCTTGGGATCTCCAACCTTCTAATATATCACTGAAACTGTTTATCAGTAAATTAGGAATCCACCTATATGACAGAATTTTTGTACATGGCGTAAAGCGTTTCTCATCTCTCAGAATACCTTATTTCAATATAATTTGGAAGACTTTTAGTAGCAGTGAGAAATAACCACTTAAATATCAAATATCTGTGAAAGCTAATAAAGTACTTAAATATATACAGTACAGTGTAAATAACTGATAGCTGATTCTTAATTAAGGGCAAATAAATTGTTGGGATTAAAAGAAGGGATTTTAAAAGTCCCTATAAATACACTTTGAGGATTTGGGGAGCAAGACATGGAAAATATATTGGATCAGCAGCACTGTTAACTTCCATTGCTCATGATAACCCACACATGGCATCTGTATTCAGGTGGATCATGGTTTGGCATCACAATGAAACTCAGTAACAAAAAAATTGTAGGTGAAAAAAAATCACTCCTCTCAATTGTGTAAACCTGCTTCTTTAATTTTTTTTTTACATGAGGTTTCAGCACCAGACTTCATTACTTCAGCTACAATATTGTTTATCTATATTTTTGAATTGAGTTTTTCAGGTGGGCACACCAGTTGAACACTAGCATCTTAACAACTCAGTTACAAACATTCAATTCTAACCTAGTTACTCTTTTATCCTCCAAGCCACCAACCATCCAGTGATCATGTTGATGGTTAAATGGAGAATGTTTCAGAGAGGGACTGTACTGGTAGTTGCTATATTATTAGTACTTTCTAATCAGGAATAAACTGGTTTTGTTTCAGAGACTATTTATTTTAATTGGCAACACTAAATTATTTTCATAATGAAAGTATGGTTTATATTGCTTGTCCCATTCTTTAATAATTATTCATTTAAAGTATACTCCTAAAGACAATATTGCCCCTGATGTCATTCTAAAATAGTAAAATCAGTGGAAAAAATACATTTTCCCTTTTATGAAAAGTAAGTAAATGAAATAATCAAATAACTGTGTAACCAATTCATTAGAAATTTTTAGGTACACAACTTGTATAGATTCCTCTTAATGAATTAATGGCCTTTATAATAAGAGTTTCTTTGACTTCTATAAAAATGTCAGCAAAATTTGCCAACATTAATTATCTATAGTAGGGGTCCCCAATTCTCGGGCCATGGACTGGTACTGGTCCATGATCTATTAGGAACTGGGCAGCAACAGCAGGAGGTGGGCATCCAAGGCATGCTTGGAGGGAAGCCTCATCTGCATTTATAGCCACTCCCCATCTCTTGCATTACCACCTTAGCCCCGCCTCCTGTCAGATCAGTGGCAGCATTAGATTCTCATAGGAGCACAAACCCTATTGTGAACTGCACATGCGAGGGATCTAGATTGCATGTTCTTTATGAGAATCGAATGCCTGATGTTCTGAGGTGGAGCTGAGGCAGAGATGAGAACTGGGGAGCAGCTGCAAATACAGATTAACATTAACAGTGAGGTTTGACTGCAAAGAGACTATAATAAATCAATTGCATGCAGACTCATATCAAAACCCTGTCAGTGAGAGGCAAGTGAGTTGATGTACTTCATTTGTACAGCTGCATCTGGTAGCAGGCTGTAGGTCAGAATCGAACGCTTATTTTCACTTATTTTAGACCGTGCGTGACCCGTCAATTATTTTATTTACCACTTCTGTCTGTGCCTCCTCCCCACACTGCACATTTGTCTCAGTCACAGTTTTGGTAAGTTCACAAGCTAACTCTAGCCAAAATGAGTTAAAAACAAACTGGAGAACTTCTTTGAAAAGGGGAAGAAACCCAAATATTAGACAGCAGAAGACTCTTAAGACTGCCAACAAAAAGAAAGCTGTATTTTAATGAAATTACCAAGATTCCTACTTAAATTATGAGCTCATTGCAATAGGTGATTCACGTTCTACAAGCCCTCTTTGTATAATATGTGCTGACTGACTATCAAACGAAGTCATAAAATCTTCAAAACTGCTCAGCCACTTACAGATCAAGCACTCCGCATTAAAAGGCAAGGCTTTGGGGTTTTCAAAAGAAAAAAACAAACGAAACTAACAAACAAACAAAAAGTGAACACAAAGAACAAAAACAATTATTGAAGACTATCACTTCATCAAATGTGTTTGCACTGAGAGCAGCATTCTTAGTGGCTAACCACATTTCTAAAGATAAAAAGTACTTTACTATCGGTGAAGAGTTAATCCAGCCTGCTGCTAAGGACATATGTTGTGAACTTTTAGGAGAGGCTGCAGTTCAAAAGGTGACATGTGTTCCTCTTTCAGCTAATACCTTAATTAGATGAAGTGATGAATTAGCAAAAGACATTGAGGCACAATTGTTAGAGAGCATTAATGAATCACCATGGTACACAATCCAAGTTGATATCTACTGATGTAGACAACAAGACAACAATGATTGATTTTGTGTGATATATTTTTCAGGAGGATGTGCATAAGGATATGTTACATGTACTTTTGTTGTTAACCAACACCCCAGCTGCAGAACTTTTCAAGTCTTAAAATGTTTACATATCAGGACAACTGAATTTGGTATTTTGTATTTGTATATGCGCCAACGGATGACTGCCATGACTGGACGACTTTTGGGTTGCAATACTCAGGTCAAAGAGGTTGCTTCTGAATGTGAGTCTACGCACTGCCATCCATAGAGAAATACTGGCTTGCCAAAAAATGTCACCTCAATTTAACTACATTTTGCAGAATATGATTGAAATTATCAACTACATAAAAGTACATGCCCATAACTCACGTTTGTTCATGCAGTTCTGTGAGGAGATGGATGCGGAGCACACAGATCTTCTCTTATACACAGAAGTGAGATAATTATCTTTTTCTTTTTTTTTGAGTTGGAGTCTCACTCTGTTGCCCAGACTGGAGTGCATTGGCACTCTCTCGCCCACCACAGCCTCCACTTGCTGGGCTCCAGCCTTCCAAGTAGCTGGAACTACAGGTGTGCTCTGCTACGTCTGGCTAATTTTTGATTTATTGTAGAGACGAGGTCTCACCAAGTTGCCCGGATGGGTCTAGAACCCGCAGACTCAGGCAACCCACTGGCCTCAGCCTCCCAAAGTGCTGGGATTATAGGCTAAGCCACCGAGCCCAGCCTGTGGGATAGCTTTCTAAAAGTGGATTACCATCCAGAGTTTTTGAGTTACAAGACCCGCTACAGAAGTTTCTTTTAGAATAACAGTTACCACTGGCAGCACATTTCAGTAATGCAGAACAGGTCACAAAACTTGCTTATTTGTGTGATATATTCGACCTGCTTAATGAACTCAATCTGCCACTTCAGAGGAGATTGATAATTGTCTTCAAGTCAGCAGATAAAATATCTGCTTATAAACACAAACTGGAATTATGGGGGCAATGAGTGAACATAGGGATTTTTGACTTGTTCCAAACATTAGCAGATATATTGAAAGAAACTAAGCCAAGGCCTTCTTTCTCCCAGCTGGTGCATGATCAGATATCTCAGCTTTTAAAAGAGTTTGAGCATTGCTTCCCAAACACAAAAGAACCCAGAACTGAGAAGGAATGGTTCTGTGGCCCATTTGTGAATAAGCCAGGTGAATCGACTTTGTCCATGCTAGAAGAGGATCAACTGCTTCAAATCCCAATTGACGGCGGCCTTAAAAGTATATTTGAGACAATTTCGAATCTGCAGGGTTTTCTGCAGTAACAGCAACCAAAACAAGATCACGGAGTAGACTGGATATAATCAGCATACTTTGGGTGATGCTGTCTTCCACCGCTCACAGATTGGACCATCTAGTTGCAAGAAAGCAAACTCAGGGCTCCCACTGATTCTACATTATGGTAAGTTGTATAATTATTTCATTATATATTACAACACAACAGTAATAGGAATAAAGTGCACAATAAATGTAATGCATATTCCTCCCCCCTGCCCAGTCCATGGAAAAATTGTCTTCAATGAAACTGGTCCCTGATGCCAAAAAGGTTGGGAACCACTGAGCTATAGCACCAAGCAACTGACTTCAGGTTTTGAACCTCCTTGTATCAGATACTCCATGATACTTGTCTTGTTCTAGTTACAACTTGGATGAAATCAAATAACTCTAACTATCAAATAACAACTGGATATATCTGATGATACTCTAAAATGTCAGTGATTCAATATTATGCTATTAATATATTTTTTTAATTTTGTCTAATAAAAGCTGTTTTTTCTTTTCCTTTATCTCCAGTGAATTTTACTTAAAGTAAAAATACTACTTGCAGCTGAAGTTCTAATTTTCCATTTTATTTTCACCGATGATCTTATTCCTCTCAATAGAATTCAGTAAGCTTTCTCCAGAAACTATTTTATAGCCACATATAAAACATTTACAATATGACAAGCTGATCTTACAGCAAAATATGTTTTTCAGCAATGCTTAGGAAAATTGTACAGCCATTATAGAAGTTTAACAATACCGATCTTAAGATAATAAAGTTTTAAAATACATTTGTTGGAGTGGGATATGGGCACTTTACCCAAATTATCAACTTTGGGTTTGCTCCTTAATAGTTAACATTTTAAAAAAAGAAACTTGATACTTTGTGGAATCCATGTGTTCTATAGTCAAATAAGTCATCAACAGGACTCCATAAATAAAAATCACTACAAGGAACAATAAATGCTGCTTCCTTTTTGTAGTTTGCTCAGCCCACACATATTTTCTCTTTCTTTTTTCCCTGAAACAGATGCCTACAACAAAGTTGCTGTCTCTTTCAAAATTAGTAAGCTGATTATTTTACAGGAAATAATTAACACAGAATATGATCATACAAATATTTTAGTACTGCACAAAACATGGCATTCTTATAAGACTGGATAAAAAATGAAATACAGATTCTTTCATTTAAAAAGGTTTTAATTGAAGCAGCAAAATATTTGAAATCACATAATTTCACAACACTTAGAAAATATGAATAGATGTGCTTCTGTTCTATTGCATTCATTCCTTCAAGGAACATTCATAGGGTTCTATCTTGTGACAGGAACTAGGCTAGGCAAGCTGCAAAGATGACAGCAAAAGTGGGCTTCCTCAGGCAACAGAATTCCCAACTTGCTAATCAGGAGGTTCACATAAGGAAGGGAATGCTAGCCCCAGGGGTTTGGCAAATGCTTGGAATACATCCAGTGGATCGCATGAATTGTCACTGATTAGAGACTCATAGAAGGGTTTCTAAGAAGGATTAAAGAACAGCTAAAAGTATAAGACCAAGAATTTGCAGTAATGCTTATCTACAAATTGTGTCATAACTATGTAACTATGTATTGCAAAATGATCTTTTGAAATAACTAAACATAATGACTCCAATGCCTGTGACTTGAAAAAAAAAGTATTAGTCACAGTCCCAATTTACAAAAAGCTTCAGGTTCCAAACCATAATTCTACATGTTAAATTTTATTCCAGAGAAGACTGAGAGGTGATAAGAGTAAACAGTTATACAACTAATAAAACGATTACCTATTATTATTATCAGGATGACAGTAAAAACATATTTAGAATAGATCTGGGAATCTCTTCTTTCTCTACCATGATGTACAGTAAGTTTGACATTTTTCTTGTTCTTGTTTTCTCATTTAACTTGCAAAGGAAATAAGTTCTGGGATGTCTCATTGTGACACTGAGTGTGATACTGAGGAGGCATGTTGTGGTTGCAAATAGATTAGGTGGGGGCCAGGAAAACAGGTAAAAAACAGGTACTTGCTGGAGAATAAAACAGACAGAAACATTTTTTTTAAGGCAAACTAGACAAAGTATCTTCTTTTGTGTTCTTTAGAATCTATGTAATAAGAAAACTTTGAGAATTGGTTTTTCTTGCATCCTTAAATAACCCAGGGATAGAAATGTTACAAGAAAGAGCATAGGCAGACTGGGAATGAGACTGTATGGCAGACAAAAAGCTACTAAATGTGATGCTGCTGGAGCTGGCCAGAGACAACATAGACACCCAACTTCCTCTCCAGCAATTTGTGTGTTAAGAAATGACTTTGCCTTTTTCAAGCACTGTGACTCATGATGAAATGAACTACTTGGGGGAATTTTGCAACTCCCTCAAGGTTCTGAACCTTTTAATATTTGGGTTTGATTGGGGATTTTCTAACCAAGTTGATGGTTGATGATATTAGGGACTATTTTCATAGCTTGCTCTTGAAAACTGTTTTCATAGTCTTTTTAAAAATTCCCCATTTTTACCTTTAGGACAATTCTAAAACTGCCATTTTTTAATGAAATATATGTGGCACATATATTATATACAATATTTGTTACATATGTATCATCAAACAACTAAACTCTCTGCTTTGGATTTGTTTAAAATAGCACTACAGTAAACCTTAAAATAAGTAGAAAATATTCTAAAATGTTGAAAAAGGTGACAGAAAATGTATAAGAACTTAAAGAAATCTAAACACATTTGAAAATCATTGAAAATTCTTATTTTAGGCATTAACCAATATTGCTGTGTCTCACTGATAAGACAAAATATGATATATAATATGACGTATGATATGATTAATATGACATAAAAAGTTCAGGATTGGTAACTAGGAGTATTGAAAATATTAAAAGTATGTATTTACCATATAAATAAATTATGCATAGCTAATACATATGTATGAAAATATTTTAATATTTTTGACATAATCTAATTAAATTCCTCATTTTATATAGAAGACTACTATTCAGTCTTGTCTAAGACTAGACATCCAGTTAGTGGCACAGAGTTGTTTATTCTGGGAGCTTCCATCCCACACCAATATCTCTATAGAACAGTATAATTTTATACTAGTATGGCAATATTTATTTCATTTTAATCATTTATTTTTGATGCATGAATTTTTTTTTTTTTTTTAGAACAGTTAGGGCAGATTTTAATCCTTAACAACTACTGCAATAGGAATGAGGGTCTTTCATGAACTGAACATAGCTTTGGAATGCTTTTTCAATATCATATAACCTATTGATTTATAGATCTTTGTACTCTTTGCCAAAATAATATTCAGAAAGTGAATGCATCCTATATATATAAGTTATCAAGGATCTTGAACTGTTTTTGTCTTGTGTTTCCTGGCCAGAGATAAGAAAAAGATTATTTTTCACAGGCAAAAAGAGGAAACAACTAAATAAACTGCCTTTCTAGCTAAGGATTTATAGCCCAAACTTCAGACCCAAGTTTTTAAATAATTCTAAAATAGAATTTCAGTAGTTTCATCCTTCACAGAGATTGCACATATTCTATAACTGGGTTCTGAAGCATTTCATTAAATTTAAGTTCATTTATCTTCTCAAAATTTCAGCTGACATCTGCAAAGCAAAATCAAGATCTTTTCTGGAAAATATATTGATGGTGTGTCATATTATTTGTAAAACTCAAACTACATTGAAATATTTTATTTTAAAAAATTTAAACAAAATAAGGAAACTTAAAATATGTATTTGACCTGAAAAAAAGAGAAATTCACATCATAACAAAATGTAATTTCTCATATATGTCAAGTTGGTGAAAGGTTAGAGAAACTTTTAAAACCTTCTGTTTTTAGAGCAAGCATTGTCAACATGGTGTAAACAATTTTGCTAACATGTTTAATGTGGATGCCATAGTGTTAGACACAGAATGCCACCATTTTATGATTCGTTGAAATTGCCTAGTGGCAATTTTATTTTCCATTGTACATATTTACTATTCTGCTCAAAGCAACTGTTCGTGAGACTATATCTGAGGAAACTGCCAGAGAATATATTCTAAGTACCTACAGTCTTAATGACTTACAGTTGAATCTCTGGAATTCCAAAAGTTATCTTCATTTTAAATTCAGATTAAATTAATTGTATTTTTTTAGGTAAGTAAGTAAATACTTACAGTACCGTGACTTGTAACTGTATACTTCATCTAACAGGATTTTTTTTCCCTCTATATTCCAAATATAATCAGATATTAATGTTTTGACTGGAATGACAAAAATGTAATTTAGATTCTACTTTTGGTTAAGATATATTAATATATTATTATTTAGTTTCTATTTTTTAGCAGTTATAAGTAATATAATCTGGGTCTTCATTAAAAATCCCTGATTTCTTTCATTTCTCTTATAGAAACACGCTACTGTTATTTCTGTTCCTCTTTCTTCTTGGCCGTAGAATAGGGGTAGCAAACTGAAGACTAACATGTAATTCAATCTTTTGATCTGTTTAACAACCCAGATATATAAAAATAAAATTAGTTGCCAATATGTAAGAATCATGACATTTTAAAATAGAAATTTCAATTTCTGGTGATTCTTTACCAAAAAAATCAGAATATCTGGCAATGCTCAATCTTTATTTCTTCATGATAATGGTGAAGTAGAACACAAGCATCCTGTCTTTCACAATCCCATTTACCACTTTGTGTCTTTTGTTCTGATAAGCAGCCTGATTCACTAATCCTGGTTTCTGGTTTTATCTAACTCTTTAACCATTTGTTTTATCATTCTGTCTTATGGGTGTAGAATGAAGTATAAACATTTATCGTAATTGATTAGGACATTTTTAGAAGTGAAAAAGACTTTGCATATTATCTAATTAAAATCTTACTAAGAATAATGACATTAACACATTCATGGAAATGTTAAGTCACTTACTAAGACTACAAACAGAATAGCTTAGTCTCAAAACATGTCTTCTTGTTGTTGTTGTTTGAGTTGGAGTCTCACTTCATTGCCCAGACTGGAGTGCAGTGGCATACTCATGACCATCCCAGCGTCGAACTGCTGGGCACTGGCAATCATTCTGCCTTGAACTACAAGTGTGCCCCACCATGGCCATTTTTTTTTTAATTGTAGAGATGAGGTCTCGCCAAGTTGCCTGGGCAGTTCTTGAACCCGCGGACTCAGGCAATCCACTCACCTCGGCCTCCAAGAGTGCTGGGATTACCGGCTAAGCCACTGATCCCAGCCCAAAACACGTTTTTAAACACCAGTTTAAGAAATCAAGGACAAAACAGTGGCAGAAAATTAGGCAGCATTTTATCAGGGGAGGTTCCTTTCAGGCAGTGTGTGCTAGTAAATATTTAACCACCAGCTCTCTGAGAAAACAAACAAACTTGGATTTACTGCATTTGCTGATTTTCTTAGTGTAAATATTCTTACCATGTCCCGTGTCAAACTAATAATGAGATGTCAACTAGTTTACACAATTCCAAAAAATTTAATAGTAGCTCTGTGAATCAATAAGGGCCAGCTCCAACACACCAGAATAGATGTAGAGTTCAAAGAGAGTCTTGTGTATAATGTGTGAGGAAAAATTGAAGTCATTAATATATAGGTTTCTTAAATGAAATCCTTTCTAACATATTGGGAACTCAATCACAATTGTTCATCTCATGTATTGCAATATTTTCTTTTAATTATATCTATCATCACAGTTTAGATTGACCAATGCAAATGCACTGGCAACAGTGATATCTATAAAAGCAAAGTCAATCACTTTTAAATAATTTGTCTCTTCTGGTTTATTATATTAATCAAATACAGACATTGGTAATGGATATTTTATGTAATAATCCCTAAACTGAAGTCTCTAAATGTTATTGACTAAAGAAAAAATACTTAAATTATTCACCCAGCTCTTAAGTTGGGCATGACCAAACTGTTTTGAAGATAATTCAAATTGCATGGTGTTTGACAGAAATTGATATTTACTCTAAACCTATTATTATTGAACTAGATTTTCATATTTTATCTAAAATGTAAAAATAATATTTATAATAGGAATGACATTATACAATTTATATGTTCTTTTTTCAATTTACATATGCTTGAAAGTATTTTGAAGAGATTTAAGTTTTTCCCTTTATTTTGGAAACTTGTTAGTTATGGCATTGATTCTCAGAGTATGAAATATGTTTACTTACATGATTGAAAAAACTTAATTTCTTAACTACTTGTATTAAAAGCAAGATAATATTCATAAAATTGATTGCTGCTTATCTGAGAAAATAAATTATATTGTCATTTCCTTTAGTCATACCTAAATATATAGGAAGAAATAGAACTTGTCACTGAAGTTTTATGCAAAAGACAGAAATACGCATTAGTCCTTAATAATGCATTATTAAAATATGACAAATATAACATAAATGTACATATATACATTTAAGTATGCGTTTATATATATACACACACACACACACGTGTGTATATGTGTGTGTGTATGTGTGGTACATATATTCCAGTTATCTTGCATCCAGTTCTATAATGAATCCAGAACTATAATGCAGAATTTTATGAAACTAATTGTTAACGACAGATTAAGATTAGATTCTAGATAGAAAAAAAATTATTTTTTGCATTACATTTTTCAATGTAACAACTCAGCCTCTTAGGAAAAAACTTATTTAACTTGTGATGTTTAACTATAGCTCTCAGCTATCTTCTCTAAGATCTATTAGTTTAAGAACTGAAATATCATTCCTCTCACATTCTATAATAAAATGAATTGCATCACCAAAGAAGACTAGAACCAAATATTTTGCAATAATTTTTAAGGTCACACATAGCTCATCTTTACTCTTTTTTTCAAGCAGTTAATTAGTCTTATAATTGTAGATAAAAGTTCTGTCAAAATTCTGTGATTTTGTGGAGCTATACTGGCAAAATGTAGTAGAAAATGTTTTATCTAAAGCCTCTTAAATTCATTCTCATGGTTGATGTTGTTTGATGTTGTTCCTTCGCAATTATTGCATCTAAAACATTTCACCCCTCTTGCAGGAAGATGACTTTCCCAGTGCTATAGAACTATTAAATGTTACAGATAGGAAGTCTGCATCATTTGTTTCCATTAACAGTCTGGATGAAAAAATCAATAAGATGACAGCAAATATGACATTTGATTTAGGGAAAATTTAAAAAAAAAAGAACTTGCTGATGAATATTTAAATATTAGTAAAAGGCAACAGCTGCTCACAGGACTTATGACCTCCATTTATTTTATTTTTTGTCTGTGAGGAGGCTAGCAAATGGATATACTTGCGCGCGCGCGCGCGCGCGTGTGTGTGTGTATGTGTGTATGCGTGTGTGTGTGTGTTGGGAGAATCACTGGGAGCAGTTGCAACTCTGTCCTCTGCTGTTTATATTTCCTCATCCTAAATGTAAGGGACATCGTCCTTTTGCCCAACTGTTTAGAGAGGCTTAAGACGTTGAGTTTGCAGTGGGCAGTGTATAAAAATAGAAATGGAAGTAAGAGAAAAGTAAAATAGTCTGTGCTTTAGTATTTTAGAATTATCTTAGAGACAAACTTTGGAGTGGAAATGGTTACATGAGACTAAGGTATAAACTGACTTATTGGTTTCTTATAGGGTATTTAACAAATGTAACAGGGAGTGTGGTATGTAATACAAAACTACAGGAATCAGCCAGTCTTTTGATCTCTCTGACACTTAATTTGATGACCTAGATTTTACAAGTGGAAAGTTGAGCTAATAATCAGAATGGTCTTATTTTCCTCTGGTATTGTGTGTGTGTGTGTGTGTGTGTGTGTGTGTGTGTGTGTGTGTGTGTGTGTGTATGTTTTAGCAATAACGAGAAAATTCCCTAGACTTCCTTCCTTTAGCATTTCTATGAGCAAAGCCAATAACGATAATATGTGACAAGGGAATATTTTAACCTGAAAATTAGAAAGTAAGTCTCCAAAGTATTCCATTTTAATGCCAATACAGAACAGTGGCAATTTTCTCTGATGGTTTTTGTTTTTTTCCAAATATCAATGCTTTCTGCCAAATCTAAATGAAAATAAAATCTGGAAATGACAAAATAAATGACTTTTTAGAATCTGTAAAAAAAAATGCATAGTTCAAGCTTATTGTTTAAATTATGCTTTACTTCTAAAAACTATTTGTTTCCCTGAGAGATATGGAATGATAACTGATTTGTCAAGTTGGAAAAGTCAACATGAAATTTAACATTTGCTGTAGAAAAGTGAAAGTTATTTAACTCTAGGTTTTATTTAGTAAGGAGTATCATATATTTAACTAAAAGTATGTTAACTTAGTTTTCCACATTTGATTTTAGAAGAGATTCTACTTCACTTTGTATTTTTGCCAGTTAGTATAACACACCTAATGACAAATCTGAGAATAATACAAAGAAATCCAGTTGGACTCAGTGGCTCAGCCTGTAATCCCGTGCCTTTGGGAGGCTGAGGTGAGTGAATTGCCTGAGCCCACGGGTTCGAGACCCGCCTGGGCAGGCGAGACCTCATCTCTACAATAAATCAAAAAAATTAACCAGGCGTGGTAGCGTGCGCCT
This sequence comes from Cephalopachus bancanus, assembly GCA_027257055.1. Taxonomy (NCBI): domain Eukaryota; kingdom Metazoa; phylum Chordata; class Mammalia; order Primates; family Tarsiidae; genus Cephalopachus; species Cephalopachus bancanus. The sequence goes on along the minus strand of JAPVLO010000024.1, from coordinate 8,730,580 downwards.
GTAGTTCCAGCTACTTGGAAGGCTGAGGCAGAAGGATCGCTGGAGCCCAGCAGGTCGAGGCTGTGGTGGCCGGGAGCAGTCATTGGACTCCATTCTGGGCGAGAGAGAGACCAACTCAAAAAACAAAAAAACAAAAAAACCCCAAAGAAATCCAACAACTATTTATGCAGTATTGGACCCCCCAATTACATCTTAGATTTTTTGAAATTTAATATTAAATTTGAATGTAACAATTCATCTAGAATGACAGGCCAAATTAATAATATTGCAGAGATCCAGCTCAACATGGTCTTTAGGAGCACGGACTCTGGAACCAAAATTCTTTTTAATTCCAAATTCCACTTTTTACCAGCTTTATGTTTTTGGACAGTTATTCTCTTCATATTTCAGCTTCCTCATCTCTAGACTTATTAAAAATAGCTACATTATATGGTTGCTGAGAGGATCATTTGAGTTACATGCAAAGCACTTACAACACTGTCTCGTACATTCTAATTAGACTTGGCTCTAATTAATATATTACTGGAAAATACATTCAATAAATTATCCTTTGGGTAAATAAGAAATGCTCCTTTTTTCTCTTAAGGAATTCCCTTCTTCCCAGACATTCCCTATCCACTTTCTTTAGGTTTATTTAAATTAATTGAACTTGTTCTAAAGCATCTCAAAATAAATAAAAGAGCTTTGGTTAGAAAAACAAATAGGAGAGCCAGTGATCACATTATATGTCTTACCTTGCTTTCAGAATATACTCTGCCGGGCTCGGTGGCTCAGCCTGTAATCCCGCGCCTTTGGGAGGCTGAGGTGTGTGGATTGCCTGAGCCCGCGGGTTCGAGACCCGCCTGGGCAGTGAGACCTCATCTTTACAATAAATAAAAAAATCAGCCGGGCGTAGTAGCGCATGCCTGTAATTCTGGCTACTCGGAAGGCTGAGGTGGAAGGATCGCCGGAGCCCAGCAGGTCAAGGCTGCGGTGGCCGGGAGCGGCCACTGCACTCCAGTATGGGCGATGGAGTGAGACTCCAACTCAAAAAAAAAAAAAGAATATACTCTACTCCAGATGTCTGAGCTTGTATTTTTTTTTCAGTTCTTCTATCTCAATTTGTATTGAAATCAACTGATGTTTACCTTTAAATTCTGGTGAATATTAATAATGAATGCATTATTCCCTCAAAGTGGGAAAACATCCATTTCAAATATGGCAGATAAAATGCCTTTACATTAGATTTTAGTAAATCTCTATTGACTTTACTGTGTTGTTTCTGAAATACTAATTTCCAACCACACCATTTTTTAATGATCTTATTCCATTTTAAACTTCCTCTTAAGTTTTTCACATGAGGAACAAGGTTGATTTCTGATAATAAATTTGGTATGAAAGAATATGAATCAGAGAAGCTTATTTCAACTACTAATAACATCAATACTGCATGAATTTTTCAATGTTTATATATTATAGCATTGTATATTTTTTGCTTTCAAGTGGCCACACTTACTTTGGCTAAAAAATAAAGAAATTAATTGCTTTTCTCATACATTATTTTACTCTTTTACCCATATTTATGTCAGTATAACATAATTTGGTTATGTTTGAAAGGAATTACTTCTTTTCTTTTCCCTGAAGTATCACTCTGTCATGCAGGCTTCAGTGTACCAATACACTGGCTCATAGTTCACTGCAGACTCAAACTCTTAGGCTCAGTAGAGTCTATTGCCTCAGCCTCCCAAGTAGCTGGGACTACAGGCATGTGCTGCCACACTCAGCTCAATTTTTAATTTTTGGAGAAATGATGTCTCACTATGTTGCTCAGGTTGTTCTTGAACACCTGGGCTCAAGCAGTTGTCTCACGTAGGCCCCCCAAAATACTGGAATTACAGGTATGAGTCAATGCGCACAGCCAACATCTTTCAAAATAAATGGAGAATCATGCTTGACTGTCAGACTGTCTCACACCTTCATAACAACTGACTAATTCTTCATATGATAATCTAAGGGAGAAGTGTCACTTTGTATAGTTAATGACTTATCAGTTGCTAATCAATCTGAACCTATGGACCTCTTTAGAATTTATAATTGAGAACTCTGTGTACAAATAGAAAAGAATACATCAGTATAATTTCTGTATATAAAAGTGCTACATCTGTAAAAATAAGAATATATTGAAAGACTTCTCAGTCCTATTATTTTTTCATTTTACCCATGTTTTATGATTTTAAAAAAATTCCAAGAAGGATGAGTCAGTTTGATCAATAGTGAATACTTGAAAAAGATAAAAACAATTAAGAGAAGAAACAAAATTAAAATACTTAGAAATTTAAAATCATCAAACTAAAATAAGTCCCATACCTTTTAGCAATCATTTTTTAATGTCTTCATCAGATACCAAATTACAAATAAGGACATTTATTTTTATGTGAGATAAATAGCCATGAGATTACTGTATTTCATATCTAAACCAAATTTTAATAAATCCTAATCTCTAAATATTCTTATTTTTTTCCATGTCCCACAAATGACAATTGTTCCTTTTGTGGTTAAAAGATTTAATGTTTTATTATTCTTTCATTCTTCTATCAGTCTAACTTTATTCAAATATGCCTCAATACTATATATACATATACATTATATGTGTGTATATATGTATATTTAGATTGTATTTTACAGTGTCATATTTTTATTACTATTATATTAGTATTTATGTAATTAAGATAATTTCCTAGGCTGTTCAATATTCTTTCATTCTTCTGTCTACTCATTCAATAAATATTGAAAATATGCTATGTGCCATATATCTTGCTAGATTTGGAATTACAAGTCTGGAAAATATATATATATATATATATATATATATATACATATGTACATATATTTCTTACTTTACTTGGGTGCTTCTATTAGTACCAAAAATTAGGGTACAATATGATAAGTGCAAGATGGGGTGTGGTGTGGATGCTGTGGGAGGATTCCAGCAAAACTGAGTTGGGGGATTGATTAAAAAAAAAAGGCCTACTAGAAAAATTAATGTTTCAGTTAATGCCAGGAACAGGGAGATGAGTTTCAGGCAGAATAAAATGACATGTGTAAAACCAGATGTATTTTTGTTGTGTAATATCAGCAAACATCCATATAACACTTACTATGTGCCAATCATAATTACAACCGATTTTCATACTACGTAAACAACTCTCTCAGCTAGTTTGTTATTACTCCTATTTTCCACATTAGGAAACTGTGGAATGGATAAGTTAAATAGTTTGCCAACGTTTACACAACCAGTAAAAGGCAAAGCCAAGATCCAAGCAAACCAGCTTGGTGCCCTTATGTAAATATTTCCTGCTTCCTCTCTATTATATACTGCCTATTATAATGACAATGCACTAAAGTAAAAATTTATTATACAAGGTATCAACTTTGTAGCCCAATAAATTCAGCAAAATAATTTTAAAGACCAATAGTTAAAATAGAACAGATCACCAAAAAGTCTTTGTATCATTAATCAAGAAATGGAACTCAGCAACAAGTCTAGGAATTCACTTAAATGAAAATTTATTGTCTTCCTCTATATACAAGATTCTGTGCTAGGTACCAGGGATATAAAGATGAGTAAGCTTAATCTCTACCCTCAAGAAGTTTATAATTTTGCCTGCAAGATAATATGTTTATCAATAAGAATATATTAAAAACCTTTGGCGCATACAACCAGATACCTACATGTGATTTGAGGACAGAGAGTTTGCCTGATTCGCCTCTGAGTTCATAGTAATGTACCTAACATGTGATTAAAGATGGAATGAATGCATGAATACAACAATAGGCTATAAAAGGAAGAATTGCTTTTCTCTGGGTAAATCACAAGATATTTAATTAAAGGAAGACATTTGGGGCCCTGAATAGAAGACTAGATTTTCTCAATGAAAGGTCATAGAGTAGTAGGGTAGATGAAACATGATACATAGAAGGGACGATGAGCAAAAACAACAGAGCAGAAAAGTTAGAGAACTGGATGAAAATAGATAGTTTACTAAAGAATTTGATGAGTATAAGATTCTAGAAAATCTCAAATGATTTAAGAATAATTTTTATTCTTTTAAAAGTGGAAAATCAGAAGTGAGCAAGAAGTGAAAAGATCAGAGCTGTGCTTTCATAAAATTAGTATTTTATTGAGTAACTGGAACCCATAAGAATATTTTAGAGGATAATTTGTTAAACTTTGTGCAACTCAATGATTGAAAGCAGATCGATACAAGCAGGAAGAGAAGGAAAGAGATAGATGTAGAAATTAGCTAAGGGTATCTTAAGTTTTTAGAATGCTTTACAATGCAAAACATTTTATTGAACTAACTCACATTAAATGAAAGAGGGAGAGGCACACTTTGAAAATAAGAACAATTTCCTTTATCTCATTTATGTGAAAAGCAGATCTTTCTTCTTATTGTCGCAGTTTTTGTGGTCCAAAGCATGTTTGAAAATGAAACATCTGTGATACTGAAATATCTTCAATAATGAAACATCTATGATACTGAAATATCTTCAGTATTTTTTTAGGGATTTAGAAGGCTTCCCTCAGGCATATGTCCCAGATATACCATATCACATCTTAGTTATAATGGCAAAAACTCTGGTGCCCCAACAGAGTCCCTAAAAGAAAAAACTAGTTCATATGGATTTAACCAAAATAAGTAGATAAACACTTAGATAGCTAAACCGTAAAGTGTGAACTGATTTGTATCAAAGTTCTTGATTTAAGTATAAATAAATACAACCCTTTTTATCCATTCAAATATGAAGTCTCTGTTATTGATATTCAGTATCTAGATACATCTTTTGGGATCTTTTTTATGTACTGGTAAGTTTAACATAGCATAAACTAACTAGATTCTTTTCAGAATTCATAGTAAAGTTCTTCCTAAGTATATTTTAAAACAGGTCTTTTAAATAAATTTATAGTTCTAGACTCTGGGAATATACTCAAATATTTTATCCCTTGCATATAGTATGTAGGTTACTATCATGTCTCAACTTCTATGTCACCAGTCCAGTCCCGCTTCTCCTCCACATACCCTCCCACACAAAACCAACTGTAGAAGTCATATGAGGCATATGAGAAAAAGTTTTAAAATAAAATGTTTTGTTTGAACCCTCCAGCCCCAGGGATAATCAGGCCTGATTCACCTAGGGGCATTTTAGTCAAGAACTGAACTCTATTTCCAATGGAATGTTAAACACTGGAGCATAGATAGTGGGGAATGAGGGAAGCATGAATGCAATGAAGCAGAATGGAGATGGGAGAATATGCTGAAAAAAAGTTGTGTGTCTGCATGGAAGAAATATAATGACTATAATAATAATTCCACTTCCAGAATATTTATTTTATCACTTAATCATCACAAGTAGTTTACATATATATATATATATATATATATTTTTTTTTTTTTTTTTAAGATAAAAAGGTGAGACAATGAAAGGGGAAAATGGAAAATTCTTGATCAAGAGTCTAGGTTTTTGAGCAGGATGTGTGACAAGATCAAAGCTGACTTTGCAGAATTGAAAAATATTTTATGTCTCAAGACATAATTCTAGTGTTTTTATAGTTACATTTTGGAGATTTTTTTGAACTGGCATCTCTAAGGCATTTCATAAAATCCTTTTTTTGGTTTATAAACAGCTCACTGGGCCCTCAGTTATGGGATGGAAACTGCCAGTTACCTCAGGGTAAGCACTATGTCTGTCCTGCTCTGGGTTTATTCCCCAGCAGGGTACCTAGAGAATAGTAGTTTCTCAAAGCTGTTTGCTGGAGAACTAGAACAATAAAAATAAAAGAAATTATTTTCAAATCAATTCATGTAGACAAATATAATTATATAATGTAACTAATTATCCACTTGTAAACCAGCAACTTCAATTTAAATGAATACCTATTAGAAAGAGTTGCCAGTGGACATTATTCCAAGTTCTATATGCATGTGTAGTGGGATTTATCTTGAGAAACTATGGGTCTAAATTTTAAGAATTAATGCATTGGGCATACTATATTTTAGCAACTTGTTATTAACATACCATACACAGTTATAACTTAAATAACATAATAAAATATAGTATTTATATCTGAAATCATATGCAAATGTGTTTACATACGTATATATAATTATTTGCTTAATCTTCCATATAAATGATCTGCTTATATCCTTTTAAAATTAATTTCAGCCGGGCTCGGTGGCTCAGCCTGTAATCCCGCGCCTTTGGGAGGCTGAGGTGAGTGGATTGCCTGAGCCCATGGGTTCGAGACCCGCCTGGGCAGCGAGACCTCATCTCTACAATAAATCAAAAAATCAGCCGGGCGTGGTAGCGCATGCCTGTAATTCCGGCTACTTGGAAGGCTGAGGCGGAAGAATCGCCGGAGCCCAGCAGGTCGAGGTTGCGGTGGCCGGAAGCGGCCACTGCACTCCAGTCTGGGTGACAGAGTGAGACTCCAACTCCAAAAAAAAAAAAATAAATAAAATAAAATAAAATAAAATAAAATAAAATTAATTTCAGTTGTATTGACACATGTATTTTTTGTACATCTTTATACTTATGCACACACACAAGGATCAATGTAATGCAATCACTCAAAATAATATCTTTGTCTAAATCACACAATAAGTTGCCATGCCATTCTTATTGATGTGTCCTTGACTGCTTGCCTGAACTTACAAAGTTATTACAATATATTACCATTCAGAGATATTATAAGACATAAAATAGGCCTACTGATTGTTTAGAGGAGTATTTTAAATTCAGAAGACTAAATATTTTATTTTATATAGATATTTGCTATGGAGAATTTTCTAACTTATAAATGAATTGTACTTCAAAAATTTGAAGCCCATTAGGAAGCCATTGGCTTTTTTATTCAACAGAAAATACCATAGTGCCAATTGTGAGCCACGCATTACTTGAAGCACTTTATAAATTTTAACTTATTTAGTCTTCATAACAATCCTATAATTTAAATAACAACCTTCTTTATTGCAGATGAAATGAAGCACAATTCAGTTAAATATTTCATACAAGATCACGTATTAAGTGGTCGCTCTGGTCTTTGAACCTCATCATTCTGGCTCATAACTACTGCATGATGATATGTCTTGCTAAGCTCTACTGTTTTTCACTTGTTTGTCCCTTGGAATAGGTCTTCTTGTATGATCTTTCTCCCTTCCCTCCCCTCTCTTCCCTTTCTTTCCCCTCCCTTCTCCTCCCCTCCCCTCCTTTCTCCTCCCCTCCCCTTCCTTCCCCCCTTCTCCCTTCCCTTCTCCCCTCCCCTTCCTTCCCCCTTCCCTCCCTCCCTCCCTCTTTCCCTCCCTCCTTCCCTCCCTCCCTCCTTTTTTTCTTCTTTCTTTCTTCTTTCTTTCTTTCTTTCTTTCTTTCTTTCTTCCTTTCTTTCTTTCTTTCGTTCTTTCTTTCGTTCTTTCTTTCTTTCTCAGGGTCTCACTCTGTCCCCAGTTGCATGATCAGGCCTACCACAGCCTCAGTCTCCTGGGCTCAGGCAACCTTCTGCTTCATCCTCCAGAGTAGCTTAGACTACAGATGTGTGCCACCACACCTAAAAAATTTCTGGGGTTTTTTTGTTTTTTTTTTAAGAAAGGAGGTCTTACTATGTTTTCTAGGCTGGTCTCAATCTCCTGGGCTCAAGTGATCCTTGCTCTTCAGCCTCCTCAAGTGCTAGGATCACAATCGTGAGCCTCTGCACCCAGTAAATAGCAATTTTATAAATGGTTGCTAAACTCCCAGACTGGGCCACATAAGTCCTTCATCTTCGATGTGGCATATTATTTGCCAAAGACTGCAAAACTATCATGACTGCACTTTAATAATACAACATAAATAATAAATAGATAAATATTCTTTCTCTTTATTTTGCTTAATTGTGCTTTAGAAAAATCATTTTTCAATAGATGAGAATGTATTGTTAGTTAGAAATGTTATAGTAATTCTAAAGGATCTGGATATATCCAGGCATTTTAGGGATTGAGTATACAGTGATTTATTATGTGTATTTTCTGTTTAACTTACAGATAACTTTCGTATACCTACAAGTGCCCCTTCCCACAGCCCCCTCTTTTTTTTTGCTAGGTCCGTGGATTCTGTTTTGAACTCTTATATTGTCTGCAACAGAATTCATAGTCATTGTATAGTGAGTCACTTGACGCGACTTTGTTCTTTTCCTGACTGTAATAATTAAGCTAATGAAAATTCTTCTCAGTCTCAGAACTTCTAAGAAAATTTACCAGGAATATGAGCCTTCAATAAAACCGAACCCTTCCATTGCCCAATTAGGAAGTAGTATTTTACCTTTCTGACTAGAGCCAGTACCTGTGGACTAAGGATCTTCAATATCCCACAGGAACCACTGATACTTATCTAGAATTCTGGAGCCTTTTAACCCAGATTTCCTACTGGCAATAAGCTGGTTTAGGCAGGGGAAGTAGCTTTAGAGATGTCTCTGAGCCCTGTAAATGAGGAAATCTAGGACGCAATCGGCTTCTGGCCTGAGAGGAGACTTTTAGCAAAGATATGATTAAAAATCTTAAACTTAACCTAGGTTTCTACCTAACACAAAATGTTTGATTCCATTATATGCCATTCTCGAAGAGATTTTTCAGATGTATTGCTTTCTGGGTTTCAGAGAGGAAAAAGTGGAGCTCTGAGTCTGTAAAGCACACTGATGGTAAAGAGTAACAGAGTTGTTTTCGCAGGTGCTTTGGGTGAAAGTTCTAAAAAGTTGCTTGCCTTGCACAAAGGAAGAACTATGATAGGTTGGGAAAAATAGTCTTCATGTCAGCACATATCAATTTATTACCCATCAGCTCATCTGGGTTTTACATGGTGGTTGGTTTATGCAGGCCTCAGTTGGTAATGAACTTGAGAAGTGAAAACTCACCCCTGGTAGCACAGGTTCTCCTAGGACAGGTAATTTACTTTCCAATGATTGGGAGTGGACTCATATTTTATATGTGCAATCACAGATTTGCTAGGACTAATGAGATATCCCAGAACTGTAAATTAAAGTGTTGTGTTTTTGCTTCAAGGCATATATCAGTATATACGTAAATAGGTGGATACAGAGATAGATTTCAATTTGAAACCTGGATCACTTAACCATTGTGTGTCAGCTGTGTACAGTGCTGCTGCTGCACATGGCAGCAGGGCAAAGTGCTACAATAAAACACAGGACATCTGTGATCTTAAAAGTCACTTTTGTGCTGTTCTTGTAGCGCTGCAGATTGTGGCTGTGAATGTCACTGCTATTTAGGGAGGAACTAGAGTGACAAAGGTACATCCTGGGCTTCTTAGAGTTTCCTGTGGCCACATGTACAGCTTGTCTCTGAAGCCTGGAAGGGCCTGATTAAATACAGGGCCCACCCACTGTGAAAAAACTCTCTGGCATCCCAGCTGCCATTCAGAATGCAAAATTCAGGATATGACCTGTCAAGATGAGCCACTTCAGCATATTGTGGCAATGCAGCTGTCACTGAGATACATAAGTCTCCAGAGGGAAGCATTCAAACTGTTTCCATGGTGGAGTGAATACAAATGCACAGCAGCTCCAGTCATATCTGAGTGTGAGTTTTTGCAACAGGATAAACTATACTAAATATACAGATGAGTGGAAATGACCCCCAGTACCTCTTCTCATCTTTGATTGCTGCTCATTTTCTGAAGACATTTTACTTTGGGTCTATATTTGAGAGGAGTAGGAAGTATGCAGAGGAGTAGGGAAGCCATACAGATGTAAGATATGCAGTTGTCCTCTTTCCTCAATGAAGACAAAATCCAAGAGAGATTTTTTTCATAACCTGGATTTAAAAATTATTTTATACTTATTTATTGATATTGGATTTATTATCTTCATTATTGTTATAAATTTATAGTGTTAGCACAAAATTTATAATAGAATTTAAATTTTCCAACTTGTACCCTTGATGTCAAGAAAAACCCAGTGGCTATAATGAGTGATTATAAAAGCATTTTCCTAATAAGGAATTAACACAATGCTCCCTCAGATGTGCCCAAGTAAGAGGTAATGAAGCAATTTGGGAGCAAATCTCTTTTCTTTTAATTTCATATTAAAAGGTTCTAAAAAGAAGGAAGCAGGGTCAGTAATAAATTTGGTACATTCTTGATGGTTCTAATGAGTCTTATAACAAAAATACACTATTTTAGGCAGGAATTTATCTGAAATTTTATAGACCTGCATTGCCAGCTAACAGACTTCCCACTAGTAGCAAAAAATAAATGAGAAAAACTTTTGATTCAACTAACACTGCAATAAAATTCATTTAAATATTCCAAACAATTTTTAGTTGTAAGGCAATATTATCAACTATGTATTCTGACATTTATATAATTTTCATATACCTGTGGAATGTGTATACATATATATGCATAGCAAACTAGAGATATATATTTAAATATGTTTTATATATGTTTATTTACACATGTGATTAAATATATTAACGTATTATATATAATTGTATACTTACACAATATATAAATATAACACATAACATAACTATATACTATATAACCATATTTAATAGTACACTTATGTAGAGATTCTCTTTACTAATTAGAATGAAATGATCTGTGACTGGATGATAACCTGCCATAATTTATTTTATTTGTTTATTTCAGAAATTCTAGATTGCAAAAATGCATTAATTACTTAACAAGTATGTTCCTGCTTGCTGTGTAAAACTGTTTCACAGTTAAGTGTCTACTTTGTGTGTATATAAATTTAGAATTTATATATCCCAAAATACCTGAAAGCTGTCACTGAACTATGGAGAGCCTTGAGACTTTCACACATGTCATTTCTTCATTTCACTGTGACAAATTTTTCTTTTGCCCCAAACACCTATCATATTTCCCAGATGGCTTAGCCATCATCGCTGGCAGATTATGAATACTGTTTTAGGTTGAACAGATGTGAGCAATTTGTAAATTTTCCCCTTTTTGAACCAGCTTTGTTTTGATGAATCAACTGGAAATTGAAACTTATGTAGAACTTCTGTTTGAAATGGAGCTATGTTTTCCCACATTGAGATATGCACTGAGCTCTTAAATACAGACAAGGGACAGAGAACCAAGAATTTGGCCAGGGTGTGTGACAATAAATACCACAATATCATCACATAGAAGTTCAATACAATCTTAATTTATTTAGTCTATAGAATAATGTATTAAAAACTAGTTTTAGGTTTTTCCAAACCAACTCTAAGTTCATCAGATGCCTGTGTTTCTATCTGATAAGAATAATTTTTCAAAAGAACTAGAGTTCTGTAAATACAGTAAGTGCTGATAAATTGTTAACAATGAAAAATAATGAACTAGTCACATAAAAAGAGTGTGTTTATTCTGCTGCATTCTGTTTTATATAATTATACAAATTATAAGTATATTTTTTACACTAATATAGGCAATTCAAATGGAACCTTACTGGCAATTCAATGTTAGGATAAGCTTCTTATAAGCTACATATTAGTTAAATGATCTTTAGCTTTTTGAAAAAATGACAAATATAGCTACCTAAGACAGATCTTAATTCTATAACTAGAAAAGGCACATTTACTTATATATTGATATTTCATTTGTAAATAATGTATTTTATTTGCAATAGCCCATTGCCAGGCCTAAAAGGTCACTTAAGTCTAGAGTTTATTTATAGTCCTGCATTTCCAAAGCTTATTTCTGACCTGATAATTCTTCAGTGGAAAGAGCAACCATAGTAAGTATTCTTAGCTTCCTTTAAATTAAGGTCTGTGAGACCAGTCTGATTGGCAAAATGGTCTAAAATAGGTAATTCTGAATTATTGAATACTTGAGAATTTCACACACTACAGACAGAATTTAATAACCAAAATTTGAACTGTTAAAGACAGCCCCAATATACTTGGTTCTGTGTTCATTACTTCATTTCAACATCACTGATGTAAAAAGTTTAAAGTTGATATTATAAAATACGATTAGGTAGGATTCAGAGACCATCCTCAAAGTTTTTTAACCCTTACCTCCTTTTGAAAAGCATGAAATCTTATGTCCTTCTTTAATGATTTTGGGAGTTTCAAAATAAATACTATGATTCAAGCACAGTCATAACAACTGTACTGATTACTCTTTGCTACTTCTATTCAACTCCAGAAATCCATGTTTCTCCTTCTCAGGTGAATAACCACTGGTTCTACTAAGCTGTTAAAGAATCTTATTTTTTTAATTAATTTTCTTTTACCATAAGGTGTGGGGTACAAGTCAGGATTAGGTACATAAATAGTTTAGGTGCAGGCGAATTTGGGCTCCCAATTGGTCCTCACTTCCTGTGCTTTAGGGTCGGGTACCCTTAGTGATGTTTGCCCCCACTATTGCCAATCCCTCTCTTATAGTCTTGTGATAAATGTTCAGAAACCACTTATAAGTGAGAACATGTGGTATTCAGTTCTTTGTTTCTGTTGCTGGGAGTGCAAAAAAGATCTTATTTACCAAATCTCCTGTATAGGAAGCCATTGGAGAAACTCATTAGGTGTATGTTCTTATTTAGTTGAGGAACCTAATGAAATGGCTTACTCACTTAGTCTGCATCACCTACTTTTTTTTTTCTTAGATGCTATAATTTAAGTTTCTTAGATATATAACTTTGCCCCTGAGTTCCTGAGTTAGGTTTGATACATAATCATTAGGGCAAAAATGAAAAGACTCTTTGTTCATATCTATACAAAATGAGAGACCCTCGGCACAGTTCTTACACATTGAATTGTAAGAATTTGTAGCTTCTCTGGTGATTAATTTTATTTACCCACTTTATTTGAAAGAATGACTATTAAGACAACAACTAAAACATTTTAGAATTTTTTGATGTTGTTAAGCAGCACCATTCAATGTGAGATTTTAAAAATATTTTAAACAATGGTTTTTCAACATTCAAATGCAGTTTGTTCTCCAGGAGTCAATACTCTCTTCCTGATCCTGTACTTTCTCTAGAATTGTCTTTTTACTTCTGCACTCTACATGTATTACAAGCTTTATACAAGTTTACACATGAAAATAGAGTCTGCATATAAAACAATATTATGTGAATATGTTAGCAGAGAAATAGATCGTCAAGAATACTGTACACATGGTTTGTAAATCAACTCCTACAGATTACCCTTATTCAGATTTTTTTCCTCAGGTATACCCAATCATCAAACAAATGATTTTAAATGCTTTATTACAGAAATATTCCTTGTGAACAATAACAACAAAAAAGTGATTTCAATCACATTTTCATTTTAAAGTTATGTTTCACTCTCTTTAAGTTTATTGTAGTGAAGTCTGAGCTAATTATCTTTATAAACTTATTTCTTTTTTATTGTTTGTTTTTTAAATTATTATTATTATTATTATTATTTTTTTTTGAGTTGGAGTCTCACTCTGTCGCCCAGACTGGAGTGCAGTGGCCGCTTCCGGCCACTGCAACCTCGACCTGCTGGGCTCCGGCGATCCTTCCGCCTCAGCCTTCCAAATATCTGGAATTACAGGCATGCGCTACCACGCCCGGCTGATTTTTTGATTTATTGTAGAGATGAGGTGTCGCTGCCCAGGCGGGTCTCGAACCCGCGGGCTCAGGCAATCCACTCACCTCAGCCTCCCAAAGGCGCGGGATTACAGGCTGAGCCACCGAGCCCGGCAAATTATTATTTATTATAGAGATGTGGAGTACAATTCAGGATTAGGTATATAAACACTGATCCTGCAGATACCCTTGTTGATGAGGTATGCCCCTCCCTCCCCTAGCAGTTTCCCTCAACTGCCAATCCCCACCCTCTCTCCCCTGACAGTTTCCTACTACTGCCAATCACTTTCTTATAACATTATAATTGTTCAGGTCAACTTATAAATGACAACATATGAAACTCAGTTCTTTGTTTCTGTGATAAATCAGTGAGTAAAATCGATTCCAAATCCATCCAAGTTGCTACAAAGCTCATATATTTGTCCTCCGTTATGGCTGCCTAATATTCCTTTGTGTGTATGTACCACATTTTTTTTATCCAGTCCAACTTCTATGGGCAACATGGTTGGTTCCATGTTTTTGCTATTGTGAATAGAGCTGCAACAAACACACATGTGCAGGTATCCTTTTCGTAGAATAATTTGAGTTCCTCCAGGTATATTCCCAATAGGGGAATTGCTGGGTCATGTGAAAGGTCAATTTCTAATTCTTTCAGAAATTGCCACACTGTCTTCCAAAGAGGTTGTACTAGTCTGCATTCCCACCAGCAGTGTAGAAGCGCTCCTTTTTCTCCACACCCTTGCCAGCATCTCTTGTTGTTTGTGTTATTAATGATAGCCATTCTTACAGGGGTTAGGTGATATCTCAATGTGGTTTTTATTTGCATTTCTCTGATGATGAGTGAGGCTGAGCACTTTTTCATGTGTCTGTTGGCTACCCATATGTCTTCTTTTGAGAAGTTTCTATTCATGTCTTTTGCCCACTTTTCAAAGGGGATGTTTGTTTTTTTTTCCTTTTGGCACATTTGATTTCCTTGTAAATCCTAGGCCTTTGTCAGCTATACAGTTGGCGAATATTTTTTTCCCATTCTGTGGGCTGTCTCCCTGCTCTCTTGATGGTTTCATATGCTTTGCAGAAGCTCATTAATTTGATGAGGTCCCACTTGTCTATCTGATTTCTTAAGGTATTGGCCTTTAGGGTTCTGAATTGAAATTGGTTCCCAGTTCCAATTTCCATAAGGGTGTCTCCTGTGCTTTCTAAGATTCTTATAGTTTAAGGTTTTACGTTTAGGTCTTTGATCCAATTAGAGTTAATTTTTGTTTATAGTGATAGGTAGGGGTCCTGTTTCAACCTTCTGAGTGTGGTCAGCCAGTTTCCCCAGCACCATATACTGAATAGGTTCTCCTCTCCCCAGTGGTTGTTGTTGGAGGATTTGTCAAAGATGAGTTGGTTGAGGAATTGAGGCTTTGCTTCCAGAATCTCTATCCTGCCCCATTGGTCTATGTGCCTGTTCTTATACCAATATCAGGCTGTTATAAATACTGTAGCCTTATAGTACAGTTTGAAGTATGGAAGTGTGATACTTACTGCTTTGTTTCTTTTGCTAAGGATTGTTTTGGCTATTCATGGTCGTTTATGTTTCCATATGAATTTCTGTATTGTCAATTCCAGAACTGAGAAGAATGATGCTAGTAACTTAATGGGTATTGCACTGAATCTATAGATTACCTTTGGTAGGATGGACATCTTAACA
This sequence comes from Cephalopachus bancanus, assembly GCA_027257055.1. Lineage (NCBI taxonomy): Eukaryota > Metazoa > Chordata > Mammalia > Primates > Tarsiidae > Cephalopachus > Cephalopachus bancanus. The sequence goes on along the minus strand of JAPVLO010000024.1, from coordinate 8,715,299 downwards.
ATGTCTCTTCTTATCCATGAGCATGGAATATTTTTCCCTTTGTGTATTTTGGGATTTCTTTGAGCTGTATTTTGTAATTCTGATTGTAAAGGTCTTTCACTTCTTTGGTTATGAAGATGCCGAGGTATTTTATTTTTTTAGTAGCTATTGTGAATGGGATTGTGCTTTTTACTTGGATCTCTGCCTGCTTGTTGTTGGTGTATGGAAATGCAACTGTCTTTTGCACATTTATTTTGTACCTGAGACTTTGCCGAAGTCCTTTATCAGTGCAAGCAGGTTTTTGACAGATTTTCTTGGATTTTCAAGGTATAGGATCACATCATCAGCAAAGAGGGATAACTTAACTTCCTCTTTTCCTGTTTGAATACCCTAATTTCTTTCTCTTGTCTAATTGCCCAAGCTAGGACTTCCAACACAATATTGAACAAGAGGGGTGAAAGTGGGTAGCCTTGTCTTATTCCAGTTTTCCAGGGAAATATTTCTAGTTTCTGTCCATTTAGCAATACGTTAGCTGTGGGTTTCTCTTAGATGGCGTCTACTATTTTGAGGTATGTTCCTTCTGTACCTAGGTGTTTGAGGGTTTTTATCAAGAGGGGATGCTGGATTTTATCAAAAGCTTTTTCTGCATCTAATGAGGTAATCATGTGGTTCTTGTTTTTACATCTGTTGATGTAGTTAATGACATTTAGGGTCTTGCGAATGTTGAACCAGCCCTACATCCTGGGAATGAGTCCTACTTGGTCATGGTGGATGATTTTTAGATGTGTTTTGGATCCGATTTGCTAGAATCTTGTTGAGAATTTTTGCATCTATGCTTATAAGGGATATTGTCCTGTAGTTCTCTTTGTTTGTTGGATCTTTACCTGGTTTGGGTATCAGTGTGATGTTAGCTTCTTAAAATGATTTGGGGTGGTTCAATATTTCTCAGTTGCCTGGAATACTTTCAGTAGCATTGGTATCAGCTCCTCCTTGTATGTTTTGTAGAATTCTGCTGGAAAACCATCCGTCCAGGGCTTTTTTTGTTAGGTAGTTTTTGTATGACAGAGTAAATTTCCTGGGTTATTATTGTTCTATTTAGTGTCTCCTTGTCTTCTTGTTTTAACATGGGGAGGTTGTGTTATATCAGAAAATCCTCCATTTCATCTAAGTTTTCAAGTTTATCTCCATATAGGTGTACATAGTAATCTCTGATAATCCTTTGTAGTTCTTTGGGGTCAGTTGTGATTTGATCTTTTGTATTTCTGATTGTGTTTATTTGGTCTTCTCTCTTTTTCTTGGTTATTCCAGCTAAGGGCCCATCAATCTTGTTAATTTTTTCAAAGAACCAGCTTTTTGTTTTGTTGATGTTTTCTATATTTTTGTCTTCCATGTCCCATATTTGAGCTCTTGTTTTTGTTTTTTGTTTGTTTGGTTTTTTGTTTTGTTTTGTTTTTGAGTTGGAGTCTCACTCTGTCACCCAGACTGGAGTGCAGTAGCTGCTCCCAGCCACCGCAGCCTCACCCTGCTAGGCTCCGGCAATCCTTCCGCCTCAGTCTTCCAAGTAGCTGGTATTACAGGTGCGCGCTACCACACCCGGCTAATTTTTTGATTTATTGTAGAGATGAGGTCTCACCAAGTTGCCCAGGTGGGTCTCAAGCTCTTGTTTTTGTGATTTGGATTCCTCTGCTAAAGTTGGAGTTTTGGTGGTCTTCTCTTTCCAGCTCCTTAGGTGATTTGTTAGGCTCTCCACTTGTGATCTTTCCATTTTCTTGATGTGTGCTCATAGAGATATAAATTCCCCTCTTAGAACTGATTTCATGGCATCCCAGAAGTTTTGGTAAGATGTTTCTTAATTTTCATTTGTTTCCAGGAATCTTTCAATTTTTTCTCTGATTTCAGTGTTGAGCTATTCGTTGTTCAGCATCATGCTGTTTAGTGTCCATGTCTTTGTGGCCTTTGGGGGTATGTTGTTGGTTTTGATATTTATTTTTATTCCACTGTGGTATGAGAATGTGCATGGCAAGATTTCAACCTTATGGAACTAGCTTATGCTTGATTTATGGCCAAGGATGTGATTGATCTTAGAGTATGATCCATGTGGTGATGAGTAGAATATATATTCTTTGGTTATTGGGTGAAATAATCTGTAGGTATCTACTAAGTACATTTGGTCAAGTGCCAAGTTTAGGTTCTGGATCTCCTTGTTAATTTTTTGCCTTGATGATCTGTCTAGGGCTGTTAGTAGGGTATTCAAGTCCCCTGCTATAATAGTCAATATATTTTTTTAGTTTATTTAGTAGTTACTTTATAAATGCTGATGCTCCTTTGTTATGTGCATATATGTTTAAGATGGATATTTCTTATTGATGGATTGAAACTTTTATCATTATGTAGTGTCCTTTTGCATCTTTTTAAATTTTTGATAGCTTAAAGGTTGTTTTGTCTGATTTTAAGATCGCAACTCCTGCCTTCTTTTGTGATCCATTTGCCTGGAAACTTGTTTTCCATCCTTTAACTTTGAGTCTGTGTGTCCCTTGTAGTGAGATGAATCTCCTGGATGCAGCAAATAATGGGGTCATTGTTTCTTATCCAGTCTGCCATTCTGTGTCTTTTCAGTGGTGCATTTAGTCCATTCACATTCAGGCTGATTATTGGAATGTGATTGCTTATCCCTGTCATGAGGTTCTTATAAAGTTTTTTCTTTACTTGTTTTCTTTTGGCTTTGGGGTTAATGTATGTGTATGTGTTTTCAAGTTTCTTGTTGCACTGTATTCTCTGTTGATTCTGTGCTCTGCTCTTCTCTTGGGAAGTATGCGGTGATTCTTTTTTTTCTTTCTCCTGTGCTTAATACCTTTTTAAGTGTCTCTTGTAGAGCTGGTCTGGAAACTGCATAATCTCTTAGGAATTGGATGTCTGGGAAGGATTTTAATTCTCCATCACTGATGAAGCTGAGCTTGGCTGTATAGGAAATTCTTGGTTGAAATTTCCTTTCTTTGAGGACTTTGAATATAGGGCTCCAGTTCCTTCTTGCTTGTAGTGTTTCTGCCAATAGGTCAGCTGCTATTCTGATTGGTTTTCCCTGGTAGGTAGTCTGACATTTCTCTCATTCTGCCTTTAAGATTTTTTCTTTTGTGACTACTTTGTGTAGGTGAATTACTATGTGTCTAGGGATTGGTCTTCTCATTTGATGTCTTGTGGGGATTCTCTGTATCTCTTGTGCTTGACTGGTCACATCTCTGGTGAGGTGGGGAAAGTTTTCTGGGATTACCTCCTGGAATACTTGTTCCAAATTGTTGTCATTTTCCTTTTCTTCTTCTGGGATACCAATCAGGTGTAGGTTCAGTCTCTTGATATAATCACACATTTCTTGTAGGCTTTGTTCTTTCTTTCTGAGTCTTCTTTCTGTGTTTTTTATAGATCAGGTTAATTCCATGTTCTGGTCTTCAAGTTCTGAGATTCTTTCTTCAGCTAGATTAATTCTACTTTCCATGCTTGTCATCTTGTTGTTTATTTCCTGTATGAAATTTTTTATTGCCAGAATCTCTGTTACAAGTTGTTTCAGTGTTGCATCTGGTCCTTCTTTAGTCTTTTTTCACTCTTTCCAACTATTCCCTGATTCCTGTCACATTCTGGGGGCAGTTGTTGGTGACTTCCATTGTTTGGGCACCAAGGTCTGATATCTCAGGAGTTTTGTCTTTGGTAGACTTGGAATTGCCTGAGGTCTTCCTTTGACTTTTCCTCATTTGTGACAGATCTCTTGTTTTTTTCTTTAGTTCTGCTATTCAGTGTCAGTGGGCAAGGCTTTCCCTTCGATGTTTGCTCAGTCATCTATTCTTCCCTTATCTGGGCTCTGGTTTTGTTCTATTTTGAAATAGGATTGTGGATGGGAAGCTTTGCTGTCTCTTGTAGTTTTTGAAACCCTTGTAAAATGAGGGATGGGGTGCTAGGAGTCAGATTGCTACTTGCAAATTAAAATGTTCACTTATAGCTGGGCTTGGTGGCTCAGCCTGTAATCCTGCATTTTGGGAGGCTGAGGTGAGTGGATTGCCTGAGCCTGCGGGTTCGAGACCCACCTGGGCAATTTGGCGAGACCTCATCTCTACAATAAATAAAAAAATCAGCCCGGAATGGTAGCACGTGCCTGTAATTCTGGCTACTCGGAAGGCTGAGGGGGAAGGATCACCGGAACCCAGCAGGTCAAGGCTGCGGTGACTGGGAGCGGCCACTGCACTCCAGTCTGGGCAACAGAGTGAGACTCCAACTCAAAAAAAAAAAAGTTCACTTATTGTGGTATGTTGTCTCTGAGATCCACAACTCACCACCATTTTATATGATATTGTAAAGCAGAAACCAACCCACACTACAAAACCGTGTGCAATAACAACAAAGTGAGACAAAGCAAACCACAACAACAGAAAAACCCCAAGAAAACTAAAGACACACACACACACACACACATGCCTAGTACCATGTGAATAGAGAAGAAAGACAAAAAGATTGAGGGGGAGTATAAGAAAAAAGAGAGAGAGAAAATAAGGGGGGGATTCAGGTGGAACCCTCACACATATATTGACACACCCCTTAAATTATACAAAACAAATGAATATAATAAAAAACCCAGAAGAACAAAAGAACAAAAACCAACAACAAAATCAAAAGATGAGCACTCAATCCTTCACATACACAAATAAACAGAGAATGACAAATAAAAGCAGAAAGAAATGGGGAAAGAAAAAAAATAATTAGTGAGGGAATTCAGGTCAAAGCCTCACATACACATTCATGCACAAAGGAAAAATATTTTAAAAATAGATGAACTGACAGAAAATTTTTAAAATTAAAAAAAAAATTGCAAATTTAAAAGAACAAAAACCTGTCCTCTTCTGGCAGGCTCTGTAATTGTTCCTCTAATCAGATCTCTCCTGCAGAGCCACCTTTCACCCTCAGGAATTGAAACAGGGAAGGAGGAGGAGCCGTGGAGGTGGGTGGGGCTGCCTCTTCCTCATGTATGTACTCTCATGAGGTTGCCCCAGCTAGGCCTATCCTGGAAGGGGTTCTCTTATTGTGACTGATGTCCAGGCTCCGTCTTGGTTTGTCCCTCTCAGTTGTGGCCCAGCTATGTGGGTCTAATGTTTAGAGGTTTGCTGGTGAGGAGGGGGTTTGTGTCAGCCCAGACTCACCACTGATCTCTTTGGAGTTCTTCCTTGTCCTTTTCTGGACACACCCTTTGTCCCATGGCTGGATCAGAGTAGGGGTAGGGCATCTGGAACTCAGCACTCATCAGGTCCCTCTGAAGTTTGTGCTCTCAGTATATTTCCTGTGGACCACAATCCAGCCCTGAGTAGCTGATCTGCCATTCACAGAGAGCGGATCTCTGTGCTCCATCTGCTGCCCCTTCTAGCACCTTGTTAGGTCTCTCTCCTACTTCAATGGTAATGGAGCACCTGGGACAATAGTTTGTGGTGCTGTTTAGGCAACAAGTTGGAGGCTGGGGGTGGGGGTGGCAACTGGGTGGAGCAATGAAAATCTCTGCCTAGAAAATGACTGCAGTGGGCAGCTCCTCACCAGGCATGTATTTCTTTCTCCTCCACTGCTCTATCTCCAATAATCAAATCCTGCATTCCAGCCGGTCCAGTATGCCAGGTGATGGTGTGCACTGGGTGCCGGGTGCTGAGAATCAGCTGGATTCAGCAGGTTTTTCTCAGGTACATTCCTGCAGGCAGCAGACATTTCTGCAGCAATCTTGAGACTTGAGCTCTAATTTCAGGGTGTGTGTGGGGGGTCTTGCACTCTCCCTCAGAGGAGGTACCCAGGTGCATGCAACTGAGTATCCCCTCAGACAGGCTTTCTACCAGCGCCTGCCTACTCACACGGAGAGTCTTTATTGTCACTTGCCTCCACGGAGATTTTTACAGCCTGACCTGTCAGCCGCCATCCTAAGCTCCCCATAAATTTATATTCTTATTCAAAGAGTCTGGAGAATTTTGTGACACTCATTCCTGAATTTCCATTATATCAATGTAGCTAAAAGAAAATAAGTTGTATGGAATAAATTTTTGTCTTAGGCAGTACCTCTAAACTTATGTGAATTTTATGATTGCTATATTGAGTTGAATGATATGGTTCACATTCTAGATGGATACTTCATGATCATGTCCCCTGCTTTTTAAAATTCAAGTTTGACAGAAGTAATTATTGGGTTTTTTGTTTGTTTGTTTCTACATTTGTTTTTGTTTTGTTTTGTTTTGCTAGGTCAGTTTCAAGCCTTGATGGTATAATGCAGGCACTAATTTATTAAGTTTTTAAACAAAAACAAGTGTTAAATTAAACTGAACTTAAATGTGCTAGTTGGATTGAGTGTTACATGACCATGTACATAGGTAGCATGATTAAACTTTCTTTTTCTTTTTCTTTTGTTTTTTTTTGGGGGGGGAGTTGGAGTTGGAGTCTCACTCAGTCACCCAGACTGGAGTGCAGTGGTCGCTCCCAGCCACCACAGCCTCGACCTGCTGGGCTCCGGTGATCCTTCTACCTCAGCCTTCCAAGTAGCTGGTGTGCGCTATCACGCTGGCTAATTTTTTTGATTTATTGTAGAGATGAGGTCTCTACAATAAGTTGCCCAGGCGGGCCTCAAACGTGTGGGCTCAGGCAATTCACTCACCTCGGCCTCCCAAAGCACGAGATTACAGGATGAACCACCGAGCCCAGCCCAGACTTTCTTAATGTTGTTGCATCTACATGATATACTAAATTTTGTTTGTAAATTAATTCATAATTCAAAGTAAAACTATTGTTATATGATTTCATTCAATTCCTTCATCATTTCAGAAGGTAAGATGTTTTAGTCCAAATTTGTAAATCAGGAATCTAAAACATAGAGGAGGACCAGCCAAGTCTGAGATTACACGTTGATGACTGACTTTACTATAAGTCCTAGAATCTTTCATTGCACCAAAGTGGCTCAATAAGAACAGGAACATTATTTTTTAAAGTGAATCTAGGTCAAACTTGGTGCGTTAGCCTGTAATCCCAGCACTTTAGGAGGCTGAGGCGAGTGGACTGCCTGAGCCTGAGGGTTCAAGACCAGTCCGGGCAATTTGACGAGAACTCATCTCTACAATAAATCAAAAATTAGCCAGACTTGATAGTGGGTGCCTGCAGTTCTGGCTACTTGGAAGGTTGAGGTGGAAGGATAGCAGGAGCCCAACAAGTCGACGCTGGGGTGGCCCTGAGCGTGCCACTGCACTCCAACCTGGGCAATAAAGTGAGACTCCAATTCAAACAAACAAACAAAAAGTATGTATACAAATGTTCTTCGACTCAGCAACTATTATATAAATGCAGTTTGCAAATTAAGTCACTCTGCCTAAAAATGTATTGAAGTTAGAAGCATTGGGTCTACCGAAAAGAAAAATTAGCATCAATTCCATTATATTGCTATTTCACCAAATAAAGATTAACATGTGAAGGGGAAATAACTAAGTATTTATTAATATTTTACTAATGAAACATATTACATATCTCCTTATAGGCATTCAGAGTTTCATAGCTAAACATTATAGGTTATCCCCTAATTACTCTCTTGGAGCAGAATTACAGAAGCAACATTTCTAGTGACAGCTTTGGAATGTAATTCAGATCTCAAAGGCTGCATCCTTGGTATTGCCTTAAGCATTATTCCTTCATGGGGCTTTTCCTCACCTGGGAAATTCCCTTTCTCAACTTATATGCTCATGAAAAGCCCTTTACTGAGTAATAAATTCATGCCAGGAACAAGGCAATTGTTTAAGTGGACAGTCCCTGCAATATCTGATCTTTAATGTCAGAAATAAAAATAGAGAATAAAGATTTAAATTAGATTAACTTCCCCAAATGTTATTAGTTTGATATTTGCTGGGAAAGCTTTTAAAGACTATTTAGGAATTTGCTTATGACTATCTTAATTTTATTCATTCCCTGGGCATTAAAGAGAAATTTTTGTCTGATGTTTAGTTTGTATACTTTGATAGCAAGAATTTTTACAACACTGAATGGAATATAGACCATTACTTCTCTTAAAATAATTTTTAGCAAAATTCCTCTGGGAGGTTAATGTAACCTGACTTATTGATGTAAACTGGGCATATGCATTGGTAGATAGTCCAAATCAAAGCTAAAATTAGATCATTAGGCCATTAGAATAGTTGTTTATATTTTGTTGTCATAGTAAAATTACTTTTATTGGGAAACTGACCTTATGGTGACTGAGGAATATGGATGTACAGTCTCTTTTTGCCTCCTTGGACTGGTATTGTTAAAAAAATTGCAGGAACAAATACCTCCATCATTATCATCTTCCACTATCTAATCAATTTTTACTCAGCTTTAAGATTACTTATACCACCACCCCTTGCTTTTCAATTCTTTTTTCTTTCTTTGTAGTATTTCCATGTTCTATGATGGATGATTGCACAACTTTCTTTCAATCTTAGTAAGAAAAATATAGGGTTTCCATGGTATTTGATTTTCAGAAAAATAACATGATCTTATAAGAAGGGTCATTTACAAAGATCTTTAGTGTTAACCTCATTTAACTCCCTCCTAATGCTTTAGAAGACCATCAATCTGTTTCTAGTATTTCACTTTTTGTACGTCATGACATCTTCATTCTGACAGTATAAATTAAGCATTTCAGTTCTTTCTCAAAAGAATTAAAAATGAAGGTCATTAAAAAGGATTGAATTTAAAGAGAAGATCATTAAAGTCTGTGATATGGCATCTGTTTCGTTTTATGCTATACCTCCAATTTCCCAGTTCAAGTTTTAAGCATTGTCTTTGAGAACTCCTAAAAGATTGCTTACTAAATACAGTTAGAATTTATCTACACATAATATATATAAATATACATATATATTTGAGTTGGGGTCTCACTCCTTCGCCCAGGCTGGAGTGCAGTGGCACACACGCTTATGGCCACCCCAGCGTCGACCTGCTAGGCTTTAGCGATCCTTCCGCCTCAACCTTCTGAGTAGCCAGAACTACAGATGTGGGCTACCACACCCCACTATTTTATATTTTATTGTAGAGATGAGGTCTCGCCAAGTTGCCCAGGCTGGACTTGGACCTGCGGGCTCAGACAATCCACTCACCTAGGCCTCCCAAAGTGCTGGGACTACAGGCTGAGCCACTGAGCCCGGCCAATAGTTACTTTTAAAATTCTTCACCAAAATATAGTCAATATATAATGATTTGAATCTTTCATGTAGTTTAGGAAAGATTCACTTTAATTCCAAGATTCTGACATGGCTATTAAAATCTCGGCGTTATTTTTGTTTAAAATTTCTCTCAATTCAGTAATTCCTGTAACATCATTTCATTAGCTTTACTGTTTAAATTATAATGGATAATTTTATAACTTAGATAGTCCAGAATTATCAATACATCATGCTTTACATGATAAATAAATACAATTGTATAGGTCAATTAAAAGTGAAGAAATAAATTTTAAAAAATAAATTTAAAAAAATTATGAATTTGTAAGTAGAAGACTTTATGATCTCTAGTTACAAATACTACAGGAAACAGGAAGTGATGTAAGATTTTCAGTAGGAATAATTTATTACACCACTCTATAATATTATTGAAAAGAAATGCTGCATGTTATGTCAGATAAGGTAGGAGTAAATTAGTAACTGCAGCCATACATAAAGATTTGACTACTGCTATAGTTGGATAATCTCTCATGGTCCTCAATATGAGTTTATATAACTTTCAACTATTTACAAATGAGTTTTAAAAGTAATGAAACCATATTAAGACACTTGGTGAGTAAACTGAGACTGAATATGCTTAAGTGGTTTGCCCAAGATCTCATATTAGTTAAATATAAAGCAAGGCTTCAGCTTTTTCAGTACTTGCCCATTATTGAATATCGTCACTCAGAGAATACCAAGTCATGAGAATGCTCCATTTTGCTATCACTAAAAATTAAAATACCAGCAAGAATTTAAAAAGCATGCATTAGGTACCTACTCTATATTCAACATTGTGCTAAATATGAGTTAAAAATAAAAATATTATTCATCTCTTCTATTTTTGTTAGATGATAATGTTAAACTTTTCTGTTAATATATGGTGAAGCTATAGTTAACAAAGGTGCAAGTTGTTATACCCCTTCCCCTTCCCTATTTTCTCTCTTTAGACTAAACAACAATACTCAGACTTTTTTTTTAAGTATTAGATTTTCTTGTTCAAAACTTATGGGACTATAGGTCAGGAGGAATATTTTAGATCTCTTTTCTGCAGCCAGTGGTGTACTGGAGCTGACTTGTACTGATTTGTAAAAGCTGACTGTGTCATCTTTTCTCAACTCGATGTTCACTGATGTCAAGTTGGAAGCCCGAAATCAACCATAATGGAAATCCTTGAACCACAGAAATTGTCATATGCTACAAATCAGTAGCATTTCCTTCCTTCTCCTACTGTCTGCTGTTAAACATTTACCAGCATACTATTGTATATCTTGTTGACTGAATAAAATTGAGAAAGTTATTTTGTTTCTTGAGTCACAACTGCACCCTCTATGCAGTAGGGATGAAAATATATACAATAACGTGTCACATGATTTTATGAGGTTCATGTGAAAGTACTTTTAAACTGCATGAAGTAGAATTATTAGTATCACAATAAGGAGAATTATGTTTTTACTAATATGAGAGTTGGCATAATATATATATATATTAAGATATATATTTAATATATAATATAGGTGTAATATAGGTAGATACAGAATTTCTTAACACTGTATCTGCATGTAACCTGACAGTGTACATGACAAGATAAATAGAAAGAGGGTTGAGATTCAGAGATAAGGGCAAAGTCTGATTCTTTAGGTAGATGTCAAATAATGTACAAATGTACCAAAAGAACATAGAGGTATTGAGCCTAAAGTATTATCCCCACTCCCTTCTCCATGTTATGAGTCCTCTAATCTGCTGAGGAATTAAGCTTATAAAGTTTGATAAAACATTGTATGTATACTATGAAAGCCTTCTGCAAAAAAGATTTTCTGTTTTCCTATTATCACCCATTTATAACAGAGCTTTAAATAAAAAGGGCACATAGGAAAATATATTGAAAATTGACCTCTTGGCATTATGAACTTCTGCTTTCACTGTAATGACACTTCAAAATAACTTAAGAATCATTATTCAAATATGCACGGAAATTCTTACCCTTTGGTAGAATGTTACTGCCTTTGGCATTTGCATTGTGGTTAAATTACGTAAGGAAACTACAAAGTTGTCTTATGACTTCAAACACCTTTGAGAGAGTACACGGGAAAAGTGAGTCTTATAAACTGGTCAGATCTTATTTACCTTTGGGAGAAAAGAAGAACCAAAAATAAAGGAAAAGAAAAAGAAAAAGCATCATACAAAAAAATAAATCACTATGGATACTGGCCTGTTAATTATCATAACACTATATAGATTGTTACTTTTTTCTCTAGTGAACTCTGTATTAAAAATGGGCCTAAGTTCATGTTATTCCAAGCTGAATGCTCTCAAGAAATCAGAGTCCAATATTTTTTCATTGAATTGGAATTGAAATTGAAATTGAAATAATTATAGCCAAGTATATGTGATCTTATGCTCGTTCTGTCACTCCAAAGTTCCTATGACGTTAAACTGATTATTGACCCTACTCTTCCACCATCACTAAGCCTCAGTGTCTTCATCTGTGAAATAACATCTACTCATTGGTTTGTGATGAGGATTAAATGGAACAAAAAAATACCATATATAGAACTGGAGCTCTTAACACTGTCTCCGGCCTCATGTATACTCAATAGATTATTCTCATTTCTACTTCTTAATTAATTGCTTATCTTTTTCCCCTGGATTTACACTTAGCTTGCCAAAACACTTTAAATAACTATCTCTTAGTTTCCTTATATTATATGTAAATTTAAGGTCTATCTCTTCTTGCCATTCTGATATAATAATTAATTCATGTGGATTGAATTATTATAAGTGAGTACAGTGCAGGAAGTTTTGTTTTTTTCTTTAAAGGATTTATTTTCAATCCCGTTCTTTGTGGCAGCACAAGCCATCTCATAATCTTAAAAGGCATCACGAGCTTTACCAAAATAGTTCCAAAACAAAATTGACTTTTCTGCACTTTATGTAGTATGCTGCAGATTAAAAATACAATGAAATGACTATTTCAACTATTGACTATTGGGGAAGAAAACTGCAAATGACTATTAGGGAAGAAAACTGCAGAGATATTTCATTTCAATATGTCCAGGATGACGGCTTTAAGTTTTATGTTACATGGTTGATACACATATACTCCATATAAGAATAAAACACATATACTCCTTATAAATATGAGCAAACATATTGAAAATTTGAATGATAGGATCTCAAAAATATATATATTTATTATTACTCCATGCTGTGATGTTTTGATGGGAAGGATCATATCATCATGGATTGTATCTGTTAGCTTTCTGGGGTGAGTGTTGTATTGGGGATGTGCAAACATGTCCTGCAAAGATAAATTGTAGAAAGTTAATTATTTCCTAATATCTCAAATTACTGTAGACATGTTAGTACCAGATGCCATACTATTTACCCTTGGCAGAATCCTCCAATGGAACCAAACATAAAACTTATTTGTGGAAAGATAAATACGAGAAGAGAAATAGAGGAGATTCCTCTAAACTAAGAGTACAAAGTTACATTATGTTGTGTTCTTCATCTCACATTCCACATAGAAGAATTTCTGGGGCTACAAATGGAAACTTTGCAGATAAAATAACCTTAAATTACAGCTACTGGTACAGTGGGATTTCATCTTCTGTGTTCAAATCCTTCTACAAATTGTCATGTTTGTAGACTGCGAGGTGGCTCATACCCATAATCTTAGCACTTTGGAAGGCAGAGGTGGAAAGATTACCTGAGCCCAGGGGTTCAATTCAAGATCAGCCTGAGCAATATGGTGAGATCTTGTCTCTACAATAAATTTTAAAAAAAAAATTGGTCAGATGTGGTGGCTCATGTCTGTAGTTCCATCAGCTTGGAAGGCTGGGGTGGAGTGATCGCCTGAGTCCATCAGGTGATCATGCCACTACCCAGCCTTGGTGAAAGAATGACACTCTGCTAAAATAAAAAGAAAAATAAAAAAGTCGTTTGATTTTTTTAAAATAAAATTTTAGAAGAAAAACTTTATATCACTTCTAAACTTTAAACCATCTTTATTTAAATATAAATACAAATTAGCAATTTGTTTGTTGATGTATTGAGTGTGAACTCTCATCAGTATATTCAAGATTGTTAGATTGTTAAATATAACATTGCTTTTCTTCCTACTGTGGTTCCTCAAAATAATCAGAAGTTTTGACTCATCAGGCAATTGTTATCTGATTTAATTATGAGATTAATTCTACAATTTGCTAGCTTTAAATCAATAAGTATTTATTAGGTACCTGCTTTGAGATATATTGTAGTCTGAGAGAAGATAAAGGGAACAGAATGGTGAAGAGGAAGTAGAGTAGGAATAAGAATGTTTCAAACAGTTTCATGAAAAAAGATTTGAAACTGCAATAACATTTTATATATAGAGAAAACCCTGAAGACATAGAATCAAATGTTTCTGTTTCTCTACTAAGGAAGTACATCCACTGAGATTAAATGACATGACCACAGTTGTCCAGCCAATTTGTTGTCACAAAGGGTTCTAAAAGAGAAATGGAATTTGAGATTGGGATTGAAGAATGTGTTGATTTGGGATATGTTGAAAGTCAATTAACATTATTTACTATGCATTGAGCTTTATGCTATGTTCTTTCACATTTACTATCTCTTTTAGAGTGTCACAAATTTATATGTTAAATACTGTTAACTGACATCCAAGGAAGGAAAATCACTCAAGTAGTAATAAACATATCACAGATTCAAACCTGCATCTTCTGACCATAAATATAACCTTGTATAGCACACTGATTTGGTAGGGAGGGAATTTCAAGTTCTAAGTTTGTTTGAAGTAAGAAATGAGACAAATTTGTTGAAGGAGGAATATATATATATATATATTATATATATATGACACCTCAGGAACAACAGAGCTTTCATGCTAAGAGTAGATAGTAAGGTCTATGAAGACTTTCAAATTTATAAAAAGTTATAAATATCCAATTGCAAATAAAATCCAGAGTGAATTTGTTTCATATAACAGTAGAAAGTATTATCATATTAAAGCAATGAAGGAAGGAAGGAAGGAAGGAAGGAAGGAAGGAAGGAAGGAAGGAAGGAGATAATATTAAAAATAAAATGTAGCATTGTGGATTAAAATATTTTGTGTATGTCTATATATGAGTGTAATATATATTGATATCCAAATCATCCAGAGAGACAAAAGACACAGTGCATTTTAAGAACAATTATGTCAATTGGTTGGATTATAGGTAATGATTTTCCTCTTCATACATTTCTTTTTTCTTCAGATTTTCTGCAAGGTAATGATTTTATAGTTCAAGCAATACATTTCCATAAAACAAATACATATATGGAAGCTAGATTATTTAATGAATTAGAAACATTGCTAAATTTTAAACTACATTATAATAGATGTAAAATTGAGGTAAACAATAGAACACATTATACTCAAATAGAGTGTGACTATTTCATGATTTTATCAATGCAATGTTTTTAAATTAATATTTCCTAATTAGGATTTCTTTACGGTGAATATATTATTTATTTTAAAAGGTCTTCATAGAAATTGTAGTTGTAAAATATCATCTTATGCAACAGTAAATATTTTCAGGTATGAATTTTAAAATTGTACTCTGTTTTCTGGCTCATAAAGTTGACAGACATTATCTAACTGATTATGCCAACAAAATTAAATGAGAATATCCATTCTTGTCCTTTTCATATTTAGAATTTGTTTCTGGGAAAATATTGAATATCAATAATTTAGATTGGCCTATGCATTTTCAGGCACAATAGATTGGTAATAAGCACATGTATATTCTTATTCAATCAGCTTCTATGCTTTTTTTTTAATTTTTCAGAATGTTATTACTTGTGATCTTAGTTCTTGGCCTGCCTTAAAGTTTTTTTTTCAACTATCTGTTACATATCAATGCCATTTATTAGGGTCTGTTTTCCTATGGTTTTTTGTTATAAATCAGTAGAATAAGTATCATTTATTCTGGGTTGTTTCTCCAAAAATTTCCTTTAAAAATGTGTTTATTTTTCTTTAAAATTATTAGAGTACTTAAAGCCAAATACCATAACATCTAATGTTTTCTTCTTTTAGCAAGTGTAAAGCTAAATTAATTAATTTTGTATTTTAACTACATACATTAATTTATTTGGAACAATACCACAACAATTTTCTAAAACCACTCTAACCTATCATTTTCAAATAGGATGTTTTGCAATCAGAGTTTCATTTTCAGAATACTTCAATGACCACTTCACTGATTTTCTGCTTGTGGTATCTCATAAGATGCTTGAGATCAAAAAAGGTTGTCTGATTGCATATTTCTTTAATATTTTGAATCATTTAAAATGATAATTTTACCTTCAGCATTTCTAACATTGCATTTATTTGTGCTACATATAGAAGTTGTTTTGGTATTTGTCTATAACCAACTACAGTTAAGTGGACTTCCAGAAAATCTCTCCAGGATTAGGAAATTTAAAACATTCGTTGATAATAAGAACTTGGATTTTCATACAAATGATATAGCAGTATATTTTCTGCTTGTTACTATTTCCTCACTTTAGATATAATTCAACATAACCTTCAGAATGTGAAATTATTTCCAATCACTGACATTTTCTGATAGAAATAATCATTTTTTGACTGAGTTTGAATTTTCCTTGTCTACTTTACAAATTTATAAATACTATCTTCTTTTATTTGTTTTTTGAAACAGGTTCGCACTCTGTTGTTCAGACTGGAGTGCAGTGGTGCAATCGTAGCTCATTGTAACCTCAAATTCCGGGGCTCAAAAGACCCTCTTTCCTCAGTCTCTTGAGAATAAATGCATTTTTAAACTCAACAGTTTTGTCACCTAACATTTGTATCCATACACAGATCACTCTCACAATACTTTCCTGTAGTTATTATTACATGTTAAGAAAATCTGCTTTCCTAAAATTTAGGGCCTGAGCTCTAAGGAAATCTGCCTTTTTAGAGTTCAGGCCCTATCACAATCTCTTCAATGTCCTTGAACTGGCGTTTGACAATGCTCCTTGAATGGAATTAAGTCTGTGATTTCCTCACGATGTCATCAATATATAAGCTATAAACTATACTTTTTGCTCATTCAGTTACCTTTGGGCTTTGAGAAAATTCCTAGATGTTCTTCTCTGAAAATTCCTTATAAATCTTTACTGACAACAGGCTTTCTCAAAGCAATTGTGCTAACAAAAGGTTTGTAACACGTTTCACATAGCCCAAAATATTTAGCCCATGGCCTTCACTAAATGAGAAAAATAGAAAATATGTAAGACTAATTCTGGTTGTGAGAAGGGAGTGAAAACAGTATTAAAATAAAGAATGATAATGGCCAGGTATTTTTTTTTTACTTTCAGTGCTTCCTGTGAGGTTTGAAAGTACAATATTTCTTTAAGCAAATGAAATAAAATAACAATTTAAGTTTTTTTTCATATTCAATACTCTAGATGTGTTTTATCACCCTGAAAAGTTTTATAAAAACTTTTAAAAAAAGAAAGAAAGAAAAAGTACCAGGCGCTGTGGCTCAAGCCTGTAATCCCAGCACTTTGGGAGGCCAAGGTGAGAGCCTGAGCGCATGGGTTCGAGATTAGCCACGACATTAGCCTCGAGATTAGATGGTGAGACCTCATCTCTACAATAAAACTTTAAAAATTAGCCTGGCATGTTAGCACGCACCTCTAGTTCTGGCTACTTGGAAGGCAAAGGTACAAGAATTGCTGGAGCCCAGCAGGTAGATGCTGGGGTGAATGGTCGTAAGTCTGGATAACAGAGTGAAACTCCAACTCAAGAAGAAGAAAGAAAAAGAAAAAGAAAATAATATTATGTAAAATCTAATGCAAGTTTATAAAAATACAACAATGATCAGGATATAACAATCTTCTTCCTATATTTGGATGGCAGAATACATATTCCCTAAATAGGAGACAATAGCAAAAGGAAACAATTTTTAAAGTAACTTATTAAGTGTATTGTATTATAATTGCACAATTTTGAAAGTAAGAGAAAATTCACGCTCTTCCTCTTTCAGTTGTTTTCACACAAGATATTATCTTTAAGGAAATGAATATGCCAAAAAGTATTGGAAACTCCTCTCCTTCCAGAGGTGATGATAAACTTGTGAGTTTGCATGCTTTTCAGGACAACAGAGTTTGGCAACAATGATGAACCTAAACAGTTTAAAGTATTTTATTGACTTTGCAAATGCCTACTATAAAATACCAGCGCTCACACATATTTTATCTAATTAACTAAATACTACATTGTATGAGTGATAAACTAGTTATCAATTATTCTTCAACTATATTTTATCTGTTTTCACTGTTGTGTTGCTTATGTGTGAATTGAAATAACAGTTATAATTTGTTTTAGTAAACTGTGACTTGAACAATTGGAGTTAAATAAGTCAATTGGTATAATGTAGGAAAAGCACTTATTTGTTTGGATTTTTTTTTTTTTTGAGTTGGAGTCTCACTCGGTCGCCCAGACTGGAGTGCAGTGGCTGCTCCCGGCCACCGCAGCCTCGCCTGCTGGGCTCCGGCAATCCTTCCACCTCAGCCTTCCCAGTAGCAGGAATTACAGGCATGTGCTACCATGCCCGGCTGATTTTTTGATTTATTGTAGAGATGAGGTCTCGCTGCCCAGGCGGGTCTCGAAGCCACGGGCTCAGGCAATCCACTCACCTCAGCCTCCCAAAGGCACGGGATTACAGGCTGAGCTACCAAGCCCGGCTTGTTTGGATTTTTAATTGAAATATTAGACCTTTTGAAAGTCTACAGGCATAGTCTCAAGTTACTTCTTTCCAGAAGAATTATTTCCTTTTGCGCCTCCTGCAGTCATATTTAACCATTTCCAAGACGATTCTACTCTGTATGTTATATAAATGTTTTTTACTCATTAATTTTAAATATGAGTTGCAGAATAATACTTACCTATATCTCAGATCTCCTGGCTATTTATATGGTCTCAAGAATCAGCAAGAAAATAAAGGATAAAGAAAAAAATAAAATTCAAACAAATTTTATAAATGCTTAAAATTATTCATTCATTAATCCTTTAAAATATTATTCATAAATATACCTTTATATATTTTAAATAGTATACTTGCTATAGGGTATGTTGTGTGTTTTCTAAATTCTTCTCTTCTGCTTTTTTTTTCTCAGTTACTGGCTGACAAACAAAGTTCCTATCAAAAGACCCAGCACAGGTCTCCTCATGTATACACTCGCTACAAGATTCTGTGATGAAATTCACCTGTATGGATTCTGGCCATTCCCTAAGGATTTGAGTGGAAAATCTGTCAAATACCATTACTATGATGACTTAAAATATAGGTACTTTTCCAATGCAAGTCCTCACAGAATGCCATTAGAATTTAAAACATTAAATGTGCTACATAATAGAGGAGCTCTAAAATTGACAACAGGAAAGTGTGTGAAGCAATAAAGCACACTTGAAAACATACAAACCGAATATGCACTTCTTTTCTGAAGATGCTTACGAAGATTTGATAATAGGATCCAAAAGTCAGCTGGATTTCAGCTTCCTCCAATTAACTGAAAAGTTGATAAAGGACGTTCAAAGAAAAATCTACTACCAGCTGATGAAATACCTGCGAAGTGCTCTAAAAATTAAATATTTTGACTTCAAGGGTCCTAGTAAGTGCCACTTCCACTAAGAATACAGTTTGAATGTATAATCAGTAGTGTTTACAAGATCCAACAATGCATCACCATAAGTTAACAAAACAAATATGTTCATCACTATCGGGCTGCTACTGCAATGCCAAGCACATTTGAAGAGGAACCCCAGGAACACAACTCAACCCTTACAAAGTTAAACCATCCTTGTCAGCAGAAGTGAAGAAGGAAATTGTTTGAGCAGTGAAATCCGTTAAGATTAAACAACTCAAGTAAATGCCTTCAATCAGGAACTCTGAGTCTGATTATTAGTTTTATGTTTTTGTTTATGTTTTTGTTTGTCTTCTAGAATCTCTTTTGGTTTGGGTATTGGAGTGCTTAGAAATCCTTTCTGAGATACATCTGAATAAGAAAAAAAAAACTTCAAGTACTAATTTCTAAAGTTCTTATATTTTTAAAGAGCAATCACACAAAGATGTTTTTTAAGTTTTATTTTGCACAAATCTAAACCTCCAGATTATTTTCCAATGGTGTAAAAGGTACCAACCAAACTGTACCACTAATTAATGCTGAGCCATTCTAAAGGAAAGATGTTCCATGTCATTTGAGATGGTAAGATAAGCAGAAAAAAGTTACTTTGGTACCAAAGATTATACTCATGTTTCTACACAACAAATCATTTCACTTTTGTGAAATAGATATATTATTAACATGAATATACTATTATCCTAGTAATGTGAAACTTGTCTCTGAATATTTTGATACTTCCAAATTCAAACTATTTTTATTTGAAGGAAGACTTTCACATTTTTTCATTTTATAATAATTTTGTGGAAGCATTTTGCCCTTTAGAATAATGATTTGATTAATACAACCGAAAAGTGATTAATATAGCTTTCAATTATTTTTATTCCTTTTGTTATTCAGATAGAAAGATTGACATGCTCTATGTCATTGTTAAATTTCTTAGTGAAGAAATGATATGATCAATAGAATGTTGTTTTTATAACAGAAAGGATTAATTTTAAGAGGTTTAATAATGAAACTATGTGTCATTCATTATTTTGCACTTAAAATGATTTCAATTGCCCAATATTTTTCTTAGTTAAATTGAGTCATCATACCACATGTATGTTTTAAAAAAATACATGAAATTATTAATGAAGTGATTTTTTAAAAATTAACAGATAATGAAATTGACCAATAGACCAGTTTTCTGGAAACTTATGCTATGCTAGCAGTAATTCTGATGGTGATTGTTTTTTAGAAAGCAGAATCACTGTGTTCTCACTTCTATTTTGGCCTGAAACAACTTATATGACTCTTTGTTTCTTGAGGAAGGCAATCTGAGGAAAGAAGAAATAGCATGGGGAATATATATGTTTTATTTCTTAGGGAAAACAGTTTGAGAAATGAATAAAAAGCATGGAGAATATAAATATATGCACATATATATTATCATGGGAAAGGATATTCACATAGTACAGTTCTCAATATTTTTAATTATATGTATTGTCTCTTAAAATATAATTTTTATGATACAGAAGATTACATTTTTTGAGAATTTATGTGTTGAAAAAAGCAAAATCTAATGCATATATAAGATGGATAGACAAAAGTGAATAGAACATCAATGTACTTTTATCATTAAACCTCTTACCTACTGGAAATCTTAAGAGAATTGAATACATGTTTTGAATATAAAGTTGAAAAGTTCAATTTACTTATCAATCAAAAACAAATAATGTATAAAACCTAAATGTGGACTACTTGCCAGTAGCCTTTAATTTGAATTCAGTAGAAATATGGAAATCACAAATAAATTTATTGTAGGTAAAATCTACCTTGGCACTCATTCAAAGTATATCTTTAAAAGGCAGCAGCAAGGTACCTTGCCATTTTTAGTGCATTTTCAACAAATATATTTAAATATTTTTAAGGCCACAGCAAAACATCTCAGCCATTCATTGTTCTGAGCATTGATGTTTATCTCATAGATGCATTGAGTAGTGCCTTTTTAGCTTTTCATATTGCTTTATCACCCTATGTTTTGTGTTCTCTAAATATATTGCCCAGTTTCGAAAATATTTAGCGTAATAAAAGGGCTTTAGTATCAACTGAGACTACTTTTGTTCATCTCAGGGAACTTTCAATACTCAAGAATGAATTCAATTAAAGGTATTTAGTGTTCAAGGAAGACAAACTGTACAAGTCCATTTTGTTCTCTGTTGTCTACCTTTCCAACTGCCTCCCCTTTCATCTCTACTGTGGCCTTCTTGTAGGGACAGAGCAAGGAGACCTTTGAAGGCTAATAGTAAGAATAAGAAAAAGAGTTTAGATTTAACCATTAATGGGGCATAAGGGATCATCACAAAATTAAAATTATAAATACGTACTTGAAATATCTGTTTTTTCTCTTGAAAATATTATATATTCACAGTTTTGATTTTCTATTTATTATTAATGATTTAACCCTATACTTGGCTATACTCAGGCAGCTGGTTGTGAAATATTCCTGTCCTTTACAGAACATGGTTGTTACTGTTGACATGAATAGGCCATGGAAACATTTTCATCATTATTACTCAGCCTGTTCTATAATTACTATTAAGTTGTTAAAACAAAAAGTGAACCAGTAATAGATTTTCTGGGCAAATCTAAATCTAATGATTCCACCCATAGGACTGATGAAACTATTGTGGAAGTTTCTCTATCTGAAAGAAGGTGCTGGGCATTCAGATGTCTTCATGTATTGATTGTCATATGAATTGTATATCAATTGCTTATGGGAATTTCTAAATATAAGCTTACAGAAGCAATTTACTTAAAAAATGCTAGAGGTAGTGTACATACCAACTCGTTATTAAGCTACTACACAGAAAAAGGGTAAACAAAGTAATTTATTTCTAATTGAGCCAGTTAGTCATAATGCACATAATGTGATATTTGGTTCATAAAAGAGTTGTTTTCATGTCATTATTGTAGGGAGTACCTATAATTGTGGAAGGGGTGTGGGAAGACTTATGTATAGTTAGTTGTGATCTTTACAAGGTTGAAAGTTTCCCCATCAAACATTATGAATATACCAATGTTTAAAAAATTGAGTGAGGATTATTGTTTGTATTTTATGAAAGAAAATCCAAATAAAGCCCACCTAGAAATAGATATTTTATTATATATGTGCTATAGATATATCTATATAGTACAAATAGACATTTGTGATACATATATACAGTGTTATATATGTGTATCTGTGTGTATACACACTGAGTCTTGTAATATGTACACACTAGATTTGTGTTATGCTAACATCTTCAGGGTTTGCACTGTGAACTACCCTGGAGATAAATAAGACCACTTTAGGATAAAGAAGTTCTTTTGAGACTTCAGTTACTAACCTGCTTTAAGAGGGATCTACTTTATAATGGAATTCCTTGTTGTCCATATCTACAATAACAGTAAGGGAATAGGATTTCCAAATCTTTAAAAAACATCAAATAAAAGGGAAAAGTTTTCAAGTTAGCATTGTATTTGGATTATAGTAGTCAGATTGTGGCTCCAGCCATGTGTTTCTCATCTAAGTAGCACCTTTTAATGAATACTATTTCTTTGTGTAGGCAAAAGCACAAGTGTTTCAAAATGTACATAGCAGGAAAAAAAATGAGTTTACAGAGATAGCATTGCTGCACAGGATAATTGCTACTGAGTATTTCTTATAGACTTGTGGTATTGAAAGATGAGCTTTATTCTATCAGATTCATTTTGTTCAACACTGTTTTCCTATTGTTTGTGTATAGCAATTGGGTATTATTGTTTTATCATTTGTAAAATTGTAAAATAAATACCTTTTTTTCCATTTTTTCTCTAATCTCTTCTATTTGAGCGTTTTTACACTTTATATATCAATATCAGGCGATCATCTTTCACAAGCTTTTGTTGTGCTTTTATCTTCCTCTTCCCTCAGCCTCAATGGTTGGCAATTAGGGACACCATTTATTTTTAAGTATATGCATTGGAATAAAAACAATATTGAAAGTCCCGAGAACACTAGAGAATTCTTAACTTTTTTTTTCTTTGGTACTTTCTGTTGTTGAGGAAATGGAGTGTTACACAATTAATAATCATTTATGCTCAATTTAAACCCCCACTGACTAATGATACTGGATCATTTCAGATTCATGGCTTCAAGAGGCCACTTGCTCCATACACGTTGCACATTCTGTGGCTGCCCTTTAACTTGGTATTTCTATTGGTATTTGATCCATTTGCTACTGTTTGCAATTTGCCTTCCAGAATGATTCTGAAAAATTACACGCTTAAATCTTCTTCCATAACTTTCTATAACTTGCAAGTATGTTTTCAGGCTGCATTGTTTTCTGCAGAAATTTTTAATTGCAATTTCATGAAGTTACTTTAGCATTCTGAAATTCTGAAACATTTGCTGGAGACAGACAAAAACATTAATAATTATTAATGAATATAGATGATATTTATATTTGCATAATTAGTTTTTACTTTCAAAGTTCTGCATACAATGGTTCATTTCTATCTATTCTTGGGACATAATCAGATCTCATCATTCAGAACTCCAATTTTTGTTGTTATGGAAGAGCTTTCAGGATTTTGGTATGAGTTTTTGTAACTTTGGATCCATTTTCCAAAAGGCAAAGTTAAAAAATAATTTACTCCTGCTGCCAAATATTGTTTTAAAATATTTATTCTTTTAAAATAGGTTTAGTTTTGTTTTTGCCTGAAATTGTGGAAAGATTTGCTATAATCCTTCTCTTTAGCCTTGTTATTTTAATATTACATCCCAGTCTTTTCCAAAGTGTGTTCTGAGAAACATTCTTGCTAACATGCTTTGCAAAGTAATGGTATGTTCTCACATAATTCCACTGTACTCTTATGAATTATTAAGACACTATAATCTATTGCAAACTCTGAGAAGTCTCAAAATAGTGAAAACAATTAATTTTTCTCTAACCAAGAATGCCCAAATGTATTGAATTGCTACACTTTTAATACATATTCTAAAAAATGTCATAATACACTATTTTTACAAACTTTTTCCAAGAATTAAAAATGGACATACATTTTTTCATTTGCTTTGGAATATGATTATCTGTAATGTTCTACACAATTTATTAAATAAATCACATTGTTGACACCTGTCCTTATATTATACATTACAATTTAAAATGTAAGTGTCAAAATGAATTACTCATTTTGTTGGCAGGGCCTTTCCAGATAGTTGACTAAAATGATGTTTTTCTAAGTTTCTGAAGAAGCCATATTAGTTCTGGATGAATGAATAATTCAATTCTCAAGGGCCTATGATAATGCAA
Organism: Cephalopachus bancanus; assembly: GCA_027257055.1. Lineage (NCBI taxonomy): Eukaryota > Metazoa > Chordata > Mammalia > Primates > Tarsiidae > Cephalopachus > Cephalopachus bancanus. The sequence goes on along the minus strand of JAPVLO010000024.1, from coordinate 8,691,100 downwards.
AATAGATTGACTATACATTCATAATAACCTCAAAATGCATGGGGTCAAAATTTTTTTCTTACTCTGGGCTAACCACAATTTGAAATACTTTATGCATAGTAACTTGTTTAATCTTAATAACACATCTATGAAATGGGTACTGCAAACATTACAGCTTTGCAGATATAATCAAGGGAGAGGTTTTGTGATGTGCTTAAGGTCATGGACACAAAAGTGACAGAACAAGGACTTGAGCCCACAGATTTCAGTGTATGCCTTCTTAACCATCACATTTTGGTACTGCCTTTTCTCAACTGGCAAGAAGTTCCCTGGGAAATTAGGTTTGCAAATAGATTATTATTCCATGAGCACAGATCCAAAGTACAGGTAAGTATATAGAAGGAATATATAATTTAAACTTTGGAAAGTCTAATAAATGATCCTTGCCTCAAAATAGGACACTTGTCTCTAATAAGAAGAATGTCTATGCCATCTAGGTCAGTGTCTCTTCCCTGGATGGCGCTGAATAAAAACTGCCAATTCTTGCTCTAGCTCTTTTTGTTCCTTTTTTTAAGTGCAAACTGGACTACCTTCATGTTAGAATCTTACTTTGTGCATCACAAAATTTATTACATTCATCTGTTGTAAAGTCTAATTGTGAGTTTTCTACCTAAACATTTTGATTGATTTGGTGTTTCATGCACCTCTATTAACAATTGTTTATAGAATTCTCTTAAGGTTAAACTATGGCAAATGCTAAGCTCCACCATTTGATATTGACTTTTTTTTTTTACTAGTTTCTTTCTCTTTCTCAGGATGTGAGTAACCTAGTCTACAAATTAAGGTGGCAGATAAATGATTTCCTAAATCAACTAGCTTCATTGTGCATGAGCCCATGAGAATAAATAATGATAATATCAGATATAAAAATAAAATTACCATTTGGGCCATTCATAAAACATAAACGATTTCAGCTACTTAATTGCCCAATTTCTGGGAATCGAAATTAATAAACTATGTGAAAGAATTGAATATCAATACAAAAATATATCATTTATTTATATTTTGCATCCAGATTCTGAATTTCTGATTTAATCATCAAAAAAGCAGAATTTCTTAAGTAAACAAATGAATCCTAGTCCAGGAACTGAGTGCTCCATAAAATGTGTGGAACTATATAGATTATTCTCTGGGATTCAGAAAATACATTACCATAGAGTTGAGCTCTTGCCATGAATATATTTATATTTTTTAAGAAGCCCTATATAATTTTATAAATAATCTTTATTAGTTATGAAATTATTTTCTGAAGAACCAACTTTAGATAACACTTCTGAATATAACAATACAAGAAAAGAGAACGAGCTTCACTTGCACAAGTTATTCAGTGTTTATTTTCCTATAAGCAAAATATTTTTAAAATATTTTCAAATAAAAATATTTCAACTAATATATTTATCCTCTATATATTTTCTTGAATTCTTTTTACAAAAACTATTAATTACTTTTTAAAAATATTAGCTCCACCTTAGCTACATTTCCTAGAGAGATCATACAACTAAATGCTATTGATTGCTGTAGGTCATGCACACAGATCAGTTAGTTTTAAGGCATTAGCAGCACAGGAAGAAAAAAGTGATGTGAGGTGCTCATTTGCATGTACTAGAACCACTCAAGATATGATAGTAAGCTCACTTTCTGTTGTCTGTCCAGCTCAGCTTCTTTGGCTGCAACCTCCCAGCACCACACAGATAGATTGACTGCGAGCACATCTGCCAGTGCTGCCAAAATGTAAACACACTCAGCTGGCAGCAGATGTTTTCCAGGAAAGATTGCTACCCCTAGAGTTGTTCTGCTTTGGACTCTGTTAGTTGATTTCTGTGGTTGGGCATAAGGCCATTCTGTGCAAATAGATCATTTGTCTCTCAGGTATAGAGCAATAACCTGGTAAGTGAAGGCACAACCTTTTGATATTTACCACGTGCATATATGGAACACATTGTTTAAAGACTCTCCTAATAGGTCAAGATTTTTCTTAAAAATTAAAATGGACCTTTATTTTACATAAGATATTATTTACTGAGTTTTTCAAAAATGAAGTATAAGGCTTAGAAGCAGAAAATAAACATCCTTTCTGCTTTTCCATGACCATTGGTGTAAATCAAGTTAGTGTTCCTATGTGAGGTTTTCATCATAGTCTGCATACTTAGTTCTCCGTCCTACTTTTTTTAAAAAATCAAAATACTGGGTATTTATTTGTGGGTCAATTTCATGTAATACTGTAGATCCTGACAGCAAGTTTTGTTATGTGAATTTATAAGCTCATTTAATATGTATTAAATAACAAATGCTAATGGCATATAAAATTGAAAAAGATTTCATATTATAATATTGCTACATAAATTCAACATTTTAAAAGTAATACTACCTACTATCCACTCTGTTGAACATGGAGTAATAACTTTCCTCCTGGTTATCAAAATTTAAATAGAAGAGGCATAGAAAAAAATATCATTTGTTGACAAGCACTCTACTCATAGTGTGTCCAGTGAGTTAGGGGAGCATGGGGAAAGTTCACAGATGAGGGACACTGATCCTGGTCTATAGAAATAGTCAAGAAAGCATCTTCTGACTAGTGGCTGTTAAACTGAGTACTAACAGACATCTTTTATTCAATTTGACAATCATTTATTGCCTCTTGACAATGTGACTCTACCGGGAGATAGAAAGTTTTACACCTGTGAAACTTTATTTCCGTTGTTAGAATGAAAAGCAACACAAGAACTCTGGTAATCTATGACTGTAGCAGTTGATTAGGCAGGACAGAATTAGGAGCAAAGAATTTCAGGAAATATCTGAGGCTTGTGGAAGAGCATCATTTTTTTTTTTTTTTTTTTTGGATAAACTTCCCTGGCACATCTTCTGCAACCTTGAACCTGAGCAGAGGATACAGGCTAAGTTGGAGAGGTTTGTAATCAGGTGGTAAAAGCAAGTCAAGTGACCCTCATTAACAAGACAAACAATATTAACACAGGCGACACAAAAAACAAAAGCCAACTGCGTTTTTTGTTCATTTGTTTGTTTTTAGTAATCTAAACAGTAGAATTAGAAAGAAACTATTGTCCTAGGAAGAGGAAATACCTAACAATATCTGCTTTTGGAAATTATACAGTTCCTCTGAGTTCTCCCCATCTTGACCATACTTCTCCTGATTCATTGTTGAATGATAAGTTTAAATAAGACCACAGTCTACCCAAAACCTAAACCAAGGACATGCCGTCAATACCAAGTACCTGTAGACCTTCTGAAATTATCTATTATACAAGAACTTTCACTTGCAAATATCACTGCCTTAATATTTTCTTTGTGTTTTTATCTTGAGGAGTGAATCATTTTTAAAAAAGTCTCATACTTGATTCTAAGTAAGGAATTTAAATTTTGATTTATTTTAGTCAAAATCTTTAAATTATTCTGATTTTTAAGTTTGATATTGGAACAAACCCAGAATCTTAAAATCCACCTGTCAAAGTGTTCATGATATACAATGTGAAAGTTCCAACTTTATTTTTCATTACAAGACTACTCATCTCTCCTCTGTAGGCTGCTTCTTTTATGTCCTCTAAAATATTATGTTTATGGAATATTTTTCATTAGCCATTTTTATAATCTCCATACCTCTAGAGGTCATATTTATTATGATGTTCTGCTAACTTTGACAGATATATAGACACCCTAGAGATGATGAAATCAAACAATCTATAGAAAAATGTGCAAATACATGTCAGTGTAGATTTCCCTTAAAACACAGCTCAAAAGGATTTTAATGCAAATAGTTGACTTGGCAAATGTTTCTAGGAAGCAAAAGTAAAGAACCATGGAAAGTATAACAGAGAATGAGTAGAAGCTTATATAAAGATATATTTTCAAATTGACTGTTTCTGTGAATAGTGGGTGCTCAATTCCACCTGGACAATTTGAGGAGCCTTATGCTAAGGGTCTCAGGATTCAAGAGATGAAAGAAGGAAGTTATTACCCATCAGAACCCATTCCCCACTGAGAGTTTCCCTGTGGGTCATTAACTCCCTCTGGGTTGCACTTATGAATTCTAAGCTAGCTCTCACAGGTTGCTGATAACATATGCAGAAAAACCCTCAAGCAGTATCAAGAGAGGTAATTTTTGACACGAGGCACTGCCTGCACAATATTTTTGCTCAACTCTTGACTAGAATCATAGGTGAAGTGGAAAGAAAGTGAGATTGGGTACACGATGCGCAATACATTCTTTCTAGCACATCACTTATGTAGGCTTGTGCCCTCTATTAATTCAAATTTATAACCAACCCTCTAAACTGTTAGAAGACTGCAAACTTACAGAAGACTATATATAAGAGGGTTACTTTGGTTCCATCATCTGTAAGTCATCCCAGGTTGATTAATATTCATCATCTCCTTCTCTCATTACCCATTTTAGTGTCCCCTCACTTCAGTTGGTGTGGGTTTGTTGACTAATGGATGATCAAAACTTTCGCTCCAAGGAGACTGAGCACTTTGTTAACTTTTTCTTGGTAAACTTTGATTCCTGCTATTGTCCATTCAGATTTACTTCTGGGCACTGAAGCACTAAGAGACACTCACTGACTCTTCTGAGACCCAAACATACTCTCCTCTCTATCTGCATTGTATAGCACCAACTTTAATTTTTTGTCATGCTCAGTGTCAATTACTCCTGTGAGAATCATAACTTCTTTCCTTGCCTATTGGTTCAGTGGCATGAGGAACCCAATTTAACAAAGTGATAATCCTAGCTTCAAGTTCAGTGGAATCTTTATTATGCTCCTTGGAAGAAACATTTCTCCATTAGAAACCAGTACTTTCAATCTAACACACTCTGAATTATGAATACAGGAAACACAAATTTTCAAAATGGATTAATAGGACTAATGAGAAGATAGGCCAATGGTAATTTCATTTTTTGTTAATGGACTGGTTTTATAGATATTGGGGATGCAGCACCATATATTTGTCATTATGTTAATGTATATAACACATCTTAAAGGAGAGTCTCCAAAACATGCATGTCTTGGCCTTGATTTGTTATTCTGCAGAGCAGTTAACAGGGCATTCCATTGTAATAAGCTGGCACTTTGTGGTGATAAGCTCCAAACTGAGATAATGGATTCTATGGTAATGGTAATGCACCTGTCTCCTCACCTAGTTTGCTATGAAATTGTCTGTAATATTGTGCAGATCGCATTCTAAGTAATTAGGAATTTTTTAAGAGCCAAGATGGTAAGGTTAGCAGAAGTGCTGTGTCTAGGACACCAAATCCATATCCAGAATTAATTATATCAATTTTGATAAGATTAAATTGTTGTTTCCTTTAGGGTTGAAAGGACCTGATAGAATTGTATCTTGTCTCATTTTATCATGCCTCCAAACTGTACAACTTGAGTTGGTAACATATTAGGGGTCCACATTGGTTGCTGTTACTCAAAGTTTGTTCATTCAGCAATGGCAGTAGCTAATCAGCCTTAGTGAGAGGAAAGTCATAATATTGGGCCCATGGTTAGTTCCATTTTTGCCATGAAAAACAACCCATTTATGAGCCTGTTATACACAAACTAAGGCGACCTCAGCAGGACAAGCTACCTTGTCCATTTAGTGGTTGAGATTCTCCTCTGTATTAGAGGCTGTCTTTTAGATGTAATGTGAGATATACAATAATCCATGAGCTTTGAACCCTCTCTTCATATTCACCAGCTCATAGTATTCCAGACTTCTTTTTATCCCAAATCTTTGTTTGCTTGGGTCCCAATTCAACTAGTAAAAATGGTTTGCCACGTTGATAAAAAGTGAATAATCAAGGATATTACTCCTTTCTCTGTTCACTTGGAGGTTACCCTCACATCCACATCCCACACCCACTGTCCTATAGGACCACACCTGGGTCAGGTTGAAGTACAGCAGCAGTATATTTTTAGATCACATCAATCTGAACTCAAATTTTCCTTTTCTATCACTTTGTTATATGGAACTCCCTAGAAACCCATAGATGTGGGCCAAGGCATAAACAGTGGTTCAATAGAAGTAGTTGACATGGGATTCTGAGCCACATATTTGTGTAATATATGTGAATAAGCTATATCAAATTAGGTCCTATTGTGGTCTGAGTATTTGTGTCTCTCGCTAAAATTTATGTTAAAAGCTTAAACTCAAGGTGATATTATTAAGGAATGGAGCCTTTGAGAATTGATTAGATCATGAGAGCAATCTCCATGAATGGGATCAGTGCCCTTATAAAAGAGGGCTGAGAGGTTGTGTTCACCTCTTATGAGAAAGAGCAAAGAGAGGCTATCCATGAACCATAAGCAGACCCTCACCAAACACCAACTTTGCTGAACTTTGATCTTAGACTTCCCAGGCCTCAGAATTGTGAGAAATAAATTTCTGTTTTATATAAACCACCTATTTTATGGCATTTTGTTATAGCAGTCAAATGGACTAAGACAGGCTTTATCCTGATTTTCATCATGCCATGGTTGCACCTACATGATACTTTAACTCAGAGTATTTGATCCTACTCAGCCTAAAGTGAGCAGCTCTAGTTGCATAATTTTTTGAAGCCCAAGGGCAGCTATTCAGTTTTTACCTGTGACTTTTAGTATTCCCAGAGTTACTTCTCAAACTGCAAGCAGCTATCTCCTAAAGAAGGCATGCTGCTTAACTCTCTAACACTGGGCATTTGTGTATGAAATCCAACAAGAGCATTCCAAAAAATCATCACAGAAAACTTAGTTACTACAAAAATGCCAGTCATCTTCTCAGTTGATCATAAGGCTAAAGTGGCAGGCTCAGCTTTTACTGAAGCCTAGACCTACCATAGAATCCCTTGTCTTCTGTCAAATAGGTCAGAGTAATTTTTCTAAGTGTGTTATATGCTGCTTCCATAATACCACGTCTCCCCAAGTACTATGCCTCTTTCTTAGAGATAGGATAAGGGAAACAGTCAATAGGAAATAAACATAATAAATAAGTAATTTATATAGCATTTTAAAAGAAAATGCAGACTATGGGAAAAAAGCAGAGTAAGAAAAGGATGTGGTACATATACACAATGGAATACCATGGAGTCATAAAGGACAAATTCACGTGCTTTGTAGCAACATGGATGCGGCTGGGGCTGTCACTCTAAATGAACTATTACAGAAACAAAAAAATCAAATAAATACTGAATTTTGTCACTTTTAGGTGTGCCCTAAACATTGAGCATGCAAGCACAAAAGTGAGAACAACAAACGTTGAACACTGCTAAAGGAGGGAGGGGGGGGATAACGGACACACAACCCACATTGGGTACCATGTCTACTACCAGGGGGAGAGAGGGCTTGCAAGAAGCCCAAAATTTCACCTGTATGCAATCTACTTACATAACATATCTTCATATGTACCCCAAAACTCTAAAATAAATTTTTGAAAAAGAAAAAAATGGGGAGTAGGGGGTGGGGTTAGGGAGTAGGTAGGTATCAATGGAAAGGTGGCATTTGAGCAAATACCAAAGAGGTAAGGAAATTAGACACATAGGTATCTGGGGTTAAATAATTTAGTGCTGAGATGCTAAGGAAAGTGCAGATTATTAAAAAAGACAGAAAGGCCAGTCAGTGCATCTGGAAAATAGTGAACAAGAGCAAGAGTAGAGAGAGATTGACTAAATTAGAGAAGTGGGAAAGTGGGTCAGAAGGTGGGGAACAATCCAGTATAACTTGGTGGGTCATTAAAATAATTTGGCTTTTACTGAGAGACCCATTTAAGGAAATTTTAAGCAAATAAGTGCTTTAATTAGTGTAAAAGATGAATTTGGCTAGAATGTTGAAAACAGACAGTGTCTGGCAAAGATGAAATCAGGAAGATCAGTCAGAGAACTAGTGTAGCAACTGCAGTTTAGAGGTGATGATGGCTTGGACTTTAGTGGTGGCAGTAACAGTGGAGAGATGTGGTCAGATTTCAGATGCACGCTTTTTGAAAGTTAGAGCTATAGTATTTGCTGACAAATTCGATATAAAATGTGAGAATGACACGAAGCAAAGATGACTCTCTGAATTTTGTCCTGAGCCTCTGGAGGAATAAAAACATCAAGGTACCTGTTCGATATTTGAATCTGGAATTTAAAAGAGAGATCCAACAGAATAATTAGCGTTGTGAAAGACTGAGGATGTATTGCCCCAGTGATCATCAGGCAGCATTCAGTAATCAATCCTTTAGGGTTTACCTCACCTGAAGGGTATTGCCTTACTCAGTGCCACTCCAGAATCAGGGCTTCAAATAGTTGGTGACTGATAGAGGCAGGGGTATATAAAGGCTCAAACATTCTGGCTCAATTTAGGACAGCTATGATGGGCTGGGTAAGCTCTAGAGTCCTTATCTCTGCCCCCATTGGGTTGACTAAGGGTCTGCATTAGAGTTTGACTTTCTCCTCTGCCCAAACCTTTTTTCTTTCTTTAGTTAACAGATGTTAATAAATAACCAACTTATAAAATGCCACCTCATACCTGCATAATGAACATTTATATACCTAACCCTGAATTGTACCCCCTGTATTTAAAATTAAAAATAAAAAAAATCTCAGACATGTCTGTGTCTGCTTCAAGAGAATTAAGCCTGTGACTACTGGTGTTGGATATGGAAGGGAATTCAGGCAGTAAAGTGTCACCTACTAGGAAATAAAGAATTTATTTCATCATTGTTGTAGATGAAGTACAAACACCTGTTGGCATAAGTTGGTGCTCAATTGTTGCAACTCTCATCCAGTGAATTTAGATGATATACTGGTATTATATAAGTGGTATAGGGAAAAATAATAATTATAAGGATAATAGGATTGATTGTTTATTGTTAAGTACAATAATTGGTGCCCTAGGAAAAAATAAGAAGCGACTGTCAATTAATAAACAGTGGAAAAGTACTAGGAAAGATAAAAAGTCTCTATTAGAGCTCACGCAGAAACATTCTTCTGCAGTGGGAAGTCACAGAGAGCTGCAGACCAGACGCAAAACCTAACCATCAGAATGGCAGAGTAGTCTAGCTTCAAAGAAGTCAAAACTCTTAACCAAGGGAGGTTGTCATGTCAAAATTATGGTGTTGGTTGGGAAAAAAATGAGAGTCAGACACATCAGTTGATGCCTTCTGCCAACTTATTGAATTCCTGGATTCTCATAACACATACTTAAAATGTTTCAAGAGCAACATTGGTCTCATGACTACTGAATTGGACGGCACAGCTCAAAACATCTCTTGTTTGATAAATTGTGGAGGGACTTTCACAGTCAACAATCACGTTATATTTATGCAGGAAAGAACTCAGGGCTACATACACAAAGAACTGTTCTGATCCTAGTTCCCTCATTTATTTGTCAGGAAATCTCTAAGTTTCATCTTCTCTGTTAACTAGAGAGAATAATAATTCCATCATAGAGTCTGACACTTAGATATGTTAAGATACCGTAATTGATTAATAATAAGCTTAGTAATAAGAAGAATTTTGTGAAGTGATAAGGTACTAGATAAGGGTACTATTGGGAATGATATGAAGGAACTTGTTTCTCATAAGTAGAATATAGAAATCTTAACACATATTAACATATATTCATAACAAAAGAGAATATAGAACCCTTGATCTTCTATAATAATTTTACATGCACTTATATTATTAAATTATATAGGATTTATTTTGTATTGTTTCAAGCTCAATAAAAGTAAATTCATAATCTTTTACTAATCTATCAGTTCACTACTACGTTTGTGTACTATATTGATGCTGATGTCTGTAGCACACTATATAATATATTTTTACTATTATTTTGCATTCTGTTGTATGAACATAAACTTTAAAACTCTTTCTGTTGGAATACTCAAATGAAAGAATCACACAGCATCCTGCCTCTGACTTTCCAGAAGAAATGCCAGTTTCTCTGCATGTGTCAAGATGCTCTTCATGTGAACACCAGTATGTCTCAGGTAAAAAAACTTCTCTTAATTACAGGTTTGTTCTCCGGGTAAACATTTTTCCTTACCATGAACATTTAATTCCATTTACTCCAAAGGAAACAGGGTGTATCAAGGAGAAGATGCACTCAGAATGACTCGAACCCTGACTGTATTAAATGATAATAATTATAGAATCTAAATGTAGTTTTTCATTAGTTTTAATTCATCAATACTTTAAGAACTTCTAAATTTTTTTTGGATGTCTTTAATTGCATTTCTTGATGCTTAAATTTAATGGGCTGTAAGAAAAGAAAGATTTCTTTTTCTTACCCATCACTAGGTCATGGCTGAGTCTCCTTTAACAAAAGGCAGATAAATAAAAGAAAAACATACACATTTACGTAATGTGAGCTTTTCATTACACAGGAGCCTTCATAAAAAGATGAAGCCACAGGCCGGGCTTGGTGGCTCAGCCTGTAATCCCAGCACTTTGGGAGGCCAAGGCGAGTGGATTGCTTGAGCCCACGAGTTCGAGAACAACCCAGGCAACTTGGCAAGACCTCGTGTCTACAATAAATAAAAAATGAGGTGGGCGTGGTAGCACACATCTGTAGTTTCGGCTACTTGGAAGGGTGAGGCAGAAGAATTACCAGAGCCCAACAGATTGAGGCTGCGGTAGCAGGGAGCATGCCACTGCTCTCCAGTCTGGGTGATGAAGTAAGACTCCAACTCAAAAAAAAAAAAGAAAAAGAAAAAGAAAATGAAGCCACAAAGAAACAGGTGAGCCTGTATATTTTTATGCATAGATTTGATGAATAGTGGACAGTCATGTGTAAGTGTGATGGGACATGTTCATTGAGATTCCTCTCTGTGTCTTCAGAGATAAGGATGTTCTTTTCTTCCACGTACAGGGATAAGGGGAGTCATTCAAAAAAAGATTTTATAGCCCACTTTGGGGGAAATTGTCAGAGACAGTCAGAGAGTGACTTTCTTGGATTTTATGGCTTGCGTCAGGGAAGAAGTTCAAGGGGATACAGGGGAAGGTGAGAGTGGCCTTCGTGTTTCTGGTGTCTTCTCAAATGCCAATATGCCATATTTGGGGGTAACATGTTCTGAACCTCATCAAGGCCAAACAGTATGTTCTAGCCATATTAGTGTTTTTCAGTCTTCTGCCTGAAGCTCTGGTTTATTGTCTATTTCTATTTGGCCTCTGGTCTATTTCAGCTATAAGATCTTTCCTGATACCCCATTTTCACTGCACATTATCTGGCTAACGTATACCTATTATTTGGGTCTTAAGTCAAACATCAGTCTATATTCTCCTTATTACATCATTGTCTAAACTTTATAACTATTACTTGCTTAATTGTCTATCTATTTCACAAAACCACCAGCTGAGTAGAAAGAGTGTTTTTTTTTAATCAATTCAGTCTGTTATGTCAAAAGGCCTCTCATTATATCCAGCACATGGTAAGTCCTTGATACTTTTAGTTGGATGAATTAAGTAATTTCTATGTTTCATTGATTTCAAAGCATATATATTTTAGTACTTTAATATCTCTGAAGTTAGCATGCTGCTTAGCACTGGTGGTCTTTGTAGAGTAACTGGAATATTTGTTTTGTTTTAATTTCACTGAAGAAAAAATGGAGGGTCTTACAATTAAGGATGATTTGATTCTGCAAAACTATGGTAATAAATGATAAAAAAGCTTTAAGGTTGAAATTATCTTTTGACTATAGTGTTTGACATTTAATAAATAGTAAGTATAATTATAATCATGCTATGAAAATGTGTTATTTATTAACCATAAATTAGTGTTGACCAGATCCTTTCTGTCACATCTGTAACCTCAAGACAAGTTGCTCAACTGTTTCTTTCATGCAGCATTAACTTACATCACAAATTACTGCAGCAAGATACTGATAAGCAGGATCTCAAAATACCTTGTTGATAAGCATTATCTGAAAATATTACCAGGTTTTCTACTGAAAAATCTTTGCGGCTTGAGAGAGGAATACCAGTCGACTCCATCTAAGTGAGAAGTAAATTTTTCAGGGATCTTACCCATAAAAGTATAGTATCCTAACATATATATTTGAAAGTAGTAACACTATTATAATTATAGTAAAATAATTGTAATAAAATTAAAAAAATCTTAAGAATTGGTTCATACATTTTATTTTGAAAATTAATTATCAAATTCCTGAGAAAAAATTCAAAACAAAACATTGCCCATCAGGCTGGTTGTTTTTCTATTGACTAACATAGCATTGGCCACAACACTCAGTTATTACTGAAAGGACAAAAAGCATTTCACATTGTGTTTAAATGTAAGCTTCTTTATATGTAATGATGAACAAAAGTATTGGAAACCACTTGCAAATTATCCAGCACATATTATTACATCAGAAGGGGAAATACAGATTTCTTTTGAGGCAGGACACTGCTTTTTCATACTGAACTTGTACGTATGCCAGGACACAGGGTTCCCTGGTAGTGCCTTGTTCTAAAATACAGACCTCCAGGGCTCAGGGAGCAGGAAGTATTGCTCTCCTTGTTCTGAACTATCACAGTAAATCAAGTGCTCCCACCCCTTAGTCTCCAGATTTTCCTGAGGAGTCAGACTCCAGGTGCCAACCCCAGTTCTGACTCTGGGGAAAAAGCTTGAACAACTGGATACCAACTCCCACACTCCTCTTTATCTGTCTCTTGTCATCAGTCTACAGCACAGAGGAGCCCACCATGGGTGTTTCAGAATGCTTGTCAGGATGAGAAACACATCTAGGTCTTCTAAGTCCAATTTTGACCACACACACATCACTTTCTATCCTGTGCCCTTCATCAGTATTCATACTTCTAAGTGTGTTTTGAAAATATGAAAAGTTATGTGGCAAAGTACAATAATTCTCTTCTGACTCAAGAGTAAAGCTGCAGTCACAGGGATTAGATTTGTTTTGAACTCATGCTCTAAAGAATAACTGTGTAATTAAATTTGATATTAAAATAAAATGTATCTAAGGAGTAGAAATTTTAGGTTATAAGTAGAACCGTTGCATCACACTCAAACATAAAGTTAGTCCTAACAGTGCCCCTACATGACTTGCAGCTCTTGGTACACCTCACCTACAACTATTTCTCTTTCTTCATTCCAGCCAACTTGCTTTCCTGCTCTTCTTCTAACACGAGTCATGTTTCTGCCTCAGAACCTTTGTCCTGATATTCTCTCTTACCCCAGGCTCCCCTTCGTCTTCAGTTCCTTTCTCAAAGTGGACTCTTACTAACTACATTATTTTAAATTTAAACTCATATTCCTTTCATGCTTTCTTTTTTACCCTAACAGTCATCATCGTCTGATATCTATGTTACTTCTTATTCATTTGTAATTCTCTTTACTATAATGTTAGCTTTGAGGAAGTAGAAAGTCTTGCTTTTAATATCCTCTACATTATCCTTGGCATTAAAATAGTACTTGCTACATAGTAGGTGCTCAAAAAATAGTTTTTGAGGGAAAGAAACATTTTGAAAACATTTGACTCAGAATAATTATGATATTCATGTCCATAATTTTGATAATATCAGATAAAATGACTAAAATAGAAAAAAGTATAATCTAACAAACCCATTACTTATGACTAAAACTCATTAATTAAGTACCTAAAACCTTCAATTAAAAAAATGTCAAACTTATCCTTTATATTTTCATAAATTTCTTATATCATGGTCAAAGTCATAGAGTAAATTCACGGTATCATTAATTTATGCATTTGCTTGTTCATTCTTTTAATATATAAGGTTGCAAAATGATTCCTCTCTTAAACATTCTTAGTAACCTCATGATATAAACTAGTCAGTTTGCCTTATCATGAATTTACCTTATAAAACAAAACAACAGCAAATATAGAGTTTCTGATCTCAGGTTATGGGACTTTACTGCACATACAAGTTAAAAATATGTTCCTTTAAGTACTTTTAAGACATAGAAGTATTCTAACTTTTTATTAGACTTTCTTCTAAAATAGACTAGAGATACACGTCTCAGATTGGCAGTCTGCTGCATTTCACACCAACTTACACATGTACACAAACCATTGCCCAAGCTGATTGTTTTGACTTTTTTATTTTCTAATTTTAATTGTATTATTTTGAGTTTTAAGTTATTACAATGAGAGTTCTCTTCATATTTTCAAGTAATGTGGATAAAATTGTACATTTTTCAGTAAGGTTCAGTTATGAAACTAATCTCCATGGCATAATTTAATTTAAGTACTATCTTGAAATTTGGAAAACTAAAAAGTAAGAAGAAGAAAAAATTTCTTTTGATGGTTTTTGAGAAACTTTTTCTTCAGACAGTTTCAGGGAGTTCCAGTAAGTTTTGAGGGAAGGTCTGGCAAAATTTCAGATGAGTGGAAAAGAGCTTAAACTTAATCAAGCATATTTATTCATCTCTGACTAGATGCTAAGTGGTTCTGTAAATCAAAAAAACACAAGTAAAAGTCGAGATGGGGTAGATTTTACTAAAATAGACAAGAATATCTATATAGCAGAGATATTTGTATAACCAATTCTTAAAAAATTTAAGATGCTAAGCAGCATACAATTTCATTAAAACATTCTTTCATTTAAAGATATGAATAAAAAGTATTTATCTAAAGCACGTCTTCAAGCTTGCATTTTCATTTGCATATGGATTTCATTCATAGTAAGCTTACTGTACACTAATACACATAAAATGTAAAATCTTCCGTTCCAATAGATAGAATTTTAATTACTACCAGCTAGATTGAGATGCTGCTTCAGTTGAGGGAATTAAGAAATCAGTGCAATGCTGTTCATGTTCTCTATAACATGATGAAGTAGTCAAGTTTTCCTATTATCTACTTTTCTTGGAATGCAATTCATTCCAGGAACTATGCAGTTTGTATCAAAAAATGGAAATGCCCCCACCTATTTCTAATTAAGATTAAGAAAATTCTTTGTCATGTTGAGTCTATTTAGGCATCAAATTACAATCATTTTGACATTAAATTATCATTACTGTAGTTCCCTAGTGTGATCTTTTTACAGATATTTGGGAAGTGCTGACCGACAATAATCTTTTTTTTAAATTACTATTCCCTTGCTTACCATTTTTTCTTATCTTAATAGGCATTTCTCCCCATACCAACACCATCCTTTCATCTGTTACGACCTTTGAAATTTATCCAGGAAAAACTAAAAACAAAAAGAAGCATAAAATTATCACTGACCTACAGGTTTACATAAGAAGATAAACAAAGACAGCTGATAAAACTATTCTGGTTCTAAAGGGATTTCTGAGAGCCCATTTCAGGTGTGGTGAGACTGCAACAGAATCAGGAAAAGGTATTGGCATTGCTGTGTAGTGTAGAACCCTGGTAGCTGCAGCACCGAGGCTCTCTGTTTGTACTCTGACAGTGAGAATGTGTGAGGGGACTAAGATACAGACCCGCCCAATTTCCATCCTTCAGTTAATGTAACCACTGAAGTCAACACCTAAGTGTTGCAGATGGCCTCTTGGGCGTTTGATGCCAGCTGCCTAACAATGTCCTGAGAACTTGCTCCTTTCTCCTGCACACAATGTCCCCGAACTTTTCTGTCCTTTGCTCTCGTGAGAAGCTGACATGCACAACCTTGGACAATGGAGTCTCAAAGGAAGCACGCTGGCATCTTTGTCTCTTTCAAGCATCCACTGAAGGAAGTCAGTCCACAATAATCATCACGGCGCCCTCTAGAAAGGTACTGCAAGGTCATCTCTACAAAGGTGTCCTGTACCAGAAACATAAGAAAAAGATAAGAATATTTGACTTCAAACCTCCTGGTGATTTTCATTAAAAGATAAATCTTCCTCTATCTATTTTGAGCCTGGGTTTTTATAACACAATAATAAAAGGGACAGTGTGAAAAAGGCTTCATTTCATCTAGCACACTTTTCCTACTGCTCTTTCTAGTCTATAAGTGCATTTAGCAAGGCTAAAGGCAATTGGAAAGTGTGTATCATATGGTATCTTTGCAGCCAGGTGAAATATTGCTCAATCAAGTTAGAAAATTCAAAATCTGACTCTTCCAGAGCAAGCTTCTTTGTTCACCTCTGAGAACACTGCAAAAGTCAATGTACTCTCTATCTGAGTCTGTTCATATGAAGTGACAACATGATCAAGGACTGCATTGTGTGAAAACACAATGAGCAGTGGAATGTCACCTACCATTTCAAAGCTATAGTTCTGAACCCCTGAGAGTCTGGATCTTAAAAAGGTGATTTCAATGAGAAAAACCTACCTTCAATAGGCAATGTGTCAGAGCACACTGCTTAGCCATGCTTTAGAGACAGATTCCTTCTTGAAGGAGCTCTTCTGTTGCATAGAGTCAGATCAGAAAAGATACAATCACATGGGAAGTGTGTGATGAGCCCTGATGGGATAACCAGCAGATCACATTTCCTGGAATAACATATAAAATCTGAGAGCACTAAAAAATTAACTCATTTCTAACATTTTAAAATACTTTAACATATAGGAAGTACAAATTGTGATTAAAACGAATGTACACTGAAGCATTGGAGTCCAACTAAAGAAAGATATATTGTTATAAAAGTGGTATTAATAACACTAAAAGATAAATAGCCTCAAATTCAATGATTAACATTTTGTTTCAGGTCTAAGGGACCTATCTACCTTGTTATTTCTATCCCACATAATTTAATTTTTCTGTATGTGTAATGAATTTTGAATTATTTCTTCTTTCCAACTTTTTTCTATACCCACTCCAATATCCAAAAAATAAAGCATTTTATCATCCATTTATTCATTAAGCCTCAATTAAATTTTGAATGATAAGTCCATCATAAGCTTATTACAAGCACATTCCATTTTGTTGCACCTTATTGAACTTCCCAGGTTTTTTTTTAATTTTTCTTTTTTTTACAAATTTAAGTTTTGTGACAACCCTGTATTGAGCAAGTCTATCGACACCATTTTTCCAACAGCATGTGCTCACTTCTTGTCCCTATGCCAAATTTCGGTAATTCTCACAATTTTTCACACTTTTCCGTTATTATTATATCTGTTATGGTGATCTGTGATCAGTGACCTTTGTTTGGAGGCACCACAAACTTCACCCTTATAAGATAGCAAACTTAATCATTAAAGGTGTGTGTATTGACTGCTCCACCAGTCTTTCTCCCTCTCCTCAGGCCTCCCTATTCCCTGAGACATGACAATATTGAAATTGGGCCAATTAATAACCCTACAGTGACTTCTAAGTGATCAAGTGAAAGGAAGAGTTGCATGTCTTCTACTTTAAATTCAAAGCGAGATATAATTAAACTTAGCGAGGAAACCATGTCAAAAGCAAAGACAGGTTGAAAACTAGGTCTCTTACAACAAACCGTCAAGTTGCAAATATAAAGAAAAAAATTCTTGAGGAATATTATAAGTGCTACTCCAGTGAACACATAGATAATAAAAAGGCAAAACAGACTTGTTGGTGATATGAAGAAGGATTTAATGATCTGGATAATTCAAGTAAGCTAAAATATTCCCTTTAGTCAAAGCCTAATTCAGAATAGGGTCCTAATTCTCTTGAATTCTGTGAAGCTGAGGGGGTGATGAAGCTGCAGAAGAAAAATTGCAAGCTAGCAGATGTTAGTTTAAGGAAAGAACTCATCTCCATAACACACAAGCACAAGGTGAAGCAGCAAGTGCTAATGAAGAAGCTGCAACAAGTAATCCAGAAGATCATTGGTGAAGGTGGCTACACAAAACAACAGATTATTGCTGGAGATAAAACAACCCTCTAGTAGAATAAGAAACCACCTATGACTTTCAAAGCTAGAGAGGAAAAGCCAAAGTTTCACAAAAACAGTCTGACTCTCTTATTAGGGACTGTGTAGCTGGTGACTTAAAACTGAATTAGGTGTTCATTTATCATTCCAAAAATACTAGGACTCTTAAGAATGATGCTAAATCTACTCTGTGCTCTATAAATGGAACAACAAAGCCTAGAAGACAGCACATATGTTTAAAGCCTGGCTTACTAAATATTTCAAGTCAACTGTTGAGATATACTGTTCAAATATATATATATATATATGTATACATATAGATATGTATACATATATGTATAACTCCTCATTGACAATGAACCTGATCACCCAAGAGCTCTGAAGGAGATGTCCAAGGAGATTAATATTGTTTTTATGCCTGTTACTATAACATCTATTTGCAGCCCATAGGTCAGAGAATGATTCTGACTTTCAAGTCTTATTATTTAAGAAATATATTTTGTAAGACAACTATAGATAGGTATTATTCTGATGACTGGCAAACCAAATTAAAAGCCTTACGGAATGAATTCACCATTATATATGACATTAGGAACATATATGATTCATGGGAGTAGGTCAGAATACCATTATTAACAGGAGTTTGGAAAAGTTGATTTCAACTCTGATGAATGACCATGAGGGGTTCAAGACTTTAGTGGAAGAGGTAACTACAGATGTGGTGGGAACAGTAAAAGAACTAAAATTAAGAGTGGAGCCTGAAGATATGACTGAATTGTTACAATCTCATGATGAAATTTTAACAGGAGTTTCTTATGAGTGAGCAGAGTGATTTCTTGAAATAAAACTTTCTCCTGGTGAAGATGCTGTGAACATTGTTGAAATGACATGAAAGAATTTAGAATATTGCATAAACTTAGTTGGTAAAGCAGGGGCAGGGTTTGAAGGAATTGACTCCAATTTTGAAAGTTCTACTGTGGGTAAAATGCTATCAAACAGTGCTACCAAGAAATCTTTCATGAAAGAAAGACTCAAATGTGGCAAACTCTATCACTGTCTTGTTTTGAGAAATTGCCACAGCCGCCCCAGCCTTCAGCAGCTACCACCTAGATCAGTCAGAAGTCATCAATATTGAGACAAGACCTTCCACCAGTTAAAATATTAGGACTTGCTGAAAGCTCAGACGATTATTAGCAATTTTTGGCAATAAGATATCTTAAAATTAAGGTTTGTACATTTTTAAACATAATACTACTACACACTTACTAGACTATTCCATAATCTATTAAATAAAAGTGATGTAAGTTATAAAGAAGGACAAAATTATGAACTTTTCAGCAACTTGGATGGAATTAGAGGCCATAATACTGAGTGATCTATTGCAGAAACAAAGAATTGAGTACCACACGTTCTCACTCATAAGCGGACCTTGAACAATTATCATAACACTATAAGAAAGGGATTGACAGTAGTGGAAAACTGCCAGGGGAAGGGGGGCAGGATTGACAGTAGTGGGAAACTGCCAAGGGGCACACCTCATTGACAATGGTACCAGCATAAAGAACTTGTGAATACCTAACCCTGAATCAGGGGTCCTCAAACTTTTAAAACAGGGGGCCAGTTCACTGTCCCTCAGACCGTTGGACAGGCGGGCTATAGTTAAAAAAAAAAAAAGGAATTTGTTCATAGTTTTTTTAAAAACTATAGTCCGCCCCTCCAACGGTCTGAGGGACAGTGAACTGGACCCCTGTTTTAAAAGTTTGAGGATCTCTGCGAATTGTACCCCACATCTTTAAAATTAAAAATAAAATCCAATGTAAGAGGAGAAACTTAAAAATCCTGCAGCTATAAGCAAAGGATTATAACCAAAAAATAAAAATAATAAAAGTGGTATAAAAATAACTTTTATACGTATGAGGAAACCAGAAAATTTGTATGCCTTTTTTTTTTTTTTTTTGAGTTGGAGTCTCACTCGGTCGCCCGAACTGGAGTGCAGTGGCCGCTTCCGGCCACCGCAGCCTCGCCTGCTGGACTCTGGCGATCCTTCCACCTCAGCCTTCCGAGTAGCTGGAATTACAGGCGTGTGCTACCACGCCTGGCTGATTTTTGATTTATAGTAGAGATGAGGTCTCGCTGCCCAGGCGAGTCTCGAACCCGCGGCTCAGGCAACCCACTCACCTCAGCCTCCCAAAGGCGGGGGATTACAGGCTGAGCCCGGCTTGTATGACCTTTTTATTGTGGGGGTGTAGAACCAAAACTACAGTATCTCTAGGGTTTCCTTGCATTTTAAATAAGACATCTTTTCTCTGAATGAACAGTATTATTTGTACTTGTCGCCCAGGCTACAGAGAAAGACTCTCAGAGCCCCTCCCTTAAAGTCATGACAAGAAGTTAGACCATCGCCAGCTAACTGTTGCATTGCAGGGATAGACCAGATCAACTGGAAGCTGACATAAACTTTAAAATTTTTAATATGAAAAAGTCTACCTTTGCCCTGAGGTGACACTTAAAATTAGAGGAATTTACTCATTTTTAAAATCAAATTTTAATTTTGGAATTGAATATTAACATGCAGAGTTCACTGTGCCAGGCACCAAATACAGGTGAGCTACTGCTTTTATCTTTTCTTATGATATATATTTCTTTGAAGAAATCTCTTGCATTTATATGGTTTCCTTGTGGCCTATTAATACCAGTATCTTTTTTTTTTTTTTTTGACTCAGAATCTCATTCTGTCACCTTGGCTGGAGTGCAGTGGCACGCTTATGGCTACCACAGCCTCAACATGCTGGGCTCAGGGCATCATCCCTTCTCAGCCTTCCAAGCAACTGGGACTACAGGCACACACCACCATGCCTGCCTAATTTTTTCATTTATTGTAGAGATGGGGTCTTGTCATGTTGAATAGGCTGGTCTCAATCTCCTGAGCTCAGGCAATCCTCTCACCTAAGTCTCCCAAAGTGCTGGGATTACAGGCGTGAGTCATCAAGCCCAGCCTATACCAGAATCTTTAAGAGGTGATCTTTTAACCCAGACCGGTCTCCTCACTTCATACACATACAAAAACTGGTAAAAAATATTGGTAAGTGTATTGTACTCAAAGCTAAACACTTCCACCCACTTCTACCCTTTTCCTTCTTTTAATGTTTTCTGTCTTAACACATGATATCATTATCCACCCAGAAATTTAGACCAAAATTGAGTCTTCAATCTTCTCAAGTCCCTACAGCTAATAAAATTGAATTCATTATAACCCTAAATACCTCTTGAATATATAGATTTCTCTCCAATCACTTTGTTACTGTAATAGTTCATGACACTATACTCTTTCACCAGGAAACCTACAAGATTCTTTGAGTCAATCTTCCCGACCCCGCTATTCTCACAGAACAACGGCAGATTTAAAGACAGGTAATTATATCTATTCTTTGCTTTTAACACCATTAACCTTCTGACGAATTCAACACTGCCTTGAAAATTCTTCCATTATCTGGATCAACTGAGGTTCACTTCAGCTCTCCCTCAAAAATCTATTCCAAAATTTCTAAGATTTAGTTCCTAAACAGAACCAAATTCATTCTCACTGCTATACTATTTGTTCTCTTTCTATGCTTTCACCCTTTCCTTTAATTTGATATGTTCTTGCACAACACTCAAGACTCAGTCTAAATATCACTCTCCTTGTAATACTTTTCATCCCCTCCTAGAACACATTATAAATCTCTAGAGTATTTTTGAGCTAGATAATGGATAAGCAATGAACACAAAACCTCCTTTAGTGTAAAAATTATACCCAACTCATACTTTCAAATCATATTTAAATTTTTTATATAATGAAAATAACATAATATCTTTCAATTACTGAAAGCTAACTCTATCCAGTGTTCAATGCTAAGTGCTTTACAGACACGACTTTGTTTAGTCCTTATGGCATGTACCAGTATCATCTCTTTTTACTGCTAAGAAATCTGGGGCTACATTAGGGAAAAGAGAAGCAAGAATTCAAAGACAGGAAATGGGATTTCTAACTAACTCACAAATTAGCTGTGCTCACTCACAGTCTTCCTACAAAATATCCCAGAGACAAGAAAGGATAGTAGTTGGGATTGCACAAGTCAGGAATCATTCAGAGAGAGGAGGAGTTGTAGGAAGTTGAGAGTCTACAAAAAGAGCAAAGATGACTGTGAAGATGTACTCCTACTCAGGAGATAACCAGGAACCCAGGCTGAGTTTAGCCCGGAGTATTTTTCTGGTGTCTAAACCCTGAGATGGCCCTGGCTTCTTATTCCCACCTTGAGATGTTCTGGGTTAGAGACTGACTGTAAGGATGCAGAGTCCTTTTGCCAAAGGAATTTAGCAATTTCTCTATGTTACCAGAGTTGTGAGATCTAAATGACATTGCTTGTGTGACAGAAGCCAGATCCCCAGTAGACACCAGAGAGTCCACTCACCCTTATCTCCAACCTAACACTTTTATTCAGTAAGAAAATGACCTCATTTGATACACCTCTCTGCAACAACAAAATAAAGTATGAAAATATACAACGATATAAACAACATATGACTAAGTCAGAACTTACTGATGTTTGACTTCAGGCAAACACATCTCCCAAACACACTGACCAATTTGGATACACTGATGGTCTATACATATGGTACACTCAGTCACACTCGTGGCTTAGACAGGCAGATCATACTTAACAGGTTGATTGATAATGAAGAGTGATAGAAATATGAACTGCTCTGGAGGTACTGACTACTTTTTTTTTTTTAACATAGTGAAAACTCATGAAGTACAGATTAATCGGCCACTGAGAATATTCTGAACTTCCCAGACAGATTCAGTCTCTGACATATCAATTACTCAGGGCTCCTTTTTAGCCCTTTACTTAATCTTAATAATTAAGCTGTCCCCATCTGTTCTTTCCCAGGTGCTCATGGGCAAAGGGTTAAGAAGGAGGAGCCTAGGCCTTTCAGAATATCCAACAAGCCATATTATACCTTCATGTTTTTTCTAGCTTTAATAATAGTGTTTTTATTGAGCATTTAAGTCTTTCAACTCACTACCCACCTACTATTAATCACAAGAAAGCTATGCCTATTTTGTAATAAATATTGATATCTAATCACTTCTGAACTAAGTCTGTAAATTACTATAATGTGTACTGTTAAATCTGTCATCTATTTTGAATCTTATATAATATTTTATAGGATATATAAAAAATTGACTGTACCCTCACATATTTTATAGGGGTGTTTCTTAGAAAAAATATATTTGAATATCTTCCAAATCTGAATAATATTACAGATGAATATACAATATTTTTCAAGATTCCAATAACTGGGTTAATGAAGAGCTATAGATGATGAAGATTATTAGTAATATTAAAATAAAAATAGAGCATGTTCATTGATTACCAATAATTATTCAGATCTGCCAAACAGTACATTTTGTCCTGGTGACAGTTATTTATTAAATCTGACTTGTTTGTTCCGTATTCCTAGGTCATAATGCAGTGTCTGGTACATAATAAACAAAAACATGTGTCAAAGGAAAAATAAAGCAAGTTTCTCTTTTTTAGAAGTTTCTACTTCAGGTGGGAATATAAAAAAAATAGAAGCACAAAAGTATCACAGTGGTAACATGAATCTGTTAGAGACAAAACTGAACATTGAAGGAGGAAGTATTACAGACAAGAATGAATTTTAAGCCAAATGAACCTTGTTTCAAAGCTCTGCTTTGTTACTGACTATCTAGGTGACTTAGGGCATATTATATATATTCTGGAAACCTGAATTTCTCATTTGTGAAATGGGTATAGTCAAAGTATATAAGCTTGCCAATAAATTGCTACTTTAGCAACTGAAATAAATTTGAGGGCTAGTGGAAATCATGAAAGAATTTGAAGAAATGGACCATAAGGTGAACATTTAAGAATGGGTAAAATTTCAGAAAATTGAAGAAAACGAAAATGTGGATTGACTGTACCAGAATAGAAAAGAACGAAAGTTTTTATAGAGAGAGAATATTAAGAAGTTATGTGGTGATATGGGCAAACTTATGGTAGTGTTGATCAAATCAGCAGTGATGTCAAGATTGTACTGCTATTTGTGAGCAAGTTCCATATAACTCCCAAGTTTCTGATGTTTGAAACAATGTGGAGAGTGATATATTTCTTTCTTTTCTTTCTTTCTTTCTTTTTTTTTTTTTTTGAGTTGGAGTCTCACTCTGTCGCCCAGACTGGAGTGCAATGGCCACTCCCGGCCACCGCAGCCTAGCCTGCTGGGCTCCGCGATCCTTCCGCCTCAGCCTTCCAAGTGGCCGGAATTACAGGCACGTGCTACCACGCTCGGCTGATTTTTTGATTTATTGTAGAGATGAGGTCTCGCCTGGCCAGGCGGGTCTCAAACCCGCGGGCTCAGGCAATCCACTCACCTCAGCCTCCCAAAGGCACGGGATTACAGGCTGAGCCACCGAGCCCGGCGAGAGTGATATATTTCATTGAGGCGAAGGACACCAGAAAAGAAACTGGTTGGGTGAGAGGCAAATCAAGAGTCTTGTGTATGATCAGTTGAATTGCTATAACTTTTCAACACTAATGTGGAACTATTAAGGGGTCAGTTGAATATATTGAAGGAATTGATATGGAATCTAGAGACTTGAGTTAGAGATATGGTTAGTATTCAAATGGGTGAATCTGGAAGCAAATGCACCAAGGAAAATGTATTTCCCAAACCCAGCAGAATCGCAAAAGGCTAGAAGCCAGAAATATTACATGGGCTACAAATGTAGAACTTATGAGTGGGGAGCTAAAAATTTAACTGGTATCATAAGAGAGATTGACTGCTAAAGAAGTGAGTTTAAAAATCTTCAATTTAGTAGTGAAATTTGAATCCATGGGAGTACATCAAAAGTATGACAGAGAAAGTATAAAAAAGGAATAGAAACTTGGCAGAGGGTGCATTTATGAAGCAGAATGGGGAAGGGGAGCCAAAACCGGAAATGAAGAAGTCATGAGTTATTGGGAAGAAAATTAAGAAATGCAACTTCACAGGGGAATTGAAGAAAGAGAACTTTAAGATGGGCCCAGTGAACATTTAAAAAGTAGTTCAGAGAAACCAAAGAAAAGAGTTCAGAAATACCCCATGAAATTAGCAATTTTATCAGCCTGAAGGCACTGATAGGGCTAGTCAATTTGTGAGGAATTTCTAAAGTCTATTGATATATCACAAAGTACTTATTAGCTGTCCTACCAGGTGTCTAAATTCTTTCTAATAATCAACATTTATTTATCTCTCAGTTCAACGTGGTATCACAAAAACAAAATGTTTTTTCACATTTGCCATTATAACGCATATTCATGACAATATGTTATAAGCATTTGTAGTAATCACAGATGCTAACAATTCTTTGAAGTATATTAAGACTAGCATCTCCATTTCCAGCTGGATAGTTTAAGGCCAAGGAAATGTCAAGTAACTTGCCATGTTTGTTCCAGTAAGTCAGAGAAAATAAACTTATCATTTAATATGAATAATACTTGGAATATCTTGAATTAAAAAAAATCTTCCTTTTCAGTGCATTTTTTACAATTTATTCTCAAATAAATTATAGTAAAGAAAAACTATGATTTATTAAGTATGATTGTGTCTTAGTTCCAGTGCTATAAGAGATTACCACAGATAGAGTGGCTTAAACAACATTTCTCATGGCTCTGGAGACTTGGAAGTCCAAGATCAAGGTTCTAGCAGATCTCATGCCTACTAAGGGCTCTCTTCCAAATTTTCAGATGGCTATCTTCTTGCAGTATTCTCACATAGCAAAGGGAGAGGGAAAAAGCTTTCTTTTAAAAGGACACAAATTCCATTCATGAGGTCTCCACCCTCATCACCTAGTCATTTCGCATAGGTCTTACCTCTTAATCCAATCACATTCTAAATTAGAAATAGACAAACGAATGTCTCCAAACTTATTAATAATGGCATTAGAATTCAGTAGCAGAGATCAAATCATTTTGGGGGGAATTGGGATATTCTGCTATTATGTGATTCAATAATACACACTTCTTAATTTAGTATCTCCTATACAAATCATATTTTGCAAACAATGGTTCTTGACAGACATGTATATAATATACAATTATAGCGGTAGTTTAAAAATATACTATAGTTTTAATTATATGCAATCAGAGACTTTAAAAAAATAAGCCTTAGAGTTGTGGTAGGGGTAAGCCAAAATAAAGAACTAAGGTATGAATCAGAAAAAATATGTCACATGAGTTGACCTAATTTTCTCTACTTGGTGTTTACTATCAAAATGAAATATTGCCTAATGAAAATAAAAAAGTGAACCTCCAAGCCGGGCTCGGTGGCTCAGCCTGTAATCCCGCGCCTTTGGGAGGCCGAGGTGAGTGAATTGCCTGAGCCTGCGGGTTCGAGACCCGCCTGGGCAGCGAGACCTCATCTTTACAATAAATCAAAAAATCAGCCGGGCGTGATAGCACATGCCTGTAATTCCGGCTACTTGGAAGGCTGAGGCGGAAGGATCGCCAGAGCCCAGCAGGTCGAGGCTGCAGTGGCCGGGAGCGGCCACTGCACTCCAGTCTGGGTGACTGAGTGAGACTCCAACTCAAAAAAAAAAAAAGTGAACCTCCTTCCACTCTAGAAAATTTTGTAATATTTTAGAAAAGCAAAGCTCAGCTAAAAAGGAGTTGTCTTTGAAGTCAAAGAATGTTTCAAATATTAAGCACATGCATTTTTATACATACATTTGTAGATAAATATCAGTCTTGCAGGCGCTGGCACACTCTAGTCTTCACCCACATTGTCACTTTGCATACTTCAGAAAACACAGAGACGTAATCCTACTGGATAAATAACTTGAAGTGAGGGCCTATTTATTGCTATAAGAAGACAACCATTTGCTTGACTCCTGGATCTGGCAATAATATTCCCCTTGTTACTGCATCAATAACATTTAAAGTCAATAAAATATAATAGATGTTTGTTGCAAAAATGCAGCAACTTTTATACTTCATTTTTTTGAATTATCTTCACCTTACACCTCTCACTTCCTACTTATTTTTCTTTCCTTGAAACTCAGTAATTTGTATGTTAATAATTTTTTTCACCTTCTTTTCCTTTGTGAACAGCTGCCAGTTTGACCTTTCACCTCACCACCATGGGCACCTTCTAAAACTTGATTAGCTGTGCCCTATATATCATTTTCAGAAAATTTTCCTCATTACGTCCAGTATCTAAGAGAGAAAGTAGCAGTTCATAACATTAAAAAGTATGCTTTTTTCAAATGTGCTATTTTTGTGGTAAAATGTTTTAATAATGATTTCTAACATTTTCTTGCAAAGATATAAGAAATTCTTTTATCATCATGGTACAAATTTCTTCTTTTCAACAGCAGAATTCACAGCCACTAGACTAGAAGATGAGTCTCTGTCCTACTTTGACTCTATCCCCTCACTTCCACCCTATCCCCACCCTCATCCTGTTCTAAGAAGGCCAAGCTGATATTGTCTGACCAGTAAAGCTACAAGAACAAAAGTGAAATGTATAAATTCAAAATATTTCGGCAAGTTGCCACTTAAAGAGAATTTCTAACTTGGAGTCAGTATAGTTTAATTTCGGGCTGACGGTTTTATACTAGTTTTCAGTTTTCTCTCAGCCTGTGCGTACTTTATACTTTTTAAAATATATTAAATGTGAAGTGTAGGAGAATATATATATTATATATATAATATATATATAATATATATGTATCATATTGATGACAATCATGCAAAAGCATCGTCACTCCCAAGTGGTGGTTCTAGCATAGGTAGATCCTAGAAATGTCTGGATACCTTTGTAAATGATGGAGACATAAGTGGTAGTGAATAGAGGATGTGAGTGTTGTGCCATATCTTCAACTTTGACTTCAGGCAAGCAAACATCACCTTTAAAGTATGAGCCTCAGAATTCCTCTTGTTAGCAGAACCCTGAGTGAGGTTGCAGATGAAAATGTCCCTCCATTGGCTTCCCAATTTCACTGCAGTGCCTTGGTTAAAATAGACTTGCCAAATCACTTCAGGAGAGTTGTTTAATTCCATCCTGATCAAATTTTACAGGTCTGTGATTCAAATTATTCCACGTTGTCGGCTATAAGACTTCATCAGGAATGAATTTGTTCTGCTTGGAATTCTTAGTTAGTATTCGAGAAAGACCTCTGTGATTAGCCAAATCAAAACCTTTCAGCGCCGGCAGCAGCCACATTCAGACTGAATCTTTGCAGCTGACTTTTCTAAGAAGACACTATCCTCTCTTTATCAAGGGCTAAAACACTTTATTTTGTTTCCCACTTTCAGTAAATAATTGAACTGTGAGGAAAACGCAGAATTTGGAGGAGCTGAGAAGAGACACGCCACATATCCACTCCCCAGGTGAGCATGTATCCCTTCAATGTCACTGCACATAAATCCTCTCAGTCCTCTCAACCCAGTCCCATAATCAGGGCAACAGAAGTGAGGCCTTTAGAATCCTGCCAGGGGGAACAGTTGAACCCAGGCAGCTCAAATTTGTGTGAAAAATATCACACCAGGGATGTCTCTGCCTGACTAAACAAAGTCATGTCTTGCACACTTAGAGCCAGAGTCTGCTTAAGGTTGATTGTCCTAACTACTGCAGGTAGCTTATTTCCCAGGGCCTCCAGGATTCAGAGCTTCCCTCCACTATATAAGACACTGGTCACACTTTCCTAGATCTTGGTGGAGATTCTAAATAGCCATTTTGTTGTTGCCTCAGACAAACACACACACACACACACACACACACACACACACACACACACTCAATGACAGGCATCTCTCCTGGCTTAAGTATGCACACAAGTAGAAAATTCTGATTTCTTGTTTCATGCATGGTTAGCTGTTTATTGCTATCATTTGCTGGTCGGCTAAACTCTTTGATAACTTTAGAAGGTGAGCAAGTACCTCCAGTTTACAGTTGAGTACCCTGATTGGGATGGAGCTGAGGTGGTTGGGAGCTTATTTGGATGTCTGGTGTGTGTTTGTGGCTTTGTGATGCTTCTGCTTACTGCTGCTTCAAAAACGGCAATTAATCAAGACAGCTGACAAGTCCTCTAGGATTGCTTTAGAACATTTAGTTGCCCCAGCATCACCTGAACCTCTTCACCCCAAAAGAGTTTAATGATTCACTAACATTGCAGAAGATGCATTTTGATGCATTTTGATGTGGCAACTCTACTCATAACTAATCATAACTAATGTTTTTCTTCCTAAACATGCATATTCTCCGCCTGATGCTTTTTGTGACAAGCACAGTTAACCACACGGAAAATCTAAGACATATGATCGTCATAGAAAATAATAATAATAGTCAATTAATGTTGGTTATTATTCTTATTTAATCTTTATAATAGTCATGAGAGATAGGTATAATTATCTTTATTTTTGAGGAAATAAAGCTCAAAGAGGTTAAAATACAGCTGGAAAGAGTACAATATTAATAGCAAAAAAATTTCCTCGTGTTATTTCCACCTTAATTTTCCAAACCAAGTAGCATGTTCATCATTGTTATTGGAATGGGATTTGAGAAAAAGAAATAAACAACCAGTCTTTAGTTTATGTATGCCCCAAAACCTAAGTGTAATAATTCAGTGTTCGAGGCAAACATAAGAATAGATATTGCAATTTTTAGGTAAAGAAAAAATATCAAAATTAAAAAGGAGGAAGATGCCTTCTTATTTGTTCTCTCTTCATTCCTTCCCCTGGCTAAAGAAAAATTCTCAGCTGGGCTCGGTGGCTCAGCCTGTAATCCTGCACCTTTGGGAGGCCGAGGTGAGTGGATTGCCTGAGCCAGTGGGTTCAAGACCAACCTGGGCAACTTGGCGAGACCTTGTCTCTACAGTAAAATCAAAAATTAGCCGGGCGTAGTAGCGCGCACCTGTAGTTCCAGTTACTTGGAAGGCTGAGGCGGAAGGATCACTGGAGCACAGCAGCGGGTCGAGGTTGCGGTGGCTGGGAGCAGCCACTGCACTCCAGTCTGGGCGACAGAGTGAGACTCCAACTCAAAAAAAAAAAAATTTTCCCAGTTTAGGTGTTTGTATACATGTGGTGAGTGAGAAAGAAAAAAAGGAAAAAAACACAAAAAACATGAAACTAGTCCTAAGTTGAGAATATTGCTTCCTGGAAAAAACCAAAGAGCATGTTAATTAGTGACAGGCCCATGTTATACATGGAACTATGGAAAGCCTAGGAGAGATTTTTGCATTAGAGATGGCAGGCAAAGATGATCCCAGTTAACTTGTTTCAATAAAAGGTGGATTATTTTACATAAATAAAATGGATATCAGTTGTTCCTTACATATTTTAGAGCTAGTGATGAAGATTTGCAGGGAGGATACATTTTAATTTACAACTATTGAGTTTGTAGTAACAGCAGGGCATTCAAGGTGACATATCTAGCAAGTAAATTTGAAATGTGGTACTGGAAATTAGGACATAATTTAAAAGTTAAGCATAAATATGTAATGGTTGAAGTCATGAAAAGTGAGCACAAAAAGGCATTTAATATAAGCAGTAGTCATGTTCCAGTTATGTTTTTATCCCCAATTTTTTTAAACAGGACCTAGGATCTCACTGATTGGATTTATTGGACAAATATGTGAAAAGAACAACTAGAGAGAAAGGGAAAGAAGTCAGACACTTGAGAGAAGACTCAGAGGCATAATCTGTGAAGAAATGGAAACTTCTCATAAGAATCAAAATCTCACTGAATATCATGAAAGGATACAGATTAGTCTAGAGGTTGTCAAACTATCTGCATTTTTCTATTTCTTAAAGAACTTAAAAACAAACAAAGGCTACCTGTTCAGATCACTTAAATCCAAATCTCGTGCGAGTGGTTACAGACATCAATTTTTTTTAAAAAATTGCTTTTCAGTCGCTTTTAGTTTTCAGCCTATCAAGAACCACTAGATTCAATGCGTTTTTTGATCACTCAAATCATGGAAATTCTAAGTTTTAGCAAGTTTAAAAGTACTTGTTATTAACAATTTTTTTTTAGCTTTGACTTTTCTAAACCTTCTCTGTCTACATCTGGTTTAATTGCATCATTACTCTGCTATCCAAAATCATGTTTGACCCTTTCTCTCTCACCTCCTACATTCCATCAGTCATCAGATTCCAGCATACGTTCCTTAGTTTATATTTCCCTTGCCACATCTGTGGCTTAACACAACACATCCACTTGCTATAGTTTAATAATTTGTTAAATGATAGCTTTAAGGTCAAACACAGTGGCTCATGATGACAGTAATCTTAGCACTTTGGGAGGCTGATGTGGGAAGATCACCTGAGGTCAGGAGTTCAAGACCAGCCTGGGCAACTAAAAAAAAAAAAATTAGATTAGCCAGGTGTGGTCACATAACACTGTAGTCCCAGATACTTGGGAGACTGAAGCAGGCAGATTGCTTGACAGTAAAAGCTAAAGGCTGCAGTGAGTTAGATTCCACCCTGCATTCCAGCCTGGGCAACAGAGCAATAATATTCTGTTTCGGTAAGAAAAAAAATACCTTTAATTTGGAGTGTTGGCCACTGAAATCTATCATTTTTTGCCACCAAACTTATCTTCCCAAACACAGATCAGATTGTACCACTTCTGTTTGGAAACGTTTTACGAATCCCTATTACTTAGAGCATAGAAGCAAAACTCAGTAGGGTCCTTTATGAAATAACTTCAACCACCCATTTCAGCCTCAACTCTTGCTGCATCCTCACTCTCTCCCCATGTCATAACCCCAAGAATGCCTGCTTTTCAGGCTTCACCAGACCCATGAACTCTTTCATATCTCTAAGTTTCATTCCTTCTTTACCTTATCAAAACATGTATTTTTCAAAATGAACTTGCTCAAAAACTACTTTCAGGAAGCTTTTTCTTCCCTAGTCAGAATTAATTCCATCGTTTGCTACTCTCCTGTCATGCTGTATCTATATTATAACACTTAATACATTATGTCTTACTTTATGGTAATTGCTTTAAACTTCTTTCTCCCACACTAGATTGTGATCCCTTAGAGACCAGCTGTCAAGTTTTAGTATCTTCCTATCCCACATTTCATCCAGTACCGTGCTTTTACAAAGTGAGTACTTAAAACAGGCTTACGTTTCTGACTTGAACTGAACTAACATCATACTAAAAATTTTTTTATGTTAAATTTTAGAAATAAATAAATATGTCCTGGGAACCTGGCAAACACTTTATCTAGGTATATATTGTCATTTAATACAATTTATGTGATTCAGTTCATTTTAAGCATTCATAGTCGTTTGCATTTATGAGAAGTTCTAACAAACAAATCTATCAGTTTTTGTTTTCTTGTTTTTGTTTTTCATTTGACCCTATTTATCTGTCAAACCAGAAGCAATTAAAAAATCCTGAGAGAAGGTGTAGTGCATGAAACAAAATTGCCTCTGTTCTTTCGGGATATAAGGTAAATTATGTCTGTAAAGTAAGCAGTTTGGATTTGGCCTATCTTTTTGCTAGAGCTAATGGATATTTCTTTCTATTTAATAATTATAGTGAGGACTATTTCTGAATAATCATGTGCTTAAAAAATATAAAATGATAGCTCTTAAAGCTTTGCTTGCCCCTCTTTTTTTTTATAATATGAAAGTCAAAATTGCTCTCATTGTGTTGTCTAGGTTGTACCATGCATTAAGAAAACATTCTACCAGAATAAATAGTAAATGACTTTCCTAGCCGCATGCCTTCTGCTTAACTAATGATCCATTTAGAGGAGCCCTAATCAGTTCTTGCTTCCTTAGGCATATAGGTGATATAATGCATGGATGGAAGCTATAGTTATAGCATTCATTTATTATTTTTCCAATGATTTACAGAAAATCACCTTTCTAACATGTCTGCAAAAATACTTTATTAATGAGACTTTCTAAAGTCAAATTATAATCTATATTAAAGAAAAAAATCAAATAGTTCCTGTTATTTTTCCCCTCTGTATTACAAAGAGTTTCTTTTCTGGTTTGCTAGTTTCTTTTATTTTTTCCATGCTGTTTAAATACAATAACTAAATTATAATTTAGAGTTACTGCCTGAAAATGAATATGCACCTCTTTTGGCAAATCAAAAATTCAAACACATACTTCCATTTTAGAATATAGAAATGTATTTTAATGGGAATTATAACTGATCATATCAAATCATGAGGTTGGTGGTAGCGGTGGTGGGTAAGAGGAATATTTAAATGCAAGATAGTCTTGTCAGATGGGACATTATTCTGCAGATATATGCTGCAAACTAGAGACTAGTGAAAGGCTATATACATGATAAAACTCATTCATACACATATTTATATACATATCCAAAATGTTATCTTAAAATAAGATAACATCTATCATATGTATCTGCTTTTTGTGGGGAGAGAGTTATTTTTGATATGCTTGTCCACTACTGTCCTAAAAAGCTACAAAAATAAAAGTTGTATCAAGAGCATTTCTCCTACTTTGTTTAAACTCTACACACATAATAAGTCTTGCCTATGAATGTACTTATTTCTGAACAACATTACTAATAGTCTCTGCACTCTGTGAAAGAACCCTTTCTTCTGATCATCCTGATAAAAAATAACACCCTTGGGCAAACCTCTCGGTTCCCCTCCAACTGTGGGAACTTTTCTGTTTTTTCAAAAAATCTTGCTTTGTTTAAAAAAAAAAAAAAAACACTGTCTGTAGCCCATTTGTCTTTTTTTTTTTTGCCACTAATTTTATTCCTGACACTAATATCAACTGACATTATTTTGCATATTTTAAATTTATTGTTAATTATTTACTTTCCACCAGAAGGTAAACTAAATAAAAGTAGATCCTTTATCATTTGTGTTCCTCATGGGAACTCCAGCACCTAGGACAGTTCTTGTCACAGTGTAGGAGCTCTTTAAATATATAGAGTTTACATTTAATTCCTAAATAACTATAGCCACAAGTTGAAATAATATGGTAAATTCTAGAATGTTCCCATTTTAAAAAATAAAATGGCCGGTAGTCTAAGCAAACTTTGTTAACAAATAAATAACGTTGTAACATTGGAGATGATAATAAAGAATATATACATCTGTATAGTTATTTAATCATAAAGCATTATTTGCTGTCTTGTGGTTATTTTCTGTGCTAGATTATAGAGATTTAATTATAAATATGATCTCATGTTCTTTCTTGTGAAAAATATGTCTCTTCAAGAAAATCATATTTTGATGAAGTAACATAGGTAAATAATCTCAGTCCTTTGATTAAAGAATAAACAAAACAAAGCAAAGAGAATTATAATGCAGGATGGTTCAGTGGAAAGTGTAATCGCCTCTTTGGGAGAAGCTCTAGAGAGACAACAACAGAGTGAGGCTTAAGCTGCACACTTATAGGTTAAAGTATAGTATACTGAAACAAAACAAACAAAACCCAATCAATTTTAAAATAAGCAAAGAAAATAGATTTTTTTTCCCAAAGAAGACATACAACTGACTCACAGATATATGGAAAGGTATACAAGTTCACTAATCATTAGGAAAATGCATGTGAAAACCACGGTGAGATCTCACCTAATTCCTGTTAGAATGACTATTTACAAAAAAGATGGCAAGTGCTGGCAAGGATATGGTGAAAATGCCACCCTGAAACACAGTTGATAGAAATGTATATTGTAGAGCCATTGGGCAAAACAGAGTGGATATTAATTTGTTTTGTTTTGTTTCTCCATTAACTTACTGTGAGTCTTTAGAAAAATCAGTATCTTCTATATTTTCTCTTAACCTTTATAGGGGAAGAAGGCAGCAGTTCTCTCCTCTATAAAATGATTCTCCATCACAGCCAGGCTTTGTTATCCGTTTCACTTCCATTACAAGAGTGTATGACTGCATCACCATCTTTGCCCCAGTACTGCAACTTGGCTAAACTTGGTTTAATAGTATTTAATTTAAAAATATTTACAGACATAAAAGTATGTCATCTTTGTTTTTTATGATGAAAATAAGTCTCTTTGAAATTTTCTCTCTTCAAATGATTATTGGTGCTGAATAGACAGTCTAGACATTATTTATTTATTTTTAAATTTTTATTTTAAAGAGTGGGGTACAATTCAGGGTTAGATATTAAATGGTCATTGTACAGCCTAACTTTGATTCTCACTTCACCTGGTTTGAGATCAAGTACCCTTATTGATGAAGTGTGCCTCCCCCATCCCCAGCAGCTTCCCATTAATGCCAATCACTTTCTTCTAGTATTATGATAATTGTTCAGGGTCCGCTTATGAATAAGAACATGTGGTACTTAGTTCTTTGTTTCTGTAACAGATCACTGAGCACTATAGACTCTAAGGCCATTCAAGTTGCTGCAAAGTTCATAATTGTGTCTTTCTGTATGGATGCATAATATTCCATTGTGTATATGTACTACATTTTTTTTACCCAGTCCACTTTTGATGGGCAGCACAGTTGGTTCCATGTTTTTGCTATTGTGAATAATGCTGCAATAAATATGCATGTGCAGATATAGTCTAAATTTTAATTATACAGAATAGAAGATTAACTTCCAGTATCTTGAAGTCACCATTTTCCAATGACACCAGGAAGTCATCTAAGGTTTTTAATCAGAAGCGTGAAGAATAAATCATAAAGGGACAAACCAAGAAAAGCTGAGTCAAGTTTTGACTGTGCAGAAATAAGCCTGACATAGTGACAATGATTTGGTTTAAAAAATGGTAATAGGTATTGAAAAACACGATGGATTTAAGAAATAAGTTAAGAGACAGATTCAAGAGGGATTTGAAATTAATCGAATAAAGAGATGATAAAAATTGAAACACCAACGAGAATATCCTGGCAGCTGACTTGAGGGTGACTAAGCATGTCAGAAAGACACTAAAGGAAAAAATGGTTCAGAGACGATAATTTAAATTTTGAGAATGATTGGATGCTAGGTGTCTAAGCGCTATTCACATGGTTTTATACACACACACACACATATACACACACATATTTATTTATTTATACATATGTATGTGTGTGTGTCTAAGAGTTATTCACATGGGAAAATATATACATATATATGGGTCTACAGCACAGAGAAATAATCTATAATAAAGATAAATTAGAAAATTGATACATTTGATGCCACATGAAGTCTTGGGAAACAATGAATGATCTAAAATAAGAAGCATCACATTGATAGGGGAAAGGTTATCTCCAACATAGCCACAAGGATCACCATTCTATAAATGTAAAAACAGAAAAATTTCTAAAGGTTATTGATAAGAGGAGGGCAGGCAAAAAAGTCAAGAGAAGAGAATGATTTAGAAAGCAAGGACTATTCAATAGCATCATAAGCTACTGAATGGTGACATAAATATTAATCTGAAAACAGATGTTATATTCAGCAGTAAGAAGACTGTAACCATTGTAATAAAAATGTTACTATAGACTAGAATTTCAGAGACAAAAGAAATTTAGAAGTGTTCATGAAGCATAAGAAAATGGAAACAGGGAGGTCCCAGTCCTTTTGTGAAATTTGACAAGTAAAGGAAAGATTGTTGGAGAAAGAAGATGGCATATAGTTTGTTTTTACAAATTAAAAAGACCAACACATGTTCACACAGGAGGTAGTAGAGATGGTTAAGGTGATATGACAAGAAAGGGATGGTAAGATTCTTGTGATAATATTTCTCAATTCAAATTCTATGTCTGGGTAATGCTGTGTAATCTATTTCCTGTTGGAACATTTATAACATATAATGACTTTATTTATTTATTTATTTCTCACTGTGTCACCCAGGCTGAAGTACAAGATCATGGCTACCACAGCCTCTACCTTGCTGGGCTCAGGCAATTCTTCTGCCTCAGCCCCCAAATAGTTGGAACTACAGGAGAATACCACCACACCCAACTAATTTTTTAATTTGTTGTAGAGATGAGTTGTCATGATGTTGTTCAGGCTGGTCTTGAACTCCTGGTCTCAAGCAATCTTCTTGCCTCCATCTTTCAAAGTGCTGAAATTATATAATGAGCCAACACACCCAGTATTATGATGACATCTTAATAAAGTCCCTGTAAATGTGGTAATAAACTGATTTTGTGTATCCCAGATTTTACACAAATTAATATCAACAAAGTACTCTTTTTCTTATGTAATGCCTGTTCATTTTCTAAAGGAATGGAATTTTTATTTTGAAACTTTGTGGTAAGATAGGATTTCTACTTTAGGGAATATAATATAATGAGATTCTTTGCTCAAATGGAGAGATTCATCTTAACAGCAGGATAAACTGTCTTAGTGTTAAGGGATGAGTGTAAGTTGATAGTTTCTATTTCTCTCTAAGTTTAGGGTAATATCATAGCAGCACACACAGAAATAAGCTGGCAGACACCCAAACTGTACTACACACATAGAAAGCCATACACAAACATGAACATAAACACAAAAGATGAATAAACACACAACTGCTAGCTCTTAAACACATATAAATTCACATAAATGGAGACACTACATATTATTTGGATGGAGCTGGATTGTAGTTTACAAAAAGAAGTTTAGTTATTTATATTGGCACTCATCTGCTTGCTAGGGAAATTTCTTCAGCAGCTTTATACAGCTTCTATGTAGAAAAAGAGAATTCATAGTTGGGACTGATCCGGGATTACATTTTTCCAGGTTGCTTGAAGAAGAACATAAGATAAAATAATTGAACATATCAGGAAAAGAAAGGGTAAGGTATTTCACAATAAAAAACCTTTTTAAACATAAAACTAATCATAATTATAACGATAGAAGGTCATCAGAATATCTGGAACCCTAACAGGCAAAATCTGGTTTCAGATTTTGTGCTCTGGAAAGGATTGGTCAACAAGATAAAAAGATAAATTGTCTGGATATCTTGATGGAGTCAGCGATCAGCTGTAATAAAAAATACTGAGTAAGAAAGAAAGAGAGAAGATCATATTTGGCAATTCTATATTGAATTTATGATTTAGGAGATGAAATAAAGGTGATAAAATCTAGAAATCTAGACTCTGGTTCTGCCAAGTGGGTGAGCAGAGTAGAAAGGAGATAGATGTCACTGGAGATGAGATTAAGGGATTGTAAAGTTAGAATATGGAGTGGACTATCTATATGGCCACTGTAGTTATCTACCCTAATATTAGGAATATTGTGAGTTAGGTTCTAGAGTCTTCAAGGAACTGCAGGTAGATGAATGGCAAAGTGAGATACAGAGAATGTAGGTAGTAGAATGAAATAGTATGTCATAAATGAGCTGAGAGTTGATTTGTATGATAATATTTGGGGATAAAATAATACATAATTGCTATTAAAGTTCAAACAATGAAGAAAATTACAAAGAAAAGTAAGAAATTAAACGAGTGGAGATTGTCACTATTAATATACTTTCACAATCTTTTTTTGGAATACCTTTAACCCCAGAAGCAAGGTCTTTTCATGAGAATGCAGGAGTTCTTACCTGGATGTGGAAAATCATCTCCAAACTCACTAGCAGTTACCTAGGCTCCTCAGTTACTTAGATAATAGCATTTTAAAATAACTCTCCATATATTTTAACATTGGGTAGTTAGCATAATCACCTAGGTGTGCCTATGTCTTTAAAAATATTGAGAAAAAGGAGATACCAAGATGCATAGAAGCATTACACACTTGGCTCTTTCACATATAATTATTAAATATTATTTAATATACAAGATTCCCGAAATCTTGTATGGCAACATGACAACATATAATTTCAAGCAAGTGTACAAAAGAAATCACTGGCTTTTTGCATCATGATTTATTTCACAAAGACAAAAGGCATGACTTTGCAAAACTATAGCAATTCATCATATCTGACATAAAAAAATGTCATCCTAAGTATACCCAGACACATTGCTAATGTGTCTGTATTTTTGTTCCATATCAGAAATTTTCATCCACAGAAAATTTCTCTTTATAAGATGCTAGCTATTTCATTTCTGAAAATTCTTATCTTCCTGAGATAAAAATTATAGTAGTCTCTCAAAAAGAATAATTATTTTGTATATTTACAGATTCCTCAGTAATTTATTGAACATTGTTTTTAAAACAGTCTTTCGGACATGATTCATAACATAAGCTCAATGCATAGGGAATACTGTTAAATCTCTCTCTCTCTCTCTCTCTCTCTCTCTCTTTCTCTGTTTTGTTTTTTGTTTTTGTTTGTTTTTGGGAACTGGTAGACTGTGGCTGAAAGATAGTTGTTCCCAGACTAAGGAAATGTGATATACTTCCCAGTGAGGAGAATAAAAACCCTTTCAGTTCTTTCCAGGGCAGCTCTATTACAAGCAGTTATATTCTAAGCTTTAGTGTCATTCTCTGAGAACAGGCGCCACTGAGAGAGAGAGGATTTACAGATGGGGAATGGTAGTTACATTTTAACATCACAGTGTGAGGGCAATTGTCCACCTTCGTAGGCACCTGTTCCTGTGGCATTAACTTGTATGTGGTCTCCCTGAGAGGACATCGCTTGGCTGACCTTAGGCTGTAAATTAGAAACACACTGTCCAGCACATGGTCAATGAGGATGAGAGCAAAACAGTAGAGTAAAAAATAATAATAATAATTTCTGATTTCTACTAGCTTGGAAGCTTATTTTTAGATAATTATATTAGGAACAAACAGGAAATTTCTCTTTGAGCAAAGCTGATACTGACTAGATGGCTATTTTTTTCACCTATAAGTGGTTATGTATCCCAGGAATAGGTCCTGGTTTTAGAGGCCTTTTCTGGGCCCAAAAGGTCATTCTCTAATTCACTTACACATCCTTAATAAATATTTTTACTCAGAAAATGAAAATGTTACTTGAGATATAATAATTCCCATAGAAGAAAAAATTTTAAGAATAATTATAGCCAGGGTATCCTACTTAAAGCACCCCTTCAGTCCTTCTCCATAAGCATATGCTTATTTGGATAATTATTATACTTTAATTAAGTTTCATTTCTGTTATTCATACGTTTAGGATACATGCAGGTTTCCTGAATATTTTTGAAGTAATTGTGCAGAAAATTATTACATAGAATGGTTTAAAATGGGATATATATAAATGACAGACTAGAGTCTAAAAACTGAAAATACCAATATTTAACTAAAATAAATATTTTAGTTAAAATACTTTTAACTAAAAAGAATTAAAATTATATATCCAGATTTCCCATATATGAAAATTTTCTAGGTGCAGAAAAATCCTCTTTCCCCGAAATTCTGCTGAATTTCCTTTCAGCCGTCAATAGGTAAGTAAAAATCTACTTAACATTTCAAATTAATTAAAATTTTAAAAGTTGGCTAATTTTTAGTTTACACACTCATTGTTTACAGGGCAAAAAAATGCAATTTCTGCTCGCTGAGATGGCTTTGTTTACATTATTATTCTCATGGTTCATTGAGCCCATTTTTCATGTCAGCATCACACTTCCTTTCTTGCTCACAAGTGCCCACCATCTTATAGTTAGATTGAAGACAATGTAGTTCAATGGGCCACGCTGTAGAGAATGACTTCACATTCTACTTGCCGAGTTCTTCTAAAGCAGTAGATGTCCAGATAGCCATCAATAACTGAGACAGCCCCTACCTCCTTTAACACAACCTATGCAGTATTAGGTAAATCAGAAGCACATTTCCCTCACATTCTAATTGTATATTTTTTTGAAACCAACAAACTCTGGCATTTTTCGTTTTTTTAATTTTTATTTTATTTTAAAGATGTGGGGTACAATTCAGGATTAGGTATGCAAGTGGTCATTGTACAGGTAGTTTGGACCCCTCTTTGGTCCCTGCTTCACCTGGTTTGAGATCAGGTACCCTTATTGATGTGTCCCCCCTAAGAATCCTTTGGTTGACTGGTCACAGACTTTTAACATCATATAAGTCTGATGCTACCTAATATTAAAAAGCTACCTAATATTAAAAAATCCATATTTAAAATGGTATCCCCAGAAGGCCATATTAGTTTAACCCCCATCTGCTTTCTACTCTTAGGAAATGACATTATTTTATCTCTCAGATCTCACTGGGGGAAAAAAAAAACAAAAACAAAACAAAACTAATACAATTCTGAGACATAATTTAGGGAGAAATATAGTGAAAGTAAATTCTTCCTTTTGTAAATAAGTATGAGACATTTTTAGATAATTTTTTTTCTTTGCATGTGTCAGACTTTATACACAAATAATAATGATGCAGCTATGGTTTGAATACTGTGCTCTCCAAGCCTCATGATAAAATTTAATCCCCAATGTTGGAGGTGGAGTCTAATGGGAAGTGTTTGATTATAGAAGTGGATCTCTCATTAATAGATTAATGTCCTCCCTTGGGGTAAGTGAGTTCTCACACTGCTAGTTCTCATGAGAACTAGTTGTTTAAAAGAGTTTTGCACCTGCCTCCTCTCTCTCTTTCTTCCTTTCACCATGTGTTCTCTGCACACACTGGCTCCCCTTCTCCTTCCATATTGATTGGAAGCAACTTGAGGCCCTCATAAAAAGCAGATGCTGGAGTGAAGCTTCAAGGTTCTTGTACAGCCTGCAGAACATAAGCCAAACAGATCTTTATTCTTTATAAATTATTCAGCCTAAGATAGTCCTTTAGAGCAATGGAAAACGGACTGAGATAGATGCTAACCTATATTAAACACCCATCATGTGTCAGGCACAGTGGTAAGGAGTTATGTGGATTGTATCATTAAACTCTTCCACCATGCCAATGAGTCAGACACTATTAAACATAAGAAAAAGGAGATGCAGAGAACTTAAGTGATTTTTCCAAGGTCACACAGTTAGTGAGGGGCAGAGACAGAATTCAAGGTCATAAATGTCTGATGCTAAACTGTACTCTTTTCATTGTCTTATTGGAAAAAAAAATCTTTTTATTGACACAAATATAACCAACAGCTAGGAAAATATATATAGAAAGACAGATAGAACAAGAGAGAAAGAGAAATTTTATTCAAGTTTAAACACAAGCCCAATTTACTACTTCTGCATCCAGTGGAGCTTGAAATTCATGGTAATCCACACATATATTTAGGTGTGTGTGTCTGTGTGTGTGTGTGTGTGTGTGTGTGTGTGTGTGTGTGTACACATATATATGTGTATATATGTGAAGTTTGTGTTGAAAGAGAACTAATTTTTTACCTGAAATATTCCACAGCATATGTCACATAAATTGCAGAAAATATCCTAAGAAGAAAATTTTGCTAATAACTACTTTCAAAGAACGAAAAAAAGTCAGATAAGAATATCCAGGGACAATTTCAAACTGTACAGCTGTATGTTGTTTTTGAAGTGATATGAATCGAATATGATCAGCAATAGTTATTTCACTGAGAAAAAGTTCACCTTTAGAATGGAGTATCGCTTATGCTGATTTGAGTTATACACATGAAAAGGAACACCCAAGTTGTCTCATCTAATCTTGACATGGACAGCATCCACAAGATCTATTGTCATTTGCAGCTCAAAGCTGCTGCCTAGGGAAGAAAGAATGCTTTGATAACTCATTGTATCAAAAGAAAAAGATTTCACTGTGTGAAATATTGATTAAAACTTTAATGTAAAATTGGTACTTTGTGAAAGAAACTTGTAATGGCAACAAAGAGAATAACAAAGAAAATACAAAGGATTTTTTTTAAAGATTGTTTTCAAAAAAGGTTGGTCTTTAAATAAAATATTGAGAAAAAATGTACATTGCATTGTAATACTTACATCAATATAATTTTTAAATTCACAATGGCAATATTCCTTCTTCACATTGTTATTATTGGTTTATATTTCAAAGTCAAAATGCATTCTTTATTATTATTGTGGTTAATAAAATGAGTGCATTTCAGTCACAGCTTTCATAATATTATTCATCTCAGTACAAACAAGTCAAGGTAAAGTCAATAGGGTAAATCTATATTTTACAGTCAAAGAAGATTGATGAATCTATCTAAATTTTTCAAGCCTATAACATATTTATAAAATACTACAATGTGATAACAATGATTTTTGGAGTTTCTCTTTTATTAGGGGATGTGGGAAACTATATAATATAATTAATCATAGTAAAGCGGTAATGGAAAATTTGAAAAATAGAGGCCCCCATGGTGATTATACTATTAGGAGTATTTTGAGAAATGCTTAAAACGTGAAGAAGTCACCCTGCATAAATTTTATTGCTTTTGAAAATAATGGGGGTGAAGTGGGAAGAAAGTGAAAAAACGGATTGAAACAGGAAAATCAAGATGAATTTCAGCTAAATTACTGCAAGCTTTTCAGAAAACGATAAGAACAAAGACATGTGCCTGCCTCATCTGCTCCTTCAAATGACTTTTAATTTGGTCCAACTACATTTACCATGCACCCACTCTGGCAACTGCTATTAAAAGACAGGTATAAAAATATGGCTCCTTTTCTTTGATTCAGAGATGTTTTCCTGTAAAGTATTGTATGCATAAATTTTGTCTGAAGATATATATAGTATTTTGAGAGGACATGTGATGAAATGGAGCAAATTATATTGGCACCGTGCCTAGAAAATAGTATACAGTTAAGAAATATCAGTTGATATAGTCTAGGGATTTCTAGAGGTACAGGAACATTAGCTGAGTCCTGGTTCCTTCTCTGACACCTCAGTGTGAGATCATGGGTTTGGAGACATATTTATTCACCATTGATTAAAAAAAAAGTGAGGAGCAAAATACTTCTAAAGCTTGGTTCTAGCTCTCTAGCAATATTATTATATGACTTTTAAAAAGGGAAGTGTTGCTCAAACATTCTAGGTGCAACTTAGGGGAAATGACGAAAGTATTTGAGATAGGAGTCAGAAACCAAGTGAGGAAGGCAGCTGGGTTGAGGCTCTGAATTCACATCCTGAATTCAAATCCTGTGATTACTATGAGCTGTATAATTTTGGCAAGCAGCTTAGACTGTCCCTCGGTTTATTTTAATTAGATCTTTCTCATTGGATTATTGGACAGATTACGTGAGCACATCTGAGGTGTTTATAACTCTGACTGGAATACAGTACATGCTCATTTTAGAAGTTAGTAAAAATGACTCGAGCTTATAGTATCCTGGAAATTCTCATTGTTTTCTGTTTTGTAACCTGTAAGTTTGTAACGTCACATACTCCGAACTCACCTTTGTACTGATAAGAGTGCTCTTTTATCTTTTTGATACGGCAATGGACCCAGAAATAGTCTTATACTACTTGCAAAATGAAATGAAGTGGTGATACATCTAACCCATTTATTTAAGAACAGTCACTCTTTCTCCCTTTTTCTTTCCTACTCCTGAAACAAATTTGTCTAACATATCCAAAAATTAAGACAAACTGTGAAGATTCCTTTGTTGGTTTAAGATATTTGCCTAACTAGTTCACATAACATATTGTGTAGAAGTATGGCATGTTTGGGGATTGGGGAGTAACTCTCAAAACA
Source organism: Cephalopachus bancanus (assembly GCA_027257055.1). NCBI lineage: Eukaryota > Metazoa > Chordata > Mammalia > Primates > Tarsiidae > Cephalopachus > Cephalopachus bancanus. The sequence continues at coordinate 8,646,830 of JAPVLO010000024.1, read as the reverse complement.
CTCCTTTTTAACCCAGTCTTTCAATATCTTAGTCTTCTTTGTCCTTCAACTCATTGTTTTTTATTTCATAGCCAGACAAATCTAATTATTTTCCTAATGTGGAGGTCTGTGACTAACAGTCATTCCTTTGGGATTTGATCAGAAACATCAGTCCTGCTTGATGTATAATATGAACTAGAGCGAGTTTGCTAGCTGTAACCTTTATCACACGTGGTATCAGTCAGCAATTTAAACACAAACACTTAGGAAGAAGGTCAGGTTAAAGATAAAGAAGACGGTCTCAAAAAAATAAAAATAAAAGACTTTAAAGTGATATTTAATTGAATTGCTAGCTCTGCCTTAAAAATTACAAAGACTGGACCCCTTTCCCACAGTCCAATCCATGTACCACCTCATTCTGTAACTCTACCTACAGTACGACTTTGTTTAGTTGTGCTTTAAAAATCAAGTTTTTGATCATTTTGTTCCATGAAAATGATAATGTCTGATGTGTTAGAAAAAATTATCTTTTTGGTTAAGGTAATTAAGAATGGGCAATATCTATATAAATATATGATATATTTAATATTTTAACTTTTCTTATGTTCAACATTTCTTATAATGTGATGTCAGTACAACTAAATTACCCCTAAATTCAACTCTGGCTGCATTTTATTCATTCAATCAGTAGTTACGTACGAGTTTTGAAAAACGAAGTATTGCCGGGCTCGGTGGCTCAGCCTGTAATCCCGCGCCTTTGGGAGGCTGAGGTGAGTGGCTTGTCTGAGCCTGCAGGTTCGAGACCTGCCTGGGCAACTTGGCGAGACCTCATCTCTACAATAAATCAAAAATCAGCCAGGCGTGGTAGTGCATGCCTGTAATTCCAGCTACTCAGAAGGCTGAGGTGGAAGGATCGCTGGAGCCCAGCAGGTCAAGGCTTCAGTGGCCGGGAGCAGCCACTGCACTCCAGCCTGGGCGACAGAGTGAGACTTCAACTCAAAAAAAGAAAAAGAGAAAGAAAACGAAGTATTCACCCACAACAATTTCATTTGCACGGCACATCAGTTTGACCCCTTTACCTAGTCAACCTGGTTTTGACTCAGTTGTTACAGATGTACATGCTTGCAGTAGCCAGGCAAATCCTATTAACACCAAAAGCAAGCATAAGATGAATATTGTTATGTTTTAAAGGAAGTCTTATGACAGGAAATTAATATTATTCTGCAAATCATAGTCTACAATATTTTAGAAATAATGTCTGTTTTTCTGTGAGAAGTTGACCTGCTTGGATTTGGATGAGATACATTTATGCCTGACTGTTTCAACTACGTCAAAATTTCCTAAAGCCATTCACCATGTGGATTGCTGTCATGGATTGGAACAAAGCAAGCTCCATGTTTAAGTCTTATGGTTCAATTGCAGAATTTCAGCCTCATTTGATTCTTGGAATTTTACTTGGCAAAAGTAGGCGCTGTGTACATTTCAGGCTGAAAGAGTATTTTGGTTGATGTATATTAATATTATAATTATAGTATTATATATTAAATAATGTCAATAATATGTAATATATTATAATATTATAATTAATATTGATGCAATATTAATGCTTCAAAACTCCATATACTTAGCCCAGTCTTATAGAACACATTGAAACATCTACATTAGACCCAGAGAAATAAGTCCACAGTATAAAACTCATGGAAAATTTTCCAGAAGCAATCTAGTGGATAATCTTTGAGGATCTTGATTCTATTCATTGTCCTCTAAGTCAGTCTTGTCCTCACAGATTTTTTTTCCTGCCCCAATATTTAATAGTATTTATCTTTTTTCCAGAAGAAAAAAAAAATGAAAGTGCTCTGAATCTCTTTACAGACATTCTGAACACTAATAGCAAGTGTTTGAATAAATGAATGAATAAATGAATGAAGTAGTCATAGTAATCTTGAAATGTATTTCAGGGTTACATCAAACATGTATTTTATTTAACTCCAAATTCAATTAAAAACTTAGTATCACAGACTATGTATTTATGGGGGCAAAAACCTTTTGAGACATGCTAATAGGTGCTTAACATGGTATAGTACCATTAAGCTTAACTCCTGCCCAGTTTGGAAGTGTCTAAAATCAGTTTCTGACTCATAAGAACATTTCTCAACCTCGGAGAGCTCTGTAACTGCACTTATCACAGCAGTACTTCACTGTGGTCCATAGCAGAGTGTCCCCAGATGAATGTTTTTTTCCAACATCCAGGAGTTTACCAACATTTTGATGTTAAAATTTTTAAAAATTAGCAGGCCTGTGAAAAGTACAGTGATTTATTCAAGAAGGTCTATAATAATAGATACAGAAATGATATTTAGGTGTCTATTTTTTACTCAATCTGGGCATGTGAGTATCTTTATAAGTTGTATAAAGTGAATAAGAGTCACCCCAAATCAGTGTGTCAGCACCATCTGGTAACTAATCACAAGCAATTCCTTAAAAGTACTAACATGATGAAGGACAGTGATGCACATTTCTAGACTACTCTTGGAACCCCAGCCTGGTCAAGGGACAGGATACTCTCCTATGCGCAAATCCTAAAACTCTTTGCAGCATGTGCTTTACCGCACTAGCCTGATAAAAAAGAGAGAGTCAAGGAATCCCTTGAAGAGGAGTAATGAGTTCAGAGCCTACACATTTTCCAGTTTAGGCTCTGGGTACCTGTTCAAACAGCACTGCTTCCTTCACCTCCACCTGGTCCCAGACAATAGCATTGGAAGACATAGAAAATTTCGAGATATGCAATCTAAAGCCACAATAGGGGTTCTGTTGGCCATGGCCTAGGTACCATACTAGACTCCTCCCAAAGGAAGAACTAACTCAAACCAACCCCAAAGTAAGTTTTATTCATTAATTCTCACTGGGCACCAGCACCAGTTATTAAAGAAAAACTGCTTGTGTAAACTACCATTGCTTAGATGATCAAAAAGAACCAAACTTGAGTTGTATCTGTTACCAACTACCTCATCCTAATTTATTTCTATAACTACATCTCCATAACTTCCTCCTCTGTGTCAGACTTCTCTTTTTTTTTTTTTTGAGTTGGAGTCTCACTCTGTCGCCCAGACTGGAGTGCAGTGGCCGCTTCCGGCCACCGCAGCCTCGACCTGATGGGCTCCGGCGATCCTTCCACTTCAGCCTTCCAAGTAGCCGGAATTACAGGCATGCACTACCATGCCCGGCTGATTTTTTTATTTATTGTAGAGATGAGGTCTCGCTGCCCAGGCGGGTCTCGAACCCGCGGGCTCAGGCAATCCACTCACCTCAGCCTCCCAAAGGCACGGGATTACAGGCTGAGCCACCAAGCCCGGTTCAGACTTCTCTTTTTTGTCTGACTAGGTCAATCAACAGTTGATGATTGCTAGAAAAATTTGTCTTTATAAACAACATCTTCATGTTCCCAAGCATATTCCCCACTTGGTAATACTGGCACAAGTCTGGTATTCTCCTTAACTACAGCTTTCTTCTTCCTCCTTCTCAATATTATTAAAATTTTACTTTATCTATGTCTGGTTCATTACTTAATCTAGTCATATAGAACACATGGTTGCATTCACATTGGAGCCACAGGAATAAGTTCACAGTACAGAACTCATGGAAAGTGTCTGAGATACACATCATCATTTTGGGTCAGAGGTATCTTGATTCTACTTATTGTCTGCATCAGCCTTGTTTTTACAGATTTAAGAAGATTATTTAGAAGCAATTTAATTTATAGAACAGCTTTATAAACATATATTGCAGAGTTTGTTATTAGGAAAGAGGAGAAAGGGGTGTGATGGTAAACTTGTCACTAAGTTAAAAACACCTTGCTTTGTCCTCAGCTTAGAAGCAAATTTGCCAATACATCCCTTTCTCCTCTTTCCTTAAACACTAGACAAGTTGCTTTGAATCAATGAATGTGGTCAGATTACGCTTTAAAATCTTTTGCTTGTATCAAGAATTTCTCCTGTTCTACCATATTGTTTTCCCTGAATTTGCATGATGTCTGGAAAAATGCTACCTATGAGACCACTATTTTGAGTTAAATGTGATAGATGCCTTCCTTAAGCCTAGCAAGTTATATGAGTGGAATAACACATTAAATCGTTATCATGACATTAGTTCCTTAGGTGGATTTGCTGTCACAGGACAAAAGACAAAACCCCTAGGAAAAATGAAAGACAATCTGTGATGGAAAAAAAAAAATGTATTATGTTTAGGTTTTGTTTCCCAGTAAAGCAAAACTCACATGAAAAACTCGCATGAACTTTATATAACTGAAAGTCCTCCTGAGGACTAGGGACCAGGAGGGAAGCCACAGACTGGTAGAATAAAAAGACCTTACTAGAGGTATTGATCCTAGATAATAGGTTTCCCCACTTCCAAGCATTTTTCTCACATTCACATTTCTTACGTATCAGGAATTTTTCATGTATTATATTGTATGTAGATAAGTAGGATGAATATCTTATTGAAAGTGAGCTATTCACTATTTACAATTAGAGTAAACACAGTCCCTGGCACAAAAATACAATCCTATATTCAATACTTTTGAGCACCTGCCACACAAGCACTTTCCTTGCTAGGTAGTGGTAATTAAGAGATAATTCAGAGATAAAGAACTCAAGTCTTCTAGCCTCAGCAGCACAACATTCTAGTGAAGGAAGGTGATACATACAAGACAGATTACTTTGCTGGAGAATTCTGTTTTCTTTCTTTTTTTTTTTGAGAGAGAGAGACAAATGTTCACTTTATTTTAAATAAAATTTCTGTGATGAATTAGAAAATTCTCAAACTCAGAATGTTCTCAAAGAACTGAAATGACAGTTTGGCTGTAAAAAAACATTACAAGGTGACAAATAATATTTGGAACTCTGCTTTCAATCCCCCAATCAAATGTCTCATCTATAAAGCCTTAGCTGAAACAAGGTCATTTGGTCACTTCCCTGTAAAAACACTATCCTTTGCACATACTTTCATTACTATACTTACCATACTGTGTAACAATAATATGTTTACATGTCTATCTTCACAACTAAATCTTAAGCTTCTTTAAAGCAAAAGCTTAACTTTTATTCAACTCTGTACTCTTAGTTCCTAACAGAGTTTGGTTTGTAATGAGTATTCAAATGTTTCCTAAATGAATGAATGAATGACTATTCATATTATGAACAGTCTTTGAAGAGAGCTTAAAGGCAGAGCATTAAGTCTTGTGAAGAAGAAGCCATCACCCAGGAGATGACCTTCAACTTGAGTTTTGAAGGATAACACAAATTATGCTAGTATGCAATCAGACAAAGCTCAACAAATTTCTAAGCTGATTCTAAATGCATTCAACTAAATTGCTTAGAGTGTCCAAACACAACCTAAAGACAGATTGTCAAAATAAACTAGAAATTGCTTAGGGAAATATGCTGAAGCTCAGAGCAGCCAATGTATTCATTTTTCAAGCAGTGTAAGCAAAAATTTATGGGGAAAAAAAATCTAAGAAAATTTATAGTAGTGAACTTCTTCAGTGAAACCATATACCATGTTGTTGCTGTGACTTTTCCCTACATTTCAGGGCATACAGCTGGAATTTGCATGAGGATGTGATGCGACTAATCCTTTAATAGCACACGGAAGATGAGCTGACAGAACTGCAGCAGTGTGTCATATGGTTGACAAGATTTGTCACACTTTGGGTTCTCCTCACATGGAATTTGTCACTAGTTCTTAAGCTTCTCTTCATTCTTGCCTGAAGGAAGCAAGTCATCCTTCTAATATTTTCCCAGATATTTCCATGTTGGAACCCAAATATGTGTGAGGAAATCTGGCCTAAAAACAGGAAAGAAACGTGTCAGGATGTATTATGGTCAATTTTACTTGGAGTGGTCCAAGAGCACTACATTTCCTGTGAAATAAACCACAATAGCATATTTACTGTATTTAATGGCAATTTTGTGATGTGTGACTACAGAAAGGACCAATCTTGGTGTACAGTCTTGATAAGCAGCAAGCCAAAGGTCTCAGAGTTTTCCCATGGAGAGAATATTTTGAATATAAATTGAATTGCAATCAAAAATATTGCTTTTTTTCCTCTGTTTAAAGAGATTGAGTCATTCCAGTGGTGATGGCCTATAGTCTTGAGTAATTTTTATCTGTTTTTCAAAGCGTGCTACATTTTAAAGAGTTATATTAGCTAAGTCACAGAAAGAGTTCCCAACAATAGTGTTTTCGTGTCCACATGAAGAGAGACTATGATTTCACTGCAGTCTATATTTACCAGACCACGTCTGAGTTATTTGTTTTCCAGTTACACAAGCAACATTTTAAAAGGATCAAAGATCAAATGAATTGCGCAGAGACAAGGACAGCTATAATTGAGGCATGTCTTAATATCTTGGCTCATGAAGACAGATAAAGTAGCTAGGAATAGTAAACCAAGATTTTTTAAAATGCTATAGAGATTATAACAATAACTAAAAAATTGTCATATATAAGATGAAATAAATAGTTTTTACTTTGTTGCAGAAGAGTTAGTTATGGTGAATAGGTAAGAGTTATAGGATAGACTTTATTTCAAAGTCTAAAGATCATGTGTGAAGAGGCCTAGTCAACATTTGGATGGGTTACCTGGAAAAGTATCAATAAGGCTATTTAAACAGTCTGAGGATGATCCATCTGGGATGTTGTAAGAGAGATTTGGGCACTAGATGGAAACTTGGACTAAATGAACTTATTATCTCCTCATGTCTATAAAATTGACCAATCAGATAATTAGTTGGTTAAAAAATAATAAACTTGGTATGGTGTCAGGTAAAAAACAATCATAGTTCAGTGATATAGAAGGGAGTTCAGAGAAATTAACCTTTAGTGACTTAATTTACAAGAAAAGGACTTCACAGATAAATTAACAAAAAAGGTAAATTTTTAGTAGAAAATGTTAGATAAACTGACTCATTATATGAAGAAAAGATTGAATTGGTAGCAATACATGAAAAGAGGATTCCAAAAGAATCAAATATGGTTAAAGGTAACATTGTAAAAATACTAGGAGGGGAGGTTGAAGAGTATCCATATGATAAATAACTTCTTAAAATTTCCAAAGCACAAACCATAAAGAAAAAAAAATTGATAATTGGATTGTATAAAATTTAGCATGCATGTTCATAATACATTCTGAACAAAATGAAAGCTTATATAACAGACTAGGAAAGGATGTTTGAAGTCTACAAATGGTAGCGCAATCTGGTTAGAATTCCCAAAAGTCAACAAGTCAGCCCCAATAGGACAATTAGCAAAGGATGCACATAAGAATTTTTACACTGAGAGATAAAAATAAGTTAAAATACATAAGGAAGTGGTCAAAGTCATTAGTAAACAGAAAATGAAAAATCGAAAAGCAATGAGATATTATGTTACACCGATTAAATAGCAGAGAAATAGAAAGCTGAGTAATATTAAGGATTGACATATTATAAGATACACAAATTTCCATGTGCTGTTGCTGAGAATGTAGATTATAATGATAATAATATTCAGTCTGGAGAGATGCTATCATTTCTTAATAAAATAAAATTATATATGACTGATGAGTCAGGAATTTCATTCCTTGGTGCCGAATTCTAAGAAATCACCAGCAAGTCATCAGAGAGACATGTATATAGATGTTCGTTGCATCAATATTTATATTAATAAGAAGTTTACAGCAACATAAAAATACATCACTAGAAGGATGGAAAAGAAAACAAAGTAGATTCACACCATAAAATCTTGCAATGTTGAAGCAATGGGTTAGAGATGCACAAGGAACCATAAAATGTTTTTAGAACATAGCTATAGATTCATAGAAAGACAGATCAATCATATATCACACAATACCATTTAAGTACATTAAAACACATATTCACTAAATGATATGCATTTGCTAAAATATACACATGTAAAATATGCATGAAACATATTAGTGTAATGACTCTTAGATAAACAGGAATAAGTGGGATGTGGGAATAAAGAAAGAAAACAAGAGAGGGTCTGTGCATGGATCACTGATCATTGCATGAATTAGTGCCATGGACTGAGTTAGCATAATTAACTCAACTTTATGTACCTGAAATACAAAAAAAAAATAAAACAATGAAATAATAATTTTTTTCAGGGCACCTAGAGACTGATGACACACCATTGTATGTGGTACTACACATTTTAGTTGTTATGAGCTTTACTTCCTTTACTCAGATCTGCTGGGATAGTATGGGACTTAATTTTCACCCCATGAACGGTCTCAGGTTTTTGCCTATAAAATACAAGTTGTGCTAAGGAGTTTCTTTCAGTTTACCATGTGCATACATATATGAAAGAACAGCAAAGAGAATTACCTCCAAATTTTTTCACTTTGAAACAATTTTCAGCTACGTACTTAAATATTTCAATCACCTTTAAAGGTTTCATTTTTAATGGAAGAAAAGATTAATTTGAAGATAGTGTGAAACCACTATAATAGCTTATTAAACATAAAGGATAAAAGAACTAGTGAAGCTTTAAAATGGTAATTAAAAGAGCTGATGTGTGTCTAATGCATTTATTCAGCATCTTCTAGCACTGTCATGATAATGTTAAAAATTTTGCCTATATATATTCAAGTTATTATTATTGCTGAAGTTTCTGTCTCCATCAACTGTCAGAATCCTGTGTTATTACTACATTTGAATCACCAAAGTAGTACTGAGAATATCAGACACATGCACACACTGTCTCCTACCACTCTACAAGCCTCTGTAGAGGAGAGTACACAGAGGTTTTGTCACTATTATGGAATTAAGCGGGGGGAGTCGATGTGGCTTATAGATCAAAGTAAAACTAGAAGTGACAAAAACAATTTAACAGTTCTTCATATATAGAGGATCTATTCTGTTTCAGGGTGCTTTCACATTTACAAAGAAATTTGCATGTATTAGTGACACACTCTCTCATAAATGTCTGTGAAATAAATAGAGTGGTATTATCTGAATTATATGAAGGAAGAAAACGGATCTATGATGACATTTTTATAAATGTGCAAAAAGACTACATAGTTGTTCTGCTAAGGTGTGATTTGAACACAGGTTTCCTGGTTCCAAGTCAGAATTATTTTTCTCCAATACAACTTAAACTTGCATCGGACCATACACAGCTTCCTCAAGTTATTTTCCAATTTGAATCAGAAGTTACATTTCTCTAAAACTTGCCATTAGGGAATTATATAATTTAGCCAGAAAAGGGGAGGAGGCAGCGGGAGGGGAGTGTGATGGGATCAGAGAGTACTTTGTTACAACATGTGGTCTGAAATAATAGTTTCAAGCTGGATTGATGTTGATTTGCTTCTATTTTATGGGCCTGCTCAGGAATCCTTGTAGAAGGTTTAAAATGCATGATTTAAATAAAATATCAAATAATACAATGGTGTTGATTGATTAATCCATACACTGTCTTATCCTTAATTCTATTTATATAATTTTATTGGACAACAGTGTAGGCACAAAAAAATCTCAAAAGATTAAATAATGATAGAAAAAAGATGCAAATTTAGAAATATATTGCTAGATTCTTCTACAAATCAAGATAGTGTTTTCCATATAGTTGTGTGGACAACAACAAAATATTATCATTATGATATGAAGACATAGCAGGCAGATTTGTCTATAAAGAGGCAATCCTAAATCACAGGCAGGAGAAAGAGACCCACAATCCCTTAAATAAGAATGGCGTCTTAGAAATTACTGCTCAGAGAAAATACATCTGCACTTTCTAGAACTTGTTATTAATTTGGCTAATGACTCCTTTTAGTAACTGCAAATAGCCCAGGGTGAGAGGGAAGTTAGTTTATAGAATAGTCACAGCTTGATGTCAATCATTTTAATTAAACCAGGGTTTTACCAGTTGTAGAATTTGACCCACTCGAGTCTCCATGAACAATTTTTACACATAAAATAAAATGAAAAATGAATAAAATAGAAATTGCTAGTGGTAGGGGGATAATCTGATCTTTGAAATGTTTGTTTTAGTTGTTTCATGTGTGTGTTTATGTGTTTATATTTAGAATGTGAAATCTTTTCCCTACATTTTTTAAGCCATTGGATTCAGTAAATTGCATGTTGACAGCCCAAGAAATGTTGATGGAGATGGAGAAGCTAAGAGAACAAAACTGAAACAACAAGTCTCTTTGAAGCCTATAACTTTTGTAGGCCAAAAGGCTATGGATACTGATGATCCTCAAAAGAATCTGGCATGAGATACAGGACTAGAAACTCATGTGTGATATGTGATGTTCGGGTTAGTTAGGAATGCAACTCAGCCCAGTCTTCTCAAGTTTAACCAATTTTTACAGTCTAGACCAGAGGCCAATAAACTATATTTTCATATATGTCTCACTAGTTGAGGAAAATTTTCCACATTTTTTTAATTAGTGAAAAGAAACAAAAAGAAGACTAACATTTGTGGCACTTATGAAAATCAAAATTTACTATTCATAAACATACTAGCATAGCATATTTGCATATTACTTATGATTTCTTGGAGTTACAATATAATGGAAGAGTAGAGTTCTTGCAACACACAAAGTATACCAGCAAAGCTTAAAATATTTACAATCTGGCCCTTTGGAGAGAAAGTTTGCTGATTTGTCTAGATTGCTCCACATAAATCACAATGTGCTCATAGCATCAATTTGGCTCACAGAGTAGATTAAAACATCTCCTCCCAACTCCACGGTCAATGATATCATCTTGGCACCCTGGCATCACCATAATAGGAGTATTTACACCACTAAAATCAACAGGTGCCTTTTGTTTTTCACCGAATGGTCAATTGTTAAACATTTATCAATATACCACTGTATTAAGCATGTACTGAAAACACTTAAGCACTGTATGAATTTCACATATTCTCACTTATAACTGGGAGCTAAACATTGAATACACACAGGAATAAAAATGGGAATAACAGGTACTGGAGACTCATAAATGGGGGAAGGAGGGAGGTAGGCGAAGTTTGAAAAACCATCACCTGAGATGGATAGGCAAGATGACAATGGAACTGATGGGAGCGTGAAAGTCTCTGTAAGGGTGAGTAATAAAGACAGTCTGCCTGTGTGAGTGGGTAAGTACAGCTGGGTGAGTGAACGTCTATCTGAGGAGAGAAGTCAGAATCAAGTACCTGGGTCTCCCCTCTGGAGGCAGTCGCAACCTACCACTGCCCTGAGATCAAAGCCACTGGGGTGCAGGATGATCAGCCATTCTCCAGGATCTCTCAGGTTGAGGCAGCTGAGGTCACTTGTTCTTCAGCACCTGGTGCACAGCCTATGCCACCACCTATGACAGTGAGTGGAAGCTGCCAGAGAGAACCGTAGAGAGGGCAGGGTGAGGAAATATGTAATTGAGCACCACCACCAGCAGGGAGACACCAACTGCTGCCATTTATTCTATCGGACCTGGCAGAGACATGCATTGGCCTGCCTACCCCTATTCACATTCTAACCTGAGACTCAGAGGTGATATCTGCCCCCTCTGAGATTGATGAGGAGACACAGAGAGACAGACGCCCAACACACGCGCTGGAACAGGCACAGACACATCTGATCAGAGTGGGGGACTTGGTGGCAGCAGTAGCAGCAGTGGATGAGTTGGGTGAGTCTGCATCTGATTCACCCTCCTCTCACAGCAGTCTGTGGGATGTCTGAGTCAAACTAAGAGCAATCTGATTGGCCTCCACTGAGAGCAGAGGGGAGGGACTGGAGACCAGAATCTGCTTTCTACCACAATGGTGGCTAGAAGTAGCAGAGTGTTTGGGAAAGGAACCTGAAGTCCCAGAAATGGCCACAGCAGGAGCACTTTTCTCTCTCTCCTTTTTTGTTTATGTTTTAGTATTTGTTTTGTTTTTGGTTTTATTGTGTGTGTTTTTTTAATTTTTCTGTTTGTGGGTGGACATTTTTGAGGGCGAGTGCATCATTAGAGTTTTTTTTTTTTATTTGTTTGGATGATTCTTTGCTCATATGATTTGTTTTGTTTTTGTTTGTTTCTTTGTGTACTTTTTAGTTGATGTGCTTGTCTGTTTTTCTTCTCTTATTCATCTCTCTTTATCTTCCTTTCATCTCCCCTCTTCCTTTTTCCATTCTTTTTCCTTTCTTATCTCATTTTGATTTCAGAGAGCATGCATACACCCCCACTGCATAGACTGATTGTAAGGTGGTGGGAAGTGGTTTCCAGGGAGCCCATACCTGTCAGCAGATACTGTGATCTGCAGAAAGATTCTGAAACACAACTTCCCCTATCACAACTTAAGCAAATCTCAAAACTGCAAAAAGCACAGCCCACTATCCCCAGTCAGGCTTCAAAGTTGAAAAAATCCAGAGGATCTACATAAGGAAGAATAGGGGATTGAGCAAAGAGAAGTGAAAGTTAACCCCCCATCATTGAGCAATGGAATTAAAGAATGGGGGAAAACAGGGGAGAAAAACCATCACAAATGCAGAAGAATCAAAGGAAGAAAGAACACAGGTTCCATACAGATGCCTGGAAGACAGCACCTGAGAATACAGATTTCAGAACTCAATAATGAAGAGCCCCCAGAATGAATGGTCTCAAACCACAAACCAAGAGATCAAGATATTACTATAGAAATGAGGAGAGAAAAGAGGAAAAAATAAAGGACTTGATAACTGAGATAATAGCAATAAAGAACACAGTAAAAAAAATAAATACCAAACTGACAAGCATGGAACACAGAATTAACCAAGCAAAAGAAAGAATCTCAGAGCTTGAGGACCAAAATATGGAACAAATGCAAACTGCTAAAAACATAGAAAGAAGCTTAAAAAGGCAGAACAAAGCCTCCAAGAGATGTGTGATTATATCCAGAGGCTGAAACTATGATTAATTGGAAGGTAGAGAAACAGAGACTACCCTGGACAAACATTCCATGAAATTATCTAAGAAAACTTTCCTCATCTCATCAGAGTTGTGACCATTCAAACACAAGAAATTCAGAGAACCTCCAAGATATCAAATGAGAAGACCAACTCCTAGTCACAGTAATTTGCCTACATAAAGCAGGTACAAAATAAAAAATCCTAAGGGCAGCAAGAGAACAAGGTCAGACTACCTACCAGGGAAGAACAATTAGAACAGCAGCAGATTCTTCTACAGAAAAACTACAGACTAGAAGGTTCTAGAGTATAATTTTCAAAGTTCTCAAGCTAAACAATTATAACCAAGAATTTCCCACCCAGTTAAGACAAGCTTCGTCAGCAATGAAGAATTCAAATCTTTCCCAGACATTAAATCCCTAAGAATTCACACTGCCTCAAGACCAGCTCTACTAGAAACACTTAGGAAAGTATTAGATTATAGGATGGGAAGATGGTGCCCAGCCAGTCAGACAATATGAGTCTGCTGTGAGTAAGTGAGTATGTGGAAAATTTGTGTGTGTGTGTGCTGGTGAGTGAGTGAATGTGCGAGTGGCTGAATGAGTGAGGCTAGGGAGCTAGTAGCCAGGGCTCTCCTGGTGCAGTGGCTGGTGCCACAGCTGCTTGGCTTGGAACCTAGTGCTTCCCAGGACACAGAATCTAAGCACCATTTTTTTAATCAACAAAACTCTTCCTGAGAAGAAAATGTTGAGTGAGACTGACTAAGTGGGGGCTCATGAGCAAGTGGCAAGGGCCCTCCTGGTGCAGCTTCTCGGCTTGGTTTCTGGAGCTTCCCAGATCACAGAAGCTGAGCGCCATTTTTTTAAAAAAGACAAGTTTTCCTGTGAAGAAGTGGTGGATGGCAACCCCTTTGGGTCCCATCTTGCTTTGGGAGTTCTTCTTTCCTCTCAATACACCCTGCTTTCTCACTTAAAAAAAAAAGAACCGGCAGGGAGAGACTACTGTCTCCAGGCTCTGCCTCACCACTGCACCAGGAGAGACTGTTGGCTCCAGGTTTTGCTTCACCACTTCAGCGCCTGGTTGGACACTGACAGCAGGGACTGTGGTGGCATAGTCTCGCCAGAGAGGTCCAGTGGGGCACCCCACCACCATCTTCAAGGTGGGGGCAGGAAAGTACTCCTACTTGCTCACCACTGAGCAACAGACCCAATCTTTGTGACTGGTGAATCAACTACTCAGGGGTTGATCATGACCCAGAGGGAATGTCCTGAAAGCACAAACTTCAGAGGGACCTGACAAGTGCTGAGTCCCAGACACCCCACACCCTACCCTGATCCAGCCATGGACAAATGGTGTGGCCAGAAATTGATGAGGAAGAACTAAAAAAGAGATTAGCGGTGAGTCCAGTGCTGACCCATACCCTCTCCTCCCCAGCAATCCTCTGAACATCCAACCCACACAGCAGGACCATGACTCAGAGGTACAATCCTAGGCAGAACCTGGATGTCAGTTGCAATAGGATAACTTAATTCCAGGATAGGCCTGGCTGGGCATGCCCCAGGAGAACATACCTGGAGAAGAGTTAATCCTGTACCTCCCCACAGGAGGGAATCTCCCTGGCATTATGAGAGTGGGAGGGGAGGACTGTAGCCCCACCCACCCCCATTGCTCCTCCTCCTTCCATACTCCAGACACTAGGGAGAGAGTGAAAGAGGTGGAAGCTCTGCAGGAGAGAGTAGACAAGAGGAACAATTACAGAACCTGAGACAAGAGGGCAGGGGTTTTTTTTTCTTCCTTTTTTAAATTTTAAATTGCTTTAATTTTAAATTTTTTTGCCCCTTTTTTTATATATAAAAAATATTTATATATATATTATATATATTCTCTTTCTTTAATATATTTTTAAAATATTTTTCCTTTGTGTATTAATGTGTATGTGAGGATTTAATCTGTATCTTTCCCCTTTTTTTCTTTTTTCTTTTCTTCTTCTTTTGTTTTTTGTTTTATCTTTATGGGTGTTTGTGAGTGATTGAGTGTTCAGCTTTCAGGTTTTTTTGTTGTCTGGTTTGGTTTTGCACTTGTTTCCTTCTCTTTTATTTATTCATTTTTAGTTTAAACTGTGTAATGATATATGTGTGAGGACTCAAGTTGAATTCCTTTTTTTTCTTCCCAGTTTTTCTCTTTTTCTCCTCCATTCGTTTTGTACTAGGTTTGTGTGTGTGTGTGTGTGTGTGTGTGTGTGTGTGTGTGTGTTTCATTTTCCTATATATTTTTGATGTTGTTTATTTTGTTTCACTTTGTTATTATTCCAGTTTGTTTTGGGATGAGTTGTATGTCTGTGTGCGTGTATAATTGTTTATTGCTTTGGTTTCTGCTTTTATTATTCTGTGGTTTTTTATTTTTATTTTTTAAAAAATCCTTGTCCATCTTATTTCATTCTAGTTTTCTCTGTGCACTTCATTGCTCTCACTGTAACTAGGACTCAGGGGGTACACACACATATCCACTGCATGATCATATAGAGTGGTGGCTGGGAGTGGGAACATATGCCACAATCAGGGAACATTGTAATTTGAAAGTAGTTTCTGAATCCTAGCTCCCCATCCCCTACTTATTCAATTTTCAAAACTACAATAGACAACAAAACTTCCCACCCACAGTCCTGTTTCAAAATAGAACAAATTAGATGCCTGGATCAGGGAAGAATAGAGGGCTGAGCAAAATCAGAAGGGAATGCTTCTCCCACTGACAGTGAATAATGGAACTAAAGAGAAAAGCAAGAGATCTGTCACACACACACACACACACTCACACACACACACACACACACACACACACACACACACATACACACACACACACTGGAAGACTACAGGTAATTTCAAGTAACAAAGAGAAAATGTCTGAAAAATCAGACCTCTGGAGCCCAAACAATGGATGTAACCAATGACTGAACCCAGAATATGAAAGGGAATAGGGAATGGAGGGAAAGAATGAATAAGACTCAAGAAAGATGAGATGCAACACTGAAAGAACTTGTAACAGAGATTTTGACAATAAAAAATTTCATCCAGGAAGTAAATAACAAGAGCCAAGCATTGAAAGTAGAATTAACCTAGTGAAAGAAAGAATCTCAGAACTTGAAGACTAGAATATGGAATTAACCCAATCTGTAAAAAAAACAAAAACAAAAACAAAAATTAAAAAAAAAAACATAGAAAGAAAACTTGGTAAGAAAGAATAAAGCCTACAAGAGATGTGTGATTATATCAAGAGGTCGAAACTATGCCTGATTGGTATCCCAGAAGAAGAAAGGGAAATGGATAGCACCTTGGAGAAAATATTCCAGGAGGTAATCCAAGAAAATTTTCCCCACCCAGAGATGTGACCAGCCAAATACAAGAGATATAGAACCCCCACAAAACATAAAATGAGAAAACCAATGCCTAAACACATAGTAATTCACTTACACAAAGTAGGCACAAATGAAAAAAATCTTAAAGGCAGCAAAAGAGGAAGCTCAAACTACCTACTGGAGAAAACCAATCAGAATAGCAACATACCTATCAACAGAATTCTACAAGCAAGAAGGGACTGGAGTCCAATATTCAAAGTCCTCAAAGATAAGCAATTTCAACCAGGAAGTTTCTACCCAGTTAGGCTCAGCTTCCTCAGTGATGGAGAATTAACATCTTTCCCAGACATCTAGTCCCTAAGAGATTATGCAACTTCCAGACCAGCTCTACAGGAAACACTCAAAAAACAGTATTAAGCATAGAAGAAAGAAAGAAAGAAAGAAAAAAAAGAATGACCACACACTTCCAAGAGAACAGCAGAGCACAATATCAACAGAATACAGCACAACAACAAACTTGAAAACACACACATACATCAATCCCAAAGTCAAAAGAAAACAAGCAAACAAAGAAAAAACTTTATAAGACCCTCATGACAGGGATAAACAATCACATTTCAATAATCAGCTTGAATGTGAATGGACTTAATTCATCAAAGAAAATACACAGAATGAAAGACTGCATAAGCAACTATGACCCAACTATTTGCTGCATACAGAAAACTCATCTAACCAAAAGGGATGCACACAGACTCAAATTTGAAGGATGGAAAATGAGTTTCCAGGGAAATGGATCACAAAAAAAGGCAGAAGTCACAATCTTAATATCAGACAAAACAACATTTAAGCCATCAAAAATTATATATATGTGTGTGTATATATATATATATATATTTTTTTTTTTATATATATATACACACACACACACACACACACATATATATACATAAATGGACCCTACATAATGATAAAGTTTCAATACATCAACAAGAAATATGCATCCTAAACATATATGCTTCCAACACAGGAGCACCAGCAGTTATAATTTAACTACTAAGTAAACTAAAAAAAGATATTGATTCTAACACTGTTATAGCAGGGGACTTGAATACACCACTAACAGCCATAGATAGATCATTGAGGTAAAAAATCAACAAAGAGATCCAGAATCTAAACTTGACACTCAACCAAATGGACTTAATAGATACCTACAGATTATTCCACCCAACAATCACAGAATATACATTCTACTCATAACCACTGGAAACTACTCCAAGATTGATCACATCCTTGGCCCTAAACCAAGCATAAACAAATACGATAAGGTTGAAATATTGCCATGCACCTTCTCAGACCACAGTGGAATAAAAATAAATATCAACACCAACAAAATTCCTTTAAAGTTCACAAAGACATGGACACAAAACAGCATGATGCTGAACAACTAAGGGGTCAACACTGAAATCAAAGCAGAAAGTAAAAAATTCCTGGAAACAAATGAAAATGAAGAAATATTACCAAAACCTCTAGGATGACATGGAAGGAGTTCTAAGAGATGAATTTATATCTCTATGAGCATACATCAAGAAAATGGAAAGATCACAAGTTGAGAGCCTAAAAAAATCACTTAAAGAAGTGAAACAGAGAAGTCCACCAAAACCCTGACTATAGCCGAAAAATACAAATCACCAAAATAAGAGCCCAAATATGGGACTTAGAAGACAAAATATTATAGAAAGCATCAACAAATCAAAAAACTGTTTCTTTGAAAGAATTAACAAAGTTGACGGACCCCTAGCCAGAATGACCAAGAAAGAGACAAAAAGCCCAAATAAATGCAATCAGAAATACAAAAGATCAAATCACAACTGACCTTAAAGAAATACAAAAGATGTTTTTCTTTTGTTTTCCATTTTCTTCTTTTAAAGGACAGCTGTATATGGAGGTTTTTTTTTTTAAAGATATTTCTGTACAGTATGCCTCAGGAATGCAAGGCATTACATTTGAAGCTCAGTCTTTCAGGGTTTGGTTGCATAAAATAAATATTTATTCAACAAGTTACTATCAGTTATAAATTGGGCAAAAGAAAGCCAAGTACATGCAGTGAGGGTGTGAGATGAGAAAGATATATGGCTTCCAAATCTGTAAACTCTCAGTGACAACTCCAGAGATTTGCTTTAGATACAGATTCAGCTATCAAGCTGTCTCATTTTCCTCAAAGAGACATTAGTAAAACACCCCAACTTACCAGTGACAGCAAAGTAGATATTGGAAATACTTCAGAAAGAAGGGTTAAAAGAAACAAGATTTAAAGAAGATGGGGAAAAAAGGAAAAAGTAGGGAGAAAAATCTACACAAATGAAGAAAAATCAAAAGAAGAATATGTCTAACACAAACCCCTGGGAAAACAGATAATGAGAAAACAGACTTTGGAATGCAGAGAATGAAGAGCACCCAGAATGACTGGTCACATACTACAAACCCAGACATCAAGACATTAATAGAGAGAATAAAAAGAATTGAGGAGAGAAAGAGGAAAATAGGAAAGAGTTGATAATTGAGATAGCAGCAGTAAATAATAATGTGATTGAAATAAATAGCAAACTAATAAGCAGGAAAGCAGAATTAGCCAAGCAGAAGAAAGAATCTCAGACCTTGAAGACAAAAATATAGAACTAACCCAAACTGTCAAAAACATAGGAAAGAAGCTTAAAAAGATAGAACAAAACCTTCAAGAGATGAGCAATTACTTCAAGAGAATGAATCTAAGCATAATTGGATTTCATGAGGCAGAAAGAGAGACAGAGACCACCCTGGAACAAACTGTCCATGAAATTTTTCAAGAAATCTTCCCTCACCTCAGCAGTGATGTGAAAATTCAAACACAAGAGATTCAGAGAACCCCTGCAAAACAACTATTGAGAAGACCAATTTCTAGGCACATAATAATTCACTGGACAAAATAGGTATAAAAGAAAAATTCTAAAAGCAGCAAAAGAAAAAGGTCTGGCTACCTACCAAGGAAGACCAATCAGAATAACAGCAGATTTATCTACAGAAGCAGTACAGTCTAGAAGAACTTGGAGCCCAATCTTCAAAGTTCTCAAAGATAAGTAATTTCAGACAAGAATAACCTACTCAGCCAAGCTAAGCTTCATCAGTGAGGGAGAATTAAAATCTTTCCCAGACATCCAATTCCTAAGAACAAGAAACTCATAAGATATTATTAAACATAGAAGAAAAGGAAAAAGGAACAACAATGTTCTTCTCAAGAATACAGCAAAAAGATAGAAAACACACATCAATCAGCACAAAAAGCCAAACAAAAAACAACAAACAAAAGTACAACAACAACTCTAAAAGAACCTCATAACAAAGATAAACCTTCACATTTCAATAATTACCCTGAATGTGAATGGACTAAATGTATCACTGAAAAGACATCGAATGGCAAAATGGATAAAATATCAGGCAACAATATATTGCCTCCAAGAGACTCATCTCCCTAGAAAGGACACTCACAGACTCAAAGTAAGAGAATGGGAAGCAAAATTTCAGGAAAATGGACCACAAGAGAAAGGAGGAATTGCGATCTTAATCTCAGACAAAATATCCTTTAAGCTATCAAAAATTTTACAAAGATAAAGAAGGCCATTGCATAATAATAAAAGGTTCAATTCATCAACAAGGAATATCCATCTTAAACATATATGCACCTAACATAGGAGCAACAACATTTGTAAAGCAGCTTCCAGGCAAACTTAAAAAAGAGTTTGACTCTAACACTACCATAGTTGAGGACTTTAATACCCCACTCACAACACGAGACAGATCATCAAGACAAAAAATCAGAAAGGAGACCCAGAACCTCAATGAGACTCTTGAACAAATGAACTTAATAGATACCTACAGAACACTCCACCCAACGACCACAGAATATACATTCTACCCATCACCAGATGGATTTTACTCTATGATCCACCACATCATGGGCCATAAATCAAACATAAACAAATGTCATAAGATTGAAATCTTGTCATGTAGCTCCTCAGACCACAGTGGAACAAAAATTAATATCAACACGAACAAATTTTCCCCAAAACCCACAAAGACATGGACACTAAACAGTACAATGCTAAGTAGCTCCTGGGACAACACAGAAATCAAAACAGAGATTAAAAGATACCTGGAAACAAATGAAAATGAAACATCTTACCAAAACCTTTGGGATGCCATGAAATCAGTAGTAAGAGGAGAATTCATCTCTTTAAAAACACACATGAAGAAAATGGAAAGATCACAAGTTAACAGCCTAACAAGACACCTAAGGAAGCTGGAAATGCAAGAACTTCAAAACTCTAACTTCAGCAGAAGAATCCAGATCACCAAAATAAAAGCCCAATCCAGGTCATAAAAGACAAAAAAGATAATACAAAAAAACCAATGAAACAAAAATCTAGTTCTTTAAAAGGATAAATAAGATAAATGGTTCCCTAGCCAGACTGACCAAGAAAAAGAGAGAGAAAGCCCAAATAAACTCAATCAGAAACATGAAAGATGAAGTCACAACTGACCCTGAAGAAATACAAAAGATTATTAGAGACTACTATGTACAATTGTGTGGAAGTAAACTTGAAAACCTAAAGGAAATGGAGGACTTTCTAACATCACACTCCTTCCTGAGGTTGAAACAAGAAGAAACTGAGATGCTAAATAGACCAAAAACAATCAAGGAAATTGATTATGTCATAAGAAAACTTCCTACAAAAAAAAGCCCTGTACCAGATGGCTTTCCAGCAGAATTCTACAAAACATACAAGAAGGAACTGATTCCAATCCTATTGAAAGTATTCCAGGCAATTAAGAAAAAAGGACCTCTCCCCTAATCATTTTATGAATGTAATAACACATTGACACCCAAGCCAGGTAAAGACCCAACAAAAAAGAGAACTACAGGTCAATATCTTTGATGAGCATTGATGCTAAAATTCTCAACAAGATCTTAGCAAACCAGATTCAACAGCATATCTCAAAAAACATCCATCATGACCAAGTAGGCTTCATCCCTGGGATGCAAGGCTGGTTCAACATTCATAAGATCATAAATATAATTAAATACATCAATAGATGTAAAAACAAAAACCACATGATTATATCATTAGATATAGAAAAAGTTTTTGATAAAATCCAGCACCCCTTCTTGATAAAAACCCTTGAACATAGGTGGAACATATCTCAAAATAGTAAAAGCCATCTATGAGAAACTCACAGCCAGCATACTCCTAAACTGACAAAAATTGGAACCATTTCCACTGAAAACTGGAACAAGACAAGGATACCCAATCTCACCCTTCCTTTTCAAAATAGTTTGGAAGTCCTAGTTAGAGCAATAAGAGAAGAGAGGGTGATCGGGGTATCCGAATAGGAAAAGAGGAAATCAAGCTATCTCTCTTTGTAGATGACATGATTATATACCTTGAAAACCCAAGAGAAACTGCCAAAAACCTCTATTCACTGATAAAGACTTTGGCAAAGTCTCGGGATATAAAATAAATGTACAAAAGACAATCACATTTCTAAATACCAACAATAAACAAACAGAAACCCAAATAAAAAGCACAATTTCATTTATAATAGCCACAAAAATAATGAAATGCCTGGGCATCCTCCTAATCAGAGACGTAAAGGACCTTTACAATGATAACTACAAAACACTGTTCAAAGAAATCAAAGATGACACAAACAAATGGAAAAATATTCCATGCTCATGGATTGGAAGAACCAACATTGTTAAGATGCCCATTTTACCTTAGACAATCTACACATTTAATGCAATACCCATCAAATTACCAGCAACATATTTGTCTGACCTAGAAAAAACAATACAGGAATTAATATGGAAACATAAATGAACAAAATAGCCAGAACAATTCTCAGGAAAAAAAAAAAAAAAAAAAAAGCAGGAGGTATCACACTCCCAGTCTTTAAACTATATTATAAAGTGATAATAATCAAAACAGCCTGGTATTGGTACAAGAATAGGCATAAAAACCAATGGAATAGAATTGAGATTTCAGAAATGAAATCTCAATTTCTCAGCCAACTCATCTTCTACAAAGCCTCCACTACCCACTGCTGGTGGGAGGATAACCTATTCAGTAATTGTGCTGAGAAAACTGACTGGCCACATGCAGAAGATTGAAACAGGTCCCTACCTATCCCCAAACACAAAAATTAACTCTAAATGAATCACAGACCTAAACGTAAAACCTCAAAATGTAATAACCTTCGAAAATGCAGGAGATACTCTTATGGACAATGGAACTGGCAACCAATTATTGATCAAAACCCAAAGTGCCCAGGCAAAAAGAGATAACATAGACACGTGGGACCTCATTAAACTGACAAGCTTCTGCAAAGCCAAGAAACCATCAAGAGATCAGTGAGACAGTCCACAGACTGGGAAAAAATATTTGCCAACTCCATATCTGACCAAGGCCTAACATCAAGGATCTACAAGGAACTGAAGCATACTGAAAAGAAAAAAAACAAACAGCCCTATTATAAAGTGGGCTAAAGATATGAATAGACACTTCTCAATGAAGACATAAGAGCAGCCAACAGATATATGAAAAATGATCAGCTTCACTAGTCATCAAGGAGATGCAAATTATATACTGAGATACCACCTAACTCCAGTCAGGATGAACAACATCAACAACTCAGAAAATAACAGATGCTGGAGAGGATGTGGCAAAAAGGGAACACTTCTACACTATTGGTGGGAATACAAACTAGTTCAGCCTCTGTGGAAATCAGTATGATGATTCCTAAAAGTTCTAAAAATCGACCTTCCATATGACCCTACAATCCCCCTACTGGGAATATACCCAGAAGAACTCAGGTCACTCTATAAAAAAGATACTTGCACACATATGTTAATCGCAGCATTGTTCACAATAGCAAGAACATGGAACCTACTGTGCTGCCTATCAAAAGAGGACTGGATAAAAAAAATGTGGTACATATACACAATGGAATGCTATGCAGCCATAAAGAAGAAAAAAATCATGAACTTTGCAGCAACCTGGATGGAATTGGAGTTGATAATGCTGAGTGAAATCTCACAGAAACAAAGAGCTGAGTATCACATGTTCTCACTGATAAGTGGACCTTGAACAACTACTATATTACTATAAGAAAAGGAATGATTGTGGCAGTAAACTGCGGGGAGAGGGTTGGGTGGTAGGGAGGTGGGAATGACAGTAGATGATATCTGCCTGGGGAATGGGGGGCACACATCATTGATAAGGGTACCTGCAGGGTGAATATTTGTATACCTAGCTCTGAAATATACCCCACAATTCTAAATTTAAAAAAGAGAAATAAAAAAGATTATCATAGATTACTATGTACACCTCTATGGAAACAAACTTGATAACCTAAATGAAATGGAGGATTTTCTGACATCACACAACCTCCCCAGGTTGAAACAAGAAGACATAAGACACTAAATAGACAAAGAACAATCCAGGAAATTCACTCTCGTTATGCGAAAACTACCTACAAAAAAAAGTCCTGGATGGATTTCCAGCAGAAAGTCCTGGATGGATTTCCAGCAGAATTCTACAAAATGTACAAAGGGGAGTTGATCGCAATCCTATTGAAAGCATTCCAGGCAATTGAGAAAGATGGAATTCTCCCCAAATCAATTTATGGAGCTAACATCACCTTGACACCCAAACCAAGCAAAGATCCAACAAAAAAAGAGAACTATAGGCCAATATTCCTGATGAACATAGATGCAAAAAGCCTCATCAAGAGTCTAGCAAATCAGATCCAAAAACACTACTCAAATATCATCCACCAAGACCAAGTAAGTTTTATCCCCAGGATGCAGGGCTGGTTCAACATTCTCAAAACTATAACATCATTAATAAATACATCAACAGATGTAAAAACAAGAACTACATGATTATCTCCTTAGGTGCAAAAAAAGCTTTTGATAAAATCCAGCATCACTTCCTGATTAAAAACCCTCAAACAACTAGATATAGAAGGAACATATCTCTAAATAGTAAGTGCCATTTAAGATAAACCCACAGCTAACATATTGTTAAATTGACAGAATGGAAATTTTTTTCCCTGAAAACTGGTACAAGATGAGGCTGCCCACTCTCGCCCCTCTGTACAACATTGTGTTAGAAGTCCTATCTAGGGAATTAGACAAGAGAAGGAAATCAGGGATATCCAAATAAGAAAAGAGGATGTCAAGATATCCCTCATTGCTGACTATATGATCCTATACCTTGAAAATCCAAAAGAATCTGTCAAAAACCTGCTTACACTGATAAAGGACTTTGGCAAAGTCTCAGGCTACAAAATAAATGTGCAAAAGACAGTTGCATACTTATAAACAAAAAACAAGCAGGTAGAGAACCAAATAAAAAGTATAATCCCATTCACAATAGCCACACACAAAAAACTGAAATACCACAGTATCTTCCTAACTGGAGAAGTGAAAAACCTTTACAATGAGAACTACACAACTCTGCTCAAAGAAATCAAGAAGACACAAACAATTGGATAAATATTCCATACTCATGGATAGGTAAATAAACATTAAGATGTCCATCCTACCAAAGGCAATCAACAGATTCAATGTCATACCCATTAAATTACCAAAATCATTCTTCTCAGACCTGGAAATGACAATACAGAAATTCATATGGAGACATAAACGACCACAAATAGCCAAAACAATTCTTAACAAAAGAAACAAAACAGGAGGTATCACACTTCCAGACTTCAAATTTTACTATAAGGCTACAATAATCACAATCACAGTCTAGTATTGGTATAAGAACAGGCATATAGACCAATGGAACAGGATAAAGATTCCAGAAGCAAAGCCTCAATTTCCAAACCATCTCATCTTTGCCAAACCTCTAACAACAACCACCTGGGCGAGGAGAGCCTATTCAGTAAATGGTGCTGGGAAAACAGGCTGATCACATGCAGAAGATTGAACAGGACCCCTACCTATCACCATACACAAAAATTAACTCTAGATGGATCAAAGATCTAAATGTAAAACCTCAAACTGTAAATGGAACTGGCAACCAATTCTTGATCAAAACCCTAAGGCCCATACCATAAGAAATAGCATAGACTAGTGAAGTCTCATCAAATTGCTGAGCTTCTACAAAGCAAAATAAACCATCAATAGGGCAGGGTGACCTACAAAATGGGAAAAAATATTTTCCAACTGTATAAATGACAAAAGTCTAACATCTAGGATCTACAAGGTACTCAAATGCACCAAAATGAAAAAAACAAACAGCTCCATTAAAGAGTGGGCAAAAGACCTGAATAGACACTTCTCAAAAGTAGATATATGGGCAGCCAACAGACACATAAAAAAGTTCTCAGCTTCACTAATCATCAGAAACATGCAAATCAAAACCTCATTGATATACTACCTAACCTGAGTAAGAATGACCATCATTAGTAAAACAAATAACCACAGATGCTGATGAGAATGCAGAGAAAAAGGAACACTTCTATACTGCTGATGGGAATGCAAACTTGTTCAGCCTCTTTGACCGTGTGGCGGTTTCTGAAAGAAGTAGAAATTGACTTTCCTTATGACCCAGCAATCCCCTATTGGGAATATATCCGAGAAACTCAAATCATTCTACAAAAAGATACCTGCAAATGAATGTTTGTTGCAGCTGTTTTCACTATAGCAAAAACATGGAACCAACCATACTGCCCATTGAAACCGGACTGGATAAAATAAATGTGTTACAGATACACAACTGAATATTATGCAGCTGTAAAGAAGGACAAACATATGGACTTCTAAAGCACTGGATGTATATAGAGTCTATCATACTCAGAGATCTATCACAGAACCAAAGAACAGAGTACCATATTTGCATATTCATAAGTGGGCCTTGAACAATTTTTATAATACTATAAAAAAGGGATTGACAGTAGTGGGAAACTGCCAGAGGAGTTGGGGTGGGATTGGGAGTTGAGGGAAATTGCCAGGGGAGGGAGGGGCACCTCATTAACAAGGGTACCTGCGTAATGAACATTTGCTTACCTAACCATTAAAGGTACACCACATCTTTAAGATAAAAAAATTTAAAATAAAAACATTTTTAAAAAATAAAGTTTTAGACACAGAAGAAAGAAAAAAAATCATGACCACACTCTTCTCAAGAATGCAGGAAAAAGATTTAACACACACACAAATATCAACCCAATAATCAAAAGAAAACCAACCAAGAAACAATTACAACAAACTCTATAAAAAACTTATGACAGAGATAAACTCTCACATCCCAACAATTAGATTGACCATGAATGGAATAATTACACCACTGCAAAAACATGGAATGGCAAGTTGGATTAAAAAACATGATGTAGCAGTGTGGTGTCTCAGGTGTCTCATCTCACCAAAACGAGTATTTTCAGAATCAAAATAAGAGAATGGAAAACAAATTTTCAGGGAAGCAATAAACAAAAGAAAGCAGGAGTTGAGATCTTAATATCAAAGAAAATATCCTTTAAGCTATCAAAAAATGAAAAGTGACATGAAGGATCACTACATAATAATAACAGGTTAAATCTATCAACAACAAATATCCATACTAAGCTTATATGCACCCAACATAGGAGTGCCAATTATTATAAAGTAACTTCCAGGTGAACAATAACAACAAAAAACAGACTCTAACAGTATCATAGCTGTGGACTTAAATACCCTACTAACCACCCTAGATATATCATCAAGGCAAAAATCAACAAGGAGATTTGGAACGTCAACTTGATACTTGACCAAATTTACTTAATAGATATTTACAAAACACTTCACTCAACAACCACAGAATAGACATTCTAATCATCACCACATGGAATATACTCCAAGACTGACCACAT
Source organism: Cephalopachus bancanus (assembly GCA_027257055.1). Classification (NCBI taxonomy): domain Eukaryota; kingdom Metazoa; phylum Chordata; class Mammalia; order Primates; family Tarsiidae; genus Cephalopachus; species Cephalopachus bancanus. The sequence continues at coordinate 8,619,639 of JAPVLO010000024.1, read as the reverse complement.
CCTTGACCATAAATGAAGCATAAACAAACTTTATAAGATCAAAATACTGCCACGCACCTTCTCAGACCACAGTGGAATAAAAATTAATATCACCATCAACAACATTCCCCCAAACCCACAAAGACATGGACACTAAACAACATGATGCTGAACCACTCCTGAATCAACACAGAAATCAAAGCAGAAATTAAAAGATTTCTGGAAACAAATGAAAATAAAGACATCTTACCAAAGCCTCTGGGATGCCATGAAATCAGTACTGACAGGTGAATTCATTTATTTTGGCTTATTTTTGCTTTGCAGAAGCTTTTCAGTTTAATGAGGTTCCACTTGTCTATCTTATCTGTTATCACACGGGCATTTAGGGTTTTGATCAGTTCCAATTTCCATAAGGGTTTCTCCTGCATTTTCTCAGGTTCTTATAGTTTGAGGTTTTATATTTAGGTATTTGATCCATTTAGAGTTGATTTTTGTGTATAGTGATAGATAGGGGGTCTTGTTGAAATCTTCTGTATGTGGTCAACCAGTTTTTCCAGCACCATTTACTGAATAAGTTCTCCTCTCCACAGTAGTTGTTAGTGGTTTTGTCAAAGATGAGTTGGTTGAGAAATTGAGGCTTTGCTTTCCGAATCTCTATCCTATTCCATTGGTCTATATATGTGTTCTCACACAGTACAAGGCAGTTCTGATTATTGTAGCCTTATTATAAAATTGAAGCCTTATTATAAAATCACAGCAGTGTGATACCTTCTGCTTTATTTCTTTTGCTAAGGATTGTTTTGGCTATTCATAGTCACTTATGTTTCAACATGAATTTCTATATTGTTTTTTCCACATATGAGAAGATTGATGCTGGTAATTTAATGGATATTGCGTTAAATCTGTAGAATGTCTTATGCAGGATGGAATATTAGCAGTATTGATTCTTCCAACCCATGAGCAGGGAATATTCTTCTATTTGTTTGTGTAATCTTTGATTTCTTTGAGCAGTGTTTTGTAGTTTTGGTCATATAGATCTTTTGGTAAGATACCAAAATATTTCATTATTTGTTGTTGTTATTGTGAATGTGATCGTGCTTTTTATTTGGTTCTCTGTCTGTTTGTTGTTGGTGTATAAGAATGTGACTGTTTTTTGCATGTTTATTTTGTACTCCGAAACTTTGCCAAAGTCCTTTATCAGTGTAAGAAGTTTTTGATAGATTCTCTTGAATTTTCAAGGTGTACAAAAATTTTCATATTGTTAACAAATAAAAATCAATGCTACATTGATCAAAGAAATAAACATAAAGCCTCAAACTATAAGAATATTAGAAAACATAGGAGACAGCCTTATGGAAATTAAAAATGGTAACCTATTCCTGATCAAAACCCCAAATGCTCATGCCATAAGAGATATGATATACAACTTGGACTACATTAAACTAAAAAGATTCTGCAAAACAAAAGCAATCATCAAGAGAGTGAGGATACAACCCACAAAATGTGAAAACATATTTTCTAACTGTATATCTGACAAAGATCTAACATCTAGAATCTAAAAGGAACCCAAATGTGCCAAAAGAAAAAAAAGAAGAAGCCCTATTATAAAGTGGGCAACAGGTATGAATAGACACTTCTCAAAAGGACATATGAGCATCCAACAGATACATGAAAAAAAGCTCAGCCTCGTTAATCATCAAAGAAATGCAAATCAAAAACACACAGAGATACCACCTAACTCTAGTCATGATGGTCATCATCAATACTAAAAAAACAACAGATGCTGGAGAGAAGGTGGGAAAAGGAGAACACATCTACACTTGGAGGGAGTGTAAACTAGTACAACCTCTGTGGAAAACAGAGTGGCAATTCCTAAAAGATCTAAATATTGACCTTCTATATGACCCAGCCATACCCCTTCAGAGAATACACCCAGAAGAACTCAAATTATTCTACAAAAAAGCTACCTGCACAGGCAGATTTATTGCAGCATTATTCATAATAGCAAAAAAAAAAAAATGGAACCAGCTGTGCTGCCTATCAAATGTGGACAGAATAATAAAATGTGGTGCATATACACAATGGAATATTACACAGCCATAATGAAGTACAAAATTATGGACTTCGCAGCCACATGGATAGAGTTAGAGTCTATAATAGTGATCTATAAAGAAACAAATAACTGAGTACCATATGTTCATACTCATAACAGACCATTAAAATTTATCATAATATTATAAGAAAAGGATTGGCAATAACAAGAAACTGCTGAAGGGTGTGGCACCTAACATCAATAAGGGTACCTGATTGCAAACCAGGCAAAGTTGGTACCAAAGGGAACCAAGCTTCACCTGTATGAGGATCAGTTTTGAACCTTATTTTTGAAACTTATTTTTAATACTGTATAGCAAAGAACTGTGAGGAATCCTTTTACTCAGTATATTTAACTCAAAACATTCAAACATGGTACTTAATGCTATATATATGTAGCCATTAGCTGAGGGATGCACAAAAATGTGTACTTTATATTTCTTGCTAAATTCCAAATGGATATTTTGTATGTATCACTGCTCCCTTTACAACCACAAGCATCACTGGAAACCTTTAGTCTCATCAGATAATTTATATACTTTAAAACTCCAAAGATAATATGTTTTCCTTATGTTGCTAAAACTTAACCATTATCATCTTTTGGAAATTATTTTTAATGTAGAAATAGTTGTGCTTTTGTAGTATAATAAGACAAGGTGGAAAACATACTGTGTTTGGAGTTAGACATGGGAATCCTGGTCTCTATTTTTCCTTTTTTCCAAGTTATTCACCTCTAAAAGAGGGCATTTTAGAACTAGCAAAGAAGGGAGATGGATTTACATGCCATTTTGTCTCTCTCTAAAGATCTTTAGATGGAAAGTAGTCTCCAAAGCCTGGAATGAATCTCTTCTCTATTATGTAACATTTGAGTTCTTTGGGTATTACTTTCACTTTCTGAGCTCCCATTTCTACATGAATAAATTGAGAAGAGAGATGATACATACTTTGGAGTATTCATGTTAAAACTACATAAGCAGGTAATACACATGTAAAATATTTAATAAATGTGAAATTTTGATTTTTCACTGTGGTTCAGGCCATTTGTGTACATTGTCATCCTATACCACTCCCTTGATTCTTATATTTATTGATATTTATTACAGTTTACATACTATCTTTGAAAATTTAACTATTGTCTCCTTTCAGATTTTAAAACATGACGTTAGATCATAAAATACCCACTGTTTCATATTGATGAGAGTCTCTATTTATTGACTTATTTTTCTCTTATTTGCTCTTTCCCATTGATTAGAATCTATGTATGGAGGTAAAGAATAAAATGGGAGAATTTTAATCAGTGCATTCTTTACAGTGTGATTGTTATTATTTTGTTTACCTATTTTTTTATTTTAAAGTTGTGGGGTACACATGAGGATTTGCTACATAAGTAAATTGCAGGTGAAGTTGGACTTTTGCCAAGCCTTCTCTCTCCTTGGTAGTGAATGCTTAATAGGTAGTTATGTGCCTCTTGACCCCCTGCTCCTTCTCTCCCCATTAGTAATGCCCAACATCAGTTGCTCCCATATTTGTGCTCATGTTCCCAATGTTTAGGATCCACTTGTGAGTGAGAACATGTGGTATTTAGTTTTTTGATTCTGTAATAGTTCACTTAGAATTATTGATCTCCAGCTGCATCTGTGTTGCTGCAAATGACATGATTTTGTTCTTCTTTATGGCTGTGTAGCACTTCATTGTGTATATGTACCAAATTTTCTTTATCCAGTTCACTTTTGATAGGTATCTGGATTGTTTTATGGATTTGCTACTGTGAATAGTGCTGCAATGAATATACATGTTCAAATGTCTTTTTGGTAGAGAACTTTATGTTCCCCTGGTTATATTTCTAGAAGTGGTATTGTTAGCTCATGTGGTAACTCAATTTTTAGTTTTTTAGAAAATGCCACACTGCTTTCCACAAAGTCATACTAGCCTGCATTCCCATCAACAATGTAGAAGGGTTTCTTTTCTTTATGGCCTCACTTGTTGTTTATTGACTCTTTAATGATAGCCATTTTGGTAGGTGTGAGATGGAATTTCATTTGTAGTTTTGATTTACATTTATCTGATGATTAGTGAAGGTTTCCCATTTCCTATTTAGATACTTCTAATTTCTTTATCCTGCCTGATTGTTCTGACTAGGACTTCCAGTGCTATGTTAAATAGGAATGATAAGAGTGGGCACCCTTGTCTAGCTCCAGTAATTAGGTGGAATACTTCCAATTTCTGCTCATTATGCATGATGTTGGCTCCAGTTTTGTCATAGATGGCTCTTATTGTTTTGAGTAATTTTCTTTTGATGCCTAAGTCTTCAAGGGTTTCTGTTAAGAGGGAATGGTGGGTTTTATCAAATGCTTTTTCTTAATGGATTCCTACAGAACACTCCACCCAACAACCATGGAATATACATTCTATATTCATCACCACATGTAATATACTCCAAGATTGACCACATCCTTGTCCATAAATCAAGCATAAATAAATTTCATAAGATAAAATACTGCCATGCACCTTCTCTGACCACAGTGAAATAAAAATAAATATCACCATCAACAAGATCCCCCCAAACAAACAAGACATGATCACTGAATAGCATGATGTTGAACAACAACTGGGTCAACACAGAAATCAAAACAGAAAGTAAAAGATTCTTAGAAACAAATGAAACAAAGACACATCCTACCAAATCCACTGGGATGCCATGAAAACTGTACTAACAGGGGAGTTTATAACTCTACACACACACATCAAAAAAATAGAAAGATTACCATAGTAGAAGGCCAAATGTGGTACATAGAAGACAAAAATATCATAGAAAAAATCAACAAAATAAAAAAACTTGTTCTTTGAAAGGATAAACTAGATTGATGGACCCTTAGTCAGAAAAATGAAGAAAAAAAGATCTTTTGAAATTTGTTTATGTTTGATTTATGCCCAAGCATACGATCATTCTTGGAGTATGTTCCATTGCTATGAAGAATGTATATCTGTGGTTGTTAGGTGAAGTGCTTTGTAGATATTTATTAGGTCACATTTGTTGTGTGTTGAGCTAAGTTTCTAGATTTGCTTATTAGTTTGTTGCCTCAATTATCTGTTAAGTCTGGAAGCAGGTTTGTAAAGCCTCCAAATTTAATTTTATTGCTGTCTATGACCTCTCTTAGTTTAATTAGCAATTATTTTATAAATATAGATGCTCCTATATTGGGTGCATTTATATTTAAGATAAATGTTTCTTGCTGGTGCATTGGGTCTTTTACTATTTTCTAGTGTCTTTCAGTGTCCTTTTAAACTTTTATTGGTTTGAGGTTTGTTTTGTCTGATATATACAAGAATTGCTACTCTTATTCTTTTCTGTATGCCTGCAAGATATTTTTCCAGGCCTTTACCTTGAGCCTGTGGGTGTTGTCTGCAGTGAGATGGTTGTCTGCAGCTTCTGAAGGGAGCATAAGGTTGAATTATGCTTTATGTAGTTTGCCTCTCTATGCCTTTTGAATGGTACATTGAGTCTATTCATGTTTATATTAATTATTGATATATAGGGATTTATTCCTGTCTATTAAGTAGTTGCTTTGCTTTTTAGGTTTTGTGATTAATTTGTATGCACTGTAATCTCTGTGCTTGTTTGTGCTTTTATGATGGAAATTTTTTTTGTTTTTTTTTTTTAAGCTTAGAAATTCTAAAGGACTCATGAGTCCTGAAGGACTCATCTGGAGGTGGTATACTTTCATAGGGGTTGGATGTCTGAAAAGGATTTAATTCTTCATTAATGAAGTTTCGCTTGGTGGGATAGGAACTTCTTGACCGATAATACTTTTCTTTAAGATTATTAAAAATGGGACCCCTGGCCCTTCTGATTTGTAGTGTTGTTTTTTGAGAAGTCTTTGGTGATTCTGAAGGGTATTCCTTAATAGGTGGTCTGTTCCTTCTCTCTTGCTGCCTTTAGAATTTTTTATTTATTGCTCCCCTTGGAAGGACTTTCTTGCATTGGTCACATAACTCTTGCTGAGTGCTGGAAAAGCAGGATTGACGAACACCCATACTGCACAAACCATACCCACATATGCTTCTCACTGAGTATCTCCTCCTTGGGGAGGTAGTCAGAGGTCAAGGCATGGGACTCCTAAGAGATGGGATTCCTCAGGTTCCATGTGTTACCTTCCAGTGCCTCTATCTCTTTAGGGGAGCCCTCTGCATCTGGTTACAGCAGGAGGGGAACAAGGGGGAATTCCTTGGTAGTCTCTCCTCTGGTTGAGACTGTAGAGGCTTATGGGAGGTATATAGAGAAGAAAAGCTGTCATTTTCACTCACCCCTTCAGCTTTCCCATTTTGTATTTTAACTGCTTCTAAGGGTGTCTGGGTTTAGAACTCTTCATCTTCTGCATCCCCAGGTGACTGTCTGATAGACTCCAGCTTGGGCTTTCAGGTAGATCCGCAAAACTCTAGGTCTACTTTTCTATATAGGTTTCTTTGCAGAATGAGTTCTGGATGCTCAAAGTCCAAAATCAGTGTGTCAGTGATGTTGATTCCATCTGAGGAAGAAGGGTCTGTTCCAAGCCTTTCTTTTAGTTTTTGGTAAAGTCAGACAATCCTTGGCACTTTTTGTATACAGTGTGAATTTGAAACTCTATATTTTACCTATTAATGTTTATTTAGATGTCTTTCTGCTTTAGTATGCATTAGATAATTGCATTGAATAGTTTAGATGTAAGTAGAAGAATAAGTAGAAAATAACTGTAAAATGGTCAATATCAAAGAATTACCAAAGTAGATTTCCACTCAGTTCTAGTAAAGTCATTGCTCTCAGAATTTGAAAGTTGGTTCAATAAGATGAACAATAAAAATATAGCTATTTTCCAGTCCATACATATTTGTGAAGGGTGTGTATGTACCAGGTACTATGAGGGATAAAAAGAAAAGTCAAAATTCTATCTTGTTTGGGGCGAAAATAATACCGAAACTCTAAGAGACAACTTTTTACAAGTAAGTCTGCCAAGTCAACTCCTTCCTTAATAAATATCTCTGGTAGAATGTTATAGAAGATCAAATCAACTTGCAAGATGACAAGGATCATGCACTCCTTTAATTTTCATTAATTCTCTTAACAAAAAAAATTGTGTGTGTGTGTGTATGTATTTGAAAACTGTGTAGATCAGAGAACAAAGATAAATAATACATTGTAACTCACCTCAAGAATAGTGGTTCATTTGGTGTGAATGGGCACATAAGCAGTTAGTTTCCATGCAACATGTTGAGTACCAGAACTGAGCTCTGTATTCAGTGGAAGGATTACATAATGTGGTATGAAATATACTATTGGATAATGTGTGGGTACTGGAAAGAGGGATGTTCAGGTTTGCATTGTATATAATGAACTTAAATAACTCAATAGGAAACATAATAATAATCTGATTTTTAAATGGGCAAAACAACTGGATAGACATTTTTCAAAGAAAACCAACCAGTTTCCAACAGTTATATGAAAAAATCCTCACCATCACTGATCATCAGAGAAATATAAGTTAAAACCCAAATAAGATATCATCTCATTTCTTTTTAAATGGCTTCTATGCAAAAGACAAGGAGTAATGAATGCCGGAGAGGATGTGAAGAATAGTGAATGCTTGCTCACTGTAGGAATGTAAATTAGTAAAGCCACTATAAAGAAAAGTATGCAGGTTTCTAAAAATCTAAAAATAGAACTGCTATATGATCCAGCAATCCCACTGCTGGGTATAAATCCAAAATGAAGAAAATCAATATATTGAAGAGATATCTGCACTTCCATGTTTGTTGCAGCACTATTTATAATACTAAGATGTAGAATCAATCAACAGAGATGAATGTATTTAAAAAAATATACATGTATATATAATATTATTCAGCCACTAAAAGTAATAAAATTCTGTCCTTTGTAGCAACATGAATGGAACCAGAATCATCAGTTAGAGGAACAGAGGTAATTATGCTAAATGAAGTAAGCTAGGCACAAAAAGACAAATATTACCTGCTCTCATTCATATATGGGAGCTGAAAAAAATTGAACCCATGGAGATAGATAGTATAATAAGGGTTACCAGAGACATGAAAGGGTAGCAGGAAGGAGGGATTGCTAATGGGTATAAAGATACAGACAGATTGAATTGATAAGATATAGTATTGGTAGAAAAATGCTTTGACTATAGTTAACAATAATTTCCTATGGATCTAAAATTAGCTAAAAGAGTAAAATTTGACTGTTCCTAACACAGTAAAATAATACATTCTTTAGGTGATGGATATCCAAGTTACTTCAATTTTATCATTATACCAGTATAGAAAATGTTTAAAAAGATGCAAATCTTATTGATGATATCAAGTCAAGGCGTCTGTGAAAGATTAAAATCTTCATGAACATTTAGGTTCAGTTTTGATAGATAAGTAGCTAAAGTATACAATTTTAAGTTTTATGATTAATTTTTGAAAGCTAAAATTTTATTTGTATTACTGGACCATTATTTAGAAGATTTTATCATTGTCTAGGCAGCTTAAATGACTTAACTTTGTCATGCGTAATTTACTAACTTCAATATCATTTCTGAGAAAAGCTTACTAGACAGGATGATTTTTTTAAAGCATAAGTCCATTAAAATTTCTTGAGTTATTCGACATAAATTGTTATAGAAATGCAAAATTTATAGCTTGTATTATTATAATTCTTTGCCACAAATCAAAAGTATCTGCACAATTCAAATAACATAATTTAAAAGCAACATTACTCAATATCTTCTCGATCTTAGTGTCCCCGACATCATTGAATATTATTCCAAATTGTGAGTTTTCTTTGTAATTTTTAAATTCTCTATTGGCTATTAAACATAAAAGTACATATCACTATCAACTAAAATATCCATGTATAATCACTAAGTGAACTGATTAAGATTTTAACTTTAAAAAATGAACTTGAATAACTAAGATCAGTAAAAAGCTAAATATAGCATTTATAAATTAAAAACTTGCAACATCTTCAGGTTCTATTTATTTTATAAATTGCATTTCTTTTCAAAGTCAAACTAATGCTCATAGTCATATCAAATTTTATTTTTCTTGTAATTCTCCTAAACCCGCCATATGTAAGTCTGTTATAATTAAGGTGGCTCTAAGTGTAGGTCTGATATAGTTCTAGTATGTGTTCAGTATTCTAGTATAATTTTTAGTATTGCCTGCTTACTTTTAAATTTGTCCTGAATTGAAAGATAAATTATATTTTTACCCTAAACATAATTGTATATGAGACAATGACCACACTGCTCTTGTGTATATACTATGTGTCAGATACATAAGAAAAAAGTTTGTAATTGTTCACAACAATCAGAAACTAAATTAGGATGAAATTTAATTTTTAACAGTTTGTAAGAAGGTTGATTTATTAGCCATATTAAAATATATACTGAATATTTTTGTATTGAATAGGCAAAATGTCATAAGCATCTTTAAGTAATATCTACAACTATAAAATAAAGTAGTGAGTTCAGGACCAAATTTGGTTGACCATTATAAAGTTATTAATTATTTCTTTTTTAATATGATAAAGTACCTAGTCTTTTAACATAAGCATGACTAGTGTAACTGCCTATCTTGCACTTCTTTTGTAGGGACATTAGCCTCACTCTTGATGAGTCACCTTTAATCCAAGGTTATCTTTGTAATTTGATCTCTCTGTTATGCCACAATTACTCTTACCAAGAACATCAGCCCTTTCCCTTGATACCAAAAGGATAGTTTTGATAGATATCAATGACTGGAACTTTGTTACTAAGAATTACAAATAGCTACAGCTGATAAATTAGTGTCAAAACTTACCTACTTCAAATTGTGTTAAGTGCATTAAATTATTATGAAAGGAGCTACATTGAAATTTCTAAGTAACAAACTTTTCCTTATATCTAAAGAATAAGTTTCTCCTTTTCCTATTATGTTTTAGGAATATATTTCACTGTGTAGAAATCTGTCAAAGTTTAGAAAATGTGATTTCACTTTTATTTTTTAATTAATCTTTAACTAGTGTTGTTTCAGAGAGGTGCTGGCTTCCATGGTGATAATTAAAGCTATTTTTTTCCATTATTTTATTTGTTGAATCCTTATACAATCTTTTTTTTGAATTGGAGTCTCGCTCTGTTGCCCAGACTGGAGTTCAATGGCATGCTCCCAGCCACCTCAGCCTTGACCTGCTGGGCTCCAGCAATCCTGCTGCCTCAGCCTTCCAAGTAGTCAGAACTACAGGCATGCGCTACCACATCCAGCTAGTTTTATTATTATTATTATCATTGTTATTATTATTTATTGCAGAGACCAGGTCTCACCAAGCTGCCTGGGTGGGTCTCAATTCCGAAGGCTCAGGCAATTCACTCGTCTCACCTCTCAAAGTGCTGGTATTACAGGCTGAGCCACAGGGCCTGGACCAATCTTTCTATTTTAATAGTCATCTTTATTTTTTCCTGATCTGAATTTGAAGAAAAACAGCCCATGAAGAACTCTTTTTAAAAATTTTAAATCTAATAGCAATGAGACAGACATTTACGTCAACATATTTATAACATAGGTTCTCTCTGTATTGAGAGTAGTAAGCAATAACTTAAAATAATAAAGTAACTTGGTCTCTTCTCTCTAATACTTTCAGGCTCTACTTCCATATACTTTTTTGTAAAACTTTGTCCAATTATCATTATTTTATTAATCCTCAAATCCAAAATTATGATCCATATACAGAGAGTAACTTTTTTATATTATTAAGTGAAATGAAAATACTATCATTTTAATAACAAATTAACAAAAAAACACGATGAATTTTTTTTACAATTGAGCAAAACAATTTATTTTGTCAACAGGTGCCAAAAATTTTAAAAAGCAAACTTTTTTTTTTTCCTTTTATGTGATGGTATTGACTTGGTGTTGAAAAAAATAACATGAGAAAAATAAAATTTAAATTTTTTGAGTCATGGTCATCTTTAACAGTATGGGGAAAACTGTCAATTTCTTCTCAGGAAAACAGTATTAAAAGCATAAAATAAAATACACAGGGTTACAAAAGTTAAAATATAGGTCTAAATTACATCTCAACTTAAATTCACTTTATGCAGAATATGATAACTGAATACATTGGGTTATCCTTATAAAAGCTCATTTTAACAAGTATATCAGAGTGATGCATGTCAATATAATTGACAGCGATAGAAACGTAAGTTTAATCTACTATCTCAAGTATAAAGATGAATAGTGAAGTTATTTTCAAATGATAGCATCATTGACTTGTCAAAAGTAGACAATTTTTAAAGATCTAGATATTTATTTTTAATATAAGCTGCCTAATTTACCAAGTTCTACATAGCAAACACTGATTTTTTAAAAATGCATTGTTCAACATTCTTTCTTCTGAAAACTCTTCCTGACCTACTGATAGTAAGAATTATTTCTTCCTCTGTGCTTGCAACACATTTTTCACACCTCAAACATAACCCTTTACATTTTAATTAATGCATTTTGTGTTTTATTACCCTTATGAATGTGAGTTCTGAGAGGATAGTGGACAAAGCCTACATTCCTAGACCAAGATTTAAACTTATTTTTTAAAAAATTAGGTTTTATACTCATATTTCAAAATAAAAATTTAATACACAAAAATTGTTTTCTGATGCACCACAAATGAACAATTAGAATTTGAAAATAAATCCACAACATTATTTATATTTGCATAAAAATTGAAATACTAAGTTATAAATCTAACAAAATATATACAAGATCTATATGAAGACAACCACAAAACTTTGATGAAAGAAATTAAAGATGAGCTAAACATATTAAATAAAATTCTCTGGTTTTGGATAGGAAGACTCAATATTGTTAAGATATAAATTCTTCCCAACTTAAAGATTCAATGCAATCTCTATCAAAATTCTAGCAGAGTATTTTATATAAAGTGACAATTTTATTCTGAATTTTATACAGAAGTACAAAAGACTCAAAGGAACTAAGATAATATTAAAGAGAAAAACAAACAAATCAAAGTATCATTACCAAACTTAAAGTCTTACTATAAAGCTACAGTAATCAAAACAGTGTAGCATTGGTAAAATAATAGTTTGAAAGTAGTACAAAATAAAGGGCCCAGAAATGAACCTACATAAATAAATTCCATCTATATATAAAAAAAGAAAATTTAATGGAGACCAGATAGAACAACTGGATATTGACCTGAACAAAAAGAATGTAACTTGTAACTTGGTAACCTACCAAATGGGAGAAAATATTTGCAAAATAAGAATTTATGACAAAGGCACAGAAAGTACACCTTTCAGAAAATGTTAGTTCAATATAGATCATAGGCCTAAATGTAAAATGAAAAACTATAACACTTTTGAAAATAGTATAAGAGAAAATCTAAGTGATCTTGGATTTTGCAGTGAATTTTTAGATACAGCATCAAACGCAACATACCAGCAGCCAACAGACATGAAAAAGTGCTCAGCCTCACTAATCATCAGAGAAATGCAAATGAAAACCACAATGGGATACCACCTAACCCCAGTAAGAATGGCCATCATTAATAAAGCAGACAACAACTGATGATGGCGAGGATGTGCAGACAAGGTTATGCTTCTCCACTACAGGTGGGAAGCAAACTAGTTCACCCTCTGTGGAAAACAGCATGGTGATTCCTAAAAGAACTAGAAATTGACCTTCCATATAACCCAGTAATCCCTCTACTGGGTGTATAGCCAGGGGAACTCAAATCATTCCACAATAAAGATATGCATGCATGCAAGTTTATTATAGCACTATTCACAATAGCAAAAACATGGAACCAACTGTGCTCCCCATTGAAAGTGGATTGGATAAAGAAAATGTGGTATACATACACAATGGAATATTAAACAGCCATAAAGAAGGACAAAATTATGGATTTGCAGCAACTTGGATGGATTTAGAGTCTATCATAGTCAGTAATCTATCACAGAAACAAAGACCTGAGTACCACATTTTATCACTCATAAGCTGATCATGAGCATTTGTTGTAGTAGTATAAGAAAGGGATTGACAGTAGCCTGAAACTATCAGGTGAGGGAGAGGCACATAACATTAATAAGGGTACCTTATTTCAAACCTAGTAAAGTGGGAAGCAAACTTTACCTGTATAATGACCACAAGTATACCTAATCCTGAATTGTACCCATTTTTAAAAATAAAAAATTAAAATAATATAATAAAAAATGCAAGACAGATTGAGAGAAGATATCTGTAAAACATATATCTGATTTTTAAAAAGTATATCTACAAGGCTATAGTGACTCAAATAACATGGTACTGGTATAAAAATAGACAGATACATAAATAGAACAGGATACAGGACACAAAAATAAAGCCACATTTCTACAACCAATAGACCTTTACAAAGGCAGCACAAATAAAAAAAAATGGGCCAAGAACATCCTATGAAATTAATGATAATGAGAAAATTGACTAGCCATATACAGAAGTATGAACTATACCCCTATCTCTTACCATATACAAAAATTAACTCAAGAGAGATTAAAGACTTAAATGTAAGACTTGAACCTATAACAATTCTAGAAGAAAATCTAGAAAACACTCTTCTGGACATCAGCCCAGGCAAAGAATTTATGACAAAGACCACAAAAACAATTGCAACAAAAATCCAGACTAAGAAATTGCCAGTTGGAGACCAAAACTTCACCTGCATATCACCTACTTGTGTAGTTAAGCCACATCTCTATAATAAAATATAATTTTTAAAAATAGACAAATAGGACTTAATTAAATTAAAAAGGCTCTGCACAGCAAAAGAAGGAATCAACTGAATGAACTGAAAACCTACCAAATGGGAGAAAATATTTGCAAATTATTCCTCAAAGGGTGTATATCCAGAATCTATAAGGAATTCAAACAACTCAGCATGCAAAATTAAATAATCCCTTCAAAAAGTGAGCAAAGGGCATAAATAGATACTTCTCAAAAGAATATGCATAAGAGCAAAGAAACATGAATAAAATTCTCAAAATCACTAATCATCAGAGAAATGTGAATTAAAACCATAGTGAGATATCACCTCATACCAGGCAGAATCACTATTGTTAAAAAGTCAAAGAACAGTGGACTTCTGGCAAGAAGGTGATGGGGCAGTTTGGTCCATGAGATGCTCTGTGAAAGAGAATACCCATAAAAAATCTCACTCTCCCCCAGGGTTTGTGGTTTCTTTCACTATTGCTAGCCTGCTCTTCACATGCTGCTCAGCTACTGCCTCTGCCACAGCTGCAGCCTCCGCTCTTGCCTGAGGCAACCCATGGCTCTGGACCATGAAGCATGCCTCTCCCCCCAACAACCCAACAAGCACAGCACTACTGAAGCCATTGCCTGTGCTACCACTGCTGAGCTCCACCACTCACCTGGCGTCCAGTTCATGGAACTCCTCCCACATACTGATAAAGCTGCTGCTGCCACTGCTGCCACGGTTGCCTGCTCCCTTCCACCCTGGGTGGCCCTCAGCTCTGCCCAGGTCACCTGAGTAGCCCAGTGCTATACTGGCCTGCGTTGCCTGGCAGTTTCACATTCCACTTTCCCCAGCTTGGCCAGATTGCAGAGGAAAAAGAGATCAGCTGGAGCCATGAGATCAGCTCAACCCAGCTGAGCCCATGCCTCAGCTTGGTATCCAAGCAAACAACATCAAAATAGGAGGGACAGAAGCCCCTCTTCCATGCTAGATAGATACAGGCCAGATCAGAGGGGCAGATTTCGCAGGCAGCCCAGATCTGATCCACCCCCCACAGCAGGCCAGGGGCAACTGACCCTAACTGTGAGCAACTCCACCAGCCTGCAATGAGGGATAGAAATTAGAGCTGAAAGGACACTGGACTTAAAGGAGAAGTCTCAGAGTGTGCTTGGTTCCCCTGTTTTAATTTTTTTAATTCTTTGTCTGTTTGTCTTATCCAACTTTTTTTCCCTTTTCTCTCTCTTCTTACTGTTATCAATAACATTTTCTACTTGCTTTGGTTCTGTGAGTTTACTGACTTTATTCTATTTTATTTTATATTTTTCTCTTTAGACCTCATGTTTGTATAGGGGAATAGTACACCAGTAAGGAGGTTGGTTAGCCTGTAGATCTGTATGATTGTATGTTTTAGTTTTTTTGTATGTTTGTTGATTTGTTTGTTGTTGTTGTTTTTTACTCTTATCTGTCTTTATGTCTCTTTTCATTTGCTAGTTGGTACATTTTTCTGTTTTCTCTCTTACTATTCTGTCTTCTTCCCCCCACTCCCTGTTCCATTATTTTCCCTTTTCTTACCTCATTTTGCTTTCAGGGTGTAATCCTATAACACCACTGCATGGACAGATTGCAAAGCAGTGGGAAATGGGTTTCAAATTATCCATGACCTGTCAGTGGATATTGGGATCTGCAGATAGATTTTGAATCACAGTTGCCCCTTCAATAAAATCTCAAAGCTGCAAAGAGGATCACCCCCAACCTACAGTCCAGCTCCAGAATTGAACAAAGCCAGAAGATATTCATAAGAAAGAATAGGAGATTGAACATACAGAAGCAAAAGAGCCCCTCTACCCCTGAACAACAGAATTAAAGAAGATGGGGGGGAAGGGGGAAGGAAATCTACACAAATGAAGAAAAACGAAAAGAAAAATATAGGTCTCACATAGACCCCTGGGAGATCAGACACTGAGAAAACAGACTCTGGAACACAAACAATGAAGAACCCCCAGAGTGTCTGCTCATAGATGACAAACCCAGACATCAAGACATTAATAGAGAGAATAAAAAGAATTGAGAAGAGACAAGAAGAAAATAGGAAGGAGTTGATAACTGAAATAATAGCAGTAAAGAATACTGTGAATGAAATAAATAACAAACTAATTAGCATGAAAAGCAGAATTAGCCAAGCAGAAGAGTCTCAGAGCTTGAAGGCCAAAATACAGAACTAACCCAAACTGTCAAAAACATAGAAAAGAAGGTTAAAAAGACAGAACAAAACCTTCAAGAGATGAACTATTACCTCAAGAGACCAAACCTAAGAGTAATTGGGCTTCCTGAGGCAGAAAGGGAGACAGAGACCACCCTGGAACAAACATTCCATGAAATTATTCAAGAAAACTTCCCTCATCTCATCGGTGATGCACAAATTCAAACACAAGAGATTCAGAGAATCCCTGCAAGACAACAAATGAGAAGACCAACTCCCAGATACATAATAATTCACCTAAACAAAGTAGGTATAAAAGAAAAAGTCCTAAAGGCAGCAAGAGAAAAAGGTCAGACTACCTACCAGGGAAGATCAATTAGAATAGCAGCAGATTTATCTACAGAAAAACTTCAGGCTAGGAGATCTTGGAGCCCAATATTCAAAGTTCTCAAAGATAAACAATTTGAATCAAGAATAACCTACCCAGTCAAGCTAAGCTTCATTAGTGAGGAAGAATGAAAATTGTTCCCAGACATCCTATCCCTATGAACTTATGCTGCCTCCAGATCACCTCTACAAGAAACACTTAAGAAAGTATTAAACACAGTGGAAAAGGAGAATAAAATGACAATGTTCATCACAAGAATAAAGGAAAAAGATGGAAAATACACATGAATCAACCCCCAAACCAAAGGAAAGACAACAAACAAACAGGAACAACAACTCTATAAGAACTTCATGACAGGGATAAACCCTCACATTGCAATAATTAGCCTGATTGTGAATGGACTAAATGCTCCACTGAAAAGACTCAGAATGGTGAACAGAATAAGAAACCAGAACCCCATTATTTGCTGCATCCAGGAGACTCATCTCACTTAAAGAGACACACACAGACTCAAAGTTAAATGATGGAAAATGAGAATGCAGGCAAATGTATCACAAAAAAAGGCAGGAGTTGTGATCTTAGCATCAAACAAAACAACCTTTAAGCTATGAAAAATTTAAAAAGATGAAAAAGGATACTTCATCATGGTAAAATGTTCAATCCATCAACAAGAAATTTCCATCCTAAATATATATGCACCCAATGCAAGAGCACCAGCATTTATAAAGCAACTACCAAATAAACTTAAAAAATATGTTGACTCTAACACTATTATAGCAGGGGACTTTAATTTTCCACAGACAGCCCTAGATAGATCATCAAGGCAAAAAATCAACAAGGAGATCCAGAACCTAAAGTTGACATTTGACCAAATGAAGTTAGTAGATACCTACAGATTATTCCACCCAACAAACACAGAATATACATTTTTCTTATCACCACATGGAACATACTCCAAGATTGATCACATCCTTGGCCATAAATCAAGCAAAAACAAATTTCATAAGATTTAAATCTTGCCATGCACATATTCAGACCACAGTTTAATAAAAATAAATATCAAAACCAACAACATTTCCCCAAACCCACAAAGGCATGGACACTAAACAGATGATGCTGAACAATGACTGGGTCAACACTGAAATCAAAGAAGAAATTGAAAGATTCCTGGAAACAAATGAAAATGAAGAAACATCTTACCAAAATCTCTGGAATGCCATGAAATCAAGGAAGAAATTGAAAGATCTAAGTGGGGAATGTATATCTCTAAGAGCACACATCATGAAAATGGAAAGATCACAAGTGGATAGCCTAACAAATCACATAAGGGAGCTGGAAAGAGAAGACCACCAAAACCCTAACTATAGCAGAAGAATCCATGTCACAAAAATTAGAGCCCAAATATGGGACATAGAAGACAAAAATATCATAGAAAACATCAACAAAATAAAAAGCTGGTTCTTGAAAGAATTAACAAGATTGATGGGCCCCTAGCCAGAATGACCAAGAAAAAGAGAGAAAAAGCCCAAATAAACACAATCAGAAATGCAAAAGAGCAAATCATAATTGATCCCAAAGAAATACAAAAGATGATCAGAGATTACTATGTACACCTATATGGAAACAAACTTGATAGCTTAGATGAAATGGAGGACTTTCTGACATCACACAACCTCCCCAGGTTAAAAGAAGAAGACACTGAGCCATTAAATAGACCAATAACAACCCAGGAAATTGACTCTGTCATATGAAAACTACCTAAAAAAAAAAAAAATGCCTGGGACCGCATGGCTTACCAGCAGAATTCTACAAAACATACAAGGAGGAGCTAATGCCAATCCTATTGAAAGTATTCCAGGCAATTGAGAAAGATGGAATTTTCCCCAAATCATATTATGAAGCAAATATTACACTGATACCCAAACTGGGTAAAGATCCAACAAAGAAAAAGAACTACAGGCTAATATCCCTTATGAACATAGATACAAAAATCCTCAACAAGATTCTAGTAAACCGGGTCCCAAAACACATCTCAAAAATCATCCACCATTACCAAGGAGGTTTCATCCCCAGGTTGCAGGACTGATTGATCATTTGCAAGATCATAAATGTCATTAAATACATCAGCAGATGTAAAAACAAGAACGACATGATTATCTCATTAGATGCAGAAAAAGCTTTCGATAAAATCCAGCATCCCTTCTCGATAAAAACCCTCAAGCACTTAGGTATAGAAGAAACATACATCAAAATAGTAAATGCCAACTATGACAAACCCAGTGCTAACCTAATGCTAAATGAACAGAAACTAGAATCATTTCCCCTGCAAACTGGAACAAGACAAGGCTGCCCACTCTCACCTCTCTTGTTCAATATTGTGTTGGAATTGCTAGCTCAGGCAATTAGACAAGAGAAGGAAATCAGGGGTATCCAAATAGAAAAAAAGGGAAGTCAAGTTATCCCTCTTTGCTGATGACATGATCCTATATCTTGAAAATCCAAGAGAACCTGTCAAAAACCTGCTTGCTTTGATAAAGGACTTTAGCAAAATCTCAGAGTACAAAATAAATATGCAAAAGACAGTTGCATTCCTATACACCAATAATAAGCAGGCAGATACCCAAATAAAAAGCATAATCCAATTCACCATAACCACCAAAAAAAAGAAATACCTCGGTATCTTCTTAACCAAGGAAGTGAATGACCTTTACAATGAGAATTATAAAACATTGCTTAAAGAAATCCAAGAAGACACAAATAAATGGAAAAATATTCCATGCTCATGGATAGGAAGTATCAACATTTTTAAGATGTCCATCCTACCAAAGGCAATCTACAGATTCAACGCAATACCCATTAAGTTACCAACATCATTTTTCTCAGACCTGGAAATGATAATACAGAAATTCATATGGAAATATAAACAACCATGAATAGCCAAAACAATCCTTACCAAAAGAAACAAAGCAGGAGGTATCACACTTCCAGACTTCAAACTGTGCTATAAGGCTATAGTAATCAAAACAGCCTGATACTGGTACAAGAACAGGCACATAAACCAATGGAACAGGATAGAGATTCTGGAAGCAAAGCCTCAATTCCTCAACCAACTCATCTTTGACAAAGCCTCCAACAACAACCACTGGGGAGAGGAGAGCCTATTCAGCAAATGGTGCTGGGAAAACTGGCTGACCACATACAGAAGATTGAAACAGGACCCCTACTTATCACCATACACAAAAATTAACTCTAAATGAATCAAAGACCTAAATGTAAAACCTCAAACTATAAGAATCTTAGAAAACACAGGAAACACCCTATGGAAATTGGAATTGGGAAATAATTCCTATTCAGAACCCTCAAGGTCAATATCTTAAGAAATAAAATAGATATGTGGGACCTCATCAAATTAAAGAGCATTTGCAAAGCAAAAGAAAGCATCAAGAGAGCAGACAGACAGCCCACAGAATGGGAAAAAAATATTTGCCAACTGTTTATTTGACAAAGGCCTAACATCTAAGATCTACAATGTACTCAAACATGCCAAAAGGAGAAAAATTACAGCCCCTTTAAAAAGTGGGCAAAAGACATGAATAGACACTTCTCAAAAGAAGATATATGGGCAGCCAACAGACACATGAAAAAGTGTTCAGCCTCACTCATCATTAGAGAAATGCAAATCAAAACCACATTGCGATACCACTTAACCCCTGTAACACTGGCCATCATTAATAAAACAAACAATAACAGATGCTGGCAAGGATGTGGAGAAAAAGGAATGCTTCTACACTGCTTGTGGGAATGCAAACTCGTGCAACTTCTTTGGAAAACAGTGTGATGATATCTGAAAAACTAGAAATTGACCTTCCATATGACCCAGCAATTTCCCTATTGGGAATAAAACCTGGAGGAACTCAAATCATTCTACAAAAAAGATACTCGCACATGTGTCTTTGTTGCAGCTCTATTCACAATAGCAAAAACATGGAACCAACCATGTTGCCCATCGAAGCTGGACTGGATAAAAAATATGGTACATATACACAATGGAATATTATGCAGCCATAAAGAAGGACAAATATATGAATTTTGCAGCAACTTGAATGGATTTGGAGTCGATCATACTCAGTGATTTATCACAGAAACAAAGAACAGAGTTCCATATGTTCTCACTTATAAACGGATCTTGAACAATTATAACGTTATAAGAAAGTGATTGGCAGTAGTGTGAAACTGTCAGGGAATGGGGGTGGGATAGGCAGTTGAAGGAAACTGCTAGGGGAGGGAGGGGCATACCTCATCAACAAGGGTACCTGCATGATCAATGTTTATATACCTAACCCTAAAATGTACCCCTCATCTTTATAATAAAAATTTTAATAAAAAAAGTCAAAGGACAGCAGTTGCTGGTGCAGTTGTTGAGAAAAAGCAATGTTTATTCAATGTTGGTGGGATTGTAAGTTTTTCTGTGATAACAGAGATATTAAAGACCTAAAAACTGAATTACTATTTTATTCAGTAATCCCACTTTTAGGGATCTGCCCTAGGAGATAAACCTTAGATAAAAAAGATACCTGTACTCATATGTTCATTGCAGCACTAGCCAGTAACAAAATAATGGAACTAACCTAAGTACCCACCAGTGACTGACCGGATAAAGAAAATGTGGTATATTCAGGTTCTCTATTGTGTTCCATTGATCTATCTGTCTATGCTTTTTTTTAATAATCATTTTATTTTATTTTTTAAATGTGGGGTACAAATGAAGGTTAAGTACATATGTTGTCATCATATAGGTAAAGTGTGGGTACCCTTATTGATGTGATGTGTCCCCCTCCCCTGACAGTGTCCCACTACTGCCAATCCCATCTATTATTATACAAGTGCCATGTTATTTGAGTCATTATAGCCTTGTAGATATACTTCTTAAAAATCAGATATACGTTTTAAGAATTTCTTCTCCCAGTCTGTGTCATGTCTTTGACCTATTTCAGCCATATAATGCAAGTAATGAATCCAAATGTTAACTATGAACTACATTTAAAAATAATGTGTTAGTATTGGTTACTCAGTTGTAATAAGTAGCACCACAATTTAAGACGTTAATAATAAGAAAAACAAAGCATGGTAGGGAGGGAGACCTTTCTCATTTTTATGCTCTTTTTATTCTGCAAACCTCAAAATGTTCTAAAAATAAATATCATTACTAAATACAAAGTATTATGCAATATGACCACTTAGGACTATATAGGAAAAGTAGGGTTTGTTAACAACTAAAAATCAATTAATGTAATAAATCATATAAATAGAATAAAGAACAAAAACACATGATTGTCTCAACTGTAACAGAAAAATTACTTGATAAAAATCAAACTTTTATGATTAAAAAAATCCCAAAATTTGAAAATAGGTATTTCCTCAAGTAAATAAATGGTACCTATGAAAATCCCATAATATTTGACACTAAACATAATATTTAACTCTAAAAGACTGCAAGTACCCCATAATCAGAAATAAGACAAGAATGTTTGCTTACATCACTTGATTTCTTCATTGTACTAGAAGTTGTAGTCAGGGTTTCAAGCAAAAGCAAAAACAACAACAACAACAAAAAAAATACGAAGGAAAGGTAATAAAATTATCTTTATTTGAAGATGACAAGATATTATATATTATTTGTATATAGAATACCCTAAATAATTCTCTAATAATCTATTAGAACTAATATATGAGTTTATAGAGGTTGTAGGATATGAGAACAGTGATTCTAAAATTCAAATGGAAATGCAAGGAATTCAGAATAGCTAAAAACATTCTTGAAAAGAAATTTGCAGGACTCAAACTTCCCCATTTCAAAAATTAATACAAAGTTATAGTAATTAAAATAATGTGATACTGGCAGACTACATATTGATAGATATATATCAATCAATTAGACTTTATAGAGTCCAGAAATAAATCCTCATGCTTATTGTCAAGTGACTTTTTTATAAGGATGCCAAGGCAATTCATAGGGGAAAACACACCTTTTCAACAATTATCTCTAGGACAACGGCATATCCAAATGCCAAGGAATAAAATTGGATCTCTTCCTTGCACTATAAACAAATATTAACACTAAAGGAATTATGGACTATTTCAGGTGCTTGAGACTATTAAACTTTATAAAAAAATACATAAGATTTTAGCAACAAAAGAAAAAATAGATCAACTGAACTTAATGGAAATTAAAAATCTATTCTCCTCATACTGATAATTGACTTTGGTAAAGTCTTGGAGTACAAAATTAATGACAAGAGATAGTTGCATTTCTCCACACCAGCAACAAGCAGGCAGAGTGTCAAATAAAAAAAATGCAATTCCAGTCAGGCTCGGTGGCTCAGCCTGTAATCCCGCGCCTTTGGGAGGCTGAGGTGAGTGGATTGCCTGAGCCCGCGGGTTCGAGACCCGCCTGGGCAGCGAGACCTCATCTCTACAATAAATCAAAAAATCAGCCGGGTGTGGTAGCGCATGCCTGTAATTCCAGCTACTCGGAAGGCTGAGGCGGAAGGATCGCCGGAGCCCAGCAGGCGAGGCTGTGGTGGCCAGGAGCGGCCACTGCACTCCAGTCTGGGTGACAGAGTGAGACTCCAACTCAAAAAAAAAAAAATGCAATTCCATTCATAATAGGCACACACACACACACACACACACACACACACACACACACACCACACACTAAAGAAATACTTTGGCATCCACCTAAGACTACAAATACTGCTCAAAAAATCAAGAATGACACAAATAGGAAAACATTCCATGCTCATGGATTAGAAGAAGCAGTATTGCCAAGATTTCCATTCTACCCAAGGCAATCTACAGATTCAGTGCAATATCCATCAAATGACCAATTTCATTTTTCTCAGACCTGTAATGACAATACATAATTTTATATGGAAACAAAACGAGTACGAATAGCCAAAACAATCCTCAGCAAAAGGAACAAAGTGGGAGGTATCACACTTCCAGACTTTAAACTTTACTACAAGGCTACAATAACCAAAGCAGCCTGGTACTGGTACAAAAATAAGCACACAGACCAATGGGATAGGACAGAGATTCTGGAAGCAAAAACTCTCTCTCTCAACCACCTCATCTTTAACAAAATCACCAATAACAACCACAGGGGAAAAAGACCTTATTTAGCAAATGGCACTGGGAAAACTGGCTGACTATATGTAGAAGAATGAAACTGTACCTCTACCTATCACCATATAAAAAAATAACTCTAAAGAGATCAAAGACCTAAACATAAAATCTCAAACTATAAGAATCCTAGAAGTAAATGTGGGAGACACTCTCATGTACATTTTAGTAGGCAACCAATTCTTGACCAAATCCCCAAAAGTGAATGCCACACAAGCTTAGATAGATAAGTGGGGACTTCATTAAACTGTAAAGCTTTTGCACAGGAAAGTAAACCATCAAGAGAGAGGGGTGACAATCAACAGAATGGAAAAAAAATTGCTAATTATGTATCTGACAAAGTCTTAACATCAAGAATCTACAAGGAATGCGAATGAACTGAAAGCAACTTTAAAAAACTGTTAAAAATGAGTAAAGGACATTAATAGACACTTTTCAAGGAAGGTATACAAGCAGTCAACAGATACATGAAAAAAGAATGCTCAGCCTCACTAATCATCAGGGAAGTGCAAATCAAAACTACAATGAGATACCACCTAACCTCAGTAAGAATGGTCATCATTAATAAGTCAAAAAACAACAGATACTGGTGCAGATATGGAGACAAAGTAACACTTTTACACTGCTGGTGGGAGTACAAGCTATTTCAACTTTTATGTGAAGTTGGGCAGGATTTCTAAAAGAACTAAAAATTGACATTCCATTTGATTCAGCAGCTCTTCCCTGGAAATGTACCTGGGGAACATAAATCGTTCTACAAAAAAGATATCTGTGCATGCATGTTTATAGCCTTACTATTCACAATAGCAAAAACATGGAACCCACCCTACTGTCCATTGAAAGCGGACTAGATAAAGAAAATGTGGTACATATACACAATGGAGTATTATGCAGCCATAAAGAACAAAATCATGGACTTTGCAGCAAATTGGATGGAGTAGGCAACCATCATATTTAGTGATTTATCACAGAAACGAAGAACTAAATACCACGTTCTCACTCATAAGTGGGACCTGAACATTAATCACATTTGCACAAGGAAGAAATCAGTAGTCACTGGACACTCCCAGGGGAGAAAGGGAGGGAGGGAGATGAGCCACATAACACAAAGGGTACCTGGTCCTAAGTCAGAGGAAGAAAAATGGAGGCAAATTGTAATATGCTTCTATATACGGGTATCTTTTCATCCCCTTAGCATATTTATTCAGTTTACCATGTTCTATGAATTTTACCAAATAATAAAAATTAGAAAAGAATGTTAGGATCATTTATATGAGGATTTCTACCTTATATTTAATACACTATTTCTTGCTAAGGTATTAACCCATGTTCATAAGTCGAGCTTTAATAGTTCAGGATCCCTTTTAAATTACAAGAGTACAAAAATTTAAGATAACAATTTTTAAAACATTGCAAAAGAAATTTTCTGAAAAGTACAAGTTTGATCAAGCATTTAATTAGAAAATAATGTCTGAATAAGTACATATTTTAATTTTCTAAAATATGATGTACCACCTATTGTGTGTGTTATTACATACTGTGTTGCCTAAAGGAGGAATTTATTTATCTTGCAAAAATCAATCTTGTTTTTAGGAGCAATCTAACTTAGATTTTTTTCTTTTCAAAATTCAGTGTGAACTAATTTTTTGCCTCTGAAGTTTTCAAAAATTATGTGGTTTCAAAGACTATATTTGAAAATATTTATTAAATTATGAACCATTTCCACCTTTGGCATGTTTACTCTTCCTTTTCCTACATTTAAATTCTCACATAATTGAGAATATGCAATAACAAGGAAATGAGATACCAGACCAATTTGAACTAATATAAACAAATTTCCAAAACTCATCTCAAGCATAAAAATATTTATGAGATATTGTTGGGCTTAGTTCTTAATTAGACCATTAAGCTCATTTTCCTAACTACATTCCCAAAATATATTGTCATATATAAATGTCATTGAATGATGTCTTAAATATCCTGTTGTCTGGTGTTTTGTATCAATTAGCATTGTTGTTTCTAGCTTATGATCTTTACTTATGCATTTATGAATCTAGTGACTTCATATGTAGTATTTCCTCATATTATCCAATGAATTTTGAATAAATTTTAAAATTATTTTAATTCTTTAATTAAATATTTTCTACTGAAAAACAGGATAAATTTGCATATGCTTCAGATGCATGCTGGCTTGAATATTCAGGTTTTTCTTAAATAATACCCAAGGTAATCATTTAATACACAAGTCTTTTGGTGATTTTTAAATATATTTTTATTGACGTTCATTGAACTAACCTGTCTACAGCCAGAAGTTAATTCAAAAGATTTCATAAATTAATGGTTTTATGAAATTATGCTTCAAAATAAGTCATTAAATGCTGAAGAAGTATTCAAAGAATTATTGAAGCCTTAATAAATTATATAAAGTCAGAAGGTCATAGTCAAATGCTTTTTTGAGTCCGGTAATAGGAACAAAAAATTAAAAATTAATAAATAGAGTAGGAACAGAACAAAAAGAAAATTAATCAAAAATAAACAGCTTGAACATGGAAAATTATTAATTATTTTTGAAATCCATGTTGTTTTCATTGTGTCACTTACAAACATATATGTCAAATTGTGCTTTATAAATATACTATTTATTTCATATCTCTGTAATAATCAAACATGTATTAAATACCATCTGCATGCCAGATACGTTTCCCAGATACACGCCCAGATACTGGGCATGCAAAGAGAACCAACAATTTAATGGAGTGGAAACCTAGATAAACAACTGATTCCATTCTTTTAGAATAGCAATACCTCCATGTCTAACTTTTAATGATTCTTTAAGTTTTAGCCTAAATGCTGCTTTGTCTATAAATTCTTTCTTGAGTAATACTTCTTGTTTTCAACTGTCTTAAGGGCTCCTGATAGACATTTCCTTAACATTCTGTTCATTTTTTTTGTATCACTTAAAACACTTTATTGTAAATGCCTGCTTTATAATTACACTTCTTGATTCCAAGCTTTGGGAGGACAGATTTAAAACTGTCTTTATCTCATTTATACCCCTTGTGCCTAGCACAATTCTGGGTACATGGCATATGTTTCATATATACTAGTTGGATGCATAAAAAAGGAAGAAGGAGAGAAAGAAAAAGACTAAAAAAGAGGAAGAGAGAGAAGAAGAATGAAGAATAAAAGAAAGGAGGAAAGGGGAACAATAATTTTTATATCGAAAGCCTCGCTTAAGGTCAATTTTGGATGGAATTATCAGTTTATCTCCAGATAAGTCTAATTTGCAGGTACAATGATTGGATGACAGGAAAAAAACTAACATTCTTTAAAAATATTATTTATTCCCCCCACATTTAACGTGTTGTGGCGAAGGTGCTGGGAACATGCACATATGTTCTCTTTCTACTTTCAATGTATCATCAAACTACTATCACTAAACTCTTCAACAGTTTGAAAAAGCCTCAGTTCCTAAATTATAGCTAATGATGCCTATATTTTTACAGCAGCCAAATATCTACCTGAGCAGACCATGAGGCAGGAAAATTTCAAAATATTATCTATCTAAAGAGACCCTATGAGATGCTACTCAAAAACATTCAGGAGTCATTTTTGATATAACAAACCCAATGTTAGAATTTCAATAATGTATTCCAAAATCAGTAGAAAATATATACATATTTCATAGTGCAAAGGTCATTGAAAATTAAAACAGCAAGTTTTATTTTCTTTTTTGGTGCCTTTTCTCTTTGATGTAATATTTTCTGTAGTGAGCATGTTACATACTTAGAAAAAAAACAAAGATGAGTGATGTAAATAATAAAAAATGTAGAACTGAACAGAGCATAAAATCATATATAGCAGAGTATTTTCATGAGTGTTTATATTTAAATATGCACAAATCTATATATTGCCTACTAATTACCATTGTTAAGAATAACACTGTGTATATTGAATTATGTTCACTAAAACACACAAAAAATGTTTTTCTAAGTTGGTTAGATATAGAATTGTCTCACTCCTTCCTGTCTTTTTTGCTTATTTCATTTTATAATCTTACTGCAGTATCTTCTTGAAATTATCACAGTTACAAATTTGGGGTATCTGAATCAAAATGTTTATGTATTTTCCAGGATTTTGAAACATACTAATACAACTTTCTAGACAGGTTGTCTATTTCATTATTTCCATAACAAAACTGATTATTGCAATCCTTGAAAATATTTGCTAATTTGATAGTAGATAAGTGATAGTTTAAAGTTATTATCACTTTATTTTGTTTGTTAATAGCATGATTAAAAATCTTTTTATGTATTGGTTAGGAAATTCTTGTGTTATTAGTTTATTTATATTATTCATATTATATATATTTCATCTTATAGCTGTGAATTATGTTTGAAAGATATTTGCAAATCAAAATGAAACTATTTCAATTCAGCAATTATTACACTCGTGTAAAAAAATTAAAATATTAATTTGATCCAGAGAGAGAAAGATTTTGAACCTAACTTGGCAACTTAAAATATCTGAGCCATAATTAAACTATCTGAATTGCATTTACATACTTAATTTTTAATTATTAGTTTATGTTTAAACTATATTATTCTGTATTCAGCTACCAGAGTTTGGAAAATTAAAATATAAAATTAACAAGGTACAACATTTGCCAATAAATCTGTTATTTTTGCTGCAATAAAGAGTAACTGTTTATGTGCTAAAAAGGAGATGTTTTCAAGTTCGAAGATGCTTTTGAAATAGCATCATTGCAATTGTGGCAGTAAATGGTTCAAAGTGCACCTAATATATTCAGAGTTCACCAAATTCTTTGCTTTTCCAATCTGACCCACAACATATTTATTGGCCTATAATGACTGTGGATCACAACAAATTCAGGATGCTTCTGGAAAGGCAAAACCTCTTCTATTAATAATGCAGCAGTTGAGCATAAAAGTACTGTCACTATCCTAGTTTATGATGTGATGAAATTGCAAAAAGTACATTACAATACAACTGCTGGAGTATGTTTGGCCATAAGTATGTTTTAAGTACTAAAGAGAAAGAGGAATAAGACAAGGAGCAAGGTACCTTTCATGAAGGCAAAAGAGAGGCATGATATGAGTTACCAAACTGGAATGATTGTATGTTTGTATATATGTGGGCATATGTGCACACATATGCAGTGTGTATGTGCTGAATTCATGTGTATCTGAGTGTTTTAACATGTACGTGTGTTCATGTGTGTGCTCATATATGTCTACACACATATGGGTGGGCACACATGTATGTGTGTGTAATATTGGCTTCTAGATTTCCCAGCTTGCAGGTGAAGGTGCTAGTGACATACAACCAGTAGGTGGGAAGAAGCATGGAGACAGTATGAAGTCAGATATGAATATTTCTGAGAACAAGCCAGGGAGTGATAAAATCTAAGTGTCCAATACTGCCATTAACCCTGCAAGGCCTAGACTCATTTGTAGCATAGTGCTAAGTTCTTGCTGAGAAATTACATATTAAAATAAAAGAATGATTTGTGAGAGTTGTCTGTATTTTTTGTTTATTTTTGTGTTACATATCATCATATTTTTGTGTCTTAATAAGCACACATTTATTGTCTCACTGTTTCTGTGCATCAGAAGTCCAGGCAGAGCTTAGCTGGGTCCTCTACTCAGGTCTTGCAAGGTCTTGGAACCTCTACCAGGCTGCTCAACATCAGTAAACTTCATTAGGAAAGAATTTTCTTCCAGGCTTACTCATGTATTTAGCTGTTGGCTGGGGTGACTTTCAGCTCACAGAAGCCAAACACCATCCTGTGCCATGTGGCCCTCTCCATAGGCAAGTCACAGCATGGCTGATTGCTTTGTCAAGGTCAGGAGAAGACTCTCTCTAATCTTGGGAAGGGCCCAGTTGCTCATTTAAAGGCTTTCATGTGATTAATTAGGCTCACCAAGGATAGTCTTTCTTCTCTTAACTAAAAATCAACTGATTTGACAACTAAAAATTAAACTTAATTTCATCTGCAGCATCCATTTATCTTTGTCATATAGTATAGCCTGATTCCAAGCATGACATTTCATCTCACTCACAATTCCCACCATACTCCAGGGTGGCATGATACAAGGCAAAAGCATGTACAGCACATGGCCAAATCTTGAGGCCTGTCTTAGCATTCTGTCTGTCATAATGTCCAAGCTATTTTAACAGTCCATACTATTTACCTTTCCTCAATTACCAAGACAAAAATTTCTTCAGAAAATGCTTTCACATTACATATTTTATTATCCATTTTCAGCTCTCTCACTTTTATCTATTCTACTGCTTCATTTATTGATATTTTCATTGAGCCAGGATCCTTAAAACTGACATACAATAGTCATACACAGACTAATCCACTGGCTGTGGATTACTTTTCCCTGATAACTTCCTTACCACTGCACACCTTGCAAAAGCAACACACACACACACATACAACACACACACACACATGCATGCACAAAATAGAAAAACTTTTCACACAAACATATCTGAATTTGAATCATGGTTCTGTTAGTAATCAAGATTAAATTAAATTACCTGGGAAGGTAATTTCACTTTTTTAACTTCAGTCTCCATATCTGTCAAGAGAAACCATAGTATTTACTTTTTGTTTATAACTAGAAAGTGAAACTATATAATATATACGTAACATCTAGTAGAATACTTGGCACATAGAAAGTGATCAATAAATAGAAACCTCAAAGAACAAATATTCTTTTGCATTGGTTGTAGGCCTTTTTCATCTTTGCTTAATAACAACTTCTTTTTGATTGATAACATTCTATGCTCTAGATTGAGGTCCCCAAAACCCAGGCCACATAGGTACCAGTCCGTGGCCTGTTAGAAATCCGGCAGCACAGCAAGAGGTTGAGATGGGGACACGAGCAAACTCCAACCTACGTCAGATCAGCAGCGGCATTAGATTCTCATGGGAGCAAGAATCCTATTGTGAACTGTACGTGTGAGAATCTAGGTTGCGCACTCCTTATGGGAATCTAATGCCTGATGTGTCATGATTCCCCTACCCCTGTTCTTAGAAAAGTTGTCTTCCACAAAACTGGTTCCTGATGCCAAAAAAGTTGGGGATCACTACTCTAGACCATATGTTAAGTATATGCATCACAATTATCTCATTTAATATTGTATTGCTTTCCCGTGGCTGTTGTAATAAATGACCACAAATGTGCTGGCTTAAAACACAAAGTGAATATATCACAGTACTGGAACCCAGAAGTCCAACATCCAAGTGTCAGTAGGGCCATTCTCCTTTTGAAAGTCTGAGAGCAGAATCCATTCCTGGTCTCTTCCAGGTGATGGTGGCTCTAGGTGCTCCTTTCCTTGTGGCCACATCAATTCACTCTTTGTCTTCCTGTTATATTATCTGCTCCACTTCTTCATGTCTCTCTTCTGTATGTCTCTAATAAGGATATTTGTATTAGATGTAAAGCTCATTCAGATAATTCAAGATAATTTAGTCACCTTAAGATCCTTAAATTAATTTCATATGCAAAGACTTTTTTTTTCTAAATAAGGTATCACTCAGAGGTTCTGGGGATTAGAACAAAGACAGACTGGGGATGTCATTAGTCCACTGCCAATAACAATCTAAATCTTATGTATTGCCATTATTTCAACTTCAAAAAAGAAGGAATCATATCACAGAGTCGCAGTGACGCTTTATTACTTCTCTCAACATCACATGGGTGACTGGTAGTATGAGGGTGGGGAGTGGGGCTATGTATATATTTCTGACTCCAAACTTGTGCCCTGAACCCCTCCTTGTGCATGATCTGACACATCCCAGCAAGTTCTAGAGCTATAAAAAATTTTTATATTGGGGGACATATCCAAAGGAAAAAAATGGAAGGAAATTTTTTCCTTATATGAACTTAACCTGACTTTCTGAAACTGTCAAAACCATTTCTTGTGAAAATTAACCTGAGTGTGGGAGTTGAATTGCTTTAAATTTGAAGATGTCAAAGTGAGGGTCGAGGAGATGCCTATCTTTGTTCTTTAATTAGAAGATCTCAGAGTTATCTGCCAAGAATTAAAAAGCAGGGTGAATCATTTCACATTTGTGTTGTGATCTTTGATGCTTTGTTGCTGACCCTTTGCCACCACAAATTACAATGATCAGAGACTATTTGGAAAAGAAAGTTCCAGTATTTTGAAGGAACACATTGTCTACTGTTATTCCCAATTCCATTCTTATCTCGCCTTCCTAACTAACCTGATCCTGTCCTATATACATACTGTGTTTCACGGGCAATTACGATAATTAGTTAAAACGTCTCAATTTATACATACATTTTTTTCTCATCAGAATAAATTCCCCTTCTTATAACTTTGATCAGATCATATAGTCTTTCTGTACCTCAGCAAATATAAAACACTTTTACATATTTGCACTTCTTAATATATACTTTTATGATGATTATAGAATGAATGTACTACAAGTCATGCACTTTAGTGGAAAAGTTTTGGGTTAGAATAAGAATTGGTGTTCTAGTTTCAGTTCTAAAATTCATTAATTAATTCTAAAATTAATTAATTATGTAACCTCAGTTAGAGGCTAAGATGTCTTTATATGTATTTTACTTACTTGCAAAACTGAGCTAGTAACTATCCTGACTCAAAATATTGTTGCAAATATAAAATGACTTATAAAATACATATCAAAATGCTCAGAAAACAGAAAAGTATGCTCTCTAACTTTAACCAAAAAAAGATAAAAGAATAAGAAAGCAATTGAAATAGGCAAGTTAAAAAATCTATATAAATATTTGAAGCTTTTTCTAATTCAAGTACATTCTTCAGTTATCTTGGTCTATTTACAAGCTTTGGCATTCTCTGCTAATGACATTGGGATGGTTGATCTAGATTCTAGTAAGATTTTGATGTTGTTAATGAAATATAAATTTGATTATAATGAAGATACCTCCTTTTATAATGGAAATTCTGCAAATTCCAAGAAGTGCCTTTAAAAATTTATTCCAGCCTCTTTTTCCCTTTAGCTCAGATTTGCAGATGTGTTACAACATTTACTCTATGTGAAAGCTCATAAGGCAACTCTAAGGAGCTTTATTTTTCAGGCATTTACCTCACAAGTGGCTAAATAGTATCCAAGGGCCTTACACAAGAGAAGGTAAAGCTATTGGTAGTGAGGGTGCAAGGCAGTTGAAAAGTACTTAAACTCAAGTTATTAGTAGAGTTGTCCACAGACCAAAGGGACTTCTGTTGAGTGGATGGAAATATGATTGGCCTTCTGTTTTTCACAGATAGTTCACATTCAAAGCAGAAAATAATTAAGTGTTTAATTTTAATCCTCACGGTGCCTCTCCTTTTGAGAGCACAGCAGGGTGAGTAAACATAATTGGCTTCATTTGGAAGGTTTTATCCCTAAAGTTGTTGCAAGTCTTTTTTTTTTTGTAGCTGAGAAATGACATTTTGTTCAATATCTTGCTATAATTCTCTATATTCCACTCCTATTCCAATTAATAAGCAGAAAGATTTTGCCTACCTTAACTGAAAAAAGCAGTCTCAAATCTTCAAAAGCTAGAGTAAAACGTATCTCTCATTTGGTAGATTAACAGGAGGTTCACCTGAGCACACACAAACCAAGGCTGAACATATTTGTGTGTGTGTGTGTGTGTGTGTGTGTGTGTGTGTGTGTGTGTGTGTGTGTGTGTGGTCTGTTGTCATTTTGTACTCAGAAAAGATTATGCATTATTTTATAGTTTTACTTTACTGTTAAACACACTAATGTGCATATTCAAGGTTGTCTATAGTCTCTTTGATTTCCTATTTAACTAAGTCTTTGAGCTAACAT
This sequence comes from Cephalopachus bancanus, assembly GCA_027257055.1. Taxonomy (NCBI): domain Eukaryota; kingdom Metazoa; phylum Chordata; class Mammalia; order Primates; family Tarsiidae; genus Cephalopachus; species Cephalopachus bancanus. The sequence continues at coordinate 8,586,176 of JAPVLO010000024.1, read as the reverse complement.
CACAAACCAGGACTAATTGAATAACAAAATAGTTACTTTTTCAGTTGCTTTAGTAATAGTAGAGACATGCAAAAAAAGATCACACTTAAAAACAAAGTCAGAGTTGTTTCCTGCACTTAAATTACATTGCCAAGCAGTATCTGCTTGGTGTAATACGCTCTTTACAAATATTTGAAGATTAAATAAAATGAGTCTTTTGCATATTTTGTTTTGTTTTCCTGTCAGGTAATGCTGCCTGACAGCTTTTGGCTCTGCCCTAGGTTTTGTAACTTAAAAGCATGGTGATAGACATAAAATGGGTTAGATTTAATTTTTCAGTGAGAATATTTCTATTTGATCTATCAACATCAAGCAATTGTTTTATCTGTGTTGCAGTTAGGGATGTGATGGACTAAGAAATTAAAGGCATGGATTCTAGACCTCATTTCAAAACTTGACCCATTTACCGCATATGCAAAATGGAGATCTTAGTGTCTTTCTAACCTATTTTACCAAATAGCCATATTAGCAATGAAAGAATGTACACTGTCTTTCTCAAAAATCCAAAGATGCTTTGCTACCCAAATGTGAGAGGATTGAGAATGAGAATGAGAAGCACATCAACTGATGAGAAACTCTTTTCAACAGAAGAAAAACATTATATATATATATATATATACATATATATATATACATATATATATGTATATATAATCTATGAATTAAGAAACAGAATATTCCATTGTGTTTCTTTATGTGGCATTAAACAGGAGAATCAAGTCTATGAATACTAGGTTGAAATTGTGTCATGTATATTTGTTAATATAAATGAGTATACAGCCAATCTACCTATCATATTGTTTTTCTCAACAAAAAGATTGGGATATATTATTTAAAGCAAAGTTCTAAATGCTGAAGAAATGTAAGATTAATATTCATTAATATTTCAACCAGGGACTATTCCTTTTATTTTTTTTTCTTTTACTCATTAATTGAATGAAGATCAAATACAACTAAGTCAATGTTTAACTTCCCTTCATGTGCTTGTTTGGCTGTGAGTGTCAAGACCCTCATATGTTGCTCAGACAACCAAAGATTAAGAGAATGAGAAGTCCTCAAGAGGTGCTGTGAGATGGAGGCTCAGAATAGAGAACTCAGGAACTCTGATTGTTACTGCTGGGTCAACCCACAACTTGCCAAGTGACCTCACATAACCCTCCAGGCTTTCAGTTTTTTTCCCATCTACAAACTGAAGAATGTGATAGAGCAATGTTAATTTGCTAAAAATTGACATATAAGATTGTATTTATCATGTACAACATGATGTTTTGTGAAATGGTTACATCTTTGTGCTTATTTATTTATTTGAGTCAGAGTCTCATTCTGTCACTCAGCCTGGAGTGCAATGGCATGATTATGGCTACAGCAGCATTGATGTGCTAGACTCAGGTAATCCTTCCAACTCAGCCTCCCAAGTAACTGGGACAACAGGCTCATGCCACCACACTTGGTTGATTTTTCAATTTTATTGTAGAGACGTAGTCTCACCATGTTGCCCAGACTGGTCTCAAACTCCTCGGCTCAGACAGTCCTTTCGCTTCCGCCACCCAAATACTGTGTTTACAGTCATGAGTCACCAGCCCAGCCTAGGTTAAATCTAATTAAGCAAGCTTAAATAGTTAACAGTTTTGTGGTTAGAATAAGACATCCAGTTTCTCAGTATTTTTCAAGAATACAATATATCTTCTTTAACTATAGTTCCCACAACATACAACAGACTTTGAACTTACTACCTTCTATCTACCACCAGTCTATTCTCTACCTCTATGAGATCAATTTTTTTAAATTTCAGAGCCAGGCACTAGTCTTCCATCAGTCTCCTTTCCTGCTAACTTGATATATAATTTATTTGTTTATCAAACATTGTAAATTGTGTCCCAACTGCAGTTGAATGGTAAATCAAGAATTAAATATAATGAGATATTTTTGTTTGTTTTCTCATTTGTACAGGGAAATTTTAGAGATATTTTAAAATTAGGATGTCAAAAAGATCACATAATTTAGCATTGTAAATTGAGAGATAAATTAGAAATCAAGTAAAACTAAGAATGCACAAAATCCGAAACTTGTTGCAAGTAGTAATCTTCCAAAACAAAGTGACTTAATGAAAGACAAAGTGTGGAGAGGACATTACTGCATCATAAAAAAAAATATTCATGAGTGATTTTAACTTAAAGTATAGCATATCTGGATCCAGTGCTCAAACAATATTTTCACAAAATATTCTACTCTTTACCTCTTGGACCTGCTGCCAATGGAGTTGGCTTCAATTCTCAGAAAGGAAATTTTCTCAGTGCTAAAATGGCTATTGGCAGACCCTGCCTTACTTCCAAAATATAGTAACCTCAACTGAACTTTGACTTCTACCAATAATTCAAGACAGATGCACTTTCACTTTAATTGATTAAGCTTAGTTCACAAGTCTACTTATAAATCAATCACTATGAGGAGGGCCATGTGGGAGTTTCACTTGGAAATTGTGGAGGACAGGCCAAATCCAGAAGGTAAGAAGCGGGGGAGGGCAAGTCTTATCCAAATCTTATCATTAAGAAGTCAAATAAATGAGCAGTTACAAAAATAAGGGATAATCAATTCTGGGAATGCAAAGTCAATACATGCTCACTCCAGAAAGTGTCACAGCATTGAAAGAAATTTTAGAGAATGGAATGAAGTGTTCAAAAGAAGGGAGCTGTTAAAAGAAAAAAAGTAGCATACCATGAAAGCATCATTATTTACAGGAGGGTATCAAATCCTCCTTAGAACTAATTATATTCCACAGTGGAAAATGTCAGCTATTTGCAAGATGCTGAAGAAAAATTCAGAAGAGTAAAGTTTGATAAAAGATTAAGAAAACATAAATGAAAATCTGTTTTTGTCATTCCTTTGGAATAACATTTTGGAACTGTCATATTAAATTCACAGTTATGGCACTATGGTTAATATATATTTAGACAGTTCATCTAGAACCATGTAGCACTAAGAAAACTACAAGTAAATGTGACCAGCAGTATAGTGACATATGTGAAAACAACAGTTCTGGAGCCAAAGTACATGATTTAAATTCTACATCTTAAGCAGGGCTCGGTGACTCAGCCTGTAATCCCACGCCTTTGGGAGGCTGAAGTGAGTGGATTGCCTGAGCCCGTGGGTTCGAGACCCGCCTGGGCAGCGAGACCTCATCTCTACAATAAATCAAAAACTCAGCCGGACGTGGTAGCACATGCCTGTAATTCTGGCTACTTGGAAGGCTGAGGTGGAAGGATTGCCGGAGCCCAACAGGTCGAGGCTGCAGTGGCCGGGAGCGGCCACTGCACTCCAGTCTGGGCGACAGAGTAAGACGCCAACTCAAAAAAAAAAAAAATTCTACATCTTATCTTTGCTTCTATATGTCCTTGGGAAAACTATGTAATCTCGTTGTGCCTTAGTTAATCAATTTTAAAATGTATGTAATATTAGAACCTACTTTACCGGGCTGTTTCTAGAACTATAAAAGTCTGAAAGTTTAAGGTACTTTCAAGTTAACAAAATTATCCCGCCACAGTTTCATGGATGCTGGTAGAAGACAAAAGACTTCTGAGTCAGAGACAAAGGACTTAATTATTCATGGCATATGCTATTTTTTCTTTCCCTCAAAGTCCAATCAGAGCAACACGGAGGGGTCCAGATAGATGCTGCACATATGGTGAATTTGTGTTACAGCTGAGAATCCCTGAGGGTAGGAAAGCCCAATCTTTTCTAATAAGTTGCGACCAAACCTACCTGATTTTTTCCTGAGGCGAGATATAATCTTTATTTTACTGGATAAAAAGCAAGCCAGCTCTTTGCTCAGAAGAAAGATGCAATATCTTTCTTCCAAGGCTCTTTACTATGCAAACATTTTTGAAAAGATAATCCAGAACAAAAAGGCAGTTATTACCTCTGCCTGCAAGAAGAAGAGAAATCAAGAGATCCATAAAGCATTGTTTCTTATGTTTCCAACAAGTCATTGTGAGTTAATAAATGTATTATTTTTATGTTTAGATAAGTTTTATCTATTATTGTAGTCATTGTATATTTTATTCCATCTATGAGGGGGATCCAAAAAGCCTTAATGATTTAGCTCTCAGGTAAATAATTTATTATAATCATATCTGAATAGTTCAATTAGTGTGAATAACACAAGTACAATGTATAAGGCCCCAGAAATCCAAACAGGAAATTAGGTCCCAAAGTAATTCCCTAATAAACAGTCATTTTATCCATTTGTTCTTTTCTTAATAAACTCCAACTCAGATCTAGAATCTTCCCAATTTTCATTTCCCCTATGCAACTGCTGTGGTTTGAGTGTTTGTCTCCTCTAAAATTCATGTTAAAACTGAATCCCTCAAAGTGAGGCCTTTATAAGGTGATTGGGTTAATTAACCTTCATTAATGGATTAGTATATTCATAGATTACTGAATTAATAGATTATCATGGGAGACTGGTGGCTTCATAAGAAGAGAGACCTAATTAACACCTTGGCACTGTCAGTCTCCTCGTCATGTAATGCCTTGCACTGCTTCAGATTGCAGAGTCCAAACCAGTAAGAAGGCTCTCACCAGAGGTTTCCCCTTGAGCTTAAGCTTTCTAGTTTCCAGAAATATAGGAAACAAATTCATTGTCTTTATAAATTACCCTGTTACAGGTGTTCGGTTATAAGCAACAGACAATAAGCTAAGGCACTGACTTACTGTACTTTCATATAAGAACTTGTTATTAACAAAATATAATTTCCTCAGTAAGAAATTATTGTGTCATAAAATAATCATGATGATACTAATAGTAATCTAGAAACAGTCCTCTATAAGAGCCCACATCGTCTCCATTTAATACTTTTCCTGAAAGTTTTATGGGGAATTGCTTTAAAGTTAACTTCAAAATGTTAGAAAAAAATAAGATATATTAACAGGGAAAGGTTAAATAGTAAGATGAGAAGAATCAGAGGATTAAGATTGTAGAAGAAATGCTAGCAGATCAGAAATAGTGATTGAGGATTACATTCAATTGGAATAAAATGCTTTAGTTAGTCATAGAATATGACTCATTTGGGTTTTTTTTATTCAATGTAAAACTAATTTTTAAAAATCCAATATGTGTTGACATCACAGAAAATACATCAATTGAAGAACATACACTGCAGGGTAACACTGGCTAAAAGTGTAAGTAAACTCAAGCATTCATTAACAGGCTCACCAAAGGATAACCTTGTAGCTGCCAATAAAATTTTCTGAATTTTTTGCCAGCATACCAGAGACTGCTCTGTTTAAACTAAAAAAATAACTGAAGTCCACTGAATTATTGTGTGACCTGTGGCATATACTTTCTGTGGTGGAATAAAGCAATATCTATAGCAAGAATTAGTAGAACTATTTTTGAAAGCAAACAAATTTCAAAAACAAACAAAAAAAGTAGTAAGCATATGCTTGGGTGCATGTATGTGAGTGTGTATAAAATTTATTGCACAATAGCAATAACTCATAATTGTACAGTTCTTTATATTTTTCAGTATTATTTTCAATGTAATATTCCAAAATAAGTTAGTTTAAAAAAAAGAATGATGTCAGAAAAGATGTCAGAAAGTAACCAGTGACACCTAACTATAAAAGTCTTACAACCAAGGGAGGCATTAAACTAAGTGCTATACCCTCCACTGGAAACAGTCTTCAACTCTATTCAGAATTTGGTAAAAAGTTTCTTTGCTGATCACTTTTATTTTACAATATGAGATAATCTGACGTATTTTAAAGAGTAATGTGTTTAAATTTGAAATAATTATATTGTACCATCTTACCATAACTACATATATTAAAATTACAGTAAGAAAATAATCACAACCAAGTACATCAATTTCTCAAATATATTTTTACAGGAAATTTCTTTTTACAATTTTACATTTATTTTTATTTTATATAACTAAAACAATGCAATTTAATAAATTTTTATCATATCTGTATTTTATCAGGGAATGTGATGGACAAAAAGTTAACATTAAATTGGAGAGCATTTTAAATGCTTTAGAAGATGTAAGCTTCCTCAGCACACATTTTAAGACATGTCAGGAATTAGGATTCTTGATTCTTCCTAATTCAACTCCCTTTTCCAGAAAGATACATTAGGGGAAACAGTGAATTTTAGAAACCAGTTTCATGACTGCAAACAAGAACCAAAATCATAAAATTGCCTGGGCCAAAGCAAATTTAGAGTATGATTGTGATTACAGACATGAAGTCTTTAAAAGGTATACCCTATCAGCAGTGTGGGCCCTGTATACAAGATCTGACTTGAATGAGAGGCCAGAGAGGTCTAATTGGAACACACTTGTCAAATCAGATGCTGAGGATTATGCTGAGGATCGGTATGAAGATATCACAGATAAGAAAAGCCTGAAATCAATTACCTTTTTGTTCACCAAAATAATGCCTGCATCATTCTAAACACAATCTGCAAAATATTCTAAAGTCCACATAAGTGCAAGAAATTTGGTGTCTCTGTTATTAAGAGAAAATGAAGTAGAGAGAGAAAATTCACTTCTAGTAGCTGCCTAAAACTTTCATTGGATGAACAGGTAATTAGGTTGATGTGGACCCCTTTATGACTGCCTGTCCCGTCCCACATGTGGATCACAGTGCTTTTACAATGCTACCAGAAATCATGATTTTTAAAAATTCATTAATCTATCCATTAATTAAATAAATATTTACAGAACGCATATCAAATGTCATCATGGGTAATCAAATTTCTTTCCTCATGGCGATTATAGACTGAAAACACAATGATTAGTTCTCCCTACAAGGTGCTCCTACTGCCATTCCTATTTCCCTTTCATTTTCCTTATCTCACACAAATTGTGCCTATTGCTGTAGGTTAAGATATCTGTGCTGCCAGGTTCGGTGGCTCAGCCTGTAATCCCGCGCTTTGGGAGACTGAGGTGAGTGGATTGCCTCAGCCCAGGGGTTCGAGACCTGTCTGGGCAACTTGGCGAGACCTCATCTTTACAAGAAATCAAAAAATTAGCCGGGCGTGGTAGCGCGCCCCTGTAGTTCCAGCTACTTGGAAGACTGAGGCGGAAGGATCGCCGGAGCCCAGCAGGCGAGGCTGCGGTGGCCGGGAGCGGCCACTGCACTCCAGTCTGGGCGACAGAGTGAGACTCCAACTCAAAGAAAAAAAAAAAGAAAAGAAAAGAAAAGAAAAAGATATATGTGCTAACATAATAGTTTATAATTGCCTGATGTTTTAACTTATCCTTAACACAACCTTAATTGTATTAAGATACAATTACATACATACAATGTATGCAATATACAATCGTATAATTTTATTTGTAGCTAGAATATTCTAGACCTATTTTAATCTAAAATGGAAACATTGCAGTATTCTTGTGCAAGATAGTAAGAATCTGTTCTAAATCAGGTGTTCTGTATGTTTGTCTCTCCTACCTGATTTTTACTCCTTTGAGGTTAAACTTCATATTTTGGTTCTCACTCTAGAACAATGCCTGGCAGTGTTTGTTGAAGCAAACTGAACTGAATTAAAACTCTAAAACAACTACTTAGCTCTTACTAATTCCTACCAAGCTATAAATTATTTAGAAAAATATGAAAAATTAACTTTTTTGAATTTATGTTTTCTGCCTTGAGTTCTTTGGAAACATTCCATTAAAGTCCCCTTAATTTGTAAATCTTAAAATAAGAATAATAATTTATACAGATAACAATAGGCTTATTGGTTTGCTTTTCTGAATTGCCTTAAGTGCTTATAATGATAGATAATTTTAACTCTAAAATATTAGGCATTTTGTAAAACTTCATTTTCTCAAAAACTGAATAAGACATTAAAAATATACAGCTTGGGGAATTATTTGATTGCAATATATTATATGTTTTTCATTTATAATTATTTTTCTACAGTGTGCTAAATAAAAGTAAAAAACATTTATATTCATATTATAAGTATTCTAAATTGTCAGAGTGGTTACTATTAACCAAAATCAGCTAATACAAACACAGATAATATGTAAAAACCTACCTTTAGTTTCTAAAGTTTGTTTTCATTACCTCTCAATAACTCCCTGACTTCTTGTATGCTACTTGAAATCTATGCGTGAAATAACAGCATGAAAGCAAGAGTGTAAGAATTCTCTTTGCCAAACTAGAACTTTATTTTTATTTTTATTTCAAAGATGTGGGGTACGATGGTTTTCAGAAGAAACTATTCCACTTGATTCTTCAAGTCATTTTTTAAAATAATTTTCATCAACACACAGAAATTATTGTTGTAAAGTTTAAGGAATGAAGGTGAGACAGAAGAGATCTATTTAATTGCTTACCTATGTGTTAAACATTTTTTATTACCTACTTTGTGTCAAGGTGGGTGCAGGACATTCAAAATTTAGGAAACAAAGAATAAAACAAAATGAAAAAATATCGTGTCTGCCTTCATAGGATCTATATTTTAGAAGAGAAAGGGTTAATTCATGAACACAAAATTGCAATTTTTGCCAGTGCTGTGAAAAAATGACTATAACAGAATGACTTTCATTGAGATGTTGAGCTTAAATGACAATTATGAGTAAATTAGAAAAAAGAACAAGAATATTTCACGTTGCTTTTTAGAAACACCATTATTATAGCATATTCACAAATATCTCCACTAATATTCCCGTATGCAGAAGAACATTAATTTATACCCCAGGGCATGCCAAAACAAGCCAAAGCTTTTCTCCAAAAGCAAAATCTCAGTGTCTCAATCTTCTTTCAGACTACAATGATCTTGCATTTCAGTTTACCCTGAATTGTCCTAGTTTTATGCCTCCTGTCCTGGCTTAATATTTCATATCTCACCAGTTCACTCCGAGAAATGTGGTGGTTATGACCATAAATTATACTGTCACTATTTATTTATACTTATATTTTATACTAAATATTCATGAAAACATTCATTGTGTGCCAAAATAAGCCTGTATTATTCTATACCAGAAGGCAGTGAGGAAGATAGTTTTCAAGGAGAAGTTATTAGTCTTAGAGTAGTTGCAATTTGAGAAAAGGCAATTTCAATAGATTATTTGAGTGAATAATTCAAAAGTGGTTTATATAACCACAAACAATATAGTTTCATCTTTGGTGGCTCCAAGAGATAGAAGATGGATACAGACAATTGACCATAATTGCAAGCATCCTAGAAATAAATATAGAAAGGACATGAAAACTACACCGTAATTAAGGACAAGGCAGCGTATATTGCTGTTGTTATTGATTTTTAAAACTAGCATTGTTGTATATTTTATTAACTTTCCACTTCATTTCACAATCATTAATTTATTCTCTGCCTTGTTTATTCAGCAAACATATTCTGAGTTCCCACTATATGCATTAGGCACAGTTCTAATCAATGTACTGGAGATATGGTGAGGAATAACACAGCAAAAAAAGTGTCTTCATAGAGTTATGAGCTAGTATTTAAGTACTTTTATATTTTAGAATAAATTAACAAAACAGTTAAAATGAAGTTGTGTGTTATGTACGTGAAGACAAAATATCTGTAAGAGAAAGTACAGAATCAAGGTCAGGGAAAAAGAGGTCAAACATGCAGTAATTAAAAAGTCTTTCTGTGACTAGGTCTTAGACTAATCTCTGGACTTTGTAAAGACAAAAGAAAACAAAGAGACTCCATCAGTAATTAGTTTTTCTCCCCATAGGAAAAACAAATCCTCAAAAGTTCCTCAAAATTTTTAGCAATGATTTCTAAACACACACACACACCACACAATTTAAAGAGAAAATAATAATAGAATCTAATCTATGGTTCCAAAGTTCAGGTCCACAAAGCTGCTGCACACAAGTATAAATTAGAAAACTTGAAAAAAATAAAAATTCTCAGCACTTTCCAAAGTATTTTAAAAATTATTCTTAAGTAGCATTAAAATATAGTTTGATATGGAAATCCCTGATATTAGGCAGAATTGTTTAATAAAAATGAGCAGGTCTTATGTAGTAAAATCTATTTCAAAAAAGAAATTCATTTTTACAAACTAGAAAAAATAAAGTTAATAAATACATATAATTATTTAACATGTAATAAAAATGTTAACACAATTTATTTATTATTTTTAAAATTTTTTTTGCAGTATAATAAAATATAATTGACATACAACACACTTTAATGAAATACACCTTCATTTAAAAGGTAAAATTTGATAATTTTGTCATATATAAATGCCCTTAAAACCACTGCTGCAAACAAGATAGTGAGCGTACACTTTATCTTCAAAAGTTTGTTTGTACTCCTTTATAATTCCTTCTTTTTTTTTAATTTTAATCAATTTTTAAATGATACTGTGGGGTACAGTTAAGGGTTAGGTATACAATTATGCTCCGTTCAGGCACCCTTGTTGATAAGAGGTGTCTCCTTATCCCCAGATATTGACTCCGTTAATCCCATCTCCCTTCCACCTCCATAGTTTCCCACTACTGTCAGTCATTTTCTTATAGTATTACGTTGGATGTTCAAGGTCCACTATATGAGTGAGAACATGTGATACTCAGATCTTTGTTTCTGTGACAGATCACTCAGTATTATAGACTCTAGTTCCATCCAGGTTGCTGCAAAATTCATGATTTTGTTCTTTTTTATGACTGCATAGTATTCTATCGTGTATATATACCACATTTTTTTAATCTAGTTCTCTTTTGTTGGACAGCATGGTTGCTTCCAGGTTCTTGCTATTGTGAACAATGCTGCGATAAACATACGTGTGCAGGTATCTTTTTTATAGAGTGATTTGAGTTCTTCAGGGTATATTTCCAGTAGGGGGATTGCGGGGTCATATGGGAGGCCAATGTTTAGAACTTTTAGGAATCGCCATACTGTTTTCCACAGAGGTTGCACTAGTTGCATTCCCACCAACAGTGTAGAAGTGTTCCCTTTTCGCCACACTCTCTCCAGCAACTGTTATTTTTTGAGTTATTGATACACAATTTATTAAATGAAGCTATTCTAAATCCAAATAGTAACACACGACAAAAAAAGCCTTATAAGGGATAAATTTGCTGTTACTCTTAAGAATACAAATTTTAAAATTCTTAAATACTGCAATAAAAATATGGTGAATAATAATTTATTAAAAACATACAAAGTGTATTTCTGGATTTTAGGAAAAATAATGTTAAAATAATAGTTAATATAATTAATCACATTGGTAGAACAAAGAAAAACAATATACTTTTAGCTATTTGTTAAATAATTGATATAATGCCAAATCAATTTCAGATTAAAAAGGTCAGACACCAACCAACTCACATATATTCTCCTCATTTACAATTCAGAACACTAGAAAGCCTATTGTACAACCATAAGAATTTAAAGAAGTTATTTAAATCATCATTATCATAAATAATATCAGTAATTCATGGATTAAGTGGGTCAGGCACAAGACAAATGTTTTACATTATAATTTAATTTAAAATTTGGTGCAAAAAAACTAAAAATCTATTCCTTTGCTATCTCCAGCTTTTAATAATGAAATCAGAATGGCAGAGACAGAATTTAAATTTAAATCTGATGATCATCAAAGCAATAATTCATTATTAATATTCTATCTTGAATTAAATCCATTAAAAATAAGATGAGATAATAAGGTAAATATTTATGTAACTAAAATTGTGAATATTCTTTTAAAATATTACAGTGAAAAAGTAATGATTGCTAAACATAATACAAAAATTCAGAACATGAGTACAATTATTTACTAAGTAGATTAAACAAACTGAGGAGAGTACTTGTATTTCGTTGCTAATGTCAAAGACTTTCACATATAAGAATTATTGTGCATTAATATATGAGACAAAATTGATTAGAAATACACAAAAAATAGATGAAATAACCTGTCCAATAACTATTAATGACATATTTAGCCTCATTAGTCACTACAAAAATATGCAAATTAAAGCTAAAATACTGGTTTTGGCTATAAAATATTCTTAGAATGTGTGAAATGAAATATGTGTTTCTTATGTCACTCTCAGGGTTATAAATTGCAATAATTTTGTGGAAGTAGGTTTGCTACTACATATTAAATGTCTGAAACATTTTCATCATCCTTTACTTACTGCTTCCACTTTATCTAACTCATCCTAATGAAAAACAGATCTGAATCCACATAGAATAAAAATACAATAATATCAATGCTGTTTATGACAATAGAAAACATGAACAATCAAAACGCATAAAAAATTAAAACATTTGTCACACATTCATAGGCCAAAGTTTTATGTACTCTTATAATCCTCGTTCATAAGATTAAGAAATGTCTTAGAAACATGGTTGGTTATTTTATTTCATTAAGTAAAATAAAAATAATTCAAAAGTTACACAAAATCATAATATGGAGAAAAATCCTCAATTGTATATACAATGTGGCCATACCATTCAAGAGAAAAACAAACCTAGACATGCACGCATATTGACTCAATATTGAAAGTAACTATAAGAAAAATCTAATAGTGACTATTCCTGAAATGGATATATGATTAATTTTTTCTTTTTCTTCATACTTTTATGTATTTATCACATGTTATTATTCTGAACATGAAGTAATTTTATATTCCGAGTAGTTCTGAAATTATTTAACAGAACTCCCTCCGTTCAAAGTGATTAATCTTATAAGAACACCATACTGCATTCATCAGCACAGAAATGTGTTATCTCAATAATATATGCAGATGTAAATGACATAGAAATATCCAGAGAATGGATCTTAAAGTTATTTGCAGAATGTTACTTTACCTACATGTCTGATTGTTGTCACAGGTATGCTATCAGAGAAAAAGAGGTACCAATGAATTGGCTGTCACACATCTTTCAAGAAACAATGAAAGAAAGAGCTTTGATAACCAGGATTACTAATTTACTATCAAATGTATAACTTCTTGTCAATGAGACGTGCTTTATAAATAATCACCTTCCCTCATATTATAGCTTGGCTTACTTTGAAGAAAATAGAAAATTGCCATAAGTATGAGATAAACCCTGGTATGAACATCTTATAGAAACATAATAAATATCCTTGCAGAATTCAGCTTGCAATAAAGTTTTAGTGTTGCTCTCTCAATTGTGGGTAGGATGTGTTTTATTAAGTGGCCACATGAGGTGTAAGATCATTTGAGCACAAACCTTCACAATGTTTTCCACAGCTAACCATTTACAAAACTGCTGTAGGAGGAAGGAAATTGGGTAAAACTGTGTGCTCTTAAAAGCCATCAACTCAGAATAGATATCATCCTCAAGAAAAAGAAATTGCATTTGCGTAGCTCACACTGAACCCAATTCTAATTTTTATTGTTCATTTTTTTTCTTTAAATGGAATGAACAGAGAAATTCCAATGCCCTTCTTGAATTTTCTACAAGCCGGGCATATGTTTAATTCAGTAAGAGAAAAATTGGCAAAAAATGCATCTGTAAATGATAAATTTGCATTTTCTGTGAAGTTACACATAATCAGCACTTTGTTAGAAAGTACACCCCAATATCACATTGGAAATTCATCAATACATTAGAAAAATCTTGTATATGCAGAGAAAAGTCAACCATTTGCCAAACAATATGATAAACTCAGTGGAGGGTACAGAAGAAATGTAAGGTATGATGTCTGCCTTCAGCAAGATTACAATTCATCTGATATTGTGCATATTGATAAGTGCTTTCTCTATTAGTGAATTTGAGCTAAGAATGTCACAAAACTTACCTTGCTAAATTTGTAATAACACCTTGAAATACATATTATTGTCTCTATTTTACTATGATGAAAACTAATTTCAAGAGGTTATATACCTTGCCTTGGAAAATATATCTAATAAGAAGCAGAGCTCTTGGAATACTGTCAAATTCCAAAGTTAGTTCATTTAATGCTATGTTAAACTACCTTACTCAGACAATTTGGACATGCTTTCACCATGCGTTACCTCCATAATACTGGTCTTTACCAGTAGTATGGCTTTGCTAAAATAGAAGACACTTGTAAAGACTGTGTATTATATTAAATAAAATTTAAGGCTATTCTCTTCTCTCTGGCTAGAGATATGGGTCTTTTGAATCTCAAATATAAAAACCTTAATTTATATCAAATTATCAGACTTCATATTCTTGCACATTTTTTATTTTATGCTTTGACCTGTTGTCCTACTATTTTTCAGGTTGCTAAGGTTTTTGTTTGCTATAAAGCAAGGTTTGAATCAAGATTCTACATCCATTTTTCTTTCCTGCATCATTCCACCACTAAGGGCAGCTAATGTACTAACCTGTGGAGCATCTCAAATTTCATCCACATAAATAGCAAACAGTATATTTAAATAAATTATCTTAATTTTGGGTAGAATTTTTGTTTAAATTTAAATGTGTGGAAATATCAACATACCCCAGACAAATTCCCTGTTGTCAAATGTATATGATTGAATTTCTTCTTTAGGGAACATTTTCCCTGATGAACAACATATTTAGGATTTATTAACAATGACATTTCACTGTCCTTTTTTTAAATAATTTTTTTATTTTAAAATCGTTGGCTACAATTCAGGGTTAGTTATACAAATATTCATTGTACAGGTACCCTTGTTGATGAAGTGTGTCCCCCCTTCCCCAGGCAGATTTCCACTACTGTCAATCACCCCTCACTGCCCCCCCGCCCCACAGTTTCCCACTACTGTCAATCCTTTTCTTATTGTATTATGATAATTGTTCAAGGTCCACTTATGGGTGAGAACATGTGGTACTCAGTTCTTTGTTTATGTGAAAGATCACTCAGTATTACAGACTCTAATTCCATCCAGGTTGTTGCAAAATTCATGATTTTGTTTTACTTTATGACTATGTAATATTCCATTGTGTATATGTACCACATTTTTTTCCTAGTCCTCTTTTGATGGGCAGCATGGTTGGTTCCATGTTATTGCTATTGTGAGCAATGCTGCGATAAACACATGTGTGCAGGTATCTCTTTTATAGAGTGATTTGAGTTCTTCCAGGTATATTCCCAGTAGGGGGATTGCGGGACCATATGGAAGGGTGATTTTTAGAACTTTTAGGAATCACCACACTGTTTTCCACAGAGACCGTACTAGTTTATTTTCTCACAACAGTGTAGAAGTGTTCCCTTTTCACCACATCCTCTCCAACATCTGCTATTTTTTGAGTTATTGATGATGGCTATTCTGACTGGAGTTAGAAGGTATCTCAGTGTAGTTGTAATTTGCATCTCCTTGATGACTAGTGAGGCTGAACATTTTTTCATGTATCTCTGGCTGCTCATATGTCTTCTTTTGAGAACTGTCTATGCAAATCTCTTACCCACTTTGTAATGGTGCTATTTGTTTTTTTTTCTTTTCAGCACAGTTGAGTTCCTTATGGATCCTAGATGCTAGGCCTTTGTCAGACATAGAGTTGGCAAATATTTTTTCCCAGTCTGTGGGCTGTCTCCCTACTCTCTTGATGGTTTCTTTGGCTTTGCAGAAGCTTGTCAATTTGATGAGGTTCCACTTGTCTATCTTATCTCTTATGGCTTGGGCACTTAGGGTTTTGATCAGGAATTGATTCCCAGTTCCAATTTCCATAAGAGTATCTCCTGCATTTTCTAAGGTTCTTATAGTTTGAGGTTTTATGTTTAGGTCTCTGATACATTTAGCGTTAATTTTTGTGTATGGGGATAGGTAGGGGTTCTGATTCAATCTTCTGCATGTGGTCAGCCAGCTTTCCCAGCACCATTTACTGAATAGGGTCTCCTTTCCCCAGTGGTTGGTGGTGGAGGCTTTGTCAAAGATGAGTTGGTTGACAAATTGAGGTTTTGCTTCTGGAATCTCAATTCTATTCCATTGATCTATATGCCTGTTCTTGTACCAATACCAGGTTGTTTTGTTTATTGTAGCTTTATAATAAAGTTTAAAGTCTGGGAGTGTGATACCTCCTGCTCCCCCCCATGATTGTTTTGACTATTCTTGATCATTTATGTTTTCATATGAATTCCTATATGTTGCTTCTAGATCTGAGAAGAATGTTGTCGGTAATTTGATGGGTTTGAATTAAATCTCTAGATTGCCTTAGGTAGAATGGATATCTTAACAATTTTGATTCTTTCAATCCATGAACATGGAATATTTTTTCCACTTGTTTGTGTCATCTTTGATTTCTTTGAGCAGTGTTTTGTAGTTTTCATTGTAAAGGTCTTTAATGTCTCGGGTTAGGAAGATGCCAAGGTATTTCATTTTTTTTGTGTGTGGCTATTGTAAATGGAATTCTGCTTTTTATTTGTGTTTCTGTTTGTTTTTTATAGGTATATATAAATGTGATTGTCTTTTGCACGTTTATTTTATACACTGCGACTTTGCCAAAGTCTTTTATCAGTGCAAGGAGGTTTTTGACAGATTCTCTTGGGTTTCAAGGTATAGAATCATGTCATCTGCAAAGAAGGATAACTTGACTTCTTCTTTTCCTGTTTGGATACTCCTGATCACCTTCCCTTCTCTGATTGCTCTAGTTAGTGCTTCCAAAACTATATTGAACAGGAGGGGTGAGAGTGGGCGTCCTTGTCTTGTCCCAGTTTTCACGGAAAATTGTTCCAATTTCTGTCTGTTTAGGAATATGCTGACTCTGGGTTGCTCATAGATGGCTTTTACTATTTTGAGGAATGTTCCACGTATGCCTAGATGTTCAAGAGTTTTTATCAAGAAGGGGTGCTGGATTTTATCAAAAGCTTTTTCTGCATCAAATGATATAATCATGTGGTTTTTGTTTTAAAATCTTTTGATGTATTTAATTACGTTAATGGTCTTACAAATGTTGAACCAGCCTCACATCACAGGATGAAGCCTACTTGGTCATGGTGGTTTATTTTTGAGATGTGTTGCTGAATCTGGTTTGCTAAGATCTTGTTGAGAATTTTACTATCTATGTTCATCAATTATATTGGCCAGCAGTTCTCTTTCTTGGTTGGGTCTTTACCTGGCTTTGGGTATCAATGTGATGTTAGCTTCCTAAAATGATTTGGGGAGAGTTCCATCTTTCTCAATCACCTGGGATACTTTCAAGAGGATTGGTATCAGTTCCTCCTTATTTGTTTTGTAGAATTCTGCTGGAAAGCCATCTGGCTCAGGGCTTTTTTTTTTTTTTTTTGGTAGGTAGTTTTCTTATGATATAGCTGGTTTCCTGGATTGTTATTGGTCTATCTAGGGTCCCAATTTCTTCTTGTTTCAACCTGGGAGGTTGTGTGATGTTAAAAATTATTCCATTTTCTTTAGGTTTTCAAGTTTATTTCCGTACAAGTATACATAGTAGTCTCTGATAATCTTTTGTATTTCTTCAGGGTCAATGTGACTTCATCTTTTGTGTTTATGATTGTGTTTATTTGAACTTTTTCTCTCTTTTTCTTGGTCAGTCTAGCTTGGGGATCAACCATCTTGTTTATTCTTTCAAAGAACCAGCTTTTTGTTTCATTGATTTTTTTGTATTATCTTTTTTTCTTCTGTGTCTCGCATTTGGGCTTTTATTTTAGTGATCTGGATTCTTCTGCTGAAGTTAAGGTCTTGAAGGTCTTGCTTTTCCAGCTTCCTTAGGTGACTTGTTAGGTTGTTAACTTATGATCTTTCCATTTTCTTCTGTGCATTTGTAGAGGTATGAATTCCCTTCTTACTACTGTTTTCATGGCATCTCAGAGATTTTGGTAAGATGTTTTTTTTTATTTTCATTTGTTTCCAGTATCTTTTAATCTCTGTTTTGATTTCTGTGTTGACCCAAGAGTTGCTTAACATCATGCTGTTTAACGTTCATGATTTTGTGGGTTTGTGGGGAACTTCGTTGGTGCTGATATTATTTTTATTCCACTGTGGTCTGAGAAGGTGCATTGCAAAATTTCAATCATATGAAATTTGTTTATGCTTGATTTATGGCCAAGGATATGGTCAATATTAGAGTATGTTTCATGTGGGGATGAGTAGAATGTATATTCTATGGTCGTTGGGTGGAGTGTTTTTTAGGTATCAATTAAGTACATTTAGTCCAGGGTCACACTGAGGTTCCGGATCTCCTTGCTGATTTTTTGTCCTGATGATCTGGCTAGGGTTGTGAGTGGGACATTAACGTCCTCAGCTATGATAGTGTTAGAGTCAATATCTTTTTCAGTTTGCCTAGAAGCTGCTTTATGAAAATTGGTGCTCCTATGTTGGGTGTGTATATCTTTAGGATGGATATTTCTTGTTGATGGATTTAACCTTTTATCATTATGTAGTGGACTTTTATTTCTTTTAAAATTTTTGATAACTTAATGGATGTTTTGTCTGATATTAAGATTGCAACTCCTGCTTTCTTTTGTATTCCATTCACTTGAAATTATGCTTCAGGCCGGACTCGGTGGCTCAACCTGTAATCCCGCACCTTTGGGAGGCTGAGGTGAGTGGATTGCCTGAGCCCGTGGGTTCGAGACCGCCTGGGCAGGCGAGACCTCATCTCTACAATAAATCAAAAAATCAGCTGGGCGTGGTAGCGCATGCCTGTAATTCCAGCTACTGGGAAGGCTGAGGCGGAAGGATCACCAGAGCCTAGCAGGTTGAGGCTGCGGTGGCTGGGAGAGGCCACTGCACTCCAGTCTGGGGGACAGCGTGAGACTCCAAATCAAAAAAAAAAAAGAAAGAAAGAAAGAAAAGAAATTATGCTTCAAATCCTCTTACTTTGAGTCTGTGAGTGTCCTTTCTGGTGAGAAGAGTTTCTTGGAGACTATAAATTGTTGCCTCGTGATATTCTATCCATTTTGCCATTCAATGTCTTTTCAGTGGTGCATTTAGTCCATTCACATTCAGGTTAATTATTGAAATGTCAGAATTTATCCCTGCCATGAGATTCTTATAGAATTGTTGTTGTACTTGTTTGTTTGTTGTCTTTTTTTTGGTTTTTTTTGTGCTGGTTCATGTGTGTTTTCTATATTTTTGCAGTATTCTTGTGAAGAATGTTGTCATTCTTTTCTCTGTTTCTTCTGTCTTCAATACTTTTTTAAGTATTTCTTGTAGAGTTGGTCTAGAGGCAGCATAAGTCTTAGGAATTGAATGTCTGGGAAATATTTTAATTCTTCCTCACTGATGAAGCTTGGCTTAGCTGGGTAGGTTTATTCTTGGTTGAAATTGTTTATCTTTGAGAACTTTGAAGTTGGGCTCCAAGCTCTCCTATCCTGAAGTGTTTCTATACATAAATGTACTGCTATTCTAATTGGTCTTCCCTGGTACGTAATCTGACCTTTTCCTCTTGCTGCCTTTAGGATTTTATCTTTTACACATACTTTTTTTTTTTTTTTTTTTTTTTAGTTGGAGTCTCACTCGGTCGCCCAGACTAGAGTGCAGTGGTCGCTCCCGGCCACCACAACCTTGACCTGCTGGGCTCTGCGATCCTTCCGCCTCAGCCTTCCGAGTAGCTGGAATTACAGGTGCATACTACCACACCCGGCTAATTTTTTTATTTATTGTAGAGATGAGGTCTTGCTGCCCAGGTGGGTCTCGAACCCACGGGCTCAGGCAATCCACTCACCTCAGCCTCCCAAAGGCGCGGGATTACAGGCTGAGCCACCAAGCCCAGCTTACACATACTTTTTAAAGGCAAATTATTATGTATCTTGGAGTTGGTCTTCTCATTTGTTGTCTTCCAGGGGTTCTCTGACTCTTGTGTTTGAATTTTTGCATCACTGATGAAATGAGGGAAGTTTTCTTGAATAATTTCATGAAATGTTTGTTCCAGCGTGGTCTCTGTCTCTCTTTCTGCCTCAGGAAGCACAATTACTCTTAGTTTTGGCCTCTTGAAATAATCTCTCATCTCTTAAAAGATTTGTTCTGTCTTTTTAAGCCTCTTTTCTATGTCTTTGACAGTTTAGGTTAGTTCTATATTTTGGTCCTCAAGCTCTGAGATTCTTTCTCCTGCTTGGCTAGTTCTGCTTTCTATGTTTATTAGTTTTTCATTTATTTCCATCACAGTATTCTTTACTGCTGTTATCTCAGTTATCAACTCCTTCCTATTTTCCTCTTGTTTCTCCACAATTCTTCTTATTCTCTCTGTTAATGGCTTGATGTCTGGGTTTGTAATATGTGACCAATCATTCTGGGGACTCCTCATTGTTTGTGTTCTGAAGTTGTTTCCTCGGTGTCTGACCTCTCAGGTGTCTGTGTGAGACTTGTATTCTTCTTTTAGTTTTTCTTCATTTGTGTAGATTTTCCTTCCCACTTCACTCCTTCTTTTTCCCCCCTCTTCTTTAATTCTGCTGTTCAGAGGTGGCAGGGTTGCTTTTACTCCTGTTTCTTCAATCTTCTATTCTTCCTTATGTGGATCATCTAGCTTTGATCGATTCTAAAGCTGGACCGTGGGTTGGGGGCTGTTCTTTTTTGCAGTTTTGAGATTTAATTGATGGGGGAGCTGTGGTTCAAAATCTATCTGCAGATCTCAGTATCCATCGAC
Organism: Cephalopachus bancanus; assembly: GCA_027257055.1. Lineage (NCBI taxonomy): Eukaryota > Metazoa > Chordata > Mammalia > Primates > Tarsiidae > Cephalopachus > Cephalopachus bancanus. The sequence continues at coordinate 8,565,649 of JAPVLO010000024.1, read as the reverse complement.
AGCTGTATAGGTACCCTGGAATCCACTTCCCACTGCCTTGCAATCTGTCCATGTAGTGGGGGTATAGTTTTGCTCTCTGAAAGCAACATGAGTTAAGAAAAAGGAAAAGAATGGAACAAGGAAGAAGGGGCAAAGAGGAAAGTGGAGAGAGAGAAGAGTAAGAGGGAAAACAGACAAATGTACCAACTAACAAATGAAAAGAGACACAAGGACAGAAAAGAGTAAAATAAACTAAAACATATAGACAATCATACAAACACGCAAGCCAACTAACCTCCTTATTGATGTACTATTCCCCCACACAAACAGAAAGTCTAAATAAAAAAAGAAAAATCAGTAAAATAGCAGAAACAAGGAAGTACGAAAACCTTATCAAAAAACAGAAAGAAGAGAGAGAAAAAAAATAAGCAAAACAAATAAAGAATATAAATTTAAAAAATTAAAACAAGGAACCAAACTAGCTCTGAGGATGTTCCTGTGAGTACAACTTCCTTTCAGCTCTGACCCTTAGCTCTTATCACAGGCTGGTAGGGTTGCTCACAACTAGGGTCAGATGCCCCAGGCCTGCTGTGGAAGGAGGGTGGATCAGATCTGGACTTAGCTGGCTTGCTTCCTGTCAAGTTTGCAACTGAGATCTGACCTGTCTGTGTCTGATCTAGCACAGGGAAGTGACCTCTGTCTCTCCCAGTTTGATCCAATTATGTTAGGTCCCAAGTTGGAAACTGGGTGAACTGGGCAGAGCTGGGTGGGGCAATGCAGGTCTCTGCCTGGTTGATCAGACTTGGGGCTCCAGCCAAACTCTATTCCTACTGCTTCCAAGGGCTGAGCCAGGGGGAGGCAAGTGCAAGACAGCCAGGTGCTGCAGCTTGGAGTGGTGCAGGGTAGCTCGGGGCAGGGCAGTGCAGCTGGCAAAGGAGTCCAGAACTCCATGGGGCCAGGAGCCAAGGGTCAGTCTGGTCAGTGGCAGCAGTGTCTGCAGAGCAGTGCGTGGTGGCAGCTGAGATGGCTGCAGCAGAGCACTGCATGGGGCCTGGGTCTTCCAGCCTGTAGGCAGGCATGGTTGAACAAGGAGCAGGCTGTCAGCAGCAGTAGCAGCAGCCACCCAGGGGAAAGCAATAGTTTTTATGGACACTCGCTTTGGCAGAGGCTCTCACCGTCCGATCCGTCCCTTTGCCATCTTGCCAGAAGTCACTCACTGTTCTTTAATGTTATCATTTTCAACCTGTTGCTAAAGTTATTCCTAGAAAGGAGGTTTTTTAAAAAATTGTATACATATAAAATTTTAGAAGTTCAAATAAATCACAATAGAAAATTTTATAGTAACTACTTTAATATTAAGTAGTACTGGTGCATATTTTCACTGTTTGACAATTATCTACCAGTAATAATACTGATTACCTGAGCTTATAATCCCTAGGGTAAGCTATTGCTTTGTGGTAAAATACCACACATGTATTAAAACCTTTCAAACTTAGTATGATAAGTCTAAGTTAAAAGGATAACACTGGTTCCAGATCTTTGGTATTTACATTCTTCATTCTTTTCTATGATGAGTAATTTAAATAGTTCTTCATCATAATCAAAAGCAGACATATAAGTATTGATGCCAATTTATGTACAATGATGAATCAAATGTATGGGTTATCAGAGAGAAACATGACTTCCTTCTAGAAAGAACTGACTGACTTGGCTGACTCAACTGATTATAAACTTCAATATAATCTGAAAGACCTTAGAAATTTACCAACAAAGTTGTTTGGAAGGAGGTTAGAGTTCCTTGCTCTCAGTCATTTTGCTCTAGAATCCTGATCAGCCAAAATATATTTGATGTATTTCTCAATGATGGAAAGTTTGTCATTATTGTATATATATAATCACATCTCTCTTTAAGAAAAATCTATAGTAACACAGCCTAGCATTCATTTTGTACAAGAGAGGACTTTCTTCAATTACTTAAATAGGCACTGAAAAAAATTATTTAAAATTCATATGTGTGGCAAGTATAAAAATTTCCACTTGGCATACTCAGTTGTTCAGTACATGCACTACATAAATCTACTCAACAACGTAAACACACTGCCTCAGAGCGATCTCATGAATTAAATAGCTTATTTCCCAGAGAGAAAAAAGTATAGAACAAAATTAATCGTACAGCTACTGTATCTCAATGGGGAACTACCCTCAAGCCTGAATCATTGCAGAAGTGAACAGGGATGATTTTAGTAAGCATAAGAGTGAAAATGCCTGTGAACTCCAGAGAGAGGAATAGGAGAGTTGATTTGGTAGCATGTTGCTAATTAGCTAACTTAACTGAAATGAAAGTCATGTAAAAAGCTAATTAAGTGAAATTGATGTGCATGATCTTCATCTTTGTTTTTGAATATAGCCAAAGCAATCTCTGAGCCAGGAAATCCAGCTCCACAGAACATGTTTCCATGGGCAGGATGCTGATAAGAGGAGTCGATTTCAGTTGTTCTTAAAGGCATGCATTTCATGCTCCAGTGGTTTGTCAAACCCAGTCAGCCATGTCAACTTTGTCTTGAGAGACACCTGCTTTTTGTAAGGTTGCCAGTCACATTAAAAGTGAAAAAAAATGATCTTTCCTGCATTTCATCATCTAATTATAACTCCCTGTGGCCTTAGCTACATTGCTGACTCAAAAAGAGCTATGAGCTACCATTCTACTCAGAGTTGAAAAATACAGAGTAAGGTATGTGGCTTGTGTGCTACATTAAAATATATATTACAATATTTCTTCTCACTGAATTAAGACTGAATTTTATCCACTTTGTCTTGCACATATTAAATGCGTATATGGGTTTATAATCCAAGAAATCTAAACAAGTTTGAAAATATTACATATTATTCTAGAGTGCTCATATTCACTTTCAGCAAACTTAATTATGTATAAATTAGAGAAATGAATAGAAAAAAAGAAAATTGTAGCCTAATGTCTTAAAATATATATATATCTCATTTTGCACAGGTAACAGAGTAAAAACCATGAAAGTTTCAAAGAAGTAGGGAAGAACTATTTTAATAAACTTTAAAAATACCAACAGTGGCCAGGCTTGGTGGCTCAGCCTATAATCCCGCGCTTTGGGAGGCTGAGGTGAGTGGATTGCCTGAGTCCGCAGGTTCGAGACCCACCTGGGCAAATTGGCAAGACCTCATCTCTACAATAAATCAAAAAATTAGCCGGACGTGGTAGCACTTGCCTTGTAGTTCCAGCTACTTGGAAGGCTGAGGCAGAAGGATCACCGGAGCCCAGCAGGTCGAGGCTGCGATGGCTGGGAGCAGCCACTGCACTCCAGTCTGGGCAACAGAGTGAGACTCCAACTCAAAAAAAAAAACAAAAACAAAAACAAAAAACTACAGTGATTATTGAGTGCTTTCTATATGCTAGTGACTATGTTAAGCACAGAAAGATATTATTTTATTATATCTTGATAAAATATTCTATTTAATTAAGAGTCTCATTTTATAGAAAATTGTATTGAAATTTAGGTAAGTTAAGTAATTGTCTATGATCACAGAGTTAGTAAGAGAGAGGGAAAAAAAGACTTCAAACTCAAGCCTCTCTCTGAATCCCATGCTTTAACTCTAAAAACATGGAGTGAAAAATACAAGGACCCTTCTTTCCAAAGGCCTTTTTCCAAAAAAACTCATCTTTGGGAAATTTCCTGATTACACCTTTTTAGCAAAGCCAAGACAATTGACACTGAGTGCTGGTGGAAAGTATTTGGTATTCCAGATATTTATGCTTCTGTTTTTTAAAAGCACTTTTAACTGGAAGATATTATTATTATTTGATATTCACATTCTGAAAATAAATAGCTAAATTAAACACTAGAAAAGTCAAAACCCTTTTGTATCTTTGTCATATTAAGAGTTTGCGAATTTATTATCTATTTTAGTAGTTGTAGCTATTTATACATTTACACTAAGGCAAGCTACATAATTAATGGCTGAAAGGACTTCCTGAAAGATAGAAACTTATATAGTTTTTCAATAGAGACTAAGGTATGTCTAACCATGGCATAACTGGGCATGTCAGACAGATTGATTGGGAGAGACAGGGCATAAGTAGTTTTTACAAGCGGTATGAAGAACCCTGCATAGAAATAATTTGTCCTAAGGGGACAAAACAGTTTTGCACAAGTAGAAGGCTGCAATGGAACTGTGACAGGGATGGACAATTCAAAGTACAGTGTGATGTCTGTCACTCAAATTCATCCTATGACCTATCTATTATGTGGCAAGTATTGAGTCCCTGAAATAGTTGGACTGAAATATAAAGCCTTGTAAAATATATTCCCTAAGAGCTCAATACCGTATTGAAGATACAAGATATTATACACAGTGAAAATAACATAATATGCTTATAAACATAGCTGGATATGTTGACTACTCCAGGTTATCTCTGGGTGCATACTGTTGCTTTGATATATGGAGGGGGCATACCTGTGGTGGCAGCAACAAGACCCACTGCCCAATGTGAAGTCAGGTCCCAAACACAATGTAGAATGTTTCAAGAGGAGTGGTGTCTAGTGCCTGTTATTTCACAGTAGTAGGAATTAATGTTAGTGGCAATATTGGTACCAACTACTTTAGAATTTCATAGAATTCCTTGGCACAGAAAGAAGATATCTCACAGATGTCACATTCAGCTGTGGCACTGGTGAAACAGCTTCTTGAGTATATATCTAGTGGGTTTTGTGAAGTGGGAGGAGAGCAGAAGAGTAGGGAGAGGAAAAGTGTACATGCTTATGTGGTTGATGAATTTAATTTTTCCTCATTCATGTGGTAACACACCTTCAACCAGGGAATTCCCCCAAAGCTAGGAGATGTTTTGAACAGGGCTAAATTTCTGAGAAAATTAGGCAGTTATAAGATCAAGAATATTGTTTGTTTTTGTTATTCAGATCATGAAAACTATAGACTCTTTCTAGCACACTACCAAAAGTACTTATTGATTTCACTTTTGCAAATAATCTATTATGAGTCTGGAGTTCATAAGGATACATCTCAAAACCTACACTCATATACATTTGGTGTTTGTAAAACAAACATTATGTAGTCTGTAATATATAATGTTGTATCACTTTTTCAACTCATACGCCTTATTTATAGCATCTTATTAATTATATATCTTCAATTCCGCTGTCTAGAATATGTAGCATGAGGCCAGTGAGGCCTAGAGTGCAAATTTTAAGGGGTCATTCACTCTCATAGTCATGCTAATTTGGACTCTTTCTTTAATGGTCTCATCCTAGTCCCAGCCCTGAAAGATACCCTTGTCATGTTTCTGATTTAGTTGGAATGCTTTTGAAATTTTTCCATTAAGTATGATGCTTCCTATATGTTTTTAAAAGGAACTCATCAATTGATTAATAAAAGTATTTTGCATTTTTAGATTGCTATCAGTCTTTTAAATTGATGTTAAATTTAAACAATTGCTTTTTCTGCACTAATTGAAGTGCTCAAGCTTTAAAAAATCCATTATTCAGTCAGTGTATTATGCCACACTAATAGATGTCTATAGTATTGATTCATCACTATATCCCTAAACTAACCTTGTTTTCTGTAAAGCCTAATTCAAACACCACTTTTAATCAGTCCAAATGTCTGTCTCTCTCCTGTAAATTGCTACAGCATTATATTTACCTTATGACATTATTTAGCATAGTTTATCTTGTATCTTATCTCAATTTATGTGCATATTATATTTCCTTTTCCTTTTTTTCCTCTTACAGCAAAGAATAATGGATTCAAAACCAGATAAATTGAAATAGATTCCAAATTTTCCACTTTAATATTTCTAAGAGCTGGGCTCGGTGGCTCAGCCTGTAATCCCGCGCCTTTGGGAGGCTGAGGTGAGTGGATTGCCTGAGCCCATGGGTTCGAGACCCACCTGGGCAGCGAGAACTCATCTCTACAATAAAATCAAAAAATCAGCCGGGTGTGGTAGCGCATGCCCGTAATTCCAGTTACTCGGAAGGCTGAGGCAGAAGGATCGCTGGATCCCAGCAGGCAAGACTGCAGTGGCCGGGAGCGGCCACTGCACTCCAGTCTGGGCGACCAAGTGAGATCCAACTCAAAAAAAAAAAAAAAAATTTTTCTAAGGCTAGATTTCCTTCTATGTAAAAATAGACATCATAATGTATACCTTGCCTGCTTGAGTTTTTCTAAGCACTCAAGTGAAACATGTTTATCAGTGTATTTTGAAAATGTAGAAAGTTTCATATATACACCACATATATAAACATTTTTATCAATAATAATTAAGCTTTAAAAACCTTCGAATGTTTTACTTGGTACTAGGTATACTTAGAGGAAAAATAACCTTGAAAATGACTTCAAATTTTTATTTTAATAATACATCTGTCTCCTAGAATGAATATGTAGTAGTAAAAATATCCTGGAGGGTTATCTGTTACCTTTTCATGTCCTATAAACCAGATTGCTTTGCTGCTCACCACACAATGTGTGAATGATACCCAAGTCCTCCAAGAGATGGCAGTTACAACTAAAGCAAAGAGGTCATTGGTCTACTTTAATGTCTAAGACTATTTTTGAGATCTTAGTGATATAATAATCTTGAAAGAAAGAATTTATAAAATGGTGAAATTGAGTTTTCAAACTAAAAATTTCCACCTACATAAACCAAAACATAGCTGGGCATCAGCACATCAAATCTTACAACAAGCAAGGGGAATAAAAAACTCAGTATAAGCTGGGCTCGGTGGCTCAGCCTGTAATCCCGCGACTTTGGGAGTCTGAGGTGAGTGGATTGCCTGAGCTCGCGGGTTCGAAACCCACCTGGGTAGCAAGACCTCATCTCTACAATAAATCAAAAAATCAGCCAGGCATGGTAGTGCACGCCTGTAATTCCGGCTACTTGGAAGGCTGAGGCGGAAGGATCGTCAGAGCCCAGCAGGTCGAGGCTGCGGTGACCAGGAGCGGCCACTCCAGTCTGGGCGACAGAGTGAGACTCCAACTCTAAAAAAACCCCAAAAAACTCAGTATATACTGTAAGGCAAGGAGAAAAATATTTAGTTTCATGAGAAGAGAGAAAACAACCCTTGTATCAGCTAATGCTATATAGCAAATAATATCAAACCTTAATGGCTTACTGATTATTATTTCTTATAAGTCTACAGGTTGCATATTGCATTACACTGACTGCAGCAACTTGTGTTCATGTGTATGCAATTATCTTGAAAGTCTTTAGTGGCTACTGATATAGGGTGATCTTGGCTGGGATGACTAAATTCTGTTCCACATATGTTTTCATTCTTCCGCAATTTATCTCAGGCATGTTTTCATTGTGAAGACAAAACACTAAATAAAATTAAACTACAAAATGCCTCTGAAGAACTAGGTTTGGGAGTTTTCACAGTGCCAGTTCTGTCTCCTCATTATATTGTTCAAAGCAAATCACTAGCCAGCCCAAAATCAAGTAGTGGAGAAATAGAGGCCACTTCTTGATGGGAGCAGAATTACAAATTCACTTTGAAAAGGATGTGAATACATGGAGAGATAGAGAATTGGGGATATTTGTGCAATCCATCACATCTGTCCATGGAAAAATTTTATAATGGAGGTGTTAGATATGGTGACTGAAAAGTGACAAATCAAGAGGGCTTGGCCTTACTTTCATTTGGTAATGTGGACGAGGACAACCATAGAGGTTCAGTACGCTGTAGGAAGTTTTAAAAGTAGCCTCGTCGAAAGTATTTCCATCTCCTATTTCTCCCATGTACAGTGAGGTGGATCTGATTAGAAGTTTCTGTATTCCCTGTGAGGCAAGAAAGTGATAATGTTAATTATTTTTGAGAATGGAGACCTGCTATGCAATCACACAGCAAGGGTAATCTACAGAAGTTGGAAGGGAAAACAAAACAAACAAAAAACAAAGATCAGATAGACTGATAGTCTCCAATTTTTTGGCATTAGGGATCGGTTTTGTGGAAGACAATTTTTCCATGGCGGGCTGGGGTGGGAGGGAAAGGAATCATCGTCAAACATTAGATTAGATTCTCATAAGGAGCACACAACCAGATCCCTTGCATGTGCAGTTCACAATGTCATTTGCACTCTTATGAGAATCTAATGTCCTTACTGATCTGACAGTAGATGAAACTCCAGTCACTGGCTGCTCTGTGAGGCCTGGTTCCTAATAGGTCATAGACTGGTACCAACTGTGACTTGGGGATTGGGGACCCCTGAATGTTGCTCACAAAGACATAGGTCTTCAGCACTGATAAAAGATTCAGAAAAAACTAACTGGATTTGAATGCATTAAACAACAACAAAAAAATTGATCTGTAGTTCTACAACCAGACCAGCTGAAACACTGAAGTAGAGAATAACAAAGACCATAAAGATACCACAAACATTTTATTATTCTATCTTCTCCTCTGTCACACACACAGGAAAAGGTCAAGTAGACCTCTCATATTTGTTGGAGATTAGAAAGATTTCTATCTTGGGGTAGAGAAGTGTTAGAAGTGGGAGCAGAACACTGAAGACTCAATGTGTCCTCAAAAGAGACATAGTTTCTCTGAAAAGGAGAAATCATTGCCATACCACTATTTGACAAGATCAAATCAAATATATAAAATATACAAAAATCAGGTTTTGCATATCTGAGAAGCAATAAGGGACAGTTTGAGATTTCGTTGAGGTCATTTTAAAAATAATTTAAAGATATTACTTTTACAAATTGTACACAAATATACAGTCATGCAACTGCTTTTCAAGGGCCTCTTCCAGAGTCTCAGAAGGACCCATCCATGTAAGAAGCCTGAAACTTAAGCATCATTGGTGCCAGAGTTGTAAATGTGTTTTGGTACCAGCATGTTAAATATTAAAGGTGTGTGTGTGTGTGTGTGTGTGTGTTTGACAAAACAAAGATATTAAGTCATTCATTTGTTTGACAAAACAAAGATATTAAGTCATTCAGAACAGCGCATGCAGAGAAAGAAGCCTATTTATTTCATTTTCCTCTTAAGTTTGAAAGAAAACTATCACTTTAAATAAGTCTTGTTTGGAAATGATCTTAACTATGTTTTCAAGAACCTTGAAGACTAAAGTGTCATATGCAAACTCCAAAGCTATATGATCAGGGTGGTTGAAGGCAACAAATAAAGAAAGCCAAAAGTATCCTGGGTGCACAGAGGGCACAGAGAGAAAGGACTACTGCCCAGGCTCCACCTGTCTCTGAGCTTTTCAGATACAAACATCATGACAGCTTTGTAAAGGGGTATCTGATATGCATCCCAGAATTCTCCTCACTCTCCACAGTGTCTTCCTTTGATTTTCTGAATCTACTACACTTTCTTATTCTACTTTGATGTGCTCACATATCAGTCTCTCTCTTATTCAAATTGTGTTCAACCATTCATGATCCTAGAGGTAAAATTGTCCTCACAACAACCTTTGTTTGTGGATTGAGGCTAATATTCTTGCCATGATAAGTCTTTACCCAGGACCATGGAACAGGATCATCTCCCACTAGACTGCCTTTATCATTCCCACGGAAGGATTATATTATTTTAGTCAATCTGCATTATGTTACTGTTTTATGATTCTAGTCTATTGTGACCTCATAATTAATAAACCTTAATCTATTTTTCCCTGAGTCATTTGATTTTTACCACTTATATATAATACAAAAGAGTTTACCTAATTGAACTTCATTCACTGTGTTTCTTAATTCTCCAAAATATGTCACTATTTTCATATAATTTGGCATCATTATTTTATATTCAAATTATTATGCAAAACACTCCTATTTAAAATGCAGGCTTGTCATTGTCTTTATGTAGTTTCCATTTAATTAGTTTTTAAAAAATCATGTTTTATAATTATGCATACTAAAAAAATAACAAGTTTTCATATTCTCCTGTTAACTGACTAAACAACTTGTCCCTTATATTTCATCTTTTTTCCCTCATACTTCACTGAACTGTGAAAACCTACTCAACTTTTTGAAATGGATTTTGCAGTATTTACTGATATAATCTGAGATTCCAGACTGCCAGCACACCATGAGTTCATTCTAAAAGTTTCAGAGTGATAAGAAGATAGATAGGTAGGCAGCATTTATGGAACACTTTATACTACTTCTCCCTAAAAATTGTAATATAGGCAATCTGTTCATATAATTTTGACATTCTTCTTATATAGTCTTGACTATATTTAGGAAAAACATACAAAAGTTGAATCTATTTAATTTTTTAGTCCTAACATTTCCTTTTTTACAATGGCTAAGCTAATATGAAGACAAATACTTCCACTGCAGTGAGAAATCCTGTAAGATAGATGTCTTCACAACCGTGTTTATATATAATTTAGATCTTTTAATGAAGATGCTGTACTTTTTTAAAGTGCTATAATCATTGTGTCAGAGTTTCACATCACATCATTTCAGAGGAGTCAAGCATCCATTGACTTGGGCTTTTCTCCTAAAAACTTGGGTTATATCTTCCCAGTAAACAGTTAATTTTTCAGTGCAAAGATTTGCCAAGCAATATGAACAAGACAAAACATTTTAAAAATAAATGAAAACCAATGCATATTAGATGTTATAGAAGAAGAAAATTGTCAGGGTATAAAATAATAGAATTTGGGGGTACAAATCAGAATTGTAACAGTTTCACTAACTCACATTTTGTGTGAGTCATTTGAGCCACTTTTCCTCTCTAGGCCTTTTCCTTTCTTCTTGTATGTGGCATTCTCTGAATAAGTTCAATTAACATTTTCCAAAATATTCTCTATAATCTCTACAGCTTTGCAATGATTTATGAGTAAAAAAGAATGGGGGGAGAGAGAGAGAGAGAAAGGGAAGGAGGGAGGGAGAGAGAAAGAGGGAGGAAGGGAGGGAGGGAGGGAGAAACAGAAAGAGCGGGAGGGAGGGAGAGAGAAAGAGAGAGAGAAAGAGAAGAAAAGAAAGAAAGAAAGAATGAAAGAAAGAAGGAAGGAAGGAAGAAAGGAAGGAAGGAAGAAAGGAAGGAAGAAAGGGAAGAAAGAAAAAAGAAGGAAGAAGAAAAGAAAGAAAGAAAGAAAGAAAAGAAAAGAAAGAAAAAGAAAGAAAAAGAAAGAAAGAAAGAAAGAAAAAGAAAGAAAAAGAAAGAAAGAAAAAGAAAGAAAAGAAAGAAAGAAAGAAAGAAAGAAAAAGAAAGAAAGAAAGAAAGAAAGGAAAAAGAAAGAAAGGAAAGAGAGGGGGTAAGATGAAAGGAGAGAAGTCTAAAGAGTTTAGAGGTAGTACACACTAAATTAGGAGATTCATTATTACCTTGCATTATTTTGAAAAAAAAAAATTTTCTCAATGTATTTAATCAGAAAATCCCTTTGTACCCTTTTAAAATGTAACATCTGTTAATGTACCAAAGAAACACTATTCTAAGTGACACAGACTAGAAAATGCTTGTCTCTAAGGTTCTTCTAGGTTTAATATATATGTTTCTCTGAAAGCACTATTCTCCCCAAAATTTGTTTCCTGATCTTAAAGTTTCTGGATGAAGAATTTTCCGCTCTATAGTACTCCACTCTTTAGTTTTGCCTGAACAGATGTAATCACTGCTTTGGAGTAGTTCTGGCTCTCTAGAGGGATAAGTCACTCACACAGACCACCTGCTTGGCCTCTGCCCTGGTCATTTCCCTGAAGTCCTCTTTGTCCTCTGCTCAGGGATCACATTGATGTCCCATTCGGTACATTCTCTTACAGTCTACTGCAAGCTACAGCTCTACTCAGGCTTTGGTTAGGAGTACAGTCTGAGAATCACTCCCCATTAACACCACTCTTTTTAGCCCAAGATGAATCTGAGCTGTACAAGAGAGGCTTCTACTCTTAGGAAGACATAAGCAGCCAGCTCTTCAGTGTCTTTCCATGAGTGCATAGACACTTAAGCTGCAAACAAGCAGAACATCTTCAAAAGGAACAACTATAACCACAAATGTAACCCATAATTAATTTCCTTATTCAGTGCAATAGCTATTAAAGGACAAGCTGAAAAACTTATTTTTTTTTTTTCTTGTGTGGAGCTTACTTTCTGCCCCAGGCTGCCTGGAACTTATGCTAACTGGCTTGAAGCACTCACCTAGACTGATTGTTTTTTCAGCTTTCCTGGAATCACTTCCTATTTACCTTCATTCCTCAAGGGGACACAATTTACTGTGTATTACCTACATGAAGTCTACTATTTTGTTTAGAGTTAAAACCTAATGAAAGTCCAAATGTCTTATTCAATAAAATTTAATCTAAGAGAAATAGTTCATTAGTAGGAATCTTCCATTTTTTAAATCACCTAGTGCAAATCAGGTTAAACAATAAAGAAAATTTATTATTTTAAGTAGCTAAAATGTTTAAACAAGTAAACTCTGAGCCTTAGTTCAGAAGTTCAACCAACTTATAAAACACCAGTTTATTTTCTTAATTATTTATTTATCTATTTAATTATTTATTTTGCCCTATGTAGTATGCTTTACAAGGCCCACTTCCTTCATGGTAGCTGATTGGCTATTCTGTGATCAGGCTTCAGAAACCACATGCTTCACCATTAATACCAAACAGGAAGAGTGAGGACCTCACTTTTCCTGAAGATAAGACAACATTCTCAGGCTTTATTCTGACTGATTCAGTGAGGTCATTCCATCTAAAAAAAAAAAAAAATGAAACAAATGCTTCAGGTCCTGAATTACCAATTACTATTAATATTAACAAGGGTTTGGGCTGAAAGGTTTAGAATAGGTCTACCTCTGTATGTGATCATTTAAATAATATGGCTAGCTTCTGTAGAGTGAGTGAGTGAATGGGAATAGATGCTGGAAATGTACCCACAATGTCAAATCGCATGTGTAAATTTAAAATGAGTAAATTGGAGAAAACTGTAAATGTCTATCATACACAGAATTTCCTTCTCAAGTTAACTGTCTCACACACAGAATATGCTGATAGAAAAGTCCTTAATAATTATGTTTTATACCATGTAACATGCCCTCTGCAGTTGATGGGTCTTATGGTAAATCCCTAACCCCAAAGCAGCAAATCCATAGACTATGAAAGACTAAAGGAGTCAATAGACTCTGTTTTTCTTTTTCTTCCTTTTGTTTTATTATGAAGATGTGGGGTAGAGTTCAGGATTAGGTATATAAACATTGATTATGCAGGTACCCTTGTTGACGAGGTATGCCCCTCCCGCCCCTAGCAGTTTCCCTCAACTGCCAATCCCACCCCCTCCCCTGACAGTTTCCCACTACTACCATATCTCTTTCCTTATAGTATTATAATTGTTCAAGGTCCACTTATGGGTGAGAACATATGGTGCTCTGTTCTTTGTTTCTGCAATAGATCACTGAGTATGATTGACTCCAAATCCATCCAAGTTGCAGCAAAGTCCATATGTTTGTCTTTCTTTATGCCTGCATAATATTCCATTGTGCATATGTACCACATTTTTTAATCCACTGGAGCTTTAATGGGCAACGTGGTTGGTTCCATGTTTTTGCTATTGTGAATAGAGTTGCAACAAACATACAGGTGCAGGTATCTTTTTTGTAGAATGATTTGAGTTTTTCACTGTTGAGTTACGTGGACAGTTGAAGTTGTTGCAGCTGAAGCTGGAAAAATATGAATGAATGGAGTTGCAGCCAGGAGGTCTCATAGGAAGCCAGAGTAATGAGACAAAAATAAGCTATGAGACAAAGAATTCACAAAGATTGAAAAGGGAAGTCCAGGCCAGGCTTGGTGTTTTATGCCTGTAGTCCCAGCACTTTGGGAAGCTAAGGATTGTTTGAGCCCAGGAGTTCAAGAACAGCCTGAGCAACATAGTGAAATTCCATTTCTACAAAAAAATTTTTAAAAAATTAGCCAGGCATGTGGCAAACACCTGTAGTCCCAGCTAATCAGGAGACTGAGGTGGGAGCATCACTTGAGCCTAGGAGATTGAAAATACAGTGAGTCATGATCATGCCACAGCACTTCAGCTTAGGTGAAGAGTGAGACCCTGGGTCAAAGAAAAAAAGTTAAAAGCCCAGTCTTAGTGAAAGGAGACAAGAAAAAAGATAGCAAAATAAAAAGAGAAGGGAAGGGGAGGGGAGATGAGAGGAGGGGATGGGAGATGAGGGGAGGGGAGAGAAGGGAGGAAATCATTCTCCTTAAATTTTAGAGTTGTGGGGTACATGTAAGGATATACTACATAAGTAGATTGCATGATGGTGAGATTTAGGCTTTTATTGAAACCTCCTTCCCCCAACAGTGTACATGGTGCCCAATGGGTGGTGTGTGCCCCTTACCTCCCTTCTTTTAGCATTTCCCAGCATTTGTTCTTTCCACCTTTGTGCCCACATGCCCAATATTTAGTGCCCACTTTTGAGTGAGAACATGTGGCATTCAGTTTTTTGTTTCCTTCCTACAAACTTTCTATCCCAGTTTCTGTGAGACCAGTTCTACTTCTCATTCTGATATTCCTGCTGCTATTGTTGCTCTCCATATAGTCTTTCACAACTACCTATTCTCTTACATGTGGTATTTTGACTGAGTTTCTGTTCCATATCAATGATAGAACCAAACTGAAGAATATACTATAAAAGAATTATTTGACTAAATAATTAACTCTGGGATTATATGAAAAAAGTGTGCCCTCCAGGTATATTAAGATTTTACCTTAAAAATTTACTTGACATACCCAGAACCAGCTGCTTAAAATGAAGTGTATTGCAATAAACCTTTTTTTAAATGTGCTCTTTTAGATTTCTTTACAAAAGTTTTAAGAAAAAAAATACTGTCAACCAAAATGTACTAGTTTATTCCTAATACAAGCAAGACGGCAACAGCTTTAGGCTGACGACAACTTTGTGTTGGTGAAATGTGACCTTTAATTAAACATATGCTGTTTTTCTTACTGGGTAAATCAGGGAAAATTGAAATGACTATTTTTTTTATATCTTAAACAGGACTACTAATTGACGCCAATTTTTTATTTAATAAACATGTACTTTATTTCTAATTTATAGAATATTTTTTAAATTTCCTTAGATAAAAAGCATTAAAAGTCTTCAAAATAACTGATTAAATATAAAAACTTACTGTAGTTTTTAAATTTTTGTACAAGTGTGACTTATGAAGCCATAATTATATTCTGACCATGAGTTGTAAAATCCTACAGTACATTTTAAAAAATATAATACAGACTTGGTAAGGTCCCACATACCTCACCAAAAGGGCAGAGCCACTTACACACTGATCTGAGTAAGCATGGACATTTGCCTAGAAGCAGGGGTTCTGTTCTCCTAATTGACCTGCCAGTTTGAAATATTTTCTTGGCAACTGTGACTTTCTACAGAGTTGGAAATATTGTCCATCTTGAGCTCAGATAGCATATTTAGTCCAAGACAACATGGTGTTTAAAATAAAATCCCTTAATGAGAGGCCAAAAAACATGAATTTTTAATAAAGAAAAATTAATCAATAACTATTGAAATCAAATGATTGAATTCAAAACATATTCCCAGGTCTCTGGATTATTAGTTCTGAGAACATTTTGCTAGCTGCTTGCATTCTTAGAGAGTACATCTTTATCCTTATAAGAATCAACAATGTTTGAGGTATTAGTATGATAAATTAATTTGCACAATTTTTGATGTAAAAAATAGACATTATTTTGCTTTCTAACCCATAACTTTAGGCTGACTCGCTCAAACACCATACGACATTCCAAAACTATGTTTTATGAGTATAATATATCTCTCTGCCATACTCCTAGCAAATATGGCAGACGTTGTTGGTGATTGTTTGGGACTCCTCACTTACTCTAAAGCTACCCTTGTGTGCAACTTCAGCAGAAATTTAGAGTCTACAGCAGTAACTTTCATGCCCTTCATGTTCTTTTCTCATTTAAAACAAATATCCATGAAATATCTTAGTTCTGTAATCTATGTTCACCATGTACTGCTGTGTTAGATATTACTGTAAGAGTAAGATTTGTAAAACCCAGAGTGATATCAGCAAGGTGGCTGACTAGAGATATCAGATTCTTGCTCTCTGACAAAAAGGGACCAAAACAACAATAAGTAATTATACTACAACTAAAGCGATGGAGAAAGTAAGATAAAGACCACCATAGGAGAGGCAATTCCTGTAGAGCATGGAAGTCCAGGATTACACCACAGAGAGAGGAGCAAGAGAGAGTACCACCAAGAGAGAGCATTCTGCCTCTGCCACACTGTCTACTTTGCTTAGATCATTGAAGCAAAGAGGACTTCTTACAGAGAAAAGGTAAGCTAGAGATTTCCAGTGGTCCCATTGTTGACAAAAATGACAACAATCCTTCCTAAAAGAGAGTCCTCCCATCCTCACAATGCTGAATTCAGTATGGAGAGTAGCCAGAAGTTCACACAGCTGTATTGCCTCAAAGTAGGAGACCACAATGAGCACCCAATACAACAAAGTCATAAGCTGCTATGGATCAGTGCCATCTTGAATTTGGACCCACTACTAGAGTGTATTGTGCTCTGCGGTCCAGTAGTAACCGACTGTATCTACCCCTGAGGTTCTGCTGTCATTTTACTATGTTTACACAGGTGTTCACAGCACCATGAACCTGGCTGTCTAAAGCCTAGGTTCAATGGAACAGTTGAGAACTGATATATGGCTCATGTGTCACACCACTCTCCAAGGAACAGGCAAATCTCTCTGGTAGGAAAGTCACTGAATAGCTATCAAGTCACCTTGCACTACTTATGCAACTGTCTAGTTGCCTCAACCACACAGCCTACTATGGCCTTACAGACTGTCCTGTGATGGTCCTGCCCTAGAGACAGACCATTGTAGAGCTACCTGGACTTGCTGCATATGCAAGCATTTGTTCCATACCTGACTGCTAATTTGGCAGCTGCAGGTTTACCTGGCCCTGTTGTACCCACATGCATTCATACAAAGCCCACCACTTCCTTGAAGATTCTGCAAGACAGGCTGTCAGGCCTCTGCATCCATATGCATCCAGCCTGACAACTGGATGATGTCTCCCTCACACCCCAGAGAAAACTTTATTCAAGCAGTACCCTAAGGCCCATATACAAAATAAAGACTCTCCAATGAAAACCACTCCTTAAAATTTGAAAAAAAAACTATTCCACTAAATGCACAGATATCAACGTAGGAGCACACAAAACATGAAAAAGCAAGGAAACCTGACATCCCCACAAAGGAACACAGTAAGTATCCAGGAACAGACCACAAAGAAAAAGAGTCTATAAATGCTTGTAAAGGAATTCAAAATAATTATCTTAAGGAACTTCAAAGAATAAAAGAGAATACAGACAGTCAACTCAGTGAAATCTGAAAAACAATTCATGAAGTGAATGAGGAGTTCAACAAAGAGAAAGATGTTATAAAAAGGAACCAAACAACAATCTTGGAATGGAATAATTCAATGAATAATATAAAATAAGTATAACTGAGATCTTCAACTACCATACTAGATCAAGCAGAAAAAAAATTTTTTGGAACTTATAAGCAAGTCTTTTGAAATAAATCAGGCAGAGGAAAACATAGAAATAAGAATAAAAAAGCATAAACAAAGTCCACAGGACTTATGGGACATCCCTACCTGAGCAAATATTGACATTATAAGAAAATAAAAGGAACAAAGAGCTGAAAGAAAATACAGAAACCCTATTTAACAAAATAGCTGAAGCATCCTAAGTATTGGGAGATAAATGGACAACCAGATTGAGGAAGCGCAGAGATCTTCAATTTAATTCAACCCCAAAAGTTTTCTCAGACATAATCAAACTATCAAAAGACAAGTGAATGAGATTATTCTAAAAGCTTCAAGAGAAAAATGTCAAGTCATATATAAGGAAATCTCTATTAGAATATTTATCAGAAGATTTCCCAGCAGAAACATTGCAGACCAGGAAAAGAATGTAATATTTGAAGTGCTGGGGGAGCAGGGTATTTGTCAGCCAAGACTACTATATCCAGCAAATTAGTCCTTAAAAAATGAAAGAAAGATAAAGATCTTTTAGACAAGCAAAAGATGAGAACTAATAGACATGCCTTACAAAAATGCTCAGGGGAGTGCTATACCTGGAAGCAGTAGTTCTACTACTGTCATGGCAACACATAAAAAATAAAACTTATCAGAAGAGCTAAATTTATAAATCAAACTGAGGATAACCAGGGATGTAATGGTGCCATGCAAATCTCTCTGTCTTTTAGTATGACATTTTAATTCACAACTCAAAAAAAAAAAAAAGAAAGAAAGAAAGAAAACAACAACTGGTAAAAATTAATGGCAAGAAACACATAATAGATTAAAAAGTAAATTAGGGCAAAGATATATACATTGTAGAGGTGGGGATAAGGGAAATCCGCTAGAATATTTTTATGAGGCTAGTTAAATTGCTATCAGTTTGAAGTATTCTATTTTAACTACAAATTTCATTATGTAGCCCGATATTTACCAGAATGTAAAGAATTGCAACAGACAAAGAGATAATAAATAGAAAGAAACAAAGCTTAGCATCACAGAAAATCTTCAAACCACAGAGGTAAACAACAGAGAAGGAAAAATAGTGATCTTAAAAGTAACCAGAAAATAATTAACAAAATGGCAAGAGTAAATTCTTACTATCAATAATAATTTGAAATGTAAATGGATTTTCTTTAATTAAAAGATAATAAATTAATGAATGAATGAAAAGTATACCTCTACTATGTTTTATAAGAGACACATTTCACCATTAAAGACAAAGATGGGTTGAAAAGGAAGGACAAAAAAAGAGATTCCATACAAATGGAATCAAGAAGTGAGCTAAAGTATCAGTATTTAGATGAAATGGACTTTAAGTAAAAAACTGAAGACAAAACAAAACAAAACAAAAAAAAAGAAAAAGAATGTCATTATTTGGGTTTAGAAAAAACTTAAAATTGTTAGAAGGAAATAAATAATAAAACTCAGAGCAGAAATAAACAAAATAGAGACTACAAAAACCAACAATTCCAAATTTATCAAAATAAAGAGTTGACTTCTTGGGAAAAAAAAAAGTTTTCAAACCTTCACTAGAATAAGAAAAAAAAGAGAGGAGACTCAAATAAATAAAATGAGAAATGAAAAACACACATCACAATTGATAACATAGAAATATAAAGAATCATAAGAGAATGTCATGGACAACTATATGCTAACAAATTTGGAAACATAGAAAAAAGTATATATAACTAGACACATTCAACTTTCCAATATTAAATTATAAAGAAATATAAAATCAGAACAATTTAATAATGAGTGAAAAAATTGAATCTGTATATAAGAAACCTTCCATAAAATAAAATCAAGGACTTGATGGCTTGTTTGCTGAATTCTACCAAACAATTAAAGAACAACTAGTGCCAATTGTCCTAAATTTATTTCATGAAATTGAAGAGAAGGCAGGACTTTCCAAGTAAAAATGAGGAAAACATTACCCAGATTTCAAAACTAGACATGTAGACAACAGCAAAAAACAAATACAAAAACTACCCTAAATCCTTGATGAACATAGATACAAAAATAATTTTTTTTAAATTTTTTTATTTTCAAGTTGTAGGGTACAATTCAGGGTGAAGTATACAAATGTTTTGTTATGCAGGTACCCTAAGAAACCAAATTCAATAGTACATTTTAAAATATCATTCACTATGATCAAGTGGAATTCTTTCCAGGGATGCAAGGTCGTTTTTAACATATGCAAATCAAAAAATATTTTGCATCACATTAGCTGAAAGACACACACACACACAAAGAAAAAGCTTTTGAGAAAATTCAACAACTCTATAACAAAACTTCTCAATAAATAAGGTATAGAGAGTATGTACCTCAAGATAATAAAACCATATGTGACAAATCTACAAATAATATCATAATAAATAATGAAAAGCTAAAAGATTTTTTGTTTTAAGATCAGGAACAAAACAAGTATGCTCATTTTCACCATTTCCATTCAATGTAATATTAGAACTACTAACTGGAGCAATTAGTCAAGAAAAAGAAATGACAGTCTTTTGAATCAGAAATGAGAAACTCAAATTGTTCCTGTTTCTAGATAAGATAATTTTATATAGATGTATGTCATTTTATTGTGCTTTGCAGATATTGCTTTTCTTTTTTACACTAACTGAAAGTTCATGGCAATTTTATATTAAAGCAAGTCTATTGACACCATTTTCCCAAAAGCATGTGCTCACTCCATGTCTCTGTTATCATTTTTAGGCAATAAAGTATTTTAATTAAGTTATGTATATTATCATTCAGACATAATGATAGTGAACATTTAAAAGTATACAGTAAACATAAATTTTATATGCACTGGGAAGCAGGATACAAAATCAACATAAAAATCATAATATTTCTACATGCCAATAGCAAACTATCTAAAAAATAAATCATAAGAACAATTCTATTTATTTATTTATTTATTATTTTTGAGTTGGAGTCTCACTCTGTCACCCAGACTGGAGTGCAGTGGCCCCTCCCGGCCACCGCAGCCTTGACCTGCTGGGCTCCGGCGATCCTTCCACCTCAGCCTTCCAAGTAGCTGGAACTACAGGCGCGTGCTACCACACCTGGCTAATTTTTGATTTATTGTAGAGATGAGGTCTCGCCAAGTTGCCCAGGCAGGTCTCGAACCCGCGGGCTCAGGCAATCCACTCACCTCAGCCTCCCAAAGGCATGGGATTACAGGATGAGCCACCGAGCCCAGCTAACAATTCTATTTATAATAGCTGTAACTTATAAAGTACATAGAACAAATTTAACCAAGATGGTGAAAGATCTCTGCAGTAAAGCTGTAAAACTTTGAGGAAGAAAATAAACAAGACATAAATAAATGAAAAGATATACTGTATTTATGGATTGGAATAATCATTATTGTTAAAACAACCACATTACCCAAAGCAATCTATAGATTTTATACAGTCCTTATTAAAATAACTATGACTTTCTCCATATAAATATTAAAAAATTCTAAAATTTATATGAAATCTCAAAAAACTAAATAGCCAAAGCAATCCTCAACAAAAAGAAAAAAACTGGAGGCATCAGACTACCTTATTTCAAAATATATTATAAAACAATAGCAGCCAAAACAACATGGCACTAGAATAAAAAGAGACTCATAAACTAATTGAACAGAAAATATTTATGCACCTACAGCCAATTGATTTTGATAAAGGTGCCAAGAATGTATATTGGGAAAAACACATTCTCTTCAATAAATGGTACTCCCACAACTGGAATATCCACATGGAGAAAAATAAGAATGACCCCTATGTCTAACTGTATACAAAAGTCAACTTTAAATACATTAAATGTAAGACCCCAAACTATGAAATTACTGTAGCCTCTCTCAGAATTCAAAGTAGTTTCCTAAAGTGTTTCTGGACCTTCATATTATCTGTGGTCCTATGGTTAACCTTCAGATGAGACCTAAAGCTACCTAATAGCTTTTTAAAATGACACAATTTAATCTTAACCCAAATACGGATAATGAATTATATGTTAAACAAATATGTCTTGTTTCTTTTGATAAGGTAGAGACCTGGAGAAGGAGCAGCAACATTCATTCATTTAATCATTCAACCTTCTGTAAGTAAACCAACTTTATTATTATTAGGGAGACCGCCCTACATGATTCTCAGACCAAGCAGTTAAAATGATATTAAGTTCATCCTCAATTTAGTACTGAACATGGATTAAGATCTGACTAATCAGAGCATGCCTGCCTCTCGGCACAGTGATTGGTTCAGGGAAGAATACATGAGCTATGAAAGGCCAACAATATGCACTATTAGAATTATTTCTTCAGCCTGTAATCCCGCGCCTTTGGGAGGCTGAGGTGAGTGGATTGCCTGAGCCTGTGGGTTCGAGACCCGCCTGGGTAGCGAGACCTCATCTCTACAACAAATCAAAAAATCAGTCGGGCGTGGTAGCGCATGCCTGTAATTCCGGCTACTCAGAAGGCTGAGGCGGAAGGATCGCTAGAGCCCAGCAGGCGAGGCTGCGGTGGCCAGGAGTGGCCACTGCACTCCAGTCTGGGCGACTGAGTGAGACTCCGATTCAAAAAAAAAAAAAAAAAAAAATATATATATATATATATATATATATATATTATATACATATATATATATTTCTAATATAGATGAAAAAGAGAAACATTTTCCAATCTCCCTCTCTTTCTCTCTGTCTCTCCCTCCCTCCCTCTCTTCTCCTTTCTCTCTCTGTCTCTCTGTTTCTCTCTTTCTTGTTTCTTTTATTTTTGTGTGCTGTTTTGTGTGTGGATTTGGAATTATGAAAACATGTGTCTAGATTGTTGATAACAATATTTCTTCCAAAAAGGGAGCCTTCTTGAGAATATAGCTAAGGTAGAACAAGGCTGAGCCAAGAGATGAAGAAAAATCAGGTCTTGGTAACACTCTTTGTGCTTCTAGATCCAGCCATGCATAAAGCTAGTTCTGTCTGTGGACTTTTATGATCTTTAAACCAGCATGTTTCCTTTGTTCTTAAAACAGTAAAAGCAGTTATTTTTGAAGTCACAACTTTATGAGCTCTATTTTATACTGACTACAAACAGGATGTATGATTTTTTGACTGAAAGCTAAAGATATGTTAGATTTCCTTATTACCATAGTTTCTGACCTTTAGCCTCAGGAACATTTGTATCTGATGTCATAACCGGAAGTTAAATAAATTTATAGCTTATCAAGTAGAATTGATTCAACCGCCATAAAAGTGTTCCATTGAACCAACACTGTCTCTAGATGAACCCATGCGATCCTATTTGGCCCAGGAGGCAGATGAGTAACAACAATTAGGTATCTATGAAAACTAATGCCAAGTAGCCCCAGAAGCTGCAAGAGGACAGATAACCTCCTACCATCGCATTCATTAGCTACTGCAGTGAGTGCCAAGCCAGAAGGGAAAGAGATGATGACTGAATAATTCTCCATCATTTTTAGCCTGCCAATTACTACATGCACAAAAGCAAAATAAATAATATATTTGGTCTTTGGCAAGAGAGTCAGTACTTTAAAAACCTCTCCTTATGCTGTAGGAAACATATGTACTTTGGCAGAAATAATCTTTGCATTACTCTGTCTTGAAACCAGCTGTGTTTGAGTGAGATCTGGAAATCCCATTCAAAGGAGCACTTGATTGAATGCACTTTTCATTCAGATGAACCATTATCATTAATGAAAACCTATAAATCTTGTGCACATTTCAAATGAAACTACCACAAAAGCTTAGCCACTGGATGTGACAGAATATGCGTTGTGAGATTCATCATGAGAACTAAAATTGGGAACAAGAATAAAAATAAAATATCAGTCATGATGCCCACAATGGTAGATTGAACTTGGTGTACTTAGAAGGATAGGGACCATAGTCAAGTGATATTTATATGGTCAAATGCTGGCAAGAAAACATTATTCTATTTAACATGTTCCAATCCACACTGGAGACTAAACTAAGCTACAGTTACCACAGGAACCTCAGGGGAAATTTTGTGGCAGTGTTGCCAATGTCTGAGCAATACATGGTCTACTGGACTGGAAATAATTTATACACCACTGTAGGGCTTTGTCTTGGTTCCTTAGCCATGGATTAATTCTCTTTTAATTCCATTTTCACCATTCTTGCCCCATTATCAGTATAGAAAACACTTGGGGGTTATTTCTCAAAATAAATAAATAAATGTAAACAGCCTCTTTAACATTGATAGTATTGACTTCTAAAAATATAAGCATTTAAAATTTATTGAATTAGTTCTATAATCCAAGAATAAGATAAGAGGAGAACTGTCAAAGGTTTTCACATGACGGAAAAATACATACAATTAAGTCAAGAAGGGTTCCAGTTGGCTGGGATGCTGGGCAGATCATATGCTTCCTTGGGATGTATAAAAGGTGTTTGAACACATTTTATTTTATCACACCCTCTAGAGAGAAGATGATGTTATGAAATAACTTTGAGGTCTCACAGCTTATACTGTTTTCTGAGTGGTAACATGATCAAATGGCTGGGACACTTAGATATGATTGGGGTTTACATCTGAAATAGGATTATGTCATAAGCACACTGCTTGACAGTCTAGGTTCCCTCATCCAAGGTATATCCAACTATCCAATAAAAATGTTAAATTCTCTGTAAACTGGAAAGTTATTGTATATACTCCCATTGCATGCTACATATTTTGCTAGATACTTTAAGGGAATACAAATATATAGGTTAGCATATGTCTACTATGTCAGTTAGCAAACAAGGCCTGAACACTGAAATTATTAACAATGATTGCCACAGTTATTGAAGGCACTGCTAGAATTTGAAGGAGGAGCATGAGGCAAATAATTTTTCAGTGTTGAAAAATTCCTGAATCCCTACAGATTTTTCCCCTTCATTTTTTTAATGTTTATTTTAAAGATATGGAATACAATTAAGTTTGGGGTATACAAATTGTCATAGTATAGGTAAAGTTTGGGCCTCACTTTGGTCCTATTTCACCTCATTTGAGATTGGGTCCCCTTATTGATGAAGTGTGCCTGCCCCCAGCAGTTTCTCGCTACTGCCAATCCTTTTCTTATATTATTATGAGAATTGTTCAGGTTCCTCTTATAAGTGACAACGTGTGGTGCTTAGCTCTTTATTTCTGTGACAATCACTGAATATTATAGATTCTAAGTCCATCCAAGTTGCTGTGAAGTTCATAATTGTGTCCTTCTTTATGGCTGCATAATATTCCATTGTGTATATATATACCACTTTTTAAAAAATCCCATCCACTTTCGATGGACAGCACATTTAGTTGCATGCTTTTGTTATTGTGAATAATGATGCAATAAACATGCATGTGCAGGTATCTTTTTCATAGAGTGATTTAAATTCTTCTGGGTATAGTCCCAGAATGGGGACTGCTGAGCCGTATGGAAGGTCAATTTTTAGGTCTTTTAGGAATTGCCACACTGTTTCTCACAGAGGTTTTACTAGTTTACAATCCCACTAACAGTGTAGAAGCGTTTTCTTTTCTCCACATGCAGAAGACAAAACAAGTCCTCTACTTATGCCATATGTAAAAATCAACTCTAAGTGAATTGAAGACTTAAATATAAAATCTCAAACAATAAGAATCTTAGAAAATGCAGGAGACAAACTTATGCACACTGGAACTGGAAACAAATTCCTGATCAAAACACCAAATGCCCATGCAATAAGAGATAAGATAGACAAGTGGGACCTCATCAAACTGAAAAGCAAAAGAAACCATCAAGAAAGTGGGGAGATAGCCCACGGAATGGGGAAAAAAAATATTTGGCAACTGTATATCTAATGAAGAGCTAACATCTAGGATCTACGAGGAATTAAAATGTGCCAAAAAGAAAAAAAAAAAAAAAGCAAGCAGCCCCATTACAAAATGGGCAATAGATATGAATAGACACTTCTTAAAAGAAGACATATGAGCAGCCAACAGATACATGAAAAAATTCTCAGCCTCACTAATCATCAAATAAATGCAAATTAAAACCACACTGACATACCACCTAACTCCAGTCAGGTTGGCCTTCATCACTAACTCAAAACACAATAGATGCTGTAATTTTTTTGTTGTTGTTTATTTATCAAAAGAAACTACTATTTAGCCCTATCAAGAATGGTTTATCTTTTTAAAACTAGTATTAGAGCTGACAAAACCATGCACTTGTATCATGATTTTTCACGCTTATTACATTCACAGAATACACTGAACACACACAAATATACAACCCTATCTTAAAGTGTTCAATAATATGACATAATAATTGTTATTTAAATATTTAAAGTGGTGTTTTTACAGTTCTTCCCATAAATTGAATGCACAATTCTTTAGCATATATATATTATATATATATTTATATATACTTATATATATATACACACACACACGCACTCACACACACACACACACACACACACAGAGAGAGAGAGAGAGAGAGAGAGAGAGGGGCTGAGTCTCACTCTGTCACCACAAGCTGGAGTGCAGTGGCATGCTCACAGCTACCACAGTCTCAACTTGCTGGTGCTGGACTCAGCCTTCCAGGCAGCTGGAACTATAAGGTCATGCATCCACACCAGGCTAATTTTTTTATTTATTGGAGAGATGAGGTATCCTCAAGTTGCCCAGACTGGTCTCGAACCCCTGGGTTCAGACAATTCTCTTTCACCTGCCTCCCAAAGTGCTGGGATTATAGATGCAATCCATCACACCCAGCTGATTTTTGCTTTTTTAAAAAATAAAATAAAACAATACAAGAGAAACAAATATCTCCAAAATTAAATTACATTTTACAATGACAGTTGGCTAAGTTATACTTTCTTCAATTCAGCAGTTTGTAATTTATCTTACCTTGTTTTTTTGTTTAGTTAAAATTATTTTCTATTTTTCTGTTTCTCAGAATATACTAATATTATATACTGATCTATTTCTTCTGTGAATATCTCTCTTAGCACTTATTTTTGTATTGATAGCTAATAATATATCTTTTCATTGATTTTTTTATAGTTCATGTCCAGAATTACTTCTTATCTTTCCTTCTCTGAAATTAAAACTTAATTATTGTAAATAGATGAATGAATCTATTTTATTGAGCTTTGTATTATAGCCCTGCTTAAATAAACCCCGAAATGTGATTTACCGTTGATTTCATCTAGAAGAAACATTTGTATAATCAAAACTAACACTTCAATAAGTTTAAGCAATCCCATAAGACCTTGCATTTTCTATTTTTGTAATGCTGGTAATATTATAGTAGTAGGAATGACTTTGTTTAGATATTATTTAAGTTCTTTTGTCTTTTGCAGACATAGTTGGCAAACAATAAATATTTGTTAGAATACCTATACTTCATAACAAAATGATTGTGTGAACACTATTTTTATCATTTAGAAAAAAAATTTCAGCTAATTCTGATGCCTATAAGAATATATATATTACAACACTGCTTATCATAGTGAAAACTTTGGAATAACATAATGCCTGTCAAAGAAATACCTGTCAAAGTTAAGGACTACAAACATACAGTTACTTAGAAGGAAGATGTTTTACTATCAAATAGTGAAGTAGAGAAATTATAGCTAGAAGACATTTGCAGTGATTCTAACAAAAAGAAAAGATAAATTCTTGAGGTGATGGATATCCCAATTACCCTGATTTCATCATTACACACTATACAAAAAAATCACAAATATTCTCAAAATATGAACAACTACTATATTAAATTAAAAATAGTGACTAGAATAAAATATAATGCAATACAACATAAATATAATGCAATACTTAAATTCATGCTACAGACTTGTATTTATTAATTTTGCAATAAAATATATATCATTAATTTTTCTTGTCAATTACAAATCAGTATATGTGTATATTTTCAGTTATGTGCATGTCTAGAAAGTATTAGCATGTGTATTCATAGAATTTTAAAACCATAAAAATATTAATGTTTTATTTGGTAAAAGGAATACATAATATATTGGTTTTGTATATTTGCAGTAACTAAAAGCAATTATATAATACACATTTTTGTATCTACTATCGAGTTTTAACTTACCTTAATGTTCTGTTACACTAACTTCAGATGCGTTTTGTTTTACACTGATAAAATATTCTAATGCATTTGAAGAACTTTACACACTCTAGTTTTATTTCATTTTTCTTACCCTGAAAAAGTCTCTATCCTGAACTTAATTTTTATAGTTTTGCTCAATTTTAAAATAATTTTATCTACTTTTACTACATATATATTTATTAACAATATATATTTTTCTACTTGCTTTTTATATACAGTAGTTGGTATCATATTGAATTGATTATTTTCAGCATGCTTTTTCCATTAAAAATTATGTTATTGAGATATGTCAACTTTATTCATGGGATTCTAGTTCATTTATCATCATCAAAGAAGGAAGAAAGCAAAGTGGTTAAGATTAAAGACTGAAGCCAAACTAGAGTAAAATCCTAGCTTTGATACTTATTAGCTGTGTGTTACCTGGGATAAGGTACTTAACCTTACTGTACCTTATTCTTCTTATCTATAAAACTAAAATATTTTTAAAGATTTAGTTAAAGATTTGACAAGGTTGTGATAAATATTTAATGTGCTAATATTTGCAAATCACCTAAAAGCATATGACATGCAATATATATATATATATATATTTTTTTTTTTTTTTTTTTTTTGAGTTGGGAGTCTCACTCTGTCGCCCAGACTGGAGTGCGGTGGCCGCTTCCAGCCACTGCAGCCTCAACCTGCTGGGCTCCGGCGATCCTTCCGCTTCAGCCTCCCAAGTAGCCCAAACTACCGGTGCTGCTACCATGCCCGGATAATTTTTTATTTATTGTAGAGACGAGGTCTCGCCAAGTTGCCCAAGTAGGTGTTGAACCAGCAAGCTCAGGCAATCCACTCGCCTCGGCTTCCCAAAGCGCTAGGATTACAGGCTGAGCCACCGAGCCCGGCCAACACGCAATAATTTAGAAGTATATCTGAAAAGGTCCAACAGTCAGGATCTACAAAGGAACTCAAACCTACAGAAAAGAAAAAAAAACACAGCATTAAAAAGTGGGCAAAATATTATGAATAGACACTTCTCAGAAGAAGACATGGGAATGGCCAAAAAACACATGAAAAAATGTTCAGCCTCACTAATCACCAAAGAAAAGCAAATCAAAACCACTCTGAGATACCACCTAACTTCAGTCAGAATTGCCATCATTAATAACTCAGAAAACAACAGATGCTGGAGAGGACGTGAAGAAAAGGGAACACTTCTGCATTGTTGGTTGGAGTGTAAATTAGTACACTCCGTGGAAAACAGTGTGGCGATTTCTAAAAGATCTAAAAATCAACCTTCTTATACGACCCTGCAACCCCCCTTCTGGGAATATACTGTGAGGAACTCAAATCATTGTGCAAAAAAAGACACCTACACATGAATTTTTTTACAGCGCTATTCACAATAACAAAAATATGGAACCAACCATGCTGCCCATCGAAAGTGAACTGGATTAAAAAAAACTGTGGTAAATGTACAGGATGGAATATTAGGTAGCCATAAAGAAATACAAAGTTATGGACTTTGCAGCAACTTGGATGATTTTAGAGTCTATCATGCTCAGTGACCTATCACAGAAACAAAGAACTGAGTACCACATGTTCTCACTCATAAATGGACCCTGAACATACACTACTACAAGAAAGAGATTGGCAGTCGTGGGACACTGCCAGAGAAGAGGTGTCACGTAACATCAACAATCAACAAGGGTACTTGATCTTAAACCAGGCAAGAGAGGAGGACCAGTGGGAGGCCCAAACTTCACTATACTATATAGGAATCAATATAGTATAGTGGATATATGTATATATTGATCACTTATGTACCCAATCCTGAATTGTACCCTACAACTTTAAAATAAAATAATAAAAAGAAAATAATACAAGTTTATTAAAGATATAATCTGTATCATATTCCATTTTATAACATGTATCTATCATATTTTGTTGGCTATTTAAATATTTCCAAACCTTTTATCATTGCACATCATGCAATATTCCATTACTTGTAATATATATTTGAGGTTGTGTCTGTGTGCATCTGATCAATCATTTCTCTAAGGTCTGCTTATGATGTGGACTCCTTGAGTCACAGAAGACACAGATTCTCAGCTTCTCTCCAGAGCTGTTTTCTGACTTAGAGTAGAAAAATGTCTTCTATTATTAGATAACATTTAAATTTTAATGAAATTAAATGCATTATTATTTTCTCTTAAAATTAAATTTTTAAACGTTACATTAATAAATTATTTCACATTTAGTATTATAAAACTATAAGGTTAAAGCCTACCTTTTTAGATTTGGATAACTCATTCATACTATTTATTGAATTAATTTGAAAATAAAAGTTTTATTTTCTTGTTTTAACAATCCTCAATTTTTATATACTATTATTATCATCCTTATAAATATATTTTTAAATAAAAAATAATACAAATATTTCCATCAAAACAACAACAAAAGAGTGAATCTCTGTATTTCTCAATGTTCTTATTGCTTTTTTTGTGTGTGTGTGGAGTCTTACTCTGTCGCCCAGGCTGGAGTGCAGTGGCATACTCACAGTTCATGTTTAGGCATATCTCTGTAAACTGGTGGAGTATGCTTTTATAATTTAATTGCTTCCAGCACTGATAAAACCAAATAACACAAACACTCAAGGCTATTTCTGTTAACGGAAATACAGATCTCACAATAGTCAACCACATCCTGAGTCATGTTTAAAGGAGTGAAACAATACAAATGTAGCCTTTCTAATGTGGAAATTAAGGCCAGCTATTGTTTGTGTCTCCTCATTTGTCTGCACAATTCTCTCTCCCTTTTTGTTCTGTTTCATGTCTAATGGTGGGGCTCACCATGCTACCATGAGGAGTTTCCTAGCTGAGGATACATATCACATCAACTGCAAATGTGTTTCATAGGTTATATGAATATATAGTCAACCATCTGCAATTAAACAACTGCTCACCATGCATGAAGTGCTCTTTCTTCCTTCTTTTATCCAATTTCATAAAAAGTCAAACACATCCTGCTAAGTTGTAATGAGCACAGATCTTGAGGTATAGGAAAGGACTTGATTCTGAATCCCCATTGCTGAGTATTTGGTAATGCTATTTCCTGAATATAAGACCACTAGAATATCACAGATAAAGTCTGAGACATAAAAGATACTAGCTCTTCCTCTGCAACAACAGCAGTACTTGGTAGTGCTTCCATAGCAAAAGTCTTTCTTGATTTAATTCTAGTCATTTCTTTTTCATAGTATCTTTGCAAAATTCTTCCTATTCCATTTTCAAAAAAAGAGCTATCGTTGTACTATTCATTTCTTTTTTTCCATTCTGTCACTCATAATTTTGCTAAGTGACTGAAAAGAAACTTCCTCTTGTAGGTTAGTTGATATTTTAAAAAACAACTAATAGGAATCAATATAGTATAGTGGATATATATGTATGGGCCCCTGAGTCAAATTACTAGGTTCAAATATTGACTCTGTTTTTACTAAATGAGTAATTGGTAAATTTTGATTCATTCTTTTTCCCTGTAAATGCATTATTTGTTTCCAATTCATCTGACTTTATATGTTATTGTTTTTGTTATTCAAAACCAAATATACTTCTTCTATCTTCATTCCATGTTTATTGGTTTCTTTTGGTTAATAATGTATCGATTTGTCCAATCTTTCAGTTAAGCGACAAGAATCCTGTTGTTTACTGTTCAGTATAAAGAAGATATATGGAATAAATAAGGCTGACCTAAAGGAGGAAACCAAAATAGGTGAATTGGGCCAAGCACAAGATCATAAGAAGGAATGGGATTTGAGCTGAGCATGTTTGTCCTGTCTTTCCCTTAAAAAAGTCAATGTTGAAAAAATTTGATAAAGCATATTTAAATGTTTACATAACTTTAAGCCATTACATTTTCAAGCTCATGTCAAATGTAGTAGGTTCAGAAATGTCCTCAAAAGTTTAATATTTAGTAACTTTAACAGAAGCACAGAACTAATATTTACTGAGTACATATTCTGTGCTAGGTCCTGAACTAGGTGCTTGGAAATAATTAGAAAAGATAGAGACCGAATAAAAAGGGGATATAAAGGAGTTGAACTAGCATAGTCTGAAGTACTGTCGTGTGTCTATGGCCAAAAAGATCATAGTTCACACAGACAGATAAGACAGATCATGTCATCTTGTTCACAGCAAACTGAGGTGACATTGAAACCTCATTCTGTTGGGCTACCAAGAAATTCAAGCTCACTCATGCATCTGTGTTTATCCCTACCAATAACGTGTATACATATGAGACATCTAGTTGTGCAGAGAGAGAGGAAGGAATGGAGGAAGAGAGCAAGGGAGGAAGGGAGGCGGGGAAGAAAGGAAAACAAAGTAAAAAAATGAGGGGGAGCGGGGCAGGCAGAGAGAGACAGAGAAAGATAGAAAGAAAGACAGAAAGAAAGGGTGGAAAATAATTTGAAAAATGTCCTTTAGCATGGTTGTATGATTCTGTGCAGGCAGGTGACTGTTGTTTCCAACAGGAGGTAGCAGACTCCTTGATAAGTTTCACTTTCTCTAGTTGTGCAGTGTAGACACACCTTCCCAAGGCTATTATATCTCCCCTAAGTGTGAGTAAGAGTTCCAACCAATCTCAGAAACTCAATAATTAGCCTTCTTTACCTATTTGGAAAGACTTATTTTCCATTCCTCTCACTTATTTCTCTTTCCTCTTTTATGATAACCTTTCTAATAAACTCAGCCTTAGAAAAACTAAAGGCAAGAAGGAAACATCTTAAGATAATATCTTAGCGTGAAAAATTCCTCTGAGGTAAAAATGCACAAAAGCCTAGATAACAGTACAGAAAAGGAGAGGGAAAAATCCAGAGAACAAATTGTAAATAAAATTTTTTAAAAATTATTCAACTGTAATGAAAACAAGATAGCAATATCTCACAAAATTACCTTGACATATGCTAGTTGTTTTAACATGCATTAATTAACATAACTAATGCATAACAATGCAATTTTATGAAAAGAAAACTAGGCCTCCAATTGTCTAAAGCCCAATAATATAACTTAAAGAACTGGACAGGATAAAGTCAAAACCAAGGTGTACCTGCATAGGTCAAATTCCTACTACTAGACCAGTCTGGTAGGAGTAAGATTATTCTTTGGGAAAAATAATACTATCCTGACCTGAAGAACCAGTTTTCCGGCACCATGAAGTAAAAAGCAATACTATAAATTATTCTGCGACTCTGTTTCCTAAGGATATCACTGTGTTGCCAATCACTAGACTCTACAGCTTGCTCTGAGTACCACTTTACATCTTGCAATTGCTGACACTCAAACATGAGAGTTCACTACGGAACTTAAACTTCTGGGCCGGGTGCTTCGGATTACTGGAACTAGTCACCTCCTTTAACTTGCATAAAGGTTGAGAAAGCATTTGTCTGGCCTTTTCACAGGGTGGGTTTCCTAACTAACAGAATTCATGAAGTGGAGAGATCTTCAAATTTTGGAAGAGTTTCAGATGCAGGTCAGCCAAAATGAAAGACAAGTGGACTCTAAATTGAATAAAACACAGCCTAGATACTGGCACCTTAACGAAAACAAAAGTTTCACTTAGTGAAAAGGTTTGAAACGGAAATGGATTGCTTCCCTTCAGAGTGGCAGCTAACAGAGTGACTTTTGGGAAAATCATTCCTAAATGCGTTGGGCTGCTTCTTACTTGCAGAACAGAAATTACTGACTATTGGTTAAAATGCCATGTGAATTAATTTTCAGCCTCATTTATTCTCTGGCTAAGCATAAAAGCAATTTCAGAAGGAGAAAAATGGGCCCAATATGTGTTGCCACAAATCTTTTGAGAGATGAAAAATATTAGCAACTAGTATAATTTAATTCCAGATTCAAAAAACTATCACTGTTTAACAGTTCTGGATGTGCACTTTGCAGATTCATAGAAAAAGACTATTGCTTAATCTTAGATTCCAATTATTTCTTTTAGAATCTAATTTGGTTATAATTTTTCCAAAATAAGATAATCTATTTAAGCATCAAATCCACCCTCTATAAACCTTCTCACCAGGGATTACTTGGATGATTTCACTAATTCTCTTTTCTAACTGTAAAGAGAATAGTTCTTTGTTGACTATTGGTTACTGCGGTTTTTCTGTGACTACTATGTATTAAGTGATAATTTATTGAATTCCTTAAAATAACTTCACTAAGCAAGATGGTCCTTATGAAGAATAGACAGTGTTTAAAACTGTGAAGAAGCATGTATACTTGTTTCAGCTGCTAAAATATGTGTAAAAAAACTGACATGACAGTGCAAACCTTTGCATATTTCATGGATGTCTCTACTAATGAACTAAATTAACATACACTCATATCTGGGTGATTACATGGCAGTAAATTAAAGATAAAAAGTGAATTTAAAACAAAGGTGATATTTACCATTTGCAGTCAAAGCAAAATCCCCTGGGTAAGATAATGCTGCTTTATCATCTCAATTTTTGATATAATTTAAGTTAGACTCAGATGACTAATTGCTTTAATCTTAACCTTAAAGAACAAAAGCCCACCTTTTAATGGACTGGCAGAACACTTTACATGAACTTTTGGTCTGTACAATGTACTCTGCAGCGGAGAGGTGAAAAAGATTGGAAAATAAGATTTAAAAAATTAATTGTCAGATTAAAATAGAATGAAAAATGAATATTTATTTGTTATTTGTGTCTGCACCTCTATGTTAATGTCTGTACTATCTTTCTTTTTTTTTAATGAGGACTACAAATTATTTTCAAAGTTACATTTTATTATTAGAGCTCTTAAAAAATCTGAAAGGTCAAAGTGGGGAAGAAAGGGAGACCCAGACATTACCTGTATGATGAGTACTTGTATACCTAATTCTGAATTGTTCCCCACATCTTTAAAATAAAATAAACTAACAAAAATTAATTCATGTAAAAAAATCTGGAAGGTAACTATCATATTCCCCTAAATTAATGTATGGCCTTGAGAAAGTAATTTAATCATTTTAATTATGGGACATAATAAAAGTGTATTCTAGTGTGTATTGATTGAAGCATTACTGATCGTAACATGACATATCTTTTAGGCAAATTTTTTTTAAAAAATTATTTTCTGAAGGGGACACATTGCACAACATATCCTGAGTCTCTGTGGCAGAGGCTCTGATTAAAGAATACAATGTGAAAATGTTGAGTAAAACATAAACCATTGAAGTCCTCTTGTGCATGTTAGTAAAGAGTCAAAGGGAAACACTTGCTTCATAGGTAAAAATAAGAGATTGATGTTGGCTGAGAGGCCAGGCATGATTCTGTTTATTCACATTGCATCCCAGCAGAATGAGTTATTTCATATAAAAATGCTTCCACTAGGTTAAGTGTGTATTGTAATAAAAATAAAATGAAATAATCTTATATTTAGCAATTTTAACTTAGACATTTTTAAACAACAGATTATATTATCTAGCCCACCAATTTTAGAAACAAAGGGTATTTGACTATAACTGAAACTTTTCTTGATATCTCAAATTACTATTTTTATTATGTTCAGTTATAATAACTCAGCAATGTATTAAATTCAGGATTTTAAAATTTATTGTTCTATAGAACTATGAACTATTTTTTTCCACTCACTTGTTCTCCTTCTTAAGCAAGATTCCTCCTACTTAATTTTTAATAATTAGGGCAAGAAAATTTTAAAGAGGAAAAATAATGCCAGGTTCGGTGGCTCAGCCTGTAATCCCACGCCTTTGGGAGGCTGAGGTGAGTGGATTGCCTGAGCCCGCGGGTTCGAGACCCGCCTAGGCAACTTGGCGAGACCGCATCTCTACAATAAATAAAAAATTAGCCAAGCGTGGTAGCGCGCACCTGTAGTTCCACCTATTCGGAAGGCTGAGGTGGAAGGATCGCTGGAGCCCAGCAGGCGAGGTTGCGGTAGCTGGGAGCAGCCACTGCACTCCAGCACTCCAGTCTGGGTGACAGAGTGCGACTCCAACTCAAAAAAAAAAAAAAAAAAAAAGCAAAAGAAATTATTAGAGGTAAAAAAATAAGAACATAATAGTTTCCTTCAGTTGTGCTTTCGAGTTCTAAATGAACTATCTGAAGTGACTTCTGACTCTGACCCAAATGTATTGGGGAGTGATTGATTTAGTTCTTAAATAACAAAAAAAATGAACAAAATTTATGAAACAATGGTGTTCAAGACACTGGACAATAGGCAATGAAATGAATGTTCCTTCAGGTAAGAAACAAATTAGGTGATCTTATCACAGTTTAGTGCTTGGAGAGAGTTTCCAGGGCAGGATTTGAGAAAGGGGATTGCAGCTGAATCCCAGCAGACTCCCTGAGTTGAGGAGACAGAACTAATAGACTGGGAAGACCATCATGGTGACTGAAATTCACAGGACAAAATATTGAATAGAAAGAAGTTGCACAAACAGGTATCTGCTGAAGCTTGTTCGTAAATTTTCAGCAGCGTATTATCAGCAAATATATGTGAGGAAACTACCTGAACTGAAGGAAAAAGGCACAAAAAATTTTAGAAATACTAGTGTCTGGTACTCACATAGTGTTGGTGTTCCCACCTATTCCCACCAGCCAGAATGAAAATACAGGTCATTAATAGAACATTGAGTAGAGTATTCCCAAGCATTTTGCTTAGATAATAGGATGATTAAACCTATACTAAGCATTTTCTGGTCTTATCTAACAAATCTTAAAAGCAAGATCAGAAAGAATCCAACTATTTTCAACTATTTGTGTCCCAGAGCAAATCTCCAGAATATTTACATGACTTCAAAAATAAAAAACAGCCATGAGTCAAAAAAAAAAAAGGAGCATTACTTATCCGTCAGGCTAGTTCTATGAAATAAATTGATAATATGCACACAAAAAACTGTTCAAAAAAGGTGAGTTCTTCATCTATTTAAATCTGATAATTTAAATACTATGTTCTGCTTTTAGATGCTGTGACTTGCTGGCAATTCTGTTAAATTATTATTTTTTTTTACCACTGATATATATTTAAAGAACTTTTAAATTTCACTATTTAAGATGCATTCTACAAATACATTTTTAGCAAATTCTTTGTGGTAAATTTTAGAGATATCGTGAACAAAACAGACACAGTTCTTAACCACATGTTGCTTTAATCCTGTGAGGGAAACAAACATTCACAATTTTTTTTTTAAATGTATGATATATAAATCTATTATCATCCTAGACACTCCTGTCATCAGCACCATGTCACCATACACAGGTTTCCAGTTAACCTTCTGATCTTGATCTAGGTATTTCTGAATTTCTATAAGCTTATTTATTATGTATCCATGGATAAGGTATTTAAGAAAGGCAAAAATGAAAACGAGATGTTTCTTCCTTGCATTTAACAAGTAGGTGTAAAGAATGAGTCAGTACCTGAAATAGCAGATATAAGCACAGAAACATAGATTACTTGTCTTCTCCTTGTATCTAAGATTGCAGAAGTAGAATACAAGGGGCAATGCTTTTTAATCTTTAATTTTAAAGATGTGGGGTACAATTTAGGATTAGGTATATAAATGTTCATTATGCAGATACCCTTGTTGATGAGGTGTACCCCACCTCCCCTGACACTTTCCCACTACTGCCAATCCCAGCCACCACCACCCCCCGCCCCACCCAGCAGTTTCCCGCTACTGCCAATCCCTTTCTTACTGTATTATGATAATTGCTTAAGGTCCACTTATGAGGGAGAACATGTGATACTCAGTTGTTTGTTTTTGTGATAGACTGCTCAGTTATATAGTCCATCCTAGTTGCTGCAAAGTTCATAGTTTTGTCCTTCTTTATGGGTGTGTAATATTCCAAGTGTGTATGTACTACATTTTTTTATCCAGTCTAGTTTCGATGGGCAGCACAATTGGTTCCATGTTTTTGCTATCGTGAATAGTGCTGCAATAAAAATGCGTGTGCTGGTATCTTTTTCATAGAGTGATTTGAGTTCCTCCAGATGTATTGCAGGGTCCTATGGAAGGTCGATTTTTAGATCTTTTAGAAATTGCCAGGTACCTGCATGATCAATGTTTATATACTTAACCCTGAAATGTACCCCACATCTTCATAATAAAAAAATTTTAAAAAGTAATTGCCATACTGTTTTCCACAGGGATTGTACTAGTTTACAATCCCCACATCCTCTCCAGCATCTGTTATTTTTTGAGTTATTCATGAAGGCCATCCTGACTGGAGTTAGGTGGTATCTCAGTGTGGTTTTAATTTGCATTTCTTTGATGTCAAGTGAGGCTGAGCATTTTTTCATGCAACTGTTGCTGCTTACATATCTTCTTTTGAGATGTGTCTATTCATGCCTTTTGTTCACTTTTTAATGGGTTTGTTTGTTTTTTTTCTTTCAGCACATTTGAGTTCCTTATAGATCCTAGATGTTAGACCTTTGTCAGACATACAGTTAGCAATTATATTTTCCCATTATGTGGGTTGTCTCCTTGCTATCTTGATGATTTCTTTGGCTTTGCAGAAGCTTGTCAGATTGATGAGGTCTCACTTGTCGATCTTATCTCTTATTGCATAGACACTTGAGGTTTTGATCAGGAATTAATTGCCAGTTCCAATTTCCATAAGGGGGGACTATGCTTTTTAAATGATGTTATGCCCATGAGAAACAAATGACCTGGAATTGGCACTTCAAGGGGAAAGGAACAAAGTAGTCAAACCTTGACTGCTCTGTAGGATGGTGCAAGTTGTGCACTGCATAATGCTACAGGAACCGTCATGGCAAGCTTATATGACTCATGCCTTGCGTGAATGTAAATGGTGGCCCTAAGGAAATTGCTTGTCTAAACCAATGAAATAGAATCTAGACCTGTGACCAGTCTTTATGAGCATAGTAGTCATAGCAAATAGTCCATGATCTACTGACTTATCTGTGCGGAGTACAAGGGCTCATCTAAGAGCTAAGCTTTCCTGTGTAGTTAGAAGAGAGATTTCGTCCCTTTTTGCTTCTAAAAACTTCAAAATGTGTTAGTAATATTAAGGTTAAAATGACTTACTCATCAGGTAACCAGAGAGCTGAAACTAGTAAGCCAAGAGACCGGTAGTTATTTATGTCACAACCTTAATTAAACATCTGAAAGGCAGTAAATGTGTGTATGCAGATTAACACAATGGGTATACACCTTCCAAAAGATTTCATTTAATAACCAGCACTCTCTCATGCGATTTCTTGGGTTTGTCATTTGGAGGAACACTTTTGCTTCTATCTTTAACTCTGAATAGAACTGAGAAATGAGCATTGCTTAATACATTTGAGAGCACCACTTGGACAGTTTCAACAAAAGCTCTTAAAAGCCTTCTGTACCATTTAAGTTAACATCAGCCAAAAATTGTGCTGGTATATAGTATGAGCTAAGTAGGTACTAGTATATGGGGGGGGGCAAAATAAAAAAAATGATTTAAAATGTATATTTATTCTTACATGTTTAAACTTCAGTCACTCTTCGTTTGATGCAATAGGACTATCAAAATGCTTTTTCCACTGCTCAAAACAGTTTTTGAACTCTTTAATTTTGATGCCTTTTGGTGCTTCTGCTGTTTTTAATTTCACCTCTTCCACATCACCGAAATGTTTTCCTTTGAGAACTTTTTTCATCTGGAGAAACAAACAAACAAAAAATAAGTTACTAGGGACCAGATCTGTTGAATAAGGAGGGTGGAGCACACAGTTTATGTTATTTTGGTCAAAAACTGCTGAACACTCAACCTAGTGTGGGCAGGTGAGCGTGTATATCACCCATCGTGAAATGGAAAAACACTTTGAAAGAATCTCAAAAATAAAATACAAAAATCACTGAAACCAAATGCAACCTCTCACAATGCTAGCTGTTTCACTGATGTTGATGGGTCCTAGAATATTTACTTAGCAGGGGAAGCCTGTACTACAAAGGGCCCTCCCTCCAAAAAAACAAATGATAATTCTGGGTTATTTTGTGGTTCCCTCTCCTCCAAGGGCTAACAATTTTGGAGAAACAAAAACTTAATTTAATATCAAATAATATGCCACGGTTACTAACCCAGTAGTAATAAAAGCAGAACATGATTTTTTTCCACAGATCTCACCAACCTAATCCTTTTAGTAGATAATAATTAGTCTAATCAATGGCAATATTTGCCTTTTATACAGCACAATTTAATGGTGTTAAATGGATGTCTTTCCAAGTAAAATTATTAAGATCAAAGGTAATAATGATGAGAAAGATATGTTAGCTGATAAAAGTTCTAACCTCCATAAGGTTTGCAACAACATTTTCATTCCCTTGCTCGTAGGTCCTATTCAAACATTGACCAATAAAGCCAGGAAATTTTAGTTTTCTCCGATGTCTTTGCTCAACGTATCTCTATTCATCTCCTTATTCATTTCACAGATATTAATGAGTACCTTCTATATTTTAAGCACTATGCTGGGTAAAAAAGGATAAAACTATGAGCAAAAATGCATCCAAGATCTGAAAACTAAAATTAATCTTTTTCGCATACAATGTTTTATCTGTAAAATTAGATGAATGAGTAGTTAGTAATAACTTCAGATTCTTGACAGCTAAGAATGTGGGACACAGGAATGATCTTTTCTCCTGATTTTAATCAGTGTAATGTTAAAGTATGGGTGAAGTATATTTGTAAGAGATCAGTATTTTGGCAATGAGTCCAACATCCAGACGTATATTTCATTATGCTTATTCACTGTATTTAGAATAGGCAGCACCATTTCACCAAATTTTTATGGCATTGTAACAAAAATTAGCATAGTTGTAGTTGGATATTGAAATCATAATAGAAATGTTAAACATGACTGAAATAATATACAGGCAGACAGAAAAGGAAAATTCATATTCATAAAACGGCACCAAATGATCGTTGCTCATTAAACATAATACTCATAAAATAGCATGCTTACCATTCTGCTATCATAAAGAGCTCCTATTCTTAACAGTTTTTTTCAGGTTTAGGATATGTAGGAAAGCACATAAATGTCTCTGTGGCCATACATCTGCATGGCTGAAAGAGCTAAGAAAGAAAGATCCCTTTCATACTTCACCTTAGGAAATAGCATTTGGAAATTCCATGGATGACCATTGCTAAAAATGGATGTATGAATTGATTAGCAGGGAAAAAAAACCCAGACATTTATTCGTAATTCATATCTGCCTAGAACCAGCCAGACTTCATATTTTTTCCTTGAAATTGAGCTACTAGTAACTCTTAGTGCCACATTTGAACCACTGGTGCATACATTGTCCATGTCCTGTCCCTACTCCTAAAATCCACTTATATAGTTCTGAAATAGGTAAGAAGCCAAGTCAAAATTTATGGACTATGATACTCACAAAGAAGCTTTCACCGGGACAAACCATTTAAAATGGTAGGAAGACTCAAATTTGTGAATTAAAAATTATTTTGTACAATGATGATTTTGTCTGTTTCTTTTTTGGAGTCTCTTACTCTTAGAACTGTATACAACTGCTAGAAGAAGATAAAATAATTATAAGAGTATACATAAGTGAATTAATGACATTTACTGGAATCCACTTTTCTAGGGTCATATGCAATGTCTTTAGGGGCATGCAAAGTATCCAAAAGATCTGTTTTTGTTAATGTCACAAAGAATAACATGGACTAGGCAGAAGGAATCCTTATACCTCAGATATGTTCTATACTTCACAAAGGTCAGACGTTTTGTGCAGAGTTAGGGAAGCCACTAAATCCCCAATCTCTCTGCTTTTGGGGGGATATAAAGGGAGAAGTTTTAGTAGATATCCATAAATACATGATTTGAGGACTCTAACCTAACTTAAAAATTATTTCAATATTGTTCTGTAGCATTTTTTCCTGGTATTTGAGTGATATGAACACCTGCTTCTTATCAAGGAGACAATAGGTTGAGTAATGGTGATAACTTACAAAACATCACATTTATGAAGTATTCCTTTTCCATGGAATTTAGAGTCTAGTGATATAGTATCACAATTCTTGAGGTCTTCATTGATTAGAAAATAGCATAAAGGAAGAAAAATAGAAAAGATATACATTCTTCATTCTTTTGTTTGCAGTGGCCAACTCTACCCTAATAGGCAATGCATGGTCTCCAACACTGGGGACTATTAGACTAGAGTTCTTTATTAGATTTTGTTCACTTCAGTGAAACATGATCACAAAAATAATTCCTCTCAATAAAGATGTTCAATAGAATGAAAATGTAGCCACGTTGACGACAGGGTCTCATTATGATGCATAATGGTACTGAAAGAAACTGCAGAGAGCCTTGGAACATATGTTCTATGTCACAGTGAAATGCGACTCTGATAGCACAGAACAGAGTTTGACTCACAGTCTATAATTTGGAAATATCACACAAATTTACCTAAGACCCTTCATGTGATTGGCATCCTGGTACCATTAGCTTAATGAAACTTGACCCACCAGAGCAGTAGTCCTCATGTGCAAGAAAGAACTTGGTTAACTCTATGGCAGTTCCACTGGGTTTTGCATTAATTAGTCAACATCCATTTCATTACATATTCCATAATTGATTCTGACAACACATTCACACAGGTGCAGACAGAATACTGTCTTATGAAACTTCAAAAATCATTAGACACATCTTCATAAAAAAGTTTCTTGCATTCAAATCACCTGTTTCTGTGAAGTAATGGCAATGTCATATTGATCAATCTTATTCACAGTAAATCTATACTCATAGGGAAAAAGTCCATTTACATTTAAGTTTTAAATTCTAAGTCTGACAGAGAAAGAAACTTGATATTT
Source organism: Cephalopachus bancanus (assembly GCA_027257055.1). Lineage (NCBI taxonomy): Eukaryota > Metazoa > Chordata > Mammalia > Primates > Tarsiidae > Cephalopachus > Cephalopachus bancanus. The sequence goes on along the minus strand of JAPVLO010000024.1, from coordinate 8,523,179 downwards.
GTACGTTATCTATGTATCTGTGAACCAAAGTCTATGTATGTAGTCTTGCATATGTAATTAAATATATGTAGTAACTAGCAGTCCAGAGTAAGAGTATGCTCTTCTTTATTTATTTGTCTGTTCGTTCTAGACTTGAAGAGCACTGATGGTAGAGAGTGAGAACTCTGCTGTGTGTGTATGTATATTGGGGCAAGTTTTTTTTTTTTTTTTGAGTTGGGGGTCTCACTCTGTCACCCAGACTGGAGTACAGTGGCACGCTCCCGGCCACCACAGCCTCGACAACCGGCTGGGCTATGGCGACCTTCTGCCTCAGCCTTCCAAGTAGCTGGAACTACAGGCGTACACTACCACACCCAGCGAATTTTTTTTTATTTATTGTAGAGACGAGATCTCGCAAATTTTCCCATGTGGGTCTCGAACCCACAGGCTCAGGCAACCTACTCTACTCGGCCTCCCAAAGTGCTGGGATTACAGGCTGAGCCACCGAGCCCGGCCTGGACAAGTTTTAACGTGTGACTCAGTAATATTTTTGCTAAAGCAGTGTAAGAATATTGCACTTACTGATTGTCCTATTTTTTAAAAAGCAGATTAGAGTAATAAAGAGTTTTAATGTAAGTGAAGGAGGAATTCCAGTAAAATTTACAGCATCAATGAACTATGTACATTTAAGCCAATCATCGTATTACTCTGGTTCTCTGGTTCTTATTCTTACATGTAGAAATTTAAAAAGCTGAAGTAGATATTTTCAGTAGTCTGCAAAAAGTTATACCATTTTATCATTCCGTGAATAAATCATATCCAGTACATCAAACACAAATATTTCAGTTACCACAGTTACTAAACATCAATTTGAAGACGTTAACTGGTATTATTATGCAAAAATATGTATGAAAATGGTGTCAGACAGAAAAAAAAACAAAATAAATGTCATTAAACAGAATGTTTGCATGATTAAAAAAACAAGAAGATATGCAAAATCCATAACCAATATGTAAGTCCATAAAGTAAATAAACAAATGAGTCTTCCATATATTAGCAATAACAACTTCAAAATATAATAAAAATAATAATTTTTTTCCATTATGGAATGTATAAATAAAACAATAAACTTAACAAGAAATCTGCAAACCTATATGAAGCAAAGTAATAAATCAGAAAGATAAGACAAAAAAAGTGAAATATATACTATTTCTGAAAAAACCTAAGGCTTCAAAGATATCAATTATTTTGAGAATAATTTATGCATGCAATGTAACATAATATAAATCTATACAAAATTCAAGAATATTTGGAAAAGAATAACAAGGTGAGAAAAGCCTTGCCAGGTACCAAAATGTGCTTTAAAGCTACAACAGTTAACTGGTGTGCTTCAGCTAAGAAATGAATAGAGTTCCAGAAAACTTAGAAGTGTCCAAAAATAAGCCTTCGGTTAATATCCAGAATTCTGAAAAAAAATTATTCTGACAATTTATGCCAGTTCTCTCATTGTTTTTATGAAAGAGACAATTTTTGGAGTTCCCAACTCTGCATTTTTAATGGATCTAACTCTTTCAATGCAATTTAAAATCAATTTTATAAATGTGGATGGTATGTATGGATGTAGAGTGATAATTTAAAAGTTCTAAATACCACATTTACTCTAAAATATACTCTCTACATTTAGTTAAAACTTAGATATCTTTTTACCTAAACATTTTCTAGATTTCTTGCCACTTTCTACATTTCATCTTTAACTTCTCTTGCTGAGTGCTCTTATAAAATATTCATAAAAATGTTTATTCTATCTATTTTAAATCGCTTATTTGAAGGCTTAATATGATAGTGGATATGAAACTCACTGGAAAATGTGCATGTACTCTGAAATGTAACACCTCAATGTCCTTTTTGCTATATGCAAGTATTGAATATCAAATGCACTTTTTTTCAATTGGAGGACCATGATCTCCAAATCTTAAGCAAAGGCAGTCTTTACTTTAGTTGTATTTTGATGGTGGCAATTCAAAATGACAGCTGCTTTAGATGCATTAATTATAAAACTAATGTGTATGGAAGACTGGTTTGCGTCTGAGGGAAAAGAAAAAGAAAATGGGAAGAAGAAAGAGGATCTATAATAAACTCTCAAATTGTTATAATCACTCCAATATTTACTACTTAAGTGGATTGCCTGAGCCCACGGGTTCGAGACCCTCCTGGTCAGCGAGACCTCATCTCTACAATAAATAAAAAAATCAGCCGGGTGTGGTAGCGCATGCCTGTAATTCCGGCTATTGGGAAGGCTGAGGCAGAAGGATCGCCAGAGCCCAGCAGGTGGAGGCTGCGGTGGTCGGGAGCGGCCACTGCACTCCAGACTGGGCAACAGAGTGTGAGACTCCAACTAAAAAAAAAAAAAAAAAAAAGAATCACATGAAAGTTGTTAGCATCTTGCAAATTGTTATCTGTTTTAAGGGGAAGAGAGAGAGACAGAGAGATATATATAGAGAGAGATAGAGAGAGATTCGTTCATTGAAAGTAGTGAAATACAATTTTTGAACACAATATTGTAATTACAATATGCAAAAAATCTGCTAGAATCATTATTACATTTACTACCATAAAAATAATTTAAGAAATTGGCTGTCTTAAAATTAAAGATACCAAGGATGTGATAAGATTGATTATAATAGCTCTAAACACCTCATTAGAAGCTAAGTGTGTAATTTTTAAAGTCGGCAATTACCCATTTCCTCATATACCTAATGTGTCCTTATGCAATACTATGCAGACTGATATAGCTGTAAAACAATGATAAACCAAACACAGGTAATCTGTTGACTTTAGTCACTTTAATATTCTTTAAAATTACTGAATATGACAGCAGTGTAGATTAAAGATCTGGAAAGAAAGGAATTGACTATATATGCATAATTAAAGTGTTAGTTTATTTTAATAATAAAAACTGATTATTTTAATTTTGTTAAACAAAAACCATCACATTTTTCATTTTCTTTGATGCTCCTTATCTAGCGATATTATATACCATATCAAAATTAAGCAATACAAGATTTCTTAATAGACAGTGACATAATATGGGTGACTTAAAAACAAGTAAAAAAATTAATAGTGGCTTGAGACACTAGGTAAGCTAGAGAACTTTAATTTATGGAACACTCATTAAAATACACACAATATTAAAATTGTATATAAATATTTTTGAAAGGGAGTAAAGAATAAAATAGACAAACTGACATTGTGTAAACACACTCAAGATGAAACTCCAAAGATCTGTGTTCTAACTTCAAATTTTAATAATGATTGTGAAAAATCATTTAACATCTCTGTAAAATTATTGGACTGAACAGTATATTATGATAATCAAGAATAAGACATAATAGTCATACACGTTATAAAGTATTTTATGTAACATTGCCTCATTGTCTAAGTTCTCTGCCAGGTCTATGCTCTATAAAATAAAGCTTTTAGCATAAATATCATAACTAAGGTGTTTAATATGAAACATTTTAGCAGTTTGGGAAAAAATACCTTATTTTAGAATTTATCTTTTTTCAAGGCAGTAGAACTTTCCATCAATCTTATCAAAACAATTTCTTTTTACAAGCAAGCAATACATTTTTTTCTATGGAGTCACAATCAGAATTTAAACAAATAGCCAAGTAGACACATTTCATGAATTGGTTTGACAAAAACTTACAGCTGAACTACTTTATTAGAAGGTGGTTATTTTCTTTGGGTTATATTATGTCAATCTCCAAGAAGATATCTGTAAACTCAGTTGGCTACACAGGACTTTAGGTTAGAATCCTTTCATCCAGGCTGTAGGCAGATCTAAGGAAGGGGCTTTATTTTCTCTTTCTGCCCAAGGGCCATACATTTTGGTATGTTGGAGTTAAATACACTGGCAGAGGTGAGATGATTGTACCACTTCACAGTTCCAGTTTTAGTAGCACCACAGCACATAATTATAATTAGCCAAGGTGAGAATACATTATGAAAATCAGTAATCATTACTAATATGGGCTTATTTAGGGGAGAGAGGGATGCTGGTTGGAAACAAATTTCCGGTTCTTGCAAATTTACTAGCACACCATTAGTCAAACTCCTGTAAACTCTGGTTACAAGAAAAAGTGAAACAAAACCAACATTTACCATGTTGATAAAGAAACAGATCCAATTTTTCCTGCCTTTGAAACTAAAAAATACCCAGAAATCTCATAGTGAAGTGATTTTCTAACAGAAAAGGAGTAATCCTTATTTCACCTCTGAAACTAAGCGGCAGAGGAAAGACTCTTAATAGACTGAATTCTAAGAGACAGACAGACAGATTAAACACTGTGGTGCGTTAAATGTTCTTGCCCTTGAGGATTCTTCATCTTGAGAAGTGCTGAGGAGAGTAAAGGAAACTGACAATTCTCCCTTTTCTCACCATTGCCCTCCTACTAATTTATGACATACTCAGGCTAACTCAGCAATTTTTTTTTTTTTTTTTGCCTCTTTGGGTTTGTCCTAAGCATTTAAAGTAGCAGTTAATTTTCTCCATATGCGGATGTTGGGATAAAATGAAAAGAAAAATAGAAGATAACAATTAATTGACTTTCATTAATTATTAATTGTTGAGTTAATAACTTGATTAAGTTATTTGATTTTTTGAAAGAATTTATAAATTTATCATAGGGTTTTCGTTGCAATGGCTGCAACCCCAATAATTTTTATTTTAAGAATATAAGATTAAATTTGCAAAAACAGCCTCCATTCTCCAAACTTGTGAATGAAAACTTTAAAAAAATATAGAGAAAAAACTGTAGCAATATCTTATATCAGTGATGCTGATATGTGCTGGAAGGGTTGATAACTATCTTAATGTACTCATATGCATAAGAGAAAAGTAAAAGTAGAATAAAGTAACATAATGACCAGATAATTGTCTTTTTATTTATTCATTTTCAAATTTTTATCTTTCTCACAAACCTCTTTAGGGCAATAGTATTAAAATTTGCATAAAATTAACCAAGAAGATTATAGTTGTGATTATATGAGCATAAAATAGGTTTTTAAAAATTATTTTTCTTCAGTTGTCATCTATATCTGATGGCTAATTAAAAAATTGTCATTGAGAAAGGTGGGCAAAATTAAGAAAGGTGGGCAAAATGGGACTTTACAATGCCACAGTGGGTAGTAAATTTCAGAGTTTAAGGTCTTTTAATGAAAACAATCTATATCCAGTTGTCTGATGCTTGTATTTGAGGAATTTGAGAAGGATATGAAATGAAATTGGGTAAGAAATTAGCAACCTAAGAGAAGGCAACAGGAGGAAGGCACGAGGCAATTAATAATCTTGCCTATTAATAATCTTTATGCCAACTATACTTGATTCAAAATAAAATAAATGTTTAAAAGTTGGTGAATAAAATTTTTAATGAACAAAAGAAATGTATCAAACACCTGCTCCCTGATAAACACTATCATTGAAAGTATCATTACATTAAATGTCTGACACAGAATTTGATAGGTTGTGAATAAATATATACATTTTACTTTATTCTTGCTCGGAAAGGTAACACCCTAAGAGATGTAATTTGTTAGGTGTCTTAAAGTCATCTGACTCTAAGCATAATTGTAAAAGGGATGTATATCACAGTCAGATCTTTGCTTATAGCAGCAATTGTTAGCTTCTGCCTTGGGATCTTGGGGATTGATTCTTATACAGTTTATTATACTTAGCATTAAGGAGTTTAGAAATTTGAGTTCCAGTAGTGTTTGGGACTTTGAAAGAATTGACCAAAGAGAAAGATTTTTTTGTGTATGTAGATAAAACTCAAGGGAGCTAAGCAGGAGATGATGTGTTCCCAGAAAGGTAGAACTGCCAGTTCTAAGAATTCTACAAAGTGTACAGAGATGCTATGGAACCAGAGTTCAGGTGACTTTGAGGAAAACAATTTCATTGTAAAACCCAGGGGAACTTAAATAGAAACAGAAGGTACAGGCAGAAAATACTGTGCTTATTGAGATAATAAATTAATTTTAAAAAGTAACATCTTGGAGATAGAGTAGAATTATGATTATCTGAAAAGGACAATGTAAGGAATTCAGGTTTATAGGAGGAGCTGGATATACAGACAAGAGCAGATAGTACCTGTCAGACACTGAGTAATACTTTAAGTAGGGTCAGGTTTTTCTGAAAACCAGTTTTATATCTTCACATTTCAATTATATTTGCTGAATTTGTAACCCAACATTCTGTTGCACTTTAGAAGTTAGTTCATGGTGTTGGCTGATTGTGTGTGAAGTACAGCAGTGAGAATCATGTGTTGAGGGATAATGAAGAAAACAAAACCTCAGTAGGTTATGAATTCTGGGCAGGGAGATAGATTTACCTTGAAACTACTGAAGCTTTGGCCTTGGTACCTCGTTTGTACCAGTCTTTTGGTGTAGACTGGTCACCTCACTGGCTGCAGGCATTTTGGGAATGTGACTAAGTTACAGATATAATTAATTTCCCTTTAATAAAATGTTTATATCTGTGTTTTGTGATCATTTCCACTTATAGGTAAGTTTTTACTTGTCCCTGTGTCAAAATGACTTCCAGAATATGCCTACTACTATTGTGCCAATTCCTTCATGTTCTGAATGATGGGTCATGATTCAACATAAAACTCATATCCCTCAGTACATGAAATATTTGAATATTAATAGATGAATGAGTGTCATCATTACAAACAGCATCTAAATTTAGTGACACTGTCCAAGACAATTCAACATATCTAAAGTCTTACGGTTCATGTATTATGGAAACTAGATAGAGATTTGTCCAAATTTAAAAATTTATTTTCCACATTAAAAAACATGATTACAATAGTGTAGCTACATTTTGAATGACTTTCCTAAAGGTAAGACTAAGTTATCTTTCTGTTATCTCTAAGGAAAATAAATTTATAAACTGTTGGCAAATAAAGAGATAATCAAAAAGTACACAATCAGAAAATACAGGAAAACATTGTATTATAAAGGTCAAGCAGTTAATTAATAAAAGTCTACTGGTTTCTCCTCTGAACTGTGTGCTGTCTATGCTGTAGTGCATGTGGAGGTTTAATTCCCAGATCTCTCATTCAGAACAGAAGCCCCTCCTTCTTCCAGCTGCTGGGAGTGGTGGTTGCTGTTGGCTCACCCCAGCAGCCCCTTCGAAAGATTGCCCAACCTGATAGCAGCTGCCTTAACGTGGATTATACCCCCATCTAGGGGCAGCCCACATCCAATGCAGGTCACTAATAGGGCGCAAAGACTTGTCTTCCCTGCCCCTTTCCTCACATGAGATCGGTGTTGATCGGCCATTCCAATTCCCCATCTCCCAGTGGAGTTCGCCATGGCCTCTGTCTTAACTGCATCAGGGTTAGTGTCTCTTTCTCTCGTGCTCTCTCATCCTGCTTCCATCCCTTCCTGATAGATGTTATTCCTTAGTCTAGTTCTCCAATTTTCTTCTACACAATTCAATTCAAGGTAATTTTATTTGACTTTGTTTTATTTATTGTAGTTTGTAATCACTATTTTTTTCTTCTAAAGAAATATTAAATATTTAGGCTATTTTTAAAGTTTATGTTTCTGTGTCCTTGTTCTTTTTTTTCACTTTAAAGATGTGGGATACAATTCAGGATTAGGTATACAAGTGGTCATCATACAGGTTAACAACAACAAACAAATTATGTCCTTGTTCTTAAAGAGATCTCTCAAAATTGTAGAAGCTTCAGGGCCCAAAAAGCATGCATCTGGTCTTTTTCTGTCTTTGAAGGAGAAAACCACTGTGATTTGTCCTCCAACTGGTAGCAGGAGGAACTCTTCTGATAGCAGAGACTGCTCACAGAGCTTTCTGCATGAGGCAGGTCTGTGGCCATAATGTGCTTCACCATCAGCTACTGTAGTGGTCTTTCTTCTGTTTGTATCACAGCTGGGTATTTTCTTAATTCTACACCCCATAAATTTGACATTATTCAAAAATAATTTCTAATTTCCATAGTCAAATGTATCCAATCATTTCTCAAATATCTTTATAGCTTGTTTGATCTTACATTATGCATTCAAACCAACAAAATTGTACATTTTACCTATTCATAATGTCACTTTACTCCACTTTATCTACAAGAGTCCTCTCATATTTTTTTAAATTACATTGATACTTTTGAAGAGTTTAGGCCAATTGAATTGTAGGATATTCCCCATGCTAGATGTCTATGATTATTTAGGGAAGTTATATTGTAGAATATTTAGCATTCTATATTTGTCTGGTTGTCTTGTTAAGTTTAATTTTAAACGCTTTGTTAAAAATACTACATAGATGGTGATGGGAGTTGACCATTGCATCACATCACTGTAATTGTAACATCAGTTTGCCACTTTATCTCATTGTTCATGATGTAAAATAAGATCACTTTGTTGTTGTGTTGTCCTAGTTTTTCGCTTTGCGGTTGATGAATAATCCTTGTCGGGGGGATACCTTGAAACTATGTAAATATCTTTGCACTGATTTTATATTCAGAAGTTATCAACAAAGTACTTTTAAGTACTAATTAACTACTCATTATCCAATCTAGACAGGGAAGAATTATTCTATAAGTATCCAAATTATGAAATGGAGCCATGCATGTTGTCCTATGATAAAATGATCAGAGTTCTGGTGACTCCTGTCTTGGCAATGAAATATGACGTACAGCTTCCTGTGCCAAGTCTGCCATGGCTGACAATCTGTACCACATGATCAATCTAACACTAGTCAATGATTTAATCCAAATGGTCATTAATTCCAGGCTTGTACATTGTTCTTGGGCTGAATATGTCCCATTCTGCTCAATTGTGTGTACTCACATTTTCCAGGAAATACTTTTTCATCACTTATTGAATTCCTGGTGACAGTGTCACAGCATGTTTCCAAAGTGTACCAGCTGCCCAGGGTTATCATGACAGCTGGGATCACATTTACGTGAATGGTTCACACATCCCCCTTGTCTGGTTTGATACTCCATGTAGCATAGAAAAACTTATTTATGTATTCATGTATTTATTATTCATTTATTTATTCATACTAATTGAAGAAGTTAGATTATTTTTTGAACCAGGATTCCTAGGTGATTTTGCTTACCACTTTCTTCCAGGTGCAGCTGCTATCTTACATGTTACTGCTTTAGACAGGAGGACAACAATTTGTGCTGGGAACCAGTGAATTTTTACTGTCTTTCCTCTTCTTGCTGGTTCTGCAGCTACTGCTACTGCTATAGCCCTCTTACTTCTTGGTGTATTATGCCTCTGAAGTTTACATATATATATAGTTTATATCTGAAATTTATATAAAGTTATATATATATATATATATATTACTTCTTACTTTCCAAATATTGATTCTTATCTCAACCCAGCAGTGGTTTAGGATCCTTTTTCAAAAAAAAAATCAGTATTCCACCTAGTATGCTAGGTGGTCCATCAATGGACATTTTAAAACAACTTTGGTATCAATATAATAGATCAGTATCTTGAAAAATATTATGTGTCAACCCATTAGCCCTACTAGCACTCAGCATAGAAGCAATGGAGAAAAGTCTAGTGTTATTTCTTATTCAACAACTGAAGATTTACTCCATAATTTTCTTTAACAAATATAAATTATCATTTTTCCCTACTACTCCTTCCTTATCCCTTAATTGCCCAACCTTGATTTCTTTATATCTCTTAGGAAAAAGTAAAGACTTTATTAGAATAGTTAATGTATTTAGAACACCTTCCAGAATTTCTTAAAGTGAAGTGGTAAACATCCCCCCTCACATCTTCTAACTCACTCTCATTCACATGTGCAATTCTATTTCCCAGTAAGACCATACAACACATTAGATGCTAAAGACAAGCTGAACAGTCACACCAAATTGGTCATTCAGCTTGTAGACCCAGTGGGGGATAATGGCATAATCATTCTGCATTGTCCTTTTGTCATACACAATAGCTAAATTGAACCATGACCGCAACAATGGCTCAACATTGCCTCTGTGAGGAAATGATTTGCTGTCTTTCTTAGCCATTCTCTCCTGGGTTGGGAAGAAATAAAGGAAGCATAACAATTTCTCATAAGGAATCAAGGAAAAGCCACAGTCAATTGTACCAACTCTGTTATTTTTGTGCATCATGCTAATATATAAACTTTAAAGAAGTTTTAGGGATATATAAATATTTCCTTTTTGTAATCCTTAACCAATGTATTGTTTCTCCAGTGAAAAAGAACCAACAGTGTGTGAATGGATGGATGGATGGATAGATGGATGGATGGATGGATAGATAGATAGATAGATAGATAGATAGATAGATAGATAGATAGATAAAGTTATAAGGATTTGGCTCGTGAAATTTTGGAGTCTGACAAATCCCATGACCTGCAGGTTGAGTTGGCAAGTTGGAGACACAGAAGAGTCAATGATGTAGTTTCAGTCATCAGTAGGAAAAAGCTTACGTCTCAATTTAAAAGTCATTAGCTAAGAAGAATTATATTTTCCTCAGGGGAGGGTCAACCTTTTTTGTACTAATCAGGACTTCAACTGAATGGATGAGTACCACCCACATTATTGAGGACAATCTGTTTTACTCAGTCTATTGATGTAAACATTAATCACATTCAAAAACACCCTCACAGACATAGCCAAAATAATGTTTAACTGGACACCCCATAGACCAGTCAAATTGACACATAAAAATTACCATTATAGTTCTCTATTCTCCTTAGGGTAGTCGGTCCTGCAGATGTTTGTTTTCCAAAGTACTCATCTTCTTTTCAGTTACACAGTTTTATTCTCACTGCCAATTTATATATGAAGTGTAATTTGACTCTTTTTGCAATGAAATTCAGACGTTTAACCATCTCACGTAAAAATATTTCTGATGGCAGGACCATGATTCATAAATTTACGTCAGATTCATCTTATTTCTCCATATAGGATTCTGTTTTTTAGAGATATAAAATATTATAGCTCAATTTTTTTTAACCTTTTAATCTTCTGTAGGGAAGAAAGAATAATATCTTTTCCTGGTTTATTTCAAGGTTCATAGCTGAGACAGGGGAGCCGTCAGAAATAAAGACACATAGAAACAGAAAAATCTGTGTATTTAATGTCCTATCATGCAGAAGTATGATCGGAGGACAAAAGGGTATGGTCTGATGATAATAAACCGGAGAAGAACTTAGGAAGACCTCCTTGTTAAGATTGTTATCTGTGTCTCTGTGTCTTCCCTCCTTTCCTCTGAGTATAGGGAGGACCCCTCTGAAATAAGGGTTTCATGAAAGGAAGGTCAGAGAATTCTTTTATGACTGTCTTCAGGGGAGAGTTGTGGAAGAATGCCAGAGAGACCATCCTGCTTCTGCTGTGTTCTAAAATTTCTTTAGCGTAAAATTTTCAGTATACCAAGGTGCCATATTGTGGGGTACATGTTACCTGAACCCCATGTCATTCATTCATATCCCTGATTAACAATTTTTAAATTTTTAAAATGAAAATATTTGACATGAGAAAGGGAAAACTACTTCTGAGAAAGACCTTGGAGATAACTAAACCCTTTCATTAATTTTATAATAAGAAATCTGAAATCTTGTCCCTGGGAGTGTTAGTAGGAGAACCGGGAGTAAAAATCAAGGGAAGGCCTATGCACCTTTCACTCTGCTATATTTTCTCCTGTGCTGTAGCATGTAAAGACATGTCAGAAAGAAATGCAGCAAAAAAAATCTTACAATCTGCTGGGTAATTCTAAACCATCTTACCTTCCATAGTTAATTCTTGTCATTATTCTTATCTAAATCATTAACAAAAAAATCAGTTAAGTAAGCCAACTTTTCAATAAACAGTTGCTGAATGTATGTGACAGACATAATAGTGACCAGGGCAAGTAGAATTTTTTCCTACCATGTGTAATAATAGAAGCTTCTACAAAATAATATTTCAAAATTTTATTACTATTATTGCAAGGAAAGAAATGCAAAATGACCTATAAAAGAAATATATTATAACTGCAAATAGTAACAGTGCCTGCTTGGGCAGTATCTCCTTCTCTGCAGGCATAGTTACACTGGAACCAGACTTAAGAAAAAGAAAATATAATAATAATTAAAAAGTCAAACTTGAGGGTTTTATCAGAGGTCTACTTTTATGGTAAATTTGTCTTAAATTTAACAGACAAGGAAAATGAAAGCAGAGGGAAATACTATAGGGAAAACTATTTCAACCTTTAGGATTTAGATTACTAGTTTTCTTAAACCTATTTACACACACACACACACACACACACACACACACACACACACACACACATGCACACGCACAACAAACACACAAACAGTTGTGATAGTCACTGAAGTTAGCAACAAAGCTGTGTGAAAGATTTCCCCTCACTTGAATTCCCCTTACTTTCCTCTAAGGACCCCAAGTGCACTCAGTGTAAGTGGCAGGTTTTCTGCCTGTCATATCTGAGGAGAGTGGTTTTTTCGTGCCTGATAAATGCTGGCTGCAGGGCAGAGGGAAGTGTCAGAGGAGGTAAACAGCTGACGGGCAAAGAGTGGAAGCCAGGGCTTACACTGTCTGGGTCAGCAACACCCGGCCAGAAGACCAACATCAAATGACCAATTACAGACAATATGCAGGCCAGGAAAGAGAAGGAAAAAGAAACTGAGATGCTTAAAATTCCAAGAGGGTAAATTTGAAACAGGCTTGTTGTAATTGTATATGTAGGTTGTTGGCATACTGCTTGTTCTGCAAGACCTTCAATTTCTCGTAAAAACATACAAATGATGAGAGCAATATGATTGTAATGCGGAAAAACTACTTTTGTTTCTTTGTGCCTTAATTCTCTATTAGTGTTTTAAAAATTGGTCTGTAAAATATTGCTGAGAATAATGGCGCTTACTCTTATGTTTCAAGAATGACCTTATTCTGCTTCACCTTGGTTTGAGAAATAAGCCTCAGTGTGATTCTCCTTTAGAGTGGTTTGGAATCAACCCAACAGTTTTATTCCTCATACAGTGGTCTTGAGGAGAGGTATGAAAAAGGAGTTTTTAAAAACACAGCCCAAGAAACTATTCCAAATCCTAAGGGAGTTGGATCTTGGCTTCCCTGAGTGCATAAAATTAAAAATAACATACCAAAACTTATTTTAAGAATCCATAAAACTACTGGAACCAATCCATATTTCAGTATTCTAGGTCCTCAAATCTCTATAACTGAATCTATAACAGAATTTAATATTTAGAGGTGAGAGTCATCAAGATGTTAGAAAAATTCTTTATTATTTATATTGTGCTAAGTGTGAGTGATTAAAATATGAAAATGGCTCTGAGTTTTAAGAAGTCAGGAGGTAAAACAAAGCACATCTATTCATCCAGAGAGAAAGGATGCAAATAGTTTAACCAGAGGAAAATGAAAGTACATATAATAATATATCCTTTAAAAATATTCGGAAATATTTTTAAACAAGAAAAAGAGTCTGAAGGCAATATAGTCCACCTATACTGAATATTTAGAATCATTTACTGGTTCATTAATAGTAAATGGGCTAATGATTACTTTTATTCAAAGCACTGTTTACATACAGGCTGAGTATTCAATCTAATCAAATTAAAAGAACCTAGCATATGTAAAAAGATGACCTTTAAAAACTTAATGAGTTTTTTTCCTCTAACAAATTAAGATAAATTCATATCTCTGGCTTTCAAGGCTGTGGTATAAATGTGTGCAAGTCTTTATGAATATCTGCCCCAGACTCTAGCTAAACCAATCCATTGTCATGGCTTCACACATTCAGTCTTAGGAAACTAAGTCTTTTCTTGTGTTTCTCCTTTCAGTCTAAGTACTCCAATATCTGCTGTCAAAATCCTATTTATTTTTCCAGCTTTATTTTTTAAAATGTCACTTCCATTTTATAAAAATATTCTGAATTTTATATTCATTTAATTTACTAAGAGCCCAAAAGTATATTCTCCCCCTTTTCACTTTCATTCGATTAAGATGAGGAAAGGGTGGTGGAGTGAATCAAGAAGATTTTTAGGAAAATATTTGAAGTTAGGAAATTTGTATTAAATATTTATGAATATTCAAGTTTTCTTGTGGTCTTGTTTCCAAGTTACTCACTCATTCTACAATTTGCTGAGGATTTATTTGAGCTAAATTCTGTCTACAACCTGGAAATTAAAAGATGGATTCAAACATAGTAGCTACCCAGACATTTCAAATCTAATGGGCAAGTGGGATTTGAACTTTGCTAGACAACAGAAGCAGATATAATGACCAAAAGGAAGCAGGCCATTAGCACAGCACATGAAATTTTCATAAATTTTCACATGTCTAATTTATTCAAGATTCAGACTGTTGAGTCTGGTAAATATTATTTTGTCATATCATCCATTGCTACAGACATACCTTAGTCAGTTAAATTTTAAAAATAAACAAAACAAATACAACAAACAGAAAAACACAAATATCTTATCTGTTGCCCTGAGCATGTTTGAATTTGCTCCTTAGTTTCTTGTTTTTCAGATTTTCATATTTCATGGTTCAATTAGCTCCTCTGAATCAGATGAAACATTTTTAAAAACTATTTTTAACTATGTATTTGCATATTCGTATGTTTTATAAGGTTGGAATTCTCATATTAAATATCTGACCACAATGTTAAAGTCTCATGACATAGTATAAACATTTTTAACAACTTTTTTTATAACTCGGTCTTAAAAAAAGTATTTTTCTTATAATGAATGCACAAAATATTTAATTTTACAAAAAATAAACAAAAGTACACTGAGAAAGAACAAAATTTAATAGACTCTCAAAAATTATTTAGAAAGCCCAACACAAGGCAATATTTACTCCTTTTTCCAAGAAGAAAAAAATATTTAAAAAATTAAATTGAAATTATTAACTCAACATTGGAGAATTAGAATAATGGCTTTATTTTCTAAATAAAGATTGACCAACTGTGTGACCTTGAATCAAGGATTAACCTCTATGTGCTATTAATTATTCATCTGTAGTGTTGAGCTAAATATTCCCTTCAAATGAAAAATGTTTACTAGTATATTATGCCCTTTAAAGGAAAAGCAGTTTGGAAAATTCAATAAATATTGACACATTTTCAAGTATCAATGATTAGGTAAAAACAAAGATAAACTAAAACTACAATAGTTAAAAATGTAAATATACATGGATATGAAAAAAGTCACTTATCCCCATTGGCAACGTATTCCAGAAATCTTAGAATATAAAAAATTAAAATATAAAACAGACCGTCTTCTGGTAACAGAACTGATGAAATTCATCAGCCTTTGTGCATGTAAACTTTCTACAAATGACCTTGCCACCATGGTGTGACATAGAGCTCTAAAATACTTGATTTTCAGAAACCTTGTATTATATTACTCTCCAACACATTGAGATTATAGTAGAACTGAATGAAAATGATTTCCTAAAAGAGAAAGGCATTTATTTAATTCATTCATTGGTTGTTTATAAATGCCTTGAAGTCAAGTGATCAGGAAACAGGAGGCAGAGACTTTGGAACAGTGCCAATGTTATCCAAGCCAGTTCTGTTCAAAGACAATATGTGTTGATAATGCAGCAGTCATAGCCCTATGGGAATCTGGATGGCAGGCCCTACAAAAAGTACGTTTTAATCTGTTCAGCATACAAAGTCAGGAAAATGATTTGTTTATATCTATGTCTTTTTTCAGAAAAAGTTGCTGTACTGTACTGATCAGAAACAGTCTTAACTGGAAAATAAAAACTGGTATGAAGGTTTTAAAAAAAGACAGATTGACAGTATATAGACAGTGTATATGTGTATATATATATATAGAGAGAGAGAGAGAGAAAGAGAGAGAGAGAGAGAGAGAGGTTATTGTTTTCATATTCTCACATAAAAATATAATAAGAGACAATATGTATACAATATGGTTTAGAAATTGAAGGGTAACATATAGCAATGGCGGTAAATTTTATGATAGGAATTGTAATAAATGTCAACTAAAAGAATTGTAGCATAATGGCAATTTAAGTTAGTACAACATGGCTGGTCAATTAAAGGTTACCAACATAAGTCAAATTTTTGTAAAACCAGAAAATCTAATATTATCAGACCATTTTATTGATTAATTCTTGGAATTCATATAAAATGAGTTAGGTAATGGATAGTTAATTTAAATAATCATGCATACCTTTTTTACCTTCATTATTATAGACTTTGGTCAATTATTTAATAACTGTACCAAATATAAAGCTATATGCTGCAATGTAAGGCTTTTCCTAAAATAATAAGAAAATAAATTTAAGGATATAAATCATGTGTAATAATCAACTGATTTATATAGTCCTCACACTTCTGGTAACCTAAAATTTCCAAAATACAGCAGCACAACTAGAAGTAAGTGAGAGAAATTCTGATAAACAAATGGGTTGAGAAATATGGAAATATCTGTAGGTGACAAACTACCTCTATTTTTTGGACTAGAGACTAATAAATAAAAATATTTTATTTTATAAAGAACCTGGTATATATGAAATTTAACAAATCTTCCTCAGTTCCAATAGCAGTATACTGGAAACTGAAGGTAGAATGATAAAATTTGCAGAGGAAGGGTCATTTGGAGAGCTGATAAAAATCTACTGTGAATAGTAATATTTGATGTCAATACATAATATATTTATTAATTATGAGAAAATATGGTTATTTAAAGAAACTGTAGAAAAATGCAAATCACTTCAATATATTCCCTGTCCTCATGTCTTTGACAGGAAAGTTCTCCAATGTGGTTCTATATATTCTAGAAACGACAGAGTTTTAAGGAACTTCTACTTTGTGTCATCAACTCAAATTGGTCATTTTAGTTCCACCCTCACTGTCAATAACTTCATTCAGTCCACCTTCACCTCACTTTTGTTTTTCCTATTCTTACCTCATTAAAACTAGGTTATTTTTGACAATACAGAAATTCATATGGAAACATAAGCGACAATGAATAGCCAAAACAATCCTTAGCAAAAGAAACAAAGCAGGAGCTATCACACTTCCAGACTTCAAACTTTATTAAATGGCTACAGTAATCAAAACAGACTGGTATTGGTATGAGAACAGGCATATAGACCAATGGAACAGGATGGAGATTCCAGAAGCAAAGCCTCAATTTCTCAACCAAATCATCTTTGACAAAACCTCCAACAATAACCACTGGGGAGAGGAGAACCTGTTCGGTAAATGGTGCTGGGAAAACTGGCTGATCACATGCAGAAGATTGAAACAGGACCTCTACCTAACACCATACACAAAAATTAACTTTAAATGCATCAAAAACCTAAACATTAAACCTCAAACTATAAGAACCTTAGAAAACGCAGGAGACACCCTTATGGAAATTGGAACTGGCAACCAATTCCCATTCAGACACTAAACGCCCATACCTTAAGTAATAAGATAGACAAGTGGGACCTCATCAAACTAGCGAGCTTCTGCAGAGCAAAACAAACCATCAAGAGAGCAGGGAGACAGCCCACAGAATGTGAAAAAATATTTGCCAACCATATATCTGAAAAAGACCTAACATGTAGGATCTACAAGGAACTCAAACATGATGAAAGGAAAAAAAAAACAGACCCATTAAAAAGTGAGCAAGAAACATGAATAGACACTTTCAAAAGAAGACATATCGGCAGTCAGCAGACACATGAAAAAGTGCTCAGCCTCATTCATCATCAGAGAAACGCAAATCAAACCCACATTGAGATACCACCTAATCTCAGTAAGAATGGCCATCATTAATAAAACAAACAGCAACAGGTGCTGGAGAGGATGTGAAGAAAAAAGAACGCATCTATACTGCTGGAGGGAATGCAAACTTGTGGAACCTCTTTGGAAGACAGTGTGAAGATTTCTAAAAGAACTAGAAATTGACCCTCTATATGACCCAGCAATTCCCCTATTGTGAATATACCCAGAGGAATTCAAATCATTCTACAAAAAAGATACCTGCACATTTATGTTTGTTGAAGCTCTATTCACAATAGCAAAAATGTGAAACCAACCATGTTACCCATAGAAGCTGGACTAGATTAAAAAAATGTGGTACATATACACAATGGAATATTATGCAGTCATAAAGAAGGACAAACATATGGACTTCACGCAGCTTGAATGGATTTAGAATCAATCATACTCAGTGATCTATCACAGAAACAAAGAACATAGTACTATATATTCTCACTCATAAGCGACACTTGAACAATTATAATATTATAAGAAAGGGATTGGCAGTAGTGGGAAACTGTCAGGAGGGGGGTGGGATTGGCAGTTGAGGGAAACTGCTGGGGAGGTAGGGGCATAACTCATCAGTAAGGGTACCTGCGTAATCAACGTTTGTATACCTAACCTTGAATTTTACCCCATTTCTTTATAATAAAAAAAGTTGGTCACCTCACCTACCTACTTTAAACTCATTCATGGGTACTCAATAAACTTAACATAAAGTTATGTCTCTGAGATTATTCATTACCACACACCTCTGCTAACTTTTCTATCCTAACTTTTTTTTAGTTCTGCAAACATATCATCATCTCATAGGGCTCCAGTTTTTTACATGTCTTGGACTATACTCCAGGGACACTCTCCCTATCTTTGACTAGCTAACTCTTACCTTGTACATCACTTATTCCATATATACAGTGACCACCCAGTCCTGGAGTCCATACTTCTCTTATGTGCTTCCATAGCAGGTATCAAAACAGTCACCCCATTTTAATTATTTTTCTAAGTAATTATCACTAAGTATTTACATCACTAAGGTATGGGATTTTCAAGACTAGGGATTATAAACACAGTGCTTGAGTCATTTTCAGTGCTACAATGTGTTATGTTTCCAACATGCTCAATGGCATAATAAATATTCAATTGCAATCCTTGAGTAATTACATAAATTAATAAATGGAATGTATAAAATATCTAAATAGTAAATAAGTGTTATTTTAACTGATGAATGGTAAATATCATTTTTCAGCACCTAAGGAATATTTATATGACTGTTATATACATGTAAGGAAGGAAACCTTAATAAATTATAGAAATATTATAGGAGCTACATTTCATGAAGAAAGCACAAGAAAATCATAACTAAAGTTAATCAGAAATAATCTAACCATTTAGAAACTTTAAAATTCTATTTTTAAAAGTCTATATATATTATGCAGCCTTAAAGGATAAAATTATGAGCTTCTCAGCAACCTGGATGGACTTAGAGTCAATAATACTGAGTGATCTATCACAGAAATAAAGAACCAAGTATCACATGTTCTCACTCATACGTGGACCTTGAACAACTATCATAATACTATAAGAAAGGGATTGGCAGTAATGGGAAACTGCCAGGGTATGGGGGACACTTCATCAACAAGGGTGCCTGTGTAATGAACATTTGTATACCTAACCCTGAATTGTACCTGTCTCCCCAAATAAAAGGTTTTTGGGCTAAAGAGGCAATGACAACCTAGAGATGTGTGTGGTTAAGATGCAGATTCTGGAGAAATGAAGGGCTGAATTTGTGCTCATCTTTTTATGATGACCTTCATTTCTTCTTTAAGGAACAGAACTGAAATAGCTTGCTGAAGTCATTACAATTTTACCATAAAAAGGAACACAATAGGTTGACCTGCCCTTCATATTTAAAGGACTCAGGCAAGAGCACAAACTGAAGCTCCTAATCTTCTGACATTACCTTCCTACTCTCAGCTTTAACTTTACTTACTGGTCCCAGTGAAGTTCCATAAGCAGGTGCAGGGCTGTTGAGGCAAGAGATATCTGATTCAAGTGTCCAGAATGTGGTGGAGAAAGGACGCAGGGATGAGGACTCATGGACCTCGTAGATTTATTATCTTAGGTATGAGCGTATAACATGAGTAGTCTCTCTGAAATTGTATTTTAAAAAATCAGATTACTGCTCGCTCGCTTCTTGGCACTGCTGTGGGACCGCCACCACGTTTCCCGCTCGCCCGCTGCCCCATTTCGCGAGCCCAGGTCAGCCACGGCCGGCCGGCCTGCACTTCTGAGAGACGCTCAAGTCGCACGAAGCAGAGCTGGAGAAGACCAACAAATTCATCAGGGATGGGAAGTCGCTCATCGGCACGCTCAAGAGGACTTCCAGCAAGATGGCGACAGGGCAACCTGGTCTGTGAAACCCTCTGCAAAGGAGAACTGCAGTGGGTCTCTGGCTCTCACCCCATGGGCTGCAGACCCCAAAATCGCAGCCTGGTCTTCATATGGAGCTTGGCTGTTGCCACCGCTGGGGCAATGCAGCAGACTGGACAGTCACTGCAGCGCAGACGTCGCTGCCACCGCAGCCGCAGCTGCTGCAGACGCTGCTGGTAACACATTGCACCACCTGGGCCAGAGGCGATCCACAACTTCAGTCCTTGAAACCCCTTCAGGGAAGATCTGCTGGGATCACTGCCACCTCTCCTGCAACTGAGACGTCCTGCCCGCCGTAAGTCTCCTGCATGTGCCCTGAGGGAGTCATCCATCTCCAGTCTGCTGGTTCCTGTCTGGCCCCACCCCCTCTGGGGCGAGCAGCTGAGATAGCACCACCTGCTGGCGATTCAAGGTAACAACACCAAAACGGGAGAAACAAGCTTGAAAAAGACATAGGCCAGAGTGGTGAACAGAGGGTGATCTGAACTGTCCTTCACAGCAGACCAGGGGCAACTGACCCTAACAGCAAACTAATTTATCAGCTTGAAAAGAAAGCTAGAAATCAGAACTGAAAGGACATTGGATTTAAATGAAAAGTCTCAGAGTGTGCTTCATTGATTATGTTAGTTTAATGACTTAATTCTATTCCTACTGTATTGTTCCTTTTTTTTCCTCTTCCTTTTCTTCTCTTTTCTTCTCTCTGTAAACCATATCTTTATATAGAGGAACAGCACACCAATAAGGTGCTTGGTTAGCTTTATGTTAGCATCATTATATGTTTTTTTTTTTGGATAGGAGTTGGTTTGTTAGTAACTGTGGTCTATTGTTTTTATCTGTTTCAGTATAGGTCTCTCTCTCCATTTGTTGGCACACGTTTGTTTCCCCCCCTTACTCCTCTATCTCTCCACTCCCCTCTTCAACCCACTGTCTGCTCCATTCTCTTCCCTCTGCTAACCACATTTTATTTCAGGGAGTAAGCCTACAGCCCCACTGCACAGACAGATTCCAAGGCAGTGGGAAGTGAGTTCCAGATTATCCACACACCTGTCAGCGAATACCAGGACCTGCAGATAGATTTTGAATCACAGCTCCCACCTTAAGTAAATCTCAAAGCTGCAAAAAGCACCACCCCCAACCTACAGTGCAACTCCAGAATTGAACAAAGTAAGAGGGCATACATAAAGAACAGGAGATTGAACAAACAGAAGTAAAACCAATCCCTTTACCCCTGAATAACAGAATTAAAGAAGATGGTGATGTGGAGGGAAGGAAAAAGTAGGGAGGGGGAAAAACCGCACAAATGAAGAAAAACCAAAAGAAGAATATAGGTCTCACACAGACCCCTGGGAGATCAGACACTGAGAAAACAGATTCGGGAACACAAACAATGAAGAGACCCCAGAATGACTGGTCACATGCAACAAACCCAGACATCAAGACATTAATGGAGAGAATTTAAAAAATTGAGGAGAGACAAGCGGAAAATAGGAAGGAGCTGATATCAGAAATGACAGCAGTAAAGAATACTGTGATGGCAATGAATAACAGACTAATAAGCATGGAAAGCAGAATTAGTCAAGCAGAAGAAAGAATCTCAGAGTTTGAAGACCAAACCACAGAACTAGCCCAAACTGTCCAAAGCATAGAAAGGAAGCTCAAAAAGACAGAACAAAACCTGCAAGAGATGAATGATCACTTCAAGATACCAAACCTAAGAGTAATTGGGCTTCCTGAGGCAGAAAGAGAAACAGAAGCCACACTGGAACAAACATTTCATGAAATCATTCAAGAAAAATTCCCTCATCTCATCAAGGATGAAAAAATTCAAACACAAGAGATTCAGAGAACCCCTGCAAGACAACAAATGAGAAGACCAACTCCCAGATACATAATAATTTGCCTAAACAAAGTAGCTATTAAAGAAAAAATCCTAAAGGCAGCAAGAGAAAAAGGCCAGACTACCTACCAGGGAAGACGAATTAGAATAGCAACAGATTTATCCACAGAAACCCTTCAGGCTAGGAGATGCTGGAGCCCTATCTTCAAAGTTCTAAAAGATAAACAATTTCAACCAAGAATAACCTACCCAGCCAAACTAAGCTTCATTATTGAGGGAGAATTGAAATCTTTTCCAGATATCCAATCCCTAAGAACCTACGCTGCCACCAGACCACCTCTACAAGAAACACTTAAGAAAGTACTGAACACAGAAGAAAAAGAAAAAAGAACAACAACATTCTTCACAAAAGTACAGTTAAAATATTAAAAACACACATAAGCCAACTCCAAAACACAAAGAAAGACAACAAACAAACAGGACCAACTCTGTAAGAACCTTATGACAGGGATCAACTCTTGCATTTCAATTATTAGCCTAAATGTGAATGGACTAAAGGCACCACTGCAAAGACATAGAATGGGAAAATGGATAAAATATCATCAGGCAACAATCTATTGCCTTCAAGAGACTCACCTCACTAGAAAGGACACCCACAGACTCAAAGTAAGAGGATGGGAAACAAACTTTCAGGCGAATGGAATACAAAAGAAAGGAGGAGTAGCGATCTTAATTTCAGACAAAATACCCTTCAAGCTATTAAAAATCAAAAAAGATACAGAAGGCCACTACATAATGATAAAAGGCTCAATCCATCCACAAGAAATATCTATCCTAAACATCTATGCACCCAACATAGGTGTGCCAACTTTCATAAAGCAACTTCTACAAAAACTAAAGAAAGATATTGACTCTAACACCATCATAACTGGGGACTTTAATACCCCACTCACAACCCTAGACAGATCATCAGGACAAAAAATCAGCAAGGAGATTTGGAACCTCAATGTGACTTTGGACCAAATGGACTTAATTGATGACTACAGAACACTCCATCCAAAGACCACAGAATATACATTCTACTCATCACCACATGGAACACATTCTAAGATCGACCACGTAATTGGCCATAAATCAAGCATAAGCAAATTTAAAAGAACCAAAATTCTACCATGCACCTTCTTGGACCACAGTGGAATAAAAATAAACATTGACACCAACAAAATCCCCCCAAAACCCACAAAGACATGGACACTAAACAGCATGATGTTAAACAACTCCTGGGTCAATGATGAAATTAAAACAGAGATCCAAATATACCTGAAAACAAATGAAAATGAAGAAACATCTTACCAAAATCCCTGGGATGCCTTGAAAGCTGTAGTAAGAGGGGAATTTATATCCCTACAAACACACATGAAGAAAATGGAAGGATCACAAATTTACAACCTAACAAGCCACCTAAAGAAGCTGGAAAAGCAAGACCAAAAAACCCTAATTTCCACAGATGAATCCAGATCACCAGAATAAAAGCCCAAATCCAGGACATAGAAGACAAAAAGATATTACAAAAAATCAATGAAACGAAAAGCTGGTTCTTCGAAAGGATAAACAAGATCGATGGTCCCCTAGCTAGACTGACCAAGCAAAAGAGAGAAAAAAATCAAATAAGCACAATCAGAAACACAAAAGATGAAGTCACATCTGACCCTGAAGAAATACAAAAGATCATTAGAGACTACTACGTACCCTTGTATGGAAACAAACTTGAAAACCTTAAGGAAATGAAGGACTTTCTGACATCACACAACCTACCTAGATTGGAACAAGAAGAAATTGAGACCCTAAATAGACCAATAACAATCAAGGAAATCGACTACGTAATAACAAAACTTTCTACAAAAAAAAAGCCCTGGTCCAGATGGCTTTCCAGCAGAATTCTACAAGACATTTAAGGAAGAGCTGATACCAACTCTACTGAAGGTATTCCAGGCGATTGAAAAAGATGGAACTCTCCCCAAATCATTTTACAAAGTCAACATCACAATGATACCCAAGCCATGTAAAGATCCAACAAAGAAAGAGAACTACAGGCCAATATCTTTGATGAACATAGATGCTAAAATTCTCAACAAGATCCTAGCAAACCAAATTTAGCAATACATCTCAAAATTCATTCATCATGACCAAGTAGGCTTCATTCCTGGGATGCAAGGCAGCTTCAACACTCGTAAAACCATAAATGTAATTAAATACATCAATAGATGTCAAAACAAAAACCACATGATTATATCATTAGATGCAGAAAAACTTTTGATAAAATCCAGCACCCCTTCTTGATAAAAACCCTTGAACATCTAGGCATACGGGGGACATACCTCAAAATAGTAAAAGCCATCTTTGAGAAACCCACAGCCAGCATACTCCTAAATGGACAAAAATTGGAACCATTTCCCCTGAAAACTGGAACAAGACAAGGGTGCCCACTCTCACCCCTCCTGTTCAACATAGTATTGGAAGTTCTGGCTCGAGCAGTCAGAGAAGAGGAGGCAGTCAGGGGTATGCAAATAGGAAAAGAGGAAGTCAAGTTATCTCTCTTTGCAGATGATATGAATGTGTACCTTGAAAACCCAAGAGAATCTGTCAAAAACCTCCTTACACTGATAAAGGCCTTTGGCAAAGTCTCAGGATACAAAATAAATGTACAAAAGGCAATCGCATTTCTCTATACCAATAATAAACAAACAGAAACCCAAATAAAAAACACAATTCCATTCACAATAGCCACACAAAAAATGAAATACCTTGACATCTTCCTAACCAGAGATGTGAAAGACCTTTACAATGAAAATTTCAAAACACTGCTCAAAGAAATCAAAGATGACACAAACAGGTGGAAAAATATCCCATACTCATGGATTGGAAGAATCAACATTGTGAAGATGTCCATCTTACCTAAGGCAATCTACAAATTCAATGCAACACCCATCAAATTGCCAGCAACATTCTTCCCAGACCTAGAAAAGACAACACAGGAATTCGTATGGAAACACAAACGTCCATGAATAGCCAGAACAATCCTCAGCAAAAAAAAAAAAACAAAGCAGGTTGTATCACATTACCAGACTTCAAACTTTAGTATAAAGCTACAATTATCAAAACAGCTTGGTATTGGTATAGGAACAGGCATATAGATCAATGGAATAGAATTGAGATTCCAGAAGCAAAACCTCAATTTCTCAAACAACTCATCTTCGACAAGACCTCCACCACCTACCACTTGGGAGAGGAGAACCTATTCAGTAAGTGGTGCTGGGAAAACTGGCTGACCACATGCAGAAGATTGAAACAGGACCCCTATCTATCCCCATGCACAAAGGTTAATTCCAAATGGATCAGAGACCTAAATGTAAAACCTCAAACCATAAGAACCTTAGAAAATGAAGGAAATACCCTCGTGGAAATTGGAACTGGCATCCAATTCTTGAACAAAACCCAAAACCCACAGCTCATAAGAGAGAAGATAAACAAGTGGGACCTTAATAAACTGACAAGCTTCTGCAAGGCCAAATAAACCATCAAGAGAGCAGGGAGACAGCCTACAGACTAGGAAAAAATATTTGCCAACACCAGGTCTGACAAAGGCTTAACATCCTGGATCTACATGGAACTAAAACGTGCTGAAAAGAAAAAAACAAACAACCCCATTATAAAATGGGTAAAAGATATGAATAGACACTTCACAAAAGAGGACATTCAAGCAGCCAACAGACACATGAAGAAATGTTCAACATCATTAATCATCAGGGAGATGCAAATCAAAACCACACTGCTATACCACCTGACTCCAGTCAGAATGGCAATTATCAACAACTCAAAAAATAACAGCTGCTGGAGAGGGTGTGGCGAAAAGGGAACACTTCTACACTGTTGGTGGGAGTGTAAACTAGTGCAACCTCTGTGGAGAGCAGTGTGGCGATTCCTAAAGGCTCTAAATATCAACCTCCCATATGATCCCGTAATCCCCCTACTGGGAATATACCCTGAAGAACTCAAATCACTCTATAAAAAAGATATCTGCTCACGTATGTTTATCGCAGTGTTGTTCACAATAGCAAGAACCTGGAAACAACCATGCTGCCCATCAAAAGAGGACTGGATTAAAAATGTGGTACATATACACGATGGAATACTATGCAGTCATAAAAAAGAACAAAATCATGAATTTTGCTGCAACATGAATGGAACTAGAGTCTATAATACTGAGTGACCTCTCACAGAAACAAAGATCCGAGTATCACATGTTCTCACTCATATAATGGACCTTGAACATCCAATGTAATACTATAAGAAAATGACTGACAGTACTGGGAAACTATGGGGGGGTATGGGATTAACAGTAGCAAATCTGTCTGGGGATGGGGAAACACCTCTTATCAAAAGGGTGCCTGAATGAAACGTAATTGTACACCTAACTGTGCTCCACAAAACCATAATAAAAAATATTGATAATAAAAAAATCAGATTACTATAAGTAATAATAGAAAAAACTAAACTAATATATTAAGTATAAATTTTGGTCAGGGTGTTATATAAGGACACTTTAAGGAAGCAATTATGACTCTAAGACAAATTGATTTTGACATTAGGCATAAGAAGGTGGATTAAAGAGAATTCTTGGAAGAGAGAATATATAAACAAGAATCTAAGACAGCTTGAAATCCTCTAAGAGCTTGCAATTCTCAAGCAACTGAAAGAAGACTGGTGTGGTTTTTCAGTAGCTGATGAGAGAAAGTAGCAAAAGCCAGATCAGACAGGACCATATAAGTCCAGTAATGACATTTTAATTTCCCTCTTTCTATATATACATATTAAAACAAAGCTCTTGAAACATTTTAAGCAGAGCATTTAGATGATTCTGAAATGGTCATTCAGGGTGTTCTGTGAAGAATGGACAGAAAAGAGGTACATGTGGGGTTGGGGAGATATTTCAGATGCTACTGCAGCAGACTAGATGACAGAATGATAGCTTGCATAGTTACATTAGAGATGATGAAACATGGATGGGTCCAGATATATATCTCCAGTATAATCAATACAATTTTATGATAGATTGGTATAAAAGATGAGGGTAAGAGAGTTTTCGAAAAATAAAGCCATGATTTCTGGTTGAAGAACTTGAGGATGCGAATTCCATCAAACAAGGTTATGAAATATGAAGAAGCACATTTTAGATGGGGAGACATAATATGTTTATATTTACAGATATTACACATCAGATGCCTGTGAGATGTTCAAGTGGATAAGGTCAGGTTTGAAGATACACGCTTGCCACAAGATAGATTGAAACTGAAGCCCTGAAACTGGAGAACTACTAGGGAGAGATTAGAAAAATAACAACAAAAATACAAAGTAAGAGACTTTAGGACTGAATCTTGTTTTTTTTCCTAACATTCAGAAGACAGAAGAGAAGGAGCTAGCAAAGGATATGGGGGAAATATAAAGTAAAGGAATTGAGAAAAATAACAGTAGATTGTGGACACTCAGATATCAAAAGAAACCCCCCCCAAAATAGTGGGAAACATAAATGCTCCTAAGGGATAAAAAATATCACTACATAAAAATGTCTTTTAGATATGCCATGTTAGAGATGATCTGAGCAAGAACAGTTTTAGTGCTAAGGTCAGAGAAGAAAGTTCTAAAGTTCTTTTGTCCTGCCACCAGCCTGGTTTGCCTTAAACTTGGGCTGCACTACCAGCCTGGTACCAAAGGGAGAGAAAACCACCCCAAGATAGATGCACAATATGACTTCAGGACAAACTGACGAAAGATAGTTCAAAGGGGATACTGTTGACCTTGCTGTCTTGATTTAAATTTGATGTGCAATCAACGTACAGTCGTTTTTTATGAAGAAAAAAGTTACTGTAAGAGGAGATATAAACACAATCTTTAAACATGTAAAGTGATATTTTAAGATTGAGCAAGCTAAAAGAGTTAATATTATGAACATGTTAAAATGGGATTATATATATACACACACAAATACACACACATAGGTTATAGATAACAACTCCACATAATTTGTTATCCTTAAAAGATTCTGTAAAAATCAAACAATGAGTAGATTCACCTACATTTTTCTAATCTACTCTCCCTATCTCTACTTATTCTATTACTCCAGGAACTTACAATGAAGCTATTAAAATATTTAGAATATAAAATTTGGATTATTACATAATTTGTTATATGTTAATTCAAGTATGTGAAAATTAGTCTAAATAGAAAATTATTTTAAGACAAGGATAGATTTTTCTTATTTTTCTATTTCTCCTTTCCTTATAACTTATCAATAATAGCTGTTATTGGCACCTAATTATGTTGTGTAGCAAAAAAAGTTGACCATGGAGATTTCTACTTCTTGATCACTTGTTACATGTTTAAACATATCAAATACTTTCCACTGCAAACAATTTTAAGAAGAATACTGTATTTTATTGAAAAGTAATAGCAATGTCTTAAAAAAAATTCCTATGTAACCTGCTTTAAAAATTTTAAGTACAGTACTTCCAAAGATGGAACTCCATAAAGCTAGCACATCTTATTGCTCCTGTTTTCTTCCTTATCAGGGACTTTTCTATCATACTCACTCAGTTACCAAGATTTTTTTTGATAATGTAGGCAGTAGTGCAAGCTCCACCACTTATTTGAAAATCAAGCTATGTGCTTTCCACTTCATACATCATCACCAACAATAAAAATTCTGAGATCAGAATGTTGCTGGCAGCTTTTGGACATTGCATTAGGTAGAATAAAATCCAACTTGCTTTTTGGAAGTTCACAGCTCAGCATTGATGATGATAGTGCAATTGTTTTTTCTTCTGTGAAATAAGCAGACCTGATTTTTAGGTCTTACCAAGCTGAACAAATGTGCAGTGAAAGAGTACTATTTCAAGTCTGAAAGAAAACTTTTATGATCACAGTTCTACTATTCAGAGAATGTACTTCATTCAAGATGATAGAATTTTAAATGCTGTGAGTGATCTTGGAGAATTTTGGTTTACAAAAAAAGTGATTAGTCTCTATAGGCTATAAGAGAGAATTCCAAGTTTCAGTTTTTTTCATTATATTTGATAAGTAGGACAAGGTTCTCTGTACCCATCACCTACTGTGCTTTTTTTCTCTTCTCACCTTTGTTTTCACTGTTGCTGTTATTTAATTGTATACTAAAATCTGTTCATAGTAGCAAGAAAATACTTTGTGAAGTTGCTTCAAGAGAATCTTGACAGTTTACACTTCCTACATTGCCCCTATGATAGCATCAGGACACAAGTTAAGGAAAAAGAGAGAAAAGGCCAAAAGGATAGAAAACAATAGGAGAACATGGAGGAAGAAACCGGTAAGAACAAAAGGAGTATTTGGAGGCTGGCCTTGAATCTGTTCAGACTGAAAAGAAGCTGTCCTAATAATTTTGGTTTACAAATAAAGTGATTAGTCTCTATAGGCTGTAAGTGAGAATTTCAAGTTTCAGTTTTTTTCATTACATTGAGATAAATGTTTGGTCTAAATTCCTAGAATAAATATATGTTGCAGTTCAACAATTAATAACATAGTTTGTTTTTCCATCAGTGTTATTTTGGTAATGGATACTGGACACTATATGTAGGTCTAATGAAAAAGTTGCATATGCAAGAAAGCCAGATACCCAGAGTGATGAATTAAGCACAAATTACATATATGAATATATATATGCACACACACACACACACACACACACACAATATATATATATATATATATTATATATATATTCCCCCCCCCCCAGTTCAGTCAGTTATTCTACTTCAGGCATTCACAATCTGGGACAGTCTCCTTGACACAGATACACAGATATGCAGGAGGAATATGGTGAAATGGCAGTGTATACTAATGCCTAAAACAACAATTTAGAAATCAAATCAAGATATAGGTCACAATTAGAAATGTGAATCACTAGAGATCTCTGAATAACTTTAAATACATTTTAGGGAAATAACTATGACCTTGATGGAGAAAAAAATATACACAATTTATCTTACAAGCTATGATATCTATCTATCTATCTATCTCTCTCTCTCTCTCTCTCTCTCTCTCTCTCTCTCTCTCTCTGTATATATATATATATATATATATATATATATATATCAACTAGATTGTGGATCTTTTAAAATATACTTTAATGTGCCATGATTATATTAATGATACGTGGTAATATTCACTTATGTATAAAATAATACGTTAAAATTAGTTTGATTGAGTCGGAGATGTAACACTTCCTTGAGAATATACAACAAAGTCCTTAGACTACAGCCACAATTGTGCAAACCACACACTGCAAAAATCCTTATTTGAGGAAAGTGAGAAAGGACTGATTTCCAATATTTTTACCATGTATTTTTGAAAATACGTTTATCAAGATATCTTAAAGGCTAATGTGGTAATATCTATGAAATAATTTTTAAAATATAATTACCTGAACTTCTCAGGTTAAGACAAAATCTCAAATATATTTCTTCTAGCATGAATAACCATCAGGAGAATGCTAGATTTATGTGCACACAAATTTTTTAACTGCAAAACTTTAGATAATTATTTTACACAATTCCCTTTTCCTCAAATATTAATACTCATCTTGAGAAATGTTTTATAATCTATCAAAATGAAGTGAGAGAAGTCATAAAAACAATAGGCACCTGGTTTTAATTTGTTACATGAGGACACCTGATAGCATTTTTGGAGTACTCTAGAATATGAAGGTCCTGAGGGGTTAGTCAGCTAGTATTTTCCTTCCCTTCTTAATTTCTTCTGAAAATCAAGACTCACTAAATTGTGTTCAGAAAACAATATCAAGCAGTATTCTAAATGTAAAACAACTACAATGCCTGATTAATGTATGTCTAGGTTAGGAAAGTTATCTGAATTATGATCATTCTCTACTTCCCATGAATAATTTCTCACTCTTCCACCAAAGAATAGTTTCAGGTCTATTGTGATTCCTAGTGGCTAAAGTAGCAGCTTTTCCTGCTTACTATATACTGATGTGTCATATTTCTCTCCACTTTCCCTTTGTTGTGTTTTATTTCTTGGGTCAGCGAATTACATTCCAATAAACGCACACATGTGAGCATCTGTGCTCAGTCTCTTTTTGCTAACATGGAAAATTATTTGTCTTTTTTCTTCCTTATCTTTCTCTAATTAAACCAACTTTTCCTAACAAACATCCTTGAAATGTCATAAAAAATTGTATTGTTGAGTAGTTTAACTTTATTCTTAATGCCAAAACAGTATCTTTTCCCACTGTGCAGTCAGTCAGTTTTTTAATGAGTGAGTCTTATGACTAGTACAGATTTTATTTTTACTGGCACATGCATGTGTTGAAAACTGCATTTACCTAACTCTGAATTGTACACTACATCTTTAAAATAAAAAAAAAGAAAATTGCTTGTAAAGGTGTTAGATGCTAGCTATGTTGGCAAACCTCTTAGTAAAAATGAATCCCAATGAATACTCCTGAATATAATGTGTACTCTGCTTTATTTGGAGAGATGGTGAAAAAAGTTATCTGAAAATAAACCCATCAATTACCCACATTTCTCTTTCTGATCTACATATTTTTTAATTTAGATGTGAAAAAAACTAAATAAAAACTCACAATCATAGAGATATAGCTAAGTAAAAACAAACAAACAAATAAATAAAATGGAGCTCACATGCGTCAGGACCTCATGGAATCTAAAACAGTAAATGTTTGGTATTTTTGTAGCCTCATATTCCAACTCTCTTTTCTTATTTTTTTTCCTCCCTTGAAGTTAAAGGGGGCATTTATTTTCTCCCTCAAAACACCTGTAAAAAAATTTGCTGTTATTTTATCTAGGTCTATCCCATTAGACAATTCAAAACATTTCCAGCTTTATTGAGGCATAATTGACAAATACAAATTGCGTATATTTAAGGTGTACACATAATATAAAATTATTGCCACTATCAAGCAGATATATTACACCTTGCTTAGTTACCTTTGTGTGTGTGTGTGTGCGTGTGTGAGAGAGAGAGAGAGAGAGAGAGAGAGAGAGAGAGAGAGAGAGAGAGAGATGGAGAAAGAGACAGAGACATTAGATCTCCAGAACTGATTATGCTGTATAAATGAAACATTGTGCCTTTTGACCAACAGCATCTTATTTTCCCCAACTGCAGATCCTGACAAATACCATTCTACTCTCTGCCTCTATGAATATATTTTTTTAAGATTTTGCATACAATTGAGTTCATGCAGCATTAGATTTCCTGTGCTTGGCTTATTGCATATAGCAAAATGTCCTCCAGGTATATTCTTGTTGTTACAAATAACAGAATTTTCTTCTTTTTCAAGGCAGAATAATATTCTACTATATATCCATGTATATGATTATATATAACATTTTAAAAATTCATCCATACATCCATCGGTGGACATTTGGGTTGTTTCCATGTTGTGGTTATTGTCAATAATGCTACAGTGAACATGAATGTGAAGATATCTTTACAAGGTAGTGATTTCACTTCCTTTAGATATATACCCCAAAACGAATGGAAGGATTAGAAGGCAGTTCTATCTTAAATCTTTGGAGGAACCTCCATACTGTTTTACATAATGGCTGTACTAGGTTATTCACTCCAATATTATACAGTTTCCTTTTTTTCTGCATTTTTGCAAACTCTTATCTTTTATATTTGTGATAATATCCACTCTCACAGGTGTGAATGGATATCTCATTTTGGTTTTGAGTTGCATTTCCCTAATGAATAATGATGCTGAACATTTTTTCATATACTTGTTGACCATTTGCATGTCTTTGAAAATTTGCCTATTCCGGTCCTTTGCTCATTTTTCAATTGTGTTGTTTTCTTACAGCTGAATTGAGTTCACTCTATATTTTTGAATAGTAATTTTTTATCAGATACATGGTTTTCAAATATTTTCTCCTATTCTGCATGCTCTTTCTTCACTCTGTGATTGTTTCCTATTCTGTGCAGAAGCTTTTAGTTTAATGCAATACTATTTGTTCATGTTTGCCATTGTTGCCTGTGCTTTCCACAATTCCGTTTCCACCTTGAATCCTGAGGAACTGGTTACAAGCAACAAACAAATTTCTGATTCTTTGCAAAGGCTCTGGTGCAGAAGAAAGGCTGTACATGTGGCAGCAGATATCCAGTGCTGGTGGCACCAATGGCAGAATCCTGAACAGATCCTTACTAGGGCAGTGTATTTGTTGTTCTCATCTTTCTGAGTTTCTATCTGCATATTTGTGAGCATCCCAGTATTCTCCTTAAGCCTCCAAAGCTTCCCCAATTTTTTTTTCCGGTAAATAAACTCGCAACAAATTATTTTGATTCTGAGTCAATCTTATGCCCATTGTTACAATGAAAACCTTGTCTGCATGGTCATTTCTCATAACATTCTAAACGAGTGGACAATGCAAAATGCCATCTTAATTATAACAACTTAATTCTCAGATTTGTCTTTGAAATTTTTGGTGTTGATCTCAGAATCTAATAATATTTACCATCTTAATTCAAGAAAGGAGAGTAATTTTGGAATACTGTCAGTATACGTGGTATCATAAAGTAGTTTGGATAAGATGATAAAGGAACAGATGTCAATGGGTAATATTCAATTCAGTCTACTTTGAACTTTTCATAAATACCTATTCATGTTTGGCATTGGAGTTAAAAGAATAAATAGTGTGTTATACTTTTCTTCACAAAGTTTAGAGTTCAGAATAGATACATATACTATAATAATTACAATGCAACATAAAAAGAGTAGTAAATGAGATATCGTGTAGCTATTGTTGAGGGTGCAAAGCTCTGGAAAATGTTTAAAAAAAGAACAGCAATATCTTCTTCTGGCCAAATTAGAACCAGTAAAGGATGCTGAAAGAGGTAATAATCGTCTTAACACAAAGAGCCCAAAGGCAGAAGTGGTAAGATTGTAGAGCAGGAAAAGAAATAATAAAAAAAAAGATGAACATTTAAGAGAGTCTGCATCTGTATTTTTATAGCTTTTGTTTGTTATGATAAAACCGGCATGTTCTGTGTTTATCAGAAGCTATATAAAGCAGACCAAAATGCCTGCAGTCACTGGATAAAATTGTGTATGCAGGCAGCAGTTATAAAGGAGACACAAAAAAGACCACCAGTACCACACTGAATAGTTTCTCAAAATGTGTCTCAGCTTTAATGATTATTTTCTGACTAGCCATGAGCATCATTTCCCCAGTGCTATAGTCTTCATTATGCAAGCACTGCTATTAGCTGTCACATAGAGAAGCAGGGGAGCCTGGCTCAGGGGTGATGGCCAGGCTTCCTTTCACCAGGACTGGAGTGAGCCGTTTCTATTTGTTTGTTCATTTGTTTACAGGAGATAATGCTGACTGCCAAATATATTTTAGAGTTAAAAGTTGATGCAGAAGGAAGACAAACTGAATCCACAAACGTGATTGTCAGATTTCTTAAAGCTAGGATCACAGTCATAATCTCTATAGAGATGTTATTTTACTCTTCTTTCTTCTTCAATAATATTTGCTTTTCTACTATGTTTCAAAATCTTAGGTGATATTTGTGAAGTCTTTTGAAGCCACGAGAAATATATAAATACACACACATATATACACATAAATATATATTTATATATGTAACGATGTAAGAAAAATCTTGCTTGAGACATAACTAACAAAATTTTCAGTTGATTGATCTGAAGTTTACCTAGGTTGAGTTAACTTCATTCTATTACAGTAGGCAGCAAAAATTAATGCATAAGAGTAGAGAAAAATGAAATATTTCAAGTTCTCTAGAAATATTTAGTTACATATAGGTAATCATAAACTCACTAAAAGTCATGATATGATCCTGTATATCATATACATTTATTATAGTAAGTGACTTAAAGATTTCTTTTTTTTTTTTTTGAGTTGGAGTCTCACTCTGTCACCCAGACTGTAGTGCAGTGGCCACTCCCAGCCACCGCAGCCTCGACCTGCTGGGCTCTGGTGATCCTTCCGCCTCAGCCTTCCAAGTAGCCGGAATTACAGGCATGCGCTACCATGCCTGGCTGATTTTTTTTTTATTTATTGTAGAGATGAGGTCTTGCTGCCCACGCAGGTCTTGAACCCGTGGGCTCAGGCAATCCACTCACCTCAGCCTCCCAAAGGCGCGGGATTACAGGCTGAGCCACCGAGACCGGCTGGCTTAAAGATTTCTATGAGTCATACTTCATTAGCTTCGTTTGCATTATAGCACATAATGTATATTAGCAAATTGGTATCTATTTTAAATGAGTAGAGACTTTATGTTTTCCTAGCTATTTTAAATAATTTCCTTCTAGATGAGATGAATTAATGATATTTAATTGTAACTTTTATGCTTTAAAGAAATCTGTTTCTGACTCATTTGCTAGATAATATTTTAGTTACTTATAAGCCTTGAATCATCTGATTACCATTGTTGTCACAGTGAAATTAGATAATCTGTGGAAGAGGTAGACAATATCTTTTTTAGTTGGTGTATCAACCAAACTACGAAGGCACATTTGATTTCTAAAATCTTCAGTGATTATTATCAGTTATATTAGATGTGAAGCAGAAAAAACAGCTTGACTTTTAAAGTGAAGATTGAACTTCAGCACTGTCAGGGGAAAAACAATCTTGTTTTGACTTGTAGAGTGAGTATGTTTGCTATGTAAGACACAGATGGAGAGAAAATAAGAAATTGCAGAATATCATCTTGAGAGTTCTTTTTTGACCAAGACAACAAGGCAAAATCTTTTAGAGTATAGTTGTGAGATTTTCTTTTAATGTTGGTTCTTGGCAGGAAAAAAAAATTAAAATTAAATTACCCTCACATGTTCCCTTTCTTTGTGTTTAATTCATTTTGTTCTTATGAAAATGAAACTGATTCAAGAGAGACCTGGTTCTGAAATCACTATCTAGAAAATTGTCAATCACACTGGTGGGTACAGATTGGAACTGTAATCTTTAACTAAATCATGTACAAGCAACTCACTCTGATACTGTCAGTATGCTCTGGATATTTCCTTATTTGCTGTTCTCTCAGAGAACTTTAAATCACTCCTTAACTTTAGGTGCAAAGTCCTGAATTATAAGGGCATCTGTCTGCATTAGATTCCTAGTGCAACTTTCTCAGTGACTTAACCACACAAACTTATTATCTTAAGGTTCTGGAGGTCAGAAGTTCAAAATGAATTTTACAGGAATAAAATCAAGGCATTGGTAGAGTTTCATTCCTTCTGGAGATCTAGCAGAAAATCTTTGCCTTTTACAGATTCCAAAGGCTGCCTGTATTCCTTGTCTGGTGGCCCTTTTCTACACCTTCAAAGCTAGCAATATAGCATCTCCAAATCTCTCTCTCTCTCTGTCTCTCTCTCTCTCTCTCTCTCTCACACACACACACACACACACACACACACACACACACACACACACACACAGTCTCCCTTAACTCTCAATCTCCTGCCTCCTTTTTATAAGGGTCCTTGTGACTGCATTAGGAAGTTTATAAATAATCTAAGAGGATACTCAATGGTAATGAATAGTAATTAATCAATAATACAAAATTTTTAATTTAAATTTCTCTTTAGCAAAAACAGACATAGTCCCATATGTTTGTAGATAATAGGTATTCTGTCTTCTATAATTTGTCTTTTTATATCATTTGCTTATTTTTCTAATAAAAATGTTTATTTGTATAAATACTTGAGCACTAACGAAAGTAATCTATTTAGAGTCCCATGAATTGCAATATTTTCTCAGTAGGTTTTCTTTTGATATAATCTCTGAGAGTTTTCCTACTAAATGTTTTATAGTTCACTCATTCATTCATTCAGAATTTGTTCATTCACTAAAAGAGAAGGGATACATGGTCTAAATAACGAATGTTGTAGAAAGGTAAAGTTAAGTAAAGAGTTAGGTATAAAAGTATATATAACTTTGTTTCATTCTACAACAATCTAGAAGTGTAGATAAAAATCCTTTTAAATTTGGAGTTTAATAAATGGAGACTCAGAGTTTAAGTAATGTCACTTGGATTTAAAACAATATCTGAATGGCTTAGAAAATTCTTTCATAAATAATGCTGCCAAATGTGGTGATATTGCTGCAAATCTTTTCAATGTTATTCTTTGAGCCTTTTATCCTGCATAATCCAATTTAGTTGACTTGTCATGTTTTATGAGTAGTAAAAGAACTTAAAGAAAGATATATTATGAAGTAAGCAACCTTATATTTTAAGTAAATTACACTTACCCGTTTATAGATTTTCTG
Organism: Cephalopachus bancanus; assembly: GCA_027257055.1. Lineage (NCBI taxonomy): Eukaryota > Metazoa > Chordata > Mammalia > Primates > Tarsiidae > Cephalopachus > Cephalopachus bancanus. Next base: position 8,485,766 of record JAPVLO010000024.1, on the reverse strand, counting down.
ACTTTTGTTTTAGCAAAGATATCAGGTGACTACAAACACACAAAATGTTGAATATGCAAACATAAGGTATCTGCAAATGATTGAAAAATCAATGATTAAATTGAATTCACATGAGAGATAATTCAAAATTACTGATTAAATGTGCTTTTGCCATTGCAGGATAAAACATTCTGAAAGTAATTTTAGCAAGAATTTTGCCATAAAACAAACAAATCTAAGTAAATAAATTTTGTGTTATGCATCTATTTTTAGATTAACGAATGTGCTAATTAATATGGTAAAAAAATTACAGTGTGATGTCACTTTTTTCCTTGGAAAAAATGAATAAAATACATAAATATACTAATTCATATTGTAACATAGCCCCTGCCCTTACATTGCATCCAAACATAACTGAAAACTGATAAGGATTCAAAAATTTTATTTATTGAATGGTATGAGAGTCACTCATCTTGTTTGTTTTCCCCCAATTTCCCCAGGGAATTCAACTCAATTGTTTCACCTTGAAATGAATCGTAACTGTTTGCCTTCTTTGAATTACTTTAATCCCTACCAATGGTTTCTGAACTTCCCAAACAAACTATTAAACTCATACACCAGTCTTAGAGTCAGATTCTGGAGAAACATAATCTAAGATACATGGCACCAGAAATTGCCCAAAGCATAAGACCCTCAGGATAGAGTTATAAAATAGAAGCATAAACAAGTCAGATGAAAACAAGAATTCCATAGCTGATTGTACATCGGGTGATGATACCATCAGTATGCTGTATTATCATTATTACTGTGGTAAATTGAGATGTAATATCGCTAAAAGATGCACCAGTTTATACAATATCTCTAGTATTGGTACAAAATGAAGGAAATTATGACCTAAACAATTTCAGAATTGAATGATTACATAAGGGATAAAGTGGCAGGCTCAACCCAGCCAGCTCAACCCTGCCAATAGTCAAGTTAGGTAGGGCATAGTGTGAAAGTTAAGAGGCCTAGAAAAAGACTCATAAATGGCAACAAGAAAGTAGATTAAGCAGAAAATCAAGCCCAGTCCTATTGATAAAGTAATAGAATTACCAAAAAAAGTCTTAATCCACAGCCTTAGCAAGTTTCCTTGGCTAAATGTAGGGTCCTAACATGAGACCAGTGAGATGTTGAGACTTGGGAAGGAGATCTCTGGAAGTAGATAATAACTGAACCGCTGGTTCTAGTCAATCCTCTGAACACGAAGAGGTGGTCCACATCCTTTATTAAGGGTGTTAGCCTCCCTTTACCTGGATAGCATGAAGGAAATAACTCTGCAACTTCATGACAAATGTATGTGACAGTGATTTCCTCAAGACATCCCCAAGGTGAACTGAATTAATTTACACAAGTAACAGAATCCAAGCACGAGTATGATGAAGCAAGAACACATGAGTTTTTGAGGACAGTTTGATACAGAATCTGAAATAAAACTAACAATAAGTATCACCGCTCTCTTATTAACATGGCAACACATAGAGACTAGATGATAAATGGAATCAACTCAAGTAGGTTCCATATCCGTGAATCTACCCTGTGATCATTTTTTAGATTCTAAGTGTATAATTGAAGTGTATGTGCATAGCGACAGGTTAAATTCTTATGTTGTTTCCTGTCATTGCAAGAAATGCCAAAAAGAAAAACTATGAGATTGTCCTCTCCTCTATGAAGAAAAAAAAAGGAGAAGGAAAAAAAAGAACTACATAACTCAAGTAGAATGGCAGAGATTAATACTAAGATTATGTTAGAGGTTCCCATCAAACCTTTTTTTTTTTAATTCAACAGTGTGGACTCATAAAAATCAGATGAATTTGGCAGATCATGGTGGACTAGCATGAACTCAAGCAGTCGTGGAAGCCCAATCTTAGCTACTGGGAAGAAAGCCATATATTTACTAGGACAGATCAGCACAGTCTCTGACACTTAATATCTAGCTTATTAATTAGTCAAATGATTTCTTTTAAAGTTCTGTAAGAAAAGAGAGTCAGAAATATAATTCACCTAAAGCAAACAATGGTATATGTTTATGGTATTGCCCTAGAGTTATATGAATTATTTTGCTAATATTGTGTAGTCCCAAAGGAATTTGACTATGTGCATATTCCATGGAACAAAGTGATTCTTGATATTAATGACATCATATTAAACAGAAATGAAAAAGAGACAGTGAAAATAACTCTTAATGCCTTAAAAGGATGCATGCATGCCAAGAAATGACAGATAAAATCTAAAAATTTAAAAACCTGTAATTGGTGAATATTTTACTTTTCCAGTGGTCTGGGAAATGCCAAGATATATCCTTTAAAGCATGAAGCAAGTTAGTTCACTGTGCACCCCCTGTCACTAAGAAGGAATTCATTAGGTGGCCCAGGAGATTTCAAGTAGCCCTGTAACTTTGACTTCAAGCTGGCTAAAATCTGGTTAACATATCCAAATATTCAAGAAAGAGAGAAATAATTTAGAGAAAATAATTTCAAATTCTCAAAATTTGAGATACTAAATATTAATCACACAGTTAGCTTTATTTTGATAAAGCAAGACAAGGTGATTGTTGTTAATGAGAAATTTATTGACGCCATAAAGAGAAAAGCATTAGAGGGGAATATTGGGAATTAGGATAGAAAGTCAATCACAGATGTATGAAAAACAGTTATGAAACATAAGTAAAGGAGTCAGTTCAATTCACAAACATCTCTACCTATTTACCGATCTATCATCTATCTCTGTCTATCATCTATTGAACTTAACCAGGATGGTCCCTTTTTTTTTTTCAGTATCATTCAACAAAGTTACAAAAGAAGGGGAGAAAACATAATCAAGATTATCCAAGCTGGATACTGGCAAGGTGCACTGAGGATAAATGACAATAAAATATGGGAACAATGCAGAATGGAGTTGGAATAACTTGAATTAAGCATAACTGTATATCAAATTAATACCATAACTACAAAAAAGAAACAAATTCACATGGCTTTTGGGCAAAAATTGACTAATCCATCAATTATAAAATATTAAGGATTAAAATAATTTCAAATAAATTTTAAAGTTCAATAGCTTTGTTATTTGTTAATAAAAATATTGGTTAGTTAAATATATATATAATTTGTAACAATTATGTCCAAATCACAGACAAAAGCAAATAAGAAAGTGTATTATTGTCAATATTTACTAAGGTAAAAGAGAAGAAAATATAAAATCAAAGAATTTAAAAGAAAATGTCTGTTAGATTTGAGTTAGACATGTCAATATGAACTTATGGTTTTTAAGTTTCTAAAACATCCAGACACTTCAGTAGTAGTGAGTTCTCCTAAAACTCAGAAACCTGGATTTTAATTTCCATATACCCTTGGATGTATTCCAAAATTATACAAAGAAAACACAACATAAGCCTGGGATTTGCGCTGTGCAAGAAAACTAGGAAGCTAAATGCAGAAGGTTATCAAAAGGACACAAAAGTCAGCTTGAAAGGCCTCCTGCTGTCCAAATTTGCAATAATTAAAGCATCATAAGTGACAACACTTGAAGGTGAAACATTGATAAATAAAAATCCATGAATCCATAATATCGCTTAAAAAAAAGAAAGGATAAATTCACATTTAGACAACAGATATACAACAGAATAGGTCACAAGATAGTTATATTACTATCTAAATGTTGAATAAATATGAATAAGTATATTGCCTATATTCAGGAAATAAGTGATTTATAAAATACATTTATTAGCTTTTCCCTAAATAAGTGGGGTTTTATTTGTCTTAGGTTTTACTTTGAAAAAAAATGAAAGGTCATAATCTTTGACATCCAAATTATATTTTTAACACATAATCATAGACCTCATTTTAAATTATTTATATATTTCCCACTGGTACAAATACTGGCTCCTAAAATCCCATTACTATAAAAGAAATATGTGTATGACTTGGTGAAATATTTTCAATAAAAATTATAAACTCTTTAATAAAATTATAATATAATATTTTAAAAATAAAGTAATTTTATAATTATAACAATTTTTATGAGTGACTTTTTAAAAATATGGAACGTTTCATGAATTTGTGTGTCATCTTTGCACTGAGACCACGTTAATCTTCTCTGTGATTTAGTGTAAAAATCAGAAAAAAATCAATATTTGTATCACACCAAAAATACAATTTTAATAAATGAATGTGCCACACATCTATTCAAAAGAATTCCAGACTGAAGTTCTCCAAGAGTTTTAATTCTTGCTGAATTTGTTTATTTCAAATAAATAATTCTACCAGAGATCCTTCAATTCATGAGCAAATTAAAAAGTTCTTTTCTTCTGAGATGAAGAGATCATAAATCCAGAGTCCTGACATGAAAGAGAGCATGAGTGTCCATAGAGTTTATTTAGCTGTAAAAGTCAAGATGGTGGCTGGCAAATAATTTATGTGGCTGGGTGTTCACTTAGGAAGCTGCAAACATGCCATTTATTATTTTTGCTAAGAAACTGCACAGTTTCTCCATGGGACTTTTTTGATTCCCCGTGAGAACTGTCTCTCTTTTTTTAAAATAACTTTGCACATTCTGATTATAGTAATTTGATAAAATTCCTGCTTCTATAAGTTATTATAAAATAAAATGCACACATTTACATTTGAAAATTCATGAAATCTCATTATTCAAAGGTTATTACTATTCTTTCCCCATGTATTTACAGAGTCTGATTAGCAAAAACAGAAAAGATGACAGAAAGGGATTCTTTGTTACAGTTATCTGCCAAATGAAAGCAAATCCTCAACAATTCTGTATATATTCGGCAAAGGGAACGGGGACAGGGATAATTCAAAGCACTTCCCTAAGGAATTTAGACATGGTGTTGCATGTAATAGCATTTCAATTCTAAAGGCATGTGAAAAGACTTTATGAGCAGGAGAATATCCAAACCTATCAGTCTATGACATGTTTCAGAATGCAAAAGGAAAACCATTAAGTGTAATGTATATATGTGTGCAGGTATGAAGTGTATGCGTAGTTACAAAGTGTGTACTTTATGTATGGATATGACATGTAAGTTTCTGTGTGTGTATATGCATGCGCATGTGCAATCATACCTATGTATTGTGGAAGAATTTATTCCATAATGTGTCTGGAACTCTTGTTTCACCTGTGTAGATAATATGCACATTAAAAAAAAATTTAAAGATGCGGGGTACAATTCAGGGTTAGATATACAAATGTTCATTATGTAGGTACCCTTGTTGATGAGGTGTGCTCCTCCCTCCCCTGGCAGTTTCCCTCAACTGTCAATCCTACCCTTCCTCCCCTGGAAACTTAGTACTACTGCTAATCTCTTTGTTGTAGTATTATGATAATTGTTCAAGGTCTGCTAATGAGTAAGATCATATGTTTTTTGTTTCACTCTGTTTTTTGTTTCTGTGATAGATCACTGAGTATGATCGACTCTAAATCTATCAAAGTCACTGCGAAGTCCATATGTTTGTCCTTCTTTATGGCTGCATCATATTCCATTGTGTATATGTTTCACTTTTTTTAAATCCAGTCTAGCTTCGATAGGCAGCATGGTTGGTTCCATGTTTTTGCTATTGTGAATAGAGCTACAACAAACATGTGTGTGCAGGTATCTTTTTGGTATAATGACTTGAGTTCCTCTGGGTATATTCCCAATGGGGGATTGCTGGGTCATATGGAAGGTCAATTTCTAGTTTTCAGAAATCGTCACTGTCTTCACAAGAGGTTGCAATAGTTTGCATTCCCACCAGCAGTGTGGAAGCGTTCCTTTCTCTTCACATCTTTTATTGTTGAATCTTTATCCGGGTTGGCTATCAATGTGATGTTAGCCTCTCAAAATGATTTGGGGAGAATTTCATCTTTCTCAATTGCCTGGAATACTTTCAATAGGATTGGTATCAGATCCTCATTTTATGCTTTGAAGAATTCTGCTGGAAAGTCATCTGGAACAGGGCTTTTTTATTTTGTAGGTAGTTTTCTTATGACAGAGTCAATTTCCTGAGTTGTTATTGATCTATTTAGGGTCTCAATGTCTTCTTGTTTCCACCTGGGGAGGTTGTGTGATGTCAGAAAGTTCTCCATTTCATTTAAGTTATCAAGTTTGTTTCCATATAGGTGTACACAGTAATCTATAATAATCTTTTGTTTTTCTTCAGGGTCAGTTGTGATTTGATCTTTTGTATTTCTGACTGTGTTTATTTGGGATTTTTCTCTCTTTATCTTGGTCATTCTGGCTAGGGGTCCATCAGTCTTGTTAATTTTTTCAAAGAATCAGCACATTTTTAATCAATTTCTTAAACAGCCTGGGAGTAGACATTGCTAGACAGAATAAAATATACACAACTAATCAAAAAAGTGCCCTTCTAAAAATACCCAAAATTCTTCAGAAAATTGAAGAGCATTTTTAAGTAACTTACTAAATATTTAATTCTCTCTAAGAATATAAGTTAAATTGCTTAGTCGGTGGAATGTACTTTAGGACACAAGTAGATTTTCAATTCAGTGTTTCTCGTTATTGGGAAATTTCTTGGTTATATTCTGATCTTGTTCTGTGTTCTAGACACTAGTAGTGATCACACAAATGAGACAAAAAGCTGACCTACGTGATCATACATTTCAAGCTGCTGATTAGAAGAGAGGAGACATACAATTAATGTAAGTAAAAACATGAGCTAATTTTAGATGAAGACTAAGTATAACAAGTGAAATTCACAAGATGTAGTGATAGGGAGTAACTGGGCTGGATGCTTGGTAAAAATATACAAGGGTGATCTCTTTGTAGATCAGACATTTAAATTGATCCTAACTGATAACTGGATCTGAGTAGCATGGGAAAAACCAGTGACATGTTCCTTTAGAATGACTAAGTAACTTGTCCAAGACCAACCACCTCATTAGAATAAAGCCTAAACTCAAACTCAGGTTTTCTCACTACAAGAATACTCTACTTCACACACAATGTTTCTATACATATACTCACAACCTATTCAAAAGATTCAGATTTCTCTTCATTTCTTTGTTTTCGTTATCTTTTAGTATTGGAGGGTTCCAAGGCTTGATCTTTAAGATTTCTCTTTTCTCCACCTATGCTACACTTATACCCTTTGCAATCATGTTTCATCTCATGTTATAAATACCACCTAAAAGCTAACTGATGCCTCCTAAATGTAGCCCTCTAGTCTGGATCTCTCTGATCTTCACACTTATATTCCTGATTGCTTACTAGATAGCAGCAATGTCTAATAGATACATCAATCTTAACATGTGTTGAAATAAAATACTGGTAGTCCTCCGCCAAAATGTCTCTTGGTTTAATACAATTTCATCTTTTCATTTGCTAAAGCAAAACACTTTGGAGTTACTCGATTCCTTTCTTTTGTTTTTTAACCTATTTCCAATTCAGAAACAAATATTATTAGCTATACTTTCAAAATGTTTCCAAAATTTGTTTTTTCATATTTAAAACATGTTACTTAATAACATGTTACTTCTTCAGATATGTTTTTCAGTTTTAACTACGTGAATTTTGTGATTTTAACATTGAAGATTTTCTAGTCCTGAAGTTGTATTCTTGTAATTTTTATTAGTTTCATTTTTCTTTCAAATTTATCTATACTTTTCAGTTAATCATTTATTTCTCCCTCATCTTTTGATTATTTTTAATATTTTATACAAAAGCTCCCAAATCCTCTAAATTACTCCTTGTTCAGTATTTAGCAGTCTAAAAATGACACTTGATTTCTACTGATTTTAGCAGTCTAAAAATGACACTTGATTTCTACTGATTGTTACTCATATTGCCTTGAAAACTCCTTTGTCTTGTTATTTTTATTGTCAACTAATTGCTTTATTTTAATGTATGAGAGTATTTTAATGTGTATAGGAAAAACTCCTGCAGAAACCAACCATCTTCTTCTGGTAGATGGGATATACCAGTCACATTTGAGTTCTCTTTAAAGTTTATCTGGAAAGCAATCTTACTTAAACGTCAAGTCTCAGTTTATCAATCTTGATTTTGGTCCAAAGTTTGTTATTAAGATAGCTTTTGTGGTAATCTTTACAATTTGTATCTTGTTGCTTGCTTACTTTTTGGGGGAGGAGTTATCCTTGGAGACAACTGCTACCTCATATGAGACTAGCACTGTCTCAAAGAGTGTGTCCTGTCTGTGATCTAATTGTTTTGAAGTTAGAGGGTTTTTTTATAGCACCAATCTTCTATGGTACTGACAAAAAAAAAAGTATTTATCTTTTTAGTTAGAGACCATCACGCTAAATGAACTATCACAGAAACAAAGAACTGAATACCTCATGTTCTCATTGGTAAGTAGGCCCGGATCACTAATAACATTGGCACAAAGGTGGGGTTGGCAGTCGCTGGGCACTGCTAGGGTAGGGTGAGTGAGAGACACGTGACAACACAAAGGGTACCTGGACCACTACCAGGAGGAGTAAGGGTGACCTAGCAGCCCAAATTCTGCATGCATGCAGACTATTTATGTAGTTAATCCTCACTTATACCCCACAGCTCTATAATAAATAAATAAATGGGTATTAAAAATCCGCTATAGTTGTTAATTTAACTTTTCCTTAAACTTTACCTTTTTTTCCCCTAGGCTGTACTATTAGATACATACAAGCTTATGACTGATATATTATCTTCCTTTTAATACTAAGTACATTCCTTATACTCTATTTAACTATTTTATATTACATTCTATTTTTATGTAATATTACTTTTCTTTTGAGTCTTTGTCTAATTAATCATTTTAAATCCTTTTTTCAATTCTTTTGTATTATTTTACAATAAATGTTCTTTTAATGAGCAAATGGTTATATTGTCATAATTGTAATCTCAGAGTTTCTTATAAAAGAATTATTGTGTTTATTAATACTAATGTGTCTTTGATCTTACTTTTTCAATATATTTTGCCTTTGATACATTTTTAACCTTTTGTTGAATTCATAAACTCCTCCTTTCTCCAATTACTCATAATTAAGTCACACATTATATGTCTAACCTCACTTATTTACCTTAAATATAAAACAGACTTACAAACTCTATGCTTTCTGATACATTTTCAAAGTCAGTACAGAAATATAAAAAATATTTCTCCCCCCCAACTTTTTCTTCCTCTTCTATCTTTTTCCTTTTTCCTGATTTATTTGTATTTAACAACTTAGTTTACCAATTAATTTTTTCATCATCATTCTTGCTTTCCACATTTTTCTACTTAATTCATTTTAATTCCTGTGGAAGTACATTTTTTTTTTCTTTTTGAGTTGGAGTCTCACTCGGTTGCCCAGACTGGAGTGCAGTGGCCGCTCCCAGCCACCGCAGCCTTGACCTGCTGGGCTCCGGAGATCCTTCTGCCTCAACCTTCCGGGTAGCCGGAATTACAGGCATGCGCCACCACTCCCGGTTGATTTTTTGATTTATTGTAGAGATGAGGTCTCGCTGCCCAGGCAAGTCTCGAACCCGCGGGCTCAGGCAATCCACTCACCTCAGCCTCCCAAAGGCGCGGGATTACAGGCTGAGCCACCGAGCCCGGCTAGGAAGTCCATATTTTAACAGTTTTCCCCTAGACATCCCACACTTACTAAACTCTTAATCATATTTTTCTCATACATGTATTTATTTTATTTTCACTTTTGAATGAAAGCTAAGCTGGATACAGAATTCTAGGTTGCAATCAATTAACTCTTTGCTGTTTTAAAATATGTTATAAATGATACCAGTCATTTAGTTCATCCCTGAAGAACTGAGGATCCTGGGTATTTAACCATGTCAATGAAGTATTTCAATCATTATTAACTAAATAAAAATGAGTGTCTTTTAAAGATATTACAAGGCTATGAATCAGAAAGAAGTCATAAGGAGCCACGTCAAAACTGTAAGATGGATGCCTAATGATTTTCCATTGAAACTCATAAAATTGCCCTTGTTTGATGAGAGGAATGAGCAGGAGCATTACTGTTGTGAAGAACTCTCTGGTGAAGCTTTCCAAGGCTTTTTTTTTCTTTTTTTTTTTCTGCTAAAGATTTGACTTTCTCAAAATACTCTTGTGATAAACAGATGTTATCATTCTTTGGCCCTCCAGAAAGTCAGCATGCAAAATATCTTAAGCATCCCCAAAAAACTGTTGATATGACCTTTGCTTTTGACTTATCTCTTTAGGACCATAAAGGTAAAGCCATGTTCTATCTCTTGTCACGGTTCTTCAAATAAATGTTTCAGGATCTTTATTTCACTTGTTTAAAATTTTCATCGAAAGTTCTACTGTTGTCCGCAGTTGATAAGTTGCAATGATTTTGGCATCCATCAAATGTAAAGTGCTCAGCTTTAGTCAGAATTGTGGAGCTGAACTAGATGAGATATCTGTTGTTTGGATTGTATCTTCTGCTGTTAATTGTTAGTCCTTTTCAATTAAGGCATAACCAAGATGGATTATTTCTTTAAATGTTGATATGATTGTGCTAGCTTTATCTGCAACATCATCTATCCCTTCTTAAAATAAGTTATCCATTATTTGTAAACTGTTGATTTCTTTGGGGCGTTGTCCACATAAACATTTTTTAAAACATCAGTGGTTTCACCATTCTTCCACCAAGATTTACCATAAATTTGATGTTTGTTCTTGGTTTAGTTGGACCAGAATTAATGTTGCTCTGAGAAAGACTCTTTTCAAACTGCAGTCTTATCATTCTTAGTGTCTCAACTAGATTCGGTTCAAACATGTTAAGAAAAGTTAGTACAAGTTTATTTTGATTCAAAAAATGTGAAAATTCATACATAATTTTTTATAATACACATTTTTTTCCATGAACTTGTTGAGGACTCCTCTTACTATAGTTTATTTCAATATTTTAATTGGTTAATTCTTATATAAGCTTGTTTTTGATTAATAATTGTTCTACTTCATAGTTTTTTCATAGTTTATTTCCTAGTTTTCTATCAATAGATTTTGAGTAAAAACAACATGAGTCACTTTTTCATCTATGGCTGATACGTTTTTCATCAATCCTCTTTCCCTTTCCTCTGACCTTTAAAATGATTATAAGTATGACCTTTGAGCCCAATTACTAAAGATGGGACACTGATCTATAGGTCCCGATCACCGAGTAATTATATGTGTCAAAACTAGTACCAAACTACAATTGTACAATTGTACCTTTGTGCAAGAAACAAATACACTTTTGTCCTTTAAGTTAGCAAATCTTAGCTCAAAACCTCTTCTTGCATTGGAATATTTCTCTTTTCTTCAACATAACTCATCCTTGTGCAGCAGTTTGTTAAATTATCTCAGCCCAGACCCAGGGATCTACAGCTCAAAAATAGGTCATCCAAAAATGTTTAGAACACTAGATGACAGCATTCTGGTCTTCAAACCATCATACGACTTGGGCAAAATTCAGGTTGTACTACTCTCTCTACAACACACTAGTAGTCTGTTTTTCTTACAAGTAGACAAATCTTTACCAACTATATTAATGTAGATAACTTGGCTCTGCGGTCCAAGCAGGAATGATACTAAGTCTCTGTTCATACATGTGGGTTGAAATTCTAGACTCATTGTCCAGCTTTTAAGTCTAGCATCTCATGGGCCGCAAAAAGATGAAGTTTTGCCTCAAAGATTGATAGGATGATCAGTCGTTACTTTATTTCCTATTGTGACTTCTCAAATAATTCTTGTTTGTATATTAGTTAACACTGTAATACTGTCTCATAAAGTATTTCTATGTATTTGTAGAAGTGGGAGTAGTTATCCTTGTCTATTTAACTTAACATCCATGATTTCTAGTAATTACTTATAACAGTAAGATCCATGCAGAGATATATGCACAAGAGTATTTATTTTAGAACTCTTTGTAAAAATGACAAACCAGAAATGAAACAAATCACTGGCAATGACTGTTTGCTTATATAAATTACATTATTCCAAGAAAGAAAATATTGTGTAGCAGCAAAAAATAATTACATTAATGACTATTGACAAAGCAGAATATATTTATATTGAAAATTTTAAAAATATGTTAACACTACAATATATATATATTTATTTATGTGTTTGTGTGATTTAGTGTATATGCATGCATCAGATTATCTTAAATTTGTGCACTCTTAATTTGCAACCTTCACAATTTATATTATTAATATTTTAAACTCAGAAAACAGGATAAAAATTTAAATTTCTAAGGTAATGCTAGACTTTCACAGTGGAAATGGAATTGGTTATAACTGCGAATACACTTAAAAATATGTAATTAACATATCATTTAGCTTCTGGCACAAAAATAATACCTATGTTTATTTACAGCACGCTAGGACTTGAATCTAGAATATTACCCCTGCTGTTTCATCTGGCATATGTTTGACAAACAGATGGAGTTTCCATTATGCCCCAAGGGCCAAAAACTTGGGCTCTTTCAAGCAAAGCAGTGAATTATTTGTTAACTTCCTCATGGTTCCATTAATGACCTGATAGATCAACAAACCAATGAAATGTACAAAATATACGAAGTTGGTGTTGGTACGAAAAATTCAATAAATACAAAAGAAAGAAAAAAATGATCAAAGGAACAGTAAAAAGAAACTTGCCAGTGTAAATATACATTGTTTTTAGAGAACCCTAAGAAAAATAATGCATTAAATAAGAGCGAACTACTAAGAAAGAATGAGTTTGGAATCATTCAAAGATGACTTTATGATCACATGTGTGTTTAGAAAAAAATATGGAAATTTCTGTTGCAATCTACATCTTAAAGATATATATTTGAAAAAATCGAAAGGGCTTACACAGCTAAAGAAAATACTGGACTAGATTTATTTTTGAAACATTATACATAATGTAAACTCCTTGAGAGCTGGGCAAATAGCTATCATTTCTTTTCCTAATGGATCAGGCTAGTGCTCTTCATGTAGTAAGTGATCATTAAATCATTACTGAATTAAATGAATTGATTGAAGTTTCCAAAAGAAAAGAAAAAGAAGGTAAAAGCAATTATATAAATGCAAAAAAGCAACCTTAAATTTTTTTAAAAACTATCCTTTATTTGATATAAATATTTTGTTCTCTATTTAATATTTTTGTTATGAAAACCACCCTTCAAATATGCTTGAATTTTAGAAGATTTGTTTTTGTTCCAATTTTTCCTGTGCCATTAACTTATTATTTTCTATTTTCAGTCTAAGATCAGTAGGAGTAGAAGTTGGTGGTGTTTTTTCAAACTGAAGCATTTACAAAACCCAAGGCTCATAAATAATTAATGCTTCTTGGCATAGAATTTAACTGAAGCACCCAGGAATTGACCTACACAATAAGGCTGACTTATCCCTAAGTTTTGAAGGCAATAATAGCTTTCAGCTTTTTAAGATGAAGAGAAAAAAGAGCAAGCTTCCAAGTAGGGGGCAGCTATATTTTATGATCCCTGATGCTTGGCCAATAGATATTTGTGCATAAAACAAGGCCTGCTAACTATGGGAACATAAACATAAATCGTGTTGGTCAGCCAACTTTGATGGTGAGACACAGCTGTAATGCAGAGTCTGTCTCTAACAACAGCCTTGGCAGCTTTTCATGTTATTTCAGCGAATACACATAAGCATTCACTCTGCAAGGGAGCATAATAAGGACCAAAGGCATGCAGCTAGGGTACAAAGATGAAATAAAGAAATAAACAGAAAACAAAATGGAAAACAAAATATAGATTCCCATTAAGGAATACAATGTATTAAAGGTGTCTTCATGATATCTGTCATATCATCCCGTTGCTTGCTATTTCTAATTCTTTTAGTTAATCAAGAACTTTGCATAAAGATATTCATTTTTTAAAGGCAATGCATTGAGAACTACAGAATAGGTTAATGAAGTCCAAGGTGGTTTCTATACATATCATATTTGTTTATGCCCTTACAAGATAAGCATTTGCTTACAGCCTACATATTATATACTTTGTATCACTTAATTTATGATATTTTTCATGAGTTATCTGCCTGTTTCACACTGTTATTACCTGATTATCTTAATGAACTGCACTTCCCAAGCTATCTTACATCTTTAATAGTTGAAACTTTTCTCTTAGACCAATTTTTGTATCTATAGAAATAATAGTCTTTGTTCCTACAACCTGCTTTTTAAAGCCACATTCCATCAAAACACAATAAATGTCAACAGTTCAACTAGAATTAACACACTAAAGTCTACTATTCTCATTCTCATAACCTCAATATTTTATTTTATTGTGATAAGAACACCCTTTGAACATATTTTAAATGTACAGTACATTCTTATCTACAATAGATCTTTAGAGCTTACTCATTTGAATAACTAAAATTTTAAACTCCTCCTTTCTACTTCATTCCAGCCCCTGGCAACCACCATTCTATTCTTTGCTTCTGTGATTTTGACTTTTTGAAATACCTCACATAAATGGAATCATTCAGTGTTTGTCCTTCTGTGAATAGCTAGTTTCACTAGGCATAATTTCCTCAAGCTTCAATCATATTGTCACATATTGCAGAATATCCTTCTTTAAGACTGAATAATAGTCTATTTGTATATATATATTGCTTTTTAAAATGCATTCATTCATTGATAGGCATTTAGGTTGTTTCCACATTTTGGCTATTGTGAATAGTGCCACAATGAATATGTGAGTGTCAATATTTTTTCAAGATTCTGACTTTAATTTCTCTGAATAAATACCAAGAAGTAAGATTGCTGAATCATATAATAGTTTTATTTTTAATTTCTTGAGGAACCTCCCACTGTCTTCCATAGTAACTACAAAATGTTATATTCCCACCAACGGTACACAAGGATTCTGATTTTCCCACGTCTTTGCCAACATTTGCCATCTTTTGTTTTTTAAATAGTAGCATAAAAACTAATAATGCAGTTGAAAATTGGACAAAGACTTTATAGATATTTCTCCAAAGAAGACATACAAATGGCCAACAGGCATATGAAAAACTATTTAAACTTTATTAATCATCAAGGAAATAAATCAAAATCACAATTATATCATTCCTGTTAAGATGACTATTATCATAACTCAATTTCAAGTATCTCACAACCTCAAACCGTTTTATATCCAAAAAACTTACTTTTGGTGATATTGCTATGACTTCTATAGTGCTTTGATTTACTCAAGATCACCAAACCATTGATCTCTCCACTTCCTCACTGCCCATCACGACTGTCCTGTTTTTATTTCTCTTATTGTCCAGCTTAGAATCCATTCTCATTCCTTTTAAAGTAGAACGCCATTATTTTTTCTTATAGTTGTACTGCTTATCATAAGCAGGTGATTTAGGGAGGGCTGACTCAAGCCCAGAATTAAGTGCTAACTTGAATAAGCCAATCATGTTTTTTGCAATCTACTTCCTGGAAAGAGGTTGAGCCATGAAAATATGGGAGTTTTGGTCAATGAAAGAAAATTTTCTTAGTGGATTCCGAAAAGTTTTTTGTTTTGTTTTGTTTTCTCTTACAGGGGCAGTGGTGTTGTGGTCTCTCTTCTTTGACTGGATGTCTGAGTGTGGCTCCTAAAACCGTGGCAGTCATTTTGCAACGATGAAGGGGCTAATTACTGAAAAGGTCAATATCAGGGAAAAGTTGTGTAAACTTAGGTTTTTGTGGACCCCTGACTTCACCAATCCCGGAACAATGCAATATTGGGACTTTGTTGCTGTTTTACTTGGAAAAAATAAAAAATAAATCTCCCTTACTGATTAAGCTAAGTTGGTCTGGGATTTTGTCTTGTGGCTGAAAGTATTCTAAGAAACCCAATATTTTGACCAACAAATAATAACATACCTAGCTGTACTTTCAAATTACAGTAAACAACTTTGAATGGGTACTATATAAAACTCAGCAACTCTGCATTCATCTGATAAATTTGCTTTCCTGCTGGCTAAAATTTCTATTTCATCCATTTCCTTTTTTTTTTTTTTTAAGGAATCGTCTAACATTTTCTTGACTTTACTCGCTCTATTGATAGCCCAATTAAAAGCTTACCAAAATCTTTCATTATTCCATTTTTTTAGTTCCATTAGTGTCTGTATCCAACTTCTTCTTTCCTCTTGTTATAGCATTAAAAATATACAAAAAAAAAAAAAACCCCACAAAAAACACATGCACGCACATACACACAAAACTTTGTGGTCCTATAAAACATCAAACCCTCTATTTGAATTCTAGATATCCATCAGTCATGCTTTCTAAAAAACTTTGTTGCCTCCTCCGAGATCCATTTCCTTGCTTTAATTTATAGAAAAAAAAAATAGGTGTTTTCTATTTCAACCATCCCCAATACAGTCTCCAACTAACCTTTATCTGGCTTAAGGCCCATCATTTAATTAATACTAATCTAGTAAAGCCACCGATAACCTTGATACTTCTGAACTCAATATATACTTTTATGTCATATAAACTTTCATCATTATCTGAAACAGTTGACCACTCCATCATTCCTAAAATTTTTCCGTTCTCAGGCACAGTATCATTGCTCTTATTTTTTCTCCTATTTTAGTAGTAATGTTTAAAAATAGCAATCCTTCTGCACTAAACTTTTAAAAGTTGAAGTATTTCAGAGCTTGATCTGGGCTCTCTACTCTCATAAATCTACCTACCTTTCCTAGGTGACAGGTTTCTTCTTCCATTACTGTGACTTTTTATTTTTCAAAATCCATACCGCGCACATAGACATACACAAGGTGCTTTTTTTCCCTTCAATTTTGTAACCTACTGAGAAAAAAACCACATAATTAAGAATTACAATCATTGTACATTGAAGTTCCTTAGATACAAATCTTATAACTACTCTTTTCTACCTCTAAATCTATAAAATTTCCCTAGGTGATTTTATTTTTTACCCATGATCAATACAATATTGATAAGGCACATTTTTAAAAATCTCTAATCAAGAGTCATGGATTTAAATACTATCACATTTTAACAATATTCAAATGCAGATTTCAGTCCCTCTGAATTCCTGAGCCATACACAATTATCTGCTTGATATCCTTACTTGGACATCTCATAGAAATCTTAAATTTAACAAGAGCAAAGTTAAAATCTTGAAAATTCAGAAAGTATTTATTTCAAATTAATCTTTTTGCTAATGTTCCCCATTTTAGTTGAGAATACCACAACTGATCCAATTACTGAAGCAAAAATACTGGGTGTCATTTTGATTCCTCCCCTTTTAAAAATGTTCCCCATCCAATCCATGAATAGGTTCAGGTGGTTGGCTGCATGTCAAAATTGTATCAGGTATCATTCATTTACAATCCACTTCGTGTGTTATCAACTATATATTTAAAAAGTCTCCTAACTTCCTGCTAGTTTCTCCAATTTTTCCTTAACTCACTCCAGTGTATTCCATGTATTAGCAAGAGGGATCCTTCAAAACACAAATTAGATTACACTACTACCCTACTTTAAGTCTTTTCATAGCTTCCTATTTGTATTTCCATTATAATAATCTCAAACTTCTCACCAAGCCTTTACAGCTCTGCATAATCTGGTCCATGTTATCTTTCTAGCTTTGTCCTAGTCTCTGTTCACTAGCTCACTAAACATCAGGCACCCTTGTGTTCTCTAAGTTTGTACAACAGTTCAAATTAGTTTCTGTCTAAGAGACGCTGAGATTGTAATTCCCTGGAATGTTTCTTCACTGAATTTTCACATATCTGTCTCTTCTCATTCCTACAGGTTTCCTTTTAAATATACTCTAGTTTATTTTATTTTATTATTTTATTTTATTTTATTTGAGAGTTGGAGTCACTCTGCCGCACAGACTGGATGGAGTACAAGTGACACGCTCCCGGCCACCGCAGCTTCGACCCGCTGGGCTCCGTCGATCTTTCCGCCTCAGTCTTTTGAATAGCGGAATTACAGGCACGCGCTACCACTCCTGGCTGATTTTTGTTTTGTTTAGTTTTGATTTATTGTAAGAAATGAGGTCTCGCCAAGTTGCCCAGGCGGGTCTCCAGCCCGCGGGCTCAGGCAATCCACTCACCTCAGCCTCCCAAAGCGCTGGGATTACAGGCTGAGCCACCGAGCCCGGCCAAATGGACTCTCTTTAAGAAGCATCCCCGCCCCACCCCACCCTCCACCCCCCCGCCCCGCGTGCGCCTTTGGGAGGCTGAGATGAGTGGATTTCCTGAGCCCTCAGGCTCGAGACCCGCCTGGGCAACTTGGCGAGACCTCATCCCTACAATAAATCAAAAAACTTAGCCAGTGGTGGTAGCGTCCACCTATAGTTCCGGCTACTGCGAAGCGTGAGGCGGAAGGATCGCCGGAGCCCAGCAGGTCGAGGCTGCGGTGACCGGGAGCAGCCACTGCACTCCAGTCTGGGTGACAGAGTGAGACTCCAACTCAAAAAAAAAAAAGAAGAATTTTTTGAATTTTATGTTAAAGTTCTTACCCTTCCTCCACTAAGGTTTTTCTAACGTAGCAACTTGATAGGGTATTTCATTCAAAGTACTTATCATGATCATAATCAGTAATCATTTTGTTTAAATTTGTATGCTGGTTTATTGTCTATCTCCCTTACTAAAATATAAGTTCCAGGCAGTTGAAGATCTTACCAATCTTTGCCCTTTTATGTGCAGAATGACAAACATATAGACGGTGCTTAATGAAAACTTGTAGAATGAGTAACTAAGTATTAAGACTTACTTTTACTAGCTATGATCCAAAGAAAAACACAAAGTAATGCTCTTTTTAGAGAAGGTACTTATAGCTCTCCCAGAATACTCTGAGATACCACCTCTCATTGCATACTTTGAGATATTGTTATTCCTTGTATTAAATTCTCATGCAACCTTTTCAATATTCTAATACACAGACTTATTTATATTTATTTAAACAATGTCTTATTCTAAAAAGAGATTTCAAAATACCTGAAGTATTTTTACAAAATAATACAGAAAAAACTTCAAATTGAGAAAAATCAGCTAAGAGATGCTTCAAAGTGCAATATCTAATATCAATTATTATTGCTTAGAATTTACTTCATAGATATTGTGCTAATAACAATTTGTATTATCCTTTATTATCCTAACATTATGCTTATGACATAGGTTTTATCCAAGTGTTTCAAAATGGAGATACTGAGGTTTTTGAAAATTAAGTAATACCCAAAGCTATACAGCTAATGGAGTGTGAATGTCACTGAAGTCTGCATGCTGAAACTATTATGTTGAATTTGTCACTGTATTATACTGCTTTTCAAAAAGGACAGCAAAGATAGATATAGAAGATTCTACATAACCACTTGCTCAACACCCATTTCTACATTTCTTTAAGCTTGCTTTTCTGTAAAGTAAAGGCTAAGAACGGAAACCCACAGACTGCTTTATAGATTTAGATGGAGTCAAGTAAGGCAACCTCTAGGCAAGAAGTTCTTGTTTTCTGGCATATATAATCACAGAACTCTGTTTTTCTGGGACAGTTATAGTAGATCCCGATACCAAGTTCTCAGTGTCACCAGTTGATGTTCCCCTTTCAACAATTTTTCCCCCTATGGCTTTTCTGGGAATTTGGTGAACTAACAGTTGCTTTTTAAATTATCTAAAATGTATTGCTGTTTCACCTAAATATCTGATTTGATTTAGTAATTGCTACTAGAAATACATTGCTACTAGTAACAGAAAACAAATTCGAGCTTTATGGAGAAAGTGGAGGGACGAAAATTCAGATTTTGAATACTAGACAAGGGCAAAGTGATCATACTTTATATGTAATGAAAAACATTACTAATTGTAATGCCACCTGTTGTGTTTTGTGAAGCAAACTGTATGCTGACTGAGGCTGTAGATTAAAAAGAGTAGGGATTGATCAGAGTGTTAGCTACTGTTGGCTTTTATTGCCATCATTAGGAAAATTCTACAAAAACAAGATGAACCCAAGTGAGAAGTATATAGTCTACAAGCACAGATGAAGGAAATTCCACTTTAGTGAGAGAAACACTCCCTGCCTACATTCTGACTTCCATATTGCCAGAGAATCCTATAATTTGGTGCCTTAGACGATACAAAACGGCTGGGCTCGGTGGCTCAGCCTGTAATCCCACGGCTTTGGGAGGCTGAGGTGAGTGGATTGCCTGAGCCCGCGGGTTCGAGACCCGCCTGGGCAGGCGAGACCTCATCTCTACAATAAAACAAAAAATCAGCCTGGCGGGGTAGCGCGCGCCTGTAATTCCGGCTACTCGGAAGGCTGAGGCGGAAGGATCGCCGGAGCCCAGTAGGTCGAGGCTGCGGTGGCCGGAGCGGCCACTGCACTCCAGTCTGGGCGACAGAGTGAGACTCCAACTCAAAAAAAAAAAGAAGATAAAAACGAAAGTACTTTTAATGCTTTTGAGCAGGGTCCCCAGCCCCCTGGGTCATGGATCAGTAGTGGTCCATGGCCTTTTAAGAACCAGGCCCCTCAGCAGGAGGTGAGTAGTGGGGTGGGAGCCAAGGTTCTCCTTGTCAGATTAGCAGCATCATTAGATTTTCATAAGAGCACAGACTCTATTGTGAACTGCGCATGTGAAGGATTTTGGTTGCTGTGCTCCTTATGAGAACCAAATGCCTGATGATCCCCCCCATAACACCCCCCACCCATCTCCTGACCGTGGAAAAATTGTCTTCCATGAAACCGGTCGCCGATGCCAAAAAAGATTAGGAACCGCTACTCTAAACAGAAGCCATCACAAAGGTAGCAAAGCAATAATCTCAGTAAGTGTTAATCTAGTAGATAGGCAGCCAAAGGCAGCCAGTCTGAAGGCAAAAATTATAGTTAGGGACTGGCCTCCTCCCAAGTACATTATTTTCAATTACCCTAAGGGAATGGACCTAAAGGGGGAAAGAGAGAGAGAGAGAGAGAGAGAGAGAGAGAGAGAGAGAGAGAGAGAGAGAGACTATTTAAGGTTAAAAAACTTGATTAGATAAGTTTTTTAGCTGTAGTTACTCCTACAGGATACTGACAATACTAGTAACCTATTCACACTCTAACATCACTGTATGATGACTAAATGCTCAGTCTGGACTATAAACCCTTTTGATTGTCATTGCTCCAGTAAAATATTTACCAAAAATATCCTAAGCTCCTTCAAAACACAACTGCAAGGAAGTTGTACAAGGGACTTAAGTGTCACATTTGTACAGCAGCATCTCAGAGGACAGAGCTAGAGAACACAGAAACTGAATGACAGAGTAAAAGACAGGTTGACCAAGAGCTTGCTCCACTACTAGTTCAGGGCATCTTTGTAATTCTTAGTCAGCAGGATTTGGAAATGGCTAGATGAGTAACTTCTCTGTATTTGCTTAATCCCCTCTTTTTCAACATGGGACTTCTCATAACATCTAATCTAGTTATTCTCCAACATTGTATATGTTTGGGGACAGATACTTCATTTTAGGGGTAATGAAATGCCAGACTACCAAGAACTACAAGTGGTTCTATTGTCAAGATTACACATCACCAAGATTACACACCTTGAAATTTGAACTGGATTTCATAACTAAAAGAGAATTTGAAATGTCTCTACTTTAAAAAAAGATGATTATGCTGCATCATTAAAAAAATAATGTGTAGACCAGCCTGGGCAACTTGGTGAGGGCTCATCTCTACAGTAAATAAAAAAAATAAGCTGGGCATGGTAATGTGTGCCTGTAGTTCCACCTACTTGGAAGGCGGAGGCAGTAGGATTGCTTGAGCCTAGCAGGTCGAGGCTGTGGTGACCATGAGTGTGCCACTGCACTCCAGCCTGGGCAACAGAGTGAGACTTCAACTTTAATAATAATAATAATAATAATAATAAGTAAAGAATGGTAAGTGTGAATTAGCCAATGTATGGACTTTAGAAAATTTTGTTAGATTCCTATCAAACACTCATTTCCTTCCTCATTAAGGAACTTCCTATTTTATTTTGTATATGGGTTAATAGTGAATACAGCAAAACCCCATATTTTCCAGTACTGTGCTGTTTGCTTTCCAAACAATGAAACAATTCTAGTCAATGAGAAAAGTTTGTGTGTTTAAGAATAAGGGAAATTTTGCTTTCTTGATGTGGCAGATAATCTCTGGAGATAATTACCATAAAGTTCTCTTTCTTTATACAAGAGTACCTTCACATACCAAGAAGCATAATTTTGATCTTTGTGAATCTTGGGTTGCTT
Organism: Cephalopachus bancanus; assembly: GCA_027257055.1. Classification (NCBI taxonomy): domain Eukaryota; kingdom Metazoa; phylum Chordata; class Mammalia; order Primates; family Tarsiidae; genus Cephalopachus; species Cephalopachus bancanus. Next base: position 8,463,586 of record JAPVLO010000024.1, on the reverse strand, counting down.
TAGTAACCAGTTTGACTACTAGAATATAGCAGAAGATAACTCAAAAACTTCTGAGTCCAGGTCACATAAAAACTTTTAGTGGCAAAAATGTTTATTGATAACACGCTGCAGAAATGTAGAAAATAGAAATGGCAAAAATGGTCCTAATAAATTATATATTAGGCTAAGGTGAATTATATATCAGGCAGAATGTTAAAAGTGCCAATTGGTTATTGTTAGTGGAATAGGATAAGGTAAATATAGAGAAAATGAGATTTAAAAAGACAATTTTTTTTAAGATAAAAAATATGAGTTAGGATTCATTGTGTTCACAAATAGATTTTTATCATCTCCAGTTTTTCCAGGAAACAAAAGTTTTCTCAAAATAAGAAATAGCTTCAGGGCAAAACTCAATCTGAGGGTGTTTCAGATAACATATGACATTAGGGTAAAATTCAGTTCAATGGTGTGGTTGAAGCACCCTTCAGAAACATTTATGGCAGTGCTGTATCCACAAAAATATTTTAAAAAGACTTCTATGTCTTTCAAAAATATTTTACAGACTTTCTTAAGTAAACAATAGGGTTCCTAGAATAAAAAGACTTAGCTTCTACAGTATCAAGACTCTAAGCCCCAAATACAGAGAAAACTATCTGGAGGAAAAAAAGAAAAAGAAAGAAAAAAAAATTATGGAGTGGAATTTGTCTACTGGAGTGAACACCATTAAGACTGTAATAAAAGGCATATGGGCAGTTTAAATTTTTAAAAAGAGACATTGGGAGTTCTAACTTTCTACCAGAAGAAAGTAGGCACAGAAAGCGATTCAGCAGCAAACATAGGCTACTTCTGATTGAAAATAAAAGAAGATGAAAGTACATAACAAGCAGTCTAGAGGGCAGAGCCAAATGGCACAGAGAGGCATTCTCTTGGAGCAGGACAGGGTCCTAACAAGAAATTGGGGACAAGTGCTCAGCTAGACTGCTGTGGATGAGTGTCTGCTATGTGCCGTGTGTCAGTGCCCACTACTTTTTAAATTGTAATTTATTTTCATAAATAATATACCCTTGTATCACCATTGTAATACTGAACATCATAGATAACTTATTGAGTTATTGAGCAGGTAACTTATCTCTTTAGTTCAAAATACTTCTGTTAAAAAGGCAACTTGCTTGAGGAACTGAACCTGAGACATCAGACCCTCATCTTCCCTTGAACTTTATTTATATGATGAATCCTAGACTTCAAGTCAATGCCATAGTGGAGTACATTTTGGGAGATATTGAAGAGTAATTAGTCAATTTTGAATGTGAGAAAGGAATTAATATTTGTGGCCAGAGAACAGACAATCATAGATAGTTTCCAAAAATGGCCAGTACTGATTCTTTCCCTCTGTGCCCACATATGCTGTTTCTCGTATGACTGGGCGGGCTTTAATTTCTTTCCCTTGAATCTGAGTTCTTCCTAGTGATGTGCTTGACCAATAGAACATGATAAAAACAATATTTTCACAAATCTGAAATCAGATCATAAGAAGCCTTGTTGCTTTGGCTTTAAATACTTATTTGGAATGGTTCTTCTCAGAACCCAGTTGCCATATTTTGATAAGTCAAAGTCATGTGTAGGCATTTCAGCTGAGCTTCCAATAAATAGTCAGCAGCAACTTCCAGCCACATGAATGAGTCACCTTGGACTTTCATCCAAGTTGAGTATTCAGGTGATTCTGGTATAGCCACAATGTGACTGCAAACACATGAGAGATCCCAAGTGAGGATAGCCAGTTAAACACTGTCAAAATACTGAATCAAATGTGGTAATAATTTTTTAAGCTACTAAAATTTGAGGTATTTTTATTTGAAATAAGAGATACCTGGAATACCCGTTCAAAGGGCCAACCATCTTTCTTTTGATGTTTTCTTCCTTCCTTTCGCAAACAAAGGCGTGATGGCTGAGGTATAACAGTCATCTTGAGACCAGGAAGAAAATACCAAAACATTTTTAGAGGTCTTTACCCTTAATCCCCTAAACTATAAAAGGAGTGCTGGCAACCACAAACTTCCGGGATTCAAAATATTAGACAAAAGAATCTCTTATTTGGGTTTTTGTTCCAGGGATAAAATAAATACACAAAATGCCATACAGTCTTGTATTTTGCTAAACAGAGGTTGCTGGTTCAGCTTTCAAGATTTATGGGCAAATAAAAATAATCAGTTATGTAATTACAAAACCACCAGAGTATATAAAGTAAAAATCAAACTAGCTGTTCAATGGAAACTCAAACATTTTTGAGACTGAATTGAAGTAAACATTTCTCAATAGGTTCTTGTGAAAAAAAGATGAAGTGTAGTGTACAACTTTCTCATTACTAACAAGTTAAATATAACCCTATCTTTCACAGCTACATATTTTATAACATTTCTTTTCAGCAATGGCATAATGCCAGATAGTTAAAAAGCAATTCTACAAGATGAAAACAATGAAGTAGAGTTGTTTAGCTATTGGCAGTCTGAATTAGCCCAAGGATAAAATTCAGAATATGGAGGAATTAGTGGCCAGTGATTTCTGCAGCTAGTCTTTAGAAAAACTTTTCACTAGTGAGATTTGGATAAAGGAATCTAATATAATCCTACAGTGCAAATATTGCATATAATTAAAGATGGATTCAAATGCTGAGATGGAAATAAAGTTAGCATCTTCTAATGAGAATAGAAGAACGTAAATAGGATATGTGCCTAGATGGAAAATTGCAATTCAATCTGGAAATTGGCTCGGATAGTGCCCAGTGAAAGACTAAGGCCTTTTCTCATAGACGTTTCTATTAATTTCACTACAAAAATGCAAACTGAGAAGCTAATGATCTAGCCTGTAAAGTGTATGTTCAATAGTTTTAACTTGGAAAAATAATTTGGATATTTCTAAATTCCCTCTTTGATTGTATGCCTGTATGAACAAGGTGTTGGATGGGGTATGGAAGGTGATGATGAAGGTAACAGGAGATTCCTTGACATCTGGCTTGCAAATTTAAATAAACATTGATATCACCCATTGGCATTGGAAACAAAGAGTAAGGCCTAGTTTGGGTGAAGATGATGAGAAGTTTGAGGAATTTCTGGGCTATTCATGTGGGGTAGAGGTGTAAACAGGATATGTGTGTGTGTGTGTGTGTGTGTGTGTGTGTGTGTGTGTATGCACCCACACACATACAAACACAGGCTATATACAGGATGTATGTATAGGAGCTTGCATACATAGGTTTCAAATGTAAGAGAAAATTTAAGAAAATTCACATCTAGTGAGTAACCTGCTGAGCAAAATGGCGTTAGTGTTCCCTTCAACTTGACTAAATTTTAGATAGGCTTCTCTCTAACTTGAGGCCATTTCTTAACCAGCCAGATGTGAGTTTTGGGGAGGGTGTCACCCAACATTTCTTCTTTTTTGCCCTCCTGCCTTGTAACTCATGTTATTGGCACAGACGGGCAAAATATGTTGAAGATTATGGATTTAAAATGTTCAACTTCTGATGTAAGGAATGAATAGTGTGAAAGAAAATAAGATCTTAGTAAATCAAGCAGAAATCTGTAATGAGCATATTTACTTGACTCTTGTAAGTCACAGAATAACTGTAAGCTGTTTATAAAAAACATCCTTGAAAGTGATGATGCCAGAGGGATATTTAGGAAAACAAGTACTCCAACTGCACATGCTTTTGGAATGGACTATTTCATTGTACTCATCCCTTCATTTGTTTTTCTTAAAAGTTCTTTTTTACCTACTAACATAACAGAAACAAACAATATTTCCTTTAATGCTTTACTTAATAGAAGTGGCTAGAGAATTTATTTTTTTTTAAGTAAAAATGGTCAAATGTATAGAGTAAATTAAAATGAATGCAATTCAAACTAAAGTGCCATTTTAAAAAGAGAGAGAGAGGACAGGTGATAAAGGGTAATTAACTATATTCTCAGTAAAGCAGCTTGACCCCCAAATCAGCTAGAAGCTGACAAGGTTGACCATTCAGGTAGGGATTTGCTTTCATGGAAGTGTCACCTACCTAATAATTAATAGAAACTGGGGAAGCTACTTTTTTTTCAGCCTCACGTAGTCAGAAGTATAGAACGTCTTAAACTACTCCAAAACTTCTCATTTCTCCCATTTATTCACCTCCTGAGTTATTGACCCAATTATACTAGATCCATTGTCTCCAACTCCTATGATAGGCTACTACCAATAAAACAGCTAAAAGAAGACACAAAATGATGAGTGAATAGCAACATGTTCTCAAAAATCTAAGAAATCATGATATTTTGAAATGTACATATAGATTTTAGATAAAAATCCTATTTCATTGGCATGTTTGCTATATTTCTAATGAAGCTAAAATTCAGCACAACAGTTATGTAGCTGATTTCATAAATCTAGCACTTTAATCAAAGTGTGGCTTAGTATAATTCTTGCAGTTCAGGAGTGACTATACAAAAATAATAAAATAGGGTATTTTTAGCAGACATGACAGAATTTCCATACCCAGTTGAAGGCTATCCTTCTTCAAAGTAGGCTTCTACAGAAATTGCATACTTTTAATAAAGTTGTGCCAATACTCAAAATATTTTGCTAACATCCCCTTTAAAAGCAACTTGGAGACAATTTATGAAAAGGATTATTACTTTAAATTGCCATAATTATTAGAATTCTAATTCTTTCCTAGATTTTATTCTTACTTCAAATTCACTTTAATGCAAAAGTTAGCTTATAAATGATAGATAGCAGCTATAAAATGAATTATCAAAATGTCCAAGATATGATAGTGATAGTGTAGGATTTTCCCATATCACATAATGTAAGGTATATGGCTAAATTTAATTCAAATGTGTTCTGTGTTAATACAATTTTAAAATATGAAAATTCCATATAAGAAATTTGGAATCCTGGCTTCTCTTGAAATTAAACACTAAGAGTTTACACCAGGCAGATTTTTTTCTCACAGTAGCTATTAGTGGCAGCTAAAGAGACTGATACCTTAAGAAAGCATGTCTTCCACTTTAGTCCCTGCTTACACATTTTATATACACACACACACACACACACACACACACACACACACACACACACACACCATGGTGTTATGGTGACTTGATTCACTGTGGAATGTAAATTGGCATTTTGGATGGCCAAATACTCCAATTTACTTCTTTGGTAGAGGATTATCTACCTTTGCCCTGTTGAATTCTGAATCAGTCTTATAGTTTGTGTTATCCAATAAAATGTAGGTGAAATTGAAATATATCTAACTTGAGGCAGAAACTTATGAACTACCATGCAGTTCATTGTGTCTGAATGTTTACTTATGAGACAATGTTTGAGGCAGAGATTTCTCCATCATCTTTGGTACTAGAAAAAATAATGAAGAGTAGAATCATAGTTCATAACAAATATGTAGCATGAGTGAGAAATAGATCCTTGTTGCAACCCATTGTGGTTTGGGAGCCATCTGTCAACTTCCTATGACCTATCCTATCCTTACTGACTCACACATTTAAATTACCTCCCTGGTCCCAGTAGGCAACTGAATTTGTGACACGTGATTTTCCTATAAGTTCTCCTTTAATTTTTAGAATTTGAAAAATCAAAGTCAAGAAGGTTAAATAATTTGTTCAGAGATAGTGAAATCAATATCTGCATAGAGGTCTGTTGACTCCAAAGTATACACATTTACTTTAATTCATCACTATCCTATACCATGACACGACTGGAGTCTTTGAACTATGATATGATTGCCATTTCTCTCTCACTGTACTGTAAATAAAATGACTTTGAAATTCAGATTTCTAAAATATCTATTCAAAGATATCTTACTTTTACATTGAAGTTGCTAAAATATAATCTATTTGACAGATTTTTCTATAGATCATATATATAATATTAAAATACAATTCTATAGTCTTTAAGTTTATTTTTTAAACAAATTATACCATGTTAACAGAATTTTAAATCATATTTATTGTTTTGCAAACAATTTTTCAATTATTGATATTTTTAAAAATTTCAACAGAAGGTAATAAATTTGGCTTCTTTTCCCCACAAAAATGGGAAATACATTTCAGTAAAGAAAACTTTTTATTATTCTTATATGCCAGTTTGTTGATTTAAAATATAATAAAAACAAAAAATAATTAACATTAACTGATTAGTACATAAAACAATTTACAATTATACTGTAAGCAAGGAAAAAAAACTGATCAGAAACCACTCTGCTTTATAGTAATTTTCAAACAGATGTACTATTATAATACAGTTTATAGCCAACAAATCTGAGCCCATTAATAGAGCACTTCTATAAATACAGATATAACAAAATGATACAGTATTTATTGCAACAACAAATTAAAAGTTGTCATAATGTATGAAACTTAAATACCCCCCCATTGACATAGTGGCTTCTTATTCCTTAAACATAGAAACTCCACTCTTCACTGTAGAAAGATGAAGTTCTCTCATCAAAAGGCACATTCTTATCTGCAAGAAAAGAAAATGCCATAAATATCCTTTCTAGAAAAATTTAAACACATTTACAAATATGTTGAAGGATATGGAGGGTAGGAAAGAACATAATCAAAGTATTTAATCTAAAGAAATTATATTAAAGAATTCCAATAAAACACATTTATTTTGTTTAGATTAATTATTTCAGATGTTATCATTTAAAGTATACTTCAAACTTTTCAAAGGTTTTTTATATATGACTTCTGTGAGTAAAGACTATATAATATTCATAATAAACTTATCCCCTTATATAGTCTTTATAAATGACTCCAATTGACCTAAGTGTTCAACAGAGTTGACCCTTGAATAACACGTTTTTGAAATTCGTGAACCCACTTATATGAAGATTTTTTTCAGTAAATATATTGTAAATGTTTTGGAGACTTGAGACCATTTGAAAAAACTCACAAATAAATTGCATAACCTAGAAATATATAAAAAATTGCTCAAAAGTATGTCATGATTGCATAAAATATATGTAACAGTACACTCATCTATTTTATCATTTATTAGCATAAAATATACACATTTATTATAAAATGATAAAATGTATCAAAACTTATGCACACAAATACAGACTGTGATGGTGCCATTTACAATCAAGAGAAATGTAAGCAAACATAAAGAGGCAATATTAAATCCTAACTGCATAAAATTAACTGTAGTATATAACATCCTACTATAGTAATTTCATAGTAACCACCTGTTATTGTTATGAGCTCAAATGTTGTGAGTGTTTGCTTAAAACACTGTGTGACACTAATCAACTCCACATGAGCAATTTGTCCCTTCCAGTAAACTGTGTATTGTAGTACAAGTGATAGCTCACAATTCTCACAAATTTTTCACCCTGTTTAGTACAATAATGTAAACCTTGAATAACACCACGGCATCTGTAAGAGGTGACACCAGAGATGCAGGAAGTGCTCCCAAGAAGCAGAGAAAAGTCATGGCATTACAAAAAAGCAAGTTAAAGCACTTGATATGTACTGTAGATTGCAGTCTGTAAAATGGGTGCCTGTCATTTTAAAATAAATAAATCCAATAGAAGGATCATTGCAAAAAAAGAAAAAAAAAGTTGTGAAGCTGTTGCTGCAGCTATGCTAGCAGGCATGAAATCTTTCTGTACTTTTTGTGAAATAACTTATCTCATATTGTGAAAGCAACTTTCATGTGGTTGCATGATTGCTATAAGAAAGACTTATACCTGCTCCCTCCGGCTCTCTCCCCGGCTGCATTGTCTCAGCCCGACACCCGGCACCCGGCACCGCCGGTCACACAGGGAGGCTCTGGGCGCCCGCCCCTCAGAGACTCCGGTCCCATTCCTGGCTTAAGTACTCTGTAGGGGACCCAGTGCCACTCTCGCCACTTACCGCCTTCCCTTTGGAACTTTGGAGCCCTGGAACTCTGGGTCCACCCTGGCTGAGGCACCCAGCATGAGACCCCAAGCCAGAGGACCCAGACAAGCGGAGAAAAACAGATCTGCTTAAACTGCCTCGCCATTCTCCAGAGACTTCCATTGCCCTGCCCACCTATCAACAAACTTTACCTCATTTCCTAAGGCCAGATATTGCAGCGTGTGGGGGAGTTGTGGGTCCCTGCTCCCTCCGGCCCTCTCCCCAGCTCCATTGTCTCCAGCCCGGCACCTGGCACCGCCAGTCACACAGGGAGGCTCTGGGCGCCCGCCCCTCAGAGACTCCGGTCCCTTTCCTGGCTGAAGTACCCTGTGGGGGGCCCAGAGCCACTCTCGCTGCCCACTGCCTGCTCTTTGGAGCTTTGGAGCTCTGGAACTCTGGGCCCACCCTGGCTGAGGCACTCAGTGCGAGACCCCAAGCCGGGGGACCCAGACAAGTGGAGAAAAACAGATCTGGGTAAACTACCTTGCTATTCTACCTTGCTAAAAAGGCTTCCATTTCCCTGCCCATCTATCAACAAACTTTACCTCAGTTCCTAAGGCAACAGCGCGAAACAGGAGACAAAGCCCCACCCCTATGCTGCAATGAAAAACAAAAGGGAGAGGCTGGAATCGGAGATCACAGAAGTGACTCTAGTCTGATCGCTTATTTTGACTTATGATTTTATCATTGAAACTGTTGGTTTAGATTACGTATGGTGTTTACCTTCTGACTTAAACTGTTTCTTGATTTTATTGGCCTGTCTCTGTGTAGCTATCAGTACTCTTTAGGGAATCTTTCTTACCTGTCTTTCTTCACTTCTTCCCGGCCCTGTGTCTCTCTCTCACCTGATAGTTGGTATGTATATCTGTTTTCCCTCTCGCACTTCTCTCTTTCTAACTCCCTATTGACCCCCTCTTCCTCCATTATTTTCCTCTTTTATATGCCCCCTTTTAAAATCTAGGGACCAAGGCTGCATACTGCTGAGTAGACAGACTGTAAAGCAGAGGGAAAAGTGAACAAAGCCAGAAGACCCTCATAAGGAAGAACAGGTCATTGCAGAAGAGAAATAAAAGCAACCCCACCTTCCCACAAAACAGAATTGAAGAGGGGGAGGGAAAAGGGGAGAGGGAGAAAAATCTACAGAAATGAAGAAAAACCAAAAGAAGAGTATGGGTCTCTCCCAGATGCCTGGGAGAGCAGACATTGAGAAAACTGACTTTGGAATGCAAACAATGAAAATCCCCCAGAATGAAGGGTCTCAAAATGCAAATGTAGATGTCAAAACAATAATGGAGAGATTAAAAAGAATTGAGGAGACACAAGAAGAAACTAGGAAGGAGCTGATATCTGAGATAACAGTAATAAAGAATACTGTGAATGAAATAAATAACAAATTGATAAGCATGGAAAGCAGAATTATCTAAGCAGAAGAAAGAATCTCAGAGCTTGAGGACCAAAATATAGAAATAACCCAAACTCTTAAAAACACAGAAAATAAGCTCAAAAAGACAGAACAAAACATTCAAGAGATGAGTGACTACCTCAAGAGGCCTAACCTAAGAATAATCGGATGCCCTGAGGCAGAAAGAGAAACAGAGACCACATTGGAACAAACTTTCCATGAGATCATTCAAGAAAACTCCCCTTATCTAATCAGTGATGCAAAAATTCAAACACAAGAGATTCAGAGAACCCCCACAAGACAACAAATGATAAGACCAACTCCTAGACACATAATAATTCGCCTAAATAAAGTAGGCACAAAAGAAAAAATCCTAAAGGCAGCAAGAGAAAAAGGCCAGATTACCTACCATGGAAGACCAATCAGAATAGCAGCAGATTTATCGGCAGAAACCCTGCAGGCTAGGAGAGCTTGGAGCCCTATCTTCAAAGTCCTAAAAGATAAACAATTTCAACCAAGAATAACCTACCCAGCCAAGCTAAGCTTCATCAGTGAGGGAGAATTAAAATCTTTCCCAGATATCCAATCCCTAAGAACTTATGCTGCCACCAAACCATCTCTACATGAAACACTTAAGAAAGTACTAAACACAGAAGAAAAGGAAAAAAGAACAACATTCTTCACAAGAGTACAGGGAAAAGAATAAAATATACACAAACCAACCCCAAAACCAAAAGAAAGACAAACAAAGAAAAAAGAAAAACCAAGTGGAAGAACAACAACTCAATAAGAACTCCATGATAGGGACGAACTCTCACATTTCAATAATTAGTCTGAATGTGAATGGACTAAACGCACCACTGAAAAGACACAGAATGACAAAATGGATAAAATATCACTAGGCAACAATATACTGCCTTCAAGAGACCCATCTCACTAGAAAGGACATACACAGACTCAAAATAAGAAGATGGGAAACAAATTTTCAGGCAAATGGAACACAAAAGAAAGGAGGAGTCGTGATCCTAATTTCAGACAAAATACCATTTAAGCTATCAAAAATTAAAAAAGATACAGAGGGCCACTACATAATGATAAAAGGTTCACAAGAAATATCTATCCTAAACATATATGCACCCAACATAGGTGCGCCAACATTCATAAAGCAACTTCTAGGAAAACTAAAGAAAGACATTGATTCTAACACCATAATAACTGGGGACTTTAATACACCACTCACAACCTTAGACAGATCATCAGGACAAAAAATCAGCAAGGAGATCCGGAACCTCAATGAGAGCCTGGACCAAATGGACTTAATTGATACCTATAGAACACTCCATCCAAAGACCACAGAATACACATTCTACTCATCACCACATGGAACATATTCTAAGATCGACCACATAATTGGACACAAATCAAGTATAAGCAAATTTAAAAGGACTGAAATTCTACCATGCACCTTCTCGGACCACAGTGGAATAAAAATAAACATTGACACCAACAAAGTCCCTCCAAAACCCACAAAGACATGGACACTAAACAGCATGATGCTAAATAACTCCTGGGTCAATGATGACATCAAAACAGAGATCAAAAGATACCTGGAAACAAATGAAAATGAAGAAACATCTTACCAAAATCCTTGGGATGCCTTAAAAGCTGTAATAACAGGGGAATTTATATCCCTATAAACACACATGAGGAAAATGGAAGGAATAGAAATTAACAACCTAACAAACCACCTAAAGAAGCTGGAAAAGCAAGACCACAAAACCCCTAATTTCAGCAGAAGAATCCAGATCACCAAAATAAAAGCCCAAATCCAGGACCTAGAAGACAAAAAGATATTACAAAAAATCAATGAAACAAAAAGCTGGTTCTTCGAAAGGATAAACAAGATCAATGGTCCCCTAGCTAGACTGACCAAGAAAAAATGAGAAAAAAACCAAATAAGCACAATCAGAAACACAAAAGATGAAGTCACATCTGACCCTGAAGAAATGCAAAAGATCATTAGAGACTACTACGTACACTTGTATGGAAACAAACTTGAAAACTTAAGGAAATGGAGGACTTTCTGACATCACACAACCTACCTAAGTTGGAACAAGAAGAAATTGAGACCCTAAATAAACCAATAACAATCAAGGAAATCGACTACGTAATAAGAAAACTTCCTACAAAAAAAAGCCCTGGACCAGATGGCTTTCCAGCAGAATTCTACAAGACATTTAAGGAGGAGCTGATACCAATCCTATTGAAGGTATTCCAGGCGACTGAAAAAGATGGAACGCTCCCCAAATCATTTTACGAAGCCAACATCACATTGATACTTAAGCCAGGTAAAGATCCAGCAATGAAAGAGAACTACAGGCCAATATCTTTGATGAACATAGATGCTAAAATTCTCAACAAGATCCTAGCAAACCGGATTCAGCAATACATCTCAAAAATCATCCATCATGACCAAGTAGGCTTCATTCCTGGGATGCAAGGCTGGTTCAACATTCATAAAACCGTAAATGTTATTAAAGACATCAACAGATGTCAAAACAAAAACCACATGATTATATCATTAGCTGCAGAAAAAGCTTTTGATAAAATCCAGCACCCCTTCTTGATAAAAACTCTTGAACATCTAGGCATACGGGGAACATACCTCAAAATAGTAAAAGCCATCTACGAGAAACCCACAGCAAGCATACTCCTAAATGGACAAAAATTAGAACCATTTCCCCTGAAAACTGGAACAAGACAAGGGTGCCCACTCTCACCCCTCCTGTTCAGCATAGTATTGGAAGTCCTGGCTCGAGCAATCAGAGAAGAGAAGGCAATCAGGGGTATCCAAATAGGAAAAGAGGAAGTCAAGTTATCTCTCTTTGCAGACGACATGATTGTATACCTTGAAAACCCAAGAGAATCTGTCAAAAACCTCCTTACACTGATAAAGACCTTTGGCAAAGTCTCAGGATACAAAATAAATGTACAAACGACAATCGCATTTCTCTACACCAATAATAAACAAACAGAAACCCAAATAAAAAAACACAATTCCAGCCGGGCTCGGTGGCTAAGCCTGTAATCCCGCGCCTTTGGGAGGCTGAGGTGAGTGGATTGCCTGAGTCCGCGGGTTCGAGACCCGCCTGGGCAGGGAGACCTCATCTCTACAATAAATCAAAAAATCAGCTGGGCGTGGTAGCACATGCCTGTAATTCCGGCTACTTGGAAGGCTGAGGCGGAAGGATCGCCGGAGCCCAGCAGGTCGAGGCTGCGGTGGCCGGAAGCGGCCACTGCACTCCAGTCTGGGCGACAGAGTGAGACTCCAACTCAAAAAAAAAAACAAAAAAAAACACAATTCCATTCACAATAGCTGCAAAAAAAATGAAATACCTTGGCATCTTCCTAACCAGAGAAGTGAAAGACCTTTACAAGGAAAACTACAAAACACTACTCAAAGAAATCAAAGTTGACACAAACAAGTGGAAAAATATCCCATGCTCATGGATCAGAAGAATCAACATTGTGAAGATGTCCATCTTACCTAAGGCAATCTACAAATTCAATGCAATACCCATCAAATTACCAGCAACATTCTTCTCAGACCTAGAAAAAACAATGCAGGAATTCATATGGAAACACAAACGTCCAAGAATAGCCAGAACAATCCTCAGCAAAAAAACCAAAGCAGGTGGTATCACACTACCAGACTTCAAACTTTACTATAAAGCTACAATCATCAAAACAGCTTGGTATTGGTATAGGAACAGGCATATGGATCAATGGAAAAGAATTGAGATTCCAGAAGCAAAACCTCAATTTCTCAACCAACTCATCTTTGACAAAGCCTCCACCACCTACCACTGGGGAGAGGAGAACCTATTCAGTAAATGGTGCTGGGAAAACTGGCTGACCACATGCAGAAGATTGAAGCAGGACCCCTATCTATCCCCATACACAAAGGTTAATTCCAAATGGATCAGAGACCTAAAGGTAAAACCTCAAACCATAAGAACCTTAGAAAATGAAGGAAAAACCCTCATGGAAATCAGAACTGGCATCCAATTCCTGAACAAAACCCAAAACCCACAGCTCATAAGACAGAAAATAGACAAGTGGGACCTTATTAAACTGACAAGCTTCTGCAAAGTCAAAGAAACCATCAAGAGAGCAGGGAGACAGCCTACAGACTGGGAAAAAGTATTTGCCAACTCCAGGTCCGACAAAGGCTTAACATCCTGGATCTACAAAGAACTCAAGCGTGCTGAAAAGAAAAAAATAAACAACCCCATTAAAAAATGGGCAAAAGATATGAACAGACACTTCACAAAGGAAAACAGCCGAGCAGCCAACAAACACATGAAGAAATGTTCAACATCACTAATCATCAGGGAGATGCAAATCAAAACCACACTGAGATACCACCTAACCCCAGTCAGAATGGCAATTATCAACAACTCAAAAAATAACAGCTGCTGGAGAGGGTGTGGTGAAAAGGGAACACTTCTACACTGTTGGTGGGAGTGTAAACTAGTGCAGCCTCTGTGGAAAGCAGTGTGGCGATTCTTAAAAGCTCCAAATACCAACCTCCCATATGACCCCGCAATCCCCCTACTGGGAATATATCCTGAAGAACACAAATCACTCTATAAAAAAGATACCTGCACACACATGTTTATCGCAGCACTGTTCACAATAGCAAGAACCTGGAAACATCCATGCTTCCCGTCAAAAGAGGACTGGATTAAAAAAATGTGGTACATATACACGATGGAATACTACGCAGCCATAAAAAAGAACAAAATTTTTTCATGAATTTCGCAGTAACCTGGATGGAACTAGAGTGTATAATACTGAGTGACCTCTCACAGAAACAAAGATCCGAGTATCACATGTTCTCACTCATATAATGGACCTTAAACATCCAATGCAATACTATAAGAAAATGACTGACCGTACTGGGAAACTATGGTGGGGGGAGGGAGATGGGATTAACAGTAGCAAATATCTGTCTGGGTACTGGGAAACATCCCATATCAACAGGGTGCCTGAATGAAATGCAATTGTATACCTAACCCTTAACTGTACCCCACAACTTCACAATAAAAAAAAAAAAAATCATCCATCATGACGAAGTAGGCTTCATTCCTGAGATGGGGTGATTCAGCATTAGCAAGACCATAAATGAAATTAAATGCATAAGAATGTAAAAACACAAACCACATGATTATATAATTAGATGCAGAAAAAACCTTTGATAAAATCCAGCACCCCTTCTTGATAAAAACCCTCGAACATCTAGGCATACCTGGAACATACCTCAAAACAATAAGAGCCATCTATGAGAACCCCACAGCCAGTATACTGTTAAACAGACAGAAATTGTAACCATTTCCCCCCAGAACAATACAAGTTTGCCCACTCTCACCCCTCCTGTTCAACATAGTTTTGGAAGTGCTAGCTAGAGCAATCAAACAAGAGAAGGAGATCAGGGGTATTCAAACAGGAAAAGAGGAAATCAAGTTATCCCTCTTTGTAGATGACATAATTCTATACCTCAAAAACCCAAGAGAATCTGTCAAAAACCTCCTTGCACTGATAAAGGACTTTGGCAAAGTCTCACAGTATAAAATAAATGTGCAAAAAACAATCACATTTCTATACACCAATAATAAACAAACAGAAACCTAAATAAAAAGCACAATCCCATTCACACACAAAAAAAAGAAAGACTTACATATAGATTCTCAATATAATTTGAAAAAAAGCAAAGTCATTATAAGACAACTTAAAGCAAAAGGATCTAAAGCTGGAGAATTTAATGCATCAAAGGATGATTCGATAATTTTAGAAAGAGGTTTGACTTTAAAAAATCAAGTTAAGAGAAACAGCTTTTGCAGACCAAGAGGCAGCCGAGTTCCCAGATGTCATTAGGAGAATCATTAAGGAGAAAGGATATCTGCCTAAACAGGTTCTTAATGCAGATGAAAGTGCCTTATTCTGGGAAAAAAAAAATCCACAAAGAATATTTATAGTAAGAAAAAGAAACAAGCATCAAAATTTAAGGCAGAAAGAACAGGCTAACTCTATTATTAATGCAGTCAGGTTTATGAACAAGAATAATCTACAAAGCTGCTAACCGCCCAGCCTTGAAGAGAAATGTAAACAACAGGTACCAGTCTTTGGGTTGTACAACAAGAAGGTCTGGGCAATAAGAGCTCTTTTTCTGGATTGGTACCATTGGTGCTTTGTCATTGAAGTCAGGATGTACCTTGTCAGTAAGTGACTGCCTTTTAAAGTTTTTTTTTTTTTTTTTTAATATATTGGACAATGCCGCTGGCTACTCAGAATCCCATGACTTATCAATAAAAATGCTGAAGTGGTCTGCTTGCCCCAAAACACAATGTCTCCAATTCAGTTATCTGATCAGGAGGTCATAAGAATCTTCAAAGCTCATTACATCCAGTCATTTATGGGAAGGATGTCACTGTTATGGAAGAAAACCTCACCAGGAAGAACATCATGAAAGTCTGTGAAAGTCTAAGAGAAATACACCTTTGAAGATGCCATCATCGTTATAGAAAAAGCCTTGAAAACCATCAAGCTCAAAATAATAAATTCTTGCTGAAAAAAACTGTGTCCAGATATTGTGCATGACTTCACAGGATTTAAGACAGAGCCAATAAATGGCATAATAAAAGAGATTGTGGATATGGTAAAAAAGGTGGGAGATGAAGAATTTTAAAGATATGGACCTTGAAGAAACTCAAGTGCTAATAGACATTGCACTAGAGATTGAATTAACAGAAAATGACTTGATGAGAGCTTCTGAACCAGTGTCACACAATAAGGAAGATTATATAAAAGATTCAGTGCCAGAAAAAAAAGACAGTAGACAGTCTGGCAGAAAGATTCTGATTAGTCAAGGTTGCTTTTAGAACGTGAATCCTTCTATGATACGGGCACTAAAATTAAAGCAAATGGTAGAAGAAGAATCGGAACCAACAGAAACATTTTTTTTTTTTTTTTTTTTTTTGAGTTGGAGTCTTACTCTGTTGCCCAGACTGAAGTGCAGTGGCCGCTCCCGGTCACCGCAGCCTCGACCTGCTGGGCTCCGGCAATCCTTCCGTCTCAGCCTCCCAAGAAGCTGGAATTACAGGCATGCGCTACCACACCTGGCTGATTTTTTGATTTATTGTAGAGATGAGGTCTCACTGCCCAGGCGGGTCTCGAACCCGCGGGCTCATGCAATCCACTCACCTCAGCCTCCCAAAGGCGTGGGATTACAGGCTGAGCCACCGAGCCCGGCTCCAACAGAAACATTTTTTAGACAAATGAAAAAGCAAAAAAGTCAGATGTACTTCCATAAAGTTACTCTAAGTCTGCCTGCCTCTCCTGACTCTTCCTCTACCTCTGCGACCCAAGACACAGCAAGACCCACCTCTCTTCTTCCTATTCCTCCTCAGCCTTATTCAACCTGAAGACAAGAATAAAGACTTTTATAAGATCTACTTCCACTTAGTGAATAGAAAATATATTTTATTTTCTCTAACTTTTCTGTAAGAATACAGTATATAATACATATAACATACAAAATTTGTGTTTTTTGTTTATGATTTGGTAAGTCTTTCAGTTAACAGCAGGTTATTAGTAGATACGTTTTTTTGGGAATCAAAAATTCATATGTGAATTTCCAACTGTGTGGGGCCAGTGTCCCTAACTTCCATGTTGTTCATGGTTCAACTGTACAGTTGTTCCTATAGTTTATGTAAATACAATTATTTAATTTTCCTGTCTCCTCAGAAATAAGGATTACTTAAAACTGCAGGTTTGAAATTATACTATAAAAACAATAAATGCTTTGGATATGTATAATATAGTAACAAAAATAATCTAAATAGAAGACAAGGTTTTCAATAAATGTTACAGTGAGAGCAGTTTGCCCAGTTTTTCCTCTTAATGACTAGTTTATGGTAGTATGAATTTATATTTTCAACATTCTCATTTTTATAGACCTTAATTATAATTATACAACTTGCTTTACTATTCCTTAATCCAAATACTGGCTTCAAATAATCTTTTGCTATTAAGAGTCACCACAATCAAAAGCATTTAGTCAAGCAAACAGTAGCCAAAGGTGTGCATATTTTACAAACTTAATAAATCTTCTCATATAATCATCAATAACATTTAGAACTTCATTGGAAAAATGTCTGAGAGTGATTCATCTTTATTCCATCTGAATCTTTAGTCAGCAATCTATATTTCTCTAAACGGTTAGTATAAGCTAGTGAGGTTCTAACATATTTTTATATTGAGAATAAATTTAAGTCTTTCAAAAAACGGAGGTTATTTAAAACAACAACAATAAAACACTTAAAATTTATTTTACACAACCCTTTTTTAATGCATGGTCATTTTGATAATGAATCTGTAAATTGTGAATAAACATCAATCTGTAAAATCAGAGCTGCTGTTTCATATATTAGAAAAAGAACACAAACTGACTAGAACCTAATCCAAACTCTATCACTAAATAGTCTTTTGAATGTGACAACTTATGAGAACCTAAGGATCCTCCAGTAAATGGCACCTAGCACATGAAGCAGCTCTTAACATATGGCTTCAGAATGCTGTTTTGAGACTCATAATTTACCTCAAAATGTATGCATCTGAGCATAACTGTCTATTATGATCTATCATATTACATTGTGTCCAACATTTTTCTGAAGCATTTTATATTTATAAGACTGTATGACCAGTTCTCACACTTACAGTATTGTATTCCTTTAGTGGGAATTTCCTCAGAATCCCATATAAGATGTTTTCATCCTGTCAGCACATAATATTTGCTATATGCAACCACCATTTTTCAATCCCTCCTTAGCTCGACTAAGCCACAAGAACCAAACCCATCATCATCCAGCCTTAAACCTAGTCTTCCTCAGTATCCTCTCAACTCACATAATGATAATGTTATCTATTAAGTTATCACTTCAGTGGGAGCAGTGAGGTTATCTCTGACTATTTTTCTTGTCCTGAGTATTGCTGAGTACTATTATCTAGTCAAAGTCTTTCAATTCCTTATTCTCTGCCCTGGCTTTGACACCTCTCATCTGAAAATTGAAACAGCCTCAAAATATTGGACTCTTAGTTTTTTTTTTTTTATAAACTCTAATTCATCTTTCACAAGGTCACCAGAATCCTCTCCTACAACATAAATATGACAATATCACTTCATTCAAAAGCACCTGATAATCTATGGGCATTTTCACAACTGAAAAAATCCAAATCCTCAGTATATTTTTTTTTAACGTGATCTTCCTGATTTGAGTATTCTACAAAGGCTCACAGCATGCACACATTCTTGTAGAAGGCCATACATGATTCATGCATTCAACTCTGCTTGACATGCAACTTTTTCTCCTTTCATAAGCTCTTATTTGATTATCTTTCGTCATTTTAAAAATAACTACAACTCAAATATCACTTCCTCAGTGAAATCTCTTATGTTGCTATTCCTAACTCAAGTTGTTCTTTCTCAGGAATCCCATAACTGTTCGAAAATATGTGGATGGAAAACTAGCTAAGAGTTCCTACTGCCAGGAAAGGTGACATAGAAATTGTAGAAGGTAGATCGGTTGACTCAAATAAATCTGGAGACAGAACCAGGAGTAGAGAGTATAATCTGTGTGGATCTGATAGCAGGAGGTTCTTTTGGCAAAAAATGGCAGGAATAGAGGCTGAGGCCCTGAAACCAAGCAGGAAAAGCAGTACCTCAGAGGCGACCACCAAAGACAGAAGACTGCAAATGCACCCTTTCCTAAAAACAGTGCTGTATTTCATAGTTTATAAAATATACAAGTTTCATATTTCAACACAAGTGAACTTGGGATGCATCTTGCAAACAATGGCATCTAACAATAACCATCAGGGGGGTAGTTCTTACACAGTTGTCATTGCCTATATGTGTGGGTCAAAGCTCTTAGTACTGTCACTTCAACTGAGTTATATGCATTGTTGGTATTATAAGAGATGAGTCTAATAATGTTTAAAATATCTTCAGAAGGATTATATCATTAATTGCCACTGAAGCAATGTATGATGTATGTAGAAAGACATGAAAATAAAGAGCAATAAGCTGTGATTTAATATCAGTGAAGCAAATATTTGTCACTGAAAAATGGTGCCAATTCCATATATTCTTGCTCAGAAACAAACATGTCTCTTAAGATGGGACAATACCCCAGATAAATGAAACTCTGTCAGTTTCTGTTTTGAAAAACCATTACATAACAAACAGTGCTACTGCAAGCAGAAGTTGCCAAATTCTTCAGAAGGGACGCACAGTTTGAAAGTATTAAGAGGCTAGTGTGCACAATTCTCACAATTTAAGAATAGCATTACATCATTTCATAATTAGCAGCTATTTTTTCTTTCTTAATGGTCTGCTTAAAAGTAACAGTGTCTTAGATTAAAGGAATAATAATATATCTCTGCAGAACGTAGATCAATTTGGAGTAAAAAAGAAGGAGAAAACAGGGGTAGAATCTTTTATTAATGATGTTGAAATATGGAACTGACAAAGTTGAAGTGGAAATAGCTGAACTAATTGGAAATGGCAAGTTCAAGTTCTTCATTATTAGAATATAAGGTGTAGAAAAATAGACTTTTATGTCCTTGCTCAACTACAGTCTATGATAGTGACAGTATAACCAGTACACATAAATCTATTTCAAATGTGTAGGCTCACATGGAAATAAACATAAGAAACCATACTTACTGCCTTAATGGCTTCCAATATACTTAAAACGAATATGGAACATACTGAGTTTTGTGTGCTACCACATTTAATCGTTAAAAACATTTTTAAAACTATGTTCATTCATTTAAACACCAAATGTATATGGAGTTTTTATTATCTGTTAGGAATATTACTTGATACTGGGTAGAATGGTGGTGATGGGAGGAAGGAAAGAAAAAAAGAAAAAAAAAGGAGGGAGGGAAGGAAAAAAATAAGAACATATGAAAGGGGCACAAAAAAATCCAGAATTTATAAAAAGTGGGTTTTTACTCTTACATGTTTGAAAACCAGTAACCTTCAGAGTAATCTCCATTTGATTCAATACACTTATCAAGACTTTCCACTGCTCAAAACAGTTTTTGAACTCCTCAACTTTGATGCCTTTTCTTGCCTCAGCGGTTTTTTGTTTTACCTCTTCCACATATGCAAAACGTTAGCCTTTGAGGACTTTTTTCATATGGAAGAACAAACAAAAAATGTCACTAGGGGGTGAGATTGGGTAAATAGGGAGAATGGAACACAGCGTCATGATGTTTTCAGTCAAAACCTGCTGAATACTCAGCCCTGTTTGGGCAAGTGCGCTTCCCACCATGAAATGGGTAAAGGTGTTAAAAGAATCTCAAGAAAAAAAAAAAAATCATTGAAGCCAAAAGCAGTCTCACAAAATGCTAGCTGGTACACTGATGCCCATGGCTTATTAGAACACTTCCCTAGTAGAAGAAGCTATACTACAAGGGACTCTCACCCTCCAAAAGACAAACTTTTTTTGGGGGGGGTGTCCCACCTTGTAATTCCCTTTTTTTTTTAAATTGAAAATCACAAATGAACCTTAGGAATCACTTACAGGATAAAAACCCTTGACTTAGAATAGAAATCTGTATTCTAGTATCAACCTTGTCAATTTACTTGCTCAACATTCTAAAGTTTGTTGTTGTTGTTTTTTGTTTGTTTTTTAAAGAGGGATAAGACAAATCCTTTCCAAGAGAAGATTAAGCATTGTCATTTTATGGTAGTCTTCAAGATGAAAAGAGACAACAAAATTACAAAGCCCAAAAACTGGGAAAGAGTTTTAAAATGCAGTCTAATGACATTATTTGGCAGGCAACTAGATAGGGAAGAAAAATCAAGATGCAGGATACTGGTCTAAGGTCAGTCAGTCAGTGACAGGAAGCTGGAGAAGCACTTGAGTCTATATAATTGTTCTAGTGTACCGTATTTTACAATACTGCTCAGTCCTAGAGGGTTTAATCACTGAAGTCTAAAGATTAGATCTGATGTCAAATGCTCAAATGTACAATTTATAGAATTCTCTTTGTAACAAAAAAGTTACTATGGTTATGGCAAAAGATTCCCAATCCTTTTAGAAACAAACAAACAAGCAAACCAGACTACTTGTATGCTCTATGCTAGTACTTTTTTGTCTTGCATACCTCTCACTTCTCTGCAAAACTGCTACTCATGAAAAATAATTCTCAGAATCCTTGCCTTCATTCAGTAAACCCCTCAATCACAAATATTTCTCTTTCATCAGTGGCCAAATTTAACCTCTAACAAATATTTTAAATAGTTAACTAATGACACAGTATATGCTATCTACTAAACACGTATTTTCTCCTTTATGCTTGCTAGTAAAATATAATTTTGTGTGTAAGTGTGTGTGAGGAAAGGGGTGGCAAAGTTTGCTGGGAGGGGACAGTTTTGAGGAATTTTGGTTTCCTAATAAAGAGGAAGATGTGACATAGGTTCTTTCCTTCTACCATCTTTTGCCTAAAACACAGCTGTTCTGACTGAAACTACAAGCAGATAACTAGGATAAGACAAGCATAAAAAAGGTTTAAGAAAGTCACATGGATATGGACCCTGTAATCAAAAGGCCATTGAATTAATACCAAGAGCCAACCACTGCAGACTTCTCATGACATGAGAAAAACTTTTGAGTTTATATAATGCTGGATTTACTATTATTTGTAGTAAAAGATCATCCCCTCTCCCAGTCACCCTAAAGTCACTGTGTTTTTTCTATAAGGCAAAGAAAGTATACAATATTAATAAATTTCACGGAAATCTTGGTTTGACTATTCACCAAGCTTTAAGAATGCTCCATTTCTATACATCATACAATGATATCATTTAAAAAAATACATTATTTTAATGATGACTTAAAAGCAAATCCAGAAAAACTTAAAATATCAAAATGGCTATAAATACAAATCACATATTAACAGAAAAATTGTTCTAGTACATTCAAGAGTATTGTTATTGATTTTCAGTTAAATAAATTTGCAAATATTAGACTCTCAAGTCCTTTTAAATAAGATATAATGTCTTTGAATTTTAGATAATGAACACTATCTGAGAGCACTGGACAAATTTAATGACTCATTAATTTTGTTTAGGACTTTTTCTGTCCATAAACTTGACGCCCATGTCCCTATGTTGACCTGCAATTCCATCTATGTAAAACAACTATATGATTAGTAATGTTCTTTCTCCCATGTCCTTCCATCACACTATAAAGGTTCTGCAACTCAAAATAATAATAAAAAAGATGAATACAACATGATTGCACATGTGTGTGGAATCTAATAACGTTGAACTCATTGAAGTAAATAGTAAAATGAAGGTTCCCAGAGGTGTGGGGTTGGTGAGAAAGGGAATGAGGAGTTGTTGACCAAAGGGCATAAAGTTTAGCTTTTGAGATCCACTGCACAGCAAGGTGATTATGGTTAATAATAATGTATATTTCAAAATAAGAAAGTACATTTCAAATGTCTTACCATAAAAAATAAGAGGTGAGTGTGATGCTGGATATGTTAATCAGTTGATTTAATCATACCACATAGTATAGATATATCAAAATATCACATTGCACCCCCATAAATGTGAATAATTATTTGTCAATCAAAAATAATATAAGAAATGTTAAAAAATTTAAAAAAGAATCTGCAATCCAAACAATCACAGCAGAAGGTAAATTTAGAACCAAAGCAGCGAGCATTTTATTGAGTAAATCAACTTATATACGAATAGAAACTTGTGATTCATCTGTTTTATAAGAGCATTCATTTCATAGTTTAAACTAGATCATTCGAGCACTTGTATATCTGTGCCATCCAACACAATAACCGTGATGCACATCTGGCAATCTAAATTAAAATTTCAACTAGTTAAAATAAAATTAAATTAAAAATTCAGTACTTTAGTCACATTAGCAACATTTCAAAAGCTCAAGAGTCACATATGGCCAGTGGCTAACAAATTAGCACACTGTAATGTCTAATTATTAATGAAGAAAGGCAAATTTTCTCCTGTGGCTCAATGCCACAGACAAGTAAAATATATTATATAGAAGTTCTTTTGCTACTTGTTTAAGTATGACAAATACAGCATAGCTTCCTTTAAATAAAGTACAAACTATCCAACTAATAATACAGCACTCAACAAACTAAAATAGAGATTTCTTTCTAAAGTAAACATTAGTAATTTACCAGAAGTTTATGTTCAATTGACTTTAAATAATCTTATTGTTTATTCTGATACTATGTTATACCCCCAAATTAAGGCAGCAGTGTTTTAAAAAGTAGAAATATAGTATTTTCAAACTGATAACTATTTTAGTAAGATCTTCTTAATGAGAGTGTCTGGCTTAAGCACTAATATCAAATCTGCAAACTGATATATTGATGTCAATAGCCAGAAAATATTTTATGACCACATGACACACTGAGCACAATTTGTAACGAACATATACACAATGAAATTAAATTTAATGAAGCAGAATAGAAGTAGCCAAAAAGCAAATTTAGGGCTTTTTAAGCTATATACTTGGCAGAAACTACTAGATTAGCTTTGAAGTGACAGGAGTCCTAGCTTTTAGAAGCTGCTACCCAGATTGTCAAAATGGCCTCTGTTTTATATCATTATAAAATAATAAGAATTTTAAAAAATCATTAAATAATTTTTATTTTTTATTTTTTTGTTTTTAATTCCTACAAAAACAATGGTTGTATATATGTGTGGGGTGCATGTGATATTTTGATACAAACATATAATGTATAAAGATCAAGTCAGGGCCATTTCAAAATAATTTTACCGTTCAACAGAAATCAAACAAAATACCAAGAAAGTATTAGAAGATAAATGGAAAGTATCATTTCTATTTGTTGTTTTGTGATGTAAAGCACTTTATTAAGCTTGTGTTTTTGAGACTGTTTATGAGAATTTGTCTGCAACATATTTCTTTGAGAAAGATGAAGGCATTTTTAGTCAGCATAAGCTGCCTCTGATTCCTCATCAGGTTTTCTGTCCTAGAGAGGTGAAAATTCTTCCCAAGAGTTAGGGAACTGAGATTTGGTTTTCAATTTTATAATTTCTTTGTGCAAAATGATTCCATAACTAAACCCCCCCAAAATCAGGCTATTTCACAAAATCAGGATAGCAACAACACATTCCAGAAAGTTATATTAATCAAGTGGCTCAAGCTATTTTTTTCCAGTTACCTACACATTTTTCCCATTTGACTGAATTAACCTCAATGCTAAAAGTACTATAGTGGTAATGGTGGTTAACCCTCAATATCCCTTCCACCTCAAAGGATCATTCTGAGCTAATCACAGTATATCTATTTTTCTCTACAGGTTTTAGTTTAAGAATGATCACATAACCTAATCCTGGCCAATGATATGGAAAAAAAATACCTCTGTTCGAGGACTTCTGGGAAACCTTTTTCTCATTCTTAAGAAAGAGACACAGAAGAGCTAATCCCTAGCTTCCACTGAAAGTTACCATCTGGTTGTAATTATAGGAACTGCTAGCATGATCGTATTACCAGCCTAAGAATGATGCCAACACGTAATGATGAACAGAACCAGGGGATCACAGAAGAGCAAGAGCCCTGAGGTACTGTGCCTGGAATTGGTCCTATCTGCAAAACTCTGTTATATGAAATGACACATTTCCTTTAGGAAATGTATATTAAACCATATACTGACGTTTTCATATGAGTCAATCTAATATAAGGAAACAGTGAAAAGAATTATCGCACATCTTAATGACCAATAACAATAACTGTTAATATTTTGATGTATTTAGGGTCACATTAAAAACACGTCTCTCAGAAAGAGCTATTTACTAAAAGCTAGTTGTATAAAATTCTAAGCAAGGAAATTCATTCACTTCTCTGGAAATGACTTGCTTCCTGTTTTTTTGTGGATAGAATTTGAAAAATGAAGAGGAATTAATTTTAGAAACACTTAAATAATAAAGACAGTATCAGTAAGGGATGATATAACAATAATTATTAGAAGTTATTCTGCAGACTAATTAGATCCTGCATTGCAGGTGAAAACGCAGATAAATCATATTACTTTTATGCCTTATTTGGGGGCCTTCATTTAAAAAACTAAGAGTAATAGCATGTATGTGTATAAGAAAAAATGGACAGAATTTAGAATAATTCTCTGTATAAGTATAAATCAAATAAATATTAAACAAATGGAATGAGATTGCAGCAGGAGGAGGAGTTTAAATTACTTGAACCACCTGAGCCTCAGTTTTCCTCCTGTCTTTCAAATGAAAGCAAAAGGAACTACTTATTCAGCAAGATGGTTTTGCTAATTTCACAGTACAAGTAAAGAGCCTATTCATGGTGCCTGATACATCATGAACTAAGGTAGGCACTTAATAACAAGCAACTATTATAGTCACTCCTATTGTATTTCTGTTGTTCCATTCTTCCCAGGCCAGAAATAAATATTTTCTCTATAAAAACCTGACAAATTAATTACTCATTCCCGGCTTGGTTTTTAGTTATTTGAATATTATCCCTTCTAGTAGAATATAGGTTCTTTGTTAATTTTATACAACAAAGGTCAAATATGCATTAAGAATGATAATAAGAGAGAAGTAAATAAGAATAGAAGTAAAGTCAATTCTTCATTAAAAAAAAAAACCTAAGGTAGCTGAAATGTAAGTTAAGTAATTTCAAATAAAATATTTATTTAAAGAGTGAAAGCTAGACCAAATGATCAGTTTTTAAATAGTATTTTTAGTTTGAAGATCTAGGGAACTGTATGTTTCTTCAACCCTCAAAATCCAAATCAACAGTATACTACATATAAGATATGTTTATACATTAAATTATTGTATATTATATAACTATATATTATATTTATCATTCATTAAGCAATAAAATAATTATTGGTTTATGGATGACTATCTTAACCAGATACTTAGTATGTTTTCATAGCTAGTTTTGAACTAGCTTAAATGCTATTTTATTTGAAAACATCACACTATATTAAGGAAAAAAATCTTGAATTAAATTTACTATATTTAATTACACTGGTTAATATGCCTTCCTTAAGTGTGTATACAAGTAAACTGATATATTTATTAAATCATTTTGGGGTTTGAGTGGACTGATAATATCTTAGAGTACTTCTATAAAACTTTCAATAGTTTTAAAAAATTGATCAGGAACATCAAAGAGTCAGCAAGGGAATCATCCTTTCAAGTCAATGACAAAGCCCAAACTGTAACAGTTTTATGTTTCCTGATATTCTTTGGTGGCTGATTTTAATTTGCTTTGATTGACAAAATATGTGGCTAATATAATCAGTACCTTAACACCTAACATATGCAACCACACCCACCAGAGGTTTGCTGTTAAAATCGTCATAAACCCTAACTCTATCTATTGCAGGATATTTGTTGCAATCTTGGCAACTGAAAGTAGAGATATTTATAACAATAACAACAGCAAAAGGATGTCACATTTCTCAATGCTTCTATTACTTTACTGTTCTTTTTTAAAAAAAATATTGGTTATTAGAGAGCTTTGTTTTAAGAATCAATAAAATCCAAAGAGGTACAATATGCAATACAAGGAGAAGGACTAAAATGGAAAAAACACAAAACAAAACTAAAGCTAAAAAAGCAATAAAATAAATAGGGAAATGAAATACTCCTTCTTGAATACTTTTAATATTTAAACACAACGGAAGATACAGCTTTTATTAATAAATAGCATTTTTGAGCAACCCTAGTATTTTTCAAATGTATAAGTGTGTGTGTGTGTGTGTGTGTGTGTGTGTGTGTGTGTGTGTGTGTGTGTGTATGTGCATAGGTTTATAATCATATGAGTATATAGACTTAAACCTATATGTATGTATTTAAATAACCGTAAGGAAAAGCAGTTATGTGAAAATTATTCATACAACTCACCACTTAATAGTTTTTCTAAAATCTATTATCTTATAAGCATATTTCTTTTTCTTTCTTTTTTTTTTTTTGAGTTGGAGTCTCACTCTGTCACCCAGACTGGAGTGCAGTGGGCTCTCCCGGCCACTGCAGCCTCGACCTGCTGGGCTCTGGTGATCCTTCCGCCTCAGCCTTGCAAGTAGCTGGAACTACAGGCGCGCGCTACCACGCCTGGCTAATATTTTGATTTATTGTAGAGATGAGGTCTCACCAAGTTGCCCCGGCGGGTCTCGAACCCACGGGCTCAGGCAATCCACTCACCTCAGCCTCCCAAGGCGTGGGATTACAGGCTGAGTCACCGAGCCCGGCGGTATATTTCTTGAAAAACTAATTTACCAATGACACAAGATGAAACAGAAAATCTGAATAGCCCTACACTTATTAAAGAAATTAAATGTTACCAAAAGTCTTTTCATCAGTAAAAAAATTCATTTCCCAAATAGCTTCACTTATAATTTTTATCAACTATTCAAGGAAGCATTGTACAAACTTTCAAAAAATATAGATGCCGAGGGATCACTTCTCAATACGCATTATGAAAACTGCAAAAGCCCTAAAATCAAAATATGACAAGGACACTACAAAACATATAGTTTCATACATGTGCATAAACCACATGCAAAAAAGACCTCAAGCAAACCCTAGCAAATTGAACACAATACTATATAAACAGGTTATCATGATAAAGTAGGATTTATCTCAGGAATATTAGGTTGGTTTAACATTCAAGAACAAATCAATGAAATTCACCATACTTATCGACCAAAAGGAACAAAAAAGAATCATTTCAGTACTTGCAGAGAAAGCATTTGACAAAACTCAACAACATTCATGATAAAACTCTTAATAATCTAGAAACAGTAGGAAGCTTCTTAATGCTAACAAAGAGTATCTATAAAAAATTGATAGCCAAAATTATACTTAATATTGGCATTAGCCCTACTTAATAGTTACTTACTATAAAAGCACAGCAATAAAAATAACCTGACATAAAATATGTGTATAACTTAGGCTATTCTATTTTAAAACCCCTGATTAGCAACTGTAATTCTATCTTCAATCTTAGGTCTTCTTTTTCATATAACCTAACATAGTTATTGGTTCTAAGGTATTAAATGTATTAAAAATATTATATAGCCTCTCTGGAAAACGTTTAGTCAAATTCCTCTATCAGGGACTAAAAATATCTTATACTATAATATCCACAGAAGTATAGACTTATTTTCATTGGGAGAAAAAATGGCATTAATCATGATTTTCATTTCTTATTGAAGTGAGCCATAATAAGATCTATATGCATCCTTCCCACAAGATAAATTCAAGATTTTGAATAAACTGATAGCACAATGCATGTTTTATCTCTATTATCAATATTAAAATGTCAGATAGAGTCCTGCCTATTGAATTAGTTTCTAATTAAGTAATGGTGTTTGGGATGATCTCATTACAGAAAATAATTTCTAAGCCACAGAAAATAATAGGAATAAACACACCTCCACTCACACCTCTTTAAAAATGCTGCCAATTACTAGAAAAAAAATTGTTGCCACTTTCCTCAAAGTGAAAGACAGAAAAAGGCATCCAAATCTACTTAGATAAAATTTTCTTTTGATTTCCTCTCTTACTCAATGATTGTCCAAAAGGTTATTGTTTAGTTTCTACATATTTGTAAATTTCCCCATTTTCTTCCTGTTACTGATTTTTAGTCTCTATTTCATTGATGTTGGAAAAGATACTTGGAATAATTTCTACCTTCTTCAATTTGTAAAATTTGTTTTGTGAGCTAACTCACATCCCAGAGCTTGTTCCATGGGCACCTGAGAAAAATGTGCATTCTTTTGCAGTTGGGTAGAAAGATCTGTATATGTCTATTAGGTCCATTTGGTCTACAGTTTTGTTCAAGTCAGCTCTTTCTTTATTGAATTTCTGTCTAGATGTTCTATTCTTTATTGTAAGTGAGGTATTCAAGTTCCTTAAATTATTTTATTGCTATCAATGTCTTGCTTCAGAAATGTCAATATCTGCTTTATATATTTAGGTGCTCTGATGTTGAGTCATACTAATTATCATAGCTTCCCGTTAAATGGACCCTCTCATTAGTATATAATGATCTTGTTTGCCTTTAGAGATGGCTTTTGACTTAAAGTCTATTAATCTAATATAAATTTAACAGCTCCTGCTGTATTTTGGCTACCATTCACATGGGATATCTTTTTCTAACCCTTTTCTTTCTTCTTAATGTGTCTTTAAATCTAAAGTGAGTCCCTAATCAGCAGATACAGTTGTTTTGTTCATGTTTGCCTATCTAGGCTCAAACACTAATAAAACTTTATAACTGGTATTGCATGAATGTATTTTTAATAAATGAATAAATTATCAGCATTAAAAACTCCTATATATATATGAAGTTTCTTTATATATACTCATTTTCTCTCTATATAAATACATATTATATATATATATGAAGCTCATATCTATATATATATATAATTTAGTAGCTCAATTTTTGTTGATTCTTCTTTTTTTTAATATCACGATTTCTTTACTCTTTGAATTTGCACCTTTTTCAGGACTCTATTTGTCCTCACTCAAGTAATCCCTCTCCATCCCAACACATCTTTCCTTATTAGGTTCAGTCTTTGTTGCCTCATTTCCCCAATTTATTTTCACTGAAATTTATTCTATACCCATGTAATTTTGTTTATCCAAACCTCTTAGGAAAGATCTTAACACTCGATAAGAATAAACCTGAGTATGGATATTATAGCTACAATATTAGACCATAAACAAGTAGCCCCAAAATTATTCTGCGAGGAGGCACTGTTTACAAATACAATAACGCAAATTAAAAACAAAGTATCTTCAGAATGCCTCTCTCTCTCTCTCTCTCTCTCTCTCTCTCTCTCTCTCACACACACACACACACATACACACACACACACACACACACACACACACACAGAGAATTAATACATATTACAAGAATAAACACATTAAAAGACAAAGCTCTGCAAGGAGATATACAGTTAAGATTTTTTTCCACGATGGCATTCTATTGTTTTTAGCTATTTTAGCAAAACAGTGTGAATGCACGTTATCAGCTAGATAGCACAAAAACTTCATTAAACAAGAACTGAGTAAAATCTGTTAGAATAAAATCTGTTAAATGAAAATCAATTTTATTTCTCTAACTTACTTGGCATGGAACTGCTTCCTGAATCATTGAATTAAATTACTGGAATACTTACCTTCGAGGATGATTGGCATCAAACAATGTGTTATCATCATCCTCATCATCTTGTTCTAAAGGTGTCAATTCCATATTTTCTATGTTCGTGTCCAAAACTCCATATCGCCTTGTCTTTCGGTTTCTTCTTCTCATCCTATTAAATAGAACAAATTAGAGAATAAAAATATTTGAATATGGTATAGAAGATCCTTGTTTATATTTACTTGCAAATTAAAATAATTTACCATTCTGTTGCTGACATAGGCAGCACTTAATGGCAAAGTAGTTACATTTCAGGAATGCAACCGATTTATCATCTAAGATTACTTATACTTCATGAAACAAAGCCTACCCCTACATGTTTGTGTGCCATCGCTGTTTCTTCTATCTGAAATATTCTCTTATCCCTCCGTCAAGTGAATGATGTTGACAAATAATATTTTAGGCCTTAGTTTAGGTAACATATTTTAAGTCTTAAAGACTTAGTTCAAATACTTCTTTACTACAGACTTCTATTCCAGTCTTTTCTCCATGTCTTCCAAGGCCCTTATTGCTGGGTAGAATTAGGTACTTTGTGTCCATCTAAGAAACTGTATGTATATACATACTCATAGTATAGACTGGTAGCTCACAACCCTAGTTGCACAACAGGACACCTTGGGGGTATTTTTAAAAACTCCATTCTTAGGCCATAATTAAATCAAAATATACAGGGACTGGAGCAAAACACCAAAATTTAGTTGACGATTTCATGTGATCCCAATATACGGCAAACCATTATCTCAGGTCAATAGTTCTTGAAGTGTGGTTCTCTGGACCAGTAGCATCCCAACACCTAGTGACTTAAGAAATGCAAATCTTCAAGGCCAGCTCAGAACTAGTGAATAACAAACATTTTGAATGTACGCCTAGAAAGCAGTATTTTAACACTTTGTGTGCTTCTGATGCATACTAACGTTTGGAAACCATTGCCCTAGAAAAACTGAAAAGATTTTAGAGTGCTAAACACTAATTATTGTGAGGTGTATATGAAAGGATCTCATGATTTAGAGCCTTATTCCTAGTTTCTCTATCAATTAACTTTTTTCCTTCAAATCGTTTGCTTCAATTTGCCTTCACATGTGCTTGTCTATGTAGGTGTTTGTTTACCTGTCTCTCCCACTAAGTTCCATGAGGGCAGCAGCAACAACGCCTGCTTTATTCACCACTGCAAAATCACTTTCTAACACACTGCTCTACAGATTAAGATGTTCCTTAAAAATTTGTTGAGGGTCTGAGTGACTTCTAGTTTAGTGATCCAAAACCATGACCCTGCAATGAATGCCTAAATAATCTCCAATGCAATAAGTTCAATGCCACACATAGGAATATATGTTTCACAAAAGTATCTATTGGAGTTTAAAAAAAAAATAGAAGACAGTTCAATAGGTTATCACAAATAAAATTCAGTTTACTTAAATTCTGATTTACTTTGCTTGACATAATAAGTGTGATTTAAAAAAGACACAGGTTATAACACCCACTGTAAAGGGTAATATGAGCCTGTTGAAACATGACAAACAACAGTTCTGGGTCCCTCAGAAACAAACTGCCCTATGCATACATGCTTACATTCAATAAATATACAAGCCTTATTAAGTATCAGGCATTATACTATGTTCCAGATGTAAAGTGCCTAGTCACGATGTTAAAATTTACAAAATATTACTAAGTGTGGACAAAACCAAAGATAATTTTTACCAATCATTGCTTATAGATGTATCTATATACTCATGTAAATGTGAGAGTTAAGCATAATATTTAAATTTACAAATATAGCCCAACTTTACCAGTATGATGACCACTTGTATACCTAATCCTGAATTGCATTATACATCTTTAAAATAAAATACAAATTAAAAAAATAAAAAAACACAAATGCAACCAATGAAAGAATTAATGAATAATATTAGAACTAGCAAAAATGAGGCACCATGAAGCATAAAAGCTAGTCTTTTTTTATAGTGAGAAATCAAGTGTGTTTAGGTTGTTAAATTAATAAGTACATGTGTGTATGTGTGTTCTGTGCACACATTCACACATACCATGTAGACCAGAGGTCTACATTTTTTTTTCTGCAAAGGATTAGATTGTATTTTAGGCTCTGTGGGCGACTTATGGTCTCTGTTACATATGTGTCTCAATTTTTTTTTTTTGCTTTCTTTTGTTTACCACCATTAAGAAAATGCACACACATACATGTGTGTGTGTGTGTGTGTGTGTGTGTATGCAAATTCTTAGCTACTTGGTCTTTTAAAAACATGTCAGCAGAGGGGATTTGGATGGTCTATAGTTTGTCAACCTTTGATGTAGACTTTTGAACATAATTAACAGAAAAACTAAGAGCAGAAATAAAAGTCTTGTCTACAGGAAGTATAAATAGAAAAATACAGGGAAGTTAGTGTATTACTTGTGCTTTAGAACCACATCATCTTACAATATTTGCATGAATTCCTTTGATTTAAAAGTGTAAGTACATAAAGGTGAGTAAAACCAGTTGGCAGCATAAGTTAAAAAAATCGAGTTATAATTTCTCCTCTTTTCTCCTCTTTGCTTTTGCTAAATTTTCTTTTCTTTTTTTTTTTTGTTAAGCAGGATCTACTGGAGGACAGACAGGCTGCCACAGTGGGAGGGGACCCAACGGGGTTGCCTTTTGCTCAGTTTTCTAAGACAATTGGCTTCCCAAACATTCTGGTATTTTCAGTTAACCAAGAATTCTGTTACATGAAATTACTTTTGAAAATAAACTAGATTTTCCCAAATGATATATATCAATTAATATGATAATTAGATAGTCATTATCAATCACAGGATACATTGATAAGTCTTAAAAAAGAGGAATAACATGAGCCTAGAATTTAGTTATCTCATCTGATGCTCTTCTCTACTCTCAAAGTCCTTACCATATCTTGAATGGATTACTATTCCAATAAGTGGTCAAAGTAATCTGCCTAATAATACTCTTTTCCCTAGCAGGTATAGTATGAACCAGGCATATCCAAGGGCTGCACACAGCCCAGCACAGCTAGTAATGTGGCCCTATAAACATTTTTTTTTTTTTAGTCAGAGTCTCATTTTGTCACCCAGACTAGAGTGCAGTGGCCCACTCACAACTACTACAGTCTTGATCTATCAGACTTAGTTGATCCTTTGACCTCAGTCTTCCGAGTAGCTGGAACTATAGGCACAACACCACATCTGGCTAATTTTTGAATTTATTGTAGAGTCAGGGTCTTGCCAAGTTTTGCCCAGGCTGGTCTTAAAGCCCTGGGCTCAGACAATCTTCTTGCCTCCACCTCCCAATGTTCTGGGATTACAGGCATGAGCCATCATGTTTTAATAACATGTCTTTTAATAACATGTGTTTTTTAGCATTTATGTTCTTCCTAACCCCATGTGTAGTTACGTTTTTGAAGTTTATAATCACACCTTATTCATGACATCGCTTTCTGGCAGCCTATACATATGTGAGCAGCTTTTTTCAATTATGAAACACACGAAGAACAAAATTTAAACAAATTTATCCAACAAACTCACTAAGAACTGCAACCACTTCTATTGAACTAGACATTGATAGATTTGTTTTATAAAAACAAAGTCAAATTTTCCACTAGTTTCATATTGTTCTCATTTTTCTAAACTTTATAATCAAAGCATAAAAATTAAATTAATTATTACTATATATATATATACATATACACACACACACACACACACACACACACACTAATTATATCATATAAATTATGTGCAGCCCAAGATAATTACTCTTTACTTGATGCAGTCCAGGGAAGTCAAAAGGTTACTTGATGTATCCCAGGGAAGTCAAAAGATTGGATACCTCTGGTGTAAACTTTGACTGCACTGCTTTGAGCATGTTATTATTTAGTCTAGCTTATGTTTTCCCTTAATTTAATCATGCATGTAAATGGTAGCCTCCAAACATGAATCCAATCTGTTTAAAAACAAGAACCTCTTTAATGTACAGAGACAGAATATTGCTGGGCACCAAATAAATGGATGATGCAGTTAAATTTAAATGAATTTACTATTTTAGTATATATGGATTAATTCATAAAAGAATTAATCAAATAAAAAGTGTGTATTATAGATAAAACTTAAGCTTGAAATGTATCTTTCTAAAAATGGATTTCCTCATTCCAAAAATATAAGCAGTGATGACTATCTGGTCATACAACTATATGGCCATAAAAACATCAAATATAATAAAACATATATATTGTATTACTATATTTGGTGATTTTTCTTGTGAAAAGTCAAAAACAATTATAAAGTTTTCAAATAATTCAGCTGATTCAAATAACTATCTACTTGAAAATACTAACAAACATAAAGTACACATAAAATATAGGACAATTTTAAGTAAAAAGGCTACTTTATATTTCAATATGCACTGTACATTATTTTTAAACAGAAGAGTAAAGGGGGCTTTGAAATCCAGCCAGTTTTAACAGTCACAAATGAATGTCTTCATTAAGCTCATGATACCCAAACTTGTCTACAAATGAATGTCTTCATTAAGTTCATGGTACCCAAGCTTGTCTATATGAATGCTGATAATTATATATGTGTATATTTTTTATTATAGATATGCATACTTTTCCACCCGATATAGCAAAAATGCATATTGAAATATTAAAACACATTTTGCTGGTCCCTGGTGAACATAAAATAAGGACTTTGTCTATAAATGTTTAGCGAGGGAAGTAAGAGAGCATGAGAGGGCAGAATAAAAAAGCTATATCGTTACTTACATTGAATTGCATTTACCCTATCACATGGCATGCACAGATAAATGATTCTGGTCAGATGCTTTCTAGGTATTCAAGTTAATATCCAAATAGCTGACTTAATATAGATGCAGATTCCTTAATGTTCCATTATATTCAGGTGTGTAAGAACTATTTCTTTTCCATTAACATGTATAAGTTACAGTATCAAAATAAAGTGAAACTACCAAAGTAAGCTTGATGAAATTTTATGTAAAAATGTATGATGCCACATAAAATAAACACAACAGAATAAAACTCCATTTTACTTTACTGATCAATGTAACTTGCTGTATCCACCTGATTTGATTCACATGTTTTTTCCTTTTGTTTTTTCTTAACTGAGCAACTGTAGCATATTATTATTCCTTAATTTCTTTTTTTTTTTTTTTTGAGTTGGAGTCTCACTCTGTCGCCCAGACAGGAGCGCAATGGCCACTCCCGGCCACCGCAGCCTCGACCTGCTGGGGTTCAGTGATCCTTCCACCTCAGCCTTCCAAGTAGCTGGAACTACAGGGGCGCGCTACCATGCCCGGCTAATTTTTTGATTTATTGTAGAGATGAGGTCTCACCAAGTTGCCCAGGCAGATCTCGAACCCGCGGGCTCAGGCAATCCACTCACCTCAGCTTACCAAAGTGCAGGATTACAGGCTGAGCCACCGAGCCCGGCTCCTTAATTTCTTTTATATCACATTCAAAATATATTTCTTGGCCTTAATTTCTTTTATATCACACTGAAAACAAGACCGAGGAATATATATACTTACACAGATACATATACAGATACACATTCACCTGTGTGGTTAGACATAATGATACAATATAGTTAATAATAAATTAATGTACAACTACTAATACATAAAGTTTTGTCTTGACTATTTTTAACAAAAAAAATTGAATTACTGATCATGAATAAATTTGAAATTTTTTTTTGCCATTACAACATAAGTGATTAAAATTAGTGAACCACAATTGTAGTTGTCTATACTTTTATCAGGAAATCCAACAAATTGGAGAGATGACATGCAATAAAAATTATTTTGACTAATTTGACATCTCTCTCATCTTTGTTCCCCATTCCAACAACCCAATCCATCAGCTATCAGTTTAACTTTCTCAAGAACCAGACACTAATGAGGGATGAATGTGTTATGAGTTGAGCTGTGTTCTCCAAAGATTGATATGTTTAAGTCTAACTCCCAATAATGCCGAAGGTGACCTTACTTAGAGAGAGGGATATATAGTGACAATTAAGTTAAAATGAGGTCCTTAAGGTCAGCCCTCATCCAATATGACTGGTACCCTTATAAAAAGAGAAAATTTGGAGACAGACATGTATATAGGCAGTATGCCATGTCAACATGAAAATAGTCATCAAAAAGTTCAAGAGAGCCCAGAACAGATTATTCCCTCACAGCCCTCAGAAGGAACCAACCCTGCCAGTACCTTGATTTTGGACTTTTAGCCTCCAGAATTATGAGACAATAAATTTCTGTTGTTTAAGTCACCTTACTTGTGATACTTTCTTATAGTAGCTCTAAAAAAATTAGTACAAAATGCATGAGATTTAATAGGAAAGATCTTGTGAAAGATAAAAACAGAGGGAAACGGTAAGGTGAGGAGAGCCCACAAAGGGTGATGCAGGTTTTTCACTGGTCTGACACCTGTGAAAAAGAGTAGAAAGTAAGGGTAACTGGGTAGGAAAAGCTGTAGTACAGTTCTGAAAGAGTATTGATTAGGCTAATGACATGGTTATAGCAAAAGTTGCCCATTAGAGGCATACCCTGTCAGTCAGGACGGCCAGGCTCTGCTCCACTCAGTCACTGGCTTGGAACAAGCTTAGGAATTATGGCCTTGGCATGAATGCTGTGGTAAATCCAAAGCTGTGGCAGCTGGAGACTGTCAGCCATCTATGCCTCCTGTAGCAGGTTCTTTTGAAAGGAGGTCTCATCAGTGTACCACCAAGGAGGCCTCAGTCACAAGGTACTAATGATTGTACTTCCAGAGAATCTTTGAAATTTATTTATATTGTATCACCATATCACTGTTATCCTATCATCACTTCCTGTGCCTATTAAAATAGCTTCCTAATTGACTATTCTTCCCTTATCTGGTCACCCACTAACCTCTACTTCATCCTGTAAATCTTTAACGGTTTCCTCTTACTCAGCATTAACTAATGAGTCTGTGATACATGGCCTACAGAGATGAGCACAGAATGGCTCATGCTTGTATCTCTGGCCTCACTCTGCTCTTCACTCCCCATTTCACTCACTTTCTGTACTCTAGTCATGCAGCCTTCTCTTAATCCCTCACGATGCTTTCGCTGCCATTAGCCTCACACCCTTTTCCACTCAACATAATATTGTTGTGTGAATGCATATTCATTTTTCAACTCTTAGTTTAAGTATCACTTTCTTAAAGAAGCCCTCTCTGATCTATTTAGCTAGGTCACAAATCTCTATTATTGGCTTTCATAGCATCCATGCACATCTCCTTTAAAGTACTTATCAAAGGTGTACTTGTACACTTATTTAATAACTATTTGTCTTCCCTACTAGACTTTCAGTTTCATGAGAGCAAAAGAAATACCTGTTCTTGCTTACCACAATACCCACAGCATACAAGTTCTTCCATAAAGCAGGTACCTAATAAACATTTACTCAATAAACTAATTGACAGAAATATATAGATTCACAATAAATCTTGCATTTTCTCTGTATATCTAAAATTTATATGTGAATCAACATCCCTAGAATAAAAGAAGCCTGAAAGAACATCGTTTCCAGAAACATACCACAGCAAAATCTAGGAGAGTTAGCTAATTTTTAAAATCATAATATAGATCTCTGGAGTAACAGCCTTTTGTTTAAGGAGAAATGAAAAATACAAGAATATTTAAACATATTAAACATGCCTGGGCCAGGTGCAGTGGCTCAAGTCTGTAATTCCAGCAGTTTGGGAGCAGAGGTGAGTGGATTGCCTGAGCCCACAGGTGCGAGACCAGCCTGGGCAACTTGGTGAGTCTTCATCTCATAATGAATAAAAAAAATAGCTGGGTGTGGTAGCCCACGCCTGTAGTTACAGCTACTTGGAAGGCCGAGGTGGAAGGATTGCCTGAACCCAGCAGGTTGATGCTGGTATGGCTGTGAGTGTGCTTTTGAACTCCAGCCTGGGTGACAGAGTGAGACTCCAACTAAAAAAAAAAAAAAAATGTCCATACTTCAGGACCTCTGATTTCATTTATGATGTTTTCAGTACAATCCAGGTGACTGTCATACTCTAACCAAATTAAAACCAGTAATATTTAGCTTGTATCCTGTGCTGGAGAGTTCCATTTTTATCTTCTGGGTATGTAAATTTATCATAATATAAAAACATAGTTTTTCTTTATGTTCACTATAAATAATTGAAGTTTATATTTTCAAAAGCCAAACTGGGTTTTTATTCTTATTCTTTTAACTTCTCAGCATTCTACATGGAACCATATCCAATGCTAAAGATATTCCTGCCTTCCTATACAAAAAGAAAATAAGATTTAAAATTTATATATTTTTAAACTCTCAGGATCATTATAATTAGCCCACACTGATGTAAGCTTATGGTGTTCTCAGGAACTACTGAAAGATATTTAACACCATGTTAAATTTTTCTGACTACTGTAATTTTGAATTCCTTTAATTTCTTTTCATAATTTGTCTTGGGCCCTGTCTATTGACCTAACAGTTAACAAGCTCCATCACTATCACCTTGGCCATCACAAAGTATATCACTAAGTAGAAGATTCCTCCAAAAAAGTACCCTGCTTATCTCCAGTAAAATGTTCACTGCTAACACCCAAAGGTCAAAAAAAGAAAAGATCAACAGCATGTTCATGTATGTTTAGGATCCTGTTGCTTTCCCAAATAGAAAACTTTTTTCACCTAAGTCCTTGCAACTTGGCACACTCAATCAGTTCTTATGCTTAGATTTGTCTCCTATTCAAAGGCAGGTTAGTAGATACCCCCATGTAAACCCTAAATAAATGTCATATAGCTTGTGTCCTATATGAAACTATGTAGCACATGGTTTCCTTGTCATCTCCCCTCTTTGTCTTCACATGGACATCCTAATCTTTACTTTTAGACCCCTAAAGCTCAGGATGTGACTTTTGAAAAATCTTCTGACCTCCATCTCTAAAATTAAAATGGATTAATTTCCCAATCAACGTTAAGGTCCTATCTTCAACCCAGCACATTCATCTAACATGGCCTGCATGGCTCTGTGACCAACCTCCTCAGTTTTACCCTACAGTCTCTTTTTATTCTCCTTACTCCCATTCCATCTCCAGTCTTGTGAGATCTACCCTTTTACTGATTATAGTTTCAGAGGTCAGATGCCATTAAGGTGTACACACAGAGATGCATATATATAAAATAGAGGCTTAAAATTTATATCTATACATATGTTTTTCAAATAAAATATAAAATATATATGTATATATTTAAAACCTCTATTTTATAAGTGATAAATTCAAGGCATAAAAATAGCAGTAGCAATGTTTTCATAATATGTGAGGGAAATTAAAAAATCACATTATAGTAAACTCCCTGAAGTATATTATAATTGAAATCCTAGATATAAAAGAACTTCAGTAACAATCTTATATGTTACTTTCCCTAATTTCATACACAAAATGGCAGGGTTTGGAGAAAATCAAGTTTGGGACGGTAAATAGTAGAGCTAAGATTCACACACAGTAATTTGACTACTGAGCCAGAGAATTAAAACATTAAGTCAAAGTGTATTCTTCTTTTTATTTAAAGCAGGATTTATTGAAAGGACAGCACCCAAAGTGGGAGGGGATCTGAGGGGGTTGCCCCAAAGTGTATTCTTAATGAAGCAAAGTAATTTAACCAAGGACATAAAACTAGTTGACAAAACTGTCTTGTGATCCTTAATACAACAATCTCACATTATACCAGACTGCCTAATATTTTTGAGGAACTGTACTTCCTAATTCATCCTTTTATGGTAAAAAGAACTTGGCATCTACTTATATTAACACATACAATTATGTTGTCCTAATAAGTCTATCTCTTGGTTTGATCTCTGTAACAGAATCTACTTTTTGTTTAGAGACAACCCTCTTATGGCTTAACAGAATGATAATTCTGTTTAGCGAGCAGTTGAGTCCAGCCCTAAGGAGAACATGATAATAATAATTGGTGCAAACTAATCATGAAAATATAACATTCCTTTTGCCAATCATTGTCTAGTGGTGCACAGATAAAGTCATTAAGGCAAATGAGATAAAAGGAGATGTCTATGGTATTGGGCTTTTGGGAGAGATTTTTTCCCCTGATTTAGAAAAAAAAAAAAAAAAGGAAGAGAAGGTCTCCTTTCATATTCCTTTCCCCACTTTCTGTTCAAGATACTATTGTATGAAAACAAATGTTTGGATCTGAGGTAGGCATCCTATAGAGAGACAAGGATGGAAACATCCAGAATTCTTAATAATCTCCCAAAGCCATTAACCAGACCTGGACTTGCTCATATTCATGATAAGCAAATGACAACAACAAAAATTGTTCTTATGTTCAAGCCACTTTTAGCTGAATATTCTAATACTTAGAGCTATAAACCTCCTAACTAATAAGGACACTTAGCATCTTAGCTTCTCTGAGTCCACGTTGCCATCTTACATCAATTGGATGAATATTTCCTTTTAACACTCTCCTGTTTAAGAACCTTTCAGATAGGTTCTGTTGGCAATCCCTCCACTCTGAATAAGCTGACCAGTTATCTCAACAGTCGTCAATCTAAAATCACACTGCCACAAAAAAATTCCACTAACTCTTCATAGTTTTATCTTACATTTGTTTTTTTCAGCTTAGCACAGTTGTCCCAGCTCCATGTAGATTATTATATCGTTTCCATCAGATTCTCTCCTCAGTGATTTGGAAGTACAAATTAGAGAACACAAGTATTTTCAGACTGCAATCATTAGAGTTCTAGGTTTTTGTGGAGGTGCAGACAACAGTGCAGTGTTGTTTTTAGCTACTTTATACATTAGTGTCTTATCACTAAACAGATGGAAATCTATAATACTAAAATAATGCATGAGACATAATGTCATTGAAACTGTCATGTCCATGCACCTCGTCTTCCTTAAGAAAAATATATCCACCTAAAATCTCTTCTGAGTGAACAGCAATAGTTAATCATATTTTCTACCATGAAAAATCGCCTATTCTTATCCACTGATGATATGGTCCTGGGATGGTCATCTTTTCAAAACCAGGACTGTCAATCTCCAGGCTCACCAAATCTAGACCTCTCTTCCCATCCAATCAGAATATCTACTTTAGGAAGTGAATATGAAAGAAAACATATGCAAGTGTATATCCATACATGAGTATAAAGCAGTCAAGTGTGACAAAGATTAGGAATTATATTGATACTATAAGGTATAGTAAAGGGCATGATGGGTCATAGTAGATCTAAATTATAAGAAAGCGAAAACTCAGAGAAGCCACAGCTGC
The DNA here is from genome assembly GCA_027257055.1 of Cephalopachus bancanus. Taxonomy (NCBI): domain Eukaryota; kingdom Metazoa; phylum Chordata; class Mammalia; order Primates; family Tarsiidae; genus Cephalopachus; species Cephalopachus bancanus. The sequence goes on along the minus strand of JAPVLO010000024.1, from coordinate 8,421,622 downwards.
AGGAAGCTATGGAGTACACACATACACACATACACACACACACACACACACAACACACACACACACACACACACACACACACTGAGTATACACGATATATATGGACGCACAGTGAGTAAGCCAGTCAACAGTAAGAAGGAAAAAGAACTGGCAAAAGATACATTTTGCTGATTTTGTTTGGCAGCATCACTTTTTGAAGAATGAGGATAGTTTAGAAATGGGTTTATGCATATGGGCATAATGTATGTAATTTAAAAGAAAGCCTGGGGAAACAGTACAGATCAAGCTGTTTGCAAAGGCATTATTTGTGTATTATTTCCAGTCTCAATAAAAACTTGTTTTACTATTTGGTAAGATGCAAATTCATTTCAATAAAATAATAAAAATATAATCAATCAATCATTCAAGAATTAACTGAAGAATGCTGAAGAAATGCCAAAGGTAGAATTCAAACTCCGGGCTTGAATGACGCAGCTGTATGACCTTTGGTCTATCACTTCACATGGTAGACATTACCAATGCTCACTAAATCTAGACCTCTCTTCCCTCCCACCTTTGCATAGTATTTACTCACTTCCCAGCTCCCATACATGAGTACTTCTGATCAATAAAACACGAGTAGAAGTAATCGTGTCATTTGTAGGCTGAAACAGCCAAAGATCCTGTGCATTCTTTAAACTTTTTCAAAAAGTTCTGACAACTATGGAAGACATATGTTGAAAAGGCAAAACCAAAAGACTAAAGGCAGTTAAATTGCTGAGTTATCAATGAAGGACAAATGTCTTGGAGGATAATTCAAATTGCAGATGAATTTTCATAAAGAAGAAATAAAGTGTTACTGTATTAAGCTGTTTAGGTTGAGGTGTTACTACATCATATCCCGTATTGTCCCAATTAAAATATTTAGCTTCTCATATCAGTTCCCATATCTGAAAAATAATCTATTTACCTCAGAATTGAGGTAAACAGACCATCTAGTCAGAATAGGCACTGGCTATAACAATGGGTCTAGGTACACTCTGGAGTATATTGGGAGATAGCATCCAAATATGATATCTGAATAAAGTATTTACCAATATACTCCTGAAACTTCATAATTCAAATTTATTGTTTTCTTTTCCAAAAAACTTTACAATAACTAACCAGAAGCATCTTGATCTAGTGTCCTAAGTTTGTCCCAAATCCAACCTCTATTAATTACAGAAGACTGCATCGCCTGATTGTACACTACTCCAACTCATCCTGAGGACTGCAGTTATCTTAGATATGCACTAATGAAGAATTTGCATGTTATCTTGCAAATAAATATACATGTGAAATAACCCTAAGTGATTTTTCTGCACAGCCCTGTATCATGAGCTTCCAGTGTGAAAAATATTTGAAATGAGTTAAAACCACAGAATTATTACAAGGTTGATGTTAACACCTCTCTCTCATAGATACCCCATATCACTAATCTTTATTTCTAAGTTTTGCTTTTGGTTTCCCATACATTCTTCCTTATTTCCTTTTGTTATTAATGCAGGAAACATTTGAACATCTATTTTCCAAATAAGGCATAAAGAGCAAAGAGTGACAGACAACTGAACCAACTATTATATTTCACTGAAAATAATGCCATAGTACAGGTATTCACAGGGTATTCTGAATCACAGACGTTCCCAGTCAAGTTGATGTTTCATTTTCATTTTCAAAGATAATTAGGAGTTATAGAAAAGAGGAATGAAAGCAGAAGAAGAATGAAGCATGGAATTCCACTGCCTGAAAAATTTATTTCCATAGAAATACAGTGCACCTGAAGCTGGAGCCCAAGAGAAAATTTTCAAAAATGATGAAGTCCGATTGAGGAAGACTTTTAATGTTAAACTAAGAAGTGTGAACCTTATCCCATGAGGTGCTCTAGAATTGTGTTGCCCAACAGAACTTTCTGCAATGATGGAAATATTCTGCATTGTTCTGTCCAATACAGTTGCCACTAATGACATGTGATTACTGAGCTCTTGAAATGTAGCTAGTGTTTTGAATGAACTAAAATTTTTAATTTTATTTCCTTTTCATTAACTTAAGGTTTTATGCAGCTAATGGGTTCCATAAGTAGCTAATGGATTCTATATTGGGCAGTACAGTCGTAAAGGACTGTAAGTACAAACACAGCATGATCACATTTATATCTCAGAAGGAACACTAACTGTTTGATGTGGAAGATAGATTAAAAGAGGGACATAAAATGAAATGGATACAAGTTAGTAAAGATACCAGAGTAACCTAGTGATTATTTGAACTTTGATATAAAGTCATTGGAGCTCACAAAGTGGTAATGTAGTTAAGAAATATTTAGAAATTAAAACTGGATGATTAGATGTGAATACTAAGAGACAGACTTGGGATGGCTTAGGTTTCTTGTTTGAGAAACTGTATATATGACGATCTCATTCATCATATGAAGAAAAGTGCAGCAAGAATTCTCAGGGATAAAAATAGTTTCAAGGTTGAACTGTATGAGTCTGAATCATCTATCCAGTTAAGAAGTTGGTTGGCTGTACATGTCTGTAACTCAGAAAACTATTGACAGCTTAGAGATGGCCATTAAATAAATGAGTTTTGAAAGTATCACTTCTTTGCCATGGACAGTCAAAGCAGAAAGGGTTAAAGAACAGGCCTAGAAAACATTGAAATTTAGGAGATGAAGGTTATTCTTTTCTACAAACATTCAATGAATTCCCCTGCATTCTAGGAACAGTGCCAGGCCTTTAGGGATCAAAGATGAATAAGAAGGAGGTCCTGCTCTCCAATTATAAGAGTTGTAGAAGAATTCTAGCAGTAGGAAGAAGAATTCATGGAGAAAGAAATTCATGAGGAAGCTGGGAACTAAAAATACTCAAGGAGGCAATAAGAAAAGTCAAGGAGGTAAGAAGAGATGTCACAGAAGCTAAAGTAAGAACCAGTATGTTGTTATAGAAAGGAGGAGAAAATATCCACAAAATTGTGAGATAATGTGGTTATTAAACACCCTCTGTGAGGGCAATTTTAGAGTAGCAGAATCAGAAGCAAAACTGCAACAAGCAGAAGAGGGAATGAAAGGTGTGGAAATGGAAACATTTCAAGGGAGAATGTCTTCTTTGCCTTACTGCATGAGCATTATTAAGATTCCCTCTTCATGTCTTCTCAGGTATCTTCCTTTCCTACACTTTCAATATTTCCTTTTCTACTGCCCCTTTCCCCACTACTGGCACTTAAACAAAATTGGATATTCCACTCTTAAATGAACACCTTTCTATATCTCTCATCTAATAATTCTACCTGTCTGTACAGTTAAGAATAAGAGTGAACAAAATACATCCAAGGAGTAAAGGTCAACTGAAAGTAGATTCAGTTACACGGAAAGTTTCTAGATAATACATGTCGATTGGAGATAAAAATTTCAGTTCTATACTGATATACTTTTTGCTATACTGTTAAGTGAATTTTCAAATGGTCTTGTCTATGGGAATGAGATTCAGGAGCAGTCTCCTACAAATGGCTTGATCTCCTGCTGGCATATTCCTCAAAGTTCAATTTATTACCACAAAAAGCAGTGGCACTCCTCCATAAGCTCCTTGAGCACAATCATGATGCCTTTATTGACTCTAAAGTCCTAATATTCAGAACAGCTTGAGAGACATAAAACATATCACTCCCAAATTAAAACCTCTTTACTTTTACTTCCCAGAACTGCACACATAACAAATATTGCTTAAAAACAGAAAATCCTATCACGTCATACACTGATCCCTAACATATTTGACTGACATATCACTGATATGTCATTATCATGACACTTTGGCATTTGACCATACAGTCAACTAACTTAACACTTTACAATATTTTAAGTGTATGAGTAAACGTTATTGGAAGGGATAGTTTATTTTTGCAAAGATTATCTATTACTTGAGAACTTGTACTTGTTATATAAATTTCCATAAGGTTACTTGATCTCAAACCAGATGAAGTGAGGATCAAAGGGAGGCCCCAACTTTACCTGTATGATGACAACTTGTCTACCTAATCCTGAATTGTACACCACACCTTTAAAAAAAATAACTAAAATAAAATAAACTCTGGGGTCTCTCTTCATATAAAACATTAAACGTAAGCAAACAAGCACAAAATTACAATTGTTAGAAAAACTCCATTTCCCAAGAATATATAAACAACTAGAATGTATGGTCCACAGAAACAGGGACTTTCCCATCTTGGGAATATTTACTGCTAATATTTACTGAGTTAATGACAATGCCTAAATATATAAATGGTTATATAATCAAAGTATTCCCTGTTTGTGCTTAAATTGAGTGATTTTTTATTGAAGTCTTTATAAACAGGTCTTCTAGGAGAAAAAAGAAGATACATTTCTTAACCCATATTAAGTAACCAGACAGAACAGATGTTATGAATCTCATTCATAATTAATTAGTGACTTGTTCCAGGAGGAGTTAAGGAAGAAATGTGTATGACCAGATTAACAGAGATTGCTTTAAAATATCACCATTCCTTAACTATGTCTAACAAATAAAGAAAATATTTGAATTAGTGGGGCAGTGTAGGGGTTGAAGAAAATTAAATTATTTCACTTAGGCACAGATATGATAACAAATTGAGTCACTTTTTAAAACAGTGAAATGTAAAGGCTTAACATTCAACAAAGTCATATACTTTATACAGAAAAGCACTAGGCATATAATAACTATTTTTCTCCATAAGTAAGCTAGTCATCTTAACGTGCAGTATCACTTTAAACTAGTTACTTTAAATAATCACAGGAAGCAGCATGGTGATTGAACATGTTTAAAAAGTTCCAGAAGAGCTAGGTTTGTGCAGGTCCCGTATGTGCACCCCCCAAAAATAATTTAATCTTGCTCAGTCTCAATTCCACAATAAGAACAATATCACTTCCTTTTAATATTACCTCATTTGAAGGTTTTTGCAAGAATTAAATTGAAAAATAGCTATAAAGTATGTGGCATTGTATCTGACACATAAAATATCAATTAATAATGATTAGCTCTTAGAATGGTAAATAACGTCTCAAAAAATAACATTTCGGTTACAAAGTCAGTTTCTTTGAAAGAAACCTAATTTCGTCTCTTGGATTATAGGCTTGAATAACCATTCAAATTAAGTGAATATTGTGTATTTTCTATACACTAAATATGAATAAGACCTACACTTTAATGTTACAGCATCCTGTATACTATTTATTATCTATGTGATTATTTGATTAACATCCTTCTGCTCCTCTAGTCTATAAGTGCCACAAGCAGAGAAATTCATTTTACTCACAACTATATCCCCAGTGCCCAATATTGAGCAGCTGAATAAATATTTACTGCCTGAATGGAGGACATCATACTACATTTCATGCTCATCTCCACCATATCAAATATCTTTTAATCCCCATTTCACAGGAAAGGTTCTGAAACCAGAAAAGGTTGAGTGACTTCCTAAAGAGCACAGAGGTAAAAAAAAACTGGAAGGGTTAGAATCTAAGCTTTGCTCTCTTTCCCATATACAAAATTGAACAAAAAATTAAAAAGCAGCAATGATAGGCCATGAAAAAAGGGGAAAGAATTCTTCTTATAAGGCAAAAACCATTATTCACAAAGTTATGCCAGAAATTGCTTTTATATAATCAACATACATGCTAAAAAATATTAACAACCCTCCTGAATGATTTTTTTTCTTGCCTTATACATTACATTATAGGGAGAATATCCTACAGAGAGAAAGAAAATCTAAGTATTAATTGAGATCTTCTCATTTCTGTGTTCTATCAGTAAGTAGCCATCATCCCTAGATTTCCATATCATATCTACCTATTCAGCAATATAAAGAATTACTAAGAATGCTCATTCATGAAGCAACTACTTATTGAGTGCCCTTCATATGTTGTACATGTGTTCAGTACCAGGATTATAAGACAGATAAGCCTCTTCTCATAGAGATCATGTGTTTATTTTAGGAAGTCTACTTTGTCCCTACTGTACTCCTTGCATGCCTTTTTCAATTTCAACAGAGAGAATCTTACTGATCTTTGGAATATTTCCAGATTAAAAGTGGAAGTTATTTCTAGCCACATATTGATTATAACTAAATTATATGAAAACAAAACAATTTGAAAGTCTCACAGAGTACAATATAATAAAATTTTACAACTAAAAATTCTCAGTATCATCTCAAATCAGTTAAGAAAATAATGATTTTGGCCCATTCCTCCCCCTTGGCACAAATAACTAATGTCAGGACACTGTCACACATATTCTGGAAGTGGGAGCCAATATGAGTGTTTACCAAAATGAAGATGAAAACCATAATCTGGAAGCAAAAAAGAATGAGTTTTGAACATTGTCCAAGCATTGTTAGCATCAATCAAGCTTTGGATGTTAGGTTGCCAGCTACATTTAGGACTTGGACTGCATGAATGTGTTTGATGCTGGTTAAAGAATGAAGTTTTATAAGCCATCACCCAGAATTTGACTGTTATCAAACAACATGTTACTACTGAGTCATCCAACAGATCTGATCGAAAAGACCATATTCTTCCAAGTTTTGCTACAATAAAGTCAGAAGATCAGTGGCAATAAACATATGTATATAAGATCATTTAAAAGGTAGAGGCAAAAGGAAAAATGAATAAGGAAGCATATCCCTCAAATTAACATCATACCCATAGTTTATATAAGCGATCTAATATTCATGGTACCCTGGATCTTTATAGGAATTTGCACAGCATTAAACAACAATTGTATGATAAGAAAATAATTTGGTCCAATTTTCTTTTAATCTTTCTTTATATCAAGAAGAAAGTTTCAATGTGGTGATGATATACCTTTAACACCTCTTGAACTTCCCTTTTAACTGAGAGTGGGCCTGCTTTGCCAGTCTTTAAGACCCAATAGTATCGACCCCAAATAATTTCTTTACATCAATGGTCCTCAAACTTTACATTCTTAAAAATAACTTGGGTCCCTCAACAAAACATTTATGTGGATTAATTAATAATATATTAATTAAACCTGAGAAAATTCATACTTGTCAACTGACTTAAAATAATACATTAAAGGTTAACATAACTTTTTATTAAAAATAGCTATATTATCAAAACAGAAAAAAATGACATTTTTAAGGTTCCCCCCAAAATTCTCTTCAATATCTGGCTTAAACTGGATAGAATTAGAAAACGGAAACATAACAAAATAGAAAACAGCTAGATTTTCATATTTTCTTCTATATTTAATCATTTGCAATGTGTTGTTTTGCTGAAGGATACAAAGAAAATTCAGCTTTACACAGAAATAAATTTGGAAAAGGAAGGAACATATTAATAGCCTTTTCAAATACTAGTGGTTATTCTGTTTTGATACTAGACCAAAACTTGACAAAAAGTAGTTTCTTAAAGGTTATCCACAGTGTGGAATCTGAAATCACATCAGTTAATTTTTTATATCCTATAAAAATATTACGATACTTATAGCTCCCCTGAAGATGTCTAAGACAAATCCCCACACCTTGATTACCTAGACTGCGTATTAGGAACCACTGAATTGCACTTTACTTTTTTAATCAACTATTTACGTCAAATGATCTTAGTATTCCATTCCATATAATAATGTCTTGTTCAAAAGAAAACTTTTACTTTCAATAATACATTTAACACAAAATACTAACTATACAAAGGATAATTAAGGGAAAAGCATGAAGAAATATGGAAAACAATAAACCAGTGCAATCCTACAAACCTACCCAACACTTTTATTTTATAATTGAGGAAACTGCTAGACAGCTTTCTCTCAGCTCTTCTCTTGGCTAGCTAATGGTGACATCTTGGCTCTGTTTGTCAACACTTCAAAGTGGTCCCCAACTAGGTATAAACTAGTTACTTAGGTGACAAATTAAAGGCCAATAATGAACTTAGAGTCTATAATACTGAGTGATCTATCACAGAAACAAAGAACTGAGTACCACATGTTCTCACTCATAAGCAGACCTTAAACAATTGTAATACTATAAGAAAGAAATTGGCAGTGGTGGGAAATTGCGGGGGCAGGGAGGGGGCACACCTCATCAACAAGAGTACCTGAATAATGACCGTTTACCTAACCCTGAATTGTACTCCATGCTTTTAAAATATAAGTAAATGAATGAATGAATGAATGAATGAAACATTGATGATGGTAAAGAAGAACATTTCTTCTAAATTTTATAAAAATAAAATACTCACAGTAAGGCCCTTTTAAACTAAGGCAGGGTAGCTAGTACAGATTAGGCATAGATAGATAAACTTATTATAGGCAGGTTTTAGAAAACGTTTAGGTAACTTTATTGTAGTCGGGTTTTAGAAGGTATTCAGACACTCTGTCCGTAGGTTGAACGGTACTGAGGCTGGAATGTGAATTCAGTGTGGACTCCCAATCCACCCCACACCCTCAGCTCCATCAAGGTGGTTCTCAGACGGGGAATAAAAAGGCCCTAGAAATGATAACAGAATCACCCCTCCACCCATCAAAGGCAGAGTGATGGTTACCTGAGCTCCATCCTCTTTAGTTTATCAATCATTGTAAAGGTATACCAGGCCTATTGCAAAAAGCAAAAGTGCGGTTTCTTTCGCCCATGCCAGCTTTGGCGTATCTATCTCTCCCCTCTTCTGTTTCTAATAAACTTTGTTTTAAAACTTTGCTAGCCACTCGGTTGAGCCAAATAATCTATGAGTTTTGCACTGGCATCATATACTACTATTAATCCCCTCAAATTAACAGTGATTATCTATTAACTGTACAAAGAACTCTAAGATTCACAAACCCAGTAAACAGGTATTCTACCTTTAAAGAGTTTGCATTTTAATAGGCAGAATTTTGATAAATTAGGTACACAAACATATATAGAGTAGAAAGGGAAAAATATTACAAGACAGTGAAATGAAACGGAATAAAATCAAAATGAAAGGGAATAAAGATTATTTCCACTTCAAAGAAGGGGCGCCATTTGAGGTTGAGGTGGGCCTCAGGCAAGATTAAGAGATTTGGAAGTGGGGAAATAAATTACACGCAAAAAGCAGCAATCACTTGGAAGTTTAAATTTGCCCAAAGGCAACAATGACAGTCAACATCACATTCTCACTCTGGGAGGAACCCCTGACGCTGGGGAAGGGGAAAGAAGGCCACAGAAATCAGCCTTGCTGTAGGGGGTCACTGGCCTCCCCAACTCAGACCCGCGGGGAAGTCCCACGGAGGTTTCGCCTCACCTGACCGTCCTGACCACGAAGTAAACCAGCACTGCTCCGCTCACCACCATCAACACAGTCAGGGCCCGCTGGGTCATGGGCTTGTCTCCAGGGTTAGGGCTCACGGCAAGGCTTCCACCCACTGAACCTTCCCCGGCCTTCCCTCCGTGATTGTCTGCCTCAAGCCCCGCCCCGGGGCTGCTGCCATTGCCACCCTCGGATCCCCGCGGCCCAGTAGCTTCAGCCGGAGCACGGCCTTGCTGCTGGGCGGCGGCGGGGTCAGGCAGCAGAGGCGGCAGCGTCCGCGGCCCGGGGTCTGGAGGCCCAGGGCCCGGCGCGGCCTCCACCGCCTGCAGCAGCACTGGCCGGGGCCCGCTCAGCGCTGACAGCAGTAGCAGTAGGAGGACCGAGGCCAGGAGGCGGCTAAGACAGTAGCAGCAGCGCGGGGCCTGCATCGTCCCCGGACCGTTCTCTCACCACGCGGGAGCCGCCGGACCCGCCACCCTGGCTCCAGGAGGGACCATGGGTGCGGTGGAGAAGAAAGAAGAGTTGACTAAATCCCGGCCTGAGGACCGGCCGTAGCAGGTGGCAGAAGCGACAGCAGCGGCAGCTGCGGGGAGAACCGGAAGTTCGTACATCTCAGCAGCCACTGCTTCTATGGACGCTTTCGGTTGCTAACGTGTAGGGGCGGGGCGCTCCCGGTGACGTCAGAGTCCGGGGCCGAGGGCGCATGCGCGCTGGCCGAAGGCGGAAAACCGTGAGTTTTTTGGAGGCTTTGCACTTTGATACTAGTAAACAGTGATCTAAGGTGGGTAACAAGGAATACTTTAAACAGAAAAGAATTGTGTAGTATGCAGCCAACCTTTGCATGCAGGAACTATAAGAAACAGAAAGCTCATAATTTGAATTCCTTGGTGCAAAACTGCAAAGTCTCATTTTAATCAGTAAGCAAAACGGACTTAGTTTTCCTCCGGTTAACTGCAAATTTTAAGTAGTTTGCTTTGTTTTACCTTTTTCCTGCCTATAGGCCCCTAACCCCTCTCTTTGCTTAGAGCATTTACTTTAGACATTTTAAAATTGTAAATTCTTTCTCAGCCCCTTTGAGCTCCTTGCCAGTTTTGTAACTCAAGGCCGGCTTTCTCAAGGACGTGTGAGACATCCCTTTGAAATGTAATCTGCAAGGAAGATAGTGCCCACCTGAGGGATGTTAGGAGCCTGGTCTCTGCAGGCTTTTTGCTTCAAATTGTAAAACCACCTCCTGTTATTAAAATAAGAGAAAGTTTAATTTTCCTTTGCATAAAGTCAATCAGCAAATGCAGATGACATATGATCATCCCACTCCAACTCTTAAAAACTCTCCAGTCTTTTTTTTCCTTTTAGAGGAGTTAAATTCTGGGTTCTGGTCCCTCTTCCCTGCTACAGTAGTTTTGAATGAATTCTTCTGTGCGTGTTAACTTTAACTTTAGTTTAAGCAGATATTAACAAACAAAAAATTTGATCAGAAGGAGAAGTTCATGTTTGTCATGTTATTTAAAATGTATTCAACAAATTGTTTATCGTCTGTACCCTTTGCTTAGCACTATGCTCAGTTCTGAGTATAGAATAGTGATAAAGTAAGACTTGGCCCTTTTTCTCATAGAACTTAGGTTAAAGTGGGATAACAACAATGATCACACTAATTTTGAATTCTGAAGTGTGTGTTATGAATTAAACATACAAAACCTACACTACAAATTTTGTAAACTCTTTTAAGTGGGATAAACAGAACGACAGTGTCTTTTAGCTACTTTCAGTGAACAGGGTGAAGTGGTTGCTTACTCCTGATAAAATTCCAGGGGTAAGATCTCTTCATGTTGGGTTCCAGTGTGAGGAAGTCCATATGTGGCACCCTAGCATCAGCTTCCAAATGGGATTTATCAGTAATAAAGTGGCTATTTTGATTTCCCATTTTTTTCTAGCTCAGAAGTAAGAATACACACCATATATAGAATAGAGTTTGTATTTAATGCCTATCTCCCCTACTTGACAAGAAAGTTTAACATTTCTTTTGTCAAAAAAATGAGAAGGAAGGGAGGCAGGGAGGGAAGGAGGAAGGGAGGAAGGAAGGAAATATACATTATCTTTTTTTCTTCCAAAATCTGATTTTGCCATGTGTTCTTCATCTTGATTAATAGCATTATTATTCTCCCAGGTGTGCAGGCATAAAAGCTTGGAATCGTTTGTTACCTCCAACTTCCCAACTGCAGCAATCCTTGACAGTAACTGGAACATGCAAAAATGCTAAAAGATTCTGAAATCGCAGCTTCAAATTAATGTTTCCTAAAGATTAGACAAAGCCATGTTCTATCAGTTTCTCAAAATGTAACTTCCAATCACTTGAAACAGAATCTGAAAAGAAATTTGTTAAAATTACAGACTTAAGTCACTATTTCAGAAATTCTGACACTAAATTTTTGGGAGAAGGGACATGGGATATGTGTGTGTGTGTGTGTGTGTGTGTGTGTGTGTGTGTGTGTGTGTGTGTGTGTATGTACTTGACACACTCTCAGGGTGATTTTCATGTATGCTAAAATTTAAGAAGCTCTTTTCTCTCACTGCCTAAATTCAAATGTTTTCATATCCTGGCCACTTCCCTTTTTTTCACTAATCTAATCCTTTCCGCTTATAATAACTAATTTTTTTATATTGCCAAGGTTATATGCTAACCTGCTTGACTCCTGATCCTTTCTAAATTCAATTAAATTTGATATATTATTCCCAGGGTAGACTTTTCAAGTTCAGATCTGTCTTGAAATAACAAACAGGCAACAGCCCCCAAAATAGGTACTTTTTAGAGATACTAAATTCTCAAAAACTGTGGTCTTAACCAGGCAAAGACTTGCAAGTTATCATGTTCTTTGTAGAATGCCATATTGTTTGTAAAACAATGTGACATAATGATATATTCAAAATTATCATAGGAATTAGGAACAATTTTCCAAGGAAAAAATGTTGTGTTTTGCCTGTGCACTATGAAATAACAATTTTGAGCACAAGTATCTATTTAAAATACAAGCGGTATTCCTTGGCTTCAAAATCTTTTTGTTTTTCCATTAACAACTAGGGAAGATAAGAGATTGGCTGAGCTATAATGTTCATTTATAGTCACACCTGACAGAAGGAATCTCATACTCTCATACTTTAAATGACTGAAATGTTCACATCAGGTGACTATGGAGCAAAAGGAAACAGAGTTCAACAATACAGAAAAGAAAATATGAAGCAATTAAAAACCAAGAGGCATAGAGAACATATTAAAAGCCAACAACTTGGATAGAATTGAAGACCATCATGCTAAGTGAACTAATTCAGGAATAGAAAACCAAACACCACATGTTCTCACTTGTAAGTGGGAACTAAACTAAGGATATGCAAAGACATAAAGAATGATATAATAGACACTGGAGACTCAGAAGTGTGGGGGCAAGATGTAGAGGGTCAGAAATTACCTATTGGGTAAAAGATGCACAGGTAGGGGTGGTGGATACACTTAAAACTCAGACCAGAGTTATTTGTCCTTCCCCAAAGCCATTGAAATTTAAAAGTATATAATAAAAAAAAACCATTCTGTGACAGCAGAATTGGAATATCAAAGAGACAACTAAAGACAGCAACTCAAGATTAAGAAAGGAAGAGTGTGATTGGAGTGGGCACTGTATAACCAAGTAGAAATATAAATAAATTTTAAAATTAAATATCTACCAAAAACATGCCCGTACAAATGAGCTGTAGTTCTTGAGAAGAAAGAAACAAACAAGGTGAGCTCACATAGTTGTCCTGTATCTCTACAGGGGAGCAATTCCCCAGCTGCAGTAAGTGACGTGGATGTCAATCAGAATATGAAAATGTCTCATATCTAGAGATGCAGAGATCAGAGTTTTGGACTTTTGAAATTGTTAAATTTGGGGGGCAGGTCATTAAGAGAAGGATCTATGGAGATCAAGAAGTCCACTGGGGTTTCCCCACAAGTCCTTGGCTGAGAGCTGGGCAGTACAGTCTCAGACCCACTTTTACAAAGGATAAAACTAAGCCCTAATAAGATTCTTAAAGGAAACAGTTTGGAGTTGAAGCTCATCAATTTAGGAGAATTCAGTACACGGATGAAGAGACATTATATGATCTCAAGAACAAATATAAAATGATTCCAGAAAAAATGAGCAGGATGACCCCACGAAACTATGAAACAATAGTACACAGTTTAATAGATATGCATCAGTGCTCCAAAAGGACAAGAGAGAATAATGAGACAATAAAATAGTCTTGAAAACTGGAAGAAAAATATTGACTTACACTTCTAAGAAGGTCAGAAATCAGTAAGCAAGATAAATACGAAGAAAATCACATTAGCCATATCAGAGTCATTCTGAGTCACACATATGATTTCAAAATAGGAAAATGTTCAAAAGGGGAAAAAATACATGACATGCAGAAGAAAAATAATACAAATGGATTCATAATTTTCATCAGAAATAATGGATACCAGAAGATGATGTATAATAAAATTTTAAGGTGCTGAAAGCAAAAAGCTGTTAATCTTGAAGTCTACATCCAGTGAAATTATTTCCTCCCCAAAGGTGGTGAAATAAAGATATTTTCAGATGAATTAAGCCTAAGGAAATTCATTTCAAGCAGAATGTGCTACAAGGAATGCTAAAGGACGTTTTTCAGGCTAATGGAAATGACACAAGATGGAAACTTCAATTTGCAAGGAGAGAATAGCAAATAAAAATGGAAAATCAGTGTGTAAATACAACCTCTGTTTTATTTAATTCTCTTATAAATTCTTAAAAATAATAGAATGCTTTGCAAAATAATATTACAAAGATGCATTTTATTGCATGTACAAATGAAAATGTAACAATAGCATAAGGTCAAAGGACAAGAAAGATGCAGGAAATGGAAATATGCTGCAATCCATTTGTGAAATGTAACATGTGAAGTGTGAACTGTTGGGTGTTAAGTGAGAGGTGGGGTATTTATAAGTACAATCATACTGTTCTAAGACCATTACATTTGTGAGGTAGGAGGTGGAAAATATCAGCTTGAAGCAGAATTTGTTAAAGTAGGAAAATCAAAACCTGCAAAGACTGAAGGGACACAACATTTATGCTAAGTAGTCATATTGGTAAATTAAAAAAGAATATTGTTAAACTTGCAGCAACCAGTATCAAATAATGAAAAAAGGTATATCTAAGAGAAGATAATATGCAAACTACAAACAAAATATATCTTAAGCATTTTTTGCATTGGATCATGAAAATGACAATTTTTAATAATAAATATGATATATTGGCATTATTTAATTTAGACCCAGTGTAAAGCAATAATTTCACTATCTTGAGAATTTCCAGTCTTCCAATATTATATTTGTGCCTGTGTGTATACATGCATATGCTTTTTGCTTATATATTTAGAATGTATAGTTTGTATACTTTGTATTTATATTTATACTTTACATCAGAAATGTTGGTCTAAAATTTCTTTATGAATATACATTTTAATAATTTTTAAATGTGTTTGCTACATTGAACATTTCCTTTTAGTTATAACATAATTATTAATATATATTACTATGGTATTATTTATTTAAACATTTTCGTGCCATTTCTGCCATTGAATTGTTTCTTAAAAGAATTTATGCGAGTGACCTCATTTTAGGATATGATGTATTCAGAGTTTTTCTGCCCTAAATATTTTATTTTAAATGTATATTAGTGGCTGAAAAGCACAAGTAGGTAAAGTTGAGGGTAAATACTAAATGGCAAATGACTGTCATGGGCTGTAACTGAGAAATCAACTCACAGAAAAGTAACTGCAGAAAGTGAATATGAGACTGTGGTGTACACATAGGCAAGAACACAGGAAGACAGAGTTTGAGAGCAGAGTTATGTATGGAGTAGGATGACTTCCACTCATTGTCAACATCACTTGGGAGAAGATTAAGCCTCATACAGAAAGATTATATGAATGAGCATTTAATCCTATGCACTTATTTAGTGTTCCCAAGATCAAAGTTAGTGTGCTGGCAATGAACCCAAAATAAGTCACTATCAAATTTGAAATGAAAGCTTAAAGAAGTTAATATTTGTGAGATGAGAGTGTGATAACTGGCTGTATATGTGCATGGGTAATCTTCTTTAGCGTCAGGGTCACCAAGTTCCTATATAAAAAGACAAATTACACTGTATTCATTAGCAATGGACATTTACTGAGGCACTGAAGAGTCATTGGAGTAGAAGGACAAGGCCAGTGGGACTTAAGAAGGTGGACCCCAAAATACCTGGAATTTATTTGCACAAAATTGTGTATTTATTTTTCAGTGTTTAGACTTCAGTCACCTTCAAAGTACTCTCAATTTGATGCACTACACCTGTCTAAATGCTTTGTCCATGGCTCAAAACTGTTTTTGAGATAACAAATTTGATGCTTTTTTAGTGCTTCTGCTGTTCTTTATTTCACCTCTTCCGCATCACCAAAACCTTTCCCTTTGAGGATCCTTTTCATCTGGGGAAACAACCAAACCAGAAAAAGTCACTTGGGGCAATATAAGGTGAATAGGAAGGATGGAGTATGGGGGTCGTGGAATTTTTGGTCAAAAACTGATGAACATTCAATGCAGTGTGGGCAGGTGCACTCATAAATAACCCATTGCGAAATGGGTGAATGTATTGAGAGAACCCTCACACAAAAAGAAAATTTACTGTGGCCAACACAGCTTCTCACAGCACTGCTAACTAGTACACTGATGTCAATGAGTTCCTAGAACACTTACCTAGTGAGGGAAGCCTGTACTACAAGGGACCCACTCTCCAAAAAATAACTTTGTTTTGGGGGAGTCCCCCTTTGTATGTCTGTAACAGCCATGTCTATGACTTACTTCTATAGAGTCTCTCTAATACAGTATTAGTTTAGTGGTTGATATTGGCAATAGGCAGGGAAGTAGATTAAATTAATATTTTAAAGCATAGAAACTGAATAGGTGTCTTGGAAAAGATAACCAAAATTCATCAAACTTTTTTGTAAATTCATCAAGATTTTACAAACAAATCTTGCTATTCCTTAATGGGAAGGGTAAACTTGAAATTTGTTGGAGACATTATACTTGTGTTTCAATTCTAGAAAGAGTATTGATACCAGGATTGTGATCATTATATTTAAAATGACTCCTTAATTGAGTTATTGATGATGGCCTTTGGTATAGATATACTGATGCCATAGAAGAAAGAGAAATGCTTCAACTGATTTGTTTCAACTAATGATAAGATGATTTCATATTATGAAAAACAATTTAAGTTTATTTTAACATATTTTTGTACTTGAACAGGTAATATATTTACATGGTTCCAAATCAGAATGTACAAAAGGATATTTACTGAAAAACTCCATTCCTGTTCCTCAGAAATGCAGTATCTCCCTCAAAGCCTAATAATGGTTTAGATTTCTTGTCTGTCTTTCAGAAATATTCTACATATACTGAATGTTTAAAAGTTTTCTAGTTATTTATTTATTTTTATTTTTTTCTATTTTAATTTTTATTTTAAAATTATGGGATACAATTCAGGGTTAGGTATGCAAATGTTCATTGTACAAGTACCCTTATTGATGAGGTGTGCCCCCCCTTCCCCAGGTGAATATCAACTACCGTCAATCCCAGCTATCCTCCCCACCCCCCTCCCCACAGTTTCCCACTACTTTCACTCCTTTCCCTACAGTAATATGGTAGTTGTTCAAGGTCTGCTTATGAGTGAGAACATGTGATACTTATCTCTTTGTTTCTGTGAGAGATCACTCAGTATTATAAGCTCTAATTCCATTCACGATGCTGTGAAATTCATGATTTTGTTCTTTATGGCTGTGTAATATTCCATTGTGTATGTGTACAACATTTTTTAAATCCAGTCCTCTTTTGATGGGCAGCATGGTTGGTTCCATGTTCTTGCTATTGTGAGCAATGCTGTGATAAACATTATGTATGCAGGTATCTTTTTTTTAGGGTGACATGGGTTCTTTCGGATATATTCCCAGTAGAGGGATTGTGGGATCATATGGAAGGTCAATTTTTAGGAGTTTTAGGAGTCGCCACACTGATTTCCACAGAAGCTGTACTAGTTTACATTCCCAACAACAGTGTAGAAGTGTTCCCTTTTCACCACATCTTCTCCAACATATGTTATTTTTTGAGTTATTGATGATGGCCATTCTGACTAGAGTTAGGTGGTATCTCAGTGTAGTTGTAATTTGCATCTCCTTGATGACTAGTGAGGTTGAACATTTTTTCATGTGTCTGTTGGCTGCACATATGTCTTCTTTTGAGAAGTGTTTATTTATATCTTTTGCCCACATTGCAATGAAGCTGTTTTTTTCTTTTCAGCATGTTTGAGTTCCTTGTAGGTCCTTGATGTTAGGCCTTTGTCAGACATGGAGTTGGCAAATATTTTCTCCCAGTCTGTGGGCTAGTCTCCCTGCTCTTTTGATGGTTTCTTTGACTTTTCAGAAACTTGTCAGTTTAATGAGGTCCCACTTATCTATCTTATCTCTTATGGCCTAAGCACTTTGGGTTTTGATCAAGAATCAGTTGCCAGTTCCAACTTCCATAAAAGTTTCTCCTGCATTTTCTAAGGTTCTTACAGTTTGAAGTTTTATATTTAGGTCTGTGATCCATTTAGAGTTAATTTTTGTGTATGGGAATAAGTAGGGGTCCTGTTTCAATCTTCTGCATGTGGTCAGCCAGTTTTCCCAGAACCATTTACTGAATAGGTTCTCCTCTCCCCAGTAGTGGGTGGTGGAGGCTTTTTTGAAGATGAGTTGGTTGAGAAATTGAGGTTTTGCTTCTGGAATCTCAATTCTACTCCATTGGTATATATGCCTTTTCTTGTACCAATACCAGGCTGTTTTGATTATTGTAGCTTTATAGTATATTTTAAAGCCTGGGTGATACCTCCTGCTTTGTTTTTTTGTTTGTTTTGTTTTTTGCTGAGGATTGTTTTGGCTATTCTTGGTTGTTTATGTTTCCATATGAATTTCTATACTGTTTTTTCTAGGTCTGAGAAGAATGTTGCTGATAATTTGGTGGGTATTGCATTAAATCTGTAGATTGCCTTAGGTAAAATGGACATCTTAACGATGTTCGTTCTTCAAATCCATAGTCATGGAATATTTTTCCACTTATTTGTGTCATCTTTGATTTCTTTGAGCAGTGTTTTGTAGTTTTCATTGTAAAGGACTTTTTTGTCTCTGGTTAGGAAGATGCCAAGGTATTTCTTTTTTTTTTTTTAACTATTGTAAATGGAATTGTGCTTTTTATTTGGGTTTCTGTTTGGTTATTATTGGTGTGTAGAAATGCAATTGTCTTTTGTACGTTTATTTTATACCCTGAGACTTTTCCAAAGTCCTCTATCAGTGTCAGGAGGTTTTTGGAAGATTCTCTTGGGTTTTCAAGGTATACAATCATGTCATCTGCAAAGAGAGATAACTTGACTTCCCCTTTTCCTATCTGGTTATGCCTGATTGCCTTCTCTTCTCTGATTGTTCTAACCAGGGCTTCCAAAACTATGTTGAACAAGAGGTGCAAGAGTGGGCATCCTTGTCTTGTTTCAGTTTTCAGTGGAAATGGTTCCAATTTCTGTCTGTTTAGGAGTATGCTGGCTGTGGGTTTCTCATAGATGGCTTTAACTATTTTGAGGTATGTTCCACATATGCCTAGATGTTCGAGGGTTTTTATCAAGAAGCGGTGCTGGATTTTATCAGAAGCTTTTTCTGCATCTAATAATATAATCATGCGGTTTTTGTTTTTACATCTGTTGATGTATTTAATTACATTTATTGTCTTATGAATGTTGAACTAGCCTTGCATCCCAGGGATGAAACCTACATTGTCATGATGGATGATTTTTGAGATGTGTTTTGAACCAGTTTGCTAGGATCTTGCTGAGAATTTTAGCATCTATATTCATCAAAGATATTGGCCTGTAGTTTTCTCTGTTGGGTCTTTACGTGGCTTGGGTATCAATGTGATGTTAGCTTCATAAAATGATTTTGGGAGCATGCCATCTTTCTCAATTGCCTGGAATACTTTCAGTAGGATTGGTATCAGTTCCTCCTTGTATGTTTTGTAGAATTCTGCTGAAAAGCCATCTGGTCTAGAGGGTTTTTTTTATCAGTAGTTTTCTTATGACATAATCGATTTTCTTGGTTGTTATTGGTCTATTTAGGGTCTCAGTGTCTTCTCATTTCAACCTAGGGATGTTGTGTGATGTCCATTTCCTTTAAGTTTTCAAGTTTGTTTCCATATAATTGTACATAGTAGTCTCTGATAATCTTTTGTATTTCTTCTGGGTCAGTTGTGACTGCATCATTTGTGTTTCTGATTGAGTGTATTTGGGCTTTTTCTCTCTTTTTCTTGATCAGTATGGCTATGGGAACATCTATCTTGTCTATCCTTTCAAAGAACCAGCTTTTCGTTTCATTTATTTTTTGTATTATCTTTTTGTCATCTATATCCTGGATTTGGGCTTTTATTTTGGTGGTCTGGATTCTTCTACTGATGTAGGGTTTTAGTGGTCTTGCATTTCCAGCTTCCTTAGGTGACTTGTTAGGCTGTTAACTTGTGATCTTTCCATTTTCTTCATGTGTGTTTGTAAAAATATGAATTCCCCTCTTACTACTGCTTTCAAGACATCCCAGAGGTTTTGGTAAGATGGTTCTTCATTTTCATTTGTTTCCAGGTATATTTTAATCTTTGTTTTTATTTCATCATTGACCCGGGAGTTGCTTAGCATCATACAGTTTAGTGTCTGTGTGTTTGTGGGTTTTGGAGAAACTTCATTGGTGTTGATATTTATTTTTATTCCACTGTGGGCTGAGAAGGTTCATGGCAAAATTTCAGTCTTATGAAATTTGCTTATGTTTGATTTATGGCCAATGATATGGTCGATCTTGGAGTATGTTCCATGTGGTGATGAGTAGAATGTATATTCAGTGATCATTGGGTGGAGAGTTTGGAGATATCAATTAGGTCCATTTGTTCAAGAGTCTTATTGAGGTTCTGGATATCCTTGCTGGATTTTTGTCTTGATGATCTGTCCAGGGTTGTGAGTAGGGTATTAAAGTTCCCAGCTATGATAGTGTTAGGGTTAATCTCTTTTTTAGGTTTCCATACAAGCTTCTTTATGAACTTTGGTGCTCCTTTGTTGTGTGCATATATGTTTAGGATGGATATTTCTTGTTGATGGATCATACCTTTTATCATTATATAGTGACCTTCTTCATCTTTTTCAATTTTTTATGGCTTAAAGGGTATTTTGTCTGAGGTTAAAATTGCAACTTCTGCTTTCTTTTATGTTCCATTTGCCTGAAATTTTGCTACCCATTCTTTTACTTTGAGTCTGTGAATGTCCTTTCTGGTGAGATGAGTCTCTTGGATACAATATATTGTTGCTTTATGATATTTTATCCATTTTGCCATTCTATGTCTTTTCAGTGGTACATTTAGTCCATTCACATTCAGACTAATTATTGAAATGTCAGAGTTTATCCCTGTCATGGGATTCTTATAGAGGTGTTGTTGATCCTGTTTGTTTGTTGCATTTCTTTTGATTTTGGGGTTTATTCGTGTGTGTTTTCAATTTTTTTCTGCACTCTTGTGAAGAATGTTGTTGTTTTTTTTTCCCCCTTCTGTGTTTAATACTTCTTTAAGTGTTTCTTGTAGGGCTGGTCTAGAGGTAGCATAAGTTTTAGGCATTGTATGTCTGGGAAATATTTTAATTCTTCCTTACTGATGAAGCTTAGTTTAGCTGGGTAGGCTATTCTTGGTTGAAATTGATTATCTTTGAGGACTTTGAAGATTGGGCTCCAAGCTCTCCTAGCCTGAAGGGTGTCTATAGATAAATCTGCTGCTATTCTAATTGGTCTTCCCCAGTAGGTAATCTGATCTTTGTCTCTTGCTGCTGTTAGGATTTTTTCTTTTATAACTACTTGGTTTAGGCAAATTATTATGTGTCTAAGAGTAATTGGACTTCCTGAGGCAGAAAACAAGACAGAAACAATGCTGGAACAAACATTCCACGAAATTATTCAAAAAAACTTCCCTCATCTAATCAGTGAGATGAAAATTCAAACATAAAAGATTCAGAGAGTTCCTGCAAGACAATAAATTAGAAGACCAACTGCCTCAGGAAGTTCAATTACTCTTAGATTTGGTCTCTTAAAGTAATTACTCATCTCTTGATGATTTTCTTCTGTCTTTTTAAGCTTCTTTTCTATGGTTTGACAGTTTGGGTTAGTTCTGTACTTTGATCCTCAAGCTATGAGATTCTTTCTTCTGCTTAGTTAATTCTGCTTTCCATGCTTATTAGTTTGTTATTTATTTCAATCACAATATGCTTTACTGCTGTTATCTTCACTATCAACTCCTTCATATTTTCCTCTTGTCTCTCCTCAATTCTTTTTATTCTTTCTATTAGTGTTTTGATGTCTGGGTTTGTAGTATGTGACCAGTCATTCTTGGAGCTCTTCATTGTTTGCATTCCAAAGTCTGTTTTCTCAGTGTCTGGTCTCCCAGGGGTCTGTGGGAGACCTCTATTTTTCTTTTGGGTTTTCTTCATTTGCGTAGATTTTCCTCCCCACTTTTTCCTCCCCCTCTTGTTTAATTTTGTCATTTAAGGGTGGCAGGATTACTTTTACTTCTGTTTGCTTGATCTCCTATTCTTCCTTGTGTGAATCTTCTAGCTTTGTTTTCTTCTGAAACTTGACTGTGGGCTGAAGATTGTACTTTTTTTTTTTTTTTTTGCAGTTTTGAGATTGAATTGAGTGGGAAGCTGTGACTCAAAATTTATATGCAGATCACAGTATCCACTGACGGGTGTATGAATACCCTCGAACCTACTTCCCACTGCCTTTCAATCTGTCCATGCAGTGGGGGAGTAGGTTTGCTCCATGAAAGCAAAGTGTGATAAGAAAAAGGTAATGGACGGAACAGGAAAGGGGAGAAAGAGGAAGGTGAAGAGGGAGAAGAGTAAGAGGGACAAACAGACATACATACCGACTAATAAATGAGAAACAAAGCCAGAAAAGAGTAAAAATAAACAACCAACCCCCCCAAAACTAAAGCATATAGACAATCATACAGACACACAAGACAATTAACCTCCATATTGATACTATTCCTTTACACAAGTGTGAAGTCTAAAGGATAAAAAAAAATCCATAAACAGAGGCAAAGCTGGTACAAAAACACTATCAATAACAATAAGAAGAGAAAAAAAGGAAAAAAGAAAGAGGATAAGTAAAACAAACATGCAAACAATACAAATAGAAAAAATAAAAACAAGAGAATCAAGCCTGGTCATAGATCATTCCTCTAAGTCCAATGTCCTTTCAGCTCTGATCTCTACTTTTTATTGCAGGCTGGTAGGGTTTTTCAGTGCTAGGATCTGATCTCCCAGGCCTGCTGTGGGGGAAGGTCTGATCAGATCTAAGCTCAGTCAGCTTGCTGTCTGAGCAGTCTGCCATTCAAATCTGACCTGTGACCCATCTAGCATGGGAATGGGTTTTGGTCTCTCCCAGTTTGATTTAATTACCTTATATCTCAAGCTAGAGGAAGGTGGAGCTAGTCAGAGCTGGCATGCTGGGTGGAGCAATGCAGTATCTGTGGTCTCAGGGCTCTAGCTATTATCTGACCCACCCACTGGGACAAACTGAGGGATGTAGAGTGTGGGACAACCAAGAGCTGCAGGTCTTGTGGCAGTGGGTGGCTCATGCTGGGTGGAGCTGTGCAGTAGTGTGTGGAGCTCCCTGGGCCAGGATTTGGGATCCACCTTGGGCAGGGGGAGGGAGCAGCTGCAGGAAGGAGCAGCAGCAGTGGTGGCCTCTTCAGCAGTGCAGTACATGGAAAGAACACGGCTGGCCGGGAATCTCAAGCCAATCTAGACAGGGCAGCAACTGTGGGAGGGAGCAGCAGCGGCAGAGGCTGAGCCAGCAGTGCAGTGCATGGAACTGAGGGCCTCCAGCCCACAGGCCAATGTGGCTAGTGGTGACAGCAGTAGCAGTGGTGGCTACAGCGCTGTGGTGGCAAACAGAGCTGTGTGAGGGACCGTTTTCTGCCAACTATCAGACCTGTGTAACTGGCCAAAGAGCAGGCTGGCAGTGGCAGGGGCAGGAGGTACCAGGGGAGTGCAAGAATTCCTATGGTCACTCCCTTTCCCAGAGAGTCTTATGGATCAACCTGTTCCTTTGTCATCTTGCTGGAAGTCAAAGTATTCTTTTTAAAACCTAATGAAATGGTAGTGTTCTTCATGTACAGAGTGGTATTTTGCTTTTTTGTCATTTCTATTTTTAAAAATATCTTGGAGATTATTCCATAGTAGTACAAAATGAGAAATGTCATATCCTTAATTGTCTTAGTCATAATTCAGGGCTGAATTATTACTTTTGCAGAACATAGCACTTTCTTTTTTAAATTTATTTTTTATTATAAAGATGTGGGGTATAATTCAGGGTTATGTATACAAACGTTGATTATGCAGGTATCCTTTTTTTGGCCCCAGGGCTCTGCTCACCCCTCCGCCACACACACACTGACTTTATTCTGAAATAGCCTGTTTCCATCTAACACTCCTAGTGCTTCACTATAACACTTCTAGTTCATCACTCTCAGGATTTTTATGAACTATTGCTTCACTTAAACAAATGAGCAAATGAACGTTGTACCTCATATGGCAGGCCAGATAGCCTAGAGCCATGAATGTGAAAGTATTTGCTGAGACAATTACAAATTAAGAGTGGTAGATTTATTAAAGTGAAGATACATTGTAAAAAGCACTACAGACAGGACAGCATATAGTGACTGCTGCCTGTTGCAGGTACGTTTCTTCATGAGGTATGCCCCTCCCCCCCAGCAGTTTCCCTCAACTGCCAAACCCACCTCCCCTCCTGACAGTTTCCCTCTACTGCCAATCCCTTTCTTATAGTATTATAGTTGTTCGAGTTCCACTTCTGAGTGAGAACATATGGTACTCTATTCTTTGTTTGTGATAGCTCACTGAGTATGATCGAATCTAAATCCAACCACATTGCTGCAGTGTTCATGTTTGTCCTTCTTTATGGCTGCATAATATTCCACTGTGCATATGTACCACATTGTTTATCCAATCCAGCTTTGATGGGCAACATGGTTCGTTCCATATTTTTGCTATTGTGAATAGACCTGCAGCAAACATACATGTGCAGTTATCATTTTGTAGAATGATTTGTGTTCCTCTGGGTATAGTCCTAATAGAGGAATTACTTGGTCTATGGAAGATCAATTTCTAGTTCTTTCAGAAATCACCATACTGTCTTCCAAAGAGGTTGCACTCATTTGCATTCCCACCAACAGTGTTCCTTTTTCTCCACATTCTCACCAGCATCTGTTGTTGTTTGTTTTATTAATGATGGCCATTCTTACTGGGGCTAGGTGGTATCTCAATGTGTTTTTGAATTGCATTTATCTGATGATGAGTGAAGCTGAGAACTTTTTCATGTGTCTGTTGGCTGCCTGCCCGTATATCTTCTTTTGAAAAGTGTCTATTTATGTCTTTTGCCCACTGTTTAATGGGGCTGTTTTTTTTTTTTTTTTTTTTCCTTTCAGCACATTTGAGTTCCCTGTAGATCCTAGATGTTAGGACTTTGTCAGATATTCAGTTGGCAAATATTTTTTCCATTCTGTGGACTGTCTCCCTGCTCTCTAGATGGTTTCTTTTGCTTTGAAGAAGCTCCTTAGTTTGATGAGGTCCCTCTTGTCTATCTTATATCTTAAGGTATTGGCATTTAGGGTTCTGAATAGAAATTGTTTGCTAACTCCAATTTCCATAAGAGTATCTCCTGTGTTTTCTAAGATTCTTATAGTTTGATGTTTTACATTTAGGTTTTTGATCCATTTAGAGTTAACTTTAATGTATGGTAATAGGTAGCATTCCTGTTTCAATCTTCTGCATGTGGTCAGCCAGTTTTCCCAGCACCATTTGCTGAAGAGGTCTCCTCTCCCTGGTGGTTATTATTGGAAGCTTTGTCAAAGATGAGTTGGTTGAGAAACTGAGGTTTTGCTTCTGGAATCTCTATCCTGTTCCATTGGTCTATGTGCCTGTTCTTGTACCAATACCAGACTGTTTTGATTACTGTAGCCTTATAGTAAAATTTGAAGTCTGGAAGTGTAATACCTCATGCTTAGTTTCTTTTTCTAAGGATTGTTTTGACAATTCGTGGCAGTTTATGTTTCCAAACTAATTTCTGTATTATCATTTCTAGGTCTGAGAAGAATGATGTTGGTAACTTAATGGGTATTGCATTTAATCTGTAGATTGCTTTTGATAGGATGGACATTTTAACAATTTTGATTATTCCTTCCATGAGCATGGAATAGTTTTCCATTTGTTTGTGTGTTCTTGGATGTCTTTGACTGTGTTTTATAGTTCTCATTGTAAAGGTCTTTCACTTCTCTGGTTAAGAACATGCCGAGGTATTTCACTTTTTTCTGTGGCTATTGTGAATGGGATTGTACTTTTATTTAGGTCTCTATCTGCTTCTTGTTTCTGTATAGAAATGCAACTGTCTTTTGCACATTTATTTTGTACCCTGAGATTTGGCCAAAGTCTTTTATCAGTGCAAGCTGGTTTTTGACAGATTTTCTTGAATTTTCAAGGTATAGGATCTTATCATCAGCAAAGAGGGATAACTTGACTTCCTCTTTTCCTATTTGGATACCCCCTATTTCCTTCTCTGGTCTAATTGCCTGAGCTAGGACTTCCAAAACAATGTTGAACAAGAGGGGTGAGAGTGGGCAGCATTGTCTTGTTCCAGTTTTCAGGGGAAATGATTCTAGTTTCTGTCATTTAGCTATATGTTAGCTGTGGGTTTATTGTAGATGGCACTTACTATTTTGAGGTATAGTCCTTCTATACCTAGGTATTTGAGAGTTTTTATCAAGAAGCGATGCTACATTTTATCAAAAGCTTTTTCTGCGTCTAATGATACAATTATGTGTTTCGTGTTTTCACTTCTTTTGATGTATTTAATTAATTTTATGGTTTTGCAAATGTTGAACCAGCCCTTCATCCTAGGGTTGAGACCTACTTGATCATGGTGTATGATTTTTGAGATGTGTTTTTTGATCTGATTTGCTAGAATGTTGTCGAGGATTTTTGCATCTGTTTTCATAAGAGATAGTGGCCTGTAGTTCTCTTTTTTTTGTTGGATCTTTACCTGGTTTTTTATCGGTGTGATATTAGCTTCATAAAATGATTTGGGGAGAATTCCATTTTTCTCAATTGCCTGGAATACTTGTGATAGGATTGGTATCAACTCCTCCTTGTACATTTTGTAGAATTCTGCTGGAAAGCCATCCAGTTCAGGACTTTTTTTTTTTTTTTTTTTTTTTGGGTAGGTAATTTTCATGTGACAGAGTCGATTTCCTGGGTTGTTATTGGTCTATTTCGTGTCTCAATGTCTTCTTGTTTCAACCTGGGGAGGTTATGTGATGTCAGAAAGTCCTCCATTTCATTCATGTTATCAAATTTGTTTCCATATAGATTTACATAGTAATCTCTGATAATCTTTTATATTTCTTCAGGATCAGTTGTGATTTGATCTTATGTATTTCTGATTGTGTTTATTTGGGTTTTTTCTCTCTTTTTCTTGGTCATTCTGGCTAGGGGTCCATCCATCTTGTTAATTCTTTCAAATAACCAACTTTTTGTTTTGTTGATGTTTTCTATTATATTTTTGTCTTCTGTGCCCTGTATTTGGACTCTTATTTTTGTGATTTGGATTCTTCAGCTAAAGTTGGTGTATTGGTGGTCTTCTCTTTCCAGCGTCCTTAGGTGATTTGTTAGGCTCTCCACTTGTGATCTTTCCATTTTCTGGATGTGTGCTTATAGAGATATAAATCCCCCTCTAAGATGTTTCCTTATTTTCATTTGTTTCCAGGAATCTTTTTATTTCTGCTTTGATTTTAGTGTTAACCCAGTAGTAGTTCAGCATCATGTGTTTAGTATCCATGTCTTTGTGGGCCATGGGAAATGTTGATGTTGATATGTATTTTTATTCCAATGTGGTCTGAGAATGTGCATGGCAAGATTTCATCCTTATGGAATTTTATGTTTGATTTATGACCAAGTAAGTGATTGATCTTGGAGTACGTTCCAAATGGTGATGAGTAGAATGTATATTTTCTGATTGTTGGGTGGAATAAACTGTCGGAATCTATTAAGTCCATTTGGTTGAGTGTCAAGTTTAGGTTCTGGATCTCCTTGTTGAGTTTTTGTCTCAATGACCTATCTAGGGCTGTTAGTGTTGTATTCATGTCCCCTGCTATAATAGTGTTAGAGTCGCTATCTTTTTTTTAGTTTTTTTAGTAGTTGCTTTATAAATGTTGGTGCTCTTGTGTTGGGTGCATATATGTTTAGGATGGATAGTTCTTGTTGATGTTTGAACCTTTTGTCATTATGTAGTTTCCTTTTGCGTATTTTTAAAATTTTGATAGCTTAAAGATTGTTTTGTCTGAGATTAAGATGGCAACTCCTGCCATCTTTTGTGATCTGTTTGCCTGGAAATTCATTTTCCATCCTTTAACTTTGAGTCTGTGTGCATTGCTTGTAGGAGATGTGTCTTCTGGATGCAGCAAATAATTGGGTCATGGTTTCTTATCCAGTTTGCCATTAGATGTCTTTCCAGTGGTGCATATAGTTCATTCACATTCAGGCTGATTATTGAAATGTGATTGTTTATCTCTGTCATGAGGTTCTCACACAATTTTTTCTTTGTTTGCTTTTCTTTTGGCTTTGGGGTTAATGTGTTTTCAAGTTTCTTGTTGTGCTGTATTATCTGTTGTGTCTCTGTTGTCTATTGTGTGGTCATTCTTTTTTTCCTTCTGTGCTTAATACTTTTTTAAGTGTCTCCTATAGAGCTGGTCTAGAAGCTGCATAATATCTTAGGGATTGGATGTCTGGAAGGATTTTAATTCTTCATCACTGATGAAGCTGAGCTTGGCTGGATAGGAAATTCTTGGTTGAAATTGTTTATCTTTCAGGACTTTGAATATAGGTCTCCAGTCCCTTCTTGCTTGTAGTGTTTCTGCTGTTAGCTCTGCTGCTATTCTGATTGGTTTTCCCCAGTAGACTTGTCTCTCTTTCTGTCTTTAGGACTTTTTTTTTGTTCCTATTTTGTGTAGGTGAATTACTATGTGTTTAGGTGTTTATTTTCTCATTTAATGTCTTGTGGTGGGTTCTCTGTATCTCTTGTGCTTGACTGGTCACATCTCAGCTGAGATGGGAAAAGTTTTCTTGGATTACCTCCTGGAATAATTACTCCAAGTTATTCTTCATTTCCCTTTCTTCTTCTGGGATACCAATCAAGCATAGGTTCAGCCTCTTGATATAATCACACAATGCTTGTAGGCTTTTTTCTTTCTTTCTGAGTCTTCTTTCTATGTTTTTACAGATCTGGTTAATTCCATGTTCTGGTCTCCATGTCTAAGATTCTTTCTTCAGCTAGATTAATTCTACTTTCCATGCTTGTCATCTTGTTATTTATTTCCTGGATGAAATTTTTTATTCCAAAATCTCCGTTATAAGTTCTTTCAGGGTTGCATTTTGTCTTTCTTGAGTCTACTCTTTCCATCCATTCCCTGATCCCTGTCATATTCTGATGCCAGTCATTGGTGACTTCCATTGTTTGGGCACCAAGGTCTTATTTTTCAGGAGTTTTGCCTTTGGTACACTTGAAATTGACTGAGGTCTTCCTTTGGTTTTTCCTCATTTGTGACAGAGCTCTTGTTTTTCTCTTTAGTTGTGTTATGGTGTGAGTGGGAGAGGCTTTCCTTTCTGATGTTTGCTCAGTCCTCTATTCTTCCCTGATCTGGACTCTGGGTTTGTTCTATTTTGAAATAGGATGGTGAGTGGGAAGCTTTGCTGTCTCTTGTAGTTTTTGAAATTCAAATAAAGTAGGGGATGGGGTGCTAGAAATCAGAAACTACTTGCAAATTATCATGTTCACTTATTTTGATATGTGTTCCCTGAGACCCACTCCCCTCCACCACTCTATATAACAATGCAAAGCAGGAACCAATGAAAAGCAATTGAGCACATACACACACACACACACACACACACACACACACACACACTCTAAAACAAAACAAACAAAACAACAAAGTGAAAACAAACAACAACAAAAAAACCCAAGAAAGCTAAACACACACATGCCTAGCATAAAGTGAATAGAGAAGAAAAACAGAAAGACTGGAGGGATAGAAAAAGATGAAATTCATGCCATTCCCTCCTACATATATTGACACACACCTTAAACTATAGAAAATGTACATTAAAAAACCCAGAAGAACAAAAGAGCAAAAACAAACCAACAACAACAACAAAATTGAAAGATGAACACTCAATCATTCACATACACACATAAACAGAAAACAACAAATAAAAAAGAAAGGAACAGAAAAAGAAAACAAAACAATTGGGGGGGGGAGCAGATCAAACCCTCACATACACATTCATGCACAAAGGAAAAATATTTTTAAAATACATGAACTAACAGTCAAAAAATTTTTTAAAAAATTTTAATTGCAAACTAAAAAGACAAAAACCTAATCTCTCGTGGCAGGCTCTGTAATTGTTCCTCTAATCAGGTCTCTCCTGCAGAACCACCTCTTTCACTCTCTCCTTAGTGTCGAAGCAGGGAAGGAGGAGGGGCATTGGAGTTGGGTGGAGGTCGTCCTCCCCTCCCACTCTCTTATGGTCAGGGAAATCTCCTCTGGTGGAGAAGTATGGAATTGCCTCCTCTGCAGGTATGTACTCATGGGGCGGTTGCCCCAGGCAGGGAATGGAGTTCTCCTATTGTGACTGGCATCCAGCCTCTGCCTGGTTTTGTCCCTCTCAGTGGTGGCCCAGCAGTGTGAGTCTGACATTCCGAGGATTGCTGGGGAGGAGGGAATTTGGGTCATCCCTGGACTCACCACGGATCTTTCTGGAGTTCTTCCTTGTCCTTTTCTGGCCACACTCTTTGTCCAGCAGCTGGATTGGTGTAGGTGGTGGGGCGCCTGGGACTCAGCACTCATCAGGTCCCTCCGATGTTTGTGCTTTCAGGACATTCCCTCTGGGTCACGTTCAATCCCTGAGTAGTTGATCAGCCAGTCACAGCACTTGAATCTATTGCTCCGTGGTGAGCAAGTAGAGCACTTTCCTACCCCATCTTCAAGATGGTGTTGGAGTGCCTCTCTTGTTCTCTTTCATGGGACCTTGCCTCTGGACTCCCTGTGCAGTCCCTGCTGCCAGCGCTATGCCAGGTACTAAAGTCAGCCCTAGCACTTTCACATTCTTCAACCCCTATTTCTATTTTTTAAATATTAAAAAATATATTTTATGACTATGTTGGTATAAAGATTAATATAATCTGGACTGAATGTATTAGTATTTACTTATTATATTTAAATTTTTATTGATTATAAATTAGAATTAACACATTTCACTGATCTCTAAAAGTATTGTAGACCTTAGATTTTATGCCTATTTTCACTAATAGATAATTCAGCCCCAGTTTTTTTACTACAAGGTTTTTTATTAGACTTACATGGAAATTAAAATCACGGAACGTATATTGACCTCCCCCTTTGATGGACATTTATGTTGTTTCTAAGCAAAATAAGTAATTTTGAAATATTAAATGAAGATAATTTTGCAAATTACAAATTTAAAAAGAAGCAATCAAACACAGTTAACATTTACATATGCATTTAAATTAGTGTTGAGAGAGTAGAAAAGAAGAGACCAGACAGGCAGACAGATTAGGGTGGATCCTGCTAAAAACTTTCACTGCATGCCCCACTGGATTGGAGTGAGAATACCTATTTCCAAGTTGTAGACTGCCCCTTTTGCACACTTTGTCTTGATTAGTCCTTTCCAACCCTTTTCCAATTGGAGCATTTCAATCCCACACCACTATGCCTCTCTCTGATTGGTGCTGCTGCTAACCAATCAGCATGCTCTTAAGACTATATAAACCCCTAATTGCAGTGGCATCATTGGAAATATTCTTTTGGGTTCCCTCCTACTGCCCAGAGCTTTCCTATCTTCTAATAAATTCCTATTTACTCTCCGTGTCCACAGGTCCCTTATTCATTCTGGGTGTGAGACAAGAACTAGAAATTGCTGAACTAGAAGAGCTGCACACACCAGTCTGGAAGAGTTGGACACACGGAGCTGAGAGAGCTTCAGTACTCCTTGGAGGCATGGCTTGCCAGTCCACCTAGCAGATGGAGCTGCAACACTTCATGGGGCTTGACTCACTGACCCCAAAACTGAGAGAGCTGTTAACACTCCTTGGGGTCTCTGCAACTGCTGGCATCCTCAAGTTCTTCAGCAGGTGTTGCCCGTTTCCCCTAGCTGGATGCCATCACGTTCCTGGCCATTGCAATGATCCCGGACTGGCAATGCAACTTCCAGAACTGCAACATCCCTTGGGGGCCCAGCTCACCAGCCTTTGGGACAAAAAACTGCGTCAGCACCTCCTTCTGAATTATTGTTCTGTTTTATTTTTAATTTTTTTAAGCGAATGGCAAGCCGGAAAGCTACTAAGTGCCAGCACATTTAAAATACTTGTTGATTCTATTTTATTTATCTTTCTTCACACATCATCTCCTTTTTTTTTTCTTTTTTTTCACATGAATAAATTTCCCCATTCCTTTGCATTTATTTTTTTCTTTCCTACCTACTTTTTAAGCTTGTCCTGGGGGCTTATTTAAACACTTTGGTAGAATTCAAATATAAAGAAATGGCCAGTGTTTACTTCAAAATATTTAATATGTGAAAGTGCATAGAATTTGCTTCTACTTGATATCATAGATAAATAGCCTAACCTCAAAATTAATGTAGATGATTTGAAATGTTCTATAAAATTGTCTTGTACCTGGAATCTGAAGTGCATTTTGTCTTTATCTTATTTTCTAAGCCAATTTTTTCACAAAAACATCACTTTGGTATTATTGCTTTTACAACAATCCTAATTAAAACTAGTTCTGATGATGAATTATTGTGTAATACGTTGATGGTCTGAGATATTATCTTATCCTAACTTTTGAAGTACTCAGTGTCAGAGGAAGAAACTAACCTAATAGCATATATTCAGTAAAATTGTGATGGATTTATAGAAGTGTTAATAAACAATACTATGAGAATATAGATGGGAGCTATTCTGTTGTAAAAGAGTGAGTCATAATTTTACAAATACGAAGTTCAAGTAAATAATTATTCCCATTAAAATGTATTTTAAATTTTCATCGACACTGAAAATCTCACAACAAATTTAGTTCAGCATGACTTTTCTGGCTGTTCATATTCTTGTATGACTCCTCTTCCTAGAAGACTAGTTTTAGTGTGGCTAAATGATGACTCTTTCTGTTTTATCAAGTAAACTAGTTTTTAAAGTTGAAAATAATGTAGTATACCCACAGGGTCCATCCCAAAGGATGAAAAAAATGACAAGGATTATGGGGTAAACATGTAAATGTTTCTGTTTAAATACATATTAACAATTTCCCTCGGAAATTTACACCAAATATAGTGTGTGTGTGTGTACACACACATATAGTTGCTATATTAATGTTTCCCAATTCTAATGAGATTCAGCCTTATTACTCATCTTATTACTCTCATTATACTTATTACTCAGTTTGGTCATAACATACCAACAATCAGAACTGACATATCAAGAAGGAAAATTTAGGTATGTTGTCAAATAAATATTTCCCTTCAAAAACTCTGTTAAAAGCTCCACATTTTGGTTTGTAGAAAAGGCAAAGGAAAATGAAACTATGATGGCAACATACCTGTCACTTCAACAATGCTCCAGAATTGGCACAAATCTACTGGATAAGTCCTAAAAATTGGAGTTGGAAGTTGGGAAGGATTAGTCTATACATAAAACTTTAAATAGAGACAGTTGGTCCATTCACACATATGGAAACATCAAAGAAGTATACAAAAGTCACAAACTCCTGTTGCAGTTCAGATATTTACCCAACATTACTTTCTTGCTTTTTCTTCCTGTCATTGCCTCTTTGCTTGCTTCTTGGATTGCTTTTCTGAAATTAATATCAAAGCTAGATACACTAATCTTGGTCCACATTCTAGCCTATTACCCTGCAATCTTAAGAAATAAATTTGATTTACAATGCATTGTTATTAACTATAGTCACCTCTTGTACAATAGAATATTAGGACTTTTTATTTTTGATTGTAATTTTGTATATCTCCACATAGGTGGAAAATATGAATTTGAATCTGCTAAATATAATAAATGAAATGATAATATACTAATTATGCTGATTTGATCATTCAATGTATACATGTATCAAAACATCACATTGTACTCTATAAATATGTACAATTACTATATGTCAATCAATAATAAAATTTAAAAAGAAAGAACTTTGAAAAATTTACAGAATATGTATATAACTATGAACTTAAAAAAATTGTATGTGTCTTATTAGATCTGTGTGAAAAAACACCACTCAATTAGAAAAAATAAGGGAAGTAGAAACAGGGAGTTCTAGTGTTAATATCTGCGTTTTTCTTATGTTTTGTTTACAAATATCTTTGTTCAACAAGAGTTGCTGGAGGACACTAATAAATATAGCAGTCTTAAAAACATACTCCACATCCTGTTATGTGAAAATAAACATATTCTCTCACAGTAGAAGAAAAAAGATGAAAGCAAATTCTGTACTTTAAAGACTTTCTGACTAATCCAAAGTCAAGACAAATATAGTAGATGGAAAAGAAAGAAAAACACATATCTAAGAATGAGGTCAGTCGCAAGGCACTGCTTTGAAAATTATTTGTCGCTAGGAAAAAAAAAATTCCCATTCCAAGAATCAGGAATCAAAACTTATCGATGGAAACTTAAAACATTTTAAAATAAACTGTACGTTTTGATGCAATTCATTCATTCATCCTTTTAAGTTATCACACCTATACTGAACTCTACAGGGATATCCCCAGTGACCCCTATAGGTATGGGAGCTACTTCACACTTATACTTTTGTAGTCATAGTGTAGTCTGGAAACACCAGGAAAGCACTTCAATGGGCACCTGATCCAAGCAAGGCCATTCAGAATCTATTGAAATAATTTAAAATTAGTACTGACATTTGTCTCATATCTTGGAATATTTGTTAAAGAATTAAGATATAAAAACTCAGCCAAGTTTCCTGCCATGTGGGCTAGGTTATAACCAAAGCTCATTTGTATATCAAAAAAGATTGACATGATACAAGTGAGAAAAAACAAATATCAAAGATGAGAAATGGATAGTAACTGTAGGGTTTTGTTGTTGTTGTTCATTATGTTGTTTTATTATCTTCAACAGCATTTTAGTTTCCGGTTCTGAAATTTCTCAAGGAATAGCTACATTCATAGTATTGTATTTTCTGTAATTGCACTCATATAAGAGACTTACTTTAGCTGTTTTCTTGCATTGAAGTTCTTTACTTGCTTTTACAACAATCCTAATTAAAAGTAGCTCTGATGATGAATTATTGTATTATACAATGAAGGTTTAATTGAAATATTATCTTATCCTAACTTTTGAAGTACTCAGAGTCAGATGAAGAAACTAACCTAATAACATACATCCAGTAAAATTGTGATGAATTTATAGAAGTGTTAGTAAATGATACCGTGAGAATACAAATGGAAGCTATTCTGTTGTAAAAGAGTGAGTAATAGTTTTACAAATACAAAGTTCAAGTAAATAATTATTCCCATTAAAATGTATTTTAAATTTTTGATTTGTATGAGTAAGTTATACATAAAAATGTCACATCATTTAATCAGTACTAGTTAACTTTAACTTCATTACTAGAAAGTATTTGAGCTCAAAATTGGCATATATAATTTCTCTGACAGTCTTGCTTTAAAAAAAGTAAATAGCAATATATCAGCTTATACATAAAAAGGTTAAAAATTGCCAACACTGTAATAAAATATAATTATAAAATAAATTACTGCAACTTATCTGGATATGGTGGCACTCATCTGTTGTCTCAGCTACCTGGAAGGCTGAGGCAGGAGGATCACAGGAATTCAAGGCTGTGGTGAACTATGATCATTCCACTGTACTCCACTCTGAGCTACACATTAATTTTATTTGGTTAAGTCTAGGTTCCAGATATGTAGTATGATATCTCTTTAAAATAATTATACCAGACAGGTAAAACAACATTGTTGGTCAAAGGGTACACCCTTTTAGTTTTAAAATGGAGTATAGGAGACCTAATGTACAGTGTGATGATTGTAGTTAATAATGAATTGTATACTTGAAATTTGTTAAGAAAGTAGATCTGACACACACAAGGTAGCAATCTGAGATGACGGAAATGGGGATTAGCTTGGTTGTGTCAATCCTTTCATTACACACACACACACACACACACACACACACACACACACACTCAGATGTATACTTCCATAGTCACAGAGTAGTCTGACCCTCCTCCCTGGACATACCAGGAAAGCACTTAGGTGGGGCACCTGATCCAAGCCAAGCCATCAAAAATCCATTGAAATAATTTAAAATGAGCACTAAGATTTGACTCATGTCTAAGAATATTTGTTGAATGATTGAGATATAAAACCTCAGCCAAGTTGGGTTGATAGATATATCACATTGCATACGTCAAATCAATACAAGTTTTATGTGTCAATTCTACCTTAACAAAGCTGAGGGGAAAAAGAATGACTAGCTATGTAGAACATTTTGTTTTATTTATTGATCATCAGGACATTCTTATGTCAGTTTACACAAAACTAATGTCCTCAAAGAGTATTTATATGAAGATGGGGCATTGTTACAAGAGTGAAATTTTAATGTTTCTAAAATTCTGTGCTCTTAAGAGTTTTAATTTGAAAGCTAAATAGCTTTGAGTGAAATTCATATAAAACTGTCCATGAAATTTGATGTAGCACTAAATTAAGATAGAGTATCAAAATGCTTGAATTTGAAAAAAATGACTATTTTTTAAAAATTACTAAATTTGCTTTGTAAAGCAGAATGGGGTAAAGTATATTTTACAAAGTAATAATGAATTATCATTTCCAGGAATCTTACTGAAGATTGATGGTGAGAGAGAAAATATTTAGAATGGAGAAATGCAGATTTTCTATTTCTCTAAGGAGCTAAAAAAATACTTTTTAATGTTAACATGGAGAGAAAATCTAGAACAAAATTTGGGACAGGAATTTTCTTGAGGAGTCACCCAGTGCAGACTAACCAGTGAGCCCCAAGCCGTCTCCCCTTTTAGTCAGTGAGTATGTCACACTCCAGAAACTCCTGTTGTCCAACCACCACATTTAGAAAAAGAAAGAATTGGATGCAACATTACTGAAAGCTTAGAAGGGACATTGGGATGTAAAAATGTTAGTGGTAAACATCAGAGAATCAAAGGTTTTATTTTTAGTCCTACCTCCCAACTCAATATTTATTGTGTCAATCCTGATGTGACTATTTATTTTGCCTACTCCTAAAACAGAGGACACTATCTTTAATCTGTTCCCTGGACCTCTTACTATCTTAGATCCCAACTTAAAATATTCTTCTTCTAGAATATCTTCCCCAATTAATCGCTAGTCTACTAATGTCCCATGTTCAAATTTAATCAATTTAACTCTTCAAATTATAAACATGAAAATACACTGTTTCTGTCTACATGTTTTTTCTAAAAATTTACTATGTGATTTTTCAAGTCAAATGTACAATAACTTTCCAGGAAGGCATGGGTTTGATAAGAGGGTTTAAGATAAATACATCCTTTTCTTTATTTTATTTTACTTTTATTTTCTCATCTTTATTTTTTTCAAAATAGAGAATCTTGATAACTCTGTAGTGGTGATTATGGTGGTGAAGGTGGGGGAACCACACACAAATTAGATCGTTCCATAACACCTCCAATCTATCATTTTTCTAAATAATATTTTAAATTGTACAAATAATCTGTATATTTAAGAGAGAATGCATTTAAGCTTTACATACAGGTATCTCACAAAAATATTTTATTTAATTAAATTTAAAGAACAAATTTTTATTAAAAACAATCACATTTAAATTTGTGCTCTGAAGTTATCATAATAACTTTTCCAAAACCAATGTAACAGATTGGAGGACAGGTCCTTCTTGTGATTGGAAATAAGTAACGACGAGGAAGCAGAATTAAGGACAAGGAGGCTTAAGTGTTCTGTTTCCTAAAGATAGACGAGAAAATAATGGACTCAGACTCTCTTCTGGACATATTTGAGGAAACTATCACTCCTGTCCTACTATGAAACTAAAGATATTCTTTTTTTTTTTTTTTTTTTTTGAGTTGGAGTCTCACTCTGTCGACCAGACTGGAGTGCAGTGGCCGCTCCCGGCCACCGCAGCCTCCGCCTGCTGGGCTCCGGCGATCCTTCCACCTCAGCCTTCCAAGTAGCTGGAACTACAGGCGCATGCTACCATGCCCGGCTAATTTTTTTTTTGATTTATGGTAGAGATGAGGTCTCGCCTGCCCAGGCGGGTCTCTAACCCGCGGGCTCAGGCAATCCACTCACCTCAGTCTCCCAAAGATATTCTTTAGAGTGGAGAAAGGTAAAGGATGTTTGAAAGCAGAAGGCAAATATCATGAAAAAATAAAACATTTCAAGTTTTTAGCCTACTAATTTTAGATTCAATAAAATGGTTGCATTCAGTTGGAAGTTTTTTTTGGAGGGGGAGTGGGGAAGTCTCCCGTGAAGGTGGTGATTCTCTGCAGTGCAAAGTCATGTACCTACAAGCTGTTTCATGTCAAGATTTACTTATGTGCAGAATTCCTCTTTGGAAATATTGACCTTTGAAAATATTGGTTGTAGTTTTGAAGCTTCTGCCACACATAGTGTAATGACCATAAAATATAAATCATTATGCTACATGATAATAGTCACAACTGAAATATTTAAATATCATTGATGTTTTCTTAGCTTTTAGCTCAGTAAATATATGTACATAACATTTATCACATGGTCTGAACTTATCCCATACATAAATCAATTTATAGTTTAGCGTAATGTATGATTTAATAGAACAACATACTATTATATTACATATCCACAATACTTTAATAAAATCATTTTTAAAATTTATTTGCTGGGCATGTTGACTCACAAACGTTATCCCAGCACTTTGGGAGGCCTAGGCAAGAGGAGTGCTTGGAGCCAGAAGTTCAAGACCAGCCTAGGAAACATGACAAGGCCTCATTTCTACAAAAAAATTGGCTGGGTGTGGTGGCATGCACTTGTAATCCCAGCTATTCTGGAGACTGATTTGGAAAGATTACCTGAGCACAGGAAGTAGAGGGTAAAGTGAGCAGTAATTGTGCGACTGCACTCCAGTCTGGGCAACAGAGTGAGACCCTAACTCAAAAATAAATGAATGAATAAGTAAATAAATATCAGAAATGATTATTGTATTCAGTTTACTGAACACAGACATATTAATTCAAAATACAGTAACTTGAGCTCTGCTATGATTATTAAAATGTTTTTAAAAATTATCTTTCACTAGGGTATATTGGAAATGGTGGTGTGTATTTTTCTGATTGGCCAGGCTCCAAGAGTGTCAGCTCAGTGGGTCAGCAAGCCAAGCCCCAAAGAGTGTCAGCTTGATAGGCTGACAGGTCAAGCCCTGAGAGTGTTGCTGATTTGGTGGGCTGACAAGCCAGTCCTCAGAAGTGTCTCAACTTCAGACTCTTAATTTCTGCCAGCAGTTCTCTGGGTTCAACCAGCTCCATCGGCTGGCAAACCAGTCTCTGGGGTGCATGGCTCTTTGGCTCTGATGTGCAGTTCTTCAAGTATGGGTTCTTGTCTCATGCCCAGGAGGAATGAAGGACAAGAACAGTTGGAAGATGAGAAAGCAGAATTTATTAAGAGGACAGAAAAGTTCCCAGAGCTGGAGGGAACCCAAGGGGTTTGAGGATTTAGAACTGAAACTTGGTACTTCTGTAGTCCTAAAACCAAGCACATTTGCTATCACTAGCTGTGAGCTGATTGGTTGGCACTAGCTTAGCTGATTGGTCAGTACTAAGAACCAATCAGCTGGGGGCAGGGGCCTAATAGTGAACTAATTGTTTGGCACTTAGTGATGAGCTGACTGGTTGTTTTTCAATCCAGGCCCTGAGTGTTTTCTTGCCCTAGGCTGCAGGGCTTATAGGGAGCTTGTTTACCAATGCAAATATATTAGCTGGAGACATCTGCAGGAAGTGTGCTACTTTGTTGGGGGGGGGGGGGGGAGACACCCCAGCCTATCTGCCTAACTTTTCTCTAGCTATCTCCTCTCTTTAATGGTGTGTTTAAGTTTATATTTTAAGCACTAATAAATTAACACTTACAGAAAAAATTTAGGATTATCACCAACTTTAGTAATTTTATTATCTCTAAATTTTCAGGTCAGAATAGTAATATTCAGTGCAGATTATTTAACATTATGTTCCTTTTCTACTTAATTCAATGAAAAGCCAACATTTTCAAGCCATTTTCTCTTAAAAAATCTATTTTTATTCATTTAAATTAAAATTATTTCCATTGAATGTTCATATTAAATTGTCTTAAATAATTTTCTTTAAATAGTGAGAACATAAATCACTAGCAACATATTAATGTACTTTTTACAAATTAAGTATTGAATATGTATAAATGTCAAGAGTTGGGCAGTTCTTAGAGTTCTTCGTGCTCATATCACCTGAGGACTTATTGAAAATGAAAATTTTCAAGTATCAGCCCAAACTATTAAACAACAACCTGTATTTTCACAAGAACTCCATGTGATCATGAAACATACTATAGCATAAGAATCCCTGCAGTAGAAGATTTACTATCACTTCAATTGCAAAAACAATAGAATGGATTGATGAAACTAGTTGTTTTATGCAAATTGAGTCTTCTGATTGAAAAAGTACTTTCAATATTAGCTACACATTAAAATAATCTGGGTAGTTTTAAAACAATTCCAATGCCAGGATCACAACTCCAATGAAATTAAGTGAGACTCTCTGAGGAGCAGGACTCAGGTACTTTGTAAAATATCCCAGTTTACTCTGATGTACAGCCAAATTTATGAAGTGCTGCATTTACACAGTGAGGTCTTAGAAGAGTGTGGTGCCCTTTGAGAGCTCTAAAAATACTTCTTAAAGACTAGGAATGCGCCGGGCTCGGTGGCTCAGCCTGTAATCCCGCGCCTTTGGGAGGCTGAGGTGAGTGGATTGCCTGAGCGGGTTCGAGACCCGCCTGGGCAGCGAGACCTCATCTCTACAATAAATCAAAAAATTAGCCGAGTTGGTAGCGCGCGCCTGTAATTCCGGCTACTCGGAAGGGGGAAGGATCGCCGGAGCCCAGCAGGTCGAGGCTGCGGTGGCCGGGAGCAGCCACTGCACTCCAGTCTGGGCGACAGAGTGAGACTCCAACTCAAAAAAAAAAAAAAAAAGACTAGGAATGTCTTTTGTGGGGATAGCAAATGAGGTGTTTTAATGCAGAGAAATCACAGGACACAGCCTCCTTGGGCATTCCACATCCTTAAAGTCAACAGAAATGGCTAAAGTTAACACATGTCTAGATTTTTCTCCACTGCCTACAATTTACAGGAAAAACAAAAAAACAAAAAACAGACATCTGAAGGACACAGCCTTATAAAAGAAAATACTCTGTAGCCCAAACAAACTGAATTAATAGTTCAGGGAGTTCAATAGTTTAACATAATCATAATAAATACTCAGAATGGAGTGAATATTGCTAGCATGAAGGAGAGACAAGAAATTATAAAGAATAATGAAACAGAAACACTAAACATGAAAGCTACCTTTGCCTTCTTCTCTTCTCTTCTCTTTCCCTACTGCTGTCTCTATTTCCTTGGAATAGTCATGTGAATTAGAGTTTTAGTTCTGAGCTGTTTCACAAATGTCCTTCCTTCCTTACCTCTCTCCCTTCGCTTCCTTCCTTTTTTCTTTTCATTCCTAATATTTGCTGCTTGTTCTGTAGACATTGGACGTGAATGAAATGAATTATTCATCATTACGTCTTATAACTTGCATATTTATCTTATGTAATACAGAGAAAACTGAAAACATAAAAGACAGTGTCTTTTAAATACAAAATATAAAATGAAATGAGATGAACAAGTCAAATGATAATCATTACACAATGTAGAAATGGTTTAACTTGCTAATCAAAATATAGAAAGTAAGCGGGCTCGGTGGCTCAGGCTGTAATCCCGCGCCTTTGGGAGGCTGAGGTGAGTGAATTGCCTGAGCCCGCGGGTTCGAGACCCGCCTGGGGCAGCGAGACCTCATCTCTACAATAAATCAAAAAATCAGCCGGGCGTGGTAGTGCGTGCCTGTAATTCCGGCTACTCGGAAGGCTGAGGTGGAAGGATCGCCGGAGCCCAGCAGGTCGAGGCTGCGGTGGCCGGGAGCGGCCACTGCACTCCAGTCTGGGCGACCGAGTGAGACTCCAACTCAAAAAAAAAAATATATATATATATATAGAAAGTATTGATTGTTTAACAAGAAAAACAAAATTGAGACAACATTATTTTGTTTCAAAGAGATGTTAAAAACAAATAGATGTATAAAGTTTAAAAAAGGTAGTGTAAAATATCGGGCCAATACTATGAAGTAAAATAAAATCAAAGTAACAATTAAAAAAAAAAATTGTAGAACTCAAAGTGAAAAGCATCTGCCTTTAGCTATATCTAAATGTCAAACTTGTGAAAGCAAAAATAGGTTAAAAAAATACAACAGTTATGAATACATAGTACCCAATGGTAAAGTCATATATATTTTCATGTGAAGCAACATCTGAAAGATCTACAGAGACAAATTAAAAAATCAACATAGGTATTTAAACACTGTATCTCCCATTGCCCTGATCATGATGCTAGAACTTGTAAGCTTTTCTCCCTTGACAGCAGAGGGTGCTGAAAGGACATTGCAGAAAGTGGAGGCTTCTTCTGGGGCAGGTGTGCTTTTTCTTCTTGTTTACAGTAGTGATGGATTGTCACGCAGGATACCAACTGGTTAATTTAAGCACTTGCAACCATGATGACATTGGAATGCTGAAGTATATTTGTTTCTCTTTCTAGTCAAATTAGGGTAGGAAATAAATTGTGCAGCTTCATATCCACTCTGCATCCATCTCTGTTCATTGTTATCATTGCTCAGAAGAAAGATCTCTGTATCTGGGAATGGATAAATGTTGACATTCTTTCCAAAATCCCTATAAATTGGCCTGTGATTGAAACAATGCTAGCATGTTGCTCTTTAAGTCATTTTATTTTCTGTTACCATAGACAATATATTATGTTTTATGAGCATTTTAGGAGTTTTAAGGGTATTTCCAAATATTAAACAGATTTTCATCTTAGAGACTGATTTTAGAAAGTAATCCTCTTGAAAAATGCAAATCCATTGTACCGGTATAATGAAGTGGGTCTATAATTCTCTGTTTTTGTGCTATGTTACTAAGCATGGGTATCAGGATTTAGCTCATTTTCTGAAATTATTTTGAAAGCAATTTTTTATTCATGCTCTTAAATATTTAGATAAGATCGAATAAGAAGCAAGATAGATCATTGGTTACCTTTTCCATTTATGCTATGTTATTTGGTTTGTTTCAGTTTCATATTTTTTAGAATAAGCTCTCCTAGTTTATGCCATCATGTTTCTTAAATATTTGAAAATTTAACTTAAAATAATTTTGCTGCTTTATCTTTTATTGTAGTCTTATCTGATACTGTATTTTTATTATAGGTGCTACTATAATTCATTTTATTCTTTCTTTCAGGATTGCTAGAAATTTTTCTATTTTGTTGGTCAATTCAAAATTTCAGCTCTTCACTTTTAAAATTCGTCATGCTAACACTTTTGAATGGATTAGCTTATAACATTCATTTTAATGTCATTCACCTAAATGGATTTAGTATATTTTGTTGCTTTTTATCTTCCTTAATTTAAATGAATAATGTATTTATTTTCTAAACTTTCTCTGCATAATGAAAGGAGTTAAGATACACATTTCTCACAGCTTTGACTAAATTCTATAAATACATCTATGTAATATTTGTATTAGTATTGATTTAAAATGACACCTTTTAGCCGGGCTCGGTGGCTCAGCCTGTAATCCCGTGCCTTTGGGAGGCTGAGGTGAGTGGATTGCCTGAGCCCGCGGGTCTGAGACCCGCCTGGGCAGCGAGACCTCATCTCTACAATAAATCAAAAAATCAGCAGGGCGTGGTAGCGCATGCCTGTAGTTCCGGCTACTCGGAAGGCTGAGGTGGAAAGATCGTCGGAGCCCAGCAGGAGAGGCTGTGGTGGCCGGAAGCGGCCAGTGCATTCCAGTCTGGGCGACCGAGTGAGACTCCAACTCAAGAAAATAAAATGACACCTTTTAAAATTTTGGTTTTTTCCTTAAGGAAAGCTGTATTTAGATTTATTTATTTATTTATTTATTTATTTATTTATTTATTTATTTATTTATTTATTTATTTATTTATTTATTTATTTATTTATTGAGTCGGAGTTTCACTCTGGTGCCCAGACTGGAGTGCAGTGGCCGC
Organism: Cephalopachus bancanus; assembly: GCA_027257055.1. Classification (NCBI taxonomy): domain Eukaryota; kingdom Metazoa; phylum Chordata; class Mammalia; order Primates; family Tarsiidae; genus Cephalopachus; species Cephalopachus bancanus. The sequence continues at coordinate 8,377,677 of JAPVLO010000024.1, read as the reverse complement.
TCCCGGCCACTGCAGCCTCGACCTGCTGGGCTCCGGTGATCCTTCTGCCTCAGCCTTCCAAGTAGCCGGAACTACAGGCGCGCGCTACCACGCCCGGCTAAATTTTTGATTTATTGTAGAGATAAGGTCTTGCCAAGTTGCCCAGGCGGGTCTCGAACCCGCGGACTCAGACAATCCACTCACCTCAGCCTCCCAAGGCGCGGGATTACAGGCTGAGTCACCGAGCCCAGCTTAGATTTATTTTTTTTTAATTCTCTATTAATTGTTAAAATACCTTTTATTGCATTGAAGTTGAGAAATGCTGCCTTTATAGTTACTATTTGAAAATTTTATTCAGATTTTATTTGTGGCAAATGACATAAATTATTTTATAAATTACCTTTGTAATTTTTTAAATAATGCGTATTCAGAGGATATTATGAAACTCTAGGAATGTTGGGGATAATATTAAAATCTCTTGTATCATAGTTTTTGTCTCCTAGTCTATCAAATTCTGAGATAAATTAGTCTTTGTCTCCTTAAATGGGTCTTCTTTGGTGAAAGTGCCTGACAAATAATCTTTTTTTCTAAAACTATTGCATTATATATTTTGCTGCTACATTATATAGAAAATGTGGCTATAAAGATAAATGTTCATAATATTATTTATTTGGTACAAAAGTGCACTTTTCTTTAGTCTTGTGTTATTTAATATAAAATTACCATCTACATACTATTTTTCGCTCAACTTTGGTATGGTTTTGCTCATTTATTTACTTATTTATTCATTTTTAGTTTTTCTTCAACTTTTATTTTTTTTTATTTTAAAGATGTGGGGTATAATTCAGGTTTAGGCATACAAATGTTCATTATGCAGGTACCCTTGTTGATGAGGTGCCCCCCCCAAGGAGATTCCCACTACTGCCCATCTCGTCTCCCCGCTCCCCCCCCCATTACCCTTCCACAGTTTCCTGCTACTGCAAATCCTTTTCCTATACTATATCAGTAGTGGTTCAAGTTTCGCTTATGAGTGAGAACTTGTGATGCTCAGTCCTTGTTTCTGTGAAGATCATTCAGTTTATAGACTCTAAGTCTATCTAGGTTGTTGTGAAGTTCATGATTTTGTTCTTCTTTATGACTATGTAATATTCCATCATGTATATACACCACATATTTTTTATTCAGTCATCTTTTGATGGGTAGCGCAGTTGGTATCATGTTCTTGCTATTGTGAACAGTGCTGCAATAAACATACGTGTACAAGTATCTTTTTTATAGGATGATTTGAGTTCTTCCAGGTATATTCCCAGTAGAGGGATTGCAGTGTCGTATGGAAGATCTATTTTTAGATCTTTTAGGAATTGGCATACAGTTTTCGACAGAGACCGCAGTTTACACTCCTTCCAACAGTATAGAAGTGTTCCCTTTTTGCCACATCCTCTCCAGCAACTGTTATTGATGATGGTCATCCTGACTGGAGTTGTAGGGTATCTCAGTATAGTTTAAATTTGCATTTCTTTGATGACTAGTGAGGCTGAGCATTTTTCGTGTATCTGTTGGCTGCTCATATGTCTTCTTCTGAGAAGTATCTATTTATAGCTTTTGCCCATTTTGTAATGGGGCTGTTTGTTATGTTCTTTTCAGCATGTTTGAGTTCCTTATAGATCTTAGATGTTAGGCCTTTTTCAGACATACAGTTGGCAAATATTTTTTTCCAAGTCTGTGGGCTGTCTTCCTGCTTTCTTGATGGTTTCTTTGGATTTGCACAAGCTTTTTAGTTTGATGAGGTTCCTCTTATCTATTCTATCTCTTATGGCACGGGTGCTTGGGGTTTTGATCAGGAACTGGTTGCCAGTTTCAATTTCCATAAGGGTGTCTCCTGCGTTTTCTAAGATTCTTACAGTTTGAGGTTTTAAGTTTAGGTTTTCGGACGATACGTTTAGAGTTGATTTTTGTGTATGGTGATAGGTAGGGGTCTTGTTTTAATCTTCTGCATGTGATCAGCCAGTTTTCCCAGCACCATTTACTGAATAGGTTCTCCCATCCCCAGTTGGTGGTGGTGAAGGCATTGTTGAAGATGAGTTGGTTGAGAAATTGGTTTTGCTTCTGGAATCTCTATCCTATTCCATTGGTGTATATGCCTGTTCTTGTACCAATACTAGAGCGTTTTGATTATTGTAGCTTTAAAATAAAGTATAAAATCTGGGAGTGTGATACCTCCTGCTTTGTTTTTGATTCTTTCAATCCATGAAAATGGAATATTTTTCCATTTGTTTGTTATATATTTGATTTCTTTGAGCAGTGTTTTGTAGTTTTCATTGTAAAGGACTTTCACATCTCTGGTTAGGAAGATGCCAAGGTAATTTTTTTTTTCTGTCTATTGTCAATGTGATTGTGCTTTTTATTTGGGTTTTTGTTTGTTTATTGTTGGTGTATAGAAATGTGAATATCTTTCCCACAATTATTTTATGCCCTAAGACTTTGCCAAAGGCCTTCATCAGTGCAAGGTTTTTAACAGATTGTCTTGGGTTTTTGAGCTATAACATCATGTCATCTGCAAAGAGGGATAAGTTAACTTCCTCTTTTCCTATTTGGATACCCCTGATCTCCTTCTCTTGTCTGATTGCTCTAGCAAGAACTTCTAAAACTATGTTTAAAAGGAGGGGTGAGAGTAGGCATACTTGTCTTGTTCTGGTTTTCAGGGGAAATGGATCCAATTTCTGTCTCTTTCAAAATATGCTGGCTGTGGATTTCCGTAGATGACTCTTACTATTTTTGAGTTATGTTCCATCTATGCCTAGAAGTTTGAGGGTTTATATTAAGAAGGGATGCTAGATTTTATCAAAAGCTTTTTCTGTGTCTAGTGATATAATCATGTGGTTTTGTTTTTAAATCTTTTGTTACATTTAATCACATTTATAGTCTTATGAATGTTGAACCAGTCTTGCATCCCAAGGATGAAGCCTACTTGGTTGTGGTGGATGATTTTTCAGATGTGTTGTTGAATCCAATTTGCTAGAATCTTGTTGAGAATTTTAGCATCTATGTTCATCAAGGGTATTGGTCTGTAGTTCTCTTTCGTCGTTGGGTCTTTACGTGGCTTGGGTATCAATGTGATCTTAGTTTCATAAAATGATTTGGGGAGAGCTCTATCTTTCTCAATTGCCTGGAATACGTTCAATAGGATTGATATCAGTTCCTCCCTGTATGTTTTGTAGAATTCTGCTGGAAAGTCATCTGGTCCAGGGCTTTATTTTTTTGTAGGTAGTTTTCTTATGATATAGTCACTTTCCTGGATTGTTATTGGTCTATTTAGGGTCTCAATTTCTTCTTGTTTCAGCTTGGAGAGGTTGTGTGATGTCAGAAAGACCTCCATTTCCATTAGGTTTTCATTTCCATATGACTGTACATAGTAGTCTCTGAAAATCTTTTGTATTTCTTTTAGGTCAGTTGTGACTTGATGTTTTTCATTTCTGATTGTGTTTTGGGGGCTTTTTCTCTCTTTTTCTTGGTCAGTCTAGCTAGGGGACCATCAATCTTATTTATCCATTCAAGAAAACAGCTTTTTGTTGCGTTGATTTTTTTTGTATTATCATTTTGTCTTCTATATCCTGAATTTGGGCTTTTATTTTGGTGATCTGGATTCTGTTGCTGAATTTAGGGTTTTAGTGGTCTTGCTTTTCCAGCTCCCTTAGGTGATTGGTTAGGCTATTAACTTATGATCTTTCCATTTTCTTCATGGGTGTTTGTAGAGCTATGAATTGCCCTCTTAGTACTGATTTCATGAAAACCCAGAGGTTTTGGTAAGGCGTTTCTTCATTTTCTTTTGTTTCCAGGTATCTTTTAATTTCTGTGTTGATTTCCATGTTGATGCAGGAGTTGCTTAGGATCATGCTGTTTGGTGTCCATGTCTTTGTGGGTTTTGGGGAAAATTTGTTGGTGTTGATATTTATTTTTATTCCACTGTGGTCTGAGAAGGTTCATAGCAGGATTTCAATCTTGATTTATGGCCAAGGATGTGGTCGACCTTAGAATATGTTCCATGTGATGATGAGTAGAATGTATATTCCGTGGTTGTTGGGTGGAGTGTTCTGTAGGTATCAATTAAGTCCATTTGGTCAAGCGTGATGTTGTAGTTTCGCAATTCCTTGTTGAGTTTTTGTCTTGATGATCTGTCTAGGGTTGTGAGTGAGGTATTTAAGTCCCCAGCTATGATAGTGTTAGAGTCAATATCTTTTTTAACTTTACTCAGAAGTTCTTTATGAAAATTGGTGCTCCTAGGTTGAGTGCTTATATGTTTGGGATAGATATTTCTTGTTGATGGATTAAACCTTTTATCACTATGCAGTGACCTTCTCTACCTTTTTAAATTTTTGATAACCTAAAGGGTATTTTGTCTTATATTAAGATTGCAACTCCTGCTTTCTTTTGTGTTCCGTTTACCTGAAATTTTGTTTCTCATTCTCTTACTTTGAGCCCATGAGTGTCCTTTTTGGTAAGATAGGTCTCTTGGAGACAATATATTGGTGCCTCATGATATTTTATCCATTTTGCCATTTGACGTCTTTTCAGTGGTGCATTTAGTCCATTCACATTCAGGATAATTATTGAAATGTGAGAGTTTATCCCTGTCATGAGGTGCTTATTAATTTTGTTGCTGCTGTTTGTTTGTTGTCTTTCTTTTGATTTTTGGGTTGGTTCATGTGTGCTTTCAATCTTTTTTCCTGCATTCTTGTGAAGGACCCTATTGTTCTTTTTTTTCCTTTCTTCTGTGTTTAATATTTTCTTAAATGTTTCTTGTAGAGCTGGTCTGGAGGCAGCGTAAGCTCTTAGATTGAATGTCTATGAAATATTTTAATTCTCCATCACTGATGAAGCTTAGCTTAGCTGGATAGGTAATTCTTGGTTGAAATTGCTTATTTTTGAAAACTTTGAAGATTGGCTCGAAGCTCTCCTAGGCTGAAATGTTTCTGTAGATAAGTCTACTGCTATTCTAATTGGTCTTCCCTGGTAGATATGCTGACCTTTTCTCTTGTTGCCTTTAAATTTTTTTCTTTTATACCTACTTTGTGTAAACAAATTACTATGTGTCTAGGAGTTCGCCTACTCATTTGTTGTCTTACAGAGTTTCTTTGAATCTCTTGTGTTTGAATGGTCTTGTCACGGATGAGATGTAGAAAGTTTTCTTGGATAATTTCATGGAATGTTTGTTCCAGTGTGGTCTCTGTCTCTTTTTAAACCTCAGGAATTCCTATTAATCTTAGATGCACCCTCTTGAAATAATCACTTATCTCTTGAAGATTTTGCTCTGTCTTTTTAAGCTTCTTTTCTATATTTTTGATAGCTTGTGTTAGTTCCATATTTTAGTCTTCAAGTTCTGAGATTCTTTCTTCTGCTTGGCTAATTCTGCTTTCCATGCTTGCTAGTTTGTTATTTATTTTCTTCACTGTATTCTTTATTGTTGTTATCTCAGTTATCAACTCCTTCATTCTTTCCTCTTGTCTCTCCTTGATTCTATTTATTCTCTCTATTAATGTTTTGATATCTGGGTTGGTGGTTTGAGACCATTCATTCTGGGGGCTCTTATTTGCATTCAAAAGTCTGTATTCTCAGTGGCTGACCTCCCAGGGGTCTGTTGTGAGACCCATATTCTCCTTTTGTTTTTTCTTCTTTTGTGCAGATTTTCTTCCCTCCTTTTTTTCTTATTCTTTAATTCTATTGTTCAGGGGTTAGCTTTTACTTCTGTTTGATCAATCTCTTCTTCTTTCATATGTGGGTCCTCTGGTTTTGTTCAATTCTGAAGCTGGACTAGGGGTGAGGGGCTGTGCTTTTTTGCAGTTTCAAGATTTAACTGAGGATGAAGCTAGCATTCAGAAAGTATCTATATATTCCAGTATCCACTGACAGGTGTGTGGGCTCCCTGGAACTCACTTCTCATTGCCTTACAATCTTTCCATGCAGTGGTGGTATAGGCTTGCCTCCTGAAAGCAAAATCAGGTAAAAAGAAAAAGAATGGAAAAACGGAAGGAGGAGGACAAGAGGAAGATGGAGAGAGAAAATAAGAGGAAAAACAGACAGGTGTACTAACTCACAAAAGAAAAGAGATACAAAGACAGAAAAGATTTAAAAAAAATACAGACAATCATACAAACACAAAAACTAACAGAGATTCCCCCCCCCATTTATGTACTCTTCCTCAAAAATAGATGCCCCAGCCTTCTGTGCTTGCTGCCTGGCAAGTTTCCCACTCAGATCTGACATGTCTGTGTGTGATCCTGCATGGTGTAGGAGTGTCTGTCTCTCCAAGTTTGATGAGATTACCTCTAGGTCCTGAGTTGGAGACTGGGTGGAGCTGGGTAGGGCATTGCAGGTCTCTGCCTGGTCCCTGGACAGAGAAAATGGCTCTGGCCATTATTTTTTCACCCCTCACCAGTGGTGGGACCCCTCTCCAGATCTCCCTGCCTACTGTCTCCACGGATCCTGGGCTCCAGCCACTTTGCTGTCACAGGTGATGGTGTGGGCCAGACTCCAGGTGATGAGGATCAGCTGAATTTGGCAGGCTTTTCTCAGGAGAGTCCCAAGAACAGCAGACTATCCTGTGCAACTGGAGTTCTAATCTCAGGATGGTGGAAAATTGTAGTCACCTCCAGAGGACAGCCCCGGGTTCATGAACCCAAGTCTCCCCTCAGATGGACATTCACTCACCCACTGGTACAAGCCCACTTATAGAGAGAGTCTTTATGGACATTTGCTTTTGCAGAGACTCCTGTAGTCTGACCTGTCCCATCGCCATCTTGCGGAAAAACTCTATTTTTAGTTTTTCTAATATAAACTGCATATACCCAGACTTACTACCATTTTGTCTCTAATAAACAAAGTTTAATTTTTTAACTTATAATTTTATTTTGAGGATCTGGGCTGCAATTCAGGGTTAGGTATACAAATGTCCATTATGCAAGTACCCTTATTGATGAGGTGTACCCCTCCTCCTTCAGACAGAGTCCCACTACTGCCACTTCCACTTTCTCTCCCTTCTCCTGGCAGTATCCTGCTACTGCCAATCCTTTTCTTATAGCATTAAGATAATTGTTCAAGGTCCACTTATGAGTGAGAGCATGTGATACTCAATTCTTTGTTTCTGCAAAAAAACACTCTAAAATTTTAATTTGCTCTTATTTTATAACATTTTATCTTATTTATTGTAATCAATTTTACATTACATGTTTATTATGCTTTCTTATGAGTTCCATTTTTGTCTTTTATATATTTTGCTAAAATAAGACAATTTTTGTTTCATCTATTCCCCTTAATGATCTGAATGTTTTTCTGTAAATTTTGTTTATTTCTAGTGGTGTTCTTAAGAAACATTAGAAAACATATTTATAGCTATAAATTTTGAGAAATGCAATGGTTTTCTCTTCTCTCAAACTATGTATTTAATTATTTTTTATTTCTAAAATCTTTTAAGCTTTATTCTATATTAGTGCTCTGAAATATTACTATACAAAGGGATACCAAAAAAACCAGAATTATCTTTTGGAGGGAAGGAGCTTATAGGTAAGTGTTCTAGGAAGTCATCTGTTATCCATGTACCACCTAGTGTTGTTATGAGAGGCTGCATTTGGCTTTGGTGAATTTTTGTTTCTGGAGATTCTTTCAACATACTTGTCCATTTCATGTTGGGTCATTTATGAGCATACCCACACACAACAAACTGAGTGTTCAGCAGCTTTTGACCAAAAATGGCATGACCCCATGCTCTACCTTCCATATTCACCCAACTTCACCTCGAGTGACTGTTTCCCTGGATAAAACAAAATGTTTCCCCAAAAGGGAGACATTTTGCCAATGTGGAAGAGGTGAAACAAAAAATGGCAGAACCACTAAAATACATCAAAGCTGACAGTTAAAAAACTGTTTTGAACAGTGGAAAAGCATCTTGATAAGTGTATTGCATCTAACTAAGAGTACTTTTGAAGGAGACTAAAGTTCAAACATGTAAGAATAAATACCCAATTTTTAAATGAATGAATTCAGCTTTTTGAGGGTCCCCCCTTGTATAATGCTATGATGGGATTCCATATGTACTTGTCAACACTGTAATTTATTTAAAAATTTGTTATTATAATTATTCTTGCATATTATTTCCAAGATCACTAAACCTTATGTATTAATTTTTAACATTCTATTATTATCTCACTTTGACTTAGAAAGTCTTCAAATCTGAGCTTGTTTTGTGTAAAAAGTTCTAGGCAATGAGGTGTCTGTAGGAAAGTGGTAGGGCTGTGAAAATGAATATCTGACTCTTGATCTGAAAAATATATTATTTGGAAATAGACACAGAATCAATCTGATTGAATCTAAACATATCAATGATGAATGGAGATGAATTGTGTTTAAAGTCAAGGAAGAAAACAAGGAAAGAAAAAGATTATGAGAAAAGAAATAAGGGAAAGCATAAAAGTGGCTCTCATGTTCACATACCAGTAATGGAGTAATTTTAATTCAAAAGAATATGGGGCTGAGTAGCAAGGAATACGACTGGAAATCATATATAAATGTGTGAATGAGAAAATTGGGAGTTTGTTCTTCCCAACTTAAATAATTAAAGGTCCCCCCCAAGGAAATTATATAGAAACCATTGAGTTTCAGAATGATAAGTCAAATACTGGGACTTGGAGGAAGGATTGAAAATTCTATGAAAGGGAGAGTAGGATAGAAAATAAAAACAGGAAGTTTATTTAAAGATTTTTTTGGCACCCATTCGTCACAACTCAGAAAGAAATCAAGTGGTGTTGGAAGTAGAGTGGTTAGAGATGTCTCTTAGATTTCAAATACATATGATTAGTGGATCATGAAGTCATTGACTGAGTTTTAAACACAACAAAGAAGTTGGTTTATTGTATATAAAAATGTTTTGAGATGCAGTAGAGTTTGTCAGTCAAAAAGGCTTGTATTCAAACCACTCTACTTACACTATGCACATTACTTAATTAATTTGGATTCTCAGTTTTGTCCATAGTAAAACTCATTGAGTAATTCCCTCTTAAGGGTTTTCATGGATATTAAAACACGTCTGTAAACAATATTTTTATTTTTATCCTTATTATTAATACTATAATTTTGGGGGGTGTAATACACTTGAGGTTTTTACATGTACTACCAAAGTTTGGTAGGTGAATTAAAATGACTCTTTCATTCAGAATAAAGTTTAATAGAAATAATTTTGTATAGTTGTGTCATGGAAGGTACTGTTGAAAGAGCATAAAAAGAATAAAGACATTGTTCATTTGTGGATAATGTTAGATGTTGTTCATCTAACACTAGATGAAAAACTAATGTTAAATCAGTCAGATAAATAATAGTAAGTAATAAGAATGGCAGTCAAAATGATGATGGTAGTTAAGCCAAGCCAAGAGAGAAGAAAATTCTGACAAGATATATGCCACAAATAAATCAAGGCAAGTGAGAAATTAAAAGTCTATTTGACAACCCAGAAGTTTAAGCAGAGTACTAAAAGGAAAAACATAATTCAGTGAAGTCAAGACTCACTGGATAAAGCAACAATGAGATACCACTACATATGTATTAGACTGCCAACAGTCTGGAACACTGGTATCATCAAATGCTGGTGAGAATATGTACTAACAGTAACTCCCATTCATTGTTGGTAACAATGAACCTTTGGAAGATACTCTGGCAGTTTCTTGCAAAACAAAATACTAGGGTGACAATTCAGTTTGTGAACTTGCCACTGTGTGGACTTGGCAGTACTGTACAAACAACTCAATAAAGTTTCATTACCTTGATATATCCATGTCTCACAGCTGTGTCCATGTTGATATGTGGTGGTATCTTGTTGAGTGGTGTTCTTGTTGTTGTGTTTTGTTGTTCCATCTCAAGAATGTAAGAGCTTGAATTAGAGCAAAGAATAAACATAACATTTCTCGATAAGTTTAGCAAGAGTGAAAGTGAAACCAGGGAAATATTAGTCCATACTTATGAGAATAATGCCATGACGAAAACGGTTGTGTGCAAATGAATTAAATGTTTTCCTGAGGGGGAGAGAATATGTCACTAATGAAAAGGGATCAGGATGGCCAGTAGTGAGCAGAAGACAAAAACATTTCAAAAATGTGTTGAATTGTGCGTCAAAATTGTTGGATGACCGTGAGAAGCATAGCAGACCAAATATACATTGATAGAGAAGCAGTTAGGAAAATCTTTGTAGAAATCTTGGCATAAGAAAGGTGTGTGCAAACATAACCCTCAAAGTAGTTCTTGTATCACAACCTGCACTTACACAGCACTGCCCGTGAGGGAGATTTCATCCAGTAAACAAGAATAACTGTATGGAACACCTTCCCTACTCACTTGATCTGGCTCTCAATTACGTTTCTTCTTTACCCAAAGATAAAAGAAATATTGAAAGAAAGACATTTTGGTGGCATTCAGTACATCAAAGTTAATACAAAGACAACTTTGATGGCCATTCCAGAAAAAGAATCCCAAAACTTCTTTGACGAGCGGACTAGGTGCAGGCATTAGTGTGTAGCTTACCAAGGGAGTACTTCAAAGGTTACCATGGTGATAATCAGCAATGAGGTATGTAGCGCTTTTTCTAGGATGGATTTGCTAACTTAATTGTCTGATCTCATATACTCTTACCATAGGATGCAATAATTGTGCTCCTTTGTATTTGCCCAAAGGATTTGAAAACTTATGCACACTAAAGACTGGATGTTTTATAACATAAGCATGTTTATAGCAACTTTTCTTCACAATTGCCCAAACTTGAAAGAAACCATAAATATTCTTCAGCAGATGAATGGATAAACGGTGGTACATCTAGATAATGTAATATTATTTAACGCCAAAAAAAAAAAAAAGCTCTCAAGCTATGAAGAGACAAAGAGGAAACATAAATGTGTATTAATAAGTGAAAGAACCAGTCTGAAAAAGCCACTGTATATTTCCTACTATATGATATTCTGGACAGGTCACAACCATGGAGACAGTAATGAGATCAGTGGTGACCAGAATTTGGGGAGAAAGGAATACATAGGTGAAACAAAGAGAATTTTGGGGGCAGTGAAACTACTCTGTATGATACTATAGTGTTAGACACATGGTGTCATAAATTTGTCCAAACTAATAGAATGTACAACACCTAAAGTAAACTTTAGTGTAAATTATATACTTTGGGCGGTGATTTGTTAATGTAGATCTATCACTTGTAACAAATGTACTACACTGTTAGAAAATGCTGGTAATAGGGGGAGAGATGCATGTGTGAGGTCAGGCGTATATGGAATTTCTTTTTTTACTATCTGTTTATATTTACCATAAACCCCTAAAATTAATGAAGTATATTAAAAGAAAAAATAAATATTCACTGGGAAACATAAGAGAGAGAATAGAGTTTAGATTAAATTGACAGTCAGTGTCAGAAAAGAGGAAAGAAGACTCTAAAATGCAACACTCTTTTTGTCCATTTTCTGAATGGAAAGGAGAGAGCATATTTGAAGGCCAAAATGAGAATGTCAGTCAAAAAGCTATTGAATGATTGAAAGGGAGTAATAAAGTTATAATTCAATCACTGAGGAGAATGGGAAAAGAAGTCAATAAGAAAGTGTTGACATCCCTAACTCATATAAATGATTATGTGGATATATGTTCAAGTCAAAAAAGAAAATTATCTGTATTCAAATAAGAATTTTTAAAAAATCTTACCACAGAGTTTCATGTTTTATACTCCCTACAGTTCTTCTTAGGGTATCCTGTGTAAAATATGTTCATCACTTCAAGGGCCCTGCTAAGTATGACAACAACCATAAGGTATGCTTTTTAATTATTTAGCTTCCCTTCTCATTATTTATCCTGCCTCATTCATCCTCTATTTGACTATGTTTCCAAGTTCCAAGTCATTCACGTTTTATAAAGGAATCTAGTTTCATTTTTTGTTTACAGGCAAATATGCTATAGAATATGTTATATTAAAAATGCAATCTATGCAATCTACAGAAAAAAATGAAACGTCAGTAAGTGTTTTAGGTCATAGAAATAGGTTAGAAAATAATGTAATACCCAATATTATTTGTTTTCTGCTGCTGTAGACTGAAAACATAGGCTAAACAGCAGTTACTATTCTTGAGACAGTTAGAATTTTTAAATGCAACATGTAAAAAGAAAAAAAATTCATACAAATAATTCAATGTATTATTTAGCTTGTTTATTCAATGGTCAAATATTCGCTATATAATATTAATTTTAATTTTTCAGTTTTATTACCAAATAGACTAAAAATGCCAATGAAGAAACACAGACATCTATTAAGTATAGGAATGTTTGCAGAATTGTCACTTTCAATTAATTCTAGATCAGTGAAATTATTAGAAAACATGTAAACTGTGATTATATTTTGACTTTTGTCCTTGCTGATCCCTACATTTACAAATGTCATTTGCAGAACTAATTTGGAGTATATAAAACTGTTCTTATCAGTATTGAGCTATAATAATGTAAAAAGTTTCATTTCAGTAGTCATGTCATATTTGGTCAATAGCCAGCAATTGTCATTAGTAAGAAGTGAAGCACCTACAAGAAGTGCCAAGTCGGTAAGAGAAACAAATCAAAGGGAGATGAAGTGATGTGTAATGAGCAGAGAAAACTCAATAAGAGAAATAAAAAAGCCTATCTCTTAAAACGAAAGAAGAAGACATTGGGCGATGTTTGCACTACATTTGTTCTCATGTAAGTACTTGCTCTGAGAAGTAAAGCTCAGCACAAAAATCCATCTTTCTTATTCTGATTCTTTCCGATTATGAGCCCATTCTAAATTATATGTATTTATTGTGCCAATTCATACACTGAAAAATACGTCTTACTTTTTAAAAATGTCATATAGAGGCAAACTTAGAGCAAGGCCTGTAATGTGTAAAACTCTCTCTATATAATAATAAGCCAAAAACCTAATTGTCATTCTAGATTGCATCACCTCTATTAGCCTAATTTACATTGAATTAAGAACAGTATGAGAATTGTCGGCTTAGTGTGTAAGTTAGCCTTGGAACTAACTTAATTTAATGCTCTGTCTTGGAATATATAGAAAACTTCTCAGGAAAAGATCAAAGAGGAAATCTTAAATCCTTGAAGGGCTAAACTATTTCTTGGATTCCAGGAGGATAAGTGCAAGCTTTGAAAAGAATGGCGAATTTGCCACCTCAAAGATGTAGGTAAAATTACTCTGCTACTCTGTGTAGCTTGTCCCATTAAGAAAACTCTCTGAGTTCCTGCTGAACAGTAGGTTTTTCTAGTAAATCCACTGAATTAGCTGGAAGATACACACAAGCAAAAGAATTCAGGATATTAGAAGGACATTCAATGCAGCTTTGCACAGCTCAATACACTATGGTTTTATGTTTCCTTGAGATGAGAAAGAAAAAGGAGGACTATCCAAAACCTCAAAAGTAGAAATATAATTTATGTATAGAGTCATCTTTTCTAAAGAAGGAGCTTTGAGAGAGAACAAAATAAAAGAATGAGATTTCTTCTATTTTTCAACCCAAATGACTTTAATTAAAGTCTTTGGATTCCAGTTCAAAAGCTCTGAGTTAGCCAGACTTAAAGATGACCTCTCATTGTTTTACAATCCTTATTGCAAATTGTATGAAGGTCGGTGTATAGGACCAATTTTATATAGCAGAGGCGATGCATGCCACTTCTGAAATTAGGCTATAAGAGATTATAACTTGCATCTTGATTTTTCTCTCTAAAATCACTTCCAATTACTTGGAAAAGCTTCTCTTAGATCACTTGATCTTAGGAAAGCCCTATGGATTGAGTTACTTGGCAAAGAATTAAAACATCTTACCAATATTCACATGAATGAACTTAGAAACAGTTTCTTTCACCTCATCAAACTATAGAATAATAGCCCAGCCAAAAGTTTGACTGCAACCTCATGAGAGACCCAAAGCCAGAACTATTTGACTAAGCTACTTATAAATTACTGACTCTCAAAAGCTGTGTGACATTTTTGTCTTGAGAAACTAAGCTTTGCTTTAATATGCTATGTAATAATATACAAGTAATGCAGGTTATTTTAATCTGCACTGGGAAAGAATTTTTTTAATTTATAAAATGATCATTTTCTATATAAGTGATGTCAAAGATTCTTTCAGCTTATATGATCAAGTGAGATTACCCATGGGATGCAAGAAAGGTTTGATATATGCAAATCAATAAATGTGAGGTATTACATTAACAGAACAAAATTAAAAATTATTTGGCTGTCTTTTTTTTTGAGTCGGAGTCTCACTCTGTCGCCCAGACTGGAGTGCAGTGGCCACTCCCGGCCACCGCAGCCTCGACCTGCTGGGCTCCGGCGATCCTTCCGCCTCAGCCTTCCAAGTAGCCAGAATTACAGGCATGTGCTACCACACCCGGCTGATTTTTTGATTTATTGTAGAGATGAGGTCTCGCTGCCCAGGCGGGTCTCGAACCCGCGGGCTCAGGCAATTCACTCACTTCAGCCTCCCAAAGGTGCGGGATTACAGGCTGAGCCCACGAGCCTGGCTAGGCTATCTTAATAGAGACATAAATCTCTCAAAAAACTGGTGTAGAATAAATGTACCTCAAAATAATAAAGGCCATATTTACCACAATCCCAGAGTTAACTGAATATTCAATGGTAAAAAGCGGAAAGTATTCCTTCTAAGATAAGAAACATCAACAGTGCTGATGACCATCATTTCTATTTGATGAAGTACTGGAAATCCTAGCCAGAGCAATTAGGCAATAAACAAACAAACAGGAAAGCCTGACTAGAGCAATCAGGCAATAGGTAAGTAAGTAAATAAATTCATGTCATTCTAAAAGGAAAAAATAAAATTGTGTTTGCAGATGAAATAATTTTACATATGGCAAACCTTCAAAAACACCACCAAGAAACTGTTAGAACTAATAAATAAATTAAAGTTGTAGGATATGAAATCAATATGGAAAAATCATCTGCATTACTATATACTAACAATAAACTATTTGAAAAAATAAGAAAACAATCTTTTCATAACAGCATCAAAAATATTAAATATTGGGAATAAATTTCAACAAAGTGGTGAAATACCTGTGCACTAAAAACCATAAAATATGAGTGAAATAAACTGAAGAAAACACAAATAAAAGGAAAGATAGCGCATTATCATGGATTGAAAGATTAATACTCTAAAATGTTCATATTACCAAAGCAATCTACCAATTCAATGACTTTTCTAGCACAATTCCAATGATATTTTTCACAGAAATAAAATTTAAAATATTAAAAAACTCATATGGAATCACAAAAGACTCCAAATAGCTAAAACAATCTAGAACAAAGCTAGAGGCATCAAAATAGAATGGGACTGTAATTAAAAGCAAACATATAGACCTGTGGAAGACAACAGAAAAGCTTAGAAATAAACCTACATATATATATTGTCATCTAATCTTCAACTTAGGCACTGAGAAAGAACGATGGAGAAAAAAATAATCTTGTGCTGGAAAAACTGGATATCCATTCTTAAAAGCATGAAATTGGATGCTTATCTCACACCATACAAAAGAATAACTAAAAAAGGATGAAATATTTAAGTATAAGACCTGAAACTATACAATTCCTAAAAGAAAACATAGCAAAAAATCTCCATGACATTGACCAGGGCAGTAAGATTTTTTAAGATAGGTTGTGCAGGTAAGGAAAGCAAAAATAAACAAAGGGAACTACATGAAACTAAAAGGATGCTGCACATCAGCAATAAAAATCAAAAGCACTTATAAAATGGGAGAAAACATTTGTTAAACATATGTCTAATAAGGAGGTTAATATTCAAAATATATAAGAAACTCATACAACTCAATAACAAGAGAAAAACCTAAATAACTCAATTAAAGCATACACAAAAAACCTGAATATATATTTCTTCAAAGTAGGCATAAAAGCATCCATCAGTTATATAAAAATGTGCTCAACTTTACTAAGTATCAGGAAAATGCAGATCAAAACTACAATGCGACATGATCTCATACCTGTTAGAATAGCTATTATCAAAAAGTTAAAAGAAAACAAGTGTTGGTCACAATGTGGAGAAAAGGAAGCATTTATACATTGTTGGTGGGATGCAAACTGGTACAGTCACTAGAGAAAAAAGTATGAAAATTCTCCAAGGAAGTAAATATAGAACCCAACTCTTGTGTATATGTTCAAAGGAAATAAGATCACTATCTCAAAAAGATATCTAGACTCCCATATTTATATGCAGTATTATTGACAATGGCCAAGCTATGAATGTAATTTAAAAGTGTTCATGAATGGATGAATGGATAAAGAAAATGCAATATATACATAATTAAATATCATTTAGCCCTTAAAAAAAGAAGAAAGAAATTCTGACATTTGTGACAATATAAATGAACCAGGAGGACGTACACAAAGTGAAAGGAGCCAGCCACAGTAAAAAAATAAAAATAAAAAACACTACATAATCTCATTTACATGTGGAATTTTAAAAAAATTGGTCCCATAAGACACAAAATAAAAGTGAAAGTACCAGTGGTTGTAGTGGGAAAGATGTTGATAAAAGGGTACAAACTTAATGCTCAGTGTGCTGCCTATAATTGAATATTTTAATTAGTTTAGCTACCACATTCACTTCACAATGTATATACATATCAAATTATTAAGGCATATTTCTTAAATATATACAATTTTTGTTTGTCACTTATACTTCAACAAAGCAGGAAAGTTTTTTCCTTTACCATGTAAATGCCACTGATAGAGTAGAACCACAACCTTTTAGGTGTCATGGTCTTCTGCGTCCAAGAGATTTAAAAGATAAAAGTTCTATTCTGATTTTTATAATTTTATAATTTTAGGTGATTTTATTTGTTTCACCTTTGTGTCTAAGATAAACAATAGATGCTAAGATTAGGAACTATCTCTTTGAAATCTATATAAGTTTACATTTGTCAGTTAATCACGTTTATTGTCCTTCAAGTTGTTCTGGCTTCTTGCACTAGTCTATAGTACAAGCTGAAGATTATAATACTGGGCTGGAGATAAAAATGGATAAATGTAAGTAAATTATTTTAAACAGTGCTTGGAATTTTGTAATTACCATATATGTACATCTTCTTGAATTATCCCCTTTTTATCATCTTGACAACCAGAAATATTAATAGGGGGAGATGTCAAATTATACTAGAATCCACGCTCCTTATTCAGAGTTTATTGTCCTGAAATGTACTTTCCTGAAATTGTATTATGATCTTTTTCTTTCTTAAAATATTCAGCTAAATACCCTAGATTTTGAGTTTGTCTCTTTGACAATATACTTTTATTTGAAAACATAGAAATATAATATTGAAATATAACCAACCTGTCAACTAAGAGACTATTTCAAAGTATTTCAATCACAAAAAGAAAGTGCCAATAAAAACTGGCTGTTCAGTTAATAAGAAAAGGAAACATTTGTTGATTTACAGGCTACAGTGTTCACTAAACCAAGAGAATAATAAAGAAAAAAGCACTGACAAAATAGATTTGAATAGAGACTCTGCCATGTAAGCAAAAAGTCTGGAATACACTTCCAATTTCTATTGTAGCTATCCTTAGAGAATAACTAAGGATAAGCTTGAGAAAAAGTTTTCTGAAAAAGAGGCATTAAAGAATAGACCTGAAAGATATTAATAAGTAGAAGTTAACAAGTCAGAATGGAAAAAGGGAATAGCTGAAATAATTAACTAATTTATTCATTTTTTAGAGGAAAGGTCTACTTCCACTAAATTATGATCCTATTAACTTAGAAGATATTTAATATAAAATGCTCACTAAACTCTATTTTTTGAGTAACCTAGTTTTTTTTTTTTTTTTTTGAGTTGAATTCTCACTCTGTCGCCCAGGCTGGAGTGCAGTGGCGGCTCCCGGCCACCACAGCCTTGACCTGCTGGGCTCCGGCGATCCTTTCGCCTCAGCCTTCCAAGCAGCTGGAACTACAGGCACGCGCTACCACGCCCGGCTACTTTTTGATTTATTGTAGAGATGAGGTCTCGCCAAGTTGCCCAGGCGGATCTCGAACCCTCGGGCTCAGGCAGTCCACTCACCTCAGCCTCCCAAAGGCGCAGGATTACAGGCTGAGCCACCGAGCCCGGCTGTAACCTAGTTTTTATTTTAACTTTTGTATTTGAAGAGTACTCTAGCTTAAAGTACTGTGGTTTCATTACTGATCTACTTATACTACTCATCACTTTGTGAAAATATCTGTTAAGAATAATATTTTAAAATGTGACACTTTTGTTGATCTAAACTTGCCTTTGCCTCAGTAATTGGGACTCAGTTATGGATTACATATATCTTTATAGTTTTTTTCAAGAAATGGATTAAAATCTAACTTAAAATAGTGTGATAAAAATAAATTTAGGATCCAAGTAAACATTTATTTTTAGAGATTATTCTTGAATGAATAAATCCAGGGACTTATCAAAATATTCTCTAAATTAATCTCACACTTATATAATACCTGAGAAGAGAGGTATTTGAAATTAACACACATGTCTCATTGACTTCTATATTGTATTTGTTTTAACACTTAGAAAAACCTTCAAGATTGGTAGGAAATACTCTTGACTTGCTGCCAGTTTTGCATGAACTGAAAACATGTTCTTTACAGAGAGAATAGAAAAATTCACATTCTCTTCTATGCAGCTGATGGACAATATTTTCTTAAATATGGAGCCAATTATATTGATTCTATAATTACTGTCAGGGAAAAATGACTTTAGACCAGCTCTTTGAAACCAAAGACGTCTTTTGGTAGATGTCTTCCAACAATTTACTGCAAGCAATTAACATACATGATAGAATATGTACTATTACCTTTTATTAAAAAACATTGTTCAGTAATTTACTGAAGAATACACACAGACACATAAAAATACAAACTTAAATGGGCTGTACGTATTTTCTAGGCTATACTTTGTTGTCAACATTTTTGTTACAGATCTTTAAAACTTCCAATGTAGCCAAGCTCGGTGGCTCAGCCTGTAATCCCGCAATTTGGGAGGCTGAGGTGAGTGGATCGCCTGAGCCCACAGGTTCGAGACCCGCCTGGGCAAATTGGCGAGACCTCAACTCTACAATAAAAAAAAAAAAAAATCAGCCAGGCATGGTAGCATGTGCCTCTAATTCCGACTACTTGGAAGGCTCAGGCGGAAGAATCGCTGGAGCCCAGCAGATCGAGGCTGCAGTGACTGGGAGCGGCCACTGCACTCCAGTCTAGGCAACAGAGTGCGACTCCAACTCAAAAAAAACTTCCAATGTTTACGAACTCATTTGATGGTATGATTTCTCTATAGCTCTGTGGAGACCCTAGTCCTGCTCTGAGAAATTTTTTGTGTCGTACCTCAGTGCACAGGATAAAAGCACTTCCATTAAATTAATCATTTGTATTCTCTGTTCTCTCCCCTTCTTTCTCCCCTTCCCTCTCTTTCACTCCTGCTCACTTTGAAGCACTGTTATTTTTCTCCCTTGCCTAGTCTATTAACCCCTGTCTGACTCTGGGTTAAGCTCCAACACAGAACACATGCACTGGAGACTCACAGGGAGAGTGATTGCAAGTTCACTATTGCTTCATGGCTCACAGTCTTTGTGGAAATAAACAGTACTTTAAAGTAATTTCTTAAAAAATTAGTTTATTTTTATTGCTAGGAGATTGTTAACTTTGAATAAGGAAGCATATAAGAGCACCTTGAAATTTCATATATATCTTCAATAATTTCATTGAGCAATGTATTATTTTCCTTAGTTATGAAAAATGTTCTGTAACTAAGAAATTGTTGGAAATTGTCTCACCTGATATTTTCCAAAACTAAGTAATTTGAATTAATGCAAAAGTCTAGAAGGCTATGCACCTGGACTTTGGTACTCACAGAATTACACATATTTAATTGTGTCTAAGGTCAGTATGTTAATTTTTTAAAAAAATATTTAAAACAACAGTTAACAGAAAGAACACAGATCATAAACCTTGATC
Organism: Cephalopachus bancanus; assembly: GCA_027257055.1. Classification (NCBI taxonomy): domain Eukaryota; kingdom Metazoa; phylum Chordata; class Mammalia; order Primates; family Tarsiidae; genus Cephalopachus; species Cephalopachus bancanus. The sequence goes on along the minus strand of JAPVLO010000024.1, from coordinate 8,357,629 downwards.
TATTGAAGATATTTATTTCTGGTGTCTAAATAAGCAATGATGTTCTTGAGGAAGTGACCTGCTTTTATATTTTGGAAGCTGTAGTTCAAGAAACTTTTTTTTTCCTTTTGCTTTACTGTTAGTGCAGTCCCAGATTAGAGACTCACTGCTAGCTATTATACTCCAGGGGATTTGCTTTTTGTCACTTTTGAATTTATTCTATTGTTTCTGCCTTTGTTTGTATTTGCCACCGATTCTTTACTTCTTGTTGATGTTTATTTTGGTATACTGTGTATTTTTATAAGCTTCCTTAAATCACTTCCAAAATCACTGAGTGTACACATATAAATGAATAAATAAATAATAATAGTGATTGTGGCAGTATGTAAATCTTTTTATTTGTTTTATATATTTTCACACAGTCCACAGTTTTAAGATGGTTTCAGAAATGGTTCCCCAATAACATGCAGTACTCTTGTAGTTTTATTTTAATTATTTATTATTAAAGTTTAAAATGTGTTAATGTATTCTTAATAAAGTAGCAAGAGCAGAGGAACCAACACTGAAAAATGAACCCAAAGTATTTGAACCTACACGGTAAAGCAGGGAAGCTCTCCCCTTCCCCATTTGAGATTAAAAAACATATTTTAGGCATCATTGCTTTTTTTGGCAGACGTATTGCCTTGCAGTCACTTGTTCAGGAAATCTAACAAAATTAAATGTACTACTCACAATGTGTCTACCCTGTATCCCACTTACAAGCATTATTGTGAGTTTCTATCTTAGAATATTTGTATGCACTCGTGTACTTATGTGTGTATGCTTCTGTTTACTGAGCTTTTCTTTCAGTAAAATTTCAGTGACTCATATAGTTTTTGCTTTATTTTCTTTTCGTTTTTAACTTTCATTTGTAAAACATTAATAAATATTGTTTCTTTACTGTTGTTTTTTTCAAATAGGTTGCTGGCTACCATATTATTGTATTGTTTTAGTATGTATTGATGAATGGAAAGAGAGTTAAAAATGATTTTTCTATTTATATTCTAAGTTGAATTCCCTAATATACAATTCTGGCTACAGAATAATCATTTGAACACACATTTATTGGGTGAAATCTTAGACACAGCATATGTAATAAGCAAACGCAAGAGATCTGCTATAAACCATTTCTTCCCAGCTGTGCATTTAGTGTGTTAAAATGGAAACACTGAGTCTTAGCCAGAAAAGGAAATGTGTATTTGGTTTATATTATACAAAACTCTATCAGAGACAGGTTAGGTTAAAACTTAAAAACACCATTATTTATTTTGTTAATCTCAATAAAAACTATTATAACACCACTCTTTGGGTAGCTTGTGTGCCTGAGAATATGCTATGTGATCACATAAACTGGGGATGCTTTCAAATCACATATCTCAGCCTAAGCAGAGACTAAGTTCTATGCCTGATGTGTGGTAAGGATTCAGTAAATACTTGTAGCATTAAAAGTCATTGAAATTGAGGGAAGAGGAGAAAAGCCTTGTATGGTGGACTTGTGATTCAGATATATGTCAGGGAAAAAATAATGAATCACCCAGGCTACCAAAAACCAAGTTTGTTGGAGTACAAGAAAATGACTATCTGGAAGCTCCTAGTCAGAGAGTTGACATGCACTGCTCCCTCTCACATTATGTGGAATTTTGTGCTAGGCTAGAAGGTGTGCTCTTTGATCTACTTAGCTTCTACCGGACATATAAGATCTACATTGGCTCTTGTCCTAGAAGAAGAAACTGTGAGCATTACTTTCCTCACAAGTCTGGGTTGAATTGCAACTGGAAAGGCTTCGGTCAGTAAATAAAGTGAAAAGCTTGTGATAGTGTTTGTTAAGGTCTGTTAACATAGACTGAAGGACAAACTCTTTAGGGAGTCACAAGCGGGCAGGGAAAAGTGAAACTAAGACACTTGAGACTGAAGAGTCTATTGGGCTTGAGAGTGAACTTTTGAAGGACTACCTGCTAGGAGCTATATTCTACCTTTGGAAAAACTCAGTGGTATTTTTCAATATACTCTCTATACTGAAAAAAGGATAGAAGTACACATTCAGAAATATGGAACCGACTCAAAGAGAGTAAAAGAATGCTTCTAGGTTCTGCTGAATCTCTTTCTAAATGTTTGAGCAATAATTGCTTTGATGAATTTGTTCCAAACTCTACATTACTACTTTTTTCTGTCAGGATTAGACCCAAGAAGTAGATTGACAATAAATGATATAGAATTTTAAATTTATTGTACATCTTATTTTAAGAAATGTCTATTCATATCTTTTGCCACCTTTTTAATGGGACTGTCTGTTTTGTTCCTTTAGACACATTTGAGTGCCCTGTAGATTCTGGACGTTAGGCCTTTGTCAGATAGGCAGTTGGCAAATATTTTTTCCCCATTCTACGGGCTGTCTCCCACTCTGGATGGTTTATTTTGCTTTGCAGAAGCTTTTCAATTTGATGAGGTCCCACTTGTCAATTTTATCTCTTGTGGCATGGGCTTTTGGAGTTTTGATAAAGAGTCGGTTGCCTATTCTGATTTCCATAAGCGAATCTCCTGCCTTTTCTAAGATTCTTAACGTTTAAGGTTTTATGTTTAGGTCTTTGATCCATGTGGAGCTGATTTTTGCATGTTTCAGTCTTGCCTGTTTCATTCTTCTGCATGTGGTCAGCCAGTTTTCCCAGCACAACTTATTGAATAGGTTCCCCTCTCCCCAGTGGTTGTGTGTGGATTCTTTGTCAAAGATGAGTTTGTTGAGAAATTGAGGTATTACTTCTGGAATGTCTATCCTGTTCCGTTGGTTTATATATCTGTTTTTGTACTAATATCAGGTTGTTTTGATTATTGTGGACTTATAATAAAGTTTAAAAGACATGAATAGACACTTCTCCACACACACAAAAAGACATACGGGCAGCCAACAGACACATGAAAAAATATTCAGCTTCACCAATCATCAGAGAAATGCAAATCAAAACCACACTGAGATACCACCTAGCTCCAGTAAGAATGGCTATCATTAATTTAAACAAACAAACAAACAAAAAAACAGATGATGATGAGGATGTGGAGAAAAGGGAATGCTTCTACACTGTTGGTGGGAATGCAAACGAGTTCAACCTCTGGAAAACAATGTGTCAATTCCTAAAAGAACTAGAAATTGATCTTCCACATGACCCAGCGATCCCACTTCCGGGAATATACCCAGAAGTACATAAATCACTGCACAAAAAACATACTTGCACATGCATGTTTACTGCAGCACTATTTACAATTGCAAAAACATAGAACCAAACTTGCTGCCCGTCAAAACTGAAGTGGATAAAAATATTGTACATATACATGGTGGAATATTATACAGTCCTAAAGAAGAACAAAATTATGGACTTCACAGCAACTTGGATGCATTTAGAGTCTAATACTCAGCAATTTATCTTGGGAACAAAGAACTGAGTACCACATATTCTCACTCATAAGTGGACCCCGAACATTTACCATAATACTATAAGAAAGGGATTGGAAATAGCTGGAAACTGCTGGGGGGGGCACATAACATCAATAAGGGTATCTTAACTCAAACCAGGCGAAGTGGGGACCAAAGGGAGGCCCAAACACCACCTGTAAGATGACCACTTGTATACCTAATCCTGAATTATAGCCCACATTTTTAAAATTTAAAAAGTTACTTTGGCAAAAAAAGAAAAAAATTAATTTGTTGTAGAAACTTTCATCTTACACTGTTGGTACAGAAGTCTGTGCAAGTCTTTGGCCGGTACAACTTGTGCTGGACCTCAAGTCTCAAAAGTTGAGCTAGGCAAATGGTTGGAAAGGAAAGCTTTGCTCTGGAGAACAGAGAAAACTTAGAACCAATGAGACCAAGTGGAGACTCAGATCTGTCTTATACTGTCAAAAAACCCATGGTGCACAAAACCTTTAGAAGAAGCTTAAACATAAGCTCATGGTTAGCTTAAAGTTCTTTAAAAATAGCATTTTATCAACCTACTTCTACTACCTCTACAGACTACTCAACTCTTCGTAGAACACTAAAAACATTCTACAAAAGTATGAAAAAAAAAAATCACCAGGTCATCATTTGAAATTAAACTACAGTTATTTTAAGAAAGTAGAACTCTTCATGGTGAGACTTTTAGCTAGAATTGGTTTTCTAAGGGGATAATTCTCAATACTGTAAAATATAATCTTTCTCTTACATTTTTAGGATCTATACACAACAGTGGTAATGTTAAAAGAAGATTCATTAGTCACAAATAAAAGATTACTCTTTTCATTCCTGCTCACCCAGAATTAATGTTGCATTTTGCAGCTATCTCTACAAATACCGTGTCTACCAGATTAATCCCAGATCACATGAAGACTTTCTACTCACAACCATTCAGAAGACCTGTGCTACAGTTCTATGCTGTTCAGAAATTTAGTGCCAGCTAGCTAACATACTAACTGGCTGAGCAATATAGCTTTGATGTGTACATAGTAAAGCTATTTTAATTCTTCCTCTAGGGAAGAATATTGAAGGCTGACTCTTTTAAAATAACCATTTTAGAATGAAATAACCATATGGCTGATTGAAATTAACTTTCAGTTTTAGTTAACTTAGAATCTGATACTATAAGCACTCTTTCATGTAACAACAGAACAAAAATTAGGTACTTCAATCTTAGCATTCATTTTGTATATAACTCTTAAATTATTAAAGATCATAAGAAAGGCCAAACAGCATATAATTTATTTTTAAATTTTTCACATTTATATAATGCCTTACTATAATATTTGCTGTAAAATATTTGAAAGTTTAGAGGAAAATTAAGAAAAGTGAATGAATATAAAATATTGCTAAAGAAAATAATTTATAAAATAAAATTTACTTAATGCAGATGAAAGTAGAATCAAGAAATCAATGAACCCACACACTCCCATTTTGGGTTTAGTTCCCATTAGCAAAGATATTAAAAGAAGAGATTGTTATGTCAATATCAAATGAAAATATAAAGGCGAATCTCCAAGCAAAATGTTTTGTTTGGAGATATACAAAGGAGAGAATTGCATTTCAGGGTATACACAAAGGTCAGGCTGGGTTCTTATATGTTCAAAAAACAAAGGAGAAGCCTTTTGAAAATAGAAAAGTTGAATATGTTGTTTTGAAAAAAAAGTTTATTGACACTGGCAGCACTGAACAGGGGCTGGTGAGCTTTGACTGAAAAACGGTGCTAGTCACTAAGAAATAACTAGTATTAAAGCTATAGCAGGCAATTCTTGCAACAGACCTTTGTGACCTGAATGTTTTTTTACTAATGACCCCTCATCTCTGTTTCAGTTGGGTGTGACAGGAATTACTCCAATTTATATAATCAATTTTCAAAATATTTTCTTGAAAGCATTGTGATCGATCATTTTTGAAGTTAGGTTTAATTGTCCATTTGTGCCTAAATGAGCTTGTTTCTGTTGTCTTTGGTCTCACATCAGAGAGAAAGCATGGAAATTAATGTCAGGAACAGAGACCACATTTGAAAAACAAAACAACCAGAAGGAAAACCCTTTCAGGGCAGGCTCTTTTGGAGGTTAGCATCGAGTTCCATCTTATTTGTAGCACAGATATTGACAATCATCTAGAAGAACTGGACTAACATCTTCTTGTTGAGAAAGCTGGCTTTGCAAAAATAAGACAAGCAACAAAAACAGAGCTTAAATATCACAAAGTAAAGAATAATCAGCAAATATATAACAAATCTAGTTTGAATTATAGTTCTAAGCCATGAACCCAATCTAGAAGACAACCAATTAAACACATAAAAAACTCCAGATGAAGTGTGTGAAACTTGTGGGAACCAGGTAGATTGTTTTCTTATCTTGTAAATTGTACTTCTACTTCTCCAAATAAATGTTCCTTATGTAATAAGTAGTGTTAACAATTCCACAAATATCACCTTGTTTAGCATATAATTAATCTAGACTAATTTTGTTATCTAATATCACTTTGGTAAGGTAATTCAGGAATATTTTGTTGAGTCACAATGGCTTTAGCTGTAAAATCAGCTATAGATCCAAATGTTAGGATACATTTTTGACTGTTGTTTTTAAGTGACTCACTCTGATCTAAGGGAAAAAAAGAATTCAGTAACTGAGGCTCATCTTTTTGCATTTACATCTTTTAGTAGAGTATATCATCTCTCTTGATGATGATGCAAGTTAAGAGATGTCAACCAATGTTTGTATTTTGTTAACTTCAAGTGAATACAAAAATATCTTAAATGCTACCTATACATACAGTTGACTGTTGAATTCTCCACGAATAAAAATATATTCCAATGGGTCATAACTGCAGTTTCTATATGGGAGTATTTTGTGTATTAACAGGTATTGACAGGGAGACTTCAGTAGTATTTATTTAAGGTTCCATTATCGAACTTTTGTATTGTTAATGGCAATCAGTAACTAGAGGACTAAAGTCATGTATATTTTTGTAACCTGTTAAGTGTCTAAAAAGTATTTTAACCATCAAAAAATATTGTCTTATCATAACTTTAAAGTCTTTGTTGTTGACTTTTGACCTTGTTAGGGTGAAGGAGGGAATCTGAACATGGGGCTCTAAAGGCTTGGCTTTGTAAAAAGGACTAGATGTACAATATGAACAGTTACATGGAGAACCTTAGTGAAATCTGTTATGGGGAAGACCATGGATTTACTTGTGTCATGAACAGATAGAGGTTTTAGTGACAAGTACAAGGTCAGTTAAGTTGCCTTCTTAGAAACAGATTGAGAAATGTGAATTAAAGTATTATCTTTGTAGGAAAATAAAAAGAGACACATAAAAATAAACCAATCATAGAAAGAAAGGGGTATACTACCCTAGTATGAACATCTAAGGACGGCATTCTACTTCAGAAATTATTTGCTTTAACTTTGGGTGAACTTTAACTTTAAATCACCTGCCCTGATGTTGGTCTAATTAGGAATAGGAGTCCTTTTTAATATGAGATGTGGATTCAAGAATCAATGCTTTTGAGTTTGGCAGCACAGGGATGTGTCTTTTTCAGCAGACAAAATCACTGGTTTATACATCAGGGTGTTTTACATCTTCATCTCCTAGAAGTATATTATGGAAAGATTTTTTTATCAAAGTATAGTTTTTATCTATTGTTTTAATAATGCCCTTACAGTATTAGAATACATCTCTTTTTATATACTGAGGGTTAAAACTAAAGAAAATTAAGTGCATAGAATGACCTGTGATTATTTTGAAAGGTGAATGTTTGTGGGGTCCAAAGAGAGTGGTTTTCAAATTTAATGATACAAAGGAACAATCTTAGACTAGAGGGAGTATAAGATTTTCACAAATTTTTTTCAAATAGATTTTTATAGTTTAATTTGTTTGCTCTACCAGGCAAAAATATTGGAGATGATAGACACAATGACAATGTTGTGAAAATGGCCAATCTGAAATACTTCTTTTGGCCAATTTTACAACATTTTCATTGTTTCCATTCTTTTTTTTTTTTTTTTTCCTTTTTAGAAAGCGGGATTTATTGAGAGGACAGAAAATCTCCCACTGTGGGAGGTGCCCTGAGGGGGTTGCCTAAAGTGATTTCTTCATTGACTATAAAGTTTAATATAAGTTTCTCAAGTGGGGACAATATTTCAGAACAATTTTGGACATGGTTGAAGCAGTGGTGTGTCTACAGAAAAAGGCTTTCACCCAATAGAAAAACACAGATTATAGCAAATATATATGTATACCAGTGGAAGGAAAGTAATTGGATATAATCCATTTGTCAAACTTCAAATGACCTGTTAGGTAAATGAAAATGTCCAGGCTTTTCTGGGTTAAACTTAGGACAAGTGGCATAAAGCAAATAAGTTTTTGCCACCAATGTTGATTTATAAAGGAAATTGATTTGTGAGTTTCTCAATAAGTCTAATTATATACGGTAGTTAACAGTAAATTTTTTTTGAATTTAGAATAACTGATTTGTTTTAGGTCCAAATCAGAGTTATTTTTGATAGTCAAACCAGGAACTATAATGTTTTCAATTTTGTTTATTATCTTTTGGTGTCCTATTTTGTACATCTTAGGTACACATTCTTATATTATCTTTTAAAGGTTCTTTCAGTGGATTTATGACAGAGATTTGATCAACTGAAACTTTAATTACAACATTTTTTGTAGTATTATCAGCAATTTTTTTTCTTCCTTCCATAGTTTTGAATGTTCAAAAATTTGGATAATAGCCAGAGTAGCTGGTAGCTGGATGGAATCCATTACATCTTAGACATAGGATCCATTCTTAGATTGGCCTTTAATGGAAATGAGGAAACCACTTTGTTTGCATAACATTCCAAACTGTTGAGCAACCCTGAAAGGATATCTATTGTCTGCATATTTATCTATATCTATATGTATATCCATATCAATTATGCCTATCTATTAGCGAACGTTCTTTTACAAGAAGGCAAGCTCAAGTAAGAGCAAAAGATTTAGTATGTTGGGCCTACGCAATCATAGGTAAAAGAGAAGCCTTAATTACTTTAAAAGATATAGTAGTTGTATATTTACACAGTTTGTCCAGTGTAATTTTTAAAAATATGATCTATTTGTAAATCATGAATATTTGTGTCGTCTAATGTGGTTTCTTGTAAACCTTTTTAGGGAGTTGAAAAGTAGTAATTTAGAGTAAAAGAGTCATGAGGATTTCATCAGAAGTAAAGGGTAAAAGAGTAGCAGAATTAAGATTATTATACCTGTCCTGGGCAGCCTCTGAATTCTGCCCAGCCCAGCCCTGCCCCAGTAGCCTATGCTGGCCTGCATTGCCCAGTAGTCTTGGGCTACAGTGGAAAAAGAGAGGAGCTGGAGCCATGAGACCAGCTCCACCCAGCTCAGTCCATCTGCCAGCTTGGGATCCAAGGTAACCACATCAAAATGGGAGGGACAGAAATCCCTCCCCCATGAGAGATAGACACAGGCCAGATCTGAGTGGCAGATTTGGCAGGCAGCCCAGATCTGAACCACCCTCCACAGCAGGCCAGGGTGCAACTGACCCTAACTGTGAACAATTACCAGCCTACAATGAGAGCTAGAAATCAGAGCTGAAAGAACATTGGACTTAAAGGAAAAGTCTCAGAGTGTGCTTGGTTTCCCTGTTTTAATTTTTTTTAAATTCTTTGTTTGTCTTACCCATCTTTTTTTCCCTTTTCTCTGTCTTCTTACTGTTATCAATAATGTTTTCATATTTGCTTTTGTTCTGCCAGTTTACTGATTTCATTTGATTCTATTTTATTTTCTTTCTCTTTAAAACTCATCTTTGTATAGGGGAATAGTACACCAATAAAGAGGTTGGTTAGCTTGTATGTCTGTATGATTGTATGTTCGTTGTCTTTTTTTTTTTTTTTGAGTTGGAGTCTCACTCAGTCACCCAGACTGGAGTGCAGTGGCCGCTCCCGGCCACCGCAGCCTCGCCTGCTGGGCTCCAGCGATCCTTCCGCCTCAGCCTTCCAAGTAGCCAGAATTATAGGCATGAGCTACCATGCCCAGCTGATTTTTTGATTTATTATAGAGATGAGGTCTCACTGCCCAGGTGGGTCTTGAACCCACAGGCTCAGGCAATCCTTACCTCAACCTCCCAAAGGCACGGGATTACAGACTGAGCCACCAAGCCCAATACCAGTACAAGTTTTTTCTTTGTACTGGTATCTGTCTTTGTGTCTCTTTTCATTTGTTAGTCAGTACGTTTGTCTGTTTTCCCTTTTACTCTTCTCTCTCTCCACCTCCTTCTTCCCCACACTTCCTATTCCATTCTTTTCCCATTTCTTGCCTCATTTTACTTTCAGGGAGTAATCCCACTGCATGGACAGATTGCAAGGCAGTGGGAAGTGGGTTCCAGATTATCGATACACCTGTTAGTGGATACTGGAATCTGCAGATAGATTTTGAATTACTGCTCCCCCCTCAATTAAATATCAGAACTGCAAAAAGGATCACCCCCAACCTACAGCCCAGATCAAAAACTGAACAAAGCCAGAGGATATACGTAAGGAAAAATAGGAGATTGTACAAACAGAAGTGAAAGCATTCCCTCCACCCCTGAACAACAGAATTAAAGAAGTCACGGAGTGGGGGTGGGAGGGTGGGAATAGACAAAAAAAAAAGGAAAAAGTGGGGAGGAAAATTACACAAATGAAGGAATACTAAACGAAGAATATAGGTCTCACACAGACCTCTGGGAGATCAGATACTTAGAAAATAGACTTCGGAATGCACACAATGAAGAGCCCCCAGAATGATTGGTCATATACAACAAACGTAGACATCAAGACATTAATAGAAAGAATAAAAAGAATTGAGGAGAGACAAGAGGAAAATAGGAAGGAGCTGATAACTGAAATAGCAGCAATAAAGAGTACTGTGATTGAAACAAATAGCAAACTAATAAGCATGGAAAGCAGAATTAGCCAAGCAGAAGAAAGAATCTCAGAACTTGAAGGCCAAAATACAGAACTAATCCAAACTGTCAAAAACATAGAAAAGAAGCTTTAAAAAACAGAACAAAACCTTTAAGAGATGAATGATTACTTCGAGAGACTGAACCCAAGAGTAATTGAACTTCCTGAGGCAGAAAGAGAGACAGAGACTACCCTAGAACAAACGTTCCATGAAATTATTCAAGAAAACTTCCCTCATCTCATCAGTGATGCAAAAATTCAAACACAAGAGATTCAAAGAACCCCTACAAGACAACAAATGAGAAGACCAACTCCCAGACACATAATAATTTGCCTAAACAAAGTAGGTATAAAAGAAAAAATCCTAAATGCAGCAAGAGAAAAAGGTCATACTACCTACCAAGGAAGACTAATTAGAATAGTCGCAGATTTATCTACAGAAACACTTCAGGCTAGGAGATCTTGGATCAAAATTCAAAGTTCTCAAAGATAAACAATTTCAACCAGGAATAACCTAGCCAGCTAAACTAAGCTTCATCAGTGAGGGAGAATTAAAATATTTTCCAGACATTCAATCTCTAAGAACTTATGCTGCCTCTAGACCACCTCTACAAGAAACACTTAAGAAAGTATTAAACACGGAAGAAAAGGAGAAAAGAACAACAATGTTCTTCACAGGAGTACAGGGAAAGATTGAAAACACAAATGAATTGACTCAAAAACCAAAGAAAAGACAACAAATAAAGAAGAACAACAACAACTCTATAAGAACCTCAAGACAGAGATAAACCCCCATATTTCAATAAGTAGCCTGAATGTGAATGGACTAAATGCACAACAGAAAAGACACAGAAGGTGAACTGGATAAGAAACCATGATCCCATTATTTGATCCATCCAGGAGACTCATCTCACTACAAGGGATACACACAGAATCAAAGTTAAAGGATAGAAAATGAGTTTTCAGGCAAATGGATCACAAAAGAAGGCAGGAGTTGTAATCCTAATATCAGACAAAACAACCTTTAAGCTATCAAAATTTAAAAAGATGTGAAAGAACTCTACATGATGATAAAAGGTTCAATCCATCAACAAGAAATGTCCATCCTAAACATATATGCACCCAACACAGGAGTACCAGCATTCATAAAACAACTACTAAATAAACTAAAAAAAGATATTGACACTAACACTACTATAGCAGGGGACTTAAATATCCCACTGACAGCTGTAGATAGATCATCGAGGCAAAAAATCAACAAGGAGATCCAGAACCAAACATGACACTCGAGCAAATGGATTTAGTGGATACCTACAGATTATTTCATGCAAAAACCACAGAATATACATTCTACTCATCACCACATGGAACATACTCCAAGATCGATAACATCCTTGGCCATAAATCAAGCACAAACAAATTCCATAACGTTGAAATCATGCCATGCACATACTCAGACAACATTGGAATAAAAATAAATATAAAAACAAGAACATTTCCCCAAAGCCCACAAACATGGACACTAAACAGCATGATGCTAAACAACGACTGGGTCAACACTGAAATCAAAGAAGAAACTGAAAGATTCCTGGAAACAAATGAAAATGAAGAAACATCTTACCAAAACCTCTGGGATGCCATGAAATCAGTTTTAAGAGGGGAATTTACATCTCTACGAGCATATATCAAGAAAATGGAAAGATCACAAGTGGAGAGCCTAACAAGTCACCTAAGGGAGCTAGAAAGAGAAGACTATCAAACCCCCAACTTTAGTAGGAGTATCCAAATCACAAAAATAAGAGCCCAAATATGGGGCATAGAGGACAAAAATATCACAGAAAACATCAACAGAACAAAAAGCTGGTTCTTTGAAAGAATTAACAAGATTGATGGGCCCCAAGCCAGAATGACCAAGAAAAAGAGAGAAAAAGCCCAAATAAACACAATCAGAAAAACAAAAGATCAAACCACAACTGACCCTAAAGAAATACAAAAGATGATCAGAGATTACTATGTACACCTATATGGAAACAAACTTGATAACTTAGATGAAATGGAGGACTTTCTGACATCACACAAACTCCCCAGGTTCAAACAAGAAAATATTGAGCCACTAATTAGACCAATAACAACCCAGAAAATTGACTCTGTCATATGAAAACTACCTACAACAACAACAACAAAGCCCTGGACCAGATGGTTTTCCAGCAGAATTCTACAAGATGTACAAGAAGGAGCTTGTACAATCCTATTGAAAGTATTCCAGGTAATTGAGAAAGATGGAATTCCAGGTAATTGAGAAAAATGGAATTCTCCCCAAATCATTTTACGAAGCTAACATTACACTGATACCCAAACTGGGTAAAGATCCAACAAAAAAAAGAGAACTTCAAGCCACTATCCCTTATGAACATAGATGCAAAAATCCTCAACATGATTCTAGCAAATTGAATCCAAAAACACATAAAAAATCATCCACCATGATCAAGTAGACTTCATCCCCAGGATGCAGGCCTCGTTCAACATTCGCTAGACCATAAATATCATTAAATACATCAACAGATGTAAAAACGAGAAGCACATGATTATCTCATTAGATGCAGAAAAAGCTTTAGATAACATTCAGCATCCCTATTGATTAAAACCCTCAAACACCTAGGTATAAAAGGAATATACCTCAAAATATTAAGCACCATCTACAACAAACACATAGCTGACATATTGCTAAATGAATGGAAACTAGAATCCTTCCCCTGAAAACTGGACCAAGGCTCCCCATTCTCACCTCTCTTGTTCAGTATTGTGTTGGAAGTCCTAGCGCAGGCAATTAGACAAGATAAGGAAATCAGGAGTATCCAAATAGGAAAATAGGAAATCAAGTTATCCCTGTTTGCTGATGATATGATCCTATACCTTGAAAACCCAAGAGAATAAAGGATTTGGGGAAAGTCTCAAGGTACAAAATAAATGTGCAAAAGACAGTTGTATTCCTTTATACCAACAGCAAGCAGGCAGAGATTCAAATAAAAAGCACAATCCCATTCACAATAGCCACCAAATAAGTGAAATACCTCGGCGTCTTCCTAACCAGAGAAGTGAAAGATCTTTATAATGAAAATTACAAAACACTGCTTAAAGAAATCCAAGAAGACACAAACAAATGGAAAAATATTCCTTGTTCGTGGATAGGAAGAATAAACATTGTTAAGATGGCCATCCTACCAAAGGCAATCTACAGATTCAACTCAATATCCATTAATCTACCAACATCATTCTTCTCAGACCTGGAAATGACAATATATAAATTCATGTGGAAACATAAACATAAACGACCACGAATAACAATCCCTAGCAAAAGAAACAAAGCAGGAGGTATCACACTTCTGGACTTCAAAGTTTACTATAAGGCTACAGTAATCAAAACAGTCTGGTATTGGTACAAGAACAGGCACATAGACCAATGGAACAGGACAGAGATTCTGGAAGCAAAGCCTCAATTTCTCAACCAATTCATCTTTGACAAAGCCTCCAACAACAACCACTGGTGAGAGGAGAACCTATTCAGTAAATGGTACTGGGAAAACTGGCTGACCACATGCAGAAGATTGAAACAGGACCCCTACCTATCACCATACACAAAAATTAGCTCTAAATGGATCAAAGACCTGAATGTAAAACCTCAAAGTATAAGAATCTTCAAAAATGCAGGGGACACCCTTATGAAAATTGGAACTGGAAACCAATTCCTATTCAGAACTCTAAGGTCAATACCTTTAAAAATAAAATAGACAAGTGGGACCTAATCAAATAACGAGCTTCTGCAAAGCAAAAGACAACCACCAAAAGAGCAGGAAGACTGCCCACAGAATGGGAAAATATATTTGCCAACTGTTTATCCGACAAAGGCCTAACATCTAGGATTTACAAGGAACTCAAGTGCACCGAAAGGAAAAAAACAAACAGTCCCTTTAAAAAATGGCTTAAGACATGAATAGACACCTCTCAAAAGAAGATATATGGGCAACCAACAGACACATAAAAAGTGTTCAGCCTCACACATCATCAGAAAAATGCAAGGCAAAACCACATTGAGATACCACCTAACCCCTATAAGAATGGCCATCATTAATAAAACAAACAACAACAGATGCTGGAGAGGATGTGGAAAAAAGAAACACTTCTATACTGCTGGTGGGGATGCAAACTAGTACAACCTCTTTGGGAGACAGTGTGGTGATTCCTGAAAGAACTAGAAACTGACCTTCCCTATGACCCAGCAATTCCCCTATTGGGAATATACCCCGAGGAACTCAAATCATTCTACAGAAAAGATACCTGCACATGTATGTTTGTTGCAGCTCTATTCACAATAGCAAAAACATGGAACCAACTGAGTTGCCCATCAAAGCTGGACTGGATTTTTAAAAAATGTGATACTTATACATGATGGAATATTATGCAGTCATAAAAAGGGACAGATATATGGACTTTGCAGCAACTTGGATGGGTTTGGAGTTGATCACACTCAGTGATTTTTCACAGAAACAAATAACAGAGTTCCATATGTTCTCACTCATAAATGGATCTTGAACAATTATAATCCTATAAGAAAGTGATTGGCAGTAGTGGGAAACTGTCAGGGGATGGGGGGTGGGATTGGCCGTTGAGAGAAACTGTTAGGGGACGGAGAGGCATACTTCATCAACAAGGGTCCCTGCATGATCAATGTTTATAAACCTAACCCTGAAATGTACCCCACATCTTTTTTTAAAAAAAGAATGTTACATTGAGAAAAAGTTATGCAAACTGTAGGTATTAAAATAAATATATAAGAGAGATCAAACTACTAGTGGAGAGGGTGTTGGGTATGAGATAAATTTAGAAAAGCTTTGAGTGGAAAGTTTGAAAATAAATTGGTCAGGGGAGATTTCATGACAATATTTTTTTGTGTGTGAATCTCACTGGTAGGTCAGTAACTGGAATAGTTCAAAGGGAGGGGAGGTGGAGGAACTGATCCTTGAGTTATTAGCTTTAGTCATTGGCATGAATAACCAGTGGGAAAATGTTTACTCACATGTTTTTGATTTATGAAACCCACAACATTCTCTTACTTTTTATAAACAAAAATGAAGAAAATGAGTAGATAATTATTATGTCCCAGAGCAGGAGGACATAATATTATTCTTATTCATCTTTATTTTAACTTAGTAAATGTAATATAGTTGGATTTTTCCCATGCCTTGTAATCAGGTTTAGAGATCTTAAATAGGGCATGCAGAGGATAAGCAATCAAATAAATTTTGTCATTCAGTTCCTGAAGTAACCATTGAGTCCAAGAAATCCTTGAAGCTGCCATTTAGTTTTGGGTCTAAGGAACTATAATACACCTTAGGGTACACATTCTTATTTTAAAAATCAGATAACCAAAAGTATTGAACTTGGGGCTACACTCTTTGTAATTTTTTGAAAATAAAACTTTATGCCTTTTTGTGGTTAGAAGTTTTAATAAACGTACAATGTCTTTTTCTGCAAGGAAGAGCAAAGAAGTAATTTATCTACTGTAATAATGACCAGTCTTGGCAGAAAGTTACATCTTTTAAGTAGTCTTTAAAATTTGAGATAAATAGAAAGGGCTTTTAGTGTAATCCTGAGCCATAGAAGTTCAAATATGTCGTTATTATTTTCAGATGAAGGCAAATAAGTACTAGTTTAATCAACAAAGATGTGGAAGAAGACACTACAAAGGTCAATTATGGTAAATTTGCTGTCAAGAAACTATGTGGATTTGGAACTATGGGTTGATGAGGAAGAACAATATTATTAGTAGCTCAGAAATTCTGAGCAAATGTTTATCTTCAATAATTAGTTGTCAGCCAGGCTCGGTGGCTCAACCTGTAATACCGCGCCTTTGGGAGGCTGAGGTGAGTGGATTGCCTGAGCCCGCGGGTTCGAGACCCACCTGGGCAGCGAGACCTTATCTCTACAATAAATCAAAAAATCAGCTGGGCGTGGTAGCGCATGCCTGTAATTCCGGCTACTCGGAAGGCAGAGGCGGAAGGATCGCTGGAGCCCAGGAGGCGAGGCTACGGTGGCCAGAAGCGGCCACTGCACTCCAGTCTGGATGACAGAGTGAGACTCCAACTCAAAAAAAAAAAAAAAAAAATTAGTTGTTGCTGTTTTTGTTTAACTGAGAGACAGGGAGTGGTATAGGGGCTGGTACAAGGAATTGTTAGGTCTTGAGTTTTATATGTTTTAATGATATGCCATATGTCTTGCTGAGTAGTTTTTCTGAAGTGATTTTTAAAAAAATATTAGGCAAAGGCTTAGTTGAATACACTTGCATTTTGTTCAGAGATGTGTTATGCATTCTGCCAACATCTGTTGATGGTGTGGCCCCTAAAATGACAGGCATCTGTTCTAGTAGGAAACTCTGGAAACCACTGGATGTCTGTAGTGGAGGGGATAGCTTAACAAATACGCAGGACATCACTGTTAGAACTCAGTGGACTGTTAGGCTTATCAAATTCTAAAATTATGTCTCCCTGCGGGGATAAAGATATGTCACCACGGTATTGCTTTAAAAAGTTTCATTCCAATAAATAAACTGGAGCAGATTTTACTAGTAGGAATGGATAGGTATCCTATAAAGGCCCAAGGCGAAAAGCAATGAACAGGGACCAAAAAAAAAAAAAAAAAAAAAATCCATCAGTGGTTTATGGAAGCTTTCTTTATATGAACCTTTTTGATTACACTTAAGCAAAAGCTGGTTGAAGTTGGTGGAGTTGAGCAGCGATAGGGTTTCTCCTGTGTCCATCAGAACAATCAGGACCTCTTTGTCAATTTGAAAAAGGGGTATCCCCAAGGTGATTAAAAAAGATTGGTAAAAACTTCTTGGAGCTCCTTTATTTGGAGGAAGAAGCTAAAGGGTTAAATGAAGAGGACTGTCTTAGTCCATGTGCGTTACTATAAAAGAATCTTTAATTTATTTTTTAAGAATAGAGGTTTATTTTGTTCACAGTTCTGTTGACTGTATGAGAAGCAAGAAAATGGTATTTGCATCTCCTGAGGACCTCTTGATGATGCCACTCATTGCAGAAGATGAAAGACCACTGGCACATGCTGAGATCATGTAGCATGAAATAGGGTGGAGGGAAAGTCCAGGCCTTTTTTAAAAGCAACCAGTTCTTGTGAGAACTAACAGAGTAAGAACTCACTCTTCACTGCAAAGACTGCACCAAGTCATTCATGAATTCAACCCCATGACCCAAACACTTCCTTGAGACACCATTTGCAACAAAGAGGATCAATTTTTTTTTTTTTTTTTTTTTGAGTTGGAGTCTCACTCTGTAACTCAGACTGGAGTGCAGTGGCCGCTGCTGGCCACTGCAGTCTGGATCTGCTGGGCTCCGGCGATCCTTCCACCTCAGCCTTCCAAGTAGCTGGAACCATAGGCGCGCTACCACGCCTGGCTAATTTTTGACTTATTGTAGAGATGAGGTCTCGCCAAGTTGCCCAGGTGGGTCTCAAACCTACGGGCTCAGGCAATCCACTAACCTCAGCCTCCCAAAGCGGTGGGATTACAGACTGAAACTCCGAGCCCGGTGAGGATCAAATTTTCATGAGGTTTTGGACGATAAACATCTATCCTATAGAAAAGAGTGATTAGACTGCTTAAGTTCATGACAGTTTTTCTTCTAGTGGACAGTTTTTTTTACAAAGATGACAGATATCAGGAGGTGGCTTTGGCAGATTCAAGATTTTCTGTCAGTTAGAGCTCCAATTCCTTTCTCTGGGAGCATTTGTCTATTATAGTTGGATCTTTAGAATTTTCTTTGTATCCTCTAGGGTGTAAGCTGATGCATTTGCCAAATTAACAAAATAAGAGTATGGTACAATTTTCCATTTCATGTGAACTTTTTTTTCCTAATGGAGAAAATTTTGGGGAAGACTATTAACAAACATAATTAAAGACACCTTGGTAATCCAGGGGACGGGCTGGATTTTATTTGATTATAGCCACATTATGATAATTATGAACTCCTTGGTTTGGTTCTTGGATACAAGCTTAAATATTATTTTGTTCTACAGCTTTAGGAAAGCTTCAAAGATGGCCTTATATAAATTGCTTGTAAGTTGCCAAGACTATTCCCTATATTGTAGGTCAGATTCTGGAGAAGTGGAATAAGTCTCATTAAATTCTGTTGGGAATGGGACAAATTAACTTTTTCTATCCATGTTGAGCCTGACCTTTTCCTGCAAGTATGTTGACAAGTTGCTAAAGATCAAAGAAGCTGAGCTGGTATCCTCTAGGTTGTAAACTGATGCATTACACTCTAGAGGCTGAGCTGGTCAGGTTGAATTGTAAGATGGAAAAGCTGAATTGTAATGTTAAATTTTTTGTCAAAATGATGAGTATTCTCAGTCATCTTAGGAAATTCCTTGACTACAGCATTAAAAAAAGATCAAAACAAACAAAAAAACCCAAAGAAAATATACAAACACAAAAAAATCTGAGAAACCTCAGGATTATTAGAGCATTTAATCTTGAAAGGATAAGGTTTTATAGATTGAGATTGGGAAGCAGAAGGAGAGAGAGTAGAGAAGGAAAGAATAGAACAGAAAGGGAGGAGTAGAGAGGAAAGACATTTGTGGTCCCTGCAAAACATAAAAAAATTGAGCTTCTATGGTCTCTTTTGCTTAATTGTTTATTTATCTGTCTATACTTAGAGACCGTATTTTGAAGTGAGGCAATTTTTGAGTCTTGCATACATTTGGATACCTCAAGGTACCAATTAAAGTATATGACCCATTATAGATTTTTTCCATTTTGTAGCCAAAATCTTGTAATTTATGAATCAGAAAAGCCAGTTTAGGGAGTTTTAAAGAACCCAGGGACAGTCATTATGATTCCAAATCATCTTTAGTGTAATTAATTTGTTGAGATAAGTAAGCATGCGATGATGAACCATAATACTTAAGCTCCTGCTGGGGTTCTTGATACGAGGCTATTTTAGCATGCCTTTGAAAATTGGGATTCCATTTTATAAATAAATGTATCCATGTGGTTTGGTTTGAGGTTGAATATGCAGAAGTCAAAATAAAAGCCAGGCACACCTAATGAATCAATGAGTAAAGTACCTACTCTCCAGGAAGCACAGAAGACTAATTTAACAGAAAATTTCTATCATAAACAGAAGAGGAAAGGCCGCTCATAAACAGGAGAGGAATGGTCTCTCAGGGACCAAATCCCAAATAAACCCCCCAAAAAACTCAAACCAAAATAAAATGGGAGTTTGATCTAAGAGAGACTCACTGGGGGAAGAAAAAGCAATGTGTGGAACAAGGTGTTCAAGGGACCCACTATGATATTGCATACCAGTTCTTAGGGCCATTGGCTCTTTCCATGGTGAGTTCACTTTACATCCCACTTCCGACACCAGGAAATGTTAACATCAAATAAAAATACAGAGATAACTTTCCAAGCCAAAGGTGTTTGGGAGTATACAAAGAATAAAATGA
This sequence comes from Cephalopachus bancanus, assembly GCA_027257055.1. Taxonomy (NCBI): domain Eukaryota; kingdom Metazoa; phylum Chordata; class Mammalia; order Primates; family Tarsiidae; genus Cephalopachus; species Cephalopachus bancanus. Next base: position 8,337,658 of record JAPVLO010000024.1, on the reverse strand, counting down.
AATTGCAACTTGGGGTATTCACACAGATATCCTCTGGTATGTACAAAGATCAAAGCAGAGGGTGAGATATTTGTAGAAAAAAGAAAAGTAACATAAGTTGTTTTGAAAAAATGTTCACTGTCACTATGCAGTAGTTTAAACTCAAACTGGTAAATGGTGGTACTTACTAAGTAAAACTAGTCATAGTAGGTTGATTACACTTGAGGCAGTTCTTAGAGAGGATATTGTAATCTGAGTGTTTTTACTCGTGTACTTTATTTTAGTTGGGTTTGACAGGAATGACTCCAACTTATATAATCAATTTTCACATTTTGGTCACATGAAAGATATGAGTCTCACCATCCTCTGTTTCTAAGAACCATTATTGTCTTTAGTGATGTCTGCTCATAAAATAAAAGATGCAGAAATTAGAAAAGCAAGGGAAGATTGAAGAAAAATGAGATCCATGCCCAGCACTACAATAAATTTTAATTTATCCAAATGTTTTTCTATGAAGTTTGCAAATAATTTTTTAAAAACATAAATGTCATAAAAAGGCATTAGTTAGGTATAGTAAGTTTTAAATAGAAAAATAATATTAACAGTTTAATATTAATTTTATTTTTTTTTTTTTTTGAGTTGGAGTCTCACTCTGTCGCCCAGACTGGAGTGCAGTGGCCGCTCCCGGCCACCGCAGCCTCGACCTGCCGGGCTCCGGCGATCCTTCCGCCTCAGCCTTCCGAGTAGCTGGAATTACAGGCATGCGCTACCACGCCCGGCTGATTTTTTGATTTATTGTAGAGATGAGGTCTCGCTGCCCAGGCGGGTCTCGAACCCGCGGGCTCAGGCAATTCACTCACCTCAGCCTCCCAAAGGCGCGGGATTACAGGCTGAGCCACCGAGCCCGGCTTAATATTAATTTTAATGTTTATGTTAAAAAGTTGTTTTGGGAAGCCGGGCTTGATGGCTTAGCCTGTAATCCCGTGCCTTTGGGAGGCTGAGGTGAGTGGATTGCCTGAACCTGTGGGTTTGAGAGCTGCCTGGGCAACTTGGCGAGATTTCATCTCTCATCTCTACAATAAATCAAAACTTAGCCAGGCGTGGTAGCGCATGCCTGTAGTTCCAGCTACTTGGAAGCCTGAGGTGGAAGGATCCCTGGAGCCCAGCAGGTTGAGGCTGCAGTGGCCAGGAGTGGCCACTGCATTCCAGTCTGGGCAACAGAGTGAGACTCCAACTCAAAAATATAAAAGTTGTTTTGGAAAGGCATTAAATTATATCCAAGTCTTAAAATATAAATGTTATCTTATTTTTTACATCATAAAATATCAGATACGAAAGTATTGTACTTTTGGTCTGATGTTGAATTATTTCATAACATTATTTTCAGACATTGAACATAATTTTTTTTAAAAAATGTTATTTGATACAAAACAGAAACATATTTACAGAGAGATTAAGAAAGATTTAAAGGGAATCTACTTTACATTTAGAGATTTGTTTCACTGAAAGCTATTCAGTAACTTTTTATCCCAGATATAGAGTTTGTCAATTATGTTTGACATTGGAAGTTTTCTTGAGGAGCCTGCAGAGAATGGTGACCTTAACACTCTCTAGGAAGCACTAGTCCATCAAACAGTCAGTCAAGCAGTTAGTCTGCAAGTCAGTCAGCCAGTCAACCAATTAATTTACATTTATTTGCTACAAGATAGAGCATCTTTGAACTTAAACGAGAGTGCAGACATTACCAGCATCATAACCACATGATTCTAGCTTTTACTATAGGTTCATATATGGGAAAAAAGAGAGAAGTACTTGATATCTGAGATTTTCAAGTAGAGGACAAAATACAATAGACCTATAATTTGCTTGGTTCAAATAAGTAAAATCAAATACTGCTATCGTCACTGTAGCCATGAAATTTTGGAGGCTATATAATCTTTAAAATAGTAGCATACAGTGTTGTACAACATTAAGGTCTGAATTTGGCTCAGCTATAAATCTATTATATAATTTTTATAAAATCTAGTTTTTGGTTCATGACTTGTTTAATTAAGATATTGCCCTAAATAATTCACATGCCTTAATTAATTATAGAATTCGAATACATTTTCTCTACTGTATCAACTTGTAAAGTAATGCTTCTCAACAATTTCCTACAATTTTTTGCTATACTATGAGACATTTTCAGTGTTTCATCGCAAATTGATTATTGTTCAGGATTTTATTTATTTAATTTATTTTTTAGTTTTTATTTTTTTGAGTTGGAGTCTCACTCTGTCGCCCAGACTGGAATGCAGTGGCTGCTCCCGGCCACCGCAGCCTCGACCTGCTGGGCTCCGGTGATCCTTCCCCCTCAGCCTTCCAAGTAGCCGGAATTACAGGCGCGCGCTACCACACCCGGCTAATTTTTTTTTTTTTAATTTATTGTAGAGATGAGGTCTCGCCTGCCCAGGCGGGTCTCGAACCTGCAGGCTCAGGCAATCCACTCACCTCAGCCTCCCAAAGGCGCGGGATTACAGGCTGAGCCACCAAGCCTGGCTAACATTTTATTTTTTTACAATCAAACTTAAAACTGTTTTGGTGCTGTCCATCAATTACGCAATTAAATTGAGTGGATTATGCTTTAGAATGAAATACAACTCTCTACAAATAAAAAGTAAAAAAGACGCAGGAGAATATTAAGCAATGCTAAAAAATGATTGTACATTTTATTGAACAAGTATTAGACCAGTCATACTATGGTAATAAACAGTTGGTGATACAACTTCACAATACTGAATGTAAAAAACATACATGATGGAATAACTGTGGATGGCTTTATATGCGAATGTTTTTTTTAAAATATGTACTTTAGCAGTGGTTGCATTAAAATTGTAATTGGCTTTTAAAAAGTATTACAATGGTTCTTTTAAACTTTTCCAGGGTACTACCAAATAACTCTGGCATTCATAAAAGTTTTACATATACAAAAAGCTAAAATCGAAACTGATATGATAGGGAATTAAGCTGATCCACAGTAAATTCAACTCAAATTAGATGGAGCCCTCTTAACTCAGTCTTGAAATTTAAAAAGTATATCTACAGACAGACCAAATAAAGTTCTCCACGACTTAGTAAAGAATGCTTTTCCAAATTTACTATGAATAAGGAAATATGTTAAAATCAATGGCTGAATTTAATGTTTTATATAGCATTTAACTTTGAGGAATGTATAATCAATCCAAGTTGATATGCTGAATAAATATTTTACTTGCACTTATATTCAGATTTGAGGTTGTTTTCTTCATAATTGCTGTCCCATGTTGTAAAGTTCTTAAATCCAAATTATTAGTCATTTTTTAAACATATGAAATTAATATTCAATATAACAAAACACTTTGGCTTAGAAATGAAAAAATGAACATGAATCAAATTGTACAGCACCTCTCTGACAGTTTGACATAAGACCAGAAGCAAGAGTTTACACTAAATATTGTTTTAAAAATGCAACCTTTAGTGTTATTTGACTTTTTCCTCGAAGCAAACCAAGATGTGAGAATTTAATAATCACTTTTGACAATTTTATAAAAATGGTCTGCCATGCTTAATTGATGACAGGCCTCTTCATCTGCCACCTCCAGGCATTTGGTGTAAGTTATTGATACAGAGTTCACAGCCTTTCTCCATCAGATATTTGACTGCATCTGTGTTATTAACCTTTGAGTTGATCTGAGAGTGGCATCACCCAGAATAACAGGCTGTCATGGCAGGACAAGTTGGCAGCCAAACGTTGTGTGTTATCTTTCACTTTTACTTTCTCTCTCAAGATCATTCGAACAGATAGAAACATAGTGATGTAGCCAGTTACCTTGTAATTTCTAGATTGGCCAGTATTTTTCCTGAAATACTGCCAGAAGGAAATACATTCTAAAATATATGCATACTTGATTATCTTGAAATATAATAGACAACATTTGTTGCACCGTAGAGACCCAGGTTTTCATTTCAACTCTAACCCGATGTGATTTCTTTCTGCAAAATGTTTAAGTTCTCTGGGTCTCATTTGTAAAATGAAGGAAGTGATTTGGGGTTAGACACAATGAATTTTCATCCAGAATTTATTTCCTTGTATTTCTTTTGCCAATAGAATTTACTTGCCAATGGCAGGTCTATTTTTGAAAGTGTTAAGAAAAAAGGATATAAAATAAATAAGTGAATATGTTGCTAGCTTCCTTCTGCCCCAGGACCTTAAGGAAATCTGTGTAAGTGAGGGGCTCCAAAGGTTATGCTACATTAGTTTCAGAGTATGTTCCAGTAAATCGACCTAAACCAATTCCACCATATGCACATACACTTTATTAGGGCTCCTGTTTTTCCAGCTAAAGGCTATAATGCTTAGCATGGCTTGTTCCTAAGTATAACCATCTGAACAAGTTATGTCTAACAGAAAAACACAAATGATATATGCAACTTTCACACTGCATACTTAAAAAATCCTGCTTGAGTCAGGTGTGGTGGCAATCATGCCTATAATCCCAGCAGTTTGGGAGGCTGAGATGGGAGGGTTGCTTGAGGCCAGGAGTTTGAGACCAGCCTGGGCAAAATAGTGAGACTTCATCTTTACATCTTTACAAAAACAAAACAAAACATATCAACAAACAAAAGGAAATGTAAAAGAAAAACAAACCAATGCAAAAGAAAACAAACAAAAAAACACATTCCTGATTGTGCTTTATTTCCTGTTTTTCCCCCCTTTTTTCTTTTTCCTTTTCACTAGCTGGGAATTGGCAATTGCTGAGCTTAGAAAATAGCAGTATTTTAGACTCAAGATGAAAACTCTACATTGACTCTGCCAGAGCCCTCTTGTGATAACCCATTCAGGATGACTCTATAGGTATAACGGTTCCTTAAGAAAGAAATAAACCTGCATCTTTTAAAGGTCAATATATAGGTAAGCCTATCTCTTAAGAAAAATAAACACTTACATTGAAATATTTTTGTGAAAGTTAAATGATATGGTGTACATAAAGTGTTTGTATGTAGTATTGAGCAAATATTAGCTTTTTGATAGACTGAATTTAGAAATTATCTAATTTTGTTTGGGCAAAGAAGTAATCCTAAAATCCAGAGAGAGGCGAAACCTTAGTACTAACGGTTTAATAATGTATCATTATTTTATGATTTTACTAATAATATTTCTCTCTGTCTTTGAACTCATAGGGCAAATGTATTGCCCAGCATCCTCTTATTTATCTTCATGTTTATTTTCCTTTATGTATGTTTGGAAGAGTTGATAATGTTTATAAGGCAGATAGGAGATGCCCACTACAAATTGAAATCAACTATTTCTCTATCATACTCTTTCCAGCTTAAAATATTCACTCATCGGGCTTCCCATTCTTTTGAATATCTCCACACATTCTTCCCCACATTCTTACTATGTGGATTAAATGGGAACTGTCAGGATCTTGCCTTCTTATTCACAGTCCTGAATGAGCTAATGAGCATTTCCCTAGGATTTTAAAAATATTGATTAGAGTCTTTTTCTCTCTGTTTCTAATATTTTGTGAATATGAAATTTGAAGCTTTCTAGAGCTTTGTCTTCTTTCATGCAAGACAGAGTTGTGTTACTATTTGGTGCATTTATTCTAGATGTGCAAAGCACACTTCATCCTAACTTTTCTTATGATTCATCTCCATGAAACATAGTGTTTCCCCTCAATTAAGGTGATCTCAGATAGAATTTTTTCACTTGCTATAAAAATATTCCATGAGTAAGGAGGAGTCTCTTTGCCAAAAAGCATGTATCCCATTGGCTACTGTTGCAAGAAAAGTCATCAAAATGTTTGACTTCTCTGCAAATCTATTTGGTGTATGTTGTGCTTTATATTAAGATAATTGCTCTCTAGAATGAATCTTTGTCCTCAAGGTGTTTTCTGTAAAAATAAAAATAAAATGAGACAATTGATCCCTAAGTAAAAATACCAGCTCTACGTAACTGTGAAAAGCAATAATACAATAATATATGATAAGAAAGTGCAGTGGCATCTCAAGCAATCTTCCGGTGATACTTGAGGTTCAGGGCTATAAAGGAAAGTAAAGAACATTATAAATCATTAGAAGAAACATTATTTTGAAGCCCATGCTGGTATGCCTTCCCTTTCTCTACAGCTTGAATAAAATAAAGAGAATCAAGCCTCCTTAGACAAACCATGACATCTACAAAAATATGAAACCTGCAATTGTTTTTCTCCCTCTTCCAGTCCACTCCACCACTATTGTCCCTCCTATCCATGAATATCCTATCTTCCATAGTTTTAAGACTGTTCCCAGACTTGGCTCTGTAGTCCTAGTCACTGGCTCAGCAGGATTAGCCATGCCTTCATTTCCAGGAGCAGAAAGGTTCTTAAGTTTATTGACTTCATTGTGCTGAACAGTGTTTAGTGGAATATAAATGAGCATTGCATTTTCTCTTGGTCAGTTTTTATTGTCCTTTAGTCAGTTTTTATTTATTACTCCAGTTCTCACTAAGAGGGTTGAGGAGATTCTCCTGAACACAACTCAGTTGTCTGGGAGAAATTACTCTTTTTATATTCCCTGAAAGCCCTCTGTTGCATGTCAACTCAGTTTCCCTCATGGGTTATATCTGTAACACACATTTCTTTAATTCTGTTATGAATGCATTGGTCATCCAAAACCACAGTATTCCTGATTGAGAATTAATAGTACGTATATCACCCAGATTCATTTCCTAAACCAGGGGATTAAGCTACCTTACATGTTTACACTGGCTTGAAAAAAACAGAACTAGCCCCTTCTAGTGTACTATGTACATTGCTTGCCATACAGCCTTGGTCACATACAGACTGACTCAGAAGGCATAGTTATGTGTTGGCAAAAAGCAGATAACACAAGCAGGAGCTGTATACTCAGACTGACCTAGGTTTAAATTTGGCTCTGCCAATTTTTTTTTATCACCTTGATCCAGTTAACCCTTTCCAATTTCCTTTAGTTTCACCATTTGTAAAGTAAGATTAGCAAATGCACCTTACGGAATTTTGTAACTTAAGAATAGTCATGTTAATACAATATTTACCTGGTGTACAGTGAGCACTCAACACTTATCTGTGACTAGATGACATTGAACAAAAATAAATAAAAAGTAAATGCATAAATACAATTCCTTGTTACTTAGCATAGTGTAAAAAATCCTAAGCAAATTAAAAGAACTATTTTAGGACTTAGTTTGAAAGTTTAGTCTTTCTTTAAAAAATAATGTAGACAAGATTCACGAGAATTAGAATATGTTAATTAAAATCATTCTAAAATTTCATGCAAAAACAGTTATTGGGTGCTGTCAGTGTGCCAAGAAGTATGCAAGTATGAGGAATTTTATGCAGAATTAAGCATAGTTTAAAAATATAAACATACTAATTGAGCATGTATGTATGATATCCTGAATGCAACACTGAGCAGTATTATGTAGTTATTCAGACAAGAAATAATGAAAGAAATGTGTGTCATTTCCTTGTCTGTATAACTGTATAATTTATTCTATTTCTGTCTTCATGTTTTACTAGTTGAATATAGATATAGTTGAATGTCTGTAATAAAAAAGGGGAAACATTTTAATTATCATCAAGATCTAGTATAGATTTTTTTTACTACAGCAAACATGCTCTTACTGTTAAGCTGTTAAGATAAACAATGTGTCAAATTTATTCAGGCTTGTCATGATTATTTATCTACCTCAAATAAAAATTGCAAGAAATTTGCTTGTATATAAATGGTTTTATTTGCTCAACTGCCTAAGAATAATATCTATATAGATTGCTGATCAGAGGCCTTGTTTTCCTGAATAATTCTTTTATATGTAATATCTATATATTCATGTGTTTCATCAGTTTATCAATAGTGTTTTTCTGCTATCTATACAGTTACTACTTTAAAGAACATAACTATTCAAACTTTGGGAGATAATATTTTACTAGATAGTTATTTATTTGTAAATGTTTTGATTTTTGGTATGCATAATATAAAGGTAAATCTCATTTAAATGGCTTAATTTTTTCTATGTTAAATAAGAAGTGTCCTATCCTGCCTTATTTTAGCATTTACTTTAGAAAATTTATAATTGTTCAATTTTTTTCCTCTGTCTGTTTGAAACATATGAGTCGAGATTTGAAAGGCAAATAACCTTCTTTCCAGTTTTATAATGCAGGAATCTTTCTCAGGACATAGGAATCATCTATTTGAAATGTAATCACCAATAAAGATAATACCCCTAACTCCCAGTTTCTGTTGGAGAGTGGCTGTCTACCTTTGGCCAAGCTGCAAAATCATCTCCTGCCATAAATATGTGAATTTAATTTTCTTTTCGCTACATCCAATTAAGTAACACAGAGGGTCACTTCAATTGCCAGGTGACGTTAAGATGAGCTATACATGAAAAATGATACTATTAAGTCTTCTTATTTGAGGATTAGTTATTATTTATTTTGAGCACCTGTACACAAGGGGTTGCATATATGTGGTTACACGAAAAGGTAAAATTTCTTTCTGTTTTTTGCAATCTCTCAGTGGATTTTTCTTGATGATCATCATATTCTTGGTTAATGCTTATTCAACAATAAAACTGTTTTTCTCTCACTTCTTTTGTAGAAAGATTTTCTGAGTAGGCAACTTTTGTGTTTAATTATATTTCATCAACAAAGATAAGCATATGTATTGTTAAACCATTCATATATTGAAATATTATTTTAATAGTTCCTCAAAACTACTTAAAATAAATAAAAATATGTATACATATGCATGTGCTTAGGCTTGGATCCTTTGGTATTGTTGTTTTAAAGTTGAAACATGGAATATCAGCAGCATTGTGTGTTTCAACTTATATTATGTTACTATAAAAAAAGTGTGAGAAAATTTATACCAAACTGTTGGAGAGAGATTATTACATTTTTTAAATATATTCTTTTTATTAATGTTGCAATACATTTGTATTGCTGCTTTATCTTATTTTATAAAATAGAAATTAACAATATAAAACATTCTAACTGCATTTACAATACACAAATAATCAATCAATGCAGAAATAATTTCTTTTATTATATATAACATAAATAATATATACATCATATATTTATGTATATCCATCTCCTAACATACTGCTACTTAAATATTTGCTAAAAATGGAAAAAATGCATGAATGAACTTAGCTATAAGTTTTTGAGGAATAGTGAAAGTTTCAATAATCTAAATTGCAATGAGTTGACAAATGCTTAAGGGTTAGCAGAGACAATATAAATAAATAACACTTAAAAACTTTGGCCAATAACAGACTAGGTAAGATGTGCTTTAATATTGTTAGAAAGGAGTCCTTTTTTGTAGATGTACATCCCTGAAGTGTAATCACATGCTTATTAACATCATGGTTGGTGGAAAAGAAGTTAAATTTGTAGGAAGAGACAAGGTAACTTCTTTAAAAGTTAACCTAAAATGTTATCTCAAAAAGATAACTTCTACCTGGGCATCTTCCTAATAAGAGAAGTGAAAGATCTTTACAGTGAGAACCACAAAAAACTGCTCAAAGAAATCCAAGAAGACACAAACAAATGGAAAAATATTCCATGATCATGGATAGAAAGAATCAACATTGTTAAAATGTCCATCCTACCAAAGGCAATCTACAGATTCAGCACAATACCCATTAAGTTACCAACATCATTCTTCTCAGACCTGGAAATGACAATACAGAAATTTATATGGAACCATAAATGATCACGAATAGCCAAAACAATCCTTAGCAAAAGAAACAAAGCAGGAGGTTTCACACTTCCAGAATTCAAACTTTACTATAAGGCTACAGTAATCAAAACAGCCTGGTATTGGTACAAGAACAGGCACATAGATAATGGAACAGGACAGAGATTCTGGAAGCAAAGCCTCAGTTTCTCAACCAGCTCATCTTTGACAAAGCGTCCAACAACAACCACTGGAGAGAGGAGAACCTATTCAGTAAATGATGTTGGGAAACCTGCTGACCACATGTAGGACGTTGAAACAGGATCCCTACCTACCACCCTACACAAAAATTAACTCTAAGTGGATCAACGACCTACATATAAAACCTCAAACTATAAAGATCTTAAAAAACGCAGGACACACTCTTATGGAAATTGGAACTGGCAACTAACTCCTGATCAGAAACCTAAATGTCCATACCTTAAGAAATAAGATAGATAAATGGGACCTCATTAAACTAATGAGCTTTTGTAGAGCCAAAGAAACCATCAAGAGAGCAGGGAGACAGTCCACAGAATGGGAAAAAATATTTGCCAACTGTCTATCTGACAAAGGCCTGACATCTAGGATATACAAGGAACTCAAATGCTCCAAAAGGAAAAAAGCAAACACCCCCCCATTAAAAAGTGGGCAAAAGACATGAATAGACACTTCTCAAAAGAAGATATACGGGAAGACAACAGACACATGAAAAAGTGCTCAGCCTCACTCATCATCAGAGAAATGCAAATCAAAACCACATTGAGATACCACCTAACCCCAGTAAAAATGTAAGAATGACCATCATTAAAACAAACAACAGCAGATGCTGGTGAGGATGTGGAGAAAAAGGAATGTTTTCACACTGTTGGTGGGAATGCAAAGTAGTGCAACCTCTTTGGAAGACAGTGTGGAGATTTCTGAAAGAACTAGTAATTGACCTTCCCTATGACCCAGCAATTACCCTATTGGGAATATACCCGGAGGAGCTCAAATCAATCTACAAAAAAGATATGTGCACACATATGTTTGTTGCAGCTCTAGTCACAAAAGCAAAAACATGGAACCAACCATGCTGCCCATCGAAACTGAACTGGATAAAACAAAATGTGGTACACATACACAATGGAATATTATGCAGCCATAAAAAGGACAAACACGTAGACTTCGCAGCAACTTGGATGGATTTAGAGTAAATTACACTCAGTGATCTATCACAGAAACAAAGAACAGAATACCATATGTTCTCACTCATAAGTGGACCTTGGACAATTATAATACTATAAGAAAGGAATTGGCAATAATAGAAAACTGCCAGGGGAGGGCAGGGGCAGGATTGGCAATAGTGAGAAACTTTCTGCAGAGTGGGGATGCATCTCATCAGCAAAGGTACCTGCTTAATCTATGTTTGTATACCTAGCCCTGAATTGTACCCCACATCCTTATAAAGAAAAAGAATTAAATCAATTTGAAAAGAAAAAATAAGAAAGAAAAGTTAAGCCTTAGTATCGAACCCCCCCCAAAGGTGGGGGGTAGGAATTGGCATTTGAGGGAAACTGCCAGGGGAAAGAGGGGTCCACCTCATCAACAAGGGTACCTGCATAATGAAAATTTGTGTACCTAACCTGAATTGTACCCCACATCTTTAAAATAAAAAAAATAATAAAATCAATAAAATTTTTTAAAAAGGTAACTTCTTTTCCAGTCCACTTTTCATGGCCAGCATAGTTGGTTCTATGTTTTTGCTGTTGTGAATAATGTTGCAATAGACAGCGGACCCTGAATAATTATCATAATACTGTAAAAAAGGGATTGGCTATAGTGGGAAATTGCCAGGGGAGGGAGGATGGGGAACACACAATCTCAAACCAGAAATGAGGACCAAATTGGGGGCCAAACTTTACCTGTACAATAACCATTTGCATATCCAAGCCAGAATTGTACTCCACATCCATAATTTTTTTAAAAAAAGATAACTTCCCAAAAAGTTTAAAAGATAACAGCTTTTATTGGCAATCACTGAGAAAGTAGGAGGAAGAAATAGTCCTGAATTTTTATATACAAAATTCCTCAACGATAAAAAAGTGTAGGTGAAACTAGAAATAGTCTTCTAATTCAAGCAGCTTATCTTTTCATAGATATTGTTATATGAAAGAAAATACAATGTGCATTTCCTTTTAACTTCTGCATCTTGAACACAATTAATAGGTTTTACTAAAGCAACGAAAATATTAAGCATTACTGCTAAATATTTGTAAATAAAATGGGCAATGCATATATCTATTTCTATGTAACAGGATAAACGTGTCTTTATTTAAATTACAAAATTCCTTAGATACTATTTTTAGAACATTAATAGAGAAATTCTCAATTTTTGAGACTGGAACTTTTACCTTGATAAGTTTGGAAATGAAGCCTCATTTAAAACCAGATTTTCATATTCCTTAAAAAGTAAAAAATTTAAAAAAAAGCAAAATGTATTCAATTGTAAGAACAAAAGACATTAGAAATTCAGACTCTTTTGCTATTTCCTTGTTTTGGAAGCTCCATGTGTTGTTTGCATATTTCAGAGGACTGAAACTGTGTATGTTATTAAGACAAGTTCAAACATTGCCAAGTACATCCTTTAAATTTCAGTCTCTCTTGAAGTTAAAGAATATATTTTAAGTCCTCCATTTCTTTTTTCATGAGTCTCAATTTGAGCATATAATGGTTATGTTATGACTGATATCTTCTCTTTAGAATTTGGATTTTTACCTAAACAGAAATAAAATGAGGCTCCCACAAAGCAAGATTGACATACTTGTCAATATTTTTGTGGAACAAGTAAGAGGCAGGAAATGTCAGACATTCAAATTTAAATACAGAAGGAAAAATTTGTTGATGTTTTGTAAAATTGAAGAGGTCAGTTACTGTTTCATAAAAATTACTAGTTTTATTACTATTTCCTCATCTTTTCTAAAGTCTCACTGCTAAATTTAACTGTAATGTTTCCTCATGGACAAGTAAGTATAATATCTAACAGTGAAGATATTGTGATTTTAGTGTTTGAATTCTGCTCATACTTTCTTCAATTCCTATTTTCTATATGAAAGTTAGTTTACAAAGTTGTTTTAATTTAAAATTGTCATAGCAATCTCATTTATATATTTTTTTATTTTGAGCATTTTTTACAAATCATCTTTCCTAAATTACTACAGGTTACACAGCTCACTTTATAGGGCATGCTGCATAGAAAAGCATAACTGATTCTGAATTCAACTGTTTAGTGATCTTTGAAAATGGTTCTTCCCCTTCCCTTCCCCCCATATTTTGACTTTCAGACACCATGGTACAGCAGAAGCATAGAAATACTGCTGACTTTCTTCTTGGCCAATAGCAGCCATATTTAAAGTAGAAAATATATATGTATGTATGCTTTCTATGTAGTGACAAAAAAAAAGGTTTCTCTGTACTTATATCTTTTAAATGGGAATATTTGCTTCACAATCAAAAGTATTATCTTAACTAATATTTAGTGTGCTAAGGTCTCCAGCTGTAAAATGTCATTCTGTTTAAAATAGATGTTTTCATAGTTCACTGATAGTTTGGTTGGTTGCTATTTGGAAAATATTTTCACATGTATTCAATACTAGATATTATGATAAATTTTCCAATAGAGGCTGAAAGATAATTAAATATATAAAATGTTAAGTTGAATTTTATCTTCAGTGGTAAAATATTTTGGAAATATAGTTTAGGATTCCACAATTTTTTGCACATATTACCAAACATAGCATAACATCCGTAAAATAACAAAAATATTTTGAATCAAAAACTTCTAGATTTGACCTGAAGTCTGTCTTTCTATCTATCTATCTATCTATCTATCTATCTATCTATCTACCTATCTATCTATCCATCCATCTATCACAGTGTTTTACATTTTTGACCAGTCTCTTGTCATTACTAAGCTCTATCTATGATGTCTGAAAATGAGGATGATGATAGTGCATCAAGGTTAGGAGAAAATTCTCCATATTTTTTTTTTCACATTTGCGTTTTGTCTGAGTTTTCTTAATAAAATCTCTGGGAATTTTTATTGAAGGATGATTAATAGCAAACATGTCTTTAAAGTTCAAGATGGTATATTGCTCTGAAGATAGAGACCTATGGCTCCTAAAGTCATTTGATGACATGCCAGCATTGAGAGTCTGATGACTTTATTGTCTTCTCCCAGATGACTGTTTATTTTCTGGCATGAAGGCCTTTTTTTTCTCTCTCTCTAAGGCAAACAGGGACAGATGTGTCCCCTTTCATATACAACCTCTGAATCTCATAAATTTGAGGTTCCTCTCTTATGACTCAACTATATGGCAAGCACAAAGTAACATCAAGCTGTCACTGTCTTGCAAAATGGAGTATGGAAGCTTGGGGAGCTAGCACTGAGATATGTTGTGTGTAAAAATGAACTGTTCTCTGATGAAGAGACCTTGAATGTGCTTTCAGAATATAAATGTAAATAAGTAACCTAAACAACCATTTGCCATTTTTCCATGGCAATAAAACCCAGAATTGTCTGGGTACCAATGTGCCCCTCACTCCCAGACAAGTTTCCTTTGTCAAGATGGGATGAGATAGACAAGTGTCCCTCTAGAACTGTTAATTTAGAGATAGGTAAATATGACTAAAGAGATTAATGAAGTCCTCCATGTCAGTGGTAGTTGTGTGAAAAAATTTACTACTGAGTGAGAGAGCATGCCATATTAAAATAATTCCTTTCCCCCCACAATTGTTTGTATTTGAGAGCTTGCCATGTGAGGATGTTGTGCATGGTTATGCAGTCAACATATTTTTGACCATTAGAAGCAAGTCTGAACAAGGAAAGTAAAAAACTAAGGATGAAAGAGCAGAAGAAGCAAACCTTTAAGCTGCCAAATCAACACTGAACATTCTCCTCTGGATTTTTTATGTATAAAATAACCACTCCCTACAATTTAAGAAGACTCTAAAGTTTTTATTATCTATAACTAAACACATTCTAAATAATATGATAATCTATCTGAAAGAATTATGAGGAAGATTAAATGAATGAGAGATCACATCACCAGAATAGAATCTAGTGAAAGTTTCTCTAAAAACAAACAAATAAACAAACAGTAGGTATGATGCTGCTGTTTTTGCCTACGCTGCTGCTGCTGCTACTGCTAATGAGAAGTGGTCCAGGTCCATGCACCTGTTGGTTTCTTCTGTAACTGTTAAGAGCATTGGTTTGAAAAGGTTTGTGGGGACTTGTGAAAAAGCAGTCATTGAAACACCAGGAAAGAAATGATAGGGCATGTTGATTAATGAGAAGACCATCAGAGTAAAATACAAAATGGGTAAAAATGTAGTTAAACTAATTGATCTCAAACAGAAACTGTTCGTACTCTTAAAAAACTGCCAGGGGAGGGAGGATGGGATTGGCAGTTGAGGGAAACTGCCAGAGTAAGGGAGGGCATACCTCATCAACAAGGGTACCTGCATAGTGAACATTTGTATACCTAATCCTGAATTGTACCCCACATCTTTAAATTAAAAATTTTAAAAGTAAAAAAAAAAATTATTTCAAAAATCAAAAGGCTTTGATTATGTGATTTAACTATGTCAATAGTTGCTGCATTCGAATTTAACACTGCAATATTTTAAAACATCTGATTACTCATTATAACATAGCTGTTTACATTAAAACATATTTTATTTAGTATATTTAAAATTATTGTTTCCAAAATATGCAATTATGAAGAAAGTGGTATTGTTTACAATTTTTTGCATATTAATGTCTGGATTTTCATACCTGTTTCTGCATTCAAACTTTTGATATATTGGTTTGACTGAAGCATAAGGATGATGTTTTTGTTTTTTCACAGATAGTCAAAAAAAGGTAAGAGTCTTGCAAAATTATTTATAGATAATTTTTTTATTTTTTTTACACTCCAAAAAACTTGATAATTGGTGTTTTCTGACAAGTTAATTGCAATGCATAAACTTAAACTTCAGCAACAAATACTTAACAAAAAAATTTTAAAATTTTGTTTGTCTTGCATGTGGATTGCCTTTCACCCATGCATAATTTTGTATGAAAATCTACTGGTTATTTGAAAAATACTGGTTAACTAAGTTATCTAGATCTTCCAAAAACTGACACACTTTATTATCATATATGTTGACATCACGGGCGTTTCCATCTGAATATTACCTAAGTATTGGGAAACTGTCACATTCATAATGGCAAAATATGCTTTCAAAAATTCTAATTTTTCCTCAGGAGCTTGAAATTTATATTTGCAATAAATATTGTCAGTTGTTTTCCTTGAAATGACAGCTTCAGTCCATTAATTTTTGAAAAAATATCTAGCAAAACCTGCCCGAATAATTGCAATATACCCGTCAGTTGTCGTTTTCAAGTAAAAACGGTATTTCAAGTTAAAAAAAAAAAGAAAGAAAAAGAAAAAAACTGCTAACTAAGCTTGTATCTTGACAATTTTTTAAGTGTTTTAGTAGAGATGACCGTGATATTTAGGAATGCAACATAAATGTTTTATGCATACCTTCCATTTTATCATATAGTCCATAAAATGGATATGTGGAAGCGTTGAAAATTAATTAAATTAAAAATTGTACTGTTTTATAAAGAACACTGTTATTTGAAACTAATTTTTTTAACTATTAGTATATGTCAGTAAAACTTAAATGATCACTGGACTACTGATATAATTTGGCGCTGCTACATTGATTCATGTTATGGTGATAGTTTGCCATCATTGTTTTTGAAATATCAATGTACATGTCAACTCAGTGAATAAGGCAAATTATATTTTAGTTTTATTATGACATCTTATTGACCTCCTCAACTCCCTCAAAAGGTCTTAGGGCTGACTGGGCTCTACATATCACACTTTGAGAACAACTGCTTTAGAGAACAGGAAATAAGTGAGGAAGGTATCACTGTACCAAAAATCTCTTTAGTTCACTGACATATATTAAGAGAATAAAGTCTTCATATCAACTTCATAAAAAGTTCATTAACCTTCCATAGCAATTCATCAACCATCCATAGCAGTAATTCCCAACCCTTTCTTCCAGTCACAGATATTGTTACAGTCAAAGCCTCTTTCATTTGGGTGGATGTTGCTGGAATGACGTGATGGTTGTGAAACTTTAACCAATGATTCACTGTATTTGGGTGTCCTGATGTAGTTGGAGAAAACAAAAAGTTATTGTCTTTCATCAAGTCATCCAACCAGAGTGTTTACTGCAAAAGATGTAGGTTGTTACCAGAACATCATCTTTTTCTTGTGTTATCACTCCTTCCTTTTCTGCCATCAGATGTAAGAGTCTGTCCAAAGACTGTTAAATTAGAAAAAAGCAGGCTTATTTCCACTTTATTTACTTATAATATCTACTTTGTAGGAACAGGGAATAATTCTTGCTGACTGAAACATTTTATAATGTTCAGTGAGATAAAGTTTAGTAATGCCTAAAGCTAAAACATTTAGCAATGCCTAAAGCTAAAAATAACTGTGATCAGCAGTTATTGACTGATACAGGGTTATTTATTATTTTATTGCTTATCATAATACTTTCAGGTCATGAATCCCTGATATTTTCTCTTCTTATTCTAAGTTAAGAAAACCACACACAAACCTATAAGAATTCTGATTCGTGTGGTAAGTAGATTTAGGATTCAATTTCTAGAAATTAGAGAATGTCTCTTTTTTCCAAAGCATGATTCGATCCATTGATACAGATATATTCCCAAAACCTTTGACTGCTAATAATAATAAGGTATTAATTTTTATACTGGTTTCGATCTTTATTTTGTTATTTATATTTCAACCTACCTTATTTACTCTCAGCTACTATTATTTAATACTCAATCCATTGTACTTTATTGATTCTTATAAACAGTTATAAATTATTTTTCAAATAAACTACTGTATAAATAAGTAAATAGAGTCCTAACAAGGTGTTTTTAATATGCTAGTTTTCTCATACCCTGATTTTATCCAGATTTTTTTTTCTAATAGCAAATTTAAATGACACAAAGAATCTAATGATGTGTCTCTGATACTTACTTATAAGGATTAATGTACATGACCACGATTCTCACAGCTGTGTGACCCCTGAAACTGAAGCAGACAATGAAATATTGGGAAAGACTGACTGGAAGGACTATGGAAATATGAGATAACACTACAAGGAATCCTCCAGGAAATTAGCCTAAGCAACATTGAATCCTCCTGGTCACCAGTCACATAATGATTTTTCTTTCACGTAAAAATTAGTGGAGGGCACTAACACATTAGACAATTGTTTTGAAGTGATGTATGCTGAAGGCTGCTGCGAAGAACACCTGCCTTTTATAGTAAAGAAGAATGAACAATACTTGTAAGAACTACACATTGCTTTAGGGATTCTGATATCTACTTGTAGGATTCCAAGGTTTAATGGAACTCTTCTTGTGTAAGACTGAGTAAATTTTATTTTAGTTTTTGAGTTTCTAAGAAATGATATACAATCAGTTTTTATCAAACCCTAAAATAGTTTTGAACTAAGAATAAGACATAATCATATGAGGATGTGGCAAGCATGAACAGTTCAAGGGGAGGTATTTGGTCTTTCTCTTTTGCTCTTTGCACTGCTAGTCTTACTATACAGTAAATATATTCTAGAATGTAGTGACAGGAAGCTACACATAATTTGGAAGAGGAAGAACAAGTGTCACAAGAAAAAATAGCAAATTCCTCCAAAGAGTATAACTACATTTTTAGTAGTTATTTACATGAGAATAATTTATTTAAAGAGTTTATATGTAAATCTGGGAATGTCTAAAAAGTATCAATCACACAGAGTATAACCCATGTCTTCTTTGTTCATCTTTCAACGAATCAATAATATGAAATGTCAAATTAACAAAATATGCGAATTATTACTTATTTCAGGATATAGTACATTGAAAAAACTATATATACATAAGATATAACAGAGTTTCAAAATAATATAGACGAACAATGATTAATCCAACAGACTTTTTTCCATTGTTGTTATTGTATAAAATGGCCTTAAAACATGTGTATGGTAGATTTAGAAGAAATATTCTATATAAGGAAGTTATTATTTCCTGATTTAGAGTAAAAACAATTATTCCACTCCCCACTCACCCATAGTAAAGTGAAGTTTTCAATTCCCACTCCCCCAGGTGACAATCAGGAAAAAACTCCAGATGCTAAAACTTTGTGTTAAAGCATTCTGCTCTTAAGCACATGATTAAGTATTTTACACTATTCTAATTCCTTATATTTAGTTTCCTTTTAGATGTCAGGTTGATAATGGATTTTTTAAAACTTTATTGAGTTATGGGATAAATCAATTTTCGTGTAAAATTTATTTCTTAGTAAATTTAAAGATTGTAGAGCCATCATAACAAATTAGTTTTAGAACATTTAAATAAACCTAAAAAGAGACACTGCATTCATTTTCAGATAAATCCTATTCCTATTTGCATCGAGAACTAATTGCAATCATTACATTTTATCTCCAAAGATTTATTATTCTGGATCATTCATATACATGAAATCACACATCATGTGATATTTTGTATTACTTTTTAAGCTTTCTACAATGTTTTTTAGGTTCATCCATATTGTAGCACATAATAGTTTGTTTCTTTTGATTGCTAAGTAGCATTCCATTGGACAGATATATCAAATTTTGTTTAGACATCCATTAGTTGATAGACATTAAATTTTTTCCCAAATTATGGATGATGCTGCTCTACACATTCATATGAAATCTGTGTGAATATATATTTTTATTTTATTGGGTGAGTACATAGTGATGGAATCACTGGATCATATAATAACTTAATATTTAACTTTTTAAAAAACTACTAAACAGATTTCCAAATTGTTTCTCTATTTTAAATTACTATGAGCAAAGTTTGTGGATATCAGTTTTCCACACTTTTCAACACCTGTTATTGAATATCCTTTTGACTATAGTAATTCTGGTGTGTGTAAAATAACATCTCACTGTGGTTTAACTTTGCATTTTTCAAATGACTAATGCATTATTTTTAAAAGCAGGATTTATTGAGAAGACAGAAAAGCTCCCACAGTGGGAGGGGACCTGAAGGGGTTGCCTAATGCATTTTTTTTTTTTTTTTTTTTGAGTTGGAGTCTCACTCTGTCGCCCAGACTGGAGTGCAGTGGCCGCTCCCAGCCACTGCATCCTCGCCGTCTGCTGGGCTCCGGCGAGCCTTCCGCCTCAGCCTTCGGAGTAGCCAGAATTACAGGTGCGCGCTACCACGCCCGGTTGATTTTTTGATTTATTGTAGAGATGAGGTCTCGCTGCCCAGGCGGGTCGTGAACCCGCGGGCTCAGGCAATCCACTCACCTCAGCCTCCCAAAGGCACAGGATTACAGGCTGAGCCACCGAGCCTGGCCTAATGCATATTTTTATGTGTTTGTTAGACCTTTATATACTTTTGTTTAACTGTTAATTAAAATCTTCATTGTTATTGGCTCTTCAAGTTGACTTTTAATTCATCTTTTCAAATCCCTGATGATCAACCTCTAAGGCTTTTTCAGAGAGCAAATGGTGCTTTGCTCAACAGTGAGAAGTAAACCTTTCTGACACCATGATAAGCTACATTGCTCTGGTTTTCTGGGTGAATGAGTGTTCCTGGTTATAGTTCAGGGAGAGGAAATTCAAGAGTGATATCACCAACCCAAGAAGAAAAAGGTAGGAATTTGAGGCTTTTGAGATGGATGGAATTTCCAGAGCAGGGTACCAGAGAGAACATCTATGTAGAGAAAGAGGTTCAGAAACCTGCATGTGTCACTCTTGGTATCTGGCTGAATACCAAGTTGAACATGTGCAAGCTGACATTCCAAGGGGCCAGATAGAGAATGACTGCCAGAAGAATCACAACTACTAGGGAGCCACAAGCTGAACAACTGTTGCAGCTTGCACAGAACAGATGTTCTAATTCCAATTAGCCAGTTATCATTTAGTAGCTAGCAGAGAGGCCACACTTTAATGGTAGATCTACTCTAGCCTTAAAGTAAAGGCCTTTCTTTTATTAAGGAAAACAACAATATCCAAATAATCAAAATAAAATGTATGGTGTCCAGTAAACAGCGAAAAATAAATAGATGAAAGAACAATTAATGAGATCCATGACCAGAAGAAATATCAATCAGTATTGAACATGACAGAGGTGTAAGAATTAGCATATGACTTTATAACAGCTATTAAAAATTAGTTCAGCTTCATAGAAAAAAAATCCTTAGAATCCTGTTTTCTTGGAATAGGAGGGTTCTTAGAATACCTAAATCACTGTACTGTCAGAAAGGAAGTCTTACATGGGTCTACTTTATTGCCCATGTCTTGTAAATGTATGTAGCTGATTGAAAACTTGCTCCTGATATTTCAACTTAGAATTTGATATTTTCATACACTTTTATATGAAATCAACAATGCACTTTGAAAATTATTGAAATAAATTTTTAAAGTAAAATTTGTTGTGTTTCACAAACTAAAAAAAAATGGTTCAGCTTAACTCTGATAGGGTTGGATATTATGACTTTATGATTTTAGTTTATTGAGATGTAATACAAACGGAGTAAATCAATCATTCTTCTTGACTTCTGACAAACTCATTACTTTGGGCTGAGTTGTGGTCCCTCCAAATTCATGTGTTTAAGCCCTAACTCCAAGTACCTCAGAATGTGATGTTATCTGGTGATAGGTTCTCTTTATAGATGAGATTAAATAAAAATGAAGCTTTTGGGGTGTGTCTGAATTCATTCTGAATGTGTGTCTTTATAAGAGAAAAAAATCTGGGCTCAAAGAGGAACACCCAGGGATGCAAGCACAGAGGACAAGCCATGTGAGGACATAGGGAAAAGGTAGCCATGTACTAGCCAAGGAGGGGGGTTTCAGAAAAAAACAAACATACAATCATTTAGTTTTCTGTTCCTACAGTTTGGCCTAAGACATTCTTATGAATGAAATAACACAGAATGCAGAATTTTCAGTCTGATTTATTTCTTTTAGCATAACACATCAAAGATTCATCTTAATAATTTCATATAACAACAGTTTGTCTCTCTTAATTGCTGGAGGACTGTTTCATTATACACATTTGGGATATTTTAAATTTTTGTGATCATGAAAAAAAGCCACTTTAAACTTTCATGTTTAAACTTTTAGATTTTTGTGTCAACTATAGTTTTCATGGATAAATTTACTTGGGTAAATCTCTTAGGTTCGGATGCTGGTCATGTGGTAACTGTTTAACTTTATAAGAAAGTGTTAAGTTGACTTTCAAAAAGGTTGTACCAACATTCATTCTCGTCAGCAATATATCTGTTTCATTTTCTCAACATATTTGTCTATTTATTTATTTTATTTTTACTTAATAGGTGTGTAGCAGTATTTCATTGCAGTTTTAATTTTCATTCAGGTAATGACTAATTATACTGAACATATTTTTATGTGTTTATTTGCCACATACATATAAATGTACATATACGTGTGTATGTGTGTATATATATATAATATTCCTTGATGAAGTGTATTTTTCAGAGAGAATATTTTTTGGAGAGAAAATGCCATCAATTAGTATTGAGTTCAATCTATCTTTTTTTAATGACTCATACTTTTACTAAGGTATTGAAGGAATCTCTGACTAATCAAAACTTACAGAAATTGCCTTCAAAGTTTTATTCTAGAAGTCTTGGAGGTTTAATAATTTGTTTTGAGAGAGTTTTTGTATAAGATATAATGTATGAAATAAGATTACTTATTTGTTTTGCATATGGATGTGCAATTATCCCAGCACCATTTGTTGAAAGATTTCTCCTTTCTCCATTGCACTGCCTTTGCATGTGTGTTGAAAATCAATTATTCACATATTTATATGGCATACATGTTTTACTCTTTCTAATATATGGTGTTTTATTAGTTTTCTCCCTAAAATTCTCAGTAAAAAGTATATTAGTTGTTCTTTATTAATTGTCAAATCTGATATTTTATTTACATATTTAAGCAATATTTATTTTTATAGACAATAATTTATGATCTTGGTGTTTATTTTAGCAGGCCCATTTCTGTATTATTGAAATTTAAGATACATGCTTCTTGACAGATTGTTAATATGTCAGGTTAATTCCTGATTGAATAATTACTCTTTACCATTTGTATTGCACTTGATGTTCCATAGAGATTGGTGAGAGAGCCTGTTATAGCCCTATGATCATTTAACTTACATTACATACAGAGAAAGGAGATTAATGATGACTTTGCATTGTACTTTTATTTAAATCGTTAAATGTGTGTGTGTGTGTGTGTGTGTGTGTGTGTGTGTGTGTGTATACAGATAAATAATATAAATCATGTTGTTAATTCATTTAATCATCTCCCTAATGGGCATATGCTCTAGGCATCTGCAACATAAATGTAGTAAACTGTGGTTCCATTAGTTGCTCTATTTGCTTCATGCCTACATCAGCATTGATACATTATTGCACTAATAACTAGTTGATACTTTCAGCTCTGCATTTCTCAGAAAGCATGACTTCACAATATAAGCAAACAATTTTATCTGGAATGTATCTGTATAAAATTTGATCTAAAGCAGTGATGAGAAACAAAGGAATGTTCAAGAACAATTTTGACTTTAAAATTTAGCCTTTTATACAGAATGCAAACGTTTCAAGCCAAGCATTAAATAAATACATAGTAAATAGAAACAAATCACACATGCATAGATATAAAACACAAGTATTTCATTCAGTTTGAGAGGGGAATATGAGAAAAATATAGGTAGAAGAAATATCAGAGGGTGGGGATAGAGAGAAAATTGACCTGCTCTGTAAGACAGGTTGTATAAGGAGTGTAGTGGATTTCAAATGATGAAAAATGAGGTTAGATAGTTATTAAGGGGTCAGTTGACTCAGATTTTGAAACCAGACTGACGAGTCTGGCTTAGCTCCATTGGGTGGCAGGGATTAAGCAGTCTAGTTCACTCAGTTTTTATGTGATACATCTGGAAGATTTTATTTTGGATTAGTAAAAACCTGTTGCCATTGCTGCAGAAGAAGGAAAGATACTTATTGTGTGTACATAGGGACCCATATGTGTACACATGCTAAAACTGAAAAAGCTATACAATTAAAGATATTTGTTATAACATACCCTCTGAGCAAAAGACAAAGAGGAAAAGAATAATGTCTTAGCTATTTATAATTATTGCATACAGGAAAATTAGTAAAATGACTTCCAATGAAAGCTCAGAATCATCTACATTTAGGTCAAGAAATAATTATTACTAACAATAAATAATATAAGCTCTGTTATAAAAATAGTGTCTTATGGACATTTCTATATCATTTGTATTTTGGATTACTGCTTATTTTTTCAAATTAATTATAAAGAGTGCCAGAAGTTTTAATCTTGATAAGAATTCAACTCTGAAACACACAATTTAGTTTTACAAATGTTAAAAGTATTTATTTCAGGTTAATTAAATAATATCTTAAAATTCCAAGTTATCATTTGTAGCTGCTTATCTATTGGAATCAGTATTTTATCTATGCAGCCAAAGCACAAGAAAACACATTAGATATTAGAATAATGTAAAGCAGCAACTGTAACTTTAAAATTTTTCTTTCTCTCCTTCCTTCCTTCCTTCCTTCCTTCCTAGAGATGAGGTGCCACTCTATTTATTCCTTTTTAGAGATGAGGTGCCACTCTATTGTCCAGGGTGATTAGATCTCACTGTAATCTCAAACTCCTGAGCTCAAAAGATCTTCCCACCATATCCAGTTTAGTAGCTAGGACTAGAAACCATGTGCTACCACGCTTGGCTAATTTATTTTCCTTCATTTTTTGTAAGTCTTGCTATGTGGCCCAGGTTGTTTTTGAACTGCTAGCCTGAAGTAATCCTTCCCCATTGACTTCCCCCAGCACGGGGATTACAGATTTGAGCTACTATGCCTAGCCTAGCAATTTGATCATCTTTTTTGCAATTTTGTTTAATCCAAACATCTCCAATTCTCTCATTGATTGAAATATAATAAACAAATGTCATCTTAAAAATATTTTTGCTATAACTAACCATCATTTTCACAATTTCACTTATTGAAATTTCATGTAAGATTTTATTTGAAAAAAGTATTCATTTGTTAACATTTAAACCCACTATACTCAGTTATTGATTAAGCGAGAGCATGAAAAAGGGATAGTCTTAGAGAATTAGGAATTCTGTGAAGTTGTCTAGTTTTAGACATTTAGAGTTTGATGCAGTGGCATTAACTTACACTATAAAATGGATTTATATGTTCCTTAGCAAATGAATATTAAAAGGTGCTACGAAGAAGTAAAAAGAAAAAAGAATAACAAGTATGCATATGTGCTAAAGTCATCTCACAATGAGAGAGAGAGAGAGAAAGAAAGAGTGGGACTGTGCGCAAGGGACAGTGAAAGACAGGCAAAATTGCTTGGCATATATTTTAAAAATTATCTGATAAAGCCCATCATGAAATACGCAATTTTATTACTTCATTTTCATTCATGCTATAAGGTGAATATCTTTATTACACTTATGGCCTGCTTTGAAAGTCCTAATATAATGTGCTATTGCTGCTCTTCCCATTAAAAGGTATATTCTATTACTCCACCTCTTTGAATTTGGCCTTGTAACTTGCTTTGACCAATGGAATGTGGCAGTAATGAGGGTGTGAAACTTATGAGCCAGAGTCAAAAGACCATGAACTTTCTTGTAATGCAGCTATTATATGTGAGGAAACACAGACTGACCTAATCTCCCTGAGGATAAAAGACATATGGAGAGAGCCCAGACATCCTAGAAGTTACAGCTGAACCTGCAGCTTGAACTTAGTAGCATGAAAGAATATAAGTAAAAACAGAAGAGGAACTACCCAATTTGACCAAAGATTTGTGAGAATTATTAAATTGTTTTAAGCTAATATGTTTTTGAGTATAGTAGTTGGTTTTATAATGATACCTATCTGACACACTAACTAAAACAGGATCTTTTGTTTATTCATTTTGACTATTTTAAAATTCACAAATGCTATATTCACATGTGGTTTGATAAATAAGACAATATTTCATAGGGCTTTCTAAGGTACTTGAAATTGGAAGAAAAATTAACATTTATTTACTCCTTTTGTGTATAAAAGGAGTATGACATTAGTAAGCTTAGGGATCAACTCAATTTTCTGGTAGAAAAAAAACCATAAGATCTGAAGATTCAAAGCACTTTAAAATAATACCTTGAAGAAGAATTTGCTAACTGGGTGACTGAGTGATTTTGGTCAAGTTGTTTCATCTCTCTAGATCTCTGTTTTCTCATTTGGTTAAAAATAATTTTAAAATTGATAATTCACAGGTTTTGGAATATATATAACATAAATATATATTTGAGTTGCTGTTTTGTCTGTATCTAAGTTATAGCTCAGTAAGTTCCTTGGAATTTGTTGCCAGTATTTCATTTCCTTTCTTTATCACAATATGTAGCATACTCCAAAGTATGAACAATTTACTAAAAATATTGCCCTCAAATTTTGTACTGAAAAATATCTGAAGATGATTGAAACAATTTTTGTAACATATTTCTCATTTTAATGCTATGATTTTATGCCAGTTTATTCACATTAATAATGAAGTCTGAAAATTAAATAGTAAGTGAACGTATGTATCTCTGTGACTATGAAATCCACAAGGTGAAACTGAATAATGAGAGACTAAAGGCAAACAAGTAAAAAAAAAAAAAATCATTTATTTGCATTTTGCCAAATAACACAATTCATTGTGTTAAGAAGGCTCTGCCACAGACTTCTGGGTGTGGCATTTAATTTATTCATTGTTGGTATGTGAGTCAGTCATATTTTGATATATGTGAAAAGTCAAATAAGGTTTTAAAAAGCGCTTTTCAAGATAATTAAATTATTAAAATTTAAGAAGATTTATTCACAAAAATTGCACCATAAATCCCTTAATTTTGACAATTTGAAGAATTATGTGAATCAAAAATTTTATTTTCCTCCTTACAGCTGTTATATTTGTATGACAAAAATCAAAAGTTGCCCAACTTTAAAATGCACAAAGAATTAAGGAAAAATAAATCCAATTGTTAGAGGCTTAAATAATTGTGCTTTATATTTGTATTATAGAAACTTTCTGAACTCAAGTAAAACCTGTATCATTCACAAAAAGCAGAACCTCAACAAAATTATATAATTTACTGATCAAAGCACATGACAGTGTATGCTTAAATAATCATGAATAAAAGAGTATTTTTATAACTAGTATATGAATTTGCTGTCTAAGACTTTCCTTGGAAGTTGCAAGCCTTCAATAGTCTCTGGAGTTCCAAAATAGTTACATCAGACTGATTTTTGCAAGTGCAATTAGTTTCTAGGTGGGAAAACAGATTACTCCTGTTTCTGCTCACCATCTTCCCAGAATCCTCTCTAAATATATTAATTTGTTCTTAATGTAACAATCTAGGGAGTACAGAACAAAAGTTTTAAGTTAGTAAGAATATCTAGAAGCAGTTGTATATGAAAAACTAGTTAACATTATTATTAAATTAAAAAAACTTTTGATTGAAAATATATTTAAATGGATATAATCACTAAGAATTAAAACAAATATTAAATTAACTTACATACACCCAAAGTATGTACAAAGTATGCATTGTGTACTAACAAAAAATTTAAAGAAATTAAAATATAAATGGGTGAAAGAGATACATTAATATTATTTTATACCTTGAAAAACATAACTTTTATTCATTGGAATTGCATTCCTAAAAAAAGAAAGGAGATAAATTATATCATTTTTTAAATTTTCAAATAAATGACTTTTAAAAGTTTTTAAATAAGATTTTATACTTCCAGATGAGTCTCTGGTTCACTTCATGTGGTTTCCACCATGACAATATTTTGCCTCCACTATTTCAAAACATTAAGATTAAATGGTTGATTTTTTTGTTTCTCCAAGAGCCATTTAAGAAACAGTTGTTGAATATTTTTATGTGAGATGCTGTCCTAAGTGCTAGAGATGAAGAAAAATGATACATAGAACAAAGTTTTTTTTGAGTAACTACATTCACTTCGAACACTGAGGATTATAAAAATAAATTCTACATAGTGTATAGAAATAATATATATTTGTTTAAGATACAAAATTATAAAAATGGTGTTGATGTAGAGTGCTAGACACCACAATAAAATTTGTATAAGATAAAAACAGGTATGTAACAAATATAAAAATGAAAAGGAGAGAAAAAATATAAAATCATTGAGATTATTTAATTTAATTAGATGAAACGTGTAAGACAAGTTATAAAAGATGTTATGTACTCATAACAATTAAAAAGAATATTTTACCATAAATTTACATGGACTTATGAGACAAAATAGTGTACTCAATTAAGTACTAGTAATTTTATATTGTTGAAGTGTGATGTTAAAAAATCAGGAAGTAGAAAGAAATGAAGAAAGGAGGCAATTTAAGAAAACAATGCAGTGATCCAGACAAAAGGCAAAGAACCAGATTTAAGTTAGTGACAAAGATTTAAGGAGTAAAACAAAACAAAACAAAAAATATTTAAGAAATAGGACCTCTGGGTCTTGCTGATTATTGGGAAGTAGGGGATATTTTAACCACTTTTTAGATTCCAGTTCTCATTACTCCTTAAATAAATGTAATAGCAGGTATCATTAGGAAAAAAAATCCATAGTTATTTATAAGCTAGTCATTACATTTATATGCTTGCCATTTAAATGCCTAGTGTTCATTAATGTTTCACTTTTCATCCAGATATTTTATTGATGAGTAGAAAGAGGGTAGTAGTTAAGATTACAAAGTGGCATGTTTTAAAAAAGAGTAATAGTAAAATATAAGATAAAATGCATTAAATCAGCCTAGATTTATTTAAATCTTAAAGTCAGTTAAATGACATAGAACATTTTAATGATATGCAAAACTTTCTAATTTCTCCTATTTTGAGAACGTCCTTCAAAAATTTATCTGAAACTCTTTGCTTTTAGTTAATAAAGATAAAAAATAAAGTAGCAATTTCTTTCAGAGAGATGTTTTAGCCTCTTTTCTCCTAAAAATAAAACCATAGCAACTTTTCTTTCTTTGATGTATGCAACTTTTTAAATATCTCCATCTGCATTCCTTTCTACAATATAGCTAATTAAATTTTTGTTTTCTTCCACACTGTAAATGTAGCTGTAATGTCCTCGTTACTAAAAATGGCTGAAGCAATGTAATTCTTGCTAAAACTCATTTGATTACAGACTTACTTTAATCAAGCAACATCAACTTTTTTTTCCTTGAGAAAATGAAGAATAGTTTAATTTATAAAAATCAATTTCAAAATAGTTTTTGTTTAGTAGTGAGCATGGTTGGGCATAGTCCTAACAGTAGTTTTGCTGCTAACAAAATAAAAAGGAAGTTACAGTTTAGTAATACAAATAATATTTATGAGGAGATATTCTTTTCTTTTTTTCTTTTTTTGAGTTGGAGTCTCACTCTGTCACCCAGACTGGAGTGCAGTGGCCGCTCCCGGCCACCGCAGCCTCCACCTACTGGGCTCCGGCAATCCTTCCGCCTCAGCCTTCCAAGTAGCCGGAATTACAGGCATGTGCTACCACGTCCAGCTGATTTTTTTTGATTTATTATAGAGATGAGGTCTCGCTGCCCAGGCGGGTCTCGAACCTGCGGGCTCAGGCAATCCACTCACCTCAGCCTCCCAAAGGCGGGGGATTACAGGCTGAGCCACCGAGCCCGACTGAGATATTCTTTTCATTTAGCTTCCTTCTAAAATACTCAGTGATATGTATAAACATTGGATTTTAAAAACATATACACTCACTTGTGTGCATACACACACGTATGTCTATAATATGGTCTTAATTGATAGGTATATTTATCGGGTATCTTTTGCTTGCTTAACAAACAAAGACAAAACCTAGTAAATTTAAATATGCTGTTTTGCTCATGATTCTGTTGAATCATCAATTTGGGCTGGGCTCAGGAGGAGAGTTCTCATGATAATTTAATCTGGATCTACTCTTGAGTATGCTGTCAGCTACCGGTCAGGTGGGAAGATCTCCTTTTAAGGATTAACTGACCGTTGGATGGAACAATAAGAGCAAATGGTCCTTTGTTACTCAGTGGGCTAGTCCAGGGTCCTCTCTGTAGTGGTGATAGGTTTCAAGAATGAAGAAAGACAAAATGAACTGTTTATCACCATTCAAGCCTCTGCTTGTGACATGTTTGTTATTGCCCCTTGATCAAAGCAAGTCATATGTCCAAGTATAAAGTTAATGTAGGATGGAAATTTCCAAGGTAGTAGAAATGCAGAAAGACATGAACAAATTAGTAAATATTGAATGATTCCCCCACAAAATGGCAGTATAAAGGATACCCTGAGTATCTCTCTCTCTCTCTTTCTTTTTCTTTCTAACTCTTTATCATCTATCTATAAATCAAGTGGCTAAATAATTAAAGTCAGCTCCTGCATGACTCCACAATTAGCTATTTCACTGAAGTCAATGACATGATTTGAAGGAGAAGATGTGGAAAGAGTGGAATTATATCGTATTGAGGTAGGCTAGTTAGTTTAGGTATGGGGGCATGGAAAATTGCTCAGTGGGGCATTAAGAAGCCCATCCCATGACCTATAACTGACACAACTTATCTGATTTCCCTAATATCAAAACCGGTTAAAGCCAGATTATTCCAAAATGATGAGGGATTTGATGCATAAATGACTCCTGGGCAAACTAGATAAAAGTCCTATCCTAGAATGCATCTCCCTCTTGGAGATGATCCACATTTCCGTCTCTCACATATGTACTTTTGCTCTATAATAAAGAACTTTCCTTTACTTTCTGTGATTCAGTCTTGATTTCTTTCCTACGAACCAGTCAACATCCCGGTCCCAATAAGGTCAATGATCACACCTCTCAGGAAGAGACTTCCT
Source organism: Cephalopachus bancanus (assembly GCA_027257055.1). Classification (NCBI taxonomy): domain Eukaryota; kingdom Metazoa; phylum Chordata; class Mammalia; order Primates; family Tarsiidae; genus Cephalopachus; species Cephalopachus bancanus. Next base: position 8,306,862 of record JAPVLO010000024.1, on the reverse strand, counting down.
AAGAAATGCTAAGGAGTCAGCTGTGACAGGACATTGGGGAAAACTGTCTCTCTTTCACAGAGATAGTCCTCCCCAAGCCCACTTGCATCATCTTGATCTCTTTAGCTAGCAATTTTTATTTTGTGAAATCTTCTTCCCTAGTTATTAATTTATCTACGTGTCTTTAAAATGGAACTGTATGTATTATTTTGCTGAATGCAGTGGCAGAGAAACACTAAGGTGATGACCACTGTCTTTCATTTCCTGGTATTCATACCTCTTATAACACCCTATTGTCATTCCCATGATTACATTACATTTAATAAGAGGATGTCTTGCTAGCAATCTTGCTCCTAGTCTTCTGCTGTCCTTGAATAAAAGCATGTTGTTTAAACTTCAAATTTTTGGTAATTTGTTATCCAGCAATAGAAAACTAATACACAAGCAAATATCCATCTCAGTTAATATCTACATTGCAAAATGATTAAATTTGTCCTTTATTGTTTTGTTTAGGGCTCCTTTTCACACACAGTCTATCAAAAGCGTTATGTTTTATATATTTTTTATTCGATGCAATGTATAAATTTCTTGCATTACACATTTTTCAGACCCTGTCAATGTATTTTTTGTATATTGTACTTCTGATCAAGACAGAAGTCCTATTTAAATAACTTTTAGAATAGACAATTGAGCAAAACAATTTGAAAATTATTATTTCCTCACTGTTTTCAGCATTTAACCATAAAATGGCATATGTGGTTACGTTTTATTTCTTCCAAAATAGTAGAGAATAATAATTTTTGTTTTCATTATATCAAGTACTGTGAATTTACAATGGCTTCTCTCTCCAAGTTAATATGCATTTAATCCAATACCATTTTACATGTATGAAAAGTTCTTCATGTTTTATGTCAAGAATATGTATTTTCTTCAACTAGCCCAAAATGAATTGAATGAAATAAAATGCGAGAGCCATGTTTTTGCTACTTGTGGGCCATAAGAAAAAATGACTAGAAACTCATATATTAAGATTTTTTATGGAAGAATATTTATTCATTTTAGTTTATAAAATCTATTGATTATAAGTAACTAGTTGTAGTTTCCTCAGGCACACAATTATTTTAGGAGAAAGCTGTTCTTAACATATTTTATTTATTTTCATCTTCTATAAATACGCTCATTTTAATGTTGTATGAAATGAGAGTCAGCTGGTGAAAGATCATTTTGATGGATTTTGACATAAAAGCATTCTGTGCCCCTAAAATAAATGCTATGCTGGTAATGTTAATGAGTTTGAAGTCCAATGGAATTGCAAGGGAAATATTTGGAAGAACAAAGCAAACAGTATTATTACTATTAATTTTGCAAGTACCTTCCAGTTATTTTGCCTTTAAAACTTCTTCTCTTTCATTTGTTTTTTTCCAAAAAGTAGTATGTCTGTTTAAAATGGAAATTTCAAAATCAAGTTCTATAATGCTATACAGTAGAGTAGCAGAAGTAAGCAGAGCTTTAAAAGGTGCATCTGTTTTAAAATTAAAAAAAAAGATTTCTGTTGACTTCCAAATGAAAGCCTTAAGAGTAAGAAACAAGTGCCAGTGATAACAACCCAAGCGCTATGTGAATAACATGCACGTTTTTATTTCGGGATGACAGTCACTCAGGGTTCCAGGTAGCTGCAGCCATGACCACTCCTTAGTATCATGCAAATTTACTGTAAAGGTTATGTTGTGGAGGTAGAGAATCACAGGGGGAATGGAATACAGTTTATTAGATCAAAACTTTGTGTGTGTGTGTGTGTGTGTGTGTGTGTGTTCCCCCCCCCGAAAAGCCACTATATTATTACTGAGAAACTAAGCAAATTACAAAATAAGCTCAATGATGAATAACGTCATAATGTTGTGATGGAAGGAAGAATTCTTTATGGACATGAGCGAGAATCAGACTGTGACGGTTTGCATTTTTCCAAAGTCTATTGCTGATTAGAAAGAGGGAAGTTCATAAATATATTATGTACACCATTCCACATTTTCATGCATTTTTCTAGGTCATTTACTTGAGGAGAAATTTCAGCAAAAGCCAATATATTTTGTTTCATTTAGGATGCCAAGATGGTGTGACATTTTTGCAACTGAAAAAGTATTGGTAGAATAACACAGTTCAATATTTGATAAATATAATTTTCTCAGCCAAACAGATTTAAAGCTTAAATAACACCAAGCCCATTGCAGAAAAAAAGTGAATGGAGACAGCCGGGCTTGGTGGCTCAGCCTGTAATCCCGCGCCTTGGGAGGCTGAGGTGAGTGAATTGCCTCAGCCTGTGGGTTCGAGACTCACCTAGGCAACTTGGCGAGATCTCATCTCTACAGTAAATCAAAAAATTAGCCAGGCGTGGTAGTGCACACCTGTGGTTCCGGCTACTTGGAAGGCTAAGGCGGAAGGATCGCTGGAGCCCAGCAGGTCGAGGCTGTGGTGGCCGGGAGCGGCCACTGCACTCCAGTCTGGGCGACAGAGTGAGACTCCAACTCAAAAAAAAAAAAAAAAAAAAGTATTCCAGGTAATTAAGAAGGAAAGAATGCACCTTGGCTAATTCCATGAGGCCAATATCATCCTGAAACTCAAAAGTTGCAATGACACTACAGGGAAAGAAAACTATAGGCTGATTTCTGTGATGATCATAGATGCAAATATTCTCAACAAGAATATTTTAGCAATTCATATCCAGCAGCACATTTCAAGAATCATCCATAACAACCAGGTGATTTTCATTTTCAGGATGCAAGACTGGTTCAACATATGTAAATCAGTAAACATAATCTATCACATAAAGTGATATAAAACCAAGAACCACATGATTATCTCATTAGATGCAGAAGAAAATAAATACAATTCAACATCGCTTTTTGATAAAAACGCTTGAACTTCTCAACAACAAAAGAACATTTATTAACATAATAAGCGCCATCTATAACAAAACTGAAGCCATCATCATGCTTAATGGGCAGAAGCTGAAAGTAATTCCTCTAAGAACTGAAACAATGTAAGGATGTCCTCTCTCACCCATCCTATTCAATGTAGTTTTAAAAGTCCTAGTCAGAAAAAGCAGACAGTAAAAATAAATTAAAGGAATACAAATAGAAAAGCAAGAAGTTAAATTACCCCTCCTTGCATATGATATAATTCTATAACTAGAAAATCCTAGAGAATCTATCAAAGAAATCTTCAAACTGATAAATGACTTAAATAAAGTCTCAGGATAAAAAAAAAAATCAGTGTCCAAAAACAGTTGCATTTCTATACACCAAAAACAAGCAGACTGAGAACCAATGAAAAATGTAATCCCATTCACAATAGCCACAATAAAATAAAATAAATTAAAATAACTTGGCACCCATCTACCAAAGACATGAAAGTTATCTACAATGAGAACTACAAAACACTGCTCAAAGAAATAAAGGATGACATAAACAAATGGAATATTATCCCATGTGTCATGGATGGAAATAATCAGTATCAAGATATTCATACAACTCAAGGCAATCTATGTATGATTCAATGGAATTGCTATCAAACTACCAGCATCATATTTCACAGACCTAGAAAAGGCAATAAAGAAATTCACATAAAAGAAAAAAAAAAAAAAAAAAAAAAAGTCTGAATAGCTAAAGCACTCCTCAGCAAAAATAACAAGTTTGGAGGCATCACACATTCAGATGTCAAACTTTATTACAAGGCTACTGTAACCAAGAAACATTGTACTGTTATAAAAACAGACACACAGACCGATGGAACATAAAAGATCATCCATAAATAAAACCACAAACCTTCAGCCAGAACAAATTTGACAAAGCAAACAAAAGAAAATATTGTGAAAAAGGTACCATATTTAACAAATGGTGCTTGGAAAACTGACTAACTACATGTAGATGAATGAAACTGAACCCCTGTGTACCACCATATACAAACAGTAACTCCAAAATAAATGTAAAACCCTAACCTTTAAGAACCTTAGGGGAAAAAAAAAAAAAAACTTAAAGAACACCCTCTGGACATCAGAGTAGACAATGAATTCATGGACAAGTTCTCAAAAACAATCCAGCAAAAACTAAGATTGACAAGTGAGACCTTATCAAGTTAATAAGTTTTTGATCAGCAAGATAAATCACCAAGAAAGTAAAGAAATAACCCACAGAATGAGAAAAATATTTGCAAGTTATGCATCTGACAAAGAACTAACATGCAGGTTCTAAAAGTCATTCAAACAAATCAACAGAAAAAAAATTTAAAAATAGGCAAAAATCATGAACACACACTTCTTAAAGGAAGCATTTAAGCCGCAAACAAAATGAAAATGCTCAGCTTCGCTAATCAAAACTACAATGAAATACTATCTCACACCAGTCAAGACTGCTATCATTTCAAAAGTGAAAAACAAGCAAAACATAATAAACAGGCAATGCTACAGAAAAATAGAATGTTTCTATAATGTTAATAAAATATAGGCTAATTAAATCTTTGCGGAAAGCGAAGTGGTGTTTTCTGAAAGAACTAAAAATTGAGCTTCCATACAATCCAGCAATTTCACTTTTGGGAATAAACCCAGAGGAATATAAATTGCTGTACTAAAAAGACACCTGCACACGTATGTTCATTTCAGCACTGGTCACACCAGCAAAAACATGGAACCAACTCAGATGATCATCACAAGTGTAATGTATAAATAAAATGTGTGGTACATATATACAATGGAATATTACACAGCCATAAAGAAGAACAAAATTATGTCCTTAGCAGCAACATGCTCCTGGAGACCTTCATTCTACGTGAACTATCACAGAAACAAAAACCTGAATATCATATGTTCTCGCTCATAAAATGAGCTCATAAAATGAGCAAGACCCTAAACACTGCGCATGTGAGCACAAAGGTGGGAACACTGATACTGGGCAAAACTAGTGTGGAGAAGGAGGAGCGGAGATAAAGGGCACACAACCACCTATTAGGTACTGTGTTCACTATTTGGGAAGAAAGGGTTTGCTAGAAGCCCAAACCTCATCTTCAAAAAATTTACTTATGTAGCAAATTCTCACATGTACCCCACAACTCTAAAATAAAAATAAATAAACTTCAAAAGCAAAAAAAAGATAATATACCATGATCAAGTGAGATTTATTCATGAGTTTCAAAGATGTTTTCACATATGCAAAACAATAAATGTAGATACATCACATCAACAGAATGAAAGACGTAAACTATATGATCATATCATTGTGCAGAAAAAAATTTGATAAAATTTAACATCCATGTATGATAAAAGCTCTCAATAAATTAGGTATAGAAAGAAAGCAGCTCAATACAATAAAGGTCATATATGACAAACCCAAAGCTAACATACTAAATGGGAAAAAGTTGAAAGCTCTTCCTTTAAGAACTGAAACAATTAAGGATACCTACGCTCACTACTCCTATTCAACATAGTTCTAGAAGTTTTAGCCAGAGCAATTAGGCAACAAAAAGCAATAAAGGGGATCCACATTGGAAAGAAAAGAAGTGAAAACATCTTGGTTTGAAAATTATCTTATTTTATATATAGAAAAGGCAAAGGTTCTATCAAACAATTTTTAGACCTGATAAACAAATCCAACAAATTTGCAGGATAAAATATCAACTTGCAAAAGTCAATAACATTTTCATACACACACACACAAAAAAAAACTAGCTAAAAAATAATAATTTTCTGAATCTGGTTATTTCTGTTGTGTGTATGTCAAAGTATTATTTATGCCTTCTTGTTCTATTTTGATAAACATTGTTTAAATCTGTTAAATTTCTATTATTCCTTTTATTTAGCAGTATTTAAAATCATAATTTGGATCAAAACATTTCATAAAATGATATCCAACTAACTATATCTAATGTAGTGTGAAACATAGATAGCTTCAGAATAAAAAACGTAGATACCTTAAAGAGCAAAATTTAACTACACCGAATATTAAGCACATTTAAGAGAGGTGTCTTCAAGGTTTAAAATTTATTTTTGGAGTCTATATCTGGAAGAATTAGAGATGAAGTTTAAAAAATATTTTAAATTATCTTATCAATATCAGTTCTGATTTCTATAATTTTCATCAGCTTACACATCCTGGAGTCATTATTTCATTTAATTACAAGTCTTATTCTTCTCGATCCCATAGGTAAATTATTTCTACACTGTGATTCTTGATCTCAGAGAATGTCCTTTCTTGAAATTTGATTCTTTTAACACTGACAGTTTACTTTTTTGATATTGTCATCTTCCGCTATCTCAGTCAAAGGAAAAATTTCCCAAACCAAGAGCTCATTGGAGAATTGAAAAGCTAGTTCTTTAATAATATCTTGTAAATATAATAGTTTAAATTCTTGTAGCTGCCTTTAAGACTTGGACTTGTCAATCAGTTCTTAGCATGCAAGAGAATCACACAGTTTCTGCAATGATAGGATTAATTTGCGATATGTTGAAAAATGAATGTAATCAACATGCACATGAATTGCCTTGTTGGTATTTCAAATGACTGAATTCATTTTACTCATTGATGCCAATCATTAGCTGAAAAAAAGCTGTATGTATTTTTTTCTAACAAAAGATAAATGAGACAACCAGTTTAAATAATTTCAGACCTTCAATACCAATGATTCATAATTGTTATTTATACAATTCAATTACCTGGATAATGATACAAGCTTGTTCTGAAAAGGTAGACCTAGTTTCATTTTAAAAATTATAGTCTATGTGGAAATCTATAGATATATCTTGTAATTCATAATATTTTACAGATCATGTATTAACTACTCACACACACACACACACACACACACACACACACACACACACACACAAGGCAGTTAAACAAAATTCAAAGCAAGCAGTGCATCAGGTAATTAGGACTAATATGTTTGGAATTAGAGTCAGATTCTTGTAATTGGCACATCTCAGTGGGAACAGAAATACAAACTTGTAATTAGGTGATTGGTCTGATTATCAAAGCCTCATTGGCTTAGATTGTGCAGAAAGAGACACTTTTTGGGGGGAGGAGGAGGCATGAATTTCTCAAACAACTATAGCATTTTATGGGAGATGCACTGAATAGCCATAATAGGAATTTGATGTTGCCTAGAATGAACAAATGTATGCAGAGTGAGTAATCTAGGTAATTCTAAGTTATTTCTCAACTGTATGTGGGTGTGAATCAGCATTTTAAGAAATGATGTCTGTTATTTTAGTAAAACACTCTAGTTTATTTATTTGTAATCAGATAAATATACTAAACTAAAGCCTCTGTCAATTAAGTAGGTTTGCAATAGGTTTGTCATTATTAGGCACACAGCAATTTCAGCTCTGCTCTATATTCAGGAGTCTAACCACATTACTGTGTGGCATGCAGACAGAAGTCAATAAGCAAGAATAAGAATTTGTCCTTTTAATCAAATTTAAAAGCCTAAGGTGGAGGAGGAACCTCTTAAAAGTTAAAGGGCTATAAACAATCAATAAGTCACTATAGATTGTTTTCATGAATGTTTTATGCAGTTATTTAACAAGATGTTGTTTTTTCCCCCTCATCTCCTTCTCTGTGTTCCTGATAGTGGAAATAAGAACTTCAACAATAAAAATAATTGCAGCATGACAAACCCAAACCACTCAATGAAGATCATTTAAGCACTCTTAATTAGGAATTTGTAGTAAAACAAAGAGAGTCAGAGCAGATGTTTCTTAAGAAAAATAATTGTAAATATCGATACGTTCTCATAAAATTTTAAATAATATGCTGAAATATTTAAGAGAATAAACTATGTCAAGTACTTTAGAAAGCTCATTTGCATAATTCCAGTACTATTTAAGAATAGCTGTTTGTAGCTATTCCTAGAACAGCTGTTTGGATATCCTATTTCATATATATATTATGATTTTTTAATATTCTATCTTATGATTTTTATATAAATATATAATCTTTTTGAGCCTGAGTGTTACATGAATGTGTGTGTTTGTTAATTCAAACTACTGTTTCTATCAATAAGAAAAGTGGCCTATAAAGAAAATATATTCAATGAGAACATTGAAGGACAACATTAAAATATGTGAGTACAAGTTATGTTCCTTGTCAAATACGCTGAAGAGTAGAGTTATCATTTCCAGTAACCACCAAGGGTTTACCTTTAAAAAATAGAAAACAAAGGGAAATATGAAGTCTTATTTACTGTATTTATACAGTGTGGACAGGTGTTCTGGGTGAGATAGATCCTATACCACCCTTAATCATTCACATTAGCTTTCCAGGCAGTCAAAGACTATTTATACTGTGAAGACTGTTGTTATTTTATAATGAAAATCCAGCTCAATAATACTTTGTGTAATATTCTCCACTCTGAAAACAACGTTAATAGACATGCTAGTAAAACATATAGATGTGCTTGGACTATAGTTTGGGTTAAAAGGTCACCTCAGGAAAAGATAATTATTTTCTATTAAGGTTGAAGCCACTAAGCACTTCACTGAACTATATGGAAGGACACAGTGTCTTCTTAGAAGATTAGTTTATATTATGGGCTGACAGAAATGGCTTGTAAAGTGTGATTCATGCTCTGAAATAGCACACTAAAGATCATTTTTCCTCTGTCTCGTCTGTAATGAAAATAACTAAGAAACTACATTCTAGACCTCACAGGTCTATAAACATGTAAGGAATCAGATCGCCATATGCTACCACTGTCCCTCCCCATTCAAATGTACTATAGTTATTCCCCCTTTATCCAGGACCACACTGACATAGAACAGAAAATAGAACCTTTTGTTTAGTTTGCAGATGGAATACTTTCTCATTCCTAGAATGAACAAGATGTGAAACACCAAATGATATGAAGATAAACTGCCACTCAATATGATCTGTGAATTTATCCTATAGTTTATCTATTGATTTACTCAACTTAAGAATAATTTTGCCCAGTTAATGTAGTTACACAAGGCAAATAACTCATAGATATAAAATAATAAATGTAACCCATGATTTTTGTTTTCAGGCAGGGCATAGTATAACAGGATATCAGTGGTACATTTATCACCATATAAAAATTTTCCACATAGAAAGGGATATATAATAATTTTGAATTTTTGACTTTATGTTTATTATAAAATTACTATAGTTATTGTAGAATTACTATTTAGTCAATGAGTGGAAATGTAACTTTTAAAAGTATATTGTTATTGATATACCTTAATTTTTATTCATATACTGTATTAATACACCTTATTGTTACTAATATACCTTAATTTGCTATATTACTTGCAAATTAATAGATGATATCTACAAATCATAGTTTCCTATCATACAAAATATATCTTTTTACTCTTTATTAATTGTATTCTTTTAAAATATTATAATTATTCTTCAAACCCCAATTTAAATGCCATTTTATTAATAAAAATTTATCTCGTCGATTCTTAGGAATAATTACTACTTCCTTTTCTTTCTTTCCTTCTTTCTTTCCTTTTCTTTCCTTCCTTCCTTCCATCCTTCCTTTCTTCCTTCCTTCCTTCCTTCCTTCTTTCTTTCTTTCTTTCTTCCTTTCTTCCTTTCTATCTTTTTTTTTTTGACAGAGTCTCACTCTGTTTTCCCTAACTGGAGTGCAGAGCAGCACAGTCATGGCTTACCGCAGTCTCAAACTCCTGGGCTCAGGTAATCCATTTGCCTCAGTCTTGCAAGTAGCTAGGACAACAGGTGTATGCCACCATGCCTGCCTAATTTTTATTTTTTTATTTTTTTGTAGTGCGAGGTCTCACTATGTTGCCCAGGCTGGTCCAGAACTCCTGGGTTTAAGCAATCTTCCTAGCTTGGTCTTCAAAAGTACTGGGATGACAGGTGTGAGTCACCTCACTTGGCCACTAATTACTTTTTCTTACGTAGGTTTCTGTTAAATGTCTCTCACTATAATCTAATCATCTATTTAAAAATAGCCTTCCTGTGTAGCTCTAGAATTTATGAAAATAATCTGTCTAGCATGCTTGTATGGAAAGAAATTGTTGGTTACATAGGACAAGGCCTCTAAAAAAACAAACAACAGAAAAAAAAATTGTAACACAGCAAAATTCCAAAGAAAAAGTACACTGGAAAAAGTTAAATTGATCACCAGCATCAGATAAAAGTTGAGGTGAAAGAGTATGTGTTTAGCTCTTTTCAAGGAGCTGCAGATATTGGCATGTACCTGTTTACAAGAAAGGCTCACTCAGCCAACTAGCTCTGTAGACTTGCTATGAGAATACAGTCTGGGTTCAAGTGATCTATGCAACTGTGAGAGAGCTGCTTGAGTAATGACTGCAGTTAAGAAGTCATAAGATGTGGGAGAGCTTTTCTCTGTGCAGGAAGAGCTCACAGTTTGCCTAGTTATTCGCCTCTGACCAAGTAGAGTGGAAACATGTGGCTCCCTCCACTTGTTGGTTTGTCACTGCTTGGAAGACCCTGACAGTGCAACTTGAATGAGTGCTATGTGAAGATGAAATTGTGAGAAAAGTACCAATCATAATCCAAGTAATTTGAGGGATGAAGGCCGAGCCGAGAACCCAAACAAAGAGAAATCTTCTGAAGTAGAACGAATGAAGAAACCAGACAAGATTTTTAAAAAAATGATGTTAAAATAGAGGCACTTAGATTTACTCCTTCCCCCAAACTATCTTCTATAATCAAATAAGATTTCTAGTCAGGCTTGGTGGTTCAGCCTGTAATCCCAGAGCTTTGGGAGGCTGAGGTAAGTGGATTGCCTGATCCCGCGGATTCAAGACCCACCCAGGCAACTTGGCAAGATCTCAGCTCTACGACAAATAAAAATTAGCCGGGCATGGTAGCGTGCACCTGTAGTTCCAGTTACTTGGAAGGTTGAGACGGAAGGAGAGCCGGAGCCCAGCAGGTCAAGGCTGCAGTGGCCAGGAGCGGCCACTGCACTCTAGTCTGAGTGACACAGTGGGACTCCAACTCAAAAAAAAAAAAAGATTTCTAAGGTTAAAAAAAGTTAAACAAACAGAATACTATTGAGGAAGAAACATCACTAATGCAGAAGAAATATTTTTTTTTAATGAAAAACTGTCAGTAAAGAGCTTTAGAACAGAATTTTCCAGTTGCTGGACTCTACCAGTTTGTTGAGCAGCTCATGAGGTACAGGAGTGCTGAGATACTGATTTCTTACAGCACTGGGTTTGCTGTGAATGGCCAGCCATAAGCAGTCTGCTCCATTTGCCACCGACATTAATAAAAGGGAAGAAAAAAGGTTGGATGCCTTGGTTCAGTAGTTAGGTTCAAGAGAGCTCATGTGTGAAGAATTGAAGTTCTAAAAGAAAAATAAGAACAATAAAGGAAAAATATTAAAGAAAAAAATCAGCAAATTAAAGTGGACTCTATTTGAAAAAATGTCTCAAAGATGCAGATATTGGAAGGAAAAGGAACAACAGAAACACAAAGTGTATACTTTTATGTACCCAATTTGAGGTATGTGATTTACAAAGTGCTGTGAACAAATAAAATTTAAAGAACAATAAGAAATGTAAAAGTCGAAAGAAAATTGACAGATTAATTTCAGAATTATACATAGTTACCTAAAACATAATTATGTGACTTGGAGTTTGTAATACAGGATAGCCAAATAAGAGAAAATGAGAAAAAAATACTGATCCCCTAAAAATACTTGAACTGGAGGAGTGACTGTGGGTAGAAAGAATGGGTAAATAAAAGCATTCCAAATACCTTATTAATAAGAAAGAGTGTTAAGAAGGTTAAAGAGCCGGGCTCAGTGGCTCAGCCTGTAATCCCGCGCCTTTGGGAGGCTGAGGTGAGTGGATTGCCTGAGCCCGCGGGTTCGAGACCCGCCTGGGCAGCGAGACCTCATCTCTACAATAAATAATAAAAAAAAAATCAGCCGGGTGTGGTAGCGCATGCCTGTAATTCTGGCTACTCGAAGGCTGAGGCAGAAGGATCACCGGAACCCAGCAGGCGAGGCTGCGGTGGCCGGAAGCGGCCACTGCACTCCAGCCTAGGCGACAGAGTGAGACTCCAACTCAAAAAAAAAAGAATGTTAAAGATTTGTGTTGAGTTCAGAGTAATCATATAATTTAACTGTGAAAGTTGGTGAATTGGAAGATGTAGCGGGAACATGTGGCTCCCTCCACTTGTTAATTTGCCACTGCTTGGAAGACCCCCGCAGTGCAACTTAAATGAGTGCTATGCAAAGACCAAATTGTGTGGTGGCATGCATTGTAGTCTTACCTACTTGAGCGGCTAAGGTGAGAGGATCATTTGAGCACAGGAGTTTAAGGATGCAGTGAGCTGTGATTGTACCAGTGCATTCCAGTCTTGGTGACAGAGTGAGACATTGTCTCTAAAAATAAAATAGATTGGGAAGATATAACCATTTGTTTAGCACCACCCTGGGTCGATGTTATTTGTCTCATTTTTATACCACTGTCTCAACAATGGCTTAGGATGGTGAAGTCAGTTTGCTTCAGCTGCTGCTATATACTGATGGGTTAGACTACAGGGTTATGGGATTTGGGGAATAGGAGACACAGCATAATTAGCTCCGGGTACCCCCATATCTGGTCACAGTGTTTTGCCTTGCATCAGGCTGCCTGCCCTATAACCCCATGTTAAGGCCTGGACGGCATCAAAAATGAATAAGTCAGAATTGCTAGTGAGGTGTCACCCCAGGGAGCAAATTCTGACAAGATAAGATGGGTGGGAATACATTCTCCCAGCATTCGTCAAGGAGCTATGGCCAGCTTAGCCATGTACCCTCTCCTTCCCTGTCTTGTTCCTTTCTTCTCCCCCTTACTCCTGCATTGCATTCACCAATAGCATTAACATATAAAGCTTAACTTTCTGCTTCAAACGTTGTTCTTTAAGTAATCATATTAAATCAGAAGATAAACACTGGTGACACTGAAAAAAAACTGTGGAACTCCCAAATTAATGGGTCAGTGAGGGAAAGGGAATAAAGAGGAGCAGTAACATTCAAATAACCTAAAGAAATGTAAGATTAAGAAATGACAACAAAAAAAGTAAAATAGTATAAACACAATAATATGGAATACTACAAAATAATATTATCAACGAATTATGTTTTTAAAGGTTTCAACTTTTCTGTTAAAAGATCGAGGCTTTAAAATTATGATAATTACACACATTTAGTTACTTATATTTCACTAGAAACAGATCTAAATCCTAGTAATAGGATGAAAACAAAGATGCAGATACGTATGTTTTAGACAATTGCAAACTAATAAAATCAGAAATTGCAATAAGAAATTTCAATAAAATTTTGGGAAAATTTAATTCAAAATAAAAGTATTAATAAGACAAAAGGAAATATAACATAATAAAAGGTATGAAAAACATGCCATATTGGCTAAAGCTTGTGATATCATTGTGCAATTCTCCTTCATAGAAGTTGAAGCCACATCACAGCCACTGTCATAGAAAAGCCCTCTATGACTAAACAAAACATAGCAATAAAATCTGCACAAATTAGTAATTCAGTTTTTTTTTTTTTTGTAATTCCTCTTGTCCTTTAATTGAATGGCCACCTTTTGGTCAATAATATGTTTCCCACAGATTAATATCAAGCTATAAGCCTATCCAAATTTTATGCTTTGATTAAGTGAACGCTAAAAAGGGAATATTTAGGATCTATTGAGTTTGACCTTTCCCTTGAAAAGAGATGAGAAATATAACATGCTTTTGAAAAGCTAATTAGAATACAGTACCTAATTTGTAATTGTCTATTGATTAGTCATGCATTGATTAATCCAAAAAGTGACCTTGGCCTGTACACGTCATATTTGAAACTTCCATTAAAGAAATTCTTTTCAAGATGAATAATTTTCAGTTATCTGGAAAAGGTGTAACTTAATAGACAATATGTTGAAGTAGGTTGAACACATATTACAACCCTGGCCTAATTATAGCCTCTTGAATTCATAACAAAGAAACCAAATAATGAGTTTTTATATCTTTGTAGAAAAATAGAGTTTGTAAGGATTCTAGCTTATGGTTAAAAAGTTATGAGATTTTTCAAGCCTAAGCATGGACAATTACAAAGGCTTTACTTGAGAGACTGCACAGAAGAGCTGCCCTCCTCACACAGCAGCTTCTGAGTGGAACTGCCCTCAAGGTGAAAGAACCCCTCAGCCCCTCATGCTCTTCCCCTCTTGCTAGCCTGGTGAGTGCTGTCATTCCTAGGTCATTCTGAGCCTTCTTCAGAGTTCTTTTAGCACCTCTGCCTAAGCCTTCTCATGGAGGGAGGAGGGGGAAACGTCACAACACTTTTCTCTACTCTGACTCAGTACAACTCCTGCCCTTTGCCTTTATCACTCCCCACCCCTTCATCCCAAAACCCATACAACTGACAGAGCTGCAACAAACATGCATGTGCAGGCATCATTTTTGTAGAATGATTTGAGTTCCTCTGGGTATAAAATATGGTACATACACACAGTGGAATATTTCTGCCATAAAGAAGGACAAACATATGGACTTCGCAGCAACTTGGATGGATTTAGAGTCGATCGTACTCAGTGATCTAGCACAGAAACAAAGAACAGAGTATCATATGTTCTCACTCATAAGTGGACCTTGAACAATTATCATAGCACTATAAGAAAGGAACTGGCAGTAGTGGGAAACTACCGGGGGGGGGTGGTATTGGCAGTTGAGGGAAACTGCCAGGGGAGGGCGGGGACACCTCATAACAAGGGTACCTGCATAATGAACATTTGTATACCTAACACTGGATTTTAACCCCACATCTTTAAAATAAAAAATAAGATAAAATAAAATTTAAAAAAACCTGACAGAGCCTTTTGTTCAGTGCTCTCTCACAGTGAGATGACACCCATATATGTGCTGAGTCACTGTCCAAGTGTGCAGTTCCACTAAGGAAAATGGAACAGTATGAGTCCATGTTTTCTCTAGTTTTAGACTTTTGCTTGTACCATCGCGTTAAGTGACTAAATGATAAAACTTTTATTTCTGTCTTGTTACTTTAATTGGCTACTTTGACACCTGATACCTGCTCAACTGAACTCCTGGCAGATGAGATAACTCCTAAAACAAAGAGAAATGCACAAGATGTAGAAATATGCATAAATTACTTAACAGCTTGAAATGCCCTGAAAAGATAGCTGTGAATGTCAGTGATGTTTTAGTCAAAGGTTGATAAATCATCCTCCTTTCATATTTAGACCAAGGGCCATGTAATAATTAGTCTCCAAAAGTAATGACATGCTTTGCGCTTCCTTTTTTCTTCATCTATATTGAAATTAATTCTTCAGAATGTGTGATTTTCCTTCTTCACTGCCCACCTTATACTTAATGAGAAGAAAAACCACAAGAAGGCTAAAAACGCAGTAGAACTAGGATATATGTTCCTCATTCCATATCTGAAAAGCTTCATAATTAGGCATTTCCCTAAAGGTAAGGTAAGTGATTACAAATAATAACTTAAAAAACCTACATACTATATTTTGCAAATACTTCAAGTAAATGTTTAAAGCCTTAAGGACCTAAAAATGTGAATAATTACATGACAATTTGTATTGAAATGTTCTTAATATTATTCTTATTCTATATTTTCTTTAATTTGATCTGCACTTTTGTAAGACTGTAAAGTTATTGAAGTTTGTAGTTGAATTTGGCCAATTACAGGCAAGTCACAAATCAGAAAAGATACAACATAGCAAAAGGAACAACAATAGTTGCCTACAAGGGAATTTACTTTTCTATTTAAGAGCTAGGTAGACTATAGTTATATATATATAATGTGTGTATGTGTATATTTATATGTATGTGACATATGTGTGTGTATGTGCATGTGTGTATATATATATACATATATATATATAAAATGATAGGTAGCTAGATAAAGAGGTACTATTGTATTTTTTTAGAGTAAAATAAGTAAAACAACATACTAGAACTCCCAAAGAATTATACATAGAAATTTCTAAGAAGACCTGCTAGGGAATTCAGATTATTTTCATTGTTCCTTGACCTTTGCTTGCTTAAACTTGTTCTCCTTGAATAATTTTATCCTTTTCTATAATTGAAACTATCCAATTACATTTATAACTTCAAATCTAGCGTCCTAACACATACTTTTGGCTTAAAATCTAGGCCAGTATTTTCATTTTCTTTTTAGTCATATGCAGCTTAAATGTCTTGGTAGCATTTCAAAGTTATCTACTAACAAAGCAAATGGATAATACTAATCAAAATTACTCCTTTTTGTTATATTCATTTTATATGATTCTTTTAATATATTTCTCAAATCTGTTCTTCATAAATTTGCCATTGACTCCCTGCTTCATATTCTTTTCATAATACTTCTGCACTATCACAATATTTTATCCACTCTTTGCTACATGTACTTCCCATCTAATAGATTCTCTTAACTGCTGCCATTTATTTTTATGCAATAGCAACTATGATAGAAATTCCCTATTTTAAAAGGCCCATTTCATCTCCATTACCTTTTAGAGGATGAAGTGAACATCTTAGCATGGCATTTGTGGTCTTTGAACAGCCCCAAACTTATTTTTCAGTCTCTTCTGTAACACCTCTCTACATCAGTTTGGGTAAAAGAAATTAATAAAGGGATTCAAAAAGAGGATAAGCACTTTCTTGTTATTAAATCTTCTTTTTATATTTCATTCATAATGATTTTTTTGATCTGGCTAAATACTATGCTGTGAACTACAAGAATGTCATTTTGATCTATGTTGTCATTCATTGAATAATTGATTCAACAAGCATTTCCTGAAAGCGGTTATTTACTAGGCACTTTGTCAGACATTGGGGGTATAAGTATAATTGATGTGGCTCTTGCCTTTATGGACAAGCACATGCGAATATGACCCTGTATTTTCCATACTTTTACTTACTACAATGCCCTGCTCAAATATTTTCTCTCCATAAAGCAATTTATAACACTTTTTGTCGACAACAGCATAATTCACTCTCCCCTCTGTGTCTCATAGTCTTGCTTCTTGCTTCTATTCTCTATGGAAGTAACATTTGACCTGAAAGATGAAAGATAATTTCTGAGCTGAGGATGGAGGCAAATATACCAAAGAGAAATCTCTTAGTCCAATTTTGTGTTGCTGTTCAAGTAAGAATACTTGAAGCTGGTAATTTATAAATAAAATAGGTTTATTAGGCTCATGGTTCTGCAGGCTATACATGAAGCATGGCACCAGCATCGGCTTCTGCTGAGGACTGCAGGAAGTTTCCACTCATGACAGAAGGCTAAAGAATGCCTGCTACATGGTGACAGATGAAGAGGAAGGGAGAGGGAGAGGGAGAGGATGCCAGAATTTTTCAACAACCAGTTCTCACAGGAAGGAAGAGTGAGAATTCAAGTACTCCTGGGAGAATAGTATCAAGCCATTAACCCTCAAGATCCAAACACCTCCCACCAAGCTCCACTTCAAACATTGAAAATCGTGTTTCAACATAAGACTTGGCAGAGCATTCAGGCAAGAGAAGCAAGTCAGATTAACTTCAAAGAGAAAGTTAATCTATCCCTCTTTTTTTTTTTTTCCCTGAGTAGGGGTCTTCTTTGTAGTCCAGGCTGGAGTGCAGTGGCACACTCATGGCCACCACAGCTTCGACCTGCTGGACTCAGGTGCTTCTTTCACCTCAACCTTTCAAGTAGTTGGAACTATAATCATGCGCCACCATGCCTGGCTAATTTTTTGATTTGTAGAGATGAGGTCTAGTCAAGTTGCCCAGGCTGGTCTCAAACCCATGGGCTCAAGCAATCCTCTCACCTTGGCTTACCAAAGTCCTGGGATTATAGGTGTGAGCCACTATGCCCAGCCAATCTATCCCTCTTTGCAGATGGCATGATCCTATACCTTGTAAACCTAAGAGAGTCCATTAAAAACCTTGCACTGACAAATGACTTTGGTAAAGTTTGGAGTACGAAATCAACGTGCAAAAGATAGTTGTATTTCTGTACAACCAACAACAAACAGGCAGATAACTAAATACAAAGAAGCACAATCTCATTCACAATAACCACAAAAAATGAAAAAAGACAGTGCAGCAATTCATATGGAAACAAAAAAGAACACAGATTGTCAAAACCATCTTCAGCTAAAGGAATAAAGAGGGAAGTATCAAGCTTCCAGACTTTAAACTTTACTATGAGGCTTCAATAATCAAAATAGCCTGGCACTGGTACAAGAACACACATATAACTACTGGGGAGAGGAGACCTTATTTAACAAATGGTACTGGAAAAACTGACCACATGCAGAAGAGTGAAACAGGACCCCTACCTTTTACCATGTGCAAAAATCAAGTCTAAATGGATCAGACTTAAATGTAAAACCTCAAACTATAAAAATCTTAGAAGAAAATGCAGAAAACACTCTTATCCACATTGAAATAGGCAACCAGTTCTTGACCAAATTCCCAAAAGCATATGCCATAAGTTGTCATATGGACAAGTGGGACCTCATTAAACTAAAAGCTTTTGCACAGCAAAAGAAAACATCAAGAGAGTGAAAGGACAACCTACAGAATAGGAAAAAGAAATATTTGCTAATTGTGTATCTGACAAAGATCTATATTCAGGATCTACAAAGAGCTCAAAGGAGCAGAAAGAAAAAAATTCTATTAAAAATGGGCTGAGGATATGAACAGACAATTTTCAAAAGAAGACCTACTAGCAGTCAACAGATACATGAAAATATGCTCAGCCTCCCTAATCATTAGAGAAATTCAAAACCACACTGAACTACCACCTAACTCCAGTAAGGATGACCATCATTAACAAATCACAAACTGACAGATTGTGGTGCAGGTGCAGAGGAAACGGCATGCTCCTACACTGTTGGTGGGAGTGCAAACTAGTCTTTCCTCTATGGAAAATAGTGTGACGATTTCTAAAGGAACTAGAAATTGACATTCCACACGGTCCAGCAATCCTTCTAGGAATATAACTGGAGGAATAGAAATAATTCTACAAAAAAGGCACCTGCACATGCATGTTTATGGCTGCACTATTCAGAATTGCAAAAACATGAAACCAACCTATTGCCCATTGAAAATGGACTGGAAAAAGAAAATGTGGTACATATACATGATGGAATATCACACAGCCATGGAGAACAAAATCATGGACTTTGCAGCAAATTGGATAGAGTTAGAGACAATCATACTTATTTATCTATCACAGAAACAAAGAACCTAATACTACATGTTCTCACTCATAAGTGGGACCAGAACATTAACTACAACAACCCAAAGGAGACCTCAGCAGTAACAGGATACTGCGAGGGGAGGAGGGGCAGTGGCATATGGCAACATGAAGGGTACCTGATCCTAAAGCAGGGAAAGTGAGGACCAGTTGGAGGCCCCAAATGCACCTGCATTTAGATTACTTATATACATAATCTTAACTTGTACCCCACATATCTATAATGTAATGAAGTAAAAAAAAAATCGAGCAAACCTCTTGGGTCCCATCCCATTGTGGAAGCACTTCTGTCCTGTCAATAAATTCTACTTTAAAAAAAAATTTAAAAATAAGAAAAGAAATTCAGTGGGAAGACATAACTATAGGACTTTCCAGTGTAACACAAGTTAAATGTTAGCATAATAAACTTTTGTGAACATTCTCACAAAGGACACACAATGAGTTATGTTTCTGAGTTACTTCACATGGTTGTATTATCAAAGGAGATAACTTAGATCATATTGTATGTAAATTGCTAAGTATTCTTTAAATGTTATTAACCATTATTGTAATCTCTGTTATATGATACTAGCTTTAGAATATATTTAAACAAATTAATTGATATTTCATTGAAGTATGGTCCTAAGGTAATTATCCTTTTCTTCAGAAGTAAACAAATTATCTTCTTTTACTAGAAAGCCAAGCCCATGTTGGCTTAACATTTTAACACAACAGCCCAACTAGAATCTAGAACCTCAGTAATACTATTTGAATACGAACCAGTAGAAAATTTTATAACTTTCCTCCCTTGTTTTTTACACAAATGATAGCACATTATTTATGTTTTTGGTACATTTTTCTTGATAATATACCTTAGAAATCCTTCCATAAAAATGTATTAAAAGCTTCCATTTCATCTAACAGATACATTATTTTTCACCATGTGAGATTATCATAATTCAATTTACTGGCCTCTTTTTGATATTTTTGTCTGTTTCCAATTCTTTACTAATATAGATAGTGCTACAACAAGTAATCTTCTACATTTGGCACACCTGCTAGCATATCTGTAGTGTGATAACCTAGACTGGCATAGCTTGAATATTTACAAATACTATCTATCTAATTATCCTCAATACATATTATACTTTAAAATTTTGTTATATTGCTACGTAAAAAATTTCACCTCAGAGTAAATTTAATTTGCATTTCACATATATGACTGACATCAGTTTTGGTTATATAAGTTGAGTCATTTACACTTCATGATCAGTGAATTGTCCCATATTCTTTGCCTATTTTCTATTGGCCGTTATTCTTTTTATTACCAACTTTCAGTAGCTTTTAATTTATAATAAATTTTAACTCTTTGCTTCTAATAATACTTAGAAATATTTTTCCTTCCTTTTTTAGTTTGTTCTTATTTTTTGCATATGATGGTTTGTGATCAGGCAAAAATTCTGTTTATTTTTATTTTCTTTTTTACGTCAATAGCTTTTGGTGGTACAAATAATTTTTGGTTGTATAAATGAATTGTACAGTGGTAAAGAAGTTTGGTTGGTTTATCTCCTAAATTTTGATTTGGGCTTAGTTAGAAATTAAACATGAGCATTCCATATGTCATTTTAATACAAGTTGCAATCCTGCTCTTAAAATTCTTGGAGTTCAGTAAAACAATAGATGACTGCAAACAAATGGTAAAACAAAGTGATATACAATAAGGTTGAGTATAGTACAAAGTGTTATACAAGTATGGCTCTGTCCCAGTTAAAAAATTTGACATAATCCATGCTACTGTACCCACTATACCTATAAAGTAATATTATTGTACACTCCACAACAAATTTTTATTTAGCTAATAAAAATCGTCTCTGATTTGTTCTTACTGATGTAATTTCAATCTTTGTGCATAAGCACAGATTATTGTACTTTAATGCTCTCAGAGACAGAATACTATTTTTAACTTTTAATAAATGTTTTTATTAGTGCAATCTTTGGCAATTTGTTTTCCTTTTAAGACTTGGAATTTTCTGTTTAACATTTACCAAATAAATGAGATAGAATAAACGTAGGTCCTCTGAATGAGATATCTATATAGTGCAAGAATTTTTGGTAGTATTAGTCAATTTTGCTAAAAATGAAAAGTGGGCCAAAAAGATGATAGCCCTTCTGTGTTGTACCTTTGTATATCTTTGTTAATTCAACATAATCTCCTAAATTTGCTAAACAGTATGGTGCATTAATGAAGTCTTTCCAGAGAAATAGAGTCAATAGGAGGTATAGATAGATAGGCAGATAGATAGATGAAGTACTACATATATAATATGAATAACTCAGTACTATATTGACACAATCCATGCTACTCTGCCCACTACACCTATAAAGTAATGTCACTGTACACTTCACACCAAATTTCAACCACCAACATATCATATGTACACTTCTGAATTTGTTTATTCAGACATCTTAAAATGCTGACTCTAAGACTGAGTATGTCATTTAGGGTAAATTGCTGCATTAAGAATAATAATTTAAAAGAAAAATATCAACAAATTTAGAGAGATTGCCATTTACTAAGCAAAATTTATGCTCTAGGTTCATTATTTTAATTCTAATCTTACAACAAATTTAAATGTTCTTCAAACAAATCAGAACCACAGATAGTGAATACCTTGTTTAACTTAACATTAGTCTATACTAGATCTGAATTCAAGGTTATCATTTTTATCTTAATATCAATTTTTTATCCTATCATGAGCTCATCAGGATTTTTATTTTATTTATTTTTTTTTACTTATTTATTTATTTATTTATTTATTTATTTTTTGAGTTGGAGTCTCACTCTGTCACTTAGACTGGAGTGCAGTGGCCTCTCCCGGCCACCGCAGCCTCGACCTGCTGGGCTCCAGCGATTCCTCTGCCTCAGCCTTCCGAGTAGCCGAAATTACAGGCATGCGCTACCACGCCCGGCTGATTTTTTGATTTTATTGTAGAGATGAGGTCTCGCTGCCCAGGCGAGTCTCAAACCCGTGGGCTCAGGCAACCCACTCACCTCAGCCTCCCAAAGGCACGGGATTACAGGCTGAGCCACCGAGCCCGGCTACTTGTCTTTCTTAATGGATTCCTTGTTATAAAAATGTTTTTCTTTACATCTTAACGTCACACAGTATTTGACAGAAACATAATCTATTCAGATGGTTGACATAAAGGAATTTTGAAGGTGGGAATGGTTAAAGATGCAGCAGCATTATGAAAATCAAAAGGGATTCTGAGACATCTAATGGCAAGCAAAAGAGAAAGGCATTACACTCCCTCTTCAGAATCAAAGAGAAAAGAAGAGCAAATGGTAAGAACTGGAGCCAAGGATGCAGATCTAATGAGTGGGAATTAAACTAGTGACACAATGTAGGTACAGCCAGAGAAATATCTCTGGAATAGTAAGGTGGCTGGAAAGAAGTGTTACAAATTCTCATCTGTCATATTTCTCCAGCTTTCATTAGGTAGTCCTTAACTATGACCTCTGGTCAAGGATCCCATATGATGCACTCCATTCGTCTCAGTCTCCTAATTGTAGCAGAGCAAAGATGGGCGTATAAGAGACAAGACAGTATATGCAGAGTAAGAGTAGTCACAAAAAGCATAGGCAGTTCAAGCTTTAACATTGATAACAAAGGCTTGTCTAAAAATATTGTCCTGTTTGTATTAGTTATTAGAAAGCTTACAGATACATCTTTTTTATTTCAATGTAATAATTAAAGTAGCTTAATTGTTCTCTGGGATATATTCTTCAACTTTAAAATTTTTTTCTTCTAATTAACAATTTTTATGTTGCATTGATTATAGAAGATGTGTTACCTGAATATGCATGGTATAAAGAAAAACTAATCATTATATAAAACAAAAATGATGATATAAATATGTAAATAATAAAAATTACAATAGTAGAAAATAAACAATGAAAAAGAAGTTAAATGTTTTTCACAGATTATATGCAATACAAACACAATTATATTTAAACTACTAAATATAGATGTTTCACTTATATTAGAAAATTACAAAAGTGAATTAATAATCCTTATATCTGGTCAATAGTTATCATTGTTTTCTTTTTTCTATTTCACAAACTGAATCATTTTAGTAAATGTCATTGAAATAAAATCACTACATGATGATATATTAACTTGAATATATTTGGAGGCTTCTTAGAAAAGGGATACAAAAGGTCAACATAGACTGTTAAAGAAGAAAGCATAAATCCAGTTGTTTTGACTGATGAAAAAATTGGGGTTCAAACATCTCATATAACTTGCCCAAGTATCAGATTTAAGAATAGAATCTGGATTTTTGATGGTTATTTTGTTTCTTTGCTGTAAGCCCAGAGGTTTCTCATATGTGAAAAACATTTTCTAGTGCTGGCTCCATATTAAAAAAACTGAACAAGGGCCTGCAGGGTAAGAGCATCTCTCAGATTTACGTACTGTGTATACTTTACTATGACAGGGGCTTCCAATGTCTGACAATTAAGTTAGAACTTGCCACTGTGTGCTTAAGTTAGCAGCGCTATACAAACAACTTGGTTAGGTTTCATAAGCTTGGTATATCAAAGTCTCACAGTTGTGTTCGTGTCAGTATGTGGCAGTGTCTTGCTGAGTGGCATCCATTATAGTTATTGCATGTTTTTGTGTGCCATTGTGAGAATGTTGAAGCTTGAATTAGAGCAAAGAACAAACTTTAAACTTCTTGTTAAACTTGCTCACCTGATTTGGCCCCCAGTCACTTTTTTCTCTACCTGAAGGTAAAAGAAATATAGAAAAGGAGACATTTTGATGACATTCAGAACATCAACAACAATAGCTCTGATGATCATTCCAGAAAAAGAATGACAAAATTGCAAGAGTTGAAGTGAAATCGGGACACATTAGTCCAAGTTTTGGGGGATAGTGCCATGAAGAAAATGGCAGTGGATGAGTGAACTTAATGTTTATTTGAAGGGAGAGAAAGCGTCACTAATGAAGAGAGGTCAGGATGGTCAGTAACAAGCAGAAGTGATGAAAACATTGTGTTAAAATTGTCAGTTGTGAGAAGCATAGCAGATCAAATAAACATCAGTAGAGAAATAGTTAGAAAAATCTTAACTGAAAATCTTGGCATGAGAAAGGTGTGTGCAAAATGCACTAGCTCACACAACACTATCTGTAAGGGAGTTGTAGTCAATAAATAAATAACTGTATTGGAACACTCTCGCTACTCACCTGATCTGACTCCCAATCTCTTTTTTCTTTACCGGAAGAGAAAGGAAATATTGAAAGGGAGCTATTGTGATGATATTCAGAACATCAAAGGTGATATAACAACAGCTCTGATGACTATTCCAGAAAAATAATTACAAAATTGCTTTGATAGATGAATGAGGGACTGGCATTGGTACACATCTTCCCAAGGGGAGCACTTCAAAGGTGACTGTAGTGATATTCATCAATGTGGCATGTAGCACTTATAGCATATGTTCGCGAACTTAATTGTCAATACATGTAGAGCACTTGGGGTAAAGTGTCAAGAGACAAGGTTAAAACAGATCTTTAAACCATATTAAAGTGATTGATCTGAAAGGAATGGGCAATCTGTGATGAGTTCCAAGTAGCATAATCATGTGCTCAGCTCTGCATTTTTTTATTTTAAACATGTGGCATATAATTTGGGATTAAGTACATAAGTGGTCATCGTACAGGTGAAGTTTGGTCCTCTTATTGGCCTTACTTTACCTGGTTTAGGATCAACTACCCGTATTGATGTTATGTGCCTCTGTCTCTCCTCTGGCAGCATTGTGCTCATTTTTGCTGCTTTACGAAGCATCAATTTGAGGGGATAAAGTTGGAGGTGAGGAGTTCAGACAGGAGAAAATTAGTGTTTAAAGGGATAAAAGAATAAGTCATATTTGAGAATAATTAAATGCATAGAATCAGCATGTCTTATTTATTGATAGAGTAAGAGAACAACAACAAAAAAAGAAAAAGTATAGCTTAAGGTTTCTGGATTATAAAACTAGGTGGATAATGGTTGCTATTCACTAAAATTTGAAATGAACTGGTATACAAAGGTCTGAGCAGAAGACAAAGGATTCCACTCTAGACATGTCTAAGTGAAGTGACCATAGGTTATCTACAGAGATAAAAGACCAAAATAGTAAAGAATAAATAATATATGTGTATATAAACCCTTCAAGAAGACAACTGATAATTTTCATCAGATTATAAAAGGATGCTCTAGTCCTTTAATGTTTTCTGAAGTTTTGCAGAGGAATTAAATCAATGTACTTTAGAGAACATTGATAGATTGAAAAAAAAGTGGCTATATCACATTTGGACTATTTTTTTCTCCATATTCAAAAGCATCTTATGAAGCCACTGAATTTTTGAGCTATAACAAGCTTAATCAGAAGAAATATGTTTAATATACTTTTGATTCTATCCTGATACGTATTTTTAAAATCTGTAGTCTATAATAGAGACAATGTTAGAAAGTGTCCTTTACTTTATACAGATCAGAAGACTTCTCAATCAAGACACTTTAGGTTAAGAAAAGAGTAACTTCCTTATTGTGACATAAGAAGTCTTTTTAAAAATATATTTTAAAAATATTCTAGCCAGGCTTGGTAGCTCAGCCTGTAATCCCGTGCTTTGGGAGGCTGAGGCGAGTGGATTGCCTGAACCCGTGGGTTCGAGACCCGCCTGGGCAACTTGGTGAGACCTCATCTCTACAATAAATCAAAAAATTAGCCAGGCGTGGTAGCACACACCTGTAGTTCCAGCTACTTGGAAGGCTGAGGTGGAAGGATCGCCGGAGCCCAGCAGGTCGAGGCTGAGGTGGCCGGGAGCATGCCACTGCATTCCAGTCTGGGTGATAGAGTGAGACTCCAGCTCAAAACAAACAAACAAAAAATTTCTAGTTGAACTTTTCCTGAAGTAGTTCCCTGATATGTCGATGTACTATATGCATGACGTGAGTACAACAGAGAGATGCCTGTGGGGACAAAAGTCTACAATCTTGTACACAGGAATCACACACTTATTTAGATCTCTGTCAATTGCTCTTAGCATGGAAGTGTTTTTTTAATGATCTTATTGCCCATGATGCTAAATATTTTGTTAAATAGAAAGAGAAAATTTAGAATTTGAGTAAATATTGTTGCTTAGCTGAAACACTGAAGTCAATTCCAATTCCCGCATCCCTCAAAGTAGTAGAAAATATACCTTAATTTTCAGTTTCACAAGCTCATTTTTGCACTATTTATAAGATGTCTTTGATGATTTTAAAAATGACACATAGGCTAAAATATTTCAATTTATTATTTATATTCTAAACCTTGAAAATATTTTTGAGTAGTCTCTATCATATTAAGGTATTTTCTTGAGTGTGTATACATGTTTAGTAAGTGAAAAATAAGTAGGATGTTACAATTTTTAAGTTGAATCAAATCTTTCAATCCAAATATAAAAAATATATTAATAAAAATATACCATTTTTGACATGCTGAGAATGAGATAATTAAAAGAATAAGAAGCATGACTAAAAGGACATTTTATTTCATACTAATCCTTAGTCTTTGTTAACCGTTTAATAAAATACCACAGGTGCGCGCGCGCACACACACACACACACACACACACACACACACACACACACACACAAAGATACAAACAGCTAATATTAAGATTTTTAACAAACATTTGTCAGAATTCAGGAAGGGTTTCCCCTGACTACAAAATATACAGGTATCTGAATGATGTTAGCATGTTGTCTGCTGTTGGTTTGAGAGTAAACTACCTTTTCTGATAATTAAGTGGTACATCTTTCCTTCCCAATTATCTATATTCATGATTGAAGAGGCAAGGTAGCCTATCCTAAAAATTGTCTCTGTGGAATGGAAGCTCATTCTAATACTGTCTTCACTATTATTCTTTCTGTATACACATAGTAGAAATTAAATATGCACTTACTGAGATTATTCTCTGTTAGATGATGTCTTCATCACTACTAATGATGAACACCATAGAGTCTCTGATTCATAGACATTCTTGCTTAGTAAGAGATGGAGACAAGTAGACACATCATTATAATGTTATTTTGAATGTTATGACAACAGTAAGTTATTAAGGGTTTGAGGAATGTTTATTCAGGAAGTATATCATCCACTCTCTGGGATATCTTACAGAAACTAATGTCTAAATCTGGACTTTTATGTAACTGGGAATTATTGAATAGTTGGGAATTATTGAATAGTTGTAAGCAGACAGAGGAATAACCAAATGTGCACTTTAGAAAGATCAGTAGAGTCACCAATTCTTCCAACATTAGTACCTCTGTTCACAGTCATGTTAAGAATTTAATTCCTAATGTTGCAACATGACTAGCAACAGAAAATGAAAAACATGCAGTAATTTTTAGCTTCTGTGTATGTGAGGTCAGTGCTCAGAATAATTTTGGTTTCAACTGTTAAGATAACATTCCTACCCATATTTCAGTTAAGATAACATTTACTGTTATATCTAGGCAAAGCGTATGCTCAGGTTTGTCTGGGGAAACCACTTGCTAATAAGTGTCCATTAGACTCAAAGTATGTGGTCACTTTATAAAATCCCTTAATAACTAATGATAAAAGTAAACATATGCTCCATTGTGAGTCAAGTCAGAAATCAAAAACAAAGTAAAGCATCATAACTCTAGAAAATTTACTATAATACTGATATAAATCAGATACCACAGAGATAATAATTGCAGGTGGCAACTAATATCCTTAGAACTGGATAATCGAAGGGAAGGGACTAAAATTACTTCAATTTGATAACTTGGAGAAGGTACCCCAGAAAGATGAATATCAGATTTCTGAGGAGTGGGTGCTGAATAGCAGGTGCTAGTGTCCCTGAGGGACTGTGACAGGACCGATTCTGCAAGTGTTGGAAAAAATGCAAGTTAGATTCAATTGCTGGAACTCTTAGAACTTTTTTTCCCCAAATGTTTAAAATTTTGGCCTAGATGATGCTGACAGAAACAGAAAGTAGACAGAAAGCTCAAAGAATGCAAGCCATCTCCAGTATTGCATTTCTCCAATAACTTTCTCTATTGGCAAAACCTAACTGGCAATGCAGGTGGGCAACACAGGTGGTTTGCACACCAGGCCCCTAAACTGCACACTCATTCACTGCTCACCTACTGGTTCACTGGCAAATGTTTACAAAGTAAAATGGAGTTAATTTTTTACTTGATTTTAAAATTTGGTCCTATGTAGTTGAGGATATCAGAATATCAGACAGATTAACTGTATTTTTGGTTCAGAATCTGCCTTAACGTGCATTATTTCAAAATTAATATACAGTCTATTAAATATTGGATTAGATAATATGATGCAAGATAATACCTTCGATATGATCTGAATGCATTTCTTTCACTAATATATTTAATCTATTTTTCCATATGTAAAATAGTTTGGTCTAAGCGTAATATAGAGAGTCATACAGTGTTCTGCTTTAGTAAAATTAGTTTCTTTGCTTAGTTTTTATTGCAGATACACACATTGACACACACACACACACACACACACACACACACACACACACACACACACACACACCTTGAGGTATGACATTAGTAAAGCTGATTGAATTTTCACCTTATTTGCAAGCATGGCCATGTTTCTTACTTTGCATGTCCTTCAGGTCTCATCAGAGCACAACGTTCCAAGTGACTTCAAAGGCTTTTCTGTACTGAGATCAGCTCTATGGGGCATAGAAGAAGATGAGAAATGAACCGACACCAGAGGTGCAATGAAAGATAAAAATCATAGCATCACCACAGCTCTTCGTTTAAGTGATGGGGTAAATTGCTGCACCCGGATATATGAATCTCATGGGTTTGTGATTGAAAAAATGATACGCATTCAAGGCAGAAAATAAATCTGAGTTCATTCACTGACTTTAGGAAAAGTTTTCCTCACTAAATATCATAAATAACTTTTTATTATTATTATGGAAATTTGTCAGA
Source organism: Cephalopachus bancanus (assembly GCA_027257055.1). Lineage (NCBI taxonomy): Eukaryota > Metazoa > Chordata > Mammalia > Primates > Tarsiidae > Cephalopachus > Cephalopachus bancanus. Next base: position 8,277,594 of record JAPVLO010000024.1, on the reverse strand, counting down.
TTTCTTTATATAGAAAAGAAAATAATAAAGGAATGAATGCTCAAACATAAAAGCAAAATGCAGCATCTAGTTCACAGTAGGCATTCCATGTATGCTGTTTGGATAAAATAATCACTTCAAAGTCCATTACTATTTTTTAAATTTGTACAGATACTGAGGAATTAATTAAAGACAGACCAAGAAACATATAAAAGAAACTTTACACGTCATATGTACCAACTTCTCTCCTCTTAGAAAGATTGGTCCAGAGAGGAAAGAAAAAAACAATGGTTTCAGATGATATCTCATCTGACACAATTTGTTGTAATAACATATTATAAACAGGAAAATTTAAAATATAACACAGCATATACATATATACATGTTAAAAAGAACACAATATCACAAAATAAAGTGCCTTATATTTTTTAGGTAGATTGTATGTGTACTTGATAAAACTTATGAAGGTTTGCATTTTTGAGGACTTGATTTCTTAAATAATTGTGGTTTATATTGGTAAATCTGAAATTTATTATCTAGATTTAGGATTAAATTATTCTCTCCTAATTCAAATTTTCCACTTGTGCACTTTCCAAATTTATCTTTATTTTCACAAAGTTTTCCACCACACAGATGTCACTTTGAGGGCTCTTAGAGATAATATATTACTTTACAAGTTATTGATAATGATGTGAGAGTAGAAATTATTGAAGTCATTTGGAACGCTAGTACAAGTCGAAACAAGTTTCTCTTCCACTTTTTAGCTGAATGACAGGTTATCGTTGAATGTGAATACTTAAGAACAGTATTGATTTCATTCTTTATTCTCACCATTTTCAAAGTTTCCTACCGAAATGTCATTTCTTGTGGTTGTGCCTTAGAGTATTGGCAATAAAGAGTACGTAAGAGATATATTCAGGTCTTAAATTATCACCAATAAAATATAATACATAGACATATTGTCTTAAAACCAGTCATGTTTCATAAATCTCTTTTTTACCATCAAAATATTTTCTCTCTATGCTCTAGCAATCATTCTGTCCAGTTTGTGTATCTTATACTCTAGTTTCATCTCTGCTATCAGGCTCCACATTAACTAGAGATTTAAAATATTACCAGTAGCTGGGAATGTGGTTGGAAGAATACATTTCCTATTTTTGGCAATGGATTTCCTCTTAAGCAATGTTAGGGTTTTCTTCTTTGTTTCTGGGATGTGGCCTCTGGGTATTGATTTTAGAGTTTTGTATACTTCTGACAATTTTCCAAATGGCTAGCAGCTCAACTGAATCCCCATTGCAGCCACCGCTGCCACAGTGTTCTTCAACCTTCATTTCTTTTCTTTTTTTTTTTTTTGAGTCTGAGTCTCACTCTGTCACCCAGACTGGAGTGCAGTGACTGCTCTCGGCCACCGCAGCCTCGACCTGCTGGGTTCCGGCGATCCTTCCGCCTCAGCCTTCCAAGTACCTGGAACTACAGGTGCGCTCTACCACACCCAGCTAATTTTTTATTTATTGTAGAGATGAGGTCTCACCAAGTTGCTCAGGCGGGTCTCGAACCCTCGGGCTCAGGCAATCACTCACTTCGGCCTCTCAAAGGCACGGGATTACAGACTGAGTCACCAAGCCCGGCTCAACCTTCATTTCTTGAAACATCCTTCTCCCAGTTTCATATTAATTGCCGAGAAAGAGGATCTTCTTTTCACCTCAACATTTGACTTTGAAGTCCACATCTCCAGTTCTGATCTATCTTAGCTAAGGTCTATTATTTCTTCTTAAATAACCTACTTTCACTATAAATTTAGCCTGAAACATTGGAGAGAGTGCAAAGATCCATTATTTTTCATATACTAGTCAAAGAAATGAAGAAAGAATAAAAATAAGGAATGAATGAAGGGAAGAAAGAAGGGAGGGAGAGAGGAAGGAGGGAAGTTCTTCCAACTGGAGGACTCATCCTGAAGACAAAGCATCAGTGATATCTTCAGCAGCAACAGGAGGCAGGGCCATCCCCATTGGCAGCTATATTTCAGTCATTATTTGTTACCAGTCTTGGCAAAGTAATTGATAGCATTCAAAGTGCTGTCAATAATTTCAGAACCTATTAGAAAAAAACAGTCCCTTCAACAGAAAATGGCGAAAATTCCAATGATTCAAATCCGAGACCTTGGTAGTTATAGAAGTTGAAAATAACTTAAAAAATGATCGATGTCAGCCGGACTCGGTTGGCTCAGCCTGTAATCCCGCACCTTTGGGTGACTGAGGTGAGTGGATTGCCTGAGCCCGCGGGTTCGAGACTCGCCTGGGCAGCGAGACCTCATCTCCACAATAAATCAAAAAATCAGCCAGGCGTGGTAGCGCATGCCTGTAATTCCGGCTACTCGGAAGGCTGAGGCGGAAGGATCGCCGGATCCCAGCAGGTCGAGGCTGTGGTGGCCGGGAGCAGCCACTGCTCCAGTCTGGGCGACAGACAGAGTGAGACTCCAACTCAAAAAAAAAAAAAAAAAAAAGATCGATGTCATAGGAGCTATTTCTAGGACTAGATTTTGGAGCACTGTCTAGAAACTTGCAGGATAAATTGATAGACATAGTTGGAGTTCTTATAAAATGTGCAGAAATTGAATGAAAATAATTCTATATTGTAATGTTTATTGTCGTTTCATCTTTACTTCTTATCCAGTGTTTCTTGCAAGATACAGACTTCATGAAATTCTGACACTTATGTAGGTTGTTCTTTATTTTCTTGCTGTGGTGGTAAATGGATGCTCAGCAGGATTTGATATTTAATTTTTCCAGGAAGATGCGAACAAGTGTTTTAAGTTGTTAATTTATTCATTCAAATTCTTCACAACAGGTGATCCTTACTTCGTGCTGTAATACTTAATACTGGCCATTTCTTCAAAATCTTAATCTAAAATTGTTTTTGCTAATACGGATATTTCTTCTTAATTTCCCAAGTCTACATTGCACTACCATCCTTTTAATATTCTAGTTAAAAAATTTTAACATCATCTTTGACTATATATTATTGTGAATCTACATCTCACAGATATGAAAATCAGTAAGTTATAACATCCCAAATCACAATTCTCCTTCTAATCGCCACAAGCAAAATATGTACTCAGGAATTGTTTCATTCCTGGGCCATAAGAATAGTTTCTTAATAGTTTCTCTACTGCCATTTTTTTCTTCTTTAATTATATCTGCACATTTCTGCTAGACTAATCTTCTCTAAACTATTTTTATCTTGATATATAATAGGAGAAAATATTTCATTTATCTATGCAAAAGCCTATGATAGTTTTATGTTGTTTATAATATTAAATTTAAATGCATGTCTGATTTGTTTGATTTTTAAATAATTTGATCATAGATTATTTTTCTCACTTTAGTCAATTACTTAATTAGAAAAATCTTTCACTTATTTAGTAAATATAAACTACTAATTGGGTGAGTTCTGTCTTCCCAGTAATAATATAAACTTCTTAAGGGCAAAATAATGTCTAACACTTGTTTTTATTTTTCTCAGAATCCATCATGGTAATTTAAAAAATTTAGCTTTTTAATAATTGAAAATTTATAAAAGTGAAAAAATAAAGTCAATATCTAAATGCTTCTGAAATATATTTATTTTAAATCAATTAAGTAGTATGCAAAATTTAAAAATAAAATTTGTAAGAAAAAGCTTTTATGGTTCAAATTAGTATGTTATTCATATTTTCATGTTCTTTGTACATAGATGAGAATAGTAACTCACCATGTTTTCCAAAAGACAATGTGCTTCTCGATGATACATTTCTTGCAGATTTGTTTCAAAGGTCAGTGCACTGTCATTTAATAAGGAAATTGTTTTGTATGTTTTAAAATAGTTTTGAAAACTTCAATGTACAGTTTACACTCTTTGATAACGGTTTATTGCATTGTCATTGCAATGTCAAGTTCCCTCATAAAGTTGAATCCACTTATAATTTAATCGAATGCTAATGGTATTAATGCTATTTTGATTATGTATAACAAATCTTCTTTAATCTACTTTCCAAAATACATTTTTCATAATGAGAAGCAACTTCTGCTCACTTAAAAAAAAAACCCTTCTATTTCATTTTTCAATGTCACACAACTGTCATTACATTTGATGTGTAATCTCACATTTCCAGTTTATATTTGCTATTGTGTAGGAAAATTAGTTAATTCATTCAAAAAACCTTAGATCTTAAATGAGTTAGTTCATTCAAAAGACCTCAAATTAATGGCATGTTAAATCCAATGCTTTTAACCCATTGAGATTGTTTCTCTTCCCCGCTATATACTCAAATAAGTGCTGTTTTGTTGACATTTAATACTTAACATGTCAGAGATCAAGTTTATTATATTCACTCAGAAAATTTATCATTTTTCAAATACCCCAAAGTGCTCAAGCATACATTCTTCTCTTTCTCCTTCAGATAAGTTGTTGGATGCTTGTCTTTTCTGAAGATTTTAAAAGTGAGTGAGAAATTTTATATATCTATAAATTTATTGTATATTTATAAAATAGAGAAAATTCCAACTGTTTCTATTTAATATTAATTGATAATGTCAGGTCTTTCAATGGACATACGAATCTGTTCCCTTCAGCAGAAGTCTGGAAACCTGAGCTCTTTAACTCTACAAAGTGGTGACTGAAAGTAAGTAGTTTAATTTCTTTTGTTCTCCATTCTTTCTTTCATTTGTGTCATTATTGAAGTATCTCTCAGAGGTTCTTTTAACACTGAAACTGGTCATAATTAATTCAGTGGGTGGTGAGAAGTCTGTGAGGTACATCTTTATGGTTAAGCAATCATGGATAACCAATATTTGACTTCCCACTAACAATACTGTCTGCAAATGCAAGTTTGTCTCAGATGATAACTTGCCACCTTGCATATACATTTTATATTATCAAAATTAAAAAACAATGACTTTTAGTGATAATAATCTGAGATATACATTTATTATATAAATATGGATTACTATAATTATCATTTCTTCTTAAAAAACATTTGAAAAAATTTTAATTCAATCTGTTTTTTATTAGTGTGGAATAGGAGATCCATTTCCTCCTCTGAAAATGGAATGCATTTAGAAATGGGGAAAGAAACGATGTTCCTTTGGCAAGATCCCCTGGGCTAAGATGCCAGACTCATTTTTCTTCATTGTTCAGTGTTAATTTGGTTCAGTTTTGTTTGCTGCCAATGCAGTGTCATTTAAAATCCAGAAAACAAGAAAATAAATTGCATCCTAGTAATTCAATATATTTGGCCCTTGGGGACTTTTGTACTTGTGAATGTTTAATAATCTATTTATTCATTTCTACTTATGATATAAAAATTGGAAAAACAGCATTTTAATATAAAGAATATTGAACATATGTCTGTGAAATCTCCCACATAATGTTAACTACCATACCTACTAGATCAAATCAGTTGGCTCAGAAATTCATAGCTATCATTTTTTATCTTCTTATGAAGAATTTTGGAAAAGATGGAAAATCTATCAGCAAATGTATACTTAAACAGAATAAATGATTCTATTTTTATAACTTTCTATTCAAATTGATATGTATAAACATATAATTATTTTGGCATAGATTCTACAACATATTTTATGGAGCACATACAAAAAGAGATACTGTTAGTAAAATTATATTCCACTCATAACTATTTGGCATATGAAAAGAAAAATATATTATAGTGGTGTTACCACTAATGATCTGTTTGGTTTTCTACCATGTAAAAGTAAGAGTCTATTTTTGGTTTTTATTTCAGTTGCATAAAATTTCCTTCAGAGTTGGACTTGTTTAAAAAAGGTTTCTGGATTAATAAACATTTTTTAACAAATAGTATTATTTAAATACATTTTTAAAGAGGCAAGCTTACAAGAATAAAAAGGATGGCAGCTTTATATTTACTGCCCCGTTATTATTGTCTTAACTACCACAGAACTCCTTTATCTCTTTCATGCCACACAGCTGCTGAGGCTAGAGGTTGATAGCAAGGTCTCAGATATAACTGCAGTCCTCCAGGAGAAAGCTGGTATGACAGTATTCCCCACTGGGCTTTGTTAACACTTTGAGAAAAGTGGAGGGAAGTTTAGGATGAAGATCTAAATAATCAGATTAATTTCAAAGAGAATCTGACCTGCGGCTATCCTGGATCCCAATCTCCCTAATGAGAGAGGTTGCATCTCTTCTCTTGAGTGCTTCATGGAGGACAAGCCGGTCCCTCTGCACTGGAGGAGATGTGGGACACAACCCTGGTATGTCGTTTGTTCTGTGTGCCTAAAATTATAATGCCATGGAACTAAAATCTTGACAGTTACTTCTCCTTATGTCAGGATATATTATTTTGTACCTCTCTCTAGATCACTGCCATGTCACTTCAGTGTGAGGATTGAGTCTGTGTGTGAAAGCAAGAGAAGACTTTGTGCTGCTAAGGGGCTCCAGCAGATAGAGAAAGGAAAAGAAGGTGAACAGACAAAAAAAGAAACTTTATAATAAAATAAAACTGCTCTTAGGTGAAAGGTATCTTAAGGTATCTTTTTCTTTTCTTTTCCTTTCTTTATGAATTGGAGTCACACTTTGCCACCAAGGCTGGAGTGCAGTGGCATGCTCATGGCCACCCCAGTATCGACCTGCAGGTGAAAGATATTTAAAAGAAAAACAACAGGTGCGATTTAGCTTTAAAAATTTTTATTTTTAACAAAAACAATCAACACATTTATGGCTTGATAACATTGATCAGATTTGAGAAGTTCACAGTCACTATTTCTTCAGTTATTGTTCTTCTCTGTTATTTACCTTCTGCTCTATTGCAAATTCAATTATGTGTAGGACAGATAACTCATTCTTTTGCTTTGTCCGTTTACCTAAATATTTATTCTTTACTATCTTCTACCTCACTTCACTTCTGTTTGCTATTCTGCATTTAATCCATTCACTAAATGTCTACTTTCAGTTAACAGCATTTCTCAGATTTAGAATTTCCAAAGATTTTCTATTTTTACAGATTCCAGTTTTCTGGTACAAATCTTTAAATTTTTCCCTCTTCTCTTGAATCTATTAATCACAGTAATTTTAAAATTCTTGTCTAAGACTCTCGTGTCTCTACCATCTCTGTCTTTGTTTATTTTATCTGATATTCTTCAATTTCTGTTATTTCTATTCGTCTTCTGGCATTCCTGAAAAGTCACTTATTTAATGTCAGCATTGTGTTTAAAAACTGTGGAGGCTATGCATGATCCTATATTCTTCTGTGGTCTATTTACTTCTAGAATGCAGTTAGACGGACGAGAAAATGTTTCTTGTCTACATAGGAATGAGATATTTCAGTCTTTGTGAAAGTTAACCCATTTTCTTTTGGTTTTTGTTTAGGACAATTTTAGTTTATGCCTCTTTTCCTAACATACTTATTAAGAAATTCTTTTATATAATCAAAATGTTTAGTGGACATCAGGGGTCAGCATCTTTTTCACAGCCAAAGATTACATGTTTGAGACTTTGTAGGTCAGGCAACACATGCATGAATGGTTGAGTCATTATTGCAGTAAAATTATTTACATAAATAGATGTTGATTGCTGATATCTAATTTAGATCATAAACATATTTCCCCTCCATTTCTTTGCCTTTGCCCCATGACTTTAAGAAATGAAGAATGCCTCAAAGAGAAAGCAGCGCAGAAAGGCAGGTTCATTTTTCTGCAGTTCTCTTTTCTACAGGATCATTTTCCTCTAGTATTAACGTACTTTGTAGATTTGAGTTGCAATTATTTGTCCCCATATTACCATGAGACCACCATCAATTCCGAATCACAGTTTCTACCTGTTTACTAAGATTTCTACTGTTATTAATCAGCAAATACCTGGAAGGAAAAGTGACAGAGAATGTCTGCCTCTTGTCAATATGCTTGTCTTCTCTCTGAGAGGTTGGCCCTGTAAAATCTGGCTTTCTTAATTGCACTCTTGACCTTTACAGAGAAGTTTTTAGAATTTTTTACAGCTTTTCCATTTTATCGTGAAGGGATAAATTGATCTAATACAAGACAGTCTATCACAACAGGAAGCAGAAGTCCCCAAAGGGAAAATATACAAGCAAGTTGTATCATCTCAAGCAAATCAACAAAATATAAAGACATGGAAAACAATAATAACAATGAAATATCTAAAATTAAACATTGAATATGAAAACAGAACTAAATTCAAGTATATCAAGTATTTCATTATATATTGAAAACTAATCTTAATAATGGAAAATAAAATCTAAATAAAAGAATGTCAATGGGCTTGTGATAGGAAGATTAATACAATAAAATTGGCAATGTTTTCTGAATTATGCTATAAATTTAATGTCACTTTTACAGGAATTACAATCGCTATTTCTTTAGTTGGGCAAGATGATTTCATGTTCCAATTGAAAAACAAATGCCTTGGAATAGCCAGAACAATTGAAATAAAGAAGAAAAGATAGAGAAGGCTAAACTTATACCAAAACCATGTAAAAGCATCAAAATTAACAATAATTGTCATTTGTATAAAAATAAAAAAATTCAGAGTGAAACAAAGCAAAGAACAAGTAGATTCTAGTGAATACATACTTTGAAACTTTATGTTTGACAGTGGTGTATTTAATTTTGTGGGAACATTATGAGGGATTTAACAAAATATGTTGACTCAACTGGGATTTCAAATTGAAGAACATATAGGTTACCATGTCATGCTACTTACAAAAACACATTTTAGGTAAAGTGTGAAGTAAGAGTAAAAATTAAGTATCTTAAAATAAGATGTGGACTGGTCACGGTGACTCATGCCTGTAATCCCAGCACTTTGGGAGGTTGAACTGAGTCAGGATTGCCTGAGTCCAGGAGTTTGAGACCAGCCTGAACAGCATGGCGAAAACTTGTCTCTACAATTAAAAAAAAAAAAAATACCTGGGCGTGGTGCCATGTGCCTGTAATCCCAGCTACTTGGAAGGCTGAGGTAGAAGGACCTTCTAAAGTCCAGTTGGCCAAGGCTGTGATAGCTGTGATTGTGCCATTGCACTCCAGCCTGGGCGACAGAGTGAGACTCTGACTCAAAAAATAAAAACTGAAATAAGATGTACGTAATGAATTAAATGAACATAATATTAGGTACAAAGAACTTTCAACCATTTTAGGAAATCTGGAAGCTATGAAAAAATAAAGACAGATATATTTGACTATATTTTTTTATCATGCTGAATCATAAAATATACTAGAAGATAAATTAATATACCTATGATTGATTAGAATTAATATATTTAACTGAGTTAACATCCATAAACAAGCAAGGCAAAACATTCTGAAAATGTGTGGAAATATACATAATATTTATTTTTGCATAATATTTCGCATAATGTTTATTTATGCAAATATACACAATATTTATCATAATGTTTATTGATATTGCATTACAATATATGACACGTCGTTTTTCTCTCATTTAGCAACAACTATTGTTGGCAAAAAAAGGAAAGCACTAAAATATATTACTAGGAGAAATATAAATTTTACAGTAGTTGGGAAGTTTTATGGTGAAAGTCATTAAAATAAAAATTGTAGCCGGGCTCGGTGGCTCAGCCTGTAATCCAGTGCCTTTGGGAGACTGAGGTGAGTGGATTGCCTGAGACCACGGGTTCGAGACCCGCCTGGGCAGCGAGACCTCATCTCTACAATAAATCAAAAAATCAGCCGGGCGTGGTAGCGCACGCCTGTAATTCCGACTACTTGGAAGGCTGAGGCAGAAGGAGCGCCAGAGCCCAGCAGGTCAAGGCTGCAGTGGCCGGAAGCGGCCACTGCACTCCAGTCTGGGCGACAGAGTGAGACTCCAACTCAAAAAAAATAAATAAATAAAATAAAATAAAAATTGTATATTTAACATTTCTTCTGTGACTCTACCCTGTGGGAGTACAAACATCACCCATACACTTACAAGGATGTTTATTGTAACTATTTTGTGGCAAAAATAAAACATGATAGATGTTAATCTATAAGAAAATTGTTGGATAAAATATGACATCTAAAGCGTGAAAATATGAAGATATTAATATGAAGAGAATGCTCACTAAAAAGTTCTTCCATTTTTGTAATACCTAGTGAAAACTGTAAGACACAGAACAGGGAGGTATATGATCACATTTTTATAAAGCAAATAAAGAAGTTTAAAAACATATTTACACCTCCAAATATAGTATTTTATGTAATATATTAGCATCAAAACAATGGAGATAAATAACATATTCACTTATTTGAGTGGAGGTGAGACATGGAGTTATGACACAGCAAGGGAAAATACTCAATTAACTTAGCCCTCACCTATGAAACTCTACAGAAAGTGTGTGTTTTATAAGATTTTGAACATTAATAAAGTAATTATTAAAAGGTTTAAAGAAGATGGATAAGAAATCGTCACACACTGAAAATACAAGTTCATCTGGGACACATAGAAAAGTTCTTGAATATTACCAGAACTAGGTCCTTAACCACACTTCTTATAAACAGTTCTTTAAAACCTTGCTTCTCGAATGTTGTTTTTGCATTAGCTGCATTGTTATTGCCTGCGAACTTTTCAGAGAAACATACACCTGGCACAGCCCAGAATTATTGAAACAGAATCTTTATTTTTATCAAGCGCCTTAAGAAATTGGTATGTAAATTAACGTTTGAGGAGCAGTGCCTTAGTGGGTGACAGATGGACTAAAGTCAGAACTCACAATGTATTTTTCCATTTACTGTGCACAGAGAACTGTAAAACATTCTTATTTTGAAAAATATAATAGACAAAGTCAATGTTAATGAAAATAATGACAATAAAGTAAAAAATAACTATGCGACAGATATAGGAAGGAACACAAAAATAGTTAATTCATTATTTTTAGAAAACAAAATGCTTATCATTGAAGTTATTAGAGTCTTAGTTCTCTCAACTAATAAATGGATTCTTAATAAAATAAATCTGTTTTATTGAACTGTTACAACAAAATGTGTGCAAAATGATTTAAATACTGAAATGTTTTACATAAATACAAAGACATTATTCTAGTGAGGTACTTATTAAATGCACACATATTTTTTTTTTTCTTTAGTATTTTTTAAAACTAGAATTTCCTAGAAGGTCATGGAAAAAACTTCAGTCATTCATGAAAACTAAAGAAATAAAATATTATGCACTTATTCATTAACAAACATTTGCAGTTATTAAAATTTTACCCTCAATTCTGTTCTTGTTTGCCCTCAATATGAGTTAATGATTTGCATTAATCTCATATAGCGTTTCACAAGCATTTTGTAATTTTTAGCGTTTTATTAGGATTTTATTACTATAGAAATATAATATTGGGTTTTTTATTATTATAGAATAAAGAGAACAAATTTTTCTCTAAATCTAGCAAACGATTATTAGGAGAGAGAATTTAAATCTCAGTTAGCAGATAAGAAAATGAATATGTAAATAATGCCATTGTCTTGCAACCCTACCAGAGATTGATAGAGTCAGCACTGAACTCTAAATTAGTTTCTACAAATTCTCATACCTAATTTTATTTTAGTTTTGTAATAAATTAAAGTCAATACTCAGTAATTGAAAAGTCAATATTTAGTGTTGAAATATTAAAATATTTTCCATAGTAATTAATGACCAATATGGGTGTGAGAAGATGATGTTTTTGTTATAGCCAGTTTGTATGTTTTGTTAGAAAATATTTTGAAATGTCTGGGTCTAAGCCCTTAATGGTATAACACATTTTATTAAACTTTTTTTAAAAAAAGAAAAACAGAACTTTTGATTTACATAAGTTGTTAAAACACAAAATTGATTTTTTTCTGTATGAAAATATATTGATTGTGAAAAAGAAGAAATATCCTAGTTTACTAAATACTTCACTTTTGATAGTCAAAATCCAGCACATTGAAAATATTTTCTTTTTATATCACTTCATGTCTCTCTCTCTCTCTCTCTCTCTCTTCTCTCTTTCTCTCTCTCTCTCTCTCTCTCTCTCTCTCTCTCTCTACACACACACACACACACACACACACACACACACACATTTTAATTTAATCCTCCACATTAGTTCATCGTATCAAGAACATGTCTTAAATTTACTCAGTTCTATAAGAATTCTACTCAATGTAGGCAATAAGATGAACATTTCTGCTCTGTAGCTAGAACAGAAATTAAAAGATCGCTTATCTTTCCCTGTTTTTCCATAGTTTTGCAGAAACAATGACAGCAGGAAAGAATCTCACCCCCACTTAAAAAAAAATTATGCTCCTTAGTGCAAGGAAAAAATTAACCAGTGGTGGACTGGCAGTTATCTCTCTGGAGTGGGTTAAATCATCAAAGTTTATTGCCCAATTCAAAGCACACACCTCAAAGATTTAGCATGAGGTTTGTGATTGCACCATTGGTCAGTGAATTATATCATTGTTTTTAAGGCTCATTTCTTAAGTTATATTGTACATATTCATATACCTCTGGTAAAATTAATAATATCAGTGCATATTAAGGCAATAATCGAAAATAATAATATAGCACAAATAGTATATCAATATTCTTAAGGGAGGGCTAAATATTTACATAGAGCAGTAAAATTTAGAAGGAAGCAAGTATGGTGCGTAATCCAGGGAAGAAAACCCTTTACAGGAAGACGTTAGGATACATTAGGCCATGGATACATTAGGCAATCACTGACTGCTGGGGAGCTGTCACAGAAAGACACTGATGGAAATATACAGAGTCTCATGGTAAACTTTCTTTGATCTAGAAATCTGTATAGGTTATTTCCATGCAAGCAAAAATAAAATGTCTGCCGCTTGCTTCTTTCTCCTTTTACCTAAAGTAAAAGAACCAATGGATTTTTTTTCTGCAGATCCACATGAGCCCAAGCTCTGACCCATGAATCATAAATTCTAGTTAATGCAAAGAATACTTTTATAATTCTTGATAGACAAAAAAGATGACACTGGGATTATCTGAATTTATAAAGGGAAATTGAAAATGTATATTTACTTCAGCATATTTACATTGAAGTGAAAAAAATAAACTATTTGAATAGTTTCTTACCCACTAAATGAAAATACTGATTTGGTAATTCTTAAATTTTTGTGAAATCTCTATCACAAATTTTAACTTGGGCAAATTATTTAAAAGTTTATTGAAACTATTTCCTTATTTTGTAAAGTGAAGTATCAGTATATAATCTGAGATCCCTCACGCTTTAAAAAAATAAAGGTGTATTTTTATGATCTGGGAATATAGCATTAAAATAAACTTTAGCTTTCTCAGTATTTTGTAGGTTTTCTACAAAAATAATCATGGTTGAAATATACATTTTTATAAGATATTGCAAATAAAGCACATGTGAGTCAATTTCAGGAAAATATGTGAAACTTGTTAAAGAGGAAAAATCTGTTTTGCAGTAACCACATGGCTCAAAAAAAGAGAATATAATTAGAGATATGAAGACCAAAATTCAAATCCCAATTTCCAGATTACCTCTGCAAAAGATAAAGTAAGGAGGGAATAGAGTAAAGTGATCAGGATGTATTCTGGAGCTCAACTACCTGTCACTAAACCCAGGTTCTGCCTCTTAATTACTTGACTATGAGCAAGTTTATTTAAATTCCTTGTGCCTCAGTTAACTCGTGTATAAAACAAGAGTTAGTTGTGATTAAAAAATGATTTAATGTGTATATAATTCTTAACAGACTGCCTAACACTTAGAGTATATAACTATCTTTGTTTATTTCTCATTATTAAACTATTGCCATATTATTTCCAAGGAGAGAGGTATTTGCCATTACACAATATATTGAAACATGTTGAGACAGTTTAGTCCAAGTCTTTCTTTCCAGGTAGGTTTCTAAAACTGTTTCACAAGTATAAAACCCATTTTATATTAAAGTTCCTTTTGCACTGATACAGGAGGACAGGAGGCAAAACACCAAATTATATTACATATTTCTTAAAATGCAAAGTTTAGTTTTCGAAAAATCTAAAGAGGCAAGGAATAGAAGCCCTTGGCTTAGGGAAATCAGCATATATTCTCGAGGTCATTTAAGAGAGGGAAAGCTTCAGCAACATAGCAACAGAATGGGGCCAAGGAGACCCAGCACAGAAAGGGATTGCTAAGCGCTTTCAGTGTCACAGTGCCTGATATTTAATTTATGTTGTGTTGTCATCCATACTCTAATCTTTAGTTTGGGGGAAAACACTGCTAAATCAAATGACTTGTGTTGATTGAAGTCTGAGGAAAAAAGGAGGAGAGACCATGCCATTTATTCTACATCCTCCACTCTGCTCTTAAGATGAGAAGAGGCATGTAGAGCACCCCGGTATAAAAATGAAGATAACCATTACCCAAAGTGGTTGAGAATTGAGCCAAAGGCAACAATTTAAAACAAGAGTTGGTTATCTTCTCCCCAAAGGTTGTTGTTGGAGGCTTTGTAGAAGATGAGTTGATTGAGGAATTTAGGCTTTGCTTCCGGAATCTCTATTTTGTTCCATTGGTCTATGTGCCTGTTCTTGTACCAATACCAGGTTGTTTTGATTACTGTAGCTTTATAGTAAAATCTGAAGTCTGGAAGTGTGATACCTTCTGTTTTGTTTCTCTTGCTAAAGATTGTTTTGGCTATTTGTGGTTGTTTATGTTTCCATATGAATTTCTGTATTGTCATTACCAGGTCTGAGAAGAATGATGCTGGTAACTTAATAGGCATTGCGTTGAATCTGTAGATTGCCTTTGGTAGGATGGACATTTTAACAATTTTGATTCTTCCTATCCATGAGCATGGAATATTTTTCCATTTGTTTGTGTCTTCTTGGATTTCTTTGAGCAGTGTTTTGTAGTTCTCATTGTAAATGTCTTTAACTTCCTAAATAAATAAATAAATAAAATAAAAAATAAAACAAGAATTGGTTGACAGCCATTAGAAATTTAAATCTTCCTACCTCTCTCCTCCATCACCAGATACAACCTGAACATGTAGAGAAATATTCAGAAGGTTGCTGAAGACTAAGGTATTTAATTTTGTTAACAAAAAAAGAAGTTTTTTTTGTTAACAAAAAAAGAAGTTAAATATAGACAAAAAAGATATACCAGGCCTTATAGGAAATATGCAAAAACCCTTCAAAAATGTAATATTTCATTAAAACAAATTATTTCCAATGTCATAGTTTTTAAAATCTACTTTAAAAAATATAAGTTCCATGAAAGCAAATGTTTTCAGTTTTGTTTGCTGTAACCCTAATCCTTCAGCATTGCCTGACACAAAGCAGGTACTCAACAAATATCTGTAAATGAATGAATGAGTGCATATTTATAATACATGCCTCACTGTAAATAATCAGTTTCTCTTTGTAATTTGTTAGAGTTGTTTATATAATAGAAATTCATGCTGCACAGCAATCACATTAAAAATTGAGGGAGTGCAATATTTCCAAGCTATACATTGGACAGGAGACTAATATCCAATATTTATAAAGAACTCTAACAGCTACAACAAAACCCCAAATAATCCCATTAAAATGTGGGCAAAGAACATCATAAGCATATTTCAAAAGAAGACATACAAATGGATAACAATATGAGGAAATGCTCATCATTCTTAATCATCAAAGAAATACAGGTTAAAACCACAACGAGAGATCATTTTATACCAATTATAAAAACCATTATTAAAAAGACAAAAAATAGCAGATGTTTGCAAGAATGTGGAGAAGGAATGCTTATATACTTTTGGTGAGAATGTAAATTAGTACCTTTATTGGAAACAGTTTGGAGATTTCTCAAAGACTAAAAATAGAAACTACTGTTCAATAAAGCAATCTCATTACTGGTTATCTACCCAAAGAAAAATATATTATATCAAAAAGCACCTTCACTTCTATGCTTAGCATGGTACTATTCACAATAGCAGATATATTAAATCAACTTGTGTTTATCAACAGAAGAATGGATAAAGAAAATATGGCATGCATACATAATGAAAAACTATTCAGGTATTAAAAAATTGTGTCTTTTGCAGCAACATGAATAGAACTGTAGGTCATCATTATAGTGAAACAACTCAGAAACAGAAAGACAAATACCACATGTTCTCACTCACAAGTGGGAGCTAAATAATGTGTACACATGGATATAAAGTGAAAATAAAAGGCAATGGAGACTCCAAAGGTGGTGGGAGGAGACTGGATGATGGAAAATTACTTACGGGTACAATGTACATTATTCATGTGATGAATACACTAAGATCCCTGGCTTCACCACTATGCAATATATCCATGCAACAAAATTATACTTTTTACTTTAAAGTTATACAAATAAAAAATAAAAAGATAAAATTTCAAATATTGAGATAGTGTAGTATTAAAGAGTACATACAAAATAATTTATTTAAGTAGAGATATTTGTAAAACAAATAATTCATTTTTTTCTGTTTTGGATTTTAGTATAGTCTCTAATATGAGTCTTTGCATCATTTTTCTCTCTCTTTTTCTCTGGAGAGTGGTGTTTCTTCCACAGTTAACTGAGCAGAAATTTAAGAACTTTATCAGAAAATAGCTACCAAAAAAATGAATGCTTTTCAGGGAAACTGGGCTGCATTTCTTCTTTGGAGTCTAGCCAGGATTAGTTAACACTAAGAAAATGAGACAATATTTCTGTTGTTCACACACACCACATTTGTCACAAGCAATAAAGTAAAGCTTCATATTGGCAACAACCAAATTTGGTCTGACATTTTCAGTCCTGATGTTCTCAGCTGTGTAGTACAGCTTCAAAATAAATGACAGCAAAGCAGCTATCGCTGTTTCTTGCCAGGACCAGAATTTTGAAGTATAACCAGGAAGAAGTATTTTTTTTTTACCATATCTATATGCGTACTGATAGACTCAAAGAAATTAAGTGTATAGAATGGGAATTGAAATTTTGTTTTTTAAAGTGAACTTGTGTGATACCAGCTCCCACTGTTCTTTGACAGATGGATTCTTTTTGGCAGATGATTATGCAAACTGTTCTTTTTGTGCCTATCTACATGAAATATATTCTATAAACACATTGAAGCATCATGCTTCTCTGAGTCCTCAGTACTTGGGAATATATTAGCACCACAATGATTTGGATGACAGGATTCAAAAGTGTCTGAGAGTGGAAACTGGGGGAATACTAGTAGTGTGATTGCTTTGATTCTTACAAGAGCCCTGGTAGGTAATAATGTGATTCCCATGGAATTTCACTTAGAACATTTTTATGTCAAATAAAAGAAAGAAACAAACTCATGGATAATAGAGAAAATTCCAAATGAGCCATATATAAATAGTTTTTAATAAGTGTTTTAACAGATACTAAAAATTAATGCAATTGGAAAGTAGTGCTTGAGAAATTGAAAATTCATGATTAGCTTTCCCAGATTATTCTGCCTTTCAAGATTTAATTCTCAGGGTCATATTTCCTCATTACTGACAGTTTTGTAATGACTTATCTAATATATTGACCACACAGAAATTTTGCTGTTTGTATTTCTGCAATCAAGGATATAGAGAGTTGACTCAGTTGTATTTTTGAAAAACAATTTTAATGAGAATTTTCTTGAGGAACTACCACCAAAACAAGTCTGTGTTTTATAAGAGAAATCTAGATGCTTCAAACAAGCCAGAGATATTTTGTTAGTTAAACACGTCTAGCCATTCTCTAGAGCATTATACAAGTGCTATACTATACATTTAGTGGGTCGATGAAATGTTACCTTACACACTAGTCTGGTCAGTCACCTTACCAACAATTCTGAAAGTTTGTCTCCTTGAGGACATTATGGAAGCCTTAACCTCCTGGTCATTAACTGACATTACAGGGAACTTTGTATGAGACAAAAAGGATGGAGATGAAAATAAAAGATTTCCTGACATTCATTCAAAAAAGTTTCGGGAAAGACACATAAGAAACTAACAGGAATGAAAAATAATAAAAACTATGTCCTCTTGATTTCTTATGTGTAATTTGCTGTCTAAGAGTCAGAGATTTTTAAAATGTCAATTATGATCCCTTATTTTCCAATAACTAAAACCAAACATTGCAAAGGGATGACACATGGCTATAGATAAAATTGTGGTGATGACAGTAAGAGTTTAATTAGATAGATAGGTAGATAGATAGATAGATAGATAGATAGAGATATAGATGTAACAACAGAGAAAAACATCTGTGTGCGTGTGTGTGTGTGTGTGTGTGTGTGTGTGTGTAAAACTATCTTCTAACTTTAAATGAGTGAGGTCAAACAGACAGGCAGTCAATCTATGAAAGATACTCCAACTGTAGTCACATATTAGACCTATTTTTGTGATTGGATTGGGAATTTTGATTTTTTTGTTTAAAATTTATTGCCACACATTCAATTAGATCAATTCAAATTACATTTTGACTTGTGATCAACTAAACCAACATTACAGGTATCTAAATATTTGGCTTGTGGGTATAATATATCATTGTCATTGGTCGGTTATTAAAATCTGATTCAGTTAGAACTTAATGTCTTTGGTGACTCAATATGTAGGAAAAAATGAGAAAAGAGTTTGGGAATAGAGAAGATGAACCAAGAAGCTTCTACTATCTTTCCCTTTATTACCACATAATCAAATCCTCTTCCATAGTGGAGTTAGTATAACATAATTAATAATACATTTTTTCAACAAATATGAACTAAGTACATGTATATTGAAGTATTTCTCTAAGTGAGAGAGACATAGCAAAGAAGGCAAATAAACTTTCTTATTTTATGGAACTTATGTTCTAGTTGTGGCAAGAGTGGGTATATTCAGATAATAAGCATTTAAAGAAACAAACAAAACAAAAGCTAATGTGACGGGTTTGAGAGTAAAATCATACCCAACAATGGGAGTGCATTCTTATGAAATCCCATTTAAGTATCAAATAGTGAACCAAACTAGCTCTGCAAAGAGTTGTGTAAAGAGAATTCCACACAGAAAGGCAGAAACACTCTATTGTGAGCATATGCTGATGTTCCAACAGTCGATTTCTGTGTAGCAATGCCAAACTTTAGTGGCTTGAATTTGACCTTGCTCATGACTTTGTGAATGAAAAATACAAGATGGGCCCTGTAGTATGCAAGTCTTTGAAGTATGTGCTACATGTTATAGCAATTCAACTACGGCTGGAACAGCTATTTCCCATCTGATAAATCAGTGCTGATTGGTAGCTCGTAGCTTAGCTAGGGTTGTTGGCTTAGACTCTCTTATCTTCAGCATATGGACCTTTCAAAGTGCTTGCTTCAGTTTTCTTATGGCTTGGTGGTTGGCATCTAAGTGGAAGTGTTTCAAGATATAGAAATACACACATTCCCATTTCTTATTCCATCACTTCTGCCACATTCAAAGTAGTCACAGAGTCTACAATTTCAAGAACAGTGAGTATGAACTTCAAATCTCAATGAGAGAAGTGCAAAGAACGTATGACTATCTTTACTCTGTCACAGTAAAGCTCTGGCCAAAAATTATTTACTTCAGTCCCACATGAAAAATACACTCACCTTCTTCCAAGACCACAGCAGTTTCATTTCAACACAGCACCAGTTTCAAGATAAGGATCCAGGATTTCATAATCTAAATCAGATTGTGGTGTTGAGGAGGTTCCTCACATGGAATAGCAAGTTAGTGCTGGGTGCTGGCTGCTGGCTGGGAACTCAGCCAGGCTAGTCTTTTCCATGAAGCAGCTTTGACTTTCTCACAACAGGATGACTGACTTCCAATAATGAATGTTCCAAGAAACACAAAGTAGAAGTTGCCAATCTCTAAAGGCCTTGAGTCGGAAATAGAGCAAAACCACCATTAAAATCTATTAGTTGAAGCAGTCACAGAGCTCACTCACTAGATAAGATCATCAATGAATTTGTGGTTTTCTTTAAATTGCACAAAGGGCAGAAAAATGAATGCTTAGGCAATATCCCATACAGGCCTTTGTTTTATTTTAAAATCAAATCCTTTTAAGAACTCGGAAATAGCCGGACTCGGTGGCTCAGCCTGTAATCCCGCGCCTTTGGGAGGCTGAGGTGAGTGGATTGCCTGAGCCCGCGGGTTCGAGACCCACCTGGGCAACTTGGAGAGACCTCGTCTCTACAATAAATCAAAAAATTAGCCGGGCATGGTAGCGCACACCTGTAGTTCCGGCTACTTGGAAGGCTGAGGCGGAAGGATCGCCAGAGCCCAGCAAGTCGAGGCTGCGGTGGCCAGGAGCGGCCACTGCACTCCAGTCTGGGCGACAGAGTGAGACTCCCACTCAAAAAAAAAAAAAAAAAAGAACTCGGAATGTAGATAGTGCTCTAAATGTTATCTTTAAGTGCAAGATATCTATAGAATCTATCAATCACTTTAGGACTATAAGAAGTCAACTTGGTGTGTCAGTCAAGCCAGTGAGCACAAAGTTCTTGCTTCTAGAGTGCAATAATAGAAGAATAAATACAATGACCCAAAGCAGTCAAGATCAGGAGGAGCAAGAGTGTGAATAAGAGCTCAATACTTAACTGCCAGTTGAAATTAGAGGCACCTAACAAAAGAGAGGTCAGGTTAAACTAGAACACAACAGGAAGTGAGAACGGGGAAGGAAAAGTAAGGGAATTCTAATTCATTGTGATAAGCAGAACTGTGTTACTAACTTCCTACCACCGACTCCCAGTTCCATTATCAAGTTAGTTAGGCCTAGTTTAAAAGTACATAAGTTCTCACTCACAAACAGACCTTGAACAATTATCATAATAGTATAAGAAAGGGATTGGCAGTAGTGGGAAACTACCAGGGGAGGAGGGGTGGAATTGGCAGTTGAGGGAAGCTGTGGGGGGGGGCATACCTCATCAACAAGGGAACCTGCATAATGAACATTTGTATACCTAATCCTGTGGGGTAGTAACCCCACATCTTTAAAATAAAAAATTTAAAATAAATAAATAAATAAATAGATAAATGTACATATAGTAGTTGGGACTGAAAAAAAAACAGTCAATGGTTTTCTTCTTCTGTACATCACAAATATAAAATTACATATTGCATGGAGTGAAAGATTTTTTTCAAAAGGTGTATAAAACATATGGGATTATCAAGTTCCAAAATATTCACAAGTGCTTTCAGGGACCCAATGAGGACTGGATTTGGTATTTTGGAGAATTCTCTTCAGATTTAGCTCATGGGCTCTCTCTGATAACACTTTTTAAATTTTTTCTTTTGCATTCAACAGTATAAGACTGGAAGGAGAAAACACAAGCAAAAATCACAGTGAATAAAGCAATCTATTTTTGAAAATAGATTTCAAGCACAGAAAAGGATAAATGTGGCTCTAACTCCCAGTCCCTCTTAAAGACAACTGTTTTCTTTCCTTTAGAAATGTTCCTTAATGTCTCTCCATTTTTTAAGGTGAATTAGAAGGTCATCTATATTCTTTTAGTCATCTTATGTCTACTATTATGCCTTTCATACTATACTTGATAATTATATTTGTTTTCTCCCAGTATTGTGTGTGACTACAGTAACTGATTTTAACTACCATAGGTCCATTCTGTCCAATATAGTATGCACTAGATGCATATGGTAATTATTGGTTATTATTTAGATTGAAACATAAAGTATTTAAACTTACATTAAATTAAAATATATTTCCTCAGTTGCATCAACCACACGTCTGGTGTACAATAGCATCGGGTGGCTAATTGATACCACTTCAGAAGGCATCATAGTAAATCTATTAGACTGCTGCACAATATTTTTATAAGTTTTATAGAATAAAGGCATAAAAATCTATGACTCAACGTTATTACAAGAATTTGACTTCATGAAGAAAAGTATAAAATGTGTGTAATTATATATACAGTTGTGAAAATACACACATGCATAAATTCATTTTTCTTGGCATGGCATTGTAACAAAATATAAATATATTCAATATAAATGAATTTATGAAATATATTAAAACTTTACCATGCTAAATAACAATCATCTCTTTCAAATAAATGATTAATCACCATATTTAGCAATAAATTCCATTTGTTACAAAGTAGTTTGAACAGTCTAGCTTGGCTAGTTACTGAGATAAACTCTTGAACTCTTTAATGGCCCATATTAAGAATCACTGAGGAGAATGCAGTGGATATGTGAGAGAATCTATATGAAGCTGTAATGGACCCAAACTGAATTTATGTCACACAGAAAGGTGCCTTGATGCTTATTTAAATCTATTTTTAAAAATAGCTTAAACTACAGAATACTTTAAAGAGGCAATCAGAGAGACAATAATATGACAGAAACTGTGGTCACAAAAGTGCTTTTCATACAGAAAAAGATCTAAGTCATATGAAACGGACAGCAAGAAATCAGCAACTATACGGAAAGAATTTCTGATTGTCTTATTTTTAGCTGCTTGGAAAATTACAGAGATGGTCTTATAAGTTATTTTTTTCCTTGACCCACACAAATCAGATAGTAATGACAAAACAGTTGAAAGAATGTGCTCATTGGCCCTCAGTGAAACTTGTGCTCTTGCTCCCAGCTTAGTGACACTCTAGATTTATATATTTCGCTTCTTCAGTTGGAGATCATCACAGATCTTCAATTTCACATGAAGAAGGGAAGGAAACTCGTATGCTTTGGAAAATATGAGAGAAAGAAAATTAAATATTGACTGAAGAGGAAAATTTCTAATTGAATGAGAAAAGTTCAATTCATCATGCAATAGAAAATGAGGCCATATCTCAAAATAGTCTCAGATACATGACTTTTTCCAGTCATATTTTCCACATAAGTTACCACGTATGGCCAGAGACATTTTTCATTGTTCCTATATAGATGTTCCTACATTGAATACTTTCTCATCTCTGCCATTTTAAATAAATAGTCTTAATAAGGCATACTTTTAATTAAATACCTACTGAACAATTCTGTCCAGCTGTAATAATTATGCAGGCAGAGTTTATTGCTTCTTGCTTATACCTGAAGAAAATCCATATATTTGAATGTTTATTTACTTGATATAGTTTCAATATTTACTGTCATTTTAAAAGTATTTTATTGACATATATATAAGTTGTACATATTTGTGCGAATGTATGTAATATCTTGTGATATTTTGTCACCTGCATAGACTGTGTAATGATCAAGTCTGTGTTATTAAGATATCCATCATCTCAAATACTTGTATTTTATTTGCATTGGGACCATAATAATTATTTTCTTCTAGCTACAGCAAAAACATACACAATAAATTCTTGTTAACTATAATTTCTCTATTGGAACTTATACCCTCCATATTACTGCATTTTTGTACCACTTTAACTTTTCTTCAACCCTTATTCATTTTAATTCTACATTTCATAGCCTGTCTCCTTGACCAATGTTCTTTTTTATCTACCCCTATAAGCACGAAGCCCTCCCTCCTATGCTACAGTGTAGTCTTTAGTCATATTAAAGTATTTTGTTTATTTATTTCTAAAATGATCTGACAGTATTTGGATGCTCTGATTATATCTTTCAGTTTAAATAATTAGAATCCATATATTATAACTCTTTGTAGCATAAAATCCACGGTCTATATTATGGGAGCAATTATATTTATAGTGGTAATAGAAACAATAACCTTTTTCTACTCTTTGTACCAAGATTGTTTTATGTCAAAACATTATCCTTTCTGTTAAAGAAGTTAATCTGCCCAAATATTATTAAGATCTTTAATTTGACCATTATCTTTAGTCAATTTGTGTTTTTGTGTAATATACTCCATTATTAGGTCTAGAATTTTGGAATTTGAATTATGTTGGTTCCTTCCTACTTACTGCTATAGATATAATCAAAATCTGCATGTATCAGAGATGTCATAAATTTTATTTGGGCTTAACCATCAAATCTGATTTGGGACATAGTTAAAATGACACTAATGTAAAACCTTCTTAGCTATAATAGTACTATTCCTCTGCATGCTGGCCTCATCAAAATTTTCACAATATCATTTTCTATCATAGCAAATTTGGAAGCACAGGTAACTGGACATTTGGATAATGATTAGTTACATTTCAGAAATATGGAAGGTATTTTTTACTGGAGAGAATTCCTATGAAATTGTCAACATTTTAAGAGAGCAGAGGAGCTCTTTCAAACTGGAGTTTCAATGATATTTCTTAAGCATAAGGGCAATGTGAGCATATGATTACTCTATTTAAAAACTTCTATGTCCTAGTACCCCTAGCATAAATTTCAGATTTCACAGTATGACTTACAAGTTTCAAATATGTTTCCATTATTTCCTAGCCTTATCTCTCACTATCTCCCGCCTCTCGTACATTTCTTGTTATAAGCAACCTGCCATTTCATTATAAGTAACCTGCTGTCCTCCAAGTCACCACACTCTCTTTCATTTTTAGACCTTGGCGTGTACTCTTTCCCGACTGCCTTGACATCTCCCCAGCCGTATTCTTCCCCACCCTCAGGCAGCAACCAAGCTTCTTTTATTTTGTTTGTTTGATTTTCAGATATCTGTTCAGCCCCCTATTTTTATTTTTTTTGAAGAAGTCACTGACTACGCATTCTTCTATATACAGTGAGATAACCAGAATTTCCCTTCAGGAACCAGGAATAAGTTGAGAGAAAGGAAAAAGGGGATTTTTATCAATATAGAAAATATAAATCAGCTATTATTGCACCTGAGTCAGACGTGATCCCTGCTAAATATTTTTATCATAGAATATCTATGGGTCACTCTTTCTTTAATTTCTCCAAATACTCTATGCTTCCAGCTAGGGAAGCTGTTGTCACATAATTGTGGTAGATATGGAGATACACTGGCCACGATCCCTTTTAAAGAACTTGCTGTCAAACTTCAATGTGTGGTCAGCATACAGCCTTTATTTATGAGCATTTTCAGGGTCTGTCTCAGGTTCAGAAAGTCACTTTATCTGAGGCCATAACTTTTCCCAGGGTAGCATTTCTTGTGACTGTCTATGATACGTCTGTATAGGCCTATCAATTTATTTAAAAAATCAAAAACAAAAAAAAGAGGGCACCAAAGGAAAATAAGTAACTAGATGAGAAGACTGAGGACAAGAAGGTCTGGAACAGAGGACTATGAATGAACATATTGAAGTGGGCACAATGTGAGAAGACCCTTGTATTACATGTTAATGCCCACCAGGAGGCATCTACCACAGAAAAGGGCACAATCCCATGGGCAAAATGCACCAGTTTGATAACATCAGCGTGTGTATGTCATAGGCTGTCTTAGTACCAATACAATGAACATACGCATGAAGTTGCCAGGGTGGTAGTTATGGAAGCTGTGCACGAACCCACTTCACTCAGTTCGACCTACCAGAATCTGGATTCAAATGCCAGGTGGAGAAATATTCTTTATCAGGGACTCAGCACTGGCATTTGAATCCAGATTCTGGTAGGTCGGACTGAGTGAAGTGGGTTCGTGCACAGCTTCCATAACTACCACCCTGGCAACTTCATGCGTATGTTCATTGTATTGGTACTAAGACAGCCTATGACATACACACGCTGATGTTATCAAACTGGTGCATTTTGCCCATGGGATTGTGCCCTTTTCTGTGGTAGATGCCTCCTGGTGGGCATTAACATGTAATACAAGGGTCTTCTCACATTGTGCCCACTTCAATATGTTCATTCATAGTCCTCTGTTCCAGACCTTCTTGTCCTCAGTCTATACGAAAATGACTGACCGTACTGGGAAACTATGGTGGGGGGAAGGAGAAGGAATTAACAGTAGCAAATATCTATCTGGGAACGGGGAAACACCCCATATCAACAGGGTGACTGAATGAAACACAATTGTATACCTAACCCTTAACTGTACCCCACAACTTTATAATAAAAAATAAAACAATAAAAATAAATTAAAAAAAGAATATTTCTCAAAGACATAAAGTGGTTACTTGTTGTCAAGTTAACTATATTTTTCTTACATCTTAGGAGGGTCAGTGATTTATCAGAAGAACAGACACATATTCTGTGTTTAAGTATACCTCTTCTGCCTTCGAAGTCTCAGTCAGCATTACTATCTGAGGCCTTATAGAGTATTTGAATGACTGGTACTGGATTCCACATGATATCATATCAGATCAGGTGACCCATTATATACAAGGGAGGTCTAGAAATGGGGTACTCAAAGACCATAATAACCAAGTAGCCAGCAAGGGGGTGTCTAAAATAAATCCACAAATAAAAGAGATATGATAATATCACTTTAGATCTCTGAATTTAATTCTTAGGTTTTCTTATTTATCAATACTTAAATTTGGGATACATTATACAGCAAACTTTACCTGCCACTTGTATATCTAATCCTGAATTATACTCCACATCTTTAAAATTAAATAAAATAATTTTTTAAAAAACAAAACTGCATCTTTTCTCATTCTCAGCAAACACAAATGTTTGTTCTGAATTTACATTTTTAATGCAATTCATGGTTATTTTACCATAGCAAAACTTATTCACAGTACAAAAAGTCAGGTACTGTTATATCGTGATAATTCATGATAAATTTATAAAACTAGAGGTTTGTACATTTTCCCAACACAATCTCTTGAGAAAAGTGGAAACATTTTATGAACAAGTGTAAGGAATATCTGTTCCTAAAATAGCCTGCTGTGCTTTAAAATGTCAGAAGAGTTAATTTGATTTCATGAATGGTTAAAGTATTTTTCTATATTAAATTTTTGAATAATTTTACAAGAAAAGTTCTTTTTTATGAAAAATGAAAAATACATTATTACAATTTATATTTAATAATTTAATTGTTTGCAACAGACATAGATTTTTAAACCTCACTATCAATATCAAAATGCTAATATAAAAAATCTATTACAAAGCAGTACAATTAAGAATATGGTATAATTACAGCAAAGGTAAACTATCTTAATTCATTATGACTTTTATGAAATGAAGTAAACTTCTTTGAAACATATATTATGTTTGCTGTTTATAAGAGTATTTTGCAATTAGAAGACACATTCTTTATCTTTAAGCATTCTATAATTTGACATTATACTAGAAAGAGCACACTTTAAATATATAGTAGGAATCAAATCTTGAATCATCCAATTCTGAGCTATAAGACTTCTAGAAAATGGTTTAATTTTTCTGAAGCTCACATTTCTTATTTGAAAAAAATGAGAATAAAACCACCTAACTTTAAGATTATTATATTTCTTTTTTTTTTTTTTGAGTTGGAGTCTCACTCTGTCGCCCAGACTGGAGTGCAGTGGCCGCTGCCGGCCACCGCAGCCTCTACCTGCTGGGCTCCAGCGATCCTTCCGCCTCAGCCTTCCAAGGAACCGGAATTACAGGCATGCACTACCACGCCTGGCTGATTTTTTGATTTATTGTAGAGATGAGGTCTCGCTGCCCAGGTGGGTCTCGAACCCGCGGGCTCAGGCAATCCACTCACATCAGCCTCCCAAAGGCGCGGGATTACAGGCTGAGCCACTGAACCCGGCGATTATTATATTTCTTTCAGACTCTTTAGTAGTCTTCTTTGCTTTAACCAGCCATGAAAACAAGTAGGTTTGTTCCTCGAATGTCTGTTATTGTTCTATTACTTTTCTCTCTCATGCATTTATGCTGGGTGGTTCTACCTATTCAGTTTTTCTTACTACGTATTTTCTGATAAATGCCATGGTAAGCCATCAGGCTCAATGTGTCCCGAGTTTAACACTTCTTTTGCCTTAGACATAACAGCCTGGTTTTTCCCACAGGCACCTCAGACTCAACCACATTATTCAGTTTTTCATCTTCACTGCTCTTCACTTCCAATCTGTTCTCCCATACTGACAACACCCTCTTCATTTCCTAACCAAGACAATCTTCCCAAATCAAACCTTTACTCTGCTAGTTTTAGTACTCCTAACACCTCCTTCCCTCTCCTCATCAAACAGCCCTTCATGGAATGTGCAAATGCCATTCTAAAGCATAGTTAACTACATAAAATGGAAATCAAATTGTCACTGTCAGGGCTACAATTTTCAATCTTTCTAGAAAAGATTTATTGCCACTTAGGTTGACAAATACAGTTTCCTACTTACATCAACAACTGAAGACACTCTTTCCCTCTGGGTTTTTTTTTTCACTCTGGTAATATAAAGTTTATAAAATTACTTTAATTATTATCACAGATCATATTATTGTATACCTATACCCTTTACAATGTTATTTTTCTGACTCTTTGATGTTCAAATAAAACACTTTCTCATTCAGAAGGCCTTCTTTGAATCTTCAAGGTGAGTTTAGATTTTCTCCTCTTACCACCCACAACATTTAAAACTATTTCCTTATATCCCTGCTGTCACCCCAACTTTCCACATACGTGGTTACTGGGTTTAAAGGACAGTTATCAATCTCTTTTATTTTATTTTTACTCAGTATTTAGCAAAGTACCTGTCAGTAATTTGTAGCTCTAGAGTGCTCAGTAATTGGTAGCCTTAGGGCTCAAAAAAGTAATACAGTAAGAAGTTGCTGGGTTAGAGGGGGTTTATTCAACACCATTCCATTAGTTACTCTCAAAGATAAGCCCAATAAATAATCAACTAAATGAAAACAATTGTTTACCAAGCAATAGTAGATTATAGATCTACTTAGCCCTCAACTTCCAACCAGAATGTCACTCAAGTTCTTTAAATACAGAAGTTGCAGACACATTACTAAGTATTAATTATGATCATTACTAAAACTGAACCAAATGCTTTAGTTGCTTTTGAAAAGTTGATCTGCTTTTATTATAATTACTCTCACATTGAGATTTGTTTAAAATCACAAATTGATTTTGATTACAAATTTTTGAAAGCAAGAAAAACACTATAAAAATAGTAAGAAAATGTTCCACTCACAGCCCTTATCTACTTCACACAACATATTTTTGAAGTTATTTTCTTTTTTATCATTTATATAATATTCTACCACCAGCAAAATGCTCAATAAAAGATAAAACAGTAACACCACGGTGGAAGAAAAGTGGGTAATTTGTCAGCCTTATAATTCTAAAAGTAAATTACTCTCTGTTATCTTTACTGTTTATCTATTTATATTTTTGCACAATTTAACTTTATTTTAGAAAAAAATATATGTTTCTTTACTCTTAATTAAAATGTTTATATTCATAAGATTTGAGTCAAAATATATTTTACTTCAATATGACAGAGTATAAACAGGAGAAGAAAAGGTAGCTCTTATTTTTTTCTTTAGTTGCTTTCTAATGTCTCATCAAAAAAGAGTTTCCAAAGTCTTAATACTGTCTAATGGGTTATTTTATTCTAAGTAAAAGCATCTTTACGTTTATAGAAGACTTTCAAAATCAGCCACAATTTTTTAAATAGCCCTAAATAGATTCACAACTTGCACTAAACCCCTCTTTATCTACTCTTAGCTAGGCACTTATTTTCAAACAGACAGAACTCTACTACAGATGTGATTCATGTACCTGAAGGCCCCAATTATAAAAAGATGTCAACTAGAATCACCAAACCAATTACTAGGAAAAAAAAAAAAAAGAACAGAATAATTTTAACAGCAGGGAAGAACAAAGGAGGAAGTAATTATTATGCTCCATAGTACTTGTCTTGGTTATAAAGAACAATTTGTTAGCTGCTGTGAGATAGCATGCCTTGTTTACCTCACTCCTAATGGGAAAATGTTAATATGCCTGAATTGTTGCCAAAGATTCTAGTAACATTAAAACCAATGACCATTTGTTGGCATTAATGACTCTATTGAAAGCATAGTTATTTGATTTCAACAAACAAATGATTAGGTTTTATTATACAAATCATAATCAAAGTGTTTATTCATGTACATAATTGTGATAATTTCTTACTGAAAATATCTGTTTTCATTTAAACTTTTAGATATAGCATTCATCAATTGCTGTGCTTTTTTAATGTTAAAAATGAGGATCAGGCTACTTGTTTAGAAATAAACGGAGGTTGTACTATATACTATGGAAATATTTCAAACATTTCATTTCTGAAAAATGAAAAGATATGATTTTAAATGTCAGGCTTTAGATACATGAACAAACCTCCCATAATTCATCATCCAACATAAACTGCATTATTTAGAAACTCTTTGAAGGCAGGCAAGCTAAAATCATGTTTCATAAATGAAAAGGTTTACACAAAAGTGTTAGCCTGTCAAGAACACAAAATGATTTTTAAAGACGTACATGTGGACTATTGTTTCTTGTTTAGTACTACCAAAGTGGTTTTGCATTTTCAAACTCTGCTCATTGGATCTAGTCTAATTTCCATTAAAATCACCTTGTCAGTTAAATGAAATAGATGAGAATCTATATAAACAATATTGATGAATGGAAAAAAACAACTTACTGAGCAACAGTGTACAGGGGAATTCTATGTAAAGGGAGGTGGTGGACATATATACATATAATTATCTGAATTAAAGGGACTTTCATGTTACACATGTCCATGATGTTTAAATTTTTTACAGGATCTACTTCTAAAATTAGAATAAAATCACTTTTAAAAAATGTAAGTTCTGTACGTATGTGGATACTACAATTCGCTACTTCTCAATTGGAGTGTTCCTTGTTGCTCTCTGTAAAACCCATCCCTCCACAAGTCCCTCCATCCTTGCTTCAGATTTTTTCCTTAGCACTTTGCAACACTAGCTAAGATACTATGTTCATTACCTATTTATCATGTTTATTTTCTAGCTTCTTATTAAGAATATAATTTCAGGAAGGTAGAGATTTTTACCTGATCTCTTACTACTGAATGTCTAGAACCAAAACACTGATATATAGTAGATGGGTAATCAATAATTACCAGTTAAATGAATACATATGTATAACTTTATTCATCAATTTATTAAAATGTGCATATAGGCATACTAACATGTAAATATATTACATAGAAATGAAACAGTCCCCTACTTTTTTGTATTCTCCTAGCTACCTTTAAAAAAAAGGAAAAAAAAACCCACAGAAATTTCAAAATCTCATGAAAAATGCTGCCTTTATGTAAATAACTGTTATTTTTAGAACACATGACAAAGTTGAAAGTATACTATGATAACATTTGAAAAGTGATCTTGGAAACAGCATAAGAACATGAAGCATTTGATCTATTTATGCTTGTAGACATAATTGTTGTCTCCAAGTGTGCATATATCTGAGTTTTCAAATTCATTTTATTTCAATTACAGTCTGGAAAATAAAGCAGTTTTCCATGATGTGTGCACTGTTTGCAGTACCCTGCTGAGGAACAATGTGTATCCAGAATGAAAAACATGCCATACATCATGATAGCTTCCCTTTATCAGAATCTTGAACTATTCAAAATTAATCCATAAAATTACTTGGTTCACAAATACCCTTATGTGCAGACAGAAGTAAAAAGTTGTGATGGGTATTTTGAAGTCAGAATCACATGCTGACCATTATATATGTATATGAAGACGATAACACAAGAGCACGTAATTGAAAGAGTTTAGTAAAATTTATTGACAACTGACTACATACAAGACATCACAAAAACCTACAGGAGGAATTCAGAGATAAGCACCATATGGTCTCTGAATAATAACAGCACTTTCTTCCACAACAGCCACCATTTACTGAGCACCTACCATACACCAGACACTATATGAGAAACACTGTTTTACCCAGACGATCGTTTCTTGAACTATCCCTTTGTGAATGGATTGCCATCATTTTATAGAGGAAGAAATTGAAATTTATGAAGGTCAAGTTATTTGTTTCAAAATGATCTGCTATTAGTCACTTTTTAGAGTTTGCACCTCTTTCTATGAGTACTACTCCATCACCCATAACTAATATGAGTGACACTTGCTGTGTTTATAACATGTGATCCTTTATCAACTATAATTTGTCAGATTAGTACCAGACACTGGAGTATATCTAGGTTATGAATATTCCCTTAAGAATTTGAAATTAAAATTCAGAGATTTCAGTCCATTTTCCCAGGACACTTAATGTCACCAATTATAAACTTGGGATCTTTTGGATGACATTTCATCCACAGGGAGATGCAGAAAGAGTGAATTTGTAAGGAGAAAAATGAGGAAAGCATGTAAATCAGATTACGAATGAGTCCCCTTTAGAGAGGATTTTAATTTCCTTTGGTCAAGGTAATCAAAAATACGTTTATTTGATTCCTTGGGCAATTTCTTCTTTTGAGAAAGATTAAAAAAAAACTGTGGGGCAGTTCAACAAACATCTGTAACCATGAGGTATTAATTTGCTAGTATTGTATATAAACCAAGCTTTCACTCTAGTGCACTATTAATTATATCTAATTACTCATAATTTCAATGAGAAAATAACTTACTTAGCATGCCCATTCATTTTTCTTTATATTGGTACATGTTCAATATGATTGCTAGTTTTCTTTTTTAATTTCACCACATAGATTCAATAGTGTATATTGATCATTAAATGACACAGTTGACTCTCCTAAATTAATTTTTATAATATATCATCCTGAATTTAACACTACTATATGTTTAACTTATTTACTATTTTGTTAGATAGACACATTTTTATAATGTTGAATTCACAGATTATTAGAAATTAGTGACTAAAATATACATTTAAAAAGATATATTTGAAAAAGATAGTCATGTATTCCTGTTGACTGAAAAATGTAATGCAGCAAAATATATATTTAAATTGAAGTTATATCGCATATGTAACCTCACAGTACATATTGGAGAAAGCGGTACAGTTAAAATACCACCATTACCTCTTATTGTCTACTACTGTTGCTATTAATACTAATATTACTACTGAAACTTTATTACTAAAAGTTAGTAACACATAAATAGTAAATATGTATTGGCACTATTACAAAAAAGAAGTCAGAGCTCTGCACATAAATTCAGTCAACATTTCCTCATTTTATTACTGTTCTATATTAGAGTTGGGCAAGTTGTTGGGATGCTTTGAGAAAAGTCTTCATCATTAAAAATTTCAGAAGTTGTATAAAAATCAAATGAGTTGATGCTCATAAAAGTGCTTTCTGAAATTTGCATTATACACATTTAGTTATTTGTACTGTGCTCTAAATATCGACCATTGAAGTTATTGACTTTAATTACCAGTAAAGAAATTTATACTCCTGATAATTAAAAACTCATGATTAAGCATATACATTTTCCTCCAGTTACTAATTATTAATAGACATTTCTACCATTTCAATATTTCACTATGTTTATTTTCTATTAACTAAGTTGGTCAAGAAATCACTCTAGCTATACATTAAATAACTGCTATCATTTTACTTATGTGATTGCACATTTGAATCTCCACTTTCAGCAATGAACTCAAAGTCGACATTTGGTGTAATGGACCCCTGAGTTTCGTCAATATGTTTCACATCTAACCACATGAAATGCACAATTCTGTTCCATAATTAAAGATGCAAATACTCCTTTTAAATAAGGATTTTATCAGCCTATATAAGTAATGACAGAGTCACCTAAATGACCAGTTGGCATCATTAAATTTACCAACTACTGTGCTATCATCAATTCCAATTAAATCCTAAGTATGTCTCTCACCAACATGTAAACACATTTTCTAATTGGGAAGTGCCATCATGAGTAAATTTAATGGTGCCAAGTTGACCATTTAAATGATTTAGTAGTTTATTGAAAAATCATTTGAATTTGACGGTATTTCTTTTTCTATCCCTTACATTTGTTTAATTAGGAATATCTGTGTGCAAAAGTTTGCAAGTGAAACTAACACTAGCCTCATCTCAAGCACATTTACTGTGTTTGGTAGTAATATAGATATTTTCAGAGAGGATATGTTAGCACAACAGCTGAATTGAAGTTACAAAGACCCAGAGGTAGATACTGGATAGTGAACAAAGAGTGTATGAAACAAGTAAAATTATTAGAAATTTAATTAGAAGTTGACACTCGAGAATTTATTTTTCCCCATGAATCATCAAAAAAAAAACAAACAAACTGGAAAGTCATTTAGCCTTTTTTGTTTGCTTGTTTATACTCAGCCCTCAGAAAACTATCATACTCACAGTAGAGGTTTGTTGAGTGGATGAACAAACCACTAAAGTAGATCAGCAACACTATCATTTTCTGTGTTTGAGCATCTAAGTTGAGTTTACCAATAAAAATATCATCTAATTTTTCTTTTTTTTTTGAGTCAGAGTCTCAATTTGTCACCCAGGTTAGAGTGCAGTGGCATATTGATGGTCACCACAGCCTAAACCTGCTGGACTCAAGCAATCCTTCCATCTGAGTCTTCTAAGTACCAGGAGCCACAGATATGGATCACCACACTGGCTAAGTTTTTTTAAAATTTATTGTGGAGACAAGATCTCAACAAGTTCCCCAGTCTTGGCTCAGGCAATCCTCTTGCCTCCACTTCCCAAAGTCTTGGGATTCCAGGCATGAGTCACTGGACCCATCATAGCTAAATTTTATTGAACTAATAATGTATGGTGATTAGAATAGGAACTTTTTATGTGTTGTATAGTTTAATGTCCACAATATTCCAAAATGTAATCAACCAGGATTTTAAACAGCAACTTCTCTAAGCATTTGAACTACTAAATGATTGAATATAGAAAATTAGTTTCTCCAAACTATTGAAAGTTGTTGGAGGTGTGGATTCCAGGATGGCCTCCAGAAATAACTCCAAGCCAGTATCAAAACCTTACCATTAAATCGGTCACCACTCCACCACAGCTGCTTTAAATACTCTCCAAGCTGAAGCCTTCACATGAATATCTCCACATTTTTACTTCTCAGCAGAAACAAGCCAAAGCAGCTGAAAGACGACCACTGTAACACATCTGCTTTTCAAATCTTAGAAACGTGTTTAAATGGTCATAATTATTTTTATTTTCATCCAGAACTTTAGCTTCAAAGAAGTCTAGAATATACTGTTTTTAGCTTTTTAGTCTCATAGGTAGAGGAAAGAACAAGAAAAACAAAGAAGAGATTCTGAGTGCCACCAATTATTCTCATCACAGACTTTATTATTTCCATAACTAGATGTGGAAACTGTGAGTCAGATAATTTAAGTAAATGGTCACAATCACAGAGCTAGCATTCAATAAAACAGGATTACAAATCTAGATGTCTCAGTATACATGTGCTAACATAAGTTGTAGAAAGAAAAATGTGGACATTTCAAAATTTTAACAGTTCATATTAGCAGTGATAAGTTGTCTTCCTCATTCTGGAATGACCACAGTCTGGAGTGATTAGGTCACAGTGGTAGAGAAAAACAAAACAGAAAAAGAATGTGGTGAGCATAATCTTCACTCTTAAATTTCTGCCCAGAAATGACGTATTTTATTGCCTTTATTCATTGACCAAAACAAATCTCAATGCCACATCCCAGCTAACTGGCATAGTGTAGGGGTTGTATAAATTTCTCTCAGTAGAGGGAATCAGATACTTGCAAATGAGGCAGATCTGTCTGACTTATAAGTCCTTATAAATTTTATTCTAATTTTCTAAAGATTCTGTTAAAAAGATCCAGATTTCCTAAAGATAACTGGTTTCATGGAGAAAGATTCAAGTTGCTAATGGCCATTGTCATTCTAGGCTCATTCTAGGCATTGGGAGTCTGCCAGCAGCTGATTTTCTTCATCTGAGGACCACTCTTTTCTCATAAGATTATCTTGGGACAACTAGAGCCAAAGATGGCATTGGGCAAGGATAAATTGAGTTGAGAGAAATGAAGATACTAGTCTTCTGAGGACATGCTTTTCCCCATCCACATAAAAATCTCTGCCTTTGGAAAACAGAGGGATGACTAGCAGGGTCATTTAATTTTCATAACAACTTATAAGCCATGCATTCCTATCAGTTTCAAATTTGATATAATAAAACAGAAGCATAAAAGGTTAAGCAATTTGCCTAAAGTTACCTGAAGGTGTTTCAGAGTTAGTATTTGAAATCTAGAGATCTTGCTCTGAAGCTCAGTCTTAACAATTATGGTTGGCTGCTTTTTCTTGTGTCAGGCATTGGTCTAGGTACTGAGGAAATAATAATGGGCAGAAAGATACAATGTATGCCCTCATAGAAGTATAGAACTTGCAGTATAATATACCCTCACAGAACTACAGAACATGCACACATATCGGGGTGCCAAAAAAGTATACAGATATTAAGAGGTATTACCTATGTATTGTTTTTCAAAGTTGAATTGAATTATGTGTAATTGCAGAAGTCAAATGTGACTTGTATTCATCTTTTGTTATTGGTGTATATTGACTATAACAATTTTAATACAGATTTTTCCTTTCTTAAACTATGTGTACATTTTTTAGCACCCTCTGTATATACATACATATGTATTCCTTTCTAGACTGTAAGTGTATATATGTATGTTTATATATATATACACACACACACACACATACACACACACATATACACACACAACTTATGAAATCATAGAATCATTCAATTATGCTACTTGAAAGAAAAATATTGAATATTTGAGACTGTAAAACAGGACAGACAGGATTTAAAAATATGTGAATAATTGAAGGCCACCCTATAAAAGCAAAGTTTGAACTGAGAGTTAACTAATAAATTTACTAAATAAAGAGGGACCAAGAAGAATATTTTAGGCACAGAAAACAGCATTTGCAAAGGCCCTGAGCAAGAACACACATGATGAATTTCAGATACTTTATAATGAATGGCATGTAAAAATAAAGTGTGGCGATAATAGGAGATAAAACTGGAAACAGAGCATGGTCCATATCATCATGCAGGGACTTGTAGGACTAATCAAGGATTTTGGTCTTTATCTTTGGGATAACAGAAATTCATTTAAGGACCTGAAGCTGAGGAGTGTCATCATTTTAGATTTGCATTTTTAATTCATCACAGTTTACTAAAAATATCCAT
This sequence comes from Cephalopachus bancanus, assembly GCA_027257055.1. Lineage (NCBI taxonomy): Eukaryota > Metazoa > Chordata > Mammalia > Primates > Tarsiidae > Cephalopachus > Cephalopachus bancanus. Next base: position 8,240,652 of record JAPVLO010000024.1, on the reverse strand, counting down.
TTATTTGACCTTTCCATTTTCCATATGTCCTAAAATCCAAGAAAGCACTTCTTCCCAGAATACTGAGTTATAACAGAACAAATGAGTCATAAGAAATTCTCTCTGTGTGTGTGTGTTGTGTGTGTGTGTGTGTGTTGATAAAGAGTATGACACAGTGAAAGTAAAATCTTACAACATGGAAGACTGATGAAAATTATGCAGATACTTTCAGTTCAGATATGAGTAAATATAAGTGAAATCCATTATGTCACAGAAACAACTATTAGAAAGAATTTTACATTACGTTTTCTCAGCTATCTATCCTAAAATTTTGAATAAGATAATGAAGGAAACAGAAAAGTGAGGTTAGATGTAGCCAATTGGAGTTTCATAAAGTAGGAAGTCATTTCCCTAAATCAGCATAAAAATAATAAGAATAGATTTGAGAGAGAGGAACCAAAGAGTTAAAACACTTACCTAAATGGGAAGACATATACCTTCTTTACAGAAAGAAGTATTAAGCAATTGTTAGAATCAGGCCTCAAATGGTAAATTGGAGTTAGAGATTGCCCTAGTTTGACTCATTGAACCCACTAAGCATATCTTTGCCTATGAGTCTTGAAAGATAGTATGTCTTCAGCTTGAACTGTTTCCAGCAATGTTCTCTGAATTCTGGATGCCAATAATATAAAATAAAATACACATTTTTTGAAGCAGAAGGGGGAAAGCGAAGTTACAGAAATGTGAAATTCAAGGACTAATTTATAAAGCCAAGGCATGAAGAATGCAGGTAAGCAGCTAATAAGTCTTAGGAATAATTGGAAACCAGAAATCAGACAAAACCAGGATTTAACTTCTTTTCTTTTCATTTTTTCTTTCTGTTTTAATTTTCACTAGTCTCTGCTTTCTTACCTCGCAGAAAATATAACCAATAGCCGTATTATATGATATTTTCCTTCAGTTTCAACAACTGGAAAGATACTTCCTTGTATTCTTTCTGCTGTGTCAAATTTGGGGGAAAGAAAATCATCCCAGGTTAGATCAGGCTCCGCTATTGTGACCAGATAATCACAGTCCCATATATCATGATGTGGGTCACAATATCCATCTAAATGATGTAAATGGTATTTCTGTTGAAGGGATATATATATATATATATATATATTTTTTTTTTTTTTTTTTTTTTTTTTGAGTTGGAGTTTCACTCTGTCACCTAGACTGGAGTGCAGTGGCCGCTTCCGGCCACCGCAGCCTCGACCTGCTGGGCTCTGGCGATCCTTCCGCCTCAGCCTTCCGAGTAACCGGAATTACAGGCATGCACTACCACGCCTGACTGATTTTTTGATTTATTGTAGAGATGAGGTCTCACTGCCCAGGCAGGTCTCGAACCCGTGGGCTCAGGCAATCCACTCACCTCAGCCTCCCAAAGGTGTGGGATTACAGGCTGAACCACCGAGCCCGGCTTGAAGGGATATTTTAAAAGTGAGAAAAAGAAGAGATTCTGGGCAAATTAATGGTCTTCAATTTGATCAGATTAACTCTTTTTATCCTTTATATATTTGCTACAATATACTATCCCTTTCTTGACCATCAAGACTATAGAAAATATTTCTTCTGTTGTTCCTGTAGTTATTACCTTCATAGTAACCATATATATGTATATATATAACCATATATATGTATATATATAATTGGCTTATTTCTTAATCTATATTCTTCACAAAATAATGTTTCTTGAAGACAAAAGTTTTGTTACTGTAATAAAACAAATTTTGGAACATAATATAATGATAATAGGAACTGATTTTTATTCTAATTGGATATATTTTTGCAGAAAAGGTCCTGATCAATTTTTTAAAATTTTATTTTAAAGATGTGGAGCACAATTCAGGGTTAGGTATAGAAATGTTCATTATGCAGGTAGCCTTGTCAATGAGGTGTGCCCCTCCCTCCCCTGGCAGTTTCCCTCAACTACCAATCCAACTACCCCCCCGATAGTTTCCCACTACTGCCAATCCCTTTCTTATAGTATTATGATAATTGTTCAAGGTCCACTTATGAGTGAGAACATATGATACTCTGTTCTTTATTTCTGTGATATATCACTGAGAATGATAGACTCTAAGTTCACCCAAGTTGCTGCGAAGTCAATATATTTGTCCTTCATTATGGCTGCATAATATTCCATTGTGTATATGTACCACTTTATTTAATTCAGTCCATCTTCGATGGGCAACATGGTTGGTTCCATGTTTTTGCTATTGTGAATAGAGCTGCAACAAACCTGAGGGTGTAGGTATCTTTTTTGTAGAATGATTTGAGTTCCTCTGGATATATTCCCAATAGGCAGATTGTTGGGTCAACTGGAAGATCAATTTCTAGTTCATTCAGAAATCACCACACTGTCTTCCAAAGACATTGCACTTATTTGCATTCCCACCAGCAGTGTAAAAGTGTTCCTTTTTTTCTGCATTTTTGCCAGCACTTGTTGTTGTTTGATTAATGATGACCATTCTTACTGGGATTAGGTGATATCTCAATGTGGTTTTGTGCATTTGTCTGATGATTAGTGAAACTGAGCACTTTTTCATGTGTCTCTTGGCTGCCCAATATCTTCTTTTGAGAAGTGTCTATTCATGTCTTTTGCCCACTTTTTAATGGGGCTGTCTGTTTTCTCTTTTCGGTGCATTTGAGTGCTTTGTAGATACTAGATGTTAAACCTTTGTCAGATATACACAGGTGGCAAATATTTTTTCACATTCTATGGGCTATCTCCCTGCTCTCTTTTTTTAATCAATATTTTTATTATGGTTTTGTGGGGTACAGTCAAGGGTTAGGTGTACAATTACTTCTCATTCAGGCACCCTGTTGATAAGAGGTGTTTCCCCATCCCCAGACAGATATTTGCTACTGTTAATCCCATCCCCCCCCTCATAGCTTTCCCAGTACCGTCAGTCATTTTCTTATAGTATTACATTGGATGTTCAAGGTCCATTATATGAGTGAGAACATGTGATACTCGGATTTTTGTTTCTGTGAGAGGTCACTCAGCATTATAGACTCTAGTTCCATCCAGGTTGCTGCGAAATTCATGATTTTGTTCTTTTTTATGGCTATGTAGCATTCCATCGTGTATATGTACCACATTTTTTTAATCTAGTCCTCTTTTGATGGGCAGCATGGTTGTTTCCTGGTTCTTGCTATTGTGAACAACGCTGCAATAAACATACATGTGCAGGTATCTTTTTTATAGAGTGATTTGTGTTCTTCAGGGTATATTCCCAGTAGGGGGATTGCGGGGTCATATGGGAGGCTGATATTTAGAGCTTTTAGGAATCGCCACACTGCTTTCCACAGAGGTTGCACTAGTTTACACTCCCACCAACAGTGTAGAAGTGTTCCCTTTTCGCCACACCTTCTCCAGCAGCTGTTATTTTTTGAGTTGTTGATAATTGCCATTCTGAGTGGAGTTAGGTGCAAGGCCTCCACCACCTACCACTGGGGAGAGGAGAACCTATTCAGTAAATGGTGCTGGGAAAACTGGCTGACCACATGCAGAAGATTGAAACAGGACCCCTATCTATCCCCATGCACAAAGGTTAACTCCAAATGGATCAGAGACCTAAATGTAAAACCTCAAACCATAAGAACCTTAGAAAATGAAGGAAATACCCTCATGAAAATCGGAACTGGCATCCAATTCCTGAACAAAACCCAAAACCCACAGGTCATAAGAGAGAAGATAGACAAGTGGGACCTTATTAAACTGACAAGCTTCTGCAAGGCCAAAGAAACCATCAAGAGAGCAGGGAGACAGCATACGGACTGGGAAAAAAATATTTGCCAACATCAGGTCTGACAAAGGCTTAACATCCTGATCTACAAGGAACTAAAATGTGCTGAAAAGAAAAAACAAACAACCCCATTATAAAATGGGCAAAAGATATGAACAGACACTTCACAAAAGAGGACATCCGAGCAGCTAACAAACACATGATGAGTTGTTCAACCTCACTAATCATCAGGGAGATGCAAATCAAAACCACACTGAGATACCTCCCTGCTCTTTTGATGGTTTCTTTTCCTTTGCAGAAGCTCATCAGTTTGATGAGGTCCCACTTGTCTATCTTATTTCTTATGGTATGAGCACTTATGGTTTTGATCAGGAATTTGTTGCCAATTCCAATTTCCATTAGTGTGTCTCCTGCATTTTCTAAGATTCTTGTAGTTGGAGGTCTTATGTTTAGGTCTTTGATCCATTTAGAGTTAACTTTTGTGTATGACTATAGGTCAGGGTCCTGCTTCCGTCTTCTGCCAGTGATCAATCAATTTTCCCAGCACCATTTACTGAATAGGTTCTTCTCTCCCCAGTGGTTGTTTATGGAGACTTTGTCAAAGATGAGTTTGTTGACAAATTGAGGCTTTGCTTCTAAAATCTCTATCCTGTTCCATTCATTGGTCTATATGCCTATTTTTTGTACCAATACCAGGCTATTTTGATTACTTTAGCCTTATAGTAAAGTTTGAAGCCAGAAAGTATGATACTTCCTGGTTTGTTTCTTTTGCTAAGGATTGTTTTAGCTTTGTGGTCATTTATGTTTCCATATGAATTTTCGTATTGTCATTTCCAGGTCTGAGAAGAAGGATGTTGGTAACTTGATGGGTATTGTGTTGAATCTGTAAATTGCCTCTAGTAGGATGGACATGTTAACAATGTTGATTCTTCCTATCCACGAACAAGGAATATTTTTCCATCTTTGAGTCTTCTTGTATTTCTTTGAGCAGTGTTGTGTAATTCTCATTGCAAAATTTGTATAATTGATTATCACATTTGTTCCTGCCAGTAAATCTATCAGTTAGTTACTATTGCTATCTCCATTTTGTCACAGAGGAAAATTTAATCTTTTTTTTTTTTTTTTAGTTGGAATCTCACTTCGTAATCCACGCTGGAGTGCAGAGGTACACTCACAGCCACCCCAACTTCGAGTTGCTGGGCTCCAACAATCCTTCCACCTCAGTCTTCCATGTGACCAGAACTACAGGCAAGCACTACCACATCTGACTAATTTTTGATTTATGGTAGAGACGAGATCTTTCCAAGTTGCCCGGGCTAGTCTCGAACCCGCGGGCTCAGGCAACTCACTTGCCTGGGCCTCCCAAAGTGCTGGGTTACAGGTTGAGCCACCGAGTCCAGCAGAAAATTTAATCTTTAAGAGAATATGGTGCTCAAGGTCATGACTGGTGTGTGTTGGTGGCATTTGTACCCAAGCAGTTTCACATTAGAGCACTTACTTTTAATAATGATGTTTACAGCCTTACGAAACATGGAAATTACATCCCGCAAATCTGAAGCATATTATTTTGTTGTATGAAAGCTTTAATCATCGAAATTTATTATTTATTCAAATAAGATAATTTGATTAGTTTTTTAAATGATGCTAATGGTATCTGTGTAGACAGAGTGCTAAAAACCAATAATTATTTGCATAATACAGTAAAAGAAAACAAAGTAACATGAAAGGCAGTTAATTTTTTGAAGTTTAGTTATGTCAGTCACCGTACTAGATATTTAAACATATATTATTTTCTCTAATCTTACCAACAAAACAGTTAATGATTTTTAAATTGATTATGAGATAGACGGTAAACAATCTAAAACAACAAAACTTTTTTTTTTTTTTTTGAGTCAAAGTCTCACTCTGTCGCCCAGACTGGAGTGCAGTGGCCGCTCCCGGCCACTGCAGCCTTGACCTGCTGGGCTCCGGCGATCCTTCCGCCTCAGTCTTCCAAGTAGCCGGAATTACAGGCGCGCAACTACCACGCCCGGCTAATTTTTTGATTTATTGTAGAGACGAGGTTTCGCTGCCCAGGCGGGTCTGGAACCCCCAGGCTCAGGCAATCCACTCACCTCAGCTTCCCAAAGGCGCGGGATTATAGGCTGAGGCACCGAGCCCGGCCAACAAAACTTTTAAAAGATAACATTGGTCCTCACTTTGCCTCATTTGAGGACCAATGGGACATCCAAACTTCACCTGTCTGATGATCGCTTATGTACCTAACCCTGAATTGTACCCCACATCTTGAAAATAAAAATCAAACAAATGGAAAATAAATTTTAAAAATGACATTGTGGTTATATCTATATCTCATTAATTATCATTATAAATATAATTATTATTCTTCATAATCATTCCATACATCATACTAGTATGGAAATATATAGTTATGTGTTGAGCTCAAATGGGTTAGATGATTATGCTTTGTATCCTGAATGTTGGGTATCACATGCATATACAATCCTCACTCTGTTTATGCAGGAGATTATTTCAAGGACAGTCCACTGATACCCAAGTATGCACATGCTCAAGTCCCACAGTCTTGAGTGAAACTGCAGGTAAAAACAGTTAACCCTCCATTTCTGTTAGTTTTGCATCACTAGAATACTGTATTTTTTAACTTTAATAACATATTTATTTAAGTCCACATACTAAAAATATTACTGCCGATGTAAATTCATTATAAATCATTAATGAGATTTTTATATTTTTAATGCTAAATCCGTGAAATCCAATGGACATATTACACTAACAGCATTTTTTAATCTGTGTTTGGTTGAATGTGCTGATGCAGATCCTGTGGATATGGAGGGCCAACTGTTTTACTGAAAAAAAAAATCTGCCTGTAAATGGATCCACAGAGCTCAAACCCATACAGTCCAAGAGTTAACTGCAGTAAGTCTTACTGTGTGTTGATAAAATATTTTATAGATGATATGTATCTCTTCATAATCTTTATTTATAAACACTGCCATGATTATACTGTCGGTCATAGCAGATATATTTATGTCAGTAGACATTTGTCTCCAGGAAAGGCATAGCAAAATTCCTAACATTTTTAACTCACATGAGATAGCTATCTTAGATAGTGTTTAATATTGATAAAAGTAACTTTTATGTTGTAATAATGCAACAGGAAAGTTATGTGTTTCTTGAAGTAGAAAGGTGATATTAAATTTCTCAAGTGAAAATCTCTGTGACTGGAAGAAAAAATATTTTGCATCGATAACCAGGTACATCATGAAATATTCCAACAATTTGATTCATAAATGAATTCCTCTTTTGACATGTTCTATGGCATTACTGCAGATTTGCAGCTTCATCTGAATCCACAATTATAGCATAAATGAAGTCAAACTAACTGGATCTTTGGATTGTTTGGGTAGCATTTTACCACCATAATGTCAATATTTGATAAAAGCTTTTCAAATTAATTTTATTTAATTAGAAATATTAAAGTTAAAATTCAGGTTTTTATAGGACATGAATGCAAAAACAAAAATATTTATGTTGTTTTTAAACACACTTCCAGCACATAATTTTAGAATTAAAAAGGAAGATAAATCATATTTCCCCTGAAGGCATTATGGAAAAAATATTGATAATATATGGGTCCATGAGCATAACTCGATCAGTCACTTTCAATATGTAGCCATGCCTATTCAGATATATTGCAGCTCATTTGAAGAGTCTACAAGTATTCATTTTTGTAGTGTTTAAAAAAACTGCAGGATCTATTAAAACTATCTGAGGATAACTGCCAAGAACATTCTATATTTTTTGAAATTAGATATCCTGAAATTTAGACTTTAATACATGGCTTATTTACATCTAAAAATTACCTAATAAATGATATAAGAAGATATAGTGTTAGTCACTTCCTGGTAAACTTTAAACCACCCATTGTTTCAGAAAGCAATGAATACTCAAAATTACTTTCAGACTAAATATTGTCACTATTCTATTTTATAAAAATGGAGCATATTGTGAAATACAAGCCATTACTTTTAGTTTGCTCCCTTATACCAACATAGCACCACAATATTATTCTTAAAAATAGCTGTGATAGATAAAGACAACTTTTTTCTTTTCCTTTCTGAATAGACTTTTAGTTACTAATAACCCAACATTGGTTTTATAAAGGATTCTTCCTTCTAAATGCCTCCAGAAGACTGGCACATCATTATCTGATATGGCTAGGAGTTAGAGAACATGGGGATGGAGTGAGTGTGGGTGAATATAGCAAACTGAAGTACTATATTAATTATTTATTTAAAGGGGTGAAAGTATGCCAAAATTCTACTGTAATAAATTTTGTTACTGGCCGGGCTCGGTGACTCAGCCTGTAATCCCGCGCCTTTGGGAGGCTGAGGTGAGTGGATTGCCTGAGCCCGCGGGTTCCAGACCCGCCTGGGCAGCGAGACCTCATCTCTACAGTAAACCAAAAAATCAGCCGGGGGTGGTAGCGCATGCCTGTAATTCCGGCTACTTGGAAGGCTGAGGCGGAAGGATCGCCGGAGCCCAGCAGATCGAGGCTGCGGTGGCCGGGAGCAGCCACTGCACTCCGGTCTGGGCGACAGAGTGAGACTCCAACTCAAAAAAAAAAAAAAAAAAGAAAAAAAAATTTTGTTACTGAAAGATTTTTTAAATCCACATTATTATGAACTTTCTTGACTTCTAGAACTCACAGGGCATAACTGTGGGTCACTAGTTTGCAAATCCTGGCTTATATCCCAACAGTTATGAGAAGTATAAAAACACTAAAATGCTCAGAGTCATTTCTAAATTAAATCTACATTTTTGAAACTAGGTACAGGGTAGTTGGTGGAAGGAAAAGAATAAAACATAACCATTTTCTTATTTCATCATGCTAGTATTATTCGATATTTTATTTTATTTTATTTTATTTTTTGAGTTGGAGTCTCAGCCTCAACCTTCCAAGTAGCTGGAACTACAGGCGCGCTACCACGCCCGGCTGATTTTTTATTTATTGTAGAGATGAGATCTCACCAAGTCGCCCAGGCGGGTCTCAAACCCGCAGGCTCAGGCAATCCACTCACCTCAGCCTCCCAAAGGTGCGGGATTACAGGCTGAGCCACCGAGCCCGGCTTCGATATTTTAATTAATTCTCTGCAATTAAATTAAAATCGAAAAGCTGTATAAGATAAACTGTTTAAAGCAATTATTCTAAATTAACCCCTGTGCAACCTGCAAGAATTAGTCATTTTTAGGCTTTTAAAAAGATTTATGCTTAGCTGTTGAATCTCATGCTCATTTTTCTCCTGTATCAAATCATTCTTTTGGGACAACTTTGAAAACAAATAGCCACTGAGAGAACTTCTACCTTAAGGTTGAACTTAGGATGGTCCTCTTAAGGACAGCTTAAAAAAAAATATTACCTCCTTTAGGGTTTTGTGCAATTAGTGCAGCAACTTGTGTGTACCTTTTGCTCACCTCAGGAATTATGCTGTTATATAGTGAGCATATTTTATTTACCCAATGTGTGACAAAGGAAAGCAACTCCTTGGTAACAGTTTCTTTGCCCATAAGGTTGATTATAGCGTACTCCATGGCTATCTGGAAGAACCACAGAAGTATCTGAAGGACCAAGCATCTTCAAATGCAATCACAGAAAGTTTGGCAATTAGAAAATTCAAAGTTATGTTCCAGAGACAACTATGGTTCAACTTTACAAACCATTTTCCTGATACTAACACTGGGATTACTACACTAAATTAGGCCTTTGACAGAGAGAGAGAGAGAGAGAATGAGAGTGAATGAAAGAAAGAAAGGAGAGAGGGAAGGAGGGAAAGAGGAAGGGAGAGAGTGAGAGAGGGAGGGAAGGAAAGAAGCCAAAAGGTAAGAGAGAGAATGAATGGATGGATAGGTAAAAAGATGGAATGAAGAATCAGCAATTTGTCACTTAATTTTTTTGACCCATTATTTACTAAAAATCTCTCCTTTACACAGCAATCAGTTAGGCATGACTACATGTTATTCTGTTAAATTTTCTATAATGAAAATGACCATAGTGTAAGTTATAAGATAAATTTTTAAGCAGTGGGTAAATTGTATAGATTTTGGGGGGACTCTTCCAAAAGTAGTATATGCAGAACTTGTCCATGTATTTCTATGGAAAGGAAACTACTATATATTTCAATGGAAAGGAAATATATGTAGGTATAGATATGTGTATTAATAGGAGTGAACATTTATTATAATGCCACAAAGCAAACTTTACTGGTAGTAGAAACTTATAAATACAAATCATTAGCCATTATTTCATTGACTCAAAGATTTTTTTCCATGAATACATTACCATGGAAAATATTTGTATAGTCATTTATTTGGATATAAAAAATACAAAAAGCTATAACATATATAGAAATTGAGAATTATTTCACAATTTTGTGTATGATAAATACAAATTAAATAAAAATAACACCTAATATTAATATTTAATATAAAAGTGACTTTTTATTGATAATGATCTAAAGACATTATCAATAAAGAACAGTTCATGCCTTGTGATTTTTCTAAGGTCAGATGGACCTGGTTTGGGCTTATTGTTTAGCTGTCATGGTGATGTGTTAAAACAGCTTGGAGTGATAGTAAACAACAGAATTGAAAGTTTAAAAACACAATTTAAGTTTTATATTAATGAAATCCTCCTTTGCAAGTTCAGCAGAAATTGAATGTTGTTGGAAGTGAAATGTTCGTGTAATATTTATTAAATTAGATTTGAGTGCACTACCTTTTTATGTTACTAAAAAATGAGGCACAATTATTTAGAAATTGTTTGTCAAATATTAAAAAAAATCATTCACAGTTTCTTTCCTGGTCTTGGCATGTGAGCAAATGCTTTATATGGCTATTTTTAAAATTTTGTAATATTATTGCATTCTAAAGACATCTTATCTCTGGGTTCATAAACCAAGCATACATATATATTTCATGGTACATTGGCTATTAAGTTGAACATTTTTTAAACTTAGATTTAAACTGATACAAAAAATCTCTATTGAAGTATACATGTTTATGTAGCTGGTATATCACTGTTACACTACATGATTCTTGCAGTTTGAGAAAACAGTAAGAAGTTACAGAACCTATGAGAATATGGACTTCACAGTTTTAATTCTGTATTTCTAACAGTAAGTTTTGGACACTCATACACACAAATGCACAAGTAAATTACTTACGTCCAGTACTATACCAAGAAAATGGACACTATAAAGCCACACATAACATTAAAAATTAAAATAATTGAGCTTTACCGAAAACAAAATTTAACTGTAGTATAAAAACTTTATTTGCTTTGATTAGATATGATAATATGTGTGTCATAATTTTCATAAGTCTTGTTTATTATTTTGTGGTGCAGAAATTCAAAGATTTTATTCCAAGTTTAGTTTATTTCTCTACTTGGTTTTAATGGCTGTCCTAACTAAAAAGGACAGTTAATAAAGATAACAGATTTAAATGGAAGAAATGTAATCCTTGCTTGGGTTTATTAACTATATCACTCATCCTACAAATGTGTAGAAATTTTAATCAAAATTTGGTTCCTACTTTTCCTTGAAATTAATTTGTAGGACTAAGCATCTATTTGATGGCAAAGATTATTGATGTTTTAAATAAATTATTAATGACATTCATCCTTTTGAGATTTCTATCCAATTTAGAATATTTTGTTGCTATTGTTCTATGTTTGCAAGTTGGAGAAATTTTACAGTTTGTACAAGCTATTTTCAAGAATAAAATTATGTAATGATTGTAACATATTCAACTAATGTCTTTTAAGCTTTCTCCTGTACATCACGCCATGTACAACTAAATCCTCTGGACATTAGGACATTGCATGTAGAGAAAACAAAGACTATAAGTAATAGAGAAGAAGGTAGACTGGTTAGATTCCTGGAACCTGAGACATAGCACAATAGTGGGGTCCTAGAATTTTTTTTTTCCTCATATATCCAAGGCAACCTGGAATAAGCTGGCAATCTGGAAAAATAAAAATAAATAAATAAATATTACCTCTTCAACCTCCCGAAAAGGAGACTGCTCTTTTATCTAAGAGGCCAAGAAAACAGCAATCCAGCAAGACAGAGATAGCAATGCTCCAGTCAAACAACATAGAAAATACTGCGACACCACCTCCATTCGCTCCAACAAAGGAAAAGTAGGGAGTCTAGGCTTGTACTTTGTGAGGATGTAATGAGGCACCTGACATCCCTACTGGAAAGTAACAGAGAAAGGCATATAAGGTACTAGGAGTTTAAGTCTTTTTGCTAATAATGAAGCCACCCCCATTTGAGAACACATGCAAATCCTGGTGTCTGGGGTTGCCCCACCTGGCATTACCAAGGATTGATATTTCCTCTCAATATTGATATTGAGAGGAGGCCTAGTGGAGAGCGAGGACTTTCACTATGATCCAATGATAACAAGATCATCTCTACCACAGTGTCAGTGGAGATCATGTGCATCGCCTTTTTCCATCCAACAAGTCATCCTGCATTTGTGTCAACAGAGGCCAAGTCTTAGAACCTAACATAAAGATGTCTAGATTTAAGTAAAAATTAATCCTCATCTCAAGAATTAAGTTAATCTCAAATTAAATTTACAAAAGCAATAGATGATATCAAAACCAAGATAACAGAAATATTGGAATAATCTGATAAGTAGTTTAAAGCTATTATGACATACATGCTTCAGGAAGAAATTACAAACACACTCATAACAAACGAAAAAACCAAAAAACAGAAAACAGAAGATCTCAGAAAAAAAAGCAACAAAGAAATAAGATACATCCCAGAGAGAATGGCAGTCAGGATCAGAACTGTGATTCAGAATTGGTCTCTGTGTGTCACTGCCTGAGTGCCCCACCCTCATCCTCTGGGCAGTTTTGACAAGGGATCCCAACAAAACAGAGCAACACTCAGAATAGCATCCTAAATAACAGGAGCCTAGTAGGTGGTTCCTAAGGCCGTGCTCCGCAACCTGCAGCACGAGCAAAAGGAGAGTTGCTGTAGCTGTTTCTGATGAAAAGCGGGCTCCATGGCCTACATCAGTTTTGCAACCTGGAACTGTTCAGTGAGCATCACCGCTAAGAACCCCAGCTTCCTCCTTTAATAAGTTGGGGCAGTGTGCCCCAGCAATTCTGAGGAAAAGAAGGACCCCCATTCCTACACATTTGGGAAAGCAGTCTAAGCTGCAAGAGATCAACAGGAGGTGCCTCACTCCTCTGCTCTTAAATCAGCTGCCTGAATGGTAGTAAGGTTCCAAATACTGTAGTTTCTTCTTGGTAGCAAGGTCTAAAGCTAGGGTCAATTCTATGATCCAGAATTAGGCTGCAGGTATAATTGTGTGTGTGTGTGCATGGGGGTACTATAGCCTGCCCCTTTAGTATTGCCAGGGAAGTGTGTCCACCCCTTTCCCCCGCAATACCAAAGATCAGGTAGCTCTGATTTCCACACACCTAGATTAGTACCCTAAGTCCTTCATTCACCTTGTGCAGCAATGCTTACACAATGAGGCTTCCTGTCTTCCATGGCTAGGCACTTCCTCTGACAATTGGAACTTCTCCTTGTGTGGGACACCAGCCTAAGCCACCCCATCCCTCCTGAGCAAGGGAATGGCACTGAGATGCTTCCTCTGTCCCCCATCCAGACACATCTCTAGGCATTTGGAGCACCTACTTACATGGATCAGAAGTCTAAGCACCCTTCCCCACCTGTTCTGAGTATGGGTCCTGCAGAGGAGAGGAGTTCTTACTGCTCTATGCTTAAAAATCCTCCAAGACATTTGGAACAGCTGCCTGTCAATATTAGCACCCCACCCTTCTGGTACAGAGGTGGTGGTGAAGTGGTAACTATTCTGCTCCAAGTCTGGGCACACTCTAGAACATTCAACATATGTGCCTGACTGGACCAACTGCTGGAGCAATTCTTCCCTTTCCCTTTGTGGCTACTCTGCCAGTTACTAGATAATCTAATCTCAACCAGCTGGAGCCTTTACCCACCTAGACCATGAGCCAACCAACCTATATGAGTCTGGGATGGTCGTACAGGGGTTCTCTTCCCACTTCACACCCAAACATTGCTACAGACATTCAGTGCACCTGCATACCTGATTAGCAACCTGAGCTCGCTCACACACACACACACACACACACACACACACACACACACACACACACACACAGTCTTTCTCATAACAGCAACCATTCAACTCCTAACACCGCGCTAAGACTCACCTCTGAGCACTTGGAAGTCATGCACCAGACTCTGCCTTAGAGCTGGCAGTGAACCTGACTGGTGTCACCCTGCCCATCTTGGGTCTTCTCTCCCCAGGGCTGAACTGGAGCTGACCACAGTACACAACACAGACAAGCTCATTGCTAAGACAACAGAGAGTTTCTTTCAGTAAACAAGAACAAACTAAACACCCATCCACAATGGCAATTATCAGCTCTTACCTGTAGGTGCCACCTGCTGGCCTGGAGGTTGAACGATGCAATATAACAGATAAATTGCTGACATAAGCACACATCACTGAGAAGCAAGATAATCTTTCTGTGACCCACACCTACCCCGCCTGACAGGAGGCAGTGAGCCGGCCCACACATCATGGCTCACACACCAACTGCATTGCTATTACAACCAACACTCAGGAAAGCCTTCATAATACAGACTTTCTATATCAGAGGAACTCATACAGACTAGTTGGCCATAGTACCTCCAGATGAGGAGAAAAAAAAAAAAAAGAGAAACAAAATTGACAGTACAAAACAACAAAAACTGAGTGTTATCCCTCCAAAGAGGAACACCAACTCTTCAACAACAGACCCTTACCAAAGTGATATCCCTGTAGTGTCAGATAACAAATTCAGAATATTGGTTATAAAGAAACTCAATGAGATGCAAGAGGAAACTGATAACCAACACAAAGAAATTAGTAGAACTATTCAAGAGGTGAAAGGAGAGATTGACAACATTACAAAAACAGAACTAAAAAACTCAATGATGGAGATACAAAGCATGATACAAAACTTTAGCAATAGACTAGATCAAGAGAAAGAAATAATCTCAGAGCTGGAAGACAGATCATTTGAATTAACCCAGTCAGACAGGAATAAAGAAAAAAAGAATTAAGAAAAATGAACAAAGCCTATGAAAAATATGAGTTATGCTAAGTGACCAAACCTACAAATCATAGGCATTCCAAAGAGAGAACAAGTTAAAGTAAAAGGTATGGAAAAACCATGTTCAAGAAAGTAATTCAAGAAAACTTTCCTGGTCTCAACAGAGATTGAGACATCCAGATACAAGAATCTCAAAGAACTCTTGTAAGCTTTATAAGAAGAACCTCACCAGGGGAGATAATTGTCAAATTCTCCAAAATCAATGTGTAAGAAAATATCCTAAGAGCAGCAAAAGGGCAGTGCCAAATCACTTATAAAGGAAAGAACATTAGACTAACAGCAGGTTTTTCAACAGAAACTCCACAATTCAAAAGAGAATAGGGGCCTATTTTCAATCTCCTTAAAGAAAAAAAAAAAAGCTAAACCAAGAGTTTTATATACAGCTAAAATCCTTCCCTGACAAGCAAACACTAAGAGAATTTGTTGCCACTAATAAGGTCTACAAGAGATACACAAAAGTGTTCTAAACTTGGAAAAAATGACAAATTTTGCTATCATAAAAGATCACATAAAAACAAAACTAATTGAGCCTTTAAAGCAATGACACATTTGAAACCCCAAGGCACTAGCTAGCAAAACTGTGGCAGGAGCAAAAATCCCATGTATTAATCTTAACCGTGAATGTAATTAGCCTAAATGTCGACATAAATCATCATAATAATAAAGGTGATAACTGGCTAAAAAATAGAAGACCCAACCCTCTGCTGCCTACAAGAGATTCATCTACTGGCCAAAGACAGTCACAAACTCAACATACATGGGTTAAAAAAAAAAAAAAAAGATATATTATATGAATGGAAAACAACAATGAGGAGGTGTAGCTATCCTCATATCAGATAACTCAGAATTGAAAACAAAAAAAAAATAGTAAAAAATAAAATAAAAACAGGGAAGACATTACACAATAATAAATAGTGCAATTCAGCAAGAACACTAAGACATCTAAATTCATGAATAAGCACCATTTGATTCTAGAAAACATATTATAGCAATACAATAATAGTAGGTGACTTAAATACCTCACTGACATCACTAAACAAATCTTTGAAACAGAAAATTAACAAAGAAACACTGCACTTAAACTGGACTATAGACTAAATGGACTTCACAAACATCCACAGAACTTTCCACACAACAACTATATTTTCTGAAACAGACCATATGCTGGGTCATAAAACATGTCTCAGTAAATTTAAAAACATCAAAAGCATATTCTCAGACTATAATTAAATAAAATTAGAAACCAACACTAAGAGGAGTTCCTAAAACTGCACCACTACATGGAAACTGAACAACTTGCTCTCAAATGAACCTTGAGTAAGCAATGAAATTAAGTAAGAAATTTTTAAAAATCATTAAAAGAAATGAAAATAAGGACACAACATATCAACCTCTGGGACACAGCAAAAACAATGCTTAGAGGATAGTTTATGGCGTTAAATGCCTACAGCAAAAAGTTAGGAAATTAGCATCTTATTTATTTATTTTTTTTAAGTTGGAGTCTCACTCTGTTGCCCAGACTGTAGTGCAGTGGCCGCTCACAGCCACCGCAGCCTCGATCTGCTGGGCTTCGGTGATCCTTCCGCCTCAGCCTTCCAAGTAGCTGGAACTACAGGTGCGCGCTTCCACGCCTGGCTAATTTTTATTTATTGTAGAGATGAGGTCTCGCCAAGTTGCAACATCTTATCTTTATACCTTAGGGATCCTGAAAAAACCAAGAATGATCTAAACTGCAAACTAAAAATTAGTAGAACTATTCAAGAGTTGAAAGGAGAGATTGACAGCATTAAAAAAAAGACAACTTAAAAGAAAAGATCTGAAGAGAAATAAATAACATTGAGATAAAAAAAGATACCAAGGATCAATGGATCAAAATGTTGGTTCTTTGAAAGGATAAACAAAATTATTGACAGACTATTAGCTGGACTAACCAATAAAAAAAGAGAGAAGACTCAAATAAATTCAGTTAGAAATGAGAGAGGTAGCTGGGCTCAGTGGCTCAACCTGTAATCCCAGCACTTTGGGAGACCGAGGAGAGTGGATTGCCTGAGCCCACAGGTTTGAGATCTACCTGGGCAACTTGGCGAGATCTCGTGTCTACAATATACAATAAATAAAAAATTACCCAGGCATGGAAGCACATGCCTGTAATTCTGGCTACTTGGAAAGCTGAGGCAGAAGGATTGCAGGCTGAGGCTGCGGTGGCCGGGAGCGTGCCACTGTACTCCAGTCTGGGCGAGAGAGTGAGACTCTAACTCAAGAAAAAAAAAAGAAAGAAAGAAATGACAGAGATAACATAAAAGTCAATACCACAGGAATAAAAGAGATTGTCAGAGTCAATTATGAACAACACTAGGTAACAGACTGGAAAACCTAGAGGAAATGGATAAACTTCTGGAAACATAAAATCTCCCAAGACTGAACCAAGAAGAAATAGATACATGAATAGATTAATACTGAGTAATGAAATTGAATCAGTAATGAAAAAAATATTTTTTGTTTTTTATTTTTATTTTTTGAGTTGGAGTCTTTCCCAGTCGCCCAGACTGGAGTGCAGTGGCCGCTCCCGGCCACTGCAGCCTCGCCTGCTGGGCTTCAGCGATCCTTCCACCTCAGCCTTCCGAGTAGCCGGAATTACAGGCATGTGCTACCACGCCCGGCTGATTTTTTTATTTATTGTAGAGATGAGGTCTCGCTGCCCAGGCGGGTCTCAAACCCGCGGGCTCAGGCAATCCACTCACCTCAGCCTCCCAAAGGCGTGGGATTACAGGCTGAGCCACTGAGCCCGACTGAAAAAATATTTTTAAAAACAAAAACAAAAGGGTGTGGCGAAAAGGGAACACTGTTACACTGTTGGTGGGGGTGTAAACTAGCGCAACCTCTGTGGAGAGCAGTGTGGTGATTCCTAAAAGCTCTAAATATCAACCTCCCATATGACCCCGCAATCCCCATACTGGGAATATATCCTGAAGAACTCAAATCACTCTATAAAAAATATACCTGCACATGTATGTTTATCGCAGCATTGTTCACAATAGCAAGAACCTGGAAGCAACCATGCTGCCCATCCAAAGAGGATTGGATTAAAAAAATGTGGTACATATACACGATGGAATACTACGCAGCCATAAAAAAGAACAAAATCATGAATTTCGCAGCAACCTGGATGGAACTAGAGTCTATAATACTGAGTGACCTCTCACAAAAACAAAGATCCGAGTATCACATGTTCTCACTCATATAATGGACCTTGAACATCCAATGTAATACTATAAGAAAATGACTGACAGTAGTGGGAAACTATGGTGGGGAGAAGGGAGATGGGATTAACGGTAGCAAACATCTGTCTGGGGACGGGGAAACACCTCTTATCAACAGGGTGCCTGAACGAAACGTTTTGTATACCTAACCCTTAACTGTATCCCACACTATCATAATAAAAAATATTGATAAATAAATTTTAAAAATGCCCAAGGCCAGACAGATTCACAGCAGAATTTTATCACGCGTACAAAGAGCTGGTATCAATCGTACTGAAACTAATCCAATTTAAAAAAAAAAAAAGGGAGGAGGAACTCCTCCTTAACTCATTCTATGAAATGAGTATCACATTGATACCCAAATCAGATAAGGACATAAAAAAGAAAACTGCAGGCCAATTTCTCTGATAAATATAGATGCAAAAATCCTTAACAAAATACTATTAAATATAATTCAACAACATATGAAAAAATTATCCATCATGGCCAAGTAGCTTTTATTTCAGAGATGAAAGGATGGTTCAATATCTGCAATCAATCAATATTTATGATCCTCTACATTAAAAAGGAAGAAAAAATAAAAACTATATGATCATCTCAATAAATGGAAATAGGGCATTCAATAAAAACCAACATCATGATTAAAACTTAAACAAATTAGGAATCCAAGGAACATATCTCAAAATAATAAGAGCCATATGAGACAAATATAGTGGTAACATCATATTTAATTGGGAAAAGTTGAAAACATTTCTCCTTTGAACAGTATAGGGATAATCACTCTCACTACTCATATTCAACATTGTTCTGGAAGTCTTAGTAAGAGCAGTATGGCAAAAGAAAGAAAATAAGAAAGGAAGAAAGGAAGGAAGGAAGGAGGGATCTAAATTGGAAAGGAGGAAGTCAAACTATCCCTATTCACAAATTACGTGATTGTCTACCTAGAAACACTGAAGACTCCTCCAAGAAGCTTCTAGAATTTATACATGACTTCAGTAAATTTTCAGGATACAAAATCAACATATGAAAAATCAGTAACCTTCCTATACATCAACACCACTCAAACCAAGAACTAAATCAAGAGCCCAATCACATTCACACTGGCCACAAAATTAAAAATATAATACTTATTAATAAACCTAACCAACAAGGAGAACTATGAAACACTGAGGAAAGAAATAATAAACAATACAATCAAAGGGAATTTGCTTTCATGTTCATGAATCAGAAGAACCAATATTATTAAAATGACCATACTACCCAAAGCAAACTACAGATTCAACACAATACCTATCAATGAACCACTTCATTGTTCACAGAACTAGATTTAACACTCTTAAAGAGCCCATATATCTAAAGCAAGAACATCTGCAGAGACATCAAACTATCTAATTTCAAATTATACTACAAGGCTATAATAATTAAAACAGCATCAGCCAGGCTCGGTGGCTCAGCCTGTAATTCCGCGCCTTTGGGAGGCTGAGGTGAGTGGATTGCCTGAGCCCGCGGGTTCGTGACCGGCCTGGGCAGTGAGACCTCATCTCTACAATAAATCAAAAAATCAGTCGGGCGTGGTAGCGCGCGCCTGTAATTCCGGCTACTTGGAAGGCTGAGGCGGAAAGATCGCCGGAGCCCAACAGATCGAGGTTGCGGTACCTGGGAGCGGCCACTGCACTCCAGTCTGGGCAACAGAGTGAGACTCCAACTCAAAAACAAACAAACAAACAAAAAAACCAGCATGATACTAGTACAAGAATTACAAGAATAGTAGATAGATCAATACAACAGAATAGAGAAGGCAGAAATAAAACCAAATAGTACAACAAACTATTCTTCAACAAAGCCAACAAATATAAACTGTGGAAAAGACATCCTATTCATTAAATGCTACTGGGAAAATTTTCTAGTTATATGCAGAAAACTGAAACTGGACCCCTACCTCTCAACAGACAAAAAAATTAACTCAAGATAGTATAGGACTTAAATGTAAAGCCTGACTTAAATGTACAACTTGAAACTATAAAATTCCTAGAAGTAAACCTAGGAAACACTCTTCTGGATATTGGCATAGGCAAAACATTTTTGTCAAAGACTTCAAATCAATTGCAGCAACAACAAGGAAAAAACAAAACAACAACAACAAACCAGTGGGACTTAATTAAACTAAAAAGCTTCTGCATAGCAAAAGAAATAATCAAAAAAAGAACAAAAAACTGTCTGAAGGGAGAAAACATTTACAAATTATGTCTCAGACAAAGAACTAATATCTAGAATCTATAAGAAACTCTACAGTAAAAAAATCAAACATCCCCATCAAAAAGTGGACAAAGGACATCAATAAACATTTCTCAAGAGACGACACACAGGTAGTCAACCAACATATGAATAAATACTCAGCCTCACTAGTCATCAGATAAATGAAAAATAAAACCACAGTGAGATATTACATTACACCAATCCCCATGGCTATTATTAAAAAGTCAAAGAACAGCAGATGTTGACATGGTTGCAGAGAAAAGGGAATGCTCATTCATTTTTGGCAAGATTATAAACTATCTCAACATCTATGAAAAACAGTATGGAGCTTTCTCAAACAACCCCATCAAAAAGTGGGCAAAGGATATCGATAGATACTTCTCAAGAAAGGACACACAAGCAATCAACCAACATATGAAAAAGAATCAAAGATTGAATTACCATTCACCCCAGCAATCCCACGGCTAGAGATCATATTGCAGAGTCAAGGATCTTGATTGGATCCTATTTAACAAGAACTAACCTGCAAAGTTCATAAAGCAAAAATTTTACATCTGAAAATACCAAGTCATCAGGAAATAAGCATCTTGTCCAAGATCAAACTGATTTGCTTCTGGGATGATGATTGAAATGTACGTTCTGGACTCCCAGCTTGACATTTTTTTTCTATTATATTATGTTTTATTATTGATATAAAATGTGATTATAGTCACAAAATGAATCTATGCTATTTCTCAAATGATTACATTAATATAATATATATATATATATATATATATATACAATACATATTTTTATTTACTAAAATAAAAGATCCTGGCCTATGTAATGATGACTCCGACATTTTGTAATGATTTCTGTACATTAGCTATGATGTAACTTATTGCTCAGTATAATAAATAGACCATTAAATATTTTATATAATTGAATTTAAATAAATTGCTCTTTATCTGGGTTTCATTGGTCTAGTTTAATTGGCTTTATTAATGAAGACAATTTGTAACAATTGTTAAGGATGAATGTGGGCAACCTAATTTTTCACCATGAATTTTTAACTGATGCTTTAATTGATATTTTGATTTAATGATAAAAATAAGTCAGAGTAAATGTATATATAATTAGCTTATAAACATGCAGATAAAATTAAAATAGCTGTTTTAAGGGCTTTCTTTTTGAGTGGCCCTCTGAGGATTTTTGGCATTAAAATATGCTTAATTATAGATACAGAAAAATAACAGAAAGCAAGTGAATAGAAAATGACAAGAAATAAATGTACAGATTCATTAAAATCTAGGAAAAGAATAAGAATGGAGTGAGTAGTCGGATGAGAGATCATTAGTTTTCTCATTATTGATCCTGCCTACACTTAGGTGGGTGAGGAATGGAGGAGAGGGAGGGGAATGATATATTATTATTACTTAAAAAAATTAAGACTTTTATATTTAATATTGTGAATTTTAAGTACTATAATTCAATCCTAAAACTGGTTGTTATCTGCAAATGCTTCCGACACTAGTCTGTAGGAGTTTGTGATAATGATGGCATGGTTTTCCTGGGGAAAGGAATACTGGGTTAATTTTTGGGCTGGGCACATGCAAGCATGGAGGGCTTGATGGGTTCTTTAGCGGGTTTTGAGGGGAGGTGGATCATCCACTGGGATAGATGTCAAGCGGATGCAGGGCATGAACAGGTATGGCTGATTGGGCAGGTGTGTGATTGACTCTCCTGAGAAGTGAGGCTGCCATCGGACTGGCTATCAGTGCAGGCATGAGCACACACAAACATGGCAGAGCTGAGTGGCTCTGTAATGTTATGTCCGCAGAAGGTGGACCACCTTTGGACCACTTTCAGGTCAGGCACCAGTGCACTTAGAGTCAGCTGTTTGGTCAACTGTATGATGTAAGTATGCATAGGTTTGGTGGACCAGATAACTGCTTAGTGGATTCCTCAGTGTGAAGGTCTCCCGGTTTTCTAGAGATGTCGGATGCAACATGGGTAAAGATGCTGAGGTTTCAGGGTTGTTCCATACTGACATAGCCTTTGGGCAGTCCAGGACATGATGCTGCAGTCACTCATGTGAACACGGTGAAAAGATTGTGGAGTCCCAGTGATGGAGAGTGAATTGCTACTGGTCCCTGTGTGGGCTGACCCTAGCAATGAGTCCATTTTCAACATGATGCCATGTTGTGGCAGTTTAGGTAAAGGATTGTGAAATGCTCAAGCTGACCTACTCTGTGGCACTGTAACTGAGAGAACTTCCATCTACTCTGCACTGGTGCCAATGAGAACTGGGCTACTCTCCTGTAGTAAAAATTGCTGGTGTTTGTGCCAGCAGTTGGGAGTGCTGCAAATCTCCAGATTCCCTTCTTGCCATAGGAAGAAACACACTTTGACCCCACCAGTCCTGGTGGAGTGAGTGTGGTGAAGTCAGGATGCCTTGATCCCCTCTCCATGTTGCTAAACTGGGCTTCCATTCTCCACAAGGATTTTGTTGCTTCCCTAGTACTCCCCAGTGTACTTCTCCAGTTGCTCAGGCCAAAATATAATTGTTTATTTTTTATTTTGGTCCCTTTTGTGAGAAGAACAAGTGTCAGGCAACTCAAGTTGGCCGTGTAGTTGATGTCATCTCAATTGAATTTTCTTAGCCTAAATGATTGTATTATTATTAATTTCTAACAAGACAAAGTCAAACAAAAACATATTCTCTTATGGTAAAAATACAAACCATAATATAACTGAAATATTAAAAAACCATAATAGACTACAGAATTCCTTTCTATTCCATCAGCCCCAGATTATACAAGGGGGGCCCCGAAAAATTGAAATTATCTTTTGGAGAGTGGGCTCATTGTAGTACCGGCTTCATCCCACTAGGTAAGTGTTCTAGAAACATTGGCATCATTGTATCTGCTGACGTTGTTGTGAGAGACATCATTTGACTTCAGTGAAAAGTTTTTTGGAGATTCTTTCAATGCATTTACCCATTTCATGGTGGGTGATTTAGGTACACCTGCCCACACCACAATAAGTGTTCAACAGTTTCTGATTTAAAATAGCATGACCTAGCCGGGCTCGGTGGCTCAGCCTGTAATCCCGCGCCTTTGGGAAGCTGAGCTGAGTGGATTGCCTGGACCAGTTCAAAAATTGTTTCAAACAGTGGAAAAAGCATCTCCAGAGGTGTATTGCATTAAACAGAGAGTACTTTGAGGGTGACTGAAGTTTAAACATGTAAGAACAAGTACATATCTTTTTAATAAATTCTGAGTATTTTGGGTCCCACCTCATATAGTATTTTAATATCTTAAGTTTTACATCTTAAAACTGAAAATGTAATAGAATAAGATAAATGGTTAGACTTTTCTCACAGCTATAGCAATGCATAAAACATATGGATAAGTATAGTATTCTGTATAAAGTACTTTTTGTGTTTATCTAAATCTTTTGTGAAATATGCAGCTTTCTTAAATTCATATTTCTTATGAATTTATTTTGAGATGTTTATGTTTGTTTATTCTTATTTTGATACTTCAATTGTTTTCTACTATTCCTTTTTTATAATGTGCCTAACATCAGAAATTTATTTTTGTATATTGTTTTTCATATGATTGAAAAAAGCTGGCAATGCATTAAGGAGACTTAAATATTAATTTAGTAAAATCCTTTTAATAATTGTTTGCATTCTTTTTCATTTAAACTAGCAAAGTATACAAACATTATTTTACTCAAAAAAGTTTTTTCACAATGACCTTTTCCCAACCTTTACAAAATATGATCCATATTTTTATCTTACAGTTTAGCACAACCCTTTGTGTTTACTTGTTGATGCTGTATAAATTGCAAGTATTATCTTCCTTAACTTTTATTGATAGAAGTTTTCTTTATCCATTTTAAGCCCATTTTATTAAGTAATTTAAAAGTAAAAAGACACTAGGAAATATTGCAATATTTATTATGCTTTTTCATAAGTTATACTGTATTATATAAATAGGAGGAATATTTTAGATACTTTTCAGAATTCTTCACCTAATGGAAGTCTTCCAGTCTTCAGATGCTAATGCAAAGTCCAATGCAGTTGGGTAACTATTAATCAAATGTGTATCTTGATTTTCTTCCAAAGGTTGAAATTTCAGGTTCTCACATTGAAGATTCTCACATGTAGATTTCTTTTTTCTATTTTATACCTCCTTCTATTTGTTAATTAACATTTGGAAGGAAGTGAGTTATTGTCTTTTCCTATCAATGTGCTTCAAACCTGAATACATCAAATAAGAATTACTTTTACACTTTGTAAAAGCAAAAATATGGTAACATGGATAGGTATAATTTCTATAAATATAACATATACTAAAATAATGTTGAGATGTCTAACTGTTAAGAAAACTCTGTGTTTTTTAAATGCAATATGTAAAATATTTAAATATGTGATATTTAAAATGTATAATATAGACATAATATTAAATATGCAGTATGTAAATATGTAATATTTTAAATGTATTATATGTACATTTTAAGTTCAGGATATACAATTACACGATTTTCACATGGACATATTTTGTACTGGTGGGGATTGGCTTCAGGTGTCTCCATTTCCTAAATAGTGAACATTGTACCCGATAGATCGCTTCTAAGCCCTTGCTCCTCCCCCCTTTTAGTGTCCCAATTGTCTACTATTTCCATTGATTTAGCTACCTCATATGAGTGAGAACACGCAGCATTTGGTTTTCTGTTTCTGAGTTAGTTCGCTTAAGGTGATGTTCTCCAGCTCTATATAACTTTTTCAAAATGCTGATATATTTTACCATAATATAAATTACTTTACCATGCTATAAGTTCTAAGAAGTCTCCTTTTTTTTCTTGATTCATCTGTGTTATTAAATAAAGAATTTCACATACAACATGAGAAAATAGTTTCTGTATATTATAATTCTGTGAAAACACTGCCCATTTGAAAAATAACCTTATAAATTAATTTACAAAGGATATCAGAAATTAGAATTATTATCTTTGGAAAAACCAGAAAACACATATACATTTTTATCACCCATCAATTCTAACAATATATTTTTATTTATATTCAGTCTATGTGATTTTCAGTGTTACACAATTTTGAAAAAAATAATGTAACTAAATAAGAGTCATCTGATCTAAATTAACCTACCAGTGTGCTGGATCACATCAGTTTTAAAAAGGTAAGAATAATGAAAAGAAATAGTGTTGGAATGATAAGACCATTTTGGAAAATAATATTATTAAAAGATCAATTAATAATTTGAATGAGTTAATCTCAAAGTGCAATGATGCATTGTGGCTAGTATAATAAATCACAAAAGATAAAAATTGTGATACAGTGATAGATTGATATGTTGGGATTTTTAAAATATGTAGGGACATAATAAGATCTGCCCAAAGTTTGAGCTTGAGCCACATATATGTTTTATTGGGTATGATTAAAATATATTGAACTATTATTCTGATATAAGAAATTACTACTTATTTTAAGACAGCTCCTAGAAAGTAAGAAACATAAGGGTTGACATGTAATAACCATTGGTCAAGTTCTAATGTGACTATCATTAAAACAGACTTACTTTTTGGATATGTGGTTTAATGACTCAATTATTTTCAATTACCAAAGCTTGTCAGACAACCAATCCAACGTGTGGAAAGCACATACCTATTTTATCTGTAACAATTTTAACTAGGAGACAGAGTTAAAATAAGAAATTTTATTTTTCAGCTTCTAAGTAACGTGATACAATGCATATGTAAATAATATACAAAGAAGCTCCCTATCATAATTTGGCATATTTGATAGTGTAGTAGTACATTTGTTACCACAATGCATTAAAAATTTTTCAAAATACTGACAAGAAATAAAAGACCATTTGTATAGTGGAAACGAATATTGGACTGAAATTCAGAAGAATGCAATTCCAGTTCCAGTTCTACTCAGCCCTATGACAAAGATAATCCCGTTTAGAACAAATCCATTTGCTTCCCCGAACTTTAAATACCCAGAAGATTTAACTGCCATGAATCCCAGGTTAAACACGTGTGCGCGCGCGCACACACACACCCCACAGATACAACCTGAACTAAATTATAATATCCCTTTTAATTAGATAATTGGAGACTCCTGTTCCTTTATCAAGTTCTAGTGTAAATCTATTAGTGATATCTCACAGATCATTTCAGTAAGATATGTCAGATCAGGAGTGACCTGAGTCTGTTCATGTATTCTAGCCTTTAGTTATTAACTTTAGGTATAATTATAATTTTATCACAGAGTTAATGATACAGGAAGTCTTCTCTCAGAATCCAGGGATAATGATGAGTAACTAAGTCTGTTTTCTATTTTCTTTTTAACAGAATCTCTGAAATGGTAATTTATAAGACTATAAATGTGTTCCTTACAGTTATAGAGGCTGAAAAATTCAAGATTGAGCCCTCATATCTGGTGAGAGCCTTCTTGCTTGTGGGAAATTTGGAATCCCAATGTGGCACAGGGTATCACCTGACGAGGGGACTTAGCATGCCAACATGCTAGTTCAGGTTTTTCCTCCTCTTCTTTTTTGAATCAGGTGTCTCACTCTGTCACCCAGGCTGCAGGGCAGTGGCACAATTACCACTCACTGCAGTATCCAACTCCTGTGCTCAAACAAATAGCTTGTCTTAGCCTCCTGAAGCTGGGACTACAGGCCCATGCTACCATGCTCAGCTATTTTTTTAAAAAAATTATTAATAGAGACATGGTCTTACTATATTGTCCATGCTAGTTTTGAACTTCTGGGCTCAAGCAATCCTCTTGTCTTGGCCTCCTAAAATGCTGGGATTATAGTCATCAACCACTGTGGCTGGATCTCCTCCTTTTTTTATAAAGCCATTAATTACCCTCTCATGATAGCTCATTAACCCTTTAATCCCTTAATCCAGGAATGAATTAAGCCATTCATGAAGGCAGAACCCTCATGATCTAACCATCAATTAAAATCCTTTCCTCTCAATACTGTCACTTTGGGGATTAAGTTTTAGGACAAATTTTAGAGGGTGCATTCAAATCATAGCAGGTAACACTTTAAAATAAGTTTACTAGTTAGTTATAGAAAGGATTCTTATAGGTATATATTGACTTTTATTAATTAAAATCTAAAAATAAAAACTATTTGGAAGAATCTATAACTTGTGTATAAACATCTTAATGCACTTACTCATGTGTTAGGTTTTTTAAAGAGATCAGCTTATAATGATTTTAATAAATTTGTACAAGAAGATAAACTATTAGATTCAAATATAATAATTTTTAATTCCCTGTGATGTATCAGCCTTTTGTGAACATGATACGTATTAGAATGGTATAGAATATTTCTCTAAATGCAATAGCAACATTTTTTCTCTTAAGTATTTCTGCTTATAAACAAGCAAATCTATTTCACATATTTAAGACATATTTCAGAAAGGATATTAGCATTGAATGTTGTAGTACAGAGATGAGTAATTCCTTAGGAAGTTCTTTTCACTAGAAGAAAAGTGACTATGCATGTGTTTTTAAAAATAGATAAACTGACAAACAATACACTGAAAAGTATAAATTGCAAAATTTTTAAACTTAGCATGCACACAAACACTAAAATACCATCACCAGAATGAAAATAAGCTATATATCCATCATCCTAAAAATTTCCTCTTGGTCCTTAGTAATGTCTGCTTACAACCCCTTCCTACTGTTCCTCCAGAGGTAGCTGATCTACTATGCATCTTACAGATTAGTTTGCCTTTTCTAGAATTATATATAAATGAAATCATACAGTAAAATTTTGTATGTTTTCTTCACTCAGGATATTTATCTTGAGATTCATTCATGTCATAGTGTACATCAGTATGTCAATCTTTCTTTATTATTATTAACATTTATTGCATAAATATGCTTCAGTTTATTCACTTAATGGACATTTTGGTTGTTCCTAGCTTTTATCTATTACAAATGAACCGGCTGTAAATATTCATGCACAACTCTTTTGCATGATATATATATATTTCATTTATCTTGAGTAGATACCTGACTGTAAAAAAGCTGGATCATTTGATATGTGAATTTTAATCTTTTTAAGAAACTGTCAAACCTATTATCCAAAGTGGCTAATCCATCGTATTTTCCCTAACAGTATCTAAGAATTCTAGTTCCTTATCTCCAGTTCCTTTACATATTCACTAACAACTGTAATTGCCAGCAATTTAAAATTTTAGCAAATCTAATATGTGTACAGTTGTTTCTCATTGTGTCTTTAGTTTGTATTTGCCTAATGACTAATAATGTTAACCAACATTTTATGCACTCATTGCAATTATATAATCATTTTAGTAAAACATCCATTCAAATACACTGTCTATAGGCTGTTTGATTTTTATATTATTAATTTTTAAATGTTTTTTGGATATTCTGATTGCAAATCCTTTATCAAATGTACAATGTGCAAATATTTTTTCTTGTTTATGTAGTTGATCTTTTCATTAACAATGCTTTGAAGTTTGATAAAGTCCAACTTAGCAAATCGTTTTTTGTTGATTATGCTTTTGGTATTATACTTAAAATTTTTTGACTAACCCAAAGTAACAAACATTTTATCTTGAATCAATCATAATGTTGTAACACTGTTTTATATTTAAATCTACAACCAATTTTCAATTAATTTTGTATAAGATATGTGACATAGATCAAAGCTCACTGTTTCTGCATGTTAATATCAAATTGTTCCAGTGTCATCATATGCTGAAAAGATTATCCTTTTATCACTGTATTGTTTTTGTGACTTTGTATATATATATTCTTTTTTCCTGTACTCGGTTTTGTTCCATTTATCTATTTGTTAAGCTTCAAACAAATAAAGCTTTGTATTAAAAACTGTATCTATAAATTAAATCTTGAAATAAGGGACCACTCATTTTCAAAATGTATTCTTCTTTTGCAAAAGTACTTTATAATTTTGATCATTTGAATTTCTACATGAACCTTAAAATTTGTTAGTTTCTACCAAAATAATGTTTGAATTTTTTGAATGGTGTAGAAAGGTATTTATAGATCAACTTGAGAATTGACATCTTGACACTGTTACCTGTTTTATTCCATAAATGTGGTATATCTTTCCATTTTTAAGTCGTCTTTATTTTCTCTTAACGTTTTGTAGTTTTAATGTACACATCTTCCATATTGCTTGCAAAATTTATCCTTAAGTATTTCATATTTTAAACTATTTTAAATAGCATTACTTAAAAACTTTAACTTCTGATTATTTGTAAAGAATGTATGGAAATTATAATTCCGCTGTATAAATTGATCTGACATTCTGCAATTTAGAAAATTTTTGCATTATTTCTTATAATTTTTTATACATTTTATTTGGTTTTTCTCATACAGGATCACTTAATCTATGAATAAAGATGGCTTTACGTCTCCCTTTCCATTTGAGTGCCTTTTTAAAATTTTTCTTACCTGAGAGAACTGGCTAGAATGCTTCAATATGATGTTGAATACACATACTGAGAAGAGAGTAGACAATCTGGTCTTTCTTTTGATCCTCACCAGAAAGTGTCCTGATACGTACCATTAAGCAGGATGTTAGTGTGGGTCTCTTGTAAATACTTTTGTAGGGTTAGGGAAATTTCCTGTTATTTCTAGTTTGCTGAGAGATTTTTGGAGGAATGAGCTTTGGGTCATGTCAAATCATGTTTGATTGCAGTTGCTGAAAAAAAATGAGTCCTTGGCTAGTACACATATTTAAGACTTTAATCTTTCAATAAAACACTTGCTGAACGAGTTAAGAACAGTGGGAAAAATTGTCAATTATAAGATAAAACAAATGGTTTGTGTGCTTTTGGGGGGGTCTTGATGAGTCAAGAGATACACTTTTTGCTCTCTTGTCAATTCAAGAAAAAATGCTGAGTTTGAAGTGACTAAAAAATTAGTAATACATAGATTAGCAATGGCAATGTTTTATAGCAAAATATTAGTACTATATTATACTAATAATGCATATATTATAATCGAATATATAATGTATAATCGAATATATAAATATAAATATATAAATATAAATATAAATAAATATAAATATATATATATATTAGATCCAGGAAGTACAAATGCATGTTTGGTAAATGAATATATTATGCATTGGTGAAGATTGGGCTTCAGGTCGTTCATTACCCACACAGTGAACACTGTACTCAATAGGTAATTTCTAAACTCTAAGTTCCCTCTCTCCCTCCCGTCTTTTAGTGTCCCCAGTGTCTATTATTTCTTTATGGTAATTTCACTCCCACATATAAGCAAGAACATACAGTGTTTGATTTATGTTTCTGAACCAGTTCACAGGATAATGTTCTTCAGTTCCATCCATGTTGCTGCACAGAACATGCTTACATTCATTTTTATGGCTGTGTAGTATTGCACGGTGCTTATGTACCACATTTTCTGTCTAGTCAATTGTTGATGGCCACTTAAGTTAGTTTCATCATTTTGCTATTGTGAATAATGCTGCAATGGACATATGAGTATAGGTATATTTTTATTTTATTTTATCTTTATTTTATTTCTTTTCTTTTGGGTAGATGCCTAGTAGTGGGATTTCTGGGTTAATTAGTGGTTCTATTTTTAATTCTTTGAGAAATGTCCATACTGGTTTTCATAGAGGTTGAACTAGTTTATAAGCTTACCAACAAGGTATGAGTGCTGTCTTTTCTGTACTATTGTGCCAAAATCTGTTGTTTTTTGACTTTTTAATAATAATCATTCTACTGGTGCAAGATGATCTCATATTTTAAGTTTACGACTGAGATCTTTTTTTTTTTTTTGTATTAGAAAAACTGCTCTCAACCACTATCATTGGAGTGGATTTGGGTATTAGTTTCCACAAAAACTGGAAAATGTGTGCTAACAAATTTAATCTAAATTTAGAAGGCAACATACAACATATATTCAAAACTGACAATACTGTAAAATATTTTGAAAGACAATTGCTGTTTGCATAAAAAAGTATGCTGAAGCTGTTTTATACACTTTCCATGTTATCAAAAGATTTAAAAATTGGATTCCATGTTACTACACAAATTTGAAACACATATGTTTTTCAACCTCAAACTGTATTTCCAGCAATATTTTTAGGACTGCAATGCAAATGCAAAGGACATTTTCAAATTTTAAATCTCTGTAGCTGTGCAATTGAAGTGCTTACATCTAAATAGAAGCGATTAACATATAATTGTTGTGACATGTCAAAAACAACAAATATTTACAGGATAATTTAATACAGAGATCAAGAAACATTTACTGATAAGAACCTGTGTCAAATACTATGATGTTTCTCAATCTTTAATTATGCAAAAAATAAGAATTTCTTAACTTGGGTATATATAAAGTGGCCTATTGGCTGGATTTGTTCAGGCCTCTAATAGAATTCTGTAAATGTCTTTCAAAAAATGAATGTATTCAATCAACATCTTATTCTCATGGCTTGATATCTTTATTTGACTATTTTTCTGTAAAAGGAGACATTTTCAAAGATGCACTAAAAATATAGTGCATATAAATACTGACAGGTAGAGACAGAAAAAAACTAAGTTGGAATGCCAGTTAAGTGAAATGATATTTTTTCCCCACAACCCATCTTTCTTTTTAGAAGATCTAGATGAAGAAAATATATTCATTTTTTTATTTTTATTTTTTGTTGTTAATTGACAATCTATAATTTTATATATTAGTGAGGTACAAAGAAATGTTGCAATATATTAATACAATGTAAAATAATTAAATCAAGCTGGTTAACATATCCATCATTTAAAATATTTAACTTTTTCTGAAAATATTTAATATTACTCTCATAGCAATTTGGAAATGTACAGCAGTGTACTGTTAATTATATTCACCATTCTCTGCAATGGATCTCAAATAAAAGTATGCTCCTTCTACCTAAATGAGATTGTGTGCTCTTTGAACTCATCTCTGCATCTTATCCAGTACTGCTGGCCTCTGGAAACTACCATTCTGCTCTCTCTATCTCAATGAGTTTAATTGTTGCCTATTCCACATATGAGTAAGAATCTGCACATTTGTCTTTCGGTACTTGACTTTATTTCACTTAGCATAATGTTCTTCAAATTCATTTGTATTGTCACAAATAACATAATTTCCTTCTTTTTAGTGTTGAATAGTATTCCACTGAGCATGTATGTGTGTGTGTGTGTATGTGTGTGTGTGGTGTGTGTGTGTGTGTGTGTGTGTGTGTGTAATAGCTAGAAAATAAGTAATACCCAGAAGTAAAATTGTTGGATCACATGGTAATTTTATTTTAGTATACTGAGGAACTGATGTGCAATTTTCCATAATGGCTGAGTTAATTTACATTCCCACCAGCAGTACAGAAGAGTTCCCTTTTCTTCACATCCTCACCAACTTATCTTCTTTTTTGTTTCCTTTGACAATAGTCATTTTAACTGGGATGAGATAATACCTTGGTTTTTGGTTTTGATTTGCATTTCCCTGAAGACTAGTGATGTTGAATATTTTGTATGCCTATTGATGATTTATATATCTTCTTTTGAGAAATACCTGTTTAGTTCCCTTGCCCATTTTTTAATTGAGTTCTTTGTTTTCTAGCTATTGAGTTATTTGAGCTCCTTATATATTTTGAATATGTATCCCCTATTGGATATATGGTTTACAATTATTTTATCCCAGTCTGTATTTTTCCTTGCATACTATTAAATGTTCCTTTTCTTGTGTAGAAGCCTATTAGTTTAATATAATCCAATTTGTTCATTTTTGCTTTTGTTGCTTGTGCTTTGGGGTCAAATCAATAAAACCATTGCCCAAACCAATGTTGTATGGTTTTTCCCTATGTTTGTTCTAGTAGTTTTACAGTTTCCTGATTTAAATTTAGTCTTTAATCTATTTTGAGTCATTTTTTGGTATGGTGTGAGACAAGGGTCAGATTTCATTATTCTGCATGTGAATATCCAGTTTTCCAAACATCATTTAATGACGAGTCAATCTTTATCATTGCATATTCTTGGCACCTTTGCCAAAAATCAGTTGAACATACTTGCATGAGTTTATTTCAAGGCTCTCTATTCTGTTTCATTGGTCAAGATATCTATTTTTTGTCAGTACCACTGTTTTTCCTTAATTACTATAGCTTTTTAGTGCAGTTTGAAATCAGGTAGTATGATACCTCCAGCTTTGTTCTTCCTGCTCATGATTAACTAAGCTATTTTAAGTTTATTATTCCATGTAAATTTGTGGATTACTTTTTCTATTTTTATGAAAAATGGCATTAGGATTTTGATAGATATTGTACTGAATCCATAGCTTGCTTTGATCGCAATGGATATTTTAGCAACATTAATTCTTATAATCTGCAAACACAAAATATCTTTTCATTTATTTGTGTGTATTTCTCAGTTATTTAAAAAATATTTTTCTTATTTTTTTCTGCTTTTGAGTTTATAAAACAGCTAAATGCCTTGTTCTAGGCCTAGACATATGGAAATAATTTTTCTGCATTGTTGGATAGGCATTGAGATGTAAAATCTCCACAAGTGATTCTCATGTTCTATTAAGGTATAAAGATGCTGCACTAGAATCTAGAATATTTATTCCCAGCAACTAAACTATTCCTATTGGGCTGTAACTGACTAGGGACATATGGGAAATAAACTTTGAGGCACCTGGTCTTATAGAAGGTACAGCATTGATGGGTCTTCAGGTGGTTCTTCTTCTTAATAGCTCCATATGTGGGAATGGTGGGTATGCTATCTTCTTTAACTGCAGTGCATCTTCAGCCAAACTCGTATGGTCATCACCTCATTTCTTGCAAAAGAAAATAAATGCAAATGCTATGGCAATGCAATATGTAGAAATACTTTTATACTTAAAACATTCCGTTTTGGTTGCAATTAAAATTATTTTATTATGTATATTTATGATATGCAGCATGATGTTATGGAATATATTCAATCAATAGTAAATGATTATTATAATGAAGCAAATTAGCAATTTCATAATCTCATATTGGTACTCACATAACTATAGAAGCAGCTAAAATTTTTTCATTTAGAAGAAGTCACTGATATAGAGTGACTGTATTACCTCTGTACATTAGATTTCTAAACTTGTTCATCCTACATGGCTGCTACTTTGTATTCTCTGACCGATATCTTTCAATTTTCTTTTCCTACCCATGATAACCACTATTTTATCCTCTATTTCTGCATTTTTGACTTTTTTTTAGGTGATACATATGAGTGAAAACATGAAGCATTTGTATTTTTGTATATGGTTTATTTTACTTATCATAATAGCCTATCCAAATGTTTCCATGTTCTAGTAAATGACAGAATCTTCTTTTACAAAGATGGACAATGCACACACACACACACACACACACACACACACAACAGTTTTTAAATTCATTTTTCCATCAAAAAACAGTTTTTTCCCCCTATATTTGGGTACTGTGAATAATAATGAAATAAACATCATATCTGTCATTATTATATAAGAATTAAGTTATCTTTACAAAATGGGGATTTTATTGCTTTTTGGCATAACAAATTAGAAGAGGGATTGCTGGATTATATGGTAGCTCTATTTTCAATTTCTTAGAAACCTCCACACTGTTTTCCAGAATGGTTGTACCAATATACATTCCCATTAACAGTATATGAATCACCTTTTCTCCACATCTTCACCTATATTTATTTTAACTTTTTAATGATAGCCATCTAAGAGTTGTGAGGCAGTGTCTTATAGTGGTTTTTACTTGTCTTGCTTTGATAATTAATTATTCTGAGCACTTTTTCATTACACCTGGTAGCCATTTTTATACCTTATTTGGAGAAATATCTATTCAAGTTTTTTGACAATTTTTTAGCTAAGTTGACTTTCTGCTATCGAGTTGTATGGGTTTTTCATAAATTTTAGATACTATATTCTTAACAGATATATGGTTTACAAATATGTTTTACCAATCTGTAAATTGCTGTTTAATTTTATTGATTGCTTCCTTGCAGTGCAGAAATCACTACATTTCTTTCAGAAAAACATACAATTGCTCTGGGCAATAAAACATAAACAAATAAGTTATATACTTAAAAACACAATAATTCACCTTGAGTCATTATTATAATTAAAATATGACATAGGTCATAAATCATAATGACATATAAGACATTTTAAATAATTTTTAATATAGATTATTTATTAAAATAGTTAACTGGTCATTAATATTTAAGAAGAAAGGATATTAAGAAATATTTATTTAGATAGCAATGAACACAAAGGAAGAAGAGAAAAGAACATTAAGAAGACACGCTGAAGATCTTACACATGTGAAATCAAGTGCAAACTCCCCACTTGAAACTAAGATTCTGTCAAATTTATTTACTGAGGATGGGAAGAAACTTCTTCAAGTATTTTGCTATTAACTACAAAAGATCTCTAGTTGTCTCTTGTGAAATGTAATTTTTAAACTGAGGCTTATGTTAATTTCAGAAGCTATTAATTATATTTGTTACAAAAATTGTCCTTTAGTTATTACAGTTGTAGAAATATAGACTATAAAAATTATAATAGTATTATGTTATAAATAATTTTTCTTCACAAAAGTGAATTTGCTTACTAACTTTAGGAAAATAACTTCATTATGTTCTCATTTATTTTAATAGAACTCACCACACCAATGAGTAACCTGGTAAATTCTATAGCAGTTAAGAACCTACCCGCAAAAGTATAGCTAGAGATTTTTTTCCTGTTAGTTTCACAACTAAAATAAAATTGCATTATAAACAGATTCATTTTAAAAAAACAAAATTATTTTAAGAATCTATATTTTTAACTATTTTATCTCTATTAAATCTAATATTTTCCTTTAAACTAATAGAATGTTTATAATCTAAGCACTAGAACAATACTAAGCATAGCCTTTCTCAAAATTATTATTTTCATGCTAATTATACCAAACAGTCTGTGTAGGCTTCTTGTGGGCAAAGACCTAGAAGATCTTTTTTTCTTTTTTTGTAGTTATTCATGAATCAAGTAACACAAACATTTGCACAAAGCAAGGATCCTCAATATTTTTGCAAGTATTCAATTGCTGCTTCGGCGCTTTTAATATCTAAAGCAAATGCATTATTTTCTTCTATGTGAATCTTTTTTGTTTCCTGCATACCAAGCTCAAATGTCACCTTATCCCTGAAAATTTGTCTTACTTTTATAACCCATACACATTCGTCCCTCCTTTTAACTCCTTTATTACAAAAAACAGTGGAGACATTAGAAACATGCAATTTTTCTCTATTGATTCTTTAACAGTTTTATGTGTGTACAATTGGTTCCCTAGTTGACTCCTTTATTTATGATTAGAGAAGAGGCAATTTGGGATAGGGAAAAGGAAAGCGTAGTCAAGTAAGAGCAAATAAATTCACAAAATCATTTACACTGGTTATACCTTGGTTTCCTCCTCTATCAAATACTGATAATAAGTTCATTTATCAGGATTTTGTAAAGATTGAATAGTTTAACACTCAAACAGTTTCTAGCTCATAGTAAACAATGACAACATGTTAATAGTTTATTCTGTCAAGCTGAAAAAAAATTCAAGTGAACTTTTATTCTTCCTTTTCTCTGAGAAAGAAATGAGAGCTGAGACAAAGGCGAGGGGCTAATTGTACCGGGTTTCCCACAGTCAGGCATGGAACAGTGATGGGCAGAATTATGGCTGATCAGACATGGAACAATGTTGGGCACAATTATGGCTACATAACCATCTATTCAAAAAAGAAAGTCAGATTTATAATACTATTAAACATTAAATGTTTCCCTTTAGCCATGTTGAGTTGTTTCCATTTGACATAGATACATTATTCTAGGTCTTTAGAAACACTACCAGCTTCAGTGTAGAAACCATCAGTAAAATATATAGACCCTGGAAATATCTTCCCCTTTAATTTAATTTGCTTTAGTACCAGTAAACTGCTGGGCTTAGAGTTAATAGCAAGAGATTGATTTAATTGATCAGTTGTTTTATTTTCAAATATCTTCTGGAACATAAATGTATTGATATCTATATTTTCATTGTGTCTTTAAGAATTATCCTCCAAAGTGACAAAAATTTATTAAAATAACAAAGAAGTATACAGTTTTATTTGCTATTATGAACTTCAAGACAATTCTACCTAGTTAGGACAGCTCAAAGTCTTCATGCACTAGCATTAATGTCAAGGAACTCTGAAATACTCATGATTGTCATACCCAGCGATTTCTTTCCATGCATTCTCTTAATCACCAGATGTGCTAATGAGCACATATTCTATTAATCTTGGTTTACTTAGTTTTCTCCAAGTCCATATCAAAGACAAGTTAGGCTGTATATGATTTTTGTATCTTCACTTGAATATTCAGATGGCCAGTTTTTTTTATGATGAAACCTCTAAGTAATTTCAGCACCACGGTTTTACTTTAACACTTTTTATATGGGATTTGTATTGCTACTTTTCAAAGTAGAAAATGTCTCTTAGTATCCCAAATTGAACTTAAACTGTCTTTTCTCTTCAAAGATCTGTAGTTATTTTTTGATAGAATTTTTTTAAAAAGATTAATAACCCATTTTTTCATTGGCAACAGCAACGGCTTACATTATAATAGAGAAATTCAACCAAGCTATATATGATAGTCCTTGGTAAAGAAATATATAAGATTTATAAGTGTATGCATCAAGCACTTAAAATATAATTGTGGATGATGCAAAAAAATTCAGTTTTCTTAAGGACTATCTGGTGAATAACTCGTATTCACATAAAACATTAAGTCAGTCATACTACTCTCATACTTGCTTCTTAACCATAGCAAATGACTAAAATGATTTCTCTCCAAATCTTTTCTGATTCCTGGCATGGAAGGCATTGTTCAAATATGAATTCTAACTTGAGAAAGTTGTGTGTTGATTTTTTAAGGTCAGTAGAGCACTATATAAGAAATTATTCCTCCAGTGTCTTAGATGATACTTTAATTTTCTTAAAGAATTAATACAGCTTTTAAAATGCCCCATTTTCCCCAGAGAACAATTTGTTCTGTTAGACTTTGGCAAAACTTTTCTCTAAAATAAAAAAAATAGAAATAATCAATTTAAGATAGATGTTTTTAGTTCAAAGGTAATGACTATATTTTCCCCACATAAATGGAACTAAGATTTATTTCGATGTTTAATTAAAGTGATTATTGAAATAATTTAACCTATTAATTAGGTGTGAAAAAAAGGATGAGGGAGTCATACATTTCTGGATAGATACTCCATACCGATAATGTGCCTGCTTTAATAATTAATAAAAAGGTATTAATCTACCATTGTGTCCATGTCTCCCTTATCACCACCCTCATCGCTACCAATTTTCCTATCAATAGTCCAAACACTTCTTTTTTTTAAGGATTTTTTTTTCTTATTATAAAGATGTGGGGTACAATTCAGGGTTAGGTATACAAATGTTGATTATGCAGGTACCCTTGTTGAAAAGGTATGACCCTCCCTCCCCTAGCAATTTCCCTCAACTGCCAACCCCCACCCGGACAGTTTCCCACTATGTCAATCCCTTTCTTATAATATTATAATTGTTCAAGATCCACTTATGCATGAGAATATACGGTACTCTGTTCTTTGATTCAGTAATAGATCACTTAGTAGATCGACTCTAAATACGTCCAGATTGCTGCCAAGTCCATATGTTTGTCCTTCTTTATAGCTGCATAGTATTCCATTGTGTATATGTACCACATCCACTTTTTTTTATCCAGTACAATTTTAGTGGGCAACATGTTTGGTTCCATGTTTTTGCTATTGTGAATAGAGCTGCAACAAACATACTTGTGCAGGTATCTTTTTTGTAGAATGATTTGAGTTCCTCTGGGTATATTCCCAATGGGGACATTGCTGGATCATATGGAAGGTCAATTTCTAATTCTTTCAGAAATTGCCACACTCTCTTCCAAAAAGGTTGCACTAGTTTGCATTCCCATCAGCAGTGCAGAAATATTCCTTTTTTTCCATATCCTTGTCAACATCTGTTGTTGTTTGTCATATTAAGGATGGCCATTCTTACTGAGGTTAGGTGGTATCTCAATGTGGTTTTGATTTGCATTTCTTTTTCTTTTTTTTTTTTTTTTTAGTTGGAGTCTCACTCTGTCACCCACCCAGACTGGAGTGAAGTGGCCACTCCCAGCCACCGCAGCCTTGACCTGCTGGGCTCCAGCGATCCTTCCGTCTCAGCCTTCCAAGTAGCTGGAACTACAGGTGCGCGCTACCACTCCCAGCTAATTTTTGATTTATTGTAGAGATGAGGTCTCGCCAAGTTGCCAGTCGCCAGGTGGGTCTCGAACCTTCAGACTCAGGCAATTCACTCACCTCAGCCTCCCAAAGGCGCGGGATTACAGACTGAGCCACTGAGCCCGGCTTGATTTGCATTTCTGATGATGAGTGAGGCTGAGCACTTTTTCATGTGTCTGTGGGCTGCCTGTAAATCTTCTTTTGAGAAGTGTCTATTCATGTCTTTTGCTCACTTTTTAATGCGACTGTTTGTTTTTTTTTCCCTTCCAGCGCATTTGAGTTCTTTGTAGATCCTAGATGTTAGACCTCTGTCAGATATACATACAGGTGGCAAATACTTTTTCCCATTCTGTAGACTGTCTCCCTGCTCTTTTGATAGTTTCTTTTACTTTGCAGAAGCTCATTAGTTTGATGAAGTCCCACTTGGCTACCTTATTTTTAAGGTATGGGCATTTAGAGTTCTGGATAGGAACTGATTGCCAGTTCCAATTTTCATAAGGATGGCTCTTGAGTTCTCTCATTCTTATAGTTTGAGGTATTATGTTTAGGTCTTTGATCCATTTAGTTAATTTTGGAGTATGGTGATAGGGAGGGGTACTGTTTCAATCTTCTGCATGTGATTAGTTAGTTTTCGCA
Organism: Cephalopachus bancanus; assembly: GCA_027257055.1. Classification (NCBI taxonomy): domain Eukaryota; kingdom Metazoa; phylum Chordata; class Mammalia; order Primates; family Tarsiidae; genus Cephalopachus; species Cephalopachus bancanus. The sequence continues at coordinate 8,200,112 of JAPVLO010000024.1, read as the reverse complement.
GCACCATTTACTGAATAGATTTTCCTTCCACAGTGGCTGTTGTTGGAGGCTTTGTCAAAGATGAGTTGATTGAGAAATTGAAGCTTTGCTTCTGGAATCTCTATCCTGTTCAATTGGTCTATGTGCCTGTTCTCGTACCAAAACCAGGCTGTTTTGATTACTGCAGCATTATAATAAAGTCTGAAGTCTAGACGTGTGATACCTTCTGCTTTTGTTTTTGTTTTTGTTTTGTTTTGTTTTGTTTTTTCTGTGGATTGTTTTGGCTATTTGTGGTCATTTAGGTTTCCATATGAATTTCTGTATTGTCATTTCCAGTTCTGAGAAGAATGATGTTGGTAACGTAATGGGTATTGCATTGAATCTGTAGATAGCCTTTGGTAGGATGGACATTTTAATAATGTTGATTCTGCCTATCCATGAGTATGGAATATTTTTCCATTTGTTTGTGTCTTCTTGGATTTCTTTAAGCAGTGTTTTGTAGTTCTCATTGTAAAGGTCTTTCATTTCTCTGGTAAGGAAGATGCCGAGATATTACATTTTTTTGTGTGGCTATTGTGAATAGGATTGTGCTTTTAATTTGGGTTGCTGCCTGCTTGTTGTTGGTGTATAGGAATGCAACTATCATTTGCACATTTATTTTGTACCCTGAGACTTTGCCAAATACCTTTATCAGTGCAAGAAGGTTTTTGACAGATTCTCTGGGATTTTCAAGGTTTTCATAGGATTATCAGCAAAAAGGGATAACTTGACTTCCTCTTCTCCTATTTGGATATGCCTGATTTCCTTCTGCTGTCTAATTGCCTGAGCTAGGACTTCCAGCACAATGTTGAACAAGAGAGGTGAGAGTTGGCAGCCTTGTCTTGTTCCAGTTTTCAGGGGAAATATTTCCAGTTTCTCATCCATTTACCAATATGTTAGCTGTGGGTTTATCGTAGAGGTGTTTTGAGGTATTTTCCTTCTATACCTAGGTGTTTGAGAGTTTTTATCAAGAAAGGGTGCTGAATTTTACCAAAAGTTTTTTTCTGCATCTAATGACATAATCATGTGGTTCTTGTTTTTACATCTGTTCATGTATTTGATTACATTTATGGTCTTGTGAATGTTGACCAGACCTGCATCCTGGGGATGAAGACTACCTGGTCATAGTGGATGATTTTTAAGATGTGTTTTAGTATCTGATTTGCTAGAATCTTGTTGAAGATTTTTTCATCTGTGTTCATAAGGGATATTGGCCTGTAGTTCTCTTTTTTCATTGGATCTTTACCCGCTTTGGGTATCAGTGTTATGTTAGCCTCATAAAATGATTTGGGGAGAATTCCATCTTTCTCAATTGCCTGGAATACTTTCAAAAGAATTGGTATCAGTTCCTCCTCATATGTTTTATAGAATTCTGCTGAAAAGTCATCCAGTCCAGGACTTCTTTTGGTAGGTAGTTTTCATATGGCAGAGTCAATTTCCTGTGTTGTTATTGGTCTATTTAGGGTCTCAATATCCTTTTGTTTTAACCTGGGGAGTTTTTCTGAAGTCATAAAGTCCTCCATTTCATTTAGGTTATCAAGTTTGTTTCCATATAAGTTTACATAGTAATCTCTGATAATCTTTGATATTCCTTCAGGGTCAGTTGAGATTAGATCTTTTGTATTTCTGATTGTGTTTATTTGGACTTTTCCTCTTTTTCTTGGTCATTCTGGCTAGGGGTTCATCAATCTTGTTAATTCTTTTAAAGAACCAGCTTTTTGTTTTGTTGATGTTTTCTATGATATCTTTGTCTTCTATGTCTCATATTTGGGTTGTTATTTTGGTGATTTGGATTCTTCTACTAAAGTTGGGGTTTTCTTGATCTTCTCTTTATAGCTCCCTTAGCTGATTTGTTAGGCTCTCCACTTGTGATCTTTCCATTTTCTGGATGTGTGCTTGTAGAGATATAAATTCCCCTCTGAGAACTGTTTTCCTGGCACCCCGGGTTTTGATAAAATATTTCCGAATTTTTATTTGTTTCCAGGAATCTTTTAATTTCTGTTTTGATTTCAGTGGTGACCCATTCATTGTACAACATCATGCTGTTTATTGTCCATGTCTTTGTGGTCTTTGGGGAAATGTTTTTGGTGTTGATATTTATCTTTATTCCACTGCGGTCTGAGAATGTTCATGGCAAGATTTCAACCTTATAGAATTTGTTTAAGCTTGATTTCTGGAAAGGATGTGATTGATCTTGGAGTATGTTCTATCTGGTGATGAGTAGAATGTGTATTCTGTGGTTTCTGGGTGGAATAATCTGTAGGCATCTATTAAGACCATTTTGTCAAGTGTCAACTTTAGGTTCTGGATCTCCTTGTTGATTTTTTGCCTCGATGATCTATGTAGCGCAGTTAGTGGGGTATTACAATTTTTTTTTTAATGGACAGAAGTTTTGCTGTGAAAAAGTCACAGGGAGAAACAATCACCCCAGGCTCTCCCCCACCATTGCAGCAGGAGAGAGACTGCCAGATCCTGGCTTTGCCTCGCCATTTCGGCATCTGGCAGGGCACTGGCAGCAGGGGCTGTGGAAGGAATTCAGAGGCAAGGTCCCATGGAAGAGGACAAGAGAGGCACCCCACCACCATCCTGAAGGAGGGGCAGGAAAGTGCTCCCACTTGCTCACTATAAAGCAACAGACCCAATCTCTGTGATGGGCAGATCAACTACTCGGGGATTGATCGTGGTCCAGAGGGAATATCCAGAAAGCATAAACTTCAGAGGGACCTGATGAGTGCTGAGTTCCAGGCGTCCCACCCTCTACACTGATCCAGCTGTGGGAAAAAGGAAGTGGCCAGAAAAGGCTGAGAGAGGACTCCAAAGAGATCAGTGGTGAGTCTGGAGCTAACCCCAACCCCCTCCTCCCCAGCAAACTCTGAATGTCAGACCCACATAGCTGGGCCATGACTGAGAGGGACAAACCCAGGCGGAGTCTGGACGTCAGTCACAATAGGAGAGCTCCATTCCAGGATAACCCTGACTGGGGCACCCCAGTGAGAGTACATACCTAGGGAAGAGACAGTCCCATACCTCCCAACCAGAGGTCTCCCTGACCATAGGAGAGTGGGAGGGGAGGTTTTCAGCCCCACCCACCTCCACTGTCCCTACTCCTTCCCTGCTTTTGGACACTGAGGAGAGAATGAAAGAGATGGCTCTGCAGAAGAGACCTGATTAGAGCAACAATTACGGAGTAATTGAATACGGAGTAAATAAAAAAAAAGTCGTGCTTTGCTTCTGCTATCAGGGGACAGCCAGGGATAAAGTAGAGAAGCTACAGCACCAGCTGTTGCACTACGGACCTGACCACCTGCTCATGAGTCCCCACTTATAGACAGTCTCTTCCAGCATTTTCTTACCAGGGAGTGTTTGTTGATTAAAAGAAAAAAGAAAAAGAAAATGGTACACAGCTTCTCTGCCCTGGGAATCCCTAGGGTCCAGCCCAGCAGCCGTGGCAGCAGATGCTGCACTAGGAGAGCCCTGGCCGCCAGCTCCCTAACCCTAACTCAGTCAGCCACTCACACGCCCACTTGCACACCAGCACATACACAAAATTTTCCATACACTCATACACTCACATGGAGACTCACATAGTCTGACTGATTCGGCCGCCATCTTTCCCAATTACTCCTTAAGGGGCGGAAAAAACCAGTTTTAATTTTCATGAGATTTAATCAGTTCCCTATGTACAATTGACAGCTTCACTACAAAACTGCATCTTATGTGTAGTATCATGTGCTCATCCAAAATCTAGCATTTTATGGTGTGTTTGTGGATTAGATGCTGACTGTTTTACAACTATCAGGGAAGACAGGAAATCACAGTGATTTTTACATTCACTTAGTTAAAGTTATTTAGTAGGCTCTTCCTCTGAGATGTTGGGACTGCAGGAGTTGGAATACCAAAGGCTTCATCCTAACGCACAAAACAAATCCAGTGTCTTGCTTATAGGTATAGGTGTGGTTGCTTAAAGATGCGGGCATTTCCTGAATATCGTTACCTCATTCCTCTGAAGCAAGATGAGGAATAGAGCTTGAAATACGAGTGTTGGCAGGTAGAGGTATTCCTCACTTCTTCCCTAGGTTTGAAATCTTAGTGGGGCGAAAGGCCATTATTATTTACTAGGCCATGATAAAGATGAAAACTGTCTTGAAATTTTTGTACAAGAAAGAATGCTTTCAGCCAGGCTCGGTGGCTCAGCCTGTAATCCCGCGCCTTTGGGAGGCTGAGATGAGTGGATTGCCTGAGCCCACGGGTTCGAGACCCGCCTGGGCAGCGAGACCTCATCTCTACAATAAATCAAAAAATCAGCTGGACGTGGTAGCGCATGCCTGTAATTCCGGCTACTCGGAAGGCTGAGGCGGAAGGATCGCTGGAGCCCAGCAGATCGAGGCTGTGGTGGCCGGAAGCGGCCACTGCACTCCAGTCTCGGCGACAGAGTGAGACTCCAACTCAAAAAAAAAAAAAAAGAAAGAAAGAAAGTATGCTTTCAAAACGTATGTAAACCAGTTTCAGTTGATGTACATGTGCTATAAAATTTCAACTCTGATAATAAAACTTATCTACTCTGTTTCAATAATTTCACTGTACAATATCTAATTTCACCCTCACAACCTATCAGCAAACTATTTTTATTTAATTTTACATTAAAAATAACTGGGGCATGGCCGGGCTCGATGACTCAGTCTGTAATCCCAGCACTTCGGGAGGTTGAGGCAAGTGGATTGCCTGAGCTCGCAGGTTTGAGACCAGCCTGGGCAACTTGGCAAGATCTCGTCTCTACAATAAACCAAAAATAAGCCAGGCACAGTAGTGCATGCCTGTAGTTCTGGCTACTTGGAAGACTGAGACAGAAGGATTACTGGAACCCAGTAGGTCAACTCTGGGTTGGCCATAAGTATGCCAATACACTCCAGCCCTGGTGACAGAGTGAGATGCCAATTCAAAAATAATAATAATAACTAGGGTTTAGACAGGGTAAAAACAGGTTCATAATATCAAAGTTGTCATTTAAGTCTAGATGTGTCTGGTTCCAAAGTCCATGTTCATCACTACCCTGACTTGCCATTCCTCTACTTTTGGAGGACTGAGTTGTAGTATCTGGGCTGGGTGGAAGCATGGTTGAAAAGATTCAGACTACTGAATTTCTATAATTCAAGCAAAGAATCTTTGCCCGGACAGATTAAGAGTTGAGCTTTTATTTTGTAATTTTTTAAGTCACACATTGCCTTGTAACAAATTCTCTGCTAGGGTATAGAAAAAGAGTGAATGCTTTCCAATTCATTCCTTGACAGTTACATAACCCAAAATTAACCTGAGGAAAAAAAATAGTAATATACAAACACTGGCCTATCTTATTACTTCATATCCTTTTAAAAAATACTAAATTCTTCAAAAATTTTGAAAGACCAATCTAGAATTATTGAATACAGAGTACAAGAATGAGGTAATAAAAAGCAATCTGAAATAAATTCCATCTCATCCTTATAGATTATTCAAAGCCTATATCAACATTTTTGTTTAAAAAGGAAATAAAAATTAAAAAGATTACATAAAAAGTAGCAAGCATATAAAATAATAGCAAATTTATTACTTATTTTTATAAACTGAAAGTCATTTTCATTATATTTTCGTTGTAAAAGATTCTTTCATTACCATTAATTTAATTGTTCTGGAGTTTTTCAACAATAAAAGATTTAGAAATATTGACATAAGTGTATACACAAAAGTATATTACACAAATATTTAACTCTGATTCATATCAATATTTTTTTTTTTTTTGAGTTGGAGTCTCACTGTCGCCCCAGACTGGAGTGCAGTGGCCGCTCCTGGCCACCACAGCCTCGACCTGCTGAGCTCCGGCGATCCTTCCTCCTCAGCTTTCTAAGTAGCTGGAACTACAGGTGCACGCTACCACACCCAGCTAATTTTTTTGATTTATTGTAGAGATGAGGTCTTGCCTGCCCCAGCGGCTCTCGAACCCGTGGGCTCAGGCAATCCACTCATCTCAGCCTCCAAAAGGCATGGGATTACAGGCTGAGCCACCAACCCCAGTCATATCAATATTCTTTAAAGAAAGGGTACAATATTCTATAAATAGACCAACAATTATTAGTTTTCAAAAATGATAGCTTCCCCCTTGTTGATTCATATTAAATATATTTTAGATAAAAATTATTATTAATAATCAAATTATAAATAAATGGAAATAGCCAAATTACTCTTATCTTTAAATGAGAAAAGCAACTCTACACATAAAAGCAAGGAAGTAAGCAGTAGAGATTGAGCAATGCGACTATTAAAAAATCTTTGGAATTTGACAGAGTGCAGTGGCTCATGCCTGTAACCACAGCACTTTGGTTGGCCAAAGCGATAGGTTTTATTGAGCCCAGGAGTTTGAGATCAGCCTAGACAACCTAGTCTGTACAAAAAAATAAAAATCATAAATTAGCTGTGTGTGGTGGCATCCACCTCTAGTCCTAGGTATTTGGGAGACTGAGGTGGCAGGATCGCCTAAGCCCAGGATGTTGAGAGAGAGGTGAGCCTTAATTGTGCCACTGCACTCCAACCAGGTCAACAGAGTGAACTCCAGCTCAAAAGAAACAAAAGTAGAATTTATGCATGTCAAAAGATACTAAAAACAAAATTGCAATACAAGTGACATCCTTGCCTCTAGCTTCCCAAGAACTCCCATTACCTTGAGTGTTCTGGTTAAGTTGAGTCTGAGATGCATCAACAAACCAACAAAGGTAGGATGAAGAGGCAAGACTTATTCTGAGAGAGTTGCTTTTGACACTGCTTAACAAATCAGAGCTGCTCTCAGAATGAAACAGTCGCAGTGTGTGTAACAAATGATTACCTTTTGTGATTCAACAATTAAAATACTTGGAAGAAAAAAGTCAATAGCCAGGCATCTACCTCTGCTAATAGAGAATCAAATCAATACATAGCTTTAATTCTTTAATCAATCTTTTAAATCCCCACTGAAATGGCTGTGTCTACAAGTAAAGTATGGAAAACAAAATTTATTCCTTTACTAAATAACTGAATTCACTTTCATTTTAATGATAAAATTGTAATCAAATCGTGTTAAGAATCCTCACATGCCGGGCTCGGTGGCTCAGCCTGTAATCCTGCGTCTTTGGGAGGCTGAGGTGAGTGGATTGCCTGAGCCCGCGAGTTCGAGACTCGCCTGGGCAGCGAGACCTCATCTCTACAATAAATCAAAAAATCAGCCGGGCGGTAGCGCATACCTGTAATTCCGGCTACTGGGAAGGCTGAGGCGGAAGGATCGCTGGAGCCCAGCAGGTTGAGGCTGAGGTGGCCGAGAGCGGCCACTGCACTACAGTCTGGGTGACAGAGTGAGACTCCAACTCAAAAAAAAAAGAATCCTCACATTATTTTGAACACCAACAGAAGGATTTGACTTGGTGTGAGCCAATGTTAAATCTGTTAAAAGTCAAATGCAAGAACAAAGTCAGACATCCAAAATTACATATTCAAAATCTAAACACATTAAACATATGTTAGGATCTATGGAGAGTTTAAACATTATCTTGGAAATAAAAATTACAAAACTCTATTTTATTTAGTGAAAAATAGGGGGAAAGAATATGAAATGAGGATTAAGATTTCCCTTTGGTTCTAAAGGGCTATAAATGTATAGATCATGTGAAAACTTCCGTATTTCTTTACTATAAATATACACTGAAAGAAACCTTCATGTTTTAATGTAAATTTCTCGGGAATTGTTTTAGCATTACTAATTTAATGCTGATATACTTTAGACAAGTTTTAATCTTTTAAGGGTTCTCTGTTCTTCTGAGAGCTGAATTACTTTCTCTGGAGTTTTGAATTTGGCATTTCGTTTGCCTTTCTGTATAATAATTGTCATGTGCCAGAGAAGTGATGGATTGAAATTTTCACTAAATTCAAGTATAATTAGTAAATCTGTACTAAACACTATACTGTCAAAAGATAGACAGTTTCCATCTAGCATTTAGCTACCATACTTAACCAAGAATTAATATAACTCAAATTACTTACAAATGTTACCTTTTATTTTATCATATGTAGAGTAATTATAGCAATTTTTAGGATTGTACATTTTGAAAGTATATCTTTTTTTTTTGGAAAGGACGCAACACGTAAAGTAATAAAAAATAAGACAAACTGACTATTTGGAAAATGAAGGCTGGGAGTCCACAAGTATTAAGTTCAAATATTTATGTATGCTCTTTCAAGAAATACTTGTAAACAGCTTTATAAATTAGAATGTCTACAATTAGAAGACATATTCTATTGGTCAGTATTTTTAGATACATAAAAATCACTATGTAGGTTAAAGACAGAACGATTTTGAAAATTAGAACATCATATATGCTTCTATGCATGGACAATTTTTAAGAACTATATGATATGCTCCAAGAAGTTTTGGCTCACAGAGTTCCAAGTTGACGATTAAGTGGTCCAATAGTCAATATAGCTTCCATTAGGCTTCACCTCCAACATTGGGGATCAACTTTCAACATTAAATTCAAAGGATCAATTACTCAAAATACTGAAAAACACTTTTTCTTTTTAGGCATTATAAAGCCCCTCCTTATAAGTTGTACTATTTTTAATACCCATCAGAAACATAATCCTTTTTGTTTGCCACAAAAAAATTTTTTATACATTTATTTATTTATTTATTTATTTATTTATTTATTTATTGAGTTGGAGTCTCACTCTGTCGCCCAGACTGTAGTGCAGTGGCCGCTCCCGGCCACCGCAGCCTCAACCTGCCGGGCTTCAGAGATCCTTCCGCCTCAGCCTTCCCAGTAGCTGGAATTACAGGCATGCGCTACCGCCCGGCTGATTTTTTGATTTATTGTAGAGATGAGGTCTCGCTGCACAGGCGGGTCTCAAACCTGTGGACTCAGGCAATCTACTCACCTCATCCTCCCAAAGGCGTGGGATTACAGGCTGAGCCACCAAGCCCGGCAGTTTTTATACATTTAAATGTTTGTAAATAGGAATTTTTATTTTCTTTTAAAATTTATTTTTGCTTATTATGGCAATATTAGGCATTTAAAATATGATTTTAAATAATATTAAAACTTTCAGCATAATTCACAGATTCACTATGATTTAAATTTTACAAATTAAAACAAGAAAAAAGACTAACAACAAAATAGAAAATATGCATGCAGAAACTGATTTGTATTAAAATAAGGATGGAGTATTAATTTTCTTCTATCACATTGTTTACATCGAGAGTGTTTAATGACAGGGTATTTTTAAAGCTACAGAAAAAAATATCATTAACTTTCACTGGTAGAAATATAAGTCACTCTGACAAGTAAGGAGAGCAAATTGACAATATCTATCAATATATGCAATCACAATTCCCTTTGTTCCAGCAATTTTATTTCTGGTTTCTATCATGTAAAATAAACCTGGGTATAGCTTTAAATATGTAAATTGTGTTTGTAATATCAAAAGTCTGAAAACAATAATAAATACCATGCAATAAGAGATTGGTTATTCTTACACAAGAAAATATCACGAAGGTACTAGTTATTAAAGTAAATCTCCATATGTTGACACAAAAATTGCTAAATTTATCCTTGAAGTAAATTTTGAAATAATGTGTCACAAATAACATATATTGTTATATGTGCTTTATTTATATATGCATGTGTGTGTGTGTATATATATTTTATATATATATATATAATAAGAAACTGTTAAGAGTGGTTATATAAGAGGAATAAGACTTAAGGGTATGGAGTAGAATTAAGACTTTTTTTGGTATATATTTTTAATATTTGAATTTGTATTTTATATTTTCTAAAGTATAATGAAATATTAAAATGAAAATCTTTGTGATGTAAGTTTTGACTAAATCTATAAGAAAGGTCAAATTATCTCATCTTTCAAAATAAAATACTAGACCACATAAGTAAGACTTTCAAAAGTAGTAACCTGTTACTGGTTGTATAACTTATATCTAGACAGGAGAGGGGTTGTATTCTTTAATTACTGTTGCAAAGGTCTAGGAGGAGTGGGAGAATCTTTCAAGTCATTTATGGGAAATTTCAATGGGACTTCTAAGAGAGCTCATATTCTTCTGTTTGAAAGATAAGAGGGATCACCTTTGAGTCACACTTGACATATTGAAAGAACAGAAGTGGTTGTTTCTGAATTCTCATACCTTGATGGGAAAACAAGAGATAAGTCTATTCACTCTCAGAATTCATTTAATAAATGGTGTGTGTTTCCAAGAGTGGGGAATATGAGGAATATTTAGTCTGAAGTTTTCTTGCTTGAAGGTGAAACAAAATCATAAGAAAAATTCTGCATGGGGTTTATCAATTGCACAATATGTGGAAAGAAATATAAATGACTCCTCATCCATGGTAAATTATTCAGGATGGAAAAAATGCAGGTGAATATTTCTCAGTATTAAGAGTGAGAAGAGCCAGGCTCGGTGGCTCAGCCTGTAATCCCGCGCCTTTGGGAGGCTGAGGTGAGTGGATTGCCTGAGCCCGCGGGTTCGAGACCTGCTTGGGCAGGTGAGACCTCATCTCTACAATAAATCAAAAAAATTAGCCGGGCGTGGTAGCAGGCGCCTGTAGTTCCAGCTACTTGGAAGGCTGAGGCGGAAGGATTGCCGGAGCCCAGCAGGTCGAGGCTGCGGTGGCCGGGAGCGGCCACTGCACTCCAGTCTGGGTGACAGTGAGACTCCAACTCAAAAAAAAAAAAAAAAAAAAAAAGGAGTGAGAAGACAGGATCTTTAAAAGTATTATGAAAGCCCAAAACTGACAGAGCATTAGCTATAAACACTTGATAAATGTTGATAAATGCATACAGCCATGTAAACACCATTATAATTAAGATATGAAAACTTTCAGCCATACCCAAAAGGTCTCTCACTGCCCTCTACAGTCTTTTCCACACTCTGACCCTAAGCTGTCAAAGATCTATTTTCAATGACAATAGATTGTCTCTTCCTGTTCTAAACTTTCATCAAATGGACGACATCTAGATTTTTTAATCAAAATAAGTCACAGGATGTGCAGTAAGTCATTGTCCTAAAGACTTGAAAGTAGCATAGAGAAAAGTGAAAGGTATATAACAAAGATTCTGTCTATTAGTCTAGACTTTTTCAAAAAATGAAAAGTAAATGTGCATGCATGTTTTATACCCAGTGCCTTGCCAGGGATATTGAGCTACATCTTGTTCAAATGGCTGGTCATAAGATATTTTTAACATTTTTGTTAATAGTTGGTTCTTTCGATTACTTGCTAGTAACAAAAAGCAAAATATAAATTTTCTGGCCTTCGGTTTGTTCTGAAGTTCACTTCCCATTGCACTCATAGAAATAGTGTATTTGCATCAGGCATGAACTAATTAGCTGTGCGTTTTCTGATTAGTTTCAACAAAGAACTATAATACAGTAAACTATAAAATATATCAAACAATAATTATCTAGTTATTTATATGTTTGGGATGTGAATTATTTGTCAGATTTAAGATTTGCAAACATTTTCTCCAAGTTGGTAGCTGTCTTTTCATCTAACAAAATCTTTCACTGTAAAAAAACACTTTTTTTCAATTAGATGAATTCCAATATATTTATTTTATTTCTTTTATGGATTATTCCTTTGTGTACACTCTTAGAACGTTTCACTAAGCCTTAGATGCAGAAGTTTTGCCCTATATCTTCCAGAAGTTTTGCAGTTTTGTTATGCATTTAAATATATAATATATTTTGTGGTACATTGTTTTCCTTAAGGATATCAAATTGCTTTAGCACCATTTGTTGAAAAGACTAATCTTTTTGTTACTAATCTTTTTATAGTACCTTCATCAAAAACAGTTTGCAAACCTGTGCTTGACTATTTTTGGTTATCTGTTCTGTTTCCTTAACCTGTGTATGTTATAGTTCTGCAAATACAATAGTTTTGATTATTGTACCTATATAACAAGTCTTGAGCTTTGGTAAAATAATCCTTCTAATTTATTCTTTTTTTTTTTTCCAAAATTGTTTGGGTCTTCTAGATTCTTTATATTTTCATATAAATTTCAAGGTAATTTTGTGCATAGCTGCCAAATATTTTTGATGAGATTTTGATAGAAATCTTCTATCAATTTTAGGAGAACTGACTTACTATACTGAGTCGTTCAATTCACTTAAACTTATGTTTATGAATTTATTTACATGAGGTCTGACAAAAAGTTTCTGAACTCATACTAGAAAAAGGGCACCATAGCTCATTGCTGAATATCACTACAATTACCTTCCAAATACTTCCCTTGGGCAGCTATGCATTGATTCCAGTACCTAGTCTACCCATCAAAACAATTTTGGAACTCTTTTTCTGAAATGATCATCAGAGCTGCCATTGTATTACTTTTGATGTCCTGAATGCCATCAAATGTCTTTCTTTCAATATTTCCTTTATCTTTGGGTAAAGAAATAAAATCATTGGGGCTAGATCAGGTGAACAGGAAAAATGTTTAATCCATTTGTACACTGACATTATCTTCATGACATTATCCTCATAAACTTGGACTAGCATGTGCTTGATTTCACTTGCACCATTGCCAAGTTCATCAAGGCATTTAATGTTAGTTCATTGTTTTAATTCGAGCTCTGACATTCTTACAATGGCACACAAAAACATGAAACTACAATAATGAATGCCACTAAGCAAGACAGTGCCATGTGCCAACACAAACACAGCTCTGAGGCACTGATCTACCAAGGTTATGAAACCATATTGAATTGTCTGTACAGTACAGCCAATGTAAGTGCATAGTGGCAAGTTTGCAAACTTAATTGTCAGAACTGGTATCTTGTTTTATAATATCCAGCATGTAAGTCTTGTAAATGTTTTCATAAGTTTACAAAAAAAAGTATTTTTTTTATCTAGTATAAATCACATTGTTTTTGCTTTGGGGTATTTATTTCTAGGATCTAGATATACCATAAAATTTTGTTTGTCTTTTATACAGAAATCTTTCTGAATTCATTTACAGTTTGAGGAGTTTATTTACAAATTCCTTGGAATTTTCTATATAGACCATCATATGCCTACAAATAGAATGGGGCTTATTTACATTTCAAATTCTTATGTCCTTTATTTCTTTTTCTTGCCCTATTGAGCTGGTTAGAACTTCCAAAATTAACCTGAATAGCAGTGATGACTTTGGACATCACTGTTTTATACCTGGTTTTAGGTGAATATATCTCCATCTTTTCTAAGAAAGCATAATAGTACCTATATTTTTGTGAGATATTATTTATCTACTTGATAAAATGCTCCTGTATTTAATTGACAAATAATTATAGATATTTATGGGATACACAGTGATGTTTCCAAAAATTTAATGCATAGTGATCAAATTAGGGTAATTATCATTTCCATCACCTCAGATATTTATCATTTCTTCATTTTGAAAACATTCAATATTCTTCTAGTCATTTGAAAATATATATTACTAAGCCGGGCTCGGTGGCTCAGCCTGTAATCCCATGCCTTGGGAGGGTGAGGTGAGTGGATTGCCTGAGCCCGCAGGTTTGAGACCCGCCTGGGCAACTTAGTGAGACCTCATCTCTACAATAAATCGAAAAATTAGCCGAATGTGGTAGTGCGTGCCTGTAGTTCCAGCTACTTGGAAGGCTGAGGCAGAAGGATCACCGGAGCCCAGCAGGTCAAGTCTGCAGTGGCCGGGAGCGGCCACTGCACTCCAGTCTGCGTGACAGAGTGAGACTCCAACTCAAAAAAAAAAAAAAAGAAAGAAAAGAAAATATATATCACTGCTAAGTATAGTCATACTATGGTGTGATACAATACTGGAACTTGTTCCTCCTATCTAGCTGTACTTGTAAATCCTTAAACACAGTCAACATCATATTTTATTATAATAAAATGAATGAGTACTGATTTTGTCAAAATGATTTGTCTGCATCAGTTAATATTACCATGGAATTTAACGTCTATAGACTGTTGATACAATGGATTTTACTAATTTTTCAATATTGAACTAGCTTTGTATACCTGGAACAAACACCATTTGGTCAGGATGCATATTTTTATATATTTCCTTTTTTGTTTCTTGTGAAGCCTTTTTATTTTACTTATATTTTAAAGATGTTAGGAACAATACAAATTGTCATTGTACAAGTTATGTTTGGGCCTCACATTGTTCCCCACTTCAACTGGTTTGACATCAGGTACCCTTATTGATGAAGCATGCCCTCCTTTCTCCTGGCAGTTTCCCATTACTGCCAATTCCTTTCTTATAGCATTATTATAATTGCTCAGGTCCATTTATGAGTAAGAACATGTGGTACTCAGTCCTTTATTTCTGTGATAGATTACTGAGTACTATAGACTCTAAGTTCATCCAAGTCACTGCGAAATTCATAATTTTGTCCTTCTTTATGGCTGTGTGATATTCCATTGTGTATATGTACAATTTTATTTTATCCAGTCACTTTTGATGGGCAAAATAGTTGGTTCAATGTTTTTGCTGCATGTATATTCCCAGAATGGGCAATGCTGGGTCACATGGAGGGTTGATTTTTAGATGTTTTAGGAATCACTACACTGTTTTCCACACACTTTGTACTAGTTTACACTCCCACTAACAGTGTAGAAGTGTTCCCTTTTCTCCACTTCATCTCCAGCATCTGTTGTTTTTGAGTTATTGATGATGGTCACGCTGACGGGAGTTAGGTGGTATCTCAGTGTGGTTTTAATTTGCATTTCTCTGATGATTTGTCAGGCTGAGTCCTTTTTCATGTGTTTGTTGTCTGCTTGTATGTCTTCTTTTGAGAAATGTCTATTCATATATTTTGCCCACTTTTTAATGGGGCTGTTTGTTTTTTTCTTTTCGGTACATTTCAGTTCCTTATAGATCATAAAAGTTAGACCTTAGTCACGTATACAGTTGGTAATATTTTTTCCCATTCTGTGGATCTGTCTCCCCATTCTCTTGATGTTTTCTTTTCCTTTGCAGATTTTCAGTTTGATGAGGTCCTATTTTTCTAACTTATCTCTTATGGCATGGACACATGGTGTTTTGATCAGGAATTGTTTTCCGGTTCTGATTTCCATAAGGGTGTCTCTTGCATCTCCTAAGGTTCTTAGAGTTTGAGGTTGTATATTCAGGTTTTTGCTCCATTTAGAGCTGATTTTTGTGTATGGTGCTAGGTAAGGGGTCTTGTTTTAATCTTCGGCATGTAGTCAGTCAATTTCCTTAGCACCATTTACTGAATAGGTTCTCCTCTCCCCGGTGATTGTCAGTGGAGACTTTGTCAAAGATGAGTTGGTTAAGAAAATAAAGTTTTGCTTCTGGAAACACTATCTATCCTGTTCCATTGGTATATATGACTGTTCTTATACCAACACCAGGCTGTTTTGATTATTGTAACCTTATAACAAAGTTTAAAGTCTGAAGAGTGATACCTCCTGCTTTATTTCTCTTGCTAAGGGCAGCTTTGACTATTCTTGGTCATTTATGGTTCCGTATGAATTTCTTTATTGTCATTTCCAGGTCTGAGAAGAATGAGGCCAGTAATTTAATGGGTATTGTGTTAAATTTGTAGATTGC
Source organism: Cephalopachus bancanus (assembly GCA_027257055.1). Lineage (NCBI taxonomy): Eukaryota > Metazoa > Chordata > Mammalia > Primates > Tarsiidae > Cephalopachus > Cephalopachus bancanus. Next base: position 8,184,491 of record JAPVLO010000024.1, on the reverse strand, counting down.
ATTTTGTAGGATGCACATCTTAACAATGTCGATTCCTTCAATTCATGAGCATGAAATATTTTTAAATTTGTTTGTGTCTTCTTGGATTTCTTTGAGCAATGTATTACAGTTTTCATTGTAAAGATCTTTCACTTCTCTGGTTAGGAAGACGTCAAGGTATTTTATTTTATTTTTGTTGTTATTGAGAATGGGATTGGGCTTTTTATTTGGTTCTCTGTGTGTTTATTCTTGGTGTATAAGAATCAACTGTCTTTTGTTCTTGGATTTTATATCTTGAGACTTTGCAAAGTCCTTTATCAGTGCAAGAAGATTTTTGACAGAATCTCTTGGATTTTCAAGGTATAGAATCATATCATCAGTAAGGAGGAATAACTTGACTTCCTCTTTTCCTATTTGTATGCCCTTGACTTTCTTCTCTTGTCTGATTGCTCTAGCCAGATCTTCCAATACTATGTTGAACAGGTGGGGAGAAAGTGGGCAGCCATATCTTGTTCCAGTTTTCAGGGTAAATGTTTCCAATTTTGGTTCATTTAGCAATAGGTTGGGTTTATCATAGATGGCTTTTACTATTTTGAGGTGTTCCCTCTATGCCTAGGTATTCAAGGGTTTTAATCAAGAAGAGATGCTGGGTTTTATTGAAAGTCTTTTCAGTGTCTAATAATATAATCATGTGATTCCTATTTTTACACCTGTTGATGTATTTAATTACATTTATGGTTTTGTGGATGTTTAAACAGCCCTTCATCTGGGTTGAAGTAGGGGATGAAGCCTACCTGGTCATGGTGGATGGTTTTTGAGATGTGTTTTTGGATCCTATTTGCTTGAATCTTGTTGAGTATCTTTGCATCCATGTTCATCAGGGATATTGGCTTGTAGCTCTCTCTCTTTGTTAAATTTTTACCCAGATTTTAGTATCAGTGTGATGTTAGTTCATGAAATGATTTAGGGAGAGTTCCATCTTTATCAATTCCTTGGAATACTTTCAATAGAACTGCTATCAGCTCCTCCTTGCATGTTTTGTAGAACTCCACTGGAAAGATGTGTGATACAGGACTTTTTCTGTGAGTAGTTTTCTTATATCAGAGTTGATTTCCTGGGTTGCTATTGGTCTATTTAATGTCGCTATTTCTTCATGTTTCTACCTTGGGAAGTTGTGTGATGTCAGAAAGTTCTTCATTTCAGTTAGGTTTTTTGAGTTTATTTCCATAAAAGTATGCATAGTAATCTCTGATAATTTTTTGTGTTTCTTCAGGATCTTTTGTGACTTGATCTTTTACCATTTTGATTGTGTTTATTTGGGCTTTTTCTCTGTTTTTCTTGGTCAGTCTGATAGGGTGTCCATCAATCTTGTTTATCCTTTCAAAGAACAAGCTTTTTGTTTCATTAATTTTTTTTTTCTCTGCTATTTTTGTCTTCTATGAACTATATTTGGACTATTAGTTTGGTGACCTGGATTCTTTTGCTGAAGTTAGAGTTTTGGTAAACTTATATTTCCAGCTCGCTTAGGAGATTTTTAAAAATGTTAACTTGTGATTTTTCCATTTTCTTGATTTTTGTTCATGAATAGATGAATTCTTCTCTCAGTACTGCTTTCAAGGCATCCCAAAGGCTTTTACAAGATGTGTTTTTATTTTCATTTGTCCAGAAATCTTTTAATTTCTGCTTTGATTTCTGTGTAGACCCAGAAGTTGTTCAGCATCATGCTATATAGTGTCCATGTCTTTGTGGGTTTTGGTGTAGCTTTGCTTGTGTTGATATTTATTTTTATACCATAGTGGTCTGAGAAGATGCATGGCAATATTTCAATCCATGAAATTTGTTTATGCTTGATTTATTACTGGAGATGTGGTCGGTCTTGAAGTGCATTCCATGTGGTGATAGGTAGAATGTATATTCTTGTTGTTGGGTGGAATATTCTGTAGGTATCTATTAAGTCAATTTGGTTAAGCATCAAGCTAAGGATCCTAATCTCCTTGTTGAATTTTTATTTCAATGATCTATCCAGGGTTGTTAGTGAGGTATTTAGTCCTCAACTCTAATAGTGTTAGAGTCTGCATTTTTTTCTCGTTTACTTAGAAGCGGCTTTATAAAGGTTGGTAATCCTATGTTGGGTACATATATGTTAAGGATGGATATTTCTTATTGATGGATTGAATCTTTTATCATTGTGTAGTGACCTTGCATATCTTTTAAAATTTTTGATAGCTTAAAGGATATTTTGTCTGATATTAAGATCACAGTTCCTGTTTTCTTCTATGTTCCCTTCACCTGATAATTTGTTTTTCATCCTCTTACTTTTTCTGTGTGTGTTCATTTTGGTGAGATGAGTCTCCTGGAGACAGCATATTGTTGTGTCACATTTAGTCAATTCATGTTCTGGCTAATTATTGAGATGTGAGAGTTTACTCCAGTCATGTGGTTCTTAGAGGGTTTGCTGTTGTTGTTGTTTGCTTGTTTGGTTTTTGATTTTGGGGGTTGATATATGTCTGTGTTTTCTATCTTATTCCTAAATTCTTGGGAAGAACATAGTCATTTTTTTTCTTTATTTCTTCTGTGTTTATTACTTTCTAAGTGCTTCTTGTAGAGTTGGTTTGGAGGTGGCTAACCTCCTAGAAATTGTATGTCTGGAAAGAATTTGAATTACCTATCATCAATGAAACTTAGCTTAGAAATTCTTGGTTTGAATTGTTTATCTTTGAGAACTTTGAAGATTGGACTCCAGGCTCTTCTAGTCTATAGTGTTTCTGTAGATAAGACTGCTGCTATTCTAATTGGTCTTCTCTGTTAAGTAGTCTGACCTTTCTCTGTTGTTGCCCTTAGGATTTTCTTCTTTTATACCTACTCTGTGTAAGCAAATTACTATGTATCTAGGAGATGATCTTCTCATATGATGTCTTGCAGGGGTTCTCTGAATCTCTTTTGTTTGAATGGTTACATCTTTAATGAGATGAGGTACATTTTCCTGGATGATTTCATGGAATGTTTGTCCTAGGGTGTTTATCTGCTCAGGAATGTCAATTAATCATAGGTTCAGCTTCTTGATATAATTGCGTATCTCTTGGAGGCTTTGTTCTATCTTTTTAAGCTTCCTTTCTATGTTTTTAACAGTCTGGGTTAGTTCCATATTTTCATCCTCAAATTCTGAGATTCTTTCTTCTCCTTGGTGTATTCTGTTTTCCACGACTGTCAGTTTGTTTGTTATTTATTTTGTGTACTGTGTTCTTTATTGTCACGATCTCCATTATAAATTCCTTCATTTATTCCTCTTGTCTCTTCTCATTTCTATTCATACTCTCTATTAATATCTTGATCTCTGGATTTGTGCTTTGAGACCACTCATTCTGGGGGCTTTTCATTTTTTGAGTTCTAAAGTCTGTGTTCTCAGGCGCTGTCTTCCCAGAGGTCTATATAGGATCAATATTCTTCCTTTGATTCATTTGTGATGGTTTTCCTTCTCCTTTTTCTCCCCTTCTTTAATCCTGCTGCTCATTGATGGGGGTATAGCTTTCACTTCTGTTTGCTCAATCCCCTATTCTTCCTTACGTTAATCCTCTAGTTTTATTCAGTTTTGAAGTTGGACTGGGGATGAGGGGCTGTGGTTTTGCAGTTCTGAGATTTGATTAAGGTGTAATGGGGAATCTATAGTTCAGAAGCTATCTGAAGATCACAGTGTCTGCTGACAGGTGTGTGAGTCCCCTAGAACCCACTTCCTATAAAGTTACAATCTGCCCCTGAAAGCAAAATGAGAGAAGAAAAGGGGAAATAATGGGAAAAGGAAGAAGGGAAATGAAAGAAAGATGAAGAGAGGAGAAGGAAAATAGGCACATCAACTAAAAAATAAACAAACAAATGCAAAAAAGACAAACAAAATCCACAAACAAACAAATGAAAAACCCTGTTGATGCACTCACCCTCAAAGATCCCCATACGTCCTCCAGCCCCTCATCTCTGCTCTCAGTGCAGGCCTGCTGGGTTGCTCTTAGCATGGATCACACACCCCACAGACTGCTGTGAGAAAAGAGTGAATCAGATCTGGACTCATCCAACTCATCTGATGCTGCTGCTGCAGCCAAGTCCCCCACTCAGATTAGATGTGTTTGTGCCTGATCCAGCCTGGGGGTTGGGTGTCCTTCTCTCTATGTCTGCTTCTGAAGTTCCCTCTCTGGGTCAGTGATGGTCAGTCCCAGATGGGTACAGAGATTGCCTCTGGGTTCCAGGTTGGAGGATGAACAAAGTTGGTGAGACATCTCAGGTCTCTGCCTAGTCTGGGGATAGAGAAAATGGGGGTAGTCAGTGTCTTCTTGCTGGCTGTGGGGCTCAGCTCCAAATTTACTCACCACGCCCTCTTCACGGTTCCTTCTGCCAGCACAAAGCTGTTGTTGTGGGTGGTGGCATGGGTGGGGTGCCAGGTGCTGAGAAGCAGTTGATGTCTGCTGCCTCCTCCTGAGTGATCCCCAAGAATGATTGATGATCCTGCATGCTGGAGACTGATCTCAGGGCAGTGAGATGGTTCCATCTGCCTCCAGGTGCTTGATCCCTAGTCTCCCCTCAGATGGACTTTCACTCACCCAGGTGCACTCACCCAGTCACACAGACTCTTTAAGGATACTCACCCTTGCAGAGACTTTCAGGTTCCCACTGGTTTCATTGTCATTTTGTCTCTCCTATTTATATATATTTCTGATTCCATTAACTAACCATAACTTTAATTTCTCCCCAACCCACCACACATAATTGTCCTCAAAATTTGCATCTATTCATATTTGTACCATTTAATATAATAGTTATTATATTAAAACATTTTTAGTTATATATTTAAAACATTTTCATTTTAACTTTTATACTATAGTTATAAGCAACTTACCCACCACCATTACATTAATATAGTAAGTAGTATTTGTCTATATATTTACCTTCCACAATTTGTTTTATACTTTCTTCACTATCATGTTGCTGTTTAATATCTTTCCACTTTACCTTGAGAATTCCCTGTAGCACTGGTGATAAACTTTCTCTGTTTTTATTTGCCTGGAGAATATATGTCTCTTCTTTATTTTTGATGGACAGTTTTGCCATGCATACTATTCTTATTGGGGGGGGAGAGAGAGAGAGAGAGAGAGAGAGTTTTACCACTAAAATATATTATCTTCCTCCCTCTAATCTTCATGGTTTCAGCTGACAAATCTGCTGATCTTATAGGAGGTATGACAAGTCACTTTTCTTTTACTGCTTTCCAAATTTTCTCTTGTCTTTGTCTTCTCTTATGATTTGGTTATAATATGGTTCAATGTAGATATATTTGGTTTTAGTTTATTTGGTGCCCTTTGGATATCTTGGGTCTGGATGTATATTTTCTTCCCCAGATTTGGGAAGTTTTTAGCATCATTTCTTTGAGTAATCTTTCTGGTTCTTTCTCCTTCTGTGATTCACATAATGCACACATTGGTTCACTTGATAGTGTCCCACAATTCTCTTAAGCTTTCTTCATTCTTCTTTATACTTCTATTTTTTTATTTTTATTTTTTATTTTTTTGTCCCTGGGACTGAATTATCTGGAATGACCTCTCTTTGATTTTGCTGACACTTCTTTTCTGTTTGATCTAGTTTTCTGTTGAATACTTCTAGTAAATTTATTTAGTTCATTATTGTACTCTTCAGCTCCACAATTTATGGATAGTATTTTAAAAATACATATTTTTAGTCTGGGTGACAGAGTGAGATTCCAACTAAAAAAAAAAATACATATTTTCTGTGTTTTTGTTGAAATTCTGATTTCGCTCATGCGTTGTTTTCTTGGCCTCATAAATATCTGTAAGACAGTTATTTTAAATTTTCAATTATATAAAACATAATTTCATTTAAGTAAGATTGATTTCTGAAGTCTCATCTTTTGTTGTTATTTATTTGTTTAAAACATCTTTGCCTGTTTTTACATTTTATTTTTTTTCTAGGATAAATAAAAACTTATCTTTATTTTAAAAATGGCAATCAGGAAGTAGGGTATGGAGTTTCCCTGTGGCTTGTAGGGGGAGCGGTGAGTAATTGAGGCCATAGTTCTTGAGCCACTCAAGAGACAGTTTTGATTTATCCTTCAGTTGCAGCAGCACTGAGATACTAGTGCCAAGAAACAATCCTGAGGAGGGTCCTCAACCCACTCAGTCACTGCTTAGTGTGCAGAGGCACTATCTGCAGAATCCTGTCGAAGGCTACAGTAAAGTCTTGTGCTAAACTGTCCCTCCAGCCCAGCTGTCCAAGCTGCAGGGTAGAGCACTGTGCCCAGAAGGGTCTGTTTGTGCTCATAAAGCAGTAGAGAGGCCCAGAGGCTCACTGGGAGACCTCAGCTTTACCAAGGTCTGGAATGGTCATTGACAGTTGGGGAGGGTGCTGAAGCCAGACTCTAGGGCAAACCGGGGAGTCCTAATGCCCAGGGGAGGGCCAAGGGCTCATGGAGTCTCCTGTGCTGGAGTAGCTGGGCAACATATGCACACAGCTCACCATCCATCTCGAGGGAAGGTTCTGGGCTTAGGATTGGGTCTTGGGCTGCATCCTCCAGACGGTTAAGGCCCAGCTAGCCAAGCTTCAGTGCTCGAGGAAGACAGTGGCTGAAGAAGGACTGCAGAAAACAGCGCCGCAGGCCCTCAGGCAGGTAGTAATGGATGAAGTACATGAGCCACAGACCTTGACCTGAGTAATAGCGCAGCGTGGCCAAGCTGCCAGCAGTGCATCAGTGATGGCATCTACAACCAGGCCGAGGTCTGGCAGCGCCAGGCGTAGGTATTGCAGGAACTGCCTATGCAAGTGCTCAATGTAGTACTCACCATAGGCCTGCAGCAGCTCTTCAGGCAGGTTGGTCAGCAGCAGTTTCTTGTGCTCCTCCCACTGACCCACATTTGTCACTGACTCTGTCTTGAAGCAACCAGGCTGGATGATGCTGACCCTGATGCCCCAGGGAAGGAGTTCACAGCTGAATGTGTCCATAAGCAGCTCCACGGCCGCCTTGGAGGTCCCACAGGTCGCCAAGCATGGATATGGCATGTCTCCTGCCGGGCTGCCTACAGCCACGATACGACCCCTGGAGCAGCACAGGATGGTCAGTAGGCCCTTGGTCAGCTTTAGCACACCGAAGAAATTCACCGCCATGCAGCTGCAGAATGTGGCCACCGGAGACAGTTCCACATCCACCACTACCTCACTGTGGCCTGCATTGTTGACCAGGCTCCACAGACCTGTGCTGGTAGTGTGGTCCTTGGTGAACTCTAGCACGCGACTAATGTCCTCTGATTTGTTCAGGTCCATCTGCAGCAGCCGGTGATAAGCATCGCGCAAGTGGCCACGGGTAGGCGCAGCGGGCGTGCCAGGCGGGACAATGCGATCCAGCTAGTGGCGGATAGCACTGTGAGAGCGGCCAGAGCGGGCAACCGGTGCTGGCACAGCCAGCCTAGCGCGGCCAGCAGCCGGTGGCCCAGACAAAGGTCTGTGTGCAGCAGCTGCGCAGCGCGCGGCCGCCAAGAGCAGCTAGGCGCCACCAGATGGCCAAGGCCAGCGCTCCATGATTCTCGGGCGGGGCCAGGCCACCTGTTTTTACATTTTCCTAGATTCTCTGTGTTGGTGTCAGCATATTAGACAAAGCAGGTATCTTTCACAGACTTTACTGACTGACCTTGTACAAAAGAAAACCAATTGACCCAGACAAAAATTTTGGAGGCTTCTACCAAGCTTTTTCCTCCCCAGAAAGAAAAGGCAGCTGTGGTTTTGTCTGCTCACTCTGTCTCATAAACCAGGAAAGAAACTAGGACATTTATCAGCCTAAGTTGTCATCTCTTTTCTTCCCCAGGCAGCTAGACTGTCCCATATCCATCTCAGTTCAAAGATTGACAAAGCAGTTACTGGATTTTTGGGAAACGCTGGAGAAGTTAGAGTGTTGTAAAAAGGAATCAATTATGTCTCTCTTCAGGGTGAACCTGAGAGATGGAGTCCATCATTTCTTTTCTTTCCTTTTTTTTTTTTTTTTACTCTCCTGAGCAAGAATGATGATCAGATGTGTATACCAGCCAAACCTACAATCACCATTCTTTTTTTTTTTTTTTGAGTTGGATTCTCACTCTATCACCCAGACTGGAGTGCAATGGCCACCCCCGGCCACCGCAACCTCGACCTGCTGGGCTCTGGCTATCCTTCCGCCTCAGCCTTCCAAGTAGCCGGAATTACAGGCATGCGCTACCACGCCCGGCTAATTTTTTGATTTATTGTAGAGATGAGGTCTCGACAAGTTGCCCAGGCTGGTCTCCAACCCTCAGGCTCAGGCAATCCACTCGCCTCAGCCTCCCAAAGTGCGGGATTACAGGCTGAGCCACCAAGCCCGGCCAACCTACATTCTTTTCCAGGCAGAACACACCAGAATTCCAATACTGGCAAGACAGTATCTCGTTCTTTGGGGGATTCCTTTAAAAAGTTGACACGACACATAAATCAAATTTTATCCAACCTTGAGAAAAGCAAGAAACTATGGGGTCTCCTGATGATACGGTTCTGTGGTTCAGTAGAGATTCTTATGAGTGGGAGTGTCAAGTTTCTCTGTATTTCAGTGAACCAGCTTATATATCAACCTAAAGTACAGGAGCCTTTTCATTAGATTATGAATTTCTCATGGGAGACTATGTCCATGAATTGTTGTTGAATCATTGTGTTTGTGGAAGGAACGAGGGTCCAAGAATTTTTACTCTGCTATCTTGCTGAGAACACTTTTAGACAGTCTGTTTTCATGTAATTATTGATAAGTTAAAAGCTAATTATTCCATTTTATTTTATTTTTGTTTTATCTGTTTTTTGTCTGTTTTCCTCCACTTATATTTTTCTATGTCCCTATGGGTCAATGTAACATTTTTATAAATTTATTTTGATTTTTTTCACTTTAATCTATATTATTTTATGTGAATTTCACTTTGTGTTTATAATTAATAAATATTTTGTATTTTACTCATTAGTGTTGTGTGCAAGCCTTACCTTCCTTTGATCCTTTTATCCTTCTGTATGTATAATCAAATGTCTTATTTTCTTGTATACATTGAGCTATACATTAAAGACATAAATTTTGCCTCAAATATAAAACATAATTTATAAAACTGAAAAGGAGGAGCAATGTGTCTTGTATTTTTCTCATATTTTACTGTTATTATTTTCTCTTCCTTTCTATTCTTCAAAATTACAAATTTTATTTTTTCCTTTTCTTTTATCTATTCATTTAGAATAGATGTACAGAAACAAAACCGTCTTAGGTTTTGTTCACCTGAAAATGTCTTTAAAAACATTTTTGTGTGTGTGTGTATATTTTCTCTTGGCAAGAAATTTGTTTGACCTTTTGTTTATTTGTTTTTTTCTCAGCACATGAAAAATACTCCAGTTCTTTCTGGTCTCAATGGGCTCTCAAAGAAACCCCCTATAATTTAAATTCTCCATTTAAATATTTATTTGCCTCTAGGTACCTCCTCCCCTGCAGCTGCTGTCAATATTTTTTTCCTGGTCATTACTTTTCAGCAGTTTGTGACATTTCTTAATTTGTGTTTATTTTGGGTTATACTATTCTGGTTTCTCAACTTAAGAACCTGTCACTTCAGTCATTATTTCTTAAAATAATTTTTGAGACCAAATTTCTTTCTCCTATCTGATGAAAGTTCCAATAACACCAGTGTTAGACATTTTGTTGTATTCTCCCACATTATTGAGTCTCTTTTCATCTTCTATTCATTGTTTTTCCCATTCACATTGGATAATTTTTACTGTACTCTTCACATACACTGATTCTTTCATCTGTATTTTGTATTCTAAAGATGAACACATTGATTATGTTTTCAAATGCAGGGCCTCGTATATTTTATCTAATATTTTCACTTCTACAGTGCTTGTATTGTTTACTTTTTTTTTCCTTTGATACGGCATTCAATTTATTTATTTCAATAATATTTATAATTGCTTGTTGAAGCATTTTCATCATGGCTGATTTTAAATCTTTATTAGACAGTTTTCAAGTTTGTGTCATCTTTTGTCTTTTCCTATTGAAATAGAGATTTCTTGTTTTTGACATGGTGAGTAATTTTCCCTTGTACATTTTACATATTGTGTTATGAAAATGTGGATATTATCTCAGTACTGTATTTTGATACTACTTTATGTTGTTGAAGATGAGGACACTCTATACTTTCTGAGAAATAAAAGCACACAGGTGAATATTTGTAGCGTATCTCATTGTAATAGCCAAAACCTTGAAACACTAAAAATTTCCCTCAGTTAAGTGAACAATTAAACAACTGCTATATGGTATTCCACACCATAAAATACTACTTAACAATAAAAGAAAATAAACTATTGATACATTAAACCCCTTAGTTGAATCTCAAGGTTATTATACTGATTGAAGAATTTCATTTTAAAAGGTTCCATGTTGTTTGATTCAATTTGCAAAAAAAAACATCTAAATGGAAAAAATTACAGAGATAGAGAACATAGCAGTAGTAGTCAGGATTTGAGAATGGTGTGTGTAGTTTTCTAAGGCTGCTGCATCAAAATACAGTAAACTAGGTCATTTTGAGCAAACAAAACTATTTTCATATAGTTCTGAAGGTTAGATTTCTGAAATCAAGGTGTTGGCAGAGTTCTTCTGGATGCTCTGAGAATCCATTCCATGCTTCTCTTAGCTGTTGGTGACAGCTGGCAACCCTTGGCATTCTTTGTCTTATTGCTGCATAATTCTAATCTCTGTTTCTGTTTTTACATGTTCTTCTTCTCTGTGATTTTGTTTGCCCTTCTTTTCTTACAGGGTCATCAGTAATTGAAGTTAAATCCCACCTTATATTTAGGATTATTTCATCTTAAGATCCTGAACTAATTATTTCTGTAAAAATCCTGTATCCAAAAAAGGTCTCATACTTAGTTTTTGGGTGGAAATGATGATGAAGAATGAGGTGACTGTGACTTGTGTCTTGGTTGCAGTGATAGTTATATAAATCCACATAAATGATAAAATGGCAAAAATTAATAAATACATACTTTTTTGGTTTTCATATTTCATTATAATTATGGAAGACATAATCATTAGGGAAAGCAGGCAAAAGGGTACATGGGATCTCACTCTACTGTCTTTGTACATTTTTGGGAACCTATTATTAAGTCAAAATAAAAATTTTAAAAGAGGCTTAGTAATTTTCTTACATGTGACAACTTCTTCCTTAATTATGTGTGTATACACACACACAGTTTCCTTACTATTATTTCTGCCTGATACAAAATAAGATGATATCTGTATGAAAGGGAAAATATGAATAATTGTTATGTCATAGTCATATGCCCATTATTATAATACATTACTTATACTGTCACAAAGTTTATATATTTGTTCAGAGCTGTAAGAATGAGATTTGGTAATTGTCTTGCTGACTACTCCTGAATTGTATATCAGGGCTGGGATATCATTTTCTAAAAAACAAGGCTAAATTAAAACCCAAATTAATTGTAAAGTGTCACATTGAAACTTACTCAAATAAAACTTCTTTCTACCCTCAAATTGGTTTATATAAATTTAAAGAGTTTAGTTAAAAATTGCAGGAGTCCTGCTCCTGCAAGGTTCAGAAGTTCCTGGAGGTGGACCAGCATCGGCAACTAGGGGGGAGAAAGAAAGGGGGGAGAAAGAAATTGGACTCCTGTTTAAGGTTGAGCAGAAGCCATTATTGAATGTTATCCAAGGACTTTTATCCCCAAACTTTGCAAAGTCATTATCACAGGACACAAAAGGTAGCATGTGCCTCTCACATGAATAGGTTCAGATGCAAAGGGACACCCCTCACTCTCAAAGGATACCCTCCACTCTCAAGCAAATGTTTTTTCATACATGAGGAAGAACATGAGGAAAAACATGAGGAAGAACAATCACAAATTGTCTTTTTGTTTCTTATGCTTGCTTAATGTTCCCCAAACCAGCTTCTTATGTGCCCTTAATTGTAATACAACTACGTCATCTTGAAATAACATAACTCAATGTCTAAACCTGAAACCACCATAATGAATTATTAACTTCTACTATTCTGTACTAATTCAAACTAGTTCCTATTAAAACAATTGCTGCTATGGCTACACTCTTCTAGCACCAGCCGGCCTAATTCAAACTTCACTGGCCCCCCAAATCAAACTAAACTAACCACACTTCTACAATAAAATGGTTACCTAAATTTTCTTCAATCTATGTAAACTATTTCCTAAAACCTATATCTATAAATTTCTAAAATCACATCAAGAGATACTGTGTACTAAGGCTCTTCAATGTGACTCAAAGTTGAACTTTAATTGCTTAAAAGCAAAAACCATAAACCATGGAAAATGGGAACAATAGACTCCCAAGTTTAGCTGTGTACATTCCGGTCTCAGAGTTTTCTGTTAGAGCCAGCAGGAGCCTTTCCTGGTTGCAGTGCCAAATGGAAAAGGAGGGCGGGAATGGAGTCAACAGCTCCCGAACACATCCTAGTGGTCTCGGGGTCAACGGCCCTTCCTGATCCCTAACGCTCAGTGGGCATCCATGACTGGCTCCCAACAAAAAAATGGTAATGATAAATGATTAAGGCTTTTTAAAAGCACAAAGCCTTTACCCTGAAGGTAAAAGGGGAACATATGCTACCTTTGTATTTACATGATTCTTTTACAAAATTGACAAAACATATTGGAAAACCATTACTAATGAATATTTATACACACATACACACTCAATTGTAAATGTGTCCTTTAAAGTGGCTTAAATGTGCTATTACTAAATGAATTATTTTACAATCATTTTGCCAACTAAAACTTTCATTTCTAAAATGTATAGAGGGATTTCGCCATGGTTTAATGCTAAGTGATAGCTATATTTAGATAGGTGACTGGCAATTGTCTGTTATGTTAGAAATAAGATTCCTCCTTCTTTGTTCACCTCAAACTTAATATAGAATATATTACCACTGAGAATTTAGATATGATTAGGATTGACACTTCTTTTTAGAGAAAACCTCCATAGGTGGAATAAAGATGTCATAAGGGAAATAATACTGTAACAGAACTGCAAAGAAAGGAAAAATCACAAATCATGCTATGGATCATTTGTAAGAAGAATGATGTTATTTTCTTATTAGACTTGAATTTTCAATTGTGTATATGCAGACAGAAAAAAAAACAATGAATTACAATTTTGAATATCTTTCCTAATTTCAATGTTAACAGGTTCACATTGAAATTTCAAATTAGACTTTTCTCCACATACTAACATAGCATAAATATTAATATCAAAATTAAGCCTTACATTTATTTAGTGTCTTCAATGTCAAAACATCAAAATATATTGTACTGATTAAATTGCCTCACTTCTATGGTAGAAGACATTAGACATTTAAAAGCAGCTATTGTACATCTCAAACTGATCTATATGTGAAGTAAATCATTTATTTTTTCAAAATCAAGTTAAAATTGTCATGATAAAATAATTAAATAAGAAAAATTGTTAAATATTTATTATGAGTAAATATTGAGCCAAGTATAAGACCAACTCTATTACATACACCATTTCAAGTTTCCAGGATGTTATTCAGGATTTAAATGTGTCTCAGCACTCATATGCAAATGTATTGACCACAACACAGTGTGATGCTGAAGGTGAATGGTGATTAGTTAGGAGGAAAGAGATCTTGCAGGCACGACCTTTATAGGCAATGTTGTTAAATTGCATTGCAATGAAATAATTTAAAGTAACAGGAAAAGTTCACACACAAAAAAAGTTGTTTCTTATGATTCCTATGATTGTTAAATTTCAGAGTGCTCCAAACCTTACGGTCAATTAATGGACTATATTAAAGTCAAATTCATTCCATTGTTTCATTTTGCCCCTGTGTTTTTTCCTGTTTAATTCTACTTTATTCCCAATTACCAGCACAGAGTGCATTCTTGTCCAAAGTGCTTCTTTACTCTCTATGCCAGGATGCATAGCCTATTTCATAGTGTTCTATTTAACATTTATTTATTTTAGTCCAATTGTTTAAGTATCAGTGTCCTTCACTAGACAGTTAGCTTTATGTGAATAAAGGTAATGAATTATTCATGTCTGTTCTCCCAAGTGCCTAGTACGGTGTCTGGTGCATCTGACAGTCTTTTCTTTCAGACTATTTTCTCAAATACATTTTTATAGCAAAATGCCTTGGAAGATATAGTGTCTATGATATAGTGTCTACTTACAGAGCAAGAGTATTTTTTTTTATATTTTAGGATAGTAAAATAACATCTCTCTCCCTGGCAAAGGACAGGTTTGCTTGCAGTCCATTATAAAATATTTGTGCCCACTAAACCCAGAGTTCCTCAGTTATAATTCAAATACACTGCATGCCTAGTGTCTACCTGGACTACTCTATGTCATTCCCATTGGACTTACATTTGAAGGAGAAAAAAATGATATAAATATGAACTTCATGCAGTTCTTTGTGCCATAAGAAATAAAAATATTTTGTCTCTGTCCAAGAATTTCAGGTCTCTAGTATTAGCATCCATAAAACAATGGCAGACTAACTTATTAGCAGTCAAGTAGGGGAAAATCTCAGATCCTGCACATTTCTTGAAATTAGTTACTTAGTAGATATATGCTAAGTGTGCTTCATTGAATTAATGAATGATAAAAGAAAAAATAAAAGCCAAATCAGCCATCTAGTTTACACTTCTATTCACCCATTTACACAAAGAATATGAAATTCTGAGAAGTTAAGTGACACACTCTGAAGTGATTATTTAAGCATGTTTGTGTGAACCCTTAATAATTCATGGATAATTATTGTCATTTTAAAATGCAGAATAGTTGATAAATCTTTAACCATGCGGAAAATAACTGTAAATGCAAATTTCCATATGAAGTCAGTGCTAATATTTATCATTTGCATTTACAGTTGCATCAACAACCACAATTTACTTATTTAATTGTTAAGGAGACTAAAAAAGAACAAAGATAAAAGAATATATATATATGCATATATAACTCATGATAAGTCAGGCAATATTATGTTATGACATACTACATAAACAAAATTTCTTTTAGTTTAGTTAGAAAAAAGTGGACTTATTAATTTTTCAAAAGGTTCATGGTAAGATAAATATACGTATTGGCAAATTTAAATTATCTAATATCGAAATCTATATCGTCCAACACATTAAATACATGTTATTGATCCAAATTGCACTGATTTTTAAATTAAGGTCATATTCAGTTGGCAGTTTTGTTTTTTAAACCTGTATGAGCTGTGAGTGAGTTATTTCTACTGTTATATTTTTAAATGTAAGTAATATTGTATTATAATAAATTGACAGAGAAATATCACAAGAAGATTTTCTTTAAAATCTGTTCACGTATATTAGCTTACATTTTAGACACTTTGTGGAAGACATTGAACCAATTAATGAAAGAACACATAGTACAGTTGTCCCACAATATACATGGCAGATTTATTTCAGGACCGACTCCCATATATTAAAACCTGAGCATACTCAAGTCTCCTAGTCAGTTCTGTAGAACCCATATACATGATTTGATCATCTACATAAGCAGGTTTAGCATCCTAGGAATACTGAATTTTCAATCTGTCTTTAGTTGAAAATATTCCACATATAAATGGACCCATGCACTTCAAAACTGCCATTCATGGGTCAATTGCATATTAAAGCCCAGCTCTTTCCATCATGTCATTTTGATCCCCTCTTTACTTACTATTTATCTAGAGAGAATAATAGAAAATTTTTACTCTTGTCTATTAAACATCGATGAAGTGAAACTTAACTTGAGAATTCAATTATTTGGTTATAAAGACTAATAAATGGCCTAACAGTTGTAATGCATATGTTGGAAGTTATATTGACAAAATAAGATGGCCAAAATATAAATCACTGCCCTATTGTTATTGATTCTGTATTGCTATATACTTGAAAACAGATTTGTGAAAATCAATACTTAGCTGTATTTCATTCAATCCCTTTATTTTCTTATGATAAAATTACAACTTAAATACATAATTATGATCCTTCCCACTTCTCAAATGTTCAACTTATCAAAAATTAAATGTGATAGTTTGGGATATAATCCTATTTTTTAGTAAAGTGAGTACATTGTTTCTTCAGTTTAATTATTTAAATTGTTCTTTATTACATAACTGTTTATTATTCTATGCTAATTCCTTGTGACACAAGTCAGTTATCCTCAGACAGCTTCTGAGGTATCTCCATTGTACTCTTCTTACCTTTAATTGCTATTATAATTTTTTATAATAACAATTTATAATTTTATAATAACAATTATAAGATGGTAGAAAGAAGTAAAGCATCCCTAGTAAGAATTCTTAATTTATATAAAAATAAATTAAAGTATATTTTCAAGCTCTGTATTTTTTTATTTTATTAAACTGGAAAACCTACTAGACAAATTCTAAAAGAGCTCTAACAATTCTAATTTTGTGTATTTTAAATTGACTTTAAAATTTTAATTTTAAGCCGAGTTCGGTGGCTCAGCCTGTAATCCTACGCCTTGGGAAGCTGAGGAAGACTGAGGTGGAAGGATTCACGGAGCCCGGCAGGTCGAGGCTGCGGTGACCGGGAGTGACCAGTGCACTCCAGTCTGGGCGACAGAGTGAGACTCCAACTCAAAAAAAAAAAAAATTAATTTTATCTGTTGCTTGTGTTAGCATAGTTTATACCACAATACTGATGATTATTCTCAACAGCAGGGCCAAGAAAAATTAAATTTTTTCTGCTACATGTCAAACTTAAAGATATACTTTTTGAATCAAGTAGCAGGATTTCATCACTAGTAATTGAAATTCTGTTGCCTTTTAAGCAACATGTATCTTGATAACAGAACTCTGCCAAGAATCTTGGACTGGCTTAATGTTGTATAGAGAGGTATTCTGATGATTGTTATAGTGCAACAAATCTAGGTTTCTTAAAGACATATGTAAAGGTAACAAACATGAGGATTTAAAAAGGAAACAAATTCCAACTACACTATTGTCTTAATAATAATAAAATAATAAATTAGCAACCTGAAATTCTATAGTTTTTTGTAACTCAATATCTGTTGATTTTCCATTATTGACTGTAGAAGTTTTTGCAACCTAGTGTCAACAGAACTCATAGAAATGATATTTAAACAACTCCAAATCTGAGGAGGTAGGGAAAGGAAAGATCTGTATGACATGGAAGCTTGTTTTCTCCTTCATTTTGAAAATTTAATTGAAATCCTGTTCAGTAGGTCTGAGTCAACTCAAGAGAATAATAGACTGATACCATTAGCTCTGTTCTGGATATTGAACCATTCTGACTACTTTCTGAACAAGGAAACTTCCATTGTCACATATTCACTCACGTTTCCTCTGGTGTCTTTCCTCCACTTTGTTCCTATATATAGGTTAACATTATGAGGATGGGGTTCTATATTAGGACATAGGTTATAATGTAGGTGGATTATTTTTTGCCCAGCATATGCTATAGAATAATAAAATTGCCTGGATGTTCCCTGTGTAATTATCTACTCTCTTTTTTAGCCCAAGAAAACTCTTTTGTATCTGTAACACAAACACACAATAAACAACAATAAAGCAATAAATACTTATTGATATCAAAGAAAGAAAATACTATATGTATAATTTTAATATCTATACATACATAAAATATTTTAGTGGTTTTTATCTAACTTTATCATGACTCCTGGGAAATAATGGCTGAACAGTTGGTGTATAATCTCACTATCCTAGAGCTATCTAGGATAAATCATCAGGTGAAATATTCTTTTAAATATACTAAAAAGAACTTCACATAGGAATGATTAGTAGAAAAATTACTTTATCCTTAAAATTTTTCAGGAGAAGTACATTTAGATTGCTTTTGGCAAATAAATTAAGATTAATATGTTTATGAAAAATAGCCCACTAGAAAATGTCAGTCTCAATTTTATAATTGTTTAAGTACAAAATATAGACATTCCATGACTGAAATAGCTCTCTTCGTGTATGCAATAACCTGCATGTATTATTAGATCTGATCCAAGTCTTATCCTAATGTACCAAGGTACGATCCTGAAAGTCCGGACTTCTACATGGTTTGTACGTGTCTAAAAATTACCTATATTGGAGGAGGGACAAGATGGTGATGGAACCAGTTGTGGTGTGAGTCTCTGTCTGGAGGAGTGTGCATAAGAACAAATCTACATGTGTGTGTGTATCCATGTGGGTGTGTGATTGTTCAACTGAGGGAAGACACAGGAACAAGCCACCGGGGCTCCCCTGTAGAAACAGCTGCAACTTACCACTGATCTGAACTCAGCACCTGCTTCACTAGGAACATCAACCATTCTCAGGGCATCTCTCATGAAAAAGTGGAAGAGATCAGCTGTCTCTCAGAACCTGGTACCTGACTGGACACCACAAACTGCAACTAAAGGTCAGGCCCTGACAGTGGGGATCATGGAGAAAACCCAGGTAGGAGTCCTGGAGCTGAGTCCTGTTGGAGGAGGAGATGGCCAGCTGGTCCCATTTTCTCTGCCCAGAACCCAGAGAGAGAAGTCCTTTGGAGAGCCCAATGCTGAGAAGACTTCATCCTGGGACTGAGGAGCAATCGCAGCATCCTGCTGGGATCAATCATCATTTTCTAGGGAGGATATGCCAGGTGCACGATACCTGAAGACAGCGGTTGGCTTGGAAACTCAGATGCCCCCACGCTCCATACTGGCCCATTCATAGATGCATACAGTCAGAGTGGGAGATCTAGCAGCACATGAGTAAGGGTGAGTCTTGATCTGATACAGCCCCCTTACTCCAGTGGTCTGTGGGGCATATGACCCATGTGGAGAGCAGCCTGATCACCCGAGGGGAGGGTCTACAGACCAAAGTACATTCCCTCCTACACCAAGCCAAAAGTAATGGTGCTTGGGACATGCCATTGAAAAAGGAACCTGAAGTTCCAAAACAGCCAAAAGAGGGAGCAAGAAGGCGTTCAAAACTAACAAAAAAATTGGATCTTTCTTTTTACCTTTTTTGCTCACCCTCTCCATACATATCTTTGTGCATGTGTGTTCTGATTTGATTACTCACTTTTTCTTTCTTTTCTTCTTCTTCCTTTTTTTTTTTTTTTTGCATATTGGTATATTTAAATGTGAGTGCATCTTCATTTCTGCTTTTTTGTTATTGTCGTTTTATATTTTGCTTTATTTTGTTTTGTTTATTTGCTTGTTTATCTGTTTATTTGCTTGCTGTTTGATTTTCTTATTCTTTTCCTTCATCTTCCTTTTTTTCCCTTCTTTCTTTCTCTGTTTTTTTCCTTTCTTTTATCCATTTTGGTTTCAGGGTGTATACATACACTCCCACTGCATGATCATAGTGTAAAGTAGTAGGGAGTCAGTTCCAGGGGGCCCACACCTCAGTCAGTGGATACTGTGATCTTTAGGTAGCTTCTAAACTTTAGCTCGCCCCATTACACCTTAATCAAATCTCAAACTACAAAAGCAGCACAGCCACCTGCCTTCAAAATTGAACAAATGCAACGCTCTACCTGAGGAAGACTAGGGGGTTGAGCAAAGAGAAGTGAAAGCTATCCACTCTCTCACGGAGCAGCATAATTAAAAAGGAAAAAAAGTTCTCTTAATATGTTCATCAGAGATATTGGTCTGTGGTTCTCTTTCTCTGTTGGGTCTTTTCTGGGTTGAGGTATCAGTAGATGTTAGTTTCATAAAATGATTTGGAGAGAGTTCTATCTTTCTTGATTGCCTATAATACTTTCAATAGGATTGGCATAAGCTCCTCCTTGTATGTTTTGTATAATTCCACTGGAAAGCCATCTGCTCTAGGATTTTTTTTTTTTGTAGTTTTCTTATGACAGATTCAATTCCCTGGGTTGTTATTGGTTTATTTATGGTCTCAATTTCTTCTTGTTTAAATCTTGACTTGGTCACCTAAGGGAGCTGGAAAGGCAAGACTAACAAAACCATAACTTCAACCAAAGAATTCAGTTCACCAAAGTAAAAGCTCAAGTATAGAACAGAGAAGACAAAAACATCATAGAAAAAAATCAGTGAAACAAAATACTGACTCTTTGAGAGGATAAAGAAGACCAACAGATCCCTAGATAGATTGACCAGGAGAAAGAGACAAAAAGCCCAAATAAACACAATCAGAAACACAAAAGATCAAGTCACAATTGATCCTAAAGAAATACAAAAGATTATCAGAGATAACTATCCAAGCCTGCATGGAAACAAACTCAGTAGCCTAAATGAAATGGAGGACTTTCTGAAATCACACAACCTCCCAAGATGGAAAAGAAGGAGAACCACAGGCCAACATCCCTGATGAACATAGATGCAAAAATTCTCAACATGATTCTAGCAAATCAGATTCAGCAACACATGACCACATAGACTTCATCCCCAGGATGCAAGACTAGTTTAACATCCACAAGATCATAATTAAATTAATCAACAGATGTAAAAACAATAACCACATGATTATATCATTAGATGCAGAAAAGGCTTTCAACAAAATTCAGCATTCGTTTCTGATAAAAATCCTTGAAAACCAAGGTATAGAGGGAACATATGCAAAATAGTAAAAGTCATCTTCAATAAACCCACAGACGACATGTTACTAAAGGACAGAAACAGAAAGCATTTCCCCTGAAAACCAAAACAAGACCAGGCTCCTCACTCTCACTCCTCCTGTTCAACATAGTGTTGGAAGTTCCAGTTAGGGGAATCAGACAAGAGAAGGATATCAGGGGCACCCAAATAGGAAACGAGAAAGTTAAGCTCTCCCTCTTTGCAGACAAAATGATCCTATACCGGGAAAACCCAAGAGAATCTATCAAAAACCTCCTTGCACTGATAAAGCACATTGGTAAAATCTCAGGATATAAAACCAACATGCAAAAGACAATCACAGTTTCATACACCAACAACAAAAAGGCAGGGAACCAAATAAAAAGCACAATCCCATTCACAATAGCTACCAAAATGAAAAATAAATGAAATAAATAAATTGACATCTTCCTGGCCATAGAAGTGAAAGATCTTTACAACAAAAGTTACAAAACACTGCTCAGAGAAGACTCAAATAAATGGAAAGTGCTCATGAATTGAAAGAATTTACATTGTTAAGATGTCTATGCTACCCAAGACAATCTACATTCAGTATAATACCCATTAAATTACTGTCATCATTTGTCTCAGACATGGAAATGACAATACAGAAATTAATGTGGAAACAACAACCATGAATAGCCAAAACAATCCTCAGCAAAAGAAACACAGCTGGAGGTATCACACTTCCAGTCTTTAAACTTTATTATAAGGCTACAATAATCAAAACATCCTGGTTTGTCTACACGGTCAGGCACATAGACCAATGGAAAAGGATAGTGATTCCCGAAGAAAAACCTCAATTTCTCAACCAACTAATCTTCAACAAATCCTCTACTAATTACCACTGAAGAGAGAACTATTTAGTACATGATGCTGGGAAAAATGGCTGACCACATGCAGAAGAATGAAACAGGACCCCTACCTATCACCATACAAAAAAATCAATTCTAAATGGATCAAAGACCTAAATATAAAACCTCAAACTATAAGAATCTTAAAAAGCACAGGAAACACCCTTACAGAAATTGGAATAGGTAATCAATTCCTGATCAAAACCTTAAATGCCCATGTCATAAGAGATAAGATAGACAAGTGGGACCTCATCAAATAGAAAAGCTTCTACAAAGCAAAAGAAACCATCAAGAGAGCAGGGAGACAGTCCACAGAATGGGAAAAAATATATTTGCCAACTGTATACCTGACAAAGGCCTTACATCCAGGAGGTACTAGGAATTAAGATGTGCCAAAAGGAAAAACAAACAAACAAACAACCCCATCAAAGAGTGGGCAAAAAAAAAAAATGAATAGACACTTCTCAAATGAAGACATAGAAGGAGTCAACACACACGAAAAAAAAATGCTAAGCCTGACTACTCATCAGATAAATGCAAATCAAAACCACACTGAGATGCCAGCTAACTCCTGTAAGAATGGCCATAATTAATTCAATAACAAAGCAACAGACGCTGGTGAGGTTGCAGAGAAGAGGGAACTATTCTACACTGTTGGTGGGAGTGCAAACTAGTTCAAGCTCTATAGAAACAGTGTGGAGATTCCTAAAATAACTAGAAAGTAAGCTTCCATTCGACACAGCAATCCCTCTTCTGCGAATATACCTGGAGGAACTCGAATCATTCTATTAAAAAGGTACCTGCATACTCATTTTTATTGCAGCACTGTTCACAATAGCAAAAGCACAGAACCAACCATACTGCCCATCGAAAGTAGACTGAATAAAAAAAAAATGTGCTACATACGTACTATAGAATATTGCGCAGCCATAAAGAATGAAGAAAACAACAGCTATGGACTTCACAGCAACTTGGAAGGATTTGGAGTGTATCATTGTGATCTATCACAGAAACAAAGAACTGAGTACCACAAGTCCTCACTCAAAAGTTGACCCTGAACACCTATCATAATACTATAAGAAAGGGATTGGCAGTACCAGGACACTGACAGACTAGGTGTGTGGGAGGGTGCCTGATCCTAATCCAGGTGAAGTGAAGACCAATGGAAGTCCAAATTTCACCTGTACCTACACCACTTATATACCTAGTGCTGACTTGTATCCCACATCTTTAAACTTAAATTTTTTTTTTAATTGTTAAAAATGAGAAAAAACACTTACGTGGTAGGGCAGATAACATAATCACGAAGGTGGTTTTCCCAGGACGAGGCTTATCCATTGTACTCCAGGTGTGCTGACCCCTTTGATTTCCCCAAATGTGGGCAACTCGACTGCATAATTTGTGGTAGTAGGGGACTGTGTTCGTGCTCTCCCTTGGTTAAAAAAAGAAAGAGAAAGAGAAATAATTGCCTGTATTGTTCTAATTTGTAAAGTTTAATTCTGGAAAATATATCTGATTCTTATGGCAATAATTTTACAATATCACCCTATCACCCATTTTCATTATTTGAGTTATATTTTAAAATGTCTTCCTTTCTTTGTTCACAGAATGTTGATATTCTAGCCAGTAATGGCAAACTAGTAAGATATTTGATATAGTGGAATAAATGCGGCTCACTTTTGTAATCTTAGATTTGTCAAACATCTTTCAACTTGCCATAAAATATAATGCAGTCTATTGTTTACTGGACCCTTACTGAGACACAAACAATGCCCTTTGTCTAAATTTGCCATTGACTCATAGTACCAAACACAAGTTATGCATTAATATTCTCCTTTGACAGGTGAGAAAACTAAGAACTAGAGAGGTAGGTAAACACTTATTTGGAAACAACTATTTTTATCACTGAATGAGAGTTACTCTGAATTACTTTTTCCAAAATATCTGTTGGCCAGGATAATATAGAATGTTCAAAAATATTAAATTTTATACTTACTTTTAACAATGCATGCATTTTCTCAACATATTGAGTTTCTCTTAGCATAGTCCCCTGGATAAGCATACAAAATGATAAATTATTTATTTGCCTATAAATAATTGTATAAATTTGATTATTTTTAATGCTATACCTGTAATAGACAATTTTTTCAAGAAAAAGCTTCCTTATGAAAGCATTGTAGTAAAAACAAGAGTGACATAATAATAACTGTTATAAAGAAAGATAGTGTAAAATATGTGGTCTTTACTATTCTTTCTAGCTCTAAAACATTTAATAGAGATACTCTGAGTCCATTAATTATCTAAACACATATATTGTGAATAAATTCAGTCATGTAAATAAATTTGCATATTATATTCTATCTGTGCAAATTCCTTGTAGTTAATTTATTTTTTTATAAAGTATACAATTTTCTTCACAGGATTTTGTTTCACTGGGTAATTGGGGCATGGGTAAACAGAGTTTTTAAGCATTCAAATACCAGTTCCCTATCTCTTCGTTTGTAAATTTATTCATTCTAAACATATTTGAGTAATTACTATGTCTCTGTTGTTATTTTAGGGAACATGGATGTAGTTGAGTGAAAACAAAGTCCCTGCCTTATTGAGCTTATATTCTAGAAGGAAAGGATAGACAATAAACATCAGATTATAAACACAAGGCAATTGCTATTGAATAGAGACATGGAAAGAGAATAGATGAATAGATAGGTGGGATAGAGGGCTGTTTTTAGGTATTGTGGTCTAAAATATGGAGACAATTGAGACTAGTCCTAAATTAAATAAAAGAGAGTAAAGGAAGGAAATGGACAGGAAGGCAAAGAGAGAGGAGAACCATGAGGCTAGTTGATGAAAATAGTAAAAGCAGAAGATAAATAATTCAATTCTGTTTCTCTCCAAAAAGTAATTCAAAATTCAGGTTCCTCAGCGTACCATATGTTTTCACTCATAAGCAGACCTTGAGCAATTATTATAATACTATAAGAAAGGGACTGGCAGTAGTGGGGAATTGTTAGGGGACAGGGTGGGATTGACAATTGAGGGAAACTGCTAGGTGAGGGAGGGGCATACCTCATCAACAAGGGTACCTGCGTAATCAACTTTTCAATAACTCACCATGAATTGTGCCCCACATCTTTATAATAAATTTAAAAAATAATAAATAAATTCAGGTTCCTGACAAGGCTGTCTATTCCATTCTTTTCAATTTGAAATTGGAGCTGTAGAAAATGTGTGAATGTATCTGATGATAGAGTAGAGGCAGCAAGGCAACTTTTTATCCTATTCAGAACTCTGGGGAAGTGTCAAAAATTGTTGTTGTTGTGTTTGACATATCTTCTAGTGATAAAACTGGTCCCATTGGCATTTGGTCAGCACAGCATGTATTGCAGCTGACTCTAGATCTTACCATCTCTACATTCATTGAGTCCCCATCCTTGACAGCTCTGTGACCAGAGGACTGACTCTTCTGTGAGTTTATTGGCATCTGACCTTTCACTCTTAATCTATGTATTTTTACCTTTTAAAATTTCCCTAGTCATAAATGAGGAACTAGGAACTAGTTCTTCCTCTATGGAAAGGCCTTATCTTTGAAATAGCCTCTTCATTTCTTGGAGCACTAATCCTGGGCTAACATTAAAGGTGTGGTGAAGAAAACACACTTTACAGATTAAAAACAAAATAAAACAAAGTAAAACAAAAAAAATGATAAAACAAACACCACCACAGTCATTGGAAAGTATTTCAAAAGATTATTACCTTTAAGCATATAAATATTTTTATATAACATAGTCTTGCCTTTAACATAAATTTAAGGCTAGTTAATTATTTATTATTATAAATTTTCCATCAGACCCTTTCTTCTGTGCAAATGTCTAACATTAATAAAGTAACTATAAAGTGTAACTATAAAGCTTAATTATAGTAATTGTTTATCCAATTTCAATCAAGGGTGAAACCCTGAAATCAAAAGAAAAAAAGTCATATTTCTGTTGAAAGAAAAATAAAGCAAGCATAGCACTTAAAACATTACCACAAAAGCAATAAAAAAATTATCACTGTAAATTATATTGAACGTTTTAATTTATACATACTTCAAGCAGGATGGTTGTAAATGTCAAAGAATTGGAAAACTGAATTACTTACTTGGCCAAAAACTAATTTTTTAAAACCATTTCCTTGTAAAATAAAATAAAATAAAATAAAATGCATATTAAAGAGTTCGGAACATTTTGACTTTTTTCAAATTCTGCTTAAGATGGACTATTTGCATTTTAGCTATTATTTTTTTCCTTTCTCTAAAGAGAAATTTTAATTTTAATATATCAACTTCAGACTTGTCCCTTCTAAGAGAAGGGGAAACACTTGAATGTAGGAAAGAATCACCAACAGTCACTGGAAACCATCAGAAATTCCTCCCTGAATAAGTAAAATCCCAATAGGTCTTAAATATTCAGTTCTATATCTCCACATCTTTTTTGGTTATTACCTTAAATATACTATAATTTATCAGGAAGCTTGAGGACTACAACACCTAAGATACACGAACAGTAGTATGTGTGCTGTATCATATACAAGGTAAACCCTAAAAACAAAAGACAAAAACTGGTGTACTGTCAAGTAATACTTATGAATTTTAACCACATGAGGGAGTTACCTGAGGAGTTTTTAAAAAGCCTGGGTGCCACTCTTGAGATTTGATTTATTGGTCTTGGATATAGTCTGCACACCAAAATATATAATATCCTTCCAGATTATTCTACTCTGCATCCAAAGTTTAGAACCACTAAAGTCATATTTAATTTTGACTGCTTAATTTCAGTGAAAACATTTTAGATGAAAAATTAGTAGTTATAATTGTAAATAGAACATACCTCATTTTCACGTGATTCAGTTTCAACTTGGATCCAAAATACCCTTAAAAATATAGCCCCAAATACAAATATAGTGTTGAATCTGTTAGAATAAAGTGTATTTAACTGGGCACATTGGCTCCTGCCTACAATCCTAGTATTTTGGGAGGCTGAGGTAGGAGGGTTGCTTCAGTCCAGGAGTTTGAAATCAGCTTCGCCAATATAGTGAGAACTCATCTAAGCAAAAAAAGTTAATTAAAAAAAGGAAGTGAACATAGTGGTGTGCACCTTTATTCCCAGCTCTGTAGAAAACTGAGATGGCTCCCTCCCCGGCGCTCCCGCCTCCCGCCCCGGCGCTCCCGCCTCCCGCCCCGGCGCTCCCGCCTCCCGCCCCGGCGCTCCCGCCTCCCGGCGCCCCGGCGCTCCCGGCGCCCCGGCGCTCCCGGCCCGTGCAGCTCATCACAACCCGGCCCGAGAGGAGATCCACACAAATCGGTTTCAAGGAAGATCTGCAGGGATTGCTGCCAAATCTCCTGTGTCTGAGATTGTGCTGCTGGCTCGCATGGGGCTTCTGTTGCCTGCTCAGAGGCAGGCAGCCATCTTGTTCCTGTCCGGCCCCACCCCCTCTGGGGCGAGCAGATGAGAAAGCACCACCTGCTGGCGACTCAAGGTAACAACACCGAAACGGGAGAAATAAGCCTGATAAAGACATAGACCAAACTGCTGAAGGAAAGTTGACCTGAACTGTCCTTCACAGCAGATCAGGGGCAATTGACTCTAACTGCAAACTAATTCACCGGCTTGAAAAGAAAACTACAAATCAGACCTGAAAGGACATTGGACTTAAACGAAAGGTCTCAGAGTGTGCTTCATTGATTCTATTAGTTTAATGACTTAATTCTATTCCTACAGTATTGTTCCCCTTTTTTCTCTTTTCCTTTTCCTTTTCTTCTCTTTTCTTCTGTCTGTAAACCATGTCTTTGTATAGAGGAACAGCACACCAATAAGGTGGTTGGATAGCGGGTATGTTAGCATCACAATATGTTTTATTTGTGGTTGTATGAGAGTTGGTTCGACTGTAGCTGTGGTCCATCGTTTTTAGCTATTTCAGTATAGACCTCTCTCTCTATTTGTTGGCACACTCGTTAGTTTCCTCCCTTACTTCTCTATCTCTCCACTCCCCTCTTCAACCCACTATCTGCTCCATTCTCTCCCCCTGCTAACCACATTTTATTTCAGAGAGTAAACCTACAGCCCCACTGCACGGACAGACTCCAGGGCAGTGGGAAGTGGGTTCCACATTATCCACACGCCTGTCAGCGAACACCAGGACCTGCAGACAGATTTTGAATCACAGCTCTCCCCTTAAATACATCTCAAAACTGCAAAAAGGACCACCTCCAACCTACAGTGCAACTTCAAAATTGAACAAAGTAAGATGACATACATAAAGAATGGGAGATTGAACGAACAGAAGTAAAACCAGTCCCTTTACCCCTGAAAAACAAAATTAAAGAAGATGGTGACGTGGAGGGAAGGAAGAAGTAGGGAAGTGGAAAAACCGCACAAATGAAGAAAAACCAAAAGAAGAATATAGGTCTTACACAGACCCCTGGGAGATCAGACAATGAGAAAACAGATTCTGGAACTCAGACAATGAAGAGTCCCCAGAATGACTGGCTACATGCAACAAACCCAGACATCAAAACATTAATGGAGAGAATTAAAAAAATTGAGGAGAGACAAGAGGAAAATAGGAAGGAGCTGTTGTCCGAAATGACAGCAGTAAAGAATACTGTGATGGAAATGAACAACAGACTAATAAGCATGGAAAGCAGAATCAGCCAAGCAGAAGAATCTCAGAGCTCGAAGACCAAAACACAGAACTAACCCAAACTGTCAAAAGCATAGAAAAGAAGCTCAAAAAGACAGAACAAAACCTGGAAGAGATGAATGATCACTTCAAGAGACCAAACCTGAGAATAATTGGGCTTCCTGAGGCAGAAAGAGAAACAGAAGCCACACTGGAACAAACATTCCATGAAATCATTCAAGAAAACTTCCCTCATCTCAGTAAAGATGAAAAAATTCAAACACAAGAGATTCAGAGAACCCCTGCAAGACAACAAACGAGAAGACCAACTCCCAGACACATAATAATTCGCCTAAACAAAGTAGCTATGAAAGGAAAAATTCTAAAGGCAGAAAGAGAAAAAGGCCAGACTACCTACCAGGGAAAACCAATCCGAATAGCAGCAGATTTATGCACAGAAACCCTTCAGGCCAGGAGAGCCTGGAGCCCTATCTTCAAAGTACTAAAAGAGAAACAATTTCAACCAAGAATAACCTACCCAGCTAAACTAAGCTTCATTAGTGAGGGAGAATTAAAATCTTTTCCAGATATCCAATCCCTAAGAACCTACGCTGCCACCAGACCACCGCTACAAGAAACACTCAAGAAAGTACTGAACACAGAAGAAAAAAAATAAAAAGAACATCAGCATTCTTCACAAGAGTACAGGCAAAAGATTAAAAACACACCTGAACCAACTCCAAAACCCAAAGAAAGACAACAAATAAACAGTAACAACTCTGTAAGAACCTTATGACAGGGATCAACTCTTGCATTTCAATTATTAGCCTAAATGTGAACGGACTAAATGCACCACTGAAAAGACATAGATTGGCAAAATGGATAAAATATCATCAGGCAACAATCTATTGCCTTCAAGAGACTCACCTAACTAGAAAGGACACCCACAGACTCAAGGTAAGAGGATGGGAAACAATCTTTCAGGTGAACGGAATACAAAAGAAAGGAGGAGTAGCCATCTTAATTTCAGACAAAATATCCTTCAAACTATTAAAAATCAAAAAAGATACAGAAGGTCACTACATAATGATAAAAGGTTCAATCCATCAACAAGAAATATCTATCCTAAACATATATGCACCCAACATAGGTGCACCAACCTTCATAAAGCAACTTCTTGGAAAACTAAAGAAAGATATTGACTCTACCACTATCATAACTGGGGACTTTAATACCCCACTCACAACCCTAGACAGATCATCAGGACAAAAAATCAGCAAGGAGATCCGGAACCTCAATGTGACCTTGGACCAAATGGACTTAATTGATACTTACAGAACACTCCATCCAAAGACCACAGAATACACATTTTACTCATCACCACATGGAACATATTCTAAGATCGACCACATACTCGGCCATAAATCAAGTATAAGCAAATTTAAAAGGACCGAAATTCTACCAAACACCTTCTCGGACCACAGTGGAATAAAAATAAATATTGACACCAACAAAGTCCCCCCAAAACCCACAAAGACATGGACACTAAACGGCATGATGCTAAATAACTCCTGGGTCAATGACGAAATCAAAACAGGGATCAAAAGATACCTGGAAACAAATGAAAATGAAGAAACATCTTACCCAAATCTCTGGGATGCCCTGAAAGCTGTAGTAAGAGGGGAATTTATATCCCTACAAACACACATGAAGAAAATGGAAGGAACAGAAATTCACAATCTAACAAGCCACCTAAAGAAGCTGGAAAAGCAAGACCACAAAAACCCTAATTTCAGCAGAAGAATCCAGATCACCAAAATAAAAGCCCAAATCCAGGACATAGAAGACAAAAAGATAATTGAAAAAATCAATGAAACAAAAAGCTGGTTCTTCAAAAGAATAAACAAGATCGATGGTCCCCTAGCTAGACTGACCAAGAAAAAACGAGAAAAAAAACAAATAAGCATAATCAGAAACACAAAAGATGAAGTCACATTTGACCCTGAAGAAATACAAAAGATCATTAGAGACTACTATGTACACTTGTATGGAAACAAACTTGAAAACCACAAGGAAATGGAGGACTTTCTGACATCACACAATCTACCTAGGTTGGAACAAGAAGAAATTGAGACCCTAAATAGACCAATTACAATCAAGGAAATCGACTACGTAATAAGAAAACTTCCTACAAAAAAAAGCCCTGGTCCAGATGGCTTTCCAGCAGAATTCTACAAGACATTCAAGGAGGAGCTGATACCAATCCTACTGAAGGTATTCCAGGCGATAGAAAAAGATGGAACTCTCCCCCAAAACATTTTATGAAGCCAACATCACACTGATACCCAAGCCAGGTAAAGATCCAACAAAGAAAGAGAACTACAGGCCAATATCTTTGATGAACATAGATGCTAAAATTCTCAACAAAATCCTAGCAAACAGGATTCAACAATACATCTCAAAAATCATTCACCATGACCAAGTAGGCTTCATTCCTGGCATGCAAGGCTGGTTCAACATCAGTAAAACCATAAATGTAATTAAATACATCAACAGATGTCAAAACAAAAACCACATGATCATATCATTAGATGCAGAAAAAGCTTTTGATAAAATTCAGCACCCCTTCTTGATAAAAACCCTTGAACATCTAGGCATACGGGGAACATACCTCAAAATAATAAAAGCCATCTACGAGAAACCTACAGCCTGCATACTCCTAAATGGACAAAAATTGGAACCAATTCCCCTGAAAACTGGAACTAGACAAGGATGCCCACTCTCTCCCCTCCTGTTCAACATAGTATTGGAAGTCCTGGCTAGAGCAATCAGAGAAGACGAGGCAATCAGAGGTATTCAAATAGGAAAAGAGGAAGTCAAGTTATCTCTCTATGCAGATGATATGATGGTGTACCTTGAAAACCCAAGAGAATCTGTTAAAGGCCTCCTTACATTGATAAAGGCCTTTGGCAAAGTCTCAGGATACAAAATAAATGTACAAAAGACAATCGCATTTCTCTACACCAATAATAAATAAACAGAAACCCAAATAAAAAACACAATTCCATTCACAATAGCCACAAAAAAAATGAAATACCTTGGCATCTTCCTAACCAGAGACGTGAAAGACCTTTACAATGCAAATTACAAAACACTGCTCAAAGAAATCAAAGCTGACATGAACAAGTGGAAAAATATCCCATGCTCATGGATCGGAAGAATCAACATTGTGAAGATGTCCATCTTACCTAAGGCAATCTACAAATTCAATGCAATACCCATTAAATTACCAATAACATTCTTCTCTGACCTAGAAAAAACAACACAGGAATTCATATGGAAACACAAATGTCCAAGAATAGCCAGAACAATCCTCAGCAAAAAAAACAAAGCAGGTGGTATCACAATACCAGACTTCAAACTTTATTATAAAGCTACAATCATCAAAACAGCTTGGTATTGGTACAAGAACAGGCATATAGATCAATGGAACAGAATTGAGATTCCAGAAGCAAAACCTCAATTCCTCAACCAACTCATCTTCAACAAAGCCCCCACCAACTACCAATGGGGTGAGGAGAACCTATTCAGTAAATGGTGCTGGGAAAACTGGTTGACCACATGTAGAAGATTGAAACAGGACCCCTATCTATCCCCATGCACAAAGGTTAACTCCAAATGGATCAGAGACCTAAATGTAAAACCTCAAACCATAAGAACATTAGAAAAGGAAGGAAATACTCTCATGGAAATCGGAACGGTCATCCAATTCCTGTACAAAACCCGAAACCCACAGGACTTAAGAGAGAAGATAGACAAATGGGACCTTATTAAACTGACAAGCTTCTGCAAAGCCAAAGAAACCATCAAGAGAGTAGGGAGACAGCCTACAGACTGGGAAAAAGTATTTGCCAACTCTAGGTCTGACAAAGGCTTAACATCCTGGATCTACAAGGAACTGAAACGTACTGAAAAGAAGAAAACAAGCAACCCCATTATAAAATGGGCAAAAGATATGAACAGACACTTCACAAAAGAAGACATTCGAGCAGCCAACAAACACATGAAGAAATGCTCAACCTCACTAATCATCAGGGAGATGCAAATCAAAACCACACTGAGATATCACCTAACTCCAGTCAGAATGGCAATTATCAACAACTCAAAAAATAACAGCTGCTGGAGAGGCTGTGGTGAAAAGGGAACACTTCTACACTGTTGGTGGGAGTGTAAGCTAGTGCAACCTCTGTGGAAAGCAGTGTGGCGATTCCTGAAAGCTCTAAATATTGACCTTCTTATGACTCTGCAATCCCCCTACTGGGAATATACCCTGAAGAACACAAATCACTCTATAAAAAAGATACCTGTACACGTATGTTTATCGCAGCGTTATTCACAATAGCAAGAACCTGGAAACAACCATACTGCCCATCAAAAGAGGACTGGATTAAAAAAATGTGGTACATATACACGATGGAATACTACGCAGCCATGAAAAAGAACAAAATCATGGATTTCGCAGCTACCTGGATGGAACTAGAGTCTATAATACTGAGTGACCTCTCACAGAAACAAAGATCAGAATATCACATGTTTTCACTCATATAATGGACCTTGAACATCCAATGTAATACTCTAAGAAAATGACTGATGGTACTGGGAAATTATGGGGGGGGGATGGGATTAACAGTAGCTAATATCTATCTGGGACTGGGAAAACACCTCTTATCAATAGGGTGCCTGAATGAAACGTAATTGTACACCTAACCCTTAACTGTACCCTACAAAACGATAATAAAAAAATACTGATTATAAAGAAAAAAAAAAAAAAGAAAACTGAGATGGAGGGATCCCATGAACCCAGGTTGTCAAGGCTGTGGTGAACCTTAATTTTGCCACTATAATCCAGTCTAGGCAACAGAGTGAGACTCCAACCAAAAGTAAATAATAAATAAATGCAGTTGAAATAACTTCAAAGACTCTAAATTATTTAATTATGAATGTCTACATAAAAATGAATGTGATTCTATTAGAGATTAGTGCTTTCTAATGGTTGAATATTGGCTGCTATTTATTCTTCTCTCTAGTAGACAGATATTTGTGGCACACAAAGATAAAAAAGAATATGAAACAAAAGTACAAACAAGGTCAAACTCCTTACTGCTAGGGATGTTCACAGCAGAAATTCTTTGAAGGTTTGTTTAGGCACCCTGTATGACTAGTAAAGCCTTCTATCAGAGGCCCGTAAAATGCAATACATTTTATTTTAGACTTTAATATAATAAATTGATATATTTTCTTATAGTTTTCTCTCTACTCAAATGTTATTTTACTCAGTTGTAATTACTCCCCATATACAGTTTACAGGTTGATAAAATGATATACTTTATTTTTTTATTTTGCATTTTATTTTTTTCCTTTTATCTATTTTAAAAATGTGGGGTACAATTCAGGGTTAAGCACATAAATGGACATATAGGTGCAGTTAATAATTTTTAGAAATGTTAGGTCACAATTATATATGTGTTATAAATGCACCTCAGTTTATCTTTAGTTATATTATTTGTAGATAAGTTTTGATACTCAAAAACTTTTTCTAAAGGAACATTTTGAAAGTTTTTTTCTATTATTTCTGATGTCTTCACTGTTATTTGCTATATGCTTGAGGCATAAATAAGTGGTCAACAGTAGTAAAATGAATATAGGTTATTGAAGAAATAGATATACTTAGTTTTTAATAATGCATGAAACATGCCAAGTGACTTGGGTGTCTATATTAAAAATGTGTTTTCTCCTGATTATGAGCTTTCCACTACCCTTCCCCATCCCGCCCTGGTGGTAGAAGTATAAAAACTGTGAGTCAATTACTGTGTGTATTTTTTTTAAATCTTTTTCTTAATGTAACAAATAAGTAACATAATAAAGACATGATATATTGATACTACATATGCATATAACTTTTTAAATAGAAAACTGCCTATCAGAACAATCCTGACATAAAGAATGTAATTATAAAGTAACTCATGCAGACCAATACCTTCTCTGATCATTTACAGGATGTTTAAAGTTATGCCCATACTTAATATTGCAAAACACATCACTAACTGGAATTAAAATTTTAACTCAAAATAATAAAGATTCAAACGTAATTTTAAAATTTTGTCACCTTCACCTCCCTCAGTTTAAGGCTCTTTGAATTAAGGAAACTACTTTTGGGAAGAAAATATGGTTAGTTGTTTATTTCAGATTTGTTTAACTTTGGGGATTGTAGCACTGTTTTTGCTTATAGAAGATTTTAAAATAAACCTAATGAACTTCTTTTATATATCTATAATGAAAGAATACTGAGGATAAGGCCGAGATATTCATTTTTCAACCCACCTATTTATCGATTTATAAATTGGTCTATCTAGTTATATTTTCAGCATATATATCAATTAAATGTTTGTTGATTCACATAAATAAACAAAGAGCAAGATAAAATAAATAAGGTCATTTAGCAAGGAGGTTGCACAACTACAGAGAAAAGTAAAAAAATAAGTAAGAGAGTTTGGTAGAAGCAAGTAAATGTGCTCATTATTTTCACATGCCTAAAGATAAGCTGTTAAATGTCTGGCTTTGGGTTTTTTAGTAGATGAAGCAAAAAAGTCAATGAAATGTATGATTTTAAAGCCCATAAGACAAAAACAAATAATCTGATTAGGAGGAGCAAATAAATGCCTGGAAGAAACTTGTTCTCTATAGTCTCATAAAGAGACATTAGCTAATGTTATGAAAAAAGTTTTCGATGTTAAAGCACAATATTTAAAATGAAAAATCATGACTCTCATGTAAACATAAATTAAAGTGTCAAATACCCTATCCAATTCATTAATTAGTGAGGAACCGGTAAGCTGTTATGAGAGTTTTACAAAGCATTGGAAAACTAGTTTTTTTATAGGTAATGTTAGAATAAGATTGTTGAATTAGATACAAAACTGATTAATGTCCAATAGGGTCATACAGTGTAACCCACGGGGTCATTTCTTCCCCTGGAGCAAAAAGCATTTACATCTCTACCAGTCAAAAATCTACAAGTTAGACATACATCAAAAGAGATGTAAGATATTCGGAAGATAGAAAACTGAAGCGGGTACTGCACTGAGAATATATCCAATAATACATCATTAACAGTTGAGAGAGCATTATAAGAGACTGAAAACACCACTGGAAAAATAAGAAATTAAAGGAAAATAAATGAAGATGTTCTGAAATCTAGATTTAAAATAGTAAATAATTAGAAAGCAATATAATAGAAACAAAAATGGTAAGCATGAAAAATGTTTAAAAATATTTAAAACTTCTTTCTTTTCACTGTTTTAAATGTACACCTTTCCATAATAAATACAGCTTATTCAAATAAATTCTGCTTGTGACTCTTATAGAAAAAAATTATTTAATTAAAGAAGGCTACTTATGCATAAAATTATTTTCCAACTTAAGGAAAGGAATGAGAACATGCATATTTAAAATTTCAGAGTTTTTTAAAATAACAATTTAAAACACAAAGTCATTTTGAAAGCTCTGATTTCAGTTATATTTAGCTTGTTACTCACAAAATTTTCTGGCTTTATTTGATCTTCGGTTAAATACATATACAAACCTGGTTCGGTGGCTCAGTCCGTAATCTCGCACTTTGGGAAGCTAAGGTGAGTGGATTGTCTGAGCCTGAGGGTTCAAGACCCGCCTGGGCAACTTGGCGAGACCGCATCTCTACAATAAATCAAAATTAGCCAGGCGTGGTAGCGCGCGCCTGTAGTTCCAGCTACTTGGAAGGCTGAGGCGGAAGGATCGCCGGAGCCCAGCAGATCAAGGCTGCGGTGGCCGGGAGCAGCCACTGCACTTCAGTCTGGGTGACAGAGTGAGACTCCAACTCAAAAAATAAAATAAAATAAAATAAAATACATGTACGAGTATTTCACAAGAAACTGAAAAATAACTCACCAATAATTCTAAAATAATAGAAAAAAAGATTAAATGGAAAATACCAAAACAGTATTTCGTGTCAAAACTCAAGAGATAGTATATTTAAGTAACTATGACATGCTCTTCATCAGCATCTATAATTATACATATGACAAAATTCTGGAATTGAAAATACCCTTAAAATTTATCTGACTGTCCATTCCAAATAGTGGAGAAACATTTTTAGGCATCTTCTTGATTATTTCCAGTCTTGGAAATATGTTACCCTGTAAAGCATTGTTGAAAATATTTTCTAACATTTAGATTAATTTTTTTTTACCATTTCTATTTATGGATATTTGCTTTTAAATCAAAATAGCTAGTCTGTCTTAAACATGACACACATTTAAATATTTAAGTTGGTCTATGTTACCATGACTTGCCTTAATAATTTTACTCTATATACAAAACACATTCAACATTTTCAGTTCTTTACATGGCAGCTTCAAATATCTACTCCATGTTGTTTCCATACCTTTGATCTAACTCAAGTTAATATACAGCTCTTTTAAAATGTGTTGTTTAAATAAAATTATTATAGATAAATATTCCTGTTCCTATTCAAAATCTCCATCTATATGCTACATATTTATTTTAAAAAATTAGGAAACAATCTTTCCACTGCAGGTAGGATAGAGTAATTCATTGCAAGTTAACAGTCCAACTTAGAAGAACCTGAAAAACTACATGAGGTTTTAAATTATTAAATAACTTAAAAATAAGAAAGAATTTCAGTGACTAAAATTCAAGAGATATGAGATGTTTTCACTGGTGATCTGTAGCTTTATTTGCCCTAGGGAACATTTGTTAATTCCAAATGGAAGCTAACCTCTGAAAGTTTGGACTTCACAAGGAAAAGGAGCCCTGTCCCGAACAGAGAAACCTGAACTTTTGACTACTTTGAGCAACTGGCAAGAGAAAATTAGAAATTCATAATATTTTAAATACATTGCCAGTTTCTTCCTTGTGACATTTGCTGAATGCTACAGATGCAAGAAGGTTGAAGTTAAAGGGCTGAGCCAAAAAATTCTGAAAAGCAGAGCCAAAATACCTAGTCTCTTGTTTCTAAGGAGAAGAAACAAATATTTCAGGATTTTTATTGAAAGCTCTAAAAGACAAAGCTTTATAATAGAGATGAATCAAAGAGTAGTCTAATACCCAGAGGACAACCAATCTCAATCATTAATATGATCAGTTAATCAGTGTTATCACCTTAATTTTTTTTTTCTTTCACCAGAGGTTTTCCTGAGAAACTTGTTCCTTCTATTTAACTGTTTTTTGGCATCCACTGACCCACTTTTTTCATTCCCTCTCCTCCCTTTCCCAGCCTCTGATAAACACCAATGTACTTTTTTTCTGCATGGAATGCATGTTTTTGTTTCCCCATGTACGTGAGAATATACTATATTTCTTTCTTTTCTTAGCTGATTTCACTTAATATCATGTGTTACAGTTTAATGCTTGTTTTTGCAAATTACAGAGTTTTATTTTCAATGACCGAACAATATTTCATTGTGCATATATACCACATTTTATTTATATATATCTTGACTATTGTGAATGATACAATAAAAATGGTAGTGCAAATATCTTTTCTATATACTGATTTTCCTTATTTTGGATTCATGTTGAGTGATGGGTTTGGTGGATCATAAGGCATTTCTATTTTTAGTTTTTTTAAGGAACTTCTGTATTGTTTTCCATAATGGCTGGACTACTTTACATTTCCAACAGTGTATGAACTTTTCCCTTTTTCCAAATCCTCACCAGGCTTTGTTGTTTTGTTTCATTATTTGTC
The DNA here is from genome assembly GCA_027257055.1 of Cephalopachus bancanus. Classification (NCBI taxonomy): domain Eukaryota; kingdom Metazoa; phylum Chordata; class Mammalia; order Primates; family Tarsiidae; genus Cephalopachus; species Cephalopachus bancanus. The sequence goes on along the minus strand of JAPVLO010000024.1, from coordinate 8,146,507 downwards.
CTCCTGATAATAGCCATTCTAACAGGGGTAAGATAATATTTCATTGTTGTTTTGACTTACATTTATCTGATGCTTAGTGCTGTTGAACATTCACTATGTAACTGTTGGCCATTTGCATACCTTTTTTGAGAAATGTTTGCTCAGATCTTTGACTTATTTTTAAATTAGGTTAGTTGTTTTTGTTACTACTGAGCCATTTTAATTTCTTATATATTCTTGTTATTAATACTTTTTTGAATGGATAGTTTGCAAATATGTTCCTCTGTTTTTTAGATTGTCTCTTTACTATGTTGTTTTCTTGGCAGTGCAGCATCTTTTTAGCTTGATGTAATCCTAATTGCTTATTTTTTATTTGTGTTGCCTGTACTTTTGAGGTCATAACCAAAAAAAAAAAATTTGCCTAGACCAGTGTCCTATACCATTTTCCAAGTGTTTTTTTCTAGTAGCTTTATAGTTTGAGGTCTTACTCTTTAAGTCTTTAATCCATCCTGAGCTTATTATTGTATAAGGTGAAAGAAGCAGTTCTTTTCTTATTCTGTATATAAATATTCATATTCCTCAACTATTTATTGAAGAGACTGTCTTAGCTCCATTTTATGTTTTTCATGCTTTTGTCAAAAATGAGTATGCTGCAGTGTATGAACTTATTTCTGGGTTCTCTATTCTGTTTTATTGGTGAATATATCTGTTGTTATGCCAGTATCATACTGTTTTGATGACAATAGCTTTGCAGTATAATTTGATACCCCTAACTTTGTTTCCTTTGCTCAGAATTGTGTTAGCTATTTGGAGTCCTTCGTGGTATTTATAAATTTTAGGACTGTTTTTTATATTTCTATGAAGAGTGTCATTGATATTTTATGGAGATTGCATTGATTGTGTAGATCATTTGGACATTTTAACAGTATTATTTTTGCCAATCCATGAGTGTGGGAACTCTTTTCCTTTTTTGTGTCCTCCCAATTCCTTTCATGAGTGTTTTATATTTTTCCTTGTAGAGATATTTATTTTCTTGCTTAAACTTATTCCTAATTATCTTTATAGCTATTGTAGATGGGATTGCATTCTTGATTTCTTTTTCAGGGTTATAACTGTTAATGTATAGAAACACTACTTATTTTTGTATGCTAATTTTGTATCTTGTAACTTTATTAAATTAATTTATCAGTTCTAAGAGTTTGTGTGTGTTTGTGTGTGTGTGTGTGTGTGTGTGTGTGTGTGTGTGTAAACTTTAGGTGCTGCTTATTACAAAATCATGTAATCTGCAAAGAGGGCCAATTTCACCTCTTCTTTTCCAAATTGCATGCCCTCTATTTCTTTTTCTTACCTAATTACTCTGGTTAAACCTTCCTACACTGTGCTGAATGGAAGTGGTAAAAACAGCATTATTGTTTTGTTCCAGATCTTAGTGAAAGTGCTTTCAGCTTTCCTCATTAAGTATTAGCTGTGTGCTTGCCATGTATTGACTTTTGTGTTGAATTAGGTTCCTTCTATGCCCAAACTGTTTTGGTTTGTTATCATGAAGAGCTTCTAAATTTTATCAAATATTTTTTCAGCGTCTATTGAAATATTATGTTTTTTGTACTTGATTCTGTTGATGAGTTGTATCACATTTATTGTTTTTTTATGTTGAACTATCCTTTTATTCCTGGGAAAAATCCCACTCAATTATGGTGAATGATTTTTTAATGTGTTGCTGAAGTTTATTTTCTTTTCTAATTTTTATTTATTTTTAATTTTATTTTAAATTCAGGGGGTACACATGCATACTTGTTACAGAGACATATTGTGTAGTGGTAGGGCTTGGGTCTCAGGTAGTCCATTATTTAGATAGTGAATGCTGTGCCCCCTAGGTGGTTTCTGAACCCTATCCCATTCCCTTCTCATTGGTGTCCCCAGTGTCTATTGTTTCCTTTTTTGTGACCATTTAACTCCCTTATGAGTGAGAACATGTGGTGTTTGGTTTTCTGTTATTTAGTCAGTTTACTTAGGATGATGATTTCCAGCTCCATCCAGGTTGCTGCAAAGAACATGATTTCGTCATTTTTTATGGCTGCATTGTATTTCAGTGTGTGTGTGTGTGTGTGTGTGTGTGTGTGTGTGTGTGTGTGTGTGTGACATTTTCATTATCTGCTGATTGATTGATGGGCATTTAAGCTGATTCCATATCTTTATAATTGTGCATTGTACTGAACATATGGGTGCAGGTGGTTTTTTAAATATAATGATCTGCATTCCTTAGGGTAGATATCTAGCAGTGGATTGCTGGATCAAACGGTAGATCTACTTTTACTTATTTGAGTAAACTCCATACTGATTTCCACAGAGGGTGTACTAATTTACACTCCCATCAACAGTATAAAAGTGTTCCCTTTTCTCCACATCTGCACCAGCATTTATTGTTTTTCGATTTTTTTAAAAAAATAATGGACATTCTGACTGGTGTAAAGTGGTATCTCATTGTGCTTTTAATTTACATTTCCCTGATGATGAGTGATGCTGAGCATATTTTCATATGTTTGTTGGTCATTTGTATATCTTCTTTTGAGAGGTGTCAATTCATGTTCTTTGTCTACTTTTCGATGGGATTATTTGCTTTTTTATTATTGGTTACTTTGAGTTCTTTGTTGATTCTGGATATTAGTTTTTTGTCAGATGCATAGTTTGTGACTGTCTTTTCCCATTTGGTAGGTTGCCTGTTTGCTATGTTGATTATTTTGCTGTGCAGAACTTTTTAGTTTAATTAAATCCAACTCCTTTATTTATGTCTTAGTTGCAATTCCATTTACAAAAGGAGCCAAGAAGCTAAAATACCTAGGAATGTATTTAACCAAGGAGGTGAATGATCTCTACAAGAAGAACTACAAAACTCTGGTGAAAGAAATTTCAGAGAACACACACAAATGAAAACATACTCCATGCTCATGAACTGGAAGAATCAACATTAAAATGACCATGTTACTGAACATGATCTACAGATTCAATGCAACCCCTATTAAACTACCAGTGGAACAGAAGGGAGAATCAAGAAATTAACCCAAATACTTATAACCAACTGATCTTTGACTAAGAAGTCAAAAACATATGCTGGGGAAGAATAGCCTATTCAACAAATGATGCTGGAAAAATTGGATATCTACATTCAGAAAATGAAATTTGAACTTTATCTCACCCCATATGCAAAAATTAATGTAAGTTGAATTAAAGACTTTAGTATCAAACCCGAAACCACAAAAATCCTATAAGAAAACCTAGGAAAACTCTTATATACTCAGCCTAGGCAAAGAATTGTTTTTAACACCCTGAAAGCAAATACAACAGAATTATGTTTTCTAGTTTTTTTATCATATTTCTTGGTTTTTTGTTTGTTTGTTTGTTTGTTTGTTTGTTTGCATTTATGTTCTTTAATAATATTGGCCTATAGTTTTTTTTTTTTTTGTCTTTGTCTGTTTTTAGAATCAGGGTAATGCTATCCTTATAAAATGAGTTCAGAACTATTCCCTTTTTTTTTAATTAGTTTGAGTAGAAATAATATTTGTTCTTTAAATGTTTAGCAGAATTCAACAGTGAATTTATCAGGTCTAGGGCTTTTCCTTGATGGGAAACTTTTTATAGTATGATTTTATTTCTAATTATTGTTATTTTCAGATTTTCTATTTCTTTGTAGTAAAATTCCCAGGCATAGTAATTTATATATCTTTATCTATGCTACAGCATCACTGTAGTTGAAATGTACTTCCATGCTATATGACTTTTGGTAGGTTGTACACGTCCAGGAATTTATCTGTTTATTCCAAGTTTTCCAATTCGTTACTTCCTATTTGTTCAGAATTGTCCCTAATCTTTTGTGTTTCTCTGGTATCAGTTGTAGTTTCCTTTTTGTCATCAATTTTACTTATTCATGTCTCCTCTCTTTTTTAATTCTAATTTAGTATAGCTAATGGTTTATCTGTTTCGTCTTTTTTTAATTTTTTTTTGTTTTGATGATCTTTTATTTTTATTAATCTAAATTTCATTCATGTCTACTCTAATTTTTATTATTTTTCTTATGTTAATTTGGTGTTTGAATTATTATTGCTTTTTTAGTTCCTTGAGGTTTATCATTAGGTTGCTTATTTGGAGTTTTTTATTGATTGACTGACTGGTTGGTCAATGTTAGCATTTATTGCTATAAATTTCCCTCTTAGTATTGTTTTTGTTGCATCTTATTGGTCCTGGTTGTGATTTCTTTTTCAACTGAAGCAGAAGAGAAAGTATATATGAAGAAAGTTAAAAAAAAGAAAACAAAAGATGTTGATGTGGCTAATGGTGATAGTTCTCCAGATGCCACAGAGCATCTAGTTTTGATGACTAGGGGTGCCCTAATCAAAGAAAATTTGCTTACTTAGAAATAATATTTTTTTGCCGGGCTTGGTGGCTCAGCCTGTAATCCCACCCTTTGGGAGGCTGAGGTGAGTGGATTGCCTGAGCCCATGGGTTCGAGACCCGCCTGGGCAAATTGGCGAGAACTCATCTCTACAATAAATAAAAAAATATTAACCCAGTGTGGTAGTGCGCCCCTGTAGTTCCAGCTACTTGGAAGGCTGAAGCAGAAGGATCGCCGGAGCCCAGCAGGTCGAGATTGCAGTGGCCGGGAGCGGCCACTGCACTCCAGCCTGGGCAACAGAGTGAGACTCCAACTCAAAAAAAAAAAAAAAACAATATTTTTCAGCATTCATAATATTTTTTACCAACTTTGCATTCTTAAAACAATGACAGCAATCACTTAGATTCTCATGAGCAAATATCAGAAACTTCTCAGATCTTTCTGCCTTTGTTCAAACAAAATAAATTCTCTTTATAGACATTGGAATAGTTGCATGATGCTTGTAAAAAATAATTGTTTACAGTAAAATATTTTACATCATATACTTGTATGATGGACAGTATTTAAAAGATTTTGAAAAATATATTCACATTTATTTTAAATGTTGCTAAATTGTTGCATGACAGTCTGACACTGAGTAATAATAATTTAAAAAACAATTACAGAAGGCACAAAGTAAAATCATATAAATTATATGATGGAAGAGACCTTATACATGCTTTCTACAGCTCATAAATTAATTGAAATCAAATCTACCAACTGAATTTTATTACAAAAATACTCCCATAACTAAGAGAGCTTGTATGCTGTTCAGTAAATCTAATAACAATTGCAATGTGTTCAGATCACTTATTGATATCACTCTTACTATTCTTGGACACTAAATAAGATAATTTTTATGAAATAATTTGCATTCTTATACTTACACCTAATTTATTTCATATTATTCAGTGTTTCAGACACTTTTGTCATTAAAAACATCCATCCACAAAAAAGATTGAGAACAATTTAACTACAAACATTTTTTCTATGCTTACAATGTACTAGAACTTTTGCTTTTAAATTCATTTTTAATTTCCTTTAAAGGAGTTTTATATTAGCATCTCTTAATACCTGTCCAAAATTTGCTAAAATATGATGGCATTAACGAGTTAGAAAATAATATATATCATCAGAATTTTAATCAACTCCAAAAATAAAAATCATTGTATGTGTTTTTCATCTGTATAGGAATACTTTACTCCCTAGGATTTTTTTACTTGTATGAGATAGTTTGCTGTTTTATATATATTATTAAGAGCGTCTTATCTATATTAAGGCATATTGGATTATAATCCAGAACTTCCCAAACAAAATACGTAAAAAATGTTCCATACTACTGGAGAGATGTAACTTCAACCTTATAAAAATTATGGAAATTAAAATGAGTAGAAGCCATAAACTTTTTTAAAAATCTCAAAAAATTAGAATTATTTATAAATAAGATCAAAAGCAAAGTACCATATTATTTTTCACTCAACTTTTATAGTTTCACTTATATCACTATTTATTGTTATAATAACTCCTTATAAATATAAAATAAAGTGGAACAGAATTCACAGATGTAGATTCTAACCCTGAAATTCTAGCTACCAGCCATTATGAAGCACCATTTTGGATAATAATTTAAACTACATGGAAATAATTGTTCATGTGTAATGTAAGATAACAGAATAATAATTTATATTAGCTTTTCTAGGAATTTTGGGTATATTCTAATGATTTCAGTCTGTATTATCAATACGTTATTATGATTTATATTATAAATGTTAAAATTAAGCTTAAGAACTACTTTTACAATATTCGATGTATTTTATTTATTTATTGTTCTTGTAAAGTATATTTAAAGTAAATTAATATCTGGCAACATTTAAATATAAAGATCTCTAATTAATGAGTAAGACATAGGCTTTTATAGACATGTATTTGTGGTGCAGAATGATGGGCTTGTCGACACTCTGCAAGTATTCTTTATTATTTCAATTACAGTAACTCTAAGATCCTCTCATATGATCCCTAATCTATTTCTGGTTTTTAAAAAAACTGCCTTTTGAAAGAATAAATTATTTCATCTAATCTCCATAAATTTATGAATATGTCAATGACTGATGATTTAAAATAGATCTGAACTGGTGAGCTTGAGCTAAAAGTCTTAGCATCCCATTATAAATCAACCCTCTTAGTCTTCTTTCATTCCATTTGGGTTTTGTTGTTTAAGCTGTTATTATGTGCATGCCTGAGTATTGTTATTTAATGACACATTAGTGCTCTTAAGTACTTACTACTAAGCAACCCTAGTTGCTCCCTTGTTTCCAGGAAAATATGTATTAAATATTTATCATCAGATAAACAAAAACTACTTACACCATAATTGTGAGTCTCTTAAAATAAATTTTATCATGTAAATGTGCTAAACCACCTGTAAGTACTCAGAGATATGCATCTCTTTCTAGATTAAAAACAAAAGTATTAATATAGTAGCATTTTGAAAAATATTATTTCTTAGAGGCTTTAATACTGAGGTATCTATCACAGAAACAAAGAACCAAGTATCATATGATCTCACTCATAAGCGGACCTTGAACAACTATAATAATGCTATAAAAAAGGGATTGGTAGTTGTGAAAAACTGCCAGGGGAGGGGAGACACACCTCGTCAACAAGGGGAGTTGCATAATGAACATTTGTATACCTAACCATTAATTGTACCCCACATATTTAAAATAAAAAATTAAATAGAAAAAAAATTTCATTCAAGGAATAATAATGCTATCATTCTTGAGCTATTAAGGAAAATGCTGAAAATGTGTGTTTACCTAGAGTAAAATCAGGTCATGTAAAGTTCTATTCTAGAAAAACTCATCCATTTATCTATTATTCATCCATCCATCCAATAAATATTTGTTGAATTCTAACATATCTCAGATACAATTCTAGGTGCAACAAAACAAAACAAGGCCTCTGTTCATATAAAAACAATATATTTTCTGTAAATTTCCTTTTGGCTTAATCAGACAAAGTAGGTTTTTCTATTCCTTCCAACATGTATAATGCTAGGCAACAATACAACATTATAGATATTATCAATTTATTTGACCTATTTTCTCTCTCTCTCTCTCTTTCTCTCATTTGCTCAATTTCCCCCATATCTCTGCTTTTCAGTTTTTGATGCTGTTGATTTTTCCATTGCTGCTCATTATATTTACATATCAAAATATATACTATTTGGTATTGGTATCTAGGATGGGCTCTTGACATCAAATATTTACATCCCTGTTTGATTTTATTTCCCCCTGCAGGTCATGCTCACTGCTGAACTCTAAGCAAGTACCAGTTCTGGATTGTTGAGTGCCTTCTGCAAATCAGTATAAAGTTGCCACTCCTCCCTAAGTGGGAGGAAGAACGATGACCTTAAAGGGCCTACTCTTCAGCTCAGCTAGCGGCGCCAGGGTTTGAGAGTCAGGTATAATTCTCTTAAGTACAGCAAGTAGAGATGTGCCTTTACTAGTGTCCTCTGACAGCAGAAATGAACTGATAAATTTGACTTTTCTATGAGCTTCCTTCCAAACACATTAACTAAAATAGAAAGGAATAAACCTCCTTAGAGTGATGAAGTTCTAGACTTCAGGCCTGGCAACAGAGCATAATCCTTCATGTCTCTCTTACTAGCACCTCTCAAAATTTCAGATGGGGCTGAGATATTTCTTTTTCCCATTGGCTATATTTAGAAAAGTTAGAGTAAAGAACAAAATTTACTTGCCTAGATTAAGTTCTATGAGTCAATATTTATAATAATTTCTATTGGAGACTCTATGTCAATTAGAGCCTTAATATTGCTCCTCAGTTCATGCATTCACATTTAATGATTATTAGTATTATATACAACAGTCTATAAAAGAAAAGCAGGAAGGTTGACTATGACTAATATTTAAAAGTTGACATGCTATATTTTACTTTCTTTTGTGAAGTTTGTAAAAGGAAACCCTGAAGAACAACACTGTATATGAATTTATAAATCATGTTGATTACAATTACACACATGCAAAAAATTCATGGTAATTTAAACTTTGCTTTATTTGAATAGAAAATCTGTCAATTTTTTCAGTATCATGCAACATTACTCTCAGATTCATTGGTTTAAATCCTAAACCTAGATGTACGGTGTTTAGAGGTAAGGTCTTTGAAATATAAGTAGGTCATGAGGGTGAAGCCCTTGTGAATGGAGTAGTGCCCTTAGAAGAATAATGACAGAGTCCTCTCTCTCTCTCTCTCTCTCTCTCTCTCTCTCTCTCTCTGTCTCTCTGTCTGTCTCTCTCTCTCTGTCTTGTGAGGATACAACTAGGAGGTACTGTCTTTAAACCAGGAAAATGACCCTCACCAAGAACCTGTGTTGGCACCTTGATTTCAGATTTTCAGGATGCAAAGATGTGAGAAATCAATACTGGTTCTTCAAGCCGATGATAGTGTTCTATTTAGTCACCCAAATTAAGACAGAAATATGGATTTTTTTTCCACTAGAGATTATGTATCTTTTTCAGGTTAATTTTTGACATAGGCTTTGTTTTGTATATCTTCAACTTGTATTCAGATATTTTTTTTTTTTCTGAGTCAGGGTATCACTCTGTTGCCCAGACTGAAGTATGGGAATGATTACGGCTCATTGCAGTTTCGAACACCTGGTATTAAGTGGTCCTTCCACCTCAGCCTTCTGGGTGGCTGGAACTACAGGCAGACACCATCATGCTCAGCTAATAAAATGCTATTTTCTTCTATAGTGATCCAGGAAAAAAAATAACTGGAGTGGTAGAAGTATTTATGGGCAACAATTTTTTAATTTACTCAACAATCATTCTTCCCTCCTCTAATGACATGACCACTCGTTTTTCTTTGAAAAACCATCTCCTCATGGAGTTACTTTGGAGGGGATGTAAATCAAAATGCTCCATTCACCATTTGGTATGAGATGACAGAGACTAGATTGCCACCTTTGTTATTTCCATCAGACTCACTCTGAAAACTTCTGCAGGGTAAGACAAAAGCTGAAAACTATAATAAATCCTTTTTCCCTAAGATGACTCCTTGGATACTGTCTACTAATTGTTGTTTCTCCAGTTTTTTTAATTTATGAAAATCTTGTCTCTTTTATTTTTTATTCAGTGACCCCATATTTATGATTGTCTTTGTTCTTATGTTTCTAGTCCTTTGTTATTATTATTAAAGAAGAATTCTGTCTGATAGAGAAAGTCCTGTGGAAGATACTTTAGATTTAAATAAAACATATGAACTTGAAAACATGTTTGTACTCTGAGTCAGAATAGATTCAGGGTGTGGTTACATTTGTCATACTATAAGTGTGGCCATGGTCTTAAATGAGCATTGGTGTAGGGTTTTGTTTTCCCAAAAGCTTTTACATGTTAAATTAATTTTAGTCTTTTTTTCCATATTATGTGTAGTGATTACTGAGTAGAACTGGTATTTCTTTACCCAGAAGCATTGCAGTTATAACTGTATGCAACCTTGCTTGATTATACTAGTTATTTTTTTAAAACCATGCTTCGGGATATTTTGTAATTATTCAGCAACATTACAATCTTTAAATGAGTCCCCTAAGGATGTTTTCAAATAACTTGTGTTGTCGCTTATATCTACTATCATTTATTGGATGTAACACTTAGTAAAATCATGGTGCTTCTTTCTATTCTGGAAGACTGGAAAGAATTAATGTGCTTTTGAAAAAATGTTATGTCTCAAATCTAACTGAGGGTGTTTTAGATTTTCTCAGGGGCGTGTCAGCTACCACAGTTATTTAATTTCAAGCAACTTTACAATTAAGTCATGTGTAGCAATAACATTTTTTACATATGAATTAAACTACTTAGGCTCATTTGAAAATGTATTCCTTAGTCGTTCTCAATTAAATCCTTGTGTCAGTCAGTATCAAATGAAGAAGGAATATGAACATTTCTGCTATAGTCAGGGAAGATTTCTCTTTTAACAAGAAGGCATTAATTTTACATGTTATAAAAGAAAGATGAGACAAGCAAGTCTTGTCATAGAAATTTTGGAATAACTTATTTTTATAATACTGTAACTCGTTCTTCTGTTGTTTTCTTTTAGAGCTTCCTAGAAGTCATTGGCTTAGTTGGTGAAAGAAAGGACTGGAAGGTGAGATTGCTGAGATTCAATTAAAGACCAGATTTTTAATGATAAGCCTATTCTTGATTTGCTTATTCTATTCTATTATACATAAAACTTTCCTGCATATGTCTTTTTAAGGAAAATCTGGCTTATGAAGTTATCAATCATAAAAAAAACAGAAAATTTGAGGAGATAGAGGAAAATAAATGCATTTATCATACACTTTTAAGAATATGTTTATTTGCTTTGGGAGGCACAATAACTATTTTAAAGTCTCCATGTCTTCCATCATCTACTTATACTATTATTTCATGAGACTTAAAGAAAAGCTTGGTCAAGGTTAGGGAAGAATAGAGGAACATTATTAAATAAAGGTTTAGTATATTTCAAAAAATACACTTATATTTATGTCCTTGGTCTTCAGTTATAAAATATGAAGGCAGGAATAAAGCATATCAATAGTTAAAATGTGCACTTTTATTTTTTTGTAAACAAGAAGGTTATATTCAAAAAAGACACCCACTAATTCACATAGATATCTTCCATGAGCCAGTCCTGGAACCTCTTAGCATAACAATAGTGTTAGAAAACTAGAGCACAGAACAAGAGAGACATGCTAATTAAACACAATTGATTCCGAAGCAGGAACATTTTGAGACTTCATGTTAATGATTTTTTTCTGGGATACTCTCTGAGTTACTGGCTTCATTGTTTTAGTGGACTTAATGTTTTTAGAATTATATAATTTGGAATGCCAGGACATTTTGCAAAATAACAATTTAATGTCATATTTAAGACTACAAGAGTACAGTTATCAACATTTATTCTAAACAAAGACAGAGGAAGAATGTAGAGGTTCTTCAGTCCTCATATCCTTGCACAGGAACAGGTTTTTATGTGAGTATGTTACAGAAAGAATAGCATGAAAAGTAAGTTTGATGACTATCTTTGCAATTGTGTTTCTAATCTTGTGGTATACATCTCGATACTATATAAAGTACAATTAAAGTGTAAGTTATGAAATTGAAAACAAAAAGAATAAATAGAAAGGCGCAACTTTTGATAACCACATTGCTATTCCTTTTGAGAAGTGATTTTGTAGTTTTTGAGTCTCTGGGTATGGGTTTTAAAATTTGTTTATGATACTTCGTAATCAGTATAGTTTCCCAGAGAGGAGAAATTGTGTCAAGTTTTCTTCATTTTTATGAGCAATGCTTTTATACCAATGACTCTGTCACTATTTGCTTTATTTTATATTAGTAGAGTCCCTTGGCTACTGTAACCTGTAAAACGGAAGCACAATCTGTTTTGCCACACAAGTCATGCTTGAAATTTGATCAGAGTTCATTATGCTGCTTGTGTCTCATTTAGGGCCTAGGCATGGAGGAACATAAAAGTAAAAACTTAGCTTGAGGCACAGACATAATGGATTTTAGTTTTGTAAGGAATTAGAAATTGCTTTAGGATAGATGGATTCTATATAGATTCGAAATAAACGTCCTCAAAGAAAACTAGCCAGTAGAGGAAAAGAGTATAAAGAGTACTGGGAAAAGGGACAAGCACCTACAGAAAAGGAAAATGCTAAAGACTTGTATATAAAAGTCATTAAGAAGGAATGTTATGAAAATGTGCACACTAAAACAGAAAGCAAATGCAACTAACAGTCTGAAAGAAACTAATGCTTGTATACCTAGCCATAACCGCAAAAGAAAATAAATTTGATGACGACAGTTATTATCGAGTCTGTGTAAGAAGAAAAAAACAAGAAGATATATAAGATTTGGGATCATATACACTTTGGCATAAGAGTGATATTGTTAGAGTAATTGAAATTTGACAGAAAAATAAATAATGCATATCAATATGGTAAAATATAAGCTGCTTTAGAAATACTCAGGGGGTACTGAGAAGATAGAACTTAAACACATACTTTTACTGTGGAAAAAATATATTACTTTCATGTAAGAAAGTATATTATACATAAATTTTATATTCTTACTGATTGCCTTGCTGAATACAAACTGAAGTTAAATTAAATTGCTGTTCTTGATCAAGGTTAGAAAGTAAAAGGAACCAATACCTTAAGCATTTTTTTAAAATGTTGCTGGAATTTTAGTGCTTTCTAACTGCATACTGCACTTTTTTTTCCTTTGGCTCCTGAATATATATGTATATATTTTGGCAATTACCCTGTGACTAATTGTCCCACTCTTTATAATATCAAAATCACTCCCATTTTTTCACGATGCTTAGTTATTACCTTTTTCATTTGTTATCTACATATCTACCTATTGTTTTTCCAATTATATTTTTATGCATATATGTATGACATCATAAGTATATATGCACATATACTTATTTATTATTTTAAAATTGTATTTATCTTAGTGTAGGCTGAGATGGTTTCAAGTCCTTTTTCCAAATAAGGGGATTTTGGAAACTTCTGAGGTCCCTGAAGTCACCTTGTAAATGAAATCTTGCTCTAATTCATCACTTTCTGTAATGTTATGTCGGTGATCGATAAATTCTTATTTAAGAACTACTAGCAGATAGAGTGATACTTTTGTCACATTAAACTTTCTAATGTCTTAATAAATGTAGGAATATAAAATCATCCATAGAAATCTGTATTGAGTGCTTTCTTTGTTTTTGTTTTGTTTTTTGCATCTAGCTTGTAAATCTGGTGTGCAGCTTCCAATGCACCAGTTTTTAGTTGTCTGAACAAGGAATATGATTTCATCCCTCTAAGCTTCTATTTATTTATATATAAAATAGAAAATATAGCAAAACTACTTTTAAGTGTTTTTAATAAAATAATGAACTCATTTAGCAAAGTGCTTGACATGTACAAAATACACAATCAGAGCTAGCTATTATTATATGATGACAATATTCATATATATATTTCTAGAGCTGTACAGCCAGATTAAAAGGCTGCTCATGTTAAAATTTCCAAACATTTCACTTTGTTCAACAGTGAGGCTGATTCTGAGATGTTTTGCAGACAATGGAGGGAGTTAGATGGACAGTAGGATAGTTGGGGTTGTTAGAGAAGGAACAATATGTTGAAGGCATGGTTAACAGAAGTACAAGGTGTGCAGTGCCATAGATGCAGAATTCAACACTTACAGATTCAAAAAAAACCCAAAAAACAAAAACAAAAACAAGTATGCAGAGTGCCTTGGTTTTATAGCTTAAGTGATTGTTTCAGATAAATTGAGTTTTGTGTGTAGTGATTGTATCCTGAAAATTTTGGATTTATATTTGGGCCCAACTCCAGAATGTGCTGTAGCTTGTTTAATGATGTGCTTTGCCTTGACACATAGATAAGACAATTCCCCATTTGTTGTTACAATAATCAGATTTTTCTTTTTGTTAATAACTTTAACTCTGGTGATATCTTTGAAACAGGTTATTTATCTTTGTACTATTTCCAAACCCCTCAAATTAAGGAAAAGTCTGTATTTAAACTTCTCACTTGCCGTCATCTTCTCTGTCATATTGAAACTTCTCCAGGACATGTCCTGGGTTTTATTGTGAAAGATTATGTTTGTCAAAAGTAAGAATTAAGAACAAAATGCTGAGTATTGGTAATTTTTAAGTAATTTATTATCTTATTGGACTTGATAGATACTGTTCTGAAAAGAAAAAAAATATTTGAGAAACCTGTATGAAATATTTTCTTCCTTTATGATATATGATCTATATATATCTACTGTTTCTTCAGAGTAATATCTAACCCCTTCTCTAAACTTCAAATTTAAAAACTTTAGAAGTATGTTTCTCCCTGGTTTGCTGTTTTGTGTTGCATTAGTTTCAAAAACCTTAAAGTTGAAAGTAAATTGAGAAGTATTGATTTATCCTAGGTTTAGAAAGAATAGCTTAGAAAAATAAAATCATATGATTGCATGTTACATCTTTGTTGTAAAGCAATAATTTCATTCTTTGAACCAATATACTTTCTAAAACAAGTTTGAAGTTATTCTTAATATAGAGTTCAGAGATTATTTTTTCTGACAATTTAAGCACATTGTATTATACTGAATATATTACTAATGTTTATACACATTATATAAAATATTTTTTAGCAATTTGTATTTTCTCTTCAAAATAAATGTACCATGTAGAAAGTATGATGCTCAACTCTCTCAGGTTTTTTTTTTTTTTGAGTTGGAGTCTCACTCTGTCACCCAGACTGGAGTGCAGTGGCCGCTCCCGGCTCCCGGCCACCGCAGCCTCGACCTGCTGGGCTCCTGCGATCCTTTCGCCTCAGCCTTCCAAGTAGCTGGAACTACAGGCGCTCGCTACCACACCCGGCTAGTTTTTTAATTTATTGTAGAGATGAGATCTCACCAAGTTGCCCAGGTGGGTCTTGAACCCGTGGGCTCAGGCAATCCATCTCAGCCTCTCAAAGGTTCAGGATTACAGGCTGAGCCACCGAGCCCGGTTAACTCTCTCAGATTGTCTAAGACTGAGACACTTCCTGGACAAACTTGCAATCTTAGGCAAACCAGAATGGTTGGTTACACAAAATGTATTTTGCATAAAAAACATGCAGTGTATGCAAAAGTTGAATGTCTTCTGCATGACCTTGTGTTTTCCATATAACCACATTTAAGTCAATCAATATTAAATAGTTCAGATTCGTAAAGAGGGTTTTATTTTTCTTCATAATATAATTCTACAAGAAGCAACTGCTATTGGAATGTCTATGACCATGCTTGAATGAAATATATGAATCAAGAAAATAACCATTTAGTATTAATAATCATATTCATAAATTATTGCTGTTTTAGTTTGGTAAGATTATAGCTGCATGTTGAGGACAACCCCTTTGGGTTTCCTCCAACTGTGGGAGCTTTTCTGTCTTCTCAATAAATCCTGCTTAAAAAAACAACAACAAAAAAGAAACACTACATTTTGAGTTAGATTGAAAGGGGAAACAGACTAGGCACGGTGGTTCACACCTGTAATCCTAGCACTTTGGGAGGCCGAGGTGAGAGAATTGCTTGAGCCCAGGAGTGCGAGACCAGCCTGGACAAAAGAGTGAGCCCTTATCTCTACAAAATTTTTAAAAAAATAATTAGCCGAGTATAGTGGTGCGCACCTGTAGTTCCAGTTACTTGGAAGACTGAGGCAGAGGGATCTGAGACCTGAGCTCAGAAGGTCAAGGCTGTAGTGAGCCTTGGCAATACCACTGCCCTCTAGCATGGGCAGCAGAGTGAGACCTAAATGTTGTAATATGAAACTGAACGGAGCAGATGGTGGATTGCAGATGCTAAAGGATGAAAGAAATAATACCAATTACGTAATTAAAACCTACTGTTTTTCTTTTTTAAATTCTAAATGCCAATTGCAGTTATAAAGTCCATTAAAATTTAAGGTAGCAATTTAAGAAAACCCAAAACAATTAATCAGATGATAGTATGGGATAATTTGTTTCAGTTGAGCAATAAAATATTTGTAGGTAAACATTTTGTATTATTTATAAACATTGACTAATACGCAGTTTATGTTTCACTCATATTAACAAGGAAATACACACAAATAACAATAAAGGGATACTTAATTGTAAAAGTCATTTGGAATATAATTTTTACATACTACTTTAAAATATTCCTTTGATGTCAACTAATTATTCAAATACTGCACCGTTTTTTTCTATTCACAGCAAAACTTTGTATTTTTATAATTTATGTTTTCAGTCTTTGTCTTCTCATATACCATTCCTATGTATATGCTTCTTTATATTTCTAGCAATGATTTTTTCCAGTGTGCTCACAATACGTAAAAAAAATTCTCCTTAACATTTTAATATCTTTACTTTGATATGAAATGGGCATCTTGAACGTAAGAAGGCAGCATTAACATATAATCCTCCATCTCAACCTGAACTTCTTTCTTCTTCATGTTAATAACATCTATCAACCACTAGCCAAATGACATCAAAATCCAAGAAGCATGATTGATTTCTGTTTTTCTCTCTACCTCAAATACTGTCTGGTACTCAGTTTGTGCTTAACAAATATTTGTCAAATCTCTTAACAAATATTTAATTATCATTAGAAAAAATAATAGAAGTTAAAAACTAATCTGTGTGAATGCATGCTTTGTGTAAATTATTACAAACATACCAATTCAGATGTATCTTTAATACCAAGAAACATTTAAATAGAACTTTACAATTTCTAGGGCACATTCACAAAATTTGCTTACTTGGTTATAACCATTTTGGGACAATACTGGAGATTTTAACCTCCTCGAAGAAAAGAAGTATATTGTCTTTGTTCCTCTATCTAATACTTGGCACGAAGTAGATGTTTAATTAATGTTTCTGAATAAATGGAGTGACTCACTTAAAAATATCCCTACAGAGTAAGAGATGAAGCCAGCACACAGACCCAAATCTTTTCATTTCAGATCCTGTAAGTGTACCTTTCTCAAACATTCACAATATTTATACACAAAAAGATGTGTTCCAAAATCGTTATTTATATTGGAAAAATATTCATGATGTCACTGTCTATTCCTTTCGTGTATGAGTTGTTTTTGTTTTGGTTGGTTCTTTCACTTGACTATATTTCATTTAGTGTCATGAAAGAGCACTGAACTTGGGAACTAGTACTAGAAAAGTTTCCAGATGCCAGGAACTAGTGTTCTTGGACAAGACACTTGATCTGTGTTATCTCGCCTTTTTAGTGTGGAAGAAATTAAGATCATTGGGCTTAAAGATCTCAAAGATCTGTTAGAAGTCTTATAATTTATTTTTAAGTTTTTGGTATTTAAATTTCTTATTTTATGAATATTTAGGGTTTTGTTGCTGTATCAACCAGTTTTATCTCATGTAGAATTAAAAGGTTTATCAGCAAAATGTGACCCTTGTTATATCTGCTCACACCACTGATCTCAAGGAAACCTGTTCTATAGAATGTCATAAGTAAGCTCAACATTTTCTTACTGGCAAAAAATAATTCAATGTGTATCTTACTTATTGTAGGTTTTATTTTTATTATGAATATAGATGAGTATTGAGCTCACATGTAAAAACAAACATAAAAGCCAAGTTATTCATGCTTAACTAAAATGTGATTTTCCTAGCATTGCTTTCTCAGGTAACTTTGTTGACGTCACCAACAAGGTGACTTCTTCCTCTTGTCATTCTCTCTCATATTATGTTGCTTTACTTTCTTCAAAATATCATCCCAACTAAAATTATCTCATTTATTAAAGTGCTTGATCCTTCCCACTCTAGCCTTCAATACAATGTAGCCTATCAACAGGGACTTTCCTTCGATTTTACAATAACTAAAATATTGGAAACTGAAAAAAAAACTTGTTATTGAATTGCTGCTTAATAGAATTTGAAGCAAAGAATAAATGAATATTTCTAACTATTGCTTAAAGTTGTGAATAAAATTAATAAGAAGACAATACACATAGCACAAGTAGATTTTAACTAAATAATTTTGGACAAATTTTCTATATAAGCAATATCAAACCAAACCAAAATACATAATAAACCAATTTCAAAATGCGAGATCTATCATTAAAAATGTGGCCTTAAGTTCAATGTTACACTTTTTTCTCCAATTTAATTTGAGACAGTGTTTTAGTTTCAGTGGTGTCTGTCCTAAATGCTCAATATTCCAAATTATTTCAAAGTTATTAATTGTCCAATCATCACAACGTCATTTTTAATAGTTTATTTTTCCGGAGCTTCTCTCTCTCCTCAATAATGTTACACCTGATATACTTTTGCTCAATGTGAATAATAAGAAAAACATAAATTACTTCCAAAAAAGTAGTAGAAATATCTGTAGTCAGTGGATAATGTGATAAGGATTGTGCTAGTCAGTATACTGCAAGAATGCACTGTACTTCCAAAGGTTCTATGTACTCTCCAGCATCCCATGCATATCACTGTTATAACACTTTCCATAAGTATTTGTTGTTATTTCCTGATAATTTTTCTGTGGTCTTGTTAGACTATGATCCTTCTTAGGGCAGATATGGATCTTTATCTGGCATCACCCTGGTGAAAGTGTGTGTTCAGAATGACTTTTTCTTTTAAACAATGAGATGGGAAAGACACAGGGTGGAATGAATGAAGGAAGAGAAATAATGGGATGGATATGACAACAAGAGATTATACTTACATATTCTATGCCCAGTATTTTTGTAGTATTCTATTGTAGTGATGTCCCTTTTAAGGTAACATGACCCCTTAACTTTTTGCCTTTTTCCCCATTTTCTTAGAGATGTTAGATTCTGTTTTATTTATTTATTTATTTGGAGTTTTTTTTGTTTTTTGTTTTTTTCAGTTAAAGTCTTAAAGATGTGGGAACAGACCTGGAGCAGAGGCCTACACCTATAATGCCAGAACTTTTGGAGGCTGTGACAGGAGGATTGCTTGAATCCAAGAGTTCAAAACCAGCCTAGAAAGCACAGGAGAAAACAAAAGCAAAACAAAACAAAAAACTAGACATGGTGGTGGTGCCTACCTGTAGTCTCAGATGCTCCAGAAGTTGAGCCAAGAGGATCACCTGAGTCCAAGAGGTTGAGACTTTGATGAGCTGTGATTGTGCCATTGCATTCCAGCCTGAAGAACAGAAAAGATCAAAAAGAAAAAAAAATATTCAAAAGTCCCATTAATTTTGAATACATAATTGAAATATTGTAACTGAGTACTAATTAAATCTGCCAGTGGTTTGACAAAGTATTGCTCTTGTTTTATATTAATATCCTAATATCCGAATTTAATTGAAACATCACAGCTGACATCAATTATTTATTTGCATATTTAAATGATTTCACAATGCTGCCTTTGTTTATTTATCAAGAGAAGTTTCTATATTTCTGCTATTTTTACTACAATGCATTTTCATGTAAATTTTTACTATAGTCTGCCTTGCAAAGGCATGGCGAACACCCTTTCTGTCACCATCAACCAACCAACAAGTAGCCCTAACCAACATCCTTTTACTCATTTGTCTAACTCAATTTTCTTTTAATTATAAAATATCAATTCTTTCTTGCTACTTAATTATCTTCCAGGTTAATGTCTGCTTATTCCCGTAAAGGCTAAGTTTCTTCAAAAAGCAAGACAATCTATGTCTAATGCTTCATCTTATATTTCCTCATCATTCCCCAGTCATACAATTTTTTAATCATCCCAATCTAAATATTTTATAATCTCAACAATTCCTTTTTATAATAAAGTGCAGTGGAACTTTTTCCATCTCATTTGTTACTATTAATCATCACTCTTCTTTGAAACTTATTTTGCTTGTATGAAGTCACTCACCCTTCTTCACCTGTGTCAGTTCCTGTTTCCTTTTTTGCTCCCGATATCTTATATTTCGGTTTATGTTTATTAGATCTGTTTCCTTGGTTTTGGTATCTTTTCCTTTTATTTTATACTCTCACTTGAACAACTCCTCCATTTCATTTTTTAAAGTAAATGTGAAATAAACTCATTATTCTAGCCTGATTACCTTTATAGCACCCAGGTTGCTTACTTTAGATTTTCTTTCTCACTCAATCTACTATTTGTTTTCATAAGGAACGGTGAGATATATTACCTTGTTCAAACTATTCACTATGTTTTACTTGGTTACTGATGTGGATTTTTCAGGTCAACCTGGGCTTCAAGAGTGTCAGCTCAATGGGTCAGCCAGCCAAGCCCCAGAGAGGTTCATCAAGGGGCTGGTAAACCTAGCCCTGAAAGTGTCAGCTCTAATGGGTTGGCAAGCCTAGCCTCCTGGGTGTCTCAACTTCAGAGTCTTGTCTTCTTCCAGCAGCTCTCCTAGCTCAACCTGCTCCCTCGACTGGCAAACCAGCCTCTGGGGTGCACAGCTTTTTGGCTCCGACGATCTTCTGTAGCTCTTCAGGGTCAATGTTCTTGTCTCATGCCCAGGAAGAATGAGGGATATGGACAACCAGAAAGTGAATAAGTGAAAATAGAAGAAAATAGTGGTAACATTTACCACATGTTTTCATATCCCTAATATGTAAGAAAAGCTTAAAAACTGACAAGGACTAAAATTCAAATCAAAAGAAAAAAATAGAAGAAAAAATACATGAACAGGGAATTCATACAAATACACACAAAAATATAGAAATTGTCCTTAAAACATACAACAACATTAAAAAAAACCCTAAAATTATGTCACATGTCGGGTTGGTAAATATTTATAAGTATAGAAATTATTAGGCTTATGGAAACAGCCACACTCATATATTGCTGATGAAGTTGCAAATTGGCACATCCCTTCTGCAGTGAAATTTATTCATACTGAACAAAATATGTATTCCCTTTTCCAAGGAAACATTACATGAAAACCTACATTCATAATACTTATTGTTAGAATCATGTTAATGTTTCTCAGATCAATTACTACCCATATATGAGTAATTAAAATCAACTAAGATAGGAAGAAATATTTACCCAGGGTAAAATACAAACAGTAACAAACGAACCTGAATATTTCAAGTGAATAACAAAACATGCTGAATAGGGTTGAAAAGACAAGAAACAACTGCGTTATTTTGGAAAACAGTATTTTAACTGTATACATAAGACAAGATTAAACAAATTATATACACATATTTTACTTTAGTTAATAAATTTGATTCTTACAGGGGGACTTTGTTTATAATTCTGAAACACTTTTATCTGTGTACTTAAGTATGTTATTACAGTAAGTAAATATCTGTGCACAATGATAAACAATTTTCCCACCATCAGAAAAACAATTACAAATAAGGAAAGAAGAAAGGCTAGAACAATCTCTGTGCTAATATATGGGAATCAGATCTATCAGTGTGATCTCAAGGCTATATACATACATACACATGCACAGATGGATAGATAAAGAAATATGCACAAAGGTATGTATATGTGTGCATTAGTATACAGGGTCTAATAACAATGAGCACACCAATTATCCAAATCTTGATTTCTAAATACCATTTTCCAATGATCTACCTCTCACACAAACAATCAGGACTTTTTGGAAAAAAATATTTAATTTCATGGCAAGGTTAGGGAAGGTAAAAGATGATCCTTGAACTCCTTGTGGTATTAGGTAGTGAGGAAATGCTCAAAAATATATATATAATCATTAAAAAATATCCAAGTACCAACCTGAAGAAACTCCAAATGGACAAATCTGGAAAAATTTGAGCCATGAAATAAATAACATTAATTTATTGATAACATAGTATACATTATGGATATAAAATGTGTGGGAAAATTATAGACTAAATTGTAGCTCAAATAATAAGATAAATATTCACAATCTTTCTTATAAAAATCGATGAATAAGAAGAACAACTCATCCTTAAAATATAAGTCCAACTAAAAACATGTAGAAGGAACAGTGGAATAAAAAAATCATCATTAGGCAGACACCAGGCTAATAAATATTGTCAAAAGGATTCATCAATGGGTGCTAAAATTAGCAGGTGAAAGTCTAAAGTGAAACACTATTTGTATATTATTATATTCAAAGATACCAAAAATTTGGTGAGGAAAGAATGAACAAGGATTAATTCAAGTAGACGATATTGTTACAATGACTATGGAGAAAACATTTTATCAATGGTGCAAAACTGCAATGATATATAATTAAGTATGGATATTTGGAAATCTTTAAGAACAAAAATGAAATCTCTGTTACTGCTAAAAGTTATATATCTTTTGTGTGGATGAGACTAGATAAAAACAATTGCTCATTGTCAATGTCAAATGATGGAAAGAGAGTAATCTGTTCAATGTTTGACCTTAGTTTTTTGCAGGTCAACACCTTTGTGATGAACTGTGAAACAATATATACAAAAACAAGTTGCAGAATCAAACTTCTAAACTTCACTTTACTCTCTTTGGTTTGACAACCTTTGAGTATGTTGTTTTAGGGTTCAGTGCAATATATGTCTTCAGGAACATACCTGTCAATCACCTTAGCTTTTTCAGTGTTGAAAGTGAAATATATGTATACACACACACACACTCCACACACACACACACACACACACACAAGCAAGGATGCCCCCAAACCAAAGTTTATTTATTAAAAATTGTATATTTATTCTCACATGTTTAAACTTCAATCACCTTCATATTACTCTTCATTTAATGCAATACACACATCAAAATGCTTTTTCCACTGCTCAAAACAGTTTTTGAACTTGTCAATTTTGATGCCTTTTAGTGCTTCTGCTGTTTTTGTTTCACCTCTTCCACATCAGTAAAGCAGTTCCCTTTGAGGACGTTTTTTTATTCAGCGAAAAAAAAAATTGTTTAGGCGAGATCAAGTGAATAGGAAGGCTTGATCAAAAACTGCTGAAAAATCAGTGGTGTGGGCAGGTGTCCTCATAATTCCCATCATGAAATGGGCAAATGCATAAATGTATTAAAAGAATCTACACACACACACACACACACACACACACACACACACACACACACACACACCTCACTGAAGCTGAATGTAGGCTCTCACAACAGTGCAAGCTGGTACCTTGTTGTCAATGGTTTCCTAGAACCCTTACCTAGTGGGGGAAACCTGTACTAAAAGGGGCTCCTACTTCCAAAAAATATGGCTTTTTTTGTGTCCCCCTTGTGTGTATGTTGTGTGTGTGTACTATAATAGTATAAGAATTATATGTCAGAAGATTTGGAGAATAATCCTTATATAAAAGGGTGTGGTAGGGCTCGGTGGCTCAGTTGTAATCCCACGCCTTTGAGAGGCTGAGGTGAGTGGATTGCCTGAGCCCGCGGGTTCGAGACCCGCCTGGGCAGCGAGACCTCCTCATCTCTACAATAAATCAAAAAATCAGTTGGGTGTGGTAGCGCATGCCTGTAATTCCGGCTACTTGGAAGGCTGAGGCAAAAGGTTCGCCGGAGTCCAGCAGGACGAGGCTGCGGTGGCCGGGAGCGGCCACTGCACTCCAGTCTGGGCAACAGAGTGAGACTCCAACTCAAAAAAAAAAAAAAAAAAAAAAAAAAAAGGGGGGTGTGGACATTGAAATAATTAACTTACTTTTCAGAATGGAAGTTCAATGCCTAAAAATCCTACTGAATATATGGGTAGTAAATATAATTTCTTGAAGAATTAAACTGCAAGATGTTTTTCCCCCCCACTGAGCCAGTGTTTCAGCTGGAGTAACCCTGAAAGCGATAGTGGGGAAATTCCCATAAAGGCATGCCCCAAACCCTTCAGAAATGAGACCTCCAAAGAAAAAAGTACTTTGGAATGGTGACCACTCCAAATAATTTATTAGACCTTTTAAGATGCTGCAGCATATACTTACAAGAGGTAGAGAAAGAAAAGGGAAAAAGGGATGTTCTATCTAGCTATGTCCATGGTGACCCAGTCAGGGCATGGAATTTATATGAAAATTTAAGAAATTTGATTTAAGGAGTAATAGTTTCTGTCAGTGATTTAGTCAATAACCTAGATATCTTTACCAGTACCAAGAAAGGTTCAAGGTCCAGGTCTGGGTTGAAGCCTGTTGTGAAAAACCTGCAGCTGACTGGGTCGTGGATCAGTGAAGGCATTTTGTGATTTTGGGTCAGAACCCAGTAAGAAAGTGAGGCATCTGTGGGACCATACACAAAGCTTACTAGAAATGAGCAAAAGAGGAAATTATAAACTGAGCAAACCAACATAGTGTTAGAAAATCAAGACTAAAATGGTAATTAATACATTAGAAATTCCAAAACAAGACTGAATATTACTTTTTTCTTTAACATAGAATATTTCATTTATGTTTTATATAAATAATCATATTTGCTGCATAAACTATCTCACTGAATTCAGTATCACTTACCAATATTCTGCCACAAAATTAAGCTAAAACATACATTTGATGATATAACTTCCTTGGTGAAAAATCTGCAAAACCTCTTCTTGTCCTGAACTGACATGGAAAATATGTTTCTATTCTTAGGTTAAATCCATTATTTATTTAGAGGCCATCTTAGTTCAGTGCAAAGTTCTGCTTCAATCAGTGACAAAATAATTAAACCTGTTTGGTATATTTGAAGAGATAGTGACAATAAGTGCAATTACATTCCATCATTGTCCTTCAGGCATGGATTTTAGCTGCTTTCCAAAGGGACACATAGCCTCACAATTTTTGACCTAGACCTTGTCCAATCTTCCAGTACCATTTCCAGAAATGACCTGTATGGAACGGTACTTCTGTAGCAATTCATGCCATTCATACTTTGGCTGCTGAACTTCAGTCACTCTGATGTAGCCTTATATTGAAAACTATCCTTCCCTACCTTTGCCCCATGTCTACAGTGCCCTTCCCAACAAGCATTTTTTCTCAACGAATTCACCTTATCCTTTGATCACAAATCAATCAGGGGCACATTACTTGCCATTTATTTAACAAAGTGCCTAATGTCTGTGCTAAACACTATGCTGAATCTTGGAAGTAAAGTTATTAAAAATATAGAGTATTTTTTTCACTGCATGTACTCTACAATCTAGAAATAATTTTATACAAATAATTATACATTTATATTTGAGATAGGTTTTATTGATGAGAAAAATATCATGTAAAAAATTATCCTCTTAGCTGGGCTCAGTGGCTCAACCTGTAATCCCGTGCCTTTGGGAGGCTGAGGTGAGTGGATTGCCTGAGCCGTGGGTTCGAGACCCACCTGGGCAGTGAGACCTCATCTCTACAATAAATCAAAAAATCAGCCGGGCGTGGTAGCACATGCCTGTAATTCTGGCTACTCGGAAGACTGAGGCGGAAGGATCGCCGGAGCCCAGCAGGCGAGGCTGCGGTGGCCGGGAGCGGCCACTGCACTCCAGTCTGGGCGACCGAGTGAGACTCCAACCCAAAAAAAAAAAAAAAAAATTATCCTCTTGTTTTCCACGATATGCTAAGTGTCCCTCTTTTAAGTTCACGTATTCCTGTTTTACACCTATGATATGATCTTTTCCAAGGAAGGTATAATGCACTACAACCATGGCAGGTCCTTAACATCTTTTTTGCATCTGTGAAATGATCACCCATAAGTCATCAGTAAATTAATGTCCTTGACATCTTGTTAATAAAAATGTTTATACTCAGAAAAATTTTAGCAGATGATACATTAATTTTCATTTGAGTGAATTTTTACTCTTCAACTGAGATCTGGATAACTCTACCCTAAGCTATTTTTGTTTCAAATAAATGTTTTTACCAACTATAGACTATGTATCAAAGAATGGCTTGCACAAGTATCCAGATATGGACACCCAGAGCATCTTAGAGACAAAAAAACATGTCAAGACATAGCAATATCTGGAATGGTTATTTATTATTTATTTATTTATTTATTTATTTATTTATCTAAATGTGATTTGGTTTATTGCTTGAAGTTCTACAGACAAATATCTGTACGATGACCATTTGTATAGCTAATCCTGAATTGCAATGTACATCTTTAAAATAAGAAAAAAGAATATGAATTATCTCTGATCATTATTGTGTTTTTTTTTCATAACATCAAGTTCACAAAGATATGCAAGCAACTCCACAAGTGCTGAGTTTTAACTTATTAATATGGTTTAGAGTCAATATTTGCCTTAAATTTAAATGAGTCTTAATTCCATATCCATATTTGAAAGAAGTCCCAAACTAGGAGGTAAATGCAATCTCTTAGATTACAGTATTAGGCGGAAACTATACAGGAGTGGTTGGCTCTTTCCTCACAATTTTAGGACTTGCTTTGTTATAACATTTAAATTTCATTGCAAAATTGAACTATATATTAAGGTACACAAAAGTTGTATACGCCTAATAATATTGACCCTCATATTCATTTAAAATGCAAGCTACCCAATTTGGCTATATTTTTATTATTTTAGTGTATTAGATTTAGGTAAGAAGGTTATATAAATATAGTATTATTCTGGTTGTAGGCAGTAACTAATACATGTGGGAACTCTACTGATATGTATTGCAATCATGTTATCAAACTGGGTGAACAAACCAAACACACAGTATATTTAATAATATAATAAGAAAAAAATGTTAATAGGATTCAATTATTTTTATGTAGTTGGTTAAGACATTGATCTTTTTCTCTGACCAATTTGGGAAACTTTTAAAATGATTAATATGACTTTCACAATAGTTTGGAAGAAATCTTGAGTTTCTAATGTACAATTAAGATTTTAATTCAATAGTATAAACAAATTTCACTTTTCAGATCAATTTGTTAACAATGTTCCCAAAAAGAGCCCTTAAAACAATAAGCCGTACACACACAAAAAATTCATGCCTCTATCTTGCCATATATTGACACCTCACTTTCTAGTTTTAAACTCAATTGAATATATCACATGAAATAGATCTCAGGCTTACATTTTTATTCTTATTTGCTTAGTTAAATTTTTCTGTAATTTGCTGTGAATAATAAATATCATTTGGTGTATTTTTTAAACAATGTTCTACTCAATGGGATCATTTAATTTTAAGTTCACTTTTATCACTTTACAAAAAATAGTCAATGATTCAAACATAATATGACTGCTGGATATATGTGTGTCATCTGGCTGTGGGCTTCCAGTGGAGAGAGATTCCATTCAGAGGAACCACGAAGGGCTAAGGGGACATCCTATCTCCACATGTGACCATACTGAAGTCATATTACATTCTATATTTGCCACTCACTTCATAATTTTCATATCAGTTTTATTCAACAAGCAGTGTGTATCAAAATTTCCTCTAGAGTCTTTTTAAAGTGTGAATTCTTTTTTAAATTTTTTTTATTTATTTTAAATGGTGTGGTACAATTCAGGGTTAGGCATGCAAATATTCATTGTGCAGACACCCTTGTTGATGTGGTGTGCTCCCCCCTCCTCAGGCAGTTTCCACTACTCCCAATCCCACCTTGCCATCCCCCCATGCCCCCGCAGTTTCCCACTATTTTCAATCCTATTCTTATAGTATTACAATAGTTTTTCAAGGTCCACTTATCAGTGAGAGCATGTAATACTCAGTTCTTTGTTTCTGTGAAAAATCACTTGGTATTATAGACTCTAAGTCCATCCAGGTTACTGTGAAATTCATTATTTTTTTCTTTATGACTGTGCAATATTCCATTGTGTATATGTAATCACATTTTTTTTATCCAGTTCTCTTTTGATGGGCAGCACAGTTGATTACGTGTTCTTGCTATTGTGAACAATGCTGTGATAAACATATGTGTGCAAATATCTTTTTTATAGAATGATTTGGGTTCTTCTGGGTATATTCCTAGTAGGGGGACTGCAGAGTCATATGGAAGGTTGATTTTAGGGACTTTTAGAAATTGCCACACTGTTTTCCACAGAGGCTATACTCATTTACACTCTCACCAACAGTGTAGAAGTGTTCCCTTTTTGCCACATCCTCTCCAGCATCTGTTATTTTTTGAGTTATTGATGATGGCCATTCTGACTGGAGTTAGGTGGTATCTCAGTGTAGTTTTAATTTGCACTTCTTTGATGACTAGTGAGGCCGAACATTTTTTCATGTATGTGTTGGCTGCTCAGACATCTTCTTTTGATAACTGTCTATTCATAACTTTTGCCCACTTTCTAATGTTTTTTTGTTTGTTTGTTTGTTTTTAGCACTGTTCGAGTTCCATGTAGATTCTAGATGCTAGGCCTTTGTCAGACACAGAGTTGGCAAATATTTTTTTTCCAGTCTGTGGGCTGTCTCCCTGCTCTCTTGATGGTTTCTTTGGCTTTGCAGAAGCTCGTCAGTTTGATAAGGTCTCATTGTCTATCGTATCTCTTATGGCATGGACACTTGGGGTTTTCATCAGGAATTGGTTTCCAGTTCCAATTTCCATAAGAGTGTCTCCTACATTTTCTAAGATTCTTATAGTTTAAGGTTTTACGTTTAGGTCTCTGATCCTTTTGGAATTGACTTTTGTGTATGGAATAGGTAGGGGTCATGTTTCAATCTTTTGCATGTGGTCAGCCAGTTTTCCCAGCACCATTTACTGAATAGGTTCTCCTCTCCCCAGGAGATGGTGGTGGAGGGTTGTTGAAGATGAGTTGGTTGAGAAATTGAGGTTTTGCTTCTGGAATAAATTTTATTCCATTGGTCTATATGCCTGTTCCTGTACCAATACCAGGCTGTTTTGATAATTGTAGCTTTATAATAAAGTTTAAAGTCTGGGAATGTGATACCTCCTGCTTTGTTTGTTTGTTTTTGCTAAGGATGGTTTGGCTATTCCTGGTCATTTATGTTTTCATATGAATTCCTGTATTATTGTTTCTAGGTCTGAGAATAATGTTGCTGCTAATTTGATAATTATTGTGCTCAATCTGTAGATTGCCTTAGGTAGAATGGACATCTTAACAATGTTGATTCTTCTAATCCATGAGCATGGAATATTTTTCCACTTGTCTGCACCATCTTTGATTTCTTTGAGTAGTGTTTTGTAGTTTTCATTGTAAAAGTCTTTTATGTCTCTGGTTAGGAAGATACCAAGGCATTTCTTTTTTTTGTGGCTATTGTGAATGGAATTGTGCTTTTTATTTGAGTTTCTGTTTGTTTATTATCGGTGTATAGAAATGCGATTGTCTTTTGTACATTTATTTTTTACCCTGAGACCTTGCCAAAGTCTTTTATTAGTGCAAGTAGGTTTTTGACAGATACGCTTGGGCTTTCGAGGTATAGAATCATGTCATCTGCACAGAGGAATAACTTTACCGTCTCTTTTCCTATTTGGATATCGCAGATTTCTTTCTCTAGTCTGATTGCTCTAGCTAGGCCTTTCAAACTATGTTGAAAAGGAGTGTGACAGTGGATATTTTTGTCTTATTCTGGTTTTTAGGGAAAATGGTTCCAATTACCATCTATTTAGCAGTATGCTGACTGTGGGTTTCTTGTAAATGCCTTACTTTTTTGAGGTATATTCCATCTATGCCTAGATGTTTGAAGGTTTTTATCAAGAAGGGGTGCTGGATTTTATCAAAAGTTTTTTCTGCATCTACTGATATAATCATGTGGTTTTTGTTTTTACATCTATTGATGCATTAAATTATGATTATGGTCTTGCGAATGTTGAACCAGCCTTGCATTCCAGGGATGAAGCCTACTTGGTTGTGCTGAATGATTTTTAGATGTGTTGTTGAATCTGGTTTGTAAAGATATTGTTGAGAATTTTAACATCTGTGTTCATTTGGCCTGTAGTTCTTTTACTTTGTTGGCTCTTTACCTGGCTTGGGTATCAATGTGATGTTAACTTCATAAAATGATTTGGGGAGAATTCCTTCTTTCTCCATCACCTGGATTACTTTCAATAGGATTGGTATCAGTTCCTCCTTGCATGCTTTGTAGAATTCTGCTGAAAAGCCATCTGGTCCAGGGCTTTTTTTTTTTTTGTAGGTAGTTTTCTTATAACATAGTAAATTTCCTGGATTGTTACTGGTCTATTTAGGTTCTCGATTTCTTCTTGTTTCAACTTGGAGAAGTTGTGTGATGTCAGAACATCCTCCATTTTCTTTAGGTTTTCAAGTTTGTTTCCATATAAGTGTACATTGTAGTTTCTGATAATCTTTTGTATTTCTTCAGGGTCAGATGTGACTTCATCCTTTGTGTTTCTGATTGTGTTTATTTGGGTTGCTTCTCTCTTTTTCTTGGTTGGTCTAGCTAGGGGACCATCAGTCTTGTTTATCCTTTGAAAGAACCAGCTTTTGTTTCATTGATTTTTTTTGTATTAACTTTTGGTCTTCTATGTCCCAGATTGGGCTTTTATTTTGGTGATCTGGATTCTTCAGCTGAAGTTAGGGCTTTGATGGTCTTGCTTTTCCAGCTTCCACAGTTGTCTTGTTAGGCTGTTAACTTGTGAGGTTTCCATTCTATTCATGTGTGCTTGCAGAGATATAAATTCCCCTTTTACTATTGCTTTCATGGCATCCCAGGGGTTTGGTAAGATGTGTCTTCATTTTCATTTCTTTCCAGGTATCTTTTAATCTTTGTTTTGATTTCCACGCTGACCCAGGAGTTGTTTAGCATCATCCTGTTTAGTTTCCATGTCTTTGTGGGGTTTGAGGGACTTTATTTGTGTTGATATTTATTTTTATTCCACTGTGGTCTGAGAAGGTGCATGGCAGAACTTCAACTTTATGAAATGTGTTTATGCTTGATTTATGGCCAAGGATGTGTTCGATCTTAGAGTATGTTTCATGTGGTCATGAGTAGAATGTATACTCTGTAATCATTGAGTGGAGTGTTCTGTAGGTTTCAATTGAATCCATTTGGTCAAAAGTCACATTGAGGTTCTGGATCTCCTTGCTGGTTTTTTGTCCTGATGATCTGTCTAGTGTTGTGAGTGGAGTATTAAAGTCCCCAGCTATGATAGTGTTAGAGTCAGTATCACTTTTAAGTTTGCCTAGAAGCTGGTTTATGAAAGTTG
Source organism: Cephalopachus bancanus (assembly GCA_027257055.1). Taxonomy (NCBI): domain Eukaryota; kingdom Metazoa; phylum Chordata; class Mammalia; order Primates; family Tarsiidae; genus Cephalopachus; species Cephalopachus bancanus. The sequence continues at coordinate 8,115,539 of JAPVLO010000024.1, read as the reverse complement.
GTGCTCCTATGTTGGGTGCATATATGTTTAGGGTAGATATTTCTTGTTGATGGATTGATCTTTTTATCACTATATAGTGACCTACTGTATCTTTTTAAATCTTTGATAGTTTAAGGTGTACTTTGTCTGATATTAAGATCACAACTCCTGCTTTCTTTTGTGTTCTGTTCACTTGAAATTTTTCTTCCCTTTCTCTTACTTTGAGTCTGTGAGTATCCTTTCTGATAAGATGAGTCTCTTGGAGGCAATATATTGTTGCCTCATGACATTTTATCCTTTTTGCCATTCTATTTCTTTTCAGTGGTGCATTAAGTCCTTTCACATTCAGGGTAATTATTGAAATGTGAGGTTCTTATAGAGTTGCTGTTGCTGGTTGTTTTTTGTCTTTCTTTTGATTTTTGTGTTGATTTATGTGTGTTTTCAATCTTTTTCCTGCACTCTTGTGAAGAATGTTGTCATTATTTTTTCACTTTCTTCTGTGTTTAATACTTTCTTAAGTGTTTCTTGTAGAGCTGGCCTAGAGGCAGTATAAGTTCTTAGAATGTCTGGGAAAGATTTTAATTCTCCCTCACTGATAAAGCTTAGCTTTGCTGAGTAGGTTATTTTTGGTTGAAATTGTTTATGTTTGAGCACTTTGAAGATTGGACTCCAAGTTCTCCAAGCCTGAAGTGTTTCTGGAGATAAATATTCTGCTATTCTATTTGACCTTCCATGGTAGATAGTCTGACCTTTTTCTCTTACTTCTTTAGAATTTTTTCTTTTATACCTACTTTGTTTAGGTGAATTACTATGCATCTAGGAGTTGGTCTTCTCATTTGTTGTCTTGCAGGGGTTCCCTGACTATCTTGTATTTGAATGGTCGCATCACTGATGAGATGAGGAAAGATTTCTTGAATAATGTAGGGAATGTTTGTTCCAGGGTGGTCTCTCCCTCTCTTTCTACCTCAGGAAGTCCAATTACTCTTAGGTTCAGTCTCATGAAATAATGGTTCATTTCTTGTAGACTTTTTTTCTGTCTTTAAGCTTTTTTCCTATGTTTTTGACAGTTTGGATTAGTTCTATATTTTGGTCCTCAAGCTCTGTGACTTTTCCTTCTGCTTTGCTAATTCTGCTTTCCATGATTATCAGTTGTTATTTGTTTCATTCACAGTATTATTTATTGCTGTTATCTCAGTTTTCAACTCCTTCCTATTTTCCTCTTGTCTCCCCTCAATTCTTCTTATTCTTTCTATTAATGTCTTGACATCTAGGTTTGTGGTTTGAGACCAGTCATTCTGGGGGCTCTTCGTTGTTTGCATTCCAAAGTCTATTTTCTCAGTGGCTGACTTCCCAGGAGTCTGTGTGAGACCCATATTTTTCTTTTGGTTTTTCTTCATTTGTGTAGATTTTCCTCCCTCCCACCTTTTTTTCCCCTCTCTTCTTTAATTCTGTTGTTCAGGGATGGTGAGGTTGCTTTTACTTTGTTTGCTCAGTCTCCTACTCTTCCTTATGTGGATCCTCTGGCTTTGTTCAATTCTGAGACTGGGCTATGGGTTGGGGGCTGTACTTTTTGTAGTTTTTAGATTTAATTGAGGGGGGGGCTGTGATTGAAAATCTATCTGTAGATCCCAGTATTCACTGACAGATGTATGGGCACCCTGTAACCCACTTCCCACTGCTTTGCAATCTGTTCATGCAGTGGGGGTATAGGTTTGCTCCTTGGAAGACAACTGAGGTAAGAAAATGAAAATAATGGAAAAAAGAAGGAGGGGACAAAAGGAAGGTGGAGAGAGAGAAGAGTGAGAGGGAAAACAGACAGCCATACCAACTAACAAATGAAAAGAGACAAAAAAGATTTTTTTAAAAAAACTAAACATACAGATAATCATACAAATGCACAGTCCAACAAAAACCTGCCTATTGATGTAGTCTTCTCATACACAAACTGGAAGTCTAAAGAATAGAAAAAAAAATCAGTAAAATAACAGAAACAAAGCAAGTATGAAAATGTTATCAAAAACAGAAAGAGAAAGAAAAAAGACTAAAACAAACAAAAATGAGCAAAAAAACAGACAAAAATAAAAAATAAATAAATAAAAACAAGGAACCAAACTTGCTCTGAGGTCTTTCCGGGAAGTCCAACATCCTTTCAGCTCTGATCTCTCCCCCCCCCCCGCTCTTAGTTCAGACAGATAGGGTTGTTCATAGCTTGGGTCAGATGCCCCAGGCCTACTTTGGAAAGAGGGTGGATCAGATCTGGACTCATTCAGCTTGCTGCCTGCCCAGTCTGACACTCAGATCTGTCCTGTGTCCAATCCAGTATGGGGGAGCAGCTTTTGTCTTTCCCAGTTTGCTGAGATTAACTTAGGTCCCAAGTTGGAGCTTGGGCACAGCTGGATGGAGCTGGATAGGGCAATGCAGATCTCTGCCTGGTCATTGGATTCCAAGTTGGAGACTGGGCAGAGCTGAATGGAACTGGGTGGGGCATTGCAGGTCTCTACCTGGTCCTGGGACAGAGAAAATGGCTATGGTCAGCATCTCCTCACCGGGGATGAGGCACCTTTCCGGCTCTCCCCTATCCTCTCTCTACACTGATCACATCTGGGACTCCAGTTGATCTAATAACAGGTGATGGTGTAGGCCAGGCATCAGGCAATGAGAAACATTTGAATTTGGCAGGTTCTTCTTCAAAGCGTCCCATGAGCAGCAGATGATATTGCATGTACCTGAGCTCCTATCTCAGGGTGGTGGGTGCTTGCAGTTACCTTCAGAGGAGGGACCTGGGTGCATGAACCCAATTCTTCCCTCAGACGGACTTCCACTCTCCCACCAGCACACACCTATTCATGCAGAGAGTCTTTATGGACACCTGCTTTTGCAGAGACTCCAAAAGTGTGAATTCTTGAGGACTTAGTTCAGAACTGAATAATCACAATCTCTGGGAATGCATTCTGATCATCTTTTACTTAAGGACCACTGATAATTGTTACAGATCTATGTTCAAATAGATATATTCATATATGTATCTATATGCACACATATGTATGCATACATAAATGTCTACATTATAGAAATAGGGCCCTAGTTTTATTTCCTTCTGTTTATTCACTATTTTATGTATTATTATAAAAAGTAAAATTTTAAACATATTTCTTATGTATATTCATGTTATTTAATATATTTATATATTTTCTGTAGTTTTAGCTAAATTTAAATGCCTTGAAACTAAAGTAAGTAATATTATATTGCTGTCTAATTGCTCATGTTTACTAGAGTCTCTTACAAAACTCTACTGCCAGTGTCTTGCAGAAGAGAAATAGATTATGCTACTGAATAGCCACTGAAATATCAAAAAGACATGGCACATTTGATAGTCTCTTAATAATTTTTGTTGTTTAATTGATACATTTTTCTTAATAATAAATTATACTCACCCTCCTTCTTCTCTATTGAATTCCTCTTTCTCTCCTAACTCCACACTCCTACATGTCAAGATGGAGTCATCAGAGAGTAAGAGAGTGCTGGCTCAGTGAATAATGATTCTAGGAAAATTTTCAGGAAGAGGAATCCCATAGCTATTAGTAATCACACTTAGAACATCTACATAGCTGACATCCAGAGAATGTGGAGGTCCTATGCTGAGGAAATACAACTAAAGTTCTATTTTTATAGTTTAAGTATAGTTAGTAGAAGGCTGTTTTTTATACTACTGAACAAAAAGACACCAATAAGAAGTTCTTAAGTGTTTTTATGACTTGGACTAATTCTTTCTCCATAAATAATTGGGCAAGCAAGTCTGCCCTGGGAAAGTTTGCAGATCCTAATGCCATTGTGTTTTATCACAAAATCGCTTTTACTAATAAACAACAACTCTAATATTACATTCAAATATTTAATAGTTTATCATGAGCCAAATCTTGTCCCCCATGCTCAACCTGCTTTGTTAAATTTTAGTCTGACAATATGTGATTTGTACCATTATAGCTTTTGTATTATAGACGTTTGCTCATATGTGTTATTGCTATGGATATTATGAGAGTAATTGATCATAAAATATTGATTGTCTAAACTCATTCAACAATCATGCAGTAAGTATTTGAATAAGAAATATTCAGTAATAATTATTATAAGTACTTGAAGCAATTTGAAATATATTCAGTACCATTATTTCACTAATCATTCATTGCAGTAGCAACAATACTGTGTTTATAAAGGAAGATTATGGATAGAACAATTTACTTAACCATAATTATTATTTTACTACACAATGTATAACAAAATAGTATGTTATATGATTTATAGATACCTTAATTATACAAAATTTGAAAGAAAGGAAGCAGAATGGTGATATATGTTGTTAAACCTGAGGTTTTTTTTTCCTTCAGTCATTTTAGAAAACAATAAAAAAACTCAGAATTGACATTAAAACTGAACTATATATTTAACTCTCTATATATCAATAACTTACAGATTAATGTCAGAATGTGTAATGTTTTTATTAAAATTATCTGGGTGGGGTGGCTGAAGTAATTGTGTGGAGATTTAGGTAAAAAATATTGGCAATGACTTGGCGAAGATTGATGTTTGGTATATGTATATAATTTTCATAAAAATATTACTAGTTAGAAAAAGCATAGATCAATATGCAATTAAAAACTCTGATGAGTTCACAAGCAAGCAAATAGTTATTTCATCCGAACATTGTAGTACAGTTCAGTAAGTGCATGAATCTCTCTTCCTCAACTGAAATGCAATTAGCAACCATGAAATTATACAATTTTCCATTTGCCTTTACCTTCTTATAATAATTGTGGCTAACAACCATCTAAATTATTCATTTCATATGGTGAATAAGTGATTATTTTTAAAGCAAATCCTGTGGCTTTTAAATTGCTTTTCTTCATTTTTCAGATGGCCCAGACTGAGTTAAATGCTTCTTAATGAAGAATAGTGCCTCACTGAACTATGCTTTGTCTGTGAATTAGAGGAATACTCTGAGATTACTAAATTCCAGTATTGCCTCTCAAAGTGAGATGGTATCATGCTAGAACTTTGCATCTCTTCACTATGGGAATTCTTTCTGAAATTTTTTTTTTGTCTTACTTTGTTTTAGAAAGAATATACTCCTATTTGATGATTACTTTAAGGAAGTTGGTTGAATCAATCTTGACATAAACAGAAATTATAAAATGAGTAGAAGCATTTTGTATGAGGGGAGAAGGGCAAAAAAAAATGTAAAAAGACAAAAAAAATTATTCCTGTTTTCCTTGCTTGTCTTCCTCCTGGCACTTTTTATAAAGGGAAGATGCTAACCAAATTGCTTGTATCCAAGGGATTGACAGGAATGTATATTTTTAGAAAGTGAGATGAATATGCTAGAGCCATTTTGTCTTTCTGATCTTTTTTTTCAAATGTACTTTTAAATACATCATTCACTTCTGTATAGTGAAGGCGTCCTGAACTTGGTTGTACATGTGATTATCTCACTTTTCCTTTTACTTTGATTCCACTCAGAGAGGTAGATGAATAAAATAAAGCCAAAATTTAAGAAACAAGAGAAGTGTTTTCACTAAAAAATTTACTGTATCTCAGCCTTCACCAGACCCTGTGTCACAGCGTAGGGTTAGCTCATCAAAGAATGCTGAATTTTAATTTGGATGTTGTTCCTTTCCTATAGCTAGTTCTTCATGATTGTGTGTGTGTGTGTGTGTGTGTGTGTGTGTGTGTGTGTGTGTGTATGCAAGCACATTTGCATTTATTTTATTTTATTTTATTTTTTATTTATTTTTTTTTTTTGAGTTGGAGTCTCACTCTGTCACCCAGACTAGAGTGTAGTGGCTGCTCCCAGCTACCGCAGCCTCAACCTGCTGGGCTCCGGTGATCCTTCCGCCTCAACCTTCCAAGTAGCCGGAATTACAGGTACGCGCTACCATGCCCAACTGATTTTTTGATTTATTGTAGAGATGAGGTCTCGCTGCCCAGGCGGGTCTCGAACCCGCGGGCTCAGGCAATCCACTCACCTCAGCCTCCCAAAGGCGCGGGATTACAGGCTGAGCCACCGAGGACGGCTCACACTTGCATTTAAGTGAGAGCCATCATAGGTGACTGGTCAGATGTTTCTGAAACATCAGATCAAAATAACATACAATTATCACAAGTAAACCTTAATTCTACAGATTCTACTTATACATTTAGTAAAGGTATCATTTTAGCATGAAATTATTATTATTATTATTATTATTTATTTATTTATTTATTTTTGAGTTGGAGTCTCACTCTGTTGCCCAGACTGGAGTGCAGTGGCCGCTCCCGGCCACCGCAGCCTCGACCTGCTGGGCTCCAGCGATCCTTCCGCCTCAGCCTTCCGAGTAGCCGGAATTACAGGCATGCGCTAACACGCCCGGCTGATTTTTTGATTTATTGTAGAGATGAGGTCTCGCTGCCCAGGCGGGTCTTGAACTCGCAGGCTTAGGCAATCCACTCACCTCAGCCTCCCAAAGGCACGGGATTACAGGATGAGCCACTGAGCCTGGCTATTTTTTACTTAATGGCTGAAGATTTAGATCATATTATAAAATTATTTCAGTGGGCAGATGATTTATTCTTAAGCATGTGTGCCTGACTCAGTTGCTATGTATACAGTTGATGCAAACATACCAAATTAAAGCTTGAAAGTTCCAAAATCCAGAAACATTCACTTTTATTTATATCTGTTTTTGATTGAGGTTGTGGTTGACAAAAAAGCACTTCACTAAGATATGGAAATCCTGTTTCCTTCTTTGCTCTCTTCAGTTGCCAGCAATTGATTTTGTGGCCAGCAGGAGCATCATATGCAGATGTGTCTTTATTATGTCTGCTCTCCTCTTGACTTGAACTTATATTTCATCAGAAAGCAATTATATAACCTTAACAGTGTCAAAATTATAATGTATCTCCAAATTTTCAAAAACCTTTTGACTTTTTTATTTATCAAAAACTGACAAATATCTAATCAAGTAGGCACTCCTTTAGCTAAATTAGACAGAGACACTAATTTAGCTACATTCTTCTGTATTTAAAAAAAATAATGAAATATCATCTGTTGGGTATACTAGTCAGGTATTGGGTATGCTATTTATATAAATAAATTAGTAATATGAAATGAAATTAAATAGTAAACAATTAATTGTAAACTGATTAGTGTATTTAAGTACATCAAATATACAATATTTTTATTTTAAAATTGTGAGGTACAAGTCAACGTTAGTTATACAAATATTCATTGTGCAGGTACTCTTGTTGATGAGGTGTGACCCCCTTTCCCCACAGATTTTGTCTACTATCAATCCACCTCCCCATCCACCCTTCACCTCACAGTTTCCCTCTACTGTCAATCCTTTTCTTATAGTATAATGGTAGTTGTTCAAGGTCCACTTTTGAGTGAGAACATGTGATACTCAGATCTTTGTTTCTGTTAAAGGTCACTCAATACTATAAACTCTACTAATACTATAAACTTCCATCCAGGTTGCTGCGAAATTCATAATTTTGTTCTTCTTTAGAGCTGTGCAATATTCCATTGTGTTTATGTACCACATTTTTTCATCCAGTCCTGTTTAAATGGGAAGCATGGTTGGTTCCATGTTTTTACTATTGTGAACAATGCTGTGATAAACATACGTGTGCAGGTATCTTTTTTTAGAGTGACTTGAGTTCTTCTGGGTATATTCCTAGGAGGGGAATTGCAGGGTCATATGGAAAGTCGATTTTTAGATGTTTTAGGAATCACCACACTGATTTCCACAGAGGCTGTACTAGTTTGCACTCCCACCAACAGTGTAGAATTGTTCCCTTTTCACCACATCCTCTCCAGCATCTTATTTTTTGAGTTATGGATGATGGCCATTCTGACTGGAATTACGTGGTATCTCAGTGTAGTTTAAACTTGCATCTCCTTGATGACTAGTGAGGCTGAACATTTTTTCATGTATCTGTTGGTTGCTCATGCATCTTCTTTTGAGAACTGTCTGTTCATATCATTGGCCCACTTTGTAATGGGACTGTTTTTTTTTTTCTTTTCAGCATGTTTGAGATCCTTGTAGATCCCTAATGTTAGGCCTTAGTCAGACATGGAGTTGGCAAATATTTTTTTTTTTCCCAGTGTGTGGGCTATCTCCCTGATCTCTTGATGGTTTCTTTGGATTTGCAGGAGCTTGTCAGTTTAATGAGATCCCACTGTCTATCTTATCTCTTATGGCTTGGGCACTTTGGATTTTGCTCAGGAATTGGTTTCCAGTTCCAACTTCCATAAGAATGTCTCGTGCATTTTCTAAGGTTCTTATAGGTTGAGGTTTTATATTTAGGTCTCTGATCAATTTAGAGTTAATTTTTTGTGTATGGGGATAGGTAGGGATCCTTTTTCAATCTTTTGCATGTGGTCAGCCAGTTTCCCGGCATCATTTACTGAATAGGTTCTCCTCTCCCCAGTAGTGGGTGGTGGAGGCTTTGTCGAAGATGAGTTGGTTGAGATATTGAGGTTTTGCTTCTGGATCTCAATTCTATTCCATTGGTCTATATGCCTGTTCTTGTACCAAGACCAGGCTGTTTTGATTATTGCAGCTTTACAATAAATTTATAGTCTGGGAGTGTGATACCTCCTGCTTTGTTTTTGTTGTTGTTGTCTGTTTGTTTATTTGCTTTTTTTTTTTTTTTTTTTTTTTTTTGGCTGGAGTATTGTTTTGGCTATTCTTGGTCATTTATTTCTCCATATGAATTCCCGTATCTTTTTTTCTAGGTCTGAGAAGAATGTTGCTGGTAATTTGGTGGGCATTGAATTAAATCTGTAGATTGCCTTAGGTAGAATGGACATCTTTGTAATGTTGATTCTTCCAATCCATGAGTATGCAGTATTTTTCTACTTGTTTGTGTCATCTTTGATTTCTTTGAGCAGTGTTTTGTAGTTTTCATTATAAAGGTCTTCACGTCTCTGGTTAGGAAGATGCCAAGGTGTTTCATTTTTATTGTGGCTATTGCAAATGGAATTGTGCTTTTTATGTGGGTTTCTGTTTGTTTATTATTGGTGTATAGAAATGTGACTGTCTTTTGCACCTTTATTTTATACCCCGAGACTTTGCCAAAGTGCTTTATCAGTGCAAGGAGATTTTTGACAGATTCTCTTGGGTTTTCAAGATATACAATCATGTCATCTGCAAAGAGAAATAACTTGACTTCCTCTTTTCCTATTTGGATACCCCAGATCACTTTCTCTTCTCTTGCTCTAGCTAGGACTTCCAAAACTATAATGAACAGGAGGGGTGAGAGTGGACATCCTTGTCTTGTTTTCAGGGAAAATGATTCCAATATTTATCTGTTTAGCAGTATGCTGGCTTTGGGTTTCTTGTAGATGGCTCTTACTATTTTGAGGTATGTTCCTCACCTATGCCTAGATGTTCAAGGGTTTTTACCAAGAAGCGGTGCTGGATTTTATCAAAAGCTTTTTCTGCATACAATGATATAATCATGTTGCTTTTGTTTTTACGTCTGTTGATGTATTTGGTTATGTTTATGATCTTACAAATGTTGAACCAGCTTTACATTCTGGGGATGAAGCCTACTTGGTCATGACTGATGATTTTTGAGATGTGTTGTTGAATACGATTTGCTAGGATCTTGTTGAAAATTTTGGCATCTATGTTCCTCAAAGATATTGGCCTGTAGTTCTCTTTCTTTAGTGGGTCTTTATCTGGCTTGGTTATCAATGTGATATTAGCTTTATAAAGTGATTGGGGAGAATTCTATCTTTCTCAATCTCCTGTAATACTTTCTTTCTTTCTTTCTTTCTTTCTTTTTTTTTTTTTTTTTTTTTTGAGTTGGAGTCTCATTCTGTCACCCAGGCTGGAGTGCAGTGGCACGCTCTGCCACCGCAGCCTCGACCTGCTGGGCTCCAGCGATCCTTCCACCACAGCCTTCCAAGTAGCTGGAACTACAGGTGCACGCTACCACTCCTGTAATACTTTCAATAGGATTGGTATTAGTTCCTCGTTATAGGTCCTATAGAATTCTGCTGGAAAGCCATCTGGTCCTGGGCTTTTTTTTTTTTGTAAGTAGTTTTCTTATGACATAGTCAATTTTCTTGATTGTTATTGGTCTATTTAGGGTCTCTATTTCTTCTTGTTTCAACCTAGGGAGGTTGTGTGATGTCAAAAAGTCCTCCATTTCCTTTAGGTTTTCAAGTTTGTTTTCATACAAGTGTAAATATTAGTCTCCGATAATCTTTTGTATTTCTTCAGAGTCAGATGTGACTTCATCTTTTGTGTTTCTGATTGTGTGGTTTGGGGGGCTTTTTCTCTCTTTTTATTGGTCAGTCTAGCTAGGGGATCATCAATCTTGTTTATCCTTTGAAAGATCCAGCTTTTTGTTTCATTGACTTTTTGTATTAACTTTTAGTCGTCTATGTCTCAGATTTAGGGTTTTATTTTGGTGATCTGGATTCTTCTGCTGATGTTAGGGTTTTGGTGGTCTTGCTGAGATAGGAGATAGCTAGAAAAAAGGCTAAGCAGACAGACAGACAAGTCCTCTGGTAACAATGTGGTGAACTCCTGGCAGACCTCTCAGGCTCAGTGTTGGTAAACATGCTCCCTGCAAGCCTCCAAGCTAGAGCTAAAGTCCTCACTGCTGAGATCAAAAAGCAACCAATCAACTCACCATTAGGCCATACCTCCTGCCATTGGTCCTTAATACTGACCAATCAAAACAGCAAGTGCTCACACCTAGTGCTAGCCATTGGCTTGTACTTAGGGTTACATAAGCACCAGGTTTTTGGCCCCAGATAAGCAACCAGTTTGGGCCCCCTCCCACTGTGGGAGCTTTTCTGTCCTCAATAAATCCTGCTTTCTCACTTTCTGGCTGTCCATGTCCCTCATTCTTCCTGGGCATGAGACAAGAACCTCAACACTGAAGAGCTGCAGAAGATCATTGGAGTTGAAAAGTCGTGCACCCCAGAGGCTGGCTTGCCAGCTGATAGAGCCAGCTGAACCAGGAGAGCTGCTAGAGGCAGGTGAGAGTCCAAAGCTGAGACACTTGAGGACTTGTCTTGCCAGTCCATTAGAGCCAACACCCTCAGTGCTTGACTTGCCAGTCCCTTCGCACAATTGCTACACTCTCGGGGCTTGGCTTGCCAGCTCATTAGAGCTGACACTTCTGGGGCTAGGCTTGCCAGCCCTTTGAAGACTCTGGAGCTTGACTGGTCCATTGAGCTGACACTCTTGAAGTTCAGGCTGATCTGAAAAATCCACATAATTGCTTTTCCAGCTTCCTTAGGTCACCTGTTAGACTGTTGACTTGTGATCTTTCCATTTTATTCATGTGTGTTTGTTGAGATGTGAATTCCCCTCTTATTACTGTTTTCATGGCATCCCAGAGATTTTGGTAAGATGATTCTTAATTTTCATGTGTTTCCAGATGTTTTGTAATCTCTGTTTTGATTTTCATGTTGATCCAGGAGTTGCTTGGCATCATGCTCTTTAGTGTCCATATTTTTGTGGGATTTGTGGTAACTTGTTGGTGTGGATATTTATTTTTATTCCACTTTCATCTGAGAAAGTGCATGGAAAATTTCAATCTTATGAAATTTGTTTTTGCCTGATTTATGGCCAAGGATGTGGTCGATCTTAGAGTACGTTTCATGTGGTGATGAGTAGAATGTATATTCTGTGGTTGTTGGTTGGAGCGTTCTGTAGGTATCAATTAAGTCCATTTGGTCAAGAGTCAGATTGAGGTTCTGGATCTCCTTGCTGATTTTTTGTCCTGATGATCTGTCTAGTGTTGTGAGTGGGGTATTAAAGTCCCCAGCTATAATAGTGTTAGAGTCAATATCTTTTTTAAGTTTACCTAGAAGTTGCTTTATGAATGCTGGTACTCCTATGTCGAGTGTGTATATAATTAGGATGAATATTTCTTGTTGAAGAATTCAACCTTTTATCATTATGCAGTAACCTTCTGTATCTTTTTAAATTTTTGATAGCCTAAGGGTCTTTTGTCTGAAATTAAAATTGCAACTCCTGCTCTTTTGTGGTCTGTTCACCTGAAATTTTGCTTCCCATCCTCTAACTTTGTTTTTTTTCTGGGGGGGGTTCTTTTTTTTTTTGAGTTGGAGTCTCACTCTGTCACCCAGACTGGAGTGCAGTGGTCGCTCCCGGCCACTGCAGCCTTGACCTGCTGGGCTCCAGCGATCTTTCCACTTCAGCCTTCCAAGTAGCTGGGATTACAGGCATGCACTACCATGCCCGGCTAATTTTTTGATTTATTGTAGAGATGAGGTCTCGCCAAGTTACCCAGGCAGGTCTCGAACCCATGGGCTCAGGCAATCCACTCACCTCAGCCTCTCAAAGGCGTGGGATTACAGGCTGAGCCACCGAGCCCGGCTCCATCCTCTAACTTTGAGTTTGTGAGTGTCCTCTTTGGTTTGATGAGTCTCTTGGAGACAATGTATTGTTGCCTCATGATATTTTATCCATTTTGCCATTCTATGTCTTTTCAGTAGTGCATTTAGTCAATTCATATTCAGGCTACTTATTGAAATGTGAGGGTTTATCCCTGTCATGAGGTTCTTATAGAGTTCTTATTGTTTCTGTTTGTTTGTTTTCTTTCTTTCTTTTGGCTTTTCAGTTGATTCATGTGTATTTTCAATCTTTTTCCTGTGTTCTTGTGAAGAATGTTGTCATTCTTTTTTCATTTTCTTCTTGTTTAATACTTTCTCAGCTGTTTCTTGTAGAGGTGGTCTGGAGGCAGTGTAAGTTCTTTTTTTTTTTTTTTTTTTTTTTTGAGTTGGAGTCTGACTCCGTCACCCAGACTGGAGTGCAGTGGCCACTCCCAGTCACCACAGCCTTGACCTGCTGGGCTCTGGTGACCCTTCCACCTCAGTCTTCCAAGTAGCTGGAACTACAGGAGCGCACTTCCACACCCAGCTAATTTTTTGATTTATTGTAGAGAATAGGTCTCGCCAAGTTGCGCCGGTGGGTCTCGAACCCGCGGCTCAGGCAATCCACTCACCTCAGCCTCCCAAAGCACTGGGATTATAGGCTGAGCCACCGAGCCTGCCTCATTGTAAGTTCTTAGGAATTGGATATCTTGGAAAGATTTTAATTCTCCCTCACTGATGAAGCTTAGCTTAGCTGAGTAAGTTATTCTTGGTTGAAATGTTTTATCTTTGAAAACTTTGAAGACTGGGCTCCAAGTTCTCCAAGCCTGAAGTGTTTCTGCAGAAAAATCTGCTGCTATACTAACTGGTCTTCTCTGGTAGATAGTCTGAACTTTTTTTCTTGCTGCCTTTAGGATTTTTTATTTTGTAGCTACTTTGCTTAGAAGAATTATTCTGTGTCTGGGAGTCAGTCTTCTCATTTGTTGCCTTGCAAGGGTTCCCTGAATTTCTTGTGTTTGAATTTTCTCATCACTGATGAAATGAGGGAAGTTTTCTTGAATAATGTCATGGAATGTTTGTTCCTGGGTGGTCACTGTCTCTCTTTCTGCCTCAGGAAGTCCAATTACTCTTAGGTTTGTTCTCTTGAAGTAATCATTCATCTCCTGAAGATTTTATTCTGTCTTTTTAAGCTTCTTTTCTATGTTTTTGACAGTTTGGGTTAGTTCTATATTTTGGTCCTCAAGCTCTGAGATTCTTTCTTCTGCTTGGCTAATTCTGCTTTCCATACTTACTATTTTGTTGTTTATTTCATTCACAGTATTCTTTACTGCTGTTATCTCAGTTATCAACTCCTTCCTATTTTCCTTTTGTCTCTCCTCAATTCCTTTTATTCTCTCTATTAGTGTCTTGATGTCCAGGTTTGGAGTATGCGACCAGTCTGTCTGGGGGCTCTTCATTTTTTTGCATTCTAACGTGTTTTCTTCTTTTTATTTTTTGTCATTTGTGTAGATTTTCCTTCGCACTCTTTCCTTTTTCCTGTCTTAGTTCAGGGATGGCAGGTTTGCTTTTGCTTCTGTTTGCTCAATCTTCTATTCTTCCTTATGTGAATGCTCTAGCTTTATTCAAATCTGAAGCTGGACTGTCGGTTGGGGGCTATACTTTTTTGCAATGTTGAGATTTAATTGGGGTGGGAGCTGTGATTCAAAATCTGTCTGCAGATCCCAGTATCCACTAACAGGTATATGGATATCCTGGAACCCACTTTTCACTGCCTTGCAATCTGTCCATGCAGTGGGGGTATAGGTTTTCTCCCTGAAAGAAAAATGTGGTAAGAAGAAGAAAAAAAATGGAACAGGGAAGGGGGGAAGAGGAAGGTGGAGAGAGAGAAGAGTAAGAGGGAAAACACACAAATATACCAACTAACAATTGAAAAGAGACACAAAGACAGAAAAGAGAAAACAAAAACTAAAATATACAATCATACAGACACACAAGCTAATCAATCTTCTTATTGATGTACTATTCCCTGCACACACATGAAGTCTAAAGAAAAAAATCAGTAAACTAACATAAGCAAAGCAAGTATGAAAACGTTATCAATAATAGTAAGAAGAGAGCAAAAAGAAAAAAAAAGATGAGTAAAACAAAGAATAAAAATAAAAAATTAAAACAAGGGAACAAAGCACACTCTGAGATTGTTCCTTTAAGACCAATGTTCTTTCAGTTCTGATCTCTAGCTTTCATTGCAAGCTAGTAGGGTTGCTCACAGTTAGGGCGAGATGTCCCAGGCCTGCTGTGGAGGGAGGGTGAACCAGATCTGGATGCAGTTGACTTGTTGCCTGTCAAGTCTGCCACTCAGATCTGACCTATGTCCAGTCTAGCATAGTGGATCTGTCTCTCCCATTTTGATGCTATTACTCTAGTTCCCAAGTTCAAGACTAGACAGAGCTGGGTAGAACTGGGTGGGACAATGTAGGTCTCTGCCTTGTCTCAGGGTTCCAGCTGATCTCTTGTCCCTCCATGGCTGGGGGTCAAGCTGCGGAAGGTGGAGATTGAGGCAGCCAGGCACTGCAGGTTGGAGTGGCTCAGGGCAGCTCAGACAGGGTAGAGCAGGGAGGTGTAGCAGGTGGGGGAGCCTGGAACTCCATGGGGCTGGGAGCCAAGGGCCACCTAGTGTGGGGGAGTGGCAGCAGCAGTGGCATCAGCAGTTCAGTGTGTGGGAAGTGCTCCATGGGGCTGGGAGCCGAGGGCCACCCCAGGTAACAGGGCGGCGGTGGCAGAGGCCGCAGCAGAGCAGTGCGTGGAGTCAGTGTCTGCCAGTTGCAGGCCTATGCAGCTGGCTGAAGAGCAGGCTGGCAGTGACAGGAGCAGCAGTAACTGAGGGAGAGCAAGAATCTTTATGGACACTCGCTTTCATGAAGGGTCTCACAGACTGAGCTGCCCCATCACCATCTAGCCAGAAGTCCCTAAATATGCAATTTTTAAATGAAAGTTTTTCCCTTCTCTTTAGTTATGGAGATAATGAACTTAAACTTTCTTTAAAACAATAAATGTGAAGGCATAATCAAGTACCAAGTTTGGCCTTATATACTTACACATCTTTTATCCACATTCATTCTCATTCATTGTTAGTCAGCATAATCACCTACTAAAAAAGACCTGAAATAAATAATTTATTCAATAGTATGAACCATATTACCAAACATTTTGTGGTGGTCAATATATTGAGTTGCTTACATCATTTTGTGAACTTACATTATGTGGAGTGTTTCCTAAATGTGAGAATACTATAGGTTCCATAAAACAAGTTTCACATCTCTCAAGCATGCCAAGGCCACAGATAAGTGAAGTGTGCTTGTGGAAGATATAAATGTAGGACAAAGATAGCGATAGCTTGTAATTGCCAGGACTCAGAATATGACAGCAAGTAGATCTTAATCTCTTAACTGACAATAGTAACTGAGTAGAAATTCATGCATCTTGTTTAATATGTATTCTGATTTTTTTTAATTCAGAAATTTGCTACTTATAATTATGGTATATCCAACTTTGTCATTTTTGGCAAAAAAATAAGTTTTGAATGTCTTTGTATAGGCAAATCCCATCAAGCAAAATTAAATGCATTTTTCTGAGGAATTCCAACTAGGAATTGTGTTTCTATAGTTCCCCAAATAAATATATATTCCTTCACATGCCATTCAGCATCTTCCACAGTATAAGGTCCAACCTCACTTAAATACTTAAATTCCTTTCTCTGTATTCTGTTAATCACATTTCTACATTTATTCATACTATTTTCATCTAGTTTATGTTTCCATTTTTTTCATGGCTCACATCAGATGTTATATTTTTCAAGAAGTTTATTTTTCCCAACCCATAATTATATTTGATGCTTTTTAAATTTTTTATCCTGAAGAACCAGGAAGTATTTATTTTCACATATGGCATTTAAGTCAGTTTGCTTGATAGTCACATGGTTGCAGGTACTCCATAGACACAGTATTTGCACCAATGGATACATTCTACCTCAGGGCCTACCTAGCTTCGACTTGGTAACAGGGAGTTTTCAGTGGTGTGGTAATACAGAAAGTGAGAGAACACATGTGTACCAAGCCCTTATAAAATACCAGGCATTTGCTTTTATTTCTGGAAAATATTTGAGTTATTGTTGATTTTGTAAATTCTGCACTGTTCATTCAAAATAACTTGTATGCTGTAGCTTAAGAAGTGATATATTTCCTAGGAATTCTTTATCAGAGAAAAAATATTTGATGTAGATTTCATAATTTATCCACTTATGTATTGGCATGCCCATGTTGTCAGGTGAAAAACATTTGTTCTCTTCAGAATATTATGCTATAATGATTCTTTTAAAAAGTCTGTTATAAATATTCCCTTAAAAGTTAAATAAAATGATAACTGCTGGCAGTAATATGAAGAAATTAAAAGTTTCTCTTGGTATTGAAAGCAATTTTGTGCCTATTGTTTATAAAAGGGGTGTTTTCTCAGAGACTTACCTTTTATCCCATGACATAGTTGATGCTCCCACAAGTCCCATCAGATCAGACCATTTGCTTTTAGTCTGGCATCCTTCCATTTACTCCACATAAAGTACCTAGAATCACCTTTCTAAAACACACCTTGATTATACTACTCCTATATTTAAAAGGTTTTCATGGCTTGTCATGAATTGTAAAATAAATTTCAGTTCCTTACCAAGGCATTGAACAATTCCTTTAATCTGAATCCAACCTATCTCTCTATCCTCATTTATCTTTTATAATTCCTCTTTGTTGAGCAAACTCTTTGCCTTATCAGAAATATTTTGAAACTATATCTGTCAGGGTGTAATGCAAGAAATTGAAAACACTCTTAATATTTTTATCAAGAAAGTAATTCAGGACAGGAAATTAAGTGACTATAAACTAATGGAAATGCTGAAGGATAAAAATCAGATTCCAACCTGGGGTCCAGGACTAATTCTCACAAAAATGATGAACTGAGTAACTAGGGCAGCCTCCATCTCTGAAGCCACCATAGAGATTTATGTCAGAATAAAAAAATTCATTCCCAGAGCTGACACCTGACTTTTAGAATACTGAAAAGTAGACAATGAACAGAACTTCAAAAAATGGTCACCAAGATTGAACTAAAAAGTGATTTCTGTGTCATATTCTCTTTTCATTTATTGTTTTTCAACATTCCTTTGGAGAAAATCAGCTTCCTCCACTGGACAAAGAAAAACTCTCTGGGAGACACTGACCTTCTTTCTTGAAATCCTATTTTATTTGGAAGTTCTTTCTGGTATCTCTGCATTTAACTGAGTGAGGTCCACAGATATTTCTCATATAATCCATTTATTTGTAGGAAAGCATGGGTTATCTGGTAGACTAAGTGATTTAAAAGGCACAGGAAGAAAATTTAAGAGAGCGAGAGATTGAGAAACAGTTCAGATATCTGAAAATGTGAGTTTATCTTAATGGATTCTATTTCTGTTTCCTAATCATTGAGCATTGTAAGAATGATCATTTGTGACTTGGCCACTTTATACATGTTACCTCTTAATCAACCCCTTCACATTCACTATCCTTGTAGGTATTCTTACCTCAGGAAATGTAGTCTCAGTAAAGTAAGAAATTTTCCCAAATTTAAGTAGAAAATGTTAACACTCAAATATAATTCTGACTACTTCCAAGGCTCTATATTCTGTAAAGTAACTTCCATTTTTATGTTTAAAGTTTATGCCAGTAGAAAATATTTTTAAAATATCGTAGTTTTACATTGTTTAGAACTATGGAAAGATGGGAAATGGAAATGCACATGATTCAGCTAAACTCAATAAAAAGGTAATTTTAAATATATTTCATTGTAAAAGAATAATTTACATTATTCAAATGGTGTAGAGTGTGGATTATTTGGCAAGTGTTCAAGTTATTCACAGGGGGAAAGCAATAGTATTTTGCACTGTGGACAATTATTGGTACAACGTGTACTTTTTCCCTTTAATAATTGCATGTTCCCTTTTGTCACATCTGCACAATACAGAATAATTAAAGTACATTAGCTGCATTGTGGAAAGGACATTTGGTTTTAATTAACATTAGACAATAAGAAAGGCAATTTGCTTCATATAACTATTCATTATTTGTTGCACACGTACACACACACATACACAGAGCCTAACACAAAGGCAACTCAGTAAAATGCTGCAAAGCTTCTCAATTTGGAGTTACACTAGAACATATGAAATGTTCTATGCAAAATGTTTTCTTTCTTACTGTAAACATCTAAGACAATTGTGTAGCATTCCAATGTAAAACAGATCTTAAAACAGAAGTCAACTTTATGGTGATTTGTTTTTCAAAATTGAGCTTTATAATCAATAAAACCTCCTGGTGTTTATTTTGCAGAACCAGAAAGTCAAAACCCACTGGAGACTAAAATTACAATGGACCATTGTGTTGAGTAGGGTTTAAGAATCAAAAGTTGCCGGGCTTGGTGGCTCAGCCTATAATCCCGCGCCTTTGGGAGGCTGAGATGAGTGGATTGCCTGAGCCCGCGGGTTCGAGACCTGCCTGGGCAGCGAGACCTCATCTCTACAATAAATCAAAAAATCAGCCGGGCGTGGTAGCGCATGCCTGTAATTCCAGCTACTCGGAAGGCTGAGGCGGAAGGATTGCCGGAGCCCAGCAGGTTGAGGCTGCGGTGGCCGGGAGCGGCTACTGCACTCCAGTCTGGGCGACAGAGTGAGACTCCAACTCAAAAAAAAAAAAAAAAAAGAATCAAAAGTTATCTGACACTTTTGAGTTATCTAATACTGTTTGGTGTAAAAGGAGTGTATCTTAAAATTGAGTGTGTCAATCAAACTCATTTCATATAGAGTAAAATTGCATTTAGATTACCTGTGTGCTAAATTTTAGTCCCAGTTCTCTGCCAGGTGGATATTCACCAGGTGTATCAGTTAGCTTTTGCTCCAAAACAAACCGCTCCAAAATGTATTGGTTTAAAATAATAAACATTATTTATCTCATGAATCTGGATTTGGCAGTTGGGCTAGCCGTATCTGGGCAAATATGTTTGTTCTCTGTGGTCTCTCAACTTCAGCAGGCTAGCTGGAGCATGTTTTTGTTTACTGGCAAATGTGAAGGATTTAAAGAAAAGAATGGAAGTAACTCTGGACTTCCGAGTCCTAGGTTCAGAACTGGCATGCTGTGAAGAATACTGTATCCTATTAGTGAGCTAAGTCACACAGTCAGCCAATATTCAAGGGAAAGGAAAAGAAATTTCATCATTCAATGGAAAAAAAAAATCCAAAGCCACTTAGAAAGGGCATGAAGTTAAGGAAGACTGAAGAATTTTCAATCTTCAATATACTAGACAATGTTGGAAAACATTTTTTTGGTTAGATATTTCTCTTGATAATGATGTATTCTCCAACTAGAAGTAGGTTTCAGAGGAGGTATAAAAGCCTGAGTAGAACAAAAAGAATGATTCTCCCTCTGGTAGGAGAAAATTGTTCCTACCTGACAGACTTCAGATTCAGGTATTGGCTTTTTTTTTTTGATTTGGGACTTGACTGAAACATTGATTCTTGCTGGGGCTCAAGCTAGTTGGCTTTTGGACTGAAACTACATGATCAGCTCTCTTGGTTCTCAGACTTTCAGATTCATACTAGAAATAAACTGTCAGCATTCCTGATCTCCAGCTTCCAACTTACACTGCAGATTTGGGATTTGCTAAGCTCCATAGTCATGTGAGTCAATTTCTTATAATAAATTGCTACACACACACACACACACACACACACACACACACACATACACGCACACACGCACACAGACACACATCTCATTAGTTTTATTTCCCTGGAGAATCCTTATATAGAGAGAGTGTGTCCCATTCTTTTGAATTGAACATTATACCTCAAAAGTACTTTCTGAACTCTAACCCCTCTCCATCTCCCACCTTATTGGTGTCCTCATTGTCTATTATTTCTATTGTTGTGATCATTTCACTCCCAGAAATGAGTAAGAATATGCAGTGTTTGGTCTTTTTGTTTATGACTTAGTTCACTTAGCATGATGATCTCCAGCTCATTCCATGTTAGTGCAAAGGACATGATTTTTGATAGTGATGATTTTATCTTCCTATCTTTATTATGATGACTTGCAAGGCAAGGATGACACTGTTTCTTTGTAGCATATATACAATCTACAATTCTAGATATCTAAATTGCTATGGAGGCTAAATTAATTATGTCTTCTCTCTGTCTCTCTCTCTGTATACATGCACATATATATATATATATATACACACACACATACTGTATATACATATAAATAATATATATGATTTATATATTCTTACACATTTATGCATGCACTATGTGAGTAAATATGTATATATAGATAAGAATAGATAAAGAGAAAATTTGATATATATTTATGCTTAAATTACCACCTGATTGTCAGATATAATAAATGACATATTCTAGAAATTCCAATATATTCATAGTCTCAGCCTATCTTCCTCTTTTCACACCTTGATATATTATTTTTAGCAGTATTTATATGCATGTGAAGAGGAAAAACTATTACATCTATTGGAAAACACGCAAAATGGCATAATTGGTGGAATTTTTAAAAATATTTTTTCATTAAGTCTGTAGATTGCCTTGAGTGGGATGGACATCTTAACAGTGTTGAATCTTCCAATACATGAACATGACATATTTTTTCATTTGTTCATTTCATCATTGATATCTTTGAGCAGTGTTTTGTAGTTTTTGTTGTAAATGTCTTTGACATTCTTGTTTAGGAAGATGCTAAGGTAGTTCTTTTTTTTGTGGCTATTGTGAATGAGCAGCATTCTTCTCCAGCCTGGAAACAACAATACTGAAATGCATATGGAAACATAAACAACCACGAATAGCCAAAACAATCCTCAGCAAAAATATTTTTTAAGGAGGGAGGTATCACACTCCAAGACTTTGAACTTTGTTATAAAGCTAAAATAATCAACACAGCCTGGTATTGAGAACTGGCATATAGACCAATGGAGCAAGACAGAGATTCTGGAAGCAAAACCTCAATTTTTCAACCAACTCATCTTTGACAAAGCTTCCACCATCAACCACTAGGGAGAGGAGACCCTGTTCAGTAAATAGTGCTAAGAAAACTGCTGATCACATGCAGAGAATTAAAACAAGATCCCTGCCTTCCACCATACACAAAAATCAACTCTAAGTGAATCAGAGACCTAAATATATAACTTCAAACTGTAAGAACCTTAGAAAATGCAGGAGATACCCTTATGAAAACTGGAACTGGCAACCAATTCCTGATCAAAATCCCAAGTGCCCATGCCATAAGAGATAAGATAGACAAGTGGAACCTCACCAAACTGACAAGCTTCTGCAAAACCAAAGAAACCATCAAGAGAGCGAGGAGACAGCCCACAGACTGGGAAAAAATATTTGCTAACTGTATTTCTGACAAAGGCCTAACATCTAGGATCTACAAGGAACTCAAATGTGCCAAAAACGAAAAAAAAAAAACAAAAACACACACACACACAGAACAACAACAGCCCCATTACAAAGTAGGCAAAAGATATGAATAGGCACTTCTCAAAGGAAGACTAAAGAGCAGTCAATGTATACATGAAAAAATTCTCATCCTCACTAGTCATCAAGGAGATGCAAATTAAAAGCATACTGAGATACTACCTAACTCCACTCAGGATGGTCATCATCAATAACTCAAAAAGGATGCTGGAGAGGCTGCGGCAGTGGCGGGGGGACACTTCTACACTGTTGGTGGGAGTGTAAGCTAGTACAACTCCTATGGAAAGCAGTTTGACTATTCCTAAAAGATCTAAAAATCGACCTCCCATACCACAACACAATCCCCCTACTAGGAATATACACGAAGGAACTCAAAACATTCTATGAAAATGATACCAGGACACACATGCTTATTGCAGCATTATTCACAATAGCAACAACATGGAACCAACAATGCTGCCCTTTGAAAGAGGACTAGAGTAAAAAAGTGTGGTACATATACACGATAGAATATTACACAGTCATAAAGAAGGACAAAATTATAAACTTCACACCAACTTGGAAGGACTTAGAGTCTACAATACTGAGTGATCTCTCAGAGAAACGAAGAACTGAGTACCATATGTTCTCACTCATAAGCGCCTTGAACAAATATCATAATACTATAAAAAGGGGATTGGCAGTAGTTGGAAGCTGCTGGGGTGGGGGGTGGAGGGCAGAATTGGCAGTAGTGGGAAACTGCCAGGGGGACATACCTCATCAACAAGGGTACCTGCATAATGACCATTTGTATACCTAACCCTGAATTGTGCCCCACATCTTTTAAATAAAACATTAAAAACGTTTATACAAGAGATACATTCTGAAATAAGAATTTAATTTAAAAGAATGAAATGTGGAATGATAGTGATAAAACTTCAAAGCATAAATGTACAAGTTTAAATTTTCTTAAAATTTAATATAAAGCGTGTAAATGAAAATAAGAATCAAAGTTATATTCTTCCAGATTTTTCTAGAAAAAACGTTTTTTGGCTAATTTCAGCTCTGTAAAATAGAATAGATATTATAATAGTCATGGCGTTTTGATACCTTGATGCAATGTAATTCAAAAATTCTAAATTTCTTTAAATGCTAGAGATTTTAATTCTTCTGTTTTAAGGTTGGATAGGAACTCTATTTTTATCTTGATGATTTGTAGTTACACATATCTGGTCACACTTAAACTGTAATCCTGGCTCTTTCAGGAGTACTAATAGAGTTGTTATGAGGAGCTGAAGAGCTTGTATCAGATGATCCTGTAGTTAAATTCTTATTCTACTACTTTAAAATTGTTTTTGATTTTAAGATACTTAAACTTTCTAGTACTCAATTTTCTCATTGATATAGTATGAGTATGAATCATACTTTTTTTCTGGTTATGACTAAATGAATAAAATGCAAGTATGATAGAACACGTGAAGAGTCAGCATTCAACTCAAGATCATAATCCAAACATTAAATGAACCCCTCTAGCTTTCCTACCTAGCTGTGTGTGTGCGTGTGTGTGTGTGTGTGTGTACACACGCACCATGAAAAAGTTAATTTTCTTAACATTCTTATATTTTTTTGTTAAAAATTGAAATTAATGATAACAACCTCATGGCATGATACATATAATTTCGAAAGATACTGTGTATACATGTAACTAGAATGATTTCTAGTAAGTAGATATTAAATAAAGGTTAGCTTTCTTCTTTAAAAAAAAAACAAAAAACACTTTGTCTGTGTGCAGTGGCTCATACCTACAATCCCAGCACTTTGGGAGACCGAGGTGAAAGGCTTGCCTGAGCCCGTGGGTTTGAGACCAGCCTGGGCAACTTGTGAGATCTCATTTCTACAATAAAAAACAAACAAACAAACAAAAGTAAAGTCAAAGTTTAGTGATAGGTTATACTAGCAGAATATGTATAAAGGGCAAGGTCACCTGACCAAGAAGAATCTATGACAAAGGATACAAATATCCTTTGTACTGTAAGGGTAATGAGAAACTGAACCTAGCTTACCTGGTCAGAGCCATACAAGCTGATAAAAACACAACACAAATGTATTATTCCTACTAAGGCATGCAGTTAGGTTCTTAAATTTGTAATTCACCTCCACTACATTACTCTTTCTCATATTTATACATACAAAAATCTATTAATAAGAAAATTTTGTTTGAAACAAATCAATTTTAGTTTGAAATAACCTCTTATGATCACTGATCTCTACTCATATTGTCTGCTGATCCAAATAAATTTTCATAAAGTTTTAAAAATAAATGTATTTCTAAAGGCACTGGAAATTTATAAATTAAAATATTCATTACAATAATTATAAGGTCAAATACAAGTGAAACTTTATCATCCAAAAATTATAGCCATTTTAAAAGCAAAAAATGTATGTGATTTAATGCACACTTCCACACATTAAGGTTTAATTTTAAATTCCATTTGAATAATAAACCGTATTAAGCACTTGATTTTAAATCTCACATCAAAGAGTTCATTCCTTATTTTTTTAAAAATGTATATTTTTAATTTTGTTTAATTTGAATTAGAATCTAATACAAATAATAAATGCAAAGACATACATTTTCTGTGACAGTTACTATTTATATGGTGATTTTTAAAGGAAAAAATCAAAAGCGATCAAAAATGATTAATTTTAATTTTTCCTTTAGAGCATGAGTTTTGTCTTCATTCAACCATATTCATAATTTTCCTAGTTTATAAGATCAATTTTTAAAATTAATTGTTTTTAGAAAGCTACAGAAATAGTGGTAACTTTTCAAGAGGGCTAACAATAAACCAGACTAAGAATATGAACACAGTCAATAAGACATCACCTGATGCTTAAATTAGTTGACTTGTAATCACATCAAGATGTGGGATTTTTCTTAATGCAAAAGATAATATATAGTTGATTTCTTGAAATCACAAAATTTACACTTTCACTTTAATTTCCAACTCCAAGTTGCAAGACATGTATAACAAACTAATAAGCTATATTTTGGATATTTAGAACAAAAGATAAATAACATTTTGATATTTAGTAGGTCAGGAATTACATGCATTACATTTATCTTATTTGATCATTTTTTTAATCTTGAAAAATAAATGTCATTCCCACTTTAGAAATGAAAAATAATGATTTACTCATAGAAATTCTACTTTCATCACTGTTCAACAAAATATATCTATAATTGAGAGTACCAAGATTGTTTTCTAGCCTACTTGTCAATATCCTGGTTGGGTGTGATGTCTCAGGTCTGTATTCCCAACACATTGGGAGTTGGAAGTGGAAAAATTGCTTGAGGCCAGGAGTTCAAGAACAACCTAGGCAAAATGACAATGTCTAGTCTCTAAATAAACACACACACACACACACACACACACACACACACACACACACACACACACACCCTAGGAGAGATGTGCTGCAACTGTGTTCCTAGTTACTAGGGGGCTACAGCAGGAGGATCACTTGAGTTCAGGAGTTTAAAGTTACAGTGAATTATGATTGCCTCCCTGCACTCTAGTCTGGGTGACAGCAGAAGCTTCAATGTTAAAAAAAAGTAAAATAAAATAATTTCCAGATATCCTGTTGTGATGCAGCCTTCTCAAGACATAGTGTTAAAATTACTATTTGACATAGTAGGATTTTGTCTTTACAAAAATAAATTATAAATTAGTGCTCGGGAGGCTCAGTTGGGAGGATTAATTAAGCCCAGGAGGTTGAGACTGTGGTTGTGCCTTGCACTCCAGCCTGGGAGACAGTGAGAGCCCACTTAAGAAAAAAATACTATTGAGTAACTTGAAGTCATGTCTTCAAAATATGGTTATAATTGTTACAACTAAAATTAAAGGACTTTTAGAAAGTCAACAAGGCATATTTGTAAACAAACTCATGTTTTTAGCAACATTTGTAGGTAACATACCACAGCTTCATGAAAAGCAAGACAATCTGCTCCATTTATATTGGGTACAATATAAAATAAAAAAATGTAAAGGTGCTTTTTATTTTAAATTTTCTCTTCAGTTTCTCTTGTACATGAAACAGAAAATTCTGTTTCTCAAACTCAAGAACACGGAGATGAGGTTAGATAAACAAAGCCAGAGGCAGAAGCAAGCAGCTTTATTAGATGTTCTAAACCCTTTATAAGAATTGTTAAATATGCTTAAGGTGACCAAAGTCTTCAAGTAAAGGAAAAATAGATGAAGGACACTGTAAAAGAAAACCTTCCCCCAAATAAATGTTTATTGCCCATTTTCTGTCAATAACCATGCTTAGTAAAAACTGAATCTCAAACTTAGCTTAATATCGGAGGGAAATGATTTCATAAATAAAAATTAGAAAATTGATCTACGAGGTATTTTTGTACTGTTTTATTTTGGATAAAATTCTTTTCTATTTCATGACAAAAACAAGGGCTTAGAAATGAATAGCTCCTATTAAATATTGTGCAAGTGAGAAATATGTAAGAAAATATGAATAGTGATAAAATTTCTTCTCAGTGCAAAACATTTGCACATTTTTATTTTCATGAAAATTGTAATTGTATACATTGTCAAATTAAGGCCTGATTTAATCTATAGTTAAAAAGGTATTATAAGTAATGTGAAAACACATATTTTACTCAGAAATCTTAGTTTCTTATGTTCTCTGAATGTTTTTGCTGTCATTTATCCTTGTCTGTGATTAACTTCATTTTTCTCAAGTCTTTGACATTATGTGTGCCAATAAATCTTGTAACCAGTGTAACATTATTTTTTGCTCACTATAGCATTACTTACATTTGTAGATTATTTTTTGAAAAAAATCACTACTCCTCAATAAAAATTATCTCACAACTGGGTATAATTTGGCCAGTATCTCTTCTAGTTTGTACATTAAACAAAATATTAAATTTTATGATATTTCATATTTTGGTTCTTCAAAATTCAAAATTAATTTTTATTTTACATTGCAGGAACCTATTCTTTTGTTTTCTTCTTCCCTTGCTGTTTCTTTACAAAAATAAATATACATTTTTAAGAACATTTTTAGAATGATAATAATAGTTAACTAACTTATTTTTGTAATGGCTGTGCAAATGGAAATACCTAAAAAAAAACCTTAAAGAATAAAAGTGTCAGAGTCTTTTCTTTATTCTTTGAGTTCGAATGTAATCACAGGGTGCTGAGAAAAATTTTGCCCTGATTCTTCCTATGAATTAATAATTAAATGAATGAATAATGAACTTTTATCTCAGGAATGTCAATTTAAGATGTAGGGTGTACAATGGTAAAATATTAAAAGGAAGAAAAGTCAGCTTGAGAGTTCATATGTCCATTTGATATCACTTAATGTTATATATCTCCCAGTATGAAAGTTGACTTATTCTATTAACCAAGTTCACAACCCTAAATCACCTACTATAATCTTTTCTATTCAGTTATTACTTTCTATACTATAATAATTTTATATGGGTTTTTAGAAATTTCTTCAAAATATAATTATGACAAACTAAGTCATGAGGATATGGGAGACTATGCAATTTAATGGCTCAGTGAACACTGAACATAAAATCTATTTTTTGAAATTACCATCATGAAGGTTCTTTTAAAAAGTTTATGAAATCATGTCTATGTACATATGTTAGAAAAATAAATGGTTTTTGCCAACTACATTCCATAAAACCTTGACTCCTTTGAAAAATTTCTATACCCCTTGATCTCATATTACCTTTAATTTTTTTGATCTTCCTCCTACTAGTAAGAATAAATTACCTATTATTCCATTTTAAAAGGTATTATGGACTCCTGTGACATTAACACTTACTATTTTTTATGTATTCGTTTTATTTTTAAGCTGAACTGTGCCAAAAAGAGTGAACATTTTTCAAGGAGTTTCTCTGAAGATTTCTGATCTATAATGGAGCTCAATTCATATGTGCTGAATTGACTGTATTCCTTTGTTATTTCTTAAAATATTTTGAATTGAAGCTTAATTACTATAGTCTCCATAAGTATTGAATATGAGAAAACTTTCATCTCCAAGAGAAAACTTTTGGCCTGTCTCCTGAGACATTAATTGCATATACTCTTACTTTCCTTGAAATTTTGAGTCCCTACACTCTATGGCAAACACTTATTTGCATATATGATGTTTATTTACTTCTTCTCTCTTACTATTATACCTAATTTTGTTTGGCCCCAATGTCTCTAGATAAGTTTCTAGTCTCCCAACTATTCTTCCAAATAAGGTGTCCCATTATGCATTATTGCCAATGTGATCTAAGCAAA
This sequence comes from Cephalopachus bancanus, assembly GCA_027257055.1. Lineage (NCBI taxonomy): Eukaryota > Metazoa > Chordata > Mammalia > Primates > Tarsiidae > Cephalopachus > Cephalopachus bancanus. The sequence goes on along the minus strand of JAPVLO010000024.1, from coordinate 8,087,293 downwards.
ATTGGATGGTCTGAGTTCAACAAATCATATTAAAACAAAACAAAACCAGCTGATTTTGCTTTTTGTTCCTTGCAATTAATAATATTTGGACTGGAAGACAAAAGCCTGCATCAAGAAGCTGCCAAACTGACCCTAGACTCCTGTAAGTCCTCATTTGGTAAACCCATAAATCTAATTTGATTAAAACATGTTTTTCCTTTCATGCAAATAAACATAACCATAACAGATAAAAAATATATATAAACAAATCTGTCAGAGGAAGTAAAGAGTAGAAAAAGAAAATTTAATTGAATCTCTTGTCTTAACCAGGAAGAAATGTTTAAGAACTATTATTAAATGTTTAATATTGCATTCAATAAGAGGAGAAATTGAAAAATCTATTTTTCAATACTTAAAAAAGCATACTACTAAATGATTTTGACTTTATTCAACCAAGATAGAGTTAATAAATAATAGAAATATTCTAAGTTGCATTTTTATGATATTTGATGACACTATAATAAAATATATCTATTATATTTTTGAGAACACTATTTGTGTTAAAAGTATTAGAAAATACATTAAATGGATACAAACATATCTAATTGATCTAAATAATTCAACATTTATAAATAATGTCAAGAAGACAAAAGTAAATGACCTTATTTTTGTAAAAGAAAAGAATCAATAAAGTACTAATAATGATCATAAAATTACATCATGCAAAATTTTACTTACTAATGGAGAAATTCTTGCTGTAGCAGTAAGAAACTAAAACTAATATAACATACAAGATAAATTTTCAAATTCCATAGTAAGGGAAGAGGAAACCATGCAGATGTCATATTGCATACTATCTGAAACATGTATGGTGAGAGTTACAAAAACATCCCAATTAAATGCTGTATACCATAAAAATCTCCTGTGATGAAAGATGAATAACCTCTCTCTGAAGCCTATCCAGCACTTAAAAATCAATAGAGTCTGTCTATTAGTTTTTCTGTTCTAGCAGATTATCTCGTATATTGCTTAAACCCATAGTCATATAGGAAATACAAAGACTCAATCTTTGTTCTCAGAAGAATCAATTTTGAAAGTATAGATGATTATTTGATCTCCCAATTTAATATTTTTCAGATAATATAATTCCGAATGAAATTCTATGATAAGAAACTTTTAAATCATTCAACTTTTTGTCATTAATGTCTCTAAATACCTTTTGAAACATGAGACCAATAGAGCTATAACACTGTAACAGAATAATATAGAGATACTGTAAATTTAGATTAAAAAATAACATGAACGGTCATTTAAACTTGACCATTTATACTATGCCTAAACATCACCAAACGTTATCAACAAGTAGTCTCTAGTTGGTTCATGAATTTTTTAATGAAGAATTATCGCACTATCTTCAATTCTAAATGAACCAAATGTCTTTTGTCCTTGTTGGTTCACAGATCGTGCTGTTACTTCCTTTTCCACATGATAACCCTCTACTTAATTGAAGAGTTGTCATGCTCCCTCAGATGACTTATTTTTCTTCTTTAGGCTAAATTCAAAACTATTTCAAATGTTTCTAGTATCAGTAGAGTTTATACTTTTTTCTCAATATGATAGTGGTCTTCTTTTGAACAAATATGCATTGTCAAGTTTCTCTTTTATCAATATATTCCCTCCTTTCTCCTAGACTGGAAATAGTTTAAACTTACAGTTGATTGAAACCAAATGAGGTACATTGAATGGGTCACACTTTTGTATTTGAGAACATTTAAAATCCTTACTCTTACCAACACAGAGAAAACCTTCAATAAACATTCCTGAGCAGAGAAGTGAAGGGGAAGAGGAATTAAAGAGGAAAAAAAATAGTCTTCACGACCACCTCCAGACAAAATCTAGTTGGCTTATCTTCATATCTGCAACTTCTCTAGAGGGAGTAATGTATTAAAATTATCCATTACAAAATTCTGCTTTATAATGTAAATCTAAAAAATTGTGTTTTGTAGGATATACTTTTTTTGTTCTGATCAAGATTATTTTTCTCCATCTCCTTTAGTATTCTCATTCCCTGCTGGCCTCTTAGATCACTGCCATCAATTCAGGCATCTTATCCTACATTATAATAATCCTATGTGAGTGCAATTTATCCAAGTCAAATTACTTAAATCCTAGTGTTTCTTTTTTCAGGCTCTCTACTTTTTTTAGAACTCAAGTCCCATCAAATACTACTTGTTCCCTCCCTTACAACTTTATGAGTTTTCTTCTAGATAGAAAAATCAGGAATGAAATGGGATCTGTGGAATTGTTTTCTCCATCATTTCCTTCTCTTGTAGTATTTATTGAAAACTCCAGGCAAATGAATTACTTATGATATTTATTTCCAGGAGAGTTGTTCATTCTATACTTTAGCTTTCGGTTAATTGTCTTATATGTTAATGACAATGGTATATCTTGCACGTGAGACTCTTCATCTCTTTCTGTATTCATTTAAATTGCTCAACATTGGTCTATTGCTACTGTAGTATTTTCACCAATAGCAGAATACACTATATATTCCTTCTAGCCTAGACCAATAATGCAATTTTACTTCTCTTTCTTTTTCTAAAATTTCTATTCAAATAGTTTTTAGTGTTTCTCTGAACTCCTATTTTTGACATATGTCACAATCCCTACTACCAAGGTCATTTTATTTAGCATAATCTACTTCTCATTGCTTTATTTCTGTTTTTCTATTTTTTCATCGATTTGACTCTGTTAATTTACCTGCATTTAATGTATGTCTTATCCACTATACAACTACCATTTTGGCATGTGTGTGTATTCATATAAATCACATTAATTTATTTATTTAGCACCTAATTATTCATTTAAGAATCTTGATGAAGAATTAATTGTGTGCAGGGATATTACTGTGTCAGAGGCATAAAAATAAAAAATTACAACATTCCTGACTTCAATTGCCTATTAGAAGATAAAAAGTTGAAAAATTGTATTATGTGTATTGCTTTTTGTCTCTAGACCTTATTCTTTTTTTTTAACCTAGTTCAGTTCTAATATAAACTTCTAGAATTATTCCTTTATCAGACTGAAGTAATATGGTTAACTTTTACCGTCTGATAGCACCCAGTGTATAACATAGCTAAGCTACTTATCACAAATTATCTTAATGTCTGGCTTGCTTGTTCATCATCATTAGGACCCATGGGTATTCAATATGTACATATAAATCTCTGCATTTCTAATGCTTAGATGACAGAGGAGATAATCTGTGCATTGCTTTTGAATGCCAGAATGAAGGAAATATTGCATACTGTAACAAATGTTTGAAACATTCTCCATTGAGAAGATGAATTATATTCCTTTGGACATTTTTGTCTCTTATTAAAATACATTTTTATTTAGTTTATCATTATACTTTCATTCTTTCATATCAAGTTTAACAAATATTCTCTACATTTTGTGGAATGAAAATTTGTGAATTACTTACATTCTCAGAGTTATAGCATGCTGTAGCTGAGCTAATTCTGAGAGATTTTGAATATTATTTTCCAATTTTACCAAATGATGATTTAAATAATATGCCTATGTTCAAAACTATATAGTCTTCACCCAATTTAAACTATCCCTGTTGATTAGTTTTATGACTATCAATTAAAGATGATGATATATTAAATCATCATATCAATTTCCAATTTAAATAGGATCTTTTGGGGATTCTCATAATAAAACCCTTCATACAAACAGCAGAGCCATATTACTCTGTCCTGAATGGTAAGAATATTTCTCTAACACTTTAAATGTCACTAATAGCATCATTCAGTTTCTGGCTTTCATTTAACATGCTGCTTTGCATTTTTATAAATAGCTGCTTTCTTTTTTTTGCCTTTGCAATTTTCTGAAAATCGAAAATCCCTGAGGTACCTGAAAGGAGGCACCCAAGGAACATGAGAGGCTTATCTGGCCTGTCATATGTAGAGAACAAGAACAAAAATCTGTCAGGATGCACAAACTAGTGTCTGCTTTTTGTGAATATAAATTTAAGGATTATATTTTTTATATCCAAAATTTAATTTCATACACTTAGCTGTATAAGTAATGAAAAAACCTAAATGGTGCCAATTGATTCTATAACTCAATTATGCCCCAACTTGAAAACAAAAATGATAATAATATGTATTTTTTGGCGATCTGTCCTCTTCAAATATCTATATTTATATACCTAAATATCATCATTTGTGAAGTCAAGTATCTGGATATACTAAAGTGTGATTGAATTTACCTGGTTCCTGTATTGCTGACTTGAAAATCAATATCTAAATGAAAATTGGTAAAGGAAAGTAACTTTGGCCCTTGTTAGAGCAATTTTTATGAGCTCAAAGAGTTCAAAGTCAATAGAGAAATATAGCTCTCCAGCTCATGACTTACTTGTTAGGGAGCTGGAAGTTCCTCTTGCCATCACCAACTCCCTGAAAAAGTTAGTAGCATTTTAAGAGAGTGACTGCAGGAGAGTTAAACTACATATTAGAGTAATAAGAGCTAATGCAAATAGATTGTTTACTTGTCTAATTTCTTATCCAGCTCTGAGCACAATGTTCTATCGAGTAGAAGCGGAAGATCAATTTTGAGGGTAATTGAATACATTCTGCTGCCAAAAGAAATGATCAATTCATGGGATAAAATGCCACAGAGCATGTTCCTGTCTTGAAATTTTTGCAAATACAAAAGACAATAAATTTAGGTAGAATTCCTGCATTGTCTTTTTTCTCTTTTCCTTTATTTTGTTTTATTACATTGTCTTTTAATTAAAAATAAACATGAATACATTTGGACAGCCTTATTCCTGCTGCCCCACTGATTAGAAGAAAATAGTAATAATGACTGCAATAGTATTAATAATTGAATTATTATATTTTATACTACAAAGGACCTGTGTGTTTTACTTCCTTTTCTTTAGAAGAATTACATAAAGGCATCTTTTTAGTATATAATATTTGTAGTTTATAAATTTGAAAGCTCAATAAGTGTTCCTTTATTTGAGACACAAATGTTATCAATCTCTTTTATTATTAGGTATACTTTTAAAGTTTGTAAAATAATACTAGTATTTTTTTTCAATTTTTTGCCTATATTAAGATATACTTTAAGATATAAAAGTAATTTTTGGAAAAGAGAATATTTTAATGTAGCTGAAATTACAATTTTATTAACACAGATTCAACAATCTCCATCTATCACTTGTAACTGCTAACAGATGATCCTGAACATTTCTAATTTTCTTCCTTCATTAATTATTATTTGGTTTGTGCTAATTTCCCATCAGTTTTCTAGCTGACACATATATTAAAAGTCCCTTGAGTTAAAAAGATAAGTTTTAATTAAACTTTAACTATAAAAATTCTTACCTGATTTTCTTTATGCTAAAGAAATATAATTACATTTTCAAGTATATTACAGGACAAATGAAGATATCGATCCATTTTGGAAATATTTTTATTTTATTTTATTTTTTTATTTTTATTTTTTTTTTGAGTTGGAGTCTCACTCTGTCGCCCAGACTGGAGTGCAGTGGCCGCTCCCGGCCACCACAGCCTCGACCTGCTGGGCTCCGGCGATCCTTCTGCCTCAGCCTTCCAAGTAGCCAGAATTATAGGAATGCGCTACCACGCCCGGCTGATTTTTTGATTTATTGTAGAGATGAGGTCTCACTGCCCAGGCGGGTCTCGAACCCGCGGGCTCAGACAATCCACTCACCTCAGCCTCCCAAAGGCGCGGGACTACAGGCTGAGCCACCGAGCCCGGCTTGGAAATATTTTTAAATAAGTCTGCAAATTATTAAGGATAAAAGTGATGCTCAAATCTATTTGATTGAGTTGTATATAGTTGCCAATATTTGATAACTTTTGACTTACAAATATGTCACATTTAACTTATTTAAAATTCACGAGCCGGGCTCGGTGGCTCAGCCTGTAATCCCGTGCCTTTGGAAGCCTGAGGTGAGTGGATTGCCTGAGCCCACAAGTTCGAGACCCGCCTGGGCAGCGAGACCTCATCTCTACAATAAATCAAAAAATCAGCCAGGTGTGGTAGGGCATGCCTGTAATTCCGGCTACTTGGACGGCTGAGGCAGAAGGATCACTGGAACCCAGCAGGTCGAGGCTGTGGTGGCCGGGAGGGGCCACTGCACTCCAGTCTGGGCGACAGAGTGAGACTCCAACTCAAATAATAAATAAATAAATAGATAAATAAATAAATAAAATTTATGCAGACATTTGCATTTAGAAGTGCTAAATTTTATATTTTCCATTTTAATAAGAAATTCTACTAATTATAATTTTCAGTCTATTTCTTTTTCTATTTTTCAAAAAATAAATAACTATTGCAGTGAAAAACATATTTTATGTCTTCCTTTGATTTAAACGTTTTCCAACTTTTAGATGGAAAATTATGCTATCCATATAAAACTCTCAGTCACCATTTTTAGATAATTTGCAGGTAACTTGGCACAGAGAAAGGGTCTTAGTCTCTGGAGTCAAGGAAAGTTACTTGCTTAGCCAGTGTATAACGCTAGTCCTCTTCAGTCTCGACCTTTCTGAATCTTATTATCTCTATTCTTTGTTAAGAGGACACTACAACCTTCCTCTGGGCTTAAAATGAGTAGCAAATATAAATGCCTACTCTCATGCTCAGGACAGTATAGGCACTCCTTCCCATTGACTGAATTTGTAAACAATGAAAGTGTCCTTTATGTAGGTCATGCCCTCTAGTCACACTTTTGTTGTTGTTGTTGTTGTTACTTTTAATCAGAAATGTTCACATTTGTTTCTAGTCTGCATTTCTTACAGTGAAACTCTTCTTGCTTTCTCTAAAATAAGCATTTTTGTATTAATTTTTTCTCTATTAAGAACAATTAACACTGAACAAAGAAATACCAGAGTGTTAGAATTATAACTAACAAAATGATCGTCAAATGCAGACTCTGAGACCAATGGGGTAAGTTATACTGGTTTTAGGCTTCTGAGAGGATATCATCATATGTTAATTACTATATTGAGTTATTATCCCATTTCACCATCACAATGAAGTTCTGAGTTTATATTATTACCATTTTAAAAATGCAGAAATCGAAACTTAGAGACTTTGGACAACTGATAGTGTCCGAATTTTAACCCAGGGTTTTCTAGCATCATAGCAGCACAACCTTAGTCATTGATTGTATTATACACATGCACTTATGACAACTGAATTTTTGGATTGTGCATAGAAGGATATATCTCTTTCAGAAAGACTGGCAGAAAAGACGAGTTTTTTGTTTAGTTTTCTTTTTTCTTTTATAATTGGTTCTAAAAGTAAATGTATGTAGATCCACTTTTTATTTTAAAAAAATTAAGAATTTGAATGCTGCTTAGAAAGAAAAAGTGTAAAACAGCTTAAGAGTTTAAACTTATTCCATTAAAAACAATTTTATTAACTATAAGAAGACATAAACTAGGTTTAGCATCAAAGAAAACTTCCTTTTTATCTGTTCTTCTTGATAGATTTATAAATAACTGCTGAAGCAATTTTCCATAACCATAAAATAGGAAGCTAGACCACTTTGCAACTGCATCTTTTTAGCCTACAGTTTTAAAAAAATGCATCTATGTTATTACTTTTATTAGTGATCATACCAGGGTAATTATTAGAATTCAGTGGATAGGGCTTTTTATAGAAATTACTTAATACACACATTTTTGGGGGGAGTTATTTTAGGCATTAGCTTAAGTGTATGACTCTCTGCCCTTAGGTCTTCTGAAGAATTAGGATCAAAGGATATTGGGTTTTTGCTAAGTCCTGTTATGGTGGTGAATACAGAAATTTATTTCCCTGTACTAACTCTACATCCCTTTTTCAAGGGACTCTTCTTAGAAAAGTTCTAGGCCAGTGCTTCTTTCTTCCCCTATTTTTGTCAGTCTTGAAAGAGTCGGTAATCTCTCAGTTTGCAAACTGAAAGATGTAAACTGCAGTGTGATGAGATGGTTCTATGTAATCTAGCCAGGTTCTGTCATTGGTTAGCTGTATTTCCTCTGTAAAGTCATGATAATAACATCTGCATTACAGGAGTGTTGTGGAGAGTGACAAATAAAAAGGATAGCAACATTTACTGAATAGCTAATGTATATTTAGTATTTGCTCTTAAAAGAATTCTCTCATTTTCTTTCTTTCTTTTTTTTTTTTTTTTTTTGAGTTGGAGTCTCACTGTCACCCAGACTGGAGTGCAGTGGCCCACTGCAGCCTCGACCTGCTGGGCTCCGGCGATCCTTCTGCCTCAGCCTTCCAAGTAACTGGAACTACAGGCACCCGCTACGACGCCCGGCTAATTTTTTTGATTTATTGTAGAGATGAGGTATCGTGAAGTTGCCCAGGTGGGTCTCGAACCCGCGGGCTTAGGCAATTCACTCACCTCAGCCTCCCAAAGCGCAGGATTACAGGCTGAGCCACCGAGCCCGACTTTCTCACATTTTCATATCACCACATTCAGCAAGTAGTATGGTGACTTATTTCTGTAAACAAAGAAGTTGAAATCAGAGACATCCAGTTATTTGCTCATGGTCATATAGCAAGAGAGTAACAGAGGTAGGATTTCAACCCAGACCTCTGAGACTCTGGGGACCATGCTTCTCATTGCCATACAGGGCAATGCACAGCACAGGAGAGGGCGCATATGTCACAGTTACTATTTAACACTAAAAACAAAGGATGCTTTACTCATAGAAGAGACAAGATAACAACAACAGTCTCCTTGACAGAAAAGAGCCTGATTGAGGCTCTTTTGTCTCACGATTGATCCATTCATAGCGACTACTGGATTACTTGGGAGGTAATGTTATGGTTCAGGGAAAAAAGTTTAAAGGTATAATTGTAGGACATTGGCTATGTAAATCTCCATGTAAATTGTTTACAGTATGTACCTTTTATTTAAATTTAATTTGCTTGTCAAGCTTTAATATAAAATTAGCTATTCTTTGGGAATATGCTTACTATTTAAAAACAAAATAAAACAGTTTATTTAAACTATGAAGTAACTGACATTAGGAACAACTATGCCCTTCATATCCCTATACATATCTCTACCATAAGAAGTTCAGACTTATTACGTCTCTCAGCTTAGTTTTTTCCCGAGCAACCTGCTTTCTGAAGGTATCTTACTCCCACACAAGCTAAATTCTGGAATGCTGTCCTGTGCTTTCTAAAATTTCCTGTCATCAGTATAGAAAGTCCTTAAAGTTTTGCCTTTTCCCTAAAGTCAGACACATTTCTCCTGCAGCCTCCTTTTGGCACTTGTTATTGTTTTGTTTTGTTTTGCTACGTTCTTCAAATCTCAGGAAAACAGTGTATAAAAGGACCTTTAAATTCCTCATTAATACCTCAAAATTATTCTCCATATCTCCTCTCTCAGAAACCAAACGCAAGCCTCCAGCTTTGAATCACATACCATACCATATATTCACTTAATGTACACTTTAGAAACACTCACCCTCCTTGAGTGTTCCCGGATCACCATCACTGTCTCCAACAATAGCCCTATTATAAATTTTGGTTCTTTTAAAGTTCAAGTAGACATGTAGCTGATTCTTTCTTTGATTTTTTAGTTTCTACAATGACTTCAGTTTTCATACAGCCTTAGCTATTCGTTTGCTTGGTCATACCTTAACTCAGGTTTTCTACTATGGTCACAAATTTGAATCTCCTGAAAAGCACTTAAAAAATACAAAAGCTCAGGACACTGAAGCATTGTGATCTGTTTTAATTTGAAATAATTTACCAAAGAATCAAGAATCATGGCTATTCATAATATTCATATCAATATAAATTATGGCTATTACTGTAATCTCAAACTTAAGCATTGCATTCTTTAATCAATACCACTTTATTCCAGGCTAGACCCTCTACTGCACCAGACTTCCATCAGGATCTGCCATAATACTGCCGATTTTTATTTTCCCTCACTAGTTTAATGTCTTCACTCCCTAATAGGTAAAATTCCATGGCCCATAATTAAAACTGTTATTTTCCATGTACCTTTATTTCATGTCACTTTCTAGCAAAATCTCAATTCTGGTGGATTCCATTTTCCTTCCACTTCATGAATGAACCTACCCAACAGAACACGGCTGAAGAAAATCTTGGTTGGTCTCATTTAAACCATTACCACTACTAACCCATGCTGTGTAAGATCAGAAATTTCCTCTGCTTATTGTCGTACCATAAGTGCCTAGAGGAGCATATAGAATACAGAAGAGGCACAATAAATAAATATTTGCTGAATAAACACACAAGTGTAGAATTGTCCACTATTGTAGCCTAGCAAATCTATTGCTTCCTTTGCCTCCCTTTCTAATTCAATATTTCTTACCTTATTCTTAAGTCTCAAAGCACCAGTAACTTCTCCTTATTCTAACTCTCAGCTAATGACTTTGCTTATCACATCTCTGAAAAAAAAATTAGGATAACTTCAGGAGAACATAAGTTCCCAGTACATGCATCTAAACCCATATACTCAGCATTTCCTATTGTTGCTCAGGAGGAATGTAACTTCTTGATTTATGTACTAGATTTCATTCCTTTCCTAGAAATTTCCCTATCTTTTTTTGAATCACCCATTTAAAAAAATCTCTACTGAATCAACCAAGCTGGATATATCACATGTAATTTCTTTAAAAAAAAAAAGTCTTCTTTGACCTTGTCTTCCTTCTGGAGACTAATCACATGCTGTACTTTTAGACCACACTTCCTTGAAAGAGACTTTAGCTTCAAATTCTTTTCCTCCCATTCTTTCTTGAATACTGCTCAAGCAAATATTTTCCCTACTATTCTATTACAACTTATATTAGTGAGGTACCCAATAACTTCCATTTCTCCACTTGCTAAATCTTTGGAAAATTCTCAGAACTCATTCAGTTACCAGCAGAAATTGACAAAACCAGTCAATATCTCTTTCTCAAAATTCTTTTTTTTAAAACTTGACTCTTCTGGGACACTTAATTTTATATTTAATTATTTATTTATTTTTGTCCTGTCACTGGTTGTTTTCATAATCCTACTAATAATGTCTTCTCTTCCTTCAAGTGGTCATAGGAAACCCCAGGACTCAGTCTACATTATGACCGTGGTGATTTCACATCATTGTGTGATAATATAAATATGTTTTATATTGTGACAGCATTTAGAATTTTATCTTCAACCTAAACACTGCTCCTGAGCTCCTATATCCAGCTGCCTGGTCAGTGTTTCCACATCAGCATGGAGCAACATATCAAACACAACAAGTTCTAAGCCAAACTCCAGACCTTCCCCATGACCAAGCCTGTTCCACCTAAAACATAAATGATATTTTCATATTTTTTTCTGGTTTTTGATCTAAAAAACTTCTGTCATACTTAATTTTTCTCCTATACCTAATCAAATGAATTCTTTCAGCAAATTTTGTTGACTCTACATTTTGACAACATCTCTCCATTCTCACTGGTATTAATATTAGGAACTATTTCTCATTTTTATTGTTGCATTAGCCTTCTGACTTGCTTTCACACGTCTTCCCTCAATACACTTTAGCCAGAGTGATGATTATTACTATAAGCCAAATCTGTGTTTAAAACACTATACACAGAGCTTAATTCAAAGTTCTTACAATGGTCTCCGTAACCCCCATTATCAGAGTTTCTTTACAATTTGACCTAATTTTACTAGTCAACATTTCCAGCTAGTTTCCTTGCTCTAAATTACATATTCCAGTCATGCCATTAATTGTACTTTCTGGTACCTCTACCTAAAATAGTCATTCCTTAAATATGTACAGGTCTTGGTCTCTCAACTTTTTTTAGATTTTCAATGAAATATCACATTCATGAAGGTTTCCTTAACCATGCCATATAACATTGCAATCCCACATCCACCCAGTGCTCTGTCACCTTTGTTGTTTGATTTTTTTCTCCAAAGCACTAATCATTCCTGGAACATATTTTAATTTAATTTAATTTGTATTTGTATTTGAGATGGGGTCTCCCTCTATCTCTCAGTATTGAGTGCAATGGCATGATTCTGGCTCACTTTGATGCTGTGGGCTCAAGTGATCCTCCTGTCTCAGCCTCCCAGTAGCATCTTGGACTACATGGTAACTGTGAATATGAAAAAGAATTGAGAATCATTTGAGAAGCCTAATTTTCAGAACTTGTGGTTGAGTAGATGTAAAGTATTAGGGATAGAAAAGAACAAGGATTTTCCCAAGATATTTCATAAATGAACAAATCTGAAATTTGAGTTTGTCTCTGTCTAATTCCATGCCCTATGTTCTTTCACAGAAGTAGATACATTGGGAAGGGAAATAAATTTAAAATTTGGTCTTCTTCACTTACTGGGGTCTTTTCAAAAGACTAATGAGGCTCTAGCAATGTGTTCTCAAGGTCACATGCTTCTGTAAAGGCTGTAAAATATTTAACCATGATTCAGTCCACTTCCGCTGTCTTTCCTGCTCAGAGTCCTCTCCCTTCCAAAGTCTTATGTTGGGTGTGACGAAGCCTTTAATTTCCTCTCAACTTAATTAAACTTTAGACAGGCTTCTTTCTGAACCTCTTACCTCCATTTTCTTAGATCATTTACTGTAAAAAAATTATAATTGTACATTTTTTCCCAGTTCTTTGGAGATGCAAATCTTTGTAAAAGCCTCTTGCCAGTTTGAAGACCCAGGATTTTTTTTTCTCTCAAGAACATGGAATCTATTTTTTTGAAATATAATCATTAAGTAAGACAGGCATCCATAGCATCCCTATAGACCAGTCTCTATATGAGGGATCCTAACTTTGGTGGACATTGCTTGGAGTTGCAAAACCACCTTCTGTCATGAAGAAATGAGAAAGTTTGCTTTTCCTTTGAATAAGGCCAATTAGTAAACACTAATGGCCTATAATCGCTATGACATTTCCCACCTCCGCTCTTAAAAGCTCTCCTGCCTTTTGTATCAATGGAGTTGAGTTCAGACTGCATTCTAGTCTTTCTCTTCATTGCAATATTCATGAATAAGACTTTTTTTTTTTTTTTTTGCCTATTTTACTTTGGTGGCTTTGGAGTAGCCACGGGCATTTTAGAAGGTGGCTTTGGGAGTAGCCACTGATATATTTAGAAGGTGACTTTGGAGTAGCCTCAGGCGTTTTGGGAACCCAGGTAAAGCTAGGTTAGAGATGCAATTAGTTTAGATTTAGCGGACACATGTGAATGCTGTTACTTCTGTGTTTAGTAACTGCTAACACGTTGTCACAGGCTAATAAGGGCAGTACTAAGACTCAAACCCCAATTCGTTTGACATTAATGCTGATGATCTTAACAATATATGATAGTATCTGACTCCTATTTATGTAACCCGTCAATAGACCTTTTGTGTTAGAAACATTCTGGCTGATTCCTAGTGACTTCTAGAACTTGGCACTAGGACCCATCATCTTACCTCACTCTACCTGTATTTTCCATTCTGATCACTCACTTCAGTCTCACCCATACACTTTACCTCTCTCTTTGTCTCTGCCTGGCTGTGGCTTCACTCATTTTCTTCCTTCAGCCTAAAGTGAATTTTTCAGTTGTATTTTTTCAGATTCATATTAATTTTGGTTTAATGACACAAGCTGCTTATAGTGATGATGATGAAACAAATGAACATATAAAATCATATAAAGATTTAATCAATGAGCAGTGGTCATTTCAAAAGGTATTTAAGACTAGACATTGCACAAGAAAGCACACAAAACCCTTAATCTTAACATTTATATTGAAAGCGGCTCAAAAAATATTTTGACAAATTTAGAAACAACTCTAGATTTTACATGACATATCTAAAAGTAAACTTGAAGTGAAATAATTTTTAAAAAAATAATTAATAATAAAAGTCTTTATCAATAATGTTATTAAAAAGACTGAATTATATTTTTTATTTCTCTCGAGACAGTGATATTACAAAACTGTCATCCTATGATATGGTGATAAGAAATTATGCAGTGAAAATGTTTCAAAAAAATTATGGGGTAGATGAGCCAGTTATGTTATAAAAATGTCTGTTTTTTTGGATTTTGTGATCTTGAAAATTTGTAATTTTCTGAAGTTTGTTATTCATTGTGATTTATGAAGTCATTTTTAGACTTAATTTGGCAATTGCGATTTTGCCTCCTTTGTCATAAAGATAACATGCCAATTTTGTAAGTTTCGAAACCTGAACCCTAAAGCAGGCTTCTTTATCTCAGAAAGTCTTTTTATAAACATATTTCCTTGGAGAAATGGGCAGTTTAAACAAAGGAAATGAGAAGGCTTATAAGATTTCAATGGGAATAATGTTAGCATTTTAATCTTTTGGAGCTGATCAAAGAGCAGAATTGCTTCAGGATCCTTGAACATAGGTCTGAGGAAGATCGGAGAGGGCAAGTAATTAAAGAATATATGTAAAGTACCTGAGGACTGTACAGCACAATATAAAGTGAGGCTGATATGGAAGACCAGGTCTGGAAAGCTGGACTTCAAATCTAAGATAAAAGGGTCAGTAAGAGGAACAGGATGTGAAAGTGAGGGAAAGAGTCGGGCTCGGTGGCTCAGCCTGTAATCCCGCGCCTTTGGGAGACTGAGGTGAGTGGATTGCCTGAGCCCGAGGGTTCGAGACCCGCCTGGGCGGCGAGACCGCATCTCTACAATAAATCAAAAAATCAGCCAGGTGTGGTAGCGCATGCCTGTAATTCCGGCTACTTGGAAGGCTGAGGGGGAAGGATCGCCGGAGCCCAGCAGGTCGAGGCTGCGGTGGCCGGGAGCGGCCACTGCTCTCCAGTCTGGGTGACAGAGTGAGACTCCAACTCAAAAAAAGAAAGAAAATGAGGGAAAGAAAACCAAAACAATGTGTAAAACATCAGTTATAATGTAGATCTATTTTGGAGTTTTAATCTTGGCATTTGATACTATAATATTGCATATAGTGATTCCTATATGACCTGTTAAAATTTGGACTCAATTGCAATACAGATAAATAATGACTTCCCAGAATTTCAGTGTGGTAAAGAAAATAACTCAAGATGTTCAAAACTGTAAAATTAATGTCTGTTAGGAAAATTTGCAAACAAAAAATTATTACTTTTGTAAATGATATTAGTCTCTAAGGTGCAATAATTTTCCAGGTTAGATATTTTTCTGCGACCCATTTTATTTCCATTTTGGGACAGTTTAAAGTGTAATGAGAAGTACTTCAAAGTTGATATCATTCTGGACATTAATTGATTATCTGTTTGATCATGAGCAAAAACTAACACAGCATTAAAATATAGTAATAATGATCACAGCAAGGAGAGGACTGGGGAATATATAAAATGATTCTGAGAAGACTAATTATAATTATACTTTAAAAGATTAAATTTCCATAAGTTACATTGTCTATATATCATTTTTTCCCTGTCTCTAATATCATTTTGTTAAATAAATAGACTCAATTATCATATGCAAATTCTTAAAGCAAGTACAATTCATCTTATGCTTTGGTTTTCTATACAAAATTTCTTAATGTGCATTAAATAGACATTTGAGTATGTGTTTTTTTTTTGATAACTTAAACTTCTTTTTCACAGTCATTGGAAAAATAAATAACATTGTTTTTAAGAAATAGCATTAATAATCTCATAATATCAAAAGACATTTAATTCATAGACATATACTGATTTGTTTTCCTTATTAGCATTTAGTCTTAAGTTTCATTTTTCTTAGTTGGGGAAAGTGTTGATTGATCTAAAGGTCATATGTTATCCCTAAACTCATTTTGATTTTCTAATAAATATTGCATGCTTCTGAACATCTTAACAAATCTTATATTGGATATCAAATGTAACATTTGCAGTATTATTTAGTTGTGTAAAGCAGCTACAGATGGACTATAGATCAATATGTTTATGTATAAGCCGGGAGAATAGTTAATGAGTTTATATCTAGCTATACTTATTTATCTATATGTACATTCTATCATAAAAGGTTGCCCTAATTTAAGTTGAATCTCTAGAGGCACCAACTAAAAAATACGAATGTGGAAACTGAGAAATGCTGAAGAAAAATAAATATGCTATTTGTCTATGTCTAGTTTTTTTTTGATAAAGATATGAATAAAAAAACTATTAGAGGTTAAATTTTCTGCCCCAAAAATGATATATTGAAGTCTTAAGTACCCCAGCACCTCAGAACATAACCTCATTTGAAAATAGTGTCATTATATGGTTTACATATGTTGCAATTATACTGTAGTAGAATGGGCTGCCAATCCAACAAGTTGATTTGAGATATCTAAAAATCCCAGAACTGCCTGACAATGAACTTCTGCTTCTTTAAGCCACTCTATTTGTGGTACTTTGTTATGGCAATCTTAGAAAACAAGTACAGATTTTGATACTGGAAGTTGGGTGCTGCTATAACAACTACAAAAACAAAAACAAAGAAAACATGGAAGTGGTGTTAGAATTTGGTCATGGGTAGAGACTGGAAACATTTTGAGGTGCATGACGGAAAAATTGATTACACTGATGAGTCTGTTTGTGGAACTATAGATGTTAAAGGACATCCTGCTGAGAGATAAGATGAAAATAACATGTTATTAAATCCTGAAGGAATTTCTTGTTAAAGAGTCGCAAATAACTTAAAAACAATGATCTTGAATATTTTGCAGAGAGGATTTCCAACCAGAGATTTGAAGGTACAGCCAGGTTTCTCCTTGCTGCATATAGTAAAATTTGAGAAGAGGTAAACTCAAAGAGCACTGCTAAACAAAAATGAAACAACACTTGATGATTTGAAAAATTCTCAGCCTATCTGGAGAGTGAACTTAGAAATATGGAACATGTATGGCTGGAAAAGCATTCACTGAAGAGATTAGACATATGACTTGCTGTAAGTGCTTAGACAGGAAAGATTTGCAAAAGTCTTCATTCCTTATGTCTTGATCCCCAGTGAATTTCACAGGAGACTGACAAAAATTTAGAGAATTTTATATTAGCAGAGACACTGCCAAATTGAACTGAAAGGAAGATGGGATAAGATGGAAAAATGACTCCAAGGCACAGCTACCAATGCAAAGGCCTGAACTGCCAAGACTTCCTGGGCTCCAGAGGTTGGAGCTGCTGACTAGTGCTGAGTGGGCAGGGTCACATCTTCATGCACGGCCAGGAGCACAGTCAACCACAAATAATTATTCTTAAGTCTGAAAACCTAATGGAATATTTCCAGCTGTGTTGTCAACTTGTTTAGACATGCAATCTTTTCTTTCTTCCAGTATCTTGCCTTTTGGAGTTGAAATGTCTGTTTTATGCCTCTAATTTGTTTTCTGGTTTCATGGGTCTCCAGGATGGAGCATACAGTGATTCTCAACCACATTTGATTCAGATGATATTTATATGAAATTTAAAGTTAATGTTGTAATGAGTTAGGACTTTGGGGGATTTGGGGATGAGTTAATATATTTTGCATGTGAGAAGGATGTGAATTTGCAGGAAAAGTAGAAAGAGTGGGTGGGCTAAAGAGTAAGATCTTAAGGATTGAATTTTCTCTCCTACTCCTCCCAGTATTTCAGAATGTAATTTTATTTGAAAATAGGATAATCGCACATGTAATTAGTTAGATTAGGTCATATTGGAATAGATGGGCTCCTAATTCAATATGACTTGTGTCTGTATAAGAAGACAGCCACGTGAGACAGAATTGCACAAAGAAAACCATGTGATGACAAAGTCAGAGAGATTACAGCTATGCAACTGACAACCAAGGAATGCCAACATTTGCCAGTCATTCACCAGAAACTAACAGACAAGATTGTATTCCTGCAGGTTTAAGAGGAAGCATGGGACTTCCAATGCCTTGATTTCAGACTTCCAGTCTTCAGAACTGTGGGATAATACATTTCTTTTTTAAGCCACACTGTAGTGCTACAAGGAAACAAATGCAGGAAAGTATACAATTTTGTTGCAGATAACAATAATAATAAATTAAAAGTAAAAGGAGATGATGTATGCCAACTGACATGCTATCTTAGTGGTTGGAATCAATAGGAGTAGGCAGAAATTGTTATAACAAAAGTAAAAACCATGTCTAAAGGATATAGCCAACAAAATACATAAATGCATAAAAATGCATATTTTTAAGAAAATTCTTTATTAGTATACTGACACATAGAGGTTGAGTGCCAATCTTCCATAAAAAAATTTAAAAATTGGAATTTTTATTAAGATTTCCTTCTTTTAAATTATAAATTAAAACTTATCTTTTTAAATTTTTTAAATTATAAAGATGTGGGGTACAATTCAGGGTTAGGTATACAAACTTTGATTATGCAGGTACCCTTGTTGATGAGGTATGCCCCTCCCTTCCGTAGCAGTTTCCCTCAACTGCAAATCCCACCGCCCCTCCCCTGACAGTTTCCCACTACTGCCAATCACTTTTTTATAGTATTATAATTATTCAAGGTCCACTTATGAGTGAGAACATATGGTACTCTGTTATTTGATTCTGTGATGGATCACTGAGTATGATCGACTCTAAATCCATCCAGGTTGCTGCAAAGTCCATATGTTTGTCCTTCATTATGGCTGCAAATATTCCATTGTGTATATGTACCACATTTTTTTTAACCAGTCCAACTTCAATGGGCAACATGGTTGGTTCCATGTTTTTGCTATTGTGAATAAAGATGCAGCAAACATATGTGTACAGGTATCTTTTTAATAGAATGATTTGAGTTCCTCCAGGTATATTCCCAACAGGGGAATTGCTGGATCATATGGAAGGTCAATTTCTAGTTCTTTCAGAAGCTGCCACACAGTCTTTCAAAGGGGTTGTACTAGTTTGTCTTCCCACCAGCAGTGTAGAAGTGTTCCTTTTTTTCTGCATCCTTACCAGCATCTATTGTTGTCTGTTTTATTAATGATGGCCATTCTTACTGGGGCAAGGTAGTATTTCAACACAGTTTTGATTTGCATTTCTCTGATGATGAGTGAGGTTGAGCACTTGTGCATGTGTCTGTTGGCTGCCCATATATCTTCTTTTGAGAAGTGTCTATTCATGTCTTTTACTCACTTTTTAATGGGGTTGTTTTTCTTTCAGTGCGCTTGAGTTCCTTATAGATCCTAGAGGTTAGGCCTCTGTCAGATATACAGTTGGCATATTTTTTTTCCCATTCTGTGGGCTGTCTCTCTGTTCTCTTGATAGTTTCTTTTACTTTGCAGAAACTCATTAGTTTCATGAGGTCTCACTTGTCTATCTTATATATTTAGGTATGGGCATTTAGGATTCTGAATAGAAATTTTTGGCCAGTTCCAATTTCCATAAGGGTGTTCCTGTGTTTTCTAAGATTCTTATAGTTTAAGGTTTTACCAGGTCTTTGATCCATTTACAGTTAATTATTGTACATGGTGATAGGTAGGGATCCTATTTCAATGGTCTGCACGTGGTCTGCATGTGACCAGACAGTTTTCCCAGCACCATTTCCTGAATAGATTCTCCTCTCCCCAGTGGTTGTTGTTGGAGGCTTTGTCAAAGATGAGTTGATGGAGAATTTAAGGCTTTGCTTCCGCAATCTCTGTACTGTTCCATTGTTTTATATGCCTGTTCTTGAACCAAAATCAGGCTGTTTTGATTACTGTGGGCTTGTAGTAAAGTTTGAAGTATGGAAATGTGATACCTCCTGCTTTGTTTCTTTTGCTAAGAATTGTTTTGGCTATTCATGGTCATTTATGTTTCTATATGAATTTCTGCATTGTCATTTCCAGGCCTGAGAAGAATGATGTTGGTAACTTAATAGGTATTGCGTTGAATCTGTAGATTGCTTTTGAAGGATGGACATCTTAACAATGTTGATTCTTCCTATCCATGAGCATGGAATGTTTTTCTATTTGTTTGTGTCTTCTTGGGTTTCTTTGAGCAGTGTTTTGTAGTTCACATTGTAAAGGGCTTTCACTTGTCTGGATAGAAAAATGCCTAGATAGTTCATTTTTTGTGTGGCAATTGTGAATGGGATTATGCTTTTTAATTTTGGGTCTCTGCCTGCTTGTTGTTGGTGTATAGGAATGAAACTGTCTTTTGCACATTTATTTGTTCCCTGAGACTTTGCCAAAGTCCTTTATCAGTGCAAGCAGGTTTTTGACAGATTCTCTTGGATTTTCAAGGTACAGGATCATATCATCAGCAAAAAGGGATAACTTGACTTCTTCTTTTCCTATTTGGATACCCCAGATTTCCTTCTCTTGTCTAATTACCCACGCTAGGACTTCCAACACAATGTTGAACAAGAGAGGTGAGAGTGGGCGGCCTTGTCTTGCTCCAGTTTTCATGGGAAATGTGTCCAGTTTTGTCCATTTAGCAATATGTTAGCTGTGGGTTTATTGTAGATGGCACTTACTATTTTGAGGTATGTTCCTTCTATACCTAGGTGTTTGAGAGTTTTTATCAAGAAGGTATGCTGGATTTTATCAAAAGCTTTTATTGCTTCTAATGAGATAATCATGTGGTTCTTGTTTTTACATCTGTTGATGTATCTAATTACATTTATGGTCTTGTGAATGTTGAATCAGTCCTGTATCCTGGAGATGAAGCCTACTTGGTCATAGTGAATGATTTTTGAGATGTTTTTGGATCCAATTTGCTAGAATCTTGTTGAGGATTTTTGCTTCTATGTTCATCAGGGATATTAGTCTGTAGTTCTCTTTTATTGTTGGATCTTTGCCCGGTTTGGGTATCAGTGTGTTGTTAGCTTCATAAAATGATTTGGGGAGAATTCCATCTCTCTCAATTGCCTGGAATAATTTCACAATAATTGGTATTAGCTCCCCATTGTATGTTTTGTAAAATTCTACTGGAAAGCCATCTGGTTCAGTGCTTTTTTTTGTAGGTAGTTTTCGTATGACAGAGTCAATTTCCTGTGTTGTTATTGGTCTATTTATTGTCTTGATGTTTTCTTGTTTCAACCTGGGGATGTTGTGTGATGTCAGAAAGTCCTCCATTTCATTTAGGTTATCAAGTTTGTTTCCATATAGGTATACATGGTAAACTGTTATAATCTTTTATATTTCTTTGGGGTCAGCTGTGATTTGATCTTTTGTATTTCTGATGGTGTTTATTTGGGCTTTTTTTTTCTTTTACTTGGTCATTCTGGCTAGAGGTCCATCAATCTTGTTAATTCTTTCAAAGAACCAAGTTTTTGTCCTGCTGATGTTTTCTATGATATTTTTGTCTTCTATGTCCTGTATCTTGGTGATTTGGATTCTTCTGTTAAAGTTGGGGTTTTGGTGGTCTTTTCTTTCCAGCTACCTTAGGTGATTTGTTAGGCTTTCCATTTGTGAACTTTCCATTTTCTTTGTTTGTTTGTTTGTTTGTTTGTTTGTTTGTTTGTTTTTGAGTTGGAGTCTCACTCTTTCGCCCAGACTGGAGTGCAGTGGCCGCTCCCAGCCACCGCAGCCTCGACCTGCTGGGCTCCGGCGATCCTTCTGCCTCAGTCTTCCGAGTAGCTGGAACTACAGGCGCGTGCTACCATGCCCGGTTGATTTTTTGATTTATTGTAGAGATGAGGTCTCGCTGCCCAGGCGGGTCTCGAACCTGCGGGCTCAGGCAATCCACTCACCTCAGCCTCCCAAAGGCGCGGGATTACAGGCTGAGCCACCGAGCCCAGCTCCATTTTCTTGATGAGTGCTCATA
Organism: Cephalopachus bancanus; assembly: GCA_027257055.1. Taxonomy (NCBI): domain Eukaryota; kingdom Metazoa; phylum Chordata; class Mammalia; order Primates; family Tarsiidae; genus Cephalopachus; species Cephalopachus bancanus. Next base: position 8,065,597 of record JAPVLO010000024.1, on the reverse strand, counting down.
GAGATATAAATTCTCCTCTTGGAACTGAATTCATGGCATTTCAGAGATTTTGGTAAGATGTTTTTTAATTTTCTTTTTTTTCCCAGGAATCTTTTAATTTCTGCTTTGATTTCAATTTTGACACAGTCTTTGTTCAGCATAGTGCTGTTTAGTGTCCATGTTTTTGTTGATTTGGGGGGAAATGTTGTTGATGTTGATATTTATTTTTATTCCACTGTGATCTGACTGTATGCATGGCAATATTTCAACGTTATGGAATTTGTTTATGCTTGATTTATGGCCAAGGATGTGATCGATCTTGGAGCACATTCCATGTGGTGATGAGTGAAATGTATAATCTGTGGTTGTTGGGTGGAATAATCTATTGGTATCGATTAAGTCCATTTGGTCGAGTCTCAAGTTTAGGTTCTGGATGTCCTTGTAGAATTTTTGCCTCGATGATCTATCTAGGGGTGGTAGAGGGTATTCAAGTTCCCTGCTATAATAGTGTTAGAGTCAACATATTCTTTTAGTTTAATAAGTAGTTGCTTTATAAATGCTGGTGGTCCTGTGTTAGGTGTGTATATGTTTAGGATGGATATTTCTTATATGGATTGCAACTTTATCCTTATATAGTGTGCTTTTGCAACTTTTTAAAATTTTTGATAGCTTAAAGGTTGTTATGTATGATATTAAGATGGCAACTCCAGCCTTATTTTGGGATCAATTTGCCTGGAAATTCATTTCCATCCTTTAACTTTGAGTCTGTGTGCATTCCTTGTAGTGAGATGAGTCTCCCAGATGCAGCAAATAATTGATTCATGGTTTCTTATCCAATTTGCCATTCTGTGTCTTTTCATTGGTGCATTTAGTGCATTCATATTCAGGCTGATTACTGAAATGTGAATGTTTATTGCTGTCATGAAGTTCCTATAAAGTTTTTTCTTTACCTGTTTTCATTTGGCTTAGGGAGTTAATGTATGTGTGTGTTTTCAAGTTTCTTGTAGCGCTGTATTCTCTGTTGATTCTGTGCTCTGTTGTTCTCTTGGGAAGTGTGTGGTCATTCTCTTTTGTTTCTTTCTTCTGTGCTTAATACCTTTTTATGTGCCTCCTGTGGAACTGGTCTGGACGTTGCATAATCTCTTAGGGATTGGATGTCTGGGGAGGATTTTAATTCTCCATCACTGATGAAGCTGAGCTTGACTGGGTAGGAAATTCTTCGTTGAAATTTTTTATCTTTGAGGACTTGAATATAGGGCTTTAGTCCCTTCTTGCTTGTAATGCTTCTGCTGATAGATCTGCTGCTATTCTGATTGATTTTCCCCAGTAGGTAGTCTGGCCTTTCTCTCTTGCTGCCTTTAGGATTTTTTGTGTGTGTGCCCACTCTGTGTAGGCGAAATACTATGTGTCTAGGTGTTGGTCTTCTCATTTGACATCTTGTGGGATTTCTTTATATCTCTTGTGCTCGACTGGTCACATTTCTGCTGAGATGGGAAAAGTTTTCTTGGATTACCTCCTGGAATACTTGGTCCAATTTGTTCTTCATTTCCCTTTCTTCTTCTGGGATACCAATCAAGTATAGGTTTGGCCTAATGAAATAATTGCACATCTCTTGGAGGCTTTGTTCTTTCTTTCTGAGTCTTCTGTCGCTATTATTTACAAATCAGATTGATTCCATGTTCTGGTCTTCAAGTTCTGAGATTTTTTCTTCAGCTAGATTAATTCTGTTTTCCATGCTTGTCATCTTGTTATTTATTTCTTGGATGAAATTTTTATCACCAAAATCTTTGTTACATGTTCTTTCAGTGTTGTATCTTGTCTTTCTTGAGTTTTATTCACTCTTTCCATTCATTCCCTAATCTCTGTCATATTCTGGGGCCAGTCATCAGTGATGTCCATTGTTTGGGCACCAAGATCTGATTTTTTGGGAGTTTTGTCTTTGGCACACTTTTAATTGCCTGAGCTCCCCCTTTGGTTTTTCCTTATTTGTGACAGATCTCTTGCTTTTCTCTTTAGTTCTGTTATTCAGTGTCAGTGGGAGAGGCTTTCCCTTCTGATGTTTGGTGTTTTCTATTCTTCCCTGATCTGGGCTCTGGATTTGTTCTATTTTGAAATAGGACAGTGAAAGGATAACTTTGCTGTTTCTTGTAGTTTTTGAATTTCAAATAAAGTAGGGAGTGGGGCACTAGAAAACAGAAACTACAACGTTCACTTATTTTGTTATATGTTCCCTGAGACCCCCTCCCCACCACCACTCTATATGGCAATGAAAAGCAAGAACACACGCGCACACACACACACACACACACACACACACACACACACCACTCTCACACAGACATACATACACACCTCAAAACAAAGTGGACTAACAGCAAAGTGAAGCAAAACAAACAACAACCAAACAAAACCAAGGAAACTACACACACACACACACACACACACACACACACACACACACACACGCGGCGCACGCCTAGCATAAGTGAATAGAGAAGAAAAACAGAAAGACCAGAGGGAAACAAACAAACAAACAAAAAATGGAATTCAGATCAAACCCTCACACATATATTGACACACATCTTAAACAATAAAAAATGTAAATTAAATAACCCAGAAGAACAAAAAAGCACAAAGAAACCAACAACAACAATAAAAGTGAAAGATGAACACGCAATCACTCACATAGACACAGAAACAGAAAATGACAAATGAAGAAAGAAACAGAAAAAGAAAGAAAAAATATTTGGGGGGGAGCAGATCAAAACCTCTTACACATTCATGCACAAAGAAAAATATTTTTAAAAATGATGAACTATGAAAAAAACAGTCATTTAAAAAAATTGAACATTAAAAAAAAATAATAAAGCCTGTCCTCTTGTGAAAGGCTCTGTAATTGTTCCTCTAATCAGGTCCCTCCTACAGAGTCACCTCTTTCACTCTTCTTCAGTGTCCGAAGCAGGGAAGGAGGAGGGGCAGTGAAGATGGGTGGGACTGCAGTCCTCCCCTCCCACTATTGTAAGGTCAGGGAGATCTCCTCCAGTAGGAAGGTATGAGATTGTATCTTCCCCAGGTATGTACTCACGGTAGAGGGGAGAGGTGACCCAGCCAGGCCTATCCTGGAATGAAGTTTTCCTGTTGTGACTGATGTCCAGTCTCTGTCTGGGTTTGTCCCTCGCAGTTGTGGCCCAGTTGTGTGGTTCTGATGTTCAGAGGGTTGCTGGGAGGAGGGGGTTTGGGTCAGCCCCGACTCATCACTGATCTCTTTGTAGTTCTTTCTTGTCCTTTTCTGGCCACACCCTTTATCCCACCACTGGATCAGGGTAGGGGGTACTGCACCTGGAACTCAGCACTTGTCAGGTGCCTCTGAAGTTTGTGCTTTCAGGATATTCCCTCTGGGTCATGATCAATCCCTGAGTAGTTGATCCTGCCAGTCACAGAGACCGAGCCTGTTGCTCCATGTTGAGTGAGTCAGAGGACTTTCCTGTCCTGCCTTCAAGATAGTGGTGGGGTGCCTCTCCTGTCCTCTTCTGTGGAACTTTGCCTGTGGACTCCCTCCGCAGCACCTGCTGCCTGTCCCCTGCCAGGAGCTGAAGTCAAAACTCACTTTTAACTTTTGATTAAACACAACAAGTCTTTGTGAATATTTAGGTAATAGGTCATTGACTTACAACCTCCAAAACTAATGTTGCAGGCATAGATAATCAAAGTAGTACTTGATTATGGCTGTTAAAATTTGCTTGTACTTCACAGCTATGTTAATTCTTGTCAGTCTTTTAAGTATACCAGTAAAACCTTCCTCTACCATTTAAATCTTCAACCAATGCAATTAAATGTAATAAAAAAAGAATACCTGATTCACCTTGTCCGAAGTTTTGCTCCTCTCTGCTATTCTGGATTAATGTAATTTTTATCGTTTTGATTATTGAAATACTTTCATCATCACCATTTTACTGTTCCGCTCTTACAGTGGAAATAAGATATATGAGAGAGTAACAATTTGTTAATTAACAAGAGAAGTGTGGAGAGTACTTAATTGTTCTTGTTCACTTTATGTGAAACAATTATTTTCCCTGAGCAATACTGACTGAGCACTCAGTAGATTTCAGTAATTTTGGCATAATTCTCTTTTTTAAATATTTTTCCAATAATTCATTTAATTTTCAGAATTATCTATGTGATGACTTTAGAAATAAATATTGAAAGTACCATCTTGATGTTCAGGTCCACTTGGTTATAACTGGTTTTCTATAAATTACTGCCTGTTGTCCACTGTACCCTCCTCTCAAACTCATTTGTTATGACAGGTGATTTTCTATTAAAAATACTTACTGCATCTTCTTTTACTCTAGAGGAAAAGCTGTTGTCTTTGTTGTTGTTGCTTTTCCTACCAATAAAAAATGCATACTGATTGGCAATGTGATTTTCAGTAATGGGAAACATTTATTAAGACTAAATGTGTAGCTCTATAAGCGATGCATATTCAGACTGACTGCAGAAATGAAAGGTTAAATATTAATCTAACTTTCTTGTTTTAAATTATTAAAGGAAAACCCTTTTACAACTACAACATTTCATTTGTCTTGGTTTCAAATTCATTATTCTCATAAATCAGTTTTTATTCACGTGAATATTGATTTTGATTTTGCTTTTTAAAAAGAGAGCAAATGCACTTAAATAAGAAAACCAAAGAATTTACAGTCTCTAAGAAAAGGAAAGAAAATAAATGAACAGAATATAAAACCAAGTCCCAGTGCAAAAGCCATTTATACCACGGTTGAAAAATACTTTGCAAATGAAAACATACTATTTATAACACCTGTAAAAAGAGAACAACGTTTGTAGAAACTATTTATTTGCCATGCCTTAATACTTACTAGGGGAGGAAGTTTTATGAGTTTTTCTAGAAAGTGCTAACACCTCTCTTTCTGGCCTGCTATAAACTTTTTGTAATTAACAGGCTTTCAAATGCTTCTCTAAAACTTTCATGCCTCTAGTTCCCATAAGTGCCACCTAATATAACCCCCATTTTTCAAATATCCACATATACACTATAAAATGAGGAATCACAGTTACTTGCCTCCATGCTAGTCTCTGATTATCAGTACCTCTAATATTATTTTTGGAGTATGATTTACAAATACTTCTTTACTTTTGGTTGCAAAAATATATTTATGAAAATAATATCCTTTTAAAAATAAGTGCTTACGTGGGCCACAGATTCATTAATTTTTAACTTTACAATCACAAAAACAACTGAATCATCTTTCTAAGAATTTCATATCATTTGCTCTCTTTCCATTTGATTCTTCTCAACCCACCTAGGATACAACTGTCCCCTAGGGCAGTAGTTCCCAACCTTTTCAGCATCAGGAACCGGTGTCATGGAAGAAAATTTTTCCATGGACCAGGTGTGGGGGGAGCGCTTTCAAGATGATTCAAGCACATATTTATTGTGCATTTTATTTCTATTATTATTACATTGCAATATATAATTAAATGATTATACAACTCACCAATTTTTAAAAAGAGGTACGGACAGAAGTGGTAAGTAAAATAATGAATGGCCGACGCACAGACTAAAATAAGTTTCTGTCTTAAAGCTTGCTACCACATGAAGTTATACAATTGAAACACATTGACTGACTTGCCACTCACTGATAGGATTTTGATGAGTCTGCAAGCAATTGAATTATTATGGTGTCTGTGCAGTCAAATCTCATTGCTACTGTTAATCTATATTTGCAGCTACTCCCTAGCAGTAGCATCATTGCCTCAGCTCCACTTTACATCATTTACAGAAGATTCTCATAAGGAGTGCACAACCTAGATCCCTTGCATGTGCAGTTCACAATAGAATTTGTGTGCCTATGAGAATCTAATGCCACCAAGTGACAGAAGACAGAGCTCAGATAGTTATGTGAGTAATGGAGAGCAGCTGTTGTACGCCTGTTGTGCACCTTCTGCTCTGTGGCCCAGTTCCTAACAAGTCACAGACTGATACTAGTACATGGTCCAGGAGTTGAGGACCCTTGTCCTAGATAAAAGCTGCAAACTGAAATATCTCTAGGCATTGACTATTGTCATTTACCAGAGTCTATCACAGAGATTTCTAGGGGATCATTTGTCCCTGCCTACCTTCTCAATCATATGGAGCTTACAGTTGAAAGCATTTAATGCTATGAAAGCATAGAAATATTTTGTTCTATCAAGTTAGAGTTTGTTCATTACAGGACAAAAAATGAATGTGAAAATACAGAAAACAGAGGAGCCCAGCTAGAGATAAAACTTTGTTTTGATGTGTTACTGATCTTATATTTCAAGTGTCCTTCTTTCAGTGAGCTATAGAAACATCTGTTTGGGCAAATTCACATGACAAATATAGAGAGAGGTTTTATTAAATAACAAACCGATTAACATCCTACCCTAAAGTTAATCTATGACTCTTAGCTCCATTTTCATTCCATTTTATGGGCATAAGCTACAATGTAAAGTGAGCAGTCTATGATATAGTGAGAGTTATATTTCTAAAAAACAAATAATTAAGTAATGGAATATGGCTCAAAATGTAAAGATAATGACATAATTATACCCTCAGGGCATTTACAAGGCTTGACATGCACTAAAATGATTCTAAATGTGAGGAGGATGATAATATATTCTAAATGACTCATCCCCCACAATTGCCTAATTTGAAAGATAAGAAATGTAATTACAGGATTAGAAATATATATTATATCCAGAGATAAACAAGAGAGTTAGGCAGTCTAAAAGCTGAAAGAACCACACATGTATTTGAGACAAACTTTACTATAAGATTATTAAATATGAAGTTAATACCAAACATTAATTTGGTTCCAAAGGATGCACCTCCCCATTAAATTGAGCTATGATTGACATCTATATAAAAATGACAATGCTGCAGAAATTATTTAACTAATAACCTAGAATTCCATTTCGAAGAAACTCTCACTCTTTCCTATTCCTCACTATAATGCTATGCCACTACATACAGTTGCCTTTCATTATAGTGTCTGCTTGCTGAGAAAATAGTAAATCTCCTCCAGTTTCCTTATTGCAAATCTTTCCATCTTATCTAAAGCATTTCTCATGGCTCTAGGCTGTAAAGCACTTTGACAGAGGAGTAGAACACTATACAAAAAAAAAAAAATCTGTTTTCCTAAAAGATAAGCTCCTGAAGTTTTGTGAACAATTTTTCTACTTGTTTTTGCAGATTTTGCTTTTACTGTTACTACTTCAAAGTATAATTCACTAAAAATAAAATAAACTGATTTAGTTTTTTTAGTACATTCATTGCTTGTCTATCTGTAAGCATGCCTACACTTCCATTGCTCTATGTAACTCTGTATTCATTAAATAATAATTGCCATTTATTAATGCACACACAAATTATTATACTCATGGATTTGGGGATCCAGGGATTAAATAAACCAATAAATGATCTTTTTATAGAAAGGATAGGTTATTAACTGTAATTTCTAAGGTTGCTTCAAAATGCAATTAGCATTTCATTTGACTGACACTTACATAATGAACAACTCTAAAATTTTTTGATATTTTTCAATGAATCATCCCTTACTTGGTCCTTGTGATACTAAGATCATTATAAAGGCTGACATAAAAGAGACAAATAAATAACAAAAGAGAAAAAAATTCATGTAAAGAAGAAATAAATTTGGATCAGATTTAATTGTCAATAATGAATGTACAAACAAAAAGACAGTTGTATGAACTGATGAAAGCAATCTGTCACACAAAATTGTACAATTCATTTTGCACATTTTAGTAACTGTTAAAAATGGGAATGATATGGCACAAAGTAGGTGACTACTTTTTAAAAATCAATGATAGTCCCACATCTGTGTTCAGGCACTCACATTAGCACTTTTATGGAAGACTGTCTCCAAAATATATGTATGTTCTAGTCCTAAGGGTGGTTACCACAGATTGGGTAGTTTCTGCAGGTAACAGTGCTCTGTGTCGTGTTCTGAAGAGTTTGTCATGTTCTTCTATCTAGTTTACACTCTTGCATAGAACCTGTGGCTCTACTTTCTATGCAAACTTCTATTTAGAAAACCACTCATTTCACCAACAAAATGCACTTTATTTTTTTAAAAATCATGTTATTTATCAGTACTAAAAATTGTCACATTGTCAAACAGTAAAATGTGATATACTGAAGAATCATTCACAGGTACAATATAAAGAAAGAAGACATCTTAAGCAGCAAATTCTGGAACATCTTCTTTTCTTGCAAATGGGTTGATGCAAAATAAGCCAAAAGCAAGCCTAATAGCTTAGAAAAACACTAAAAAATATTAGGTTACAGAAAGTGCCAAACTGCCTTTTTCCTTTTCTTTCTTTTTTTAAAATTTAATTTAATTTTAAATATTTGGGGAACAATTCAGAATTAGGTACACAAGTGGACTTCATGCAGACAAAGTTTGGGTTTCCCTTTGGTCCCCAATTTGCCTGGTTTGAGATCAGGTGCGCTTACTGATGCTGTGCCTCCCCCAACCCAGCAGTATCCTGCTACTGCCAATCCCTTTTTTATAGTATTATGGTAAATGTTCAGGGTCTGCTTATGAATGAGAACATGTGGTACTCTTCTTTGTTTCTGTGATAATCACTGAGTATTATAGACTGTAAATCCATGCCAGTTGCTACAAAGTCCATACACTTGTCCTTCTTTATGACTGCGTAATATTCTATTGTAAGTATGTACATTTTTTGTATCCAATCCAGTTTTGATGGGTGGCACAGTTGGTTCCATGTTTTTGCTATTGTGAATAGTGCTACATAAACATGCGTGTTCAGGTATTTGTTTTTGTAAAATGACTTGAATTCCATCAAGAGAGTGGGAAGATAGCCCACAGAATGGAGAAAAATATTTGCCAACTACATATAAAAAGGTTTAACATCCAGGATCTACAAGGAACTCAAATGTGCCAAAGAGAAAAAACAAACAGTCCCATTAAAAAGTGGGCAAAAGACATGAATAGATGCTTCTCAAAAGAAGACATACAGGCAGTCAACAGACACATTGAAAATGATCCGATTCACTGTCATCAGAGAAATGCAAATCAAAATAACATTGAGATACCAGTAAGAATAGTCATCATTAGTAAATCAAACAACAACAGATGCTGGTGAGGATGCAGAGAAAAGGGAATGCTATCACATTGCTAGTGGACATGCAAAGTAGTTCAACCTCTATGGTAAACAGTGTGGTGATTCTTAAAAGAACTAGAAATTGGCCCTTCATATGACCCAGTACTTCAAATCATTCTACAAAATACACTTTCTAATAACCCTTCTACTAACTAAGAAAGAAAGAAAGAAAGAAAGAAAGAAAGAAAGAAAGAAAGAAAGAAAGAAAGAAAGAAAGAAAGAAAGACTCTTGTGGATATTTCAATAATGACAAAATATTTAAGTACTAAACTTGGGTTGTTAATTTCTAATCTACATGATACAAATGCTAAACAATATTTTTATCAGACTGTGTATATATAAAGGTTTGTCATTAAAGCAATTTCACAGAAACACAAAAAATCAATTATTGGAAATAAATAAATGGAATGAGAGTGTTGAAGATACATCAACAGAAGCTTTTAAACTGAAAAGCAAAGCGAAAAACTAATGGAGAAAAATGGAACAGAATAACTAAGAACTGCAGAACAATTAAACATGTGCAATATATACATAGTAAATGGAAATACAAGCCTGAAGAGAAATAAGAAAGAAACAGAAGTAATACGTGGAAGAATAATGATTGAGTGTTTTCTGTATCACAAGGTCCACATGATAGAAATCCAGTATGTTCCCCTCAAAAGCAGTATTAATGCAAACACAGTTTTCTCAGCTGCTTAGTTTACCACTGAACCCTCTAAAACCATATGTCTATAGAATGACTTTCACATTTTTCTGTTTCCTTTCCAAAACTTCTTACTCACTGATCTTCTCCGTTTGGTCACGTTTTACATAGGCTACAAATTCTTTAACTCTAACTTGCTTTTGCTTCATGTCAACCCCCACCTTGTGTTGTATATGCTTCAGTTCATGAATCTTGGTTCCTAGAACACTTTTCACTGCCTATGTACTCTCTGCAGCTCTCTTGATGTAACATATTCACCCACTCTGTTGCCACAGATTTCAAAAGCCTTCCTTTGAAGTTATCTAGGTCATCGGTAATAGGGATCTAGGTGTCCTTGTTTCTCTCTTTTTGCTCACCCAGGACAGCGGTGAGAATTCCCACCATTCATGAGAATTCCTGCCATCCTTTTCCTCAAAATGCTTTATTCCTCTAGAAGAGATAGCTGCAGAAAACTTACAAACTGATATTCAGCCTTTCCTATTCAGACTCTGCAAGTACCTAAATGCTTATTCTAGAAGTATGTACCAGGAAGATCAACTTCAAAGTGACTTTGGAGCCTCTCTGATTTGACCTTTGCAGAGAAACTCACTGTGCAATTTGCTGTAATTTACTTACAAACTGGATCTCAGGTGTCAGTTTTTTATATTTTGTGCTAGATTGCTATATAAGGACTTCACAATAACACCTGCAACGGATGTCACTCTTATATGTAAAGAATGGAAATATTATCCAACTCCCTCTTCTTCCCATGAGTTGGATAATATTTCCATTCTTTTTTTTTTTTTTTTTTTTTTGAGTTGGAGTCTCACTCTGTCACCCAGACTGGAGTGCAGTGGCCGCTCCCGGCCACTGCAGCCTCGACCTGCTGGGCTCCGGCGATCCTTCCGCCTCAACCTTCCAAGTAACCGGAATTACAGGCATGCGCTACCACGCCCGGCTGATTTTTTGATTTATTGTAGAGATGAGGTCTCACTGCCCAGGTGGGTCTCGAACCCGCGGGCTCAGGCAATCCACTCACTTCAGCCTCCCAAAGGCACGGGATTACAGGCTGAGCCACAGAGCCCGGCTAATATTTTCATTCTTTACATCTAAGAGTGACATCCGTTGAACTAGAAACACTTGTTGTAGGGGCTTCATTTGCAAAAATTTGAAAAAGAGGAAAGTATGAGACTTGTCTCTTAAAATATTATTTTCACTGGGAACACATCAAAAGTAAGTAAACTAGTACAGTAGATAGTCCCAGGACCTGCCTGGAAACTGAAAGCTGTTGTGAGTTTCAGACTCCTTTCTGAAGATAATCCTCATGATACCTACTTCTTCATTGGGATAAGTAGCAAGTTTAATTAATAGACATTGATGTTTTTACACAATTCCCATGATTCTGGTTACTTATTACAATACCCAAATTAACTGTTCTTTTGAGGCATTGATTGATTCTTTTGATCATACATTTTAGCTGAAAATCAGAATGTTTGCCAGGCAATAGAAGACATTTTGTGAAAGAGAGAAGGTATATCACTTACTAAAAAGTATGTTTAGCTTTTGTAGAAGCTTTAAGTAAATCTATCTCATTTTCTTGTTTGAGATCTTTGAAAACAAAGTTCCAAGGACAATCCAGATATGTGATATGAGGAAAATCAGACAATTAAGAAGGCAAGTGTGTTTAATCTTTGGTTTGGAAGAGTATATTCTAGGCCACTGCTTTATAAAGAATATGGTGTGAGAAAACACTCTGGATAAAATAATCAGTATTCAATGTATCTAATATTTTGTTCTCGAAATATTTTAGTAGAGCGATGAATGTGTTAAGTCCCTTATGAAAAAAGCATGGAAATCTGCCCATAAACTCATTTGTTGCAAAAGGAAGCATATCTTCCCTTCTTCATGTCGCCCTCTCTTGCAAGAACTAGGCCACGGCTACAAATTCTTTTTCTCCTCCTAGTCTGTTTAGTATACTATTTCCCCTTGCAACCATGGGTCTCTGATCTATTGGCATTTCATGTTCCTTGGCTTATGGATCGGTTCACAGATTTAAAAGCTGTGTGTTTTGCTGGCTATATTTTCCTGTTTCAATTCCTTTCCTTCCCTTGCCCAGTTACAGATAGGCGTCATTATTACCATTACTGCCCAAGGTCCAGAGCTGCATTCAGGCTGCTCTGTGAAATGACTACTTCCTAGACCTCATGGTTGTAAAGTCACATCTACATGGGAGAGGATCAGTGAACTCTGAAAACAGTGCAGGACATGGTAAAACTTTATTGGATTATCCTTTAGGGGAAAGCTACTTAAAAATAAAAGAGATGCCTTAGTTTCAGTTCGTGCCTTCCAGGCATGTGGCAGAGACTAAAGGCCTGAGTTAGCAAAGCACTCAGCACTTTCCAGATAAGAGATGTTAACATGGGCTTGGTGGCTCAGCCTGTAATCCTCTGTCTTGGGAGGCTGAGGTGAGTGAATTGCCTGAGCCCACGGGTTTGAGACCCTCCTGGGCAACTTGGTGAGACCTCATCTCTACAATAAATCAAAAATTAGCCAGGCATGGTAGCACGTGCCAGTAGTTCCAGCTGCTTGGAAGGCTGAGGCGGAAGGATCGCCGGACCTCAGCAGGTCGAGGCTGAGGTGGCTGGGAGCGGCCACTGCACTCCAGTCTGGGCAACTGAGTGAGACTCCAACTCAAAAAAAGAGAGATATGAACATAATTTCCAGAGTGCTTATATTCAAGTTAAATAAGTTTTGATTATTATTGTTGTTATTATTATTTTTAGTCAGAGTCTCACTCTGTCGCCCAGACTAGAGAGCAGTGGCTGCTCCCGGCCACTGCAGCCTCGACCTACTGGGCTCCGGCGATCCTTCCGCCTCAGCCTTCCAAGAAGCTGGAACTACAGGCACACCCTACCACGCCCGGTTAATTTTTTGATTTATTGTAGAGATGAGGTCTCACCAAGTTGCCCAGGCAGGTCTTGAACCCGCGGGCTCAGGCAATCCACTCACCTCGGCCTCCCAAAGTGCTGGGATTACAGGCTGAGCCACCGAGCCCGGCCTAATTTTTTGATTTATTGTAGAGATGAGGTCTCACCATGTTTCCCAGGCTGGTCCTGAAGCTGTGGGCTCATGCAATCCTCTCACTTATGCCTCTAAAAATGCTGCAATTATAGATGTGAACCACCACACCCAGCAAAACTTTTAATTTTAAAACATGATTGTGCCAAAATTAATGAGAAACACCAAACCACCACCAGATCCAGGAAGACAAGAGAACACCAAGCAGGATAAATATCAAATAATCTTTTCCTAGACATATCATATTCAAACTACAGAAATCAAAGACAAAGAAAAAAGCATAAAAGATGTCAAGACAAAAACAATATCTTAACTATAGAGGAAGAAACATAAGAATTATATTGTTTTTGTTTACATTGTGACATCATGAAAATAATAAATTTTTACTTCGTGAAAACAAATTAAGTTCTTTTTCATGTATTTTTTTTTCTTTTAAAGGTATGGGGTACAATTCAGGGTTAGGTATATAAATGTTCATTATGCAGTTACCCTTGTTGAAGAGGTGTGCTCCTCCTTCCCCAGGCAGATTGCCATTAAATTAAATTCTAAGGTGTATATGCTAGGAAATTCTGTGATTATTTTGGGAAAAAAAATGCCTCTTGAATCATCATCCATTTGCTGATTGGATTACTACACACAGAAGCAGGTTATTTGGCTCCTTTTCTAATACTACCTGCTAAGCTCACTCATCATATGTGCTTCAGATAGCCCTATACCAGAAGAACACCTATAGAAAACATAAAAACTGCTATTAGGCTTACTTTGGAGCTCAAAGTAGAGCAAAGTGTTAACTATACATTCTTCACACCTCTATGTAATAAATAACAATTGATGTTGATCTTATATAGGACAAAGAACTTAAGCAACTTTTCAAAGTGACATTGGATCAAGCAATTTTATGCATTTACATGTCAGGCACACAAGGGGAAAAAAAAGAAAAAAACCTAAGGATATCTACTTTTTAAATCCAGTCTCTTATCCAAACTGTGAAAGTTTAGCAGGTATGCTATTTCTGATAACAGTTTCCAAATAGTAATTTAATAGATATTACTTTAAGAGCAAACTATTGTGGAGGCAATCCAATTTATTGGTTCACTTCGTTTGGTGATATTGGCAAGCTCAGTTGTTGCAATTGCTAAAGGAAGATTAAGAGAGGAATATTATCTGACTTGGTGGAGAACAAATTAAGTTGTACAGCTAATCGGTGCAAAGGAGAAACAAATTGTGTTGATTTTATGATTTAACTCTTTCTTTGCTATTGTATGTTTTTGCCTATTTTGATTCATTTAATTCTGTGAAAATATGCTATAGGTGAAACATGAGTTAATGAAGTTTCATAGTCTAAGATATTGTTTTACCGAATGGAGTTATAGTCAACATTTTCTGAGGCAGACTTTTGGGTTCACTGCTTTCTGAAATGAACTTCAGGACTGTCTGAGATCTTAGAATAACTTAAGCTAGGACACTTGAGAAATAGATAGATGACAGCAGGTATTTACTACCTGAATAGTTAAGTAAATATTCCAGGCCAATTTTCTTTTCACAGTGCTTCACCAATATTAATTTATATGGTGTAGCCATCTATTAATTCAAATTGCACATGTCAGGTTGAGCAAAATATTATTTCATCAGCTTCTAACATGAACATCTAAAATGTTGCACTCTCTCTTTAAAAAGATTAAGTGAATTGTGAAGCTATTTTTATGGTGTTTTAGGTAGAAAAGAATTTCTTTTATATCAGAATTTTTTAAAAGAAATTCAAACCAATGATTTTATTATCTTACATGGATTTCTGTCACTAAAGCAATAATACATTTTATATTAAACATATAATCTGAATACAATCATTTCTCTCTTGAAAATATTACATTTGAAGCCTGTTAAACCTATACAAGCCAAAACATTTATATGTTTATATATGTGTGTGTGTGTGGTATATATATTCTAAAACTATGTTTAAAATGCTTGTTAATATTATTTTTATATTTATATATTCCATAATTCACTACATTAGAAAGGATGATGCTGATCATACATTAACTGCTATGCTAAAAATTACTTGGTGATATAAGGTATATTTGGATTAAGTATTCACTTCTAAATGGTGGAAAAATAATGGAGTTCTAGGATAAAAAGAACCAGTTTTGTATTTTTGTTTACTATTTATAGTTAGAACACAAATTCTGGGATATGTATAAAAACCATGGCTTCTTATCTTTATTAGTTATAAGCCATGTAATTTATAATGTCATCTTTATGTTCAATTTGTTACAATAACTACAATTTTCTAATTTTGTAATAGTATACTAATGTGATAACAAAGATTAGCATGTAGGAACTTAAATATGCCATTCAAATATATGACAATTATAATTTTAATGTCTCAGAATTGTATAAGTAAGCTTGACTAATCTTATAAAGTTGAAAATTTTAATTAATATTTTTTGCTTTATAGTACTCAGCTGAAACATTACTTTCTCTTTCAGTAATTCAGGTACAAAATTGGTGTGTGAAATGCATAAAAGTTTCTTTAAAATTACAGTATTACAAATCGTTCTACCAAAAGGCCATGAATAAAGAAGTGTGAGATCAATAAATTGCAGAGGATTAATTAACTAGTCACATTTTCTGACTTTTATTCTGATTAAATATCCGTAATATTTTTAAGTCACCAGAGTTTTTGATCCTATCTTCTCAAGGAAAGATGTATGGATGGACATTACTTATCTTTGCTCATTGATTTTTTTTTTGTAGTGCCAATTTAGATTTGCATTCAGCCATTTTTTTTTTACATCAATATTTTTTATTATGATGTTGTGGGGTACAGTAAAGAGTTAGGTATACAAATATGCTTCATTTAGGCACCCTTGTTGATAACAGGTGTCTCCTCATCCCCAAACAGATGTTTACTACCATTAGTCCCATCCCCCTTTCCCTCCCCCCATAGTTTCCCACCACTGTCAGTCATTTTCTTATGGTAGTGCATTGGATGATCAAGGTCCACTATATGAGTGAGAACATGTGATACTCAGATCTTTGTTTCTGTGAGAGGTCACTCAGTATTATAGACTCTAGTTCCATCCAGGTTGCTGTGAAATTCATGATTTTGTTCTTTTTTATGGCTGCATAGTATTCCATAATGTATATGTACCACATTTTTTTAATCCAGTTCTCTTTTGATGGATAGCATGGTTGGTTCCAGGTTCTTGCTATTGTGAACAATGCTGCGATAAACATTCGTGTGCAGGTATCTTTTTTATAGAGTGATTTGAGTTCTTCAGGCTATATTCGCAGTAGGGGGATTACAGGGTCAAATGGGAGGTTGATGTTTAGAGCTTTTAAGAATCTCCACACTGCTTTCCACAGAGGTTGCACTAGTTTACACTCCCACCAACAGTGTAGGAGTGTTCCCTTTTTGCCACACCCTCTCCAACAACTGTTATTTTTTGAGTTATTGATAATTACCATTCTGACTGGAGTTAGGTGGTATCTCAGTGTGGTTTTGACTTGCATCTCCCTGATGATTAGTGAGGTTGAACATTTCTTCATGTGTTTATTGGCTGCTTGGATGTCCCCCTTTGTGAAGTGTCTGTTCATTTCTTTTGTGCATTTTATAATGGGGTTGTTTGTTTTTTTCTTTTCAGCACATTTGAGTTCCTTGTAGATCCAAGATGCTAAGCCTTTGTCAGACCTGGAGTTGGCAAATACTTTTTCCCAGTCTGTAGGCTGTCTCCCTGCTCTTGATGGTTTCTTTGGCTTTGCAGAAGCTTGTCAGTTTAATGAGATCCCACTTGTCTATTTTATCCCTTATGACCTGTAGGTTTCGGGTTTTGTTCAGGAATTGGATGCCAGTTCCGATTTCCATGAGGGTATGTCCTTCATTTTCTAAGGTTCTTATGGTTTGAGGTTTTACATTTAGGTCTCCGATCCATTTGGAGTTAATTTTTGTATATGGGGATAGGTAGGGGTCCTGTTTCAATCTTCAGCATGTGGTCAGCCAGTTTTCCCAGCACCATTTACTGAATATGTTCTCCTCTCCCCAGTGGTAGGTGGTGAAGGCTTTGTCAAAGATGAGTTGATTGAGAAATTGAGGTTCTGCTTCTGGAATCTCAATTCTATTCCATTGATCTATATGCCTGTCCCTATACCAATACCAAGCTGTTTTGATGATTGTAGCTTTATAGTAAAGTTTGAAGTCTGGTAATGTGATACCACCTGCTTTTGTTTTTTTTGCTGAGGATTGTTCTGGCCATTATTAGTCGTTTGTGTTTCCATATGAATTCCTGTGTTGTTTTTTCTAGGTTGGAGAAGAAGAATGTTGCTGGTAATTTGATAGGTATTGCATTGAATCTGTAGATTGCCTTTGGTAAGATGGACATCTTTACAATGTTGATTCTTCCAATCCATGAGCATGGGATAGTTTTCCACTTATTTGTGTCATCTTTGATTTCTTTGAGCAGTGTTTTGTAGTTTTCATTGTGAAGGTCTTTCACATCTCTGGTTAGGAAAATGCCAAGGTATTTCATTTTTTTTGTGGCTATTGTGAATGGAATTGTGGTTTTTATTAGGATTTCTGTTTGTTTATTATTGGTGTAAAGAAATGCAATTGTCTTTTGCACATTTATTTTATATCCTGAGACTTTGCCAAAGGCCTTTATCAGTGTAAGGAGGTTTTTGACAGATTCTCTTGGTTTTTCAAGGTACACAATCTTGTCATCTGCAAAGAGAGATAATTTGACTTCCTCTTTTCGTATTTGGATACCCCTGATTGCCTTCTCTTCTCTGATTGATCTAGCCAGGACTTCCAATACTATATTGAACAGGAGGGGTGAGAGTGGTCATCCTTGTCTTATTCCAGTTTTCAGGGGAATTGGTTCCTATTTTTGTCCATTTAGTAGTATGCTGGCTGTGGGTTTCTCATGGATAGCTTTTACTACTTTGAGGTATGGTCCCTGTATGCCTAGATGTTTGAGAGTTTTTATCAAGAAGTGGTGCTGGATTTTATCGAAAGCTTTTTCTGCATCTAATGATATAATCATGTCGTTTTTGTTTTGACATCTGTTGATGTATTTAATTACATTTATTGTTTTACGAATGTTGAACCAGACTTGCAATGCAGGGATGAAGCCTGCTTGGTCATGATGGATGATTTTTGAGATGTGTTGCTGAATCCGGTTTGCTAGGATCTTGTTGAGAATTTTAGCATCTATGTTCATCAAAGACATTGGCCTGTAGTTCTCTTCCTTTGTTGGATCTTTACCTGGCTTGGGTATCAATGTGATGTTAGCTTTGTAAAATGATTGGGGGAGAGTTCCATCTTTCTCAATTGCCTGAAATACCTTCAGTAGGATTGGAATCAGCTCCTCCTTAAATGTCTTGAGAATTCTGCTGTAAAGCCATCTCATCCAGGGCTTGTTTTTGTAGGTAGTTTTCTTATTACATAGTCAATTTCCTTGATTGTTATTGGTCTATTTATGGTCTCTATTTCTTCTTGTTTCAACCTAGGCAGGTTGTGTGATGACAGAAAGTCCTCCATTTTCTTGAGGTTTTCAAGTTTGTTTCCATACAAATGTACATAATAGTCTCTAATGATCTTTTGTATTTCTTCAGGGTCAGATGTGACTTCATCTTTTGTGTTTCTGATTGTGCTTATTTGGGTTTTTCTTTCTTTTTCTTGGTCAGTCTAGCTAGGGGATCATCGATCTTGTTTATCCTTTCGAAGAACCAGTTTTTTGTTTCCTTGATTTTTTGTATTATATTTTTTTCTTCTATGTCCTGGATTTGGGCTTTTATTTTGGTGATATGGATTCTTCTGCTGAAATTAGGGTTTTTGTGGTATTGCTCTTCCAGTTTCCTTAGGTGGCTTGTTAGGCTGTTAATTTGTGTTCCTTCCATTTTCTTCATGTGTGTTTGTAGGGATATAAATTCCTCTCTTACTACAGCTTTTAAGGCATCTCAGAGATCTTGGTAAGATGTTTCTTCATTTTCATTTGTTTCCAGGTATCTTTTGATCTCTGTTTTGATTTCATCATTGCCCCAGGAGTTGTTTAGCATCATGCTGTTTAGTGTCCTTGTCTTTGTGGGTTTTGGGGAGACCTTGGTGATGTTAATGTTTATTTTTATTCCACTGTGGTCCAAGAAGGTGCATGGTAGAATTTCGGTCCTTGTAATTTGTTTATGCTTGATCTATGGCCAATTATGTGGTCAATCTTAGAATATGCTCCATGCGGTGATGAGTAGAATGTGTATTCTGTGGTCTTTGGATTGAGGGTTCTGTAGGTATCAATTAAGTCCATTTGGTCAAGAGTCACATTGATGTTTCGGATCTCGTTGCTGATTTTTTGTCTTGATGATCTGTCTAGAGTTGTGAGTGGGGTGTTGAAGTCCCCAGTTATGAAGGTGTTGGAGTCAATATCTTTTTTTAGTTTACCTAGAAGCTGCTTTGTGAATGTTGGCACTCCTATGTTGGGTGCATATATGTTTAAGATGGATATTTCTTGTTGATGGATTGAGCCTTTTATCATTATGTAGTGGCCTTCTGTATCTTTTTTGATTTTTAATAGCTTGAAGGGTATTTTGTCTAAAATTAAGATTGCTACTCCTCCTTTCTTTTGTATTCCATTCCCCTGAAACTTTGTTTCCCATCCTCTTACTTTGAGTTTGTGAGTGTCCTTTCTAGTGAGGTGAGTCTCTTGAAGGCAATGGATTGTTGCCTGATGATATTTTATCCATTTTGCCAATCTATGTCTTTTCAGTGGTGCATTTAGTCCATTCACATTTAGGCTAATAATTGAAATGCAAGAGTTGATCCCTGTCATAAGGGTCTTACCGAGTTGTTGTTCCTGTTTGTTTTTTGTCTTTCTTTGGGTTTTGGAGTTGGTTCATGTGTGTTTTTAATCTTTTACCTGTACGCTTGTGAAGAATGTTGTTGTTCTTTCTTCCTTTTCTTCTGTGTTCAGTATTTTCTTAAGTGTTTCCTGTAGAGGTGGTCTGGTGGCAGCGTAGGTTCTAAGGGATTGGATGTCTGGAAAAGATTTCAATTCTCCCTCACTAATGAAGCTTAGTTTGGCTGGGTAGGTTATTCTTGGTTGAAATTATTTATCTTTTAGAACTTTGAAGATAGGGCTCTAGGCTCTCCTAGCCTGAAGGGTTTCTGTGGATAAATCTGCTGCTATTCTAATTGGTCTTCCCTGGTAGGTAGTCTGGCCTTTTTCTCTTGCTGCCTTTAGGATTTTTTTCTTTTATAGCTACTTTGTTTAGGTGAATTATTATGTGTCTGGGAGTTGGTCTTCTCATTTGTTGTCTTGCAGGAGTTCTCTGAATTTCTTGTGCTTGAATTTTTGCATCACTGGTGAGAGGAAGGAAGTTTTCTTGAATGATTTCATGAAATGTTTGTTCCATTGTGACCTCTGACTCTCTCTCTGCCTCAAGAAGGCCAATTACTCTTAGATTGGGTCTCTTGAAATAATCATTCATCTCCTGAAGGTTTTGTTCTGACTTTTAAGCTTCTTTTCTACGTTTTTGACAGTTTGGGTTAGTTCTGTATTTTGGTCTTCAAGTTCTGAGATTCTTTCTTCTGCTTGGCTAATTCTGCTTTCCATGCTAATTAGTTTGTTATTTATTTCCATCACAGTATTCTTTACTGCTGTTATTTCTGTCATCAGCTCCTTCCTATTTTCCTCTTGTCTCTCTTCAATTTTTTTAGTTCTATTAATGCCTTGATGTCTGGGTTTGTTGCTTGTGACCAGTCATTCTGGGGGCTCTTCATTGTTTGTGTTCCGAAGTCTGTTTTCTCAGTGTCTGACCTCCCAAGTGTCTGTGTGAGGCCTGTGTTCTTCTTTTGGTTTTTCTTCATTTGTGCAGATTTTCCCTCCCTACTTTTCCCTTCCCTCCACTTCTCCGTCTTCTTTAATTCTGTTATTCAGGGGTGGAAGTGTTTCCTCTGTTTGTTCAATCTCCTATTATTCCTAATATATTTCCTCTTGCTTTGTTCAGTTCTGGAGTTGGACTGTGGGTTGAGGGCAGTCCTTTTTGTTGTTTTGGGATTTAATTAAGGGGGGAGCTGCAATTCAAAATCTCTCTGCAGATCCTGGAGTTCGCCAACAACTGTATGGATAGTCTGAAACCTACTTCCCACTGCCTTGGAGTCTGTCCATGAAGTGGAGTTGTAGGTTTACTTCCTGAAAGCAAAACGAGGTTAACAGAGGGGAGACAGTGGAGCAGGCACTCAGGGGAGGGGGTGGAGAGAGAGAGGTGTGAGAGTGAAAACAGTTGGGTGTACTGACTGGTAAGTGAAAAGAAACACAAAGACTGAACAAATACAAAGAAAAACAATAACCACGACTGAAAACTCACCAACAACCATATAAAAATCTAAAACATACAATGATGCTAACATACACACAGATCAACCTCCTTATTGGTGTGCTATTCCTTTATACAAAGATGGTATTTACAGAGAAATAAGAAAAAAGGAAAAGGGGGGGGGGAAGAAAAGAAAAAAGAAAAAAAAGAAAGGGGGAGGAAGGAATAGATTAAAGTCAGTAGACTAACAGAACCAGTCAAGCACACTCTAAGACTTTTCCTTTAAGTCTAATGTCCTTTCAGCTCTGATTTCTAGCTGTCTTTGCAGGCTGGTAGAATTGTTCACAGTTAGGGTCAGTTGCCCCTGGCCTGCTGTGCAGAACAGTTCACACATGGGCTCCCCCTGCCCAGTATATCACTGAGATCTGGCTTTTTCCATTTTTCAAGAGGGATGAGCCTCTGCCATTTCCATTTTGATGTTATTACCATGGTTCCCCAGCAGGTGGTGCTATCCTGTGGCTACAGTCCAGAGGGGAGGGAGCCTGCTAAGGATCTGCAACCTGCCATGGCAACTTCATGGGGGGAGCTCCACCGGCCTTTCTCTGGGCTAGGGTCATGGCATGGCAGTGGGGATCTCAGAAGATCTGGCTTGAGGGTCTTCACGGTCTGAAGTGGGTTGGTTCAGGCATGAGCTGGGAATGACCGCAGCAGTGGCATCCACAACTGCAGGAGCAGCCTAGTCCTGCCGCTGCGACTGCAGGAGCAGCCCCAGTTTGTGGTGATATCAGTGTAGCACTGGCCGGTGACGGTGGTGGCTGAGCTCCCTGTGAAGAACAGGCTGCAGAAGATGGGGGCTGCAGCCCCTGGCAGAGAGCTAGGGTCTTTTTATGGGTGTTCTCTTTCACAGAGGGTCTCACATACCATGCCAGCCCCTCGCCATCTTGCTGGAATTCCCCCGTGTTCAGCCATTTTTTCCCAAAACAATTATCTGTCCAGAGGTCACAGATAATGTTCTAGACTTAAAGACACTATCTGTAAATACAGTGCACATGGTAGTTAACTAGATCATCTGGAGATTAAACCTGTCAATAATAATTTACTCCATTCAACCCTGTAAAATATAAAGGCATGTCAGCAAGCGTCACCTCTAAGTTTAGTCATGGTTTAACAAGGGATCTTAGTAATAATATTCTTGTCTCTTGATCTTCCTGATAACCTACTAATATTACAAGACACTGAATAATAGTAGTTAATGAAATAACTATTATTTTATAAAGAATGTAGCTATTTATATATGTAGCTCATTAGATGTCTAGTTTTCATGATGGACTTTAATTCAATTAAATTATTATTTTAAATCTGCATTGTGACAAGTTAATTAATTCAATGTAATTCACTCAAAATATATAGAGCAAACTTTATTTTACAATACATAGTTTTTGACCTTTAACATGAAAATTACTACTCTGAGGAAAGTAAATGTGTCAGAAAATGAACATATAAGATTTTGTTGTTCGCCAGGTGCAGTGGCTCAAACCTGTAATCACAGCACTTTGGGAGGTGGAGGCAACAGAATTCTCTGAGCCCAGGAATTCAAGACTAGCCCAGCAACTTGACGAGACCTCGTCTCTACAATAAATCAAAAAATAGCCATCATGTTAGTGTATGCTTGTAGTTCCAGCTACTTGGAAGGATGAGGCAAAAGGATCACCTGAGCACAGCAAATTGAGGCTGTGGTGACTGTGAGTGTGCCTCTGGGCTCCAGCCTGGGAGACAGAGTAAGACTCCAACTCAAAAAAAAAAAAAAAAAATTTTGTTGCTCAAAAACATTTATATGGTGGGGTTCGGTGGCTCAGCTGGTAATCTCGTGCTTTGGGAGGCTGAGGTGAGTGGATTGCCTGAGTCCACAGGTTCGAGATCTGCCTGGCCAACTTGGCGAGACTTCATCTCTACAATAAATAAAAAAATTAGCTGGGAGTGGTAACGCGTGCCTGTAGTTCCAGCTACTTGGAAGACTGAGGCTGAAGGATCACCGGAGCCCAGCAGGTCGAGGCTGTGGTAGCCAGGAGCAGCCACTGCACTCCAGTCTAGGCAGGCGACAGAGTGAGACTCCAGCTCAAAAAAAAAAGCATTTATACAATTAGTATATGTTAGTTATATATTTGAATCACAGATAAAGCTACATATTTTATGGCATAGTTTGGTATAATTAATTTATTTTTCATATTTTAAAAACATAGAAATTCTTTTCAATTTATGTTCTAATGATAATAATGCAGTTTTTGGAAACTGTAAATCATAAAATGGCTAAAGGTAAAGAGAAGTTAAATAAAAATTAAAAATAGTAGAAGTGAAACTATTCATACAAAGGTATAGGTTGTTCCTACTTATTTCTTTAGACAATAATAACTTATTATAAAAGGCATACATAGTAATTTTGCAACAAGAACTTTTGTAACAAGTTACCACACATTGGGTGGTTTAAAGTAACATAAATGTATTGTCTCATAGTTCTGCAGGTTAAGTCTCAAATCAAAGTGTTGGTAAGGTCAATGTTTACTCTAAAGGCTTTAGGGGAAAATCCTTTTTGTCTCTTCCTAGTCTATGGATTTTGCAGGCAATCTTTAATATTCCTTGGCTTGTAGCAGCATCATTCCAATTTCTGCCTTCATCTTCACATGGTCATCTTTCTGGTGATTCTGTCTCCAGATCTCTTCTTTTGAAGACAAAAATTACTGGATTATAAGGGCGCATCTTAATCCAGTATGGGCTTGATTACATCTGTAATGACCTTATTTCCAAACAAGGTCATATTAATAGGGACTAAGTTAGAACTTTAAGGGGACATAATTCAACCCAGATGTGTATACCATGAGCTTAATGTACACAGTAATGCATAACATATTATGTCTAATATGCACAAATATGTAACATATGTAAGAGAAAATAATTAAAATGTGAAAATAATGGTAAGTATGATAAAGGTAGTATACTATGCATCTCATGAGAGATTTCATAGATTAGTATTACAAACCATTTTGTGTGTGTATGTTTGAGTAGAGTCTCACTCTGTTGCTCAAGCTGAACACAATGGCACAAACACAGCCCACCACAGTCTCTAACCATTGGGTTCAAGTGATCCTCTTGCATCAGCTTCCCAGGCTAGGACTATGGGCACAAGACACCTAATTTTTTTAATCATTTTTTTTTGTAGAGAGTAGGTTTCATTACATTGCTCGTACTGGTCTCAAACTCCTAGGCTCAAGTGATACTCCTACCTCTACTTGCCAAGGTGCTGGGATTACAGGTGAGCACCACTGCACTCATCTACAAATCACTGTTTGAAAGGTAATCTCAGGTTTTCAACAACATTGTATCTAAGCAAGGAAAAAAAATATGACCTGAGAAAACTACCATTTATTATTTTATTTATTTATTCACTTATTATGGCTACTAAATACATAGCGTTGAGTCATTATTTGTCTTATGTGAAAATAAATAAGACAGTAGATATTGAGTACCTGATTTTTTGAGAATTCTACATTTCCAAGATTTGTACAGGTAGATGAATCACTGCTCTCCAAATTTTCTAGTTGAGTCTCCCAAGTTAACTGCTCCAACTTTAAAAAATTGAAAGTCTCAGTCCTCATCATAAAAGTTGTCCCTGAGTATCACAACCTCCAGCATCAATGTGTGAGAAAATATATGCTACCAATTCTCTCTGAGATTTCATTTCTTTTTCATGACTGGGAAGTGTTAGAATTGTACTACTGAGACTCTCCTAGCAATACGGATGCTATCAAGCAGAAAAAATAGTTTTTAACACTTCTGGAAGAAAACCGTCTAATATATCTATATATTCTTTCTATCATAACATTTCAATATTTTTATAAAGTGAGAAAGTATCTTAAAAATACACATAAGTATAAGAAGAAAAGATTGCATCCAACTGCATTTCACATACAATTAGAGAATCTTCTGTAGTATGTATAATAACAATAATAATGCTCTATTTGTAAGTATACTATTTTACCCACAAAACTAAAATGTAACATAGTAAATACTATCTAAAGAAATAAGTTTAATTAAAAAACCTAAACAGATCTTACATGAGATTATTATTTCTTACAAAATACTTCATGTGACTATAAGCATTAAAAATGTATTAGTAATACAGATATGTTTTATTAGCTTTCATTATATATTTTACTGAAGCAATGTGAATGTACCATAAAAATCACAAATCTTGGTGTTCAGTTGAGTGAATAACATAAATATAAATTAAGTAACAATTTCTATTTCCTTGAATCAACTGAGAAAATACTTTTCTTACCCCAGAATGTTTCTCTGCGGTCCTTTACAGGCAATTTTAACTCAACCTTAATTCTCAAGAAGTAACCTCTTTGTGATTTCTATCATTGTAGACAAATTTTATGTTTATGTGTTTTATAAAAATGGAATCACAATGTATGTATTCTCTTTGTGTTTGATTTTTTTTCACTTATTATAATGTTCTGAGATTAATGCATGCTGTTGCACCAGTGGTTCATTCTCTTTGTATTACTAATATTCAATTATGTAATAATAGAATGGTTAATTTACTCACGATTTTTTTGATTGGTATTTCCCTGGTTTCCATTTGAGCATTCTCATATATTTCTGTACACATATATTCTCATTTATCCAGAGTAAATACTCCAAGTGTGGAATTAGTGGATCATGGAGAGAATGCATATTTAACTTCATAAAAAAAAAAACTGCTAGCCGGGCTCAGTGGCTCAGCCTGTAATCCCGCACCTTTGGGAGGCTGAGGTGAGTGGATTGCCTGAGTCTGCGGGTTCGAGACCCGCCTGGGCAGCGAGACCTCATCTCTACAATAAATCAAAAAATCAGCCAGGCATGGTAGCGCATGCCTGTAATTCCGGCTACTTGGAAGGCTGAGGCGGAAGGATCGCCGGAGCCCAGCAGGTCGAGGCTGCGGTGGCCGGGAGCGGCCACTGCACTCCAGTCTGGGTAACAGAGTGAGACTCCAACTCAAAAAAAAAAAATAAATAAATAGAAATTAAAAAACTGCTAAACAATATACAAAGTGGTTATATCATTTTCCTTCCCCATAAATAGAGTTCCAGTTGCTGCATATCTTCATAAATAAATAAAGTGTCATTTATTGTTTCTTTATTTCAAAGTATTTCAGTGGATCTAAATGGTACTCAATGTGGTTTTAATATACAAATTCCTGATAATTATATTAAGCAGGTTTAGTGTGTTTACTTTCTGGGTTTTTTTTTTTTAGTCTAATTTTTACAAGCTTGTTTATCTTTTTTATTATTGACTTTTAGAATGTACTTATATGTTCTGGATACTCTCCTGTCATATGTGTGTTGCAATTTTCTTTTTCCGTCTATGGTTTTCTATTATTTTTTAAATGGTGTGCTAAGCAGAATTATAGCAAAATACTGACATGTTTTGTTCCTTTTTCCCCAATGGAAATTCTTTGGATAATCTTTAGAACTCTGAATTTGATGGATTTGATGGATTTTACTTCCATGGTTGAATAACATGGGAGTAAAATCCCGTGTCATTTGTCACAATTCACCTTAAAATAGGGAGATTATTTGAATTTGCCTGACCTAATCACATGAGTCATTTAAAAGCAATTGTTTTGCAAACAATTTCTCTCCAGTAGATAGAAAGGCTAAGATATTTAAAGAATGAAAAGGGTTGTGCATTCCACTGATGGCTTGAAAGCAGAGTGGGACCATTAGGTGGTAATTAATATAGGCAGTTTGGTTGCTTAGAGCACCCCTAGCTGATAGCCAGTCAGGAAGCTGGTGCTTCAATCCTTCTGCAGCAGGGAATTAATTCTGCCAACAAGAATAAGCTTGAAAGCACAATTTCTCCATAGCCTCCAGATAAGAACTAAGTCCAAACAACCTGTGACTTCAGCTATGTGTACTTTAAGCAGATAATTCAGCCATGGTGTTAAATTTTTTGACCTATGAAGTTGAGTCATTAATTAAATTTTTGTTTTATCCTGCTAAATTTTTAGCAATAAAAATTTTAAAAGTTAAGGTTCTAAGTTCACAGTATATAAAAGTTTATAGTACTAGAAGCACTGGAAGTAACAAAAACACAAACAGTATGGTACTAGAAGTATTCCCATAACAAAAATACAAATATTAAAAGTGGTTTTAGAATTGGTGAAAGAAGAATGGGAGAGTTTTAAGGAATGTTTATTAAAAACCTATAGTGCAGCCTGTAATCCCGCACCTTTGAGAGGCTGAGGTGAGTGGATTGCCTGAGCCCGCGGGTTCGAGACCCACCTGGGCAGCAAGAACTCATCTCTACAATAAATCAAAAAGTCAGCCAGGCGTGGTAGTGCGTGCCTGTAATTCCGGCTACTCAGAAGGCTGAGGCGGAAGGATCACCAGAGCCCAGCAGATCGAGGCTGCGGTGGCCGGAAGCGGTCACTGCATTCCAGTCTGGGTGACAGAGTGAGACTCCAACTCAAACAAACAAACAAACAAACAAAAACCTATAGTGTCTTAAAAAGTTATGCTGGTTAGGTTACAAAAGGAAGTGAGGAAAATTGTAGAGGAATTCTCAATTGTCTTAACTGAGGCTTAAATCACTGTTAATATACATTTATTAGAAATCTGTACTTTGAGAATGATGTTGATCAAGGAGGTAATATGGGGCATGTTATTGGAAACTAAAGAAAAGAAGATATTTTTATGTGGTGATAGAAGCCCTGGCAGGATGTGTCCTGCAGTTATGTGAAAAGATCATGTAAGTGACAAGTTGATTATGAAGTTGAGGGTATTTCTAATTAAAGTGTTTTTTTTTTTTTTTTAAGAAAAAAAAAGCAATCCCTGGCTTATTGTTGCTTATAATAAACTGTGAGGGGAGAAAGATAAATAGAGAAAAGATTAAACAAAAAGGAACAAAATTGGATGCTTTGAGAAATTATCAGCCTATCCTGATGAATAAAGACATTAAAATTGCTCCCAAAAGTATAACATAGGAAAAAAGTCACAGTGATGTCTCATGAATTTTATCAATCTGACTGGAGCTAGGAAGTTTAAAGGCATTTTCCTCTAGTCATCTCAGAAGAAGCAAAAGGTACAGAAGTGATTATATCAGAATTATTCTGGGATGTGGTTTTTGCCTATCGATTTAATCCCTGCGAAATCCACAGAAGGTGCAGAAGGTACCGTCAAAGGAAACAAGCTGAATTTAAAAAGTTAGAAAGAACACAAAATGAAAGGAGGCTATAAAGTCCACAAAATGTTAATGTCAAGGTGATAAAACTACTTAGCTTTAAGTTTTTGTCACCTTTCATGAATATAGGATGACTTAGAAGTTGTAACCTAGAACCCAGAGAATGAAGCTGTGTCCAGATTTTACTAATGACAGCCATAGAGGAAAATTTTTAGGACTCAAAACTTAATTAAGAAGATGAGGCTCTCATGATGGTTTATTTGCCTTTGCAGAAACTTGTCAGTTTGATGAGGTCCCACTCATCTATCTTATCTCTTATGGCATGGGCACTTGGGGTTTTGATCAGGAATTGGTTGCCAGTTCCAATTCCCATAAGGGTGTCTCCTGCATTTTCTAAGTTTCTTATAGTTTGAGCTTTTACATTTAGGTCTTTGATCCATTCAGAGTTGATTTTGTGGATGGTGATAGGTAAAGTTTTTGTTTTAATCTTCTGCATGTGGTCAGCCAGTTTTTCCAGCACCATTTACTGTATAGGTTCTTATCTCCCCAATGGTTGATGGTGGAGACTTGGTGGGAGACGAGTTGGTTGAGAAATTGTCTTTCCCAAAAGAAAAACATAGGAGTAGCCAACAGACATGAAAAAATGCTCAGCCTTACTAGTCATCACAGAAATGCATATTAAAACCACACTGAGATACTACCTAACTCCAGTCAGAATGGCCCATCATCAATAACTCAAAAAATAACGGATGCTGGAGAGGTGAAAAGGAAACACTTCTACACTGTTGGTGGGAGTGTAAACTAGTACAGTCTCTGTGGAAAACAGTATGATGATTTCTAGAAGATCTAAAAATTGACCTTCCATACAATCCTGTAATCCCCCTGCTGAGAATATATCTGGAGGAACTCAAATCTCTCTGTGAAAAAGATACCTGCACACACATGTTTATTGCAGTATTATCAGTAGCAAAAACATGGAACCAATTGTGTTGCCCATCAAAAGAGGACTGGATTAAAAAAAATGTGGTACATATACACAATGGAATATTACACAGCCATAAAGAAGAACAAAATGATGAAACTTCGCAGCAACTTGGATGAACTGAGTCTATAATACTGAGTGATCTATCATGGAAACAAAGAACTGAGGACCACATGTTCTCACTCACAAGCAGACCTTGAACAATTATCATAATGTTATAAGAAAGGGATTGACAGTAGTGGGAAACTGCTGGGGGAGGGGGTATACATCTCCTTAACAAGGGTTATATGCCTAACTGAATTGTACCTCACATTTTTAAAATGAAAAAATAAAGTAGATGAGGCGGCAGTGTTCTCAGGTGAATGACAGAACTGGTTTGGAACAGTGACTCCATTTTCCCTTTCGTTTATCTCTCTCTTTGAATTATTTTTTTCCTTTTAAAATATGTATAACTGCTATCCTTTATCTATCTCGTTGTTCTATACTGTGAGTATTGGGAAAAATAACTTGTCTAATTAGTTTTGAAGTTCACAGATGGAGAAGAAATAAGCCACAGGAGTTGTAATTAATGAATTATACCTAGGGGATGATCCATCTTACTGGATTTAGATGATTTAGATGAGAAATTTTCTAGATTTTAGCCAATGAGACCGAGATTAACATTTGGACTCGAGGAGATCCTATAATGGGAAGATACTTTTAGGAACTTTGATATGGAACTGATATATTCTTTATTTGTAAGAGACATGAATATTTGGGATCACCGTGTGGACTGTAGTAGGCAAATTCTAACATGACCACAGATTTCTTACATCCCGCCCCCCTGTTTTATAATCCTCAATAATGTGAATTTTATAGATTTTATTTCTGTGATTGTTACTTTATATGGGATAACTGACCTTAAACTAGAGAGATTACCTATGCCTTCCTAAATACTTGATGTTTTTATTTATTTTTATTTTTTTAATTTGAAGATGTGGGGTACAATTTAGGGTTAGGTATACATATGTTCATTATGCAGGTACTTTGTTGATAAGGTGTGCTCCTCCCTCCTCTGGCAGTTTCCCTCAACTGCCAACCCTACTCCCCTCCCCTGGCAGCTTCTCACTACTGCCAATCCCTTTCTTATAGTATTATGATAATTGCCCGAGGTCCGCTTATGAGTGAGAACATATGGTGCTCTGTTCTTTGTAAATACAAATGTATTTCTGTAGCTGGTCAATGAAGTGAAAGTCAGAGATTCCATGGATGAGGATAATTTGCTGTGGGTTGCTGTCTTGCACATGGAGATGAGTGTGTGGTAAGGAATACTGCTAGCTTTTAGGAGCTTATAGTCAGACAGGAATCAGGGACCTAAGTCCTTCTACTACAGAACTGGATTCTGTCAACAATAATGATCAAAGAAGCAAAAATTTCCTCAGAACCAACAGACAAAACTAAATACAGCAAACATTCTTACTTCAGCATTGTGATATACTTAGCATAAAACAGAATACCTCGTACCAGATTCGGGACTACAGAACTGTGAATTACTAAGTGGATAATGTTTTAAGATTCTAAGATTGTTAGAAGTGGTTATATCAAAATAAAAGGTTAATATGACTTTTTGTTGAGCACCATTTTTTGAAAACATTAAGTTTTCTCAATTTGCCTTTTGCATTGTTCCTTTGTCAAAGAGCAGTTGACTAGATTTCTATTTCTGGGCTCTCTAATCTATTCCATTGATCTCTATTTACATGTCTCCTTCTCCTTCAATATTTTGGGCATTTTGCCTTCCCATATAAAATGTAGAATCAGTCTTTTAAACATACACAAGTAACTACCTGAGGTTTTAATTGTAATAGTGTTGAGTGTATAGATTAAATTGGAAAAAACTTACATATTGACAAATTGCATCTTCCTGTTCATAAACATAGAATAGTTCTTCACCTATTTAGTTCTTCTATGATTTATTTTGTCAGTCTTGTGGCTTTTCTCAAATCTTGTGTACATTTTGTTAGAATTATACCTATGTATTTTATTTGGGGAGTGCTAGTGAAAATGTATTATGTTTTTAATTTCAAATTTTAATTTATTCTGTTTCAGTGTATAAAAAAGAGATTGACCTTTGTATACTAACTTTGTGTCCTAAAACCTTACTATAATGATAGTTAGTGTTTTTTACGTAGATAATTTTTCCTTTGTAAAAAGACAGTTCTATTTATTCCTTTCCGATCTGTATTTCTTTTATTTTTTTTCCCTCATTCCTTTAACCAGGGCTTTCACCACAATGTTTAAAAAAAGTGATAAGATATATTTGCTGTGTTTTCTATCTTAGTGGGAAAACTTCTAGTTTTTCACCATTAAATATATTAGCTATAAGTTTTTTTGTAAATATTATTTATCAAGTTAAGAAACTTTCCTGTATTCCTAGTTTTTGGACATCTACTGATGTGACTATATTTATTGCATTGTCTCTACAAATCATTTTAGAAAGAATTGACCTCATGTACATATTGAATCTTCAGTACAGAAACAAGCCATATATTTTTTGTTAGTTTTTTTCTATAATTTCTCATATCATAAGACTTTTTGATAAACAAATAAAGATGCTCAATACAGAAATAATTAGTAAGTAATGAACTCAAGATATAAGAATGAAGACAATTAGATATATATTTTTATCCTTATAGAAACTATCACTATATTTTATACATGTTACATTATTTTAAGTCAGGAGCAAAATTATGGTAAAAATTGTTACAATTTTTACAGCATTTTACCCAACTACCCCAATGTAACTTAAATATTGAAATCATTACAGGTCGGGCTTGGTGGTTCAGCCTGTAATCCCAGCACTTTGGGAGGCTGAAGCGAGTGGATTGCCTGAACCTGTGGGTTTGAGACCCACCCGGACAACTTGGCAAAATCTCGTCTCTACAATAAATCAAAAATTAGCCAGGTGTGGTAGTGTGTGCCTGTAGTTTTGGCTACTTGGAAGGCTGAGCTGGAAGGATTACAGGAGCCCAGCAGGTCGAGGCTGCAGTGGCAAGGAATGTGCCACTACACTCCAGTCTGGATGACAGAGTGAGACTCCAACTCAAAAAAAAAAAAAAAAGAAAGAAAGAAATCATTACAAATCAACATGAAATTTACATTCTTCAGTGGAAGGTCTATAGACTGAACTCAAACCCAGATTCATTTGGAGTCATTTTAATTGTGTTACTAGGCTGGGAAGTTACTAATACAAGATGAAAGGATTTAGGACGCATCTCTGAACTTAAACAAGCATTTCTCTGGGAAGCATGCATTTGTAGGTGACCCAAAACTCCCAAATATTTTATATAGGTTAAGTTCAGAGATTACTAGATTTTAAAGGGCAAATCGTGTTGACACAGCATGAAACTCTGCTTGCAAACCTAATGCAATTTATTAAATTATTTACTGATAATATTAATGGTTTATTCATAAAGACCTTTTTTAAAAAACAAAAACAGAGGTTCTTGGAGTTGGGTGAAAATGGATTAGTCTAAAACTGCACTCCACATTCTATCATGTAACCTTTTAGCCTTTATTGTTTTTTGTGTGTGTGCACGCGTACACACACACACACACACACACACACACACACACACGTCACATTCCTTAGTTAAGCCTCATCTCTGTTTTACAACTTAAGTGTTGGTTGGATTATTTAAAAAATGTGTGGAAAGACTTACAGTTGAGAACACAATTGTGATTTTACTGTTACCATTGTCAAATACATGAGCAAAAATATGGTAGGAGAACTGTTCAGAAAATCTTAGAAAAAGTAAAGAAGAAACATCTATAACCTTGAGTCAGAAGAGAAGAAGCAAAAGAAGCTTGATGAAACTGCATAACTAGCAAAAAAGATGTTACTATAGGTCATAAACTGAGTAACTTGTTAATAAATTCTAATATTCTATAGTACAATAGGGAAATTATAGTTAACAATAAATTATTTTATATTTCAAGATAGACAGAAGCAAAGAATTGAAATGTGCCCCCCCCCCACACAAAAGATGAATGGTTGAGGTGATGAATATCCCAATTACCATTATTTCACCTTTACACATTGTATATATGTACCAAATTATTGCATGTATCCCCAAAATATGTACAATTATATGTCAATTTAAAATGAGTTTCTAAAAAGATATTGTTGAACAAGGACATATGTAGAGTAGGTGCTTATATATGTGGGAGAGTGTGTGTGTGCTTGTGTTAACCTAACATTGTGTGTTTAGAATTGTATCTGTGATAATTTGATTTTTCTTGAGAAAGATTGATCACTGAATAAAATACAATTTACAAGTCAATTAGTTAACATCTTTGGGAATTACTGTGATGAGCATGTGCTTTCGCAGATCCAACAAAGTTCTCTATGAATTTATAGTCTCAAGGGAAGAAACAATATGCTTCAATATAGCCACTTGTCTATAAACACACTCTCCCTGGCTAGAACATCTCAATTGTCTATACACCTTCTTAATTTTATTCTCAATCTGAAACACATTAATCAATAACCATGAACTTTTTTCAAATTAATCAGTAAATTTACATTGCCAAAGAGATACCAGACAGATAATTCAATATGCAATATTCAATAATTCAATATGCCAATAAGGTGGTAATCATAAACAAATTTAAAAAAAATAAGAATAGGGGGTTTCAGTGAATGGTAAAATTCAGAATAACTAAAATAAAATTCAAGTAAAACACAGTTGATATAATGAACACTCAAATTACAAAACAGAAAAAGTGAGCACACTGCATTATACTCGTATCAACTACAATTTGCTACAATTTTCAGTTTTGTAAAAAAAATATTGAGTTGAAACTGGCTTTGATTAAAGATCCTAGTCTTCTAAATAAAGTTTTTTGAAATTCACTTTTGTAGTGAACACTGAAGTAGTTGACTTCCTAAGATTCATTTTGTACCATTCCCAGTGTTCAAGAGTAATGCAGTTTGGGGAGAGTGATAACTTCAAATGTGGATAAATGTCATTCTTTGTTGAGAGAGGTGGTATCTAGAAAGGACATTGTATCTAAATGGAGTCAATGGCATTAAGCGTGACTTGGTATACTTGAGAAAGCAGGGAGACTGAAATTAAATGTTCTTAATAATATTATTGAGTCACTAAAAAATTAAAACAGTAATCTAATCATACAGTTTGAATTAAATTCATGAAGCAAATAAAATGTCATGATTAATCCATTTGGAAACAGATGTCTGTTACTTACAGTTCATGTCATTATAACTGATACAACTATCGAATTGCTGTATAGATTAATGAAACAAAATAAAAGGATGAAAAAAACAAAAGTATCACCTTTTATCTTTTTCTCATTTGAGTTCTACAAACAATTGAATTTTTGTGTGTGTGTGTGTGTGTAAAAAAGCTACTTTTTTATTTATTAGAAATGAAGTCTTGTCATTGTTGCTCAGGCTGGTCTTGAACCCCTGAGCTCTTAAATGTTTAATTCTTCAAGTAGTGAACTATTTCTAGCATAGTTTCAGTCTAGGAAAGTTTTATCACTTCTTTATTGATTTTTATATTTAGTTCATGACCAAATACGATTAAGTTCTTATTTTATCTCCTTTCTGTAAAATCTATTTATTATCTTATTCTAGAAAAGAACAGCAAGAGGAAAATATCTAAAGTCTGTTCCATGGTAGTGATGTATAATATATCGGGCATATTAAACATAAAAATCTACATGTTCTGTTAGCAATGAGAAGTTGCAAAATAACAAATGATCAGAGCCTTAGAAGAAGAAAGTAAAGTGATAGCTCCTGGAAAACTGATCAAAACTAGTAGCAAAACAGCTAGAGAGTGGCAGTTCTGACTTAATGGTAATATTGAATATCAATAAATCCAAAGCTGCTTTTTCAAGTGTAACTGGGCCATGATACTGGTTGTAAGTTTTGACTTTAAATACATGATAGTATCTTCTATTCCTACAAACTTCATTATACAGAACCTAAGTTTTCTTTGTGAGAGCAGGTTTTCCCTACTCTGGCCAAACATAAATATGTCTTAGTTCTCCCTATGCCTTAGTTTCTATTTTTCCATTATTAGTAAATCACATATGACATAGAAAATTAAAATTTCATCTATCAATTTTTTAAAAAATTGTAAGCAATTCTCATATAAGTAGCATTATGTAGAACTGGCTCTAAATTCTAGAATGATGTAGAAAAAAGTGACTGTAATAATTGTATTTTGTCTATTACCATCATCTTCTACTATGTATTGAGATTTCATCTGAACCAGAAATACTTTGTCTTTCATTTTCGTAGAGAGAAATTAATAAGTGACAATGAAAGCATTGCTTTAGTCTACAAGAAAGTTTTAAATTATTACTAATATAACAAAGGACTAAGGAACTAAATTTATTTTGGAGGAAGTAAATCATGATATAAAACAGAGATTTTTAAATGAGTACATTATTTTTGATATTAATTAAATATTATTTTACCTCAATCTAGAAGATTGCAATGCACATGGGATTCCATTTATATTTAAAATATTAATAGGGGTGACAACCCTCTAGGGTCCCCTTCCACTACGGGAGATTTTCTACCCTCTCAAAAAATCCTGCTTTCAAAAAAAAAAAAAAAAAATATATATATATATATATATATATATATATATATATATATATGGACTGAATAAAATAATGTCTGTGAGTATGTCAAACATTGAGATAAATATAAAATATTTTAGTCACTTATTCAGATATTCTAACCTATGTAAAATTATGGCAGCACATCAACTAAACATTGAGTTGACTGACAAAATATTTTACTTCTCAGATATATAAAGATTGTTGGTCTCTACTAATAAATGAAGTGTTAACTTTTTTAATTGATTATTCTACTAAAAATTGAAATAAAGATATCTATTTCTGTTGACTATAAAACTTACACAGTATTTTTTTGCATTTATAAAAATATATATTTTTATGATCTATAAAATCATTGCAAAGCATTTAGAGATTTAGCTTGTTGAATGCATTAGGTCATACTTTGCTTGGAAGATTAATATATTAAAGAGGAATAAGTAATTTAGGATGATTTTTATTAGAACAAATCACATACTGCAATAATATTTGTATTAGCAGATTGTTGAAGTTACCTATAGAAAATCAAATAAAATGCTAGTAAAAATTCAAGATTTTTACTATGGGCATGTAATTTAACTGATATGTCACAGTGATTTTCTTTCATATCATGGTTTTTATCAGAGTGAGTCAAGTATGAAATTATCTGTATATTTTCTGCATTTATTTGAAGAGATAATGATTTATTTAATAAAGATAGTTTAAACATGATGGACTAATTACTGATCCACAAGAGTGAAAAAAAAAATACTTCATGATTTTATTTTAATCTGTTTATGTTAAATCATCTCAACAAATTAAAAAATATATTAGTGAGAGATTTTACACCAAATATAGCAAAATATAAACTCCGTCAGCCTCATGAAATGTATTTTACTCAAGTAATGGACCCTGAATTCTGTTTTACAGATAAGAAAATTTCTAACCTAGAGATAACAATTACAATCTATTCTACCATAGTATTGTTTCTATCAGCCAATCATATGTGATCATCAAATGAAAAAAATAATGTTAATATAACAAGAAAATTGTGAAGAGTCATAAACCTTTTGACCTAGGCATAAAAGCCATAATGAGACAGGTCAAATATTTCCTTTGACATAAGAGGAAAAAGCTTTTAACTCTGTTATGCTCACAGAAAGGAACTCTCTTAACTAGAATGAGACACTTAGAACACAACATTTTGATCTCTATTTTAATAAAATTAAAACTTAGTTCCTGAAAAATTCAGTTTTAGTTAGGTAGCCAGGTCACTCTTATCATACAAGAAAATATTGGGTAAACAAATTCTTTGTTTTCAAGCTACCTAAGTGCATTAAATATAACAATGTCTAAAGGAACCATTTCTAAAGAGAAATGAACACAAAATAAATGAAAAATTACAGATAATACATCTTAAGGGAGACAGAGAGCCATGCCAGTCCCTAGAAGCAGAGACTTTTCTGTGACGAGGAGAAACAAGCTAAACTTTTTCTTTTTTCTTTTTTGAGTTGGGGTTCTTACTCTCTCACTCAGGTGGGAGGGCAAGGGTGTGATCCAGTCTCACCATAGTCTCAACTTCCTGGGCTCAAGTGATCCCTCTGCTTCAGTCACCCAGGTAGGTGGCTCTACAGGCACTGTGCCACCATGCCTGTTTTTTTGTATTTTTGTTTGTCTTTTCTTAAGTAGAGAAAAACTCTTGCTATGTTGCCCTCCTGGTAAACTAAATTTTTAATGAAAATTTGGGCTGTATGATTGCTTGAAATTTGGAATAGCCCCATTGTAAAAATAAATCCCTTGGCCAGACATAATTCATAAAAATTTGCTAAGTAAGAATCTGTTGTTCTAGACTGAAAAACACAGAAAGATGTTGGTCTCATCTATGCTTAGGTTCAAGGACCCAGCTGGATTTAAACTCAGAGTGAAATTGAAATTAAATAAAACTTCAATCTATCCCCAATTCAGCTAGACTTACGATTAACTTCATCTTAACTCACTGTAAAAGGAAAGGACAGGTCTTTACAGGGAACAAAACAAAAACAATAATAACCATACACACACATACACACACACACACACGTACATTAATCATTAATGCACCTTTATAAAAGCAAGTCAAACATATAAAGATTAATATATATGTAAATATGCAAAATAATACAACCTACAGTGAAGAGAAAATGATTGTCAATAGAGGAGGATTTTTGGCTTCAGCTTAGGATATATGACTGGAAATAACACTGTTCCCATTCTATGGTATGTAAAAGTCAGATGGTGTGTAAAATACAACTAGCAAGAAATGAGTAACAACTAACATTAGAACATTATGGGGATAGGGTAAGAAGATAAAGGGAGACCTTCTCTTAGTCACAAGTTCAAAGGCAAGTCTTTAGTTGAGGAAGAAGCAAATTTGAAAAGACAATATCCCAGATAACCAGGTTGCATTCTAAGCATAAGGTGATCTGAGAAGAATTTGAAACCTCTAATGCACAGAGGTTAACCATAAAAACAGCAAAACCAACACACAGCTCAATTTCTAACCCTTGACTAAGCACAACATACTAAATCGAAATTCTGAAATTAAAAATGATCTGAATTAAAGGATGTATCAGATAAATGAAACAGCAGACTGGATAGACAAGAAAAAAAAGTCCATTGAACTCAAAGACAGGTAAATAAAAATGATTGAAACGGAAACACAGAAAGTGAATGAGAATAATAACTAAAGAGAGTTAGCAACATGAGGACAATTTCAAGTGATTTAACATATATGCAATTAGATTTCCAGAAAGGAAAAAAAAAAAACAAAAAACAGGGACCAAGAAGAAAGAAATATTTGAAGTGGTATTGGAGAAATTGTTCCAAATATGACTTTAAAACCAACCAGCCAACCAACCAACAAACAAAAACATAGCCTGCAAAAGTTCAAGAATTTCAGGTAAAATAAAAAACACAAAATACATGCATACTATGAGACCCATCATAGTTGTACAGCTAAAAGAACTCAAGAAAAATAATTTGATAATTCTGCCAGAGTAAGAAAATTAACATGCAGGAAAGTAATAATATCTACATTCCTATTGTAAACAGAAAGTTTTAACATTCTAAGATACCGTATTCAATTAAGATGTCTTTCAAAACTCAAGGTGTAATGCAAACTATTTTAATACAAAATTAAAGATGAGATTACCTGTCATTAGCAGATCCACACTAATAACTTACAATGAAAATTATTCAGGCAAATGTGAATGATTAAAACACATCAGAAGATATAAATGACTTTTTTTTTTTAATGTCACATATCTATGTATTGTGTACTGCAAATACGGGGACAACATATTATAGCTTTAATAAAATATGTAATTTAAGATTTGACAATATCATAAGTTCAAGAATGATATACATAGAATTTTAGCTGATAAGAATCATATTATACATTAATTGGTTTATTATTATTATTATTATTTTTATTTGAGTCAGAGTCTCACTTTGCCACCCAAGCTGGGGTGCAGTGGCATGCTCACAGCCACCACAGCCTCAACCTGCAGGGCTCAGTAGATTCTTCCACCTCAGCCTTCCAAGTAGCTGGAACTATAGGCATAAGCCACCATGCCTGGCTAATTTTTTTTTTTTTTTTTTTATAGTAGAGATGACGTCTCGTCAAGTTGCCCAGGCTGGTCTCCAATCCATGGGCTCAGGCAATTCTCTCACCTCAGCCTCCCAAAGTGCTGGAATTATAGTTATGCGCCACTGTGCCCAGCAGTATAATATTAACTGTAGACCACAACGTCTTTGATGCATGACATACACGCATACTCTTCTGTTATTTATAAACACAGGAGTAAAATTTATGTATATGTGCATATAAGAACCATATAGATATGTTTTGAAACATATTGCCAAACAATTTTTCAAAGTGGTTGCATCAATTTATACAATCTTCAGTAACTTATGAAAATTTCAGTTACCTTTTACCCACCCTAATCTTTAATATTTTCAGTTTTTTCAATTCTAGCCACTTATTTTGTGTTATTTAACTTAGTGTTTTTCACTTGTTTCCATGATGACTAATAAGAATGACTATCATATGGTATTTTTATGGATAGTTGGCTGTTTGCGGGGTCCCGCCCCACAAGGTCGTGAGATCTCGAAGGAGAGACGGATAGGCGAAAGATGAAAATCATATACCGGACACCTGCTTCTTGAACAGATGACAATTTAATGTTAGTTAACACAGAGCTTTTATATCATTCGTAAAGGTGCAAGACAAAGAAAATTTCTTCACGTACATATGCTCTACAAGTTACCACCATCTAGTGGTCTTAGCAATAAACAAGCCAAGAACCCTGTAAACATTCAGACAATGAGTCTTATTCATAAGGCCAAAGATGATAGTTTTAGTCCAAAGTCCCGAATTACAGTCCTTGAACTGTCTCCAGAAAGTTTAGCAGTAGTCTTCCTTCTGGGGCTTTATGTCCTTCAGAGCTCTGTAATCGCCTTTGTTGTCCAGGTGTCTTCGTTACTTTTCTCTTATCCCGCAGTGCTTGTTTCTAAAGAAAACTCAAAAGAAGCTTTTAGTAATGTTTCCCAGGCCCCCAAGGTTGTTTTCTGTCTTTAGCTAAGTTGTCATAAAAGTGTCTGATTAATATATTATGAGTTCAGTGAAAACCCACTTTATAAATGTTAACTTAGAGTTTTAACTACTGAATTAAGTAAAAACCTTAAGGATAATCTTTATCCTACGTCAGTGAAAACAGTTATAAATCACCTACATAACTCCTAGATAAGTGTTAGGACTTATAATGAGCTCATAATAAACGTACTATAAACTTGTGCTTCTAAAGAACCTTAAGTCTCAACACTAAACTGCATAATCCTAAATCAAATAAGGAGTGAATATACTTATATCACTTATTACTTAAGCAATATCTAGTAACTTATAACCAAGTGAAAGAAAGCATTCTTGATGTGCTTCAGAGTTTAACCCTTGCATATGTTAGAAAAGGCCAAGCGGCATAGTGGGAAAATGAAAAATGAACCATGACATCTCCAGGTTAGCTGTGATTCTTCGCATAAACATGCCATCTTCTTCTTCCACGACTGCACAGAATTTCTTCAGCTGTGTCAACAGCAAAGACGGAAGACAGAAGGGCCTCAGCTGCCCAGACTCGCTTTGCGGCCGGGGGTCCTCAGCACACCTGGACTTTGTCAATCAGGCGGGCCTCCAAGGATGGCTCCCAACAGCTATTCAGTGTTGTTTCTATTCAAGTATATTGAATACATACTTGCTAGATTGTGTAATACTCACTGTCATTTTTTCTAATTTATTAATAGGAAGAAGTTCTCAGTAGTGATCCATGGTTGGTTATCTCTGTTCCAAACATCTTCTACTACTCTGTGGTTGCCATTTCATTGCCCTAATACTATTTTGGACAATTTTTATAATTTTAATACAGTTCAGTTTATTAATTGTTTAGTTACTAGTTATTGTACTTTGTGTCTATTAAAAATTGTATAGTTACCCCTAACTCAGGAAGATATGCTAATAGGGTACAATGCAATAACTTCATTCCTTGACCTTTAATATTTAAATCTGTAACCCAACTGTATTTAACTTTGTGTAAGGCATTAGATAGGGTGAGTTTTTACTGTTTTCCATATGGATATGCAATTTATTTAGCACTATTTATTGGAAAGAGTCTTTTCTGCTTTCCTCTACTGTGGCTCCTTTACATTGTTATAGGAAAATTTTATTATTATTATATCATCTCAACTTCTTGATGTTAACTAGTGAAAGAAAGAAGCTTAGACATTTGGAAGAACTTTTTCTTGATTTTTGGCTACTGTCTTTCAAACCATTGTCACAATATGAGTTTAAAAAGGCCAAAATGGAGACTCTCAATTAATCATTGTTCCATGTGTTTTAGATGGTAACTAACCTTTATTTTTCTGGGTATCTATGACCCAAGTCTCAGTTTAAGGATAAAATAGTGGAAGGGGGTATTAAAATACAATTTTTAAAAGATTTTAAGAACACTATTCCTATTAGGTAGCTAACAAATTAATCTTTAATTTATATAATTGAGTAGGCATGAACAGGAGTTAATTAAAAAGTCAAATGTGTTGGATTACATTCATGGTACTTTGAATGCTGAAGTAGACCTGTATCCCAGGAATGAACCCCACATGGGCATGGTGGATGATCCTTGAGGTGAGTTGTTGTATCCAATTTGCTAGAATCTTGTTGAGAATTGTTGTGTCTATGTTCATCAAGATTGGGCTGTAATTCTCTTTGCTTGTTGGGTCTTTAGGTTTGGTTATCAGTAAGATGCTGGCCCAAACTTCACCTGCATGCAACCTACCTATGTAATTAAAACTCAGTTGTACCCCACATCTCTATAATAAAATGAGAAAAAAAGTCAGATGTGAAAACTTTTTATGAAGATATTCCTCAGAGGATAATATTGTTGATGGGCATTATTGCTATAAATAATCTTGCAGATGTTTCTTAATACACGTTTAACAGTTTCCCTGAAAATATACCTAGTGGTAGAAACTCTTGGGTTATAGTAAATAATCCTTTTAAATTATAGTAGATGATGTATGATTTTTTACAAAGTTTTAAATACTCCCATCAATTTGTAAGTATCTAGTTTGCTGTAAATCCTTACAAATAATTGATATGGTTAAAATTTTTGAATTTCTAACAATGTGGTCAGTATGAAATATGAGCTTATAATTGTTTATATTTGTGATTTTTCTAGTTAACATTTGTATTGGACATAATTTATTTAGCCAATCATATTTTCTCTCGCATGCATTGTTTGTTTTAAAAATGAGCTTATTTTTAGTTAGGTCCTCTGTATATTTTTATATTACTATCATTGTTTTTAGCTATCCTTTGTTTTTAAGACTATAATTCCATTAGCATTATATGTTAAAAATTCTCCCTGTTTTATTTTGCCACTTCACCTGTTTTGTAGCACATTTTTGATAAATAAAAGATTTCAAAGTTTTACGTCTTCATCTTTCTAAGTTTGTGATATTCCTGGAAAGGATTTTGATGTATATGTGGTTGGTTTTCAATTTTTCTTTGATGTCTTGTCATTATTTACTAACAATTCCTAACTTGTGCCATGAATTTTTATTACATTCTATTTATCATTAATTTATTTTAATTTTAATATTCTACTTCTAAATTACTATGACTTTGTAATACATTTTATGCAAAGTAAGTCTTGTTTCTAGACATTTTTCTCATTTATGTCTTTTTTATTTGTGCCTTTATCATTTCGATTTTTTATTTTTTATACATTTTGCCAGTCTATATCTTTTTAGTGAGGCATAAAGACCATTTACATTCAGAGTTAATAATGATATGTAAGGTACTATTCTATTTATCATACTGGTTGCTACCTGGTTACTTTATTTATTTTCTCTGTTTTGTTGGTATTTCATAAGGCCTGTGGTCTTTATGATCTCTAACATTTTTCCCCTACTGTATTTTGGCCTTTTGTTTCAGCATTTAGAACTCTTTTGAGAATTTCTTGTAGAACCAATCTAGTGGTGACAAATTCCCTCAGCATTACTTGCCTGTGAAGAATTTCATTTCTCCTTCATTTATGAAACTTAGTTTTGTGGGATACAAAATTCTTGACTGACAGTGACTTTGTTTGAGGAGATCGAAGATGGGGCCCCAATCCCTTTTGGTTTGTACAGCTTCTTCTGAAAAGTCTGCTTTAGTATGATAGGTTTACCTTTGTAAGTTATTTGATGCTTTTGTCTCACTTCTCTTCAAAGTATTTCCTAGCCGGGCTCGGTGGCTCAGCCTGTAATCCCGCGCCTTTGGGAGGCTGAGGTGAGTGGATTGCCTGAGCCCGCGGGTTCGGGGCCCGCCTGGGCAGTGAGACCTCATCTCTACAATAAATCAAACAATCAGCTGGGCGAGGTAGCGCGTGACTGTAATTTCGGCTACTCGGAAGGCTGAGGCGGAAGGATCGCCGGAGCCCAGCAGGTTGAGGCTGCGGTGGCCGGGAGCGGCCACTGCACTCCAGTCTGGGCGACAGAGTGAGAATCCAACTCAAAAAAAAAAAAAAGTATTTCCTTTATATTAAC
Source organism: Cephalopachus bancanus (assembly GCA_027257055.1). Lineage (NCBI taxonomy): Eukaryota > Metazoa > Chordata > Mammalia > Primates > Tarsiidae > Cephalopachus > Cephalopachus bancanus. The sequence goes on along the minus strand of JAPVLO010000024.1, from coordinate 8,021,438 downwards.
TTTGCATAACCGAGTGATTATATGCCTTGGGAATAACCTTTCTGCAATGATTCTTCTGGAGATTATTTGAGCTTCTTGTATCTGGATATTTAGATCTCTCGCAAGGTCAGAGAATTATTCCTCTATTATCACATCAAACAGGTTTTCCAAACCTGTTTCTTTCTCTTCTTCCTCAGGAACACCTATAGTTTTTAGGTTTGTATGTTAACATAATCCACTGTCTTGGAGACTTTGTTCTCTTGATTTTTGTTTTATTGTCGTCTGATTGAGTTAATTCAAAAAACTTGTCTTCAAGTTCTGGATCATTTCTTCTGCTTGTTTTAGTCTACTCTTAAACTTTTAAAAACTTTCCATTGCATTTTGCATTTCTCTAAATGCTTCCTTTATTTTCAGAATCTTAGTTTTGGTGTATGTGCACGCTTCTATCTCTTTGGAGAATTTTTCATCTATGTCTTGAATTTTTTTTATTTCTCTATATTGGTTTTCAATTCTCTTCTGAAATTCTTTGATCAATGTTATAATCAACCTTTTGAGTTATATTTCTGGAATTTCAAAAATTTTATTTTGATTGGTGTTTCTTGTAAAGAGTTAGTGTGGTCTGTTTGGGGTGTTAGAAAATTCTGTTTTTTCATATTGTCAGAAAAAAATAATCATCAGAATTATTTTCCCAGATCCTCCTCATTTGGGTAGATGATTTCTTCTTATGTGAGGTTAACAGGGGTCCGTAGAATTCTCTCGGTTATACAAAGCCTTGGTCTGATGAGTTTCTCAATTGCCAGTTGAGGCATTCCTGTGCTGTGTACCTGCAATGGCTCATGGCATCCTGAGTGACTGAGTGGCTTGGAAAGTGTTGTTGGCTAATTTTGGGATCAGGCCTTCCATGAAACTGAGGTATTGTACCCGATATGGTGAGCTGCACTGTTGATTTCTGGCCAGGAGATGGTGATAAGTCCAGCTGTGATGGTGGCTGTAGGGTTTTTCCTTGATAAGTGCAGTCCAAGGAAATACCGAGCCAGTCTAGACTGCAGACAGAGTTCTGGGAATTTCCCAAGTTCTCTGACTGTTTTGAGCCTTTGGGAGGGCAAGGGAAGGGAGCTGAAGCACCCACAAGTATGCACACTTAGCTACCCTGGAAAGGATTAGAAGAAAGCCCTGGGTCACTGGAGTAATGTTGTGTAGAGCAGTCACAGAATAGTTCACAAGGGTACTGAGGTTGCTAGGGCAACATGACCCATCTAGCTCCTGCCTTGGCCTCAGGCAATCTGTGATCTGAATATCAAGGTGCAACTTTTCTTAGAGCCTCAGGAATTCTCAGGCAACCCACCCATCCAGAAAGTGTCTGCAGCCACAGAGTTTGCCTTGTGGCCTGTTCCCCACCAGGCTGGCTGGAAAGCAGCCTTTCCACCCTGCAAGGGTTGAATTCCTGGGAAATGGTGGGTGTTGCTGCTTGTGACTTTTTTTCCTGCACCATTCCACAGCAGAGCATGGCTGCGAGAAAGGCAGTTTCCTTGAGGGAATGGGTTCCCACAAAGCTCTGGGGACCGTGCAAGCTTTCAGCAGGAACACAGAACTCCTGAACTTCCCACAATCTTCCACACTATGTCTGGAGACTCTGGTAGACTGTGGTGGTGGCAGGGAAAACTCCAGCCAGTTCAAGCCCAGGTTGGCGATTTTTTTTTTCTTTTATGCTCTAAGAGATCATTATCACTACTTTTGGAGACTCATGGTGTGTGCTACTGGATCTGTTCCTCTTTGAGTGTTAAGAAATCTCTCTCAATATTGGTTTATTTTGTAGGAGAAACACTTTAGCTGCCATCTCATTTTTTTTCTTGAAACTGACAAAATTTTTATCCTTTTTGGACTGTGTTTATTTTACATCTCTCAACATTATTTACTATCACATTAAGTGCATTTTAACTTATTCTCACATTTTTCGTGTATTATTTTTAATCATTTTTATGCAGTTGAAATGGACATTTTTTTCTCAGTGGTATGTGGTAATTAGGTTAGAAATAATAAAGGAGATTTCAAATATATTTTGCTAAATTTAATTTTCCATATGTTGGAATGAGAATTATTGTTTTATATATTACTGAAATAAATGGTAAAAATGTGGTTTTACATTCTAGTTGTTAACCATTAGCAAATATCTCAAAGCATAATATATTTATTAGGATAACATATTATTCATCATAGTGAGTTAAATTCATTGCCATGATGACTTTTGCTGCCTTTTTATCATCTCTTATTTGATTATCATTATTTTAATCTCTTAGTATGACTTATGGTGCAACATTTATGGGATTAAATATAATTTTATCATCCTCTTAAATACTTATTTTTAATAAAATTTCAATATATGATTTTTTGCAGAAATATTCTAATATATTATTTTCTATCTTTGAGTATTGTTTAATTAAGGTTAGAAATATATATTAAATGATTACATATTTTATTATATTAAATATGGAATAATTGTTTATGTAGTACATAAGAAATATAAATAAGTATACATTAAATTTATAGTTATATATCTGTAGTTTAACTTCAATTAAACTAATATGATATATAGCTAAATTAATACATATTTCTAACTTTAATGCAATGCATATATACACATCCATTTATACATACATTTTAAGTGTCAATTTGGTTTGAAATAATTGTATCCATATATTCTATAAATTGAAATATTTTGGCACAGGTACACTGCAATTGGATCATTCTGTAGATGAATATTTTCATCATCTGCACATTATAGAACTAACACTCTTCCAGTATGATGCTATATGTAATAATCATTCCTTTGCTTAATACATTTTTTTACTATCTCCTCTTTGCTAGAGACTATATCACGGTAAATAAAAGACAATGCCACTTCCCTACAAAAGCTGACATTTGAAGAGGAGTACTCAGGCAATAAATTAGGATGTATAAATTATAATATCAGATGAGGATAAATGCTAAAATGTAAAATAAAGCAGATAATTAGAACAGAATATGATATGAGTTCAAATTTTTAATAAAGTAGGTCAAGGGAGGATTTTCTGTTAAAGTAACATTTTAGCAGACAAATAATTAAGTGTTAATGAGTGCTGTCTTAGTCTCCTGCTGTAACAGAATACCACAGACTGGGTTAATTTATGATGAACAGAAATTTATTTCTTATAATTCTGGAGATTGTAAAGTCTATAATTAAGGTACCAGCAAGTTTCTCTGTTTAGTGAGGCTTTCTTGCTTCATCCTCACATGATGAAGGGCAGAGAACAAAAGGGGACTAAAGTTGTGTCCTCACATGGCAAAAGAGAGAACACTTACTCCTGCAAACCATGTTAACAGCAGCATTAATTCATTCACGGGGGTGAAACCAGAGCTCTCATGATCTAAATACCTCCCATAAGGCCTCACCCCAAACACTGTTGAATTGGGGATGATGTTTCCAACACATGAATTTTGAGAGACACATTCAGACTATAGCAGCTGTCATGTCAATAGCTGGGAGAAGAACAGAGAACCCAGAAATAGGAGTTTATTCAGTGTGTTTAAAGAAAATGAAGGAATGCAAGTCATACATGGCATGTACAAGGAAAATAAAAAGAGGATATTAAATTGAGAGTTTTTCATGTTCTAGTTCATATGGTGAGGTAGTCATTGTAAGATGGTCAGATATTATTCTGTGTTGTAGAAAATTATTGGAGATGATGAAAAGAAAAGTAATATGATAAGAGTAACATATTCAAAAAGTCATTTAGATTTCACAAAGCGGGATATGTTTCCCCAAAATGAAAAAGTGAAAAGATATCACTACTTGGAAAAGAAATAGGGGGAATAGGATGGTAAAATTGGCTTTAATAGAAGTCTAGGAAACAAAGGACATTGACTGGAACGTGTGACTGAAAAATAAGAGGATCTGTTAGTACATTTGATGTGAGATAAAAAGCTGGTTCAAGGTTGTCCTAAAATCTTTTTGGTCCATCATTTGGAGAAGAGGCATTGCCATATTTGGAGGCAGAAATGTGTATTTTAGTTTTGACAAAGTAATATTTGGAAAATTATTAGTCATCTAAGTGGAGATGTCAAGCAGGCACTTGTATATATAACTAAAGATTTCAGGAGAGTAGGTAGAATTGAAGATAAAATTTGGAAGTTATAAAAGTATGGATGGTATTCTAACATAAGGAGGTGAATGTGATCATCAAGGAAGAGGGTGTGAAAAAGAAGATATTGAGAACAGAAATTTGCAAAATGATAATGGAGCAAATAAGACTAAATATGGAGTAGATGTGTGGTGGAAAATCAGGTCAGTGAGGTGGCCTAAAGATAAAATGCAGAAAGTATTTAAAGAACTAGGCAGTAGCCATCTCTAATAAACACCACTGAGATTTTAATACAATGATGATTAAAATCGAGCCTGTGAAGGTGAACAATGGTCTTGCCAAGAGCTATTTCAGAATATTGGGGATAAAATTTTTATTAGAGTCAGTATTTTTTGGTTGGGAGAGAATTAAAGTTATAGCTTTTCCCTATATCCCAAAGGATTATTTTGTGGTTTCCTCACTTGGATGCTTTCTTCATATCAACAACATTTGTGTCTAATCTTGTCACTACCATATCTTAATTTCTTAGAGTGTTGCCAGTTACATAAATATGTGTTGAATAAAATAATGATGAGTATCAATGGAAGTTTCTTAATTGCTTTTTAGTAACTGAAAAAATTAGAATATGAGACAAGTTGGTAGGACTAAAAAGCAGAAACTTAAGCAACTTAATTTTTAATCCAATGTTTTATCATATAGGACGTTATATAATTATCTTGCCCTTTTCTTGATGATCTTCTAAGAACTTAGAGTGATTTATCTTTATTCTAAGTTGGACTTTCAAGTTAGTAATAAGAATGTAAGTAATATTTATAGCTTTCCATGCCCCTGTGCCAATAGAGATATCAATAACCTTGAATTTATAGTTCTGGTTTAATGACAAATCTGTTATTTTTAAAATTACATGTCAAAAGAGTGAGATTGTTTTTATAACTTCCAATATAGAAAAGAAGTGATTAACAGGACTTCAACAGTGCTCTTATAAAGTTTTTAGTTTTACTATTACATGGGAGATCCATTATTTTACACTACTTGACAATTTACCATTGCTGTGAAACCATATACATATATATAGATATGCATATAAAAACTCAGATTTTTTCAGTGTCTGTAGAAGTTATTTTTAGTCATGTATAAAAATAACTTCTACAGATTACTCTGAAAACATCTGAGTTTATTTTATCCCCTTCTGATTTTACTTTGCTCCTGTATCAAACTCTTCAGTTGTCTAAATATTTTCTTGACATATGGCTATATTTGGCAGATTTTAAGTTGTCTTGTATAGTATAAACAATTATACTTTTTGCCATCAATGTTTGCTGACCATATTTTTAAATATGAATTTAAGTTGGGAGACTAAATTATTGTGTTAGTAGAAGTATTTTTTTCTTCAAGGATGTTTATGTGTATTTTGATATTCAGATGGGATTTTCTTGTAACCAGCACATTGAATAAACATGACTCATGGTATATCAACAAGAAAGCAATTTATTATTCTTTCCTATTGACTCTTTAAAATTAATTTAGTAAAGAAAATTTTTGTTATTGATACCGATTTTTCAGGTCAGCTTGGACTTTGAGAATGTCATTTCAATAAGGTCCACCAGTTGAGCCCCAGAGGGGGTTGGCTCAAGGGGCTGGTAAACCTGGCCCCAGAAGTGCCAGCTCTAATGGGCTGGTAAGCCTAGCCCTGAGAGTGTTGCTAATTCAGTGAACTATTAAGCCAAGCCTGGTTCTAGTGGGCTGGCAAGTCAAACGCTGAGAGTGTTACAGTCCCTAGAAGTGTCTCAGCCTGAGTCTTGCCTTCTTCCAGCAGATCTCCCAGTTCAGCTGGCTTCATCAGCTGGCACGCCAGCCTCTTGGGTGCACCACACTTCAACTCCGATGATCTGCAGCTCTTCGGGTTGGGCTTATTGTCTTGTGCCCAGGGAGAATGAGGGGCATGGATAGCCAGAAAGTGAGAAAGCAGGAATTATTAAGAGGACAGAAAAGCTCCTACAATGGGAGAGGACCCAAGGGAGTTGCCGATTTGAAGATGAAACCAGGTACTTAGATATAGTCCTAAGAATGAGCCGATTGACTAGCACTAACTGTAAGCTGATTGGTCATTTTTCTATCCCGCCAGTGAGTACTTAAACTCTAGCTTGAGAAGATCACAGGGAGCTTGTTTACCAATGCAAATATATCAGCCTGAGAGGCCTGCCAGAATTTGCTACATTGTTACTTGCTACCTTGTTACCAGAGGACCCACCCTATCTGTCTGCCTAGCCTTTCTCTAGGTGTCTGTCTCATTATGACAGTGCATGAAAACTGGGAGGAATCATAACTTTTACAGCTGCTCTGAAACAATGTCTTACTTTCATTTTAAATCCAAAAAAGAGTCTTAGTTAAGTAATTAAAACTCTTGAACTGTTAATTAGTCATAACACAATCTGGTTTGGAGTAAAACATTCTCCACTCTCCCTGATGGGTCAAATTATGTAGGACATATTTATGCTAATGAAAGATATCATAAAGTTTGTGGACAATTTCCTCTTCTGCCGACCTACCTATCGTGATTTTTGACCCTTCTGGGGCTGAGAACATGGGTACAACAAAAATAGGGGAAAGCAAAGTCTTCTTTGACTTATAGTAATTTAAGATGACTGTACATACAAATCTTAGAAGGATTTTAATCTGATTCCCATGTGGACTCTTAGAGACTCCCTACTGTTCCTTTCTACCTGCACTTTCATTTCACAAACAATAAGACTTTATTATACTGTGGTTTCTGTACTTTCCTCTGCTTCTTGGGAATATCTTTATTGTTCCCTGTCATCTGAAGATCTTTGGGGACTAAATATAAAATTTTTAACATAAAATTATTTCCCATATGAATCATCTCAGTCTATTGGAAATACAATTTGCCATCTTGTTAGTGATGTTACTTCCTAAAGCAGTATTTTTCTCTTTCCTTCTCCCTCTCCTCTCTCATATCTTTCACTCTATCTTCTGTATTAACACAGGTCAATGGTGGTAGAATCTAGTCTTAAATTCTTCAGGTACATATGTAACACACAAACCCAAAAGATTCCATTAAATGCAGGAAGCAAGTTTTACTCATTGTTAAGTTGTCTCACTGTTGTCTTTTTCATTTGTCTTACGGTGAGGGGGCATATCCGTACATCTTTCTTTCCTTTGTATTCATGTTAGAATTCACAGCAAGCCGGGCTCGGTGGCTCAGCCTGTAATCCACGCCTTTAGGAGGCTGGGGTGAGTGGATTGCCTGAGCCCGCGGGTTCGAGACCCGCTGGGCAGCGAGACCTCATCTCTAAAATAAATCAAAAAAATCAGCAGGGCGTGGTAGTGCGTGCCTGTAATTCCGGCTACTCAGAAGGCTGAGGCAGAAGGATCACCGGAGCCCAGCAGGTCAAGGCTGCAGTGGCCGGGCACAGCCACTGCACTCCAGTCTGGGTGACAGAGTGAGACTCCAACTCAAAAAAAAAAAAAAAGAATTCATAGCAAAGTAGCAACTCTTTTCCACAAATACATTTTTGGTGAACTTTCTCCCGTAAAGTCTATTAAAATGTTTTTGTATGCTTAAAGTAAATGAGAGATTTCAAGAGTTCCCCAAGTGTTTCTAATTAATTTCCTTCATAAAGTTGCATTTTTGTTCACCTCCTATCCCACCTTGATATTTTATGTAAAAAACCTTTTAGGGCACTAGTGAGAACTGTCAGTTTAAAGTTGTGTAAATTAACATGATAATTCTCATGTTCATAGTGTGTTTATGTAATCACTTAAAATCATTGAAAATCACTATGCTGTGCCTGATTGAAGTTTATGCCACTGCTCTTCTAATGTGTTTTCTATTACATTTCAAAATAAAATTGTCTTATCATAAACTTAATATTATTTTTATAAATTTCAACCACTTAAACATTCTGATGTAATATGAATACCTTAGGTCATTAAACAAGTAGGAATTTTTATTACAAAGTCATATTTTATACATAAGCAAAGAATATAAACTTACGCTAGTCCAAGAAATTACTATAATTTTACTTCAGTAATTCCAATATTCCAGTATTGCTCATCAGTATTTATGAAACATTATGTATACAAATGCTGATGTTTTTGTTACTAAGCAGGAAAACATTTTTTTTTCTAGGAAGCTTTTTCAATAATGCTATCTATGCTAGAACACTTTGAACATGAATGACATAATGTGTTGTACTGAAAAAAAAAAGGAAGTTCATGTGAAGCTTCAATTCTTGCCAATGATATAAAAATCTGAGTAGACGCTCTACCATGAAAGAAACACAATTCCAAGGAGAACATTAAATATTTTTTTTCATTTGGTGCAAATATTATGCATTCTCTAACAACTGTCACTTTTAGGAACTGGAAATTCAATAACAAACTGATCATATTTGAGCAAAAAACAACTTTAAGTATTTCCAGGGATAATTTCAATCAACCTGTTAGTCATTTTTGTTTTTTTGTTTTTTTTTGTTTTTTTTTTTTTGAGATGGAGTCTCACTCTGTCACCCAGACTGGAGTGCAGTGGCGGCTCCCGGACACCACAGGCTTGACCTGCTGGGCTCTGGCAATCCTTCTGCCTCAGCCTTCCAAGTAGCTGGAACTACAGGCGCGTGCTACCACGCCTGGCTAATTTTTGATTTATTGTGGAGATGAGGTCTCTCTAAGTTGCCCAGGTGGGTCTCAAACCCTCGGGCTCAGGCAATACACTCACCTCAGCCTCCCAAAGGCAAAGGATTACAGGGTGAGCCACCGTTTTTTGTATTGTTTCTCTACATTTACGCAAAGTTTGTTTGCGTTTTTCTAAATTGCATCTTGGTCGGGCTCGGTGGCTCAGCCTGTAATCCCAGTGCTTTGGGAGGTTGAGGTGAGTGGATTGCCTGAGGCCGCGGGTTCGAGACCCACCTGGGCAACTTGGCAAGACCTCATCTCTACAATAAATAAAAAAATTAGCCAGGCTTGGTAGCACGCGCCTGTAGTTCCAGGTAATTAGAAGGCTGAGGTGGAAGGATCGCCAGAGCCCAGTAGGTCGAGGCTGCGGTGGCTGGGAGCAGCCACTGCACTCCAGTCTGAGTGATAGAGTGAGACTCCAACTCAAAAAAAAAAAAAGGCTAAAATGTATCTAGTAAACTTAGTCTATACATTTCTGGAGAAAAATTTTCCCAGTTTAGCAAGAATTATTTCTATTTGGTATAGAAAAAGTGATATTTACTCACTAACAGGAAGTATAGCTCCTCCAAATAAGGAAATGTTTTTGAAGTAGACAGAACTTGTTAGGTTAGTTGGTTGTGAAAAATTGACTAAAACATTAATATAATTATGATATTCTAGCATTCTCACCATTTTGTGCATATTAGAAATAACCACATGAAAAATCTGTTTTCATGAGTGAGGTTAATTAAAGTAATTACAATTTTATTAAACAATGCCAGATATGAGTATTTAGAATTTGTGAAAAAAAGAGGTATTTTAAAATTAATATGAATTTTATATTAACTTTAGATTGCAAAGATGAAAAGTGAAGTGATACATACTGAAATGTTATCTACATTTATGCTTTTAACTAGATTAGAAAATTGTTGAACCATGAAACATGTGGTGGTGATAGACACTAATTGTAAAGTGCTATCAATCTGTGACCAAATGAATCATTTGAAAAATGTAAATTCTATACTTTTTAAAGAATCATTTAACTTATATGCTTTAGCAAGCTGATGCATTTAAACTTTTAAGAATTCAAAAGGGCAATTATTTGTAAGTGACTATGTTTGGCAATTTTTGGATTCTCACAGAATTAATGTATTTAATAATGATTTTGTTTTAGAAATATTAAACATTATCTTACTAATACAGGTGTTATTCTAGAATAAAACTTACAAATTATAAGCTTCTTTTCTGGTAACAGCTTCAATTTGTTAATCACCTATTTTCTTAGTTTCTTTTTAATTATAGGTGTCTCAAATACATTTTAAGAAATAGTTAATAAGATGTAACTTTCAGCCCAGCTCTATTAATTATTGAAAACATAAAAGTGAATGAGTAGTTTTTATCACCTAGGGCCGCTGCCTAATCATTCAGTTGCAAATCAAAGTTATTATTGGGTTAATGGAGATATGTGTCTGGTGTTACAGATGCAAAGACAATGTAAAGCAAACACACCTTGTGTACCCTCATATTCTTGAATATTTTCCGCTTTTTCTAATTCTATGTTATTATATAGTTAGCTCCTGCTTTTATATAGCTATTTTATTTTATTTTATTTTATTTTTGAGTTGGAGTCTCACTCTGTTACCCAGACTGGAGTGCAGTGGCCGCTCCCGGCCACCGCAGCATCGACCTGCTGGGCTCCGGCGATCCTTCCGCCTCAGCCTACCAAGTAGCTGGAATTACCGGCATGCGCTACCACGCCCGGCTGATTTTTTGATTTATTGTAGAGATGAGGTCTGGCTGCCCAGGCGGGTCTCGAACCCGCAGGCTCAGGCAATCCACTCACTTCAGCCTCCCAAAGGCACGGGATTACAGGCTGAGCCACCGAGCCCGGCTTATTTTATTCTTTATTAAATACATTAACTGATATTTAGAAAAGAATTCCAATGAATTAAATAGTAAATATTACTACTTTATTACTTTAAAGGGCACACATGATTTATGCAAGGAAGTTTATTTTTAAATATACTTTTTTCTTTCATAAAACTTCCAAAAAATCTGATATTTAAATATTTCAATTTCAGCAATTTTACACCGCTGTCTTCCCCACACACCATCATTGTCTTTTAATAAGTACCTGCTTTTTCACCACAGAAACCATCAACAGCTGCCCAGTCCTCTTAGATAGGACCTGTCAGAAAAGGCAAAACCATGTGGGGATAAACAATTTTTGTATGTTGTTGTTTATTTATTTATTTTTAAATTTTATTTTAAAGATGTATGTTACAGTTCAGGATTAGATATACAAATGGTCATTGTATAGGTAAAATTTGGGCCTCACTTTGCTCCCACTTTGCCTGGTTTGAGATCAAGTATGTTTATTAATGTTATATGCCCCCCTCTCCTGGTAGTTTTCAGCTACTGCCAATACCTTTCTTATAGTATTACAGTAAATGTTTAGGGTTCACTTATGAGTGAGGACATGTGGTACTCAGTTCTTTGTTTCTGTGATTCATCACTGTGTATTATAGACTCCTGACTCTGGGCAGCCCGCATTCAGCAGTCTCCACACCCCTCTGGGATCACCATCATTTGCCCAGAGAGAACAATTTTTAAAAGCATTTGAACACTGACCAAATTTTACTTTCTACATGAAGAAATTCCCTTTCTTCATGTTTATGCTCTTCCTTTCATCTTCAAGGATATTAGTATATAACCTAAGGTGGATTTTTCCCTTCAAGTGTCCATACTTCTAAAAACTTAATCATGAATAATTGAAGAGAGAAATTGTCTGTTGGAGCAAAAGTAAAGGAATGTGATCCTTACAGGATATTGTGGTGGTTGGGGAATCTTCATCCTGAGGCTGACTGCCTCTCCCTTTCCAACTCAACTGAAGGGACAAAAATCCGTGCCTACCTTTCTACCTTCCTCAACCTATTTTGTGGGCTAATGCATCTGACCCAGTGAGGTGCTGGAACCAGTTCGTACCTATTCTTGATACCTAACATTGTACCACTCTTTCCACATCTAATTACCATGGAGACAATTGGTTGCTTGACATCTGCCATGGTGGGCATATTTAACCAAATGAACTGAAAAATACCTCAAATCACAATTTTTAAAGGATTGTTTGCTTAACAGAATACTACCTGTGATAATAAACTCAGGCGAAAAGGATAACCAAGTGAGAAATGCAAATGCAATAAAAACATCCAATTAAATTTATACTAATTGAAACAGATTTAATGGAACCGATGGAACAATTGTTACTTAGTATAATAAATACACATTTAAGATACGAAATGGTATAGACAACAAATTATACATAAAATAAATATTCTAGATTAAGAGGATTGAGTAGAGGTGCCCAGGTCTTGTCTGTTCCACAAAGTAGAAACAAAACAGCAAATAAATAACCACATATCCAACAGAACATCTAGATGAGAATTCTGTAATCCAGCAAGGAATGTTCTTGTAATTCAACAAGGATGGTCTGAGGTAGGAAAGCTTGAAATAGCAGTATAGAGAGAAAAGCAAGGGAGTCAGCTGTGTTGGCTAAGAGTCAGCAGGGATTTTTACTGTGGGAAAAGGTAAGTAAAAGACCCTAGCAGTTCACATTCCCACTACAGACACCTGCAGTTCTAGCCACAGAAATGCCTCTTGATCTACATAGGCTCTGAACCTAGTATAAAGAGCTGTCTAGAGCCCATATGACTTGCATTGTTACAGAAAGATAATTCATGCTGGAACCCAGTCCTGGGAACAAAACTACAACAGCAAGACACCATTTTGAGATCAGAACCAACACTCGCCTTCAATCTGCCCTGAAGTCGAAACTACAAGAAGAAAACACTGGTGAAATGCCTTAAGACATTGAACTGGACAAAGATAATTAAAATCTCAAAAACTCAAGCAACTTCAGAAAAAAAAAGACAAATGGGATTACATTAAGCTGAAATGCTTCTACACATAAAAAAGCCAATGAATGGAGTGAAGAGGCAACCTACAGGATGGGAGAAAATGTTTGCAAACTATCTATTCAACAGTAAATTAATAAGAACATTATATAAAAAAAACTCAAACAATTCAACAGTAAAAAAATAATTATATTAAAAATTGGGCAAATGACTCAATAAACATTTCTCAAAGGAAGACATACAAATGGCCAGCAGGTATGGGAAAAACTGCTCAATATTACTAATCAGAGAAATGCAAATAAAAAACACAATGTGTTATCATCTCATCTCAGTCAAAATGGATACCATCAAAAAGACAAAAATCAATAGATGCTGGCACAAATGTAAAGAGGAACACTTATACATTGTTAGTGGGAATGTAAATTAGTGCACCCACTATGGAAAACAGTATGAAGGTTCCTCAAAAACTAAAAATAAAACTACCATAAGATTCAAACATAGTAAAAGAAATAAAATTAAAATAACAAAGAGACACATGCACTGTCATGTTTACTGTAGCACTGTTCACAATAGTCAAGATATGAAATCAACCTAAGTGATCTTCTATGGATGAATGGATAAAGATATTATTTTATGCATACACAGTAGCTATTATTAAAATTCTGTCATTTGCAGCAACAAGGATGGAACTGGATGACATTATGTGAAGTGAAATGAGTCAGACAGAAATACTCATTTGTGGGAGATAAAAAGTTTGATCTCATCGAGGTAGAGAGTAGAATGGTAGTTCCTAAAGCCTGAGAATAGTAGAAGTGAAAGTTATAAATGTAGATTAATGAGTGCAAAAATGCAATTAGATAGAAATAATAGATTTCTGTGCACTGCATTATCATACAGTAAGATAATCTATAGTTATCAGCAATTTATTGAATATTTCAAAATACCCAAAAGAGATTTGGAATGTTCTCAATATATATTAAAAAATGATAAACGTTTGATATGATATATACTTCAATTACTCTCCTTTGATCATCACACATTATATATATCAAAATGTTATACACACTGCATAAATATGTACATTTTTATTTATCTCTAAAAATAATTTTAAAACAGAATATTGCAAAAACTTTTTAGAGATTAAGGGCACCTAAAAAGGTATACTATATGAGCCTCCTAATGTCAGAAAAATAATGAATATTTTAAAATATGGAAGAAAAATACAAAAACAGACAAATATTTGAAACTAAAAAGCCATATGTTTATGACAAGATGCTCAAACTAATGAGTAATGCAAAGTAAACCAATATTGGAATACACAACCAAATATAATATGTGAAATGTATTTAGATTTTGATTGAAGCCATCAGCATTACATATATTAATTCTGTGCATCATAATCTAAAAAAAGAGACCAGATTTAGTTTTCTATTTGTAACAAATGAAAAAGCAAAATGTAAAACACGTAAACTATGATTTTTCAAGAGCCTGGACATCCGGCACTGAAGAATAGCGATCTCTGAGAGACAAAGAACATACAGGAGTATTTGTGTTTGCACGAGGTTACTTCTCTCAGAGAGTTTTTGAGATATAGTATAGATGTCGGCCAGCCTTCTGAGTTGAGGAGACAGAGCTGAGAAGCCTGGGAGAACAAACAGGCTATAGTATGAAAGAAGAGAAAGCTGCATGGAGTAGGAATCAAGGAGATCTTCAGAGAGTCCTTTTGAATAAGCATTGGAAAAGATTAGAGGTAAACATTGCTAGGTCTCACACAGGTCTTAATAATACTATCCATTCCCAAGAGCCAATCTTGAAAATCTCATAATTCACTCTGTCAGAGTATTCTTTTCACCTTCTCAACTAGCTCCACAGTCTCCTGGATAAACAAGATAAAAGAGTGTGACTTCTTTATGAAGGGGCCTCTCTTCTAGATATTGCGGAAAGAGTAAAATCTTTTATATTGTAAAAGATGGAATAGATGTACAAATATGGAATAGATGTAAAGAGCTTTAGAAGTATGAGCAAAATGATAGTGGAGTACAATGATAGGCGAATACAAAAAATATGATTTGCTGACTTTTCTTGAAAAAAATAGCTTAATATAGCATGGGCTAAGGGGAAAAAAATGCTCAAAGACATGTAAGCCAGAGTGTTAGGCATGTTGCACTCAAGTTTTTTGTTTTTTATCTTTAAAATATGCATGTAAGCATCTATGCATGTATATAATACATGAATGCATGTATGTATGCATGCATGTATATATGTATTTGAGTCAGGATCTCACTTTGTCACCCAGGTTGGAGTATAGTGGAGCAATATCAACTCACTGAAACTTCAAACTCCTAGGCTCAGGCAATTCTTCTGCTTCAACCACCTGAGTAGTTGGGACTACAGGCACACACCAGCACAGCCAGCACATTTTCACATTTTTTTCTCTAAAGATGAGGTCTCACTATATTGCCCAGACTGGTCTTGAACTCCTGAGTTCAAGGGAAATTTTTACCTCTACTCCCAAACTGCTGGGATTACAGAAATGAGCCACTGCACCCAGCCCTTCAAGATTTTCAATTATGTAAAATAAATGCAATAAATCTCTTTTCTTGTAAGCAAGTCTCCTGAAGACTAAAATATATGAATGTATTGAAAAATGAATAATTTAAAATTGTCATTCAGAGAGGTAAGAGAGTAAAGTGTACATGAGTATGAATAAGACTCAGATACACAAAATTCCTATTGGAATATGTTAGCAAATTTAATAAAAAATATTATGTAAAAACAGAGAATACTCTTTTAAAAATAAGATGAGATGGCTGGGTGTGGTGGCTCATGCCTGTACTCCCCACACTTTGGGAGGTTGAAGTGAGAGAATTGCCGGAGCCCAAGAGTTCGAAACCAGTCAGGCAACTTGGAGAGACTCCATCTCTACGATAAATCAAAAAATTAGCTAGGCATGGTGGTCCACGCCTGTAGTTCTGGTTACTTGGAAGGCCGAGGCAAAAGGATCACCTGAGTCCACCAGGTCGAGGGTGCAGTGGCCATAAGTATGCCACTGCACACCAGCCTGGGTGACAGAGTGAGTCTCCAACTCAAAAATAAATAAATAAATAAATAAATAAGATAATTGATGAAGATATGAGAGAAATCTAAAAGCCTCGATCTATATCAGTTCCAGGTTGCTTGGTATACTTTAATAAAATGATTTTGCCTCATAATTTAATTGTGTTGTTATATATTAGATTGTTTTAAGACATGTATTCATTTTATAAGCACACAATCTTCCTTACTTAGAACTAATAGAGGTAAGTGGTTGTGGCTGATATTAAGGGGAAGACCTAAATGACAATCTGAATTCTGCAAAGAAAAGTACATTACTATGAGTTTTTCATCCAGAATTCAAGTTATGGGGGGCAGGGGCGATGATATTTGATTCATCTTGATTTGAGGCTGCAGATTCTGAACTGAGGCGGCAAACAACAAATGACAAACTTGCTACTTCATTCTTGGGCTATTTTACCTGGACTTATGTATTACAATGCAATTTCTTCTCTAGGCATAAATACAATTCTAAATGCATACCACAATTTTTAACCTATGTTCAGATATAAGAGGAAAGAGTTAGAAGGCTTCATTTTTCCCCCTCAGTCTCTGATATCATATTGGTGATCCTTTCCTCTAATATACCTTTTTAAAATTTCTTTCTTTAAGGGCATTTGAATTACAACGCCTTCCTCTTAATCACCCTGACCTAGAGATTATTTCTATTTTATGAACAACCTGTTACGTTCCAATCTACCAACAATACTTTTCTTATTTTTACATGAGCAGGTTAGTATGTTCTCAACAAATCTGTATACATAAAAAACATTATTTTAGTAGCAATAATAGAAAACATTCTATTGGTGAAATGCAATTAAAAAGTTATTCAAAAATATATTTTTATGCCAAAAAGAGAGTACTGCTTGATATGTAGATACTGGTAATATATTTTTAGTAATTTATATAATGGACAAAGATAATACATTGAATTGCTAATTCAAGTTTTAGTATGCTTCTTTAGTTGAACGTCTTATGAATGTCTTAACTTTTAGTAGGGATGGGATACAGCAAACACATTATAAAGTGCAGTTCAACAATCTTAACACACTTATAACAAGAAAAATGGAGTTTTCTATTTTTAGAGTTATTCAAGCAACTTCTGCCACCTTTTCTGTCTTAGGAATATAATGCTATGTTCTTCCACTATCATTAGTGGAGAGCCACTGATACCAATTTTAAGATAAGTCTTGAGAGGAGGACTTTTCCATAAGGGGAATCAAAGACCCCAAAGTACCTGCATTTGTTTCAGACTTATCCATTTGCCCTTATCCAGGGAAAACTTGATCACACAGTTTCATGTTCATATGCATGCTCTGCTTAACCCATGCTGTATAACTTTGGACACATTTCTTAACTTCTTGAAGCCTCACTTTTATCAGTTGCAAAGTATGGATAATGATATATTATACTCTCCTAAATACTACTGTAAGGATTAAATAAAAGAGTAAATCACTTAGCTCAGTAGTTTTCATGCAGTGAGTACTAAAAAAAAAACGACTATAGAAAGATCAATAGATTTACTTGGAAGCATAAAATACATAATAAATCAGTAAATCATGCAAATCAGATAACATGTGGGAGAGTAAAAAAGGAATTATAGGTTTATGAAAGATAGGAATAACATTATGACAGAGTGTAATAGGGATCCAAAAAATACTTAGTGACCAACTGTGCATTTCATCAGCCCCATAGTGGAACCCAGCCTACCCATTTAAAGTTAAAGTAAAATAATTACAGCTCTAAAGAGAATAGGTCATCACCAGGGCACTAATTTTGACCCAGAGTGAACTGAAATAAGAAAAAAACAACCTTAGATAATTATTTTTACAACTTAGAAATATGATACTCAAATATGCCAGACTTAATTCTAAGTACTTTAAAACTAAGAATTAATTTCTTTTTTTTTTATACCCAGAGGGAACTAAAACCATTCTCAAAAAAGATACCTGTGCATACATGTTTATTCCAGCACTATTCGTAATAGTAAAAACATGGAACCAACAGTGCTGCCCACTGAAAATGGACTGGATAATTTCATTTTTAAATAAATAAGATATTGGTTATTGTTATTATACTCATTTCACAAATGAGGAAACTGAGGCACAGAAAGATTAAGTGACTTACCCAGGGCCACACAGCTAGTGACAAAAAGAGCTGGGCTATGAAATTAGACTTTTTAGCTGTAGATTCTAAAGATTCAATCACTGTTTATTTGCTGAGTTCTAAATGCCAGAACTAAATTATAACCAAATAAATTGCAAATGGTAATACATTACATTGTGTTTCTTGAAAATTTATTTTGCCTTACATCACAGCTAGGTTTAAAAATAATTAGAGAAACTGATTGTATTGGTTTCAGAAGTGTGGAGTATTCCCTAAGAATCTGTAAATCCTTCAGGATCAGAAAAATATGTGGTCAAGTCATTAAAGAATATGAACTTATTATGTAGGTAATTCTATATTACAGATTGTTAAAACTCTACATAATTTCTATATTCTCAATATTGAGAAGTACAAATATATTTTTAAAAATAACTGCTAATATTTTTTCTCACAAATACTTTTAATAACAATCATAGTAGTTGAGTATCGTCTCATCTTTTAGGGACTGTGGACCATTGTAATAAATTCATATGTAGTATCCCAAAATTATAATTAAATTAATTTAAATATGAAAAGATAGTTGGATAACATCTGCATTAAGTTGGAGAATATTGTCTTTTATTTAAAACTGATTATTGTATTTGTGCATTCAAAAATATGTTAAAAGGCATATTTGAAATTAATTTTCAAGTTTCCAAATCTTTGCCTTTCAATTTCTAATTCACAGTGAATTAGAAATATGAAATGTTATCTTTGGTGGTGTATTTTCCCTGACCAGGACTCCTGATAATGTCTGAAATAAGGAAATGTTTCTGAAAATTTCCTGGTCACAAGACGGTAGAAATAGAATTTTTTTTTCTTTTTTTTACATTTTTTAAAAAAAATTTATACCACGTCAAGCTTCTCACACTTTTTTTTTTTTTTTGAGTTGGAGTCTCACTCTGTCACCCAGACTGGAGTGCAGTGGCTGCTCCCAGCCACCCCAGCCTCGATCTGCTGGGCTCCGGCGATCCTTCCACCTCAGCCTTTCAAGTAGCTGGAACTATAGGCGCACACTACCATGCCCAGCTATATTTTTGATTTATTGTAGAGATGAGGTCTTGCCAAGTTGCCCAGGTGGATCTTAAATCTGCGGGCTCAGGCAATCCACTCACCTCAGCCTTCCAAAGGCACAGGATTACAGGCTGAGCCACTGAGCCCAGCTAGAAATAGAATTTTAATAGCATTCATCATAAAGCAAATTAAAAACTAGTAAATGACTGAAAAGTTGAAATTCTGCATTCATACTTGATTTTAGGGATTCATTTCCCCCACTTAACTTACTAAACCTCCTGAAAGTCTTCAGTTTTTTTCGACACTGCCTTACTTCTTGTACTCCTGACCTTTTGCATTCTCCAGTGACTTGGTAATCTGAATCAACTTCAGTGAAATAAGAGAAATCTCTACCTCTTCTGCCCCATTGTAAGTTATACCTTTGCAAGTTAGTGGAAAAGCAAATGCAAATGAAAATTAGTAATAACATGATTTCCTGCATAAAATCACTTTCTTTTTTGTTAAATGTCACTTACCTATCTTATGGTCAAAGAGTGACTTTCAATTTGTGCTAGGAATATTTTGACTT
This sequence comes from Cephalopachus bancanus, assembly GCA_027257055.1. Lineage (NCBI taxonomy): Eukaryota > Metazoa > Chordata > Mammalia > Primates > Tarsiidae > Cephalopachus > Cephalopachus bancanus. Next base: position 8,001,936 of record JAPVLO010000024.1, on the reverse strand, counting down.
TCTTCTAATTCAAATGAAAATATAATATGAATTTAAAATAAGTTCCATGACTTCTGGCAAGATGGCGATGGGGCAACCTGGTCTATGAAACCCTCTGCAAAGGAGAACGCAGAGGGTCTCCGGTTCTCTCCCTGGGGGCTGCGGACCCCAGTGTCGGCAGCCTGATCTTCACATGGAGCTTGGCCGTTGCCACCACTGGGGCATCGCAGCAGTCTGGACAGCCACTGCAGTAGCAGACACAGCAGCTGCCAGCACTGCCGCAGCCTCCATGGAAACCATAGCACATTGCACCACCCATGCCTGAGGCAATCCACGACTTCAGTCCTTGAAGCCCCTGCAAGCAAGAGCTGCTGGAATTGCTGCCACCGTTACATCCTGCTGGCTGTGGGTCTCCTCCCGGGTGCGCTGAGGCAGGCTTCCATCTCTGGCCTCTGCCTGACTCCCGTCCGGCTCCACCCCCTCTGGGATGAGCAGCTGAGATAGCACCACCTGCTGGCGACACAAGGTAACAACACTGAAACAGGAGAAACAAGCTTGAAAACAGACACAGGCCAGATTTGAGTGGTGAACGAAGGGTGATCTGAACTGTCCTTCACAGCAGGCCAGGGGCAACTGACCCTAACTGCAAACTAATTTACCAGCTTGAAAAGACAGCTAGAAATCAGAGCTGAAAGGACATGGGACTTAAATGAAAAGTCTCAGATATTGCTCGATTGGTTCTGTTAATTTAATGACTTAATTCTATTCCCACTGTTTTGTTCCTTTTTTTTTTCTTTTCCTCTTCCTTTTCTTCTCTTTTCTCCTCTCTGTAAACCATATCTTTGTATAGAGGAACAGCACACCAATAAGGTGGTTGGTTAGCTTGTATGTTAGCATCATCGTATGTTTTATCTTTTTTGTATGGGAGTTAATTAGTCTGTAGCTGTGGTCTATTGTTTTTATCTGTTTCAGTTTAGGTCTCTCACTCCATTTGTTGGTACACTCGTCTGTTTCCCCCCTTACTCCTCTCTCTCTCCATCCTCCCTCTTCCCCCCAGTGTCTGCTCCATTCTCTTTCCTCTGCCAACCATATTTTATTTCATGGAGTAAACATATAGCCCCACTGCACGGACAGATTCCAAGGCAGTTGGAAGTGGGTTTCAGATTATCCATACACCTGTCGGGGAATACCAGGACCTGCAGATAGATTTTGAATCACAGCTCCCCCCTTAAGCAAATCTCAAAACTGCAAAAAGGACCACCCCCAACCTACGGTGCAACTCCAGAATTGAACGAAGTAAGAGGGCATACATAAAGATTAGGAAATTGAACAAACAGAAGTAAAAGCAATCCCTCTACCCCTGAATAGCAGAATTAATGAAGATGGTGACATGAAGGGAAGGAAAAAGTAGAGAGGGGGGAAAAACGCACAAATGAAGAAAAAACAAAAGAAGAATATAGGTCTCACACAGACCCCTGGGAAATCAGACACTGAGAAAACAGATGCCAAAACACAAACAATGAAGAGCCCCTAGAATGACTGGTCACATGCAACAAACCCAGACATCAAGACATTAATAGACAGAATTTAAAAAATTGAGGAGAGACAAGAGGAAAATAGGAAGGAGTTGATGTCAGAAATAACAGCAGTAAAGAATACCATGATGGAGATAAATAACAAACTAATAAGCATGGAAAAGAGAATTAGCCAAGCAGAAGAAAGAATCTCAGAGCTTGAAGACCAAAACACAGAACTAACCCAAACTGTCAAAAGCAAAGAAAAGAAGCTCAAAAAAGACAGAACAAAGCCCTCAAGAGATGAATGATCACTTCAAGAGACCGAACCTAAGAGTAATTGGCCTTCCTGAGGCAGAGAGAGAAACAGAGGTCACACTGGAACAAACATTTCATGAAATCATTCAAGAAAACTTCCCTCATCTCCTCAGTGGTGCAAAAATTTAAACACAAGAGATTCATAGAACCCCTGCAAGACAACAAATGAGACCAACTCCCAGACATATAAAAATTCACCTAAACAAAGTAGGTATATTAAAAAAATCCTAAAGTCTGCAAGAGAAAAAGGTCAAACTATGTACCAGGGAAGACCAATTAGAATAGCAGCAGATTTATCTACAGAAATCCTCTAGGCTAGGAGAGCTTGGAGCCCTATCTTCAAAGCTCTAAAAGATAAACAGTTTCAACTGAGAATAACCTACCCATCCAAGCTAAGCTTTATCAGTGAGGGAGAATTGAAATCTTTCCCAGATATCCAATCCCTAAAATCCTATGATGCCACAAGACCACCTCTACAAGAAACACTTAAGAAAGTATTGAACACAGAAGAAAGGAAAAAAGAACAATGATCTTCACAAGAGTACAGGCAAAAGATTTAAAACACACATGATCCAACTCTAAAACCAAAAGAAAGACAATACACAAACAGGAAGAACAACAACTCTGTAAGAACATTATGATAGGGATCAACTCTCACATTTCAATAATTAGCTTGAATGTGAACAGATTAAATGCACCACTGAAAAGACATACAATGGCAAAATGGATAAAATATCACCAGGCAGCAATCTATTGCCTTCAAGAGACTCACCTCACTAGAAAGGACACTCACAGACTCAAAGTAAGAGGATGGGAAACAAATTTTCAGGTGAATGGAACACAAAGAAAGGAGGAGTCACAATCTTAATCAAAGAAAAAATACCCTTTAAGCTATCAAAAATTTAAAAAGATACAGAAAGCCACTACATAATGCTAAAAGATTCAATCCATCAACAAGAAATATCCATACTAAACATATATGAACCGAACATAGGAGCACCAACTTTCATAAAGCAGCTTCTAGGTAAACTAAAAAAAGATATTGACTCCAATACCATCATAGTTGGGGACTTTAATACCCCACTCACAACCCTAGACAAATCATCAGGACAAAAAATCAGCAATGAGATCTGAAACCTCAATGTGACTCTTGATCAAATGGACTTAATTGCTACCTACAGAACCCTCCATCAAAAGACCACAGAATACACATTCTACTCATCACCACATGGAATGTACTCTAAGATTGACCACATACTTGGCCACAAATCAAACATAGGCAAATTTAAAAGGACTGAAATTCGACCATGCACCTTCTTGGACCACAATGGAATAAATATAATCATTAATACCAACAAGGTCTACCCAAAACTCACAAAGACATGGACGGACACTACACAGCATGATGCTAAACAACTCCTGGGTCAATGATGAAATTAAAACAGAGATTAAAAGATACCAGGAAACAAAAGAAAATGAAGAAACATCTTACCAAAATCTCTGAGATGCCATGAAATCTGTAGTAAGAGGGGAATTTATTTCCCTACAAACACACATGAAGGAAATGGAAGGATCAAAAATTAACAACCTAAGAAGCTATCTAAAAGAGCTGGAAATGCAAGACCACAAAAACCCTAATTTCAGCAGAAGAATCCAGATCACCAAAATAAAAGCCCAAATCCAGGACATAGACAACAAAAAGATAATATGAAAAAATCAATGAAACAAAAAGCTGGTTCTTCAAAAGGATAAACAAGATCGATGCTCCTCTAGCTAGACTGACCAAGAAAAAGTGAGAAAAAGTCCAAATAAACACAATCAGAAACACAAAAGATGAAGTCACATCTGACCCTGAAGAAATACAAAAAATCATTAGAGACTACTATGTACACTTGTATGGAAACAAACTTGAAAACTTTTTGGAAATGGAGGACTTTCTGTTATCACACAAGCTGTCTAGGTTGAAACAAGAAGAAACTGAGACTCTAAAGAGACCAATAACAATCAAGGAAATTGACTACGAAATAAGAAAACTACCTACAAAAAAAAAAAAAAAAAAACCCCTGGACCAGATGGCTTTCCAGCAGAATTCTACAAGACATTTAGGAGGGGATTATACCAATCCTACTGAAGGTATTCCATGTGACTGAGAAAGATGGAACTCTACCCAAATCATTTTACGAAGCTAACATCACATTGATACCCAAGCCAGGTAAAGACCCAACATAGAAAGAGAACTACAGGTCAATATCTTTGATGAACATAGATGCCAAAATTCTCAACAAGATCCTAGAAAACTGGATTCAATGACATATCTCAAAAATCATCCATCATGATCAAGTAAGCTTCATTCCTGGGATGTAAGTCTGGTTCAACATTCGTAAAACCATAAATGCAATGAAATACATCAACAGCTGTCAAAACAAAAACCACATGATTATATCATTAGATGCAGAAAAAGCTTTTGATAAAATCCAGCAATGCTTCTTGATAAAAACTCTCGAACATCTAGGTACACAGGGAACATACCTCAAAATAGTAAAACCATCTATGAGAAACCCACAGCCAGCATACTCCTAAATGAACAAAAACTGGAACCATTTCCCCTGAAAACTGGAACAGACAAGGATGCCCACTTTCACCCCTCCTGTTCAATATAGTATTGGAAGTCCTGGCTACAGCAATCAGAGAAGAGAAGGCAATCAGGGGTATCCAAATAGGAAAAGAGGAAGTCAAATTATCTCTCTTTGAAGATGACTTGATTGTGTACCTTTAAAGCCCAAGAGAATCTGTCAAAAACCTCCTTACACTGATGAAAGCCTTTGACAAAGTCTCAGGATATAAAATAAATGTGCAAAAGACAATTGCATTTCTTTACACCAATAATAAACAAACAGAAACCCAAATAAGAAGTACAATTCCATTCACAATAGCCACAAAAAATATGAAATACCTTCACATCTTCCTAACCAGAAACGTGAAAGACCTTTACAATGAAAACTACAAAACACTGCTCAAAGAAATCAAAGATGACACAAATAAGTGGAAAAATATCCCATGCTCATGGATTGGAAGAATCAACATTGTGAAGATGTCCATCTTACGTAGGGCAATCTACAGATTTAATGCAATACCCATCTAATTACCAGCAACATTCTTCTCAGGCCCAGAAAAAACAACACAGGAATTCATATAGAAACACAAATGACCAAGAATAGGCAGAACAATCCTCAGCAAAAAAAACCAAAGCAGGTGGTATCACGTTACCAGACTTCAAACTTTACTATAAAGCTACAATCATCAAAACAGCTTGGTATTGGTACAGGAACAGGCATATAGATCAATGGAATAGAATTGAGATTCCAGAAGCAAAACCTCAATTTCTCAAACAACTCATCTTTGACGAAGCCTCCACCACCTACCACTGGGGAGAGGAGAACCTATTCAATAAATGGTGCTGGGAAAACTGGCTGACCACATGCAGAAGATTGAAACAGGACCCCTATCATTCCCCATACACAAAAATAAACTCTAAATGGATCAGAGACCTAAATGTAAAACCTCAAATCATAATAACCTTAGATAATGAAGGACATACCCTCATGGAAATTGGAAGTGGCATCCAATTCCTGAAAAAACCCGAAACCCACAGGCCATAAGAGAGAAGATAGGCAAGTAGGACCTCATTAAACTGACAAGCTCCTGCAAAGCCAAAGAAACCATCAAGAGAGCAGGGAGACAGCCTATAGATTGGGAAAAAGTATTTGCCAACTCTAGGTCTGAAAAAGCTTAACATCTTAGATCTACAAGGAACTCAAATGTGCTGAAAAGAAAAAAACAAACAACCCCATTATAAAATGGGCAAAAGATATGAACAGACACTTCACAAAAGAAGACATCCGAGCAGCCAACAGACACATTAAAAAATGTTCAACCTCACTAATCATCAGGGAGATGCAAATCAAAACCACACTGAGATACCACCTAACTGTAGTCAGAATGACTATTATCAACAACTCAAAAAATAACACTGCTGGAGAGGGTGTGGTGAAAAGGGACCACTCCTACACTATTGGTGGGAGTGTAAACTAGTGCAACCTCTGTTGGAAGCAGTGTGACAATTCCTAAAAGCTCTAAATATCAACCTCCCATATGACCCCGCAATCCCATTACTGGGAATATATCCTGAAGAACTCAAATCACTCTATAAAAAAGATACCTGCACACGTATGTTTATTGCAGCATTGTTCACAATAGCAAGAACCTGGAAGCAACCATGCTGCCCATCAAAAGAGGACTGGATTTAAAAAGTGTTGTACATATACATGATAGAATACTACGCAGCCATAAAAAAGAACAAAATCATGAATTTCACAGCAACCTGAATGGAACTAGAGTCTGTAATACTGAGTGATCTCTCACAGAAACAAAGATCTGAGTATCACATGTTCTCACTCATATAGTGAACCTCGAGCATCGAATGTAATACTATAAGAAAGTGACTGACAGTGGTGGGAAACTATGGGGGGGAGGGGAAGGGAGATGGGATTAATCGTAGTAAATATCTGTCTGGGGATGGGGAGACACCTCTTATCAACAAGGGTGCCTGAACGAAGCATATTTGTATACCTAACCCTTAACTGTACCCCACAATATCATAATAAAAAATATTGATTAAAAAATATAATAAGTTCCTACATTAGATATTTTATTTACAATAAATCCAGGATGTAATTAACTTATCAAATCTATGGTTTTATCATGAATACTATCTAATATTATTATTTTAAAAATTAGCAAGTCAATTATAAAGACTTTGCAAGGCTCTGTTCTCTTTTCTGATGTTTTTGGTATATGAACCAAGAAAGACTGGATAAACGTGGTCCCAATCCAAGATTATGTCACTCCAACTTAAATAGTGATGTGAATTTTTGCTTCATTTCTCTTTTTTTTTCCCTGAGTAAGCAACTAATGTTTAGGAACTGACCATATTGCTATCCAACTTTACTGCTTAAATAAGGATACTAATATGACTATTTTTACAACTTATAAAATATGGAAATAGTTTTTATCCTATCTCAGATAATCTTTTTTTCAAAGTAAACTTTTATTGAAACATAACATCCATACAGAAAAGTACACTAACTACAAATGTTAGATTGAATGGATTTTCTCAAAATTAATATGCCGTGGAACCACAAGCTTGATGAGAAATTTTTTAAAAAGTATTCAAATGTTACTTCTTTTACCTTCTAAGTCATTATCATATTTTCCTGAAGGACCCAATATCTTGACTTTTTTCATCATTGTATAGATTAGCCAGTTTTATGTCATTTATTTGACAGGGTGCTTTCATTTAAACATGTAGTTATGAGATTCATTCATACTATTGAGAAGTTCACTCATCCTAATTAATGTACAAAGTTCCATTGCCTTAGTAGTGTTTCCATATCACTTTGCTTGATTTTGTCATTCTTAGTATTTTAATCATTGTGAATAGTGTATTTTCTCATTGTAGTCACTGAGTTGTTTTGAAGAATAAATATAACCTGACAAAAACAAGTTATATTTGCTACGACTTGAATGTGATCCTGGCAGACTTCATTCATCAAACATTTACCATGCTCTTCAAATGAACTAGGTAAGCAGTGTTCTAGACTCTAGGTGATAAAATGCTTATTTAGACTAGCATACTTAGAACTAACATTATAAGGAAGAGAGATAAATAATAAGTAAACAACAAAATACCTAATAGACACAGTATTATGAGTAATACTAAGCAATTTTATAGGTAAGTTAGAGAAAATCTATGTATTAAACATGAGATGCAATTTATTTTGGACAAATATTAAGTAATTTTGAAAATTTAACGTTTGTATTACTTTGTGGAATTACAGCCACCACGCCCATTGATCCTCCAAAATTTTAGGTCAATTTCCTTTCAATGCCTTTGCCAAATATTTACATTTTTAAAATTAATGTTCCCAATGATTAATATGCTAATGATTCACCATTAAATATACACACACATACATAAAAAACACATATCTGTGTGTGTGTAAAATATCTATTAATTTAACTTTATAATAGCTTCCAAGTCTTTATAGTAATGTATTCATAAGCATAATTTTCAGTTTTTAAACATCTCAAATTATTTTGCTAATTCACCCTGTATTTCTACTACCTTAATTTTGCATTCTCATGCACACTGAACAAATGCAAACTAATGCAAAATGTATATTATGAAACAAATTGAGTTTCTATAATACATTTTTTTTTTTTTTTGAGTTGGAGTCTCACTCTGTTGCCCAGGCTGGAGAGCAGTGGCACACTCACGGTCACTCCAGCTATGATTTGCTGAGCTCAAGCGGTCTTTCCGTCTCAGCCTTCCAAGTAGCCAGAACTACAAACACGTGCTGCCACGCCCAGCTAATTTTTTCATATATTGTAGAGACAAAGTCTCACCAAGTTGCCCAGGCTGGTCTCAAACCTCTGGGCTCAGGCAATCCTCTAGCCTCAGCCTCCCCAAGTGCTGGGATTACAGGTTTGAGTCACCATGCCTTGCCTATAATATGTATTTTTGACTTTAATATGTATTTTCCCATTCCACCCAGTTTTGAAAACTATAATTATGTATACATAATTACAAACATGTCTTTATATTCTCAATAATAGCTAAGTGTTGTACCTATGAATTTCATTAACTACAATAACATTTTCTATTTTTCTTTTTATATACTCATGTTTTTCACCTGTATACATTTAATTACATGTGGATTTTGAGAAAACTAGCATTACGATATGCTATAATATTTAAAATATGCACTTTGTTTTTATTAATGTCATTAATATATGACTGTATCTTAAAATTAATACATAATTTTAATTTGCCTAATTTTAAAAAGAATTTATAATTTAATTTCAAAACTTTATTTTCTTGTTAAATAAGGATTATAAAACATGGACATACAGCAAAAAATAAAGAAATGTCTACCAGTTCTTGAACCAGTAACCAAGACACACCAATTTTTTGTATTTAAAATTTTGATTAATGAAACATTTATTTAAAATAAAAGTCCCTATCCTAAATACTTTAAGATAAGAACTCCTGAGATTGCAAACTATTTGTTTTCTGGAAATATAGCTTTGAGAAGAATCTCAAGGGAATGTATAGGTTGAGATATGCAATGACTAACTTGGATAATTTTCTATGTAGTTCTAAGTTACCCCAAAATACATTTGTATTTTACTTTTTATGTAACATTATTTTAATTTTTAAAACATGATCCTAATAACATCACCTAAAAAACTGATATTCAAATTGGTTTATATATTTTAATTAGATTTGTTTTCACTATTTTAACTCTATTTCTTAAAGTTTTAAATATCTAGTTTTTCAAATTTTTAAATATTTGTTTGTTTGTTTGTTTGTTTACTTATTTATTTATTTGAATTAGAGTCTCACTGTCACCCAGGCTGAAGTGTAATGGCATGCTCACGGTCACTGAATCCTCCAGTGGCTGAGCTCAGGTGATCCTTCCATCTCAGACTTATATTTTTAATTTTTAAAATTTGGTTTTAAAGTGATAAATCCTTGCTGCTATTTATTTTTAAGTATGCACTTTTTACAAAATAATAGTAGAGCATATATTATGTGTCTAATATTATTTTAAATGATTACAATTTAAATGAACAAAACAGTGGAGAAACTAGCTCTCAATTAAATTATGTCAAGTGTGAGTTTGTATGTGGATTTAGAGGTCAGGAAAATTAAAGCAGTTGGTTGCAATGACTGAAATAGTTAGAGATAAAGGCAGTACACCCATGAATAAACACATGAGACAAATTAGCTAGTTATAAAAGTTGCTAAAATGGAATTATACATTAGAAAGTCATAAATATGTTATTAGATACTGTTATGATGTCAATTTTAAATATCATTAAGTTGGGCTACATTTTGCTTATGTATTAATTTCCAAAGCATTAAATCTATGCTTTAGCAATGCATGTGATACACTATTCTATCGGTAGCAATAGTAATGTGAAATAATTACTTTTATTTTAACGTGCTCTTGCTCCTGCTTCTTTCTTTCAAATTCTTTATAAATGTCATTGTAGTATTTTTCATTTTTTAGTGATTAAGTTTCTTCATCTTCTTCATAATATAATTTCTTTCTTTCTCAAAAAATCTCTACACACAAGATATTTGATAAAATTTTGCGGTTTTTTAATTCTAGTTTATATGGTTTGCAATTTTTGTCACATTTAAGAATTAGACATATTAGATTTCCTCCAACAAGGTGCCAGATCAGTCTTAGATAGTCTGCTTTAAAACTGCTAGAGAAAATGTCTTCTTGGATACTCCCAGGACCATGCAGTGAGAGTAACACAAAAGGCAGCATGACTTGTGAAATGCTGCCGTTGTTCTTTCCTTGATTAAAGGGAGTAATCTTTCTGTCTTTTGTCTTCAATGCATCAAATTTTCGTTTTCTTGATTTCTACAGTTTCTGCTTAGCAGTTTGTTATTTTCTTGAAATGTTAAAAAGTAGTTTTAAAAATGGCAGTCATAATTTATCAAAACCATATTTTATCAAGAGAGCCAAAATTCTTTACATTTAAAATGTGCAGATATAGTAAAGATGAAGTTTTGTTGAAAGTGTAATTTGGTTGACTAATCCTCAATTGGATTGGCTTGTGAGAAAGTGAGAGTGAGGTTGAGGAGAAAAGCAACATTTAAAAAAAAACTGTGGGCAGAGTAAGAGATCATAGAAGCTAGAAATCGAGTGTGTGGAATATGAAGTTCAAACTAACACAGAGACATTTAAAACCTCACCACAGTTCCTTTCAATCTATTTCATTTAAAGAATAACTAAGATCTTTCAGAAATATTCTTTGATAAAAAACAAAAACGAAACAACAACAACAAAACCTAAAAGCATGCATCGTGGAGTCATATAGAGAATTTCAAATACTTAAAATATAGGGAGCAAATAACATAGGAGGAGTATGAAGGAGACTTAATAATTGACAAAAGAGAGGAGTCAGTGAAAAGGGAAATACTAAAAGAAAATTATTACTGTTTGAAAAAGAGTGAAATATTTCATTTCTATAAGTCTTCTTGGGCAGATGAATCACATGATCCAGTGTGATTTTTCAAAAGCTAAAGTCACCTTTGGATGTATTAGCATAAACCTAAATGATGGTAGTCCCATTGCAACTCTGTGCTATCAGACTGCTGAAATATTAGTGCTCAGTTCTGCATGACACCTTTTAATATTACCTAGGTAAAAATGAATATGATTATACAGTGTGGCCCATATAAGGTAGAGTCTAGATTAATGATGTCTAAAGAACCGTTAAAAGCAGATGAAAGTTCAGTCTATATTTCTGCTTTAAGGGAAGATAAAATTTTCTCAAATCCAAAATGTCTCCTCTTCTAATGAAGAAAACCTCATTGTTATTACTATTTATAAAGGCAGAATATAAAAGAATGTATAGCTCTGAATGAATAAAAATAATCTCTTATATCCTCAGTGAGACTGACTAAAGTAATTCCCAAAAATCATGCTGATTAATAATTGCATATCCTTCAAAGATTTTCAGAAAATGACTTTGAGTATTTAAATTTCCTATAAGGAGAATATACAAAGAGGAGAGATAATTCTGGAAAGCATTGGATTAAAGTTTCTAAATAATAATAATTATAATAACAAAACTGTTCTGTTATTAGGAGGTGAGTTTTTAATCTGAATGAGAGTGACCATATGAAAACAATATAAGTTCTTTGCTTCCATAGGCTCAAGTTGTGGAGCTTAATCTAAACATAAACTACATTTTTATCATTAGTTTAGAAACACCAAATCAAGATAAGGTAACAAAAGCCCTGGGAATATATTGATTTAGATGCTACAAGTTAATTTAAAGATAAGATAGATGGGGGGAGAGCTTTAAAAAATAAGATAAAACTGAGAAATTGTGGTTTGCCCTTTATTTATTCTTTCTGAATTTAGAACTATAGAATATTAAAACATACATTTTTATGCAGATATAAACTATCAAAATTACTGTAGTTTATGGGTTCAAATTTTATTCTTGTAATATTTTAAACATGCAGTAATTCATTCAATTCAACTAACATACAAATATTGGTCACACAGTGTATGCAACTTTGCAGAGTTTTATTCTGAATTTGCTCACATTTTAGAGGCAGAAACAAACTGTTTTTGGTTTACAATAATTCTTTCTTCCAATGTTAGTGACTTCAATATTAAAGCTTCATTAAAAAAACTATATACTATAATTTTAAAATATTTCAGACTTGAGTGCTATTTTCTGAAAATTTTCAAAAGTAGTTTTAAAAATGAGACATCAACACATAATTTATCACAAAAGCCAAAAACTGTAAAATGTAAAAGTTGTACATATAGTAAATATGCACAAAAAAAGGAAAAAAAGTGTCATTTGGTTGCTTGATCATCAGGTGGACTGGCTTGAGGGCAAGTGTGAGTGAGATTGAGGAGAGAAGTGACTGTGGGCAAAGCAAATAAATCATCCAAGCTAGGAATCAAATGTGTAGACTAGAAAATGCAAGCTGCCACAGACAAGTGAAAAATATCACCACAATTCCCTTCAAACTATTTCATTTAAAGAATAACTGATTTATTCACAAATATCTTTTGGCAAAAAAACAAAAACAACATTAAAAACAATAACAACAAATCCTAAAACCATTCATATTGAAGTAATAAAGACAATTTCAAATACTTTCAAATATAGGGAACAAATGCTAGAGGAGGTGTATGAAGGAGATTTACAAAAAAAATTTAAAAAGTTAGAAGACAGGAGTCTGTGAAGGAGGAAGTATTGAACAAAATTGTTACTGTTGGCAAAAGAATGAAACATTTCATTTCTACCAGTCTTCCTGGGCATATAAATCACATGCCCTAGCGTTATTTGTTCAAAAGCTAAAATAATTTTAGACTGTATTAGCATACACCTAAATTATGGCAGACATTACCATTAGTAGCAAAGTTGCAGTGGGACTTCATTGACCCTCTTTTCATCAGCATTTGAAAGACAAAAATCTTATGGAAGTTTGTCCACTTTAAGGCTCTTTAGATGAACACAAAATTAATTACAAATCAAAGCCTATGTATACCAGTAGGTAATTGTTTCTCTAGTAACTACAATTATATTCAAATTAAGAAAAAAGTAGTTTAAGGTATTTATTTAATGTGTTCATTAGTCATTCCGGGCCTACATAAATAAGGAACAGTTGTGTATTGATGTCTTTGACAGAGATGCAAATACAGAAAATAACAATGTAATATAAATGACAGTTTAATAAGGTCATACCACAGCAAGACAATGTCTTTTGATATATACAGAATCGGGGGACATACATGAGTATACATAACTCAGTCTGGGATGCTGAAGGTTGTTTAATGTAAGTTTTTTAAAAATTGCGATTTTAGCTGAGTTGCAGAAAGACAAATTGATAAATCAAAGAATGGTATTTTAGGAAGAGAAAATCAGACATTCAGGGAAGAAGAAACAGTAGAAATGCCACATTCCAGTGTATATAAGTTTGAATAAAATATGATGAGTCTGGAAAACAAGGCCATAATTTAAAATAGAAGACTTATATGCAATATAAGGATTAAAACATATTCTATAATTGTTGAGTTAATACTGAGGGAATGAAGATTTCTGTTTTGCATTAAATTTCCTTCTGGTGTGTGAGGCATTACATTTGAAGGGCACAGGACTAGAAAAAGGGACCTCAGTTAGGAGGTCTCTTTTTGATTCAGTATAGAAATGATAAAATCTATAATGAAGCAGATCAAAATAAATTATAAAATTAAATGCACTTTTGATATAATTAGAGGTACAGCTCAAAGTATTTAAGGTATAGAGTGCTGCAAATAGGATTATTTGAGGAGCAGACTAAGAGGCAGTTTAGTGTGTTCAGCGTGTTGATTAAGGATCTCCCATGGTATCAATATCTTTAGAAAGGGGAAAGAGGAAGGCATTATGGGCAGAGGCTGAAATTCAGTTGTGAACCCCATGGGGATCCCTGCAGCTGATATGGATGGTTAGAGATGTCCTGTGTTGGTCTAAAATGGGCAAGTCTGTATCCTCCTTATACAATCTGTCATTGAATGTAAGTCATGTCCCCAACAGCATGTTGCTGGCTGAGGCAACTCACTGAAGTCAAGGCAAACCCTGAAGGGGCCAACAACTGAAGAGAGTTGACAGCATTCTTAGCAGTTGGGAAACAAGTCTGTATTCGCAGGGAGGTTTGAGAGCTATAACATTGCAGAGGACATTTCCTTGCTAAGCTATGGTGTGGCCATGTGCTGTTTCAGCTATGGTCAAGCCATGCTTTCTAGCTTTGCCCCTCTCCTACTTTGGCCAGGTAAATCTCCTCTCTCTCTCTCCCCCTCCCCATATAGTATTTAAATAAAATTTATTTTCTAATCTAGAAAAAAAGAGGGTTGCTAAAAGAGTAGCAATGAGTTGGTGAGGTTAGAGGTTGTGTGCCAGAGCTAGAGAATTTGGTTTAACACTCGTTGAATTTGACTGAATTTTTCTAGGTAAAGCTATTAGAGTACAGTACTTAGAATGACTTTGCCATGGGTCACATCTCTGTAAATGCTAGTTAGTTTAATTTTGTTAAATCAATCTCAGTAGTCAGTCCTGTATAAATGTCTAGTAATATGTGCGTCAAGAAGAGCAAGAGTGATTAAAAATGAAGTGCATTTTGTTTATTAGAAAAGAATACACATTATTTGGTATGAAGTCAATAATGTCTGTCTCATTTGAAAATAATACATTAACTACCATGAACAATAACAGATTTTAATGTCTTTCAAATATATATGTTCATCTAAGAAATACAAAATACATATAATCTCTTCTATTAAGAAACTAAAGAAAAATAAATTACTAATAATTTTTTTTCTATGAAGAGCTATAGTTCACTATAGATAATTACAAAATCATCTTCAGTAGCTTCATGCAGAAAGTGACCAACTTTTAGTGCTTTTCTATGACATTTCATGAAATTTGGCTTGATATCTTATAATAACTTCATTTTCCTCACAGGAAAAAAATGAGACCACTGCACAGTAAAAATTTGCAGTAAATCTCACAAGAACTCAGTAGCTTGGCATTTATTGCTCATCGCTTCCCTTTGATTTAGCAGGTCTGCCCTTCAATGCTTCTTTTCTCCAAATACTTGCCCAACTCTGTTTTCAAAACAATTTATATTGGTGACACATTTTATAGCCTTTGGTAGTTTGTAGCATATGTTATTATGTCAAAATGGTCCCCCTCTCTTATATTCAGAGAAACTTCTGGACATCCTTGGTAAAACTCAATTATTCTAAGGGACTATATCTCCCAAGAAAGAAGGCCATGTTACCATTTAGTGATATTCCATGGGGGAAGTTGTTTAAAAAAAACCAAAAAACTATTGCTATATATTTTACTATTGCTTTGAAGGAATACAGTATCTGGAGATAGGCTAGTTAAAATATTTATTTTTGAACTTGTTGAATAGCATAAATACTAAACTCAAAATACCTGCGATAAAGTGTCCAATAATTTTGTATCATAGGCTTGATTTACAAATTCATAATAGCATTTTGTCTTAAGCCTGCTAGATATTGAACTAAAATTCAGACTTATTTCTTAAAGTAGAATGTTCATATTTCTCCCTATTATTTCTAAATATCCACTGAAGTTTTGATTTGTTTACTATCAGCAGATGATCCATAACTATTCAGAATTTTTCATTAAATTCCATTGAAATTATCCCAGTAATAGAAGTTAGTTTGACTTAAATAAACTGGTCTGATTATTTCAGAATTTCAGATAGATTTTTATTGAAACATGGCAGTGGTTCCAAGATCTTGTGACTAGAAAGCACTCTTTGAATTGTAGGAAACCACTTGTAGATGTGCAAATATTTCTCAAGAAATTTTCTTTCTCATAGTTAAAATTATATGTTCTAAAATAATATGCTTCTTTTTAAATATAAAGCATACAGATAAAGTTAGAGAAAAAGAGTATACTTTACAATTATTTACTAACTCTTCCTCACCACAAAGCTGCTCAGACCACTGGGATTTTTTTTTTTTTTTTTTTGCAATGATAAATGTAAATTCTGGAATCATATGGAGTACAATTAATTTATACTTTTTAAAAATTGTGTAATATATGATTAAATAATTAGCTATCATTAAAGTGACCCAGAAAGAATTTATAAATAACAATAGAACTTCTTTAAGAAAACTTCTTTAAGATAACTGGAAAAAATGGGAAGCATTCTGTGACATGTTATCTACATAATCGTCTTGTTTCCATATGAAAATTTTATGCCACTCAATTTTATATGTTAACTGTAGAAAATAACACAAGTAGTAGTAGAAAACAAAATATAACAAGTTTTATGATTTTATTTATTAGGACTTAAGATATATCCAGGGGCAATCCCTTTGAATCCCCTCCCACTGTGGGAGCTCCTCTGGCCTCTTGATAAATCCTGTTTTCTCACTAAAAAAAAATGCATCTCACTGTTTATATGGACATTACTTAGCACTAAATTGAAAAAAAAAAAAGCAGGTGGTATCACATTACCAGACTTCAAACTTTACTATAAATCTACAATCATCGAAATAGCTTGGTATTGGTATAGGAACAGGCATATAGATCAATGGAATAGAATTGAGATTCCAGAAGCAAAACCTCAATTTCTCAAACAACTCATCTGCGACAAAGCCTCCACCACCTACCACTGGGAAGAGGAGAACCTATTCAGTAAATGGTGCTGGGAAAACTGGCTGACCACATGCAGAAGATTGAAACAGGACCCCTATCTATCCTCATGCACAAATGTTAACTCCAAATGGATCAGAGACCCAAATGTAAAACCTCAAACCATAAGAACCTTAGAAAATGAAGGACATACCCTCATGGAAATCGGAACTGGCATCCAATTCCTGAACAAAACCCGAAAACCACAGACCATAAGAGAGAAAATAGACAAGTGAGACCTCATTAAACTGACAAGCTCCTGCAAAGCCAAAGAAACCATCAAGAGAGCAGGGAGACAGCCTACAGACTGGGAAAAAGTATTTGCCAACTCCAGGTCTGACAAAGGCTTAACATCTTGGATCTACAAGGAACTCAAATGTGCTGAAAAGAAAAAAACAAACAACCCCATTATAAAATGGGCAAAAGAAATGAACAGATACTTCACAAAGGAAGACACCTGAGCAGCCAACAGACACATGAAGAAATGTTCAACCTCACTAATCATCAGGGAGATGCAAATCAAAACCACACTGAGATACCACCTAACTCCAGTCAGAATGGCAATTATCAACAACTCAAAAAATAACAGTTGCTGGAGAGGGTGTGGTGAAAAGGGAACACTTCTACACTGTTGGTGGGAGTGTAAACTAGTGCAACCTCTGTGGAAAGCAGTGTGGCGATTCCAAAAAGCTCTAAATATCAACCTCCCATATGACACCACAATTCCCCTACTGGGAATATATCCTGAAGAATTCAAATCACTCTATAAAAAAGATACCTGCACATATGTTTATTGCAGCATTGTTCACAATAGCAAGAACCTGGAAGCAACCATGCTGTCCATCAAAAGAGGACTGGATTAAAAAAATGTGGTACATATACATGAAGGAATACTACACAGCCATAAAAAAGAACAAAATCATGAATTTCACAGCAACCTGGATGGAATAGAGTCTATAGTACTGAGTGACCTCTCACAGAAACAAAAATCTGAGTATCACATGTTCTCACTCATACAGTGGACCTTGAACATCCAATGTAATACTATAAGAAAATGACTGACAGTAGTGGGAAACTATTGGGGAGTGGGAGGGAGATGGGATTAACGGTAGTAAATATCTGTCTGGGGACAGGGAAACACCTCTTATCAACAAGAGTTCCTGAACGAAACGTACTTGTATACCTAACCCTTAACTGTACCCCACAATATCATAATAAAAAATATTGATTATAAAAAAAAGAAAATACTAAACACATTAAGTTTTTACTTTAAACAGCATGTCTATAATCAAGATCTGCACATTACATTCTATTCTCTTGGAAAACAATCTACTTCCTTCCATTAAATCTAGAATATTCACTGCCAAATGCATCCTCCGAATACTATATATAAAGCTAGTTAAGCGTTAGGGATATATTATCTCACTTAATCTGCACAATAAAATTACAAATAGGCACTACAATATCTATTTTAAGAATAGGAAAATTCAAATTCAAGTGAAAATTAGAGTGTTTTTTTTCAGTTTTGTCTTTTTTGATTCCAAAATGAGAAGACAGTTGAGGATGAAAAATGTTGCATTAATTCACTGAGATAATAATATTGATCCCATTATTGTAAACTGATAAATTTGGTAAAATCTGTTGTTTCCTCATCTGTAATATGTGTACTAAAAATCTCCTTACCAGAGTTCCTGCCACATTGCAAGTACTCAAACACTTGAATTAGGCCTTTTCATTATGTCACATTGTCTCTCAGATATTTAGATTAATATTCAGTTAAGATTGTGATCCATTTTAACAAACATAACTTAACAGTTGGTATATTCCAAACTATATGATGGAATAGAGCACAAAAATAAGTTATACATTTTGTCTTCAGGAAATTATGTTAGGACAACAGATATGTATCTAAAAACTGTGATAGAAATTTCTAACCAACACCTCATTAAACACCTGCAATGAGTAAACATTGTGCTAAAGTCCAGAGTATAACTCCCAAAAAAGATTATTGCTTCCATACAGCTGACAAAAAAGACAGTGAAAAATAGGTGACTATATACAACAAAAAGATAATCTTAGATACTGAGAAGTGTTATGAAGGTTATACTAGTTTAAGTCTGTGAGGTGATGACAAGAGTCAAGACCTGAATATCAAGGAAAATCCAATCACAAAATTATGTGGAGAATATCACTTCAAATAAGATATTAGAAAGTGCAAAATCCTTAGTGGGAATGAGCAGAAAAAACTGACTTATGTGCATACTGGGCATCCAGAGAGAACAGAAAAGGCACAATAGGGGAAGTAATGTTATGAAAAGATATTTTAGAAGTTCACCTAGAGAAGGAGAAAAATGCCAAATCCGCTTTAATACCAGTGGAGCAAACTTGTGTAAATTCCTGAAATATTCTGGGCACAGGAAGTAGATAACAACTGAATGCCTTATGTGTAAAGATAGTAGAAAGTAAATTGACATCAAACAGTAAAGAACTACAAATTATGTAAATATGCTAGTTAATAATTTGAAGAAAGGGACAATATGTATAAAACTGTTTTTATACAGCTGCAGGGTTAATTGATTGGGTATGTGGAAAACAGGGTGGAAAATAAGTATCATGGAAGGATAATGAATAAATCCTGGGAAGGTGATAAGTTACCTGGAGCACTGACAACATAAATGAAAGAAAGAGTACATATTAGCAAGTATTTAAAGGTATGTTTCAGTATGACTGGGTATGAGTTCAGTTTGATTTTTTAGAAGACAACAAGGAGAAATCTGTTAAGTTACAACAACGTGAAACAAACAAACATTCTCATAACCCCCCCCAAAGAAAATAGTTCAACCATGAAAGTTGACCAAGGGTGTAATATACTCTATGAGATAATCTAAAGGCAGAAAAGAAGATGATACTTTTGTCAATTAAGATATTTTGAAAATATTTAATACAGTAAATTCAATTTTATGCTACAAAAGGACTTGGATGATATAAAGGGGGAGTATGAAAGGAGATTATTGATCAGTAATTGTTCCACTTAGCCAATGTTCTCATTGCACACAAATAATGACTAGTGGCAAATGAATAGAGAAGACATAAAGGGGGTAACTTAAATTAAAGCAGGTGAAATAGCAGCTCTCATGATATCAAAACTCTTCATGACTGAAAATATCACATGATGGCCAAATATGGAAATATGTAAAGGAATCATATCAAATCCAAAATGTAACATTAAACGAACATTTTAAAACTTAATAAAATTAAGGAAGCATCTTCAGAAATGAACTTAAAGGTGTGTGATATTCTATGGGGTTTGACTGCAATCTATTTTTATAGATTTTATAGATATATAATTTAGTGTATCTTCTCATTAGAATGAAAAATTGTAAAAATGAATGAAAAGATGACACTTTATATTTTCTTCAAATAAAATAAAGTCAATATTATTTTATATTTCCTTCCTATATTTTCTCCATATGCAATTTTTAAGAGTTATCTTTATTATACGCATTTCAAAAGTAGTGATTCTACTGACACTTAACTCAGTTGTGGGCATTTGTGTCTTACAAATTATAAACCACCAGCAAAGGGCTCCCCATTGCCAACTGGTTGGCAGGTTGATTAAATAACAAATATTTACTTTGGAATAAGCTTGCTTTCATCAGTACCGACATCAACTATCATAGGTCTTCTTTTCCAAGATGCAAACTTTGAGATGGAGGCATATAAGTAAACAGGAAGTTTGTTAGGAAGCCACAACACATGTAAGGGAGAGAGAAAACAGAATTAGGAAATAAAAACAAACTAGAACTTTAATTTTGATGCAGTTTCAACAAAGTATTTAGTTTGTCATGAGATATGAAATGGGATGGTTCTTCAGTTTTGCCACAATTGGGACAAGAAGATCTAACCTTTATACTCCCATAATACCTGTCATTTGATGCAGCTGCCCTTGAAAATGCATTTGTACTAAAGCAGGTCCATTTGACTGAGAGCAGTTCCTAGAGCAGGCTGCAACTGCCAAGCAACACTTTTGGGAGAAAGAGTGCTTAAGTTCCAAGGGGAAGGTAACCGGGCGTTACACTAGACCATCTCTAACTTTTCTCCTTCCTTCATAATCTAATTGTCATGATGATAGCAATCTTCATCTTATTTATTTATTGGTCACTAATTTATCTTAAATATCTAGCATATCACATAGTAGGTACTAAGTATTTGTCAAATGAGTAAAGTTTCCCTCAGGAGCTACAGCAGTTAAAGATGTGTGTCGATAGGCAAAAGAAGTTTTGTCAGAAGGAAAAGTTTATCTGAATCACTTGTACCATCTGAATGATGGTACAAACTCCAAAGGATTCCAGTTTCATATAAGAGTCTACTTTAACTCTTCACCTGTTTGAGTCCTCTTCTTTCATTTCTTGACTGGTCGTTGGTCTCTAACTCTTAAAATCCCTGATACAGACATTTGAACATAGCACTAAATTCCAAAATTACTACTCCGACTTTCACAAATTGTTTTGATATGCATTTGCATTTATTTAGTTTCATTCATTCATTTTTTATTAATGTTGGTATTCTTAACTAATTTTGTGAGCTTAATGAAGTATTTAAAATTAATCCACAGTAACTTGCTTCTTTGTGGTCTGAGGATTTTTCAGGATATATAATCGATCTATCACATCTGGCTAGCAACTGGGTTTTGCTTTCATTTGTTAGTAAAAATATCACATATTTTTCTAACTCATCTTCTTCCAAACTTACTGAAATCACTTTTTAAACAAGAATGCAAGTTGGATCATGCATATTACCTCTTTCGATGTTTCCTTATGGCCCATTTATTTATTTTCATCAATAGCACATCAGTAGATGCAATTATTTTCATGAACAAACTGAACTCTGCTTCCCGATGAAGACAACCTTGAGTAAAAAAACATCGGGTTTTAAAAATGATCTATTTAAATACTGTTAATCATTTTTAGGATATTATTGGAAAGAAATATACATAAACATAACCTTCATACATCACTATTCTTATTGTCATTAGCAAATCCTTCCACGTGCAAACTTCTCTTTCCCTCTCCTGCCAGCCATTCCAACAACAACAATGCTAGTATTTCTCCATTCAAGGCTCAAACCAAATGTCATCTCTGTGCAGTGTCTCTGTGGATCAACAGAATCTGTATCTAACTGTATATGATTATTGTCAAATAGGTTTTAATTTATCTTCTTCACTGAAATAAGGGTTCCTAAAAAGAAGCAAATGTCTTGTGTTGTATTTTGTTAAAGAAAACACCTAGAATAGTTACTTGTCTGTAGTTGAATATTGAATTATATTCAACTCATGTTGACTATTGAATGACCAATGTATTCCTCCATTTCTCAGATGCTTTCAGTGTACATACACAGATATTTTATAAAGACATCAAAATTTAGGGATTTTTTTTTCATATGACTGTAACCATACACCACTGAAATAAAAGTCATTGACTTTTTCATGATTTATGTAACATTTACCTAAATTTTTTGTAAGTGGTATGACTGTTAACTCTCATTTGTAAAATAGATCATGTGCAAAACAGATGTTTCTTCTAATATCCATTAATTTGCTGGGGTTTTTTTTGTTTTGTTTTTTTTGAGTTGAAGTCTTCCTCTTTCACCCAGACTGGAGTGCAATGGCTGTTCCTGGCCACCACAGCCTCGACCTGCTGGGCTCTGGCGATCCTTCCACCTTAGCCCTCCAAGTAGCTGGAACTACAGGAACATGCTACCACCCCCAGCTAATTTTTGATTTATTGTAGAGATGAGGGCTTGCCAAGTTGCCCAGGCAGGTCTCGAACCCGCGGGCACAGGCAATCCATTCACCTCAGCCTCTGTTTTTTTTAGACTTACATCCACCTTATCACTTAAATGATTGGATCAAATCTCTAATGTACAGATATAAACTTAACAAATGCTGATAGTTTGTTGATATATCTGATATATTTAAGTCAAATTTTTAAAAACTTACAGAGGATTCTGGTAAGAAGGAAGTGGAGCCAGTCAGACTGTGGGAGTCCCTGTGTGAGTGGGTGTATGGACAAATTTGCTTGTGTGTCTGTATGTAAGTGGGCCTTTGAGTAGTTGACTGAGGGTACTTGAGAGCAAGTAGCCAGGGCTCTACTGGTGAAATGGCTGGAATCATAGCTGCTCTACTTGGACTGTAATTATTTCCAGGTACAGAAACTGCGTGCCATTTTCAAAAATCAACAAAACCCTTCCTAGGAAGAAGCTGCTTGCCCCACCACTGCAGTGTCAGGCTGGACACTGGCAGTGAGGACAGTGGAGGGAACACAGCAGGGGAGCCAGAGGTAGAGTCCCATAGAAGGGGTATGTAGTAGCTGCCACCTGACACCTGGACTCACAGCCCCAACCTCCAGTACCAGGCTAGGTTAAAGCCTGGCCTGGGCAGAGAAGTTTTCCAGGATGGCCTCTGTGGAACAGCAGACCTGTGTCTTAAGACCAGGGCATGGTCTCTGCATTGCTTTGTGGCTGCTTTCCATGAACCCAGAGAGGACCCCTCCCAGTGTATGAGCTCTAGTGGGTAATGGTGAACAAAGAACCCCAGATGCCCCCCCAAACGCCCTGAGCCATCTGCTGAGTGATGTATGCATACACTTGATCTGACTGACAAAGAGGCTGGTGAGTGCCTAGCTGACTCCCTCCACCCCTAGCAATGAGGGAAGGTTAGATCCTGGAGGCCCCATTCCCTCACAGCTAACTGGATGCTGTGAGAGCTATGACCACTCTAGGAGAGGAAGTGGGAGAGAGTCAGGAGATGCTAAGTCAGGTCAACCTCCCAAATCTCCCTGTGAGTGTGCACCAGCTATCACTTGCAGGCAGCAGGGGTGAAGATTCTAATATCTCAAGTTTCAACAGCTAAGAGGGAATCAGCAGTAACAAACCTGCAGTTGCAGAGCCCCCAACCACAGGAGCCTTGCCTCTCAAAGAAATAAACTTAAACTGAGAAATTTCTACCAGTGGGTTTTTTCCTTTGTTTGTCCTGTTTGTCTGCTTTTTTTTTTTTTTACTGCTATTGTTGTTGGTAGTTTTCTCTTTTCCTTCCTCCTTCTTTCTCTCTCTCTCTTTATCTTTTTTCACTTTTCCCTTTTTACTCTCCTTCTTCCTTCTCTTTTCTCTCTTATACTCAATCTAGGACTCAGGGGCTACACAAGTGTACCCATTATAAGGTCATATGGTGTGGAGATGGAGAGTAAGTTCTAGGTGGCCTACCAGATAACAAGCATTGTGTTCCATCAGTAGATTCTGAATGCTTGTGGCCCCTCCCACACTCCTTAGTTAGTGCTCAAAATTGTAAAGAGATAGCACAATCCACTACCACAAGACCTATTTCATAATTGAACAAACCTGGGGTCCTGACTCAGGGAAAGTCAAAAGGCAAAGAAAATATCAAAAGTGATTGCTTCTCCAATTCCCATTGAGAAACGAAGTTAAAGAGAAAAATAAGAGAATTGCTACAAATGAAGAAAAAACAATGCAAAATAACTGGTAAACCTCAGAGTCCTAACAAAGAGACAGTGCCTGAAACAACAGCTACTGAAGCACAAACAATGACTCTCTTTGAGAATGACTGCACCCAAAGGGTACTTATAGAGATCAGATAATTGATGAATAGAATGAAAAAAAAATCAAGAAATGCAAGGCTAAAACTAATTGAAATTGCAGTGGAGTTGGACAGACCCAAGAAAGCATATTTAGAAATAACAGAAAAAAAAGAACTCATCCAAAAAATAAATAACAAACTGACAAGTATGGAAAGCAGGATTGATCACCAAAAGAAAGAAGTTCAGAGCTGGAAGAACAAAATATTGAATTAAAGCAATCTATTAAAACTATAAGAAAACAATCTTAAAAAGAAAGAAGGAACTCTCCAAGAGATGTGTCTTATCAAAATGCCTTAAATAGAAAGAGAAATGGAAAAGACCCTGGAACAAACAATCCATGAATTTATTCAAGAAAATTTCCCTCATAAATGTAATTGTATACATCAACAGATGTAAAAACAAGAACAACATGATTATATCATTAGACACAGAAAAAACTTTCTATAAAATCCAGCATCCCTTCTTGATAAATCACTTGCACACCTAGGCATAGCAGGAATATACCTCAAAATAGTAAGAGCCATCCACTATAAACCCACAACCAACATATTAGTAAATGGTCAGATATTAGAAGCATTTCCCTTGAGAACTGGAATAAGACAAGACTGCTCACTCTCACTCCACCTGTTTAACATAGTGTTAGAAGTCCTATCTGGAGCAATAAGACAAGAGAAATAAATCAGGGGTATCCAAATAGGAAAAGTTATCCCTCTTTGCTGACGATATGATCTTATACTTTGAAAACCCAAGAGAATCTGCTAAAAATCTCCTTGCACTGATAAAGGACTTTGGCAAAGTGATAGGGTACAAATAAATATGCAAAAGATAATCACTTTTTTATATACCAAAAACAAGCAGAGAAACAAATAAAAAGCATAACATCATTCACAATAGCCTCAAAATAAATGAAATAACTTGAAATCTTTCTTACCAGAGAAATTAAACACATTTGCAACGAAAACTGCAAAATTCTGCTCAAAGAAATCAAAATAGGTACAAACAAATGAAAAAACATTCCATGTTCATGGATTGAAAGAATCAGCATTGTTAAGATGTTCATCCTACCAATGTCAATCAACAGATTCAATGCAATGCACATTAAATTACCAACATCGTTCTTCTCAAACCTGGAAACGATAATACAGAAATTCATATGGAAACATAAACAACTATGAATAGCCAAAACAATACTCAGCAAAAGAAATAGTGCAGGATGAATCACAATCTCAGACTTTAAACCTGGAACAGGTATAAGAACAGGCATATCGACCAACGGAACAGGATAGAGATTCCAGAAGCAAAACCTCAATGTTTCAACCAACTTATCTTTGACAAAGGCTCCACCAACAACAACTGGGGAGAGGAGAACCTATTCAGTAAATGGTGCTGGGAAAACTGACTGACCATGTGCAGAAGAATGAAACAGAACCCTTACCTATCACCATACACAAAAAGCAACTCTAAATGGATCAAAGATCTAAATATAAACTCAAACTATAAGAATCTTAGAAAATGCAGAGGATACCCTTACAGAAATGGAATAGGCAACCAATTACAATAAAAACCCCAATAGCCCGTGCTATGAGAGAGAAGATTTGCAAATGGGACCTCAACAAATTGAAAGTTATCTGCAAAGCAGAATAAACCATTGAAAGAGTAGGGAGATAGCCCACAGAATTGGAAAAAAAAATTGGCAACTATATATCTGACAAAGGTCTAACATCCAGGATGTACAAGGAACTCAAATGTGTCAAAAAGAAAAATGCAAACAGCCCTATTAAAAAGTGGGCAAAGTATGTGAATAGGCACTTAGAAGACAAAGGAGCAGCCAACAGATACATGAAAAAATGCTCAGCCTTTTTAATCATCAAATACAGTCAAATCAAAACTACCTTAAGATACCACCTAACTCCAGTCAGGATGGCCATCATCAATAAATCAAAAAACAACAAATACAGTACAGAATGTAGAGAAAAGGGAATGCTTCTATATAGTTGGTAGGAGTGAAAATTAGTACAACCACTGTGGAAAACAGTGTGGCAATTTATAAAAGTTTGTGTCCTAGCAATATCCCTTCTGGGAATATAACTGAGGGAACTCAAATCATTCTTCACAAAAGATACCTGCACACATGTGCTTATTGCGTCATTATTTACAATAGCAGAAACATGGAACAAACTGTGCTGTCCATCTGAAGTGGACTGGATAAAAAAGATGTGATACATATACATAATGGAATATTATACAGCTACAAAGAAGGACAAAATTATGAACTTTACAGCAATTTGGATGGATTTAGAGTCCATCATACTCAGTGATCTATCATAGAAGCAAAAACTGATTACCACATGTTCTCACTCATGAGCGGATCCTGAATATCTATCATAATTTTACATGACAGGTGTTTGCATAAGTGAGTCAGTGGCAAGGAAGGGAGTGAATAACAGTAATAAGGATTCCTGATCCCAAACCAGGTGATGTGAGAATCAATGGGAGGCCAAACTTCACCTGTATGGTGACCACTTATGTGCCTAACCCTTAATTATACCTCACATTTAAAAAATTTTTTTAAATTAGAAAATAAAAGTATAATCACAAAAATAAATATGTATAGTTTTCTGACTGTTTACATCATATAGTTTCATTTGAAAAAGTAGACTATACTTGTATGAGTTTAAAATTCAAAAAAATGCAGGTGATATTTAAAAACAAACTTATTACAGCATTTTTAAGATGGCTTCTTGGGTGGTAGTAGAACTGAATTGCGTCTCCTAAAAATATTTTTTGAGTTTATAATCCCTGGTACCTATCAATGTGAAGTTATTTAGAGATAGGGTCTTTTCTGATAAAATCAAGATATAAATTAACATGAAATTATATGAGTAGAATGGCCTTTAATTCAATATAACTCTTCTCCTTTCTTAGAAGACAGAAATAGTCACACAAGGAAAATGTTATATGACAGAGTCAGAGATTGGTGTGATATAGCTGCAAGCCAAGGAATGCCAAAGATGGACATTCTACTACAAGCAGCTAGAGAGAGGTAAGAAATGACACTGTCCACAGTCTCAGAGGAAGCAGAACCTCCTGGTATTTTGATTTCAGACATCTAACTCCCAAAACTGTGAGAGAATACATTTCTGGAGTTTTAAGCCAACAGTTGGAAGTACTGTTAGAGTAGCCATACAAAATTAAAATAGAGGCATATGTTTAGTTTATATAGTCAAACAAAACCTAGGAAATCAGGGAAATTTGGGGGGGCAACAAACATCTAATATACTTCTTCAAAGAAATACTTCTTTGGTCAAACATATCTGGGAAATACTGCATATTACATCTTTCTTTTAAATATTATGATGTTAATTTTACTTGTCAACTTGACTGGGCCATGGATACTCAGATATTTTTTTTTGTTTTTGTTTTTGTTTTTTGAGTTGGATTCTCACTCTGTCACCCAGACTGGAGTGCAGTGGCCGCTCCCGGCCACCGCAGCCTCGACCTGCTGGGCTCCGGCAATCCTTCCACCTCAGCCTTCCGAGTAGCTGGGATTACAGGCGCACACTACCGCCCGGCTGATTTTTTGATTTATTGTAGAGATGAAGTCTCGCTGCCCAGGCGGGCCTCGAACCTGCGGGCTCAGGCAGTCCGGTCATCTAGCCCTCCCAAAGCGCTGGGATTACAGGCTGAGCCACCGAGCCCGGCCTGAAACTCAGATATTTGATCAAATGTTCTGGTTGTGTTCTGAAAGAATGATTTTTGATGAAATTAATGTTTTGATCATACAGTAAAGCAAATTGCTTTCTGTGATGTGGGTAGGCCTCATCCAATCAATTGAAGACTTGAATAGCACAAAAAATTGATCTTTCCTAGAGAAGAGAGCATTTTCCAGAAATTAGTCTCCATACTTCATCTGCAACATTGAATATTTGGGTCTTCAGCCTGCTAGCCTACTCTACATATTTGACCTTGTCAGTCTCCAAATTATGTGAACCACTACTTGTAATTTGTAATTCCTTGTGATTTCATTTCATTTACCTTTTTACCTCTTCCTCCCTCTCTGTCTCTCTTTCTTTCTCTCTCATATCACAGATTACATGCACACACAAATATTTTATTGATTTTATTTTTTTATTTTTACATAGTCTTTACTAAGACAATTAGAGAAGTTTATTTCCATACACTAGCTCAGAGCAGTTTATAATAAGGATACTTAATATGACTTTGTTTAACACACCTTTTATTAAATTTGATTGCTAAAATGTTTATTCATTGAATTTCTATGATTTTAAATTAACTAAAAGCATGTAAGAGTATAGTTACAGTAACCTTTTCAAGGAGTGTCATATAAACAATAACATTTTTAGTATTGTCTATGACACCTCTAGTTTGTCAACTACTACTCAAAAGTCACAACTGCCTACAAGTATGTAGTTTTATGACTCTTCAAGTGGCACATTTTCTACAGGTCCTGTCTAATTCATGTTACTCTAATCTATAACTTCTGCTTAACATATAAACTCAAGATAATACTATAAATTGATTATTCTGAGAAATTAGCAATTATCACCTCTAATAACAATCAAAACAAGCCAACAACTGGTATCATGTAATATTGACAAAAGTAACACTTGTATCTGGATGATATAACACAGCTAGCAGTGTGTAATCTTTGATTGAAATAAATGATTATATACAAAATTATTACATAAATGCAAATGAAATGAAAATCAGCAAACCATTAGTTATATAAAAGTCATGATAAGCAGTAGCATGCACAAAGTTATTTAATTTCAGTGGTTCCACAAAAACACATTTAATTAATGTTTAATTAATGTAAATGAAGTTTTATAGAAGTGATCAAATTGGATCGATTCTATACACTGACTTTGAAAGCATGAAACCCATTTATAATTATTCTATTGTTGACTATCATTTTATTAATTTACTACTTCTGTCAGATTATTTTCTTATTTACTCAAGATTGACAAGTGCTACATTTTTCTGAACAAGCTTAATAATGTACCATAACAATGTATTTGCACAGTATTACAGGATTAACTATTGTACTTCGTTAAGAAAATGCATCTCCATTTTCTTCAGGGAGATAATATTGTTTTTTTATATATATATAATTTGCTTTGATTATTCACCATAAGTGCATGCTTTTTGCTTTGGGGAGATTTCTAGTTTGATTTATTTCCGCTTTGGAATACATCTCTTTCTACTTTAACATTAATCCTTTTGATTCAAGAGCTTAATGGGAAGTGTAGATATTCTGACTTAGGAACAGCCACTACGAAGTGGTTTGGCATTACAAAATCAATCAAGAAACCAACAAATCACTTCAATGACTTTCATCTTTCAAAAGGCTAAGTGTATAAATCACGAGAAGGTAGAAAGTTTATGCTCTTGAGAGAATGATAAGGATTAAAGAGCACATCAGAGAAAAGTGAGATGCCACATAACTGAGACAAACTCTTAAGAAAAATTAATGAGAGATCTGAAGGTGTGAGTAGGTTATTTTATTAAAATTTGGCCTTCTATGCTTCTCATGTTAGTGTTTGCATTGCACAATTAGTTTTAATTATGATGATCTCATAAGTATATTTCCCAAATGTCCATATGAATAGATTTATTTTCTAGATTGGTCATTTTAAATGGCTAAAATTAATTTAATGTGGGAAATTTTTTGTGCTCTTAATTGTCAAAAATATCAAATTGCTGTTTTGGGGAATATATACATACTGTGAATAATGTCCAAATCATTGCATATTGAGGAATTAGATGACTAGACACTTTACTCTTAAATATCATAAGGAAAATATTCAGTTATATAAAAATTGCTACTATCATTATTGCCTAGAGAACATATTCAACATGTGACCAATCAAGTTTCAATATATCATGCCAAACAATTTGGTGTCCAATAAAAAAATGCAGTATCTTTTAATTTTTTATATTACTGCAAATATAATAGGTGATTACATTAAAACTTTAAAATGTACCTTAACAAATTTAAAATAATTGAAATTATACAGAATGTATATTCTGACCATAATGGAATCAAATTAACTTAGATGGACAATAATAACATCTCTAAATACAGCGCAGAAACAAACTTGAAAACACACACAAACATCAACCTCAAAGCTAAAAGAAAACAAGCAAACAGACAAACAAACAAAAAACTTAAAAAAAAGAGAAAAAAACTCTAAGCAAGTACAACATTTTAAATAAACCAATTGAAAAATAGGCAAATAGCATAAATAGACATTTCATAGATGAGGATATATAGTTTCCATATAAACACATGAAAGATATTCAATACTATTAGGGAAATACAAATTAAAACCCCAAGTAGATATCACTACATACCAGTCAGAATAGCTAAAATTTAAAAAATTTTAAAGTAAAAGAAAAATCAAATAGTGAAAGAATATAGAGAAACTACATTACTTCTATTTTCTTGGGAGAATATAAAATAGCATAGCTACTGTAGAAAATATTTTGACAGTTTCTTATAAGACTATAGTTGTAAACACAGAACTCAGCAGTTGTATTACTGGCCATTTACTTCAGAGAGATGAAAGCATGTTCACACACACACAGAAACTTGTAGCTGAATGTTGTTCAGAGACAGCCATATTACAATATCCCATAACTGGAAAGAACCAAGATGCTCTTTAGTTGGTGGAGAGTTAAATCAGCTGTGGTACATATGTGCCTCTTTTTTTGTAAATTTGTCAATCGACTTATCCTACCATACATTAGTATGATATAGCAGACCATGTAAATATTTTTATATTAATAATGAAAATACAGTCCAGTTTTCTTTATAAAAAGTGAAACTTTGTTTTTACCTTAAATATCAAGAACTATGACTGTAAATGAGGAGTGAATCATGGATGAAGTCTGAAGGCTCATATTATTTTTTTGAGGGATAAATATTTCATAATTACTCTGAATTCCCAAAGAACTCCACACAAGCATACAAAAGAAACTTGTTTAACCTAAAAATCCCTGTGATATTTTATTGTACTCAATAACTGTGCCAATGAGAAGATAAGAACAATTTTGTTAAGAACTCAACCCCTGCCCCATCACCACACACACATACAAGTAAGTATGTGAGGTAATAAATATATTAATTTGCTTGATGTAGCAATACTTTCACTCTCTTTATGTATACCAATACATTGTATTGCAAACCTTAAAAATGTAAAATTTAAAAAACCAACATGAGGGTTAGATACGAATATAGATATGAGTTCATTTTAAGACACCTGTGTTTGATATAATGAGATTAGATTTTATGTGCCTTTAGATAAATATCTCTGCTTTACAATATACTATTATTCATTTTATTATTCATTTAAAAAATTTTATTATAAAGGTGTGGGGTACAAGTCAGGAATAGGTATATATGTAATGTATGTGCAGGTGAAGTTTGGGCCTCCAACTGGTCCTCACTTCCCCTGGTTTAGGATCAGATACCCTTTGCGGTATTACATGACCCTCCTCCTTCCCTCCCACCCCTGGCAGTGTCCATGACTGCCAATCCCTCCCTTGTGTTATTGTGGTTAATATTCAGGTCCCATTTATGACTGAGAACACGTGTTATTTGGCTCTGTGTTTCTGTGATAGGTCACTAAAACGATTGTCTCCAATTCCACTCAATTTGCTGAGAAGTCCATGATTTTGTCCTTCTTTATGACTGTGTAATATTCCATTGTGTACATGTACCACATTTTCTTTATTTAGTCTACTTTCGATGGGCAATGGCTATTCTGAACAGTGCAGCAGTAAACATGCAAGTGCAGGTTGTTGATTGTTTGTTTGTTTGTTTGTTTTGAGTCAGAGTCTCACTCTGTTACCCAGGCTGGAGTGCAGTGGCACACTCACAGTTACCTGAGTGTCAACCTGCTGGACTCCAGTGATCCTTCTGCCTCAACCTCCCAAGTAAACAAAACTACAGGCCCACACTACAACACCTGGCTAAATTTTTAAAAATTTTATCGTGGAGATGAGGTCTTGCCAAGTTGCCCGACCTGGTCTTGAACCCGCGGGCTCAGGCAATCCACTCGCCTCAACCTCCTAAAGTGCTTGGATTACAGGTTGAGCCACCAAGCCCAGCCAGGTGTCTTTTTTGTAAAACAATATGTTTTCCTCTGGATAAATTTCCTGGAGGTAGATTGCTGGATCATATGGAAGGTCAATTTCCAGTTCCCTCACATATCACCACACTACTATTCACAGAGGTTAGACTAGTCTGCCCTCCTACTCACAGTGTAGAAGTGTCCCCTTTTCTCTGCATCCGTGACTGCATCTATTGTTTTTTGATGTACTAATGATGGCCATCCTTACTGGGGTAAGTTGGTATCTTAGTGTGGTTTTGATTTGCATATCTCTGATAATTAATGAGGTTGAGCATTTTTTCATGGACCTGTTGGCTGCTTGTATGTATATGGAAATACACTTGAAAACCTAAAGAAAATGGAGGATTTTCTGACTTCATACAACCGTCCAAGGTTGAATCAAGAAGAAATTAAAACTCTGAACAGACCAATAACACATCAGGAAATCAACTTTGTTATTAAATGTTTTTGATTCCAGATATATTTTACTAATATTTTCTTATATATGCTGTGTGATATATGCAGTTCAAATAAATTGCATAGAAGAAAACTATGAAATTTTCTGGAAAGTATGTTTAATTCTGGAGTTGATAGTGACACTGCTTTGATCATCAAAGATCTGAACAGTTTATGATTCAATAATTTTATAGTGTGGCAATTTATACCAGACATCTTACTACACAAAAGCATTTAACAAGGTTTTTTTAATTAATGTGTAGACTTTATTTTTTAGGGGAATTTTTGGTTTATAGCAAAATTGAGCACAAGGTACAGAAAGTTCCCATATTCTCTTCATCAGCTCACTTCTGCTCATTTGTGTGGACATTTGTTTCAATCTGTAATGGCTAATTTTATATATCAACTTGCCTGGGCTAAGGAATGCCCAGAGAGTTGGCAAAACATTATTTATGGGTGTGTCTGTGAGGATATTTGGGGGAGAATATTAGCATTTTAATGGATAGATTGAGCAAGCATCTTCCACCAATTGAACGGACATCATACAATAGAACAGAAATATGGAGGAAGAGTGAATTATTTCTCTCATCTTGATCCATTTTCTTCTGCCCTGGGACAACCCAGCTTCTGGATTTGGGGCTTTTGGTGTTTATAGCAGTGCCTATCCTGCTTCCCTCCTCTCAAATGTTTGGACTCACTGATTTATACCACTTGATTTCCTGATTATCCAGCTTCAGAGGGCAGGCAAATTGTAGGACACTTTGGTCTCCATAATTATATCAGCCAATTTTCATAATTTCATGGTTTTTGTTTCTCTGGAGAACTTTTACTAATACACAACCCATATTGTTATATTATTAACTAAAAACTATAGTTTATAAAAGGATTTCATTCTTTTTGTTGACAAATGTATAATGATATGTATCCGCCATTACAGTGCCATACAGAGTAGTTTCAGTACCCTGAAAATCCCCTGTACTTCACCCATTCATCTCTTTTTCCTTCTCCATGAGCTCCTGGCAGCCACTGATTTTCTTACTCTTCATAGCTTTGCCTATTTCTGAGTGTCATATGGTTGAATCACATCATATATAGTCTTTTCAGATCAGCTTCTTCAATTTAGCAATATGCACTTCAGCTTTCTCCATGTTTTTCATGACATGATAGCTTTTATCTTTTTATTAGTGTGTAATATTCTATTATATGCATATATCATGGTTTATCTTTTGATATATTGAAAGAGATCTTGGTTGCTTTCAATTTTTGGCAATGACAAATAAAGCTGTTTTGCATATTTGTACAGATTTTTGTACAAATATATACAGGTTTGGACATAGTTTTCAGCCCAGTTTGGTAAATATCAACAATCCTGATTGTTGTATCATAACGATATGTTTAATTTTGTAAGAGTCTCTCAAATGTCTTTCAAGTTGGCTGTGTCATTCTGCATTCCCAGCAGCAAGATTGAACGAGATTTCCTGTTGGCCTGCATTCTCACCAGCATTTGGTGTTGTTGCTATTCTGAATGTTGTTCAATCACTGACGTAGACACTGAAAATAAAAAAAGAGTCCTAATATTCTCATTTTTAAGAGGCTCGCAATCTGCCTTGATACAGATCATAAGTGATAATAGCACAATTTTCATAATAAAATATTAGGAATATGTACACTCTTCTATGATGTTCAAGGCAGATCAGATTTCCTTGAATATACAACAGGAAAGTCATAGTAGAGTTCAGAGTCCTGGCTGACTTGGAAAATGAACAGTATTTTGGAACACAGGAATTCTAGGAAGATTGCAAAGGCTAATTAAAGATACCAATATTTAAGCCACACAATCTGTTTGGAGAATACTAACTTCACAAAAAAATTTTAAAAATGCTGAGTCCTATTTCGTTAGAAATAAAACATTCATTCCTAGTCATTCTTAAACCCATATTCATACATTAGGCTCTCTAATATTAACATATTCTACTTCTACAGAGACAGTTCAGAACAGCTCTCAATAATCAGAGCCTTACAATTGTTGAAACTGGTCAATGTGGCTATTTCGTTCATGCAATTCTAATGAATTTTCATTTCAAGTTTCTTGAGTCAAACATGCAATGTACTTTTTAATGTATTAGTTACAAAATTGTGAAAGTTAATGTAAATGTAAATATTTAATGTTATCAAGGAATGCATATGATTTTCTTATAGGTCAAGTTTATAGTAAATTTGTCATTTGGTGTGTGAATGCTGTTAATTATAAATTTTAACTTTGGCAAACATTTTGCTCTGATAGTGGTATAAAATTTTTATGTTTACTTTTAACAACGCATATTCTGCATTAAACTTTCTTTTAATCAACATTCTGTGGCTATAGTACATTAGGAAACAAGTCACAGTTGGAGTCACACACTGTATATATTTTTAGTGAAAGGACTATCAATTGATTTCTTGATTATCCAGCTTCAGAGGATATTAATAAAAAATTCCAGATGAGAAGAAAATATTTTATATATAGAATTATTATTAAAATGCTCATAATAAAGACTTCATATCTTCTTTCAGGCTTACTGTGGTTCTTCATAAATTAATCAACTTCTCTTTTATGATGTGAGCTTCAAAGGTAACTTTGAAGGAAAAAGTCAATGGCCAAAAAAAAAGCTGCTTTTCTTTCTTTTATCCTTCTTTCCTTCCTGTCTTTCATTTAGTCAAGAAATATTTTACTCTCCCAAGGATGCACAAACACAAATACATACATATATGCATATATATAAAAGAGTTATAAAAGAGATATATAATTATGACTTCAAAACTACAATGTATATTTTCATGAGGGCTGACACAGTAATGGTCAACACAGATCCATGGAGAGTTCATGGATTTCCTCAAGGACAAATTAGATTTTGATGTGTAATTGGAAATTGTAGACACTGCTTTTAAGGCAATATTTATATCATGAACAGAGGAAAATGGAAAATGGCATATTCATTTTAAATTTCTTTATCTAAAATTGAATATTATAAATCAAATTATAGCAGAAGACAGTTTTAAGTAGTTTATTTGGCTAAGCATCGTGATACTGCAGTCAAAACCAAATAAGACTGAATAAGCCTAGAAAAAGTTTAATTGAGTTTGCTGTACACAAACCTGAGAAAATACTCCAGTAAGGTAATAATGCTTTTATTAAATTGTAAAATTTAATTGAGAAAAAAATTTATGAGAACATTGAATCTGTAATTTCTAAATCATATTCATATTATGTAAAACTATATAAGAT
Organism: Cephalopachus bancanus; assembly: GCA_027257055.1. Taxonomy (NCBI): domain Eukaryota; kingdom Metazoa; phylum Chordata; class Mammalia; order Primates; family Tarsiidae; genus Cephalopachus; species Cephalopachus bancanus. Next base: position 7,965,797 of record JAPVLO010000024.1, on the reverse strand, counting down.
ACTTGTTCTTAAAAGTAATCTTTTGAAGTTTTAGTAAAATATTTTGATAACTATATAATTGAATGAAAAAAGTTCTAATATTCTACCTAGTCAAACCTTCCCTATAGTCAAGTACAGCTTTTATAAGTCCCCTACTAGCTAGGTGGCAGTCTACTTACATTACATACCATATCTCTAGAGTGTCCTCTAGAGCACTTATCTTGTGGTCTTTCAGACAAGTCAGCACATATGGCACTTCTATTAACTTCATAGAAAACAAGAACAATTAGATGAGGAGAGGTGGTAAAAATTAGAGTACAAAGAATTTAATAACTTTTCCAAATACATAACAAACCTCATTGCTAAATAAATTTAAAATTATGCAAGTTGGGATATTTTAGTTTTATAGTTATTTCCTTTGTGTGACAAATTTGATGGTGTGTATGTAGGCGTGCAAAATCTTTAACAGAGAGAGAGGACTATAAAATGGTACAAATATCTATAAATGAAAATAAATGGTTATCAATAAACCAAAAAAAGTTTAAATTAGTACATTAATTCTCATCAATTTATGGAAAGAGAAAAGTATACAATAAGTAACAGAATAACAGAAAGAAAATACAAGACTACATAGCGTACCAGGTAGAATAATGCAATATTGTAATCAATAGTTTAAAAATAATTCTAAAGCCAGGCTCAATGGCTCAGCCTGTAATCCCGCGCTTTGGGAGGCTGAGGTGAGTAGATTGCCTGAGCCCGCGGGTTCTTGACCCACCTGGGCAACTTCGCGAGACCTCATCTCTAAAATAAATCAAAAAATCAGCCAGGCGTGGTAGCGCATGCCTGTAATTCCGGCTACTCAGAAGACTGAGGTGGAAGGATTGCCAGAGCCCAGCAGGTCGAGGCTGCGGTGGCCGGGAGCGGCCACTGCACTCCAGGCTGGGCGACAGAGTGAGATTCCAACTCAAAAAAATAAAATAATAAATAAATAAATAAAAATAATTCTAACTCTCTGAGACTCTATGGTAGTTTATTTTAAATTATGTCACTCTTTTTGGTGAAGGTTTTACTCCTTTAAATAATAATGTGATAATATTCTTCAGAGAAGATAAGCAAAATGGACATTCCATGTGGTGCAATATGTTTTCACTTAAAAAAATAATCCACTTGTGCAAAAGCATTGTAAGAAATATCTCCCCTTGTAGGGCTTTGTCCTTGACTATGCGGGTTAACTGAATTCAGAATATGTAACATCACAAATATTTGACATTTAACAGGTTGCAGCTGTTAATGAGAAAGACTATAATCTGGTATGGTCAACTCATTGTTTTGACAGTTTTAACAACAAAATGAATTGCCAGACTTGATCATATAATATTACCCATCAATCAAATACTGGAGCTGCTCTATACGTGTTTTAAAGTGAAGGTAAGAGGTCACATGGACAGACTGGCCTCATATCTATTGCCATTGTTCAGTGTAATTAATACATTCCATAGCATATTTACCCTTAATACAGCATACACAGATGTCTATTTGACATACTGGATTAAAATATAGATAGTGAAAATGAATTTCGGTGATTAAGACATACTGCTAGTCTTTTATACACCATTATGTCATTTTCAAATTTAACACTTTATGACATCTTGATAAATTTGGATATGTTGGAAGGTAAAGATGATAGATATGATAAAATTTATATGATCTTTATTGCAATTCTCTATTATCTCTCTGCTTAAATAAAACAAAACAAAAGAGCATTATTTGAACCATGCACAATCCTTAACTGCTAATAATTATTACATTGAATAATAATGTGGAAAAAATGATCTTACAATACCATATACTTTATTAACTTTTATGTATTTTCACCCTATTTATAAAAGTGGTTGAGTCACAGTTTCATCTTGTTTCATTTCTGCTGCTAAGGATTAGATTTGCATTTTTTCTTTCTTCTTCAGTGTTCTTTGAAATCGTATTTTATCTAGTTGTAACGAGGCAACCCCAAAGCTGAGAGGGCTTGAGGGCTTGCACTTAAAGTTCTTTATTTATTCCACATAAGTCATTTGGGGTTCCAGGGTAAGACAGTGGCTTATTGGAACTTACAGGAGGCACTGATGGCGGCAGCTCAGTGAGGAAAGGGTTGTTCCGTGAGGCACCGATGGTAGTGGGTCAGTGCTGGAAAAAAACATGCTTTGGTGCAGTACAGCAACAGTTTTACAGGCAAGTCAATTAATCAAATTTCCATCTTGTGTTTACAATTACACTGATTGCATGTGACCACTGCATTATTTTCAGCTTTGCATGATCACCTAGTTAATTCTATCAGTCCGTAGGTCTTAGGCCACACATTAAGCTTATTGTATACTGGATTCCCAGTAAAAAGGAGGCTCCCCTTGAAGACAGAGTGAGCTGCTGCAGGGCAGAACTTATTATTGGGAATATATATATTCTTCAGAGAGTAGCATTGGTCAGAGACAACTCCCTGGGAGAGGGGAAGAAAGAAGCCAGATATAGCAGAAAAGGGCCTATGTCTGGACACTTACCTCACACTCCACTCCTACAATGACATTTTTTCACCCTTACAATCCTCACATAACATTGATTTTCCTTTAATTCCCTGAGGTGGAAACACATGTCAAACATGGCATATGCAATAAAGGGCACAGGATCTGAACAGCAAAATTGCTCAGTGATTATAACACCCATGATTACCTCTTGCCAGAAAGCAAAAGCTTAGTGATTGAAGGGTCTTAGACTAAGGGTGAGAGTATAGATGCTTGAGAGAAACGACCAAAGGTAAATCTCCATTATCACATAAAATGCATACAACATTCCTGTCATGTGATAACACCGTAACACTTTGGGGAGAGCTCCCTGGTCTGGAATACCATGCCCTATCAAGCCCAGGAGCTCTCTTGTCCACAACATAGGACAATGGACAATGGGGTGTCCTGAAATGCCACATAGAAATGATAATACTTCCCATTTTGAGTACTTGAGACCCAGAGTTATTATATTTAACAGTGTTTGTCCTTTTTTCCATAACCATAGAATGAATCCCTCTCCCCAGAGAGCCAGCAGGAAGCACCAACAGCATTCAGATTGAACTTCCCAGGGCCAATGGAGAATATTCTCTCTAGGTACTATGTCCTGTGAGGAGACAGCAGCAGGTTATTCTTCCTTCCTCTATTTGGTTGCAATGATGATTCTTGTATCTGGATTTGCATACTCAGGATTGTGTTAGCATGTCTATGGGTATGGGATGGCCTGCACAGGGTCTCTCGTTGAGACTGCACCTCACACTCCTGGGTCATCCATCCCTTCAATGAGTGTTGATCTGTCTTTAAAGCATCTTTTAGGATGTCATTCTGGAACTGCTAGAGACCCATTGATTCCAGTACCTCAAGTGCCTCATCATCTACCTGTATGTATGTTACAATGTCTATGGACTTGCTGTCCAGTGCTTTTTGTGCAACATACAGGAGAAATTCCACTTCTTCACCTCAACATGGGGTCACCACAGCATGTAGGACGCCCAGGCTGCAAGTCTCCACGAAGGCACCTGGAACACTGCCTTCCCACAGTGTTTTCTGTCCAACATGTTTGTCTTATGAAGTCAGTGGGCTTCGCACCTTTCCAGGTCTGCAACCAAAAGACATTGGGAAGGTGAGGTTTTCCCTGTCACTGCTGAAGTCGTCAGGCATGTCCCACCTGGATAACATTTACATCTGATTCACAGGGAAGGGATTATTTTTAAATATCCAATGTCAGGATAGCACCCACAGACCTTTTGACACTCCGCTGTTAAGTTCCAGTGAGATCCCCCTTGGTCAATCTATATGAGGGTTGTACAAGACAAATGCCCTCCATTATCCTAACCAGCCCCCAAATTTCTGCAGATGTTTGGTCAGTGTTGGGCAGGGAAAAGCCTGGATCTTGTCAATAACAGCTGATGATCCTTCTCCCTGCATTGGTGGAATCAGCTGGGGTGATGCTTGCTCTAGGTTTGTAAGAGAATCAGCAGAGGCTAGAGACTCTGATGCAGGTCGCCTCCAACTCTCCACACCTTGAGTGACTATACCATGACATAATTGCAGGGCTGTGCAAATACTCCAGCAGAAGCATGGCAAATATCCATTGTCTTTCTTCCCAGATGAAAGCAAACTGGTCTTGGCAATCTGCATGAATATCAACACTAAAGAAAGAATTAGGTAACAGCAAAATGAATTCAGCAATAAACCAAGCCCTGGTGTATATTCTGACCTGGGGCTCACTCTGAGCTTCACCTGCACCATGACCACGAGGAGAGCAGTGCTGACCAGAACTAGCCTCTGGGGACCCTGCATACTCCAGTTCTGCCCCACAGTGGCTTGCTCTTTCTTCAAGGGGACCCTCCTTTTTACCAGAGGTCCAGTATATAACAAGCTCCATGTGTGGCATCAGATCTAGAGGAGGCTTGCACATCCTCTGTGTCTTGGCCACTTCCCTAGGCCTGAAATCAGTGTCAAAGGAAAGGCTGTCATTCTTCCAGGGATCACTAGGCTCAACCTGAAGGGGGAGTGACCATTTGGGGGGGGGCTCATTCATTACATTTTGTAGCCTCAAGGGGAGAATCTCTTTGTTACTGGGGAACCACTCCAATACTGGACCTTAGCCCTCTTTTCCGAGATAGATTGATAATACTCGTCTTTGGGAGGTTGCTTCCATAATCCCACCAACACTGCATTGGGTTGCTTCTTTAAGTCTGTCTTGTAAGGATCTACCCCTGCCTAATTATTTCTATCTGCATTTGCTGGCGGTTCATCTTCATGGGACCCTTCACTGTTTTCTTCCCCTTAGGGTTCTCTTTCACCTTTTGAACTCCCTGTTTCCGCCTAATCAAATCAGTTTCTCCCAGGTCCACTATGGCCTGTGTGGTCTTCTGCACCAACCCTACTAGTGGAGCTAGCTCAGGTATCAGAGTTCCATAAGCGGAGGATGGGGATGATTGCAACACCACATCTTCATTCAAGGTATAAAGAGTACTGTGTCTGGCCCTACAAGGGCAATATGGAAATGACATGGTAAATCCCCAGTTCCCAGAAGTAATTCTGTAGCTCTTTCATGGTGTTCCACTGGGGGAGGGAGGATGAAATGAATGTCTCCCTCATTTGGCCAAGTGGCCTTACACCCTGCCATGAGCCATGTTAGGAGTGAGGCATTCTCCTCATGCCATCCTGCTCCATATTATATTCACTGTCTCTGGGAGGGATGGTTGGTAACCAAAGCCATCTTTATCAACACATTTCCTGATAACACTATTTCTTCAGCTGTTATCCCATAACCTTAACCACAGGTCACTAGTCATTAGGCTTCCTCTCCTCTTCTAATTAAACTTTGCTGTCAGCTCTACCAGTTCCACTGACGTATATGGGCACATGCTTGTGTGCATATACTGCAGGGGTGGTGGCAGGTACAGTGCTGGATTATGACCCTCTGACAGTTCCTGGTGTGTCTTTATTTTCTAAATAGTCACCAGGTAAGCCCTTATCTCTGATGGCTCTTCCACCTCCTCTGTCACCTATATTTCATCCACCTTTTCTGAGGAGTCTGATTCTTCTGCAGGGTCCCACATGTGTAGGTTCCACTCCCTGTGCACTACCATGGTGTGAACGTGTACCGTAGGCAGCCTGTCTCCTTTCACTTTTGCAAAGCAGCACTCTAAATCACATAGCTGGTTGCTAGTCTGCTTCAGCTGGCGATTTAACATGGCCTTGCTTTCTGCCAGAATTTACATCTCTTTCTAATCTTAATTTCTCCTGCAATATCTGCACCTGGTTTCTAGCGGGTATCACCTGCTTGGTAGCCACTCAGAGAACGCAACGCAGGAGCCATGCCACAATCACCGCAGCTGCACAGTTATCTTTTTTCTTCTGAAATTGTCCCTTTGCACTAACTGGTTTTAATTATTCCAGCAATATGGCTGGCAATTTCAGGGTGTCCACCTAATCATGCAGTGGCCTCCAGTTATTTACAAAGTTGGCAACTTCAGACCACATAATACCAGTGGCCTACGCTGGGATTTCTCCAGCAGACATTTTCTCCTCCCTCCGTGTTTCCTGCTACAGCTACATCAGGGACTTCTCAGGAATATCCTGTCAAGACTACCCAATTGTAACATGGCAGTCCCAAAGCTGAGAGGACTTCCACGTAAGATTTTTTACATATTCCAAAGAAGTCACCGGAGGTCCAGCAGGAAAAGCTTACAGGAGGCACCAGTGCTAAAAGGAACCATACTTTGGGGCAATTCAGCAAGCAGTTTTATAGGTAAGCAAGTCAATTAATCAAATTTCTATCCTGTGTTTACAATTGCATTGACTGCAAGTGACCACCACATTACTTTCAGCTTTGCTTGATCACCTGCAGACTGTGACTCATTACTGGGAATATGCATATTCTTCAGACACCATTTTTGGCCAGAGACTGGTCCCTGGGGAAAGGGCAGAAAGAAGTCAGATATGGGGGAAAGGGTATATGTCCAGACATTTACCTCACACTAGTTTTCTATGCAGTAGTTGTAAGCATCATTTCAGGGAAGACACTGAAAACAGATTCTTGGTGGAAGCATGGCGATTTTCATTTGTTTAAACTCAGTACCTCTTTTTTGTTTATAGAAAATGCAAGTTTCTTGGAAGGTACTGATTTGGTACCTTGGGCAGGTAGCATTTTATTTGTTTCAAATCTATGTCAGGTTTCATAATTCTATGGAACTTCATATTAGTTTTTGTTTCCCTAATATTCAAATGAATAGTTCAAGAACAATGTTTAAGAACAATGTTATTTATAGCACTTTAATTATCCAACGTTTAAAATTACTGCCTATATCTAATTTTCTTTCATTATCCCCAATTATTCTTAATTCCCTAACAAGTTTAACCTGAAGCATTGGAGACCTTCAGAAGCTCTGATAAGTAGTTCACCTTAGCTTCTATATGTGCATCATCAAGTGTCCTGGTGGTTTTAGGTTTGTATTTTCCCATATTGCCCTTTACCTCCTTTAGGACTCTGACTGATGGATACACATATAAATCAATAGATAAGTTATAAATATAAACTTATTTAATGGCTGGGCAAGTGTTAATGTTTTCTTCCTCCTCTCTTAATGTTCTAGTAAAGCTCACTGTGAATGAAACATAGCAGGATGCCTAAAATATGGTTTGGAAAATGGGCTGTACATGTATCCTACAAAGCACCATTAAAAAAAGAAAAGGCTATGCATTCACTCCTCTTAGAGCCAGAATATAAATGTGTGGGAAAATCTTGAAAGCATCTTCCTCCCACCACTTCTTTATTCAAGTGAATCAATCCCGAGAGACTGGAACAGTGGCTTTAAAAAGAGTAAAAACACTAAGCATAGTCACCTTAATACAGATAAGTATTAATAGATCGATACAATACACAGAGCATGATGAATCATCACACAAGACATTGTGAAAGCAGAAAAAGGGAAGAAGAACCCAGATTCAAAAATGCCATATACAAATTTTGTCAAAACCATGGCTTGATGGCAGAGACAGAAAGCTTAGAAGACAGGGCTTTCACAGGTTAGCAAGAAAATGTTCCTAGTCAGGTACTCAGACAGGTATTAACTGATATTTTTTAAATGTTTAGATGCTTCAGCACCGCCACCCCTCAATTTTGAGAAATAAAAAAGAATCAGTTTCGGAAACTAAAAAGAATATGATGATGATGATGATGACGACAATGATGACACTGATTATGATAAAGGTAGTACTGTAGCTCACTTTGTGATTGGACCTCTGCTGAAAAGCCCCTTTTGCTGGAGAAAACTAGCTTTCCTTACCACAAACATCATTTCTATTTCTTACTCAGCTGTTTTACAACCTGGTGTAGTGGGCTGTTTTTCATAAGGTGAGTCTATTATATTTAAGAACCATGTTAGTCAGGCTTTTAAATCTATAAGGAAAGTTAAAACACAGAATGCCTAGAGGGAGAATTGCAAAGTTTTTCTCCCAAGAAGATAGTCTGTATACCAAAGAGATTGCAAAATCGTGCCAATTTAAATTGGCAGTGACTTGGAAATATGTTTGGGAATGCATAGATGGTAAAGGTGTTAGATCAAGGAGAATACATATGTCTTAAATTATTGCTATGGCTGTGCTTACCTAGAAGAAATTTTTAATGTGTCAACTTGAGCACTTGACTGATTCTAACAGTTGTTTTGGCTAATTAAAGACTTGATTTAATGGTGGTCCATGATCACTAATCCTGAGATGCTAAAACTTTCCTAGTGTACATTAGAGTGAAGATTCTAAACCTTTGGGTGTGTGAGTTGTGTGTGTGTGTGTGTGTGTGTGTGTGTGTGTGTGTACGCGTGCACACGCATGCCTTGAATCCTCTAACTATATGGTTAAGCTAATAATATCTTTAATAAATAATTTGTTAAATTCATAATAAAAATAGCAAATGTTACAGAAGAAACTAATATTGAATATAGGCATACTTTTATAATGGTGTATAGTAATACATGGGTGTTATTTAATAATATATTGAATACCAATACATACTAGGTTTACAACTACTATGCCTCAGAGTAGTGATGTATATAAATAGCATTTTAGAATGGCAATTGTGACCAAGTGTGGTGGCTCAACCTGTAATCCCAGCACTTTGGGAGGCCGAGGCGAGAGGATTGCTTGAGCCCAGGGGTTTGAGACCTGCCTGGGAAATTTGGTGAGATTTCATCTCTACAATAAATCACAAAAACTAGCCAGGCGTGGTGGTGTGTATCTATTCCAGTTATTTGGAAGGCTCAGGCAGGACTGCCTAAGCACAGCAGGTTAAGGCTGTGGTGGCTGTAAGCGTGTAGCTGCACTCCAACCTGGGTGACAAGAGTGAGACTCCTACTCAAAAAAAAAAAAAGCAATTGTAATATCATATGAATTTTTCAACTGGTGATGAAAAGCACAGATATTACTAATACCACTGGTTTGTTGCTTACATTTTTTATGGAAGAAAAAGCTAATTTTTTAGTTTGTTGAAAATATTTTTTCCTACTCATATGTGCAATATTTTCTGCATTCTATTCTTTTTAGGAAAAGTGTTTAAGAAACCCTTAGAGAGAAAAGAGTATGTAGGCTTTAACAGTTGGCATGTTGAAGTGGATTTTTTATATGTCATTTGTTTCTCAGTCACCTCTTAATTGTAACTTCCATAGGATTCATAGAAAGGAATTATCTTTACCAGGGAAAGTCAACTTCTATATCAAACTAACCAGTGTACAGACCTGTAGCCCCTCAATGGATGGAGAGACTGGGTTTCTCTGAGAAAGAACAAACCAGACATCAGTTTATTTTATAAAATCTTCTCTACACCTTCACAAAGGAACCTGCAATTACTGACCAATGTGACTGTTCGCAAAGGAAAAGAGAAATACTCAGACATTTGGAGAATTATTATATTATTATTATTATTATTATTATTATTATAGACTCTAAATTATTGTTGCGCGTGTGTATTAAAACACCACTGCAGTCTACCAGTTAGAGTAAGGATTAATGGATTAGGCTATAAGTGGAGTTTTTACATGAGAAAATCTGTGAATTTATGATATAATTTTTCCTGTTTCAAAAGCAGAACTTAAAGGCACATTTTTTTTTTTATCCCCGCCAAAATCCCTATCTGGCTCCCTTTCCTATAAAATGAGGGCTACCATAGTAAGAAATATAAAATAAAAGTCCTGAAGTTTTCAACCAACACCACTATAGCAAAAATAATATTCTATCCCTGAGCAATTCTTAGAGATTAGAATTGCACTCAGAGACATGAAATTTAGCAATCGGTGTGGACCATAAAAAAAAAAAAAAAAAAACAGCCGGGCTCGGTGGCTCAGTGGCTCAGCCTGTAATCCCGCGCCTTTGGGAGGCTGAGGTGAGTGGATTGCCTGAGCCCGTGGGTTCGAGACTTGCCTTGGCAGCGAGATCTCATCTCTACAATAAATCAAAAAATCATCTGGGCGTGGTAGCGCATGCCTGTAATTCCGGCTACTTGGAAGGCTGAGGTGGAAGGATCGCCGGACCCAGCAGGTCGAGGTTGCGGTGGCCTGCTGCGGCCACTGCACTCCAATCTGGGAGACAGTGAGATTCCAACTCAAAAAAACCAAAACAAACAAAACAAAACAAAACAAACAGATAATTTGGAAAATAACTCTAGATTACTATAGATTTAGTCAAGGTTTCTCTATATAGGTGCTATTCAAATGCTATATCTTTGCTAGAACAAACACCACACTCCTTCGTACCTGATATGCAGCTATTAATCTGAGAATATATGGCACATATAAAGGATGATAAAAACATTTTCTTTACTCAGCAAGATAGCAGTACACCATATTCATAACTTCTATCCCAATTTGTTTCAGAGTCCTTGATTGGCAATCGTAGAGAACAATAAGCTGGTTCATTGTATTGATGGCATAAATCTGATTAGACTTGGTGAATAAGAAGTAGCAAGAACCAGAGTAAAACACACCACATAGATATATCATGTAAATCCTGTAAAAATTCAGGTGTTTATTCCATAGGTGAATTTCTTAAGGGACCTATGTTCTTAGTTGTTGGAAAGCTCCCAATAGAAATGGTAGACAGGTTGTAGCATTGATTGTTGAACCTCTTGGGATTTCACAGGTAGAATATTCTATACTTTCACATGTTGCTCTGAATCATTTACTGTGGAATCCATAATGTTGTGTGTTATGTGAAAGACCCCATACAAGGAATGCTTGACCAAGGGATGTCTGAGCTAACTAAATTGTTTATCAAAATTATTTGCTATGTCTGATATTCCAAAGTATAATACTGTGTGTGTTTAGCAGAATTTTTTTTTTAAATCAAGGTCTCATTCTGTCACCTAGGCAGAAACCCTCAACCTACTGAGCTCAGGTGATCCTTCCTCCTCAACCTTCTGACTATAGACATATGCCGCTATACCTGGCTAAGTTTTTTTTTTTCCTTCTTTTTTTTTTTTAGAGAAGAGTTTTTTCTGTGTTGCATAGACTGGTTTGGAACTCCTGAGCTCAAGAAATCCTCCTGTCTTAGCCTTCCCAAAATGTTGGAATTGTAAGTGTGAGCGTCGGTGCCCAGTCAGAAATCTTTTATACAATAAAAATATATTTTTAATATTAGACTCAAGAAAGGCACATGGCAGTGGTATAAGCCTGAGATATCAAGTTTTCTAGACTCCTCAGTCCATAGGTTTCATGCAATCCTGGCAATAGAAAATGCTGGCAGGATATTAGAGAGTAGATGTAAGGAAAAACAAGAGTGAGGGTATCTATCTCCTTTCTCTGTGCCTTGAATATAATTCTCATTATGGCTCTAACTCCTGCCAGAAAGGTCAGCTGCATTTACAGTTTCCACCAGGTGATTACAGATCTAAGGTCATTACATGGCTGTCTCCCTTAGTTTCCTGTTGATTCCTATTATTATTTTGGGAAGTGGTTCACAGCTCACTGTGAACCACAAGACTTCTCAAGAACTATATTCCCTGTGCAGACAGTGCCATGCAATAATTATATTTCTTCAATTTAAATACAGGCCTACCATAGAGTGCTTGGTTCACACCAGCACAATAATGTTAATGTTGCAATTAAGAAGTCACACAGTTTTTTTTTTTTGTTGTTGTTGTTTTTGGTTTCCCAGTGCATATAAAAGTTTATACTATAATGTAGTCTATTAAGTATAAAATACCATTATGTCTAAAAAGCAATGTGCATACTTTAAAAATGAATTTTTGCTAAACTTACAATGATTAGCCTTCCCTGAGTCATAATCTTTTTGCTCATGAAGGGTTTTACCTCAGTGCCGATGACTGCTGACTTGTCAGGGTAGTGGTCACTGAAGGTTAGGATGGCTGTGACAATTTTAAAAAATAAGACAGCCGGGCTCGGTGGCTCAGCCTGTAATCCCGTGCCTTTGGGAGGCTGAGGTGAATGAATTGCCTGAGCCTGTGGGTTCCAGACCCGCCTGGGCAGCGAGACCTCATCTCTACAATAAATCAAAAAATCAGCCGGGCGTGGTAGCGCATGCCTGTAATTCCAGCTACTTGGAAGGCTGAGGCAGAAGGATCGCCGGAGCCCAGCAGGTCGAGGCTGGGGTGGCCGGTAGCGGCCACTGCACTCCAGTCTGGGCGACAGAGTGAGACTCCAACTCAACAAAAAAATAAAAATAAAAAATAAAAAAATATAAAATAAGACAACAATAAAGTTTGCTACATTGATGGACTCTTTCTTTCATGAAAGATGTCTCTGTAGTATGTGGTGCTCTTTCATAGCATTTTCCCCACAATGAAACTTCTTTCAAAAGTGTAGTCAATTTTTTCAAACCCTGTGGCTATTTTATCAAATAAGTTTAAGTAATATTCTAAATTCTTTGTTGTCATTTCAACAATGTTCACAGCATCTCCAACCAGGTGTCTCCGGAAAGAGAGAGAGAAAGAGAGAGAGAAACATTTTCTTTGTTTTCTAAAAAATAATTTCTCATTTGCTACAATTTTATAATGAAATTGCATGAAATCCATAGCATTTTCAGGCTCCACTTCTAATTCTAATGTTTATGTGTTTCCACCCATCTGCAGTTCCTTCCCCCACTGCAGTCTTGAAACCCTCAAAGTAATCCATGATGGTTGAAATCAATTACTTCCAAACCCCTAATGTTGATATCTTGACTGCCTCCCATGAATCACAAATGTTTTTCTTTTTTTGGTTTTCCTTTTAATTTTATTGAAGAAAAATGTAGAAAAATATACATGTCATAAATGTACAGCTTGATGAATTTTTATAAACCAAATATAATTCTGAACACAGACTCAAGACTAGGAAGTAAAACATTTCCAGCAGCCCCTGTCACCTCCCTGATTCTGTCTTCTAGTCATTATCACCCCTTTAAAAATAATTCTTATTCTGTAGCAATTATACATTTATGTGATACTAGTTTTTTAAAGTCATGGTCTTAAGTTTTAATATTAATATGAGAAATTCACCATATATAGGTGACAGTTGTGTGAATTTTGATAATACATACAATTTTGTAAGAGAATAAAGTTAGAATATTTTCATGACCCTAAAAGTTTTTACTCATCATTTTGTAGCAAATCAACTCTTTTTACCCCAAAGTTCTGCCAGTTACAGATGTGTTTGTCATTGTTGCAATTTTGCCGTTTGGGATATGATATAAGTGGAATCACATTGTATGTAATTTTTTGGGTTTTGTTTTTTAACTTTGCAAGAGGTATTTGGGATCCATCCCTGTAGTTGACAAAAAAAAATATTTTATTCCTATTTGACCATTGTCTGTGTGTACCAAAATTTTTGTACATTTTCTAATTGTTGGATATTGATTTATTTTACTTAGAACTATTCATTTAATTTTCTTCATGTATTTTCATGATTCATAGCTTATTGCTTTTTAATAATTATTAATATTTTATTATCTGAATAAGCCATGCTTTATGAATACATTCACTTACTGAAGGGCATCTTGGTTGCTTCCAAGTTTTGGCAACGATAAATAATGCTGCTACAAACATCTGTGTACAGGAATTCATGTGGACATAGTTCTCAATTCTTTGGGGTAAATACCAAGGAGTGAAAACACAAAAGTTCTTGATGGCATGTAGAACAATGAATTCTTTCCAGAAGATTTTTCAGTTTACTCATCTCAGACCCACAAGAGGAATTACTATCTATGGCAGCTGCAGCCTTATGAAATGTATTTCTTAAATAATAAGACTTGAAAGTCAAAATTATTCCTTGATCCATGGGATGTAGAATGGAGGTTTTGCTAGCCATCATGAGACCAACATAATTTTCTTGTATATCTCCATCGGAGCTCTTGGGTGACTAGGTGACTTGCCAATTAGCATAATCTTTTGAAAAGATTCTCTTTTTTTGTTTTTTTTTCCTGAGCAATAGGTCTCATCAGTGGGCTTACAATATTCAGTCAACCATGCTGTAAATAGATGCGCTGTAATCCAGGCTCTGTTACTCCATTTTTAGAGTACAAGCAGTGCAGATTTGGCATCATTCCTAAGAGCCCTAGGATTTTCAAAATGGTAATTGAACATTGGCTTCAACTTTAAGTCATTAGCTGCATTGGTTCCTCACAAGACAGTAGGTCTGTTCTTTGAAGAATGGAGTCAAGCATTGACTTCTAAACTCTGCTCATGAAAGTCCTAGATGGCATCTACTTTCAACAAGAGGCTGTTTTGTTTACATTGAAATTTTACTGTTTGATGTGGCCACCTTCATCAATTATATTAACAAGTTCTATTGGATATCTTGTTGCAGCTTCTATATCAGCATTTGCTGCTTCACTTTATTCTCTTTGGTTTTGATGACAGATTTTTTTTTCTTAAACTTTATAAACCAACTTTGCTAGCTTCATACTTTTTTTTCTGCAGCTTCCTCACCTTTCTCAGCCCTCATAGAACTGAAGAGAGTAAGGCCCTTGCATTAAATTAAGCTTTGGCCTGAAGGAATATTGTGGCTGGTCTGAACTATAAAAACCACTAAAACTTTCTCCATATCAGCAATAGAGCTGTTTTGCTTTCTTATTATCCACATGTTCACTGGAGTAGCCCTTTTAATTTCCTTCCAGAATTCTTCTTTTGCATTCACAACTTGTTACACTGCTTAGTGAAATATGCCTGGCTTTTGACTTATCTCAGTTTTTGGCATGCCTTCCTTACCATGCTCAATCATATCTAGCTTTTGATTTTAAGTGAGAGACTATTATTTCCATTCTTGTGACCATTTAGCTCCCACATATGAGTGAGGACATGCAGTGGTTTTTGGTTTCTGAGTCAGTTCACTTAGGTTGATGATTTCCAGCTCCATCCATGTTGCTGCGAAGGACATTATTTCAAAAGTTTTTATGGCAATGTAGTATTCCATGGTGTATATATACCACATTTTTATTAAGACACTGGGGGCACTAATAAGAGTGATGGGGGGATTAGAGTTCAGAAACTGCCTATGGGGCACAATGTTCACTATTCGGGGAATGGGCCACCTGAGTCCCAAACCCCACCACTACACAATACATCCATGTAACAAACATGCAAGTGTACCCCTTGAATCTAAAATTAAAAATTAAAAAAAAAAATAGTTGAGCATGGTGGTGCATGCCTGTGGTTCTAGCTATTAGGAAAGCTAAGGTGGAAGGATCACCTGAGTCCAGCAGATTTTGGCTGTGGTGGCCATGAGCATGCCATTGCACTCAAGCTTAGGTGGTGGAGCAAGAATCTGACTCAAAAAAGAAAAAGAAAACCCTACAAAAAAATAATAAAATAAGAGACAAAAAATAAAATAAAATAATAAAATAAAATAATAAAATAAAAGTGTTCAAGTGTTCCTTCACTTGAACACTTAGATACTATCATAGGTTTATATTGGCCTACTTTGTTTTTTTAATTTTTAAATTTTATTTTAAAGATGCGGAGTATGATTCAGGATTCGGTATTCAAACATTCGTTATGCAGGTGCCCTTGTTGATGAGGTGTGCTCTTCCTTCCCCTGGCAGTTTTCCTCAACTGCCAATCCCACCCCCTTTCCCTGGCAGTTTCCCACTACTGCTATTCCCTTTCTTATAGTATTATGATACTTGTTTAAGATCCGCTTATGAGTGAGAACATATGGTACTCTGTTCTTTGTTTCTGTGATAGAGCACTGAGTATGATAGACTCTAAATCCATCCAAGTTGCTGCAAAGTCCATTTGTTTGTCCTTCTTTGTGGCGGCATAATATTCCATTCTATTCATTCACAATAGCACAAAAATGGAACCAACCATGCTGCCCATTGAAGCTGGACAGGATAAAAATAAATGTGGTACATTTATCGACCTACTTTCAATATTTTTGCATCTCAGGGAATAAGGAGGCATGAGGAAAGGGAGAGATATGCAGATCAGCAGGTCAGTGGAGCAGACAGAACACACACAGTATTTATCTATTAAGTTTGCCATCTTATGTGGGTGCAATATGATGAACCCCAAAACAATCACAAAATGTAACATCAAAGATCACTGATTTGTCAGGTGCCTGACTCACACCTGTAATCCCAGCACTTTGAGAGGCAGAGATGAGAGGATTGGTTGTGCTCTGGGGCTTGAGACCAGCCTGGGCACTTTGGCAAGACCTCATCTCTACAATAAATCAAAAAATTAGCTGAACATTGTGGTGTATACCTGTAGTTCCAGCTACTAGGAAGACTGAGGTGGAAGGATCACCTGGGCCCAGCAGATCGAGGCCTGTGGTGGCCCTGAGCATGCCAATGCACTCTCCAGCCTGAGTGACAGAGTGAGACTCTGACTCAAAAAAAAAAAAAAATCACTGACTAAAAATCACTATAAAATATATCATGATTATGAACATTATAGTATTGCAAATATCACCAAAATGTGATGCAGAGACACACAGTGAGCACATGCCACTGAATAAAAATGGTGCTGCCAGAATCGTTTGACAAGGAGTTGCCACAAACTTTCAATTTGTAAAAAAAAAATGCAATATCTGCAAAGTGAAAAAGGCAAACACGCAATCAACCCAGGTTGCCAGTTGTTACAGTGACTTCTGCTTTCTTGGTTTTACACATAGATAAATTTTAATTACAAATTATATAAGCTTGAGCTTAACTAGTATACATTAATATGCATAATGATCTAACGATGTTGCTGATAAAACAGGTTATAACAAATTTATTTGGCTGAATAGATAAAACATATGTTTGAAGGCTCATGTATTTAAGGTAATCAGAATATGTATGCCATGTAGAAAACAAAGTCATTATTAATATAAATTAATACTTTCATCTTATTTTAGTATTTTGGTATGAATATTATCTTATTTGTGTGTGTATCTATTAGTCTTGTCCTTTATCTCCCATTCTATATGTCTGTATTACTATATCTCACTATAATATATTATTCCTGGAATAATGTCTTATTTTAATGACTATGAACTGAAACATTGATAATTATACTTTTATACCTATATTTTAAAGGAAATAGAGCTTTAAATACTAATGATATATACTCAAAATTAGATCACAAATTGTGATTCAAGCCAAAATTTATTTTGATGGTATTAAAGCCAACAGTCATATATTGACCATATATAAAACCAATTTAAATCTCAACAGTTAAATATGAGATAGACTACATTTTCTACATTTATAATTCTCTATTATCATCTACACCATTTCTTTGATGATTCAAAATTTTAGTCAAGTTTCTTCATCTTTATTTATATGATTAAAAAGAAAAAACATATTGGAAAATATTCAACATCACTGTCTGTTTCTTTCTCTCAGGGAAGCAACAATTGATCTAAACTAGAATGCTGCCATTACTGCCAACAAAAATTTTCAGGGTGGTTTCGGATTAAGACAGATGGAGGTTGGTGGTAGGAGAAGCTTCCATGTTTACATTTTGCTGAGTTTTTATAACAAGAACTTTTGTGCAACAATATGTTTAATTCTGCTAAATACTATTTAAATAATTTGAATTAAGCTAAACTGGAACACTTAAAATATACTGCATGTTAGGATCTTGAGAGCTTGGTCTAAGCAATAGAAAGGCACAAATTGATGAGTATTTTTTTCTTTATCCATTTTTATCCTTACTTTCCTTTATTCAAAATGTCACCATTTACAGTTCAGTTGGCATTTGAGATGAAAAGAAATCACTTTTTTCTAAATGTGCACAAGGTTGATTATTTCTTTGAATAAACTATCATTTTATCTTAGCAACAGTAACATCTTAAATACCCTTTTTCCCCAATGACCTACATCTCTGTTCCAGATTATTAAGTGTAAAACCAGCAATTCAATCATTTTTTTACCCTTGATAACATGGTCTTATCTAGTATTTGCCTTGTGGATATAATTTGAAAGAGAGAATTTCATTAACATTTAAGCTCAGAGAACACATAAGAAAATGCAATTTGTTTTTGATAAATATTCTAATTTCAGTAAATGCCCTATCTTATTTTCTCTGTAGATTTCTATCTATGAAAACACACATTACTGCTCATGTTACAAATTAAAAACACAGTGACATAAATAGCTTAAGTCAGTTCAAATGCAATCGTCCTTTTTGGTGTCGTTAATACAGTTAAAAGAGTTTAAATGCCACTGATATCTTATGACTAGTTACATAGACATATAAAATGTTGTAGCATTTTCCAAAACTCTTCAAGATAGAGGGATCTTTAATTAAATGAGGCAAGAATGCTTAACATATGCTTATAAATTCGGAGTCACCGACAAATCCTAGAAAGGATCTCAATATTTTTTGATAGAACAAAGAAAAATATATTCATTTGAAACACCTTTAAAACTGCCTCTCTTCTAAAGGTACATAATAAACACATGTCCTTAGTGGAGAGCCAAGAATCTCCATGTCAGTAAATTTAAAGTTAAAGCACAATGTTCTTATCATTTATTACAAAGTTTGCCATAGTGACAAAATTAGACTGTAACTAAATGCCCTTAGAAAATTGTTGTTTATGAAAAAATATAATTTGTTATTATAAATAATAAAAGGATGAATACTACAGTTGAGCAATGGAAGAGAGAGGCAACTGACAAGAGGGATAGAAGGGCACCATATAATATTTTAAAAGAAGTCAAACAGTTGTAATCACCGAAATATAAATTCAAATGATGAAATATGGATCTTCCTCTTTGTGTCTCTTGTTAATCACAGTTCTTGGTTCTTGTCACATGCTTATTATAAATCTACTAATGGCCTTATTTTATTGGTTTAGTTAATTATTTAATTAATTTTTTAATAATAAAAACCCATCATTCAAAACTAAAAGCTACAATCTGAAAACAACTAGACTAACGTCTAACCATTTGGTACTCAGTGCTGCCACACCACTACCTTAAGAGAATCTCATCAGGAATCTTGCTTTTTTAAAATTATTTTAAAGTGCATTCCTTAAGAATTTACTTGTTAGGCCGGGCTCGGTGGTTCAGCCTGTAATCTCAGCGCTTTGGGAGGCCTAGGTGAGGATTGCCTGAGCCCGCGTGTTCGAGGCCCGCCTGGGCAACTTGGCGAGACCTCATCTCTATAATAAATCAAAAATTAGCCTGGTGTGGTAGCGCGCACGTAGTTCCAGCTACTTGGAAGGCAGAGGTGGAAGGATCGCTGCAGCCCAGTGGTTCGAGGCTGCGGTGGCCGGGAGCATGCCACTGCACTCCGGTCTGGGCGACAGAGTGAGACTCCAACTCAAAAAAAAAAAAAAAAGAATATACGTGTTGCTGTTATTTCTAACTTTGGAAAAAATGCATTATGCTTCATGTATTTCCCCCTCTTTGGGGTCTTAGTATTTTGCTAAGGTTCATCCATATCATGACATTTTTGCAAATCCATGCTGTGGATTTGTTTTGGTATAGAATATGTGTGCATTTGGCAAATATAATTTATTCTCTCACTCCAATGTTACACTTAAGCTATTTTGAGAATAAAACAAAAGTTTTATCACTTCAAGTAACAGAATAAAATTTTAGCAATACTCAGGCTGGAAAAAATTTCCTTATAATATTTTGGCTCCAGTGTAACTTAATCAGGAGGTATAGACTTTTGATACGCATTTTAAAAATAAGAAATGTGTTAAACTATTGAAACTATGCAACGCACAATGTATTGAAAACATTTTGGCATCATTTTAGCATATAATGTTTAATGTATCATTTTTCGAAGGGAGTTGGTGTTTTTTCATTCATTTATTCTACTATTGTGTGTTTCTTTTCACTTTCCTTTGTTTTTTCTAATTCTATAGATGGCAAGTGTTGTTTTGTGTGAGATTTCATAAGTGTAAAATGTTTGCTTTACTTGGTAAGTATAAACAGCAAAGAAAGAGTTCCTAAAATTGCACCACACAGAGTAAACAAGCATATCTAGGTGATTATCTTTTATTCACTACTCTTTAAAATACAAATGCTCATGTAAATGCACATAATTTTATTTATGCTTTATTTTATAATATGCTGTTTTTGTTGTGGTTATCTTTCTTTTATTAAATTTATTTAAGATGTTTTCAGTGGATACTTAACATTAAACCTGTATAATTTTTGGCCTGATTATAAAAATCTTATAATTTATTCTAATGAAATAATAGAAAAAGTGTTCATTTCAAGGATCTTCATTCCTATGTTGTTTCTAATAAGGAAAGTCAAAAACAACCTAAGTATATGAAAGTAAATTATTGTTTAAAAGTTAAAATAGAATGGATATGTTTGATGGTATTATGTAGCTATTAAGGACAATATTTTATTAACCTATATTCATATTGATTGATCCATATATCATAATATGGTTTTAGCCATGATATATTGTGGTCAAAAAAGGTTAATTGTACCACAGTATGAATTTTAATTTTAATTCTTCATTTCATATTTGATTATATTCAATAAGTTTTTAAATTATATATATAATTTTATCATATATAAAATTAAATTTTAAAAATATCAAACCTCATGGTATTTAATAGTTATTAGTTTTCAGCATATGCAGGTTTCTCGTGATTTTTACTATATTCTTTACATTTACTATATTCTTTATATTTTATGTATTATCTAAAAATAGCTGCACATGCATGTTTATTGCAGCATAATTCACAATAGCAAAAACATGGAACAAACCATGCTGCTCACTGAAAGTGAACTAAATTTTTAAAAAATGTGGTACATATATATGAAGGAATATTAAACTGCCATAAAATAGGACAAAAGAATGTAATCTTCAGTAACTTGGATGGATTTAGAGTCTGTAATATTCAATGATCTATCACAGAAACAAAGAACTGAGTACCACATGTTCTCACTCATAAGCAGACTATGAACATTTATCATAATACTATAAGAAAGGGATTATCAGTAACAGGACACTGCCAGGGGAGGAGGGAGGGAGAGCATACAACATCCGGAAGGATACCCCCTGATCTCAAATCAGGCGAAGGGGGGACCAAAGGGAAGTCCAAACTTTATCTGTATAATGACCACTTATCTACCTATTCCTGAACTGTGCTTCACATCTTTAAAGTAAAAAATAAATATTGGAGGGAAAAATAAATAAATTTTATAATGATTTATAACTTGATAATTAGGACATTAGTCCAGTTTTCTTTTTATAAAGCACAAACATAAAAATAGTCTTTGGTATTTTAATTGCTTAAACCATCTCTTCCCACATTTAATCTATTTATCATCTTTGGATCTACTTGCTTTTTAGAAAGTACTTGAAACATGGTAATATTTTAGAATAGCAGAATTTTCAGGTTTGCCCATTTTACCTTTTCATCCATTTTATAGGTATTTTAGTTATGAATTTTACTTTCATTTATCATTCTGAATTATCTTTTATGGATTATGGGATGAACAAAGTTGTGAAAAAAGCTGTTCTACATCTTACGTGTGCTCTAGCAGAAGTTGAAATGTCTTTAAACTCTAAGTAGTTTAGAAAAGGTGTGAAGTGTTCTGAGTGAGATATTGTCTGTGATTAGAGCAATGTATAGAAAGTGAAAAGCCATAGACATTGAGTTATCCTTCTTGAAACAGCAGTAGTAGTTTTTCCATGCAAACAATATCCTCAAGTATTTAGACTAGTTGGAAATATAGAATAAGGGAGTTTCACCTATGCCATAACAGGAACATAAAAATAGAAGTTGATTTAATCCTCTAAATAGCTTTTTAACTTTGTTATTGTGATTTCCATTTCTAACATACTAAATTGTATACTCCATTGGGTTAAACAATTGATCTATGATGTGAATACCTTGCAAGTATCAGAGGTGGAGTTTTGATATATATTTCCTCAGGTAAAATATCAGAACAGAGTTACTTGACTTTCTAAAACAATACAACTTTTGTATTCCAAAAGTAAATAATCTATTGCATAAATAATTATCTATCAATCATTAATATTCTAGGGTAGAGAAGGAGGTAAATAAGCTATGCTTTTCAGAGGACACTTCAATGTAATTACTTCTCATGTTTTATTCTAGAAAATATTCAGATGACTGTAAACATTTACATGTCTTCTTTTTAAAAAGTGTTATTTTTTGAAACTTAAACTACTGAAATGCTCTGATGATAAATAACATGTAGAAAAAAAAATTCATCCTAAACCTGTCACCAAATTTGGCTTGAGAGAGTTTTGTCTGTGCTAACATATACCTCTTATTACCAAACCGTGATCTCACCTGAGACCTATAATAACATACTTCCTCAATGACTTTATAAGAAACAAATGTTTGGTGGGTCTTACTGTAGATTTACTGAAGATTCTAATTTAGTAACTTTGAGGTGGGACCAAGGATTTTCACTTTTAACAAGAGAACCAGTACATTTGATATGCAGGAAATTTGGGAAAGGACTATTTAAGGCAAGGCAAGAAAGGAAAAGTTTAAATATATATACTAAGTACTAGATAGTTTCCAAATTATACATAATTTAACCTTCATAAAAATTTTGTAACCCAGGTTACTTTATTTTATTTTATTTTTATGTTTTTATTTTAAAGATGTGGGGTACAATTCAGGATTAGGTATACAGATGTTCATTATGCAGATACCCTTGTTGATGAGCTGTGCCACTTCCTCCCCTGGCAGTTTCCTTCATCTGCCAATCCCACCCCCCCTTCCCTGGCAGTTTTCCATTACTGCCAATTCCTCTCTTATTGTATTATGATACTTGTTCAAGGTACGCTGATGAGTGAGAACATATTGTTCTCAGTTCTTTGTTTCTGTGATAGATCACTGAGTATTATAGACTTTAAATTCATCTAAGTTGCTGTGAAGTCCATATGTTTGTCCTTCTTTATGGCTGCGTAATATTCTATTGTGTATATTTACCACATTTTTTTTCTCCAGTATAGCTTTGATGGGCAGCATGGTTGGTTCTATGTTTTTGCTATTGTGAATAGAACTGCAACAAACAAGCGTATGCAGGTATCTTTTTTTGTAGAATGATTTGAGTTCCTCTGGGTATATTCCCAATAGGGGAATTGCTGGGTCATATGGAAGGTCAATTTCTAGTTCTTTTGGAAATCACCACACTATCTTCCAAAGAGGTTGCACTAGTTTGCATTCCCACCAGCAATGTAGATGCGTTCCTTTTTCTCCACATCCTCGCCAGCATTGTTGTTTTTTTATTAATGATGGCCATTCTTACTGGGACTAGTTGGTATTTTTAAAGGAGATAAACCAAATTTTAGAATTATTAATGTTCTTGCTCATGAACACACAAAAAATAAGTGGGTTGAGGGTGGAAGATATCATTTTCCTAAAAAACTCATACTTGACCCCACTATTATATGTATTTTATACATTTTGGGAACTAATTAAAGCGTCCACTAATAATTATTGTAATTTCTTAACATTAGACTATGATGAAAATTTGCTCCTCCAATTTGTGTCAGTTTTAAGTGACATGAATCTAGGGAAAGTGCTTTAGTGTAGATGATTTCTTTAGAGATACCACTTTGAATCAAACCTGAATATACCTTTTCAAATTCACAATGTATTAATAATAAATTTCACTGTGTACAATAAATTTATTATAAATTTTATTTGTGTATCTAAGGTTTACATACCATTAAATATTTCATTTTCAAACAATTGCAATATGTTTAAACTATTTTTTAAATCTGAATGTAATGTTCTCAGCTGAATTCTTGAGGTGTAAAACTGAGCAAATTTAGAGTATGACAAAGATTAGCCGGGCTCGGTGGCTTAGCCTGTAATCTCACGCCTTTGGGAGGCTGAGGTGAGTGGATTGCCTGAGCCCACAGGTTCGAGACCCGCCTGGGCAGCGAGACCTCATCTCTACAATAAATCAAAAAATCAGCTGGGCATGGTAGCGTATGCCTGTAATTCTGGCTACTTGGAAGGCTGAGGTGGAAGGATCGCCGGAGCCCAGCAGGTCGAGGCTGCGGTGGCCAGAAGCGTCCACTGCACTCCAGTCTGGGAGACAGAGTGAGACTCCAACTCAAAAAAAAAAAAAAAAGATTAAATTACCTTCAAAAAGGATATTAAAGTTAAATAAAGTTGCATATTAAGAGCTAAAGTTTTTTTTATGTTAACAAGGTATTGTGGATTATCCAGGACTCATTTTAAAGGTATTCTAATATGTCAAGTGTACTAAATATGAGGTAAAGCAGTTATCATAGGGTACTAAAAGTAGCCAACCATACTGTATCAGAAGAGTTTTGATATTTTAGAATAATATGTTATAGTCAAGAATATCACTTTTTTAAGATCATGAAATTATACCCAGATTAAGGCAAAGTATCAAATACATAAATACTCATAAAACCATTAGTGAAATTAATAATTTATTATGAATACATGAAAAAAATATTAGAGATATATAGAGAAGAATATTTCCACCTAACAACCTTCAATTTATTGTATGCTTAAGCTATTTTCATTTTGAAATAAAAGAGGAAAAAGTAAAACGATAACATCTTAGAAATGCATACTTAAGCCGGGTTTGGTGGCTCAGCCTGTAATCCCGCTCCTTGGGAGGCAGAGGTGAGTGGATTGTCTAAGCCGGAGGGTTCAAGACCCGCCTGGGCAACTTGGTGAGACCTCATCTCTACAATATATCAAAAAATTAGCCGGGCTTTGTAACTCGCGCCTGTAGTTCCAGCTACTTGGAAGGCTGAGGTGGAAGAATTGCTGGAGCCCAGCTGGTTGAGGGTGCAGTGGCTGGGAGCGGCCATTGCACTCCAGTCTGGGCGACAGAGTGAGACTCCAACTGAAAAAAAAAAAAAGAAAGAAATGCATATTTAATAACAGGATTGATGTGGAGATTTTATTACATCACAAATGAATAAATGGAACATATTAAAAATATGTAAAACATATAGCAATAATAGAAGAGTCAATAGAATAGTACCAAATAATCAGAATTAGGAAAGCTATGAAAATGAAAGTAAAATTAATAATAACACAGCAAATAAAAGTAAAGTAAAAGCAAGACAAGAAAATTACTGGGTTTAAAGAAAAGCAGCCTAAATGTATTATGAAATTTAAATAGAGGAAAGACATCAGTATAAACACCTGAAAAATTTGGTAAGATGTAAAATTATAATCAACTGGTCTGTCAACCATTATCACGTATGACTTTCACAACTGGGTTTTTTACAATCACAGATTTAATTATTTTGTGGTTGCATAAAAGTGACAAGTTTGAAGTACTTAATTTCATAAAAATTTTATTTTGAAAATGATGACTGAATATCTTTAATAAGCAAAGCTCTATCTTGACGTGATAAATACTGAGTTGTTTTATAACTTAGTGTTTTATGTGTTTGAAAAATGTCTTTATTCTTTGTTATTGAAAACAATTTTATTGGGTATAGATTTCTGTCATCAGTAATTTTTTTTTTTTTTTTTTTTTTGAGTTGGAGTCTCACTCTGTCGCCCAGACTGGATTGCGGTGGCCGCTCCCGGCCACTGCAGCCTCTACCTGCTGGGCTCCGGCGATCCTTCCGCCTCCGCCTTCCAAGTAGCTGGAACTACAGGCGTGCGCTACGTCACCCGGCTAATTTTTTGATTTATTGTAGAGATGAGGTCTCACCAAGTTGCCCAGGCGGGTCTCGAAACTGCGGGCTCAGGCAATCCACTCACCTCGACGTTCCAAGGCGCGGGATTACAGGCTGAGCCACCGAGCCCAGCTATCAGTCACTTTTTTAAGGAGCACATTGAAGATACTACTTCATATAGTGGCTCCTCTTTTTCCTGTTGACAATTTTGAGATCTTTCTAAAGAAATTTCTGTGATATAACTGTTATTTTTTCTCCAACTCCTGGTTCCTCTTCATGGTATATTGTTTCCCAAAATGTCTTGTGAATTTTAATGTGAACTACTCATTTTCTTTTGAACTTTATCTGTGGGAATTTGTTAAGACCTGGGTAGACTTGAACATGTTTAGAGAAAATGTGCATTTGTTTCTGCCAATTTTTCAACTGTATTATAATTATCAAATATTTTAACTTAAGTATTTACCCTCAAGTTTGTTTTAGAATATATAGATTATTTAAATTCACAAGAACAATAACATGAAAAACCTCTGAAAACTAATTTGTGATTACTAACTGTAAGAAAATCTTACTCCATGATGTACTGTTCCAGTGTCAAGACAATCAATTGTTGTGCTCTCTAGGTAGCCAAGTCCTTTTCTTTTTCATTATTTCCTCAGTGTGTGAATATTTTCCTCTAGGAAAATATTTTCCTCTAGGAAAGACCATTGGTTTTATCTCCCATCTCTCATATCCTATACACAAGTAAAGAAAAAGCTCAAGTTTTCTAGAATTCAGTAGTATTCATAGAACACAGTTTTCCTTGGTGTATCCTTTCCTCACTGGAATATTGCAATCAAAACATTTGGGTGGTTGAGATATATGCATTGTATAGTTTTTCACTTGTTGAGAGCTCAGTCTTAATTTTTTCCATTCTACCAGAAAATGTGTTTTGTTTCAAGAAATAATAATAATAACTATTATTATTTAGAAAAAATAAATTATCTGATTACTTAAATCTAAAGTACATTAGATTGATTTTATAGTTTCAAAGATCATTTTTAGCACTAAAACTTTTATCCTATTCTAAGCAAGAAGCCTAACATACAAACAAAATCCTCATATTGAACCTGATCACAGTGAATGAGTGGTAGGAAGGATAGAAATGCAAAAAGGAAAATTATGCCTATGAAAATAACTCTGAGGGAAAAAATGGAAGAGTAGAGATCATGTATTTGAATTTAATAAAGCATATGGACAAGTAGACTACAAATACATATAAATGAGAATAATTTTGAGTTTAAAAATTTTGCAAAAAAGGTATGATTTTGAATAAATAATGACAAATTGATTATGCACAACATAGGAAGCCATAGAAAAGAACTTGTATCACACTGGATGTTTTCTAAGACCATCTGTTATTAAAATACAATATAAATGATTTTTTTTTTTTTTTTTTTGAGTTGGAGTCTCACTCTGTCGCCTAGACTGGAGTGCAGTGGCCGCTCCCGGCCACTGCAGCCTCGACCTGCTGGGCTCTGGCGATCCTTCCGCCTCAGCCTTCCCAGTAGCCGGAATTACAGGCATGCGCTACCACGCCCTGCTGATTTTTTGATTTATTGTAGAGATGAGGTCTTGCTGCCCAGACGGGTCTCGAACCCGCGGGCTCAGGCAATCCACTCACCTCAGCCTCCCAAAGGCACTGGATTACAGTCTGAGCCACCGAGCTCAGCTTAAATGAATATTTTTAATGAGACAAAAAGTAACTGCTTAAGGAAAGAGTGGGGAGAAAAGGGATAGAGGAACGTTTGCTTAATAATGCATTGGAGCTGGGCACAGTGGTTCACTCCTGTAACCCCAGCACTTGGGGGCGGAGGGGAGTGGATTGCCTGAGATCAGGGTTTCAAGACCAGCCTGGGCAACATGGCTTTGGAGACTTTGTGTCCACAATAAAGCAAAAAATTAGCTGGGTGTGGTGGCGCATGCCTGTGGTTCCAGCTACTTGGAAGGCTGAAGTGGAAGGATTGTCTGAGCCCAGCAGGTCAAGGCTGTGGTGGCCGTGAGTGAGCCACTGCGGTCCAGCCTGGGCAACAGAGAGAGACTCTGACTCAAAAAACAAACAAAATAGTCTTTAAAACTTTTTAAACTGTCCCATTTTAGCATACAATTATTAATTTTGAAACTTTCTATTTTAGAATAAGCATTACATAACGTGTGGTATGATGATATGCCTAATGTTTTTAAAAGTAGGTAAAACTAATTGCAGTGAAACAATTGGGGCCATCCCTGTGAAAGATCAGATTTGAAAAGGCTAGGAGAAAGGCGGCCATGGATCAGTTTAAACATTGAGTAGTTGTCCAAAATCATTCCGTTATAGAAAACATGAAATTCTAGAAAAACATTTGTAGAATAAGAAAAGCTCTCTTGGTACTATATGAGATTGTAAAAAGAATTCTAAATTGATAATCCTCTCATTTCCTCCTCTCTAATTCCTCTATTTTTGTCACACCTTTTTGCAGTCTTCAGGTGATTAAGTCTACTACTAATTATAGAATGCAGACCTATAACTCCATCTTTAAATGTATAGGTACTGTCTCATTTGCCAAATATAAGCATATTTCATTTATTCAGTCAGTTGTTCACTCATTTATTTATTCATTCATTCAAGAATTTAAGACCCTATAGTACTTTTACTCACAATCATGTATCAGTGAAAGTATCTAATGCTACTTCTGATTCTGAATGATCTTTTCTTAATGGCATAACCATTCTAAGTAATGTATCTGAAATTGAAGAACTGAACAAATCATTCAGCTTTAAATTACTTCAAAATGCTGTTTTAATTTTCCAAGCTTCATCATTAGATGACAGGATCATTAGAGTATAATCAGGGAGAAAATAAAAAGGCAGTTATATACTTCTAGAATAATAGATACTGCATTTATCCTCTCAACTGAAATAACCAAATACATGAACAAAGTATATGAAACATATATGGCTCACAAGACAGCGGCAATCAGAAAAACAAGTGAGTCTTGTATAATAAGAAACAAATGAGGTGAGCCCTTCGATTTCTCCCTTGAGAGAGTTTTAGAGAGTGTTTTCAGAGAATGGTGCAGAGCATGCCAGAGGAAAATCATGGAGTTAGTTAGTATGACAGAACATTGAAGAAGAGAAAGCTCGACAAACCAAACAAATGAAACAACCCTCAAGAATTCTGCATAAGCCGGGCTCGGTGGCTCAGCCTGTAATCCCGCGCCTTTGGGAGGCTGAATGGATTGCCTGAGTCCGCGGGTTCGAGACCTGCCTGGGCAGCGAGACCTCATCTCTACAATAAATGAAAAAATCAGCCAGGCGTGGTAGTGCATGCCTGTAATTCCGGCTGCTTGGAAGTCTGAGGCGGAAGGATCGCCGGAGCCCAGCAGGTCGAGGCTGCGGTGGCCTGGAGTGGCCACTGCACTTCAGTCTGGGTGACAGAGTGTGACTCCAACTCAAAAAAAAAAAAAAAAAAAAAAGAATTCTGCATAAAATCCATTTCTTTTCTTTCTTTTTTTTTTTTTTTGAGTTGGAGTCTCACTCTATCACCCAGACTGGAGTGCAGTGGCTGCTCCTGCACCACAGCCTCAACCTGCTGGGCTCCGGCAATCCTTCAGCCTCAGCCTTCCAAGTAGCTGGAATTACAGGCATGTGCTACCACGCCCGGCTAATTTTTTGATTTATTGTAGAGATGAAGTCTCGCTGCCCAGGCGGGTCTCGAACCCGCGGGCTCAGGCGACCCACTCATCTCAGTCTCCCAAAGCGCTGGGATTACAGGCTGAGCCACTGAGCCCGAGCCCGGCCATAAGATCCATTTCATATATTTAGCTGAGTACTGATCAGCACATATAGAGGAAAATGCCTAAAGCCAAGGAAAGTACCCCCCAAAATGATTAGTGCACAAGGTGTGGAATAGTGTTTATTCTTAACACGAGATAGACAAATCTCAAAATTCACAAGACACTGTAACGTAAACAGAATTGTCTTCTCTTAGTAATGTAGAATGATTAACCCTAGAAATAGCACTACTATAGTAACAAATGTGAGTAAAAAAACTTAACTGTATATTTCAAAAATATTTACAGAAACACAAAAATATCTATTATAATAATATAATCAAATGAGAATAATCCAGAATTCACACAGATGTTAGAATTAGCAGAAAAAGAACATTTATTATAACTACCTTCAAAAGTTAAACAGAGACATGAAATATGTTTGAATAAACAAATCAAAATTCTGGAGAGGAAAAGACAATGTGAAAACTAAAAAATACAACAGATAGAGTTAATGGAACCTCCCCTCAAAAAAACAAGTCTCAATATTATAAAATAGTTCCAGACACAAAAATTATTTTCTCTGACCACTATGCAATTAAATTATAAATAAGCAACAAAAATATATAATTACAAAATTCAAATTTTGGAAATTAAATAACATATTGTTTAGTAAACCATGCATTAAACAAAAAGATCAAAATGGATATTAGTATTTTTCATGTTCTCACTCAGAAGCAGACCCTGAACGTTTATTATAATACTATGAGAAAGAGATTGACAATAGTGGGACACTGCCAGGGAGCAGGGGGACATATCACATCAATAACGGTAACTGATTTCAAACCAGGCTAAGTGGGGACCAAAGTAATAAGGAATGAACTAGTGATACACACCAATAACATGGTGAGTGTTAACATAATATGCTGTCAGAAGGATATCAGGTTAGAAAGAGTACATACTGTATGATTCTGTTTATATAAAACAATAGAAAAGGTTAATTTATAATGGCAGCAAAAAATAATTTACTGATTTTCTAGGAATGGGTGGGGCAAGAACAGGTAGAGGTGAGGAGGAGTTATTACAAAGGCACACACAGCATGTAATCAATACATATTGCAGTTTTGACGGCAACTATTTTCTTAAATGGTGAACCAAGAAAAAGTAGCATTATAATGGAGGTATAATGAATTTAATTTTAGATTCAATAAGCTTGTGACACATAAGGGACTTTTGCAGTATGACATTCATCTAGATATTCAGGCCTGAAACTCAAGAATGAGCATTTTGTTGGAGATTATATATATATATATATACACATACATATATATACATACATATATATAATTATGATAATAATGCTAATTCTAACTAACATTGCATTCATGGGCTAAATTGTTATTGCTCTATAAGAATATGTAGAATCAAACAAAACAAGGGACAAGCAAAAGGTAACATGGAGCAACACTCTAAAGGATACAGAGAAAAACAAGTAGTAAGATATTCACATTTTAAGAATACTTATATAACCTCATAAATATCCTCCTTCCTTCCTTCCTTCCTTCCTTCCTTCCTTCCTTCCTTCCTTCCTTCCTTCCTTCCTTCCTTCCCTCCTCCCTCCCTCCCTCCCTCTTTCCTTCCCTTCCTCCTTCCCTCCCTCTCTCCCTCCCATCCTTCCTCTTGTACTTTCTTCCCTGTTTTATCCCTTGCTCTCTTAAAAAAAAAAAAAAAAAAATTATTAAAGATATGGGATTGGTCAGACTTGGTGGCTCAGCCTGTAATCCCAGCACTTTGGGTGGCTGAGGCGAGTGGATTGCCTGATCCCACAGGTTTGAGACCTGCCTGGGCAACTTGGTGAGACCTTGTCTCTACAATAAATCAAAAATTAACCATGCTTGATAGCACGTGCCTGTAGTTCCAGCTACTTGGAAGGCTGAGGCAGAAAGATCGCTGGAGCCCAGCAGGTCCATGCTGGGATGGCCATGAGCATGCCACTGCACTCCAGCCTGGGCGACAGAGTGAGACTCCAACTCAAAAAATAAAAATAAAAAAAGATATGGGGTACAATTCAGGGTTAGGTATGCAAGTGGTCATTGTGCAGGTAAAGTTTGGGCCTCACTTTGCTCCCCACTTCACCTGGTTTGAGATCAGGTATCCTTATTGATGAAGTGTGCCTCCCCTCCTCCGCTGGCAGTTTCACACTGCTGCCAATCCCTTTCTTGTAGTAATATGATAATTTTTCAGGATCTGCTTATGAGTAAGAACATTTGGTGCTCAGTTCTTTGCTTTTGTGATAGATCAATGAGTATTATAGACTCTAAATCCATCCAAGTTGCTGAGAAGGTCATAATTTTGTCCTACTTTATGGCTGTGTAATATTCCATTGTGTTTATGTACCACATTTTTTAAATCCAGTCCACTTTCAATGGACAGCACGATTGGTTTCATGTTTTTACTATCATGAATAATGCTGCAATAAACATGTGTGTTCAGGTATCTTTTTTATAGAGTGATTTGAATTCCTCCAGGCATATTCCCAGAAGGGGGATTGCTGGGTTGTATGAAGGTTGATTTTTAGATCTTTTAGGAATTGCCACACTGTTTTCCACAGAGGTTGTACTAGTTTACACTCCCACCATCAGTGTAGAAGTGTTCCCTTTTCCCTGCATCCTCTCCAGCATCTGTTGTTTTTTGAGTTATTGATGATGGCATCCTGACTGGAATTAGGTGGTATCTCAGTGTGGTTTTAATTTGCATTTCTTTTATGATTAGTGAGACTGAGCATTTTTTAATGTATTTGTTGGCTGCTCGTATGTCTTCTTCTGAGAAGTATCCATTCATACCTTTGCCCATGTTTTAATAGGGCAGTTTGTTTTTTTTTCTTTTTGGTATGTTTGAGTTCCTTATAGATCCTAGATGTTAGGCCTTTGTGAGATATACAGTTGGCAAATATTTTTTCCCTTTCTGTGGGCTGTCTCCCCATTCTCTTGATGATTTCCTTTGCTTTGCAGAAGCTTTTCATTTTGATGTGGTCCAATCTGTCTCATTATTTTTATTTGGGTTTTTGATCAGTAATTGGCTGACAGTTCCAATTTCCATAAGGGTGTTTTCTGCATTTTCTAATGGTTCTTATAGTTTGAGGTTTTACATTAATGTCTTTGATCCAAGTTGATATTTGTGAAGGGTCTTGTTTTAATCTTCTGTGTATAGTCAGTCAGTTTTCCCAGCACCATTTACTGAATAAGTTCCCCTCTCCCTAGTGGTTGTTAGCGGAGACTTTGTCGTCAAAATGAGTTGGCTGCGAAACTGAGGTTTTGCTTCCAGAATCTCTATCCTATCCCACTGATCTATATGCCTATTCTGATACCAATACCAGACTGTTTTGATTATAATAAATTATAATAAAGTAAAAGTCTGGAATTATCTTGCTCATTTTGTATCAATTCAATGCACATTCACTTGACACTCAAATTTTCAAGGTACTGGACCTTAAGGGTTCTAGATATTAGTTAATTGAGTCATCCTATTAATTATATACTCATTTATTTTACAAATATTTGCTATTTACCTTTCAGCATTCAGGATCTGTTATAGAAACTACAGATAGCACGTTGAATTGCACAAACATCCTCCATGCTCTTGTGGAACTTACAAGTGTGAGGGGACAAAAAATAAACAATAAAACATAAACTAAAAGGGATGTAATTATATATATAAAACGATACATGCATGTACATATATATACATATATAATATATATAAATAGCCATGGTTTATGTAAATAGTTTTACATGTACACATACACATATGACAGATACTTCAAAAACTTTAAAATCCATTGAGGAATACCATTTGGGTGATATAAAATATGTCACATTGTGGAACAATATGTGGAAGAGGTGGGAAAGATCAGTTGTATTTTTCTGTAATCTCCACAGTAAGATTTAGTTGAAAGAGTGTGGACTTTGAGACCAATCAGACTTATGTTTGATTTTTGACTTAACTTGTATTAATTGTGTAACCTTCAGAAAATTTAATCAGCTCTCTAAAAATCATGGGTCATCACATAAACACGGGATACTAAAATACACTAGAATGGGTTATTATGAAAGAAAAATGTTGTAATACTTAGTGAAGTTAAAACTGCCCAGATGATATATTAACTAACAGCAATAAATGTTAACTCTTTTCTCACAAAATAGATTACTACTGTATAAATT
This sequence comes from Cephalopachus bancanus, assembly GCA_027257055.1. Taxonomy (NCBI): domain Eukaryota; kingdom Metazoa; phylum Chordata; class Mammalia; order Primates; family Tarsiidae; genus Cephalopachus; species Cephalopachus bancanus. The sequence continues at coordinate 7,932,193 of JAPVLO010000024.1, read as the reverse complement.
CAAATTAATCCCATGTAATTTTACAGTAACTAGTTAGCATATTTTTATAGATAAGTGTAATAATAGTGAATGATAATGTCACTGCCTCAAATATTTCTCATTTCAAGCCAATTTTGCCCATTATTAGGAATAGTTAACATTTTCTTTCCTTTGGATAAGGTATCTTATATATTTAAATAGCCTGTTTTAATGAACTAGCTACATAATTATTGCTATTAAAAATGTTATTTTATCTTTTAAATTAGTATGCTGTACTTTAGGATCCTTTATAATTTCTTTTGATTTGTCAAAAAAAAGTTTCAGTAGAGGATTAGAAATAATCATATTGTTCTTTCATCTTTACCCTTAGTAAAGTCAATAGTATAAGTGATGTAAAATCGAATGGCCATGTTTTTTAATTCTCAGTATATTTTTGAAAGATTAAAAATATTTTATTTAAGACCAAGTTTTCTCTATATTGAGGAAGAGTATTTTAGTGATATAAAATACCTTCCTACTGAAGTCGGGTCTTTTTTGTTTGCTTGTTTGTTTCTAAAGTGTGACTTATGTCATGCTAATTAGGAGTTGCCTGCTCATAAATAACTCTTCCTTGAATGGCAGAAATTATCTCCTTAAAATTAATTCAAGTATATATTTCCTCTCTCAATATGGCCTTTACAAAAAGATTAAAGTAGCTTATTTCTTTGTCTATATAAAATCAGTTTAATAAAAACCGTGCCACCAATTTTGGAACAAATGAAAAGATCTTAAATGTACATTTCTGTTCAAAGACACTACTGATTTTTCATTACTAGTGAAATACTAAAAATGTACCCTAAAATCAAGAAAATATAATATTCATTGAGACTTACAGAATTACCAGAATTTATAAATGATTGATGTCCTCACATTTACCATTTGCATTCTGGTAATTTTATTTAGAGGTCAGTATTGCATATTATTGTCAAACATTAAATCTGTCTTTATTATTGCATATTATTTATATATAAAATGTGAGAATGACTGAATACTTCAGTTTTTCTAATAAAAATGATCCACTGTCAATAATAGTGATGACAAGTTATCTAAAATGTATTAAAACCTTAAATAAATAATATAAGATCATGTTCTGAGTGCTTACTTTTAGTAAAAAGAATTCTGGGGGTTGGGTGCAGTGTCTCAGGCCTGTAATCTCAGCACTTTGGGACCCAAAGTGGAAAGATCCCTTGAGTCCAGGAGTTCAAGACCAGCTTGGACAGCATAGAAAAACCTTGTCTCTACAAAAAATTTTAAAAATTAGCTGAATGTGGCAGTTGCAACTGTAATCCCAGCTACTCGGGATACGGAAGTGGAAAAATCATATGAGCCCAGGAGGTTGAGGCTGCTGTGAGCCATGATCATCGTGATCATGCCACTGCACTCTGGCCTGGGTGACTAAGTAAGATCCCAACTCAGAAAAAGACTTCTGGGTACTTTATTTATGCTATTATTTAGTGCTCATAAAAGTCTTATGTTAAAAATTTAAATGAGATTTGTTACACAGCTTACCTAAACAAACAAAACAAAAATCTCAAATACAGGAGCAGGAATTTAAATGTGAATGTTTCTGATTCAAAAACAGCATAATGTTATCTTCATAAAACATAAAAATCCATATTTTTAAAAACTGTATTTTGTTGTAGAGTTGTAGACTTTTCTTGTCTTTCATGTCTAGACCCAGATTTAAAGTTATCTTATAATTCGGTCAATCATATATCTTTTGATTAACCTAAAGTCAACCTATTAGTAGCCTTACTTACATGTATAAAATACCTTTTGCATATAATGAGTGACAACTCATCATAGTTACCTATTATACCCACAATCAAGGAAAGTGTCAAGTCACTGGAGTCATTTTAGTTTTTAGTATTCTGGCTCCCATAGCTTCAATTCCTTTCTTAAAACACAATTATCATTTTTTTCCTTTCACATATATTTGAAAAGAGTTATAATATAATAACTTATATGACTTTATTATCCTACTGAGCTTTTCACCATTCCCCTTTGATTGAAGGTAGAGGCTACATGCTTAGAATAATCACCTGGACATCAGAGTGACACAAGTTCCATGACATTTCACAAAAGTCAGTTCTGCCAGAGATTATGGATGACACATCTTCAAATGTCAAATGTTCACAAGGAGATTAGAAACGGACTATTCAAGACAAGATTTACTTATTCTCAAACTGATTTATCATGTTTCTCTTGATTTGCTAATTCTGGTATTGTTTGGGAAGTAGCCAGAAATGAAATGAGGTTTTAAGAGTTACCTAAGGGTAAATGTCCTCCTGAAAGAGATAAAAGTTAGGGACAACAATATGTATGTTTAAACAAAGCTTCTTGTGGTACATTTTTGTGTTTTTTTAATGTAACCACTTGATTGCCAACATAAAAACCTAAAGTTGCAATAAACTGGACATTGCTGCATTTTTCCTTAAGATTCCTTATGAAGTCAGAAATCCACTCAAACTAAAAAAATGGGAATCCTGGCCCTGCTATCAACATATTTTCATTAACTTTAAGGCAGTACTTTCCTCATTCCAAAATAAATGTGGTGCCTTTAAACAAATGAGAATATTCCTTTTCTAACATTAAGACATGAGGGCCTTAGAGAAAAATAAAAACTAAAACCACCCATTGCTTTTGTTTATTTAGTGTGGAGTTAGAAAAGAGAATAGATAGATGTACTTAGAAAATACATGAAGGAATCTTGAAGATTGCACCTAAAAGGGACAACAAAAAATTGAGAAATAAAAATGTATTTTTATGAATTTCATAAATTACTGTTTGACTGGATATGTTAAATTAAGAGGTTAAAAACAAGATAGCTAAATATTTTTGTTTCAATTATCATAAATAAATAAGAAAGGTGGGTCAACAATACTAGAAGGTTTAAAAAGAAATTCGTTTTTCTATTGCCATATTATCAATTGTCATGGTATTCTTAAGTAATGTGAAGTTACAATAGACTAGGCTGTAAACTGGGTGAAGTGATTATGGTATGATTCATAGGTTTATGCTATTGCAATTTGTATTCCTATCTTGAAACTAATACCATGATTAGACCAATTTCCACATTTACCACACATTTAAACACAGAAAAACTCATAAACTATATTGCCTCACCAGATATACATTATTTTTTCCAATTAGATACTTAAGATTGCTCTTTCAAAGCATAAAGGAATTATTTAAAATAAAACTCATTATTTATTAACTTAAGCTATCAAATTTACCCCCAGTCTTTCATTTGAATACAACCTGCTTTCACGCTTCAGGCTGGTAAAATGGTGCAGAGTTTTTCAATAAAGCAAAGGCAGAGGGAATCAGATGCGTGTTCATAAAACAACCAAGGAAAACAAGCGGGATAAGCAGAAATACATTGCAGAGTCAATTCGCAGTCAAGAAGAACTGACAAAAAGCAGCCAGCTATGGCAGAACTCCCACTGAGGTGGTCCTATTTTTAAGCAGAGCCCAGAGCTTGTGAATAGAGTCTATTATTTCTTCCTATTTTAATTCAATAGAAACTGAGCAAAGCAGATTCCAATTCCATCATCAAATTAGGTAGAGCTAAGCAGAATGGATTTTACACTGTCAGCACAGAATCTGAGAGAAGGTGACAGAAAGCAAGAGAGCCAAAGCATTTTAAACTTTATTTTAATTTCTCGTTTGATTAAAATAGATTTCAAAGTGTCCAAATTAGACATTCTAAGGTCAATTTGAAATTTGGCAGTAGCATGCAAGGTGTAGCTCAAACTGTAAATCCAGCTAGGAACAATATAAATTTTATGAGAGCTTTGTAAATTCCAGCTTCTAATATCTTGCAAAGCTGCCTAAACTATATACCGCAACTATTTTTATTTTCTGGATTTTATGATACTTTGCACTCAGTTTTTAAATAGAATTTTAAAACAAATTAAATTCCTTCCCACATCAATGATCAATATGTGTGTGTGTGTGTGTGTGTGCATGCACACATGTGAATGGGTGAATGTGTTTTTTGCTCTTTGCGTCTTTTCTGATGTAGATTCTCTCTAGGTACAGAAAATTTAAAAATTTTTTTTTCCAAAGTTGACATTAGCATGAGTATATATCTTTAAAAATACCTGATATCAATTTAGTCTAACTACAATCCTAATTTTTAAATATTATTTAAACCTAAGAAAAGTTTAATATATCCTCAAAAGTGGGGAGGAACACAGAAATCTGGGTGACATAGATCCTTAGAGAGGCAGAGGGAGTCCTAGAGCTCAGACATCACCTAAAATAATACAGCCCAACTGTGTCTTCAGCCTAACTTTATGCAGTGAAAGCCCTGAACACTGGTTCTGATTAGTTGTCCACACATTCATTCCTTTTTTCCACCATTACTCATTGCCTTCTTGTCAAAGACTATGAGCACTTGCCATAGTATCGTGATTCAGAATATCTTTATAAAAAACAGATAACCGGGCTCAGTGGCTCAGCCTGTAATCCTGCGCCTTTGGGAGGCTGAGGTGAGTGGATTGCCTGAGCCCGCGGGTTCGAGACCCGCCTGGGCAGCGAGACCTCATCTCTACAAGAAAATAAAAAAATCAGCCAGGCGTGGTAGCGCACACCTGTAATTCCGCCTACTTGGAAGGCTGAGGCGGAAGGATCGCAGGAGCCCAGCAGGTCGAGGCTGCGGTGGCCGGGAGCCACCACTGCACTCCAGTCTGGGTGACCGAGTGAGACTCCAACTCAAAAAAAAAAAAAAAAAAAACAGAGATAGACATAAAAATAGATTTTAAAAACAGATAAAACGAGTATTAGCTTCATGATATTTTATTGCGTGCATCCTGGGAAGTAATAAATTAATTCCTACACAACTTTTGGCAAAGCATTAAAGAGAGTGATAAAAAATACAGTATGTTGGTAAAGTCAATAACTAAGTTTTTAGCCATGGAATTAGCTTTGAACATTGGCTCATTTGCTTTTACTCTCCTGCAAACAAGATGTCCTTGAAGGGATAATAGATAAACATAAAATATGCTTCATATTACAAAAGGAAACATAGCTGATTATAGAAAGAAATTCAAAAATGGCAATGTTTTAGAGAGAGTTCTTAGAGAATACCTCACTAAAAATGTGGCATTTGGACAGAGAGCTGATGAAACATAAAACAAGAAAGAATGATCAATATTTGGAAAGAATCAGAAAATGGAAACATAAGTTCAATGACCATGACAAGTAACAAGCTTGCTTTAATCAAAGAACATCTAGAAGGCTGTTACTGCTGAAGATGAGGGAAAAAAAATTATAAGATTTAGTGAAAGTATAAAAGGAAATGCATGATAAATACACTTTATATTAAAAATATTTATTTATAACACCAATATTTCTATATAAGTTAAAAGCTGTCAACACTGGGAAAATGATGAGACAAGTAAGTTCTGGAAAATCCCACTTTGCATGTCAGGATATGTTTCCTTATGAAAATTGTAAATATGTTGCCTCAATTCAATGTTTATAACTGAAAAATGTTGAAAAACTTAGGTGAGATTTTCATCTCTATTTCCATATTTTAAAAAATATCCTGAATTTCTGGGAAGGCAATGACTAAACACTCAGATTGCCTGAGTTCCTATGCATGCACAACTCTGCGTGTGTTTCTGTGTGTAAGTGGGAATGTGAGAGGCTGACTGAGCGAGGACTCAGGAGCAAGTAGTCAGAACCCTCCTAGTGAAACTGCTGGTGCCATAACTTCTCTGCTTGGACCCTAGCACTTCCTGGAGTGCAGAAGCTGAGCACCATTTTCTCAAATCAACAGAGCTTTTCTGGGGAAGAATGGCTGGAGTGATTGCCTACCCCATCACCACAGAACTGGGCTGAATGCTGGTAGTGAGGGCCATGGAGGGAGTGCAGCAAGGGAGCCTGAGGCAGAGTCCCAAGGAAACAGTGGGGAGAGTCACCCTGAGCCTGGACTGGGCTCCAGTGCCTTTCCACCAGGTCTTGAGATCCAGAGACTGTGGTAACTGCTGGAGAGGGAGCTATGGAACCCATTGGTGACAGGAAGAGCAGCCAGCAGAGAAACTGAAAAACTCTTTAACGCTTGGGCAGAAAATTGCTCCAGGGAAACCTCTGTGGAACAGCAGAACTGCATCTTGAGACCAGGCACTATCTCTGTGTTGCATTTGGGCTGCTCTTTGCCACCTCAGAGAACATTGCCCCCAGTACACAAGACCTGGTGAGTAATTGCAGATGAGGAATCCCAGAAGATCCACCTTCCACTCTGAGCCAGCTGCCAGGCAATAGACACAGACAGCAGACAGCAGAACTGACAGAAAGGAAGGTTGGTGAGTGCCTGACTTCCCCCTGTCCCTAGCAACAAGTGAAAGGGATTTGAAGGGCAGAGCAGGGACAGGAGGCCTCATTCTCCTGCCATTAACTGGATGCCCTGGGAGCTGTGACAAAGCTGGGAGAAAAAAGAAGGGAGTGAGATCCTGAGAGAAGCTACATCAAGCATTTCAGTCTCCTTCCCTCACCCTAGCACTTCCTGGAGTGCAGAAGCTGAGCACCATTTTCTCAAATCAACAGCTTTTTTGGGGAAGAATGGCTGGAGTGATTGCCTAGCCCATCACCACAGCACTGGACTGAATGCTGGTAATAAGGGCCATGGAGGGAGTGCACGCATGTGATGGCTACCAATTGCAGGAAGCAGGGAGTGAAGATACTAATATCTTAAGTTTCAACAGTGAGGAGTAGAGAATCTGCCATAACAGACCTGCATTTGCAGAACCCATATTTCATACTAAAGCTGAGAACACTTTATCAACATTTTTCTTGAGGGAGGGAGTATTGGTTTGTTTGTTTGATTATCTTGTTAGGTTGTATTTTTTGTTGGTTTGTCTTTCTCTTTTCTTTCCTTCTTCTGTTTCTCTTTCTTTGTTCTTTTTCTGCTTTTTAATGGTTTCTTTCTTTCTTTTTCTATTTTTTATTGCTATTTTTCTCTGCTATTTTTCTCTCTTTCTCCTCCTTTCTCTTTTTTCTCTCTTTTCCATCTTATACCCTGTCTTGGACTCAGGGGCTATGCAAGCATATCCACTGTAGGGTCCTATTTCGCAGAGATGAATAGGAAGTCCCAGCTGATCCTTTCACCAGGTAGCAAATATTATGACCTGCCAATAGATTCAGAATCCTTGCAGTACTTCCACACCATAGTAAGTGCTCAAAATTGTAAAGAGACAGCACAATGCCCACCCTCAGCCCTACTTCATAATTGAACAAATCCTGGAACTCCAGTTCAAGGAAGGACAAACAGTAGAGCAAATATCAGAAATGACTGCTACTCCATTTTCCACTTAGCAATAGAATAAAAGAGAAAGACAAGAGAACCGCTACCAATGAAGAAAAAATTATGAAAAATTGTCAGTAGCCATCAGAGTCCCAGCAAAGAGTCAGTGCAAGAAAGGACAGCTACTGAACCACAAGCAATGACTATCCTCTGGAATGACAGTACTAAGAAGGTACTTACAGAGATCAGAGAATCATTGAATAGAATGAATAAAAGTCAGGAAATGCAAGGGCTAAAACTAAGTGAAATTGCAGTGGAGCTAGAATGGCTCAAGAAAGCATACTTAGAAATAAAAGAAATAAAGAACACCCAAGAAATAAATAACAAACTGACAAGCATGGGAAGCATTATTGACCAAGCAGAAGAAAGAATCTCAGAGCTGGAAGACCAAAATATGGAATTAATCCAATCTATTAAAAATATAGGAAAAAAAGATTAAGAGGAACTTTTTAAGAGATGTGCAATTTTATCAAGAAACCAAACTTATGTCTGATTGGAATACCTGAAATAGAAACAGAAGCAGAAAATACCTTGGGACAAACATCCAATTAGGTCATTCTAGAAAACTTCCTTCATCTGACCAAAGGGAAATTATATAAACACAAGAGATCCAGAGAACTCCTGTAAGATGTCTTATGAGAAGACCAACCCCTAGAAATATTTGCCTGCACAAAGTAGCTGTAAAAGAAAATATCCTCAAGGCAACAAGAGAAAAAGGTCAGACTACCTACCAAGTGAGTCTAATCAGAATTGCTGCAGAAAAACTACCCAGGCCAGAAGAAACTGAACCCCTACCTTTAATATTCTTAAAGATAAACAATTTCAACCAAGGATTTCCCACCCAGACAAGATAAGGTTCATCAGTGACAGAGAATTAAAATCCTTCCCAGACATCTAATCTCTAAGTTTATATGCTGCTTTCAGACCAGCTTTACAGGGGACCCTTGAAGAGTATTGTGCACAGAAGAAAAAAGAAACAAAAGAGAGACCTTATACTTCACAAGATCACAAACACAGAAGCAGCAGAACACACAGCATACCTGAAAAAATGAAAACACACAGATATATAAACACAAAAGCTAACAAAAAACAAAATGGCCTCATGCCAGGGACAAACTCTTACATTTCAATAATCAGCCTGAATATGAATGGTCTAAATGCACCACTAAATGACATAGAATGGCAAAGTGTATATAAAAAAAATATGACCCAGTAATTTGGTGCCTCAAGGAAACTTATTTCACCATGAAGTACACACATAGACTCAAAGTGAGAGAATGTAAAAGAAATTTTCTGGTTAAAGGATCATGAAAGAAGGCAGGAGTTACTATCTTAACATCAGACAACACAATCTCTAAGCTATCAAAAATTTTAAAAGATGCAAAAGGGCACTACTACATAATGATAAAAGGTTTGATCGATTAACAAGAAATATCCCTCCTAAACATATATGCACCCAACACAGGAGCACCAGTTTTTATGAAGCTTAAATACTCCACTAGCAACCCTAGATAGATCATCAAGGCAAAAAAAATCAAGAAAGAGATCTGGAACCTCAACTTGATGGTTAACCAATGGACTTAGTAGATACCTACAGAACACTCCACCCAACAAACACAGAATATACATTCTACTCATCACAAGATGGAATGTACTCTAAGAGCGACCACATTCTTGGCCACAAATCAAGCATAAACAAACTTCACAAGGTTGAGATAGTGCCATGCACCTTCTCAGATTACAGAGGAATATAAAAGATATCACCATTCACAAAATTCCTCCCAAATCCACAAAGACATGGACACTAAACAGCATGATGCTGAAAAACTACTGAGTCAACACATAACTCAAAACAAAAAGATTCCTGGAAACAAATGAAAATGAAAAATATCTTACCAAAACTTCCGGAATTCCATGAAATCAGTACAAAGAGGGGAACTTATATCTCTACAAAACACGTCAAGAAAATAAAAAGAGAAGTTTTCACAGTCTAACAAATCACTTAAGGAAGCTGGAAAGGCAAGACCAAAAAAAATCTAACTTCAGCAGAAGAATCCAGATCACCAAAGTAAAAGCTCAAATATGAGACACAGAAGACAAAAATACCATAGGAAAAAAAATCAACAAAACACAAAACTCGTTGTTTGAATGGATAAGCAAGTTTGAGGGACCCCCTAGCCTAATGACCAAGAAAAAGAGAGGAAAAATCCAAATAAACACAATCAGAAATGCAAAAGTTCAAGTCACAACTACCCTGAGGAAATACAAAAGATTATCAGAGATTACTATGCATACCTCTATGGAAACAAACTCAATAATCTAAATGAAATGGAGGATTTCATAGTGTCACACAACCTCCTAAGGTTGAAATAAGAAGAAATTGCAGTCCTAAACAGACCAATAACAACCCAAGAAATGTACTCTGTCATAGGAAAACAACCTACAAAAAAAAAAAAAAAAGCCCTGGAACAGATGATTTTCCAGTGGAATTCTACAAAATATACAAGGGGGAGCTGGCACCAATCCTATGGAACGTATTCCTGGCAATCAAGAAAGATGGAATTCTCCCCACATCATTTTATTAAGTTAACATCACACTGATACCCAAACTGGGTAAAGATCCAACAAAAAAACAGAACTACAGTCCAATATCCCTGATGAATATAGATGCAAAAATTCTCAAAAAGATTCTAGCGAATTGGGTTCAACAACACATCTAAAAAACATCCACTATGACCAAGTAGATTTCATCTCTGGGATTCAGGGCAGATTCAACATCTGTAAGACCATAATTGTAATTAAATACATCTCAACAGATGAAAAAACAAGAACCACATGATTATATCGTTAGATGGGGGAAAGGTTTTTAATAAAATCCAACATCCCTTCTTGATAAAAACCTCAAACACCTAGGCATAGAAGTTGAAATACTTCAAAATAGTAAGTGCCATCTATGATAAACCCACAACAAACATATTGCTAAATGAACAGAAATTGGAAACATTTCCTCTGAAAACCAGAATAAGACAAGGTTGCCCACTCTCACCCCTCCTGTTCAACTTTTTTTGGAAGTCCTATCTAGAGCAATCAGCCAAGAAAAAGGAAATCAGGTGTATCCAAATAGGAAATGAAGAAGTCAGGTTATCCTTCTTTGCTGACAATATGATTCTATACCTCAAAAATCAAGAGAATCTATCAAAAAACTCTTGGCACCGATAAATGACTTTGGCAAAGTCTCAGGTTACAAAATAATTGAGCAAAAGACAGTCATATTTTTATACACGAACAACAAACAGGTAGACAAACAAATGAAAAACACAATCCCATTCACAATAGAAAAAAGAAAGAAAGAAAGAAAGAAAGAAAAAGAAAGAAAGAAAGAAATACATTGGCATCTCCCTATTGAGAGAAGTGAAAGATCCTTACAAGAAAAACTATAAAACACTGGCCAAAGAAGTCAAAGATTACACAGACAAATGGATAAATATTTCATATTCATGGACTGGAAGACTCAACATTGTTAAGATGTCCAGCCTACCAAAGACAATCTACAAATTTAATGCTATAAACCATTAAATTACCAACATCTTTCTTCTCAGACCCAGAAACAGCACAGAAATTCCAATGGAAACAAAAACAACCATGAATAGCCAAAACAATCCTTAGCAAAAGAAATAAAGCAGAGAAAAAAAGGGAGAAAATGGCAGCTGAGGCAGTTGGACTATGCAAGTCCCAGTGTGAGTGAGTGAGTGTATGGAAAATTTTGCATACGTACTGGTAAGCAAGTGGGCATGTGCTGGCTGACTGAGTGAGGGCTTGGGAGCTAGTAGCCAGAGCTCTCCTGGTGCATCAGGTGGTGCCACAACTGCTGGGCTTGGACCCTAGGAATTCCCAGGATGCAGAAGTCAAGTGCCGTTTTCTTTTTCTCTTTCTTTCTTTCTTTCTTTCTTTCTTTCTTTCTTTCTTTCTTTCTTTCTTTCTTTCTTTCTTTTATAAATCAACAAACCCTACCTGGGAAGAAAATGCTGGGAGAGACTATCTAAGTGGTGGCTCATAAACAAGTGGCCAGGCCCCTGGTGCAACAGCTGGTACTGCAGCTTCTCTGCTTCTTCCCTGACTACAGCCAGGTCACAGAAGCTGAGCACCATTTTTTTTTTTTAATGGACAAAAGTTTTCCTGAGAAAAAGTGGCAGGGAGATGCTATCACCCCAGACTCCCCTCACCATTGCAGCAGGAGAGACTGCCAGCTCAGTCTTTGCCTAACTATGTCAGCGCCTGGCAGGGCACTGACTTCAGGGGTTGCAGAGGGATACCAGAGGCAAAGTCCCATGGAAGAGGACAAGAGAGGCACCTGACCACCATCTTGAAGGTGAGATAGGAAAGTGCTGTGAATTGCTCACCATGGAGTGACAGACCCGATCTCTGTAACTGGCAGATCAACTACTTCAGGGATTCATCTTGACCCAGAGGGACTATTCTGAAAGCACAAATTTCAGAGGGTTCGCACAAGTACTGAGTTCCAGGAGGCCCAGCGCCTACCCAGCTGCGGGAAAAAGGTTGTGGACAGAAAAGGATCTCCCTGACCATAGGAGGGTGGGAGGGGAGGATTACAGCCCCACTCACCTCAACTACCCTGTCTCCTTCCCTGCTCCAGACATTGAGGAGAGAGTGAAAGAGGTGGCTCTACAGGAGAGACATGATTAGATCAATAATTACAGAGCCTTCCACAAGAAGGCATGTTTTTTTATTTGTTTTTTTATTTTCAATTTTTGAAAATACTGATTAATTATAAAAAAAACAGTGAAGCTTTTAACCAAAAACTTCTGCATAACAAGACTTAGATTCAACAATAAAAAACAGACTAAAAAAAAAAACCAAATCAATGCAATGTAGAAAAAAATTGCTTGAAGTAGGATGTAATTGAATAAAGACAAAAAAATTATTTAACTGTTTGTTAGTTCATTTATTTTTAAAATATGTTTCTTTTGTGCATGAATGTGTATGTGAGGGTTTGATCCACAATCCCCCCAAATATTTTTCCTTTTCTTTTTCTGTCTTTTTCTTCTTTTATTTTTTGTGTTCTGTATATGTGTAGATGTGAATGATTGAGTGTTCATCTTTCAATTTTGTTGTTGTTGGTTTGTTTTTGCTTCTTTGTTGTTCTAGGGTTTTTTTATTTTCATATTTTATAGTTTAAGGTGTGTCAACATATGGGTGAGGGTTCGACCTGAATTCCCTTTTTTCCCCTCAGGTCTTTCTGTTTTTCTTCTCTACTCACTTTGTGTTAGGCGTGTGTGTGTGTGTGTGTGTGTGTGTGTGTGTGTGTGTGTGTGTGTTCAATTGTTTTTGGTTTCTGCTTTGCATCATTATATAGAATGGTGGTGGGGAGTGGGTCTTGGGAAACACATACCACAAAAAGTGAACATTGTAATTTGCAAGTAGTTTCTGAATCCTAGTGCCCCATCCCCTACTTTATTAGAATTTCAAAAACTATAAGAGACAGCAAAGCTTCCCATCCACTGTCCTATTGAAAAACATAACAAATCCAGAGCACAGATCAGGGAAGAATAGAAAACTGAGCAAAAATCAAAAGGGAAAGCTTCTCCCACTGACACTGAATAATAGAACTAAAGAGAAAAACATGAGCTCTATCACAAATGAGGAAAAACCAAGGGAGGAACTCAGGCAATTTCAAGTGTACCAAAAACAAAACTCCTGAAAAATCAGATCTTGGTGCCCAAACAATGGAAGTCACCAGCGACTGACCCCAGAATGTGACAGGGATTAGGAAATTGTTGGTAAGAGTGAATAAAACTCAAGAAAGGCAAGATACAATCCTGAAAGAACTTGTAACAGAGGTTTTGGCAATAAAAAACTTCATCCAGGAAATAAATAACAAGATGACAAGCATGAAAAGCAGAATTAATCTAGCTGAAGAAAGAATCTCAGAACTTAAAGACAAAAACATGGGATTAACCCAACCTGTAAAAAATATAGAAAGAAGACTCAAAAAGAAAGAACAAAGGCTATAAGAGATGTGTGATTATATCAATAGGCTGAACCTATGTCTGATTAGTATCCCAGAAGAAGAAAAGAAAAATTTAAAACAGCTTGGAGCAAGTATTCCAGGAGGTAATCCAGGAAAACATTTCCCATCTCACCAGAGATGTGATCAGCCAAGCACAAGAGATACAGAGAACCCCCACAAGATATCAAATGAGAAGACCAACCCCTAGACACATAGTGATTCACCTACACAAAGTAGACACAAAAGAAAAAACCCTAAAGGCAGCAAGAGAGAAAGGTCAGACTACCTACTGGGGAAAATCAATCAAAGTAGCAGCAGACATATCAGCAGAAACACTACAAGCAAGAAGGGACTGAAGCCCTATATTCAAAGTCCTTAAAGATAAACAATTTCAACTAAGAATTTCCTATCAAGCCAGGCTGGGTGGCTCAGCCTGTAATCCCGCGCCTTTGGGAGGCTGAGGTGAGTGGATTGCCTGAGCCCGCGGGTTCGAGACCTGCCTGGGCAGCGAGATCTCATCTCTACAATAAATCAAAAAATCAGCCGGGCGTGGTAGTGCATGCCTGTAATTCTGGCTACTCGGAAGGCTGAGGTGGAAGGATTGCCGGAGCCCAGCAGGTCAAGGCTGCGGTGGCCGGGAGTGGCCACTGCACTCCAGTCTGGGCGACAGAGTGAGACTCCAACTAAAAAAAAAAAAAAAAAAAAAGAATTTCCTATCCTGTCAAACTCAGCTTCATCAGTGATGGAGAATTAAAATCCTTCCCAAACGTCCAATCCTTAAGAGGTTTTGTAGCTTCCAGAACAGCTCTACTGGAGACACTTAAAAGGGTATTAAGCACAGAAGAAGAGAAAAAAAAAAGACCACACACTTCCCAAAAGAACAACAGAGCACAGAATCAAGAGTATTCACCACAACAAGAAACTAGAAAACATACACTTACCTCAACCCCAAAGCCAAAAGAAAACAAGCAAAGAAAAAATTTTATAAGAACCTCATGACATGGATAAACAATCACATTTCAATAGTCAGCCTGAATGTGAATGGAATAAATGCAACACTGAAGAGACACAGTTTGGCAAACTGGTTAAGAAACCATGACCCAACTATTTGCTACATCCAGGAGACTCATCTTACTATAAAGGGCACAAACAGACTCAAAGTTAAAAAATGGAAAATGAGTTTCCAAGCAAATGAATCCCAAAAGAATACAGGAGTTATTGTCTTAATATCAGACAAAACAACTTCTAAGCTCTCAAAAATTAAAAAAGATGCAAAAGGACACTACAAAATGATAAAAGGATCAATTCATCAACAAGAAATATCCATCCTGAACATATATGCACCCAACACAAGAGCACCAGCATTTTTAAAGCAACTACTAAGTAAACTAAAACAAGATATTGACTCTAATGCTATTATAGCAGGGGACTTGAATACCACACTAACAGCCCTTAAATAGATCATCAAGGCAAAAAATCAACAAGGAAATTCAGAACCTAAACTTGACACTTCACCAAATGGACTTAATTGATACCTACACATCATCCCATCCCAAAACCACAGAATATGCATTCTACTCATTAATACATGGAACGTACTCCAAGGCTGATCACATCCTTGGTCGTAAATCAAGTTTAAACAAATTCCATAAGGGTACAATCTTGTCATGCACATTCTCAGACCACTGTGGAATAAAAATAAATATCAACACCAACATTTCCCCAAAGTCCACAAAGACATGAACACTAAACAGCATGATGCTGAACAATTACTGGGTCAACACTGAAATCAAAGCAGAAATAAAATGATTCCTGGAAACAAATGAAAATGAAGAAGCATCTTACCAAAACTTCGGGGATGCCATGAATCAGTTCTAAGAGGGGAATTTATATCTCTACAATTGCACATCAAGAAAACCAAAAGATCATAAGTGGAGAGTCTAAGAAATCACTTAAGGGAGCTGGAAAGTAAAGGCCATGAAAAACCTGGAAATGACAATACAGAAATTCATATGGAAGCATATATGACCATGAATAGCCAAAACAACCCTTAACAAAAGAAACAAAGCAGAAGGTATCACACTTCCAGACTTCAAACTTCATTATAAGGCTCCAGTAACCAACTTTAGCAGAAGAATCCAAATCACCAAAATAAGAATGCAAATATGGGACATAGAAGACAAAAGTATCATAGAAAACATCAACAAATCAAAAGGCTGATTCTTTGAAAGAATTAACAAAATTGATGGACCTGTAGCCAGAATGACCAAGAAAAAGAGAGAAAAAGCCCAAATAAATGCATTCAGAAATATAAAGATCAAATCACAATTGACCTCAAAGAAATACAAAGATTATCAGAGATTATTATGTACACCCATATGGAAAAAACATGATATCCTAAATGAAATGGAGGATTTTCTGGTATCAGACAATCTCCTAAGATTGCAACAAGAAGACATTGAGACACTAAATAGACCAATAGCAACCCAGGAAATTGACTCTCTCTTAAGAAAGCAACCTCAAAAAAAAAAAAAAAAAAAAAAAAAAAAAAAAGCCTGGGACCGGATAGATTTCCAGCAGAATTATGCAAAATGTACAAGGAGGAGTTGATACCAATCCTATTGAAAGTATTCCAGGCAATTGAGATAGATGAAATTCTCCCAAACTCATTTTACTAAGCTAAAATCATACTGATATCCAAATCGGGTAAAGATTAAAAGAAAAAGAGAGAGAATACAGGCCAATATCCCTTATGAACATAGACACAAAAATCCTCAACAAGATTCTAGCAAATCGAATCCTAAACATATATCAAAAATCATCTGCCATGACTAACTAGGCTTCACCCCCAGGATGTAGGAGTGCTTCAAACTTGCAAGACCATGAATATAATTAAGTATATCAACAGACATAAAAACAAGGACCCCATGATTGTGTCATTAGATGCAGAGAAAGTTTTTGATAAAATCTAGCATCCCTTCTTGATAAAAACCCTCAAACACGTAGGTATTGAAGAAACATATCTCAAAATAGTAAGTACCATCTATGATAAACCTACAGCTAACATTGCTAAATGGACAGACACTGGAAATATTTCCCCCTGAAAACTAGAACAAGACAAGGCTGCCCATTCTCACTCCTCTTGTTCAGCATTGTATTGGAAGTCCTAGTTTGGGCAATTAGACAAGAGAAGGAAATCAGGATTATTCAAGTAGGAAAAGAGGAAGTCAAGTTATCCCTCTGCTGATGTTATGATCCTATATCTTGAAAATCCAAGAGAATCTGTCAAAAACCTGCTTGCTCTGATAAAGGACTTTGGCAAAGTCTCAGGGTACAAAATAATGTGTAAAAGACAGTTGCATTCCTATCCACCAACAACAAGCAGGCAGAGACTCAAATTAAAATTCCATTTACAATAGTCACAGAAAAATTGAAATACTTCGACATTTTTCTAACCAGAGAAATGAAAGACCTTTACAGTGAGAACTACAAAATACTGCTCAAAGAAATACAAGAAGATACGAACAAATGGAAAATATTCCATGGTCATGGATAGGAAGAATCAACATTGAGAAGATGTCCATCCTACCAAAGGCAATCTACAGATTCAATGTAATATCCATTAAGTTACCAATATCATTCTTCTCAGACCTGGAAAAGACAATACAGAAATTCATACGGAAGCATATATGACCACGAATAGCCAAAACAATCCTTAACAAAAGAAATGAAGCAGAAGGTATCACACTTCCAGACTTCAAACTTCATTATAAGGCTATAATAATCAAAACAGCCTGGATTTGGTACAAAACAGGCACATAGATCAATGGGACAGCATAGGGATTCAGGAAGCAAGCCTCAATTTCTCAACCAACTCATGTTTGACAAGTCTTCCAACAACAACCACCACGAAGAAGAGAACCTATTCAGCAAAAGGTGCTAGGAAAACTGGCTGACCACAGGCAGAAGATTGAAACATGACCCCTACCTATCACTATACAGAAAAATTAACTCTACATGGATCAAAGACCTAAATGTAAAATCTCAATCTATAAAAATCTTAGAAAACACAAGAGACACCCTTATGGAAATCGGAACTATCAACTAATTCCTATTCAGAACTCTAAATGCCCATACCTTAAGACATAAAATAGACATGTGGGTCCTCATCTAACTAATGAGCGCCTGCAAAGCAAAATAAACCATCAAGAGAGCAGGGAGACAGCCCATAGAATGAGGAAATAATATTTCCCAACTGTATATCTGACAAAGGTCTAAAATCTAGTATCTACAAGGTCCCAAACATGCCAAAAGGCAAAAAACAAACAGCCCCATTAAAAAGTCAGCAAAAGACATGAATAGACACTTCTCAAGAGAACATATTTGGGCAGTCAATAGACACATGAGAAAGTGCTCGGCCTCACTAATCATTAGAGAAATGCAAATCAAACCCACATTGAGATACCACCTAACCGCTGTAAGAATGGACATCCTTAATAAAACAAAAAAACAACAGCTGCTGGCAAGGATGTGGAGAAAAAGGAACACTTCTACACTGCTGGTGGGAATGCAATCTAGTGCAACCTCTTTGGAAGAGAGTGTGGCAACTTCTGAAAGAAATAGAGCCAGGCTCGGTGGCTCAGCCTGTAATCCCGCACCTTTGGGAGGCTGAGGTGAGTGGATTACCTGAGCCCACGGGTTCGAGACCCGCCTGGGCAGCGAGACCTCACCTCTACAATAAATCAAAAAATCAGCTGGGCGTGGTAACGCACGCCTGTAATTCCGGCTACTTGGAAGGCTGAGGCAGAAGGATCGCCGGAGCCCAGCAGGTCGAGGCTGCAGTGGCCGGGAGCGGCCACTGCACTCCAGTCTGGGCGACAGAGTGAGACTCCAACTCAAAAAAAAAAAAAAAAAAAATGAAAGAAATAGAAATGGGCCTTCCATATGACTTAGCATTTCCCCTATTGGGAATACACCTGGAGGAACTCAAATCATTCTACAAAAAAGATACCTGCACATGTATGTTTGCTGCAGCTCTATTCACAATAGCAAAAACATGAAACCAACCATGTTGCCCATCGAAGCTGGACTGGATAAAAACAGTGTGGTCCATATACACAATAGAATATTATGCAGTCATAAAGAAGGAAAAACATATGGACTTTGCAGAAACTTGGATGGATTTAGAGTCTATCATACTTAATGATCTCTCACAGAATCAAAGAACAGAGTACCACATGTTCTCACTCATAAGCAGACCTTGAACAATTATAATACTGTAAGAAAGGAACTGGCAATAGTGGGAAACTGTCAGGGGAAGGAGGGTGGGATTGCTTGTTGAGGGAAATTGCTAGAGGAGGGAGGGGCATATCTCATCATCAAGGATACCTGCATAATATTTGTTTGTATAACTCACCCTGAATTGTACCCCACATCTTTATATATATATATAAAAAGAAACAAACAAAGCAGGAGATATCACACTTCCAGACTTCAGACTTTATTATAAGCCTACAATAATCAAAACAATCTGGTATTGGTACAAGAACAGGCATATAGACCAATGAGACAGGATAGAGATCCAGAAGCAAAGTCTGAATTTCTCAACCAACTCATCTTCAACAAAGTCTCCCACAGTCATCACTGGGGTGAGGAGAACCTATTTATTAAGTGGTGCTGTGAAAACTGGCTGATCCCATGCTAAAGAATGAAACAGGATCCCTACCTATCACCACACACAAAAAGCAACTCCAAATGGATCAAGTACCTAAATGTAAAACCCCAAACTTTTAAGAATCTTAAAAATTGCAGGAGACATCCTTACAGAAATCAGAATAGGCAACCAATTCCTGATCAAAAGCCCATGCCATGAGAGATAACATAGAAAGTAGGACCTCATCAAATTGAAAAGCTTGTGCAAAGCAAAAGAAACCATCAAGAGAGTGGAGAGATAGCCCACAGAAAGGGGAAAAAACATTTGCCAACTGCATATCTGACAAAGGCCTAACATCTAGGATCTACAAGGAACTGAACTGTGCTGAAAAGAAAAAAACAAACAGCTCCATTAAAAAGTGGCCAAAAGACATGAATAGACACATCTCAAAAAAAAAGACATAGGAGCATTCTCTAGATACATGAAAAAATGTTCAGCCTTACTAATTATCAGAGAACTGCAAATCAAAACAACATTGAGATACCACCTAACTCCAGTTAGAATAGCCATGATTAATAAATCAAACAACAACAGATACTGGTGAGTATGCAGAGAAAAGGGAATACTTCTACACTCTTGGTGGGAATGCAAACTAGTTCAGCCTCTTTGGGGAACAGTGTGACAATTCCTAAAAAAAGATAAATTGACCTGCATACAATCCAGCAATCCCCCTCTGGGAATATACCCAGAGGAAGTTAAATCACCATATAGAAAAGATACCTGGAGGAGAAGTGGCAAGATGGTGATGGGGCAACCAGGTTTGTGAAACCCTCTGCAAAGGAGAACTTCAGTGGGTCTCTGACTCTCGCCCTGGGGGCTGCAGACCCCAACATCGCAGCCTGCTCTTCATATGGAGCTCGGCTGTTGCCACTGCTGGGGCATCACAGCAGTCTGGACAGCCACTGCAGTATAGACGCCACCGTCGCAGATGCCGCAGGCACCACCACTGCTGCCGGTAGCACATTGCACCACACAGGCCAGAGGTGATCCACTTCAGTTCTTCAAGCCCCTTCAGGGAAGATCTGCTGGGATCACTGCCACCTCTCCTGCGACCAAGACATCCTGCCCGCCATAAGTCTCCTGCCGTCTGCCCTGAGGCAGACAGCCATCTTCAGCCACTGCCGTTACTGTCCAGCCCCACACCCTCTGGATTGAGCATCTGAGATAGCACCACGTGCTGGTGATTCAAGGTAACAACACCAAAACGGAATAAACAAGCTTGATAAAGACATAGGCCAGAGTGGTGAACATAGGGTGATCAGAACTGTCCTTCACAGCAGACCAGGGGCAACTGACCCTAACTGCAAACTAATTTACCAGTTTGAAAATAAAACTAGAAATCAGATCTGAAAGGACATTGGACTTAAACGAAATGTCTCAGAGTGTGCTTCATTGATTCTGTTAGTTTAATGACTTAATTCTATTCCTACTGTATTGTTCCTTTTTTTTTTCTTTTTTTCTCTTCCTTTTCTTCTCTTTTCTTCTCTCTGTAAACCATATCTTTGTATAGAGGAACAGCACACTAATAAGGTGGGTGGTAAGCTTGTATGTTAGCATTACTATATGTTTTATTTTTTATTTTTTTGTATGAGAGTTGGTTCATCTGTAGCTGTGGTCTATTGTTTTTATCTGTTTCAGTATAGGCCTCTCTTTCTATTTGTTGGCACACTCATTTGTTTCCCCCCTTACTCCTCTCTCTCTCCACCCTCCCTCTTCCCCCCAGTGTCTGCTCCATTCTCTTTCCTCTGCCAACCATATTTTATTTCAGGGAGTAAACATATAGCCCCACTACACGGACAGATTCCAAGGCAGTTGGAAGTGGGTTTCAGATTATCCATACACCTGTCGGGGAATACCAGGACCTGCAGATAGATTTTGAATCACAGCTCCCCCCTTAAGTAAATCTCAAAACTGCAAAAAGGACCACCCCCAACCTACAGTGCAACTCCAGAATTGAACAAAGTAAGAGGGCATACATAAAGAATACGAGATTGAACAAACAGAAGTAAAACCAATCCCTTTACCCCTGAATAACAGAATTAAAGAAGACAGTGATGTGGAGGGAAGGAAAAAGTAGGCAGGGGAAAAACCACACAAATGAAGAAAAACCAAAAGAAGAATATAGGTCTCACACAGACCCTTAGGAGATCAGACACTGACAAAACAGATTTTGGAACACAAACAATGAAGAGCCCCCAGAATGACTGGTTACATGCAACAAACCCAGACATCAAGACATTAATGGAGAGAATTTAAAAAATTGAGGAGAGACAAGAGGAAAATAGGAAGGAGCTGATGTCAGAAATGACAGCAGTAAAGAATACTGTGATGGAAATGAATAACAGACTAATAAGCATGGAAAGCAGAATCAGCCAAGCAGAAGAAAGAATCTCAGAGCTCGAAGACCAAAGCACAGAACTAACCCAAACTGTCAAAAGCATAGAAAAAAAGCTCAAAAAGACAGAACAAAACCTTCAAGAAATGAGCGATCACTTCAAGAGACCAAATCTAAGAGTAATTGGGCTGCCTGAGGCAGAGAGAGAAACAGAAGCCACACTGGAACAAACATTTCATGAAATCATTCAAGAAAACTTCCCTCATCTCATCAAGGATGAAAAATTCAAACACAAGAGATTCAGAGAACCCTTTCAAGACAACAAATGAGAAAACCAACTCCCAGACACATAATAATTCACCTAAACAAAGTAGCTATAAAAGAAAAAATCCTAAAGGCAGCAAGAGAAAAAGGCCAGACTACCTACCAGGCAAGACCAATTAGAATAGCAGCAGATTTATCCACAGAAACCCTTCAGGCTAGGAGAGCCTGGAGCACTATCTTCAAAGTTCTAAAAGATAAACAATTTCAACCAAGAATAACCTACCCAGCCAAACTAAGCTTCATTAGTGAGGGAGAATTGAAATCTTTTCCAGATATCCAGTCCCTAAGAACCTATGCTGCCACCAGACTACCTCTACAAGAAACACTTAAGAAAGTACTGAACACAAGAGAAAAAAAAAAAGAACAACAACATTTTTCACAAGAGTACAGGCAAAAGATTAAAAACACACATGAACCAACTCCAAAACCCAAAGATAGACAACAAACAAACAGGAACAACTGTGTAAGAACCTTATGACAGGGATCAACTCTTGCATTTCAATTATTAGCCTAAATGTGAAAGGACTAAATGCGCCACTGAAAAGACATAGAATGGCAAAATGGATAAAATATCGGCAGGCAACAATCTATTGCCTTCAAGAGACCCACCTCACTAGAAGGACATCCACAGACTCAAAGTAAGAGGATGGGAAACAAACTTTCAGGTGATCGGAATACAAAAGAAAGGAGGAGTAGTGATCTTAATTTCAGACAAAATACCCTTCAAGCTATTAAAAATAAAAAAAGATACAGAAGACCACTATATAATGATAAAAGGCTCAATCCATCAACAAGAAATATCTATCCTAAACATATATACACCCAACAAAGGTGCGACAACTTTCATAAAGCAACTTCTAGGAAAACTAAAGAAAGATATTGACTCTAACACCATCATAACTGGGGGAATTTAATACCCCACGCACAACCCTCGATAGATCATCAGGACAAAAAATCAGCAAGGAGATCCGGAACCTCAATGTGACTTTGGACCAAATGGACTTAATTGATACCTACAGAACACTCCATCCAAAGACCACAGAATACACATTCTACTCATCACCAAATGAAACATATTCTAAGATTGGCCACATACTCGGCCATAAATCAAGCATAAGCAAATTTAAAAGGACCAAAATTCTACCATGCACCTTCTTGGACCACAGTGAATAAAAATAAACATTAACACCAACAACGTCCCCCCAAAACCCACAAAGACATGGACACTAAACAGCATGATGCTAAACAACTCCTGGGTCAAGGATGAAATCAAAACAGAGATCAAAAGATACCTGGAAACAAATGAAAATGAAGAACATCTTCCCCAAATCTCTGGGATGCCCTGAAACCTGTAGTAAGAGGGGGAATTTATATCCCTACAAACACACATGAAGAAAATGGAAGGAACAGAAATTCACAACCTAACAAGCCACCTAAAGAAGCTGGAAAAGCAAGACCACAAAACCCTAATTTCAGCAGAAGAATCCGGATCACCAAAATAAAAGCCCAAATCCAGGACATAGAAGACAAAAAGATAATACAAAAAATCAATGAAACAAAAAGCTAGTTCTTTGAAAGAATAAACAAGTTCGATGGTCCCCTAGCTAGACTGACCAAGAAAAAGAGAGAAAAAACCAAAATAAGCACAATCAGAAACACAAAAGATGAAGTCACATCTGACCCTGAAGAAATGCAAAAGATCATTAGAGACTACTATGTACCCTTGTATGGAAACAAACTTGAAAACCTTAAGAAAATGGAGGACTTTCTGACATCACACAGCCTACCTAGGTTGGAACAAGAAGAAATAGAGACCATAAATAGACCAATAACAATCAAGGAAATCGACTACGTAATAAGAAAACTTCCTACAGAAAAAAGCCCTGGTTCAGATGGCTTTCCAGCAGAATTCTACAAGCCATTTAAGAAGGAGCTGATACCAATCCTACTGAAGGTTCTCCAGGAGATTGAAAAAGATGGAACTCTCCCCAAATCATTTTATGAAGCCAACATCACATTGATACCCAAGCCAGGTAAAGATTCAACAAAGAAAGAGAACTACAGGCCAATATCTTTGATGAACATAGATGCTAAAATTCTCAACAAGATCCTAGCAAATTGGTTTCAGCAGTACATCTCAAAAATCATCCACCATGACCAAGTAGGCTTCATTCCTGGATTGCAAGGCTGGTTCAACATTCGTAAAACCATAAATGTAATTAAATACATCAACAGATGTCAAAACAAAAACCACATGATCATATCATTAGATGCAGAAAAAGCTTTTGATAAAATCCAGCACCGCTTCTTGATAAAAACCCTTGAACATCTAGGCATATGGGGTACATACCTCAAAATAGTAAAAGCCATTTACGAGAAACCCACAGTCAGCATACTCCTAAATGGACAAAAATTGGAACCCATTCCCCTGAAAACTGGAACTAGACAAGGATACCCACTCTCACCCCTCCTGTTCAACATAGTATTGGATGTCCTGGCTAGAGCAATCAGCGAAGAGGAGGCAATCAGGGGTATCCAAATAGGAAAAGAGGAAGTCAAGTTATCTCTCTTTGCAGATGATATGATTGTGTACCTTGAAAACCCAAGAAAATCTGTCAAAAGCCTCCTTACATTGATAAAGGCCTTTGGCAAAGTCTCAGGATACAAAATAAATGTACAAAAGACAATCACATTTCTCTACACCAATAATAAACAAACAGAAACCCAAATAAAAAACACAATTCCATTCACAATAGCCACAAAAAAATGAATTACCTTGGCATCTTCCTAACCAGAGACGTGAAAGACCTTTACAATGAAAACTACAAAACACTGCTCAAAGAAATCAAAGATGACACAAACAAGCAGAAAAATATCCCATGCTCATGGATTGGAAGAATCAACATTGTGAAGATGTCCATCTTTCCTAAGGCAATCTACAAATTCTATGTAATACCCATCAAATTACCAGCAACATTCTTCTCAGACCTAGAAAAGACAACACAGGAATTCATATGGAAACACAAATGTCCAAGAATAACCAGAACAATCCTCAGCAAAAAAAACAAAGCAGGTGGTATCATATTACCAGACTTCAAACTTTACTATAAAGCTACAATCATCAAAACAGCTTGGTATTGGTATAGGAACAGGCATATAGATCAATGGAATAGAATTGAGATTCCAGAAGCAAAACCTCAATTTCTCAACCAACTCATCTTCGACAAAGCCCCCACAACCTACCACTGGGGAGAGGAGAACCTATTCAGTAAATGGTACTGGGAAAACTGGCTTACCACATACAGAAGATTGAAACAGGACCCCTATCTATCCCCATGCACAAAGGTTAACTCCAAATGAATCAGAGACCTCAATGTAAAACATCAAACCATAAGAACCTTAGAAAAGGAAGGAAAGGCCCTCATGGAAGTTGGAACTGGCATCCAATTCCTGAACAAAACCCGAAATCCACAGGTCATAAGAGAGGAGATAGAAAAGTGGGACCTTATTAAACTGATAAGCTTCTGCAAAGCCAAAGTAACCATCAAGAAAGCAGGGAGACAGCCTACAGACTGGGAAAAAGTATTTGCCAACTCCAGGTCTGACAAGGGTTTAACATCTTGGATCTACAAGGAACTCAAACGTGCTGAAAAGAAAAAAACAAGCAACCCCATTATCAAATAGGCAAAAGATATGAACAGACACTTCACAAAAGAGGACATCCGAGCAGCCAACAAACACATGAAGAAATGCTCAACCTCACTAATCATCAGGGAGATGCAAATCAAAACCACACTGAGATAGCACCTAACTCCAGTCAGAATGGCAATTATCAACAACTCAAAAAATAACAGATGCTGGAGAGGGTGTGGCGAAAAGGGAACACTTCTACACTGTTGGTGGGAGTGTAAACTAGTGCAACCTCTGTGGAAAGCAGTGTGACGATTCCTAAAAGCTCTAAAAATTGACCTTCCATATGACCCCGCAATCCCCCTACTGGGAATATACCCTGAAGAACTCAAATCACTCTATAAAAAAGATACCTGCACACGTATGTTTATCACAGCGTTGTTCACAATAGCAAGAACCTGGAAACAACCATGCTGTCCATCAAAAGAGGACTGGATTAAAAAAAATGTGGTACATATACATGATGGAATACTACACAGCCACAAAAAAGAACAAAATCATGAATTTCACAGCAACCTGGATGGAATTAGAGTCTGTAATACTGAGTGACCTCTCACAGAAACAAAGATCCGAGTATCACATGTTCTCACTTATATAATGGACCTTGAACATCCAATGTAATACTATAAGATAATGACTGACAGTACTGGGAAACTATGGGGGTCGGAGGGGGATGGGATTAACAGTAGCAAATATCTGTCTGGGGATGGGGAAACACCTCTTATCATCAGGGTGCCTAATGAAATGTAATTGTACACCTAACCCTTAACTGTACCCCACAAAACCATAATAAAATATATTGATTAAAAAAAATAAAAATTTTTTTTAAAAATAAATAAATAAATAAAAGGAAAGATACCTGCACTTGCATATTAATTACAGTACTGTTTACAATAGCAAAAATATGGAACCAATCGTGCTGTCCATTGAAACTGGGCTGGAAAAAAATGTGGACATATACACAATGGAATATTACAAAGCCATAAAGAAGAACAAAATTATGGATTTCACATCAACTTGAATGAATTTAGCATTTGTAATACTCAGTGATTTATCACAGAAACAAGGGACTGAGTACCATTATATTCTCACTCATAAGGGGATACTGAACATTTACCATAATACTATAAGAAAGGAATTGGCGGTAGCTGGACACTGCCAGGGGAGGTGGATAGCACATAACATTAATAAGCATACCTGATCTCAAACCAGGCAAAATGGGGATGGAAGAGGGGCTGAAACTTTACCTGTACAATGACCACCTGAATACCTAATCCTGAATTATACCCCACATCTTAAAAAAAAAAAAAATTAAGAAATGCATCCCAGGCCCAGTGCAGTGGCTTAAGCCTATAATCCCAGCACATTGGGAGCCTGAGGCAAAAGGATTGCCTGAGTCCAGGGGTTCGAGACAAGCCTGGGCAACTTGGTGAGAACTTGTCTCTCCAGTAAATAAAAATTTAGCCAGGCATGGTGGTGTGCACCTGTTGTTTCAGCTACTTGGAAGGGTGAGATGGAAGGATAGCCAGAGCCGAGCAGGTTGAGGCTGTTGTGGCCATGAGCGTGCCACTGAACTCCAGTCTGGGCAACAGTGTGACTCAAAACAAAAATAACTATCCCTTCAGCAATGTCCTGTTGTTTTCCTTATAACCCTTTCTTGTTTGTGAGATAACTGACTTTTTCTATAACTTCTTTGAGTGACAAACATACTTGTAAGTTTTGATTTAAAATAATAAATTTTTTTCAGTAATAACACGATTAAAAGAAATAAATAAATGAAAGTAAAAATGATGCTGTTCACTTACTTTTACTTTTAATTATACTAAATATATTCGGAATTTTAATATTTTAAAAAATAATTTCAAAATTACAGAATAATTAGAAGAACAGTACACAGAACTTTCATTTAATCTTTACTTAGATTACCTAAGTGTTAATATGTTGCTGTATGTTATCATTTTCTCTCTGCGTGTATGTATTCATAGATGTATGTGTGTATACAGTGTGTTATGACACATTTGAGAGGAACAGACATGATGCCACTTTATTCTTAAATATTTTTTAGTGCATATTTCCTATAAAAAGGATATTATATGCATAAACACTATGCAATTATTCATTGTATACAACAGCCAATTAATTGTTTGTTAAGAAAACAAGGCAGTGATGCTGAAGATTGTCCCTCAAATAGGGATACTCTGCTATTTTCTCATCATTTGATTTAGCTAATAGATTTTGAGCAATGATATCACAGAAGTGATATATTTCTCCCAGAGAATCATCAGGAGATACACAAGTTGGTGACTTTGGTTTGGTTTTCTGTTTGTTTGTTTGTTTTTTGAGTCAAGTTCTCACTCTGTTGCCCAGACTGGAGTGCAGTGGCATGATTATGGTTAACTGCAGCCACAGCCTGTTGGGATTAGGTGACATTGCGTCTTAGACTCTCCAGTAACTGGGACTGTGTCTCCACTATATATATGTATGATTTTTTAATGATAGTGATATAGCTCAAACAGCATGATAGCCCAGAATCATTTATATATATAAATGATTCTGAAACATATTTGTAAGTTTTGATTTACACACATACATATATATGTGTGTGTGTGTAGATTTAGGCTCTGTTCTAGAAAGTAGTTAATTTAATTGAAAATAGTTTTATTTTTTCAGGTCTTCCTTTAGAGATTTACCAAGTGAGATCAGTCTGTAACCAATGAGTTTCCATTACAAAGGAAAGTCCCCTCAGTACCATTGGAAAATCGACCACTGAATAGTCTGGCTGGTGGGATAAGCATGCTTTAAGGCTCTCTGTGATCACTAGGTATTGTTACCTCTAGTTTTTCAAGATAGTTTTTTCTTCAGCCACCAATGGTTTCCTCGCATACATGTGCTGATCATCACTTGACTAAATACAAAAATGGGACACTCTGCAGAACTTTGGGGTTCATTCTCTGTGTAGCCCTGACATCTCTGACAGCCTATCCAAGAATTCAGGATTACTTGTTTACCTGGATTCTTAACTCTAATCTCCAAACTCAAGGGGTCCAGTAGTCTGTAGAGGGGCTCCCCTACTCTGCACCACAACTGCAAACTGGGTCAGTTATAGTGTTCCCCATCTCTCAGGGACCACTATTTTTTGTTTCCTAGTGTACAGTGCTTGTTTCATGTGTTTTGTTCACTTTTTATTTGTTTCAAAAGGGAGAGCGTATCTGCTCCTTGTTAGTCCATCAGCTTATGTGCCATCTGGCATCAGCTGCTTCAGTCAATCCAATATTTAAATCTGGTTTCTCCCTGTAGTCGTCTGTCTCCAGATTTCAGGTAAGGCAGTTGTCCCGTGACCTCAGATTTCTGATGTGTTCAGGCAAAGTCACTTATTTGAATTTTTTTCAGTTGGAAATATTCTTCCTTGTTTTCTAAATCTAATAATTGAAAATGTAAGTTTCTAATAGTTTTTTTTATTAAATAGAAATTTTAAAAACTTTTAATTGAAAGAAAAAGCATAAGTTGTAATGGAGACTTCTTAAGGAAGATGAGTTAAGCTTTCTTTTTTTGGAGGGGTAGATAAGCAAGCTAACATAGGCTATGTACACCCTCTTGCTCTCATATCTGGGAATATTTCAGTAGAGCTAATATACATTTTGTTTTAAAAGAGAGTTATGCTGATAAGTCATGCAAAGTGCTTAATTAGTTCCCATTGTAAATAACTCAGAGTGAGACAGCCTTTCTACAGCATATCATGTTAGCCTGAGATAAAGGTATTTGCTTTTTGATTTAATAGGTTTCTAGAGTATATTAAACTTTGTTGCATACCAGTTACTCCTTTTAATTGAATACTTATTTTAAAGGGTGTCACTTTTATTCTTGAGAATAATAAAAGCAATAGAAACACATTAAGTACTATTTTTAAAATGTTATGATAGAGCAGATTCTTCATGGCCAATGAAAAAGGCAAGAGTTAAGCTGTTTATAGGTAGTAGAACAGCAATGCCCATTATGCAATTGTCTTCCACTCCTGATTATATTACTAGGAAGATAAAAGAAAACGTAAAGCAGATCTGAGGCTTCCTTGCAAACTTAATAGAAGATCACATGAAAATTTAACCCTAGTGTCAAGGTACTTGGGTTTACATATATAAAATCACCAAACACCATTATTAGGTCACATCAGATGTATATTTGTATGCATCCTAATATAGTTATTGAGAAAAATATTATATTACCTTCAGGTAGAAATTTTACTTGGTCCACTTAAAATTTTATGGTAAAATTATAAAATTTTACTTGGCCTGCTTTCAATTTCAAAAATAAAGAATCATTTGTACAAAATTAGTAAAAATTGTTAGAATTTTTATTCTATTATAATAAACTTAAGTTATGAAAATACACCTCAGATACAATTATATGGATTTTATGTGTCTGCTTTTTAAAAATTAACGTATGCTCATTATAAAGGATATTCTTTTGTTTTAATTTATTTTTTTAATTATTCTGGGCTATCATGCTGTTTGCTGTGAGTTTATTTTGTAGTCTTAATCAAAAACAGTTGTTTTGCAATGACAATTAATTTAGTTGTTCATTTAAAAAATAAAGCGTTATTTCTTAAAGATATTTAAGTATATAATTCATCTTCACTTTTCTTTTTTATTTTTACTAATTTCATGTTGTTTCCATGCTAGAGTTACAGAGAGGAATTAATTTTTTTGAGATAGAAAAAATTAAACAGAATAAGTTTAAAACATGACAAAAACACCCAGGTATTTCAATTAGTTTTTCCAACAACTGTTACAATAATGTATTGAGCTATATCATCAGGCTTTAAGTAGTAAATACAGCATTACGTCAGCTTTCCATTTAATTTGTTTTTACTATTCCAATTGTGTGATGACATTTGCTTTCCTAATTTGTTCTTGTTAGTCTTTCTTTTCTGGGATATTTTCACATTTATTTAAAGTAATTCACACAGATTTTAAATCTTGATAAATAAAAATGCAGAATAAGAATGCTTAAGAATCACATAAATTGCCAGGCAAGGAAAAATATTTTTTCTTTCACGTGGAAATCCCTCTATAAAAAATCATCAATAAAACAAATTAGTTAATTTTAAATATTTTTTAAAATTTGGATTATGCATTGAAGTATTACTATATGTAAGATCTTTGTTAAAATTGATTATCTCCTCTATTTTTTTATCCCTTTATAGAAATTTTTACTGACTTATTGTAGGAATACATTTCTTTGTAGTATCAAGACAACTTTTCATTACATGTCCTTTTAAATTAATGAAATTGCTTGGTTTCTGTTATCATATAATTCTAAACTTAGAATCCTGAATCCAACTGTGGTTGATGAGACTTAATTTAAAAACTTGGTTTTTAGATTTTAAACATAGATCATAAAATCTATTTCAAAAGACTGGGTAAATTAAATGAGTTAGTCTATATTAGGACCCAGTATTATACTTTACATGCCATAGTTCTCGATAAAAGTTAATTATTTTTTCTCTTCTAAAATTTTTCTCCATAGTTGTAAACACTATAATAATTCAGACTCATTCTTTCAGTAAGAAAAACAGCAAGTCATTCCTCTTCTCACGTGCTCCATTTGATTCAACCCATTCAAGAATGTTCACTGCAATATCTTTGTTTATCCTTCAGACTTTCCCTGATACATTTTTACCTTTTAACCAAATCTCTACTTCTGCTTTCCCATTCATGTTTCTTTCATGAATCATTTTTAGTACCTTGAAATGCATATCAGCAAATGCAGAGTTCGTTGCAACACAGCTATTTAACTGGAAATCATTTTGCCTTGTTTTATAATAGCTAATTAGTTTTTTATATTTCTATTTTGATATTAAAAATTGCACATCAATAATAAGTTTTGCTCAAAGTGCAGTTAAGTGACTGCGTTATTTTAATACTTTGTATCTTGTAGGGCTGGCTATTCACTGCTAAGTGGATAAGGTCTTTATTTTCAGTACTTAAGGCTCTTCACAAAACCATTTCTTTATCTCCTACATTATAGGATGCTTTCAGTCCTTAAGAGCAACAGTTTGAGTTATAGTCATTGTTTAAGTCATCAAATGCAAAATAAATCTTAATAACCACAGACTTTTAAGAGGGACATTAGGGGATAGGCAATCAATCTTCCCACTGTTCCAGTCTTCCTGCCCTGGGAAAACTACAAAGCATGTTGGCTTGCATTGTGATGTTTGGCAAGAGGCATGGCATGGCAACTGGTGAACAGTGACAGCTAGTTTTCTGTACATGTGCAGTGATGTGCAAGTGAATGGCCAGGTTATTTCATACTGAGTTTAGAATTACATTATCACTTTTTGTATGAATTTCATTGTTTACCCATTCACCACCTTCTGAAATTCTATAGCAATGTCTTTATCATAGTAAAATACTCTAGTTCTTTTAATCCACCCTATTCATCTTTTTCGGGTCTATAAAAAAGATTGGGAATCTATTCATCTCTGAAGGTTTTCATTGTTCTTTTATTTTAGTTATCTTTTAGTCTTTTCTAGACATTTATTTCCTATCCTCAACAGGAATTTTGAAAGTCATTCTGCACACACAGCTTTCCTGTGTTTCTCTGCAGTACATCACACTATTTCACATCTGTTACTCATGTTCTTCTCTTTAATTTTTTAATACATATTTACTAGTTTAGGCTACCTAGAAGCAAAACTCAGATAGATTTTGAGTGATTTTTTTTTTAATTTGGGAATTGTTTCCAAGAAATATCAACAAGGTAGCAGGAAAAAATGACAAGAAACAGAAAGAAGACAACATAGGAGGACAATAGGAGTTCATCCAACTGGGGTACTCTGGGAGACAATGGAAGCACCTTGGATTTATGCCAGTCAAGGTAGAGGAAGTTGATGTATTTATTCATTCCCATCAGTCATTAGTTGTGCATTAGTTCTACCAGCTGTATCTCACTAATATTTTTGACTTGTTTTGATTGAGAATAAGGGTGCTTCTGTAAAAAACAAACAAACAAACAAAAAACAACAAAAAAACCAAAAAACATTTTCAAAGTCCTCTCAGGCTCAGAATTTAGATGTTCTGTCAGCTGCCCTCATCGTAAAAAATGTGAGTAGAAGGGACATAAGGATAGGTAACAGCATCTGCTATAATATCTATTTGATGTTTTCGGTTACTTTCTGATTGTGTGAAGTATGTAAAACCAACAGATACTATAGGTTATAAACAGCAAACAAATATTAAAGGATTGATTGCCAATGTTAAATATAACAGTTTCCTAAAGACATGCATCACTGCAAAATAAAAACACAGATAAATGATTTAAATATAATTTAAGTTCAAAGATGAAGCAATTCTCGGTGAGAAACTTAAGTAATAAAAATAAGAAAATGCCAAGTATCATCTGAATAGTGGAGGTTATCCAGTGCCTAGTAGGAAAATTAGCAACATCCCAGCATTTACTCACTCTTTAACCTGGATTGAGTTTGCAGAAAATATGCAAAATTTGGTTCTAAGTCAGATGCATATAAAATATTAAATACAAATATAGAAAGGAAGCAAGGGATTTTTAAAGCAACTTAGAGTCTCTTAAAAATGAATAAAATTTCAAACATATTTTGGGGCAAAAATGATTGTACATGAATGAGATTTGTATTTGTTGAGTCATCTTAGTTCAAAATGATTTACACTGTAAATGTTCTTTAAATCTATGAATTATACTATCTTGTTTGAACAGGTTAAATTATTGGCCTTTTCTCTATATTAGGAGACAATTCCATCATTTCTATGGTTCAATATATACGTATAGGTTTTTAGGTTCAAGGATTTAGTATTCAGCTATGTTTAGGTCACCTATGAAAAATGTTCCACATTGAAGAAACAGCCTAAAATTCTACTTATAATAAAATTATGTTTTGAACAGTTCATTTTTATTTGTTGGTATGTGACTTACTACAGATGTTTGTTCCAGAAATTGCTATAATATGAAGAATATTTTTTCAATATAATTTGCTATTGGAAATCTATTGAAAAGAAACGGTTAAAATTGAATATAGTTCAAATAAACAAAGAAAAACTGTGTTTATGTGAATTTAAGCATCAGTTTTGAAACATGTCTAAAAATACAAAAGGCATTATCATAATACAGTTGTCACCCATCTAAACTAGCACATTCAAGAATAAATTGAGGGGGGAAAAAAACCTTAAACTGGAATTATAAAAATGTTAATATTTAGGAGAACATATTCAGGTCATACTTTTGTTCTTTTGAAATTTGAAACTATTAAATACACAGGTGCTTCTCAATTTGCAATGGGTTTTGTCTCAATAAACTCATTGTACCTTAAAAATATCACAAATACATTTAATACACCTAACCTACCAAACATCATTGCTTAACTTAGACTACCTTAAAAGTGCTTGTAACATTTACAGTAGCCTACAGTTGGGCAAAATAATCTAACACAAAGTCTATTTTACAGTAAATTGTTAAATATCTTATATAATTTATTGAATATTTCTGAAAGTGAAAAACAGACTGGCTGTATAAGTATTTGACATATGATTTATACTCAATGCATGTCAATTTTGCACCATCATAAAGTTGAAAAATTATAAATTGAACCATGTCCGAAATTGTGCTCGTGTCCTTTTAATATTTGTGTAACTCTTAATATTCTTTCCTCAAAAGAACCTTAAAAAATCTGATATAGCTGTACAAATGATCTTGTTTGCTTAAATAAAGTTAATATATTCATGTGACTAAAATATTTAGCTTTAAGTAAAAGAAATCTTACATAGAAATATTTTACTATTTAAAATATAATTTAGTTTATTTCACAATTACAAGAAATATTTATAGATTCTAAATTTCTACAATAAAAAAAGACTGCTTAGAAGAGTCACATCAATTTTTTTTTTATATATTTGAAATAAGGAGACTGAAGTTTCAAACAATTTTTCCCCTTGCCAGACAGATAATCAGCAGTGCATCTATGACTGGTAGTCATATCTTCTGGTTCAACATTTCATCTCTCTCTCTTTTGTTATTTTCTTCTCCAGTAATTCATCTTGGTTTTCTAAAAATTGTCAACTTGTTTTAAAAAAAATTATTAGATATGCTTAAAAACATACAGAGCTAAATTTCAATCCCAATACAACAATTTCAAATAAAGGAAGTGGAGAATTATTTTTAGAGACTTTCTGTGAATTCAGTACCCCTGCCATGAAGTTGTTAATTATTTTTATCCCTCTTGCTTCCAATTGACAAGTGAATTGAGACTTAAATCACCTTGAGCCTAGTCTTCAATTTATAATAGTTGTTTATTATACTATATGTATCTTTGTGGGAAAAAAGGCAGTAAAACAAAGAAAATACAGATGTTTCATAAACTAAGTGTTGAAGAGATTTATCCAGTAGCCATTCACTGTCTTTTGACTACGTCTATTATTACATCAATAATTAGTAAGGAACCTGTCATAGTCCTTCTATTTTTTGTTATTTATATTTCTTAATATTATCCTACTCTGCCCAAAAATATTTTCTGCTTTTCTCCTTTTTCCAAATTTTCTTTAAAAATCTATGTCCAAATGTAAGAGGAAATAAGAACAAAATAAAAGGTAAAATGCAAAAAAGTGGCAGGTAAAATGTATGAGTTAGCAGATACTTTTACATTAGTAAATATCACATTTCATACATTTTACCTGCCACTTTTTTGCATTTTATTAGACAATAGTAATAATACAGCAATATGTTCATCACCAAATGTCTTATTTTAATTCTCTAGGAAAGGAAAATAGAAGGGCATTGTTTCAGATAAAATATGTGTTCTTATTAGATTATGTTGATTTTAAAAGAAGATGGCTTCATAAACACCATGTGTGATGCCCCATTGTTATCTGGAGATTTATGGATAAAATATTACCATTTTCACCTACTTTTCCAGCATTTTAACTATGTGTACAGTAAAATTTATTCTTTTCCATGGTTTGTGAGTTTTGACAAATGCAGTATAATGAAGCTATAGAATAATTCCATCACTTCAAAAAAATTTCCTCTTATCTATAGTAAACCCTCCCCAAACCTCTTAATTCCTGGCAACCATATTTTTGTTCAAAATAGAGCATTTGAAAAACAAGCAAATGCGTGATTTATCCTAATTAGAGACTCTTAAAAGGAATCATGTAATGAAAATTCTTACATGTCACTACGAACATGAAGTACAAGTGAGTATTTTATTATACAACCCTGCCATATTTAATTTTGCAAAGGTGTTCAATTGTAATACTATCTAAAGTTCACAAATGCCATTACTTTGAAATAAAATATTTTATTCTGAAGACATTAATTCTAGAAGTTACACATTAACAATTACAATTAACAATTCTAACTTGAAAAAATGTATTTCACAGGTTAAGGGAAAAAAATAGGAGAAAACCAGGAAATAAAAATATAAGAATACTGTTTTAATTGAAAACTGTGTTTGCTGATATTTTGTTATTTTTATCAGGAGATCTATAGTTAGACATTTGCTAGTGGAAACTTACAAAGTACTTGTATAACCTAGAAGGACAAAGCATATAAATGAATAGAATATTTGACATAAAAATATACACACACACACAACACACACACACACACACACACACACACACACACACATCATATAGCTAACTATACTGTATATTTAGGCCAACTGATGCAGTCAAAATTTCACCACAATAATTATCATCTGAGACAAAATGTGTCAAGATACTATTTCTAATCAAGAGTAAACAGTAAATAGCTTCTTAGTTCTACTATTTAATGGTAAATAGTTTTTAGTTTCTCTAAAAAGTGAATCTTTATCCTTTTAGGAAACAAGTTAATTGACTTTTTTATTCATAAAAAGCTATTTTTGTGACCAAAACCATTCAAAGTGTTGAATAAAGATATCCTTACAAATTATTTTAACTCATACAAAGTCATTTTTCTTGGGGTAGTAGATTATTGAGTAAATATATCTTGAATTGTGTGCTGTTATGAGTTTATCTATTTTTTTAAATGTATGTAAGGGGTTGTCCTCCAGACACTGTGGGCTGTATTGTCAAGAGTTGGCAGAAAAACTGATTTTATCTACTTTCAATAGTAAAAGTCCAAGAAGAAATGGCCAGATTATGCTAAAATATTCAAAACATTATTTCTCACTCCTGTTTATTTCCCATATTTTTGGCTTAGAAGTCTTTGTATATCATTAGAGCTTATGAATTGTTGAAAGCTTTGTCAAACACAGCAACAATAGCAACAACAAAAAACTCTTTACAAGATGACAACTTAAATATGGTAATTTTCTGTATGTTGACTAGATGAACACACATGTAAGTGTATGTTTTTGTATCCAAAAACAACAACAACAACAATTGTAAGTATATGTTTTTGTATCCCAAAACAACAACAAACTAGTACTGTATGTGAACCATTTCATATGCAAATCATATGCAATAATAAAGCCCTTCACCAGAGATGGGTATTACAGAGACCTCACTGAGGAGAGTGACACTGATTTAGTGACTGGCTCTTAAAATGGTGATTTATGTCCAAACTTTTTGTGCAAGATGGAACTCCTGGTTTGCCAGGAAAAGTCTTGCAGTATTGCAAATTTACTATTTTAATTTATGTGGGGATCCAAATATTTAGCTCCAAAAAAATTTCCAAGACAAAAATCCATATAACTGCTTTCTTACCTGAAAAACAATGAATTTAATTTAATTTAATTGACCTAAGGAATATATACATAGTTTGTTTTATTTTGTTTATCTGCTTTTGGCTTTGTTATTTCTTTTATTAGTAAAGATAACTTATATTTGCTAAAAATAATACTATATTCAAAGAACTTTTAAATACTTTTCCTCATTTTATTTTTGATAGTAAGTTATGAAGGTAGAAAGGTCTTGCAATCAACAAACTAAAATAAGTGAAAAGAGACTTTAGAACACTTATGTAGGAAGTTTAAAATCTTAAAATTAGTAAGTTGCTGAACCAGACAAATGACTTAGAAATTCAGATGATGATACCAATGTTCATTGCATCCCAATATCTGCTGCATTTGCTTGTTTGCTGTGGACATGAACTGAACTTGAGCTTTTTGTGTAATTTTGTTTTTGATTAACAAAATAATATTTTCACTGTTTGTGTGTCACTCAACATAATAAATCAAAAGCAATATTCTATCATAAACCCTGTTTTAATTTTTAAAATAAGACAGTAAGATATCAATTGTATGATTTCTCAAAATAGTTTAAATTTCTCTTTCTTCATTATTATTGTTGCCATTTTTGTTCTTGTAGCTAGAATATATTCTAACAGGAATGTATATACAAGTAACAATAGAATTTTATTAGCTTTAGTTCTCATGTTGCACATTAGATCTCTTGACTTGTTTTTCTATATGACTGCTATTTTGTATCCTTTGACTTACGTCTCCCCAGTTTTTTCTCTCCCACTCATCTGTTATAACCACCTTCTCATTCTCTGTATTTGAGCTTTTGTTTTTAAATTTTCACGTATAGGTGAGATCATGCAATAGTTTTCTTTCTGTATCTGTCTTATTTCACTTAGCATAATGTTCTCCAGATCCATCCATGTTGTGGCAAAAGGCTCTCCTTTTTAAGTTTGAATAATATTCCACTGTGTGTGTGTGTGTGTGTGTGTGTGTGTGTGTGTGTGTGTACCACATTTTCTTTATTCATTTGGGCATTACATTGTTTCCATATTTTGGTTATTATGAATAATACTGAATTTGTTGTAAGATTGGAGCATTTACTTGTCTAAAGGGAATAAACCTTAAATTTTAAAACCATACTAATGTATCTAGAAAAATTTGTATTAAAAAAACCCAAATAAACCAAAAGTAAACATATATATTAGCAATAATAATGGAAAGGCTAAACATGCTAACCTAAATGTCGTCTCTTTCAATTTAAATTCAATTATAAATTATAATTATTATAATCATAATTTAATCATGTATATTATATATAATTAAATGTATTAATTTATTAATAGATGTGAGAAACACTGGTTTTCTGGTGTTCTTTTTTGTCAAAGATATTTGGACAATGATGTTAATTAAAACTATAGTTTTGCTAATTTTTTTCCCCAAATCTGAGATCCTTAGTATGTTATTGCCAGGTGCCCTTGATGGTATAAATCTACAAATTGCTAAAAAAAATGCAGTAAAGGACATATGTATACTGATAGGACATAGATTTCCTGCAAGCCTACCTAAGATTGTCTGCTTTTTTTTTTTAAGCTCACTTTTCCCTTGACTTTTAAAGTCAAATTTACCTTGTTAAGAACTGTGTCAGCAAATGTATTTACAAATATGAGCCACTCAATGGAGCTAGAGGCTGAATCTGATCAATACTTCACTCTGTAAACAAGACAAGGCTATTAGTATTCTTACGACATGTACATCTATATTGGCTTCTTGTATTACAGTCAGATGTACAACCCTAGTAATGGGTGAGAAAGGGCATAAATTATTAGATAACATTAGTGTTTTGTGAACTACTCAATTTAGAACTGTGTGTTGAACACATAAGGCACTGAGATTAGATGCTGCTTTTGCAAGTTCTGATTAGTGGCACCATCACAGCATTTTGTTACTTATTTGCCTTCTGCAGTTACCATTTTTATTTCTTGTGCAGTTTGGGTGTTCTCTAAAGCATGAATCTACATTTGATCTATGCCCCCATGTGCTAGGAACGTTTGTTTATATGTCGAACAAAACTTTTAAAATATATTAACAATGAATACCCAATATCTACCCCAGCTGTCAAAATTAAAAGGTGGGATAAGGTGTGGGAAGTTGTTGAGAACACAATCTGGAATAAGAGGAATAGGAATAAATTAATCTTTTCCCTTTTCCTCTTTGACTTCGTGTGTCATTTTGCACAAAACTAACCCATCTCCTTTCCATTATTATCAGTTATTTAGTTTACTCTCCTTTCTCCCCTTAAAATATTTTACCTTAAGTGAAAAATACACATCCCTTTACAATAATTCAAAATTAAAAAAAAAACAATGACAACAAAATCTAGCTTCATTCATACTTATGTTTGTCCTATTTAGGGGCATAATTTTTGTTTTCCAAGATTGGACATAAAGCATTTTGGAATTTAATGATTGTATGTAGTTAAATCACTAACTCTCAAATAGCTTTCTCAAAATTGTAACATAAAAATTCAAATTAATAAGCTGTTGTTGTAGACAGCATGAAGCAAACACAATAGAATGCTGATTTTCATTGGGTTTCTTTTTATTAAAATAAAGCAACAAGCTATTCTTTGTAAAGAGTAACCATTTTACAAATAATACAAATACTATCTCTTGAGATAGCTTTCCAAAACGAATTCTTCTTTTGTATACCTCGCAGCACAAACTCATACATTGTTCTTTTTTGTTCTATTCTGAACTATAATTACATTGAGTTTGGTGTGGTACTATATTTTGATCACGATAGAACACCAGGATCTCAATATACTCTCAACTTAAATTCAAATATTTTAATTTATCCTATCACTTCATGTACAGGGTCTGACCATTAAATTCGTGAACTTGTTTTTTGTACAAAAAACAGTGTTTTGTAACATCAGTATACCAGTGTCTCACAACTGTGTTTGTTTTAACATATGGTGGTATCTTGTTGAGTGGCATTCATTATCATTGTTGCATGTTTTTTTTGTGCCATGGTAAGAATGACAGATCTTGAATTGGGGCAACAAGCAAGCATTAAATTGCTTATTAAATTGGAAGTGAAATCAGGGATATATTATGGTTATGGGGATAATACCCAAGCTTATGGGGATAATGCCATGAAGAAAATGGCAATGTGCAAATGGATCAAATGTTTTTCTGAGGGGAGAGAAAGTGTCACTGATGAAGAGATGTCAGGATGATCAGTAGTGAGCAGAACTGAAAAAAGCATTGTAAAAGTTCACTAAATTGTGTGTCAAAATCGTTGACTGACTGTGAGAAGTATACAGACAAAATAAACATCAACAGAGAAACAATTTGGAAAATCTTAACTGAAAATCTTGGCATGAGAAAGGTGTGCATATAAATGGTCCCAAAGGAGCTCTTACATCATGGCAATGTATCAGCTGACACAGGACTGTCTGTGAGAAAATTTTTAGCCAGTAGACAAATAACTGTATTGGAATATCCTCCCTACTCACTTGATCTAGGCCCCAATGACTTTTTTTAACCTAAAGATAAAGGAAATATTGAAAGGAAGACTTTTTGATGACATTCAGTACATCAAGGGCAATGCGATGACAGCTCTGATGGCCGTTTCAGAAAAAGATTTCAAAATTGCTTTGACAGGTGGACAAAGTGATGGAATTGGTGAATAGCTTCCCACAGGTGTACTTCAAAGGTGACCATAGTGATATTCAACAATGAGGCATGTAGTACTTTTTCTAAGTTGAGTTTGCAAACTTAATTGTCATATGCACATGAGGAGTCTTTAAAAAGTTCATGGAAAATGTGTATTATGAAAAAAAAATCTATGCATGAATTTAAATGTTTTTATACCAAAACAAAATTGTCAGAATAGGATCTAGTTTGAAGCACTCAGAAGAATAAGACAACAGCTTAAAAAGGCCCATTAGCAAAACATTAGTTCTGCTAAAATTGAACTAAGAGCATTTGTCATACTTAAGGTAACACTTGGGTGGAAGAATGGTAAAATCATTGCACTGATGCTTTATGAAAAGTATGGGAACAATGCCCTAAAGAATCAGCAGTTTATAAATGGATAATTCATTTTAAGAAAAAATTAGGTGATGTTGAATATAAAACTTACAGCAGCAATGTACATTAATTTATGAAGAAAACATTAATCTTGTTCATGCCCTAATGGAAGAAGACTGATGATGAAAGTACAAAAAATAGCCAACGCTATATACATCTTAAGTTCAACTTACACAATTCTGACAGAAAAATTAACGTTGAGCTAGTTTTCCATTTCATGCATTCCAAAATTTTTGCACTGAGGTCAGGAGAGCAAAACTTTCAATGGAAAATTTAAACTAGTGGTATCAAGATCCTGGAAGATTTCTTCATAGAATTGCAAAAAAGAAATGAAACATGGCTATACCAGTAGAATCCTTGAATCAAAGCCCGGTCAATGCAATGGCTACCTAGAAGTGGAAGTGGTCCAGTAAAAGTAAAAGTATGTTACGAGCAAAGGTCATGGCAACAGTTTTCTTGGGTGCTCAATCTTTAGCAGAGCAAAATTCCTGGGAAAGCATCCCCTGAGAGTCCTTCTCTACTACAGCAATGCTTCTGCTCATTCTTCTCATTAAGTAAGGACAATTTTTTCTAACAGTTTCTATGGGAAACTATTAGGAATTCATGCTACAGTCCAGATTTGGCTCCTTCTGACTTTGTTTGGTTTCTTAATCTTAAAGAATATTTAAAAGCATCTATTTTTCTTCAGTTAATACTATACAAAACAATGCACTGACATGGTTAAATTTCCCGGACTCTCAGTTTAAGAATAGACTAAATGGCTAGTTTCATTGCTTATAAAATTGTCTTGAATTTGCAAAGACTATGTTTAAAATAAAGTTTATTTTTTTAAATGTATAACTTTTAATTCTATTTCTCTTAATGGGGCTTATGTTGAAAGGTACTGTTTATATTTTTTGATGAAGTTTATATTGAAAAAATATAGTTTATATATTTTTATTTTTACTTTTTAACTCCATTTTTCCATGAACTCATTGAAGTTTATATGAGTATAAACTTGTACACACATATGTATGTGTAATATGTGTGTGCAGGTGTGGGTATGTGTGTGTGTGAGACTTTTAAATCTTTTGAAGTCAATGTCTGTAATGTCTCTTCTGGGATATACCTTTTACCTGACAAGTGAACAAAAAACATGTGTTGATTGAATATTGAATAAGTATATACATATAAATATAAATGCCAGTCATTTTGGTAGAGACCTAATTTAGACATGTATAAAGGGTTCTATCAAGCATTACTGTATAAAATAATATAAATTATCCCTTATAATTTTACAGCATACTTACTTATAAAATATCAATGAATAATAGTTTTAACAAAATACAGAGCCTTCATGACTATTACATATTTTTCTTAAATATTTTTATATTACTTGCCTATTATATTTCTGACATATTCCTTATCTACTATAATGACTTCAAAAGTAAAATCCTTAACATCCAAATGCCTTTTAATAAATATTTTACTTGGTTCTTTGTAAGCAAAAAAAATTAAGACAGTTTCTTAAGAAATAACACTGCTCATATTAGTCTTTTCTTGTCTCTAATACTGTCAAAGATGACTTGGCCTCAATTAACATTGCTCTTTTGACTCAGAACTTGTCAAACATTTCATTTTATCATCTCTGCACTTGCCCTTAGATACAGACAAAAAACAGGATGCAATAATCATTAAACATGAAAAGCAGAACATTTCCCCATCAATGACAGAATGGCATAGGGTAATATTCAGGAAGAAGCAAGTAAGTCAGTAGATAAATGTATTGACAGCTTGTTTTTAACAAATCAACAATCTTGAGCAGTTGCAAGCAAGAACCAGACACTGTGACAGGAGAACACAGTGGCAGATGAATTCTGAATAAGCTGAATCCCTCTTCCCGTTTATAAACCAGAATGAAACAAATGAATTGAAAAGGAATATGTGTGGGTATCTTGCCTCAGAGAATTACAAAGTCACATACTCAATTTTAGGAGCTAAGTGAACCATGTTAAGTAGTTAGAAATTTTTGCAGAAGATAAACTTTCTTAGATAACCCTCAAGCACCTTAAGAATCTCTTTGTTCAAGATCCTGACCATAAACATTCTGTGTCAGTGCTTTTCATTCTAGCATGGTAGAGCTTTACAGGGAAGACATGTTTATTATTTGGTCTGTTTATTTTACTTTCTGTCTCTTGAGCTCATAAAATAAAACAAAAATCAGAAATCAGGTGTTGAAGATGAATAGAATGCATCCCAATCATATTCTGATACTTGCTGAACTGAGAACCTCAACAATATCATGGAGGTTATAGCACCTATTTAACTGCCCCTCTTAAGGAAATAAGATGGCATTCTGTAAATTCAGTAAGTTATTGAAACTTTTTAAAGTCATTGAATCTTGTCTTAATTCTTGCTATTCCTATTATTTATTTCTGTAATATATTTTTCATATATTACATTAAGAGAAAATTACTTTCTATAATATAAGTGATTTGTTCACCTTGTCACCAGAGTGTCTGTTTTTTCCCTGTGTGGAAATTTCCCCCCAATATTCTCTTTAGCTAAAGACAAAGACAAAAATTATGTTCAGTACACCAAAAAGGAATAGATTAAAAATAACATTTTGCTATGAACATAGGTAGAAAACTTGTATCACTTTGATTTATGCTCCTTTATATAATACATAAATGTTTTCTATCTTATTGTATATATTTTAAGGTATACAACATGATGTTTTGATATATTGTGTTTAGTGAAATGATTACGAAAGTCAAGCAGGTTAACATATCCATCACCTCACAGTTACCCTTCTTTTGTGACAAAAGCACCTAAAATCTACTCTCTTCACAAATTTTCTGTATACAATATTATTAACTGTAGTCCTTATGCTGTAATTAGATCTGTAGACTCACTCATCTGCATTCACTCACACCTACACGTTTCTACCCTTTGACCTAGATCTCCCTATTTTCTCCTCCTCTTCCCACCTTATAACCGCCTTTCTACTTACTATTTCTATGTATTTGATTTTTCTTAGATTTCACATTTACTTTTTAGATTTTTTTTTAGTAGAATCAAACAGTATAAGCAGTATGTTTCTGTGTCTGGTTTATTTCACTTAGCATAATGTATTCTAGGTTTCTTCATGTTGTCACAAGTTTCAATATCTTCTTTTTTTATTTTTATTTATTTTTGTTTTTAATTTAATTTATTTTTTTAGTTGGAGTCTCATTCTGTTGTCCAGGCTGGAGTGCAGTGGCATGCTCACGGCTACTGCAGCCTCAACCTGCTGG
This sequence comes from Cephalopachus bancanus, assembly GCA_027257055.1. Classification (NCBI taxonomy): domain Eukaryota; kingdom Metazoa; phylum Chordata; class Mammalia; order Primates; family Tarsiidae; genus Cephalopachus; species Cephalopachus bancanus. The sequence continues at coordinate 7,887,712 of JAPVLO010000024.1, read as the reverse complement.
GTTCAGGTGATCATTCTGCCTCAGCCTTCCAGGTAGCTGGAACTACAGGCATGCACCACCATGCCCAGCTAACTTTTGATTTATTGTAGAAATGAGGTCTCACCAATTTCCCTAGGCTGGTCTCGAAACCATGAACTTAGACAATCCTCTCTCTTTGGCACAATAGCTTCTGTTTTAAGGTTGAGTAATACTTCATTACATATGCATACATCTATATCACACCAAGTTTTACCCATTCATTCCTAAATGGACATAGATATTTAGGTTTTTCCATATCTTGGCTAAAGTGAATAATACTGCAATGACTATGGGAGAACAAATATCTCTACAAAATGCTGATTTCTTTGCCTTTAGTCTACATACAACAAAGGGGTTGTTGAGTTATATGGTAGTTCTATTTCTAATTTTTTGAGAAACCTCCATATAGTTTTGTATAATTGCTGTACCAAATTACAATCTTACCAATAGTGGACAAGGCTTTCCTTTTCTCTACACTTTCACCAAAATTTGTTCTCTCTCTCTTTTAATAATAGCCATCCCAACAGATTGTGAGGTGATATTTTATTGTGGTTTTGATTTGCATGTCATAATGGGGAAAAACTGAAAGCTTTTCTTTAAGATCTGGTAGAATGCAAGGACAACTACCTATTCTTGAAGTACTCGAGTAATCAGGCAAGAATAAGAAATAAAAGGCATTCAAATTTTTTTAAAAGTAAAATTATCTTTGTTTGCAGATTCTCTCTCTGTCTCTCTCTCTCTCTCTCTCTCTCTCTATATATATATGTATATATACACTGAAGATGCCACGAAATAACTGTTAAAATGAATAAATTATTTCAGTAAGGTAGAGAGATACAAAATGAGCATCCAAAAATCCTTTACATTTTTTTCACCGATAATAATCTATCGAAAAAAGAAATCAAGAAAACAATTCCGCCGGGCTTGGTGGCTCAGCCTGTAATCCCGCGCATTTGGGAGGCTGAGGTGAGTGGATTGCCTGAACCCGCAGGTTCGAGACCCGCCTGGGCAGCGAGACCTCATCTCTACAATAAATCAAAAAATCAGCCGGGCGTGGTAGCGCGTGCCTGTAATTCTGGCTACTTGGAAGGCTGAGGCGGAAGGATCGCCAGAGCCCAGCAGGTCGAGGCTGCGGTGGCCGGGAGCAGCCACTGCACTCCAGTCTGGGTGACAGAGTGAGACTCCAACTCAAAAAAAAAATAAAAAGAGAAAAAGAAAACAATTCCATTTACAATACCATTAACATGAATAAAGTATTTAGAAATAAATGTAACCAAAGAAGTGAAGGACCTGAGAACTAACATTATAATACATTGATGAAAGAAATGAAAGAAGAAAAAATAAATAAAAATATAATTTATTTTCATGGATTGGAAGAACTAATACTATTAAAATGTCCACACAGCCAAAAGAGATCTACAGATTCAATACAATCCCTATCAAAATTGCAATAACATTCTTCACAAAAATTTCAAAATCTAATACTCATATAAAATCATAAAAAGTCTCTGAATAGGCTAGTCCTATCATAGTAGGTTATCAAGACTTACTAACATTAGTGTCACTAAATTTGGCAGACAACCCTCCACAGCTAAATTTGACTGCCTAAAAACAAAACAAAACAAAAGTCTGAATAGCCAAAGCAATCTTGAGCAAGAAATACAAAGTCGAAGGCATTACACTTCCCAATTTTAAAACAATGCTGTAATAATAATAATAATAATACACAGTATGGTACTGGCATAAAAACTGACACATAAGTCAATGGAACAGAATAGAGGACTCAAATAAACGCATACATTTATAGTCAACTAATTTTCAGCAAGGTTACTAAGAAAACACAATGGGGAAAATATAGTCTGTTTAATAATTGATGCTGGGAAAATAGAATATCCACATGCAAAGGAATGAAACTGGATGCTGATCTTATACCATATACAATTATCAACTCAGAATGTATTAAAGACCTAAGCTAAAGACTTGATACTATAATACTTCTTAAAAATACATAAGAAAAAAGTTCCTCAGTATTGGTCTGGGCAATTATTTCTTTTCAATATATACTAACAGTACAGACAACAAAAGCAAAGTGAATAAGTGGGGCTACATCAAATAAAATCTTCTGTACAGCAGAATAACCATCAACAAAATAAAAAGGCAACCTATGAAGTTGGTAAAAAATATTTGTAACCCACTTATCTAATAACAGATAAATATCTAAATTGCATAAAAATTCAACTTAATACCAAGAACGAAAGTTTTTTAAAAATAAAACTAAATAATGCACAGAAGGTCTAACTAAAGTATTTCCAAAGAACACATAAAAATAGTCAAATACATAATTTTTTTTCTTAAAACAAATCTTACAAAACTCCACCTACTTTCCGTTAATGTTGTGATATGTCTTTTCTCAAAATTAGTTTGACCACTAAATTAATTTTCTCAGTCTTATTAAAATATAGTTAACAATAAAAAAGTATATATAAGAAAAATATACAATGTGATGACTTGATATACATTGTGTAATAATTACCATAATCAAATTAATTAGCACATCTATCTCTGCACATTGTTACCATTGTGTGTGAGGGGAAGGATGAAGATATATATTAATGATCTACTCTTTTTGCAAATTCAAGTAAGTAATACAACATTTTTAACTGTAGTCACCATGCTGTTTATTAGACCCCCAGAACTTATTTATCTTATAACTGAAAATCTGTACCCTTTGATCAACCTCTTTCCATATCCTCTACCTCACAGCTTTTGCGACTACCCTTTTACTCTCTGCTTCTATGAGTTTTTAATGTATTTCGTAACTGAGTAATTCCATTTGAGTCAATTCACTTCAGTGAGTAACCACAGCTGTACAAAACAAAAATCGCCATTTCTATGTAAATGAACACACATTTTGTGAATTTCAGTGTAACCTTAGTTTCATAATTAGCAGCTCATTGAATTAACGACACTCATGATATATTAAGAAGTAAAATTGAAAGTAAATATATGCAGATAGGTAGTTGGTGATTCAAATTTTAAATTCATAATATACCTAAAGTTATAATCATTTAAGATTCATCTTTCTTTATAAACTGCTTTTTCCTTACTAAACTATGTTACTGATCAATTCAGATTTATATACACTAAATATAAGCATCTTTCCCTCAGGTAAACTAATTGTAGCTTAACTCTGATTTTAAAATGTTTTATCTTATTTGAGAAATATATGCTTTTCTTTTCTTAAACTTATGTATAATGCATCTCCATGTCATAAGATTGAATTACTTAAAACAGACTTGAACATACTGTAAGACTCATCTTACTTAAGGAGTCACAAAGCACTCAAAGAATTTTACCCATAAGGAGCACTGTATTATGTAAGGACTCAGTTCTTGTAGCCATTTGAGGAATAGAAATGGTTCAATACTCTTCCATACTTCTCATAAATTGTAGACAAACTAATTAGCAATATATGCCAGAGATTCAACCAGTAATCAAATTAGTTCTTAACATCTTTTGTCAACTTAAGGGCAATTTTTGAACAACAGCTCATGAAAGAAACCCAGCAAATAAATTGTGAAAGGTTCTTATCAAGTGAGATGTGTTATAAGAATATTATTTCTATAGACTTTAAGAGCTCAAATAAAGCTTAACCATAACCTTCATTCCTAGTATATTTAGTGCATATATGATGTTCTTTTATCAACTTATTTAAAGCTATTTAACAATGTAATGTACATATTCACAGGTATTTTATCTTTCACCCAGCCTAAGAACTAAAACTATACCTATAATCTCTATCTGCTTATTGGCTCCTCTATTGTTACTGTTTTGCTCCTCTGAAATCACTATTTCAGAGAAAATTTTCTGTGTAACATCCTATTGCTTTAAAAGCTTATAGATATGTATGCATATGAGTATATATTTATTATATGACATGCAAATCTATGTTTTATTGTAAGTACAAGTGCGACCACCCCAAAACTGGAATTTATTTATTAAAAATTGTGCATTTGTTCTTACATGTTTACATTCCAGTCACCTTCAAAGTACTTATCGTTTGATAAACACCTTTTAAGATGCTTTTTTCACAGCTCGAAACTGGTTTTGAACTCGTTGATTTTAAAGCCTTTTAGTGTTTCTGACATTCTTTTTGTTTCACCTCTTCCACATCAGCAAAATGTTTTCCCTTGAGAACTTTTTCATCCAGAGAAACAAACAGACAAATAAACGAAAAGTTACTCGGAGTGACATTGGGTGAATAGGGAGTGAATCCCATTATAGACCCCCAGATCTTATTTATCTTATAACTGAAAGTCTGTACCTTTTGATCAACCTCTTCTCATATCCTCTACCTCACAACTTTTGCGGCTACCCTTTTACTCTCTGCTTCCATGAGTTTTTAATGTATTTCAAAAACGGTTATGCTGTTTTTTATTAAAAAAAAAAAACTGCTGAACACTCAGTGCACTGTAGGCAGGTGCACTTGTAAATCACCTATCATGAGATGGTCAAACACATTAAAAGAATTTCCCCCTCCTACAAAATTTGCTGAAGTCGAATGCAGCCTCTCGCAAGAACACTAGCTGGGACACTGATGCTGATGGGTTCCTAGAACACTTACTTAGCAGGGGAAACCTGCACTGCAAGGAACTCACTCACTTAAAAAATAATTCCCGGTTTTTTGGGGTCACCTTTGTATGATAGTAAGCTATGATATATAATATATTATAGAGTACAGTATCACATAAATAAATATATACTTCATTTTATTAATATATAACATATTATCTTTGATATGGTATATGTTATTTATATAAACATATAATATAAAATGGATATAAAATCTTCTTTATAATGTATACATATAATTTATTATATATTTTATATATACATGTAAATATATGTTCATCTATAACTGCAAAAATGTAATTTTTTTTATTTTAAAGATGGGGGTACAATTCAGGATTAGTTACATAAGACATCATTGCACAGGTAAAGTTTGGGTCTTCCTTTGGTCCCCTTTTTGCCTGGTTTGAGATTATCTTCTCCTCCCTTGGCAGTGTCCCACTACTGCCAATCCCTTTCTTATAGTATTATGATAAATTTTCAGGGTCCACTTATGATTAGGGACATGTGGTACTCAGATCTTTGTTTCTGTGATAAATCACTGAGTATTAGAGACTCTAAATACATCCTAGTTGCTGAGGAGTCCATAATTTTGTCCGTTTTTATGGCTGCGTAATATTCCATTTTGTGTATGTACCATATTTTTTTTCCAGTCCACTTCTGATGGGCAGCACAATTGGTTCCATGTTTTCACTATCGTGAATAATGTTATAATAAACATGCATTTGCAGGTATCTTTTTTATAGAGTGATTTGAGTTCTGCTGGGTATATTTCCAGAGGGGAGATTGCTGTGTCATATGGATGGTCAATTTTTATAACTTTTAGGAATTGCCACACTGTTTTCCACAGAGGTTTGGTTTCATTTATTTTGAATTTATAAGAAGGCTGCCATATTAGAAGTATTCTAGTATTCTAGAAGGTACTGTTTAGTTATTAGTTATCTATATTTTACAAGTTTTCTTTTTTTCTTTGCTTTAAAGTTACTTCTTGTATATTTCTTTATATTTTAAGTGGTGGTTGTGTCTAGTTTTGCATCATTATATAATCTCTGGTTTCTGTAATTTTTTCTGTGCCAATTCTATCAGAGGTATATATATTCTGTAATTAAACAAGTAACTGGTTTTATTGAACTTTTTACTTTTTATCAGTTCATGATCTTTTCTTTATTGCTCATTTCCTTTATTTTCTTTCAATTTATTCTGCTGTTACTTTCTTAGTCTCTTAAGTTGGAAACTCAGTATGTTGCTTTTTCCTCCAATCTTTTTTTACAGTATAACCATTCAGGAATGTAGATTTTATTTAATCTCCACTTTCACTTACTGTGCAAATTTTGATGTGATATTTTTATTATAATTCCTATCGAGATAGTTTAAAAGTCCATTATTTATTCTTTATCTCATGCATTCAATAGAGTATTTTTACGTTTCCAAATATACATTTATGTTAATTTTTACATATCTTTCTAATTTAATTTAATAGTACTCAGGAAATGTAGTTTGTATGATTCAAATTCTCTGAATTTCGGATTGATAGATAAACAATTATGTAATACATTTATATAAAATGTCAGTATATGTTCTAAACTTCCACATTATGGTCATAAACTTTGCTGTTTAAATCTTTTTTTTTAATTTCAGAATAGAATTAGGTATTTATTAAGGTTAGAGAAATACAACTATGGCCAGTATTCAAATTTATTCAAATTTTTAAATATTTTTAGGTTTCTTCTAAGCCTGATGGAGTTACTTATGCATTTCAAACATTTATTTATCTATTTTTTCATAATCAATTTTTTATTATGGTTTTGTGGGGTCCAGTTAAGGGTTAGGTGTACAATTACATTTCATTCAGGCACCTTGTTGATAAGAGGTGTTTCCCCATCCCCAGACAGATATTTGCTACTGTTAATCCCATCTCCCTCCCCCCGCATGGTTTCCAGTACCATCAGTCATTTTCTTATAGTATTACATTGGATGTTCAAGGTCCATTATATGAGTGAGAACATGTGATACTCGGATCTTTGTTTCTGTGAGAGGTCACTGAGTATTATAGACTCTAGTTCCATTGAGGTTGCTGCGAAATTCATGATTTTGTTCTATTTTATGACTGCATAGTATTCCATCGTATATATGTACCACATTTTTAAAATCCAGTCCTCTTTTGATGGGCAGCATGGTTGTTTCTAGGTTCTTGCTATTGTGAACAACACTGTGATAAACATACGTGTGCAGGTATCTTTTTTACAGAGTGATTTGAGGTCTTCAGGGTATATTCCCAGTAGGGGGATTGCGGGGTCATATGGAAGGTCAATTTTTAGAGCTTTTAGGAATCACCACGCTGCTTTCCACAGAGGTTGCACTAGTTTACACTCCCACCAACAGTGTAGAAGTGTTCCCTTTTCATCACACCCTTTCCAGCAGCTGTTAGTTTTTGAGTTGTTGATAATTGCCATTCTGACTGGAGTTAAGTGGTATCTCAGTGTCATTTTGATTTGCATCTCCCTGATGATTAGTGAGGTTGAACATTTCTTCATGTGTTTGTTGGCTGCTCGGATGTCCTCTTTTGTGAAGTGTCTGTTCATATCTTTTGCCCATTTGATAATGGGGTTGTTTGTTTTTTTCTTTTCAGCACGTTTTAGTTCCTTGTAGATCCAGGATGTTAAGCCTTTGTCAGACCTGGTGTTGGCAAATACTTTCTCCCAGTCTGTAGGCTGTCTCCCTCTCTCTTGATGGTTTCTTTGGCCTTGCAGAAGCTTGTCAATTTAATAAGGTCCCACTTTTCTATCTTCTCTCTTATGACCTGTGGGTTTCGGGTTTTGTTCAGGAATTGGATGCCAGTTTCGATTTCCATGAGGGTATTTCCTTCATTTTCTAAGGTTCTTATGGTTTGAGGTTTTTCATTGAGGTCTCTGATCCATTTGGAGTTAACTTTTGTGCATGGGGATAGATGGGGTCCTGTTTCAATCTTCTCCATGTGGTCAGCCAGTTTTCCCAGCACCATTTACTGAAGAGGTTCTCCTCTCCCCAGTGGTAGGTGGTGGAGGCCTGTTTAAATCATTATCTCTTTCTCTTCTTCTCCTCCTCTTTCACTTCTCCCTCTCCTCTTTCTCCTCCTCTTTCCTTGGTTGAATAATCAATAAGTGAGAGACACACAAAATCTTCCACTCCTATTTTAGTAGATTTGTTAGTCCTCCACTCTTGTTTTTATAGTTATAATTTTATTAGATACTGCAATACTTATGATCTTTCCCTTTCAGGTGAATTTAACATTGTCATTATGTAGTCATTAATATAATGTTACCAATTATTTGCTTAAGAAATATTTACCAGTTTTTATTTTCAACCCTTCTAAGTTCTTAGAGTTAAATTATATAATTTGTAGAAAGGCCTCCACTGGTTTCTTTTTAAAATGCAATATAAGGATCTTTATCTTTTAAATATCTTGTTTAATCCATTTATTCTTTTTATAGATGACCATCTTTTCAGTACTTTTCCCAGTTATCAAGCTTCTCTCTATTTCTGAGCACTAGACAATTGTTATAATATGCTTTACTGTTTTTATATATCAAATGCTATATAAAATATTTAACAAACAAAATAGTCACCACTTTTACAGAACATTTTAAGAATGGCTGAAACTCGTACTTATAAAAGTTGCATTTACTTCTACATTCAATAAATAATTACCAGGTCTCAGTTCCACTGATATAAACATTCTTAAGATGTGGTTCTTATCCTCGAGGAGTTTATCATCTGCTTAATGTTCTCAATCTAAGCAACTCTCTGAGAAGTCAATCTTTTCAAAGTAGATCTTAATAAACCTAATTAAAAGTTAATATAACATCTGTCAAGTCCTATTCTTGTCTACATCACAGTCATCATTATCACCATCCACAAATCTTCACTGACTTTTATTGCACTCACTGCCATATTAATGTGTATTGCTACTTACACTATCAGAATATTATCCACATATACATGTGGGGAGAAAAAGTAGTATCTTTTGGTCACTTGTACAAGGATCATTGGTTGTTCCCCTATAATGAAAGACAGAGTAACAAGAGAAAAGCACACAAATTTAATGTTTGACGTGACATGGGAGTCTTCAGAAATGAAGACCCCCCAAAACCAAAAAAATCCGTATGTCTTCATGGACTATCAGGCAGAAGTATGATTGGAGAAAAAAAAAAGGAATAATTTAATAGTAACTGATTAGGGATAACTTAAAAATGCCTGCTTATTCACATTCCTCTCTATATCCCTTTGTCCCATTGTCTTCAATAACAAGGACATTTCTTTCCTCTTGAAGTTGTCATACAAAAAACACCTGGCACACAATTCATAATCGAAAAATGTATTTATAAAAAATTGTATATTTATTCTTAAATATTTAAACTTCAGTCATATTGAAAGTGCTTTCCTTTTGATCTAGATGCTTTTTCCACTGCTCAAAATTAGTTTTTGAACTCATCAATTTTGATGCCTTTTAGTGCTTCTGCTGTTTTTGTTTCACCTCTTCCACATTGGCAAAACTTACCCCTTTGAGAATTTATTTTATCCAGGGAAACAAACAAACAAGCAAAAGTTGCTGGTGGCAAGATCCGATGAATAGGGAAGGTAGTACATGGGAGTCATGCATTCAAAGATCACTGGACACTCAGTTAAATCAATGTGGTATGGGCAGATGCATTGTCATGGTGAAAAAAACAGTCAACTGTTTGCCACAAGTCAGGTCATTTTTCCACAAATCCTCCCTCACAACAACACTAGCTGGTACACTGATTCCTATGAGGTCATAGAACACCTACCTAGTGGCAGAAGCCTGTATTACAAAGAGTTCATCCAACAAAAAGATAATTTTGGTTTTTAGGGGGTCTACCCTTGTGTGTGTATGTGTACACCATGGACTATTATTCAGCCATGAAAAAAGAATGGAATAAAGTATTTTGCAACAACTTGCATGGAATTGGAGACCATCATCCTAAGTAAACTAATACAAGATCAGAAAACCAAATACCACATATTTTCACTTACAAGTGGGTGCTAAGCTAAGGATCTGCAAAGGCACTTAGAATGGTATAATGGACACCGAAGACTGGGAAGGGAGAAAAGATAAAAAATCACCTATCGAGTATAATGTGCACATGTGGAATGGTGAGTACACCTAAAGCCCAGACATCTTCACCACTATGCAGTATATCCATATAACCAAAAACTGTTTTTGCCCTCTAAAGCTATTGGAAAAAAATAAATAAAAGGAAAAATTATAAATATGATTTAACTATGGGTATAACATGGTATGGGAGCTTGGACTGTTTCAAGGTTCTGATTATCAATACATAATTTCCAGACATATCAGAAATTTCAGGTTTTATAGAACACCCTCTATTTTCTTGTATATAAAATAAGGATAGGGCTTCTGCACTAGACTGGAGTCTAGTCTCTTTCTTTCTTTCTCTTTCTCTCTTTCTTCTTCCCCCCAATCACCGATGCTGTCTCCACCTTTGGAGTTCCCTGAACCTGGCTGGAGCTGGTCTCCGGCATTTCCCCTTCTTCTTCTGCCCATCTCTGTTCCTTTTTGTCTCCCCTTAAAAAAATAAAATAAAATAAAATAAAATAAGGATAATAACAATATCTTCTATATAAGGTTATTTAAGTAATTGAATAAGGTAAAGTATGTAAGTGGCTAGCATACAGTCAGTACACTATGAAATTAGCTTGTATTATCTTGTTAATTAGTTTGTATCAGTCAAATATGGACATATATGTCTGTAGCATGCTTAAAACACCAGAGGAACTATACTGTTTTTGAAGTTCATTTAGGTCCTTAAAGTGTCTCTGCCAATACTCTCCAAAGACTATAAGGAACACACCATAGGAAACGATGAGGCTTATTAGAGAGAGGATGTTAGAAAAGTCAAATTTGTGTTAGGTGATTAGGAAATGGTGAAGAAAGTAGGCTTTGCTTTATTCACATGTTGTTGGGAAGCAAGAGTAAACCTAGTTTGGGAGTATTCATAAGTGCCCTCTAGCAGAAAAGAAGACTAGAGTGACACTAACTCTGAAATTAAAAAGTAGTAAAGTCACTGAATTTAACCAGAGCAAAGGGTCATGTGATCGTTTTATGCTTAGAAAAAGTTCTTATTTTTGTCAGGTTTCACATATATTGCCAGCAGTTTTGCTTTTGTCTTGGTCAGAGTGGCCTTATCTGATGGTGATGTTCTGTAAAATTGTTTCTCTTCACCAAAGAACACCAAGACTTTGAGTTCCTGGATGCCAACTCCTTGCAGAAAGGATGACCTGATGGTACTAGGCCAGATTGTAGCTTCCAGTGATGCTTTTCTCTATTACCTATTAACAAAAGTATTATACATTCATTTGCAAGCTTCTGGTTGCTAAGCTAGAAAGTCTAATATACATTCACCAAAACTAGAAAAAAAATTAGTCAAATACATTTTTCATTTTCTCTTTTGGCCTCTACTGTACAATAGTGAATTTAAACATTAATAAAAAATTTTAAACACTTATGATATTGCACTTGTGTCATATGATACAATGAAGAGAAAAGGAGGATGGATATTATAATTTATAAAAAGTGAGATTAGTTAATGTTGGGAAATTATCAAAGGTTTCTTAGAGGAAGTCACACCTAATCTGAGATTTAAAAAATGAAAAAGAGGTAAAGAGATAAACAGGGAAGGATATAGTACTCCGCAGAGAGAGAACATTTCTAAACCTGTATCATGACCAAGCATGATGTGTACAAAACCTGAAAAGAAGCTTTTGTAAGAGGATTGGAGGGAGAAGGAAATCCGGGTGTAAGATGAAAAAGGAGTGTTGGGTGGGGTCAAATCACACACACATGCACACACACACACACACACACACACACACACACACATACACACACACACGATGTATATATATGTACACAAAATGTGCACATATTGATTGTGTGTTTTACAATAGAGCTTTACAATAGTGTAGGTGAAAGCTGGTAATAGTTGAACCACTAACATAATGACAAGAGTGGAAGAAACAGATAGAAGAATACTTAAGAATCAAAATTAATAAATTGGATAAATTCAATAAGGAATTTGACACAATATAGATAACAAGACTCCCAGCTTTCTGGTTTTATAGTGCCATTCACTTCCTTATGGAAAATGGATATTGTAGCTAATTTAGAATGGAGGCATAATGAATTAAGTCTTGCATAAAATGAAGTAGGAATTGATTTTTGAAATATTTTAGCTCATGCAGACCACTGAATAAATAGAAATAGAACTCACAAGAAACACGAGGAATAGAGACAGAAATTTAAAAATTGACTATAGGTGAAAATTCAACTCATCTTTTTGAACACTGCATTTATTACTTGGTGTGTGTGTGTGTGTGTGTGTGTGTGTGTGTGTGTGTGTGTAGTGTGTGTGTGTGTGTGTGTGTGTGTGTGTGTGTGTGTGTGTGTGTGTAAGTGTGGTATGCTTTAGGATCAGCATAAAACTTAAATCAATGTTTTCAAACCATTGGAGTGATTTTGACTCTCTAAATTAAATACAGAATTATTACAATCTATTCAAGATGTTGAAATAAGGACTCCAAGATCATGTAAGATCTGGGAAAATCACTAAAGTTTTTCCAGGACATAATAGTTTATATATTTACCTTAATAAAAGCACATTATTTGGGTCTCACTTTAAAAGTTTTTCTTAGAGTTTAAGATACCAAAGATAGCCTAAGGAAAAAATGAGTGTATATTCTGCCAACATCATTTTGCTCATAGACATTATTTGCCATTTTTTTATTCTTCTTCCAAGTTAAAGACTTACTAATATTCTTTTTTATTGCTTTTACAATCAGTTCTGTCTTGATTCTTGCCAATAGGAACCATAACTTCTATTGAGTTCAGATTTTCAAAATAATTTAATATTCCTTCACTTTGGGTATGCCCTCACAGACTGTTTTAGGTACAGTAAAGTTCATACTATTTACTTAAGCTTGCCTTATTTAGAGTTAAATTTAAATGTATATTAATTTATTGGTTGAAATGTGGAAGACTGTATATGCATAAATATATGAATACATACTTGACATTGACTGTCCACGTGATGTTTTGGTTTTGATTACGTTTTTTTTTAGGTTATGTTTGTGTACTTGTCTATCAACTACTTGTATGATTTCTGACTCTGTTTTATCTTTTCATTTGAGAACTTAATTTCTTAACTTGAACACATACTAGAACATTGATTCACCCTGCTATGAATGTCTTCATTTTCAGCACCACACTGGCTATCTTGAGTCTGATTTACTCATTTCTCTATGACTCACACACCCATATATTTCTTATTTTAAAGCAACAATTTTTCTATCTTTTTTTATGTTTAAGTATCAGCCAGCATCTATTCGGGTCAAATATTTTGAAAATGGGAACTCAAGATAGTATTATCATGTTAGAATTTATATATGTATATGGTTCCTATTGGCAAGAATCAATGTATGTACCTCATTGTAAATTATTTATCAAAATAATATGTCAAATACTGGAGCCTCATTCCTCTTGTATAAAAAATGTAATCTTAAAATCAATGTTCTTTTTCATTTCCCATTTAGCTACTTCTTTAAAATAGCATCTATATATAGAAATTCGTGCAAAATACTGAATTGTATGGTTGTAAATTATGTAATTATGATAGAAAACAATTCGTATCAAAGTTTTGAAGCAATTTAACTTGAAATATTTATTGATGTGCTTGTTTGATTTCTTTTTTATGCTTAAGTAAACTTTTTAGAAAATTTAGAAAAGTGTAAAATACATTTGCTTATTTAGCTTTAACATTTAGAAGTTTACTATTTCATTACTTTATACTCAAACAGGGAAACTAATAAAAAACAGAAGTGTCCTTTTTTGCCTTCATTATTACTTTACTTCTACCTTATTTCATGAGAATGTTTCTTCATACCATACTATACTTACAACATCTACCCTTGGCTTCACACAAGTATATAAGGGCTTTATAAGTCCCTTTGTGCTTTATTGTATCAGGAAAAAAAATTTTTTTTTGGCTAGTTAGGATATAGATATCACAAAAAATTATTTAGTTATGTTCTGTTGAGGTGTCGGATAACTTTAGAGAAGTCAGATACAGCCCATTTACAAAGATTTTAAGATTCTCTTGGCATTCTGAAATTTTAGATTCTCCAGATATTCAAAGAAAAGATTAAAATACATTAATTCCTGTTGTGATACCATAAAACAAAGGCTATGAGTAATTCTAAACTACCCCAATAAGATTTTGAAACAAGAAGGAAAAACTCTCTTCAATTTATGTAACAGACTTCTTTCCACTTTAATTTCTGACCTAACACCACAAATTCCCTTTCACTTAATGATAATATGGGAACATGGAAAATCAGACTTCAACAGTGGCAATTCCATTACTTTGAAAATAAAAGTTTTCTTAATATTTTATGCACCTCAATTCTGTTGATGCAAATTCTCAGAATTAAAAAATGATTATATATATTCAATTAAAAATCAAAACATTACAACATATCGATGCAGGAGGCACCATGTGTGCTAGTGGTATTTTACTGTGTTTGTGTGTTTAATAGAGCATACCATACATACAAATCTTAAGTATTTCAGAGAGACTTTTGCTGCATTAGCACCACTGCAGCTACCACCAAGAACAATATATTTGTGAAGAACATTTTTCTAAGGTGACCATTCTCAGCACTGTACATTAGTTCCAGCAGTTATTGAGCTTCATGCAAATGAAACCATATAATCAATACTCTTATTTCTTGCACTATTATTATTATTATCCATTAAAATTCCTAGAGTAGTCCTTGTTTCTTTAGTAATCGCTGACTAATAAAGTATTTTATATAAAAGGTGATTAAAATTCTCAATGATATAAATACACAGTTACTTGGCATGGTCATGTTTGAAGTTAATGTTGACCCTTAAATCATTAGAAAGTATTATCCTAGGAATCACTGACCTACTGGAACAATTTTTTTCAATGTTTAACTTTTGGCTGCTATTGTAGACAGTTATAATTGAAATGATGAATGTAGAAACTATGAAGTGGGAGAGCTGCTTCTGAGTGCAGTGCACAATTTAAATAAAATAAGACCTTGGAAGTTTTAGATTTCATTGGCACAGTCAGAAAACTAATGAATTTATGTAGCAACTCTGAAAAAAATTGAATAAATTTTATAACAACAGCACCAATGAAATAACAAATTGTATAAAGTGTCTAAGTTAGGGGTTACTTAAGTACATTGTAGCAGATTATATTTCTCAAGATAACTACAAAAGTATCTCTCATTCCATCTACTCTTTTGAAATGTTAACTTGAACATCTCATGTAGAGTTTATTTCTCCACCCTGTTAATGAAGGCAGGCATAAAACTGCTTTGTCCAATAGCCTGTGTAGAAGTGATTATGTGCCTTTTCTGGATGTCTATTAACAGGAATTATTTTGTATCACTATCAGTTACTACAACATATGGAGTTTTAAAAATGTTTTTAGAAATTATAAAGACTAAAATCAGATAACATGAAGTTGGGTTCACTTAGCTGAAGTACAAGTTTAAAACATTCAAGCTACTCTGGTGACATTGTAGCATGTTAGAAAGAGAGGGAGATAACATGGAAGAGCAGAAGCACCTGATGTGTGAGTGAAAAAAACAGCTTGGGTGTCCAGCCCAGTCAAGCCTCAAATGATACCAGCACCAATTGCTATATGCCTGGTACACGTGAGACTCAGTGAGAATGCAGCTGAGTCCAGTGAGACCACAGAACCACAAAGCTATTTTTTTTTTCTTTTCAAAACCAACAATATTTTCAGTGGTTTGGTACACAGTCGTAGCAGAATGGGGTTGTTATGAGAAATGGGTGGTGACAAACATAAATCTAGAACATATGACATTGCTTTTGGGAACCAGATAGTGGCTGTGTCCAGGAAGGCCTTAAGGAAACTGCTGAAAGAAGGTTGAAAACTAATGAGGAAATTGTTATTAGAGTCTGAATGGAAAGTGACCTATGTTAAGTAATAGCTTCCTGTAATGAGTGGCAGCTGTTATAAATGCTACCATTATAACTTGTAAAATAAACAATGTACTTAATGAACTGATGAATCTGGCTAAGGAGACTCCAGAAAAAATATTTAAAATTACATCTGATATTCTTACCTGAATTTTATAAGTGACATTTGATAATAATCATTTACAAAGAAATTTTTTAAAGAAGGAACTGTTCAGTTTTTAGCAGAATTTAGAGAAAACATAAGGGATCTTTATATAAAATATATGTATATGGGTATCTTTCTAATCAATGTTCTGACATTGATTAGAAAGTAGGAAATGACTAACCTTATGGTACAGAAAAATTTCAGGGCACGAGCAGTTTATTAAGACATTGAAAGGATTTAAATTTGCATTACTTGTATCAACTCATCAGCTAGACAAAACTGACTGTTTAATATCTTAAGAGTGTCCCTTCTAAACTTTCTCTGCTTGGCAAAAAGACTTCATACAATTATCAGGAATTTCAAATATGTTAAAATTAAGATATAATATTAAAATTCACACACACACAGACACACACATACACAGAGAGAGAGAGAGAGAGAGAGAGAGAGAGAGAGAGAAATTGTTATGGAAGTCAGGCCTTTGGGAGATGATTAGTTTTAGAGAAGTCAATAGGGTGGAGTCCCCATGATGGAATTAGTGTCCTTATAAGCAGAGATACATATTAGAGCCTTCCTTCACTCTTTCTGTACCTGCCATGTCAGCATATAACATGAGCGAAAAAAACTGTGTGCAAACCAGAGAGTGTCCTCACCAGATTCCAAATCTGCCAATGAATTTTGAATTTTCCAATCTCTAAACCTGTTGAGAAATAAGAGTTTCTTGTTTGTCACACAGTCTATGGTATTTTGTTATAGCTGTCTTAACTGAATAGATTTTACAACAGGAAGCTCTCAATTAGCCCACAAATCTCTGAGATTTGTCTAAAAAAAAAAAAATTAGCCAGATGCAGTGGTTAAAAGAAATGTGTGGGGTGTGACTGATTTAATAGTAACAATGACAATAAGATTTATAGGACTATCACAAAAATTTTTAAGAGAAATTGATCCTCAGAAGCACCATCATTTTGGATTAAATGAGACAGAGACAGTTAAAAATGAAAAAGCCCTCAAGAAGCAGATTCAGAAAGTTACTGGCCTGCAACTATGACTCATTTCTTATCAGAAACAAGGCTCAGAGTACTGTGTAATAAAACCGTAACATTTTAAACTTTTTATACCATATAAGTTATTGCTTCATGAACAAATATAAAAAGAAGTAGTCTTAAATATTTATCATTTTTACATTTTTAAAAAATTTGGTGTAAAATTGCTTATTTGTGTGGCTTTATTAAAGTACAATTCCCAAATACAAATTGTATATATTTATGGTGAACAATGTGATTATTTTTATATGTGTATATATTGTAAAATGATTAAAACAAGCTAAATGATGATTACATTACATAGTAATCATCATATTTACTCTCTTAGCAATTTTCAAGTATACATTATTATTGACTATGACTATACAATAAATTATTATTATTAACTATACAATACATTATTATTATTACTGGATAGACATAGTCAATAATAATACAATGCATTATTATTAACTATGACCATGCTATACTATAGATCCCTAGAATACATTCATCTTGTCTTGCTGTAACTTTGGCCAACATCTCTTCATACCCTTGTCTACCTTCAGCTGCATTCTACTCTCTACTTCTTTTAGTTCAGCTTTTTAATATTCAACATATAAATGAGATACTGAAGTGTCTTTCTCTGCCTAGCTCATTTCACTTAGTACAAAGTCTTCCATATTTATCTATATTGTTGCAAATGACAGAATCTCCTTTCCTTTATTTTTATGGATCAATAATATATATAATATATTATATGTACATTTTATAGATATATGTATACATGTTTCTGTATATATGTATATATAATGTGTATATAGTTATACATAATTATATGTACCTATTTATATATCACTATATATACATATTATGTGATATATTATTTATCCATGAAAATAATGGAATATACTATATATGTACTATACCACATTTTCTGTATTCACTCATCACTTGATATACACTTCGGTTGTTTTCATATCTTGGCTATTGAAAATAATGCTGCAATGAAAACGAGAATGCAGATATCTCTTTGGCTTTACTGATTTCATTTTGTTTGGATATATACCCAGAAACAGGATTGCTGGATCAAAGGAAGTATTATTATTATTTTTGACACATCTCATTAGTGTTGCAAATGATTTATTTTTTCCATATTCTTACCAATTTTTGTCTTATATTTTTATCTTTCTTATAGTAGCAATTCTAGCATGTGTGAGATCATAATCCATTGTTTTTATTTGCATTTTCCTGAGATTAGTGATGTTAAGAATTTTTTCGTGTACCTGTTGGCCATTTGTGTGTCTTTTTTTTTTTTTAACTTTTACATTTTTTATTTTAAAATTATGGGGTACAATTCAGGGTTAGGTACACAAATTTTCATTATGCAAGTACCCTTGTTGATGAGGTGTGCCCCCTCTTCCCCATGCAGATTCCCACTACTGCCAGTCCCAAGTCCCGGCCCCCCCAACCCCCTCAATTTTCCACTACTGTCAATCCTTTTCTTACAGTATTACAATAGTTGTTCAAGGTCCACTTATGAGTAAGAACATGTGATACTCAGTTCTTTGTTTCTGTGAAAGATCACTTCGTATTATAGACAGTTGCTGTGTATATAGTTGATGTAAACATACCAAATTAAAGTTTGAAAGTTGCAAAATCCAGAAGCATTTACTTTTCTTTATATCTGTTTGTGATTGAGGTTGTGGTTGACACAGCACTTCACTAAGATATGGAAATCCTGTTTCCTTCTTTGCTCTCTTCAGTTGCCAGCAATTGATTTTGTGGCCAGCAGGAGCATCATATGCAGATGTGTCCTTTTTATGTCTGCTCTCCTCTTGACTTTAACTTATATTTCATCAGAAAGCAATCACATAACCTCAACAATGTCAAAATTGTAATGTATCTCCAAATTTTCAAAAAACTTTTGACTGTTTTTATTTATCAAAAACTGATAAATTCCTAATCAAGTAGGCACTCCTTTAGCTAAATTAGACAGGGACACTCATTTAGCTGCATTCCTCTGTATTAAAAAAAAAAAATAATGAAATATTACCTGTTGGGTACACTATTCGGGTGATGGGTACACTAATAATCCAGATTTCACCACTATGCAATATATCCATAGAACATTTCTAAATTTATATAAATAAAATAGTAATATGAAGTGAAATTAAATAAGCATGTAAACAATTAATTTTAAACTGATGAATATATTTAAGTACATTAAATATACAATTTTTTTATTTTAAAATTGTGGGCTACAATTCAGGGTTGGGTATACAAATATTCATTGTCCAGGTTGCCTTGTTGATGAGGTGTGACCCACTTTCCCAGCAAATTTCGACTACTGCAATCCCACCTCCACACCCTCCCTTTCCCTCAGTTTCCCACTACTGTCAATCCTTTCTTATAGTAAAACAGTAGTTGTTCAAGGTCCACTTTTAAGTGAGAACATGTGATATTCAGATCTTTGTTTCTGTTAAAGATTACTCAGTACTATAAACTCTAATTCCATCCAGGTTGCTATGAAATTCATGATTTTGTTCTTCTTTAGAGCTGTACAATATTCCAGTCTGTATATGTATCACATTTTTTTTCATCCAGTCCTGTTTTGATGGGGAGCATGATTGGTTCCATGTTTTTGCTATTGTGAACAACGCTATGATATACATACGTGTGCAGGTATCTTTTTAAAGAGTGATTTGAGTTCTTCCGGGTTCCGGGTATATTCCCAGGAGGGGGATTGCAGGGTCATATGGAAGGTCGATTTTTAGATCTTTTAAGAATCACCACACTGATTTCCACAGAGGCTGTACTAGTTTACACTCCCACCAAGAATGTATGTGTTCCCTTTTCGCCACATCCTCTCCAGCACCTGTTATTTTTTGAGTTATTGATGATGGCCATTCTGACTGGAGTTAGGTGGTATCTCAGTGTAGATTTAATTTACATTTCTGTGATAACTAGTGAGGCTGAACATTTTTTCATGTATCTGTTGGCTGCTCTTATGTCTTCTTTTAAGAAGTATCTATTCATATCTTTAGCCCACTTTGTAATAGGGTTGTTTGTTTTTTTCTTTTCAGCATGTTTGTGTTGCTTGTAGGTCCTAGATGTTAGGCCTTTGTCAGACATACAGTTGGCAAGTATGTATTCCCTGTCTGTGGGCTGTCTCCCTGCTCTCTTGATGTCTTCTTGGGCTTCGCAGAAGCTTGTCAGTTTGATGAGGTCTCACCTGTCTATCTTAACTCTTATAGCATGGGCATGTGGGGTTTTAATCAGGAATTGGTTGCCAGTTCCAATTTCCATAAGAGTGTCTCCTGCATTTTCTAAGGCTCTAATCATTTGAGGTTTTATGTTTAGGTCTCTGATTCATTTAGATTTGATTTTTGTGTATGGGAATAGTAGGGCTCCTGTTTCATATTCTGCACGTGGTCAGCCAGTTTTCCCAGCACCATTTACTGAATAGGTTCTCTTCTCCCCAGTGGTTTGAGATGGAGGCTTTGTGGAAGGTGAGTTGGTTGAGAAATTGAGGTTTTGCTTCTGAAAACTCAATTATATTTCATTGGTCTATATGCCTGTTCTTGTACCAATACCAGAATGTTTTGATTATTGTAGATTTATAATAAAGTTTAAAATCTGGGATTGTGATACCTCTTTCTTTTTTTCCTTTCTTTTTTTTTTTTTGCTGAGGATTTTTTTTGGCTATTTGTGGTCGTTTGTGTTTCCACATGGATTCCTTTATTGTTTTTTTCTGGGTCTCAGAAGAATGTTGCTGGTAATTTGGTGGGTATTGCATTAAATCTGTAGATTGTCCAAGGTAGAATGGACATCTTAACAATGTTGATTCTTCCAGTCCATGAGATGGAATATTTTTCCACGTGTTAGTGTCATCTTTGATTTCTTTGAGCAGTATTTTGTAGTGTTCATTGTAAAGCTGTTTCATGTCTCTAGTTAGGATGATGCCAAGTTATTTCATTTTTTGTGTGTGTGGTTATTGTGAATGGAATTGTGCTTTTTATTTAGGTTTTGTTTGTTTATTATTGGTGTATAGAAATGTGATTGTCTTCTGCACATTTATTTGTTACGCTGAGATTTGCTAAAATCCTTTATCAGTTTAAGAAGGTTTTTGGCAGATTCTCTTGGGTTTTCAAGGTATAGAATAACGTTATCTGCAAAGAGAGATAACTTGATTTCCTCTTTTCCTATTTGGATACCCCTGATCACCTTCTCTTGTCTGATTGCTCTAGCTATGACTTCCAAAATTGTGTTGAATAGGAGGGATAAGAGTGGGCATTTTTGTCTCGTTCCGTTTCAGAGAAAATGTTTCCAACTTCTGTCTGTTTAGCAGTATGCCGGCTGTGGGTTTCTCATAGATGACTCTCACTATTTTGAGGTATGTTCCATCTATGCCTAGATGTTCCAGGTTTTTTATCAAGAAGCGTTGCTAGATTTTATCAAAAGCTTTTTCTGTGGTTTTTGTTTTTACATCTGTTGATGTATTTAATTACGTTTATGGTCTTATGAATGTTGAACCAAGCTTTGCACTTGGTCGTGGTGGATGAATTTTGAGATGTGTTGTTGAATCCGGCTTGCTAGGATCGTGCTGGGAATTTTAACGTCTATGTTCATCAAGGATATTGGCCAGTAGTTCTCTTTCTTTGTTGAATCTTTACCTGGCTTGGGTATCAAAGTGATATTAGCTTCATAAAATGATTTGGGGAGAATTCTATCTTTCTCAATCCCCTGGAATACTTTCAATAGCATTGGTATCAGTTCCTCCTGGTATGTTTTGTAGAATTTTGCTGGAAAGCCCTCTGGTCTAGGGATATTTTTGTAGGTAGTTTTCTTATGACATAGTCAATTTCCTGGAATATTATTGGTCTATTTAGGGTCTCGATTTCTTCTTGTTTCAACCTGGGGAGGTTGTGTGATATCAAAAAGTCCTCCATTTCCTTTAGGTTTTCAAGTTTGTTTCCTATAAAAGTGTACATAGTAGTTTCTGATAATCTTTTGTATTTCTTCAGGGTCAGTTGTGACTTCATCTTTTGTGTTTCTGATTGTGTTTATTTGGGCTTTTTCACTCTTTTTCTTGGTCTGTCTAGCTAGGGAATCATCAATCACGTTTATCCTGTCAAACACCAGCTTTTTGTTTCATTTTGGGGGGGGGTATTATATTTTTGTCTTTATGTCTCAAATTCGGGCTTTTATTGGTGATATGGATTCTTCTGCTGAATTTAGGGTTTTAGTGGTCTTGCTTTTCCAGCTTCCTTAGGTGGCTTGTCAGGCTGTTAACTTGTGATCTTTCCATTTTCCTCATGTTTGTTTGCAGATATGAATTCCCCTTTTACTACTGCTTTCATGGCATCCCAGTGGTTTTGGTAAGATGTTTCTTCATTTCCATTTTTTTTGCAGGTATCTTTTAATCTCTGTTTTGATTTCCATGTTTATCCAGAAGTTGCTTAGCATCATGCTGTTTAATGTCCATATCTTTGTGGGTTTTGGGGGAACTTTGTTGGTGTTGATATTTATTTTTTTTCCACTGTGGTCTGATAAGGTGCATGGCAAAATTTCAATCTTATGAAATTTGCTTATGCTTGATTTATGGCCAAGGATGTTGTCAATCTCAGAGCACGTTCCATGCTTTGATGAGTAGAATGTATATTCTGTAGTCATTGGGTGGAGTTTTCTGTAGGTATCAATTAAGTCCATTGGTCAAGTGTCACATTGAGTTTCTGGATCTCCTTGCTAATTTTTTGTCTTGATGATCTGTCTAGAGTTGTAAGTGGGTTATTAAATTCCCCAGCTAAGGTAGTGTTAGTGTCAATATATATTTTTTAGTTTGTCTAGAAGCTGCTTTATGAAAGTTGGTGCTCCTTTGTTGGGTGCATATATGTTTAGGATGAATATTTCTTGTTGATGGATTGAAAATTTTATCATTCTACAGTGATTTTCTGTATCTATTTTTAATTTTTGGTAGCTTAATGGGTGTTTTGTCTGGTAATGAAATCACAACTACTGCTTTCTTTTGTTATCTGTTCACCTGAAATTATGCTTCCCATCCTCTTACTTTGAGTCTGTGACTGTCCTTTCTGGTGAGATGAATCTCTAGGAGACAATATATTGTTGCCTCATGATTTTTTTTCATTTTGCCATTCTATGTCTTTTCAGTGGTGCATTTAGTCCAGTCTCGTTCAGGCTAATTATTGAAATGTGAGAGTATATCCCTGTCATTAGGTTATTACATAGTGTTGTTGTTCCTGTTTGTTTGTTGTCTTTCTTTTGATTTTGGGGTTGATTCATGTGTGTTTTCAATCTTTTTCCTGCACTCTTTTGAAGAATGTTGTCATTCTTTTCCCCCTTTTTTCTGTGTTTAATACTTTCTTAAGTGTTTCTTGTAGCGTAGTTCTAGCATAAATTTGTAGGTATTGAATATCTGTGAAAGATTTTAATTATCTCTCACTGAAGAAGCTTAGCTTAGTTGGGCAGGTTATTCTAGGATGAAATTGTTTATCTTTGAGAACTTTGAAGTTTGGGTTCCAAGCTCTCCTTGCCTGAAGTGTTCTGTAGATAAATCTGGTGCTGTTCTAATTGATCTTCCCTGGTACATAGTCTGATCTTTTTCTCTTTCTGCCCTAGAATTTTTTCTTTTATACCTACTTTGTTTAGGCAAATTACTATGTGTCTTGGAGCTGGTCTTCTCATTTGTTGTCTTGCAGGGATACTCTGAATCTCTTGTGTTTGAATCTTTGCATCACTGATGAGATGAGGGAAGTTTTCTTGAATAAATTCATGGAATGTTTGTTCCAGGGTGGTCTCTGCCTCTCTTTCTGCCTCAGGAAGTCTAATTACTGTTAGGTTTGGCCTCTTGGAATAATCACTCATCTCTTGAAAGTTCTGGCTGTCTTTTTAAGCTTCTTTTCTATTTTTGAAAATTTGGGTTAGTTTTATATGTTGGTCTTCAAGCTTTGAGATTCTTCCTTCTGGTTGGCTAATTCTGCCTCCCATGCTAATCAGCTTGTTATTTATTTGATTCACAGTCTTATTTACTGCTGTTATTTCAGTTATGAACTCCTTCATATTTTCCTCTTTTCTCTTCTCAATTCTATTTATTCTCTCTATTAATGTTTTGATATCTGGTTTTGTAGCTTTAGACCAGTCATTCTGGGGGCTCTTCATTGTTAGCATTCTGAAGTCTGTTTTCTCAGTGTCTGATCTCCCAGGGTTCTGTGTGAGACCCATATTCTTCTTTTGGTTTTTCTTCATTTGTGTAGATTTCCCACCACCTGACTTTTTTTCCCCCTCATCTTTAATTCTTTTCTTCAGGGATGGTGGGGTTGCTTTTACTTCTGTTTGTTCAATCTGTTATTCTTCCTTATGTGGATTCTCTGGCTGTGTTCAATTTTGAAGCTGTTGGAGGCTATACTTTTTGCAGTTTTGAGATTTAATTGAGGGGGTAGCAGTGATTCAAAATCTATCTGCAGATCCTAGTTTCCACTGACAGGTGTATGGGCACTCTGGAACCCACTTTCCACTGTCTTACAATCAGTCCATGAAGTAGTGGTGTAGGTTTGCTCCCCGAAAGCAAAATAAAGTAAGAAAAAGGGAAAGAATGGAAAAAGGAAGAAGGGGGGCAAGAAGAATGTGGAACGAGAGAAGAGTAAGGGGGAAAACAGATGGACGTACTGACTAACAAATAAAAAGAGAAATAAAGACCGAAAAGAGTAAAAAAACTAAAACATACAGTCATACAAGCATGCAAACCAACAAAAAGCTCCCTACTGATGTATTCTTCCTATGCACAGGAAGTCTAAAGAACAAAAATCCATAAAATAATAGAAGCAAAACAAGTGCAAAACTATTATCAAAAACAGAGAGAAAATAACCCTAAAAAAAATTAAAATGAGCAAACAGACAAAAAATTAAAAACATATAAAAACAAGGAACAAAACTCACTCTGAGGTTGTTCCTATAAGTCCAATGTGCTTTCAGCTCTGATCTCCAGCTCTCAGCACAGACTGATAGGATTGCTCACAGCTTGGGTCAGATGCCCCAGGTCTACTGAGGACGGAGGGTGGATCAGATCTGGACTCACCAGGCTAGCTGCCTATCAAGTCTGTCACTCACATCTGACCTGTATGTCTGATCCAGCATGGGGGAGGGGTTTCTGTCTCTCCCAGTTTGATGAGATTACCTTAGGTCCCAAGTTGGAGGCTGTGTGGTGCTGGGTGGAGCTGGGGAGGACAATGCAGTCCTCTGCCTGGTCCTGGGACAGAGAAAATGGCTGTGGTCGGCGTTTCTTCCCTGGGCATGGGACTCCTCTCTGGCTCTCCCTGATTTTCTCTCTCCACTGATTGTATCCAGGGTTCCAGCTGATTTGCTATAACAGGTGATGGTGTGGGCCAGGTGTCAGGCAAAGAGTCAGCTGGATTCAGCAGGCTCTTCTCAGGAGAGTCTTGTGAACAGCAGATGATCTTGTGTGCCCACGACTTGAATAACGGGGGTGGGGGTGGGGGGGGGGTGGGCTTGCAGTCACCCTCAGAAGGTGGCCCCCGAGTGCATGAACCTGAGTCTTCCCTCAGATGGACTTTCACTCTTCCACTAGCACATGCCTACTCATGCAGAGAGTCTTTATGGACACTTGCTTTTGCAAAGACTCTCACGGTTTGATATGTCCAGTCTCCATCTTTTCAAACCCCTGTATGTCTTCTTTTGGGGAATGTCTATTCTGATTATTTGTTCATTTTTATTCAGGTTATTTGTTGTTTTGTTTTTCTTTTCTATTGAGTTGTTCAAGTTCTTTATTTATTATGAATATTAACTACCTGTCAGATGTTTAGTTTGCAACTATTTTCTTCCACTCTAGAGGTTGCCTTTTTATTTTGTTTGCTGTGCAGAAAGTTTTCAGTTTCATGTAGTGTCACTTATTTATTTTTGCTTTTGCTGCCTATGGCTTTGATGTCATATCCATTAAATCATTGCCCAGACCAATGTTGTGAATTTTTCCCCTGTTTTCTTCTAGTTGTTTTACAATTTCAACACTTACATTTAAGTCCTTATTGCATTTTGAGTTTATTTTTGAATGGGGTGTGACATAGTGTCTAATTTTGTTATTTTGCATGTAGATATCCAATTTTCCCAACTTCATTTGGTTGAGACTGTCCTTTACACATTTTGTGTCCTTGGAAAATTTTTGAATGATCAATTAACCATAAATTCAGGAGTTTACCTCTAAGATCTCTAGTTTGATCATTGTCTTATGTGTCTGTTTTTATGCCAGTGCCATGTTATTTTGATTATCATAGTTTCGTAGGACATTTGGAAATCAGTTAATATGATATCTCCAGCTTTACTCTTCTTTCTTGAGATTGCTTGGCTATTTGAGGGTCTTCTGTGGTTCCATGTGACATTTAGGATTTGTTTTCTACTCCTGTGAAAGATGTCATTAAAATTGTGCAGTGAAACTATAAATCAATTTGGGTAGCATGAACTTTTTCACAATATTAAGTCTTCTAATTCATGAAGATGGAATTTAAAAAAATTATATATGCCTTCTTCAATCTCTTTCATTAACACATAGTTTTCAGTTTAGAGCTCTTTCACCTACTTGCTTAAATTTTATTACTATTTCTTTTCTGTTTCTTTCTTCTTCTTCTATTTTTTTTTTTTTTTTTTTTTTTTTTTTTTTTTTTTGGTGCTATAGCAAATGGGATTGTTGTCTTGCTTTTTTGGAATACTTGTTAGTATATAGAAACACTATTGGTTTTTGTGTTGATTTTGTATCTGGCACCTTTACTGAATTTGTCTATTAGTTCCCAAATTTTGGGGTAGGTTTTAGCAGTACACATTTGATCTAAACTTTGCCCTGTAGCCAGATTTTTTTGGAAAATTTTTTGAATTTAATCTTTGCAATGAGGCTATTTCTTATTTTAAGAGCATTTTGTTACCTGAAAACACCATTGAGGGAACCACAACTATAGATTTCTAAAATCAGGTTTTTTAAAGTTATTATTTTCTCATATGTTTTTCTCAAATTTCCAAACATCCATGGCTAAAAAAATGACCTCCATTTTTTTGACAATTACATACTCCAAGACTTCAAGTTTCACTTTCTTTCATAAAATTATAACCACTTTTCAACCAGTTATTTCTTAATGATCTGATTAACCTGAGAACAGTATTTTTCATTGTGACTTTTAGAATTCTTTTTCTCCTGGGCGGGATATGGGGATAAAATTTTTTAAAAAATAAATCAGAACGTTTACTCGAAGTCTACTCTTTTGAAGGTCTATCATAAGATATATACTTGTATAGAATTCATGAGCTTTTAAATAAACTAGATATAATTTTTTGATGCATGACTCTGGGGGGTATAGTAAAAACTCAAGAATCTATCATCATATCAGAATAATTTAAATACAGACCATTTTCTTTTAGAATTTTCATTAAGATAAATAGCAAAATGTATACAGAGTGGCTAACAGAGTTTATGACATAAAGAAGAATACAATAAATTATTTTCCTTATCCTTTCCCTTATTCTCTTTTTTCATTTTTGGTATTTTGATTAAGAAAGAATCATCTGTGTGTTGTACCTAGCTGAGCAATATGTACTATCTTCCCACAATATCAGAGGCTTTCATTTTATTTTTATGCTTAAACTATTCCAACAAATGACAGCCCTTACATATACAATAACTTCATCAGTTCTTGCTACAGATAATAATATTGGTTTGTCATTTGTTACATTGGAATCTAAACTATATGTAGAGATTCAAAAACAAGATTGCTTTGTCTCACCCATGAAATTTTGTTCTGTATATCGGTACAAGTTGATACTACAATTCTACATTTCAAAAATATTATCCAATAGAGTCATAATAGATCATAGATAATAATCAATAATAGAGTCATCTTTTTAGGCATTTTTCTAAGATGTAATACATTATATCACATTTTGGTGTATTCTTTATTATTTTCTATAGATGCAAGAATAAAGGTCATCATCTAAATGCAGCACAGGCTATACATGTAATAATCACTGTTATGTAAATGGTAAATACTAAAGAGAACTAAATTAACAAGACTGTGGTTATCATAATATTTAACTCTAATACACACTCAAGTTGTTGATTAAAGACACTAAAATAGCCTTTTTTCCTTTAGTCTAAATAATAATATCAAACTAGAAAAACTTAAATAGAAAAGTGAACAGAAAGTAATTTTGATTCATAAATTTATAATAAGATGATTTTGGCAAAAGTGTGCATTTGAGATTCAAGTATCACTAATTTTTCTTAATCAACTGATAGTCTAGTATCAGTTGAAAAAAAACTATGCATTAATTATTTGAAACTTTCTTTTTATTCCTGGTCTTTATTTTCCTTGATCTGATATTTTCTAAATCATTTGTATTATTTTAACTCTTTTTTTTCCCCCTTAGATACTTAAGTAGCTAGAAAACTACAACAAGACTTAACAGTTTCTGATAAAGTATATCATACTAAGGGAACTATATTGCTGATAGGATGAATATATTAAAGAAATTTTCACCTATAACATCTGTGATTAACCTTTTAAAATGACTTTTCTGATTTTTTTAGAGTTTTTACACTTTAATTAAATTGTATTTTGTGAATAAAGTTTTAGTTTAGGTGAAAATTTTATTAACAAAAACTTTAACCATTTACTACACAGATTTTTCTTTTAATATAAGCACATAAGGTCTTTTGAGCTCTGAAAATTGTACCCTTACTTTCTTGGGGAAAATAAACATATGATTGTATTGTGACTTCATTTCCTTTGGGTAAAATAAACTGTCAATAGTGGAAAATGTTCTTATGTTGTTCCCAGAATTTAGGGTTTGAGTTTGGAAATTGGAGCATGAAGACTATCTTATATCAAAATAAGTGGTTGTTTGGCAATGCAGTTCAGTCAAGCAGCTAGTTTTGGCTAGTTTATAAATAAGTTGCTTTGAGAAATGCTTTATGCCTTCTAATAAAAAAAAGTAAATGTTAAATTTAAAAAGCATAGTAAAAACAGTGAAAGTATTGAAAAAGCAAATAAAACTAGGAAAATTAAGAGGAAGATCTGTTTTTATTACTCCAGCACATCTCATTTTAATAAAAATATTTCCTTTGGGTAATATTTTCCTTTGGGTAATATAAAGATAAATTATCTTTATATAGATAAAGCACAAGATAATTGACTATTATTGATTCATACATACATTTAAAAAATATTATAACATAATGGAGATTAAAATATGGAGATTTAACAAATAATGCTTCAATAGTCAATCTGATAGAGGTCGAAGGTTACAGTGGTCACAGAAAAGAAGAGAGTTTTCACTCAAGAATCATGGAGAGCTTCAAGGAAAATAAGCTATTTT
Organism: Cephalopachus bancanus; assembly: GCA_027257055.1. Classification (NCBI taxonomy): domain Eukaryota; kingdom Metazoa; phylum Chordata; class Mammalia; order Primates; family Tarsiidae; genus Cephalopachus; species Cephalopachus bancanus. Next base: position 7,858,455 of record JAPVLO010000024.1, on the reverse strand, counting down.
TAGAAACCCATAATTGGTAGGGCTAAGCCAATTGTAATATCATATGAAAAGTAAGTGATTTTCAAAAGGTTAGGTATTACGATAACCACAGTCTTGTTACTTTAGTTCCCTTTAGTATTTACCTTCTATGTGTCAGTTATTGTTAAATAATAATCTAAAACCTGTGTTGCATTTAGATGATGATCTTTATTCTTGTGTCTATAAACAATAATAAAGAATACACCAAAATATGATATGATAGAGTATTAAAGCTTAGAAAAATATCTAAAAAGATGACTATTATTTAGGTAATTCTACATTTTGGTATCAAATTAATCTCTAAATGAATTTCCTATATGTAATTGCCAATATATGAAGAAATATTATCCTTTGCAATTGAAGAGATAAATTTAAATTAGAATAATACTATAATATTACTCAGAGAATTACTGCTGTTCTTATACAAGATAAAAGTCTTTCACATTCTCATCCTTCAACACTAATTTTATCTCAGAAAGATCAACAAATTATATCATTTAGCAGAATGTACTGTCATGACAATTATTGGTAAAGACAAGGAGGAATTAATTTCCTGGTAATGGATAGGTTTCACATTTACAGATCTAAACCAAAACAAGATTTTAAGTCTCATTAAGCATTCAGGTGGGCAATTTTGGTGAAGTAGATTTAACATATTTTTCGTAATTTAGTTCAGACTTTGAACTCTTTTCAGAAGAATTGTTTGTCCAGGAATGTTTAGATCCATAATTATTTTATAAACTGTGAAATAAATTTCTGTGTGTTTCATAACTATCAGGTGAGGCAACATGTGAATACAGACAGGCTTAATCAGTCACAGATATGGAAAAGAGGTTGTCACAAAGACTGACTTCAAGGCATCCTCAGTAGTTCTGTGGACTTTGGCCACATTAATTAACAATTAGTTTTCATATCTAGAAATGGCAGATGGCAAATTGTTCTTCAAACAGTAGAGAACAAAATTATTTTTAAAGTCAAGGAATAATTATGAGACAGAAAAAATCTTAAGAAAACTTTTGCAAACAAACTGGAATAGTTTATAATTTTCAGGGTTTCATTGTTCCAGATCAAATTAACCATAATCACACACCAAAAAAAGTGTTTTATTTAACACTACTATGATTCAGGGCTCTTGCTTTTTAATGTAACTTTAAATGTAATATGCAGAAACAACAAAGTTGGTATTATTTTCATTATTTTATATTTATTATAAATTGACAGATAAAATTATTTATATTTACTGTGCACAATATGATGTTTTGAAGTATATTCACATTGTGAAATTGCTAAGTATACATAATAAAAATATGCATTATCTCAAATAGATATTATTCTTGTGATGAATACATTTGTCTTCCACTCATGTCATTTTGCAAGATGCAATGTATTGTAAATAACTATAGTCACCTTGTTATACAATATCTCTTAAACTTATTCCTCCCATTTAACTGTAACTTTGTATCCTTTGATCAATATATCCCTAATATTACTCAGACCATATCACTGCAGCCTCTGGTAATCATTCTACCATCTACCCTAGGAGATCAAATTTTTAAAAATTTCACATATTAGTAAGAACATGCAGCACTTGCCCTTCTGTGCCTTGCAATTTCACTTATTATAGTTATCTTCCAGGTTAATGCATGTTGTAACAAAAGGCAGGATTTTATTTATTTATTTATTTTTGCTGCCAAATAATATTTCCATTGTGTATACATATCACATTTTATCAGTTCATTTGTTGATGAACACTTAGGTTGATTCTATGTCTTAGCTATTGTGAATAGTGCTGCAATAAGCATGAAAATGTAGGTATCTTTTTTTGACACACTAATTTCATTTCCTTTGGATAGATACTCACTAGTAAGATTGCTGGATCATACCATAGTTTTGGTTTTAATTTTTTGAGAAACCTCCATAATGGCTGTACATATTTATATTCCTACCAATAGTGTGTAAGTGTTACATTTTCTCTACATTCTCACCAACACATATTTTTTTTTTGTCTTTTTGACAATATTCATTGTCACAGGTGTAAAATGATATCTCATTGTGGTTCTAATTTGCATTTTCCTGATGATTAGTGATGTTGAATATTTTTTAACATACCTTTTGACCACTTGTATATCTACTTTTGAAAAACATCTATGCAAATCATTTTGCCCATTTTCTAATCATTGGGCTGATTTCCTGCTACTGAATTTGTATTTCTTCTATGTTTTAATTATTAATCACTTATCAGATATGTAGTTTGCAAATATTTTCTTCCATTCTGTAGGTTGCCTCTTCAGTCTGTTGGCTGTATCCTCTGCTGCATAAATATTTTTAGTTTGATAAAATTCCATTTGTATATTTTTTATTTTGTTGCTTTTTACACTTTTGAGCTCATATATATAAAATTATTGCCCAAATATTACAGAGGTTTTCACTTAGGTTTCCTTATAGAAGTTTTATAGTCAGGTCTTACATTTAAACCTTTAATCTATTGTGATTTGATTTTTATATATGAGAGATGGGAGTCTAGCTTTATTCTTCTGTATTTGGTTATCCAGTTTTCCCAGTACCATTTATTGACAAGGCTGTCCTTTCCCCATTGTGTGTTTTTGGCACTTTATTGAAAATCACCTGGCAGTGTGTGGATTTATTTCTGGTCAATATATCTGTTTTTATGCCAGTACTATGATGTTTTGTTTACCATAGTTTGTAGTATATTTTAAGTCAGAGAGTGTGATGCTTCTCGATTTATTCATTTTGTTCAAAATAACTGGCTATTTGGGACCTTCTGTAACTCTATATAAACTTTAGGTTTGATTTTTCTGTTTCTGTGAACAATGTCATTGATAGTTTCATAGATATTACATTAAATTATAGATAATTTTGAATAATATTGATATTTTAAAATTTTAATTCTTTCAATCCATGAACACAGAATATCTTTTAATTTATTTGTGTTTTCTTTAATTTCTTTCATCAGTGTATTGTAATTTTCATTATGGAAATCTTTCACCTATTTGGTTAAATATATTTCTAAATATTTTATATTTATTGATGTTATTGTAAATATGATTGTTGTCTTGATTTTTCAGACAGTTCACTATTAGCATATAGAAAACTCCTGATTTTTTGCATGTTGATTGTATATCTTTTAACTTTACCAAATATAACAATTACATTCAAAGGTTTTTTTTTTTTCCAGCCTTTAAGGTTTTCAACGTAGAATATCATGTTACCTGAAAAAAGAAACAATTTTAATCACTCCTTTCCTTTCCGATGTGGATATCTTTTCATTTTTTTCTCTTAACTATGATGCCTAGGACTTTTAGTAACACTTGGATAGAAGTGAAAATAGTGGGCATCCCTGCCTTCTGTCTTGTTTAGGATCTAAGTAAAATAGCTTTCAAATTTTCCCCCATTGATTATAATGTTTTCAGTAGCTATGTTTCACGTGACCTTTATTATGTTGAGGTTCATTTCTTCTCCACCTACTTTGTTAAGAATTTTTATTTTTAGTATAGAATAATGTTGAATTTCATCAATTATTTTCTGCATTTTTAAAAATAATCACATATATTTTTCATTCTGTTAATGTGATTGATGTACTGTTGTGCACATGTTGAACCATTCATGTATCTCAGGAATAATTCCACTTGATTAGGGTGAATGATCTTTTGTTTTTAAATTTTATTTTAAAACATTATGAATATGTAACAGTTATACATATTTATGGAGTATATATGATATTTTTGATTCAAGCACATAATGTGTAATGATCAAATCAGGGTAATTGGGGTATCCATTACCTCAGGCATTTATCATTTCTTTATATAGGGAATTTTACAAATCTACTTATTAAGTTTGAAATCACAATAAGTGGCTTTCAACTATGGTTGCCTTATTGTGCTACTTAATATTAGAACATATTCCTTCTATCTAACACTATTATTGTATTCATTAACCATCCTCTCTTTATTCTCCCACCCTCTTGCCTCTAACCTTTCCAGCTTTTGGTGTCTGCCAGTCTAATCTTTATTTCCAAGTTCAATTTTTTTGTTGTAACTCCCACATAAGTGAGAACATGTGATATTTGTTCTTCAGTTCTTGGCACATTTTATTTAACATTATGTCCTCTGATTTCATTCATATTGTTGCAAATAACAAGATTTAATTCTTTATTATGGCTGAATAATATTTCATTGTGTATATGTATCATATTTTCCATATCCATCAATTTATTGATGGACTCTTAAGTTGATTCCACATTTTCTATTATGAACAATTCTGCAATAATCATGGGAGTACAGATATAACTTTTAAATACTGATTTTCCTTCATTTATATATATACTGAGTAGTGGGATTTCTGGATCATGTGATAGCTATATTTTTATTTATTTGAGGAACCTCTAGACTGTGCTTCACAGTCACTTATTAATTAAACTTTCTACCAACAGTGAAGGAGGGTTCCCCATCTCTGCATCTTTGCCAGCATCCTATATTTCCTGTTTCTTTGGTAAAAGCTACCTAAACTGTGGTGAGATAATAGCTCTTGTAGTTTGAATTTGCATTTCTCTGATGGTTAGTGATGTGTTTTTTCATATAGAAGTTGGCCATTTGTACTTTTTTTAAGAAATGACTATTCCCATTTTTATCCATTTTTATTTGGGATTTATTATTTTATTGACTTGTTTGAGCGCCTTACATTTTGGTTTTTAGTCCATTGTTAAATGGGTAGTTTGCAAATGTACTCTCTCATTTTGTGAGTTGTCTCTTCATTTTGTTGATTATTTCCTTTGCTTTGCAAAACCTTTTTAGCTTGATTTGATTCCATGTGTTCATTTTTGCTTTGATTTCCTGTATTCTTAAGGTCTTACTGAAGAAATATTTGCCCAGACCAACTTCCTGGAATGTTTCCCAAGTGTAAAGAATTCATACTGTTAGCCGGGCTCAGTGACTCAGCCTGTGATCCTGCGCCTTTGGGAGGCTGAGGTGAGTGGATTGCCTATGCCCGCCGGTTTGAGACCCGCCTGGGCAGCAAGACCTCATCTCTACAATAAATTTAAAAAAAATCAGCCAGGTGTGGTAGCACATGCCTGTAATTCCGGCTACTTGGAAGGCTGAGGCAGAAGGATCGCCGGAGCCCAGCAGGTCGAGGCTGCGGTGGCCGAAATCGTCACTGCACTCCAGTCTGGGCGACAGAGTGAGACTCCAACTCAAAAAGAAAAAAACCATACTGTTAAAATATCCATATTACTAAAAGCAGCCTAGAGGTTCAATGAAATTGCTATCAAAATACCAGTGCATTATTCACAGAAACAGATAAAATAATCGTAAAATTTAAATGAAACCACAAAAGACCTAGAATACCCAAAGCAATACTGAATGGAAAAAAAAAAAAAAAAATCTGAAGGCATCACACTACTTGACTTCAAATTATACTACAAGCTATTTAAACTGAGACCACATGGTACTGGCATAGAAACAGACACAGACCTTAGAAATAAATACATGAATGTAGAGTCAACTAATTTTTGACAAAAGTGCAAAGAACATAAACTGAGAAAAAGACAGTCTTTTCAATAAATCCTGCTGGGAAAACTGGATATCCACATGCAGAAGAATGAAACTAGATCCCTATAACTTGCCATATACAAAAATCAAATCAAAATGAATTAAATATTTAAATCTAAGACTTGAAGCTATGAAACTACTAGAGGAGTTATCTTTTTAGTGTGTTGTGGATTTCAGTTTGTGAGTGTTTTGTTGAGAATTTTTGCATTAATGTTCATTAGAGATATTGAGCCATAATGTTATTTTTTGTAGTGTCCTTCTCTGCCTTTGGTACCAGAATAATACTGGTCTCATAAAATTCATTTGGAAGTGTTTTTTCTTCTTCGAATTTTTTAAATAGTTTGAGAAAAATTGTTATTAGTTTTTTGGGTTGTTTTGTTTTGTTTTTATGTTTGGTAGAATTCGGCCATGAAGCCATCACATTTTAGGTTGATCTTTGATGACAGACTTTTTATTATTAAGTTTTTTTACTCATTATTGACCTGTTCAGATATTTTATTTCTTCATAATTCAATATTGGTAGTTCTTATGTGTCAATAAAATATCGACTTTTTTCTAAGTTATTTAATTTGATATGTAAGTAATACAAATTTTGATAAAAATTTTTTTCTGAGTTATTTAATTTGTTATTATAAAATTTCATATTTTCCTCCTTACTCTTTCATTTTGCTGAGGTATCCATTTTAATTTTTTTTCAGTTTTGATTTTATTTATTTGAATCTTTTATCTATTTTTTTGTCTAGTTAAAAGTTTTAAAACTTTGTCTCTTTAAAAACCTTATTCTTTGCTTCTTTGAATTTCTGTTTTGTTTTTCTAGTCTCTATTTTATTTATTTCTTCTCTGATCATTATTATTTTATTGCTTCTAATAATTTTAGTTTTAGTTTGCCCTTACATTTCTAGCTCCTTGAGGTGCAATATTTTGTTGTTTATTTGAGAACTTTCTTCTGTGTGGAGTAGGTGTTTTGTCTTAGTACATTTACTATTGATTATAAAAGAATAATTACACAGTAAAGGAACCAATCGATCAGTCAGTTGAACGTTGAGACAACCTGTATAATGGGAGAAAATATTTGCAAACTCTTAAATTTGTAAGGGTTAAATATTCAGACTATATAAATAACTCAAACAACTTAACAGAAAAAAGAAATAATTTCTTTAAAAGTGGGCAAAGGATCTGAATAGACATTTTTCAAGATGATGGTTTCTGAATTGAGTTCTATTACAACATGATAACCTGATAAATAATACAAATGTATAGAACCATAGTGGACACAGAAACTCTTGACTAATATAAAATAGATGTATATATTCAGATTAGACATAATTATCTTAAATAATATAGACAAATTATTTAAAGTGCTACTTTAAGAAAAATAGCAATATGATTACCTGAGACTTGTCAGTTCTCTGAAATGAGAACTAGGTGCATTTTACTACATTCTTGATTTTATTGAGCATATTTGTAAAATATAAACTATAAATTCTTAAAATAGGATACTGAAATTTAGTTTATTTTGATGACATTTCAATAGTGAAAATATTAGATGTAAAAGGGTCTTCCTTTTTATATCAATTATTGATTCTATTGGTTTCATTCTCTGGAGAACACTCACTAATTCAAGGTCTGTGTAAGAAGAAAGTTGAAATAAAACAGGAACATAAAGGAGACTCTTTGAGATCTATTAACAAAGTTTGTCTTTGAAACAAAATAATAATTAAGTATTATTATTTAAAACATCTATTTTTTATCACATTGATGCACATTTAATGTCTTTATTTTTGGCAAACTTAATGTTATATTTTCTGTACATTTAAATTGAAAACAAAGTAGCAATTTAAATAGGAAGAGACAAGTAATGTCACTTAGATATATTACAATCATCACCAAAATTCCCATCTAACAGAATAAACTTTTTAAAATCTATTATGGATGGCACATTAGAAGACAAGAGTTCTCTGATTAATTTAGTCTATTACCAAAGGAAATTACTCAGTTGTTAATTCAATTGAGTGTGAAGAACATTCTAAATAGTTCATATAGGTAAAACACAGGTTTAATCTATATTATAAATACAGAGCTGTTATAGATTCATGTGAATGCATCATAATCTGCAAAATGGATTTTTCAGAAAACATTAAATGTTACATTTTTAAGTAAAAGATATATATTGTATGGCTGCAATGCATAGATATGAAAATACAATTATAAAATTCAATCATGTATGCATATACTTTCATTAAAATAAATATAACTAATATAGTCCTTTCAAAAATATACTTCTATATTACTATACTATGAGCTACATTTATTTCGGTAAAAGTATATATCTTCATTGAAATCTGAGGAGTTCATTATATCAACTGCATCATGGAGAAATAACACAGAGAAACTGAATAATTTGTTTATGGTATTAAAGCAGTTAAAGTTGGAATACAAATTCCAGTCTTTTGCTCTAAATTCCAAGTTATTCTATGTTGGAATGATGTCTGTGTAATAGAATCAAAGACCTTGAAGGGAGATCACCTGAATTAGACATGCACATTACTGCAAATCCAATTATTCATAATTGATAGATTCAAGATGATATCTATGACCTTCTTTATACTTTATCTCCCTGTTGATATCTTCTTTTTTTTTTTAAGTCCCAGTTCCTTTGCTTATCTATGGCTCCTAGTGTTCATGAAAAACCAAGGAAAAGAGAGAGGGGGGAATGAGAGAAAAGGTGTGCAGGGGGGTTGGGAAGATGGCAGCCGGGCCAGTTGGACTATGCGAGTCCCCATGTGAGTGATTGTGTGTATGGAGAATGTTGTATACGTGCTGGTGAGTGAGTGGGCATGTAAGTGACTGACTGAGTGAGGTCTAGGGAGCAAACAGCCAGGGCTCTTCTGGTATAGCAGCTGGGGCCACAGTGGCTGGGCTTGGACCCTAGCTATTCCTGGGATGCAGAAGCTGAGTGCCATTTTCTTTTACTTTTCTTTCTCTCTCTCTCTCTCTCTCTCTCTCTCTCTCTCTCTTTTTTTTTTTTGCTTTTTAATCAATAAACCTTCCCTGGGAGAGACTGTCTAAGTGGGGCTCATGAGAGGGTGGCCAGGCCCCTGGTGCAACAGCTTCTCGACTTCATCCCTGGCTCTTCCCAGGTTGCAGAAGCCGAGTGCTATTGTTTAATTTTTTTATAAATGGACAGAAGTTTTCCTTTGAAAAAGCAGTGGAAACTATCACCCCAGGCTCTCCCTCACCACTGAAGCATGAAAGAAACTGATGGCTCCTGGCTTTGCCTCACCACTTCAGCACCAGGCAGAACTATGGCAGGGGCTGTGGAATGAGTATGGAAGCAAGTTCCCACCAAAGAGGACAAGAGAGGTGCCCACCACCATCTTGAAGTGGGGCAGGAAAGTGCTCTGATTTGTTCACCATGGAGCAACAGACCCAATCTCTGTGACTGACAGATCAACTACTCAGGGATTGATCATGTCCCAGAGGGATTATCCTGAGAGCACAAATTTCAGAGGGACCTGTTGAGTGCTGAGTTCCAGACGCCCCACACCCCACCCTGATCCAGTCATAGGACAAAGGGTGTGGCCAGAAAAGGATGAGGAAGAACTCCAAAGAAATCAGTGATGAGTCCGGGGCTGACCCCAACCCCCTCCTCCCCAGCAATCCTCTGAACTTCAACCCACACACCTGGGCCACAACTGAGAGGGACAAACCCAGGCAGAGCCTGAGCATCAGTTGTAATAGGAGAACTCCATTCCAGGATAGGCCTGGCTGGAACACCCCCAGTGAGAGTACATACCTGGGGAAGAGACAATCCTGTATCTTCACATGGGAGGAGATGTTGGGAGCCAGCCTTGGAGGCCCGCCTGATTGACAGAGTCCAGGTATGCTGAGGACCTCTGACCACAAAGTGAGTCCAGGCAGCTGAGGCCCTTCTGTCCTCCGTCTTTGCTGTTGGTATAGCTGAAGAAATTCTGTCCAGTTGTGGAAGAAGAAGATGGCATGTTTATGCGAAGTACTCACAGCTAACCTGAGAATGTAATGGTTCATTTTTCCATTTCCCACTATGCCGTTTGGCCTTTTCTAACATATGCAAGGGTTACACTCTGAAGCACATCAAGAATGCTTTCTTTCACTTGGTTATAAGTTACTAGATATTGCTTGAGTAAAAAATGATATAAGTATATTCACTCCTTATTTGATTTAGAATTATGTAGTTTAGTGTTTAGACATAAGGTTTTTTAGAAGCACAAGTTTATAGTAAGTTCATTATGAATTCATTATAAGTTCTAACACTTATCTAGGAGTTATGTAGGTGATTTATAACACTGTTTTCACTGACTTAGGATAAAGATTAATCGTTAAGGTTTTTACTTAATTCAATAGTTAAAACTCTAAGTTAACATTTATAGAGTGGGTTTTCACTGAACTCATAATATACTAATCAGACACTTTTATGATAAATTAGCTAAAGACAGAAAACAAACTTGGGGGCCTGGGAAACATTACTAAAAGCTTCTTTTGAGTTCTCTTTAGAAACAAACACTGCAGGATAAGAGAAAAGTAATGGAGACACCTGGACAAGAAAGGCGATTGCAAAGCTCTGAAGGTCATAAAGCCCCAGAAGGAAAACTACTGCTACATGAAGAACTTTGCACTTGGAAACTTTCTGGAGACAGTTCAAGGACTGTAATTCAGGACTTTGGACTAAAACTATTTGACTTTATAAATAAGACTCATTGTCTGAATGTTTATAGGGTTCTTGGCTTGTTTGTTGCTTCTAGACCACTAGATGGTGGTAACTTTTAAAGCATATGTACGTGAAGGAATTTTGTCTTGCCCCATTACAAATGGTATAAAAGCCTTCCCTTAGCTAACATTAAACACCATCTGTTCAGGAAGCAGGTGTCCGAGTATAATGTTTTCATCTTGCCTATCTGTCTTTCCTTCAGGAAAGCCCACTTCCCTTGTGGGGCTGGACCCCCGCAAGGAAATCTCTCTGACCACACAAGAGTGGGAGGGGAGGCCGGCAGCCCCACCCACCTCCACTGCCCCTCCTCCTTCCCTGCTTTGTTCCCTGAGAGGAGAGTGAAAGAGGTGACCCTGCAGGAGACACCTGATTAGAGGAACAATTACACAGTCTGCAACTAGAGGGCAGGTTTTTTTTTTTTTTTTAATTTTCAATTATTTTTTAACTTGTAAAAAAATTTTTTTGACTGTTAATCTATTTTTTAAAATATTTTTCTTTTGTGAATGAATGTATATGTTAGGGTTTGACCTACATCCCCCCAATTTTTTTTCTTTCCTTTTCTGTTTCTTCTTTTATTTGTCATTTTCTGTTTATGTGTGTATATGAATGATTGAGTGTTCATTCTCTGATTTTGTTGTTGTCATTGTTTTTTGTTCTTTAGTTCTTCTGGGATTTTTTATTTTCATTTTTTCATAGTTTTAGTTGTGTGTCAATATATGTGTTAGGTTTTGCATTGACTCCTTTTTAAATTTTATTTTCTTCTGGTCTTTCTGTTTTTCTTCTCTATTCACTTTGCACTAGACATGTGTGTGTATATTTAGTTTTTCTTGTTTTTGCTGTTGTTTTTGTTTGTTTTGTTTCACTTTGTTATTATTACACTGTGTTTGGGTGTGTGTATGTATGTATTCAATTGCTTTTGCATTGGTTTCTGCTTTGCATCATCATATAGAGTGGTGGTGGAGAGTGGGTCTCAGGGAATACATACCACTTTAAGTGAACACTTTAATTTGCAAGTAGTCTCTGATTCCTAGTGCCACATCCCCTACTTTATTCAAATTTCAAAAATTACAAAAGACAGCAAAACTTCCCATTCACTATCCTATTTCAAATTGGAACAAATACAGAGCCTGGATCAGGGAAGAATAGAGGACTGAGTAAACATCAGAAGGGAAAGCCTCTCCCACTGACACTGAATAACAGAACTAAAGAGAAAAACAAGAGATCTGTCACAAATGAGGAAAAACCAAAGGAAGGCCTCAGGCAATTTCAAGTTTCCAAAGACAAAACTCCTGAAAAATCAGACCTTGGTGCCCAGACAGTGGAAGTCACCAAGTCGCCCCAAAATAAAACTGGGATTAGGGAATGGATGAAAAGAGTGAATAAGAATCAAGAAAGACAAGATACAACACTGAAAGAACTTAGAGATTTTGGCAATAAAAAATTAAATCCAGGAAATAAATAACAAGATGACAAGTATGGAAAGCAGAATTAATCTAACTGAAGAAAGAATCTCAGAACGTGAAGACCAGGACATGGAATTAACCAGATCTGTAAAAAACATACAAAGAAGACTCAGAAAGAAAGAACAAAGACTACAAGAGATGTGTGATTATATCAAGAGACTGAACCTACGCCTGATTGATATCCTAGAAGAAGAAAGAAAAATGGAGAACAACTTGGAGAAAGTATTCCAGTAGATAATCCAAGAAAACTTCCCCCTCAATAAAAATATGACCAGTCAAACACAAGAGATACAGAGAACCCCCACAAGACATCAAATGAGAGGACCAACCCTTAGACACATAGTAATTTGCCTACACAAAGTAGACATAAAAGAAAAAATCCTAAAGGCAGCAAGAGAGAATGATCAGATTACCTATCAGGGAAAACCAATTAGACTAGCAGGAGACCTATTGGCAGAAACAGTACAATGGACTGGAGCCCTATATTCAAAGTTCTCAAAGAAAAACAATTTCAACCAAGAATTTCCTATCTAGCCAAGCTCAGCTTCATCAGTGATGGAGAATTAAAATCCTTCCCACATATCCAATCCCTAAGAGATTATAAAGCTTCAAGACCAGCTCTACAGGAGACAATTAAAAAGGAATTAAGCACAGCAGAAAGAAAAAAAATAGCCATGCATTTCCCAAGAGAACAGCAGAGCACAGAATCAACAGAGAATAAAACACAACAAGTAACTTGAAAAAACACACATACATTAACCCCAAAACCAAAGAAAACAAACAAAGAAAAAACTTTATAAGATCCTCATGACAGGAAGAAACAATCACATTTCAATGATCAGCCTGCATGTGAATGGAGTAAATACACCTCTGAAAGGACACAAAATGGCAAACTAGATAAGAAACCATGACCCCATTAATTGCTGCATCCAGGAGACTATTCTCACCACAAGAGACACACACAGTCTAGAAGTTAAAGGATGGAAAATGAGTTTCCAGGCAAATGGAACACAAAAAAAGGTAGGAGTTGTGATCTTAATATCAGACAAAGCAATCATTAAGCTCTCAAAAAATTAAATAAGATGTAAAAGGACACTACATAATGATAAAAGGTTTAATCCATCAACAAGATATAACCATCTTAAACGTATATGCACTCAACACAGGAGCACCAGCATTTATAAAGCAACTTTATAAATTTACAAATAAACAAAGAAAGATATTGACTCTAAGTCTATTAAAGCAAGGAATTTGAATACCCCACAGACAACCCTAGATAGATCATCGAGGCCAAAAATCAACAAGGAGATATAAAACCTAAAGTTGACAATCAACCAAAGGGACATAATAGATACCTACAGATTATTCCACCCAACGACCACATAATATACATTCTATTCATCACCACATGGAACATCCTCCAAGATCGATCACATCCTTGGCCATAAATCAAGCATAAATAAATTCCATAAGGCTGAAATCTTACCATGAACATTCTCAGACCACAGTGGAATAAAAATAAATATCAACACCAACAACATTTCTCAAAGTTCACAATGACAAGGACAATAAACTGCATGATGCTGAACAACGACTGGGTCAACACTAAAATCAAAGCAGAAATTAAAAGATTCCTGGGAATAAATGAAAATGAAGAAACATCTTATCATAACCTTTTGCAGCCAGGCTCGGTGGCTCAGCCTGTAATCCCGTGCCTTGGGAGGCTGAGGTGAGTGGATTGCCTGAGCCTGCGGGTTTGAGACCCACCTGGGCAACTTGGTGAGACCTCATCTCTACAATAAATCAAAAAATTAGCTGGGTGTGGTAGTGTGTGCCTGCAGTTCCAGCTACTTGGAAGGCTGAGGTGGAAGGATCACCGGAGCCCAGCAGGTCGAGGCTGCAGTGGCTGGGAGTGGCCACTGCACTCCAGTCTGTGTGACAGAGTGAGACTACAACTCCAAAAAAAAAAAAATAATAACCTTTTGGATGCCATGAGAACAGTTCTATGAGGGGAATTTTAACTCTACAAGCACACATCAAGAAAACGGAAAGATCACCTAAGGGAGCTGGAAAGAGAAGATGATCAAACTCCAGCTTTAGCAGAAGAATCCAAATCACCAAAATAAGTCCAAATATGGGACATGGAAGAAAAAAATATCATGGAAAACATCAATAAAACAAAAAGCTGGTTCTTTAAAAGAATTAATAAGATTGATGGACCCCTAATCAGAATGATCAACAGAAAGAGAGAAAAAGCCCAAATTAACAGAAGCAGATATAAAAGATCAGGTCACAACTGACCCTTAAGAAAAACAAATGATTTTCAGAGATTACTAGGTACACATGTATGGAAATGAACTTGATAACCTAAATGAAAAGGAGGACTTTCTGACATCACAAGTTCTCCAGGTTGAAACAAGAAGACGCCAAGACATTAAATAGACCAATAACAGGAAATTGACTCTGTAATAAGAAAAACTGCCTACAAAAAAAAAAAAAGCCTTGGACTGGATGGCTTTCCAGCAGAATACTACAAAATGTACAAGGCACAGCTGATACCAAACCTATTGAAAGTATTCCAGGCAATTGAGAAAGATGGAATTCTCCCCAAATTATTTTATGAAGCTTACATCACACTGATACCCAAACTGGGTAAAGATTCAACAAAAAAAAGAGAACTACAGACTGATATCCCTTATGAACATAGATTCAAATATCCTCAACAAGATTCCAGCAAATCGGATCCAAAAACATATCTCAAAAATCAACTATTACAAAGTAGGCTTTATCTCCAGGATGCAGGGCTGTTTCAACATTCGCAAGACCATAAATATAATTAAATAAATCAGCATATGTAATAACAAGAAACACATGATTATATTATTAGATGCAGAAAAAGTTTTTGATAAAATCCAGCATCACTTCTTGATAAATACCTCAGACACCTAGGTATTGCTAGAGACCAGCACCAGCCAGGTTCAGGGTACCCCAAAGGTGGAGATAGCGTTGGCGATTGGGGGGAAGGAGAAAGAGGGAAAGAGAGAAAGAGGCTGGACCCCTGTCTCTTGCAGAAGCAATGTGTGTTATTGGGAATTACAACAGGTCTTTTATACACAAAGTCAGATGTGGGAGGGGCGTTCCCCACCCACCAGAAACCTTAATCCATGAAAACTTAATCAATGATTGCCTTTAAACCCTTTTCATATGATAATCTTAAAATCCCATAACAAAGGATAACCTAATCTGTGACTGACATATTCTATAAACCTTTTTTCATTCTAAACTGATTGATTTATGCCAAGTTAAACAATTCTATAGAAGCTTAAGTATTTACTTTACAAACGAAAGTGGCCCATCCCAGAATGTTTGGAATATGGCCCAGTCCAAAGTTCACAGTGGGCTACCTGCAAGTAACCCAGCCACATTCTTTCAACAAAATGGCTGTCTTCTAAAACTATATTCTACAATTTACACCTTCAATAAATCCTAAGATCATGACCCAGAAGCCTGTGACAAATACTAAGGCTCTTAGATGTGACACGAGTTTGAATTATAAGTTGTGTGAAAGCCAAAACTGCAGTTTGTAGAAGAATGGGAGCAATGAACTTCTAAAGTTAGCTTGTGTTCATCCCAGTCTCAGAGTTTTTATGTTTTGAACTCACAGGAGCTTAATCTGGTTAGCGCTGAGTAGAAAGGGGGAGGAAATGGGGTCAATAGCTCCCGAACACATCCTAGTGGTCTTGGGGTCAACGGCCCTTCCTAATCCCTAATGCTCAGTGGGCCTCCGTGGCCAGCTCCCAACAAGGTATAGAAGGAACATACCTCAAAATAGTAAGTGCCATCTATGATAAACCCACAGATAACATATTGCTAAATGGACAGAAACTGGAAACATTTCCCCTGAAAACTGGAACAAGACAAGGCTGCCCACTCTCACCCCTCTTGTTCAACATTGTATTGGAAGTCCTAGCTTGGGCAATTAGACAAGAGAAGGAAATCAGCGGTGTCCAAATAGGAAAAGAGGAAGTCAAGTTATCCCTACTTGCAGATGATATGATCCTGTACCTTGAAAATCCAAGAGAATCTGTTAAAAAACTTGCTTGTATGGATAAAGGACTCTGGCAAAGTCTTGGGGTACAAAATAAATGTGCAAAAGACAGTTGCATTCTTATACACCAACAAAAAGGAGGCAGAAACCCAAATTGAAAGTACAATCCCATTCACAATAGCCACACACAAAAATGAAATACCTCAGCATCTTCCTAACCAGAAAAGTGAAAGACCATTACAATGAGAACTACAAAATACTGGTCAAAGTAATCCAAGAAGACACAAATGTAAAAATTTTCCATGCTCATGGATAGGAAGAAACAACATTCTTAAGATGACCAACCTATCAAAGGCAATGTACATATTCAATGCAATACCCATTAAGTTACCAAAATCATTCTTCTCAGACTTGGAAATGACAATACAGAAATTAATATGGAAACATAAACAACCATGAATAGTTAAAACAATCCTTAGCAAAAGAAACAAAGCAGGAGGTATCACACTTCTAGACTTCAAACCACCTGGTGTTGGTACAAGAACAGGCACATAGACCAATGAAACAGGATAGAGGTTCCAGAAGTAAAGCCTCAATTTATCAACCAACTCATCTTTGACAAAGCCTCCAACAACAACCACTGGGGAGAGGAGAACCTATTCAGTAAATGGTGTTGGGAAAACTGGCTGACAACATGCAGAAGATTGAATCAGGAACCCTACCTATCACCACACACAAAAATTAACTCTAAATGGATCAAAGACTTAAATGTAAAACCTTAAACTCTAAGAATCTTAGAAAATGCAGGAGACATCCTTAAGGGAAATTGGAAATGGCAACCAATTCCTATTCAGAACCCTAAAGGCCAATACCTTAAGAAATAAGACAGATAAGTGGGACCTCATCAAATTAACGAGTTTCTGCAATGCAAAAGAAACCATCAAGAGACCAGGGAGACGACCCACAGAATTGGAAAATAAATATTTGCCAACTGTATATCTGACAAAGATCTAACATCTAGGATCTACAAGGAAATCAAATGTGCAGAAAGGGGTGGGGGGGAAGCCCTTTTAGAAGATGGGCAAAAGACATGAATAGACACTTCCCAAAAGAAGATATATGCTGGTGGGACAGCCAACAGACACATGAAAAAGTACTCAGTCTCACTCATCATCAGAGATATGCAAATGAATACCACATTAAGATACCACCTAACCCCAGTAATAATGGTCATCATTAATAAAACAAACAACAACATGCTGGCAAGGATGCAGAGAAAAAGGAATATTTCTACACTGCTGGTGGGAATGCAAACTACTGCAACCTCTCTGGAAGACAGTGTGGCAATTTGTGAAAGAATTAGAAATTGACTGTCCATATGACCCAGCTATTCTCCTATTGGGAATATACCCAGAGGAACTCAAATCATTCTACAAAAAAGATACCTGCAGATGTATGTTTGTTGCAGTTCTATTCACAATAGTAAAAACATGGAAACAACCATGTTGCCCATTGAAGTTTGACTGGATAAAAGACATGTGGTACATATACACAATGAAATATTATGCAGCCTTAAAGAAAAACATATGGACTTTGCAGCAACTTGGATGGATTTGGAGTTAATCATACTCAGTGATCTATCACAGAAACAAAGAACTGAGTACCATATGTTTCACTCATAAGTGGACCTTGAACAATTATAATACTATAAGAAAGGGATTGGCAGTAGTGAGAAACTGTCAGGGGAGGGGGATGGGATTGGCAGTTGAGGGAAACTGCTGGGGGAGGGAGGGGCATATCTCATCAACAAGGGTACCTGCATAATCTACGTTTGTGTACCTAACCCTGAATTGTACCCCACAACTTTATAATAAAAAATAATAAAAATTAAAATTAAAAAAAGGTTAAAAAAATGAGAGAGGGCATATGAGTGGTGGGGTGGCAGATATTAACTATTCCTAAGCCTATATTTGCTAACAAACTTCTTGTCTTTATTTCCTTTGATTTAATTGTTTTAAAGGACAGTAAAAATATTACTATGTTGTTTTCCAGTCATTGAATATTATAGTTTCCTTTTTTTCAATTGTTAATGTTTTGAGTAATTTTTATCAAATATAATTAAATATAATATTTGTTTTGTAGTTTTTCATATTTGGTTGCTTGGCCCTTATTATACTTTCCTCACTCCAAGTAAACATTATCCTTTTTCTTGTAGTTATCACTTACATTTTCTCTGACAAACTGCACGCTATTTGGTGGGGTAATTTTTTTTCTGCCCTCCTTTCTAAGTTTTCTGCATATTTATTTCATCAATGCAACAATAAAATTTAATATAGGAAAAAATCTAATATTAGAACACTACTCAATTCTTGTGTATTTAAATTCTGAAAAAGATAGGTAATATGATCTAAATAATTTTTCAAGTATGTTAAGACATATTGCATTGACATTTTTAGTGATGATAATTGGATATAAAAGGTGTGAATTTTCACTGAAGTTTTAAATACATTTTTCCTCATTTTTTATCAGAAGGTGGTAATGAGAATTTTTTAGAGATTTACTTTTAACATACTCACATAAAATTTTACATAATTACATTTTGTGTGGCTAACTGAATTTTTTTCCATCTATTAACTGCTAATTGCAAAGAAAAAAAATCACAATAGAGATATCATTAATTTGTCATTAATGTAACCACATACATGAAATTGATTGCATTGATAGGGAAGCCATTTACATTATTTACCACCTTACATTATGAGGAGAAGTGAAGTATACAAATTCATGTATAACTTATTTTGTAAAAAATATTTGTCCCAGATTTAATTTCTTTATAGGGAATAAAAGAATAGGAACAAAGCAAATTATCCCCGAAACAAGAAAACACTGAAATGTTAAACAGTTTTTATAACTGGCCTGATCACTTGAAAATTTCATGCTTTCACATTTCAGTTTCCATAGATATATGAGGGCCATATCCTTCAGGAACTGCAAATATCAAGGGGAACAAATGGCCTCACCTATTCTCCCTGCCTACAACAAAACTAGAGTACATAAACTATCGCAAACTTTAAAATAGATATTTTAAGTGAGGAAATAAACAACAGAGTAAGTTTCTAAAATCAGTCTTTTCATAGTTAGCTTTGGTTAGCTTTGGATTGAGTGTAGCAGAGGAAATTCTATTGTTGGGAGCCAGCCTTGGAGGCCCGCCTGATTGACAAAGTCCAGGTGTGCTGAGGACCCCCGGCCGCAAAGCGAGTCCGGGCAGCTGAGGCCCTTCTATATTCCATCCTTGCTGTTGGTATGGCTGAAGAAATTCTGTGCAGTCGTGGAAGAAGAAAATGGTATGTTTATGTGAAGTACTCACAGCTAACCTGAGAATGTCATGGTTCATTTTTCCATTTTCCCACTATGCCGCTTGGCCTTTTCTAACATATGCAAGGGTTAAACTCTGAAGCACATCAAGAATGCTTTCTTTCTCTTGGTTATAAGTTACTAGATATCGCTTGAGTAAAAAATGACATAAGTATATTCAATCTTTATTTGATTTAGAATTATGTAGTTTAGTGTTTAGACATAAGGTTTTTTAGAAGCACAAGTTTATAGTAAGTTCATTATGAATTCATTATAAGTTCTAACACTTATATAGGAGTTATGTGGGTGATTTATAACACTGTTTTCACTGACTTAGGATAAAGATTAATCGTTAAGGTTTTTACTTAATTCAATAGTTAAAACTCTAAGTTAACATTTATAGAGTGGGTTTTCACTGAACTCATAATATACTAATCAGACACTTTTATGATAACTTAGCTAAAGACAGAAAGCAACATTGGGGGCCTGGGAAACATTACTAAAAGCTTATTTTGAGTTTTCTTTAGAAACAAGCACTGCAGGATAAGAGAAAAGTAATGGAGACACCTGGACAAGAAAGGCGATTACAGAACTCTGAAGGCCGTAAAGCCCCAGAAGGAAGACTACTGCTAAACTTTCTGGAGACAGTTCAAGGACTGTAATTTGGGACTTTGGACTAAAACTATCATCTTTGGCCTTATGAATAAGACTCATTATCTGAATGTTTAGGGTTCTTGGCTTGTTTGTTGCTAAGACCACTAGACGGTGGTAACTTGTAGAGGATATGTACGTGAAGGAATTTTCTTTGTCTTGCCCCTTTACAACTGGTATAAAAGCTCTGTGTTAACTAACATTAAATTGTCATCTGTTCAGGAAGCAGGTGTCCGAGTATAATGTTTTCATCTTTCGCCTATCTGTCTCTCCTTCAGAAAATCTCACGACCCTTGCGGGGTGGGACCCCCGCACTCTATTAAGGTTCTAGCAGAGGAGAAGCAAAGAGCATATAAACGAGGACTCACACCAGAGAGAGAACGTCTGACCTGTATTGGATATTATTGATAACAGATTTGCAACCTGGAGGATCACAGCACTGACTTTGAAGAGATAAAATGAAGAGACTTGGGAATTATGTGGTAGCCAAAAGAGCAGTTTTGAAAAGTATCTTTTCCAGGGAATATAAATGTACATTGTATGTGTTACTATCCTTTAGAGGATTGTGTATAAAAAGGAAAGAAAAAAACCCTAAAAGATCCTGGGATAGTATCACACAATTTTAAAATTAAATTAAAATTAAAAAAAAAGAGAGAGAGAAAGTATTGTTGACCAAATTTATAAAAGTTTCCTTAATGCAAAAACAAAATTTTGTGCAAAAAATAAAGCAAATTTAAACTATAAAGCAGGGAATACAATACGTTGTTATGAGACTTAGCGAAAGTTAACAACAATCATTCAATGACAAATTGAGTAAAGATGTTATTGACTTTCTCCTACTTACCCACTGTTCTAACTGTATTATGTTAGTTTTCTATTATGTAGTCACCTGAAAGTGAAGTCAGACGTCTTAATTAATTTCATAGTCTCTTTCACCAATAAAATGCAACTAAAGCATTCTTTCTCATAATCCTTCTTTTTCTTATACACGTGTTTGTTATATTCCTTCTTGGAAATTAAGTAGCAACCTAGGCATGCCTTTTACTTAATAAACACACTAAATTGCTATTTTGAGTTGATATTTCATTGACTATACAATATGCTATTAAGTTCTTAATAACTAGATAAGTTGATAAGTATTTAATTGTTAAGCAAACATTGAAATGATTTGTAAGTATGCAGTGCTTTGTAAGGCTGTACTTGGCATCCTTATTCAATGTCATTCGATGTCAAATTGAGTATCCTTACAAAATGCCCCACAACAATATTTTTTAGAGATAAGGACAGAGGTAGAGCTGTAACAAAGTTTTTTTTTGTTTTTTTGCTTTTTTGTTTGTTTGTTTGTTTTGTTGTTGTTGTTGGAGCCTCATCCTGTCCCCCAGACTGGAGTGCAGTGGCTCGCTCCCAGCCACCACAGCCTCAAACTGCTGGGCTCCAACGATCCTTCCGCCTCAGCCTACCAAGCAGCTGGAACTACAGGCGTGCGCTACCACACTTGGCTAATTTTTGATTTATTGTAGAGATGAGGGCTCGCCAAGTTGCCCAAGCGGGTATCGAACCTGCGGACTCAGGCAATGCACTCACCTCAGCCTCCCAAAGCACGGGATTACAGGCTAAGCCACCGAGCCTGGCTAAAAGCTTTTAATTCTTTATCCTTATTTCTGGATATCTACAGGTTTTTAAAATTACAAAATAAAATTTATTCTGACTTGTGCAGCTGAACACGCATTAATTATTCTTTGTGCTTTATCAGAATGAAATTATTATGGGCTGTTACAATGATTCTATAGAAAAATATTTTAAATGATCTAAAATTTATACCAATTCTTTAAAAAAGTTATAATTAGATTTTAAATTAGTGTTTATCAATATCTAAAATGTCAGCCTTTTATAACATTTAACATCATTTGTAATTATTTAAAAGTATAATGAATGTTATGTTATGGTACCCCATTAGAAAATGTGGTTAGGCATAGTGCAGCAGCTCACACCAATAGTCCCAGGAGGCTGAGGGCACAATGATCACTTGAGGCCAGTAGTTCAATCAGCCTGGGCAACATAGGGAGATCTCACTTCTACAAAAATAATAATAATTTTAAAATTTTAAAAAGAAAATGTGATCATTAACATATAATAGATAAAATTTGAATTTGTAGAGCTGAGTGTATTACTTCATCTTTATTTGCAATTAATCTAGTCAACTGCATTTGGGCTCTTAGATTATCGTTTCTAAATTATGCCAAGCAAAGTTTTGGGGTACTTGTTTGAATTATGAATTTATGAACGTGAGTTTTTGAAGTGCAGAAATATTTTCAAAATACCATTTAATTTTCTCCTCAAATTTTACACAGTTCAGAACATGAAAAAATGTTGTCTATCCCCTATAAAAATGTATAGATGTACCCTTTATCTTACTCTTTTAATAATGATGGGTCAAGCCGAGCTCAGTGGCTCAGCCTGTAATCCCGTGCTTTGGGAGGCTGAGGTGAGTGGATTGCCTGAGTCCGCGGGTTCGAGACCCGCCTGGGCAACTTGGCGAGACCTCATCTCTACAATAAATCAAAAAATTAGCCGGGCGTTGTAGCACGTGCCTGTAATTCCAGCTACTTGGAAGGCTGAGGCGGAAGGATTGCCGGAACCCAGCAGGTAGAGGCTGCGGTGGCCGGGAGCGGCCACTGCACTCCAGTCTGGGTGACAGAGTGAGACTCCAACTCAAAAAAAAATTAAAATAAAATAATAATGATAATAATTATGGGTCATTTCTAAAAAAAAATATTAAAATTTTTTTTTGGTAGATAAAGGCATTTTTTTTGCATTTGTCTATGATGCTGGTTCCTGCAGCTTTCATTTTACTTCTTTTTTTGCACATTGTTCTTCCTTGAATTTATAGATCTTTCTCTTGTACTAGTTTCCTTCTTTCTCACCATTCTTTAGATATTGTTCTAATAGGAGTCTTTTAATGGTAAACTGTAAGCATTTGAAAACGTAGTTTTTTTTCTGTCTTAAAAATAGTTTTTAGCTGTTATTTCTGCCAGGTTATTATTAAAGGCTTTTCTTAATTTGTAATGTTTCAAAAATTCACTATAATGTGTTTGGTATGGGTTATACTATGTTTTAAATGTTGTTTGTGATAGGTTGGGTTTCCTGCATCAGAAGTTTATTTTCTCAATGATTTTTATAATTTGTCTCTTCAAATATTGTCTCTTCTCCATTTACTATGGTATCATTCTCTCTGCAATTTTGTTGTCTATAACCTCTCTGACATGCTTTTATATTTGACTCTCTGGCATCTAACAAAGCAATCCTCCAGTTCATTTATTTTCTATTGACCCTTAATGTGCTGTCTAAACCATTCATTGAACTTGTAATTCATATTCCCTCTTTTGTTTCTTTGATATTGTATTTTTATCTTATTTTACGTAATTGCTAAATTTAATATTTGTAGAGTTGTTGGCTCTGATTGTGAAATTCATTTATTTTCTTTCTGATTCCTGCTTATGGTGGAGGTGGTGGTAGTGGTGTGTGTGTGCATGTGTGTGAAAGAGAACAGGAGAGAGAAAGAAGAGGAAAGTGTTTTTAAAGAAAATTTTACAAAAGTATAATAAGGCCTGAAGAGAAATTTTGCATTTGCTTTCATAAATACATTAGGAAGATCAATTTAGATGAAGGCCTTGTCTAAGCAGGGATGTTGGGGAAAGTATAGCTGATAACATAGGTGTTATGAATTCTAGCCAGGTGCCCATTCGAAGGCTGGCTTGTGATTACAGACTTTGAGGAGAGTCCAATAGCCCAACATGCACATTTTTTTGCTTTCTTTTTCTTTGTTGTTATTGTTTTAGTTTATATACTTTTGGAGTTAGCTTTTTGAAAGTCCCAGTTTCATGCAAGTGCCTTTGTGTCTGATTTCCACTGTTGTTGGGCTGCAGTCTTATCTCCCGTCCTTGGATATTGTTGAAAAGAAAAATCTAGGCAAGTTAGGTTTAATACACATTCCCTGGGCATCCACCAGTCATGCTTGCTTCCTTACTTGCATGTGATTTTTGGTCTCTGAATTTTTTTTCTAACTTTTTGTTGTTGTTTTGCAGGATGCTGAGATGGCATATTGCTAAAATAAAAGGCTCCATTGCAACGTATTATCCTAGAAGACAAGTTCAACTAAAAACAGTAAAAAAAAAAAAAAACCCTTATAGCTATTAAAAGTGCTGATTTCCATATTTACATTCACTAATTTAACAGCTTAAATCATTTTGAATACATTTCTGATTTTTACACTATTTGTTAAATAATATACCTTTTATTTTATTTTATGTTTACTCACATTCAAAGGTGAAACACATAAGAATAAATTATTCTGAGAATGGTTTAACATTTAAATGTGGTGACTGGAAATTTTTCAATTCACGTTTTTATCCGTCATAAAAACACTTTATTCACAAGTAAACTACACTTTCCTGGATATAGAAAATTAGCAGCCATATGTGAACAGTCTCCCTGGAAACTTCTATTGTCTCAGAGGTAATTGTTTCATGAGAATAAGCCATAATCCTTTGACAACGTGCAATTCAGTAAGAAATATGTTTTAAATGCAGAATTGTGCAAGCTTAAGGAAAACAATTGTACATTTTTTCTAAAAATTATTTTCTTAATTTTTTGTTTTTAGTAAAGCTCAGAACACCTTAGAGTTTTTAAAGATATATTTCATACATATTTCTCATATCCCTAAGATCTTCACCTTTCTTCCTGACAAATTATCAATCAACCTGATTTTTTATTGCAAAGCAATTAAGAAAATTCCAAATGATAGAAATGGAGGCACCTTAAAAATAAATGCTATAATTATCTTCAGGGATATAACTTGTATTTTAGTATTAGATATATTACCAGTTTACAAGTGAGAAGTTTGAGGCTCAAAGAAAATAAGCTATTTGCCCAGTGTTACACTAAGGTAGTTAAAGATAATTTTAATAAATCGTCTCTTCGTGGCTCAAACTCCAACTCTTTCCTACTGAAGAAAGTGTGCTTCAAAATATTTGGTAATGACAGATACATAAAAGTTAATTTTAAAACAATGTTCACTACTGGTAAATTGAAAAAAAAATAGTTCTTTGACTGTGTATTACATTGTGCTTTCAACTGTGTCTCCTTTATTGGCAATTAGAAACTAACAGATACATCAGCATAAAAAGAGAAAATAGAAAACTTTTGTATCCTTTGCCAAGACATTTTTCCGTAAGTCATATTTATATCAAATAAACAATATGCCTTATATTATAAAATAGTCATTTTAATTTTTAAAATTAAAAAAACTGTCATATTTTTAGGGATTTTTATATAAATTGTACCTAATTTAAATTCCAAAATAGTTTTTAATTTTAGGTATGATATTTTTAATAATTTAATATATTTTACCAAAGAAATCTCTTAAAGAATAAGGAAATCTTAAACAAGAAAAGTTATGAAAATCTGGGGAAATGTTTATTCTCTTTGAACCTCAATTTCTTCATTTGTAAAATGATAATATATTTAATTGAAAAGTGATTAATAACATTTTTACAAATAATTATTGTATTTATTTTTAAGGTGCCTTGAATTCTTATCATTTGGGATTTTAATTATTAGTCTTGTGTGCAGTGAAAACAAAAGAACAAAGATATAGAGCCTCTGGCTTTTTTCAGTTTTGAAGCTGGACTGGGGTGGGGGGTTGTGCTTTTTGCAGTTTTGAGATTTAATTAAGAAGAGAGCTGTGATTCAAAAGTTATCTACAGGTCCCCGTCTCTGCCCACAGGTATGTGAACCCTCTGGAACCCACTTCCCTCTGCCTTGCAATCTATCCATGCAATGAGGGTGTATGTTTGCCCCCGAAAGCAAAATGAGATAAGAAAAAGGAAAAGAATGGAAAAAGGAAGAAGGAAATCAAAAGGAAGGTGGAGAGAGAGAAGAGAGAAAACAGGCATACCAACTAACAAATAAACAGAGAAACAAACAAAGACAGGGAAAAACTAAATAAAACAAAAACATATAGACAGTCATACAAACAAAAACCCTTGTTGATGTACTCGTCCTCAAAAAAACCCATACAAAACCAGGAAAAAAACCACGTTAAAATAACAGAAACAAAGCAAGTATGAAAACAAACAAAAGCAGAAAGAGAGAAAAAAATATGAGCAGTCAACAGATATATGAAAAAATGCTCAGCCTCATTAGTCATCTAAGACATACAAATTAAAACCACACTGAGATACCACCTAACTTGGTCAGGATGACCATTATCAATAACTCAAAAACCACAGATACTGGAGGGGATGTGGGGAAAAAGGAACACTTCTACCCTGTTGGTTGGAGTGTAAGCTAGTACAGCCTCTGTGGAAAACAGTGTGGTGATTCCTAAAAGATCTAAAAATTGACCTTCCATATATATGACTCTGCAATCCCCCTGCTGGGAATATACCTGGACGAACTCAAATCACTCTATGAAAAAGATACCTACATATACATGTCTATAGCAACATTATTCACAATCGTGAAAATATGGAACCAACCGTGCAGCCCATTAAAAAAGACTGGATTTTTAAAAAAATGTGATATGTGTACATGATGGAATATTATGCAGCCAAAGAAGGACAAAATTATGAACTTCACAGCAACTTGAATGGACTTAGAGTCCATAATAATACTATAATACTAATCCTGAATTGTACCCCATATCTTTAAAATAAAAAAATAATTAAAAGGAAAATCAGAACAACAACAACAACAACAAGCAAATGTTCATTATGCAGATACCCTTCTTGATGAGGTGTGCCCCCTCTTTCCCAAGACAGATTCCCACTACCAATCCCGCTTCCTCGCTCCCCTCCTGGCAGTTTCCCACTACTGCGAATCCTTTTCTTATAGTATTACGATAATTGTTCAAGGTTCACTTATGAGTGAGAACAAGTGATACTCAGTTCTTTGTTTCCATGAAATATCACTCAGTATCATAACCTCTAAGTCCATCCAGGTTGCTGTGAAATTCACGATTTTATTATCTTTTATGGCTGTGTAATATTCCATCGTGTATATTTGTATACATATCTAACCCTGATTTATACCCTACATTTTTAAAGTTAAAAAAAAAAAGTTAAGAAGATGAATAAAATTATGTCAATCAGTAATTTGTGGGGAAGAGTGGTTAGAAAGACCCTAGTGATGGGAAATATATGTGAAACATTTTCTGAAAAGTTCTAAGCATCATACAAAACAGGAAGATTCTAACCATATACAGCTTATAATAATCATTTAAATGTAAGCATGATAGAATTGTAAACTTCAATTTCCATGTTATTTACTTAAAGCTTTTGTTTTTTTGGTTAGATCATTTGAAGAAGAAACATTTTAGAGAGAAATGAAACAGAGCTATGACTACAGTCATTTACTTTTTATTGATCACATAATAGACAACTTTTTGAAGTGTTTTCTGAAATTGCAAAAATAGAAGCAATTTTCTATTTGTGCTTATAATGATGAGGTGTTTTTTTGGCACTACAATCTTGCTACAAACAGAAGACAAAAATGAAAAAGTTTGAATAATTGTAAAATACTTCTCATAGAAGAAACTATTCCTTCATTTATGGTATGAAATGGTTAATTTAATTACTTGAGATTTTTTTTCATTTTTTAATTTATTTTCAACTTGCACATTAACTTAAAGATGTCTGTTAACAGCCTCGAATAGTTTCACAATGTTCATACAAACTCTTGTTTAAGTGAGCATGTATACCTAGTTTTTTTAAAAATAAAATAGCCAGAAAGTTTAATATCAGTCAGTTTGCTTTATATTTTAACATCATATCTCATTCTTACAACAATAGATTACCATTCTACATGTGCACCTAACTACAAATGTTAATAGTTATTATTTAAGTTAAATCATCTCTCATTAATAGGAGGAAAAAAACTGGTGTAATATCCAAATTAATGTCTGGTAGCACTATCATATTCCATTAACTTCTTAAAATCCATGTAATTGGTAGTTAAAATATTTACCATGACAAGTAATTATATTCATTGGTTGTCCTTATTTTCTTAGTACTGACACTGATTCATTAGGTCCTAATCATTTTATGTAACACAAGGGTGTTAACTTAGGAAAGACAAGCCAGAATTTTTAGAATTTGGTGTAGAAGCAGAAATTATTTTAACAATGATATAGAGATAGGGTCTAGATTAGATGAACTGAAAGAAGGATGAGAATAGTTCAACTTTGATGTCCCTGACAGAACTGGAGATCCCAACTCTGACAAAAAACAAAGAAAAATCTCTGTCTTTAATTTTGCTAAATCTTTAGATGCAGACATATCCAGTTTTGGAAATGGATACATGTCATACAGTTGGAAACCACCCAGACACTTTAGTGCAATAGTCTTGCTTTTTACTAAGAATTTTTTGAATTAAACATTCTCATTATTGCTATAATTATTGTTGAGGTGTTCTTGTTTGTCTTTTAGTGGAGGGTTGTTCTTAGTATCCTTTGTTAAGGAATGCATTTCTGCATTAGACTATGATTATTTATTCTGCTTTATTAGGAAAAACTGACAAAGATTAAATTTAAGAATAATTAAATTTCAGGCTACTTGCTGTTTGGGAAATCTATACATATCTATATCTGCATCTGGATCCTTGAAAATATCTATATTAATATCCACATCTATATATAGTGAAAGGAATGGGCTCTCAGTATGATATACCAGATTGTAAATTGGCTTGACATGTCTATCCTCAACCTGTCACTCTGAATTAGCCATTTTGTAAATTTTTAAAATCATATCATAAGATAATACAAAGCAGTGCTCCTGTGATTAAGTTCTGAACTCTAGATCCAGACTTCCTGAATTTGAAATCTGAATCTGCCACTTGTAAGCTTAAACCCCCAGTATCTCCTTGTCTTCATCAGAGGTAATGAAAGTACCTAACCTTATAGTGCTGTAATGAGAAAAAAATTAGTAAAACTCTTTGACAAAGTATGAACCTATGATAACTGCTATATAGATATTGTTTGTTATATAAATGAAAATACTTGAGACTCGTTCCTCAGTTTCAGTAATAGATGGAATATTCCAAATTTTATGTGTGTAGGAAAATGTATAACATTTTAAATATGTATTCAACAGTAGCTGAAAAGCACAGATAATGTAAGATTGAAATGAAGTATCTTTCTTCAGAAATCCCAGTCTGATAAATTAATAAGTGCTTACAGTTTTAGTACATTTTCAATATAAATAACAAAATACTGTTCTGTTTCTTATTTTCCACCTAGCAATATACATCTAGAAGCACTTTTCTCAATTTGCACAACAAACATGACAGCATAGTATTTTATCATATGTGGGTGTTATAATTTATTTAACAATGACAGTATAGTATTTCATCATATGGATATGTTATAATTTATTTACCCCATCTCATTCTAAATCATATATGTATATTAAAAACAGGAAGAAATATTTAAAGACATATTTTTCTATTAGAAGTCAAGCACGTAAAGGCAAACAGCTGTTTCATTCTATGGATTATTGAAACTTAGTGCATCTGAGACAAGTGTGCTATTATTGGAAGTAGAAGGCTCATGGTAGGGCTAAACACCAGCTTAGAATGGCCAACTATACCAATAGGTCTGTGTAGTCCAATGTTTATTTGTTCAGTTTGAGGCATTTTCAATGGGAATTATTTTAATTGTCTTGCAGTATACTTGGTTATTTAACATGGAAATTATGTAATGTCAATTATTTGAAACAAATTTAAAACAGAAACTTTTGGTTAAGAGGTAGAAAAAGAAAAAATGAATATATTAAAGTTTGTCAATTCATTGCTAAAAATTTAAGCACAATAAAATAAATTTATAATATTAATGTTAAGTAAAATATATTTTGAGTTAATGAAAAGATGAAAAATAAAATAAATTATAAAGTCTAGACAGCAGTCCCTAGGTTTGCTGTCAAAATAATACAATCCAGACACTTACTATAATGGGGGAAGTGGGAAGAAAGAAAAATTACTTTATGACTAATCTATAAAACTAGGATTTGATATTAAGAGAAGTACTCAAAAATCAAAAGGAAAATCAATAAATATACTGAATTTTGTAATTTAAGCGTAGAGTTGCCCTTAATAAAATTTGACAGCTTTTACTTTCTCTGAGTCTAATATTTCAGTCAATTTTGCTCAGATACAGTGGTTAACACCTGTAACTCTAGCAATTTGGAAGGCCACAGCAGGAGAATTGGTTGAGTACAGGATTTCGAGACCAGCCTAGGCAACATAGCAAGTCCTCATGTCTACAAAAAAAAAAGTAAAAAAAAATAAATAACCGGATGTGGTGGTGTATACCTGTAATCCTTAGTAACTTGGGAGACTGAAAATCTCCTAACCTCAAGAAATCGGTTATAGTTCATCAAGTGTGACACTGCACTCCAGCCTGGGACACAAAGTTAAGACTACAATTTAAAAGAAAAAAAGCCGGGCTCAGTGACTCAGCCTGTAATTCTGAGCCTTGGGAGATTGAGGTGAGTGGATTGCCTGAGCCTGCGAGTTTGAGACCTGCCTGGGCAGGCGACGCCTCATCTCTACAATAAATCAAAAAATCCGTCGGGCGTGGTAGCACGCGCCTGTAGTTCCAGCTACTTGGAAGGCTGAGGCGGAAGGATGGCCAGGGCCCCGGCAGGTCTAGGCTGCGGTGGGCGAGAGCAGCCACTACACTCCAGTCTGAGCGACAGAGTGAGACTCCAACTCATAAATAAATAAATAAATAAATAAATAAATAAATAAATAAATAAATAAATAAAATAAATGAAAAGAGAAATCAACAGTTAAAAATCTGATTTCAAATCGTACTAGACATTGTTCACCATTTAGTTAACTACTGCATTAATGGTTAAGTAATTATGTGTCAATTATTACATAAGTGTTAAGAAATTCTTTATCTCTACTTTGTGTTTCTGTTTTATTTTCCAAGACTAAAAAAACCTAGATAAAGTACCAAAATCTTGAAATATGATACTCATTTACATCAAGAAGCATTTCTTCAACTTGAAAATTAATAAGTAAAAAAAACCGAATTGCTGAGATTAATTGAATTTATACTTTGGAATGAAAAATATTGTTGTTTTACTACACATATAAATTCAAAAATAAAAATGTGCATGAAATCTAATAATTTTATTTAGGGTTTTCATAATAACTGAATCCTTATTACTAAACAAACCAATTAAATGCCACAGCCAATTGTACATCTAGGAGAAATTCATGTGTTCTTCTGCTAATGCTTGTTCAGTTTTATCTTGTTTTCTCATGTTTATTTATGTGATGTTGTTCTTATCACACTTAAGTCTAATTATAATCCTATCTCAGCATGCACAATTGTTCCATGCAAGAATGTGCTCCTAGTCTACCACAGCATCTAGTTACTCATGATCAGGTTCATGGAATTCTTAATATGAATGATTCATTTAAACCTGTGGTATTCATTAAGAAGTTTTCCCTAGCAGGCTTTCTTTTTCAAGAGAGAGATTTGCCCATCCTCTGGTGCAAAACTTTTACCTGCCCTTTCTTTAATCTATTCTTCTCCCTAATAAACTTTGTGATTTTGTTATTGTTGTTCTCCTATCTTATGCAAAATTAATGCCTTCAAAATTTAGATCACTCATTAAGTCTACCATTCATTCAGTACACAATTATCGACCACCCCCCATATAACAGACACTGACAATCTGTGTTATCAAGGAGTTCACTGCCTAGTGATCTATCAACATGTGTTATCTACTGGCTGTTCGGCAAGCAGAGGATGAAGACGGATAAGACAGAAGCAGAGAATGATTGATGAAAGGCTAGTAGGGATGTAATTTGGACTTTCCAGGCAAAGACACGTGAAATTTCATAATGCTTTGGAGAAACTGAACTAAGTGCAGCATTACCAAATAAAAGTATGTTTATTTAAATGTATGTAAGCATATATCAAAAAGTACTGTGGAGTAATTCAGAAAAGTTCTGTCTAGGTTAACCTCTCTCAAACATCAGACAAAAATAAATTTGAAGGCTGCCTGCACAAGTGGAATTATCCAAAAGTTATTATGTTAAATAGAGTCCAGTCACAGATACAGAGAGTAAATAATCAAATACATGGATACATATGTATCATGAAACCTGCTGTAAAGGAAACGAACAGAGTACTATAATTAATAGAGGATAATATGATGGAAGGAAATTAAAAGTATCAAAAGAAATAGTATTCAAATAAGTGCACTGAGGTTATGGAAGTTGGGAACTAGTAAAAGCACTTTCAAATGAGGGAGTGCTGAATGCAATCTAGGAACTGTGGAATGTAGCTAGAGCGTTGCAGGATGAAAAATGAGTAGGAAAGTGGCATGAGTTAGGATTTTACCTGTTAATATAATATAAAATGAGAAATTTTATTTTTAATGTACTTACACATGTGATGATAAATTTACTTTAAAGATAATAATATACTTTATTTATATAAAATGTCTATCATTTAACTTTGTTTTACAAAGTATATATTTCTACATGCCTTCAAGTTATATGAATATTTTCCTAAATATTCATAGTAAGTCTAAACTATGTCCTGCCCTATAAACATATCATATTAAATTGGATGTTTAGATAGTGACCTGACAACAGCAACAGTTAGAACATTTTTCATACATTAGTTGGTTTATGTTTATTGAAAAATGCATTTATTTATACATGTGATATTTTGACTTTTAACCAGTCATTACAGTTGATGATATGATCAACTCTTTTGGTTTGTTTTACATTTATTTGCATATTGGAAAGCCCTGAAGGAAGAGAATTGGGAATTGACTTAGTGTTTTATAAGATTTAAGGTTTTTTTGATGGCAGGACAAAGCATACTGACACATGCATAGACGAGAAGCATATTCACTTGTTACAGCTCCAAACCAGAGAAAGCTGCCACATAGTACCACACAGAGTGTAGCATCCAGGGTCAGGACAGCAGCAAGCTGGAGCTGTAGAAGGAAGCCTAAATATGGAAAAAGGGTGGGGTTAGCTAGGTTTCATGGGATCACTGTTGAATGTCTATTATTACTAAATCTCCAGGCTCCTGAGCATAGGGACTGTCCCTTGCTTTTTGGAAACTGGCCCTGGGCAATTAGGGCTGATGAACAGTGACTCCCAGAGTGTGAGAGCTTATCAAGGGAAGAGTTTGGGATGTGAAATTAATCAGCTACTCAGAAAGGGGAACTGACCAGACTCTAGCTATGGCCTCAGACTGGGTTAATACAGTATTTAAAATAGAGATAGATGGTAGATACAGAGAGAGAGAGAGAGAGAGAGAGAGAGAGAGAGAGAGAAAGAAACAGATGGTAGATAGATAGATAGATATAGAGAGATGGATAGATGATAAGTGGATCATATGGAACTAAACAGAAAACAAAAGAATTATGTCATTGTTCAGATTTTACCCAAAATTGCCAACTACCTATTCCCGAGAGAATGAGGTACTGATTGCTGACTCTTCCTTTGGAATTAGCTATAAATTATTCATCTAAACTTTAAGCCATTCTAATGGAAAGTTCTAGGGTAAAATACAGAGATTAATAATTAGGAAATACTAAAATTGTTAAGACTAAAGGAATTATAGCCGGCTGTAAGTGGGTAATACATAGATTTATAGAAGCACAACTAGATCCAGTGGAGAAGAAAATGATGAAATAAGTTTGAATAAGCACCAACAGAAACTTGTATGAAGAAAAAGTGGACTTTCATTCTCTGTCTGATTCTCTAACTTATTCTTTCTTGCTCATATTTCATACTGGAAAGAAGAAATAGAAATTTACTGAACATTCTCAGTAAAAGAGAGCATCTATTTCTATTATTAGGTGAGAGCAGCCATCATTTTGGAAGTGGCTTTCAAGCCATGTGTGTTTGTTTTGCAATAATGAATACAGTTTAGTAAGTCTCTTGGAGGTAACAGAGCTTTGTCTGAATATTTATGAAATAACTCAGAATAAACAATGAGTTACACTTGAGCCTGTCACCAAAACATAGAATGATATTCTAAACAGAGGAAATTTCTATAGGAAAAATGTCTTTTTTTAATGTTTTAAATCAAATTAACTGCAAGAAAAATAACCAAAATAGATAATAAAAAGCTATAAATTAAAATAAATTTAAGACATATGTCAATCAATCATAATGTATATGATTATTTCATTCTGATTCAACCTGAAGAAAAATATCTTCCTGTAGAACTGAACATGTGAGCACACTGAGGTGGCATTTGATGATATTAATGTTGTGTGTTGGTGTATTAAAAAGTCTTTGTGGTCATGTTAAAAGAAGTCCTGATCTTTTGGGGATGCAAACTGAGTAGTTTAAAAGTGAAATGATGATGATGTCTAAGACCCATTTCAGATTATGAAGTATAGATGTCATTGAAGTAAAAAGAAGATTGACCCGATTTGATCATTTCTGTAACTGAGTAATGGGGCTTCATTATACCATTTGGTCTACATGATACAAGCATTTGAAATTCTTAACAATAAAATTCTTCATTGTATTGCTTATGTAAAAAGAGGTATATAAAAGAGAAATTAATTTGTTGAATTAATGGAAAGAACAACTGACTACTATAGCACTGATAAGGTGAACCACAGTCAACTCTTCAGGAGCTGACCCCAAACTTCCACTGTATCCTTATTATACAACCAGAGAGAGTCCATGGTGAGAAAAATTTATTTCTTTTCTATAAAAAAATTTATAATTCCTTAAGATTTAGAAGGACAAAATTTAAGTCTAAATGTTCCTTATGTAGTTTTCTATATAATGTTTTGAATAGAATCATTAGTTACCAAAGAAACCAAGAAGTGTGTGGGAGATATTATCACATCTTCATAGCACCTGTGACATTACTTTGTCTATTTGTACTGTGTTGAGGTTTGAGATAAGGTTTAATTAGACTCTTCAGATGTCAGCTATATATTCTGACACCATACTGCTACTATCATGTGAGAGGTTGTAAATTTTAAGTAAACAGTACTATTAAAATAATGTGAAGGCAAGAAACTATAATCAGGTTGTACAAAAAACTCTAAAAATGAATAAATACATTAAATTGTTTAAATTAAGAATACAATTTCTGGTCTAGGTTATCTACAACAAAAAGTTAATGTGTTTTACTTCTACAAATACTAATTTTATTTTGAAAGATTACTGACAGTCTCCAGTGTTATCTGCACACAATAATAGCATATTGCTTTGCTTGGTGTCATTGTGTTAACAGAATAAGAAATAGTATCTATCTTTAGTAAAAATCAACACTTTCATTTTCCATTCAATGGAAACTTTTTGATCCATGACTCCAGTCTGATTTTGATGTCAGGTACTTAATAACATATAATAAACATTTACAACTTTAATAAACTCAGTGTGTACTTGTATTAAATTGTCACTTGATTATAATACCATATTATTCATATTCTTTTTTATATTAACAAAGGTCCAATTAATTTTTAGGAGTGCAGATGTCTGTTTAAAATAAGATTAAAATTACCATTGTCAGTGTGAAAAATATTAGGACAAATTATTTTTGTTTGGATTAAGTGTCAAATTCTGACCTCTGTTTTGATTGACAGGATAAAAATAAATATAAGTAAGAATAAACTCCACCTCATTTCTAAAGTAAAAACAAGATGATAAGGATTATAAGGTGAATAGGGGAAAATCACTAGAAGTAGCTTCTGTCACAAATCATTCACAAGTCAAATTCCATAGACTCCTTCAGCATCACAGCACCATGAAATTCCCAACAGAAAAGTGTGGGAGTATTGCAGGCAATTTAAACACTACCTTTATACAGTTACCTTCTTCTAGTAAAGAATCAGATTCCATCTAACTCTCATGTACGTACCATCAAACAATTCATAACTTTGTTAACTGTTGCAAGGACAAATGAAAATTAAAAATATGAAGGAAGCAACTCCCACAGCTTTCCTCTTCTAAGATAGTTTACTTTAAGGAAATTCATAATTATAAGTTTTTTCTTTGTATCTTTGAAATGTATGCAACTCTTTTAGAGTTAAATAAGCCCTTTTCCAGAATTATAAATTTAGAATATCTTTCTCAAAGACTTGGTAACCATCTCTTGAAAATGTTATCATTAAGGAAGATGGCATTCCTATCTCTCAGTTTCTTTGGGAAGGTTGGAATCTAACTTGGTAAATACCCCCTCTAAGTAGCAAAACTATCTCTTATCATAATGATATAAACAGTTCACTTTTCTTCTGGGTAAAGTCAGTGGTTTAACAAAGATGATTACCACAACAACCAAGTGAATTTAGGATGAGCCCTGTATTACATGTGATGCTGCCAGATCCTCTTATCCTAGGAACATGTATGTAATAGATAGTATCTGCTTGGCTGTATAAAAAGATCATATTTCTGTCTTTGCCATCTCTTAGCGGATTGCCTGTGATGCATATCACATTCTAGTTTAATATTTATTCTATAATAAAATTGTTTATTTTCTGCCTTTGTGGAAGGCTGTTCTGGGTTGGCAAATTTTGTTTTTAATTCTATTTCCTCAACATTATATATATCTTATTATTATAGTATATATTTTGGTTTTCTACATTACCTCTATTTTCCAGGTTGTATTTGTATCTCTTTTGTGTTAATATGCTTCTATATATAATCACATCTAATTGTCTTCCAGATGCTAGGGATAGTGGCTTTTAATTATCTGAGCACACAGTTAAAATAGAGGTGAGAAAAATGTAAATGATTTTTTTATTGCCTGAGATGCTCTGAGAGGTCACCCTGCTGCCTTCATACCAGGCCATAGCACTTCTGAGATTCTAGCCAGAAGCAGACCATCATGTACTCCAGCCAGTCCTCCCCTCATGGACTATTTATTCCAAGTATAGAAAATCACAGGGATACGTGTTGCACCAGCTTTATTCCTGGTCCTTGTTTGCCTTTTGCTGCTGTTGTTGTTGATATTATTATTATTATTCAGTTGATACTTAGTTGTTTAGCTGCAACAGAAAAATGGCCGAATTCGACATTGAAACTGTAAGATAGACTATAAGCCGGGCTCGGTGGCTCAGCCTGTAATCCTGCACTTTGGGAGGCTGAGGTGAGTGGATTGCCTGAGCCCGCGGGTTTGAGACCCGCCTGGCAAGGCGAGACCTCATCTCTACAATAAATCAAAAAATTAGCCGGGCGTGGTAGTGCACACCTGTAGTTCCAGCTGCTTGGAAGGCTGAGGCGGAAGGATCGCCGGAGCCCAGTAGGTCGAGGCTGCGGTGGCCGGAAGCAGCCACTGCACTCCAGTCTGGGGACAGAGTGAGACTCCAACTCAAAAAAAAAAAGATATGTACACCATATTCTATATGACCATTCATAGAGTATTTTTAAAGGTTATATTGCACTCAATAAATTTAGATATTTAAAAGGAAGTATTTGTCTCTTTTTCCTCAATATATATTTAATTTTCCAAGTTCTCTATATTGTATGCATCTCTATCTCACTGTATAAATGTATTAAAATATGAATACTTGTCATTCCAAGAGTTTAGATTTTATGTTTCTCAGAAACTCACAACCTAAAATTATAATTTTTTTTACTCTAAATGTATTTGGTTTAATATAATATTTAATTAGTATTTACTATAGGCTATAAACTGTTATGTCTAATTTTCAAGTTTGTCTCTTTTAATTTTTACAACAATCCTATGAAGTAGTCATTAACATTATGTAGATAAGGAAACTGACAAATCACTGCAATGAACTTGATAAGGTCATACAAGCAAAAGGGGGCACGATGGGGATTACCCACCAAGACAACTAATGTGGGCTTCTGTAAGCTGTGGCACCTAAGGATTTTTGAATAATTGCTAAATATATTCTAAGATATGAAAGTAATGAAGATATATCACTTAGAGTACAAGCTATTATAAAATTGTTAATTAAAAGTAATATCAACTACATTGTTTAGACTCAGCATAGCAAAGGAATCATAAAATGTTTATTATATCCTTAGTCACGGATATATATTTATACTTTCTCTAGATCTAAAAGTGAAGATAAATGTAGAATATTCCTTCAAATCATAAGCAGCTTTATAAATAATATAATTTTTCTATGTACTGCACTAATTAACATATTGACTTTTAAATGAGCATATATTGAATTGTGGCCCATGGATCTACCATGGTTCCCAAGACAGTTTCAGAGGATTACAAAGTCAAAATCATTTCTATAACAATTTCAAGGCTCCATTTGTATTTTATATGTGTAGTCATTGTACTGCTGTTGAAAAGCAGTAGTGGGTAAAACTATTGGTGTCTCAGCACTAATAAAGGCAGTGGCAGTACATTACATTAGTGGTCATTGTATTCTTTACAGTCATACGTGCTAGTTAAATGTGACAATACTAGGTAGTAATTTTTGCTGATCTTTTGTAATTTCTGTAATGTGTAAACATGTAAACATATGAAGAGAATCTATAATATCTCTGATCCACATAATTAAGTAAATAATACTTTATATACAAAAAATCATCTTCAGCTTGTTTAATCCTTGAGGTGATCTTAATGATGAAAATTGAGCTATTATTTAAATATTTTATTAACAGCAATACTTCAGATAAAATTATAATTTTTTGAAGGCCTAACATTTTAAAGAAAAAGAAACAATGATTTGACAATAGCACACTATCATTTGCATTGTAAGAACTTAGATTACATTATAAATGATATTTTCCAATGACAACATTTGAAGGAGTACAATGATATGGAATAAAAGCTACAAATTTTAATACTAATATATGCCCAAATATCAATAAATATAAGGTTTTAATTAGAGATATGCGTAGGCATTTCACCTTTTATGAACTCTGTATCAGTTCAATGCATTTTTTCTTAATGAAAAATTATGCAAAATAAAATGTACAGGATAATGAATATATAAAACAGATGGTCCTGCTTGTCTTCTTATATTTTATATCTTTAAATGGCTTCATGCACTATCAACCCATTTAAAGCACAGAGAGGGGTAACCATTAAACAGTTTTCCATTCTTTTTCACTAATGATACTTAAAGACATTTAATAACGTTTGCTAATTGTGTAATGCCAATCCTCCAAAAATAATGTATCAGTAGGGAGTATTTCTGCTTCATTCCTTTTGTTTCCAGACAGCATCTAATGAACTGGAATGATCATAATTGGCAGAGTACAATGCATTGGAAACATGTTGCTGGGGGAATTCTTTAAATGTCAAAAATTTACCTTCTGCCTGGAAAAATCAAGCAAGTCAATGGAATTTGAATTAAATCTGAAATAGTTAAAACTTTATGTAAGCCCTGCACTTACCACATTGTACAAAGCATAATAGTCTTGCCAGGATGATGAAACTTTGCAGAACACTATTATATAATCATTTGTGTTTCCAATAATCACAGTGATATTTTACTAGACAAAACAACATTCATTATTTTTAAATTTTACATTGACAAAAGTTCTGAAATTAAATTGTAAATGCCCTTTCATAAATAAAGTGACAGATAATAAAAACAAGTAAAATGTCTGAGAACATCATGTTGCTTTTAAATAATCAAAATAATAGCTACAATATTGAGTATAAATTACTCTGTAGCTATTCTATATTTTCTTTTTCTAGTTAAAAATCAGATTTTTAAAAAAACCTACAATGACACAACAGTCATCTCTTTGTGATATATCTTTTGAATATCTTTTGTCAAAATGTGCCTAAAAGTTTTTAATTTCATATAAGAATTAATTATGAGGTAATTAATACTAATAAAGTAATTAAAATTTCTTGGTGAAAGTAAATTTCTGGACAAAATTGAAACTTCCTATCCTTTAACACTACTTTGTCAAAGTACATCAAGTGACCTTTGCTAGTTAAAGTAGCACTGAGAAAAGTCCTGCATATCTCTTTAATGTCCCTCTCTTCTTATTCTAAGATGTCCCTCAGCAGACTCATTATTCAGCTTTCTTTATGTAGTGTTATTAGTAATCATTAATCTAGCACCTCCTTCCATAATGCACTTTTAAAATAACAGCTAGCAGCTTACTTTTTCGAGATCAACCAAGTCTCTCCCTCAGTCTGCTAAGATGAAGTCTTGTGGGACTTAATTAAAGGAGTGTCTATTCCATCACCTTATCTTATGGGCTAGAAACAAATGTCAGGTAAAGCAAGTGCCTAAGGGGACCAGTATTATAGAAGTCTGTGACCCATGGGGATACAATTCTGACTGTATCCTCTACACAGAGCCAGGGATATGTTTTCCAAGTAGATAAAAAGCTTTGATTATTTGATGTGAGTTATTTTCTAAATGTACCACTGACAAGTAAAGACTTACCTTTTACACAATTTGTGTGACCATAGTTTATGTGCATTTTCCTTTCCCCTGATTTAGATAATTGTTTATTTCTTATAAGTTAAATGTTCCTACAAGGAATATTTATGATAGAGAAAAACAAATTGCATTTTTTTTACAATACTTAAAAGTAATTTTAAAAGTGAATAATAATTAATAAAATCATTTATAGTAGTGCTTCCTTACACATGGGAAGACCTTTCTCAATACCTAGTGGATGCTTGAAACTGCAGACAGTATCTACCCTATATATAATTTGTGTCTTTAATCTTGTAATTGAGATAGCTACAAAGTGACTGATGGGTATATAGTGTGAATATACTGGATAAAGGAATGACTCCTGTTCTAAGAGAGACGAAGAAGAATGGCATGAGATTTTATTATGCTACTCAAAATGTCATGAAATTAAAAACCTATGAATGGTTTATTTCTGATAATTTCCACTTAAAATTTTCCTCTGGTTGATGACAGGTAACCAAAACTATAAAGCAAAATTGCAGTTAAGAGGGTACTACTATATAAGATTTTTTAATGAACTTATTCAGAATATAGCTGAATTGTATTACAGGGGATAGGGGCCAAGAAAAATTATGTCTTTACAAATATTGCATTTTATTGACTTTATGCATTTGTTAGGTAAATTCAAATTTATTTTAAATATGCTTAAACAGGTCCTTTTAAATTTGAAATTAATTTTAATATTGTCTAAGTTATACCAAGAAATAACTTACTGTTACTTTTATATTTTAAGTTATAACTTGGAACTTGGTTTAATTGCAGGATATGTTCTTATGGCTTTTCAACATATGAACAGTTTTTTGTGCAATCCAATATAGGTCTCAATTTAATAATGGTTGCTTGAAACAATTTGATGTATATTAATTTATAAGTATAGAGATGGTAGTTCTCCAAGAAATTAGAGTAACTGAACATAAATCCACTTACTGGAAAGAAGGATGCCATGAATTTGTCATATAATTGCATTGATTCTTTTTATGCGAGAGAAGGCAGAGATTCATAACAGGAAACTTATGGGGAAAAAATGCAGGAACTGATAAAGTAGATTTAAAGTGACACTTCAATATAAGGAGCACAAAATTTATTGCCTGTATTTCAATTTTGTTCTTTAATTAATTTTCAAAAATATTGCATACTTTTTAAACTATAGGTTTATCTTAATAATGCATAGTAATCTTGAGTCCCTCTTACTAAAGATTAGTTTTTCCTAAGAAAATAGTTGCAAAGTATTCTCAGCCTACTCACGATACTCAATTCCATATACCTATGGAAAACAGGTATTTTCACATGAGAGGCATTAGTTGAAATTTACCAACTACCCATAAGCAATACATACTAACTACAGACAACATTTGCAAATAAAGTAACATTTTTAATATTTAAAGTGACAACTAATAACATTGCTGAAGAAAAAAAGTAAAAATATTTCTAATTTATCTTACTTGTAACAAATGTTGGTAGAATAGTGACAGATATAGAATGTAATTGAAGATTATTGGTTAAAATGAGATTTTTAGATTTCTGTATATTTTATTTATTTAAGCTTTAGAATCTCTTTTTGACTAACAATTAAATTTTGGTTGTATTATTAAATTTTATCATACTTTCCATGAAAGCAATTTCTAAAAAATTTTATTAAAGTGTAATTGTCCAAATTTCAGAAGCTATCTTCTCTTTACAAGATTATAGTCTTATATTCAATGAGTCTAAGAACAAGAATAAAATTGTAACAATTGCTTCAGATTTTATAAATATATTTACTTGATTTCTTTTTTTGTTCAGCATACCAAAATCCAGATACATATTATTATTTTGCATAAAATTTACAAATGCATCAAAGTAATAACATCTTATCAGAATCTTTTTATGCAATATCTGCATCAGGGAAGTCATAAACAAACTATTGAGGAAAATAGATATAGGTTGATTAAAATAGTGAGAAGAATGTTAACCTTGAGAAATTCACTCAAACATCAGTTGACAGTCATAAGTAACTTGCATTTTCAAATTTGACCACTGAAAGAGTTATTTGTTGGAGAGATTAAAAAAGGAAAGGTTTTTGCAAAAGTAATATTTTAGCAATTGTGTTATTGATCC
This sequence comes from Cephalopachus bancanus, assembly GCA_027257055.1. Taxonomy (NCBI): domain Eukaryota; kingdom Metazoa; phylum Chordata; class Mammalia; order Primates; family Tarsiidae; genus Cephalopachus; species Cephalopachus bancanus. The sequence continues at coordinate 7,816,072 of JAPVLO010000024.1, read as the reverse complement.
TTTCTTCCATAACACAAGATCTGTGTAATACAATAATGCCAAATCTGAGAGGGCTTGCATGTAATATTTACCTATTCCAAAGAATTCTCCCAGAGGTCCAGCAGGGAGAGACAATGATTTATTAAAACTTATGGGAGGCACCAATGGTGGTTAATAGGTGAAGAATCTGTGTCTTGAGATAGTACAGCAAGCAGTTTTATAATCAAAGCAAGCAAGTTAATCATTCAAATTCCTACATAGTGTTGATAATTAATTGAGTATGAGTGACAACAGCATTATCTTTAGGTTTGCTTGGTCACTTGAATCCCATAACTCAATACTGGGAATATGCATATCCTTCAGAGACCAACCTTGGTCAGGGGCTGCTCCCTGCGAGAGGGGGAAGAAAGAAGTCAGGCAGAGGGAGAACAGTCTGTGTCAGGACAACACCTCACAAAAAAGGGAAGGGCTTTGTAAATAAAATAGTTTAGCAATGGGCTATTAGCCCTTTCTTCTATAACAAGATCTGCTTTTACTCCTTTTGTGTCTACTTGAACTTAGGTAGAGGAAAATAACTTTGTTTTGTCATTCATGCTAGTGTTGGTTTAGTATCCCCCAAAAAAGTAGTGAGTGGCTGCTTTGGTATGCTTAGTTGAAATGCATAAAAATAATTCTATTAATCATTAGACGAATCTGGATTCTTTTGCATAATCTATATTCTCTACAAAGAATATGTGAGACTCCTATTTCCCTGGAAATGTCTGTATAGAGTATCCATCAGTAGCCCCAGTATTCAGATATATACCAAAGATAAGCTAAAATAATCAGGCTTGGCTAGTTCTATGCATAGTAGGCAATGTAAGCCCTCTAAGTAATAACCCTAAAATAAATAACTATGAACAATAACCATATGAAAAAAAAACCTTAGAATTTTGAAGAGTGAACATAACCAGAAAGATAGTGAAAGGGAATGAAAACTTGGAGAAGCCAACAGAATAGAGGTGACTTCTATTATTTTCTTTTTTCTTTTTCTTTTTTTCAGGCTGTTGCTATTTGGGGGTAATAGGCACAAGGTGACTGTATGGACAGATTAAATGCTAGTAAAAAGTCTACCAATTTTCTGGAGGGAAGAAATTGGAAAATGAGTGTAACTACAGCTTGCTGCCTAGGCATGGGTCAGGAAAGTCCTGGAGGAGAGAGATCCAGAGAACAGGATACTAGATAATATCTATATGAACTGTACACAAGTGTCTCTCTGTTCACTGATCTGACATTCAGACAGTTGGTAAATAAACTGCTTTGGAGCAGGAAAAGTCTGACAAAGAAAACCATTCATAAAGATCATCAAACCATATGACAGAAAGACCAATACCTGTTTCCTCTCTGTGGTAGACTGAAAAACAGTTGCTCTCTCACCTCGTCCCATTCCCAGATTAATCGCATAAAATCCCAGGGCACCTGTGAATATAGCTTATATGCCAAATATGTGATTAAATAAAAAACAGGAAGAGAGTATGCTGGATTATCAGGTGAGCCCTAAGTAAAATTAAATATATCATTGTAAGAGAAAAGCAAAAGTTTTGAACACAATACCTAAAAAAGGAGAAGATGGTACAGCTGAGCCTGATTCTTATGCTTGCTGTCCAGAAAAAAAAAAAAATTGAAGTATCCATTACGATGAAGAGTTTAACATTGCAAAGTAGCTAAGTGAGGAGTGTGGGAGAAACCACTCAAATCTGCCTCCCTGAAGATTCAGAGAATAAGGTTTTTAAAGAATACATGGCAGACAGAAGGATCAGAGCTATTAATTGATTGGTTGATGGTGTCATTGTGGGGATGGTGAGACTGTTGTTCTGGTGTCCTGTAGCCTTTAGAGGATTTCTTGGTACTCTGGGCCTGGATAGGAGTTTCATGTCCACCAGAGTACAAAGTCTGAAAAAGATCTCAGGTACCATTCTTAGGTTTTACAGTAGGTTTTGCAGTCTATAAAACAATTCCTCTGACCTCGGTACTACCTGCTGGTTCTGAGCCATTATGGAGGCAGTCCAGGAGGAAGATGTAGGGAGCAGTGAGGTCTCTGAAGACAGAAGCAGCTTTTTGTCTTTCAAATGGCTTTTTGTCTTCTCAAGCAGTCATGTGTTGATTGACAGCTTTCCCTCTTACTCAAGTGATTGGACATGAAAGTAATTACAAGTAAACATAGATGCAACATATTAGTTCATTTCTAACCATAACTACAGCTTTTACTCCATGACTGAATATACTAATTCTCTATATATAGTTTTAAAGGCATTATGAAGATGGAGACAGAGACTGGGGTGATGTGGTCTCAAGTCAAGGCATGCTGCCAGCTACAGGAACTGGATGAGGCAAGGAACCTAATCTCCCCTAGAGCCTGCCAACACTTTGATTTCGGACCTCTGGTATTCAGAAATGAGAGATAATCAATTAATTGTTCTCATTGTTATGAGCCACCATGTTTGTGGCAGTTTAGTTCTGCATCCCATCTCCAAGTGGTAATATCCCCTACAGAGCTGATTCTCCAGTATAAAATACAGCACAAGAATTAAAAGATATAATTAAATTATCTCAATCAAATTCCCACTCAATGCTACTATTAAATAAGCATAGCATAAAAAATTTTAATTTCATAGTTTTTCTGTAGAACTATATATCAGTGTAAATATATTTATGCTATTTTATATTTAATAGATTTTATTACAATGTTATCTTCAAAGATGATAAAACAATGCCAACATAATTTAAGAACATATATGTAGTTATACTATTTAGATGTTCTAGGGCATAGAAGTATAAATAAATAAAGATTAATGTCATTAATTTTAAGAGCCAATAACTGCCTTTTTCTAAAATTTGGGGGCATATTTTAAAAAAACAACAAATTTTAAAAATATAAAAATTTATCTAGAAAATAAAAAAGAACCACCATTAAAAAATTACAGTGGATATTTTAGTAAACATATATACAATTTTCTTCTCATTGATGGCATTGTTAGGCTAGACAGGCAGTAAGGCAGACATGAGTGGGTTAAAGAGTAGATTATGTACTATGAGGAAGTAGCCACACTAAAAGGCAGATACGATAGCCATTTACTTGGGCTTTTCCCTGGAAATGGCCTTCCTACAACTAAAGAAGAGCTTCTCCAGGTCCCTGCCTATGCCTTTCAACGTGCCCCAAACCCTTCGTATTATATGTAACTCAAAAGTTTGGGGTGGCCTTAGCCCCTTCACCCAATCCCTGGGACCAACAATCAGGCTAGTGGGCTACCTCTCAAAGAAACTCGATTCAGTGCCACCCAGTTGACTCCGGGTGGTGGCAGTTGTAGCCCTGTTGGTGGAAGAAGCTTAAATTGCACTGGGTCAGCCATTGGAAATCTTGACCTCACACCAAGTCTCTTCCCTTTTGGAATCTAAAGACACCCACTGGCCAACTAATAGCAGAATTCTTAAGTACCAACTTCTTTTGGAAAATCCAGAGATCACCACAACTAGGTGTCCCCACGTAAACTTTGTAACCTTATTGCCCACATCTTGAAAGGAGAACAGGCCCATTTCTGCTTAGATATCATTAACCTTTCTTATAAAGACAAAAGATAAATAAATAAAAAAATAAAGGACTTGTTGGGTTTCTGACTGGAAACACTTGACCACATTTGGTTCACTGATGACAGAAGCTTTGTTCAAAATGTAACTCAACATTTAGGCTATGTTATCATTTCTTCCTTGGAGGTAAATGAAAGTAAAGCCCTTCCTCTAGGAACTTTGGATTAGCTGGCTGAGCTTGTATGCCTCACCCAAGCATTAGCGTTAAGCCAGGTTAAACAAGCTACTGGCTACACAGACTCTAAATATGCTGTCTTAGTTCTTTGCATCCTTGCTTCTATTGGAAGGAAAGAGGTTATTTGACTGACTGTGGGTTACAAATCTTGGCTTTACTGGTGACATTCCATCTGCCTCTGGAAATTGTAGAGGTCATCAAAAAAGCAAAGATGAAATAATCCAAGGAAATCAATTTGCCTATTGGGCAACAAGATAGAGGGCCCTACATAACCCCACTCTACTTGAGGGATCTTTTATTCCCCCTGTGGGAGGTGACTTACCAAAGTCCTCCCACACCCAAGAAGAAGGAGAATGGACCATAGAACACTGGTACTTTGGGCCCCAGAGGCTGATATCAACTTGGGAATCTTTTATGTTTGCCCAGAACATAAAATGGAAAGTTATTATCACTTTGCATAATTTCTGTCACTTCAGCGAAGGAAAACACTCACTGATACGTAAAAATCTTAGTTCTGGAAAAAGCTTTCCAAAACAGTGGTACAGGTTAGCAGAGCACATTAAACAACCCACAGGGAACAAAATCATCTCCCTTTGTCCAGTCAAAACAGAGAAGGGGAACATGTCCTGGAGAGTACTGGCAATTGGATTTTATTCAGCTACCTGCTAGCTAGGAATACAAATACCTCTTGGTTTTTATAAACACCTTTATGAGGTAGATTGAGGCCTACCCAACACAAACAGAGAAAGCAGCAGAGGTGGTTAAGATGCTCATCAAATAAATTATTCCCTGTTCAGGATTCCCCAAACCTTACAAAATGATGTCATATTCTTTACCTCTCAGCTCATCCAAATGGTTTCCCTAGGCTTTGGGAATTGGTTATTTCCTACATTCCTCTTGGCACCCACAATATTCAGGAAAGGTAGAAAGGGTCAACCAAACCCTCAAACAAATTTTGAGGTTTGTCAGGAAACCTCAAAACCATGACTGAAGTTACTTCCAATTTCCCTACTAAGGCTAAGGCTTATGACCAACACTTACCTTAAACTTAGTCCTTTTGAACTATTATATAGCAGGTCTTTCCTCAACTCTTATTTCTTGTTAGATACTGAAACTTATAAGCTTGCTAAATCTATTACTTTCCTGGCCCAATTTCAACTAGCTGCTTGGGAATTAGGACAAAAGATATTGCCACAACTTGAAACCCCAGACCACATATTGTATCAAATTCTCGAATTCTCATAGGAACCTTGAAGGATGAAACTCCTACTGTTCAACTAACTCCTCTTTGGAAGAATCCTTATACTGTCTTACTTTCCACCCTCCACCAACCATCAAGGTGCCAGAAATTGCTGGATTCACCATTCCAGGGTAAAGCCATATCACTCCCCTACAGTAGAAGAAGGCATAGAGGCTCTAGACCACCAAGTCTCTTCAGCTCAAACTTCTTTTCTAATGAAATAGGAGGAAAAAGATAAGTAATTCTTAGCTGGTTTACTATAGTTGGTCTTTAATCTTCCTCTCACTAGGAATATATATGTTGGTGGTCCTTCTTTCAAGGTAGCTGTATTCCCTTGTTAAAGTCATTATCTTAATATTTGCTATATTTTTGTTAAAACTGTACAACTTAATACCATATTGTTTTTATTCACACTTTTAACATTAATTATCTCCATATGCCTACATGGTTGAAAACATTTTTATAAAGTCTTATTTAGAGATATTACAACAATTATTAAAATCTGCTAACTCCTTTTACGCCTCATTGTTGGTTATGCATGGCCTCCTCCCCTAGCCTGCCACAAAACAGGAATGAGCAATTACTTTGGTTCACCTGTTTTACCTATCACTGGAACCCTTCTATATAAAATTTGTCTCCTTAAGTTTCATAATATCTCACACAGGTCAGGCAGAATTTTCAAGAATACCTTAAACTTACCCTGCTATTTTGGATCCCTTGTTTTCTACTGTTGCTCTCAGCAGCTAAGCTCCTTTATGTGTGACTGCTGCTAACACCTCTGGAACGTTTGTGGGTTCTCTTGAGTCTAGTCATTATAATGTAACTTGCACTATTCAGGATGCCCATCAAGATTTTTTTTTTACTTTCACCAGAGGTTCTAAATATCAAGTAAGGTTTTTCAGTTTCCCAAATATTACCACTTCTAGGCCATTTATCCCAAATAATAACACTTAATTTTGCTTCCAACACCACTTATACTCAGAATTAGGCAATATGAGGCATAGTGCCAAAGATTCCAAGCTTTTAACTCCCATCTGGAATTTTTTTTTTTTTTTGAGTTGGAGTTTCACTCTTTCGCCCAGACTGGAGTGCAGTGGCTGCTCCCGGCCACCACATCCTCAACCTGCTGGGCTCCGGCAATCCTTCCACCTCAGCCTTCCAAGTAGCTGGAACTACAGGTGCATGTTACCATGCCCGTCTAATTTTTTGATTTATTGTAGAGATGAGGTCTTGCCAAGTTGCCCAGGTGGGTCTCGAACCCGCGGGCTCAGGCAATCCACTCACCTCAGCCTCCCAAAGCTTGGGATTACAGGCTGAGCCACCGAGCCCGGCTTGGAATATATATTTTTTTAATGCAGCTAGACATATGCTCTTCTGGGAAAATAAAATCCAGTCTCTCATCCAGGCTACTCATCCATGTTTAGCTACCCTTGCAGCCCCCACTTGAGCTATGGATTATCATATTTGGGGCACTCAGAAAAGGATATTGGTCATTCTTTGGAACTGATCTAGCCTCCTTCTGTGTTCTTTAAAGTTTACCTAGCACAGGGCTTTTTTTTTTTATGTGTCCACTCCCTGTCTAGTGGACTGGAACATGTACGCTTGCATATCTTGTCCCTAACCTTTCATTACCCTTGCTCCTATTTGCAGCATCACATTGAGTACACTAAGTAATTCAGCTAATTCTCCTCCTTGTTGGGTTGGTATCACTACAGGTACTACTACAGAAATCGCCGTATAGTTACTGTCTCTTGAAACCAACATGCCCTGTCCCTAGAACTAGCTCAAGAAATGGAGACCATGACTAAGGATATAACAGAGTTACTACAATGAATCAATTCTCTTGCGGCCGTGATTCTTCAAAATTGCAGGGGTATTGATATGATGGCAGCAGGACAGGGGGGAATTTGTCTTATGCTTGGGGAAGATGTTGTTTCTGGGTTAAAAGATCAGGACAGGTCCAGAGACTCATAAGAGACCATACACGCCTTATAGATGGAATAATTATAGTGTTGGGGAAAGTAAAGGTAAGGCCATGTTTGAAAAGTAAAGAATGGTTTCCCAAGTTGTTATGTGCTCCATTGGCTGAGATATTTAGATCTCTTTAGAGATTTAATTTTGCATTACCATTGTTCTGACTTTTTTCTACATTATATCTTAATTTTTTATAAAGTGTGAATGTTATTGATACTTACCTAATCTTTTTCTATTTCTAAAAAGTTTTTTACAAACTCCCTTGGTTTTCTAAGTATACCTTAATTTACTTGAAAATATTGATGATCTCTTTCTCATGCTAATTATTTGTATCTTCGATTATATTATAAGTAGGTTTTACTGGCTTTCTGTAATAATTTAACATTCAGCACACTGGCTTAACCTTTAATTTCATTAGATAACCGTTTATCATTTTACCATCATGTAACATGTGCTAGTGCAGAAACAGCTCTTTATAAAATCCAACATTAGATGCAGAAAGAGCTTTTGACAAAATCCAATATCCCTTCTTGATAAAAACCCTCAAACACCTAAGTATAAAAGGAACACACATCAAAATAGTAAGTGCCATTCACCATAAACCCACAGCTAACATATTGCTAAATGGACATAAACTAGAAAAAAATTTTCTTGACAACTGCACCTCTCTTGTTCAACATTGTGTTGGAAGTCCTAGCTAGGCAATTAGACCAGAGAAGACAATCAGGGTTATCCAAATAGGAAAAGAGGAAGTCAAGTTATCCCTCTTTGCTGATGATATGATCCTATACCTTGCAAATCCAAGAGAATCTGTCAAAAACCTGCTTTCACTGATAAAAAACTTTAGCAGTCTCAAGGTACAAAATAAATGTGCAAAACACAGTTGCATTTTTATACACCAACAACAAGCATTCAGAGGCCCAAATCAAAAACACAATACCATTCATAATAAACACACACACAAAATTAAATACCTCAGCATCTTCCTAATCAGAGAAGTGAAAGACGTTTACAATGAGGACTACAAAACACTGCTGAAAGAAATTCAAGAAGACACAAACAAATGGAAAAATGTTGCTCATGGATAGGAAGAATCAACATTGTTCAAATGTCCATCCTACCAAAGGCAATCTACAGATTCAAAGCAATACTCATTAAGTTACCAACATAATTCTTCTCAGACCTGGGACTGACAATGCAGAAGTTCATATGAAGACATAACCATTATGTCTATGAATAACCAAAACAATCCTTAGTAAAAGGAACAAAGCAGGAGGTATCACATTCCAGATTTCAAACTTTACTATAAGGCTATAGTAATCAAAACAGCCTGGTATTGGTACAAGAACAGGCATATAGAACAATGGAACAGGATAGAGATTCCAGAAGTAAGATCTCACTTTCTCAACCAACTCATCTTTGACTAAGTTTCCAACAACAACCACTGGGGACAGGAGAACCTATTCAGTAAATGATGCTGGGAAAACTTACTGATAACATGCAGAAGATTGAAACAGGACCCCTACCTATCACCGTACACAAAAATTAACTCTAAATTAATCAAAGACCTAAATGTAAAACCTCAAACTATAAGAATCTTAGAAAATGCAGGAGACACCCTCATGTAAATAGTAATTCCTATTCAGAACCCTAAATGCCCATACCTTAAGAAATAAGATAGACTAGTGGGACCTCATCAAACTAATGAGCTTCTGCAAAGCAGAAGAAACCATCAAGGAAACAGGAAGACAGCCCACAGAATGGGAAAAAAAAAAATGTGTCAACTGTATTTCTGACAAAGGCCTAACAGCTAGGATCTACAAGGAAATCAAACACACTAAAAAGAAGAAGAAGGGGGAAAAAAGCAACCCCATTAAAATGTGAGCAAAAGACATGAATAAACACTTCTCAAAAAAAGATATATGGGCAGCCAACAGACACATGAAAAAGTGCTCAGCCTCACTCATCATCAGAGAAATGCAAATGAATACCACATTGAGGTACCACCTAACCCCAGTAAGAATAGCCATCATTAATAAAACAAACAACAACAGATCCTGGCAAGGACAGGAGAAAACAGAATGCTTCTATACTGTGGGTTGGAATGCAGACTAGTGCAACCTCTTTGGAAGACAGTGTAGTGATTTGTAAAATAACTAGAAATTGACCTTCCATATGATCCAGCTATTACCCTACTGGGAATATACCTGGTGGAACTCAAATCATTCTACAAAAAAGATACCTGCAGACGTATATTTGTTGCAGCTTTATTCACAATAGCAAAAACGGGGAACCAACCATATTGCCCATGGAAGCTGTACTGGATTTAAAAAAAATGTGGTACATATACACAGTGGAACATTATGCAGTCATAAAGAAGGACAAACATATGGACTTCGCAGCATCATTGATTGATTTAGTCAATTATACTCAGCGATCTATCACAGAAACAAAGAACAGAGTACCATATGTTCTCACTCATAAGCGGACCTTGGACAATTATAATACTATTAGAAAGGAATTGGCTGGGCTCGGTGGCTCAGCCTGTAATATCACGCTTTGGGAGGCTGAGGTGAGTGGACTGCCTGATCCGACGGGTTCGAGACCCGCCTGGGCAACTTGGCGAGACCGCATCTCTACAATAAATCAAAAAATTAGCTTGGGTGGTAGTGCACGCTTGTAGTTCCAGCTACTTGGAAGGCTGAGGCGGAAGGATCGGCTGAGGCAGAAGGATCGCCGGAGCCCAGCAAGTCGAGGCTGCGGTGGCCAGGAGCGGCCACTGCACTCCAGTCTGGGCAACTGAGTGAGACCCCAACTCAAAAAAAAAGAAAAGAAAAAGAAAAAGAATTGGTAGTAGTGGGAACTGTCAGGGGAGGGGGAATGGGATTGGCAGTTGAGGGAAACTGCTAGGAGAGGGAGGTGCATACCTCATCTACAAGGGTACCTGCATAATCAATGTTTGTATACCTAACCCTGAATTGTACCCCACATCTTTATAATTAAAAAATTTTGAATTCTAATCATTTAAAATACTATATTATTCAAAATATTTGAATGCAGTTTTTTTTAATGTAGATTATCTCCAGTCTTTTGCTGATTTGGTAAAGAAACATAGGAAATCGTATGGTATATCTTTTTTAAAAAGTTTTTAAAAATACATTTGGAGTCTCTTTTGGCATGGATATTGTTCAACAGTGTAGTGGCTGCATATTTTTAATATTTTGTCTGTACATGATCTATCTAGTATTTTCCATTGTTTCCTTTTAATAGGTTTTATTTTTTAAAATAGTTTTAGCTTCACAAAAAAATTGAGCAGAAAATACAGAAAGTCTTCATAATCCCTCCATCCTCCACTGTAATTCTACCTTACTATCGACATTCTACATCAGGGTGATACATTTGTAACAATCAATGAAACCACTACAGTAACACAATATTATCACTTAAAGTTCATACTTTATATAAGGGCTCACCTGCAAGATTGTATATCCTACAGATTTTGACAAATGTATAATGACATGTGTCTTCCATTGTAGTCTCATAAAAAATGGTTTTTACTGCTGTGTCTTCTGTGTTCCAACTATTCATATATCTGCCTTCCTGGCAACCACTGTTCTTTTAACTGTCTTCATAAATTTTTTAGTTGGAGTCATACAGTATGCAACCTTTGCACTTTCTTCTTTCACTTTGCAATATGCATTTAAGGCTTCCCCACGTCTTTTCATTGCTTGGTAACTCTTTTTGTTTTTTCAAATATGCAACAATAGTTCATTGTTTGGATGTGCCACAGTTTATCCACTTGTCTGCTGAAGAATATTTTGTTTGCTTACAATTTCTGACAATTATAAATACAGATGCAAAAAACATCATGTGCAGGTTTTTGTGTGCACTTATGTTTTCAATTAATTTGATTAAATACCAAGAAGCATGATTATTTGGATCTTATTATCACAGAGTGTTTGGTTTTATTAAAAAAAAAGACAAACTTTCTCCCATAGTGGTTGTACCATTTTGCACTCTCATCAAAAATGACTGAGAGTTACTCTTGCTCTACGTTCTCATCAGTTTGATATTATCAATATTTGAATTTTATCCATTTTAATAGATGTGTAGTGGTTCTCATTGTTTTAAGTTGCAATTCTTTAATGATATATGATTTGAGATCTTTTCATATGTTTATTTTTCCATCTGTATATCTTCTTTGGTTAGATGTCTATTCAATCTTTTGCTTATTTAACGCAATTTTTAAAGATTTGTTTTCTACGTTTGTAATTTTTTTGGTTTTCATAATCTTTCCTGAGAAAATTGCACTAAATGATTAAATAATTTACTTCATTCTTCTCTTTCTGTAATGAATTTGAATTAATATTTTCCTAACTTTTTAACTTTTGATGAACCTTTTGCTATTGATGTAGATATTAAATAGTCTGCATTTTTAATTCTTGATTTTCTTTTTGAATCTTCTTAAAATATTTTTATATTGAAGTGTAACAGACATATCAAAAAGTGAATACAGAAACAAGTTAAAAATGGAATATTATCTGCATCCCAGAAACCCAATCATAACCCTCCGGTCACTGCTCATGAGTCCTCCCTAAAAGCAAACTATGACCTGGATTTTCATGTGAGTTTAAATTTTATTGATTAATCTTGTCTCCTTTTAATTCCTGTAAAGTCAATTATATTGTATAACTATTCAGATATTATGTTTGTGAGATTTGTTAGTTGTATGTATAGCAATCATTTTAGTTTTCTAACGTTTCTGTATAATATTGTTTTATAAGCACATAACAATTTATTTATCCATTCTATAGTTCATAGACATTTTAGTTGTTTTCATTTTAGGTATGGTGAATACTGAGGCATGTATTCATGTTGGGTATATTCCCAGGAACACAAATTCTCTGGTCATAGGATATTAATATTTTCATTAATCCTACAAAGAATTTTTCCAAGGTCTATGAACTATTTTATATTGTCACCAGTTGTGAATATTTCTCACGTGTACATTGCTTTATCAAGTTCAATCTTTTCCTACCCTCAACTTTTGAAAATATTATCTTGTGCTTTCTTCAAGAAAACTTATATATTTTAAAATTCACATGTGTATTTATAATCCAAGTAAGACCAAAAAGTATAAAGTGTGACTATGACAGAGTCATATTCTGTATATTCTTGTATATTCAGTCTTAGTTCATTTTGTGTTGTTATAGCAAGATACCTGAGACATGGTAATTTATAAAGAAAATATGTTTATTTAGCTCACAGTTCTACAGGCTGAGAATTTCAAGGGCAGGACCCTGGCTTCTTGTAAGATTTTCCAGGCTTCATTATAACATAATAGAGAATGTCAAAAGAAAAGATGAAAAAATGACATGAGTAAAGAGGGGAAACTCTGAAGGACATACTGATTTTATAACAATTACTTCATTCCTGTGAGAAACAATCTGGTCTCTCAAGAGCAAGAACTCACTACTATAATAACAGCACAAAGTCATTCATGACTGATCCATCTTTGTAACCTAAATACATCCTAGGCTCCAACCCCGGCACTGCCACATTAGGACTTAAATTTCAATGTGAGTATTTTGGGAACAGACAAATCATACCCAAACCATGGTATATGGCTATCCAATTGAGTCAGAGTCATTTATTTAAACGGTTATGCTTTTTCCTACTGCTTTCTACCATTTTATAATTAATCAAAGTCTATTTTGGAGTTTGTTACTGGATTCTGTTCTATACTACTGGTTTATTGTTTTCTAAGATTGCACATATATCCCATTGATTTAATTATTTTAGTGTTATAGTAAGTCTTGATTTTGTTTTATTCAGATAAAAGTAGGGAAAAGAAGGATTAGGCAGGAAGAGGCTATGACATGGATCTGACAAGGTCTAGGCCAACGCAATGTGGTGATCTACAGTAAAGAGGGATTTTACTTTTGGAAGAAAAATCCAGATCCTGGTAGACCCTACCTTGATTGGTCACCCCATAATGTGTTATTGCCTAGTGGCTTTCCAGAAATAGGATGAGCTCTTTTTGAATTGTAAGGGGTATTTTGAAACTCTAGCAACTCAAGTCTGTCAGTTAACTACACTCCATCCCCCTGGATAGCAAGCTCTTTCTTGAAAGGAGTAATGACTCTCTCATTTTTAGGTGGCTGCATGCATCAAAGTTGCCTGCCTCCAGATAAAATTTATGGTTGTCTCTGCTAGGTGGCTATCTCAAATCACCTTAATCCATGGCTGAGAAGCTGCACTTCAGTAGTAAAAAAGTGCTATTCATGACAATATAAGACTTTAAATCTTCAAAGATAGATATAATATAAAAGCAAACGTTAGGTTTATGGAGGCAGTGATGCTGAGCAATAACCATGTTCAGTGGGAAAATAGTTACCTATTGTTATTACCGAAGCAGTGCAAAATCATGGCCAGATATTTTCTACTATCTACATCATAGACTGCTTGACTATTCCCAATCATTAAAGTTTTCATTTAGTAGTCTTTAGAAAAATGTGAAATCCTTTATATTCTCCCTATATATCCTCATGCTTTTCTTATCAATTAACTATATTAAATGTTTGATTACTGAATGGACTAGTAGGATTCAAACTGCTTATAGATCAGAAAAATATTTATCACCAGCTATGATTACTATAATCTAATAAAGAGAAATCACACACACACACACACACACACACACACACACACACACACACACAGATCTGAAAAGCTTGAATGTCTTTTTTTTTGTCTTCCTACAGTAAGAACAGAAGCATTGTGTTTCTGGGTTCCTAACCACTACTGGCTCATATATGAAGCATCTTGGTATCCAAAAGCTCAAAGTCAGCTTGAGGTAGGTGTGTTACAGCGGTTGTTCACACAGGCACATTCCAATTAATGACTAGTCTTAACTATTGATTTCTTCCAAAGTCCACCAAAATCAAGTGCACATCATAAATCTGTTTACTATTAGTAAGCAATGTGTGTCAATATTCCTTTCCCTCAAGCAATTCACAGTTGATGAAACATCACTTATCTTTAGTTAATACATTTATAGCAATGATTACAAGTGAGTAACTTGCTTTGAGAAGCTCTGGAGTGAGGTAATCCAGAAGAATTTAGATCACCAAAGTAAAAGCCCAAATACAAGGTACAGAAGGCAAAAATATCATGCAAGAAATTAACAAAAGCCAGGATCAGCCAGAAATTAACAAAGCCGCACCTTTGGGAGGCTGAGGTGAGTGGATTACCTGAGCCCGCGGGTTTGAGACCCCCCTGGGCAGGACAGACCTCATCTCTACAATAAATCAAAAAATTAGCTGGGCGTGGTAGCGCATGCCTGTAATTCCGGCTACTCGGAAGGCCGAGGTGGAAGGATCGCCAGAGCCCAGCAGGTCGAGGCTGCAGTGGCCGGGAGCAGCCATTGCACTCCAATCTGGGCAATAGAGTGAGACTCCAACTCAAAAAAAAAAAAAAAAATTAACAAAGCAAAAAACTGGTTCTTGGAAAGCATAAACAAGAATGATGGACCTCTAGTCAGATTAACCTCATAAAAGAGAGAAAAAGCACAAATAAACACAATCAGACATGCAAAAAGATAAAGTCACAACTGACCCGAAAAAATACAAAAGATTATCAGAGATTACTATTCACACCATATGGAAACAAGCACGAAAACCTAAATGAAATGGAGAAAATTAAGACATCACAAAACCTACAAAGGTTAAAACAAGAAAAAAATCGATACCCTAAATAGACTAATATAGAAACAACCCAGGAAATTGATTTTGTCATAAGAAAACTACCTACAAAACATAAAGGCCCTGGACCAGATGGATTTCCAGCAGAATTCAGCAAAATATACAAGGAGTAGCTGATACCAATCCTTTTGAAAGTATTCCAGGAAATATAGGATGATAAAACTCTCCCCAGATCATTTTATGGAGATCACATCACACTGATACTCAAACCTGATAAAGACCAAACAAAGAAAGAGAACTATAGGCCAATAGCCTGATGAAAATAGATGCAAAAATTCTCAAGAAGATTCTAGCAAATCAGATCCAACAACACATCTCAAAAATCATCCACCATGATCAAGTATGCTGCATCCTTGGGATGCAGGGCTGGTTTAATAACTGCATGACCATAAATGTAATTCAATACATCAAAAGATGTAAAAACAAGAACCAATGATTATATCATTTAATGCAAAAAAAAAAAACTTTCTACAAAATTCAGCATCTCTTCCTGATTAAAAACCCTTGAACACATAGGCATACAGGGAACATACCTCAAAATAGTACGAACCATCTACAATAAATGTTCAGTCAACATATTGCTAAATTAACAGATATTGGAAGCATTTCCCCTAAAAACCAGAACAAGACAAGGCTACCAACTCTTAATCCTCCTGTTCAACATAGTGTTGGATATTCTAGCCAGTAATTTAGACTAGAGAATGAAATCAATGGTATCCAATTAGGAAAAGAGGAAGTTAAGTTACCCCTCTTTTTTTGACAATATGATCCTATACCTTTAAAGCATAAGAGAATCTGTTAAAAACCTTCTTGCAATGACAAAAGATTTTGACAAAGTCTCAGGGTACAAAATAAATGTGCAAAAGACATTCACATATTTATATACCAACAACAAACAGGAAAAGAACCAAATAAAAAGCAAAATTTAATTCACAATAGCTACACACACACACACACACACACACACACACACACACACACACACACACCTTGGCATCTTCCTAATGAAAGAACTGAAAGGCCTTTATAATGAAAATTACAAAACACTGCTCAAAGAAATCAAAGATGACACGAATAAATTGAAAAATATTCCAGGCTCGTAGATTGGAAGAACCAGCATTGTTAAGATGTCCATTCTTCTCAAGACAATTTACAGATTCAATGCAATACCTATTAAATCACCAACATCATTCTTCTCTGACCAGAAAAGGACAATACAGAAATTCATGTGGAAACATAAATGATCAGAATAGCCAATACAATTCTCAGCAAAAAAACAAAGCTGGAGGTAACACTCTTCTGGACTTTAATCTTTATTATAAAGCTACATTAATCAAAACAGTCTAGTACTCTTACAAGAACAGGCATACAGAGCAATGGAACAGGATAAAGATTCCAGAAGCAAAATCTAAATTTCTCAACCAATTCATATTTGACAAAGCCTCCACCAACAACCACTGGGGAGTGAAGGGTGCAGGAAGCGACCAGAGGGGCGGCTCCCAAAATGGCACGACACACCGGACAACAAAGGCCCTCAGTCTGGCTTCTGCCAGCACAATTCCCCGCGCTGGAATTTCAAACCTTCCCGCTGGCAAATTTCAAACTTGCAAGCCTCCAATCAGTAGCCAGCTTTGTTATGCGTCCAATAGAACCATAACACGACATTGGCCCTACCCTACTCCCATGCAGCTCCTCCAATAGGAGCATAGCACGGCCCCTTCCGGCCCCTGTCAGGCTGATAAATATACCCCTCACCCGCAACTCTCTCTCAGTCTCTCTTTCTCTCTATCTCTGTCGCTCTCTCCCTCTCTGCAGCTCTCTCCCCGCCTTTCTCCCACTTCCTCTCTCTCTTACTCTCTCTTTCTCTCTCTCTTTTCTTTTTTACCCCTTTAACAGATCCCCTCTTTAACAGCTGCTTTAAAAAATCTCTTGGTCCTGGCCGGGTGTGGAGTCATTACTGGCACCGAACTTCTTTCAGGGAGAGGAGAATCTATTCATTAAATTGTGTTGGGAAAGCTTACTGACCACATGCATAAGAATGAAACAGGAACTCTACCTATCACCATACATAAAAATCAACTCCAAAAGAATCAAAGATCTCAACATAAAACCTCCAATGATAAGAATCTTAGAAAACGCAGGAGACACCCCTGTAGAAATTGTATAGGCAATTATTTCATGATCAAAAGCCCAATAGTTCATGCCATAAGAGATAAGATTGGCAAGTGGGACTTCATCAAACTGAAAAGCTTCTGCAAGGCAAAAGAAACCATTATGAGAGTGTGGAAGCAGTCCACAGAATGGGAAAAAATATTTGGCAACTGCATATCTGACAAAGGCCTAACATCCAGGATATATAAGGAACACAAACATGATGAAAGGAAAAATACATACAGCCCTATTAGAAAGTGGGCAACAGATATGAATAGATACTTCTCAAAAGAAGACACTTGCACAGCCAACAGTCAAGAAAAATGCTCAATCTCACTAATCATCTAAGAAATGCAAATCAAAACCACGTTGCCTGACTTCAGTCAGGATGGCCATCATTAATAACTCAAAAAACAACAGACGCTGGAGAGGATGCAGAGGAAAGGGAAAGCTTCTACACTGTTGGTATGAGTGTGAACTAGTTCAACCTCCATGAAAACAATATCGTGATTTTTAATGATCTAAAAGTCAACCTTCCATACAACCCAGCCATCCCCTGTTGGGAATATACCCAGAGGAACTCAAATCATCCTACAAAAAAAGATATTTGCACATGCATGCTTATTGCAAAACTATTCATAATAGCAAAAACATGGAACAACTGTGTTGCCCATCAAAAGTGGACTGAAAAAAAAAATGTGGTACAAATACATGATGGAATATTACACAGTCATAAAGAAGGACACAGTTATGAACTTCACAGCAACTTGGATGAATTTAGAGTCTATCATACTCAGTGATCTATCACAGAAATAAATAATTGAGTACCACACGTTCTCACTCATAAGTGGACCCTGAATATGTGTCATAATACTGCATGAAAGAGAATGACAGTATCAGATTATGGGGGGGGAGGAGTCACATAACATCAGTAAGGGTACTGGATACCAAACTAGGCAAATTGGACCTAAGGGAATCCCAAACTTCACCTGTACGGTGAACACTTACATATTTAACACTGAATTGAATTGTACCCTACATCTTTAAAATTAAAATTTTAAAAATTCAAAAAAAGCAAGAAAATCTAAGTATAATTCTCATGTCTAGAAAATGCAGCTAGTTGAAATTGCGTTTTATGTATTTATTTACTTTCTTTCTTTTTTTTTTAAGCTATCTTACTATGTTGCCCAGGTTGTATTGGAAGCTCTGGGCTTAAGCAATCCTCCTGCCTTAGCCACCTAGTAGGTTAGCTAGGACTGCAGGACTGTGCCACTGTGCTCAGTTGCATTTTTTTTAAAAAATGAAAATGACAGTATCAAGTTAACAACAAAAAAACAGTTTGACACTGCAATTATTTATATGAAAGTTTTTGCAGAACTTGAGTTTCCTTTCTTACACAAAAGAACTTCTCTGCCTTCCCAGGATCATGTCATTTTGTCAGGTAATATTGTAACTTCAATTATTATGATTCCCTAGCACCTCTCACTTTTCTAAAGACATATTTGAAAAAGCAAGAAATTCTCATGTTTTATCTCCACCTCTCAACGTTAAAGTTGCACATAAAGTCAGATCTTATAATGCCAAGCAAGTTCTAATTATCATGTTAATCTTGGAAATAAAAGCTTAGACACTAATTTAATTATAAGAATTTGCCAATTTATGTGAGTAAAAATCTAAGTCAATATAACAAAGAATTCTGAAGGTACTTGATTATTGACAAGGAAATGCTAATTCATATTGAGAAATGCAACTTATTAAATTACATACAAGAAAATAATTGAAAATTAAAACAACTTTAACCAATAACTTTTTGACAAAGTACCAAGAAAAACACAGGATTAGATAACTTCACTGGTAAATACTTAAAATATTTCAGATAGGCATAATTATACTCTAACATAAACTTATTCTGAAAAAAAGGAAGAGGGAATGAATACTTTCTGTACTTGATTGAATAGTGCTCCACCCAAATTCAATATGAATTCTCAGAATATAATGTTATTTGGAAGTAATATTTTTGCAGATGCAAAATTTAAACAAATAATTGCTGATGTAATTAAAATAAAGTGTTACTAAATTATTGTGGATCCTAATCAAATGACTGGTATTCTTTTAAGAAGATAAAATTGACACTCAAGGAAAAAACCATGAGAAGATTGAGGCAGAGATTGGAGTGTGCTACCACAACCCAAGGAATGCCAAGAATATCTGGCAAGCAGCAGAAACTGAGAGAAGCACGGAACAGATTCACCTTAGTTTCCCAAACCAAAGCAATCTTGCCATGTCTTTATTTCAGACTTTTGTCCTCCAGTTTGTGGTAATGTTATTATAGTTATAAGAAACTAATACACTTCCCCCAAAATTTTAGTGTACAAATATATGCATATATGATATACTAACTGCTAAAAAAAGATATTTCAAATAAAAAAAGACACATGCAAGCACATGCGTGCATACGCACACACACAGACACACACACACACACACACACACACACACTCACAGACACACACACACACACACACACACACACACACACACACACACACACACACACACACAAGGACTGAAGGAGAGAGAAAGAGAGAGACCAATGAACATAGAAAAATACAAGTAGTGTATCAGCCAGGCTCGGTGGCTCAGACTGTAATCTCGCGCCTTGGGACTGAGGTGAGTGGATTGCCTGAGCCCGCGGGCTGGAGACCCGCCTGGGCAACTTGGCGAGACCTCATTTCTACAATAAATCAAAAAATCAACCGGTCGTGGTAGCGCGCACCTGTAGTTCCAGTTACTTGGAAGGCTGAGGCGGAAGGATCTCTTGGAGTCCAGCAGGTCGAGGCTGCGGTGACCGGGAGCGGCCACTGCACTCCAGTTTGGGCGACAGAGTGAGACTCCAACTCAAAAAAAAAAAAAGCATATCAAATTAAATGTAGCGATATATAAAGATGACAAGCCATCATGAACAACTAGAGTTTGTTCCAGTAATGTAGATCTGATTCAACAGTCAAAATTAAACAATGAAATTTACCACATTAAGAATATAAAGGAGAAAACATTATGAGCCCTTTCACACATGAGCGCATTTGGCAAAATATAATATTTACTAATGATAGAATTCTTCAAAGCACTACAAACAGATTACTTTTTCCCTACAATAAAAAAATCTCTATGTAATCCTACTGCTAGTATCAAATATAATGTTGATATATTGAACACTCTACCTCCCTCTTTATTTGAAATAAAGGAAGAATAGGAATTGTTACCAATAGTATTCAAGTTATATAGGAGGGCTAAGAAAACGCAACCATGAAAGAAAAAAAAAAGTCATAACAATTAAAAAAAAAAAAGACTGTCTTTACTCACAGACATACTAGATCTTATATGTTTATTACAATATTACTCTTAGATAGCTGGGCCTGGTGGCATATCTGTAGCTCCAGCTACTTGGAAGGGAGAGGAGGAAGGATTGCCTGAGCCCAGCAGGTCAAGGCTGCAGTGGCTATAAGCATGCCACTGCACTCCATCCTGGGTGACACAGTGAGACTCCAGCTCCAAAAATATATACATATTACTCTTAGAGCAATATGTCTAGTAATGTTGTTGGTTACATGGTAAACTCCATAGACTTTAGCTTTTTTTTTAGTATTATTATATAGAAATATTTTATGACTTCATAGCATTATTGAAAAATACAGTAACAACGTATACTAAGTTAATAAATAATAATTATTTATCAACTTTATGAAAACCTTAACTTTCAATAAATATATTATTATGTTGTTTGTTATACTTAAAAAGCAAAAATATTTAAAGCATTATTTTTACTAAAAAGTATGTTAGATCAGCTGATGAATTCTTGACACTGAGTGAAGATGATTTAAAATAACTCAAAATTGTGAAAAACTTACAAATGAATGATATTAATACAATCAAATTAGTTAATAGAAAAGTAATTTTATGGAGTGCTTGATATAATATCTATTCAAGTTTCACCAAATATAAATGTTGAGTAACAACACTTGGATAAACTTAGAAAATAGGATAAAAATTAGATTAACCTTAAAAATGAGGATAAAATGAGAAAGTGAATAAGGGTATGCAGACATTATTGGCAATTTAGTAAGGAGAAAAGAACATGGAAATTTAAAATGTGAGTCAATGAAAATAAAAATAAAAATTGAACATAGACAAATTATAGCTATGAAATAAAAGTGGAAAACATTCCATGACATTGCTCAATAATTCCTGAAGTACTAGGTGTTACAATAGTGATTTACTCTATTCTTTGCAACAAACATCAACATCTCAAAGTTATACAAAAAGTGTTTTTTTCCTAATATTGATCATCTTTTTGCCTTTATTTGAAACTAAATAATCTATGCCATCTGACCATCAAGATTGCCAGAGTAGAAAAATAAACGAAGCACCTTAGATCCTAAATGCCTTTACCTAGAAGTGACACATTTTGTAGTTCCTCTTGGACTCTTAGCTAGAACCAGTCACAGTGTCCACCTAATTTCAATTAATATTGGAAAATGTAGGAGAGTTCATAAAATATTTGAGTAACTTATTTTAAAAATGCTTTCAATCATTTTATTTTTGAATGTATGCTCTGTTCTATTTTATTTGAGCCTTATTTTTCTATCATGAATTTGTCATATATATAACTATGTGTATAGTCCGTGGCATCTTCATGAGGCTTCTGCAGAAGTCACTTCTAGTATAAAGTATGTCTCTGAAGTTATTTGAACCCATGGTAATTTTCACTTTTATAAGTTAGTTGCATAAATGAAGGAGATCAAAATTTTTGAGCATGTAAGAGATAGACTGAAGGACAGACTTTAGTCAAGGAAGAGATGGTTGGAAATACTAACCAAAATGTCAGGTAGTAAATATTAAATGTTTTTAACTGTAGAAAATAGTGGGATTCAAAAAAGATGACAATGGTCACTGTTATATACCCTAAAAATATACAAATGCTGTATATAACAAAAATTAGAAGAGAAGCAAAGAGGGTTTCAAATTAGAAAGGAATAACTAACTAATCAACAAATGATACATATTTTTGGATCCTCTCATCCGACACCAGGATAAGTTCCAAAAGCATAAAATAAGACTTGTAATTACTTAACTATATTAAATAAAAAAGGAAGACTGATTGAACATTGACCAATTTATTTGCATATATTTGATAGAAAAGGAATTTTCCACTATGCGTCACTTTCAGTCTTTATATTTTCTGAAATTCTATCATCTGCTATTTACTTGCTCAAGTTTCTCTCCAACTAAATCCCATTTTCTCAAAATGAAAATCTTAACTTATCTGATTGGACATCACTTATCTGCAAACGTATTCAAATTGGTTTTATAGTGCAGGTATATACTACATGTGTCTGCTGTGTAGCTTAAAATATATATGTATATACATATATATATACACACACATATATACACTGTATATGATACATATTTTATAGTCTTTATGTTTTTTATATAAATTATATATATGTAGTAAAAAGATATGTTTAAAAGATAACATTTTTTAATGAAGCATAAAATTGCATAACTGGAGAACCAGATGAAGGAAATCCATCATTCTGCATCACTTCATAAAGGTTGTATTCTGAAACATATGACTATAATAATATATGAAAATTTAAATAAAATGGAAGTGTATGTGTATAAATTCTTGTTAATTCACATGATAAATTGCAAGAATTTAAACGTTTGCTAAATTAAATATTGCGATGTCAGCCGGGCTCGGTGGCTCAGCTGTAATCCCGCGCCTTTGGGAGGCTGAGGTGAGTGGATTGCCTGAGCCCATGGGTTCGAGACCCGCCTGGGCAGTAAGACCTCATCTCTACAATAAATCAAAAAATCAGCCAGGCGTGGTAGCCCATACCTGTAATTCCGGCTACTTGGAAGGTTGAGGCGGAAGGATCACCGGAGCCCAGCAGGTCGAGGTTGCGATGGCCAGGAGCGGCCACTGCACTCCAGTCTGGGCAACAGAGTGAGACTCCAACTCAAAAAAATATATATATATATATTGTGATGTCAAAATTATTTAAGAAAAATTGTATATTCTTACATTATTTAAACAGTAAGTTGTGTACTTATTTCAGCGTTTCCTCATTTAATCAGATAAGATAGTATTATCTTTGCATTTTTATAATAATTAAAAAATATTTCTTTTTATTTTTAACACTTTTGCATATTTTTAAACTTGCCCAGATTGCTCTTCCACTGAATCCCACTTCCTAAAAATAATAATTATATTTTGTCACTATTTACAAAATGTCTTTTCATAACTTTTGCTAATTTTAGATTTTGTATTGTGTTTAAGTGCAATGTTTATGAGATAATATGCATGAACATCATAACCATTTGTATGCTACAGTTCTGAAAAGGTTTTCTACATCTAAACATAAAATATTTTAATATATATGAAATGTATTGTTTTAGTGTAGTTCTTTATAATGTCATATAATATATTCAATTTTTTACAATAATCTTAATTTTTTAAATTAATAATAGAAGATACTCATTTAAATACAGTTATTTCCTATTGAAAACCTATTTTCTTAACACCATTTAAAAACATTTTTCTACTGATTTACATGTCCAAATTTTATAAAATATAATATATCTATATCCTCCTCTATTTTCAGCACTTCATTAGACTCTTATTTGTAATTTATTAATTTCTGACTGTTGAAACTACATATTTTATGTCATATAAATAATATAAAATTATGTTACATATGAGAAAACAAATCAAATGTTCTTATTTATTTTTTATTTTTAAGATATGAGGCAGAAGTCAAGATTGAGTACATAAGTGGTTTCTGTACAGGTGAAGATTGGGCCTCCCACTGGAACTCACTTCACCTGGATTAGGATCAGTTACCCTTACTAATGTTGTATGCTCTCCCTGTCCCTCCCTCATTTTCAGTGTCCCACTACTGTCAATCTCTTTCCTGTAGTATTATGCTAGACAATCAGGGTCCACTTATGAGTGAGAACATATAGTACTCAGGTCTTTGTTTCGGTGACATATCACTGAGTGTGATAGATTCTAAATCCATCCAAGTACTGTGAAATCCATAATTTTGTCCATCTTTATGACTTCATAATATTCCATCATGTAAATGTACCACTTTTTTAAATCCAGTGCACTTTTGATGGGCAGCATGATTGGCTCTACATTTGTTTTATTGTGAATAGTGCTGCAATAAACATGTGTGTGCAGATATCTTATTGTAGAATTATTTTAGTTCCTACAGGTTTATTCCCAGATGACAGATTGCTGGGGTCAATTTCTAGTTCTTTTAGAAATTACCACACTGTTTTCTGTAGAGATTGAACTAGTTTGCACTCCTGCCAAGATTGTAGGAGTGCTCCTTTTCCTTCTTCTCCTCATCCTCTCCAGTAACTGTTTTGTTTGTTTTTCATTTTGTTTTGTTTTGTTAATGATGGCATTCTAACTGGAATTAGGTGGTATATCAGTGTGGTATTGATTTGCATTTATCTGATGATTAGTAAGACTGAGCATTTTTTCATATGTCTGTTGACTGTTTGTATGTCTTCTTTTTTTAAGTATCTGTTCTTGTCTTTTGTCCACTTTTTAATGGGGCTGTTTTTTTTCTTTCTCCCTTTTGGCATATTTGAGTTCCTTGTAGATCCTGGATGTTAGGCCTTTGTCAGATATACATTTGGCAAATACTTTTTCTCATTCTGTGGGCTGTCTCCCCACTCTCTTAATTGTTTCCTTTGCTTTGCAGAAACTTTTCATTTTGATGAGGTCCCACTTGTCTATTTTATTTCTTATGGCATGGTTTTTTGGGGGTTTTGATCAAGAAATGGTTGCCTATTCCAATTTTGGTAAGGGTGTCTCCAGTGTTTTCTAAGATTCTTATAGTTTTATGTTTTATGGACAAATAGTCACACACACACACACACACACACACACACACACACACACACACACACACAATGAAATACCTTAGCATCTTCCTAACCAGAGAAGCGAAAGACCTTTACAATGAAAAACACTGCTCAAAGAAATCAAAGACACAAACACATAGAAAAATCGGTGGCTCATCCTGTAATCCCGCGCCTTTGGGAGGCTGAGGTGAGTGGATTGCCTGAGCCCGCATGTTCGAGACCTGCCTGGGCAGGCGAGACCTCATCTCTACAATAAACAACAACAACAAAATTAGCCAGGTGTGGTAGCGCGCGCCTGTAATTCCGGCTACTCGGAAGGCTGAGGGGGAAGGATCACCGGAGCCCAGCAGGTCGAGGCTGCGGTGGCCGGGAGCGGCCACTGCGCACCAGTCTGGGCGAGAGAGTGAGACTCCAACTAAAAAAAAAAAAAGGAAAGCCGGGCTCGGTGGCTCAGCCTGTAATCCCGTGCCCTTGGGAGGCTGAGGTGAGTGGAATGCCTGAGCCCGCGGGTTCGAGACCCGCCTGGGCAGCGAGACCTCATCTCTACAATAAATCAAAAAATCAGCCGGGCATGGTAGCGCATGCCTGTAATTCCGGCTACTTGGAAGGCTGAGGCGGAAGGATCGCCGGAGCCCAGCAGGTCGAGGCGCGGTGGCCGGAAGCGGCCACTGCACTCCAGTTTGGGCAACCGAGTGAGACTCCAACTCAAAAAAAAAAAAAAAAAAAAAAAGGAAAATATTCCATGCTCATAGATTGGACGTATCAACCCCATTAAGATGTCCATATTACCCAAGACAATCTATAGATTCAACGCAGCACCCATTAAATTAGCATCATCATTCTTCTCAGAACTTGAAATGACAATACAGAAATTCATTTGGAAACAAAAACAACCACAAATAGCCAAAAAAATCCTTAACAAAAGAAACAAAGTGGGAGGTATCACACTCCCAACTTTAAACTTTACTATAAGCCTACAATAATCAAAACTGCCTGATATTGGTACAAGAACAGGCATATAGACCAATGAAACAGGATACAAATTCCAGAAGCAAAAATCTCAAGTTCTCAACAAACTCTTCTTCGACAACACCTCCAACAACCAATGGTGAGAAGAAAGTATTTTTCAATAAATGGTAGTTGGAAAACTGGCTAACCACTTGCAGAAGGATGAAACAGGACCCCTACCTATCACTATACACAAAAATCAACTCTAAATGGATAAAATATTCTTATATTTCTTCCATTTTTAGTCAGGACTTCATTTGTATCTTTATATATTTTTTCAGTTATGTCTTTCAACAATATTAAATAAATTTATGTCATTATTCTGTCCATACTATTTAACTATTTTGTTCATTTTTTTAACTTTTATTTTAAATCTTCATAGTTTGAGTTGCTATTCCCAGAAATTTTTTTTCTTTCAAAACTGCTTTTTCTCTGTAAGTGTAGCACTTAGTTTCATTTATTTTTGTATCACTTAATTTTTTTTTTTTGAGTTGGAGTCTCACTCTGTCACCCAGACTGGAGTGCAGTGCCACGCTCCCAGCCACCGCAGCCTCTACCTGCTGGGCTCCGGCGATCCTTCCGCCTCAGCCTTCCAAGTAGCTGGAATTGCAGGCACATGCTACCATGCCCGGCTAATTTTTTGATTTATTGTAGAGATGAGGTCTCGCCAAGTTGCCCAGGTGGGTCTCGAACCCACGGGCTCAGGCAATCCACTCACCTCAGCCTCCAAAAGCATAGGATTACAGGCTGAGCCACCGAGCCGGCTACACTTTTTAAGTTTTATTATATTATTATTTGCTTAATGTCTTTCATTGTCTCTTGCTTAGCTTAATTTATATGATTATGACATGTAAACACATTTTCAGCTTGTAACTATTAATATATCACTTTCAAATAAGATAATTACAAAAAAGATGTAGAAAGTTTTAGTTTACTGTAACTTTCGATTTTATTTCTCAAACTCTTTCATCGTAACAAAATTGATCAACCCACTCAATGAAAGCTTACATTTCAGTTCTCATTGCAATTGTCTTATCCAAGTTATGTTTTTGTTCTCTTTGATGCCATGTAGTTAAGTTACAAAGGTGTCTATGTGGGATTATGTGTGTGTCTGTGTGTGTGTGCACACAGGTGTGTGTGTGTAATAGAGGTCTCTATTACTGATTTTCCAATATTCTCCGTAATTTTGATTATAACTAAAAATGAAACTTTCTCTTCAATAAAAGTTATAAATGCAACAAAGCTGAATAAAGTAAAATGGTTGTCAATCAAGAGTTCTATCACCCTTTGCTTTTCCCTATGGTACCCATTAAAACAAAAAGCGTACCCTAAATGCCCTACATGTAGGAGAGTAATTAAAATAAAAATACAGCTAACAAGTAATTGTTTGACATATAACAACTTGATAAACAGATAAACACCTAGATGTGCGAGATTAAAAATTTTCACTAGTTTTTATGTAGCCATTTGTATTCATAAAATGTTTAGAAATAAATTTGTGTTTATTTATTTTGATTGCCTGATTTTGTTTCTTAGGTTGCTCATTTTTTCATTTGAATTTTGATGATTCTTTCAAAATTAATTACCTGAAATTGACAAAGCAAATATTTTAATATTCAGATTTATTTTTAATATAATAAATATAATCTATAGCTTTAAAAACAGTGTATACATTGTATATAGAAAGCTAATATTCACCAAGAGAGATAAAAATTTAACTGATACAGTACAAAATTTAAATATTGTAAGCATAATTTTCTCTTCCGATTCAAAAGTTAACTTCTCTATTTGAAAAGGCAAGTGATTGAATACCAATATAATATTTTAGTTCTGAATATTTGGAAGAATCGCGGTTGAAGAGTGATTAAATAACATGCAGAAAGAGAAAACTCACATTTTTCCTCACACCCCAAAGGCATTTTACAAACCTAATGCTACAGATGATTTAAGGTTTAATACTTTTTACCGTAGATTTTAAAATGTAATTACTTTGTTTTTCTCTGTTCTTCTCAAGAATTGTTTTCACAATCCACATTTTTTTCAATACTACAAGTTTTGTATTAACCTTTAGGGCAGTAGAATGGAATTGTTACAGGTTTTGTAATTAGCTATGGTTGTAAAAGTCAGACATTCAGAAGGCAGAACTCACTGTCAGAGTGAACATCTGATGAAAGTCCAAATGTACTTGGAGAAGAAATCTGTTGCTGTAGCAACCAGTTCTTATTTGCTACCAATAGAGGGAAAACAAACAGAAAATGAGTAAAATGCCTCAAGTTTCAATTTAAAAAGATAGCTACTCCATATGGAATTATGGGATAAAATCTTTAAATTCAATGTTTTAACCAATAATAAGTGACAGCAACTGTTATACTGTATTTTAAAAGCAACCCATCAAAAATAGGAAATATAACATCTAAGTCTCTGAAAGCATAAATTTGGAGGAAATAAATTTTTTCTTACTTTTAGCAACCAGTTTATTATGTTTTTTAAATGTATCAAAAATCTTATGAAACATTTTTCACTATGACTGTTGTTTCCCTGGAGATTAAATAACAATCTCCACTTATAAAGTGTTTTGATACATTTTCTTCTACATCAAAGGCATTTCATGAGCATCCTCTTGAAGAGTAGGGTAAAATGGACCTTATTTTAGTCAGTTCAGACTACTATTACAAAAATATTGTAGACTGGGTGGCTTATAAGTAGTGAACATTTATTTCTTAGAGTTCTGACGACCGAGATATCCAAGATCAAGACTCTGACAAATTTAATATCTGTTGCAGGCCGTTTTCCTCAGTGACAGCACCTTCTTGCTGTGTCCTCACATGGTGGAAGAGTCAATGTAGCTCCCTCAGGGACTCTTCTAAATGGGCACTAATCTCATTCGTTTGACCTTCACTCCTTGAGGTAATGGCCTCCCAGATTTGCTACTTCTTAACACTATCACATTGGAAGTTAGCACATGAATTTCAGTAGGGCACAATCATTTAGACCACAGTAGAATCTTTTTTGAGTGATATGCAAGGTCCCTAGCTTATAGCAACTCAATAATCTAAGGAAGAGAACACAAAAGATATTGAAAGTAAAGGTGTTGAAAGAGCAGAATAAAATGTGGTGCATAAAAGTAAAATAAAAATAAGATTTATATCTGTGATGGTTAATTTTAGGTGTCAGATTGATTGAATTAAGAAATACCTAAAGAACTGGTAAAGCTTTACTTGTAGGTGTGTCTGTGAGGGTGTTTCTGGAAGAGATTGGCATATGAGTTGGTAGAATGAGTGAGGAAGATGTACCCTCAGTGTAGATGAGCAGCATGCAATTTCCTGAGGGCCAAGTAGAATAAAAAAGAGAGAAAAAAATTCTCTCTCTCTCTCTTTCTCTCTTTCTTCTCTCTTCTCTCCTCTCCCCCCCACCCCCCGCCCCCATCTTGGAGCTGGCTTCTGCCTTTTAACATTGAGACTCCTCATTCTCTGACCTCAGACTCCAGCACTTATACCAGCAGTATTGCATATTCTCAGGCCTGTAGCTTCAGACTAATAATTATATTTTCAGCTTCTCTGGTTCTGCAGCTTTTGAACTTGGATGAAGACATGCTACTGGCATCCCATGGTTCCCAGCTTAGAGATGGCCTGTTGTGATGCTTCTTAGTCACCACGATCACAAGAGCCAATTTTCCTAGTAAATTCCTTCTCATATCTCTATTAATTGGCTATGTCTTTCCGGAAAATTCTGATTAATGCAACAACAAAGTACTTTTTTGAAAGGAGTATAAAAAGCACACTTTTAGTATGAAGTGTCAGTAGAACCACTATGAAATCTTCCTGTAGGCAAGGTTGGTTTAGAGGTAGCTGGTGGTAAATGTCCAGATCAAAATGAAATTCTGAAATTTGATAAAAAAATTTTTTAAATGGACTGGTAAAAGAGGAAAACATAGGTTCCCAAGCATGTTTTCTGACTTAGCAAGGGGTTTGAAAGTAAGAGTGGAAAAAGTATCTAGATGGGTCTTTGGACAAGTATATTTGCTGAAAGTTGAGAAATTGTACACATGAAGAAGGATATTATAGCAGAGCTTCAGCAGAAAGATCCTCAGTGAATGATTGTGAAACTATCAAAGCACCTTACCTAATTTTTCAGGAAAAATACTTCTGTTTTCTAATTTTCAGGTATTTTACTAGGATTTACATTATTGCTACTTACATATGGTACTACTAATCTGAAAGTTATTTTGAAAATTCATGAACCATAAACAACTTTTAAATTACTGTAGTAAAATTTTAATATTGGAAAAAATCAAAATATAAATATTCACACAATGTATGTTTATCTTGCTTGTTACCAATGTCTCCATTTTTTTTGCAAAGCATATCTGGCAAATAACATTAAAATTTTTTATTATAATGCATTTTTGAATATGCAATATATTAACTTATGAATGTAGGGTGGTGCTATTCTGGGTACTTAGTCATATGAAAAAAATAATAAATTGCCTAGTCATGGGGAAAAAGTGGAAATTTTGAAATGTGTATCTGCTGGATTTCAATGCTCAGATATAGTACCTATTATGTGATCAAACTTAGCACCTCTTGGCATCAATCTGTTTCCCCTTTATTTATAAACTTTTTCACTTTCTTTTGTGATTGAAATTGAGTCAGGGGGAAAATTATTGTCCTTTCCCAAGTTTTCTTTGTCAAATCTATGTTGTCTTTGTGTTTAAAATATCTATTTTTGTGACTATTGGGAAAAACACTCACAGCTCTGAAGAAAAATGAAAACATTTTTTGATCCACGCATGAACTTATGGTGCTGATTGCATAAGGCTGCCTACCCTGCTGCAAGAGTTTACAATAAAAAAATGAAACCACAATATGTTTACATTGAGAGGGAAGATGCATTTACAAGCTTGTTCCACATATTTCTCTTGAGGATTTCTCATGCTTTCTTATGTGATTTAACAATTAAGACAATTTGAGGTATTTAAAATGACATTTCAGTGTTTATTTGCTAAGTAGAAAATAGGTATAGCTTTCATAAGCTTTTTTGAGAACACCTTTATTTGAGTTAAATTTTATGAGATCAATAAATTCTTCTAAGTTTTAGGAGAATTTAGGACCAGCATTGTGAATACTGCAAAGTCCATATGTTCGTTCTTCTCTAAGGCTGAATAATATTCAATTGTATATATGTACCACATTTTTTTTATCCATTCCAACGTCAATGGGAAACATGGTAGATTTCATGTTTTTGCTATTGTGAATAGAACTATAACAAACATACATGTGCAGGTATCTTTTTTGTAGAATGATTTTAGTTACTCCACGTATATTCCCAATAGGGGAATTGCTGGGTCATATGGAAGGTCAATTTCTAGTTCTTACAGAAACCGCCACACTGTCTTCCACCCGCAGTGTAGAAGTGTTCCTTTTTCTCAGCATCCTCATCAGCATCTCTTATATGTTTTATTAATAATGGACATTCTACTGGGGTTAGCTGATATCTCAGGGCGGTTTAGATTTGCACTTCTCTAATGATGAGTGAGGCTGAGCACTTTTTCATGTGTCTGTTGGCTGCCCACATATCTTCTTTTGAGAAGTGTCTATTCATGTCTTTTGCCCACTTTTTAATGGCGCTGTTTGTTTTTTTCCTTTCGGCACGTTTGAGTTGTTTGTAGTTCCTAGATGTTCCTAGATGTTAAACCTTTGTCAGATATACAGTTGGCAAACATTTTTTCCAATTCTGTGGACTGTCTCCCTGCTCTCTTGATGGTTTCTTTGACTTTGCAGAAGCCTGTTAGTTTGATGAGGTCCCACTTATCTATCTTATTTCTATCTTATTTCTTAAGTTATGGGCATTTGGGGTTCTGAATAGGAATTGGTTTCCAGTTCCAATTTCCATAAGGATGTCTTCTGTGTTTTCTGAGATTCTTATAGTTTGAGGTTTTACATTTAGGTCTTTGATTCACTTAGAGTTAATTTTTTGTATGGTGATAGGTAGGTGTCCTGTTTCAATGTTCTGCATGTGATCAACCAGTTTCCCCAGCACCATTTAATGAATAGGTTCTTCTCTTGCCAGTGGTGGTTGTTGGAGGCTTTGTCAAAGATGAGTTGGTTGAGAAATTGAGGCTTTGCTTCTGGAATCTCTATCCTATTCCATTGGTCTATGTGCCTGTTCTTGTACCAAAACCAGGTGTTTTGATTATTGTAGCCTTATAATGAAGTTTGAAGTCTGGAAGTGTGATACCTCCTGCTTTGTGTCTTTTGCTAAGGATTGTTTTGGCTATTCGTGGCTGTTTATGTTTCCATATGAATTTCTGTATTATTTCTAGGTCTGACAAGAATGATGTTGGTAACTTAATGGGTATTGCATTAAATCTGCAAATTGCCTATTTTACAATGTTGATCTTCTTATCCATGAGCATGGAATATTTTTCCATTTGTTTGTGTCTTCTTGAATTTCTTTGAGCAGTGTTTGTAGTTCTCATTTTAAAGATCTTTCACTTCTCTGGTTAGGAAGATGTCAAGGTATTTAATTTTTTGTGGATATTGTGAATGGGATTGTGCTTTTTAATTTGGGTCTCTGCCTGCTTGATGTTGGTGTATAGGAATGCAACTGTCTTTTGCACATTTATTTTGTATCCCAAGACTTTGCCAAAGTCCTTTATCATTGCAAGCAGGTTTTTGACAGACTCTCTTGGATTTTCAAGGTACAGGATCATATCAGCAAAGAGGGATAACTTGACTTCCTCTTTTCCTACTTGGATACCCCTGATTTCCTTCTGTGGCCTAATTGCCCATGCTAAGAATTCCAACACAATGTTGAACAAGAGGGGTGAGAGTGGGCAGCCTTGTCTTCCAGTTTTCAGGGAAATGTATCCATATTCCATTTAGCAATATGTTAGCTGTGGGTTTATCATAGATGGCATTTTATCAAAAGCTTTTTCTGCATCTAATGATTTAATCATGTGGTTCTTTTTTTATATATCTGTTGATGCATTTAATTACATTTATGGTCTTTCAAATGTTGAACCTGCCCTGCATCCTGGGGATGAAGCTTACTTGGTCATGGTGGATTATTTTTGACATATGTATTTGTATCCAATTTGCTAGAATCTTGTTGAGGATTTTTGCATCTATGTTAATAAGGGATATTGTCCTGTAGTTCTCTTTTTATGTTGGATCTTTACCCAGTTTGGGTATCAGTGTGATGTTAGCTTTGTAAATGATTTGGGGAGAATTCCATCTTTCTCAAATGCCTGGAAAACTTTCAGTAGGATTGGTATCAACTTCTCCTTATATGTTTTGTAGAATTTTGCTGGAAATTCATCCAGTCTGGAATTTTCTTTTTATAGGTAGTTTTTGTATGACAGAGTCAATTTTCTGGGTTGTTATTGGTCTTCAGTCTTAATGTCTTCATGTTTCAACCTGAGGAGGTTGTGTGATATCAGAAAATCCTCCATTTCATTTAGGATATCAAGTTTTTTTCCATATAGTGTACATAGTAATCTGATCATCTGTTGTATTTCTTTGGGATCAGTTGTGACTTGATCTTCTGTACTTCTTATTGTATTTATTTGAGCTTTTTCTCTCTTTCTTGGTCATTCTGACTAGGGGGTCCATCAATCTTGTTAATTCTTTCAAAGAACCAATTTTTTGTTTTGTTGATATTTTCTATGATATTTTTGTCTTCTATGTCCCTTATTTGGGCTCTTATTCTCGTCATTTGGATTCTTCTGCTAAAGTTGGCGTTCTGGTGGTATTCTCTTTCCAGCTCCCATAAGTGATTTGTTAGGCTCTCCACTTGTGATCTTTCCATTTTCTTGATGTGTTCTCATAGCGATATGAATTCCCCTCTTAGAACTGTTTTCATGGCATCCCAGAAGTTTTGGAAAAATATTTCTTCAATTTCATTTGTTTCCAGGAATCTTTTAATTTCTGCTTTGATTTCAGTGTTGACCCAGTGGTTGTTCATTGTCATGCTGTTTAGTGTGCATGTCTTTGTAGGTTTTGGGGAAATGTTGTTGGTGTTGATATTTATGTTTATTCCACTGTGGTCTGAGAATGTACATGGCAAGATTTAAACCTTATTGAATTTGTTTAAATAATAAGCTTGATTTATGGACAAGGATGTGATTGATCTTAGAGTACATTCCATATGGTGATGAGTAGAATGTATTCTGTGGTTGTTGGGTGGAATAATCTGTAGGTATTGATTACGTCCATTTGGTTAAGTGTCAAGCTTAGATTCTGGATCTCCTTGTTGATTTTTTGCCTTGATGATCTATTTAGGGCTGTTAGAGGGATATTTAAGCTCCCTGCTAAAATAGTGCTAGAGTTAATATCTTTTTTTAAGTTTACCTAGTAGTTGCTTTAAAAATGCTGGTGCTCCTGAGTTGGGTACATATATGCTTAGGATGGATACTTCATGTTGATGGACTGAAATTTTTGTCATAATATAGTTTCCTTTTGCATCTTTTAAAATTTTTGATATCTTAAATATTGTTTTGTCTGATATCAAGATAGCAACTCCAGTCTTCTTTTGTGATCCATTTGCCTGGAAACTCATTTTCCATTCTTTAACTTTGAGTCTGTGTGCATTCCTTGTATTGAGATGAATCTCTTGGATGCAGCAAATAATTAGGTGATGGTTTCTTATCCAGTTTGCCATTCTGTGACTTTTTAATGCTGCATTTAGTCCATTCACATTCAAACATATTACTGAAATGTGATTGTTCATCATTTTTATTAGGTTCTTATAAAGTTTTTTCTTTCTTTGCTTATTTTCTTTTGGCTTTGAGGTTAATATATGTGTGTGTTTTCAAGTTTCGTGTTGAGCTGTATTCTCTGTTGATTCTGTGCTCTGCTGTTCTCTTGGGAAGTGTGTCGTCATTCTTTTTTTTAATTTCTTCTGTACTTAATACCTTTTTAAGTATCTCCTATAGAGTTGGTCTGGAAGCTAAATAATTTCTTAGGGATTGGATGTCTGGAAAGGATTTTAATTCTTCATCACTGATGAAGCTGAGCTTGGCTGGATAGGAAATTCTTGGTTGTAACTGTTTATCTTTGAGGATTTTGAATATAGAGTTCCAGTTCCTTTTGCTTGCAGTGTTCCTGCTGATAGATTTGCTGCTATTCAGATTGGTTTCATCCAGTAGGTAGTCTGACCTTTCTCTCTTACTGCCTCTAGAATTTTTTCTTTTGTGCCTACTTTATGTAGGCGAATTACTATGTGTCTAGGGGTTGATCATTTCATTTGATGTCTTTTGGGGGATCTCTGTATCTCACATACTTGCCTGGTCACATCTCTGGTGAGAATGGAAAAAGTTTGCTTGAATTACCTCCTGGAATACTTGCTCAGGTTGTTCTTCATTTCCCTTTCTTCTTCTGAGATACCAATCCGGTATAGTTTCACCCACTCCCTACCACCATTCTGTATAACGATGCAAAGCAGAAACCAATGCAAAAAATTATTGAAAACACACACACAGGCATACGCACACATCCCCAAACAAACTTGAATAACGTCAAAATGAAACAAAATAAACAACAACAACAAAAAGAAAACTAAACACACATACACCTGCCTAGCACAAAGTGAATGAAGAAAAACAAAAGACTGAAGGAAACAAAAAGGAATTAATGTAAAATGCTCACCCATATATTGACACACACCTTAAACTATAAAAAATGAAAATTAAAAAAAACGGAAAGAAAAGGTCAAAAACAAACCATCAACATCAACAAAATTGAAAGATGAACACTCAATCATTCACATAAACACATAAACAGAAAACAACAAATAAAAGAAGAAAGAAACAGAAAAAGAAAAGAAAAAAATTGGGGGGATGCAGATCAAATCCTCACATACACACTAATGCACAAAGGAAAAATATTTTTTAAAAATAGACAAACTAGCAGGGCTCGGTGGCTCAGCCTATAATCCTGTGCCTTTGGGAGGCTGAGGTGAGTGGATTGTCTGAGCCCACGGGTTCAAGACCCGCCTGGGCGGTGAGACCTCATCTCTACAATAAATCAAAAAATCAGCTGGTCGTGGTAGCACATGCCTGTAATTCCGCCTACTTGGAAGGCTGAGGCGGAAGGATCACTGGAGCCCAGCTGGTCAAGGCTGCAGTGGCCGGGAGCGGCCACTGTACTCCAGTCTGGGTGACAGAGTGAGACTCCAAGTCAAAAACAAACAAACAAAAAAAACAAAATAAAAATAGACGAACTAACAAATAGTCAAAAAAATTTTTAAATTTAAAAAAATTGAAAATTAAAAAAAAAAAACCCTGCCCACTTGTGGCAGGCTCTGCAATTGTTCCTTTAATCAGGTCTCTCCTGCCCTCACCTCTTTCACTGTCTCCCCCACATCAGAAGTAGGGAAGGAGGAGCGGCAGTGGAGGAGGGTGGGGCTGCAGTCCTTCCCTCCCACTCTCACATGGTCAGGGAGATCTTCTCCAGTGGGGAGGTATGGGATTGTCTCTTCCCCATGTTTGTACTCATGGGGGTTGCCCCAGAAAGACCTATCCTGGAATGGAATTCTCCTATTGCAACTGACATCCAGCTCAGTTTCTCCTCATTGCTTTTTCACAGGAAAATTTGTCTGTTTTAAAAAAAAATAATGGTGCTCAGTTTCTGTCACCTGGGAAGATCCAAGGATGAAGCAGAGAAGCTGTAGCACTAGCTATTGCACCAGGGACCTGACCTCTTGCTCACAAGCCCCCACTTAGACAGTTTCTCCCAGTCTTTTCTTCCCAGGGAGGGTTTGTTGGTTTAAAAAAAAAGTTCTAAAAATCGACCTTCCATATGCCCCCACAATCCCCCTACTGGGAATATACCCAGAAGAACCCAACTCACTCTATAAAAAAGATACCTGCACACATATGTTTATCACAGCATTGTTCACAATAGCAAAAACATGGAACCAACCATGCTGCACATCAAAAGAGGACTGGATAAAAAATATGTGGTACATATACACAATGAAATATTACACTGTCATTAAAAAGAACAGAATCATAAATTTTGCAGCAACCTGGAAGGACTTAAAGTCTATAATACTGAGTAATCTCTCACAGAAATAAAGAACTGATTATCACATGTTCTCACTCATAAATGGACCTTAAACAACTATTGTAATACTATAAGAAAAGAATTGACAGTAGTAGGAAACTGTGGGGGATGTGGGGGTGTGGGGGGGTGGAATTGGCAGTAATGGGAATCTGCCTGGGGAAGGGGGGGGCACACCTCATCCACAAGAGTACCTGCACAATGAGTATTTGTATACCTAACCCTGAATTGTACTTCACAATTTTAAAATAAAACATTTCAAGTTGAAAAATAAAATAAAAAATAAAAAGAAATAGAAAATGGTGATTGACTTCTGCATCCTGGGAGTCAATAGGGTCCAAGTTCAGCTGTGGCACCAGTCGTTGCACCAGGAGAGCCCTGAGCACTAGCTCTCTAGTCCTCACTCAATTAGCCACTCGCAAACCCATTCACTCACTAGCACGTACACAAAATTTTCCATACACTGACTCACTCACGTAATCTGACTGACTTGGTTGCCATCTTCCCAACCTCTTCCCTTAATGTATTCTTCTTCTTTTTTTTTTTGAGTTGGAGTCTCACTCTGTCACCCAGACTGGAGTGCAGTGGCCGCTCTCGGCCACCGCAGCCTCGGCCTGCTGGGCTCCGGCGATCCTTCCGCCTCAGCCTTCCAAGTAGCTGGAATTACAGGCACGCGCTACCATGCCCGGCTGATTTTTTGATTTATTGTAGAGATGAGGTCTCGCTGCCCAGGCGGGTCTCGAACCCGCAGGCTCAGGCAATCCACTCACCTCAGCCTCCCAAAGGCGCAGGATTACAGGCTGAGCCACCGAGCCCGGCTCCTTAATGTATTCTTAATGAATGCCTACTGTGTATAAAACTTCCAGGAAGATACACAAATAATGTTTCCTGGGTATTGCCATTAATGAATTTACAGTGAATTAAAATAGATTACAATTAATGTTCATAATATAATTAACAAATCAGTAATAATGCAAGAAACAAAAGGAAAACACAGTCTTTTCAGATATTATCATATATGATTGTGGTTAAGAAACATCATCACTTTAAAGATGGCATTGCAAGAAAAACTGAAGTGTAAGTAAGATTTTGATATATAGTAATTGTTAAGTGAGAATACCTGAATTGATAGTAGTGGAAAAGAAGTAAAGTTAATTTTAATATCAAGTCATAACTGGAATCAGGCAGGAAGTAGGGATGCAAAGTACTTCGACTCAGTCTGGACCAAAATTTG
Source organism: Cephalopachus bancanus (assembly GCA_027257055.1). Taxonomy (NCBI): domain Eukaryota; kingdom Metazoa; phylum Chordata; class Mammalia; order Primates; family Tarsiidae; genus Cephalopachus; species Cephalopachus bancanus. The sequence continues at coordinate 7,777,917 of JAPVLO010000024.1, read as the reverse complement.
TTGCACCGTGAATGCTGGGTACTGTATTCTGGAAATGAAATTGAATCATATCACTGCATCTCTCCACAGGTATTAAGTTGTTGGGAACTAGATACAAAATAACTAATGATCAAAATATTACCTTTTTTCTTTTCTTTTTTTTAACTAACAATCAAGAATGGAGATGTGGACTAGGCCTATGAGAAAATGGTCTCTAATACTGTGTGAATACACCTAAAAATGTGAATCTTTTGAATTACTCAAATGGAGATTTGACTATAGAAAGCAATGCCTGGAAGATATCCCATTATTGAGGAGGCATTGCAGGAAAAGAAGTGAGATATGATCATTTCCTTTGACAAATATAAACATGATTTTAACACATATGAACATAACTTATTTTTGTATTGGTACATAATGATTATGTATATTTCTGGGGTACATGTGGTATTTTGATACATACAGTGTATTGTGATTAAATCAAACAATTGGGATATTCATCACTTCAAGCATTTATTATTTTTGCTTGTGTTGAGAACCTTCCAGAATCTTTCCTCTTGGCATTTTGAAACATACAGTAAATTGCTGTCAACTATAGTTACCCTACTGTGCTATTGAACACCAGAATTTATTTCTTCAATTCAATTTCATTTTTGTACCCATTAATCAACTTCTCTGCTGCCTCTGCTCCCTATCCTTCTCAGTCTCTGAGAACCACCATTTTGCTATCTCCATGAGATCAACATTTTTCTCTCTTCTACATACAAGCGAGGACATGCAATATTTGTCTATTACTGACTAATTTGAGAAACTTTAATACTGTTTTCTTGAGTGGCTATACTAATTTACATTTTCACCAGCAGTGTATGAGTGTTCCTGTCTCCATTTTTCTTCTAGCATCTGTTTTTTTTTTTAATCCATATTTTTTATTATGATTTTGTGGGGTACAGTTAAGGGTTAGGTGTACAATTACGTTTCATTCAGGAACCCTGTTGATAAGAGGTATTTCCCATCCCCAGACAGATATTTGCGACTGTTAATCCCATCCCCCACAATAGTTTCCCAGTACCATCAGTCATTTTCTTATAGTATTACATTGGATGTTCAAGGTCCATTATATGAGTGAGAACATGTGATACTCAGATCTTTGTTTCTGTGAGAGGTCACTCAGTATTATAGACTCTAGTTCCATCCAGGTTGCTGCGAAATTCATGATTTTGTTCTTTTTAATGGCTGCATAGTATTCCATCATGTATATGTACCACATTTTTTAAATCCAGTCCTCTTTTGATGGGCAGCATGGTTGTTTCCAGGTTCTTGCTATTGTGAACAATGCTGCGATAAACATACGTGTGCAGGTATCTTTTAATAGAGTGATTTGAGTTCTTCAGGGTATATTCCCAGTAGGGGGATTGCGAGGTCATATGGAAGGTCGATTTTTAGAGCTTTTAGGGATTGCCACACTGCTTTCCACAGAGATTGCACTAGTTTACACTCCCACCAACAGTGTAGAAGTGTTCCCTTTTCACCACACCCTCTCCAGCAGCTGTTATTTTTTGAGTTGTTGATAATTGCCATTCTGACTTGGGACCTTATTAAACTGACAAGCTCCTGCAAAGCCAAAGAAACCATCAAAAGAGCAGGGAGACAGCCTACAGACTGGGAAAAAGTATTTGCCAACTCCAGGTCTGACAAAGGCTTAACATCCTGGATCTACAATGAACTCAAACATGCTGAAAAGAATAAAACAAGCAACCCCATTATAAAATGGGCAAAAGATATGAACAGACACTTCACAAAAGTAGACATCCGAGCAGCCAACAAACACATGAAGAAATACTCAACCTCACTAATCATCAGGGAGATGCAAATCAAAACCACTCTGAGATACCACCTAACTCCAGTCAGAATGGCATCTGTTGTTTTTTTTTTCTCTTTTTCATAGTTCCCATTTTAACTTTTGTGAGATATCTTATTGTGGTTTTGATTTACTTTCCCTGATGATTAGTGATTTTGGGTATATTTTCACATATCTGTGGCCATTTGCATTTTTTATTTCCTGAGTTATGTCTATTCATACCCTTTGTGTATTTTTTATGTTTTTCTTTTTCTTTATTTTTGTGTGTTGAGTTGTGTTTCTTATTTATTTCTTAATTTATTTTCAGATAGATAGTTTGTAAATATTTACTCCAATTCTGTAGATTGTCTCTTCACTTTGATATTCAAAAGCTTTTCTTTTTAAATTTTAGAAAAATGTTTATTAGAGAAAGAAGAAAGAAAAGAAAAGGAGACATACCAGAGGTGGCATGGGTAAGAGAAATTGTGCTGATATGCAAAACCTTTTTAGCTTGATGTAATCCTATTTGTCTATTTCTATTTTTATTGCCTGTGCTTTTGAGGTCTTACTAAAAAAGATCTTTGCCCAGCCCAATACCTTGAAGTGTTTCTTTAATGTTTTAGCTTAACTGTTTCATAATTGCAAGTTACAAAATCAACATACAAAAAATTAGTAGTATTCCTATGTGCTAATAGGAACAACCTGAAAAAGAAATAAGTAATCACATTTACAATAATTACAAAAAATAAAATAAATTCTTAGGAATAAATTTAACCAAGGTAAAACTCTCTGTCACACAATATTACCACACTCAAGGTAAACTCAAAGTAATATTCTAGAAGTTATTTTTATATTTTGTTTTATGAGATGAAATAATTCTCTTCACTTGTTCAGGTTAAACATTTTTTCATTAAAAATTGCTACTTTTCCTCCAAACTATCTAAAGGTATAATATATGTGCATATGCCTTAGATTTTTTTCCCTTTCTTCATCTTTCTTAATGTTTTGTTGTTGTTGTTATAATCTCCATTAGGTAAAACTTACCTATAATTATCCACAAGTGACCATTTTCTTGACCAAATTACATATTTTAATATTTTATTTCACTCTTACGTATCTTTCTCTTATCACCTCACATTTATATTTTATAAGAGCCTCTGCATGCTATATAATCCACCTATTTGATGCTGAATCTTTTGTATAATAACCTTTCTAAAATATGTTTCCTCAGTTCGTGCTTGTTCATATTCTATGAAAGAGAACTTAATTCCTTCTGAGACAACCTATCCCACGCCTTCAATTTTTTTGCAATTTGTAATTTTTAAATGTCTTCAAATTTTTGTATATTTAATCCACAAACATTCTAAATATTTTGACAAAATGTTACTTTCCACTTAACCATGACTTAAATAGTGCATCTTTGATCAATCCACTTATAATCAAGCTTCTTATTTAAGCTGACTAGAGAATTTTCAGATCAATTCATTCCTATAAATGTTTACTTTGCACTCTGTTCTGTAAAATTCCTTCTCCCTTCTGAAAAAATTTCTAATTAATTATCATTCATCATTACTTTCTATTTTGTAGCCATGTCTGGGAACAGTTCTATGTCCACATAGAGCAATGATAATGGTAATAGCAAGAGATTTATGAAGTATTATCCATGGTCTCAGCACCTATATAATTATCCAGACTTCTAAGTATATAATTTAAGTATATAATCTAAGTTGGCAAGGCACTATGAGGGAATTAATCTTATTGTTCCCATTTTACGGACAAGAAAAATAAGTTTCATGGGGGGTTACACACTCTCCAAATTAAACAATATCACACAATTTATAAGTGGTAGAATCATGATTTAATTTCAAGCATATTCGTCTTCAGTCTTTTCCTTAGCCACTATTACATGCTACCCTTCATATGCAAAGTCTCTTTCAAATAAAAAAGAAACAATTCAAAGTTAATGCAAATAAGAACTACCATTTTTTCAGCTGTAGTTTCAGTTACCTAATTTGAGGTCCAGTATAAAAAAAATTTTTTTGAAATACCTCACTTAATTGGTAATATACAGTAAAGAATAATAGCAGCAAAATACCCCAAAACAGTGCTGTTAAAGATACTAAAATGTAAAATATATTCCATAATTCTTTGACTTCTCTTTTCAATTGTCTATGGTGTATTTCATTTGATCTTTATGTTATTCTAAGTAAAGAAAATTAAAATCTTAAGATTTTAACCTAAATTTTAGTGTTCATCTTTATATTGTGTAATACAATGACAGTTTCAATAAATATAAGAGAATTTAGGGCAAACCCTTGGGTCCCCTCCCATTGTGGGGAGCTTTTCTGTCTTCTCAATAAATCCTGCTTTCAAAAAACAAAACCAAAAAGTATATGTGTGTGTGTGTGTGTGTGTGTGTGTGTGTGTGTATGCATTTAACTTGTTTGTGGAATCCTCAAAATTGCACGTTTTTAATAACTCATCATACATATGCATGTACTTTATTCTTACTAGAATGGTGGAATTGTATAAAGCTAACATGACTTTTCATTTCATTTTTTGATATATTAGCTTATTTCACCATTGACTTACTGATAAGAAATGACTAAAAGGAAATATAACTCTGGGTTGTCCTGTCTTTGTCATTCATTCTATGTCATCAATTCCAGTGTAGTGGAAATTAGGTAATACAGGAAGGGATGTGCGTAAGAAAGAATATTCTTAGATTATTCTTCTCAGAATACCTTTGCCTTTTTTCTGTGTTCAAAACAAGATCTGGTATGCATGTAAAGCATGACTCCTTGAAGCTGTCAGTGTTTCTGCTTGGTCAGTTGTGGACGCAGCACACGTAATTCTTCTTTTCAGTCTTGCCGAACTCCCACACATCATGGTGGCAACACAATTCTGTGTTTATTCTTGCAGGGCATTGGAAATAGCATATGTGAATGGAGTGTCTAGGACAGTCAAGCATGTTGCACACATCTCCTTTGCTCAGTTTCCTGCTCCATTTTCTCATTGGATTTCATTTTCAAACGACAAGTTCAAAGATAAAATTGTCAGTAATTTCAAGATGATAACAGCTGAGAATTAAACAGAGTATTAGGCCTTGTAAGTGCAAGCTTTGAAAGACTCCGAAAGTCACATGCCCACAAATTTGACCCAGATTCTCTTTTTACTCAATTTAATTTGACTTTCTTAGTTCTTGCACATTGTACTTATCATTATTACAAATTTCATATATACCTTTCTAATGCATGAAATGCAGATAATTTGTACGTTAAATTATTAATGCTTCTTATATTTTGGGTTGATAGGAATATCAGGATATTTATATATATATTACGTTATCTATACATATATTATATATACACTATATATTCATTATATGTGTCATTGGTTATCAGCTTGTCATAGATGATGGGCATGGCATAAGGACACAGTTCAAATGCTTTCTTATATAGTCTAAAAAGCAGGCTATAAACAGCAACAGAACAACAGAAGTTGTCTCAAGTTTTCAAAATAGTCTTGGAATTGAAATAAGGTAATTAGTATTGGACAAATGCCTTCACGTTCTTTAAGATCTAGCTTAACTATAGTCTCAATAAGGTTTATGATGCTTACCCTATTATACAGGTATGTCTGTCTATATCTATCTATCTAATCTAACATCTATCTACATATATTATCTATCTATCCATCTATCTCTATCATCTGTCTACCTACCTACTTACTTTTCGATTGCCAACCCAGTAACCTGAGCATTCTTAAGCACACTGTTTTAAAAAATATTTAACTAATCACATATCTCTTTCTAAACTAGAGATTGAATGAGACAGATTTGGCTTCGTGTTTATAATTTATTCTGTAGCACTAAATAGTTGGTCATCCTTAATATGTGATCAGTGCAATTTAATACTGAATTAGTAAGTTTGTCAAAATGTAACTCTAATTGTTAAATTTCCTTTTAACAATTATAATAAATGTTTTTGTATTCAAAGCTACGTGGTTACATTTCAAGAAGTGTTAACAAAGAATTTTGCAGAAAAACATCACCTAAAAGATATTCAGAATATTTTTGCTCTGTTGGAGATAGGCAGAGTTAGACATCTGTATCTCCTCAGGCCAGTGTAAGAAAACATCTGTGAAGCACATATTAAATTGTTTTCTGAGGGAACCAACTAACAAACAAAACTTACTGTTTTTAGCCAGAGTGAGATGGTGCAGAGCCAAAAGAGAAAACAAAATAAATTTACAAAATCAGAGAACTGCAGAAATGGAGTTGTGATTTATTGGACCAGCTCCAACACTGATGCCATGATGATATGGCTTGGCTAGCTGAATTTATCAAAGTGTATTGCTTAACAAGATAAAAGTACAAATTGGACTTTGTTTCCAACAGAATTGAAAGGTTTGCCAATTTTCATTTTATCAGTTAAATTAATAAATCTTTGAATAGAGGAATTTAGAACTACATATAATCTGCTAAGCAAAACTAGCAACAATTCAGAAAGAACTATGGTATTAAATTTTTATTTTTGACCTATATTCAAAAATATGACCATCTTTTTTGACAAGGAAGATAAGATCAAGATTCACAACATTGAGTTAGGAAAGAAGTGGGGTAGGTAGTAATGGCAGTGAGATCTAATTACATTTTAATCTTCAGCTTTTGTATCACTATTCCCTGCCAAAATGCTTCCTAAACATAACTCTCTCTTGTTCTACTTTTATTTTAAATACATTTCAACAAAAATTTTGTTTGGAATAATTTTAGAATTATAGAAATATAGTAAAGATAGCACAGAGAAAGACTATACCTTTCATCCAGTTTTCTCTAATGTTAACAAATCTATAGTAAATTTTTCAAAAATAAGAAATTAACATTGGTACATCTTTAATTTTTTTTCTTTTTTCTATGTGGAGCACTTTACTTATTTTTTTTAAGTGTAATTTTCTTGCTAATACCTTCAGTACAATGCAGAATAGAGTGGTAATCCTGAAAATTCTTGTTTTGTTTTCAAGCTTACAGGTAAAGCCCTCAGCCTTTCACCATTGTGTATAATGTTAGTTATAGGTTTTTGTTTGTTTGTTTTTGGTTATTTTTTTCATTTTATTTTAAGGATATAGACTTTTATAGATGACTATCATCAGGTCTCATACATTGCTTTCTAACTGTAGTGCTGTGAGTTTTATCAAGAATGGGTGTTTTGGTCAAGTGTTTTTCTGTGCCCGTAGAAATAATCATTTTTCTCTATACTGAAGTAATATTGCATAATAACTTGCTTGAGCTTCTGATATTAAGACACCATTGCATTTTATGAAAATAATACTACTTAATAATGGTGTGTAAATATTTTAACATGTTTCTAAATTCAGTTTGCTACTATCTCTGATGATTTATGTGTTTATATTTGTATGAATAATTGGTCCGTATTCTTCTTTATTGTGTTTTTTTTCTGGATTTGTATCATGATAATATTGGTTAATATAAGATAAATTGAGAAAAGTTACCTCTTTTTCTATTGTTAGAAGTTTTTGTAAAGAATTGTAATTAGTTACTCATTGGATATTGATGGATTTATCATTTTTAAAAAACTACTCCAAAATCTTTTGCTTTCGTGTTTATTTTCTGAAAGTCAGAGATAAATGGCTTTGATTTTGATGAATAATGAACTGAAGTGGTCATTTAGCTATGACTAAGGACTTTTGAGATGCTGTCATTTTTAGCATCTTGCCAGAGGCATCTGGAAGACGTCTGCAACCACCTTCCCAAGCTGATAGGAATTTCCAATAAGGAGGAGTCAGAGCTGGTCTACTCAGCATGAGGGACTCTAACAGGTGCTGAACTGACTCTAACATGTACGAATAATCTGTTTTGATATTTGTGTGTGTGTGTCACTTCTTTTTTTATTTTATTTTAAAGATATGAGGTACACTTCAGAATTCGTTACATGAGTGTTCATCATACAGGTGGATTTGGGACTCCCATTTGTCCTTACTTTACCTGTGCCTCTCTCCACCCCCACCTCCCTTCCCTGGCAGTAGTTAGCTACTGCCAATCTCTTTCATGTAGTATTATGGTAAATGCTCAGGGTACACTTGTGGGGGCCGGCCCCTGCAAGTTTTGGGGAGTCCCTTGGAAGATGTGGTGGTGTCGGCGAATCTGTAGGAACAGATATTAAAAGAAAGAAAGAGAAGGCAAAAGAAAGGAAGTGGACAACTGTTTAATGAAATGAGCAGAAGCCATTTATTGAAGGTTATAGCTGGTATTTATCCCCCAAAATTTTATACAGGCAGTCTCATAAGTCTTTTATGCGAACACAAAGCCAGGTGTAGGGGGGCATCCCCCACCCACTAGATGTTTAAGTGTGAGGAGGAACAAACCCCAAGATTGTCTTATTGTTTTTTTTGGTTAATGTTTTTTTAAAAGCAGTGTAACAATCTTTACTAGTCTAATGATGTTTTGATAATCAATAACTTTTAGAGTTTACACAAAACCCATGATGACTAACTTAAACTTTATTATCTTTTTATTTTATGTTAATACTATTTACACAATGTTACGGAAGCTCTTAGTTATAGTTTAAGCCAATTTCTAAAGAATGTGGCCCAGTCTAAAGATCACACTGGGCCTTATAGGATGTGGCCCAGTCCAAGGTCTATGGTGGGCCAGCTTTTGGAATAATAGACTATAATCTCTTAACAAAATGGCTATTTTAAAGTCCTATATATCTATCTTAATTTTTATGAAAGTTTTTAATTTCTAATTTTAATATATAAAGCTGATTAGCAGCAGCAAAGCTTTTAAAACCTAAATATAAACTGTAAATGTACTAAGGCCAAAACCTTGATAGTAGAAAAATGGAGACAATGGAATTTTTAAAGTTAACTATATTCTTATTAAACCTAAAAATGTTATGATTGATTATGTTTGAATTAACATGATTTTTTGATGTAGCATGACCTATTTTATAATACTTTTTATGAATAAAATAAATTCAATTTTTATAATAGGTAGAAAAAAGACCTTATATTAACTGTAGCTAAAGCCAGCCTAAAAGAATGCAGCCCAGTCCAAAGTACGCGCTGGGCTCTCAGGAATGTGGCCCAGCCCAAACTCTGTGCTGGGCCACTCTTGGTAATCATCTATGCCATTGAAAAGCTGAAAACAGTTCTCCCTAAGTATATACTAATTCTACAAATATTCTTTTAAATCTTATAAAGAAGCTTGTACCATATAAAAGGCTCCCAAATGTAACCTGAATTTGAATTATATCTAATATCTAAGCCGAAACCACAGTTTATGGGAAACAGGAACGATGGGTTTGTAAAGTGAGCTATGCCTGTCACAGTCACAGAGCCTTCAGCTTAGGCCAGCAGAGTTCCTTTAGGTTGTTTGTGCTGCATGGCAAAAGGGGGAGGAAAATGGGATCTACGACTCCCAAACACGTCCTAGCGGTCTCGGGGTCCACGGCCCTCCCTGATCCCTAACGCTCAGTGGGCCTCCGTGGTCGGCTCCCAACATCTCCCCTTTTGAAGTTGTCATTTAGCTATGACTAAGGACTTTTGAGATGCTGACATTTTTAGCATCTTGCCAGAGGCATCTGGAAGACGTCTGCAACCACCTTCCCAAGCTGATAGGAATCTCCAATAAGGAGGAGCCAGAACTGGTCTACTCAGCATGAGGGACTCTAACAGGTGCTGAACTGACTCTAACATGTACGAATATCTGTTTTGATATTTGTGTGTGTGTGTCACTTCTTTTTTTATTTTATTTTAAAGATATGAGGTACAATTCAGAATTCGTTACATAAGTGTTCATCATACAGGTGGATTTGGGACTCCCATTTGTCCTTACTTCACCTGGTTTGGGACCAGGTTCCCTTATTAATGGCATGTGCCTCTCTCCACCCCCACCTCCCTTCCCTGGCAGTAGTTAGCTACTGCCAATCTCTTTCATGTAGTATTATGGTAAATGCTCAGGGTACCCTTACGAGTGAGAACATGTGGTACTCAGATCTTTATTTCTGTGACAGGTTACTGAGTATGATAGACTATAAATCCATTTAAGTTGCTACAAAGTCCACAATTTTGTCCTTCTTTATGGTAGTGAAATAGTCCATCATATATCATGTACTTGTATCACATTTGTTTATCCAGTTCACTTTGATGGCAACACAGGTGGTTCCATATTTTTGCTATTGTGAATAGTGATGTAACGAACATGCATGTGCAAGCATCTTTTATGTTAAAGTGATTTGAGTTTCTCCAGGTATATTCCCAGAAGAGGGATTACTAGGTCATATGGAAAGGCAATTTTTAGATCTTTTAAAAATTGCCACATTGTTTTCCACAGACGTTGTACTAGTTTATGCTTCCACCAACAGTGTAGAAGCATTCCTTTTTCTCTGCATAATCTCTAGCATCTGTTTTATTTTATTTTTTTTTAGAGTTATTGATAACGGCCATCCTGACTGGAATTAGATGGAATCTTGTGTGGTTTTGATTTGCATTTCTTTGATGATTAGTGAGGCTTAGAATGTTTTCATGTATCTCTTGGCAGCTCATATGTCTTCTTCTTTTTTTTTTTTTTTTTTGAGTTGGAGTCTGCTCTGTCACCCAGATGGAGTGCAGTGGCGGCTCCTGGCCACTGCCGCCTCTACCTGCTGCGTTCCAGTGATCCTTCTGCCTCAGCCTTCCAAGTAGCTGGAACTACAGGCACCCGCTACCACGCCCGGCTAATTATTTGATTTATTGTAGAGATGAGGTCTCGCCAAGTTGCCCAGGCAGTTCTCGAACCCGCGGACTCAGGCAATCCTCTCACCTCAGCCCCCCAAAGCGCGGGATTACAGGCTGAGCCACCAAGCCCAGCTCATGTGTCTTCTTTTGAGAAGAGTCTATTCATATCTTTTGTCACGTTTTAATATGACTTTTTTTTTTCCCATTCAGCACTTTTGAGTCTCATGTAGATGCTGGATGTTAGACCTTTGTTAGATATGTAGTTGGCAAATATTTTTTTCCCATAATTGTAAGCTTTCTCTCCACTCTCTTGATGGTTTATTTTCCTTTGCAGATGCTTTTCAGTTTGATGAGGTCCCACTTGCCTATCTTATCTCTTATGGCATTAACTTTTGAGGTTTTGATCAGCAACTGGTTGCTAGTTCCAACTTCCACAAGGATGTCTCATACATTTTCTAAGGTTCTTATAATTTGAGGTTTTATGTTTAGGTGTTTAATCCATTTAGAGTTGATTTTTTTCTTTTTTTTTTTAGTCACCCAGGCTGGAGTGCAATGGCATGCTCATGGCCACCGCATCCTCAATCTGCTGGATTTAGGCAATCCTTCTGCCTCAGTCTTCCAAGTAGGTGGAACTATAGACGCATGGCCACCACCCTGGCTGGAGAGTTGATGTTGTTGTATGATGATAAATATGGGTTGTTTCATTCTTAGCATGTGGTCAGCCAGTTTTCCTAGAACCATTTCCTGAATAGGTTCTCCTCTCTCCAGTGGTTGTTGGTGGAGGCTTTATCAAATATAAGTTGGTTGAGAAACTGAAGTTTTGCTTCCAGAATCTCTATCCTGTTCCATTGGCCTGTATGCCTGTTCTTATATGAATAACAGACTGTTGTGATTATTGTAGCTTTATAGTATACTTTAAAGTCTGGAAGTGTGATACTCCCCACTTTATTTCCTTTTGTTTTGACTATTCATGGTCGTTTATATTTCCATAAGAATTTCTATATTGTCATTTCCTGGCCTGAGAAGAATGATGTTGATAATTTAATGAATATTGTGTTGAATCTGTAGATTGCCTTTGGTAGAATGGACATCTTAACAATGTTGATTCTTACAATCCATAAGCATGGAACATTTTTCCATTTGTTTGTGTCTTCTTGGATTTCTTAGAGCAGTGTTTTATGATTTTCGATGTAAAGATTCTTCACTTCTCTGGTTAGGAAGATGCAGAGGAATTGTGTGTGTGTGTGTGTGTGTGTGTGTGTGTGTGTGTGTGTGGTGTGTGTGTGTGTGTGTGTCTCGAATGTGAAAGGGATTGTGCTTTTTATTTGGTTCTCTGCCTATATGTTGTTGGTGTATAAGAATTCACCTGTGTTTTGCACATTTATTTTGTACCCTGAGACTACCAAAGTCCTTTATCAGTATAAGCAGGTTTTTGACAGATTCTCTTGGATTTTTGAGGTATAGAATTATATCATCAGCAAAGAGGGATAAATTAACTTCCTCTTTTATTTGGATACCCCTGATTTCCTTCTCTTGTCTAAGTCTTCTGGCTAGGCTTTCCAACACAATGTTGAGAAGGAGGGGTGAGAGTGGACATCCTTGTCTTATTCCAGTTTTCAGGGGAAATGTTTCCAGTTTCTGTCCATTTGGCAATATGCTGGCTGTGGTTTTATCATAGATGGTGCTTACTATTGAGGTATGTTCCTTCTGTACCTAGGTGTTAAGGTGTTCGAGGGTTTTTATCAAGAAGGGATATTAGATTTTATCATAAGCTTTTTCTGCATCTAATGATATAATAATGTGATTATTTTTACATCTGATAATGTATTTAAATACATTTATGATCTTGCAGTTGTTGAACCTGCCCTGCATTCCAGGATGATGCCTACTTGGTCATAATGGATGATTTTGAGATGTGTTGTTGGACCCAATTTGCTAGACTCTTGTTGAGAAATTTTGCATCTATGTTCACTAGGGATATTGACCTGTAGTTCTCTTTTTTTGTAGTTCTCTTTTGTTGTTGTTGGATCTTTACCGGGTTTGGGTATCAGTGTGATGTGATCTTCATAAAATGATTTGGGAGAGTTTTGTCTTTCTTGATTGCCTGGAATATTTTCAAAAGGATTGATATCAGCTCCTCCTTGTATATTTTGTAGAATTCTGCTGGAAAGTAATCTGGTCCAGGGCTTTTTTGTTGTAGGTAGTTTTCTTATGATCGAGTTAATATCCTGGTTTGTTATTGGGTTATATAGTCTCTCAGTATCTCCTTGTTTCAACCTCTGGAGGTTGTGTGATGTCAGAAAGTCCTCCATTTCATTTTGGTTATCAAATTTGTTTCTATACAGGTGTGCATATTAATCTCTGATAATCTTTTTTATTTAGGGGGTCAGGTGTGATTTGAACTTTTGCTTTTCTGATTGTGTTTATTTGGGCCTTTTCTATCTTTTGCTTGGTTATTCTGACTAGGAGTCCATCAATCTTGTTTATTCTTTTAAAGAAAGAGCTTTTTGCTTTGTTGATTTTTTTCTATAATATTTTTGTCTTCTTTGTTCCATATTTGGGATTTTACTTTGGTGATCTGGATTCTTCTGCTAAAACTAGGGTTTTGGTAGTCTTGTCTTTCCAGCTCCCTTAGGTGATTTATTAGCTGTTAACTTGTTATCTTTTCATTTTCTTGATGTGTGTTCATACAGATATAAATTCCCCTTTTAGAACTGTCTCATGGCACCCCAGAGGTTTTGGTAAAATGCTTCTCCATTTTAATTTTTTCCAGGAACTCTTTAATCCTTTAATTTCTGATCTGATTTTTGTGTGACCCCATATTCATTTAGTATCATGCTGTTTAGTGTCCATGTCTTTGTGGGCTTGGGGGGAATTTTTTGGTGCTGATATTTATTTTTATTCCACTGTGGTCTGAGAAGGTGCATGGCAGTATTACAATCTTATGAAATTTGTTTATGCTTGATTTATAGCCAAAGATGTGCTTGATCTTCAAGTACATTCCATGTGTTGATAAGTAGAATGTATATTCTGTGCTTGCTGGGTAGAGTATTCTGTCGGTATCTATTAAGTCCATTTGGTCAAGAGTCAAGTTGGGGTTCTGGATCTCTTTGTTGATTTTTTTTGCCTCTATGATCTATCTAGCGTTATTTGTGACATATTCTAAGTCCTCAGCTACAATAGTGTTTGAGTCAATATCTTTTTTTTTTAAGTTTACTTAGTAGTTGCTTTATAAATGCTGCTGCTCTTGTATTGGGTGCATACATGTTTAAGATGGAAATTTCTTCTTGATGAATTGAACTTTTTTTTCATTATGTAGTGTCTTTCATATCATTTTCAATTTTTGATAGCTTAAAGGTTGTTTTGTCTGATATTAAGATTGCAACTCCTCCCTTCTTTTGTGATCCTTTCACTTGGAAATTTATTTTCCATCCTCTAACTTTGTGTTTGTGTGTGTCCTTTGTGGTTTCCTGAATGGAACAAATTATTGGGTGATGGTTTCTTACCCAGTTTGCCATTCTGTGTCTTTTCAGTGGTGTGTTTAGTCTATTAACATTCAGGATTGTTATTAAAATGTGATTTTTATCCACATAATGAGATTTATCTTTTTTTTCTTTCTTTTATGCTTAACATCTTTTTAAGTGTCTCCTGTAGAGCTGGTCTGGAAGCTGCCTAATCTCTTAGGGATTGAATGTCTGGGAAAGATTTTAATTATCCATGGCTGATGAAACTGAGCTTGGCTGGGTAGGAAATTCTTGTTTGAAATTGTTTATCTTTGAAGACTTTGAATATTTTACTCCAATCCCTTCTACCTGTAGCGTTTCTGCCAATAGATCTGTGGCTATTCTGATTGATTTTCCCCAGTAATTAGTCTGACCTTTCACTCTTGCTGCCTTTAGGATTTTTTTTTTTTTGTACCTACTTTGTATAGGTGAATCACTATGTGTCCAGGGGTTGGTCTTCTCATTTGATGTCTTGTTGGTGTTCTCTATATTGCTTGTGTTTTATAGTCACATCTCTGGTGAGATAGAGAAAGTTTTCTTGGATAACCTCCTGGAGTACTTACTCCAAGGTGTTCTGTTTCCCTTTCATCTTCTGGGATGCCAATCACATGTAGGTTTGGCCTCTTGATATAATTGCACATCTCTTGGAGACTGTGTTCTTTCTTCTTGAGTTTTCTTTCTATTTTGGGGGGGTTTGCAGATTGGGTTAATTCCATGTTTCAGTCTTCAGGTTCTGAAATTCTTTCTTCTGCTTGATTAATTCTGCTTTCCAAGTTTGTCATCTTATTATTTAATTCCTGGATGAAATATTTTATGACCAAAATCTCTGTCACAAGTTACTTCAGTGTTGTATTCACTCTTTCAATCCATTCCCTAATCCTTGTTGTATGCTGGGGCCAGTCTTTGGTGATTTCCATCGTTTGGGCTCTGAGGTCTCATTTTTCAGTTGTTTTCTCTTTATTACACTGGAAATTACCTGTGTTTTTCTGTTGATTTCTTTCCTCATTTGTGACAGATCTCTTTCTTTTCTCTTTAGTTCCATTATTCAGTGGCAATGAGAGAGAATTTCACTTCTGATGTTTGCTCTGCCCTCTATTCTTCCCAGGTCAGGGCTCTGAATATATTCTATTTTCAAACTGGGCTGTGGGTAGGAAGCTTTGCCATCTCTTGTAGATTTGAGTATAGAGTATAGTGGAGGATGGGGAGCTGGGATCAGAAACTACTTGCAAATCACAATGTTCAATGATTGTTGTATGGGTTTCCTGAGACCCACTACTCTTTGTACCATGACTGAATCAGGGTAGGGGGTGGGACACCTGAGAGTCAGCACTCATCTTGTCCTTCTGGAATTTGTGCTTTGGAGATGTTCCCTCTGGGTCATGATCAACCTCTGAGTAGTTAATCCACTGGTCACAGAGATCAGGTCTTTCAATCTGTAGTGAGCATACTGGAACACTTTCCTGTCCAGGTCTCATGATGGTGGCAGGGTGCCTGTTTTATCTTCTCCAGTGGGGCTCTACCTCTGCCTGCCTTGCTGTGCACCCTCCACAGCCCTTGCTACCATTGTTTGACCAGGCACTACATTGGTGAGGTAGAGCATGGAGCTTGCAGTCTCTCTTGGCAGCTTCTTCCCAGGAAGAGTTTTGCTGACTTTTAAAAAATGGTGCTCAGCTTCTGCATCCTGGGATGCATTAGTGTCCAAGCAGAGCAGCTGTGGCACAAACTGCTTCACCAGGAGAGCCCTGGTCACTTGCTCCTGAGTCCTTACTCAGTCAGCCACTCACACGCCCACTTACTCACAGACGCACACACAAAATTTCCCATACACTCACTCACTCACACCAGGACTCACATAATCCAGCTGGCTCTGCTGCCATCTTCCCAAAAGTCCTCCAGTACATCATCATTATACAAATTGTAGATTTCATTGATATTTCACCAGTGTTTGCTAATGTTATTTTATTGTTCTAGGATCCAGTCCAGGATATCATATTGCCTTTAGTCATACTTTCTTCTTAGTCTCCTCTGATTTGTACCATGTTTAAAAATTGTTTTTATGACCTTGAGAGTTTTGAAGTGTGATTGGGCACTCACCTTGGATGATTCTGATGATTTTCTTGTGATTAAGCTATATTTTCAGAAATAATCCCACAGAGATAAATTGTGCTTCCCATTTCACCCTATCTGAATGTACGCTATATCAACATGATGTCACTGTGACATTAAACTTGATCATTTGGTTAAGAGCCTTAAAAGTGTCTTTACTATGATGAAAGAAACTTTTACTATTCCACACTATATTCTACTAAGTCACTAAAACAAGACAACACTCAAGGAGAGGTAAATTAAGCTTAATCTACTAGAGAATGCTTTACAAATTTGCTGTAATTTTTCTGTAAGAATATCAGTTCTATTTTTTCCCCCCTCTCTCTTTTTATTTTAAAGATGTGGGATACAATTCAGGGTTAGGTATATAAATGTTCATTATGCAGGTATCCTTGTTGATGAGGTGTGCCCCTCCCTCCCCCCGGCAGTTTCCCTCACCTGACAACCCCCGCCGGCAGTTTCCAACCACTGCCACTCCCTTTCTTGTAGTATTATACAATTAGACTAAATGATGCTTATAAGTAAAAAAAAAAAAAAAAAAAAAAACTACCTAATAAAACATTAGGAAATTGTACATGGCTTTCAAAAGTAGTTATTTTATTATTTTACTCCATGTGTAAAATGTAAAAAAAAAGAAAAAAAAATTCTCCAAGACTAAATGTCCTAGCTGTTGCAATACTCAAATAGGATATTTTTTATGAAATACTCAAATATTGTTATTTCATTTCTTTTTTATGCTTCAATTATATTTTCTATAACTTTGTCATAAAAACATTGGAAAGAAAAAAAAAACACTCCATGGGAAATGTTGAACTTTAAGTATTGGAACAAAGTTGAAGCTTTTGGTCTTACTTTAGAAAACCAGGTATTTACTAAAAGTTTTCAACAAATAATTTAATTAATAGTTTTTTATTCAGATGGCTACTCATGATCACATAGGAACACAGCATGCTGGTATAAAATCTAATTTATAAAATGGCAGTGTAAGAGTTCCTACAGAAACATTTGCCACAGGAGACTCATGGCTTACTGGAACTACTAGAGGATCAAAATTTGCAGATATCTTTTTAATAACAGATTTACTGTTTATTAAACATAAGACCCTCGATATTTATATTGTCTTTGCCTCAAATTCTTTCTCTTTAAAAATATGCAATTAGACTATATGATGCCTATAATAAAAAATAAATATTTATCAGTTCTAAACTATATATTCAGTAATTTGATTATATAAGTGTTACTTTATGTAGATTTGTTTTATACTTTGGGTGTAATTTACTATTCTATTATTCATTTTTTTCTATTTTTTTTTTTTCAGCTTTGGCTACTGGCGGTTCTTTCAGGTTGCCTCCTATTTACCTTTGACATCCTTAAACTTTCTTTGTCACTATAAGATGTTGCAGGTCATGTTGACTTTCTCTTGCTCAAGTCCAGAAATCAGTCATGTTCTAAAGAACTTTTATTTCTTTATTGAAAAATAATTTTGAAAATCCAAATCTAGATTTAATTTTGGTTGATGCTACTGAAATATCTGTTTTTAGGACCTCTCAATAAACAATGTTAAAAATATATGAGTAAGTACTATCCATGTACACACATTTATATATAATTATATCTGTACTTATCTGTGTATATTAAAATAAACATAAATTTATACTGATCTCTCTGATTCTAATCCAGCACTAAGAGGTTCATTGTGGTTTTCCTTTTGACTTATTTATAACTTCCTTGTCAAAGAATGATAAACCTAGTTCCCACAAGTCATCATTGATACATTTTCTTCAACCCTAGTATAATTGTAACATATTTTTAAATTGATAAGTCATAATTCTAGAAGAACTAAAATTACTAAATAGAGTAATATTTATGTACAGTCACATTTGTCTTCATTTTTACAGTTTCCTCTCAAAACATAATTTTACAAAGTTACTTAGTTATTGTTTTTCTCACCACCTTCAGTGAAGTTATGGCATACATTTTAAATACAGTCATCTTCATTTTCCTCAGTCTACAGCCTATCCTCAGACTCAAATTATTTGATTTTAATTTTCAATTACATGTAGTAAATTTTACTCTTTGTGATGTACATTTTTAAAGAATTTGGTAAATGCATACCATCAGGAATTCGCAACTCTAGTAACATACAGATGAGGTATGTCACCCCAAAATTTTATCTGCCCAGCTCATTTTTAGTCACCACTGTATTTCCTTCCCCAGTCACTGGCAACCACTGATCTTTTTCTGTCAATAGCTCTTCCGTTACTTCTTAGGTCTAGCTTATTTTGCTTAATAAAAAATAGTTAAGATTTATTCATGTTGCTATACAATTTCTTTATTGCTTGGTAACGTTCCAAAGCATAGCTTCACCACAGTTTGTTTATTCACTTATCTGTTCAATAACATCATAGTTCTCACCAGTTTGTGGCTGTAAGGTATAAAAATTCATATACAGGTTTTTGAGTGAATTTTTTAATTTAATAAAATCAAATAGTGGAACTGCCAATTTGAATAGTATATATAGAATCAACCTTATAAGAAACTTCTATACTGTTCCTAAAGTAATAATACCATTTTGCCTTCCCATTTCAATGAATAAGAATTCCTGTTGCACTTGGTGTTATCAATATTTTAGACATCTTCATAATTGTGTAGTTGTTTCTTATTTTGGTTTCAGTGTCCATTTTCCTAATAGCAAATCATGGTGTGCATTTTATCATATGCTTCTTAGGCATCTACATATCTTCTTAAAGTGACTGTTGATATCTTTTCTACATTATATTTGTTTGGTTAGTATTAATGTTATTTCATTTTACTTTAAATATAACACTTCAGAAATTTTTTTAGTACGAGAATACATGGAGATGATAAATTTACAAGAACGTATAATTGGTCTTATTTGTTATTTGACTTAATCATGTTTTAAGCAATGTAGTATTTTGGTCTTCCCCCTCCCCAACCTTCTTTCCTTCTGCCATGTATCACCTCCTGTAAATCTTAAAAATTAATTTCCACCCTCCCTTGAAACTCCACTGTCTTTTTGAAACTCAGAATTATCAACTATAAAGGAAAATAAGCTAGAATATCTATAATGTCATTTTTAAACAGACTTTTGTGATTCTGTGAAAATTCCATGATTTTTGAGAGTACAGATACAATCTACAGTTTCTTTCTGAAGTATTTGTATTAAAGGGGAAAATGCCTTCTCTAGCATATTTATGTACATATATATTCCTGTGTCAAAGATACATTTAAATACCTTTAGAGTTTAAGCTTTTTATTTTAATTATTCATATTAAAATAAATAGTGTTAGCTAATTATTATACGCAAGTAACTAATAGGGAATAAATGCTATGGTTTGACTTAGGATTAAAGCAAGATTGACATGTTTTTAAGTTTTTTAAGAATGCAGTCATATTCTAATGGAAGTCATTTATTTCTCTTTTATGTTTGTTGACTGAGAGAAATCTTATCATTCTGACTTACTCTTAAATAAAGTCTCAGACCAGACATGGTTTGTAAATGCATTTTATAATTTGATGACATACCTCTATCATATTTGGTGCTTAAAACACACCTTGTGTGAAAGTTTTGGGAGAATCTCCAGTTTCTAGATTCAGCTATCTATCAGAATCGGGTGAAAAAGAATATTTCAGATGTGTCACACTCCATGGAGTGTGAGAGTGTGACACAAGCCGTTTCAGGATCAAGAGTAATGAGTGAAAGCCTCTTTGAATTTTTATGTTACTAATACAG
Source organism: Cephalopachus bancanus (assembly GCA_027257055.1). Lineage (NCBI taxonomy): Eukaryota > Metazoa > Chordata > Mammalia > Primates > Tarsiidae > Cephalopachus > Cephalopachus bancanus. The sequence continues at coordinate 7,757,999 of JAPVLO010000024.1, read as the reverse complement.
GAAGTTAGCTATATACTTTAGATATTTTAGTCTTTCCTGACTACTGTGATACCATAAATTTTTAAAATTAGAACTTACTTCTAACCTTCATTATCCTGATTAACAAACTTTGTAGAGATAATATGAGATAAAGAGAATTAAACCTTTTGTAGCATATACATATAGTTGACTCTTGAACAACATGAATTAGAATTGCATGGGTTCATTTATACATGAATTTTTAAAAATAAGTATATGGCTGGGCTTGGTGGTTCAGCCTGTAATCCCGCGCTTTGGGAGGCCGAGGTGAGTGGATTGCCTGAGCCCGCAGGTTCAAGACCTGCCTGGGCAACTCAACTTGGCGAGACCTCATCTCTACCATGAATCAAAAAATTAACGGAGCATGGTAGCGTACACCTGTAGTTCCAGCTACTTGGAAGGCTGGGGTGGAAGGATCACCAGAACCCAACAGGTCGAGGCTGCGGTGGCCAGGAGAGGCCACTGCACTCCAGTCTGGACAACAGAGTGAGACTCCAACTCAAAAAAAAAAACAAAAACATAAATTTTAAAAAATGTATTAGAAATTTTTCTGGAGAATTGAAGCAATATATATAATATAGATATCAGTATGTTTTATTATTTACTACCAAAAATTTGCACAAATATAATATAAAAGGTTACAGTTTAACAAAATTTATGCACACAAATACCTACAGAACATATATAATGCCATTAGTTGAGACAAATGTAAACAAGCATAAAGATACAATATTATTTCATAACTGCTTAAAATTAACTGTAGTAGTATTGTATTATTATAATTATTGTATAGCCACCTCCTGTTGCTATTGTGGTGAGCTAAGGTGTTGCCAGTATCCACTTATAATGTCCTATGACCCTCAGCATCGCCATGTAAACCATTCTTCTTCCCAGTAAATTGCTTATCTCAGTAAAAATTGTTCTTTTAAAGTTCTCATGTATTTTTCAAATTGCATTTAATGAAATACTGTAAACTTTAAATAATACCACAAAGTCCATATGAAGTACGTGTGTTCAGGAAGCAGAGAGCATCATAATATTACAAGAAAAAGTTGAATTCTTATATGTACTGTATTTGAGATCTGTGGTTGCCTGCCATTTTAACACATCAAGAAAAATAAATTAAGGGTAAGAACTATTTTTTTAAAGAAAGTTCATGAAGTCATGTAGGCTTGAAAGCATAAAAACTTTGCATTGTTTGTGGAATATCTTTTAATTTTATATTTTATTTGAGCGGAATTGCTATAAGAAAGGCATACCTAAAGACACTGATATGATTTGAGCAAAAGCTAACTCGTTATATGACAACTTAAAGCAAAAAGAAGATTAAGAATCTAATGTTGCCTGGCTCGGTGGCTCAGCCTATAATCCCGCTCCTTTGGGAGGCTGAGTTGAGTGGATTGCCTGAGCCTGAGGGTTCGAGACCCACCTGGGCAGCAAGACCTCATCTCTACAATAAATCAAAAAATCAGCTGAGCGTGGTAGTGCATGCCTGTAATTCTGGCAACTCGAAAGGCTGAGGTGGAAAGATCGCCGGAGCCCAGCAGGTAGAGGATGCAGTGGCTGGGAGTGGCCACTGCACTCCAGTCTGGGTGACAGAGTGAGACTCCAACTCAAAAACAAAAATTAAAAAAAAAAAAACTAATGTTGGAGATTTTATTGCCAGTAAAGGATGATTTGACAATTTTAGAAAGATATTTGTCTTAAATATGTCAAAATAACAAGGGAAGTGACTTCTGCTGATCCAGAGGCATCAGACAAGTTTTCAGATAATTAATATTTTTATTAAAATTTAATTTAATAATGTAAAAATAATTATTGAGAATAAAGGATATCTACCCGAACACATTTTTAATTCTGACAAAAAATGTCCTATTCTAGAAAACACACACAAGGTTTATTACTAAAGAAGAGATGCAAGCACCAGAAATTAAAGCAGGAAGGAATTGACTAACTCTAATATTTTGTGCAAAGGCGGTTGGGATTATGATCTGAAATACCGTTATCTAGAAAACTGCTAATCTCTAAGACTTGAAGAGAAAAGATAAACACCAGCTGCCAGGTTTTTGATTCTACAATAAGGACTGGAAGTTTGAAACATTTTCTCTGGATTGGTTGCATTCGTGCTTTGGCCCTGAAGTCAGGAAGTACCTCGGCAGTAACAGACTGTTTCATAAGTTATTTTGATATTGGAAAATACCTGTGGCCACCCATAATTCTATGAGGTTAACACAAAAGGCATCAAAGTGTTTACTTGCTGCCAAACAATATGTCTCTAATTCAGCCTCTAGATCAGGAGACCATAAAGACTTTTAAGATTCATTACATATTGTATGCTGTGGAAAAGATTGTCAATCGTGTAGAAGATAACCCCAATAGACAAAACATCACAAAATTCTAAAAATATTACACCATTGAATATGCCATTCTTGTTATAAGAAAAGCAATGAAAGCTGTCAGGTCTTTCAAAATAAATTTCTACTGGAAAAATCTGTGTCCAGATGTTGAGCATGACTTTATGAGATTTATGACAGAGCCAATCAAGAAATCATGGAAGAGATTGTGTATGTGTCAAAAGCAAACAAACAAATAAATAAATGCATGTGGGAGGGGTGAAGGGTTTCAACAAAGGACTCTTGAAAAAAATTACAGAGCTAATAACATCACTCCAGAGGAATTAACAGGGGTGAATTGATGAAGATGAATACTTTTGAACTAGTGCCACATGAGGAGGAAGAAGATGTCAAGGAAGTACTGCCAGAAAACAAATTGACATTAGACACTCTGGCTGATGAGTTATAATTATTCAAGACTGCTGTTGACTTGTTTTACATCATGGATTCTCCTATGATATTGAAACTGAAACTAAATAAAGGATGGAAGAAGAATGGTAGAGGTATAGACACATTTTTAAATAAATGGAAAAATGTCAGGCAAATCACAATGTACATCTGTAAAGTACACTCAATGTACCTGCCTCTCTTGCCTCCCATTTCACCTTTATCACCTCTCCTCATCCTCTTCCTTCTCAATTTACTCACTGTGAAGAGGATGAGGATGAAAACCTTTACGATGATCTATGTCCCCTTAAAGAATAGTAAATATCTTCTTAATGTTTTTCTTAATAACATTTTCTTTTCTTTAGCTTCCTTTAATGTAAGAATACAGTGTATAACACATATAACATAAAAAACATGTATCAATTGACTGTATGCCATCATAAAGGCTTCTAGTCAACAGTATGGTATTAGAAGTTAAGTTTGGGAGGATTCAAAGCTTATATATACATTTTCAACCCTGAGGGAAGTTGGAGCCATAACCTTTGCAGTGTTCAAGCCTCAGCTACATTTTAGTTTGGATTTTTTGATTATCTGCTAGGAGATAATCTTTGGTCTAGGAATTGCCTTCAAAAAACCACCAATTGTCCCTAATGTATAGTTTGAGCTAATAAATGCTGACAAATATTGGCACTGCTTGTGTTGAAATATTTCAAACCAAATGTCATAAATTAAAATAAATGGTAACTATCATCTTGATTCTGATATTTAATGAAACGCATATGTTTTATAAGATATTTCTATAACATTTCACAATCTAAGTCCCATGAAACTCACAAGCAAAATATCATACTCACACACATGAGTAAGATTTGTTTCGGGTGACTTGTTCATTCTGTAGGTAACAAATATTGGCTTTGCTTTTTTTTTAATTCACAAGTATGTATTTAATAATCTTGGCAAGTTCTAGTGTGAATTGATATTTTTACCTTTTCACAGAATAAAATGTAGGTTCTTCAAAAATAATGCTGTAATTCTTCAAACATAAAGCCTAATTTATCATTTTATATCCATTGTCTCACATAGTATCTGGACTTTAGATGCCATTCATTATGTCAATGGTCAGTATTTTCAGAATTCAATGTACTCTCTTTAAAACTTGTCATCTGGCTCCTTTCCTATTTTATGTTACTAAGAGTGTGCAATTGCTAAATATTTGCATTTGAAACATGTCCAACAGGCCAAATGCAATTTGTTAGACCTGGAAGTGTGGTCACTTAATATGGCCAGCTGCTCTCTTAGAATCTCTTCACCTACAACTAATAAAATACTCAACCAATTAGAACAGAAATTAAAATTTAACAACAGATACGGCCACAGCAATATGTACCAGCTAAACATCTGTTCTGGTTTTCATTTAATTTTAATTAACAATACTTATTTACATCTTCACTTTGAATGCATTGTCTATTGGAGGAAATAGCAATGAGATAACTACTAGGTCTTTTAAATGTCACAGAGTTTTAAAAATTCTTGTTGTAGTTGTCGGAATTTTCTGTTAACATCAACTCATTTTAACACTTAACATTCTAACATTTGCTTTTTTGACACAATTTCCCCAAATTTCTTTGAAATACTTGTAAGCCAAACATTGCACTGCATAATTAATATATATTAACCCATTTCTTATCACAATTATTTTGTGAAATAATTACTATTTTTGTTCTAGTTATACCAATGGATAACTAAGAAGAGAGAGTTTAGAAACTTGCCGATAGTCACTCAGCTGGAAAATAGAGAAGCTATCATTCAAATCTCAACAAACCAGTTCAAGAGTACATACTCTTAACCAATATATTCCTTGCCTTTTTATTAATAATTTCTCTTATTCCCATAAAAAATACGTGTAGAGGAATATTCCTAGAGCTTTTACAATATAGTCAAAACTCAAAACACCTTTAATTCCCATCAGAAATGCAATGGATAAATAAATTGTGGTATACTAATACAATATTTACACACTTTAAAAAAGCAATAAATGGCCAGGTACAGTGGCTTACACCTATAATCCCAGCACTTTGGGAGGCCGAGGTGTGAGGATTCTTGAGCCTATGAGTTCAAGACCAGCCCGGGCAACTTGGCGAGACCTCATCTCTACAATTAAAAAAAAAAAAATAGCTAGTCTTGGTGATGCATACCTGTAGTTTCAGTTACTTGGAAGGCTGTGGCAGAAGGGTCACCTGAGCACAGCGGGTAGAAGCTGCAGTGGCCGTGAGCATGCCACTGAACTCCAGCCTGGGTGGAAAAAGAATGAATTACTAATACACTTACAAACGAATAAATCTCAGTAAAAATCACTAAGAAGAAAAAAGCCAAACACTAGAGCACATGCACTGTGATTCCATTAATATGGCATTCCAGAGCAAGCATCTCTAAGTGATGATGGATGAAGTTACTCTGTTTTTTTTATTAGAGTATGACATTGACTTGAGTGGGTGATGTGCATACAAAATAACTCTGATTTAATGGGAAGTTTTATATATTGATCTTGGTGGTGAGGACACAGTCATAAAACATACACTGAAATATTTGTACTTCATATATTTTACTGTATTTATAATATTACTCTATTAAAATAGAATTGCCTATCTTTTCTAAGTCATATCTGCCTAAGTAGCTCTGCCTGTCATAGTTTTTATACTGTTTAAAAATTTTTTGAAATCTCTGCTAAAAGTTCTGATATTTCCTCACTACCAATCAATCAATTTTTGTGAATTAAGTGTCCAGTAACAAGTTTCCTCACTGACTTCTTAGGCTTCTAAAAGATAACATTGTCAACACACAAATGAGCAAACTACTGTTCTCTTTGGTACAAAATTGTTTGTCCTAAAATACTCGTGTTTATTGTTTTATTTGTCTTTTTAACGTTCTTCTCAAAATTTTACTTTAAAGATTTTTGAAAATTACTCAGCTAGTTATTTTTAAATGAACCCTTTCCAATGTTTTAATACTTAATATCTTATCGAAAAATTGTTAATTATTAATCTGAAACTATCTATCATTAAGAAAAAATTGGCTATAGTCTTCTAGTCACTTCCGGTATACTTCTTATTCTTTCAATGTTACATTCCTCCTGTGATACAAATATTGAAAACAAACTATTCCTACCAATATTTTAGTATATATATGATAGATAAATGATAGAGAGTTAGATAAATAGACATAAACTTTATTTTGTTATAGTGATGTGAGGCACAAATCGATCTCATTTATGAATGAGAACATGTGGTATTCAGTTCTTTGTTTCTGTAATAGGTCACTAAGTATGATGATCTCTAACTCCATCCAATTTACTGTGATGTCCATGAGTTTGTTCTTATTTATGGCTGTGTAATACTTCATTGTGTACATGTACCACATTTTCTTTATCCAGTCCACTTTTGATGTACAGTAGGGTTGATTCCATGTTTTCACTATTATGAATAGAGCAGCAATAAACATCCATGTGCAAATGTCGTTTTTGTAGAATGATTTATGTTCCTCTGGTATATTATCAGGAGAGGGATACTGGATCGTATGGAAGGCCAATTATGAGTACATTTAGAAAGCGCCACATGGCATTCCATAGAGGTGGATCTAGCTTGTACTCCCACCACCAGTATAGCAGCATTCCCTTTTCTCTGCACTCAAATCTATTATTTTCTTATTTATTTATGAAGGCCATCCTTACTGGAGTTAGATGGTATCTCAATGTGGTGTTGATTTGCATTTCTCAGATGACTAGTGAGGCTGAGCATTTTTTCATGTGTCTGTTTACTACTAATTGTTAGAGCCAGCAGGAGCCAGAGTGTTAAAGAAGAATATATCTCAGCTCAATACGGAATTTCATGATTTTGTACTAAAAAATTTAAAAGGGGGAGATGTTGGGAGCTGGCCACAGAGGCCCACTGAGCATTAGGGATCAGGAAGGGCCTTTGACCCCGAGACCACTAGAATGTGTTTGGGAGCTGTTGACCCCATTCCCTCTCTCCTTTTCCATTTGGCACAAGCAACCAGGAAAGGCTCCTGCTGGTTCTAATGGAAAACTCTGAGACTGGGATGTACATAGCTAAACCTGGGAGTCTATTGTTCCCATTTTCCATGGTTTATGGTCTTTTGCTTTTAAACAATTTAAGTTTGATTTTGAGTCACATTGAGGAGCCTTAGTGCAGGTCACAATTTCTCTTGATGTGATTTTAGAAATTTATAGATATAGGTTTTAGAAAATAGTTTATATAGATTAAGAAAATTTTAGTAACCACTTTATTATAGAAGTGTGGTAAGTTCAGTTTGATTTAGGGGGGCCGGTGAAGTTTGAATTAGGCCAGCTGCTGCTAGAAGAGTGCAACTATAGCACCAACTGTTTTATAGAAACCAGTTTGAATTAGCATAGAATAGTAAAAGGTAATATATCATTATGTTGGTTTCAGGTGTAAGTATCGAAAAATGTTATGTAGCTATAAACAATTAAGGGTACATAGAAACTGGATAAGAATTTCATGTTTTCTTTTTTAATGTTTGAAAAATACATCTGCTTGAGAGTGAGGGGTGTCCTGTGTGCACCTGGACCTGTTCATGTGAAAGACACATACTACCTTTTGTGTACATAGCAGCAGGAGTTCCCATGATGATAAATTTGCAGTTTGGGGATAAAAGCCCTGGGATTACACCCATTAAATGACTTCTGGTCACTTGAACAGGAGTCCAGTCTCTTTCTTTTTCCCCCCTTTCTTTCTCTTTATATCTATCCCTCCAGTTTAATCGCTGATGCTGTCACACCGCCAGAGACCCCTGATCCCTGCAGGGGCAGGACCCCCACAGCTCATATGTCTCCTTTTGTGAAGTATCTATTCACATCCTTTGTCCACCTTTTAATAGAGCTGTTTTTGTTTTGCTTTTCATTTTGGCTCATTTGAGGTCCTTTTAGATCCTGGTTGTTAGGACCTTGTCAGACACATAAATAGCAAATATTTTTTTCCCATTCTGAGTTGTCTCTCCATTCTCTTGATGATTTCTTTTGCCATGCAGAAGTTTTTGAGTTTAATCCTTGCCAGATCAATTATTCTTTTTAGTTTAGTTTCTTTATCTCTTATAATCTACAGATATAGAAAATTCCTGATATAGAAATAATAGTAAATTCTTTCTCTTTAGACATTGCTTTATAAATACCAATGGTAGAAAAAAATTTGGAATTGATAACACAAACATAGAATGTGTCTCAAGCTCACTAAAAAGTTCTCCTTACTGAGTGTCTACTATGGATCCCATGTTAACTAGAGTACTTTGTAGTAATTCATTAACCTTTTTTTTTTTTGCCATAGCTGCTGGATTCTTCATTCGTAATCAACTTTTTTCTCTCTATTTCTGAGGGAAAACAGAACACAAACAATTTTCTGTAAAGCAAAGCCTTTTCAAATACTCTTTCTTCAAGCTTTCAATAATTTTGATGTGGGGATAGATTGGTCCTGTTTTAAAATAGGTTCACCGGCACAAAAAATATATGTTTTAATGTATGTACTCTATCCACAAATACAAAATTGCATATGAAGTTATACAGATAACTTTTAAAAGTTAAAGTTATGATTGTCTAGAGGAGTGACTTGACCACTGCCTGGAGTAGAAAGCAAAACACCCACAACTTTCAGGGAGAAGTTTATTTGCATTACAGTCGTAAAGATAATTGGAACTCCAGAAAGCAAACTGGAAAACTTAGGTAAGGAATACAGACTAAGAAATATGGAATAAGGGAACTAATTTGGATTTTTTGATGTCATAGATATTATTAAGAACCTATGATGTCTTAGTCATTATTGAAGTTACCGAGAATACATGATTGAAGAGAGACACATTTCCAATTCTCAATGACTTGATTTTCTAGTATCAATAAAAGACAAAAAACAAATAATTAAACATTAAAATTTCAAATGGTAACAGATGCAATGAGGAAAATAAAATACAGCAATGCAATGGAGAGTGGAAGTAGGGAACCCTTTCATAGGATGGTCTGAGATGTCTCTCTCAGGAGGTATCCTGTAAATCTGTGGTCAAGCATTAGAAGAGAGGGAATAGTTCTGTGCTGTGTGCCTACACTTAGACTAGGACCCACTGGCTGAAATCTTTGGTGACTCAGAGGCAGAAAAAGAAGGCTACAAGGTTTCAGAGTCACTCTCTGCTCATATGTAATACTTCTCTGTTATTTAATTGTAAGTATGTTAGTATATTTATATCGATATATAAATAATTAAGGAGAAAGTAGAGAAAGCTCAATAACAAAGTATGTATAAAAATGTTCATTTTAATCTAGCAACACAAAATATTAAATGTCCTCCAAATTACTACATATCTTATCGTACAAGTTATGATGTATAAAATATTTAAAAACATATATACATACACATATATATATCTTAGGCTGTCTTTACTTTCAACTGAGGGAAATAAAAGGAGGTAGCAGCAGATATAAAAATTAATCAACCATAAGAGGGTGGAATAAAGAAATAATACTGGCCTTGATATCTGAATTCCTCCACCATCTGGTACTCCTAGAACAGCTGTGAAACTAATCTCTCTATGATAGCTTCATCATATCAAAAATGAATCTAAATAAATCTCATTGGATTTGGGTGAAGAATAGTAACAATTTTAACCATGATGAAGAGGAACCACAAAAATAAGGTGTTATTATTTACACCACATATTCTGAACTTCTTGGGTCTAAATTTCAATTTAATCACTTAGTGGTTTTACTGCTTACTAACCGTGAAGAAGCCATGAATCTCACCAAAATTCAAGGTTATCAGAAGTAACAAGGAGTATTTATAATAGTTTGGACTTACATATGTAGCATATATTTATTATTTCTGTAAAAACATAAGTGGGAGCCAATGTGATATTTTCTTGATTATATGAGTGTATCGGATATATTGATTATTTTCCCTTTATGCCACATTTTGGGGAATATTTGATTTTAAAAGGCCAGTGAAGAGTAAGGAAGTTAAATGCATTTATTTTTCTATTTGTAGATGGCTTTACAATAAGTTTATTACCAAAGTTTGGTACTTGTGGACAAATTGTGTTTCAAGGATTTTCTGAAGATTATAACTTTTTTTCCTGCTTCTTGGTATCAAGTAAGCTAACTCTATTGACTTTATTTTAAACTTGCAATCTTAAAAGATAGGAAAGTCCCAGGAACAGCCACAAATAATATTTTCAAAGTTCAAATGTTGTCATTATCAGCCTATCCAAATTATTCATCTATCTTAAAGGGAGAGGTTAATTGTCTGGTTTAGTTTGCCAACTTTAGCTGCACTAACTAGTAGTAGAGCTCTGCTGTACCACCATGTGTATTTGGAAAAGATACTCATCTCTGTTAAATGCCTTCCTTCTTATCTGCTTTGGTCGGAGACTCTTCATTTCCATTATGTTCCAGTGGCCTCCACAATCTGAAATTACAGGAAAAAGATCCTTGTCTTAAAAGTATCACTTTCTATTAAAAAATTACCATGCATCTTGTCTTGCACTTGTGGGTTTGCACAGAGAATTCTGAAGTACATCTGGATGTTCTCTAATGTTGTGATATTTTGTTCTTATAACTCTCAACATTGCTCCTAAAATTAGCAAAGGCTTAAATTAAAGACACTTTCGTGCCAATCGCCATACTATATCAAATTCAATATTCTATCATATCTCAATAGTATATCAAGGTAAACTCATTCCCCAATATACCGTATTCCAGCTACCAGGTTATAGAGTGACTCCTGTTAGTGATCTGCTCTATGTATAATTACTAACATCAAAATTGCAGATAATAGTTTGTCTTTGTTTAATGTCTTCATTGGTGTTTGTGATAGCAAGATATACCTGAATTCAGAGAGAAAGCAAAGCATGAGACATCAGTAAAACCAATATTATATGAATATTAAATTTCAAATATAGCTATTAGTGAAGAATTCATGCACATACATATGCCATATAAACATTTCTACCTTAGTCATTGTTATTTACACAAATTGCTAAAATAATTAAAAATCATTATATCGTGAGTAAATTTAACACTCAAAGAACAAATCTAGACCTGTAGTTCTGAATATAAGCATGGAAAAACATTCATCATTTGCTCTCTCCAATAAAAAATTATATAACTAGTAAAGTAGTGCCTATGTATGTGTGGAAGTTTAGAAAATACTACTCCCCTACAGACATTTAGAACTTTGCTAGTGATATGGCAGGCAAAAACAATGTGGATTTAAGTTATGAAGTCTGAAATTGAAATATAGTAGCTCCTCAGTATACTTAGGGGAATAGTTCCGGGACTCTTTTTTTCCCCCTCACATATAAAAATCTATGCATACTCCAAGTCTGACAGTCAGCCCAAAAGATCCTGCGTATAAGAAAAATAGGTCCTTCCACATATGTGGATTTTGCATCTCGAGAATACTGTATTTTAAATTCACATTAGATGAAAAAATTTTGAGTGTAAGTGAGCCTAGGCAGTTCAAATCCATGTTGTTTAATGGTCAACTGTATAGTGTATTTGGGTGGCCTATATGATTGAAGACAAGAAAATACTAATCCATTTCATTGAATTACCAAAACCTGTTTAAGAGACTATATAGAAAATAAACAGAGTTGACATATCTGTGTTTGGGGAAATTCTTTGAAGTGACAACAATTATTCTTAAGGAACAAGCTAGTTCATTATATAACAGTACTTACAACAGAGAGTCAATCATGAGACTGAACAATGCAAAGTTCTACAGGTTTAAAAAAAAACCCAAATCTTAATTAGCAGATTAGCTATGCATTAAATTATAATATAAATTAGATTCTAAAGATTCAGTTATTTAATATTGTACTTTGAGAAATTTCGATAGAGATAAAAATATATACTTTTTAATAAATTATTCTAGTACACTCAAGTGACTATTTCATTATACAATTATATGGTGCACCAAAAAAAGATTAATAGAATTTTATAACAGGATACCCAGAATCAGAAAAAGTTTATTAAGTGCTATCTAATAAAGAATTAATCAGACTTCACAAACACTTATAAAAGAGTAAGATAATATAAATATATTTGTTATTTATAGTTTTAAAAATTATAGTTATTCTGGAAAATTTAAATAACTTTAAATCTAAAATGCTTGTAAACTCATTATAAGTAATTATAAATATTTTCTATAAAATATCAAGTGACATTACCTCTCAAGGTATTGTGATGTATTGGTAGTATATAGAGGAGGTCTTCCACACTTGTATATAAAATCTGGTGTCCAAATTGAATAACCAAGGAAAGTAGGTTTCCAGAAAGCAAGAGGATTTTATAAAACTATTTCATTTATATTTATTTTTACCTTAAAATTTTCTTGTTTGCAGCTTGTCATATGCTAATATTCAAAGGTGATCACCATTAAATAAAACAGATAGTTCCCTTTCTTTAAAAAGCAATTGGTCTATAAACTTAAGAAATAAATTTTATGACCCATTTTCATAGCAGCTGAAGTAAAATATCTTAATATGTGTTTTTTATAAAAAATAATGAATTAATATTGTCCTCTGATTATTTGTAGAAAACATAGTTGGCATAACTTATACAAAATAAAGCATTTCAGCAATTTACCAAACTATATGAAAATATGATCTTATTATTGGCATATCAGTATAAAAGTTAAATGAACATAAAGTTTTGATACAAAATTTAGTAGTACAATTTCTGTAATTTTGTTTGTAAAACAGAAAATTGCTTTAAATATGTACTGTTCAACTTGTTCTCAGTCTCAGTGGGTAGTAAAACAAAATAGTAATTTTGTTGAAGATAAATAGAAATAAATTAGATGCATTAAATATATGTATGTTGTGAATTGAAAGACTTGCTTGAAATAATGTGTTTTTCACAAAGCTATCTGATTTTCAGGTTCACTGTTGTCATACTTGGTAATTTAAAATAAAACTTCAAGTTATATGCATGTGTTGAAAGGGTAAACACTATTTATTTAGGTGCAGCATACTAATCTCAAGACAGATCTAAATTCAATTTAAAGATGATTTGATTTTTATAGGCACTTAGGTAAGAGAAACAGATAAATCAATATGTGTACCAGTTCAGTTGTCATGGAAATCAGGGAATGAAAATGAAGTATATTTCTTATGAACTGTTTTTGGTCCAGTTATCAGTTCTGATAATCTGTTCTCAGTGTTTACAGGAAGTGGGCTTTAAGTAGCACTTTTGTACATTTGCATTGTTTGAAGCGGCCATAGCAACAAGCAGAATTACTATTTTTATATTCAATCAGAGACTGTCATCTTATGTGACTATTTTATGTGTTAAATATTATTAAATATCTCAAATCAGAGAAAAACTATTTACTCTAAAGAAACATAGGAAGATAGATAAGAGTGGCTTGGGTCATTACCAATGACATTTTAGTGTTTATTGTATACATGTTGAAAAATCTATTTAAACTCAGGAAAAATAAACAAAAGTCAAGCATGGTCAGTGTCTTTTGAACGTAAATTTACCTTTTCCCAATACCTTTAGGAATAATGTTTTAGTCACCTGGAGCTGATCACTTCCTTTAGTATGTCATTAAAATTATGGATCTCTAGAAAGATTATAAAGAACCCTAGTCTATTAATTTATTTATTCATTTCTGTATCCATAGACAGTTATAAAAATTATATTTATTATGCGACAGGTTTCATCGAAATAGTCTAGGATATCAAAAAGAAACAAAGGTTTCATTAAACTACAGAATACTTGCTTGTTCAAATGAAGAATAGGAGATTTATATAATTATTAAAGTCATTTTAGATACAGAAAAAAATGCTGCTTAAGGGAATATGGTAGGGAGAAAAGCTATAAATTAGGACTGAAATCATAGAAAATGAATTAGAACTGAATAAATATCTGCAGGCCGAACAACAGTAGCTGTTATATTTCAAAAATAAATAAGATGATTTAGGATAAATTATTTTATATAAAATAGCAATCAATGATTATATGGTAAAAATAGTAATTTGTCAGATAAAACAAATTGATTGTTAATAAAATGCACTAGATATTAGGTTGAATCCTTACCTTAATTACCTCAGTTCTTACAGTGGTCCTGTGAGTAGGTTTATTCTCATTTTATTGATAAGGATATACAATCCCTCTATACTGCATTGTCACTAGGTCATAAATCAAGTGATTGTATACATGTGTGTTTCTGTTATTGAACTTTCTTTTACTTTTCACAAATCAATTTATCTACCTTTATGCCAATACTATACTGTCTCAGTTATTCTAGCTTTATATTATCTTGTATTTGGTAATGTGTGTCTTCTTTTCCTTCTTTTACTTTGATTTTCATTGTTATTCTCAGTCTTTTACAGCTATATAATTTATACAAGTTTAAATATTGTCTATCAATTTGAATTAAAAGTTTGCTGGGGTTTTATAAATATTTGCATTAATTTAAAAGTTACCATTGAGAAAAATTTACATATTTAAATATTTTCTTCCAGTCTGTAAACATAATATTTTTGTCACTCATTTAGGTATTTAATAATATCTTTCTTTTTTTTTTTTACTTCTACTGTGGTTAACATACTATGCTTTGTTAGATTTATTCTTACATTTTTAATTATTTTTTAAATTATATTTTAAGTTTTATTTCACATTTATTTGTCTACTGGTATATACAAATTCGATACAATTTTGCACATTTTACCTATATCCAATTAACATGTTAAATCTCCATTTAATAATTTTAATAACTTATTTGAACATTATTTTGTATTTTATTGATACACAATGGTCTTAATGGCACATAATAAGGAATTTTTTTTTATTTTCAAAAATCTTTTCCTGATTTTATGGCACAGGCTAAGACTGCCAATATGTCGTGGGAAAAAGTTTGATAATGGATGTCCTTGTCTTACTCCAGATCTCAGAAATCACTGTTTGACTATTTTACTAAGGTTATATTTAGTTAAAAAAACTCATATAAACACTTTCATCACTTAAAATTTTTCAACTTTAACTTTTTTCTTATAAAATAATGCCATTGAATCATTCAGTTTGAAAGTGTCTATATTTCCATATCTTATGGCACACCAAACTCTATGTATTCTGCCTATTAATTTCTCACCTTTTTCCTCAACTGCTCTTCCTTTGCCTTATTACATTTCTCCAAATTGAGTTTGAAACATCTCTGAAGCTACCTTTAAAAACATCACATCATACAGTACATGTCTTTCAATATGTGTTAAGAAAGGTGTATGATGGCAGGGAGGATGAGAAAAGATATTGAAGAAGAAGCATTAGTCATTCAATTAAACAGATGCATTTTATGAATTGAGTAAGCACATGTTAGAGATAGGCACTAATAACTTTTGCCAAATTTGTCATTTAATACAGTCTTCCTAGAGGTAGCATTTCAAAAATATGTTTCTTATAATGTTTCCTTAGAACTGCATTGACTGGTAAGTAGATAAGATAGCTTTTTTACTTTGATGGTAAACATGATTAGTGCTTGCATCTCTCAGAACCCAGACAGAAAACCAGAAAATCCATCAATTATTATAATAAGCAACATTTTAAATATAAAATTATGTAGAAAGAGATTAAGAAACCAGAAAGTCAAAAGACGACAACCAGATCATTGATAGTAATTGATAGTAATGTAGGAGGAAGTAACAACTAACTATAGGGCTAGGGGACTATGGAAGGATTGTAGTTATTAGGTATCTATGTATTCAGTGGATAATATGTCATGCCTTTCTTCCCATATCAATAATTTAAATATACATTATCACTTAAATGACTGCCTCTATTCTGCTATATAAGTGTACTCTATTTATCCACTACAATAATGAAGATTTTTAAAGAACATTTTATTTTTCACCATTACATTGTATAAGCAATAGTGTAAAATGTATATGAAGACAGATGCTGGCTACCATATACAAGCATCTCCCCAATACAAATTTCTATTTGAGCAACACTAAAATCAAATAATATACAAGTTTTATATGACACAAAATGTTAAATTGTCCTACAGAAAACTTGGGCTAATTTACATTTCCACAAAAGTAATACCTATTTTCTTCCATCTTGACCTAACATGGGTTTGTCAATATTAGTAATTTTAAAAAATTTAATAATTTAAAAGGCATTGTTGTTTAAATTAGATGGTTATAAATGTTCACTATGCAGATATCCTTGTTGATGACCATTTGCATACCTAATCCTGAATTGTACCCCACATCTTTAAGATAAAAAAATTAAATCTATTAAATAAATAAATAAATTAGATGGTTACTAGTAAAATTAAATATATTTTAAAGTTTTATATTTATAGGACATTTGATTTTGCATTATGTTTAGATAGATCTTTTATACTGTAAGGCAAATATAAATTTTATTACAAATGAATACATAAAGATTGTCATGGATTTACCATTTGTAATTGCTCCTGATAATATTAACAACACATCACAAATTGCTTCCAAATGAGAATTTGTTTAAACCATTTGAAAACAATCATTATTTCAATAAATATTCACAAGTTGACCCTTGAATAACAAGGGTTGGAACTGTGGTGGTACACATATATGCAGTTTTTTTCAATAAATATGTAAGAACAAATTTTATGAGATTTACAAAAATTAAGAAAAACATGCAGAAAAACTGTATAACATAGAAATATCAAAAAATTAAGAAAAAGATAGGCATTTAATGAATGCACAAAATATATGTATATGCCAGTCTTTTTTTTATCATTTACTACCATAAAATGTATATAAATCTACTATAAAAAATAAATGGGCATCTAAGGCATCAAATTGGTCTATTTATCCTTAAATACAAAATCTCTAATTCAGCTTCTAGATCAGGGAGTCTATACAGATCTCTAATTCAGCTTCTAGATCAGGGAGTCTATACAGATCTTAAGGCTGATTACACATATTTATGGAAAGAATTGTCAGTGATAGGAGAGAGAATCCCAATACAAAGAACATCATGAGCATTTGGAAAAATTACACCACTGTAATTGCCACTGTAGTCATCAATAAAAGCCTTGAAAACCATCAGGCCACAACAATGAATTCCTGCTGGAGAAAACTGTTCAGATGTTGTTCCTGACTTCACATAATCTACCACCGAGCCCATCTAGAAAATCATAAAAGAAATTGTGAATTTGGCAAACAAGGTGGGATGAGGAATTTCAAGATATGGATTTTAGAGAAATTCAAGAACTAACAGATACCACACCAGAGAAATTAACAAAGACAACTTGATAGAAATGTGTATTTCAGAACCTGTGCCAGATGACTAGGAAGAAGATGCAGAAAAAACAATGCCAGGAAAGAAATTGACATTAGACAATATTGAAGAAGGGTTTCAAATATTTAAGACTGCTTGTGACTTTCTTTATGATATAAACCCTTCTATGCTTGAACACTAAAACTACAGCAAATGGTAGAAGAAAGAGCAATATCACATGGAAACATTTTTAGAGAAATGAAAAAACAAAATAGACAGACAAAAATTAAAATGCATTTCCATAAAGTTACACCCAGTGGGTCTGCCTCTCCTGAGCCCCTTTCTGCCTTCTGCATCTTCTGACTCTCCACCCTTAAGATAGCAATAGTAATCCTTCCTTTTCTTCCAATTCAGCCTAATCAATGTGAACAGGATGAGGATGAAGACTTTTATGATGTTCCACTTCCACTTAATAAACAGTGAATATATTTTTTCCTGATAATTTTAAATATTTTCTTTTCTCTAGTTTATTGTACTGTAGAATACAACATATAATACATATACAAAATATGTGTTAATTGACTGTTCATATGATAGGTAAGGCTTCTGGTCAATAGCAGACTAAAAACAATTAAGTTTCTGGGGAGTCAAAAGTTATACACAAATATTTTAATTGCATTGGGGATTGGTGTCCCTAACCTCCATGTTATCCAGGGTCAACTGTACTGTATTTGAGCTAAAAAGCAAAGCAGTCTGCACCATGTTAAGACATGCTTGAAGAAGAAAGTATTAAATTATTAAATGGTGAATGTCTTAAAACATAAAATTATATATTTTTCCTTTTCTTTTTTTTTTTTTTGAGTCACAGTCTTACTCTGTTGCAAAAGAGGGAGTGCGGTGGCATGCTCACAGCCACCAGCAGCCTCGACTTTCTGGGCTCAGGTTATTCTTCCACTTCAACCTTCAAGTAGATGGAACTACAGGAGTGTGCTACCATGCCCGGATAATTTTTTTTTTTTTTTTAATTTTTTGTGGCGGGATTTATTGTAAAGACGAGGTCTCACCTAGTTGCCCGGGCTGGGCTCGAACCCCTGAGGTCAGGCAATCTTTTCACCTCTGCCTCCAAAGTGCTAGGATTACAGGCATGAGCCACCGTGCCTGGCCCAAATTATATTTATTAGTAACAATTTTTATTTTGAATGCCATTAACTTGTATTATATACATAGGGAATAAAATGATATATTTAAAAAATAAATCATATATAATTCATTTTTTATTATCTGGCTTCTAACAGGATGTCATAAAATATTTTCAAGTAAATAAAATTTATGCAAATAAAAGGCAAATCTTGAAAGAAGCAAAACACAAATCTTGTTAACATATATTACTTATGTTCATTTATTAAGATACAATTTATTTCTCTATTGAATATTAAAAGGCTATTAGAGTGACAAAATACTGTAATGTGTGTGCCTATGTCACTTCTTTAGAAAACACAGTTTTTAAAAATGATTGACAGATGTGACCATGTGAAAAAGAATCTTCATGGCAAAAAATAATAATTCAACAAAGGACTTACAAATCAATATAAATAAGTTATCCTCTGTTAGAAGGTAGTCCATAGAAATAAAGTTTTCTTACTGTACTTCAGGTAAGTATCAGGGAAAAAAATTACCTATAAGCATATTACAAATTTTTGATTTACAATAATGGACTCTTGCAAAAGTTAAATATTAGAGTTAGAAAAAAATCGTGTTTTAAGAAAAACACTTATAGTTATGTGAACTTTACTTCTCTCCCTACACCTAATCTAAATATAGCTTGATCTAACATTTTTTAAAAAGCACTTTTATCTTCCTGTATGTCAATTTAATACAAGGCAAATTTACACCTGGGGCTAAATTTTCTAGAAGAAAGTTAATGTAGTTTGATATGCTTTTAAAAGTATTTTTTTTCTAATAAGAAAAATGATTTTGAAAGTGAGACTAAGTAAAAAGAAAAACTTTGTTTTTTAAAAAGTTACATGCTTACATATAAATTTTCAAAAAGTCTTTGTAGCTGATTGGTTTGGAAAAGCAATGTTTGAGACATTTGATGTGAAAATTAATTTACATTGACTCTAATAATACCTTTCACATTGCTTCCAGGGATTTGTGAGCACAAACTAAATATGGTCCCTTATCATTGTTGTCACTAAGGATGGAGAATATAAATCAATTGCCAATTTTTATTCCTTATCAATCTCCTCTTTTATGTTTTTAATTTGTTATGAAATAGCGTATAACTACAAAAGAATATTCATAAAATATGTGTATCAATGAACACTAAAACTAATCAACAAGATATTTTATATAAAATATGTGTGTATATATACATACAGATTTGCATTATATAAAATGTAATTTAAACAGTAAAATAAAACGAACAGTCTTATACTTACCCATCACAGATAATTTAACATCTGATGTGTCATTACCTTTAATTCAATATTTTTTCCTGGCACTTCTATTTATCTTTGAACTATGTTACTTTGAAATTTAACCTTGCTGTTTCCTTTCACAGCTTTGCCAAGGATTATTTCATATATCATATATTTTTTCTTAAAAATTTGTTAAAACTAAGAAAAACAACCACAATCACATTAAATTATTTTTCAGAGAAAAGTATCTCAAAAATCTGGAATTGTCTGATATAACCTAAATTGTAAGTATCTTCTAATTAATGCATATAAATTAGAATGCCAGCCGGGCTCGGTGGCTCAGCCTGTAATCCCGCGCCTTTGGGAGGCTGAGGTGAGTAGATTGCCTGAGCCCACGGGTTCGAGACCCGCCTGGGCAGCAAGACCTCATCTCTGCAATAAATCAAAAAATCATCTGGGTGTGGTAGCGCATAACTGTAATTCTGGCTACTTAGAAGGCTGAGGCGGAAGGATCGCCGGAGCCCAGCAGGTCGAGGCTGCGCTGGCCGGGAGCATCCACTGCACTCCAGTCTGGGCGACCGAGTGAGATTCCAACTCAAAAATAAAATAAAATAAAATAAATTAGAATGCCCTCAGAATATGGTACATTCTGAATTGGTATTTACAACACCTGACTTTTGTTTTCCTTAATCTCATTGATTTGTAACTTAAATCGAGCGATCTAAAATTTGAATTACTCTATACATATACTTAGCTACTAAGACTATATTCATGAAGTGAAATACCTTCAAATACTCAAGATTCAAGCAGATAAAAACGTGACAAGAGAAATGCATATAGTGGCATGGTTTAAAAAATGAACAGGGTAAAAGACGTGGTCCTATGGAGAAGCATGCTTCTTGCAGAGCATTTAAAGTACTTAAATAATTTGATGGCTGAGCAAAAATGCCAAACACAGAAATCCGCAAAAGGGGTTTGACCTTGATTTATATAATATAAGATACAGATGTTCTTTGTAGGCCTTGAAGAATAATTAGTTCACCAAAAAAATAGAGAAGAACATTCTAGGGGTGTGTGTGTGTGTGTGTGTGTGTGTGTGTGTGTGTGTGTGTGTGTGTTGAATGAAATGAAAGTGGAAAGGTTGTTAAGTACAAAGATTAGAAAGTGCATGACTAGATAAAGGATTTAGTAAAATCATTTTTCCATGCTTAATATCATTCTAAATATGTTATATAAAGTTGCATACATGGGTGTTTGAATATTATTTTAAATCACTAAAATATTTTGGTGCATGCTTAAAGACATTGCATGGAACTATTAATAACTTATTTATCCAAAGTAAATAAACTTGCAGAATTCAGAAAAATAAAGCAAACATAAAAAAATGATTAACATTTCTGGATTTATACCTTTGGTGATTTCTTAGAAGTTGTATTTAGACAGTTGTCTATTAGTCAGCAGAATAATAGAGAAATACATTTACAATGGTCTTTAATCAATTTCTAATTTATAAGGTCTGTCACTGGTTAGTTGTTTAATTACTCTGGGTCTTAGTTTCCTCATCTAGACAATACAGGACATTTGGAATATAGCAAATGTTCAGCAGATATTTGTTGCTCTGTATATACACTTATACATGAGTTCCAGCTGAGGCATAGGCCCTTCTAAAACAAAAAGATAAGAGCCTTCCAAGTATAGAAGAAGAACATGTTAGAGAAAGTGACATGGCATAGTCAATGTCTTAGTGTGCATGAGTAACCCAGTTATAACCCTGTGCTATGAAATACCCACTCAAAAACGCAGGTTGCCATATAAGGGAGACAAAGGGGCTAAAATGTAATATAAGGCAATGTCCCATTGCATTTGGGGCTCAGCCTTTGAATGTGGATGTGTTGAGCCAGTGCCAGCACTAATAAATATTTCTTCCTGGCAAAGTAGCCTTGGTGTCCCGTCTCTCTCTGTAAAATCCTCCCACAGCTCTGGTGCACTGGCTGGGAACTGGGAGGTAGAGAGGGTGTTATCACCTCCCTTATTGCTGGGGTGCAAACCCCGGGATGCCAGAAGAGGTGGTCTTGCCTGGCGCCAGTGGACTGATTGATCTGTAGGGGACTAGACCTCCCAGTGTGTCAGGGAAAGGAACTCTGGAGCATAAATAAACCCAGTTAGGCCCAGAAACAAGCCAAGGGAGCACTACCCATCAAATTGGTAAAATCCTGGGTTCAAATTGGTAGACCTGTCTCTAAGAGGCAGAAGTGGAGCCTGATCACCTCCCAAAGTTTCCTGAGTAGTTCCACAAGGGGACAAAACCATAACTCTAAGGCACTGGGTGGTGGTTTGGAGACACTGTATAAATGCAAGTGAATGAGATACTACCTAGTGACAAAGCCAGAGTAGAATTGCAAGAAATTCTAAAATCTGCAAGAAACATCCAGTAAGGGGTATTGAGACTTTCAGGGAGGACCCTGAGAAGGTCTGCAAGAAATCTCCATTATGGGAGGTTGAGCACCCTTTTGTAAAACTACAGAATTGCACAGGCTAACCCAGTAACCAAGAATGGATAATAAGTAGCCTAGGCCTAGGAAAGGAGGTCAGAAGGATTCCCTTTAAATTCACCCAGATAGTCCCCTGGGACAAATGTTGAAATGTTGGGAAAATGATTCCAGAACTAAGAAGAAGGGAAAAAAGAGAATGATTGAATTTTTGTTTTACCTGGACAAAAAACTATATGTGAGCCCTTGGTCTTCTGGTCAGAGTTTGGTTCTAATAAAGATTGACTTTGCCACACTTTAATCATTTATGTAAATAATAAGTCCTCTGTTTCATCTTAGGAAAAAAATCAAAAACAAAAACAACAACAAAAAAAAACTATGCACTTTACTGGCTTCTGCAGGCCCTTCCCATGTTCCCCCTTAAAATGGGGAATGTAGAAAGGAAAGAAAAAGAAAAAGAATCTGAGTCCCTGGAGGAAAGGGAAAAGTCTTGGGATCCACTTTCCTGTATTCCCCTGCCTTATAATCCTCAAGAAGAACAGGAATGTAGGTGGGGTAGAATGGGCAGAAATGAGAATCGATCAGGAATTCAAGAGTCAAAACCCCCTAGCTCCCAACATATCTATCCTAACTTGAAAAGGGAATGTTAGGTTTGGAGGGAAGCAGCACCAACCTTTCCCCATCTGCCCCTTCACCCACCGATTTCCTATGCGCCCCTCCACCCAAAGCCCACATTCGCATATCTCGCTTGAAGCTTCCCTGAACCTGCCACAGCTGCCAAGAAGGGCCAGACAGGGGACCTTCCAGCCCATGCCGGATGCGACGCTTTGTCTCCCCGCTTCGCTGCCGCCCCCAACACCCACCCAGATACAGCACCCTTAAGAACCCAAGCCACCTCTCCTTGGGCGCGACTCCCCTGGCCCATCTTCCAGGACCACAGGACCTTGGCCTGGAGTTTCTCCCCCAATAAATGCTTGTTTATACCAGCCCCTTGTCCTGTGCCTCTTTCAGTATCTTCAAATGTTACATCTTGGTGCCGAAACCCAGGAGGTGACTGAGCCACACAGGCCTCACCTCCCGGCTCAGGGGGAGTCCTACCTGGATGCCTCCGGCCCAAACTGCGAATCTCTGACCCACTCCTCCACTCAGACTTTCCTGAGGTGGGTTCCCCCCGTGTCGGTCTCTCTTTCCCCTCTGGGCCTCCCTATCAAAAGTCACAACTGTGCTAGGGAAAGCCCTCCACTCCAGTCAGCAATAAATCCTGGGAACGCCTTGTTTATCCTGACCTTCACTCTGTCTGACTGGTCTTTGCCTGAATTGGGATGCCTTTTCAGACTCAGACAGGCCCTGGAAATTTAGATCAACATGGGTAACCAACCCTCCAAATCTAATTCTAAAACGCCTCTGGGCTGTCTTCTCAGTAATCTTGACAAATTGGGATTAACCCCGGACATTGGAAGCAAACGCCTAATCCATTTCTGTACTGTGGCCTGGCCTCAGTATAGACTGGATAATGGGTCCAAATGGCCACCCGAGGGAACTTTTGATTTTAACATTGTCACTGACTTGGATGATTTCTGCAAATGCCCTGGAAAATGGTCGGAAATTTCTTATGTTCAGGCCTTCTGGCTCCTGTGCTCCCATCCTTCCTTGTGTCAGTATTGTTCCACGACCCAAATCTTGCTGGCAAAGGGAAGCCCCCTTCCCCTTCCTCTGCCCCAGCCCCCCAACCCAAGTACGACAAGCCTCTCCCACCTGATCCAGAGCCTTCCCCCCTCATACATCTTCTGGAAGACTTAACTGTGCCAATCCCTCATCCTCCAAATCCTCCTCCTCCTCCTTCTTCCAACCCGCCTCCATACAACCTCCCTCTCTCTATCCCCATCTTCCTCCTTCACCTTCCAACTCTCCCCTTCCGCTGCTCTCCCTCCCCTCTCTGGTCAGTTCACATACCCTTCACATTGTGTGGACCACCCTTGGTTAGAACAGCGGCCGCCACTAGTGCCCGTAGGCAGGGTTGCCACCCCTGAACAGTGGTATCGAGCAGTTTGGAGCGGTAGGCTACTGGGTGGTGAGAGGGACCCACTGGGTGTGTTAGGACCCCCACAGCTATTCCATGGCGCTCATCTGTGAACAAACAGAAGGGCTGAGAGGGGTTAGGGAGACACAGCAGCGGTGAAGACAGGAGGGTGTTGCGAGGAGCAATAAATGCCTTGTGAACCTCAGCAGGGGAGCTGAGGGGCCCCATAGGTGTTTGCTTGGTGGCCGCACACAGAGGTTTGGCTAACAGGGTGAAGTTAGGGATCCATTGTCTGAAGTACCCCACAAAACCCAAAAAGGACAAGATTTGGTCACCATTTTCTGGGGGTGTCAGCTGCTGTATAGCATGGAGGTGGTCCATTGTTAGGGCCTTAGTGGTGGGAGTAAGGCGGATGCCAAAGTAGATGACTTCAGGTTGTGTGAACACCTGGTGTCCCCTGGAGGTCAGGAAATTGAGAAGAGCGACTGTGTGTGCACATGACAGTTCCTCAGATGGGCTGCAAAGTAAGAGATCATCCACGTACTGGATGAGGTGGCTAGGTTGGAGAGGGCAATCAGCTAGATCAGCCATGAGAGCCTGGTCAAAGAGGTGGGGGCTGTCCCAGAAGCCCTGCGGCAAGACCATCCACATAAGTTGTTGTGCCTGTTCCGCATCTGGGTCCTCCCAAGTGAAAGTGAAAAGAGGGTAAGGGTCCGGGTATAGGGGAATAGTAAAGAAAGCATCCTTGAGGTCAATGACAGTGAAATGTGTTGTCTGAGGCGGCATTTGAGATAAAAGAGTGTAGGGGTTAGGAACTACTGGGTGGAGAGGGACCACAGCCTTATTAATGAGACAGAGGTCCTGGGCCAAATGGTAGTTTCAAGAGGGCTTATGGACCGGAAGGATGGGAATGTTACACAGAGAGTTAACAGGTATGAGGAGGCCCTGAGAAAGCAAGTGAGTGATGATGGGTTTAAGGCCCTTATGATGTGTGGCCGAGATAGGGAACTGGGGTTTAGAAGGGAAGTGAGAGGGGAATTTTAAAACTATGCAAACCAGGGTGTGGTGTTGGACTATGACTGGGGTGGAAATGTTTTACACATTGGGGTTGACTAAGTGGGAAGGGAGGGGAGGCAGCAGGTTTGAATTGGGAAAATTGAGACTAGAGCAATATTGGCAAGGAGTGGGGCTGCTGATTGAACCTGCAGAGTCAAAGCGACCCCCAGTTTTGAGAGGATATCCCTGCCAAGCAATGGAACGGGGCAGTACGGGACAATGAGAAAGGAATGACTAAACATCCAATCACTGAAAGAACAAGGTAAAGAAGAGGTTGAAGGGGGGCAGAAGGTTAGTGTCGATACCAATGACCGAGACCTGGGAAGGAGATGGAGGCCCCGAAAAGGAAGGTAGAACTGAATAGGTAGCCCCTGTGTTTACGAGGAATGAGACAGACTTACCCGCTACCTAGAGCAAGACCCTGGGCTCGGTAAGCGTAATTGGGGTCCTCGAGTTCGAGCATCCTCAGCTTCCTGCCAGTCCGAGCTGCTCATGGAGCGAAGCCAGCAGCTTAGCCACACCCCCGTGTGGAGGCACTGGGGCTTGGCCAAGCCAAGTGCAATTCAACTTTCAATGGCCCTTTTGCTTGCAGATAGGACATGGTTTACTCGGTGGACGCGGGTTAGGGCATTGCTTGGCCCAGTGGCCCTCCTGGCCACACTTGAAACAGGCTCCTGGGAGAGCTTTGTTACCCATCTCCGGATGCTGAGAGACCCCCGTACCCTGTTGCATTGGCTGCAGGGCTGCGACCAGGGCACGAGCTTGTGCTTTAGTGGCCTGCTGGAGGCACTGCTGCCTAGTGGTTTTTGCATCTTTCTCGCGGGCATTAAAAACCTTAAAGGCCATGTTTACCAGGTCACGGACAGGGGATTGAGGGTCATTCTCCACCTTCTTCAGCTTTCTGCAGATATTAGGGGTGGATTGGGTAATGAAATGGGTAGCGAGAACAGTAGCCCCAGCAGGATTGTCTGGACTGAGGTGGGTGTGGAGAGTCATAGCCTCAGTGAGATGGTATAGAAAAACAGCCGGGTTTTCATTTGGGCCTTGGGTTATTTCCCTTAGTTTATTATAATTCACTACCTTTTGAGACACTGCCTCGAGTCCCTCCTGAATGCACCATACTATGTGATCTCTACATCGATGTTCTATGTGGCTGGCTTGGTAGTCCCAATTGGGGTTCGTTGCCAGGACGGCCTCGGCTCCCACTGGCTGAGTCTTGTCCGTTAGATGGACTTTATCTGCATACTCCCGAGCAGTGGCCATGATACAATCCCGTTCATTGGGAGTGAGGGTGGAAGTAGAGATAACATGAATATTATGCCATGTTAGATCATAAGCCTGAGTAAGGTAACGGAACTCGTTGGCAAAGGCAGTAGGGTTGGCAGAAAATGACCCCAATCATTTTTCAATGGCAGATTGGCCAAAGAAAAAGGGACATGTACACGCACAATGCCATCTGGGCCAGCAACCTCTCAGAGAGGACAAATGGGTGCAGGAGCAAGGGGGTGGGGAGGGTGGTCCGTACAATGCGAACGGGTATGTGAACTGACCGGAGAGGGGAAGGAGAGCAGGGGAATGGGAGAGTCGGAAGGCGACGGAGGAAGATGGGGTTAGAGAGAGGGTGGGTTGTATGGAGGTGGGTTGGAAGAAAGAGGAGGAGGAGGATTTGGAGAACAAGGGATGGTGCAGTTACGTCTTCCAGAAGATCTATGAGGGAGGGGAGGCTCCAGATCAGGTGGGAGAGGCTTGTCGTACTTGGGTGGGAGGGTTGGGGCAGAGGAAGGGGAAGGGGGGCTTCCCTTTGCCAGCAAGATTTGTGTCATGGGTACCACTTCCCAAAAAGCATAGCTTGTTGCTCTTACACAGGCTCTCGAACCATCTAAAGGGCAGCGGGTAACCATCTACACCAACTCCCGATATGTCTTCCCATTACTCATTCCCATGCTGCTATTTGGAAGGAAAGAGGATATCTCACCACTAAGGGCACACCTATTACCAATGCCAAACTAATTTCTAAACTACCCCAGACCCTGCAGAGCCCACAGGAAGTCGTCATTGTCCACTGTCGAGGCCATCAAGCCTCACAAAATCCGGTGGCAAAGGGCAATGCCTGGGCAGACTCTGTCACAACGGGACTAACCCAGGTCATGCTTCCATCCCCCTTCTCTTCCTTTCTCCCTCCCTGCAACCCCAGTACCTCCCCAAGAAACAGCAGTCCCTATTAGGCAAGGGGGGCCATGTCACACAGCAGGACTGAATCATGCTGGGGAATCGTGTTAGGCTACCACAAAACCAGGCCTCCCATATTTTGACAGAAGTCCACCGCTGTCTGCACATCGAACCCGAGGCCATGTATTGGTTTCTCTCTCCTATATTCCATCTAACGAGTTTAAAAAGACTTATCTCTCAGATTCATGCCGCGTGTTCAGTCTACTCTGCCATCACTCCGCAGGAAGGATTGCGCCCCCGTATTCCCACTCACCAGATGAGGGGCCACCTCCCAGCCGAGGACTGGCAAATTAACTTCACCCATATGCCTGTCCACAAAAAATTTCGATATTTGCTCACTCTAGTGAATAACTTTTCAGGCTGAATTGAAGCCTTCCCCACTGCCAAGAAAATGGGTGACATCATGGCCACAGTCCTTCTGGAACACATCATCCCCAGGTTCGGCCTCTCAGCCAACATCCAGATGGACAACAAACCTGCCTTCACTGCCAAAATTGTCCAGCAGGTGACTGCTAACCTGGGGGTTACCTGGAAACTCCACACCCCTTACTGCCCACAGTCGTTGGGTAAGGTAAAAAAGGTAAATGACATTTTAAAAACACACCTCACCAAGCTCACCCTAGAGGTAAAACTCGACTGGCCTGCCCGCCTCCCACTCACCCTCTCCAGAATAAGGGCAGCTCCAAGGGCTCCATTGGGTCGCAGCCCTTTTAAGCTGCTGTATGGCAGGCCCTTTTTAATCAATCACAACCTACCCTCCTCACCACCTCCGCTTGCCTCCTACTTGCCTTACTTGTCTCTGCTTAGGCAGTTGCTAAGGGAGCACGTGGAACGAACGCTTCCCGTGGTCACTCCTGACAACCCATCAAATCCGGTTTGTATGACCCTCCAACCGGGGATTCAGTTCTACTCATACAACTGTCCCACTAAGCTCTAAACCCCTGTGGGTTGGCCCATTCACGGTGATCCTCACCACCCCCACAACTGCCAAATTACTGGGACACTCCTCCTGATATCATGTCTCCCGTCTCAAATTGGCCCCAGCCACTGGGGCCCCTTGACAATGTTAACAGGTTGGATATACCCGTCTTCGCCTCACCCAGGGTTGTGCTACTCACTCTAGTCCTGCTGCCTCTCTCACACACAACACCACCAGATGATGGCTACTGCTGGCAGTTTTACATTGAAGACACAGCCCAGTCTTACAGTAAAGTCATTACTCAGGTTGCAGGCACCGGACTGTGCCAGCCTGGGGGGTGCCAGGCACCAGTCACCATCGACATCTCAATAGGCAGCGTGAACTCCATCAGCCTGGGTGCAACCCCAAGCCCGGTCTTCTGTTTCCAAAATGGCCAAACTGATGCCAAATGTAACTGGTGACCTCAGACATATGGGGGTTATGCATATAATTGGTGCAAAATCCACAAGGTCTACCCTCTCATTCACCCGGGAAAATTAACCCGTTTTACCATCTCTGATCCCTGGCACCCCCGGGTGGGCGCAGGGAGTCGAGGGAGTTGTTTACAACTTCTGGCTAAACTCCAAACCATCAGGAAAACTCCGCATTTTCCGAACATACCACCTTGTTTTTCCTCCCCCTAACAATCTCCCCAGCCTAATTGCAGAAGCAGAAACTTCTTTGGCTAACCAACTCCCCCCACCCAAGTGCCGACCACCCTTCTCCGTTCTCTTGGCTCTGTTTAATGCAAGAAGGTATCTCATTACTCAACCACTCTTCTGTTGGGGATGTAAGTAACTGCCTCCTTTGTGCCGCCCTAGACCGCTCCCCTTTGGCAGCAGTTCTTGTCACACAACTGTTTAATGCCTCTAACATGCCAAATAACCAGTCTCTTTCAATTCCTGGAGTTCCTTTGTTCCGGCCTCTCAGCAACCTCTCTAATACCTGTTATGGCAGCTCCTGTACATGCAACATCTCCAGACCTGTGCCATCTACTCTATCTGCTCCCAGGGGTGGGTTCTTTTGGTGTAACAGCATCCTCTTCCAATCTATCAATAATTCTTACCCTGTTGCTATCTGGTAATGCTTGTGCCACAACTTACGTTCTATTCTGAGGAAGAGCTCTTACTAAAAGCCTTTCCTACTCCCCGTCGCACCTGCCACTTGGCATTTCTCCCCCTCATGCTCTGTCTCACGTTTGCCACAACCTTAGCAGCTGGAGGGCTAGGCAGTGGAACACTGGCACACAGCCTTCTTTCTTCCCAAACACTGGAAGAAAGGCTCCAAGCCGTTCTGGAAGCATCCACAAGCTCCCTGGCATCCTTGCAGTGGCAAATAACCTCTCTAGCCCAGGTTACTTTACAGAACCGCAGGGCCCTTGATCTCCTTACAGCTGGTCAGGGTGGAACCTGCATGTTTCTCCAGGGAGAATGCTGTTTCTACATTAATGAAACAGGGCTGGTAGAGGAAAGTGTCAACGTCCTCCTGAAAGCTGGGAAACAAACTTCGCAAAGAAAACACCACAGAATCACCCTTCTCTGCTTGGTGGAACTCGGGCATCGTCCAATGGGTCATGACAATCTTGGGACCTATTCTACTTATCTGTCTTTTACTTATGGTTGCACCCTGTCTAATTTTTTTTGCAGTCCCGCATGAAAGAAACTTCTCGCGTTGCAGTCAATCAGCTACTCCTGCACCCCTATCCATATGCCCCACTTCCCTCTGAGTCATCCCATCCCGGCCTCCCTTAAAACTATGCCCCCTTTCAGCTTAAAGCAGCCAGATCAAGTCAGCGCCCCTTATACCAAAGAGGTTGGGATGTTAGGTTCGGAGGGAAGCAGCACCCACCTTCCCCCATCTGCCCCTCCACCCCAAGCCCACATCCGCATACCTCACTTGAAGCTTCCTGGAACCTGCCACCAGCTGCCAAGAAGGGCCACACAGGGACCTTCCAACACATGCCAGACGTGACGCTTCCAGCCCATGCCGGATACGACGCTTTGTCTCCCCACTTCACTGCCACCTCTAACACCCACCCAGATACAGCACCCTTAAAAACCCGAGCCGCCCCTCCTGGGGCGCGACTCCCCTGGCCCATCTTCCAGGACCATGGGGCCTTGCCTGGGAGTTTTACCCCCAATAAACGCTTGGTTTATATCAGCCCATTGTCCTGTGCCTCTTTTGGTATCTCCAAATGTTACAGAGAATTGGAACAATGCCAGAAAGATATTAAAAGTTTCTCTTTTCTCCTGAAGATTCAGGCAAAAATTCGAAACTATTTCTCTTAAGGGACAAGGAAAAATTGATTTTGTGAACGCTCCACTCACCAGTAAAGAAGTACAACATTTTAAGAAAGAAATGAAATCACTCCTAGATGACCCTCTAGAATTGGTTGATCAAGTTAAAAAATTACTTAAACCTAACATATATTCTTGGGTAAAACTAATGTCAATTATGATTATTTTGTTTACTTGGGGAAAAAAAGAAGAATAATTAGACAAGTAGCTATGTCCATCTGGGAACAAAATCATCCCCCAGCCCCAGCTATACAGCCTGCTGAACAGAAGTATCCAAATAATGATCCTAGATGGGACAATAATAACCCAGGGGATAGGGTAAAAATGCAAGACTTGAGGGAACTAATGATTAGGGGCATTCAGAAATCTTCCTCAATGTCTTAAAATGTTTCTAAAGCTTTTAAAATTCAGCAAAAAAAAAAAAAGGGAAAACTTCTACAGCTGTTTTTACAAGACTCAGGGACCAGATGAGAAAATGTTCTGGATCCAGAAAACCTCATAGGACAAGAATTGTTGAAAGTAAGCTTTGTTACTAGAAGCAAGCCCATCATTGCTAAATAGTTACAAAAGCTAGAGGTATGGAACAAAAGACCCATTAAAGAGCTGTTAAGGAAAGCACAGAAAGTGTTTGTTGGACAAGACGGGGGGGGGGGGGGGGGGGGTGTTGTAGCAGAGGCAGAAAAAGTGGTTCAGAAACAAAGGAATGAGAGGCCCCCATGGACAGGCTCCAAAAGTCAAGAGAGGGCAAGCTAGAGAAAGAAGCAACCCTAAGGAGAATGGGGCAGGGAATTTTGACCCAAAGGAAACTTTAAAAAGTTTTGGGGCATAATAAGATATTGTAAATTGTGGATTAAAAGTCGTATGCAACTAAAACTAAAGGCTTATATTTTAAACTATCAAAAAAGGCCCCAAACCTTCTTAAGTAGACTGAGAAAAAAATTACAAAATTCCAAAAAACAAAACTTAAAGCAAGCCTTAATTACCACTCCTGTCTTAGCCCTCCCTTTTTAGAAAAAAACATTTTTTAAAGAATATGTTTTAGTTATTTCCTCTACCTTATCCTCTCTTAAATTAAAAGGGCTCATTGCTCAACCCTCTCCTCTTGAGTTTACAGTTCATCAGTTCCAACCTGGAGAGTGGATGCTAATCAAGACCTGGAAATAAACTAAGCTCCAACTGAGCTGGGAAAGACCCTATCAAGTGCTTCTGATAACTAAGGTGGCCAGATGGACTGCTGGGTTTGACACATCATACCCATGTCAAAAAAAAATCACCAAAGACAGTTACAGTAACAGAGAATATTCCCATTAAATGGGAAGACTCTCAAACTGAACCATTGAAACTAAAATTCAAGAAAACCTAGTATATTCCTTTGTACCTTTTCTTATAGCACTGTCATGGCACTTTTCTCATAGCACTTATCATATGTATGTTTATTGCTTTTATCATTAAATGTATTTGCAAGGGTCTTCTCAATCCTTAGTAACCATGAAACCTTTGTTTATCTTAAAGGTATTACTAATTCTAATCATAGTAATAAGCAAAAGTAAAGGATGGTTTGTTATTAATATCACTAAAACTAACTCCCCAATAACTATTAAATTTGATGTCTGTTCTGTCCTGTCATGGAGAAGTCTTCACAACCAAAAATAAATAAATAAATAATTATCTATGGTTTACAAGACAGCCCCCAAAAATGGTGTGCCTTACAAATTGGCAAAATGATGAGTGGCCCCCTGAACGTATTATCCAGTACTATGGCCCGGCTACCCGAGCAGGAAATGGGTCTTGGGACTAAACCACATAATTCAATTAAAAAAAACCACACAATTCAAAACTGCAAAGACCCTTAACATAGTAGCCAAACAGCAAACCAAGATGCACAATGCTATTTATCAAAATCGCCTAGCCTTAGACCACTTGCTTGCTTCTAAAGGAAAATTTGTAGAAATTTAACCTAAGCAACTGCTGCTTGCAAATAGATAATATGGAAAAAGTCATTTAAAAAATCACCAACCGGATAAAAAACATTGCTCATATCCCAGTCCAGAATGGGAAAGGCTGGGACCCTGGGAAATTGTGTGGAGGATGGTTCTCAACTTTTGGGGAATTTAAAACCCTCATAGGATTATACTTATAATTTTGGAAATATGTGTAATTCTGCCCTGTCTAGCTTCCTTAGTCATAAGATCTACCTCCAACCTCATTGAGGCCATGGTCAAAAGGAAAATGGCAGCACATGTAATGATGTTATAAAAATAGCAGCTCTTCAACCAAGATGATGCTCTTTGGCCCTAAAAGGGCCTGAGCATCAAAGGGAGAAATGAGGAAGGGACCCTTCTAAAACAAAGAGATAAGAGCCTTCCCAGAATAGAAAAAGAATGTGTTAGAGAGAAAATGATGTGGCACATAGTCAATGTCTAAGTGCACATGAGTAACCTGGTTACAATGCTGTGCCATAAAATACCCAATCAAAAATGAAGGTTGCCATATAAGGAGACAAAGGAACTAAAATGTAATACCCTCTGCATTCAGAGCACAGCCTTTGGATGTTAATCTGCTGAGCCTGTGCCAGCATGAATAAACACAGTTTCCTGACAAAGTAGCCTCTGTGTCCTGTCTCTCTCTGTAAAATCCTGCCATACAACCTCCAGCTGGATATGAGAATACACCAATAAGTACATATCTCCGTCATGATACTGGGTGGTATCAGAACGTGATATTGGTATAGTATGGTTCAAATAAAATAAAACAGAATGAATAATGCTTCACCATAGTAACCACATATCTGTATATAAAAGCCAACTTTTTAATAATGTTTGTGTTTTTTTTTCACATACCAGAAAACAGAATTATGGAATAATAAAATAACAAGTTTAACAGATTATCTACTTAATTATTTAAAAATTGTGTTCACCAGGAAACTGAATATCAGAAGAATATTCTTCTTTTTCAAAAATTCTACAGCAAATCCTGAAAATGTTTTTAATTTTTTATCATGTATATCAGTGTATTTTTACATGTCTATCACTAGAAATTACATCAGTGCAAAAATGCATGTAATTATAAAGACAGTTACATAGCGCAAACAATTGTTGAAGGAGATCAAAATAAAAATAAGGGAGACACAAAGATTTATAACACTATTTTATTAAGAAGCAAAAATGAAAAGAAAAAAGGGAGAGAGACTAAAAGACCAGAAGTTTTATTTCAAAACTAAAGAACAGATAATTCACAGAAAATAAATGTTAATGATACTTACCATATTAAAACATATTTAATTTTGCTCATAGTAAGAAAAAGAAGTATTAAAATACCAGTGAGAAATTATTGGTCTTAAAAGTTGCAAAATCCCATTTTCTTTTGGCAAGGTTGTTTTGACCAGGTAATTCGATGTTGCTGAAGGGAATTCAAGATGGTGAAATCATGATGGAGAAGAAAAGCAACAACAAACAAAATGGTCAAATTCTGGACTAAGCAATTGGACTAACAAAGTCCTTTGGACTATATAATCCCATTTCAGGAAATTTTACCAAAGGTGCACTGAGAAAAATAATAAAAGGCACATGTATACAGTTATTCATTATGGAATTAAATGTACCATGAAAAATCTGGAAATTGCCCATCAACAGGAGGTGGTTATATCCTATATATCCTCAAAGTGGAGTAAGGAAAGCTAAGAAAACAATGAGGACACTTTGTTTATGCTCTTATGCATCATCAAAAGTTATATTTAGTAGAGTTTTATTTTTTAAAAAAAGAAGGAAAGGAAGGAAGGAAAGGAGGGAGGAAGGACGAAAGAGAGATAGTATAGTATTTGACTACCTTTGTTTTAAAAAACTGCTTCACTTACTATGCTTTGGGAAGCAAGTTTAGAAAGTTTAATTCAAATGCCTTTAGTTTACACAAGCATCTTTTGAAATGCCTGCTATTTACTTTGGTTTTTCAAATAAGGACTCTCAGGGTAAGGTAATTAGGTGGCATTCCTAACATGGTACAGTCAGAGACAGAGATTGGGGTTTGAACCAAGATCAGTATGATTTCAAAGATTGTTTTTTTTTTCCAATTATTATTTGGACAGAAACAACCTTCAAAATGGTCTTCTAACCTTGGATCACCCTATAGGTGAAAAACTAAATTTAAATCTGGAGGACTAGCACAGAGAAATAATAAGCTTATTTTGTTTGGGTTTTGTTTGTTTGTTTGTTTTTTGAGTTGGAGTCTCATTCTGTCACCCAGACTGGAGTGCAGTGGCCACTCCCGGCCACCGCAGCCTCGACCTGCTGGCCTCCGGCGATCCTTCCGCCTCAGCCTTCCAAGTAGCTGGAACTACAGACGCGTGCTACCATGCCCGGCTAATTTTTTGATTTATTGTAGAGATGAGGTCTCGCTGCCCAGGCGGGTCTCGAACCCGCGGCCTCAGGCAATCCACTCACCTCAGTCTCCCAAAGGTGCGGGATTACAGGCTGAGCCACCGAGCCCGGCTAATAAGTTTAATTTGAAATAAAAATTTGCACTATATTCTGTAACTTGCCCCTTGATTTGTTATTTATCTTGTTGATTTGGTGATTGTGCCTAATTGTCATTAGTGCCAGCTTTCACAAAACAAATGGAAGGAACATGTGGACATTTTAATGACACTTTTGAAAAGCTCAAATCAACATAGAGTAAAAATCCAATATTATTACTTAAAACCCTCTTCAGTTACACCTGCTTCCTCCAATTATTTCAGTATTGATGCATTACATAAATGATAGTATGAGTAAAACAGAAAGATAATTGGTATATATTATTTTCATTATTATAATCATATATTCTAAAAGATCTTTTTATTGTAGAAAATAAATAAGACAATTATCCATAGAAATGCTACTGAACAGAAATTCTGCAAAAAATTGATCAAGCTATTATCATATTGATAATAAAAGCTAAATAAAATATTTTTTGTAAACTGTTACATAGCTCACCAGAAGATACTGGATTTTTGTTTACCAATTTATTGCCTCTTGGAGAAACAGCTGTCTAAACAGGTGAGACAAAGAGGGGAAAAAGCAGCATCTTTCAATTATTCAAAGTACAGGTGAACAATTCTACAGAACCAACGTTGACGTTGAGAAGTTTAAGAATTTGGCATAGAAAGTCTATTAAAGGGAACAGCATGAAAGTCAGACAACATTTTGTGGATTTAGTCCTTAAATATCTCTGTGTTGCCAAACTCTTCTGGATAGAAAAAGCGTGTGTGTGTGTGTGTGTGTGTGTGTGTGTGTGTGTGTGTGTGTAAAGATATATGTGTGTGCTTGTGTAAACGTGTGTGTATCTTTAAAGAAAAAACAAAGGCAAAATGTTAACAAATTGAGAATCTTGTATTCTTCTGTCTAGACTTACTTCATTGTTCATTGTGTATAAAGAATAAATTTTCATTATGAATGGCAGTTTGATAAACATTGTAATACTGAGAAAGCATCTGAATATAAAGTCCTCCTCCTAGAACAGGCATGTCACTAAGAACATCAGAGAATATTTCCCTTTTATTTATAGTAAGCATCATTGGTGTACATTATGTTTTAGAATGATTTTACTTGAGGTAGTTGAGGTAGTTCAGTTTATTTGGATTTTATTGGTAAACATTTACTACCATAAAATGATATATTCATTTTATTATTGAAAAAATCCTTCTAAAGGTTAAGAGTAATAAAAGTAGCAAACAGAGAGGAATTAACGAAGCATCTAGGAAATGAGGACCCTTGTATAACAAGTAGACTCCTTGTACATTGTTCATACAGTCTTAAAAATCACCGGAAAATTACCTGATTCATTTATTATTTACCAAATCAAAATTAACACATTCATCTCTGAGGTAAAAACTAAAGTTACTTCTGATTTCCTATGATAAAGGAAATAAAATCAGTAATTTTAAATATCTCCAAACTTTTAAAAATTCACTGCAATATCAAATATGACTTAAAAAACTCTCCTTAATAGTGAAAGATAACATAATGAAAATCGAATACCCTAATTTACATGGGAGAGCTTGTAGAATCTGTATTAACAAAATTAGTATTCCTAAATAAATATCTAATGACATGTGGTAAGCACAGTAATAACAGTAATGTGTTGCTTAATTTCTTTATGAAATATGTAGAACAAAATTCCATCTGTAATTAATGTTCTCATTTTATTCAATTGCACTAATCAAGCTACACTTTAATATGGCATAAATTTAATTTTGCCACAAGCACCCCTCAAAGCTTTTGCAGATTGTCTAGAAATGTAAAATAGCGCAAAAAATAGTTTATTTTAAAAACTATTTTAATGAGGAATATTTTTCCTTTTAATAGTTTTCAGCTATTATACAGCTGTAACAGGATTTATCACTGGATTCATCTCCAAAAATTAAAGATATGTTCACCCCAGTCCCTTCATGCACCACAATAAAAATGCCAAGCCAGTTTCCTCTCTGCTTTCTCACACCCTTTTTGTATCTGGATGCACCCTGTTTTCTACAGAAATCATCATTATATCAGTAAAAAAACCTTTTTCATACCCTTTTGGTGAGTATATGTCATCTATCAGTCTCAATATCCAAACTAAATTTTGGTAAGGGTCTGTCCTAAGTCAGCAAAGTAATCACAGTAATTCAATATCTAAGCAAAATGATACTTTCATCTTACATAGAAGTAAACCTAAACATAGAGCAAGATTACTTGCCCCTTCAGAGTGCAGGCTGCAGGACCCAACTTGAGCTAAAATTGTAGATCTGACAATTAATTGCAGATGTGCGATTAAACCTTAATTATTTAATTTATATTAACAAAGAACATAGTATAAGACTCTCACCATACCAAAAATTTTAAAAAGTGAAGCATAATTTCAAACATATATACCACAATCTTTGACCACAATATAAATCAACCAAAAATTAATATTAACCATTAATTTTCTTTCCCTAGAAGTCTCAAATCTTAAAAATTATATATTGTACTAATTTAAAGTGTTATATATAAAATACTTCAACTTCTCAAAATGGTGCTGGGAAAACTGGCTGACCACATGCAGAAGATTGAAACAAGACCCCTACCTATCCCCCATACACAAAAACTAACCCTAAATGGATCACAAACCTCAATGTAAAACCTCAAACTGTAAGAACCTTAGAAAATGCAGGAGACGCTCTTACGGAAACTGGAACTGGCAACCGATTCCTGATCAAAACCTGAAGTGCCCAGGCCATAAGAGATAAGATAGACAAGTGGGACCTCATTAAACTGACAAGCTTCTGCAAAACCAAAGAAACCAACAAGAGAGCAGGGAGACAGCCTACAGACTAGGAAAAAATATTTGCCAACTCCATGTCTGACAAAGGCCTAACTGCAAGGATCTACAAAGTACTCAAACGTGCTGAAAAGAAAAAAACAAACAACCCCATTACAAAGTGGGCAAAAGATATGAATAGACATTTCTCAAAAGAAGACATATGAGCAGCCAACAGATACATGATCATCAAGGAGATGCAAATTAAAACTACATTGAGATACCACCTAACTCCAGTCAAATTGGCCATCATCAATAACTCAAAAAATAAAATTCTGGAGAAGATGTGGTGAAAAGGGAACACTTCTACACTATTGGTGGGAATGCAAACTAGTACAGCCTCTGTGGAAATCAGTGCGGCGATTCCTAAAACTCCTAAATA
Source organism: Cephalopachus bancanus (assembly GCA_027257055.1). Classification (NCBI taxonomy): domain Eukaryota; kingdom Metazoa; phylum Chordata; class Mammalia; order Primates; family Tarsiidae; genus Cephalopachus; species Cephalopachus bancanus. The sequence goes on along the minus strand of JAPVLO010000024.1, from coordinate 7,719,752 downwards.
TTTACCTTCCATATGATCCCACAATCCCCCTACTGGGAATATACCCGGAAGAACTCAGGTCACTCTATAAAAAAAGATACCTGCGCACGTGTGTTTATCGCAGCATTGTTCACAATAGCAAGAACATGGAACCAACCATGCTGCCAATCAAAAAAGGACTGGATAAAAAATGTGGTACATATACACAATGGAATATTATGCAGCCATAAAGAAGAACAAAATCAGGAACTTCACAGCAATGTGGATGGAATTAGAGCTTATAATACTGAGTGATCTCTCGCAGAAACAAAGAGATGAGTATCACATGTTCTCACGCATAAGTGGACCTTGAACAACTACCATATTACTGTAAGAAAGGGATTGAAAGTAGCGGGAAACTCTGGGGGGATAGCTGGGAGTGACTGTAGTCGATATCCACCTGGGGAAAGGAGAGGCACACCTCATCAATAAGGGTATTTGCACAATAAACATTTGTATACATAACCCTGAATTGTACCCCAAAATTTCAAAATGAAAATTAAAAGGGAAAAAAAAAAGAAATTACTTGTCATCAACTCCTACATCAGGGATTATGAAATTAGGGCTCATGAATTCAGTTGACTTAATAGAACATCAAGGGGGTGTCTGAACCCCCCAGATTATGCATTTTATGTACACGGAGATATATGTATGGGGGAAGAATCAATAGATTTTTTGCTAAATTCTTAATGTAATCTGTGTCCCTCAGATTTTAAGGCCACTGTCCTAACATTATTTTTGTCAGATATTCAAAACTAGATGCTCCTTGTCTGAAATGCTGTCTTTGGTGAGAAATGTGCAAAAGAATCAAGGGTCACACATACGACAGATTTTACTCCTTGAGTCTGATGGAATACACTCACTCTTAGCCAAAGCTCCTCCTCCCTAGAGTCCTGTTGCCCTCCCAGGGATCACCTCCACATTGGAATAAAAGTCCTTGTTCTGGGGCCACCCTTTATTCATCACTTATGATTCTGTCATTGTTTAAATGTAAAAAAAAAATTTATTATGTGTCTCCCTCTCTTGTACCCTTTCATTAATTATTTCACTACTTGAATAAAGATATGCTCACAAAAGAGAAAGAAAGAAAGAAAGAAAGAAAGAAAGAAAGAAAGAAAGAAAGAAAGAAAGAAAGAAAGAAAAAGAAAACAGGGTAAAGAAAATAATAAACAAGTAATTGACATTAATGGGTGAGATAAAGCAGAATAGTCACACTTATGTTTGTTGTTACATATATTAAGGGAAGACTTTGGAGGTAAGGATCTATTGTGATCCTAGAGTGGAGGCTCTGGGAGTCACAGAAGAGTACTACATAATAATAGAAGATTATCAAAGTGAGATTACAAGTGAAGGAGAAATTTTAATGTAACTATTAAATATTTAAACATGTTTAAATCTCAACTTGGTATACGAGATGATTTTAAAATTGTAGACCCTAACCTCGTAATAGGAGATAATGTTGTATATAAACATTTTCAGGATTTGTTCCATTAGTCAACTTTATGGCCAATGTGTAACTGTAGAACGGGAAAAACGAAAGTTATTTTATACTGCAGCCCAGAGTGAAATGGCCTAGACTAGAAACAGTCTAGGCAGACCAGCAATTTTCCATAAGACTCAAATCCACCCAGAGAAAAAAAAATGGAAGAGCTAATTCTAATCTGAGTTAAAGAAAAATGGCAAAAATAATTAATTATGATTATATTTATATTATGAATGGAAAGTAAAGTCTCCCATTAGACATGATAGTAGAAAATAAGGCAGTCTGTTCTTAATAATTAAACAATATATAAATTAAAAAACATTGTAGATTTTTTGCAGTAGGCCATTGGCATAATGCCAAAGTAAAAAATATATATATATATATTTTATATTTATATTTATATTTATATTTATATTATATATATATATATATATATAAATAATGATCCAATATGGCACCTTTCAAGTATTTGAATGTCAGATAGTCCAGTTTAAAACATCAAAATAAATATATACACAAAATATTAATAATGACCTATAGAAAAATACATCTGGAAAAATATTTTCCTTTTCAATTGAGTTAGTTGTTTTAACGGCACTACTCATCAGTGGGAATGGACTATTGTTTCACATGCCTTCACATTAGCCATTCCCACTGTGACTATTTGCCCACAATTGACTGTTTCCTTAGACATGGAAGTTGCCCATCAGGATAGTAATATGAATACAATAGGTCTTAGAGGTTACCACCCCTAATTTACTCCCAATTTTTTTTCGCTCTCTTTTCAACAATTCAATGCAAACTCTGTAAATGTCCTTAGAAATCACCTAACGTCTCAACCTGCAGATGTTGAGTAAGGAAATCATGTTGATATGCTTAAAGGAGAGACTTAGGGATGAGATCTGATAAGAACTAATAACTGGGCTCCGGCGATCCTTCCAAGTAGCTGGAATTACAGGCATGCGTTACCACTCCCAGTTGATTTTTTGATTTATTGTAGAGATGAGGTCTCGCCGCCCAGGCAGGTCTCAAACCCACAGGTTCAGGCAATCTATTCACCTCAGCCTCCCAAGGTGCGGGATTACAGGCTGAGCCACCGAGCCCGACTAAGGTGTAGGTTTTTTAATCCTGGTATCTCTTTCCTTGGCTTGCAGGTTTCTGCCTTCTTTTTGTTTCCTCACATGACATTTTACCTATTGCTACACAGCTCTTATGTCTCCTCCTCTTCTTATAAGGACCCCAGACATATAGAATTAAGGTGCCAGCCTAACAGCCTCATTTTTACTTATTCACCAGTTTAAAGATTTTACTTTCAAAGATGGTTGCATTCTGAAGTATTATGGTTTGGTACTTGACTATGAATTTTGGTGGGACATAATTCTGGCTATAATATCATTTTCCATGAGCACATACATATTCTAACTACAGGCTACATTTTTTTTTCACACTAAGTGGGTGGCCAGGTGTAAAACAACTCTACCCATATGGACGACTTTTCCACCATTTAGGCCACGATTGTACTAACATGACCATAAACCATTTCCAGCTTGCACCTGCATATTGAAATAATATGATGAACCAAACTTTTATATTTTCTTCTTTTGTCAGCTGTGCATATTCAGTTCCAATGAACTGAAGAACAGACTATGAGAAAACACTTGTAGATAACATGAGAATCTAACTATTGGTACACACAGTTTGCATTTACATTCAGACCCTGCTTGATCTTGATCTCAGATGTATTATCCGTCTTGTAATGAATTGCTGTTGAATGCCCCTAAACTTATAATTTAGTATGTCTGACAGTAGCAAATCCATGATTTTTGTATGGCTACATAGTCACTCGATGTTTCATGGCTAGAGAAATTTTCCTAACAAAGTCATTCAGTCACTTATCTGCTAATTACTCTTAACCAATGTAACTGTATATCTTTTTGCACTTCGTTATCGTTGTGACTATTCTTTTAAACACACTTCATCAATTGAAACAGGCCTGGTTCTATGGGGCTAATTCTGGAAGAGACCCAGACTTGATTTTTTTTATATATTCATGAAGAAACAATTTATATAACAACTCACATTACTTTAAAAACAAAAGTAATTATATAATTTTCAAAGGTTACTCTCGAATTTATTGAGTCCACATATGTCATGACTTTGTTTTATGATTGATTTACTTGTTATAATATGAGAAAATGACAAGGATCCTCTCAAATTATTAAGTTACAAGTGAATTGCATAACTATTGCCATGAATACAAGGCTAAATCAACCTCAGGTTGATTCATTAGAGTGTGAATCTTAGAATCTTGATATGAGGAAATAAATGGAACAGCTGCTTGGTGTTGACTTACAACTTTGTTGTAAATAGCTGAATAGATGTTGTCCTCTTGGGAGATTAGTATTTAATCTTTTAACTGGAAATTTCAATGCATTCATCCCTCGGGACAAGTTCACAGTTGTAAAATTTGAAAGCTAGAGTACCTCCCATGAATAAATAGTTCTGAAAAGATCATTTATCCTACCTGAGACTTTTATCATTTGAATGTTTATCTGATTATGCTGCATCAGGGCATGCCTCAAGCAGGGCAATCAAAGTTCATCTCGACTGAGTTATGAAGGAGAATGGATAAGAATTAACAACAACAACAAGAATATCTGATTGAATTCAAATACCAAAGAAGGACAAGAAAGATCTTGAAAATAAAGCAACGTATGTTATGTATTTGAATAAAAGTCATCATTGTTCTTTCAGAAAAAAAACAAGCACTCAACTTGACCAATAGTAATTGTTCCCTGGATGCTCATAACAAATGGATAGAGTCTGCAATCTCTCTAACTAAATTTTCTGGTAATTTAAGAAAATCTATATTTTATTGAAAACAACAACAAGAAAACCATCTTGGACAAATCAACTAAACTGTAATTTAGAAAAATAAACTAAGACAGAAATGAAAAAAAGTGATATATTCAATTTGGAGAAAGATATTTCCAATTATGGGAACTTTATTTCAAAGACATTTAATTTTTTATGTGCATTTCTATGATGATTAGTGATGTTGAACTTTTTTTTTTCAAGTATCTTATGGTCATTTTTATATTTTTCTTTTACAGTCTGTGATTTCTTTTAGATTTTTTTTTTAGCTGATACATAAAAACACATATTTACAGAGTTAGTGTGTGTTTTTACACATTAAAAAAAAGTATAATGATAAAATCAGGGCAACTGCAATATCCATGACTTTAAACATTAATCAGTTCTTTGCATTTGGGAACATTCCAAATGTTCTCTTCTAGCTATCTTGAAATACACTATAAATTTTTTTTAACTATAGTCATCCTACCATGCCAATGGTGAGTGAATTGCCTGAGCCCATGGGTTTGAGACCCACCTGGGCAACTTGGTGAGACCTCATCTCTACAATACATCAAAAAACTAGCCTGGTGTGGTAACACGCACCTGTAGTTCCAGCTGGAACTTCTAGTTGGAAGGCTGAGGCGGAAGGATCGCCGGAGCCCAGCTGATCGAGGCTGTGGTGGTTGGGAGCGGCCACTGCACTCCAGTCTGGGCAACAGAGTGAGACTCCAACTCAAAAAAAAAAATAGATTTTATTTTTCTATTTAACTATATATATGTACCCATAAACCATTCTCTTCATCTTAATCCCCACTCTACACTTCTCATTCTCTGGTTCTGCACACCATCGTTCTGCACACAATCTCCATGAGAACAGTTTTTTTTTGCTCCCACATTCAAGTGAGATAATGCAATCATTCTTTCTGTGCCTGGCTTACTTCACTTAGCATGTCCTCTAGTGCCATTTCTGTTGCTGCATCACTGGTGTTTATTTTTTTGTATGGCTAAAAAATATTCCATTATGCATTTATACCACGTTTTCTTTATCCATTCATCAATTTTTGGACACTTAAGTTGGTTTCATATCTTGGATACTGTTACTAGTGCTGCAATAAACATAATATTTTCCTAATCATTAGCATAAACATAAACACTCTATCCATCAGACAAACAATTAATTATCAGGGTATATAAAAAATTCAAACTTAAAAAATAATCCAATCAAAGTAGGCAAAAGCTCTGAATAGTTATTTCTCAAATGAATATTTACAAATGCCTAACAGGTATATAAACAAATCCTTAATATTCCCAATCATCAGAAAAATGCAAATTAAAATCTCAATGAGATATCATCTCACCTCAATTAAATGGCTATTACCAAAACGTCAAAAAATAACAGATGTTGGTAAGGAGAATGCTTGAACACTGTAGGTGAGACTCTATACTAGTACAAAAGCATTTAATTTAAAAGTTAAAATCATGTTAATGCCATTTCAGAGTATATACTTCCATCAGTATAAATATAAAATTATTGCTTAGTCTCATTATAATATTTCTTTTGAAAAACTATAGCAGCCGGGCTCAGTGGCTCAGTTTGTAATCCCGTGCCTTTGGGAGGCTGAGGTGAGTGGATTACCTGAGCCCGCGGATTTGAGACCCACCTAGGCAGCGAGACCTCATCTCTACAATAAAAAAAAAGTCAGCCGGGCGTGGTAGCGCATGCCTGTAATTCTGGCTACTTGGAAGGCTGAGGTGGAAGGATTGCTGGAAGGATCGCCGGAGCCCAGCAGGTCGAGGCTGCGGTGGCTGGGAGCGGCCACTGCACTCCAGTCTGGGCAACAGAGTGAGACTCTAACTCAAAAAAAAAAAAAAAAAGAAAGAAAGAAAAACTATAGCTACAAAGGAACATAATTTTTACTTTCCCATCTTTCCCATCTATGTCTAAAGTTCTCTTAAAGGTAACAGAAAGGAAAAATTTACTAAAAAAATTATATCATATTTATGCTTATATACGCATGAATGTGTAGCTGTCAGATAAATTATTTCCATTTTCTATAAAAATGAACAAAAACTTAATACAGATGAGTATAAGATTGAAGTTAAACTTTATAAATTGCATGTTCATAAATTTTTGTATTTCAATTTGTAGAGCCATAATACAAATGTTACAGGTATACGGAAAGATATTTAATATCATTAATTATCAGGAAACATTCAAATAAAAACTATAAAAATATCACCTCATTCCTGTTAGAATGACCATTAAAACAATAAAAATAAATATAAGTGTTGACAAAAATGTAAAGAAGTTAGAGCCCTTATAAACTGTTGGTAGAAAAGTAAGATGGTATGGAGGCTATTGAAGAGTATGAAGTTTTCTCAGAAAACCAAAAATAAAGTTACCATATGATACATCAGTCCCACTGAGGGATATCTAAAAGCACTAAATTCAGGATCTTGAAAACCTGTCTACACTCCCTTGATCACTGCAACATTATTCACAGTTGCTGAGATATGTAACAACTCGTGTCCATCAACAGATGAATAGATAAAGATAATGTGTTATGTACATACAATGAAATAGTATTCAGTCTTTAAAAAGAAGGAATCCTAACATTTGCAACAACATGGGTAACCTGAAGGACACTATGCTAAGTGAACTAAGGCAGTCACAGGGGAGCAAATACTGCATAATTTCACTGATATGAAGTAGCTATAATAGTCAAACTCATAGAAGCAGATAATAAAATAGTAGTTGCCAAAAGTTGGGATCAGGGGGAAATAAGAGTTTTTCTTGGAGGTTACTGTCAATAGGTATAACGTTTTAGTTATACTAGCTGAATATCTTCTAGAAATTTGCAGTTCAGCGTGGTACCTATAATTAAAAATACGATTGTGTGTACTTCAGAAATGTTAGTAGGGTAGATTTCATGTCAAGTGTTCTTACCAGAAAATCCCACAAATCTAATAAATAAATAAATAAACAAATAAATAAGTTAATTAATTAAAAGGAACACAAGTAAACTTTGGGAGGTGTGTGGCATATGTCTATTACTTTGACTGTGGTGATAGTATCATGCTGTTTACATATGCCTAGATTTATCAAGCTGTTTTCATCAGAGCTACTTAAGAGAAAGATTCTGATACAGTAAAATAGCAAAATGAACTGATTTCAAGAATCCTGCCAAAAGCCAGATCGAAGAACAAAAATATCATTAGAAACACTATGAGCTGGGCGCAGTGGCTCATGCCTGTAATCTCAGCACTTTGGGAGACAGAGGTCAGAGAATTGCCTGAGCCCAGGGGTTCAAGACCAACTTGGGCAACTTGGCGAGGCTGCTTCTCTACTGTAAATCAAAAACGTACCCAGGTATGGTGGCATGTGCTTGTGGTTCCAGCTACTTGGAAGGCTGAGTCAGAAGGATCATCTAAGCCCGTAAGGTCGAGAGTGCCACTGCACTCTAGCCTGGACAATGGAGTGAAAGTCCTACTCAAAAAAGAAAAAAGAAGAAGAAGAAGAAGAAAAGAAAAGAAAACGCTATAGTTAGGAATATAACCTCTATCACTTACTAAATTAGAGGTCTTAGACTAGTTGTTTAACCTCTCTGTGTCGTTATCTTCTCATCTATAAGTCAGAGATAATTATACCTACTTTATAAGGATTTTTTTTGTTCATTTAAATGTGTTAATAAATAAATAAAAAATCTCTTGATGCTCACAATAATTCAAAAACTATTAGCAATTAATTGTAAATTAAAGTAAAATATGTGATTTAGAATAAAATATATAAAAGCTAGAATTATAAAAACTACAATTTAATAATTAATATATTAAATCGAGGAAGTGGAAGAGATTACTTCCCAAAACAAAATAAAAGTTTAAAAACTAAAAAGGATATTTTTTCTAAATCAAAAAAAATCAACTGACATTATAATAATAAACTCTTCAACAATACAACTTTGAACATTCAGTTCAAAAAAGTTTATTGACTACCAGTGGATAAGAAAAGTAAGTTATGACATGTGCATACAGTGGGATAATGCACAGTATGAAACAGAGCTGAGTGATTTTGAGGAAGAGGCACCTACAATGTGTTTTTCATAAGAAAAATAAGTTTAAGAATGGTAACTGAGCCGGGCTCGGTGGCTCAGTCTGTAATCCCGCGCCTTTGGGAGGCTGAGGTGAGTGGATTGCCTGAGCCCGCGGGTTCGAGACCCGCCTGAGCAGCGAGACCTCATCTCTATAATAAATCAAAAAATCAGCTGGGCATGGTGGCGTAATTCCGGCTACTTGGAAGGCTGAGGCGGAAGGATCGCCGGAGCCCAGCAGGTAGAGGTTGCGGTGGCCGGGAGCGGCCACTGCACTCCAGTCTGGGCGACGGAGTGAGACGCCAACTCAAAAAAAAAAAAAGAATGGTTACTGTGGCATGAAAATACTTATATAGAAATTAATGTGTGTGGTATTTGAGAAAACTAAAATAAAAGAAAGTAACTGAAAGCTTTTCATTCAAAAGCAAGTCTTGTTGCATATTCTGTTAGGTGGAAGAGAGAGATGAGAAATGCTGTTAATGTGCTATACCAGAGGAAACATCTTTAGTTTAGATTATTATCTTTAATCATGAGAATGACTTTCTTATTCTAAACAAATAAGTTTGAAGCTGCATTTAAAAACTTGTTTTCTTGATCGTTACATTTACAGAAAGCAATTACATTTAAAAGAAGTGTTTTCACATTTAAAGGTATGTTTCCTAAAAAATAATCTGTGTTGGAAGATAAACAGATGACATCTTGTGACTTGTTTGTAGATTTCCAGATAGGGCCCTTGAAGCAAAAGCAAGGAAAAAAATATCAGGAGAACAAACAGTTCCAGCAGGCAACAGAAAAGAAGGGAAGCCACATAACTGGTATCAGGAAGATACATGAGAGGCTCTGCTGATTGGAATTGGAGGTAGAGCAACCAGAATTTTACAAAAACAGTGTACTTATCTTAGCATTCCAATAAAAATGATTTACGCTTAATGACATACCAACAGGAGTCAATAGTTGTGTTTCAGTGTACAATACGAATATCATCTGAGGTAAAGTGCAATGGTTTAAACAAAGAACATAAATACCTAATAGCTCTGTCTAAGGCCTCTGCATTTCTAGCTCAGTGAGGGTTGCCGGAGGCAACTCCACGAGCAGTGAAAGTATCTGGTTTTAAAACTAAGAGTTGCAGTTAAAGGGTTTTATCTTACTTCCATGGCAGAATGTCAGCAGATAAATGTAAAGGTTCTGGCAAAAGAAAAAGCATGTTTCTAGTTGAGTCTAAAATGTCTATTGTTCTCATGCTAACAAGTTTTAAAAGACTAAATAGGATTTAATATCCTCTAATATTCTCAAATAGTAAAATTTTATTAATGTTTAGATTGTGGAATACATAACTCTTTTGCTGTAATTTTGGCTTTTCTATAATCTTTCTTTTAACAAATATTAATTCTCACTGTAGCCATTTCCCATATTACAGACTTGAATCATAAAACTTTTTAAAATCTGGTGAAAATGATGAATTGGTTCTCTATAAAAAATGTGCATTCATGCATAGGAAAATATGCAAACAATTTCAAGGCATTTATGGACTTCTTGCAGGCAAAGTTTAAAATACATGTTCCAGAGAAGATATATTTAAATAGGTCTTTGCTATTTTCAGCATCAAAATCACATCCACTACAGCAGAAGAGACTGGCTGAGGGTTAATGATTGAGTGAACAGTGAATAGTGCATGCACAGCTTCTTGACTAGAAGAAGACCATCAAACAAGAGTGATTCTACATGAATAATGGATGGCTTTTTTTTTTTTCCTTTGTGTTAACTGAAAAAGTAAAAGAACTTCAGGTCTCAGAAAATAGAAAAATCAAATCAAAAAAATTCTAGAACTTTATGTTCTGAGACTGGAACACTATAGATACAGCACTATAGGTACTACACAAAAGGGGCTATTATAATTTTGGAATACAAAATGGAATTATTTTAGAGTTCCTATGCTCCTTAGGAACTTCACTGCGTACATTATAAGGTCTCTATATTGTTACCTTCTATTTATTGACATATAAACCTTTGATATAGTAAACCTTATTAAGTGATATGCATACAAAAATGTGTATAAATCATAAGTATATAGCTCAGTATATAATTTTTTAAAAGTGTATACGATTATGTAACTACAATACAAACCTAGAAATACAAGATTAATTCAGAAATCCCCTACTCTCTTTTCTGGTTACTCTCTCCATCTCTTATCCAAAGTAGGCTCTACCTTGGCCTTTAAAATGATAGACAACTTTTTGTACTATATTTACATAGACATATATATACAGGTATATATATTTGCATTTTACTTCTTTCAGTCAATACATATTTTTGTGGTTCACTTAAATTGTCTAACTTTAGTTTATTTATTTATATTGAAGTATAGTAGCCTATCATAAGTACATATGTAAAAATGCAAATCACCATTTATGAAAAACTGTTCAAGATATTTTAGTTTATATCAAGTTTATGGCTATTCCTATTACATAGAAGTAGAATTGTGAGCCCACTTGACATATGCAGTCTTATCCTTAGGAGATACTTCACAGAGGTTTCCAAACTGTTGGACAAATTTACAATGCAATCAAATCATAAGAATTCCAATTACTTTAGGTTCTGGTTAATATTTGATATTATTGATTTAAAAAATTATTTGAGTAGGTATATAGAGGAATTAAAGTGTGGTTTTAATTATAGACCATTAATTAAAAAACACAGTGAGAGGACTCAACTACTTGATTACACATTTTAGCATAAAGATATGGTATTCATGAAAATACACTATTGTACAGTAAGTCATACATCAGTATAGAGGAGTGTCTAAAATTAAACCCTCACATAGATAGTCAATTTTCAACAAATATTTAAATGAAACACAATACAGAAAAGATAATCTTTCCAACAAATATCGTAACATTTGGGGATCAGTATGATGTTAACTTAAGATAGAGCATAAATTTAAATGTAAGAACTAAAATTAAAAATTTTTAAAGAAAATATTAAATAAATATTTGTGACCATGGATTAAACAAGCTTTTTTAAAAAATTTCAAATGTTATATACTCTAAAGAGAAAATTGATATCTTGAAATTAATCATAAATTAAAAGTTCTCTCTGAATGACAGTTAAGAAAATAAAAAATATAACAGTTTGAGAGAATTGGATATTTAATAAAGGGCTTGAGTCTAAAATGCATATAATTTTTTGCAACTTAATAATAAGATGACACCTAATTTAAAAAGTTGAGCAACATTTTTCAACTAAAATGAACAAACACTTCATCAAGTCATATATATGCATGATAAGTGAGTCTGTGATAAGATGCTCAACATTAATAGTTATTAGGGAAATGCAAATTTGAACCATAATGGATATTACTACGTGCCTACTAGAATAGCTAAAATTAAAATGACTGACATTACCAAGTTCTTGAGAATTTGAAAAACTAGGACTTTCAAGTAACTGAGGAGGTAAGCAGAAAGCTGATCAACTGCAAAATAGTACAGTCATTTTGGAAGACAACTTGACAGTTTCTTGTAAACTAAAATGTGTACTTACTATGTGATCTAGCAATCTCATTGCCAGGTTTTATCTAAGAGAAATGAGAATAAATATCTCCACAAAGCCTTCTATGCAATATATTAAGAAGTTGTCTTAATAATGTGCCCCTCCAGCAAACAAATTGCATCAACTATGACAAATAAACAAATGTTGATATACACATACAGCAATAAAAACAAGCAGAAAACTATTGCTGATACTTTCATCTGGATTATCACCAAAGCATTATACCATATGAAAAATGTCACACAAAAAGCCTTCATGATTTTGCTCATATTATAGCCTGGAAAAGCAAACATGATAATGAAAAAAACAAAGCAATAGTTCCCTATGGAATTAACAGACGAAGGGTTGACTGAAAGGGAGAAGTGTTTAGGACATTTTCTAGATCTTGATTGAGGTAGGGGTTAAAAAATGCATACATTTATAAAATTTCCGAAACCGTATACTCAGAATAATGAATTTTACCTTATGTAAGTTAAATCCTTCTCATATCTCTTATAAAATATGTATGTTTGGGATTAATGGAAGGGTTAACATTTTTATTTTTTTAATTTTTGAGTCAGAGTCTCACTCTGTCACCCAGGCTGGAATGCAGTGGCATGCTCATGACCACCACAGTCTCGACCTGCTGGGCTCAGGTGATCCTTCAATCTCAGCCTTCCAATTAACTGGAACTACAGGTATACGCCACCATGCCCAGCTAATTTTTTGATTTATTGTAGAGATGAGGTCTCGCCAAGTTGCCCAGACTGGTCTCAGACCCAGGGGCTCAGGCAATCCTCTCACCTCGGCCTCCCAAAGTGCTGGAATTATAGGCATGAGCTATCATGCCTGACTCTGGGTTTAACATTTAACATTCATTGTGGAAGATATTTTGATAATGATTTCACTGTTCTGTGTCAAAAAGATCAAAAGACTATAAAAATTATTCTACTCTAATGAAGTCGGTGGAGAAAGGAAGACAAAGTACATTGCATTTGTGCAATGCACAAACCATTCAGTGGTTATATTCTTCTTTCAATGCATTTTTTTTCTCTTTGCACTTCAGTTTGGGAAGTTCTTATTGCCTTATTTCAAACTCACCTGCTCTTTTCTTAACCATGTTCAGTCTATTGAATGCATCAAAGTGTTCTTCGTTGATGTTACAGTGTTTATGGTATAGAGTATTTTCTTTCTATTGTTTCTTAGATTTATTTATCTCTGTTTTGTTAATCATCTGGCTTTGCATGTTGTCTACCTTTTCTATTAGAGCCCTTAACATATCAATCATATTTATTTTAAATTTTCTGTTTAATAATATCAAAATTTGTGTTGAATCTAAGTCCAGTTCTGGTGTTGCCCTATATTTTCAGACTGTGTTTTTTTCTTATCTTTTAGCATAGTTAGCAATTTTTTCATTGAAGGAGAGACGTTATCATGGATAATAGGAACTGTGGAGAATAAGCCTTCAGTGTGAAGTTTTGTCTTAAACTAACTAGGACTTGTTGTATTAACATATACTGTAAGTGCCAGAGACTTCGAATTTCTTCTTTTTATTTATTTATTTCTTTTTTGGGTGTGTTTTGGTTTTCTCAAGAACATTTTCTTAGAGTCTGTGCCTTACATATCTTTCAGCAATAATTCACTGTTTTTTCATATTAGAATCCTGTGGATGTGGTAATAAGGGGAACCATTCTATAATCCCATGATTGACTATGAGTATTTTCTTGAGTCCTTGACTCTGGGCTGTGATCTCCCCCATTATCCTCTTAGTTGAGACAGGAAGAATAGAAAGAACTTGAGTTGGGTAAAAGCCCTTCTACTTAAGTGAGCTAAGACTCAGATAACATCTTTTCAGTAGGGGGTAGGACTTTTTAAGGGTATTTTATTTTCCTTAGTTTCAAGGAGTACATGTTCATGCAGGTTTGGGCTTCTGTTGAGATTGTCACCCAAATGGTAAGCATAATACCCAATAGGTGGTTTTTTTAACTTTTGCTTTTTCTTATTCTTCTATCTTAGGTGTCTCCAGTTTCAGCTGTTTCCATTCTTATGCTCATTTGTAACCAGTGTTTAGCTCCCACTTTTAAGTGAGAAGATGTGATATTCTGATTTCTGTTTCTGTGTTATTCACTTAGAATAGTGGCCTTCAGCTGTATTCATATGGTTGCAAATAAAATGATTTCATTCTTCTCATAGCAGCATCATATTCCATGGTGTATATGTACCACATTTTCTTCTTTCAACCCACAGTCGATGGGAAACTAGATTGGTTCCATGTTTTTGCTATGGTGAATAGCGCTGTGATTAACATATGAATACAAGTGTCTTTTTGGTAAAACAAGTAATGCTACTTTGGACATATACACAGCAGTGGAATTGCAGGGTCAAATGTTAAATCTACTTTTAATTCGTTGAGAAATTGTCAAACTACTTTCCACAGGGGCTGAACTAGCTTCCATTCCCACTAACAATGAGTGAACATTCCCTTTCTTCGCAACCTTATCATTATTAATCGTTTTTTGACATAATAATAGCCATTCTGACTAGTGTGAGATGATATCTTATTGTAGTTTTGATTTGCCTTTCACTAATGATTAATGAAGTTGAGCATTCTTCTATGTTCATTGAATGCTTGCATGTCTTCATTTGAGGAAGTGTCTGTTCATGTACTTTTCTCACTTTTAAAGGTGATTATTAGTTTTGTTTTGTGTTGTTTTGTTTTTTTCTGTTAATTCATTTAAGGTCTTCTGGATTCTGGATATTCTAGAAATATTTTTAAATGGTCATTTTCTCCTCCTCTGCCAGAATGACAAAGAGTCTGTGTTGACTGTTGGCTCTTTACCTTGAGAAACTTGAGAGTCTTCTAAAGGTAAAACCCACAAAAATGTGAGGTCTGCCTAAGACTACAACCTCTTAGAGTTTCTCATTTCCTTGCTAGTATACACACAACAGCAGTTGCTGATGAGTCTACAGCAACTCATCAAAAATGTAATTTAAGTTTTTATATTTCCTTTGGATCTGCTCTAGATAAGCATATCCTTTGTCTGTGGACCTCTGTGGTCACCTGTGTCCCTAGGCTTCAGGGTGTGGTAAGCTTTATCATCTCAATTATATGATGGGTCCAAGACATTTGTTGATTTTCAGTTCCTTTAGCTTTTTACTTGATATAAGTTTGGGAATGACAACTTCCAATTTCTTTATATGTCAAAATTAAAACCAGAAATCTCTTCATCTTCCCATATGACTTTTCAGCTGTTCTCTGCCATTTGGTATCTAAAGTGCTCTGTCTTCTATCTGCTGACTAGATATTGCTGCTGCGATTCTGTCATAATCACTTATTTCTAAATGCTTTTCTGCATTTCATCTGATATTTATTTTATAACTGACTTAGTATCTTCAACTTTCAGCTTGCTTGTTTCTATATTGCACAAATTACAAAGGTGACAGTGAACACGTCATATCACAAAACACATATGCACCAAGAAAAACTAAATACTGAGCCTAGGTTGGAAACAACTCCAAATTTCTAAATCTCAATAGCAAAACCAAAAAAGTTAGAGTGCACTTTAAAATGAAACACACCTGAAGCATTTCAGTAGGAATATTTCAAAGACTAATTTTACTTTTGAAATTATATTGCCTTTTCATTAAGGATAGATTGAATTTAGAGATGAACTATATCATGACAGTGAAAAGAAAGGACTTTAAGATACTTAAAATTTCAGAACAGTGACTCTAAGGTTAGTCAAAAAGGTCCTTACACGTGAGAAAAGTATGCTTAGTTATACTAATAAAAAGTTCATACTGAGTGTAAAGTTAGACAAATAGTATTACTGCTTCTCTGAATTAAGATATGGATATATGAAACACCTATACTGTAATCTCTTAGTAACCCGAATTGCAGGCATTTTTCGAAGACCAAATAACAAATGAATTTGCCAAAGTGCCCAAATGTATTAATTACCTCAATCTCAGTGGAATTTTCTTAAAAATAAGCTATGATTTAATATACTTTAAGAAATTAGTTTTTAAATAATTAACGAATTAAACATTTAGAGCTGTTTAGAAAATTAATAATGAGACATGCATATTTTATCATTTAAACTTTTCTAAAGGAATTATCTACTTAATTGATTGTCATACCCTTAGTCAATAATTTATTATAGTCTAAAAAATTTTTTATAGTAGATATGTATTTTTAAAAATTGAACCACTTTTGTATGTCTCCAAAATTTTAACACTATCTGACACTAAGAAATCCTTAGTTTAAGAAGAATTTTACATGAAATAAACTTTGTTTTGAATAAGAAATAAACAAGTAAGTAAACATTTGTAGGCGTGAAGTAACTGAAAATCCTATAACAGTGAGTATAAATTTATTTAATGTTTGACTTTAGGCCACCAAAATTAAAACTGATTTGTGAAACTATCAGAAGCTCTGCTGAATTTTATTAAATATCTCGTAATATTTTGTGGTATATGGTAACATTATCACTCGTGGTATTTCTGCATATATTTGTCCTTGCAGCATGGCTTTGCAAATTTTCACATCAGGAATTTTTCATTTTCCTATGACTTAAATCTGGGTTGATTTGATTATTTTTTCAACTAAATTATTGTGATAGTTCAAGTTTAAAGACCAGGCCTAAACAAGACCTAGTAGCTTTCACTCTAAAGCAATTGGAATCCTCAAGGCTATTCTTTTTAAGAAGAGTCATATGACCCATTGTACCATTATTCAGTAGGAGAGTTTGCCACCTACCCTGTATAAGAATGAAGTCAGCCAACATTATCCAGCCTTTAGTTATATCAACAGCAAACAAAAAGCAAATGAAAGAGACTTCAGTAAAGATTAGCTGAGTAGAGCAAGGAACAGAAGAATATTTCTTCAGACTCAGTATTGAGTAATAGATTGTTGATCTAAGTCACTAAATGTAGGAGTGGTTTGTTACACAGTAAAAACTACTTGATACATACTTTTATTTTGAAGTAGTAATCTTTTTATGGCAACCTAATTGAGATATTATTCACATATAATAAAATTCATCTTTTTGTGCTTGTAATTAGCTTTTTAATATATTCATAGAGTTGTATAATCATCCTCAATACCTAATTTTTGCACATTCACATGACCCATAACAAAACCATGTACCAAATTCTCCCCACGCCTCCGCCCTTGACAAAACTAATCTAGAGATTTGTTTGTTATGAACTTCCATATAAATTAAATTGTAAATTATAAAATATTTTGCATTGATTTATTTTATTCAGCATAATATTTTCAAGGTCCCTATTTGTTACATCATGTAACAGTATTTCATTCCTTTTTATGCCTAAAACATATTTCAATATATGATTATATCACATTTAGTTGATCAATGTATTACTTGATAAACTTTTGGGATGTCAATTTTACCTACTTTTAGCTATTATAAATCAAGCTGCTATTATCTTTGTATACAACTTTTCATGTGAAAAAATGTCTGCAATTGTCTTGAGTAAATGCTTTCATGTGGAATACATAGGTTATATATTAACTCTATAATTAACATTTTGAGAGACTCAAACTGTTTCTAAAGGGGCTATACATTTTGCAATCCTTCAGACAGTGTAAAAGTGTTCCATTTTCTCCACATTCTCATCATCATTTATTGTCATATGTCTTTTTTGTTACAGCAATCCTAGTGAGTGTTAAGTGTTATTTCAATGTGTTGTTAATTTGTACTCTCATAATGATGAATAATGTTGCCTAAATTTTCATATGTATATTGGTCATTTGTAAAAATTATTGGAAGAAATTTATTCTCCGAAAATTTTCTCATGTTCAATATGATTTATTTTAATTGTTGAGTTGTATTTCTTGTAAGTTTTGGAATACAAATCTTTTATAATTTTTTTATTTTAGATTAAAGCGGTAAACATGCATATCCATTAAATGGGCATATTGTGTAGTGGTAGGAATTGGGTCTCAGGTGGCCCATTCCCTAGATAGTGAACATTGAACACAATAGCTAATTTTTGAACTCTAACCTCCTTTCCCACCTCCCCCATTATGGTTGTCCCCAGTGTCTACTTTTTTTCATATTTGTGACTATTTAGCCCTCACATATGAGTGAGAACATGAGGTGTTTGATTTTCTATTTCTGAATCAGTTCACTTAGGATAATGATCTCCTGTTCTATCCATGTTGCTGCAAAGGACATGATTGCATTTTTTTTAATGGCTGCATAGTATCCCATGGTATACATATCCATATTTTTTATCCAATCAATTGTTGGTGCAAACTTAGGTTGTTTCCATGATTTATATATATATATATATATATATATATATATACACATACATACACACACACACGCACACGGCTTTTATTTGGGTAGATCTTTTATTGAATTATTTTATATATTGATTTCTTTTTATTTAGGTAGATCCTTAGCAGTGGGATTGCAGGGTCAAATAGTAATTCAATTTTTAGTTCTGTGAGAAACCTCAATACTGTATTTCCTAAAGGTTGAACTAGGTTACAATCCCATCAGCAGTGGATGAGTGTTCCCTTTCACTGCAACCATGCCAACCTCTATTGTTCAACTTTCTAATGATAGCCATTCTATAAGTGTGAGATGATATCTCATTGTGGTTTTAATTAGCATTTCTCTGATTACTAGTGATGCTGAGCATTTCGTCATATGTTTGTTGGGTGCTTCTGTGTCTTCATTTGAGAAATATCTATTCATGTTCTTTTCCCACTTTGATGTAATTATTTTTTTTTCCTCATGTTGTTTGTGTTCCTTGTAGATTCTAGATATTAGCCCTTTGTCTGAGACATGATTTACAAATATTTTCTCACATAGGTATGTTTTCAATTCACTCTGTTGATTATTTATTT
The DNA here is from genome assembly GCA_027257055.1 of Cephalopachus bancanus. Lineage (NCBI taxonomy): Eukaryota > Metazoa > Chordata > Mammalia > Primates > Tarsiidae > Cephalopachus > Cephalopachus bancanus. The sequence continues at coordinate 7,700,899 of JAPVLO010000024.1, read as the reverse complement.
AGAATTTCAGAAACCTTTTAATATATATAAGTCCTGTCAATTATGAGAGAATAGAGGTCCAGTAACATTCTTCTGCATATGGCTAGTCAATTTTACCAGCACCATTTATTGAATAGAGTGTCCTATTCCCATTTTTAAAAATTTTTGTCAGCTTTTTCAATGATCAGTTTGTTGAAGAAATATGGTTTTATTTCTGGGTTCTATATTTTTTCCAATGGTCAAATTGCCTATTTTTTAAAACATATTTTTTTATTTTAAAATTGTGGGGTACAGTTAAGGGTTAGGTATACACATATGCATCATTCAGGCACCCTTGTTGATAAGGGGTGTACCCTTGTACACAGACAGATATTGACTACCGTTAATCCCACATCCCTTCCACTCCCTGCCCTCCTCATAGTTTCCCACCACTGTCAATCCTTTTCTTATAGTATTACAATAGATGTTCAAGGTTCACTTATGAGTGAGAACATGTGATACTCATCTCTTTGTTTCTGTGAGAGAGCACTCAGTATTATAAGCTCTCATTCCATCCAGATTGCTGCGAAGTTCATGATTTTGTTCTTTTTTATGGCTGTGTAGTATTCCATCATGTATATGTACTACATTTTTTTAAGCCAATCCTCTTTTGATAGACAGCATGGTTGGTTCCAGGTTCTTGGTATTGTGACCAATGCTGCAATAAACATACGCATGCAGGTATCTTTTTTATAGAGTGATTTGAGATCTTCAGGGTATATTCCCAGTAGAAGAATTGCAGGGTCATAAGGGAGGTCGATATTTAGAGCTTTTAGGAATCACCACACTGCTTTCCACAGAGGTTGCACTAGTTGACACTTCCACCAGCAGTGTAGAAGTGTTCCCTTTTCACCACATCCTCTCCAGCATCTGTTATTTTTTGTTATTGACAATGACCATTCTGACTAGAGTTAGGTGGTATCTCAGTGTAGTTTTAATTTACAATCTCCTTGACGATTAGTGAGGTTGACCATTTCTTCATGTGTCTGTTGGCCACCCATATATCTTCTTTTGAGAAGTGTCTGTTCATATCTTTTGCCCACTTTGTAATGGGGTTATTTGTATTTTTCTTTTTAGCACATTTGAGTTTCTCATAGATCCAAGATGTTAGGCCTTTGTCAGACATGGACAAAGCCTATGCTTTTTCCCAGTCTGTGGACTGTCTCCCTGCTCTCTTGATGGTTTCTTTGGCTTTGCAGAAACTTGTCAGTTTAATGAGGTCCTATTTGTCTATCTTATCTCTTATGGTCTGTACGTTTTGGGTTTTGTTCAGGAATTGGATGCCAGTTCCAATTTACATAAGGGTGTGTCCTGAATTTTCTAAGGTTTTTATGGTTTGAGGTTTTATATTAAGGTTTCTGATCCATTTAGAGTTAATTTTCATGTATGGGAACGAATAGGGGTCTTGTCTGAATCTTCTGCATGTGGTCAGCCAGTTTTCCCAGCACCATTTACTGAATAGGTTCTCCTCTCCCCAGTGGTAGGTGGTGGAGGCTTTGTCAAAGATGAGTTGGTTGAGAAATTGAGGCTTTCCTTCTGGAATCTCAATTCTTTTCCATTGGTCTATATGCCTGTGTCTGTACCAGTACTAAGCTGTTTTGATTATTGTAGTTTTATAGTAAAGTTTGAAGTCTGGTAATGTGATACCTTCTGCTTTTTTTGCCCTGAAGATTGTTCTGGCTATTCTTGGTCGTTTGTGTTTCCATATGAATTCCTGTATTGTCTTTCTAGCTCTGAGAAGAATGTTGCTGGTAATTTGATGGGTGTTGCATTAAATCTGTAGATTGCCTTAGGTAAGATGGACATCTTCACAATATTAATTCCTCCAATCCATGAGCATGGGATATTTTTCCACTTGTTTGTGTCATCCTTGATTTCTTTGACCAGTGTTTTGTAGTTTTCATTGTAAAGGTCTTTCACATCTCTGGTTAGGAAAGATGCCAAGGTATTTCATTTTTTTTGTGGCTATTGTGAATGGGACTGTGCTTTTTATTTGAGCTTCTGTTTGTTTATTATTGGTATAAAGAAATGCGATTGTCTTTTGCACATTTATTTTATACCCTGAGACTTTGCCATAGTTCTTTATCAATGCAAGGAGACTTTTGACAGATTCTCTTGGGTTTTCAAGGTACACAATCATGTCATCTGCAAAGAGAGATAACTTGACTTCCTCTTTTCCTATTTGGATACCCCTGATCACCTTCTCTTTTCTGATTGATCTAGCCAGGAATTCCAATACTATATTGAACAGGAGGGGAGAGAGTGGGCATCATTGTCTTGTTCCAGTTTTCAGGGGAAATGGTTCCAATTTTTTTCTGTTTAGGAGTATGCTGGCTGTGAGTGTCTTGTAGATGGCTTTTACTATTCTGAGATATGTTCCCCATATGCCTAGATGTTCGAGGGTTTTTTTCAAGAAGGGGTGCTGGATTTTATCAAAAGGTTTTTCTGCATCTAATGAATAATCATGTGGTTTTTGTTCTGACATCTGCTGATGTATTTAATTATATTTATTGTCTTGTGGATGTTGAACCAGTCTTGAATCCCAGGGATGAAGCCTACTTGGTCATGATGGATGATTTTTTAGATGTGTTGTTGAATCTGGTTTTCTAGGATCTTGTTGAGAATTTTGGCATTAATGTTCATCAAAGATATTGATCTGTAGTTCTCTTTCTTTGTTGGGTCTTTACCTGGCTTGGGTATCAATGTGATATTTGCTTCATAAAATGATTTGGGAAGGGTTCCATCTTTCTCAATTGCCTGGAATACCTTCAGTAGGATTGCTATCAGCTCCTCCTTAAATGTCTTATAGAATTCTTCTGGAATGCCATCTGGTCCAGGGCTTTTTTTTTTTTTTTTTTTAGGTAGTTTACTTATTAAATAGTCAATTTCCTTGATTGTTATTGGTCTATTTAGGGTTTTGATTTCTTCTTGTTTCAACCTAGGCAGGTTGTGTGATGTCAGAATGTCTTCCATTTCCTTAAGGTTTTCAAGTTTTTTCCATAGAATTGTACATAGTAGTCTCTAATGATCTTTTGTATTTCTTCAGGGTCAGATGTGACTTCATCTTTTGTGTTTCTGAATGTGTTTATTTGGGGTTTTTCTATTTTTTTTCTTGGTCAGTCTACCTAGGGGACCATCGATCTTGTTTATCCTTTCAAAGAATCAGCTTTTTGTTCCATTGATTTTTTTGTATTATCTTTTTGTCTTCTATATCCCGGATTTTGCTTTTATTTTGGTGATCTGGATTCTTCTGCTGAAGTTAGGGTTGTGGTGGTCTTGCTTTTCCAGCTTCCCAAGATGATTTGTGAGGCTGTTAATTTGTGATCCTTTCATTTTCTTCATGTGCATTTGTAGAGATATGAATTCCCCTCTTATTATAGTTTTCAAGGCATCCAAGAGATTTAGGTAAGATATTTCTTCACTTAATTTGTTTCTAGGTATCTTTTAATCTCTGTTTTTATTTTGTCATTGACCCAGGAGTTATTTAGCATCATGCTCTTTAGTGTCCATGTGTTTTTGGGTTTTGGGGGTACCTTGCTGGTGTTGATGTTTATTTTTATTCCACTGTGGTCTGAGAAGGTGCATGACAAAATTTAGATCTTTTGAAATGTGTTTATGCTTGATTTATGGTCAAGTATGTGGACGATCTTAGAGTATGTTCCATGCGGTGATGAGTGGAATGTATATTCTGTGGTCGTTGGGTGGAGTGTTCTGTAGGTATCACTTAAGTCCATTTGTTTAAGAGTCACAGTGAGGTTCCGGATCTTGTTGCTGATTTTTTGTCCTGATGATGTGTCTAGGGTTGTGAGTGGGGTATTAAAGCCCCCAGCTATGATAGTGTTAGAGTCAATATCTTTTTTGAGTTCCTAGAAGCTGCTTTATGAAAGTTGGCACTCCTATTTTGGGTGCATATATGTCTATGATAGATATTTCTTGTTGATGGAGTGAACCTTTTATCATTATGTGGTGGCCTTCTGTAACTTTTTTAATTTTTGATACCTTAAATGGTATTTTTTCTGAAATTAGGATTTTGGTTCCTCCTTTCTTTTGTGTTACGTATGCCTGGAAATTTGGTTCCCATCCTCTTCCATTGAGTTTATGAGTGTACATTCTAGTAAGATTGGTCTCTTGAAGGCAATATATTGTTGCCTGGTGATATTTTATCCATTTTGCCATTCTATGTCTATTCAGTGGTGCCTTTAGTCCATTCACATTCAAGCTAATTATTGAAATGTAAGAGTTGATCCCTGTCATAAGGTTCTTATAGAGCTGTTGTTGTTTTTCCTCTTTGTTTGTTGTCTTTCTTTTGGTTTTGGGATTGGTTCTTGTGTGTTTTACTCTTTTTACTGTACTCTTGTGAAGAACATTGTTGTTCTTTTTTCTGTTTCTTCTGTGTTTAGTACTTTCTTAAGTGTTTCTTGTAAAGGTGGTCTGATGGCACCATAAGTTCTTAGGGATTGGATGTCTGGGAAAGGCTTTAATTCTCCCTCACTGATGAAACTTAGCTTGGCTGGGTAGGTTATTCTTGGTTGAAATTGTTTATCTTTTAGAACTTTGAAGATAGGGCTCCAAGGTCTCCTAGCCTGCACGGTTTCTGTAGATAAATATGCTGCCATTCTAATTGGTCTTCCGTGGTATGTGATCTGGCCTTTTTCTCTTGCTACCTTTAGGAATTTTTCTTTATACCTACTTTGTTTAGGTGAATTATTGTGTCTGGGAGTTGGTCTTCTCATTTGTTGTCTTGCAGGGGTTCTCTGAATCTCTTGTGTTTGAATTTTCACATCACTGGTGAGATGAGGGTAGTTTTCTTCAATAATTTCATGAAATGTTTGTTCCAGGATGACCTCTGTCTCTCTTTCTTTTTCAGGAAGTTCAATTACTCTTAGGTTTGGTCTCCTAAAGTGATCATTCATCTTTTGAAGGTTTTGTTCTGTCTTTTTAAGCTTCTTTTCTATGTTTTTGACAGTTTTGGTTAGTTCTATATTTTGGTCCTCAAGCTCTGAAATTCTTTCTTCTGCTTGGCTAATTCTGCTATCCATGCTTATCAGTTTGTTATTTATTTCATTCACCATATTCTTTACTACTATTATCTGTTATCAACTCCTTTCTAGTTTCTTCTTATCTCTCCTCAATTCCTTTTCATCTCTCCATTAATGTCATGATATCTAGGTTTGTAGTTTGAGACCAGTCATTTTGGGGGCTGTTCATTATTTTCATTATTTGCATTCTGAAGTCAGTTTTCTCAGTGTCTGCCATCCCAGGGGTCTGGGAGAGATCCATGTTTTTTTGGTTTTTCTTCATTTGTGTAGATTTTTCTCTCTCCCCCTTCCCTCTCCTTCTTTAATTCTGTTTTTCAGGGAAGGTGGGGTTGCTTTTACTTATTTTCTTCAATCTCCTGTTCTTCCTTATGAGGGTCCTCTGGCTTTGTTCACTTTTGAGGCTGCACTGTGGGTTGGGGGCTGTACTTTTTGCAGTTTTGAGGCTTAATTGAGGGGGAAGCTGTGATTCAGAATCTATCTGAAGATCCCAGTATCCACCAACAGGTATATGGGCACACTGGAACCTGTTCCCCACTGCCTTACAATCTGTCCATGCAATCTGTCCAGCAGGGTCTAGGTTTGCTCCCTTAGAAACCAAGGTGGAGGCTGCTTGTAGATGGACTGGCAATGCAAATCTCTTACTGGAAAATGGTGGAGATAAGCAGTTCCTCTTTCAAGGTTCCTTTCCCTCCACCCATCCTTTCTCTCTACTCACCTAGAGCCATGGGTGACCCACTATGATAGGCTGTGGGATCAATGACAGCTGGACACTGGATCTGGTATGCCGCCAGCAACCTGGGTTGGAGGAGGGAGTTTGGAAGTCCCTTTTCTGGAGCTGAGAGCTAAGAGCGACTGATCAGCACCTCCTTAAGATATACTGTTCCCTTATACAACCACGGGGCCCCCACACTGACTGCCTCAGCCAGAACAGGGACCTGAGCTCCAAAGGTTGGGTGGTGAGTGATGACAGTGGCTTTGGGCCCTGCACAGGGCACTTCAGCCAGGAATGGAGCTGGTATCTCTGAAGGGCAGGCACCTAGAACTTCCTTGGGTGACAGCAGCTTGAAATAGAGCTGGCCGGGGGCCCAGAATCCAGGTCGGGAAGCTGGAGCTCTCAGGAGCAAGCACCAGCCCGCTGAATTGGGTGCCCAGTCAGGAAGAGAGCAGACAGTGGCTGAGTGCTGGGCAGACCAGTGGAGCTAGCAAGGGAACCCAGATCTCCACAAGGTGGTATCTAAGGGCCACCGGGTGAGACGCTGTAGCTGGTGAGGGAGCTGGGGTCTCCACAAGATTGGGCCCAGGACCACCTATAGTGGAGTAGTAGCAGCCAAGAGGCCTCAATAGCTGGCCTTGCATGGGTCCAAGGGTCTCCAGGCCTCAGACCAGTGCGGCTGGCAGTGGGCAGGGGGATAGGGAAAGGAAAGTAAAAGCCTTTTTGGGAACTCACTTTTGGAGAATCTCACGGTCCCATCTATGCCATTGCCATTTTACTGGAACTCCCAAATTGCCTATTTTTATACTAGTACCATGGTGTTTTAGTTACTAAAGTCTTATAGTATAATTTGAAGTTAGGCCATTTGATATCTCTGCAATTGTTCTTTGCTTAGAATTGCTTTCGCTATTCAAACTGTTTTTTAAAATTCGATGTAAGTTTTAAGGCTGTTTTTTCTAGTCTGTGAAGAATTGGCATTTTGATTGGGATTGTGTTGAATCTGTAGATTGTTTTGGGCAGTATAGTCATTGGAACAGTATTGATTCTTCCAATTTATGAGCAATTTTTCCATTTGTTTGTAGCATCCATGATTTATTTCACCAGTGTTTTATCATTCTCTTTATAGAGATATTTTACTTTCTTAGGTGTATTCCTAGTGGTGTCTGTGTGTGTGTGTGTGTGTGTGTGTGTGTGTGTGTGTGTGTGTGTGTGTCTAGTGTGAATGGGACTGAGCTCGTGAATTGTTTCTCAGTTTGAGCATTTTTGCTGTATAACAGTGTAACCAATGTTACACTGATTTTGTACAGAGACATTGCTGAAGTCATCATTTAGAGAAACTTCTTGGGGTAGACTTTAGGGTTTTCTAGGTACACATTATGTCATTCATGAACAGAGACAGTTTGAATTCTTCCTTGATTGTCTGAATACCTTTTATTTATTTCTCTTGCCAGATTGTTCTTACTAGGAATTCCAGTGTGATGTTAAATAAGAGTGGTGACAGTGGACATCCATGTCTTTTCCCTGTTCTGAAGGATAATGTTTTCAACTTTTCCCAGTCCGGTATGATCTTGACTGTTGGTTTGTCCTTTATGGCTCTTATTATTTGATATATGTTCCTTCAATGCCCAGTTTACTGAGGTTTGTATTACAAAGGGATTCCACTGAATGTCTTTTCTGCACCCATTGAGTTGATCATATGATTTTAAATTTTACTCCTGTTCATGTGATTGAAATACAAGTCTTTAGTCAGATATTTAACTTGCAAATATTTCTTATTATGTTGGTTGTATATTTATTTTCTTGATGATGTTCTTAGAAAAATAAAAGGTATTGATTGCGATGATATCCAATTTGTTTATTTTTATTTTGATACATAAGATTATTGTCTTATATATAAGATACTATGGACTAATTTAAGATCTTAAAATTTGCTGTTTTCTTCTATGAATTTTGTCATTTTAAATTTCATATTCATAGCTATGCTCCATTTTGCTCATCTTAGTGTATGATGTGAAGTTGTGTTTTAACTTTCTTGCTTTGGATGTGGATATCTAGTTGTCTCAGTATTATTCGTTGAAAAGACTATTTTTCTCCTATTGAATGACCCTGACACCCTATTCAAAATCAATTGACTATATATTCTAGAATTTCAATTTTATTCCATTGATCTACATTATATTCCTTATCTTACTACACTGTCTTTATTCCTGTAACTTTATAGTAAGTTTTGATATTGGGAGGTCCTTCAACATTATTCTTTTTTTCAGGATTATTTTGTTAGTCTTAATTTCTTTCATATCTATATAAATTTTATGAAGAAATGTCAATTTGCCTCACCAACAAAAGGAATGGGGTTTTGATAGAAATTGCATTAAATATAAGTATCAATTTGGAGAATATTATCATCATACCAATATTGTGTTTTAATACATGAACATGGCTATTTTTCTACTTGTTTACTTCTTTAGTTTATTTGAACAATGATATGTAGTTTTCATTGTAAAAGGCTTATATTTTTTAAAAATTTGTACTCAAGTATTTTATTTTTCTTGATACTATTGTAAGAGAAGCTGTTTACTTTTATTCTTTGAATTGTTCATTTCTAGTGTTTACAAATACAATTAATTTTTGTGCAATAACCTTGTACTCTGCAATCTTACTCAACTCACTTATTAATTTTAATTGTATTTTAGTAAAGTTTCCCTAGGCTTATCTATATATATAAGATTATGACATTAATATATGGTTTTGCTTCTTCCTTTCTAACACAGGTATCTTTTATTTCTTTTATTTGCTTGTGCATCCTGGATCTAACATTTAGGACAATACTGAAGTCTCTTGTAGGGAGAGTAGACAATCCTTTTTTTTTATTATTTTTATTTTTCCTGATTTTAGGATAAAAATATTCTCTTTCATTCATAGGTATGGTGTTAATTGTAGGTTTTATCTACATGCCATTTATCAGGTAAAGGTGATTCCTTTTTATTCTACTTTGTTGAGTGTTTTACCATAAAAGAGTGTTGACTTTTGTCAAGTTCTGCTTCTTCCATTGAGATAACATGATTCTATATCTATTAACATAGTGTCTTAGAGTTATTGAATATCAAATGTTAAACCAATCTCACATTCCTGTGATAAATCCCACTGGTTATGTTGCATAATTTGTATATATTACCGTATTCAATTTATTAGCATTTGATGATGATTTTGGATTCATAGCTGCAAGGCATACTGATCTACACTTTTCTTTATATCTGATCTATTTCTCTGACTTTAGTTTCAGTAATATTAGTTTCATAGGATGATGTGGAAAGTATCTTCTACTGTCTGGAAAAAAATTATGAAAGATTCTTCCTTAAATATTTAATTTAATTCACCAGTGGAGCACTCTAAATCTTTTTTTTTTTGTCTTTGCAGTAGGTTATTTGATTACTAATTTAATCTATTTACTTCTTAATGTCTAGTCTGGTTTCCTTTTGTAAAAAAATCAGTTTGTGTCTTTCTACTAAATTTTCATTTTCATCTATGTTATGGATCTGTTGGCAATGAGTTGCTCATAGAATTCCCTAATAATTATTTTTATATTTATAAACTCGGTAGTGAGGGTTTCACTTTTATTCTTAAAATTTGAAAGTTGAGTGTTTTTCTCTCATTTTTTGGTTTAGTTTTTTATTGCTTGTCAAATTTGAGAGTCTATTCAGAGAATCAATATTTGATTTCATTGGTTATCTAATTTTTTTCAATATTTTATTTATTTCTACTCTATTCTTTTTTATTTGATTCCTTTCCATTGCTTTAAATTGTTTTTTCTTTTTGTAATTTCTCAAGTTGAGAGTTGACAATATACATTAGAAATTATTTTCTTTTTCAACATATGTTTATGGATATAAATTTATTTCTAACACTTTCTTTCTGTATCAATCTACCATTATTTAAAATATCTACAGTACCATTATTCATGTAGGTATGTTTTTAAAATTTTGCATTGGTCTTTTTCAGAGTTACATTTTTATTGATTTGACTAATAACACTTTCATTACTTTCATGACTACTTCATTTTTTTTTAGCAGTATGGTCTTTTACTTTGCAATCAATTTGCATAGTGAGTAAAATCCTGAATCATAGAAATAATTCATATGAAAGACATTTATAATAAATGATATACATAGACACTATTTTATGACACATGTTACTGAGAGATCATTACTTTATGTTATTTTCAGTGGCAAGCATTGTATTTTAACATCTATTCCTTTACAAAATGTATACTACTTATATCTTGGATATTTTATGCTAGAATAATGAGAAGTTCCTGTATCACTAAATTTACTGTGTATCACATAAATACATATGTACAAACCCTGTACTTGGCAATTTGTATTAAAATAATAATTCATATTCTGTTTGTGTATAGATGTGTAAGAAATACATGTAATAATTTATCTCCTCTATACATATGTAAATTCTTATTTTATATGTTATTAAGATGATAATTTGGATCTTAAACTTTATCTGATTTTTATCCTGAGTTCCTAAGTTTTACCTGATTAGATATATGTCCTGAGGGGGAAAAAAAACATGTGTCACTAAAATGTCTGCAGTTTTTTAGAATATCCATTATATTCACATGAACTAAATTCTTAGGAAAAAAAGTGAAGACTGGTCAATCCTCAGTGTTTACAGCAATGACAATATATTTGGTGCAAACACATTTTTTATTTTGCTCTTCCCATAACACCTAGAAAATCTATTTAAAATGTTTCTCTCCCCTTTTCACAGCACTATTTTCCTATTTTCTAGTTATTTCTTCTTGTTACCAGTATTTCAGTGAAGCATATATTAGTTGCTTTATATAAATTTCTAACACTAAGAAAACTTTTTTATCTGAAATTTTAATGATTCTATTAATGATTCTATTAACTATGAATTAATTATGAATACAATGTACTATAATATTTGAATTGACACATTCAGAAATTCAATGCATCAATACCAGTTATAAAGAACATAAACTTTTTAAAAAAACATGTTGTTTTGTGGTCTATTCTAGTATATACCAGTATTTGGATACATAGAAACCTTGGAAGAAAAAGGTATGGCATTATTATACATCGTTATAGGTTAGGAGAAATGGAAGAAAACTGAATTTTCAGATGTATTTGCGAGAGTATGATGAATCCAAAATAGTCTTTATAGTCCAAATAGACTATCCAAAACAGTCTTTATTTTCTCATAATAAAGTATAATTTATTTTATCAGAAATAAAATAAAGTATAATTTATTTTATCAGAAAAGTCTTCAGAAATTTTTGGGTAGAACAGTATGGCCGGGCTCGGTGGCTCAGCCTGTAATCCCACGCCTTTGGGAGGCTGAGTTGAGTGGATTGCCTGAGCCCGCGGGTTCAAGACCCGCCTGGGCAGCAAGACCTCATCTCTACAATAAATCAAAAAATCGGCGTAGTAGCGCATGCCTGTAATTCCGGCTACTTGGAAGGCTGAGGCGGAAGGATTGCCGGAGCCCAGCAGGTTGAGGCTGCGGTGGCCGGGAGCGGCCACTGCACTCCAGTCTGAACGACAGAGTGAGACTCTGACTCAAAAAACAAACAAAAAAAAATCAGTATGGTAAAACTTTAAGAGACTAGACTAATATTGTCAAAGGACATAATGAAAGCCTTTTTCTAAGATTAACTTTTGTTACAAAACAAGTTTGATTCATACACTGTACACTAGATATATATTCATAAATATATGAGATTTTTATGTGTAACCTTAATGTGTAAACTGAAAAAAAAGTTTACCAATGTGCAAATTCAAAGTAAAAAAAAAAAAAAAACTTCATCATGTTTAGTGGTATGCTGGTTAATATTATCAGCTCTTAAAGCATTTGCAAATGATTGCATTTATTCCTTATCAACTCCTCATTCAGGGCATTACATGGTAGCTTAAAATTGGTCCTGATGGGAAAATTTACAACAGAGAAATGGTCAAATGCTACAAATCAGTACTCTTTCTCTTTAAAGAGACTATCATTAAACAATTACAAGCACACAACTGATGAAATTAATCCTTCTTTAATATTTTAGACAGACTATAACAGTTCTGAGTATTCCAAATACTAAATATTAAATAATTAAATTAAAAAGTATGTTTGTATAACTTTCAGCAGAAACCAAGTCAACATTTAAATATAAACTCCCTGTGAGATTTATGAATTTTATTTACACAAACTTTTTGATAAATAAGCTTAAGCTAATACAATAGCAAAGTATTTGAATTATTCTAATAAAATGTTTATAGATATCTCATAATAAATCTTAATATTTCAATCATTAATTCTGAAAAAATGAATTTATTATGGTGACTATCACAACATTTCTTTATTTGACAATTCATATTTGGTAATTGACTAGATCTGGAGAGGGCTTTTGTCTAGAAACAAAACAAAGCAAAATGTCACTGAAATTATAGGCACAGACTAAATATTATAGGGAAATTAATAAAAATATAAAATTGATGTCAATGACTGGAATTTGAACAAACAAGTGCATTAAATAGCAAACTTAAAGGAAAATGTGGCAAGTAATGAAAATACTAATTAGACATATACAATTGTATTTATAGAGTATTGATTACATTGTGATTGCTGAGCTCTTGAGTTGTCTTTTCATTTCCAAGGACAGTCATTTATTTGTCTAGTATAATTTTATTCCTGATATTGTTTTCAAGAACTGTTATTTTTCAAATGAATCTACAAAGCAACAAGTAAGAAACATTGAAATTAAAACAATGAATAGGCTTTGCTATGACCCACAATTATTTACTGATAGCTAATATATATCAAAAAATATTTAATAATTTTTATTTATTAGATGAGATGGCTGTTCTTATTATAAAAATATAGTATTCTTCGTTTAAGCTGATATTTAAAATTATGACAAAATGTTGCCTAGAATAGAAACCATCATCACATAATCGTCAGGCTGTGGCTTTGTCCAAACATTTATTAAAGATAGCACTATTGAGAATTCACAATACTCTTCTGTTTCATTGCTTCCATGGACAGAAATGGACAACTTATCATAACTTGAATTAAAAGGAGTCAGTAATGAATACATTTCAGGTATAAGACTACTAAGAAATTCAAGATTGTGCAAGATTTGCTGGGATTTTTTTAAGTCAGAAATTAGTTTTCAATACAATAAAATGAAAATCCAGAGTTTCAATGTTCATTAAATACAAATAAGCATAATTTTTCCATCTAAGTGGCAGACTAGCAGTTCTTGATTCAGTTTCCCAGTTTATAACCAGGCATCCATGATGATGCTTAAGACTATCATATTGGCATCGACCGCATGTCGAGTTGAAAGGGAGTAGAAATAAAATGACAATGACTTCCCTGCACTGCAAATTTTTCACAGTCAGAACTGTTGGTGGCTTTTTTAAATGTAATAAAAAAGGTTGTAATTTCTGCCACTGTCTGCCACACATTATGAGGTTCAGAGATTTTACAGGGCAAATTTATACAAGTGCTATACTAAAAAATATATATGTCTATATAGTCATCAATTTAAACAAGATTCTCTCTTTTCATAATAATTCAATAATTTCAACTATAAATATGTAACATGAATATAAAGAAAGTCAGGTTAGGAAATAATTATTCCTTTTGATATAGATGTATCAGATAACTAAACTATTTAGTTATGAAAGACACTAAAAAGTTTTAGATCAACGCTTGTTGAAATACGAGTTGATTCTTAGGTACGATTTATATGTAAACAGCTGTAATTTGTAAAATGTTCAGAAAGTGAACTCAACCACCAAGGGGAAAAATTTCAGAAGATTATTAAATAAATGGCAAAACAAAATTTTAATTTCATTAGGGCAGATGTACACCAATGACACCCAGTCCTTGATCTGAAACGAGTTTCTTTTGCCAATAACTCAAGAAAAATTAGGTGCCTTTAGTGCATCCATTGATAAATGTTGGTTCTTACTAAATCGCTTCTTATTCAAAAATGAATGAGTAGAAGCAAAACACAGAACCTAGACTCTATTAAAAAAAGGATCTAAAACAGTTGAAAATCGGAGCATGATCTAAAAATATTGAAAACATATAGTTGAAATTCTTCTGTTACAAAAAAATCTTAGTATATATCAGTTTTGTTTTATTGTATTTTTTCCTTAATAATAGATTCAATGAAAAAAAGTTGAAAACATGCTTACTGAAAGGAATCATGGTGATATAGGAAATAAATGAAAGGAATTTTAAAAAAAAAACTATTTTGGTTACCTTTGTAAATAAAAGTATAAACCCAGAGAAAGAAAAAAGAAGACCAGAGACGTAGAGAGAACGAATTCATCACTTGTTGATGAATGCATGAAGGAAAAAGTAAGAGATGAAAACTATGAAAGCCCATGATAAAAAGTGGCTAAAGAATTAACAATCATCTATCAGGTACAATGTGCACAGGTGGAGGTAGTCTTAAAGCCCAGCCTTCTTTATCACTATATAATGGATCCTTGTAAAAAGAAAAACAATTGAATTGAAACAAGTTTCAATTATACTATAAATATCATTGTTTTTAACTTTAAAGGGTTTAAATGTACAGTTAAATTGAATTACGATATTTTTTGACACAGTTTTTAAAACTTGAAAATGTTGAGCATCAGTGGTGACAAATTTTAAGTACAAATTCTACTAAAGAAAGCATCTCTAAATTAAGAAAAAAAGTTTGCCAATAAAATGCTTTCAGAATATTAGTTGTTGCATATGAGCTACGCAAAAATTGTTTTTATTATAGAGACTGAAAGAGGAAAGTACTGAAAAAATATCAAATAGTTTATAATGCTATAATCTGAATTCCCTCAAAATTCATGTGTTGAAATTGAATTTTTATTGTGATGTTATTAAGAGGTGGGATTTTTTGAGAAGTAAGTCATAAGGATTTCATTCTCAATCATTCATTATGCATTATTAAAGGGCCAGAGAGAATAAGCCGAATCCTTTTTTCCCTTTTTCCCTTCCACCTTTCTGTCAAGAACACAGTGCTTTCACCTCTACCGGGTAAAGACACAGCAAAAAGACCCTCACCAGACACCAAATGTGGTCACTTTGGTCTTAGATTTCCCAACCTCCAGAACTGTAAAAAATAAATTTCTGTTCTTTATAAGTCTTGGTTGTTTTGTTATAGTAACACAAGTGGAATAACTTTCTGATTTAGAAACTTCTCTGGTTTCACACTATTTAGATAATAGCAAGTTTTTTTCTAGCAAAATTATTTTATTCTGCTTATTTTCAGAATAGAATATATATTTTTAAATCAATAGAAAAAATCTCAGTTGAATGAAAAAGCTATATTTGAAAGACTTTTTAGTGAATTTTTAATATTTATCTCTAAATTATTTATGATAAAATATTTCTCTAATAGACAGCTCATTAAAACACACAACAAATATGCAAACAAAAATTTCATCTTTTTTACTTCTATAAAAATTTTCAAATCTCTGTCAGAAACCCAATGTTCTGATTAGTTTATTTGATTTTTTTCAATGACTATTAAATACTTCAGGGAATATTTTTCATGCAGCTGTGACCTAATTATGCTACAAAACTGACAGACATAATAGTTTTGAAATATGCATACTATAAAGTAGATGTCAGTTAACGTTTAATTATCCAGACCTTGGAAATTATGACATTTTTTCATAAAATTTAATATGTGAAGGGGTTTCAAAATAATGTTATTTTTTAATGGATTAAATGTGCGAAATTGCTCACCTTGACGTTATTGTTGATAAATTAAAAAAAAATTATGTGCCAACTGAATAGCACAAATCCAGGGCCATGTTCATATACTTGGAGTTATTTTTACACAAATTTTAAAATGTTGTAAACTATTTTCTTATAACATATATGGGAAATTTTTAAAAATTTTCTGTATAACAGAGTAAAGCAATAAATTCAATTTCAAGTGATTGATATTCCTGGTTATTCTACAAATAGAATTATATC
Organism: Cephalopachus bancanus; assembly: GCA_027257055.1. Lineage (NCBI taxonomy): Eukaryota > Metazoa > Chordata > Mammalia > Primates > Tarsiidae > Cephalopachus > Cephalopachus bancanus. Next base: position 7,685,116 of record JAPVLO010000024.1, on the reverse strand, counting down.
TGATTTTCTAGATCAAAATTAGAAATTATTCTAGTTCTTTTTACAATGATCTTTAAATAATGAATTAAAAAGTATGTCTAACGCATTTTGATTAATTCTATCACAAATATGATTAAAATGCATTTTATCCTACAAAAACCCTGCTAAGCAACATCATTTATGGTACCTGTAGCAACCATCCTTGAGTCCCACATCACATGTCCTCTGGCTATATATGATTTCATTAGACAGTTCTAGTAATGATCATTCTGCACTAACTGCATTCCATCTTAAATATGGGTCACACATTTTTCCACCTACAGCCTCAGGGGGTTTTTTGATACTAAAACAATCTAATTTGCTCAAATTCATGCATAGCATGAAAATGTGCAATTGTTAATACCTGTAAAGGCAGCGCTCAAACAAATGGGACATGATGAAGTCATTGGATAAGTGCACTGGTTTCTTTTCATTCAAGTTGACATCTCTTGGAAGATTTTATTATAATTTATTTAAATTAGATTTTATTTTAATATAGAGATATGGAGTACAAGCAAGGATTAACTACACAAGTAGGTTGCATGCAGGTGAAGTTTCGGCCTCCAACTGGCCCTCACTCACTTTAGTATTGGACCAGATAGCCTTTGTTGTTATGTGCCCCCCTCACCTCATTCCCTTCCTCCCCTAGCAGTGCCAAGAAACTGCCAATCCCTCTCTTGTGCTAATGGGATTAAGGTTTGGGGCCCACTTATTAGTGAGAACATGTGGTATTCAGTTCTTTGTATCTGTGATAGATCACTTAGCATTATGGTCTCCAACTCCATCCAATTTGCTGTGAAATCCATGATTTTGTTCTTCTTTATGGTTGCGTAATGCTTCATCATGTATATGTACATTTCTTTATTCAGTCCATTTTTGATGGGTAGTAGGATAGGATTTTTTTATTTGTTGTGAATAATGTGACAATAAACATATCACATGTGTGTAGATGCCTTTTTTTGTAGAAAGATTTATGTTCCTCCGGGTATATTTCCAGGAGAGGGATTGCTGGATCATATGGAAGGTCATTTTCTAGATTTTTTTCAGAAGTGCCACACTGCTTTCCATAGAGTTCAAACTACCTTGCACTCACTCCAACAGTGTAGAAGCAGTCCCTTTTTTCCATACCCACACCAGCATCTGTTTTTTTTTTTTTTATTTATTAAAGATGGCCATCCTTACTGCAGTTAGGTGGTATCTCATTGTAGTTTTGGTTTACACTTCTCTGATGATTACTGAGGCTGAGTATTTGTTCATGTGTCTGTTGGCTGCTTGTATGTTCTTCTTTTTAAAAGTGTCTGTTCATGTCCTTTGTCCACCTTTTAATGGAATTGTTTGTTTGTTTTCTTTCAGTTCATTTAAGTTTCCTGTAGATCCTGGATAGTAGACCTTTGTGAGATGCATAATTTGCAAATTTTTTTTCCCCATTTTATGGGTTGTCTCCCCACTTTCTTGATGGTTTATTTTGCTATGCAATAGCTTTTCAGTTTGACGAGGTCCCACCTGTTTATCTTAGCTTTTATGGCATTTGCCTTTGGGGACTTGGTACATAAGGATGTTTTATTTTTTTTCTAGAATTCTTATAGTTTGAGGTTTTCTGTTTAGAACTTTGATCCATATAGAGTTGATTTTTTTATATACTGATAGGTAAAGGTCCAGTTTCACTCTTTTGCATGTGGTCAGCCAGTTTTCCCAGCACCATTTGTTAAATATGATGTTCTTTCTAAGGTGGTTCATATTGGTGGCTTTGTTGAAGATGAGTTGGTTGAGGACTGAATTTTTCCTTCCAGAATTTCTGTCCAGTTCCCTTGGTGTATGTGCTTATTTTTGTATCAATACCAAGCTGTTTGGGTTACTGTAGTCTTGTAGTAAAGTTTAAATTCTGTAAGTGTGATACCTCCTGCTTTGTTTTTTTGACTGAGGATCGTTTGGGCTACTCATGCTCTTTTTTGTTTTTATATTAATTTCTGTATTGTCATCTCTAGATCTGAGTCAAATGATGTTGGTAATGTGATTGGTTAATGCACTGAATCTTTAGATTGTCTTTGGTAGAATGGACATCTTGACAATATTCTTCCTTCTGATCCATGAGCGTAGAATATTTTTCCCTTTGTGTTATCCTTGATATCTTTGAGCAGCATTTTGTAGTTCTCATTGTAAAAATTCTTTTACTTCTCTGGTTAGGTGAATGCCAAGGTATTTCATTTGGTTTTGTAGCTATTGTGAATGAAGTTGTGTTTTTTATTTTATGCTCTGCCTGCTTGTTGCTGGTGTATAGAAATGCAACTGTCCAGCCGTGCTCCATGGCTCAGCCTGTAATCCCGTGCCTTTGGGAGGCTGAGGTGAGTGGATTGCCTGAGCTCGCGGGTTCGAGACCCACCTGGGCAGCGAGACTTCATCTCTACAATAAATAAAAAAAAATCAGCCGGGCGCGGCAGCGCATGCCTGTAATTCCGGCTACTTGGAAGGCTGAGCGGAAGGATCGCCGGAACCCAGCAGATCGAGGCTGAGGTGGCCGGGAGCAGCGACTGCACTCCAGTCTGGGTGACCTCAAAAAAAAAAAAAAAAAGAAATGCAACTGTCTTTTGCACTTTAATTTTGTACCCCGAGGTTTTATCTAAAGTGATTATCAGTGTGAAGAGGCTTTTGGATGACTCCTTAGGGTTTTTGGTTTTTGAGATATAGAATCATATTGTCCACAAAGAGGGATAGCTTAACTATCTTTTTTTATTTGGATACCCCTGATTTTCTTCTTTGGCCTGATTGCTCTGGCAAGATCTTTCAGCACTATGTTGAGTAGCAGTGAGAGTAGGCATACTTGTTTTGTTCCTATTCCTAGGGGATTCCTTCCAGTTCTGTCCATTGAGCAAAATGTTGGCTATGGGTTTATCATAGATGGCTCTTACTGTTTCAAGAAACGTTCCTTCTGTGTCTAGGTGCTCAAGGGTTTTTATCAAGAAGAGATGCTATATTTTGTCAAATGCCTTTTCTGCATCTAATAATAAAATCATGTGATTCTTGATTGTACATCTGCTGATGTGCTGAATTACATTGTGGTCTTGCAAATGTTGAACCTGCCCTACATCCCAGGAATGAAATTCAACTGGTCATGGTTAACAATATTTGAGATGTGCTGTTGGATCCAATTTGCTAGAATCTTAGTTGAGAATTTTTGCATCTACGTTCATCAAGGAAATTGGCCTATAATTCTCTTTTCTTTTTGGTCTTTGTCAGGTTTGCGTATCAGTATGATGTTGGCTTCATAAGATGAGTTGGGGAGCATTCCATCTTTCTTGATTGCCTGGAGAACTTTCAATAAGCTAGATATCAGCACTTCCTTGCATGTCTTATAAAATTCATCTGGGAAGTCATTTGACCCAGGGTCTTTTTTGGTGGGGAGATTTCCTATGGTTGAGTCAATTTCCTTGATTGTTATTGGTCTATTTAGAGTTTCAATTTATTTTTGTTTCACACTTGGGTGTTTGTGTGATGCCAGAAAGTGCATCTTTCTTTCTTTCTTTTTTTTTTTTTTTTTAGGTTTTCTAGTTTAATTGCATGCATGTATTTATAGCAATCTCTGATAACCTTTTGAATTTCTTCAGCGTCAGTTGAAACTTTACCTTTTGCATTTCTAGTTGTGTTTATCTGGGCTTTCTCTCCTTTTTTAGTCAATTTGGCCAGAAAAGCATCAATCTAATTTATTCCTTCAAAGATCCAGCTTTTTGTTGTGTTGATCCTTTCTATGATATTCTTGTCTTTATGTCCTGCAGTTGTGATTTTATCCTGGTGATCTGGAATTTTCTGTTGAAGATAGGATTTTGATCTTTTGGAAACTGTTCATGCTTGATTTATGTCTGAGAGTGTGATTGATTGTGGAGTATGTTTTATGTGCTAGTGAGTATAATGCATACCCACATGTATACTCAGTAGATGTTGTGTGAAGTATTCTGCATGTATATTCATTAGATGTAGATATCTATTAAACCTATTTTTAATAGATGTGAACTCAAGTGTTCAATTGAGTTTCTGAATCTTCTTGTTGGTATTTTTCCTGGATAATCTATCTAAAGCTTTTAGGGGGATATTTAGGTCTCCAACTATGATTGTATGAGAGTCAATATCATCTCATAGATTACTCAGTGGTTGTTTTTAAAAAAAACCTGATGTTCCTGTGGTGGGTGCCTATATGTTTAGGATGGATATTTCTTGCTGGTAGATTGAGCTTTTTCCATTATGTAGTAACCTTGTCGGCTTCTCTGAAATTGAACAATTTTGCTTTTACTTCCTATATGGCTTCAGGGAGTTTTACCTCTAGTTTATCTTGTTTTCTGTTCATTTTTGCCATTCAATCTCTGATTTCTGTGGTTGATTATTTTGTGTGGTTTCCGTTATTTGTGTTCTGATAGTTGCTTTTTTGGGTACTGTATCTTTAGGACTCTGAGGGTTGGCTGTAAGTTTTCATTCATTTTTTGCTCATTTGCAACCGGTCTGTCTTTACTCTCTATAATTCTATTTTGATTTGTTGCTCTGAAGTTATTCAATTACCCTCTGTTCTAAGGCCTTTTCTGTGGTTCAATCTAAGTCACTCAGTGAGAGAGGGAGGGGCATTAAATCTGCTCCTTCCTGCACCTTGTGGCAGGCTTCTGTCACTGCAGATTTTCAAGAGCCATGACAGCCCAAAACAGGCTAGGAAGAATCTCTTCAAGCCCTACATCCCTCCATCTGCTCCTTCATGGCAAAAAAAAAAAAGCAAAAAACAAAAAACCAAACCTGCTCTAGTTCAAGAGTGGACTGTGGACAAGAATACAGAGGATGCCACAAGAAAGACACCCAAAGACTTTCTCAATGGGAAGGCACCTGGGCTGTAGACTGCAATCAGAAGATGGGAGATCCACTTCAGCTCCTGCTGTTTGTACTCTATGGGTACAGAGTAGAGACATGGCCACCAGATGCTGGCAGTGTGCCTCTGTCAAGTTCATGCTGCAGGTGGGCCATCCCCAGCTGTAAGTCATCAGTCTGACAGAAAGCTGCACTCACCATGACTGCTCCATTTCTGGTCTTTCTTCCATTCTGCTTGGTATTTGGCTGCCCAAAGTACTGCAACTGCCCAGGACTCCTCCTGAGTTGGACCATGATGCACGCATGGCTAGGAGTGGTTGAACCACCTGAAAGCATCTTTGGCTCACTCATCCATTTTCATCCACCAGGCAGTTCTTGTGCAAGCCTGGGGTACTATGGTGGGTAGGGCACCCAGATTCCAGTATCTGCCATTGCTTTCAGGTCTTTGTGTTCAAAAAGACCTTTGCTGGATGAAGGGTTTTTCACATGTCCAAAAGTGTTCGAGATATCTCTGCCTGTCTGCAGTTAAGTCCCTACTCTCTACCTTGCCCCGTGAGAGCGTCACCAGTCTGCTACTCCACAGTGACCATGTTGGATCACCTCCAGAACTCTTTTTTAAAATGTCTGTTTCTGCAATTTATTGGTTACTTGATCTTAAGCATTTTCTTTGTCCTTTCTGAGAACTGGCTGCAAATTTTAGTGTCCACATGGTCCAGATGGGGAGCTCCATAGAGACTTCTTTAGGAAATGCTTTGTGGGAGCCCAGAGGCACAAACTCACAAAACAACAGATTCTGTATTCTAAATAAACCTTAATATTCTCTGTATCTTCATATTTACAATGGGAATAGGATATTGTGTCTGAAACACAGGGGTTCCACTGAGGTCCTGCTTCTGGTCACATATAAAGCCAATCACTGCATCAAGTATCGCCAGGGAAGAAGGCTTTTTAATTGGGTAATATTAGCCAAGGAGTATGTGAGATTAGTCTCTTATACTAATTGAAATTTGAGGTTTATCTTCTTTATAATTTTTAAAGGTCCCGACTAAGTCAGTTTTTGTGGCCATAATAATGCATTCTTATATTACCTTTATCTTCCTTGACTCTTTCTCTTCCCTCTCTTACACTCCTGCTTATGAGTGTTGCCTTACTACAACTTATTTTTACCCATGAATTATCTCATGTTCTGTTTGCAGGAAAACTCATGGTATTCTTTTCACCCTCATTAATAAACACTCAGTATAAGATCATAGAGCAGAAGTATCCTAATGCTGGTATTTGGTTTGGTGCTACAGCATCAGTATAGTGAAACTATCATGTGTGGCAGATTGGATATGATAAAAATAGAAGAAATTACATTGAGAAAAACAATAACTAGCATTTAAATAGTGTAAGGTCAATAGTAATGATATAAACATGAAATTGTCTACTATGTGTTAGCTGCCTTAAAAGACAAGAAGGGAGAGAGCAAAAAGCTCACATCAGCAAACATCACTCAAATACCACTCTAAAATCATGACCACGTTTAAAGTGGTTATCATCCCATGTAGTCATAGGGCATGCTAGTAAAATTAAGGACTGAGATTCAATTATAAGTGTAATAACTCAGACTAAATGATCAATTTGGCAGGTTTTCCATGCTCAAGTGAAAGCCTTGGTAGAATAGAAATTGGGCCCTGATACTTGTAAAAGGGATTTTTATGTAGAGGTGCTTAGGTATTTTGAACTTTTTCCTTCAATTAGCCCAAACACACTAGGCTGGCAGAAGCAGTCTCCTCTTTGTTAGGAAAAAACAAAATGATCTCTTGCTTGAAAATTATGCCAAAAATCTGAAAAGGATGTCTCTTGTAATGATGTGGGGCCCCTTAATACCTGTCCCTTACTCCACTCTGCCTTCAAACTAATTCACATTTTGTTAAATCTCAAGTGAAAACATGTAGTCTATATACCAAGATAAAAGTTCTTACCTTTCAAAAGAATTACAAAACTGATAGCATCTTTAGGAAACTGGCTCTTGAAGGTGTAGGAACCAAACCACATGACAGCAAAAAGTGTACCTGGTCCACTACCAGGGAGAGTAGAGCCACCTAGAAGCCCAATCTTCCCCTGCATGCAATCTACTTGTGTAATAAGTGATCATTTGTACTCCACAACTCTAAAATGAATAAATAAATAAAATTTTTAAAAGATCACATTTAAAAATGTTTATTGACACTCTGCTGTAATGCTAGAATTGACATCCAGAGAAGGAGATCTGGATCCAATCCTAGGATGATGAACTGGTTGCTAAAACATGGGAAAACTATGGTACACAACAAATTAGGAGAGATCAGAACAGCTTTGGCAGAGTCTTGAGGAATAACACCAAAAACTCAGGGAGTACAAAATTTTTAAATGCAACCAGCAATCCTACATGATGACACTATTCTATGATAAATACCTAAGAACACTCTCTGTTCTAAAGTAATAAGGAATACATCAATGAAGGAGCCACCATCAATTTTTGAGAAACTCAGTTGTAACTCTCTATTGTAAATCATGGTTGCCAGTAAGAGAGCTTGTGCTGCACTTAAGTCATAATTTCTATAGTTGATGGAAAGAGCAGGATTTCAGAATAGTAAAAGAGATGTGTCAATACTAAGAAAACAGAGGAAATAAATAAATAGTTAACTATGATGAGTAGCAAAACCTCAGGACATGTTACCTTGACCCACAATGATCTTTGGTGCTGACTAATAGACATTATGTCCTTAGGGGATAACAAAAGCTGATGGAAGACAGCCCAGCTCTTCAGAGAAAAATAATTATCTCTTGCTCAATTTCTATATCTGTACCATCAGACCCAAAGCTCATTGATTGAAGGAGAGGCTAGTCACCCATGAGGAAAAACTCTGAAACATTGTTATGAAAATATGCATTAAATTATAATCTAAATTCTGGGCATTTATCCTAAAATATATCTGCATATGTGTACAAAGGTATATAGGAAATATATACTCTGATTTATTTATTATGAAAATTGAAATGATAAAAAACTTAATATCTTCCAAGAGGGAATTATTTTACAGCATTCGACTCATCTATAAATTGGATGTTATGAACTACTTAAAAAGAAAAAAGCCAGGTTTTTGTATACTGAGACCAAAAGATTGCCAAGACACTTAGCTGATTGGAGAAAATATGTCAGAGAACCATATGTAAAATACTGCACACCGCATTTGATAAGGTAACTACATATTTATATGCACATAGGTAATAGTTTAAATTCATTTTTAATGAGTGAAAGAATACACCCTGTTAATAGGGTTACATGAAAAGAATTATAGGAGAAAAATTATGCAGAATTAGAGTAGTAAAATGGAAGTTAAGATTTGCGCTTTTTTTATTCTATGTGCCAAAACTTTCCTTGAAGTATTTTTTAAAGGTGTTTGTATAATTGTTTTGAAAAAACAGTAGTAAGTCACATTTAATACATATTAGACTCTTCTAAGTCCCTCCTCTACCACATTTGTCTTGATACTCTGAAATCCATAGGTAACAGTAGTCAAAAATTTTTTATCATTCTTTTAAAAACATATTACATGTATATATGCAGCCCCAAACAAGAGTTTTACATGTGTTGTACATTATACTAATGAAGTCATACCTATGTATTCTGTGACCATTTTTATTTGTTTGTTTTACTAACAGTATATTAGAGCCATGTGTAGCCATGATTTATTCATTTATATTCTGGCCCATTATGTTCTGTTGTAGAAATATAACATAATTATACCTTAAGAATCACTCTTCTGTCCCTTCAGAATTTTTAAAATATTGAGTGAATGTATCAATAAATTTCACCCTTTCTACATTTCCTCATATTTGTTTATATGGTGAAAAATTTTTTAATATACCACTTATATTTACCTTATGTTTTTGTTATGCATTTTTTTAGTTCTAAATAACATTTTAATTGTTAATTTATTTGGTTTCATTTATCTCAATTTTAATTTCTAAAGATGTGAGGAATTTAGTTTTTTATTATTTTGTGCTAAAATCTTCATAGGCAGAAAAATAGCCTTAAAGTCATCTCTTCTTTAAATTTTACTGAAATATAACTTATTATCTAGGAAAGACTAAGCTTAATAATTATTTTTTGTAGGTTGAATGAGAATGTGTCTTCTCTAGTTTTCGGGTGAAATGTTCTTTGTATGGTCATTAGATTGAGTTCAGTTTTACATTTTTCAGATTTATATTTTAACTTTTTCTTTTTGGATAAATATTAAACTCCCCCATTACTTGGTAGCGTTCTTCAATTAATGTTTAAAAATGGTGAACATTTAATCACCATATAAAGATATTTTTGTTTCTGAAATGTTATTTTCCTTACAGTCAATTTTGCCTATATTAATGTAGCTGTAGCATTTTAGCATTCTTATTTAATTATAAAACTCATAGAAAAGTATAACAATTATCAATGCAGAACTCAAAGAATGACTACTAAGTATACCTACCAATCATTTCAAGAAATCCAACATTGCCAGCACCTCAGAAGCCCACATAGAAATCTACCCAATTGTGAGTTCTCTACTTCTCCAAGGACAATCACTATTATGACTTTTAATATCATGTTTTGGTTTTACCTGTTATTGAACTTTAAATAAATTTAATTATACAGTATGCATGCATCTGTGTCAGTATTTTTAATTTGCAATAGTTGTAGCTTGTTCATTTCAAGTATTTTATATTTTTGCATGGTATGCATATATTATAATTTTTTATCACTTTTCTGGTGATGTGGACATTTAAATTGCATGAAGTTTTAAAGTCTTACAAATAATACTTCTATGAACATTATTGTACTTTTATTTTGTACACATATGTATTTTAATGCCGCATATTTATCTAGAGCAGAGTTGCCAGATAAAATGCAAGATTTCCGGCCAAATGGGAATTTCAGAAAAACAACAAAATTTATATATTTATGTCTCAAATATTGCATACATGATTTTATTCTAAAAAGTTTATTAACTGCTTATATAAAATTCACATTTAACTTAGTGTCATTTATTTTATTTGCTAAATTTGACAACCTTACCTAGAACTAAAATAATAAAACAAAGCAAAAGAAAACCACCCTATGGTCAGAGAAGTATTCTACTATATTATCTTCTATACACTTTTTTGATAGATCTTTCACTTTTGGATATACATTATTTTGGATTTTAATTTCTGTTTTTATTTTGAAGTTTTATTTGGCCAATTTTCATTTTTAAAGGCAATCCAGTTATGCTAGAACAATTTATGAAAAATTATTATTAATTCTCCAAGAGTACACAGTTCCACCTAGGCTGTAATTAAAATCTACTAAAGTATTTGGATATTTAAGTGTGATAACATTAAATGGATAAATCAATGTGGGAAAAAATGAAACCTTTAAAATATCCAATATTCAAACCATGAACATGGTATACTTCTCCATTTATTTTGGTTTTTGATTTTTCTCAATATATTTTAGAGTATTCTGTGTCTAGGTCTTAAATCTATTTTTTAAAATTTGTTTCTAAATTGTTGATATTTTGGTCACTATTTGAATATTTACATGTTTTTGAAAATTTCCATTATTAAATTGTTGGAAGTTATCCACCATGTTTTCCACATACTTTTAACAGATGTGACTTTTGTGATGACTCAATAATGTTATTTCCTACAAGTTAACTGTAAGAGTCATTAAAGCAATAATTTTGCATTGCTTTATTCATTGTTAAATCTATAGTTCCTAGATCAATTTCTGTCACATGGTAGGCAATTAATGAATGTTGACTGTAATATTTGCAAGAAAGTCTTAACCCCAAGAAAAGATCAACTTTCAACAGATATATACATATGCATATTTGTTGTTGAACAAATATGTTTCTACAATATCCCTATGCTGGAAATACACAGGATTGGTTCATTTGAATTTAGGAGATAGGGAAGAGAATGATAGGGGTTAATTATTTATCTATGTGACAAAAGAAGAGGAAGTTGGCATAGTTTCCTTTAGTGTCCACCTTCAGATAGATAAAATATGGAACATATGGATAAGAAAAGCTACTAAGTTTTGTCTTCATTATCAGGATATAGAATAAAGATAGAATCTGACTTAATCAAATTCTGTATTGCATTTAGTTCAGAAATTCAGATTTTTATGAGAGGCAATAGTAGGAATACCTATAAGAAAAGCAAACAGAATAGAAAACTTCTAAATCTATTATGACTGAAAATGTGTGTGTGTATGTGTGTGTGTGTGCGTGCGTGTGTGTGTGTGTGTGTCTGTGTGTGTGTGTTTAATTATCAACAAAGGGAATATCATACCTCCTCTCAAATGTCCCATGAGCTGATAAGAGCTTTTATGCTCCATAGAGTAACAAGAACCAAGGATTAAACATTACCAAAAAAAGAATCAGGTTTTGAATAGATAAATGAACAAAAAAAGAATAAAAAATGGTCTCACAGTTAAATTTTTTCAAAGAAAAATATAAGCTTTTACACTCTCAAAGCAGAATTGCATCACCCTTCTTAGACAATCCCTTCAATTTGTGAACTGCTATATTATTCTTCAAATTAGCATTATTTTCACTGTAAACACTTAGAAAGACATAATATTGTTCAGTCTCCTAAGTGATTATTATCTTTTAATAAGCAATCAAATAAGAATAAATACATTCTTTTGTAATTCAAAGAGTTATGCAATAATTACATTATAATATTTGAGTAATACATTATTTATATGTATAAACAGCATATTATATATATCTTTTTTTTTTTAGGAAAAAGTATGGTTCATGAAAAAGAAGACAGCAGTTGGGGTAGGTATATTAACCAAAGACATTTAGATATATGGGATAAGAAGATGTGATATCTAAAAATATTTAGGATATTATTTATTCTCTTTCCATGTAATTTTCTTTGAATTAAATATTGATTTGGTCTAATATATTTGAAATAAATTTGTGTTGTTAAAAACAAGGCAACAAAAATAACTGCTTCTGGCATTGATGCTCCCCTTTTTATTTACTTGCAAGCATAAAATCATGCACAGTAGGCTTATGGGTAAATGCAGACACAAGCAATGTAATGCACCATTTTAATTTAAATGCAAAATATTTATTGCTCTTACATAAAATCAATAACATCCATACTGGTGAATAAGTGCCACTGATTCAAAAATTTTTTAAATTACATACAAATTTATTATTGCTCATAACTTTACATTTCTCCAGCTACTATGTAAATCTTTGAAAACAATTAACAAATCCAAAAGCACTTTGTACATCTATGAATTTTTAATGCTCCTCTACATGCTATCTTTCTTCCAACTTGAAAAAATAATTCCTTTAAATGTCCATTCCCTCGTTAAATTCTTCCAGCACTAAGACAGCCATACAGAACATAAATAACATATTAATTTTCATGATCTATGAATCAAACAATACTATAAATGGATTTTCAACCATTTTAAAGATCTTCCAATCACATCGGTATCTTACATTGCCTTTAGCTGACTATGTGAAAAAACAATTTTTTTTAACATGACATAAGATCCTACGTGGAAAGTGCATGTTATCTTGAGACTGCAAGGTTAGTCATGAAAAAGTAGGGGAGGTGTCTAAATATAGCGGAAGCAGGGGATTATAGTAATGAAACTATTGCTCCATGCAGTCAAAAATTATATATATTCTTCAGATTAAAATGTATATGTAGGAAGATGAGAGTCTTTACTACAGTCTAGTTGATAATCAAAGTTGGAGGGTGGGATCACTGTTTTACCCTTAAACTTAGTTGACAGAGTGAGAGGTATATGGACACATATCACTTCCTTGATCTCAAACTTTGGGAGCATTGAGTGACACTATTAAATTCAAATTAAAATCTTCCCAATAAGTATAGCCAAGCATTTTCAGGCAGTTTCTCATAAGGAGATACCCTGATGATGGCCTGACTTGTAAAGAAATAACTGGATAGGTAGCTTTATATTGTTGTTATTTATTGTTCTTTAAACATTTATGTTGCAATGCTACAAAAAGTCAGAAAAATGACAAAGATAAACATAAAGAATTCTGTGTGCCCTCTATCCAGATTCTACCAATGTTAACATTTTACATAACCTAAGCAAATTTGTCAAAACCAGAAAAATCAACATTTGTATATCACTATCAACTAAATTGCAGATTTTTTCTTTGATATCTTCCAATTAGTCATGATGTCTAAATTTTGTTTGTTATGACCTTAACAATTTTGCAAATACTTAAAACTTTAAGAATTACTGTCTTTACACACATATAACAAAAAATGGAAGTTACGTTCATGGTCTATTTCTCCATTTTGTCAGATACACTATGATTAAGGGAAAGTAATTTGAGAAGTATGAGCTAGTGTCTTGCTTAGTTCTGTGGATGTCCATAGGACAAGAAAATGTTTTTAAACAAGAGATAAATTATAGGAAGTATTGTACATATGGGTCTAAGTCTTTGAGAAAAAGAAGTACACTAAAGAAATTGCCCCCCCCCAAAAAAGGGGATAAGAAAAGCAAACCAAATAATCAGGTTAACAGAATACATATGTTTTGGAACTTTCAGCAGAATGGCGACGGGACAAGTCAGACTGTGAGAGTCTGAAAAAGCCAACATCCGTAAAACTCTCTGTGTGAGTAGGTGTGTGCCGGTGGGTGAGTGAAAGTCTGTCTGAGGGGAGACTCATGTTCATACACCTGGGGCTCTCTTCCAGAGGTAACTGCAACCCCCCACCATCCTGAAATTGGAGTCACTGACACACAGGATCATCTGCCATTCTCAGAACTCTCCTGAGAAAAGCCTGACTCATACAGCTGATTCCCATTGCCTGGCACCTGGCACACACCATCACTTGTCACACCAAAGTGGCTGGAGCCCTAATCTGATCCATGAAAAGAGAAGACCAGGGAGAGTTGGAGAGGAGCCCATCCATGATGAGGAAACCATGACGGCAGTCATTTTCTCTGTCCTGGGACCAGGCAGAGACCTGTATTGCCCTGCCCAGCCCAACCCAGCCTACAACTTGGGACCTAAGGTAATCTTATGGAACTTAGAGAGACAAACGCCCCTCCCCCATGATGGATCAGACCTGAGTGACAGACTTGACAGATAGCAAGCTGGGTGAGTCTAAATCTGATCGACCCTCTTCCCACAGTAGGCCTGGGGCATCTGACCCCCACTGAGAACAATCCTGCTGGATCAGACCTGAGTGTTAGACTTGACAGACAGCAAGCAGAGTGAGTCCAGATTTGATTCACCCTCCTCCTGCAGTAGACTAGGGCATCTGACTCACAAGGAGAACAACCTTATCAGCTGACCCTGAAAGCAGAGGGAAGGGACTGTAGATCAGAGCTGAAAGGGATTTAGACTCACAGGAACCACCCCAGAGCAAGTTTTTTGTGTGTGTCTGCTTGTTTTGCTCATTTTTGTTTGTTTGCTTTTTGTTTTAGTTTTTTTCCTCTCTTTCATTTTTTTATAATGTTTTCATACTTGCTCTATTTCTGTTATTTAATTATTGTTTTTTTAAACTTCCTGCCTGTGCAAGGGCATTTTTGGGGTTGAATACAACAATAGGGGAGTTTTTGTTGGTTTGTGTGTTTGTATGATTGTCTGTATGTTTTAGTGTTTTTTTTACTCTTTTCTGTCTTTATTTGTGTCTCTTTTAATTTGTTAGTTGGTTCATCTGTCTGTTTTCCCACTTACTCCTCTCTCTCCACCTTTCTCTCACCCCATTTCTTCCTTTCTCTTAGCTCATTTTGCATTCAGGGAGAAAACCCATACTTGCACTAAATGGACAGATTGTAAGACAGTAGGGAGTAGGTTCCAGGGGGCCCACACACCTATCTGTGGATACTGGAATCTGCAGGTAGAGGCTGAATCAAAGCTCCACCTCAATTAAATCTCAAAACTGCAAAGAGTGTAGCCTCCCACCACAGGAGGCTTCAGCTTCAGAATTGAACAAAGCTAGAAGATTCAGATAAAAAAGAATAAAAGATTGAGCAAACAAAAGTAAAAGCTACTCACCAACATCTCTGGACTACAGAATTAAAAAAGAGGAGAAAAAAAGAAGGGAGGAAAATCTAAACAAATGAAGCAAAACCAAAAGAAGTATATGGATCTCACACAGACTCCTGGGAGGTCAGAAACTGAGAATACAAACTTTGAAACACAAACAATGAAGAGTCCCCAGAATGACTGGTTTCAAACCACAAACCAAGATATCAAGATATTAATAGAAAGAATAAATAGAATCAAGGAGAGGCAAGAGGAAAGAATGAAGTAGTTGTTAACTAAGATAACAGCAATAAAGAATCGAGTGAATGAAATAAATAGCAAATGGATAAGCATGGAAAGCAGAATTAGCCAAGTAAAAGAAAGAATCTCAGAGCTTCAGGACCAAAATATGGAACTAGCCCAAATTGTCAAAAACATAGAAAATAGGCTAAAAAAACCCACAGCAAAACCTTCAAGAGATGAGCGATTATTTCAAGAGGCTGAACCTAAGATTAATTGGACTTTCTAAGGCAGATAGAGAGACAGAGACCACCCTGGAAGAAACATTTCATGAAATTACCCCTGAAAACTTCCCTGATCTCATCAGTGATACAACCATTCAAACACAAGCCATTCAGAGAACCCCTGCAAGATGACAAATGAGTAGACCAACTCCTCAACACATAGTAATTCACCTACACAAAGTAGGTATAAAAGAAAAATTCCTAAAGGCAGTGAGAGAAAATAGTCAGACTACCTACAGGGGAAGACCAATTGAATAGCAACAGACTTATCTACAGAAACACTCAGGCTAGGAGAACTTGGAGCCCAATCTTCAAAGTTCTCAGAGATAAGCAATTTCAACCAAGAATTACCTACTCAACTAAAATAAGCTTCATCAGTGATGGAGAATTAAAATCTTTCCCATACATCCAATCCCTAAGATCTTATGCTGCCTCCAAACCAGCTCTATAAGAAACAATTAAGAAAGTATTAAACACAGAAGAAAGGAAAAAAAGAGCAACAATGTCCTTCACAAGAATGCAGGAAAAAGATTGAAAACACACATGAATCAACCCCAAAATCAAAATAAAGACAACAAACAAACAACAACAATGACAACAAACACTATAACAATCTCATGACATGGATAAACTCTCACATTTCAATAATTAGCCTGAATGTGACTGGACTAAATGCACCACTGAAAAGACATAGAATGGCAAAATGAATAAAATATCATGAGGCATCAATATATTGTCTGCAAGAAACTCAACTCACCAGAAAGGGCACTCACAGACTCAAGACAATGGGAAACAAAATTTCAGGTGAATGGAACACAGAAGAATGCAAGAGTAACAATCTTAATATCAGACAAAATACCCTTTAAACTATCAAAGATTTTTTTTAAATATGGAAGGTCACTACTTAATGATAAAAGGTTCAATCCATCAGCAAGAAATATCCCTCCTAAACATATATACATGCACCCAACACAGGAGCACTAACTTTCCTAAAGCAGCTTCTAGGTAAACTTTAAAAAGCGTTGTCTCTAACATTATCATAACTGCGGATTTAAATACCCACTCATGACCCTAGGTAGATCAACAACCAAAAAATATCAACAAGGAGATCCAGAACCCCAATGTGATGCTTGACCAAATGCACTTAATTGATACCTACAGAATACTCCACCCAACAACCACAGAGTATACATTCTACTCATCACCACATGGAAAGTATTCTAAGATTGACTGCATCCTTGGCCATAAATCAAGCATAAAGAAATTTCACAAGGTTGAAATCCTGCTATACACCTTCTCAGACCACAGTGAAATAAAAATAAATATCAGCACCAAAGTTAACAAAGACTTGGACACTAAATAGCATGATGCTAAGTAACTCCTGGGTCAACATGGAAATCAAAACAGACATTAGAAGATATCTGGAAACAAATGAAAATGAAGAAATATCTTATGAAACCCTCTGGAATGCCATGAGAACAGTATTAAGATGGAAATTCACATCTCTACAAACATACATGAAGAGAATTGAAAGAACACAAATTAACAGCCTAACAAATTGCCTGAGGGAACTGGAAAAGAAAGACCATCAAAACTCTAAATTCAGCAGAATAATCCAGACCACCAAAATAAAAGCCCAGATTGGAACATAGAAGACAAAAATATAATACAAAAAAAATCAATTAAACAAAAAGCTGATCCTTGAAAGTATAAACAAGATTGAGGGACTCTAGCTAGATGGGCCAAGAAAAAGAGAGAAATAGCTCAAATAAATACAGTCAGGAATGCAAAAGGTCAAGTCACTACTGACCCTGAAGAAGTACAAAAGATTATCAGGGACTACTATGTACAGTAGGAGGCTTTGTTGAAGATGAGTTGGTTGAGAAATTGGGGTTTTGCTTCTGGAATCTCAATTCTATTCTATTTATCTATATGCCTGTTTCTCTACCAATATCAAACTGTTTTGATTATTGTAACTTTATAGTAAACTTTGAAGTCTGGTAATGTGATACCTTCTCCTTTTTTTTTTTTTTTTTTGCTAAAGATTGTTCTAGCTATTCTTGGTCATTTGTGTTTTTATATGAATTCCTGTATTGTTTTTTCTAGGTCTGAGAAAAATGTTGTTGCTAATTTGATGGGTATTGCATTAAATCTGTAGATTGCCTTAGGTAGGATGGACATCTTCACAATGTTGATTCTTCCAATCCATGAGCATGGGATATTTTTCCACTTGTTCGTGTCATCTTTGATTTCTTTGAGCAGTGTTTTGTAGTTTCATTGTAAAAGTCTTTCATATTTCTGGTTAGGAAGATGCCAAGGTATTTCATTTTTTGTGTGTGGCTATTTTGAATCAAATTGTGGTTTTTATTTGGGTTTCTGTTTGTATATTATTGGTGTAAAGAAATGTGATTGTCTTTTGCACATTTATTTTACATCCTGAGACTTTGCCAACGTCCTTTATCAGTATAAGGAGGTTTTTGACAGATTCTTTTGGGTTTTCAAGGTACACGATCATGTCATCCTCAAAGAACATAACTTGACTTCCTCTTTTCCTATTTGTATACCCCTGATTGCCTTCTCTTCTCTGATTGCTGTAGCCAGGACTTCCAGTACAGAACAGACATTTCTCAAAGGAAGACATCCGAGCAGCCAACAGACACATGAAGAAATGTTCAACCTCACTAATTATCAGGGAGCTGCAAATCAAAACCACACTGAAATACCACCTAACTCCAGTCAGAATGGCAATTATTAATAACTCAAAAAATAACAGTTGCTGAAAAGGGTGTGGCGAAAAGGGAACACTTCTACACTAGTGCACCCTCCATGGAAAACAGTAGGGTGATTCCTAAAAGCTCTAAATATTGACCTCCCATATGACCCCACAATCTCCCTACTGGGAATATACCCTGAAGAACTCAAATCACTCTATAAAAAGATACCTGCACACGTATGTTTATCGCAGCATTGTTCATAATAGCATGAAACAGGAAGCAACCATGCTGTCCATTAAAAGAGGATTGGATTAAAAAAATGTGGTACATATACACAATGGAATACTACACAGCCATAAAAAAGAACAAAATCATGAATTTCACATCAACCTGGATGGAACTAGAGTCTATAATACTGAGTGACCTCTCACAGAAACGTAGATCTGAGTATCATGTGTTTTCACTCATATAGTGGACCTTGAACATCCAATGTAATACTATAAGAAAGTGACTGACAGTGGTGGGAAACTATGGAGGGGGAGGGGAAGGGAGATAGGATTAACGGTAGCAAATATCTCTCTGGGAACAGGGAGACACCTCTTATCAACAAGGGTGCCTGAACAAAGCATATTTGTATACATAACCCTTAACTGTACCCCACAATATCCTAATAAAAAATATTGATTATAAAAAATAAAATAAAATAAATAAAATCTAAAGGAAATGGAGAACTTTCTGACATCACACAACCTCCCCAAGTTGAAACAAGAAGAAATTGAGACCCTAAACAGAAAAATAACAATCCAGAAAATTGACTATGTCATAAGAAAATTACCTACAAAAAAAATGCTCTGAACCAGAGGACTTTCCAGCAGAATTATGAAAAACATTCAAGGAGGAACTGATAACCATCCTATTGAGAGTATTCCAGTCAATTGAGAAAGATGGAACTCTTTCCAAATCTTTTTATGAAGCCTACATCACATTGATACTCAAGCCAGGTAAAGATCCAACAAAGAAAAAGAAATGCACATTGATGAACATTAATGCTAAAATTCTCAACAAGATCCTTGTAAATCGGATTCAACAATACATCTCAAGAATCATCCACCATGACCAAGTAGGCTTCATCCCTGGGATGCAGAGCTGGTTTAGCATTCATAAGACCATAAACATAATTAAATACATCAACAGATGTAAAAACAAAAACTACATGATTATCATTAGACCCAGAAAAAGCTTTTGATAAAATACAACACCCCTTCTTGATTTAAAAAAAAAAAAAAAAAACCCTTGAACATCTAGGCATAAATGAAACATACCTCAAAACAGTAAGAGACATCTACAAGAATCCCATAGCCAGCACACTACTAAACAGAAAAAAATTGAAATCATTTCCCCTGAAAACTGGAACAAGGCAAGGATTCTCACTCTCACCCCTCCTTTTCAACATAGTTATAGAAGTCCTAGCTAGAACAATCAGACAAGAGAAGGAGATCAGCAGTATCCAAATAGGAAAAAAGGAAGTCAAGTTATCCTTCTTTGCAGACATGATTCTATACCTGGAAAACCCAAGATAGTCTGTCAAAAACCTCCTTGCACTGATAAAGGACTTTGGCAAAGTCTCAGGGTCTAAAATCTATCTGCAAAAGACAGTTACATGTCTATACACCAACCGCGAACAAACAGAAGCCTAAATAAAAAGCACAATCCCATTCCACATAGCCAGAAAAAAAAACCAACCATACTTTGGCACCTTCCTAGCTGGAGACATGAAAGACCTTTAAAATAAAAACTACAAAACACTGCTCAAAGAAATCAAAGATGGCACAAACAAATGCAAAATTATTCCATGCTCATAAATTGGAAGAATCACACTCGCAGACTTTAAACTCTATTATAAAGCAACAATAATAAAAACAGCCTGGTATTGGTACAAGAACAGGCATATAGACCAGTGGAGCAGAATAGATATCCCAGAAGCAAAACCTCAATTTCTCAACCAACTCATCTTCACCAAAGCCTCCACCACTGACTAGGGAGAGGAGAGCCTACTCAGCCACTGTATGAAATCAATGGTAGTTCGTGTGTATAATAACTTAATATTGTCCAAACATAACAAAATCTACCTTTGGGGGAATTTGGTAGCAGCAAATTGTCATTTCTTGTGTTCTGAGTTTCTGCTATGTCCACGACTATTATTATGTTGTATTTTGTTGATGTCTTAGTTTTAAATATGTCTTTCAAATTTATGTCTACCTAAACTTTCATCTCAGCCTATAATTCTTACATTTTGTCTGAAGTTTACTGCTAGCATCTTTCAAGGCTTTTGTTTTCCTTAATAACTCATGGAAGCAGTCATATTTTATAATTATGCTTATATTTAAAATGCTGTTGTTAAGAAAACATACATAATTTTTACAAGTACTATCAGAAATTCAAGCATCATTACTAAACAGAACAGTTTTGCATGTCAGGAACTGTTTGGTTAATCCTGTTTTATGTCGCTTGTCTTAGTTTTGAGTACTAGAAGGATATATCCAAATGTAATGTCCATTTTATTCTGTATATTGGTTTTAAAAAACTATTTAAGTCATACTATTTATTTAAAAACTATTTATTTAATGTGAGTTCTCTTTTCTAGAACTATACAAATGCTAGATCATTTTTAATGTAAAGAATTTATTGAGAACTTGAATAAATAACAAATAATGATATCTGCACCACCAAACACCGTCTTTCACTCACTAAAAAATTCTCTTTAATATTGTATATAAACTTACTAAATTTGTAAAAAAAAAAAAAAAAGCTTAATTATTGAGCATTTTATGAATTTAGAAGACATTTATTGAAAAAATTTGAAGGATAGACTCTAGGATGCATTTTTTTGTGGAAAACATTATGTATGCTTTGTTTAGACAGTATTTTACTATCTTAATTCAACCATACAATGAATAATGCTAGCTATCATAAAGAGATGTCTGATGTTTATAAAAATAGGTAGAGCCTAAGTAAATTAATAGGTAAATAGAGTTTCTCTAAGGAGGATGATCTGAGATATTTTTATATGAAAGAGTTTGCAACTTTTTAAAAAAACATTCATATCAACTCAAAGTAGGAAAACATGGTATATGCAAGCATTCAGAATATTCCCTTTCCTTTTCTTTTCTACATGATTTTGGTTTCTTTGTCCTGCTGATATGGAAAAAAAAAAAAACTAGAGAAAGGTGGAATTAGCAAAAAAAATCAAATTTGTTTATATTTTAAAAACATATTTTAAAAAGAGGATATCTGCAAAGTGAAAGGAATAAATTTGTTAAAGACAGAATGGAATTTGGAGTGGACAACGACTTAAAAGAAGTGGTCCTTGGGATTAATTTTACCTGTTTCTTTTTACATTTTTATGTGATTTCTAGAAAAATAAAAATACATATGTGGCTCACAAAATACTTTTATTAGGCAATACTATTCTAGGTTAAAAAAAAGTCTTGATGTATTTAAGGTTTTGAATGAGGAAATCCTTTTACTTAAGACACAAAGTCCAAAGTCATAAAGGAAAACCAAAACTTCTTTCTTACAAAATAATGCCACTAAGCAAAAAAAGCAAGAAGTAAAAAGAAAAGTAGAGCCGGGCTCGGTGGCTCAGCCTGTAATCCCGCGCCTTTGGGAGGCTGAGGTGAGTGGATTGCCTGAGCCCGCGGGTTCGAGACCTGCCTGGGCAGCGAGACCTCATCTCTACAATAAATCAAAAAATCAGTCGGGCATTGTAGCGCATGCCTGTAATTCCGGCTACTCGGAAGGCGGAGGCGGAAGGATCGCCGGAGCCCAGCAGGCGAGGCTGCGGTGGCCGGAAGCGGCCACTGCACTCCAGTGTGGGCGACAGAGTGAGACTCCAACTCAAAAAAAAAGAAAAGTAGAAAGCAAAACACAATTTTTGTAAACAATTTTATTAATGTACAAAAGCCTTATTCAAGGTTAAAAATGAACAAATTATGAAAGTCTATGTTAACAATTTGGAACAAAATAACAAAGCAGTAATAAATATTAATATTTGATGAGTACCTAGACATATAATCTCTTCTATAATTAGAAATATTGAAATACAAAAGAGATAATATTTTCTCAATTGTCAATGTTTGTTAATCGAAGGGGAAAATAAGAGCAAAAGAACACAAGGAGAGTAAAAGGGAGTACATTCTTTGCAACTCCTAATCCTTTTGGGGGAAAAACTGACGATATGGATACATATTGAAACTGCACTTAACATTATAAACAGATTTCAAGTGTAATATTTTGCCATAGGGTTATACTTAAAAAAATATGCTTTCATATACAAGGGTATGTTTTGCAATATTACATATAACAGCAAAATGAGTATAACAATGTAAAATTAAATAATCAGATATGATTTAAATAAATTGTCAAATATATATGAATATGTATTTATACTGAAAAATTAGATCTTTTTGTGAAGATAAGTAAATATATTCATCATGATATATTATTATTAACAACAAGCAATAGATTAAGGAGATTTATAGTATAGTGCATTTTATTTTATTTTACTTATTTATTTATTTTTTTTTGAGTTGGAGTCTCACTCTGTCGCCCAGACTGGAGTGCAGTGGCCGCTTCCGGCCACCGAAGCCTCGACCTGCTGGGCTCCGGCGATCCTTCCCCCTTCCGAGTAGCCGGAATTACAGGCATGCGCTACCACGCCCCGCTGATTTTTTGATTTATTGTAGAGATGAGGTCTCACTGCCCAGACAGGTCTCGAACCCGCGGGCTCGGGCAATCCACTCACCTCAGCCTCCCAAAGGCGCTGGATTACAGGCTGAGCCACCGAGCCCGGCTGTATTTAACATTCTTAAAAAAATACGTAACACTTTATTTTCTCATATCAAACAAAATAAGATCATTCTATATGGCCTTAGTGTTCTAGTTATAATTCTCTACCTATAACATTAGCCAATGCTATTTGCCTCATGACAGTGCTCTTGTACAAAGAATAAAAGACAAAAATAAATGTTTGTCATTCTCACATTCTTCAAATCTGATGATATTTAAAACATATATTCATCTGATAAAATAAAATATTTAGGTTATATTGCAAAAATTGTTTTACCATGCATAACAAAATAGGTTTATCACGCAAATTTTTGGTGTGATTGCCTCCATTTAAAGACAAATAATGAGTATTATAATGAAATTGAATTTCATTACAATTACGGAATCTCAAACCCAATTTTTAAAAAGATTTACGAATAACTGAGAAACCATAAAATGTTATTGGTAAATTCTATGACATCCTCAGTTTATTGTAGGTACTGTATGTAGATATCAACAAATTTTTTTTTTTGAGTTGGAGTCTCACTCTGTCACCCAGACTGGAGTGCAGTGACCGCTGCCGGCCACCGCAGTCTCGACCTGCTGGGCTCCGGTGATCCTTCCGCCTCAGCCTTCCAAGTAGCCAGAATTATAGGCATGCGCTGCCATGCCCGGCTGATTTTTTTTTATTTATTGTAGAGATGAGGTCTCGCTGCCCAGGTGGGTCTTGAACCTGCAGGCTCAGGCAATCCACTCACCTCAGCCTCCCAAAGGCGCAGGATTACAGGCTGAGCCACCGAGCCCAGCTCCTAAATTATTAATTTAAATAATAAGTGCTACTGGCATTATTGTACCATAATGAATACAAAGTTGTTCAAATGTAGTTGTTTTCGGAATAGTTTACAAAAATTAAGAACATGAAAATGAATGTTGGAATTTTAATAGAATGAGTTCTAAATATCAGGCCAAATATAGAGAGATATCAGACAAAATATAGCAATCTGTTGTACACTAAGTTTAAGACTATAACCAAGTGATTGAATCGTTGAAAGTAAATGTACTAAAAGGAGTAAACACAGGGCAATAATTTAGTTTAGTACATTTTAAAGCAAAAACTAATAAAATCTATCAAAGGAGCAGTATTATAGACTCTATAACACATCCTCAAATAGGTTTTCAGCAATATTGAATGGCAAATTGAATTTATCTTCCAATATGATAGCAATATCAGTGCAGCCTAGAAGTAGAGAGAAGTCATCTAAATTTAATAATATAAATAGCACTATTACTGAGACAGTAAGACTGAATCATGTTAGTTACTGCTTTTACTATTATTTAGGCACAGATATCAGAGAATTCAGGGAGATTTCATTCTTATCAGACCCTAAAGAAAATGTTTAGAGTCATATAAAAGACTTGTTTTCTCAGTTTAATCGTGGTTAATTTGATTGCTTCTCTCTTCCCATTATACTTATTAAAAGCTGAATCAATCAGATAATATCAGTTTTACAAATATATTCACTAAGATTTTCCTTTATTTGCAGTCACTTCAATTACAACAGCATAGCCCATTGTGGAGCAAAATCGGTGTACAAAAAAAATAGCTGCTACTTTCATATGCATTTTCTATCCTTTTACCTTAGAACCCACATCAGAGGCTCATATGTTATGTGATGCTTCTACCCCTCAGGGCAGAGCAATAAACTCAAAATTTCATCCCTGCTAAGTTAGTGATATAAATGTCAATTGACATTAGCTGAAGCAGACTTTTGAAATCAATAGCAAGGATTACTGTCAGAAGGAAGTAAATCTTGCTAGTTCTCACAAGTAAGTGGTCAGTTGTAGACAACATTAAGTGAATTGAATGCATCGGTCTCAAAATGTTGTCAGTGAAATTTTATGATTTTCTATTGACTGCTTTCTAGTTGGTACTCCTGATATTAAATTATAAATCCTATAGTGTGTTCCCAGCTTCTATTATGTTTGATTATCTATCCTCAGTACAGACCTCAATATTCCCAGTTTGAATATATCCATTTACTCATAACCATTTTCAGATAAAAATAAATAAAATAAAAACATGTAAACAGACATGATTTAGAAGCCATGCCATCAAAGGATTTCTATGCATGTGTGTGATTCTCAATCTCTGAATTTTACCCTATGGGTTAAAAAGAAACTTCTTATGAAAACATAATTTTAAGCATTTCAAAAAGAGTACATTTCAGGAAAAAATTGCAAAGGTAGAATTTTAAATGTATTTAAAAGCTTATAAACGTATTTAAATAAATTATTTTTATTACAGGACATAGTTTTTATGAAGTTGCATCTCAAGTGGTTTTAGAACTGAGGTACAACAAAGCAGTACAAGTATATTTATCATGCTTGACATGAAAGAGTTAATATTTAATTGTTATTTGTTATTGCAGTTTATTTAATGTAGTATTGATAAAGCTTGCTTAATCATATAGGCAAAGGGTTATTTTTCTGTTTCTTTTTTTTTTCCTTTTTCTTTTTTTTTTAGGCTATGAGGAAGTTTCATTCCAGCTCTGTCACCCAGGCAGAAGTACAGTGGCATGCTCTAGCTCAGCCTCAAATTCTTAAACTCAAGCAATCCTCTTGCATCAGCTTCCCAAGCAGCTAGAACTATAGCCTCATGCATGCCATGATGCCCAGCTTTTTTTCTTTTCTTTTTTTTTGTTGTTTGATTTTGTTTTACTTTCTTTTCCATCACAGAAATAACTGACATTTTGAAATCTCAGTGAAAATTGAATCATTCCTCAGATATAAACTCTCAGAGGAAAGTCTAATTGGTGTGAGTATAAAAATGTGCAATACTACCATGGCCTAGATAAATAATTAAAGACCTTTGAATATACAAGGAAGGATTAGTTGCCAATTATTACTCAAGATAGTAGCAATGGGAAACGCAAGTCTTATTCCTTCCTAGAATTTTTTTTATAATTTTCCCATTTTAACTTTTTAGCTATATGAGGTAAAGTGCAAATTTGACCTGCATAATCAGTTAATTGAATAAACATTCAACTTTTAACACTGAGTTGGTGTAGAAAACATGTGTTCCATTTGTAATCCTCCAGGAGCTACAACCCACTATCAATCTGCATTCAACCAAAAAAACAGAAGCTGATTGCAACTAAATATAAAAAAAAAGGTCTCAGATTCTGTTATCAGTTGAGGAGTGGTATTGAAGGAAACTTTACAGCAATTGTAAGAGAGCTGCCACCAAAGGCCACAAAAGCTTAAGTTATTCTGTTTTTCATCTGAATATAAACCAGAGGTTCCCAAGTATCTGCCTGAATGCTGCTTCATTCATTGAGGACTTTTAAGAAGCCCTCACAAATTGCCTAGTCTGAAACAGGGAAGATCTGTGTCCTCAAGAGCTTGCAAAGAGTCTGCTGTGAATTTTGCCTCTGTCCAGTCCATGGAATAACAACATCCCTTTATTCCAGCACTCCAAATAACCAGGGTTCCTCACATTGTTATAGCCAAAGAGTGAGAAAGGAATTGTCACAAACTGAGAATCGAATTTTGAGTTCTTTACTAGCCAGTAGTTGAGAGTGGACTTATGTCCAATGAACTCTTGGCCCCAAATAGAGTAGGCAGGGAATTTATAAGGACAAAAACCACAATTTTATCAGAGTTGGCGGGAATACAAGCAGGAAATTTTCAGTTATAGAACAGTTTATCTTGAATAGTTACAGAACAGCTTTCTGAATTTCCCACCAAGCAGGATGTGATTTACTGCTTACTGGAAAGTTGGTGCAGTCATGAGGAAGAGGGAATGCGAGGGAGATCTGAGAGGCTAACATACTAACAGTCATTTTATTCCCTCCTTTTAGTTGTCCATGAGTCAAAGCATTGACTAACTTATTATGGGGAGGGGGTTTTAATGGGCCCATATGTACTTGAGTTTTACAGAAGTGATTCGTTGTCGTATAAACCCAACTATTTAATTTAATATACAGGACCTGATGAGTAGACCAAGAAGGAGGAGAAGCAGAGGGCCAGCCAGATCTGTAATTAAGGTAGTTAGCCATGGGTTTCAATTAAACAAAGTTTGGAACCAGGATTTTTTATTTTCCCTTTCTTTTTGTCATTTGTCCAAATTTTCTCAGACCCTCTGGAGGGTTTCATTAATAACCCTGATTTGTTGGCATAAAAATAGCATAATTTATCTAGCATTACACAGAGCCCTCCTTTGGTGCTGGACTCTTCTCTGAAGGTAAAAGAGAAGAGAAAGATTTATTTTCTACAGAGAGGAAGCAGGCTTACACTCTAGATGAGTCTGGTCCCATGGCCCCCCAAGCCCTGGCTTAAATTCTTTCCTCTGAAGATGTTGCAATTAGGTAGATATGACTGCCGTGACTTCCTTGTTGACCACTTGTGGATGTCTTGGAGACCTTGATGAGGGGGTCCAAGTCACTATGCACTGAGTATGCAATGGGTCGATATTGATCCTGTTTGAGAAGTATGGATTTTTTAAAAAGACAAATTACAATAGACTGGTACCAGTCATGCTTAAGGAGTATATGTTTCTGAAAAGACAAAGTTGGCAAAGTTAATTTTTCCTAGGGCATGTATTTTTTTCAGACATAGTTTCTACTTTTTTTATTATTGTGTTAGAGTTTAGGAACAAGATTTTAAAAAATGGCTTCCCACTCTAGGACTGTCCTTTCATTTCCCACTCCTGCTCTTGGAAATATATTTATGATCCTGGGAAATGGGGTGAAAATCAGTTTTCTGTAACTACTTCCGGCTGAGGTGGGCCATAGAGATGTTCCTACCTATCTATTTCCAAGGGCATGAACAGGAAATGGTGGGATTATAACTGAATACTATTTGGATTTAATAAAACACTGAGCAAGAGCACAGGTAAAAATTATTAAGCAAAAAATTATTGCCTCAGAAACAATGCTGAAAAAGTGAAAGTAATCCCATATATTATATGTATGATTAGCTAAAACCTTTAATTTATCAACATAAATTGAAATATTTCCTTGTAAATTATTTATAGCTGTACTTTAACAAGAAAATATAGCCACTTTGACAAAGTCTGAAGAAAAATTAAAAACATTAGCGACATGTGGTTCAGTTGTAGCTTCAATTGCAGGAAATAATAATGAGCAAGAAAATGTAAAATGGGTAAACATTGGCGAGAGAAAACTGCCCCTTCTGTTTTTATAATATGTCTGATATACTTTCACAACAATTGATGTGCTAGAGGGTGAAGTTCAGGTTATTTTGTTATTTATTCTATGTTGGATTAATAATCCTTATGTCTGGTCTGCTGGCAGTTTAAGAGGAGGGTGTGGTTTCTGGGGCTTTTTTTTTTTTTTTAACCCCAGCTTAGAGTGACTAAATTGAGAACTTGAAGAGTTTAAGTATTAAAATATTTTAATTTTTTTTTTTTTTTGAGTTGGAGTCTCACTCTGTCGTTCAGACTGGAGTGCAGTGGCCGCTTCCGGCCACCGCAGCCTCCACCTGCTGGGCTTTGGTGATCCTTCCGCCTCAGCCTTCCGAGTAGCTGGAATTACAGGCACGTGCTACCACGCTCGGCTGATTTTTTTATTTATTGTAGAGATGAGGTCTCACTGCCCAGGCGGGTCTCGAACCCACGGGCTCAGGCAATCCACTGACCTCAGCCTCCTAAAGGCGCGGGATTACAGGCTGAGCCACCGAGCCTGGCTTAAAATATTTTAAAACATAATGTTACAACACAGGATTACAGGTCATTATAAATTACTTTTTTAAAATAAACTTTTAGCATATCATTTTTGACATATTTATGTCATTTTTAAACATGTTTGAACCTTTTATTTTTGTCCTATAACTTTATAAAAAAATAACCAGCCATTATATTGTAGGATAAAAATGTATCATACACGATCTTTTTTTTATACAAAATGATATAAAAACTTAAATTTTTTAAAAGGTCAGTTTCTTAAGTAATTAAAAAACATTTCAAGCCATAACAGCAGTTGGAACTGGAGAAAAAGATATAACAAACATAATTAAATACCAAGGTTTTTTTGATAAATTCCCCTTCACAAACCTTATCCTGACTTACATATACCATTGATGACATGCTTAGACTCTGTTTTGCCCTGTATTTCTCTCTTTCATTTTACTTTAAGGCAAAATTTTATTATACAAAATTATTCTCTTTCCTTTATAATTTTCCTTACCAAAAATAAATCTTTTTTTTTTTTTTTTGAGTTGGAGTCTCACTCTGTCACCCAGACTGGAGTGCTGTGGCCGCTCCTGGCTACCACAGCCTCGACCTGCTGGGTTCTGGTGATCCTTCCGCCTCAGCCTTCCAAGTAGCTGGAATTACAGGCATGCGCTACCATGCCCAGCTGATTTTTGATTTATTGTAGAGATGAGGTCTCGCTCCCCAGGCGGGTCTTGAACCCGTGGGCTCAGGCAATCCACAATCCACTCACCTCAGCCTCCCAAAGGCGCGGGATTACAGGCTGAGCCACCAAGCCCAGCTCCAAAAATAAATCTTTATATCCATAACTTCTTTTTATATCTCTCTTTCTTCTACTTATTAATTTTTAAATTTTGTCAATAATTTTAAATTCATTTTTATTTATCAAGGATTATTAAAATTACATTAACTTGGAAAGAATTTAAACTTATTTATTTACTTTATGAATACTTATTTACTTAGAAGCCAATTTGGTAGCATACTGAACAAAAAATAACATGCACATACACACAAGAACAATTAAACATACATATATATATTTATGTGTGTGTATTATATATATACACACACATACATATAATTTAATTTTTATATATATATATACATATATATATATACATATATATATAAAGATTTAACAACAGTTACCTCCAAACTTCAGTCATGAAACAGCAACAAACTTAACATTTTTCAAAAGACACCTGAATATAAATTATATATCTGACAAAATTGGAACCTGCTTGCATGGCTAAGCTTTGTTTGCCCCAATAGGCAGTTCAATAAAGGTTGTGGACTAAAATTGGGGCAAAGCAGTTTTCATGGCAGTTCAATTTTTAAAACCTTTTTAAATGGTTTTTAATGTTTACATTTTAGTTAGAACTGGCTGAACTGGTATAAGAAAAACAAAATTTTTTATTTAACCTTGAAACGGTGAGCTTATCTTAACACCAGAAGCTTAGCAGATTCAAAGCAGGCAGAAAAGAGAGAAATAGAGTTTAAAAGCCTCTATTTAACCCTGCAGTTTAAGGTTAACTATTTAGACTCTTAAATTTACAATTTCAACATGGATGATCAGGACCAAACAGCTGGTACCTGTGTTGCTTAAGAAATTAATTTGGGTTCCAGTGCCTTAATATTCACCTGGGGTACTGTTGGGGTGATGGTGAGCCAGTGCCAGGCAGTTTAGCAGATTTATAGATCTTTATAAGTGGCCACCATTTGTGAGCCAAGTGTTCTCTCCTCTCTTCAGAAGAGAGTGCATCTGCTTTCCAATAGCTTTCTGGCCTGCACAGTGGACAAGGTTCAGGAGGTTTTAGGCCTCTTTGGGGCAACTATGCTTTCAGTGTGCCCCCAATGATTGTACCCCTAAGCAATGGACACCATTCCCTTAGCAAGTTTGTTTTTACCAGGTCTTTGATGGGCGCTTGGAGTTTTGGTGACTAATTGCGACTGCCAATTGGGGTGCTTTTTTGGACCTCTGGTTCTGCTGCCCTCCATGTTGGCACTGTTTTTTGTTTGTTTGTTTGTTTGTTTGTTTTTTAATATTTTGGCTTAAAAAACCTTAAAAACTTATTTTTAATAGGTTATACATATGAAACTTTTTAACGATTTATCTCTTTGTGACAGTTTTATGCAAAGTCCTGTAGAGTGAACAGACCACATGGATGTGAAATGATCTGTTCCTACTTATTTTTAATTATGAACAGGCAAAGTTGTTAAAAAAAAACCTTATAAATTACTAAATTGTAGTTTTAGTTGTAAGGTGTGGACAGTTAGATGAAAGTGATCAGTTCCCATCCTTATTGTTTTTACACAGAGTACCCAGTATTTTATCTATTTGGCAGAAGAAGTACTAGGCTTAGTAAAAGTGCCTTAACTAGGTGGGAATGGCCAGTTCCCAAACCTTATCATGTCACCCAGAGTGTTTAGCATTTTAAAGCTTTACTTGTTTTATAAGAGGGTGCTAGTTAGGCACAACAGGTGATTTAATTTTGTATTTATAAAATACAACTCTAGTGAGCCTGATATAACAAACAGTGGTGTTATTCAGCACTAATGTGTTAACACATGGTAAATTTGGAAGTAAAATTTTACTAAAGCACTTGTGTGTTTGGTTGGAAAAACAGATTAAAATTACAGTTGGCCTTTTTATATAGCTTGAGAGAGATTTGTTATATAAACAAACAAACAAGCAAGAGCCTCAATATCTTTTTTTCACAGTCACCCCCCTGAGGAGAGACCTGTTAAGTTATGTGGAAACCTGAATGGGCTTCCCAAGTACATGTGGGGGTGGTAACTTGCTACAGCAAATAGGGCTGCTGCCAGGGAGTTGTCAAACAGTGTGGGGAAGGGGACCGAGAAGGCTGGAGGCTGGGGTCAGGTGCCATGGATGATAAATGAGGGATGACACACCAAAGATGCAGAAAGGCACACCACGCAGCTGCTGGAGTTTCAAGATACATTGTGGGTCGCTTTGCCAGTCAGAAAAGAAAGGAGCAAAGAAACCAAGTACTTCATTTCCCACCAGTATGGGTGCTGGTGGTCCAAATATTCCTTTGGGGACTTTCTTTCCTCTCTAGGGAGCAGCGCTAGGCAGAGGCCATCAGTAGTCCTCCAAGATGCGGCAAAAAACGTTTTTTTGTTATACAGTCCAAGGGACTGGAGGGTTGAGAAGTCTGTAGCCCCATATTGTTAAAACCAGTAAATTACAGTAGGCACCTGATGAGGATCAGACCTTTAAAAACAAAGAGATAAGTTTTTAAAAACTCAGAAGAAGTTTCTGACCTGATGATCAGTCCGAAAGTGCAGCAGAAACAAGTCCTGTAGCAAAGAGCACAGCAAGAATGCAAAGTAAGGAAAGGGGCCAATGTCATAAGCAATCAGAAGTTAAAGTGGGTACCCAAACAGAAACCAGATACTCAACCGAGACTCTGTTCAGTCAACGTCTTGGCTTTAATGAACAGAGTCTAAGGAGAGGTCTCGTCAGTCTCCGTCCTCCTTAACAGAATTGTGGTCACATACAGAATAAACAGATTAAACAGATTCTTACCTCCTAGGAGAACGCAGATGGACTCAGGAATTTTTAAGGTGAGAGAAAATCAGCAGTCATTCCTTCTCCCTCCAAGCTAGATGAGAGTTTATGGACCCCTGGAATGACTCAGGGAGCACCTCTCCTATAATGTTTTTACCCGGCCGGGGCGAGCTGGAGCAAGGCTGCCTCCTGAGCTTGTGGTGAAAACCAAAAATACAATATCTCACTGGGGCCTCCAAAGGTTTTAGCCAAAGTGTGGGACAGGAATCGCCACAAACTGAGAGTTGAATTTTGAGTCCTTTACTAGCCAGTGGTCGAGAGCGGATTTATGTCCAAAGACCTCTCAACCCTGAACAGAGTAAGCAGGGGATTTATAAGGGCAAAAACCACAATTTCATCAGAGTTGGGGGTAATGCAAGTAGAAAAGTTTTGGTATAGCACAGTTACAGAACAGTTTATCTTGAGTAGATACAGAACGGCTTATCTAGCCTTCCCACCGAGCAGGATGTGATTTACTGTTTAATGGAAGGTTGGGGCAGTCATAGGGAGGAGGAATGAGAGGGAGAACTGATAGGCTAACATGCTAACAGTCATTTTAACATAAGGAAAACTTATTCAGTAACTCTCCAATGAGAAGGATTGTGGGAAATGTAGTTCCTGGTTCACTGATAGAAATGATACCTAGCCGGGCTCAGTCGCTCAGCCTGTAATCCCGCGCCTTTGGGAGGCTGAGGTGAGTGGATTGCTGGAGCCCACACATTCAAGACCCGCCTGGGCAACTTGGTGAGACCTCATCTCTATAATAAATCAAAAAATCAGTCGGGCGTGGTAGCGCATGCCTGTAATTCTGGCTACTCAGAAGGCTGAGGTGGAAGGATCACTGGAGCCCAGCAGGTGGAGGTTGCACTGGCCAGGAGAGACCACTGCACTCCAGTCTGGGCGACAGAGTGAGACTCCTACTCAAAAACAAAAAAGAAAAGAAATGATACCTAACTGACCTCAGACAGTCCTGCTCAGTGTATATATTGTTGGATTCAGCAGTTACAAACAGCTCTTTTAAAATCCATATTTGTGTTCTGACCAAAGGTAATAATACTATTGTACTCTGCTTAACTTGTCAGAATTATCCTTATATAGTCAAAGACATAATCAGAAGGAAATATTAAATCTCATATGTCAATCGATTCATCTCTGGATTATTTTTGTTCACTCACAATTCTTTTGTATCTTGAAACTTAAAGACTAAATTATAAGTTTGATCCCTAGTAACACTGTTAACATTAGATAACAGAAGAACCATGGGAGGAAAGGTGAAAAAAGTACTTGCTATTAGATACAAACATATACATATATGCATATAAAAGCGAGAAGAAAATATGCACAATTACAACAATTCTTGTTTGAACAAATGGTCACATAGTCATAGTTGGCATCTATAACTTCTCTTTGCTTTAGCCAGTTCTTATTCCTTTTATCCTCAGCCAGTGCAAAATTTATTTGCAGTTCTTGCCCGAGAGGCAATAGAATCTTCTGGGTTCCAGCCACACTTCTTTTTGCCTCTATTGAACAGTAGAAAATCAATCATGATAAATTATCTCAACTAACACAGAAAATCCTTTCTTTTTGCCTGCTGCTTCAGTGGCAGAAGTCATACAAAATGCTTAGCTTCTGGTTTAATGAAATCAATCTTAATGACTTGGTAAAAGCATTCTTACTTCAAGAACCACAATGCCCAAACTATCGCAGCCTAATACTGTAAAAATAGAAAACAAAAGTTTTGCTACTGGGAAACTAAGGTCCACAGTGTAAACAGCTACTCTTAGGTCCACTTCTTGATTCATTGGCCCATGAATGCTGGCAGTAAAAAAAATAGCACTATAACACTGATCACTGGTGCAAAGCATATACCATGTCCTAAAGGACTTTGTTCAGTTACTCTGTTCTTTAAATGGCATTCTACTGTTCCATAATATAGCTTTAAAATAATTAATGACAAGGTTTTATGATAAATTATGGTACATGATTATGTTTAGGGCATTCTATAAAGCAGGAAAGACAAGTACATAACCAGAACAAATACCTTTTCTAAAGGAACACAAATCTTGCCATTTACAGCATAAAGGTTTGTAAGATAACCAACCTGCTATCAGATGACGAATTTGTCTCAAGAAATGCTGTTATACTGGAAGTTCATGACTTTTCACTGCTACTGGCAAGAACGCTAAAACCAAATCAGATCTTTGATAGAGGAAGTACTTGTTTTAGAGTTCACAACTAACCTCTACTCCTGTCACCATGGCTACTTAATTCAAGAGGTCACTGAGAAAGAGCTGGCATTTCTGGGAAATGACTGTCAGATATTCACAGAACTGACCAACTTTCCTACTTGAATATTAAGATAATTTTCTGTTGTTATTATAATTCTTGCCCATACTGACACATGCTTTTCTTGTCTCCTTCCCTAACCTTTTGTCACCAATTTGTGAATTGTGTTCTTCCTACTCCATAATCATCCGGCCAGCATGTGAGTCATGGCTTATGAATCACTGCAGATCTATACTTCTAGTTGTCTATATTTCTTTGCGAAGTGAACAATTAGATATGAAGCTTGAATTTCTGTTCATTGATACTTTTCTTCCCCAGTAGCCTTCAAAGTCCTCCTCATTGAGGATACAAGGTTGCTATTTTCTCTACCACCAGGTCATGTCAGAATATAATAAGGAATCATTTGCACACAGGTCAACTATTTTTCCTCAGTCAGTTAGTTATAGGAAATTTCTCAGGAAGTCACACATGTGAGTTGAAGAGGGAGCTTTGTACCAGGAGAAGATGCCATGATAATTTGAGTTACTTACTAATAGAACTCCCTTGTGCCTTATGGAGCATCCTGAGTTTTATATACCACATTTCCATTTGATTATAGAGTGTTGCTGTGCTCCTCCAAATTTATGACTTGGTAGGTCAGAAAACACTCATTACAAAATGAAAATTTGAGGTCACATGATAACTTGATGGCTCATGGTAAAGTGTTTAATCATCTCCTAGGGCACATTTCTTTTTTTATATTTTATTTTAAAGATGTGGGGTAAAATTCAGGATTAGGTATACAAGTGGACATCGATCAGGTAAAGTTTGAGCCTCCCATGGTCCCCACTGCCTGCTTTGAGATCAGATACCCTTATTGATGTGCTAGGGCACATTTCTAAGTCAGAAGTGTTCCTCAAAAGGGCAGGAGTTATATACAGAAAATATGCAAGGATTAGGTATATGAATGGGGGACCCCCCAAATGGGAATTGTCTTTTGGAGGGCAAGCCCCTTATAGCACAGGTTTCCCCAGCTAGGTAAGTGTCCTAGGAACCCATCAGCATCAGTGTGCCAGCTAGTGTTGCTAAGAGAGACTACATTCAGTTTCAGTAAATTTTTTTGGAGATTCTTTAAACGAGTCTGCCCATTTCATGATGAGTGATTTATAAGTACACCTACCCACACCGTGCTGAGTGTTCAGCAGTTTTCAACCAAAACTGTCATGACCCACAGGCTCTACCCTCCCTTATCATTCAATCTCACCCTGAGAAACTGCTTTTGGTTTCCCCAGATGAAGAAAGTCCTCAAAGGAAACATTTTGACAATGTGGAGATGTAACAGAGGTGAAACAAAAAATGGCAGAGGCATTAAAAGCCATCAAAATTGATGAGTCCAAAACTGTTTTCCACAGTGGAAAAAGTGTCTCAGTAGGTATATTTCATCAAATGGAGTTAACTTTGAAGGTGATTGAAGTTTATACACATAAGAATAAATACACGTATTTTATAAATAAATTCTGGGATTTGGGGGTTGTCCCCCTTGTAAAATCATAAGGATTAACACTGTGATGATAAAAGTTCTTCATTTTATCTATCTGTCATAAACACATTAAACATCATGGAACCCACTACATGCCAGTAACATTAATGTTGGTCCCACTATTACCTTTTATACCTATTTATATCTGTTTTGTTTCTACACCAACAAATATTTCTAGTGTTTATGGATGTACAGGTCAAATGTAGTTTTGCCAGTCAAGACTGGGCCCAATTCAGTGGCTTTGCTTGAGTTTGTAAAATGGGTGGGTTTGGCTGCAGCTAATGGGTTCATTTCTGCTTCC
Source organism: Cephalopachus bancanus (assembly GCA_027257055.1). NCBI lineage: Eukaryota > Metazoa > Chordata > Mammalia > Primates > Tarsiidae > Cephalopachus > Cephalopachus bancanus. The sequence continues at coordinate 7,648,755 of JAPVLO010000024.1, read as the reverse complement.
TAAGGCTTCAGATAGATTCTACTGGAAGGCTCTATTTCATACTTGGACTTAGCTCTAGGATGCTGATTGCCTTTAGGTTATTGTGGTAGGCAAAATTACACACTGTCACTTGAACCCCAAATCTATAGGCCAAAACAAGTCACACGATTAAACCCAGCAAGAAACTACGGAGGGGCACATGCCAAGGTTCAAGAAGATATATTTCCTATAGAAGAAGGGTATGAGGAAATGAGTATCTTCAGCCAGTCTATTAAAAAGCCATTTGAAATGATGAAACAGAATAAATAGTTGGAAGAAAATGAAAGACATTATAGGGGAAACTATGAAAATCATCTTATAAATTATTGCATGAGTTTAATAATTAGAAACATCCTATATTACTAGTCTGAACTACTTTAGGATATAAGACATTTAAATTATTCGTTTTAAAAGCTACTGAAAGAATGAAAGTGTGCATGAAAAATGATGAGTAATATGCTCTTGAATATTGAAAAAAAAATTTGATGGCGGGACACATCATACTGACACAAACAGAAGGATTCCCAAACTCTGTTACTTACAGTTCTGAATGAGAGAAGACTGCTAGAAAGGGCCACATAACAGGTTGTACCCAGAGATAGGTAACACCAAGCTGGAGCCACGGGGGCAGCTTATACATGGCAAATGGATGAAAGAGGTTAGTTAGATTATGTGGGCTCCATATAAATGGACTAATTTGAGTAATTTTTGTGGGTCCTGGGGCACAGGGACTGTTCCTAGTTGACTGGTTCCTGGCTCAAGGCTTATTAGGGTAAGTGCATAGAGGCCTGAGAGGTGAAAACCCACTGAGTGTAGTGATTGGGACGTGAAGTTAATGAATTTCTCAAAAAGGGAAACTGAATAGCTCCAAGCCAAGTCTCCAAAACTGAGTCAAGACAGCATTGAAAATAAAAATCTATATTATATTCTTAACTGTATATTCAGTAAATCTTATTAAGAATGGCCTAAAAAATAACTATCACAATATAGGACTGTACATGATAAAAGATAGATATATGTTACTGACTATACATATTTTAATAGTAAGGAGGAGAGGATAATATGGATGAGGTGGGAGAATACCTTTTCCAAAGCAAGAAAAGTTTGATTTAAATAATGAAACAGGTTGTCATTGAGTTAGCTAGGAGGAGAGGGAGAATTATAAGCAGAGCAAATAATGAAAATAATCACCTGGCAAGTGATTTTGAATTATAAGCAGAGCAAATAATGAAAATAATCACCTGGCAAGTGATTTTGGCAAGTGATTTTGAAGTGAATGAAGGATATCTATAATGAGCATTGTTAATAAATTATAGATTGTAGTTATGTGTTGTAGGGGATCCTATTGAAGCCAATAGTTTATGCTCTTTAAAATTTTTAATTTAGACACGGGGTTTACAAAGATATTTCACTCTTATCTGTTTGTGTGGCTAATAAAACAGAGTTATTTTTAAAAACCAAGAATTTGAATAGCAAGTTTGCTGTCTCTCAGAGAAACCATTAACCAGAGCATATTATGGCACTTATAAATGTAAGATTAAAAAACAAGATCCAAATCTTGTTTTCCTTGTGCCTTCCTAAATTTATGTTAAAATTTTATTGCCAACGCAACAGTATTAAGAGTTGAAGCCACTTGGAAAGTATCAAGTATTGAGGGATCCTCCCTGATGAATGAATTAGTACTTTTATAAAAGGACTTAAGGACATAACATTTGGCCTTTTTGCCTGTTCACCTTCTGCCATGTTAGCATGATGTAACAAGGCACCATCTTGAAAGCAGAGATCTCACCTGACATCAAACCTGCCTACATCTTGATATTGGAATTCCAACCCTCAGAACTATTAGAAACAAACTTCTAGCCGGGCTCGGTGGCTCAGCCTGTAATCCCGCGCCTTTGGGAGGCTGAGGTGAGTGGATTGCCTGAGCCCGCAGGTTCGAGACCCGCCTGGGCAGCGAGACCTCATCTCTACAATAAACCAAAAAATTAGCTGGGTGTGGTAGTGCGTGCCTGTAATTCTAGCTACTTGGAAGGCTGAGGCGGAAGGATCGCCGGAGCCCAGCAGGTCGAGGCTGTGGTGGCTGGAAGCAGCCACTGCACTCCAGTCTGGGCAACAGAGTGAGACTCCAACTCAAAAACAAACAAACAAACAAACAAACAAACAAAAAAAAAACAAACAGAAACAAACTTCTAATTTATAATTTACCCAGTCTGTTATAGCAGCACAAATATATTAAGATAATATGCATTCAACTAACAATCTAGAAAATTAATAATAAGTAAATTAATTGAAATAAAATGGAGGAAACAATAAAGGCAAAATTAATAACTGGAAATATTGAAAGTCATGAAACCAATAAAGACTAATACAACAAACATACTTTACCAATTGAGTTTCCAAGAGAAGACAAATAGCGCAGTCCAATTTTAGTCATTAAAATGGAGAGAGATTGGTGAAGAAGAATGCACCATGAGAGAATCTATGATCTTGAAGTGATAGATACAGTTAGTTTGAAGTGAATCTACACACAAAAAATTGTGGCATAATCAACCTTATTCTCATTATCTCTTATATCCAGTTCAGAGTTTCTGTTGATAAATAAAACTAGAATTTAGAGGAAAGAGTGCTCAGTGATTTAGTCCATCTATGCCTTCTTCTTGGTGCGACAGCAGAGTAGAAATATTGGAAAATGAATCCACAGAATCAATGGAAAATCCTTTGGAAAGGGCATTGTAGTGGACATCAGATGTTATCTTCATCCCTTTCCCTCTCTTTCCTAAAGGGAACATATGCCTTACAGTTTAGATAATGCAAACACACTCCCTGAATACAGTTAGGCATTTGCTTAGGAGGAACTGGAGAATCTCTTTTTTTTTTTTTTTGGCCACCTGTTTGTTTCAGAAGTTGATGTGTGACTTGAATTGGGACAGACAGAATCTTCCTAGATATATTATGCCTGAGGTATCAGGGAAGATAATTTTACAAGACAAATGTTAGACTGAGGAGATTTGTGTCAGAGGAGTTGGTAGTTATATTTATTACTCAACAAGTAGTGAGATCATCATTGAAAAATCAAGCTAAGCAAAGACAAGAGGAGCAAAGAAATAGAAAGAGAAATGAAGGCCAGAGATGAATTCAAGTCCACGGGTCTACTCATAGTTGAAGCTAGCTGCAACCATCAACTTCCCAATTTTCAGCTGTGTAAGGCAATATATTTAAATTGGGGGTTAAGCTAGTTTGATGTGGGTTTTGATGACAAAATTTGGCATCTGAAAGTAGAATATTTCAAGTGAAGGGCTTGAAATGCAAAATTGTCTCAGTTGAGTATGGAAGCAGAGAAATGAGAACTATTTAATTTTAGTTGGGATGTCCACAGTCCTTATAGCAAAAAGATTTATTAAATCGTTGCCATTATATCTTTGGAAATCAGACAGTATTAAACTAGGCTTCCAAATAGAAAAATGTCTTTTACAAATATTTATCATAATTTCTATCCAAACTAGCTCACTTTTAATCTGAAAAGGCATAAATCTGACTTCTTATACAGAGGTTCTTTTAACTGGGATCAACAATTCCAGTTGAAAAGTGATCAGGTAATCATATTTTTAGAATTAGAAAAAGCTAATTTTCTGCTGCAAAATAATTTTTTTCTTTCCACTTCAATACTATCCAGAAGAGAAACATTCTTCCTTTTTCTTCCAACTAGTGAATACCATTTATTTGGTATTGTCAACTTCTGGTATTGAGTATTTTGTTTGAGCATATGCCTACATTTAAAAAAAATATTCATTCTATTTTTATATTCAGAAGCAGAAAGTAGTCTACACAACCACAACTGTTGAATTGACAAAGAGAATTGTTTTATTTTGTTAAGTATTTGTTTTGTTTTTGGCTTTTGCTGTATTTCTACCGGTTTAACTGCTAGCTGCTTCATAGAAATGAAAGAAAAATACTAATAAGTATATTACAGCATGTTCTGCATACCTATGTAGATACAACAGGGTTCAGCTTACAAAATTATTTTAACATTATTAATGTAAAGCAAAATAATCAGAAAAACTGTTCTTATACAAATAGATTTGCTTTTTTCCTCTACCAATTTAGATATGGAAGAAGGGAGGACAAACTATTTTTATTTTCATCTGGATAAATATAAGCACATCATTTTTGAGAAAGTAGTACAAAGAAAGATAATGCTTCCATCTGAATATCAGGTACAATTGTCTTATCAGATGAGTCACAGTAGCCTTGACCAGTGAATTTTGGATGAAACTCATCCACACTGGAGAGCCTGTGCTAGTCATCTCAGTCAATAATTTCAGTAATCATAGCTTCAGTAATTGGATAAATTCTGTTGTAGGTATGAACAAATCAGGCTTTCTTACATACCATCACACATTTATTTGTTTCAATATTTGTCAGTAACCTGATTACGATTGGAAGCCCAGGTACATCTGTCTGTTTGTATATCTTTTTCCTTTTTCTATGCTAAATTATGATCAGTATCCTATTTTCATACTCTAATCTTCTGATTTGTTTATATAACTATTACCCTGATAGGTGGTCTATTCTTGTTTTGATACAACTGAGTTTCTGATTCTTCCACACAACGACTAAAACTTGAATTGTGGTACTATGATAGAATCACCAGGGCAAATGCATCATACATGAGAGGCATTCATCACTCTCTGCCTCTCAATGCAATACAAATGGACACCTCTCTCTTGCCTTCCTCCAATTGACTTCTTACAACACTTTAGCAGAGACATGTCTTGATAACTCTACTTTCATGGAAGAGCTATTATAAGGAAAATACTACTTTTCCTCAAGGTGATTCACATAGAATATGTTTCCAGGCTCTTCTACTTGAATGTTACTTGGAAGCAAATTTACTACAGATGCTGCACTAATTTCTCCCAATCCAGTTAGATTTACAGTTGGACAGAGCATGTAAGCTGTATCTATAGTTCCTATAGTCAGTATTTGCCAACCTTGCTCCTAGCATGACCATTAGAGGCTTTGAAAATATAGCCAAGGTTTTGTGCTATGTAACCTACAATGTATTTGTACAATTTCAGTTTATTTGCAGTCAGAATCTAACAGGCAAGTTTTCAAAACTCACAGCCAAATTTTAAGACAGCAAACTGTACTGCCAGAAAAACTAATATATCTTATATATGATACTCTATATCATAATCTACGTTAACCTTTGCCATTTATAAAATCTATGAAATAATTGTTCTATATAAAGGAAAAATTCCTATTCTTGAGAGTTTAAACAGTGTTTGTCTAGTACATGTTTAATAACCAGATTTTTAAAAATAGAAGAAAGATATCTGGATTGTAGCATTTACTAACTTTTGTTGAGTAAATATTCCCACCCTGGCTGAAGCCAAGCTATCAACGTGTCTTTAGTGAATGTACAGTTAGAAGATGTTGCACAGTTTTTCTCTCATAAAGCAGTCTCCAGAGCATAAGTGAATAAGACAATATAGAACTGGATATAAAGAAAAAAGAAAGAATCCAAGATGAATATGTCATAAAGGGTTATAAAAACTAAAATGTGGGATTTTTTTTTTTTGCTCTGACTCTTTCATTTTACTTCTATAGAAATGAAGTTGAACAGTAACAGGGATTTGTCTCAATTAGAAAGCTAGGTAGTTGACAAAGTCTAGATTGTGACTAATTTTACATACAACTACAGAGAACAAACTAAATTAAAACAAATAAAGGTTCAACAGATTCGGTGTTAAATTTTTTAAATATGATTTTCTGAATTTCCAAATTTAGTGACCTCTTTCTGTTAGAACTAATAATTGGCTTTTTTGGAATAAAATGTTTTTAAAAAACTCATTATAACATAGGTGAAAGGTTTTGGTTCTATGTAACATGGAGTTCACATACTCTGTCCCAGATCTCTCACTGACGCAATATAAAACGTGGGCAGAATGTATGTACCACCTATTTGAAGACTCTGAAAAGTAAAAAGCAGCAAGTGAATTGAGGATTAAGACTGAAATTCAAAGCATAAACAAAGCAGAGGTAAGATTGCTCCTTTTATTCTGTCCTAAATGCAATGCTGCTTAAAACATGGGGGTGATGATGGGACCTGACAAAATAAGCTTGAGAATAAGTCTTCTAGTTCTGGCTTGAAGAGAACAAGGAAAAATTTCAAGAGACCAATACATTTTTTAAAGTATGGATAATTTGACAGAAGACATAAATATGTAGATTCAAGAAGTTCACTGAAATTCAAACAGTAGAGATGCAAAGAAATGGACACTGAGATGGAGCATATACAAACTAGTTTAAAATCTTGGTCAAGAAACAAAGAAAAAAATCCTGAAATCAGCTAAAGAAAAATTATACACTACTTACAGGCTAACAACAATTCCAGTGACAGTATATTTTTTCTTCCAAAGACTATAAAGGTCAAAAGAAAGTAATGCAACATGTTTAAAAAGCTGAAATAAATAACTATAGCCCTGAAATCTATATCCAGTGAAAATATCTTTCAGAAATAAGGCAAAATAAATACAATCTCAGGTTAAAGAAAACTATGAAAATTTATTGAATGAAAACTTGTTTTTTAGGAGTTGCTTAAAAGTTGTTTTAAACTGAAGTAAAATGATAGCAAATGACTGAAAAAATAGACTTTAGGGCAAAGAAAATTACCAAGGATAAGAGGGATATTACATAATAAAAAGGTCAATTTCACACAAAAAATTAAAAATGTTTCCACATATAACAAAAGTACTCCAAAATTTCTACGAAGCAAATACAGACTTAACTAAAGGAAGAAACAAATTCACTGTTACAGTTGAGGACTTTAATACTCCTGTAGTAACTGACAGAACTGAGAGAAAATAAATATAGACAGACTGAACAACACCATAAGCCAACAGTATCTACTCGACATTTATTGAACACTTCATCCAATAACAGTGGAACAAACTTCCCTTTCAAGCACACGTGGAATATTCACTAAGATAGACAATATTCCAAGTCATAAGATAAAGCTACAAATAAACATTAAAAGATTATATGAAGCATGGTTTAAAGTGCATGGTTTTTTTACAGCTATCAATTTATCTTTTCTCTCCCTTTCTATTTCCTATTGTACAAGTATATACATTTTACTTTTTTCAAAAATTTCAGCACTTATGTAGTCTCTCTCTATAACATTGAGTTATTTGTTCTTAAGTTATGTGACAATTTTTAAAAATCATTACACCATTTTTTTCTTTTTGTTTTGTTTTGTTTTATCAGAGCTTCTCCATTTCAGAATATTTTATTTTGGTTTATATTACCGTTGACTGAAATTAAATGATTTTTAAATGATTTCCTCATGTATACCATTTCTTATATATTTTCATCTTTGATATTTACAACAGGTTTACAACACTGAACATAATATTTAATTCACCATTTTTCTCAAAAATTTTAAAACATTGCTCCATTGTCACATATCATTTGCTATTTTTTATTTTTATTTTTTGAGTTGGAGTATCACTCTGTTGCCTAGGCTGGAGAGTAGTAGCACAATTACAGCTCACTGCAGGTTTGACCTGGGCTCGGGTTATCCTTCCAACTCAGTTTCCCAAGCAGCTGGGACTAGGGGCACATACCACAACCCACAGCTATTTTTATTATATTATATTATATTATATTATATTATATTATATTATATTATATTATATTATATTATATTATATTATATTATATTATGGAGACAAGTTATTGCTACATTACCCAGGCTGGTCTCAAACTCTTGAGCTCAAGCAATCCTCCTGCCTTGGCCTCCCAAAATGCTGAGATTACAGACACAAGCCACCACACCTGGTTATCATTTGCTATTTATATGGGAGAGGCCACCCTATTTCTTCTGAGATACTTGCTTTATATATCTGTTTTCTCATGAATGCACAATCATTGTGAAAAACATCACAGGTTTCTCAAGAATAAAAATAAAATTTTATAAGATGATCCAGCAATTTCACTACTGTACATCCAAAATAAATGACATCAATATGTTGAAGAGATATATGTACTTCCATGTTCACTTAAGCGTTATTCATAATAGCCAAGATATTTAATCAACCTAACTGCCCATCAACAGATAAATGGATGAAGAAAATGTAGTATATATGCATAATTAAATACTACATAACCATAAAAAAGAAGGAAATCATTTTGCATTTTTGCAAAATTTTAGCAACAACAAAGCAATGTCTAAATAATAGTCAGTTATTGCCATAGTAATAGTACTAGTATACAACCACACATACAAAAATCAGTGCCATGTGTATTTAGCTCATGTTCACATGTCTGGGCTTCTTCTGTGGTGACTCTATTTCAGGCTGTCAGCTGGGTAGGGAAGATCTACTTCAAGTATCTTGTTTTGATGTTCAGGCTAATAGAACAGTGGATTAGAGCCATTAACTTCTCAAGGCAATGGTAAAATGCTCACAAAAGACATGCATCACTCAAAAGCTTTTTAAGCCTGAACTCTGAACAAACCCATTGCATGCCTACCCGTATGAATTCAACAAAAGAAATAACTTGGCCAAGTCAGATATCAGTAGAGCAAGAAGGCGTTTTACAGTATAGGCAGCAGGAAAGGGAATGATTTGCTGAATAATAATCTGTTTATGATATATACTAATATTTATTTTTCAACATTTTTTTTACTATATACTATGTCTCTTTTAATGTACAGATTTAATTATTTCTTTATTTCATAAAAATATTTTCTCAGCCAGGCTCGGTGGCTCAGCCTGTAATCCCAAGCCTTGGGAGGTCGAGGTGAGTGGATTGCCTGAGCCTGCGGGTTCGAGACCCACCTGGGCAACTTGGTGAGACCTCATCTCTACAATAAATCAAAAATTAGCCAGGCAGTAGCGCACACCTGTAGCTCCAGCTACTTGGAAGTCTGAGGCAGAAGGATCACCAGAACCCAGCAGGTCGAGGCTGCGGTGGCCGGGAGCGGCCACTGCACTCCAATCTGGGCGACAGAATGAGATTCCAGCTCAAAAAAAAAAAAAAATTTTTTTCTCTCATTTTTATATCTATTATCTCATATCTAATTTCTTAAATCTCAATTACTCCCTGTCTTCAGGGTTTTAATCCTAAAACATGGCCCTGGATATTATTTTGATCATTATCTTAGTTTATTCAGTCCCTTCAAAGTCGTAACATATTTTTTAAAGATGTAATGATATTTTATCAATATGTTGATAAATCATTTGTTTATGAAATCATTTGTTTCACTTCATTTATTTATTTATTTAGCATATATGCACACTTACTGTGTACCAGGTATCCTTTTGAATACAGTGGTAAAAATGATAAAATCCCTGATATCATATATATTTCAGTTAGGAGTCAAAAAAAGGAGCAAATTTATTTCACTGATTATTGAAGGCTTTAATGAAAATCAACTTTAGTGATAAAATTTTGAACTTTTCCCTTTTTTAGTTTATGTGTTTCTACCATTTTAAAATCATTTGTATATTATGCATTATATTTCTTTTTTCCTTTACTCTTTTTTTGTTTTTTGCCATGTGATTTATTTTTTAACAGTTTTATTGAAGTACACATGACATACAATAAACTGCACAAGTTTAAACCATACAATTTGATAATTTGATACATGAATATACCCATAGCCATTACCATAATCAAGATAGAAATATATCCAAAATATATGAAAATTTTACCCTTTTGGGCTCCTTCCCTCATTTCCTCAGTACCCCATTACCGATTTTTTTTTTTTTTGGTCACTACTGATTAGCTGACATTCTCTTTAACTTGTATTAATGATATTACACAGTGTATACTTTTTTGTCCTTCTGTCCCCAGATATTCAACTTAGTCTACAAATTAAACATCTTCCATTCTTCCCAAGTTTAACATTTTTAGATTCAGAATCATGTTATACCAATTATTTAAACTTTCAGTAGCTTCTAATAGTGTATTAATATAAAATGGAAAAAAAAACTAATTTCTTGTTCCCATCAAGTTGTTTATAATTTGACCTTGTATTATTTTTGTCCCATTTATTGTTCACTGCCTCTTCTCACTTTACACAAACCTACAATATCTATATTGATTAATCTGTTCTTTTCTTCTTTCTCTTACTATGCCTGGAATATATTTCTATTCTTTTTCTACTCATTAAACTCAGATAGAGTTTAATATGGTCACATTAGCTGCAATATCTCTAACCTCACCTCAAAGATAGTTTAGTCAATATACTGCAATAACAAAGCACATATTTTATTATGACACTTATTGTATTATAATTAATTTATCAAAAATTTGACTGGCCGGGCACAGTGGCTCAAGCCTGTAATCCCAGCACTTTGGGAGACCAAAGTGAGGGGATTCCTGAGCCCATTGGTTCGAGAACAGCACGGGCTACCTGGCAAAACCTCATCTCTACAATAACTCAAAAAATTAGCTGGGCCTATAGTGTGAGCCTATAGTTCCAGCTACTTGGAAGGCTGAGGTGGAAGGATTGTCTGAGCCCAGAAGGTCATGCTGGGGTGGCCGCTAGCATGCCACTGCACTCCAGCCTGAGCAATGGAGTGCAACTCCAACTCAAAATAATAATAATAATAATAAATTTTTTAAATTGTACTAAGTGATTGACTTCTTGAGAATAGAGATAAGGCTTATTTATTACTTATTTCTAAGTAATCAGTATATGGCCTGAAATACAATCGTTATCCCTAAGAATATATTGAATAAGTAAATTAGTATATAAGTGAAGATAAGAGTAACTAAGAGTTCATTGTTTTAGCTATCTCTGGCACCAAATGTGCTGGCATTGGCAACATCAACAGTGGTGGTGTTTCCCCCTCAAGCTATTTCTGTGATGTTTTTCACAGTATTATTTGGGAAGCTCAGTTGCTATCCTCTCAACGTAACCCTTACAAAGCTTTTTAAAAATAACTATATTTTTAAAAACAAACATAATTTGCATATCATACAATTCACTCATTTAAAGTGCAAAATTCACTGGTTTTTAGTATATTTACAGAGTTGTGCCAATGTAGCCAAAATTAATTTTACAGTATTTTCATCACCTAAAAAGTTCCTTGACTACTTTAGCTGTCATCCCTCTACCCTCCCTGACTATACTTTTCTTACCAATTTTCAGTTCATGACCTTTGTTTTGTTTTCACTTTGTAGATATTACGGATGATACTCCTATAAACATTCATTTATAAAGTTTTTGTGTAGAAATACACTTTCATTTCTCTTGGTTGTATATCTAGAAGTATAATTTCTGAGTCATAGATTAACATTATGCTTGACCATTTAACAAACTGCCATACTATATTCCAGAGTGACTGTATCATTTCACATTCCCACCTTTAGTATATGCATTCAATTTCTCACCATTGTTGTCAGTACTAGCTACTATCTGATTTTTTTTTTTTTTTTTTTTTTTTTTTTTTGAGTTGGAATCTCACTCTGGCGCCCAGACTGGAGTGCAGTGGCCGTTCCCGGCCACCTCAGCCTCGACCCGCTGGGCCCCGGCGATCCTTCCGTCTCAGTCTTCCAAGTAGTGATTTTTTTTAAAATTTTATTTAGCTATCCTAGTGAGTGTGAGGTGAAATGCTCAAGTTTGAAAGACACTTTGAGGAAGTAAGAATTATTCTCGGGACTTGAAATAGTCAGAATTTAATAAGAAAAATTATGATTGGTATTTTTTAACTTCTAAATTCTCATTTTGATAATAAGGGCATTCTAGATAGCCCCTTTGGCCAAAGATCTAAATTCAATTTTAGAGATATATGTTCTTGAAGTTAAGTCATTGTGGCTAACTAAAAATTAACCCTTTTAAGAATTAGTTTGCTACACAAACTTTAGCATGGTATAACCATGTATGTTCTGCTTTTTGTGGATGCATAACATCTTTAACATTATAATAATTGCCCAGATTTTGTGTGGCTTGCTTTTCCCTTACAAAAGCTAGAAAACCTGCAGTCATAGACTTTTTCTTTTACGGTGCAATTTCATGGTCTAGGTTTCATGCACAGACCATGATTTAGATTTGGAGACAACCAACATTGTAATGCAGACTTGATTCTTCAGCAAAAATAGTGGCAGAAATGCTAGCACCCAGATGCAAGTGTCATTGGTGCTAAATGGTGTGTTTGGGCATTGTTCTTACCCTTGGGCCTTCCTCTAAAAATCTGTCAATAACCTAATGTATTTTAATAATCTCTACCCAGAATGGATTTTAGTATTTATATTCTTAAATGATATTCTTCCAAGATATTTTTTTCAACTTACTTCAAGATATGTATAAACCAATAAAAGTTACAAATATAAACTATTCTCTTTAATATTCCCATTGTATTTCCCTTCTTGTTAGTTTTCTATAAATCTAAAATAATAACATTAGGAAAATCATAAAAATGGATTTAAGTATACCAAAAAGTCAATTTTATTTTCAATTTAATTTCAAGGGCATTATCTTAAAAATTATTTTTTATATCTTTCTGAAAACTCATGTAAATTGTGTTTTAATGGCTATTCCACTGTACAGGCTCCTGTTTATCATTTTGAAGTATGACTTTATAGCAAGTAAAATTTATAATTATTGCATATCTATTTATACATTTTTATTTACATTAGATTCTTTCCTATATTTTAGATTCTCTTGGAGAATTTCTGCCACAATACTGTACAAACTGTTTGCTTTTTTCATGTTCTTTTCCTGGATGTCAATGTTAAAAGGATAACCACAGCCATAAAACCTGTTACTGTGGATATCCAATTGCCACTCCAACACTATGCTAATAAGACTTTGTTCTGGTTTTTCGAAGCCACATTTCCAGGTATCTTTTCCTGTGCACTAGTTTCACAAATTCTGATCTACCTTGGAAATCATAGAGCAAGGGAGATGTCAGATTTTGGTTCTGCAAGCTAACAGGAAAAATTATAATGAACATAATAATATTTGTTTTTGCATTTCAGTATTTAAAATAAATGCTAAAACTCCCAAAGTGGGACTATAAACATTGTATCATATTTTCTTCATTTCTTTCTACACCTCTCCTCTTAGTCAATATTTTTACTTTTTAAAGTATTTTCTACATATACAAAATGTAAAATTCTAGGTACAGTTCAATCAATATTATCATGCAAAACAGTAAAAAATGAAAACGGTCATATTTCTTTCTGTACAAAAACAAACTGTTGTTATCTATTTATTTTGTGGCATTCCAGGCTTCTTGTCCAGTAAACTTAAGGGAAATTTAAAAACAGACAGGTGTTTCTAAATTTCAGAATATTAAATAGCTTTTGTGAGTTTTTTTGTTTATTTAATGCTGCCTAGAGCTTAAAATCTTTCTTGTCTGGATCTTTTCCACAATGATTTATGAAGTATTCCCACCTTTACAGAATTACAAGGCTTTGAGTGCATTCAACTGTTCTAGAAAACCAAGCAATAAAGGAAGCCTACACGCAGTAAGGAAATACATGTAAACTCTTTTTTGACAATTTAAAAATATATGACAATTTTACATCTTTAATTTTGGAGAACTTTTATCAGGACCAGTTTTTATACTTAGTGCAAGGTATTTTATACATTTAATTTGGTAGAGGGGAATTTTGTCTTAAGTGTCTGCCAATAAACCATTCACAAATTCTAAATCATCTAACAAGCGCCTAGTCTGTCCTAGTCACTTTGTGGTGCTAGTGATTCAGAGTGATGAAGCAGACACTAGTGCAGGCCTTATTGGGACTTATAGTCCACTAGAACAACAAATGAAAAAGTAAACAACTCTGGATAGTGATATGGAATATGGAGAAAGTAAAATAGTAATTCAATAGGGAGTGACCTTAAATGGCTGTCCAGGAAAAGTCTCATACTTTAGAAAGTACATTTAAATTGAATTCCGAATTATTAGAATACACTAAGGAGTTTTCTAGGAAAGTGTTTTCCTAACAAAGTAAAGGACAAAACCAAAGACCCTGTGGAAGAGACATGCTAGCTAATTTTAGATATAAAACCAGTGTTGTTTAAATACAGTGATTAAAAGGCACAGTGATTAAGCAGTTATGTTATAGTTTTTATATAATTTTATATTTTATATACATTACATATATATTAAATTTTAATGCAACATTTTTGAAATGCATGAAGTATTTTTCCTGGTAAAGTTGAGCACATGGCTCCATCATTCTTGCAACAGCTTATTAAGTGTGCAATGGCTATCTGACCCAAGGTCATCCAACAGCAGATGATGCAACAGTTTAATAACAATCCTGGTGTATCATTTTTGCTAATCAGACTAATAAATCCTGCATGGAGAGTTTGTGTATGAGACATGGAAAGATATGTGTAGGCAGTGGCAAGATCAGAAGCCATCAACACAAATAGAAGAGTCAAGAGAAACCATTACGATGTGTGGAAACCACTGAAATAGCAAGTAATGTAGAACTTCTTCTAAGAAAGCAATCAAGAACCAAGTCCATATGACTGTTCTGCCAGCTGAATGATTCTGTAGTTTCTGAATAGCATCCAAGTTTCTAAGAGCTGTGCCTGTTGCAGCTGGAGCTGCACTGTTTAATAAATACCTAATGTTTTCATTTAATATAGCCTCATTAGTTTACTGTGTCTGCACACATTGTTCTACTCCTTATGTTCTGACTGAGCTTTGATAACACATATGCTATTTAATTCTCCTGACAAATCATTTGATGGGGTGAATATTAGAAAGATTTTATAGTAATATGAAGTCACACAATTAATCAGTGAAAGAAGTGAGATTAAAATTAAAGTTCATCTGGCACTAAAGCTAATATTCCAGAGTGAACACACATTTAGCCAAGTCTTTTATATAACTGATTCATGAGTGACTCCAGGTTGCATAGCTTTAATGAAAATCAAAATTGGATACAAGTAAAGAGATAAGAAGAGAAGCCATGGGCTTCAAGAAAATCTTTATAAAAGACATCCAATAAAAGACTATTATGCTAAATAGATAAAGAACATTTAAAACTCAACAATAAGAAAATGAACAAATTTCAAAAAAAGGGCAAAAGCAATGAATATACATCTCACCAAAGAAAATTTACAGATGTCAAATAAGTATTGAAAGATGCTCCACATTATATGTCTTCCAGAAGATGCATCTTAAAACAACAAGGAAGCCTACTACATACCTATTAGAATGGCCACAATTGAAAACATGGCAACAGTAGATGTTGATAAGGATGTGGAGCAATAGAAACTCTTGTTCATTGTTGATTGAAATGCAACATGGTACAATCTCTTTGGAAGACAGTTTGGTGGTTTCTTATAAAACTAAATAAACTTTTACAATATAGTCCAGCAATCGCTCTTCTTGGTATTTACTCAAAGGAGTTAAAAATATGTGTCTAAAAAATGGGTACGTAGAACTTTTATAAATGTTTACAGCAACTTTATAAATAATTGTCTATACTTGGAAGCACCCAAGATGTTCATCAGTAGACAAATAGATAAATAAACTGTGATATATCCTGACAATGGGATGTTATTCAGTGATAAAAATAAATGTGGTATCAAGTCATGAAAAAAGATGAAGGAATCTTAAAGGCAATATTAAGTCAAAGAAGCAAATCTGAAAAGACCTTATTCTGTACCATTACAATTATATGACAAGAAAAAAAGCATGATAAAAAAAAAGATCAGTTATTGTCAGAGGGGAGAGAGAGATGAATAGTTGGAGCACAAAACAGATACATGAAACTATACAGTATGAGACTATAACCACACGTTATAGCTCTGTCAAAATCCATAGCATAGGCAATATCAAGAGTGTACTCTAATGCAAGCTATAGTCTTTAGGTGATATTGATGTGTCAGTGTAAATTCATCAGTTGTAACTAATATACCACCCCAGTTGGGGATGTTGATAGTGAGAATGACTATGTCTGGGGAGAGAAGGTATACATGGACATTTTGTTCTTTCTGCTCAGTTTCCCTGTGAACCTAACACTTTTCTAAAAATAATGTCTATTTTTTAAAAATGTGTAAACTAGAACTCTGAGAGAAAATGTAGGTTTATCTATACCCAAAAAATTTTGCCTCACAAGAAAAGTTTGTTTGTTTTAATTTGGGGATAAAGGAGCAAACCAGCATAAACCAACACAACTTATTTACTGTTTACTTGTTTGTTGGCCCTTCTATTGTGCCTAATTAAACATTTAATTTTAATGGTTCTATATACAAACATAATCTGTATTCTATAAACTGTATTCTATAAACAAACATAATCATACTCTATTAGTTTAATATTCTACCACTAAGAGCCATTTAGGATATTGTAATGATAAAAACACAACATTTTCATGAACATTGACAATTCTTTAATTATTAGTTACTTAATATACTATTTAACAATAGTTATTACAAAAATAAAAAACAATAATCAGAATATCATAGTTTTAAAAATAGTCACAGTGTTATATATTTGTCTCAAAATTGTTTTCACTGACAGTTCAAATGGGTGATTAAAAAATGCATCCTTCACTCAGAGATCTAATATTCTCAGGAAAGCACAACTATATGGAAAAGAAATCAATACATTTTATTTTTGAACAAAGTAAATGAAAAATCCATATAAAAGCTTACATAGAATTTGAAAAGAGCAGATGCTGATAACAACTTAAAGGTACATACTTCTTTGTGTGTCTATTGCACTATTAATTACAGTCAAGTCTATCATTTGCTTGCTCATTTAGTCCTTTTCTGTAAAGATGGAGATACTGTTTTAGTGATTTCTTGAGAAGTTATGAAACTCATTCCCAATATTGACAAAAAAGTACTTCCTTTTTAATTTAGAAAATATACAAATAATAATTCTTTTATGTTCATCATAGCAAATTTTACATTTTAACATGTTGAAATATCCATAATTTAAAAAGTATTTCCTTGTGATTTTGGAAATAACTCTCCCTATTTGTCTGCTTTGTCTTTGTATCACTGAGGTAAGCATTTTGAGAATATCTCGACTACTTCCAGCAAGATGGTGATGGGGCAGCATGATCTGTGAGACCCTCTGTGAAAGAGAACACTCATAAAGACCCTAGCTCTCTCCAAGGGCTGCAGCTCCCATCTTCCGCAGCCTGCTCTTCACAGGAAGCTCAGCTGCCACCGTCACCCACCGTCGCTACTCAGATATCAGGGCGGTCTGGGCTGCTCCCACAGTCACGGATGCCACCGCTGCAGTCATTGCTGGCTCATGCCTGAGGTGACCCACGACTTCAGACCATGAAGCCCCTCAAGCAGGATCTTCTGAGATCGCCACTACCCGGCTGCTGCTGCCACTGCCACACCATGCCCCTAGCCCGGAGACAGACCTGTGGAACTCCCCCCATGTACGGGGAAGTTGTCACGGCAGGTCATGGATCCATAACCAGCTCACAACCCTCTGGACTGCAGCCGTGAGATACCACCACCTGCTGGGGATCCAAGGTAACAACATCAAAACAGGAATGGCAGAAGTTCATTCCTCTTGATAAATAGAAAAAGCCAAATCTCAGTAATAGACTGGTCAGGGGGCCCATATATGAACTGTTCTCCACAGCAGGCCAGGGGCAACTGACCCTAATTGTGAACAATTCTACCAGCCTGCAAAGACAGCTAGAAATCAAAGCTGAAAGGACATTGGACTTAAAGGAAAAGTCTCAGAGTGTGCTTGGTTGGTTCTGTTAGTCTACTGATTTTAATCTATTGCTTTTCCTTTTTCTTCTTTTTTTTCCTATTTCCTTTTTTCTTATTTCTCTGTAAACTCCACGTTTTGTATAAAGGAATAGCACACCAATAAGGAGGTTGGTCAGCATGTACGTTAGCATCATTGTATGTTTTAGACTTTTATATGGTTGTTGGATAGTTTTCAGTCCTGGTTATTGTGTTTCTTTATATTTGTTTCAGTCTTTGTGTCTCTTTTCACTTACCAGTCGGTACACTCATCTGTTTTCCCGCTCACTCCTCTCTCTCCATCCCCTACCACCCCCCACTGCCTGCTTCATTCTCTTCCCTCTGTTAACCTCATTTTGCTTTCAGGGAGTAAACCTATAACCCCACTGCATGGACAGACACCAAAGCAGTGGGAAGTGGGTTTCAGACTATCCTTACACCTGTTGGCTGATACCAGGATCTGCAGAGAGATTTTGAATCACAGTTCCCCCACCAATTAATTCCCAAAACTACAAAAAGGATTGTCTTCAACCTACAGTCCAACTCCAGAACTGAACAAAGCATGAGGAAATATATTAGGAAGAATAGGAGATTGAACAAACAGAAGTAAAAGCAACCCCTCCACCCCTGAATAACAGAGTAAAGAAGACGGGGGAGTGGAGGGAAGGGAAAAGTAGGGAGAAAAAATCTGCACAAATGAAGAAAAACCAAAAGAAGAATATAGGGCTCACACAGACCCCTGGGAGATCAGACACTGAGAAAACAGACTTCTGAACACAAACAATAAAGAACCTCCAAAATGACTGGTCACAAGCAACAAACCCAGACATCAAGACATTAAAAGAGAGTATTTAAAAAATTGAGGAGAGACAAGAGGAAAACAGGAAGGAGCTGATGACAGAAGTAACAGCAGTAAAGAATACTGTGATGGAAATAAATAACAAACTAATAAGCATGGAAAGCAGATTTAGCCAAGCAGAAAAAAGAATCTCAGAACTGGAAAACCAAAATACAGAACAAACCCAAACTGTCAAAAACATAGAAAAGAAGCTTAAAAAGTCAGAGAAAACCTTCAGGAGATGAATGATTGCTACAAGAAACCCAATCTAAGAATAATTGGCCTTCCTGAGGCAGAAAGAGAGTCAGAGGTCACACTGGAACAAACATTTCATGAAATCATTCAAGAAAACTTTGCTCCTCTCATCAGTGATACAAAAATTCAAGCATAAGAGATTCAGAGAACCCCTGCAAGACAACAAATGAGAAGATCAACCCCCAGACTCATAATAATCCACCTAAACAAAGTAACTATAAAAGAAAAAATCCTAAAGGCAGCAAGAGAAAAAGACCAGACTACCTACCAGGGAAGATCAATTAGAATAGCAGCAGATTTTTCTACAGAAACCCTCCAGGTTAGGAGAGCCTGGAACCCTATCTTCAAAGTTCTAAAAGATAAACAATTTCAACCAAGAATAACCTACCCAGCCAAACTAAGCTTCATTAGTTAGGGAGAATTGAAATATTTTCCAGATATCCAATCCCTAAGAACCTATGCTGCTACCAGACCACCTCTACAAGAAACACTTAAGAAAGTACTGAACACAGAAGAAAAGGAAAAAAGAACAACAACATTCTTCACCAGAGTACAGGCAAAAGATTAAAAGCACACATGAACCAACTCCAAAGCCAAACGAAAGACAACAAACAAACAGGAAAAACAACTGTGTAAGAACCTTATGACAGGGATTAACTCTTGCATTTCAATAATTAGCCTAAATGTGAATGGACTAAATGCACCACTGAAAAGACATAGAATGGCAAAATGGATAAAATGCCACCAGGCAACAATCTATTGCCTTTAAGAGACTCACCTCACTGGAAAGGACACTCACAGACTCAAAGTAAGAGGATCGGAAAGAAACTTTCCAGTGAACAAAACACAAAAGAAAGGAGTAGTGATCTTGATTTCAGACAAAATACATTCAAGCTATTAAGACTTTAAAAAGATTCAGAAGGCCACTACATAATAATAAAAAGTTCAATCCATCAAAAAGAAATATCCATCTTAAACATATATGCACCCAACATAGGAGTGCCAAATTTCATAAATCAGCTTGTACATAAACTCAGAAAAGATATCAACTCTAATACCATCATAGCTGGGAACTTCAATACCCCACTCACAACACTAGACAGATCATCAGAACAAAAAATCAGCAACGAGATCTGGAACCTCAGGTGACACTTGATCAAATGGACTTAATTGATACTTACAGAACCCTCCATCCAATGACCACAGAATATACATTGTACTCATCACCTCATAGAATGTACTCTAAGATCGACCACATACTTGGCCATAAATCAAGTATAAGCAAACTTAAAAGGACTGACATTTTACCATGCACCTTCTTGGACCACAGTGGAATAAAAATAAACATTAACACCATCAAGGTCCCCCCCAAACCCACAAAGACATGGACACTAAACAGCACGATGCTAAACAACTCCTAGGTCAACAATGAAATCAAAACAGAGATTAAAAGATACCTGGAAACAAATGAAAATGCAGAGACATCTTACCAAAATCTCTGGGATGCCATGAAAGCTGTAGTAAGAGGAGAATTTATATCCCTACAAATGCACATGAAGAAAATGGAAGGATCATAAATTAACAGCCTAAAAAGCCACCTAAAGAAGCTGGAAAAAGCTGGGCTCGGTGGCTCAGCCTGTAATCCCGTGCCTTTGGGAGGCTGAGGTGAGTGGATTGCCTGAGCCCGTGGGTTCGAGACCTGCCTGGGCAGCGAGACCTCATCTCTACAATAAATCAAAAAATCAGCTGGGCATGGTAGCACATGCCTGTAATTCCAGCTACTTGGAAGACTGAGGTGGAAGGATCACCAGAGCCCAGCAGGCAAGGTTGCGGTGGCCGGGAGCAGCCACTGTACTCCGGTCTGGGCAACAGAGTAAGACTCCAACTCAAAAAAAAAAAAAAAAAAAAAGAAGCTGGAAAAGCAAGACCACCAAAACCCTAATTTCAGAAGAAGAATCCAGATCGCCAAAATAACAGCCCAAATCCAGGACATAGAAGACAAAAAAATTACAAAAATACAAAAAAAAAAAATCAATGAAACAAAAAGTTGGTTCTTCGAAAGCATAAACAAAATTGATGGTCCCCTAGCTAGACAGACCAAGAAAAACAGAGAAAAGGCCCAAACAAACACAATCAGAAACACAAAAGATGAAATCACATCTGACCCTGAAGAAATACAAAAGATCATTAGAGACTACTATGTACACTTCTATGGAAACAAACTTGAAAAGCTTAAGGAAATGAAGGACTTTCTGACATCACACAACCTGCCTATGTTGAAATAAGAAGAAATTGAGACCCTAAATAGACCAATAACAATCAAGGAAATTGACTACATAATAAGAAAACTACCTACAAAAAAAGCCCTGGACCAGATGGCTTTCCAGCAGAATTCTACAAGACATTTAAGGAGGAGCTGATACCAATCCTACTGAAGGTATTCCAGGTGATTGAGAAAGATGGAATTCTCCCCAAATAATTTTATGGAGCTAACATCACATTGATACCCAAGCCAGGTAAAGACCCAACAAAGAAAGAGAACTACAGGCCAATATCTTTGATGAACATAGATGCTAAAATTCTCAACAAGATCCCAGCAAACAGGATTCAACAACACATCTCAAAAATCATCTGTTATGACCAAGTAAGCTTCATCCCTGGGATGCAAGCCTGGTTCAACATTCATAAAGCCATAAATGTAATTAAATACATCAACAGATGTCAAAAAAAACCCACGTGATTATATCATTAGATGCAGGAAAAGCTTTTGATGAAATCCAGCACCTCTTCTTGATAAAAACCCTCGAACAACTAGGCATACGTGGAACATACCTCAAAATAGTAAAAGCCATCTATGAGAAACCCACAGCCAGTATACTCCTAAATGGACAAAAATTGGAATCATTTCCCCTGAAAACTTCAACAAGACAAGGATGCCCACTCTCACCCCTTCTGTTCAACATAGGATTGGAAGTCCTAGCTAGAACAATCAGAGAAGAGAAGGTGATCAGAGGTATCCAATAGGAAAAGAGGAAGACAAGTTATCTCTTTGCAGATGACATGATTGTGTACCTTAAAAACCCTAGGGAATCTGTCGAAAACCTCCTTACACTGTCAAAAATCACTTTGACAAAGTCTCAGGATATAAAATAAATGTGCAAAAGACAGTCACATTTCTTTACACCAATAATAAACAAACAGAAACCCAAATAAAAAGCACAATCCCAATCACAATAGGCACCAAAAAAATGAAATACCTCGGCATCTTCCTAACAAGAAACGTGAAAGACCTTTACAATGAAAACTACAAAACACTTCTCAAAGAAATCAAAGATGACACAAAAAAGTGGAAAAATATCCCATGATCATGGATTGGAAGAATCAACATTGTGAAGATGTCCATCCTACCTAAGGCAGTCTACAGATTTAATGCAATACCCATCAAATTACCAGCAACATTCTTCTCAGACCTAGAAAAAACAATATAGGAATTCATATGGAAGCACAAATGACCAAGAATAGCCAGAACAATTCTCAGCAAAAAAAAAAAAAGCAGGTGGTATCACATTACCAGACTTCAATCTTTACTATAAAGCTATGATAATCAAAACAGCTTGGTATTGGTACAGGAACAGGCATGTAGACCAATGGAATAGAATTGAGATTCCAGAAGCAAAACCCCAATTTTGCAACCAAAGTTCTTCTTCGACAAAGCCTCCACCATCTACCACTGGGGAGAGAAGAGCCTATTCAGTAAATGGTGCTGGGAAAACTGGCTGACCACAAGCAGAATACTCAAACAAGACCCCTATTTATCCCCATGCACAAAAATTAACTCTAAATGGATTAGAGACCTAAATGTAAAACCTCAAACCATAAGAATCTTAGAAATTGCAGGACATATTCTTATGGAAATTGGAACTGGCATCCAATTCCTGAACAAAACCTGAAACTCACAGGCCATAAGAGATAAGATAAACAAGTGGGACCTCATTAAACTGACAAGCTTCTGCAAAGCCAAAGACACCTTCAAGAGAGCAGGGAGACAGCCCATAGACAGAGAAAGAGTATTTGCCAACTTCAGGTCCAACAAAGGCTTAACATCTTGGACCTACAAGGAAGTCAAACGTGCTGAAAGGATAAAAACAAACAACCTCATTATAAAGTGGGCAAAAGATATGAACAGACACTTCTCAAAGGAAGACATCCGAGCAGCCAACATGTTCAACCTCACTAATCATCAAGGAGATGCAAATCAAAACCACACTGAGATAACACCTAACTCCAGTCAGAATGGAAATTATCAATAACTCAAAAAAATAACAGTTGCTGGAGAAGGTGTGGGGAAAAGGGAACACTTCTACACTGCTGGTGGGAGTGCAAACTAGTGCAACTAGGAAAGCAGTGTGGTGATTCCTAAAAGTTCTAAGTGTTGACCTCCCATATGGGTATATACCCTGAAAAACTCAAATCGCTCTATAAAAAAGATACCTGAACACAAATGTTTATTGCAGCATTGTTCACAATAGTAAGAACCTGGAACCAACCATGCTGTCCATCAAAAGAAGACTGGATTAAAAAAATGTAGTACATATACATGATGAAATACTACATAGCCATAAAAAAGAACAAAATCATGAATTTCACAGCAACCTGGATGAACTAGAGTCTATAATACGGAGTGATCTCTCACAGAAACAAAGATCTGAGTATCACATGTTCTCACTCATATGGTGTACCTTGAACATCTACCATAATACTATCAAAAAAGGACTGACAGTGGTTGGAAACTATGGGTGGGTAGGGAGAGGAAGGGAGGTGGAACTAATGGTAGTCAATATCTGTCTGGGGATGGGGAGACACCCCTTATTAACAAGGGTGCCTGAATGATGCACATTTGTATACCTAACCCTTAACTGTACCCCACGATTTTATAATAAAAAATATGTTTTAAAAAGAGAGAGAATATCCCCTTAAGTGGTAGTTTTTTCTTTTCTTTAATTCTGTCAGTCTGTGCTTATATTGTTAGACATTTAATTCACTTCAGCTTATTCTTCACCCACAGTCTTACCAATTTCTCAGTGCATTGTCCTTCCTTGTACCTTTGTCTTACCTTGTAGAAATATTTCTTTCTTTAGTCACTTTTTGTTATTTTGTATGACTTATGTAGTCTGTGGGAATTGTGTGAGACATATTATTGAGGGTGTTTCCTTCTGACAGTTGCACAATCGCTATCATTTCTAAAACACTTTGATTATTAATTTTTCAGTATGAAATTCACCATATCATTCTGGTAATATAAAATCAAACTACAAGCTCATGTGACGACGGGTATACATTCTTAAGGAAGCTTTTAATTCACCCAAAGTGTAAGCCAAGTCACATATCTTTTGCTTCTTTTTTATCTCTCTCTCTCTTTTTTTTTTTTTTTTTTTTTGCCAGTCAGGTTTTGGAGTCTAATCTTTAAATAAAATCTGAACTTTTAAGATAATTAACTTCAGGAGGGACTTTCCAAATCCACAATTGTAAAGGTCTGAGTATCTCAGTAGCCACTACACAAAAGTCTTGTGTAGACAAGTATTCTCCAAGGACAGCCATGTCTGCACACTGAAAATTTTTACATTTTTTTTAAATTCTGTTATGTATTTAAAAGTATTTTATTACATAACATCTCTGCAACTCTTTCAGTGGGATTGTTTTAGTCACTTTTTGTTATTTTGTTTTCTTTTTAAAAATTTTTAGTTACTTAGGGACCACCTTTATAATATTGCCTGGGAATAGAGACGGTGCAAAAAAAGTGTCCCTGAATTCATTCTGAACTTAGGGTGAAAGCATTTCATCTTTTTTGATTAAGTATAGTAAGTTACAGGTTTTATGCCACTCATACCTTAAAATATAAAAACCTTAATTATGACACTAGCAATTCTTTCCCTGTAGGCTTTATGTTATTTGTCATAATTTTTACGTTATCAAACATACAATACTTTATTTTTATTTTTGTTTTACACTGTAAGTGGTCTTTGAAGTTTTAAATAAAAGAAAAATATTTGTTGTATATAGTAACAGTGTTTATTTCCTTTTTTGAACTACAACTGGGAAAATCCCCACAGGCAGAAGACTGAGTAATTTTAGGGATCATGTAAATGTTTCCCAACTTTCAAGGTCATTTTCTTTCATCACCTTACAGATTATGTCTTTAAAAATTATTCTATGATTTCATATACTTTTACTTTACTTGTCAAAGCAAAATCAGTCTCACTTCATATTAGCCAAATTAGAAGTCTCCCTCATATAGTATAATTAATTTTTTAAATCTTATTTCTATTTGAAAATGTATCTAGTTGTGAATAATGCTTCAATAAACATGCATGTGAAGGTATCTTTTTCTGTAGAATGATTTTGAGTTCTCTGTGCATATTCCCTGGAATTGCTTGTTCCAATGGAAAGTCAATTTCCATTTCTTTCACACATCACCACACTGTCTTTCATAGAGGCCGAATTAGTTTGCATTCCCACTAGCAGTGTTCCCTCTTTCCACATACTTGTCAGCATCTGTTGTTAGCTCTTTTATTAATAATGGCTATTCTTACTGGGGTTAGAAGGTATCTCAGTGTGGTTTTGACTTCCATTTTTGTGATGATTAGTGAGGCTGAGTACTTTTTCATGTGTCTGTTGGCTGCCCGTATATCTTCTTTTGAGAAGTGTCTATTCATGCCTTTTGCCCACTTTTTAATGTAGCTGTTTGTTCATTTTTTTGTTTTGTTTTGTTTTCTTCTCAGCATATTTGAGTTCCTAGTAGATGCTGGATGTTAGGACTTTGTCAGATATACAGCTGAAAAATATTTTTTCCCCATTCTGTAGGCTGTCTCCTCAATTCTTTGATGGTTTCTTTTGCTTTGCAGAAGTTTTACAGTTTAATGAGGTCCCACTTGTCTACTTTATCTCTTATGATTGCACACTCATGTTTATTACAGCACTATCCACAATAGCAAAAACATGGAACAAACCATGCTGCCCACTGAAACTGGCCTGGATGAAAAAATGCTGTACATATACACAATGAAATAGTATGCAGCCATAAAGAAGGACAAGCATATGGACTTTGCAGCAACTTGGATACATTTAGAATGTACAGTACTCATTGATCTATCACAGAAAGAAAGAACGGAATATCACATGTTCTCACTCATAAGCAGGCTATGAACAATTACCATAAAACTATAAGAAAGGAATTGGAAGTTGCAGATACTGCCAGGGAGTGGGGTGGGGGAGTGCAGGGAACACAATGTCAATAAGCGTCCCTAATCTCAAACCAGGCAAAGTGGGGACCAAAGGAGGCCTAAACTTTACCTGTACTTGTATACCTAATCCTGAATTGTACCGCACATGTTTAAAATAAAATGTAACAAAAGAAAATGTATTTAGTAATATATAGCTCTAATTTTACTTTTCTCTTTACCAAAATTTTATTTAGTAGATGAGCTGTATTTTTTATAACATTTCAATCAAAAAATATATCTAGTAAATTATTTTTTCTTTGCAACTTACATCTTTTGTAGAATCTAGGAAATGTTTTAATGTTATTTATGAGTGTAATTTAGATTCAAGAGATATGTGGGCTGGTTTATTACAAAGGTTTAGGTTTGTGTGATGGTGAAGTTTGGTAGTTCTATTGAACCCATCACTCAGGTGGTTTGCATGATACCCAGTAGGTAGTTTTCAACCCTTACCCCTGCTCTCTTCCCCTTAGGATTTCCCTAGTGTTTTCCCCATCCTTGTGCCCATGTGTATTCAATGTTTAGCACCCACTTGTATGAGGGAGAACATGTGGTATTCAGTTTTCTGTTTTTGTGATAATTTGCTTAGGTTGATGGTCTCTAACTAAATCCACATTATTGCAAAGAACATGATTTTTTTTTTTATGACTGTGTAGTATTCCATGTTGTATAGTAAATTATTTTCTTTATCCAGTCATCCATTTGATGGACACCTAAGTTGGTTTCATGTTTTTGCTATTGTGAATAAAACTATGATAAACGTATGAGTGCAGGAGTCTTTTTGGTGGAGTAATTTATACTCCTTTTGGTATATAAGCAGTAGTGAGATTGCTGGATTGAATTGTAAATCTGCTTTTAGCTCTTTGAGAAATCTTTAAACTGCTTTTCACGGGAGCTGAACTAACTTATATTCTCACCAACAGTGTAAGAGTATTAGCTTTTCTCTGCAGCCTCACTAACATCTGTTGTTTATTGACATTTAAATAAAGAATACCAATAAGGGAAGGAGAAATGGTATTCTGAAACTACCTATGGGGCACAATGTTCATTCACTATCTGAGGAATGGGTCATATGAGGTGCAATCCCCACAAATACACAATATGTTCAAGTAATGAATATGCACGTGAACCCCTGAGTATAAAATGTTTAAAAATAATAAAAATTAAAAAACAAAAATAAAGATAAAGATAAAAATAATAGAAAAAATGTCATTATGACTGGTATGAAATAGTGTCTCATTCTGGTTTAACTTCAAGACTTTTACTAGCTTGTATTATATAATCAGATTCCCAGTTATAAGGGTGATTGTGCATATATAAAACAATATTTTTAAAAGCAAAATAATCAGGCATAAAGATTTTGATATAAAATATTGACATAATGCTTGTAATAATTTACTCCATTAGCTAATTTTAAAATTCACATTTCAAATACAGATTTTTTTATGCATATACTTTTCAGAGGCACAAGTATAATTTTGTTACATGGATATATTGTGTAGTGGTGAAGTCTCGGTTTTTATTGTATCAATCCCCTTAATAATGCACATTGCACCCATAAGTAATTGTTTCTTCCTTCTACCCTCCCAACATTCCAAGTATCCATTGTGTATGATTCCATAGTCTATGATCATTTTTGTACATTATTTAGCACCCACTTATAAGTAAGAACATACAGTGTTTGTTTTTCTTTGTATGAGTTGTTTCACTTTAGATAATGGCCTCCAGTTTCATCTATGTTGCTGCAAAAGATATAATTTTATACTTTTTATGGAAGAATAGTATTCCACTGTGGCTATAGTCCACATTTTCTCTATTCTGTTATCTGTTGATTCTATATTTTTGCTATTTTGAATAGTGATGTGATAAACATTTGGGTGCAGGTATCTTTTTCATATAATTATTTTCCTTTGAATATTAATCCAGGATTGGAATTGATGGATCAAATGGTAGTCCTGTTTTTAGTTTTTTGAGAAACCTCCATACATAGAGGTTATACTAATTTATATTCCCATCAGTAGTGTTCAAGAACTCCCTTTTATCAGCATCTTTGCCAACATTGATTGTTTTTATCTTTTTGATAATAGCCGTTCTGATGATGTAATATGGTATCTCACTGTGATTTTAATTTTGCATGTCTCTTAAATACTTTTTGGAAGGCACATAAAGAGACTTGGGTCACTATATTGAGTACTACTACATTAAGTACATATTTTAATTATATACTATATTTCAAATTAAATGAATGTTTGCAACACTTGTGTTGTTTAAAATAATCATATAATTTTCTTCATGAGGATTTATCCAATTTCATACTTCTTTATTTGTAGCAAATGACAAATTAGTTCAATTTCTTACCTACTATATTTGTATTCCACATTTTATCCACTGCTACTTATTTTTCTCCTGTGGCATACATTCATTTCAATATTGAATTAAGCTAATGATAATTAACCAGCTTAGGTGAACATGAAGATGCTAATTTTTTTAAAATTATAATTTCTAGTAAAAATTTTTGCTGCTGTTTGATTATTTTACTTTAATTATTTGCGTATTTTTAGATCTCAGTAGTTTCTGTTTTATTCTTTAATATAGTAGTCATCAAACTCTAAATATTAAAATTATAAATCTGTGTAAACTTGTTGGACAAAGTAACATGGGCAAATGAAGAAATGTGCTAAGTTTTTTATAAGGAGAAAAGTCATAATGTTGAATGTTGCAATGTGGGAGTTAAAGTGCTTAAGTACAGAGGGAAAACTAAATATTAGATAATGTGGAATAAGTTGAGTTGTCTATACAAGTGTTTGCAACAAATCCCCTTGTACATTGTTCAGGAAAGGGTCTTTGGTTACACTCAGCAAAGATCTGGTATAATGGAGTCCTCCTTCAGCTGAGTAGAGCCAGTTGTGATGAAACTTTATATTTGGTCTGAGGCATCCTTATAAAGTGCTACTGTAATTGAAAAATGTATTTTTATTGTCTCTCATCTTGAAGGAATTGTCTTTTAAGATGATATTAGGTCATTTAAGATTTTAATAGCATTGAACTACTAAAACTGCAAACTTGAATAAAATCTTTCTTACAGAATCCCATCACAAATGCTCACATTGTGTGGCAATATTATCTTGATCTAAACATACTAAATTACAAAGTCACAATAAATACAGATGGCATATTTCATACATACATATCTCAGATGTCTTTAAGTCAATATACCATAACTGAGTTGATAATAGAAAAAACTGTATTAGTCTAATCAGTAGAACATTCATTTTTGAATAAAAACAACTAGTAATATCCAATAATGTAACACCATCAACAATTTTATATTACACAGCTCTACAAAAGTAGTATTGTCTCTGGTATTTTGATATTTATGTTGCATACTTATAAGGAGCAAACTAACACCAGACTCTATATCATTTAAAAAGTGACCACTAAAACTAGTTTGTCTCATTTTTTATCCAAAATTTTTTGATAGATGAATCTTATCATATTTACAACTAGGACCATTTTTAGCAGAATATCCCAGTAAACAGTTATTTTTTAGTATTCTAGAAAGACATGATAAACTGAACATTATCTAAATCTCCTAATACAGCAATAGCTTTGCAGAATCCATTAAACAGTTTGTCTTTTAGAAGACTTTCAGAACTTGTCAAAAAAATTTCATTATTAAAATAGCTGAGAAATTTTGATATAAAGCAATAGTTCTATTTTTAAATGTGAATTTTGATACAAATGTTGTGTGTTATGTAATCTAACCCCATGAATCCACTGCTATTTCACTAAAAATATACAGAAATCATGACTCATTTACTAAATTCAGTTTGAAAATTATATGCTTGTGCCAAGGACATCAGCTTATACTGAAAAGTCTGAATTTTCAATTTCATTTCTTGTTGTTATTGCAATCAATAGCATCTGGTACAGTTCTCTGAAGCTTTTTAGTGTTTCTTCCAGATTTCTGATTCATAACTTGTAGCAGGGACTTTAGACAAGTGTTAGGCAGAGGGAAGAGTTATCAAAAACCCTCCATGGTTAATAGCGTGAAATGTCTGGTTAATTGATTATAATACCAGAATGAAAACAAATAGAAACCTCTATTAAGGTAAAGCATGTATAAGTGTATAAGAAAGCATGCACTCACACACACTGATGATTTTGTCAATCACTTTAGTGTAAGGACATATCATTGGACAAAGAGTGGACAATGACAAAGCTCAATAACCTTTCGTGGACATCATAGGATGGACAATTTGTATTCTTTGCTGGTATGGTTATTTTAGTGTATAACAAAAATATTTCTTAAAAATTTGTTATGGAGTTAATATACCAATCTATGCATGAATATGAGAATACTTTTTCTTAACCTGAATAGTATTTAATCACAGAAATTTACTGATGTTATTAACAGTTATATATATGTACAAACACACAGAGAAAGAGAGAGAGAAAAACCTATGAAGATTGGACTTCACTTATGATTCATGATGCTTTTCTATAAATCTTGTGATTTATTTATTAAAAAAGCTTAAGAATCCAGAACTTAACATAGTGACTGGACAGGTCAGACTGTGACAGTCTCCGCAAAAGCAAGTGCCCATAAAGACTCTCTGTGTGAGTAGGCGTGCCCTGGTGGGAAAGTGAAAATCCCTCTTAGGGCAAATTTGACTTCATGTGCCTGGGGCCTCCCTCTGAGAGCAACTGCAAGCCACCACCGCCCTGAGATTTGAGTGCTGGGAGTGTATGACCTTCTGTTGTTGTGCGCAGAGATGCTCCTGAGAGATGCCAAATCCAGCTGATTCTCATTGCCTGGCACCTGACCCACACCATCATCTGTTATGGTGGATCACTTGGAGACCTGGATCTGATCAGTGGAGAGAAAGAATAGGGGAGAGCCAGAAAGGAGCCCCATAGTTGGTGAAGAGATACCGACGGCAGTCATTTTCTCTGTACCAGGACCAGGCAGAGCCCTGCATTGTCCCAGCCAGCTTCGCCAAGCTCCCACCAGTCTCTAAGTTGGGACCTAAGGTAATATCATCAAACTGGGAGAGACAGAAGCCCCTCCCCCATGCTGGATAGGACACAGATAGATCAGATCTGAGTGGCAGACTTGACAAGCAGCAAGCCAAGTGAGTCCAGATCTATCAACCATCTTTCCAAAGTACGCCTGGGGCATCTGACTCAAGCTGTCAGCAACCCTATCCACCTGTGCTGAGAGCAGAGAGGAGGGGCTAGAGATCAGAGCTGAAAAGACATTTGCACTTGCAGAAATGACTTCAAAGAGAGTTTGGTTTCTTTCTTTCTTTCTTCCTTTCTTTCTTTCTTTCTTTCTTTCTTTCTTTCTCTGTTTGGTTTGCTCATTTTTGTTTCTTTTTCTGTTTTAGTTTTTTTGCCTTTCTTTGTGTTTTTGATAAGGTTTTCATAATTGCTTTGTTTAGGTTATTTTACTGGTTTTTTTTCTATTCTTTAGATTTCCTGTTTGTGTATGGGAAGAGCATATCAATAGGCAGGTTTTTGTTGGATTGTGTGCTTGTATAATTATCTCTTTTTTTTTTTTTTACTCTTTTCTGTCTTTGTGTCTCTTTTCATTTGTTAGTTGGTACCTCTGTTTTCCCTCTTACTTGTCTCTCTTTCCACCTTCCTCTTGTGCCCACTGCCTTCTTTTTCCATTATCTTCCTTTTTCTTACCTCATTTTGATTCCAGGGAAAAAACGTATACCCCCACTACACGGACAGATTGCAAGGCACTGGGAAGTGGGTTCCAGGGTGCTCATACAGCTGTCAGTGGACACTGGGACCTGCAGATAGATTTTAAATCATAACTCCCACCTCAATTAAATCTCAAAACTGCAAAAACAGACAGCCCTCAACCCACAGTCCAGCTTCAGAATTGAACAAAGCCAGAGGATCCACATAAGGAAGAATAGGAGAACAAACAAACAGAAGTAAAAGCAACCCCTCCATCCGTGAAAAACAGAATTAAAGAGGGGGAAAAAAGGTGTGTGGGGGGGGGAAATCTACACAAATGAAAAAAACCAAAAGAAGAATATAAGTGTCACACAGAACCCTGGGAGGTCAGACACCGAGAAAACACAAACAATGAAGATTCCCCCAGAATGACTGGTCTCAAACTACAAATCCAGATATCAAGACAGTAATAGAGAGAGAAAAAAGAATTGAGGACAGACAAGAGGAAAATAGGAAGGAGTTGGTAGCTGAGATAACAGCAATAAAGAATACTGTGCATGAAATAAATAACAAACTGATATGCATGAAAAGCAGAATTAGGCAAGCAGAAGAAAGAATCTCAGAGCTTGAGGACTAAAATGTGAAACTAACCCAAACAATCAAAAAAATAGAAAAGAAGTTTTAAAAGAGCAAAACCAGCCAGGCTCGGTGGCTCAGCCTGTAATTCCACACCTTTGGGAGGCTGAGGTGAGTGGATTGTCTGAGCCCACGGGTTCGAGACCCACCTGGGCAGGTGAGACCTCATCTCTACAATAAATCAAAAAATTAGCCAGGCATGGTAGTGAGCGCCTGTAATTCCAGCTACTCGGAAGCCTGAGGTGGAAGGATTGCCGGAGCCCAGCAGGTTGAGGCTGCAGTAGCTGGGAGTGGCCACTGCACTCCAGTCTGGGCGACAGAGTGAGACTCCAACTCAAAAAAAAAAAAAAAAAAGAGCAAAACCTTCAAGAGATGAGTGATTATTTCATGAAATCTAACCTAAGAGTATTTGGACTTCCTGAGGCATAAAGAGAGACAGAGATCACACTGGGGCAAACATTCCATGAAATTATTCAAGAAAATTTCCCTCATCTCATTAGTGTTGTGACCCTTCAAACACACGAGTTTCAGAGAACCTGCAAAACAACAAATGAAAAGACCAACTCCTAGACACGTAATAATTCACCTAAACAAAGTAGGAATAAAGGAAAAAAATTCTAAAGATGGCAAGAGAAAAAGGTCAGATTACCTACCAGAGAAGACCTATTAGAATAGCAGCAGATTTATCTACAGAAACACTTCAGGCTAAGAGAACTTGGAGCCCAGTCTTCAAAATTTTCAAAGATAAACAATTTCAACCAAGAATAGCCTACCTAGCAGAGCTAAACTTCATCAGTGAGGGAGAATTAAAATCTTTCCCAGACATTCAGTTTCTAAGAACTTATGCTGACTCTAGACCAGTTCTACAAGATACACTTAAGAAAATTAAACACAGAATAAAGGGGAAAAAGAATGACAACATTCTTCACAGGACTTCAGGAAAAAGATTGAAAACACATGAATCAACCCAAAAATCAAAAGAAAGATAACAAACAAACAAGAACAGCAACTCTATAAGAACCTCATGACAAGGATAAACTCTCACAATTCTATAATTCAAAAATGCGAATGGACTAAATGCACCACTGAAAAGACATAGAAAGGCAAAATGGATGAAATAATCATGAGACAATAATATATTGTCTCCAAGAGAAACATCTCACCAGAAAGAAGACTCACAGACTCAAAGTAAGAGGATGGGAACCAAAATTTCATGTGAATGGAACACAAAAGAAAGCAGAAGTTACATTCCTAATATCAGACAAAATACTCTTCAAGCTAATAAAAATTTTAAAAGACACTATTTAATGATAAAAGGTCACTATTTAATGATAAAAGTTTCAATCCATCAGCAAGAAATATCCATCCTAAATGTATGCATCCAATATAGGATCACCAATTTTCATAAAGCAGTTTCTAAGCAAAATTAAAAACATACTGACTCGCACACTATCATAGCTGGGGACTTTAATACCCCACTTACAACTCTAGACAGATTATCAAGACAAAAAATCAGTAAGGAGATCTGGAACCTCGATGCGACTGTTGACCAAATGGACTTAATTGATACCTGCAGAACATTCCACCCAATGACCACGGAATGTACATTCTACTCATTACCACACAGAGTGTACTCTAAGATGGACCACATCCTTGGCTATAAATCAAGCATAAACAAATTTCATAAAACTGAAATTTTGCCATGTAAGTTCTCAGACCACAGTGGAATAAAATTAAATATCAATAACAACAAAGTTCCCCCCAAATCCACAAAGACGTGGACACTAAATAGCATGATGCAAAGCAATTCCTGTGTCAACATGGAAATCAAAACAGACATTAAAATATACCTGGAAACAAATGAAAATAAAGAATCATCTTACCAAACCTCTGAGTATAAAGGGGTAATTTGTACCTCTATGAACACACATAAAGAAAATGGAAACATCAAAAGTTAACCACCTAACAAATCACCCAAGGAAGCTGGAAAAGCAAGACCACCAAAACCCTAACTTCAGCAGAAGAATCCAGATCACCAAAATAAAAGCCCAAATCTGGGACATAGATGACAAATAGATAACACACAAAAAAATCAATGAAACAAAAAGCTGGTTCTTTGAAAGGATAAACAAGATTGATGATCCCCTAACTAGACTGACAAAGAAAAAGAGACAAAAAGTCCAAATAAACTCAATCAGGAACACAAAAAATGAAGTCACAACTGACCCTGAAGAAATACAAAGGATTATCAGAGACTACTATGTACACTTGCATGGAAACAAACTTGAAAACCTAAAGGAAATGGAGAACTTTCTGACATCATACAACCTCTCCAGGATGAAACAAGAAGAAATTGAGACCCTAAATAGGCCAATAACACTCCAGGAAATTGACTGTTATAAGAAAACTACCTACAAAAAAAAAAAGAAAAAAAAACCCTGAACCAGATGGCTTTCCAGCAGAATTCTACAGAACATACAAGGAAGAAAAGATACCAATCCTATTGAAAGTATTCCAGGTGATTGAGAAACATGGAACTCTCCACAAATCATTTTATGAAGCTAACATCACACTGATACCCAAGCCAGTTAAAGCTCCAACAAAGAAAGAAAACTATAGGCCAATATCCTTGGTGAATCTAGATGCTAATATTCTCAACAAGGTCATACCAAACTGGTTTCAACAAATATCTCAAAACTCATCAACCATGACCAAGTAGGCTTCATCTCTGTGATGCAAGGCTGGTTCATCATTTGTAAGACCATTAACATAATTAAATACATCAACAGATGTAAAAACAAAAACCACATGATTATATCATTAGATGCAGAAAAGCTTTTGATAAAATCCAGCACCCCTTCTTGATAAATACCCATGAACATCTAGGCATAGATGGAACATACCTAAATAGTAAGAGTCATCTATGAGAAACCCACAGCCAGTATACAGCTAAACAGACAGCAAATGGAACAATTTCCCTCTGAAAACTGGAACATGACAAGGATGCCCAGTCTTATTCTTCCTCTTCAACATAGTTTTGGAAGTTCTAAATGGAACAGTCAGAGAAGAGGAGGTGATCATGGGTATCCAAATAGGAAAAGAGAAAATCAAGTTATCCCTCTTTGCAGATAACATGATTCTATACCTTGAAAACCCAAGAGAACCTGTCAAAAACCTCCTTGCACTAATAAAGGACTTTGGCAAAATCTCAGGGCATAAAATAAATGTTCAAAAGACAATCACATTTATATACACCAATTATAAACAAACAGAAACCCAAATAAAAAGTACAATTCCATTCACAATAGCCACAAAAAATGAAATAACTTGGCATTTTTCTAACCAGAGACGTGAAAGACCTTTACAAAGAAAACTACAAAACACTGCTCAAAGAAAACAAAGATGATACAAACAAGCAGAAAAAATATTTCATGCTCATGGATTGGAAGAATCAATATTGTTAAGATGTCCATTCTACCTAAGGCAATCTATAGATTTAATGCAATACCTATCAAATTACCATCAACATTCTTCTCAGACCTAGAAAAAACAATACAGGAATTCATATGGAAACATAAACAACCATGAATAGTCAAAACAACTATCAGCAAAAAAAAAAAAACCAACAAAATAAAAACAAAAAACAAAAAACAGGAAGTATCACACTCCCAGACTTTAAACTTTATTATAAAGCTACAATATTCAAAATAGCCTTGTATTGGTACAAGAACAGGCATATAGATGAATGGAATAAAATTGAGATTACCAAAACAAAACCTCAATTTCTCAGCAAATTCATATTCGACAATGCCTCCACTACCAACCAGTGGGGAGAGGAGAACCTATTCAGTAAATTGTGCTGGGAAAACTGGCTGACCACATACAGAAGATTGAAACAGGACCCCTATTTATACCCATACACAAAAATCAACTCTAAATGGGTCTGAGACCTAAACATAAAACCTCAAACTATAAGAACCTAATAAAATGCAGGAGACACTCCTATGGAAATTGGAACTTTCAACTAATTCCTGATCAAAACCTCAAGTACACATGCCATAAGAGATAAGATAGACAAGTGGGACCTCATCAAATTGACAAGCCTCTGCAAAGCTAAAGAAACCATTGTGGGGAGACAGCCCACAGCCTGGGAAAAAATATTTGCCAACTGCATATCTAACAAAGGCCTAACATCTAGGATCTACAGTACTTCAAACGTGCTAAAAAGAAAAAAAAAACAAACATTGCCATTACAAAGTGGGCAAAACTATGAATAGATAGTTCTCAAAAAAAGACATACAAGCAGCCAACAGATACATGAAAAAATGTTCAACCTCACTAGTCTCAAAGAAATACAAATTAAAACTACATTGAGATACCACTTAACTCCAGTCAGAATGGCCATCATCAATAACTCAAATGACAGATGCTGGAGAGGATGTGACAAAAAGGCAACACTTCTCCACTGTTGGGGAGAGTGTAAACGAGTACAGCCTCTGTGAAAAACAGTGTGGTGATTCCTTAAAGTTCTGAAAATTGACCTTCCATATGACCTTGCAGTCTCCCTACTGGGAATATACCCAATACTCAAAATATTCTATAAGAAAAATGTCTCCTCACATTTGTTTACCAAAACATTATTCACCGTAGCAAAAATACGGAACCAACCATGCTGCCTAGCAAAAGAGAACTGGATTTTTTAAATGTGTACATATACACAATGGAATATTACGCAGCCATAAAGAACAAAATCATGAACTTGGCAGCAACTGGATGGAGTCAACTTGAGTGATCTTTCACAGAAACAAAGAAAAGCGTATCACATGTTCTCACTCATAAGTGAACCTTGATCAATTATTGTAATACTATAAGAAAAGGATTGACAGTAGTGGGAAACTGCAGGGGGGTGCGGGGCTGGGAGGTGGAATTGGCAGTAGTGGGAATCTGCCAGGGGAGGGTGGGCACACCTCATTTTAAAGTATTTTAAGATAAAAAATTTAAAGGTGAAAAAGAAAGTTTAGAAAGAGTTTGAGTTTAATTCAGATCTGGAGAGCTTTAATTAAACTTATTGTAACAGTTTAATGCTTTCTTTTTTAAATTTTGTATTTTCAATACATGGGATATAATTCAGGGATAAGTATACAAATGTCCATTATGCAAGTACCCTTGTTACTGAGGTGTGCCCACTCCACCGTTGGCAGTTTCTCACTACTGCCAATCATACCCCCACCTCCATTGGCAGTTTCCCACTATGGGCAATCTTTTTCTTACAGAAATAAGATAGTTGTTCAAGGTCAGCATATGAGTGAGAACATGTGATACTCAGTTCTTTGTTTCTGTGATAGATCACTCAGTATTATGGGCTCTAAGTCCAACCAAGTTGCTGCAAAGTTCATAATTTTGTCCTTCTTTATGGTTACATAATATTCCATTGTGTATATGTACCACATTTTTAAAATTCAGTCCTTTTCTGATGGGCAGCACGGTTGATCCCATGTTTTTGCTATTGTGAATAATGTTGCAACAAACATGTGTGTACAGGTATCTTTTTCATAGAATGATTTGAGTTCTCTGGGTATATTCCCAGTAGAAGGATTGTGGAAAAATATGTAAGGTCGAATTTTGGATCATTTGGGATTTCCAACCTGTTTTCCACAGATGCTGTATAGTTTACAGACTCCCACCAGCAGTGTAGAAGTGTTCCTTTTCCCCCACATCCTCTCCAGCATCTGTTGTTTTTTGAAGTATTGATGATGATCATCTTGACTGGTGTTAGGTGGTAACTCAGTGTGGTTTTAATTTGCATTTCTCTGATGATTAGTGAGGCTGAGCATTTTTTCATGTTTCGGTTTTCTGCTCGTATGTCTTCTTGTGAGACGTGTCTGTACATAACTTTTGCCCACTTTGTAATGGGGCTGTTTGCTTTTTTCTTTTTGGCATGTTTGTGTTCCTTTTAAATCCTAGATATTAGGCCTTTGTCAGATATACAGTTAGCAAATATTTTTTCCCAGTCTGTGGCCTGTCTCCCCACTCTCTCAATGGTTTCTTTGGCTTTGCAGAAGCTTGTCAGTTTGATGAGGTCCCACTTGTCTATCTTATCTCTTATGGCATGGGCACTTGCAGTTTTGTTCAGGAATTGGTTGCCATTTCAAATTTCCATAAGAGTGTCTCCTGTGTTTTCTAAGGTTCTTATAGTTTGAGGTTTTACATTTAGGTCTTTGATCCACCTGAAGTTGATTTTTGTGTATGGCGATATGTAGGAGTCTTGTTTTAATCTGCATGTGGTCATTCAGTTTTCTCGGCATCATTTACTGA
The DNA here is from genome assembly GCA_027257055.1 of Cephalopachus bancanus. Taxonomy (NCBI): domain Eukaryota; kingdom Metazoa; phylum Chordata; class Mammalia; order Primates; family Tarsiidae; genus Cephalopachus; species Cephalopachus bancanus. The sequence goes on along the minus strand of JAPVLO010000024.1, from coordinate 7,610,015 downwards.
ATAGGTTCTCCTCTCCCCAGTGGTTTTTGGTGGAGACTTTGTGGAAGATGAGTTGGTTAAGAAATTGAGGTTTTGCTTCTGGAATCTCTATCCTATTCCATTGGTCTATATGTCTGTTCTTATACAAATACAAGGCTGTTTTGATTATTTTAGCTTCATGATAAAATTTAAAGTCTGGGAGCATGATGCCTCTGCCTCTCGTTTTCTTTCTTTCTTTCTTTCTTTCTTTCTTTCTTTTCTTTCTTTCTTTCTTTCTTTCTTTCTTTCTGCTGAGGAATGTATTGGCAATTTGTGTTTATGTTTCCATATGAATCCTGTATTGTCAATGTTGAAGCATTCAATCCATGAACATGGAATATTTTTCCATTTGTTTGTGCCATCTTTGATTTCTTTAAGAAGTGTTTTGTAAGCCAGGCTTGGTGGCTCAGCCTGTAAACCTTGGGAGGCTGAGGTGAGTGGATTGCCTGAGCCTGAGGGTTCGAGACTCTCCTCGGCAACTTGGTGAGACCTCATCTCTACAATAAATCAAAAATTAGACGGGCGTGGTAGTGCGTATCCGTAGTTCCAGTTACTTGGAAGGCTGAAGCGGAAGGATAGCTGGAGCCCAGCAGGTCGAGGCTGCAGTGGCCGGGAGCGGCCACTGCACTCCAGTCTGGGTGACAGAGTGAGACTCCAACTCAAAAGAAAAAAAAAAGTGTTTCGTAATTTTTGTTGTAAAGGTCTTTGACTTCTCTGGTTAGGAAGATTCCAAGATATTTCTCTGTGTGTGTGTGTGTGTGTGTGTGTGTGTGTGTGTGTGTGTGTGTGTGACTATTGTGAATAGGATTGTGTTTTTTATTTGGCTTTCTGTTTATTGTTGATGTATAGGAATCCGAGTGACTTTTGCACATTTATTTTATACCCTGAGACTTTGCCAAAGTCCTTTATCAGTGCAAGGAGATTTTTGAAAGATTCTCTTCAGTTTTTGAGGTATAGAATCATGTCATCTGCAAAGAGGGATGACTTGACTTTTGCTCTTTTCCTATTTGGATACCCCTTAATTACTTCTCTTATCTGATTGCTGTAGCTAGAACTTCCAATATTATGTTGAACAGGAGGTGTGAGAGTGGACATATTTGACTTGTTCCAGTTTTCAGGGGAAATGGTTCCAATTATTGCCTGTATAGCAGTATGTTGGCTGTGGGTTTCTCATCAATGGCTCTTACTATTTTGAGGTGTGTTCCATCTATGCCTAGATGTTCGAGGGTTTTTAATAAGGAGTACTGGATTTTATCAAAAGCTTTTCTTGCATTTAATGATGAAATCAGGTGTTTTTTGTCTTTACATCTGTTGAGATATTTAATTATGTTTATGGTCTTGTGGATGAGGAACCAGTCCTGCATCCTGGGGATGAAGCCTACTTGATATTGATGGATTTTTTTTTTTTTTCAAGTTGAAGTCTCACTCTTTTGCCCCAGCTGTGCTGCAGTGCAGTGTCATGCTTACCACCACTGCAGCCTCAATCTGATGGGCTCAGGCAACCCTTCCACTTCAGTCTTCCAAGTAGCTGGAACTATAGGTGCACACCAACACACCAGGCTAATTTTTTGATTTATTGTAGACATGAGGTCTCACCAAGTTGTCCAGGCTTGTCTCGAACCCCTGGTCTCAGGCAATCCTCTCACCTCAGCCTCCAAAGTGATGGGATTACAAAGTGATGAGCCACAGCCACCAGGTCGATTATTTTTGAGATATGTTGTTGGATCCAGTTTGCTAGAACATTGTTGAGAATTTTTGCATCTATTTTCATCAGGTTATTGGCCTGTAGTTCTCTTTCTTTGTTGGATCTTTCTTTACCTGACTTAGATATCAATGTGATATTACCTTCTTAAAATGATTTGGGGATAGTTCCATCTTTCTTGATTGCCTGGAATACTTTCAATAGGATTGGTATCAGCTCCTCCTTGTATGGTTCGTAGAATTCTGCTGAAAAGTCTTCTGGTCCAGGGCTTTTGTTGTTGTTGTTGGTAGTTTTCTTATGACATAGTTGATTTCCTGGGTTGCTATTGGCCTATTTAGGTTCTCAATCTCTTCTTCTTTCAATATGAGGTGGTTGTGTGATGTTAGAAAGTCCTCCCTTTCATTTAGGTTTTCATGTTTGTTTTCATACAATTGTACATAATAATCTCTGATAATCTTTTGTATTTCTTCAGGATCAATTGTGACTTTATATTTTGCATTTCTGATTTTGTTTGTTTAGACTTTTTCTATTTTTCTTGGTCAGTTCACCTATGGGTTCATCAATCTTGTCTATCTTTTTAAAAAAACAACTTTTGGTTTCTTTGATTTTTTTGTGCTATAATTTTGTCTTCTATGTTCCAAATTTGGGCTTTTATTTTGGTGATCTGGATCCTTCTGCTGAAGTTAAATTTTTGGTGGTCTTGCTTTTCCAACTTTCTTAGGTGATTTGTTAGGCTTAACTACTTTGTGATTTTTCCATTTTCTTCGTGTGTATTTTTAGAGATGTGTTTGCCATTTTCATTGCATCCCAGAGGTTTTTGTAAGATGTTTGTCCTTTTCATTTGTTTCCAAGTATATTTTAATCTTTGTTTTGACTTTTGTGTTAACTCAGGAGTTGTCTAGCATCATGCTGTGTAATGTACATGTCTTTGTGGGTTATGGGGAAACTTTGTTAGTGGAATATTTATTTTTATTCCACTGTTGTCTGGGAAGGTGCATGGCAGAATTTCAATCTTATGGAATTTGTTTATGCTTGATTTATGGCCAAAGATGTAGTTGACCTTGGATCATGTTCCATGGTTCAATGAGTAAAAGGCATATTCTGTGGGTTTTGAGTGGAGTGCTCTGTAGGTATCAATGAAGTTCATTTGCTCCAGCATGCATCACATTGAGATTCTGTATCTCCTTGTTGACTTTTGCCTTGATGATCTGTCTAGGATTGTTTCAGTTCCCAGCTATGATAATATTAGAGTCGATATATTTTATGTCTACCTAGAAGCTGCTTTACAAAAGTAGGTGCACGTATGTTGGGTGCATATATGTTTAGGATGGATATTTCTTGTTGATGGATTGAACCTTTTATCATTATGTAGTGATATTCCATATCTTTTTTAAATTTTTAATAGCCTAAAGGGTATTTTGTCTGATATTAAGTTTATAACTCTTGTTTTCTTTTGTGTCCTGTTTGCCTTAAATTTTGTTTCCCATTCTATTACTTTGAGTCTGTGAGTGTCCTTTCTGGTGAGATGAGTCTCTTGGAGACAATACATTGTAGCCTCATAATATTTTATCCAATTTGCCATTCTATGTCTTTTCAGTGGTGCATTTAACCCATTCACTTTTAGACTAACTTTTGAAAAAGAGTTTATTGCTTTCTTAAGGTTCTTAAAGAATTTGCTGTTGCTGCTGTCTGTTTATTTGTTTGTTGTCTTTCTTTTGATTTTTGGGTTGATTTATGTGTGTTTTTAATATTTTTTTCTGCATTCTTGGAAAGGGCATTGTTCTTTTTTTCCTTTTGTCTGTGTTTAATACTTTCTTAAATGTTTCTTGTAGAGCTGGTCTGAAGGCAGCTTAAACTCTTAGGGATTGAACGTCTGGGAAGGATTCTAATTATCCATCATTGATGAAACTCAACTTAGCTGGGTAGGAAATTTTTGGTTGAAATTGTTTGTTTTTGGAAACTTTGAAGATCAGGCTCCAAGGTCTCCTAGCCTGAAATGCTTCTGTAGGTAAGTCTGCTACTATTCTAATTTGTCTTCCTTGATAGGTAGTCTGACCTTTCTCTCTTGCTGCCTTTAGGATATTTTCCTTTATACTGACTTTGTGTGGGTGAATTACTATGTGTCTAGGAGTTGGTCTTCTCATTTGATGTCTTGCCGGAGTTCTCTGAATCGTTTGTGTTTGAATGGTCATGTCACTGATGGAATAAGGGATGTTTTCTTGGATAATTTCATGGAATGTTTGTTCCAGGGTGGTCTCTACCTATTTGCCTTAGGGATTCCAATTAATCTTAGGTTTGGCCTCTTGAAATAATTGCTCTTGGAGTGTTTTTCTATCTCTTTTAGCTTCTTTTCTATGTTTTTAACAGTTTGAGTTAGTTCCATATTTTGGTCCTCAAGCTCTGAGATTCTTCTTCTTGGTTGATTTTGTTTTCCATGCATATCTGTTGTTTATTTCATTAATTGTGTTTTATTGCTATTATCTCAATTTAAACTGCTTCATTTCTTCTTCTTTTCTCTTCTCATTTCTGTTTATTCTCTTTATTAATATCATGATATCTGGGTTTGTGGTTTGAGACTAGTCATTGTGGAGGCTCTTCGTTGTTTGATTTCCGAAGTCTGCATGCTCAGTGGCTTTCCTCCCATCTTCTTCCTTTGGTTTTTTTTTCATTTGTGTAGGATTTCATCCCCACTTTTGGGCCTTTCTTTAATTTTGCCATTCAGTGATAGAAGGGATGTCGCTTTCAATAACGACTCTCACACGATTCTTCTGCAAGCTGCTTTAATCCCAGGTTACTACATCGTTCTTCTTCCTCTTTCTCCTATTTGTGACCTTAAATCTAGTATCTCTGTCAATCAATTAAGGTAACGCGGCACGGCCAGTAAGAGAGGATTGTATGCTGATATCCTTTAGTTGCCTTATTAGGGCTTGTTTTGTCTTGTGGTCTGGCTGCTTCGGGCGCCATGTTAGGGCGGAGGCGCTCCACAGCTCCCCCTTTTTAATTTTTTTTGGGCAGGAGAGGGTAGTGGTCACAGCCCCCATATAACAAGGACCATGTAAGACAGTCTATCTCGCGATGTAATCGCCAGACCGACTGCCCCCTGTCCGACCCCGATTTTCTGGGGATGGAGAGGCAGTGTAAACCCCATATGCAGCTGGCATGCCCTCCAGGGGGATAACTCCTCCGGGGCCCCGTGTGCAGTATATTCTCACATCCTGCCCTGTTCTTATTGCCCTAACGCGGCAACCCAGACCTGAGGGATTGATCCACCTCCAGGGCAGAAAAGGGCCTGCACTAGTAGCGCACGGTCACGTGCATTGCGTTGATGCATACGGCAGAGACAATAGGGGCACAGGACACAACAAGAAATAAAAAAAAGGCCTTTGAACCCATTCCCGCCCACTCTTTAAGGTGGTATGCCGCCTGGGCGATCCGGGGGGCCCAAAGGGTTTTTGAGCGACTACTGGATCTACTCTGATGGCACTGATGATTTCACGACGTAGAGCCTCCGTCAGGTTGTCAAAACTCTTGGGACCAATTACCTAAAAGATAGAGGGAAAGCTTTCGAGAGGGGTTTAGCAGCAATGGTCATATTGTGGTATGGGATCCCGGGTTACGCATAAAGCAATAGTGTGCCATTCACACCTATTTGCACCATGCGCCAGAGAATGTCTACTTGTTCTTGTACCACGTCAACTCTTTGATCTAAGATCATAATGCCACCACACAAGTGACTGTTAATATTACTTTGCAGCAACAGGGAAGACAAGGTGTTTAAAGTGGTGGAGTCTGTACTGTGGTACACAGGGCAACAGGGGCTGTAGCAGCTGCAGCGGCCGCCATTGCAATTGCTGCAATGATGGGGCTGTAATGCCAAAGTCTCTCCTCTGTCTAAAAGGAGAGAGAGCATTGGGGCCCCCAGCAAGAGTGTAATAGAAATCAGGGGCTGGTGCCAGTTAAAAACTGGGGAAAGTACGTGCCGAATAAGTGTCTAAAAAATATGTTAAAATTCCCCATTGTTGCTCAGCAATTTATGGGGAGGTTCAGCATCAGCTTTCCCAGCAGAAGCCATGTCGTCGGACTCATCATTAGCAATCGGGGTTTCATTCCTTGGGGTCTTGTAGTGTGTGTTAGTCGCTCAGGTACCCACACCGGGTCTGGGCTGCCCTGTGGAAAAACACACACAGATCCTCTCCCCCACGTTTACTGGGTCGGGACCTCTCCATTGCCCCGTGATAACATCTTTCCATTTAACATACCCCCTTTTATGCGGTACTGTGCCTAGAGGGCGGTCCGCAGCAGAATTGTTCTCGTTGTCCAGCTGAAGAAAATTTAAAGTTAATAATGCTAATGACAGTCTTTGTTTGGGTTTTGAAACCCCATGCCTATTCCCCTTTTTGTTTTAAGTAGTTTTTTTAGTGTGCGATAGCCCTCTCGACTATCCCTTGCCCTTGGGGATTATAAGGGAGCCCATGGCGCAGGTCCACGTTCATTTGTGCACAGAACCGTTGAAATGTTCGGGAGGTGTAGGGGGGGCCATTATCTGTTTTGATTTGCTGAGGCATGCCCCAGGCGGCCCACGCCTCCAAGCAATGGAGATAACATGATGTGCCTTTTCTCCAGCCATGGCCGAGGCAAAAAAAATTTCCCGGGAACAGGTATCTATGGAAACATGGACATACTTGAGGTTACCGAACTCTGCCACATGAGTGACGTCCATTTGCCAAACCCGTGAGGGGAGAAGGCCTTTTGGATTCCCCCCCCATGAAGGGGGGGGGGTGGAAAGTAACACATGATTCGCAAGATTTTACAATATCTCTGGCCACATGACTGTTTTTGGAAAGGGTCTGTAGGTTTTTGAGTTAACATGAAACTGGGCATGAAAATCTTGTCCCTTTTTGGGCAGGGGTTACAAAGACACCTGTTGAAGTCGCGTAAGGTTGTCAGCCTGGGCATTACCCTCACTTGGGGGTCCTGGTAGGCCAGTGTGCGCATGGATATGCTGAACAAAGAATGGCTCTGAACGTTGCCATATCAGCTGTTAATTTTGTAGGCAAATGTATGTAAGGGTAGGGGGGGATATTCGGCCTGCCACTTAAAGATTTAACAAAATTTGATTACGTATTGGGAATCTGACAACAATTTAAAACGATCGAAAAAAAGTTGAAATACGGCCAAAACAATTTGAAGCTCTACCTGCTGAGGAGAGCCGGACTGGAATTGTATTACCGTGGGGAATGTCCATCTGCTACATATCCCAAGACCCGTTTTTGGGAAACCCTCTGTGAAGATATTAATAGCCTGAGGAATGGGGTCATTTCGAGTGATTTGAGGGAAAATGACCGGGTGTTCTTTTACAAAGGACAGCATGGGATCTTTTGGGGAAAAGATTATCTATCTGTCCTACAAAACTGCACCTTAGGATAGCACATACATCCCCTGTAGCTGCCAATGTCTGCATTTGATAGGCGGTGTATGGCACCACGAGGAGGTGCGGCTGTTGGCCAAAACGCATTAGGCATTGTTGTAGTCCACGGATGGCCAACTCAGCAACAGCGGTTGGATAATGCTCCACTGTTTTTTAGATGGCAGTCTTCGGATGGATCCATAATAAGGGGGCCCTCCTGCCACAATACTCCCGTTGGCTGAGCTGAGTAGGTAGAATATAAAGCCATATAGGGCTCTCTAAGGAAACACACTTAAGAGCGGCTATACTAATTGCTTTTTCTACCTTATGTAGGGCCTCTCTAGCCTCCCTGTGAGGGATCTAGGGGGGTCTAAATGCGGGGCCCCTAACAGGATGTCATATAAAGGACGTAAATCTTGATTTGGAATTCCCAATGATGGGCGGACCCCAAATTTAAAATCCCCCAGCAGTTTTTGGAAATCTTGAGGGTTCTCAAATTATCTGTTCTAATGGTAAGCTTCTGGGGTGTGATAGTGTCAGGGGAGTTTTTGATCCCAAATAGTCTATTATCTTGTTTTTCTGAATCTTATCAGGAGAAATATAGAGGCCCTGAGCCTCCAAGGCCTTTAAACACTTGTGTAAAAGCCTGTTGGTTAGCAAAACGGCCCTGCCCCAACAGCATATCAACGTCCCAAGCCCCCTTACCCGCCGCCCCGGGTTTTTTGCTGCCTGCTCATTAGCCAATTCTATGTAATAGGCCTTCCAAATTTTAAAAATTGTCCCGGGTTCATGCAAGCCTTCACTAAACTCTGCCAGTCTCCCGGGGGCATGGCAACCGGTCTAGTGCCTCCACCATTGCTGTCGTGAAGGCAGCAGTGAGCCCGTACGTTCGTACGGCCTCCGCGAGGTTTTTTACTGTTTTGAAATCTAATGGTTCATGGTACCCTTTCCTGCATTGTCCACGAACACCGGAAAAGTTTGCCATGTGCCGCTGGTATGGACCTCCCTCCACACTTCATTGTTGAAAGAAGCGCCTCCTTTTCCGGGGGGCGCAGAAGGATTATATGGGGGGGGAACTCCTACCGACCCAGGAACAGAGGACCCCCCTTATCTCGGGCACGGCCCGACTGAGTTCTAACTTTTCAACTCGAGTCACGAGATCTCTAAGTTCCTCATCTGACTCCAGTTCTGAGTCAGAGGCTGCCTCGCTGTTCCCTCTTGAGGAAGTTGATCGTTCCTCTTTTATTTGGTCAAGCGCTGCTTGGCCTTGCTCGACTGTTTGCACGCACTTTTGATCTTCCAAACAGGCACGAACCAGTCTCCAAAAGGGGGTGGACCCTGCCTGCCACCCCTCCTAGCTCTCGGGCATGGTCAATATCCTGCCCCACTTTGTCCCAACTACCACTGTGAGATTCCCCAAAAAGGCAAACCACGGTGCAATCTCGTCTACCTGTGTGATAAAATCAGTCAAGGTTTTATCCCTTAATTTTAGTCCTTTTGTTCTTAGGGGAGTTTTAAGAGCCTGAAAAAGCGGGTGAGAGGAAGTAGTGCCCATGTTAGCAAAAAGGGATCACCTCTACACCGAGGGCCCTTTTAGATCGCCTCTTTACCGAGGACCTTCCCAAATCACCCCTTTACCGAGGACCTTCCCAAATCGCCTCTTTGCCGAGGACCTTCCCAAATCGCCTCTTTGCCGAGGACCTTCCTAAATCGCCTCTTTACCGAGGACCTTCTTAAATCGCCTCTTTACCGAGGACCTTCCAAATCGCCTCTTTACCCAGGGCCTTCCCAAATCGCCTCTTTGCCAAGGACCTTCCCAGTTTTTTCCCCCCCTTGTGGGATCTACATATCAGTCGACTGCCCTGAGCAGCTGCAGTTCTGAATCCAAGGATTTCGGCTTCTTCGAGTTCCCCGTAGGGGCCACCACTTGTCACTTTCAATAACGACTCTCACACGATTCTTCTGCAAGCTGCTTTAATCCCAGGTTTCTACATCGTTCTTCTTCTCTTTCTCCTATTCGTGACCTTAAATCTAGTATCTCTGCCAATCAAATTTAAAGGGAACGCGGCAAGGCCCGTAAAAGAGGATTGTTGCTGATATCCTTTAGTTGCCTTATTAGGGCTTGTTTTGTCTTGTGGTCTGGCTGCTTCGGGCGCCATGTTAGGGCGGAGGCGCTCCACAGAGGGATAGCTTTTATTTCTGTTTGCTCAATCTCCTATTCTTCCTCTGGTTTTGTTTAATTCTGAATCTTGACTGGAGTGGGAGCCTGTGCTTTTTACAGTTTTGAGATTTAATTAACGGGAGCTGTGAAGCTATCTGCTGATTCCAGTATCTGCTGACAGGTGTGTGGAACCCATTTCTCACTGTCTTACAATTTGTCCATGCAGTGGGAATGTCTGTTTGCCCCCTAAAGCAAAGTGAGATAAGAAAAGGGAAAATAATAGAAAAAGGAAAGAGGAAAACTAAAGGGAGGTGAAGAGGAGGAGGAGGGGGAGAAGGAGGAAAAGGGAGAAGGAGAAGAAGAGGAAGACGACAACAAAGAAACAGGTATACAATATAGCAAATAAATAGAGAGACAAAAAAGGGATAGAAAAAATAAAAAAAACATAACATGCAGTCATACAAACAAACAAATCCCCTGTTGGTGTACTCTCCCTCAAAAATACTCAAACATAAAAAATAAAATCAAAAAATAATTAAAAAACAGAAACAAAGCATGTACAAAAACATAAATTTTAAAAAAAGCAAAAAGAAAGAGAGAAGAAGAAAGCTAAAATGAAAGCAAAAACACAAGAAAAAAAAAGAAACTCACTCTTTGGCCATTTCTGTGACTCCATGTTCCTTTCAGGCCTCCACCTTAGGGAGAGACCTGGTCTCCAACCCCTCCTCGCTGCTCACAGTACAGGCTGATAGGATTGCTCTCAGCATGGATCTGATGACTCATGGACTACTGTGGCGGGAAATAGATCAGATCCAGACTCACTCTACTCACTGCTGCTGCTGTCATGTCTCCATTCAGTTCTGATGTGTCTGTTCCTGTTCCAGTGGGGGGAGTAGCATCTGTCTCTCTGGGTCTGAAGAGAGGATAGCCTCTGGTTCCCAAGATGGAGATTGGGCAGAGCTGGGCAGGACAATGCAAGTATCTGCCCGTCCTGGGACTGAGAAGATGGCACCCACTGGCATTTATCACTGACGTTGGAGCTTTATCCCAATTTCCATGACCTGTCATCTCCACAGTTTCTTCTGCTTGCACCTGGTCTAGTACGACAGGTGATGTCATGGACCAGGTGCCAGGTGATGAGGGGTGGCTGTTCTCTGCTGCCTCCTCTCAAGAGAGCCCAAGAATGGCAGATGATCCCGCTTGCCCCAGTCTTCAATCTTAGGGTGGAGGTGGGTTTTAAATCACCTCCAGTGGAGAGCTCCAGGTGCATGAACCCATCCCCCTCACATGGACTTTCACTTACCCACTGGCACACCCCATTCATGCAGAGATTCTTCACGGATACTTGCTTTGTGGACACTGTCACGGTCTGACCTGTTCTACTATCATCTTGCTCAGAAGCCCCAGTTTAATGGTTTCTTCACATCTCTTTTTTTGTACAGTGAAAAAGCAAATATTTATGTTTTTTTAAAAGCTTTTCAGGAAAATTAAAAGACATGTTAATTTTTTTATAAATGTAAATGTGGAACTTAAATTTAGGAAAAATGATATTAAAAATAGTTAAAACTTATTTCCCACAACTCCCTCATAACTAAAAAATTATAATAATAATCATTGATTTGACTGTCTTATACCTTGAGTGATAATTCAACCTCTTCTTTGTATCATAAGCTTTTGATTAATGTTATTATAGTAGTGTGTATGCATTTACATATCTATAAAGTTACACTTGCATTGATTAATGACATTATTAGTAAACAACCATTAGCACTTTAAATCATTTAATAACATAAAGTGGTCTATTTCTTTTCATCTTATATCCATGAAAACAAAGATTAACCTTTTTTGGAGTTGTTGCCTAAATGACAAATTTCTCTTAGGAAAAAAATTCTAAATTTATATAAATATTCATAATTTTTTATAAATTAAATATCATTGGAGTTCCTGAAGAATTTAAAAGACTGTATAAACTGAAGCATTAATTTACTCTCATCTTGTGTTATATCTGTATATGTTAATTAGATATTCCTAGAGTACACAGATAATATTAAATTTTATAATCAAATAAGAATGTAAATTAAAATAGTTTCCATTGAGAGAGGTGGGTATAACTGTTTAAATAATTTAAGTCCCATGTTTCACATAGAACAGGCACTTAAAAGTTTCTTTTACAACTGAAAAACAGATTTAAATAAACCCAAAAAAGGCAACAATACTTTCACTTTGCTCCAAAAAAAAAAAATCCTACAAAGACAACTAATCAAGCTGAAAGTTGATTAAAACATAAACAACTCCCCCCCAAACCAAAATCTTATAGAGTAAAAACAGAATCTTACAGAAGACTGTAATTTCCAACATGAGACTCACTCATGGTGCAGGACCACCAGAAGACCAACTAAGGACAAGAGTGCTCAAAAACACTTGTTTTCATTTCTGTTGTGAAGTGTCACAGTACTTTAGTGCAAGGCTTGAAATTTCTGTGGAATTTCAATGAAATTTCTGTGGAAACTTCAGCTTGTTAAACTGAACTGGAGCTAAAAACAAAGCAAAATAAATAATAACAAAAATACTCTCAAAGCTGAGTCTGTTAATTTGTCAGAGAAGAAAACCCATGACAATAAGGAAAATTACGGAACAGTTTGTTAATAGATATAAATAGAAATTTTGCAGTTCATGGAATTGGAGTTCATCTTGATTTTGCTAAAGATTAAAAACTAGTTTTTTTCTATGTCTTAATTTATTAAATGTCTCAGTGGATTGTTTTAGAAAAGTCTTTTTTTATTATTAGTTTAGAAAAGAGTCTTTATTTAGTTCCAGTAAGTCTGGTATAATGGTGTCTCTTGCTAGTGATCTTATAGTTGACGGTTATCTTTTTATGTTGTAGTGTGAGAAAACACTGTAGTCAGTTTTAATATCTCCAAGGCAGTGCCGCATTAAATATAAAATGTATTTTCTACAACAGATAAGAAAAAAATAGTGAACTACATTGCTCCAATAAGTAATGTTCTCTCAGCTTGAAAGTGTTTATTGATTGTTTCAATTAATCTTAACCAGATAACTGTGGAAGTTACAATGCTTTCTTTAAAAATTATTTTTAGCATAATAGAAAGTAGATAGGAAACCATGTAGTAAAGTTTAAAGTTTAAAGTAAGGCATTTTAGATATCACCTAATCCAATAGCTTCGTTTTACATATAAATTCTCTATGGTACAAGAAATATGTCACTAGTCAAAATTAGACTGCATATTAATAGGAGAAGAATGGTTGGTGTCTATTTTGAAAACTACCAGGTACCTGCTTTTCCATTACACTCACTGAATAGTTTAGTTTATATAATTTTCTAAGATACTCAAATGTTTACAAGCAACAGAAAGTATACTGAAATTTTGAAACAAAAGTTTAGTCTAAATATTTGCTAGCTTAACCAACTATGTAATTAGCATATTTGCAAAATAAAATTTTAAAAATCCATTTTTTTGTAAAAGAAAACTAGTATTCTTGATGCATCTGTATTTCTTCCTTTTATTTCCTTAACTAAAATTAAAAATGTGAGTTTTTTTAGGGTTTATTATCCAACAGCAGCCACTTCTCCTCTGTTAATTAACATTTCTGATTGCTCTTCTGGGCTGGCAGTAACATGATTTCAAAACTGTATTTTATCCCTCTAGTGATATATATCTACAGCAACCTAACCACTGTTGCATATTTAATCTGACCTTTCTTGGAACTCTTTGAGTAGATACATAGGAAAATGTGACTATACATTGGCAACTATATACACCGTTAAGCTTTCCACTGAGTTAATGAAAGACTACTTTGTGGGGTTGTTGATGGCATCTGATTTTCAAACTGAGTTACTGAAAACCTCCTTCAAAAATTTAAAACACAGTGTCAACATTGTAGAAGGAGACAATTTCAAGAACAGTCATATAAATTTTAAAAATTATACCTGATATATGTGTAAGATATAACTGTCTATTCATCTTTGTAATACTTTGGACAATTACAAAGCATTACACAGAGCTTCCTTGGTGACTTTTTGCAAATTAAAATGCTAAAAATAAAAACATGGTGGCTCAGAAGTAAGAGCTCTTAAAATAGGATGCAGGCTCAAGCATATGGCTCCCATTTTCAGATTTTTAGAATTCATTTTAAGACCCAACATAAATATCTAAAGCTCTTAATTAAGCCTATAGGTATGAAAAAATTAATGAATGTCTCTATTGCCCACATTTTACTTACACACTTTTGACAAAACAATTTTCTTTACATTGGGACTCCTCAGAATAAATGACAAGACCAGAATTAATTCACCCTTTAGCACATAAAAGGTTGAAACATAATTTTTTCCCTCAGTGATACTTGAAAGTGAATGTAAAATCCTGTCAAATAATATGTTCTGGGTGTGATTATGGATGAGCACCTGTTTTGGAAAGGCCTTGTCCTTTAAAACAATAATAATCATAAATACTGTCATTCAACATTTTCCTTAGAGTTTAAAGAATAAGAGGTAGTAGAGCTTGCCACTTTATGTGTGAGCTAAATTTAAATTTATCATTACATGAAATATAAAATATGTTTAATAGATTAAAAGGTAATTGATTTGTTGTTAAATATCTATAAGATTATGCCATTTATTTCCTACAATGTGAGAATTATTTGATTTTAAAGGTATTGCAACATAATTTCCCCTATATACACTTAGAGTCTTTAAAAAATGAATACAACCTAGTTGCTTCATTGAACTTACTTAAAGTTGTGGAATAAATGTTCTATAAAAGGAAAAGTCTAAAACAGTGTACTTTTTAAAAATATTATGGCAATCAGTTTATATCGAATGGCTTATGTAAACTTGATAATTAATATCCAGAAATTATTGAAGTCCAATATAAGATGTATATAATTAAGACTATAGGTATGAAAAATTTAATAAATATCTCTACTACCATAATTTTCATTTAAATAAAACTTGATCTTATATAACATGCAAACTTTTGATAAAACAATTTTCTTTACGTTGGGACTCCTCAGAATAAATGCCAAGACAAGAATTAATTCGCAGTTAAAAGCTCTTATTGTTAAATGGATGTCTGCTCTATTGAAATAAATTCCACAGTATATTCTTCATAAGATTTTGCCAATATTTTTAAATTACTATTCAGTTGCTTAATTTGTCACTAATAGTTTTCTTGATTTGTTGGTTGTATAGTAAATTTCATAATAACTTGTTAATCTATCTCTAATCTAACCTACTTCTCAATGTTTTACATTGATATTTTCAGTGCCAATTTTACTAATTCATATAAATATTCTAAAGGGTCCTCTGCATAATCATATTGAAAATTGATATAACCAGATAGGTTTTAAGAAAAAAAAACAAACATTATAAGTATGATTTGAGGGGGAAATTTCAGAAATACATCAAGAGAAAAATTATTGTCATCTCTCAAACTTTGAATGACATTAGAAACCATTTTTTGAAATGTAGTCCATAAAAGGAAGAACAGGTTTTGGGAAACGTATAGAATGCTCACTTTGAATATACAAAATTTGAAGTCCTAAAGGTTTTTAAAAAAATAGATGACTTTGCTCTCAATAGATTATTTAGAACAATAGCAAATTCTGCAAATAGTAAGCAAGAGTTTTATTTACAATTGGATAGATGATAGTTCAATTAATCTTCATGAGGCACATTTTTAAATTAACACATCTTGCCTTTTCAAGAATGTGGCTTGCTTAAATATTAAATAGAAGATATGCCCAAGAAAGAAGAAATGCTTCAATATGTTTTTTTCTATTTGAATCCTTGCATCTGTCTTAATGAAACTGTATATATGTCCAACCAAGTAAACCACCTCTTTGAATGGTTTTGAGGATTTGGTTAAATTTAATATAAGAGAGTAAGAAGTTCAAGGAATAAAGATTAGGAATTTTGGGTGAAGTAAAGTTTATAATTTAGAAAAATTAAGAGCACAGAATACTACCATGCCTTTTAGATATAAAATAGACAGTGAACCAAAAATTGCATACCATATATTTTTGCAGAAGTTTTTAACTTCACTGTCAACTTAGAACAGCAACCTCGAGTTTTTGTCCCACGGCCAAAAAGATAAGAAATTGCAGACACCAAAAGAATGAGTGAAAGAAGGAGATTTTTAAAATTTTTATTATTTTTTTTTTACCAGCTCTTTTGCCTTATTTTGTTTTTTGACAAGAAGCCAAGAAAAGCAATGCCAAGGGATGGCTACACAATAGAGCTAGGAGACCAAGCATGGTCCCAGGAGTTTATTAAGCAACAAAGCTCTCCAAAAAGAAAGGGTCCTGAAATGGGTTGTTGGTGCTAGGAGTTTTATATCATTTTATTTTATCCTTTCTAGGGACTTTTCTCTCATGTTCATCTCATTGACTCCTTACTTCCTGGGACCCAATTTTTATTGTGCATGCAGGCCCTTGACTAAATTTACTCCATCTTGAATATTACCCATAAATACCACAGAAAAGTCCGCTCAGGAAGGGCGTAAAATTGTAATGCAAATGCTATGTTAATGGTATTATAATAAGTCAAGGTCAAGTTAGAACATTTAGTTAAGCTACTCTGCCTGTGTTTAAGTAGCAAAAAGTCTCTTTTAGTAGTACATCCTGGGTTAAGAGGATGCTCTCAACCACATTAACCACATTTTCAGGTAACGATTATATAATGGAGGTGGTGCAGGGGACATTCCCACAGGTGCTAAGTCTCCTTGATACCCTCCCTCTCTGTCAACTTCACCAGCATCTGACTATCTCTACTCTCATTCTACCCTCTGAAATGGTATCCCTAGCTGCCATTAGAGGAAAGGGTTGATGACCACTCTGGCTCCTTCAAACTGTGAGGGAATGCTATATATGCAGCTGTCAGGGATCCCCCAGAGGGCAGTCTGATAGACCTTGGAAGAAAGATTCTGTCATGTGAGGTTCCACCTGTATCATCATTTGAAGTTTGATGAATTCTAGGCAAAAAGAAACAAATTTTGCAAGAAGGTTGAATATACAGGGTTCAAAAAACAATGCCAGGAAGGTTGTCATTAGGGGCTTCAAAAAAGGTAATAGCCATGTTATTGAAGAGAAAAGTGTTAATTTGGACCACCATTAATTAGTAGCTTGCTGTGTGAGTTCTTTCGCTCACTCTTGAAGTCTATGAGTTGCGTCCTGAACTATGACTGATTCATTAACAAAAAAAAACACTCTTCCTGAAGGTATAGACATGTTCCTCCTTCCTTGACAGTTGATAGGTCAAGTGTTCTCCTATTCTGGAGTATTACTCTTGCCTATGAGTTTATTTGTCTTTGGAGACTGGTTATGGGTGTGTGTGTGTGTGTGTGTGTGTGTGTGTGTCTTCTATGGTGTTAGAGAGGACTGCATATGTTTTTCAGTAATACATGGTGGATGTAGTGATGCCTGCACCCCTGTGCCAATGGTGGCTGAGATGGCGGTTGAGATGTCTATCTCTGCTAAGAGGGGTATGAGTTGAATTGCTCTTTTGGATCTGGTTAGAGATGAAGAGGCTTTAGCTAATAAAGGGATGTGGAGGTTTTGATTATTAGGTAGGATGCTTATATCTGGTGTTTAGTATATTAGGATGCATATTCCTGACAAATGAACAGGCAGGCAGAGACATTAAAAAAAAAAAAAAATTCCTGGGGTAGAAAGGCAAAAGTCATAGGAGATGGTGGCTGCTAATTCTTCTTCCTTTTTTCTGATATAATGTTTACATTCCTAAATGGAGTAGCTACCTGCAAGAGTAGCTCCAGTGAGGGTCTGAAAGCATATATTATTATGAGAGGTTGTATATTTGTACTGTTGATATAGTGATAAAGAGTAGTAGCCTAGATCAACTCTTGTGGGTTTTGTGAAATTTAAAAATGAGCATAAGGGGATGTTTGTACATTTGTGCCAATGTATCCCAGAACTAAAACATTTCATCCTTTGTGTTAATTTAGCACATGGGTAATGATTTATGCAAGCAGGAAGTGGCCCCTGATATGAAAAGGATGTGGGTAGGTGTCTTTCTGTATGGATGGAGGACCAGAAAACAGGAGAAGGTGTGTCCAGACTCTAAGATGGTGGATTATATGATTTTGGGAGGCTGAAGAGTGAGTGTATATTTACAAGGGGGAGGAGGAAGACTTCCCAAGGGGAATGTGTGAGATGGCTTGGAGAAGAAGTGTAAGATGCCAAAGGGTGCTGAAGTGGTTAATGTGACTCGGGAGGTAATGAGTCCCCAGATTGGAGGTTTGGGATTTGTTTGCTGAAGATACGCTTGGATATGTTGCCATTCATGGAGGTATGTTTGGAAATAAAGGCGTGTAGTAACCTTGGTAAATTGTGGAGATTCGTGATTATATGCCAATTGTTTTAGCTTTCCAGTATCAATAACGGACTCTACCAAAAAATTTGAGATATATATTCATGATAGTTTGGGTTCAGACATTTAAATTTTTGTGATACCTGTGTGGCATTGTATTGGGATTGACATGCAAATTCAGCAATTAGAGATGTTTGTGTTGTTTAGAAATTGGTGTATGAGATTGACAATAGAAATCCAGCTAATAAAAGATATAGTAAATGAAAATGTGATGAATATAGAAGCTATTGTTGTGAAAGCAAGGGTCCAATGTTGAGGGTTGTTAAGCTCCATGTTGTAATATTCAGGTAGATGTAATACACCCAAAGCAAAAGACACGTTAGAGAGGAGTATCAATGGAACTCAGCAAGATGGTGACAGAACAGGTCAGGCTGTAAAAGTCTCTGTAAAAGTGAACGAATGTCCTTGTAGATCCAAGATGTTAAGCCTTTGTCAAACCTAGAGTTGGCAAATACTTTTTCTCAGTCTGTAGGCTGTCTCCCTGCTCTCTTGATGGTTTCTTTGACTTTGCAGAAGCTTGTCAGTTTAATGAGGTCCCATTTGTCTATCTTATCTCTTATGACCTGTGGGTTTGG
This sequence comes from Cephalopachus bancanus, assembly GCA_027257055.1. NCBI lineage: Eukaryota > Metazoa > Chordata > Mammalia > Primates > Tarsiidae > Cephalopachus > Cephalopachus bancanus. The sequence goes on along the minus strand of JAPVLO010000024.1, from coordinate 7,591,748 downwards.
GGTTTTGTTCAGGAATTGGATGCCAGTTCCAATTTCCATGAGGGTATGTCCTTCATTTTCTAAGGTTCTTATGGTTTGAGGTTTTACGTTTAGGTCTCTGATCCATTTAGAATTAATTTTTGAATATGGGGATAGATAGGGGTCCTGCCTCAAACTTCTGCATGCTGTCAGTCAGTTTTCCCAGCACCATTTACTGAATAGGTTCTCCTCTCCCCAGTGGTAGGTGGTGGAGCTTTGTTGAAGATGAGTTGGCTGAGAAATTGAGGTTTTGCTTCTGGAATCTCAATTCTATTCCATTGGTCTATATGCCTGTTCCTGTACCAATACCAAGCTGTTTTGATTATTGTAGCTTTATAGTAAAGTTTGAAGTCTGGAAATGTGATACCATCTGCTTTGGTTTTTTTTGTTTTTGTTTTTTTGCTGAGAATTGTTCTGGCTATTCTTGTTCGTTTGTGTTCCATATGAATTCCTGTGTTGTTTTTTCTAGATCTGAGAAGAATGTTGCTGATAATTTGCATTAAATCTGTAGATTGACTTAGATAAGATGGACATCTTCACAATGTTGATTCTTCCAATCCAGAAGCATGGGATATTTTTCCACTTGTTCATGTCATCTTTGATTTCTTTGAGCAGTGTTTTGTAGTTTTCATTGTAAAGGTCTTTCATGTCTCTGGTTAGGAAGATGCCAAGGTATTTCATTATTTTTGTGGCTATTGTGAATGGGATTGTAATTTTTATTTGAGTATCTGTTTGTTTATTACTTGGTGTAAAGAAATGCAATTGTCTTTTGCACATTTATTTTATATCCTGAGAGTTTGCCAAAGTCCTTTATCAGTGTAAGGAGGTTTTTGACAGATTCTCTTGGGTTTTCAAGGTACATGATCATGTCATCTGCAAAGAGAGATAGCTTGACTTCCTCTTTTCCTATTTGAATACCCGTGATTGCTTTCTCTTTTCTGATTGCTCTAGCCAGGACTTCCAACACTGAAAAGAAAAAAAACAAACAACTCCATTATAAAGTGGGCAAAAGATATGAACAGACACTTCTCAAAGGAAGACATCCAAGCAGCCAACAGACACATGAAAAAATATTCAATCTCACTAATCATCAGGGAGATGCAAATCAAAACCACACTGAGATACCACCTAACTCCAGTCAGAATGGCAATTATCAATAACTCAAAAAATAAAAGTTGCTGGAGAGGGTGTGGTGAAAAGTGAACACTTCTACACTGTTAGTGGGAGTGCAAACTAGTGCAACCTCTGGGAAAAACAGTATGGGGATTCCTAAAAGCTCTAAATATTGACCTCCCATATGACCTGCAATACCCCTACTGGGAATATACCCTGAAGAACTCAAATCACTGTATAAAAAAGATACCTGCACATGTATGTTTATCGCAGCATTGTTCACAAAAGTAAGAACCTGGAACCAACCATGCTGTCCATCAAAAGATGACTGATTAAAAAAATGTAGGACATATACACGATGGAATACTACGCAGCCAAAAAAAAGAACAAAATCATGAATTTCACAGCAACCTGGATGGAACTAGAGTCTATAATACTGAGTGATCTCTCACAGAAACAAAGATCTGAGTATCACATGTTCTCACTCATATAGTGGACCTTGAACATTTAACGTAATACTATAAGAAAGGCCAAATAAACCATCAAGAGAGCAGGGAGACAGCCTACAGACTGGGAAAAAAATATTTGCCAACACCAGGTCTGACAAAGGCTTAACATCCTGGATCTACAAGGAACTAAAACGTGCTGAAAAGAAAAAAAACAAACAACCCCATTATAAAATGGGCAAAAGATATGAACAGACACTTCACAAAAGAGGACATTCAAGCAGCCAACAGACACATGAAGAAATGTTCAACCTCACTAATCATCAGGGAGATACAAATCAAAACCACACTGAGATACCACCTAACTCCAGTCAGACTGGCAATTATCAACAACTCAAAAAATAACAGCTGCTGGAGAGGATGTGGTGAAAAGGGAACACTTCTACACTGTTGGTGGGAGTGTAAACTAGTGCAACCTCTGTGGAGAGCAGTGTGTCATTTCCTTAAAGCTCTAAATATCAACCTCCAATATGACCCTGCAATCCCCCTCTTGGGAGCATACCCTGAAGAACTCAAAACACTCTATCAAAAAGATACCTGCACATAAATGTTTATTGCAGCATTGTTCACAATAGCAAGAACGTGGAAGCAACCATGCTGCCCATCAAAAGAGGACTGGATTAAAAAAAAGTGGTACATATACACGATGGAATACTATGCAGCCATAAAAAAAGAACAAAATCATGAATTTCGCAGCAAACTGGATGGAACTAGAGTCTATAATATTGAGTGACCTCTCACAGAAACAAAGATCCGAGTATCACATGTTCTCACTCATATAATGGACCTTGAACATCCAATGTAATACTATAAGAAAATGATTGACAGTACTGGGAAACTATGGGGGGGATGGGATTGACAGTAGCAAATATCTGTCTGGGGATGAGGAAACACCTCTTATCAACAGGGTTCCTGAATGAAATGTTATTGTACACCTAACCCTTAACTGTACCCCACAAAACATAATAAAAAATATTGCTAAAAAAAAAATAAAATGACTGACAGTGGTGGGAAACTATGGGGGTGGGAGGGGAATGGAGATGGGATTAACGGTGTAAATATCTGTCTGGGGACGGGGAGACACCTCTTATCAACAAGGGTGCCTGAACGGAGCGTATTTGTATATCTAACCCTTAACTGTACCCCACAATAGAAAAATAAACAAATAAATAAATAAATAAAGTGAATGTCCATAAAGACTCTCTGCATGAGTGGGTATGTGCTGGTGTGTTTGCAAAAGTCTGTCTGAGGGAAGACTTGGGTTCCTGCACCCAGGGCTCTCCTCTGGAGGTGACTGCAGCTCCACCACCAGCCTGACATTGCACCAGCAAATAGGATCATCTGCTATTCTCAGGGCTCTCCTGAGAAGAGGCAGTGGAAAACAGCATAAAACAGTTGATCCTTACCACATGGCACCTGATCCAGAACATCACCTGCGACAGCAGAGTACCATAAGCCCCAGGATCATGGAGAGAGCAGGCAGTGGAAAGTTGAAAAGGCGCCTTACTACTAGTGAGGAAATGCCTACCAGCACCATTTTCTCTGTCCCAGGACCAGGCAGAGACCTGCATTGCCCCACTCAGCTCCACTCAGTCTCTAACCTGTGAACTACAGATTATTTCCTCAACAAACTCAGAGAGACAGACACCCATCTCCCACACTGTAGCAGGCACAGACATATCAGATATGAGTGGGAGACTTAACAGCAGTAGCAGCAAGCTGGGTGAGTACAGATTTGATCTACCCTCCTCCCATGGTAGTCTGATGGGCATCTGATTCATGCTGAGAGCAACACTGTCAGCCTGTGATGGGAGCAGAGGGGAGGGGCTGGAGATCAAAGCTGAAAGAAAGTTGAAGTTACAGAAACAGTCTCAGAGCAAGTTTATTTGTGTGTTTTGTTCATTTTTGCTTGTTTTGTTTGCTTATTTGTTTTTGTTTTTTTTTTTTCTCTTTTCTCTTTCTGTTTTTAGTTGTTTTCATACTTGCTTTGTTTCTGCTATTTAATGCTTTTTTTTTAGACTTCCTATCTGTGTATGGGTATTTCTGAGGACAGTACATTGATGGGGGGTTTTGTCAGTTGGTGTGTTTGTATGATTGTCTGTATGGTCATGTTTTTTCTTTTTTTTATGTTTTCTGTCTGTGTGTCTCTGTTCATTTGTTAGTTGATATGTCTTTCTGTCTTCCCTCTTCTTCTTCTCTCTCTGCACCTTCCTCTCAGCTTCCTCCTTTCTTTTTCCATTTTTTTCTTTATTTTACCTCATTTTCCTTTCAGGGGCAGACATATACCTCCACTGCATGGACAGATTGTAAGGTGGTGGGAAGTGGGTTCCACGGATCTGCACACTGGTCAGCAATACTGGGATTTGCAAATAGTTTCTGAATCACAGTTCCTTTCTCAATCAAATTTTAATACTTCAAAAAGTACAGCCCACAACATGCAGTCAAGCTTCAGAATTGTACAAAGCCAGAGGATCACTTGTTGTCCCTATCCCAGAACAGTAAAATTAAAGAAGAGGCTAAAAAGAAAGGGGAAGAGGGTAGGAAAATCTACACAAATGAAGAAGAAACAAAGGGTTTCACTGAGAATACAGACTTTGGATTGCAGACAATGTAGAGCCCCCAGAATGACTGATCTTAAACCACAAACCCAGATATCAAGATATTAATAAAAGAATAAATAGAATCAAGGATAGACAAGAGGAAAGAATGAAGGAGTTGAAAGCTGCAAAATACAGGAATAAAGAATAGTGAATGAAATAAATGACAAACTGATAAGCATGGAAAGCAGAATCAACCAAGCAGAAGAAAGAATCTCCGAGCTTGAGGACCAAAATATGGGACTAACCCAAACTGTTAAAAACATAGAAAAGAAACTTTAAAAGACAGAACAAACACTCCAAGAGCTGAGCAATTATTTCAAGAGGATGAACCTAGGATTATTTGGAATTCCTGAGGCAAATAGAGAGACAGAAACCACCCTGGAACAAACATTTCATGAAATTATCCAAGAAAACATTCCTTATCTCATCAGTGATGTGACCATTCAGGCACAAGAGATTCAGAGAATCCCTGCAAGACAACAAATGAGTAGACCAATTCCTAAACACATAGTAATTTGCCTACACAAAGTAAGTATAAAAGAAAAAATCCTAAAAGCAGCAAAAGAGAAAGGTCAGACTATCTACTGTGGAAGGCCATTTAGAATAACAGCAGACATAGCTACAATTAACACTTCAGACTAGTAGAGCTTGGAGCTCAATCATCAAATTTCTCAAAGATTCACAACTTCAACCAATAATTACCTACCCAGCTAAACTGAGCTTCATCAGTGATGGAGAATTAAAATCCTTCCCAGACAACAACCCCTGAGAGTTTATGCTGCCTGCAGACCAGTTCTACAAGAAACAATTAAGAACGCATTAAACATAGAAGAAAGGGAAAAAAGAACGATAATGCCCTTCCCAAGAATGCAGAAAAAGATTGAAAACACACATGAATCAATTCTAAAATAAAAATAAAGACAACAAACAAATAAACAGCAGCAACAACAAACTCTATAAGAACCTCATGACAGGGATAAACTCTCACATCTCAATAGATAGCCTGAATGTGAATAGACTAAATGCACCACTGAAAAGACATAGAACAGTGAAATAGATAAAATATCATGAGACAACAATGTATTGTGTCCAAGAGACTCATCTCATCAGAAGGACACTCAAAGAAAGAGGATGGGAAACAAAACTTAAGGAAAATGGGACACAAAAGAGAGCAGGAGCTATGATCTTAATATCAGACAAAATACCTTTTAAGCTATCAAAAATTTAAAAAGATATGAAAGGTCACTACATAATGATAAAAGATTAAATCCATCAACAAGAATTATCCATCCAAAACATATATGCACCCAACATAGGAGCACCAACTTTCATAAAGCAGCTTCTAGGTAGACTTAAAAAAGATATTGACTCTAACTACCATAATAACTGGGGACATGTATAATACACAACTCACAACCCTAGATAGATCATCAAGACAAAAAATCAACAAGGAGATCTGGACCTCAGGACAAAGAATCAACAAGAATATCTGAAATCTCATGTGACACTTGACCAAATGAACTTAATTTATACCTACAGAACACTCCACTGAATAACCATAGAATATACATTCTACTCATCACCACATGAAATGTACTTGAAGATTGACCACGTCCTCGGCCATTATTCAAGCATAAACAAATTCCATATGATTGAAATACTGCCATGCACCTTCTCAGACCACAGTGGGATAAAAAATATCAACACCAACAAAGTTCTGCCAAAACTCACAAAGACATGGATAATAAATAGCATGATTTTAAACAACTTCTGAGTCAACGTGGAAATCAAAACAGAGATTAAAATATACCTGGAAACAGAGGAAAATAAAGAAATATTTTACCAACAACTCTGGGATGTCATGAAAGCAGTACTAAGAGGACAATTCATATCTCTATGAACACACATGAAGAAAATGGAACAATCACAAGTTAGCCACCTAACAAATTACTTAAGACAGTTGGAAAAGCAAGATGACCAAAACCATAACTTCAGCAGAAGAATCCAGATGGCCAGAACAAAAGCCTAAATTTGGGGCATAGAAGAAAAAAATATAATACAAAAATCAACAAAACCAAAAGCTGGCTCTTTGAAAGGATAAATAAGATTGATGGACCCCTGGCTATACTGACCAAGAAAAAGCCCAAATAAACACAATCAAAAATGCAAAAGATCAAATCACAATGGAACCTGAAGAAATACAAAAGATTATTAGAATACTATGTACACTTGTATAGAAACAAACCTGAAAATCTAAAGAAAATAGAGTACTTTCTGATATCCCACAACCTCCCTATGTTGAAACAAAAAGAAATCGAGGTTCTAAATAGACTAATAACAATCCAGGAAATAAAGTATGTCAAAGAAAACTACCTACAAAAACAAGCCCTGAACCAGAAGGCTTTCTAGCAGCATAGTATAAACACACAAGGAGGAGCTGATATCAATCCAATTGAAAGTATTTCTGACAATTGAAAATGATGGAACTCTCTCCAAATAGTTTTATGAAGCTAACATCACATTGATATCTAAACCAGGTAAAGATCCAACAAAGAAAGAGAACTACAGGCCAATATCCTTGATGAACATAGATGCTAAAATTCTCAACATGATCCTAGCAAACTGTATCCAACAAAAACATCTCAAAAATTATCCACCACAACCAAGTATGCTTCATCCCCAAGATATAGGACTAGTTCAACATTCACAATATCATAAACATAATTAAATACATCAATAGATGTAAAAGCAAAAACATCATGACTATATAATTAGGCTTTTGATAAAATCAGCACCCCTTCTTGATAAAAAACACTCGAATATCTAGGCATAAATGAAACATACCTCAAAAGAATAGAAACCATCTATGAGAAATCCACAGCCAGCATACTGCTAGACAGACAAAAATTGGAAACATTTCCTCTGAAAACCAGAACAAGGCAAAAAAGGCCATTTTCACCCTCCTTTTCAACATAGTTTTGAAAGTCCTAGCTAGAGCAATTAGAGAAGAGAAGGAGATCAGGAGTATTCAAATAGGAAAAGACAAAGTCAAGTTATCCCTCTTTGCAGATGACATGATTCTATACCTCGAAAACCCAAAAGAATCTGTCAAAAACCAACGTGCCCTGATAAAGGACTTTGGCAAAGCATCAGGTATAAAATAAATGTGCTAAAAACAGTCACATTCTATACACCAACAATAAACAAACAGAAACCCAGATAAAAAACACAATCCCATTCACAATAACAAAAAAAAAGGAAAAGAAAAGAAACACTTGACATCTTCCCAGAGTTGTGAAAGATCTTAACAACAAAAACTACAAAACACTCCTCAAAGAAATCAAAGATGACACAAACAAATGGAAAAATATTCCATGCTCATGCATTGAATGTGTCAATATTGTTAAGATGTCCTGCCTATCCAAGGCAATCTATAGATTTAATGAAATACCCATTAAATTACCAGCAGCTTTCTTCTCAGACCTGGAAATGACAATACAGAAATTCATATGAAAACATAAATGACCACAAATAGCCAAAACAATCCCCAGCAAAAAACAAAAACAAAAACAAAATCAAAACAGGGGGCATTACACTCCCAGACATTAAACTTTATTATAAAGCTACAATAATCAAAACAACCTGAGCCGGGCTTGGTGGCTCAGCCTGTAATCCCGCGCCTTTGGGAGGCTGAGGTGAGTGGATTGCCCAGCCCATGGGTTGGAGACCCGCCTGGGCAGGCAAGACCTCATTTCTACAATAAAATAAAAAAATTAGCCGGACGTGGTAGCGCACGCCTGTAATTCCGGTTACTTGGAAGGCTGAGGCGGAAGGATTGCTGAAGCCCAGTAGATCGAGGCTGCGGTAGCCGGGAGCGGCCACTGCACTCCAGTCTGGGCTACAGAGTGAGACTCCAACTCAAAAAACAAACAAACAAACAAACAAACAAAAACCCTGATATTGGTACAAGAACAGTCATAGACCAATGGAACAAGATAGAGATTCCAGAGACAAAACCTCAATTTGTCAACCAACTCATCTTTGACAAAGCTACCACCACCAACCACTGGGGAGAGGAGAACCTATTTAGTAAATGGTCCTGGGAAAACTGACAGATCACATGCAGGAGATTAAATCAGTCCCCTTCCTATCATCATACACAAAAACTAACTCTGAAAAGATCAAAGACCTAAATGTACTACCTCAAACTACAAGAACCATAGAAAATGCAAGAGATGCCCTTATGGAAATTGGAACTGACTACCAATTCCTGTTCAAAACCGCAAGTGCCCATGACATAAGAGATAAGATAGACACGTGGGACCTCATCAAATGGACAAGATTCTGCAAAGCCAAAAACACAATCAAGAGAGAAGGGAGACAGCCCACACACTGGGACAAAATTTTTGTCAACTGTATATCTGAGAAAGGCCTAACATTTAGGATCTACAAGGAACTCAAATGTGCCAAAAAGAAAAAAACAAACAGCCCATTACAACGTGGACAAAATATATGAATAAACACTTTACAAAAGAAGACAAACTAGCAGCCAACAGATACATGAAAAAATTCTCAGTCTCACTAAAATCATCAAAGAAATGCAAATTAAAACCACACTGAGATGCCAACCAACTCCAGTCAGGATGGCCATCATCAATAACTCAAAAAACAACGTATGCTGGAGAGGATGCAGGGAAAAGGGAACACTTCTACACTGTTCATGGGAGTGTAAACTAATGCAACCTCTGTGGAAAACAGTTTGGCAATTTCTAAAAGATCTAAAAATTGACCTTTCATATGACCCTGCAATCCCCTTACTAGGGATATACCTGGAGGAACTCAAATCACTCTATGAAAGATACTTGCACATGTATGTTTATTGTAGCATTGTTCACAATAGCAAAAACATTGAACTAACCATGCTGCCCATTGAAAGAGGATTGGATAGAAAAAATGTGGTACATATATACAATGGAATATTGTGCAGCCATATAGAAGGAGAAACTTACGAACTTCATAGCAACTTGTATGGACTTAGAGTCTATAATACTGAGTGATCTATCACAGAAACAAAGAACTGAGTATCATATGTTCTCACTCATAAGCGGACATTGAATAATTATCATAATACTATAAGAAAAGAATTGGCAGTAATGGGAAATTGCTCAGGGGTGCAGGATTTACAGCAGTGGGAATCTGCCGGGGGAATTGGGGGATGCACCTCATCATGATGAACATTTGTATACCTAACCCTGAATTATATGCCATATCTGTAAAATAAAAAAAATTAAAAAAAAAAAAAGAATGGAGTACCAATGGATAAGTTCAGGAGAGAAATTACACAGATCTCCCTGTGGTCAAAGGTCATCAATTTTTGAGAATAATTGGTTGATGGCAGTAAGAGGTTTGTTAAGGGAGGTAAAGAGTAAGATTAGAGAGAAGAATATATAAATTCATTGAAGGGAGGTTCTCTTATGTTAGGGAAAGAGAAAAGGCCAGAGGGTGCTGCAGTCTGGGATTTTTCTACAAAAATACCTTACAATGCAAACTAAAATAAATATAATGGCATCAATTATTGGCAGAAATATAAAAAGATTATTCATAGATGTTTAAAACTTCCCAGTGCTAAGAGAAGGATGTCACTTATCTTTTTGTGATTTTTAATTTGAGGTTGCCAACTTCTTCACAGCGGTAGTCTGTAGGTTCCTCTGGACTGGTGAGGGTGACATCCTCAGGACTCTAAGACTTTATTCTCATGTGATGAATCCAGGAATCTATTTCAGCAAACTTTATTGCTGAAAGGATGGAGAGAAGGACCGTGTAGCGTCCCTCCCCATTCAGGTCTAAAGAGGGAGAGAGAAGGAAGAGCCTTCATCAGTATTGTCTCCTGGATTAAACAGGTGTGACCCTTGCTCTCTGGGTTCTACTTCTGGTAACTCTTTAATTCTTGTTGACATTTGACCAATGTAGTAATATTTTTAATTAGATCTGAAGTCTCTGGGTCTAGTAAGAGATTATCAGTCAGGAAAGGTCATCCGTACATCATTTTAAAAGGACATAGCCCTAGTTTTGTTGGGGAATTTCTGATGCCTAGTAAGGCCATGGGTAACAGAGTAGACCAAGAGAAATGAGTGTCCTGTGGCAACTTTTTAAGATGTCTTTTAATAATATCATTATTTTTTTCTAATTTTCCTGAAGATTGAGGTCTCCAGGCACAATGAAGTCCTAATATTGATATTGAGACCCCCTGGGTGACAGTGGCTTTAAATGAGGGGCCATTATTGCTTTGGAGGTCTTTAGGAAGTTCAAAATGAGAAAATTCAAAATTAGGTAAGGTTTTTTAGTACCTTAGAAGCTTTTTCTACTTGGCATAGAAATGCTTCTACCCTGTTAGTGAAGGTATCTACTCTTACTAGAATATATTGGATGCCTTTTGGGAGGGGGGCATATGTATACAGTCTATCTTTCAATCTTCCAGTGGGTACCCTCTCGTCCATTGCATTTTGGGGTGAGGGGGAGTTTCTTTACTGAGAAGGTTATTTTTAAGACAAATTTCACAAGCACTAATAACATGTTTAACTGTCTTTTGTAGATTTTTCCTTGAAAATAATCTTTGGATTATTTGGAAAGTTTTGTCTCCCCCAGGTGAAAGCCTTGGTGAATAGTCTTAAAGATTTTCCATTGACAAGAGGTTGGCAAGTGAATTTTGTCATCCTGTATTGTAGTCAGCCTGAAGATTGGAAAGTATATCCCCATGAGTTAGCCCATTCTATCTCTAAAGGGAAATATCGGGGCTTTATTTCTTTTATGGGACTCTCCAACATTAGAGGTGCTTTAATTGTATCAGGAACTTGGAGCTTTCTTGCTGCTGATGTGACTGCCTGATCTGCCATTCTATTTTCTTCAGCTACTTCATCTGTTCCTTTTAGGTGGCTCTTGCAATGTATTACTTCCACTTTTGGTGGAAGAAGCACTGAGGTCAATAATTTGTTAATCTCCTGATGGTATTGAATAGGAGATCCATTGGCTGAAAGGAAATGTCTTTCTTTCCAAATAGTGGCATGGGCTTGCAGAATTAGAAAAGCATATTTAGAATCATTATAAATATTAACTCTTTTGTCCTTACTTAATTTAAGTGATTTTGTAAGGGCAATTAGCTCTGCTAGTTGAGTATTGGTGTTTAAGGGAAGAGATGTACTCTTGATAATATTATTTAGGGTGATTATGGCATACCCTGCTTTTCAGATTCCTTGTTCTACAAAAGAACTTCCATTCATAAACAGAATCCAGACTGGATTTTCTTAGGGGATTTCTCTCCCTTGCTGCATAAGTCTTCATTACTACCTCTTCACAATCATGTTCAGGTTCTCCAGTTTTTTCAGGGAGCTAGGTGCGTGGGTTTAGGGAAGAACAGGTTTTTAGTTGGACTGTAGGTTCTTCTAATAATAGGGCTTGGTATTTGAGGAGGTGGCTATCTGTTAGCCAGAAGCTCCCTTTGGTGGATAGTAGTCCCATCACATTGTGTGGAGTATACACTGTCAGATCTTTGCCTGTTGTTACCTTAGTAGCTTCTGGTATTAATAAAGCTACTGCTGCAACTGCTGGAAGGCAGGTTGGCCATCCTTTTGTCACCAAATATAGTTATTTGCTTAGGTAGCCTACAGGTTGCTGAGCCGGACCTGGGGTCTGGGTTAGAACTTCCAGAGTCATTCCTTTTCTTTCAGATAGATACCGGTTGAATGTCTTTCCTGTGAAAGGCTGAGGTCTGGTGCCCTAAGCAAGGCCTTTTTAAATTAGTTAAAGGCTTTTTTTGTTTCTGGCTTCCACCTAGGAATGTGAGTTCTTGCTGTTTTGGTTTCCCTAATCAGTTGATATAAAGGGAGTGCTATTTCCTTGTATCCAGGGAATCATAACCTGAAGAATACAGTAATACCCAAGAACCCCCTTTACTGTTTAAGAGATCTTGGAAGAGGAAAAGAGGCAATTGATTTGATTCTTTCCTTGCCTAGTGTCCTAGTTCCCTCTGATAGGATTAGGCTTAGGTATTTTACCGAGGTTTGACAGAGCTGAGGTTGGATTTTGAGATTTTATATACTCTCTCAGCTAAGAAATTAAGAAGGGCCCTAGCACCTCCCTGAGAAATTTCTTCTGTTGGGGCACATAAAATGATGCCATCTATATATTGCAGAACTTTGACTTGAGGGTATGAGAATTCAGACAGATCTCATGATAAATCCTGTCCAAATAGGTGAGGGCTGTCCAAAAATCCCTGGGGCAGTACTGTCCAGGTCAATTGAGTAGCCTGATAGCAAGGATCCTCAAACGCAAATAAGTATTGAGAGTCAGGGTGTAAGGGAATACAAAATAAAGCATCTTTTAGGTCTAGGACCATAAACCATTTAGTTTTCTCAGGTATTTAGGTTAATAGAGTACAGGGATTGGGAACAACTGGGTGAATTGTAACCACAGTCTAATTAATGAGGCAAAGGTTCTAGACTAATCTGCATTCTCCATTGGGTGTTTGTACTCCCAATATCAGGGTATTGCAAGGACTATTGCAAGGTTCAAGGAGGTCCTGCATTTTCAGTTGTTAATGATGATTTCTTTTTAATATATATATCAATATTTTTTATTTTGATATTGTGGGGAACAGTTTAGGGTTAGGTATACAAATATGCTTTGTTCAGGCACCCTTGTTGCTAAGGGATGTCTCCCCATCCCCAGACAGATATTGACTACCGTTAATCCCACCTCCCTTCCCCTCCTCCCCCATAGTTTCCCATCACTGTCAGTCCTTTTTTTATAGTATTACGGTGGATGTTCAAGGTCCATTATATGAGTGAGAACATGTGATACTCAGATCTTTGTTTCTGTGAGAGATCACTCAGTATTATTGACTCTAGTTCATCCAGGTTGCTGCAAAGTTCATGATTTTGTTCTTTTTTATGGCTGCATCGTATTCCGTCATGTATATGTACCACATTTTTTTTTTTTTTTTTTTTTTTTTTGAGTTGGAGTCTCACTCTGTCGCCCAGACTGGAGTGCAGTGGCCGCTCCTGGCCACTGCAGCCTCGACCTGCCGGGCTCTGGCGATCCTTCCACCCCAGCCTTCCAAGTAGCTGGAATTACAGGCATGTGCTACCACGCCCGGCTGACTTTTTGATTTATTGTAGAGATGAGGTCTCACCAAGTTGCCCAGGCGGGTCTCGAACCTGCGGGCTCAGGCAATCCACTCACCTCAGCCTCCCAAAGCGCGGGATTACAGGCTGAGCCACCGAGCCCTGCTGTACCACATTTTTTTAATCCAGTCCTCTTTTCATGGAGAGTATGGTTGATTCCAGGTTCTTGCTATTGTGAACAACACTGCTATAAACATACATGTGCAGGTATCTTTTTAGTAGAGTGATTTGAGTTCTTCAGGGTATATTCCTAGCAGGGAGAGTGCAGGGTCATACGGGAGGTTCATATTTAGAGATTTTATGAATCGCCACACTGTTTTCCACAGAGGTTGCACTAGTTTGCACTCCCACCAACAGTGTAGAAGTGTTCCCTTTTCACCACACCCTCTCCAGCAACTGTTATTTTTTTAGTTATTGATAATTGTCATTCTGAATGGAGTTAGGTGGTATCTCAGTGTGATTTTGATTTGCATCTCCTTGATGATTAATCAGGTTGAACATTTCTTCATGTGTCTGTTGGCTGCTCGGATGTCTTCTTTTGAGAACTGTCTGTTCATATCTTTTGCCCACTTTATAAGGGGGTTGTTTGTTTTTTTTCTTTTTAGCATGTTTGAGTTCCTTGTAGATCCAAGATGTTAAGCCTTTGTTGGACCTGGAGTTGGCAAATACTTTTTCCCAGTCTGTAGACTGTCTCCCTGCTCTCTTGATGGTTTCTTTGGCTCTGCAGAAGCTTGTCAGTTTAATAAGGTCCCACTTGTCTATCTTATCTCTTATGGCCTGTGGGTATCGGGTTTTGTTCAGGACTTGGATGCCAGTTCCAATTTCCATAAGGGTGTGTCCTGAATTTTCTAAGGTTCTTATGGTTTAAGGTTTTACATTTAGGTCTCTGATCCATTTAGAGTTAATTTTTGTGTATGGGGACAGAGAAGGGTCTTGTTTGAGTCTTCTGCATGTGGTCAGCCAGTTTTCCCAGCATCATTTACTGAATAGGTTCTTCTCTCCCCAGTGGTAGGTGGTGGAGGCTTTGTCGAAAATGAGTTGGTTGAGAAATTGAGGTTTAGCTTCTGGAATCTCAATTCTATTCCATTGGTCTATATGCCTGTTTTGTACCAATACCAACCTGTTTTGATTATCATAGCTTTATAGTAAAGTTTGAAGTCTGGTAATGTGATACTGCCTGCTTTGTTTTTTTTTTGTTGAGGATTGTTCTGGCTATTCTTGGTCGTTTGTGTTTCCATATGAATTCCTGTATTATTTTTTCTAGGTCTGAGAAGAATATTGCTGGTAATTTGATGGGTATTGCATTAAATCTGTAGATTGCCTTAGGTAAGATGGACATCCTCACAGTGTTGATTCTTCCAATCGATGAGCATGGGATATTTTTCCACTTGTTTGTGTCATCTTTGATTTCATTGAGCAGTGTTTTGTAGTTTTTATTGTAAAAGTTTTTCACATTTCTGGTTAGGAAGATGCCAAGGTTTCTCATTATTTTTGTGGCAATTGTGAATGGAATTGTGCTTTTTATTTGGGTTTCTATTTGTTTGTTATTGGTGTAAAGAAATGTGATTGTCTTTTGTACATTTATTTTATATCCTGAGACTTTGCAAGAGGCCTTTATCAGTGTAAGGAGGTTTTTGACAGATTTTCTTGGGTTTTCAAGGTACACAATCATGTCATCTGCAAAGAGAGATATCTTGACTTCCTCTTTTCCTATTTGGATACCCCTGATTACCTTCTCTTGTCTGATTGCTCTAGCCAGGACTTCGAATACTATATTGAACAGGAGGAGTGAGAGTGGGCATCCTTGTCTGGTTCCAGTTTTCAGGGCAAATGTTTCCAATTTTTGTCCATTTAGGAGTATGCTTGCTGTGGGTTTCTCGTAGGTGGCTTTTACTATTTTGAGGTATGTTCCCCGTATGCCTAGATGTTTGAGAGTTTTTATCAAGAAGGGGTGCTGGATTTTATCAAAAGCTTTTTTTGCATCTAATGATATAATCATGTGGTTTTTGTTTTGACATCTGTTGATGTATTTAATTACTTTATGGTTTTACGAATGTTGAACCAGCCTTGCATCCCAGGGATGAAGCCTACTTGTTCATGATGGATGATTTTTGAGATGTGCTGTTGAATCCGGTTTGTTAGGATCTTATTGAGAATTTTAGCATCTATGTTCATCAAAGATATTGGCCTGTAGTTCTCTTTGTTGGGTTTTTATCTGGCTTGGGTATCAATGTGATATTAGCTTTGTAAAATGATTTGAGGAGAATTCCATCTTTCTCAATCGCCTGGAATACCTTCAGTAGGATTGGTATCAGCTCCTCCTTAAATGTCTTGCAGAATTCTGCTGGAAAGCCATCTGGACTCGGGCTTTTTTTTTTGTAGGCAGTTTTCTTATTATGTAGTCAATTTCCTTGATTGTTATTTGTCTCTTTAGAGTCTAAATTCCTTCTTGCTTCAACCTATGCAGGTTGTGTGATGTCAGAAAGTCATCTATTTCCTTAAAGTTTTCAAGTTTGTTTCCATACAAGTGTACATAGTAGTCTCTAATGATCTTTTGTATTTCTTCAGGGTCAGATGAGACTTTATCTTTTGTGTTTCTGATCATGTTTATTTGGGCATTTTTTCTGTTTTTCTTGGTCAGTCTAGCTAGGGGGACCATCAATCTTATTTATTCTTTCAAAGAACCAGCTTTTTGTTTCATTGATTTTTTGTATTATCTTTTTGTCTTCTGTGTCCTGGATTTGGGCTTTTATTTTGGTGATCTGAATTCTTCTGATGAAATTAGGGTTTTGGTGATCTTGCTTTTCCAGCTTTCTTAGGTGGCTTGTTAGGCTATTAATTTGTAATCCTTCAATTTTCTTCATGTGCATTTGTAGGGATATAAATTCCCTCCTTACTACAGCTTTCATGGTTTCCCAGAGATTTTGGTAAGATGTTTCTTCATTTTCATTTGTTTCCAGGTACATTTTAATCTCTATTTTGATTTTATTGTTGACTCGGGAGTTATTTAGTATCATGCTGTTTAGTGTCCATGTCTTTGTGGGTTTTGGGGGACCTTGTTGGTGTTAATGTTTATTTTTTTTCCAGTGTGGTCCAAGAAGGTACACGGTAAAATTTCGGTCCTTTAAATTTGCTTATACTTGATTTATGGCCAAATATGTGGTCGATCTTAGAGTACATTCCATGTGGTGATGAATAGAATGTATATTCTGTGGTCTTTGGATGGAGTATTCTGTAGGTATCAATTCAGTCCATTTGGTCAAGAGTCACATTGAGGTTTCGGGTCTCGTTGCTGATTTTTTGTTTTGATGATCTGTCTAGGGTTGTGAGTGAAGTTTGAAGTCCCCAGCTATGATGGTGTTGGAGTCAATGTCTTTTTTTAGTTTACCCAGAAGCTGCTTTATGAAAATTGGTGCTCCTATGTTGGGTGCATGTATGTTTAGGATGGATATTTCTTGTTGATGGATTGAACCTTTTATCATTATGTAGTGGCCTTCTGTATCTTTTTTGATTTTTGGTAACTTAAAGGGTATTTTGTCTGAGATTAAGATCATGACTCTTCCTTTCTTTTGTGTTCCATTCACCTAAAAATTTGTTTCCCGTTCTCTTACTTTGAGTCTGTGAGTGTCCTTTCTAGTGAGGTGAGTCTCTTGAAGGCAATAAATTGTTGCCTGGTGATATTTTATACATTTTGCCATTCTATATCTTTTCAGTGGTGCAATTAGTCCATTCACATTCAAACTAATTATTGAATGTGAGAGTTGATCCCTATCATAATGTTCTTTCAGAGTTGTTGTTCTTTCTGTTTGTGTGTTGTCTTTCTTTTGGTTCTGGAGATGGTTCATGTGTGTTTTTAATCTTTTGCCTGTACTCTTGTGAAGAACGTTGTTGTTCTTTTTTCTTTTTCTTCAATGTTCAATACTTTCTTAAGTGTTTCTCATAGAGGTAGTCTTGTGGCAGCGTAGATTCTTAGGGATTAGCTATCTGGGAAAGATTTCAATTCTCATTACTGATGAAGCTTAGCTTGGCTGGGTAGGTTATTCTCGGTTGAAATTGTTTATCTTTTAGAACTTTGAAGATAGGGCTCCAAGCTTTCCTAGCCTGGAGGATTTCTGTAGATAAATCTACTACTATTCTAATTGGTCTTTCCTGGTAGGTAGTCTGACTTTTTTCTCTTGCTGCCTTTAGGATTTTTTATTTTATACCTACTTTGCTTAGGCAAATTATTATGTGTCTCGGAGTTGGTCTTCTCATTTGTTGTCTTGCAGGGGTTCTCTGAATCTCTTGTGTTTGAATTTTTGCATCACTGATGAGATGAGGGAAGTTTTCTTGAATGATTTCATGAAATGTTTGTTCCAGTGTGGCCTCTGTTTCTCGCTCTGCCTCAGGAAGGAAAATTACTCTTAGGTCGGTCTCTTGATGTAATCATTCATTTCTTGAAGGTTTTGTTCAGTCTTTTTGAGCTTCTTTTCCATGTTTTTGAAAGTTTGGGTTAGTTCTGTATTTTGGTCTTCAAGCTCTGAGACTCTTTTTTCTGCTTGGCTAATTCTGCTTTCCATGCTTATTAGTTCATTATTTATTTCCATCACAGTATTCTTTACTGCTGTTATTTCTGACATCAGCTCCTTCCTATTTTCCTCTTGTCTCTCCTCGATTTTTTTTTATTCTCTCTATTAATGTCTTGATGTCTGGGTTTGTTTAATGTAACCAGTCATTCTGGGGGCTCTTCATTGTTTGTGTTCCAAAGTCTGTTTTCTTAGTGTCTGACCTCCCAGGTGTCTGTGTGAGACCAATATTCTTCTTTTGGTTTTTCTTCATTTCTGCAGGGTTTTGTTGTTGTTGTTGTTGTTGTTGTTGTTGTTATTGTTTTTTTCCCTTCCTTACTTTTTCCTTCCCTCCACATCACTATCTTCGTTAATTCTGTTATTCAGGGGTGGAGGGGTTGTTTTTACTTCTGTTTGTTCAATCTCCTATTCTTCTTTATGTATGTCCTCTTACTTTGTTCAATTCTGGAGTTGCACTGTAGGTTGGGATGGTCCTTTTTGCAGTTTTGAAATTTACTTAAGGGGGAGCTGTGATTCAAAATCTATCTGTAGGTCCTAGTATCCTCCGACAGGTGTATGAATAATCTGAAACCCACTTCCCACTGCCTTGGAATCTGTCCATGTGATGGGGTTGTATGTTTACTCCCTGAAATAAAATGCAATTAACAGAAGGAAGAGAATGGAGCAGGCAGTGGGGGGAAGAGGGGATGGAGAGAGAGAGGAGTAAGGGTAAAACAGACAAGTGTACCAACAAATGGAGAGAGAGACAAAAACTGAAACATATAAAAACTATAGAACACAGCTACAAACTAACCAACTCCCATACAAAAAAACTAAAACATATAATGTTATTAACATACAAGCTTACCAACCTCCTTATTGGTGTGCTATTCCTCTATACAAAGATATGGTTTACAGAGAGAAGAAAAGAAGGGAAAAGAAGGAGGAAAAAAGGGGAGGAAACAGAAGGAATAGAATCAAGTCAGTAGACTAACAGAATCAATCAAGCACACTCTGAGACTTTTATTTTAATTCGAATGTCCTTTCATCTCTGATTTCTAGCTGTTTTTTCAGGCTGTTAAGTTTGTTCACATTTATTGTGAAGGGCAGTTCAGATCATCACTCAGTTCATGACTGCCCCATTCACCACTCAGATCTGGCCTGTGTCTGTCAGGCTTCCATTTTTCCCCTTTCAGTGTTGTTACCTTGAATCGCCAGCAGGTGGTGTTATCCCTCGCTCCAAATGGTCTTTATCTCAGCTGCTCACCCACCCCTAAGGGGAGGGAGATGTTGCCTTAAGGCACATGGGAGGAGACCTACAGCCTGGCAGGATGACTTGGTGGTAGTAAACCTCAGCAGATCTTGCTCACAGGGGTTTCAAGGTCTGAAGTCGTGGATCACCTCAGGCATAGGCCGTTTGATGTGTAATGGCTGCCTTGGCATCTGCGGCTGCAGCTCACCTCAGGCACTGACAGTGAGATGTGGAATGGCTGCCTCTGTGGTGGCGGTGGCAGCTAACCTCAGGCACAGGCAGTGCAATGTGCAATGGCTGCCTTGGAGGTGGTGGCGGCAGCTACGGCTCACCTCAGGCACTGGTGGTGCGATGTGGAATGGCTGTTGGTTGTGGTGGTAGCGGCGGCAGTGGCAGCTACAGTAACTGCCCAGACTGTAGTGATGCATCAGTGAAGTCTATGGCCGAGCTCCACGTGAAGCGCAGACTGCTGACGATGGGATCTGCAGCCTCCGGGGAGAGAACCAGAGTCTCTTTGTGTTCTCCTCGGTGGAAAGTCTCACAGACCGAGCTGCCCCATCACCATCTTGCCAGAAGTCCTCCAATGATGATTTCTAATCCATTTTTAGCTTCAGATTTTCAGAGGACATTGTTTTTGGTTTTAAGGTGGATATGAACAGGTGTAGTTGTAAAGCCTGACCTATTTTTTTTATGAGTTGCCCATACATCTGGATTGATATCTGTTTCCATAAGGGGCAGACAAAGGAGCTTTCTGAGTCCCATAAGAACAATGACCCCCATAAGGGCTAAAATGTCTCTACCTAGTAGAGGGTTTAGACTCTGAGAAAATTAGAGAAGCATGAGTAAACAAGATTTTCCCAACTACACACAAGAGATTGAGAAAAGTATTGAGTTAAAGACTGTTCTGACAGGCCCTTTATGGTAGTGCTAAGGGAGGAAAGAAGGCCTGAATTGGAGAGGAGAACAGAAAGGGCTGTGCCAGTATCCAGGAGGAAATTTATTTTCTTCCCTTCAACCTCCAAAATGACCTGGGTCTCCTCAGTAATGGCAATTTGAGCCACTGGAATCAGGTAAGCCTTGGACCTGTCAGTACTGCTGGGACATTTGTAAAGTTGGCTTTGGGCCTGATGAATTGCACCTCTGGGGAAAGTCTGACTTCCAGTGATCACCTTTGCATATTGAACAAGGTTAGGGTGGCAACCTCTCTCTTGGCTTCCTGCTATTGACAGGGCAGTTGTTTCTAAAGTGTCCTGTCTTACCATATTTGTACTAAGTTGCAGGAACCCTTAGGGGATGCTGAGTTTTATACGTTTGAAAAGCAGCCTTTAAAATTCTACCTTCTTTCTGTGTTTCTTCTCCTTTTCCTGATCCCTATTGTAAAAGACTAAAATGGCCACTTTTAGGAGATTCTCCAAAGTGCTATCTGGTCCTATGACCTGTTTCTGTAACTTCCTTCTAATGTCAGGAGCTGATTGAGTGACAAATTTGTTCTTTAAGTTAAGTTGTCCCTTAACTGACTTAGGAACCAGTGAGGTATGCCTAATTAAAGCCTCTCTTAATCTCTCTAGAAAAGCAGAGGGATTCTCATCTCATCTTTGATCTATCATGGATAGTTTAGAATAATTCAGAGGTTTAGTTCTGATTCTTCTTAAGCCTTCTAGTATGCACATCTAAAGGTGTTTCTCCATTTCCCTAGGTCGCCATCAGGAGCCCATCTAGGGTCCTCTAATGGGACTGCTAATTTTCCAGTAGGATAAGGTTCTTCCCCTTCTTTGTCACTACAGGAGATACACATCCCCAAATATCTCTGCTGCTTGTAGAGCAGCTTGATTTTGACTCAAGAGCAATATAATGTCTTTCCAAGAAAGTTCAAAAACTTACATTTTGAAAGTATATGTATGTCTGTCTGGATCATCTGAAAATACACCAAGATCCTCCTTGCTTTGTCTCAGATCCTGTAGTAAGAAAGGAACCTGCATTCTAGTAGGGTCAAATTCACTAAGCATCTCCTGCAAGGGGATGCAAAAAACAGGGACTTGTCTTGGATATGAAGCTTTAGGAGGCTGTAGTTTTGAGGTATAGGAAGGCCCTAGGTAAATGGGTCAGGAATGGTTTCAAGGGGTACAGCCTTCTCCAGTGGTGCCTCAGGAAGTGGCATTCCATTTCTTTGGGCCATCTTTAGAAGAGTCTGTCAAAAGAACTGAGTCTATTTTACAATCTTGACAGAAGTTTTGAATTTTATCTTAAAGCAAAGAAGGCTTGTATATATGGAACTTTGGACCACTTGTCCTTTCTTCTACAGAAAAGGTCTAATTGTAAGATTGTATTACAGTTGATAATTCCCTTTGGAGGCCAAGTTTCCCTGTCCTGTAATTTGTAACTTGGCCCTGCCTGGGTGCAAAAGAATTGAAGGCATTATTTCCTCGGTGTTTGAGAATCAAAGGAGTCCCATTGTGACAGGATGCACTGTAGAGGAGCGTGGACAGTAAATTCAGATGGCCTGCCTGTTGCCCATCTGAAATGAGAAAGAGGCAAAAGAAAAGTGTTCCTTACTTTTCCTCTCTCTGACCGACAAGCATGAGTGGGATCAAAGGAAGAAGGGCATTCCCCCACACTTTCTGTCCTCAGATACTCATAATGTCCCCATGGATGAGAGCACAACCTCCATCCATGTGTATGGGAGGGACTGTGTCAACAGGACTTAGTCATGCTTATCTGTGCAAGTCCAGGCCCCCACCCTCAACTGAGACTGCCTCTGAACCTCCTAAATTGTTGGCCTGTTTCTCTTGTTGGGTCTTCCCATATGGAAATCTGAAAGATTGGAGTACTTGAATTTGAGTTAGAGCACTGAGAGGCAGTGGTGTGGGTGCTGGAGGAAAGCATACACATCTGCTCATGAATGCACACCTTAGGGATGGGCATGAATTGGACTAGCTGTATGAATAACATATGCACCAGTCTTTGCATAAATATTCCTCTCCCTTCATTTCTTTAAAAAGTATCAGTATACTGTTGATTAGTTGCGAGCACCCACAAAAATGAGAAGGATTAATTTGTAGAACCCTTCTTTTCTGTGTGACCATTCAAACTGAGGATGCAAAAAGTGTCTGAGGAAGATGTATGGATCTATTTAATCTCCTTTCATTGGCTTTTGACATATTGTAGCCATTATTCAGTGAGACATTATTATGAAAGTATCCCTGTTCCATGTATGATCTTTAGAATTACAGATGGGACAGTCCAGTTAGAACTTAGGTCTTAATGAGACAAGTAGATAGACTACTTGAGTTTTAGGGCATAAGTTAGATAGTATTCCAAGAGGGAAAAGTTCATATTGCCTCAATAGCTTATATCCTATAAGCTCTCTTAGGCAGGTGGATAAAACCCGAAGGGCTAAAGTGTAATCTTGTATCCATATCTGTCTTAAGCAAAGAAGTGCAAGAGTGTTTGAGGGTGAAGTGACTTGGCCCCACAAAATTATGCCCAAGAGGAGAAAATTAAAGGCCCACACCATCATCCCTTTTAAATTAGCAGAACTATGTTAATCCCTGACATGATTCAAGACACAGCTCAGATGTAATGGAGGAAAAAGCTAGGGTAATAATATCCTCCTGTCCTAGTTCCTGAGAGGTCCCTAACACACCTTAGCATCTAATTTTTTATTTCTTTGCTTCCCCTGTTCTCAGAAAAAGGCAAAAGCAACATTGCACCCTATCACATTTCTTATATCTAAAACTCATCCTATCAAATACCAGCATTTCATCACATTGCATACAACTTTTTAACACAGAATATAAATGGTCTAAGCTGACAGAGGAGTTCAAAACCTCTTAAGTTCAACACCTTAGGAATGGGCATGAATTGGACTAGCTGTATGAATAACATATGCACCAGTCTTTGCATAAATATTCCTCTCCCTTCATTTCTTTAAAAAGTATCAGTATACTGTTGATTAGTTGCGAGCACCCACAAAAATGAGAAGGATTAATTTGTAGAACCCTTCTTTTCTGTGTGACAGAAAGGGATAGAAACCATGGTAGTTTTGAAAGGAAGGAAATACAATAGGAAAGATTGGAAGTCTTTTGCTGATACCCTAACTGGCAGTCAGAAACTGGAATCCATCTGAGATCCTTCAGATAACACCAAGATATAGCCTTGGCCAGAAATCTTCAATGACTCCCAAACTTAATCCAGCTCCATGCAATGACTAGACATCCATGAAAGGAAACTGGATCAGAACAGAGCCAACATTCACAACACTCAAGTGCAATGGGGATTGATTAAGCCCTTTCCAGCAAGCCTGTCTTCTGTGACTTGCAGAACGGCAGCTGTGCTATCTGCTTTTAAGTGGCTGACAGAGACCCATGTTGGTTTTGAGAGAAAGAGAGCTACTTTGTGGACAAGAGGCCTCAGAAGTGAAAGCAAAGAGACAAGTCTGCTTTCACTCACCCTTCTGAATCCATTAATCTGAGTCAGGACACCAAAGTGTTGCAGAGGTTTTGAACTCCTCTGTCAGCTTAGACCAGCAACCTCAGGTTTTTGTCCCATGACCAAGAAGATTAAGGAACTTGGACATCAAAATGAAGAGTAAAAGTAGGAGTTTATTAAGCAGTAATGCTCTCCAGAAAAGAAAGGGGGCCCTAAATGGGTTATTGACGCTAGTAATTTGTGGTATTATCTTTTCTGGGGGCATTTCTCTCATTTGCATACCATCCACCCCTTACTTTCTGGGACCCAATTTTTATTGTGCATGGAGGTACTTGACCAAATTTACTCCCTCTTGAATATTACCTATAAGTACTTCAGAAAAGCCCACAACAGGGGGAGAAAGGGGAGTAAAACCATAATGCAAATGCTATGTTAATGATATAATAATTCAAGGTCAAGTTAGAACATTTAGTTAAGCTATTGCTCCTGCATTTAAGCAGCAAAAGGTCCCTATTAGCAGTACATCCTGAATTGAGAGGATGTTCTCAACCATATTAACCACATTTCAGCTAATGATTAAATAGTAAGGGTGTTGCAGGGGACAGTCCCAAAGGTGACAGGTCTCCTCAAGCCCCTACCTCTTTGTCTGGCTAACCAGCTTCTGACTATTTCCTCTCTCAATACCAAAACTAGATCTTTGTATTTGCTATGATTGCCAACTTATTCTCTCCTAATCTTATGTTGATTTGCATTAAATCATTAATGTCTGAAGGAGCTACTCTTTTAGATTAAGAAAGGAGAGAGATACAACATGAGATGTGCCAACTAATGGGTAGTCTTGGACTTTAAGAAACACTCCAATAAAAATATTACTGGCAGTTTCTTAAATAGACTGAAAATAGTTGTATTTCTAAAAGTAACAAAAGAGCACACCAAAAAAAGGCAATAAGAATAGTCAGAGAGGTGACCTCAGGTTCTTAGCTGGAAGGAAGGCTAAATAGGTTCTCTAGTCTTGTGTTGTTGAAAAAGTCTGTGCAATGATTCTTACCAGACTTCTAATAGCTCAACATATTCTAGCAATGTTTAAACAAACTGTTACAACTACATTTATAAGGTAGAGATTTAACAGAACTATTCTCAGATTCAGGAAAGAATCTATCATGAAAAAGTAAAATATATTCTGATAGAGTTCTAACTACACTCTCTCCTTCTTAATTTTTACTAAAATATAATAATTTCCAGGAGGTGTTTTCTGGTCTTAGATTAGTGTCTTCCATTAAATATGTTTTAGTGACATATAAAAGTTCAATGTAGTCATATGGAGTGGCATTTTAAGAGTTAATTCACCTAGTATTTATAGGTCACTAAAACTCAGGAGAAAGGAAGACAAAGTGGAGAAATAGTTTATTGGAAGAAACATTGTTGCTTATTAAAATAAGAAATGTGGCAAGGAAGAAACTAAACCAAGAACAGATGCAACAATATTACTTACTCAACAAATATTAAATGCCTAACTCTTTGCACAACAATGTTTTGGCAGGCATTTGCAATGCAATAGTAAACAGGATATATTATTTCTTCTAGCATCATGGATCAAGTTGTTTAAATGGCTTCATTGAGAGAAAAACTCAGAACAATTTTAAAAACTGGATATTTAGTTAATTTATTATCTCTCACCCAACAGAGGTTGTTGTTACTATTGAGAAACAACCTAATGTCCATGTGAAAGCTAGAAAAACAGTTAAAACCAGTTTGCAAACATAGGAAATATGTAGAACAGAAAAAGAGTGAGTGAAGGTAAGTTTCTGTTGTTTGCTTGGGATACCCTTTGGGAGTCTACAAAGACTTATGCAGACTTAAAGAGTTTACACGGTGTACTTCCTCAGTTATTTAACTTACTGTTAGATGAATGCACTTGGGAATCAACTTACTGTTAGATGAATGCACTTGGGAATCAACAATGCCCTCCAAAACTAAGAAAGCATACTACCAAAAAAGTAATTTTTTGCTCAGGTAAGTATAAAATGAGCATGAGTCAATTCTTTTTTTTAACTCTTTATCAATGAAAGTTTTATGTACTCTACCATGTATAACTCTATAGCAGAATCATATTGACTCTCCAGGAAGTATTTTGTGAGAGATGAATCCAAAATGACTCCCAAGGTTATCTCCTTTCCATGATACCTTTAATGTGGAGAAAAGATTATTGTTATGTAATCATTTGTCTTTTATTCTGCTGACAGTTAATGCCAGCTATATCCTAGGGAAAAAAAATCTAAAATTTAAAAAGGTAAAATCATGAAATTAAGGCAAACATAAAATGAACATATACCAAAGATCTTATTTAATCCATTAATTATTGAGGAAGAAAATAAAGTTGTTATGACTGATTCAATGAGCATGTGAGAATCTAGAGTACATATAGGCACGTTAACACATAAATATTAGTGTAAGATTGTTGGATTAAATATAAAACTGGTTAATGCTTAAAAGAACACAAATATTTGGAGAAATCTGTTCCATTGGACAACTTATTTTTATAACTGTTTATGAAAATGTAAAAGTTACTCTGAAAAATTATCATAATACTATAAGAAAGAGATTGGCAGTAGTGGGGAACTGCCAGGGTAGGGAGGAATGGGCACACTTCATCTCAAATCAGGTGAAGTAGGAACTAAAGTGAAGCCCAAACCATTCCTGTCCAAGTCCAATGACAATTTGTATACCTAACCCTGAATTATATTCCACATCTTTATAATACAAATTAAAATAAGTAAAGATTAAAAAGAAACTTTACCTATTCTAGGACCATTAATAAATATTAAACAGTGAGATAAACTAAATATATTACCCTAAACTGTCATTGGAAAACTTTTGTCTCTATTTTGATATGAAAAGAAATTATCTCCAATATTTTAACTTATTTTTGCCAAGTTTTAGATACTTTTACTGATAACTTTTGCTACCAGTCATACCCACATGGATATGTCATATATACCAAATCTCCTGGAAAATATCTAGCTATTTTAGTGATTTTATAAGCTCCTTTTCTTGCTTGAGGTGAGAGAAAAGGACCACCCTTCCTTCCTTGTGATTAAAATTTAAAATATATTATGCTGAAAATTCCCTTCACAAATCTTCACTTCAAAATTTCAACCCCCATCATTTTGTGCCCTGGAGATTGGGTATCATTAATGTAGTCAGAGTTGATTTATAAAAAGCATATAGGATCATGTACCTTGCTTTGGGATAAAGAGGTGTTTATAGGCTTTTGTATATTTCTTAGCTTTTGGGACTCAGCCAAAACAATTAATGAAAGAGTCCATATTAACATACTGCTGTAGCCTTACAAATTGCATTGTAATGCATCACATTCCTTCTAATACCCTGAAAAAATGCCTATGAATGATTACTTGTATCTTTATAATGAGTTTTATTTGGCGAGCTCACTATCTCCCCTTATCTCTTAGTTCTGAACACACTGGACAATTGTCTGAAATCAGTATTAAACAAAAGCTTCAATGTGTACATTGAATACATTACATACATGTACATCCACTTACACAATATGTAATGTTTATATGAATGTACAATGTATAGTTCAATATGTAATGTAACTTAAATATACCAATACTATATTGAAGAATAAAACTTACCTATGTTTCAGTAAATAAGACAATCGCTGTAGTTATGATTCTCAAATGAGAAGCATGATGCATCAATATAATCTGCGCACTTCACTAAAAACACTGTGGCCTCTACTCAGATTCGTTAATCATAATCTTAGGGGATTGATTTAGAAATCTGCACTTTTGACAATCTCATAGATTTTTACAATGCCTGACTATGTTTTGGAATAACTTATTTGTTATTTAATATTCATGTTTTGACACCTCTTGTATGTCCAATTGGATCATCACCCTTTGCATCAATTGTTGAGCATCTTACTGTTTAATCATTTCATGCAAATATTAATTTGGTACTCTTCCCACCCAGCTTAAACAAAATAGAATAAGACAAAATTCAAAATGTCGAGGTCAATTAGAAATGAAACTGCTCAAATATTCATTCAAATATTAATTTTATTTAGATATTTTAATGTTATTTTTGATGTTTTTAAATATTAATTAATTTAGTCTCTGCCCATAACTAGGAATGGATTATGTACAAACTACTTGACATTACATAAAGAAATTTAGGTACCTTATCTATGAGTAACAAATGAGTTATCCTTTTTCTTTTGCACCATCCAGCTTAAACAAAATAGAATAAGACAAAATTCAAAATGTCGAGGTCAATTAGAAATGAAACTACTCAAATATTCATTCAAATATTAATTTTATTTAAATATTTTAATGTTATATTTGATGTTTTTAAAATAACTGAGCATTTCACATTCTATTACAAACATACATTTAAATATAACAGAAACTTTTCCTGTGTTCAATCAGAGCCTTATTTTATGGAAAGTTAGATGATAGTTACAAATACATAGATAGTCATATTAAACATCTGCAATCAAAAGTCTCCCTCCTGAATACATCAGAAGCTCTAAATGATAAATACCAATGAGAATGCTGGGATAATGCTGTGGGTGGTTTGGTAGAACTGCCAAGTTCTGTTGTGCCCTGGGGATCTATCAGCAGGATGTGGTTCTTGGCCTCACACTTTTATATATTTTAAAGGAAGCTTTTCACAGGCTGGTACTTTAGCATGAAGCTATGTTCAGTTTATTTCATATGACTAACAATACTGGTCATTTCATCAACTAGTATATAAGCAGAGAAAATTTGTAATTTTAGAGAAATAACACATGGACAGCTTCTGAGCTACCACTTCAAATGTAACCCCTAAGATCTTGAACATGTCTACTTTCCAGGCTTTTATTCTGATCTTTATTTCCTTGAACATCATGCTTCAGACAAACAGAAGGGAAAATATACGCTTCTGAATGTGCCCTGTTTCTTGTAGCTCTGTGATATATTATACATTAGTCCATCTGTTGGGAAAGAACTTCTACATTTACATTACCAATTCCTATCCAACTTTAAAGTTCAACTTAGATGACAATTCATTACAGATGACTTTTTTTTTAAGGAGACCCATTATTTATTAATTTATTTTTTATTTCAATAACTGTAACAGCAAAAATGTTTTTTGTTGTTGTCGTTGTTTGTTTGTTTGTTTGTTTGTTTGTTTTTTGAGTTGGAGTCTCACTCTGTTGCCCAGACTGGAGTGCAGGGCTGCTCCGGGCCACCACAGCCTGGACCTGCTGGGCTCCAGCGATCCTTCCACCTCAGCCTTCCAAGTCGCCGGAATTACAGGCATGCGCTACCACAGCCGGCTGATTTTTTTTTTTGATTTATTGTAAAGATGAGGTCTTGCTGCCCAGGCGGGTCTTGAACCTGTGGGCTCAGGCAATCTACTCACCTCAGCCTCCCAAAGGTGCGGGATTACAGGCTGAGCCACCGAACCTGGCTATAAATGTTTTTTAATTACATGGATGCATTGTGCAGTGGTAAATGGCTTACCTTCTACTATAAAGCCTGTTAAGGTCAAATATGTTCTTTTCCATTTCCCATATAGTGAGCAAATAAAAATATTAGTCAATCCTAGTTTATACTGTGAAGATGAAGTCTGCTAGGGGGAATAATTTCTGATAAATATCTTACTCTGTAAATTATAACTTTAAGTAAATCACTTATTCTTTACCTAATATATTTAGGATTTGAAATAGTAAAAAAATAAGACTAGAAATCAAGCTAATATTTAAGAAGACTAAAGTCTAAGTTCTAAATTACATTGCTGATGGTCCAAACCAGTCTAGAACTTTCTATCTAATAGGCATGATAATATAGCTTTGGTGAGAAATTATTACTAAAACCATCCTCTTTGATGCAAAAGAAAAAGGATAACTCATTTGTTGCTCATAGATAAGGTACCTAAATTTCTTTATGTAATATCAAGCAGTTTGTACATAATCCATCCCTAGTTATGGGCAGAGACTAAATTAATTAATATTTAATAATTATTAATACTTAGTGACCACATTTCTGTCATTAACCATCAGGACTTCAACTGCCTTTCTCCAGCAGTCATTTTCACTTCCTAGCAAGCTAACAAATATCATGGAAAGACAGAAATATACACAGCGCTCTCTCTCTCTCTCTCTCTCTCTCTCTCCCTCTCTCTCTCTCTCTGTCTCTCTGTCTCTCTCTCTCTCTCTGTGCTTCTTGTGTGTGTCTGTGTCCCAAGTGTATGTCCCTAATGTTGGTATTGTTTGTAAGAAGTACAGAAGCAATTATTCATCAAGATTCTTTCTCCTGAGAAAGATATTGTCTTAGAATGGTCACTCTTAATTATTTTATAATTTGTCACTATGTTAAATTTTATAGACTTCTGGTTTCAGCAGGCAAATGTAAAAATCTAGAAGGAGCATCATCACCACAAAAAACCCCAAATATATAAACAAATATAAACATTTATAACAAAAAATACAAATTAACAGTTTTTCTTGAGCCTATTAGAAAACTGATATATTGAGAGTCAACTAGAAGAACTCTTTCCTTTGAAAGTAGAAAAAAACGATCCAATTATTTGCTTACCTGGGACAGATGTTCCAGAAGGTCATGTGAATTAGTAAGGAGATTAAACTAGAAATGTTTTAAAAGCTACTAAATACTGAATGTGGAGTAATAAGAGAATGTTTTGAGTTTTTCAAAAAAATAGGAAAGACTAATAAAAAAATATATTGTGTATGTATAGCATAAAATGCAGGCAATCAATAGCACAAAGGGTAGGAGGGAGAAATTGCTTATGTAAAATTATGAAATTCTTACATACATATGAGGAAGTATAATATTATGTGAAAATAACCTCTGATTAATTTTAAGTATATGTTGCAAATTCTAGAGTGACCATGAAAAGTATTAAAAGATCAAGAAATCAATAAGTGAGATAAAATGGAATCAATTGAAAAGGCTGCAAAATTAAAACTAGAGAAAGAAAAGAAAAAAAAAAAAGAAAGAAAAAAGAAAAACAAAGCAAACACCAGTTGCAACAAATAGAAAACAACTGACATTAAGCTAGAATTTAATCCAAGCACATAAATAGGCATTTTAAATATGTGTGATCTAAATCTACTAGGGAAAAGATAATTTTATAATAGAGAAAAAATAATGATCCAACTCTATGCTGTTTATAAGAAATCCAGTACAAATATGAGATATTGCTTAGTTAATGTAAAAGGAGAGAAAAGATAGACCATAAAGTCACTTACCAAAAGAAAGTTGAATTGACTATATTAATTTCAGACAATTTACACATCAAAACAAAAATGTTTTTCAGGGATAAAGAGAAGTATTACATAATGGTAAAAGAAGTAAATTTTCTACAAAGACTTCAGAATCCTATATGTGTATGCATCTATCAAATGGAACTTCAAAATACATGAGAAAAAATGGATGAAACTGAAAAGAGAAACAGCTAAATCTAGAATCATTATTAGAGACATTTTCATGCCTTTCTCAGTAATTGACAGAACAAGTAGGCAGAAAGTCAGTAAGGACATAGATGACCTGAAAAACACTGTCAGCCAATGGGATTTGAGAATTACAGAACATTTCACACAACAGCAGAATACACATTCTCCTCAAGTGTATACGAAACATACATCAAGATAAAATGTGTTCTGTGATATAAAACAAACCTTAACAAATGTGAAATGACATACAAAATATGTTATTGGACCATAACAACATAAAACTAGAAGTCAACTACAGAAAGATATCTGGAAAATTTCTAGTAGAACACACACTTCTGTATAACCGATTAGTCAATAAGAAAATCTCAAGGGAGATTAAATTTGTTGTCTTCTCCCTCAACCTTTTTCATTGTACCTTTTAAAAAAAGTGATAGGTAGCAGTGGTCAGACATTGAATGGCAACATAAGAAAACCTGTGCTAGAGGAGTTTGCTGCCTCTCTTCTGCGGAATCCCAGTCTACCTTCTCAGGACAGGTTTTCCACAAATTAATTTTTGGGTGGCAATATGTATAAATGCCAGAACTTGACCACTCACCTTTCTTTCCCTCTATTATTAGATGTTATACAATTGTTGGAGATGGAGTTTAGAGGGGTACTGATTTTTAAATGTGCTTTCATTTCTTGTCAGATAACTTATCAGTAGGAGATAAACGATGGGTACATATGGAATACAGAATGGAAAAAAAGACATTGAAAACTCCAAAAGGTGGGATGGAAGGGGGTAAGGGTTGAAAAATTACTTATTGGAAACAAAGTTCACTTTTTGAGGGATGGGTACATTTAAAGCTCAGACATCACAATTACACAATATATTAATGAAACAAAACCACACTTGTACCACCTAAATCTATAAAAATAACATACTAAAAAAGTATAATGGTATGTATTTGATTTACACGAGTGTCCTTTCCCTCTTGTTTTTATTTGTTAGAATTTGAGGGCAGGAGTTTCTATCATCTAGTTTATTGCTACAATTTATTCAGAAAAATTTTTCCAAGGGTTTGCAATTTTGTTTTTTTTTTTAATTATGCCATCATTTTTTTACAGTGAGAAGTTTTTTCCTTAACAAAAACTTTATGGCGTTTTGTAACAAAATTTCAACTTGATTAACTTGGTTAATAACATCTTGGGCCACAATTTGAAGAAAGCTATCAATTTTAAAAGTAACTTGTTTGAGGGAAGACGTTAGCAAGAAGTAAAAAGTCATATTCAGAGTCGCAGGTGATTTCTAAGCCCATTATGTCATTCTATCAGACAAATCACAGAAAAACATTTCCAAGTCATATTTTACTCTGCATTTCCTGTTCAGAGAAGATGGATTTTCAAAAGCACTATGATGGAAATGACATCTGATATTAACAGCAATTTCTTAATTTGGCCCATTAGAATTTTCCTTTATCACATTTCATCTTACTTCTTTGAAACCTTTTAAATAATGTTTTATCCTGCAAGGAGCCTTTGAAGATGCAACTTTGATACATCTTTTAGAGAACATTATTCATGCATGATATACTTGCCCACTTAAAATCCTTTAGTATTTCTCTATACTACCTTTCATCATGATTTTCCCCTAAAATTGATAATATATTTCACAATATTATGTAAAATAAAGGTAAACAGCCACTGTAATTAGTGAAGACATCTATAAAATAATTTATCATTTTTGTAATTTCTTTTTTATAGTATGTGTATATATATATATATAATTATATAGTGCATGTATATATTTTCAGCTTAATTTTTGATGGTCTTTTTTCCCTCTCTTTTTGATGTGTAGCACAGAATTTTTTAATTATTTAACACTTAAAATACTCTAAACATTCATTAGTTACAAATTAAAATAAAATTTGTGCTGCATTAGATTGAAATTTGAAGTCTAACTTATTAAGATCTTTATATATAAAAATTATAATTATACAACATGATATATATAGATTATGTGATATATTATGTATACTTTTATGTGTATAATTTTATATGCGTATACACAGAGAGTATATGAGAAAGCGATAGAAAAAATATTAACATTTATTATGGTGACAAATAGACCAAAAGCTAACATTATTCCATTAGATTTACCAATATAAACATTAATTTTAAGCCGGGCTCGGTGGCTCAGCCTGTAATCCTGCGCCTTTGGGAGGCTGAGGTGAGTGAATTGCCTGAGCCCGCGGGTTCGAGACCCGCCTGGGGCAGCGAGACCTCATTTCTACAATAAATCAAAAAATTAGCCGGGCGTGGTAGTGCATGCCTGTAATTCTGGCTACTCGGAAGGCTGAGGAGGAAGGATCGCTGGAGCCCAGCAGGTCGAGGCTGCGGTGGCCGGAAGCAGCCACTGCACTCCAGTCTGGGCGACAGAGTGAGACTCCAACCAAAAAAAAAAACAAAACAACAAACAACAAAAAAATTATTTTTTATTAATAAAACACTTGTATTCAAAATTGGAATATTTCCTATTTAGTAGAAGTGTTACTGGGCTGTATAGGACATTAAATCTCATGTTGCTTTAAAAATCTTCTGCTAGTGATCATACCCCACATTTTTTCAATAGAACAAACAGAGAATATTATTTGTGGGAGGCTCTACGGGCCACTGGTAATAACTGTCTGTTATTCTTACATTTGTTTATTTTTAACTTTAACTTTTTGATGCAATTTTAAGATTTATGATAGTTTAACAAAGATTCTAGGCTCTTATGGACCCTTCAACCAGCTTTTCACTAGGTTTCCCTAATATTAATATCTTACCTTAAGGTACAACGTAACCATAATACAAACTAAATATGCAAAACTACAAACCCTATTTAGATTTATCCGGTGTTTTTTATATTGTTGTTGTGTTGTGTCTTGTTTTGTTGTACTAATATCCTTCTTTGTGTTGTAGAAGTGACCACAGCACATCATGTTCTTTTGAGCTTCATGTCTCCTTAATTTCTTTCACTCTATGGAAGTCTGTCTTTCCTTGCTTTTCATGACATTGCTAGTCTTGAGAAGTACTAGTCACGTGTTTTGTAAAATGTTCTTCAATTTGCGTCTGTCTGAAGTTTTTCTTAGCATAAAAGCAGGTTTATGGATTTGAGGAAAGAATATCACAAAAGTAAAGTGACCTCATTGCATTGTATCAGGAATACATGATATTAAAATGACTGATTACTGAAGAGGTTAACTTTTATCACCTGGAATCAGGAATTCATGATATTAAAATGACTAATTACTGAAGAGGTTAACCTTTATCACCTGGAGTTACCTTATTCATTCTACATTTATTATTTAGAATGTTCCTTCTTTCCTTCCTTCATTCTTTTGCACTTCTTTTCTGTCATTGTAAGATGCTTCAGGCTTTTCCTTGCCTAAGTAGAATCACACATTTCTCCAAGTATTCTTTGTTATTTTATTAGAAAATTAAATTTAAAAAATAGTTCTGGACTTTATGTGTGCTTGTTGCTTTTGAGGTGTTACTGTGGAAAGGCTTCTCTACAGAGCTAGGGATATATGTCATATATCAACTTATGTATAAAAATATGTGTGTATGTTCATTTTGGTATCCATTTGTCTGTATGTGTGTGTGTACACATGTACGCATGCATATTGTTGAATTAAATTTGGCCTAAATCTGCCTCCCTACTGTGAATGCCTATATAGTGAACTGCAACTGAACTTAGTACACAAATAAATTGTAAACTAATTAAAAGTGCAATATTGTAACAAGCAACTGAGTCCCAGCCAATCACAGCAGCCAAGCTTCAGGCTGCCCACTGATAGGATTACATTCAGGTGAGGCAATGCTTTATCACATCATACTCAAATAGGGCAAATATTCAGCTGTAAATAATCAAGTTGGTTCTTATAAGTCACTTCCTTTTTCTGTCTATAAATACTGCGTGCTTGCATTGACAGTGAAGCTCTTTGAAGCTCTCTGTAGCAGGAACTGGATAACATTCTTTGCTCAATTTTAATTTCATCTGAAGTTTTTTCTTTTAAAAATTATACACATACACACACATACTGCCATGAATAAAAGAGTACAACAAGGTTCATTCTAGACTTCACTCCTTACCAATAGATAGTAAGTTCTGGCAAATAGATGTTCTTGGGTGTAGTCCTTTCTAGTTAAACTCTCCCTACTTCCTCTTCTCCTAGCAACAGTAGTCTGTTATCCCTAAATTTTTATGCAATTGCAACTTAGTGAACTACTGATAAATCATGATTGCTAACAGTTTAATGTATAGCCAAGATTAAAATATATAAAAACATTAGATCTTAAATAATAAGGAAACTGAGGCTTTGATAGGCAAAAAAATAAAAATAAGTAAATCAATTATAAATGTACATATTGAGGAACTTAGATTAAATAACACTCTATTTTCTTCAACTTGAGTTCCTTCTAATTTTTGGTGATGTGCCATTGATTTTTATATCTTACCTTTTCTAAATATTTTCATTATATATCTTTAATGTATCTATGTTTTCTGACAAAAACATTTATTGTCATTTTTAAGATATGATGCTTTTTCTATATGCAACTTATTTTAGGTCACCCACACACTGTTGTGAAAAAACAGCAAATTCATTCCCCCTCTATTCCAGAAAAAATACAAAATCTGAGATGAATAAGAGGAAGCCTTTTCTTCACAATACTTTGATAATACATTAAGCTTCTTGTCTACATATTTGGAGAGAATATGACTTTACTAGCAAAGAAATGCAATATATCTTGTCTTTTGGAATGTAAAATATGTGTATAAAATAAAGTAGTTCCATTGGTCTTCTAGTATATTAAAGTGCTATCTGACGTTGTTATCTAGTTTTTGAAAAAACAAAAAAGTTAACTATGGACCATTGTTTCTAATAAGCAGAGTTCTATTTCAGTAGTAAACTGATAGTTAAGTTGTGCACTTCAGATTTTGTGAACTCCAGATGTTGTGCAGTGTTGTTTTGTTTATTTTTTATGACAAAAACTAAATAAAGAAAAAAATTGGAGGAATATATTACTGGAACTGTAGTCGCAGGCTTCCATGTTGTAAAGACATTGTTCTATACAGACCTTTTTGCTGTTTATCCTGTATGTAATAAAGTCCTTTCTAGATCATATGTGAAAAGAAAAGTGAAGGAACTGTATTGTTAGCATGTTCTCATCAGTGGAGACTTCTTGTGTAATGTAGACTGTGCCACGTTATTAAAAAATGTGAGCATATACATATGTGAAAAAGAAAAAGCAAATAAATGAACAAGCAAAAGTGCTCTAAAAAAGAATTAAGCTCAAGGGAAGAGTATAACCATTTAATAAAAAATTATAAAGAAAATAATAAAAATTAAGTTAGCATTAAAGTGTTACATAGAAAAATAAAATAACTACCACCTCATTTGTTCTCTACTTCTGAAAAGAGTAATTCGGATTTTTATGTAGTTAACAGTTAATTGTTTCAGTAATAACTCTTTCACTGAAATGTGTTTTATGTAAAATTAGATAAAATGCTTTATAATATAAAATAGTCTTTTTTTTTCAGTTTGCTACAGGATTTTCTGCTTGCTTTTTGTTTTGCTTTGGAAGTTCAATGCCATGTTTTTTGTAGTTGTTGTTATTGTTTGTTTTTGTCTTCATCACTAAAAGCATCTGTGTGCTTAAGGAAAAAAAAGAGAAGATGGTCAGGAATGTATCAACTGTTTTTATTGAGTCATTCTAAAATTTAATTCATCTTTTATTCAATCTTAAGACAAAAGCCAATGAACTGCTTATATGTCTTTAAGGTTTCTGTGAAATAATATTAAATGTACCCTTCTGGGAATATACCCAGTGGAACTCAAATCACTCTATAAAAAAGATATCTGTGCACATATGTTTATTGCAGCACTATTCACAATAGCAAAACCATGGAACCAACCATGCTGCCCATAAAAACTGGACTGAATACAAAAATATGTGATACATACACATAAAGGAATATGATACAGTCATAAAGAAGGACAAAATTATGGACTTTGCAGCAACTTGCGTGGATTTGGAGTCTATTATACTCAATGATCTATCACAGAAACCACATGTCCTCACTCATAAGTGAACCCTGAATACCTATTATAATACTACAAAAAAGGGATTATCAATAGTGGGATACTGCCAGAGGAGGGGGGTGTCCCATAATATCAATAAAGGTGGCTAATCCTAACCCAGGCGAAGTGAAGTCCAATGGGAGGTCCAGAACTTCACTTGTACGTAAACCACTTTTGTACCTAAACCTGACTCGTATCCCACAACTTTAAAAAATTAAAATAAAAAAAGAAAGAATACTAAATGTAACCACTATAAATTAAAATACAGATAATCTTCCACATTATTTTCCAAGACAATCCAAATTATCTTTAAATTTATTTTTATTTTGGCATAACTTTTTGTGCACTATAAATTTTGTAGCATTACTGAGTTGCATATTGACTTCATAAACAAACAAAGATTTAATTGGTACCACATAATTCTTTAACTGAAACAAATGTTATAAATACAATTCAGGGAAGTGTACATATAATTTTTGGCTAATGATTTTATAAAACAAAAAATTAGTTATAAGACAACAAAATTATTGACCATATATTTATACATTTTATTGTTACTCTTTATAAAATTGTTCTATTTAGTCTTTGTAAGGGATTGAGTTGATGTTCCATTCCTTTATATAGATGGAAAATATCCTATGATTTAAATATACTTTAAAAACCTATTGTTCTCCCTTATTTTTTTCTTTGTTTATTTTCTACATCTACAATATAGAAGAAAGTGGTTACAACATTAAATACAAAGGTAAATGAGCTAGAAAATTACCTGCCTCCTATGAGTTAATAACTAACAAGTGCCTCTAAATTTCTTATTCTACTAAAATTGGTATAGAGGTATCCTGAATCCTAGGATGCTTTCCATATTCAGACCCAAGTTTTTCTGCTCTGATGACAAGCACTAATTTGAACTTACCCTAAGTAATGCCTAGCATTTTAAATCCCCATGTATTAAATTGCAGAATTTAACCAAAACAATTTCGAATTATTCAGCACTTCTTAAATAGTGAAGCTGAGATCATGATACTAATTAAGCCACAGGAATGTAGAAATCTGGAATACTAGAGGTCCAACAAACCTAAAATTTAAACTCTAAACCCAAAGCCACTCCAAAAGTCTTTGTGTAACCAGAAAATTCCATAATAATAATAATAATACTATCAAGTCTGGTCAGATAACTTGTAAATAGTAGTTGGGAAACTTGAAAAAGCAATATGTGTTTACATAAATATTTTGCATAAATACATACATAATTAAATGAATAAATGCATAAAATATCTTACAATATGACAATATAGTTTTCATTTTAAAAAACTGGAAGCAATTTTATAATTTATTTATTTTGACACATTTTTCTTTTTTTTTCCCCAAGTGAGAAAAATAATGTTGGGAGTTGGGTAGTTGACATTCAGAATCTATGGAAATAAAAACTGCAATTACCAAAGAGAAATTTTATACCAGTTAAAAAGGGTGAAATTTTGCTTTTAGACAATTCAAATGTTTAAAAGAATAAGAACATTATCTAATATACATTTCATTATTCATTATTTCACTATTGAGGGTTCTGTCTATAATATAGTACAAATCATGACATTTACTGAAATATTTTTAAAATCTGTTTTTCATTTTTAGTATATTTATTTGGTTAGGATGAAGAATAGCAATTATAATTTCAGAGGGTCCAGAATTTAATGAGATATTCAGATATATGATTTGTAATTGTATTTTCTCAGAAAAAAAAGTAAGATGTTAGCATAATAAAGTAAGAATCAGGGAGAATGTCTGTGAACAAGAGGTCTTACTTAAAAAAAGAACAAAAGATGTTTAAATAAGCACAATCAAGAACACCATATGGTCAGTAGATAAGAAAACAATGAACAAAAAGGCCTTTACTTGGGCAGAAACAAGATTATAAGATCAGAAAGTCACCCAGACTAATCCAAATTCTCAAATTATCAGTGAAGCATAGGACAGAAGTAGGAAAGACACAGTGCTTGGACAAAAGAGCAGGAAAGTAATAATTATTTTTTATTGATAAGTAATATCTGTGCATGTCTATGGGGTACATGCGCTATTTTGTTACATACACAGAAAGTATAAGGATCAAGTCATTGAGAGTATCTAACAGCTTGAGTATTTATCATGTCTATATGTTAGAGTAATTAATTTTTGAGAGATACTTTTCTCACTGACTAAAGATAATAAGACAATTAAAATAAATAAATGAAAAAAAAATTGAGCAAAGGAGACATTCCAGATCCTTGGATATCTCTGCAAAAGGATATAGGGACGTCATTTTAATGGAATTTTGATTTGTGTTGATCAAATTAAGGAGGGTTTAAAGAACAAATTATAAATAAAATTAAAAAGTGGGGCAATTCAATGAATAAATTTTGCAGAGGCTACTTGCTAGCTGGTGGGAGAATTAGAGTGAGATTAGAGCTATCACTGGTAATGCAGCACTCACTGAGGCTGAACAGAAGAGGGAAAACTTAATCTTTTTTATCTGTTTGTTTTATTCATTTTTTAACTTTGCCTTGCCTATGGCTTATTTATATCTGTGAGCATTATTTATGTTCAACTGGGAATGACACAGACTAGTATGCCAGTTGGGTAGTTTTTCACCTTCTTAGCAAATTCTCATATACTGCTTCATAACAATCTCTTGAAATAGTTGTTATCGCCATATATATTTAAGTATAAGACATTCTCTCATTTAGCAAATATCAGGACTGGAATTAAATCCTCACTTACCAAACTACAAATTATATATTCTGTAACTGAATCAACACAACATGATAATCCATTACTCCTATTTCAATCATTCCTTCTTAAGGAGTCGAATAGTATATTCAAAAGAACACTAGTTTGGAATTTACACAGCTGAATTCTAGTTCTGATTCTACAGCCAAGCTTCAGGCATGTCACTGAATTTATCTGGGTCTTAATTCCTTCATCTTTTGTAGGAAAGAATTGAAGTATCTATAATATAAAATGCCACCCAGGTAAAAAAAAGTTCTAGCTGGGCTCGGTGGCTCAGCCTGTAATCCTGCGCCTTTGGGAGGCTGAGGTGAGTAAATTGCCTGAGCCTGTGGCTTCGAGACTCGCCTGGACAGCAAGACCTCATCTCTACAATAAATCAAAAAATTAGCCGGGCATGGTAGCACATGCCTGTAATTCAGGCTACTTGGAAGGCTGAGGCGGAAGGATCACCGGAGCCCAGCAGGTCGAGGCTGCGGTGGCCGGGAGTGGCCACTGCACTCCAGTCTGGGCGACAGAGTAAGACTCCAACTCAAAAACAAAAAAAAGGTTCTATGATTTTTAAATTCATTCTCCCTGTGCTCATGAACACTCAAAATTTGTCAGAAGCAGATAAAAGTGTTGTGAAATCTAAAGTCTGTTCCATTTGAGAGGGCATTTAAAGGGATGAGAATGTAAAAATCTGACTATTGCAAATTTTCAAAAATAATATGAGAATGTGAACACATTTGTAGGATCCCTCTCAGGGCCTTAAAAAGAGAATTGCAAAAGGAGAGGCTTTAAAGTTTACACTTCACCAGCTTCTGTGTAAATCTGCCCTTGGCAATACCACTCAAAATAACTTTTGAGACACATTTGGTTGGTGGGTTGGTAAAGAGGAAAGAGAAGATGGCATGTTTAGTGGTGTTACCTGGGAATTATTTTGATAGTCTCTGTACCTGTACAAAGGATGAGGGCTTACAAAGATGGTCCATTTTCACTGGAGACTGTAAGAAAGAAAAAATTCCTCACTCCAAAAGGAAGGGTTAAAAACCACATTCAGAATCATACTATGGAAATAAGATCTACTAATCTAACAGATAGTTCAGGCTCAAGTTCCTTTGGTTATGAAGAACCAAACACTTGTCTTCATTTCAAAATAAGTCAGTCAATGATGCACCTCGTATACTAGAGGAAACAAGGACTCCCAAAAGCTATTACAGAAAACACGTTACGTAAAGACTAAGATTTAAGAAATTTGATAATCAAAAACTAATGAATTTGTAATTAGTGACATGCCACACTGTCAAGTGTATTAACAAGATGAAATTGTGAAATTGCATCTGCCTATAACTGTAAAAATACATACTTAAATCTAGAAAAATCAACATTATTCTTTAGACTACCCTGACTTTGTCATATAAATCTCTATGCATTTGCTCTCAGAAGGAAAGAGACCTCACACTGGATGGAAACAGAAACTCGACTGTCTTACAGCATTATAAAATATTCTGCCACCTAAAATAACTCATGGTTTTATTTGATTTCACATCTGCTTAACGTAGCATTCATTTTTTAAAAATATATATATACAGCTTTCAAATAATGATGGCATTATTGCACTGACACTTCTTCTAGATAAATTACTAAGCCTTTAAGACAAAAAAAGATAGTATTCATTATTTCCCACATGGTGGTCAAGGTCATTGAGGAAAAGTGACATGAACAGTTAATATTGCAAGAAAGACTTAGCATCAAGAGTGAAATAATATTTGAGATTAAAAAGATATATTATCCCCATAGCTCTGCCAAACTCAGTGTCTACACAAATTATTATCTCTCTTTTAAGTGCCAGTCAGGTAAGTTACAGTTCTCTAAGGGCAGCTTTAACTGCTTTCTGTTACTTAGAAATTTTCTCTATTTTACCTCTCTCTGTCAAAATGACTTGAATTCTTATAATGTCATTTCCTTTTATTTCAGAATTGTGTTCCATGGTGTAAAATTTCCAACTGAATATGCCTACTCTCTTGCTCTCTTAAAAAGATACATCCCAATGAACATTATATATAGCTTGCTAAAATAGAGGATGTTACATTTCAGCTGGTCATGGAAACTAATATTCTTTGTGCTAAAATGTTAGTACATATCTTCATTTTTAGAATTACCAAAGTTTGTTGAATGTAAGAAAAGTTTATGCTGTGGTTGATATTAAAACCACTAGCTCAGACTAATACTAAAGTAGTTTATATGGAACTTTTGTATCCTAGAATAAAAGTAATATAACTTCTCTTAAATATACTTTTACTCTCATTTATAATCTTACCAACTTATTTATAATTTTACTATCAGTTCTGTACAAATTGTTAAAAAATGAATTATACATGAATTCATTTTTTAATTTATGATAAATTTATTGATATTCTTACAATCATACTATCAACTTTCCTGAATCCAGTTTCTTATTTATTTGCTCATAGTTATATTTTAAGTACTTTTCTAGGATACGCACTTCCACATATTCTCTAAAATTTCTAAATAACTGATAAAGTTATATACCTCCATATGTGTTTAGTCAAGTGTAAAGATGGTACATTTAATAAAAACTTAGTCATTCACTTGTACACATTGTTTGAATTAAGAAAATATGATGGCAGTTGTGGTAGTATTGATTTGGGGGGTCCTCCAAAATTCCAATTACAGTAACCAAAATCCCTTGGACAACATTTCCAAAAACTAA
Source organism: Cephalopachus bancanus (assembly GCA_027257055.1). NCBI lineage: Eukaryota > Metazoa > Chordata > Mammalia > Primates > Tarsiidae > Cephalopachus > Cephalopachus bancanus. Next base: position 7,549,045 of record JAPVLO010000024.1, on the reverse strand, counting down.
ATGAAAGTGCCTTCACACACTACAAGATATAAACAAACAGGTAACCATGGGCAAGAATAAGCATGAAGAGCCTTTAGGTCATGACATAAGTCTGGCAGACAACTGTGAAAGGAAGAACTAGGTAGAAAAGGCTCTGTCTGCAACCCAGTTCTGAGAAGGTTTTGATCTGACCGATGAACCACATTTTGAAGGAGTCCTGAACTGGGCAGAAATTAAACAAGTCTAGTACTTCATGCCATGCTCTGTCTTTGGCTAGGGGAAATCTCAGAGAAACAAACCTTTCATCTGAATGCTATAGCAGAATAAATGGGGACAGCAGTGGGAAGCTAATAGGAACTATGTTTACCATAGCAGGTTCTAGAACAGATCTGAGCAAAGCTCTTATGGCTGCCACAGTTCACTCATTGGAACTCACATCTACTTTTCTAAGTGCCTACATAGCTCTTCTATCTCTATTTCTGAAGAAACCTGCTATGATAACCATAACTCCTTTTTCCACTTTTGGTCTTAGTGCCACAATAGGGTTAGGAGTCCTACATAAACCTTTTAAAAGATAAGCCTCTTTCAGATTTTGGAACTTCATTTATTTTATTGCCATGGAGAACACGTATATGAGGCTAAATATTCAGCAGCCATTTTGTACCCTAATGTGAAAACTGTCAAAAGAATGAAGAGAATACACAAGGAACAAAAGGAACATTATAAAAATTAAAATAGACATATTTGACAAAGCTAAAAACAAAAATTCCGTTTCTATGATACTGAATGACAAAAAATAATGAAGAATTAAAAGTTTGAACAATAGAGGTGAAAATAAAAACTAGTGTACTCAAATATATATACCCAGGAATATGTTATAATTTCTTAACTAATTTAAAATAGAAAAATACAAGATAGAATTTGTATAGAGATATAACAAGGCTTATTATACTTCTAATAACCACTGCAGAAAGTTAGAGACAATTTAAAGAAGATATCATTTAAGAATATAATATCAACAATTTTTCAAAACTGACTTAATTGATTATGCAATTAAATAGCAACAATAACAACTCCCACCATTAGTCCAAAGCAGGGTAAACAAAAACTAACCTATACTAAGACACATGGTATCATAATTACTGTCGAGCAAGTAGGAAATGTATTTTTTAAGGTATCGAATATAAATAACAGGTTTCCTGTGAAGAAATAACATACTGACCACAGAGAACAATAGGTCCCAGAATATAGGGAAATAAGATATTCAAAATTCTGAGAGGAAATTGCTATGAATAATTTCATGTAGTAGTAAAACCTTTTTAGACATAGTAAAAGGCAGGGAATTTTCCATTATCTGTTTTCACTGATAGAGCTACCATTGAATGTATCTCAGCAAGAAGAAAAAGAAACAGAGGAGGAAGAAGATATGAGTAAAATTGTAAAATATATGGGTAAATGTATATAGCGACTGTCTGTAAATATTGACAATAATTTAGTGTGAGGTGATTAAAAATCTAATAGAACTAAAAATTGTAAAATCATATTAAAAATGAGAGAAGTGGCCAGATTAAGTTTAAGTATTTTAAATGGTTTTTTTCTGGCCATATAGAAGAATATGATGTCTATGAATTCAACCTCTTCTGAAAACTTTTTAAAGTTTCAAATAAAATGAAATAATAAAATGTCTACTCCAAATTAATAGAAGTTAAGAAAAATAAAGATAATCACAAAACATAAATTCAGAAAAGAATTTCTCAGCCTGGCATATGAATATTTGGGCCAGGATATGCCTTTGTTGTGTGGGGTTGTCCAATGCATTCTAGGATATCCAACAGCATCTCTAACGTCTACCCACTTGATACCAACAGTATCCCTCTTCTTGTCGTGACTGCTGTGACATCCCAAAATAGCCTCAATTGGGAGCCACATATAATATAAGCAAGAAAGGAGACAAAAAAAACAAAAGCATAGTCCATAGAATGCACAACATAAATGGTATAAGTAACTTCAAATAGATTTGTGATCATATCAATGTAAAGTTATTAAATCACTTAAACAGATTCTTTTTTTTTCATAACTATATATTATTTCAAAAACTTCCTTTAAATCTTCATGATTCACAAAGGTACAAAATTAAGGAAGAGCAAAACAAAATACCAGACACGTCAATAAAAGAAAGATGGTATACAATATTATGATGATTTAAAAAGCAATAATAAGAAAGAACAGTATCTAACATATAAAGAACAATTGACCAAGATATAAAAAAATACTCCCTGCTTTTATTATACACTATAAATATATAAAGCATACATTGCTATAATTCAAATAATAAAAGTATATTTAACATAATATTTAATTTTTCTCTAAGTGATTCAGCCAGTAGAAAAATTATTATTAAGAACATTAAGCCGGGTTCGGTGGCTTAGCCTGTAATCTCACGCCTTGGGAGGCTGATGTGAGTGAATTGCCTGAACCCGTGGGTTCGAGACTCGCCTGGGCAACTTAGTGAGACATCATCTCTGCAATAAATCAAAAAATTAGCCGGGTGTGGTAGTGGGCGCCTGTAGTTCCAGCTACTTGGAAGGCTGAGGTGGAAGGATTGCCGGAGCCCAGCAGGTCAAGGCTGCGGTGGCCGGGAGCAGCCACTGCATTACAGTCTGGGTGACAGACTGAGACTCCAACTCAAAAAACAAACAAACAAACAAACAAAAACATTAATCGGCCGGTTGTGGTAACTCAAATCAGTAACCCCAGCACTTTGGGAGCCCAAGGTGAGCAGATTGCCAAAAGCCCAGGGTTTTGAGATCAGCCTGGGCAACATGGCAAGACATCATCTTTACAATAAATCAAAAAATTAGCTGGGTTTGGTAGCGCGTGCCTGTAGTTCCAGCTACTTGGAAGATTGAGGCAGAAGGATATCCTGAGCCCAGTAGGTCGAGGCTGTGGTGGCCATGAACGTGTCACTGCACTCCAGCTTGGGTGGCAGAGTGAGAATCCAACTCAAAAAAAAAAAAAGAACATTAATTAACTAGTAAACATAAATAATTTAAATGCAGAGTATATAGTATATTAATATTTTATATTATAATATTAGATATATAACACAGAAATTTTGTGTGTATGCATATATCACAGAATAGAAATAACATACAACCATCACCAAACACATGAACCCTTTCTAAAAGTTGATCATGCTTCAGAACACAAAATAAGAAATAATAATAACAATAATATTCACTACCATACAAATCTTTTTAATATTCAAAATTCAATTAAAAATCTATAATAAAGTCCTTCCTCTATCCTCTTACATTTTGGAAACTTAAAAATAAACACTTTTAATAAAGTACTTCTATATAAAATGAAATCACAATAGAAATGACAAAATAATTGGAAATACACACAAATGAAATAATACTATATTTCTTCCCCAAATCTTCCTCTAACTCTATCTTCAGGGTTGAGGAAGAGATCCACACATGAATGTAATAGAAACCCTCTCACTAAAACCACTGGTATTAAACCCACCTCTCTTAAAACATCTAACCCTGTACTCTAAGAAAAGTCTAAGTACTAAGGTTTAAATCTTTCTCCTGGAATTCTTTTACAGAGGGAATTAGAAAAATCTCCAGAAAATCACTCTGCCCTATTTCATAGTACTTGAAGTTTCGGAAATACTCTTATCATGTCTCTGTTTATGTTAGTCACCAAAAGACTCCTTAGACTGTCAAAGCACCTTTTTATTTTCATTTTTTAGTCCAATGATGCTCTGTACATCCTATTATTTCTCCTTTGCTATCTCATCTCAACTCCAATTCTTTTACTCTACCACTGAAATTTACTCTTATGCATGTGAGTTATGCATAAAATCTTGTTATACATGAAATTCTCTGTATCTTTTACACATTATTTGAATATCATGTTCATTCTTTTGCTCAAATTTCAATCCAGCTGTCACCAACAGATACTATTTAGTGCAAAAATTATCTTGCAATGTCTCTTAGTGTTGCCTTTTTTTCACTTAATGATGACTTTTGACTTTTTTTTTTTCTCAAAGCTCTTATAGCATTGTGCTTAGAAGTAAACAAGACATTCTTTTATATCCTCACTATATTTAGATTCCATTTCCACCTTTTTGGTAGTCAGACTTGAAAACTGTCCCCAATAATTTTTATAATTTGGTATTAACACTTGAATAAGATTGCTGTGGTAACCAAAACATTATTGTGAGAAGTAATAGAGTATGAATAAGTCTGAAAATATATTGTATTTTCTGTTTCTCTTTTTCTTGAATTTCTTGCTCTGAAATTTACCCCAGTTTTTTCACTCTTGACAGACCTAAATTGTGGCTACCACCAGTGTTCCAATGTAAAAAGAATCCCTTCATTTTTGTAAAGGTTAATCTCTTATCACTTAATTCACTGGTCATTTTCCCATATACACATTTCACATTTTGCACATTTCTTGACCTTTGATACAAACGATTAATCCTTCCTTGACGCACTTTCTTCACTTCATTTCCAGAACTTTTGGTTTTGTTCCTATCTTATTTGTTCTTTCCGAGTGCTTCTGATTGTTTATTTTCTTCTATCCAAAATTTGTTGAAATTCCTTACAACTTGGTTTCTGTCTTCTTTTCTATGCATGTATTCTTCTGTCTTAAATCCATCCATTCTAATAGTTTTATATACCATATCTATGATCCCAAATTAAAAATTTATTTTGGTAGCCCAAACTTCTCTTGAATTCTAGATAGCTATCTATCTACTCTACATTTCAAGTTATTTGTGTAAAACATTTCTCATATTCAACAAGTAAAAAATTGAATTCAAAATATTTTCTTGCTATCCTTATAGCCCAATTTTTTTTCATTGATGCTGTAGCCAAAAGCTTTTAGTCATAATTGTCTACTCTTTCTCTATTACTTCATATCTGATTTATATTTTCTAAAATTTATATATGTACAAGTTATGTTCAACATTGTTATGGTGACCACCTATTCAGAACCCCCATTATCTCTGAGCTTCTTCAATTCTTCCCTGACTCTCTTTAATATGTAATTAATAACAGAGTTATTATCTTTACATATAAATCACATATCCCTTTGACTAATTTTGTTACCTTCTTCAAATCTTAGTTTAAATATCATCTTTTCAGGAAGATGTACTCTAAATTTTCTATATTGAATTGTGCCACCACTTTCCTGGCCCTCCCACTCTTTCTTACTTCATTCTACATTTTTTTCTTTCATAATACTCACACTATTTTACATAATCATGAAATTTTCTTACTCATGATCTCTGTTTGTTATTTTCCCCAACAAAGTACTATAATATCCATAGAATCAAGTGGGGTTTTTTTTTGTTTTATTAATATTAGTATATCCAAAGTGTCTACAAAGATTTCTATCAGAAGACATAAAAAATAAATATGTTTAAATAAGTTAAAAGAAATACTGAAGAATGTAACTAATTGTGTTCATAGAATCTGACATAACTATATAAATACATATAATAAAAACATTTGAACAACTAAGAAATGCGTTAATATTCAATTCAATAATTCAGAAAATAAGATAATAAAGTGAGTAAAAGAAAAAGTTAATATGAAGATCAAATGAATTATCTGGAAATATTTGAAAAATGAGTAGACTTGGTATTTAAAAATTAATTAAATTGAGGGGGATGTTCATATATAATGTTAGAAATAAAAAGAAAAAATCATTAAAAATATAATATAAATAACAAAATAAATATGTATAAAATTTTTATTTCAATAGCTTTATAAAAATACAGACATTGTCAAAATGTATTAATTGATTAAAGAAATTGAAAACTTGACTACACCAAAAGATAGAACAGATAATTAACAAATCAAAACCATTGACAAAGAACATAAAAAATCTGGTTTAGGCAATTGAAAAGCTGTTTTTAATAAATATTTATTATAGTAAGTATCATTGTAAGATACAACAGAAATGGAAACAATGGTACCTGAATCATTACCTGGGGTTGATATGACAGCCATAAACAGGTAGTTTGCCCTATAAAAACAAATATTCGGCTGAGCTCGGTGGCTCAGCCTGTAATCCCAGCACTTTGGGAGGCCAAGGCGAGTGGATTACCTGAGCCCGCAGGTTTGACCCCAGGCAATTTGGCGAGACCTTATTATCTCTATGATAAAATAAAAATAGCTGGGCGTGGTAGTACGTTTCAGCTACACGGAAGGCTGAGGAGGAAGAATCACTGAAGCCCAGAAGGTCAACGCTGGAGTGGCCGTGAGCATGCATGCCACTGCACTCCAGCCTGGGCAAAAGGAGTGGGACTCCAACTCAAAATAAATAAATAATAAATAAAAACATATATTCAGCTATTTTAATACTACTGTTTGAAAAAGCAAAAATAAAATGTTAGCAAAAGAATAATAAAACTATGCACTCCAAGCAGAGATTAGTTCAGATATTCAAAAATGCTGCAACCTTAAATAAATAAATAAACAGGGAAAATTATAGCTTAATCAGAAATAAACTGGAAAAAGTTTGTTGTTTATTCACAATAGAAATGTTTAGGAAGCTAGAAACCGAAGAGAATAATTTTTTTAAATTTTTAGATGTTTTTTAATTTAAAGATGTGGGGTGCAATTCAGAATTAGGTATACAAATGTTCATTATGCAGGTAACCTTGTTGATGAGGTGGTCCCCTCTTACCCCCAGCAATTTCCCACTGCTGCCAATTCCACCCCCTCCCCTGAGAGTTTCCCACAACTGCCAATTCCTTTCTTATAGTATTATGAAATTGTTCAAGGACCACTGATGAATGAGAACATGTAGTACACAGTATTTTGTTTCTGTGATAGATCACTCAGTATTTTAGACTCTAAGTCCATGCAAGTTGCTGCAAAATCCATAATTTTGTGCTTCTTTATGGCTGCGTAATATTCGATCATGCCTAAGTATCACATTTTTTTAATCCAGTCTTCTTTCAGTGGGTAGCAGAATTGGTTCCATGTTTTTGCTATTGTGAATAATGCTGCAAGAAACATGCATATGCAAGTATCTTTTGCATAGAGTGATTTGAGTTCCTCTGAGTATATTCCCAGTGGTAGGATTGCAGGGAAGTATGGAAGGTCGATTTTCAGGTCTTATAGGAATCACCAAACAGTTTTCCACAGACGGTGTGCTAGTTTACACTCCCACCAGCAGTGTAGAAGTTTTTCTTTTTCCCCACATCCTCTTCAGCATCTATTGTTTTTTGAGCTATTGATGATGGCCATCCTGACTTGAGTTAGATGGTATATCAGGGTGGTTTTTAACTTGCATTTCTTTGATGACTAGTGAGGCTGAGCACTTTTTCATGTACCTGGTGGCTGCTCGTATGTCTTCTTTCGTTAAGTGTCTATTCATATACCTTGTTCGCTTTGTAATAGGGTTGTTTTTTTTCTTTTTTTCCTTTCAGCACATTTGAGTTCCTTATAGATCCTGGATGTTAGGCCTTTGTCTGATATACAGTTGGTAAACATTTTTTCCCCATTCTGTGGGCTGTCTCCATGCTTTATTGATGGTTTCGTTGGCTTTGCAGAAGCTTGTCAGCTTGATGAGGTCCAATTTGTCTGTCTCATCTCTTATGGCATGGGCACTTGGAGTTTTGATAAGGAATTGGTTACCAATTCCAATTTCCAAAAGAGTGTCTCCTGCATTTTCTAAGGTTCTTATAGTTTGAGGTTTTACATTTAGGTCTTTGATACATTTAGAGTTAATTTTTGTGTATGGTGAGAGGTTAGAGTCTTGTTTTAATCTGCATGCAGTCAGTCAGTTTTTGCAGCGCCTTTACTGAATAAGTCCCCTTCTCTCCAGTGGTTGATGGTGGAGGCTTTGTTGAAGATGAGTTTATTGAGAAATTGAGATTTTGCTTCTGGAAGCTATTCCACTGGTCTATATGCCTGTTCTTGTACCTATATCAGGCTGTTTTGATTTTGTAGCCCTATAATAAAGCTTAAAGTCTGAGACTGTGATAACTCCCACTTTTTTTTGTTTTTATTTTTTTGTTGAGGATTGTTTTGGCTATTCAGGGCCATTTATTTTTCCATATGAATTCCTGTATTGTCATTTCCAGATCTGAGAAGAATACTGCTGATATTTTAATGGGTATTGCATTAAATCTTTAGATTGCCTTGAGTAGGATGGACATCTTAACAATGTTGAATTTTTTAATCCATGAACATGGAATATGCTTCCATTTGTGTAGCATCTTTGATTTCTTTAAGCAGGGTTTTGTAGTTTTTGTTGTAGAGGTTTTTCACTTCTCTGGTTAGGAAGATGCCAAGGTATTTCATTATTTGAGTGGCTGTTGTGAATGAGATTGTGTTTTTTATTTAAGTTTCTGTTTGTTTATTGTTGGTGTATAGGAATGCAACTGTCTTTTGCACATTTATTTTATACCCTGAGACTCTGCCAAAGTCCTTTATCAGTGCAAGGAGATTTTTGACAGATTCTCTTGGGTTTGGGGGGTATGGAATTATGTCATCTACAAAGATGAATAATTTAACTTCCTCTTTTTATAAGGATATTCCTGATTTCCTACTCTTGTCTGATTGCTCTAGCTAGGGCTTCCAATGTTATGCTAAATAGGAAGACTGAGAGTGTGCATCCTTGTGTTGTTCCAGTTTTCAGAGGAAATGGTTCCAATTTCTGTCTGTTTAGCAGTATGTTGGCTGTGGGTTTCTCATAGATGGCTATTACTATTTTGAAATATGTTCTATGTATGCCTTGAAGTTCGAGGCTTTTTATCACAAAGAGATGCTGATTTTATCAAAAGCTTTTTCCACATCTAATAATACAATAATGTGGTTTTTGTATTTATATCTCTTTATGTATTTAATTATGTTTGTGGTCTTACAGGTGTTGAACCAGCCCTGCATCCCAGGTATGAAGTTTACTTAGTCATGGTGCATGATTTTGAAATATGTTGTTGGATCCAGTCTGCTAGAATCTTGTTGAGAATTTAGCATCTATGTTCATCAAGGTTATTGGCCTTTAGTTCTCTAGGCTGGATCTTTACCTGGTTTGGGTGTCAATGTGATGTTAGCTTCAGAGAATGATTTGGGAAGAGATCCTTCCTTTTTGATGGCCAGGAATACTTTCGATAGGATTGGTATCAGCTCCTCCTTGTATGCTGGAAAGTCATCTAGTTCAGTAGTTCAGGACTTTTTTTTTTTTTTTTTTTTTTGTAGGTAGTTTTCTTATGACATAGTCCATTGCCTGGGTTGTTGTTGGTCTATTTAGGGACTCAATTTCTTCTTATTTTAACCTGGTGAGATTGTGTGATATCAGAATGTCCTCCATTTCATTTAGGTTTTTGAGTTTGTTTCCATACAGTTGTACATAATAATCTGTGATAATCTTTTGTATTTCTTTGGGATTAGTTGTGACTTGATCTTTTGCATTTTTTATTGTGTTTATTAGGACTTTTTCTCTTTTTTTCTTGGTCATTCTAGCTAGTGGTCCATCAATCTTGTTTACTCTTTCAAAGAAGCAACTTTTTGTTTCATTGATATTTTGTATCATATTTTTGTCTTCCATTTCCTGTATTTGGGCTTTTATTTTGGTGACCTGGATTATTCTGCTAAAGTTAGGGTTTTGGTGGTCTTGCTTTTCCAGCTTCCTTAGGTGATTTGTTAGGTGGTTAACTTTTGATGTTTCCATTTTCTTTATGTGTGTTCATAGAGGTACAAATTACCCCCTTATACTGATTTCATGGTATCCCAGAGACTTTAGTAAGATATTTCTTCATTTTAACTTATTTCCAGTAATCTTTTAATTTCTGTTTTTATTTCCATGTTGACCCAGGTGTTGTTCAGCATCATGCTGCTTAGAGTCCGTGTCTTTGTGAGTTTTGGGGAAACTTTGTTGGTGTTGATTTTTATTTTTATTTCACTGTGGTCTGAACAACTGAATGGCAGTATTTAAATCTTATGGAATTTGTTATGCTTGATTATGACTGAGGATGTGGTCAATCTTAGAGTATTTTCCATGGGGTGATGAGTAGAATATATATGTCATGGTTGTTGTGTGGAATGTTCTGTAGATACCAATTAAGTCCGTTTGGTCAAGTGTCATGCTGAGGTTTCTGATCTCCCTGTCGATTTTTTGTCTTGATGATCTGTCTAGGGTTGTTAGTGGATTATTTAAGTTCCCAGCTATGATAGTGTTAGAGTCAATATCTTTTTTTAGTTTACTGAAAAGCTGCTTTATTAAAGTTAGTGCTCCTGTGTTAAGTGCATATATGTTTATGATGGATATTTCTTGTTTATGGATTGAAACTTTTGTCATTATGTAGTGACCTTCCATATTTTTTTAAATTTTTGATAACTTAAAGGGTATTTTGTCTGATATTAAGATCACAACTTCTACTTTCTTTTGTGTTCTGTTTGCCTGAAAATTTGTTTTTCATCCTCTACTTTGTGTCTGTGAGTGTCCTTTTTGGTGAGTTGAATACAATATATTGTTGCATCATTACATTTTATCCAATTTGCTACTCTATGTCTTTTCAGTGGTGCATCTAGTCCTTTCACATTCATGATAATTATTGAGATGTAAGAGTTTATCCCTCTCATGAGGTTCTTATATGGTTTGGTGTTATTGCTGCTGTTTGTTTCTTTATTTGTTTGCTGTCTTTCTTCTGATTTTGAGGTTGATTTATATGTGTCTTCAAATTATTCCCTGCATTTTTGGGAAGGGCACAGTTGTTCTTTTTTCCTTTCTTCTGTGTTTAATATTTTCTTAAGTATTTCTTATAGAGCTGGTCTGGAGGCAGTATAAACTGTTAGGAATTGAATGTCTGGCAAGTATTTTAATTCTCCATCACTGATGAAACTAAGCTTAACTGAGTAGGTAATTCTTATTGAAAATGTTTATCTTTGAGAACTTTGAAGATTGGACTTCAGTCTCTCCTAACCTGAAGTGTTTCTATAGATAAGTCTGCAAAAACACTTGCTATTCTAATTAGTCTTCTCAGATTGGTAGTCTGACCTTTCTCTCACGACCCTTAGAATTTTTTCTTTTATACCTACTTTGTGTAAGTGAGTTACTATGCGTCTAGGAGTTGGTTTTCTCATTTGATGTCTTGCAGGAGTCTCTGAATCTCTTGCGTTTGAATGTTCCATCATTGATGAGATGAGGGAAGTTTTCTTGGATAATTTCATGGAATGTTTGTTCTAGGATGATCTCTTTCTGTCTGCCCCATGAATTCCAATTAATATTAGGTTCAGCCTCTTGATAAAATTTCTCATCTCTTTGAGGCTTTTTTTTTTTTGTCTTTTTAAGCTTCTTTTCTATGCTTTTAACAGTTTGCATTAGTTCCATATTTTGATTCTTAAGCTCTGAGATTCTTTTTTTTCTGTTTGGTTAATTCTGCTTTCTATGCTTCTCAATTTCTATTTATTTTAATCACTGTATTCTTTATTAGTGTTATCTCAGTTATCAACTCCTTCATTCTTTCTTCTTGTTGCTCCTCTCTATTGATATCTTGATAACAGTGTTTTCAGTTTGAAATCAGTTATTCTGTGGGTTCATCATTGTTTGAGTTCTGAAGTCTGTCTTCTTAGTTGTTGTCCTCTGAGAAGTCTGTGTGAACCCATATTCTTCTTTTTGTTTTTCTTCATTTGTGAAAGTTTTCTTTCCCCTTTTCCTACCTCTTTTTTAATTCTGTTGTTCAGTGATAGAGGAGATAGGTTTTACTTCTGTTTGCTCAATCTCCTTTTCTTCCTTATGTAGATTCTCTGGCTTTGTTTAGTTTTAAAGCTCAACTAGAGGTGATGTGCTGTGTTTTCTGCAGTTTTGAGATTAAATTAAAGGGGGGAGCTGTGAGTCAAAAGCTATTCGCTGATCTTAGTATCTGCTGTCAGCAGATCTTAGTATCTGCTGACAGTTGTGTGGGCACCCTGGAGCCCACTTCCCACTGCTTTGCACTCTGCCATGCAGTGGGGGTGTATATTTGGCCCCTGAAAGCAAGATAAGATAAAATATTTTTATAAAAATAAAAATGGGAAAAGGAAGAAAAAAGATAAAAGGAAGATGAAGAGAGAAAGAAAGAAGAGGGAAAACAGGCACACCAACTAACAAATAAATAGAGACACAAACAAAGACAGACAAAACAAACAAAAAACATACAGAAAATCATACAAACCAACAAAACTCTCCTATTGATGTACCTTCTCTCAAAAACAATCATATACAAACAGAAAATCTAAAAAAAAAATTAAAATAACAGAAATAAAGCCAGTATGAAAATGTAATTGAAAACAGAAAGAGAAGATAAAAAGAAAATAACAAAAACAACACACACACACACACACACACACACACACACACACACACACACACAAATCCTCACTCTGTGGCCATTTCTGTAACTCCAAGTTCCTTTCCCAAGCACTGCCACTGCTGCTTTGACTGCCACCACCACGTTAGGAAGGAACTCTGGTCTCCACCCTATCCCTTCTGCTCTCAACACAGGTTGATGAGGCTGCTCTGTGTGAAACAGATGCCCCACAGACTACTGTGGTAGGAGGATGGATCAGATTCAGACTCACCTGACTCATCTGCTGCTGTCATGTCTCACCCTCAGATCAAATGTGTCTGTGCCTTTCCAGTGGGGGGAGGGGCATCTGTCTGTCTCTCCGAGTCCTATGGTCAACCTCACAGGGGTGCAGGGATAGCCTCTGGGTCCCAGGTTGTAGCATGGACAGAGATGGGTAGAGCAATATAGGTCTCTACCTGGTCCCAGGACAAAGAAGATGGCACTGGCTGGTGTCTACTCACCAGAAATTGGGCTCCGTTCCAGAATTCCACATCCTGCCTTGTCCATAGTTCCTGCTGCTAGTGTCCAACCTGCTGCTACCGGTGATGGTGTGGGCCAGGTGCTAAGTAGTGAGGAGCAGCTATTCTCTACTGCCTCCTCTCAAGAGAGCCCTGACAATGATAGACAATACTGTGCACCAGGGGCTCAATATCAGGGTGGTAGAGGAGACTCCTGGGTGCATGAACCTGATTCTCCCTTCAGACGGACTTTCATCTTCCAGCACACACCCACTCATACAGAGTCTTTTTGTTTTTGTTTTTTGAGTTAGAGCCTCACTCTGTTGCCCAGACTGGAGTGCAGTGGCCACTCCTGGCCACTCCAGCCTTGACGTGCTAGGCTCCGGCCACCCTTCCGCCTCAGTCTTCCAATTAGCTGGAACTACAGGCGTGCACTACCACGTCGGCTATTTTTTGATTTATTGTAGAGATGAGGTCTCGCCAAGTTGCCCAGGTGGGTCTCGAACGCGCGGACTCAGGCAATTCACTTACCTCAACCTCCCAAAGTGCGGGATTACCCGCTGAGCCACCGAGCCCGGCTGACATGGAGAGTCTTTATGGACATTTGGTTTTTCAGAGACGCTCACATTCAACCTGCTCTATCACCATCTTGCCTCCAGGTCGAAAATTACTTAAATTTTTTTTTTAATTAAAATTTTCAGAAAATACATTACCTAATGAAAACATGTTAAAAGCTAATTAATGTCAAAGTCAAGGCAAGAGCACCAAGCTCCTAAGTAATTTTACATGTGAGTACAAAGGTAAATAATTAAATTTAACTAAATACAGAGACAAGTTTCTTTTCAATTTTGGAAATTATAAATGAATATTTATTAAAATGCTGCTTCTGCTCTTTCCTCTTTCTAGAACTGCAATTACACATTTAGGAAAACTTTTCTCTTTGCCCTATTTATGTCCTTATTTTTGTAGCCATCTCCCAATGATTTTGATTTCTTTTTTCAACCCTGATTTAATGATTACTCTGCATAATCTAATGGAAAATCATCTACTGCATTATAATATTAATTATCTTATTTTTCAGATTGAGTTTTAATTATTTTAATCTATGCAGTTATTTGATGAAATTATCTTTTTAAAATTAATTTTCTCAAACATTGATTACAGTTCTAATAAAAAATTTATTAGAAATGATAACTCATTTCTTGATCTGCTGTGCATTATACTTTCTGCCAATTATCTTTATTTTTAATAATTTTATCCTAAAATCTGGAATGTCTGATAATTTTGGATTAAATGCTGTACTTTATAAATGAAATCACATTCTTTCCCTTCAAAGCAAATAGACTTTTTCCACAAGGTGCACAAAATATGAGAAATTCATCTTAATCCAGTTAAAGCTGTCTCTTCTTTATTACCGTACTCCTAAAATTGGTTCTTTAATAATAAAAACTGAAGTCTGATATGTTAACTGGGACCCATTTTCTTTAGCTGATACTAAACTCCATTTCTCTTCACAATGCTTCAATATGGAAGAATTTTCTGATTAATTTTTTAGCCAAAGGACAGCAGTTTTGTTGTTTGTTTTGTTTGCCTGCCTTTTTTACCATGCACTTGCCTTTAAGGAGTTGTTCAATACCTTATAGGCTATGTTACTTATAAAATATTAGATTCATGCATGTTTGTATAGATTTTTTTTTCCTTTATGACAGTAATGACTCAAGTTCCTGCAGCTTGGTCTTGACTGAACTGTATGTAATTATTTTCTCTGTGGTAAGAAGGAACTCAGCAGCTGCTTGGTTACTGTTTCACTTCAAATTTTATACGATTCCCTGGAGTCAGGAAATTATCAACATCTGTGATGATTAATGCATTGATAAATCTGAGGTTTCTTCGGTGTACTTATCTGTCCTTTAAGATCTTAGCCACTTGACTTTTGGGTGAGTTTTACATTTTTAAAGTCATCAAATAATTGTTTGTTTGAAAATTTTAACCTAGATTTTATAATTATTAGTAGCAAAAGGTTTAGTCTTACATTTTGCTAAAAGCGTTAACAATGTTTATTCTAACTTTTTTTCCCTGTTTGCTCTATTAAATCTTTGATCTTGAGTATTAGATGACTCATAGCTTGTTTATTATTGCTATCTCATGCTGTTTACTATCTTTAAATGTTGGTGATTATCAGTTGTATGCATAGTTCATATATTTTTAATCTGTTCATAGATACTTATTAGTTTACAGTATAGCTTTCTTTTATTGATTATTACTGAAGGTTGTAAATGTATATGTGGAGTAATGAAACATGGGACATTCAGCTAAAGATGGCATCTTCAATATTATCTCCAATGATTGTGAGTTCTCTACTGAAAAGTGTGATTTGGTATTTGATCCTTTAGAATCTTGATTTCCTCCTGCCTACTGGATGTAAAAGACCTGTGCAAGTATCCTTGCCTTCCTAATCACAAATCTGAAATTTTTGATCAGGATAGACTAGATTAACCTTCTATTCTTATACCCTTGTTCTGAGAGAAGTTGGGCAACAAAAAAAAATTGACTTGACTGAATGATTCTAATATATTATTACAAAAAATAATTGTTGAGTTTTGTAGAGGGTTGAATAACAAATCCCAAAAGATATAGCCACATCTTAATTCCTGGAACATGTAAATATTACCTTCTTTGAAAATATGTATATATGATGTAATTCAATTAAGGATTTGAAATGAGAAGATTATTCTGAATTATCCTGAATATATCTACAAATATCCTCATAGGAAAGAGACACAGACAGAAGAGAAGACACCACAGATACACAGAGGAGAAAGTAATGCAAAATCATAGGCAGAGATTGGAGTGATATGGTTACAGCCAAGGAATGCCAAGAAATAATGACAGCTACAGAAGCTGGAAGAGATAAAGCATGTATTCTCCTCTACAGCCTTTGCAGGGTATGCTTGATTTTGAAATTCTGATATCCACAACTCTGAGAGAGTAAATTTTTATACTTAAGCTTCCAAGATTGGAGTGATTTGTTATCACATCTTGAGGAAGGAGTAACCTTCTTTTTCCTTAATATACCAGAATGAAAGTGTGAATTAGGATATCTTAAGGAAAACTGTGAATTAGTGTAACTGATATCTTAAGGGAAAAGAACTGGTGCTTTTTTTTTCAGTATATTGTCCTATTAGTTTTAGAATTTTGTTATCTTCTTTAATATTATCTAGAACGTTTTGCATCTTTCAAAGATACTTCATAAAATTTGGCTCACTTGGTGCTTTAATTACTTAGAAACAGAGAAGTAGTAATGCTCAATTCATTAACAAACCAATCTTCTTCATATTCTGATTACACTAATTCTAACTTAGTTAATTAACACAGTTAATATTTAAAACAAAATTATTTAGAAAGAATTTTATTTTGACATTTAATATTTGTTCAGTTTAAATTAGTATTGGTTCATTTTATATAGGTTGATTAAATCAAGAAATTGATTATTAGAAAAAGGTATAAAATGTACACTACAACTAATTTTTTATTCTATCGTATTTTCTTTGTGTTAATAAATATGCTCAAGTTCCTCTAAACATGTATGCAACAAAAAAATCATAGAAATTAAATAATATGGAGTAACCTTTCTGGGTCCCCTCCCACTGTGGGAATTTTCTGTCCTCTCAATAAATCCTGCTCTCTAATGAATAAACAAACAAACAAATAAATAAATAATATTGTGAATAAAATTATGCATGTTAGGCCATCAACTTAAGAAATTTGTCTGAAAAGAGTTGTCTAACAGAATTGATATGAAAGTGTTATCAGATACCATTTTGTTTCATTCAAATTGCCTTAATTGTTAATGCAAAAACAAGAAATAAAAATTAAAGCAGTAAATTATTTTCACAGACTCCATGGGAATTTGCATTTTTTAGGCTTTTTTAAAAGTTCATTTTATACACGAGCTTTGAGAACTTTGATTTTTAAACACATGACAGACAATAAGAAGATTGGGTTTGCCAGAATAATAGATTGTATTGCACATATGGAGATTTATCATCATTTACTGGTATTTTACACTTCTGTTAGAGGTTTAAAGTGTGGTCATTAACACTTCTATTATAGACTTTGAAGAAGCCCCTAGGGTTCTTCAGTCAGTTATGCAAGTTGAAAGAATAAATAACTCAACTGCTGGAATAGAAAATGCAAGTTACTTTTGTAGAGTTTAAGAATCCAAAAAACATTGTTGGTCTCATGATAGAAGTTTAAGTCTCATAATTAAGCTTATCACCCTATGAACTTGAATGCTGATTGTCCAATTGATATTGAAGACAGCTGCTGATTCACAAGATCCAGGTAGCACAGAGTAGACTGCTACAGTGGAAACTGCTAAAAGACTGACTGCTTCAGGGTATTAAAAACCATATGCTAGTATAAATGAATGAGTCATAACTATTCTAAATGGTTAAATGTGTGAAAAGCAAGAGTTTGCATTCGAAAAATGATTGTGATTAGAATATTCTCTGGACCCATTTCTTAACTCTTGAGTATTGCTAAGAAAAGCTAAAGCTTATAATCTCTTTAACAGAAATGAAAGAATAAAAGTCCATAAGCCTTATTTCAGAAAAGACTTTATGTCATCATAGGAAGTGAATTAACATACCTTAGCATTGTACTTAAAATAACTTGTTTTTGAGAAGTGTAAGATCATTAAACAAACACTCGGCAACCTGAACTGCAAATATGTCCCTGATCAATTTTAATCTCTCTGGAAGAACTTGTTTAGAGACCATTTTCTTAACTGCCTGGAGCCCGTGATGTATAATGGCCAAAAACCAACAGATTAACCTTATTTCTGTGAATTACTGCTTGGAAGAGTGGGATAGATGATATATTTCGATTATTAAAATGGAACATGGCCGGGCTCGGTGGCTCAGCCTGTAATCCCGTGCCTTTGGGAGGCTGAGGAGAGTGGATTGCCTGAGCCCGCAGGTTCGAGACCTGCCTGGGCAGCTAGACCTCATCTCTACAATAAACCAAAAAATCAGCCGGTCATGGTAGCGCATGCCTGTAATTCCGGCTACTTGGAAGACTGAGGCGGAGGGATCGCCGGAGCCCAACAGGTCGAGGCTGCGGTGGCCGGGAGCGGCCACTGCACTCCAATCTGGGTAACAAGGTGAGACTCCAACTCAAAAAAAAAAAAAAAAAAAAAAAAGGAACATGAACACAGGTCATTAAAGTTTACATTTTCTTTTACTACAAAAATAAGGAAGTCAACTAAATCCTTACTTAAGGAGTATTATAATAATTTGGAAATTGATATCACATAACAGTTCCTAAATGTAAACTATGATCAGGTCTGAATCTGACAGGTCACATACATGATTTTGTCTACGATACTCCTTTTCCTTCCTAGTCAGAATTAATACAGTGTAACTGCTTAACTCTGGCAATAGATCTGTATTGAGGCTGGTAATCAGGATCCAGCAGGTGAACTGTGCCACACTAGTTCTAATGTGCCTGAACCAAACATATAGGTCAGCACTGGTGTTTTGCTACACCCAATGTTTCTTTCTGCCTACTGTTTAAGTAGCTAATAATATAAAGGGATTGCCACAACAAAATTTCTTCAGATTTCACATTTCCCTAGTTCCTAAACTGACTGTTGCTCACCTAAGCTCTTTATTTTGCATCTCCTCGTGATTTATAAATGCATTAAGGTAAAGGTCAGATGTGGGAACATTGCCAAATATACTCTAATTTAAAGTTGTGTATTGTGTTTTTCCAATATAAGAGGGCTGTATACAGACTTGCAATATAATCTATAGACCATATGTCATAAAAGATATGCATGTTATTTAGCAAACAATATTGTTAGTTGGTTCTTAGTTGTTATCACAATTATTTATATTACTGCCTTGATAATATTTAAAGATTTTTGCATACTACTTAAGGATAATTTTAGAAAGTGAATGTTATTAGAAATGTATGATAAAATAATCTTAAATCTTATCATTTGGGTAGACTAGAGTTTGCAAACTACTTTTCATCAGCCGTTTTATATTCAGTAGAATTGAGGATGTTCATTTTATCAGAAATTGGTTGAAATATATGCATTTGTAAACAATACCAAGCTTTTTTTAATGCTAATAATGTGTGGCAACTGAACTTTGCTTCATTTTTAATTTCATGAGTTCAGTGTAGGTTTTGTTATTTTTGGTTTTCCTTAATCACCTCCAGTGCATACCAGTTCTAAACTTTTTCAGCAATTTCTTCTAACAATATCTTTAATATCTTTTTTCTTAAATGCCCAATTGGTTTAATATTAAATGTTTATTCTAGTTTTTTCTACTACTTTAAGTATCTTACACAATCAATTAATTTAAAAATCAATATCAGCAAAGCATAAAGTATAGAACATTTTAACAAAGTAAAATTTGTAAAGAAAAACAAGCATGCCATTAAATCTAAAGATGATTACAGGATGAGAAAATTGCACTACAGAAACAAAAATAGAAGTTAGACAAAAACTTTGAATGACACATAACCACAAAAGTACATTTTTATTTCATATACAAAGTCATATTTGAAATTTTATGGATGAGCTTATTTTTATTTGATATATCACATCGCACAGAATTGTTTTCACACTGATTTCCATTATTGTTTTCAACATTTTTTTCATACTTATCAGTGCACATACTCTCAAAAAATCTGTTTAAACTCTAGCTTCATTTAAAATTCTACTGTTACTTGAAATAAAGTGGAAAGAAGTGTAGCAGAACAACAATGTGTTTACACTTTAAATTGTGTCTTAAAGTACACCCAAGAGCTAGTTGTTACATATTGTAATAGACAGGTTTTGCTTCAGAGGCTGATTACTTTTATTGATTAACACTGCGTTTGATTTACTAACTTTTGCCTGCCTAGAGAATGCCTGATTTTTTTCATGTATAAGGTGAAGCTTGTTGAAAAATACTTGCCAAACTATGTCCATTAAAGCATAACAGAGAGGAAGTTGTTTCTCTTCTAGTTGACTAAGACTGAATGAGCAGTTGAATGAACAAATAAAAATTTCTGCTCTGGGAATACTGAGTATAAGAAAAACCTTAAACACTGTAATTATAAAATAAAAAACTGGTAGTGATGCTCATAGAATCCAGAATTTTTGCTATTTTAGATATGCTGAAGAAGTGAAAATGTAGAGAAATTACAGTTATTTTGTCTTTTTTAGGTTGGTAAATTTGCAGTTTCTATTGCAATTTTTCTAAGTTCTTACATAGTTCTCAGTTTGTATATTTAGAAAAAGCTATGTATAAAGATAATGGCACTCAACAAAGTCTGTGTTGTTTTAATGCATAGTTCAAATTTTCAACTACGTAATTACTATAAAATAAACTATATGTCTCTTTGAAATCATTTCAGAGGGGAGTAAAATTGATTTTAGGAATGCCAGCATAAGTTGAACAAGTTTATAAAGACAGTAAGAACCATGGAAAGGACTTCTAATATCTATGTTGTGCTATTTCCAACTAAGGTAGTTATTTTTATGTGGTAGTATACTGACAACAATACCCCACAGTATTAATAAGTAATGAATTACATAGTATACCATTGTAAAATTTTGTGTATTCTATAAGGTGATGATCCTAAAGAAATAATCTCTAAGAAAGAATTTAAATAATCAATACAACAGCAGCAACCGTGTGTTGTATTTTAGTGTGTTTCAACAGTTGAAAGAAAATCATAAACTGGATGAACTATGGATTTAGATGAATTGGAAGATAAAATCTTAATAAAGAATTATTGGTAAACAACATAGAAGTCAGATATCTTCACCAACATTTAAATATAATTTTTAAGTTGGAAAAATCCTACAAAAATAAACTAACATATATTTATTCATACCAGGAATAAAGTTTGATACAATATGATCTTACAAAAAAGGTTGTAAGGAAACTTCCACTTCTAGCTACATAAAATGGGCTGACATTTTGCTCTAAAAGGGAAAATCTTGATAAAATTTAAGTAGAATCAAGAAGGAAGAAACAAAATGAGGTAAACTTCAATTTTTTGATACGTTTCTCTAGAGGTATTTTATATCTCATAAGTATCGTAGGTAAAGAGTTGTATATGAAACTGTAACTAAGAGTATATAAAATATCACAGAGTTTTTAAAAATTATTTTTATTGTAGAGATACAGTGGCTCAGCCTGTAATCCCAGCACTTTGGGAGGCTGAGATGAGAGGATTGCCCGGGCCTGGGTGTTTGAAACCAGCCTGGGCAACTTGGTGAGACCTCATCTCTACAATAAATCACAAAAACTAGTCAGGCATGGTGGCATGTGTCTATAGTTCTACAAACCTGGGAGGCGGAGGCCGAAGGATCTCCTGAGCCCAGCAGGTGGAGACTGCGGTGGCCGTGAGCATGTCACTGCCCTCCAGCCTGGGCAACACAGTGAGACTCCAACTCAAAATAAATAAATAAATAAATAAATGTGAGGTACAAGTGAGGATTAACTACATAGAAAAAAACATAACAGTTCCTAAATGCACCCTTATGTACACCAGAGTAGGTAGCAAAATTTTGACAAAATTCCCAAAAATGAATGCCATAAAAGCTAAGATAGACAAGCGAGAACTCATCAAACTGAAACACTTTTGTACAGCAAAAGAAACCATTAGGAGAGTAAAGAGACAAGCCATATAATGGGAGAAATATTAGCAAATTATGCATCTGAATACCATAGAGTTTTGTGAAGGCAGAGCTGCAGAGACAAATGCTGGCAGTCAGGACCATGAACACAGACAAGAACTGAGTTTACAAGATCTCAGAAAAAACAGAAGTGTAAATGAGCCTTACATTTTTCATCACCTTTTTTTTCCCTCAGGGTACTTTTGTTCTCTGAACACAGCAATAAAAAAGGCTGATAATTAAACAAAAAGTAGTGGTAAAGAGTCTCAGAGGCTAAATGGGCCTTTTAATAGGATATTATGAAGATCATTGTTCACCAAGGGCAAATGCTACCTGGAAAGCACAATAAGGTCTTATTACAGACCTCTGAAAGGAGACATATGAAAGAGCAATTTAGAAATTGACCATCAAAATAAAATAAAATACCTATAAGAATCATTTCAATCCTAGACTAGTTAAGATCACTTGCCCCTTTTCTAATGGCATCTAGAAGCAAAATATACACTCTTCTCAGCAGAGGATTGTAACTGGGCATTTCTGACTTGAATATTTTAAGACATTGTATTCAAATGTCATCCATGATTAGAGTCACATGAAGGTTGGAATGGGGCTGAATAATTTGATTCCAAGACGAATCACTCCCCAAGCATGAACATTGTATTGACTGTTGGTAGAAGACCTCAGTTGTTTTTGATAAGTGACTCTCAACAAGTTGTCAGACTAAGACAACCTGAGTGTTGTCATAGCATGGAAGTTGGATTCCCCTGAATGAACAAAGCAAGAGTATAAGTCTTTCTTTATTTTTATTTTTATTTTTTTGAGTTGGAGTCTCACTCTGTCGCCCAGACTGGAGTGCAGTGACCGCTCCCAGCCACTGCAGCCTCGATCTGCTGGGCTCCGGTCATCCTTCCGCCTCAGCCTTCCAAGTAGCTGGAACTACAGGCGCGCGCTACCACACCCGGCTATTTTTTATTATTGTTTATTGTAGAGATGAGCTCTCACCAAGTTGCCCAGGCGGGTCTCGAACCCGCGGGCTCAGGCAATCCACTCACCTCAGCCTCCCAAAGGCGTGGGATTACAGGCTGAGCCACCAAGCCGGGCTAAGTCTTTCTTTTTTATGGTTGCCATGACTTTTACAGCTTATCTCAAAAGTCATGCTCCATCATATTATTCTGTTGGTCACAAAGGTAAGCCCTCTTTCAATGAAGGACAGTACTACATAAGGACATAATACCAGAAAGTAAAAATCACAGGAGGCTATCTTTCAGGCTGACTCCCAGAGGAATCTAAAAAAGTGAAACAAACAAGAAAAACTATTGCTATAGTCTATAATTAAAGAAAAACAAATTAAACTACATTGTGATACAATTTCTCAATTTAGTAAAAAAATTAAACAGTATGACAACCTGGTCTGTGAATAAACAGTTGTTCATGTACATTTCTAATTGAAGAGGAATTTGGCAATACACTAGAAAAGTTCGCTAGCATTAAATTCTTGACCTAGCAAACTCATTTCTATGAATTTAGACTGACAACACATCATTTACCAACTTAAAGAAGTGTATTTACATCATTGCAAATAATACTCATATAGTATTACTTGTAGCCAAAAGAAAAAGAAAAAATAAAGTACTATGCATATAAATAGGACAGTAATCAAATAATTCAATATAATGACAAACTGAAGTATTTTGTAGCTGTAAAAGTAGTAATTTCTATTAACTAATATAAAATTATTTTCAATATATACTTTGAAATTAAGAAAAATAAGCAAAAAGGAATATGTATAATAAGTCATTTTTGCATTTAATAAAAAGCATGGAAAATATATACATTTATTTTTTCAAATACAAAAACAGAGAAGGCAAACCAAAACTAAATATTGATTACCTACAAAGAATGGGGGAAATTAAGTTTGAAAATATAAATGGAGATGACCTTCTGTAAGTTTTTCCTTTTGTATAGCCCTTACTTTTGGAACTATATTGCTAGTTTATATATCAGTTTATATTTTAACTATTTTCATATTTTATTTATATGTTTTATACTATTTTATATATTTATATTACTATTTTATATACTAAAGCAAACAGACAAATTAGAAAATGATTCTATATAGCTGGAGTATGGAGAATAAAAGATGAGTTTAAACAGGTAATTTGTGACAGAAAATAGTTATTCAAATACTGTTATGTAGATTAATATATAGCACATATTTACATATATAGGTATACACAAATTCATACATGAATATATTTATAGAGATGCATGTGTATACATATGTATAGTGTATATGTATATTTCACAGCTTTGACTGCTAAGATGGCATTGCAAAGATACCCCAAGAAAAATGAACAAACTGACCTATAAGATTTAGGGTTTTAATCATAATTTCTCCTTTTCTTTCTATAAGTTACAAACAAATTTCATTTATTTATAAAATTGGCTTGCATATCTTATATATTTTTTAACAGAGCCAAAAATGACTATTATATAATTTCTGTGTTAATCTGGTGCTGGCTCTGTTGAGGAATAAGCAATGAATTTTATAAAATGGTTTTGGGAGATACCTCATAAGCTAGTCATGAGATTTTTCTTCCATTAACCATTAATGTTATTAATTAAATTAATATATTTTACAATGTTGAACCAATTTTTTATTCTTTTCTTAAATAATATGTGGTCCCGATTCATTATTTTTCTAAAGACCAGATATTTTCCATTTTTAATATTTTATTTAGGATATTTATATTTATAAGCAAGAGTGATATTAGCTTACTAATAATATTATCCAGTTTAGTATTAAGATTTCTATGTCTTAAAATGGCCCTATACTTCAAAATAGTATGTGTCTTTTGTAGGTTTAAAAGAATGAACATTATAACTGTCTGATAGATTTGCATTTCTCTTTTTCTGAAAAAAGTTTTTATTTAATTTCCTGCTGGAAGGGCTTTTGCATTTTATTGTGTTTATCCTACTGATATTGATTACTGATAATTTCCTGTTTATGGCTTTGTGATCAAAGACTGATATAGTTCTATCTCATAAAGCTTATTGATGTTCTCTATCATCTAAAACACACAGGGTTTCAATGTTAATGTGCATTTGATAAGATGAAGTATTCTCTGTTATCAGTGTATAAATGCAGTATATACTCATATGTCTATCTTATTGATCTTGTTCTTTAATTCTTCTATGTCTCTATTATTGACTCCATATTCCTTTCTTCTCTCTTTAACCTCAAAACTAATCGCTGTTCCACAATTTGAGTTTCCTCCTTACTCATGTTTTATAATCTCACTACATACTTATTTTTCTATGATAAACAAATAGCCTTGTCAAGTCTCTCTAGATAGATTGCTGAAAGTGTTCCTAAACTTTTCAAACATATACCTGAAAATAAAATAAATGAGATATACAAGTTTCAATTTTACTAGAAGTTACAAATTATAATGACTTATTTTATTTCCTTCTATAAAGTAATGTTTTAGTTTATTCAGGTCTTGCTTGCCTTTTTGTTTATTCCTCTATTATATGCAATTATAAAAGAATATTGATTGTTTCATTGTAATGATTTTTCTGCATGTGTACACTTTTAGAATTGTCAGTTATAAGTTTCTATGCAGACAGTGATTTTAATGATACATAATCTTATCTTTTGTAAATTATTTTTCTTATTCTCTAACCTTCATACCATGTTGTTTTCTTAAATTATTATGTTGGCTGAATCATCAATGAAATATTGAATAGAAACTCTAGCAATTAGCATTCTTATCTTAATCCTACTTTTTAATCAGGATGAAAATGATCTTAATGTTTCAATGTTAAATAACATTATTACCAAAGTTTTAGATAGATGTTTTGATCAATTACCAAAAGTCCCTTTGATTGGCATACATTGCTTTCAATATGAACAAAGAGAAATATTCTATTAATATTCATACATATACTAATCATTTTCTTAATATTATACATTCATGCTTTTCAGATTTAAAGCTTTCTTGATCACAACGTTATTTTATCTACACATTGATGAATTAAGTATACTCAAATTTTCATGAATATATGATCACTTTATGTAGAAGCTTTAAGGGTAATTCAAACAATATTATTAACAATGTGGGAGGTTTCTCTGTCTGTTATTCTCAGAAAAAAAGGTACAAAATATGACATATCATTTTCTTGAATGGTTGGTGTTATTTAATTTGAAACTATTTGTGACTTTTGATGCCACATTCAGTAAAATATTTAGGATGATTTATTCTGAGACAAATGTGAATGACCTAGGCCCATGGTCCCACCCCAAAAGATCCTGAGAACTTGTGCCTGAGATGGTTGAATTGCAACTTTGTTATATACTACTTAAGTCAGAAGTTACAAAAAACCATAAAGCAATACATGAGAGCTTTGCATTGTTATTTGGCCCAGAATGGCAGACATCATCAAGAGGGAGCTTGCAGGCCATAGACAGATTGAAAATTTGCTCTAAAGAATGTTGAAATCAATAAAGGAAATGTTGCTAAGATAAGGGCACAGGGAGTTGAGAGGATGTTTCTTAATATGTATGTGAAGCTTTATAGGTGGTAGCCCTGAGAGAGGATAGCAAATGTCTATCTCCTTATGGACACCCAGAAAAGGTAATCCTATGCAAATTCCCCAAGAGATGTATTTGCAGGGCCATAAAATATTTGAATTCCTCCTTTATCTGTTGTGTGGATGTTAGGCCAGAGTCAGATTGGCAAGTAAGATTGATTATATAGGGTTAATGAAAGTCAGTCTGATGAGTCATTGCAGGGCATGAGTCCCCAGGACGCTTATTTAGGAATTTGGCAAGAGAAATAGAAAAAACTTTTAGTCCTCAGACTGGTGATTTCTTTGTGCTCAGATTTATAAATGCTGACTAGATTTCTTGGTAAAATGGCTAACATTGCATCACTGGGGCACCCTCCAAAGAAACTGGTTTTATCTTTTGGAGGGAGGGCTCCTTGCAATACAGACTTTCCCCATTAGGTAAGCGTTATAGGAACCAATCAGTGTTAGTTTATCAGCTAATGTTGCTGTGAGAGGCTGTATTTGGCTTCAGTTAATTTTTTTGGATATTCTCTCAACGTATTTGCTCATTTCATGATGTGTGCACCTGCTGAGTGTCCAGCAGTCTTGGAATAAAAGCAGAATGACCCCCATGCTACCCCCTCTCATTTCACCTGATCTCACCCTGATCAACTTTTTGTTCTCTCCCTGAATGAAAAAAGCCCTCAAAGGGAAATGCTGTGGTGATGTGAGAGAGGTGAAACAAAAAAAGTCAGAAGCAGTAAAAGGCATCAAAATTGATGACTTCAAATGTTGTTTGAGCAGTGGAAAAAGTATCTCAGTTGGTGTACTGCACCCAACAGAGAACTTTGAAGGTGACTGAAGTTTAATTAAACATGTCAGAGTATATACACAATTTTTTATAAATAAAGTCCAGTTTTGTGGGGGTCTCCCTCATATTTGCATATGTTCACGATTTTTCTTTAATTATTATCATTTTGTTTTCTTTATAAAATGTCTAGCTTTGTTTATATTTCCAAATACAACCATAACACATATTCTCATTTGAATATTAGAAACATGATATATCAGCAAGTTATAGTGTCTCCCACCTCCACTATGCACAGAAATTTCAATATGAACTGGAGAAAGTTCATACCAACTTGGCAAATATAATTGTGCTGTAACAAAAAGATACAAGAATGAAACTCTTAGTAAACCTATTTTAGCCAATTTCTAGCTAGGATATTGTGCCAATGCAATTCAGAAAATGCTATAACTAAAATATAGATACACCAAGTAAGAAAACATTTCCCCCCTACAGTTCTTTCTCATTAACTTTAGAGCCTGCATGCTTTCATTTGGAAATCTTTAAGAATTTGTTTATTATTTCTAAATCTAATACATAATGGAAACATTTGTTTCTTTTTTATCTTTTCAAATTTTAAAAGATACTATAATATGTTTTCTTTCCTATTAAATTTGTTTTTCTAGATGTAGCTTTGGTTTCTGCTAACAATGAAAGATGTATCTCTGTCTTTTTGTTACATGATTCATGACTCTATTAATGGGAAATAAATGTCATTTTTAAAAACATTTGAAAGTTACATAGCTTGTTTTTTAATTGGTTTTAGTCTACTAAAAACAGCAGATAATTCATCAACTCACATAATTAACTTTTTCTAATCTGCAAATATTTATTCATCCTGCAAATATTTTTTGTCTTAATATGTTTTGCTAAACAGAACAAGAAGAATACACTGAATATACATATACTATAACTATGTAATATTGTATCTTGAACATATTAAAAAGAATCTTAATTTAAAAATTTAATGCATCATGTCAAATAAATTTTCTGAACATTTAAAATGTACCAGATCTTAGATTAAATGTTGTGAGGATTAAGGCATGTTTCTAAATTGGATGTTCTTACAAGAGCTGACCAAGTGTTTAAGTATCACAATATTTTCTTTAAAGTAACTGATACCAGGTGGGATGCAGGACAAGACCCATGGATTCTTTGATTACTTTCTAAGATGAATTTTAGAGCAACCAGAAAAGTTTGCAAACAAAGTTTATTAGAGAAAGAAGAGAGAAAAGAAGGGGAAACATACCAAAGCTGGTGGCATGGGAAAAAGAAACTGCACTTTTGCTCATTACCATAGGCCTAATATACCTTCACAATGATTGATATATTAGAGAGGGTGGGGCTTAGGTAACCATCATACTGGAGATTGACATCTCTGGGCTCCTGACAGGAGGGAAGAAAGGGGGAGTGGTATTTTCCTGACTACATTGTCTTTTGCAGGAGACCTGCCAGACTTTTCCAATTCACAAGTTCCCGAGCTAAAAGGTGGTCTTCTTATCATTTCTAAGGCTTTGGTCAGCTAAGGGGTGGTATTCAGGCTTCTATCTTCAACAGGGAACCTGAAAGTTTCTTAGTGATTATTATGCTAAACCATGAATTGAAAGTTTGGACTGTTCTAGTCTTATATCTGATAGAGTTTTCTTTTGATTTGCTGAGAGGTTGGGGTAGGCTGCAGCTTGGCTTGCAGTATAAAGTAATTTTTTAAATGTCTGAACACTTTCTAAAACCAACCTATGGGAGATGTATCTATCTATTTCTAATCAATGCTAGCTATCCTAGCTACCCTGCCTCAGTAACTTAACATTTTAAACAATACTATGCAAATGTTTTAAGATACTAATCAATTATTTTTTTATTACAGCAGTATCTCAAAAAATTACCAAGTAAAAAATAAAATCAATTTATATTAAACATTTTATTTTGCTAGGGATATAACTTGGGAGCAGTCAAAGAATTTTTACTTTCTCCTTATCCCATCCCTCCAACCTAAAACATGAATTCTGATACATCATATTTCAACTATTGTCACCATTAACTATTATAAAGATATGGAGCATTTATTCTAAAAGTTGACAAAGTTTTACTTTATTTCCCATTTCATAAAGCTAAATATATACCCAAACTGATAATTGCTTCAAGTATTTTTTTATAAGAAGCATTATTTGAGTAGAAATTAGATAATGTTACTTTTTCTTTTATACTGACAATTTTATTTCAATATTTCACTAATCACAGAGTATTTTTGGGCACTAAGATTTTTTTTTTTTTTTTGAGTTGGAGTCTCACTCTGTTGCCCAGACTGGAGTGCAGTGGCCGCTCCCGGCCACTGCAGCCTCGACCTGCTGGGCTCCGGCGATCCTTCCGCCTCAGCCTTCCGAGTAGCCTGAATTTACAGGCGCGCGCTACCACGCCCGGCTGATTTTTTTGATTTGTTGTAGAGATGAGGTCTCGCTGCCCAGGCGGGTCTCGAACCCACGGGCTCAGGCAATCCATTCACCTCAGCCTCCCAAAGGCGCGGGATTACAGGCTGAGCCACCGAGCCCGGCGGCACTAAGATTTTTCACCATACTAACTGATGTTATATTATAAAAATTAGGAATACATTTTAGTAACATTAACCTTATGCATAAAATTTGTGTTTAATATTTACAAAACTAAAATAAAATGAGATATACTTCCATATCGCAATATTTAATTTAATGAGAATATAGAATGGCAATTATTTGAGAAAAACAGCCATCTAAATATGCACTTGAAACAGCCATCTAAATATGCAACTTTTAGACTATTAAATCAAAATTATCTTCTGTTTATATAAGCAGAAAGATAAACAAGTCTACTATTCACTCTCCCAATTAAATGTACTGAGGATGGAAATTAATGGATCTCCTTCTTTCAATGAACTAAGGTGCACACCTCTGTATCCTAAAGCATCATTGAGATTTAAAGGAATCTCCTTGATACAGAAAGCTTTTATTGAAATTCTAGTATGCATCAAATGTTGTACTTAGATTGTACACATTACCTTTCTATTTTTAAATAACTGCTTGAAATGAGTATTAACTAATTCGGACAATATCTATTAATAGTAGCGGTAAAAAAAATCACAAAGTTCACCTCCTCATGAATCTTGTATTCTGGTCATGGTAAGGGATGAGGAGAGTCAGAAAAATAAGCATGACAAATTATTAAAATAAAAAAATGTAATTTAGAGATTGATAATATTTTTTAAAACAGGGAAGGGGAATAGAAAGTGTGGTTGGAAGAAGGTTCTCTTTTAGATTAACTGATCAGAGCATATTTCCCTTAAAATATATACTTTAATAGAAACCTAAAGTAGAGAAGAGATTGAGCAATAAAGATATTCTGGGAAGTGCTTTCCAAATAGAGAAAAAAAACAAGGGAAAAATCTCTTAGGGGAAACATTCCTGGCATGACTGGTAAAAGCTGTGGTGCTTGACCTATAAAGACCCCAAAAGGGAAGACACTGTGTCTGAGAGGCTGAAGAAATGACCTGGAGTCAACGGATAAGACATGGGTTTTATTTAAGAACTTACAGGGATGGGGGTCCAGAAGCTACTGGTAGGACCACTCCTGATTTTAAAAACTACACAAGTTATACAACATTTTTTCACAGGGCAGAGTGTAGGGTTGAGATGAAAAAAGAAATACATATTTTGCATACACATGATGGCTGCAAATTCTGTTTAAGGGTGGGATATTTTAGTATTATAGTGAATGGAAGATGAACTAAAAGTATCCAAAGGCTTTGGGCATTGATCTAGTTGTATCAGATCTAATCTGAACTAGTGGGGGAGGGAGCAACAACTGCCTCAAGGAAAGATGCTAAGAAAACTCACTATGAAGAGCTCACATTGTGGTCAGCAGGTACAGAGAATACTCACCCATGGCCTCAGCATTACCTCCATGCCCAGATCAAGCCTGAAGGGAAGGAGACATCCTAGATTGGCCACCCCCAGGACTCTTAACCTCCTGCTTGGGGATATATCTAAGATGTGCTCATGTCACTGAGTGTCACCTTACACTAACAAGGGAGCTAGTGTAGCCAGATGGGAGGAAGTGTGGGGAAGTGTTTGAGATGATGAGGACAGAGCAATAAAGATGTATTGGATCCCAAAATATTTTAAGTATCTGTAAGGACTTAGGTTTTTCTTTTTTTTTTTGAGTTGGAGTCTCACTCTGTCATCCAGACTGGAGTGCAGTGGCCGCTCCCGGCCACCGCAGCCTCGACCTGCTGGGCTCCGGCAATCCTTCCGCCTCAGCCTTCCAAGTAGCCGGAATTACAGGCATGCGCTACCACGCCCAGCTGATTTTTTGATTTATTGTAGAGATGAGGTCTCGCTGCCCAGGCGGGTCTCGAACCCGCGGGCTCAGGCAATCCACTCACCTCAGCCTCCCAAAGGCGCAGGATTACAGGCTGAGCCACCGAGCCCGGCTAGGACTTAGGTTTTTGAGTAGAATAAAAAGTCTATGAAGTGACTTAAGCAGGAGTTGTGGGAAAACAGAGAGACCATGACACAGAGGTTATCTTAGGAAGTAGTATTTTATTAGTACCAGGCGTGACTCAGCAGGCTAATGCTCCAAGGCTGAGCAATCCAGAGAAAGAGGAGAGGGGTTTTATATGGCAGTTTAGGTAAGGGAGGGGAGTCAGGTTTACAGCTATACATTTTTCTTTGGAATTTGCAAGGTGGTATTTAGCAAAAGCAGATTTTCAAAGAAGAAATTGTCTCCAGGTTATACATGACAAGCAGGGATTGTAAACTGATAACTTCACAAAGAGAGGATGCAGAGATAAGGTTGTGAATTGATTACTATCTTGCATTTCCAGAAAAGCAGCTTGTGGATATTTGGTTTTCTGTCCCATGTCTAGCAAGTTTGGAGCTCACAGGTTGATTTTTAAAAAGGAATAATTTTAACTGTTTTTAACCCCTTTCTGCCATAGAGTGACATATTCCTATATCATCAATAATTAGTAAGACAAACAAACAAAAAACAATATATGCTGGTGGGGATGTAGAGGAAAGACTATCAGATTTTTTTTTTTTTTTGAGTTGGAGTCTCACTCTGTCGCCCAGCCACCGCAGCCTTGACCTGCTGGGCTCCGGCGACCCTTCCGCCTCAGCCTTCTGAGTAGTCGGAATTACAGGCGCGCGCTACCACACCCGGCTAATTTTTTTTTAAATTTATTGTAGAGATGAGGTCTCGCCTGCCCAGGCGGGTCTCGAGCCCGCGGGCTCAGGCAATCCACTCACCTCAACCTCCCAAAGGCGCGGGATTACAGGCTGAGCCACCGAGCCCGGCAAGAATATCAGATTTAAAAGAGGAGTTAAAGAGTTCAGACTCAGCAAGCACTTGGAAGGAAGGAGTTGCCATTTGAGATGGAAAAGAGAGAATAATAAAATGAGAAAAAAAAAACAAACAAGCAAACAAACAAAACCCTAAGTCATTAATTCTGTGAAGAATCTTCTTTTGATACCTGCTGGCAATAGCATACAATGAATGATAAAATTGTTCACCCTCCCATTGGTTCCCATTACAGATATGCTTTTTAAAAAAATGTGCACACTTTGGCTTCATGCTGAGAATGATGATTGAAAGGAGGAAAAAAGGAAATCAGTTAGGCTACTGTGGTAACTCATTTGATAGCCAATGATAGATTGGACTAGTGGCCTTGTGATGCAGGGATCATGAAGGTGTTGAGAAGTGGTCTAGGACTCGTTGAAAGGCAGAGCTAGCTAATACAATTCTGCTGAATTATTGGATATCAAATTTTCTGTTATTTTATTTTGTTGTGAAGATGTGGGGTGCAAGTCAGGATAAGTCCATAAGTAGTTTATGTGCAGGTGAAGTTTAGGCCCCCAACTGGTTCTCATTTCCTCTGGTTTAGGGTCAGATACCCTTAGTGATGTTACATGCCCACCCACTTCCCTGGCACTATCCTGCTACTGCCAATCCCTCTCTTGTAGTATTGCGATAAATATTCAGGACTCACTTATAAGTCGGAACATGTGGTATTCAGTTTTTTTGTTTCTGTGATTTATATAACTGAGTATGATGGACTCTAAATCCATCCAAGTTGCTTCAAAGTCCACAATTATGCCCTTCTTTATGGCTGCTCACTACTCCATCGTGTATAGTACCATACACAAAAATCAACTCTAAATGAATCAAAGACCTAAATGCAAAACCTCAAAGTATAAGAATCTTAAAATATGCGGGAGACAATTTTATGTACATTGGAATAGGCAACCAATTATTGGTCA
Organism: Cephalopachus bancanus; assembly: GCA_027257055.1. Taxonomy (NCBI): domain Eukaryota; kingdom Metazoa; phylum Chordata; class Mammalia; order Primates; family Tarsiidae; genus Cephalopachus; species Cephalopachus bancanus. The sequence continues at coordinate 7,515,882 of JAPVLO010000024.1, read as the reverse complement.
TAACCCCAAAAGCATATGTCGCAAAAGATAAGATGGACAAGTGGTGTCTCATTAAACTGGAAAACTTTTGCACAGCAAAATAAACCATAAAGCATTCAGGGAGACAGCCCACAGAATGGGAAAAATATTTGCTAATTATGTGTCTGACAAAGACCTAGCATCCAGGATCTACAAGGAACTTAAACAAGCTGAAAGGAAAACAAACAACCCAGTTAAAAAGTGGGCAAAAATAGGCCAGGCTTGGTGGCTCAGCCTGTAATCCCAGCGCTTTGGGAGGCCGAGGTGAGTGGATTGCCTGAGAGCATGGGTTCGAGACCCGCCCGGGCAACTTGGCGAGACCTTATCTCTACAATAAATCAAAAATTAGCTGGGCATGGTAGTGTGCGCCTGTAGTTCCAGCTACTTGGAAGGCTGAGGCGGAAGGACCGCCGGAGCCCAGCAGGTCGAGGCTGCAGTGGCTGGGAGGGGCCACTGCACTCCAGTCTGGGTGACAGAGTGAGACTCCAACTCAAAAAAAAGAGAAATTGTGTGTGTTTTTTCCCTTTGGTAAAAAAAAATTATAGATTTCAATATGGAAGCAAAAGAGTTAAAAAGTATAATTTGAGAAACATAATACAAAAACAAAAAGATAATCCTGTACTGAATATGGACAAGGCAAGTTTTCCTTTATTTTTATATTAGAAGAAAATGATCACTTATCAAATAAGTTTATTTTGCATCTTAAAAGTTCCAGAGCAGGTGGCATTAGGAGGAATAGCAGAGGAGATTAAAAAGCTTAACCGAGGATAGGAATAAAGGAAAAGGAAAATCTCAAGAGGGTTAATGATGTCTACATATGTACTGTGAAAGACTTCTCCATGAACCATTGAAATTACACCCTTTGAACTGCTGATATCTTCAATGTATTATTTCTATCTTAATGCATGTTTAATGGTAACGGAATCTCTTCTGCAAGATAAACAAAAGTTCAATACTTTTAAAACAAAAATATTAGCCATTAAATAGAAAGTATAGAGTGTTGGCAGGGTGGCTCGAAAACATCAAAGACAGGTAGATTAGAGTTGCAAAAGGAGGTGAAACCATTCGGAACTGGTGCAAAGCAAGGGAGTGACACTTGCTAGTCAAAATGTTAGTGTTATTTTACTCAATTAAATTGGGGTTGTAGCATGAAATTTTAAGTAAGAATAATCTAGACAGCTAAAATAAGATAAAATTTCAAAAATTTCTGACACTTGTAATATACTTCAGACCAAATGTAGTGAACGTCTTAGCTTAGTGAATATTGTTGATCAGTTATGATTAATTTTCAATAATTTCATTCAGAGGATTTTACAATTTTAATTTTGTATTTAAATTATAAAAATACAGTATTTTCTTTTCATTATTTTTCCAGTAACATTTGGCATAAAATGAGAAATGCAAACTGCAAGTTGAATAGAGACTGGTCGTTAGTTGATTCTGCTACTGTATATCTCTATTTCCAAAACAATCATTATTTGTAATTATATTTTGTTTCCCTAATGATGGTTAATAAAGTGACTCCCCTAGAACAAAAACCTAGCAAAATAATTCTACACAACCTTAACTTGACAGCAATAGCTCCAGAAACAAAATTATGCCGTGACAGCAGGAAGTACTTTTCCACTGTGTCTTTTAAGGATAAGACAGTGCGTGGAGCCTGGAAAATTATCATCATCAAAAATTTGAAATTATTGGTACTTTTGCCAGACAAATCAAGCAATACAAATATTTGAGCAGTATTTGAACCAATTAACTGTATAAATTATGTATAAAATAAGATTTGTTAATCATTATTTTCGGTCTAACACAGGAAAGTATTAATTTTCAATAGCTTTGTTACAGAAAAAGCACGGATTTAATCTGTGAAGCATGCGTTTCTTAGACTGTTCTATCTTACCTGTTGGTTTGCTTTCTGTACACTTTATCATTCCCAAGTTAGGCTTTAGGCAGATAGAGGATGGGTGTCACATAAATGTCTTCAGACACAGGAATATTTTGGTTCTGAAATCATCACAGATCTTTCTTAGGGTATTCATGTTTCATTCTTCTCTGTCTTCTAAAGTATATTATCCATTGTGCCCCAGAAAGTCTATATTCCTTCCAAACAAGTTTTCAAGTTCTGTTTCAGTCCACATGACTTCCTTAAAAAGAATAAACTTCTCCCAACACCTTCTTATATTTTCTCACATAACAATTTATTATATCTTTACTTTTTCAGCTCAATCTTATCTCTACCATAAAGTCATTTTGATCCATACAATCCTTCACTTTAAGTGAAAATACAAGTCTTCTGCTCTGAAAACTTATATAAGTTTATGGCACCTCTATAATATTACTTACTTTTAACTTTTGAGGTGAGTCATCTGTGCATAATAAACAGAGTCTACTCTGCCATAATAAACACATATTCAGTAAGTAGAGGGATCATGTATTACATGTGATAGGCATCTACAAAGAAAGCACTAAATTCTTGTAGAATATTCAGTGTTGAGTTTTAAACATAGGAGCACATAATTCTATACAGATTTAACAAACCCTTGTCAGTAGATATTGATTCTGCTTTACTACCACTAACCTATCTCTAGTAAAATCTGGTGATAGTAAGGATAGAGAGGACAATCTATATAATTGGCTACTTAAGTTTCCAGATCTCAGAATAAATTGTATAGTGAACAAGGAGAATGAGCCTCCTCAACTTTTTAATTCAAGGATGTTGGTTTGTTTATATTTTGACACAGATGCCAATAAATAAAACAGGGAATGCAATGTACATATGAAGTCATATCTACCATAAATTGATCAGAGCATATAGGAGAAAGAATAGACTCTCAAAATCCAGTAACTCCCACTCACATAAAGACCCAAAGTAAATCGTATGTTCTTACTCTAATGTATTTCTTTATGACCTCACCAATTTGCCTTTATACTAATAGTTTGCCAAAATCTTTCCTAGCGCATTCAGAGGAGTTAAGTGATAAGTGGCTCCAATAACATTCTGATTATTTCCTTTATCTTCATTACTGTATGGTGAGAAGTGCAATGAGCATAGTCAACATTTATTGTATCTTAGCTTTAGTACTATAGTAATTACATTTTTCCTTTTATATTGAATTATTTCACTTCTTTAGTCAAAATAATGCAAATTATTTCAGGATTTTATCAATTTTCTCTACATGTTTTGTCTCTCTTTTCTAGTAAGTTATAAGTCTTGAATATACTCAATTTTGAATAAATTCAACTAAATATATCTTTAATTAATTTCTATCTGTCCCCAGAAAGTGAATTCCATCTCTGAAAATCTAACCTCTAAATAATAAATAACTGACCTTGCCTATAATGTTAATTATTATTGACATTTATTATAAGTATACACACACACACACACACACACGAATATAATTGTTCTGAGAAAAGAAATGAAAGACTTAATATACAAATAAACAATGCCTAGCACAGACCGCCTATAAAAATAGAACTGACCCAGAATCTATAGTTAGTCCAGAAAACCAGAAGACACACTCTGTAGTAATTGGTCCCAAACTATTTTCTAATATTGTGTAATGCAAACAATCACTATTTTAATGCTTTATAGTGATTAATATATATTAAGTGCTTTTCATCGTTTTAATTACTTGCCAGAATCTATCATTTGACTTACAAGTAGTAGGTGCTAAGTAAATATTGGTTAAAAAAGTGGACTAATATTCTTTGATTTTCTAATCATTTATTTCATGTTATCTTGGCAGCTATAGTAATAGCCTAATAAAAACTTACTCATGTGATATCATTGGTTTATAAAATAATTTTTTAAAATTAGAACTTATATGTTCTATTGACTTTGCTGAAACATGTAATTTATAAGTTGCTATATTATCAAATATATAAATCAAGGTTTTTTCCTAGGATTAATTAAACAGTTGCTTACTGGATAGAGTGATCAATACAATCAGGGGAAAGCTCAATTTTGTTTTTACATTCCAAATATCTTCAAGTAGATGCTCTTTGTTTGCTTGATTATTTTGCTTGTGTGTCTTTTGAAATGTTTTTCAGTGACTTGAATATCTCTATGTATTACTTCCAAGGTTAAACTAACTAAATCACTATTCCTTCCCAGTATCCATGTGTATGATACCGAGTGCAATTAGGCATCATTTTGTTGGTTGATAAAATCCTACCAAGCTTTTTTTAAAGGTGGTTTTCAATTTTATCAGGTTTTTAAAAAAATCTCCTACTCACAACTAAAAACTTTGTAATATTTTTGTATTTTTTTGTTGTCTACTGCTATTCTCTTCAATTTCATACATTTCATTCAAGTGTATACTAAAGGTGGGGAAATATGAGAAGGGCTGAAATTAAAAAAAAATAAACTATAGCTTCTATTAGATATTTAGTAGGCATTCTATAATATTTGAACTTTCATCTTGTCTTTTATTTTCATTTTTTTTTGCTTGTTTTCTGTTTTAATGCAGTATATGCAATATATTAGAAATTTAAAATGGAAGTGTCTTCTTAAAGTGTTATTTTTGAAATAATTTCAAGAATCTAGTATATTTCTAGTTCAGGGTATTATTTTTCCTAAAGTGACAAATGATAATGATGAAATGATGCTGATAATGATAGTGAAGTAATTTTAATCGAGGATAACCTATTATTTTACTTTTTGTTTTGAAACAGATTTAACTTAAAAAATACCTTACATTACAGCATTCACAATGCTTAGGTAGTTGTTTTATTTTATTTTTTCCCCACCGTCCTCCAATACATTATATTCCCTTATTGTGTAGAAAGAGGATTGCCCTTGTAGGTAAATCTAAACTACCGTTTGCTGTGTATCAGCATTTTCTTTAATTCTCCTTTAGGGGACCTTTCCTTTTTATTTCATGATAAAGCAGAAAAATAGAATGAGCCCAAGGGTGTTATTTAATTACATGCTTTCTCAGCTAGAAATCAAATAGGTCACTTTTCACTGAATGAAACCTTAATGATAAAGGAAGAAGGCATCAGAAATATTATTAGAATAATGATAGTCAAAGGAAATTTTTTCTGATACCAGACAAATTGAGATAATTTTCCAAGTCTCCACTAATAGTAACCAGTAGGATACCCCTCAAGGTTGACTTCCCAGCCCAAGCCATTAATGCCATTATTTTTTTCCTATTAAATCTATGTCTGTCCTCCAATTCATAGTGTTGAACTTTCAGTGATGAAGTCAGTACATGAGTTTCATCCCTATGGCCATAAAAAACTGCACAAGAAATAATGACCTGACCAAAGACAATTTTAATATATGTCCCTGGATTTAAAATTGGTATTAGATGATTAGTTTCTAAGAGATTATAGTCTAAGATGTGCTGACTTCTTCAAAAGAGAAATTTTAAAATGTGTGTCTTGTAGAAACAAAGTTGCGAGAAAAATAACAAATACAGGTTACAACCAAAGAAGGATACTGTAGATAAACATTGAGAACCATAAACAAGACTATCTTGAGTTTTTGATGTATTTCTATTTTCTATTCCAATTGATTTCTGAGACATGGCTATATTTTGGCCCATTGCTTATTTGAATTCTCAAAATAAAGCTTTTTGTAATTCTAAAGCTCAAGCGGTTTCTTTTCATTACAAAATATTAATATAAAATCAAGGCCACATAGGCCAACAACATAGCCTTGACCAGAGGTGAACTATTTTTGCAAATTAGGCTATGCAAATTTCTATTATTCCAGGTCATAGAGTATAGTATCCTAAAATATATTAAACCCATGAATTCTCAAAGTGACAAACTGACAAAAGGAAAGCAATTCTTGGATACATATAGAAATGTTAAAATGTGAATTTTAGGTCAGAAACTTCTAGGATCATATCCAATAGGCATATATACTCCATGGTCTATTTTTCTCCTAAATTTCAATTGTTTATCTAGATAGTTTTCAATTCAGGTGATATCATATCTCCCTAATTGTATAAATTGCCTGGAGTATCAGTAGAGGGAGAAAAAATTATCAATGGTGATCCCAACCCAGAAACACCATTCCAAATAGCCTATTTGGTCAAGCTAAGAGTGTTGTGATCTGTGCTGAAACTACCACTGCAACAGCTTACGTTTTGCCCTCTTCACCCTTATCTGTTCTTTCTTAAGTAGAGTGTCTTATATTTTGTCAACAGTAAACCTTTGGGATAAGAATAATATTCCTCATTATACAACTGAGTAAACAGGGTCAAAAAGTTACTTGATTGGAAGTAGATGAATGGGGACTAGAACCCAGGCCTGCTGTACTCTAGTAGACTACCTTCCTACTAACTCATCACTCCATCACTGGGAGGGCAGATGAGGCTGCATAGTGAGATAATGTGGCAAGTCAGAATTGTACTGAACTCAAATACATGTCCTAACATCTGCTTCTGAGGTACTGAAGCTCCTTTAGCTGCTGTGGATTCCCTGTTGCTAAAAAACAAAACAAAACAAAAATGTTAATAGGATGCAGCATCTGTTTTCAACTTTAAAGTTTGAAACATTACTCTTTGAGCTGGTAACCTACAAATTGGATATATACCCAGAGTAATAAGAGAATAAAACAAGCATATATAAACCTGAAGTGACAAGTGTACCGATAGAATGACAATAAAGTTGTGACCAAGGTATTTGAAATATAGAGGGAAGCAAAAAGTAAGTCTAAGAATGGAAGATAAAGTTTCAACAGAACATCATAAAGAATATTGGTTTGATTTATAATTTTATAAAGACTTTCATTGTAAATTATTTCTACAAAACTTTTTTTATGATACATGCAGGACACACATGCACAGCACAACAAAAAACATGTAGTCACTATTCCTGCTGATACGCTTGACTTTTTTCCTCTATAGCATTTTCATTCATTATTCATTCACTTACTTTCCATTTCCAATAAGAATATATATTCAAAAATAAAGTGCCAGTTTTTAAATTCTAAAAGAAATATAACCTGATAGCAGAGCAAGTTTTATTTTAAATATATACTCAAAAATTATATATATTCATCTACAATGTATTCATATTTAATAGTTAGGTAATCTTCAGAATATTAAGTAGATAAAGCTATTATTCTCCCCACTTTTTAAATTTCCATGCTAAGTGACTTGTGTGGGGTCATGTAGATAATTGGCCTCTTCACAGCATAGCAATCTCAAAGCAGTTGGACATCTTGAAAGGTGGCTGGCTTCCAAGACAGAGCTTCTAAAGTAATAAATGTGGAAACTCTATATCTTTTAATGCATAACCTAAACAGTTATGCAAGTTTGCCAGATTCTGTTGGTCAGATCAGGTCACAAAACCAGCTTGTTTTCAAGGGAAGAAAAAATAGACTCAACTCTTTGTAGTAGAGGTCATGAATAAGTTGTATAATATTCAATGCATCTCATGGGTCTAGTCATCCTAGAATCCTTAAGACCAGCAATCCTTAAGATCAATTTTAAAGATAATAATAATCAAACAAAGGCCTCCCTGGTTCACATAGCATATAACATAGTTTGAATTTGATGTATGCTTTTCAAGCAAAGTAAATAATTTACACAGTTCTACAATATATCTAGTATCAATACCTGGCATTAATAATATCAATAAAGGCTATAACTTACAAGCCAATAGAATGTCAGATAACCGGTTTTCTTTAGCACTTTAGATTTCAAGAATTCTAAATTTAAATGAGATAGAGCTCATTATATATATACCAGTTCTTTACTATTTAAAAGTGATCTTACTATGAGCAAATTGTATACCTACTTTTCAAGGTAGTGAGAAGCTATTTAAATATTAAGGTACTTAGCAAGATATAAAACAAGAGGTTGAAACACTTGTCTTTGTCAGGTGTCGAGTAAACGATGAAACACTTATGAAAATTATTTTATAAGAACCAGTGGAAGAGCACATAATGTACATAAATTGTAAGTGATGTTGGGATGCATACTATGAAAAAGATAACTAGTCTCTGTCATGCAGAAATGCGTGATTACAAATGCACAAAAGTCTTGCTGCTATTCCAATGGTAGGAGGTTAAATACTAGGAGTAGATTTTGTATTGATGCTTTTATATTTGTAAGCTATGGTATGTATTTATTAGTCAGGTGAAATGGGGAAGACGTTTTAGAATCTAGCCTTTGACCAGGAAAAAAAACCAGATTTTTTTCAATACAAGCCTCCTAGAAAGAATTTAGCATTACAGAAAACTTAATTGGTAATCATTAACTGAATTTTGCTACCAAAATTTCATAGCAACCTCAAAGGTTAACTCTAAAATCTTTGTTCTGTGTTTTCAGTCTTTCTGAATTTTGAGTCTCTATATAAAATAGCTAAGCAGCCACACTGACAGGTTCCATTTTCACCTCAAATTTGCATTTCTACAACTGAATTTATAATTTTCCTGATAAAACCAATATCAGGCCTACCTTAATTATTCAATCTTTAGTATCTTTACAATTTTTTCTAGATATTTCTTTCTTTTTATTGTTACAATTAACACTGTATCTCAGGCCCCTGGGTATTACCTGGAACACTGAAATAATGTATTCACTTTTCTTCCTACTTCCAGTTGGGTTATTGAGATTCACTTGTATGGTACCTACTAGGTTTTCTGAAATAATAAGTTATCATATTGGATTTATTCAAACTATCTACTAGACCCAAACTACTTAACCTGGTATATAATACTCCCAAATTACAAAATGCAACTTTTTCCTCTGGTTTTAGTTCTTATTTTATACACAATCCATCACTATTAGGCAAAATGGTCTGTCCATATTTTTTTTCACAGATTCAATGTTTTTCTTGCATAGCCTTCCAACTCTCCTCCCCTAAGGACAATGTCCTCATGTTCTAGCTCCTCGAGTTATCAATATAAACCTACCTATTAATGTTTGTCTGTATCCATTGCCTTCCTTGGCATTCCACCACTACTCCCACTTCAAAATTCTCTCAGTGAGGATCTGCTCTTCTCTGTAACTGCTGGTATTTATTTCCATCTCTCCCCGATCAATTTATCATATTTTATCTTATGCCACTTATTTTGTTTCCATTTATTCTTTTCTTGTCTCTTTAGAATGTAAGAACACTGAAGTCAAGGAAATCTGTTTCATATTTATCTGTGTAACATGGGTGCTCAGTGTTTTTTGTACATCCAGGTGATAAATATAGTTAACTGAGACACGATAATACCACTTGGATTTGTAAAAATAGGCATGTAGTACTATGAAATAAATTTTCTGTTCTATAAGGACCTAATTCCAAGCATCATTTTAAAGTGATATTTGAGCCGGGCTCGGTGGCTCAGCCTGTAATCCTGCGCTTTGGGAGGCTGAGGTGAGTGGATTGCCTGAGCCCGCAGGTTCGAGACCCGCCTGGGCAACTTGACGAGACCTCATCTCTACAATAAATCAAAAAATCAGCCAGGCATGGTAGTGCATGCCTGTAATTCCAGCTACTTGGAAGGCTGAGGCAGAAGGATCACTGGAGCCCAGCAGATCGAGGTTGCAGTGACCGGGAGCGGACACTGTACTCCAGTCTGGGCAACAGAGTGAGACTCCAACTCAAAAATAAAAATAAGAAAATAAAAATAAAATAAAATAAATAAAGTGATATTTGAATTGTCTATAAAAAGATCAGATGCCAGGCAGAGAACAAGATGTTGCTAAATTATTGTAAAATAATCAATCTCATTTTGTGACTAATTAAAAGACTTTAATTATTACAGGAAAATATTCACTAGCTGTAAATCATACTCTAGAAAACCACTAGGAATCTTTTTCAAAATACCCACCTATATCTAACAGGCAAGCCAGAAAACACACACACAAGAAAGCTTAGAGCATGTCATGTTGCTGGGCATATGAAGAGAAACATGTCAAATAAATGTTATTTATAAAAGAAAAAAAATATCTTAAGGTAACTTATATCTGTTTAACACTGTTTTATAGGCAGTACTATTCATTTCATAGTACTGGAGAAATTAAAGTCAATGATTTTTTAAAAATATTTCTGTGATTCTGTACATTCTGTTCTTATATAACCTGAAGTCATAGTCAACATTATCACAGTATAACACAGTATGTAAAGGACCCTCCCTAAACATATGGAATAGATGAAATTTTTAAAAAATCATAAGCAACCAGGTAGACATTTGCTGAGCTGAAGGAAAAGATTGATTATCTTTCTAGTGAGAAGCTGAAAGCTGCCTCTAAATTCTTGAAAGCTGATAATGCTTCCATTGTTGTTATGGTTTCTGGCAAGCCCATGTGTATCAAGAACTTCTCTGACTATCCTCCTCTGGGTTGATTTATTGGTTGTCATATAAAACAAACAGTTGCTGTGGGTGGATAAGAAGCTTGTTGAAACTGGCAAATTCACCAAATCTGCCAGGAAAGTTCAGAAGGCTAACTGAATACAATCTCTGATAGCTACTACTCTAGTCTTAATCATGATCAAAGAACAGTCTTAGAACTGTTGGTTTCAATGTTCACTTAAGTTTAATAGTAGAAGCTGGGTTGATGAAAACAATGCTTTGGAAACCTTCAGAAAGAAAGTTTACAAACTATTTTGTTTTTTTTTTTAAGAGTGGCAATGTTAGCCAGGCTCAGTGGCTCAGCCTGTAATCCCGCGCTTTGGGAGGCTGAAATGAGTGGATTGCCTTAGCCCACGGGTCGAGACCCAACTTGACAACTTGGCGAGACCTCATCTCTACAATAAATCCAAAAAATTAGCCGGGCATGGTAGTGCGCGCCTGTAGTTCCAGCTACTTGGAAGACTGAGGTGGAAGGATCGCTGGAGCCCAGCAGGTCGAGGCTGCGGTGACCGGGAGTGGCCACTGCACTCCAGTCTGGGTGACAGAGTGAGACTCCAACTCAAAAAAAAAAAAAAAAAAAAGTAGCAATGCTATTATTTTTTAAATCAGTGCTTTTTAATGGAAAAAAACAAAAGTCTGTCACAGAATTTTGAGACCTATTAAAGCAAAGTTTAATGAGAAAAAAACCACTCATTTTCAGAAATGCGAGTAAAATATATCCTTCTCATATTGTTTATCAAGAATTGAATGATTACTTCATTTGAATATCAGTCAGCACTTCTGTGACTTACTAAATGGGAATTCTAGCAAAACAACAGTTTTTTCAAAGAAATACAAGCATGACTTGAAAGTTGGCTATCAAGATTTATTTTTCTTTTCTCAATCTGCTGTGATTTCTTTCAGATGTCATAGGTGATGTGGTGCCTGTGTCCCAGAGATAAAGTGAAATGAACCCAAGTTAGAGAAGAGAGAGGATGACTGACAGACGATGGGCACTTGGGCCCTTGTTAGCCCTGTATGTGCTGCCTCTGGGATGCCTTTCCAGTGCCAGTTGGAGCAAGTCCACACTGTCCAAACTGTCAGGAGCAGTTCTGTGATATGTGCTTCCACAGAGTCCCTGCAACCAAGGAGAAGGATAGACACCCTCTGCATTGAGAAATCTGTTCTTTCAATTATTCTGTTTTAGCATAGCTTTTATAAGTTTCTATATGTACTAATGCAAAATAAGAGAAGCATAATTTCCCTAATTATACCCTGTGGTGCCTACATGCTTTATAAATGTTTAATCCTCCATGATATTATTGATTTCCATAGTACATCTCCTGTAAGCCAGATATATAATATATGTTTCATTTGTTAGATTTGCAAGCAGACATTATTTGGCATTCAGTGAGATATACAATATTTTGAATATGTGATCAAATGGACTAGAATTAGGAACGGAAACTAAATGAGAAACATAAAAGCATAAGTGTTCAAAAAATAAATTGCAATAAACCACATGATCGTTTAAAAAGAATAATATAACTTCCAAAGAATCTGAAATTAAATAAATATATATACATATGTAATAGCTTATTCTGAAGAATAATGAACAAAATTGCCAGTGAAGAGGATGTCAAATATTAATGTTATCAGTTACTAGCTATACAATTGTCTAAAGTAAAAATAAGCACTCAAAGAATCAAAACCAGTCCCTATCCATCAAAACAGTAAATGAAAGAAAATGATTCTGTTATGCACTCTCAAATACTAAAAAATTAATAAAGGCTTATTTATTGGACTTATGCAAAAATTGTATATCACAATTCAGATGAGACATATTACTACAAGTACAACAGCAAGCAAATGATGTAGCCATCACTGTAATCTTAGCTTTCAGTTTCGTTTGATTTTGGTTTTACTTTATGTTAAGTGAACTTCTAAAGACACAAATATACATGTGATAAGATTTTAAATTTTTTTATCAGAAACTGTAGGGACTAATGATAGCTATGAAAATGGATAAATGATAAGAAATGAACACAAAAGATACAAAAAATTGTAGTTAGATTGACTATAGACTTACATATTTAAAATACTGATTTAAAATTAGGAATATTTCTGCACTGATAAAATGAGGCAAAACATATTTGACTGATCTTCAGGGAAAATTCTGAATCAATGTACTTCTGCAAAATGTGAAGAGTAGAAACATGAAAATATCTCAATTAGACATTAACCCAGCCTCTTTGGGAAACATTGAAATCAATTTCTTTTTCACTTACCATTAATCCATTGATTTCATCTTTGAATTGATCATAACTCTAACTATAAAAAGGTAAGTTCAAGTTTTTTGACATTTAAAAGCACTTACACTTGGAAAATCTATTTCTGAAGAAACAGTTTTTAAGTAGTTTTAAAAAACTAAATGTGGTTATTTTCTGTGAGATGAAAGAATTTTTGGATGAATATATACAATTTTCAATCTCTTGAAAGTGTATTATTTTTAGATGACACATATCTGATTGCTTTTAAGTCTTTTATTCAATTTATTCAACTTCTTATACCACTCCATACTTTTATTCTGGGGAAATGCTTACATTAGAAAAGCATGTGTTGATACCAGGAGTGAGTTTAGTTAGAAATGTGAACACTCAAGTTCGGAAAATAGTAAGTTTCTATTTTTGATAATAATATACTTCAGATAATGATGTGACTGTATTTACTTGTATTCATCATATATAAAAATGTGAATTTTGGCAAAGCTGAATAAGCCCTGTAATAAATTAAATCAATAGACCCTAAAGTAACTGTCAATGCAATTTTTAAGAACTAACAATGATAGTTATTAATATTTTTGTGTAGAATCATGTACTTATATGGCTATGTAGTAATGAAAATGTAGTATAAAGTAAATAATAAATATTAAGATTTAAGATATTATTATGTAATTTATAGGTAGCATGTTTCATCATAAATATATAGATATTTGCTAAAAAAAATTGAGATATTTCATCATTGCATTTAGAATTAACCAAACCATTTGAAATATGTTTATTTCAGTTTAATTATTCTCTATTAGATTGAGCATCTATTTTTGGAAATAGTATATATTTATTTGACATTCTTATATCCCTTAAATAAGTCCAGATATTTATTCTGAGAAGGAAAAGGAATAAGTAACTCTTTTATTATATAAATAACAAAGTTTGAAGGCGAATACAGTTTCTAATTAAAATTGAAAAAATAGAGAAACAATAATAAATTACAGAAGATAACATTTAATTTAGGTATAAAAGACTAATGAAAAATTTATTCCAAAAATTATTGTGATAGAAATTGATATTTTATTGTAAATGAGTAAATGTTTATCAAGAAAACGGTAGCATTGACCATTTCATTGTGTAGTCACCACTGTTTTCCCAGAACCTGTGAGTACCTGGCATATAGCAGATACTTAATAAAAAATGGTTAAATTAACGCATTGATGAATATATTCCTTTTATTTTCCTGTATTACATGATTATATGTCTTCACTTGTAGCCAGCTTTCACTTAATAAAGGCTTATAGGCCTTTTTGACCAACTAAAATCATAAAAAAGAGAGAAAATTTACATTTGTTCATGTCAATTTTTGATAAGGGAGAAAGGAAAAGCCATCATATAAATGAAAATATGCTGTAATTTATATAAGAAATAATGTCAATTAGAATTAAAATTCTATGTATATTTTATAATAAAATAATTTGACATACTTCCTAACCAAGTCTTTTGTATTATAAACATTTGAACTCCTTATAACTATCTGAAATATGACAAAACGTATGCCTAAATATGTGTCCAAGTCTGAATATATAATATATAATGTGTTTGTCTATGGCTGTGCTATACTTAAACTTTTAAAAATATTTTTTATTTTATTTAAGATGTGGGGTACCATATGTTCTCACTCATAGGCAGATCATGAACATTTATCATTGTACTATACTTAAAGATTAAAACAATCCAAGGAACTAATCTGAATTGAAATGCAGAAAAAGATACTCTAGCACTGGGGTGGTTCACACAGGTGAGTGAGTAACTGGGAATAGAGAAGACATGATAATGAAGGTAAATAAACGGGAATTAGAAAATCAGTCACCAGCTGGAAAGGACTCCAGCTCGTGTTTAGGACTCTAATCATCCAGTAAGAAAGCACTTCTATCAATTTTAGCTCAAGAATCAATTTTTTTATTTGTTTGTTTTTGTTTTTGTTGAGTTGGAGTCTCACTCTGTCACGCAGACTGGAGTGCAGTGGCCGCTCCCGGCCACCGCAGCCTTGACCTGCTGGGCTCTGGTGATCCTTCCGCTTCAGCCTTCCAAGTAGCTGGAACTACAGGCGTGCGCTACCACACTAGGCTAATTTTGTGGATTTATTGTAGAGATGAGGTCTCGCCAAGTTGTCCAGGCGGGTCTCGAACCCGCGGGCTTAGGCAATCCACTCACCTCAGCCTCCCAAAGCACTGGATTACAGGCTGAGCCACCGAGCCCGGCAAGAATCAATTTAACACTTCTTTAACTTTAACTACTACGTTCCATAACTCAGTTTCCTTGGAGAAAGAGATAAGGCGATATTACAAAGTAATACACATATTCTTAGGATTTGTGACTATCATTTCTCAGAGGAAAGCAGAGAACCTTGATTGACAATTATTCATACACTTAACAAATATTTGATGATTTTTCATTATGCACAGAGCACTCTTCAAATATTTGAATAAAAACTTGAGAAAAAAGTTAGAAAGAGATGCATGAAAACATCTGAGTAAAGACTTTTTCAGACAGAAGAAACAAAAAGTGTAAACGCCCAGTGGTATTGAAGTGAAGAGAGAGTGAGGGAGCATAGTAGTAGGAGATAAGCTCCAAGAAAGCAGGGGACTGAGCCCTTAAATTCCAGCAGGGGCTTTGATTTTAACTGTAAGATGGGAAAAAATGAAAAGTTTTGAAGAGTAGTGATGTGGTTACATTTCTTTTTAACAGCATCATGATAGCTGCTCTTTGGAAAACTGATTACAGAGAGGTGAGCCTGGGAAGCAGGAAGACCAGTTAGGAGGCCCCTGCAGTAATTTAGGTGAAAGATAACTGTAGCTGTGGAGATAGTAAGAAGCTCCTAATTATACATTAAAATTAAACTAGTTTTAACATTAGACCAGCAGCATTTGCTGAGGTCTTAGATATAAGGAATCAATATAGTAGCCCAAGATCGAATGCAACCAGCAAGAGTATTAATATTTCCCCAGAGGTAAATAGAGATGCTTCCACCAGAAGAAGGAACAATAATGCTTAGTATTGTGAGACACAAATATCCACAGCAGCTACCAAGAAAGCATGCCAGACATTATACAAAAAGAGAGGAGGCCGGTTATCACAGTGTGGTACAAGGCCAGGGACAGATCATCAGTGGAAACCATTGGATATTAATGTCAAGAATGTGTACTACATTTTATTAAATTTTTCAAAGCCAGGATCTGGACTGGCTATACCATTTGGAACAGGACCATGTATACAAGTTTTTGCCAAGCAACTCTTTCTGTTGGTAAAAAGGGGAATAAAAGGCTGAGACATAGTAGAGGAAAATGTAAAGTGTACTTGGCACATCTCTTAGCATTTAAAAGGAAATGAGAATTATTAATTACTAGGCAAGTGTCAGTTTTATTTTATTGTCTAGATGCTCAATGCTGATAACTGACCCCTGGGCAATAAAAGTTCCTGATTTTTTTTTTTCCCCATGAGTAGAGAAAACAAGAATTGCGTGAGATCTTTTTCAAGTTATACAACAATGAAAGATATAAGGACAGGAATTGTTTCTATCCTAAACGTTCTAGCCTGGAGCAACTCAAGGTGTTTCAGTTAAGATCTTACTTGAGAAACTAAAATGAATTCAATAAAAGTCAACTGACTTTTCTAACCAAAGGACATTATTATCATGTGAGTAGAGACGATAATATATTTTAACACGCAGATATTTGACCTTTTAAAATATTCTGTGAAATAAAATGAGACAAAGAGTATTTTCTAAATAATTTATGCTTCACATAACAGCATTTTGGTCAATGACGAACCGCATATGTGACAGTGGTCCCTAAGATTATAATACAGCTGAAAAATTGACACCCAGTGACATAGTAAACATAGTGATGCCACAGCACAGTCATTATCATGTGTTTGTGTTGATACTAGTAGAAAAAATCTATTGCCAGTCACATAAAAGTACAGCACATACAATTATGCAGAGTACATAATTCATGATCATGATAATAAACAACTATGTTACTGGCTTATAAATTTACTATACTATATTTTATTGTTATTTAAAAATATACTCCTTTTACTTATAAAAAATAAAAAGCTAACTGTAACATAATTTCAGGCAGGTCTTTCAGGAAGTATCCCAGAAAAAAGCATTGTTATCATTAAGAGATGACATCTCCACATAAGGTGTTGTCCCTGAAGACCTTCCAATGGGATAGAATGTGGAGATGGAAGAGGTAATGATATTGATAATCCTGGACTTGTGTAGGCATAGGATAATGCCTCTGCTTGTGTCTTAGTTTTTGACCCAAAATTTTAAAAGTTAAAAAAGATTTAATAGTAAAAAGCTTATAAAATAAATATATAAAGAAAAATATTTTTACAACTGCAAAATGTGTTTATGTAATAAGTTGTGTTATTGCAAGAGTCAGTGAGTTTAAAACTTAAAAAGTTTATAAAATCTGAGTTACCAGAAGTTTAATTTAGTGTAACCTACGTGAAGAGTATTCTGCAGTGTACAGTAATATTCTAAGCCTTCACATTCACTCACCACTCACTCACCCAAAGCAACTTTGTCTTATGAGCTCCATTCGTGATAGCTTCACTACACAGGTATAACACTTTTTGTCACTTATGCCATATATTTATAGAAACATTTCTCTATTTAGATATGTTTAGATTCACAAATACCATTGTGTTACTGTCACCTACAGTATTTAGTAGAGTGACATGCTGTGCAGGTTTGTAGACTAGGAGCAATAGGATATACCATATAGCCAAGGCATGGAGTAAGCTATGCCTTCTAAGTGTGTGTTAAGTAACTCTTCACTGTTTGCACAATGATGAAATTGCTTAACGGTGTCTTTCTCAGAATATATCCTCATTGTTAAGTGAAGCATGAGTATAGATAAATAAACATAATTTTAAATGAAATAATATTGAGTGAGTGAGTATTGTTGGTCAGCTGGGAATGTTAACAAATTAAGATGACATTATTCTTTTAATTTAAAGACTACAAATGCTATTTGAAATAGTGGTTAATATAAATAATTTTGCCTCTATCTTTTACACAGTAATATGTAAAGGCAATAATTGGAAGAATACATATCTGCAACGCCAGCACGGCAAGTTAAACACTACTAGATATATAGTGTACAATCAGGACTTGTTGACTAATTGACCATAAGCTTAATTTTGTGCTTACTTCTTAAAAAGTTACTTTCCATTTTGATTCTTTGTTAGTATTCGCATAAACAAAAGGGTGTTTTATGGTGGTCTTATTTTTGTTTTAGTATTAATAATTCATTCAAATCAATTCCAGTAACTTCTAATCCCCCCTTTATTTTCTGTAGGTATCTCTGATGCATGCTACTTATCTGAAAGAACAGATATACATGATATAACAAATAAGAACAGATATACATGATATAACAATCCCAGGTTAGAAAACTCTGAAGCAACCACCATGAAGTAAATAATGTGCTTGTCACACAACTGTTTTCAAGATCCTTCAGGCTAGTTCCCTTCTGACTTCTTTTTTTTTAATTCATGGGTGATCCGAATTGGACATATTTATGAATTTCACGTGACTTTTTATACACCTATACAATGTGGAATGATCAAATCAGAGTAATTGATCTATTCATTATCTCAAGCATTTATCTTGTGTTGTGTTGAGACCATTACAACTTTTCTCTTCTAGATATTTTGAAATATACAATAATTATTGTTAACTATAATTTTCCTGATGCACTATCAAATACTAGAACTTATTTTTTATTTACCTATATTTTTTGCTTATTAATCAACTTCTCTTCATCTCTCCCCTTTTCCTTTCCCAGCCTCTGCTAATCAACATTCTACTCTGTCTCCGTGAAATCCACATTTTTAGCTTTCTCATATGAATGAGAACATGCAATATTTTTCTTTATATGTCTGATTTTTTTTAGTTAACATAATAACCTGACCTTCAGTTTTACCCATGACCTTGCAAGTGACAGGATTTTATTCTTTTTTTTTTTTTTTGAGTTGGAGTCTCACTCGGTCGCCCAGACTGGAGTGCAGTGGCCGCTCCCAGCCACCGCAGCCTCGACCTGTTGGGCTCCGGCGATCTTTCTGTCGCAGCCTTACAAGTAGCTGGAACTACAGGCGCGCGCTACCACGCCCGGCTGATTTTTGATTTATTGTAGAGATGAGGTCTCACTGCCCAGGCGGGTCTCGAACCCACAGGCTCAGGCAATCCACTCACCTCAGCCTCCCAAAGGCGCGGGATTGCAGGCTGAGCCACCAAGCGCGGCAGATTTTATTCTTTTTAATGGCTGATCAATATTACATTTTATACATATACCACATTTTCTTCATCTAGTCATACATTGATGAACAATTCAGTTGATTGCATATCTTGGCTATTGTGAATAGTGCTGCAATAAACATGGGAATGCAGTTATATCTTCTATACACTAATTTCTTTTCTTTTGGATATATACTGAATAGTGTAACTGCTGAATCATATGGTAGTTCTATTTTTTGATATTTGAGGAACTTCCATACTATTTTTCATAATGTCTATACTACTTTGCGTTCACCAAAAGTGTATAAGAGTTCCCCTTTCTCTATATCCTCCCAGCTTTATTTCTTGTCCTTTTGATAACAAGTCTTTTTAATTAGGGTGATGTAATCTCATTGTGGTTCTAATTTACATTTCTCTGATAATTGGTGATGTTGATCAAATTAACTAGCTTCTGAAAGGAAAAGAAGCCATCAAGAAGGCAGGGAGACACCCCATAGAATGGGAAAAAAAATTGTCAACTGTATATCTGACAAAGGCCTAACATCTAGGATCTACAAGGAACTCAAAAGTGCTGATAGAAAAAACAAACAAACAAACAAAAACAACCCCTTTAAAAAGTGGGCAAAAGACATGAATAGTCACTTCTCAAAAGAAGATATATGGGCAACAAACAGATACATAAAAAAGTGCTCAGCCTCACTCATCATCAGAGAAATACAAATCAAAACCACATTGAGATACCATCTAACCCCAGTAAGAATGGCCATCATTAATGAAACAAACAGCAGATGCTGGCAAGGATGTGGAGAAAAGCGAACGCTTCTACACTGCTGGTGGGAATGCAAACTTGTACAACCTCTCTGGAAAACAGTCTGGAGATTTCTGAAAGAACTAGAAATTGACCTTCCATATGACCCAGCAATTTCCCTATTGGAAATATACCTGGAGGAACTCAAATTATTCTACAAAAAAGATACCTGCACATGTATGTTTGTTGCAGCTTTATTCACAATAACAAAAACATGGAGCCAACCGTATTGCCCATCGAAGCTGGGTTGGATTAAAAAAAAAAGTGGTACATGTACACAATGGAATGTTATGCAGTCATAAAGAAGGACAAATATATGAACTTTGTAGCAAATTGGATGAATTTGGAGTCTATCATACTCAGTGATTTATCACAGAAACAAAGAACTCAGTTTCATATGTTCTCACTCATAAGGTGAACTTGAACAATTATAATGCTATAAGAAAGTGATTGGCAGTAGAGGAAAACTATCAGGGGACAGGGGGTGGGACTGGAAGCTGAGGGAACTGCTAGGGGAGGGGGAGCATACCTCATAAACAAGAGTACCTGCATGATCAATGTTTGTCTCCTAACTCTGATCTGTACCCCACATCTTTATAATAAAAAAACATAGTGATGTTGAGCATTTTTTCATATACCTGTTGGCCATTTGTATGTTGTCATTGGAGAAATGTATATCCAGGTCTTTTGCCCATTTTTAAATTGGAGATATATATATATATATATACACATACATATATATTATATATATATATATATATATATAGATAGAGAGAGAGAGAGAGAGAGAGAGAGAGAGAGAGAGAGAGACTCTTGAGTTGCTTGGGTTCCTTACATCTTCTAGGTATTAATCCTTGTTAGTTGGATAGTTTGCAAATATTTTCTTGCACTCTGTAGGTTTTCTCTTTATTGATTGTTTCCTTTGCTGCAGAGGCTTTTCAGTTTGATGCAACCCCATTTGTCTATTTTTGTTTGTGTTTTGTATGATTTTGAGATCTCACTCAAAAAAAATCTTTGCCAGACCAATGTCCTGAAGTGTTTTTTAAATGTTTTCCTTTAGCAGCTTCATAGTTACAGGCTATGAAATCAACAAAAAATTAGTAACATTTCTACACACCAACAGCAGTCAATATAAAATAAAATTAAGAAAGCAACCATTCTTGACTTTTTTTGTTTGAAATCAGCATTTTTTGAGAAGACAGAAAAGCTCCCAGAGTGGGAGAGGACCTGAGGGGGTTGCCCCACTCTTGACTTTTGATATGAATGCATTTTAACATCAAAAAACATGCATATACAACCTATTCAAATATATCTTAGTACTTCAGAAAACTTCTAGAAAAAAGCAAAGGTGGTGTTACTCTTATTCTTAGAGCAACAAATTAAGATGTTTCCAGACTCCTGGTACTGAACTAATAAAACTCTAGAGTCAACTGTTTGTGTAAATTACTTTCTAAGAGTCCTTTTTCAGAAAGTGTATAATCACTTGAATTTGAATTAGTGTATTCCAGAAGGTAAAGTATTTAAACTTGTTTAGAAAATGTGTGTGTATAAAATGATAGATGCATATAACAATCATATCAAGCCGGGCTCGGTGGCTCAGCCTGTAATCCCGCGCCTTTGGGAGGCTGAGGTGAGTGGATTGCCTGAGCCTGTGGGTTCGAGACCCACCTGGGCAGTGAGACCTCATCTCTACAATAAATCAAAAAATCAGCTGGGCATGATAGTGCATGCCTGTAATTCCGGCTACTTGGAAGGCTGAGATGGAAGGATCACCGGAGCCCAGCAGGTCGAGGCTGCGGTGGCCGGGAGCGGCCACTGCACTCCAGTCTGGGCGACAGAGTGAGACTCCAACTCAAAAAAAAAAAACAAAAAAAACCAATCATATCAAGCAAATGGATATAAGAAAGAATAAGGAAAGAAAAAAATCTTACTTTAGAATTTGTATATTGTAGTCATATACATTTTTTTTGGTCTTGATTAGAGTCTTGTGTTTGTTTGTGTTCCTTGATATGTTTGACTCAACCAGGTGTATTTCCAGCTGCTGGTTTGATAAGACTATTTAACTCCAGCTGCCAATTAAGTTTTAGACATGAACAAAGGAAATTACCAAGAAATACTGGAGAAATGGTAAGGCTCAAAAAATCTGAACAAACAAGTTATTATAATTAGCTAATGGACATTCATAGTTTTGCTATTGAAATATAATACTTCACTGTATACTTGTAGCACGTTATCTATTATTTTCTGCAGTATGAAATCCTAAACTATTGCCAATATATTCTCAAATATATTAATGCTTTTGCAGTAGTTATCAATTATTTATTATGAATCATTAGTTTTCTTCTTGAATCACTTCTGTTATTTTGGCTTCTTCTTTTTCTTCTTTATCTGAACTTTTATCTCTTCCCTTAACTGTATTTGTAATACAGCCTAAACTGATATCACACATTTTTTTCCTAACCTATTAAATCTTCTCCTTCATTATCAGACTGCTTCTAAATGTATCTTCACTACGTCTGCAAACAGGTACAGGGCTTTACTCTTATTTTGCCCCCTTTAATGTCCATGCAGCACTGAAAAGTATTTGAAAGGACAGTTACACATGAATGTGTTTTAATATTATATTATCAAAATACTTGTCATAAATGAGAGAAAAAAAGTAATGTGTACATTTAAGTTACCACAACCGTATCAATTTTATTCCAATTTCATCTTGCTCCATCCTGATATAAAGTTCTCAGATTAAGATCTGAAAATCAAAAGTTTGTAGATCCTTCTTAGTAGATTAAAAAGGGGGTATGGAGTTATGTAACCATCAGAAAACAGCACTAAATGTGACAAACATTTAAACAATAAATGATTCCTGGAGAACCAAGACCACTGAAGCTGTCATTTCATCAGATGATTTTGCATATGTCAAGATGGATTCCTTTCATGAACATTCAAATATTCTCTCTGCTCTCAGTCAAAGAAAGATACAGAATAAAACTCATCTAATGCTCAGGAACAAAGTGCATCAATTACTACCATTATTTACTGAAAGTAACATAGACTTGAGAAGTGAAAATCACTAGTTAGCCTTTTCCTATTCTCATTTCTACTTTCAAATAACCCTCACTGAGCCCCAAGCTCTGGAAAGAAAGTATGGAAAACATTTCTCATTAAATAACAATCCCATACAAGTTCAGTAACTCAAATCATTATTTCTCTGTTACAAACATCACAATACTTAAAAGCATCAGTTATAAAGAAAAATCTCCAGTTGAGTGTTCATGTGGAAAGACATCTAAAAGCTCAGTGGGAACATATATACATTATTAAACCAAAAATTGCAATTTATAAAGATCTGTTGATGCTAACAACTTGTAAAACTTGTAGTTTATCTAAAAGCATATAATTAAAGGTATCCCTGTTAAGGGCTAGACACAAAAGCCTAGTCCCTGGAAATTTCCTGTTTTAATCCATTAATACTTTAGTATTTTCTGATATATTATAATTATTTTTTAGAGATATAAAACTTTTTTACACGTTAAAAATTGGAAAAGCAAATTTAAGTATATCTGTGTCCATGTAGGAGGCATAATAAAGGGTAATTCAGAGTTGAAAGAGATAGCAGTCATAGTCAAAATTAAAATGTATTTTTTTAGAAAATTTATTTTTAAAAAGACCACATACTTAAAGAAACCCATGCACATGAGAAATATTGATGAAAAATCTTTATAATAAATCTCTCTCTATGGATAATATTACCTTCCTCTGACTCTCCTTTTTAAATACTTAATATTATGTTGTTGTCACTTCTTGCTTAATACAAACATGTAAAAATTATTGAAAGACATAGAAGACTAGTAAGCAAAGTTGCTTAAGGCATGTATTTCTCTTTTCAAAATAAACTCAAAGGAACATACATAAAGGTATCATACATTATAAGATAACAGAAAATATATTTAAAACTTAGGAAGTAAATTAAGAGTATTTTAAACTTGACCTTTATTTTCTGTGCAAATTAAGTAAAAAAAATGTTTAATGATGAATAAACACCAAATTGCATTACATTTTCTAGAAATGAATTTCTTTTGAAAAGTTAAAATCATGTCGCAATTACTAGCAATAATTATGCTAGAGGTAAACTTCATAAACTGTGATATTTATATTAAATATAATTTATCTTATTTATATCTTGAAAATGTTTGAAAAACAACATTTATTCATTTTAGAATCATATAAATATATATTGACTCTAAAGTTTAGGTAATGATTCTCTATTTCAGTGGTATCAAATGCACATTTAGATTCCATTAATGTATTTTGCAAATTTATAGAGCGGCAAGCATGGGCAAAATAATTTTATATACTACTTTACTCATTATTTTAGCAATTTAGCATCTTAAGACTACAGCACAATAGAATGTTTACTAATGGAGAAAGTGTTGTCTATCCTTTTGGATGATGGGAAATTTTAACGAGTGTACACAAATTTAGGACCTCAGTAGTTGTACTCTAGGCCTTTTTTTAGGCCTTTGCTTCTTCAAAGTGAATATACAGAAACAACTTAACTACTCACCAAGAAAGCACACTTCTCTTTCAGTAGCTTAGAATTGTTGTTGAGCAATTTATACCAGCTAGGGATCATATTTTGAAATCATTCTTATACTTGATGAAGCTTCATGACTAACTTTCCAAAGAAAATATAATCAACAAGTGAAATGTGCAACTTCCAGGGAAAAATGGTTAAGAAGGAGAAGCACCTTTCCCAATCTTTCTTTCCTTAAATTCCAGTTGAACTCAGAGAAATAGGAAGTCTTAACAGAGATTTTTGATCCTTGTGTTATTTGAAATAAAGCCATAATGAGACACAAACATGTGCATTGATCTATTACTAAAGAAGTTTTTATTGTGTTTTGTTTTATTTATTAATCTAAGAAGTCACTAAAAAATGTTGTTTTGTTTGTGACAGTAGTACCTAGAAATGTACAAATAAAATCAGTTTAGTTACTTTGACTAGATAAATTCTAAAATCCCCTTTTCACTCAAAAATATATTAGTTCTCAATACAACTAATTTAATGGCATATATTCATAATAAATTATTTTCAGTATAAGCTTTTTGCAAAGGAATTTATACAAAAGTCACTTCTACTGAGACATATTCAAGGTTCAATATTGGACCATATTTTAAAGAAATGTTTGCCTTCTAATCATCTATCAAAATTCTACCTTCATACACAATAGCTGATATGTTCATATGCTAAGGCCAGTGACAAGTAATTTATATATATATATTTTTTTACTTAATTCCTAAAGTAATGTTACTATGTGAGCACTTATTCTATGCCATTTGTTGATGACTAGACAGAAGCTTAACACAGTTTAAGAAAGGTACTCAAGGACACAACTAGTAAGACAGAAAGCTGAGATACAAATTCAGATCTATAGTATTACCTATATTAGTTTTCTATTGTTGGTGTGATAAGCTGTTACACATTTAATGGTTTAAAACAACACAAATTTATTCTCTTATAGTTTTGTAGTTTGAAGTCCTAAATGATTCTCACTAGGCTAAAATCAAAGTGTTGGTAGGGTTATGTTCCTTTCTGAAGACTTTTGAAGAGAATCTGTTTGCTTGACTTTTTCAGCTTCCAGACACTGACCATATTCCTTGACTTGTGGTCCCCTTATGCCATCTTCAACATAAACATTACATTTCTCTGACTTTTCTTGTAGCTACATCTTTCTTTGACTCCCTACATCTGTCATCTTCTTCTTCCACTTGTAAGAATATTTGTGACTATTCGGAATAATCTCTCTAATTTACATCAGTGAATTAGCAAACATAATTCCATCTTTAATGTTAATTTCCCTTTGCCATTCAGTCTAACATATTCATGGATTCCATGGACAAGAACATGGACATTTTTAGGAAGGCTGCTATCCTGCCTACCATATGTCAAACGATACTCCTAATCAATATACATAGTTCTTCCTGACCTAACCCATATATGGTAGTGGTGGTCCTTAAGAAATGATGCCAAAGAATTTTCCAGATAAGATGCTAAAACTTATAATAGTCAGTTGTCTTTAAGTTATCTTCAGATAGTATTTAACTATTGTCAACTTTTTTTATTGGAAAGCTTATTAAAAAATTACTTTTCTCTTGACAAATATAAAAAGGAAGAAGGAAGAAAGATGCTCATACAGTCATCCGTAGTGAGTAGACTGGGTGAAATTTTCAGTATCAACAAAGTTCTATTTCTGAGGAAAGAATCATTAGGGTTTCCTTTTACTCATGTTAATTTTTAGACTGTTATGCAAACATTTTTCTACCAAGTAGTTCAAGTAAATGTAAACACACCCAGTAGGCAGATCTGTATAATAAAAACAGAAGAATCCATATCATAGAAAGATGTGTCAACAAGGATTTCAAGTTTGTAAGGTGCTGTCATGCTAAAGTAAAGAAATGTGTTTTGTGAAAATATAGTGTGTCATCAGAAAGAAATCAAGTTGTCTTAATAAAAGAAAATGTCATTTGAGTAGCTTTGATTTAACTTTATAGTAGCTGTAAATGCAAGAAGAAAAAATAAATTGTCAATGAAAAAATAAATTGCAAAATGAAGCATAGTAGAAGATTGAGAGCTAAATATTCAGGAATCATGTAGCCATTCAGATCCCTAAGGATTACATATGTGTTTATTGTACATGCTCAATGATTTTTATATGTAAAATATTTTAAGAATATGTTGAATTCAAGGAGGAAAAACAATTGCCTAACAAAATTACAAGTGAACTTGTAAAAGGTTATCTGATGGGATGGAAAAAGGGAACCTGAGAATGTAAACAAACATATTCAAATTAGTTAACTATATGACCTTGAACCACCACAGAACTTCTTTGTATTCTGTTTCCTACCTGTGAATGCAGGGTTTCAGAGCTTAGTGGGTCTCAAACATTAGCATGTTTTAGAATCACTAAGACAGCCTTTTAGAACCCAGATTGTCAGTCTCAAGCTCTCAAAATTTTGATATGCCTCTGGAGTGGGTCGAAAAAAATCACATTTCTAATGTGAGGGTGGTGGTGCTGATGCAAATGTTACTAATCAAAGGTCACACTTGAGTCATGGGAATAAATCAATTACGGTTATTTCAGTGTTTGGTAAAAGTTGTCAGAATCACTACCTATGCATTCCTGCCCTCCCATTTTCCTTTCTTTCCTCCTCTAAATAATTATTGTGGTCTCTCATATCATACCCAAAGATCAGGGGCAATGTGATCATTTTAATCAAGTAGTTTGTTAAATCTATGTTCATACTTAATATATATATAATATATATATTATATATATATATATATATATATATATATATATATCTGAAAGGGAGAAAGGAGAGGAAGGGAGGAAGAAAGGAAAGAAGGAGAGGAGGAGGGGAGGAAAAGACAAAATGAAGGATAAGGGAAAGGGGGAAGGAAGGGAGGAAAAAAGGAAGGAAAAAAAGAAGAAAGGAGGAGGAAAGAAGAAGGAAGAGAAAATGGGAGAGCGGGCAAGAGGGAGAGAGGCAGAGAAGGAGGAAGAAAGGCAAGAAAGAAATTTATTTGCACTGAATTGTTATCTCTTGCCTTGAACTGTGATGATGCTATGAAAGATAGAAGAAAAATGCAAGAATGATAAGGGTCCTACTCTTAGAAAGTTTAATAGAGGACTGAAGGCCATAGGAAAAAAGTATACAAGACTGACAAAAAAGAAATAAAGGACACAAGCTCTTAGAGTAATTAATACATCTAGTCTATCCTTCATAAGAAATAAAGTGTCTGACAAGAAAGGGTCATTTGCTGAACTCTGGAATTGAAACAGTAAACCAAATGAGTAAAATATACAAAGCATCTTAGAAGCAATTTAAATTACACAGTATGCATGGCAATAGTCATCGGTATAAAAATACTTCAAATGACACATACAGGATCTCCACAAAGTCTCATCTTGGTTTCCAATAACATGGTATCCATGGCAGCTCCTTAACAATTGTGCATCTGCTATGCATTAGCCTTGTGAGGTGAGTCTTCATGGAGCCCATAATGATCTGCAGAGTCTCCTAAAAAGTGTGACTGCCTTGCAGTCTGCAATGTGTAGAATGTTGCATAGAGAACCAATAATCTTGAACTTTCAAGGGTCAGAAATTTCAAAATATGCTTCCAATTAATGAATCAAGTATGAGAAAAACTATTATATGTATTTGGATAGCAAGTTCTTTATATTTTCATCCTATATAGGAAAGAAAGAAATAATGACAATGATTTAAACAAGATGAACTCAACCCGATGACACACGGATTTTACAAGTTGAAACTTTTGTAGAATTCCTGAGATTGCCATGGTAGTTTCTCATTAGTGTCTTTTTGTGGTTAACAGCAACAAATACTCTGCTGAAGAAGCAGGTCAAGGCATGTGAACTTCCTCATTTTTTTTTTTTTTTTTGAGTTGGAGTCTTACTCTGTCGCCCAGACTGGAGTGCAGTGGCCGCTCCCGGCCACCGCAGCCTCGCCTGCTGGGCTCCAGCGATCCTTCTGCCTCAGCCTTCCAAGCAGCTGGAATTACAGGCATGCGCTACCATGCCCGGCTGATTTTTTGATTTATTGTAGAGATGAGGTCTCCCTGTTCAGACGGGTCTCCAACCTGTGGGCTCAGCCTCCCAAAGGCGCGGGATTACAGGCTGAGCCACCGAGCCAGCTACTTCTTCATTTTTAAATTACAAATTTAGAACATGTATTTGTGTAGACCCAGGATAGAAAAGACTGTTTTCTATACAGGGAGTTTGCTCTGCACTTAAAGCCCACTGCATATTCACTACAATTTTCTCCAACCACATTTGCATCCTTGACTACAAATGAAAGAACAGTTATGAAAAAATAATATATATGGTGCTTTTTGAATTTAGAGTAGTCTGGATAAGTGAAGTTTGAACGTTCATAGGGAGAAAAAAAAAGAAATGATTCTGTGGAAATAAAGAAACAAATGTTGCAAACATTGTATAAATTTTCTCTAATTGTCTACAGTTATGTAACAATACTCTAAAGTGTAAATAATTAAGATATCATGCAAATAGCATGATAGGAATGGCATGAAGAGGTTGAATAATGAAAACTAACACCCAGGGCCTTGATTTACATTTATTATTTTTTTATTTATTGTTGCATGCATTTTTTTCTAATAATCTAATCATTAAATAAAAATTGTGATGGTACACACACAAAAGTTGACTTAAATCCTCTTGTGAAAAGAGAAATTGTAATGTACCCTGTCAAAATCTATAATTAAGGAATATTATAATGTTGATACTCACTATTTTAGTGGCTAGCTTCCTGTGGGATTTCCTATAAAATTTACCTTGGTTATTTCTGAAACTCAAGAAGGGTCAAACCCTCACCCAGAAAAATATACTCATGTTATTCCACACTGGTCTTATCATGCCTATGAGCTACTTGACTGTTTCACCTTTCTATTTTCCTTGACTTTGCTGCTACTGTTCTCTCAGAAAATGCTCCTTCCCCACCAGAGCTGCCACCTACTGTTGTGTGAGATTGTGTTACATGCACCCAGGGACAGACTTTTCACATCAGAGAGAATGGATTTCCTATCTACTATGGCAATATTCTGGCAGATTGCAATAAATAGTTTTATTCTAACAAAACCAATATTATAGTTTTCATCCAAACGAAATTAAAGTATCTTTGGGAAGTGGAGCTTTTTGCAATCTTATAAAGGTATCACAGAAGTTAAAAGTAGCTCTTCTTTTCCTTTTCAGAATGTCTTCTAAAACGGAAAATATTTAATTGTTAATCAAAACTTTTGCATCATTGGTGAGAAATGGTGAGAAATTGGCAGAAATCATTGTCCTCTTAAAGAAAGAGAATGTGTCATATTTTTGACATCAGCATCACCTGGCCTAATTTATGTGTCCTGAACCTTACTGACTTTTTCATACACACAGTTTGTACAGTCAGGCTTAGCCTCATTCTCTGCAGAAATCAGACTTTGTCCTTGGAGCAGGACTGGCAGCAGACATCAGCAGATCGCCAACTCCCCATCCCATCCCCAGGAACCTACTCACAAAAGAGTTACCTTTTAAGTCTCTCTAATCTACTACCCTGGGTATGTCAATGCATCCCAGAGAGTTTGCATTCCAGTTTAGGGTCAACTGGCAATCAACTCATTAAACACTTTTTTAACCTGCCAGCTGAAGTCCTTTGATTTCTGTCTTTCCCAACCTCCACTGCATTTTGTCTTTGCCTGTGTAAGGATCTCAATTGTCTGGGCAGTCATGTCAGACTTGGTCTTCAATATATCATGTTTTCTGGCTAGAAAACTCCATTAGCACTAATAGTTTACAAATATACGCATTCATTTCCACATAGCATCCTTAAAATAAGAGATCAAAAATCTTTGGAAACAGTAATTTTCTCTATTTTGAGGAGAAAAGTGAGGGGGAACAATTTATTAGATGAAACTGAGTAAAACACATTTGTTTGACTTATGGGGAAAAAATGAACTGGTCTGAACAAAATAGATATAAAACTATCCTCTATTCATCAGCTTAACAAGGAAGGGTAAGGTGAGTTCTGAACACAAAGACAAAACACAACTGATTCTCCCAAGTTTTAGCTGAAGTGGTAAGATGTTACTCCATATTGAAAATAAGATGGAATACAAAAGAAAGGTGGAGTCACGATCCTAATTTCAGACAAAATACCATTTAAACTATCAAAAACTAAAAAAGATACAGAGGGCCACTACATAATGATAAAAGGTTCACTGCATCAACAAGAACTATCTATCATAAACATATATGCACCCAATATAGGTGCATCAACTCTCATAAAGCAACTTCTAGGAAAACTAAAGAAAGATATTGACTCTAATACCATCATAACTTGGGACTTTAATACCCCACTCACAACCCTAGACAGATCATCAGGACAAAAAATCACCAATGAGATTTGAAACCTCAATTTGACTCTTGACCAAATAGACTTAATTGATACCTACAGAACACTCCATCCAAAGACCACAGAATACACATTCTACTCATCACCACATGGAACATATTCTAAGATCGACCACATAATTGGCCATAAATCAAGCATAAGCAAATTTAAAAGGGCTGAAATTTTACCAAGCACCTTCTCGGATAACAGTGGAATAAAAATAAACATTAACACCAACAAGGTCCCCCCAAAACCCACAAAGACATAGACGCTAAACAGCATGATGCTAAACAACTCCTGGGTCAATGATGAAATCAAAACAGAGATCAAAAAATACCTGGAAACAAATGAAAATGAAGAAACATCTTACCAAAATCTCTGGGATGCCAAGAAAGCTGTAGTAAGAGGGGACTTTATATCCCTACAAATGCACATGAAGAAAATGGAAGGATCACAAATTAATAGCCTAACAAGCCACCTAAGGAAGCTAGAAAAGCAAGACCACAAAAACCCTAATTTCAGCAGAAGAATTCAGATCACCAAAATAAAAGCCCAAATCCAGGACATAGAAGACAAAAAGACAATACAAAAAGTTAATGAAACAAAAAACTGGTTCTTTGAAAGGATAAACAAGATCGATGGTCCCCTAGCTAGACTGACCAAGAAAAAGAGAGAAAAAACTCAAATATGTACAATCAGAAACACAAAAGATGAAGTCACATCTGACCCTGAAGAAATACAAAAGATCATTAGAGACTACTATCTACACTTGTATGGAAACAAACTTGAAAACCTCAAGGAAATGAAGAACTTTCTGTCATCACACAAACTGCCTAGGTTGAATCAAGAATAAATTGAAACCCTAAATAGATCAATAACAATCAAGGAAATTGACTGCTAATAAGAAAACTACCTACAAAAAAATAGCCCTGGACCAGATGGCTTTCAGGCAGAATTCTAAAAGACATTTAAGGAGGAGCTGATCTCAATCCTACTGAAGGTATTTCAGGCGATTGAGAAAGATGGAACTCTCCCCCAATCATTTTACGAAGCTAACATCACATTGATACTCAAGCCAGGTAAAGACGCAACAAAGAAAGAGAACTACAGGCCAATATCTCTGATGAACATAGATGCTAAAATTCTCAACAAGATCCTAGCAAACCGGATTCAACAACACATCTCAGAAATCATCCATCATGACCAAGTAGGCTTCATCTCTGGGATGCAAGGCTGGTTCAACATTCATAAAACCATAAATGTAATTAAATATATCAACAGATTTCAAAACAAAAACCACATGATTATATCATTAGATGCAGAAAAAGCTTTTGATAAAATCTAGCAATGCTTCTTGATAAAAACCCTCAAACATCTAGGCATATGGGGAACATACCTCAAAATAGTAAAAGCCATCTACGAGAAACCCACAGCCAGCATATTCCTAAATGGACAAAAATTGGAACCATTTCCCCTGAAAACTGGAACAGACAAGGATGCCCACTCTCACCCCTCTGTTTAATATAGTATTGAAAGTCCTGGCTAGAGCAATCAGAGAAGAGAAGGCAATCAGGGGTATCCAAATAGGAAAAGAGGAAGTCAAGTTATCTCTCTTTGCAGATGACATGATTGTGTACCTTGAAAACCCAAGAGAATCTGTCAAAAACCTCCTTACACTGATAAAGGCCTCTGGCAAAGTCTCAGGATATAAAATAAATGTGCAAACGACAATTGCATTTCTTTACACCAATAATAAACAACAGAAACCCAAATAAAAAGCAAAATTCCATTCACAATAGCCACAAAAAAAATGAAATACCTTGGCATCTTCCTAACCAGAGACATGAAAGACCTTTGCAATGAAAACTACAAAACTCTCCTCAAAGAAATCAAAGATGACAAAAACAAGTGGAAAAATAGCCCATGCTCATGGGTTAGAAGAATCAACATTGTGAAGATGTCCATCTTACCTAAGGCAATCTACAGATTCAATGCAATACCCATCAAATTACCAGCAACATTCTTCTCAGACATAGAGAAAACAACACAGGAATTCATATGGAAACACAAACGACCAAGAATAGCCAGAACAATCTTCAGCAAAAAAAACAAAGCAGGCAGTATCACATTACCAGACTTCAAACTTTACTATAAAGCTACAATCATCAAAACAGCTTGGTACTGGTATAGGAACAGGCATATGGACCAATGGAATAGAATTGAGATTCCAGAAACAAAACCTCAATTTCTCAACCAACTCATCTTCAACAGAGTCTCCACCACCTACCAATGGGGAGAGGAGAACCTATTCTGTAAATGGTCCTGAGAAAACTGGCTGGCCACATGCAGAAGATTGAAACAGAACCCCTATCTATACCCATACACAAAAATTAACTCCAAATGGATCAGAGACCTAAATGTAAAACTTCAAACCATAAGAACCTTAGAAAATGAAGGACATACCCTCACAGAAATCGGAACTGGCACCCAATTCCTGAACAAAACCCGAAACCCACAGGCCGTAAGAGAGAAGATAGACAAGTGGGACCTCATTAAACTGACAAGTTTCTGCAAAGCAAAAGAAACCATCAAGAGAGCAGGGAGACAGCCTGCAGACTGGGAAAAAGTATTTGCGAACTCCAGGTCTGACAAGGGTTTAACATCTTGGATCTACTCAAACATGCTGAAAAGAAAAAAACAAACAACCCCATTACAAAATGGGCAAAAGATATGAACAGACGCTTCACAAAGGAAGACATCCGAGCAGCCAACAGACACATGAATAAATGTTCAACCTCACTAATCATCAGGGAGATACAAATCAAAACTACACTGAGATACCACCTAACTCCTGTGAGAATGGCAATTATCAATAACAAAAAATAACAATTGCTGGAGATGGTGTGGCGAAAGGGGAACACTTCTACACTGTTGGTGGGAGTGTAAACTAGTGCAACCTCTGTGGAGAGCCGTGTGGCGATTCCTGAAAGCTCTAAATATCAACCTCCCATATGACCCTGCAATCCCCCTCTTGGAAGCATACCCTGAAGAACTCTAAACACTCTTTCAAAAAGATACCTGCACATGAATGTTTATTGCAGCATTGTTCACAATAAGAAGAACCTGGAAGCAACAATGCTGCCCATCAAAAGAGGATTGGATTTTTAAAATGTGGTATATATACACAATGGAATACTACGCAGCCATAAAAAAGAACAAAATCCTGAATTTCACTGTAACCTGGATGGAACTAGAGTCTATAATACTGAGTGACCTCTCACAGAAACAAAGATCTGAGTATCACATGTTCTTACTCATATAGTGGACCGTGATCACCCAATGTATTACTGTAAGAAAATGACTGATAGTGGTGGGAAACTATGGGGGGAGAGAGAAGGGAGATGGGATTAATGGTAGTAAACATCTGTCTGGGGACGGGGAGACACCTTTTATCAACAAGGGTGCCTGAACGGAGCATATTTGTATACCTAACCCTTAACTGTACCCCACAATATCATAATAAAAAATATCGATTATAAAAAATATATATATATGGCACCACACACACAGAAAAAGAAAAAATGGCAAATATACCACAAAATACTACCAGGAAGAAAACAGAAAATGTTCAAAATATGACTTTGTTACTCCAATGTAAAGTATCTTATACTACTGTTGGCCCTCCCTCACCATGAGCTTCTTATCAGTGAATCCAACTGACTGCAGCTGGGAAATATTAGAAAAAAAATTGTATCTTTAGTGAATATGCACAGTCTTTTTTCTTCTCATTATTCTCTACACATATAGTATTACAAATATTTCCATGGCATTTACATTGCATTAAGTATTATAAGTAATCTAGGAATGATTTCAAGTATACAAAGCATGTGTATAAGTTACATACAAATACTATGCTATCATATATCATTAACTAGAGTAACTTTGGTATCCAAAGAGGTCCGGGAATAGATACCCCATGGATACTGAGGGATGACTGTAATATTTTATATTATTGTTTTTATTTTATATGAATTATTCAGTTAAAATTATAACTATAGATAGTTTTAAGTATACGTAAAAACAAAATTTAGCATTAGTGGCTCAGTTCTCACAATTATAAAATATTTTAATATATTGGATCAGTATTATGTAGAAGTATTTAATTCAATAAATAATTATATAACATTTACTATGAATTAAAATCTAAGCAGATTTCCAACTAGAAAAGTTATGTCTATGTGCATGGGATTCACTATTTTTATCATATTATTTAAATAAATTTGATGGCATATAAAAGTTTCAATAATTTGTAAAGTCACGGTTAGAAATAAATATGCTAATTTCCCTATTGGCAACATATTCAATTCAGAGTATTTGAAGATAACTAAGTTAAATTCACAAATATATGTGATGGATATATATATATATCTTCAAATACTATAGTTATCTTCAAATACTATATATATAGTAGCTAAATATGTGATGGTTAAGCTGGCAGAAAAATGGTGTGTAT
The DNA here is from genome assembly GCA_027257055.1 of Cephalopachus bancanus. NCBI lineage: Eukaryota > Metazoa > Chordata > Mammalia > Primates > Tarsiidae > Cephalopachus > Cephalopachus bancanus. The sequence continues at coordinate 7,480,698 of JAPVLO010000024.1, read as the reverse complement.
AGGAAAAGAATATTAAAAATATTTTATTTTAAAAAAATGCAGTCTCGATTAGCTTTCATATCTCCAAACTTCAGTATACATTGAATAGGAAGGTAGTTTGTATTCCAGTAATTGAAAAATCAGAAACCAGCTAGATTGATAAATGAAAATTAAAGAAATAATTCAACAGAAACTACTTTTCCAATTGAATTCAGAACAGGCAGGCTAGCAAAATTGCAGAGACTGTTTAAAATAAGAAACTAAAAGATCAAGGTGATAATGAGGACAAAATCAGGAAATCTAGATGAGTTTCTGAAGCAAAGAATGAAGTACGTTGTCCAAAAGAAACCCTAATTGTGACTGCCACGGCATCAAAACTACACAGCTACAGTTTAAGGCAATCCTATTTGCTATATTTTCTAATATATCTCTCTTCCGAAATAAGCAGATTCCTTCTTATAATTTAAATGAAGTTTACAAGCTAACCTGGAAGCTTATAAAATCTTCGATGTTAGTGATGAATACCATGATTTTATTTTTAAAATAGACACAAAAAAATTCTTGAACTTCTTTGTTTAATATAACAATAACCACTTGGCACATGTTTCATAAAAAGTCTGTGTAGCTTTGAGGAAGTTATTTTATTTCACTTATAAATAAAATGAGATATTATATCTCCTTACCTGAAAGATAACTGTGTATCACCACATTAAAATTGATAAGATATGGACATGGAGGAGAGCTCTGGATGAGAGCATGTCTAGCTATGAAATATTTCGTATGATGTGGTGGGCACCTTAGTTTTCATTTTTAATAAAGTTGTTGACAAGAAACACCAATCAGGAAGACTCATTCCATTGCCTCTTTTTTTAATTCATTTTGGGGAAGTTGGGAAAATACATTGAAAGTAAACCAAACTGCTGTAAGTGGAATAGTGTTTATAACTAATTGTTCCCAACCAGTAACAGATTTCTTTTTTTTGCCACTTCTACTGCTTGATGTGACTAGCCTTAAATAAATTAAGCAAGAGAAAAACAATGAAACATGATCTAATTGTCAAATGTCTTTAATTTTAGTCATCTGAAGGTAAAATTTTCACTGTAACGTATTAGTGGAGAATTGTATGAGGTCTGATAAAATAAAATACATATACTATAAAGTGACAGCATATGAGTTTATGAGTTAAAATGTGGGCAGAATGGGGGTGTACGCATAGCCTGATATAACCAGTGCTCTGTGAAAGGCACCTGTCCAGTAGCTACATGCTGGTTGACCAGATCTGGATTAAAATCTTTCTGCTGCCCCTCTAATGCACATGTCAGAAAAATGCCAGCACTCGAGCTACATTCAGACAACAGAGCAGATTGATATGGTCCAAAAAATGTCATAGAAAATGTTGCATTAGTTGTAAACATTAAATAATTTCATATTTCAAATACATGTTTGGATCTCCGTTTTGTTGTTTGTGGGGGTGTTTTCATTTTTTTATAATAATAATAAGAAGGGGGAAAAAGAGAAACAGAGGCATTATATATTTGAAAAGTATTCTATCTCTACATGGGCAAAAAATGATCTAAGGCTATTCATAGGTTACAGTTTAACATGATGCCTTTGTCGTTTTTCTCTCACCCAATCAGCACTTCTCAAACACTCAATATTATCATGAAGAGATTAGTAGAAAGATTAATTAATTAGAAAGCATAAATGGAGCTAATTGTGACTAAGTTACCTATTCTTTATGAACCTCAATTTATTTATTTACTTGTTTGTTTGTTTATTTATTGAGTTCAAGTCTCACTCTGTTGTCCAGGCTGGAGTGCAGTGGCACACTCACAGCCACCCCAGCGTTGACCTGCTGGGCTCGCGGCGATCCTTCCGTCTCAGCCTTCCAAGTAGCCAGAACTACAGGAGCATGCTACCATGCTCTGTTATTTTTTTTTATTTTTATTGTGGAGTCGAGGTCTTGCCAAGTTGCCTGGGCTGGTCTCAAACCTGCGGGTTCAGGCAATCCACTCACCTTGACCTCCCAAAGTGCTAGGATTACAGGCTGTGTCACTGAGCCCGGCCAATTTGTTTGTTTTGTTTTTAAAATAGTAATAATGTTATTTTTGAAGAGGATAGTGAGAATTAGTTGGAAACAAATATCTATAAATAATATAGTAAAAGCTCTATATTAGTTGTAATACAGAAATATTTACTACTAATACTTCTTACCAAGATAGTGTGACAGCAAAGAAGTAGATGGTTCTATTGATATTAAGAGTTAAATAAATGTCACTCCAGAAGCCATGCAGATAAATCAAGATATACCTATTTATATATATTATATAAGATAAACTAAATAAAAATCCAAATCAGCTACATTAAATAAAAATTCTTGAAATAATATTATTGGGAATCTCTAAAATAAAACAAAAATCTGGATTTACACTTATATTTTATATAAGCAAACCAAATCAATATATTAGAAAAACATATATAATAGTCAATCTTTTTAAGAATGAAAATGTTGTTTTTCCAAATTCCAAACCAACCTCTTTTGTATCACAGACATGAACAGAAGCATAGTAAATACTGCAAAATTAATCTCTGGAAAAGTTATTTAGATAGAACAACTTGAAGTGGACAGTCACTTTGAGATAATCTAGTAAAGCTGATTGTGAGACACCTGAGATTCAGAAAGGTAAAGAATTGATCTGCAGAAGCATGGTTACTGATAAAAGATAAGTACAGGATTTCTACAAGCTAAAAATCCCAGAACACTTAAATTTATGCAGTCCTCACTCTGCATGCTAGTGCAGGAATATAACAATCATGAGGCCATCAGAAACCATGCAGAATGATCTTAATAGTTGTTCTTTGACTTTTAAAACATTTTAATATCAAACTTTTGTAAAAAATTAACAATTATCTTGACCTGGTGTGGTGGTTCACACCTGTAATTCCAGCAGTTTGGGAAATAGAGGCAGTAGAATCACTTGAGCCCAGAAGTTCAAGACCAGCCTAGTCATCATAGCAAGACCTCATCTATACCAAAAAAGAATGTTTTTTAATTATCCGGATGTAATGGCATGTGCTTGTAGTCCCAGCTACTCAGGAGGCTGAGGCTAAAAGATCACCTGAGCCTAGGACTTCAAGGCTGTGCTGAGCCACAGTTGTGTCAACTTGGGAGACAGTTAGACCCATCACAAAAAAAAAGTCTCTTGCTGTCAGCTAGCAATGAAAAAATACAACTGATATTTATTTAATGCACTATTATTAAAGCTTCAGAAATGTTGTGAGTTAAATGTTGTATTTATTTGTAAATAACTTACCAGGAGTAATTTGACCAGTGTTTATCATCTTGTCCTATAACTTAGGAGAGTAAGAGAGATAGAAAGAGAAAGAAAGATAGAGAGAGAGAGAGAGAGAGTAGAGAGAGAACATACTTGTTTATGTCTTGGAAAGTTGCTAATAGTTCTTTCTAAATTTGGATCACTTCAACATTTTATCCTTTGCCCTTTCAATTACATAAAACACTCTTAAGTGTTCCTTTAATGTGAAGATTTTTGCCACTGTTTCTTTCTCTGGGACTTCATCTTTTTGTCACAGACACTTTCCTCTTTTGTATTTCTAAGTTTGTTTGCACTAACCTTCTTTGGCAGTATATCTAGAAGCTCTCAAACAGCATTAGTGTCAACATTCCCATGGTTGGGTATTTCTTCTATAATTCCACTTATGTTGAATCAGATTTCACTTCTAGTGTTATCAGTATTCGTTTCTATGCTACACATTTATCTTTGTGGCTAATTCTGTGTTTTTTTTTTTGAGTTGGAGTCTCACTCTGTCGCCCAGACTGGAATGCAGTGGCCGCTCCCGGCCACCGCAACCTCGACCTGCTGGGCTCCGGTGATCCTTCCGCCTCAACCTTCCAAGTAGCCGGAATTACAGGCATGCGCTACCACTCCCGGCTGACTTTTTGATTTATTGTAGAGATGAGGTCTCGCCTGCCCAGGCGGGTCTCGAACCCGCGGTCTCAGGCAATCCACTCACCTCAGCCTCCCAAAGGCACGGGATTACAGACTGAGCCACCGAGCCCGGCTAATTCTGTATTTTTATTGTCCCTTTTAGCAAGATGTCATATGGGTTTATCACTGAATGACAAGAATTCAATACACACTTTGCATCTGTGCGTGAACTGAATAATGTATATGTAGGCCCAAACTCCAACAGATTTTAAAAGTAGTGATGTGATTGGTCACTGATCATGATACAAATCTGCAATTGACATAATGATTTGTGGATTGAGTTGCTGGCAGCAACGTTTGAACTTTATGCAATTACTTGCAGTCAATATGCCATAGTAACTGAGATTTGAACCCTGTTGTTGAGACTGGTGTTATTTAACTAATCTGTGGTAACTGAAATCTGTGCATATTACAGCCTTGCAAATGAAAATCTATCTATATGAAGAATAAGAGCTATAAAATAAATCCAATTTCAATAAACACTTTTATGTATAAAATTATTTATGGTGAACCACTTTCAGTTTCACAGTAAGTGGCCACATATTAGACTATTTGTATGTATTTTCAACTATTAAAGAACTATTTATTTTTATTTATTTGGGGGGATTGGAGTCTCACTCCGTAACCCAGATTGGAGTGCAGTGGCCGCTCCCAGCCACGGCAACCTCGACCTGCTGGGGTCCGCCGATCCCTCCGCCTCAGCCTTCCGAGTAGCTGGAACTACAGGCGCGCGCTACACGCCCGGCTAATTTTTTGATTTATTGTAGAGATGAGTTCTCACCAAGTTGCCCAGGCGGGTCCGAACCCACGGGCTCAGGCAATCCACTCACTTCAGCCTCCCAAGGCGCAGGATTACAGGCTGAGCCATCGAGCCCAGCTAAAGAACTATGTATTAAGTGATTGTAATATGCATTCTAGGAAGAGAATAGAAAGAAAACCAACCCCTGCCTTCACAGTTCTTACATTGTTGTGAAGAAAACAAATAATTAATAAATGAGTTATAAGAATGTAGATGATAACAGCAAAAAAGAAAATAAAGCAGAAATAAATATAGTATCAGGAAGGTGGCTAAAATTTTACGTAAGGTGGTCAGGATAAATTTCACTGAGAATCTGATTTTTTTTGATAAAGATCTAAGGCACATAAAGTGAGGCTATGTACATCGTATGGAGAAACATTCCCTACTGAGAAAACAGCAAATGTAAACGCTTTGAGCTGAGCAAAAGCCTGATAATTTTGATGAACATAGAGAACACTACAAATGCTGGAATAAAGTCAGTGAGAGGAGAGGTGGTAAGAGATGAGAAAAGAGAGGTCAGGGAGAGCCAGATTATGCAGACTGTTAAAAATATTTACAGCTCTAGTTTTAGTCTGAATGAAATTATAAATAATGACAAGTCTGGAGCAGAAAAGTGGCATGATATACCTTATAATTTAATAGTAGCACCTTGACTTTTTCTTAAAAATAGACTAGGGACAGGAAGAGGTCAAGTCAGAAACAGAGAGATAGTTAAGATTTCATTGGAATAATTCAGGAAAGAAATTATGGACCCTTGGACCAACGTGATGGTCTTGGAATAATAGTAAATCCTATAGTTAAATTCTGTATATATTTAAGTATCAGAGCTATATTATGAAAGTTTTCCAGTATCACAAAGGTACTTAAATGACCTGCTGGAATTGGTTGAAAGGAAATAATTATTACCTAGCAGGAGTTAGAGCCCAAACATTAAACTTCTCTAAAAAAATATATTATCGTCTATGATAACTTTTTTGCAACATAGGATACCAACATTTTCCACAACAAACAAGAGTTTGAGAAATAAAGTTGTAATGAGAAGAAAGAACATGTTTGACCAGAATTTTTCAAGGTTACTTTTAGGCTTCCCTTGACCTTTCAAATGTCAATTTAAAAATATTACCTTAGCCGGGCTCAGTGGCTCAGCCTGTAATCCCGTGCCTTTGGGAGGCTGAGGTGAGTGGACTGCCTGAGCCCACGGGTTTGAGACCCGCCTGGGCAGGCGAGACCTCATCTCTACAATAAATCAAAAAATTAGCTGGGGGTGGTAGTGCGCGCCTGTAGTTCCAGCTACTTGGAAGGCTGAGGCAGAAGGATCACTGGAACCCAGCAGGTCGAGGCTGCGGTGGCCGGGAGTGGCCACTGCACTCCAGTCTGGGTGACAGAGTGAGACTCCAACTCAAAATAAATAAATACACAAATGAATAAATAAATAAATAAAAATAAAAATATTACCTTATATGCCTTAAATATGTGAAGTTTGTGCTTGCAAACCACATATCAATAAAACTGGAGGAGAAGCAGTAATTAATTTTATATATAACCAGGCCAATTAAAGCAAAATCTAGTATCTCAAAAAAAAATCAAAGGCAGGTAAATGATTCTAAGACAATAGAAAAAGAGGTACCACAAAAGTTTCCAGGGAGAGCTACTCTACCCTTACAGAATAAAATGTAAAATCATGAGTCTAAGAATTTTTCCTGTAAAACAATTTTCCTGCTCAGCAACCTGACTCTAAGATCTAATGCAGAAGCAGAGGCTCATTCATTCAGAAGAGTCCCCTCAAAGACACATACACACACACACACACACACACACACACACACACACACACACCATCTTAATTGTTAGTTGAAAGATTTTAAATTTATATATATAATGCATGTCTATAATATATGTACATATAAAATATTTAACTAATTCTAGTTTCCAGAGATTTTCAACACTTGAGTACCTGCATTTTCAACATGAAGCAGAGAATGTAACTATATTCCAGTTATTCTTCTATGAGGTGATTTTCACACTTTATAAAACACATATTTGAGTAGAGAACATGTATTAGACCAATAGTAAAGGTTCTACGTTACATGTCATAGCCTGATTTAGTCAAATACTTCCATCAGCTCTTGTACCATGAATGATCTTTACTTTCCTTATGCAATACTCCTTCCCTTAGTGCACTTTACAGCTAATGCTTCATGATGTTCATTTTAAGAAATTCTCTGTTTTAAAGTAAACAAATGAATACTGATTTTTGTCAGCCCTAGGTGACTCATCTTTTGTAATTTGTCATGCCAGATTTCATCAGCCATTTCGTACAGGCTTGGTGGAAAAGCAACAAAATCCAATTGATTCAACACCAAACAATTTATCATAACATGACACATTAAATGATGAAGTTCCAGGATAGACAAAGTAAAAGGTATCATGCTATTCAAGAAACTCTTGAGAAAAATAAAATAAAAATGCATTATTTGCTATTCTATGGTCACAAGCATATTGCCAGAAGTTCTGTCCATTTTGATAAGAAACTCAATATTATTTAAGAGTAACTTTCTTGATTTTATGTAGTATATATCAAATATATGTGTACATATACATAATATGTGTATAATGTATATATATCAAATTTATGTATGTGTGTGTATATATACACATACATGTGTGTGTTGGTATATGTATACATACACACACTTATTTCTTGCAGATTCAAAAGTTGTCTAGCTTAGTTTAAAACTAATGCATCAAGTATAGAACATTCAAGTGTTTACCCATCAGGTTTACCTTGATTTCCCAGGAATTCAATCCAGCCATTTAGCACCTGCTAATTACGAGAGAGACAACTTCTAAGTTCTTATGAATAAAATTTCAGAGTGCTTCCAAGACCAGAACATCATCAAGAAAAGTAGCTAGACTCATTATCCAAGAATCTGTGATTGCAGAATCTGTGAGGCATTATTTTGACTGGTTTTCAATGCATCATGCTTATTTCCTGGCTGTCATCCAGCAGACATATTTTTAAAAATTGCTCCCAATGGGATTTCCTTAAAGCTCTCATCATTTACCCTATATATCATGCATAGGAATAAAGTGAAAATCCCTGATATACATTTAAAAAGACTTCATTTCCTGCATGTATCACTCCTATAAATAGCTACTTCTTTAATTTATAAATATTAAACCATAAGCAAAATAATTATGCATGTTTACTATTATGGCTAAAATGGTATTAAGTATGAACATTTTACTTTACAGTAACTAGGTAGAGTTATGTTACATTCGTTCAAAACATCATAAGCACTAATATTAACACTGTGCTAGTCTGTGATTTTGCTTAATTTTCATAGCAGTTCTAGGAATACAATTAAATCTTCATTTTAATGAGAAAACTAATGCACTGATACTTGGAATTTAGGCAGACAAAGTTTAACTTAAGATGGTAAGACAAATAATTTGAAAATTAACTATAATTAAGTATAATGAATGTTAATAACAGAGGGGAGGTTGATGGAAATGGATAGCAAGGTAAATTGGTCAACTTTAGAGTGTCAAGAAAATTTTCAAGAAATAAGGAATTTTATAGTAAGCATTAAATAGAGGCTAGATTTTACCAATTAAATGTGGGTGAAGGAGATGAGGAGGAAGTGGGAAAGATTATAATATGTGCTAAGTACTAGGTATGGAAGAATATATGCAACTAAAAAGAGTTTATTATGTTTAAAATGAACCTAAATGGATTAAAAAAAAAAAAAACAAATCTAAAGAGAAGGGTCAAATTGTGGAGTATGTTGTTTACTGTGATAAGGGAATTTAGATGTTTATGCTAAGGGCAATTGTTAGGCATTGGAACATAAATTAGTTTTACATTTTATAAGGTCACTCCAGCTTGAAAATAAAGAGGATTAGAAAGTAGGCAGATTTAAATTCAGAGAAATAAAAGAACAATACCATAGTTTATTTAATCGAATTAAATTTTAATATGTTTTATCTGAGCTGGTAGGGTTAGTGAGATTAAGAAATAAAAGCAGAGAAAATAGAAAAACTCAGAGTCAATGGATGTGGTTTTCCAATATTAGCATGCTATGAAACAGATTGCAGGGTTCATCTTTAGGGTTACTAATCCAGAAGGTCTAGGGTGGGGTCAAAGAATCTGTATTTCTAACAAGTTCTCAGGTGATGCTGATGACTTTTGGATAAGGATTCTCTTTGAGAACCACAAGTCTCAGGAAGGAAATTGGGAAGAGAGGCCCCCTCCCAAAAAATAAAAAAAAAGTCAATGTCATAAAGTTACATGCCTCTTTCTCACTCTATTGTTAAATAGAGGTAGAGGAATTCTTCATAGAAGAATGAACCCATGATACTTCCATGAGGACTCAGAATTCTGCCATCACAGATAATACATTTTCCCATGAACTCCATATGTGCAATACCTAATCACACTTTCATAAAATTAAACCAAGTGATAGCTTTGGGAAGAAATTAAAAGGAATCTTGAAGTTATCTTTGGTACATATGTATAAATTAAATTAATCATTATCCTTATTTCATGACACAAGCATTGCTCACTGTATGGCCCGCTTTTATTTATTTTATTTATTTTTCTTTTTTTAATTAACATATAAGAAATACATGTATTTGTGGAATACATGAATTTTTTTTTTTTTTTTTTTTTTGAGTTGGTGTCTCACTCTGTCTCCCAGACTGGAGTGCAGTGGCTGCTCCCTGCCACTGCAACCTCGACCTGCTGGGCTCCAGTGATCCTTCCACCTCAGTCTTCCAAGTAACTGGAACCACAGGCGCGCGCTACCATGCCCGGCTGATTTTTTGATTTATTGTAGAGATGAGGTCTTGCTGCCCAGGCGGGTCTCGAACCCGCGGGCTCAGGCAATTCACTCACCTCAGCCTCCCAAAAGCGCGGGATTACAGGCTGAGCCACTGCGCCCGGCATACATGATATTTTAATACATATAACATAGTGTTTTAATACATATAACACATAGTAATCAGATATAAATAATGAGCAAATCCATCATCTTTAACATATTCATGTTGGGATCATTCAATATTATCCTTCTAGATACTTGAAACAATATAATACGTTGTTAACTACAGGCATCCTTCAGTGCTATAGAATAATAGAAAGTATTCCTCTTATCTAGCTGCAACTGTGTATCCTTAAACAGATCACTCTTTGTATTACCCTATTCCCTACCTTTCCCATCCTCTAGTAACCTTTGTTCTACCTTTTACTTCTATGAGATTAACTTTATTTAGCTTCCACATATGAGTGAGGCCATGTGATGTTTAAATTTCTGTTCAAGGCTTATTTTACTTAATATAATAATTTTAAAAAACCAAACCAATCACTCAATATACTATACTCAGATTAATTATAAAAGGTCATAAATGTAATTCCCCAGATAAAACATTAAACTGGAAACTATATGATTACCTAAAAACATTTGATAAAGTATATTGCCAAGATATTATTTAAAAATAAACGAGCAATTTAAAAAAGAAATTTTTTTAGACTTGCATATGAGTTGTCATTAAACTAAACAAATAAATAAGAAAAAAATAAGAAAAACCTGAGATCACTATATAGTAAATATGGAAACTTTGTAAACATTCCCTTTTAAATCAGGAAAAACTTGAGAATTCCATTTAAACCAATATAATATTATACATTCTAGTTAATAGTATAAGACCAGAAAAATAATTTAGCAGTATAAGCATGAGGGAGAAGAAATTTTAAATTTTTCTGAAAATTATAAGGCCATTTACACAGAAAATTCAAAACAATTTACAAAATATTTAAACAATAGTTGAGTTTAATAAATTGTCTGAATTAATGTACATAGTCAACTGAATTTTTATACCAATAGCAAGCAAGGAAAATTTGATCTGAAGACATAACATGTATTCTTATAGATAAAACATATAGATATAAATTAAACAGGAAATATTATATTTCTACAGGGAGATTATATAATTTAACAAAGATACATTAAAATATTAATACAATCCAAAAGGTGAATCATGATTTTGTTATAATAAGAAACATAAGTTAAGGAATGTGAAGTTTCTTCAAATTTTCTATAGATACAATAGAATTCCAATCAAAATTCCAAAAAGATTCCTCAGAACTTGATAAAATGATACTAATAATTATGATGAAATGACTAAGACAAATCAGCACTTTAGAAGAAAAACAGTAGAGACACAAAAGACATTCTACTGTGTATTATGGCTTAATATAAAGTTATAATTATTAAGAGGGGGTTGTATTTCAATTATGCTTTCAAATATGTTTGTACTTAGGCTGTACTGCTCAAAAAAAGTAACTCACAAGATATTACAAAAACATTACTTTTTACTTTGGGATACCCATTGAAAATTGAGAATGCTAAGTAAGCAAAAAGATATAATGAACACCATCATGAAACTTACTTTGAAAATAAAATTGCTTTTAACATGAAGACTTTTGAAAAAATAACTATTATAATATTTCACTGAAAAATAATTGTGTCAAGGTGATTTTCTATTTCTTTTTCTTTCTTTCAAGCAAATTACAAATGTCAGCAAAACAATAGTTACTATAATTACTGTTCATATCAAGTTTCAACTAAACTAAAGAGGGATTGAAAATTTTAAATCATCTTTTTCTGGGAATTTTATGTCTGTTCGTATTTTATGTCAATGTGCTTTTTTTGCATTATGCAAGTTATAAAGTATTCTTTCTAATTATTTCCTTTTAAAATAAATTTATCTTTATTTATACTGTTGGAAATTCACTATAAGATAAACAGAGTGATGTTCTTAGCAGGAAAGAAAATTAGCAAGTTTATGAACAATGTTTACATATACACAACTTTTGTAGTTAAATTTTAGTTAAAATTATCTAGCATGATTCTTGTTTATTAGTAAAGATAACCTTCTACACTTTACAACTATACTCGAACTTTTTAGGTATGATGTTTCACTAGGGACTCAGATTCACCAATTTTAACTTGCCATGCATGTTACAAGTTCCTCAAAACCAATTCCTTCCTTCCTTCCTTCCTTCCTTCCTTCCTTCCTTCCTTCCTTCCTTCCTTCCTTCCTGCCTTCCTTCCTGCCTTCCTTCCTGCCTTCCTTCCTGCCTTCCTACCTTCCTGCCTTCTTGCCTTCCTTATTTATTTTCCATCTGAAAAATACAATTTGAGAAAGTCAGAGCCAGAGATAGATACAAATACAGATGTCAATATAAATATAGATACAGTCATGCATTCCTTAACAACAGGGATACATTCTGAGATATAAGTCATTCAGTAATTTCACTATTGTTTGAACATCATAGAGCAAACTTACACAAACCTAGATGATATAACCTACTACACACCTAGGCTGTATGGTATAGCCTATTGCTCCTAGGTTATTATCCTGTACTGCATTACACTGCACTAATACTGTAGGCAATTGTAACACAATGGTATTTGTGTATCCAAACATTCCTAAACTTAGAAATGTAAATGTATACACACACACACACACACACACACACACACACAGAGAGAGAGAGAGAGAGAGAGAGAAACAGAGACAAAGAATGAGAATCCTGTAAGTCTGTAAGTATATTTCCCATATATAAACTCATAAAAACATCCACATACTTTGACAAATACTGTCTTTTCTAAAATCAATAGTGCATGCATCTCACCATGAGCACAGATATATTGTGTTAGCTTACAGTAGTGCTGAAAATTATATTTAATCATTTTTCTAACCAGTTTTCCCTTTAACAATGGCTTTTATTTGTGAATCAGATGTCCAGGTTAGGGGTATAATTGATGACACTGAAAAAATGGCAAAGTACACTGGATCATACCCATAACTAAATTTCACCAGCCTATATATTAAACATGATAAATGTATAAGAAAGAAAACACGTGATACAATAATATAAATGCATCTGTGTACTGAAAATCTATATTTTCAACTTCATATCATTCCTTAAATAGGTAGAAGTATTTTTAATTTTTTTATTATAGAGATGTGGGGTACTGGTGAGGATTAACTACATAGGTAGGCTCAATGCAGGTAAAGTTTGGGCTTCAAACTGGCCCTCATTCCCCTAGTAGTGGACCTGGTACCTTTTTTGCTGTCATGTGTCCCCCTTACCCTCCTCCCTCCCTCCTCTAGCAGTGCCCAGAGACTGCTGATACAGCTCTTGTGTTCGTGTGATTATTATTCAGGGCCCACTCATGAGTGAGAATATGCAGTGTTTAGTTCTTTATTTCTGAAATAGATCATTTAATATGATGGTCTCCAACTTTATTCACTTTGCTGTTAAGTCCATGATTTTGTTCTTCTTTATGGTTTCATAATACTTATCATGTATCCATACCACATTTTCTTTATCCAGTCCACTTTCAATGGGCAGTAAGGATGGTTCCATGTTTTAGCTGTTGTGAATAGTGCAGCAATAAACATGCATATTCAGATGTCTTTTTTGTAGAACAATTTATGTTCCTCCAGATATATTCCTGGGAGAGGGATTGCTGGATCATTTAGGAGGTCAATTTTCAGTTCTCTAAGAATCACCACACCACTTTCCATAGAGACTGAACTAGATTGCACTCCCATGAACAGTGTAGAGGCGTTTCCTTTTCTTTGCACCCATGCCAGTATCTGGTTTTTGTTTGTTTGTTTGTTTGTTTGTTTTTTATTAGTGATAGTCATTCTTACCAGAGCTAAGTGGTATCTCATTGTGGTTTTGATTTGCATTTATCTGATGATTAGTGAGGCTAAGTGTTTTTTCATGTGTCTGTTGGCCGCATGTATGTCTTAGTTTGAGAAGTGTCTATTCATGTCGCCCACTTTTTAATGGGGTCATTTTTCTTTTTCCTTTCACTTTGTTTGAGTTCCTTGTATATCCTGGATTTTACACCTTTGTCAGATGCATAATTTGCAAATATATTTTTCCCATTTTGTTGGTTGTCTCTTTCCAAAAAGTTAGTGAATCACCCTTTGAATTAGAGGATAATATTTAGGAAATTTTAAAGTAATATATTGGCTTGGTTAGCAGTGCCATGAAAATGAGCATAAAACCACCCAAAGGGAAGCAAAAATGGGGTAACCCAGGAATTAATATATTTTAATCAATGATATATAATTATAATTTCCACCTAACAAAATATTGATAAGACTATACATATCACTTAAGCATCAAGGTTTGCCATGGTAGAATGGAAGATAGTCATACACCTACACTATATCAGAGTGTAAACTTCTGCAAACCCTCTTTCTATTATTTGGAAATTTTTACTTGAGAAAAGCTAAGTCATTTTGTTTCCTGCTTCCTTCTTCAGCATTCTTCATCATCTTAGTCTAGTATTGTGAAAAGAGCAGGAGTTTGTAATTCACAAATGAAAATAGCGAGACTATGAAGATGTTTATTTGCAAGGATCACAGACTCCTGCATACAAGCATGAGTCCAAAGTTCAATTTCACCACCTACTAAATGCATCTCCTTACACAAGTAATTGAACCTCAAGTTAATGATCCTACTTGTCAATGAAAGTAAAATAATATCAGTGTCAAATGGTTGCTGTCAGAGATAAAATTTAAATATTTTAATTTTCAATGGTAGGAGGCTGATGGTAGGATATATGGGTAGATGAATAAATGGAATGAAAGTGGTTAAGTCCTGAGCACATAAATACAATATGGAATGCAGTTTTCTATTAATTCATTTTGAAGAACTACTTCAAAACATATTAAAACAACTTCTCTAAATAATCCAATCAGGGCAAATTAGAAAGAAACTCCATCTCCACTTTAACAGAGTCATATTAAACATATGTATACAAAGCATGAAAAAAAATTTAACCCTGTGTAAAGACTGACTTATAAGCTACTTTCAAAACAGGAGGGGAATCCTACATTGTCTCTAGGGTACTAAGATACCAGGTCCCAATAACAATAGTGTTTTCTCACTTATAAGTGGGAGCTAAGCTGTGGGTCTGCAAAGGCATATACAGTGGTATAAGGGTATTGATCAGCAGGAGGAGGGCAGAAAGGGGTGAAGGGATGAAAACTCACCTATTGGGTACAATGGGCACTTCTAGGGTGACAGGTACACTAAAAGACCATACTTCTTTACCACTGTGCAATATATTATGTAACAAAAAAAACATATCTATAAAAGTTACTGAAGTAAAAAAATTAATAAAAATAAAGTTTTCAAACCGGGCTCGGTG
This sequence comes from Cephalopachus bancanus, assembly GCA_027257055.1. NCBI lineage: Eukaryota > Metazoa > Chordata > Mammalia > Primates > Tarsiidae > Cephalopachus > Cephalopachus bancanus. The sequence continues at coordinate 7,465,672 of JAPVLO010000024.1, read as the reverse complement.
GCTCAGCCTGTAATCCCGTGCCTTTGGGAGGCTGAGGTGAGTGGATTGCCTGAGCCCGCGGGTTCGAGACCCGCCTGGGCAGGCGAGACCTCATCTCTACAATAAATAAAAAAATCAGCCAGGCGTGGTAGTGTGCGCCTGTAGTTCCAGCTACTTGGAAGGCTGAGGCGGAAGGATCACCAGAGCCCAGCAGGTCGAGGCTGCGGTGGCCGGGAGCAACTACTGCACTCCAGTCTGGGCAACAGAGTGAGACTCCAACTCAAAATAAATAAATAAATAAATAAATAAATAAAGTTTTCAAAACTTTCTCTCCCTTTAGAAAGTTTATTTTCTACTCTGTATATTGCTAGTATTTTAAAAATATTTGTCACATAATATTTACTAAGTCCATGTAGAAGTATGTTTTTTATTTATTATTTGTCTTTCAATAAAGTTCTGTGTTGTAGTGTATCTATACAGAGATAAGTTTGATCATTCTCAATGTTTAATAAAGCTTTAATTTTATTAAAAATCAAATGAGTTGAATAAAAGTTGGGCTTTATTAAATATCTCTTCAATGGGAATGTGGAAGAAAGGATTTGGGAGCAGATGTCTTTTAAGGAATGCAAGAAAATAAAAATGAATGTGCTTCTAACCTATAATCAAGTAACAATAGCACTTACTACTGCTACTGGTATCACATATCCAAGAAGGCTGGTATTTCTGTGAAGAGTGCCAACTGCTGTTGACTTAAAAGGTGCCTAGGCAATATTTCCCACTGTTGGTTCCTCTTTTGAATATGGCTCCTGCAGGTAAAGGTGCACAATGTCCTCTCAGGTGAGCTGCCAAAACATGGACTCTGGGGCCAGACTATAATTATTAATCACTCAACAAATATTTTTTAATTTTTTTAACTTAAAAGCAGTATCTTTATTTGTTTAATTCTATTTTAAAGATGTGGAGTACAATTCAGAATTAGGTATACAAGTGGTCATCGTACAGGTAAACTTTGGGCCTCCTTTTAGTCCCTACTTCGCCTGGGGGTACCTGGTTTGAGATCAGGTACCATTTTGCTGTTAGGTGCCCTCCTTCCTCCCCTGGCAGTGTCCACTACTGTCATTCCCTTTCTGACTACATTATGGTAAATATTCAGGGTCCGCCTATGCGTGAGAACATGTGGTACTCAGTTCTTTGTGTGATAGATCACTGAGTATGATAGACTCTAAATCTATCCACGTTGCTACTAAGTCCATAATCTTGTTCTTCTTTATGTACTATCCATCTTCTTTATGTCCATCATGCATATGTACCACATTTTTTTATTCAGTCCAGTTTTGATTGGCTCACTTCATCAACAAATGAACCTGCATAATGAACATTTGTAAACCTAACCCTGAATTGTTCCCCACATCTTTAAATGCAGAGGAAAGGGAAGGCTTCTACACTGTTGGTGAGAATACAAACCAGTTCAACTCTATGGAAATACTGTGCCATTTCCTAAAAGAACTAGAAATTGACCTTCCATAAGGCCCAGCAATCTCCCTTCTGAAAATAATACCCAGAAGAATTCAAATCATGCTGTGAAAAATATACTTGCACAAGTATGTTTATTGCAGCATTGTTCACAATAGAAAGAACATGGAACCAACTGTGCTGCCCATCAAAAGAGGACTGTTCAGGAATGATGAGGTCATATGGAAGGTCAAGTTTTAGATCTTTTAGGAATCACCACATTGTTTTCCACAGAAGTGTACTAGTTTACACACTTATCAACAGTGTAGAAGTGTTTCCTTGTCGTTGCATCCTCTCCAGCATCTGTTGTTTTTTGAGATATTGATGATGGCCATCCTGACTTGAGGTAGGTGGTATCTCAATGTAGTGTTAATTTGCATTTCTTTGATAACTAGTGAGGTTGAGCATTTTTTCACATATCTGTTGGTTTGTCATATGTCTTCTTTTGAGAAGTGTCTATTTGTATCTTTTGCCCACTTTGTAATTGGGCTGCTTGTTTTTTTCTTCTCAGCACATTTGAGTTCCTTGTAGATCCTAGATATTAGGCCTTTGTCAGATATACAGTTAGTAAATATTTTTTCCCAGTCTGTGGGCTGTATCCCACTCTCTTGATGGTTTCTTTGATTTTGCAGAAGCTTGTCAGTTTGATGAGGTCCCACTTGTCTATCTTATTACTTACAGAATGGGCACTTGGGGCTTTGATCGGGAATTGGTTGCCAGTTCCAATTATTATAAGGGTGTCTTCTGTATTTTCTAAGATTCTTACAGCTTGAGGTTTTATGTTTGGGTCTTTGATCTATTTATGGTTGATTTTTGTGTTTGGTGATAGATGTCTTGTTTTAATCTTCTGCATGTGTTCAGCCAGCTTTCCAAACTGAATATATTCTTCTCTCTCCAGCAGTTGGTGGAGACTTTGTGGAAGATGAGAAGGTCATGAATTAGTTACTGTTCCAGGCAGAAGAAGTAAGGAAAGCAATTAGAAAGCTAGTATGGCTAAAGATAGGAAGAAAGGTCCCTATAAATCAAAGCTGTTCTATACCTTTGTGTAAACACTGCAGTTGAGCTCTATTGTTACAAAAGTACACACACACACTTCTATGTTCCTGTGTTTGTTTCTGAGCTATACTGCTTTCTTTTTCCATTATATGATATAGACTGGGTGTGTCTAGTCATGTCTGAATGTGTGTGTGTGGGTAAAGTTACATATTTTGCTTGTAGTTTTGTGTGTTTTATAATATTCCTCTCCTTTGAATTTACACATAAATTTATGATGTCTAGGCTGAATAAAACAATGTGAATGGAAGGGACCATGTTTTATTCTTGGCTTTATTCCTGACTGTTCTTTTGATCAGACACTCCAGTAATGGGCCAAGCCCTGATCCTGGGGATAACAAAAGCATTATTATTGTGCTAGCATTGGGTTTGACACACTCTTCTCTTGGAACTTGTGCTTCTCTCCAAATTTATTTGGTTTTCCAGTGAAATAGATTCTCACCTAACCAAGCCACCACTCCTGGATTCTAGACACACCCAGAAATTTATGAGATTTGTGAGTGATGAAACTTAACATAGCTTACTCTCAGTTTGGACTCTCTCTCTCTCTCTCTCTCTCTCACACGTACACACACACAACACAGAGTTAAAATTTAATAATAATGTTTGAGGAGTTTATGTTTCATATTCTGGAAAAAAACACAATTTTTGAAAAATGCATGTAAAAAAATAAACAAAACTAGGCAAGAATGATTTGCATGGAGGATTAACATTTATTGTTTGATGAGTCATATTTTACATGCATTTGATAAACTGTAATTTCTCTGGACTACAAAAAAGCACCATATAATTGGAAAAATTGAAATTAATGAAACAAGGCACAATTGAGAAAGCCAGTTATCCTATGGAGAAAATAAACTTTTTCTTGTTATTATTGGCACAAGTATATGCAAGAAAGATTAGCAATATTTCCAAAAATGGAAATGAACGTAACAAAGAAAGGACAAATATTGCATCATATTGGCATTTTTAATGCTTAAAGATGATTATGTAACATGACTTAAAATTTTAAGTAAGAAAAATAAATAGAAAATCTATTTTAAAGAGCCACATGCTGCTACTTTTTCATCATATGCTATACATTTATAGGGCACAGAAGTAATTAGATAACTCAGTGTTTAATCAAGAAAGTCCCCCAGATGTGTATGGCAGAGTGGGTGTCTGATTCAGGGTAAGAATCAGAATTACATTATTTTAAAATAACAGTGGTAATTTTAATCAAGATTTTTGCCTAAATATGTGAACTAAGTGATAGCTGATTATATAATGATCAAAAAAGTAATCTTGTTAGAAGGTGAGACCCAAATTTTCATGAATCTAAAAATAATCATTTAAATTTTCTCTCCAATTAGATCTGTATATATTAATGAACAGGGGACAGATTTTTCTTTTAGACTAATTCTTATCAATAGATTTTAGTAATGCAAATGTGACTGCTATTGCATAATTGACATAAAATGACATCTTAATTTTAAAAACTGTTTGATAAGTAGACAGGCAAATAGTTTGATATTCCTTGGACATTTCTCTAACCAGGTGTTGATTTATAATTATTTCTTTTCCTCTGATAATCAGATATTTATTGGGAACCCATGATGTGTCAAACACTGAATTCCTGGAGAAACATTAGTGAACAAATCATATAAGATTTTCTTTTTTATGGAATTTAAATTCCAGTGGAGAAAAACAAATTATCTTCCATATTAAATAAAAATGTGTAGTATGTTGAATATGAAAGAACCAGGGAGAAAAACAGAGCAGAAAAAGGATCGGCTAGTCATTGTGGAAGGGTTACAGAATTTAGCCAGGGGCCTAGCAATGTTCACTAGAACTAGAGTAGACACATCCCAGACCCTATTCCTATAGGACCCACCTAACACTGGACTTTGTCCCTTTACTTCAGCAGTTACTACAGCTCCAGTGGCCACAAGGATGATTGCTTAAGTCACACCAGTACTGGCCTGGTGCGGTGGCTCAAGTCTGTAATCCCAGAACTTTGGGAGGTCAAGGTGAAAGGATTGCCTAAGTCCAAGAATTTGAGAACAGCCTGGGCAACTTGGCGGGACTTCGTCTCTACAATAAATCAAAATTTAGCCAGGTGTGGTGGCGCATGCCTGTAGTTGCAGCTTCTTGGAAGGCTGAAATGAATGGATTGCCTGAGCCCACAGATGGAGGCTGCAGATGACACTGCACTCTAGTCTAGGAGACAGAGTGAGACTCCAATTCAAAAAAAAAAAGAAAAATCACACCAGTACTGCAGTCATAAAAACTCAGTTATTCCCACTGTTGTCTCATTTTTAATACTGCTGGAGTCAGGAAAGAAGGAAGGAATTAGGCATCATTCTCATCATATCTAGCATATACAGAACCGCAACAGGTCTACTGACCTGGGCCAGCACAATTGACCAGTGAAGTTCTGTTATCCCTAGTGACTGCCTGAAAAAAACTGGATCACAGGCTAGAAGTGTCCTATGAAATAAACCTTAAATGATTGAGAAATAAGAGATTACAAAGGCACTCTGTAAATTGCTTGCTGTTTCTTTTCTGAATGGTTGGATCTATGAGGCAATGATTTCATAGACCACTTCTAGAAATGGCTTAAGCGACCCAAGAAACAGCAATATCTTTTCTGAAGCCATCATCAGCTCATTAGAGTCATCTTGTATTATACTCTTTATTTGTTCTTCATTGCCTACTCTTTTTCCTGCACACACTAATGAAAATAAACTTTGTCTCAAGCTTTGTTTGCTAGGAAATTCAGAGATGTTGGTTAACTGGCATTGCATAACAAATTGCCCCAAACTTTTGAGGATTAAAACAATATGCCAAGGTAAGTCTAGGGGTCTTGTCCAGGGTTAGCTTATTTAAGCCAGACTCACTCATATACCGTTGTTTGGTAAGCTGGAGGCTGCTAGTCCAGGATAAGCTCAGAAGAATGATTTGGCCCTGATGTACATGGTGTTTCATCTTCCTGGCCTAGGTTTATTTACTTGATGGTAGTCAAGCACAAAAAGCATGAGTGTAAGTTTATAAGGTCTCTCAAGGCGGGGACTTAGAATGGAAACTATCACTGCCACAATATGCTATTTACAGAGTCAAAGGATAAATACTTCTAATCTCTGTCATCACAGGGTAGCTGCAAAGTCACTGCAAGAAACATTGTCTTAGGGAAGGAAAGAGTCTTGGCTATTTTCCCCATCAACCTACTTTGCTAGCATAAAATAGAAGGCCTCACTCAAATGGTAACATTTGAATTAAAAATGCAAAAAAAAGTTATAGAAAAGAGATATGAAGTGATCTTGGGAACGATTACTCCAGCAGTAATCTTCTTGGGGAAGAGTACTTCCAAGTACTTACATCCACAGCAAAGTTCTTAAGACAGAAACATTCTTAGATTATTAAAAGAAAAAAAAAAGTGAAGAAGGGAGGTGACTCTATCAGTCCCAGAGTGAGTTAGGAGTAGAGCATCCTAGGAAAGATGTTACTAAGTCTTAAGGTCTGGAAAAAAAGAGTAAATTAATGATTCAAAGTTCAAAGTACTAACCATATGACATAAAAACCATTTCTCAGCATCAACTGACACTGGGCACCACTAGTGGGAGGCAGGAAGGAAGGGACACATAACAACCCACTGGGTACCGTGTATGTCCACTACAAAGGAAAGAGAGGGCTCATTAAACAAGCCTCACCTGTACACAATTTACTGACGTAGCACATTCTCAAATGTACCCCACAACTCTAAAATTTAAAAAAATATTAAAATAAACATTTCTGCTCTCTGGCTTAATCTCTCACGTATCCTGATCTTCATGGAGCCCAGAGACTCTTGCATGTAAGTATATTTTAATAGCTAAACTAGATGATCTTTAAAGTCCTGTCCATGTCTTTGGTTGTACAAGGTAATAATGGTTTCCATAAACCTTTCATCAAATTGAACAGTTAGTTACTGGTTGTTTTCTGCTACGTACTACTTACAGCATTGTACCCTGGCCAAAAAAAAAAAAAAAAAAAAGGCAACTTTTGAGACTATTTATATTTGTCACTAAATATTTTTTAAAAGTCAGATATCTAAACTAAATTGATTATAACTCTTTCATAAGTTCTTCTTTAGTCACTCTTTTGGAAATAAACTCAAAGTAATATTTCCTAGAACCAATTTCTGATAATTTCAAAAAAGTATTACTAGTGTCTGCTTACTTATGATTTTTGTGCTGTTTAAAAGTAATAAAGATATTACTAAGAGGAAAAATGCATTCCTAATATTATATAATTTTATAGTTTAATCAAATTTATAATAGTTTTCTAATTCTCATGTAGATTTTAGATAAAGTATAGTATTTTTTCTTTAATCTAGAGAAATGCATGCAAATTCACAAATACATGGGCAACAGGTTGTTTGTCTATGTTTACAAGTCAATGGGGACCCATAGGAATTGTGGATTTTTAAATTTATTTTTATATCTAACCACATAATTCTATTCCTGCCAAAAGTCACCGAAAACATAACTAATATTAGTAAAGTATGAGCATAATATTTTAAGATACTTAAACCAGGAATTTTCCACTTTGAGATTATTTACATATCATTACATCTGCTAATATTTTACAATATTTTTAGGTGCACTGTGTCTATATGTGTGACATGCCACATATTAAAAATCATTATAAAGAGAAAGCATGGTAAGGTCATGTGTTCTAAATAAAACGTTTGATTATAAAATATTATTTTTGTTGCTAAAGGAAGAGCCAAATATAGTATAAATTGGTGTTAGACACAACATTTCATAGGTAAAATCAATCTTTACTCAAAATGAGTGTTTCTCTCTGATGTTTTCACTAATCTTAATGAAAATTAAAGAGTTTAATTTGGCTGATGCTATTTAAAATAAATTATAATAAAGATGCAGCAATTTTAAAATGTGCCATTAAAATCTTTCCCATGAAGCCATTTTCTCTTCTGCTCTCTCTATGATCTGCATCACTTAATTTATTTTTTCATTGCTTAAATAGGTCTTGGGTTGCTAAGTACTTTTTTTCCTTTCTTTTCTCTCTCTCTCTCTCTCTCTCTCTCTCTCTCTGTGTGTGTGTTTCAGTTGTGCTGCATTTAATTTTGAAAGTTACTTGCACAATTTTGCAGATAATGCCACAAAACAGAGAGATAGAAAATGTCAAGGACTACTTCTTTCAGTCCCTGGAAACAGTTCATGACACAAAAAATTATTGTCAGCAGAATATTGAAGATAAATAATTTTCTTCATATTTCTGCAGAAATGCACAAAATAAAACTTTGATCTAAGATGACCTTTATTAACCCGAATGTGACATTAACTACAACATTCATCTTGAATAATACTTTGCCACTCATCTAGAACCTTTCATTTTAGACTCTCAAAAATTTAAATACTCTGATTCTGTAACCCTTATAAGACTCTTATAGTTAGGTAATTATTTTTTATTCCTCCTTTATTGATGAAAAATAAGACATTGAGATTACCCCAAAGTCATACCAAAAGTCAAATCTGACTATAAATGAGTCATGATTTGAATGTCTAGCTTCCTTCTATAAAGTTGCATTTTTAAATCCAAAACAGCTTTTTCAAGGTAGTTTTTTTTTTCTTTTTTTTTTATAAATATGTGGGGTACTAATCAGGATTAGTAATGTATGTACAGGTAAAGTTTGATCCAGCAACTGGTGCTCACTTCCTCTGGTTTAGGATCAGGGACCCTTTGTGTTGTTACAAGTCCTTTCCTTCCTCCCTCTCCTAACAGTGTCCCATGACTGCTAATCCCTCCCTTGTGCTTTTGTTATTAATGTTCAGGTCCCCCTTATGAGTGAGAACATGTGGTATTCGGTTATTTGTTTCTGTGATAAATCACTAGGAATGATTGTCTTCAATCCCAATTTTCTGAGAAGTCTATGATTTTTTCCTTCTTTATGGCTGCATAATATTTTTTCATGTATGTGTACCACATTTTCTTTATTTAGTCTACTTTCAATGTACATAAGGGTTGGTTCTGTGTTTTTTCTCTTGTGAATAGTGTGACAACCACGTGTGTTCAGGTGTCTTTTATGTAGAATAATTTGTGTTCCTCTGGCTATATTTCCAGGAGGGGAATTGCTGGATCATAGGAAAGATCAGTTTCTAGTTCCTTTAGATATCACTAAACTATTTTTCATAGAGGTTAGACTAGTTTACATTCTTGCCAACAGTGTTGACAATGCCACTGTCTTTTACACATTGATTTTGTACTCTGAAATTTTACCAAAGTGATTTATCAGTGCAAGGACCTTTTTGGTGGACCTCCTTGTGTTTTCAATGTATGGGATTAAATCACCTGCAGAGAGGGATAGCTCAACTTCTTCTTTTCCTATTTGGATATCCCTGATTTTCTTCTCTTGTCTCATTGCTTAGCAAGGACTCCCAGCACTATGTTGAACAGGTGAGGTGAGAGTGGGCAACCTTGTTTTATTCCTGTTTTCAAGGGGAATGCTTCTAATTTCTGTCTATTGAGCAGTATTTTGATTGTGGGTTTATCATAGATGATTCTTACTCTTTTGAGGAATGTTCCTTAAATGCTTAGATGTTTTGAATCAAGAAGGAATTCTGGATTTTATGGAAAGTTTTTGTTGCATCTAATGATATAATCATGTAGTTCTTGTTTGTACATCTGTTAATGTACTGAATTATGTTTATGGTCTTGCAAATGTTGAACAAGCCCTGTGTCCCGTGAGTGAAGCCAGTTTTGTCATGGTAGATGATTCTTGAGATGCATTGTTGGATCCGATTTGCTAGGATCTTATTGATAATTTTTGCATCTATGTTCATCAAGGAGATTGGCCGGTAATTCTTTTTTCTTGTTGTGTCTTTACCAAGTTTGGGTATCAGTATGATGTTAGCTTTATAAAATGATTTCAAGAGAGTTTCAACTTTCTCAATTGCCCAGAATAACAGATGGCTTCCAACTGAATTATTTTGATAGGATAGGTATCAACTCCTCCTGCACTTTGCAGCCTACCCACAACTGCATGAGATGAACAGGGGGGCAGATCTGAAGTTGAAAACCTCTCCCCTCTGAAACCCCTCCCCTCTTCCATGAGCTAAGAGAAGCGGTGCTCGAGTCACTCCTGCAAGAATAAGTTCCAATAGCAAATAGGGAACTTGCAATAAGAGCTCTGCTGTCACAGAACCCATCACAAGATGGACACCCTACCCAAGAGACATACTAAAGCTGAGAACTCATTATCAATGCTTATTTTTTTATTTTTTAGTGGGGGAGGGATATTGGTTTGTTTGCTTGATTATCTCATTTGGTAGCTTTGTTGGTTGGTTCTCTCTTTCTTCTATTTCTTTGTTTGTTCTTTCTCTATTTTTATGATTTTTCTTTCTTTTCCTTTTTCTATGTTTATTTCCTTTTCTTCTCTCTTTTCCTCTTATACCATTAGACTCAGGGGTTATGCAAGCACATCCACTGTAAGGTCATAATGTGCATAGACAAAGAGTGAATTCGAGCTGGACCATTCACCAGATAGCAAATATTATGACCTGCCAATATGTTCAGAATCCTTGCAGCCTACCCATCCCTAGTAAGTGCTCAAAACTGTAAAGAGACAGCAAATGCCCCACCCCTACCCTTACTTCATAATTGAACAAATCCAGAGCCACAGCTCAAATATAGACAAAAGTTAGTTTAAGTATCAGAAGTGATTGCTTATCCATTTTCCACTGATCAACAGAATTAAATAGAAAGATAAAAGAGCTGCTACAAATGAAGAAAAAACAATGAAAAACTGCTGGTAAGCACCAGAGTTCAAGCAAAGAGTCAGTGCTAGAAAGAACTGCTGCTGGGGCACAAACAATAGCTATCTCCAATGACAACAATACCCGGAAGGTACTTACAGAGATCAGAGAGTCATTGGATAGAATGAATAAAAATCAAGAAACGCAAGGCTAAAACTAAATGAAATTCCAATGGAGGTAGTCAAGAAAGCATGCTTAGAAACAACAGAAATAAAGAACTCTATCCAAGAAATAAATAAACTAACAAGCATGGGAAGCAGAATTGATCAAGCAGAGGAAAAAAATCTTAGAACTAGAAGATTAAAATATGTAATTAACTTAATCTATTAAAAATATAGAAAAAAGCCGGGCTCGGTGGCTCAGCCTGTAATCCCGCGCCTTTGGGAAGCTGAGGTGAGTGAATTGCCTGAGCCCATGGATTCGAGACTCACCTGGGCAGCGAGACCTCATCTCTACAATAAATCAAAAAAATCAGCCGGGCATGGTAGCGCATGCCTGTAATTCCGGCTACTTGGAAGGCTGAGGCGGAAGGATTGCCGGAGCCCAGCAGGTCGAGGCTGCGGTGACCGGGAGCGGCCACTGCACTCCAGTCTGGGCGACAGAGTGAGACTCCAACTCAAAAAAAAAAAAATTATAGAAAAAAACTTAAGAAGAAAGAGAAAACTCTCCAAGAGATGTGTGATTTTTATCAAGAAACCAAACCTACATCTGACTGGAATACCTGAAATAGAAAAAGACATGGAAAATACCTTGGAACAAACATTCCACAAGGTCACTCAAGAAAAGTTCCTTAATCTGGTCATAGAGACTATACAAGCATAAGCATTCCAGAGAACACCTGTAAGACATCTTATAAGAAAACCACCCCCCTAGACACATGGTAATTTGCCTTCACAAAGAAAGTATAAAATAAAGAATCCTAAAAGCAGCAACAGGAAAAGGTCAGACTACCTACCAAGGGAGACCAATCAGAATTGCCGCAGACTTATCTGCAAAATACTACATGCCAGTAGGAATTGTACCCCAATTATTAATTTGCTGAGAGATAAGCAATTTCAACCAAGAATTTCCTGCCCAGTCAAGTTAAGCTTCATCAACAACAGATAATTATAATTCTTCCAGATATCCAATTCCTAAGAGAATATGCTGCTTTGAAACCAGCTCTACAGGAAATGCTTGAAAAGATGCTGTGCACAGAAGAAAAAAGAAACAAAAGACCTTCACAAGATCACAAACAAGGGATTTTCCAGCAAGATGTGATAGGACAGGTCAGACTATGAGAGCATCCATAAAAGCAAAAGCCAGTGTCCATAAAGACTCTCTGTGTGAGTGGGTATGTGCTGCTGGGTGAATGAAAGTACATCTGAGGGGAGACTTGGGTTCATGCACCCAGGGCACTCCTCCACAGGAGACTGCAATTCCTCACAACCCTGAGATTGGAGCTGCCAGCACACAGGATTGTCTGCTATTCTCAGGACACTCCTGAGAAAAGGCTGTGGAATACAGCTGATCTGCACCACCTGGCACCCAGCCCACATCACCTGTGTCAGCAAAGCAGCAGGAGCCCTGGGTCTGTGAAGAGAGCAGCTCTGGGAGAGCTGGAGAGAAGCCCCACCAACTGTGAGGAAACACCAACTGGAGCCATTTTCTCAGTCCCAGTACTGGACAGAGACCTACCTTGCCCTGTCCAGCTCCACCCAGCCTGCAACCTGGGATGTAGAGGTTATCTCAACAAATTTGAAGAGAAGGATGCCCCTCCCCCATGCTGGAACAGGCACAGACATGTCAGATCTGAGTGGAAGACTTGACAACAGCAGCAGCAAGCCAGTAAGTCCAAATATGATTCATCCACCTCCCATAGTAGTCTGTGGGGCATCTGAACCATGCTTAGAGCAACCCTATCATCCTGCACTGAGAGCAGAGGAGACTAGAAGTGAAAGAAAGATGAATCTACAGAAACAGCCTCAGAGCAAGTTTTTGTTTGTTTGTTTTTTGGTTTTATGTTTATTTGTTTTGTTTTTTTCTTTGTTTTTGGTTTTAGTTTTTTTGTCTTTTCCTCATCTCTCTTTCTTTCTATTTTTGATTACATTCACATAATTGCTTTGTTTCTGCTATTTTACTGCTGTTTGTGTTATACTTCTTGCTTGTGTATGGGTATTTTTGAGGGAGAGTACATCAGTGGGGGGTTATGTCAGTTTGTGTTTGGATGATTGTCTGTATGTCTTTTTTTTTTTTTAATTTTTTCTGTCATTGTTTGTATCTCTTTCTATTTGTTAGTTGGTATGCCTGTCTGTTTTCCCTCTTATCTTCTCTGTCTCCACCTTCTTCTTGTCCCCCTGCTTCTGTTTTACATTCTTTTCTTACCTTATTTTGCCTTATGGGGGCAAACCTATATTTCCACTGCATCGACAGATTGTAAGGCAGTGGGAAGTGGGTTCCAGGAGGCCCATACAACTGTCAGCAGATACTGGGACCTGCAGATAGATTCTGAATCACAGTTCCCCCTAATTAAATCTCAAAACTGCAAAAAGTACAGCCTACCACCCACAGTTCAGTTTCAGAATTGAACAAAGTCAGAGGATCCACTTAAGGAAGAATAGAATCTTGAGCACACAGAAATAAAGCTACCTCATCCCTAAACAACATAATTAAAGAAGAGCAAAAAAGGGGGAGGAAAATCGACACAAATGAAGAAAAACCAAAGGAAGAATATGGGTCTCACATAGACCCCAAGGAGGTCAGCCACTGAGAAAACAAACTTCAGAACACAAACAATGAAGAGCCCCCCAGAATGCGTGATCTCAAAGCAAAAACCCAGATATCAAGACATTAACAGAGAGAATAAATAGAATTGAAGAGAAACAAGAGGAAAAAAATGAAGGAGTTGATAACTGAGATAACAACAATAAAGAATACAGTGAATGAAACAAATAAAAAAAATGAATAAAAATGGAAAGCAGAATTAACTAAGCAGAAGGAAGACTATCAGAGCTTGAGGACCAAAATATGAAAGTAATACAAGCAGTTAAAAACATAGAAAATAAGCTTAAAAAAATAACGAAACCTCCAAGACATGAGTGATTATTTCAAGAGACCAAACCTAAAATTACTTGGAATTCCTGAAGCAGGTAGAGAGACAGAGACCACAAAGAACAAGCATGCCATGGAATTATCCAAGAAAACTTCCTTTATCTCATCAGTGATGCAACCATTTAAACAAAAGAGATTCAGAGAACCCCTGGAAGACAACAAATGAGAAGATCAATTCCTAGACACATAGTAATTTGTCTACACAAAGCAGGTATAAAAAAAAAATCTTAAAGGCAGCAAGAGAAAAAGTTCAGACAACCTACCAGGGAAGACCAATTAGAATAGCAGCAGACTTATCTGCAGAAACCCTTCAGGCTAAGAGGGTTTTGGAGTCCAATCTTCAAAGTTCTCAAAGATAAACAATTTCAACCAAGAATTACCTACCCCGCTAAGTTAAGCTTCATCAGTGATGGAGAATTAAAATCCTTCCCAGACGTTCAGTCCCTAATAGTTAATGCTGCCTCCAGACCAGCTCTACAAGAAATACGTAAGAAAGTATTAAACACAGAAAAAAGAAAAAAAAGAATGACAATGCCCTACTGAAGAATGCAGGAAAAAGATTGAAAACACACATGAATCACCCAAAAATCAAAAGAAAGATAACAAAAAAACAAACAAACAACAGCAGCAACAACAAACTCTATAAGAACCTCATGACAGGGATAAGCTCTCACATCTCAATAATTAATCTGAATGTGAAAAGACTAAAGGCACCACTGAAGAGACATAGAATGGAAAAATGGATCAAATATCATAGGCAACAATATACTGTCTCCAAGAGACTCATCTCACCAGAAAGTTCACTCAGATACTCAAAGAGAATAGGAAACAAAATTTCAGGCACATGTAACACAAAAGAAAGCAGGATTCACAATCTTAATATCAGTCAAGATACACTTTAAGCTATAAAAATTTTAAAAGATATGGAATAGAAGGTTATTACATAATGATAAAAGGATCAATCCATCAACAAGAAACATACATCCTAAACATGCAGGCACCCAACATCATAGCAGCAACTTTCATAAAGCAACTTCTAGGTAACTATAAAAAAGAAATTGACTCTAACACTATCATAGCTGGGGACTTAAATACTTCACTCACAGTACTAGACAGATCATCAAGGCAAAGAATCAACAAGAATATCTGAAACCTCACATGACACTTGTCCAAATAGATTTAAATGATACCTACAGAACATTCTACCCAAAACCACGAAATATACATTCTATTCATCACCACATAAAATATACTCTAAGATTGACCACATCCTCGACCATAAATCAAGCATAAACAAATTCCATAAGAATGAAATACTGCCTTGTACCTTCTCAGACCACAGTGGAATAAAAATAAATATCATTACCAACAAGCTCCTGCAAAACCCACAAAGATATGGACACCAAACAGCATGATGCTAAACAAATCCTGAGTCAACATGGATATCAAAACAATTTAAAAGATTCCTGGAAACAAATGAAAACAAACAACATCTTGCCAAACCCTCTGGGGTGCCATGAAAGCAATACTAAGAGAGGAATTTATATCTGCATAAACACACTAAAGAAAATAGGAAGATCACAAGTTACCAGCCTACTAAATTGCCCAAGAAAGCTGGAAAAGCAAGACCACAAAGACTCTAACTTTAGTAGAAGAATCCAGATTACCAAAATAAAAGACCAAATTTGGGACATTGAAGAGAAAAAGAAAATACAAAAAAAAAAAGAATAGAAAAGAAATAAAAAGCTGGTTCTTTGAAAGGATGAACAAGACTGATGGACCCATAGTTAGACTAAGAAAAAGAGAGGAAAAAAACAAATAAACACAATCAGAAATGCAAAAATATCAAGTTACAACTGAACCCAAAGAAATACAAAAGATTATCAGATACTACTTATGTACACCTGTTTGTAAACAAACTAGAAAATCTACAGAAAATGGAGGCCTTTCTGACATCACACAACCTCTCCAGGTTGAAACAAGAAGAAATCGATACCCTAAATAGACCGATAACAATCCAGAAAGTTGACTATGTCATAATAAAACTACCTACAAAAAAAAAAAAAAAAAAAATCCCTGAACCAGACGAGATTCCAGCAGATTCTACAAAACATACAAGGAGTAACTGATATCAATCCTATTGAAAGTATTCCAGGCAATTGAGAAAGTATAACTCCCCAAATCCTTTTATGAAGCTAACAGCACATTGATACCCAAACCAGGTAAGAATCCAACAAAGAAAGAAAACTGCAGGTCAATATCTTTGATGAACATAAATACTAAAATTCTCAGCAAGATCCTAGCAAACTGGATCTAATAACACATCTCAAAAATCATCTACCATGACCATGTAGGCTTCACTCCTGGGATGCAGGCCTGGTTCAACATTCACAAGATCATAAACATAATTGAATACATCACCGGATGTAAAAATAAAAACCACATGATTATATCTTTAGATGCAGAAAAAGCTTTGATACAATCCAGCACCTCTTCTTGATAAAAACCCTTGAACATCTAGGCATAGATGGAACATACCTCAAAACAATTGCAGCTATCTATGAGAAACCCACAACCAGTATTCTACTAAACAGACAGAAATCGGAACCATTTACCCTGATGATTGGAACAAGAAAAGGATGCCCACTCTCACCTCTCCTTTTCAACATAGATTTGGAAATCCTAGCCAGAGCAATTAGACAAGAGAAGGTGATCAGGAATGTCCAATTAGGAAAAGAGCAAGTCAAGTTATCCCTCTTTGCAGATGACATGATTCTATACCTCAAAAACTCAAGAGAATCTGTCAAAACCTCCTTGCACTGATAAACGACTTTGGCAAAATCTCAGGGTATAAAATAAATGTGCAAAAGACAATTGCATTTTTATACACTAAAAATAAACAAATAAAAACCAAATAAAAATCACAATCTCATTCACAATAGCCACAAAAAAAAAAGAAAGAAAGAAAGAAAGAAAAGAAATACCTTGGCATCTTCCTAACCAGAAATGTGAAAGACCTTTACAAAAATACTACAAAACACTGCTCAAAGAAACCAAAGATGACACAAACAAATGAAAAATTATTCTATTCTCATGGTTTGGAAGAATTAACATTATTAATATGTCCATCCTACCCAAGGCAATCTACAGATTTAATGCAACACCCATTAAATTACCAGCAGCATTCTTCTCAGATCCGAAAACATACAGGAATTCATATGGAAGCATAAAAAACATGAATAGCCAAAACAATTCTCATTTTAAAAAAAGTAGTAGGAATCACAGTCCCAGATTTTAAATGTTATTATAAAGCTCCAATAATCAAAACAGCCTAGTATTGATATAAGAAAAGGCATATAGACCAATGGAACAGGATAGAGATTCTGGAAACAAAACCTCAATTACTCAACCAGCTCATCTTCAACAAAACCTCCACCACTGACCCCTGGGAAAAGAAGAACCTATTCAGTAAATGGTGCAGGGAAAAGTGGCTGACCACATGCAGAAAATTAAAATAAGACCCCTACCTATCACCCTACACAAAAGTCAACTCTAAGTGGATCAAAGACCTAAATGTAAAAACTAAAACTATAAGAACCTTAGAAAATACAGGAGACACCCTTATGGAAATTGAAACTAGCAACCAATCCCAGAACAAAACCTCAAGTACCAATGCCATAAGAGATAAGATAAACAAGTGGGACCTCATCAAATTGACAATCTTCTGGATCAAGAGAGCAGGAAGACAGTCCACTGACTGGGAAAAAATATTTGCCAATTGTATGTCTGACAAATCTAGGGTATACAAGGAACTCAAACGTGTCAAAAAGAAAAAAGCAAAGAGCCCCATTGCAAAGTGGGCAAAAGATATGAATAGACAGTTCTCAAAAGAAGATATATGAACAGCCAACAGATACTTGAAAAATGCTCAGCCTCACTAGTCATCAAAGAAATGCAAATTAAAACTAACTGAGATACCACCTAACTCCAGTCAGAATGGTCATCATCAATAACTCAAAAAACAACAGATGCTGGAGATAATGCAGGAAATATGGAACACTTCTACACTGTTGGTGAGAGTGTAAACTAATACAACCTCTGTGGAAAACAGTTTGGCAATTCCTAAGAGATCTAAAAATTGACCTTCCATTCTTTCCCACAATCCCTCTACTTGAAATATACCCAAAGGAACTCAAATCACTCTATGAAAAAGATACCTGCACACGTATGTTTATTGCACCATTGATCACAATAGCAACAACATGGAATGAACTGTGCTGCCTATTGAAAGAGGACTGGATTAAAAACCGTGGCACATATACACTCTGGAATATTACAAAGTCATAAAGAAGGACAAAATTATGAACTTCACAGCAACTTGCATGGACTTGGAGACTATAATACTGTGTGATCTATCACAGAAACAAAGAACTGAGTACCGCGTGTTCTCACTCATAAGTGGACCTTGAACAATTATTGTAATACTACAAGAAAAGGATTGGCAAAAGGGGGAAACTTCCAGGTGAGTAGTGAGGTGGGATTGACAGTAGTGGAAATCTGCTGGGGGCGGGGTGAGGAGCTTATCTATAAGGGTACCTGCATAATGAACATTTGTAATCTAACCCTGAATTATACCCCACATATTTAAAATTAAAATTTTTTTAAAAATCACAATCACAGATGTTGTAGAACACACAACATACCCGCAAAAATGAAAACTCACACTTATATGAACAACAAAGCTAAATGAAAACAAAGCAACCTCATGAAAGCATTATGTCAGGGACAAAAGCTCACATTTCAATAATCAATCTGAAAGTGAAGAGATCAAACTCACCACTTAAAATATATAGAATGGCCCTGGATAAAAACAAATGAATCAATAATTTGTTGCCTCCTGGGAACTCATCTCACCACAAAGGATGCCCACAGACTCAAAGCTAGAGAATGGAAAACAAATTTTCAGGCAAATGAGTCACAAAAGAAGGCAAGAGTTGTGGTCTTAATATCAGAGAAAACAACCTTTAAACTGTCAAAAATTTAAAAAGATGCAAAAGGACACCACATAATGAAAAAAGTTTCAATACATCAACAAGAAATAGCTCTCCTAAACATATATGCAGTTTATATGCAGGTACACAGGAGTACCAGCTTTTATAAAGCAACTACTAAGTAAACTAAAAAAGATATTGACTCTAACACTATCACATCTGGGGACTTAAGTACTCCACTAACAACCCTAGATAGACCATCCAAGTAAAAATCAACAAACAGATCTGGAACCTCAGCTTGACGCTTGACCAAATTGACTTAGTAGATACCTACAAAACACTCCACCCAACAACTACAGAATATACTTTCTACTTATCACCACATGGAATGTACTCCAAGAAAACCACACATCCTCAGCCATAAATCAAGCATAAACCAATTTCATAAGACAAAATACTGTAGTGTACCTTCTCAGACCTCAGTGGAATAAAAAGAAATATCACTGTCAACAAAATTCCCAAACCCCAAAAAGACATGAACGCTAGACAGCATGATGCTAAACAACTACTGGAAAAACACAGAATAAAAACAGAATTAAAAGATTCCTGGCAACAAATGAAAACAATTATATTACTGAAACTTCTGGGATGCCATGAAATCAGTACTAAGAGTTGAATTTATATCTATACAAACACATCAAGAAAATAAAAAGAGAACAAGTTAACAGCCTAACAAATCACATAAAGGAGCTGGAAAGAGAAGGTCACTAAAACAATAACTTCAGTAGAAGAATTCAGATTGCTGGAGTAAAAACTGAAATATAGGACATAGAAGACAAAAATATCATAGAAAATATCAATGAAACAAAAAGCTGGTTCTTTGAAAGGATAAACAAGATGAATGGACCCCTAGCTAGACTGACCAAGAAAAAGAGAAAGAAAGAGAGAGCCCAAATAAAAACAATAATAAATGCAAAAAACAAAAAAAAGAATCAAGTCATAACTGACTTTGAAGAAATACAAATGATTATCAGAGATTAATATACACACCTACATGGAAACAAACTCAATAATCTAAATGAAATGAATGACTTTCTAATACCACACAACCTCCTCAGGTTGAAACAAGAAGAAATCAATAGCCAAAATAGACCAATAACAATCCAGGAATTTGACTATGTCATAAGAATATTGCCTACAAAAAAAGCCCTGAACCAGATGGCTTTCCAAATCATAATAGAAGGAGGTGATATCAACTGTATTGAAAGTATTCCAGGCAATTGAGAAAAACAGAACTTTCCCCAAGTCATTTTATGAAGTTAACATCACATTGATACCCAAACCAGGTAAAGATCCAGCAAAGAAATAGAACTATAGGCCAATATTCTTGATGAACATAGATACTAAAATTCTCAATAATATCTTAGCAAACTGGATCCAACAACACATCCCAAAATCATAAACCATAACCAAGTGGGCTTCACTCCTGAGCTGCAGGCCTGGTTCAACATTCTCAAGATCATAAACGTAATTATATACATCAACAGATGTAAAAACAAAAACCACATGACTATATCTTTAGATGCCAAAAAAGCTTTTGATAAAATCCAGCATCTCTTCTTGAGAAAAACCTTCGAAAATCTAGGCATAGAAGGAACATACTTCAAAATAGTAAGAGCCATCTATGAGAAACTCACAGTCAGCATACTGCTAAACAGACAGAAATTGGAACTATTCCCTTTGATAATCGGAGCAAGACAAGGATGCTCACTGTCTGTCACCAGTCCTGTTCAACATAGTGTTGGAAGTTCTAGCTAGAGCAATAAGACAAGAGAAGTAAATCATGGGTATCCAAACAGGAAAAGGATAAATCAAGTTATCCCTCTTTGCTGATGATATGATTCTATACCTCAAAAATCCAAGATAATTTGTCCAAAACCTCCTTGCACTGATAAAGGACTTTGGTAAATCTCAGGGTACAAAATCCACATGCAGAAAACAGATGTATTTCTATAAACCAACAATAAAACAAACAGAAATCCAAATAAAAATAAAAATCCAATTCACAATAGTCACAAAAAAAGAGAAATAACTTGGCATCTTCCTATCCAGAGAAGTGAAAGATTTTTACATTGAAAACTATAAAACACTGCTCAAAGTCAAAGATGGCACAAACAAATGGAAAAATATTCCATGCTCATGGATTAGAAGAATCAACATTTTAAGATGTCCATCCTACCTGAATACTTACCATAATACTATAAAAAAGGGATTGACAGTAGCTGGAAATTGCTGGGGGTTGGGGGCACATATTACTAAATGTACCTGATCTCAAACCAGGCAAAGTGGGGACTAAAGGGAGGCCCAAACTTTACCTGCATTATGACTGATTGTATACCTAATCCTGAATTGTACTCCACATCTTTAAATCAAAAAAAAAAATTTTTTTAAAGACAGAATCTTAGGGTATGTATACATTAACAGCATAAGACCAATTTTTTTAATGGACATAATGCTTTATTAATTTGTTCAGGCAGTCAAAATGTGACAGTGACAACAATAGTTACAAGTTGTGGTCTTTGATTATCACATTCTGTGAAGAACACTCATGCTAGTGTACATAATTAAAAGTTACAGTTACTGCAAGAATTGCTCTCCCATTTAGATAAATTTAGATATATAGATTTATTTAAACATTTTTTATTAGCATGCTTCACCAACAGTTCATCTGAGAAGTCATCTCTCATCTCTTGATCTATGTCAAATTCCATTCGCTACACGTTCATAACATCATGTCATTCTGATAGTCATACAGTAAATTGTATGTTTATATTTATTTGCAAAATTGTTTAATTGTTTCTTTCCTGCCTAACTGGAAACCATAGACTGGGTTGTATTGGAGGCAGTATCTGTTTTCCACATTATTCCCTAGTACATGGTACAATATATGTCATATATTTAGTATAGAACTATTAATACATCAAAACTTTTTTATTGGAACTGGGTATCTGGCTAAATTATGCTTCACAGAAATATATATATTTTTCCATAGTGTTATGTTATAATGTAATACAGTAAACCATCCCATACCCTTTACTCATATAACATAATAAAATAGTTTGTTGCCATAAAACGACTTTTGGAAATTGAACCAAATAATCTATATAGATTCACGTAAATGTATTAATGGAATTTACTCTGAGATTATCATGCCACTATCAAAATAAATGTAAAGTATCATAGGTTAAATTAAGCTAGTGGATCCCTTGAATAAACCCCAAGTATGTTGGGCAAAATTTTTACCCTCAGGTCTCCAAGTCATTTGTTACATCTCTATTTTAAGTTCCTTTTTGATCTTTGGTGCCTGTCATCAGATAGGAAAGAGATAATGAATTCTCAGAATTATATTGACCAATTCCTATGTACATACTTTGGAACTGCCCAAGATTTCTCAGACTATTTTAATAAACCACTTTGGGGACCAGTTGAATTTTAAAACAGTGTTCTACTCTATTATCTAACCTAAATATTTTGTGCTACATTAATTTGTTTGAAGGAAACATGTTTTGAAAACACATAGTAAAGACAACAAAAAAGAAACTACACCAAATATTTCCATGCTGTGAAACAAAATATCTCAGCATAGTCAACATGACTTGAATTTTAACTGGAATTTGGAAATAGTTTGCTGTTTGTTAAGAAGGACATTTTCTTAAACATCTGCACCCCCAAATGCATATGTGTGCCAGTGAATGTATAATATCATTGAATGCATTGTACACATCAACAAAGGCAAAGATATTAGGTCAGTTGTCTAATATTGCCCTTATAAATTGCAGGTGGTCTTAGCTTACAGTCAGGACACAAACTCAAGGATTCTGACTCATAGTCTAGTGTTCTTACTGCAGTGCCCTTAGAATATCTGTGCTACAGGATTGTCTCTGAGGCTCTCACAGTGGGTAGTTATATAATCTCTCTCAGTGACTGACTTGATTTTTAATCTCTGTGTTGGAGATATGAAAGTCTCATTTTTATTTGAGGTACAATTTACTGAGATGATTTAAATTTATATGCAAATATTAAGCATCTCAATGCTTATTCATAACAGAAGTTACAGTATTTAATTTTACAGTGTAAGGCTGTGTGCATGCTTTAGCAATTTATGTTAATTTTAGATACATCCAGTTTCATGGTCAAATAGACAGCAGAATATATTTTGCTTAATATAGACTCATTTGGAAAAGAAATTTTCTCAGTTTATTTTAGATATCATAATGAATGTTGATGATAAAACCATATGAAATCATAGACATATACATGCCTAGAATTTCCCTTTTCTGATTTTTTTTTTATAACTTTCAAATCTGCTTCTGGGTGTCCTTTTAAATTTAATCAGGATAAATGTATAAGAGAAAAAAAAAAAACCTTCACATGATATCCTGTTAGTGAATTAGTAAAACCTGGAAAGCAATTTATATTTTAGTATGTGGATCAAGAGATAAGATGCAACATCAGTTCATTTTTACTATGGCAAAAAACAGTGTAATTTTCAGTACTCTTGCTAACTTCTATTATCCACATGGGAGCTGTTATTATCTGCATAATGTACTGAGGCATTTGCAATTAGGCTTACTGTTCAGATTAGTCTCCCTTGGTTTCAAGTCACTTTCACTTGAAACGATAAAATTAAATTAGCAGTCTTACCCAGGTCAGTGTGAAGTTTCTCCTAATGGATTTTGCAAGATATTGTTGCCCTGTTACAGTTTTCATGTCATAGCATTGAATGCAATTGGAACAAAACATCTTTGCCCCATTTGTGGGAATTTTTAATATATAATTTTTAAATTCAGTTTCTTCAATTCTGCTATTGTATAATAGTTTAAAATAGCAATACAGTGCTTCATCTTGGCATATATTTTATATTTTTGGTGTTTTAGACTATGTAATAAAGTTTATATTAAAATTCAAAATATATTAGTATAATAGAACAATACTGAATCCCAATTGTAACACAAATTGCATTTTTTCCTTGAAATACAAGGCAGAATTACTTTATGCAATTATGTTTAGAAAAGAAAGGCAAAGGTATTATGTCACCTGTTTTTGTTCTAATTTTCCCATTTTTATCTTCTTTTTCTTTTATCTCTTCTTGACATGCATTTATCAAATATAATTTAAAAGTTTGGGGGTTTTTTTGCTTGTTTGTTTTTGTGGTCTGAAAATATAGGGATTCCAGAAAAAAAATCAACAAAGGGAAATAATTAAGGCAGACACATAAATAGTAGCTTGTACATTCAAATTATGCTGTATTTTATAACTGATGAAGGGAGGAGTGAGTACAATGTGGAACTGACAA
The DNA here is from genome assembly GCA_027257055.1 of Cephalopachus bancanus. Lineage (NCBI taxonomy): Eukaryota > Metazoa > Chordata > Mammalia > Primates > Tarsiidae > Cephalopachus > Cephalopachus bancanus. The sequence continues at coordinate 7,441,892 of JAPVLO010000024.1, read as the reverse complement.
AAATTCAGACATTTTCAACAATGGAGGTAGCTATATTTTACCCTGATTGTTTGAAACTGTAGATGAATAATTTTTACGCCAGGCTCTTATTATTAGAGGAATTCTCCACAGTTCCTCACATATACCTTTCTTTCACATTCAGTGCAATTTTTCAGTTTTCGCTGCTTAAAAACCCCTTACCCCTTATTTGCTTGACAAGCTTTCACTCTTTCTCCCAGTCACAGTTCCATCTCTCCTGTGAATGCCTTCCTAACATCCTTAGACTGAGATGACTGCACATCTTTTGGAATTCAGCAGCACCATGCTCTCACTTCTGCTTAGTAATTGTATACTGCTTGACTCATCTTTAAGGAATGAACTGCCTCATTTATTTCTATTTCTCCATAGTTTGCATGCATTTTTATATTTCCTTTTATTTTGGGGTCAGAGTCTCACTGTCACCCAGGCTGGAGTGCAGTGGCATGCTCACGGTCACTGCAGCCGTGACCTGCTGGGCTCAGGCTATCCTTCTACCTCAGGCTTCCAAGTAGCTGGAACCATAGGCACGTGCTACCACACCTGGCTAATTTTTTTATTTGTTGTAGAGGCAAAACCTCGCCTCAAACCCCTGGGCTCAAGCAATCCTCTTGCCTCTGCCTCCCAAAGTGCTGGGATTGCAGGTGAGAGCCACCGTGTCCTGCTGCATGCATTTTTAATGGAGTTGAAGTGTGATACTATTTGTTGAATCCTCAACTGAATAAATAAAAGAATGAATAATAAAATCATACGTTAGGTAATTTTTTTTTTAGAAATTAATGGCAACAGCAAATAAGCTAAATGTGAAAGACTACTACTTGTTATAAAGCTTTCCATATTTTATTCTATTCCTTTTCTTTGTGATGTATTTTTCTGACTCAATAATCACATCTGGGTGTGTGTGTGTGTGTGTGTGTGTGTGTGTGTGTGTGTGTGTGTGTGCATGTGTGTTTTGAGAAATAGAGATAGACATATAGAAGAGAAGGAGAGACTGTGAATGTCTATAGGCCAGGAATGCGCTCTTCAGTTTCAATTATCTATCACTCCTTATTTAATCAAATCTGACCATCTGACCATTCATACATTTATGATACCTTACTCACCTTAGAAGGTAAGCATTTGAATTTGAAACCTCTGTTCTAGTATATTTGAAAATTACTATGATCTAACATAAAAGGGAATTAGACAAGAAATATTTGGTTTACTCTGACAATTTTTTTTTTGAGTTAGAGTCTCACTCTGTCGCCCAGACTGGAGTGCAGTGGCTGCTCCTGGCCACCACAGCCTTGACCTGCTGGGCTCTGGCGATCCTTCCGCCTCAGCCTTCCAAGTAGCTGGAACTACAGGTACGTGCTACCATGCCTGGCTCATTTTTGATTTATTGTAGAGATGAGGTCTCACCAAGTTGCCCAGGTGGGTCTCAAACCCACAGGCTCAGGCAATCCACTTACCTCAGCCTCCCAAAGGCGCGGGATTACAGGCTGAGCCAACGAGCCCGGCTCTGACAATTTTTTTTAGCAAAAGGATTGGCCATTTTATTTCTTTGAACATTCTAATTTTCAAGCACACTTAGTACTATTTTTTTTAATTTAGTGACTCAATTGAAACACAAGGTTTTCAGAAAAATAACCACAAATACACAATTCCTACCAGAAATTTTGAAATAAAAAATTTCTGAAGTTCAACAGTCTACCATTGATCTGGCTATAAAACCTCTCTAGAACTTATATAAACTTAACTTATTTTTAATTTATTCTGTTAGTATCATTATAAATTTTGCTGCAGAAATATTAATGTAGCTTACTATGAGTCATTGTGAATAGTTGATAATATGTTCCAAGTTTTTTCCAAAACAAAAATAATGTGCAGATCCTATAGTTTCTGTATCATTACAAAATTGACTTAAATTGTAGCTTAATTTCTTGACACCTGAGCAAAAGGGTGAGAGAAAAACAATTACTTTGTTCATATGACACATTAGAAAATGATATCTAAATGTAATGGAAAAAATATGAAGCAATATATAATTATTGATTCTGATGCTATTTTATCCGATAACTTGAAATTGTTTTATACAGTTTCCTCACTTATAGGATATAATAATTACACATTATAAAAGTAATTAAAAGTATCAATTTTTATAATATCAATTGAGACATAAAATACAAACATAATTTAAGAAACAATAGTAAGTATAATCACCTTAGATATAATTATAGCTTAGTTCAGTTATTTGGACCATCAACTTATTACCACATAATATAGCTATCTATAAGTGGTAAGAAAAAATAAAAAGGACAGGCTTTAGTAAGAAGTTGTAGAGCAAACCAGTAGTTCATGGAGAAAAAAAATGTTTCCCCTAGGGGATAAACTTTTGTGTAACCTATATATAGTGGTTGCAAAAAGGCAATAGTAGCAACACTTCCTGCAACTGACAGGAAAAGGATGCTTTATTTAGTGATATTACATACACATTCAAAATTTTACCTGATAAAAAAGCTGGTTACCATACTTTTTTTCATGATAGAAATTTCTATAATTAGTTATTTTGAATAACCCCTTTATCAAGTTGTGTTTAATAATAACATCAGCTGGACAATTTATGTTTATCATATCTTAAAATATATTACTATAATGTTTAAGTTTAAGAGAGCTATATTATGTTACCTTAATCTAACAAGTTTATTTTTATTTTCCTTTCCATGCATGCTAATTGACATATTATTTATTTTGCTATTACCTAGATATAGAATTGCGAAAGAAAAAAATATAATACTATAAATAAGACATTCTCCAGAGAAGCAAATCCCACAGAAACACTTGAGAAATAATGTTATCCTGCACAACATTTCTTAGTGGTAATACTCGAAGCTGCTAGTAAAGAAAGGTGATGAGTTGCTCATGACAAGTGAAATCCTGTCTACCTTTTTTCTCTTCTCACACCGAGGTTGAAGTTGCCGCTCTAAGTTTCCACCTGTATATAACTGAAAATTTATGTTTTCAAAAAAATTATTTTAAAAAAAGTCTTGCATTAAGCCTGCGTTAGTTGAATCATAAATATTTTATGAGTCAATTCTCTTATATTCAAAGATTCCTCTCTTAGTATTGATTTGAATCTTTATCACCTTGAATTCAGAGAAGTGTGTTATTTTAAAGGCATTTTCAAATGATTTTTTTCTTTTTGAAAAACTTTATGCTAACTTGAAAGGCTTATCATAGTATTCAGGTTCTATAAAAAATCTTTATATAACTTAAATTTAAAATTAACATCACAATATGATTCGGTTGTACTTAATAGCAATTAAATTTAAAGGCCTGAAAAATGCTCTAATCATTAACAAATTATTGATATTATATAAGAATTATATAATTTTTTCATTATATTACAGTCTATAATTATTTTCTATAACTAATGGATGAAAAGTGTGCTTTACAATTTACAACATTCACAGTGTCACAACACTGTATTCACTCAGCAGGACCTGGAAATTTAATGAAAACTTATTACAAAAAAAGGTTTCTGAGAATGCTAAAATACCTTAACTATGTTTAAAGACATAATTTAATAAAGACAGTATGATGTACTTATTTGCATTTCCCATGCAAACAAAAAATAAGACCATAAACATTTATACCATTTGAAGATGAGTGTGGCTTCTTGCACAAGGAATATATTTTTAAAATTCAGTCAATTGAAATTTTTTCCCCAGGCAAGCATATCAGAAGAAGACTAAGTTCAGACTCAACTGCTAATGTATTAATTTAAAAGACTCTTATCTTGCTTTTGCAACCTCCCTTCCAAGCCAATATCTTTCTGAATGGTACTAAACTTTAACAGAGGAAAAAGGTGCTTTCTATGCAGAAGATGAAAAATGCCTACAGCAGCAAAAATAAGCCAAATAAATGTGAAGCCAACAAATGCCCTCAATGGGATAGGGGTGCAGTGGGGATCTAGTTATTTTTAAAATCTATAATATTAAATCCTGTCTTAAAACTGTGAACTTGTTCTATATAGCAGTGTAAATACCCTGAAAGTACAATGACACAAGTTCAAGCATATTAAAGAAACACTTTAATAAATAAGCCTAGAATATATTTGCTACAATGGTGTCATTCATTCCAGATAAGTATTTAATAAATAAGACATTTTGAAGTTTACAATTTGTTCACAATGTGATCTCCAAAGCATGAATAGAAACAGTAGTTTTTACTCTGATTATAAATACAATGCAGTCTCCAACAATAATTCAAAAAATGAAAATCAACTGTAATCCTATTAGTATTTCTCACGTGTAATCATTCCATCAATTTGAATGTCTACTTTATATAATCCATCTTAATGTATGCAATTATATTAGGCATGCAACTATATTTATTGTAATTATTTAAAGTGCCAATACATTTTAATTCAAAATGACATTTGACAGTTTTGATTGATAAAAATGATAAAAATGGTAATGCCATATGATTTGACTTCCAGTCTGTATTATATTGAACACACTGTCTTATCCTGTTTTCTCACTCAATATTATATTGTCATCATTTAAACATATCTTGATTCTTGTTTGTTGCCCCCAATTTTTTCCATAGGTACTACCATAACTCATGTAATAATTTCTTAGCCTTTTAAAAGTTTGATTATTTTAAATTTAATTGTTTTAAATTTCTCTGTTCAGAGTTCTTCACACAGGTCTCTAGATATTTTCTTAGGATAAACTGTTAAAGTTAACAGACATTTAATCTTTAAACGTTTCAATCCATGTAGCCAAATTTTTTTTCCAGAAATATGATACCAGTGTACATGACTCCAACCATCACATATCCTTCAGCAATATACATTCTAATCAATGCTATGTAATAAGTAAAAAGTTTTTTAAAATATGATTACATAGAAGTACAGCCACACTATTGTTAAAACTCTTGTTAAGATTAGGATGTCAGACTGAACTTGAGCTTAATCCCTGTACTATTAGAAACATGGTAGAATGATGTTAACAAAATTTGGGGAAAAACAAAAAAATCTGAAGTACAATAAAATGGGAAGGAGCTTTGTACCATGTGATCAGCAGGCAAGAGATTTTAACAAATTTCCCAAAGATAGAAAACTAAGGAGACAGTGTTGTTTGATATGTCCCACCAAAAGGAGCTGGAGCAGTGGGTTCCATTACTTGGCTTAGCACATAATGTGAGACACATGAATTCAATGAAAGTACATTCAGGGAAGGGCAGGAATACGAATAAGGGCAGACAATAGTTAGGAGGTTACACTGGAAAAAAAAAACCTAAAAGAAAACATTCTCCACATATCTTCCCTGCCCTTTCTACAAAATGGTCAGCACAGAGAAATTAGCTAATCATAGGTAAATTTTATTTTATTTTATTTTATTTTATTTTATCTTTTTATTTTTATTTTTTTTTTAGTTGAAGTCTTACCCGGTCTCGCAGACTGGAGTGCAGTGGCCGCTCCTGGCCACCAGAGCCTCGACCTGCTGGGCTCTGGCGATCCTTCTGCCTCAGCCTTCCAAGTAGCCGGAATTACAGGCACGTGCTACCACGCAAAGCTGATTTTATTGTAGAGATGAGATCTCGCTGCCCAGGCGGGTCTAGAATCCGCGGGCTCAGGCAATCCACTCACCTCAGCCTCCCAAAGGCGCGGGTTTACAGGCTGAGCCACCGAGTCCAGCGGTAAACAAAATTTTAAAAAAGAAAAACAGATTGTATATGCAGTCTTCTGTTGAGTGTGCAGAGAAGAAATTCATAGTGGAATCTAAAACAGGGTTCCAGTGTTTTAAATCAAATGTTAGAGTACAGAATTCTAACTGATCTTCAAATATTTCTTAAAGTAGAACTTATCACTAGACATGACTAACCTGTATACACAGAGCAGCTAAGGATTTTTTTAAGTTTTAATACAAAGTTTATTAGTAAGAAGAAGAGAAAGAAAAGATAAGATTCATGGCAGAATGACCTGCCATTGATGAAAAACTTTGCCTATTTTGTCTTATTTTTGAATATGAAAAGGAAACCAAGAGTCACCTAAACTATGAGGGGGAAAAATTGCAGCAGAAAAGAGGAAAAGAAATCAAGATAATAAAATACATAATCTGATGTTAGAATAAATAAAGATAATTAAAGTATTTAGAACTAAATTTTATGTAGTAGCTTCAAGTAAATTATAATATAATGCTAAAATAAGAACAAGAGATACTTTGAAACAGCCATCATCAAAGACAGAGAAAGAGCCCTTGGAAATTAAAAATACAACTGGAAAAATAAAAATACAACAGAAAGATTAGAAACCAGAGAGGAGATAATGACCAAAACTGTAGAATAAAAGAAAAGGAGAAAATATAGCAGTACCTAGGAAATCAAATCAGAATGTCCACCAAATTCAAATGCAGAAAGGTTAATTATAAAAGTATTTGCATGAATACTTGGATGTGAAGAGACAAGCTTCTTTAAACTGCTCTTCATGCTGAAGGAGAAAATATTTGTGAAGATATTGCTACGAAATTTCAGAACACCTCAGATACAACAAGGATTCTACAATTTCTAGAGAGAGAAAAAATACAAAGCTGTGTGAATCAGATTAACATCAAACTGACTGCTAGAAGAAAATATTCTTGGGGAAAAGGATTTACATTATACATTTTTCACCACAAAACTGTCAAGTGAAATGCAAAATAAAAGCAACTTTAGACATTAAAAAAATCCAGAAATTTTACCTCTTACATGCCTAACATATGTTTAAAAGTAATCTGAGGAGTGCTTTCATAAAATACAAGATTAATTCAAGAAGATTAAAAGAAACAAAAATTGAACTCAGAAAAATAAGGAAAGTTAAATAACATCTATGCAGAAGGCCTAAAAAGTCATTAGACCCAATGAGTGAGACAGGTGAAAAGGATAAAGAGCTAAGTAGGTAAAAATGCTTTTGCCAGCCGGGTTCGGTGGCTCAGCCTGTAATCCTGCGCCTTTGGGAGGCTGAGGTGAGTGGATTGCCTGAGCCCGCGGGTTTGAGACCCACCTGGGCAGCGAGACCTCATCTCTACAATAAATCAAAAAATCAGCTGGGCATGGTAGCGCTGCCTGTAATTCCGGTTACTTGGAAGGCTGAGGCGGAGGGATCGCCGGAACCCAGCAGGTCGAGGCTGCGGTGGCCGGGAGCGGCCACTGCACTCTAGTATGGGCAACAGAGTGAGACTCCAACTCAGCAAAAAAAAAAAAAAAAAAAAAAATGCTTTTGCCTCTGTTGCAGACTTGGATTTAATAGGTCAATAGATAAGCTTGAGATATTGACACAATTTAGGCATGAGATAAAAAAGCAGAATATAAAAGTATAGGCAAATAAATAACTTTGGGGTATGGCATGATGGCAACAGTGTCAAAAAAAATACATATCTTATAGCACTCTCTTTTCATTCTGAATTCAACAATACTTATTTAGTCATTATAATGCGAATGTATTTGACCCAAGTTGTCTTCATGTGCATTTTATATGCAGAAGAATATTAACAAGAATAGCAAGGGAAAAAATGAGATGGGGATAAAAATGCCACATAATTAAACCAAATTGTTGGGACCAAAGAATAAATTTACACAAACGCTTGAACCAATTTTAAATGAAGAACCACGTTTTTGAAAACCTGAGGAGAGCTATGCCCTTAAAATTTTTTTTTTTTTTTTTTTTTTTGAGTTGGAGTCTCACTCTGTCACCCAGACTAGAGTGCAGTGGCTGCTCTCGGCCACCGCAACCTCGACCTGCTGGGCTCCGGCGATCCTTCCGCCTCAGCCTTCCGAGTAGTCAGAATTACAGGCATGCGCTACCACGCCCGGCTGATTTTTTGATTTATTGTAGAGATGAGGTCTTGCTGCCCAGGCGGGTCTCGAACCCACGGGCTCAGGCAATCCACTCACCTCAGCTTCCCAAAGGTGCGGGATTACAGGCTGAGCCACCGAGCCCGGCTCTTAAAATTTTTTTAACTTTAAATTGTTATTTGTGTAACTTCAGTATAAAAAAAATTAATTGTTTTTTAGCAATGTTAATTAAAATATACTTATGCATAAAAAGCTCAAACATCAAATGTAATCAAGTTCTAAAGATTCAATATGTAGCTGATTTGTTCTGGACTTTCCCCCTGATATTATTTTACCCACATTCCTTCTTCAAAATTGAACTTAAGATGGTGAAAAATGAAACCAGTATAATTACCTGTCCTATGTAAAAAATGAAACCAGGCATATTTTCCTGTCCCCAGTTAAACAATTCTGAAACCAAACAAAAGTAACCTAGTAATTGGCCCTAGGAAATATTTCCTTCCAGAAAATAAGTCTGTAGCCCAACCAAATCATCCTACATATCAAAACTAAGAACACAAGACTTAATTTTAAAACCATTGCTTTGCTGTGCTCACCAATTCAAAGCTACTATATCATAAACTTTACTTCATTTCAAGTTCCTTTTTTTTGAAAATTCTACCAAAAATTACCAAATAAAGGTCTTCTCCCATGTGTTATTTGAGACACCGATGGTTGGTGTTTTTCAACTAAATAATTGGCAAATATGCAACCTCTGGCAATAGAAAGTGTGTTGAACAGATTTCTGCCAGACCTAGGCTCCCATGAACAACACAAGATGATACTGAGAAAAGTGTTCTTACTATCTGAGAAATTACCCAAGTGAAAGTCTCCTCTACAAGAACACTAGACATCTGGCCTGTCACTTAGTATTCCTTGTAGCAGACTTGAAGACAAACTTAGTTGACCAATATTTGCCCTTTGTCCAATGAATTTCCACTTAGTGACCAACAATGGAAAGATGGAAGCAGAACCACAGTGTGTAATTAGTAATACGACAGATTTTTACTCAGGAATAGAATTTTCAAAACTGCTCAGTTTAAACATGAATAAATGTCCCTCGGGTGAGATACATGGAACTAGGCAACATATTTGATTGACTATTGCCAGACTATCGCAGGTTTTTAATCTATCTATAAACACACCTCCTCTGGGTTAGAATTTGCCTCCTATGAGACTCATTATCACTCCAGTTTTTGTACTTTTAATTTTAAACAGTAATGTGCAACAAAGTACAGGTTACAATAAAGCTTTGGGAAATTTTCAATACTAAAAAAAAATTACTTAAAAGGTATTTTAGAGAAATGGGAATTGGAAACACCAGTGTATATTACAGGCATAGATGATGAGCATTTGCACAGAGATAGTTCATAAGAGCTGGGCTAATGTGATGCAATTATTCTGTTATTGTGATTTTCAGGATTTTGTGTTAGAGATTTTAGACTTTCAGGACTTCCACTTTAGAAAATTTATCTTTTGAGGTTTTAGCATTTGGGATTATGATACTTGGGGTTGTGTCTTCAGGATTATGATTCAAACTCAGGTCAATTTGAAAAATATGTGGAGTTTCTCCTTTTCCATCTGTAATTCACTAGCTCTGTGTGACAAGGTAGATGTGATGACAGGCAGGACCACACCTCATTTGTGACTGTGCCTTACATGAGTAGGCCAGCCTAGGCTACACTGCAAAGCACAGGATTGGTTCCAGGAGAGCTCTGATGCCACCTGCCTTTCCAATAAACTCATCCTCCCAAGTCAGTCTCTCCAGTTCTCATAGCATATGCATTTAACAAAAAACAACAAGAAGAAATGAGACACAATGATCTCTTTTGCAGTACACCTGACTTGGGCGTTCCAGCTGACCTCCACCAGTGTGTGTGCAAGGTGGCCAGTTTCACAGCACTTAGGGAGGCACGTGTGTGCTTGAGTGAGCAAGTAGGCATGACAGATTGCTCTAATGAACCAATAACTCCCAGTCACATGGTTGGACATAAGACTTGTACCCAGGGGTTCGCACATTTGTTCATGAGTTGAAGTTGGTACTGGGTGATAGATATACATTATATCTGAAAGAGGAGAAAAAAATAATTTTTAAAAAAGGGAAAAAAAAGAACTGATACAAGCTACAATACGAATAAACCTAAAAAAATCATGTTAAGTAAAAGAAGCCAGTGAAAAAAATATCACATTTTGTATGATTCTAGTTCTGTGAAATGTCAAGAATAGGCAAATCTATAGATAGAAAGTAGATTAGTAAGGAGAGGAATGTAGAAGGTTTACTAATGGGAATATGGTTTATGTTTGGAGTGACAAAGTGTTCTGAAATCATATTGAGATTATATTAAGATGATGGTTGAACAACTCTGTAGGTATACTAAAAACAATTGAGTGTACATTTTAAATGGGTGAATTGTATGGTATGAAAATTATTTCTTAAGAAAGATATATATTGGTTCAGGATATGGGTCATATGCTCAATAGACACCTTGCACAGTATTCTAGGTTGACATTTCCAGTTCGCTGTTACTGAAATAATGCATAAGAATCTACTCAGTCAGTTTAAGCAGAAAGGAATTTAAGGAATATGAAGTCTCTCACAGATGTTTTAGGTGCACTATAGAACCAAACATGGATGCAACAAGAAATATATCAGCTGGGGGCCACTCTGCTAGGAGAAATATCAAGACACAAACCATGGAAATTGATCCTTTTTGTCAAACATTTTTTTTAAAAAAAGAAGTATTCATAAAACAATAAAGAGAACAAACTTCCAAATATTTAATTGTTTACATTTTTATTGGTATGAATGTTACAAAAACGGAATCAATTTTTTAAATGCCTTTCAGGGATTATTTGATCAAGACAAATAAAAATTATGGAAAATTTAGAATTATGTTAAATCTTGGTCTCCTTAAACAACATCTTGACAGATTGTTATCCTATATTTCCCTTCTCGTAGCTTACAATTTTTTTTTAACAAATTTTTTTCTCAGTGTTTCTACTCTTCCTTTGACTCTCTTCCTTGCACTCTGGTCAAATAGAAAATCTCAAATCTCAGATGTCCATTTAAAGTTAAGTCCCTTAAAAGGAAAAATCTGTTGTGATTGACTTTAATTAATTAATGCTATAAGAATTAAAAGCTATTATAAAAGATTTTCACATGCTTAGGTAAGATAGGTAAAAAATTATGAAAAAATTTAGTTTAGTCCTGGTAATGGGATGGACACCATGATCCCCCTTCAAGAATTAAAGTATTAACTCAAGGTCAACTTGCCATTCTGGGATAGAGCACATGCAATGAAAAATCTTGGTTTTTTTTCAAATTTCTTCGTTCAGAAACCCAGACCCTATTTTTAGGCTTTCTTCTTTTTAGCTGTGAACATTTGGAACCACAGTTTTCATCCCTAAATTTGTTTGGCTGTATTCTATCTATTTGAATATCAGTTTCTTAAATAATTTAATTCTAGGCATGTTTTTATTGTTATTTCTTCTTTCATCCTTGAGCATATTAAGAAATACGCTTATTTATCTCCAATGTAATTACCTTTGTATTCAGAGGATAAAGTCCGTACGCTCTGTATTGCTTGGAATTTTTTGACTTATGACCTAATAGGTGCTCAATTTTTCCAATTAAATTGAGGCTGTGGATCTTCAACAATCTCTCACTTACCAGAACAACACTAGCTCCCATGCCTATTTATGTTTATAGCTTTCCACTTCTAATTGTTTCTGACTTGTAAAATATTTTTGTATCTTTCAACCATATATTAAAAATAAGTTTTGAAAATATTTTGTCCATTAGGTTTTCTTAGAACCAAGGGTGTTGATAGGTGATTAACTATACAGGACAAAAGAGAATTTTATAGGGTGATGAAAATTTCTATATCTTGATTGTGGCATGGTTTCATGGACATTTATATGTTAGTAAAAACTCACTGAACTATGCATTTAAATTGAGTACATTTTGCTGTATGTAAATTATAGTTTCATCAAGTTGATTTAAAAAATATTTTATCTTGGTGGCTCAGCCTGTAATCCCGTGCCTTTGGGAGGCTGAGGTGAGTGAATTGCCTGAACCCGCGGGTTCAAGACCCGCCTGGGCAGCGAGACCTCATCTCTACAATAAATCAAAAATTAGCCAGGCGTGGTAGCACACGCCTGTAATTCCGGCTACTCGGAAGGCTGAGGCGGAAGGATCGCCGGAGCCCAGCAGGTTGAGGCTGCGGTGGCCGGGAGCGGCCACTGCACTCCAGTCTGGGTGACAGAGTGAGACTACAACTCAAAAAAAAAAAAAAAAAAAAAATTTATCTAGTATTGTTGTAACTATACTGGAAGTAATTCTATTGACTATATAGCCAGTCATACTGCTTAAAAATCACCACCAAATGTTGCAAATGAAGACTGACAAGTTTCACCAAGCATTTAGAATGTCGAAACCAATTAAGGAATTCTTGAAAGCCTGTAGAATGCAGTACCATAAACAGAAAGATAAGTTTTAAGACTACTACTATCAACCAGTAGTTAACAAATCTGAAATAAATTTGGCTTTCTCATACAAGAAGCAAGGGTCAGTCACCTTTGACACCGTTTCCAGTCCTTCATCACCCACTTCCACTCTCAATGTAGTTCATCCAGATATCGGCTTATACAACAACACCCTGGTGAGTACATCACTAAGGGGAAGCTAGATGCAGCCTACTGGGCCCTCATACCTCACATGGACTGTGCAGATATGCCACAGTGTCTACTTCTCAGTCACTACATGCCCTTTTGGAACTCACACCTCCTTGCTTTAAACCCACCCACTAACTCCATTGTATCCTCTATGTCAACCACCCACAAACAAACTTGTCTCTAAGCAATCCCTGATTGGTAGCTTTCCCCTTATTCAAATGGGACTTGTTTGGATAATGCCCTGAACCCAGCAAAGTCATTGACCCACGGATCTCTTTCTCTCTCTTTCTGACCTTTGTGTGACCCCCAGGAGTGTCTTGTACTCTCCAGGGCCTGTAAATACTAAAGCTCTTAAACTTTCACATTGTGGTGGTGTCTGGAAGCCATGCTTGCAATCAGGCCCTTGAGAGCACAGCCACCCAAAGGGACACACGCAGGTGGATTCCCTGCTAGCACTTATTTCTCCAGGTCTCTGGTAGCTGCTGGTTACAGGAGCTATCAGCTAAGTTGACTAGGAAATTCACAGTTTCATTCAAAACAGGCACTGACACTGAGGAAGGAACTGATATATGGCTTGAAGGAAAATGCCTTAGACTCAATTTCAGATAAGATATGGATGAAACTCCCCAATGTCAGAGAAAAAAGCATGATAAAATGTAGTACTTCATATTAATATATCCACATGAGATAATTCACATGAGCCTGATAAGGCAGAGTACAGTGTAATTATACAATTATTATTATTATTTTTTAAAGAAGTGAGGAAACAGGTGAATGGAAAATAAGTCTCTCTTAGGGAAGGTAGATAGCAATTGAACTCCAATGTCTGCATCTCAGGAATAAGGAACTGAGGAGGCTGGAAAATTATGTGGATAGAAAACTGACATAAGAGAAGAGATGGACTAGGGACAAATTTAAGCTATTTCTGATTTCTCTGTGAGATAGGCATGCTAACTAGTAGCAATTATACTGTCCCTCTTTTGTAAGTCTCTCTGTCCTTTCAGATCACACTGCTTCATATTGACTTTGTGCATCACAATGAAATGTTTTAGATTTGAGAGTAAAACTCTGTCAAAAAATAGGAAAAAAGTTAAGTCATGAATCAAGAAAGACACTAAGAAAGAAAATCTTTAAATACCAACAGTACCTGTCACTCAGTGAATGAACTGTAATTGCTGACACTTTCCCATTTGGAATGTCAGCCTAAATATGGGTCAGATTCAGACAATCTTTCAACAAGATGTCTCTAAGAAAATACCTTATGGACATGTGTTCAGGAAGCAGTATTCAGCAGCAACAACAGAAATTCATTTTGCAGTTAGTATGTTTAAAACGGTTGACAGTTTTAATATGTTTTACCTAAAGATACAGTCATTTTACTGAAGATTACTTACACTGTGGAAAATAAAAAATGTTCTTAGTAGACTGAAAAACATGTGTCCCCAAATCTCAGAGGAGTCAATGAGAAAATGGGCATTTTATTCAGCCTGCAACGAGAAGTTGTGTAAAAGAGTCCGTACCTGATTTCCTTGAAAGTGAGTGAATGTACAACATTTGTAAGATTAAAAGTGTTAATTTGATGCCATTATTAACATAAATATAGAAGAAAGTAAAAACCAATTAAATTTATGATGAGATTCCTACTCTTTCAGAACAATTGAACTGCACCCACAAAATATATCTGATGTGTAAGCTAACTTCTTGGAAAGGTGATAACTGTAGATACAATACTCTGAAATATAAAGTATATGGCACTTCATTGAGTGTTTACCTGTTCAAGGGTCAACAGTAACATCTTTCATCAATCCTTAGTGAGCACATAGACTGATTTCCTAATTAACAATGCATATTCTTAAATATCCTGAATACATTCACTAAACTACTCTTTCTTCTTATTTCTTTTTATCATATTATCCTTAGCTGTAAGCCTATTTGAGTTATGCTAATTTTCAAATAGAAGCAGCTTAACATGGGGAACAAAGTTTTTATACAAATAAAAAAGGAGATCAGTGTTACTATATTATAGCATATTATTCTGAAAGTAGAAGAAGGATTATAAGTAAGGAAATAGCAATGTGTGTGTTTCTCAAGTTTAGGAACAACTGGAAAATAAGACAAAAGTGGACAATCAAAATATGTCTTTCCTATAAATTTTATAAATGACATGGAGCCTAGAATCTCTCGTTTCACTCTATTATATGTAATAAAAGCAACTCCTTTGTTTAGCAAGCAATATATCTAACCCATCTCTTTTTAGCCATTAAAATATTTATCTCTAAAACATAACTAATTTAGTCAGATCTGCCTTTCTCAATAGCATACATGCTCTGAGAAGCAAAAAGTAATTCTGAATAGAAGCCTTTGTAAGACGTTATTTAGTTCTTACAACCCAAACTAGCATCTAGCACATTAGCACAACAGTGTGATTTACTTAATGTTACTGAACTCACACTTAATATATACATAAAAAGATGAACAAGTAGGAACCCCCAAAAACCTGGAAATTTATTTATACAATATTGTATTGTATTTATTCTTTTTTTTTTTTGAGTTGGTGTCTCACTCTGTCGCCCAGACTGGAGTGCTGTGGACACTCCCAGCCAGCACAGCCTAGACCTGCTGGGCTCTGGCGATCCTTCCGCCTCAGCCTTCCAAGTAGCTGGAACTACAGGTGAGTGCTACCACGCCCGGTTAATTTTTTTGATTTATTGTAGAGATGAGGTCTTGCCAAGTTGCCCAGGAGGGTCTTGAACCTTCAGGCTCAGGCAATTCACTCACCTTGGCCTCCCAAGGCGCGGGATTACAGGCTGAGTCACCGAGCCTGGCTAGTGTATTCATTCTTATATGGTTAAACTTCAGTCACCTTCAAAGTACTCTAGATTTCATGCAATACATCTATCAAGACACTTTTTCACTTGCTCAAAACAGTTTTTGAACTCATCAATTTTGATGTCTTTAGTGCTTTAGTTATTTTTTGTTTCACCTCTTATACACTCCACGTCGGCAAAACATTTCCCTTTGAGAACACTTTTTATCCGGGAAAACATAATTTTAAAAAATTGTGAGGGGTGAGATCAGGTAAATAGGGAGGGCAGAGCTAAAGGGTCATGCTGGATTTGGTCAAAAACTACTGAACATGCAGGATGATGTGGGCAGGTGTGTTTGTAAATCACCTATCATGAAATGGGCAAATATGTTGAAAGAATCTCCAAAGAAAATTGACCGAAGCCAAACAGTTTCTCACAAAAATGCTAGCTGGTACACTGATGCTGATTCATTCTTAAAACACCTAATAGGGGAAGCACTACAAGGGCCCACCCTCCAAAAAATAATTCTGCTTTTTTTGAGGAGGTGTTCCTCGTACATGTATGCATACTTCACCACAAA
Organism: Cephalopachus bancanus; assembly: GCA_027257055.1. Lineage (NCBI taxonomy): Eukaryota > Metazoa > Chordata > Mammalia > Primates > Tarsiidae > Cephalopachus > Cephalopachus bancanus. Next base: position 7,425,959 of record JAPVLO010000024.1, on the reverse strand, counting down.
CACACATACACACACACACCCACGCACACACACACACACAACCTACCTCAACTGTCAGCCTTTATTCCTTATTTGTGAGTCAGTATTGAAATTGTCTTCACTTTTGAAATTTTGAGTCAGCAAATATCTGATGCAGGATCACTCAGGTCTGAGGAAGAAATGGATTCTTATTTATTAACTAAAATTGTAATATTGAGTCTAAAATTATATATATATATATATATATATATATATATATATAATATTCTAACTACATGATAAACACCACCACTGAAATACCATGAACAAAATAAAATCCAGTCTCTTTTGTCACTAAAAATAGACTTCTTTTGAGAAGGTGGTTATATCTTACTAGCAAATTTTAATTTCAAATAGTAAATCGAGACACTGCTTTCTTTTAAATGTGTATTTTTCAGCCATGCTCGGTGGCTCAGCCTGTAATCCCGCACCTTTGGGATGCTGAGGTGAGTGGATTGCCTGAGCCTGCGGGTTCGAGACCCGCCTGGGCAGCGAGACCTCATCTCTACAATAAATCAAAAATTATCCGGGCGTGGTAGCACGAGCCTGTAATTCCGGCTACTCGGAAGGCTGAGGCGGAAGGATCGCCGGAGTCCAGCAGGTCGAGGCTGCGGTGGCCCGGGAGCGGCCACTGCACTCCAGTCTGGGCGACAGAGTGAGACTCCAACGCAAAAAAAAAAAAAAAAATGTGTATTTTTCTAAATCCTAGAGATCAAAAGCATTTTAAAATAATTTCCATGCTCAACATGCAAAAATAACAGTGCTCTGTGATTAAAGGTTGTGCCCTCTTTGTTGTTGCTGTTGCTGAATTTAAGTCACAAGTAATTGCTTTTATAATCATTTAATAATATTTTACAGCTAAAAGTTGTTACATTGTGGTTTGAAGTTCATGCAATAATGAGAAAAACGTAAAATGTTGTTCTGAAATTATCTAAGAGTTCATTATTAAGCACATATTTTATAGCTAAAGTATTTGGTAAGAACTAGCATGTTTTATTTACATAGAAAGTCATTAAATATTATTTTTGAAAGACTATTCATGACTATTCACCTAATTAAATATCAAACCCAAGTAAAAATTAGAGAGTGTGATTATCTAGAATGCTTATTGGTAAGGACAGGTATTAGTTTCTACTTCTAGATGTTAAGCATATACTATGCACTTATAAATATATTCCTACTAAGAAGGCATGGACCAAGTATAGAGCAACAATGGGAAGGAAAAATAAGGTTTGAAACATTATCATTAGAAGCAGTTTACCAATTTCCAAGTACGATGTTACCTGGTTACATGTTGTTCACTCAGCAGTTAAATATCCATCTGTGTGATATGCTTAGAGCAATCACTACTCTCAAATATTTGTCTTAATTATAATTGAAAAACTGTCACTGAATTTTTTTTCAGGGGAAAGTTTGCAGACTTGACTAACAAATAGAACAATGCAAATCCAAGAGTTTCAATATTTACATTTCTGGAAATCAACCAATGTCTGAAATTTTAACTACCAAAAATGTGACATTTCTACCAGTAAGGCATATCTGAAGAGCACAGAAAGATTTTTCCCTCAAATATAAGAAAAAAAAATTTCTTTAAGTTTAAAAGCTACAGATACTGCTGCCAAAGATTTTCTTCTGGAAATCTTAGCTGGAAAATGTTGAATTTATTGTTCTCAAGTGTTTTACAGTATTATTATGAATAGGATTTATATTGAAAGATCGATAAATGTATAAATTTACTTGTTTGTAAGTGTACTGTGTTTTCTTTCTAATTAGTGTATGTTTGAGATACACAAAGGATGTATATTGACTTTTGAAACTGAAGAAATACAGTTAAACACCTACTATTTATTTGGCACTTAGTCATGTGTCAAGTTTTATACCAGTCTTTTCTAGACTATTTAATTTTACAAATTCACCATGAAGTAGATATTTTTATTATTTATGGTATATAGATGAAGACACTAAAAAATAAGCAGGTGATGTCTTAAAATGTCGTGGCTAGTGGTTCCCAGAGCTATTTTATTTTTTCTGTCATCTCATCCCTGTCTTTATATCTTTGTACTTAACACATATTTATTCTCTACTCACCCTACAGTTTCTATTTCTTTCCATTCTTCCACTGCCAAGTTTTAAAATAAGTTTATAATTTTTAAAAAATATCTCCATCTACCATGTACCCTCAATTCACTACAAAATGGTATCGACTTTCAATAGTCTTTCACAGTGCAGATTACATTTACTGAATTTGAAAAGTAAAATTTGCAAAGCCTTGGTGATCCCCATTCAATGTCTTTGGTAGAGTCCAGGAATCTACATTTTCTACAGGTATTTACAATAGTTGTCCCTAATTCTTTTTCTCAAGTATTATTCTCAATTGTATTTATTACAATTTCTTAATCTATATGGGTTTGTCTTCTTCTGCTTACTTTCTACATGTTGATTTCCCCAAAGCTACCCTGTCAGCTCTCTTCCAGCCTCATTTTTGGGATTTTTAAAAAATCTCAAATCGGCTCAAGACCAGTCTGGACAACTTGGTGAGAACTTGTCTCTACAATAAATCAAAAAATAAGCCAGGTGTGGTAGCGAGCACCTGTAGTTCCATCTACTTGGAAGGCTGAGGAGAGAGAATCGCCTGAGCCCAGCAGGTTGAGGCTGCGATGGCCATAAGCATGCCACTGCACTCCAACCTGGGCGACAGAGTGAGATTCTAACTCAAAAAAAAAAAAAAAAAAAGAATGGGAGAACCTACCTATATATATTCACAAGGCCTAATCCCTTTTCATGGGCAGAGAAGACTACATTTCCCAGCTTTCCATGAAGTTTAGTTGGGGATATTTTGATGCAAACTCACCAATGAAATATTAGCTGAAGTGATACATGTTACCTCTAGCACTGGTCCATAAAACTATCTCTGTGGTCCTCCATTCCCTTTGGTTTTCTTCCTGAAAAGCACGATGATAATTGAGAATATGCTCATAATTTTTGCTTGGAATTTTTGAGCATATTCTCAATTACCATAAGCATTTTGACTATCTAACTGAACAACTAATAGTATATTATCTATAAAGTAGAAAAAAAAGATAATTTCTAAAATTTTAAGAAAATTTTGACTTTTTATTGTTAAATAAAATAGCATGGAGATATTTAATGACATTGTTACAGAAGAATTGAAGACTACAGCATTGCAGCATGAAAGGAGACTTTGTCACTGAACTATTGCTTAAAGAGCCACCAAACAGAGACTATTGATCATCATTGAGTTGTGATGTCAACAGAAAATAAACTTTATCCTTAATAATTGAAATTTGGGAATTTGCCACAATATTATCGTGTATATTACCCTCAATTAATACTCTATTCAGAAATTAATCTTTCAGAAATTAAATTTCTTCTTGATGAAAATTGCCATTTGTATTTCTTCTCGTGACATTACATTACAATCCTTTATTTATTATTTACCAGTATTCATCAACCACAAACTATGTTCAATTAAATATTCTCCAATCTCTTCACATTTTAAAGACATCTTTGTTTCACTTGTCTCTTTGTGTGACCTACATCTGAGCAGTGATACAAACATAGCTTGTTAGTAGCCTAAGCTATTTCATTGTAATTCTGCCTTTCAGCATAGTCAGTGAAAATCATGGGTATGTTTCACCATTACTTTTTTGCTTTTATTACTTAACCACCTAAACTGTCATACGATGATATCATTTTGTCCATTCTGAATTCAATCTCTTTAATATCAAAGAAAACTCAATTATTAGGAGGATTATAAACATCTTTGGATGAATTGTTTTTCTAAACTGTTAAATATTGCCTAAAGCTACTTTCCTCATCTCATTTATCTTGGTCTCAGCAGAAAAATCCTCTGCTTCTTTAACTGAGATCAATATCCATCTTTCCAACATTTCTTCTTTTCTTCACTTCTAAATTCTTGCTAACTTTAATCATTGATCCATCTATTTGTCCACAAACATATTTTAATCTTTTCTTCCATCTAGAAGGATTGCCACAATATTTATATTAAAGAGTCTTTTCATAAGCATTTTTAAATATTCAAAAATATTCTCCACTCTGTAGATACAATTATTTTACCAAACACTCTGCATTCTCAGCAATCTGCTCTATTGTTTTATATTTAGTTGAAAGCATACTCCTCAATATTACTGATAATTTTTAATTTTAGAGTTCTACGTTTTTTTCTCAGTTTCTCTAATTTATCTTCACCATTTGGTAATAAATGACTATACTCTTGTTTGACTTTTATTTTACGGCAAAACAATACATAGATTACTCTTAGATTACATAGGCTTCTCTGTTGACTGTGCCTATTAATTTTGCTTCTTGTAATCTATACTGATCACATACAGTTGCTTAGAAATTATGAGCATATTCTCAATTACCATAAGCATTTAACCAAGTGAACAGCTAATTATATATTACCTGTAAAATAAAATATAATTTCTAAAATTTTAAGAAAACTTTGACTTTTTAATTACTAAATAAAATATCATGGAAATATTTTTAATGATATTGTTACAGAAGAATATTCATCATATTATAATGAAGAGAATATGTTTCCATTTTTTTGTACTTTCTCAAAATCTCCCAAAACTATTTTAATATTTTTAGAATAAATTAAAGTTTAAACTCCCATTTTACTGCAACATAATTGAAGACAAACAGACACTTTTTTTTTTTTTTTTTTGAGTTGGAGTCTCACTCAGTTGTCCAGACTGGAGTGCAGTGGCCGCTCCCGGTCACCGCAGCCTCGCCTGCTGGGCTCCAGCGATCCTTCCACCTCAGCCTTCCGAGTAGCTGGAATTACAGGCATGCGCTACCACGCCTGGCTGATTTTTTTTTTTTTTTTTTTACTGTAGAGATGAGGTCTCGCTGCCCAGGCCGGTCTCGAACCCTCAGGCTCAGGCAATCCACTCACCTCAGCCTCCCAAAGGGGATTACAGGCTGAGCCACCGAGCCCGGCTCAAACAGACACTTTAAAAGGTATTGAGCTGTGTGCTTAGTTAAGCATAACCAAAACAATGAGTGCCACTTTAATTGTTTTACCAAATTTGCATTCAGCAACAGCAGGGAAGATATATATAATGATAGTTTTGCTATATCTATGCATATTTACTTCCTCTGAAGTATATTTCTTTCCTGAAATTTGGCCTTTTGCAAACAAGTAAGAAACTAATTTGAAGCTGAGATAGCTTCAAGAAGATTTTACAAAGTAACTATTGGAAACAAAAAATAGTTTAGAAAATATTCTTATCTTATACTACATTTCTTCCAGAAAAGAGAAGCAGTGAGATTCTTTTTCTCCTCCTATAAAAGATACCAGAAAACCTCGGAGAAATGACTGAATCTAGTACTAGGGTGGAGAATATACAGGATGAGTCTAGTTGTGCCAGAAAGTAAGAACAAGTGGGAAAAAAGGCCTACATTGATGAGGATATATTAATGGAGCACAGAAAGCAGCTGAGAGAGCGCCCAGTGGTGAAAGCTAGATATATTTGAACAATTAAATTAAATTGTATTGAATTATAACATAAAGTAAACAACAAATATCCATAAGCTCATGGTGATATAAATACATTGTACGTAAGTTAATGAGGGGTAAGAAACAAATATCTCTTGTGAAAGAGTTCCAAGTAATGTGTGTAGATACTTTATTCTCAAGGAGGGAGAGCATAAATTCCTAGAAGTTAAGCACATAGAGAGTTCTTCCAAGGGTGCAGTTTGAAAATTAGCAGAGGTACTAAATTTATAGTAGAGATACCTGACAACAAGTACCTCAACCAGGTGATCAAGATCAATATTAATATTGATAAATCATGCTGACAGTATGATACAATGTGATGAAAATAACCCTTTACCTTGTGTCAGAATTCCCACCAAAAACCCATAACTGCAATTCAATCATAAGAAAAACATCAGACATGTTTTAATCAAGAGACATCTTACAAAATACTTGGCCAGTACTCCTCAAAACTGTCAAAATCATTAAAAACAAGACTGCAACAGCCAATAGAAGCCTGAGGAGACAGGAAATAAATGTAAAGTGGTATCCTGGATGTACATAAAACAGTGAAAAGACATTAGATTAAAACTGTGTAAGTTAAAGCATGAAAGAAATGGTTCGTTACATTTATAGGCTATGTATTGTTAAAATACATTTATATTACTTTCTTTGAGATCTTAAAAATAGATGTGTTTTTACACTAATCATACCATAATATGAAAACTAAAGAAGTCTTTACAATAGAGCATTATACAATAATAGCATTTCAGTCCTTTGCAGAAATACCTATTTCTGAAGTAAAATGAAATAAATTGCATATAAGAGGACATTTATTATGCCGGACATGGGCTAATTTCCTGTTACCACAGTTTACAAAGAAGTATTCCAAAAACAGTTAATGAATTTTCAAATAATATTCTACTTTCCTGCCCTCTGTCAATGTTTTAGCTATACATATGTTCATGAAAACCATAATATTACTCAAGAATAAAAAATAAAGGCTTTTCAAACATTGCTATCTGTTTTGAATGAAATGCTTTTTAAGCTTCCCCATCAATTTAGGTGGCTACTGTTCCAAGAAGCCGGTTAAAAGAGCACCTGTGTGGTTCCTTTGAGTGATTTTTGCTGTCAAGGGTCGAAGACCAGTGTCAAAGTCAGGGCTTCAGTAATATAATCACAATGTGGAAACTGAAGAGTTTCAGTGATGATAGAAACTGGGGTAGACACAGGAGAGAAAATGGGGATCACAACCAGGTGGAAGAAATGTCTCTATGGTCTTAACTCTGTCCATGGACTTGAACCATTTGACTGTGGTACAGAAATGGAAAGTGTGTCAAGGGTAACTAAACCTTGCCTCTGCCTCTAGAAAACTAAACCTGTATACAAAATGGACTCTGAACCAACATAAAATTATAAGTACTCACCACACTATTATGACTCCATTCATCTCCTCTCCTGACTCAGGCTAATTTTTACATAAATTATGTGATATGTATGATTAGGACTGCATGTATATAATTTTATTTCTTTGTATTAAGATAGTCATCAGATGTGAGAAACTTAAAGGATATTAGGGGGAAAAAAACAAACATAACATTTTTAAAAACTAAAACTCAGACTCAGAGTTTTTCCAGTTTAAGAAATAAAATGTTGAGCCGGGCTCGGTGGCTCAGCCTGTAATCCCGCACTTTGGGAGGCTGAGGTGAGTGGATTGCCTGAGCCCGCGGGTTTGCGACCCGCCTGGGCAACTTGGCAAGACCTCATCTCTACAATAAATCAAAAAATTAGCCAGGCATGGTAGCGTGTGCCTGTAGTTCCAGCTACTTGGAAGGCTGAGGCGGAAGGATCGCCAGAGCCCAGCAGGTTGAGGCTGCAGTGGCCGGGAGCGGCCACTGCACTCCATTCTGGGTGACAGAGTGAGATACCAACTCAAAAAAAAAAAAAAGAAAAAGAAATAGAATACTTTGTCAGGTTCAAAAGTAAAAATTAGAAACCTGCCATAGAAAACTCCTGGATTATGAGCTCTGATTTACAGGGACTTGCTAACCAGTTTCTAGTTCTGCTGTGGTTATAAAAGTATTATTTTCAATAGTATGATTTTTTAATCAAATTTTTTAATAGTTTCCTTTTTAAAATAATTCTATTTATGTCTTGTTTTGTTTTATTTTGTTTATATTACAATTCATGGAATACAATTCCTGGGTAAAATTCCATTATCTCCTTTAGGATCTGTAATGCAAGTAGTCACAAAACAAATAGTGCTATCTACCAACTGCCCTTTCTAATGCTCCAAATTTGGAAGCTGCGCATACATTCACAGGAAAGCAGTATTATCTTGGGGTTTGATTCTCCATATGTCATTGGCCCAACCCTTGGCAAAATGGTTTCGACTCTAGCATAGTTTGAAGAAGAACATAACCAAACACTCCACAAAACTAGAGGGCATCATGAGTTACATCTCAAAAGGGTAATTCTATCTGAACTGAATTGATCAAGAAATTAAAGCCCTCTTCCTGGAGAAAAAGGCAATGATCTAGAAATGCTCAGAGGACCTCTTCTTTTCTTGACCTTGTGTACAAGAATTACAGCATCAAAAGAATACAGAATCAAAAGCAAGTAACACTGCTCCAGGGCAGCATGGCCTATTTATGTTTGGGTGATAAAACCAGTCAAAGGGTAATTTCAAGTATTACAAACTCATGATGTAAGTCATTTACTGTGGCTAGTAGCACCAAATCATTATTATCAAAGATGTTAGAGTAATGTTTGCTGGTCAGGGATTTGTAAAGTCACTTTTTGAGTGTTGATTCAAGACTGGGGATTTCTGCTTCCCTAAAGTTTTAAAAGATGTTCTGCAATCAGTTTTTTTCTATACCATGTTCCATACATCCTTTATTATTGGTTGAAAGTATACCTATTAATAGGAGTATACTGGAATAGACTGAATCATGTCCCCCCAAAATTGATATGTTAAAGCCCAACTCCCACTGTGACTATATCTGAATACAGGGTCTATAATGGAGCAATTAAAATTAAGTGGATCATAAGAGCGGGGCCTTGATCTGATAGGTCATGTCCTTATAAGAAGAGATACGAGATGATATTCTCTCTCACTCCCTCTCTCCCTCTTCCTCACTCCTTCCTCTCAACACAGAGGAAAAACCATGTGAGGATGCAGAAGAAGTCAAGTCAGAAAGAAAGCCTACACAAGAATAATAGACCGGTACGTTTATCTTGAACATCCCAGTCTCTAAAACTGTGAGAAAAATTTTTTTTTCTCGTTTAAGCAACCTAGTCTGTGGTATTTTTCTATAGCAGCCTGAGCAGACTAATGTGTGACTCTGTGTGTGTGTATGTGTGTCTGTGTGTGTGTGTGTATGTGTGTCTGTGTGTACTTAATGGCTAATGTAAAGATATGCATTACTATACATTTACTTCTTCCCCACCAAGTTATTTTTTTGACATTTACTTATGTGCCTAACCCTGAATGTACCCCACATCTTTAAAATAAAAATAAACATTTACTAAATGGGTTTTTTCTTTTTTAAATTAAAATCCTTTTGTGTGTTTCTTTTCTTTTCCTGTGTAAATTCAATGAAGGATCACAGCCAGTATAGAAACCACTATTACTTATCATTCTATACTCTCTTTATTTTAAAAGAGAACTGAATTTATTCTAATGCTTGCTTTTCTATAACATATTTTAGGGTAAAAGTATGCTGGGTTTAAACCAATGAAAATAGCCTCATCACTATGAGTGGTTTAGGAAAGAAAATGCTCCATTGAAAGGTTTCTAGGTAACAGAGAGAATAACAGGAATGAGTAGCTTTGTCTTTTAGTAATTTTGTCTGTGAATATGCACCTAGAATTGTTTCAGTTTCTTGCAAACAGGAGGACTCACTTGGAGGGAAACTGACTTACTGAAATACTATAGTAGAAAGATAAAATGAATTTAGCCCGGCCGCGGTGGCTCACCTGTAATCCCAGCACTTTGGAAGGCTGAGGTGAGAGAATTGTCTGTGCCTGTGGGATCAAAACCAGTCTGGGCAACTTGATGAGACCTTGTCTCTACAATAAATCACACACAAAAAACTAGCCAGGCGTGGTGGTGCGCATCTATAGTTCTAGTTACTTGGAAGGCTGAGGCAGAAGGATCGCCTAAGACCAGCTAGTCGAGGCTGAGGTGGCCATGAGCATGCCACTGCATACAGCCTGGGCAAAGGAGTGAGACTACAACATATATATATGTATGTATAGTTTGGTTTTATATACAGAAGTTTATATACTATGAATGCATTTATAGGGATATTATTAAATTATTTTAATTATTATTATTATTTTTTTAGTTGGAGTCTCACTTGGTCGCCCAGACTGGAGCGCAGTGGCCGCTCCCGGCCACCTCAGCCTCGACCGGCTGGGCTCCGGCGATCCTTCCGCCTCAGCCTCCCGAGTAACCGGAATTACAGGCATGCGCTACCACGCCTGGCTGATTTTTTGATTTATTGTAGAGATGAGGTCTCGCTGCCCAGGAGGGTCTCAAGCCCGCGGGCTCAGGCAATCCACTCACTTCAGCCTCCCAAAGGCGTGGGATTACAGGCTGAGCCACCAAGCCCGGCTAATAGTTTTTTTCATCAATCCTTAACTACTTTAAAATTTCTAATTTGGAAACTGATACATGTTTCTTACATTTTTTGTGCTTTTATGTTCCTTACTGTTCTTTCCAAATATCTTTGTATGGAAACTTGTATTTAATGTGATCAAAGAATCAAATTATATGAAACTAGGAATAATTTCTTTTGGTGCTTATTTAATATTGTATGCTCAAGATGAAAGAGTACTAATGTAATTATCACCAAGTCAGTATATTTTATCCGCACTATAAATTCTAATTTCCAATATTTATACTGAGAATTCCAAAGATATCTGATCTGGTAGATGATCTCAGTGGACATACTAAAATCTGATCATTATCTTGCTCTTTAATATGTTTTTAAAAGCAGTAATTACCTAAAAATGCCATTAAGCCATGACAAAATTATATTGCATTAAATTAATAAAATTAACCATAATGCCTAATGTTACCTGATCATAGTGAAAATAACACACTCAAATTTCACTGACGTCAATAGTTTAGATATTATATCTGAAAACCCAAATAAAAATTGTCATGTCCTTAAACTATTAAATAATCCTTCTCATGAAACTCACACAATGGTAATTATCTATTTTGCTAAAGGCTAAAATCAAAGATAAAATTATGAGAATTAAGAAGTTCTTTTAAATCATATTCATAATAGCATACTACAAAATTAGGTATAAAATAGCAGAATTATTTTTAAAAATTACAGAATAATGACAATATTATATTTCATACTTATAACAATTTAGTCACATAATGGCCATGTAGCAATATGGAAAAATGTACATCATATAAGATGAATTAAAAATATAGTATTATATTTCATCTAGGACAAATTTAAATGTTTTTATTAATCTAGGAAAGAACATAAAAGAAATCTTGAACAAGGAAAATAACTTACTGAAAATTTTGTTGACTTTTAAAGCTGTATTTTGATTATAACGGTAATGATACAAAAACAAATAATATATTGCTATATTTGTTCTTAATAAAATATGCTTATAATTTTTGAATAAATGTTAAGCTAAAATTATCTAGTGAAACATATTATTCTATGTTGTTGATATTAAGTAGGTTTTAAATGATGAGCCCTTGATTACAAGGAAATAAGATAGACCCACCCATCTAGCCAGTAGATTTAAATCTAGCCAGGATCTTCGATTTTTATATTGAAAGCTAACACTGTGATAAATAACTTCCCTATACTTTGCATTTTTCTTTCATAAGAAGAAGTGTTTTTACATTCCTTTTTTTTCCTCTTTTAATTTTTATTTAAAATTGCGGGGTACAATTCAGGGCTAGGTATACAAATATTCACCATGCAAGTATCCTTAACAATGAAGTGTGCCCCCCTTCCTTCCTGCAGTAGTAGATATCAACTACTGTCAACCCCCACCTTCCTTCCTGCAATTTCCTGCCACTTAAAATCTTTCTCTTATAGTAATACAGTAGTTGTTCAGGATCTACTTATGAGTGAAAACATGTGATACTCAGCTCTTTGTTTCTGTGAAAGATCGCTTAGTATTATAAACTCTAATTCCATCCAGGTTTCTGCAAAGTTCATGATTTTGTTCTTCTTTATGGCTGCATAGTATTCCATTGTGTATATGTACCACATTTTTTTTTTTAATCCAGTCCTCTTTTGATGGGCAGCATGGTTGTTTCCATGTTCTTGCAAACAATGCTGCAGTAAATATATGTGTGCAAGTATCTTTTTCATAGAGTGACTTGATTTCTTCTGGGTATATTCCCAGTAGGAGGATTGCAAGGTCATATGGAAGGTCAATTTTTAGAACTTTTAGGAATTTCCACACTGATTTCCACAGAGGGTGAACTAGCTTGCATTCCCACCAACAGTGTAGAAGGGTTCCCTTTTTGCCATATCCTCTCCAGCATCTGTTATTTTTTGAGTTATTGATTATGGCCATTCTGACTGGAGTTAGGTGATATCTTAATGTTTTAATTTGCATCTCTTTGATGACTAGTGAGGCTGAACATTTTTTTTCTTATATCTGTTGGCTGCTTTTATGTCTTCTTTTGAGAAGTGTCTATTCATATCTTTAGCTCACTTTGTAATAGGGCTGTTTGTATTTTTCTTTTCAGCACTTTGTGTTCCTTGTACATCCTTGATGTTAGGGCTTTTTACTTTCCTTTTCACCTTGTGATTTGTTAAAATCTCTTTTTTATTTAGACTAATCACCAATAGTTTTTTTTTTTTTTTTTTTTTTTTTTTTTTCCGAGTTGGAGTCTCACTCGGTCACCCAGACTGGAGTGCAGTGGCCGCTCCCGGCCACCGCAGCCTCGCCTGCTGGGCTCCGGCTATCCTTCCACCTCAGCCTTCGGAGTAGCCGGAATTACAGGCATGCGCTACCACGCCTGGCTGATTTTTTGATTTATTGTAGAGATGAGGTCTCGCTGCCCAGGCGATTCTCGAACCCGAGGGTTCAGGCAGTCCACTCACCTGAGTCTCCCAAAGAGGCGGGATTACAGGCTGAGCCACCGAGCCCGGCTAAGTTTTCAAATCAAAATTCTTTTTAGTGACATCAGGGAATCTGAGAACTGGACCCACATTGTCTATTCCGCTATCACTGACTTATTTAGTTGGAGTCTCTCTCTCCTCCTGAAAAGATATTACAATTTCAGGGAAGACTTAAGAGATAAAAAAACTATAAGAGAAGTACAGAAAAGTGGACCTTTTTCAAGATTCATCTTGAGGCATCTTCGGATTCTGCAGCAATAGGGGACACGAGTTGTAAGAGACCAATCATGAAGACTTGCCCATGGAACTAAGCAGAGCTTTCAGTACTCTTAAGCTTCTATCATTGAAAGAACGGGAGGAGAGAAGATTTTAATTGAGCTACAGAGAGGTTTAAGCACATGAACCAAATACCACAGATCTCAATAAGATTCAAACCCCTTAGGAATTGGCTCAATCCCTAGTTTCTATGAACTATAGCTACCCAAAATGCTGGATACAAGAAAAAATAAATTATTTTTGTGAGAGGATGATATCATTCAACACTTATATTACTTCTAGTTTTCATTTTTATAAGAAATGTCCAGTATTCATCATAACTGAGCAGACATACCAGGCAATGAAACATAAAGACAAATAGAAAAAAATGACAGAAAATAGAAACAAAACTGTAAGTATTGACATAATCAAATATTTATTTTGAAATTTTGAAATTATAACATTCAAAAAACTAAATAATGATACAGATAATGCTAACAGCTAATTTAAAACAGAAAATAAGTGAAATTCTAGAACTGAAAAATATAATAATTAAAGTTAAAAATATAGCAGATGAGTAAAATAATTGATTAAATTAGCTAAAGAGTATAAATGGCTAAAAAAATAAAATAATCATGCTTAAGCATAAAGAGAAAATATAGACAATATTATGGAGGTAATATGTAAAGTGATGAAAATATTAAACATTCACATACTTGAAGTTTCAGTAAAAAGAAGAGATAATTAAATGTTTAATAAGATGATGATCAAAAATTGTCCAGAAATTGAATGACATCAAACTATGCATTTAGTAAGTAGTGAAGATACTAACAGTGTAAATACAAAGCATAAATTCAGGAGAGATGAAAGTGCCAATTATTTTTAAGGGGCCTAATTAAAATAGACAACTGATTTCTTAACATAAATAAGTCAAGCCAGAGATAACAAAATGTTATCTACAAAATGTGAAAAGAAAATAGCTCATTATTCACAGAAAAATGCTTGTGCTTGTTAAAATTCTAAAATTAATCAAATAAACTTATTAGAATTAATAAGTCAATTCAGTCAGGTCCTTGTACAAAAACTAATAATATATATAAATATCAATAACCTAAATAAGATAATAAAATGTTTTAAAATCATGCCATTTAAATTGTTGAGAACATCAAAAACTTTCAAATAATGCTAGTTAACATACACAAGTCATCTACATTGATAATTAAAGTATATTATTTTCAGAAATTGAATAGAACTTAACTAGATGAATAAACTGTTTCTGGATCAATACCTCTGATATCAAAAAAATTGATCCTTTTCAAGTTGATCTATAAGTACAATGCAATCCCCACAAAAATCCAAGAACAACAACAAAAAAATTGCAATGAAAGTATTTCTTAATGCTATCAAGAAAAAAAAAATATGTTCACATTTATAGATCCTGTAGCCATCTAAAAAATAATAAGAAATACCCTAAATATCTGTGTGCAATGAAGTCACAAAACTAGATAAAATTAAAAAAGGAAAATCTCAGGAAAACATTTTCTACCAAAATTGTCTTTTGAAGAATTTTAAAAATCAAAGCGCATTCTTTCTTCATTTAAATTAAATTCAATTAGCATTGGTAGAACAAACTTCAGGAACTGTCAACATCAACAAAGTTATAATATATTTTTATCATGGATCAGGATGTATACTGAGATATTCCAGAGAAACATTAGAAGAAACATCTAAAGGAATGCATTAAAACTGTCCCTTTAGGCCTTTCTTGCAAACATATTTTGCTGTTTATTTTTAAATATAGATTTTTATGGTAAAGAGAGGAATCTGAATTAAGGAAGTAAAAGATCTATTGAAATGTAAGAAATACATATAGCTTATAAAAACTTATGGAAATGTATATTTTAAAAGTAAGTGTCTGTTGGCTCTTTATTTCTAATTATGTCATCTCAAAATAACAACGTATCAAGGTCTTTGGGTCATAGATGCATAAGCCACCATGTTTCAGTTATTCAGCGTCATCATTAGAAACATTTTATTGGAAATATCCAACAAATGATTTTTTAAAATTTTATATCCATTCTGATTCAATGTTTGTTTATTAAGATTTATGTATTATCTTAATCCTGCTTACAAAGTTGGTCCTTGTTTGTACCATAAAGATAAAGATATAATATTGTATCTTGAGACATTACTACTGAGTTAATTAAATTTTCATTTTTATAGCAGCTAAGTTCTAATGCTCTTGTGTTCCCAAAAATCACCATCTGTACTGACTCAGAAAAGTAAATTTTTTCAGAGGTTATTGTACTTCAAGTACTTTAAAATCCTCATTCCATCTTTAAAATCCCATTTCTGTTTTGTTATTTGTTTGGACCTTAGGAGGCTGTGCTATAAATGGAGGCAATAGATATAGAAGGACTTATTTGTAAGAAATTATCATTTCAGCAGATTTCCTTGTGACCCAAGTTCACAAATAGTAACACAATTTCGGTGCAACATTTGGTCAGAATTAGTGCTTACCATAAAGGAGAAAAATGAAAAAACTTGAGCATCAGCACATAAGAGAAATGACTCTCCATATCATTCCACGGGTTGTCTAATGTAACTTGAGGGAAGTTTTACAATGTTCCTTGAAACAGTTATGCAGTAACAAGAATTTTGACAACAGAGCTCAACAGTTACTCTGGGAAAATAGCACACTGGGAAAACAGTACGCTGGGAAAACAGCAGTAGAAACCTAGGTTTCTACTAGAAATACCTACACAAGGCATTTCAAATTTGGATTTGCTGTTGAAGCAAATGAGAGATGTAAAAGACAGGTTTAAGAAAATGGGTAATGAAAAGAAGTGAATGCATTTGAAAGATGATTGGTAGGCAGAGTCAATAGGATTTGAATATGAGGATGGAAAGAATAGGAAGAGTCAACTTATTGCTAGGAACATGGGTTAAGCAAATGGTAGTGACATAGAATTTGAAAATGGTAGACAAGTTCAGTTTTACATATGATGGATTTGACATGCCTATAGGACACTCAAGGGAATGTTGAAGTTCTTGGTTGTGTTATAAATATAAGAGTCATCTGCTTAAACCAATCATTTAATTCATGAGAGATGAGACGTTCGATGAGGAGATTGCCACTCCAATAATGTTGACCTCTGGAAATGGCCAATAATTGTAGTTTGTAAAATGGGAGCAATTTTATTTTCTGAGAGGTTTTGTTTTCTCTAATTCCATTTGAAAATATTCAATATGCAACTTCTATATGCTGACCAGCGTCTGAAGTTACAAAAGGAACATAATCTAATTCTTCCCCTCTAAGAGATTTATAATCTAATGAGAAACATGCATCCAAAGGTTAGAAAGGATTTTTAATTGTATTTTTTCTTTTTATCTTTAAAATGTTAGTTTTTTAAAAAGATTTTACAAGGTGGGTACAATTCAGGATTGCATACATAGTTGGTTTAAGTATGGGTGAAGTTTTGGACCTCCCGCTGGACCTCACTTCACCTGAATTAAGATCAAGTACCCTCATTGATGTTATGTGCCCCCCCAAGCAATTTTTAACAAAAATTAATTTAATTAAGGATTAAAATATCAATTAATATTAAATTAAATTGATGTTTGTTTAAAAACAGAATTAGGTTGGTCAACCAAACATTATTTTTTGCAATGTATATATGTGTGTGTATGTTTCTATTATAAGATTTTGCTTATAACAAATAACTAAGCCGGGCTTGGTGGCTCAGCCTGTAATCTCACGCTTTGGGAGGCTGAGGTGAGTGGATTGCCTGATCCCGTGTGTTCGAGACCCACCTGGGCAACTTGGTGAGACCTCATCTCTACAATAAATCAAAAATGAGCCGGGCATGGTAGCGCGTGCCATGGTAGCGCGTGCCAGTAGTTCCAGCTACTTGGAAGGCTGAGGCGGAAGGATCGCCAGAGCTCAGCAGGTCGAGGCTGCGGTGGCCGGGAGTGGCCACTGCACTCCAGTCTGGGCGACAGAGTGAGACTCCAACTCTAAATAAATAAATAAATAAATAAATAAATAAATAAATAAATAAAATGAAAATAAAACAAATAACTATGGGAAACATAGTTAAATGCATAGCACTCTGAACCTGTGTATTCCCATAAATAATACTCTAAATAAGTAAATAAATGAGCCCATAAAAAAACCACAGTGTTAAATGTCTAAAATGTCTAATATATAAAATTAAAGTAAGTTTGGTGCTCTGTCTTACCAAAAATTGTATGTTGCTTGGTGAAATTGAGTATAGTGATGCATTGTGGCTCTGTGAGATAGAAAGAGTAAATTGAAAAGGACGTTGTGTTGATACTGATGGTAAATGATTGTGGTTCATTGTCCTGTTTTTTTCTTTTCTTAGGCATTGGCTTAAATTAGAAATCTAGCATTTGTTGTTTGGCCAATTACCTCCTTATATAAAGAAATTGTTCAGATGGTGCCAAGTGACAACAGATGCTACAAAATGGTATCTTCTTACACTCAGTTTTATAGATGTTAATTTCAATCCACTGCAAATGTTTTTTAATTCCACTTAAAGGAGATGATAGTTGTGATGTGTGAAGCTTTCATTGTTATTAATTAATTTATTTTTGTAGCCCCATCTCCCATAACAATGTGGTTTATGTAGGCCTGATTTTTTTCATTTCTTTCAGTGTTTTATTATTTAAATCTTCTCATTACTTAAGGGTTTCTCTTTTATTCACTGTTTGAATTCTGATAATCAGCTCTCTTATTCATGTATGAGATATTATACAAATAGTTTTCTCAAAAAAAGAAACAATTTTGAAGCAACTGTATCATGTACTTGAACAACTCATGTAGAAAACTGGATAAGACACTACAAGTCAGTTTAGTGTGTGCTATTGAGTGACTGTGTCCCCCAAATTCATGTTTTGGAAATTTGAGCCATAGGGTAGCAGTAATGGAAGGTGTGGCCTTTAAGAGGTGTTAGGTTGTTAAGAGGGATTAATGAACTCTCCTGGGACTGGGTTAATTCTCCTAGGAATGATTTATCCTTCTTGTGGAGCTAGATTAGTTCAATGGATTCTTTTAAAGCAAGACCACCCCTTGTGTTTGCCCTTTTTGCTTGCACTGTCTTCCCCTTCCACTTCTCCATCATGCTATGACACAACACAAGACTAGATGCAACTACCCAATCTTGCACTTCCCAGTCTCCAGAATAATGAGCCCAAATAAACCTCTTTTAAAATAATTATTTAGCTGGGCTCAGTGGCTCAGCCTGTAATCTCGTGCCTTGGGAGGCTGAGGTGAGTGGATTGCCTGAGCCAGTGGGTTCGAGACCCACCTAGGCAAATCGGTGAGACCTCATCTCTACAATAAATCAAAAATTAGCCGGGTATGGTAGCGTGCGCCTGTAGTTCCAGCTACTTGGAAAGTTGAGGCGGAAGGATCACCAGAGCCCAGCAGGTCGAGGCTGCGGTGGCTGGGAGCGTGCCACTGCACTCGTCTGGGTGACAGAGTGAGACTCCAACTCAAAAAAGAAAAAATAAAATAAAATAAATTATTCAGCTTTAGGTATTCTGCTATTGCGACAAAAATGAACTAAGACAGTGTGTGTGTGCTGGGTAAGAAGAGGGTATAGTCAATGGGTTGTATCATAGATCATGGTGCAGTTTTTCTCTTTCAGCTATTATTTTCTGACTGGGCCATGACAAGTCATCTCATAAAATATCAGATATGTTGACACAATTTCATATGTTTTAATTTTTACAGTCCCCTATTTATCCACATATAAAAAAATTTGTGTACTGTTGATACATATTATAACATATTTTGTTATACACATTATAATAAAGGGGACAAAATCATCTAACAGTTTTAAAGTCAGTAAGATACCTATATCTTAGATTTCCAATCTGATAAGAGTGAGTTATATTTGTGTACTTAAATCTTGTTTTAATTCTTATTATTAAATAAAAAGATGTGTTCAGGTTGTGTCTAATATAGAATACTGGGGTAGAGATAAACAGAACAAGATTCATACTACATAACATTTTAATGCTAGTAACTATCATAAAGTATCCTGAAATAAAAATAAATAAAGCTTAAAGATAATTTGTTTCATCAGTCTTTATTTCTTAATTATGAAACTAAACAATATTTTCTGAACATGGGGAAAAAACATTGACTATTGACACGGGTATTTAAAGTGACTAGCCCATTCCCAGGAAGATATACATCTAAATGTTGTCATCTTTAGATTTTAGTCTCATTTTTAAATTTTCCGGAGATAACTGTGACAAAAGAAAAAAATGTAAATCAATTAAATAAATACCTTTTCTTTCAGTTCTTCTCTTTTTTCCCTATAAATAATTTTTTGTTCAATATGTATTTGTTTACAAAAATGTTTATTTCTTCACCAAGTTCTTTAATGTATTATCTTTGCTTCTCTTATATTTAATGGAGATTTACAAAAACTAATAAATTTAAATCTAATGCAGTTCTAACTGACATATTTATTTTGCAAAAGATTTTTAAAATAGTAAGCACACTGGGAACAAAAACAAGAATGTAACTCTGAAAACCAAAGTTTTTCTAGGTTTTCTGTAAATTGATCAAAGGAGGGTAACCTTATACTGAGATAAAGTGCAAGAATTGAAGTACAGAGGTCCTGATTTAAAAAAAAAAGCTGGAAGAGAAAATGTGTTATCATCTCTTATTCTTACTTACTGGTTGTACTCTTTTTTTTAATTCAGTTTCTGAGTCTTAAAAAGACACAAAGGCTAATTCACTATTTCAGATTTACAGATGGCTTATTAACATATGTTGCCTTATTCCCTAGGGAAGTTGTACCTTGCTAATAGAAAACATGAAACTTTCTAATACTAAAAAAATACAATAAAATTATTAAGATATTTTATTCTTAACAAAAATATTCATGAATATATTTTTCTTTATTTCATTACATCCATGTATTACTGCAATGCTGCTAGGTTTATACTGAGAATATAAGTCAGCCTCTCAAGGGAAAAACATGAAATAAATAGTTGTAATTCCAAAACAGGTGGTTTAATACTGGGTTTAAAACATGACAAGACAAAAAGCCGAATGGCTGTAGTTTTTGGATTCTAGAGCCCTAATTGATAATACCAAGACTCAAACTTCAGAATGAATCTTGAGTACACATTAATCTTAAAGTGATTATTTAAAAAATAAAACACTAGACATAAAAGCTGGCAACCTAAGATGTTTGCAAGATATTCTCATTTCTTACTTCATATCCTGTTCACTCTTTATTGCTCCTGCGCTCCTAAACGTAGAGTTAGGATTTTTAAAAAATCATCATTTTTAAGTTTTTTGGACCACTATTCCCTTTGAGAATACAAAAATATGTGCATATACACGTCTACACAATTTTGCATTTAATTTGAAAATTTCATACACCCCACCAAAGTTCATCTGAACTCTGTAAAGTTTTGTGTACCCAAATGAATTTCTGGCCTAAAAAGTAAAAAAAAAAAAAATCACATATATATATGCATATATATGTATATATAATTTTATATTTATATAATATTATACATTCTATAAATTATGTTTATATTACATAGTATATCGATTACATTTATACATTTATATAATTTTTAGAAATTGTATTCTATATCTTATATATAGAGAGAGAAAGAAAGCTAAGAGGCTGTTCTAAATTTCCTACCATCATCATCATCAAGGTTTCTTAAAATGACAGGCACTCAGTAGGTGCTCATCAAATGTTAGTGGTCAATGATGGTAGACTTCTGTCCCCACCCTTTACATATGTAATAATTTGAAGTAATCTGCCTTGTGAGTTATCTGCCAGAAATGCTCATTTGATGTATCGTATTTCCAGTGATAGTGAAAGCAAAGCAATTATAGGGACTGATTTATTGAATCAAGTTTTCAATAACTAGGAATCAACAGAATCTAAGTGGTCTAAAGAAGTTAATAAAACCAAGATGTCCCAATTTTATAGGACATAGATCTGTAGCCTCAAAAGCTCCAAAGACAAATAAGCTTGAATAACAAGAAGAAAAAAAGTCACATGCAATTTTATAGGAATCTGTTCATAACTCTCAAATTGTTAATTTCTCCTTTCCTTTCTAGATACTCAGAAGACAAATCTTTTCAGTGTTACAATTAGTATCACGTGGCTAGTTTCAGCTGATAGAATATAAGCAAAAGTCACAAGTGTCACTTCTTGGCTGAAATATTGTGATGCCCTTGCTCTATTCTCTAGCTTTCTCAAATCATGACAGTGACCTTGGAAGCCATATATTTATACTGCAAAACCACAAAATAGAACTTTAAAAAAAACCTTGGAGCCAGGCTCGGTGGCTCAGTCTGTAATCCCGCACCTTTGGGAGGCTGAGGTGAGTGAATTGCCTGAGCCCGCGGGTTCGAGACCCACCTGGGCAGCGAGACCTCATCTCTACAATAAATCAAAAAATCAGCTAGGCATGGTAGCGCATGCCTGTAATTCTGGCTACTGGGAAGGCTGAGCGGAAGGATCACCGGAGCCCAGCAGGTCGAGGCTGCGGTGGCCGGGAGCGGCCACTGAACTCCAGTCTGGGCGACAGAGTGAGACTCCAGCTCAAAAAAAAAAAAAAAAACCTTGGAAGCAAGTTTCTCTAGAGAAATAAAGAAATGCCATTAATATTTTTTAGCTTATTTGATAGGCAAGAATTTCTTAGGCTAATCTGGGCAGATAACATTTTTATTATGTTAATTAAAAGTGATGGAGAACAGAAATTCTAGAAAATCAAGACAGAAATTAATTAAAATATTTTGAATCTTTTTTATTACCTCCTCAATGCACAAATTATATTTAAATACATTTGACATCACTTTCAGTTGTCCGTATAATAGCGGAAAACATCACATTTCTTTCTTAATGGGCATGGAACACAAAGTCATACTTCATTGCTCATTTTTTGTAGTTATGGGAACCTTGTGCAGAGTTACCTAATCAACAAGCCACAATTGAATGTTTAATGCATGTTTTAAACTAACTAAATCCGAAACTATTAACTGTTTCCTTCCTATCATCTTTCTTTAGTGTGATTGGGAAGATGATATGTGTGGTCGTTGACAGAATCTACCTAGTCAAGACAGAGTTCAATGCCCTTTAAATAAAGTTACAATGTATTCTTCAAATTGACTATAACACTTATACTCTATAGGAAGCAGCAGCAGGTTTCCTAAACAAAAGATATGAATTATTCATCCTATACAATGTTAATAGGCAAACATGTTAGAGAATAAAACTGTAGCTACTTCTTTAAAATTTTCCTTCAGATAATGACTTTTGGTGGTTTCTTTCACCCATGCCAGTTCTGCTATGTCTCCTCTTCTCTTCTCTCTTCTTTTTCTAATAAACTTTGGTGTTTTTTTTTAAGATAGTGATTTATGTAACATTCACTATTTTCATCAATAGAAAACGTTGCTAATTATGTCCCAAATTGTAGTATGTGTGCATTTTTTCTGAACCCTTTCTAATAACCACCACTTAGTTGTCACAGGTCATTTAAACACAAATTACACACGCTCATGGCTACCTCAGTCTCGATCTGTTGGGCTAAGGTGATCAAAAAACTTCAGCCTTCCAAATAGGCAGAATTAC
Source organism: Cephalopachus bancanus (assembly GCA_027257055.1). Classification (NCBI taxonomy): domain Eukaryota; kingdom Metazoa; phylum Chordata; class Mammalia; order Primates; family Tarsiidae; genus Cephalopachus; species Cephalopachus bancanus. The sequence continues at coordinate 7,403,397 of JAPVLO010000024.1, read as the reverse complement.
AGGCACACACCACCATGTCCAGATAACTTTTTAATTAATTTAGAGATGAGGTTTCACCATGTTGCCCAGGCTGTTCTCGAACTCCTGGGCTCACGTAATCCTCTTGCGTCTGACTCCCAAAGTACTGGGATTACAAGTGTGAGACACTGCACCCCACCTAAACCCAAAGTAACTTTTAAATCAATATTCAGCATACCTTCTATAATATTAAGTAATATGTACATCCAGCAAGAGGAAACCTTTACACTCTTATAAGCAGCATAAGAAAGGCAAGTGTTCTATTAGCAATTAGGAATTGCTAATAGAACACTTGCAATGACCTAATGTAGAGTCCATAAACACCTATACATTGACTGTCTCAATTGCTCTTGAATGAATCCAGAAGGCGGCAGACTATTTTTTAGTGCAAACTGGCATTCAATTATGGTCCTCATTTAACCTACTATAATATTCACAAGGTCAATTTGTTCTCTATACACAAGATATTATATCTTCTTTATCTAAGGGAGACAAAGTAGTGGCCCTGCCTTGCTGTTGCTAGAGACCAAAATCAGGTTAGCATCTTGTGTAATGAATAATCTTTACAGATAAAGCTGTATTGTTTGGCTGACTGGGAAAATGAAACAATATTCTAATCACAGAATAATATACTTGGAAAGCTAAAATTTTATTTAAAAGGACTTTCTAATCTCTGTAGTATATTGGGGAAAGAAATTGATGGCAATTCTCTACTACTTGATAGGGTAGTAAATGCATGAAGAGATCTTTGGACACGGATGACAGAACAAATTACAACAAGTTCTTGCACAACTTCTTTGTAAACATTTTTTAAAAACACATACATAAAGAAAGACCTTCTAACTTTAGGTTTGAGACAAGTTCAAAAATTATCCAGCGTTATAAAAATGCATAAACTCATATAAAACACTGAAACCCTATGCACACACACATCTGCACACAGACACACACACACACACACACACACACACACACACACACACACACACACACAACCACACAGAACTCCCAAAGAACAGATGAACTGTGAATCTTCCATCTTTCTTTCCTCAAAATTATTTCTCAAAGGTGTTACTCATGTCTTCTTTTTGTCTTGCCTCCCTTACCTGTGTCTCAAAAGTTACTCCTCTATATGCTAGATTTTTCTCTCCTCACATCCCTACCCTAACCCTATTCTAATGGCCATCTCTGATGTCTTTTCCCATCTAAGTCCTTTACTTACTTCCATGTATCTCCATCTATTTCAGGGACACATTTTTAGCCTCTCTTGGTTTTCCTAATTCCATGTCTTCACTCATTGCAGTATTAACTAAGTAAAATATAGTTACAGAAATAAGTAATTTTCCTTTGAAGGCAGTTAGAAGATGTGTAGGAATTGGTGAGGATGGGGAATGGGACAAATTAAATCGGTGAAAACTTTTTTATACTTCTCACATCTTTATGTATGTACTCATATATCTCTTTTATTTTACCAAATTTATTATTGAAGACAAAATTCTCATGAGCCGGTGACAAGTGAGTCAAAAATTTTATTTGAGTAATTATTTTACTTCTTCTTTTATTTTGAAACCCTTGGTATCTTGGAACGTTCAGTCCAATCCATTCTGGCAGAAATTTCCCAATTCAAACAATTCCAAATCCTGTTACAAACCCCAGAGATCTTTCAAAATGTGTGAAACAACTAAGATGATATTTATGTAACTTATCTGATGTATGGAGTATTTAAGCAGGAACAAATCCTGCCCACAGAGGTCTATCACTTATTAGTAGTGAGACTTCATCTTTGTTAGATTTATTTATCTAAGTAGCTGGAAACCATGACTGTCAGATCACCCTCAAAAAGTTGCAACTAAATGTTATAATATTTATAAAATGACTTGAGCATTGTAAAATTCCAATACAGTACAAGGTACTTATGTTACCCTCGATCACAGAGCCAGATGGCGTTAAATGGGTTTTGTTGGAAACACGATTTTCCATTGCTTTTTAGGTATCCTCTTATGCATATTTTTGGTATTTGATTATGTATTCTTTATGATAATTTAGAACAATGAGCAAATAACTAAGAGAATTGGCTTTAGAATTTGACTAAGCTCAAATTCTGGGTTTGCCACTCATTACCTATAAAACTTGGAAGGTGTCAATTATCCTCTTTATGCTTCTAAATCTTCATGTGTGAAATGAAGATAAAACTAGTACTAAATTAAAAGGTTACTGTGATAATTTAATGCATTACAATGTGTAAAACAATCCATTGGTGCATAGAAAGTATTATATAGACTATTAGAAATAAAAAAGAGTATTTCACTATCTGATATAAGAAAAATCAAAAGTGCGTATTACTGAAAGTATACTAAAAGCTACCAATTTAAAGTACATGTGGTTTTTTTTTTTTGTTTTTTTTTTTTGAGTTGGAGTCTCACTCTGTCGTCCAGACTGGAGTGCAGTGGCCGCTCCCGGCCACCGCAGCCTCGGCCTGCTGGGCTCCGGCGATCCTTCCGCCTCAGCCTTCCGAGTAGCCAGAATTACAGGCATGCGCCACCATGCCCGACTGATTTTTTGATTTATTGTAGAGATGAGGTCTCGCTGCCCAGGCGGGTCTCGAACCCGTGGGCTCAGGCAATTCACTCACTTCAGCCTCCCAAAGGCACGGGATTACAGGCTGAGCCACCGAGCCCGGCAGTACATGTATTTCAAATAAAATATTTTTCAATATATTCATGTAGATTTTCTAATATTGTTTATATTTCTTTTCTTTTGAGTTGGAGTCCCACTCTGCCACCCAGGCTGGAGTGCAGTGGCACGCTCACAGCCCCTCATTCTCCACTGGCTGGGTTCAGGTGATCCTGCCACCTCAGCCTTCCAAGCACCTGGAACTGAGGGCATGTGCCACCATGCCCAGCTAATTTTTTGATTTATTGTAGAGATGAGTTCTCACCAAGTTGCCCAGACTGGTCTCGAACCCATGAATTCAGACAATCCTCTCGCCTTGGCCTCCCAAAGTACTGGGATTGTAGGTGTGAGCCATCATGCTCACATAAATGATGATTCCTATAGCATATAGTGAATTATATTTCACTATATGCTATAGGAATCATCATTTATGAAAGGAAGACAGAATGGGAAAACAGACACAACACTGACGAAATCAGTTTATCTTTAAAACAAGTTATCTAACACCTCTGTTTTAATTTTTGGCACTTGCAAAATAATAATAATAATGGTTTTTAAGATTTTGTGAGGTTTTATATGAAGCTATTCCTGGTGAATGGGTTATAAAAAACACATTCTATTGGCTACCTTCTCCTGTTGTTGAGAGGGGTGGTGTGTGTTCTTTTTAATAATATTCAAGACATGTCATGTGCCTAGGAACTTCAGACTCACTTTCTAAATTTTAACTGAAGACTCAACCTGAATTTTTATGAAATTTGTGTTTTTAAGAAATTATACTTTAAAGAAGTGATGCATAATCTGTAGCCCTGGTCACCTATGGGACCCCAGAGTTATTTCTCAAAACCCTATACTCAGCCTGGTCTTCAGACTGAATAATAAATACATTATAGACATGAGTATTAACAAAATTCAGAGTCATGTAAAAGCATAACTTTTTGTCATTCTACATGTCTCAAGAGATAATACTATAATCATCTAAGAAGATAATAAAATTGCCTGTTAAAACAAGTCCTCATTCTAAAAACCTGGAAACCCACAAGTCAAAGGACATTCAAATTAAAGCATTTCAAAGTTATTTTAATTCCTCGATTCAAAGAAGGGCTCTTATTTTAACTGTCCTTCCCTCACACTCTGATTATTTTTATAGTTTCCTCTTTATGCTCCGATTTTATAGTGTGACTGCTCATGCATATTTGTTCCAGCACTGGATTTCTAATATGCATAGAATCATGCATTATCAGAGTTAAAAAGGACTTTAAAGTCATCTAGTCCAACTATCCATCAGATGCATGAATTATTCCTACTTATGTCTATCTCCTCTCTCCAAGTACCTTAACTATACCCAAGACATTAGCCCTATAGCCAAACATTAACTCTGACTCTAAATGGAATTCTTAATTCATCAGCACTTTTAAAACTTCCCACTTGTAACAGGAATCTCAATTAAAGTGTATTTAACCGATACTTTCACAAGATGACTGATTCTCTATAATTTATACTGAGCTAGCTCATCATCAGAACCCAAGTCACTCCGTGTACTAAATTAGATACCTAGGAAACTATGTTAACTCTTTGGGACCATTAAGGCACTATTTAGTGTATTGAGTGTAGAAGCTAGTAAAGTGTTATGCACCAGGCAGGGGCATGAATGATAGCTTGACAAGACGTTAAATATATGGACCCAGAAATAAACTACCTTTATAGGAATGATACTTTTAAGTACATGTTAAATACAAAAAGAAATAGGTTATTAAATACCATGAGCCACTATTTAAACGAATTTCATCAGAAATTTAAATGTACATAGGCATTCACTCTGTGAAGCATCACATTAAGAGAAAATTGTATTGCCTGTTACAGATCTCATATTGACAAAGATGTTGTGATAATGACAGTCATTAAAATAACTGCCTAGTCAGACTTAAAATGATAGGCATTAAATTTGTGTTGATTAACCATTAACTTCCTTTTTAAGTTTTTAGTGGTATAAAGTGAAAAGTTTTGAATTTATATTTTTCTTTCTCTTCTCCCCTTTTCCCCTCATGATTCGTGTTATTCATGCAGTTTTACAATTGAAAATAAAACAGTGCATGATTAAAGTATTCATCATAATTGCACAGAATGAACTCTTGACAAATAACTTGGATATAAAAACAAGAAACTTTTTTTTCCCACAATACCCCTCCCATTTTGCATTCATTGATGTTGGATATTGAGTACAGTATATATAACGTAGCATAAATTTAATCACCAATAATGACTTTATAATACTTTTATAATAAAAAAAGCATAAATTTGAATCTTCTGGTTCCTGTGAAATGAATTGACACCTAGCTTCTTTAAATACGGAGCTTGGCAGGCACTCATTCAAATAGGCCATCAGAAATCTCTAGAAGATACATTAGTTGTAGTAGCTCCGAAAAATGCAACTGATCTGCAAAGTTCTCACAGTCCTGAATCACAAAAAAAATTATTTTAAAATCCTGTATTTGTTTTCTATTACTTCCATTATAAGCCACCACAAATTTCATGACTTGAACAAGAAATGTATTCGCTTACAATTTCATAGGTCAGGAGTCCCAAAGTCCAACACAGGTCTCACCAGACTAAAATTGAGTTGTCTATAGGCTTCATTCCTCTCTAGATGTTCTAAGGGAGAAATCCTAAATTAATTGAATTATTAGAGGAATTTAGTTTTTAGAGGTTGTAGGACCAATATGAGCCCAAGTTAGCTCAAGGCATTTCCCAGGATCTAGAGATTGCTGCATTTTTTAACTCATGGCCTTCTGCCTCCATGACCAAAGGCAGCAATATCAAGCTCTTCTTAGACTTCTAATCTCTCTTTCTTCCTTTCCCATCTCAAATATTTTAGCCAGAAATATTTCTCAATTTGAGGGATTCATGTGATCATATTGGGACTACCTAGATAATTCAGAATAATTTCCCCTTGCAAGGTCTGTCTTCTTAATCACATTCACAAAGTCACTTTCACATGTAAAGTAAAATATTCAGTTTTCAGAGATTAAGGTGTGACCATACTTGGGCCTTTTTTCTGCCTACCTCATATCCTAAGATAGTAGAATGAGGTTGCTGAATATTCTAAGGCTACTTATATTGGGGAAGGAGGAAGCTATAGTCAAAAACTTCACTCTAATTTCCTCTTAAAACAATGAAAGAAATTGTGTTAGTAGTTGTATGACTTAGAATACCCATACATTTAAATGAAGTGGTAAATTGAGGTCTAAAAATAGTAGAACAAACCAAAAAATTCAACAAAATACATATTTTACATAACATTGGAAAATGTGAAGTATTTTTGAAGTACTTGAATTAAATATATTTTAATTAAAAATTGAAGTATCTGAAGTAAATACCCTGTCTTAAGCATTTAGAGTTGGCAGATGCTGTTTTTATTTTTATTTTTATTTTTTGAGTCATAGTCTTACTCTGTTGCCCAGTCTGGCATGCAGTAGCAAGATCCCAGTTTAATGCAGCCTCAACTGGTGTTCAGGAGATCTTTCCTGCCTCAGCCTCCTGAGTAGCTGGAACTACAGACACGTACAGTCAACAACACCTGGCAAATTTTTTATAATTATTTTTTGCAAAGACAAGGTCTCACTATGTTACCCAGGTTGGTCTCTAACTATTGGACTCAAGCAATCCTCGGACCTCAACCTTTCAAATACTGGGATTACAGCCATGAGCCATCATGCCTGTCCCAGGCATCTGTTAACTTAAAAGTATTTGAAGTAAGTACCTTGTCTTGGGTATTCAGAGTGGACATCTGTTGATTTAAGTCCTTGAAATAACTATCCCATCCTGGGGATTCAGAGTGGATATCTATTTATTTTGCCATCAACTTTTATTCTTTCACTCTTTTGTTAGACATGCCCAGATTTTCCTCTGGGAAATGAAGCTCTTTCCTCACTCGTAGTTTGGGTACCTCCAAGTGCAGCATAATACAGGTACGGAGCATATGACTACAGCGGTCCCTCCTTATCTGCAGTTTCACTTTCCACAGTTTCAGTCACCCCAAATCAACTGCTGTTTGAAAATGTTAAATGGAAAATTTCACAATTTAAGTAGCATTCTGAGTAGCATGGTGAAGTCTCACACCATCTCACTCTGTCCTACCCAATGAATCCACCCTGTTGATGCCATCTATCCTTGTCACTCAGTAACCTTCTTGGTGGTGGACTGTCACAGTTCACAATGTTTGTGTGCAAGTAATTTGTGTGTTACTTAATAGTGGCCCCAAAGCTCAAGAGTAGTGATGCTTGTTAATAGGATATGCCAAAGAGAAGTCATAAAATGTTTCCTTTAAGTGTAAAGGTGAAAGTTCTTGACTTAATAAGGAAAAATATATATTATATACCTATATCTATATACATATTCTAAGATTACTGAGATCTACAGTAAGAATGGATCTCCTATCCATAAAATTGTGAAGAAGAAAAAAGAAATGTGTTAGTTTTGCCATCACACCTTGGATTGGAAAAGCTATGGCCACACTGTGTGATAAGTGCTTAGTTAAGATAGAAAAGGCATTGCATTTGTGGGTAGAAGTCATGAACAGAAACATTTTCCAATTAACAGTAATCTGGTTTGGTACAACCCATAGTTTCAGGTATTCACTGAGGGTCTTGGAACACATCCCCTGCCACAGATAAGGGAAGACAGCTATAAACATTAAAAAAAAACAATACTATACATTTCCTTGGTCTTCAGCTAATTTGTCTTAAGAAGTTGCATAACCTTAGTACAAAACCTGGTACAAATATTGCCAAAAATGACTATAAACTTGGATGCACAAATCTATGTGTAATATTAGCAATTTAAGTAAGGCAGTGTATTAAAACACAGCTAAGTACACAGTATATAGCACAACTAAATAGGGGTTATTTGAGAAATGGCAAGATGACATTAACAAGTGTTTCCACATAACTCCATGTAATTGTTCTATGAAAAATGTATTGTCTCACCTATTTGCAAGACCCAGGAGCACATTTGCTTCAAACAAAGAACCCATTGGAACTAAAATGACTTCATGTGTATGTGTTTTTTTTTTTAAGTTCATTTGTAAATGAAATTGTTAAAATAGAGATCATAAGATGGACAAAATAAACTCTTTGTGATAATAAGATACCAAATTATAAACAAAACCTAAGACTGTGACAGTCGAGGATAAAGTTGTGCAATCCTACACTTAAAGAATAAAATCTGTTCTAACTGCCACAACATTTTTTCCTTTTTTTTCTAGCAGCTAAACAAGTACTGATCTAGAGATAAACAACATTGAACCAATTGCAGCTCATTGGCCACCAGGCACTGACTGACTGCCCCTCACCCCATTTCAAAAAGCCATAACTACAACTTTGATTGGACAAGAGACTGATTTCAACACCCTTCTTCTGATAAGAGAACACTGACCATGAACTGGTTCTGACCAGTTTACAGAGGGTGGTCACTGAGTACCTTTAATTTCTGCTTCACCTTTTGATATACAGAGACTAATTTTACTAAATTTTGATGTTGAGTCTCTACCCCACAGTGAAGATAGGATGCCTGTTTACTACACATGTGCAGACCCACTTCATCAATATTGATAGTTTCTTCTATAAATTGCTAAATATGTATACCTGGCAAACTTTTTGGACATAAGTCTCAGCCTCTCTTTTTTTCTCTGAGATGCCTGCTTTTGGTCTCTGTTAGAGGCTACACTTCCCAGCCTGTCAGGAAGGCCACCCCGCATGCTGCAATACATTAGAAAAGGTAAAATCTCTTCTCTAGATTTGTAGAACTCATAACTTCTCAATTAACAAAGTAAAACATATTTATATACAAGTAAAACAAATTAGTAAACAGCTTGATAAAATTTAAAGTGAATGATACATAAAGCAAGCACAGATATCCTAAAATAGTATGTTATCAGTCATCCAGAAATCACTTGCCTTACACTGGCCCCACACCATACAAGGTAAACTTTATCCTGATTTCATTATAAATTAGTAGGGTATTTTAAAAAATAGTGGAAGTGTCCAATGACATATCTTCTTCCTGGGGAGATTTACCCTTCCTTCTCATATAAGGTTTGCTCTTCTTTATCCAATCAGGCACAAAACTGAATTCAGTCTTTCTATTAGACTCCTTCTATTTCTGATAACATTATTACTGGTTTGAAGCTCAGCTTTCCAGGATTCTTAGCTTCCCTAATATTTTCATATCCTGACTCTTCTCCTTGTCTCCAAGTACAGAGAGACTGGCAAATCACCATTGCACTTGTAGAATGTGTTAACAGCCCTCCCCAGGAAGCTGCAAACCCTGGCAAGTATCTTCAGGAAAATCTTATCAAACTGATGATTCAAGTTCAATTTTGCAACTGCTACCACATAAAACTATAATAGCAACAACAACAACAACAAAACTATTTGTTTTTATAACATCAAAATGGCGCCCTATTTCCTAGGAAAAAGCCAAGACTCAAACTCTTGATGACACCCAAAATCACTCTATGGCAAAAAAGTGATTGCAAATAAACAACTCAAAACTTCCTAGTTCTCCACACTATAGAATCTTAAGGTTGCTCATTCTCTTGACTTCAGCAGCATTCTGACCTTTTCTAACACAAGCATTTTTAGTTTATTTTGGCAGGAACATTTATCACAAGTATTTCTACCCTACACTAAAGTGGAAATCTGTGTGTGTTTTAATTTTGTTAATGATACTGTGCCATTGAACTTTATCTGTTTCTTACTACTTTGCCAATAGGATGTTTTAAAGATTTAGTTATGATTTCCTAGGTGCATCCAGTTGATCAGGTCTAACTCCTTCATACTAGTCTACAGAAATTTTTGCTGAAAATAAATCTTTAATTTTTATATGCTGAAAAATCTTTTGTTTATTTCTCTCACAGTTACTTCTAATAGGAGTTTAATGGGTCATTTTCAAGTGTGCTTTAACCATTCTAATTTTTTCTCTTTAATATAATTGTGTTATTTGGTGCTATCTTTTACAATAAGCACAATCTATCTTGATTTTAATATTTAGAGTTGACTGGATATTTGTAGATCTGTATTATTTCATATTAATTTTAGAATAAGTGTATTAATGTCTCAAAAAATTCGACTGGAATTTTAATTGAGATTTAAATTCAATATATAGATTATTCTGTCCTATCAATATACATTATATAACGTCTAAAATTATTCAGTTTTTTATATTTAACATAATTGCAATATTTGTATAAAAATATTACATTGTATTTTTAAATTTTTAATTGAATCAATAGATTTCCTTTAATCGATATGGTATATTATTATATATACTATTATTTATGATTATGTTACAATGTACATTTATGGATACATATATGCTAATACATCTTATTCTGTATTACTTTCTAGCAATAGTATTGATCTTTATTTTGCTCCCATATATAACAATTTGCCACAACTGAGAACAGTTTTCTGGTATACAGATTATTCTATGTTGATGCTCACTTCATCTATAATAATTTAAGAGTATTGACCTTTCCCTTTCACATCTCTTACTCTTATTTACTCTTGTTTTATTTATTTGAAAAGCCAGAACTTCCAGTTGTCTATTTATAAAATAAAAATGATACGAAGTATTGTTCTCTTGTTTTCAAGGGAATTAATGTCTTTTCATCAAAGTCTGTTTAATTTTAGTTAGTTTATACAGGATGTGTCAAATTAAGAAAATTTTCTTGTATTTCTACTATGATGAGACATTTATCATAACTACTTTTGTTTTTATTGTGTTTATTCTCAATTATTTTAGATAATCATGTTACTTTGTTCTATTTCAATCTATCAGTGGGTAGATTATGTCAACAGATTTTCTGATGCTAAATCAACCATACTTCTATTTGATCAAAAAACATAATTATTTTCGTTATGCTATTGTGGCAAGTTAGGATTTTAAAACATATTTGTAGGGGAAACAAAATATTTTAATAACTGAATGGTCCTATGACTGTTATGCAGCCTTAATCTGGCTTTAGAAAATTTTTGTTTTCGATCTTTTTTTTTTTTTTTTTTTTTTTTTGAGTTGGAGTCTCACTCTGTTGCCCAGACTGGAGTGCACTGACATGCTCCCATCCACCGCAGCCTCGGCCCACTGGGCTTCTGAGATCCTTCGGCCTCAGCCTTCCAAGTAGCAGGAACTACAGGCACGTGCTACCATGCCCAGCTAATTTTTTGATTTATTGTAGAGACACGGTCTCGCCAAGTTGCCCAGGTGGGTCTCGAACCCGCGGGCTCAGGCAATCCACTCACCTCAGCCTCTCAAAGCATGGTATTACAGACTGAGCCACCGAGCCCGTCTTTGTTTTAGATTTTTAAAAATGAGTTTGAAATAATTTCCTCTATTTCTATTTTCTGAAATTAAACATATTATATAGGAGTTATCTTGAATATTGAAAGTTTTGTAAAATGTACCTGTTAAGCCACTTGAATTTAAGGGAATTTAGTTAGGTTTGCTTTTATTATTAATTGAATTTTTTCAATTATTTTTTTCAATATATTCAAGTTTAATAAATTTTCTTACTACATTATAAAATTCATTTGTCTAGATTTTTTTTTTTTTGTCCTTCTTTCTGTATATGTACTGAATTTTTATTTCAAACATTTTGGCTTAAAACTAGCAAATATGTTGTACTCTATTTTCTTCTCTCTTTGACAGACCTAATACATACCACAAAAATCTCCAATCATGAAAACTAATAAAAACCAATTCTTAAAATTTTTTATTTTGTCTTCTCCCCTCTGATGCCTTAATACTCAGAGTTAATTTTTCTTTTTCTTTCTCTTTTCATAACTTTTTATTTCTTCAGCAGTAAGTTCAGTCTGTTTCTCAAGAAGTAGAAATGGGAGTATAAAGTAAAATCCAGCAGTGTTTGTTCTTGAAGGCTGATGGTGGCAACAATAAAACAAAAACAGGGAAGCCTGATTTTTCTTCTAAGGGACAAAGAAGGAACACCTGTCCTCTGGATTCCTAAACTGAAGGTGGCAACTCCCACCTAGTCATACTGTAATTCTCTCCACTTCTAATAGAACTGGAGAGTGAGCAGAATAAAGCACTTAAAGATTATTTGGTTTCATTTGTTTGTTTGTTTAGGCCTTGTTGTTGTTGTTGTTGTTAGTTGTTTGCTTAATTATCACCTCAAGTAGAAAGAACAAAGCTAGTGATTGAATCTGCCTCTCACCTAGCATCAATGAGGAGGAATTCCCAGATCTGAATAGCTGCATAATCCAGAATCTGCAGTTTGAGTACTGTCTCTTATTTCTACTCCAGGAAAGTTAAGAAGAGGGAGCAAAAGTCAGACATGCTCCAGATGCCATTGTTCTTAAATATTTCTAATTTCTCCTTCCTTTTTTCTTATTTTTACTTGAAAAATATGTACTGTAATAAATCTTAGGTACATGCCAATAATACAGACTAAAATCGCAAAAATATTATAAAAATAAGCATAAAACATTTTTCCACACATGCCCTTCATTTTCAAGTTCACCTTCACCACATACCAATGCTGTTAATAGTTGCTAGTGTGTACTTCCATAGATATTTTATTTATGTAGATATACACATGTATACTTTAAATCATAACTTTAGCATATTATACATAGTTATCTGACCTTTGTTTTTCTTCTCTTTACTATATTGCATCACCACTAATACCTGCAAAATTGACCCATTTTTAAAGAGCTACCTAATATGCATCTAATTGTATGAATATTTCATGATTTATTTAACCAGTCTTTTTTTGATGAACATTTAAGTTGTTTCAGGTTTACAGAAATACTCAATAGTATTATTGTACATATCTAGTTGTGAAATGTAAAATTACATTTCTCGTACACATTCCTAGAAGGAGATTTGAGGTATCAAGTGCTATATAAATTATGATAGCTATAGCAAAATTATTCTATATAACTGTTATGTCAATTTAGGCTTCACTAACTGGATATGAGAGCACTGCTTTTTCTGAGTATTTACAAACAAAGCTGTATCATCTAAAGCTTGAACATTTGCCAATTTGATAACCAAGTGATTTATTTGTATTTTTCTTAATTTGAGTAAAAATATTTTAAATCAGATTTATTAAGGTGTAACCTATACAGAAAGAAAAATGTGCACTTTAAATTTGAAATGTACTGTTTTCTGAGTTTTCACAAATATATAAAGTTGTATAATCACAACTACAATTAAGATATAAAGTATTCTTATCATCCCCCAATTTTTTTTTCTTTTGTGCCAGTTTATAGTCACTTCCCTCTCTCACCCAGTCTCTGATTTGATTTTTGATCTCTATCACTTTGTCTACTCCAGAATGTTAAAAAATTGAATTGTGCAAAACCTAGTCTTTTATGTGTGGCTTCTTTTATTTGGCATAATGCTTTATGCATTTACACTGTTGCATGTATATATTGATTATTTTACTCTTACTGTATGGTGCACAGCAATTTTTTATCTATTTGATAAACAGTTGAAAGACATATAGACTGTTTTGTGGTTTGAATGATTATGAATAAAGCTATTATAAACAATTTACATAGAGGTCTATGGATGCAAATATCTATTTTCTTTTGGATAAAAGAGATATTGCTTAGTTTAATGACAGTGATATGTTTAATTTTATAAGAAAATGCCCAAATATTTTGTAAGCTCTATCATTTTGCATGTCCACTATCATTTTATGGCTTCTAATTTGTATCAACATTTAGTATTGACAATTTTGTTGTTTAAAATTCATTTTAATAGGTGTGTTTGGTACCTCAAGTGGTTTAAATTTGCATAATACTGACAACTAATAATGTGTATCTTTTTATGTTTATTTGCCATTTATATCGCAGTTTTGGTGAAGAGTTTATTCAAATCTTTTTCTCCTTTTCTTTTCACTGAGTTGTTTCTTATTATTGACTTGAAAGATTTTGTTTTTATGTGTTTAATTTTCTGGATGGTGATCTTTTATCAATTTTGTGTTTTTAAATATTTTCTTCTGGTAGTGGCTTTTCTTTTGCTTTCCTTAATGTCTCACAAAGAGCAGAAGTTTTTAGTATTAATGCATCTATTTTATGTTTTTTCTTTTGACATTGATTTTTTTGACATATCTAAGAAATCTTGGTTTAACAGAAATTCCATAATATTTTATCCCACAGTTTCTATTATACATTTTGTAATTTTAGTTTTTACATTTATGTATGTTTTGTTTCTATACGAACATGTAATTTTCCCAGTACTATTAGTTGAAAAGATTCATTACTCAGTAGAACTTCTTTGAAACATTTGTGATAAATCATTTCTCAATATATAGTTGCTTCTATTTATGAACTTCCTTTTTTATCACATTTATTGACATGTCTATCTTCACACAAACATCATCCTGTCTTTGTCGTATTAACTATAGTTTCAGAGCAAGTCTGGAAATCAGGTAATGTCTTCATTAACAATTCTTACTTCAAAATTGTGTTAGCTATTTAATTTCCCACATACGTTCTTGAATTAAACTGTCAAATTTTAAAGTGCTTGCTGAAATTGTGTATTATTGTTTTCCGGAGAAATGGAACCAATAGGAGATGATGGATAGATATAGATAGATAGATAGATAGATAGATAGATAGATAGATAACAGATAGAGAATTAATTTACTAGGGAATTAGTGCATGCAATTACTGAGGATGAGAAATCCCACAATAACTTGTTTACAAACTGAAGAATGAGAGAAGTGAGTGGTGTAATTCATTCGATGTTAGAAGGCCTAAGAACCAAAGGAGTCAATGATGTAACTCTCAATCTGAGAGAGAAGGTTTGAGAACCAAGGGGACCTGGGGAGGGGAGGTGCTGGTACAAGTCAGTGTCCAAAGGTCAGATAACCTAAAGTCCTTGTGTTCAAAAGCACCAGCTCCAAAAGAGAGAGCTCATTTGCTTTTCCTTTGCTTTTATTGTTCTATCCAGGGCCTCAAGTCATTGGATGTTTTCCACTTAGAGTGGATGCGAGTGTATCTTCCTCATTCAGTCTGCTAATTTAAATACCAATATTTTCTGGAAACACCCTCACAGACATACCCATAAATAACACTTTTTCAGATACCTGGGTATTCCTTCACTTAGTGAAATTGTCATCTAAAATTAACCAAATTAGCTAAAATTAATCATTACAAATTATCATTGGGATAGCACTGTATGGTTAGATAAATTGGGGACAGTTGACATTTTAACAATAACCAAACTTCATTGATGAATATTGTTACTTATTCTACCATGAGACAGATTTTGCTCTACCCTCCTATGACAACAGTAAATCTTTTTCTATAACGTGACTATGGGAGGATTCTTACCTTTCCATGAGAGACAGAGAAATTACGCCCCCAGAAGCAAAAGCAGTTTGTTTGTGGCTTGCTCTATAAGAGGGCAGAGGATGCAGAAATAAACAGGAATTCCTAACGTTTTTCCATCAGCAACCAGTGAGGCCGACTGCAAACTGAGCATAAAAGGTTCCTTGTTCAAAAACTATCAGTAATTTCAAGATGATGACCCCAAAACACTAAACCAAATGCAAAACTCTTTTTAAGTGTGGTGCCTGAGTAATTGTATAAATAAGTCCTATGCCTGGGAACCTACCCGCATGCCTATACCACCAAAAAGAGCTTGCAAGTACATGGCAACCTCACTTGTAAATGGGAATTCTTGCTATTCCACAGCTGATACCTGACTTTCAAGAATTCGTTGATATTTTAGCTCATATCTTTTTAGCTGCGTGTATGGTACCCATTTCCTTCTCCTTCATTTTGTGAAAGAAAAAGAATTAATGTATTCTGTTTCTTCTCAGATGGGCTTGTTACTTTTAGGAATGTATTACACATGTTTGCCTTCTGACTTCAAAAAAAGGTAACATTTTGTAGATTATTTGAATTTTTTTGTTATGCTGTCAATGGTGCTTTCTTGAAAGTTTCTACATCTTAACATGACTCGTTTAAATGTATAAATGTTTGCATTTGTTTGTTAGCACACTTTTGAATGTTCATACACAACTTTTACCATTAAATACTATATGTGTGTGTGTGTTTCCTTTTTTTCTAATTCATGGTAACATTTATCCTTTTGGGGAAGATGATCATTGTTTAAATTAGTTTAGGATTCAACTTATTCTTATTTAGTAAAAGGGAAAATCTAAAGCAGGAACTCATGGCACTGTCTCATTTCAAATTTGCCACAGGATAAATACTATCCTCAAGCAAATTTCAGAATTAATAGTTGTATAATCTTTTTAGGTGTACAATCCAGGTGACCAATCACATAATCTTCAAATGATGATGACATTAACTTATCCATTGCAACTTTTATTATTTAAAATTTTTGTCTAATTATATTAACTAGTATGTCTAAGATGATGCTAATCATAATAAGGTACTATTTATCTAAATTTAATGGAATATCTTCATTGTTTTACTGCTAGACACTATTCTGTTTCTACATTTTATAATTATGAATATATTTTCAAATTAGAATCCTTCTCCCTTCAGACCCTATTTAAATTTTATCACTTCCTCACAGATCCCACCTCCAAATCCAGTCACATTGGGGGCTAGCGCTTCAACATATGAATTTGAGGGAACATAGGCATTCACTTCATAATAGGAATACAAGGTGGGGCAAATGTTATACATGGTATTTAGAAAGAATTTGTCAAATAGGATAAAATGTGAGCTTAGAAATAAAGGCAAAAAAGAACTGAAGTGGCTATTGG
The DNA here is from genome assembly GCA_027257055.1 of Cephalopachus bancanus. Lineage (NCBI taxonomy): Eukaryota > Metazoa > Chordata > Mammalia > Primates > Tarsiidae > Cephalopachus > Cephalopachus bancanus. The sequence goes on along the minus strand of JAPVLO010000024.1, from coordinate 7,386,938 downwards.
TGGAAAGAGCATTCCAATCAGAAAAAACAGTAAGTATAAAGGTCTTGAGTTTGAGGTGAGGGTTTGCTTTCTGTGCAAGAAATAGCTTGGATGCCAGCCCAAGAGCAAGAAAGCAAAAAGAAGGAAATAAAGTCAGAGAAGTACTAAGAATTAAGATCAGATAGAGAGTCGTTCTCTATTAATTGTGTGAATTTGTCTGGCTAAGAATTCTAAAACTTCTCTTTCATGGTATCAATTTTTATGCAGAGTGTTGAACAAGATGATTTCTTATAAATTTTATTTTTCTTGTATTTGTGATTATTTTTATATTTTCATTTACTATCATATTATATTTGATTTCTATGTGTTTGTTTGTGGAGCTCACATTTTACTTACTTGCTATTAATTCATAGACTGAATTTTATATCAATCTATGGATTCTATCATGTAATTCTAATGATTATTTTTCATTTGATATTTGCCCTGACCTTTAGGATTTTCCTAAATTTATTGTGTCTTTTTTATAATACTTTATTGAGTCTTGAATTCATTTATTTTTATTCAAACTCTTCTTTAATGAAATCTCATTGATCTTTAAGATCTAATATTTCCATTTGAATTAATATCTATGTCCTCTGAAATTCTATAGCCTCTGCATATCTCTGTATACTGAAGTTTTGTCTCTTCGTTTTATGCAGTAATATGTCTTCCTAATTTAGAGATAATTTCAACTTTTTTAACTTTAGAAACAGAAAATAGTTTTGTCCTATCTGGATGCTTATAACTGAGATTTTCTTGAATTTTGATCAAATGTTGTGTCTATTCCTTGAACATTTGAGGGGACAGTGGTTTATTCTGTGCCTTTAGGATATAGAATTTAATGTATAAAAATTAGTTCAGCCTTGTTATTATCGAAGCGTTGTATTTGTTTTATTTATTTGTCTGTTTGAACTGTCACGCATTGAGAAACATGAATTAAAGTCTTATACTAGTAATATGTGCTACTTTCTTCAGTCTTAGATTATCTTAATGATACTATTCACTATCTTTGATTATCTTCTGTTTTTCCAGTAAGAATATTAGCTACATGAAGAAGAGTGTGTTCTTTTTTGTCTGCTACATAACCTTAAAGTCTGAAACATTGGCTGACATATGAAAAGATCTCAATAAGTGAATGAATAGTACGATATCATTTAAGGAGCAAATATTCGTGACAGATAATTCACCATTTGGGTTTATGCTATGTACTCTTATCGTTGTCTCTTAATGCTTTTGTTCTTATAATTTGACATAATCTGTTATAAAGAAGATGCCCAATTTCTTTTTTTGAATTTTTGTTTATTTTATTCATTTTGCTTTTTCTTTTCATTTTCTTTCAGTGTTTTAGGTCATTTTGTTATAGATGTGTTGCTTGCAAATGAAATGTAGTTGAGTTTTCCCCTATACTCTAATTTGAATAATCTTTCCCCTTAAGTGGCTCTTTTTTTTTTTTTTTTTTGAGTTGGAGTCTCACTCTGTCGCCCAGACTGGAGTGCAGTGGCCGCTCCTGGCCACTGCAGCCTCAACCTGCTGGGCTCCAGCGATCCTTCTGCCTCAGCCTTCCGAGGAGCCGGAATTACAGGCACGTGCTACCATGCCCGGTTGATTTTTTGATTTATTGTAGAGATGAGGTCTCGCCTGCCCAGGCGGGTCTCAAACCCGCGGGCTCAGGCAATCCACTCACCTCAGCCTCCCAAAGGCGCGGGATTACAGGCTGAGCCACCGAGCCCGGCTTAAGTGGCTCTTTTGACCTTATTGATAAGTGCTATTTTGAAAGTGATTGGTTCTTTGCTCTTTCAACTTATATCATATCATAAATTTTAATGTTTCTTTTGGATTTTATCGCTATATGACCTATATTTTTCCTTTTTATGTTGACTACTTTTAATAGTGTATATGGCTTGCAATTTGCTATGTTATTCTGGTTATAAACTATTATTTTTTTAGGCTGACAATGGCACATATTAAAGAGGTATTTCAAAAAAAATTCAAGCAATCTTTTAAGAGATAGCCTTTTCAATTTGACCTCACAAAATCATAGACTATTAGATTTAAAAGGACCATCAATCCAACCACCATTCTGGTGAAGGAATTACTTCCACATCATCCTTGATAAATGCTCACCCCCTGATTGAATGCCCCTCTAGTACAAAGAGCTCACCATTCTGAGACAGTCCATTTTTAATGTTGGTGAGTTCCAATGTTTATCGTGTGTTTTCATCTATTAAGATAAATTCAGCTCCAAGTAATGTTCAGCCTTTCATTGTAGTTCTTATTCTTATCACACACTCTCTTAACTATCTCAGACTTTCCTACTGTCTTCAATAATTCTTCACAAATAATGATAGCCTGATCTTTAACTCTTCCCAACACTAACTTCTATATAGACTACTTTATCAAAGTTCTTGTTTCGTATAACTTTCAGAATAAAATTCGATGTTGCAAATATATCCTACACAATAGATAAAAATGTGATATCATTGCCTCACTTAATCTATACTTTATATGTGTGTTATTATAATCCAGCACTTCCTGATTTAATTAGTAGCCAAACTACAAAAGTCGTCCTTATCTTTTCAAGCATATCAGAACAAAAGGAAATAAAACCTATAGATAACAAAAACAATATTAATACAAATTCTCTTTGACAGTTTAGGAGAAACACAATTATTACACTAAGTACAATAGATTGCATATCTAATAAAATAAACTTTCTGGGAGATAAAGTGAAAATGGGATCAGATTGAGAGTAAAAGAAATATTCCCCCAATTTAGTATGATCAAGGAATGGGATAGTCTATGATTTATGAGTATTGTCAAATAGAACTCAGAAAACTTCCAAATTTAAAGAAGCAAGACCTACAGGAGCTTACAGAAATCTAATAGAGAAAATTCAATGACGAGTAAATGTAAGCACTCTGTAACTCTTCAGCTATCCCACAGATGAAGCTTTAGAAAGAAATCCCAGCATTGATATGCCAGAGATGATGCAATATTCAAAATGGATGCACTGTCACAAGGTGTTTCTAGGATTGTCACTGAGAAGGGTTAAGAGTCAACATTTCTCTATTAAGTAATAGTACCCAAAGGAAGAAGAAGAAACAGAGATAAAAGATTCAATTCATATTCTCAGATATGTAGATGCATTGAATTTAGACAATGGAAGCCTTCTGCATTAATAAAGAACGTATTCAGATGAAAATTACAATTGCCAAAATAAAAACAATAGGAAATAGGCAGCAAACTGATTACCAAATACTGAAAACTTCTAACCAGTTATTTAGAGAATTGACTTAATATACCAGATTTGGGAGGGGGGAACTTTGAGGAAGATGTAGAAATGATATGTACGACTGTATGAAAAAATATCACTACACATACACACACACACACACACACACACACACACACACACACACACTTTTCTATCTTGAGCTTCCAGGTATTCTAATGGGAATGGCAGAGTTGTGAATTAAAGATACAGGAGCAAGGATACTCAGAATATATTAATTATTTTTAAACAGTTGATAACAATTCTGGAGGTGCTTGCTTCAAATACCTTGAGATAATAATAAAAACAGTTATACTCAAGTCGCTAATAGTTTGGGCCTTCTAGACTGCTATGACCTAACTGTGAAACATCTGGTACATCTGCATGAATCCAGCCTTCCGTGTTCTCCATACCTATACTTGTGTACCTCATTTGTATTCATTTTGGTTGAACTACCATGGTTAAGATTGCTAACAATCTGCACAGTCAAGTTTCACTAGAAAGCATTATGAAATTGGGTGTTATATGATGACTGATGTCATTATGAACTCACATTCATTTAAGGAGGTCTCTTTTCCAGATTCTCATTCCACTGAATCTACCTCTTTCTTACCTTCTGCCATAGACCTTGTTTACAAGACATATCTTTGAGAAAACACAAAGTTTTAGAAGAGTACTCATTCTTCTCTCCATGACAAAATCTACTGACATACTAGTATCTGTTTTCCACTTCAGCTTCTTCCCTTCTGTTTTGATGACCAAATGTTCATCTTTCTTTCATAGGTATATCTTTTCCTCCATAGGACTAAATAAAAAATTTTGTTTTATTAGTCTTTCCTTTTCTTTCTTAATTATCAATAGTTCTCTGTTATATTATTCTCATCAGCATATAAAGTTGCTGAATTATTTCCCAGGTTAAATAATCTTAGCTTTTTCTGAATTCATATTCCTCATTAGCAAAAACTTTCCATTAACGTCTCCATAAAATCACTTACATTTCTTTTTCCCATTTCGTTATACTACATTCACTCCTCTTACCGCTACAACTGACTTTCTCTCATCCCCATCCATCAGCCACTGCAATGAATCTGTTGAATCTATTTCAACTGAAATGACCAACAATCTTCATTTGTTCAATGCAAACTTATACTTGTATATATTTACTTTATTAAACAACATAGCAGCAATGAAACATATGACTCCTTGTTTCATAAATTGCTTTTACTTTCAGATTCTATATCAGCACATACTTTCTGATTTTCCCCTATTTTTTGCTATACTCTGGTTTGCAAATTTCTCTATGTCAGCCAGACCTCAAAATATTGTCTTTTCTTGGGGCATGGTCCTGGCCTTATATGCTTTTTCTATACTCTCTCTGTAGATGATCTATTCTCATGACACTAAAAATTGTTGACATACAAATAAATGCCAGATTTTTCCTCAATCTACAATTGGTCCTCGGAGTCATGTATCCTGCATCCTTGAGCTCAACATGCTCAAATTTAAACTCTTAACTTAGCAGGGAAATAGCCCACAGAATGGGAAAAAATATTTGCCAAATGTATATCTGGTAAAGGTCTAATATCTAGGATCTGCAAGGAACTCCAACACACTGAAAGGGAAAAAACAAAAGAGCCCCATTAAAAAGAGGGTAAAACATGAATAGACACTTCTCAAAAGAAGATATACAGGCAGCCAACAGACACATAAAAAGTGCTCACCCTCACTCATCATCAGAGAAATGCAAATCAAAACCACATTGAGATACCACCTAATCCCAGTAAGAAAGGCCATAATTAATAAGACAAACAACAACAGGTGCTGGCAAGGATGCAGTGAAAAAGGAACGCTTCTACACTGCTGGTAGGGAATACAAACTAGTGCAACCTCTCTGGAAGACAGTGTGGCGATTTCTGAAGGAACTAGTAACTGACTTTCCATATGACCCAGCAATCCCCCTATTGGAAATTCACCTGGAGGAACACAAATCATTCTATAAAAATGATACCGTCACACGCATGTTTATTGCAGCACTATTCACAATAACAAAAACAGAACCAACTGTGCTGCCCATTGAAACTAGACAGGATAAAAAAAATGTGGTACATATGCACAATGGAATATCATGCAGCCATAAAGAAGGACAAATATATGGACTTCGCAGCAATTTGGATGGATTTAAAGTCTATCATACTCAGTGATCTATCACAGAAATGAAAACTTTTTACATGTTCTCATTCATAAGCAGATCTTGAACAATTATCATAATACTATACAAAAGGGATTGGCAGTTGAGAGAAACTGCCAGGAGAGTGGGGGGCATGCCTCATCAACAAGGGTACCTGCATAATGAACATCTGTATGCTTTACCCTGAATTATACCCCACATATTTAAAATAAAACATTAAAAACAAACAAAAAAATTCAGAAATAAACTCTTGACTTTACCCACCTTAATTAGTATACGTATAGTCTTTCAATGGCTCCAATAAAAAAATATTCAAGTTATCTTTTTCTACTCCCAATTTCCATCAAGTAATGGTTAACCACAGATATGTAATTAGAACCCATTCACTTTTCCTATATCTACTGCCACAAACCTAGACCAGGAAATGATTTCTTCCCTAAAAGACCATGATATTCTAAATTGTCTCCTCACTCTCTCCTTTCTTTCAAATATATTCTTTACAGAACAACCAGACTATTGTGCTTGTTATATATTCATTACATACATTAATTTTGTTTAAATTTAATTTTATTTTGTTATAGAGAAGTGAGGTACAAGTGAGGATTAGCTACATTAGTATGCTACATGCAGGTGAAGTTTGGGCTTCTAACTGGCCTTCACTCCCCCTGGTAGTGGACCAGGTGCCCTTTGTGTTGTCACATGCCCCTCACCCTCCTCCTCTCCCTTCCCTGCAGTGCCCAGTGATTGCTTATCCCTCCCTTGTGCTAATGTGACTAGTGTTCAGGGCCTACTTATAAGTGAGAATATGCGGTATTCAGTTGTTTGTTTCTGTGATAGATCACTTAGTATGATTGTTTCTAACTCCATCCAATTTGCCTATAAAACGACACACTACAATTGTCAACAGATTTTTGTGGACTTTCCTAATCTACTCAATCTCATCCAAAACTCTTTCCTCTTCACTCACTATGGTCTAGCTACCCAAGTTTTATCTAATTCCTTAAATCTGTACAGAGTTTCCTATCTTAGGGGATTTAAATAGTTAATTCCTGGGCCTGGAATGCTTTTTGCCAAGAAGTTGACATAGCTGACTTCCTCTCATTATGTTGACTTCATCTTGAATTTTGACTTCTCAGAAACCATCCTCATAATCTTAAGTGGTCCCCGTTACTAGTATTCACAATTTTTTCCTTTCACGGCATCCTTTGGTTTTAGAAATTTTTACTATAATTTTAATATCATCACTCGGTGATTTTCCCCTTACTACATGTTTAAATACAACCTTTAATTTATAATTAGAGAAAGTTATTATATAATAATCAACTTTTTTTCCTAACACAGATCCTTGCACTTAGCAGAAACCCAAAAACATTTTTGACTTTTACTGATGTATACTGGATATATAAATTGGAAAATTAAAATGCGTATATATATACATATATATAATTCAAGCTGAAAAATAATTAACCAAATAATAAAATAAGCAAACAAACAAACAAAAAAATCAAATACACTCCCAAAGTTCTACTTAGACAAGTATTTGGATAATCTAGAATTCCTTGATATATACATTTTTCTCTACTATAAACTTTAGAAAATTTGTTTTTCCCTTAAAATGAGGATGAAGTTCTCGTTGTAAAATATTCATGTCTATGGTGTTTATATCAATTGTTAAAGTGCATGCCATAGTTTGGGTTCAGTCAATATATTTTATCCAAAACAACAAAAAATATTACCTTCTAAAATAATATTTAAATAAATTAATATTTTCAGAAACATGATTATGTTGAAAAGTGTCAATTTAGCTATGTTGCAACTGACAAAGAATACTGTGTTCTCTTTGTCAGTCCTTAGGGAAAGCAAATTTAAGGGTAAAAAAACTGATTATGTAAGTTTTGTGTGTGGGAAATGGCCTTGTCCTAACAATTTTCTTTAGGCCTAAAGAAAATTATATATCCATACCCAAAAGAGGGCACAAAAGAAACGATGGTTGAAAGCTGAGATAATTTTCTTTTGAACAGTAATATTTTAGTTTTGTGCAAATATGGCATTAAAACGGATTTCTCATTACCTAATAACGTGACTCTCCATTTTATAACGTCCTTGAATCAAACTGACTCCTAAATGCTCACAAATTACCTCTGACAGACAGAAGAGATATACAACAACAACAACAAAAATATTAAAAAGGACTAAAATGCTACCAGATAATAAGAGGGAGAAATTGCATTTTTTCCCAATCTAATCAGCTAGTAGACCTGACCTTTTTCTACCACTATGTTCCTTGTAAATATAAGTCCCTCCCAAAAAAATACTTTGTACAATGTGTACACAATGAAAAAGATAAAATAGAGGAATCAGGAGTTACTTTTTTTGACATTATTTATCAATGTTTATATTTCTATCCGTCTATCATTAACAATTTTAAAATGTATTAATGACAACATCAAATGGCAAAACAATTATTTTCAATACTATTTCTAAAACTAAACACTTCATCTTTTCTACATAGATTTACTTCATTTGGCAGGTGAATAAAAGTTAAGGATTAGGAGATGGTGTGTAGCCATTACAAATCTTAAGAAATAATTGAGGTTTAATTTACAAAGTATCTGACAATTTCTTACAAATGAGGTTTGCCACATCAATTGACTCTTCTCTTCACAGACAATTTCTTAGTGGCATGTAATGCTGTTTGATAGTATGTTCTATCAAACTACAGTAAAACGTTTTCAAAATTGCAGTCAGTCCTCTCAAACCATGATGCTGCATTATCAACAAGTTTATGTAATAGTTTAAATTTTTGTTCTCACTTAAACAATGTTCACAATAACTTCCTCAGGAATGGATTTCATCTCAAGAAACCATTTTCTTTTCTCAGTCATAAGAAGCAACTCTTTATTCATCCAAGTTTTATCATGAGATTGTAGCAATTCAGTCACATCTCCAGGCTCAACGTCTAATTTTAATTTTATTACTACTTCCACCACATATGTAGCTCCTTCTTCACTGAAGTCTGGAACTCCTCAAGCTCATTTATTAGAATTGGAATTCGCTTCTTCCAAATTTCTATTAATGTTGATATTTTGACCTCCTCCAATAAATGCCTGTACTATTGTATTCTCAGGGTCTATATCAGTGCATTTTAGAAAAGTGAATCTTTTCCAGAAGGATTTCAGTTTCCTTTGTCCAGAGCCATCAGAGAAATCACCATCTGTGGGCTTCAAAAATGTATTTTTTGAATAGTAAAACATGAAAGTCAAAATTACTCCTGGATTCAGGGGCAACAAAACAGATGCAATGTTAGCAGGCATGAAAACAGCACTAATCACCTAGCACATTCCTCTCAGATCTTTTGGGTGACTACGGACATTGCAATGTAGATCCTAGATGTTAGGCCTTTGTCCAGCAGCCGATAGATGAAAAAATTATCAGCTTCAGTAGTCATCAAAGAAATGCAAATTAAAACCACCCTGAGATACCACCTAACTCCAATAAAGACGGCCTCATCAATGACTCAAAAAACAACAGACGCTGGAGAGGATGCAGGGAAAAGAGAACACATCTACACTGTTGATGGGTGTGTAAACTAGTACAACCTCTGTGGAAAACAGAGTGGTGATTCCTAAAAGTTCTAAAAATCGACCTTCCATACAATCTCACAATCTGCCTACTGGGAATATACCCAGAGGAACTCAAATCACTCTATGAAAAAGATACCTGTACACGCATGTTTATTGCAGCATTGTTCACAATAGCAAAAACATGGAACCAACCATGTTTTGGAACCAGCCAAGAGGATTGCATTTAAAAAATGTGGTACATATACACAATGGAATATTATGTAGCTATACAGAACGACAAAACTATGAACTCTGAAGCAACTAGGTTAGACTTAGAGTCCATAATACTGAGTGATCTATCACAGAAACAAAGAACTGAGTAACACATGTTCTCACTCATAAGTGGACCTTGAATAATTATCATAATACTGTAAGAAAAGGATTGGCAGTAGTAGGAAACTGCTGGGGGGAGGGGTGGGATTGGCAGTAGGGGGAAACTGCCAGGGGAGGGGAGTACACTTTATCAACAAGGGTACCTGCATGATGAACATTTGTATGCCTAACCCTAAATTGTACCCCGCATCTTTAAAACAAAAAAAAATTTTAAGAAACTACAGACTAACATATTTCAAAAAAACCCGTAAGTCTCAACGGTGAGCTTAAAATATTAAGTTAATCATGCTTTAAGCAGATGAACTATATCATTTAGGTTTCATTGTTCAATTTATAGAACACAGAGACTGAGTGCAGAGGCTCATGCCTATAATCCCAGTGTTGGGAGCCAACATCTATAGCTACATGGCTGAGGCCTGTAAAGGCCCATCTGGAAGATCGCCTCTGACATAGGATGTCAGTTATACCTATAATATTGACGTGTGATTAGTGACCAGTGTGCATACATGGCAGTAAAACTTATAAGTAAAATCTCTGTACTCCTGATGAAAGGTTATACAGCAGAATGACCTTGTCCTTTCTAAATCTTACTTCTTTCTAGATATTTTTTAACTTCTATTCCTGGTAGACTGGTGAGCCAGCTCTTGTTCCCAAAGGCAGTCTCTCCTAGGATTAAGATTAGAAACTAAATTATCATAATAGTTTTATTGCCCCGCCTTTTAGCCGGGCAGGGTGTTTTTCTTCAGCTCTTGTTCCCAAAGGCAGTTTCTCCTAGGATTACGATTAGAAACTAAATTTTAATAGTTTTATTGCCCCACCTTTTAGCCGGGCAGGGCGTTTTTCTTCAGGACGTTTTTCTAGTTTCGTTACATGCCAAAACTGTTTGCTTCAGCCCGTGGCCATTTCCATAGTAACTGCGCAGTCCATTATCCAAGAGTATGGCAGACACTATTTGATTTTTAGAATAGACTTGTTCGGATAAAACATTCATTTAAGACTATATAATTTCCATCGGAAAGATTTAAACAGTAATAAGCATTCGTAGAAAACTTTTAGGTTTTGTTTAAGCCTTTTAAGTTTCCTTTTCTCAGATTATGACTTTAGTTCCTGTTCCTGTAGGCCAATTTTAAGATCCTTTGATTAGTATACCTAAACTTTCCCAACGCTGTAGTTTTTGCTTCTAATATGACAATAGGAAATTTTACATGTAGTCATGTATTAATATACTAGGAAAAAAGATTTAAGTTTTGGGTTAAAGTCATAGTTTTATTAAAATAGAATGAGAATTATAGTGTTATGATTCTAAAATCATACGTCAATGATAATTATAAGATTTAATGATAAGGTATTAGCTTAATGAGATATAGCATAGTATTAAAGTCCAAACACTAGATCATGAAACTCATATAAGTCATGGTAAGGAATAAGTTTTGAATTAATTGTTGTAGAATTACAGGCCACTATGTTGAATCGTAATAGGTTAATGGAATAAATAAAAATTAAGTCATTTAAGTAAACTTATAAATTATAGTATAGTGTTAAGTTGATAATATCAATCGCTAAAAAATATTAAGAGTCAGTGAACTTGAATTGAACCTAGAGTTAACTAAGAAAGTTTTTGTATTAATCAGGGTTTAGAACAAAGAGTATAATATGAATGATTTGTTGAACACTATGGAAGACACTTTTAAACGAACTGTATTTGTGCACCTGTGACCTTGATGTGAGATTTGTAAGGTACGCCTGCTTGGAGCTTGCAAGTCTCGTGATGGTCTTGTGATGCATAGTTTGTAAATCACAATATACATCATGGAGTTTGTTCGCCCCCAGCAAGTGATTATCACACTGCTGGAGGGTATGAAAAATGGTATATAAGTTGGAAGGAGTCTGAATAAAATTTGGCTTCAGTCCTGATCAGACTGTTCCCAGAAGAAACTGCCTCTGAGTGGTCTCTTCTCGCCGTCCGGATTCTCTGGAGCGGGTCCTAACCCTTCCCCCCTTTGGTCGGGGCTGGCACCCCGACATCCCAGCACTTTGAGAGACCAACTGAGAGGATTACCTGAGCCCACTGGTTCGAGAGCAGCCTGGGCAACTTAGTGAGACCTCATCTCCACAAGAAAAAAAAAAAATTAAAAAATATAGCCAGGTGTGGTGGCTACTGTAGTTTCAGCTACTTGGAAAGCTGAGGCAGAAGGATCAACTGAGTTCAGCAGGTCAAGGCTGCGGTGGCTGTGAGCATGCTACTGCACTCCAGCCTGGGTGACAGAGTGAGACTCTGACTCAAAAATACATAAATAAATAAAATAAAAACACGGAAGAAATTTAGCATAATTTTTGATGACCTTAGAATTTTTAGAATGCTAAATGATCATTATCTTTAACTTAAATCACGACCTGCATTATTCTGTTACTTGAAAACTAACCTATCCTTTGAAACTTTGAAGCCAGGCATTGACTTTTCCTCTTAGCTATGAAAGTCCTAGATGACATTTTTTCCCCATAGAAGACTATTTCTTGTCCATTGAAAATCTGTTGTTTAGTGTAGCCACCTTAATTAGTTGTCTTGACTAGATCTTCTAGATAACTTGCTACAACCTCTCCATCAGCATTTTGATATAGAGACATCTTGTTGCCTCACCTTGCACTTTTTTGTTGGAGATGGCTCCTTTCCTTGAACTTCATGAATCTACAAAATTTCGCACTGTTCTGCTGCAGCTTTCTAAACTCTCTCAGATGCCATGGAATTGAAGAGAGTTTAGACCTTGCTCTAGATTAGTCTTTGACTAAAGTTGTAGCTGGTTTTTTCTTCTACCAAGACCACTAAAGATTTCTCAATATCAATAATAAGGCTGCTTTACTTTCTTATTATCCATGTTTTTACTGAAGTTGCACTTTTAATTTCTTTCAAAAACTTTTCCTTTGCATTCACAACTTGGTTGTTTGGCACAAGAAATCCAGCTTCTGGCCTATCTTGGCTACCTACATGCCTTCTACACTAAGCTTATTTCTAGCTTAGTTAATTTCTAGCTGTTGTTGTTTTATTTAAATTGAAAAACGTGTAACTCTTCCTTTTACTTGAACAAATAAGCCATTGTCAGATTATTATTTGACCTAATTTCTTTTTTTCTTTCTTTCTTTCTTTTTCTGGTTTTAAGGAATAGAGAGGCCTAAGAAGAAGAAGAAAGGTGGGAGAATGGTTGGAGGAGCAGTCAGAATACAAAAAAGAATTTATCAATTAAGTTCACTGTCTTATAGGAGGAGAGAACAGGATGCCCCACAACAACTGCAATAGCAACAGCAAAGATCATTGATCACAGATAACCATAGTAGATACAAAACAATGTAAAGTTTCAAAAGTGAAAATTACCAAAATGTTGACACAGAGACACAAAGTAAGCACATGCTGTAGGAAAGTGGAGCCAATAGACTTTCTTGACACAGGGCTGCCATGAACCTTCAGTTAGTAAAAAAAAAAAAAAAAAAAAAAAAGTAATATCTGCAAAGCACAATAAACTGCAGTGAAATAAAATTAGGTATGCCTGTAAATATGGCAAAGTTTTTGCATCATGAAACTTAAGTCATGGAGAGATATTTCTTTTTCTACTAAGCACATCAGCACTTTATTTCATTGCAATGTGGGGACATATTTTGATGGAGGAAAAGTACACACTGTAGTGAGAATTGTGCCCTTTTCCCCCTTGCCCTTTATATTATGCTATCATCTTAAATTGAAGGTCTTTAGACTAAGGCATATTTAACTAGTGTTAATTACACACTGACACCTAGTTTTTAAATCATTACAAGCCTTCACAAACACTTACTGAATTCTAAAAAATATGCTAAGATGTGTCAAATGCACAAAACTGTGAAAATAAGCACTACAATTAGGGACTTTGTGAAAAAAATAAAAATAAAGGAGTGAAGATGAATTCTTCAAAAATAATTATGAATTAAGTTAATGAGTTCAAAGAAAAACTATAGTCACTTCGGATGTGTAGCAGAATAATAAAGAATAACCTGCTGTTTCAGTTAGAAAAATTAATGCAAAACTCCAGCATTCATCGTACTCTTGACTAATACCTCAGAAGTTCTGAACAGAATTACTTTTTTAGGTGCATTCATTCTGTTCTGAAATGAGGTGAAAGACTTCAGTTTAAATTTGTATCATAGTCTGAGAGTATATTTTTCAAATATAAGAATTGCAAAATTGTTATATACAGAGCAGACTTTCTAAGCAGTTGGTACCATTAAAGGTCATTGCAGTTTGGTACCATTAAAGGTCATGCAGTGTCATAACAGGAGTATGACACTGGTAATCATTCCTCTGTCACTCATTCACCTAACTTCTTTCTCATGTGAAAATGAGAAGGTTGGACTAGGTGATAAATGAGGTCTATTCCAATACATTACACTAGATTTGTAAATACTTCTCATAAGTCTTAAAGAGGCTATCATAATTGCATTATATTTTAACTGCTATAAAATTCTTCCTCAGTTAATATTATTTTATCCCAGCACTAATGACTCATCTGGGATAGATTCTATTAGTAATGAAAACTGAATCAAAAAGATATTTTGGCTAACATATAGCCAAGATCATTGATTAACTTTTAACCAAAAAGAAGTGGAATATGAATTTCAAGTCCTGTACCTACTCTGCTAGATGTGCAGTAGTTGTGGAGAGGGATGCTAATGTGCCTGCATTCATTGGGAAAGTGTGATACTATTTCTGGCATGGATATAGAATGAGGAAAGGGAACATAAGTGCCACTATTCACAATTCTCAAACAAAATCGAGCTGTTTTTTTTTTCTTTTAGTTCCTCAACACTAAGTGAACTGTGAAGACGGCCTAGGTACCCTGGGTTATCTTTCAACATCACAACCCCAAATAGAGAAGGCTTGAGAATTATCATCCTTACAGCTCTCATTGCAGAAGTTCAGATGCAGGAATGTTAATAAACAATGACATATTTACACTAACTACACCAATACTTAGGAAATCTCTTTTCAAATGTGTTTCTAGTATTTTCACTCCCTACTTGAAGCCTTTTCATGTTGTATAGATTATGACTATGTATCTGGAAACAAGTTAAGCATGAATAATTATAATATTTTCAACATATTAACACAATTAATTGAAGTTTAAATTTTTTAATGACTCTAAAATCTGTGAGTAAAGATAATACACTATGCATCTATATACATATGAAAAAGAAGTTTTCACATATGTATATATGAAAAAGAAGTTCTTGACTATTCTTAGATATTAGCCAGTTGGTGGGCAAATTTGCAAAGATGGTTTTTGAATGACTCTAATATTAAGTAAGGATTAATATTTTTCAACCTTAATTATGTGTCATTATTTTTGTATCCTCATGTATGGTAATGAATTAAAATAAACCAAAATGTTGGTTACTAGCAAGATTCTAAATAGCAGTGAAGAAATAAATATGTTAGAAATTTGAGCTGTGTACAGTAGCATTTGTGCAAGAACCAAACAAATGAAAGCCAAATATAAATAATGAAGAATAGAACAAAAGTAGTGTTCATCATTGACTAAAAGTAAAAATTAGAGGAAAATGACAAATATAGCATGTTTTCTAAGTCTCTACTCCAAACACAGTGTTATCATAAACTCTCATTTGATCTGGCAGTGTTACCTTTAGGATCTAGGTGTTTGAATCAACTGTTTTCGGTGTCTACTTCTGATTTTATCCTGAGGAAATCATCATAGTAACGACATTGTGTCAACTGCAAATTCATTCATTATGCTGTTTATAAATATCCACAATTTGAAATCATGATAATATGTAAAAATAGATAATTGTTAGATAAAGTCTATTGAATTCATGCAATAGATAATTTTTATTGCTGCTTTTGAAAATAATATAATGATACAAATAAACTTAGGTCCTTAAGCAGATAGAAATCTAGTCTGTCGTCTTCATCACTGTATTACAAGAACTTAGGAACCTGGCTCATTTTAGATAATGTAAGTGTATTATGGACAAGCAAATAAGCAATAAATGTAGTATGATTCCATTTTTTCACTTATTCACAAAACTTATCAAACTTCTACTACATCATACAGTTTATCAGTATTATCAATATAAGACTGAATCAAAGACCCATCCTCCCAAATTTTTCAAATCGCTCTTACACACACACACACACACACACACACACACACACCAATTTAGCAAGTGCATAAATATTATTACAATTGAAAACTAAAATGAATTTAAATGAAACAATAATTTAGTAGACAATACAGAATAGGTGGAGGTTATCTTATTTTCTATAGAGTATAAGATAGTTCTCTTTGATAAGGCAAAATTTAAATAGAGCCCTGAAGAAGATGAGAAAAACAAAGTGACCATAGAGACCTATTGGAAACCAACTGTCTTTTGTTTGGTTTATTTGTATTTTCTCAGTTTTTTATAATGAGTATGTATCGCTTTTTGAATACAGAAACATAGTATGACTCAAGCATTTCCAAAGCATTTTAAAAGATACAATTAAATTGACTTCCTATTGAATATATAATAGTCACTATTTCTTAGTCTAGCACTTAATGTTCTCTACAATTTAATTTCAAGCTCTCTTCACAGGCAGAATCCAATTATTACATTTTTGCTCTTTGAAATATTTGTAATTCCTTACACATATTTCATACTTCCAACTCTTTAATTTTTCCTATGTTTTCGCCTGAAATATCCTGCCATCCTTTTATAGACTTTTCTGTATTAATTTAAAGGCCTAAGTAAAATTAAAACCCTAAACATAATTATTGTTTTTTCCTCTGAACTTAAATAATATTTTACTTTTCCACCTTTTGTATTTTGTATCATAATTATTTCTGTATTTATTTATTCATTTATTTTACACTGTAACCTACTTAAGAACACAAGTCTTGTCTATTTCATTCTTACACTCTTTGTAACACCTACAAAGTTCTTACAGTTGATTTTTGTTTAATAAAGTATCCGTGGGGCACCCCTTCGGGTCCCCTCCCACTGTGAGAGCTTTTCTGTCCTCTCAATAAATCCTGCTTTCATAAAAAAATAATAATAAGCTATCTATGAACGTGTAATCTGGCAATTGTGAATTATCAGATAGCTTACAAATGTTCATAACTTTGATCACAATTGGTATACAGGCTATATTTTTAAAATAACATACATTCCTCTGTAGGAAATGATTATTAACATCAACGAGAAATAAATTTATAAGTCATTTAATAAAACTTTTCATTTTAAAATAGTTAATCAAATAATTTCCATTTGGTGTTTTTCATAATGTATTTTATTTAAGTATTACATTCAACTACTTTAATGACAAAGTTTTTTCTCTACTATATTGTGATTATCCATAAGATATTTTAAAGGGATTTTCCACCTAAGAACAAGTTTGAAAATGTTGATATAGATTTTACACACATTTATCAAACATTCCAGATACATTTGCAACTGTGGAGTATGGCTTGATTATATAAATTTGTTCCTAGTTGTAAACCCTTATGATGATCTAGTTCTTCAATTACCAATATGTATTGTCTATCTCATATTATAATCAACTGTAAAATATATAGGAATATAAAAATACCTATATATTCTCTCAAATATTATCAATGTAAAAATAAAGTAATAAAATATGAGTAAAATTTTATTTTATTTGGAAATAGTGCGACTGGTATAGATTTAAAAGTAGAAATCTTTTAATATAAACAATGAACCATAAACTTCAACTGCATTTATCAAACTTTCAAAAGAAGAGTCAACTGAGAGTAACAAAATGCATTTGACACCTTTCAAAATGAGCAGAAAAACCAGAAAGAAGGAGCAGCTGTGCATGAACCGTAGCTAGAGAACCACTCTCTCATCTCAGACAACTTTTGGAGTCCCAGTTCAGTACATTTTCATCCTCTGTTACTCTGACAAAGGATGTTACTTTACCTTCAAAATGCAGTATTTCACCTTGCAGATATATGATCATTTTCTCTGGAGAAAACAAAATCACAGCATAAATATGATGCATCTTTCTAAAGCAGTAATCTGGATCTGGAGAATAATAAAATACATTGACATACTTGAACTGTAAAAATACTTGACTTTTTATGTGAAAAGAAAAATACTCAGAATACAACATTTCCTGTTGACCAATCTTATATTGATTTGACACATAAAATAATTTGGAACATTAATTAGTCAATTATTTTATTCAGAAATCAGGAATGTTGATGTGACAAAATCTTTCAAAGTAACAAAGTAATTGATACCCATGGAAAATAATTTAAACAAATCTACCCATTATTTAAATTCACCCAAATATGCAAGACATGTACTAGGTTATTCAGATACATTACATCATCTGATCCTGATAACTTCACATCAAGTTATTTACTATTATAATCACCACTTACATATAAGAGCACTGAGGAACAAAAGACGCACTTGAGGTGCTTGTCAAAACCCATGTTCCTACCTTTAGTGAGCCACTTATTCCCTGTCACGGCAAGCAAGCATTGAATTGCAAGGCCAGTGAGTGTGGACAGGGAAGGAAAGATCAAATGTGGGGCTTTTCTCCAAGTACAAGAGGCTCACAGAAAAAAGTTTTCTGAAAATATATCTGTCACATGCTAACAACATATTTTTTATTATCCTTGCATTAAAATGACTTAAAATTACTGAATTTCCTAGCAAACTTGTGTTTCATCTATTTACAAATAATTCCATAGTTTTAAGATACCTATTTTAATTTAAGTTTCAGGGTGTTCTACAATAGAAAAAAAAAAAACTCTGAAATGTCTGACTATTGAGCTTTTTATTATCATTTATCATTTCTTCATTTTAGAATGCTATAGCATTAAATGATATTTTAAGCTATAGTTATGGATCCAGAATTATATACAGATCATCTGAATCATAAGTATAATCAATTAAACTGAATAAATTAATGGCAGAATCTTAAATATCATAAACTTATCCAAAATTGTAACACACTTAGAAGTCAGTAAAGGTTCATGCAACGTATTTGACACTGAAAAAGATTGCCATACTGTTTTCAGACTAGCAAATCACTTTATATGGAGAAGCCTATCCAAAATTCTAAGAAGTATATGAAACTTTGGCATTGTAAATGAGACCAAGCTTAAAGTTTTTCTTCAAGAAACTCCTAAGCAATGATTATATAAAACTACCTCATGATACGAGGCCTTTAGAAACTCATCATTGTAATATAGAGGAAAGACAACTGAATTTTGTAATTTTAAAAAAAGGCTTTTTAAAAAAATATTATGAGCCGGGCTCGGTGGCTCAGCCTGTAATCCCGCGCCTTTGGGAGGCTGGGGTGAGTGGATTGCCTGAGCCCGCGGGTTCGAGACCCGCCTGGGCAACGAGACCTCATCTCTACAATAAATCAAAAAATCAGCGGGCCTGGTAGCGCATTCCTGTAATTCCGGCTACTTGGAAGGCTGAGGCGGAGGGATCGCCGGAGCCCAGCAGGTCGAGGCTGCGGTGGCCGGAAGCAGCCACTGCACTCCAGTCTGGGCGACAGAGTGAGACTCCAACTCAAAAAAAAAAATATTATGAATAATATAATGGAAAGCACAATAAAACACACATTTTAAAAACTGTGGCTTCTGACTTCCTCTTTTAGTTATACTTCCTGCTCAGCCCTCTAGCTGCCACTTGGTTAGAAACTGACTATAGGCTCCTTCCCTCTCTGACCAATAAGGATCAATCTTGCAAGTGATCTGTGACACCTTGCAAGCTGAAATTCTTCCTTTGTTCCTTGAATAATACCCATAACAGCAACTGGAATGTGACCCAATAAAGTGCGTCTTTTGGTTGTTTCATCAATCATGCATCACAGCCACTATTTTAAAAGTTCAAACCTTCCTACCCCCAATGAGTTTGAGGAGTTCCCAAGAGTTCTTACTCTTCAGATATGTAAGTCATGTGAGTGATAGACTTGTTGGATAGAAAAGTAAAATAAAAAGTAAAATAAAATAAGTAACAATGCCAGATAGGTTCCATTGCTGAAATGGAGTGGAAATGCACTACAGATGAAATGATTATTTTAAAATGCTGAAGCCCACCAGCAAATCACATAACATCCTTGCCAGGTTTGATTCCTTATTTCAAGGCAGGTTCAGATGAATACAGGCAGAACAGGTAAATATCATCTGAAATTAACTGAATTAGAGAGGCCCATGGAAATACAAAAGCCAAACAAATGATAATTGACATTTAATAATGGTTGTTTGGCTTGTTGAAGGTTCATCTATAGGAATATATAAATGCATATTACATTAAAAATTCAGTTTTCATCATAGTAAATAAACACTTCACAGTTTCTATACTTGCTATCATGCCAACTCTAAAACGTGCTGCATGGCATTCTGATTTCCTCTTCCTCAGTTCTTTCTTATCCTCTAACCTTATCACAACTTCGCACTGTGATCCCATTAAAACTAGACCCTAACATAGTATGTGCCATCTCATTTGCAGTTATTTAATGCCATTACCCTCACTTGCAATTTTCTCTTTCCTCCTACATAAAGACTCAAGGTTCAGTGAATATTCAGTAATTAGTTGACCTTGGCAAAGCTTTGTGTAAGTGGATTGTCAAGAATTTGTAGTTTTTGTCAATTGTATGTTTAAGGATGTACCTGGAAAGTAGCTTTCACAGTGAATTCCACAGCTAAAGGTTCTGAAGAGGTCTTCAGGGCCACTATGAGGAGGAAGATTTGAGTAGGAGTAGGCAGAGCAAGTAATACTTGAATAGGGTTGATATTTTTATTTCAGTATGTTGATTTTAAAAGCTTTTTTTCACTTAAGAAAAGACAGGTTCCACACCTGAAAACATAGACTTTGAAAATAATTTAAAGTCTTCTTGCACATAATGTGATTAAATTGTATATACGTGAATCAAAGTATGTGCAAATACTTTATTTCCATAATTAAAATGAAACTCTTAAAATTATATTAGAAATATATTGCACAACATGATAAACATAATAAGGTAAAATTCTGTGTGGGAAATGAATTTCAATGGGATGCCTTACTTTTTCTATTCAAAACATTATTGTATAAAAAAGTAATATTTTCATGTATCTACAATAACTTTTTATGGTTAGTGTATTTTTGTTATATTATTCTCGTGATTCTCTTATCTGAGGATTGTTTGTGATGACAATTGCACTAACCTTTCAAAATGAGACCTGAAAAATGTTTAAATATTTGAACTTGAGTCAGTTTTGCAGATTAATAAAGGTAGCTATCGCTACTTTATTTATAAGCTTGTTGGCATTAATTATATTTATTTCTAATATTAAGAATCTTGGCTGAGCATGGTGGCTCAAACCTGTAATCCTAGCACTTTGGGAGGCCAAGGCAAGAGGATTGCTTGAGTTCAGGAGTTCGAGACCAACCTGGGCAACTTGGCGAGACCTTGTCTCCACAATAAATAAAAAAGAAAAATTAGTCAGGCATGGTAGCCCACACCTGTAGTTCCATCTATTTGGAAGGCTGAGGCGGAAGGATCACCTGAGTCCAGGAAGTCAAGGGTGCGGTGGTCATGAACATGTGACTGCCTGGGCAACAGAGTGAGACTCCAACTCAAAAAAAAAAAAAAGAATCTTATGCTAATTTTATATAAATATTACTAAATGTTTGCAATTTTTAATATCTCTATGAAAAATTCTGCAAATATCATTAGACCTTTTAATCAAAACCATAAAAAATGTTATTAATCTATATTTCTCTGCTATCATTTTTTTCATGGATACTAGATTTCTTTACCTGTGACCTGTGAAAAGATAAAAATGGGACATGCCCCTGGGAATTCCCCAAGTAGAAATTTTTCTTAATTAGATCATCAAAATTTTTTACCTTGAATAGATTTTTACTTTCTCCACTTGGGGGACAAACAATTGTTCTCCAGAAGCAATGACTCATTTTATGTTTCTAGTACATTTTTGTGACAAACATTTCTTCAGCTCCCTTGAATCCATCTTAAAACAATAGTTCAGAATTAATTTCAGTATATAGGTCATTTCATGATGAAGTAAGTTAATTAATTATGGGAAGAAATTTGCCAAAAAAAATTTTTATGAAAAGAAAAAAGAACATAAATTAAATTGACAGAGATAAGAAGGCAAGTGATGAATGGGCTGATTGCTCAGAAACACAATAAAGACTCCTTTAAGGATTCTCTTAGGGACAATGTAGAATAGACATGGATGATATAAGTATTCATTTGTACATGAGAAAGTAAACCCCATGATCCTAGTAAAAGCAAAAGATCTTCCAAGGACTAAGCTGCTAAACTAGATAGTACCTCCTAGGAAACTATGACAGGAATCAAATTTAGTGGTTTATTGGAGTTAATTTAATTTTTTAAATTATGTATATTTATAACTTTTGTTCTCATTTTATGGCTATATTTTAATGAATAAGTTAAATTAAAAATAATTAATTATAAAATAATTTTTTAAAAAATTCTGGAAGATTTATTTATAGAAGAAAAGAACCCAAAACTTTGAGTGACACTCGAACAATAAGGGTTCCATTAGACACGTTACTATCCCAGTTTATTATTACTCAAACTGGGATTTCAGCAAGGCCACATTTTATTACATGTTGGACATTTTCATTATCACCCATGAATAGTACAGGAAGTGAATATTAAACCTGCGAGATACGTGAGGTTTGAATAGAGCAAGGAAACAGTTATCTACAATGAAAAGAGTATTATAAGCAGGGAAAAAAAATAAAATATGTAAGTGACTGTGGAAAGTGGGAAATTCTTGAATAATTGTGATAGAAAAGAAAATGTCATATTGTAGAGTTTGAATTTTGGGGATGATCTACTCAAAAACATTGACTATACTAATTCTTATGTTTTGAAAGTTAAGGGAAAAGTTTGAGGTTTTCTTTCTCTTTCTGAGAAAACAGTGGGGCAGTATGTCCTTTACTATGATTAATTCCTAAGCTCTCACTAAAAGAAAGACAATGTGTTTGCTATAAATATGAATTTTGACATAGATGAGAGTTGATTTTTTTTTCTGAAGATCTTTGTAAAAAAAATGGCTTCTTTTGTATCTTAAAATGCTAACATTTCTTATTCTAAATTAAGGGAAGAAATGTTCATGTAGCAATAGAGAAAAATATTTTTTATTGCCATCTCACATATCTGTCCACAAATAGCTCTCCTTCCAGCATAACTCCCCTTACTCATTGGACTTGATTTATAGTGACTTTTTCTTTGTCAAATATGTTCATCCAAATATGATAAATTGCTACTAGTAAGGATGGCTCAAATGTAGATATTTTTTGGTACTAGGGTCTTCAGGCTTTTTAACAATGGTACCCACATATTTTGAGCAAAAGCATTTTATGAAATTTAGGATTGTAGGAAATTTGTAGGATCTTTAAAAAATCAAGAAAAAATAAATTTTCATTCTTCTACCAAATAATTTACTTTTTGATATTTCACAAAGACTATTTATTTGACAAGAAAAATACTCTCTTGAATCAAGCAGTTCTAATTTAGGCCTAATTGCAAGAACATTTGTAACAGTGGGAGAAAAATGGCAGTAATTCCAGAACATCAGCTAAATTTATGTTGTCAATAAGAAAACTTACAAACATTTCTGAATATACATTTAAGCTCAGATGGCTATAAAGGCCCTCTCTAGCCTATGTTAAATTCGTATACTAAATATACCCATAGTAGCAATATACAAGATAATATATCATATTTAATTTTAGTCAGACTATGAAAAATAGAAGAGACTAGAAATGAAATTATCAATACCAAAGCTGTTAGTAATAAGCATTTTTCATTTCAAGGTTAGAATTTAATATTTTTGAGCATCTCAGTTATAAACAGCAAGCAGCATCAGTGTCAAATATGATCTCCAGAAGTACGTTTGCTTTTTGGGGGTGTGTGTGCCTGTGTGAATAAACAAACAGATCTTCCTGAAAAAAAGAGATAGTATTGCCAAACACTGACATCTTTTAGTGACTCTTAAAGAAATTGTGACAGAGATTGGCTATTATTTAGAACTTCAAGATCTAATCAAATATATTTGCCAAAACAGTAACAAGATGAGAAATCAATTTAACCATGGAAATAAAAGGAAACAATGTTTCCTTTTGGATAAAGCACTCAATAATTAAACAAATATAAATTAATTTAATATTTTTGAACTGAACCAATAATCTTTAAAAAATTCAATAACCTCCAACTTCTAGGAATTTAACATGGAAGAAAACTTTAAACATTTAGTAATAATATCTTTAAGAATTGTATTTGGAGCCGAGCTCCGTGGCTCAGCCTGTAATCCTGCGCCTTTGGGAGGCTGAGGGGAGTGGATTGCCTGAGCCTGCGGGTTCGTGACCCTCGGGCTCGCCTGGGCAGCAAGACCTCATCTCTGGGCGTGGTAGGGCATGCCTGTAATTCCGGCTACTTGGAAGGCTGAGGTGAAAGGATCGCCAGAGCCCAGCAGGTCGAGGCTGTGGTGGCCGGGAGCAGCCACTGCACTCCAGTCTGGGCGACAGAGTGATACTCCAACTCAAAAAAAAAAAAAGAATTGTATTTGGTTAGCCTTGGCTGAGTGATAATTTTTTTTATTATTATTATTTTAAAGATGTGAGGTATAATTCGGGGTTAGGTATACAAATGGTCATTGTACAGGTAAAGTTTGGGTCTTACTTCAGTGCCCACTTCACCTGGTTTGAGATCAGGTACATTTACTGATAAAGTGTGCCTCCCCCTCTCCTGGCAGTTTCCCACTATGCTAATCCCTTTCTTATAGTATTATGATTATTGTTCAGGATCCACTTATGAGTGAGAACATGTGGCACTCAGTTATTTGATTCTGTGATAGACTC
This sequence comes from Cephalopachus bancanus, assembly GCA_027257055.1. Lineage (NCBI taxonomy): Eukaryota > Metazoa > Chordata > Mammalia > Primates > Tarsiidae > Cephalopachus > Cephalopachus bancanus. The sequence goes on along the minus strand of JAPVLO010000024.1, from coordinate 7,362,604 downwards.
CTCCATATTATAGACTCTAAATCCATCCAAGTTGCGTAAAGTTCATAGTTTTGTCCCTCTTTATGGCTGCATAATATCCCATCATGTATATGTACCACATTTTATTTATCCAGTCCAGTTTTGATGGGCAGTACGGTTGGTTCCACGTTTTTGTGACTGTGAATATTGCTGTAATAAACATGCGTGCACAGGTATATTTTTGTAGAATGATTTGAGTTCCTCTGGGTATATTCCTAGAAGGGATATTGCTTGGTCATATGGAAGGTCAATTTTTAGATCTTTTAGAAATCGTCACACTGTTTTTTACAAAGGTAGTACTAGTTTACACTCCCATATGTAAACTATGCACACACAAAAAAGTCCTGGACCAGATGGCTTTCCAGCAGAGTTCTACAAAACATCCATTGAGGAGCCTTATAAAAATATTTCAAGCAATCGAGAAAGACAGAACTTTCCCCCAAACCAGGATTTAGGGGAAATAAATATTAAATTTAGGGGAAATAAATATAAATTTAGGGGAAATAAATCCCCCAAACAAGCATTTAGGGGAAATACTAGTTTACACTCCCATCAGCAGTGTAGAAATGTTCCCTTTTCCCCACATCCTCTCTACCATTTGTTGGTTTTTGAGATATTGATGATGGCCATCTTGACTGGAGTTAGGTGGTATATCAGTGTGGTTTTAATTTGCATTTCTTGATAATTAGTGAAGCCGAGCATTTTTTTATGTAACTGCAGACTGCTTATATGTCTTCTTTTGAGAAAGGTCTATTCATATCTTTTGCCCATTTTGTTAAAGTGCTGTTAGCTTTTTTTCTTTTCAGTACTTTGAGATCCTTGAAGATCCTGGATGTTAGGCCTTTGTCAGATATACAGTTGGCAAATATTTTTTCCCATTCTGTGGGCAATCTCCCTGCTCTCTTGATGCTTTCTTTTGCTTTGTAGAAGCTTTTCAGATTGATGAGGTCCCACTTGTCTATCTTATCTCTTATGGCATGGGTATTTGGGGTTTTGATCAGGGATTGGTTGCCAGTTCCAATTTTCATAAGGATGTTTCCTACATTGTCTAAGGTTCTTATAATTTGAGGTTTTATGTTTAGGTCTTTGATCCATTTAGAGTTCATTTTTGTGTATGGTGATAGGTAGGGTGCTTGTTTTAATATTCTGCATTTGGTCAGCCAGTTTTCCCAGCACCATTTACTGAATAAGTTTTCCTCTCCCCAGTGGTTGTTGTTGGAGACTTTGTCGAAGATGAATTGGTTGAGAAGTTGAGGTTTTGCTACTGGAATCTCTATTCTGTTCCATTGGTCTATATGCCTGCTCTTGTACCAACACCTGGCTGTTTTGATTATTGTAGTCTTATAATAAAGTTTAAATTTTAAAGTCTGGAAGTGTGTTACCTCTCACTTTGTTTGTCATTGTTGGTGGTGGTAGTGGTGGTAGTGTTGTTTTGTTTGTTTGTTACTTGTTTTTGTTTTGCTGAGGATTATTTTGGCTATCTGTGGTTATTTATGTTTCCATATAAATTTCTGTATTGTTGTTTCCAGGTCTGAGAAAAATGATGCTGGTAATTTAGTGTGTATTGAATTAAATTTGTTGATTGCTTTGAGTAGGATGGACATCTTAAAAATGTTGATTCTTCCAATCCAATAGCACAGAATATTTTTCCATTTGTTTGTGTCATCTTTGATTTCTCTGAGCAATGTTTTATAGTTTTCATTATAAAGGTCTTTCACTTCTCTGGTTAGGAAGACACCGTGGTATTACATTTTTTTGTGTAGCCATTAAGAATGGGATTGTGCTTTTTTATTTGGTTCTCTGCTTGTTTGTTGTTGGTATACGAGAATGTGACTGTCTTTTGCACATTTATTTTGAACTCAGAAACTTTGCCAAATTCTTTATCAGTGCAAAAATGTTTTTCACAGATTCTCTTGGATTTTTGAGGTATTGTCAGCAAAGCAGGATAACTTTACTTCTTCTTTTCCTATTTGGATATTCCTGATTTTCTTTTCTTGTCTGATTGTGCTCACTCCAACATTATGTAGAACAGGAAGGGTGAAAGTGAGCCTTGCCTTGTTCCAGTTTTCAGGGGAAATGCTTCCAATTTTTGTCCACTTAGCAATATGTTGGCTATGGGCTTATCGTAGATGATTCTCACTATTTTGAGGTATGTTCCCTCTATGCCTTGGTGTTCAAGGGTTTTTGTGATGAAGGGGTGCTGGATTTTATCAAAACCTTTTTCTGCATCTAATGATATAATCATGTGATTCCTATTTTTACATCTGTTGATGTATTTAATTACATGTATGGTCTTGCAGATGTTGACCCAAACTTGCATCCTAGGGATGACACCTACTTGGTCATGGTGGATATTTTTGAGATGTGTTGTTTAATCTGAATTGCTAGAATCTTGTTGAGTATTTCTGTATCTATGTTCAACAAGGATATTGGCCTGTAGTTCTCTTTCTTTGTGGGCTCTTTACCCAGTCTGAGTATCAGTGTGATAGTGTGATATTAGCTTCATAAAATGATTTGGGGGAAAGTTCTGTCTTTCTCGATTGCTTGAAATATTTTTATAAGGCTCCTCATTGGATGTTTTGTATAACTCTGCTGGAAAGCCATCTGGTCCAGGATTTTTTTGTGTGTGCATAGTTTTCTTATGGGGGAGTTGGTTTCCGGAGTTGTTATTGATCTATTTAATGTCTCCATTTCTTCTTGTTTCAACCTTGGGAGTTTGTGTGATTTCAGAAAGTCCTCCATTTCATTTAAGTTTTTGAGTTTGTTTCCATACAGGTGTGCATAGTAATCTCTGATAATTTTTTGTATTTCTTCAGGGTCCATTGTGATTTGATCTTTTGTATTTCTGATTGTGTTTCTTTGGGCTTTTTCTCTCTGTTTCTTGGTCAGTCTGGCTAAGGATCCATCAATCTTGTTTATTCTTTCAAAGAACCAGCTTTTTGTTTTGTTATATTTTTTCTGATGTTTTGTCTTCTATGGCCTGTATTTGGACTTTAGCTTTGGTGATCTGGATTCTTCTGCTGAAGTTAGGGTTGTGGTAGTCTTGTCTTTCCTACTCCCTTAGGTGATTTGCAAGACGGTTAAGTTGTGATCTTTCCATTTTTTGATGTGTGTTAGCAAAGAAATGAATTCCCCTCTCAGCCCTGATTTCATGGAATACTAGAGGTTTGGGTAAGATAGTTCATTATTTTCATTTGTTTCCAGAAAACTTTTAATTTCTGTTTTGATTTCCATTTTGACCCGGAGTTGTTCAGCATCATGCTGCTTAGTGTCCACAACTTTGTGAGTTTAGGCTATCTTTGTTGGTGTTGATATTTATTTTTATTCCACTGTAGTCTGAGAAGGTATATGGCAGTATTTTGAGCTTGTGAAATTTTTTTTGCTTAATTTATGACTGAGGATGTGGTTGATCTTGGAATGCATTCCATGTGATGATGAGTAGAATATATATTTCATGGTTGTTGGGTTGAGTATTTTGTAAATATCTATTAAGTCCATTTGGACAAGCATCAATTGATGTTCTGGATCTCCTTATTGATTTTTTGCCTCCATGATCTTCTAGGTTTGTTAGTGGGGAATTTAAGTTCTCAAGTATAATAGTATTATGGTCATTATCTTTTTTAGTTTACCTAGAAGCTGCTTTACAAAGGTTGATACTCCTATTTGGATTCATATATGTTTAGGATGAATATTACTTATTGATGGATTGAACCTTTTATCATTATGTAGTGACCTTCCATATCTTTTTTTAAATTTTTGGTAACTTAAAGGGTGTTTTGTCTGATATTAAAGTAACAACTCCTGCTTTCTTTTGTGTTCTGATTGCCTGAAAATTTATTTTCCATACTCTTACTTTGAGTCTGTGAGTGTCCTTTCTGGTAAGATAAGCCTTTGGAGACAACATATTGTGTGTCATTTTTTAAAATCCAGTTTGCCATACCAGCCATTTCAGTGGTGCATTTAATCTATTCACAGTCAGGGTAATTATTGAGATATGAGAGTTTATCTCTGTCATGAGGTTCTTACAGGGTTTGTTGTTTGTTGGTTGGTTGATTGGTTGGTTTTCTTTTGATTTGGGGGTTGGTATATGTGTGTGTTTTCAATCTTTTTTCTGTATTCTTGGGAAAAGTGTGGTCATTCTTTTTTTTCTTTGAAATGTGTTTAATATTTTCTTATACATTTCTTGTAGAGCTGGTCTGGAGGCAGCATAAACTTTTAGGAGTTGACTGTCTGGAAAGTATTTTAATTCTCTGTTGTTGATGAAACTTAGTTTAGCTGGGTAGGAAATTATTGGTTGTAATTGTTTATCTTTGAGAACTTTGAAAATTGGACTTCATTCTTTTATAGCCTGTAATGGTTCTGTAGATATGTCTGCTGCTGTTCTAATTGGTCTTTTCCAGTAAGTAGTCTGACCTTTCTTTCTTGCTGCTTCTAAGATTTTTTTCTTTTTTGCATATTTGTGGAAGCAGACTATTATGTGTCTAGGAGTTGATCTTCTCATTTGCTGTCTTACAGGAGTTCTCTGACTCTCTTGTATTTGAATGGCCATGTCTCTGATGAGATGAGGAAAATTTTCTTGGATGATTTCATGGAATATTTGTTCCAGAATGGTCTCTGTTGCTCTATCTGCCTCAAGAATGTCAATTAATTGTAGGTTCAACTTCTTGATATAATTGGAAGCTGTGTTCCATCTTTGCAAGCTTCTTTTCAATGTTTCTAACATTTTTAATTTTTTCCATATTTTGGTTCTCAAGCTCTGAGATTCTTTCTTCTGCTTGGTTAATTCCACTTTCCATGCCTGTCAGTATGTATTCTCAGGTTCTGTCTTCCCAGGGTTATGTATGGGACCTGTGTTATTCCTTTGATTCTTATTCATTTGTAATGGTTTGCCTCCCCTTCCCCCTCCCATCTTTAATTCTGTTGCTCAGTGATGGGGGGATAACTTTCACTTTTGTTTGCTCAGTCCCCTATTCTCCCTTATGTAAATCCTCTGGATTTGTTCAATTTTGTAGCTGGATTGGGGATATGGGCTATGCTTTCTGAAGTTTTGAGATTTGCTTAAAGTGTGATGGGGAGAATCTGTGGATCAGAAGTTATCTGCAGGCCACAGTATCCACTGACATGTGTTTAAGCCCCCTAGAACCCACTTCTCACCATCTTAAAATCTGTCCATGTAGTTGGGGTGCATGTATGTCCCCTGAAAGCAAAATGAGTAAGTAAAAGAAAAAGAACAGGAAAAGGAAAAAGCAAGATGAAAGGGAGATGAAGAGAGAGGATCAGGAAAAGTAAAACAGAAATGCATTCCAACTAACAAAGAAACAACAAAAAGAATACAAACATGCAAACCAAAACAAAACAAAACAAAACAAAAACCCTGATGCATTTACCCTCAAAAATACTCAGACACAAATAGAAAAACTAAGAAACACTAAAATAAATAAGTACTAAAACATAAACAAAAATAGAGAGGAAAAAAAGGAGCTTCCTCTGTGACCATTTATGGAACTTCAGGTTCCTTTCCCAAGCACCTCTGCTGCTTCTGGCTACCGCAGTGGTAGGGAGCAGATGCCAGTCTCCAGCTTCTCCCCTCTTTATCTTGTGTAGGTCAATGGGGTGGCTCTTGGTATGGGTCAGGGACCTCATGGAATCCTGTGGGAAGGGACTAAATCAGAACCAGACTCACTCAACACATCCCTGCTGCTGTTGCTGCCACCAAGTCCCCCACTCAGACCAGATGTGTCCAGGTCTGACCCAGCATGGAGGTGGGTCAACTGTGTCCATTCCTGAAGTTTCCTTTCTGGGTCAGTGATGTCCGATCCTAGAAGAGTGCAGAGATCATCTCTGGGTCCAAGGTTGGAAGCTGAACAGAGCTGGGTGGGCCAAAGCAGGTCTCTGCCATCCTGAGACAGAGAACATGGCAGCGGCCAGTGTCTCCTCACCAGCAGTGAGACTCAGCTCCAGATTTCCTCACCGCACCCTCTCTACCATTCCTTCTGCCAGCACCCAGCCCATTGCCACTAGTGGTGGTGTGGGCCAGGTACCAGGAACTGAGGAGCAGCTGACCTCCACTGCCCCCTCCCAAAAGGCCCCTGAGAATGGCTGATGATGCAGCACACTTGGGGCTCCGATCTCAGGACAGTGGTGGCTTGTAGCTGCTGCTGAAGGGGAGCCCCAGTGCTTGATCCTGAGTCTCCTCTCAGATGAACTTTCACTCACCCAGTTGCACTCACCCGCTCACACAAACTGTCTTTATGGACACTCGTCCTTGCAGAGACTTTCACACTCCCACCAGTTCTGTCACCATCTTGCCTCCTCCCAATTGAGAAATTTACATTACCTTTAAACTAGGACTTAGAAATTTCATCACTTGGATATGGGTCTGGCTAGCTAGCACTTGAGTAGAAATTTATTTTACGAGATAATTTAATTTTCAGTGAGCATATTTGGGCAAAGATGTAGTGAATTGGAACACTCATCAATGTGAAAGAGATTTTACAAAAGAACTTATTGTTAACTAGATTGTTAACTAAACTTGAAAGAGTTAATGAATCATTCACTGGAAAATCTCACTTCAACAAGAAATACAACATCATTTTGGATATTACCTTTTTCATTTAAATGCAAAGTTAATTGTAAAATGAATCTCACCCATTCCCATTAAGTCATAAAGAAGTATAGTGTGATGTAGTTTACTGATACTTAAGACAACCAAAGAACAATTTTCACACCTCATTGCTACACTTAAATGAGAGGTAAAACAAAATCCAAAGCACGTAATAGTCTTTAGTCTCTTTAGTCACTCATTATGTGTATTTTCCCCCTATAATATCACATTAGATTCCTTGCTTTATATACCAGAACTGAAAATAATTTGTATCATATGTAAATGTTGCATGTATTATTAGAATTCTGGAAAACTCTTCTAGTTCAAGTGATTAAAATAGAACCTATTTTTTTATATTTGAGCAATCTTCACCAAATCATGATTTCTTGTCTTTTCTTTCCTATTAATGTTAATGGGACCGAGGTAAACATATTTGAAATATAATTAGGATATTTGTTTAATAAGTATTTCTTTTTTCTTATTTTAAAGATGCAGGGTACAAGTCAGGATTGAATACATAAATGGCTTATGCACAGGGGAAGTTTTGAGGTTCCCACTGGACCTCACTTCTCCTGGATTAGGATAAGATACCCTTAATGATGACTTATTTCAATTTTAAATAGTAACTGCTGAGCTTTCTCTAAAGCACTGTCCTAAATTGAATATGAATACATGAAATAATATATTGTCAGGGTATGCTTGCTTGTATGTATGTAGATAAAAGTATATACATAGATAAAGTAAGTTTGGTTCTGTGCTTAAGAAGTAAAAATTATCCACATAATTTGTCTAAATCATTTATAAAATTATTTAGTGTAAATTCAATTTTTTTAATTTTCAATATCTCCATCTCTGGACTATGAATCCTATCAAAAAATTATTATAGTCAACTTATTATAGTCTTTGAGGACATACACTTTAGCCTCATATCAAATAGGTGTGAGGTCTTGCTTTCCATTCAATCACATGTGTAATCTTTAGCTATTTCTTATCTCAGTAAGCCTCCATTTGCTCATGTAAAAATGGTAAAAAGTACTGTTTTCTATTTTATAGAGTTGTAATATTAGGTATGATAATACAAACAAAGCTTTTAAGTGAATTTGATACAGGATCAATAATGAGAATCTTTTCTTTCATTATTTGTACTTAAATAGATATGTATACTAATTAAACAATAGACTCCAAGTTATAGTAATTTTAACTGTTTTCTTAAAAACAAAGACCAAATAAATGGATATATGAATAAAATACTCTGTGATATATTGCAATTAGGAGTAAAATAAACATGTCTATTCCTTACATATTAAGTCTTGTTGCATTTATATTTTACTAATAACAATAATATATTATTATATATTTTAATATAGTAATAATATTATTATAATCTTAAAATTGTACATATATGATATAGAATAGAATGTGGGACAATGATGATGATATTAACAATAATAATAGAGACCAATTGCTGAATTACCTATAGTTAGTTGCAACTGTTATATATAGTTCATTACCTTTTAAATTGAGAACAAAATTATTCATTAAAATGTAAAAATAGTTTTGTAATTTTTTTGAAATATTTTTATCTTATAGTTAACTATTAAATGTAAAAAAGTAAAAACTAGGCAATTGTGGATAAATTCTGTACCTTCTCAGGTAAGTTCAGGAATTCCTGAGTTTCTGAGAGGTGGTTCCCAGCTCTTTATACTCATTCCCTTTTCAATCCTCTTTCCCTGTACTCTCCTTCAAATGTGTTACCAAAACTGTTGTCTCAAATTAAAAGGAGATTAAGAAATTCTGAAAATCATTAACATTAACAGAAAATTCTTTACCACCTCAAACAAAGAAGTTAAAATAATATTCTCAAAATGAAAGATTGAGAAATAAATTTTAAAATTTCCTGTGTCTCTTCATTCATAGTTTTTTGGGTTTTTTTTTAGTGATTGTAACCAATGCTGAAATGGAGATTTAGCTGAGGCACACTTCAAAATTAGTTCTAATGCAAGATAAAATCTAAACGAAGGTAAACTAGAGGTTAGATAACTAAAAACTCCTCATTCTCAAAAAAGTATTAAAAGAATAAGAAGAGTGGAGTCTAAGGGATATTTTTAAAGTATTTCTTCAGAGATAATTTAACTAAGATCTGCGGTGTTATGGTCTGAGTAATACTCAGCTGTTCACTCTTGACACCAATAAATCATGGGGCAGGGAACTGGTAGGAAGAAGTTTATTCCTGAATTCGAATCTAGGGAGCAGAACTGGACTCAAGGTCTTTTTAAAATGGTTCTGCCTGCTCTCTGGGCTTTCTTTTTCTTTTTCTTTTTTAGAAAGCAGGATTTATTGAGAGGACAGAAAAGCTCCCACAGTGTGAGGAAACCCAAGGGATTTGCCTCTCTTCAGACTTTTATAATTCACTTTTATAAGTCCAGAGCTGTTAGTACCTATACATTAGCCATGATCAGCAGAGCACTGTATAGAACTTGAGTTTCAGTTGCATTTATCGATAGTGATGTTTTTCAGTCCAGATTTCCTGAAGCCAAGTATCAGTGGTATCTCATAGCTTTTATCAGTAGGACCCAGAAGATGCATTAATCAAGCTTGCCATAGGTTAAGGGAGTTTACAAGGTCCAAGGCATCAAGCATTATACAAAAGTTATATAAATCACAAAATTTATGATTACATTGATACAAAAGTTATAGAAATCACAAGGCTTATGATTACATTGATACAAAAGTTATGATTACATTGATACTATATTATTCAAACTTATGACCATTCAGAAAATCGGGATTTTCATCTTTCAGTTGACTGGACAAAGTCTACAGGGAAATCAAGAATTTCTTGAAGCTACTTACTAGAAACGCATATGAGATAAATAACTCTCAGGAATATTGTTCAGGAAGATACAAGCGTGCTTGAACCCTTGCCATGCCCTTCTCTAGGGGCTGTGTCAATATGGACATACAGGAACAGGTCTCTGTATCACAGCCTCAAGGAGAAAGGATTCAAAAATGCTGGATCTAGCCGGGCTCAGTGGCTCAGCCTGTAATCCTGCGACTTGGGAGGCTGAGGTGAGTGGATTGCCTGAGCCCGCGAGTTTGAGACCCACCTGGGCAACTTGGCAAGACTGCATCTCTACAATAAATTAAAAAATTAGCTGGGCCCGGGAGTGGCCACTGCACTCCTTTCTGGGCGACGAGTGAGACACCAACTCAAAAAAAAAAAAAAAAAGAAAAAGAAAATGCTGGATCTTAGAATTCAAGAGAAAAATGCTTTAATCTGATCACTTGGATGACTTAATATGTTCATCTTCCAGTTTGGGGACAAGGTGAACTGATGTGTGAGTCATGCCAGAAATCTAAAGAGCAAAAAGCTGGTGGACGCAACCTGTAACATCAAAGAAAAGGTTATGTCCTGAGAAGATATCCATTCCTAGAGTTTGTTGAAATAAACGTGTGTGAACATTTTTCTGTGAATCAAATACAATGTACACAGAAATGAAGCAGTATAGAGTTGTCTTGTATCCTGTGCAAGAAGAGGTAACAGGTTTGAGAAAGTAAAAGGTAGAAGATCATTGGTTGTCCAGGGCTGTGGAAGACATCCAGAGTAACAGAGACATGTTTGCTATGAAGAACAAATCACCAGTATGGGTTGTCTTCAAGAAAAAGATAAAAAATATGTTGTCTTTAAAATTTTGATGCATTTCAAAAACCATAAAACAAATTCTTCTCTCACACCTTGCCTGAAAGGATCAAAAAACAAGGATAGTGATATAGTCAAAGAAAAAATAGTAGTTGACACAAAATTAATTTTCTTAAGAAAAGTTTATAGAATTAGAGTACAAAATGACAAAGGACTAATCTCAGAAAACCTAAACTTGTAAAAGTGAAATTGAGAAAGCTAAATAGTCAAAGAGAGTGTAAAAACTTTACAGAAAAAAAAAAAAAGAATTGCAATATGGAAGAGAAGTGAGCACTTCAAGAAGGAGGAATGTATTATATGTGTGGAACAGAAGTATGATGAGGACTGAAAACACGATGTTTTACTTTCTTAAGAGAGATTTTTATGAAGTGGTGTAGGCAGAATTGATTTCAAACTGGTAATACATTTATATAATGTTTCCTCACTGGAGGCATTTCTATAATAGATATTTTCTGGATGTTTAAAAAATACCACCAAAAGTTACAGAAACTTTTTCTATTTCTACCATTTCTTTCCTATTTGACTTGAGTAAGTCACTTGACTTATCCACCATTTTTTATGTTTTAAAAAAGACAATAATTTTATCTCAGGGATTTTTAAGTTGATAAAAAAATATAATTTTGCATAAGTTGCTGACAATTTAGTCTTATTTAAAGGCCTTGACTTGAATAAATTTTAATTCTATTAATATGGATTATTTAGACTGGTATTTATACATATTTACTAAAATATTTAATAATCTAATTGCATCCTTAATAATAAATATTAAGTTAAATTAGTATTATATTAAATATTTAATTTAGATTTAATTTTTAGGTTCAACTAAAATATCAGATTAGATTATTGTTAATAATAAATGTGTAATTATCTAATTAAATATTTTCATTGCTATCCAGTTACATTTAAAGTGATTAATTTTGATATTCTTAATACCTCATTGTTTGCAAAAATACAGCTTTTGAAAGAAATAAAAGTTAACTCTAAAAATGACAAGTTTTCTTTAATTTAGTTTTGCAATTAAGTTTTGCTCCTTAAATAAATGAGCCAGAACAAAAATGAGTAAAATTTTATACATTTATATACATTAGTCATAGTCTCCCTTTATGTAAATGTAATTTAATATTTTATACCTTTATATACATTCCTCCTTCTTGAAGTGCTCACTTCTCTTCCATATTGCAATACTCTTTTTTTCTGTAAAGTTTTTATGCTGTCTTTGACTATTTACTTTTCTCAATTGCACTAATGATATTAGTATGTAAATGTATAAAATATCATTAAATTATATTTTCATAAAGGGAGACTATGACTAATGTATTAAAGTACTAATATCATTCTTATTTACATAAAGTGTCCTCAGCATGGAAGTGAGGGAAATGTAGCTCATAAAAACACATACAAAATAGTTTATTTCAGCAATTATCCTCTGGTAGTGACAAAAAAACACCTAATTCCATTTAAAGCTTAAAAGAATCTTATTAAATTATGTGTGATGAAAAATAAATTATGCCTAACAAAATTAAGAGTTAAGTCATTATTTTCAGGTAGAATTTAAATAAATATTTACATTATTGCTATATGATGATAATGTAACCAAGAAGGATACTCAAGGACTGGTTTTGTGAAATAGAAAAACACTCTTTGAGATATATGTTTTTTAACTGTAAACTGTAAATTATATCAAAGGAATCTGATTATTGATATTTTATAGCAAATTAAAATACTTAAAATGTAATGATATAATGTATAAGCTAACTGACTCAGACATATGCCAGCTTAAATTTATCATACCTTATAGTTCAACAAAATTGCACAAAATCATTCTTCAAAGAAAACTCTATATGCATTTGTATGATATTCAGAAATCATTGAGTTAACTAATAAATACTTGATTTTAGAACAATGACTGAAAATGACACATGTATCTGATTGTTCATGCTAGAATTCCTGCCAATAATCACTATTTGATTTTAGAACTACCATTTAAAATGTAACTTCATATTAAAATGTCTGAAATAATATTGTATTAGGGTACTTTATGCATGACAGAGAAAACTTTGTGATGATCTATCACTTTAATCTGTTCAGAAAATAAAATAAAAATATCATTCTTAAAATGTTAACTAATCTAAGGAATAATTTGCAGTAAGTATACAGGGACTGACAATTAAGTTTGTGAACTTGCCACTGTGCACTTACATTGTCAGTGCTCTAAAAACAACTCGATAAAGTGTCATAATCTTACTTTGTCAGTGTCTCACAACTGTGTTCATGTTGATGTGAGACAGTATCTTGCTGAGTGGAGTTCATTATTGTTGCTGCATGTTTTTGTGTGCCATCGCAAAAATGTCAGCTTGAATTCAATCAATGAACAAACATTATATTTCTTGTTAAACTTGGCATGAGTGGAAGTGAAATCAGGGACATGTTAGTCCAAGTTTATGGATATTATGACATTAAGAAAATGGCAAGCCGGGTTCGGTGGCTCAGCCTGTAATCCCATGCCTTTGGGAGGCTGAGGTGAGTGGATTGCCTGAGCCCGTGGGCTCGAGACCTGCCTGGGCAGTGAGACCTCATCTCTACAATAAATCAAAAAATCAGCCGGGCATGGTAGCACATGCCTGTATTTCTGGCTACTTGGAAAGCTGAGGCGGAAGGATGGCCAGAGCCCAGCAGGTCGCGACTGCGGTGGCCGGGAGCAACCACTGCACTCCAGTCTGGGCAACAGAGAGAGACTCCAACTCAAAAAAAAAAAAAAAGAAAAAGAAAATGGCAGTGTACAAATAGGTTAAACATTTTTCAGAGGAGACAGAAAGCATCACTGATAAATAGAGGTTAGAGCAGCCAGTAATGAGCAGAACTGACAAAAACACTGCAAAAATTTGTTGAATTGTGCAACAATATTGTCAGTTGACTACAAGAAGCAGAGCAGATCAAATAAGCATTGATAAAGAAATAGGAAAATCTTGACTGAAAATCTTGACATCAGAAAGGTTTGTGCAAAAATGGTCCCGAAGGAGATCTTGCAATACAACAATGCGCCAGCTCACACAGCACCATCTGTGAGGGAGTTTTTAGCCAGTAAATAAATAACTGTATTGGAACATCCTCTCTACTCACCTGATCTGGCCCTCAATGACTTTTATTTTTTGCCCAAAGATAAAGAAGATATTGAAAGGATGACATTTTGATGACATTCAGGACATCAAGGATAATATGACCACAGCTCTGACAGCCATTCCAAAAAAAAGAGTTCCAAATTTGCTTTGATGGGTGAACTAGGCAATGAAATTAGTTCATTGCTTCCCAAGGGGTGTACTTCAAAAGCGACTGTAGTGATATTCAGCTATGAGTTATGCAGCACTTTTTATTAGATAAATCCAAGTACTTAATTGTCAGACCTTGTATGTATTGACCAAGCAATAGTTTATTTTTTATTGGAATATAAAATTTTATATAACAAGAACCTCCCTTTTTTCTGAAAAAAATAAAAACATGATAATAGATAATGAAAATAAAATTGAAGGATGGACAATACACATATGAAATGGGACTCTGCCCCCCAAAATGGAATTTATCAATAAAAAATTGTGTATGTATCCTTATGTGTCTAAACTTCAGTCACTTTCAATGTACTCTTCCTTGATGCAATCCACCAATAGAGATGCTGCACAAATCAGCTTTTGAACTCATCGCTATGATTCTCTTTAGTTCTTCTGTATTTTTATGTTTCACCTCTTTCACATTGGCCAATTGTTTCCCTTTGAGGGTTTTTTTAAAACATCTGAGGAAACATAAACATTGTTCAGGGGCAAGATTGGGAGAATAGGGATGGTGGGGTATGGAGGTCATGCTGCTTTTTGGTCAAAAACTGCTGAACACTCAGCATGGTGCAGGGTAGTGTGCTGGTAAATCGCCCATAAAAAAATGAGTAAACATTGAAAGAATCTTCAAAAAAATTCACTGAAGTGAAATGTGCAGTCACTCACAACACTAGTTGTACACTGATGCTGAGGGGTACCTAGAACACTTACCTAGTGGGGAAAGCCTGAGCCACAAAAGGCCCTCTCTTCAAAAAATAATTTCAGATTTCTTTTAAGTCACCTTATACAATTGTGTATGTGTGTGTGCACGTGTGTGTGTGTTACATCTATCATTACAATATTTTTTAAAATTATGTATTATATTTACACAAAGATAAACTGAATAAAATGGAGATTATAGGAAGACTGAAGTAGGTGTATTTCATTTTAAGTATTTGGGGATATTGTAGTAGCTAACTTCAAGAGGCTCTCAGGACTTACTCTTGTCACTTTATTCATATTTTCTGCTTTCTTCTTTCACATTGTATTATGGTAGTGTGTTTTATTTTACCAATCTAATATGGTAGCAGTGGTTATATACCACTTATAAATTAGTTTATAAAAGACAGATTCCCTTTTGCTATCTTTCCTTTTCTCTCTCGTCACTAAGTTTGGTAAAAGCCAGCTGCCACGTGACCCTATGGAGCGACCCATGCAGTGAGGACCAAAGCTTTCTCCCAACATTGTGTGACTGAGCTTGAAAGTGGATCCTCTAGCTCCTGTCAAGTGTTCAGACCAACTTCTTTATTATAACTCCATGAGACGCCCTGAGCTAGAAACACCCAGCTAAGCAATTTCCAAAATTTTGACTTTCAGAAGATGTGAGGTAATGAATGTATGTTGTTTTAAGACACTTAGTTTTGGTTCAATTTGTTATGAAGCAATGGATAGCTAATCCATGAAAATAAAGATATAATGACTTGACAATGAGGAACTTAAACAAAGATCCCGGACTTCAGCAAGATGGTGATGGGGCAGTTGGGTCTATGAGACCCTCTGTGAAAGAGATCACCCATAAAAACTCTCGCTCTCCCCCGGCTGTGGCTCACTGTTGCCAGCCTGCTCTTCACCTGCTGCTCAGTTGCTGCTTCTGCCGCAGCCCCCGCTGCCTCAGTCAGTGCCGCCGCCATCGCTGCCGCTCCTGCCTGAGGTGACCCATGGCTCCCAGATCCATGAAGCCCTCCCCACCAAGCACTGCACTACTGGAGCCGCCACCGCTGCAGCCACTGTCGAGTGGCAATTCTCACATGGTGCCCGGCTCCTGGAGCTCCTCCCATGAACCGCATTGCTGAAGCGGTGGCTGCCACTACTAGTAAAGTTGCCTGCTCCCTTCCACCCTGAACAGCCCTCAGCTCCTGCCCAGTCTGGCCCAAGGAGCCCAGTGCTACTCTGGCCTGCACTGCTCAGCAGTCTCGCATTCAACTTTCCCCAGCTTGACTGGGCTGTAGCAGAAAAAGATCAGCTGGAGCCATGAGGCCAGGTTCACCAAGCTCAGCCCATCTCCCAGCTTGGGATCCAAGGAAACAACATCAAAATGGGAGGGACAGAACCTGCCCCCCACCCCATGCTAGATAGACACAGGCCAGATCTGAGTAGCAGATTTGGCAGGCAGCCCAGATCTGATCCACCCTCCACAGCAGGCCAGGGGCAACTGACCCTAACTGCGAGCAACCCCACCAGCCTGCAATGAGAGCTAGAAATCAGAGCTGAAAGGACATTGGAACTTAAAGGAAAAGTCTCAGAATGTGCATGTGCTTGGTTCCCTTGTTTTAATTATTTTTTTTATTCTTTGTCTATTTGTCTTACCCATCTTTTTTTCCTTTTTCTCTCTCTTCTTACTTTTATCAATAACATTTTCATACTTGCTCTGGTTCTGTTAGTTTACTGACTTTATTCTATTCTATTTTATTTTATTTTTCTCTTTAGACCTCATGTTTGTATAGGGAAATAGTACACCAATAAGGAGGTTGGTTAGCTTGTATGTCTGTATGATTGTATGTTTTAGGTTTTTTGTATTTCTTTTTACTCGTATCTGTCTTTGTGTCTCTTTTCATTTGTTAGTTGGTATGTTTGTCTGTTTTCCCTCTTACTTTTCTCTCTCTCCACCTTCCTCTTCCCCCTCCGTTCCATTCTTTTCCTTTTTCTTACCACATTTTGTTTTCAGGGAGTAAACCTAAAACCTTACTGAATGGACAGATTGCATGGCGGTGGGAAGTGGGTTCCAGATAATCCATACACCTCTCAGTGGATACTGGAATATGCAGGTAGATTTTGAATCACAGCTTCCCCCTCAATTAAATCTGAAAACTACAAAAAGGATCACCCCCAACCAACAGTCCAGCATCAAAATTGAACAAAGCCAAAGGATATTCATAAGGAAGAATAGGAGATTGAACAAACAGAAGTCAAAGCAACCCCTCCACCCCTGAATAACAGAATTAAAGAAGACGGGATGGGGGAGGAAAAAGTGGGGAGGAAAATCTACACAGATGAAGAAAAAACAAAAGAAGAATATAGATCTCACACAGACCCCTAGAGGTCACACATTGAGAAAACAGACTTTGGAACACAAATAATGAAGAGCACCCAGAATGACTGGTCACATACAACAAACCCAGATATCAAGACATTAATAGAGAGTATAAAAAAATTGAGGAGAAACAAGAAGAAAATAGGACGGGGCTGATATCTGACATAACAGCAATAAAAAAATACTGTGATTGAAATAAACAGCAAACTAATAAGCATGGAAAACAGAATTAGCCAAGTAGAAGAAAGAATCTCAGAGCTTGAAGCCCAAAATATAGAACTAAAACAAACTGACAAAAACATAGAAAAGAAACTTAAAAAGACAGAACAAAACCTTCAAGAGATGAATGATTACTTCAAGAGACTGAATCTAAGAGTAATTGGACATCCTGAGGCATAAAGAGAGACAGAGACTTCCCTGGAGCAAACATTCCATGAAATTATTCAAGAAAACTTTCCTCGTCTCATCCATGATGCAAAAATTCAAACACAAGAGATTCAGAGAACCTATGCAAGAAAACAAATGAGAAGACCAACTCCCAGACACATAATAATTCACCTACACAAAGTAGTTGTAAAAGACAAAGTCGTGAAGGCAGCAAGAGAAAAAGGTCAGAGTGCCTACCAGGGAAGACCAATTAGAATAGCAGCAGATTTATCTACAGAAGCACTTCAGGCTAGAAGAGCTTGGAACCCAATCATCACAGTTCTTGAAGATTAACAATTTCTGCCAAGAATAACCCACCCAGCCAAGCTAAGCTTCATCAGTGAGGGAGAATTAAAATCTTTCCCAGACATCCAATCCCTAAGATCTTATGCTGCCTCCAGACAATCTCTACAAGAAACACTTAAGAAAGTATTAAACACAGAAGAAAAGGAGAAAAGAATGACAATGTGCCTCACAAGAATACAAGAAACAGATGGAAAATACACATGAATCAACCCAAAAACCAAAAGAAAGACAACAAACAGGAACAACAACAACTCTGTAAGAACCATGACAGGGATAAATCCCCACATTTCAATAATTATCCTGATTGTAAATGGACTAAATGTACCACTGAAAAGACACAGACTGGTGGACTGGATAAGAAACCATGACCCCATTATTTGATGCATCAAGGAGACTCATCTCACTACAAAGGGCACACACAGACTCAAAGTTAAAGGATGGAAAATGAGAACACAGGCATATGGATCACAAAAGAAGGCAGGAGCTGCAATCTTAATATCAGACAAAACAATCTTTAAGCTAACAAAAATTTAAAAACATGCAAAAGGACACTACATAATGATAAAAGATTTATAAATCAACTACTAAATAAACTAAAAAAAGATATTGACTGTAAGACTGTTGTAGCAGGAGACTTGAATACCCCACTGACAGCCCTAGATAGATCATTGAGGCAAAAAACCAACAAGGAGATCCAGAACCTAAACTTGACACTTGACAAAATGAACTTAGTAGGTACCTACAGATTATCCCCCCAACAACCACCGAATATGCATTCTACTCATTACCACATGCAACATACTCTAAGATTGATTGCATCCTTGGCTATAAATCAAGCATAAACACATCCCATAAGGTTGAAATCTTATCATGCGCATTCTCAGACCACAGTGGAATAAAAATAAATATCAACACCAACAATATTTCCCCAAAGTCGATGAAAACATGGACACTAAACTGCATGATGCAGAACAACGAATGGGTCACCACTGAAATCAAAGAAGAATTTGAAAGCTTCCTGGAAACAAATGAAAATGAAGAAACATCTTACCAAAACCTCTGGGATGCCATGAAATCAGTTCTAAGAAGGGAATTTATATCTCTACGAGCACACATCAGGAAAATGGAAAGATCACAAATGGAGAGCCTAACAAATCAACTAAGGGAGCTGGAAAGAAAAGACCACCAAAACCCCAACGTTAGCAGAAGAATCAAAATCACAAAAATAAGAACCCAAATAGGGGACGTAGAAGACAAAAATATAGAAAACATCAACAAAACAAAAACTGGTTCTTTGAAAGAATTAACAAGATTGATGAGCCAATAGCCAGAATGACCAACAAAAAAAGAGAAAAATCCCAAATTAACACAATCAGAAATACAAAAGATCTAATCACAACTGACCCTGAAGAAATGCAAAAAATGTTCACAGATTACTATGTACACCTATATGGAAACAAACTTGATAACCTAGATGAAATGGAGGACATTCTGACATCACACAACCTCACCAGGTGAAAACAAGAAGACATCAGGACACTAAAGAGACCAATAACAACCCAGGAAATTGACTCTCTCAAACAAAAGCTACCTACCAAAAAAGCCCTGGACCGAATGGCTTTCTAGCAGATTTCTACAAAACGTACAAGGAGGAGCTGATACCAATCCTATTGAAAGTATTCCAGGCAATTGAGAAAGATTGAATTCTCCCCAAATCATTTTACAAAGCTAGCATTACACTGATACCCAAACCAGGTAAAGATTCAACAAAGAAAGATAACTACAGCCCAATATCCCTTATGAACATAGATGCAAAAATCTTCAACAAGAATCTAGCAAATCGGATCCAAAAGCACATCTCAAAAATCATCCACCACGACCAAGTAGGCTTCATCGCCAGGATGCAGGGCTGGTTCAACATTATCAGGACCATAAATGTCATTAAATTCATCAACAGATGTAAAAACAAGAACCACATGATTATCTCATTAGATGCAGAAAAAACTTGATAAAATCCAGCATCCCTTCTTGATAAAAACCCTCAAACACCAAGGTATAGAAGGAACATATCTCAAAATAGTAAGTGTCTACGACAAACTCACAGCTAATATATTGCTAAATGGACAGAAACTAGAATCATTTCCCCTGAAAACTGGAACAAGACAAGGCTGCTCACTCTCATCCCTCTTGTTCAATATTGTGTTGGAGGTCCTAACTCAGGTAATTAGACAAGAGAAGGAAATCAGAGGTATCCAGATAGGAAAAGATGTTATCCCTCTTTGCTGCTGATATGATCCTATACCTTGAAAATTCAAAAGAATCTGTTAAAAACCTGCTTGCACTGATAAAGGACTTTGGCAAAGTCTCAGGGTACAAAATAAATGTGCAAAGACAGCTGCATTTCTATACACCAACAATAAGCAGGCAGAGATCCAAATAAAAAACACAATCTCATTCACAGTAGCCACAAAAAAAATGAAATACCTCAGCATCTTCCAACCAGAGAAGTGAAAAACCTTTACAATGAGATATACGAAACACTGCTTAAAGAAATCCCAGAAGAAACAAACAAATGGAAAAATATTCCATGCTCATGGATAGGAAGAATCAACATTGTGAAGATGTCCATCCTACCAAAGGCAATCTACAGATTCAATGCAATACCCATTAAGTCACCAGCATGATTCTTCTCAGACCTGGAAATGACAATACAGAAATTCACATGGAAACAAATGACCATGAATAGTCAAAACAATCCTTAGCAAAAGAAACAAAGCAGGAGGTATCACACTTCCAGACTTCAAACTTTACTATAAGGCTACAGTAATCAAAACAGCCTGGTATTGGTATGAGAACAGGCACATAGACCAATGGAACAGAATAGAGATTCTGGAAGCGAAGCCTCAATTCCTCAACCAACTCATCTTTACAAAGTCTCCAACAACAACCACTGGAGAGAGGAGAACCTATTCAGTAAACAGTGCTGAGAAAACTGGCTGACCACATGCAGAAGATTGAAACAGGAACCCTAGCTATCAACACACACAAAAATTAACTCTCAGTGGATCAAAGACCTAAATGTAAAACTTCAAACTGTAAGAATCTTAGAAAATGCAGGAGACACCCTTATGGAAATTGGAACTGGCAACCAATTCCTATTCAGAACCCTAAAGGCTAATACCTTAAGAAATAAGATAGACACGTGGGACCTCATCAAATTAATGAGCTTCTCCAAAGCAAAGGAAACCATCAAGAGAGTAGGAAGACAGCCCACAGAATGAGAAAAAATATTTGCCAACTCTTTATCTGACAAAGGCCTAACATTTAGGATCTACAAGTAACTCAAACATGCCGAAAGGAAAAAAACAAGCAGCCCCTTTAAAAAATGGGCAAAAGACCTGAATAGACACTTCTCAAAAAAAGATATATGGGCAGCCAACAGACACATGAAAAAGTGCTCAGTCTCACTCAGCACCAGAGAAATGCAAATCAAAATCACATTGAGATACCACCTAACCCCTGTTAGGATGGTCATCATTAATAAAACGAACAACAGATACCGGTGAGAATGTGGACAAAAAGGAACGCTTCTACACTTCTGGTGGGAATGCAAACTAGCGCAACCTCTTTGGAAGACAGTGTGGCGATTTCTGAAAGAACTAGAAATTGACCTTCCATATGACCCAGCAAATCCCCTATTGGGAATATACCCGGAGGAGTTCCAATCATTCTGTAAAAAAGATACCTGCACACGTCTGTTTGTTGCAGCTTTATTCACAAAAGCAAAAACATGGAACCAAACATGTTACCCATCAAAGCTGGACTCGATAAAAAAATGTGGTACATATACACAAGGGAATATTATGCAGCCATTAATAAGCAGCAACTTGTATGGATTTAGAGTCGATCATACTCAGTGATTTTTCACAGAAACCAAGAACAGAGTTCCATAGGTTCTCACGGACCTTAAACAATTATAATGCTATAAGAAAGCAATTGGCAGTAGTGGGAAACTGTCGGGGGTGGGGGTGGAATTGGCAGTTGAGGGAAACTGATAGGGAAGGGAAAGGCATACCTCATCAACAAGAGTACCTGCATGATCAGGGTTTATATACCTAACCCTGAAATGTACTCCACATCTTTATAATAAAAATGTTTAAAATAATTAAAAACAAAAATTAAAAAATTAAAAAATAAAGATCCAACTCTTGTATGTGTTTTCTTTTCATTTTAATGATAATATTATGAGACTAAAACTTTTTATAATTCATATATTTGCTTTCTCATATCTAGCTTTATTTGTATATTTAGAGACCACGTTTCTTAATATCAGATTTATAAAGGTTTTAGTGGCTAAAAAATCCACATATTACAGTTAATTTTATCCATCTTGTTTTCTAATATTTTTTCTGACATCTCTTTCTTAATACACACGTTAGCCATTGCTTTTCCTATATTTTCCTATGAAAATTAAGATTTGTGAAATATGCTCATCTAGACAATTGAGGAGATTATATACTTGTAAAGCAAGTTACTTAGTTAAATGCAAATTCTTTTATCAACCTTCTTTCTACATCAAGAGATTTAAAACATTTTGATTAACTTACGAAAAAGAAAGCCCCACAGAATTATGAACATATTATGAATACAAATAAGGATCAAGAAGAAACACTCAGCAAATTTTGTTGTTATACCTTGTGTCATCTGGAAATTGTTTAGATTATATAACAGTACATAATTACCTATATTTCTTCTATATTTTCACATTATATTTGCATTGCTATGTTTCCCTAAATATACCAACTTCTGCAATATACTTTTACTTTATGTTTAAGAGGTGAGTACTTAGTGAATTAGTAACAGCAAAAGGACAAAAAGTGCTTTTGTACTAAAGGTCAGATGTGACAATGCTTGAAAATAAGAAAATGTTCAAACAGCAGAAAATCAGCCTGTGAGACAAATGACCTTTTTTCAAATGATGACAAACGTGTTTTCTTTTGTACTTCAAACAATACACAAGGTTAGTTGATTAAATACATTGTACTCAGACTATATTTCACTGAACTATTTATAACAAGAAAGTTTGCAGCAGCACTTAAAGTTGATGTAAAATGGAATGGGTTTCATATGTCTTGTATGATTTTTTAAATTGCATTTGAGGAGCCGGGTTCGGTGGCTCAGCCTGTAATCCCGCGCCTTTGCCTGAGCCCGCAGGTTCGAGACCCGCCTGGGCAGCGAGACCTCGTCTCTACAATAAATCAAAAAATCAGCCAGGCATGGTAGCGCATGCCTGTAACTCCGGCTACTCGGAAGGCTGATGCGGAAGCATCACCGGAGCCCAGCAGGTCGAGGCTACAGTGGCCGGGAGCAGCCACTGCACTCCAGTCTGGGCGACAGAGTGAGACTCTAACTCAAAAAAAAAAAAAAATTACATTTGAGGAATGTATTTTCTCCCTAAATTTTTATTTAAAAAAGATTTGTGCCTTGGGCGTTATAGAGAATCTATATATTTGAACTACTTTGTTCTTTAATTAATTCCTACCACACTAGAAATATAAAGAAATTGAGAAGAACATAAATTTTCCTTGGGACTCAACAATGTTCAGTCCTGAAGACAGCTGCCAAGCTGAAAAGCTATCTCTAGGACGTTACATGCCCATGTGCATATATGCTCATAAGATAACGACACAGGGTTAGACATATAAGTCAATTAATTTGAAAACATTCTGCCAGTGCTAGTCTCCACAAATCTGTTCATCTCCCCAAGTAAAACATATACTCCAATATTTAGAGTTTTTATCATCCTTAAACCTTAAATCTGGGTTTTTCTTGTGACTTTCTTGTAAAGAATATAATGTGTTAGAAGTGAAACCATATAAACTATGCCAAATAAGAAAAAAGTATATTGAAGTTTCTTGAAAGGATATTAAAGGCCAATTGCCATGGAAAAAGTCTGATTAATGTGAGAACATCATTCTATGAGGAAGCCCAAGCTAGTATGTAGAGAGGCTCGTGGTTATAGAGAAGTGTCCAGCCAGCCATGCTTTTCAGTCATATTGGTTTCTCCAGACCAATTGAAAAATTACAAGTAAATTATTTCAGTTGACATGTAGAAAGACAAGGTTTACCCAGCCAAGCTCAGCCTGAATTCTTAATACAGGCTTATGATATAACAAAACAGTGGACTTCTCTTTTAAGTTTTAAGAAAGTTTTCTACATAATAATAAATAACCAAAATAAAATTAGGTACCCAGAAGTGGAGATTCAGAGTACTAAACACCTAAAATATTTGATAAAAGCCAGGCTCGGTGGCTCAGCCTGTAATCCCGCGCCTTTGGGAGGCTGAGGTGAATGGATTGCCTGAGCCCGCGGGTTCGAGACCCGCCTGGGCAGCGAGACCTCATCTCTACAATAAATCAAAAAATCAGCCAGGCGTGGTAGCGCATGCCTGTAATTCTGGCTACTTGGAAGGCTGAGGCGGAAGGATCACCGGAGCCCAGCAGGTCGAGGCTGCGGTGGCCGGGAGCAGCCACTGCACTCCAGTCTGGGCGACTGAGTGAGACTCCAACTCAAAAAAAAAAAAATTTGATATTGGTTTTTAAACTGAACAGTGGACATGACCTAGAAAAGCCTCAAGATGACTTTTAGTGAAAGCTGATAAGCTTGGAAGAGATGACATATTAACGTATGAAGGACAGACAAGACGATGTAATTGAAGACCAGAAAAAAATTATCTAAGTAATGGCAGGAAGTTTACCAACCCAGACTCTTGAAGTAATATGCAAATAGAAAGGTTATCTAACAAATGCATTTAGCAGTCTATGAAGATTTCCTAACAAAGTATAGAGCATAATATTTGTATTATTGCTTATGCCTATTATAAAATATAAAAAAGAAATAAAAATTAGTCTAAAAATCTACAGTTTTGAAAATAATTTAAAGTGAAGATAAATAATTTTCCAAATTGAAAAATAAGATGGTCTGCTTTCACCAGTCTCTCTTTGCAAAAATCTTCAAACTAAGAAATGCCTTCAGGGCAAAGACTAAATCCTAAATGAAGCCAAAAGGGTCAACTCTGTTACTACAAGTTGAGCATCCTTAATGCAAAAATTCAGAATCCAAATTGCTTCACAATTTGAAACTGAATGCTGACATAATGCCACAAGTGGAAAATTCCACACCTGACTTCATGTAAAGAGACACAGTCAAAATGCAGGTGCAGAACACACAGTTTATCCAGCATACCCAAAGGAAAAATAAAATTAACATAAGGTTATGCCGATAAGGTGTATGCAAAATATACATAAATTTCATGTTTAGACATGGGTTCCAGCCCCAAGATATCTCATTGTATCCAAAATTCATTTTTTAAAAATTCTGAAATCTGAAGCACTTCTAATCCCAAGTATTTTGGAATAAAGATACTCACCTTGTACTTCAGAAAGATTAATGGTGCCTCAAAGAACATTTCAGCTAGATAGAGACCATCTAAGAATTTTTTGAAATATAATTCACATACCATAAAACTCAACATTTCAAAGTGTGAAGTACACAATTCAGTGATTTTCTTATATTCACAAGATGGTTCAACATCAGCATTCATAACATTTTTATCACCACAAAATGAAACCCCATACCCATGAATAGCCATTCCTCATTCCCCTACAATATTCCCTAGACAACCAATAGGCTTTCTCTCTGTATACAGATTCACCTATTCTGGATATTTTATATAAAAGAAGTTATTCCATGTGTAGAATAACTTTTATGTCTGACTTTTTTCCCTGAGCATATTCTGGGAGAGCTAGTCTCCAAAGATCAAACCCAATTAATACCTTTGTGTAGTGTGTGTATTCACATGTTTATGCAGGTGTCAATTTCCTTTACATAGACTGGTAAATGCATCTGGTCTGGCCAAGGTAAAATGTAATACAAGTATACTTTATGACTGAAGCTAAATTGCAAGGAGACTTGAAGATTCTGCTGTGGTCTCTTGGAATATCTGCTCTCAAAGACGCTGCCTACGATGTAAAAATCTCTTATTCTAAGACTGCCATGGGGAGGATGCTCAAGTCAGTCATGTGCAGAAGTTACATGAAGAGATGAATGGGCAACTTCCAGTTGTTCCAGATATCACAGCCCAGTCACCAGACATATAAGAGAAGAAATCATTTTTAAAAATCTGTCTTAATCAAGCATTCAGATTACTTTACCTCTAACAACTTTGGTCTGCAAACACCTGGGGGGAGAAAAAAACCCAGCTGAATCCAGTCAAATCCCAAAATCAAGAGAAATGATAACATATTTTTGTTCTTTTCCATTGCACTTTGAAATGATTTGTTAGGCAGAAATAGATAATTGGAATAGTTTGCTAAAAAATTTTTGAAAAGAGAAAGATATTGACCAGTAACAGATGAAGTATAGCAGAAAATACTGAATTATCATTCACTGTAGGATGAAACCTAAAAAGAAAATTCAATCAGTACAGAATTTTTGCAACATGTAAAAAAAAAATATAGAACTGCAAAAGTCCAGCCCTGCACTTATTTATCAGATTACAATAATGTGAGAAAGATCAAGTTAGTCAATTGGAAAGAGGATACATGAAGAGATATATGACCAACCACCAGTAGAAACACATAACTACTCTTAAGTGTTGCAAAGTCTATGAAAAAGATTATTTTTGTTGTGGATATTTGGCAATCTTGAAACATAAAATTAACTAATAATAGAGGAATAATTTTTAATTTTGTGTAATGGATCACATGTAGATTTTAGAATTAGTTGTCCTAAATCTTGGATTTGCCACTCACCAGTCATTTAAAATCGAGTGGAAAAAAAAAAAAAACTATTAAGATTTAAGTGTCTACTCAGGTACTCTTCCAATTATATCTCTGAGTCCATCCCACTTTAAATCTTATCTTGAATTGAAACAGTATACATTGACTTTGTCTCTTTTTAAATTTTATTTAAGTGGGAATAATATGATGGGTGTTATTTTGTTCCAGATTTTCTTTACTCATTATCATGTTTTTGAGATTTACTAATTTTTTCTGCAGAGTTGTAGTTAGTTAGTTGTGCAGTGCTTTATTGTATCCAATTGTATGTACATATCTCAATTTATTCATCCATTTTACTGTTAATGAAAATCTCTATTGTTTTAGTCTTGAACTATTATAAAAAATATTGGCATGATCTTCCCCAAATATGTCAGATTGCACATATATGCAAGCACTTTTGTTGAAATAAAATTGCTGGATTGAAACATATATCTACATTTAATTTTAGGTAAAAATCAGAAGTATAATTTTATAAAGTGATTTTGCAAATGTACAATCCCTCAGGGGTATTCGAGAGGTTATGTTGTTCTACAATCTCTAACATTAAAATTTTCCATCCTTTTAAGTTTTAAGTGTCAGGAATTTTAACTGCAGATTCCAATTTTCAAAAAGAATACTGCTCTAAGGATTATATGGCATGTGATACGTCTGTACAACATACCTTTTTATGCCCCATTTTTGAACATTAGTAGCAGTGAAGTGAGAACGTTTATCAGAGGAAATAGATTCATATGGACAAAAACAATCAATTACTTGTTTTTTAAAAGTGTCATTGTATTCTCTGCATTGGCTTCTTTTTCAGAATAAGCAAAGGCTAGAATAAAATCGTGTCAGTTCCAGTCAATACCTGTTGGTAGCTTCCTGATGCTATCTATACGAGTTCATTGTCAGCTTAGTAATTTTACTTAGATCTGTATTCAAGTAATCAAAGATTGCTTGAAGTTTCTCCAATTCATACTGAATAGAGGTTCTTCCCACATTATTTTCTCAGTTGGGTATGAATGAAATGTATACTCTTTGGTCTATTTGTGAATGGACAGGCACCCCCAATGCCAATGTATTCTATAGACCTGGAAATCTAGCTTTATAACTCTGACTGGGCATCTGCTCCAGAAGTTTCTGAATCAGCAATAGGTATTTATAGTGGGCACCTATTTTGTCCACCTTAATTCTACCTCCTCCAAAGTCCCACAGAAGCTTCTATGTATTCTAAGTATTCCATGTGGAGAAAAGGACTGTGGTTATTTTCCAATTACCTAGGGTCATACCGACATGATATGACTTTGGCACAAGGGAACACTAATATTCAAATCCTTTTTCTCAGGTCCAAGTCTAACTCTTTCTGCTGTTCATTGCTAAATAAACAGCTTTCAGTCCTGCCTATTTTTTCCCATTCCTTATTCATCAACATTTTACCGTCTGTAAGGTATATTGTGACCAATTTCTAACTGCAGTGCAACCGTTTATTTAGGAACTCCAATCAGTGAACCAAGTAGACTGTTTTTAGCATCAGACCATGAGGCAATAGATAATAAGGAAATGAAGAGTTAGGGAGATCCACAGAGCTCTGTCATTGGCTTTGGAAGAAGTGAAGTAAATTGTTCATATATGTAGTTTACCTTTCCTGAATTTCTGCATATTTTATGATGTTGACTATAATATTCTCATTTTATCAATGAACTCTGCTGAGCTGGTGCTTCTTAATTCCTTCCTGACACTACCTGAGACACAAAAGGTATTTCTGGTCCCAGTATTATGTGCTGTCATTCATTGATGGGGTCACTTTTACCAATGTCCTTGGTAACAAGCTGTCAACTGTTTTTCAAAAGGTCTTAAAAATTCCTCTGTATCATGTAGCTTTTGAGCCTAAATTCCCAATGTTCTTTGCTGAGTACAATATTCAGTTTCTGCCAAAGGCTCCAGTCAGCACATTTTTAGTTGTAGATACCACTGAAATCATCTGACAGTCAGGTCATCATGTTCAAGTTGGTCTTTCAGGGCTTCTTTTTCTTCAGGGCACTCTTCAAATTCAGTTTCCTTCTGGTGACTTTGTGAATTGGGACGAACAGAATTGCTAAGTGCAAAATATGGTTTCACAAAAACTCAAAAGATCCCATTGTTTGGGGGCTTCCTGTTTAGTGTCAGGGTCAGTAAAAGAAAATATTTTATTTCTCACAGTTTGAGGGATATCTCTGATTTCTTCAGGCAATATAATCCCTCAGAATGCAACACTGGACCACTCTTACAGAGCAGACATTTTTATTAACTGACTTCTACTTGTCATATGGGTGACTTAAATTCTCCTGCCTTCCTGCCTCCCAAAGAGGCAATTCACACAATACCTGTAACGTAAGGAGCCAATTGTTATCAAGTTCAAATGCCACTATGCTAGATTATGACAAATTCCAGTAAATTTAAATATCCCTGTGGAAAAACCAAGAATATATATACTGAAAGCTATTTCACAATAATCCAAATAGTGTCCAATTGAATTATAATTGGGGATGCAAATGAAGACATAAGACAAGTCTATCGTGGCATAACAATCACATTTGGCCCTTTGCATTTTTTGTACAGTCTTTACTATATTAGTTACACTTTAAGTAATGAAGAGAACCACCTTGCTACATCCTTAAATGGCTACTTTTATATTTCATGAGTGAAATTTAATGCTTTCACATCAATCATGTCATTACTAGAACACTAGTTCCTTGTACTTTTGGAATTCTATGATGCTTAATTTTCCTACAGAAGAGTATTTGGGCAACAGAAAAGTTTCCATTTAGCATGTCCAATTAAAACAAGACAGCATCTTTTCCACAAATAATAACAATTCCAATTACACATTCAAGTAACAGCAAAAGAATCTTGGAATATATTCTCCAATCACATTTTTCAGCATGTAGCTTGGTTAAGTACCCTTAATCCTCTATTTGTCCTCTGGGTTTCACTTCTGGACCTTAAGAGGGTTTTCTTCTTATGTGGGAATTGTCCCCTAGTAATTCCAACAACTGTGCACACAACCCAGACCATCTCACTCATGAAATTGTGAAAGACCTTGATTTCTCTGGAGGCTGGATTAGTAGATCTCAGCTCTTCTATTAATTATTTTTAAATGCACTTTCTTTGTCTGAGAGAGTAAATTGAGCACCATGTTCAAGTGTTTTCTCTTCTACATCACCACCACATTAAAATATGATTTAAATCAGATATCTTGGCTATCTAGAGTGAATAGGTTACCTTAAGAAGTATATGTGTCATAGCTGGAGTTAAAAGAAACCTCTGTTTTGTGCACCATATTTAGATAATGTGCTTTCTAGGTGCAATCTAATTATTTTTTGCCTTTATTATGTGTCTCAGTAGATTTCTGACATCTGTACCTTGCTAAATAATAATAACCCACCCCCCCCTTTTGTCCATTTTTCTGTTGGTATCATCTTTCCTTTGCATAGCGCACCACTATTTTTCATTAGTCAGTCACATACAGAGTAAGTAAACTTAATCACTGCCTCTTGAATATTTTCTTTGCACATATTAGCAAGTCTATACAAATATCCCAAAATTGGTAAGGTAGCAGAAAGCTGGCTATATCACAGCATTTATCATGGTCTATGTCAACATTAATTTAGTTCAATTTCTTTACCTTCATACAGACAATTTAGTGTTGCCAGCATCTGTTATACTTCTACTTCTTCAGAAAGTGAACTCTATTTGAGAAAGACAACACAGGGAAGTTTTCTTCTCTTAGGATAAGTGTGGTAAATGCTTTTTACCCACTGCAGCACATGTTTTTATACTATCCACAATGGTCCTCTCACAAAAGTTTGTGGCCACTTCAGATCCATTGCCAACCAAAATAATCCTTTTAAACCAGCATTATCTAGTATTAGCTATGTGACTCCCCAAATGGTCTATTTTAAGAATTCATGCTGGCAAAGCTTTGTCGGATTTCCGTTTTTCTCTACACAAAATGACCTTTAACTGAATACCCCTTGAATCAATGGCCTGTAGAAAATCAGTGGTTACAAATAATTTACTTTTCCTGCTACAGTGGTCATTGAAGCTTAAGAAGACTTTCAGTAACCAGAAAATCTGATCTTAATTCTTCCACTGTCAATATTGTAATTTTTCTTCCTTAGGGGTCTACTTTTCACCATATATTAACAGCCAGAGAATAGTACCTTTTGTCAATTATTTTTTCTATTTTTCATTCTCCTTCTATCCAATTAGCTAGTTTCTCTATGTCTAAGTATATTTTTTTAATTAACTTATCTCTGAATTAAATAATCCTGGTGTCTTCCTCCACCTTCACTCTCAAAAATTGTACCATAGCCTTAAAGATTTGTGGATACAAAAGATAAGATTTGTCAAAGCACATTTATGTATGTCATAGAGCTCACCTTCATTCATCTGTTATCCTTGCAGAAATATAACAGTGCTTTTATTACTGAAATTTTACAGTAAGTTTCAATATATAATGAAATATGTCCTCTGACATTCTTCTTCAAGATTATGTCAGTTAATATTGGTCCTATGTATTCATATAAATGTTAGATTTAGTTTGTAAATTTCCAGCAAATTACATTGACATTTGAAATAAGATTGTATTGAATCTATAGATGATTTGGTATGAAATTGACATTTTTACAATGTTCTGTTTTGCCATTCATGAACAAGATATTTAATTTCATGTATTTAAATCTTGTAAAATTTCTTTCAACTTGTACATTGAAACATAAATGAGATTAGCTTATACTTTTTGTGTGAAGTCCTTGTGCAGGTTAGGCCTACCTGCATGTGTGCATGTGCGCACATGCACACACACACACACACACACACACACACACACACACACACACACACACACTAAGTGATTTTTTTTGTTTGTATGATTCTCTGAGTTTGCAAACATTTGTTTTCTTTGAATTATTGATAGAATTTACTGATAAAGACTCAATCTAGAATTTATTTTAGGAGATAACATGGTATCTTTAATGATACATAGTCCTTTTTTTCTTCTCTCTTTCTCACTTTCTCCTTCTCTCTCTCCACCTTCCTTTCTTTGTCACTCTTTTTTTGCTTCTCTCTTTCTTTCCCTCCCTCTCACCAGGATTCTAATATACTGAAACTTAAAGTGCCCTTTTTAAAAAAACCTCTTAGTGCTTTATATTTAATCTCTGTCTTCTCTGCATCTCCCTCTTCTCCTTTGAACTCTCCAATTACATGTATATTAATTTAATTGAAGTGGCTATATAATTCGTGATGCTCCTTTCATTTTTTAAAACTTGTATTTTACTCTCTGCATCAATTTAGGTAGTTTGTATTGATACATCTAAAAGTTCATTAATCTTTCCTTCATCAATGTCTAATCTGTTATTAATCTATCCATTTTTTTCAGCTTTGAAGTAGAATTTGGATTTTTTAACGTGTTCGTCTCTATTTAACTTTTTAAGCACATGGCATAGAATAATAATAATTGTTTTCATGACTTTGTCTGCTAATGTAACATCTGTTTCATTTCTGAATCAATTTCAGTTGATAATTCTTGTCATTATGGAATGTGTTTTTCTATTTCTTTGGATGCCTAAATCTCTGATTGGCTAATAGATATTGTGTATTTGACTTTGTTGGGTACTGGATAATTTTATATTCCATAAATATTCTTGAGTTTTATTCTACACTTAAGTTACTTAAAAATAGTTTGATTATTTTGTGTCTTGCTCTTATAATTTACTAAACAGCTCAAGAGTAGTGCTCAGCCAGAAGCTATTTCTTTTCTACTACTGAAGCAAAACCTTCTCAAGTATTGGACAAAATGACTTGTGAATTACAATTATTTTTTATTTTAACTGTTGGGAACAGGCACCATTCCTGGCCTTGTGTAAGTGCTGAACACTGTTCATTCTAAACCTCTTAGCTGGTTGTACTCCACTGTCTCGATTAGTTTCTTCACCTGCATGTGTTGCTCAGTATTCTACTAACTCCTAGATGGGGATCCAATACATGTCTCTGGATTCCCTCACCATGCAGCATTTTGCTATACATACTCTGACCTGTGAACTTGAGTCACTTTTGGTTCTCTGGCTCTCAGTATTGTCTCTTCAACTCATAAAAATTTCCAGGCTCCACTTGTGTTCTTCTTCCTTTGATATAGTCTTGGAACCCTCTCAAAGTAGTAAAGGCAGGAAAATCATAACGCTCACCTCATTTGTTTTGTCACTCTTGGGAATCACTGATTTATGTCCAGTGTGTTGTAAACAGTTGATTCATATTTTCTCCCTCCTTAGCTCTCTCTTTTTTTACAAGTTTGAAGGTAAACGTAGTTGTTGTTATTATATTTTGGGTGTGGAATTCAAAATACTATTTTTGAAATTAAAACCCAAGAATATAATTTACATATTAATGTGAAAACTGTACTTGTTTTTGTTGCACAGATATTTAATTTTACGTCTATCATGAGTTGAGCAAACATAGAGTTTATTTTTTAACTACAGTGAGAAATATTTGTTCTTGTTCTTATTGTTTGTTAGACAAGAACAAACTTGCTCATACATGTATAAAGCCAAAAGCTTGAAAGTTGCAGCAAAAGATTCACCAGTTCTCACTGAATTACAAAAAAAACTCTATCCACAGACATCTAGAACTTGTCTAAGGGTGAATGTTTAAATCTTACCTTGAGTGCATGATAAGGCTATAACTCAAGAAGTTTTAACTCCTCTCAAAGTCAAATTCTCAGAGTGAACAGAAGATCCAAATAAAGCACCTCTTATCAAATCTTGCACTGTGTTCAAAGGGAAGGAAACTACTGGTAGTTTTGTCCTGTATCCCTCACAGGTGGTTTTCAATAATACTTCAGACTTACTGATATCTTTCCACATCCTCACACCCAAACAACTGTCAAGGTATTTTGAGACTTATTTATTTTTTTGCACACTGAATTTTCCAAAAATTCTGTTTCCTTTTAAATTCAAAAAAATATTTTTTTAAAAATCAGCACACTTTTCTCTAGGACCTTATAGTCTTATTGAATTGGTTTATATCATGAAAAATGTAGGCTAAATAGACTGACTCCATTCTTCATCTTCAAGATACTCAGTGAAATCTGCCCACTATGCTCTTGAAAATATTTCAGTAATTCATCTTTCAACTCAAACATCCTCGTAGAGAACTCTTTTGTTGTTGTTGTTGTTAAGCAGAGTTTTTTTTAAGTTTAATGGAATTTTAAGTTATCTTTATTTGAGTTTTTACAGTTTAAAAAAAAACCTTTCCCATATGAACTGGACTGAGTTTAATGCAATTAACTATTTTTGTAGCATTATCCAGAAATTTTTCACTTTAATTTCAAGAGTTTAAAAACAGAGACTCTCTGTAAAGAAATTAGTGTGTTTTAATAATTTTAGAATTTTATTTTTGTTTAAAGAAAGGCAAAAAATTCACCATAATCTGTCTTTGATCAGGCACAACTAATACAGAATTCAATAGAATTCTTCCAAACAGGAATGCTTTATAGTTATTAAGACAAAATATTAAATATGTATTGGCTTATGTTTGTTTGAGGATAATTCTTTGCAGTAGAAGCTATTTTCCTAAATATCACTAGTATTTACAGCTTTTACAAATGATACAGCATGACATTTATTGGTGAAATCTGTTAACTCATCAACTTGGCTAGAGAGCTTTTGTTTTCTAGTTTATTAGATAAAACCATTCAAACATCATGGGGCATGTCATAAATATGTCAATTTTTCATACTATTTCAAATTAGAACAGTTTCAGTTTCTTAAGAAATGTGGCAAAATATTTATTTTCCTTTTTTGTTTTTAGATAAGCAGCATCTTTACCTAGAAAATTTTTGTTTCTTGAATTGCTCATTTACTTTGGTTATCATTTCAATTTTTTGAGAACCACTGCTGTGTTTATATGTTTGTTTTCCCACAAATTATACATAATAGAAGGACAATTCGGATTACCAACCTATGTAAACTCATTAATAATTAGCTTTCTTTGTACAGATAAAGATACTTTATAACCTCTGTTGCACTAGTACAGTGACACGACTTAGAAAATTATGACTTCCCATCACTAACCTATTCAGAATTTTTCATAGGCCATAGCCTATGAAATTTTTTCTACATTTTTTCTCTTCTATTTTATACTTTTTCCTCACAAATTGCCAAGCTGGATAAATCAGAAATATTTGTATTAAAAAAAAGGGAAAAAATGAATAGTTAAAGAAAGAACATAAATATTAATGAATGGAAAAAAATCACAAAATATATGCCTCAATATACAATTAATTCACTTGTAAACTACACAATTCAAGTTTTGCAACTTTCACACCTATAGGCAAGTATAAAGGGTAGTAGAATCAATACAAATAAAAATTTCTTCTTCACAGCAACATTTTTCTTTCGATATTATGTTATACATGTAGAGTTGGTTTGCTCCTGTATGTCATTGGGACATAAGGTAGAGTTGGGGGAGAAATTTTAGAAAAGAGAAGCTAATATTATCGGCCTACCAGTCTCTCTCCTGTGCAAGAAAAAGCTCACCATATCGATGACACTTATCTCACATCAAAAGTGATAATAAACACAATGAATAAACATTTCTATTATTATTATTTTTTAATTGTGGGGTACAATTGAGGGTTAGGTATACAAATATTCATTGTACAGGTACCCTTGTTGGTGAGGTGTGCCCCCCACTTCCTCAGGCAGTTTCCCATACTGCCAGTCCCACATCCCCTCTCCTCCACACCCGCAGTTTCCCGCTACTGTCATTCCTTTTCTTATAGTATTACGATAGTTCTTTAAGGTGCGCTTATGAGTGAGAACATGTGATACTTAGTTCTATTATTCTTTATAATAAAGGCTTAAATGATTTATAAAGATATTGTTAAGTGATTGATGAGGATAAAAATTTCAAAACCCAATATTTACTTTTTTAATCATAATCTCTCACATGACTTCTAGTGTTTTATTTTACAATTACGTGTTCTGTGAAACATTAGTTGAAAAATGCTGATTCTTTTTTGAGGTCCCAAATTCTACCCCATAGTTCTGTGAAACCACCAGAAGTTCTGGTTAGTTTCTCAACTTTTTAAAAATGGGCAAACACTGCAGGAAAAAAGTAGCCCCAAATCTCTGGGTTGGCTTTTATTGATGATGTCCCCATAATTATTCACTGCCTTTTTAGGGTTTCCTTGACATCGAGCAGATATTTACAAATAACCTCCCTTTCTGGGTTACAGACTGGGTAACTTTTAAACAATATAAATTTATTTCTCACAGATCTGAAGACTGGTAAGTTCAAGATCAAAGCACCAATAGATTCATGTCAAAAGAAGGCCTATTTCCAGGTTCATAGATGGCAACTTTGTGCTTTATCCTCATATAGTGAAAGAGACAAGGCAGCCCCTGGGCCTTTTTAATAAGCATACTAATCCCATCTGTGAGGGCAGAGCCTAATTACCTTCCAAAACCTCACTTCCTAATGCTATCACATTGGTGGTTATGTTTCGACAGGAATTTTGGGGGGAATACAAACACGCTGACCATAGCATGCTCGTGACAAAAGGTCAAGTGTTACTCTTGAGTTTTGTCTTTACTTCCAGTCAACCACTAAATCACCTAATTCAACATAAAATATATTTTGAATATCCTTATTTGCTTATCTTTGTTAATATCGTTTCTTATGCCGGGCTCGGTGGCTCAGCCTGTAATCCCGTGCCTTTGGGAGGCTGAGGTGAGTGGATTGCCTGAGCCCGCGGGTTCGAGACCCGCCTGGGCAGCGAGACCTCATCTCTACAATAAATCAAAAAAATCAGCCGGGCATGGTAGTGCATGCCTATAATTCCGGCTACTTGGAAGGCTGAGGCAGAAGGATCACCGGAGCCCAGCAGGTGAGGCTGCAGTGGCCGCGAGCGGCCACTGCACTTCAGTCTGGGTGACCGAGTGAGACTCCAACTCAAAATAAAAATACTAAAAAATATATATATATATCATATCTTACTTATGAGTTACGACTTTAATCATTCAATGACTTCCCATTATTAAAGTTATGCTTTACTACTTTAATCATTCAATGACTTCCCATTACCTTAAAAAAAAAGTACAAAGTCCTTAGCTAGTTGTTCAAGGCCATTAATTCTTCTGACATAACTTCAAGTTTGTCAGTTTGATGAGGTCCAACTTGTCTGTCTTATCTCTTACGGCATGGGCACTTGAGGTTTTGATCAGGAATTGATTGCCAGTTCCAATTTCCATAAGACTATCTCCTGCATTTTCTAAGGTTTGAGGTTTTACAGTTAGATCTCTGATCCACTTAGAGTTGATTTTTGAGTATGAGAATGGGTAGAGGTCTTGTTTTAGTCTCCTGCATATGGTCAGAAGTTTTTCCAGCACGATTTACTGAATAGGTTCTTCTCTCCTCAGTGGTTGGTAGCAGAGGCTTTGTTGAAAGTGAATTGGTTTAGGAATTGAAGTTTTGCTTCTGGAATTTCAGTTCTGTGCCATTGGTCTATATGCCTGTTCTTGTACCAATACCAGACTTTTGATTATTGCAGTTTTATGCTAAAGTTTAAATTCTGGGAGTGTGATACCTCCTGCTTTGTTTTTGTTTTTTTGTTGAGGATTGTTTTGGAATTTCATGGCCGATTATGTTTCCATATGAATTCCTGTATTGTTGCTTCTAGGTATGAGAAAAATACTGCTGGTAATTTGAGGGGATTGCATTAAATCTGTAGATTGACATGAATAGGATGAATATCTTAACAATGTTGATTCTTCCAATCCATGAGCCTGGAATATTTTTCTACTTGTTTGTGTCATCTTTGATTTCTTTGGGCAGAGTTTTGCAGTTTTCATTGTAATGGACTTTCACATCTCTGGTTAGGAAGATGCCAAGGTACTGCATTTTTTTTGGTGACTATTGTGAATGGGATTGTGCTTTTTATTTGGGTTTCTGTTTGTTTATTGTTGGTGTATAGAAATGCTACTGTCTTTTGCACATTGATTTTATACCCTCATACTTTGCCAAAGTCCTTTATCAGTGCAAGGAAGTTTTTGACAGATAATCTTGGGTTTTTGAGATATAGAATCACATCATCTGCAAAGAGGGATAACTTGATTTCCTCTTTTCCTATTTGGATACACCTGATTGCTTTTGCTTCTCTGATTGCTCTAGCTAGTACTTCGAAAACTATGTTGACCAGGAGGGGTGAAAGTGGGCATCCTTGTCTTGTTCCAGTTTTCAGGAGAAATGGTTGCAATTTCTGTTTGTTTAACAGTATGCTGGTTGTGGGTTTCTCATAGATTACTCTTATTATTTTGAGGTATGTTTCATCTATGCCTAGATGTTCGAGAGTTTTTATCAAGAAGGGGTGCTGAATGTTATCAAAGCTTTTTTTTCTGCATCTAATGATATAATCATGTGGTTTTTGTTTTTTCATCTATTGATGTATTAAAATATGTTTATGATCTTACAAATGAACCAGCCTTGCATTCTGAGGATAAGCCTACTTGGTCATGGTGGATGATTTTTGAGATGTGTTGTTCAATCTGGTTCGCAAGGATCTTTTGAGAATTTTGGCATCTATGGTCATAAAGGATATTGACCTGTAAATCTCTTTCATTGTTGGATCTTTACCTGGCATGGATATCAATGTGATGTTAGCATTATAAAATGATTTGGGGAGAGTTCCATCTTTCTCAATCATCTGGAATACTTTCAATAGGATTGGTATCAGTTCCTCCTTGTATGTTTTGTAGAATTCAGGGCGTTTTTTGTTGGTAGTTTTCTTATGACATAGTCAATTTCCTGAATTGTTACTGGTCTATTTGGGTCTCAGTTTCTTCTTGTTTCAACCTGGAGAGGTTATGTGCTGTCTGAAAGCCCTCCATTTCCTTTAGGTTTTAAAGTTTCCATACAAGTGTACATAATAGTCTCTGATAATCTTCTGTATTTCTTCAGGGTCAGTTGTGACTTCATCTTTTGTGTGGCTGATTGTATTTCTTTAGGCTTTTTTCTCTTTTTCTTGGTCAGTCTAGCTAGGGGACCATCAATCTTGCTTATCCTTTCAAATAACCAGCTTTTCGTTTCATTTATTTTTTTTTATTATCTATTTGTCTTCTATGTCCTGGTTTTCAATTTTTATTTTGGTGATCTGGATTCTTTTTCAGAAGTTAGGGTGTTAGTGGTCTTGCTTTTCCAGCTTCCTTAGGTGACTTGCTAGGCTGTTAACTTGTGATCTTTCCATTTTCTTCATGTGTGTTTGAATTCCTCTCTTACTACTGTTTACATGGCATCCCAGAGGTTTTGGTTAGGTGGTTCTTCATTTTCATTTGTTTCCAGGTATCTTTTAATCTCTGCTTTGATTTCCGTGTTGACCCAGGAGTTGCTTAGATTCATGCTGTTTAGAGTCCACATCTTTGTGGGTTTTGGGGAAACTTTGTTGGTGTTGATATTTATTTTTATTCCACTGTGGTCTGAGAAGGTTTATGGCAGAATTTCAATCTCATGAAATTTGTTTATGCTTGATTTATGGACAAGGATGTGGTTGATCTTAGAGTATGTTCCATGTGGTGATGAGTAGAATGTATATTCTGTGGTCATTGGGAGGAGTGTTCTGTAAGTATCGATTAAGTCCATTTGGTCAAGAGTCACATTGAGGTTCCAGATATCCTTGCTGATTTTTTTGTCTTGAGAATTTGTCTAGGGTTGTGAGTAGGGTATTAAAGTCCCCAATTATGACAGTGTTAGATTCAATATCTTTTTTAAGTTTGCTTAGAAGCTGCTTTATAAAAGTTGGTGCTCCTATGTTGGGTATATATATGTTCAAAATGGATAATTCTTGTTGATGGATTGAACCTTTTATCATTATGTAGCGACTTTCTGTATCTTTTTTAATTTTTTTATAGTTTAAAGCATATTTTGTCTAATGTTAAGATCGCAATTCCTGCTTTTTTTGTGTTCTGTTAGCCTGAAATTTTGTTTCCCATCCTCTTTCTTTGGGTCTGTGAGCGTCCTTTCTGGTGAGATGAGTCTCTTGGAGACAACGTATTGTTGCCTCATGATATTTTATCCATTTTGCCATTCTATGTCTTTTTAGTGGTGCATTTAATTCGCTCACATTCAGGTTAATTATTGAAATGTGAGAGTTTATCCTGTCATGAGGTTCTTATAAAGTTGTTGTTGTTCCTGGTTGTTTATTGTCTTTCTTTTGATTTTTGGGTTGATTCATGTGTGTTTTCAATCTTTTTCCTGCACTCTTGTGAAGAACATTGTCGTTCTTTTTTCCATTTCTTCTGTGTTTAACACTTTCTTAAGTGTTTTTTGTAGAGTTGTTCTAGAGGCAGCATAAGTTCTTAAGGGCTGAATGTCTGGGAAAGATTTTAATTCTCTATCACTGATGAATCTTAACTTAGCTGGGAATGTTATTTATTCTTGTTGAAATTGTTTACCTTGGAGAACTTTGAAGATTGGGCCCCAAGCTCTCATAGCCTGAAGTGTTTGTTTCTGTAGATAAATCTGTTGCTATTATAATTGGTCTTCCTTGGTAGGTAGTCTGACATTTTTCTCTTGCTGCCTTTAGGATTTTTTCTGTTGTGCCTACTTTGTTTAGGTGAATTACTACGTGTCTAGGAGTTGGTCTTTTCATTTGTCATCTTACAGGGGTTCTCTGAATCTCTTGTGTTTGAATGGTCACATCACTGATGAGATGAGGGAAGTTTTCTTGAATAATTTTATAGAATGTATGTTCCAGGGTGGTCTCTCTCTCTCTCTTTCTGCCACTGGCAGTCCAATTACTCTTAAGTTCAGCCTCTTGAAATAATTGCTCATCTCATGAAGGTTTTGTTCTGTCTTTTTAAGCTTCTTTTCTATGTTTTTTGACAGTTTGGATTAGTTCTATATTTTGGTCCTCATACTTATCAGTTTGTTATTTTTTTTCACTCACAGTATTCTTTACTGCTGTTATCTCAGTTATCAACTCCTCCATTCTTTCCTCTTATTTCCTCAAGTCTATTAATCCTCTGTTAATGTCTTGATATCTGGGTTTGTAGATTGAGACCAGTCATTCTGGGGCCTCTTCATTGTTTGGGTTCTAAAACCTGTTTTCTCATTACTGACCTCCCAGGGGTCTGTGTGATACACATATTCTTCTTTTGGTTTTTCTTCATTTGTGTAGGTTTTCCTCCCCCACACTATTTTTTCCTCTTCTTTAATTATCTTGTTCAGAGTTGGAGGGTTGCTTTTACTTCTGTTTGCTCAGTCTCCTACTCTTTCTTATGTGAATCCTCTGGGTTTGTTCAATTCTGAAGGTGGACTGTGGGTTGAGTGCTGAACTTTTTGTAGTTTTGAGATTTAATTGAGGGGAAAGCTGTGATTAAGAATCTTTCTGCAGATCCCAGTATCCACCGACCTGGGTATGGGCACCCTGGAACCCACTTCCCACTGCCTTACAATCTGTCCATGCAGTGGGGGTATAGGTTTGCTCCCTTAAAGCATAATGAGGTAAGAAAAAGGAAAAGAATGGAAAAAGGAATGGGGGAGGCAAGAGCAAGGTGGTGAGAGATAAGAGAAAGAGGGAAAACAGACAGATATACTAGCTGACAAATGAAAAGAGACACAAAGACAGAAAAAAAATTTTAAAAATAAAAAACAAAAAACTAAAACATACAATCATACGAACACACAAAACCACAAAAACCTCCCTATTGATGTACTCTTCCCATACACATACAGGAAGTCTAGCAAAAAAATCAATAAAGTAAGAGAAACAATGCAAGTATGAGAACATTATCGAAAACAGAAAGAGAAAAAAAACAAACAAAAATGAGCAAAACAAACAAAAAACAAAAAACAAGGAACCAAACTCACTCTGAGGTGGTTCCTGTAAGTCCAATGTCCTTTCAACTCTGATCTCCAGCCCCTCCCTTCTGCTCTCAGTGCAGGCTGATAGGGTTGCTTTCAGCTTGGGTCAGATACCCCAGACCTACTGTGGAAGGAGGGTGGATCAGATCTGGACTCACCCAGCTTGCTGCCTGTCAAGTCTGTCACTCAGATCTGTCCTGTCTGTGTCTTATCCAGCATGTGGGAAGGGCTTCTGACTCTTCTAGTTTGATGAGATTACCTTAGGTCTCAAGTTGGAGGCTGGGCAGAGGTAGGCAGGGTAGCAGGTCTCTGCTTGGTCCTCGGACAGAGAAAATGGCTGCA
Organism: Cephalopachus bancanus; assembly: GCA_027257055.1. NCBI lineage: Eukaryota > Metazoa > Chordata > Mammalia > Primates > Tarsiidae > Cephalopachus > Cephalopachus bancanus. The sequence goes on along the minus strand of JAPVLO010000024.1, from coordinate 7,321,101 downwards.
GTCAACATTTCCTCACTGGGGATGTGGCTCCTCTCTGACTATCCCCAATCTTCTCTCTCCACTGATTGGATCCAGGGATCCTGCTGATTTGCTATAACAGGTGATGGTGTGGGCCAGACACCAGGCAATGATAATCAGCTGGATTAGACAGGCTCTTCTCAGGAGAGTTCCATGAACAGCAGACAATCCTGCATGTCAGTTGCTCCAATCTCAGGATGTTGGAGAGTTGCAGTCACCTTCAGAGGAGAACTCCAGTTAAATGCATTCAAGTCTCCCCTTCGATGGACTTTCACTCACCCACCAACAATTCTTGCAGAGAATCTTTATGCAGAGAATCTTTATGGACACTCGCTTTTGCAGAGACCTGTCCAGTTGTCATCTTGTGATTCTTCCCCAGACTATGATTTCTAAGACTCTTTTCTGTCCAGGATTTTTTTTTTAGAACTACACTTTATTTTTATCTTCTGAATCTCTGTATCTGACTCACCCATTAATGACAATCTGTTTAAAATTTAGATAATCGTATTTATCAGTTCTACCTCCCAAGCCATAACAAGAATAAATATAATATTCTCATCCTGTGCCATTTCATATTCCTGTGAATGTCATTCAAACAATAAAACTTGTCATCTGAGGCTCTCCTCTTTCCATCACTATCTTGAATATAAACAGTTATCATCTTTTTATTCACCTTTTATTACCTCTAAAAGGTTTTATGTTTTCCTTACCTCTAATCATCTTTGCCCAAGTTCAACTCTTTAGCATCTTTTGGCAGTTGGATTACTGTCATGACTTTCTTATTTCTTGTGAGAATCCTTCTCTTTCTTCTAGGCTATTCTCAATAGCACTGCAAAATAAATCTGTCTGAAAAGTCAAATACTATATTGGGCCCTGTAATTCCCTCTGCCATCTAATGCAGTGTCTTTGAGGTGTTCAATATTCAACTGCAATGAAAAAATTCAGTCAACACCATCTATTTAACTTCTGCTTCAGTAAACAAAATACTAACTAATTTTTTTAATATTATGTAGATGTTACTTACTGGTCACCTTTTCAGCACATTTGATGAACATATATTATGAATCAAGAATTATGCCAGACAAATAATAAAGATGGTAAATTAATAGATATTATTTCTACTTTAGTCTGAAAAAGCAAGCAAAAAACTCAGAAATGGAAACAGGCCAATCTCACACCCACAAAATTAATAATTCCAACTGCTAGACATGAATATAATGTTGTTACAATACAAAATATTGAAGGTTAACAAACAAATAAATAAATAAAAACCTCTGAATTTATAAGTAGGATAAGTTTTATAAGGTTTTGGACTGATTCTGGAAGAGTAACTATGATTATTATACATGAAGAACTAGAAGACAAGATTTGGGAGCAATAGAGACTAATATTTATCAAAGTACAAGTCAAAAAATTTAATGTATCAAAGAAGTAATAAAATTTCAATAGTCTAGGGAGTTGATGACTATAATAAAAGAGTAGGTGAGGAAAACATCTCAGAAGGAAGGGAAAAAGCCAGGAGGATCATCCCATTTCACTGAGGTCTCCTTCATTCACATACAAGTAGAAAATATTTGAATTTTGATTACAAATAATATATACAGAAAATCACTCTAAGCTGGCCTTTAACATTCAGATATTCTAAATTATTTGTGAATCTAAACATATTATTTTCTAGAAAGTCCAATTAAGTTTATCTGGTAGGAAAAATTCTAGGAAATTTAAAATTTCAGTGAGGAATCATTACATTGCTTCAATTGTTATAAATATTTAAATTACTGCTTCGAGACTTATAAATTAAAAAATGAATCTGAAATATAGGAACAAAAATGTGGATACTTCCTGGTGTTGCTTTAAATTGAAAGGTGTGTGTGTGTGTGTGTGTGTGTGTGTGTGTGTGTGTGTGTGTGCGCGCGCGCGCATGCGTGTATAATTTTTTTTCTTCAGTTGACGTCTCACTCCATCACCCAGGCTGGAGTGCAGCGGCATGCTCACAGTCACCCCAGTGTTGACCTGCTGGATTCAGGCAATCCTTCTGCCTCAGTCTTTCAAGCATCCAGGATTACAGGCGTGTACTACCATGCCCGGCTAATTTTTTGATTTATTGTAGAAATAAGGTCTCGCCAAGTTACCCAGGCCGTTCTCAAGCCCCTGGGCTCAAGCACTGCCCTCACCTCAGCCTCCCAAAGTGCTGGAATTATAAGCCTGAGCCACTGTGTCTGAAAGGTATATTATTGAATACTGAATTTAGAAAGCATGAAATTTAGTGGAGTTAGAATTATTAATCTAGCTCAAGAAATTTTTCTAAGGCCTAAGTTACATTTTTTGTACGTATCATTACTCATAATCTCTTCTTTGAGAAGTGTCTTGTCTGCTGTGAAATTCATGTTTTGTGGGTGGTATTTATATGATCACTAAACTTCATTCTCTTGGTGTATAAAATGCTCCCTGTTTGTTGTGCTGCTGCTCAGTCTGATCCCGCAGGCACAACTGTGAAATCTTTTTTTTATTTCCTTAAAATACTTTTTATTTCATTTTTTCTACTTACTGCAACTGAAATAATTCAATACTTAGTGTTTTCTGCCACATCTCTTTAATGTAACTTTAAAGCTAGGAAAAAAAACCTAAATAAATTCCAAATAAATTTTATACCCATAGAAGTAAGGAAAGTTTGGTGTTTTGTTTGTTTTTCATGTATAGTTAAATGAAAGTAAAATGGGAACTTTCGGAAAGCCTGAGAGAAATTAAGTTCTCATTTTTTGTGACAGAGATCATCTTTAGAAATATCCATTACAGCAAAAAAATTAATCAAATTCATGTTTTCCTAAATAATATTGCTTAAGATGAGGCAATAATTGTAAACATTTAAGATAATGTTTTAACATTAAAAATCAGATAAATAAGTAGTATATGGAAATGTGACACTGATTAAAGATGACTAATATTTTGCAACAATGTTTATTTTACAGGCAGAAATTTATTTGGAGACATTTTTTGCTAAGATAAAGTACACTTCCTACAGCATTCTATTTATTAATCATTCGAAGGAAAAACTGATGGTTAATGAAAAGTTGTATTAGCTTAAGGAGCATCTAACTGTACAGATTAAATTTGTTTGTTTGGTTAATTAAACTGCTTTTATTTTTATTTTCTTAAATTCCCAGATCAGCAATAGTAGGTTAAAAGCAGTAATGTATTTTTAGAAGTCATAGAAGATAGGCAGGACAGAAACCTCCTACAAGATACAGATATACTTCTTCAGAAATTAAAATTAAAAATAAAATTACTGGAAAAAATAGAGGAAAATAAGAGAAATGAAAAAGGAGAGATCCTCTTTATTTTGGATTCTATTCTATCTTGTTGACATTGGTAAATAGAATAAAATAAAAGCACTAAAACCTCCAGCATTTGCTTAACACCTTGAAGTGCATGTGAGATAATACTGTATGTTTATTTATTTATACAGGTAGAAAAAATTGAGTCCGAGGGAAATAAAAAAATAAAAGTTTGTTGTGACAAACTGACCTTGAACACAAGTCTCCTTACAACTGATCCAATCATCTTTTAACTCTGATATTTTAGGTTATGGGGGGGAGATTAAAATAATCTTTCTAAAGCAAAGATAATTATTAAGAGTATAGAAGAAATGCTTAAAAAGATCAATAATTACCAATACTAGATTAGACATAAATTATTAAATTATAATAGTAAAGCTAATTCAATGCAAATATAGACACTTAATTTAATAAAACATGTATAGATTTTAAAAATGTACATAAACACTCCTGCCAAAAAACCTAGTCCCAACTAATTTATCTTTAAGTCCAATTGCCCCGTGCACATGTTTGTTTGACTCTTAATTCTAACTATAACTTTTATAAGCAGTCAAACTTCAGTAAAATCAGCTCAAATGGTATGCTTGGGTTCATGTCTTCTGTTAAATTGTCAAAACATATAGCAAAAACCAACAAACTTATTTTATTTTCCATGTATTGAGATTTCTCAGTAACAAGTGTTACTAATCAGTCTAAAACATAATTTTAAAAATACTATAAGAAGGGGATTGGGCCGGGCTCAGTGGCTCAGCCTGTAATCCAGCGCCTTTGGGAGGCTGAGGTGAGTGGATTGCCTGAGCCTGTGAGTTCAAGACCCACCCGGGCAACTTGGCGAGACCTCATCTCTACAATAAATAAAAAATTAGCCGGTGAGGTAGCGCGCGCCTGTAGTTCCAGCTACTTGGAAGGCTGAGGCGGAAGGATCACAGGAGTCCAGCAGGTCGAGACTGCGGTGGCCGGGAGCAGCCACTGCACTCCAGTCTGGGTGACAAAGTGAGACTTCAACCCCCCCCCAAAAAAAAAAGAAAGAAAGGGATTGGCAGTAGTGGGAAACTGTGGGGGGTGGGATTGGCAGTTAGCAGTAGTGGGAAACTGTAGGGGGGTGGGATTGGCAGTAGTGGGAAACAGTGGGGGGGTGGGATTGGCAGTTGTGGGAAACTGCTAGGGGAGGGAGGGGCATACCTCATCAACAGGGTACTTGCATAATCTACATTTGTATACCTAACCCTGAATTGTATCCCACATCTTTATAATTTAAAAAAAAGGGGGAAAAATGAAATGGGTTTGGAAGACTCATCCAAAAAACATACATTTAGGCCATTTTATTCCACTGGTCAGTGCTGTTCAGCTCCTTCAAACACAGTCCAAATCACAATAAAATACTTGCTGAGCAAATTATCTGCAGTACCTTTTAAATTCTTTTCTGAAACTAGAAGCATATATTCATTTTGCTTCAGATAGCTCTTTGCTTTCTGGTATGTAAACGAATAAAATATTTTTTTATATGAGCTTGTTTTGAGGTTTAGTCAATAGACCTGTATTTTAAGTGTACTTGAGTGATATATAATTATGATTTCACACAATATTTGATATATGTAGGAAGAATAAACTTCCTCCATAATGCCATTTTAATTATCAGTGTTACAAAAATATGAGAGAAAAAACCTATTTTCTTCACTTCTTTACCCACTATTCTCATAAATGAGAGTTTCAGAATGTTCTGTTCATGTTTCTTCAAAATAATAAATGATTTAAAGCAGTTTTTCTCACCTCACTCCACAAGAAGGAAATCATTATGTTAAATATATGTGACTTGAAACTAGTGACCAGCAAGAAAAGTGATATTTGCTTTTACAAAGAAAATTATAATGCTTCAGAAGAAAAGATGCACAGCAACCTAAAAGTTTTTAAATAAATCTTGAATTATTGCATGTAGCATATTAGTGTTATTTTTTGAATCAGTCTTTCAATTATAGCAAATCAGAAAAGAGGCAAAATGCAAGCAGACATAAGCATTTGACAAGCTAAATGGAGGGAAAGTTGCACCTGAATGTGAATCAGGGAAATGAAAATATTTCTCAATACTTACATTTCCGGAGACTAATGGTCTCTTGTAAGAGCAGCCTTCCAGCACCTGTTTCTCTCCCAGTGTGACTTCTTTAACTCACAAAGAGAAATGAACGCTATAAAGGGAAATTGAGATCTATTTTCAGTGGTTTTTTTGGCTTCTATGAGTATTAAATGTATTTTGCTTTTCATTGAGCATGAAATGATTTCTATCACCTAAGAGTCACATTTTGTGAAAATTCAGGAAAAAGCACATTGTGATATTAAAAGACTGTAAAGAGAGCAATGCATTTGGTCTGTGAAAGTGATCATAAAATTATTTACCTAAGTCACTATGATCAAAACCTCCCTATATATATACAAATATAATATTTAAAAGATAACAGCTACAAATTATTTTTATAAAGGAAGCACAGTATGCTAAAGATTCAAGGTCAAAAACAATTCTGTACTTTTTCCTTAACTGTGAGAACATTTGAAGGTCTACATGTCTAGAACATTGCTTTAAAATTTAGATAACACTTGTTTGAAAGTCATCCGTTACCAGGTTTTTTTTTTCATTTAGTAATCATAATGTGGACGTGAATATATGCATATATTTTGCCTATATATATGCATACACATATATAAACATATATGCATAGACACAAATTTTTTGTGTATATTTATATATATTTCCATTATATGCTATTCATTTTCTGTTTTGTGTTCTGTTTGAATTCATGTTTAAGAGTGTTCTATTAGCCTGAATAGTAGATCACAGAATTTCTGCCATACCATTTTCATCCTATCAGAACAAATTTAACTCTTAGGCCACTTTTACTTTTGTTTTCTTTCCTCACAAGTAAGTTAAATGAGGCAAGTGAACATCTGAAAAAGCTTAAAATTATTTTAGGACTCAGGATGCTACTTCAAGAAAGATAAGATAGAAATAGTTTTGAGAAAGATTTGTAAATAAAAGGGAATAATTTACTCAGTCTTGATATGCTCTTTCTGTCTAGAAAGCTAAACATTTCTAAAATCTCACAATACCATCTCCTGTCCTAATGAGTTATTTTATTAAATTTCACAATGTTCCTGTAAAAATCAGCACCAAAAAGTGAGACAATCTAGGTGCCCAGGTACATAAGTTTAGAGTATGGAAAAATGGCATACTGTTTCTGAGGACTTGGGGGTTTCTTAAATATATTGTTATTTTGCCACTCTGGGGACCAAAGGAGTTGTCTCTCAAGATACGAAGTGCAAGGTATTTTTCTTTTTTACCAAGAAGAAAAAAATATGAGTCCTGGTTATGGACAATAGTTAAATCATTTTGAGGAACAAGAAGCTGCTTTTGAGTCATAATGATTATTATAATATCTGCAGTATAATGAAAATAATAATGTTTATTTCCAAAGAATGTATTGAAAGTTAATGTAAAAATGCTTGCAAAGTGTGCTCAGCACATAGTAAATAATGAGTAAATAGTAACAGTAAATAGTAGCAATAATTATTAAATAATCGCATTTATTAATAATACATGCTAGGATACAATTTATTTGCTATGAAAGTATAAAGAAAGTTCGGCTCACCTAGATAAAAATAAATTGGGGCTAGTCTTTTGAGACATTCTCAAAGGTGAATCACCCATCTTTCAACAGAGTTTTGAAGGAAGAATAGTACATGAAGAAGTGATTCAGTAATAAAGAATTACATGGAAAAAAATCAAACCAGTACCAAATCCAGTGTTATGTTCAACAATCACTAAATATTTCAAATTTTGCCAACCCAATGTTTACATATGAAAATATAAAAATGTAGGAATGTTAATATGCTACATTGTAATTTATGTGTCACTGTTTAGCTTCTCTAAATACTTTGCAATTTTATTGAGAGTAGTGACTTTGTCATAAGCATCTCAGTAACCCATACTCCCTATTCAAGCACAATGAACATTTGATAATTGAGTGAAAAAAATGAATAAGATATGGTCATCCTCTGCAGGATACATGTGCTGCAGAAGAGGAAAGCAAGTGATATTAGAGCAGAAAATTAATAATTTCAATGTAGGGAGATGAAAGAGACATGCACAAAGAAATATGGGAGCAAAGAGGAAGAGATGATTATCTGTGTGGACAGAAATACAGAGCTATAAGGCAACTAGGGAGGAATTTGGAACAGCCAATGATGGTTTTTGTGAAGTATATTGTTTGTTGATGCCATCTCAAGGAGCTGGTAAGTGAAGAATGAAATGAGTAGCATATGTCCATTTGAGGGCATAAAGCTGTGAAAGAAGATGATAGCAACAAGAGGCTAGGTCCTGCAGAAGCAAAATTAAGTATGCCCAACAGGCCCCTGGAAATCAACTGATACAAAGTTCTCACTTTCTCATAGTTAGAAAAGTTATTATTTATCCATAGAATAAGTAAATAAAGACCTTGAGACAATGGTAGAAGCCTCATTACCAGTAGTTCTAAGACAGATCAGAAATGGTAAGAGTTCCTAATTTATGGTATACATGAAGAAAATGTATGATCCAGTAAGCAAAATCAGCTTATGTTTACTTGTTAGAATGTATCTCCTGTCATTAGTTCCACATGCACAGGTTGATGGGACGTGCAGTAAATTTCTCCTGATATAATTAAACACACCAATGTCCTTTTCATTGTTTCAAACTTGTCAGCTTCTTCTTTCCATTCAATTGTAATTTGGGGGGACTATAACTTGTATTAAATCATTTGTTCAGATTGCTAGTGAATATCAATATGTTCTGTCTGGATTTCCTCTTTAGGGTCAATGTACGCATCTCCGAGCTGCTGGAAATATTGGCAGCTGATGGTTCATATTGTGTATCCTTCATGGGGAATTGTCATTGGCCTCGTCTAATTTCTACTACCTTGCACAGGGTTCAGTCTGCAACCAGTAATTGGCTGATGCAGGGATATAAAGCCCCTCTTGCTTATCTCCATTCTGAACAATTATTATTTAACTCCAGAGTTTTTCATAGAAATAGTCAAAACTTCACTTTCAGCTAGACTGTAAGACAGGTTCTTTCTCTGTTCAATCTTGACTTCCTCAGTTTCTCACAGGAATATTCCTCAGAACAATTCTCAGTAAATGTTCTAGTACAACTATTTGTCCCAGAGCTTGCTACTGAAGAGCACAATTCAAGACAGCCTCTACCAAAGGTAGTTCCAGGAAGCATAATCTAATATGGAATTTGAGAAATTGATCTTTTGCCAGCTAGCTTGCACTGAAAAGCCTTAATTGATAACAAATGATGCCAAGCCTATGGAATGCTATTGCAGTGCAATTGTTAAAAACCTTACTAATGGTTAACTGGAATGAGATGTCAGTAGTAAGGGACATTCCAGCTGGTACAATATCTTTGCCACTGGAGAAGTATAACAGGATTGGAAATTAATCATAAATACTATGGGAATGTATGGGTGCTGCTGACTTCCACTGATTGTTGAAGAAAGGTAAGTACAAGGTTAGGGTTACTAATCTCCACCTCAAAGCACAGTGTGAAGCCAGAGTGGCTCTTTGGTAATCTGAAATGCAGACAGACCAGTGAACCAGGCTTGACTATAGCAAAGGAGCTTCAGAAATTGTTGAATTCTCAGTTCCAGGAGATCTAAACTAAAATAAAAGCCATAATAAGAAAGAAACAAGATTCTCATGTTCAAATTAGGGAATCTGATTAAGTACAGTCCTAAAACTTAAAATCTCAGCTTCCCCTGAACTCTCTGGGCCTGCTGAAGTGACCTGTTCCTTTTTGTTAAAAGATTATGACTCCCACCTGAAGACAATGCAGAGGCTCAGATGAGTCAAGCACATTTACAGGATCATTCCCTCCTAACACTCCAACAAATAATGTAGGTTATAGCCCAGTTTCACAGTAAAAAAGAGAGAGTTTTTACCAAAGTAGCTGCAAGAGCTAGACAACATATACTGACAGAAACTAAGAAAACATGTATGTATGAGGTTGGCATCTGAGGATATGTAACAAATTTGATAAATTTGTTTGTCTATATGTAGTAGTATATATATTATCATAAAATTTTAACAGCCTAGTAAGAACCTCAAAATACAGTGCAAAAAACTATTACAATGACTGCTGGATGATTGGGGAAAATATTAAAAAGATGTCTCGGAATAAGTGAAATAGACATATTAGAACTGGCATGGCTGACAGTATAGGAAATGACTAACGGGCCCCGAGAAGTGACCATGTTAGAGCATATATACACACATAAGACTGAAAACACCTGCCAACGAACTTGCTCCAGAAGGCCCAGAGGACACTCTAGATCAATTTGGTAAGGATCTTTTTGTTGACAGTATACATTGCAAATATATTTTTAAAATGCTCTGTACATTGATTTGTTAACATCTTTAAGAAAAAAAAAATTCTGGCTATTGAGAGACTTCCTAGCCAATTCTTAAACATAAAAACGCCCCAGCCAGGAGCATGTCTTTGATATGCAAACTAAGCAATCCAGAGTCCTAAGGCTTCTATCTGGCATGCATACTCTAGGAAACAATATTTTTCTGTCTTCATCATTTCAGGGCTGGGGACTAGGCAACCAGAAACTACCAATACCACCCAAAGCCTGCCAAAATTATTCAGGCTAGCCAGTCCTAAACTATTTATTCATCCTGGTGTGCTTTGCCTTTCCCTCAGAAACTCCAATAAAGGTGACCTAATTCTACCCTTTGCTCTTGTCTTTTGCCTCCTGACCACACTGGAGCCTTTCTCCTCATATGGTCCTACATAGCATGCTATGCTTTCTATCTTTAGGAACTGTGAGTATAACAAATTTGTTTTGTTTTTGTTTTGTTTTTTCTTTCTGAGCCTCTCTTCTATCTTCTCTTTTGACCACATTAAACTGATAATCTCATTTAAAAAAAAACCACATTCTTCTCTAACTTGAGTTTGAAAGAACAAAGACTTAGTGGGCAGAACCACCACAACCAAAACCTAATATTTCCAATGACAGTAAATCCACCTGAAGTTCCCGTACTTCCCTGGTTCTGTAAACCCTGGGAACATAGCAGTGTACTGATTGGTAGTTATGAGCCCCAAAACAGTTTAATACAGGGAGTAACTTATCCTGTGTTGAGGGGACCCCCAGTGTGAGGAACTATATCTATAGGAAGTACTCAGTTTCTAGAAGTGAAGGATATAGAAAGGGAATGAGTGACCTATAAAGAGCATTGATGTTTTACTATTGCATCCAACAGAAAAAGATCTCATTTTTAACACTATATATGTTCAAAGAATTTAATTTGTTTTGTTTCAACCATGTTAAAAAAATCACAGCAATGTATTATGACCAGTGTTTTCTGTAGTTCCCAAAATGAGGTAGATTTTCAGTAAGAATTTATTGTAGTAATAAGTAAGAAAATCAAAATCAAAGCTAATAAAAATTGTGATTTATGCTTATCTCCAACTTTAACTCTGCTTTTATATTTTCAAAATATACATTTATTTTCACATAAATCATTGCATGTCAGCAAAATGATAAGGTGCTTTATGAAAAATGCAATAAATCATCCTTCGTTAAGTTTCTAGATACAATGCAATTCAATAATTTTAAAAAATTGTTAGTGTTCATATCCTACTTTAAAAAATGATTAATGTCAGATGTGATTGGAAACACAGAGTAGTATATAATGTATTTGAATCTCTTAGTGTGTCTACTATCAATCTTTCTCAAATCAAGAAATATGTTTGTTAAACTTTATTTTATTACACTTTAAATTTTATAATAATTTTAAGTTTTATTACATATTTAACAGCTTGGTAATTTCCTTTCTAATTTTTTTTACAGTTCATATTTGAAAGTTCTTTCTTTGTTCTAATAGCTTTAAATTTTGTCTTTTCTTAGACAATAAAATCTAGATAATAGAAAAATTGTTTTTTTATAATGTCTTGGTTTCCAGGAAGCTTAAAGTAAATCTTTGCACTAAATTGCTGCTTCTAGACCCTGTCTATATTTTTGGCACATGTAATTTCTTTGATTTAATATGAATCTTCCTCTTTTAGCTTTATTTTAGTGATTTGTTATATAAGTGTCTCAGACCTTTTATTGATTTTGATATGTTTTGAAAAATAACAAAGGAGGATAAATCGATTACTTCTCTTTTTCTTTCTTCTGAGCAATTATATCTATTACAAATAATAAAATTGTGAATTTGGGTCAGTAAAACTGCAGCATGGAGCAAGGATGATGATCAGATTTATAAATTTGTTCATTATGAGCTAACAATAAATTAATTACTGACAAGCAGGGAAGAGCAACTAGCAAATAGATGAATGAAATTGAAAATAAGCTGAAGCATGCTTTCTGCTCACTGAAGGCCTAGCAAATTACAACATGTGATTATTTTATAATATACTTTGCTTTAATGGTACCTTTTTTTATACTATCAGTACTGCTGTGACATTACCTTGATATCCTCCAATTTATATTTCAATTCTTTAACCTTGCTTCTGAGGGTCAGAATTTTCTGGAATCAGTTGAAACAACTTGCAATTTTCCTCTGCTATAGACCGAATGTGTATGTCTGCCCCCCATGATTCATGTGTTGAACTCTAATTCCCAATGTGATGGTATCTGGAAGTGAGGCCTTTGAGTATTGAGTAGGTCATGAAGACAAAGCCCTCGAGAATGGGATTAGAACCCAAATAAAAGAGACCACAGGGGGCTCCCTCAGTTCTTCTGTCATGTGAAAATATAGAAAGAAGATAACAATCTATAAATCAGCAAGTAAGTCCTCACCAGACACTGAATCTGCTTATACTTTGATCTAGAAATTTCTGGCTTCCAGAACTGTGAGAAATAAATTTATGTTATTTATAAATCACCCAGACTATGGTAATTTGTTATAGTAACCTGAATGAACCAAGGCTAAAAATTGATACCAACAAGTGCCAGTCTTGCTATACATATATTTTATATAACAATTATATAAAAATGTGAAAGTGGCTGTGGAATTGAGTAATGAGTAGAGGCTAAAAGACTGTGGAAGAAGCCAGGCTCGGTGGCTCAGCCTGTAATCCCGTGCCTTTGGGAGGCTGAGGTGAGTGGATTGCCTGAGCCCGCGGGTTCGAGACCCTCCTGGGCAGCGAGACCTCATCTCTACAATAAATCAAAAAATCAGCCGGGCGTGGTAGCGCATGCCTGTAATACCGGCTACTTGGAAGGCTGAGGCAGAAGGATCGCTGGAGCCCAGCAGGTCGAGGCTGCGGTGGCCGGAAGCAGTCACAGCACTCCAGTGTGGACGACAGAGTGAGACTCCAACTAAAAAAAAAAGACTGTGGAAGACCGTGCTAGAGAAAGCCTACATTGTTATAAATGGCTCAGTAAGGTAATTCTGATGAGGGCTCAGAAAGAAAAGAGGGGAGCTGTAGAGAAAGTCTCAATCATCTTAGAAAATGCTTAAGAAAGAATAAAGAGACTGTTGGCAGAAATATGTATAAATGATAAAGGTCATTATGATGAGGTCTCAGGCAGAAATGAGGAACATATTATCAGAAATTGGAGGAAAGGCCATCTTTGTTATAAAATGACAAGAGCTTGGCTGAATTGTGTTTGTGTTCTGTGTTTTGTGGAAAATAGAGCTTCTGAGTGATAAAATTGGATACTTAGCTGAAGTTATTTCTAAGCAAAGTGTTGAAGATGCAGCTTGGGTCTTCCTGATGCTTATAGTAAAATACAAGAAGAGAGAAGTGACTTAAAGATGAAATGTTTATGTAAAAAGGAAATAGAATTTAAATATTTGGATAATTCTCAGTTTATTCATATTAAAAAAAGTGAGAAAGCCGGGCTCGGTGGCTCAGCCTGTAATCCCGCGCCTTTGGGAGGCTGAGGTGAGTGGATTGCCTGAGCCCGCGGATTCGAGACCCGCCTGGGCAGCGAGACCTCATCTCTACAATAAATCAAAAAATCAGCTGGGCTATGGTAGCGCCTGCCTGTAATTCCGGCTACTGGGAAGGCTGAGGCGGAAGGATCGCCGGAGCCCAGCAGGTCGAGGCTGCGGTGGCCGGGAGCGGCCACTGCACTCCAGTCTGGGCAACAGAGTGAGACTCCAACTCAAAAAAAAAAAAGTGACAAAGCATGTTTGGAAATGAACACTCAGGGGGTGGTTAAGAACAATTTGGTTAGGGGATGACTATGGTGTAAACCACAGGCCTAATCACCTATCTCAACATAAGTCAGGCATTATTTTACAAGACAAGGGTATAATGGCTTCAAAGGCAATTCAGAATTAATCATGGCTGCCTCCTTGGTTTCAAAAAGAGGATCATCATATCGTTTTCAACCGGTCAGATGGCCTATTCCTGAAAAAATGGGGACAGGGTCATCCAGAGTTCAAGGAACCCAACCTCTACCTAAAAAAGCTATGGGTCTCAGTGGACCTTCTCAATGAGCCATGGGAGTGACATCACCATCCCCAGTAGACCTAGAGGGCAGAGCATCAAGCCAAAGAGGATGATTCTTGAGTCTTCCAATTTTACAGGTTTGCCCTGTAGTTTGGACTTACCTGGGATTTGTTATTCCTATCTTCTTTTCTACTCTCCTTTTGAAAGGAAAATGTCCCTCCTATGCCTGTACCCTCACTTATATCAAATTTAGATGATATTTGGATAAGTTGTTTAGACTTTTGAGTTGATGCTGGAATGAGTTAAGACTTTGGGATAAAATGAATATATTTTACATGTGAGTAGGACCTAGATTTGGGGATGCCAGAGATGAAATGCTAATGACTAAATGTTTATGTCCCACTCATTTATACATGCTGAAACATAATTCCTAATGTGATAGTGTTTAGAGGTGGGCCTTTAGAAAGTGATTATGTCATGAATAGGATTAGTGCCCTTGTAAGAGACCCTAGAAAGCTTTCTTGCCCTTTCCTCCACGTGAGGACACAGCCAGAAGTTGACAGTCTATGAGATATAACTAGGTCCTCAGGAGATATCTGCCAATACTTGAACTTACCAGTCTCTGGAGCTATAAGAAAGAAAGAAGAAAGAAAGAAAGAAAGAAAGAAAGAAAGAAAGAAAGAAAGAAGGAAGGAAGGAAGGAAGGAAGGAAGGAAGGAAGGAAGGAAGGAAGGAAGGAAGGAAGGAAGGAAGGAAGGAAGGAAGGAAGGAAGGAAATTTTAATTGTTTATAAGCCACCTAGTCAGTGGTAATTTTTTAGAAGCAGCTTGAACAGACCAGTACTTGAATAAACAGTTCCTTTCCTTAAGTACTCCCACACTTTTGTACAATTTTGAAGTCCCTCCTTTATTCAGTTGCATTCAGTTACAGAAAATAAGCTACTCTACTTATAGATTTTTAGAGAAAAATCAGATGCTTACACATTACTACAAGTATTGAAAAGGTGCACTCTAGATTAGTTTTAAATTAGTTTTTTTTTGTTTTTTTTTTGAGTTGGAGTCTCACTCTGTCGCCCAGACTGGAGTGCAGTGGCCGCTCCCGGCCACCGCAGCCTCGGCCTGCTGGGCTCTGGCGATCCTTCCACCTCAGCCTTCCGAGTAGCCAGAATTACAGGAATGCGCCACCGCACCCGGCTGATTTTTTTATTTGTTGTAGAGATGAGGTCTCGCTGCCCAGGCGGGTCTCGAACCCGCGGGCTCAGGCAATTCACTCACCTCAGCCTCCCAAAGGCACGGGATTACAGGCTGAGCCACTGAGCCCGGCTTAAATTAGTTTTAAAGGCAGTCTTCCAGCGTGAACTACAGATAAAATTGTTAGGAGAAACCACTACTCTGTCACAAGTAGAAAGGTGGCAAACAAGACTTTAATTTATAAGGACATCAAGTAAAGCTGTAGTTCTGAAGTCAGGAATCAGCCATAACCACTTCTTAATACTCCCAAATTGTGACAGGACACAGTGCACTACTGTAGAAAAAGTAAGCTACTCCACATCAGAAGTTGAGAATACAAATAACTAAAGCTCTAGGAAGATGTCCTCTGCTGTTTCAAATCTTGTATGAGTACAACTAATTAATATACAGAACTCTAGCTGTAAGCAGAACTAGAAAAAAAAAGTTGCTGTTGCTTTTATTTTATTTTTATACTTTTTGTTTCCACGGAACAGGAAGACATGCAAGGAGGATGAAATAGGTGCTGATTGTCTATTCAGCAGCTTCACTCTCCCTACCTGCCTATGCTGATGTTGTTGAGACAAGTGGCTAGTGAGCGTAGTGAGTGTGGTATTTATAACATATTTATAACACAGTATTCCATCCTCTCTGAAAGGTCTATTTTTAGAAAATTCAGAGTTTATGCAAGCGTCATGTGTTAATATGTATTTCTTAAAACTGGAGATAAACTGATTTTAAACTTGTCATGAAAAGAATAATGAAAGGTGCTGAAAAAAGAGCATGTATATAAAATGGAAAGTATGTCTGTTAGGAAGAAAAAAGATAAGATAAAATTAAGTCAGAGTGTCAATAGGGAAAAGATAGCATTTTCAATAAATAGTGTTGAGTCAGTTGGATGCTTACGTAGAAAACAAAATTATATTTTGACCCCAGCTTACATCAGTTATAAAAATCAATTGCAGATAGCTTGAAGAGTGTGTGACAGGAAAAACAATAAAGCGTTTAGAAAAAAATATAGGAGCATATCCTTGTGACCTTAAGCTGAGGAGTTTTCTTAAATGAGACACAATTGAAATTCTAATCACAGAAATAAAATAAATAAATTAGAATATATTGAAATAATAAACTTTTTAATCAAAAGATGACATTAAAGAGTGAAAAGGCAACAAACAGAATGAGAGAGTTATTTGCTATACATATATCTGATAAAGGATTCATGTCCAGATAATATTTTGGCAAAAGAACAGAGCAAACACTTAAAAAAATATATATGAGCTGGGCACAGTGGCTTATTCCTGTAATCTGAGCTCTTTGGGAGACATAAGCAGGAGGACCACTTGAGATCAGAAGTTCAAGACCAGATTGAGCAATATAGCAAGACACTGTCGCTACTGAAAATAGAAAACCCAAAAATTAGTCAGCCATGTTGATGCATACCTATAGTCCAAGCTACTCAGGAGGCTGACTGATGTGGAAGGATAATTTGAGCACAGAAGTTCCAGGTTGTAGTGAGCTGTAATTGTACCACTAAACTCCAGCCTGGGTGACAGAGTGAGATTCTGTATCAAAAAGAAAAAAAGAAAAAGAAAATATACAATGAACAATGAACAGTAAAGTAAGTAACTTAGTCACTAGAGGAATTCACATTTAAAACAGTTTGGTATCACTAAATAATCTTCAAAATGACTTTTAAAAGGCGGAAAATAAAGTTTATTAGTAAGGATGTGTAACAACAGCAATTTTCATAAACTGCCCTTGGGATTTAAAATTATTATATTCCTTTTAGAAAAGTGCTTGGCAATATCTGTTAAAACTTAATATATTCATGTTTATGACACAGCATTGTCATTCATAGCTATCTACCTAAGAAAAATATACATAGGATGATCAAAAGTCATGTGAATATGCATGAAAATGAACTTTTTGTAGCTACTCACTACATTATGCATGGATGTCACAGCCTAATGTTGACAGAAAAAGTCAGGGGAAAAAATAGTGAATATACTATGATTCCATTTATATTAAGTACCCAAACAGCACTAGTCTATAGTGTAAGAAATCAGAATATTGGGAGTAATAGTGACTAATAGGTGGAGGGTTTAGTTTCAGGGTGCTGGTATTATTCTGTTTTCTGAGCTGGGTATTGTTTAAATGAGGATATTATGTATATAAAACTTTTTCTAGCTATTTCTCTCTCTCTCTCTCTCTCTCTCTCTCTCTCCATATATTTGTGTGTGGGGGTATGAATGTATGTAACCATACCATGGGGAGAGAATTTCAACATAATTTTCTGGTTATGTTGATTTGAGCAAATAAATAAAGTTATCTACACATTATTGTTCAGAATTACTTAATCTTTCTATATCAAAGTTTACTTATCTAGAAAGTGGGGAGAATAATAATACTTGCTTCATCAGGGTATTCAACATTTGTGCTCCTTAAAAGTTTTCAAACATCACTTAGCTGAAACCCATTTTAATTTTTTATATTGACATGTAGTAAGAATAATTTATAAAGTAATATTTTATAATAAAATAACATGAACTTTATCAGTTGTATTAGGCTAAATTTTACTGAAGTTATAAATCTCTAGCATAGATTTTTTAATGAATTAAATAAAATTAGGTCATTGGTGGGCTTTTCTTCTTTTAGCCCCATGATCACACTGTATATAAATGTTTCTTTCCAGCTAAATAGAAAGCTTCTGGATGTCCAAAGTCATGTCTTTGTTTGTGGCTGCATTTCTAATGTCAGGCCCTTAATGGCCCTTAACCTTAGATACAAGTTTTTGCTCAGTAAATATTAGTTGAATAAATAAACAAAAGAGCAAGTAAATGATTAAATGAGTACGTGCAGTTAATAGGCATACACCTTTATACTATTTATCCTAATTGCCCATGTTAAAGTCTTAGGATATTTTAGAGAAGCCAATGAGTGATGGCCATACCACAGTACTAAGGAAAACATAATAAAGAATAAAAATATTTCCATTAATAAATGAAAATGTACAAAACATGACTTTGCTAGGAAATTCATTTGTGAAACCTCAGAATTATGTCTCCAGTTATTTCATCTTAATATCTCTTATAGTCACACTGAGGTGTGGCTGTTGGTGAGGAAGAACACTTCATCATTCTGGGTTCAGGATGACACTGAGAAAGTAGGTCCATTTACCAAGAACAAGACAATTAAGCTTTCAATGATTGAGGATATCTGTATAAGAGATAAGTCAATCTTGCAAATTAATCAACAAATGGTAATAGATACTTCAATTCTTCAAGATGAGAGCTCAGCCATTGGAACACAGCTATTCTCTCAGTAAACAAAGCAGTAGACAGATGTTAATTCAACTTTTGTATTTTCTTATGTAGTAACTGATATATGTATAGCAATAATTGGGTTTGAACAATCAGTCAACAAGAAGGGCTGATGTATGTAGCAAATGTGTACATTTCTTTCTAGAATTGAATCAGCTTTTCTTTTTAAAAGTTAGTGAAATCATGAAGAAAAATAGTAGTGCATTTATGTACCTTTGGTCATTGCAGGAAGATTATCCATTTCTGAAGATACTTAGTAACAGGACACTGGAGAGCAGGGAGAAAGGGAGAGAGAGGTTTTATGTATTTTCAAGAAGTCACAAGTCACAGGATTTTCTTTGCTTCCTAAAGAGTTCCAAATGTCCCAGCAACAGCATCCAGATCAACCAACCTCTACTGAAAATGTTTTTTAAAACATTTAGTATATAACTTGGAGAAATATTTAATTTTCAATAAATTTTCAAATTATTAGTGTCTGACTCAAGAAGTATATTTATCAAGTAATTGCCGTTGTGCAAGATGAAGAATGTTATATAGTTTATGTTTATGTTAATCAAATTTTGGTCCATCTATTAGAATTCCTTGACTAAAAATAAACTGGCATCTAGAATATACAAATAGCTTCAGTTGGTATCAGAAGGTGCATTACATTTGTTTTCTCGTCAGTTTTTAATACTTAATGAATAAAATAAAAAATATGCTATTATAAAGTTAGTGATTATCAACATTTATTTTATGCAATCACACTCAGGCAAACTCAGTGAAATGAAATTAGACTTTCTGATTTTGTTATGTTTCCACATAGTGTTTGTTAAATGGCATTGTTCTCTAAATAGCTAACAAAAGATTATTTCATTGAAATATTACTGACTATAGTAGTGTCAGAGAACCCAATCGAAATTGTATTTTCTTTTTGGGGAAAAGCTTTCCAAGGGAAGGTTCCCACACGAGAAAGTTCTTTGTCCACTTCTTCCCTGGGATATAGCCTTAGAAGTAGAATTTCCACTCTTCAGAGACAGCAGAGAAGGACCAGGAAGAGTAGTCTCTTTTTTTTTTTAATAATCATACCTTTCAAAGTTTGTTGAAATAGTAATAATTTTTTGCTATTTATTTATTTTTGTATGTATAGAATACATATTTATATATTATCTCTGTACATTTTTTCATTATGCCACCTATAGGGAGAATTAATTTTTATTGATGTATATATAGGAAAGTTCACAGATTGATAACTTTTTGACAGGTGAGAATATTCCAGTAATTGCCTCACAGAACAGACATTCATTCATTCTATCCTTTGATCTTTGAGTGCCTACTAGGTACAGGCACTACTAATTACTTTGAGTGCTAATGTGGTAAGAAATCACAGACAATTAAAAAACACATGAACAAACAATTATTGATGATAATTAATAGCAACCAGGATGCTGGGCTTGGTGGCTCAGCCTGTAATCCCAGCACTTTGGGAGGCTGAGGTGAGTGGATTGCCTGAGCCCGAGGGTTCAAGACCCACCTGGGCAACTTGGCGAGAACTCATCTCTACAATAAATCAAAAATTAGCCGGGCGTGGTAGCGCGCATCTGTAGTTCCAGCTACTTGGAAGGCTGAGGTGGAAGGATCACCGGAGCCCAGCAGGTCGAGGCTGTGGTGGCTGGGAGCGGCCACTGCACTCCAGTCTGGGCGACAGAATGAGACTCCAACTCAAAAACAAACAAACAAACACACACACGAAAAAACAACCAGGGCACTATAATAGAGGTTAACAAATAGGATCTACTTTAAATATTGTTTGAATTTTACCCTACTACCATATATGCTAGATATGTTAATGGAAAGAGGAAAGCAATTGATATTCACTTTAATTGTTCTCTCTGTATTCCTAATTTCTCAAACCTTTTCTGTTTGGGGATGCATTTTAAAGCTTAGCTATTTAAAGTAGAACATTTGGTATTTTATGTCTCCATGAAATAATTTAACAAAAATCTTTACTGTAGCTTAGTGATCTTAATGATCTAAAGTTCCTTAACTCTCCTGATGAGAGGCATATTACTTTAATAAGAAACTTTTAAAAGGTTGGAATGAAGCCGGGCTCGGTGGCTCAGCCTGTAATCCCGTGCCTTTGGGAGGCTGAGGTGAGTGGATTGCCTGAGCCTGCGGGTTCAAGACCCGCCTGGGCAGGGAGACCTCATCTCTACAATAAATCAAAAAATCAGCTGGACATGGTAGCGCATGCCTATAATTCCGGCTACTTGGAAGACCGAGGGGAAAGGATCACCGGAGCCCAGCGGGTAGAGGCTGCGGTGGCCGGGAGCGGCCACTGCACTCCAGTCTGGGCGACAGAGTGAGACTCCAACTCAAAAAAAAAAAAAAAAGTTGGAATGGAAAAGTCAATTAAGTCTGTTAGTTGTGTCATATTCATATTCCTTTTTCTTGATGTAGCTGAATTGATTTGTATGTAATGAATACTACCTAAGATCTTAGAGTGTAATATTTAATTTATCCAAAGTTCCCTATACTTATAATAAAATCCTAGTGCTAGTCTTTTTCTGACTGCCATAGAATATTATGGATATGTAATACTATTCAAAGCTGTAATTCAACACAATTTTATTTTGTTTTTACCATTATTGTTTTCATTATAGTGGGTAATTTTATCTTGATATGTTCTGTAAAATTTCTCTTGATGGATTTCGCATTTTTGTCTTTTGTCATCCATAAAATAATTTAACAAGATAGCTTCATTACTCCACAGCTATAAGCATAATTACACCCCAGTAAAATTCATGATCTCAATGGAAAAAGCTAAAAATCACCTATTCTGAGATCATAATTTGTGATTTATGTAAGTTTATTAACAATGCCACCAAAAAGATTTTGTTTCTACTATAGAAGAATGAACTAAACCCTACTGATCCATTGCTATTTTTATTCCCCAAGAGTTTATGGAAGACTTGAAAAATGTATGGACTTTTGCGCATCATTAGAGTAAGTTTTAGCAGATAGAACAAATATGATCCCTAATTTATAAAAACCACTTTAATCAACTGAAAGGTAATTTTGTTTCCAAAGCACCTTTTATTCAAATAATTTTAAAAAGAAGTCCTTGGACACAGCAAAGAATAAGGAAAAAGGAGTTGCCATTTCATTGGTATTTAAACTTTTGGAAAATCTTGAATTTATTCAATATTTTCATAGACTCGTTTAAGATGTTTCTATAATATTTTAAGTTCAAATGACATTTTTGCAAAAGTTCTAACTCTCATAGGAAGTCCAATGTGAGCCGGGCTCTGTGGCTCAGCCTGTAATCCCGTGCTTGGGAGGCTGAGGTAAGTGGATTGCTTGAGGCCGCGGGTTCGAGACCCACCCGGGCAACTTGGCGAGACCTCATCTCTACAATAAATCAAAAAATTAGCCGGGTGTGGCAGCACGCGCCTGTAGTTCCAGCTACTTGGAAGGCTGAGGTGGAAGGATCGCCGGAGCCCAGCAGGTCGAGGCTGCGGTGGCCGGGAGCAGCCTCTGCATTCCAGTCTTGGCGTCAGAGTGAGACTCCAACTCAAAAAAAAAAAAAAAAAAGAAGTCCAATGTGTTCTTTAACTAATTATACATTTGAAAATAAGTGAAAAATACAAAAGGGAGAAGTTCAATAAAATCACTACTAATCAGTGTTATGTTTAGCCACTTTGATGCTTTTAGATAAATGCTCAGAACTGCTCATTGTAGCCTGTGTTCTCTGTAGATCAGCCTCTGTTCTGATTTGTACTAAAGAAAACTTGCCCCAAATGGAGTTAAATAGGCAAGAAGGATTTTATTCAAGACTATTGCAATAGAATAGAGAAATTAAACTCATCTCTGAGTACAGCAGGGGCAACTGGGTAATATAGAGCCAAAAGGCAGAGTAAAGGAGTGGACAGAAAATTATTAAAATAAACTTGGTGAGGAATGAAAGGTGGGCAATTCTCACTAAACTGACTTGGATGTATTTTTCCTGAACTAGGCTCAACAGGCCAAGTATTGTAGACTGTGGACAAGGCCTAGTTGAAAAGAGTTCAGAGAACTCTCTTCAGTTCAGAGTTCAAGAAGAAAGTTCTTGCAATTGCTTTGCTTTTTTTCCCCCATTACACATGGTAGCACAATAGGAAGTTCACTTGGGATCAGGGTATCTGAAGTGCTGGTTGGACTTTCCTGTTTACTAACTTATATGATCATGTGCATGCCACTAATTTCTGCAAGCTTCACTTTCTTGATCTAAATTATAGGAATAACTAAAAGAACTAAAATATTTTAGCTAGTGAAAATGTTATAAAGTGCTTTAAAAGATAAAGTGTTATTATTTGATCAACTCAAGCTATTTTATTAGTGATGATTTATTGGCATATAATTTCCTGAAAACATATGCACATAAGAGATGCTTTCCATGTCTTAGTAGAGATATTCATTATAATTTGGGGGCCTCTGAGACAGAGAATAAGATATGAATGTATAGTGCTTCAGGAGGATCTTTTTGGTATTTCTGACAAATAAATTTATTTGTAATTTTTTAAATAACAGAGAACTGGTGTTTAACACTGTTACATTTTTTTCATCACACATACCACTTTCTAACATTTTGTATAACTTGCATTATTTGTGTTTTTTTCTCCAATTAGAATGTAAATTCTATTAGAGAAGGAATGTTTGTCTCATTTGGTCATTGATTTGTCTCCAGAATCTAGGATAAAGGATATAGGGCTCAATAAATATTTTTGAATAAATGAATAAAAGAATGACTCACAGAGTCTTCTGTACGCCATAGTTTAAGATGACGAATGAAGTATTCTTCTTTCCTCTCCTTTCCTATTTTCTTGTAGTGAGACACAATGTGCTGAGGAGACAGTATCTTGATCACAGATTCCCTCTCAGTTGGGTTATAATAAAGTTTATAAGATACAAGATGTTTACAATTAGCACAGGCACAGAAGAACACAGTCAAATCAACATGGCTCATTTCAGTAGGAAGTACAAGGTCTAAAAATTAAGTTAATGAACTTGTCATGTGCACTTACATTGGCAGCACATTACAAACAATTTGGTAAGGCTTCATAACCTTGGTACATTGTGACTCAGAGCTATGTCTGTGTTGACATGTGGCAGTGTCTTCCTGAGTGGCATTTGTTACGGTTGTTGCATATTGTTGTTGTTTCTGTGTGCTGTTGTGAGAATTTTGGAGCTTGAATTAGAGCAAGAACAAACATTAAATTTCTTGGAAGGGAAATAAGGGACATGTTAGTCCAAGTTTATGGGGATAATGTCATGGAAAAAACAGCAGTGTACAAATGAATTAAACATTTTTCTGAGGGGAGAGAAAGTATCACTGATAAAGAGAAGTCAGAATGGCCAGTAATGAGCAGAATTGGTTAAAACATTGCAAAAAACCATCAAATGGTGTGTCGAAATTGTCAGCTGACTTTAAGAAGAAGAGCAGACCAAAGAAACATCAGTAGAGAAACAGAAAACTTTTAACCGAAAATCTTAGCAAGAGAAAGCTGTGTGCAAAATTGGCTCCAAAAAAGCTGTTACATCACGACAATATACCAGTTCAAATAGCACTGCCTGTGAGGGCGTTTTTAGCCAGTAAACAAATAACTGCATTGGAACACTCTCCCTACTCATCTGATCTGGCACAATGTCAGTGCCTAGAGGAGTACTACCTATATGATCGTATATAGAGAATAAGATATGAATGTATAGTGCTTCAGGAGGATCTTTTTGGTATTTCTGTAATGAGTTATACAGCACTTTTCCTAAGATGAGTTCATGAACTTAATTGTCAGTTATCTTATTAAGCAATCCAATAAGCAATCCAATATTATGCCTGATATCTATTATTGCTAACCTAGGATCTTGAGAGACTTCTCCCTTTTACTGCTTTAAATTGAATATTGTTGTATATTAATAATTGTCTCATTCTGCATTGTTTTAACCTATAAGCTACATAAAATATTTTGTGGTATATAGACATCGTTCCCTAATTGATTTCTTAGTTCTCTGTCACCCACTTTAGCCTCCTTTAGGAAAAAATTAACATTTAGTTAAGGATTTATTTTTTTGAGCTGGAGTATATTCCTCCACTGAATAGCTTACATTATAATGCTATGCTAATGGAAGAATGAAGTACAAGTGTCATCTCTTGAAGTCAAGGATAGAAAACTTATGAGTTAAAACACATAACTGAGTTAAAATGATTTTTGAAATCTGATTCTCTTAAACACTGAGTAAGTCCAGTGAGGATGGTTTCCTCCACCCAGAACTCTCTCTCAGCCTGCTGTAAGGTTTATAAAAATTATTCATGGCCAGGCTCAGTGGCTCAGCCTGTAATCCCAGCACTTTGGGAGGCTGAAGTGAGTGGATTGCCTGAGCCCGCGGGATTGAGACCCACCTGGGCAACTTGGCGAGACCTCATCTCTACAATAAATCAAAAAATTAGCTGGGCATGGTAGCGCATGCCTGTAGTTCCAGCTACTTGGAAGGCTGAGGTGGGAGGATCGCCGGAGCCCAGCAGGTCGAGGCTGTGGTGGCCAGGAGTGGCCACTGCACTCCAGTCTGGGCGACAGAGTGAGACTCCAACTCAAAATAAATAAATAAATAAATAAATAAATAAATAAATAAATAAATAAATAAATAAATCATTTGATATAATGTATATTAAAGCAACTCTTTTCTCATCCCCATTTATTTACATGATATATAATGATTGTTTATGATAGAATTATGTTTGGAAATAATTGTGGAAGAATAATTATTTTTATTTTGCTTTGGTAATAAGTTTTATCTTTTATATCAACAAGGCAATCACTCATGAGTGTATCTGAAACATTTATTGATGGTTGATGTGAGATATACATCTTTGCTAATGAAGGCAATTAATCTATTACCACAGATGGGTTCACACTAAGTATCTTTCCTGTGCAGACAGCACCTTCTTCTTTCTTGCCACATTTAAATCTTCATGACCTCATTTTTCATCCAAGGATGGTAATTTGTTAGCTACTGATGTCTTTAAGAACCTAGCTACCATCCACCCTCTCTATTAGGATTTATGCATGTCTCCTCACTGCACAGAGAAGTGCCACAAGAACTGAGATGTAGATGCTACCCATCAATTGGGTGACAGTCTTGACTCTAGATCAACATTTAAGAGGAACTGAATTAACAAGCTGATTCTTTAACCTCTGAATATCACCAAGCTGAGGGAAAACGCTTTTCCTTGCTTTGTGCATGTGAACTTTCTAATTAAAGATACATCTCTAATTCTTTTATTCAAACTGATGGTGCTTGACTTTTCCAGGAAAACTGCCACTGACTTTTTAGGATATGAAAATTTTACACATTCTTCTCTCTGTTTGGTTTTATTTGTCTCTGGTAAATGCAATTCTGATTTATCAATTCCTCATGCACATACTACAAGGTGCTCAGACTTGACTCTCAGTGAAGTGTGTTAGACTAAGTGAAGTCAGAGTTATTTTGAAAGAAAAACGAAGTGTGTTGGAGCACATGGGTGCAACATGCCCACATTTTGCTAAATGACTATTTGCACATCTTATGTGATATTTGCCATTTTGTTAGCAAACCTGGAAAGTCTTAGCATTGTAATGGCTATTAACAATTGACAATAAATAAAATAAAAGTGGTTCTAATGAAAATATGAGGTTTAATAACAAAAACAAAGGGAAAGTTACTTATAAGAATTTATATATCTTCACTATGCTTTTTTTTTACTGAACGCTCTCTCCCCTCTAAACACCTTAGCATCAGCAAAATGATACATTTATTATTTTTCATACATAAAAAGAAATCAAGAAAAAGTCATTATCTGTGCTCAGAAATGCATCATATTTAACTTCTTCTACTCTCAATACTGGTCCCTACTTTCCTCTTCACTTTACTTAGTCTTAGACCCACAAAATGCTGCTTTTAGAAATCTGACAATATCTGTTAAAAGAAGGTTCTGAAATGGCATTCCAGCTTGTGGAGAGGATTCAAAACAATTCTTATCACAGTGTCAAAGAAGGATTTAATAAATGAGAGTTCCCATTATTTTGAAGATGCATATTGATAATGTGGTCAAATAATAATTGGCTATTGTATTATTTTAATTTTTTTCTGCTAGTTTGTTAAGCACAATGGTTTGGCTAATAATTCTGCTTATTCCAGATGTTTTCACATTTAATCAAGTTCACTTCAGTTTCTACTTTTTCAGTCAATAAATTCTAACATTTAGAGATGGCACTCTCCTCCTCAGTAATTATTCTGGTGTCATTTATTTATTAAGTTATCAAATAGTTATGCATTTCATACTTAATGTCCAATTCTGCATTTGTGTGCTTGGACTAAACCAATATAGTACACACAGTTTTCGTTCTCAGAGTTCTGTTCTAGAATAATGAAAATACACTGTGGTAAGTGCCACAACAAAGACCTAAGCAGGATAAAGATTGGAGGGTGGAAGACACAAGGGCACACACCTAACTTTGGATGTGAGAGTGAAGCGATAATTAGCTCAGTAAAGAGATAATTAGCTCTTATTGATAACAAGTAGAAAGATCCACTCCAAGGAATAGCACAGGCAAATGTTTGGAGGCAGAAAGGATTAATGATAATGTTGAAGTATGTCCCCAGATAACTTTTCCACTTACATTGAATTACACACAGTAATATAAATGAGGGCTCAAGTATGGAGGGTATGATCACCATAAGACACTAAAAGGCAAACAGAAATGGTAATAGTGTTTAAAGACTGATAGTGAAATAAAACAAAAAGTTTTCCGTTTTATTTCACATGTGCAGGCAAAATGAAACAGAACATAGAGATCGACTAAGAAATTTACTAAACTACCACTGGTTTATTATATTTACTGAAAAGCAACAGGATGTGGCACATATATTACACAGTACTCTTTTTTTTAGTATGTAAAGGAAAATTTAAAAAAAGGACAATACACATTATTAAGATAATACACATTATTTGAAATTTAAGAAAAATAATAATAAATGCTTATTTGGCATACAGCAGGCTTTAGGAAACAGAATCCTAAATGTTCAGACATTCGTGTAAATTTTTGTATTGATTATTATGCCAGCCATTACTTGAGAAATTTTTGGCAGTTAGCATATCAAATGAAAAATTTACGTGCTAAAAAAGTAACCATAAATGATCTAGATTTCTTTTCTATTAGGTGAGGCATGGAGACCACTCAGAATGTGAAGCTTAGACTATTTGCAATTTTTTACATGAGATATTTTCTTCAGGAACAAAATGGGCTGTTACAGAGGGATGGGAAGACTATAGGAGGCTATGTCGATATATAGAGGAGATTTAATTTAAAAAAACTAATGAAGGAAAAGTTATTTATAAGAAATCATACATCTTCACTATGTTTTCTGGGGGGTTGTAATAGAGGTGTGGGAGAATATTGCAGGATACATCTATCAAGAGTGTGCTCCATTATTTCAAGTGAGAGGTAATAGCAACCTAAACAAAGACAGTAGACATAGAGAAAAATTGGCTGGTTTGGGGGTTTCTAAAGTGGAAGAACAGGAAAGTATTATTGTTGATTAGAAATTGAAGGCAAAGCAAAGAAAGAATCAATGATGACTGCAAGTTTTAGCTTAGACAACCAAGTAAATGTCAGGGCCATGCACTGATACCGTGTACTGTGTATACAAAATAAGAAGCGAGTTTTGTTGAAAAAATAAAAAGAGTGAGTGTGTGTGTGTGTGTGTGTGTGTGTGTGTGTGTGTGTGTGTGAAGGAGAGAGAGAGAGAGAGAGAGAGAGACTGGATAATCAAACAGATATGTCCAGTAAGACTATGAATAAATGGATCTGAAGCTCAGGAGACAAATTTGAGATGAATATCTACATGAGAGGAAACCCCCAAATGAATTTATTTACTAAAAATTTTATATTTATTCTTACATGTTTAAATTTTAGTCACTTTCAAAGTACTCTTCATTTGATGCAATGCACCTATTGAGATGCTTTTTCCATTGCTTGAAACAATTGTTGAACTAATCAGTTTTAATTTTGATACCTTTTAAAGTTTCTCCTGTTTTTTTGTTTCACTTCTTCCACATCAGCAAACATTTTCCTTTGAGAATGTTTTTTTCATCCAGGGAGACAAAAAATAAGTAGTTTGGGGTGAGATCTGATGAATAAGGAGAGTGGGGAACAGGTGTCATGCTGTTTTTGGTCAAAAATGGCTGAACACTCAGCACAGTGTGGGTAGGTGTGTTCCAAATCACCCAGCAGGCAAACACATTAAAGGAATCTCAAACAAAAATTCACTGAAGCTGAACACAACCACTCACAAGCCTATCTGGTGCACTGATGCCGATGCGTTCCTAGAACACTAATCTAGCGAGAGAAGCCTGGACTACAGGGGGCACACCCTCTAAAATATTTCTCTTTTGGAGGGTCCCCTCTCACACATATTGACGATAGCACTGCAGTAAGGTCCCAGAGACTCCCAATTGGACTTCCATCTCCACCCGACAGTATCAAAACTGTGCCTTATTTCCCTCACCAGAGAGAAGAGGAGGCCTGCTCTGACACAAGATTTAAATAAGATCCAAAGCCATATAACGTATTAAACAAAATGTCCAAGTTTCAGTTGAAAATCACATATCACAATCAGAAATATCTCAAGTTAAATGAGAAAAAGCTGATCAATAGATGCCAACAATGAGATGACACAATACGAAATTATCTGACAAAGATTTTAAATCAGTCATAATAAAAATATTTCAATAAGCAATTGTAAATACATTTAAAACAAATTTTACAGATATAAAAACTCAAGCAGGAACCACAAGATATTTAAAAATAAATAAAAATTTAGAACTAAAAAATACAATATTCAGAATAAAATCTCACTGGATGGACTCAACAAGTTGAATGGAGAAGATAGAGGGAAATGTCAGTAAAAGAAAATAGCACAAAAGAAACAATCTAAAGAAGGAGAGGAAATACACTGAAAAAATTTAAAAGAGATTCAAGAGGACCGTACTCAAGGAAAATAAAAAGATAGAAAAGGACATATGTTTGTGGTAATAGAGCTGTTCTCTATTTCAACTGTTGTGGTGATTACAAGAATCTACACAACACAAAACTATTAATATATACACAGAGCTACATACACACATTTTACAAATGTCAATTTTGGGGTTGATTTTTATTCTATAATTATGTTAGATATAATACATTATTTGAAACGGAGTGAAGGATATGTAGGACCTATCCCTACTGTCTTTTAAACTTCCTATGAATCTATAACTATTCTAAAATTTTAAAAAATGGAAAAAGAAAAAAATACTAGTTAGCCTCTTTCTAGACTTTATAAAAAGAAAATTAATGAAAACAAATGACAATGTGGGGAAATAGAGGCCACACAGAGCTTGGAAATCATACTGCGTGAAGGAAGCAAAGATCAGAGTTTGCTAGGGCTTGAGTTCATGGTACAGCTGCTGCAGAGAAACAGTCAAAAAGAAATTATGTAAAATTTCCTTCAGTCTCATACAGGTAGAGGCTCTAAAAGAACAAACAGAGGACAGTTACTTGGAGATCTACTGAGTAGAGATTTCATAGGCCTTATTGGTTTTGAATAGATATTTGATTTCAAGGGCAGACAGAGGGGAGGGACCTCTAGGTGGCATCCAAAAAGGCCATGCCCAAATTAAAGGGATAAGAGCTATATTCAGGGAGCAAGAGCAATTGTGAAGATCCACTCTAACATAGCCTCAGTGGAATAGAGTGATTAGAAGGAAATTTAAATATATATGCTAGGTAAGGTAAGAGTTTGAAGTTAATTATCTAAGCTTCCATCTCAGCAAGAAACAGAAAATAACATCAAAAAGAAAAAAAGAAAGAAACGATATTAGGGCAAAAGTTAATAAAATTCCAAACATATGTAATAGGAAAAAAATCCACAAAGCCAAAAGTTCTTGGAAATACTGTTAGAAGCATTAAATATTTAGCAAGACAGATTAAGAAACAAAAAATGATAAAACACAAATTAAAAACATTTAATATGAACAACAATAATTACAAATAACAAGACATTCTCTCAATGACAGAATGTTATGAACTACTTTATGCTGACACACTTTTTAGCGTAGATGAAAAATGGTTGGAAAACACACTGTATTATTATAACTGACAAAACAAGAAATAGAAAATCTAAATAATCCTTTATTATTAAAATAAAAACATAATTTATAACTTCTTCACAAGGAACAGTTGTGCATGACTTTAATGGCAAAGTCTTCTAGACCTTTGAAACAATAGCAATACTACAAAAACTATTTCACAAAATAATTTATATTATTATTAAATGCAATGTACAGGTAAAACTCCAATGAGGTTAGTACCTAAGATATGTGCATTTTACTGTGTGTAAGTTATTCCTTAATTGTTGTAAAAAAAAAAAAAGCAAACAACTGCACTGTCCATGGGTGAATAGGACTATGTTAGTACTAACATAGCAATTATCTATGTTAGTTTTTTATTGCTATGCAGCAAATTACCAAAAATATAGTAGTATAAAGACACACATGTTTATTGTATTACAGTTGTGGGTCAGGAGTCCAGGTATATCTGCCTGGGTTCTCATAGGGTCTTATGAAATAGTAAAGCGTCAGCCAAGACTGGGCTCTCATTCAGAGACTGGACTAAGAAAGGATTTACTGTAAAATTCTCTTAGGTTGTTGTCAGAAGTCATTTTCTTACAGCTATAGTATTCATGAATGCTTCCTTCTTCAAAGTCTGCCGAAGAGAAAAAGACTCTAACAAGACCAGGTCTCTACACTCTCATTTAATCATGTACTTGTAATTACCATAAACCTATTGTGTCCTTTGGCGTTTCATTGATCAGAAGCAAGTTACAGGTTCCACCTATGCTCAAGTATTGCACAAAGGCCTGAACACCAGGAGTGGTGTTCAGCTTAAACTTTGTCTGTCAAAATGATGCATGTTCAGATGTTACTTTGGGGGGGAATAATGGGCAGAGGATAGCTACCCTTAAGAAAAAAAAAAAAGTCAGGCTCGATGGGGTGGCTCAGCCTGTAATCCAGCGCTTTTGGAGGCTGAGGTAAGTGGATTGCCTGAACCCATGGGTTCGAGACCCACCGGGGCAACTTGACCAGACCTCATCTCTACAATAAATCAAAAATTAACCGGGTGTGATAGCAAGCGCCTGTAGTTCCAGCTACTTGGAAGGCTAAGGCGGAAGGATCGCGGGAGCGCAGCAGGTCAAAGCTACGGTGGCCGGGAGTGGCCACTGCACACTCTAGTCTGGGCGACGGAGTGAGACTCTAACTCAAACAAAAAAAAAAAAAAAAGCCGAGTGCAGTGGCTCAATTCTGTAATCCCAGCACTTTGGGAGGTGGATACAAGAGGATTGTCTGAGCTCAGGGGTTCAAGACTAGCCTGAACAGCATGGCGTGATCTCGTCTCTAAAATAAATTAAAAAATCAGCTGGATGGGGTGGCACATGCTTATGTTTCAAGCTACTTGGAAGGCAGAGGCGGAAGAATCCCTGAATCCAGCAGATCAAAGCTGCAGTGACCATGATCGTGTCACTGCACTCCAGCTTGGGTGACAGGGAGATTCCGATTCCAAAGAAAGAAAGAAAGCCTTCAACAATGTTTGAAACATGTTTGACTTAAATACTTACAAAGAGACCACGTCAAAGCCGTGATTCTTAGAATATCATCCACCATATAGTTATAAACACCTATATTTAAAAATCTAATTTACTCCTACAAAGTCTTCAGAATCCACTTTGAGAGGAAAGATGAAAGAACAGTTAATGTGTGGAGTGAATCTATAACTCCATGCATTATGATTCATCATGTCTAGATATGAAGATTTTATTCCAGTAAAGTGATAAGGTAATAAAATTAACTCATTAATCAAAAAACAAAGAAAAACAACTGAACAAGCAAGAATACAAATATCAAATGGGAACAGTTATCTTCAATATTTATAAAGTATTTTTTGTAAAAATCATCTATAAATAAAACATGTCAATTCTAGAAAGGTTTTTATAGTTTTTAATGGGAACTGACAATTAAATTTGTAAACTTGCCACAGTGTACTGCCACAATTGGCAGCACTGTACAAACAAGTCGGTACGGTTTCATAGCTTTGGTATATCAGTGTCTCACAGCTGTGTTCATGTTGAGTTGTGCAATGTCTTGCTGAGTGGCATTCATTGTTGTTGCATGTTTTTCTGTGCTGTTGCGAGAATGTTGAAGCTTGATTTAGAACTACAAACAAACATTCAATTTATTGCTAAACTTAGCAAGAGTGGAAGTGAAATCAGGGACATGTTAGGCAAATTTATGGGGATAATACCATGAAAAAAAAATGGCAGTGTACAAAATGGATTAAATGTTTTTCTGAGGAGAGAGAAACTGTCACTGATGAAGACAGGTCAGCACAGCCAGAACTGATGAAAACATTGCAAAAATTTGTCAAGTTGTGGGTCAAAATCATCAGCTGACTGTGAAATGCATAGCAGACCAAATAAACATCAATACAGAAACAAGAAAATCTTAACTGAAAATCTTGGCATGAGAAGGGTATGTGTAAAAATGTTTCTGAAAGAGCCCTTGCAGCACAACAATGTACCAGCTCACACAGCACTGTCTGGAAGGGAGTTTTTAGCCAGTAGGCAAATAACTGTATTGGAACACCTTCCCTACTCACCTGATCTGGCCCCCAATGACTTTTTTCTTTATCCTAAGATAAAGGAAATATTGAAAGGAAGACATTTTGATGACATTCAGGACATTAAGCGTAATACGATGACAGTTCTGATGGTCATTACAGAAAAAGAGTTCCAAAATTGCTTTGATGAGTGAACTAGGCACTGACTTTGGTAGCTTCCCAAGGGGAGTACTTTGAAGTTGACCATAGTGGTATTCAGCAATGAGGTATGTAGCACTTTTTTTAGGATGATTTTGTTGAACTTAATTGTCAGATTCATATAATGCAGTGATAGAGAATGGTCTAGTCTTTTGGTTTTGTTTTGTTTTTATAGCCTGAGAGGTTTAATTTATTGATTTTTATTTGCATTTTAAAGATATGGGGTACAATTCAGGGTTAGGTATACAAATGGTCATTGTACATTTAAAGTTTGGGCCTCACTTTGGTCCCCATTTCACCAGGTTTGGGATCAGGTACCCTTATTGATGAAGTGTGTCCCACCCCTGGCAGTTTCTCACTACTGCCAATCCCTTTCTCATAGTACTATGATAATTGTTCAGGGTTCGCTTATGAGTGAGAACATGGGTACTCAGTTTTTTGTTTCTGCAATAGATCACTGAGTATTACAGACTCTAAATCCATCTAAGTTACTGTGAAATTCATAATTTTGTCCTTCTTTATGACTTTGTAATATTCCATTGTGTATATGTACCACATTTTTAAATCCAGTCTACTTTCGATGGGCAGCATGATTGGTTCTGTGTTTCTTCTTATTACAAATAATGCTGCAATAAAGATGCATGTGCAGGTATCTTTTTCACAGAATGATTTAAGTTTCTCTGGGTATATTCCCAAAAGTGGGGAGGGATTACTGGGTCGTATGAAAGATCGATTTTTAGATCTTTTAGGAATTGTCACACTGTTTTCCATAGAGGTTGTACTAGTTTACACTACCACCAACAGTATAGAAGTGTTTCTTTTCCTCACATCTTCTCCAGCATTCATTGTGTTTTGAGTTATTGTTGATGACCAACCTGACTGGAGTTAGGGTGGTATCTCAGTGTAGTTTTAATTTTTCAATAAATACATGAAAAAATGCTCATCCTCACTAATCATTAAAGAAATATAAATTAAACCCACACTGATAGTCTAGTCTTAAGAAAACTAGTTCTGTTATCATTGGTTAAAAACCTCATCTTGTTAGCCGGGCACAGTGATTCATACCTGTAATCCCAGCACTTGGGGAGTTGGAGGCAAGAGAATTGCCTGAGTCCAGGAGTTCAAGACTAGCCTGATCTCATCTCTACAATAAATTAAAAAATTACCCAGGGATAATAGTTCCAGCTCTTTGGAAGCCTGAAGCAGAAGAATTGTCTTAGCCCAGCGTGCCGAGGCTGCGGTGGCCATGAGCATGCTACTGCACTACAGCCTGGGTGACAGAGTGAGACTACTACTCAAAAAAAAAAAATATTATTGTCAATTTGAGAGATGAACACTTCCTTGTAAGTAGTTTATGCCCAGTACCCTGTAGGTGACATTCCTCTACATATTAAAAGTATGCGATAACTCACCAGAATGTTCTTAGTATAAGCACATTGATAAAGGAGCAACAAATGGAATTAAGGAGCCCTATAGTGAGAAAATTTCCAATACATCAAGGAAAATTAAGCCTCTTCTGACAACCCTCTCAGTAGAATAGATGGAAGTTTTTCCACACTCCTCCAAATGGGATATTTGAAAATTATAATTGCCCATCAGTTCTAAGAAAAAGATTAAAAAGCAGAGTGCTAGGTAATGTATCATTAAACCATTAAGTGATTATTGATTTGACTTAAGTGAATAGGCTCTCCAAGCAACCATTCTTTTTCTAGCAAATATAAAGTATATAAATATTACCAGATCGTGCAATTTATTTGACATTTTTTGAGGACATCTTCTTTTAATTTTATAATTTAACATTTTACTTAATTTTCCACTGCTCAGCTATAAAAAGGAATGAAATCATGTCTTTTACAGCAAAATGAATGGAACGGTAGGCCATTACATTAAGTAAAATAACTCAGAAACAGACAAATACTGTGTGTTCTCACTTATAAGTGGGAGCTAAGCAATGTATACACATGGATGTGCAGAGTGGAATAATGAACACTGGAGACTTCAAAAGTTGGGAGGCTGGGCAGATGCTGAGGGATGAGAAATTACTTATTGAATACAATTTGTACTATCCAGGTGATGATTACATTCAAAATCCTCATCACCACTACACCATATATACATGTAACAAAAATTCATCTATAGCTCCCAAATTTATAAAAAAATCTTCCACATATTTTTGACATTTAAAAAATACCGAAATTTATTGGATTTTCACATTCTAATCAACATTAAGAATTTCCCTTAATCCACATTCTTATCATAGAGTTGATGGGAGTTGGCCCTTTATTTCTTAAACTTCTTGATTATTGACAAACGTAAAAAATTGAGATTTAATATTGAGTTACAGAAATCAATTTTAATCAAAAAGCACTAGTACCTATGAAACTATGGTTCATGTTAGTAATAATTCAAAGGTGAAAATTTTATTAAGAGGTTTTATATCTTGTCAGGTTTTTCCACATTCTTTGCTACATAACATTTTGCTTTAATATGTCAAAAAAATTTTAAGGGAATAAATAAAAATCTCAATAAGAATAAGTTCAGGATAATCTGCAAGTGACAGAAAATAAATTGTGCAAACATAGCATGACATAGGACTGTGCTAAAACAAAATTAAACAGAAATGGTTTCATGTCAAATGAGTTAGCTATATTTAAAAGAAAAAAAACTGCATACATACAAAAGAGCATGTCTTCATCACTCTGTACATCTCAAGTTCTTTTCCTGCTTCTCTTTTGTCTCAGACCTTATGCAGGCTCTTTCTTAAATTCACAGCCTAAATGTACATGTCTTTTGCATTCTGCTTGTAACACTTGTTTCTGTCACGATAAACTGTACATTCAGTCTTGGCAATTTTATTCATGACTATAGTTTCCTGTATAATTTTGCCTCTGAAATAACTTTCCATTTTAAATTATCTTCTTCCCCACTGCTGCTGTCTAAATATAGATCCTCATCATAACGCACGTGGACTATTGCTTCCTGACTGTAAGATTTCTCTTCCTTGTCCAACCCAGGTCTGCTATTAAAGTGATTTTCCACAACATAAAGACATCATCATCCTGCTTCAGACCAACTAATAGTTTCCCATTAATTATAAGATGAAGTCCAGCTTCCTTAGTATGGCGTAAAACACTCTTTATAAGATGGTTTCTTCTGTCTCAGTTCCCACCATTCTTTCCCTCTAGATTCCTAGTCCAACCATATTGAATTACATTCAGTTACCCAGGCTTGTAGTGCAAGAATATAAAATGCAAGAGTAATATGCACTGGTGGAAATGTTCTTGTTTTCCTTTCTTGTCTATTTGTCTATCTTACTTATTCTTTGAAACATTGTTCATGTGGCACCTCTTCCAGAAAGTCTTACATGTCTCCCCAATACACAACATAATGATTACTCTTTTCTCTTTACTATCATGACAGCTTGTACATATCTATCATTGGATATTTTAACACTTATTTTTAGCTGCTTACAAGTGTGTTTTCCCTGTTACAGGCTACTAAGAAAAAAATACTATATACTTTATCATTATATATTCAACTCCTAGCAGAGTTCTTAGAATAGAATAATGTCTAACAATTGGTTTATATATGGAATAGAGGAACTGATGAATGCATTTCCAAAAATGGGTTTAAAATTAACAGCAGTTTTTCAATTTGAGATTCATTCTTGTGAATACATTCAAAGTCTATTTCTTTAAAATTTGAAGTGTTGAGAAGAAAAATTACAAAGTCTGACGGAGAGGATATATTAGTAGTTGTACTCTTCATTAAAAAAAATAATGCCAAGTTTCCATGAGGTTTAAAAATACTTCTAAGAAGGATAAACCTCCTATAATCTGGAATGTAGCAAACTGGTTTCTACCCACTAATCAGCATCAATACAGTAAAGGGTATGTCAGCACTTTTGTAATGAGGCAGCTGTTCATAAATAGTTACAACGTGATTATATTAATTCACATTGAAAAAATGTTCAAAACATCTATACTGAGGAAACTGACTATTAACTTACAACATAACATTAAATTAAGCATATTCATGCACATAAACACCTTTACACAAAGTTTGAATAACTATACCCACACTAATCATCTTTTCTAGAAATAGGCTGTGGTTAGATTGAAGCAGTTCTGCTGCAAATAATTACTGTGTCTTACAATTTCCCAACCCATATGCTTTGCAGTTACAAAGCAATAACCTAAAATGTGCTATAAAAGAAAAATAAAAGATATCCCCTTACCCTCACATACAACCAGATGAAGACTTATAGGATGGTACGTCCTTGGAATGATTGCCATGTCCATAGCCTTATTGTGGCTTTTATGGTTCACCTTTTCAATTTTATAACTATATCTATTTCTACTAAGCTCTCAGGTAGTGAATCAAGATAATCAAAATTTGCCAAACAACAGTGTATAAATAAGAATGTACATTTATTGCTGAGTATATCTTTCTAGTTCTTTGAGTTGCCATTCCTTCTTCTAAAGACATGGCCTTCCTGGGCCATGAACCTGAAATGTTCAGTTAAAAGTCTAGGTACCCCACAACTTTATAATAAACAAATAAACTTAAATTTACAAGTCTTAGTTTCTTTGGTAAACTCCTTCCTGAGCCATTTAGCAGGCAGACAATACCAAAAATATACAAACAGCAAACTCTGAATCCATATTCTCCTAACTATAAAAATTACATTGTGCTTCTGTCTCCCACTCTTTACTGTAAATTTCCTCTTTTGTTTTTCTCTATTGGAAATCATCCCTCTTGACCTAGCTCTATTATCATGATGTTTCTCTAAGGCAGTCATACAGGGTCCTTAAGAAGCCCTGATAGTTCCACACACTGGTTTGCCTGAAACTAATCCTCACCACCCCTCCCCCCCAAACACATCCCTGACATTTGCGATACCGTCTTCCGCCAGCAACTACTTACCTGTGCTTTTCTTTTCTAGGAATGGCTAAAATAAGACCAAATCTGGGTTAAAGAGTAAGAATTCAAGTTCAAACTGTGCAGAAGTTTTATGACCTTTTCCGCTAAAAGGGAAATATTATACAAATGTCTAGCTATTAATTTGACTATGCCCCTGAGAACTAGTATCTCTTCCCTCAAGGTTTGTCAAATTTCTAATTTCTAAGTCTCTCTCAGTTTTTCTTTAAAGATTTCCACAGACTATCTTCCTTCTCTTAATAAATTATCTCTCTGCTAGGCTACAATACAGTTAAGACTTTTCACTCATTGATTAAAAACAAGTACTTTTAAGTCCTGGTTCCTTGAGATTTATATTCTAATCTCCTTAATTATATAGAGGATTTTCTATATTCTTCAACCTTATGGCTATAATAATTTCTTCCCATCCCAGGGACAACTCTCATTCATATTGTGTTCTAATTTCCTGATAAATGTCTCCATGTAGAAAAAAGCAAGACTAGCATTCTGGGCCTAGACAGAGAGAGTGTTCTGAGAGATGTGGCAAAACCCTGAATGTCTTATGAGCAGGGTTCAGTATAGAGTGTGAGTGAGGGAGGTATCTGGTAGAGAGAGTGAAATAATAAACCTAACTCATTTTCCAAAGATAGCATTAATTCAAAGGTATGAGAAAAGAAGGAGAAATTAGTTGTGATTGAGCAAACAGAAGCAAAGCAAATAATATGATAGTAGAAGTTTGCAGTATTCTGGAGTCAGTCTATAGATTTTGAAAATATATACATATATTCTGCATTTTGCTTCCTTTGGAAGATGAGGCAAAGGCAAATATTCATATTCAGAGTTCAGATAGTAAGTTTGTTTTGGCTTGAAAGATAACAAAATTCATTTTGTAGTAGTCAACCTTACATATCCAGAATATTGTTGTGAAATATTAAATAAACTCTAAAAAAGAGTCACTGATTCTCTGTAACATGTGAAAGTCTTAACAGGAGATAACTATTTTTGTTATTTATTATTTCATATTTCTAAGTATTTTTTATGATGACAAAATCATACACCCAAGCCACAATCCAGAGCCTAGTCACAGTGAGGAACATTCTTTATAAGATAAATTTGCCCTGAACTGTAGTGATCTTTTACTTCAGGGCCCAGAGTGAAGACCTGTTAAGTAGAAAGAAAATCAGATAACCAGTATCATTTCAGTTTTGCTTTTTAAAAAAATTTTGCTACTGAATAATGAAAGCTATATTTGTTTTTAAGGACATGTTATTGAATAATACTTAATTTATTGAAATGTGTAACAGAATTAGGGGTTATTGGAATAGACAATCTGAAAATTATAGTCTGAATCTATTCCTAAAACTATTCTGCAGTAGATATAAAAATGTTTGGATTTATCTGTTAACTAAATTTTATAGATATACTAATTTCTCACATAATTGGCATTCTAACAATTCTATTTTCCTCCTCTCCTAAATTGTCTAGCTAACTGAGTTAACGTATGTGTTCATTTTATTTAATAGCAACCAAAACAGAGAATGACTGAATTAACAACATTGACAAATGTTGTTTAGTTTACGTTAGATTAAATTTTAATACTAGTTTTTGGTTGACATTATTTTAAATATTAGTTTTGAATTATAGAAATACAAATACATAGTGATCGTTTTTTAAATAATTCTTTTATTTGTGATTTGATGTTTTATATACACAAGGTACATTAATATCTTTAATATAGTTCTTAGTACACATAAATTCATAATTTAAACTTTTTAAGGTAAATTATGAAATACTACCATCATAATCTCCATTTAAATTTCTAATCAAAAGAAATTGGCTTACAATAAATAAGCATAGATTACGGAACATTTTGCAAACAATTAATGTATTTTTATGTGTGTAGACCTTATGTTTTCTAAGTACAAAAATTTGACTACTCATCTTTGAGACAAGAACAAATGAGGGAAAGAATATTTCTTAAACAAATGCTACTTAAACTCGTTATAACAAAACTGTCAATAAGATATATCATAGATTACATCCTGGAAGAAATAATACAGAATATAAAGACAGACTAAAAATAAACAAACAATAACTGACTTTCAAGAACCAGAACAAGAACAAAAATGGATAAAGAAAAAGGCTTAAAACTCAATTGAAGCCGGGCTCAGTGGCTCAGCCTGTAATCCCGCGCCTTTGGGAGGCTGAGGTGAGTGGATTGCCTGAGCCCACGGGTTCGAGACCCGCCTGGGCAGAGAGACCTCATCTCTACAATAAATCAAAAAATCAGCCGGGCATGGTAGCGCATGCCTGTAATTCCGGCTACTTGGAAGGCTGAGGAGGAAGGATCGCCGGAGCCCGGCAGGTCGAGGCTGCGGTGGCCGGGAGCGCCACTGCACTCCAGTCTGGGCGACAGAGTGAGATTCCAACTCAAAAAAAAAAAAAAACTCAACTGAAAAATGGGCAAAACATAGAGTGCACACAACTTTGTCAAACGACAATATATCCAGATTATTAATGTCATTTTATATCATTAAATCGCTTTACCTGTTGTTTTCATTTAAAAAGTGGGCAAAAGACAATTCAAAAAAAGATCATACCCAAGTGCACAACTGTACACAAAAATATGCTCAATTACACTAGTTATCAGGACAATACAAATGAAATCCTCAATACAAGACCACTATAAATCCACCAGAATAAGCTGATGAAAGGATAAAAAATACCAAGAGTTGGTGAGGATGTGGACCAACTCATACACTATTAGTAGGTTGTAAAGTTGGTAAACCTGTTTGGAAAATGTCCTAGCAAAATCTACCAAAGTTGAATATATGTATACATTGTAACCCAAACTGTCCATTCTAGGTTATACTCAAGAGAGATGTGTACATATATTTATCAAAAGACATCTACTAGAATACATATTGCAAATATATATATACACACACACATATGTATGCCAAAAATTGAATACAGTAATAGAATGGTAAGTTTATGGTATATTCACCCAATTGTATAATATACAGAGATGAGAATAAACAATCTACAACTATATGGAGCAACATGGAATTAATCTAACAAGCATATTGTCACAAGAAAACACCCAAAAAAGTATATTCTATTTCACTGATAATACTACAAAAACAGGCAAAACAGAGTTATGCTGTTAAAATCAGGTTGATGTTTATCCTTGACCTGTATAGGTGAAGGCAGAGCAATAGAACTAAAAGAGGAAACAAGACTGGTATCTGGGATGCTTATAGTGATCAATTACTTAGCATATTTGGGTACATGTTTAAATTCAGTTTATGAAAATTCATCATATATACACAAAATCTGTGATGTATAATGAATATTAATCAAGTTAAAAATATTTAATCATATGCTGTATAACAACATTTTAGTAAACAATGAACCACATGTAAAAGTGATGCCTTAAAATTATAATGAAGCAGCCGGGCTCTGTGGCTCAGCCTGTAATCCCGCGTCTTTGGGAGACTGAAGTGAGTGAATTGCCTGAGCCTGCGGGTTCGAGGCCCGCCTGGGCAGTGAGACCTCATCTCTACAATAAATCAAAAATCAGCCGGTCGTGGTAGCGCGCGCCTGTAATTCCGGCTCCTCGGAAGGCTGAGGCGGAAGGATCGCCGGAGCCCAGTTGATCGAGGCTGCGGTGGCCGGGAGCGGCCACTGCACTCCAGTCTGGGCAACAGAGTGAGACTCCAACTCAAAAAAAAAAAAAAATTATAATGAAACTGAAAAATTTCTGTTGCCTAGTGATGTCATAACTGGGGTAACTTCATAGTGTTTAGAAACACAAATACATATCATTGTGTTATAATTGTCTGCTGTATTCAGTTCAGTAACACGCTGTAAAAGTCTGTAGCCTTGGAGCATATAGCCTAGGTGTGTGGTTGGGTATGCCATCGAAGTTTGTATAAGTACACTCTGTGAGGTTTGCACAATAACACATTTCTCAGAATGTGTCCCCATTGCTAAGCAGTGTATGAATGCCTTTGTTTGCTAGGGTTTTTATTTTTATTTTTGAATCACAAGTAGGTGGCTTAAACAACAGAAAATCAAGATATCTACAGAGATTTCTTCTGAGGCTTCTTTCCTTATATTTTCACATAATTTTCCTCTATGTGTGTCTGTGTCTCCTCTTATACTGACACAGCCCTAATGGATTGGGGCTCACCATAATGACCTCAGTTAACTTCTATTATCCTTTAAACATCCTATCCCCAAGTATAGTCACATTCTGAAGTACTGAAATTAGGACATCAACATATAAATTTGGGGATGACAAAATTCAACTCACAGTAGTTATTAAATGAGAAAATGTAGGAAAGTAAATAATAAATATGAGTGAAAATGTTTAAAATTTATTGGAAAATGAAGCAATAAAACATTTGTTATAAAATCATAGGAGGAGTTCTAAGAATGAGTTAGAAAATTGGCATTCCTACCTACAGTGCAGTAACAGGGCAAAAGGAACAAGGAGTCTATAGTTTTTGTTTTCTACTATGATAGAGTAAAAATGTCTCTACCACAATGGTGTGAACCTCCAGTCTCAGACTAAAATGGAAAAAAGACAGTTCATGACTTTTTGCATCTTATCTTTCTTCCAGTTACAAAGAAATTCTCCTTCCTCAGCAGTGCAGTATTTACAGAGATTTAATACTTTCCTTTAAAAATTCCCCAAGGGCCTTTAATTCTTACCTATTAATATATTTTCTTTGTTTTTTTTTAATTTATACATACACTTATCAATTATCATATTTTAAATCAACTAAAACTTGATTTTTATTTTTAGTGATTCCTACTTTTATTTTATTTAACAAAAATATTGTAGTAAAATATTAGTTTTGGCTGGGCTCGGTGGCTCAGCCTGTAATCCCAGCACTTTGGAAGGACGAGGCGAGTGGATTGCCTGAGCCAGCAAGTTCGAAACCAGTCCCGGCAACTTGGCTAGACCTCATCTCTACAATACAATAAAAAAAAATTATCTGGGCACGGTAGTGCACACTGGTAGTTCTGGCTACTTGAAAGACTGAGATGGAAGGATAGCCGGAGCCCAGCAGGTAGACGCTGGGGTGGCCATGAGCATGCCACTGCACTCCAGCCTGGGCAATGGAGGGAGATTCCAACTCAAAAAATATGTATATATATTAGTTTCAATAGGTCTTTTATTTTATCTTTTTTGTCGTCCATGTTTTAATGTTTTTTTACAATTTCTTTTCCTTTGTTTTACACAGTTTCTAAAAAAAAATTCATCATAAGTCTTCTTTCATTTGTAAGCCAATGGCTTTATTTTATTTGTTTTTATATATTTGAAATGACTTCAACTAGTCATCTTAAAATTTTTATTTTATATTTATTTCTGCTTTTAAACTTGTCAGATATTCTAAGCCTTTTTCACCACATATTTTTAATCATCTACTTTTATAAAAGCCTGAAAGTGAGGAGGAAACTCAGATAGAGAAGACAGTTCAAACTTTAAAGAGAGGTGCAAGAGCACACATTAGGGGAAAAACCATCTCTTTAATGAATGATGCTGGGAAAACTGGCTATCCTAATGCAGAGGTATGAAACTAGACACCATTTTTCACCATATATAAAAATTAAATGGCCAACACAAATATGAAAAAAAAAATGTTCAACATCATCACTAATCATCGAGGACATAAAAGCCAAAACCCTAATTAGAATGGCTAATATTTTTTTTTAATGTCAAAATATTTTTTTTTAATGCTGGCAAAGATGTGGAACACTTACTCTGTTGATGGGACTGTAAATTAGTAGAGCCACTGTAGAAAAGAACTGTATGAAGAGTTCTTTAAAAACTAAAAATAGAATTACCAGCCAATCCAGCAATCTCCCTACTGGGTATTTATCCAAAAGAAACTAGTATATCAAAGGTATACCTGTACTCTCATGCTTATTGCAGCAAAGCAATAAACAATAGCAAATATATTAAATCAACTCAAGTGTCCATTATTGTTGCAGATAAAGAGAATGTCATATAAATACACTATGGAATACTGTCCCGCCATTTAAAAAAAATGAAATCCTGTAATTTACAACATGAATGGAATTAAAGGACATTTTGTTAAATGAAATAAGCCAGGCATATAAAGACAAATATCACATGTTCTGACTCATAAATGAGAGCTAAAAATAAAAATTGATCTTATGGAGGTTGAAAGTAAAATGATAGCTACCAGGGGATGGGAACAGCGTATGAGTGTATGGGTGGTGGGAAGAAGGGGGATAATGAGGAAATGGTTAATGGGCAAAAAAATAGAATTAGAAGGAATAATATCTAGGGTTTGGTAGCATAGTTGGGTTGCTATGGGTA
The DNA here is from genome assembly GCA_027257055.1 of Cephalopachus bancanus. Lineage (NCBI taxonomy): Eukaryota > Metazoa > Chordata > Mammalia > Primates > Tarsiidae > Cephalopachus > Cephalopachus bancanus. Next base: position 7,276,583 of record JAPVLO010000024.1, on the reverse strand, counting down.
ATAATTTACTATATTATTTCAAAATACCTAAAGGAATGGATTTGAAATGTTCCCAGCACAAAGGAATGATACATGTTTTAGGTAATAGATGTCCCAATTTCCCTGATTTGATCACTACACATTGTACATTTGTATCAGAATATCACATAAACCCCATAAATATGACAACTATTATGTACCCATAAAAATTTAAAAAGAAGGGAATGTGGAGACTTCCTCCTGACTGCTTACCCACCACTCCCTACCATTGTTCACCTAACTTCTGACTTCCCATGATAGCTCTCACACTCCCATGGAAGATGATTCTCCAAAACACCGTAGACTCAAAGAATCATTTATTCCACTTCCATGACATTAATCCCATCATACAAAAGAACCATTTAATTTTTGGACCAAGATTGCTTTAAATTTTATACTCTTTTGATATACAATGCTGTGTACGTCCTTACATCTGTTATCTTCAAAACAAGCAATCACTGAACTAAAAACAAAACATACCACTTGCAAGACAAGGATCAAAATATTCTTGCTCATGGAAGCTCTGACCCAGAGAGGTTAGTGTAACATCCTGACTCAACTCTAATAACAAAGACTTTGATGTTGAAATTCAGTGGAGTAGGGAACCTAGCTTTTTCTAGGGTTTTGAACATTTTACAACATGCTCTTCACTTACAAAAGCATAAGAATATTTAAAACATCAAAATAAGCTACAAATATAAATTTACTATATTATTAGATCAGCATTTTGGCTTCCAACCCCTTTAAATGGGGAGGAAAAGTGGTCACTTTTGGAACGTGCATAAAGTTGCCTGTGAGTTAACCCAAACATTATGATTCTACCTCTCCAGCTATGCCTACCACATAGTAGTCATTTCCTAGTGGATTTCAAGAAAAAACTCAGATGCACATAATGTACACAAAGTATTTTACATAAATTGGTTGCAATCACTTTGGCTGACTGAGCATTTTATGGTCTATACTGTAAATAGCACAACTCAAAGCAATTGTAACTATTTTTATGCTGGTTATTTCTTTTTATAGTTGGTTAATTAAGACCTTCTGCTTGAGATGGTTTTGAGCTAGCCTTGAAATTTCTTTTCTGGGCTCAAGAACAGGAAAGAACGACTGAGCATAAACTTTAAATTGCTCATTCTTCAAGGGCAATATGTGCATGCTTGATATAAAATATTTGCCATAGTTCTTTTTCTTACCAAATCTGATAGGTTCATAATTATTGCTTTTATAAGCTGGCTTGACTAAATTTTATGATAAAATCCAATAATAAAATAAATAACTTCCAAAATTTTAATACAAATCTTTTTCATGACCTTTGAACTAGATTGGAAAGCTGGAAAAAAATTAATTTAAACTTTTTATTTTCTTCATTCTTGTCTCTATTCTTCTCTACCTCTTTCCTTCCTGAAAAAGTTTGAAAGTGTTCTCAGAAAAAGAAATATTTAAACATTGACTTTGAAATTATGAAAGTGAAATATAAATAAAAATAAATAAATTTGTGACTGCTTGTCTTTATTACTTTTTTATTGTGGTAAAAAATGCATAACACAAAACTCTTTTGTTTATAAATGTAGAGTTCAATAGCATCAACTGTATTCAAATTGTTGTGCAACAAATCTCTAGGACTTTTTCATCTTGTCAAATTGAAACTCTACACTCATTGCACAATAAAACCCCATTTTCCTCTCCCATCAGTCCCTGGCAACAACCATTCTACTTTTCATTTCTATTACTTTGCCTACTTTAAATATCTCATAAAAGTAGAATCCTACAGTTTTTGTCATTCTGTGACTAGATTATTTCATTCATCATAGTGTCCTCAGGATTCATCCATGTTGTATCTCGTGGTGGTATTTTCTTCATTTTTGAAGTTGAATAAATATTCCATTAAATATATATACCACACTTTTTAAACAATTTATCTATCAGTGGACGTTTAGTTTGCCTGCACCTCTTGGCTTTTATAAATAAAGATGCAATTAATATGGTTATTCAATCTCTTTAAGATTCTGCTTTCCTTGTGGTTTGATTTGTATTTCTCTGATTGACCATGTTGAGCAGCCTTTTACATGTTTATTGGCCATTTGTATACCTTCTTTGGAGAAATGTCTACTCAAGTCCTTCGCCCTTTTTTCCTACTAAGCTTTATTTTCAGAGCTAATTTAAGTTCACAAAAAATTGAGACGGTAAGAACTAGTTTAGGTTCACAAAAAATTGAGACAGTACAAAGATTCCCACACATGTCCTGCTTCCACACATTAGTACCCTTCCCCCTTATCACTATCTCCCAACAGAGTCATACATTCATTACAACTCTGAACCTACAATGACACAGCGTTATCACCCGGAGTCCATAGTTTACAGGAGAGTTGACCCTTGGTGTTTTATATTCATGGGTTTTCAAAATGTATATGATATGAATCTATTGTAATAGCATCATATCGAGTATTTTCATTGCCCTAAGAATCCTTGGGGTACCACCTATCTATCCCTTTCTCCCTTAACCCCTGGAAGCCACTGATCTTTTTACTTTCTCCATAATTTGCCTCCTCCAGGATTCATATAGTTGGAATTATGATCTTAAATCTCAATCTCACCAAGAAATTGTTGGTACTGGGCAGGTGGTAGGTCATCAATCCTGTACTTACAGAGGGCTCCAGATGTTTGGATCTCCAAGTCTTCTTTCCAAGAACACAGCAGGATTATGAGGTGCTAGCTTACATAAAACAGACAAAAAGCCCCTTGACTCTTTCTTTGCACATACGACAGGGGAAAACTGTTAACATGTCATTATTTTAGCTTGCATATATTTTTTTACTAATGAAATTTTGTATTTTTACATCTTTAGAATTCATTTGTAGTTCCTCTTCTGTGAATTGCTCATTTTTCTTTGTCTTTTTTACCCTACTGGATTCTATAGTAATTTTATGAACTCCTCATAATTACAAATAATCCTCATCTGTCACGTTGGCAGTAGACTAGTAGTTCTTAAACAATGAACCAGTGCAGGTTTCTAATAGCATATTGATGACTACATTAACTGTGAGACCAATGAATAAAATGTTTTTCTTCACTATTGCTATGCTTTTAATAGTTGATGCACGCTAAAAAGTCTGTATTTATACATATTCTGTGTTCAAGCAATAGCTTAGATGTAAACACTACAATGAATCACTAATTTTTGTGGTTTTTAAAATTTATTTAAAAATGTTATGTATGGTGTGAGTAAAGAAAAGAAAATGTAATCTGGAGGTATGCTGATAAGATATAAAGAGGAAAAAGTAGAAAGAAAAAATAGAAAATAATTATAAATTGGTTTACCAGCTAAATTTCAGAAAAGAGCTTGTCCTTGCATTAAATAATCTTAGAGGATCATATCATAGAATTATAAATAATCTTTTATAACATTACCTATTATCCCTTTATGCTACCTTCTGTTTCTACAGTGCTCTTGAATTCAGACAATTTTATAAGGTCTTCAGCTACAAAATTTACGTTTTTTAATACTGACTGCCTTTTCCAGTCTATTATTGCCTTTTAGTCCTGAAAGCCTCCCAATAGTTTGTCCAAACCTTGCTAAATCTAGTTTCACTACCTTTCCTTAGTTTTATCGTCAGTGAAGATAAAGATAACTACTGGTCTCCTTCAGCTAAAAACAACAAATAACAAATAAAACAAGCTTCACCTAGACTTCATTTTTTCCAGATTAAACTCTCTAGTTGTTCTTTTAACGTTACTTTTCAATTATTTCATCTAATGTAATTGTTTGGGTTTTTTAAAATTTTTATTTTTAAATAAATATAAATAAAAATATAGTGTAGAGAGGGCCTCTGTTCATATACTTCACTCAGTTTTCTTCAATGACTACATCTTACATAATTATAATACAATTTCAAAACCAAGAAAGTGACATTGTTACAATATGTGTGAATAGTTCCAATGCCATTTTATTATTTGTATGGATTAGTTTAATCAATAACACAATTGAGATACAGAACTATTCTGTCACCACCAAGAACTCCTTTGTGCTACCTCTTGATTGTCACAAACTCCCCCCAAGTATCCCTAATCTTTGTCAACTACTAAACTATTCTCCATCGCTGTAACTGTGTCATTTTGAGTATGTTATAAAAATGGAACATTACATTGTATAATGTTATGAAATCAGCATTTTTAACTCCACATAATGTCCTTGAGATTCACCAAGTTGTTGTAGGGAATGGAGGTCTGGGTATGCTGGGAAGTCTGAGATGAAGATTTTCATTCAAAGTTAATTGGTAAGTGCTGTCAGAATAACATATGTGAGGGGGTGAGGAAAGCAAGAATGGGAAGAGGGAGAAGTTAACTGATATGTACTGCAACAGAGGCCTCAGCCTATTCCACAGCAACTCTGAAGTTGGGATTGTCTTTCAAAGATGTCTTTGATTGAAGTCAGTTGGATCAATCACTAGATACGCTGATCCCTTAATGGAAACATAATCTTGGGTGAGACTGCTCTCTTTGACGATTCCTAAGGAGGGACTCAGATGTGAGTCTTCAACTCTTAAGAATGCTGAAAAATGGAGGAATGATTAATTCAGTTCTGGAAGAAGGAGACGATCTTGATGACACACCATAGAATCCACCATAAGCCAATGTCTGATTTCTAAGACGTTTGAAGAAAATATACATAAAATTGTCTTCGCCCCCCAGTCACAGCAAAATGTTATAAATTCTTACAATAATTATTTGAAATTTATACTATACATCAAAGAAATGCAAATCAAAGCTACACTGAGATACCACCTAACTCCAGTCAGAATGGCCATCATCAATAACTCAAAAAATAACATGCTAGAAAGGATGTGGGGAAAAGAGAACACTTCTATGCTGTTGGGGGAGTGTAAACTAGTACAGCCTCTGTGGAAAACAGTGTGGCAATTCCTAAAAGTTCTAAAAATCGACCTCTCATACGACCCCACAATCTCCCTACTGGGATTATGCCCGGAAGAATTCAAATAACTCTATAAAAAAGATACCTGCACACATATGTTTATCGCAGCATTGTTCACAATAGCAAGAACATGGAACCATCTGTGCTGCCCATCAAAAGAGGACTGGGTAAAAAAAAAAAAAGTTGTACATGCACATGACGGAATATTATGCAGCCATAAAGAAGAACAAAATCATGAACTTCACAGCAACCTGGATGGCCTTAGAGTCTATAATACTGAGTGATCTTTCACAGAAACAAAGAATGGAGTTTCACATGTTCTCACTCATAAGTGGACCCTGAACAACTATCGTAAAACTATAAGAAAAGAATTGACAATAGCAGGAAACTGTGGAAGTGGGGAGGTGGGATTGACTGGAGAGGGAAACTACCTGGGGAAGGAGGGGGCACACCTTATCAACAAGAGTACTTGCACAATGAATATTTGTATACCTAACCCTGAATTGTACTCCACAATTTTAGAATAAAAAAATTAAAAAAAAGAAATTTATACTATATTATTTGAAATTTATGCTTCTATTTACATAAGTTGAATTCTAGGATAAGAAAAGTTAAATAAGATTATCAAGAACTATTTGCCTATTAAGGCAAAGTTTTATTTATTCATAATGTAGAAATACCACCTTAACATATTATCAACTGTATAATACCACTTATAAGTGATATTTACTTCTAAATATGCTCCTGGTGTGTTCTATTTTATGAATATCCAAGCCTATTTTTAATTGTATCAAATGCTTTCCAACACTATAGTGCTGTATTTAAAACTACATTTTAAAGTCAGAATATTCACTTCAGAGGGGTGTGCAATCCTCCATTCATCTGATGAGTTTTTATTCTTCAGTATTTTCAAAAATATAAGCACATTTATTCATGCAAATTTATACTACTTTGAACATAAAAGCAACAATTAGACTGGCATTACATTAACCAAATGTCATGTATTACCAATAAAGTAAAAAAAAAAAGTGAACAGAATTTTTCTGTCTTTGAAACATTGTTTCTAATTTATTTTCTCACCACCAACTGGCTTAATTTTATTCTGAACAGAAAGTCACCATAACCATGACATCATGAATTATGTTAACTCCCTGTTATCCAACAACTTTGACTTATAAATTTAAATTTGGAGTAAGAATAATTGTAGAGCTTTTAAAATTACTACAAGCACATTCATATCAAATTCTCACGTAAGAATTAAAACATATTTTGAATGCAATCAGCCAGATACTATTGAGTTTTCACCAAATAAAGACCTATGCTCATAGAGCACCTTTTTAGCTGCTCATGTATAGAATAAATTCAGTCTCCACCAAAACCAAAATGTCCCCTAAAGACAATGGAAAAGTAAATGTCAAGGTCTGTGGATTCCTGCAAAGCCTGAATCCCCTCCTTGAGCTTCAATCTGAAGATTGAAGCAACTTGAGTTCTGGGGAAAGTCCTTTACAAGATTATCCTTTTAAACTTGGCCTAGGTTGAGAAAAGAGATGACTCCTATGGAGACAAAAACCTTTGCAACTGCCAAAACAGGCTTGTTATAACCTATGAGTAGCAAGACAGCAAATTTTATTGGACTGATGATCTTACAAGAAGTGGAAGAACTGGGCTCGGTGGCTCAGCCTGTAATCCCGCACCTTTGGGAGGCTGAGGTGAGTGGATTGCCTGAGCCCGCGGGTTCGAGACCCGCCTGGGCAGTGAGACCTCATCTCTACAATAAATCAAAATATCAGCCGGGCGTGGTAGCACATGCCTGTGATTCCGGCTACTTGGAAGGCTGAGGTGGAAGGATCACCAGAGCCCAGCAGGTCGAGGCTGCGGTGGCCGGGAGCGGCCACTGAACTCCAGTCTGGGCGACAGAGTGAGACTCCAACTCAAAAAAAAAAAAAGAAGTGGAAGAGATACCAGATCTCATTCTCTCTCTCCCCACCCTTCCTCCGTCTCTCTCTTCTTTCCTCCCTCTCTCTCTCTTTCTCTCTCTCCCTCTCCTTCTCTCTCTCCCTGTCTACCCAAAAACTCATGTAAGGACATAGCTAGAAGGTAGCTGGCTGATTACAAGCCAGTAAGAGAGACTTAACCACAAACCAACCTTGCCAACACTTTGATTGCAAATGTCTAGCTTCCAGAACTGCGAGAAAAAAAAGTGCCTGTTGTTTAAGACTCCTAGTTATTATGTCTGTGGTTTATTAATTAAATGTCTGTTTTTTTTTTGAGTTGGAGTCTCACTCGGTTGCCCAGACTGGAGTGCAGTGGCCGCTTCCGGCCACCGCAGCCTCGACCTGCTGGGCTCCAGCGATCCTTCCGCCTCAGCCTTCCGAGCAGCCGGAATTACAGGCATGCGCTACCACACCCGGCTGATTTTTTTGATTTATTGTAGAGATGAGGTCTCGCTGCCCAGGTGGGTCTCGAACCCGCGGGCTCAGGCAATCCACTCACCTCAGCCTCCCAAAGGCGCGGGATTACAGACTGAGCCACCGAGCCTGGCTAATGCCTGTTGTTTAAGTCACCTAGTATTTTGTTTTGGGAGACAAATCTAACTAGCACACTTATATTCTGCAGTCCTCATTGATTTCATTGCTTGTATATCCCTAGTCCCCTTATCTGATATTTGTATGTGTTTATTCACTCTGCCATAATAGAAAAGGTATCTTAAGTTTTAATAAGTGTAATATTCCCACTTTAACCAGTGATTCACCAAATTATAATGCAATTTTGCAGGCTCAGGACATAGTATTATCAGGAAACAATGATACAGTGAGATTTTGATGTGAAATATGCAGTGTAAGTATATCTTAAAAAATGTTGCTTAATCAGGTTTTTTACACTCACTGCCCAGAAAAACTGAGGCAGATATATTTGTTACAGTAGAGAAGGAGCTCAATACTGCAAATCAGCTGAGTGAGGAGGACAGGAGCTATTTCTCAAATCTACCTTCCCAAGAATTCACAAGGTAGGGTTTTTTTTTAAGGGAATTTGATATGTAGGTAGCTAGAAGTGTATGATTGGTTGGAAATTATGTTATGGGTGTGTTCAAATTATCTTTCATGTGCCAGACCCAGTTTCTGGGAGGGAACATCATAAGACAAGTGGAGCCATCTTCTTGGTATAGGTTTTTGGATCTGAGTGGGGCCTCAAGTCCATCAAAGTAGCAAAGTTTGAAATTCATCTCAAACACCATTCTTAGGGTTTATAGTAGAGAGGTTGTCTATAGAGCAAGTCCCCAAATAATCAGCTACTGACTCCCAAGCAGCAAGCCATTATAAGAGGTACGGAGGAGTTGGAGTCGCTGGAGATTGGAGTGGTAAGACTTCAGGATGTTATCAGGGAGAGCTATCCAGTTTTAAGCTCTTTTTTTTTTTTTTTTTTTAGGTAAGAACCTCCTTAAAATGTAATTGACTAAATGTATTACATTCAATATCCATGAGTTTCTTCTGGACAAAAGATTGGCATAAATACCAACAACCCTTTGGACCTTCTTCCCTAACCAATGAGGATAAACACAGGAGGTAAAGGGACATGGAGACGCCTTCATACATACATTTTGCCTTTACAGGTCAATGCCAGAAATATTTACAGAAAACACAGTAAGAAAAAGTTCATGTCTTGGCAACATACTGAAATTCATACAAACTGTATATATGATTTCAAGCAAATAATGACACCGTTTATTTTTTTTTAGCCACAGCTGCTAAGCCTTTCAGAGGAGAAAGATATCTTGATCACTGAAAGAGGTGAGGACTTATGAAACTAGGTTTGCTTCAACAAGTACTTATTGGGCACTGGGGAATCCCAAATTATATTTCTCTCTCACCATTAAAAAAAGAAAAGCAGCCATGCTCGGTTGCTCAGCCTGTAATCCCACGCCTTTGGGAGGCTGAATGAGTGGATTGCCTGAGCCCGCGGGTTCGAGACCCGCCTGGGCAGCGAGACCTCATCTCTACAATAAATAAAAAAAAAAAAAATCAGCCTGGTGTGGTAGCGCGCCTGTAGTTCCGGCTACTTGGAAGGCTGAGGCGGAAGGATCCCGGAGCCCAGCAGGTCGAGGCTACGGTGGCTGGGAGCGGCCACTGCACTCCAGTCTGGGCGACCGAGTGAGACTCCGACTCAAAAAAAAAAAAAAAAAAAAAAAAAAAAGGGAAAGAAAAACATCTGAAGAACATGAGTTGATATTCTGATAAACACTACACAGTATATGGCTTCTTGAGCTACTGAGAAACCTCCTGTGTGACTCCACACAGTACAGATGAATCACCTCTGTTCTCTCCATCTCAGGAAAAGAGATGCACATTTTCCTTCATTTCCAGATCCTCTAATTCAGGGCAGCCCATTCTCTTCTGGACGCAATAATAAGTACAAAATGCTCACACCTTTGGCCAGTGATGTCAGTTGCCTACAGGTCTATGTGTAAGCCCTTCATGAAGGGTTTCGTTCTACATTCACTGGCATAAGTACAAAATACTCACACCTTTGGCCAGTGATGTCAGTTGCCTGCAGGGTCTGTGTGTAAGCCTTTCATGAAGGGTTTCGTTCTACATTCACTGGCGAAGCATTTGTCAGGCTCTGCAGACTGGTTTTTAGTGAAGCAGATAAGAGTATTTACTTCCTTTGGAAGGTGGAACTTTACTCAAAACAGGAGTTTGCCTTGCTCAAAGAAAAGTTTTGTGGTAAATGGTAATTTGACACTCTTGCTGGCAGCAGTTCTCCTTCAGCATTTGAAAGCCCATTCAGGTTATCTCTTCCTAAAAATAACTGATTTCTGTGTTTACATGAGCTGGAGACAGATGGTCTGTTTTAAAGATTTCCAAAGCAGCCTCTTTTCCTTAGGCTCATTGTTTAAGAGAAAATAAGTTTATCAGCCTCCTGGGCAGCTTCTCCCCTGCCCAGAGCTCAGGACATGAAGATAATCAATTGCTCTTTTTTAAATTGAGAGCAAACTTAGAAACAACAGATTTGTTAATTTCTAACTATAGCTACGCCTTTGCAGGGCTTAGGGCTCATCTACGTTTTTTTACTCTGCATTAATTTTATATAGGTTCTATATTAATTTTATATGGGCAGCTTCAATGTCTTTGAAAAGTTATTCCCAAGGGGGGAAAAAATTGACAAAATAGTGTGATTATATTTATGGAAAAGTGTGCCCACAGATAGAGGAGATATCTGGGAAGGTATTCATCACAGTAATTAAACAAGAGATAATAGCTTAAACTTTTCTATAAAGTTTGAATTATTAGCAAACAGAATGTACCATTTTTACATAATCAAATTTTATAAAACTATATGATTATGTAATATATGTAGATAGAGTGGTGAAAATGAAAAATATATCAAACATCATAATTTCTACCTAGAATTTATTATGTATGAGAACACACACTATTTTCAGGCCATTTACCACTGCATTCCCAGAGGCCTTTACACAATAGATACCCCACAAATATTCTTTAGGAGAATGAATGGATATTTCAAATTCAGCACAGTGCAATGAAAGTAAAATAGAATGAATCCCAGAGTCTAAGTTCCATTTTTAATTTTTTCACTAAATCTGCAGTGCTATAGAGCTTCTTAAACTTAGACCAGGTTCATTTTTAGTTAAAATGAGGTAAATTAAAGACTAAACTCAGATTTCACCTACAAATTTGAACACTCTTATGATCCCTAAGACAGAGATTGGTTAAATAACTTATGCCTGTGATTATTCCCATAAAAGGCAGGCTAGCTCTCCTACTGGTGGGTAACTGTCCTCTGACCCAGGGCACTGAGGAACACTATCACCTATCTTAAATATCGTAATGACAAAAGGATAAAAGGAATTGATGCAATACAGCTTGTAAAAGGAACCATTTGCCCAGAAAAATGAGTAAACATCAATCATTTTCTGTATGCTACCATCTTTTAAATCTTTAAACAGTTTCATTTCCTATAGAATGTCCAATAAAAATTTTTTTTTTTAAAAAAAAAAGAATATGATGTTACTGGGTTCTGCTGTTGAAAAATGTATTGAAGGAATACTTAAACCTCGTTTTTCAATATTAGAAAAACATTGATGAATAACTGCTCCAGCATTCTATGTAATTTTAAAGAGTTAGCATAGATAGAGAAGTGTCTAATTTACTCTCTGGGAACAGTTTATATACTAGAACAATTAGACTTGTTTGAATAACTTTTATCACATTTTTATAATGTTGCATCAAATCACTCACAGCCATGTCTTTTTAAATGATAAGTAAATATATGTGCCATTATTTAAACTCCTATGATTGTATAAAACTTACCCACCTTCCTTTATCTGTATTTACTACTTTCTTTCCTTTATAAGTTTTCCTTTGATAGATATTTTTAAACAACTAATTCTATTGAATAACTAATGATAGTAGTGACCATATTCGAAAAAAAAAGAGAAAAAATAAAAAGCCTGCTCAAGTAATTAACCTTTGAAACATTAGATAATTCTGTAATGTCTGAACAAATGTCTGATAAAAGATGGGACCTGCAAATTTTAGATATCATACAAATAACAGAAATATTTTTAAGAATGCAAAACAGAAATGAATATAAAACATTCCATTTACATCTTATATTAAAATGACGTGAATTTGAAATACATCCAGAGTGTAGTTTAATAATAATTATATGAAAGTAGATTATTTATAATTTCCATTCTACCTAATAGAAACCAGACTCGCTCAGTTCATGTCCACATTTTGCTGGATAGTACAAGGAGTGATCAAACAGTACTTACTGCTGAGCATTGAAAGATGTGTGTTAGTCTATTTGTTTATATGTGTGTATCTACAAATTAGTTTGTGCATGCTTTTATTATATTGCCCTACAAATGGAGAAATATCTTTTTCTCATTATTTAAACTGTTTATCAGTCTTCTCCCAGGATGAAATGCCTTCTACCTCCAGTAAGAGTCATACAATAAATATTCAATACATTTTTTATTCAGTACCTACTATATGCCAGAGGATATTTGCTAGATACTAGCAATTTATCAGTAAATCAAAGACATCATCCCTGCCTTGTGAAACTCACCATCTAGTGAAGAAAGACAAACAACAAATAATGTATTACCTGCATGATGAATGTTAAAAACAAGCAAGCAAAAAAGAGCAGTAAGTTCTATAAGAACATGTAGCAAGTGGACTTACTATATTGTAGAGAGTCAGGGACCTCAGAGAAATATATGTTTAAGAGAATGCTTATAGAATTAGTAATATTTAACCAGAAAATGATGGAGAAAGTGATCTTCTGACAGAATGCAGAGACCAGTAGGAAAAAAAAAAACGGTATATTCAGAGCTTGCAAGAAGTCCTGGCAGCAGGATAAGAAGGGAAAAACTGGTCTGGAGATGATGTCAAGACAGGCTCAAGAAGGTGTTTGAGCAAATGGAAGTCACCAAAAGATGAGGGAATGATAAGAGTAACTTTGCAGAATATAAAGATAACAGATTGTTTTCCAAAAAGTAATTTATTTATAAGAATATATCACACACAGAAAGCATAAAAAACTGTAGGTTAAGATGATAATAAAACTGATAGGCATGCATATTATACACTAAGGATGACATATAAATATTTAGAAGGTTTTAGTAACATCTCCATTTTCACAGCCTTTATAATAAGGAAGTTGTCTTTCATGCTTAACCTTATCTGTCTTATTTTAACCTCTACCTAAATAGAAAATAGGTAAAAGTCTTATGAAGAATTTGGAAAATAAAGAGAAAATGCAAACTCATTACAGAAAAATCACAACAAATATTTGCCCATGATGAACAACTGTAAGATAGGAATTAGAAACAAAAATCCTATTGAATTATTTACGATATCTCAATTTTCTCAAATAAATTATTTAAAAGAAAAATTCAAAACATTTTTCCATTCACTGAAAACTGTAGGAATAACAGCCAGTTTAGGTCAGATCTAATTTTCTAAGATTGAATCATGTTATTTTTATCTACATATTTTTCTTTGTTAATGGCTGGAAAACAAATTAATGTAACACATTATTAATGCAACCATATGAGGATAATCTATGTTAGATACTCAACTCCAAGCTGACTGTATGCTAAAAAGAAAAAAATTATAATTATGTAATTCCATTGTAACAAGATCCTATATTATACTGTGAGTTTACAGCTACTTTTATATCTGAAGGAGAAGCACTGGAATATTCTGAAATGGTTGGACAATTCAGGCTCCTGCTTCATCAGAAATAAAACAAGCAAGCAAGTCAAGTGTTCTAGGGGCACTTTATAAATCTCTGGAGGATAGCTTACTAGCTCAATTAATAATCAAACTCTTTTCTTTTCTTTTACACATTGCTAAGAAACCACAGATGGTAGAAGTTTGGATTTTTTCCCAGAAATGACTCTGAGTGCAAAGGCAGCAGAGGCAACTGTGGTTTTGTACTACTTAAGCATGACCCCATCTCAATTATTGTAAATACTAAAGTAATGAGCCAAGTCAGAAAATTCTGTGCTATTTAAAGTTTCACCAATGACTCACAAGTGCTTGCTGAGGGATTTTTCTTACCAATCCTGGCCACTGTCCATAACCTAGGGGAAATAGTTGCAGAGATTGTTTCCTTTCTCTGCCTAATAACAGAGGTTGAAAAACTAAGAATTTCAGAAATATTTTGGTGTGACAAGAATCAAGCAACTTAGCAGGTATACTGCATCTACAAAAATGATTTTCCCCTAGCTAGGCCCAAATCTTCTCATCTTTCTGTGTGACCATAGAATTATACAAAATGGGAAAAAAGAGAGTCAACTTATTTATGAGTACTCCAAAACTGCATAAACATTGATCTAGAGTTAGAAATAGTAACAGCAAACTGTATAGAGCCTCTTTTTCCCCCTTGAAAATATTTCAATAAAGACTTTTATGTCTAGTCACTTAGGACTTATCATTGTCTGCATATTGCAAGAGGGCTGTCTCAAAGCACTTTCCATAATGGGAATCACACTAAAAGAGTGACCTTTCTAGTGATTTTTCCCCTGCACAAAAGATACTGGAACAAGGCTGTGAAATAATATTATAGACAGATAATGCCTTGATAGGTCAGCTAAATTGATTTTAAAATGGATATTAATTGGGGGAAAAAACAGTTTAACTTCATTTACTCATTTTAAAAGATTGGAAGTTTTTGTTTTCCATAGGAAGAAAGGGAGCTCTTATAGCCATAATATTTTGTGCACATACATATATACATTGTTTTATTTTACCTTGTTTTATTGTAATTGGTAGATACTGCATTTTTTTACATAAAAGGTTTGTGGAATACTGCATTGAGCAAATCTCTTGGTGCCATTATTCTGACAGCAGATGCTCACTTTGTGTCTCTGTGTCACATATTGGTAATTATCTCAATGTTTCCAAACTTTTCAATATTATCATATCTCTTATGTTGATCTGTGACCATGGTACTAATATAATTAGCATGGAGTGTCACAAGTTTCACCCGTATAAGACAGTAAACTTAACTGATAAATGTTTATTTTAGGTTAGAAAATATTGTTTATTTAGAAAGTAAATTAGAAAGAGAGAGAGAAAGAGGAGATTCACCTCCCCAAGATAGGTGAGGGGGACAAAGCCAGAAAACATGATGACAGCCATAGCTCAAAAAGCACATGGCCACACCAGAGTCTAGTAAGGCAATGGCAGTGGCAATGGCCTAGCGATGGCCTAGCAATAGTCAAAAATGTGTGTTTTCTGACTGCTTCACTGACTGTTCCCCCATCTTTTTCCCTCTCCTTGGACCTCTGTATTTCCTGAGATGCAAAAATAATGAAATTAGGCTAGTTATTAACCCTTCAGTGCACTCTAAGTGTTAAGTGAAAGAAAAAGTCTCGTATTTCTCACTTTAAATAGAAAGAAAGAAAAGTTTAAGCTTGGTAAAGAAGACATGTGGAAAGCTAAGGTAGACTGTAAACGAGGCCTTTTGTACCACGCAGTTAAGTTGGGAATGCAAAGGAAATTTTCTCAAAGGAAATAATAATTGTTACTCCAATGAACACATGAATTATAAGAAAATGAAATAATCTAAATTGCTGATATGAAGAAAATTTGAGTGGTCTGGATAGAAGACAAAATCAGCTACCATACTTCCTTATGTTAAAGCATAATACATAGCAAGGCCCAGTGTTCTTCGATTTTATGAAGGCTAAGAGAGGTGAAAAACCTGCAGAAGAAAAATTTGAAGCTAGCACAAGTTGACTCATGAAGTGTAAAGAAAGAAACCATCTCTACAACATAAATATATCAGGTGTGCTGATGTGGAAGCTTCAGCAAGTTATCTAGATCTAGCTAAGATCATTAACAAAGATGGCTTCACTAAACAACATAGTTTCAATGGAGATAAAATAACATTCTATGAAAAAAAAAGATGCCATCTAAGACTTTCGTGGCTAGAGAGAAGTCAGTGTTTGGCTTTAAAACTTCAAAGGACAGGCTGACTCTCTTGTCAGGGACTAATGCAGGTGATGATTTTAAGTTGAAAGCATTGCTCATTTACAATTCTAAAGACTTAGGTCGCTTAAAAATCATAGTAAATCTACTTTGCCTGTACTCTATAAATAAAAATGATAAAGCATGGATAATAGCACATCTGTTTACAACAGTTTATAGCATGATTTACTGGATATTTTAGGCCCACAGTTGAAACTTACTGTTCAAAAACTATGGATTTATTTCAAAATATTTTTGCTTATTGGAAATATGTTTAATCACCCAGGATCTCTGATAGAGATATACAAGGAGATTCACATTATTTTCATGCCTGCTGACTCAACATCCATTTTGTAGCTCATTGACCAAGGAGTCATTTCAACTTTCAAGAGCTATTGTTTAAGAAGCACATTTTCTAAGACTGTGGCTGCCAAAGACAATGATTTCTCTGACGAATTTGGGCAAAAAATCAAAAAGCTTCTGGAAAGGATTTACCATTCTAGATGCCATAAAGATTATTCATTATTTAAAATATTAACATAACAGAAGTGAACCTTCATAAATGATCTTGAAGAGTTCAAGATCGCAATAGAGGGAGGAACAGCAGATGTGGAAATAGCATGAGAACTTCAGTTAGAAGTGGAGCCTGAAGCCGGGCTCGGTGGCTCAGCCTGTAATCCCGTGCCTTTGGGAGGTTGAGGTGAGTGGATTGCCTGAGCCCGCGGGTTCGAGACCCACCTGGGCAGCAAGACCTCATCTCTACAATAAATCAAAAAATGAGCCGGGCGTGGTAGCTCATGCCTGCGATTCCGGCTACTCCGAAGGCTGAGGTGGAAGGATCGCCGGAACCCAGCAGGCGAGGCTGCGGTGGCCGGGAGAGGCCACTGCACTCCAGTCTGGGTAACCGAGTGAGACTCCAACTCAAAAAAAAAAAAAAAAAGTGGAGCCTGAAGATGTGACTGAATTATTACAATCTCATGACACAACTAGAAGAGGAACTGCTTTTGATGGATGAATAAAGAGAGTAGTTTCTTGAGATGTAATCTACCTCTAGTGAAGATGCTGTGAACATTGTTGAAGTGACAATAAAGGATTTAGAATATTAGAAAAACTTAGTTGATAAAGCAGTTGAGAGAATTGACTCTAATTTTGAAAGAAGTTCTATGTGAGTAAAATTCTATCAAACAGGATTGAATGTCATAGAGAAGTCTTTTATTTATTTGTTTGTTTTTTTGTTTGTTTATTCATCTATTTATTTTTTAGTTAGATTCTCACTCTTGTTTCCCAGAATGGAGTGCAGTGGCATGCTAACAGCCACTGCAGCCTGGACTTGCTGGGCTTAGGTGATCCTTCTGCCTCAGCCTTCCAGGTAGCTTGTGAAAGGAAGAATCAATCTATGCAGCAAACTTCAATGTTGTCTTATTTTAAGTTGCCACAGCCATCTCTATCTTCAGTAATGACCACCCTGATCAATCTGCAGCCATCAATATGGAGGCTAGATGTTCTACCAGTAAAAAGATTAAGGTTCCGATGTTCATTAGCATGTTTTTAGCCATAGAGTATTTTTAAATTACATATTTTTTAGACAAATATTATTTCACACTTAAAAGACTATAGTGTAAACACAACTTTTACATGCACTAGGAAACCAAAAAATTGTGTAACTTGATTTATTACAACATTCACTTTATTTCTGTGGTTTGGTACTGAACTTGCAATATCTTGAGGCATGCCTGTACCTTGTGACACTGATGGTGCTGGTACCCTGCCCATGTCTCCATATATCTTCAAACGTCATGCGAGACAATCACTTATTCTCTGGACTCAGAAGCATCCTTGTTCATGAAACAGTCCAGACATACTAAAAATTTATGCCCTTAAACAACCTTAACACAGTGAGAGGTTTAAGTGTTAATTGTAAGTTAACTATCTATCATTGGGACAATTATGGGATTTAATATATATATTCCCAATTTATTTTGCAGCCAATATCTCACAGTTCTTCCTGAGAAAGCATCGCAAATAAATGATTTGGACCCAAATCATTGATCTTCTCTTATGAGTTCTAAATCTGATTTTTGATGTTTTTCTTTTCATTTGTGTTGTTTCTCTAATTTTACCTTTGCATATTGATAAAAAGACATAGGTAAGAAATCCCAGGAATGAAAGTCTGAACAGATAGGGAACCTCAAATAGGCATTACAAATACGAGTATAAAATTATTCTCAGTGAAGCTTTGAGTTATTAAAGATAAAATCTGTAAGCTGTCTTAATCCATGTGAGAAAATAAAATTCCCATATAAGAGTGTCAGTTTAAAGATAACAGAAACAGTAGATAATCAGAAAAAAACAACCCAAGAATGATCAGTACTAATTCCCTTAAATTCTCAGTCCATGTGATAGCATTTGTTTGGCTCTCATGGTTTAATTCCATGATTATATAATGTAGCTTTGAAGTTTGACATTATAGAGGTTTTGCTAAAAAACTTAAAATATGACTGTAAATCAGTAATTAAATAATGTATAAAATTTGACTATACCCTAAAGGTATAGTTTATTCCTTTGTAATAGTTTAGTAAATTATTCCAGTGCATGTCTGGCACAACAGGATAACAGTTACCACCAAAACTTGATCTTATCACCCTCTTTGACAAATATCTTTATTTGTTTTGCACTTCTAGGAAACTAGTTGGCAATATGAGAAGAAAAAAGTAATCATAAAGTGCAAACCCTGAAACCCATTTTAAAATCTAAAAAGAAAAATATTTGATAATTCTCCCAAATTAATATCCAACTTTGCAACATTCTACTTTCCTGATATACAACAATGAACGAACACTTCTCATCACTATAATTAAGTCACAAGGCACCTGATAATAATGTACTTGCTGTAACATCCTCAGGAAGAAAAAGCTGAAAAGTGTCTCAGTATTAGTTGTTAAGCCATCTATGCTGCCAAATAGCATAAAAATTCAGATCTGTTCAAATATACAGTTGGAGGCTGTATTTTGAGAAAAGTGGTTTCTTAATGGATATTTTTGATCTCCACTTCTACCTTTTGGAAATTTTTGGAAATCTTAACAATAAAAATGTTGAAAAGCCAGAACTATAAAAACCAATGTTTGATAATAAAATATAATGTAGTACTTTTATCACTGTTTCAGATTTCTTCATATATCTAGCATCTAATTAGAGATATGAGGAATTCGTTACTTTATAAAATGTATTACAGTGATTCACAGGGTATTCAAATTATCTATATAGAAACTAGAAGGTTTATTTCTTACTTTGCATTCTCACAGGTATCTATAATTTTTAAAGTTTCTCTCATAGCCTCTGCAAAAAAACCTTGCAAAACCTTCAGGGTAGTTCAGAATGGAGAATATACTCATAGACATTCAAATTTCCTTCGTGTAAGATGTCTGAGATTTTAGTGATTTTCTACTCCATACAAAAAATCCTTCCTCACTGTCTTAAATACTACCAGAATTTCAAGAAACTGAAGACCAATATTGTTTCATCCAGATTTAGAATAAGTTAATCTTAAATTGCCTCTGTCCAACAAAAGGTCTGAATTTACAATGATGGGAGGCAGATGATTCTGTGATTCTGGTGATCAATCATTTTGATCTGACAAATATGATTATGTCATCTCAGTTAAAATTTAGATTTATTTCCCATTATCCTTGGAATAAAGATAATTTTTTGCATGTCTCTTGATAGTCTTCTTTCCTCTACTACCATTAGACTAACTCTTAATCATACGTTCGTACTCAAGTTAATCATCTTTTCCTTTGAGAATCTTTAAAGATATTGGATATCCCTGCTATGATGATCTCATCTTTGAGTCCTCTATTTACTTCCTTCCTTCATTTATGTCTAAAATACAGGCAATCCTTTTGGTTCTAACTTATTAATATATGCAAAATATATCCATTTATTTTTTCCATCTCTACCTTCCAAGTCACTATTATTTCTGAGCAGCAATCCTCCAATACTCTTCATGTCTCCCCTCTTGGCAATACTACAGTCCATTCTCCACATAGCACACAGCAGGCTTTCAAATAAATGCGTTTAGGTGGTGTGTGGTAGTTCATGCCTATAATCCCAGCACTTTGGGAGGCTGAGGTGGGAGAATTGCTTGAGGCCAGGTGTTCAAAACCAGCCTAGGCAGCATAGCAAGACCTCATCTCTATAAAAAAGAAAAAGAATAGCCAGAAGTGGAGAAGAACACCTGTAGTCCCAGCTACTTGGGAGGCTGAGGCAGAAGGATCACCTGAGCCTAGAAGGTCGAGACTGAGGTGAGCTATAATGCCACTGCTCTCCAGACTGGGCAACAGAGTGAGACTCCAACTAATATATATAAAAATCATATGTTTTGCTGAGTGTCACCCTATAATGGCTTGCTATTGAATTTTTAAAAAGATAAAGAAAAGAAACCCTCTATTGTAGTCACACATACATGATCTAGTTCTCACCTACCTCTCAGGCTTAATTACACAAATCTCCCATTGCTCATTGTGTGTTAATCAGTGTCCTTATTTCCTACTCCCTAAGCACCCTAAGTCACCTCCCCATGAAGACTTCCTAAATATTCCTCTGGCTGAAATGCTATTTCCCAGGTCTTTGATTGGTAAGCTCCTTTATCCCATTCAGGTCTCACTTTAATTTTTACCTCTCCAAAAAAGTATCAGATTTCACTAACTTAACTGCTTATTATTACTCAATAACCTTGCACACATTCCTTACCTTGCTTCACAATGCCTGATAATTTACAAAATCATTCACGGAACAACTATACATAGTGACTTTGCTAATCTTGTGATCAAACTCAAGACCTAATCTTGACACAAAGTTCAGCTTTGGCATGTAGTAGCTTTTAGTAAATATTAGTTGAAAGAATGAATTAATGAATTATTAATTAATGGCATTTATTAAACTTTTTTCTGTACATTCTTGCCTACTAACCATAATAGGTACTCAATAAATAAATTTTGATTGAAAGTGTCTGATTTAACTGAGTCTGTTTATTTGCTTGCAAGAATTACAGAGGCTATTTCCCTTCATTAATACAGAATTATTAAACATATATCATTTGTATGCCAATATACAATATGGAAAGAAATACATTTCAAAAGGAGATGGCCCCCATGAGTGGTCAATGTCCATCACAGAATTTATAATACCCAAGAATGCATTGCTAGTACTCTGCATGTATTCAGAGTTTTTATACAAGTTCTAAGCTAAAAGATAGGCATCTATGAAGAATCAAAAACCTAGAAAGTATTAACATAAATAACACTAAAGAAAAGCTAAGTTATATAGCAGAATGGTTACTATTCAAGAATAAATTCATGAACCAGAAAAAAGAACCAAATGCAGATTTTAGTAAAGATGCAATTTTTCATTATAATATCATTTCTGTTTCAAAGGAATAAACATCTACAACGATTGTAAGTGCTGAGATAAGCATGACTTAAGGAAATTACAGCAAATATAAAGAGAAAGGGGAAAAGCAACGGTTGAGTTTCACCTTCTAAATGCAAAACAATGGTCCCTTCTGGTGAGAGGAGTGAGACTGGCTGATGGTCAGAAATGGAAGTCAGAGGTATTCATATTTTTTAAATTTTTCACATGAAAAATTTATTCATATATTACATGTATAATTTTTAAAAGGGAGTATTGAGAGGGATGTGTGTGTTCAGGTCTGCAAATCTGGTAAGGGAATTTGAAAAATGCATAGACAGGACATGAAAGGCCCTTGACACTGCAGCAGCTATTTATTTTTTCCTTTTTTGTCAGAACATATGAGATTTACAGATCATGACCCTTGCTTTTAAGCAAAGGAAACCAAAGTCAAGGCATTCTTTTCTTTTAAAATTTACCATATATGCCAAGCATAAAGGCTCATGCCTGTAATCCCAGCACTTTGGAAGGCAGAGGTGAAAGGATTGTCTGAGCCCAGGGATTTGAAACCAGCCTGGGCAACTTGGCGAGACCTCATCTCTATAATAAATCAAAAAATGAGCCTTGCATGGTGGTGCTCTACTGTGTTTCTAGCTACTTGGAAGGCTGATATGAAAGAACCACCTGAGCCCAGCAGGTAGAGGCTGTGGTGGCCATGAGCGTGTCCCTGCACTCCATCCTGGGTGACAGACAGACTCCAAGTCAAAAATAAATAAACAAGTGCATAAATAAATAGCCACATATTTCAACTGGAAAAAATATTTATGATATAATCAAAATTCATGATTGAAGTTTCACTTTTTTAGAAAGCCTTCTGGAGTTCCTTCAGTTAGTCTGCCTCCCTAATCTATTTAGAGGGATATTCTTATAGATTATTTTTTGTCTCTTAAGACTCTGACGGTTTAATGGATTTAGACCACAGAGAGGTTGTATGAGTAGAGGCTATTGTCAGCCACCATCTCTGCTTCAGGGAAAGTTTATAATACAGGGTCAGGACACTTTCATCATTTACTGAGTCATTAAATTGTTCTCATAGGTGCTATGGTCCATGGGGAAAATTCCCTTGTTTCTACACCATCAGCAAGCAAGACAGCAAATAAACCAAAACTTTTGACCAGCAGTAGATGAGAATACTCAGTTTAACACTTTTTTACGAAGCCAGGACTTAGAGTCAAAAGAGCTGCTAGTTTAGCAGCTCAGTTGTCATGTAAGAAGAAACAAATGCAAATTCTTTCTGGAGAAAAGCATTTTCACTTGATGTACCCAGAATACCCACACATTAGGGAGAAAAGCAGGGCAAACCAAAAACAAAATAAACACTTTCATATTGCTGAAAATACTAAAAATTTAGGCAAGCCAAACAATAACATAAAATTTACTGTTTATCCCACTATCCCAAGATAATACCTTCATTTATGGTTTATTTTTCTATGATTATGTACATGAATATATTTTATTTATAAATGTAAAGACAGACTATGTTTACTGCATTTTAACATGAATTTATGTGATAATAAATCATGAAGATATATTTTCACAAAAGTTCTTTAAGTTTTATTTAAAATTAAGATAAAATTTACAGTCATTATACTACATAAATCTTGTGGCTTAATGAGTTTTGAGAATTACATATGCCTATAAAACAATCATCTAAAGTAAGATATAGACTATTTCTGTCTCCTCAGAATTTTCCCTAGTGCCTCTGTCCATTCCCAAACTCACCAGAGGCAAATCACTACCACCATACATTAGTTTTGTTTCTACTTGGACTTCCAATAAATGAGATCATACAATGAGCATTCTTTTGCACAACATAAATACTTTTATTTATTTACTTACTTACTTATTTAATAATCTATTTATTTTAATTTTAAAAAATTTGTATTATAAAGATGTGGAGTACAATTCAGGGTTAAGTATATAAACATTGGTTATATAGGTACCCTTGTTGATGAGGTATGCCCCTCCCTCCCCTAGCAGTTTCCCTCAACTGCCAATCCCACCCCCCTCCCCTGATAGTTTCTCATTACTGCCAAACACTTTCTTATAGTATTATAATTGCTCAAGGTCAACTTATGAGTGAGACCCTATGGTACTCTGTTCTTTGTTTCTGTGATAGATCACTGAGTATAATGGACGCCAAATCCATCAAAGTTACCGCAAAGTCCATATATTTGTACTTATTTATGGCTGCATAATATTCCATTGTGTATATGTACTACATTTTCTTTATCCAGTCCAGCTTCAATGGGCAACATGGTTGATTCCATGTTTTTGCTATTGTGAATAGAGCCGCAACAAACATACGTGTGCAGGTATCTTTTTCATAGAATGATTTGAGTTCCTCCAAGTATATTCCCGGATATTGGCAAATATTTTTTCCCATTTTGTGTGCTATCTTCCTGCTCCATTGTTGATTTATTTTGCTTTGCAGTGGCTTGTTAGTTTGATAAGGTCCTACTTGTCTACCTTATTTCTTAAGGTACTGGCCTTTAGGGTTCTGAATAGGAATGGGTTGCCAGTTCCAATTTCCATAAGGGTGTCCCCTGCATTTTCTAAGATTCTTATAGTTGGAGGTTTTACAGTTAGGTCTTTGTTGCCTTTAGAGTTAATTTTTGTGTATGGTGATAGGTAGGGATCCTGTTTCAATCTTCTGCACATGGTCAGCCAGTTTTCCCAGCACCATTTACTGAATAGGTTCTCCTCTCCCCAGTGGTTGTTGTTGGAGGCTTTGTCAAAGATGAGTTGGTTGAGGAATTGAGGCTTTGCTTCCAGAATCTCAATCCTGTTCCATTGGACAACGTACCTGTGCTTGTACCAATACCAGGCTGTTTTGATTACTGCAGCCTTATAGTAAAGTTTGAAGTCTGGAAGTGTGATACCTCCTGCTTTGTTTCTTTTGGTAAAGATTGGTTTGGCTATTCGTGGTCATTTAACTTCCCATATGAATTTCTGTATTGTCATTTCCAGGTCTGAGAAGAATGATGTTGGTAACTTAAGAGGTACGTGTTGAATCTGTAGAACGCCTTTGGTAGGATGGGCATTTTAACAATGTTGATTTGTCCTATCCATGAGCATGGAATATTTTTCCATTTCTTTGTGTCTTCTTGGATTTTTTTGAGCAGCGTTTTGTACTTCTCATTGTAAAGGTCTTTCACTTATCTGGTTAGGAAGATGCTGAGGTATTTCATTTTTTTGTGGCTATTGTGAATGGGATTGTGCTTTTTATTTGGGTCTCTGCCTGGTTGTTGTTGGTGTATAGGAATGCAACTGTCTTTCGCATGTTTATTTTGTACCCTGAGACTTTCCCAAAGTCCTTTATCAGTGCAAGCAGGTGTTTTGACAGATTTTCTTGGATTTTCAAGGTATAGGATTATATCATCAGCAAAGAGGGATAATTTGACTTCATCTTTTCCTATTTGGATACCCCTATTTTCTTCTCTTGTCTAATTGCCTGAACAAGGACAACCAACACAATATTGGAAAAGAGGGGTGAGAGTGGGCAGCCTTGTCTTGTTACAGTTTTCAGGGGAAATGTTTCTAGTTTCTGTCCATTTAGCAATATGTCAGCTGTGGGTTTATCGTAGATGGCACTTACTATTTTGAGGTATGTTCCTTCTATACCTAGGTGTTTGAGGGTTTTTATCAAGAAGGGATGCTGGATTTTATCAAAAGCTTTTTCTGCATCTAATGAGATAATCCTATGGTTCTTGTTTTTACATCTATTGATGTATTTAATGACATTTATGATCTTGCGAATGTTGAACCAACCCTGCATTCTGGGGATGAAGCCTACTTGGTCATGGTGGATAATTTTTGAGATGTGTTTTGGGGTCCAATTTGCTAGAATCTTGTTGAGGATTTTTGCATCTATGTTCATAAGGGATATTGGCCTGTAGTTCTCTTTCTTTGCTGGATCTTTATCTGGTTTGAAAATCAGTGTAATGCTAGCTTTGTAAAATGATTTGGGGAGAATTCCATCTTTCTCAATTGCCTGGAATACTTTCAAAAGGTTTGGTATCAGCTCCTCCTTGTACGTTTTATAGAATTCTTCTGGAAAGCCATCCTGTCCAGGGCTTTTTTGGTAGGTAGTTTTCGTATGACAGAGTCAATTTCCTGGGTTGTTATTGGTCTATTTATTGTCTTAATGTCTTCTTGTTTCAATGTGAGGCTGTTGTGTGATGTCAGAAAGTTCTCCATTTCACTTGGGTTATGAGTTTGTTTCCATATAGGTGTACATAGTAATCTCTGATAATCTTTTGTATTTCTTCAGGGTCGGTTGTGATTTGATCTTTTGTATTTCTGATTGTGTTTATGTTGGCTTTTTCTCTTTTTTTGTTGGCCATTCTGACTAGGGGCCCATCAATCTTGTTAATTCTTTTAAAGAAACTGCTTTTTGTTTTGTTAATATTTTCTATGATATTTTTGTTTTCTATGTCCCATATTTAGGCTCTTATTTTTGTGATTTGGATTATTCTACTAATGTTGAGTTTTGATGGTCTACTCTTTTCAGCTCCCTTAGGTGATTTGTTAGGCTCTCAACTTCTGATCTGCATTTTTTTGATATGTTCTCATAGAAATATAAATTCCCTCTGAGAACTGCTTTCTGGGCATCCCAGAAGTTTTGGTAAGACATTTCCTCTTTTTCATTTGTTTCCAGTAATCTTTCAATTTCTGCTTTGATTTCAGTGTTGATCCAGTCATTGTTCTGTATTATGCTGTTTACTATTCATATCATTGTGGGCTTAGGGGAAATGTTGATGGCATTGATATTTGTTTTTATTCCACTGTGATCTGAGAATATGCATGGCAAGATTTCAACCTTATGGAATTTGTTTATGTCTGATTTATGGCCAAGCATGTGATCAATCTTGAAGTGTGTTTCATGTGGTGATGAGTAGAATGTATGTTCTGTGGTTGTTGCATGGAATATTCTGTAGGTATCTATTAAGTCCATTTGGTTGAGTGTCAAGTTTATGCTCTGGATCTCCTTGCTGATTTTTTGCCTCAATGATCTATCTCGGGCTTTCAGTGGGGTATTCAAGTCCCTTGCTATAATAGTGTTAGAGTCAATGTCTTTTTTAGTTTACTTAGTAGGTGGATCATAAATGCTGGTGTTCCTGTGTTGGGTGCGTATATGTTTAGGATGGATATTTCCTGCTGATAGATTGAAACTTTTATCATCATCTAGTGTCCTTTTGCATCTTTTTAAAATTTTGATAGTTTAAAGGTCATTTTGTCTGATATTAAGATTGTAACTCCAGTCTGTTTTTGTGATCCATTTGCC
This sequence comes from Cephalopachus bancanus, assembly GCA_027257055.1. NCBI lineage: Eukaryota > Metazoa > Chordata > Mammalia > Primates > Tarsiidae > Cephalopachus > Cephalopachus bancanus. Next base: position 7,250,377 of record JAPVLO010000024.1, on the reverse strand, counting down.
TAGAAACTTGTTTCCCAACCTTTAACTTTGAGTCTGTGTGCATCCCTTGAAGTGAGATGAGTCTCCTGGATTCAGCAAATAATTGGGTCATGGTTTCTTATCCAGTCCGCCATTCTGTGTCTTTTCAGTGGTGCATCTAGTCCATTCACATTCAAGCTGCTTATTGAAATATTATTGTTTATCCCTGTCATGAGGTTCTTATAAAGTTTTTCCTTTGCTTGTTTTCTTTTGGCTTTGGGGTTAATACATGTGTGTGTTTTCAAGTTTCTTATTGTGCTGTATTCTCTGCTGATTCTGTGCTCTGCTGTTCTCTTGGGAAGTGTGTGGTCAGTCTTTTTCTACTTTCTTCTGTGCTTAACACCTTTTTAAGTGTCTCCTGTAGAGCTGGTCTGGAAGCTGCATAATGTCTTAGGGATTGGATGGGAAGGATTTTAATTCTCCATCACTGATGAAGTTGAGTTTGGTTGGATAGGAAATTCTTGGTTTAAATTGTTTATCTTTGAGGACTTTGAATATAGGGCTCCAGTCCCTTTTTGCTTGTAGTGTTTCTGCTGACAGGTCTGTTGTTATTCTGATTGGTTTTTCCCAGTAGGTAGCCTGACTATTCTCTTTTGCTGCTTTTAGGATTTTTTCTTTTGTACCTACTTAGTGTAAGGTGTGTCTGTGGTCTGAGAGTATGCATACTATGTGTCTAGGGGTTAGTCTTCTCATTCAATGTCTTGTGGGGGTTCTCTGTGTCTCTTGTGCTTGACTGGTCACATCTCTGCTGAGATAGGGAAAGTTTTCTTGGTTTACTTCCCAGAATACTTGCTCCAAATTGTTCTCCATTTCCTTTTCTTCTTCTGGGATATCAATCAGACATAGTTTCAGCCTCTTGATGTAATCACACATCTCTTGTAGACTTGGTTCTTTCTTTCTGAGTCTTCTATGTTTTTGACAGATCAGGTTAATTCCATGTTCTGGTTTTCAAGTTCTGAGATTCCTTCTTCAGCTAGATTATTTCTCCTTTCCATTTTTGTCATCTTGTTATTTATTTCTTGGATGAAGTTTTTTGTTGCCAAAATCTCTGTTACAAGTTCTTTCAGTATTGCATCTTGTCTTTCTTGAGTCCTATTCACTCTTTCCATGCATTCCCTAATCCCTGTCATATTCTGGGGACAGTCTTTGGTGACTTCCTTTGTTTGGGCACCAAGGTCTGATTTTTCAGTTTTGTCTTTGGTACACCTGAAATTGCCTGAGGTCTTCCTTTGACTTTTCCTCATTTGTGACAGATCTTTTGTTTTTCTCTTTAGTTCTGTTATTTGGTGTCAGTGGGAAAGGCTTTCCCTTCTGACATTTGCTCAGACCTCTAGCCTTTGCTGTTCCAGGCTCCAGATTTGTTCTATTTTGAAATAGGATAGTGGATGGGAAGATTTGCTGTCTCTTATAGTTTTCAAAAATTGAATTAAGTGGGAGATGATGTGCTAAGAATCAGATACTACTTGCAAATTAAAATGTTCACTTATTGTGGTGTGTGTTCTCTGAGATCCACTCTCCACTATCACTCTGTATGATGATGCAAAGCAGAAACCATCACAAAAGCAATTGAACACATACACACATACTCCAAAACACACTGGAATAACAACAAAGTGAAATAAAATAATCAGCAACAAATATACCCCCAAGAAAACTAAACACACACACATGCCTAGCACAAAGTGAATAGAGAAGAAAAACAGAAAGACTAAAGGGAGGGGAAAAAGGGATTCAAGTTAAACCCTCACACATCTATTGACATACCCCCTAAACCTTAAAAAATGAATATAAAAAAGACCCAGAAGAACAAAAGAACAAAAACCAACAAGCACAGCAAAATTGAAAGATGAACACTCAATAATTCACATACACCTATAAACAGAAAACAATAACTAAAAGAAGAAAGAAACAGAAAAAGAAAAGAAAAATTAAAAAAAAAATTTTAGGAGAATGCAGCTCAAACCCTCACATACACATTCATGCACAAAGGAAAAATATCTTTAAAATAGATGAACTAACAAGCAAAAGGTCAAAAAAATTTTAATTAAAAAATAATTGATAATTTACTAAAACAAACCAAAAAAACCTGCCCTCTTGTGGCATACTCTGCAATTGTTCCTCTAATCAGGTCTCCTGCAGAGCCTCCTGTTTCACTCTCTCCTCAGGGAACAGAGTAAGGAAGGAGGAGGGACAGTGGAGATGGGTGGGACTGCAGGCCTCCTCTCCCATTCTCGTATGGTCAGGGAGATCTCTGGTGGGGAGGTACGGGACTGTCTCTTCCTCAGGTATTCTCACCGGGATGCCCCAGCCAGGCCTATCCTGCAATGGAGCTCTCCTATTGCAACTGATGTCCAGGCTCCACCTGGGTTTGTCCCGCTCAGTCGTGGCCCAGCTGTGTGGGTCTGACATTCAGAGGATTGCTGAGGAGGAAGGGGTTTGGGTCAGCCCTGGACTCACCACTGATCTCTTTAGAGTTCTTCCTCTTCCTATTCTGGCCACACCCTGTGTCCCACAGCTGGATCAGGGTAGTAGGTGGGTTGCCTGGAACTCAGCACTCATCAGGTTCCTCTGAAACTTGTGCTTTCAGGATATTCCCTTTGGGCCACAATCAAGCCCTGGGTAGTTGATCAACCAGTCACAGAGAACAGACCTGCTGGTCCATGGTGAGCAAGTCGGGGCACTTTCTTGCCCTGCCTTCAGTATGGTGGTGGATTGCATCTCTTGTCCTCTTCCATGGGAACTTGCCTCTGGACTCCAGCGGCAGCTCCTCCCAGTGCCCTGTAAGGTGCTGAAGTGATGAGGTAGAGCCCGGAGCAGTCTCTCTCCTGCTTCAATGGTGAGGGAGTGCCTGAGGCAATAGTGTCTCCCCATCACTTTTCCAAAGAAAAACTTCTGTCTGTTTTGAAAAAACAATAGTGCTTTACTTCTGTAACCCAGGAAGAGCAAGGGACCAAGTAGAGAAGATGTAGCACCTGCTGTTGCACCAGGGGCCTGGACTCCCGATCATGAGCTCCACTTAGTCTCTCTCAGTGTTTTCTTGCCTGGGGGCGGGGTTGTTGATTAAAAAAAAAAAAAGAAAGAAAGAAAGAAAAAAAGAAAGAGAAAATGGCACTTCGCTTCTGTGTCCCAGGAATTGCTGGGGTTCAAGCTCAGATGCTGTGGCACCAGCCGCTGCACTAGAAGAGCCCTGGCTGCTAGCTCCCTAGCCCTCACTCAGTCAGCCACTTATACGCCCACTCACCAGCACTACACAAAATTTTCCATACACTCACTCACTCACACGGGGATCGCATACTCTGACTGGCTTGGCGGCCATATTCCCCGCCTTCCCACAACATAAATACTTTTAAGGATTCATGCATTTTTCTTGACTGTGTCAATAGTTCATTCCTCTTTATCATGAATAATATTTTATTGTATGAATATAACACTATTTGCTTATCTGTTTTTATTTTAGTCGATATTTCTATATCTTCAATACCAGATTTTATGAAGAAAGCTTGTATAAAAATTCTGGTACAAAATATTTTGTGGACTTATGTTTTAATCTCTCTTAGATAATTAACTAGAAGTGGAACTTCTGAGTCATAAGATAGATGCACAATTAACTTTATAAGAAGCAGCAAAATAGTTCTTCAAATGATTGTGCCATTTACATCCCCATCGGCTATGTGTGAGTATTCATAGCATTTCAAAATATTGCCAATAGTTGGTAGTGTCAATGAGTAGAATCTGTGGTACTGTCAATATCCTGACTTACAAATGGCTGCCTTCTGGCTGTATCCTCAGACAACAGAGAAAGACAGATCTTCCATCTCCTCCTTCTTTTATAAGATAATGAATCCCATCAGAAGGGACTTACCCTAGTCATCTTCCAACCTTCCCAATTTCAAACACTATCACTTTCGAGTTTCAACACTTATTTTGAAGGGATACAAACATTTAGGCCATTCCAAGTCCTCTAAATCTTTTGAATTTCCAAGGTAAGAACTAACTTTTCAATTTCTTCCAAAATCTACTCATTTTTAATTAGGATCTTTGTCAAATCTTAATTAGGAAAAACTGACATCAAGAAAATATTGAGTCTTCTAGTTAATGAACATTGTATATTTGTCCATTTATTTAAACCCCTATTTTTTTCTACATGGCTTTGTCATTTTCAGTGTGGGTATCTGGAACGATTTTTATTACATATATTATTTTTCATTTTCTGATGCTAAGCGGCATTTTTTCAATGTCCAATGTTCATTGCTTATATAGAAAGATATAACATTTCTGCATACTGATCTTCTTTTCCACAGTCTTGTTCAGATTACTTATTAATTATGGCAGCAGTTTCTAGATACACAGCAATGTCATTGACAAAGACGCTTTTACTTTTTACTTTGCAACCATTTTGGCTTTTTTCCCCTTATCTTTCTGCAATTACTATCACTTCTAGTATTGAAAAGATCATATATTGCCATATTTTTATTAACTTAGAAGAGTTTAGTTTTTTCATACATAATGATGCTATTGAAAAGATAATATATTGCCATATTTTTATTAACTTAGAAGAGTTTAGTTTTTTCATACATAATGATGCTATTGAAAAATTTTAGTAAGTACCCCTTATCAGATTAAGAAAGTTTCTTTGATTTCCAGTATTTTGAGTTTTTTTTTAAATGATAAATGGCTGTTTTTCAAATGGGTATTTAGCATCTAATTAGGTAATTACATAATTTGTAGGTTTTATTCTGTTAAGTTGATATACTACCTTGTCTATGATCATAGCACCCTAAAGGCATCCAATTTTGTCTGGTATACCACCGTAATTGCTTTTTAAAATATTATAACAGCCATGCATTTCTGTGATATATCCTACTTTGCAAGGAGGATTATTCTTTTATATATATGTTAGGATTTAATATAATAATTATTTTGTTAAGGATTTTGGTGGTTATGTTGAAGAGAGATGTTTTTTTCTATTATTTTATTTTATTCTAAATCTGTCAGTTTTGATATCAAGGCTATGCTGGCCTCAAAATGAGTTTTAAACTGGTTTTTTTTTCCGTTCCTTTGTCTTCTGAATTAGTTTGTAGAGAATTGGTTTTATTTCTCCTCTACATGATAGAATTCCCTTTTAAGTTATTTTGAGTTTATTGACTTCAGTTGATAAGAGGTCAAAAATAGAACAAAAAAAATTCATCTGAACTTAGAATTGTAGGAATTCTATATATGTATAAAATGATATACACAGACACACAAATAAGCTTAGAGATGTAGGACTGCTGTATATGTATATATATATATGTATATGTATATATGTATATGTATATGTATATGGAAAAGAGACAGACATAGACGGTTCTTGACTTACGATGGTTGGACTTGATTTTTTCAACTTTACGATGAGGCAAAAGCAATATTTATCCAGTAGAAACTGTACACTGTGTACCTATGTAACCATTCTGTTTTTCACTTTTAGTACAGTGTTTAATAAACTATATGAAATATTCAACACTTTATGATAAAGTAGATTTTGCGTTAGATGATTTTTCACAACTCTAGGCTAATGTCATATTTGAGACAGGGTGGGTTAAGCGATGATGTTCAGTAGGTTAAGTGTATTAAATATATTTTTGAATTTAATATTTTCAACTTATTACATAATCCAATAAGAAGTGAAGGAATATCTGTGTTTATGTGTATGTGTGTGTATGTGTGTGTGTGTGTGTGTGTGTGTGTGTGTGTGTGTGTGTGTGTATATATATATATACACACATACATAGAGAGAGAGACAGAAAGATATATTTATAGGTCTATATCTATTGTTTTATCTATAGATTGATAAACTGATATAAAGACAGATGGATATATATATGCCATGCAATTTTCCAGTAATTCTGTTAAGACTAGTGATTCCCTAGCAAATCTTATGCATAAAGGAGAGAAAGCACAAAATACCAAATCAGGAAATTAAAGAGAAGATATCATGAGAGAGCAGACATAAATAAAAAGTATAAAGGATATAATAAAACACATTACACCAATAAGCATAGCAACTTTTATGAAATGGACAGATTTCTCAAAAAGAAAAATAAAAGAACCAATCAACTGTTGGTTTTAATTAACTGCACAGTGGTTTTTTGGTTGGTTGTTTTTTGTTTTTTGTTTTAATAAGGATGAACCATGTTGTCTAACAAAAACTCTACTGTAAAATATTTAGTAAAGCATGTAATTATGTAAACTGTAATAAATAAAGCAGTTAAAAACATCTTTTTAAGCTAAAAATAACTTATATAGTGATTTATAAGGTTATATTTTCTTCTCTCATTAAGCTGAATAGCAACTTATGGTTTTATTGGTCTTAAATTATTTGAAAACTGTCTGAAGGAATTGTTATGCTCTTCTACTTTCAGAATTTATAGGAGAATATTTATTTTACTATAATAATTAGAATAATACAGATTATCTATGATAATAACTATTTTTTGAGCCTCTCATAGAACTGAGGTCTCAAGAGGCTCAGAGAGAAGGAATTCCAAAGAGTAGCTACCCTGCCCAAAGAGAGATGGAATACATGAACTGTTTCCCTTTTGCCAGGCCATAGAATGAGATACGGCCACCATACAAGTGCATTAGAGGAAATTAGCTAAAATTTTAACAAATTCTTAAATGCTAGCATGGGCTATTATGTCAGTTGGTAAGAGCTGGGAACTCCAGACACAAAGGGAATTTTCACTAGTTTAAGCTTCTTTTTCATAGGCCTTTACGGCATAATCATGAGAAAGATTAGGAGCAAGGCAGGATACTGGAAAGAGCTCATCTTGGTAGTTCACATGTGCAGTTCGATAATTAGTTTCTTGGGAAGAGGCTCAAATCCCTCCCCACTTCCCAATGAAGCAAAAGCCTTTAGCTGTTGAGGAAACGGCAACAAATACTTTTGCTTTAAAGACACAGGCAAGGAAGACTTCTGAAGAAAGAGTAGAAGAAAATATCTACCTCTGAGGAAAATAAAGGGAAACTGTATTTTGGATGCTGGGGGTGGGGCAGATGTAAAAACTGCCCTGAGAGAGGGTCAAGAAAACAAGCAGAAGTCTATAATCTTAGGGGAAAAGTGATATACTCCTTACTACTCAAGAAACAGAACGAAGACACTATTTCCGAGATAGCCCCACTCTAATACCCCTAGAGCACAAGATATGCCTAAGATTTATGTGGGCAAGAACAACAGTGACCATGTGGTAAAGGCAATTATCATAAGCCTAAAAACAACAAGCAAAAGTAGTCTGATGCTGAGGGAGCAAAAGGGAAATGGATGGAGACTTTCTGTAGAACAAGCAAAGAGAGATAAAAGAAAGCTTGGAAAATATAAAAACGTGAGGTTATAAACATATTATAAGATTGATAACAGGCAAAAATAACTTTTATACCACAATATCTATATAAAGTAGATAATTTCCAGCAACCTAATAAATAGTATAAAAATGAGTATAAATCAATTATCTGTGTACTCATTAAAATTACAGGAGGAAATTCAAAAAACTTTTTGATTCTTTAACACATATTTTGAGAGCATTTCCATATTTTTATTTAATTCTGGCGCAAAAAAAGAGATAATACTGAGCTATCAGAAGTGTTAAATCAACCCTATGTTGGAGCATACATCAGCCATCACAATTATCAAATGTCAATGTCTCTGTTTTCTAAGAAAACAAATACATTTTCTTTTATTTTCTTAACTCTAACTCTTTCTCAACTCTTTAAAAAATATACAGAGAGTAAAAGTTTAATTATATTTCTTAATTATATTTCTTCCCAGCTGAGGTTGTTTCCTCATTGAAAGCTGGCTTTTGGGTTCTAAAGCAGCACTCCCCAACATTTTTGGCACCAGGGACCAGTTTCATGGAAGACAATTTTCCCACGGAAAGGGAGTGGGGAGGTAATCAGGCATTAGATGCTCATAACGAGCACACAACCTAGATCCCTCACATGTGAAGTTCACCATAGGGTTCATGCTCCTATGAGAATCTAATGTCCCCACTGATCTGGCTGATCTGACAGCAGAAGGAACTCCACTTGCCTATTGCTCAACTCCTGCCGTGCAGTCCATTTCCTAGTAGGCCACTGACTGGTACTGCTCCACAACCCTGGGGTTGGGAACCCTGTGCTAAAGTGTTAGGAACCCTCTTCGGATATGTAAATTTTGAAATGACTTCTACCTTGAACACCATGATTTACTAGGACATGAATTCTTTCACTGTTCATCACTCTTACTCTTGGATTCTAGTTTCTTTTTCATCAGTGATAATGAGAGTTGGTTTGAGATTCTACATCTGGACCATTTTATTGTTCTCATGGTAGAAATTATTAACTTATATTACAAAAACCTGCCTAACTCCATTTTATGTTTATAAAATTTTAAAAATCAATGTTTAGATATAAGAATCAAGTACTTTTTTTAGTCTATGGATAGTAGGTAATAATTAACTTTACACAATCATCAAACAGTGTTTTAAACATACATCATCCATGCCTTAATTAATGATTAAGCAAATAAGAATAGCTTTCTGCCGGGCTCAGTGGCTCAGCCTGTAACCCCGCGCCTTTGGGAGGCTGAGGTGAGTGGATTGCCTGAGCCCACGGGTTCGAGACCCGCCTGGGCAGCGAAACCTCATCTCTACAATAAATCAAAAAATCAGCCGGGCGTGGTAGCGCATGCCTGTAATTCCAGCTACTCGGAAGGCTGAGGCGGAAGGATCGCCGGAGCCCAGCAGGTCGAGGCTGCGGTGGCCGGGAGCGACCACTGCACTCCAGTCTGGGCGACAGAATGAGACTCCAACTCAAAAAAAAAGAACAGTTTTCCTTCAAAATTGATGAGAATCTAGGCATGAAATATGGGGTTTATATATTTAAAATAGCAAGAATTAGGTCTGGCATGGTTGCTACGCCTATAGTCCCAAAACTTTGGTAGGCCAATGTGGGAGGATTGCTTGAAGTCAGAAGTTTGAGACAAGCCTAGGCAACATAGAAAAATCCCATCCCTACAAAAGTTTTAAAATTAGCGAAGTGTGGTGGTGTGCACCTCTAATCCCAGCTACTTGGAAGGTCGAAACAGGAGGGTCATTTGAACACAGGAGTTGGGGCCTGTGGTGAGCAATGATGGTGCCACTTCACTTGAGCTTGGGTGACAGAGCTCATATAATAAAATAACAAGAATTTAAAGATTTTATTTATTTATTTATTTATTTATTTTTTATTTATTTATTTATTTTATTTATTTATTTATTTATTTATTTATTTTTATTTTTTATTTATTTATTTATTTTATTTATTTTTTATTTATTTTTATTTATTTTTATTTATATTTATTTTTATTTATTTTTATTTATTTTTTATTTTTTATCTTTTTGAGTTGGAGTCTCACTCCGTCGCCCGGACTGGAGTGCCATGGCCGCTTCCGGCCACCGCAGCCTCAACCTGCTGGGCTCCGGCGATCCTTCCGCCTCAGTCTTCCAAGTAGCTGGAACTACAGGCGCGCACTACCACGCCCGGCTAATTTTTTTATTTATTGTAGTGATGAGGTCTCTCCAAGTTGCCCGGGCGGGTCTCGAACCCTCAGGCTCAGGCAATCCACTCACCTCTACTGGTTTTAAAAGCTATCTTAAAAATTCATTTACCCAGAGTTTGATTTGAAAACTTCCCCAAATATGTGAATCGGTGCCATTCCAAGAAATATATCCCAAACTTCCTCATGAAGTTCCAAGTGACACCAGATAATAAAGTGAACTAATAATCATTCAAAAGGGACTTCTCATCTCATCTTTATTTCTGTCCCCAACAATTATTTTTAACTATTCCAAAAATACAGAAACACAGATTTGACAGTTCAAAGAAAATTACTACCCAATTCAGTTTTCATACAAGATGAAGAGATTGAAGATTTTAAATATTAACATAGAAAGACATGAGTTGGAATACCATATATTCTGAGTCCTAGTTTAAAATCCAAATTATAATATCAAATAGAGAGATATGGCTCTAATAAACCTGCCCATATAAGGGATTTTACTTATTTGCATCTAGTTTCTTTGGAATTCCAAGTGGATGGTTCTAAAACAAGTGTTGGGATGCTTATAAAAGGAAAATAGCACAGAGAAGAGTTGAAAAAGAAATCTGTGAACAAGATAGCATTTTTGAAATTAAAGACACTACAGTAGTTCACTCAAAATCACATTTAAAAGAAGTAAATAACAAGGCAGTGTGAGCAAGATGCTACTAAGAATTACATTTTTAATTGTAGATATGGCAGCACCCTGCTGACTGTCTTTTTTTTTTTTTTCTAATTTGCTGAAGACCTCAATTTTTAGGATTTATAACTGCGAAAATAATAAACAGAATATAAGTCAAAACTCATTTAAAAAGCTGTCATTCTGACAGGGTAATAATTTTGAGATCAAAGAATTCATAGTTTGTTAATTTAATTTAGTTTCTAAAATTAATATAACCGTTTTACAATACACTGGAAAATCTCCTGCTTCCTTGACATCAGAAAAATAATTGTATCATCAGGTTGAGTAGATATTTGTGAAATTTAGTATTATGTCAAATATTTTCACATATAATGTTGGTTCCTGGAAAAAATTTACACATAGTTACTTACTCATAGTTGTTTATCTAGAGTAAAATTTCCCCATTTTAATAATATATAGACATTTAAATATTTTACATATATTGGGTGTCTAGTTGAAGACTACATATGCATAGCATTTAATCCTCACAATAACTCTATGTACAGCAGCATTACATAGTAAAGAAACTGAGGCTTAGGGTTATTAATAACTAATAGAGAGCAAAGCTGAGATGTGAACCCAGGGATTCCGGTTTCAAGATCAGTGTGCTTAATTACCATGTTACATTGTTGTATGTATGAGGAAACTAAATATGAAGAATTAATTACTTGCACTCATGGAGTAAATTAGAAGTGATATAAGACTGAAATAAAATTATAAACATCATCATTCTTTCGGTTGGACCAGGTTGGTCCAGGTATTGGCCAGAACTAAGCTTTTATTAGTAGGTTAAATAAGGAATCTTTTTGTTTTGTTTTTGTTTTTGCCTTCAGACCTTCTCAGATTATTGGCAGAACTCATCTCCTTGTAGCCACAGTCCTGCAGCCTCTATACTATTCCTGGCAGTCATACAGAGGCTGACAGGCTATATAGCCCTCTCCAGAGAAAAACCAGGGTTTTCAGACATACAGTTGCAAAAGAACGAGCTTAGAAGTGGATCATTCCCTAGTAAAGTTTCCAGTAAGAATGCAGCCCAGCTGACAAATTGATTGTAGGCTTGTGAGATACAACCAGGCCATGCCTAAATTCCTGATCCACAGAAATTATGAGATAATAAATATGGATTTTAAACTGCTACGTTTGTGCAATAGAAAATTAATACAGCCGGGCTCGGTGGCTCAGTCCGTAATCCCGCGCCTTTGGGAGGCTGAGGTGAGTGGATTGCCTGAGCCCACGGGTTCGAGATCCACCTGGGCAGCGAGACCTCATCTCTACAATAAATCAAAAAAAAAAAAAAAAATCAGCCAGGCGTGGTAGCATGTGCCTGTAATTCCGGCTACTTGGAAGGCTGAGGTGGAAGGATCGCCGGAGCCCAGCAGGTCTAGGATGCAGTGGCCAGGAGCGGCCACTGCACTCCAGTCTGGGCGACAGAGTGAGACTCCAACTCAGAAAAAAAAAAAAAAAAAGAAAAAAGAAAATTAATACAGATTTTGATACCATAAGTGGGTGATAATATAATAAATGACTAAAATATGGGAGAGCTTTTTGAATTAGGAAGTGAAAAGAAGTTGGAAGAATTTTAATGAATACAGTAGAGTCTAAATCACCTTGAGCAGGCTGCCAATGGAAATATAGATGTTGAGAATGCTGATAGGACTCAGAGGAAGTGAGAAATATTTTATTGGAAAATTTAAGATGGATTCTAATTAAGTAATAGCAGAAAATGAAGTGAAATTCTATTCGATTATATGGAAAGTAGAAGTAGTTAGTGATGAACCTGAGTCTAGTCATTCAGGAATTGGGTTCAGAACCCCCACCTGTATCAAAATCCATGCATACTCGAGTCCTTCACTTAGCCCTGTTTGGTTGAAAAAATAAATCCTCATGTAAGTGAGCCTGCACAGTTTAAATACGTTGTGCAAGTGTCAACAGTATACCTAAGGATATTTCCAAGCAGTATTTTGAAGGTGCAACCTGGTTTCTTGCTGCTCACAGTAAAAAAAAAAAAAAGAGAAAAGAGATAAGTTGAGGGAAACACTGTTATAGAAAGAGGATCCACATTTGATTATTTTGAAAATTATCAGGCTCTAAATGGCAAACAGCACTAAATTTATGAGATTCACTGATGGCAAAGTGTACTCTAGAGAAAATGTGGGGTGTGTAAGTTTTATAATCTTTTGCTAAAACTTCAGAAAAATAAAAAGGTCAGACTAGTCACATAATGGCCTCTTTGAAATGGTTAAAGGAGTGACTTACAGATCTTCTCAACCAGAAGACCTCTAGGAAGCTTAAGGGTGATGTCCCTTAGCCATCTCTGGAGGAACCAAAGGGAGAGAAGAGATTATCTCCAAAAGATCTGTAGATGTGTCTTTTATCTAGTGGAAATCTGTGGAAGACCCCCAAATATTTGCAGAATGTATTTCAGCAGAAACATGGCCAAGCTGGATTAAAAGGGACAGAGAAAACGCAAAATGAAAGGAAACTCATGAATCCCTAAAAGTCTATTGTCAGGAAGAAGACCTATAAGTGCACTCAGCTGCAAACATGCGTTATGTTCATTAAAAAAGAAAAGATTACATGTTTTTGCTATTGTGGATAATACTGCAATAAACATGTGTGCAGATATCTTCTTCATAGAGTGATTTCATTTCCTTCGGGTATATTCTCAGTAGGGGGATTGCGAGGTCATATGGAAGGTCGATTTTTAGATCTTTTAGGAATCGCCAAACTGTTTTCCACAGAGGTTGTACTAGTTTGCACTCCCACCAACAGTGTAGAAGTGTTTCATTTTCACCACATTCTCTCCAGCAACTGTTGTTTTTTTGAGTTATTGATGATGGCCATCCTGACTGGAGTTAAGTGGTATCTCAGTGTGATTTTAATGTGCATTTCTTTGATGACTAGTAAGGTGGAGCATTTTGTAAAGTATCTCTTGGCTGCTTGTATGTCTTCTTTTGAGAAGTGTCTATTCATACCTTTGCCCACTTTGTAAAGGGGATGTTTGTTTTTTTCTTTCTTTTCAGCACGCTTGAGTTCCTTTTAGATCCTTGATGTTAGGCCTTTGTCAGATATACAGTTGGCAAATATTTTTTTCCCTGTCTGTGGGCTGTCTCCTCACTCTCTTGATGGTTTTTTTGGCTTTGCAGAAGTTTGTCAGTTTAATGAGGTCCCACTTGTCTATCTTATCTCTTATGACATGGCACTTGGGATTATGATCATGAATGGGTTACCTTGTTGTCCATCAATAGAGGGACTGGACTTAACAAAATGTGGTACATATACATGATGGAATATTATGCAGTCATAAAGAAGGACAAAATTATAAACTTCACAGCAACTTGGATGGAGTTAGCGTCTATAATACTGAGATATCTTCACAGAAACAAAGAACTGAGTACCACATGTTCTCACTCATAACCAGACCTTGAACAATTGTCATAATACCATAAGTAACAGATTGGCAGTAGTGGGAAACTGCCAGGGAGGGGAGTGGCACTCCTCATCAACAAAGGTACCGGCATAATGAACATTTATATACCTAACACTGAACTGTAATCCACTTCTTTAAAATAAAAAATTTAATAAAAAAGAAAAGATAACTAGGAAGGCAAAACCAAGATCTCAGATGGTGGAACCAGGACTGTGGAAAATTATTCTTAGGTATTAGAACCTAATCAAGAGATTTCCAACTTTTCAACTGGAGTCAAAATTGTCATGGACCACTGACTCTTATGAAATCCATAGAAGATCTCCAAACATTTGAAAAATATATTTTAGCAAACACATTGCCACGTTGGGCTATCAATATTCCCCTTTGAAACCAGAATGGCTAAAACTATTATAATGTGACTGACTTATAGTTGTTTTCTGGTTAGAACTTTTATTAATCTTTTTATAGCTTTTTGTTAGTCCACAAAGAACTTACATTCTAGTGATGGAGACAGATTACTTGTCTAGGATTTGGGGCAGATTGCTCATCTTTTTAGTTTCACAGGTCCACAGATAGAGAGCACTTGTGTCCCAGGATGGATTCTTCCCAGAAGCCTCATCAGTACCAGATTTAGACAGTTGAGATTATGAGATTTGAACTTTGAACTGTACTGTTCTGTAATAATATGAAATTTGGGGGAGGTTGAAATGGGTTTGTTGTTTGTTTGTTTGTTTGTTTGTTTTACAAAGAGGGGCATGAAGTCAAGAAAGTAAAAAAGTGGATTAGGGTAAAAATACCTTAAAGAGACCCCCAACTCTCCATGCTCTTGCATAATCTTCTCTTCTTAAATGTGACTGGTACTCATGACTTACAAATAATAGTTAATGACAAAGGTGATGGGACGTCACTCCCATAATTGCGTTATATTCTTTAAGACACTGTCTTATCATATTAGATAGAGAAAACTTCTATTGCTGGCTTTGATGGAGACACCTGATAAGTTTTGAGAGTACCTATGGAAATGGTCACACAGTAAGAATCCATGGTTGTTTTGGGGAACTGAGCACAATCTCCAGCCAATAGTCCACAGGGTAATATGAACCTACAACTATAAGAAGATCAATGCTGTCGACAATCTCAGGTACACTTGAGGCAGATCTTTTCCCAATCGAAACCTTGATGAGACTAGAGCACAAGCCTACATCTGGATTGCACCCTAGAGCAGGGAATCTAGCTAAACTGTGTCCAGTTTCTGTCCTATAGAAACTGTGAGATAATAAACCTCTCTATTTTAACTCAGAATAGACTTATGCAGCATAGACAGCTAGCACAGTCATGTAATAAAATTCAGCCACAGTCTGAAAATGTGGATATTGAATGCCCTATGATGTCTTTGTGCTAAAATTCCAATAAATATTGATAACAATTTACAGTGCCCTGACTTGATTAGTTAGGTAGATATGAATTCTGAGGAATAAAGATATTTTTCAAACCTATGATAAGAGAATTTAGTCAAAGAAAATAGTTGATTATTGTGTTGCAAATTTCACATGTATTAAAATAACATTTTAAATCTCACCCAATAGTTCTATAAAGATAATTAGTATAAAAAAAATTAAATTAATTCAAGATCATATTTGACTTAATAGCAAAGTAAGAACTTAAACTAAGTCTCCTAACTCCTGGTTCAATTAGTATTCAACATTACACTGGTTTTGCATTTTTATTATTATTCTTTGTGTAATTATCCATTTAATTTATTTATCCATACTAATTTATTTTCTCAACTAACTGAATGTTGATTATGTGATATTCTTAGTAAATTTCTAGATAATGTGGAAAATATAACAATAATCAAAAAATGAATAGTGTCACAAATAATGAACACAAGTAAATCATGGAAAATAGGATGTGAGGAGTTTTATATGAACAGTACTGATAAAGAGGAATTGGTATTTACAGAAAAAAGCTTCTTGGTAAGGTCGACATTGAGAAAAAACTTTAAAGATAATGAAACAATCTGTCAAAGTTTGAAGAACCAGTAAATTTAGAATCAATGTCAAGAAGGTAGATGTTAGGACAAAATGCTCCTTTTTTAGAAGGATGATTTTAAGATAACTTGTCCTGTATCAAAGAAACTTAACTCAGTTTTATCAAGCATTGATCATATCAGAATCACCTATATACAAATTTAATGTATTTATTTTGGGAACAGTGTATATGTGTTTTTGTGTATATGTATATATGTTTTGGGCATGGTGTAATTAATTTTTCTCTAATTACTCGTGCCATATGTCAATGTCCAAAACCATGGATATTCTGATTCAACAGGTCTGCAATGGGTCCAACGACTGCTTTGTTTGTTTTTAAGGCACAGATGATTTTGGTGAACAGCATAGGTTGAGGTCCAAAGCAAGAAGAAATTAAAAGTTCCCTTGGAACCTCCTATTCTCAGACTTTAATATGAATTGCTGAGGATTATCCTAAAATAAGGATTATATTCCAGCAGGACTGAAATAGGACCTGAGATACTGAATTTCTGGAGCTAAACTCAACCCTCTGAGCTGTTATATTTTTTATTTGTCTTTCTTAGCATCACAAATGGCAGGAGTCCACTCACAAGATTCACCTCTTCATGATAATTCTCACTGTAAAGGAACTTTGCCACTTCTGAACAAACCCTATTCTGGCTAGGGTTCATTTGAATAAATTTGTCTTTGAGCAAATTGTGACACTAGAAGAGTTTTCTGGGTTTTTACTATGATATCCCAGTATATAAAATCTATTTGTTGTTAGTTTTCTTATTGGTTTTCTTTTTAAAATTAATTCAGGAACTTCAAAGCCATAGAATTCTCTGATATAAGTTTTTCAATATATATACTATTAATATGTTCACCATATTTAGTTTTGCTATTATAAAAGTTGTATTTGTATTTAACTATTAAATTTTGTATTTAATGGAAGAATAAATTTCTTTTAAACAAACAATAAAAATGTACTTACCTATGATGCTAATAACAACAAAAAACATAGACAAACAAAAATCTTACTGAATGCTTCTGCATGATACAGTACTCTGGATTTTAAAGGAAGTCAGTGAGAGCAATAATTTAGAACCTCACTGGTCTTCATTTGACTTTCGACTATTAATTATCAACTGCATGATTGTGGGCTGGTTGCTTACCTTTTAGAGCCTAGATTTCCACAACAACAAATAGGTTATAATACCCTTAACTAACAAGTTTTTGCTAAGAATTAAACAATTGTAAAACTTCTAGTACGTGACAAGACCTACATGACAGGTATTATATTGTACTTGAAGTGGAAAAGTCTAAAAGTAATTTTTGTTCCAATTCCCTTTCCTTGGCCCTTTACTCATTTATCAACAAGGGAAAAAGTTTAAGGTTACTTGCTACAGAGGTGTAGACATGAAAGTTCCTAAACATTCATCCCACAGAAACCTTCATAACTTAAGTGGCAGAATCCTATTCTGTGTTTTCTGTTTCATTTACTATGATGACTCTGGAAAGAACTGGCAGTTTCTTCCATCCTAAAAACCGAAAGTTAAGTTTACTTTGTAAAATCTTAGTTAAAGTAAAGTCTAACTTAAATTTATTTTTTCTGCACTTTTCCTCTGAACAGTCATATTTTATAGTTTATATGTAAATAGTATTCTTACCATTGTGAAATTTTGTGTAAAACAATCAAAATCACAGGATAATTGTTACTTTAAGTAATGTATTACTGTGGAAATGTAATAGTTGTAGGGAGTGAAGAATACATTAGAAAGCAATTGAGTTTAATTGCATCCTTGGGATTGCTTTTTGTGCCTGCAGCTGTTTTTTTGCATGAAAAAAAGACAAGGTCTGAGATGTATTTTTCAGTTGCTACTAAAACTGTAGAAAGATTTCATGGCTAGTCTTCAGCTACTGGATAATACTTAAAGATGAAAAGGCTTTGAAATATATTTTTCTGAAACACAAAGATTTTGCCCAGGAACAATAACCAAAATTTTAATTGTTTTCTTTCATTCTTCCCACTCCCACCCTCACACTCAGAGAGCTTATCCAGTGGTATTTCTGAGCAGACGTCATGGGAATGTAGACCTTCACAAGTAATTTTTAAAAGTAGGACTCTACAGGGACTACAAACAAATTGTATTAAATTTCAAAAGTGTACATAAAGGATTCACATGTAGATGGGCCAATACAGCCTAAAAACAAAGGTTTTACAGATTTCCTTTGGTAATACAGGATTAATGTGGCATCTTTCTCCTAAAAGTCCCAGGCATTCTATAACCATCAACTGATTCTCAACATGCCACTTTCAAAAAAACAGAGAATCTACTAATCTGCCAAGAGCTATGAAAGTGATATTCTAAGCAGTTAAGCAGATTGACCCAGGTGATAGTAAAGAAAAAATCCTGAGGTAAGAACAGAGCATAACTGAACACTAGATTCACAGTCTAAACCCTTGACCCGTGCATACTGTGCTTCAAACTGTTCATGAGGGAAAAAAAGCTTGGTGAGTTATCAGCTTTAAATCCAGCAGAAAAATAATAATATCCCAAATCATATTCTCCAATGAATAATAATGACTTTCAAAAACTTGCCCCAGAATTTATGATTATGTGGGAAAATGAAGAAGAGCTGCTTCTTAAAACAGAAAAGAATATAATGAGTAATTCTGTTTGATGGATATTTTTCCAACCTCTCTTTTGTAAGATACAGCAATGTGCCATCAGAAATACATTATTATCACTATATGAATGGAGTTTTACAATGGAAGACTGGCATGACCTTAATAAAGATAGCATAATGACCTTAACGTTCCCCTCAGTTTGACTAAATTTTAGATAGCCTTCTTTCTAACTGTAAGCCCCTGACCTTTTCTTTACTCAAGAAAGCATGTAATCCCAAATTCTTTATTTACCCCTTTGAAAGGTAGATAAATTTTCCTCAAGCCCCTAGTTAGTTTTACAACCCAGGAATGTCCATCTCTTTGAAATGTGATCCTCTAAGGAGATAGACTCCTATCTTTTAGGTTGTGAGAAAGGGTAGGAGCCTAACCTCCAACTACAATTAGCATAAGTTAGTAAGTACAAATAGCCTAATCACATTGACTAACCTCCCTGCTAATTTCCTCCAGTACTTTTTCACTAGCTATCCTGGCACATGGAGCCCACCTTTTGCTCCGCTGGAGTTGAGTTGAATCTTCCTTATCGAAACAGTTTTGAATGAATTCTTTCCTGCCTGTTTAGTTCTATGCAGTGCAATTTTTCTTTGACAACACATAACTTCAATAGAAATTGGACAAGAGTGAGAGTTCCATATTTTTCAAAGATTGAAAAGTCATCAGTTTTAATAATGTGCGTGCAGATGAGTACTCAGGGATTTGAGTCACAAATTGCAAATTCTATCTGTCTCTATTTGAATGTAAGGTACAAATGACAGGCTTAAATCTCTGTCCCATGCATATCTTTGTGTCTGCACAGTTTCTAAACAGAGTTATATGTAACTCAATTATCTTGGATTATTGTAGAATAAATCTTTCAGATGAGTCTAAAGTAAAATAGATGTTCAGTGAGTGAAAAGAATAAAGAACAAATAATTGGAGGGAGAAAGAAAGGATATATCAGGAAATAGCAACCAAATTTAACTATAATGTAAAGCTCATTTTGGGGAAAGCTTAAAAAATAAATTAATTAAGAAACAGAACCGGGCTCGGTGGCTCGGCCTGTAATCCCGTGCCTTTGGGAGGCTGAGGTGAGTGAATTGCCTGAGCCCGCGGGTTCGAGACCCGCCTGGGCAACTTGGCTAGACCTCATCTCTACAATAAATCAAAAAAAATCAGCCGGGCGTGGTGGCACGCGCCTGTAATTCTGGCTACTTAGAAGGCTGAGGCGGAAGGATCGCCAGAGTCCAGCAGGTCGAGGCTGCGGTGGCCGGGAGCAGCCACTGCACTCCAGTCTGGGTGACAGAGTGAGACTCCAACTCCAAAAAAATAAAAATAAAAGAAACAGAGCATATTACTATAATGCTTAATTATAGAAATCAGTGGGAAAGTTTAAGCACATAGTATCTCTTTTTTAAAGGAGTCTTGGAAATAAAATAATTTTTAATAAAATTTAAAGTTGAAATTTTTATTTGGATAATACAAATAACTTGTTCTAGTTCTGAATTTTAGAAAAAGGCTTTTTCTTAAAATTTAAAAAATTATTATAAAATGATTGACTTATTTTAAAAGTACTTTTATAGCAGATTCCTCACATGTTCAAATATTCCATAGAGTTATGTGATGCAGTACTTTATGTAAATATTTAAATCTATATTGTTATTCTGTATCACGTCACACAAAATTCTGTAATATTTTTCCATCTGTACCAAGCGCTATCTCTTTCTCATATCATAATTATTTTTAATATATGATTTTAAAATTATTTTATTAATAATTTATCAACTCCAAGTTGATAATAAATCTAAGGGCATTCCTACAGTCCACATGACATTTTTGTAATATTAAACATTATTGACCATCCTCTCCTTTCTTCATGATAGTCTCTCAGTCCTTTGCTTTTAGACACTGAACACCAATATTTTCATTCTAACACTTTCTCCTACTATCTATAAAACTACATACATAATTTGCAGTCATTTTCTTTGAGTTTTCTATCCCTTTGTAATGGCATCACTTTAACATTCATCTTTGCAAAACTGTTTTAGAAAGTGTGAGTCAGAGCTTCAACATTCCCAGGAATCGATTCCTACGTAAGCCTGTGACCATTCAGTAGAGACACAACAGCAGTTAATAAAAACTTGCAGAGGAAACTCCTGGAATTTGGGATATGAAAATGACTCAAAGTGAAATAGGGTGTCATTTATTCATTTAACAGACTTTTAGTAGACTGCTACAATGTTCCATATATTGTACTAGAACATAAATATGCACAAACACATAAGAAAAAATACATTCCAACAAGAAGAAAGTAAGCAAAGTAAGGGGATGAACTAATACTGTAGCAAACCTATTATGTGCCCCAAATTCTTCATGGCCAAATATTTTCTCCTTCTATCATATAAAACAAATAAAATCCAAAGAAATCAAATAATTTCAAATTGTCCAAATTCGCATGGCTAGTGTATCTCAGAACTAGATTGAGAATGTAAGTATAACTTCCACAAAGTCAAAATTCATTCCAACTTACCTTACTCTAAAGAAATTAATAAAAGTTGGGCACAGTGGTTCACGTCTATAATCCCAGAACTTTGGGAGGCTGAGGTAAGAGGATTGCCTGAGCCCATGGGTTCGAGACCAGTCTGGGCAACTTGGAAGACCTCATCTCTACAACAAATCAAAAAATTAACCATGTGTGGTAACATGTGCCTCTAGTTCCCACTACTTGAAAGGCTGAGGTGAAGGAATGCCTGAGCACAGCAGGTTGAGGCTGCATGGGCCGTCAGCATGCCACTGTACTCCAGCCTGGGTGACAGAGTACAACTTCAACTAAAAAAAAATTAATAATAACATGAAAATAAGAAGCCATTCAGTAAAAAACCTGAATGCCAAGAAGAAAATAAAATATTTACACCATAGAAGACAAAGCACTATATGGGGGGAT
The DNA here is from genome assembly GCA_027257055.1 of Cephalopachus bancanus. Taxonomy (NCBI): domain Eukaryota; kingdom Metazoa; phylum Chordata; class Mammalia; order Primates; family Tarsiidae; genus Cephalopachus; species Cephalopachus bancanus. Next base: position 7,229,037 of record JAPVLO010000024.1, on the reverse strand, counting down.
GGAGAGAGAGGATGGAGAGTGAGCAAGAGAGAGAGAAAAATCACCATGATAAGTTACTCTCCATGGTAAGTCGTTGTCTTATCAAACTGAATCCTTTCATATATCTCCTGTGGTTCAATATATATAACAGAGCATCTAAGGGAGTGTTTAAAACACAGATAAAAATTAATTTTTACCTAATTATTTAGGTTGAAGAGTAAATAGTGTCAGGGAATATGAAGGTAAGGTGTTTAATTAGAGTCTTTAGTTTGAAGGCGGATATGTTTTAAAAATCATCTAGTTTGGGACAAATGTATATAATACATTTTCTTTAAAGTATTCCAATAGCATCATCAGACCAAATTTCTCTGAATATGTAGAATTTACCTTAAGTGGCCAGAGCAAAATGGAAATCAATGTTATTCTGCTTTGATGCTTTATTAATAAAATAAACCTTTTAGTTTTTATAAATGTGACAAATATTAGGGGCAAAAAACTCAGAATGGTAGCATCACACTTGCTGGTTAAAGCTCTACTCTCATATCACAGTTCCACCCCAATTTGCTAAGGCACTGTGAAAAATTGTGAGTGTACTTCCTTTTCTAAGCAGTTTGAAAAAATGTTATTTAGCTTGGCTAACACTATCATTTATTTATCATCAATATTAATGATTTGGAATGGGAGTAAAATTACAGTAATGAAATTCATAGCTAATACTAAGTCTTCAGCTGTTAGAACTGCCAAAGAGAGATAAATATATAAAATGACTTGCATCGCTTAGAACCCTGGTTTATAAATTGCAATGGGAATTTTAACAGACACTTAGACTTTTGGGAACAAGCATTAGACATTTCTAAAGAGGAATGAAACTTTGAATTGGAGAATATTATTTAAAAACCAATATCCCAACTAAAGAAAGAATAGCCCTTTCATTTGGATAATACTTTGTGACTTTTATACTCTTCTTAAAGGAGAATGATATATGACCCTTTTATTGCAAGTTAATTCACAGACCAGAGTCCTGTTCCCAAAACTTCCCCACCAAAATTAGCTCAGTCCCTTTGAATGCCTGATTTAAAAAAAAAAATTACTAAAGAGTTGAAATTCAATCTCCATCTCCTACAGGGCAAGTTGAGCTTTTCCTGCTGTCTCTTCTACTGTCTTCCCTTAATAATGGCAGCTCTGCCGGTGGGAGTATTAAATCAAGTAACTTAGAAAATGTCATGGGAGTCATGTTTGTATATGTACAGAATATTTTCATCTCAGCCCCAACCAGAGGAAAACCATTTTTCATAAAATCCAGAGCAGAATAATTTATCTTCCCTAACTATAAAGCCAAAAGAAGGGTCACAGGAGTATCATGGGCAAATAAATAATACCTTGGTAACAAGACTATGTAGTTGGTACTTAGCAGACACATTTATTAAAGAAAGAAAATTCCTTTAAAACAATTGAGTAAAATCAAAAATAAACCCACAAATTTAAGGAAAAAAATCACTTTTTTGAGGTTAAGACCTGATTTAAAGAGATGAACATATACTTTTAAAAAAAATTATAGGTCATCACTAACTTCACTGTGATAGCCACTACCATTTACTAAGAGCTAGCCATGTACTGGGCATTTGAATAGTCACTTTACACATACTATACCTACTATACCATTTTATGTGAACCTCAACCTTTTAAAAATTAGTTTTGATAGTGTTAAATTTTTTAAAAAATGAAGTATCAGAAGGAGATGAATAGTGTAAAGTAGAATACAGTGGAAGCCAGGTTTGCCTGCTTCCAAACTTGACAGCCTTTTCATTCAGTGTATTGCCTACCTACAAAAGGAGATCAGCAGAATCTTTCTCTCCAACTGCAAAGAAAGTGATAGTGAGACCAAACCAGACTAATGGAAATTCCAAGAATGAGTTGACTATGAATTTTTACCAATGTAAATAATGGAGGAACTGAAAGTATGTATAAGAATCCCACTAAATATTTATAGTTTGTTGCATATAATTAAGCATGTATTGACTTTATGAAACATTTCATATATTTTTATTCATTTTTACTGAATTTGTATTTTATTTCTGAAGTTGTGAATAAAATCCTTTCAGTACTTTTAAGTTCTTACAATAGATACATGGTCAATGACTCCAGATAACTACTGGTGACACAATTCCTGAAACCCTAGCTCTTCTTACTCAAACCAGCTCTTTCTTAAGCTCTGTGGCTTAATAAGGCTTCTGCATTTTTAAGCAGGCTACATAAAACCAAAGCAGATAAGTGGTATTTAAGCAAAAGCAACACTGTAAATAATAAACATACAGTCACCTCTGTTCTCATTAAAAATTTTATAAAGAAGTATAATTATTTAGAGTCAAATAAAAATTAGTTAAATTTTAAACTAATCTTTATTGCTTTTTTTAAACTTTAAAAATGTGAGGTACAATTCAGGGTCAGGTACAAAAGTGGTCATATACAGGCACTGTTGTTTTTTAGGTGTATCCCCCCTCCCTCCCCTGACAGTTTCCTACTACTGCCACTCCCGTTCTCATAGTATAATAATTGCTCAAGGCCAGCTTATGAATGAGAACATGTGGAACTATCATTGTTTCTGGAATAGACCACTCATTATTATAGACCCTAAGTTCATCCAAGTTGCTTCAAAGTTCATAATTCTGTCCTTCTTTATGGCTATGTAATATTTCATCATGATTATGTACCACATTTTTTTATCCAGTCCTCTTTCAATGGGCAGTACAGTTGGTTCCATGTTTTTGCGATTGTGAATAATGCTGCAATAAACATGTGTGTGCAGGTATCTTTTTAATAGAGTGATTTGAGTTCCTCTGGGTATATTCCCAGAAGCGGGATTGCAGGGTCGTATGGAAGGTCAATATTTAGATCTTTTAGGAATCGCCAAACTGTTTTTCACAGAGTTTATACTAGTTTACACTCCCATCAAAGTGTAGAAGTGTTCTTTTCCTCCCGCATCTTCCCCAGGATCTGTTGTTTTTTCAGTTATTGGTGATGTCCATCCTGACTGGAGTTAGGTGGCATCTCAGTGTAGTTTTAATTTGCAGTTCTTTGATGATTAATGAGGATTAGCACTTTTAAAATATATCTGTTGGCTGCTCATATGTCTTCTTTTGAAAAGTGTCTATTCATATCTTTTGCCCATTTTGTAAGAGGGCTTTTGTTTTTTTCTTTTCGGCACTTTTGTGTTCCTTGTGGATCCTGGATGTTAGGCATTTGTCAGATATACAGTTGGCAAATATTTTTTCCCATTCTTTGGGCTGTCTCCCTACTCTCTTGATGGTTTCTTCTGCTTTGCAGAAGTCTTCAGTTTGATGAGGTCTCCTTTGTCTATCTTATCTCTTATGACATGAGCATTTGGGGTTTTGATCAGGAATTGGTTGCCAGTTTCAATTTCCATAAGGGTGTCTCTAGCATTTCCTAAGTTTCTTATAGTTTGAGGTTTTATGTTTAGGTATTTGATCCATTTAGAGTTGTTTTTTGTGTATGGTGATAGGTAAGGGGTCTTATTTTAATCTTCTGCATGTAGTCAGCCAGTTTTCTCGGCACCATTTACTGAATAGGTTCTCCTCTCTCCAGTGGTGGTTGGTTGGGGCTTTGTCGCAGATTACCTGGTTGAGAAATTGAGGTTTTGCTTCTGGGATCTCTACCCTGTTCCATTGGTCTATATGCCTGTTCTTTTACCAATACTAGGCTATTTTGATTATTACAATAAAATTTAAAGTCTGGAAGTGTGATACCTCCCACTTTGTTTCTTTTGCTGAGGAATGTTTTGACTATTTGTAGTCATTTATGTTTCCATATGAATTTCTGTATTGTCATTTCCAGGTTAAGAAGAATAATGCTGGTAATTTAATGGTTATTGCATTAAATCTGTAGATTGCCTTGGGTAGGGAGGACATCTTAACAATGTTGATTCTTCCAATCCATGAGCATGGAATATTTTGTCATTTATTTATATAATCTTTGATTTCTTTGAGCAGTGTTTTGTAATTTCCATTGTAGAGGTCTTTCACTTCTCTGGTTAGGAAGATGCCAAGGTATTTCATTTTTTTTGTGGCTATTATGCATGGACCCGTGATATTTTTATGGGTTTTTATTTTTATTTTTTGTTGGTGTATAGGAATGTGATTGCCTTTTGCACTTTTATTTTATACCTTAAGATTTTGCCAAAGTCCCTTATCAGTTCAAGGAAAACTTTGGGTTTTCAAAGTATACAATCATGTCATCTGTAAAGGGGAATAACTTAACTTCCTCTTTTCCTATTTGGATAGCCCTGATTTCTTTCTCTTGTTTAATTGCTCTATTTAGGACCTCCAACACTATGTTGAACAGGAAGGGAAAGTCTGGGCAGCCATGTCTTGTTCCAGTTTTCATGGAAATGCTTCCAATTTCTGTCAGTTTAGCAGTATGTTGGTTGTGGGATTATGCCTAGGTGTTTGAGAGTTTTTATCAAGAAGGGATGATGGATCTTATCAAAAGCTTTTTCTGTCTAAAGGTATAATCATGTGGTTCTTCTTTTTACAACTGTTAATGGGTTTAATTAGATCTATGATCTTGAGGATGTTGAATCAGCCCTGCATCCCAGGGATGAAGCTTACTTGGTAACAGTGGATGATTTTTTAGATGTGTTGTTGGGTCTGATTAGCTGGAATCTTGCTGAGAATTTTAGTACCTATGTTCATCATGGATATTGACCTGTAGTTCTCTTTCTTTGTTGGATCTTTGCCTTTATGGGTATCAATGTGATGCTAGTTTTGTAAAATGATTTAAGAAACTTCCATCCTTCTCCACTGGCTAGCATACTTTCAGTAGGATTTGTATCAGCTCCTCCTTGTATGTTTTGTAGAATTCTGCTGAAAAGCTATTATCTGGTCCAGGGATTTTTGTTTGTTTGTTTTTGTTTTGTTTTGTTTTTGTAGGTAGTTTTCTTTTGACAAGTCAATTTCCTGGGTTGTTAGTGGTCTATTTGAGGTGTCAATTTCTTCTTGTTTCAACCTGGGGAGGTTGTGTGATGTTAGAACGTCACCCATTTCATTTAGGTTTTCAGGTTTGTTTCCATACAAGTGTACATAGTAATATCTGCTAATCTTTTGAATTTTTTTTTGGGGGGGAGTTCATTGTGACTTGATCTTTTGTATTTCTGATTTTGTTTATTTTGGCTTTTTCTCTCTTTTTCTTGGCCAATCTGGCTAGAGATCCATCAGTCTTTTTTATCCTTTCAAAGAACCAGCTTTTTGTTTCATTGATTTTTTGTATTATTTTTGTCTTCTATGTCCCACATTTGGGCTTTTATTTTGGCGATCTGGATTCTTCTGCTGAAGTTATAGTTTGGGTGATCTTGCTTTTTTGTCTTCGTTAGGTGATTTGTTAGACTGTTAACTTGTGATCTTTCCATTTTCTTCATGTGTGTTCATTAGAGATATGAATTCCCCTCTTAGTATTTAATTTTTAAAAGTTAAGTTAGTTTATATGACACTCATATACATCTAAATTTTTAAAATACTAAGTAGAAAATAAAACTTAAAGTCTCTCAAATTCTGATTACCACTCTTTCATACTACAATTTTCTGGCCACAGAAAATAGAGAAAGTTAAGGGATTTCAGATAAAATTGGGTTAGGGTAAATGGTGCATTGATGTTGCTAACGAAAAGATAGTGTCTCAGGGAAATCAATGAGACAAATGTTTAATTTGTTAAGTACTAAAAAGAAAAAAGGGGACAGAGAAGGAAGAGAAAAGTTTCTATAAATAATAAATTAGAAAAAAATTAAAGAAATCCCCTTCCTCTAGTCTTATCTTCCTGCTGAAACAATGTTTAATTTCTATATAGCTTTATACCACTGTCCAATATCAAAACAAATTAATTTCTTCTGAAGTTTCTATTTGTTGCACATCACATTCTTATTACAATTCACCCTGATAATTATTTTTGAAAGGTTATTTAAAATCTGTAAAATGATACAGTAGAAGTAACAGTCAATTTCATTTCAAAATTGCAAAAAGTTCAAAACATTGCAGTTTTATAGACTGATGGCTACCACAGAATAGATGAAATAGAAAACTGGAATGCCTTATACTGTTTATAAAAATTCCAGTAAAAGTAAAATGATATAATATGAATTTGCTATCCAAATGCAATATATATATGCAGAGTAATAAGAAATAATTCTAGTTTCAGTAAGTTTTTTTTTTTTTGGACAAATAAGGCATAAATCAATCTACTGACATGGTCTAATATAATAAAATATTAAATCTCAGAAAGTATAGTAAGAAGCTAAGTTATTAAAACTAAAATTGTGAACTCTGGTATTCATTTGAAGATAAACTAAAATTGTTACAATTAGAGTCTGATCACGTATAATTTTAATGGTTTCTTCTAGATTTTTCATAAGCATATTAAAGTATAAGAACCATAAAAGAGAAAAATAAAAGTTGTAATGGCAATGGAAATTATTTTAGTTTATGTATAAAATACAGGCTTTCTTCCTCCTTCCATACAAAAAATGAACTTTTCTAAAAATAAGATGTCACTGCCCCAATTTCTAAGTCTTTTAAACACATTTTCGGTATCCAGATGTTATATGCTTTGTTCTAAAAATAGTAAATAAAAGAAGTAGTCAAAACTAAGCATTTAATTGGATATAGGGAATTTTTAACATTATCAGAGAAAATTATTTAAATAGTTCTTATCTTCAAAAAGATGGCAGAGACATGGAAAAACATTATAAGATATACCAACAATGGAACAAATTTATAATCAAGAACTGAATGAAATATAAGACATTTATGTAATATAATTTAGGGTGAGAAAATTTTAGAGTTGTCTCAAAGACAATGCCTACTATCCATTCTTGCAGAAGAGATTGAGGCATAATAAAAGAAAATATCATTATCTTGATTGGTCAATATGACTGTAAGCTAGTACTAATTTGAATAGTTTAGAAGATTTAGTAAACTGATGTTTTAGAAGCTATTTTAATTACTTAAATAATGTTTTGTGTACTAGAAAAGGATGGTATGCCAAGATAAATTGTACTTTCCAAAAGACTAAGATATTAGTTGGCCATTTTTATGGGGCACAATGCCACTAAAAATGCAATTAAATTAATATCCATATGCAGAAGAATGAAGCTATACCCCTCTGTCTCTTACCATATACAAAAATCAACATAAAATGACTTAAATGTAAGACTGGAACTATAAAACTATTAGAAAAAAACATATGGGAAATGCTTCAGAACATTGGTCTGGAAAAAGGTTTCATGGATAAGGACTCAAAAGCAGAGATAACAAAAGCAAAATTTGAGGATGGTAGACAATATTTACAAACTATTCCTGCAAAACACTATTCATATCCAGAATATAGAAGGAACTCAAAAAACTCTTCAGCAAATAATTAATAATATTAATCTGATTTAAAAATGGGTAAGGTATCTGAATAGATATTTTTGAAAAGAAAACATACAAATGGCTAACAAATACATGAAAACATGTTTAATATCACTAATCATCAGGGAAATTCAAATTAAACCACAACAAGATTTGATCTCATCACATTTAAAATAGCTGTTATCAAAAAGACCAAAAAAAAGTGCTGTAGAGAGCAGGAAACGCTCATACAGTGTTGGTGGAAATGTAAACTATTATAGGCACTTTCGAGAACAGTGTGGCAATTCCTCAAAATACTACAACTAGAATTACCATATGATTCAGCAATCTCACTACTGGGAATATATATCCAAAGAAAAGAAAATCAGACTATCCAAGAGGTACCTGAATGCACATGCTTATTACAGCACTACTCACAATAGGTAAGATTTGGGATCTTGTTCATCAGTAGATGAATGGATAAAAAATGAAAGTGGTATATATATACAATGAAAATCTACTAAACTTTCTGAAAGAATGAAATCCTATCATTTGCAGCAACAAGAATAAGCCTGGAGAACATTAAGTGAAATAAACCAGGAACAGAAGTTGAATACCACGTGTTTTCATATAGAAATTTTAAAAAATTGATCACAGAAGCAGAGATTAGAACAGTGGTTACTAAAAGCTATCAAGGGTAGGGGAATAGAAAGAGATTAAAGGATATAAAACTACATCTACATAGGAGGTATACATTCACATGTTCTATAGCACTGTAGGCTGACTATAGTTTACAATTTATTGGGTATTTTCAAATAGCAAGAAGAGAGGATTTTGAATGAATTTCCCAATGCAAGAAATGATAAATATTTGAGGTATTGAATATGCAAATTACACTGATTTGATCACGACATATTGTAGGTCTTATGGGGGACATAAAAGCTACAATTATTATGTGTCAGTTAAAAATTAAATTTTTAAAATGTTAATCATTTAAATGATGCACATCTATAGAGACAAATTTGAGGCAAACAAAAAGAACTGGGCGAGGTGGCGATTGAAAAAAAGGAAAGTATTTTTATCTTCCTGGTGAAAGGTTTTAGAAAATAATGAGAATATCGCAGACTTGGTGTTCAATGCAATGGAAAATTGATGAAGGACTTCAGGTAGGGAAAGATGGGTCAGTGTGACAGATGAAGAAGCTAACTTTGACAATAATAGCTAGACAGATGAAAAGTACTCGATCCTGAAAATGGGAAATCAAGTGAAAATGAGGTACTAGCAGCCAAGCTAAAGATAATCGAGTCTATTTTATAGTGAGAAAAAAATCTTAGAGAGTAAAGTGCAGGAACAGAGACTTAAAGGTAGAAAGCAGCTGTAATGTTTCCTCAAGAAACTGGCGAAAAGAAAGTAATCAAAAGATATTCCTTAAATTGACTAATTAATAATTTATCAAGTGACAATAAGTTTAGCTCAACAAATACATATTTGTGCACATAATGTATCAGAAATGGAGTTTTTTGTTTTCGTTTTTTGTTTTGACTAGAGACCAGCAACAAAAATGATGTCAAAGCTTTCATTTGCCACATTAGGGAAATTTCCAACTGCAAATAGAAATAAACATCTTAATCTTCATGGATTGAATTGTGATTTTAATGTTACTTAATCTTAATGACATCAACTGCTCAGAAAATATTTATTGTTGACTATCAAAAAGAAGGCATTTTCAAGTGCAATTTCAAACCTTTCAAGTTTGCTAGCAAATTGAATGTTAAAGTCAATAGAATTTGCATTTATAAAGATTCGTATGCACAGAAGTGAATTTTTCAGAATGTTTCTATCTCTACCCCTGAAAAATGAGAAGAATGAGGCATTAAACTGAGTCTCACAGTTTACCTCCTCTGTCATTTATGATACCTTATTCTGAATCTTGCAAAATTAGAATATAATGTCAGAAAGCATTTGGTTGGTGGTTGAAGAAAATAATAAATGATATTGTTATTCACACACAAATGTCAGTACCAAATAATGCAGCAAAGCTTTGCTCCTGGATTGTGTATTTCCTACCGACAACTTCTATGAGCCATGAAAAAAAACAGGAATGAAAGATTTGTTGAATTAGTTTCAGACATTATTTAGGGCCTGTTGCAATAATGATACCTTCTCCCTTGGAATTGTATAAAGTATCTTCAGAACTAAAATGAGTTATTCAAAAGAAAGTAAATTCCTTGAAAGCTATTTGAATTACCTATGTCGAAAATGGCTATTTCTAGTTTATACGATTGGAAAACAACAACAACAAAAATCTCTCTCTAATATTGTATTTCTCACTTTCCTATCTGAAATAGCAATACCTATTATTAGTAGTTTAAATTAGACCTTGTCAAATCTAAAAAGTCACAGCTTTATTCATTACTTGTAAGCCCCAACTGTCCTAGAACAGACCTGGGTCAATAGATAACAAAATTCTTAAGACAATCACATTATATCAATTTTAGCATGTACTTTTTCATGCTTTGAAATCTCTAAAATTATCATTGGAAGTGTTTTTATGTTCTGCATTGTTCAACAAACATATGAGATATAGTATGACTCATAGTAACATCCAGCAATAAACCACAACATATCTTGGAAGTTGTGACCCAAAGAAGAATTTTAATATAGAGTATCAAAAAAGAAAAAAAAAAGTGTAGAAATTCTTACAGACCTATGAAGTCATTATTTAGGATTGTTAGTCACATGATCAGTGATGTGTCTTGCTGACCACTCACTTGTTTAAAACTGTCATTTTCACCTTCACTTGAATGCAAACTTTAATTCCCAAGAGACAGGTATTGCTCAGGACATTAAACTGTTTGTTTCACTTAATGTTTGAGGGGAAAAAAAAAATAAATAAATAAACACCAGAGAGTATAAAGGTAGGAATCTTAATTCCTATTTCGAGAACCACTGCAAATCACTTGGGTGACCATTCTGTCTTTACTGTGTAGCAGAATGAAATGATACCACTGCCCAAGACAAAATGTTTTCTGTGAAGCCTGCCACAGGAGGAGATGAAATAGTAATGTGAGAACCATGTTAATGGATGAAACATCAAGGTGAGACTCTAGCAACTGTTTCTGTTTAATCTATCATCATCATTTCTTCAAATGACCAATACTCTCTCAGTAGTAAATGGAAATAATTATGTTTACAATCTCTGTGAAGTAATATTCAAATAAGACAACCAAAATGTATAGCAATTTTTGTTTCTTGGAAGAAAAAGGTTATTCCACTACAAATAAAAGGAAAAACATGCAGGATGAGAAATAGGTCAGAATAACTATTTGTTAGGTTGGCCAGCAATTTGATTTGTGAATTTCTGAAGCTAGAATTTATGCTAAGTGAATTTTTGTTAACTAAGAAATATTTGTAATTGTAAATATTTAGTTTTCCACAAATTTGGGGGGCTGTGGCTTTTATTACTCTCCTCCCCAAAAATTCTGACTTTGTCGCCTAATGCTCTTGGTGAGTTTGCTCACAGACCCATAAAGCAGGTGGCCACCAGACGCAGTACACCTCTAGGAAATAGAATTGACGCTTGACAAATTTGTTTAGGCAGGTGGTCTATGAAAACAGGTGGCCTAGTAAACAAGTTTCATTGTATTTCCGATCTCAGGAGATACCAGCAGAAAAATGCAGGAAAAATATTCAGTATGGTTATATTTTAGGGGAGGTAAAGTGAGAAGTTCTTAAATAAATAATTTTAAAATTCACTGAGAAAATTTGTGGGAGGTTACATTGGAAACAGGATTCAGAGACTTGGATGTGGGTGTTGGCTCTGTGACCCAGCTCACTAACAAACCACCTATGCATCTGCTCTTTGTCATCTCAAAACTTCAGAGAACCCCTGCAATTACTTAGTTCAACCCTCTCATTTTCAAGATGTAGAAACTGAGTTTGGGAGATAGCATGAAGGCCTAACAACAGTCCGACAGCCTGGTAGGGTCATAAACAAAGTGGAGACAGTCCAGAAATCTTGTCACATATTTCATGTTAATGACCTGACCTGAAAAAGGAATTGACAAGTTGAATTATTACTACAGACTATTAGGTGATCTCTAGAATCCCTTCCAACTCAAAAATTGCTTGTTTCCACATTAAAACACACTAAAGACTTGAGAATTCTAAAATATCTGCACGGAAAGCAAACAATTTTAAGCTGACTAGTTAAACTAAGAAGGTGGAAACACTGAATGTAAATTAGAAATGGAAGAGTAGGCACAATGTGTTCTCCTATCTCAAACTTAATTGTCAAACTTTAACATTTATCCTACAGCATTTATGTCCAAGATGATGTTTGGTTTATTTACTACATCCATTTGCAAAAGCTACTCTGTTTCAAACTTCCAGGTATCAGCAATAAAATCACATTAAGCTAAGTAATAAAATGCCATTATTAGAGTGGCAAGATTCTTCACTACCTGAAGTTATAATGCTTGCTCCCCTACCAACAGGAATGTTGTGAGGATTAATGAGATATTTAGAAAGCATCTTATGCATACAGAGAAAAGAGCCTCATAATGTAAAGGAGGAATAACAGTACTTTATCTCCCCTATCAGAGAAGGAAAACCTGTCTAAACAGATGGACCTGCAGTAGTGTCTTTAAATTGAGAAAACACTACCTGTGTTAGAGGAGGCTTAGGATAAAAATCTTCTTGAGAGAAAAAAAAAATATCTCTGAAGCTAGAGATTTTTTTTCTTTAATTTCTACTTAAGGTGGCCAACTGTCCTAGTTTGCCAGAAACTGAGCTATTTCCTGACATTTGGGACTTTTAGTGCAAACACCAGGACAGTTCCAGGGAAACCAGGATAGTTGATTACCCTATTTGCAGGAGTTTTCTTTTAAATAGTTATTTTTCTTATAACACTGTCAACCTCACTTTCTAATATTATAACTCGAGTTTTGGATTAGTTAATTCACCAAGATAATGGCATGTTTGGAAAAATTTACAATACAAAAAAAATGTATTGCATAAAAATGAGCTTGATCCTTGTTTCCCAAAACCAAAGCTTTGAAGACATTCGGTGAACAGGGGAAATTGCAAAGACATTATAATTCCAATTCTACCATTTAGTTGAATTGTTGATAGTTCAACCCCCCAACCCTCTCTGGTCTGCCTAGTGTAAAATGCTCACACCAGTCTTCAGCACAATTTCCCACAATGGTTCTGCTGTGCTTCACTGCTGCACCTCACTGCTGTACCTCTGTACCTCCAGGTCTAACAACACAGGGAACTCTCCAAGGGAGTAGAACTATTCAAGGTCACCATGGATGCTTACTCATTATGGGGTTCCATTGTTCTCACTAGGATGTGACTGATTAGACCCATTTCTAGATTGCATCCTACTTGTTGAACACAGTTCTTAATAATTTTTGGAAATGTCAAGGTGTTTTTCTTCAATCAGTGACATCTCTTTGACTTTTTTCTTTCCTTTTCTTCTTTTAATTTTTTTTTTTATTCTTTCTGTAAAACATTAATATTTAAATAATTTCACAAAAATATATGACATGTAAGAAGAAAGTAAAATAATTTGTTGAATACCTCATTTTAAAACACTGAATTTTCTTGCCACCCGTTAAGTCTCTAAATCCTAATAGTACCAGGGAAAAGGCATAGTGATGAAACAGGATAAAATATGAGCTTCTCAAAAGCAAATATCATACAACTTACAGTACAATTCTATTGTAGTAACCTGTTCTACCTTTTCTTCAATATACTAGAACATCAAAAACTGAAATGACCCAGGGTATTCTTACCCTCTGGCAGATGCTGGGACCATAGTCAAACTAAATAAAAGAAATAATATGTATCTATTTCTTATTCTGTGGTTAACGCTTTTCAGACAACACACTGTGAAATAAATTTTGGTTCTTTAGATATGTCTACATTTGTCAGGTCAATTTGACAAGCCACACATTATCAGAAAAATTGAAAATTGTCCTCAAAGCTGTACACTATGGTATACTTGCTCTGTACTAATTGATCATACACAGAGAAAAAAGGATCAATAACAATTTATTCATTTTTTACATCAAAGATATCAAAGAAAATGTAAGTTTAGCTATTATTGTTTGTAATTCAGTGTTCATAAAAGCTTGAAGATAACAATATTTTTGAGCACCCACTTTTTTCAAGGGAACCAAAGGATGAGGAGGACATACTTGAGAAACTGACAACCTAGCAGAAATATAACACAGAAACAAGAAGCACTAAAAGAATCCTAATTCATGCAGGAATAAACCACAATGAATCAGGGAAACACAAGAAGGAATTATAAAAACTTGATCCTCATTTTAGCATACAAATTGTCTAAATAGCCATAGCTGCTTTCTGCCTCTGGCCCTTCATTTATTAATTTTTTTTTATTCTGTAGTACAATTTGAAAACAAGCACTATCTGAAATCATCAAGTCAGGTTATATTTGAAAGATTTCCCCATATACTTGCTGCATATCCCTCAAATTTGCACAGGTATTCTCAGCTCCCTGTACATGAATATTATTGCAATATTCCTTATTATCTGACCATATTAAAACTGGCTTTAACATCCTCCTGCAGTGTATAACTGAAGCCTGAGATAAAAATTATAGTTTGATGCCTAAAAACAAAAACCTTTTTGAAAACTGTCATAACAACCCTATATTTTAACCATGAAACTCAGAAAAAAACAAACAGAATACATATTCTCAAAATGTGAGTAAACATTAAAATGTACTTTTGTAGTGTGAGAATTTCTTTAAAAATAACAATTCATCCATTTTCGACATCAAAGATATCAAAGACAATTTATGTTTAGCTATTATTGTTTGTAATTCAGTGTCCATAAAAGCTTGTTGCTAACAATATTTTTGAGCACTCACTTTTATCAAGGGAAGCAAAGGTTGAGGAGGACATACTTGAGAAACTGATAACCTAGCAGAAATATAACACAGAAATAAGCACTAGAAGAATCCTAATTCATGCAGGAATAAACCACAATTAATCAGGGAAACACAAGAAGGAATTATAAAAACTTGAAAATGAGGTGAATTTCATCTGGCAAGAAGGAGAACAAGAAATTCTTCCTAGAAGGAGAATATTTTGACATAGACCTTAAAGGATGTCAAAATTTTGATAAAGAGGGCCTTTTTTCCTCTTTATTATCATTGTCAGTAGAAATATATGTTACTATTCATCTTGAATGGTAACCATGGTGAAGTAAAGAACATGATCTCTTAAATATCTTTATCTGCTTAACATATGTTCATCAGCTAGGTTATGTTGCTGGTTTAGACTCTGTGGGATTATTAATCGATTCTGGCTTTTTCACTTAGCTGGACAGCCCTGGGCACATGCTTACATGTTTTGTGTCTCAGTTCCTGTGGCTATAAAGTAAATATGATTTCAGTTTCCATTTCATAGTGTTGGTATGAGAATTGGGTGAAACAAAACATGAAAAAAAGCTCAGGAAAAGTCTGGACCATAGTAGGTAATTTATACTTATGAGAGATTCTGAACTCTGGCAGGAGGAAGAGCATGAACAACGATCACAGAAGTAGGAAAGCATCACATGGACTAGCTTGAACAGGAAAATTATAGGGGAACTACTAAGGATTCTCACTCTGGAAATAAAGTGTGAGTCATATTATGAAGGACCATACATGCTAACACAGGGAGCTTGTTTTCAAGTACTGAAAGTGACAAACCTCATAAGTAAGCAGTTGGGTGAAATGAACTGGAAAAGTCAGGTGATTATTATTATAGGTATATCATTAGAAAGTTATGAAAGCCAGTTTGAACAAGAAAGGACCAGTCAAGCTATAGTGAAGGCTTGCATCTATTAATGTTTTACAACTGAGTAAAACGAGATGGAGGACTCAAAAAGAATTTGAAGTTTTATAGCTAGCATGACTGTGAGGAGGTTACAATAAGTAATAACAAGAAAATAAAGGGAGGGATATCGGGGTTGATGTGAAAAGAGGGAGGAGGCAGAATATATTCCAAAATTAGAATTCATCATATTATACACTTTTGGCCTATTTAATCAAGGAGAATATTCAAGAACAGAGGCACTGATGTAGTCTCAGAGAGTCGTCTCTTCCATGAAATGACTACACAAAATACTGTTAAGCATAGAAAAAATGAAATATAAAATCTAAATATCCCTTTTTAAAATGTGCAAAGTACAATAAATAGAATACTTTCATTATAGTTTTATTTCATTGAATTTGATAGTAAGTAGCTATGAAAATAAAACTAATCTTAACTGAGTATTATAAACATGAAATTTCACACTGTGTTTTTATCAATGTCAGAAAATTCCAAGAGAATTGGTATAAAGAGTAATTGTATTTTATGCATATCTGGCTTTCAATCCTTCTTAGGGAAGAAACTATAGGAACTAAATATTATACTTCATTTCCAATACCATACTTCAGGTCCCCAGCTACCAAGCTGTGGATATATGCTCTTGAGATTTTAATTCTCACAGATAGTGAGATAGTTTCTTCTGTACACATTAATCTTTATCTTTTTTTCTTTCCCTCTGCTCTAGGCTTTTCACAGTAGATATATCAATCAGACTTCTTTACTGGAAGCAACACAAACAATTCTAATTTAAGTATCAAATGAATTATATTATGGCTACCAGGTACATCACAGAATTGAATAAATAGTGAACAAGCTTGGGAAATAAATGGGAAGAAAGATACAGAGTGGTGGGAGTGGTAAGCTGGCTGTAGAAAACACATACCCAGTTCCTACCAAAAAAGAGCTCAGTCTAGGATTCTTCCTTGGGTACCACTACTGCAGGAACTCTTCACCTCTGTTGACCTCTTCCACCACTCTGTACGCTGCACTGTGATTCCAAGTCCTTAACAAGAGCATGACACAGCCACATGAGGGTCACCTGGCTTGGTTTAGCTGCCAGCAGCAAGAAAGAGGTTTGACTCCTTTTTGTCCAGTTGTTTTCATGACTGGCTTCCCACTGGACTCAGCTCTGTGCTAAAATGTTAGTCTCAACCTTCTTCCAATATCTAAGTTAGCACCCGCTTCTTTTCTAGCTTGAAAAAAATATAGTGTGGAAAATTGTGACTGAAACACAATATAGTGGCAAGTAGGGACATACTGAATACTTCTAAACACCATGAAGACAATGGTCTGGTTTGCTTGCCTTAGCTGGCACTTAGTAGATATTTCATAATGAATATTATTATATGTACATTATGAAGACAATGGTCTGGTTTGCTTGCCTTAGCTGGCACTAAGTAGATATTTCATGGTGAATGGTATTACACGTTTGCATGAAAGAAGAAATAAATATATAGATAAATATAAAAATATAATTTTTATAACAACCACTCAGTCAATTCAGTCACTTCAAATAGAAAAGCTTACCATGACATAATTAAATGGGAAAACCCTGGTTGTAGTATCCATAGAGCAAGATTAATTAAAGTATGGACTAAAGTGACCAAAATAATTCTTTTGACTAAGCAGAATCGCTGAAGTGTGATTTACTTTAAGCTTAATTTTGTTCTAAAGTCAAAGTGGTTTATGTAACTACCCACCGTTGCTGAAAAGAATGTAATGACATTTATTCCCAGACAGCAGGTCCACACATATCTTGCAAAGTTGTTAGTGGAGAGAACCTGAAATCAGTTTTGTTGTAGCACCAATAGTAATAGCATTAGAATAACTAAAGAAGTCACAACATTTTCCAATTATATTTCATAGGGTACTTGCTTACCCCAACACCTAATCATTTAAGAAAAAATAATAAAGGTATTATAGTCTTAAAAATATATCAGCACTGGTTTCAACAAGACTAGGCTAGTTTCTTTTGAGTAGGATTTTTTGATAGTCTATAATGTGGCTATGTGCATTATAGATATCCTAAAGTAAGTAAACTATTTCATAGCTGCTGTATTTCATTGAAGAATTCTGATGTTTTATTGAACAAAGTTTGTGAAATGTTGCTCTGTACTTCGGAGATGAAAGCTTGGGAAATTGCAGAGATTTAGAGCTCATTGCAAATAACATGTGAACCTCAAAAAAAACTTCATATTTCAAAATGAACTATATTGGGAATGAAAATTGGCATGAGAGAGAATTGCTGCAGATCCAGATAATGAAGGATTGTGTCCACACCACCCATACAGAATGAAGATAGAGACACTTCTCTTATAAATTTCTCTAGAAAAAAGAAATTAAAGTAAAATACAGAGAACTACATATATAGATTGGTTACAGTGTGCTTGTATATTTTTCTATTTAAAAAACAGAAAATGCATGGTTTTATAAGGTGTGTTTAGTATTTTTTTTTTTTGATAACAGCACCAATTATGCCTGGATTAACCTTCTCTGTTAAGGTGAATCACATAACACAGTAGCATTTAAATTTTTTTAAAAATCATCCAAGGGTATTGGAGGTAATTATAATTTTTTTAAAAGGCTATTGGGCAGAAATTTTTACTTTTTAACAAAAGGAGTATGTTTTTAACAGGATATGTAAATATTATTGCTAATTCAATAAAAAAAGGGTGAGATGTGAAAATGGCATTATTCTATGTCATTTTAACACAAAACAGAAATGCTTGTTAGATTTGTGTTTGAGTATGCCTTATCTTTTTTGCTCTGAGAATAATTCCTGAAAATCAAGACTATGTCTGCTTGAATTGATAAGTAGCATATCTAATATATTTTGTTCAAGAAAGTTCAATTAATAAATACTTACAAATTATAAACGTTGCCTCACCATTTAAAACAAAACAGCTCATTTTATGTTTATTTTCTATACAGTTCGCCATGGTAAGTAAAAGAAAATTCATGTAGTAATGAAGTTGGGAAAACAAATTTTGAATGGCAGCAATATAAAAGAATTTTATATTCTTAAAAAAGTAAGTAGTAAAGTAGTGCTTAAAATAATATAAAAAATTGATTGGAACAAGACTAAGCAAATGGGAAAAAATCACATAAAAATTATTTTATCAATATTTATTTAAATGTTCAACCAATGAACGATTCCAAAGTCTTTTATCTGTGGAAAAGCATGATTGCAAATATAGTTATTCACAAAACTACAGAGGATGAAAGATATGAAAGGAAAATTAAATTTTTCAGTGAAGTAATTGCCAACCGCTTTGCCATTTAAAATAGGCTGAACTAGCTGATGTACAAAATATTTTAATTTCATTTTTGACCTTCAGAAGTCATACTGTTTGCTGATAAAACAGTCCATAGGAAACTGAACAACACTAGTAATAATCACTATAAATCAATATGAAATGTGGCCAGTCTTATTGGTTTTATAGAACATATTATAAGATTTGTGTCTTCAAAACTGTTTAGGAATATTGAAGATATAATAATGGTAAGGTATTTATTCACTTGAAAGCTGTTTCAAGTGAATAAATACCATGTTGTTTTACAATTTCTGTCCCTTGCCATCTGGTTTTACAATTTCTGTCTTTGAGTCAAAGTTTTCTTCATTGCAACTCTTATTTTTACCCATTCTACTGCTCAAATTCCTACCCTAAATTTCTTAATTTTGTTTATTGATTTAGTTATTCAAAAATACATATGAAGTATTGCTGTTGATGGGTACTATGAGTGGCACTGGAGATTTATGTCCTCTCCATTCATATTTCTACTGTCATAATTCATTACCTCATAATTAATTTTTTCCAGCTAAATCTTGGGAGTAGCAGCTGTGTTCTGCCTGATTCTAATTATGACCCTTTCAATCTTGTCTCTTTATTATTATTATTTTAATGATCATTCTAACACAGGAACCTGATTATGTCAAGCCCCTAACTTACTCAAATTCTTTAACATGACATAGAAAACCCACCATGATATGTTCCCTGCTCACTGTTGCAGTATCATCCTTTGCTACTCCTCAATTATATCCAGCCTTCATCTTCTGAACTCAATGCATTTCAAGAATATGAATTTCTCTTTCTCAAAATTAAGCTTCAACCCACCTTGTATTGTTTCATTTCTGTATCCTTATGCATCACCCTTTGTTTTTGAAGATTCATTTCAGGTGATACCTCCTTGAGGAAGCCTTCTCTAACCAATCAATTCCAGGAAGGCTGGCTTAGAAATTTCTTCAATGGATTTTAATAAATACCAGTGCACACTTTTATCCTAAAGTTTTTACACAGTAGAAGTACTACTACTTGTTGTCTGTTTCTTCCCACATACTAATTAAGCAACAATCTCTAAGTAACAGGAAACATATATTATTGGTGTTTGCCATATATCAGTATCTCAAAAATGTTGATGAAAGAATGCATCTAATATTTCATTTGAGTAAATATTAAATGTCTGAAAACGTTGACAGACTGAAAATTGTATCTGACAAAAAAGTGTTAAAAGTAACAAAGAAAGTTGACTCTCTGAGTATGACATCAAATGTAAAAGCAACTTCCAGCTGACAAAGAAGTAATTATAGAAAACCCAGTGAGAGACACCTTGTTTCCTTATGATTAATGATAGTGAAGTGACTAATTTGTGCAAAGTCCACATTTAGAAGTGAAAAGATTGAAAAACAAGAGATTCTCCAAGCTCATCTGATTTATTTTTGCTCAGCACTAGTTTTCTTCATTGCAACTCTTAACTTTACCCTTTATTCAGCACTAGAATTAGTCATTTCTCCAAGGAGCACTGATTCCTTTTTATTGGAGAAAGACATTTAAAACCAAAATGTGACCACTGAGTATTCTCATTGCTATTAGAGTGTTGTTGCTTCTAGGGCTTTTGAGCAGACAAAGCTAGGAAATACATGTAGTAAATATACATACAGTAAACTGTGTAAACAGACATTTCAATAATTATGTGTCTACTTATCAATATCTACATTAAGTTAAACATTAGCTCATATTGATGTGTACTGATGAACACTAGTTCAGTACTATATGGGTTATTCTACTCTTCTCCATTGCCAGTTTGAAACTTCCCACTCCACCAGTGAGCAACACAGCTTCCATCATTTACACTTATCTTATTCTTGATTTTTAAGCGCACAAGTATCCTAACACTGATTCAGAAGATTGTTTGCTGTCTGAGTCTGAGAAATCAAATCCAATTGCTGAACCAATATTACATTCACTTTTGGTCTGCATGTCAATGTTACTGGAGCACTAACATGATAGGGCATCAGAGGTCATCCAGATTACACAGGCTATAAAATTGTTCATGTTTATTTCCTAGTTAGCAGCACAATGTGTGATAGAGTTTCATCTGGGTGATAGCCTTCCCTAATTCTAATTATTGGAAGCTAGTCATATTCATCTAAAGAATCTAATAATTGTGTATGTCCAAAATGTCTGTGCTAGGTTTCAGTATGGTGTACAATGAAAAAAAGAAATTTAAAATTTACCTTGATTTGTAAGTATATCACTAGTATCAAGGATAATTTCTAAATAAACATTAGATTTATGTTTCATATAAGATCATACAAAGGAAAACTTTAGTTCAATTTGAGCATAGAAGACTGGACTTGTCCATGTATTTGTTCCTCCCAGAGCACAACCCACCAGTAGCTATAACAGTAAAAATGCATGGCATTGAAGTATCTCGCCTCTCCTTTGATTTTGCTTCTGTCTTCTCTATCAAAGAGAATATACTTCAGACATGAAAAAATATGGCAAACTTAGACAAGAGCAAAGTAAAGAACAAAATGGTAAAGAAAACATGAAGAGTACACTCTACCAATGAGGTCAAAATTGTCTGCATTAACTACCTTATGGAGTACTGAGTCAAACTTTAAAGGAGGTGTGTCAGTGTTGATAGGTTTTATAAATAAAGGTATGATAAAGAAAAAATGTAAGAAATGACAATCAATGGGTTGCTAACTTTAATAGAGCCCCTAACTCAGCTGAAGAATCACTAATTTTTAAATTTAAAAGGACATATAAATTATTTAATTTAAGGAAAATCATAAGTAGACAACTGGAATAAATTTTGTATGGCTTATACATGTATTAGTCTGATATTCAGAAATGAAAAATTTCTAATTTAAGATTTTTTTTTAATGCCTAGACATGCCTATAAATTAGATATTAATTGTTAAGGTATTGCAAGAAAAACTTGAATTTAAATAAAATATGTATAATGAAGCCTTCAGACATAGGTTAGTTTCACCTCAGAAATGGGAGTCACCTACTAATAATTGTAGGTTTAAAGGACTCATGATTATTTGAGTAACATGGTAGAGAATTAAAATTGCATTATACCCTTTCATTCAGTAAACATTTATTGAATACCTATTAGGCATAAGATGTTGATATTGTATTAAGTGCTGCGAATTGAGGGAAAAACAAGACATGGACCCTGCCCTTTTAGAGCTGATAGCCTAGCAGAGGAAACAGATATTAAATAATTAATTACATAGTTATTGACTTCATCATTGAAAGAAAGATATCCAGGATAATATTGAGATTGTTATAGACTTACATTGTTATAAACATGAATACATAGACCCATATATTGTCCCTTCTAGATCAAGGACAGGAGAGAGCAAGGAAGAGTTCCTTGTGAAAATGATCACTGAGTGGAGCTCTTAAGCATAAGAAGAAATTGATCAGGCAAAGCGTATAGAAGATACTTTTAAGAAGAGAGTAAAGGGGAAGAGAGCCAGAAGTAGGAAGGATTGTATGCATTCCTGAAAGCTTCTCATGAATAATGGAAAGAGAAGAGGAAAGTTTCTTTGTTTAATGCAGGGACAAGAATCAGAGGCTCTTGCCCAGGGTCAGAGATACAAATAAGAGAGATAATTTATACTAGGTAGGTGCCTGGCATTTGCAGTATGGAAATACTTCACAAGATTACCTGTGATTCATGCTACTTGAGTGCATACATTGGGTGCAGGGAGAGAGGCATGTCTGATGATTCTGAAATTAGGTAAAGACCAGTGAAGAAAGAGTAATATAAACATATTCTTCCATCTAAAATTTACCTAATATAGCTATTCCAAGGCTGGTGCTATAATTACATTTGGGTAAAATAGGTATAGTGGCAATTTCTTGATTTATCTTTTCTTTCTGTCATGTGTACTCTAAACTGAAGTTGCAGATAGTGTTGTATGTGTGTTTTTAAAAATCTTATGTAAGAGTTTTAAACTATTTGGAAAGTGAGATACATGAAATTTCAATACATAAAATAAACGTAAATAGTGTTTTGGAGGCAAAAATGGGGACAGAATCTGTGGGAGTATTAAAATCTCTGCAAGGGTGGGTGTCTATAAAGACAGTCTGCATGAGTAGGTGAGTGCAGCTGAGTGAAAATTCGTTAGAAAGGAGACCGGGATTAAGCACCTGGGGCTCTGCTCTGGAAGCATCTGCAACCCATCACTACCCTGAGATTGGAGCCCCAGGTGCGCAGGATCTTTTGTCATTCTTAGGAGTCTCTCAGGAGGAGGCAGCAGAGGTCTGCTGCTCCTTAGCGCCTGGCACCTGACCGTACCACACCCACAACAGTGGGATGGGCACTGGCAGAGGAGACCATGGAGAGGGCACAGAGAGGAAATCTGGAGTTAAGCCCCACTGCCAGAGAGAAGATATTTACTGCTGCTATTTTCTCTGTCCCAAGACCAGGTAGAGACCTCCGTTACCACTCCTGGTTCTGTTCAGGCTTCAACCAGGGACCCAGAGGCTATCTCCACACCACTTTGGGAGGGTGCTGGAGTCCAGCTCCAGGAGAGAGTCAGGGCTTGAGATGGGGTATCGGGGAGCGGCAAAAAAAAAAAAAAGATGAAAATGACAGGAATCCTCTTCCTGGGGAGAGCTCAAGACTCTGCCAATTTTTATTTATTTTCCACAAGCTTATATAGGTTTTCCACTCAGCCCTGTGCCCACAAATGTATCTTATGTTGCTAACCAAATGCCCACGTACATCCTTTTTGCACTCACAATAAGATTGACTTTTAACAATTTCAACCACAGATGGTGTTTTTCTTAAGTCAAACATTTATGAATATCCTGGTTTTCTCCCTAACTTTCTCATAAATATTTACTATTATAGGCCTATAATATCCTTATCCTATAAAGCTAAACCTTAACCCTAAGTCTTATTTAACTTACTACTATATATTTATTTCTATTAATCTTATTTCTATCCTTATGTCTGTATATTTTCTTAACTATCACTTATACTATTATATATCTCTTATCTTACTAGTTTATCTTATCTTACTATCTTATTATTAAAATTCTAAATTCTATCTTCATTAAACTACTTATTTAATTCTAAAATATCTTAACCTATTTTTTTATCTCAAATGGTTGTTTTCCACCAGCTCTCAGCTGGCGTCTGTTGTTTATGAGGAAGTGGCCGACTCATTCTTCTCGGCCTCCTGCTGTTACTGAAAAACATCCTTACACACCCTAAGGGGCACACTTTTTGCTGCAATCTTACTTCCATTATGCCTATGTATAATTTTTGCTGTCAAAATGCCATCATCCATTTGCGCATCTATTATCTCAATTAAAGAGGGAACATTCTCAAGCCTGTGCACGCAATCCTTCAAAGTTAGGGAAGGTCCGTCAACAGGATCCATGAGGCTTTGCCTCCATCATGGCCGCATTTTACCTGGGTCTTGCTACCAGCCGGCGTTTTTCCTGTTTTCAGGTCCCTTTTACCTTACTTTTACTAGTGATTGCGGTTCCCAATAGGAGGGGAAGGGCATGAGACCTGGGGTAAAATCTGTCCCAAACATTCAATCCCTAAGAGTTTGTGCTGCCTCTAGATCAGTTCTACAAGAAACACTTAAGGAAGTATTAAACACAGAAGAAAGAAAAAAAAAAAAGTGACCACACTCTTCCTAAGAATGTAGGGAAACGATTGGAAACACACATATATATCAACCCCCAAATCAAAAGAAAATCAACAAACAAATAAACAAACTACCACAACAACAAACCCTATAAGAACCTCATGACAGGGACAAACTCTCAAATCTCAATAATTAGCAGAAATGAGAATGGATTAAATGCACCAATGAAAATACATAGGATGGCAAAATGGAATTAAAAACATGATGCAACAATATGCTGTCTCCAGAAGACTCATCTCACCAGAATGAACACTCAAAGTAAAAGAATGGTAAACACATCCTCAGGTGAACAGAACACAAAAGAGCAGGAGTTGCAGTTTTAATATCACACAAATATCCTTTAAGCTATCAAAAACTTAAAAAGATATGGAAGGTCATTACATAATAATAAAAGATTATATCCATCTACAAGAAATATCCATCCTAAACTTATATTCACCCAATATAGGAGTGCCAACCTTTATAAAGCAGCTTCTAGGTGAATTAAAAAAGCTATTTACTCTAACACTATCATAGCTGAGGACTTGAATACCCCACTAACAACCCTAGATAGATTATCAAGGCAAAAAATCAACAAGGAAATCCGGACCCTCATTATGGTACTTGACAAAATGACCTTATTAGATGCCTACAGAACACTCCACCCAACAACCATGGATATATATATTCTGCTCATCACACCATGGAACATACACCAAGAATGACCACATTGGTCATAAATCAAGCATTAAAAAAAAATTCATAAGAACAAAACACTGCACCTTCTCAGACCACAGTGGAATAAAAGAAGTAAATATCAACATCAACAAAATTCCCCCCAAGCCCACAAAGACATGCAAACTAAACAACATGATGCTGAACAACTCATGGGTCAACATGGATATCAAAGCAGAAATTAAAAGATTTCTGGAAACAGAAGAAATAAAGACACATCTTACCAAAATTCTTGGGATGCCACGAAAGCAGTCATGAGGAAGGAATTCATTTATTTGCAAACACACAACAAGAAAATGGAAAGATTACAACTTAAAAGCCTAACAAATCACCTAAGGGAGCTGGAAAGACGAGACCACCAAAATCCCAACTTTAGCAGAAGAATCGTATCACCAAAGTAAAAACAAAGAACATGGAAGACAAACATATCATAGAAAAAAAAATCAATGAAACAAAAAACTGGTTCTTTGAAGGAATAAGAAAGATTGACAGACCCAAAGCCAAGTCAACTCAAAAAAAGAGATTATAAAACCCAAATAAACACAAGCAGAAATGCAAAAGATCAAATTACAACTGACCCAAAGGAATACAAAAAATTATCAGAGATTACTGTGCACACCTGTTTGGAAACAAACTTGAAAGCCTAAATTAGCCAGGCTCGGTGGCTCAGCCTGTAATCCTGAACCTTTGGGAGGCTGAGGTGAGTGGATTGCCTGAGTCTGCAGGTTCGAGACCCACCTGGGCAGGCAAGACCTCATCTCTACAATAAGTCAAAAAATTAGCCGGGTGTGGTAGTGCACACCTGTAGTTCCAGCTACTTGGAAGACTGAGGTGGAAGGATCGCCGGAGCCCAGCAGGTTGAGGCTGCGGTGGCCAGGAGCGGCCACTGCACTCCAGTCTGGGTGACAGAGTGAGACTCCAACTCAAAAAAAAAAAAAGAAAGCCTAAACAAAGTGGAGAACTTTCTAACATTACACAACTCCCCATCATGAAACAAGAAGATACTGAGACAATAAATAGACCAATCACAACCCAAGAAATTGACTCCATCATAAGAAAACTACCCACAAAAATTTGTCCTAGACCAGACAACTTTCCAGCAAAGTTCTACAAAACATACAAGGAGGAGCTGATTTCAATCCTATTGAAAGTATTCCAAGCAATTGAGAAAGACAGACCTCTCTCCAAGTCATTTTATAAAGCTAGTCACACTGATACCCAAACCAAGTAAAGATCCAACAAAGAAAGAGAGCTACAGGCCAATGTCCCTGATGAACATAGACTCAACAAGATTCTAGCATATTGGACATCACATCTCAAAAATCATCCATCATGACCAAGAAGGTTTCGTCCCTGGGGTGCAGGGCTGGTTCAACATCCACAAGATCATAAATGTAATTAAATACATCAAATATGTAAAGATAGGAATCACATGATTATATCATTAGATGCAGAAAAAGCTTTGGATAAAATCCAGCATCCTTCTTGATAAAAACCCTTGAACACCTAGGCACAGAGGTAGCATACCTCAAAATAGTAAGAGTCATCTACAATAAACCCATAGCCAACATATTGCTAAACAGACAAGAATTGGAAGCTTTCCCCCTGAAAACCAGAATAAGACAAGGCTGTCCGCTCTCACACCTCCTATTCAACATTGTGTTGGAAGTCCTAGCTAGAACAATTAGACAAGAGAAGGAAATCAGGGGTATCCAAATAAAAAAAGAGGAGATCAAGTTATTCCTCTTTAATGGTGATATAATCCTATACCTCAAAAATCCAAGAGAATCTGTCAAAAACCTCCTTGCCCCGATAAAAGACTTTGGCAAAGGCTCAGGGTAAAAATTAAATGTGCAAAAGACAGTTGTATTCTTATTCTCCAACAACAAATAGGTGGAGAAACAAATAAAAAGCATAATCCCGTTCTCAATAGCAACAAAAAAATAAAATACCTTGGCATCTTCCTAACCAGGGAAGTGAAAGACCTTTACAATGAAAACTACAAAACACTGCTCAAAGAAATCAAAGATAATACAAACAAATGGAAAAATATTTCATGTTCATGAGTTGGAAGAATCAGCATTGTCAAGATGTCTATCGTACCCAAAGCAATCTACAGATTTAACACAATACCAATTAAATTATCACCATCATTCCTCTTTGACCTGGAAATGACAATACAGAAATTCATATGGAAACATAAATGACCATGAATAGCCACAACAATTCTCAGCAAAGGAAACAGAATGGGAGGAATCACTCTTCCAGACTTTAAGCTTTATCATAAGGTTACAATAATCAAAACATCCTGGCATCAGTGCAAAAACAGGCGTATAGAACAATGGAACAGAATAGAGATTTTAGAAGCACAACCTCAATTTCTCAACCAACTTACCTTTGGCAAAGCCTCCACCAACAACCACCAGGAAGAGGAGAAGTTATTCAGTAAATGGAGCTGGGAAAACTGGCTGACAAAATGCAATAGATTAAAACAAGACCCCCTACCTATCACCATACGCAAATATCAACTCTTTTCATCTGAAAGACCAAAATGTAAAACCTCAAATATAAGAACCTTAGAAAATGCAGGAGACACCCTCATGGAAATTGGAACGGGGAAACAATTCCTGAACAAAACCCCAAGTGCCCATGCCATAAGAAATAAGATAGACTAGTGGGACCTCATCAAACTGACAAGCTTGTGCAAAGCCAAAGAAACCATTAAAAGAGCAGGGAGACAGCCCACAGATAGAAAAAAATATTTTCCAACTATATATCTGACAAAGGCCTAACATCTAGGATCTACAAGGAACTCAAATATGCTGAAAAGAAAAAAGAAAAAAAAGCCCTATTACAAAGTTGACAAAATATATGAATAGACACCTTCTCAAAAGAAGGCATAAAAGCAGCCAACAGATGCATGAAAAAATGCTCAGTCTCACTAATCATCAAAGAAATGCAAATTAAAACCACACTGAGATACTACCTAACTCATTCAGGATGGTTATCATTAATAACTCAAAATAAAAAGGAAGGGGACACTTCTACATTGTGGGTGGGAGTGTAAACTAGTACAACCTCTGTGGAAAACAGTCTGGCAATCCTTAAAAGATCTAAAAATAGACCTTCCATATGATCTCACAATCCCCTTTCTGGGAATATACCCGGAGGAACGCAAATCCCTCTATGAATAAGATAACTGCACACACATGTTTATTGCAGCATCGTTCACAATAGCAAAAACATGGAACCAATGGTGCTGCCCATTGACACTGGACTTGATTTTTAAAATGTGGTACATAATCATGATGGAATATTATGCAGCCATAAAGGATAAAATTATGAACTTTGCAGCAACTTGGATGGATTTAGAGTTTATAATATCAGCGATCTATCACATAAACAAAGAACTGAGTAACTCATGTTCTCACTCATAAGCGGACCCTGAGCAATTACTGTAATACTACAAGACAGTGATTGGTAGTAGTGAGAAACTGTGGGAGGGAGTGGGGAGGAGCACACTTCATCAATAATCTCAAACCAGACTAAGTGGGACCAAAGTGAGGCCCAAACTTTACCTGTACAATTACCATTTGTATACCTAACCTTGAATTGTACCTCACATCTTTAAAATAAAACAAAGAATATATAAATGTAAATAAATAAACCTTTCTATAATATTCCCATTTTCCCCAGAACAATAAATGCTTGCAAATAATGGGAAAAACAACATATTCTCCTAAAATGATGTCAAGAAGATAAAAATAAAAGCTAGCATATTCCATCAAATGCAGTTTGAATAAATAGCATTCAACTATCAAATATGTGTTACCATTTGGAAGAAGGAGACAATGTATTGCATAACCCTGAGATGAAAATAAACATATTTCTGTGTGAATATTTTTTAATTTATTTATAATCTTCTAACTATAAAATTAAAAACATTTCTCTCCAATATAATATTATAAATGAATCTTACATTATTCATTTTAGACAATGAAATAGAGTAAAACAAACAGCTGAGGTCAGACACAGAACAATTTTCTTATAATAAATTTATATTTGCCAACTTAGAAGTTATTCAATTTTATAATTCTAGGTTCTCCTTGCTATTCATCTGTTGGGAATTAAATTATTTATGCATGCTATTATATAAGAGTAAGTGGTAAAACAAAAACAAAACTTTACCTGAACTAAATGACATTTTTTATTGTACACTCAAAGTATTGATTAAAGAGAATTAAAAATGAATAATGATTGATAGAACTAATTTCTACCTGGAAAGATCCAGAAGTTATCTAGTACAAATTCCTTCCTCTTATAAATAAGAAAACTGGGACCCAAGGAGATTAAATGATTTATTGGAAGTTCTCTACCTAGTCATAGAAGTTGATTGATTTCTGGTTTTCTGGTTTTCAGCTCTTCTCAACATAGCCCGCCTATAATTTCGCTTTGCCATGTTATTATTTTTCCACATAATAAATAAGCATCTCTATATTGCTGTCCAAACTGCAATAATATTTGAAATAAAATTCATCTAACGTCCTTGTTTATAAGGCATCAATTTCAAAAGAATCAATTAATATTGGAAATAATAATATTATTTCAAACAAATGCCAGTAGAACAATGGACCGAGATGTTAAAGAAAAGAACCTCAACCTTGCTGTCATTTAATCTTTATGTACCCCTTTGAATGGATAACCTTGGTGTTAAAAGTAAAGGAATCAATTTTGCTTCATTTTTTGCCCAACACTGACAGTAAATTTGTGGTGTGCTTACCAGAAAAAAAGGGATTTGGCTGGTTATCTAGCAACAAAATAAATAAACATATTGGTATAACTTAATGGTTCTTTAAAGGGATCCAGTTTTATTATTCATTTATTAAATCCATCCATTAAGAGGCAGAAAAAAAAAACACAAAACAGGGTGGGGAGATGTAAAAGAGGAGTAATGAATTCCAAAAGTTGTCAAATTACTTTCTTGCACCTTGTGAAAATGGATTCATTTTTCCCCATAAGTCAAGTAGATCTGTGAAGAGATAGATTAATTACAGGTAAAATGAAGGGAAAGTTACTCCAGAATCACTGATTTATAAAACTGTCTTTTGTTACTAAGCACCTAAGAAACTTTTTCAGCTATTACTCATTTTTCTTCAACTTGGAATGTTTGCCAAAGTAAAGAAGACTTGACATTAACTGGTTTGATAAAATAATTAATGATATCTATCAAAACAGCTAATTTCATAGAGGACATTTTCAAGAAGAAAAGCTTGGTTTGGCTTAGCTATGACATAAAAAATGAGTGAGAAAGGAAAAAAATAAGACTCATTTATAGTTATTCTAGTGAATTATGTCTGTTTTTATTGCCAGGCATCTACCCACTATAAACTTTCTCTCTTGCTTTTATCTCTGACCCTGGGCAAGACCCTCTGGCTCTTGTTCCTGCAATAAACAAATAAGTTTCTGTTTCATTCTTTCCATTTCCCATGAGAAGATTTGGTATACTCTTTTACTATTAACATCTTACTTGTCTTTTGAATTGGTAATATGGTCATTGACTTCTGTATACACTAGAGTTCCTGACAATTGCACTTTGATTTGTAGTGGTCTCTGATATCTGTGTCCTTCTTACATCATTTGCATGGTTTATTTAACCGACTCCATATATATGGAGTTCGTGGTGTATTTAATCAAGAAATATACAAATATAATTTCTTCTTTCTTTTTTTCCTTCTTTCCTTCTTTCTCTTTCTTCTTCCCTTCCTTCTTTCCTTCCTTCTTTCTTTCCCTCTTTCTCTGCCTCCCTCCCTTCCCCCTCCCCTCCTCCTCCTCCTCCTCCTCCTCCTCCTCTCTTTCTCTCTCTCTTTCTTTCATTCTTGATGGGGTCTTGTTATATTGCCCGGGCTTGAGTGCAGTGGCTACTCACAAGTGCAAACAAACCACACTACAGCCTCAAGCTCTTGGGCTCAAGGTATACTTCTGCCTCCACCTCCTGAGGATCTGGGACTAAAGATGCACACTACTCCACCAGGCTACTCCTCAATATTTTGATTTGCTTCAGTGGTCCTGGTTTTGAAGTCTTCTTCTGCCTCTGAGATTTATCTCTCTACTCACAGCCCCTGTGTATGTTGACATTCTCTTGACATTTTGTTTAACATAATAATCAAACAAAATTTAAACATTTAGTCACAGTTTTTTTTTTAGATAAAATACTCAATATGTTTTAATGTAGTGTTTTTAACATCTCTTGGGTTGCTACTTCAAATGTAATGAGTTCTTCACAAGCAAATCTAAACCAAATAGTTTTTCAATGCTCATGTGGACAGTTTAAAGAATTTAGTCAGTCAAACTTACTTTAAATGTCAAGGGTTTCGGAGACCATGCTGTAGTTGAATATTAATTGTAGAGTTAAAAAGGAAAGACAATGATAGTGATTAGAATTGTATAATAATACAACAGACAATTATATATTACTTATAATTGCATTAATCATATAGTTTTGTTAGATGAAAAACAAGTATATTTTGAGTACTGTATGAATTTAATATGGTACATGACTTCTCATTGGAGCTTAAAAATTATTTATTCAATGAATATTTTCTAGAGTATTTACTAATTACTTTACAAATGAGGAAATTAACACATAATTTAAGTAGGTTACTAAAGGTCACACAGGAAGCAAGTAAAAGGGCTCAAATTAGAAACTGAGTCTTTTATGACTTCGAAGCTGATACTTTCAGCTGTTACACTGTTTGTCCTAAAAAGCCCAACCTTCACTATCCTGAAATTCTATTAAAAAGAAAATATATTCAGTGGATTACTCCAACTAAGAGCTTTAAATTATATTTTTTTTAATCTTTAAAAAGAGTATACTGTAATGGTTAATTTTATGTGTCTACTTGAGTGAACCAGTGAGTGTCCTGATTACATATTGTTTCTTCAGGTGTTTGTGAGTGTTTCTGGATAAGTCTGTGAGAGTTTCTGAAGAAAATTAGCATTTGAATTGGTGGACTGAAAAATCGATCTCTCACCCCAAAGTGACTAGGATCATCCAATCTGTTCAGAGCCTGAATAAAAGGCAGAAGAAAGAGGAATGTGACCCTTTTTGTTTTCCTACCTCCTTGCCTGAGCTGAAGTAGCACATTTCATCATCTCCTGCCCTCAGACTGTGATTTACTTCCCTAATTCTCTAGTTTTTGGATTCAGACTGAATTATGCTACCAGATTTCCTGGGTCTCCAGCGTAAAGATTGTAGATCATGGAAATATTCAGCCTCCATAGTCGCATGAGCCAATTCCTCAATATATATATACATACATACATACACACACAGTAAGTCCTCACTTATCATGCATAGGTTCTTGGAAACTGCAACTTGAAGTGAAACAACGTATAATGAAACAAATTTTTTCATAGCCTAGTTGATATAAACAATGTTTAAGTTCCTAAGAATATTTCTGATCACAAAATAGCACCAAGTTTCTAAATAAAGACCAAAAACACTTCCAATATTAAACAGTAAAATAAATGTGAGCTATATATACATTTAAGAAAGATTAATAATGACATGTAAGATAATTATTTACTAAGTTTTTGGTGAATTGGTGAGTGATGGCAATCATGGTGGTGAAGGAATAAATATTTGCAAAGTGAAAACTGTAAAGAACACCTACAATAACTTGTATTATTCATTCATGAATTTCCCTACCAACTTATTCCAGTTCAGGGTTGCAGGTAGCCAGAACCTCTTCCAGCAATTCCGGGTGCCAGGCAGGAACCAACTCTGGACAGGACACCATCCCACTGTACTAGGCATTCACACACACCCCACACTCACACTGGGACTACCAATTCACCTGACACACATCTTTGGGATATGGGAAGAAACTGCAGTACAGGGAGAAAACACGTGCAGATACAGAAAGAATGTGTAAACTCTACTCAGAGTACCCAAAAAAGGAACTGATTTTTTTTTCTCATCAGTGTTTTAACAAAACAATGTTACATGAAATTGCATTATCTGAAAACTTGCTGTATATCCTGTTGGTTCCATTTCCCTGAAAAACCCTAATATAATGCCTAAAGAGAAAAAAAAGCTGTTACTCTTATATACTGCTGGTGTGGTTGTCCACAAGCATTTTGGAAAGCAATTTGGCAGTTTTTTACAAAAGCTAAAACATACTCTATCACTAGCAATTCTATTGCTGGGTCTATACCCAAATAACCAAAAGGAATAAGTGCATATGTTTACTAAAAGATATACATGTGAAGTCTCATGCCAGCTTTATTTGCAATAACTTCAAACTTGAAGCAGCCTAAAAGTTTATAACAAGTAACATAGTTGATTAATGGATACAAATATATGCTTTGATAGAAGAAATAAGGTATAGTGTTAGATATACCAGTACAGTGACTATAGTTTATAATAATCTATTTTATATTTCAGAATAGCTAGAAGAAAAGAAGTTGAATAGTTCTATCATAAAAAAAATAAATATTTAGGGTGATAGATATCTCAAGTACACTGATTTGATTTTTACAAATTATATAAGTGTATTAAATTATCATATGTACCTCAAAACTATGTACATCTAATATACATCTATAAAAATAATAAACATATTGATTTTGATATATTCAAAAATAGAGTACTAGCCAACAATGAAAAAAGAATAGCTACATATCTCATAGCCATAAAATTGAGCCAAAGTTGCATGACTTTATAAAGTTCAAAAACAGGAAAAACTGAACTCCAGCGACTGTGGGGATAAAAAGAAATTCCTTTCAGGGGCAAGAATTGACTGAAAGGGGCAAATAGTTCAATGTTCTGGAAATATTCATTAATCTGGGTGTTAGACTCATATGCGTTCATAGACATTCACAATAAAGACATGTGCATTTGGCACCTGTATTTCAATTTTAAAAAGAAACATTCTAGGATGATAGAAAAATATTGCTAAAAGATTATGCATATCATTATTAAAAGAATACAATACTCTAAAAATGCGTAATTTGAAATATTGAGTTTGATTTAGACTTTCCTGTAAGCCATGTTTATGCCTATGACTTTCTTACAAACTACAGGAAAAATTTCTTACAAAATCCAAGGAAGAATTAGTCACTAATTGGTGATGAGAAAATTGTACCACCTTTTGGAGAAAAATGAGAAACCAATAATTTCTGCACATTATTCATAAAAACAAATTCGAAATGAGATTAAAAGTTAAATACAGTAAAGTCACCAAAAAATAGAAGGTTATTTTTCTATGACTCAGTTGAATAAATCTATACATAAAATTTTATTTAAAACTATTAAAAAGTAGAAGTATTTATTTCATATTTTAAAATTACTTCTTGTTAAAAACTTAAAAGCAGAATTTGAAAAGCAAACCATAAACTAGAAAAAGTATTTTCACAAACTTTGACAGGAAGCAATTATTTATCTGTAGTACATAAAGAATTCTTATATGCCTTTTTTATTTAACTATTTTTTAAAACAATAATGCCATAATAGAATCAATACAGAAAGGATACAGACAATGTAAAAAATAAGTAAGACCTATAGTGAATATAGAAAATGTTCAGTCTCGTTGATTCATTGATTCACTAGTCAAATGAATGCACACAGGATCTACAATTAAAAACTTTTTTCTATCAAGTTGACAGAAAGTCAAAATATTATAGTAGAAAAATAAGAGGTAAAATGAAATGAACACTATTGTACATTCTGATTAAACAGTAATAGGCACAAACTTTCTTGAGTTGGTTCTAACAAAACAGCAAGAACCTTTAAATGCTTGCTTTCTGACTCAGTAATTTCCATTAGAAGAATTTATTCAAAGCATGAAACAGTAATCAGAAATGCACATGAATAGTTATGTACAAAAAATGCACATTATTCCATTGTAGTGCAATCCAATGAAAATTTATTGAGGACTTACCATTTCTAGGCAATATAGTATTAAAGGTACAGTGTTGAACAGGATAAAAAGTTTGTGTATTAACAAAAAATATAGACATTAAACAAATAATTAGAGGCATAATTGTTGCTATAAATAGGAAATGTTGGTACACTTTGAAAGTTTATAAAGGATTTGAGATATTTGGGACCTAATAAAAGTTTCTGAGAAATTGATTAAAATAAAGCCTACCTGCATGATGAACGTTCATATACCTAACTCTAAATTGTACCCCACCTCTTTAAAATAAAGCATTAAAAATAAATTAATAAATAAAGCCTGATGATTGATCGAACACCATTGCCCTTAGACTCTGGCACAAGGGAATCTTCTCTGGGTTCTGCTCCTTAGCATTCTCTACTAAAGAACACATGGGTTCCTGCCACTTGAGATCTGACACAGAGAGACCTGTAACCCTGTGACACCCAGTCTCATGATCAGCATCATTCAGACCCCAGGGACATGTCCATTGTTCTGTGTCCTTAAAGCAAAGGCTGTCTGCCTCCAAATACTTGGAATGTGTGTGGGCTGTACCATTGTCAATGTCATAAACAAGCACCTTTACAGTGTAAGAAAAATTTGAGTGACACAAGTGCATAGGTATAGGATAAGACAAATTAATGTATATAAGAAATTCTTTATTTGAGAATACATATCAGAGATCATGAATGCAATCAATTCTTGTGTAAAAAAGTAGTATTGCCTAGCTATCCAAGTATCTGTTTTCCTGTTTTGGGGGAACTACAACTCAAGGTCCTGGGAATTCTTAAGAGTAATCACAGTATTTGCACAAGTTGTAAATGGCAGTTGAAAAATATCTTGAAATAAAAATATTTCATAATACTCTTAAGTATATACATAGGTATATGTATGGACCTTAATTTTACATGCATTAAATATGATTTAAAAAATGTATTGCATTGACAACTAAAGTTCAAATGGAAAGCTAGAATTGCAAAATAGTTTTGTTAAAATAAAAAACTAATACAATTTGATTAGATGGTCAAAAATTAAAGTTTTCCATATTGTAAAGATTAATTTATTTATATGTATGCATTCATTAATTATAACTTTGCCATTTAATTGTAGTGTATGTGTTGGATATTTTCTTATTAAAATGATATGTCAAAAACATTAAATATGATTGTTATCAATATTTTAAGTTTACATTAATTTTTGTCTTTGGAAAAATATATTTGAATATAATTACATCTTGAATGTAATGTATGTCTTATCCCATACCTATAAACTTGTGTCTTGAATATAATTACATTCAAAATATATTTAAATATAACTACATCTTACTTTTAATCATTCTGAAAAGTGAGTAAAAGTAAAGATTATAATAACATAAACAAGAAAAAAGAGTTCAGATAAAGGAAAATTAAAAATCTAAAGAAAAAATGAAAATTTCAAACAGGCAATCTGCTTAAATTTTAAAATCTGCAAACAATAAAAGAGAGAAAATTTATTTCAAGCATTACTCACATAAAATTTATGAACAAAACATTTCAATTTTACAACTTGAACAGATTGTATGCTTTTCCTGCAATTTCATATTACTTAATGAAAATTTAATTGTTCACTTCAAAAAATAATTGGCACCCAAAAAGCACATACACTCATTAGAGCTGATACAAGAGGGGAATAGAAAACAAATTAATAGCTTTCAACAAAAAAAAATTGTTCCCTGATATTAACTATTTTGCAATATTCTCAAAGGGTTCTCATTGTGTGCTCAGCATCCAGACAAAGATAGCATTTTCTCTGATACATCTTTATAATATTTATAAAAAATAATAGTCATTTTCTAGAGTCAGGAGAGATTATTTCAAAATTTAATAGTGGAGTGACTGAATGTGACAATAAATATTTAAGATAAAACAAATGACAACTAAGATGGTGATTTCAAAATGAGATCATTATTGGAATGAAAAGGAGAATATAAACATTCACAATATGTTTTAAAAATATAATCAATATTACTATTATAAAGACCAAAATTGTGTTGAAAAACTAATAATTATTATTAGCATTGTTGGACTATTGAAAATAAATGAAAATTTTATTGCTTTTGGATCAGCTATATAAAGTACACTTAAGTTTTTAGTTAAGAACTAACAAAAAAATTATCTTTCAAATGTAAATTGATTTAAGATATGGTGGAAAAGCCTAGGGTAGCCTTGCTAACATTGATAGTGAAGAAAAAGTGTATGAGCCAGAATTTTGGATGCAAAATCCAGATACATTCCTTAGTCACTGGTGGCACTTGTGACTGGGAGAAATGGGTCAGATACACTGAGACTGATAACATTATATGCAACTATTAGATTATTTGACATTTTTCAGTTCATTTCAAGATGAATATTTAAGGTAGTCTTATTTTTAATTGACAAATAATAATTGTATGTAATTATATGGTACAATGTCATTTTTGGAAACATATGTACAATGAAGAATGACCAAACCAGGATAATTAAAAATCCATCAACTCACATAGTTATTATTTGTGGTAAAAACAATTAACATTCACCCTTTTAGCAATTCTGAAATATACAATACATTATTGTAACTACAGTCTCATTCTGTGCAGTAGATCATCAGAAATATTTTGAAGAAATGCGTATCAAACATTTGACCCAACAATATCTCTAACACACCTGATAGAATATAACAACATGCAGCTAAAGCAATTAGATTTTATTTAGCCAAGTTACAATATATCAGATAAGTTAAGAAAATAAAAACAACTTTTTAATTCCTAAATAAAGAACGAAGTATGGTCTAGCAAAAAAAAAAAAAGGTAAATTAACTTTAAAATTTGAGTATATCTATAGCTACATATTATAAGACCCTGTTCTGCTAATAATGTTAACAAATTCTTGAAAATTAAATCTAAATTTGGGTGGTTCACTTTTTAAAGGACTAAGAAGCTAATTTTTTTATTTAAAAAAAAGATGTGAAATTTTGAAAGAGGTTGCAGACCAATAAAATGCAACTCAGAAGCAAAAATATTTGTCTAGAGGAAAACATTCACATACGAAAAATTATGAACTACTTATAAAGTCTATTTTCCAATTACTATAGCCCAAGATAGTGCTGATTAAATAGGGATAAACAAGTTGAGAAACATAATCTTATTTTTAAAAAGTTGCTGCTGTATTTCCTAACATTCTACCATTGAAATAATTAAAAGAAGAACTTGAGAAAATATGCATGGATCTACATATTGCTGTAAGAGATTATGGAGACTATGATTATAAATGATATGATTCATATGATAATGTTAAAATATGTTGCACTATTTTATATTGCTACCTCACAATATGCAATCTTATGATATTCAAACATGATACATAAAAATGTATGATTCTTTTTCCAATTTAGATATTGCTTTAAGGAATTTATTGGCAATTCCATTTGCTACTATGATTGAAAAGATAAGTATCTTCAAATTTAAATTCAGAAAACGCTATATAAGAACTATAAAATTAAAGAGAAGTTGCTAAGTTTGGAATACAAATTATGCAAAAACATTCATTATAACAATATAACTAGCGACTTGTTGAAATGAAAAAAATAAACCTCATAAATCAATATTTTTAAATGATATATTTCATCCAAACATATTCAGCACATCAAAGAATACAAGATATGAGCAATATTAATTTAATGAGTCATCTTTGATATTTATATTTTGCCAATGTTTCATAATATAAAATCACAAATTTTCAAGATTGTATTATGAAAGTGTATTTGTATGAGTAAGTAAACAGATAATATTTTATATAACATCTGTTAACTTGATATATACCTTTTAAATATTTATCATAAGTGAATTTCCAATACTTTTGCTCATGCAAATGTTAAATATTAGGCAGTAGTAAAATGATTCCTGGTAAGAGCTAATCCAATCGAGAAAGATTGCATATGGAGGAGAGAAAGTTGTTAAAAAAAATTTTTAAATAGAATAAGTAATAGGCTAAAATTATTAAAGAACTTTCTCTACTTGAGAAACTGAAAGCATTTTAAAATACTTGAACACTTCATATGTGATAAAATGAGATGGGGGATGTAACAGTAGATAAATGATATTTTATTTTGTATCCACAAAATGAAATGCTGTGCCAGCATCAAAATTAAATTTTTGAAGGTTATTAAATTCATAGGTAAATGCTAGCAATATAAATGTAAGTACATAGTAAGATGCAAACCAGATTTACATTCTGATCTGATAATCTCATTGTTTTTGCTTTTACTCATTCTTATGGTTTTGTT
The DNA here is from genome assembly GCA_027257055.1 of Cephalopachus bancanus. Taxonomy (NCBI): domain Eukaryota; kingdom Metazoa; phylum Chordata; class Mammalia; order Primates; family Tarsiidae; genus Cephalopachus; species Cephalopachus bancanus. The sequence continues at coordinate 7,189,853 of JAPVLO010000024.1, read as the reverse complement.
GGGCCTCAGTCTGTCTCTCTTTTGTGTACATTCAACATCCTGATTTATTTATACACACAAATTATACAAGTAAGTAATCTAAAATATAGATAATTTTTAAATATTTTACTTTGTTTTTAACAATTTTCCACACTTTTTGAGATAATATCAATTTTTTAATAAAAATATAAAATATTTTGTTTTATGTTTAGGGAAAACAGGAGTGTTTTATTGTAAGAGGTTTAAAATATCAACAATAACTTATCCCTCTTCCTTCATTTCAGTCAAAATAGAAGATATAAAACATTCTACTAATTGGACTTTAATTTTGTATCAGTTAGGAATAATCTGTTACACATTTTTCTATCTCCCTCCATGCCTAGCCTATTATTTTTATACCTTAAAAAAATGTTACTTTAAACATGAGTCTATTACTTCTCTACCACTGGAACTGGACTCCCTAGTATTAGGGTGAAATTGAAACAATAAGCATAGAAGATAAGCTAATGTCAACAAAGGATAAATGAACTTCCATGAAAAACATAATTATTTGACTATAAAAATGAGACTCCAACTTTAAAAAAATGACAAACTATACTTGAAACGATCTACAAGTTAGTTTTTTGTTGTTCTATAAGCCTACTTGTGAATGAGGAGCAACATTAGTATTTGCAGACTTTGATGGAGTAGATGGAAGGACTGTCTGAACCTTAATATACAAGCTTAATGACTTGATGTGATCCCCACTAATGACAAGTGAGAAAACAAGAAACCCAGGTACATATGTGTACATAACTTGATTGTGAAGTCCCTTCCATATGATGACATAGGAGGAGGGTCTTACAAGAGCAAAAAGAAATCAGGATAATCATGCCCAGAGAGAATCCAGACAGTCTGATTCCTGCTTAAAGGAGCATGGCACAAAGTTGTATCATAGGATTTCAAAGGTAGTTATATACATGATACTCTTTGAGTTAGGGTTTTGAGAGCTTTATGGTTCAAGCACCCTTTTGTTGTCTACCCTCTCCTTCAGAATTGCCCTGTGCAATATCTCGATAAAGCAAGCACGAGGTTTTTCCAAAATCAGAAGTTTGTGATCAAAAAAGTATCGTTTAGATGGGTAAAGAGTGGTGCTGTAGAAAATCTTTGAAATGTGGTATTTCTTTTTCTTTTTTTTTAATTTTAAAGATGTGGGATACAATTCAGGGTTAGGTGCATAAGTGGTCATCGTACAGGTAAAGTTCAGTACCCTTATTGATGTTATGTGCCCCCTTTCCCTCCCCTACCCCCGACAGTGTCCCACTACTGCCAATCCCTTTCTTATAGTATTATGATAAATGTTGAGGGTCCACTTATGAGTGAGCACATGTAATACTCAGATCTTTGTTTCTGTGACAAATCACTGAATATTATAGACTCTGAAACTCTCCAAGTTGCTGTGAAGTCCATAATTTTGCTTTTTTAATGTCTGCATAATATTCCATCAAGTACATGTACCACAGAAGAAGAAAGAAAAAGAGAAAGAAAAGTAGTGTCTCAATTGCCTGTTGTTTTCATAACCAAGATCCCCAAAATTTGTTGGCTTAAAACAATAATTATTTCTTTTCCCACAATTCTGTGTGTTCTATTTTGTCAGGAATTAACTGGGAAAAACTCATTTCAGTTCCATGTGGGAATAAATGGACTCTATTCAAGCACTGATTTTAAACTGACAAGTTGTCTTGTGGTTGTCAAGTTTCAGTTGACTTTCTTGCTTATGAAGTCATAGGACTCTTAGCCAGGGTGCCTCTGTTCTTTTCTATATAACTTTTCTAGCAGAATAGCCAAGACTTCTCAATACTGAACTTCAGTTTCAAGAGGGCAAGTTCCAGTGTGCGAGCTCTTACAAAGCCTGTGTCTGAATTATGTTTTGATTTGGCCAAATCAGATCACAAGAACAAGCCCAGAGTCAATAGTAAAGAAGACTACACCAGGTTGTGGATACCATTATGATGCCTGCAGAAGACTCTGCAGAAGGGCTTTCAACAACTGAATAAAAGTAACATCTTACATGTTTTGAAACTGGATGAAAGTGAGGGAATGATTACACAACATTACAAATGTACGAAATATACCAAATGCCAGTAATCGTACACTTTTAAATAGTTGATTTTATGCTAATTTTACCTCAATAAGAGAAAGAACCCATTACATCACCAATTGAGTACAGTATATACTTTTATAATTAAATTTAATACATCTAATTATAAAATTCTCAATTTAGAGACTATTAAGAATCAAGAATTCTTAGCATTCTGCATCAATAAATTATATAGACATTTGTGTAACTATTACTCTGAACTTTAACAGATTTTGAGGATACTTTATATCAGTGAAAAAAATGTCATAATAGTTGAATGGAAAAAAGAAAAGTCATATTTTAGATGGATCTCTTTTATAACCTTTCCTTACATATTTTTAAAAAACTTCACCTATTTGTTGTTCGGTTGAAAACTAAATTCTTCAGAAGATATAAGTAAAAACAAAAATACACAGACACTTAGGTTTGCAGAAGAAGCACTAAATACATAATTTTTTTCACTTATTTTTCAAGAAAAAGTCCTCTAACTTTCTCTCAAAGATGAGATCCAGGTTGCTAATGAGAAGTCTTTTATCAGTCTTATTCTCATTTCATTGTAAGTGGCCTGGTTTTTTTTTGTTGTTGTTGTTCATTTTCTAAAGAAACTGAATTTTTCATTTATACTTTATAGTTCAAAGTAGGGATTGCCAAGATTTAGAAATGAATAAGTGGATGACAGGTGTGATTACAAAAGGTTAACAGAAGGCAGATATTTGTGTTTATGGAATAGGTCTGTATAGTACTAGCAGGGGTGGTTACAAAAATCTACACTTGTGATTAAATAGCATAGAACAATGATACATTGGTTAAATGACATTGTATCAATATCTGTTTACTGGTTCTGATATTATGCTATAGTTAACTAAGATATAGCTATTGGGGGAAAAAGAAAATTGGTATACAGAATCTCTGTATACCTGTCTTCACAGCTTTCCATAAATTTATAAACATTTCAAAATAAAAAAGTTAAAAATTGCAAAGGTTTGATTGTATAGGTGTGTGTATGTATGAGTGCTTGTATTTTTCCTGCTCAGTGATTAGTAAAATTTTACGAAAACATTAGAAGAAATGTAATCACATTTTTGTTGTATTTCTCCTTCCTACTCTTTTTTTTTTTCCCTGAGTTGTGCACCAAAAAGTTTTCAGGCAACGTATTTCCATTCTTTTCTTCTTTCCTCTTTATATGGCACAAAATATTGGGGAGTAGAAGGACAGAGGAGTATTCTTATTCTTACATTTTTTAAAATGTCAGCATTTAAAAAAACAGTAGGATTTTACAGCTAAAAAGGAAACCCTGCTTCTTCTCTTAAGTCATGGACAAGATATTGAAATAATGTATAAACTGAAATCTTTTTTATTTGTTGGATCTTTACCTGGTTTGGGTATCAATGTGATGTTAGCTTCATAAAATGATTGGGGAGAGTTCCATTCAACTGCCTGGAATACTTTCAATAGGATTGGTATCAGATTCTCCTTGCATATTTTGTAGAATTCTGCTGGAAATCCATCTGGTCCAGGGCTTTTATTGGTAGGTAGTTGTCTTATGACATTATTGATTTCCTGGGTTGTTTTGGTCTATTTAGGTTCTTGAGTTCTTCTTGTTTCATCTTGGGGAGGTTGTGTGATATCAGAAAGTTCTCTATTTAATTTGGATTGTTTAATTTGTTTCCATACAACTGTACCTAGTAGTCTCTGACAATCTTTTGTATTTCTTCAGGGTCAGTTGTTACGATGTCCCTACTTTAATTTAATACCCATTACATCGCCAACAGCGTTCTTGTCAGACCTGGAAACAACAGCACCAGAATTCATATGGAAACATAAATGCCACAAATAGCCAAAACAATCCTCTACAACAACAACAAAAAAAGCTGGAGGTATCACACTCCCAGACTTTAAACTTTATTGTAAAGCTACAATTGTCAAAACAGCCTGGTACTGGTACAAAAACAGGCATATAGACCAAAGGAACAGGATAGAGATTCCAGAAGCAAAATTTCAATTTTTCAACCAACTCATCTTCGACAAAGCCTCCACCATCAACCACTGGGGAGAGGAGAACCTCTTTAGTAAGCACTGCTGGGAAAACTGGCTGATCATAAGCAAAAGGTTAAAACCAGAACCCTACCTATCACCATACACAAAAATCAACTCTAAATGGATCAAAGACCTAAACATAAAACCTCAAACTATAAGCACCTTAGAAAACCCTTACAGAAATTGGAGCTGACAACCAAACCTGATCAAAACCCCAAGTGCCCATGCCATACGAGATAAGATAGACAAATGGGGCCTTATTGAACTGACAAACTTCTGCAAAGCCAAAGAAACCATCAAGAGAGCAAAGAGACAGCCCACAAAATGGGAAAATATATTTGCCAACTGTATATCTGGCAAAGGTCTAAAATCTATGATCTACAAGGAACTAAACGTGCCAAAAAGAAAAAAAAAAGCAGCCCCTTTACAAAGTGGACAAAAGATATGAAGACACTGCTTCAAAGAAGACGTAAGAGTAGTCAATAGATACATGAAAAAAGGTCAGCCTCACTAGTCATCAAAGAAATACAAATTAAAACCACACTGAGATACCACCTAACCCCAGTCAGAGTGACCACCATTAATAACAAAAAATAACAGATGCTAGAGAGGTTGGGGGGAAAGATAACACTTCTACACTGTTGGTGGGTGTGGAAACTAGTACGACCTCCGTGGAAAACACTTCATCCATTCCTAAAAGATCTAAAAATCGACCTTCCATATAACCCCAAAATCCCCCTACTGGGAATATACCTGGAGGAACTCAAATCACTCTATGAAAAAGATACCTGCTCAATCATTTTTACTGCAGTGCTATTCACAATAGCAAAAACATAGAACCAACCATGCTGCCATTGAAAGAGGACTGGAATTTTTAAAATGTGGTGCATATACATGATGGAATATTATGCAGCCATAAAGAAGGACGAAATTATGAATTTCACAGTAATTTGGATGGACTTAGAGACTATAATACTGAGTGATCTATCACAGAAACAAAGAACTGAGTATCACGTGTTCTCACTCATAAGCAGACCTCAAACAATTATCACAATACTATAAGAAAGGGATTGGAAGTACTGAGAAACTGCCAGGGGAGGGGAGGGCAGGATTGGCAGTAGTCAGGAAACTGTCAGGGGAGGGGTAGGGCACACCTTATTAACAAGGATACCTGCATAATGAACATTTGTATGCCTAACCCTGAATTGTACCCCACATCTTTACAATTAAAAAAAAATTTAAAAAAAATCTTCAGTGTGTTTGAGACAGCCCCTGAAGAATTCGTTAATGAAAGCTTGTAGTAAACTAGTTTGTACTAGCAATGTCAAATTTTAATATTTATCCAACAAACTATAAGTTAACTTAGTGTTTTATAATTATTAGAAAGTAAAGACTTTGATGGGGAAAGAATTTTTTTTAATTCAGAAAGTTTTTTAAATTACTTTAAAAGTAAGTTTATCTCCTTCCCAACCATGCTTCAACTTTTCATGAATATTTAAAACATACCATACGGACTTTCATTCAAATAGAAAAGTTTAGAATTTAGTTGGGTAAAAACATGCTCTGTCATAAAAATATTTTAAAAGTGAGCCCATAATGCCTTATAGTGTGTGGCAAGAACACATAACAGGAAATTGTCATTTTTACTAGAGAACAGAAGAAAGTTAAAATAAATCTTCTCAAGGATTTTAACTTCATTTTGATCAATCAATTGGAAATTTATCTCTTCTTTAATTAGTTCAAATGCCTGTCATTTTTGTGATCTTTATGTACAAACTGAGACTTTTTAAAATACAACAAATGATTTTAATACAAAGAAATTGTTCATGGATTCCCTTTAGTTAAAACTATTTCAAATTTAGAGTCACATTATAAATTTATTATTTTCTTCTTCCAAAGGATATATTCATTATTCTGCCTCCAAAATTATTCAAAGTTAGAATGAACCAGAATCTGTTCAATTATATGGTAATTTTTCAAGTATGAAACTTTTCTCTCTCTCTAGGCTTTAAAAATGTCATTAAAACTATGTAAAGTATTTTTTCTAATATAGTCACAAGGAAATGAAATATTAGTCTAATAGGATGTCAAATATAGCTACTATTTATAATCCATTTATTTTATGTCAATCATTTCATTTATATGTATTACATTTATATTTATTTGCATAGAACATATTAAAATATATTTGAAAGTACTTTTTCCTCAATGTAAGTAAATTAGTTTTCATATATCTAATTTATTTTAAAATATGGAACTTAAATACAACCACATGCATTCTCTACAAATTCATATAATTTCAAAGTCCTAATTATAGCTCTTTGTCACTTGTGGCTGAGGCCTGATAAATAGACAAAAAAATTAAATGTAACTTCAACAAAGATAGAAAAGTTAAAAGAATCATATTTTTATGTTATAGCTTAGCTAGAAGGGCATAATTTAAATGGATTTGGAAAAATCAGTGTTAATGTAGACCTGTACTTATTTACATAAAATATATCTATTGTATATCATTGAGTGGAAAAGCAGGTGTATTTCTTAATTCATAATATATACTATGAAATAGATTTATTGGTCAGAATCCTGTTAGGAAATCAGAAACCAATCTAAGCAAGTAGTGAGGGATCCAAAGTAAAAATATTGTTGCAAATGTGATATACTGGCTGAAGGAACATGAGGAAGAAGATGATGTTGCCTGAATATTTGGAGATTTAGCAGGAGCTTCCTGTTTTCATTACTAAAACTATCAATGCTGATGCCTGGGGCACATAATCACCTGGAGTTATCACCAATGCTTTTGTTCAACCCAGAGACAGAATGCCTCTTCCCTCCCACCAAGAATTTTACCCCTCTGTCCAGAGACGCCTACTGGCAGAATCTCTCCAACACTCAACTGCAAGAGAATATAAAACATAATTTTCAGGCTTCCTAGATCCCTGCGATACAGAAAACACAGATACTTAAGAATAGAGGCGAACGCGGATAACTATTTCACAAATGGCAGGAAAAGGTTTTGAGTCATGCCCATAGGGAAAATTTATTCTTTTAGATAAAAGCCATTAATTAATCAGAAAAACGAAACACTACATTTGCTACAACTATTATGAAGGAGAAGGGCATATAAGGTTTCTTTGGAAAAATGGCAATATAGCCGAGATGTGAAGATGTCATACATGTTATACTGGGGAATAATACAGGGGAAAAAATTCCAGGTAGAAAGATCTTTATAAGATAATATGGACCTACAGGTACCATTAGAAAGCTACTATGACTAGTTCAGAAAGTCCAAGGGAGAGGGAAATGTGAGTGCAAGATGCTAAGGTAGATAGGTTGTAAAATAATATGTATAATAAAATACCATTTATGTAATTTAGTATATGCATTTATGATATTCCAGTAAGATTGAAAAAAATCATCTGCTACATTAATACATTCACCAGCAAAGTAAATAAGAATATTCTTTGAAATGATAGGACTAGTTTGCTGAATATAAGGCTTCCTTATTTCTGCCTTGCTCTTTCTTTCTTTCTTTCTTTCATTGTTTTTCTTTCTTTGTGATGGTTAATTTCTTTTTTCTGCTGCCGTGACATACATATTTGGTCAAACTTCTCCACTGGAAGAAAATAATATCTTTTTCAATCAAAATTCAAGTTGACTTTCTTTCACAAAAAGTAGAGTTTCCACGTAATTACACTGTTTCTTATTTGGCTCACCAATTTTCAAAAGACAAAAATTGTAAAAGGATGAAAAAGTTCAGAGAATTAAATTGGACTCTATCTACAAAGTAGCCAAGCTCCCTTTACTCTTAATCAAGCTGCATTTTATGAGCACTGAAACTATGTTTCTATGAATATTTCTGCATATACACTCAAGTATATTAATATGACATTTTTCAAATGATAAAAGAATCAATATACTAATAACAGTACATGATTTATAAGAAAACTTTATTATAATAATTACCATTGTTATTATTCTATTGAGCACATGAATTTTTTATCATAACATGAAGTGATTATACTGTTAATATCTTCACAAATCTTCTTAGAAGATAATAGCTCTCTCTGTTATTACAAACAGAAAAAACTGGGGTTTGTGATATAATCAACTTTAACTGTTCTTAATATATGCTGAATGTTTCAGTTATTACTATTTAGAAGTTATGCTACATTTTCCAGGATATTTTGGAGAAATTATGAAGAGTTTATGTGCCTAGAAACATTTCAAGGAATATGAAAAATGTAATTTAAATTATTTCTGTTGCCTTTTTAACTCTCCAGTAGAATTTTATTAAAACCTACCAAAATTTCAGAAATTCTTGGCATTTCCAGATCATACATATTCTTTCTTTTCTCAAAATGCTTAAAAACAAAGAGGAAATTTGTGAAATGGGAACTGACATATCCTCCTTTGTAGATGTATAAATTTTCTCTTTGAAAAGATGCTTTGAAGGCAAAACAGGATAAAGTACATGAACGGCCTCATCCCTTGCCTGAGTCACTATATTTCTTAGAGAATAAATGTCCCTAATCCTTGCCTTTTCCTACACATAAAAATAATGTCTGATGGGATAAATGATTATACCTCTATAAGCTATAACTAGACATATTTTTTATCCAAACTTTGAGTGATTCTGCTTTAATGTAACTTCTGAGCAACTTTAATGTGATTTTGCATACACTGAACCTCTACCACCAGTATATAGCAGTGGGCTGAAATACTGTGAAGGGGCAGTCTAGCCTGATAAGCCCTCTCTAAAAGTCAGCTCCCAGGTTGTAGACTCCACTCTATAGTCCTCAGGAGACTTCTGAATTAACTAACTTTAATTATTTTAAAAGTCTAATTTTTTTCTTTCCTCGAGAGAGACTAGAGTTTAAGCAGTCACAATTGTGAATCTGAAGTTTGCTTGTATCTTCCCTAAAATTATCTGAAGTTTGCTTGTATTTTCCCTAAAATTTGTTAATGACACTGGGCCAGAACATGCTCTAATAGGAATTCAACTTGTTCTTTAGTGGATACCTTCGTGTTTTACCTTGTTTCTCAATTAAGATTAAATTTCTTGTGCTTCAAATAAAAATGATTAATTCAAGCAATATGTATTTGAGTCCTACCCAGAAGCTTTTCCTTCTTCTTTGTCATCCATAGGAGAGACAATAAATGAGTAAAACTTATGGGTTTTGACCAACATTACTATAAATCAATAATGAGGAAGGAATTTAATCTGTCTTATTTCCATCCCTGTTCATTTTTATTTTTATATTTTGCTCTGGATGATCATTATCTAGATTATCTCACGGATTCCTACTAGTCAAGTGAAAAACAAAATGCAAATTCTTCTGGTTTTTTCCCCAATAGTTAAATAATAATCTTTCATGAGCAGTAGTAAAGAGGTTTTACTAGAGTGATATTTGACATGTTTTCTCTCTCTTCTGTTACCTCCAAACTCTCATTAATTTCTCTTTCAGTCTATTTATAACCAGCCTCCTTCAATGCTGTTAACCTACTTGATTTTGAATCTCTTCTGTGGTAGCTTGTTCCCATTCGGTTAATATTGTCTCCATACCCTCTAGGCCATGTTCCCATATTCCCACGTTCTCTTTATTCCAAGTTCTCTTTCTTCCATGTTCTCTTTATTTCCATGGTCAAGTGCCTTTCTCCAACAACACATGCATGGTTTTTCACCTACTCTTGGTTTTGTACTCTAATTTAAGAGGGTAGAGGTAAACTACAGAAAATTGTAAAACGGTAATCAGAATATCTTGTGGTTAAATACGGGCATATTCATAAGTAGGAGTGAGGAGCTGCTCAGCTATATGAAGTGTCAAAATGAAGATAATGATGATGTAAATAGTAGAGAAAGTAGTAGTAACATCAGGAGAATGACTGAGATAATAGTATGGTAGTGGCAATAGTATTGGTGTTTTCCCAGTAGCTGTGATATCAGCTGTGTTGGTACTATTAGCAATAGTAAGTGGTTGTAATTGCAATGGTGAGGATAGTTATAGGAGTGCTCGGGTTGTGTTCTTGGAGGTGGTGAGGGTGGTGGTGGAGATGTTGGCTGTGGGCATGAGGTGATTTATCTAACTGCCTGAAAAAGTTCTTCCTGCCTCTCAATTCATACGTATTCTACTTCATCACCTTTTCCTACCTATGCCACCACTAGCCTAGTGACAAGGGGGAAGTAGAACCCTCCCCAAGTTCCTCTCTTTAAAAGATAAAAATTTTCTACCTAACTTCACCCATATAACTTTAAAAAAGAAGACATACTCCTAGATTTTTAGGTGGAAACTAAAAGATAATAGTCTATTTTAAAGACCATTGTATACAAAAGATAAATTTGTAAAGTAATAAATAAGTTTTCTCAGGCATAGTATAGAGATTCTGATCCTTCCTTGCTTGGTTGTGAGGGTTAAATGAGAAATTCTTCAAACACAGATGAACACTGATACACAGTAACATTCAAGAACGGTTTGTCTCTTCTTTTCTCTATTTTCCTTAAATTTTGTAAGCCAACTTGATATGAAAACTTATTTCAGTTTGAAAATCTTGTTTCTACAGAAAACTCCGTTTCAGGCTTAAAAAACAGGTTTAAAAAGTAACTTGCAAAGCAAAACATGATTATAAAGCAGGAATTGGCAGCATCTAATTTAAACAAGTGAGTCAGAGTTGGGTCCCAATGTTAGGGGAGTGGTTCCAGGCCACCTTCCATCACAACACCTAATGCTTTATTTCATAACTTCTCAGGGAGACACAGGAGAAATTTCTGTTGTATTTTGTTTTGACCATAATGTTTGGTATAATTTATGTAGAGAGCACAAAGCACTGGCTACAACAACACAAAGCACTGGCTACAACAAAACACTGGATACAAAGACGTATCTAGGCACATTCTGGTTAAAAAGCCACAACATCTCAAAAACAGAACATTTCCTTCAAATGAGTAGTTAGAATTATGCACTTTGCAGAGAATACTGAAGCAGAGACACATAAAATAATCTACTAAACAATACTGAACTGAAGGTGAACTTGGAACAGTTGCAAATCCAAAAACTGAGCTATTTCTTCAAGTAGAAAAAAACGAAAATAGGTTTGGCCTCCACCCCTAATCTGTTCTTCAGCCTGAGGCTGAGTCATTGCTGGAAAAGAAATGTCTGTCATTTCACCTCCCTGCCTTTGAATTATTTGAATGGATACCCAATATTCTTAGAACAAAGACAGTATTCTTTAACATGGCCAAAAGATCCAGAATGGTTTTGCCCAAATCGTCAGCATCCCCAGTCTGACCTCACATAAAATTCCCTCTTACTGTTTTCACTTCATCTTTTTCATTTCCCCCTCAGATAATTTACTCCCTCTAGTCATCATGGGGTGTTTGCAAGTTCTGTTCCCACCGCCTGGAATTTCTTTTCCCCTAATAATCCTTAACATTTCAGGGAGGCTTCCTCCTTACCTAGACCAAGTCACCCCTTTTCAGTACTTTATTATTCCCTCCCTCGGCATTATTTACAGTGGCAAGTTTACAGTTGTTTAAAAGATTATCTAAACAATGATTTATTAAAATAAATTTTAATCTTTATGAAGGCAAGATCTGTAGCTCCTCTTTTTCTTCACTTATACCCCCAGTATTCAACACAATGTTAACACTTACTAAGCATGCAATACATATTTGACATCTGTTGAAATGGTTTCTTCCTTATCAAATCCAGTGGAACATAAACATGAGACACATGGAAAGTCATTGAAGCCTGGGGAAAGAAGAATCAAACCCTTAGTCATAAGGGCTAAAGCATCCCACAATTTCCTTACTGAGGGAGAAACAAAAAACATATCATAAATCAATGGTATAACCTTTAAAATTGATAGCTGAATATATTTACAACTATATCTATTAAGATATATGTATGCCTATATCTATACTTATATTTAAATTCTTATTCTAAACTAAAGGTTCTATAAGTTTAAAAATATTCTGGTCACTATAAAGCATGCAGCAAAATAATTTATTTAAGTACTCATATAAAAGTGCCTAAAATTGGCAGACATTGTGTCCTTAACTAAATATTATAGTCAAATTTCTGTTTCTCAAAGAGAGAAAAATAAGGAAAATATCCCTTAAAACATGTTGCTTTCTCAAGTAGTTCTTGTATAGATGGGCTACATCCATATTTGATTGACAGTATGACTATTGGGCCTTCAATGCCATTACAGAATCAGTATTGCTTGTCTTCACTCACAATACTTTTCAGAGAAACTATAGTTCCCATTCTTCCTGCTTCTTGGCCCTATTCGTTTTACCTAGTGTTTTGAAAATGAAACACAAACTATACAAAATGACTTCAAGAACCATTACTAAGGGAGCCAATACCCATAAACATATCAAGTCCAATAGTAGAATATATGAATGAGAAACACTATATAGTCTCCTTTCCAATACATAGACATCACCCACTCATACTAAGAGTTGGAGAACAAGTACTTAAGGCTTGTAGAAGTGATAGAAGACATCTATCTGATGTCTTTTTGTTGCTAATTATGATCATTCATGTGGACCCACCTGGACTTTCATATTTTATTCCTCTTCACTATGTTCAGGCCACTGATAACCTATTTTCTGGCCTGGATCTCAGAGACCTGCCCTACTATTCTGTATTAGAAATTGATTCTTCTCTAAGGAAGGCTCACAACTCATAAAATTGTCATGATCAGATATCATATCTGATCCAATAAGAAGGGTTTGTCTTTGAGAAAACAATGGTCATAGGAGTCTAAGTACTAGCTCTAGAATGCTCTTGAATATATTACTATCTTATAGTTAGACTGGTGAAGCCCAGAGATAATCCATTCAAAGACAAGGTCTGGAGAGGATTTCCAAGCCAGCCCTTATCAGCTCCATCTCCAGCCGACCATGGCACAATTTTCCATGAAAATCACCTATACCTAAATTCCAATGCTTTGGGGGATTTGGCAAGTCTCTGCCTCCTGGATCATATTTGAGACCCGTTTGCTCCATTATTGCTTCTTCAGATTCCAGTCCCTTATCTTGAGATGTGTTTGTGTCTCCAATATTCCTTTTCAGAAAGATACTGATATTATACTATTCACTGAACTTTCAATCTCAGTTCAGTTTTCTGATTCTGTCTTGTTAATTTCCCTAGGCTCCCTGTCCTGTATCTTACCTATCACTCACAGTCCCCATGACTTGGGTAGCTAGTGAATACCTGCCTTGTTGGGTCCAAAGTTTGGAATTCAATTTATTTGAAAGGATAATTTAAACAAATGTACTTAATAGGTTTACAATTCTCTTGCCCAATAGATGTTAAAGGTAAGAGAAAGCAGGAGACATCATACGAGTTTATTTACCTTGGCCAAGGGATGTCAAAATTAACAATCATGCCTTGTAGTTGCTTTATTGAAGTTTCCTGTGTCAAAACTCCAATGAATATGAATCAAGTTATGTCTGCAGAAGTCAAGTCCATGATTATAGTCCTCCACAATAGGTTATACATAGCTTCCTTTCTCTCTCCAGTGTACTCCCTATGATCATGGGATCAGCATGTAAAAAGATATTCACTTTATTATTTATTAAGGTAGGAAAACACCCAAAAGCTATTATAAATTGTGCTAGTAGAAGTAAAAAAAAGATGATATGTAGGTCACAGTCTCCCCCTTTTCACTTAAAATAGGAATTTGCTCTTGATAGCAATTTTGAACCTCTCTGGTTCTCACTCAAGTGTTTTGACAAAAACTCTAAAGAGATCTTTAGAGGTGGGGATCAATACTGAGATAACATAGCTCGGTTCATGAACAATTCCTGATTTTGAAATGAAAAACTAATGAGAAAAGTCACAGAAAGCAAGTTCATACTTGAAAGATTTTTTATGCAAGGAGAAGCAGAGTGTCCATGATAAAGCTATGAGTCATTAAATCTACTCTTCTGCAAGATTTGATTTTTAAAACCTCTCTTACAGTATATTGGAGGCAAGCCAGCAAGAATCTTTAATGGTATCTGGCAAACTGTAAAGTTTAGATCTTGGAATAGATTTGTTTATTCAGCATTTATATAAAACTCATGATAGCTAATTGTACATATTTGGGTAAAAATATCACCTTAAAATAACAGGCCACCTGCTTTAATATAAAAAGTCTATTTTTTTATAAAGAGAAAAGATATATGCCTGTGTACCCTTCTCAGAAGCATGTGAGCCAAGGTGCCATAATGGCCCTATAAATTGGGGACCAGCAACACAGACAGTAGGTCCCAAAGTAGCTTGGAAGAGCCTTCAGCAACTTATATGTGAGCTTCTGTGACACAGGTAACTTCTCATCGTTTTCTAAGCCCTGGGCTCCCTAATTGTAAACAACCGCCTCCTTTGGGCTTTCATTAATTTTACAGAGGCAAGAACATTTGAAAAACTTGAGCGGGATTAAAAGAAGATTTGTTTAAGAGCATAGAATAATCCATGGAATCACAAAAAAGCTGAAACATCAGGCCACAGTGAACAGCAGCAGAGAAAATGAAGTGGCAAAAACTCATAGAATGTCGCTTTCGATGCTGCATTTGGATGGCTTAGATGGGGCTAAAAGCCATCCACTCATCCTTGTAGGGTGATAGAACTTTGATTAAATGACTGGAAAACTACACTAGAGTAGGAAAAAAAGGAGGCTTCCCCAGTGGCAGATATGCCAGTGTGGCAAACACTAGTGAGGTCTACTATACTGCTCTATGATACAAGTAGTTTTGTTTGTTTGTTTTGTTACTGGGCCAACATTTACCCCCACACATTCTAAATTTGATACCTGTAACTTCATTCTGTAAAAGTGAAATTTGTCACCCAAAATAGATTTCCAAATAACTCAAAATAAGTACAAATATTAACTTATCACTTGTAGTATTCTGTAATTTACAATTTTGACTTGTAGTATTCTAGTGACAATATGATATCACTTATAAATAAGAATAATGCATTCCTCAATATGTATTCAAATAACATGATATGTAACAAGATGAAGTGCATCCATTTTATTTTAAATGATCGGTTATCCAAGAATGATACTTCAGGACAGCCTCTATTGCACACCAAGAACCTGGGGAGCATGTAAAGAAATATAAAATATCTTTATCTGGGCCTTCTAGATGATTTGAACCAGGTGAAATAGATTTTCAGTACCCCTCAGCAAAAGTATGTTTGTATTAAAAATATAACGTAGTGGACCCAAGCCCCTTGCAGGCTAGGCCCTGGTAATTTGGACAGTCTTTCCTTGGTCACCCTGATCTTCCTTGTTTTCAAGTATCAACAGCATTAATTATTATTTTTATTATACTTATCATTAGTTAATTATTATTATTAAATATATTAAAATGAATTTATATATATAACAATATTATATAACAACATTACATTTGATACAAAATTATGCATTGGACAATAAGAAACTAAAGATTAACTTCTTCTATCCTCTATCGGGACATTAAATTTGGGGTAAAACCAGTACTTACCATAATCTTAAAGTTCCATTTCTTTTTGTTTCTTGTATTGTACTGTCTTTACTGCCCTCTTTATCCATTAAATTTTATGCATTTTTACCAAGTGAATTGAATATTCAAATGATCGATCTTGGTGAACAAGAAATGAATTATGCTTGCGGAGAATTTTTTCATTGTTAATCATTCTCATAACTTAAAAATTATGTAAACAAAATTATTTTTTAGCATACTAAATTTCTTTGCTCTTCTGATTATTGAATCACAGAGAGAAAAGACTGAAATAAATATTATACTGCTCTTGTACCAAGTCTCAAATTTCAGTATCCCAACTCAAAAGTAATTTTTCCCCAAAGACTGAGCCACCTTTCTCTTTTAAGAAGAAAAGTAAAATCTAATTGCTATGACTAGAAAAAGATAACAATGCTTTTTTTTTCAGTTAGACAAACTTTTTTTAGAAACCTAAGTGTTTTTTCTTAGATGTCTCAGGCTATAGTGCCTTGCAGAAGGCCTAAAAACTCAGCCAAACAAAACAAGAAATAACCATATAAGAAATAGATAATGTATTTTACATTTGATTGAGAAAAATCTAGATGTCCTGAGAAATTCTACTTTATTTGTTCTAGATGTCATTATTTTCATACATATTCACAAAATTATGGGATTTTTCTCTTCTAGAAATACAGCCTCTGTATGCTGAGCAAGGTGATTTTATTGACAATGTCACCAGCTACCAGATTGGAAATATACTTTATTTTCTTGAGTACTTTGACAGAGTTTAAAACGTATGGATTTTTCTTGTTATATAAAAGTTTTCTTTGCTTTTATGCACATCTACCAGAAGTATTTTCTAACATATTTAAGAAACCCATAGTCATAATTCAGCAGACATACTGGAAATATATTTTTCAGCTCTTGATGCTATTCAACACCAAAAGAAAGATATTATTGAAATATATGCTAATCATTTTAAGCAGATTCTTCACAAAATAGTATAATCTTTTCATTAATAATCATCATAATCAATTCCCACATTATAACTTGCATATTTTAATTATTTTTAACTTTTCTGAACGGTCTACTTTCATTTCATTGCTTTTCTCTAGTACACCTAGTTTGAGTAAATTTTTGCCAATAGCAAAATAGTTCCAAATAGTAGTTTACTGTTAACATTACGTCTTGCCCTTTTTTTTTTTTTTTTTTTTTTTTGAGTTGGAGTCTCACTCTGCTGCCCAGGCTGGAGTGCACTGGCACACTCATGACCACCGTAGCCTCAACCTGCTCAGGTGATTCTTCTGACTCAGCCTTCCAAGTGGCTGGGACTACAGGTGTGTAGTCACCATACTCGGCTAATTTTTTCATTTTCTGTAGAGACAATGTCTCACCAAGTTGCCGAGGCTGGTCTCGAACCCCTGAACTGAGACAATCCCCTTGCCTTGGCTCCCAAAGTGCTGGGATTATAGGCATGAGCCACTGTACCCAGCTGTGTCTTACCTTTAATTAATTTTTTTTTACCTCTATTCTATGGAAATGGTATGCTCCAAACAAATTTTTTTTGTTGTTCCAGAAGTTTTAGGATAACTCTGGTTGAAAGAAACAAACAAAGACAGGAAGATAAAAGATATTTTGTAGCAATGGCATTTATTTACATACTAGCATAGTACTTCCCAAGGAAATGTCAAAATTCTATTATTCTGGAATAACAAGAAGCAGTAAAGTGCCTATCAACAGCAAACAAATAGTTGAATATACATTGTTTCTGGACTGTACTGAATTTTTTAAAAATCATATTTAGCAATCACTGTTAACTGATCTAAGAAGCTGTTTTCAGTTTAATCGTTCACTTATTGGTGTACTCATTCAGCAAAATATATGTATTCATGGAATATGATGCATCAAAGCCAGAATAAAATTCAGTCTTTCCTTTCTCTTAAGATTACTATATCTTAGAGAAAGACAAAATGTGACAATATGCATGATAAATAAAACTAGAGTCTATAATACTCAGTGATTTATCTCAGAAACAAAGATCCAAGTACTACATGTACTTGCTCATAAGCAGACCCTGAATATTTATCATAATACTATAAGAAAGAAATTGGCAGTAGTCAGACACTGACAGTGGAGGGAGTGGCACATAACACCAATAAGGGTATTCAAACATGACCTGTATGACGACCACTTATGTACCTAACCCTGAATTGTGCCCTACATCTTTAAAACTTAAAAAGTAATAAGTAAATAAATAAAAATGAAGGAGGTATGAAAGTAGAGCAGAGAATAGAGACAACTCTGCAGAAAAGTCATTCCTAAACTCTTAGGATAATCAGGGTTTATTGGGTAAAAATAACAAGAAAATATATATTCAAGACAAAAGAAATGTACACGCAAAGTCATGTCGCATAGGAGGTAACGTCAGGTCATTGTTATCTGTACCTGATATGATTGGGTGAAATTGCAAGAGATAATGCTGAAAAAGAAAAGCAAAGTTCACATCGAGAAAGTCTTTGCAAGACAAAGGAATCAAAACAGTTTCTGAGATTTGAGAACTCATTAAAGGAATTTTATTATTATTATTATTATTATTATTATTATTATTATTATTATTATTATAAAGATGTGGGGTACAATTCAGCATTAGGTATACAAATGTCGATTTTGCAGGTACCCTTGTTGATGAGGTATGCCCCTCCCACTCTAGTACTTTCCCTCAACTGCCAATCTCACCCCCCCCAACAGTTTCCCACTAGGGATTCCCAGCTTGCCAATCCCTTTCTTATACTATTATAATAATTTTTCGAGGTCTGCTTATGAGTGAAAACATATGGCACTCTGTTCTCATTAAAGGAATTTTTAAAAGGAGTTGATGGTTTAATGTAGTTGCCTATTAGAAAGGTAAATTACCCTGGATTAGGATAGGTGGATTGAGGGAGAAACCACAAAAGGCATTGATAACACTTGGAGTGTCATCACAGCTAACAAGAGAATAATATTGAAGGTATAAATAAAGGTAGTGCAAGACTTTAATATACATGCTGCCAAAGCAGGCACTAGGTAGTATAAGATTAATTTAACACATGATCACTGCCCCCTTCATGCAGAAGTAAGGTGCTGAGTCACTGATGGTCTTTCTCTCCATCTCTATTTCTTGGTAACCTCAGCATCAGAGGTATAGCTCATACAGCACCCTACGTTTTTAGACTGTAAAACTTTTCATCTCCAAAATTTTGCATCCTCAGCTGCCCAAGTCAGAACACTGTTTTCATGTGTAATTGAGCTACCTTTGATCTCAATTTCAGAAATCTCACCCTAAACACTACCATCAGCCTTCCCAGTTTTCTCCAGTTCTCTTTTTTTTTTTTTTTTTGAGTTGGAGTCTCACTCTATCACCCAGACTGGAGTGCAGTGGTCGCTCCCGGCCACCGGGGCCTCAACCTGCTGAGTTCCAGCAATCCTTCCGCCTCAGCCTTCCAAGTAGCTGGAACTTCAGGTGTGTGCTACCACGCCAGACTAATTTTTGATTTATTGTAGAGATGAGGTCTCGCCAAGTTGCCCAGGCGGGTCTCAAACCCACGGGCTCAGGTAATCCACTCACCTCGGCCTCCCAAAGTGCTGGGATTACAGGCTGAGCCACCGAGCCCGGCCTCCTCTAGTTATCTTACGTCAATATTTTAACCTCCTCGATGCCACAAATCCATTGACTTTCATAAGTTTTCATTGTTCATCACCATGCTCTTACCATTATTTGCTATAATGGCTAGTTTAAATTCCATGGCTAATTTTTTAAATCATTCTTTTTAAAACATCCTTTACTATTATGCAACTGTCTTCTTCCATACACAAAATTCAAACTTGTATAAACCCAATAAGCTTCTTACTCTTCTAAGGTTGGTTCTGAGTAGTTGAATGTTTCTGGATAAAACACATATAGACTGATTATCATCTTGATACAACCATTTATATAGCAAATATTTATTGAGTGCCTATTATATGCCAGGTACTGCTCTAGGATCTGGAAATATAGAGATCAACAAGACAGATGCCATATCCTCCTGGGCTTCATATTCTAGTGAAAAAAATCTATAAATAAAAGAGACAGGTGGAAGGTAAATAAATACATAAAATAATTTCAGTTAGCAATAAATATGTGAAAGAAACAAATCAAGGTAAGTGACTAAAAAGGAATAGGATGAGAAGGCAACTACATAAGGTTGTCAGGAAATCTTTCAGAAAAGATGGAATAGGGGCTAAGATTGGAATGACAAGGAAAAACTGAGAAGATCTAGAAAAAGAGGCCTCAGATATCGTTGTGTTCACTCAAAGTGAAAGACAGGGTTCATCAAGGCTCTTAAAACGATTTACAAGGCACTATCACAAAGAAGGCTTCTCTCTTCTCTGTGGCCACATCTTTTATTCTCCCTTTAGTTTACCCTGCTCTAGCCACATGGGCCAACTTGGTTAGCAAAGAACAGGCATGTTCTACATTGGTGCCTTTGCTCTGGCTTTAAAATGGCTATCCTTTCTGCCTAGAACACTCTTCCCTTACAGTTGCAGGGCTTCCTCATTTTCTTCAAATCTTACCAACTTAGTGAGGCCTGGCCCCCTCAACCTCCTCCACTTAAAATCTCAACAAACTTCACAAACTCAGGTGTTTCAGATCCTCTTACTCTGCTGTTTATTTATTTCTTTTTCTAAAGCATGTTCTTCCAACATGCTACATGATGTCTTTATTTGTTTTGTTTATAATTTATCATCTTTTTTTGCCTAAACATCCCAACTAAATTGTAAACTTAGCAGAAATTTTTTCAGTACATCAATGTATGCCCAGTATCTAGAAGAGCACTGATACACTATAGGTATTCAAAGATCACTTATTGATTAAATTAAGAGTTTAAAGTAGAGAAAACAGCAAGCAGGAAGATCATGAGTTAGCAACAAGTTCAAGTAGCTCAATATGCTCAAAAAAACAGTATGACTCTCATAGAATGAACAAGCATGAAAAGGGAGATGAAGTGCAGAGGTAGATAGACAATGTAGGTCATGAAATATTTCAATTTCTTTTTTTTTTTTTTTAATTCTAAACATCAGTCGGATTTAGCTTTAGCAAGCTTGGAGCATTGTCTGATTCTTTAACTCTTTTCTTTCACTTCTTCTTACTATTCTTCTTCTCCTTGTTTTCTAAAATGTCAGATGTTACAGCTTTATTACAGTTAAAAAACCTTCCTTCCTCTTCATTCATGAGATCAGAACTAAGAGGCAAAAGGTAGAAAGGAAGATATTAAGATAACAGTTTCATCCTTGCACTAGGTATTTCTTTCAATGAAGGCATTGGCACGACCAGACCTCTTCCTAAGGGCCTTAACAAATGCCAGAGAACATTTTCCTGCTTCTTCATTCTATGTAATAAGCCAAGAACAGAAAGGCAAATATTGCATGTTCTCACTCATATTTGGGAGCTAAAAAGGTTGATCTCATAAAAGTAGAAGTAGAATAATGGTTACCGGAGGCTGGGAAGGGAAGGAGACAGGGGAGAATGAAGACAAATTGATTAATGGGTACAAAAATAGTTAGATAGAATGAATAAGGTGTAGTATTCACGTAGCACAGTAGGAAATTATAGTTAACAATAATTTACTGTAGAGTTCAAAATAATGAGAACAGAAGAATTGTAATAGTGCCAACACAAAGAAATGACAGATATCTGAGGTGGTGGTTATCCCAGTTATCTTAATTTGATCATTATGCATTGTATACATGTATCAAAATATGTGCAGCTATGATATATCAATAAAAAATACAAACAAAATCTTTAGAAACAAAACATCAAGATAGAAGCATGGAAATTAAGACACAAAAATTAAAAAATAAAGTAGATGGGAAATGAGAAGCAAAAAGGACAGATGTTAAGCTTGAGTACAAAGTGAGACCAGACCACCATGGTGCAGGGTGCAAGATTGGAAAACATGATTTGAACTTGATTCAAGGCTACTCTCACTTTGTTTACTACTGAATCAGAAAACAAGTAGTGCAAAAATAAACACTCTATAACCACCTGAGTGAGAGGGCCAAGCTCACCAATGCTTCTCTATCTTCTCACAGGAGCTCCCCAAAAGGGCCCTGGTCAGTGCACAAAGAAAAGGTGAAGCAGCTGAAAGCCTGGATTAGCCTACTACAGGCACTGCACAAAAAGAGAGGTGAAGAAGCATGGTTAGATGTATAAATGTGAGCCCAGAACTTCATATGTGCAGGAAATAATATTTAATGTATAATTTGGTTTTTCAAGGACTGACACCAAGATGAGATTACTTATGTTCAGAATTCAGCTCTGTCATATACTGCATTACTTGTCTCTTTGGCCAGAAAAAAACTTAGCATCTTCCTATTCCTCAGTTTCCTCATCTTCTCATAGTCATAAGAATAGTTTCGAGACCCGCCTGGGCAGCGAGACCTCATCTCTACAATAAATCAAAAAATCAGCCGGCGTAGTAGCACATGCCTGTAATTCCGGCTACTCGGAAGGCTGAGGCGGAAGGATCGCCGGAGCCCAGCAGGTCGAGGGTGCGGTGGCCGGGAGTGGCCACTGCACTCCAGTCTGGGCGACAGAGTGAGACTCCAACTCAAAAAAAAAAATTAAAAAATTAAAAAATAATAAGAATAGTATCTATCTTTTAGGGTTGTTGTGTGGATTAAATAATTTAATATTAAGTGTTTAGAACAGCATTGTGCATATATAAAGCTATTGGTCTTTTTATAACTTAATTTTATTTTGATTTCCATCAAGTTAGTTTGATGGAGAAGTTTAACCTTGGCCTTTTAGGGGGTCCCCAATCCTTTTCTCATGGCACTGAAAGCAGGCCTAGGAGTCTTTTTGTTGATATATATCAAAATTTAAAAATAAAACAAGTAAACACTTTGCTGACAAAGCACATATGTGTGATGCCTTTAGCTTGCATATCGTAATGTTGAGACCTCTGACTTGAAGGCTTGGACTTTGGATAATACTATGATCATGCAATTTCTGCTTTGCAACCTCAAGGCAATGAATGTAGTCTCGACTTACTGGTTGAAGGGAAGATGGAAAAGGAGGAAATATAAGAAGAAAATAAGAAAACATTAGATATCTTTAATGCCTCAAAATATTATTCTGCCATCATAGGTTATATAAATTATTTTATGTACCAAAGGATTTCCCTAAAAGTTCTTTGAAATTTTTGTGTCTTGTCAAAAGACTAGTAAAAGATATTTTGCATTTCATCAAGAATTTCAACTAGCTGCTACACATTATTTTTTAATAATAATAGTGCAGTTAGAGTCGTTCTTCTTAAACATTAATGTGCACATGAATCACTGGGGATTGTGTTAAAAGGCAGAATTTGATTAAAAACTTTCGGGGTGGTACCCGTGGTTCTGCATTTCTAGCATACTCTCAGGAGGTGCTGATGCTGCTGGTTTAGGGCCCATAATTGAGTTTGGCTAAGAGTATATTTTTTCATTACAGAGTTCATATAATTGTACCATATAATATATTTTGATGTATGCATTTCAATGAATAATTAGGAAACTATGAAGTTGAATAATTTGCACTTTACTTAGAGAATCAGTAACAGTACAACACATCTCTACAATTTTAGACAGTGGTTCCCAATATTGCACTCAAGCTTATTCAATTCTAAATTCTAAATAACACACAGACTGGATATTGGGTTGCATACTTTTAAGAAAAATTTTTGGTTGTATATTTTTGAGAAAGTGTTTTAATCCTTACTTATATAAAAATAGATTACTGCAAGAAAATACATTCTCTTTCTCTCATATATACCCACACACAAACACACACATATTTTTAATGGAAGAAAGATGTACATTTTCTTTTAAAACCTTCAAGTAATTTGGAGTATTTTAACTATGAAATGTCAAAAATTAGTGAAATAGGACATGAAAATAAAAATAAACATACACGCACACACATACACACACATACATACTTTTTAAAATGCATGTTGCCAAAGTTATCAAATAAATAAATAAATTTAGTCTAAAAAAAGAAATTTTATAAAAATATGTGATTATATTATGTAAACACAAACAATCACTACAGAAACTTCAGAGCACACATAACTGGTTTTAAATGAAGTTGTTTTAATCAACTTTTACTCCTAAGTAAGTTTCACTTAATCAATTCTCTGAGGGAGGCCCCTTTACCTTCTCCTACCCATGTGACTCCTGGAAGTGCAAAATTAATTCCACAAGGACTCGAAGCAAGTTGTCTATGAGTGCTCCCCAAAAGGAAAATATTTTATAATTAAATGTGACCTGGACAAATCTTTGCCACCAAAATTCTAGATAGTATCATAAAGCTGATGAGACAAAACAGAAAATATGATTTTTTTTTAATGTCCCAAACTGTAATACTCTTTCTAGAAACCTCACTGGCATTTCCAAGTTAATTATCTTAAATATTACATAAAGAAGCTAGAGAAAATCCATCAAGTAAAAGTGGAACACAAGATGAAAGCATAAAACCCACAGAGCTCATAGATTCATAGCAATAAAAATAGGATTAACGTATTTTTGTTTCTTGTTTATTGAATCACAGTCTTAGTAAAATTATAACCAGGAGGCACCTCCCTGGCATTTGAAAGGAACAAACGTAGGAAAGTGTCTACCACTTTTTACAGTAATTAATAGATTTACTGAGACCTATCAACTCAGTGTGGAATATAAAATAACATTTAAAAAAACATTTTATACAAACTCTTTAGTGAAAACTCCATAACAAGCTAATAAAAATGGAGTATTTTGTAGTTTATGATCAAAGGTAGAAACTATGCCTTCTGCCAACACGCCTTTTACTATCATGGTCAAACAAGAGTATATTCACAAGAATTTGCTTGCTAGAACATGGATCTACCCATGATGATAAGTATTACACATTTTTATGTACACAGAACAAAATAAAATTATTGTAGTTGTTAGTGCAATTCTTTAAAGACACAAAAGGAATACTAAGAGTTAGCTCAGGTTGTAAGTTTCAAAGAAATTGATTTCTTTGCTATTTATTCACATCTTGTTAAACAATGGAAATGTCACAAAATGGTCTTTTGTTAAAGCTATGTCTGTCCAATAAAAATTTGTTTTGGACACATGGAAAATGAATGTCATTTTCCAAGCTCCATGAAATTTAAGATGTCAGTAACTTCAGACATTTTGTTGTTCACCAAGAATGTCCAGGACATTATAACCCCTTGTTTACCTGATTTATTCTTCATCAACATTCTAGACTGAGGTTCAGCAACATCTTTCCTAGAAGTCTTATTGTTTGTTAGTTCTTTTATTCATCAGCTGGCATTTTTTCTAACTCTGGCGATGTTTTATGTATATATTTCATAGCATCTATGCCATTGAATAATAATGGGTTGTCTGAACATCTGTTTCCCCTCTTAATCACCAAGCTTCATTAGGGAAGTGACTGAATCCCAGCCCAGATTTCTATTTCTTATATATAGTACACTACCCGACTACAGTATAGACTCTGGCAAGAAGGTTGATTGGTGGAGTGAGGAAATGGTTGTATATATAGCAATTTTCCTTCTCGATACATGGAAAGAAAGAATAGCATTACCTAGACTTTTTTTGAACACTTAAAATATGCCAGCACCTGTATTTAAAACTTTACTTATATTATACCATGCAGTCACCACCATATTTCCTAGAAAAAGTAGCAATTAATAATTCCACCTTACTCACGTGGAAACTGAGACCTAAAATGGTTAGTTAACATATCCACAATTACATGACTAGTAAATAGCAAAGCTAATATTTGAATGCAGGTATCTTAGGTTGATTATTCCCTGCTAGTAAGAGGTAGAAAATCAGAAATAAGGACATTGGTAGAAGGAAGCGTCGGATTTAGATTGAAATTTTTCAAATTTTAGCCTCTGAGTTACCAAAAGCTAAGTATCCAGAAGAATGCTCCAAATATCACCACTCTTATTCTATATATTTTGACCCTGAGCTGTACTTGGAACTTTGCGTTCATGTGGATGTCATTCCTAGTCTTGAGGAGAGGAGCAGGAGATGGAGAAAATTATATACAGACAATACAGTTTCTGGCTTTTTTACTATATTTTTTGTTATAAATTTCCGTATGTGTAACTGGTGAGCTAATGTTAGTAGTTGGTAAATATATTCCATTTAATAAAACGAGGTTAAAAAAATTTAGAACTAAAACAAATATATACATATGAACCATATATTACTTTATTTCCACTATTTTACTGTTTACCATGCCAACAAAATGAAAGAAGAAAACTTGACCTCCAAATATATTATGAAGTTGCTATTTTTTTTTTTTTTTGAGTTGGAGTCTCACTCTGTCGTCCAGACTGGAGTGCAGTGGCCGCTCCCAGCCACCGCAGCCTCGACCTGCTGGGCTCCGGCGATCCTTCCGCCTCAGCCTTCCAAGAGTAGCTGGAATTACAGGCATGCCCTACCACGCCCGGCTGATTTTTTTATTTATTGTAGAGATGAGTTCTCACTGCCCAGGCGGGTCTCGAACCCGCGGGCTCAGGCAATCCACTCACCTCAGTCTCCCAAAGGCGCGGGATTACAGGCTGAGCCACCGAACCCGGCAAGGTGCTATTTTTATTTGATTGTTTTATATAGGTTACAGCCTATTGGAAGTTTTGAATAACAAACAATAACCTTACTTATACATACTGGGTTTTCACTCAGTGGAAAATGTTGGAATAGAACTCAGCTTATTGTCATTTTAAGAAAGGTAAAAGTGTATGGATAATGTACAGAATCATTTATGTATATCTTAAAGTTCCACAATGAAAAGAGTTATTGATCATCTGGAATAAAGAACACAATAGCCAGTCAGTAGCACTTGAAGTTACTTTTCCAGAAGTGGTGATGGGTTTCATTAAGTCTTTCAAGCTTATTCATGTAGTGCCTTATTAAACTTATAAGCAAGAATGTTAACTCCATGTATTTTCCTTAGATGCTACTGGTATTGATCCTACCTTCCTCATTATAATCCACTAGCTTTATATTATACCAAAATTTATAGGAAAACTTACAAATGAAGTAAAAATATGGTTCCCCTTCTCCCTAACCAAAATAAATAAAATTATCAAACTTCATATGGTCAATAGCAAGTATTAAGTATCTATTGTATCACGGACCCTGAGAGAATTCAAAAGATACAAAAGGTATGACCCTTGATTTTCAAAAACTTATAACCACACTGAAGCTGAGGTGAAAGCACATGAATTCCATGAGTAGGTAGAACCAACAAGATAGAGTTCAGCGGCTGGATTGTGTACACACAGTATAGATGTCCTTCCTTGAATCCATCTGTTGACCTCACTGGACTTGTGCCTCAGGTTTCTGCTCGAAAAAGGGCTATCCATAAAAGTTAAGCATATATACTCAGCAGATGGTTTTTCTGAGAAGTTGATCATAGTCTTCATTTTATTAGTCAAATGTTGTAGCCAGATGAAAAAGAGTGCTTGAAATTTTTTGGACATTCAGAAAAATGTTTTAATTCTGAAGACAAGTAGGGAAAAGAAGAATAGCCATCAAATTCCTTATGTTCTCTGGAAGTTGTACAATTCTAAATAGAATTTCATACAGAAAATAAAAAATATAATAACCTGGCATCTTTAACTCAATATTTAGTAACAATTTAATGGTGATGAGTTTTAGTAAGGTCTCTCATTCAGGTTTTATTACTTTAATAAAATAACTTTAGTACATTTGCTATTCTACAGTAGTACTTTATTATGAGTTATAGAAAGTAAACTGCCCTTGTCAAAATAAATAAAGCAAGTACACTCAGGATTCTACATTCCTGATTTTATAATGTTGTTTTTTAGTGTTCATCACTACTCATTTGCACAATTTACTTATCTCTCAAGTCATTAGTGTGAATAAGTATAGTGTTAAGTATGAAATGACAGATACTTTTAAGAATTTTCCAAAAAATGCACTAAATAATGAGAAATAATTTATCTCCTTCTACATTTACAGCTCCCACAATGAAAGCAGATGGGCCACAAATATGCTTTTCCTAAATGGTCATTTCTAGTGGCAAAATTGCTAACACAGCAATATTCTGGGTTCATTTTTCCAACACAAGCTCACTGGCAACCCAAATTGTTGTAGTTAGAACAAATCCAGAATTGAGAGATATCGGATGGAATCCATCACCCTGCTCTGAAATTGTCTGACTGACTCCTTGTGTCCTAAGCCTATGACTTATACATTGTTCATACTCTTGAGTCAGGAAGACCTGGCAATGTTTAGAAGATTGGCAAAGTGCTATGTAGTTTACATAGCTTCTTTCTAGATGCATTATTTTATTTTCACATCTCCACAAGATAGCATAACTCTCATTTTGCAGGTAGAAAAACTGCTACTCCTCCAAGAAGTAAATTGTCTAAGACCACATCCCTAGGAAGTGCCAGAATCAGTACATCTTATGTTCTTATGGATTTAGTGTTAGATAAGGAAGCTATCTCAGCTTATTGTCCCTCAGAGGTCCCACATATTAGAGAGAGTGGAGCAAAGCACCCAAATAAATCGCTAATTAGCATGCTCCAAATCAGATTCATTTATTGTCCTATCATTAAGGGTATTTTTATTTTTTAAGAGTAACAACCTCTAGAATAACTCTTAGTTATGTTTGTTATGCTCTTGATAATTTGTGCAAAGCAGCATTGATTAGCTGTCTTGGGAGGAAGTAATATCACCAAATATAACTAATAGTAACCACAAAAACACTAAGTATTGTATTCCTTATTCACTTTAGCTTAAGTTACAGAATTTGAAATATGTAATATAGCTAAGAAAATGTCAAGGCTGTACGTATGCATCATCAAGTACATGATAAGCTATTGCTATGAGTTGAAGATAAAAAATGAGATATAAAAAGGAAGTAAAGTTTTAAATTAAATCCAGCTACAAAGATTCAATACAAAAATTATGACTATTTTGATCATGTTATGATTCTATTTTATTTGTTTTATTTTATTTTAAAGTTATGGGGTACAATTCAGGATTAGGTATACAAGTGGTCATTGTACAGATAAAGCTTGGGCCTCCCTTTGGTCCCCATTTTGCCTGGTTTGAGATCAGTTACCCTTATTAATGTTGTGTGCCCCCACCCCCAACCTGGCAATATCCCACTACTACCAATCCCTTTCTTATAGTATTATGGTAAATGTTCAGGGTCTGCTTATGAGTAAGAACATACAGTACTGTGTTCTTGGTTTCTGTGATAGATCACTAAGTATGATAGACTTTAAATCCATCTAAGTTGTTGTGAAGTCCATGTGTTTGTCCTTTCTTATGGCTGTATAATATTATGTTGTGTATATGTACAATTCTTAACACATAGAAAAATATCTATCCTACTCCTTCTTTGGGGACTGTTCATCTCATCTTCAACCTAATTGCCAACTCAAATTGCCTAAAGAGCTGCTCATGCAGCTTAGGTTCCAGCTAATAAAGTTCCTCTTGGATATGGCCTTCCTAGATGATTTAAACAAATCCTGTCAATATCTATCCTATGAATACAATATTTTCTAGTTTGTATTATAATTGTATGCTTTTCTCTCCCTTTATTCTCTGAGTCCTTGATGTCAAGTATCATGTTTAATTTTGGGGGATATAATGGGGGGAGAGTAGATATACCAAGCACCTAAAACAAAGACCTAGTAGGGGTCTGAAGTGAGTGAATAATGAGTAAAACTACAAGAATATTTGAAATTGGAGCACTAATAGTAAGTCCGTATGCTAAAATCAAGTGTAGTATTTATTTGTGGTTCATATATAAATCTCTGTAGTGACAGATGTAAAAATATTATTCTAATAAGGGAAATAGACAAATGCACTTGTATCTTTCCATGATAGTGGGAAGCAAATAGAGATAAGTTAATAATTATCACAGTCCATCATAAGATACTGCTTTTCATTCCCAAATATCTTTTACCTTTTCTTGACATAGTCAAATAGGTTCACTAATTCACCTAATAAAAGTAAATCTTAAGGTAAATCATTGACTTCCTTTAAAAAGAGGTAAAAGTTACATTACAATGGGTCAAAGATATATCTGGAAACTTCAAAAGTGACTATTTAATTGAGTGTATTTAACTTATCTTGCAATGATAATTGATAGCAAAAGCATTCACTTAACTGGAAATCTCCATGAAATATAAGTAAGACGTACTGAAATTCTATCCTATGAATTATCTTTAAAGAAAAATGAAGTTACTGATATATTTAGCAATTAATTTTTAGCTAACTGATGCATAATTTAAATCTTTGACAAAAAAATTTGATAACTTTGATGTTTTACTTTTAAAATTAAAGGATACAAGATTTATGCCA
Organism: Cephalopachus bancanus; assembly: GCA_027257055.1. NCBI lineage: Eukaryota > Metazoa > Chordata > Mammalia > Primates > Tarsiidae > Cephalopachus > Cephalopachus bancanus. The sequence goes on along the minus strand of JAPVLO010000024.1, from coordinate 7,159,839 downwards.
TAGTTAAAATGTTCACTGCAAATATAGACTCTTTATACTCCAAATAATTAGTTACACAAAAAGTCACAAGATGAAATTCAAAAACAGTATCTTTAGATTTTGAGGTTGTTATCCCAAACATAGATATGAAAAAAAAATCTCTGTAAATATCTCATTAGTTCAGAAGACTGATGAGCTTTAGTAAAGAGATATAGAAGAGAGTGGAATAACTCATAAGAGACACTGTAACATATTTTTAAAAACAGCACTTTTTCTTTATCTCGGATTTTTATTATTTATTTAAAGGAAAAGAGCCACAAAAAATCAGTATGTATACATACTGAATAAAAAAGGCAAGGGATCTCTCAAGCAGGAAAACCTCTGGCTAATGGCAAAAATAAAACTAATCACCGCATTCCCTACCATCAATCATAAGGCTTGAGATGAAAGACAGAAACCCCTTAACAAGTAACAGTAGAGTCTCTCAAAAGTTGTAAAACTAAAAGGGCCAGAAGAGTGGAAAGAAACTTCTTTAGCTTTGGATTAAAGTAAATATAGATATCTTGAACCCCTATATTCAGGACCCAGGCCAGAGTCCTGAGAGCAAAATGAAGCTGTTACAGAGTATCAACTTCTGGAACCACCCTGAGTTATATTTTTTATGTTCTTGCTAATTCTTGGAGAGTGACATTGATATACTCTCTTTGGAGGGACTATTATCCCCAAATATAACTACTGGTAACCATGACAATTCCAAGTAATAAATGTATTCCTTGTGTACTGGGAAAGGCTGCATCCACAGGACATGAGATAAGTGAGACGGCGTTTCTGTATGCCAGCACTGGAAGCACCTCAAGGGTGGCAGAAACAGCTGCAGAACAAATGACTTGGAAACTCTAAGACTAGAGACTAGATTTCTTTACTAACTTTTCTCCTTCATTTCTGAGCTCTGTGTGAACTTGTTTCCTTAACTGAAGAATAAAAATATCTACACCAAATTCAAATAGTTTTTTATAAGAATTTGGCTAGGAAAACAGAACCATTTTAGGTGTCTTAAGCATGAAGGATTTAGTACAAAGAAGGAATGAGTTACCAAACCATTGGAAGAGTTGTGAAGTGATCGCTGAGTTGGGGAGTGAACAAGAGTTAGGAGTGGTCAGTGAAGACGCTGCCAATGATCTTAGCCTGAAACATTGGTATAGGGTCTCTTATGAGCTCGCAGAAAAGCTGCAGCAATTCCTACAAATACATGACAGTTTCCATTAACTTTGTCTGCATCAGCCAAAGGGATGGTTCTAAGGGGCTGGCCAGGAAACCAATGTGACTCCCTCCTCTGCACGGCATCTGACTGGAACTGTCTTCAGAGAAAAATGGCCTCTCTTTCCTTCTGCCTTCCTAATCAAGAAGAAATGCTTTTCCTTGACATGGGTCAGTCTAGAAACACACAGAAAGGGAGATTCCAAAAAATGAATGCCCTCGCTTCTCTGCACAATGAGAAGACCTTAGAAATAAGTAGTCATAGGGCCGGGCACGGTGACTCACATCTGTAATCCCAGCATTTTGAGAGGCTGAGGTGGGAGCATTGTTTAAACCCAGAAATTAGAGACTAGCCTAGGCAACATCACAAGACTTCATCACTACCAAAAAATTTTTTTTTTAATTTCTCAGTTGTGGTGGTGTGTGCCTGTAGTCCTATCTACTCAGAAGGCTGAGGCAAGAGGATTGCTTGAGACTAGGGGTTTGAGGCTGCAGTAATCTGTGATCGTGCCACTGGAGTACCCTGCAGCCTGGGTGACAGGGTGAGACCCCGACTTTAAAAAAAATTTAAAAAGCTGTGGCAATGCAACTACCCGACATCAGTGGAAATATTAAATGTGATTATCCATTATAAGAGTATAGAAAATATTAGCACTATTTTATTATTTTTATTATCTTCATATGGTAGAATAACTGTTGGAAAACATTAACTGTACAAAAGAGAATATTTCTCGATGCCTGATTTCAGGCATGGAGAGACTTTAAAAAGCAGAGTTTGTCGTCCCTCAATGAGGAAAAATGACCTGTGGTTTGTTCCTATAATTCCCAAAGTGTTTTGCAGTAGACTTATGTAACTTACACCATCAGAAAGCAAACAACATTATTGGGGCAGGAAGAGAAGGACAAAGAGGAAGAAAGAAAAGAAGGGAGAGAGGCAAGAAGGAAGGGAGGGAGGAAAACAGGAAGGATGCAGGGAGGGAAGGAGGAAGGTGTAAGTAAAGTAACTTGGATTTTAGCTGCTACACTGCTGGGATTTAGTTCAAGCCAAAAGTGTTTGCTTCTTATTCTAGGTTGCTCATAACTGATGGTGCAGCCGGGCTTGGTGGCTTAGCCTGTAATCTCGCACTTTGGGAGGCTGAGGTGAGTGGATTGCCTGAGCCCGCGGGTTCGAGACCCGCCTGAGAAACTTGGCGAGCCCTCATCTCTACAATAAATAAAAAAAGTCATCCAGGCGTGGTAGCGCATGCCTGTAATTCCGGCTACTTGGAAGGCTGAGGCGGAAGGATCGCCGGAGCCCAGCAGGTCAAGGCTGCAGTGGCTGAAAGTGGCCACTACACTCCAGTCTGGGTGACAGAGTGAGACTCCAATTCAAAATAAAAATAAAAATAAAAAAAAACTGATGGTGCTCTATTTCTCAGCCTAGTGACTGAAGAAACCCCTATTATACCTTTAATTAGTTGAAAATATGATCATAAAAATGACAGTTTTAGTTAGCAGTAGCACAGAAGACAGAATCAAGCACAATACAATGAATAATCTAAATCATAAAAATCACCACTGACAATGCAGCAAATTCAACAAATCATCATAACATATGCCTAAAGTGCTTAAAATTGCAATATAAAGAAAATATAATGAATGGATGCATGAGTAAAATAGCACATCATCAACAAAAACAAGTATGCATTGAACTCCTCTGATATGCAACACTCTGTGCTGAAGAGTTTAAGACAATGACCCAGAGCCAGAGGCAGGAGACAAAACCAATGATAGAGAATAGATGAGTTCATGCAAAGTATCCACCACATGGTATGCTGAATCTGAAATCAAGACACAAGAGTGATTCTCTATGAGACAATGTCAAATAAAGCAAGAAAGCAAGTTCAAACTTCTCTTTTTGAAAGAAAAAAACAAGGAGAAACAAATGAAAGTGGTTGGAAATATTCCCAGAGTTCCATGAGCCATAAAGCTGTCCACATACACACTCTGCGAGGTTAGTCACTAGAGGATAGTCATCAATCACCGCGGTCACACTAGAAGTCTCCCTCTGGAAAAGTTAAGAGGAAAAATAAAGACCTAAACAGGGCCATACATCAAACCCATGAATCTAAGAACAGGATAATAAAAGATGCATTTATGGTACAAATTAATCCAAATGACCAAGGAGGGCAAATGTTTTCCACATGTATGCTGTGTGTCATAAAGTACCCTGTGACCATTCATAAAATAGTGGCACAGTGTGCTAGCTAGGTTATCTTGTTTATCTATTCGAAAGATACTCATGCAGGTTTGTAGTATGCCAAAATATTCAACATTGTACTCAACATTAAGACATTTTATTCACTTCTGATCTATGGCCTTTAATGAAGCGACATTTCTTGACACATTCTAATACTTTTTCAGAATAAACCAACGTAAAATCAGATATCACTGGATTGTAACATCTGACAGATTAGAGAAAAACTTTTTTGTCATTCATTCAACGAGCATGGATGAGGTGCCATCAAAGTTCTTGTTTCTCTTCTGGTTACTGGCACTGCAGTGAGTTTATGCCACTTTCCTAAACAAGAAATTTTATTTTCCCATTGTTTTCTGAATTGGATATGAATGTCTTATCCTACCTTTAAAGTTCTTCTACAGCATGTTCTCAATGTATCTATCAGAAACATCTTTTAGTTCAAATGCCAAACACCACATTCTTCATGAAAATGTTCCTATTTCTCCTAAACTAAATGTGGTCTTTCCTTATGCAATATATTTCTTCTCTTTTATAGAACACTGTGTTTTGTTTCTGGTTAAATACCGGTTTATGACTAACTTCCAAAAACCTTAGCAGGTAACAATGACAATTAGCTATTATTTCTCATGTTTCCAAGGATTGGCTGGGAGATTCCTCTGCTGATTTCACCAGTGCTCTCTAATGTCTGCATTCTGCTGGAAGTTTGGCTCATCAGGAAGGCCCCAAATAGTTTCATGCACGACTGGCAGCTTGCACCGGCGCTGGTTAGTGTGACTTAGGTTGTTCAACTTGTTCTTTCATTCTCCTGTTGGCTAAACCACATTAGCAATGTGGTGGTGTCAGAGCACCATTCCAAGAGGGCAAAGAATGAAGCTGCCTGGGTTTTTGAAATTTCCTAGATTTCAGAAATTATAAACATCATTTCAGCTATTAGACATAGTAAGTCACAAAACCAACCTTGACTCAAAGAGCTGTAAAACAGATCTATTGACTGTAAAAGCTACCAAGAATTTATGGCCATATTAAATCTACCACAATCCACATTTGGCCATAATTATTTACAGTTCTCCCATGTATAAATCGCATTTATCCTTTCTCAAGATCACTAAAAGTCTTTTTTTTTTTTTTTTTTTTTGATTTGGAGTCTCACTCTGTCACCCAGACTGGAGTGCAGTCGCCGCTCCCGGCCACTGCAACCTCGATCTCTGGGCTCCAGCGATCCTTCTGCCTCAGCCTTCCAAGTAGCCGTAACTACAGGGATGCTACCACACCCAACTAATTTTTATTTATTGTAGAGACGAGGTTTCGCCAAGTTGCCCAGGAGGGTCTCCAACCCGCGGGCTCAGGCAATCCACTAACCTTGGCCTCCCAAAGTGCCAAGATTACAGGCTGAGCCACTGAGCCCAGCCAAAAGTCTTTACCATAGGTAGCATTTGGCTCAAAATCCAATATCTAATTATCTGTAGCTTACCCAGAACTCTATATGCTAACAATAAAAGTGAGGTGCCAACACGTGCGCGTGCACACACACACACACACACACACACACATCCAGCATACATTGGTAAGATAGGGACAGAATAACCTCAACAGAACTCAATAAAAAGAATTTAGGATAACTTCAAGAGTTCTCAATAGAACAACTTCAGTAAACCCATTGGAAGAATGAAACCACATAAAATTTGCTAATTCAGAGTAATTCTGAAAACCAGCCTATCACTTGTTGCTAGTTGTCCTAATTTTGGAGGTAGGGATTGTTCCTTGATGATGATCCATGTCTGCTCCCTCGGAAAGGTCTCCTAATCCACTGTTCTCTTAGTTCTTGATTTCTTCTCTGGACTCTTGTTTCTGTCCGCAAAGATATTTTTCCTTCTTGTAGCCTATATTTGTAGTTAAGTGGCTCCTTCAACCTAAAATCTGCCTAAAGCCCTCTTTGCTTTGTTTAAATGTCTCTGCCCATATACTACCAAACAAAAGTCTAATATTTGATGGTTAGACTATAGTAGCACTCATAGTTGGGAATTTGTGCTTGTCATCAGCATGGGCACCTTAATTCTTTGCCATGTCACATTTCATCTCCAACGGATGATATGTGTTTCCTTACATGAGAATCTCGGGCCAGCATTCCAAGAGCACAAAGGCAGAGATGCACAATGTCATTCCCACCTCATTCTATTGGTAAAATAAAGTCAGAAAGATAGTTTACATTTAAGTGTTGAAGAAATGGACTTCATTTCTTGATGCTAAAAATGTGAGGCCACATTTACTCTGTTATACATTTTATATTCCAGTTGTGTTTTTTTCTTACTGGTCTTCTATGTCAAGGACTCATTGTTTGGCACACTGTTATCTAAATTTTTCTTAATAAATATTTATTCCACAAAATATAAGAGTCATCATAGTATTATCTACAAAATAAGGGATAATAAAGACATGTCATTTATACAAATGTTTAAGAGAGAAGCATGGCCTGACTCGGTGGCTCAGCCTGTAATTTCAGCACTTTGAGAGGCCGAGGTGAGTGGATTGCCTGAGTGCATGAGTTCGAGACCCACCTGGGCAACTTGGCGAGACCTCATCTCTACAATAAATCAAAAATTAGCCAGGCGTGGTAGCGCACACCTGTAGTTCCAGCTACTCGGAAGGCTGAGGCTGAAGGTTTGCCAGAGCCCAGCAGGCCGAGGCTGCAGTGGCCGGGAGCAGCCACAGCACTCCAGTCTGGGTGACAGAGTGAGACTCCAACTCAAAAAAAAAAAAGAGAGAGAGAGAGAAGCATGTTCTTAAAAACTAAAGAAACTAATGGTAGTTAAGTACTTACCATGAAAATTACAAACCATTCCAATATATTCAGTTTGTTTTCTATTAATAGAAATGTGGGACTCTGTGTCTTTAGAAAAGATACATCTAGATTTCTTTTAAAACATTCTATAGAATATGTATTTTTTTCTTTTCTAGTTTGAGTCTTATAAACCAAATGAAATTTCACTATAAAAAAACTTATAAATCACCTTAACACAGGGTATATAAATTTAGAATAAACCTTCAGAAAAGTAAGAAATAAATTTATAAGCTATCTTTTGAGCATGGATAAGCTTTCTATTTTATATAAACATTTTCTCAACCATATTGCCCTTTCCTAAACATTCCTCAAAAAAGATATTCATGATGAAATTATCATATAATTAGTCTATATTTTTAATGTATACATATAATTATATACTTATTTCAAATAAATACTTGAATACTTCTTTTCCTTTCACTTAAGCATGTTTAAAATAAAGCTGAATAGTCACCTGTTTTCTCCTAAGTGAGAAGAACATTGACATACAAGGAGAAGAATGCATCTTATCATAAAAGTCATATTATTAACAATACTTCCTTACTAACTATGGAGCATTGAGGAAATTACCTAATTTTTTTGATTCTCTATTTCTTTATCTGTGAGAAAATAAGGATGTATGAATATTCTATATCTTCCTCTTGGCTGTCTTACACATTACTGCAAAATTGAAGGACTCATTAGGTGTTCTTTGCTACCCATCAGCCTCATTAACAAGAGCATTACAATTTAGAAGGGGGTGGGGAATGGTAGTTGATATTTACTGAACGAGATCTTGAGCCTAGATATACATTTACACATTCCTCAGAACACTGATAAACCAGCTCAGAGAAAACTGTTGATTGAGATTGTTTGCTCAAGTCACTCATGGTAGCAATTTTATTTTTCACAGTTAATTAAGTTAACACCTAGGGCATACAACAAGAAAGCATAATAAATTATATGTCCGCAAAATGAGAACAAATCTTAAATCAAAATGTAAGGAAAGAGGTTGTTAGAATAAAAAGCTAAAGATATCTTGCAAATGGATTTTTTTAAATTATTATTAAAGTCTCCAGCTTTCTTGTTTTCTTAAATTTATACAAACTACTGTCTTCTGATCGTGTTGCTCTTCTTTCTTGGTTGCTCTTATATCCTCTCATCAAGAAGCTAAGATACTAGGCAACTTCTAAATTGTGGAATTTCTAATTATACTTTTCTTTTCTTTTCTTTTTTAGTCAGATTCTCACTCTGTCACCCAGACTGGAGTGCAGTGGCCGCTCCCGGCAACCGCAGCCTCAACCTGCTGGGCTCCGGCGCTCCTTCCGTCTCAGCCTTCCAAGTAGCTGGAACTACAGGTGCGCGCTACCACGCCCAGCGAATTTTTTATTTATTGTGGAGATGAGGGCTCACCAAGTTGCCCAGGCAGGTCTCGAACCCGCGGGTTCAGGAAATCCACTCACCTCAGCCTCCCAAGGCGCAGGATTACAGGCTAAGCCACTGAGCACGGCTTATACTTTTCTTACTGAAAGGAAATCTTTGGAGACTTAACTGACTTCAGGCTTGATTAGGTAATGTATAAGGAATATTTAGAATATCCTATTTTGATAGAAACCAAACACTATTCTGTCTAAAAGGACACAGGAGCCAACCTAAAGACAAGCTTCCACTGATTAAAGATGTAATTGTTTCAGCAACAATAATAATAATTGATAACAACTGTAATATACAGAATTATGTCACATAAATAACATTTGATAAATTCATAATGGCATTTTAAAAATTTATGGATTAGCTTTGGATGTCACTAGAATACCTACACATTGTTCTGAAAAATTAGTTAATAGAAGAAATAATTAAATATGTATCTTACTTTTATTTCATAAATTCTATTTAGGGTAGGCAAATAATGCAAGATAGAAAAATCTTATCTAGGAAGACAATAGGTAGACTATAGTCAGAGCTCCTATAAACCAATGTTGTCGCAATATAGCGTAGCATGTAAAAACATATTATCAAGAATTTTCTTGAACTGTTCTTGAGCAGATTTGAGTAGAGAATAAAAATAACAACTTTACAGAAAGTGAAAAAAATTAAAAGATATAGGAAGTTCAACATAAAATGAGAGAAATGATGAGGAAGAGACATATATAGATCATCTACTGAGAGAAAAAAATAGATGTATGAAAAGAGAAAAGAAAAAGGAATGGGATGGAAAATAAAAATTACAGATTTAATGGGTTCTGAAGTATGTTAAGTTAAACTGCTTTTGCCTCATTGTGCTGTCCACTTGAGCTGTGACTGTTAAAATAAGTTATAATTCATAATTTATTATCTCCATCCTTTGAGAGGCTAATTAGCTTTCCTCTAATTAAGCACCATTCACAACTCTTCAGCTCTCCTCATCAAGCCTTGAACTGGCTATAAACGTATATCCAAAGCAGTCCTTTGGGAAAGATGATTCAATTGCAAAATTGTGATCATACAACGCATTCATCAGAGCATTTTTTCAGCTTTTTAATGTTAGAGTCACCTAAGAGCCTTATTAAAATGCAGATTCTCAGGTGGCTGCTGGGGATACTAGATCAGAATTTTAAAGATGAGGCACAGCGAATTGCATTGTTAACAACAATCTTAGGTGTTTCTTATATGCACTAAAGTTTCTTCGACTGAAAGAAATAAAGCCAAGATTCAGATCAGGTTAATCATCCAAAATGTTTACTGTTATTTTGAATACGGTACCTTTCAGAGGGAAAAAGAACAAAACAGTTATTTTCTAGTCTTGATCATCTGTAAGATGAGTTAAAAGGAATACTATTCTGCTCTAAATTGTCAGATCTTCATTGACTTCATGTTGTAACTGGTGAATGGAAGGAAGATATAAACATATTAAGTTTAAAAGAAAATTAAGCAATAAAGTCAGGAAACAAACTAATGGATGCAATTATGTGATGTTTGTTTCTTTCTCAGGTATTCATTCTTTACCTTATTCAGTTTCTTCATTTAACAAAAAATGAGAGATTTAAATAGGACCAATGTCCTTCTTTATTAATAGTTGCTATGGCTGAGTCCTCATTTCCCCAGGGATACCAGACTGTGTGTCTTATACCTCTTTTGTATTGTGTTTTTCAATGTCTCTGCATTCTACTCAGAGGCTGGGATCCTTAAATCATTTGTTATCACCAAGATATCTTATAAGACTAAATCATGGGACCATTTCTACACAGTTGGTGGGAATGCAAACTCGTTCAATCTCTATGGAAAACAGTGAGGCAATTCCTAAAAGAACTAGAAATTGTCATCCCATATGACCCAGAAACCCCATTCTGGAACACAGAGGAACTTAAATTACTCTACAAAAGGACACCTACACACTCATGTTTATTGCAGCACTATTCACAATATCAAAAACATGAAACCAACCATGCTGCCCATTGAAACTGAATAAGAACTGAATAAAATAAAGTGTGATACATATACACAATGGAATATTACCATAAAAAAGAACAAAATTATGGACTTCACAGCAACTTGGATGAATTTAGAGTCTATCATACTCAGTGATCTATCACAGAAACAAAGAACTGAATACCACATGTTCTCACTCATAAGTGAACCCTGAACATTTACCATAATACAATAAGAAAGGGATTGGTAGTAGTGGGATACTCTCAGGGGAGGTGGGTGGCACATAACAGCAATAAGAGTGCCTGATTTCAAAGCAAGTGAAGTGGGAGCCAAAGGGAGGCCCAGACTTTACCTGCACGATGACCACTTGTATGCCTAAATCTGAATTGTACCCCACATCTTTAAAATTTAAAAAAATGTTAAAAACTAAATCATGTTTTCCTTGCATTTTCCAATAATCTATATGTAACTAATCTGTGTAGTTTTCCCAGGAAGTTATATTTTCCATGTGTATAATACATAAATACAAGTTAAGAGAGTGGAGGATTCAGAGACCATGCCAAAGAACATTAAACAATAGACAAAAAAAATCTTAATTTTCCATTGTCTATCTATATATATACATATATATGTGTGTGTATATATACATATATGTGTGTGTGTATATATATATGTATATTATATATATTATACTTTTTATAGCAAGTCCTCAAAGTTTGTATAAGATTGAGATTTTGCTGGCTTCAAACTTGTTTCCCACTCACCTCTGGATATTATTAATTTGACAAAAGAACACATTTATGAAATATTGATGAAAATACAAACATGGGTGTTCATATTACTATATTTTCTATGATTTTGCAGGTATATATGCTAGTCATAGCTTTAATAATTTCTGATTATCTCAAATGATGTGCAAAACTTCAACTAATAAGCTACAAAAAAAAATCTAATAGGTACAAACATTCCATAACATACTTTCTTCATGACTGGCCCCTTGAAAGCCTCTTTGTGGGGTAGGCTCTGCTCTACTCCTGGAGGAAATTCAATGACAATCCCATGACTGTGTTTGCTGACTCCCTGGTATTGATTATTCTCTACTCACATCTGTATAAAAGAACACTTATAGTTTAGTAATTAACATGCTCATTTTTGTGCAATAATTTTTAAAATTCTGAACTTCCTTCAAATTTAATATTTGATGATAATTCTTTCTAAATTGATCTATAGATTCAATGAAAACCCTATTAAAATTTCAACAGGCTTTTATTTAGAAATTGAACAAACTGATTCTAAAATGTATATGAGAATGCAAAGAACTTAGAATAGCCCAAACAATTTCATTTTTTAAAAATTTATGTTGAGCATAAGAAAAGATTCTCAATATCATTAGTTCTTAGGAAAATGCAAACAAAATCTACAAGATGATATCAATGCCCACCAAACAACTGACAATACCAAGTTGCCAAGGACGTGGAGCAACTAGAACACATATGAAATGCTAGTGAGAATGTAAACTTTCTCACTAAAGTGGGGGAAAAATGCTTACCATATGACCCAGCAAACTCACTGCTAGGTATCCACCAAAGAGAAATGAAACACATGTCCACACAAAGATTTATACATGCAATGTTCATAGCAAAATCTTTTATGATAGCTCGAAACTGAAAGCATTCTAAGTGTGCACTAACTGGTTACTAGATTAGCAGATTATGATACCTACATAGTATGGAGTAATACTCATAAATGAAAAAGAACTAGTAATACATCTTACAATGTGGAAGCACCTCAAAAATAAACTAAGTGAAAGAACCCAGACAAAAACAATTATATATTGTATGGTTCAATTTATATGAAGTTTCTAGAAAAGGTAAATATATAGTGATAGAAAGTACATGAGTGGTGGCCTAGGGCTAGGCATGGGAGCAGGAATTAATAGAGAGAACCACAAGATAATTTTTTTTTGAGTCAGGGTCTCATTCTTTCACCCAGATTGGAACGCAGTGTAACAATCACGGCCCACTTCAGTCTCAAACTCCTGGGCTCAGGCGATCTTCCATCTCAACCTCCCAAGGAGCTAGGTCTACAGGTGCACACCACCATACCTAGCTAATTTTTGTATTTTTTGTAGAGACAAGTCTTGCTATGCTTCCCAGGCTAGTTTGGAATTCCTGGGCTCAAGTAATCCTCCTGCCTCAGCCTTCCAAAGTACCTGGATTACAGGCATGAGCCACTGCATCTGGCAAGATAATTTTTTGAACTCATGGAAATAATTTAAAAATTTAAGCCAGGCTCGGTGGCTCAGCCTGTAATCCGTGCCTTTGGGAGACTGAGGTGAGTGGATTGACTGAGCCCGTGGGTTTGAGACCCTCCTGGGCATGGAGACCTCATCTCTACTATAAATCAAAAAATCAGCCAGGCGTGGTAGCGCACGCCTGTAATTCCGGCTACTTGGAAGGCTGAGGTGGAAGGATCACCGGAGCCCAGCAGGTCGAGGCTGCGGTGGTCGGGAGCAGCCATTGCACTCCAGTCTGGGCGACAGAGTGAGACTCCATCTCAAAAAAAAAAAAAATTTAGTTATGGTTGTACAAGTCTGAATCTCCTAAAAAAGAAAAAAAAAATCAATGACTAGTATACTTAAGATGGGTTAGTTTTATGGTATATAAATAAAACTGCTAAAATATATAATAAAATATAAATTAAATTATTACCTTTATTAAAAAAATAGGATTTTGTTGTTGTTGTTAAGTATAAATTTTTTCTATTCCTACCTCAGGCTACCTAAAGACTAAAAGCCTGAAGCAAAGACTTGAAACATGGGTGACATTTCCCTCTTTTTGTTCTGTTTTTGTCTAATCCACTGAACACTAATTGTGACCTACAACAACCCCTGGAAGGAGATAGAGAAGAAGGAGCAAAATATAAAGGTCGATCTGGTATCAATATGGTCAGGTCATTAATGATGTTTAATGAGAACTCTTTGTTTTCTAAGGTGCTTTGAGAACTCTTTGAGACATCCTCAAATTCTGAGGCCTCTCACCGGCAGCTCTTTCATCCAAGTGTCACTCTGAGCTGACCCCTTTGACTTTCTCTTTGCTCTTATTATCTCCATTGGGGTTTCATTTTCCTCTAGACAGACATATTGACAAAAGTTCCTCTTCGATGTTTCAAGACTGTCTTTCTTCAGCAGTTGGCCCACATTTAATCCACTGGAAATATGCATTTTTGACCTGTGGCGATACCCATCAAGATTTCTGAGTGGTCCTTGAAGCTCTGTCCTCTGATTTGAAGTAGAAAAACGAGACTTACCTTCCCTCTGGGGGCATGTTGAAACTCTCAGCTAATTTCTCAGTGTTTCTTTGGCCAGATGTGTTTGTTCTGCCATAGGTCACAAAAACTGTTCTTAAACATCTTCTTTACAGTTTAATTAAACAATCTAGAACCTCACTTTGAAATGCAAAACTATTTACCACCCATTTTCTTGGATCTTGGCCTAAACTGAGGCAGAACATCTTATTTTAGCATACTGTTATAATTTTTTTTTAGAAAAGACAAATGTTATTTTAAATCCTTGCTAAAACATAAGACCAGGGAAACAAGCCTACCTTACACATGCAAAAGCCCTATCGCGACCCATTTTTCAAAGCAGGTGTATCATGGGACCCAGCAGGAGTTTTGCATCTCTTACATGTGTGCTGGTCTTCCTCTCTAGAAACTCTCAACTGTGTACTCAAACACATTTCCACTCACCAGGGGAGGCTAAAATCCATATGACTCACTTACTGCTTTTTGTTTGACAGAATCCTGATGAGAACCATGTGATAGACTAAACAGTTATAGATTTTAGAGAGGCTAGTTGAATAAGATCTGATTGATTGTTTGGAAATAGTGTCACTGTATGAAATATCTTTGGATGAATGCCCCAGGAAACACCCCATTTGCAGAATCCAGTTTGTTGAACAAAGTCCAGAGTAATCCCTGCTCTACAACACTGAGGAACATCTCTCACAGGCTCCACGTAAGACCCAACTGATGAGGTATTGAAAAGATATAAATAGATCTAGAAATTCTGAATGTGACTGAACATATCCAATTCCTGATAAGATCTGGAATTTCACTAAACAACAACAAAAAAAGAATAAGCAAAAAGCCCTCTACGGGGTCCGGTTTATTGATCTGTTTACCTTGATATAAAACAAGATTGTTAATATTTGTCCAATTGCTGTTCATGTGGTTGTGAGAATTGTTTAAAATAAAATATATAAAAATTCTTTAAAAACACTTAGTATAATATAAGGTGGGGCCACATGATAGTAATCCAGGAAAGTTGTCTTAAGACATTTGTGTCCACATTAAAATTCCATTGGGAAAAAATGATTAAAATAATTTAAATATTTGCAATATGTTTGGAAAATATCACTTACAAAAGTAATAGTGTCCAAGAAGCTAGCTATTGTTCGCTAGATGTCTGCTTATTGCTTCCTCTCATCCTTCGCACATCTCACTAACATGTAGGCCATCCCCAGCTTTCAGTAAGCTGCCACTGACTCCTGTAATGTTTCATCTCTTGTTATTCATGTCAGGTGGGGAGATACAGCAAAATGGGACCATTTAAATTTTGCACATAGAAATTTTTGCTGTGTTCATTATAGTCCTACCAATATATAAAAAGCATTAATATTGCTCTCTTTTTCTACTTTCCTTCTTCAGATTTCTCAGATACAGTGATTTCCTCTTTTTTTTTTTTTTGCAAGTATCCAGGCTGCACCTAACAAGATACAAAGAAAAACACCTTTAACCATTCATATGCAATTTTCTTACCTAAATTATCAGATAGTAAATAGTGCTGTGAACATGATGATATGATAATAGCTAGGATTTCCTTGTATTATATATATAATATATATAATATGCACATATATAAACACACAGACATCAATTTTTATTCCTTAAAACCTCATATAGTAGATAACTCGATTATTCACACTATATATAACTAAATTGCAGAACACAGAAAGTTAAGTAACTGACACAGACCAGATTTGAACCAGTTTATCTGAAACCAGAGGTGAATTAACTTAAGACTTCCAAGAAGCAGACACCAAGACAAGATGAAAAACACAAGAATTTAATTTGGAGTATTGCCTATGACAAAATGAAGAAGCCAGGAAAGGATGGGAGAGCTGTCAAACCACCATACAAGTCACTGTAGAAGTAAAAATGGAAGGAGCAGAATGGGACAGAAGTGATCTAGACTACAGGAAGTCTGAGGAAGGTTTGGCAAAGCCATCACACTGTCCTCAGGCCAAAGTTGCTATTAAAGGAGTTTCCTGTCTCCCTGCTGTGCTGCTGTGCTCAGGCAGTGTCTAGGAGCAGCCAGTGGGAAGTGTGCCTCAGTGCAAATACAGCTGTTAGCTCCAGAACACAGCATCTGGGGCCTGGGTCTGTAATGCCCCTCCCTCATCACTGGAGTTCTGCCTGGCCCATTCTCAGGATGCCAACACATTCTTAAGCAATTCATGATACTGTCTGCAAGTCTAAAATCAAGGGGAAGGAAGAAAGTAAACCAGAGAGAAAAGCCCTGCTGCTAATTTATAGGTCTGAGTTTAGCTACAGTTGGGCATGGTGCAGTAGTTAATCCAGTGAAAGTGAGATTCTTGAAAGCCTTACACATTTCTCCAAGTGAGAATTGGAATTCGAAAAGAATTATTTTTATAAGCCCAAATAAGATGTGAATAAGGGGTAATATCCAGCTGTTTGGATATATCTCAGGTCTGATACATGGGTCTGCAAGAGTTTGACACACCTGAGAAAATGACTATTAGGCACTAAAGAACATGCTGGGAATGTCCACAATTGCTTGCATCTAGTAAGCAGTCAGAATGAATATAGCCAGACTCCAAAGCAGTTGGGAAGGATAAGAGGAGTAAAAAAAATCCCTTCAGAAAATGGCAAATAGATTTGAGAGACCCATTGCTCTATCAGAGGGTATCTCTATCAGAGGGTATCACCTACGCCAGGAGGCCTCTGGGGCTTTGAAAACCAGGCAACCCTGTTCCTTGAAAAGGGAGATTGTTCTTGAGTCTTTTCCATTGCAACTATCTAAACATAATAAGTTATATTCTTTATACACATACAAAAATATATCTTTAAAATTATTTTATCATCATGTTTCCATGAATTACTTTCACCATACAAACTGAATTTTTATATTTATCAGCTAAACTTGGGTGAGAAAATTCAGAGGTCATGCAATAAACATCCATGTAGTTAAATACTTTATAAGATCCCATTTCTTTCTACCTGGCTCACTGTAACAATAATCTACCAGATATTCCCACCCCAGCCCCATTTCCACTATAATATATTTTGTACACTGTTATCAGATGACTCTTCTAAAGCAGCAAGTCATAATGGAAACTAAATACACAAGGATTTAAATCCCAAACTTTGCTAATCCCTTCGTGTGAATAGGAACATCACAAAAAAATCACTCTGACACTCAATTTTCTAACCTGCAAAATGAGAACAAGATGGTGCCCCCGCTCAGTTACCTATGTGTAGGTTTTTTAGCTCCAAATTTATCTTTCTTGCCTGTTTCTAGTCTTGGACACTGTCATTGCTTCTCCTTTGCCAGTTGACATGATGCTAAGCTTTACTAGTAGAAGATGCTAGAGGAACATGAGGTGACTGGGGTTTTTCCTAGTTCTGATGCAGTTCTCCTCTGGGCTTTAGCAGTGTGTGTGATTCCTGTGGTATGCAGCTTCTGCAGTGCATGACAGCCAACAGGTAGCACCTTATGACCAGCAGTGTGCAGTACAGCTGCATGGGCAGCTTCCTTTGGCTCTTATGGAAGAGTCTTTGCAGAGCATGCCACTGTCACCACACATCCCATGAACAGCTTTCTTCTGGAAACCTTCCTACAGTTTTGCACATAGTAGTTCCCTCACTTCCCATTGTTTCAGTTACCTGCAGTCAATGGAAGTCTGAAAATATTCAACGGAAAGTTCTAGAAATAAACAATTCATACATTTTAAATCACATACTGCTCTGGGTAGTGTGATAACATCTCTCTCTGTTTCTTCTGGGATCCAGACTGTGTGCCCATGCTAACTGCTCATTAGTTATCAACATCATCTGCTCTGACATTCAGCTATCAACATTGGTTGGCATGGCTCAGTCATTCAGGATCACTCGCAGCAGATGATCTTTTTTCCTGACGCATTGTTGGTTGTAGCCTTAGGCTATGTCACAATGGCTACGTCCTTCACTTCACTTCATATCATCACGGCGGCATTTTGTCATCGCCCACCATCACAAGAAGGTTGTGTAGAGTAGTATGATTTTTTTTTCTTTTAAAATTGTGGGGTACAATTCAGGGTTAGGTATACAAATATTCATTGTGCAGGTACCCTTGTTGATGAGGTGTGCTCCCCCCTTCCCCAGGCAATATTTTGAGAGAGAGATCACATTCACATAACTTTTATTGCAATATATTGCTACAATTGTACTATTTTATTATTAGTTATTGTTAGTCTCTTACTGTGCCTAAATTATAACTTAAGCTTCATCATAAGTACATATGTATAGGAAAAAAACAGTATATATAAGGTCTAGTACTATCTGCTGTTTCAAGTACCCACTGGGGAGTCTTGGAATATATGCCTCCAAGGATAATGGGTGACTACTATTGTTCTGCCATCACCCAGAGTCCTGACCTTGCAATTCCACAGTTGACTTCATTATCCAGTGAGACACAGCTTCACTTTTTCCAGTAAGATCTTCATCTCAGTCCTGTGCGAGGAACTTTATCCAGATTTGCCTCTTTTTTCTGTGCTGGGCACCAGCCATAGGAGTATAGGATTCCCCTTTATCTGCTATTGTTAAAGCTTTTAGAGGTTTATTTTTCCTTATTAGCCAACACCATATTATAGTTAGTAATTTTTTTGTTTTTAACTTTCCCTGTTTAAATTATTGTGTGATTTCTGTCTCCTAATTGGAACCTGATTTATACAGAAGTACTAACCACTGTCACAGGATTGTTTATTGAATGAAGGTTGCAATTTATAAAACACAGTAACATACATATGATAAAATTGCTTAGTAAATTGAAATTATTGATATCATTAATAAAATTTAATCCCAACAATAATAATCACTAATAAGCCAAACTGCAGAACTCATCATTTTGCAAACACACTCCATATTTTTTACCTGTACGTCTTTGCCCATGCTAATACCTCTGCTCAGAATTCTTTTAACCGATCCTTCAAAATGCAGAAATTCTGGAAAAATTCTAGAATTCTAGCCAAGAGTTGCTCAGCCCAGGCACAAGGAAACCTTGATTTCAAAGCAAATGCTCTTAATGGCAAGAAATTCTTTTCAATCTAATAAACATTGCTTCAATATTTCGTATATGCCAAGCATTATGCTAGTCATAACAGATATTAAAGAGGAAAAAGACCTCTTTCTGCCCTCAAGTTACTCATAGCTTGTTGGCATATCTAAAATTGATGATAAAGAGCTATAATGTAAGTCTAATGGGGTCACAAATTTATTTACACTGCACTTAAATGTACACAGAAGAAATAGGTCTTCTTTTATCTATAACTGATCTCACTTTCTGGATAGCTCCTCTGCTGCTGAATAGTAGAACAAACATAAATATTAAACTTGCCTATCATAGTAAAATGTTTATCTTAACCTTAGTCTCTTTTAGAACTCAGTCTCTTATCAAGCTAAATAATGCTTCACTCTACATTTGTTCTACTCCAAGAAGACATCCAGGTTTATTAAAGGTAGCTGAATTGACTTCACAGCATTAGAACCAAGGAAACTACCTTGCCTCGTGCTAGTTCTTGAGTCTGTGCTGGCTGAGATTTCCAAGGTATTGCTGCTAGAGTTCTCATTCTTGTGCAAAATGCGGCTTCCAGCTGCTTAAGCTTTGCCTGAAATAGCTTGTGGCTTTGGTCTCTATCAATTAGGTTGGAGTTCAGTGAGACTCTTTGTCTGAATGGGCCTCACCATGGAACTCTTGCTGGCATCACATATATATTCTGATTATCTCCCCGTTCAAAATAGGGTCCTAGACTTAGACCTATCTTTTTCCTATACAACCATGGTTTCTAGATTTAGGTTGTCTATATAACATTCAGCCTTATTTGTATGACTCTGTGGATTGTCTTGGCCCTGGTCCATGTCATGCCCACAGACTTTCAGTTGCCTTCTGTATCATCCCTGATGTGGGACAAAGAGGAAACTCTGAGTATCTCATAACTAAAAGAGCCAAGGGTAATTTAAAACTGCTAAATTGGTACATTGTCTCACTACAACACACTGTACAGAGTGCTCTGCTCTCTACAGAAGTACTATAGCTTGATGCCAGACCACGGTGTACTGTCAAATGTCTCTATGAGAGTCCCAAACAGGAAGAGAAGGCAAAGACTCTATGGCCTCAATGCCCACTTCTATTGTCCAAAATACCTTTCCACACTAGGGTTTCATTTTAAAGGAATGAGGTTGGGGCCCACACAACCAAGTATTTCTTTTTCCTCTTATTTCTTGTCCCCATAAATATCTGGTGCCACAGAAGCAGATTTTTATTTTACTTCGTTTTCCTCTCTAAGATTTCATATATGTTGCTTTTCTTTCTTTCTTTCTTTCTTTCTTTCTTTCTTTCTTTCTTTCTTTCTTTCTTTCTTTCTTTCTTTCTTTCTTTCTTTCTCAGCTCCTCTTATGTGGAGAAGTCTTAGGGAGGAAGAGAAACTGGTTTATTGATTAAAACACACACACACACACACACACACACACACACACACACACACACCCTACCTATTGCATCATTTTTATATTTCAAGAGACTTTAATTATAATGTTCTCTTTCTAATATTCACTGGAAACAATAACAATTCCAGGTCCCTTGTTCTCTTTAGAAAAGGAGATACCATAAGTCCCATTCAAGTCCTCTTCTTTCTGATGGCCTTGTCATTGGCTCAATGACATTCCAGCTCCCAGCACTAGTCATAATAAGCTCTGACTTTTTGACCCAATGAACCAGAAATTGGTTTAACAAACTGTGCTTCCCTCTTTATGTTCTGCTAACAACAGCATCTTTATGTCTCTCTCTAGACTAAATGCAGAAATAGGAATAGCTTGGACACAAAATATAAAAGAAATGTATTAAGTTATCAAAACCTGTAGCCCCATTTCAGAGATACAGAAGCACACAAAAAGAGTACTTAATGACTCCAATAAAATCTCTGAAATAATTTGATCCAAATTGCAAAAGAATATGAACTCAAAAGGATTCTGAAAGATCAAATGAAGATATTGAGTTAACTTGGGTGGGGGGATGTCCTTGAAGTCAGAAATCATATTTTATTTGTCTCTGTATTCTTCACACCTAACACAGCTCCTCTTGCATTGTAGAAACAGTATTTGCTGAACTGAACTTAATGGAATTGATGTGTCATACTTGGTTTCATATTGAATAAGTGAAAATTAAAGTCATTCACGTATCCCAAATAATACAAAAGCATATTCATCTGCAAAAACTTCTCATAAGAGCTCAGGCAGAACCTGAAATGTTTTGGAAAGCTGGGCTTATTTTTATTTCTTCTAAAAATGAATGCATCTAAATTTAAAAGGTTTACATGACTGCCACTGTGTTTGGTTTCTACACCCCATTTCATAAACATTTTCATGAACTGTTGCTTTTGTTTGCTTTCTGTTGAAGAAAGTCTGAGGTTTTTATTTGATTGGAAAAGGAGAAAAGTCATTGTTGCATGTACAGTTCAAAACAGCCTTCTATTCCTGACTGATTCTGTAGTCACAACAAGCATATCACTGCAGGTGGTTGTGAGTCTGAGATTCAACTTGAGGGAAAGCAAATCAATGATTCACTTTAAGAAAAAATAACTAGCTTTAGGCAAAAAATAAAATTCGGGACAATAAATGAAAACAATATATATCAGGTTCAGAAATTATATTAGTGACTCAACAAAGAGCTAAGAAATTCAACACTGTGTTTTAGTCATCTAAGCTTTCATCTAAACTTTCTTTGCCTGAAACAGTGTTTATAAATTTAGCAGAAAAATAAATACTCCAAAAAGTAATTTGGTCAAAATTCTGTCACACTGATCAGAATAGATCTCCAATAGGCAAGATTTAAATACATCAGTTGCACACACACCACATAGATTGAAATGATTAGAGATTATTCTAGAAATCATTCTTGGAGTAATGTAATTAATGTTCTCAGGTACAGTTTTGAAATGCATCAAAAAAAGTCAGTAGAATCACATATTCACTTTAGTATAGAATGTAATAATAGGTGGGTATAAATGGAGAACACACTTGTTTTTGCAACATAAAAAGGTATTAGAATTATCTTTATAATACTACAAACAATGCAAATCAGTTGTAAAGTGAAGACAATATAGCATAATAGAAAAAAATTCAGGCTGGGCTCAGTAGCTCAGCCTATAATCCCAACAGTTTGGGAGGCTGAGGCGAGTGGATTGCCTGAGCCCACGTGTTCAAGACCAGCCTGGGCAACTTGACGAGTCCTCATCTCTATAATAAATCAAAAATTAGCTGGGCGTGGTAGCACGCGCCTGTAGTTCTGGCTACTTGGAAGGTCAAGGTGGAAGGATTGCCAGAGCCCAGCAAGTTGACACTGGGGTGACCGTGAGTGTGCCACTGCACTCCAGCCTGGGCAATGGAGTGAGACTCCAAGTCAAAAAAAAAAAAAAAAACAAAATCAGCTTTTCATTTGAACCAAGGAGTATGATAGTGCTGCAATCGGTAGAAATTCAAAAGTTAGATTTTTTTGAAAGAGTTGCAGTCAAAGGTGCACACATGTGGCTGGTAGGAATGTAAAATGATATAGCCTTATGAACAAGAAATTGACTGTGTTTAGCAAATTGTTAATGCTCCAGTCTCTGACCCAGAAATTCCTCTTCTAGAAGTCTATATTAAAGATACCACTGAAAACATTTGAAAGATACATGCAAAAGGCTGTCAATTAGAGCATTATAATTTACAATAACAAAAGATCTAAAACCATTATTGCTATAATTCTATTAATATTATTTTACTCTTCAAATGGAAAACTAATTCCTTGGTTTAAAAAAATCCGTGAGTCCATCATAATTTTTTAAGAGAACCTAATTTATTACCTATGGAGAATGTTATATAACTAACAATATTTTTTAAAAAAACTTGTAAATACCGTGAAATAAATCAAGCAATAATCTGGACTTTCTATGGAAACTGTACTTTGGAATAAACAAAAAGTTGATAAGAAAACATTTCTCTTTATAGTGGTATCCCCACTGATAAATATAGGAGCATCAATAGAAATAGAAATATCATAATTTTTCAGCCTTTGATAAAATAATCATTAACAGCTGCAAAAGGAGAGAAAATCAGACAACAATTTATTCCTGATATAAGTATTCAATAATACTTATGAAAGAATATTTGAAATATAGAATTGCTACCTGTTCAATCTAAATTGAACACCAATTTCTAGGGCATGCAAAGACAGTATAGCATGTGAAATAACACAAGAAGATTGCAATTAGACTGAAAATAATCCATCAAACAACCTGTCACTTCAACGATTGAATTGTAAGGAAAATAAAAATAAGGAGGAGGGGAGTTTCAAGTTTAAAAAGACCCCAATTGCATAAATTTATTCCAATGTATTGACTTTATAATTGTAACTCAAACAAACAAACAAAAAAGATAGAAATTTGGGTTCCTTATATTGAATGAAATTATCATTTTAAAAGTATAATCATCATAGTGCTGGTAATTTTTTTACTTTTAGACATAAGTAATATGAATATTTGCTTTGAAATAAAACAGGAGGAGAGGGAAAGTGGGAAAGAGTATAGATTATATAAGATTGCCAAACATTAATACTTGTTTAAATTTAGTAATGGGTATATACTTGTTTAAACTTAGTAATGGGATAATGATTTTGCTATTTCTAGCTTTGCGTATGTTTGAAAATTTTAGCAAAAGAAAAATTAATGTTGGTGTAGATGATTAGCTGTGTGATCTAGATAAGTTACTTGCTTTCCTGAACAGCATCTGTAAAAGCAAAAGGTGTTGTTTACATAGGATGGTTATTTGGTGGGAAATCAGTTAATTCTGACTTTCTTAATACCTTAACGAAAGTCCATTAAACACAGATCTTTGGCATCTAACATAAAGCTTAATAGATCCCTATATGTGAAGTAAAACACTAACACTTCCTGTTATATTAGTAAAACAGAGACAGGGAAACTTAAGCAAATGTGTTGTGGTCTTTAAAATTTAAAATTTTAAAGATTTAAAATTAAAGCTCAAATAGAAAAGTATGTCTATAATTTAAAAGGTAAATATTACAAAGCTACTTTGAAAATCTAGTTTCTCTCTATTTCATATGAAACAACACAATGACTTGATTAAAGAAATAAGCATCATGGGTAGCAATAGATTTACTTGATGAATTTAAGGTCTATTATTTTACAAAGTACATAATTATATCCCCAGCTTTGTCTGAGAACTACTATAATACCAAAGCAGTATATAAGACAAAGTAATTTGTCTTAAGCTTTGCTCCTACAGAGTAAAAGTACTGAATGCATCTTTAAATATAATATGTACTTTAAAACTACCATTATACCAATCCTGCAGACATTGCAGGAACCTGTTTTGAAGGATTGGAACTGTCAGAAACAAAATTTTTATGGGCACGGGGACAACAGCATAGCAGGCTGTGGTTCACCCTGTGACATTTTCACAGCAGCTCATCATAATTATAGATGTAATAGGTGCTTGGTCAGTTAACTCCATAAATTATTGGCAGAAGTGCCAAAAAATATTCTCCTATTCCTCCCTTAATGTGACCTGAGGCAGTGTGATATTTTATATTTTCCATCTATCATTTTAATATACAGTCACAAATTTAGTTTTAAACTAATTTTTTTTTAATTTCTGTGATCCCAAGCTACACACATCTTACCACTCCTTTCAAAAAAAAAAAGAAACCAAAACTGAAATAATTATCCTTCCAAGATTGTTTAAAGATTATAGAATAATAATAGCTAAAAATTGGTGTTTACTCATTTTGTGCTGTTGAGACCACTTGAGAAATTGGCCATCTTGAAGCTAACAGCATCTCAGTTTGCTACTTTTAGAAGGATAAGAATTTTTGAGAACTCTTTGGTTTTCCCCTCTTTGCATTATGCATATAAGTCTTTACTGTAGAAACCAGTTGCTATAAGTTTTCCCAGTTTAAGAGAGAAATTAAATGGGCTATTTCTAAGAGGATATGGCAGTCCATGGTAAACATCAGAAATAGGAGGTAGATAAAAGGTCTACACAAGGCCAAAGGTTCTGGGCAGGAAAGGACAGAAGTCAAATAAAAGTGGGGTGCCACCTCTGATGCCCCAAATTATTTGACTGTAATTTCTAGGGGAAAAAAAAAAAGATAGCATCTGAGCCAGTTATTGCACCTGGGTACAGAGGTGTCTTTGAGTGACACATACAGTGATCTTTTTGCTTTAAAAATACTGGGAATGAGGAAAAGATGTTACATTTGTGCTAAAGTCAAGCCTATTATAGTGTTTTTATTGTTTTGTTTTGTCTTAGTTTTCCTTTTTTCTCAATCTCACGTTGAAAAATGTAGTTCTTACTAGAAAGAAGGAAGGAAGGAAGGGAGGGAACGAGGGAGGGAGGAAGGAAGGGAGGGAGAAAAACTGTAAAGAAATATGAATGAATAAATATTAACAGGATCCTTAAGGGAGAAATACAAAAACAAATGCAAATGAGAAATTCATAATTCTAGATAAAGCTATAAAATCTATAGTAACAGACATTGCTACTATATGCAATGCTCATAGTAGTTCATAGTGATTACAGAATTTGAACAAGCTATCTGATTCCAAAGCTGAACACTTAAACATTTTTCTCTATGGAATTCAGTAAAGACAGTTATTAATATATGATGTTTAAGATTTTTAATGACATGAAAAAAGTTTATATGAAACCAAGAAAAATATTAAATTGAATATAAAATACAGAATCAACTATGAAATTACATATAAAAAGTGATATAAATTTACTGAAGCATTAAAAGTGATATGGGTGGTTATTTTAAGGCTGCATTCTTTTCTCCTCTTATTTACACATTTGCTCATCTTTAAAAAATTTCTGCAATGGCATAACTTATTTTGATAATCAAGAAAAATGTGAAATAATTGCTTCTATGCCACCAGATTATATTCACTCAGACTGATTTCAACTGATGAAACATGACTTCTCAAAATTTTAAATTTATTTATTGACACCAACTACTCATTTTATCCAAAATTCAGTAAGTTTCTCTCTAAGACTTTTGACTTAAATATTATAAAGCTAATTCCCAAATTTATATTGTCACTATTTCTCACCAATGACTCTCATATCCCCTTTTCTCAAACTCAACATGCCTAAATTTCCTTTTCTCAAACTCAACATGACTAAAATAGAAATCAGCATTTTAAAAACCAAACTCACCATCTGTTTTGATCTCCTTGTTATTGTTCATTTTCCTAATGCCTTAGGCAAAGCCTTAAAAAAAACAACCTTTTCTTTTACACCCTATCAGCCTCTAATTATATTACAGCTGTCTTTGAAATATCTGCCATGTCTATTATTGTCTTTTCATCCTAAATGGCATGTCCTTATCAAGTTGGCCTGTAATCTGCACTCGTTGGACATATTTCACACAGAGTGCTCAAAATTATTCAAAGCAATGTCCTCACCATATCATCTCCATGCTCACAAATGATCAATACTCCCAAGTGCATTATCAACTATTTATTTCAGTATTCAAGTCCCACTTCTTGCCTCAACTTGTTCCAACCAACATTTTTGGTCTCAAACCTTACTACTTGGTTCCTCCATACCAGCTGAACTCCAATTTCCCACTCTCCTCATATTTTCCACCTCTTTGACTATGTTTACCCCTTGAAGAGAATCCTTAGACATCATATGAAGTGTCTAAGTAGACACACTAGACAAGAATGTCTTCAAAAAAAGACTAAATAAATTATAGGTGGTATTATTAATGGTATTCAGATGCAAATAGAAGGTCTTGTTATCACCTTTTAACAGTTGAAGAGACTGAAGCACAAACTAAATGATGTAAGCAAGCTACATAAAAAGCCAGGGTCTACACAATGATAAAAATATATATATTGAAAAGTATTAAATTTGTATGAGTGGCCTTTTCTTAATTGAGAAACTAGATTTCTCTTATGAAATGTTTCATCAGACATCTGTTTCAAGTAAATATATTCTTTTTAGCAAGCAGTGTTGAAACCCAAATGTTTCATCAAGGATGACTGGAAACAATAAGAATCATTCCAAGTTTCTATCTCCACATGTTTAGTTTAAAGAGGCCATGAAAGAAGATGAATACTCTGTTTCAAAAACACACTTATCTCAAACATCTGTTTATTTCAGTCACTGCTTTGATGTACATCTCAACACAAATATTACCATGGAGGTATAATATATTGGAAACAAATAATTCATATGATGGTTTCATGAAAACATAACTTATATCAGACAAAAAGAGAAAACTATGCACAGAGGTCTCGTCTCTGCTTCTTTCTGTTGCCATGACCTTGAAGGGTCAGAGTAGATGTAGTTTAATTTTTACTTATTAATGTAATAAAGCCTAACCCTTACTTTATCTTCCATCATCCATGGGGATATCCTCACTTTTCTTCTTTGCAGTCAAGTTCTTATTCCTTTCCTTATTGGTCCAGCGATCAGTTTCCATTTAAATGGTTGGTGGGTATTGTTTAGGCCTCTTGGAGCCCTCTAAGCACCATAAGCATTTTAAAAAGTAATACATTTTAAATTACTTTAATAACTTTTATTTCTAAGATGTAGCATCATTCCATAGTTGCCTGCACGCTGCCTAGCACCTTTTTGTGTTTTATAGTTCTATTTTCTATTAGAAAAAATGAAACAGATAGAGTTAACATGAGTAAAGAATATGAAATTCAATATAGTTTCATGAAATCTTATGAAACTTAAAATTATGTACTTAGCTCAACAAGCTTCCATTTTATTTTCAAGAAAATATTAATTTTGTCCCTTTTATGCAATATGTTAGACTGTGTATTTCTGAAGGAATTCAAAGAAGTTATATTCCCTTGCTTCAGCTATTCAATCAAATGTAAATTCTACCAATAAAAAGAGAATTTCAGAAAAGAATATTTAATTCATTATATTCTGATTGCCTTTTTTCATATTAAAATATTGAAAAAAACAAAGTATTTAATTACATAAAAGCATAGATATAATACAATAAAATTTGAACACATTTTTCAATTTTAAATTTTTCAGCAATGACTTTAACTATAAGTGAAATATAAAAACTGTAATATACATTTTCATATCTCTAAATAGTCCACAAAATTTTTCAATAAGTTTGTTCAATTTTATCTTATTTAAAATAATTTAAATAAATTATTTTGTTATTTAATTAAATGATTAAAGACAGTCACATATAATAGTGACCATTTTTAGTCATAGATTAAATAGTACATAACAGATTTTAATACCTTTACTTTTCTACCCCCACAAGCTCACCTTCTAAGAATTTCCATTATCTGCAGGAGTCAAAAACAAAGACTATTTGATGGGCTTAAGTTTTCATTATATACATATGTATATATATATATATATATATATATATATATATATATACACACACACACATACAATTATATACATATTATATAATATATATTACATAATTATATACATATTATTTTATATAATTATATACATATAATATATATAATTTTATTTTAGAGTTGTGATGTACATGTGAGGATTTACCTCATAAGTAAGTGAGATTTGAACTTCTGGCATGCCCTCTCTCCCACATTAATGAACCTGGTACTCATCGTATTGCCATGTGCTCTCCCTCCTCTTCCCTCCCTCCCTCCTCTAACAGTGTTCAACATTTGCCTTCCCACCCTTGTGCTTATGCCCATTAAATTCTGTGATTGCCCTAATCAGTAGAATATTAGAAGCTGACAGCAGAAAAGAGGTAACCACAGAGAACAGAAGCATCCAGAATCTAGCTAGGATATATGGGCCATAGATGTGGGGGTTGAGGGGACTTGGCAGGGCAGCCCCAGTGGTTGTGGGAAGTAAATACTTCATTTGTTAGACACACTTCTGATCTGAGACTGTGATCATTTGCTCGGGGGTCCTTGTCTTTCCTGTTTTCCTCATTCAGTTCATTCTTTGTCACTTTTCATGTTGGGACTGTTTATAGGTGTTTCTTGTGAAAGATATTTGAGAAGTGTAGAAATTATGTGTAGAACACTCTTGGCTCTTCAGAGAAAAGGTGCTATAAAATCTAATACATAAATAATAAATCAACTCAACAGATGTTGACTTTTTCTTGTCAGACAGCAACTTTAAGTGCCTGATTCAGAATCTCTGACAGAATAAATAAACTAAAAGTGAAACTCAATTTGTCAACCTTACCCAAGGACAAAAGATAAAAACTTGGATTAAACAGAATTATCTATACTCCATCAAATAAGATGAGAC
Source organism: Cephalopachus bancanus (assembly GCA_027257055.1). NCBI lineage: Eukaryota > Metazoa > Chordata > Mammalia > Primates > Tarsiidae > Cephalopachus > Cephalopachus bancanus. The sequence goes on along the minus strand of JAPVLO010000024.1, from coordinate 7,131,517 downwards.
AAAAAGCACCATTCATATCTTCAAAGCAGATCTCATAATAAAAGGTACATACAGAATACGATTTTTTTCAAGTTGACTATACTGTTCATTAATGGAAATTAATAAACCCAAGCCATATGCTCTTCACTAGATTCTAAAAATAATTGAACACATCTTTATTTAAAGAAAATAGATTGAATATTATATGAGATATTAAATGTAAGCACTAATTGAAAATCAACTTGCAATTTATTTTCTTTAAAAATAGTTTTCTAGTTTTAAAAGCAGAATATAAGTCAAGAAGAAGACATAATTTTTATATCAAAAAACAGAATATACTCTTCAGAAATTGTAAGTTAACTATCTATAGTTGTTTAAAATTTTTTCTCATTGCCTGTGTTTCTACTGCTAGCATACCTCTTATTTAAACTTCTCTATCTCTGAAAATACCACAACCTTATTAGGGTACCATAAATTTTAAATACAACATATGAGAAACATTTTGAACTCTTGTTACTCAAAGTCCAGTGCATAGACAAGCCACATACAATTATGTTGAAGCCTGTTGGGCATACAGAATTGAGCGCCCCACTCTGAATCAAAATTTGAATTTTGCCAAAAATCCTCAAGTGGTTTCAATGCACATAACAGCTTTAGAAGCACTGCTTTAGCCACTTCCTGGCATGTTATTAGCTTTCAATATAGGTTAATAACTTTTTGGTAATGCTTTGTTATTTACATATAAATTGAAATCAACATACTAAATATACTAGACAAAAGAACTGCATGACTCCAGTAAATGAATGGAGATGACTGCATCTGCAAATTAAATTTTCTAGTAGAAAAAATATTGAATCAAAAAAATCTAAAAATAACTGTGAAACTGATAAGGTTGATCTGACTCTATTCCCACCAATGACCACAACTCCCTCATGAATGTCCATATTTCTTTCAATCACATTCCTTTCTCTTTTTCTTCTACATTATTTTTCTTTACCTTAAGAGGATTAACTTTTCCAAAATGTTGTCAAGGCTCAAAATGTTTCTTGCACACACTTAATATTTAAAATAAAATTTTCTTTCAATCCTTCTTGTTTTATTGCATACCAAAACTGCATATGAAAATAACTGAAGAAATATGAAGTATTTAAAAAATAACAGCAAAAACATCAAAATCATCCACTTGAAATGAAAGATCCCTGTGTACTTCTTCTGAGGAAACTATATATTTGAATTTTATGCTTCTAATTTCTTTATTTTTAATTTTTTAAAGATAACCATATCTGTCTGACACAGTGGCTCATGCCTATAATCCCAGCACTTTGGGAGGTTGAGGTGAGAGGATTTCCTGAGCCCAGGGGTTCAAGCAGCCTGGGCAACTGGGTGAGGCCTCATCTTTACAATAAATCAGGAAAAATTAGTTGGGTGTGGTCATGCGGGCCTGCAGTACCAGCTACTTGGAAGACTGAGACAGAAGGATCACCTGAGCCCAGCATGTCGAGGCTGGGATGACTGTGCTGCTCTCCAACCTGGGCAACAGAGTGAGACTCTGACTCAAAAAAATAAAAAATAATTTTAAATAAGATAACCATGTCACTAAACAATATATCATTTAGTCTTCTATGCCATTATATATGTGTAGTCACTCTATATATTGCTAGTGCTGTCATAGATTATACTCCTGAGAGTCATTTCTGTTTTTCATAAACTGTAATGTATCGATTTTCATTGCTACATAATATGCCAATTTCCTTTCAATGGGTCATGGATTATTTTTAGTATTCTGTTACTATTAATAGCACTACCAGAAGCATCCTCCAACAGATCACCTGGTGCACATTCAGAACTTCTAGGATACAAGGGGGTACCCCAAAAAGCCAGAATTTTTTAATTTTAAAATGTGTGTAATTTTAAATTGGCAGTAGTTGGCATCTGCCAGGGAGGAGGGCACACCTCAACAACAAGCTATTGTTGTTTGAGCTTTTTTCTGCTTCTAATAATATAATCATGTGGCTGTTGTTTTTACATCTGTTCATATATTTAATTACATTTATGGTCTTACAAATGTTGAACCAGTCTTGCATCCCAGGGATGAAGCACACTTGGTCATGGTGGATAATTTTTGAGATGTGCTGTTGAATCTGGTTTGCTCAGATCTTGTTGAGAATTTTGGCATCAAGGTTCATCAAGGATATTGGCCTGTAGTTCTCTTTCTTTCTTGGCTTTTTACCTGGCTTGGGTATCAAGGTGATTTTAGCTTCATAAAATGATTTGGGCAGAGTTCCATCTTTCTCAGTCACCTGGAACATTTTCAATAGAATTGGTATCAGTTCCTCCTTGTATGTTTTATAGAATTATGCTGGAAAGTCATCTGGTCTAGGGCTTTCTTTTGTGGGTAGTTTTCTTATGACATAGTCAATTTCCTGGATTGTTTTTGGTCTATTTAGGGTCTCAATTTCTTCTTGTTTTAACCTAGAGAGGTTGTGTGATGTCCTCCATGTCCTTTAAGTTTTAAGTTTGTACACTTAAGTTTTAAGTGTACATAATAGTCTCTGATACTCTTTTGTATTTCTTCAGGGTCAGTTGTGACCTCATCTTCTGTGTTTCTGATTGATTTTATTTGGGCTTTTTCTCTCTTTTTCTTGGTCAGTCTTAGTAGGGGACCATCAATCTTGTTTGTCCTTTCAAAGAACCAGTTTTTTGTTTCATTGATTTTTTGTTTGTTTGCTTTTTGTCCTCTATTTCTAAGATTTGGGTTTTTATTTTGGTGATCTGAATTCTTCTGCTGAAGTTAGGATTTGGTGGTCTTGTTTATCCAGCTTCCTCAGGTGACTTAGGCTGTTAACTTGTGATTGTTCCATTTTCTTCATAAGTGTTTGTAGAGATATGAAATCCCCTCTTGCTACTGTTTTCATGGCATCCCAGAGATTTTGGTAAGATTTTTATTCATTTTCACTTGATTCCAGGTATCTTAAATCTCTGTTTTGATTTCCATGTTGACCCAGGACTTGCTTAGCATCATGCTGATTAGTGTCCAGTATTTGTGGGTTTGGGGGGAATGCTGTTGGTGTTGATATTTATTTTAATTCCACTGTGGTCTGAGAAGGTGCATGGAAAAATTTCTTACTTATGAAATTTGTTTATGCTTGATTGATGGTCAAGGATGTGGTCAATCTTAGAGTACATTCCATGTGGTGATGAGTTGAATGTGTATTCTGTGGTTATTGGGTGGAGTGTTCCATAGGTATCGATTAAGTTCATTTTGTCAAGAGCCACATTGAGGTTCCAGATATCCCTGCTGATTTTTTGTCCTGATGATCTGTCTAGGGTTGTGAGTGGGGTATTAAAGTCCCTAGCTATGATAGTGTTAGATTCAATATCTTTTTAAAGTTTGTCTAGAAGCTGCTTTATGAGAGTTGGTGCTCCTATGTTGGGTACTATATATTTAGAATGGATAATTCTTGTTGATGGTTTGAACCTTTTATCATTATGTAGTGACCTTCTGTATCTTTTCTAATTTTTGATACCTTAAAGCGTATTTTTTCTAACGTTAGGATCACAACTCCTGCTTTTTTGTGTGTTTGCCTGAAATTTTGTTTCCCATCCTTTTTCTTTGAGTCTGTGAGTGTCCTTTCTGGTGAGATGAATCACTTGGAGACAATATATTACTGCCTCATGATATTTTATCCATTTTACCATTCTATGTCTTTTCAGTGGTGCATTTACTCCATTCACATTCAGGCTAATTATTGAAAAGTGAGTGTTTATCCCTGTTGTGAGATTCTTATAGAGTTGATGTTGTTCCTGGTTGTTTGTTGCCTTTCTTTTGATTTGGGGTTTGAGTCATGTGTGTTTTCAATCTTTTTCCTGCTCTCTTGTGAAGAACACTCTCATTCTTTTTTTCCCTTTCTTCTTAAGTGTTTCTTGTAGAACTGGTCTAGAGGCAGCATAAGTTCTTAGGGATTGAATGTCTGGGAAACATTTTATTTCTCCTTCACTGATAAAGCTTAGCTTAGCTGGGTAGGTTATTCTTGGTTGAAATTGCTTATCTTTGAGAACTTTGAAGATTGGTCTCCATCTCTCCTAGCCTGAAGTGTTTCAGGAGATAAATATTCTGCTATTCTAATTGGCCTTGCCTGGTAGGTAGTCTGACCTTTTTCTCTTGCTGCCTTTAGGATTTTTTCTTTTATACCTACTTTGTTTAGGCAAATAACTATGTGTCTCAGAATTGGTCTTTTCATTTGTTGTCTTGCAGGGGTTCTTTGAGTCTCTTGTGTTTGAATGGTTGCATCACTGATGAGATAAGGGAAGTTTTCTTGAATAATTTCATGGAATGTTTATTCCAGGGTGGTCTTTGTCTCTCTGCTTCACAAAGTCCAATTACTCTCAGGTTCAGCCTCTTGAAATAATCACTTATCTCTTCAAGGTTTTGCTTTGTCTTTTTACGCTTCTTTTCTATGTTTTTGACAGTTTGGGTTAGTTCTATATTTTGGTACTCAAGTTCTGGGATTCTTTCTTCTGCTTGACTAGTTCTGCTTTCTATGCTTATCAGTTTGTTATTTATTTCATTCACAGTATTCTTTGCTGCTGTTATCTCAGTTATCAACTCCATATTTTTCTTTTGGTTCTCCTCAATTTTATTTATTCTCTCTATTAATATCTTTATATCTGGGTTTGTAGTTTGAGATCAGTCATTATGGAGGGATCTTCATTGTTTGCATTCTAAAGTCTGTTTTCTCATTTTTTGACCTCCCAGGGATATGTGCGACCCATATTCTTCTTTTGGTTTTTCTTCATTTGTGTGGATTTTCCTCCCCCCCCCCACTTTTTTTTTTTCTCTCTTCTTTAATTCTGTTGCTTAGGGATGGCAGGATTGCTTTTACTTCTGATTGCTCAGGTTCTTATTCTTCCTTATGTGGATCCTCTGACTTTGTTTAATTCTGACTGAGGGTTGGGGGCTGTACTTTTTACAGTTTTGAGATTTAATTGAGGGGGGAGCTGTGATTCAAAATTTATCTGCAGATACTAGAATCCACCAACAGATGTATGGGCACCCTGGAACCCACTTCCCACTGCCTTACAATCTGTCTATACAGCAAAGGTATAGGCTTGTTCCCTGGAAGCAAAATGAGGCAAGAAAAAAAAAAGAATGGAAAAAGAAAGGGGGGCAAGAGAAAGGTGGAAAGAGAGAAGAGTAAGAGGGAAAACAGACAGATGTACTAACAAATGAAAAGAGATACAAAGACAGAAAATATTAAAATTAAAGCATACAGATAATCATACAAACACACAGTCAACCGAAAACCTCCCTATTGATGTATTCTTCCTATACACAAACAGGTAGTCTAAAGAAAAGAAAAAAATCAGTAAAATAACAGAAACAAAGCAAATGTGCAAAGAATTGCTAAAAACCAAAAAAGAAAAAAACTAAAACTAAAAACAAAAATAAATGAGCAAAGCAAACAGACAAAAAATAAAAATGAAAAAATATAAACAAGGAACAAAACTCACTCTCAGGTCATTCCTGTAAGTTCAACTTCCTTTCAGTTCTGATCTCTAGCTCTCAGCACAGGCTGTTAGAGTTTCTCTCAGTGCAGGTTGATGTGCTCACAGCTTAGTTCAGATAACCCAGGCCTATTGTGGGAGGAGGGTGAATCAGATCTGGACTCACCCAGCTTTTTGCCTGTCAAGTCTGCCACTCAGATCTGACCTGTGTCTGATCCAGCTTGGGGGATGGGCTTCTGTCTCTTCCAGTTTGATAAGATTACCAAGTTGGAGGCTGGGTGGGGCTGGGCAGGGCTAGGTGGAGCAATGCAGGTTTCTGCCATGTCCTGGGACAGAGAAAATTGCTGCAGTCAGTGTCTCCTCACCGAGCATGGGGCTCCTCTCTGCCAAGTGAAAATCAGCTGAATTTGGCAAGCTTTTCTCGGGTAAGCCCAGCAAACAGCAGATGATCTTGCACACCCATACTCCAATCTCAGGGCAGTGGAGGTTTGCGGTCTCCCTCAAAAGGGGGCCCCAGGTGCTTGAACTTGAGTCTCCCCTCAAATGGACTTTCACTCTCCCACCAGAGCATGCCTACTCATGCAGAGATTCTTTATGAACACTTGCTTTTGTGGAGACTCTCATAGTCCAACTTGTCTGGTCGCTGTCTTAATCTCCGCATACATCAGACATATGATTTTCAAATATTGTTCCCATCTTTTCTCTTTCTTTCTTTTTTTTTTTTTTTTTGAGTTGGAGTCTCACTTTCGCCCAGACTGGAGTGCAGTGGCCGCTCCTGGCCACCGCAGCCTCGACCTGCTGGGCTCTGGCGATCCTTCCGCCTCAGCCTTCTGAGTAGCTGGAATTACAGGCATGCACTACCACGCCCGGTTGATTTTTTGATTTATTATAGAGATGAGGTCTCGCTGCCCAGGTGGGTCTCAAACCCGCGGGCTCAGGCAATCCACTCACCTCAGCCTCCCAAAGGCGCGGGATTACAAGCTGAGCCACCGAGACCGGCTTCTCTTTCTTGATAATGTCCACTGATGCACAAAATTTTTTATTTTCATAAACTCTAATTCATCTATTTTTATCTTGCTGTTAAGGCTTGTGGCATTATATCTAAGAATACATTGCAAACCCAAAGCTGTAAAGAAATGCTCCTGTTATCTTCTGAGAGTTTTATAGTTTAAACTTTCATATTTATGTCATTGATCCCTCGTATATTCTTTTGCTTTTTAATTTATTCTTACTGCTTTAGCTAGCATGTCCAGTATGGTAAACAAAATTATATCAGACATATTAGTCTTGTGTGATTTAAAGAAGATTTAATGTTTGCCAAGAACTATGATATTTGCCAATTTCTTCTTTTTTTGAAAGATTACCTTGGGTTAAGAACATTTCCTTCTGTAACAAATACTGCCCATTGCCTCCCTGCATCCATTCTCTTTTCTTTTTGACATTCTTTTTGTTTTTTTTTTTTTGAGTTGAAGTCTCACTCTGACGCCCAGACTGGAATGCAGTGGCTGCTCCCGGCCACCGCTGCCTCGACCTGCTGGACTCCGGCGATCCTTCCACCTCAGTCTTCCAAGTAGCCGGAATTACAGGCATGCACTACCATGCCTGGCTGATCCTTTTATTTATTATAGAGATGAGGTCTCGCTGCCCAGGCGGGTCTCGACCCACGGACTCAGGCAATCCACTCACTTCAGCCTCCCAAAGGCACGGGATTATAGGCTGAGCCATCGAGCCCAGCTTCTTTTTGACATTCTAAGCTTAAACTTGACTTATGGTTGCCCAGCCAGCTTCTCCATTCCCTTTTTTACTCTCAGCTGAATGCAACAATATGTCTAAGGTAAAAATGTTGTGTATGATAGCTAGTTCATATTTTTAGAACAAAACTTCTTACCTTCCAGTACTTTGTTCTTTTCCTGTGGCCTGCACCATAAATGTGATATTATTTATGCTACATAAATGTGATATGTAGCTGGAACTACAGGAGCACGCTAACACACCTGGCTCATTTTGATTTATTGTAGAGATGAGGTCTCGCCAAGTTGCCCAGGCAAGTCTCAAACCCGCGGGCTCAGGCAATCCACTCACCTCAGCCTCCCAAAGGCAGGGGATTACAGGCTGAGCCACCGAGCCCGGCTAGGATTGATTTGTTTTTGTTTTTTTTTTTTTTGAGTCAAAGTCTCACTCTGTCACCCAGGCTGGAGTGCAGTGGCATGCTCATGGCCACCTCATCCTCGACCCACTGGGGTCAGGTGATCCTTTCATTTCAACCTTCCAAGTAGCTGGAACTATAGGCAGGCACCACTATATCTGGCTAATTTTTCTTATTTTATTGTAGAGAGGAGGTCTCTCCAAGTTGTCCAGGCTGGTCTCAAACCCATGAGTTCAGGCAATCCTTTCACCTCGGCCTCCCAAAGTGCTGGGATTATAGGTGTGAGCCACCATGCCTACTCTTAAGGACAGGATTCTACAAGTTGTCAGAAGGACCAGGGAAAAGGAATCTACATCTGGATGTTCCCCACCTGCCCTAGACTCTGTCTACTCCTAGTTTGTTGCATTAGAAATAAGTAAGCTTATATTTCCTTTGAACCACTGTATTTTAGGGTCTCTTTGCTATAATAGTTTTATCCAATGACTTAAATAAAACAAATAATTGGTCCTTGACAGGGTTCTTTGTGAACAAAACTCTAAAATACATAGCACTGGTTTGGTGGATCAAAGAAAGACATTAAGAAAACATATTTTAGGCTAGTGACCTCCTCCTTGTCATTTAAGCCATAATAAAATATTGGGTAAAATTATCACCAGTGATAATTTGGGAGGCAGATTGTTTGCCTGTAGAGCTGATAGTTGCAGAAAATAGTTGAAAAACTCATAATTAGATATAATACTGTTTCTTAACTGCTTTTAGCAATAAATTACAAAAAATATAAATTTATGCAAGATTAGCACAAAATAAATGCATAATCAAATTAAGTAATTAATATAGTCTACTTTGTTAATCATCAAGAGAAAAAAAACATTTTTCTAAAACTGTAACATAGCATGACCACCACATTAACAAATGTCATAGTAGATTGAGACACAGATCTTATCAGGAGAGTTCAAACAAAATTTATTTATATAAGGGATACAGAAATGAAGTCACTATACACAATAAAGGAATCAATAACGTATGCAAAGCAGAACATGGTGTAAGCCTATTTCTCCACCTAAAAATGGCCACTCTGTTAGTCATACCATCTAGATAATTTGATTTAGTGAATGAGTGTCAAGTCAGACTAAATGGAAGTTTAGCTATATGCCTCCAGCACAGCTTTATGTTGGGACATTTCTGCACATGTCTGATCTGTATACACATTAAGGACTATCTCATTGGAGTCAGGTACACCTCATCAATGTTGGAGTTATACTTGCAACATACAAAAAGCAGTCTCTAATTACAGGACACGCAAATATGAAAACAGCTGAACTCACTTCTCACTGTCACTCACAGCCTTTCCAAAATAATGCATTCTGGTCTGGGTATTCTGAATTGACATCTCTGAACTAGAACTAGGGTCAGTTGCTACACAGCCTAAGATCATACCACCAGGCCCTTAAATACACGGTAGGATCTTTTCTAGAGTTAACTCTGATCCTTGCTGAAAGAAACAAAGATAACTAGGGAAGAGACTGTGTAATGATGTATATTAAGTTTTCTAAACTATTAAAGAATTTAGCTCACTACTGTATCTAGTTCATAAAGTCTTTTCATAGGTCCCATTCTATCTTATATCACATGCCTTCCATAATTATGGAAGAATCTCAAATTCAGTGTATCTCAAAGGGACTTAATATCTTGCTATCTTCAAACTTATTCTTCCTCCTCTAGTCTTAACGTATTATTGCACTTTCCTATTTGTCTAATTCAAAACCTGGGAGTCATTCTTAACATTTCTTTCTCACATGCCACATCTAATCAATCTTCAAAGATTCTTTGTTTTTCCTAATCACTATTGAGAATTCATCCCTTCATGATCATATGCTCAGCCACTGATTTATTTCCAGCCCTCATCTTTCCTCAAACTACTTAGGTAGCTTCCTGTTGGATTTATTGCTTTAGTTTCACCCTACGCAAATCCATTTTCCATAATGCAGATCTCAGAGTGATTTTTATCATTGCATTTGCCTTATCAAAACCCTTTCATAGTTTTGTATAAAACCCAAGCATATCTGTTTTACATAGAAGACATGTTAAAGCATTCACATTAGCATCTTTTACTGCTAATCTTCCACAGGATCATTTCTAGACAAAAGTTCTCAATCTTATCCATCAGGAAGCAAGCTAACCTTGATGTTTCAGCCCCTTTTGAATGTGTTATTCTTACTTTTAATAATACCCCATCCCTTGCCTTCCCAACAACTGCCAACTTCCACTTCAATAATGCTGAGAAGCTCAAATAGTACAGGTTATGGGTAGAAATATTTTGACCTAAGGGAGATTTAGATGCCCCTGAGGATGAATCATAACTGGTCAAAACAAGTCATGGCTGTCTCATCCCCCTTGGCCAGTGGTCTAAGCTATCTCTTTTCCCTTGGCTTAACGTTAGACATAAGATAGAGTTCTGACTAATAAAAGAAGGATAAGTGTGACACAGATAGGTTCCTTCCTCCAAAGAAAAAGTCTAATGAGGAAAAGCTCTTTATCTCTCTACTCTAAGTCTTTCTTTTTTTTCAAAAGCAGATGGGGTGCTTAAAGATACTATAGTCCTTTTGTCATCATGAGTGTCAAACATACCTGCTAAGATGTGTGGGAAAGAAACAAGAAACATGGGTCATCAGTGTCATCATTGATCTTGAGAATGACCTTACCTTGAATCACTTACCTCCTTATTCTGTGATGAAAATTAAAATGTTACTCTTAATTGGGTGCTCTGATACTTACAGCCAAACAAAATCTTAACTCATTCATTTTCAAAATTTTGTTGAAGCATTCCCTTTGCTATAAAGTATAAGAGTCCTGAATTTTTTTTTTCATGCTTAACATGGTAAATATCTCATTACTCATAATTTTATATATAATTGAATTAGGCCTTAAGTATATTGTAAATGCTATATTTTCCTTAAAATATGAGTTTTTTAATTTTGTTTTTATTTTAAAGGTGTGGGCTACAATTCAGAATGAGGTACTTAAGTGGTCATTATACAGGTGAAGTTTGGAACTCCCTTTGGGCCTCACTTTGTCTGGTTTGAGATCAGGTACCCTTATTGATGTTATGTGATCTCCCCACACTGGCAGTGTCCTGCTACAGCCAATGCTTTTCTTATAGTATTATGATAAATGTTCAGGATCTGCTGATGAGTGAGAATATGTCGTATTCAGTTTTTTGTTTCTGTGATAGATCACTGAATATGATAGACTCTAAATCCATCCAAGTTGCTGCAAAGTCCATAATTTTGTCCTTCTATATGGCTGTGCAATGTTCCACTGTGTATATATACCACTTTTTTTTTTTTTTTTTTTTTGCTATTGTGAATAGCACTACAAAAAAAAACGTGTCCACAGTTATCTTTTTTTGTAGAATGATTTGAGTTCTTCCAGGTATATCCCCAGAAGGGGGATTGCTGTAGCATATAGAAGATCAATTTCTACTAGCTTCTTTAGGATTAGCCACACTGAGCTTGAGTTTGAACTAGTTTGCACTCCCACAAACAGTGTAAAAGTGTTCCTTTTTCTCCATATCCTTGCCAGTGACTGGTTTTTGTTTCATTAATGATGGAGCTAGGTGGTATATCATTGTGGTTTTGTTTTGCATTTCTCTGATGATTAGTGAAGCTGAGCACTTTTCATGTCTTTTGGCTGCTCATATGTCTTCTTTTGAGAAGTATCTATTCATGTCTTTTGCCCATTTTTTTAATGGGGTTGTTTGTTTTTATCCCTTTAGTGCATTTGAGTTCTTTTTACATCCTGAATGTTAGGCCTTTGTCAGATATGTTGTTGGCAAATATTTTTTCACACTCTGTGGACAGTCTCCCTGTTCTTTTGGTGGTTTCTTTTGCTTTGCAGAAGCTTTTCAGTTTGATGAGGTCCCACTTCTCAATCTTATCTCTTATGGTTTTAGCTTTTGGATTTTGATCAGGAATTGGTTGCCTCTTGCAATATCTGTAGGGTGTCTTCTGCATTTTCTAAAATTCTTAAAGTTTAGGGTTTCATTTTTAGGTCTTTGACCAATTGGAGTTGATTTTTGTTTATGGTGATAGTTAGGGGTACTGTTTCATTCTTCTGCATGCGGTCAACCAGTTTTCCAAACTATTTATTGAATAGATTATCTTCTCCCCAGTGGTTGTTGTTGGAAGTTTTGTAGAAGATGAGTTAGTGGAGAAATTGAGGTTTTGCTTCTGGAATCACTATCCTGTTCCATTGGTTTATATGTCTGTTCTTGTACCAATACCAAGTTGTTTTGATTATTGTAGCTCTCTAACTAAGTATAAAGTCTGGAAGTGTGATGCCTCCTGCTTTTTTCTTTTGCTGAAGATTGTTTTGGCTATTTTCAGTCATTTATGTTTCCATATGAATTTCTCTAATTGTCATTTCCCGGTCTGAGAAGAATGATATAAGTAATTCAATGGGTATAGCATGGAATCTGCAGATTGCCTTGGGTACAATCTTAATTCTTCTAATCCATGAGCATGGAATATTTTTCAATTTGTATATTTCATATTTGATTTGTTTGAGAAGTGTTTTGTAGTTTTTATTTTAAAGATGTTTCATTTCTCTGGTTAGAAAGATGCTGAGATATTTTTTTCTTTTCTTTCTCTTTTTTTTTTGGAGGTTATTGTGAATGGGAATGTACTTTTTATTTGGTTATGTGCCTGTTTGCTGTTGGTGTACATGAATACAACTATGTTTTGCATACCCTGAGTTTTTGCCAAAGTCCTTTATCAGCGCAAGGAAGTTTTTGGCAGATTCTCTTAGATTTTTGAGATATAGGATTATATCATCAGCAAAGACGGATAACTTGACTTTTTCTTTTCCTATTTGGATATCTCTGAGTTCCTTCATTTCCCCGATTGCCTTAATTAGGACTTCCAACACTATGTTGAACAGGAGGGGTGAGAGTGGGGAGTCTTTTCCTGTTCTGGTTTATAGGGGAAATCCTTCCAATTTCTGTCTGTTTAGAAATATGCTTCCTGTGGTTTTACTGTAGATAGCACTTACTATTTTGAGGTATGTTACCTCTGTGCCTAGGTGTTCAAGGGTTTTTATCAAAAATAGGCTGAATTTTATTAAAAGCTTTCTCTGCAGCTAATGATATAAACATGTGATTTTGTTTTTGCATCTGTTGATTTATTTAATAACATTTATGGTCTTACAGATGATGAACCAGTCCTGCATCCCAGGGATGAAGACTATTAGGTCATGGTGGATGATTTTTTAGATGTGTTGTCGGACCTGATTTGCTAGAATCTCGTTGAGAATTTTTGGATTTATGTTCATCAGAGATACTGGCCTGTAGATCTCTTTCTTTGCTGGATCTTTACCTGATTTGGATAATATTGTGATATCAACTTTATAAAATATTTTGAGGAGAGTTCTGTCTTTCTCGATTGCCTGAAATACTTTCAGTAGGATTGGAATTAGCTCCTCCTTGTATGTTTTGTATAATTCTGCTGGAAATCCATCTGGTCTAGGGTTTTTTTTTTTTTTTGTAGGTAGTTTTCTTATGACGGAATCAATTTCCTGGGTTGTTATTGGTATATTTAGGATCTCAATTTCTTCTGGTTTCAACCTTGGGAGGTTGTTGACATCAGAAAATTCTCCATTTCATTTAGGTTATTGAGTTTGTTTCCACACAGGTATGCATGGTAATCCCTGATAATCATTTGTATTTCTTCAGGGTCAATTGTGACATGATCTTTTGCATTTCCAATTGTGTTTATTTGGGCTATGACTCTCCTTTCCTTGGCCATTATGGCTAGGGGCCAGCAATTTTGTTTATCTTTTCAAAGAACCAGTTTTCTGTTTCATAGATTTTTTTTCTATGATATTTTTGTCTTCTATGTCCCATATTTGGGCTTTTACTTTGGTTATCTGGATCTTCTGCTAAAGTTAGGGTTTTGGTGGTCTTGCCTTTCCAGCTCCCTTGGGTGATTTGTTAGGACCTTAACTTGTTCTCTTTTTATTTTCTTGATGTGTGTTCATAGAGAAATAAATTTCCTTCTAAGTACTGTTTTCATGGCATCACAATGGTTTTGGTAAGATGTTATTACATTTTCATGTGTTCCCAGAAATATATTAACTTCTTTTTTGCTTTCTGTGTTGACCCAGGAGTTATTCAGCATCATGCTTTTTAATGTCCATGTCTTTGTGGGGTTTGGGGGGAATTTTGTTGGTGGTGGTATTTATTTTTATTCCACATGATCTGAGAAGATGCATGGCAGTATTTTAATCTTGTGAAATTTGTTTATGCTTGATTTGTGGCCAAGGATGTGGCTAAACTTGGAGTACATTACATGTGGTGATTAGTAGAATGTATATTATGTGGTTGTTGAGTGGAGTGATCTGTATGGATCTACTAAGTCCACTTGATCAAGTGCCAAGTTGAGATTCTGGATCTGTTTGCTGATTTTTTGCCTCAGTGATCTATCTAGGGTTGCTAGTAGGGTATTTAAGTATCTAGTTATGATGATGTTAGAGTCTGTATCTTTTTTAGTTTATTTAGTCGTTTCTTTGTAAAAGTTGGTGCTTCTGTGTTAAGTGAATACATGTTTAGGATGGATATTTTGCGTTGATGAATTGAACATGTTAACATTATGTGGTGTCCTTCTGTATCTTTCTAATTTTTGATAGCTTGAAGGTTATTTTGTCTGATATTAAGATCATGACTCCTGCCCTTTTTTGTCTCTCATTCACCTGAATGTTTGTTTTCTATCCTCTAACTTTAAGACTGTGGGTGTCCTTTGTAGTGAGGATGTGTTTCCTGGAGGCAGCATATGATTGGGTCGGTTTTTTAAAATCCAGTTTTCCATTCTATATCTTTTCAGTGGTGCATTTAGTCCATTCATGTTCAGACTGATTATTGAGATGTGAGAAATTTATCTCTGTCATGAGGCTCATATAAAGTTTTTGTTTGCTTGTTTTCTTTTAAATTTGGGGTTGATATATGTGCGTGTGCTCAGTATTGCAGTTGCGATGCACACTTGTTTTCTTTCTGTTTTCCTGCATTCTTGTGAAGTGCATGGTTGTTATTTTTTCCCTTCTGTGCTTAATACCTTCTTAAGTGTCTCCTGCAGAGCTGGTCTGGAAGCAGCATAAACTCTTAGGGTTTGGATATCCAGGAAGAATTTTAATTCTCCATCTCTGATGAAACTCATCTTAGTTGGGTAGGAAATTCTTTGTTGGAATTGTTTATCTTTAAGAACTTTAAAGATTGGACTCTAGTCTCTTCTAATCTGTATTGTTTCTGCAGATAAGTCTGCTTCTTTTGTAAGTGGTCTTCCCTAGTAGGTAGTCTGATCATTCTCTCTCACTGTCTTTAGGATTTTTTCTTTAACACCTACTTTGTGTAAGCAAATTTCTATGTATCTAGTGGTTGGTTCCAGGGAGTCTCTGAATCTCTTGTGTTTAGATGGTCACATCCCTGATGAGATGAGGAAAGTTTTCTTGGGTGATCTCATGTTATATGGTGTTCTCTGTCTCCTTTTCTGCTTCAGGGATACCAATCAGGTGTAAATTCAGTCTCTTAATAAAATCACACATCTCTTAAAGACTTTGTTCAATCTTTTTAAGTTTTCATTCTATGTTAGAACAGATTGGGTTAGTCCTATATTTTGGTCTTCAAGCTCTCAGTTCCTTCTTCTGCTTTCTATGTTTGTCAGTTTATTTATTTCATTAACAGTATAATTTATGACTAGCATCTCTGTAATTAACTCTTCCAAGTTTTTAATCTTGACTTTATTGGTTCTTATTCATCTCCTCCAACCATTCTTTGTTCTCTGCCTTTATGGTCTGAAATGAGTGAATCTGGGCCCTCCTCATTGCTTTAGTTCTTAAGTCTGTATTCTCTTGTCCTTTTAGAGCTCTTTGGGTTACCTGTTTTTTCATTGATTTTTTTCTTCATTTGTGATGGAATTTTCTTTACTTTGCTCAGTGAGAGAGGGAATAGTTTTCACTTCTGTTTTTTCAACCCCCATTCTTCCTAAGGTAAAACCTCTGGGTTTGTTCAGTTTTAAAGCTATATTGGGAAGGGGAGCTGTGCTGTTCTTTTGCAGTTTTTAGATTTGAATAAGGTGTATTGGGGGTGCAGATATCCAAAAGATGTCTGAAGATCATAGTGTTCACCCACATCCCACCATCTCACAATATGTCCATGTAATGGAAACATATGTATATCTCCAGGTACAAAATAACATAAGGGAAAGAAAAATAACTGAGAAAGAGAGAAAGGAGAAGAAAATACAATGAAGAAAAGGAAGTAGAGAAGGGAAAACAGACAAACAAAACAGTAAAAAGGAGAAGGAAAAAAATACAAAAATGACCTTAAACTGACAATATGAGGACCTTTTCACACTCATTTATCCTTATGTGAAAAAAAATAAGAAGGAATAAAACAAAATGAAACACACAGACATCCAGCAAATAGAGAGAGCAGGGGACAAAAATAAAAAGAAAAATTGCAGCAACTTAGATGGATTTAGACTCCATAATACTCAGTGATCTGTCACAGAAACAAAGAACTAAGTACCACATGTTCTCACTCATAAGTGAAATCTGAACATTTACCATAATACTATTAGAAAGAAATTGGCAGTAGCAGGATACTGGGAAGAGGAGGGCACAACATTAATAAGGGTATCTGATCTCAAACCAGGCAGAGTATAGACCAAAAGGATGCCCAGACTTTACCTGTATGATGTCCACGTGTATGACTAATACTGAATTGTACCATACTTCTTTAAAACAAAATATAAATTAAAAAAATAGAGGTAATACAAAAGGTATTAAAAAGGTAATACAAAAGATTTTGTAACCCTTGTTCACTCTCTTGTAGCAGTTTCTGAAATTACGAGTTCCTTGTTGGCATGACCCAAGCACCACTGTTCTTGGCTTGCAGCAGAAAAGAGAGGGCTCTGATCTCTAGATCTGTCCTTCTGCTCACGATAGGATCAGAGTGAGTTTATGAACCACCCCAACAGATCTACCTGTGTTCAACCCTCTCTGTGTGCACCAACCAGGTTGCTCCCCTCCTGGATTACATGTCTTGCAATCACTGGGGAAAGGGAGATGGATCAGTTTAAAACTCACCGCCACCCATCAGCTGTGGGCTGGATTCTTCCTCCCAAATTGCACCATAGTCCCACAAATGTTCTAGTGTGGAATGGGTGACTGGGTCTCCTCGGTGGGCCTATCTCTCTGGGAGTACTGCACCATGTATATCCTCTCTGGATTGATAGTGATCAACTTCAGAGACCTGCTGAATTCACCCCTCAATCACAGTGAGTATCTCCCCTGGTCACGTGGACAGGCTGGAGCTTGTCTCTGCTGGAGTTCCAAGACAAAGGCGGTGGTGGACTCT
Organism: Cephalopachus bancanus; assembly: GCA_027257055.1. Taxonomy (NCBI): domain Eukaryota; kingdom Metazoa; phylum Chordata; class Mammalia; order Primates; family Tarsiidae; genus Cephalopachus; species Cephalopachus bancanus. The sequence goes on along the minus strand of JAPVLO010000024.1, from coordinate 7,114,481 downwards.
TTGCATCTTCTCCTTCACTGAGTCTTGAGGACTAGTTCTTCCACTGTATTTTCTCCATGGTTCCCATTGCCAATGTCCGATCAGGTGCCAGGCTGTGGGGGCAGGTGGTGCCAAGCAGCGGCTGTTTTTTGCCACTTTCTTCCGGGTAGGGTCTTAGAGATTGTTTAAAATGTGAGTTGTTTATGTGCAAGAAATATAATTGGCATTCAGCTACTTGACCCTAAATTAAACTTAACTGAAGCTGTTCTAGTATAAATTCAAAAAGTCATTATTATAAGACGTATCAATTAGGATATGTTCAGTTTCAAGCAAGTAATAGGAAATTCTCAAAATGGTTTGAACACAAAAGAAATTTATAATCTCAAAAAACAAACAACAATAAAAAGAATTTGATAAGTAGGCCAAACTTCTATTGTTTTAAGCCAGGGCTCTGGCTCATATTCTCTGCAATCCTCTTGGCTCTATGCTCTGTGTGTTGAAGTCCTGCATGTGTTGGTAACCTACGGCTGCAGCAGCTCTAGTTCTTACATACAATGGTTCCAGGCATTACTTCCAGCAGGCTTTTTTTTGCCTCATTGGACAGAATTCCATCACATGCTTATCATTAAGTTCAATTTTTGGAAAGGAAAATAAAACTGCCATGAGTTGAATTAGAATCCTCAAAATCCACAACCTATGTTTGAGCTGGGACTAACCTCTCCTGAAACATATGTATGGAGAGGAGAATGGACACATGGATACAAGTAACATTATGTCAGAAAGAAAAAAAAGTCAGATGTTGGGAAGCAGACAGGTATTGTCACTTACAACCTGCAAATAAAACCAGGCAGAGTTATTTAGCTGATATTTGATGATGCCAGAAAGTGTATTTCATACAGTTCTCAAATTTTCAGTAAACATTGGTGTTCATTTCAAAAGAGCAGTATTATTTTAGCATCACGAAGCTCACATATACATTGTAAAATTTGAAGGAAAGATTTTCACTAGGCAAAATTGTATGAACTAGAATTTCAACTGAAAAGGAGTACTGAAATGTAAGACAAAGATTGAAGTGGCTCTGAAGATGTCCAAGTGTAATGCCACAAGGCTCTTATTCTCTTGCAATTCCACCAGTAATTTAATCTGAAATTAAATATTTGGAAAATTGAATAATATTTTAAAGAATAACAGTATTTAAAATGTAGTGCTTTGAACAATGAACATTATTACAAAAGAAAATATTAAGGATCTTAATTATTATAAAGATATATCATTCATCTATGAAAAAAGTCAAAATTATTTTAAACTAGAAAATATATTTCTAATTGTTACCTAAAATCCATGTCATATTGTCATATTTTGCCTCATATTAAATAATATAGTTTTGTATATTTTTAAATTTGTTTTCTTTTTTCATTTTGACTCTCTCTTTACTGCAAGTTATAATAAAAGAACCAAGGACTAATTAAATATTAAGCTACATAAATGTGATAAAAATAAAACATCATTGCAAATACTAGTGGAGAGTCTTTATAAACAATATAATCATAATTGAAAAATATCAGTTTTGCTAGAATCTTTTGAATATAAGTTTTAAGAGCAGGGGAATAGGTTTTTATTTGTTAGAAACTAATATCAGAAATAATTCTGAATGTGACAAGGCATCATTGTGCCAGCAGCTTTTCAAATAACCCCAGTATGAAAGAGGAAAGTTCTTTTACTTATTTAAATATACAGACCTATTACATTAGATTACATTTTAAAACAACACAATTTTTTTCCTCATTTCATTAGTGCATGAAACTGTGTCTACATAATAAAATTTAACTAGGAAATTGAATTAGAAAATTTAGGATGCAAAAGAGAATTATTTACATACTAATCTATGATCCCCCATTTCATCATTTGACAACTTCACCTCTTCAATACCATCATCTATATTGTTATCCATGCAAAAAAATGAGGTTGAAATGATAATTCAGAATACTTAATTGAAAAGATAATTTACTTTTAGTCTCTAGAAACTTAATTCACACTGTCTTTTATGCACAAATCCTAAGATGAAAGGATCATTAGTTATTTATTGCTTCTTCATTTAGTCAGCAATTTACCAAGTGTCAGACAATATGCTAGGTGCAACTGAAATAAAGACAATGACAAAATCATTGCCTTCAAATAATTCTAAGCCAAGTGGAAGAGATAGACAAGTGAATAAAGAGATACAAAATTGCTTGCTACATTTGATAACTAGTGTAGAAAAGTTCCTGTTAGAAGGTCAAAGAAGTGGGGGAAAGAAAAGTAGGGGAAGGCTTCACAAAGGAGGTGATTCTTAACCTGATCCTTGAAGGATTACTAGAACATCAGAAGATAGAGGACAAGATAAGAAAAAGGAGATTTCCAGGATGATGAGGCTTTGTGATCACAGATAGCTTAGCAAAGCTTGAACACAGGATATAAGGGAATAAATATACAATATATAAGGGAATCACAAAAGAAGAGTCTGACTGTAGACCAGATTATGAAAGGCTTTAAATATCAAGTCAGAGAGACTCATAGGAAATGGGCATCATTGTAGAATTTAAACAAGCAAGGGATATATTTGGGGTTTTGATAGAACCTTTTTAACAATTCTGTATAAAATAAATTTTAAAGGAACAAGATTGGAGGCAGTTATGATATATTGCAACAGTACATGTGAGAAATTGTCAGCTAAATAGTGTATAAGCCAAAGAAGATAGATAGGAAAAATAATGGAGTAGATCTGAAAATGCCCAAGGAGGTAAAATAGACAAAACTTAAAAGACAGTTTTGATGTGAGAAATTAAGGTGGGATAGGAGAATTTTTTTTAGCTTATATAGTTGCATTCAATTTACTGAAGAATTACAGAAAGAAGACCAAGGTGAATTGTTGTTGCTTTTTTTGTTGTTGTTTGTTATTTTTGTTTTTTTGAGAGTGAGGAAGGAAAAAAAGATACGTTTAGTCATGCTCATTAGTCAGAAATGTTTTTTGTGATGTTTTTTGTGATGGTTTTCAAAATGTTCAACAATCAGTTCAACAGGAGAATCAGGTGAGGTCAGCTGAGAAGGAAGTACTTTCCTAGAGCCACCTGTGCTGTCAGATCATTAGTTAGTTGTGGGACATTTGAGACAAGACATCGCAAGGAGGAGGTTGTGGTCACAGGGCTCAGGCAGTGGTTATTAACTAATTGTTGTGATAGCATTTTAAATTTTTAGCAACTATTATAGCCATAGTACCTATAAGCTAATATCATCCCTGAATGAAGTGAGAAGATAGATGGTAAATTTTTGAAAAATTGTAGTTCTTTCCACGTTTTCAGGTATCGGGGCAGAATGTCTTTGGTGGAGAATGCTCTTTTGAATGACAGTGCTTTAGTGGATATTTTATTTGTGCAAAGGTAAGACTCAGGATCAAGGCCTACTCTGGAAGGTAGAGTTTGAGGCAAAAGAAAGAGAAAACACTTTGAATAATAAAGCAAAACACTTTATCATATACTGGAAACAAGACATTTTTCCCCAAAGAATTATCTTGATACTGGGAGAGTCTCGGCTTCCTCTAAGGGTCAATAAAGAAAGAACATTAAAAGGGGATGAGTGGGTCCCAGCAAAACAATGGCTGAAAGACAGTCAGCAGGGCAGTGCTAGGGAAAGGTGGAATAAATGTCAAGTATGGAGTGAAAGGGCTTGGACATGGTTACGCAAAACGAAGAAGCAGTGATTCGGTGGCCAGGAGCAACAAAACAGATTTCAACACAATAACTAACAAGCACCAATTTAAGTTCCCTCTGAGGACATTTAGGATAACTTGGGAGGGAATTCTAAGTCCTGATTTGCCTGAAGTCAAGCAGAATGAAGGTACCGGCTATGGTTAAATAGGTATTAAATGAAAGAAACACCTGGACAGCTTAGGGAAAACTTGAGTAACACATAGATATGCATTGAAGAAAACTGTGAAATCTAAAGGCTTAGGAGTCTTAGGGTAAGAGATAATTTATACTTGCATAGGGTTCAATGATTTTGAATTTGTAGAATTAGGAGGACTAGGAAGGAATTCCATCAAATGCTAGTATCTATGGAACAGATGGAAAAAGAAACACCTTGAGGAAAACAAAAAACAATCAACAAGTCTTAAATGTAGAAGATTTGGAGCATTGAATTTTTGAAGAAATGAAAAAAATAATTGAAAGCGATCACAGTCTAGGCAAGTTAAGTAAGATAGGAATGAAAAGAATCAATAGCATTCAGTCATAAGAAAGCTGTTAGTAGGGAACGTGGGAGAGGGCCCCCAGTGAAGTAGTGATGGCTATAACCTATTTGTAGTGAGTTGAGGAATGAAAGAGTGGTACGGGGAATGAAATCACAAATTTAGACCATACTCTTGTTAAATGGGTGTAAAAAAAATTGTGGGGGGTGACAATATAAAGCAAGAACTAAAGAAATTACTGGTTTAAGGGAAGTATTTCTTTTAAGATGGGATAAAACTAAACATAATTAAATGACGATGAAAGCTATGAGAGAGCAAGGAAGATCATGAGAGAGCCGAGAAGACATAAACAGTGATGGGAGATCTCAGAAGAGTTAGTGAGTGATGGCAAACCAAACACAATTAAGGAGGTGACACTGAGCAGGAAAACGTACCTGTTTCCCTTTACCATAATCTTTATCTCTTTATTTCCTGTTTCAGAGCTAGAAAATACAGAGTGCTACAATAAATGAGAGATTGCAAGAGTGTTTTTTCAATAAGTTATTGTATTAATAACAAAAATTGTCTTGCACAATTTAAAAAATAGTTTTTCATATCTAAGGCAATATTTTGTATGGGAGAGTTATTCCTCTAGGATGCTATTTGAATAGGAATTCTGTTTTAAGAATCAGCGTGTAAGTCATTCAGCCTCAACACTGTCATCAGTAGGATGATTATGGAAGATCATTTCATTTGCCTAATTTTTCCATTAGAAAAATGGTAAGGTGCTTTAAAAAGGAAGAATTTCCATTTCACTGATCCCTATAAGAATGGCGCTTTGTATATTTTTTTAAAACTTTAGCAATTATGTGGTTCTCAAAAAAAAGGTAAGGCGAATGGATGATTTATGTACATGTGAGTTTATAAATGGATGAATCATATAACTGAAAATAAGCATACCACAGTAGTTAAGAGAGTGGATTATAAAACTAGACTGCTAGGATTGAATCTTTTTCTGAAATAAAGAAATAATAATAGTATTCAGTTTACAAAATAGTTGGCAAAGTATATATAGACAGACACATAAAGTGTATATATATGTGAGTAACACTTAGAGCTGTTCCTGGTATACAGCAAGTGTTTTAGGAATATTTGAAATTATTATAAAATGCATTTGGGGTGGCTAAGAAACATATTTCTCCTAAGACATAGAGAAACACCTTCACTGAAAATACTCAAGAAACAACTAGAAAACAAAATTATCAAACTGGATGTTTTCTTGAATTCACTAAAACTATAGGATTCTTAGATTTGTATAAGCTTCATATTAAAAATATAAATAAAGTACCAATATTTATTTAACCCAAGACAAGCAGTAAGTAAATAAATCCAAAGCCTCCAGACCACCTACCTGATCAAGATCATCACAACTTGGAAAATCAACTTAGATATATTATATGTGTTTAAAGTGTGTATTGTGGCAAATACCACCGAAAGGAATTTGAACAGCAGGTGCTTGTTATTAAAGTCAGTCCCTGACAGTTTTTTGTGCACCTGGCTGACCTCCTCCGAGGTAAACAAGTCGCTGAAAATATGGAAATCCAGTTATGAATCTCCATAGAGCCCTATGAGACTCCTGGATGGGTACAGAGTAGATATGCATATACCAAACTGGTGACATTTTGATAATACATTCTTTTGAAAGTGACATCAAGAAAGGGAGACCTTTACCAGCTCTGTCTTGGAATGTCAGTGTGGTGCTTCAGGGATTTACTGAACTCCTTATCCTGTTGAACTTTTAACCTTCATTGATCTAAAATTCTTGTTCTAAAACAAGAAATGATAGACTAAAGCTGCTTTCTCTCATAAATTCCTCAAGGAGAAACAGAGACATACAGTCATAAATGATTAATTTTCTGCCTTTTAAGATGAAAGTAGTGGTATTTTGTACAACGTCTGCAACCTTATTATTGCTTAATTTTTTCTCTATATACTACCTAAGAATTATTATACTACAATGAGATTAGGAATTGGTATTTAGAAACCTAATGGAGATTTAGGAGAGTGGCAAAAACTGACTCACCTAAGAAAATAATTCACTTTCTAAATGCATGTCAAAGTTATAGTCGAGTGACAGTTGTTAAGTAACAGATGATCCAAACATTTCCAACTTCCTCTAATGAAGATTGCCAATTGAATTGGAGCATGGTTTGGTAAATAACTCCACTGACTTGAACCAAGTACTAACAAACCACAATTTTCATCTTAACATGGGACACTTAATGGTTTCTTTCCATATTTTTAAAAAGAAAATTGTATTGAGTACATTTAAGGTAAACAACATGATGTTATAAGTTACATACATACAGTAAGTCATCACTTGACATTGTTGGTAACTTCTTGGAAACTACATGTAAGTAAACGATATATAATTAAACCAATTTTGACATGTACTAATTGATATAAAAAACAGTCAGGCTCCTATTTATCTCTGGTCACAAAAACACCATCAAGCTTCTAAATACCCCAAACACTCCTAATATTAAATGTTAAAATAAATGTGTCATCACTTGATGTTGTCGATAAGTTCTTGGAAACTACACGTAAGTGAAACAATATATAATTAAACCAATTTTACCATAAGCTAATTGATATAAGCAAGAGTTAAGGTCCTATTTATTTCTGGTCACAAAAACATCATCAAATTTCTAAATAAACACCCAAAACACTTCTAATATTAAACGTTAAAATAAATGTGAATTACACATACATTTAAGAAATAATGGCTGGGTGCAGTGGCTCATGCCTATAATCCCAGCATTTTGGGAGACAGAGGTGAGAGGATCGCCTGAACCCACAGGTTCAAGACCAGCCTAGGCAACACAGCCTAGGCAACACAGCAAGACCTTATCTCTACAATAAATCAAGAAAACAATAGCTGGACGTGTGCCTGTGGTTCCAGTTACCTGGAAGGCTGAGGTAGAAGGACCACCTGAGCCCAGCATGTTGAGGCTGCGGTGGCTGTGAACATGCCACTGCACTCCAGTCTGGGCAATGGAGTGAGGCTCCAACTCAAAAAAAATCATAAACATAAACATAAATAAATATTAATAAAAACAAGTAAGATTTTTATTTACCCACGTATTCCAGTTCAGGGTTACTGATGTCTAGAGTCTCTCCAGGCAGTGCAGGACACAAGGTGGGCACCAGCCTGAATAGACACCATTCTACTGCAAGGGTACATTCACACACATACCCCCACACTCACTCAGATGGAGACAATTTAGACACACTAATAAATCTAATGTGCACATTTTTGAAAAGTGGGAGCAAACAGGAGTACCCAGAGAAAACCCAGGCAGATATGGGAAGAATGTGCCAACTCCACATGGACAGTGGTCCAGGCCAGAAATAGATTTTTTTCTCATCGATATTATGAGGAAACAACATTGAGCCTATTATAGGACATTAATCAAGATCTGCTATAGATAATAAAATGATTACAAAATTGTAACAAACTAACATATCCATCATCACCACAGTTCCACATTTTTCCTTCTTGTGGCAAGGGTAGCTATAATATACTCATTTACCAAAAATCCTGAAAATATAATATACTACTATTAACTGTTCTTCATGTTGTACAGTAGATCTTTTGACTTGTCCACCTTACATATTTGCTACTTTGTAGCCTTTGATGTACATGTCCCCATTTCCTCCCTTACACCTCAACACTAATAAACACTTTTATTTTCTCTATATATTTAACTTTTATTTAGATTCCATATATGAGTGGGATCATGCAATATTTTTCTTTCTGTGTCTGGCTTATTTCACTTAGCATAATGAATGAAGGATGCCACATTGTAGCAAAGGGCAGAATCTCTTTTTAAGGCTGGATAATATTTCCGTATATATATATATATATTATATATAATATATATATATAATATATATATTAGGTTAATGCATAAGCATATAACCCTTGGTTTTGGCATAGCAACACTGTGGTGTTAGGAGTTTGTTGTTTGGATGACAATATTGTGCTTGTAAATATGCTTTGCATTTTGCAGATTTGAAGAAAGTGCTATTTGTGGGCTAAATAAGATGGAGTGTCAAGTGGAAAAAAAAACCAAACACTTCTTATATATTCTTCTCTTTGAGTTTAACAGATAAGTAAAGACAGCAGAGGTGGCTCGAAACATTTGTGCCATGTACAGAAAAAATGCCATTTGGGAAAACATGGCAAGAAAATGGTTTTGTCATTTCAAAGAAGGTCATTTAGTCCTGAGTAATTCTCCACATTCAGAAGATCAACGAACTTTGATGAAGACCATTTAAATACGTTAACCTATGATGATCCACGTCAGTCACCCTGAGAATTGGCAAATGTAGTGAACTGTGACAAGTCAACCATAGTGTAACATTTGAATTCCATGAACAAGCAAAAAATGCTACAAACTTATACATCAACTATATATATGTATATATGTGAATATATATACACATATAAAATCTGTGTGTAATGTGTGTATACACCCTCCCACACACACACATATGCCACAGTTTATTTATCTATCTGTTCACTGATGAACAACTATGTTGGCTTCATATCTTGGCTACTGTGAAATATGCTGCAATGAACATGGTAGTGCAGATACGTTCAGGAGATTATGATTTCATCTCCTTTCCATTTATACACAAAAAAGGATTGCTGGGTCATATCATAGTTGTATTTTTAATTTTTTTGGATTCTCCATACTGTTTCCATAATGGCTGCACCAATCCATATTCCCACCAACAGTGTACAGGGTTCTCTTTCTCCACATCCTTGTCAACCCTTGTTATTGTAGTCTTTTTGACAACAGCTATCTAACAGGTGTGAGGTGATATCTTACAGTGGTTTTGATTTGCATTTCTCTGATGATTAATGATGCCCAAATAAATATCCAATCCTAAAGGAAACATAAGGTTCTGAATATGTGTATAAAGTTATATCTATACAAATCTTTGTCTATATATGGAAAACAATTTTTTTAAATGTAATTTTTTTTTTTTTTGAGTTGGAGTCTCACTCTGTCGCCCAAACTGGAGTGCAGTGGTTGCTCCCGGCCACCGCAGCCTTGACCTGCTGGGCTCCGGCGATCCTTCCACCTCAGCCTTCCCAGTAGCCGGAATTACAGGCACGCACTACCACGCCCGGCTAATTTTTTGATTTATTGTAGAGATGAGGCGGGTCTCGAACCAGGCGGGTCTCGAACCCACGGGCTCAGGCAATCCACTCACCTCAGCCTCCCAAAGCGTGGGATTACAGTCTGAGCCACCGAGCCCAGCTACATGTAATTTTCAATTAAAAATTTTTTCTAACGAATTTCCTTCACCTTTATTCTAACTAAAATGAATGAAGCATGGCTTCTCTATCAAAAAGTAAATAGAGATAATGTTTGTGAATCAAACATTGCATAAGGGTCTAATATCCAGAATATATAAATACTATAACTCTTAAAATTTAATAACAAAAAGACAAAAAGCCCAATATAAAATGGAAAATGACTTGAATAGGCATTTCTCCAAGGAGATAAAAATGTTCAGTAAAACATGAAATGGTGCTCAACATAACTAGTAATTAGGAAAATGAAAATCAAAATTAGTATGAAATATTACCACATACCCATCAGGATGAGTATAGTTTAACAATTGAAAAATAACAAGTATTGGTGAGGATGTAGAGAAATTGGAACTCTCATACATTGCTGTTGATGATGTAACTGGCTTTGCCACTGTGGGAAAAGTTAAACAGTATGACAAAAAAAATTTAAACATAAAATTACCATATGACCCCACAATTCCACTCCCAGTCATATTCCCAAAAGAATTAAAAACAGGTACTCAAACAAATACACATATAAATGTTCATAGTAACACTATTTATAATAGCCAAAAGGTGTAACAACCCAAATGAATGGATGGATAAATGAATAGATGAATGAATAAACAAATTGTTGCATATGTATACAATGGAATATTATTTAACCAGAGAAAAGAATAAAGTATGGGCCTTTGCTGCAGCATGGATGAATTTTGGTAACAGTATGCTAAGTGAAAGCAGCCAGATATAAAAAGTTACATAGAGTCAGAAGGCAGATTAATGGTTGCCAGAGCCTGAGAGAGGAATGGGGAGTAAGAAATAACATCATATGTACAGGGTTTTCTTTTGGTGTGATGAAAATGGTTTGAAACTAGATAGAGGTGGTGGTTCTACAGCATAGTAAATGTGTTAAATGTCACCAAAATGTTCACTGTTAAATGGCTAACTTTATGTTACGTGGATTTCACTTTTTTTTTTTTTTTTTTGAGTTGAAGTCTCACTCGGTCGCCCAGACTGGAGTGCAGTGACCGCTCCCGGCCACCGCAGCCTCGCCTGCTGGGCTCCAACGATCCTTCTGCCTCAGCCTTCTGAGTAGCCGGAATTACAGGCATGCGCTACCACGCCCGGTTGATTTTTTTATTTATTGTAGAGATGAGGTCTCGCTGCCCAGGAGGGTCTTGAACCCGCAGACTCAGGCAATCCACTCACCTCAGCCTCCCAAAGGCGTGGGATTACAGGCTGAGCCACCGAGCCCAGCTTGGATTTCACTTTTTAAAAATCAAGTCAGGCAACCCCCTCAGGTCCACTCCCACTGCGGGATCTTTTCTGCCCTCCCAATAAATACAGCTTTCAAAAAAAAAAAATGAAGTCAGATAGCACTCTTGCATGTATTTTTATTCCAGCCCTCTCACCTTCTCAAGCATTACTTTTTAACTCATCATATTTTCAGCTTTTCTTCCCATTTTAATGTTTTATTGACATATAATTCACATACTATAAAATGCACTCATTTAAAGTAAGCAATATACTTATTTCTAGTATACTCACAGAGTTGTGTAATTCTCTCCATAATCTAATTATAGATCATTTTTTTCAACCCATTAGCAGTCACTTTCCATTTTACCCCTTTCCACACATTCTCCAGACCTAGGTAACCACTGATTGACATTCTTTATCTACAAATTTGTCTAATCTGTACATTTCAAATGAGTGGAATAATAAACTGTAAACTTTTGAGGTTGACTTCTTTTCCTTGTATAATGTTTTCAAGGTTCGTCCATATTTAACATGTAAGAATACTTCATACCTTTTATAGCTGAATAATATTATATTGTATGAATACTACCTTTTTAATTCATTCATGCATTGGTAAACATCCAGACTCTTACTACTTTTTGGCTACTATGAATAACACAGCTATATTCATGTACACATTTTTGGGTGGGCATGTTTTTCTCTTGAGGATATACCTAGGAGTGAATTTTTAGGTCTTAGGATAACTCTATAATTTTTTAGAAATTGTCAAGCAGTTTTTCAAAGTGGCTGCACTATTTTACATTTCTCAGTTTATTATAATTCAACTTTTCTCTCTGTACCTAACTTTTGTATTTAAAATCAACCAGTAGAAGATTTTTTCTACCCCTCTCTCTTAGGGTTTCACCTAAATTTCAGGTTTAGGATTATGGAAATGGAGGATAGTGATAATTTGAAAAGGCAAAAGAGTGATTAAATTGAGTAGGAAAATAAAGGTATGTTACTTGGTTAAGTTAGTTCAAAGACATAGAAATCTGTACCTGATATATGCAAATTTAATTAGAATAATGTTTGTGTGCACACAGGTACAATTATTGTTAATTTTAAAACCTTAGTAGTTGTATTTCAGGAAATAGCTATTCTACTTTTAATTACTGGATGAAAACATTCTTGAGGCTGTGAGATTAGCTGTTTAAATGATAGACGGCACAGTGTTTGGCAAGCTTGAGAAGCCATGGTTTAGGAGGAGAGTTGAAACATTGACTAAGATAATTGGAAGCAAACAAGGAGACTGAAAGAACCATGGACATTTGGATAAAGAGATTTAAAGAAGAATCTTGGTCCAGATTTGTAGGACATTTGAAAAGTCACTATATAGTGTAAAGGAAGCAGGTGGCAAGGTTAAAACAGAGGTCAAATTGATTATTTAGCAGCAGTTTTGAGAAATTACTGAAGTCAGGCAGGACTATAGTCTGCAAGTGAAAAGATATTAAACCTGGCCAGTTGGAAGACACTGGCTCTGAGGTTTGGCAGCTAGTGTACTTGGTTAAGAGAATGATTGATAAAAGTCTGCATCTTGCTAAAACGTTGATTGGAAAATGTTTAGAGTAGAGTAGAAAATGGACACTTGTGAAGACGGGTCTTTGGTCTGCTGTTGTATTCATCTTTTATACAGATTGATGATAAAAGAAAAGAAAATCAATTTAGATGATTAAAGAAACTCACTCCTTCCAGCCATCCAGACTGGGTCTGCAGTCTCCAAACATACTTGGTGATAGGAATTACCTGGCAGCAACAAGAAAATATCTTTCACTAAACAGAAGGTTTTTCAAAGACCATTCAGTCAAGTAAACAGCTACCTCATTAACCAAACTGGGAAAGATTCCAAATGTTCACAAAATAATTGTATTCAACACCTAGAGGCACATCTCAAGCTTCTTTCATAGGCTGTCTCCCTTTTAGCTGTGTTAAAGCAGCCCATCATTTTTTCTAGGTAGTATTTTAACACACTTTTTGTTTTTTACTTCAGATAAAGCATGACGGACCGTGATAAAGAAAATTATGTATTAATTCCCATCACCAAAAACAAATAAATAAAAAAGACACGTTCAGATATTTCATGCTTCCATAGAGCTTGGGGATGAATTCCAAGGCATTCATTTAAATGAGTTCACTTCATTCTTTGTTTAGCTATGTGTGCAAGCCGAACCACTCAGATTGCAGAAGACATATAATTACCGTGTCTATTCTAATTCTAAAAATCACTTTAAATCCTTTCTGCAAGTAATGATTTCAAAAAGTAACATTCCATTTTTTAAGTTTAGTTCCCAAGTCCATATATCCATATATATACGTTGTGTGTGTGTGTGTGTGTGTGTGTGTGTGTGTGTGTGTGTGTGTGTGTTTCACTACACCTTGATTGGAAAAAAAATGGTTGCTTAATATTTTTGTAGCAATTAAGAGAATTATAAAGATCAGTCTTAAGAAGTTTTGTTTTGTTTGTTTGTTTTTTGTCCAGGATCCACTCTCTCCTCCTAACTTCACTTAAAGCCAAAATTTTATTCTCTGTGCACATTTACTTTTAGGTTCTTAGTAACCTCCAATTTTCTCTTTTCTTTTAGGATGTTAATAGATCAGAAAACTATCCATGACTCCATGCTTCAGATGTTTTTACTCAACTCATCATCAAAATGTACCTGCCTTTGGCTTTAATTATTCAAATATTTGCTTTCTGAAAGGGGTCTTAGTATCCAGCTTTATTTATGTTACGATTGGTGTTTATCTTATCACCTCTGCAAGAAAGTGTAATTAAATCACAACAGTGACCTTGTGTTGATACTATCTTAGTTCAAAGAAGTAATTCTGACTGTGAGAATACCAAGTTCTGTGGCAGGCCACTCTGGAAATATCCTGAGCAAAACATAGACAACTGCCAGTTCCACCTTTGCATCAGACTGCCGCAGGCCCAGAAAATAAATGCACATGGGTAGCAAATCTCAAAAGAGCAAACCCTAAGAGGCTAAGCCACAAAAGTCATTCATCACAGCATTAGGTAATTCTTGAGCCTTAGGATGATTGATGTGTTTAATTTAAACTGGCCTGGGTACACAAGATATGTCCCTGAAGTGGTAATAGGGTGAGTGGGTGAGATGAAGGAAAAGATTTTAATGGAAAGCACTTTTCTCTTTCAAGCTTTTCTGTGCACATTTCTTTTAACAAAGAGTTAAACAAAAAGTTTTAATTACCTCCATATTATGCAATGATGTCCTGTTGTCTAGTCTTTTCCTGTAATACAAATGAGGTAAAAGTTATCCTAAGCCTCATTCCACAAGATATTCATTTTTTATAAGTAATAATGCCTTTCAAAGAAAACTCATTTTAGTTTATTATGGCATGGGAACACATAGTCACATGGATCAGTAGAAATCCCACTCATAATATCTGAAAACATGCCATTTGAGGTAATGGCATTCATATTGGTGGGCTTAGCTTTGTCTTTCTGTTTAAGGGAACACACAGAGATACATGTTACAAAAACAAAGCCAATTATATTGTATGACTTTCTGACCTTTGCTGCCAATTTTAAAAGTTTTCCTATATTTTTAATTTAGTGTTCCCTATATTTGGTAGCAAGGTATGGCTGTTTTTGAGTTGTCAAACTCTAGTATTAAAATTTGGTGTATACATGAAATATTTAAGTAATTTTGGTAACAGATATGCCTTAGATTGGTCTGATTTGATCAAATACTTTCATATTTTGAGCAGGTCAAGCACTAAGGGAAGTTCAGTGGATAAGACAGTCATATGCTTTGGACTTTACTATTTAGATATGCAAATAGATATTAATAAATTACAATTATAATACATACTTAGTGCTAGGAAGAAAAATTATAGAGTAATTTGAGGTTATTTTTTATTTTTGCAATGGAAGGTATATTATAAGAGATCTGCTATGGACTAAATGTGTCCCTCCAAAATTTATATGCTGAAATTCTAACCATCAGTATGAAGACACTAGGCGGTGAGGCCTTTGAGAGATAATTAGGTCTTAAAGGTAGGGCTTTGGTAATGACATTGGTGCCCTTACAAGAAAATAAAACAGGATAGTGCCCTTATGAGAAAAAAAAATATGATGGAATAGTGCCCTTATAAAAAGGAGATTGTTTGCTTGCTTTTTCTCAGTCATGTGAGGATACAAGATGACCACCTGCAAACCAGAAAGCAGGTCCTCACCAAACACAGGATCTGCCTAGCACTGTGATCTTAGACTTTCCTGGTTCCAGAACTGTGAGAAATAACTTTCAATGGTTTAAGCTACTAAGTCTAGAGTATTATATTAAAGCAGCCCAAACAGACTAAGACAAGCTCTTAATGCAGTCAGAGAGATCAGTAAAAGTCTCCCGGACAAAGTATAATCTGAGTAAATTCTGGAGGATGTTGGCATATATGTAGATGGGAAGAAGAGTACTATGGATGGTTAAAAATTGGTGGGAGAAGACCCAAATGGAAAAAGTGTAGTGCATTTGAGACAGTGAAAAAAATATAATGACTAGATAGTAGTGGACTGTGAGAATTATGAAAGATGAAGATGAAAATATAGGCAGAAAGTAAATTATAGAAGGCCTCATAGGCCATGCTATGTTTTGTTTTTTATCCTAAAGTTACTGCAAAATGGTTAAAGTGTTTTAGTCCATATATGGCATGAGTGCTTATTCATGTAAATACCATCCTGACTCCACTATGGAGAACAGATAAAAATTGAGCCAGAGTCAATGTGGGAAGATTAATTAAAAGATTATCATATAAATTCAAAACAGAGATTGTAGCTTCAACTTTAATAGTATAGCAAACTAAAGAGAAGTGGACGAAGTTAAGAAATATCCAAGAAGCAATATGGACAGTGTTTAGTAAAGGGTAAGTGAAAAAGATGGAGTTTTAGAGAAAATATACCGGGTTTTGTCCAGTACAACTGGGTGGATGTGGTATCATTTGTTAAAATAAAGATTAAAGGTGAATACAATATCTTAGGTAAGCCAGTGAACTCAATTTTTATTATATTCACATTGAAGTTCCTTTGAGACAACCAAAGAGAGAATGTGTGTGTGTGTGTGTGTGTGTGTGTGTGTGTGTGTGTGTGTGTGTGTGTGTGTGTCTGAAACTTAGTAGATAACTTAGAGTTAGAGATATAAATTGGAAAGCCTTGGTGTACACATGGGAAAGAATAGCATAAACACAGAGAAAGAGTATCTAGGATGAAATCTTGAGAAACTAAATATTTAGAGGCTATGTGAAAAGATGGCCAGCACAAAAAGGTTGGTTTGGAGAGCCCATATACAACTGTTATGCCTTCTAAAGAACTTCCTGGATGGAGTAAAATCTGTGAAAGTAGAAATCAATGGGGTTGAAACAATAACTTGTTGCACTATTAAGATAGAATGGCAAATTAAAGGTAGATGGGTCTTTGTTCAAATCAATGAGCATAGACGACACTTATCAGAGAAGAAAAAAAGATGGTGTACCAAAAGCAAATGATAATTAAGTTTTCTTTCTTACCATGAGCATGAGAAGTGTTCTCAATGACACCATAAAGATGGAAAATCTATAAAAGATGAAAAATCTGTATGTCAGCTGTGGCTTTTAAAGTCTCAGAGGTTCAATAGCAGATCAAAACTGGAGTACCAAAAACGTCACTTGGGCTTAAAGAGATCATCAAAATTAGGGCATTTTATGGATATTCGGTGGCAGTTGGAATTATACTTGTTAACATGTTTACTGTCACTTGCTTGATATTGTATCTTTTTAGGACTAATTTTCCAATATTTCTGGCAGGAGTGTGAATCTTATATGAATTCATGCAAAGACATCAAGTGAGCTACAGTTTTGGGCTGATTAACCCTTCCAAATTCTGCTGCTTTTTGTTGTCAAACTGTATTGGATGCTCTCTAACATGCCATATCAATGTACAACTGTTTTTCTAGAATTTACCTTTACCAATATCCTGTGATTTTTTTTGTCTTTTTTCTAAATTCCACGTTGTCTCATTGCTTGATTTTCTTTATTATTTTGATGAAATGCCTCATCCAGTAGGTGTCTAAATAAAAAATATACATATAAGTATGGTAAATTTTTGAACTTTATATGTCTGAAAAAATATTTGTTCTGCACTTGCACTTAACTGATAGGCCATTAAGGCATTCTAAATGCACATTGCCTCATTATCTTTGAACTTTTTGTATTGTTATAGGCAAGTGTGATGTCATGTTAATTTCTCTTTTCTTTCCTATGTCTGTTTTCTTTTACCCACAGAAAACATTTTGGAATTTTTTCTTCATACCCAATTTGAGATTTTATGCTAATAAATCTTGGTGAAAATCACCTTTTGTCCAGTGTGCTGGACACCTATTTGGTTATTACATTATATACTTAATTCTGACTATTATTTTAATATAGCATTTTGTTAATTTTCCTCATCCATATTCGCTTTCTTTGAAATCCTCGTTATGCGAACACTGAATTTTTTGACTAATTTTCTAATTATCTTGTTTGTAATATTTTTTCTCACTCAGTCTTTTTGTTCTATTTTGTGGGAGACTTAGTTTTCCTTTAAAGTATTATTCAGAAAATGTTAATTATAGGGTTAACTTTTTCTCTTGTCTTCTGCATCTGTACTACTTATTCTCCCAGGATATTTTTCTATTTTGCATATGTATTCATATTTCATTTCATTATTTTAATAATATTACCATATCAATAATATTGATTTTTAGAAGTTTTTCCTAATTACTTGGCAACCCTTGACTATCCATTAATAATAAGAAGAATGATAAAGATGAGGTTGAATGTAAGCTCTCTCTCTAATGACTTAGTATGACTTGAAGAATGGGCATCAGTGTAGAAGGAGTAGGCAGGGAACTCACTGTTTCGGGACCATTAAGTTCTCTTTAAGCAGCTC
Organism: Cephalopachus bancanus; assembly: GCA_027257055.1. Taxonomy (NCBI): domain Eukaryota; kingdom Metazoa; phylum Chordata; class Mammalia; order Primates; family Tarsiidae; genus Cephalopachus; species Cephalopachus bancanus. The sequence goes on along the minus strand of JAPVLO010000024.1, from coordinate 7,096,727 downwards.
ATTTTTTCAGAGATAAAATCTGTAATATCCTGTCCAAGATCAGCAATATTCTGTCCAGGAGCTATGAACTGGGCTGCCAAACACTGGGGATAGAGTGGAAGAAGGCAAACATGCTTCTCTCTGCCTTGTCTATGTTAATTTCTATATTATTTTTAGTTAATTTCTATATGCAATATGGCATTCCCTGACCTCTATGTGCTTGTTTTCCAGGATTTAGAGTCCCTCTAGTGAGTCTTTCAAGAGAATATTTTTCTTTCTTCTTTTATAGTAGGGAATAGTAATTACCTAAATACAGGTGGTTAGGGAGAAAATTGATATCTTCTTATACAGACATTCTGCCAGTTCGTCTGTCTTCAAGGCACCCTATATCTTTTTTTTAACTGGTATTTTGTGCTCCCATTATGCTTTTTAAAGATTATACAGCAAACTTACATTAGAAAGTAAGTTCCCTAAACCATAATATTTTACAATACCTGCATCACCTTTTTAAGAATGATTGTTATAGGAAGAATTGAAGTTAACTACATAACACTCCCTAATCTACTCTCCTTGTCTTTTTCTCTCCTTCCCCTTCCTCCTCCATGAATTGACCATTAATCTAATTTAGTATTTATTATTCTCATGATGCGTAATTTATATTATAACTATATTTGTGTTGCATGTTTTTAAACTTTATAGAAATTATATATTCTGCTATGCATTTTTATTCAACAACAAAACAAGGTGTTCAAATTAATATATGAGCTCTAGTTTAGACATTTTCATTATTATACGGAACAAATTTTTCATAGATCAAAAATTTCTTTATATATTCTCAAATTAGTAGACATTTAGATTATTTTAGTTCATTCATTATTGCAAACAGAATCACAATGAACACTTTTTATTTATGTCAACTTGTTCACACGGATACAAGTTTCACTGGGGCAAAATTTCTCAGTATCAGCATTCATGACATTTTGAAGAGAATAATAGTTGAGTTAGGAGCAAGGATGGAACTCTCCTGTCCATTACAGGATATTCAACAGAATTTCTGGCTTCTACCCTTTAGAAGCCAGTAGCAACCTACATTTTTTAACAACAACAAAAATAAATGTCTCCAGACGCTGCCAAATGCTATCTTGGGAACATTAGCTCTCTTTTAAAACCACTATACTGAAGTATAGACATTTAGATGCTGTTTCGTGGGCTATAGCATAGTCTCACTTTCACTAAATACTGCCAAACTGCTCTATAAAATGGTTGCAGCAATTTCCTTTGCCACCAGCAGATGTTGCATTTTTAGATTTTTATTATGAAATATTTCTATTTTTATTATGAAATAATACATGTAATGTAAATGTAAGAAGTCAATCACGATGAAATAGCATCTCTATGATGCTATTTTTCTTTTTAACTCTTTCTTCTGTCAGGAATATCCTATCCTAACCTTTTTACTCATCATTCCCTTACTTTTCATAACACAAATAAGCATATATCTACATTTTTATGTTGTTTTCATGTTTTATATACTTCTTAAAATTTGTTTAATCCATTTTATCAACTTTTTTGAGGTATAATTGTATATTAAAAAAACCCACACATGCTTAATATATACAATTAGATGAGTTTGAACATATGCATATACCCATGGCACTATCACCACAATCAAGATAATAAACATATTCCTCACCTCCAAATGTTTCCTTGTAGTCCTTTGTATGTCTGTATTGTGTGCTTGTGTTAAAAACACTTAACATGAAATACATTAGCAAATTTTACATGCACAATAACATTGTTAACTATAGGCACTGTGTTGTATAGCACATCTCCAGAAAATATTCATCTTGCATAACTGAGATTTTATGTTCATTGAGCAAAAATTCCTTATATTCTCCTTCCCTCAACTCCTGAAAACTACCAATCTGTTCTGGGCTGCTATAAGTGTGACTACTTTAGATACTTCATATAGGTGGAATCATGCAGCATTTGTCCTTCTGTGACTGATTTATCTTACCTAACATATTGTACTACAGGTTCATCCATGTTGTCACAAATGGTAGGATTTCCTTCTACTTTTTAAAGACTAAATAATATTGTTTGTATATACCATATTTTCCTTATCTATTCATCTTTGATGGACATTTGAGTTGCTTCCATATCTTAGCTATTGGAAATAATACTGCAATAAAGATGGGAGTGAAGATATCTCTTCAAGATCCTGATTTTAACTTTTTGAATATATAACCAGAAATGGGATTATGGATCATGTGGCAGTTCTATTTTCAATATTTTGAGAAACTCCATAATGTTTTCCATAGTGGATGCATCATTTTCACCGTTAAGCCATCAATGGAATCATACTTCTACTACTTCATTACTTTGTTGTTTTCTCTGCCCAATTTCATGATTTTGGTCATTATCATCATTGTGAGTTTTATCAATACTCATACAGATAACTTGAATTTATTCACAAAATATATCATTACAAACAAATTCACAAAATATATCATTACAAACTCTATATTATAATATTATGGTCTCCAGAATTCTTTAATAAAATAAAAATTCAATCATATTTATTTTATAATTTATGTGTAAATCTAAAATCTCTAAACCAAGGCTCCAAATAAAAATAAAATATACTTGCAAATAATTCAGCAAAAATGATCTTCAGTCATCCTTCTGTCAAGTTCTGACATTTTACAAATAAGCCATTGAAACCCAGAGAAATTAAACAATCAAGTATGATTTATAATCTGTATTTATTTAGTTGCATGATTCAAGAATATAATTTCCCAATTTCCAACTGTAGTCTTTTTAATCAAGTTAACACTGCCGAATGTAAAACATGTCTTATACATCTTACATCTTTTCCTGTCCTTCTCTTTGACCCAATATCACACTTTACACATAGTGAAGTGAAAACAAATGTTTTAACATATTTGGAGCTGTGCCACATTAAAGTATGATTAATTTTAGCCAACAAAACATGTTAATCTTAGTTGACAATTCAAAGGAAAGCAAAGAGTATTTAAATCAAGAATGCACTTGTATTCATCCTCTATGGAGATGCAGGACCTAAATATATGCCTCCTCCTTGAATGTCATGAGCATATTCATCACTTAGCATTACCTTTATGGACAATAGATACATGACTCCCAGGAGGCAAATGGCTTTTTCAGAATAGCAGTTATAAAGCTATGCTAGCTTTAAAAGATAAAGTGCAAAGGAAGAAGAAGAAATTGATATGTTTATGATCGCTCAGAGGTAGAAGAAAATAACCAGGTAATAATAATATAATCAGATATTACTCTGTGTGCTTTGCTCACTCAGTTCCAACCAATTGAAGAACAGTGACAAACTGATAATTATGTGCATAACTGGTATGAAATGTTATTAAACCTGGCATTTTTAAAGTATATTTCCCATTCCCTTAAAAATCACATGCAAATGAAAAGCGATGTGAGACTGCTCATTGAGCTAAATAAAATGAGACAAGAGTTAGCTGACTCATTTAACATATTTAGGAAAATGACATAATAGAATGCACTAGCTGGGCTCGGTGGCTCAGCCTGTAATCCCGCGCCTTTGGGAGGCTGAGGTGAGTGGATTGCCTGAGCCCGCGGGTTCAAGACCCGCCTGGGCAGCGAGACCTCATCTCTACAATAAATCAAAAAAATCAGCTGGGCATGATAGCGTATGCCTGTAATTCCGGCTACTCGGAAGGCTGAGGCGGAAGGATCACCGGAGCCCAGCAGGTCGAGGCTGCAGTGGCCGGAAGCGGCCACTGCACTCCAGTCTGGGCGACCGAGTGAGACTCCAACTCAAAAAAAACAAAAACAAAAACAAAAACAAACAAACAACAAAAAAAATAGAATGCACTTCTCATCCATATTACATAAAAGGAAACAGAAATATTTTTGGTGGTGTTCAGTGGCTTCCCCATTTGTGGCAAAGAGGAAATTTTCTAATTAATCCATAGCCTAAAATTAACTTCTTAATCAAATTATGACCAGGAACAGACAACATGCAGCACGATATTCCTTCAGTTGAGCTGTACCTGCTACCACTTGAGAGATCTGAAAAAAAAAAGATGATCTTTGCTTACATAATAGTATACACTTCATGATTTACTATGGTACATATATATGGACCATAATTAAGTACTGTGTTATCTCAACATCTTATCTTTGTACCACTTTACCAATAATCAGATTATCAGTTTCACAGTTATTTCCTTTCTTTCTCCATTGAACATACATAGCTTGGACATTCATTTAATGAGCTTTTCTTTATTTTCTCCTGCATGCTAAATATTGTACTAGACATCAAAGATAAGTAATAAATTAAGAAGATATACTTCTGGAATTAAATAGAGATTAAAAGAATATTGCATAGTTTCATTAGTCCCATGAGAGTGAAAAGTCATGTATCTTTAGGAAAAAACAAGTCTAAAAAAAGCAAGATGCACCCAAACTGGTATAGCATTTGTTTTCTTCAGATTGTGTCTCATTCTCCTGCAGGATCAAGAGAAATACATAAATTCAATATCAGAAATACATAAATTCAATATGAAATGCCATAGCACAAGACAATTTTATACAATTTTACAAACATTTTAAAGTAAGAATAGGGACTTTGTTTTGTTTACCACTATATCCCCAGTGCCTAGCACAGCACATAACACATAATAGGTTTTCAAAAATATATGTTAAAAGAAGCACTTCCAGAAAAATGGAGTAAGGCCCTCCAAAAAAATCAGTAGAAATATAAATAAAAACTAACAGCATTGAAGGGAGAAATAGAAAATTAAACAATAATAGTTGGAGTCTTCAGTATCCCATTTTCAATAAGTAAAAGAAAAAACTAGACAGAGGAGCAATATGAAAATAGACCATTTGAACAACACTCAAGAACAATTAGACCCCCATAGACATTTAAAGAACACTTCACCTAAAAACAGCTGGATACACATTCTTCTCTAACGTACATGGAATGTTTTCCAAGAAAAGTCATAAAACAAACTTAATTTGAAAAGACTTCATTCACAAAAAATATGTCTTCCAAACAAAAATGGAATTAAGATCAAATCAATAATAGAAGGAATTTCAAAAATTCACAAATGTGTTAAAATTGAACAGCTTACTACTAAATAAATAATGCTTCAAAGAAGATTCACAACAGAAATAAAGAAAATACTTTGAAATGAATTAAAATGGAAGATCGGAGGCAAGATGGTGATGGGACAAGCTGAACTGTGATCTCCACAAAAGGTGGTCCCTGAAGGCAGTTTCATGTATCCCCACAGCCACTGTCAACATGGGGAGGGGGTGGCTGCCATAGGCAGTCCTATACAGCAAACAGTCTCATTGCACTATGGCCTCCAAAAGGGATTACTGCTGTTTGATTCCAGGTGCTGAACAGCTGCTCTCAGCTCTTGGCTCTGGCCCGGGAAATTCCCGGCTCCCTCCTCCACCCCAAGCCACTCCACCAAATGCAGCACCCAGCTATAATGCTGATTCCCAGTGACTGACGCCTGACACACACCACCATAACCCATCATAGTGAATCATCCGCAGACCTGGACAAGTGGAGAGAAAGGACGAGTGTAGAAAAAGGATCGGTGAAAGAGGAGACACCCACCACAGCCATTTTCCAGGCAGAGATTCACATTGCCCTGCCCATCTACAAGCAGCCTCCACCTTAGTTTCTAAGGTAACCTTGCCAAACAGGAGACAGAAGGCCCTCCCCTACACTGAATCAGACACAGACAACTCAGTCCTGTGGCAGACCTATCAGACAACAAGTCAAGGGAACCAACCCAAGCTATGAATAAATCTATCTGCCTGCAATGAGCACAAAGGGGAGAGGCTAGAGATCAGAGCTGAAGAGACTTTAGACACTCAGGAAAGACTACAGAGCTAGTCTGGTTTCTTATTTAGATTTTTGATTTTATTGTTTTGACTGTTTGTTTTATTCACTTTTGTTTTCATTTTGAGTTAAACTTCTTGTTTGTGTTGGGGAAAAACACATCAAAAGGCCTGATTTTATTGTACCATCTTTGTGTGATTACCAGTATGCCTTAGGGAATTCTGCTTGTTTTTTACTCTTTTCTGGACTTGTGTCACTTTTCATTCATTAGTTAGTATGTATGCCTGTTTTCCCTCTTACTCTACTCTCTCTCCAACTTCCTCTTGACTTACCCTTCTTCCATTATTTTCTTTTTCTTACCTCCTTTGGTTCCAGGGAGCAAACCTAAGCCCCAATGCATGGACAGACTGTAAGGCAGTGGGAAGTGGGTTCCAGTGTGTCCATACACCTGTTTGTGGATACTGGGATCTGCAGATAGATTCTGAATCACAGCTTCCCCCTCAATTAAACCTCAAAACTGCAAAAAGTACAGCCCCAACCTACAGTCCACCTCAAAAGTGAACAAAGCCAGAGAACGCTCATAAGGAAGAACAGGAGATTGAACAAAAAGAAGTAAAAGCAGCCAGGCTCGGTGGCTCAGCCTGTAATCCCGCACCTTTGGGAGGCTGAGGTGAGTGGATTGCCTGAGCCCGTGGGTTCGAGACCCGCCTGGGCAGTGAGACCTCATCTCTACAATAAATCAAAAAATCAGCTGGGTGTGGTAGTGCATGCCTGTAATTCCAGCTACTTGGGAGGCTGAGGCAGAAGGATCGCTGGAGCCCAGCAGGTTGAGGCTGCGGTGGCCGGGAGCGGCCACTGCACTCCAGTCTGGGCAACAGAGTGAGACTCCAACTCAAAAACCAAAAAAAAAAAAAAAAAAAAAAAGTAAAAGCAACCCCACATTCCCTGAAAAACAGAATTAAAGAAGGGGAGGGAAATGGGGAGAGAAAAACCTACACAAATGAAGAAAAACCAAAAGAAAATATGGGTCTCTCACAGACCCCTGAGAGGTCAGACACAGAGAAAACTGATTTTGGAATATAAACAATGAAGAACCCCCGGAATGACTGGTCTCAAGTTGCAAGCCCAGATATTAAGACATGAATGGAGAGATTAAAAAGAATGAGGAGAGACAAGAAGAAATTAGGAAGGAGTTGATAACTGAGGTAACAGTAGTAAAGAATACTGTGAATGAAATAAATAACAAACTGATAAGCATGGAAAGCAAAATTAGCCAAGCAGAAGAAAGAATCTCGGAGTTTGAGGACCAAAATATAGAACCCAAACTGTCAAAAACATAGAAAAGAAGCTTAAAAAGACAGAACAAAAACTTCAAGAGATGAATGATTACTTCAAGAGAACAAACCTAAGAGTAATTGGACTTCCTGAGGCAGAAAGAAAGTCAGAGACCACCCTGGAATAAACATTGCATGAGATTATTCAAGAAAACTTCCGTCATCTCATCAGTGATGAAAAATTCAAGCTCAAGAGATTCAGAGAACCCCTGCAAGACAACAAATGAGAAGACCAACTTCCAGACACATAATAATTTGTCTAAACAAAGTAGGTATAAAAGAAAGAATCCTAAAGGCAGCAAGAGAAAAAGGTTAGATTACCTACCATGGAAGACCAATTAGAATAGCAGCAGATTTATGTATAGAAACCTTTCAGGCTAGGGGAGCTTGGAGCCCTACCTTCAAAATTCTAAAAGATAAACAATTTCAACCAAGAATAACCTACCAGCCAAGCTAAGCTTCATCAGTGAGGGAAAATTAAAATCTTTCCAGATATCCAATCCCTAAGAATTTATGCTGCCACCAGACCACCGCTACAAGAAACACTTAAGAAAGTACTAAGCACAGAAGAAAAGGGAAAAAAAAAAACCAACCAAGTTCTTCACGAGAGTACAGGAAAAAGACTAAAAACACACACGAACCAACTCCTGCAAAAAAGAAAGACAACAAACAGTAACAACAACAACAACTCTGTAAGAACATCACAATAGGATCAACTCTCACATTTCAATAATTAGCCTGAATGTGAATAGACAAAATGCACCACTGAAAAGACATAGAATGGCGAAATGGATAAAATATCACCAGGCAACAATATATTACCTTCAAGAGACTCATCTCACTAGAAAGGACATGCACAGGCTCAAAGTAAGAGGATGGGAAGCAAATTTTTAGGTGAACAGAACACAAAAGAAAGGAGGAGTCATGATCTTAATTTCAGACAAAATACCCTTTAAGCTAACAAAAATTATAAAAGATACAGAAGGCCACTACATAATGATAAAAGGTTCAGTCCATCAACAAGAAATATCCATCCTAAACATATATGCACCCAACATAGGAGTGCCAACTTTCATAAAGCAGTTTCTAGGTAAACTCAAAAAATATATTGACTCTAACACTATCATAGCTGGGGACTTTAATACCCCACTCACAACCCTAGACAGATCATCAGGACAAAAAATCAGCAACAAGATCCGGAACCTCAATATGACTCAACCAAATGGACTTAATTGATACCTACAGAACACTCCACCCAAGGACCACAGAATACATATTCTACTCATCACTGGATGGAACGTATTCTAAGTTGACCACCTACTTGGCCATAAATCAAGCATAAGCACATTTCCAAAGATCAAAATTTTGCCATGCACTTTCTCAGACCACAGTGGAATGAAAATAAACATCAACAACAACAAGTTTCCCCCCCAACACAAAAAAACATGGACACTAAACAGCATGATGCTAACCAACTCCTGGGTCAATGATGAAATCAAAACAGAGATCAAAAGATACCTGGAAACAAAGGAAAATGAAGAAATATCTTACCAAAATCTCTGGGATGCCATGAAAGCTATAGTAAGAGGGGAATTCATATCTCTACAAACACACATGAAGTAAATGGAAGGATTACAAACTAACAGCCTAATAAGTGGCCAAAGGAAACTGGAAAAGCAAGACCACCAAAACCCTAAATCAAGACCCTAAATAGACCAATAACAATCAAGGAAATTGGCTATGTAATAAGAAAACTACCTACAAACAAAAAGCATTGAACCAGATGGCTTTCCAGCAGAATTCTATAAGACATTTAAGGAGGAGCTGATACCAATCCTACTGAAAGTATTTCAGGTGATTGAGAAAGATGGAACTCTCCCCAAATCATATCATGAAGTTAATATCACATTGATACCCAAGCCAGGTAAAGACCCAACAAAGAAAGAGAACTACAGGCCAATATCTTTGATGAACATAGATGCTAAAATTCTCAACAAAATCCTAGCAAACTAGATTAAACAACACATCTCAAAAATCATCCATCATGACCAAGTAGGCTTCATCCCTGAGATGCAAGTTTGGTTCAACATTCATAAGACCATAAATGTATTTACATACATCAACAGACGTCTTAACAAAAACCACATGATTATATCATTAGATGCAGAAAAAGCTTTTGTTAAATCGAGCACCCCTTCTTGATAAAAACCCTCGGACATCTAGGCATACAGGGAACATACCTCAAAATAGTAAAAGCCATCTACGAGAAACCCACAGCCAGCACACTCCTAAACAGACAAAAATTGGAACCATTTCCCCTGAAAACTGGAACAGGACAAGGACACCCACATTCACCCCTACTGTTCAATATAGTATTGGAAATCCTGGCTAGAGCAATCAGAAAAGAGAAGGTGATCAGGGGTATCCAAAGAGGAATAGAGGAAGTCAAGTTATCTCTCTTGGCAAACGACATGATTGTGTACCTTGAAAACTCAAGAGAATCTGTCAAAAACCTCCTGGTACTGATAAAGTACTTTGGCAAAGTCTCAGTGTATAAAATAAATGTGCAAAAGACCACATCACATTTCTTTACACCAATAATAAATAAACAGAAACCCAAATAAAAAGCACAATTCCATTCACAATAGCCACACACAAAAAAGAAAATACCTTGGCATCTTCCAAACCAGAGACGTGAAAGACCTTTACAATGAAAACTACAAAACTCTGCTCAAATAAATCAAAGATTACACAAACAAGTAGAAAAATATTCCATGCTCATGGATTGGGAGAACCAACATTGTGAAGATGTCCATCCTACCTAAGGAAATCTGCAGATTTAATGCCATACCTATCAAATTACCAACAACATTCTTCTCAGATCTAGAAAAAACAATACAGGAATTCACATGGAAACACAAACAACCAAGAATAGCCAGAACAATCCTCAGTGAAAAAAACAAAGCAGGAGGCATCACACTACCAGACTTTAAACTTTACTATAAAGCTACAATAATCAAAACAGCTTGGTATTGGTAAAAGAACAGGTATATAGACCAATGGAATAGCATTGAGATTCCAGAGGCAAAACCTCAATTTCTCAACCAACTTATCTTCAAAAAAGCCTCCACCACCCATCACTGGGTAGAGGAGAGCCTATTCAGTAAATGGTGCTGGGAAAACTGGCTGACCACATGCAGAAGATTCAAACAAGACCCCTATCTATCCCCATACAAAAAAATTAACTCTAAATGGATCACAGACCTAAATGTAAAACCTCAAACCATAAGAACTTCAGAAAATTCAGGACATACCATTATGGAAGTTAGAACTGGCATCCAATTCCTGAGCAAAACCCAAAACCCACAGGCCATAAGAGATAAGATAGACAAGTGTGATCTCATGAAACTGACAAGCTTCTTCAAAGCCAAAGAAACCATCAAGAAGAGACAGCCCAGAATGGGAAAAAGTATTTGCCAACTCCATGTCTGACAAAGGCCTAACATCAAAGATCTACAAGGAACTCAAACGTGCTGAAAAGAAAAAACAAACAACCCCATTACAAAGTGGGCAAAAGATATGAACAGACACTTCTCAAAAGAAGATATACGAGCAGACAACAGATACATGAAGAAATGTTCAACCTCACTAGTCATCAAGGAGATGCAAATTAAAACTATACTGAGATGCCACCTAACTCCAGTCAGAATGCCCATTATCAATAACTCAAAAAATAACAGATGCTGGAGAGGATGTGGTGACAAGGGATCACTTCTCCACTGTTGGTGGGAGAGTAAACTAGAGCAGCCTCTGTGGAAATCAGTGTGATGATTACTAAAAGCTCTAAAAATCGACCTTCCATATGACCCCTCAATCCCCCTACTAGGAATATACCCTGAAGAACTCAAATCACTCTATAAAAAAGATTCCTGCACACGTATGTGTATCGTGGCATTGTTCACAATAGCAAGATCATGGAACCAACCATGTTGTCCATCAAAAAAGGACTGGATTTTTAAAATGTGGTACATATACACAATGGAATATTACACAGCCATAAAAAAGAACAAAATCATGAATTTCACAACAAACAGAAACAAAGATCTGAGCATCACATGTTCTCACTCATAAGTGGAACTTGAACAACTATTGTAATACTATAAGAATAGGATTGACAGTGCTGGGAAACTATGACAGGGGCAGGGAGGGAAAGGGAGGTGGGATTAATGGTAGTCAATATCAGTATGGGGATGGGGGGGCCACACTTCATCAACAAGGGTACCTGCACAATGCATATTTGTATAACTAACCCTTAATTGTATGCTGCAATTTTAAAATAAAAAATACATAATAAAAAAAATAAAAAGAAGATATTTACTTTAAAAAAGAAATGAATTAAAATGACATTGAAAATACAATATACCCAAACTTATTGAATTCCGCTAAAGCAATACCTACATTTATAGCCGTAAATTTCTGTAATAAAAAATTAGAAAATTCCAAATCATTGGTCTAAATTTTCTTCTTAAGAAATTAAAAAAATAAGAGGAAATCAAAGCCAAATCGAAAAGAAAAAAAGAAATATTTAAAATGATAGCAGAAATAAATGAAATAAAAAATTAAAAAACCAATAATCAATGAAACCCAAAACTAGAGGAATCACCTTGTTGTCAAAACTTATTACAAGTCTACAGAAATAAAGAAAGTGTGGTATTGGCATATATATAGATATATCGATTAATGAGATAAAATAGAAAGTTTAGAATGCTTACATCTACGGTCAACTGATTTTCAACAAGGTTACCAAGTCAATTAAATGGGGAAAGAATAGTGTTTTTTCACAAATGGTGTTGGGACAAGTAGATATCTCCCTGTACAAGGATGAATTTAGACTCCTACCTCACTCCATAAACAAACATTAACTCAAAATAGTTCATAAACATAAATGTAGGCACTACATCTATTAAACTCTTATGATAAAATATAGAAGTAAGCTTGGTAACTACAGGTACTCTCCAGATAACTTTATTCTTATCTTGCTATGTTTACAATATTACTTCCCTAAGAAATCGAGCTAATTAGTGACAGAATTAAAGGTAAAAATTTCAAAGCTTAAAATCTTTCAACTATAGTATATTGCCTCAAAGAGAACCCCAAAAAACAAAAGATAACCGTTTTTATTAGAGGAAAGGATTTAAAAAATAAATCATCACTGTTTAAATTTAAATCACTTAATAAATTATTGTCTGACATTATTGTACAAAAGACATTTGTCATTGTTTATAATTGCCTTCAACATTTTAGTTTAAGAATTGATGTCTTATCTCTATTATTCTTTTCCTCTATAAACTCTGTCTCCTGTGATGCTAAATCTCTGACCATCCTCTCTTTGTACTATGTTAAGAGCTTTGTAATTGTGATTCTCTGACTGAAATAGTCTTTTCTGTCTTCTTCAAGAGTAGAAATAATATTTTTTCTTCATGATTCAGATTATGAGCACCCTCTCTGGAAAGTACTTCCTCTCCTTTAGTTAGTTGGTCAAGCCCTACTGTCTACTTTCACAGCACTATCCTGACGCTATTGTACTACTGATTTTTTATTGTATTAGAATTGCTTTGGGTTTTTTTAGTAAGAGTCTCACTCTGTCACCCAGGCTGGAGTGCAGTGGTACACTCACAGCTACTGCAGTCTCAACCTACGTGGTTCAAGAGATTCTCAGCCTTCCAAGTAGCTGGAGCTACAGGCATGTGCTACCACACCAGGATATTTTGTTCGTTTGTTTCTTGTAAAGATGAGGTCTCACCATTTGCCCAGGTTGATTGGGCTTAGTCAATCCTCTCGCCTCCACCTCCCAAAGTGCTGGAATTACAGGTATGAGCCACAATGTCTGGCTTACAATTGCTTATTAATCTCTCTCTTATACTAGATGGAAGGTATCTGGAGAACATAGTTTGTGGCTATATATTTTATATATATATATAAAATATTGTATAAAGTATATACAATATTTTTACCTGTAGGACCTAGTGTATAGTAGCTATACAATAAACTTTTGTTGAAAGTAAAAATAATCCCATCTTTTCTGAATTTTGAAAGAAAACTGCAGCATTTAAAAAAAATATTTCCCAGTGTATTGTTTTCTCAGATCACAAGCATTAGAGGTGAAAAAGAATGCAAGGGCAGAGTTTATTTCATACATAACTATGTAAATAGAACACTCTCTACGAATCCTAAGAATGCATATATTCGTTTACCTTGAGTTGAATGATTACTGATAGGGTTCAAAGACAAAACCCTTACTAATAATATATTTAACATTATTTCCTTCTTTAGTTATGATTGGATTGCCTACACTCATATAGTTTTCAAAAATTAAAACATGAAAATATTTTTATGAATTTTTATAGTTAACCACTTATTTGACATTATGTGTTAGGCATATTTTATGAAAATATTATTAGTAAATTTAAAAGTTTTACAGAAATGTTTCTTTTTTTGAATCACCTAAGGTGGATATAAAGTGAAAAATGAAAAAAGTCTCATCCATTCAACTTAAAAGCAAAATTCATTTATGTATTTTTGCACTTAAATTTTGTTACAATATTACAATGGAAAATCTTAAGATTTATAAGATAAAATTTCCATTTCTTAAAAAATATGAGCCCTATACAGATGCACAATCACACACACGTACATAACATACACACATACAAACACATACACATTTACTCAACTTGAATTTTAAAAGATCATGAGAGCTGCAGGGTAAGAAGAAGGGCAAAGGAACTTCAAACCATCAGAAAGATCTCTGCCTGACAACAAAGAACGAACCATTTAAATTATAGGTAATTTCCACCTTCCTTATGGCAAAGACCAGATGGCTATGTGAGGTAGAGTGCATTAAACTAAACATGCATGGGAGAAGTTGCCAAACACATCCAACTGGAACTAAATGGGATAGTATTGCACTATACAACAGAATTGAACATTCCTTCTCACTGTTTCAGCCAAAACATCCCTGTTAATTTACTTCTATAATGGAGACTGGCAATCTGCCCTGGAAGTGATTTAGAATGTTATCCATAAATTTTCTTGTTTTCAATGCTATTTGACAGATCTAGGACTCTTTATACTTTGATTCCAATGTTGATTGAAGTTATCAATCATACATTATTTGATTTAAAAATGAAGACCTTGTATCTTCATTCCTTTGTTTTACTGTGAAGAGGGTGGCAAGGTTTACGCGGTCTGTAATTTGGAAAAGAATCAACTTCACTGGCTGGTTTTCAGTCGCAGAGAAAACGTGATTAGCATTACCCAAAGTAAACAAAGTATTTATGCTAATGCTTAATCAGGTTGGAAATATCTGCAGCTACTCTGCAATAAGTTTTTTAAAAGAATGAGCTCAAAGATGAATCTTTTGAGCTCCTATTTGCTTTGCTATTCTAATATCTCCTCTAACTAGAACCTAAAATCTCCACCTAAAATTCTTGAACCAAGGAACATATTGCTAACTCTTTATCTATTCATACACTGGGAACTATATAAAACTCTAGAACCTCTTGGCAAATACCAGGCTATTGAGGCCTCTGGCTTTTGTCATCTAATTCAAAAGGAATCATACATCTAAATGTATACCTTTTTAAAATGAAGTTCACACTATGGACTTTTGAAAGTTAGAGATTCAACATGCTACGGTTTCAACTATTTCACCAAAAACAAAAAAAACACAATGAATATTTCTTTGGCTTCTATCAGAACTAAAATGAAAGGATTAAGGACTAAATACCTTTCACTCACTCTTTCAAGTTAGTCAATAAACAAAATGTTGAACTCAGTATCTTTGAAAAGCTACTTTCCTGACCAAAACAAATAAATATTGGAAGTGGAAGAGGGGAATTCTTTCTATATAATTTATAATTTAGGATTAATTTAATGCTTCTATCCGTTAATATCTAGGTAACTGAATCTGAGAGTCAGTGATGCAGACAAATGGCTAGAAGGACAGTCAAGAAAGGAGTAAGCTTGACACCTTATCATCAGATTGGAAAAAGAACCAGTAAAAGAATAGTAAGGAAGGGCATGCAGAAACACAGTATGTCCCACACCAAACAACTATGCAATGTTATGTCACAGACACACAGATACACTAGAATTTTATACTTTCAGTATCTTTGTTGTATCTTTCCAAGATCACAATTCACTATAGTATTTAAAACTGTTTCATGTTTTATCAAGTTAGTATATCTTGACTTTCTACAATTTAAATTTTAAAAAATCAACTCCCCTTAATTTACTCCCAGCTTGTCACTTATAATATTTATTTGTCACTTAAGATATTATTTACATTTTGCCATAACACTAATTCTTCTATGCTTTTTCTATAGTTTTACTTACAAGGTTTAAAAACTGATCAATGATAGTTTTAATTATGGTTATATAACTTTTTCTTTATAAAATGATTTAGTGTAGTTGAATGTGTAGTGAGTCAAAAGAGGTTACTTTAGAAGAGTAATATCAAATGAATATATCAAATGAATTACCTTTTAGATACTATTTCTATTTATATATTCATGTAATACTGTGATAGTTTTGTTTGCTTCGTATTTTGATCATGAATTTGTTTTTAAAAATGGATTTTTTTCTCTTTTTTCTTCTTATTGACGTATAACTTCATCCGAATGCTAAGCTTTTATATCTTCTTACTCTATTGCCTATTATCTGTTGCCTAAAATCTTCTTTCTTCCTAAAAGTGATCTTTATTAATCCCTCTGACTTTAGTTTCAACCTGAATTTTGCTATTTTGAATCTATTCCCTAGCATATTTATTAATAATATACTCAATGGTAAACAGGAAATAAAGTGCTTTCTTATAAAATGTATGCCAGGTACTGAAGGAGATATATTTTCCTCATGTGGGAGATAATCTCTTCTAATCTTCTTCACAGCTTCTGTCTCTTGCCGAGAATACACTTGCTAGCAGATGGCTTTCTTGAATGAGGTTCAAAATGACTCAAAATTTCCAAAATGGCTCAACATTGGTTCCATTCTACTCTGTGTTCTTCTTGCACAGAAAACTTATGCATTACTCTGTGTGTGTGTGTGTGTGTGTGTGTGTGTGTGTGTGTGTGTGTGCACGCGCGCGTGTGTGTGTGTGTGTGTGAATTAGGACTCTAAATCCCATTTCTGGAAAGAGCAACTTATCAGTACCTACGTAGACGAGCTGCCTAGGTTCTAATGAGGACTACCCCATTAAATTAGTCTCTTCATATTAGAAGTGTGCAATTTGCGTGGACATGAAACATTAGTCAAATGGATATGGATAGCAGAGACAGCCTGTATACACACTGATTTCCCTTGAAAGAGAAGAAATTCTTCCAGCAAGAGTTGCAGTTCAAGGAATTGGCTTTGAACTGCAACTCTGAGTCATCAGTCTGCCAGTCGAACTCATCAGAGTTTGCACTCTCATCCTTCACATCCCTCCATAGCTTTGATGACTATCAAGAAAGAAAACTGTTGTGATGGACACTGTGATATGCCATCAAATCTGAGTTATGAAATCAACAAATTATTCTCCCCGGCTGGTGCAGTTGTGAAACAAGCAGTCCTCTGTTGTCAATTGTCCTTAGGGATTAACTTTCCCAAGAAAAAACTTTTCTGATGTCTCACCTTCTTCCAAGAGCAACCTGACCATTGACTAATCAGTGTAGAGGTATAATAAACGCTCAGTCCCTTCAATTCAACTCAGCCAAAACTGATGATCTGTCCCAACTCCAGAGATTAGGTTTTTGCTGATTTTGCAGCGCTGTTCATCCTCCTCCTCTGCCCAATCCTGTTTCTTTCTTTTCTTTTCCATAGGTGTTACTCCTGTGAACACTCACTAATAAAATAGCCTGCATTCTAGTCTGCATTACACAATCTCTTTCCAAAAACAGTCAACCTGCAACAGTTGCTTTCTGTCTTCCCTAACATCACTCTGTATTACCGTTTTACCTGTTTAAGGAAATGTGGAGCATATCAGCAATCTGTTCCATAAGTCAATATCCAACCTAAAAATAAGATGCCAGTTTCCCCTTCCTAAATGCACTTCTAATTTCAATTGGTGACTTTGTTAACACTCTTCTTACTCTGTTTGACAGAGTAATGCAAAACTTCCTCCTTTCCCCGTCATCATAGGTGTTCCAGGAGTCCTCTGCACTTGGAATTTTTGTGCTCACTCTTGCCTCTAAAATCACAGGTAGCACAATTCAGATTCTCCAAAGGGACTCCTCACTTAGCTACTGGACATGGCACCAAGAAAGTCCAAGTGCAACTCAGCCATCTTACAATCCTATGCCCATTTTGCTCCATATCCTCTAAGAGTGCTTTTCTTAGTGCCTTGTCTTACTTGACCTGGAGGAGTGGGTCGCCCCCTACTCTCTCCCTTAATACTTCCCTCTGCAAGGACGCACTGAAAAAGATTTTAGCATAAATTGTTTGAGGATTATCTGTTAATGTTAGTTGTTTGTTGCATCTTTATTTAATGTATACAAATATTGTTTATTTGACCATTATGTTATGATTATTAAAGTTTGGAGTGTTTTCTCTTCATCTGTGTTACTCTTTGCATACAAAAATAAGGCAACATATAGTTTTACTACTTTTAATCATACTGAGTAAAACTGCTAGCAGGCTCTGCTTTTCAAGTGCTTTTACTAGTTTAGTAATGAATTCATTTTGAGTCACTGCTTTAACTCAAGGGTTAAGCTGTAATTATGACAAGACATTGTAAGATGACCAGCCAAGGTCAGGGTAAATTTCTTCCTGTGGACCTGAGTTCTCTGTTCGAAGATAAATGCACTGTGTGGGGTGGCTCATATGTGTAATCCCAGGACTTTGTGAGGTTGAGGAGGGGAGATTACTTGAGGCCAGGAGTTGGAGACCAGCCTGGGTAACATAGCAAGACCCAGTCTCTGCAAACAAAAGGCCCAGCATAGTGGCACATGTCTTTAGTCCTAGCTAATTGAGAGGCTAAGGTAGAAGGATCATTTGAGCCCAGGATTTTGAGGTTTCAGTGAGCTAAATTGTGCCACTGTACTAGATCCTGGGCTACACAGCAAAACACAGTCTTAAAACTTAAAAAAGAAAGATATATGGTTCCTGCTATGTTTAAGATCATAATGCAGTCATTTAAGCTGACTATCTATCCTACAAATCCTTGGTCCTCTGCATCCCACTGAGCTCTGGAAGGAAGTGATAGCATGAATCTTTACTAAGAGTGGGTTTTGTGGAAATGGTTGAAATGATCTGACTTACAAACTTGTACCACATATACCTCATTACATGAAAGATTTCCACCTTCCCAACCACCAAGCAGAAGTGCATCCATTACCTATCTATACGTGCTTTAATGCTCAGACAGAGACAATTAATACAATAGACTATCGTCCTCTAGATTCAGACTGGAGAAGTTACTTTCTACAATAATTTAGTCTAATTAAATGAATTTTATCTCTCTGTTGTAAAAACATTTTTTTGCTGAAGGATTTGATCCTGTTTTTGGTGTTCTTCCTTTTTTGAAGCTCGTTTCAAGAATACGATTCTTTTTTTTTTTAAGAATATGTGATACTTTAATCCTACATTTCTTGCTTAAAAATGCTCCACCTTACTGATTATATTCCTAAGTTTCTTTCATACCATAGTAAAACGTGTCCCAGTGGGTACCAGTCAAATAGACAAGATCATTCAAGCATTTCTCAATTAGTTAAGAAATTTTTGATGCATCTCGTTTATCAGTCTCGGTGAACAAAACATCTTAGAAATATTTTCTCCAAGCCAAAGGGCAAATTTAGCATAATAGCTAGCCAAATTTTAGCCATAATTAGATCATATGGGGATTTGGGCCTTCTATTACTTTAGTTGCATATGATATGAGTAGTCCTTGCTAAATCATGACCCACTGAGAAAGGAAAATAATTGAGAAAGTGACCTTGGCACATTAGAAAAGGAAGCATGGAGGCTTTTGACAGCATAAAATAATATAGTTACCAGTAGGTTAAGGTTCAGTGAAGGAAGCTATAGTCATATGGAAAACAAAACAAAACAAAAGGTAGGGTGACTGTGTATTTTCACATCGTTGGGTGAAGATTTAGGGTTCCAGTATGTGGCATATGACATTTTAAATTGTTTATGGAAAAGAATAAATCTGTGGATAATATACTAGTAGCTTAAATTAGTTATGTGGAAGCTAGCTTATCGACAACTAAACTTTTACAAATAATATAGGGTCAGGAGATGAGGAGCAATGCTGGCCATAGTGGTGGGACAGAATACAAGAGAAGCATTTCTGGGAGGTTAGGTTTAATACAACTATCAGTTGTATGGTGAAGTTAATGCAACTATGCAACTATGTAAGGGAGGAGTTAGCTATCCCTACATTAAAGTTTTTGTTCTGTCATTTACTACCTGTGTGATCGTGTGCAAAATATTCATCTTTCTGTACTCGTTTTCTGATTCACAAAATGGTGTCAGTAGTATTGGACTTTTATCAAGATTAAACGAGAAAATGAGAACAGTTCAGGGTCTGGCATATAGTAAGTATTAAATTTGATGCTGCATTAACAGTAACATTTGAGAATCTGGATGACTGGAATTAGACTGAATTTCAGAGAATGCTTTAAGTCATATAACCCTGTAAAAAGGCTCTGAAGCACACAACTGAAACTCAAGACAGGAAAGAATCAAATAGTTTTTGGTCTTTCCTGCATCTTCCCCTATCTTTTCATTCCCCATCTTCAGTAGTAACTTTGGGTGACTTTTTAGAAAGTTCTTCTCTCTGAGGGACTAAAATTTGCATAATCATCTGCCTTAAAAATTTTCCTACAATTTTTACGAGAACTGCATGGAAAAGCATTTTATTATCTCAAAAATTCTTCAGAAGGTTGAACAATTCAGTTTTGTTCTAATTACCTGGTTAGGGAATTACTTTTCTCTGTAGACAGAGAGTATTTAAGGGATGGCACTTCAGGCAGTTGACACTTAACACCTGTCACCCAAGCAGCACTTGTTCCACACACCAGCCAGGCACACAGACACAGGAACAAGAACTAGATTTTACAGATCCTTTTATTGTAGTTATTCAATGTTTACTCTTTAATTTATTTTGGCTGGTTAGTCCCACAGAAGAACATGGCCATTTGAAACAAATGCTCTGATTAAAAAATGTACTGAGCAAATGTGATTAGGTCATGAAGACCATGAAGATGCATGAAATTATTATGACTTGATTCTAATTTTTGTCATTCCTTGTTTTTTTTTAACATTTATTTAGAATCCACAATGATTCATGAAGCAAAATATAATTGTTTTTCCACTACATAATAAGCCAGTAAGAAAATGTAAGTTTTTATTTATTTATTTGTTTGTTTATTTATTTATTTATTTATTTATTTGTTTATTTATTTATTTATTTATTTATTTATTTTGAGTTGGAGTCACACTCTGTAGCCCAGACTGGAGTGCAGTGGCCGCTCCCGGTCATCGCAGCCTCGACCAGTTGGGCTCCGGCGATCCTTCCGCCTCAGCCTTCTGAGTAGCTGGAACTACAGGCGTGTGCTACCACGCCCGGCTAATTTTTTTTTTTTATTGTAGAGATGAGGTCTCGCCTAGCTGTCCAGGCGGGTCTCGAACCCGTGGGCTCAGGCAATCCACTCACCTCAGCCTCCCAAAGTGCAGGATTACAGGCTGAGCCACCGAGTCCAGCTATGAAAATGTAAGTTTTTAAAAATCATTGTACAAAAGAAACATACATAAGGAAAAAATATCTTTCTGTTGCAAGTATTTACATTTAAGAATATTTTGTTGGACTAATCAGAATTTTCCACATATTTATTACAATTCTACTAGAAAAAAATTATAAAGTGCCTAGGAGTTAGAAAAAAAGTTTCATTTTTACATAAATAGACAAAAAAATCACAATACTGTTATATTATTCATTATATTTTTATACATGGGAAAACTTTAATTATTAAAACATTAGCTCTTCTTTACATTACTTTGCTAAAAAATGTTACTTCTGATGAGTTGGAGCATGGCTATTTATTATAAAATTAAAATATCTAGTAGAAGTATTAAATTCCAACAAAGCATAGGTAAGAAGCTACTATAAGGTTCCAGTATGAATGTAAAAGGTAAGATTTTCAGGAAATGAGAAAAGGTGAGGTTTTGGTTCCAAAACCCACCAAGTTGTCAGTTCTTTAGTGTTACATGTTATAGAAGAGATGCTAAATGCAGCATTGCCTATAGGTGGTTATTTCTTAATAGAAAAATTGTGACCTTCGGCTATCATACATACTCAACTCATATCCCTTGGCATTGAACATATGTTTTATCTGAAATCCTGTTTGCTGAAGCTCGCTGACTGAATGCTAAGCTCTTGAATTCTAGCATGAAACGTAATTTTAATAAATCTTGTGTTTGCAATACACATTTATTTTAGCTAACTAAAACCCATTTATAAGTCCATATTCTAAGCAGAGTAGTCTTAGTTTGCATGAGAACAGAAGAAATGCTCTAAACTAAAGGAATTTGACTATGATAAAATAACTTTCTTTTTTAATCTACTCTAATTCTAAGGATCCATAATTCCCAGAGGCCATTTGACAATGCTTTAATTGCATTGTTTTCCGTCTCTGTGGACACTGCTGAAAGTATGTAGCTCCCAGAGATTTTAAAATGACAGAAAAGCATAGTTGGTAGTATGAAAATTGAAAAAACATTCAGAACCCATAACTTTATTGATGAGATGAGGGCCCATAATTGTTATGAAAGTCCTCTTGCCAGTATCTGCTTCTTTGCTTTGTTATATTTATTTCCTTGGTCTACTTTCTGCTATGAACTTTTACTATTTCTTTTTTCCTTTTTTAACATTTTAGTTACCCTCAATCTTTCACCTTTTTTTCCTATGAGCAATAATATTCTACATCGATTCCCCAATTTATTTTCACATTTTCAGGCTATTTTTTGTGTGTGTGTGTCTGATCCTCTTTAGTAGATGAGCCATGTTATTTATTTATTTATTTATTCTTACATATGAATCTAGTTATTGGTGTGAAACAGTTGTTAGAAATATTAGAGCTCTTGAGATACCTGAACGGCAGCCTAGGCTTCAACTTTCTATTTTTATTTATTTCTTTATTTCTTTTGAGTTGGAGTCTCACTCTGTCACCCAGACTGGAGTGCAGTGGCCGCTCCCGGCCACCGCAGCCTCGACCTGCTGGCTCCGGCGATCCTTCCGCCTCAGCCTTCCGAGTAGCTGGAATTACAGGCATGCGCTACCACGCCCGGCTGATTTTTTGATTTATTGTAGAGATGAGGTCTCGCTGCCCAGGCGGGTCTCGAACCAACAGGCTCAGGCAATCCACTCACCTCAGCCTCCCAAAGGCGCAGGATTACAGGCTGAGCCACCGAGCCCGGCTTCAACTTTCTACATTAAAAAATGGAGAAGTTAGGTTCATGCCTGTAATGCCAGCACTTTTGGGAGGCCAAAGTAGGAGGCTCCCTGGAGCTCAGGAGGTCCAGACAAGCCTGGGAAACATAGTGAGACTTCAATTCTATGAATAAACAAACAAGCAAACAAAACAGCCTGGTTTTGTGGCTCGTGCCTATAATCCCAGCACTTTGGAAGGTGGAGGTGAGAAGATTGCCTGAGACCAGTCTGGGCAACTTGCAAGACCTCATCTCTACCATAAATCAAAATATTAGCCAGGTGTTGTGGCGCATACCTATGGTTCCAGCTACTTGGAAAGTTGAGGTGGATGGAGTACTTGATCACCCAGCAGGTCAGGGCTGTGGTAGTCATGAATGTTCCACTGCACTCCAGCTTGGGCAACAGAGTGAGACTTTGACAAAAAAAGTTACTTAGCCTTGTCAAAAAAAACAGATTAGTATTAGTGTTCCTTCTTACTGTTATTGGCACAAAAAAGAAAAACAATTACCATCTACAGTAGAAAGTAATTTCCACTATTATTCTACTACTAACCATTTGTTGTGGATTTGTAGTGGGAATGTGTGTGTGTGTGTCTGTATTCACAGACAAAAAAAAAAGATTAGTCATGAGGATGCCCTCTTCACACAACAGAGAATTAGATTTCATATGCAAATATTCCTATTTCCTTCCGTGTTGTAACTGACAAGCTTTTGTATAAAGTGAAATTACAATCATTACTACTATTACTAAAAAGGCAGACTAGATTTCAGTTCCAGTGCTCAAAATTTTGCAGCATTATCCCTCTTAATCTTGATAACAACACTAGAAGGGGAACACTAGCTCTTTTATCAATTTATGTATGATAAAACTGAAGCTTCAAGATGTTGAGTAATTTTCCTAAAGTCGCACTGATTTTAGTGAAAATCACTTTTCTCTGAGTCCAAATTTGAAGACATTTACTTTCTCTTAAAAAGATTGCTGCCAGGATCGGTGGCTCAACCTGTAATCCCCTGCTTTGGGAGGCCGAGGTGAGTGAATTGCCTGAGTCCATGGGTTCGAAACCCACCTGGGCAACTTGGCGAGCCCTCATCTCTACAATAAATCAAAAAAATTAGCTAGGCATGGTAGCACACACCTGTGGTTCCAGCTACTTGGAAGGCTGAGGCGGAAGGATCGTTGGAGTCCAGCAGGTGGAGGCTGCAGTGACCGGGAGCGGCCACTGCACTCCAGTCTGGGCAACTGAGTGAGACTCCAACTCAAAAAAAAAAAAAAAAGATTGCTACACATACACACACAGTGTATAACTATAATATTGCAAATCTAAATAATTATAAATGAAGTTTTCTTCTGCTTGAGCTCAAGGATAAGAAGCATGATATCCAGCCAAATATGTCAGGTAAATGTGCTATGTGTTGTAAGTAAACAATTACCTAAGTAATTCTATTGATCAATAAGTAGAAACTCTTTTGAATATATTTGTTATATAGTTCCATCAGTTTGATTATGTCTTCTTCTACATTAATCATTAAAATACTATAAAAAATGTGTATTGCACATTTAGTAAAAGGGTCTAAAAGTCTAGTATAATTTTAACTTCAGAATGTGCAATTATCCGTTTGAACTTATCTTGATTGAACATTACAATTTTAATTTGAATAACATTTGCTGTACTTTTTAACCTGTATCATAACTTTCAAATGTATTGTATCCAAGCATCACTTAGGTTCAATATTCTAGCCATGAGAATGATAAAATTCAAATGAAGGTTGCATTGTGGATCCTGTTGTCCTGATTTGTGGCAAACAGGTGACTGGTTCTTCCTCCATGACAATGTACCTGCCCACACTACCCTGAGTGTTCAGCAGTTTTTGACCAAAAACCCCAAAATGGCATAACTCCCCTGCTCCACCCTCCCATTCATCCAGTCTCCCCAAGTGACTTTTTTGTTTCCTCTGATGAAAAAAGTCCTCAGAGGAAAACTTTTTGCCAATGCAGAAGAGGTAGAACAAAAAACAGCAGAAGCACAAAAAGTCATCAAAATTGATGAGTTCAAAACTGTTTTGAGCAGTGAAAAAAGAGTCTCGATAGGTGTATTGTACCAAATGGAGAGTACTTTGAAGGTGACTAGTTTAAACATGTAAGAATACACAATTTTTTATAAATAAATTCTGATTTGGGGGGGTCCCTCCTCATATGCTTGGGTTTATTTCTAGGTTCTCTATTCTGTTCAATTAGTGTATCTGTTTTTATGCCAGTGCTATATTTTCTTTACAAGAGTTTTAATCATTATCTTATGTTTTTCATAACACTGAAAATTCAAAAATTTAATTTCTCATTTTAAAAATAATTGAATAGATCTCATTTGAAAGCAGAATAAGAATATTATAATAAGCTGTGACTTTTTAATATTGATAATATAGGCCAGGCACAGTGGCTCACTTTGGAAGGCTGGGGCAAGAGGATTTCTTGAGCGTAGGAGTTCGAGACCAGCCTGGGCAATATAATGAGAGGCAGAGGTCTCTATAAGCAAAAAAATATTATAATTAACTGGGCGTGGTGGCCTGTACCTGTAATCCCAACTACTCGGAAGGCTGAGGTAGGAGGATCCCTTGAGTCCAGGAGGGCAAGGCTGCAATGAACTGCAATCATACTACTGCACTCCAGCCTGGGTGACAGAATAAGACCTTATCTCAAAAAAAAGAAAAGAAAAGATAGTGTCTACTTTACAGTCCAGATAAAAAAAAGCTTAAATTTGATTTTCATAAAATTTCTGCTTTTGTTTCTGCTTTTGTTTTTTTATGGTAATTCCACACACTATAATACATTTTTTGAGAAAATAAAATAGGATAACTAAAGGGAGTGAAATTCTCATTATGTTCAGATAACAAAATTTTACATGTGGAAAATTTCAAATAATCAACTGATAAACAGAGAGTTTGGTACAAGGACTGTACACACACAAAAATAACTACCAGAAGATATTGACAACAAATTTCATACTCAAAAGCAATACTAAACACCTAAAAATAAAATAAAAATTAAGAAATAGGTGAAAATGTAAAATAAAATTTTGAAAGCTTGAAAAACATAGAAAGTTTTCTTGAAAAGACTCAATATTATACATAATGTATGAATTTCCCATAAATTATCTAATAAATTATTATTTCATTTAAAATATCATTTTGTTAACATGACAAGCACCTTGAAACTCAATCTGAAAAAAATTAGCACATTAGTCAAAAAAGTGCTAAATAATAGCAGTTGGAAAGAAACTAATAAAATATATTCTTAAGTTAAAGTAGGATACTATGACAAAGTGCCAGCATTGACAGATCAATGAGACAAACAAGAAAGTCTTAAAATAGACCCAGAATGTAGACATATAATTTGGTATATGTCTACAAAGACAGCAATTTAACCAGTAAGAACAAAATATTTTTTAAATTGCTATGTACAACTTAGATGAAAAGTAAAGCTAAATCTTTACCTTATTTCTTATATCAAAAAATTTTAAAAATAAAAATAAAAATGTTATTGTGAAATAATGTGAACATACTAGAAGAAAAATTGTGTAACTGTAAAATGTAATTTTATAGTCAATAATTGTCTTCTAAGAAGGCATAAATCTGAGTCACAAGAGAAAACTCTGATATATTTATTTTAGCAAAGTGTCATTTTATATAGAATTTAAGTCCTAAAGAGAGCTCATTCATTTCTTCATTCATTGAATAAATATGTGATTAGTACAGAATGCTATCTAGGAACACTTTTAAATATTGAAGAGAAAGCAAAGAAGAAATTAGACACAATTTCTTTCCAAGTAGCTTATTTCTCAATGAGAAGAAACAAATAACAAATTAAAAAGTATATTTTATATATAATTTCAGATGGTAATATACACCATGGGAAAAAATTAAGCAGGAAAAGAATGTTCGTTATTAAATATTTGTTGAATAAGTGACATATATTGAAAGTATATCGAGGATTATCATTATCAAGGATATGAAGAAATTTTTATTCTTGTATACTACTGGTGGGAGTATTCATTGTACAATCTCTATGAAAAAGAATTTATCACAATGTAAACTTTGCATACCCTTTTTTACCCTGTCTCTTTTTTAAAAATTTTAGATTCAAGGAAAACATGTGCAGCTTTGTTCCATGGGTATATTGTGTGATGGTACATTTGGTCTATAATCCAAATGGTGTGCATGGTACCCAATCGGTATTTTTCAACCCCTGCTCTGCTCCTTCTCTCCCTGCTTTAGAAGTCTCCAGTGTTTTTGACTTACTACATCTACTTTGAAGTATTTACCCTACAAATATATTTGTGTATAACTCAGATATATGTGTACAAGATTAATTTTACAGAATTATTTGCATTAGAAGGAGGAAAAGAAGACTTGTGGAGAAAACCTTAATGTTTTTCAAAAGGCAATTGGTGAAATAAAATGTAAAACTCTTAGAAAGGAAGACTATATGAATCTGTTAAAAATAATAAAGTAGATTTATTATGCTAATCAGCAAAAGTCTCCAAGGTATAAAAAAAATGATAGAACAATTTGTATGTATTATCCAACTGATATAAAATAAGATGTGTCCACCTGCCCCTCAGAGATACCAGCTCCATTTCTGGCTGAAGTACCCTGTGAGGGGCCCAAAGCCACTCTCACTGCTCAGCACTTGCCCTTTGGAGCTCTGGGCCCACCCTGGCTGAGGCACCCAGTATACGACCCCATGCTTGTGTAAGGGACAGCATATCTTAAGAAGCTGCTGATCAGCTGCTCTCAGCTCCAGAGGAGGGAACTGCCAGCTTCCTCCTCCACCCAGCCTGCTGGTGGCAAACCAGATCCAGCACCCAGCTGTGCAGATGATCCCTGGTGTCTTGCATGCCACCACAGCCCATCACCCAGGTGAGTGGAGAGAAAGGATCCATGGAAGAGGAGCTGCCCACCTTGGCCACTTTCCAGGCAGAGATTTGCATTGCCCTGCCCACCTAGGAGAAGACTCCACCTCGGTTCCTAAGGTAACATTGCTGAACGGGAGACAAATCCCTTCCCTTATATTGAATCAGACACAGGCCTCTCAGAGTCACAGACCTCTCAGGCAGCAGGCTAAAAGAACAAACCCAAGTTGTGACTAGCTGCCTGCAATGAAAGCAAAGGGAAGAGGCTGGAGATCAGAGTTGAAGAGACTTTAGACACTCAGGAAAGATTCCAGAGCTAGTCAGATTTCTTATTTTGACTTTTGATTTTATCATTTTGACTGTTTGTTTTGCTCACTTTTGTTTGCTTTTTGACTTAGACTATCTGTTTGTGTTGGCGAAAATACATCAAAAGGCATGATTTTATTGGACTGTCTTTGTGTGGTCACCAGTATGCTTTAGGGAATCTTGCTTGTGTGTCTTTTTCACATCTCTCTGGCCTTGTGTCTCTTTTTCACCTGTTAGTTGGTATGTATGTCTGTTTCCCTCTCACCCTTCTCTCTTTCTACTTCCTATTGACCACCCCTCTTCCTCCATTATTTTTCTTTCCTACCTCTTTTTGTTCCAGGGACCAAACCTACATCCCGTAGCACAGACAGAATAAAGGCAATGGGAAATAGGTTCCAATGTGCCCATACACTGCTTGGTGGATGCTGGAATTAGCAGATAGTCTCTGAATCACAGCTTCCTCCTCAATTAAACCCCAAAACTGCAGAAAGCACAACCAACAGTCCATACTCAAGCCTCAAGATTGAACAAAGCCAGAGGAC
Source organism: Cephalopachus bancanus (assembly GCA_027257055.1). NCBI lineage: Eukaryota > Metazoa > Chordata > Mammalia > Primates > Tarsiidae > Cephalopachus > Cephalopachus bancanus. The sequence continues at coordinate 7,068,319 of JAPVLO010000024.1, read as the reverse complement.
CCTCATAAGAAAGAACAGAGGATTGCACAAGTGAAGCAAAAGCACCCCCGCTTTCCCTGAAAAACAGAATTAAAGAAGGTGAGGGAAAGGGGGAGAGAGAAAAAAATCTATACAAATGAAGACAAACCAAAAGAAGAATATGGGTCTCTCCCAGACCCCTGGGAGGACAGACACTGAGAAAACTGACTTCAGAATGCAAACAATGAAGAGCCCCTGGAATGACTGGTCTCAAACTACAAACATAGATATCAAGAAATTAATGGAGAGATTAAGAAGAATTGAGGAGAGATAATAAGAAACTAGGAAGGAGTTGATAACTGAGATAACAGTAACAAAGAATATTATGAATGAAATGAATAACAAACTGATAAGCATGGAAAGCAGAATTAGCCAAGCAGAAGAAAGAATCTCAGAGCTTGAGGACCAAAATATAGAACGAACACAAACTGTTTAAAACACAGAAAATAAGCTTTAAAAGACAGAACAAAACCTTCAAGAAATGAGCGATTACTTCAGGAGAAAGAATCTAAGAGTAATTGTCCTTCCTGAAATAGAAAAAGAAACAGAAACCACCTTGGAACAAACATTCCATGAGATTTTTGAAGAAAACTTCCCTCATCTTATCAGTGACACAAAAATTCACACACAAGAGATTCAGAGAACCCCAGCAAGACAACAAATGAGAAGACCAACTCCTAGGCACATAATAATCTGCCTGAACAAAGTAGGTATAAAAGAAAAAATCCTAAAGGCAGCAAGAGAAAAAGACCAGATCACCTACCATGGAAGAACAATTAGAATAGCAGCAGATTTATCTACAGAAACCCTACAGGCTAGGAGAGCTTGGAGACCTATTTTCAAAGTCCTAAAAGATAAACAATTTCAATGAAGAATAACCTACATAGCCAAGCTAAGCTACATCAGTGAGGGAGAACTGAAATCTTTCCCAGATATCCAATCCCTAAGAATTTACACTGTCACCAGACCAACTCTACATGAAACACTTAAGAGAGTACTAAGCACAGAAGAAAAGGAAAAAGAACAATGTTCTTCACAAGAGTACAGGAAAAAGAATAAAATACACATGAACCAACCCCAAAACCAAAAGAAAGACAACAAACCAAGAGGAACAACAGCAACAACTCTATACGAACTCTATGATAGGGACCAACTCTCACATTTCAATAATTAGCCTGAATGTGAATGGACTAAATGCACCACTGAAAAGACAAAGAATGGCAAAATGGATAAAATATCACCAGGCAACAATAAACTGCTTTCAAGAGACCCATCTCACTGGAAAGGACATGCACAGACTCAAGAGGATGGGAAACAAATTTTCAGGCAAATGGAACACAAAAGAAGGAGGAGTCATGATCCTAATTTCAGATAAAATACCATTTAAGCTATCAAAAATTTAAAAAGATACAGAAGGCCACTACATAATGATAAAGGGTTCACTCCATCAACAAGAAATATCTATTCTAAACATATATGCACCCAACATAGGAGCCCCAACATTCATAAAGCAGATTCTAGGAAAACTAAAGAAAGATATTGACTCTAACACCATCATAACTGGGGACTTTAATACCCCACTCACAACCCTAGACAGATTATCAGACAAAAAATCAGCAATGAGATCCAGAACCTCAATGTGACTCTTGACTTAATGGACCTAATTGATGATACCTACAGAACACACCACCCAACAACCACAGAATATACATTCTACTCATTACCACATGGAACGTACTTTACGATTGACAACATACTTGGCAACAAATCAAACATAAACAAATTTCAAAAGATAGAAATTTTATCATGCACCTCCTCAGACCACAGTGGAATAAAAATAAACATCAACACCAACAAGCTTCCCCCCAAACCCACAAAGACATGGACACTAAACAGCATGATGCCAAACAACTTCTGGGTCAACAATGAAATCAAAACAGAAATTAAAAGATACCTGGAAACAAATGAAAATGGAGAGACATCTTACCAAAATCTCTGGAACGCCATCAAAGCTGTAGTAAGAGGGGAATTCATATCCCTACAAAAACACATGAAGAAAATGGAAGGATCACAAATCAACAGCCTAACAAGTCACCTTAGGAAGCTGGAAAAGCAAGACCACCAAAACCCTAACTGCAGCAGATGAATCCCGATCACCAAAATAAAAGCCCAAATCCACGACATAGAAGACAAAAAGATAATACAAAAAATCAATGAAACAAAAGCTGGTTCTTTGAAAGGATAAACAAGATCGATGGTCCCTTAGCTAGAGAAAAAAGAGAAAATGCCCAAATAAATACAATCAGAAACACAAAAGATGAAGTCACATCTGATCCTGAAGAAATACAAAAGATCATTAGAGACTACTAAGTGCACTTGTATGGAAACAAACTGGAAAAAGGAAATGGAAGACTCTGATAACACACAACCTGCCTAGATTAAAACAAGAAGAAATTGAGACCCTAAATAGACCAATACCAATCAAGGAAATTGACTATGTAATAAGAAAACTACCGCCGGACTCGGTGGCTCAGCCTGTAACCCCGCGCCTTGGGAGGCTGAGGTGAGTGAATTGCTTGAGACCACGGGTTCGAGACCCACCTGGGCAGGCGAGACCACATCTCTACAATAAAATAAAAAAATTAGCCGGGTGTGGTAGCCTGCGCCTGTAATTCTGGCTACTTGGAAGGCTGAGATGGAAGGATTGCCGGAGTCCAGCAGGTCAAGGCTGTGGTGGCCAGGAGCAGCCACTGCACTCCAGTCTGGGCGACAGAGTGAGACTCCAACTCAAAAAAAAAAAAAAAAACTACCTACAAAAAAAAAAGCCCTGCACCAGATGACTTTCCAGCAGAATTCTATAAGACATTTAAGGAGAAGCTGATACTAATCCTACTGAAAGTATTCCAGGTATTGAGAAAGATGGAACCCTCCCCAAATCATTCTATGAAGCTAACATCACATTGATACCCAAGTCAGGTAAAGACCCAACAAAGAAAGAGAACTACAGGCCAATATCTTTGATGAACACATATGCCAAAATTCTCAACAAGATCCTAGCAAACCGGATTCAACAACACATCTCAAAAATATCCATCATGACCAAGCAGGCTTCATCCCTGGGATGTGAGGCTGGTTCAATATTCGCAAGACAATAAATGTAATTAAATACATCAACAAACAACAGAACAAAAACTACATGATTAAATCATTAGATGCAGAAAAAACTTTTGATAAAATCCAGCACCCCTTCCTCATAAAAAATCTCCCGCACCTAGGTATACATGGAACTTATCTCAAAATAGTAAAAACCATCTACAAGAAACCCACAGCTAGCATACTCTTAGAAAATAATTGGAATCATTTCCCCTGAAAACTGGAACAAGACAAGGATGCCCACTCTCACCCCTCCTGTTCAATATAGTATTGGACGTCCTAGCTAGAGCAATCAGAAGACGATCAGGGGTATTCAAATAGGAAAAGAGGAAGTCAAGTTATCCCTTTTTGCTGATGACATGTTTGTGTACCTTGAAAACCCAAGAGAATCTGTCAAAAGCCTCCTTGCACTGATAAAGGACTTTCGCAAAGTCTCAGGGTATAAAATAAATGTGCAAAACACAATCACATTTCTTTGCATCAATAATAAGCAAACAGAAACCCAAATAAAAAACACAATCCCATTCACAATAACCACAAAAAAATGAAATACCTTGCCATCTTCCTAACCAGAGATGTGAAAGACCTTTACAACGAAAACTACAAAACACTGCTCAAAGAAATCAAGGATGACACAAACAAGTGGAAAAATATCCCGTGCTCATGGACTGGAAGAATCAACATTATAAAGATGTCCATTCTACCTAAGGCAATCTACAGATTTAATGTAATACCCATCAAATTACCAGCAACATTCTTCTCAGAGCTAGAAAAAACAATACAGAAATTCATATGGAAACACAAACGACCAAGAATAGCCAGAACAATCCTTAGCAAAAAATAAAATTAAGCAGGAGGTATCACACTACCAGACTTTAAACTTTACTATAAAGCTACTATAATCAAAACAGTTTGGTATTGGTACAGGAACAGGCATATAGACCAATGGAATAGAATTGAGATTCCAGAAACAAAACCTCAATTCCTCAACCAACACATCTTTGACAAAGACTTCACCACCCACCACTGGGAGAGGAGAACCTACTCAGTAAGTGATGCTGGGAAAACTGGCTGACCACATGCAGAAGACTCAAACAAGACCCCTATCTATCCCCATACACAAAAATTAACTCCAAATGGATCAGAGACCTAAATGTAAAACCTCAAACCATAAAAACATTAGAAAATGCAGGACACACCCTTATGGAAATTGAAACTGGCATCCAATTCCAGAACAAAACCCAATAAGTTAGACAAGTGGGACCTCATTAAACTGACAAGCTTCTGCAAAACCAAAGAAACCATCAAGAGAGCAGGGAGACCCTACGGGAAAAAGTATTTGCCAACTCCAGGTCTGACAAAGGCTTAACATCTTGGATCTACAAGGAACTCAAACATGCTGAAAAGAAAAAAACAAACAACCCCAGTATAAAGTGGGCAAAAGATATGAACAGACATTTCTCAAAGGAAGACATCTGAGCAGCCAACAGACACATGATGAAATGTTCAACCTCACTAATCGTCAAGGAGATGCAAATCAAAACCACACTGAGATACCACCTGACTCCACTTAGAATGGCCATTATCGATAACTCAAAACATAACAGTTGCAAGAGAGGGTGTGGTGAAAAGGGAACACTTCTACACTGTTGGTGGGAGTGCAAACTAGTGCTGTCTCTGTGAAAAACAGTGTGCCAATTCCTAAAAGCTCTAAATATCGACCTCCCATATGACCCCGAAAACCCCTGCTGGGAATATACCCTGAAGAACTCAAATCACTCTATGAAAAAGATACCTACACACATATGTTTACCGCAGCATTGTTCACAATAGCAAGAATCTGGAAGGAACCATGCTGCCCATCAAAAGAGGACTGGATTAAAAAAATGTGGTACATATACACGATGGAATACTACACAGCCATAAAAAAGAACAAAATCATGAATTTTGCAGCAACCTGGGTGGAACTAGAGTCTATAATACTGAGTGACCTCTCACAGAAACAAAGATCTGAGTACCACATGTTCTCACTCATATAGTGGACCTTGAACATTTATCACAATACTATAAGAAAAGGATTGACAGTGGTAGGAAACTATGGGAGGGGAGAAGGAGGGGAAGGGGGTGGGATTAATGGTAGTCAATATCTGTCTGGGGACGGGGAGACACCCCTTATCAACAAGGGTGCCTGAACGAAACATATTTGTATACCTAACCCTTAACTGTACCCCACAATATTAAAATAAAAAAATTAATAAAAAAATAAAAAATAAAATAAAATAAGATGTATCCATATGTTTATGTATGTGCCTGGAAAAATTCTGAAGCATACACAAGTTTCCTTCTGAGGAATAGAATGGAACTCTTGAGAGAGATAGACTTAGTTCTCATTGTACTGCTTACATCTTGTTATTATATGCATTGTTATTTTCATAGAAATAAGAAAAATGTTAAGCACTGAGGCAAACATACATTTTTTGAATGAAAACATTGCATTAGATTAGTGATCAAAATAAATATTGAATTTGTCCTATGAGTGTGGCCTGTACAAATAAAGTATGCCAATAAATTCTCTAAGGGCTCCAAATTATACTGGCTGGATGACTATAGCAATCACATTAAAAGCATAATTAACAAATTGCTATTTCAGATTGTGGTTTAAAAAGAGACAAAGATTGCATCACAAAAATACCCATAATGGCTTTAAATGACACCAAAGCTTTAGGAAATGACACTGATGTATAACATGTTTACATGTCTGAGAAATAACTTTTATGTAGCATTTTAATCTATATGTTTCATCATTAACATATTTTTTAAAGAAATTGTTGTTTAGTCAAGACTCATCAAGTGGCAGTTAGTATGATTCTCATGTGCCTCAAATTTTTTGAGTCCTCTATTGGTAGACTGTCATCACAAGGCTATATTCACATAGCTACTATCAATTCTTACTCTAATGTATAGTTATTATGCTAGTGAGAAAAAACAATTCCTGGAAATGACAGTGGTTCACTGTTCATTGAATGCATATGGACAGACAAAACAAATACTCTAAAGTTGATTAGCTAAAATGCATTATTTTTCCTGTGCTGTGCTACCAGCTAATTAATAATGAAGCATTATAGAAACTTGGAATCAGACAGAGTTGACCCACTTCTCAAATAGTGATGTGGAGCTGTAATAGCTTATTTTATTTGAAGTAGTAATAAAGACCACATGACAAAGCATAAACTAATTTTCACCCTGAGCCTGAGTTCTGATAAAGTTATGAAAATTCTGTACGTGTTTTCCTTATTCATTCAGTAGACCACATGAGCAGCAATTACCTCAATTTAGAGGAATTCTAAAGCAGAAGATTATCTAATAATTTAAGATGCCCGTAAAGACTTTTAGGGAAAAAGGTAAAGAATATGCAAGCGACTTTAACATCTTATGAATGAGGCTCATTTAAAGATAATTTTTATATAAAATTTTTACCCAGACCTATTGATCATTTCTACAGAAATTGCTCAAGAAGATTTTGAAGAACAATTATTGCCCATGAACTGAAACATTCTAACTTTATTTTCTTAAAAAAAACTCAATAGTATTATGTGAATTCACTATTTTATTTTGAAGATTTTACAAACAGTGGACTCACATATGTCAGAAAACCTGCCATGCAAGGTAAATTGTCCTTGATGCAAAAGCTGATGAGCTATCTTCCCCATAATTCTTCACGCTTGCCTACAATATAAAAAATGATTTCTTAGTGAGATAGGTAAATTCTAGTAGACTATATATTACTGGTAGCTGACAATTTTGAGATGCTACTTCTTGCCCAGAACCATCCTGTTTACTCAGATTTGTAAATATGCTTACTTTGCTTAAGTGTATCTTTGCAGCTTGTATACTTAGCATTTATAAATAGTACTCTTTAAAAATTTTTTACCTAATATTATTTACAAATACTATGCTATAATCAGACATACAGATTATTTTTGTAACATTTCTTAGCATTCTGGGGCATGCCTGGACCACAGAATCCCAGGTTGACAAGGAGAGAGCAAAAGCTGGAACTGGGCAGTTACAGCAATTGCCCATTGGGTGGGTTTCTGGGAAGTCTCAGGCAGAATGCCAGTGTGCAACAAGATTTAGAAAGACTTTTTTAAGAGGGTTGGAGTGAAAGGGAATACAATATAACCCAAAGAGCCAAATTATATGGGTGAAAATACAGTCTAACTTTTACTAATCTTTGTGTCTATAATAGGTTTCCAATTTGTTACAGAGGCTCAGAATGCAGTAACCCACCTTTCCCAAACAAGCACTTGCCAGCATTCAGGAGGGCTTAAAAATACCAGAAAAATATATTGCAATCCAGAAGTATATAAGTGTTGATTAAAAAGTGAGTTATTTACCCAAATAACAAATGACTTCATGTGAATCATCAGGCTTTTTTCCCCATGTCTCTTTTTGTAGCTTGACCAGTCCAACATGGCAAGATAGGGACTGCCACAACTGAGAAGTTCTATGGGCCCCAGAACCCATGCACCATGCCGGATACCAGATCTCACTGGCAACACAATATGATTCCAAGTCTTTTCAAGTGTGGCAAGAGAGTGCTAATATGCCTCCTGCTGCAAACAGCGTTGAGTGGATCAGAGTTATGCCCATCAATTATACTGTGTTGGGAAGCTGGAAAGCAAGAGTCAAGAAATAGAAGAAACAACAAATGCCCCAATGCTTCAAGAGTAAAGGTTATGGCTATTTATTTTCATTTTAAAGTTGTGGGGTACATATGAGGATTGTTTGCATAAGTAAATTGTGTGAAGGTGAGGTTTGCACTTCTAGTGAGCCCTCTTTCCCCTAGCACTGGACATGATTTCCAATGGGTGGTTGAACCCCTTACCTCCCCTCTCTACCTCCCTCTTTTAGCAGTGTTCAGCATCAGTTTTTCCCATCTTTGTGATTGTGTGCCCAATGTTTAGGGACCGCTTATGAGTGAGAATATGTGGGCATTCCGGTTTTTGTTTCTGTGATAGTTCCCTTAGTATGATGATGGTCTTCAGCTGCATCCATGATACTGGAAAGAAAATGATTTTGTTCTTCTTTATGGTTGCATAGTATTCCACTGTGTGTATGTACCACATTTTCTTTATTGAGCCCACATTTGATAGGCATTGGTTCTATGTTTTTGCTATTGTGAATAGTGCTGTAGTGAATATACGTGTTCAGATGTCTTTTTATCAAACAATTTATGTCACTCTGGATATATTCCCAGATATGGGATTGCTGGATTGTATGTTAGCTCAATTACAAGTTCTTTGAGAAAATGCCACTGCTTTCCACAAAAGTGAAGCTAACTTACATTCCAAGCAACAGTGTAGAAGTGTTTTCCTTTCTCTGCAGCCTTGCCAGCACCTGGTTTTGTTGTTGTTGTTTGGGGTTTTTTGTTTTTGTTTTACGATAGTCATCCTGACTGGTGTGAGGTGGTATCTCATCGTACTTTTGACTTGCATTTTACTGATGATTAGTGAAGTTGAACATTTTTCATGTTTGTTGGATGCTTGGATATCTTCTTTTGAGAAGTTTCTGTTCATGGTCTTTTCCACTTTTTAATAGAATTGTTTTCTGTTTTTTGTTTTGTTTTCCTGTCAATTCATTTGAGTTCCTTGTAGGTCCTGCATGTTAGCTTTTTGTTGGATGCATAGCTTGCAAAGATTTTTTTTTCTCATTCTGTGGACTCTCTACTTTCTTGATGGTTTATTTTGCTGTTCAGAAACTTTATAGCTTTATAAGTTTCCACCTGTCAATTTTAGCTTTTGCTATCTTTGCTTTTGAGGACTTGGCCATGAATTCATGGCCCATTCCAAGTTCTAGGACGGTATTTTGTAGGTTTTCTTCTACAATCTTTATAGTCTAAGGTTTCACACTTAGGTTCCTGATACATTTTCAGTTAACTTTTTTGTGTATGGTTTTAGGTAGGGGTCCAGTTTCATTCTTCTGTATGTGGTTAGCCAATTTTCCCAGTACCATTTATGAAATATGGTGTCCCTTCTCCAATTTTTGTTTTTGTTGACTTTGTCAAAATAAATTGGTTGGAGGTCCATAGTTTTATTTCTGGATTCTCTGTCCTATTCCATTTGGTCTGTGTGTCTATTTTTGTACCAGTACATTCTGTCTTGGCTATTATAGCCTTGTAGTAAAGTTTGAGGTTTGGAAGTGTGATGCCTCCAGTTTTGTTCTTTTTGCTCAGTATTGATTTAGCTATTTGGACTCATTTTGCTTCCATATGAATTTCTGTATTGTCATTTCTAGGACAGTGAAAAATGATACTGGTAATCTGATAGAGATTATGTTAAATCTGTAGATTGCCTTAGGTAGAATGGACATCTTGAAAATATTGATTCTTTCAATCCATGAGTACAGGATATTCTTTCATTTGTTTGTGTATTCTGTGATTTCTTTGAGCCATTTCTTTCTCTTGCTTAATTGCTCTGGCAAGAAGGGGTCAGAATTGTCATCCTTGTCTTATTTCAGTCCTTAGGAGGGAATGCTTTCAGCTTCTGCCTATTTAATATGATGTTGGCTGTATGTTTGCCATAGATGGCTCTTATTATTTTGAGGAGTTTTCCTTCAATGCCTAGGTGTTTGAAGGTTTTTAATCAGGAAGAGATGCTGCATTTTTTTAGTGCTTTTTCTATATCAAATGAAATAATAATGTGATTCTTGGTTTACACCTGTTTAAGTATATATTAAGATGGTTTACATTTATTGATTTATGTATGTTGACTCAGCCTTGCATCCCAGGAATGAAGCTCACCTGGTCATGATGGATGATCCTTGAAATGTACTGTTGGATGCAATTTACTAGAATATTTTGCATCTACATTCATCAGTGAAATTGGCCTAAAGAAACTGGTTTTTATTTCTTCCCTGTTGGGTCTTTGCCATTTGGAGGTATCAGGATGATACTGGTCTCATAGAATGAGCTAGGGAGAATTCCTTCCTTCTCAACTGCCTGGAATACTTTCAAGCTCTTGTATATCTTGCAAAATTCAGCTCGGTGGCTCAGCCTGTAATCCCGCGCCTTGAGAGGCTGAGGTGAGTGGATTGCCTGAGTCCGCAGGTTCAAGACCTGCCTGGGCAACTTGGCGAGACCTCATCTCTACAATAAATAAAAAAAATTAGCCGGGCGTGGTAGCGTGCGCCGGTAGTTCCAGCTACTTGGAAGGCTGAGGTGGACGGATCGCCGGAGCTCAGCAAGTCAAGGCTGCAGTGGCCAGGAGCAGCCACTGCACTCCAGTCTGGACAAAAGAGTGAGACTCCAACTCAAAAAGAAAAAAAAAAAAAGAAACCATCCAACCCAGGGCTTTTTTGTGTGTTGAAGTGTCCTATTACTGAGTTGATTGGATTGTTATTGGTCTGCATAGGGTTTCAATTTCTTCCTGTTTCAAACTTGAGAGGCTATGTAATGTCAGGAATTCCTACATTTCTTCTAGATTTTCTAGTTTATGCACATACAGATGTTTGTAGTAATCTCTTATAATCTTTTGTACTTCTTCAGGATCCATTGTAACATCACTTTTTTTAAATTTCAAAATGTATTTTTGAATTTTCTTGCTCTCTTTGCTCTATTTTCCTCTCTTTTTTCTTTTTTGTTAATCTGAGCAGAGTTCTGCCAATCTTATTTATTCTTTCTTTCTTTATTTATTTATTTATTTTTATTATTTTTTTTAATCAATATTTTTATTATGATTTTGTGGGGTACAGTTAAGGGTTAGGTGTACAATTACGTTTCATTCAGGCACCCTGTTGATAAGAGGTGTTTCCCCATCCCCAGACAGATATTTGCGACTGTTAATCCCATTCCCCTCCCCCCCCATAGTTTCCCAGTACCGTCAGTCATTTTCTTATAGTATTACATTGTATGTTCAAGGGCCATTATATGAGTGAGAACATGTGATACTCGGATCTTTGTTTCTGTGAGAGGTCACTCAGTATTATAGACTCTAGTTCCACCCAGGTTGCTGCAAAATTCATGATTTTGTTCTTTTTTATGGCTGTGTAGTATTCCATCGTGTATATGTACCACATTTTTTTAATCCAGTCCTCTTTTGATGGGCAGCATGGTTGCTTCCAGGTTCTTGCTATTGTGAACAATGCTGCGGTAAACATATGTGTGCAGGTATCTTTTTTAAAGAGTGATTTGAGGTCTTCAGGGTATATTCCCAGTAGGGGGATTGTGGGGTCATATGGAAGGTGGATTTTTAGAGCTTATAGGAATCGCCATACTGCTTTCCACAGAGGTTACACTAGTTTGCACTCCCACCAACAGTGTAGAAGTGCTCCCTTTTCACCACACCGTCTCCAGCAGCTGTTATTTTTTGAGTTGTTGATAATTGCCATTCTGACTGGAGTTAGGTGGTATCTCAGTGTGGTTTTGATTTGCATCTCCCTGATGATTAGTGAGGTTGAGCATTTTTTCATGTGTTTGTTGGCTGCTCGGATATCTTCTTTTGTGAAGTGTCTGTTCATAACTTTTGCCCATTTTATAATGGGGTTGTTTGTTTTTTTTCTTTTCAGCACGTTTGAGTTCCTTGTAGATCCAGGATGTTAAGCCTTTGTTTGACCTGGAGTTGGCAAATACTTTTTCCTAGTCTGTAGGCTGTCTCCCTGCTCTTTTGATGGTTTCTTTGGCTTTGCAGAAGTTTGTCAGTTTAATAAGGTCCCACTTGTCTATCTTCTCTCTTATGTCCTGTGGGTTTCGGGTTTTGTTCAGGAATTGGATTCCAGTTCTGATTTCCATGAGGGTATTTCCTTCCTATTCTTTCAAAGAAGCAATTTTTCATCTCATTAATCCTTTGTATGTTTTTTTTAAATCTCAGTTTTATTCCACTGTGACCTTATTTTAATGGTTTCCATTTTTCTACTAATTCTCGAATTAGATTGCTCTTGAGTTTTCAGCTGACTTAGATGCAATATTAGACTGTTTATTTGAGATCACTCTATTTTCTTAATATATGCAGGCAATGTTATAAACTCTTCTCTCAGCACTGTTTCCAATGTATCCCAGAGGTTTCGGAGTGTTACGTGTTTGCTTTTATTTTGTTTCTAGGAGACTTTTTATTTCTACCTGATTTCTGTGTTAACCCAAAAGTCATTCAGTAGCATGTTTTTCAATCTCCATTTATGTTTGTGTGTGAGATTCCTGTTGATGAGGGTACTTACCTTTATTCCACTGTGGTCCGAGAAGTTTTTTGGTATGATTTGGACCTTTTGAAAATTTGTTCATGCTTAATTTATCTCTGAGTACTTGGTTGATCTTGGAGTATGTGGCATGATGAGATTAATGTGTATTCTGTTGTTGCTGGGTGAAATGTTCTGTAGATGTCTATTAGGTGGTTGTGTATAGAGCATGTATAGGTTCCGAATTTGCTTTTTTTTCTGTTTTCATCTCAATGATTTGTCTAAAGCTGTTAGCAGGATATTAAAGCCTCTGACTATAATTGTAGGCTATCTATGTCCTCTTTAGTTTAATTAGCAATTTTTTAATAAATCAAAGTTTCTCCTATGTTGGTGCATATATATTCAAGATGGATATTTCTTGCTGGTGGATTGAACCTTTACCATTACGTAGTGTCCTTTTAAACTTTCATTGTTTTAAAGGCTGTTTTTTGTTTTATATAGTAGTTACTTCCGCTCTTTTTTGTTTTTCATTTGCCTAAAAGATCTTTCTCCAGCCCCTTACCTTGAGACTAAGGATGTCATTTTCAGTGAGATGGGTTTTCTGAAGGTAGCAGACGAGTAGATGATGCGTATTTATCCAATTTGGAGTCTATGCCTTTTGAGTGGCGTACAGTTCTCTCAAAAAAGATAAAGGATGAAGTTCAAACTTTTTGGTCTATAATTCAGGACATAACCAAATGGCTTCAAACTGTCTTCAAAATTATTCCATACTCATCCATTTCCTTACAATCTAACCAAATAAATTTTGTGACATGCCTTTTTATTTCTTAGTAAATTTTGTGCTTTTTTCTGACATTTTTCTATGTCTAGAATGTCTTCTCACACCTCCCATCACTCTAGCCATACACTCAAATCAAATATATCTTTGAAGGTCCCACTCAAAATTAGCAACCTCCATAGAATTTTACTGAGCACCACTATAGGATGTAGTTTTTTTTTTCTTTATTCTCTATGACTCATCACTTTCTGCTTTGTATCATATAAGATCAATTCACATTTTTTGTTTCCTTTTTAAGTCTATAGCATTTTGAAGAGATTCTGTAACTGTAATTATTTGCGTATGCCCCATTGTGCTACACACAATATTTTTTTAAATAAGTGTTTTTTTAAGTTAATGCTTTTCAACCTAATAATGACAACATATCTGTCATATATTCAGCCAGTCTGATACTGATATCATAGGCAATGAATTTCTTACAATCATAATTATGAAGCTCACTGCTGTTTTAACAATATATAGCACAAAGACCAAAAGAAAAAAAAAACTTTCTTTTGTTTAAAAAACTCAAATCAACCCCATTACATTTTTTCAATTTACTTGAGTGCTAAGTAGAAATATTAACCAAAGTAGGAACTATACAAGATTTCAATTCAACACTGTCTCAGCCCTTTTCTGTTGTCATTACACAAATATTTCCATTGACACGTACTGAAAATGACCAGTAAATAATCAAGTAATAGGTAAACTAGGGATAGAAGCCATATTTGAGCAAATAAATAATCGCCAAAAGCACAAAGAAAAGTGCACTTATCTGGAGTCATTGTACAGTAAACAACCCTTTGTGTTTTGGAGAACTCCACTGAAAATACAGACTCCTTTAAGAAGCAAGAAAAAATAACTGTTACTAGTATTCAGGGGTTAATTGAAGGGATATTGTTAAAAGTGATAGATTTCAAATAGTCCTGTGTTTTTTATTATTTGTTTGTTTGTTGTTTTAACATGTATTTGCCATGTTTTTGTGCATTTTTTATTTTCCCCCAAGTGTGTATTTCTCTCAGTGGAGAACAGATCCTCCTGGGCCTTTAAAAGTGATTTAATTCTTATTATCAAAAGCTCAGCAGTCTTGAGCAGTTCTGCAACACAAACCACAGCATATGGGTCAAGATTGAAAGTACTGCAGTGAGGAATCAGAATTCTAGAGAGATAGCTTTTGGCACGGAGGAATGGTAGATAAAATGAAGATCATTTTAAATGATGAGTTGGTAACATCTCTTTTCAATGTCCATCTCACACTCTCAGGTATGGGTTGTCTCTTTAAGAAATAAAGGATTTTATTTTATTTTTGCAAGTTAAGCAATAAGAACACTGTGATTTTACAGGAGGTAATAAATCTAAACTTATATTGTCAGTATCCTGATTTAACAGCTAGGACAGTAATGGGAATTGCCTTTGTTGCCTTGGAACTCTATTTAAATTACTATTTATAAAGACAATCGGGCATATAAATTCAAGAAGGGCATGCATATTGACTGTAAAGTGAAGCATCAGCCTGACCCACAGAACGAATTTCTAGGTCCTGTGAGGATTGAAACCATCTGAACATCTTTAAAACATAGCAGACCTGTTCTCAGCCTGAATAACTTCCAGGAAATCCATGGGAAAGAACAAGAAATGAATGTTTTACATATGTATTATTCAGCAGCCAATAGATAAGAGAGTTTTATTTAACAATAAACACATTTGTCACTCCAGGGTGTAAAGGTTTCTAAATTTTTTACAACTAATTTCTGCTGGAAAAGATAAATCTTTCAGAAGTAAGAGAATAAGGAAATTTTCAAAAAGGAAAGTTGTCATTACATCATGGAACACAAAGACGGCATTTACCTGTGGGCAGGGTTGATTGCTACTCTACAAACATCCTGTTACTGCTAAACTGAAAATGTTCCAATTAAGAAACTGAACTTGCTATTTCACAGGAGACATTAACACTTAAGAAAGATTATGCATCTCTGGTTTCTTGGTTATTTATTTTGAAAATGTTCAATTTTCCCATGCCCATTTTGTTTTTTCTATCTTGCATGAAAAATTATCACAACATAATTTTGGCTATAAAGAATACCATTGAAAAGAAAGAAAATCTCCAAAGAGATAAGCACAGTTTCAGAGTGATAATGCAATACAATTGTTGTAAAGGATGTAGGAAAAGAAGACAGGATAAAGAATAGAAACACATTTTTTTAAGTGGGCAAATACAGAAATGGGGCAATGGCTATAAGGAATATGCAATCAAGACAGTTTTGAAGGTATAAGAAATTATATAATGGGAAGTAGGCTCAAGATGGCCTACTAGAAGCAGTCAGTATGTACCTCTCTTAGTAGAGGAACCAAAACAGTGAGCTGATTTCACTCCAAGCAGTTTGTATAAGAGCACATGCCAGGATTCACCAGAGAAGTAACAGGACCCACATAAAGCAGAGGGGAACAAAACTAGACAGCCTGTCTAGCCAGACCTGGCATAGAGCTACATGATTTCCCCCAACCTGGCATGGGGTGAGTGAGTGAGAAATCCCCGGGAAATCACATCACCACAAACCCTTGTAATCTTAGTTACAGGAGAGCCTCCATGATCCCCAGGGCCTCCAGACCAAGATAGAGACCTATGTGGTGACTGTTCAGAGTCATTGCCCAAGCCCCGATCAAACCTCGTAAGTCACTGATCTTTGTGCAGCTTGGCACCAGTTGCCACTGCCTCCACAATGAGGGAGGTCCAGCAGTTCTCTGAAAGCTGCAAGCCCTTTGTAGCTGCTTCAGCTACCAGTGCTGTTAACCCCAGGCCAAGGAGGGGACAGTTACATTAGGCGCTTTGCATGCATCCCCAACACAGATTCTGCAGTTACAATACACAGGAGCAGCAAGCGGCTGACATGCTCTTCACCTTCCTCCATGTCAACTGCTTACCCCTAGACATGGACCATCTGCTTCAGGACTATAGGGAGTGCAGTGGCTCCACATTTGTCTGAACACTGAAGCCAAGGTCCAGCAGTCCTCTGAGAGCTCAGCTACCAGAGTTCTTTGGCAAGGCTTCGGTGGCTGCTGCCTGCCATTGCTACCACTGCTGCTGTCTCCCATTCCAGTCACCCCCTGGTGAGGGAAAGAGCAATCATGCTAGGCACTTGTATGGACCTCAAACCAAACTCTGTGACTGCAATATGCAGAAGTAGTGGGCATATGGCCCTCCCCTTACCTCCTATCTCAACTTGTTTCCTCTAGAAAGGGATCATCTACTGCGGGACCACCAGGAGTATGTTGACCCCACACTGCAGTTGAGGCCCAGCAGTCCTCTGGGAACTCAGCTGTCAGAGCTCACTGGTAAGCTCTTTGCAGCTACTGCGTGCCAACACTAGTGCTGTTGATTCCCCTCCCTGTGGCACCAAAACCAGAGAGGGAGAAGTCACCCTAGATATTTGAGAGCACCACCAACACAGACACTGCAGCCATAAAACCCAGGAGTAGCAAACAGTCAGTGTGTCCCTTATTCCCCCAACTCAGCTGCTTTCCCCTAGATGGGGCTTACCTGCTTTAAGCCCACAGCAAAGGGGGCCCTATATTCACCTGAACATTGTTACTGAGGCTCAGTAGTCCCCTGATAGCTTATCTGTGGCAGCTGCCACTGCTACTGGCCCTTACTTTTAAGCACCAACTATAGGCCTGCATTCTCAACTATGCAACCTGACGAAAACACACTGCTACAATTTTCATCCAAAACAGTTACCGCACAATCATATTTGCAACCAAGAAACCCATACAGAACAGTGGTCTGAAAGTACTCAGGAACAAAGCCAATCATACACAGCATAGACCACAGCCATACCCACAATAGAAAAAAGAAGTGAAAATGAATAAAATCCATCCTAATTACATCGAACTTAAAAAAAGAAAAAAAGAAATGTCAGGTCTCTTGCCACCTCCAAATAATTGCACTGACTCCTGAGCGATGAATTCTCACCAGAATGAATTGTCCATAATGACAGATATAGAATTTAGAATATGAATGACAAAAACACTCAACAAGGTCCAAGAGAAGGTGAATACTCAAATCAAAGGAGGCCACAAAAATGATCCAAGAATTGAATGTTGACATGGCTATTCTAATAAAGAGCCAAATTGAACTTCTGGAATTAAAGAACTCACTTTAGGAATTTCAAAACACAGTCACAGCTTTAACAATAGACTAGACCAAGCATAAGAAAGAATTTTAGACCTTGAAGATCATTCCTTTGAATCAACACAATCAGCAAAAATTTTAAAAACGAATTTTAAAAAATAAAGACTTTGACAATATGGGATTTTGTAAAGAGACCAAGCCTATGTGAAATTGGCATTGCTAAGAGAGAACAGAATGGAAATGATCTGTAAGAATTATTTGGAAAATAATCGACGAAACCATCCCCTATCTTGCAAGAGTAGTTGACATGCAAATATGAAATAATCAGAGAACTTTTGCAAGATACTATACAAGATGACAATTCCCAAGGCACATAATTCTCAGATTATCCAAGATCAATGTGAAAAAAATAATCCTAAAGGCAGCTAGAGAGTGGGTTCAGACAACCTACCGAAGGAGAAACATCTGAATAACAGTGGACCTCTCAGCAGAAACTTTACAAACCACAAGAGATTGAGGCACACATTATTAGCATTCTTCAAAAAAATAAACTCCAACCAATATTTTTTTACCCTACCAAAGTTAAGTTTCATAAACAAAGGAGAAATTAAGTCCTTCCCAAACAAGCAAGCATTAAGGGAATTTGTCACCTCCAGACTGGCCCTTCAAGAGACACTTAAGGGAATTCTAAACATGGAAAGAAAAACTATAGTACCTAACACAAAAGCACACACAGGAAGATAGCATATACAGACCATAAAAAGCAACCACAAAATTGAGAATACAAAGCATCTGTTTGTCAACACTGTGACAGGAACACAACCTCGCATATCAATAGTAACCTTGAATGTCAATGGCTTAAACGCCCCTTCTAAAAGGCACAGAGTGGCAAATTGGATAAATTTTTTAAAAAAGAGAGAGAGAGACCCATTCTCTGCTATCTTCAGGAGACCAATCTCACTTCTAATAACACCAATAGGCCCAAAGAAAAGGGATTGAGGAAGATCTTCCATGCAAATGGAAACCAAAAAAGAACAAGGGTTTTATTTTTGTGCCAGATAAAACAAACTTTTTGATTATTATTAGTTAGTACAGACAAGGACTTGCTATATTACCCAAGTTAGTCTCGAACTCCTGGCTTCAAGTGATCTTTCTCCTTCAGAATCCCAAAGTGCTTGAATTATGGGAATGAGCCACCACACTCAGCCAGAATAAAAAAACCTTTAAAACAACAGTTTAAAAGGACAATAACAGGCATTACATAATGATAAAGGGATCAATTCAACAAAAGTATTAACTATTTCAAATATTTATGCACCAAACTTTGGAACACTTGGAATTATAAAACAACTACTAAAACTCAGCAAAGACTTACACAACCATAACTTAATAGTGAGGAACTTTGGCCAGGCTCAGTAGCTCAGTCTGTAATCCCAGCACTTTAGGAGACCGAGGTGAGTGGATTGCCTGTGCCCCATGGGTTTGAGACCCGCCCAGGCAACTTGGCAAGACCTCATCTCTACAATAAATCAAAAATTAGCCGGGCGTGGTGGTGCGCGCCTGTAGTTCCAGCTACTTGGAAGGCTGAGGCAGAAGGATCGCCGGAGCCTGGCAGTTCGAGGCTGTGGTGGCCAGGAGCAGCCACTGCACTCCAGTCTGGGTGACAGAGTGATACTGCAACTCAAAAAAAAAAAAAAAATAGTGAAGAACTTCACCACCACACTAGCAATTTTAGAAATATCATTAAGGCAGAAAAGTGATAAAGGAACTTTGAACTTAAACTTGACACTTGTCCAGTTGGACTTAATAAACATCTGTAAAATACTTCACCCAACAATCACAGGGTATACATTTTTCTCTTCTGAACACAGAACCTATTCTAAGATTGACTACATGCTTGTCATAAAACCAGTCATAATAAATACAAAAACTCAAAATTATACCAAGCATCTTCTCTGACCACAGCAGACCAAAACCAGAAATCAATACAAAGAGAATTTATGAAAACTAAGCAATTTGCTCCTGAATGATTTGGAGGTAAATAATAAAATCAAGACAGAAATAAAAAATTTTGTGAAACAAATAATAATAGAGACACAACTTACCAAACCTTTGGGATATTGCAAAAACAGTGCTAAAAGGAAAGTTTATAGCACTAAACACCCACATCAAGAAGACAGAAAGATCTCAACTAAACTATCTAATGTCTCACCTAAGAAAACGAATTAAACAAGAACAAAGGAAGCCCAAAGCTAGCAGAAGAAAATAAATAACCAAATCAGAGCAAAAGTAAAATTGAGACCCCCCCAAAAAAGAATACAAAATATCAATGAATCAAAAAATTTGTTCTTTGAAAAATAAACAAAACTGATAGACCATTGGCCAAATTAACAGAGAGAAACAGAGAAAATCGAAATAAGAACAACCAGAAATTTTTTAAAAGAATACTATAACTGATTATAAATAAATAAAACAGATTCTCAGAGATTAAAAGTTATCTACAAGGGAAAAAAGGAAGTAAAATTGTCTTTCTTTGCAGACAATACAATTCTGTATCTAGAAAACCCTAAAATTCCAACATATGACTCCAAGACCTGATAAGTAAAGTCTTGGGATACAAAATCAATGTGCAAAATTTTGTAGCATATCTATGCACAAACAACATTAATGTCAAGAACCAAATTAAGAGTATAACTCCATTTACTATAGATACAAAAATAAAGTACCTGGCAATACATCTTCCTAAAGACATAAAGATTTCTACAATAAGAACTGTGAAACACTGCTGAAAAAAATCAAAGATGACACAAACAAATGAAGAAATATCCCATGTTCATGGATTGGTAGAATCAATATCATTAAAATGTCCACACTGCCCAAAGCAATCTACAGATTCAGTGCAATCCTTATCAAACTGCCAACATCATTTTTACAGTATTAGAAAAAGCAATTCTAAAATTCCTATGAAAGTAAAAAAGAACCTGGATAGCTAAATAAATTCTAAGCAAAAATAAATAAATAAAAATAAAGCTTGAAGGCATCAATTACCAGACTTTACTACAAGACTACAGTTAACAAATCAACATAGACTGAGGGAACAGAATAGAGAACATATAAAGAACATAGAAATAAAGCCACTCATCTACAACCAACTGATATTTGAAATCCTACCAAAAATAAACATTGAGAAAAGTACACCCTATTCAATAAATGGTGCTGGGAAAACTGGCTAATTGTACGCAGAAGAATGAAGCTAGGCTCATTTTTCTCACCATGTACTAAAACTAACTCAAGATAGACTAAAGACTTAAATGCAAGACATCAAACTATAAAAATCTTAGAAGAAAACCTAGGAAACATTCTCTTGAACATTAGTCTAGACAACAAATTTGTGACTAAGTCCTCAAAAGCAAATGCAGCAAAAGTGAAAATAAGTAGGACTTAATAAACTAAAGAACTTCTGCATTTGACAAAGGGCTAATATCCAGAATCTACTCATATAAGAAATTTAAACAAATTGACAGAGAAAAAAAAGTAACCCCATTAAAAAGTGGACAAAGGACATAAACACATTTCTCAAAAGAAGACATACAAACAAACAAGAAATATGAAAAAATTCTCAGGATTGCTAATTATCTGAGAAATGCAACTGAAAACCACAATGAGAAACTATTTCAGATGAGGCAGAATGGTTATCATTAATGTCAATAAGTAACTAATATTGATGAGGTTGTGAAGAAAAGTGGTCATTCATACTCTGTCCATGGGGATGAAAACTAGTTTAGCCCTTGTGGAAAGCAGCTTGAAGATTTCTCAAAGAACTAAAAATAGATTTACCATACAACCCAGCAATCCCACTACTGGATATATACCCAAAGGAGCACCACCACTTATATGCTTAGTGCAGCACTTCTTACAACAGCAAAATAACCAACTTAGGTGCCCATCAACCTTGGACTGAATAAAGAAAATGTAGTACATTTACAACATGGTATACTACACAGCCATAAAACAAATGAAATTATGTCCTTTGCAGTAACTTGAATGAAGCTATAGTTCATTATTCTAAGAAATTAACACAGAAACACAAATAAATAAAAGATAAAAAATAATGAAATCATGCACCTTGCAGTGACGTGAATGGAGCTGGAAGTCATTGTCCTAAGTGAACCAACTAAGAGATGGAAAAATCAAAAAGTCTATGTTATCACTTATAAGTGGGAGCTAAATACTGTGTACACATGGGCATGGGATAGGAGCAACAGACACTGGTAACTCCTTAAGGAGTTGGGATGAAGAAAGGCAAGGGTTGAAAAACTACCTGGTTATTGCCTTGCTAAGCTGTGGTATGGTCGTGTGCCCTTTGAGCTATGGCTGGGCCATGTTTCCTGGCTTTGGCACCGTCCTCTGCCTTGGGGAGGTGAATCTCCTTTTTCTCAATCTCTCTCTCTCCAATTTACTTTCTAAGTAAACTATATTTTCTAATCTAAAAGAAAAGAAAAGAAAACTACCTGTTGGGTACCATGTTCACTATTTTGGTAATGGGTTCAACAGAAGCCTAAACCTCATAACACAATAGACCCATGTAAAAATCTGCACATGTACCTCTTGAATCTAAAACTTAAAAAAAGAAATCATATGATGACGTGAATTTGATCCAACTGAGAAAAGATTTGATGCTGCAGAAAAAAAGGGAGAAATTTTGGAGCAAATTCTTAAGACCAAAAAAGAATTTGGGCTCTTGTACACAAATGGGAGTTTGGCTCTATTTTTTTGTTTGTTTGTTTATTTTGTCCTGCTCTATGGACATTAACAACTCATTCATAAAACAGGAAGAAGCAAGAAAATATTGACCCAATATAAAGATAGTTAGATTATTGGTGGCAGCCCATGGAGGTCTTCTATGGTTGCCCATCATTTGTCACACAATAGAAATAAAAGTCATAAGTTGAGAGTGAGAATGGAAAAAGGAAGTTTTTGAAAATTGAGAAGAGAAATAAAGATGTAAGAGACAGCCTCTAAGGTATCTGGCAATGATCCTTGCTTCCTGGTATTTGTGCATTTGTATAATCTCTTTCCTTGAGTGTGAACTGGACCTAATGACACTTAAATATCAAAAATTAGGGTATGTCACTTCTAAAATTAGGTTATAAAATGATAACCTCAATACCTCTTGTCTCTTTCCTCTCTCCTTTCTCTTCCCTCTCCTGTCTCCACTATCTTCTCTCCCCTCTTTTCTTTTTCCTTTCCTCTCTCCCCTTACTCAGACAATGCTCATAACAAGCTACCATGTATGAGCTGCTCTTGGAGGAGTGCATATGGGAAGGAATTGGTGTCTCTCATCAAAAGCCAATGAGGACCTGGAGCCTGTGAAAAATATTGATCTTAGAATAGATCCTTCCCCACTGAAACCTCAGAAGGCTGTGTCCCTGGCCAACAACTTGTTTGCAGTTTTGTAAGAAACATCCAGCTAAGCTTCTCTTAGATTTTTTACCATAATAACCTGTAATATAATTATTATTTGTTGCTTTAAACTGCTAAGTGTTGGGGTAATTTTTTACATAACATTAGATAGCTAATACAAAAGGTGAGAAATAGGTATTTATGGAAGTGTGAACATAAACAAACTAGAGAAATATAGTATAATTCCAGTAAGAATTAAAGAACCACAGTGATGAATTCCAAGTGAAACTATAAAAATGTGTTTGTCTCCACATAGGGAGAAATATATTTAACTAGGGTTGCCACATAAGTATGACAAAATGAGAAAGGAGAAGAAGTTGAAGTGTTTGCAAGGGAAAAGAATGGTTGACAATAGAGTTTAGTTTGGACAAGAAGGTTATTGAGGATATGAGAGGAGAGGAAAAGAAAAAGATAAATTGTAGTCCTGGTGAAGTTAAAAAAATGTTTGGATTTAGAACCTTAGAGGAAGTGAGTTAGAAAGATGAACTATAGTGGTCACAAACCAGAAAGTTTCAGATGATATCATCTAGGGATTGTGTTGGCAATGCAAAACCTACAAAGGCTAGTATAGAATATATGAATATAATATCATTAGGACATAGAAATAAGTTTGATAAAGAAAGGGTGTGTTAATACAAGATGTGACAAAATGGTGCATATCTCATTGCTGAACACCACTATGGTCACCTTTGAAGTCCTCCCCTTGGGAAGCTATACACTGATCTCAGTTCCTAGTCCACCTATCAAAGCAATTTTAGAATTCTTTTTCTTAAATGGTCATTAGAGCTGTCATCGCTAAAATGTCAGAGCTTGAATTACAGCAACAAACAAACATTAAATTTCATGTTAAACTTGGCAAGAGTGGAAGTAAAATCAGGGACATGTTAGTCCAAGTTTATGTGGATAATGCCATAAAGAAAATGGTGGTATACAAGCAGATTTCACATTTTTCTGAGCGGAAAGTGTCACTGATGTAGAGAGTCCAGTAATGAGCAGAACTAACTAAAACACTACAAAAATTCATCAAATTGTGTGTCAAAATCATTGACTGACTATAAGAAGCATAGCAGGCCAAATAAACATTGATAGAGAAACAGTTAGGGAAATCTTAACTGAAAATCTTGGCATGATAAAGGTGTGTGCAAAAATGATCCTGAAGGAGTTCTTGCATCACAACAATGCACCAGCTCACACAACACTGTCTATAAGGGAGTTTTTGGCAAGTAAACAAATAACTGGATTGGAATACCCTCTCTACTCTCTTGATTTAGCCCCCAGTACTTTTTTTCTTTGCCTAAAGATAGAGGAAATATTGAAAGAAATACATTTTGATGTCATTCAGGACATCAAGGGTAATACAACAGCTCTGATGGCCATTCCAGAAAAGGGTTCCAAAATATCTTTGACAGTGGAATAGGCTCTGCCATCACTAGTGCATAGCTTCCCAAGGGGAGTACTTCAAAGGTGGTTGCAGTGATATTCAGCAATGAGGTATGCAGCACTTTTCTAGGATGAGTTTGTGAACTTAATTGTTAGACCCATAAAATTCTTCAAGGAATTGGAGCATGACCCAGTTGTAACTACAGTGATAGTGGGTAGGGGATAAAACATTTTTTAAAATTGCATTTTCCAGGAATCTGAAAGAATTCATCATCCAAAAAGTGCCATGAAGGATTTTGCTGAATATACTGACAATTATTCAAAAGCATTACCACTGGATCACTTGGAACAATGAGTAGTCTTCAAGCTGAGCAATTTTCTCCAGAAATTTCTTCTTTAATGCTTGAATTGTAGATAATTACCCTCAATTAGCACACCTTATGCTTTTCCCGTTAGAACATTTACCACAATGATGGGTGACTATTGTGTTGTCTGTGCCTCCTGATTAGATTCTAAATCTCAGTACTCTAAAGACCATGTTGCATTCTTGTTGTATTCTTAGTACAAATAAGTGCTAATAGCACATTAGGCAATTCTTAAATGTTGTTGAATACAGAAAAAAATTTTTTCTCAAATCATTTTAGTTGTGTACCATTGAGATCTATGTCAGGCACTATTGTAAGACTTCTATACAAAATGATTCATGTAATCCTAAACCCTATATGAGTAGTAACACTACTGACCTCAATATATCAGAGTAAAAAACAAAGAGATGAAAATACTTGCCCAGTGTCACATAGTGAGTAACTAAGAGAGCCAGGATTCAAATTCAGGCAGTCTGACTAGAATCATTTAACTCATCCACTCATTGAGGTAAAAACACCCGACAGTGAAAAAGATTATTTGACATGGTCCAACACACATCATTTGAATCCATTAGAGAACATTGCTATTAAGAACAGTAAAAGAATAAATAAAAAAGAAATAGTAGAAACACTTCATTGATTTCAGTCTTTCAACTACCAATGATGAGGATTTATATAATTCAAATAACCTCAGTGATGCATGAAGTACAATACTGAATAAAAATATCAACATTTCTAACATCATCGATCACTGAAAATGAGTCAGCAAGCTTGAAACAATCTTGAACAATATTTCTAAAATCAATCATTTAAACAAGGAAGGGAGCATAAATGAGCTGGACATGCCTAATGATATTTGACTATCCTTGAGCATAATTCTGAGGGAGATGAGGTTAAAATGAAATAAAAACTGATTTTATTCATCATCAAATAAAAAAGCTATCAACCTAAAATAGTATTTATATTTGATTATTTCAGCAAACCAAATTAAGCTTTTTAATATTAATATAAAATATAACATTTTATTTGTCCTTTTAAACTGTCAAATATGCCTTTAAGTAGAAAAACTGCCTCTCATCAGGAAGACATAGTAATTCAAGTTCCTTTTTATATCCTGTTAACAGCACAAAGTTGTCTTTTTTTTTCCCTTATCCTCACATTGTAATACAAGACTTCATGGAGGCTGCAATTGTCTAACAATATGAAAAAAGAATAATTTTGAGTATTCTAATTTCTCTCCCTCTTCTTCTGAGACTTTAAGAGAAATATGAGAGACAAAGTCATTAGTGATTGTGGTGTCATTCAGACGTCTGATAAAACTGCATTACAACCTACTATCCTACAAGACCAGCATATAAGAGATTATTAGAGAAGTTAAGAACCGAATGCCACATGTTCTCACTCATAAGTGGGACCTGAACATTGATCACAGTGGCATGAAGAAGGGATCAGCAGTTGTGGAATACTGCCAGGGGAGGGAGGAAGAAGGAGGCACATAACAGCACAAAGGGTAACTGATCTAAATCAACTAAAGTGAAGACCAGCTGGAAGCCCAAACTTCACCTTCACATAGATTACTTATGTACGTAATACTGACTTGTATCCCACATCTTTAAAATAAAGTTTAAAAAAGAGATTATTACAGGAAACTTGTATAAGGAAGAGTGTTGAAAGTGCTTGACATCACTGGAGGTATTTGAGCATACACAAAGAAGGTGAAAAGCGAAGACTAATCTTTAGGATCTTGAGTGCTTTGAATGGAAAATGTGTGTTTATGCCATTATTAAGCTCTTTTACTCTAGCACTAAAAGTAGTACATTTATGCATTTAAATTTATGGGTAAAGAACTGAACTACCAGCAGTAAATTAAAGAAGTAGAGTCAGATGCTTATATAATATTTTTAGAATTCTAGGTTATTTGGGAAAAGCACGATGCCTTACTCAAAGACGACATCGATAATAGTACAAATATTAAAAATTAGTAATGAAAGAAGAATTTTACAATACATTAATAAAGTAAGAAAGAACTATATTATTATGCCTGGCAGTTGAGAAGGATATTTGCAGTGATGTTAATGAAGATAAAATATTTTTAATTTAGGCACACACTACTTAAGCCTAGACATAGGTAACATTTTTAATATTTAAAATATCCTTGAATGGCTCCATTTCTCTAAGTGGTTTCCTGGAATACTTTGGTATATCCCCCAGTAGCCTCAGCACAACATATAATTACTCCACTTTGACCTTTCTAACTGAGAGAGCAAAGAATAAGTAATATGATAATATGGATCACAAAAGCAAAACTTCTTGCATAAGTATGCATTATGGGTGTATATGTATGTGCCTTATACATTTATGACTAGATATGTGTATATATATTTATATATATATATACATGCAAAGTATATAAGCTATTTTCATAAATAAATGTGTAATTTAATTAAAAGAGGAAGCAATAGATCAATAGATGAAAAAATTAGAGGAAGCTGCTGGAAGTAAAAATGAGTTTGAACATATGTTACCCACAGAAAAAGATGAGAAGTTATACAATTATATCTTGTCTGAAAGTGAGAGGTATATAGTATTCAAGCTATAATAAAATCTTGGATTTATCTCATTTAGTGATTCATAGATGAAAACAGACCTTAGTGAAACTTTTTCAGTACACAACTGCCAGGGCCCAATGCTCAACCTATCAAATCAGTATTCCTAGATGAGGCTCAGGGAGGGATGGGTTATAGCATTTCGGCTAAGTATCTCTGATGGCATGCAACCTCTTCATCTTATGCCAGGAATACTAATTCTAATTCCCACATATTACCCCCCCAAAGGGATTTAATAGCAAAATATAAACAGTCAGAAATATTGTCATTGTTGTCTGAAAGAATATTGTAGTTTATGTATTACTTTCCTATTAGACCGCCATAATGCTTCATATTATTTTCCTGTCCAATTGAAAAAACTCACAAATAACAACTTCTGTATCTTCTTTGTGTGTGTGTGTGTGTGTGTGTGTGTGTGTGTGTGTGTGTGTGTTTTACTGAAGTCACTCCAATGCTTAGTGGTTGAGGCTAATGTCTTTAGGGTCCAATAAATCAGCCATCATCTGCCAATTCATAAACTCATATGAACACCTTGCCCTTTGGTATTGTTCCTCTATGTGGGAAAGTATACGTGTTCTCACTATTTATTCGTCCACAAAAATATTTACTGCACAGCTATCTATTTGAGGACTAAAGTTTAATCATACATCAAAATTTCACTATTTTGTTTCCCAAATGAATCATATGCAAGAGACAATGTTGAATGACCTACCGGGCTGTTTTGTACAGTTATTTAATACTACGTGGTCTTATTTTGTCCCAGCATTTTATGCCTTAACCACTATCTTATGGCTCACTACATGTCATCAACTTTCTAAACTACATGACTCTAAAGAATAAGGTGAAAGAAATGTCTCATAGTATCCTTTGTCTTTGAGTGAATCCACATTAGACCTTCAAATAGATTCATGAAATATATTATTTTTATCATATTATGTCCTCTATTTTGTGTTAGTAGAAAAATAATAAATATGTGAGAAAAGAACAGTCAGGCACTTGGATTATCAAGGCTAATCATATCTGTTTTTTAGGTTGGTTGACTTAGAAACATATTGTCCCTCATGCTTTCTCACTAAAGTCTCTGAAGAGAAAATGTAAGTATATGTATGACTTGGTAACCTAATTTTTGTAGCAATAGCCTTTTCTGCTAAATATGAAGTTGGACTCCATCAATTCTGATCTCAATAGTAATATTTTCAAGCCTACATATTAACTTTTTTCCTGTACCATGAAAAGAGCAGTCACAAAGCTCATTTTCTTCATATGCCAATAATTTAAACATATTTCTCACATTACTGATTTTGTGCAACTTAGATGTAAATTATCTAACTAGAAGATGTGATAATTACATAGAGATATGCTATCTTATTAATTAGAATCTCATTCTAACTTTCTAAACTAAATGTTTGTCATTTTATATATTAATAGCTACTTTTACAATCTTCTTTAAGACAGTATAATTTGTAACCATATTTATGCAAAGAGTGAAACTTTGAATGATGCCAGAAGATCTTAGGTCTAAAACAGACAATAAATATTTTGCACTTGTTCTGAAAATATTTTGCAATTGGGTTTACCAAAAAAACAAAAACAAAAAACCTCATTGTACTTTCTATAATGCCACGTCTCATGAGACTGTTTTAAACTAAGTTTTATGCAGTCTTCTCATGATTAGTAGACTGCCTGCTAGCAAAATCTAATATCCAGGTCAATGTCATTTAAGTACTTGATCTTTTTATTTTTGACTCTTTTGCAAAAATAATGGTACTAGAACATTCACACTGCATGCGATTCTTCTAACACAACATTCACATCTACATTTGCAAGGAATCTGTTTGTTATTTACATTGCAAAAGTTATTCTGAGTTGTAATACTTAGAGTATCATTTACATCAATTCTTTTGTGCTTTAATGACTCCTGTAGAGCCACGTAGACATGTTTGTGAATCATGTCTATAGTTTTAACACAATAGTATAACAAAACAATAAAAATTTAGCATACAAACATCAATGCATAAAGGATATGAAAATACATTAGCCAACTGTATCCCAGTTAACATAATATTATCTCATATAAAACAATTAATGCATATTCACTGTTTAAAAATAATTAAAAGCATTCCAGAATTTCTGTGAAATTATAATTCTATATTTCAAATTTGAAATGCATAGTAAAAATGTTTAATTATCTTTTCTTCTGAAGCTAACATACTGAGTCAGGATTCCTTAAAGATTGCCAAGGACAAGAAATATCCAGTACACTTTGAGAAACATAACTTTAACATGTGCTCAAGATTATTTTTACTGTTTATCATCCTGAAACTGAAACTTTGATGGCCATTTTTTTTCACAGTACATTGGGAAATGTGCAATTATACCTTTTTTATAGGCTTTTGTGTTTTTAAAATATGTGCACAGAATTTCAGCAAGCACCATTTCTTTTAATAGTTTAAAAATGTCACACAACTTACTCTGTGCAGTGATAATCCTTTCTTTGGTAGTTAATGTAAAGACTATAGAAGTGTTTGTATTGATTACTCTGGGATTATTGAATTTAATCCAAGTGCTTGGGACACTTTATAAACATTTTATATTCTAAATGTAAAATGAAAAAGCAGAATCCAGTGCTCCTCTGAAGTTACTCCCCAAGAAATATTTCAGTGTTTGAACAAAGACAATCACATGCAATAGCACATTTTAATGATTCAGTTATATATTGCCAACCATTCACCATTCTTTAAATGTCTCACAAAATACTTCAACAAATAAATGTATATTAAGACACTTAGTCATTTTTTAATTATGAAAAACAATCATTCACATCTGTACTTTGTTTCTGAATGTTGAGGGATCTTTGAGCAGAAGGAGCCCCTTTACCCAGAAGTGGATGATCAGACAAGCAGAAAAATCATAGAGTGACAGCAAATCAAAAGTATCAAAAAAATGAGTAAAAAAGACTGAAAATTATTCAACATTTTAATATGTTTTTATTGAAATTGCTATCTTGAAAAAATAGAACTCTGACTTTCTTATACACATTGTACAGTTTAGTAGTATGTTTTCTTGGAATTAGGTGTGGATGAGATACTATCCTATCTTGATAAAGTACTTATGGCCTCCAGGGCCCTATCCAGCCCTGGAACCATCTCAGATCAGCATCATACCACCCAGACAATCTCTCATGAGATTCTAAAGGGAAGATATAAGGAAATGAAGTAGTACATAAATAGACATTTTCATTCTGTTTCTTCATTAGGGGTGAGTGTGTATGTGTGTGTGTGTGTGTGTATGTTTTATTCAGAGACATTATTTTCACTCATTTGGTATTTTATACTCAAAAGATGAATCCTGGGAATCAGTTTATCTTTATTGTCATAAAAATACAACTAGATTGTGAATCTTTAGTAATAAGACTTACAAAACTTAATATCCTGGATCATTGCTGTGCCCATTCTAATGGTAACTGTATATGCTATTCATGAGACCATGATAAAAATGCATTTGAAATTCCTCTTTTAATTTTCCAGTGGCTTCACTCATTCTGAAAGTAAATGTAATATTTTTAAATAGCCAAACCATTTGAAAACAAGTCTCAGGAATAAGCATGGCATTAACTCGCCGGGAGTAAAAACCAAGTTATGCCTATAATCCAATAGGATTAATTTTGTTATGTGGCACATAATCTGGATCAAAAGACAGTTTTTATACATAATTTAACATATATAGATAATGATAAATAGAGATATTTCTCAACACTACCAGCATCTTTAAAAATGGTATGTTGTTTCAAAACTAAAATTACTTTGGGCATGTTTACTTTTTATAAAACCAGCATTTTTACTGCATAATCGGGTTCTCCATCCATTTTCTAGATTTGAATACATGTGAAGTTGCACCTAATTAATGCATGCTGGATCTGATTCCTCAGCAATAGAAGTTTTATCTATAAACTAACAAACTTACAAAGATTTGTTTAATTTTAGGGTTAAACCATGTACTACATGTTTCACAGTTTACTAAATAATAACACAATGTCTTCCCCCCTCTAATTAATTTGTACTTTCAGGGCATTTTTATAATTTTTTTAAACTTACAAAACAAACACAACTAAAACACAAAACAGCATTGCTAATTTCCCTAGTATTAGTCAAAAGATAGCAGATGCTACTGCTTATTATTTTAAATAAAGTTATAAATGTAGTAACTGAAAGCTTCATTGTCTTCACTTCGTAAGAATTCCTTAAACAACTTAAGTAGTCAGGCTGTCTGTTCTGTGACTTAGGGAATCAAAATAATATTAATTGACCTAGAAATGTGTTAAATGGTGAGTTTTCATGTCCTCGGGCATAAAGCACACTATATAATTGCTACAAGTGAAATAAGTAAGTATAAAGTAAAATGGGACAATTTTAGAAAACAAAACACGAAGGGAAGATGAGTTCTAATAACTAGTAATTTATTTTTCAACCCCAAGTGACTTCATTTGAAGCAGTTTATGCC
This sequence comes from Cephalopachus bancanus, assembly GCA_027257055.1. NCBI lineage: Eukaryota > Metazoa > Chordata > Mammalia > Primates > Tarsiidae > Cephalopachus > Cephalopachus bancanus. Next base: position 7,036,720 of record JAPVLO010000024.1, on the reverse strand, counting down.
CTAGAGAATTCTATCCACAAATGGTGAAAATAAAACTTCATGGTATTAGTGAGACATTTTTAAAATATAGAAGGTAGCAATGCCAAAGAGGAAGTCAAGAAGGATTAATGACTAGGCCTTTGTTCTGAACACAGGTCTGTATAATAGCAAGGCAATAATTAAATTTTTGAAATGTATGCAAAATTTATGAAATTTTGGTATCTTCACCTTCCTCAACCCCCATTCCAGGAAGTAAAATATTATGGGCAGCATTCATGAGATGAACCATTCATTACTAAGCACTGTCTTCCCAGATGTTGCCAGCTGCAAACGTCACCTTTTCTCAGCACTTCTGAACAAAATCTGCCCAGCGTGTCTGTTTGGTATTCAGAACAGAACAGCCTTTGAAAAAAACTTTATGTACTCTCCAAAGGCCGTTTTTCATCCTCAATCCAAAAGGACCTCAACTTTCTGGTAGACATTTACTTTTATCTTTTTAGTCTGCTGTGGACTACTGCAATTACCACAAGTGTACAGGGTAGTAGAAAAAGTGATCTTTTGCTTGTTTTTCCTGTATTTATTTACTTCCATTAAAATTTTCTGCCCAACTAGGCATTTATTTTCCATTTGGCTGACACATTTGTTCTCTTTCTCTCTCATTTTTTTCTCTTTCTTCTCTTCTGTTGTCAACAGAGTTTTTACGTTTTGATTAACAGCACTTTACATACCTAAAAATCATTCCGTTGATTGCTAAGAGGACAAGATTATTGCAGAAACAGGGATGAATAAGGAACCATCTTTTTTTCTTACAGCTAAAAGAGCAACAGGAGACCAACTTCCTATCAACAAGCACCACAATCTCTTTACTTAGAGAAGAAATCAAATTAAGCACATTTATTTGTTCAGCTTTTGGTGGATGTATTGGTGTCTCCAAGAGTATTGAGGTCAAGCACTCACAAACTCTAATCAGCCACAGTATTAAACAGTCTTTCCAAGGGTTGCTTTTTACTCCTGAACCTCAACAAATATTGCAATTTATTTTGTAAATAAAATAACCTTGCTTTTAGAAAGTCCTGCTCTACAATGAAGGAGAAAATTAATCTTCCCTGAGAATTGGTGTACACTGTGGCCAGAACAACAGTGAGGAAGCCAGCAGACACAGTCACAACTCAGAAACTGAAATGTGTCTCCTATCTTGTGCAGGGAAGGAACAAGAGTGAAGGACAAGCATGTTAATAAAAGCTCATTAGCGATGACAAACCGTGCAAGGTCCCTGAGTAGGACTGCACTCATTTACAATTTAAGTCACTTAATGAGAATTTAATTTACTTTCTAATTTTGTCACATATTTGGTCACAGTTCTATTCCCCTTGAAGAACATCCAACTTGATCTTTTTATAATATAAATTATACTACAAAGAGAATACATAGGATATATTCTGTGTTCAACTCAAAAGTAGAAGTCAAAAAGAAGAGGTGTTTTACCAAAAAAAAAAGGGAGGGGGGTCAATCTCCTAAAGTAGGATGACAGTAGCCTGCTTACATTTTTTGCAATCTTTACACAAGTATGAGAAAAAATTAGCCTTTTTAAGTCCAGGGAATTCTGGGTTCTTTTCCCGTCAATGATGGTAACAGGTATGTCTAGCAAGATATAATTATATAACTTATGACACACACATATTACTTAAGATGGCCATGTTGATGGCTTGACTGGAGTCTGGCAAGAGAAATAAGTGGCCTGACAAACCTTAAACTCTTAAGGTTCAAGTAACCCCTTTGATTCATATTCATCTTCTTTGAAGCATCAATCTTTTCTGTGACACAAAACTTTTGAAATCCCACCCCAGATCAACCCAAATCCCCATCAAAGTAGAGTTAATGAAATGATTCATAGCCTACCTTTTACTCTTTTTATCTTCATTTAAAGATAGCTTTATTAACTATAATACCATTACCATGAAGGCAGGGTTCCTTTTTGACAGAAGAAGTAATTAATAGTAAGTAATTAATAGTGGGGGAGAATAACTCTGAGCAAAAATTTTAACTTTTTAATACATATTACTTTTGGGTTCTCCATTACCTTCACTCTTGAGAAATATTGATCAGAGAGAGAAATCCGTTATATATAGATATATATCAAAATAATGGAAATTATGCCACCTTCCCTGAGTTTTCTTGCCATATTCTCTGTCTTTTTTTCCTCTTCTCTTTCATTTTTCTTCTCTATCTTTCTCTCCATAAAGTCCCACTGTAGTTCCTCAAGTCTTGGCTGACCTGCCCAGTTTTTGACCCACACAGTATTTCCTTAATTTAATAACCTAACTCTTTAATGACTTTTCTTTCCTCTGTGTAACAGATATCTCTCTCTGACCAATATTTCTCAATTAAAATTTGTCAAAGTAATCTATAATCAAAATATTGTGTCATTATTACCATTGCTTTGGTAAAACTAAAATATTTTGCAGACCAAAAAGTATATTAACTATGTATTTAAGTGTTCCTGCAATCTATGAGGTGACTTTTTCATTTTTTTGGTAAGAATCAGACTGGGAAAGGAAGAGAGTAGATTAAGAGAGATTGAGAAAAAAACGGATTTTTTTGTTTATTTATTTGTTTTTTTGGTGCATTTTTGTGGCTTAAAATGCCATCAAGGACAGATTTGTTGAGTCCCTGTCTCCCAGTTTCCTGACATGCAACTGGTGTCACTACAAACCATAGCAGCTCTCACTATTCTACATCTAGAAACAATCAGAGATCAATTGAGAGTCCTGATGCAATCTGCAATTCACCCTTGACAACAAAAATACTTTATGAACAAACAAAAGGAAAAATAACATTATGTTTATGAATAATTACCTTTTGTAGAAAACCGACTTTCTCATACAAAGTAAAATAATGAAGAGACTAAATATTATAGTAAAGATCATGGTGATCCACATGAGGGACCTTGCATTCCATTACAGCTCTAATATTTACTTAGCAGGAAGTTTAGGTGAGTAACTTAGTATTTCTGAGCCTCAGTTTTGCCATTTATAAAATGAGAATAATTATCTAACTCACAGGATTGTTGTTCAGGTTAAATAAGATATCAAGTAGAGCAGTTGCCATATCTCCTATTATCTATTTAGTGCTCAAATAATCACATTTTTTAAAATATATGTGAAAGTTTTATATATATATTATATCTTCTTTTGAGAAATGTCTGTTCAGCTCACTTGCCCATTTTTAATTAGGCTTTTTGTTTTCTTGCTATGTATTTGTTTGACTTTCATATGTTTTGGATATAAACCCATTATGGATGTATGACTTACAAACATTTTCTCCCAATTCATAGGTTGCCTTTTTACATTGTTGCTTTTTTTACTGTGCAGAAATGTTTAGTTTGATGTAATCCTATTTGCCTATTTTTGATTTTGTTGCCTGAACTTTTGAGGTCAAATCTAAAAATTCATTGCCAAGAGCAATGCTGTGGAAATTTTTCCCCATGTTTTTTCTAGTAATTTTAAAGTTTCTGCTCTAATGTTTAAGTTATTAACCCATTTTTGAGAATATTTTGTACATGGTATGAGATAAAGGTCCGTTTTCATTTTTTTGTGTGTGGTTATCCACTTTTCCCAATACCACTTATTGTATATTTTTGGCAACTTCGCAAAATAATCAGTTGACTATAAATGAGTGAATTCATTTTGAGCTACTTTTTTTCACTGCTCAAAATGTCTACTTTTATCCTAGTATCATGTGGTTATAGTTACTATACTAATGTAATAGAGTATGAAATCATGTAATATACTTTGAAATTAGGTAGTGTAATGTCTTCAGCTTTCTTGTTTTATACTCATGATTGTCTTGGCTATCAAAGACCATTATAAAATTTATTGTGGTTCCATATAAATTTTTGGATTTTTTTTTATTTCCACAAAAAAAGATGAAATCTTGATAGAGATTACACTGACTGTAGATCATTTTGGAAGTTTTAACAATATTATTTCAATCAGTGAACACAGGATATTTCTTAATTTCTTTGTGTCGTTTTCAATTTCTTTCATCAACATTTTATAATTTTTGGCATACAGATGTTGCACCTTCTTGGTTAAATTTATTCATAAGCAAATATTTTTTGTTGCTACTGTAAACGGGATTATTCTTTTGATTTTCTTTTTTACTGTTAGTGCATAGAAACACTAGTGATTTTTGTAAGTTGATTTTATATCCTGAATTTATTGTATTTTTTTAGTTCTAACAGCTTTTTGATGGAGTCTTTGAGTTTTCTATATATAAAGGTCATGTTGTCAGAAAACAATAACAATTTCACTTCTTCCTTTTTCTATTTTGGATACCTTTTAGGATTTCCAACACTATGTTGAATAGAAGTGATATGTATGGGCATTCTTGTCTTGTTCCAGATCTTAGAAGAAGGTTTTTAATTTCTCATTGGTGAGTATAAAGTTTGCTGTGGGATTTTCACATATGGCTTTTGTTGTGTTGGGGTATTTTCCTTCTATACCTAATTGGGTGAGAGTTTTTATCATGAAAAAAATGTTGAATTTTGTCAAATGCTTGTTCTGCATCTAATGAAGTGATCATATGGTTTTTGTTCTTCATTCTATTAATGTGACATATCAATTTTATTGATTTGTGTATTTTGAACCATCCTTGCACCCCAGGGATAAATCTCAATTGATCATGATAGATAATTTCTTTAATGTGCTGCTGAACCAGTTTTCTAACATTTTGTCTATGTTCATGAAGGACATTGGCCTGCAATTTTCTTTTCTTGTAATGTCCTTGTCTGGCATTGGTATCATGGTAATTCTAGTCTCATAAAAAGTGTTTTATTTAGCAAAATTTTGAGAAGTATTAGTTCTCTAAATTAAAGGATTAGTTCTTTAAATGCTTTGTAGAATTCAGCAGTGGAGTCAACAGGTTCTGAGGTTTTCTTTGATGGGAGACTTTATATTACTGACTAAATCCCCTTACTCGTTGATTTGTTCAGATTTTCTATTTCTTTATGATTTTGTCTTGATAGGTTGTCTGTGTCTAGAAATTTATCTTTTATTCTAGGCTATCCAATTTTTTGGCATATAATTGTTCATAGTAGTCTCTTATGATCCTTTGTATTCACTTGGTATCAGTTGTAACATCCTCCCTTTCATTCTAATTTTATTTATTTGAGTCTTTTATCTTTTTCTTAATCTAAGAAGTGTGTCTATTTTATCTTTTCCAAAAAACAACTCAGATGCTGACAACATGGTGACTGGACAGGTCAGACTGTGAAAGCAAGTGTCTATAAAGACTCTCTGTGTGAGTAGGCATGTGCCGATAGGAGAGTGAAAGTCTGAGGGGAGATTTGGGTTCATGCACCCTGGGACACCCTCTAAAGGTGGCTGCAAGCCACAACCCCCTGAGATTGGAGCCACGGGTGCACAAGATCGTCTGCTGTTCATGGGAATATTCTGAGAAGAGCCTGATGAATCCAGCTGATTCTCATCACCTGGCACCTGGCCCACACCATCACCTGTTATAGCAAATCAGCCGGAGCTCCAGATTTGATCAGTGGAGAGAGAAGATTGAGAGAGCCAGAGAGGAGCCCCATGCCCAGTGAAGAAATGCCAACTGCAACCATTTTCTCTGTCCCAGGAACAGGCAGAAGCCTGCGTTGACCTGCCCAGCTCTACCCACTCCACCCAGCCTTCAACTTGGGACCTAAGGTAATCTCATCAAACTGGGAAAGACAGGAGCTCCTCCCCACACTGGATCAGACACAGACAGGTCAGATCTGAGTGGCAGACTTGACAGGCAACAAGTGGGACCAGTCCAGATCTGATCTACCCTCCTTCCACAGTAGGCCTGGGGCATCTGACCCAAGCTGTGAGCAACCCTATCAGTCAGCACTGAGAGGAGAAGGGAAGGGCTAGAGATCAGAGCTGAAAGGACATTGCACTTATAGGAACGACCTCAGAGCGAGTTTGATTCCTTGTTTTTATGTATTTTTATTTTTATTTTTTGTCTGTTTGGCTCATTTTTTGTTTGTTTTTTGTGTTAGCTTTTTTCTCTCTCTTTCTATTTTTGATAATGTATTTGTTCTTGCTTTCTTTCCGTTATTACTGATTTTTTTCCTTAGACTTCCTGTTTGTGTATGGGAAGAGTATATCAATAAGGAGGTTTTTGTTGGTTTGTGTGTTTGTATGATGGTATGTTTTAGGTGTTTTTTTTACTCTTTTCTGTCATTGTGTCTCTTTTTATTTGCTAGTTGTTACATCTGTCTGTTTTCCCTCTTGCTTTTCTCTTTCATGACCTTCCTCTTGCCCCCCTCCTTCCTTTTTCCATTCTTTTCCTTTTTCTTACTCATTTTGCTTTCAGGGAGCAAGCCTATAACCCCACTGCATGGACAGATCGTAAGGCAGTGGGAAGTGGGTTCCAGGGTGCCCATACACCTGTTGGTGGATACTGGAATCTGCAGACAGATTTAGAGCCACAGCTCCTCCCCCTCAATTAAATCTCAAAACTGCAAAAAGTACAGCCTCCAACCCACAGTCCAGCATCAGAACTGAATAAAGCCAGAGGATCCACAAAAGGAAGAGTAAGAGATTGATTAAACAGAAGTAAAAGCAACCCCACCATCCCTGAACAACAAAATTAAAGAAGAGGAAAACAAAAGAGAGAGGGAAGGAAAAGCTATACAAATGAAGAAAACACCAAAGAAGACTATGGGTCTCACACAGATGCCTGGGAGGTCAATGAGAAAACAAGCTTCAGAATGCAAACAATAAAGAGTCCCCAGAATGACTGGTCTCAAACTACAGCCCAAATATCAAAACATTAATAGAGAGAATAAAAAGAATTGAGGAGAGCCAAAAGGAAAATATGAAGGAGTTGATAACTGAAATAACAGCAGTGGAGGAATACTGTGAATGAAATAAATAACAAACTGAAAAGCATGGAAAGCAGAATTAGCCAAGCAGAAGAAAGAGTCTCAGAGTCTGAGGACCAAAATATAGAACTAACCCAAATTGTCAAAAACACAGAAAAGAAGCTTTAAAAGACAAAACAAAAACTTCAAGAGTTGAGCAATTATTTTCAGGCTGAACCTAAGAGTAATTGGACTTCCTGAGACAGAAAGAGAGAGAGAGAGATCACCCTGGAACAAATATTCCATGAAATTATTCAAGAAAACTTCCCTCATCTCATCAGTGATGGGATGATTCAAACACAAGAGAGTCAGAGAACCCCTGCAAGACAACAAATGAGAAGACCAACTCCTAGACATATAGTAATTTGCCTAAACAAAGTAGGTATAAAATAAAAAATCCCAAAATCAGCAAGAGAAAAAGGTGAGACTACCTACCGGGGAAGACCAATTCAAATAGCAGTAGATTTATCTACAGAAGCACTTCAGGCTAGGAGAGCCTGGCCCCCAATATTCAAAGTTCTCAAAAATAAATAATTTCAACCAAAGAATATCCTACTAAACTAAGCTAGACTTCATCAGTGAGGGAGAATTAAAATCTTTACTAGACATTCAATCCCTAAAAACTTATGCTGCCTCTAGACCAGCTCTACAAGAAACACTTAAGAACGCATTAAACATAGAAGAAAGGAAAAAAGACTGACAAAGTTGTTCACAAGAGTGCATGAAAAAGATTGAAAACACACATGAATCAACAAAAATTCAAAATACAACTAACAAACAAGAACAACTCTATAAAAAACCTCATGACAGGGATAAACTCTCACATTTCAGTAATTAGCCTGAATGAACTAAATGCACCACTGAGAAGATACAGAATGTCAAAATGAATAAGCTATCATGAGGCAACAATACATTGTCTCCAGAAGACTCATCTCACCAGAAAGGACATTCACAGACTCAAAGTAAGAGAATGGGAAGCAAAATTTCAGGTGAACAAAACACAAAAGAAAGCAGAAGTTGTGATCTTAATATAAGATAAAGTACCCTTTAAGATATCAAAAATTTAAAAAGAGACAGAAGGTCACTATATAATGATAAAAGGTTTGATCCATCAACAAAAAAATCCATGCTAAACATATATGTATCCAATATAGGAGCACCAACTTTCATAAAACAGCTTCTAGGAAAACTTAAAAAAGATATTGACTCTAACATTACCATAACTGAAGATGTTAATACCCCACTCACAATCCTAGACAGATCATCAAGAGATGAATGATTACTTCAAGAGACTGAACCCAAGAGTAATTAGCCTTCCTGAGGCAGAGAGAGAAACAGAGGCCACACTGGAACAAACATTTCATGAAATCATTCAGGAAACTTCCCTCATTTCATCAGTGATAAAAAAATTCAAACACAAGAGATTCAGAGAACCCCTGCAAGTCAACAAATTAGAGGACCAACTCACAGACACATAATAATTCACCTAAATCAAGTAGGTATAAAAGAAAAAATTCTAAAGGCAACAAGAGAAAAAGGTCAGACTACCTACCAGGGAAGACCAATTAGAATAGCAGGAGATATATCTACAGAAACCCTCCAGGCTAGGAGAGCTTAGAGCCCTAACTTCAAAGTTCTAAAAGATAAACAATTTCAACAGAGAATAACCTACCCAGCCAAGCTAAGCTTCATCAGTGAGGGAGAATTGAAATCTTTCCCAGATGTCCAATCCCTAAGAACCTACACTGCCACCAGACCACCTCTACAAGAAACACTTAAGAAAGTATTGAACACAGAAGAAAAAGAAAAAAAAAACAGTAACATTCTTCACAAGAGTACAGGTAAAAGAAGAAAAACACACATGATCCAACTCTAAAACCAAAAGAAAGACAACACACAAACAGGAAGAACAACAACTCTGTAAGAACATTATGATAGGGATCAACTCTCACATTTCAATAATTAATTTGAATGTGAATGGACTAAATGCACCACTGAAAAAGCATAGAATGGCAAAATGGATAAAATATCACCAGACAACAATCTATTGCCTTTAAGAGACTCAACTCACTAGAAAAGACACTCACAGACTCAAAATAAGAGGATGGGAAACAAATTTTCAGGCAAATGGAACACAAAAGAAAGGAGGAGTCATGATCATAATCTCAGACAAAATACCCTTTAAGCTATCAAAAATTTAAAAATATAAATAAGGCCACTACATAATGATAAAAGGTTCAATCCATCAACAAGAAATACCCATCCTAAACATATATGCACCCAACATAGGATCCCCAACATTCATACAGCAGATTCTAGGAAAACTAAAGAAAGATATTGACTCTAACACCATCATAACTGGGGACTTTAATACCCCACTCACAACCCTAGACAGATCATTAGGACAAAAAATCAGCAACAAGATCTGAAACCTCAATGTGACTCTTGATCAAACAGACCTAATTGATACTTACAGAACCCTCCATCCAAAGACCACCAAATACACATTCTACTCATCATCACATGGAACGTACTCTAAGATTAACCACATAGTTGGCCATAAATCAAGCATAAGCAAATTTAAAAGTACAAAATTTTACTATACACCTTCTTGGACCACAGTGGAATAAAAATAAACATTAACACCAACAAGGTCCGCCCCAAACCCACAAAGACATGGACACTAAACAGCATGATGCTAAACAACTCCTGGGTCAATGATGAAATCAAAAAAGAGATTAAAAGATACCTGGAAACAAATGATAATGAAGAAACATCTTACCAAAATCTCTGGGATGCCATGAAAGCTGTAGTAAGAGGGGATTTTATATTCCTACAAAAGCACATGAAGAAAATGGAAGGATCACAGATTAACAGCCTAACAAGCCACCTAAGGAAGCTGGAAAAGCAAAACCACAAAAACCCTAATTACAGCAGAAGAATCCCGGTCACCAAAATGAAAGCCCAAATCCAGGAAATAGAAGACAAAAAGATAATACAAAAAATCAGTGAAACAAAAAGCTGGTTCTTCGAAAGGATAAACAAGATTGATGATCCCCTAGCTAGACTGACCATGAAAAAAAGACAGAAAAAGCCCAAATAAACACAATCAGAAACACAAAAGATGGAGTCACATCTGACCCTGAAGAAATACAAACAAAAGGTCATTAGAGACTACCATGTACACTTGTAAGGAAACAAACTTGAAAACCTTAAGAAAATGGAGGACTTTCTGTTATCATACAACCTGCCTAGGTTGAAACAAGAAGAAATTGAGACCCTAAATAGACCAATAGCAATCAAGGAAATTGACTACATAATAAGAAAACCTACCTACAAAAAAAAGCCCCAGGCCAGATGGCTTTCCAACAGAATTCTACAAGACATTTAAAAGGATCTGATACCAATCCTACTGAAGGTATCCCTGGTGATTGAGAAAGATGGAACTCTCCCTAAATCATTTTATGAAGCTAACATCACACTGATACCCAAGCCAGGTAAAGATCCAACAAAGAAAGAGAACTACAGGCCAATCTCTTTGATGAACATAGATGCCAAAATTCTCAGCAAGATCCTAGCAAACTGGATTCAACAACACATCTCAAAAATCATCCATAATGACCAAGTCGGCTTCATTCCTGGGATGCAAGTCTGGTTCAACATTCATAAAACCATACATGTAATTAAATACATCAACAGATGTCAAAACAAAAACCACATGATTATATCATTAGATGCAGAAAAAGCTTTTGTTAAATCCAGCACCCCTTCTTGATAAAAACCCTCGGACATCTAGGCATACGGGGAACATACCTCAAAATGGTAAAAGCCATTTACAAGAAACCCACAGCCAGCATACTCCTAAATGGACAAAAATTGGAACCATTTCCCCTGAAAACTGGAACAAGACAAGGATGCCAACTCTCACCCCTCCTGTTCAATATAGTATTGGAAGTCCTGGCTAGAGCAATCAGAGAAGAGAAGGCCATCAGAGGTATCCAAATAGGAAAAGAGGAAGTCAAGTTATCTCTCTTTGCAGATGACATGATTGTGTACCTTGAAAACCCAAGAGAATCTGTCAAAAATCTCCTTACACTGATATAGGACTTTGGCAAAGTCTCAGGATATAAAATAAATGTGCAAAAGACAATTGCATTTCTTTACACCAATAATAAACAAACAGAAACCCAAATAAAAACCACAATTCCATTTACAGTAGCCACAAAAAAATGAATACCTTGACATCTTCCTAACCAGAAATGTGAAAGATCTTTACAATGAAAACTACAAATCACTGCTCAAAGAAATCAAATATGACACAAACAAGTGGAAAAATATCCCATGCTCATGGATTGGAAGAATCAACATTGTGAAGATGTCCATCCTTCCTAAGGCAATCTACAGATTTAATGCCATACCCATCAAATTATCAGCAACATTCTTCTCAGACCTAGAAAAAAAACCCAGAAATTCATATGGAAACACAAACGACCAATAGCCAGAACAATCCTCAGCAAAAAAAAAAACAAAGCAGGTGGTATCACGTTACCAGACTTCAAACTTTACTATAAAGCTACAATAATCATAACAGTTTGGTATTGGTACAGGAACAGGCATATAGATCAATGGAATAGAATTGAGATTCCAGAAGCAAAACCTCAATTTCTCAACCAACTCATCTTCGACAAAGCCTCCACCACCTACCATTGGGGAGAGCAGAACCTATTCAGTAAGTGGTGCTGGGAAAACTGGCTGACCACATGCAGAAGATTGAAACAGGACCCCTATCTATCCCTAAACACAAAAAATTATCTCTAAATGGATCAGATACCTAAATGTAAAACCTCAAACCAAAAACCTTAGAAAACGAAGGACATACCCTCATGGAAATTGGAACTGGCATCCAATTCCTGAACAAAACCCGAAACCCACAGGTCATAAGAGAGAAGATAGACAAGTGGGACCTCATTAAACTGACAAGCTTCTGCAACACCAAGGAAACCATCAAGAGAGCAGGGTGACAGCCTACAGACTGGGAAAAAGTATTTGCCAACACCAGCTCCGACAAAGGCTTAACATCTTGGATCTACAAGGAACTCAAACGTGCTGAAAAGAAAAAAAACAAACAATCCCATTATAAAATGGGCCAATGATATGAACAGATACTTCTCAAAGGAAGACCTCTGAGCAGCCAACAGACACATGAAGAAATGTTCAACCTCACTAATCATCAGGGAGATGCAAATCAAAACCACACTGAGATACTCCCTAACTCCAGTCAGAATGGCAATTATCAATACCTCAAAAAATAACAGTTGCTGGAGAAGGTGTGGTGAAAAGGGAACACTTCTACACTGTTGGTGGGAGTGCAAACTAGTGCAACCTCTGTGGAAAACAGTATGGCAATTCCTCAAAGCTTTAAATATCGACCTCCCATGTGACCCTGCAATCCCCCTACTGGGAATATACCCTGAAGAACTCAAATCACTCTATAAAAAAGATACCTGCCCATTTATGTTTATTGCAACATAGTTCACAATAGCAAGAATCTGGAAGCAACCATACTGTCCTTCAAAAGAGGACTGGATTTAAAAAATGTGGTACATATACATGATGGAATACTGCACTGTCATAACAAAGAATAAAATCATGAATTTCGCTGCAACCTGGATGGAACTAGAATCTATAATACTGAGTGACCTCTCACAGAAGCAAAGATCTGAATTTCACATGTTCTCACTCATATAGTGGACCTTGAACATCCAACGTAATATTATAAGAAAATGACTGACAGTGGTGGGAAACTATGATCGGGCGGGGAGGAAGATGGGATTGATTGTAGTAAACATCTGTCTGGGGACGAGGAGACACCTCTTATCAACAGGGGTTCCTGAACGAAGCATATTTGTATACCTAACCCTTAACTGTATCCCACAATATCATAATAAAAAATATTGATTATTAAAAAAAATTCTTATTTTTGATGGTCTCTTTTTTTTCTGACCTTTCGTTTCTTTCTATTCTGATCCAGATGTTCTTCTTTATGCTACTTTTGGGTTTAGTTTGTCCTTTTTTCCAATTTCTTGAGAAGTAACATTTAGCTGTTTGAGATCTTTCTTTTTTTTTTTTTTTTTTTTGAGTTGGAGTCTCACTTTGTCTCCCAGACTAGAGTGCAGTGGCCGCTTCCGGCCACCGCAGCCTCGACCTGCTGGCCTCCGGCAACCCTTCCTCCTCAGCCTTCCGAGTAGCTGGAATTACAGGCATGTGCTACCACGCCCGGCTAATTTTTTTTTATTTATTATAGAGATGAGGCCTCGCTGCCCAGGCGGGTCTCGAACCCGCGGGCTCAGGCAATCCACTCACCTCAGCCTCCCAAAGGTGCGGGATTACAGGCTGAGCCACCGAGCCCGGCTGATCTTTCTTTTTTTAAACATAGGGGCTTGTTGCTTTAAACTTTCTTCATAGAACTGTTTTTGCTGCATAAATTTTAGTATGTTTTGTGTCCATTTCTATTTGTCCCAATATATATATTTTTTTAATTTCACATTTAATTTCTCTATTGACCCCTTGGGTGTTCAAGAAAATGTTGTTTATTTTCCTTATATTTGTGAATTTCCCAAAATTTCCTCTTGTTGATTTCTATTTTTATGCTGTTGTGGTAGGCAGTGATATTTGATATGACTTAAGTTTCATAAGTTTTCATAAATTTGTTGAGGCATGTTTTGTGCCCTAACATGTGATCTACTTTGAACAACTTGTTGAGAATGTATATTCTTTATCTGTTGTTGCACAGAATGTTTGTAAATGTCTGTTAATATTGCTTATCTTGTGTTTCCTTATTAATTTTCTGTCTGAATGACATGCCCATTGTTGAAAGTGAAGTATCCCCTACTATTATCAGTACTTTCATTACCTATGTGAAGAAGGATAAATGGGTGTAATATTTCTAAGAAGAAATATTTGGTGAAATCTAGAAAAAAATACATGTCTCTCTCTCTCTCTTTCTCTCCCCCTCCATATATATATTTAGGAGACCCAAAAATGCCTGGAATTTATTTCTAAAAATTTATGTATTTATTTGTATGTGTTTAAATTTCAGTGACCTTCTGCCATTTTTTGTTTCACCTCTTCCACACTGGCAAAATGTTTCCCTTTGAAGACTTTTTTTATCCAAAAAAATAAAAATAAATCACTTAGGGTGAGATCGGGTGAACAGGGAAGGTGGGGCACAGGGGTCATGTTGTTTTTTGGTGGGCAGGTGCATTGTCATGATTGAGGAACCATGATTTCCTCCATAAATTTCCTCCATAAATCATGATGCAACCTTCTCAAAACTTCCACATAAAAACTTTGGTGACCATTTGATCTAGAGGAACAAATTTTGAGTGTACCACAAGCCTGCCCTTCAAAAGGTAATTCTGGGTTTTATTGGGTCCTATATCTATATAGATAGATATAGATAGATATCTATATAGATAGATATAATATTTTGCTATTTTTCCAACTAATTGTTGTAATCTCCAAGCAATTACTGAATAATTGCTTTTTTCTATTAATTTCTCATTTAGTATTTATCATAAAATAAATTTCCACATGTAATAAGAGCTCATTCTTCCTCTGTTTTCATTTGTGTGTTCATGTGTGTTTGTGTGTATGTGTATATTTAGTTCTAGCATCTATATAAAATGAAGATCATTAAATTTGCTGTTACAGGAAAAAGCTAAAAACAAGAATACATTCAATAATCTACTCTTTAAATAAATTATGCTATTTCTACTCTTATGCCATCAGTAAAAAGAGTTATATATGTGCATATGTTGCAAATGTTGGTATAAAAAGATTGCCAATATAGTAAATTGGTAAACTCACGTCTAATATCACTCTAAATTTTATTTACTTTTTAAAAACTTCATTTTCAGTTATGATTTATTTTTATTTTAATTATCATTCAATATATAATGTATGAACATCTCATATGTAAGAGTATATAATCATATGGAACCAATAACAATAAAAATATATGTATAATTATAAATGTTCATGTATTGTTTACCCTGATTGCTTAACACGCTATTTTCAAATGTTGATTATGTGGCCATGTTATTTAAAAATCTGCCAAAAAAAAAAGGAGGCCAGCATCTTAGATATGCAAATTACATTATCTTACATTTAGAATTTGCTGAAATATATTTTATGCATATGATTTTTGATAAGTGCTATCCTAAAGAAAGTTGACTTAAGAGAGAAATAATGCTGCCCTCAAAAACATCAGTTTAATTTAGAATCTGTAACAAATCTTCCTAAAATATCTTCTGTTGCAGAAGATTAAACAAAATACTAATTACTAATCACAGATGAGGAAAAGAATGTAAGAGGTCACCTTGTTCAACTTTCAGCCTCAACCTACAATAAATAATGGTCTGACCTGATTTAAAGACTGCCAAAAACACAGTGATTTCACAACATTTCTTAGGTGACTGATCGTTTTAGTATTTAATCACTCCTTCCCTCAAGAAGTACTTTCTTTCTCACCTAGTTTTTTTGCTTGCAGTTTCTCCTCCTCCTATCTCCACACCCTTCCCCTACCCACCTTTCTTTTCCTTCCCTTCTCTTTTCCTCCTCTTCCTCTTCTATAAGAGCATAGAAATTAAAACAAAAATGTCAATCTGCCTGAATTGACACATAGAAGGAATTTTTTAACTAAATTTAGAGAGGTGTGTATGACAGTAGATCCATTAAAAAGCAGAATCCAAAATGCTGACTACAAAGTTTAGCATTGTATCTGGTTGCACACTATTTTTTAGTGTCATATTTAAACAAAAGCATAAAAGCACAATATGGTAACCAACAATAAGGTTTTAAATTGTTCTATTCTAGTTTTTATCTTTACTTTCAGATCCGTATGTATTCTGTTATAATCACACCACGTTTCTTGTTTCTCCCTCCTCCCTAACTTTTAATTTTTTATTCTGTTCTAACATATCTATTCTTTCCCCTGATTTCCTTATTTGCTTGCTATTCATTTCTTCTCTGTTTCTCCCTAAGAGAGACAGTACCCAAAGGTTAGTTTAAAAAATTGTTACTAATGGATACCGTGACCCAGTGACAGTTTTAGGCCATATAACTTAGATTTTCTGTGCCTCTAGTTTCTTATTTTCTAAAATTTCATATAATGATACTAACCTCCAGACCTCCTTAAGCAGGCTATGAAGCTCATTACTGCTCACAAGATATAAGACTGTTGTTTTGACTGATGACACAAATATTTTCCATCCATGGCTTTGCATTCTGTCATAGTATTTCCCTATATTCTAGAGTTTTTCTTTTCTTAAGCTACTAAAAAAGTTATTCCTTGACATTTTAAAATGCATTGTTTCACTTTGAGATTGAATTTTCTCCAAAACAAACAAATAAAACTAAAGAGAGTCTTATACCCATGAAAGTTAGGGACCATTAGTATAGAAAACTATTTTGTAAAGTAAAGGTTTTTCAGACCCAGGATTCACTTTTGTCTGCTGTATATGGCAACTGCTGCTTACGAGTATGCTGATGTTATGATTGGGAGAAAAGAGGTAAAGTATTACACAGAATGTTGGGTGTGGGCAACCTTGAAGGATTATGAGAGCTTTATTTCGAGCATTAGAAGGTAAGCTGTTTGGGGTTCTAAGGTTTGCCACTGGAGTTCTAACCTTATTAGATTTGCCATACATAAAGTGAATTGCTTCCCTTGTGTTCAGGTTAGAAAACAGCTCTCTGTCTTATGTTACATTGGCTTTTTCACAACTGTATTCCCAGCACCTGGAAGAGTACCTATGTCATAACTGTTGACTCATTTTGTTATTCTTATTCCATCTGACAGCTTTGCAAATATTATAGCACTAGATTTCCACCATAAGCTATGCTAATTCTGGAAACAAGCAACAGAATTTGCTTGAGATGTCACATGGTAGCCATAAACATTCTTCATCTTGTTATAAATAAAAAAATGGAAATTAAAAAAATACTATCCAAAAATAAATTAGAGAATGAGGTATAGCACTAAGATATCTTATTTACAAGCAGCAAGAACAATTTCATAATGCATATATACTAGAACTCTTTGTTTTTTCATTATATCAGGTGATATATTTGACAACTATTTAGGAGACTATTTCTTACCTATTTCATCAAGAATCAAATTGATTATCCCAGGAGCAACTTATCTGCATAAGTTGAACTCTCTTATAGTGAACCTTTTCTTCTCAGAGTATAAATAAAACTATCACGTTAATGGTTCTCATTTTCAAGGTAAGCAAAGAAGAGAAAAGAAAAAAAAGAGTAACAGTGACTTCTACCAAAATGACAAAGACTAAATTTATTCATATTGTATGGCCCCAAGGTAATTAACGAAATATAATATATAAACATAAGCGGATTGGATTTAATTAGAAATTTACTTCTAATAAATATGCCACATAATTATATTATATAATTAACCTTTTTAATTTAAATATTTCACTACTCACACACAAAGTGTATAAAGTTTCTATTCTGTGCCTTAATATTATTTCTGCATGCTTTATTTAATCCATATTCTCAGAGACTTCTCTATTACTCTCAATCCATTGCCTTATTGCCAGGATTTATTTTAACCACATCTATGGCAAAGACAAATTATTTAGCCACAGTATTCTAAGCAAATCTCTTTATTTCATTTTGTTACAGAGAATGCTTCTCAGTTTCTGGGTGTTTTCCTTTCAGTTAAAGAAGTCTAAGCCTAATAAATTTTAAATGTAATCTCACAATTCTTTAAGATCTAGTAAAAACAGATGAGAGAATGTTTTCCAGATAGGATCTTTAGACAATTTAAAGAAAAATAGAAACTCTTTCAGCCAGCTAGTCGTTTCAGATACTCTGAGCAAATAATTTTAGTAAAATGAGCAATCTAAAAGAACATTATTCCACTGGGTCATTTAATAAGAATACAGCTTCAAGCCAGATGTCATGATGAGTTGGTGAAATGTAATACTGTGCTTGGGGACTTGACTAAATTTTGTTGGAGGCACAAAATACATAACAATCTTGATAAGAAAAAATAGCAGAAGAATGAATGAAAGACCTCCAGATAAATGTAAAACATGTATACATACCGCCAAAATACATTATACAAAAGGTTTTAAATCTTTCTTTGAAATTGTAGCAGTCAGTTTTACTTCTCCTTCAGGGATACAAAGGGCTATATTGACAACAGCAGCCTTCATTAGGATGCAGAAGAAACACAGCAATCCTGGAATTCATGTGTCGAAAATGTGGAGTTATGAGATGGAAGATCCTGGGTTCCTAAATCACTCCTTTAAATACAGACTCCCTCCTATCAGAAACCACTTTTGTACTTGACAGGCATGAAAAATAAATATTTCTGACCCGTTATCCACTCTGGGATTTGTTTCCTGTAGCAACTACCATGACCTTAATCCATCTAGCTAAAGAAAAATCTAACTTCCCCCACTCTGGATGGACAGAAACATTGATTATTTTAAATTTTAAGTTTGAAGTAATTTTAACTTTAATGTGATTGTCCATGTTTGTAAAGCTTTTCGGTGTTCATATCTATGAGTTGCTTTTGATCTTCTAGTCACAGGTTTTGGATGCAGTGTCTTAAAGTCAGGGGCAGGAGGACTATAGATATTTTTAACTTGTACTAGTTTATCTCTTTCAAGAGTTTCAAAGATTTTCAATTTTCCTCACCCTGGAATCTCAAAATACTATTAATGCAAAAATACTGTATATTTTTCTTAGGGCTGAATTATGGTACTCAATTTGTTGTATATTGGACAATGCTACTATCAGGCATGAGGGTCTAAGTTTCAACAGTGTGGTGAGCTTGTATTATTGTCCTGCCTTTTAAAATACTATGCATCTCAGAGTGAATTTCTATTGTGTATCAAACATGAAAATCAGAAACATGTTATTAAAATAATATTCATCTCTGGTATTAAAAAGAGTGAAAAATTGAAAAATGAATAGTAATAAAAATATGATATCATGAGGGTTCTGTTAATGATAATAAACTAATTTGGTGAACCTACTGTTATGTCAAGTCATGAGCAATCCCTTCCTATACCAAGTGCTTTAATGAAATATATTATTTAATACAACTCTATGACATAGGTGCTATTATCAGTATTTGCATTTTACAGATAAAGATAAAGGTGTAGTAAAACAAAACTACTGGTTCAAAGTCCATGACAAGTTGTAAAACTTCAGCCCAACACTGTGTTCATCTCCGAGCCTATATGCTTAACTATTGCACTCTACACCCTCCAGAGTAGCTAGATAATATTATAAAGTATTAATCAACATATTTTTAATTTTTTTTCTCATTCAAGCCTTTATCTTGTAATCCTACCCTGTTTTGGCTGCTTGATATAAGATCACCATTGTGCCAAGCATTAGCAAAACCAGAGAACGACACTTAAATTCTTGATGTTAAAACTAAGAAAAAAAATAAACTCCAGATAAATGAGAATTCAAAACTATACAGTATCTCTGCCCAAATCCTCTTGCCTCACAAAAAAAATTCCTTGCTTTCTATGACAGGAAAGGCAATCAGGCAATGGTTGGATAGGATGCATAGACAGGTGGGATGGAGTCAGACTCATTCAATCCATACACGTGCATACTCAGCTTGAGAAGAAGCCACTTGTCTCCTATTTAACCAAGAATCAAGCATGACACTGAGAAGCAGAGGACTTAGAAGAATATCACAACCATGAGACAAGGACTGCACACTAATCATGGCATAAATTGTAAATCCAGGAAAGTATACAGAAACATGAGTGAAACAATCATAGAGAGGCATCACTCCAGGACCGCTGCCTCCTCCACTCAATGCCATGATTGTTCCTAAACTTTCAGTTTTTTGAGCCAGTCCGGGGAAGAAGCCAGGAGAAGGGATAAACCTGTTTATTGAATCTAAAATGCATCTAGTTTGAAGAACCCAGAATTGAGTGGTACTACATGCTCTCTTAGGCTGCATAGAAATTCAAAATAGAGATTAAGCTGAGTTAGAAAAATAGAGTTAAAATATTTGCACATGAAACTATATAGCCTGAGGTACCCCTATATAAAGAATATATTGTTCACATGTTTGTGGTATTAACATTTTGCTCACTTTTTTGCACACTTTTACCCATAATTTCTTGCTCTTAGGAGCTAGACGAATTGTCTTAAAAAATTGTAAACTCTGCATAAAACGTGTTGGAGAATAGCACAGGAAGGAAAAGGGAAATACTGAGGTATTTAGTACTTAGTAGTTGCTTTAAAATGATTTTCTGAACTTAACTGCAAGATGGTAGAAGGTCCCATATTATCATTCTCCTTTTATTTACAAATCCTCCCAAAGAAAGTGACTAGAAAATAGACACTAAATCTGGTACAATGTCTTCTTTTTTCCCTATAAATTAGTTATCCATCATATGTCTTATCTGAGACTCACCACTTACACTCCCAGGCAATTCCCTGGGCAGATAAATACTAGGGAGGTGTCAAACTACTAGCACATGACTGTCCACAAGAGGAAACAAATTGTTACAATATGTGTGTATGCAATTTAGTGTCTCTATGAAACCATTTGAAAATAAAGGATAATTGATAGTTAACTATATTGTACAAAGGAAGAAGGGTGATTCACTTCTTTTTTAACAAAAAGTCAGATTCAATCTTTGAAACTTTTGAATTTAGTCATGCAATAAAAAGAGCAAACATTTTTATCCTTCTCAGAACTTTATTTAATTGATGTTAGTATTAAAATCAGTTGTCAAATATCCATAAGTTTATTGCAATCTTCTGCACACTGTAAAGAGTTTGTAAAACTAAAAAAGTTTATAAACGATCTTACTCTGTAATTGCTTTTGTATCTATGTTATTAGATCTCTTTGCTAAAAAAATTCTCTGGGAAATTTTTCAAGCTGCATAATGAGCAGAGAGTAAAAACTTTTATGGTTATTGCCATATCAACCTAGATATAACCACTCTCTTATCAGGAGAAAATCCTGCAAAATAGCTTCTAGAGAAAAGACACCAAATCCAAGGAGAAACTAGACCTTGCATAAACTGGCATTATAAGTAATACAGTGCTATCCCCAAAGAAGGCCTAAGCCATTTTCTTAGAACAACCCTGGATGAATAAATAACAAATGATTATGGTAGTAGAAAATGGCTGTGCTTTCTGCTAATGAAATTAAGAAGTTGAGACTAAGCTACTTTATAAACTTGAAGAATTGTCTTTTATTAAGTGGATTATCTGCATTAATGCTTTTAGCGGCATTAATCTCGCTTATCTAAACCAAGCAAGTTTTAACAAATGAAAGCATGGCATGGTCTAGGTCAACTTTTATCTACAGTAACAGTAAGTTTTTTTTTAAATATTAAAAAGAAAAAAGACATTTACTCACCTCATCACATTGCTGGGCTAGGAAGCAAATCCTTTCTATTAAATCCTTAATAAGATAAGACTGATTATCTTGGCTTTAAAATATTTTGTAAAGGCTAACATATTGGTAGAGAAGAAAAATATTGATGACTAAAACACCAACTTGAGGAGGGAGCTTCTATAATCTGTTGATTTATAAGAACAGAAAACATGTATTTCTTTCTCTGCAAGGATAACCACTGATAAATTTGTGCTTAGATTTTTTTATATCCTATAAATTATTGTATTATCACTTAAAATAAGAAACATACAAATATTTTACATTTGTAAACTTAATAAGTAGTTGATAAAAGAAAATCTTTGATAAAAAGTAAACCATCTTAGGTTCAAGAGAGGCATCTGATCAACTTCAATATGATAAAAATGATTTTCATAAAACACAGAGAATAGAAATCTATTTCCTTAAGCTACTAAAAATGTACATTCCAAAAACTTACAGAAATCCAACCTTAAATAAGAAATCTTTATAGCATTTTCTTTTAAATCATGGATAAGACCAGAGCACCAAGCACTTTTTGTTTTCATTCAACATTATAGAAGACGTCCTATCAAATTTAAAACAAAGAAAAAAAATGCAGTGTATGAGAATCAGAAAAAAACAATTTGACATTTTTTGTTGATAATAGAATTGTCTAGCTAGAAAACATAAAGCAATTTACAGACAAATTGTTAGAATTCATAAGAGATTTCAACCAAGTGATAGATACAAAACCAATGTACACAGCCCAGCACCAAGCTTCTATATAGGAAAATTTTAGGTCAATGCTATTAATCATCTATTCCTGGCAGCAAATTACTCAAAATTCAGCGGCTTTAAAAATAGCATTTACTATCTCACAGATCCTGCAAGTTAGGAATCAAGCATGGCTGGGCACTGTGGTCTCAGACAAAGGCTGTAATCAAGATGAGCTACTGAGGGCTCAACTAGAAGACAATCTGTTTCCAAGTTCACTCAGGTGGTAACTGGAAGGACCCAGACACTCACTGACTGTTGGTTAGAGGCCTCCCTTGAGTCCTCCCCTGGAAGCCTCTAACAGACTTCATTGGGAAGATGATGCTAGAGAGCCAGAGAAAGTACAAGCAGGAGTTAGACAAATCTTCATTTTTTAAGATGAAAATCAACATTCATTCTTAATTTTTCAAACTCCCTTACTAAATTGGGGGAAAAAAAACTTTATAACATGATAAGATATATCTTCTGACAACACCCAGCATTATTATTCTTTTTTAAAAATTATGTCAGTCTTTTAGAACCTAATCTTGGAAATGGCATCCCACAACTTTGCCATATCCATTGATTAGAAGCAAGTCCAGCACTCATACAAGGGGAAGGAACTTGCACAAGGGCATGAATACTAGGAGGCAGGTACCATTGCCAGTCATTTAGAAGCAGCCAACCACAGCTAGATAGAGACAAAAAGCAATCCTTTGACTTTCTTAATTTTCCTTGGGGCCCTGTAGTTAAATATGAAATCCTCTTCACTTTGTCAGGCTTTTACTTGTGGTGGCCATGCACCTAGGTTCATCCAGAGAAGGCTCAGTTTATACTTATTGTCCAGTATTCCATCTACTTAGTGCCACCTTTCATTCTAAAGGAGTCCAGGTTAGACGATAAATTAAATGGTCAACCTAGAACTTACAACTTAACTAGGTCCTTCACCTATGTAAAATTTATTAGATCATAAACAAAAGTATATATGTCTCCCATAATAGATGAGGAATGGATTCCTATAAAGCCAGAAAGCTCTACAAACAAGAGCATGGTATTTGCTTATATAATTGATGCTCCCTCAGTACCCATAGGCAGCTGTCATACAAGGGGCAGAGAGACCTTTGGCTACCTTACTTAACAACTGATCATTAAGTTATTAACTCCTCAGTTCCCTTAAAATGAAAAACTATTACATTGACAGACCACAGGAGATTTAATTCCTTGTAAGCAAACTTTCAAAGAATTTTCCTTAATACTCATACCTCAATCAAATTTCTCACAAGTAATGAATACCTACAAGTCATTAAATATCTTCAGTTCAGTTATGGTAGCACTGATGAGAACAATAAGAAATAAATTATATGATTTCTGGCTTTAATATGTCCTGGTATATTTTATTTAAAAAGGACTCAAAGAAGTTAACCAAAAATAGTGTGAATTAAGTGATCCACAGCAAATCCGTGTTAGAGGTAGTAAGTAATTCAAGAAATAAAAAAGGTGAAAAGATCACTAATAACTGGACTACTTAAAGATGGTTTTGCAGAAGTGAGATTTTATTTAGGTCTAAAAAATAGGTCATATTTGAGTAGGAGTAGAGAGAAAAAAGGCTTCAAATAAGTATACACAGAGCACAGAGATGGGAAAGAATGGGCCTTATAATGAAGTAAAGAAGATGTGAACAGGTTGAAAATGCAGATTAGAGAATAGTGCAAAGAGCTTCAAAATGATGCAAGGGATCAAATAGAATCAAAGTGGCAACTTTTAGATTAACCTAACTAAATTAGATAGGATGAATTAGAAGAGAAAAAGATAAGAAATAGACCAATCAGTCTTGACATACAAACTCTCATATATGCACACACATGCATTGTGTGTGCATGTGCACATGCCATGGTCACAACGAGATTACAAAAAAAAAGACAAATGCACACAATATGAAAAAGTACTGGCAGAACATGGTAACTAATTGGTTTTGGAGTTTAAACAAGAAGAATGAACTAAAAACAACTCCAGGATCAAGACTGGGTGACCAAAAGCGAACAGTGTTCTGGTAATTAAGGCAAATATTCAAGTTGAGACATATGTAGGAAAATGAATATATTATTTCTGGTTTTTCTTGGAATGCACTGCCTTCTCAGTGTATTTCTTTAACTTTGATAGAGATGTGAGTCTAATGAATATTTTCTCTCTCATAATATAAAATTTGCTTGCATTAAAAAAGCTGTTCTTCCATAAGAGAAAACTGGGCAATTATGCCTATAATTTTCACTCTAACCAATGTCAGGGAGTTTATCAGAAAGAACTGTAGCAAAATGTAGAGACATAAATATTCGATGCTCACTCCAAGTCAACCATACCCAAATATGGCTCTGATCTTTCAAGAGAAAGCAAGATACAAATTTTGTAAATATTATCTCTCTCAGACTTCTTTTTCCCTTGTCCACCTAAAAGTCATAAATTTGACTTATTATTTATTTACTCATCTAGCACTTCTTTCAAGTCAGGAAATACTTGTTCTTTTTGTTCTTTATTAGACTTACTCAAGTATAGTGAAATTAAACCTAGAGAAATGTTGAGATGAATGGAAAACTTTAGGAGAGTTATGATGTGCATTTAAAAAATGTAGCAAAGCGATTGACTTCTAAAACTTAAATATACACAGAAAGGACAATAATACCTAGGAAAATATTTTGTTTAACAATTGCTAAGCCTTCTAAAACTACTTATGCATCATGAGTCATATTTGAAAGTATACAAATATAACACTAATACAAGAATGTTTTTAAGTTTATAAAACTGCCAAGATATAAGGTGCCTACTATAAACAAAATGAGGAGAATCTCTCCATGGGGAATGTGGAACAACGTGGCACTGGATGTTAAACAGCCTTCCTCATACCAACACAGTTGTGCAGAGTTGGGCATGGAGACCTCTCATGGTTTCCCACAAGAACTTTTACAAAAGACATGATTTACTCATGTGGATCAATGCTAGACTCTCTTTATGTCATACCACAGATAATATATGAAATGAATCAACTTACTTTTTTTGAATCCCCCTCTGCTTTCCTGACGATGTTGTGTACTCCACCACTTCTGACCCTAGAGACTGTGGGCATAGATATTTAGCAAAGTTGACATGCATTTAGTCTACTGTTTGAGGTCAACAAATAAAGGTCTGACTTAGGCAAAAAGAAAAACGTCTTACAGCCAGTGTTTATATTCCAAACAATGGTCTGAGGCCATGTGTACGGATACTTGCACACTTAAAACAACCCCACCAGGGTGTGGAGCTCTTGTACTGGTCAATGCTTTACCAGAGCAATCATACTTAAGCTTCAGGACAGCTTTTACAAGGTAGACAGTATTAATATTCTGGTTTGAAGGCCAGGAAACCAAGGCTTAGAGACATTAAATGATTTGCCTCAGGCAGCACAGTTACCAAGGAAGGGGACCTGGCGTCCGTTCAACTTACATTTAATGACTGAAACTTTTTTTTGTTTTATGATGGTAAGAATGATATTTATCTATACTCCTTTAAATAAATATAATATAGTCTTAATATTGCTAAGATTTGTTTTTTGAGCTCTATGTCTTTAAATACGTACTTTTAATATATTATTTGTATTCTTTATCATCCCAACTCTCTTATATTTAACATTGTGGTTCACCAGTGATCCCTCAAATGTTAATGGTGTTAATTTTTATAATCTGTCTGTTCTCTAATCTTCACTTTTTCACTGGTTTTTCCCAAGTACATTAAAAAGACCCTGATGCATAGTAGGAGCAATAAATGGACCCATGACTATTACCTCTAAGGGTAAACTTAGGCCAAGAATGTCTCCTTTTTTCCCTATTTAATTTAGCAATATTCTACTTTTATCAATTTGACTTTTGAAATTCATATCCTTTATGGAATATTTTCGGTCTAAAAAAGTGATAGTACTTATTTATATATCTTAAACCACAAAAACTGAGGACTTCAGAGAAGTTAACTTAAGATAGTCTTAAACTTTTTAACTTGACTATAATAAAAGTGGTATATACTATTTATTCAAACACTTAGTCTATATTTTCTTTATTTGCTTATATTATTTTTATTTATTTATTTTTTTTTTGAGTTGAAGTCTCACTCTGTCGCCCAGACTGGAGTGCAGTGGCTGCTCCCGGCCACCGCAGCCTCGACCTGCTGGGCTCCGGTGATTCTTCCGCCTCAGCCTTCCGAGTAGCCAGAATTACAGGCATGCACTACCATGCCCAGCTGATTTTTTTATTTATTGTAGAGATGAATTCTCACTGCCCAGGTGGGTCTCGAACCCACGGGCTCAGGCAATCCACTCACCTCAGGCTCCCAAAGGCGCGGGATTACAGGCTGAGCCACTGAGCCCGGCTGCTTATATTATTTTATTTGACATAAAAGAATTCCCCAAAGACAGTAGCAACCATTTATAATAATTGTATTAATCCCTATGTAGACAACAGACTATCTCCTACACACTATATTCTGTTTTAAAAACATGTTAAAAATCAAAGATGCAATTGTCTACCAACGGATTTTCTTACATGAGAGTTTCTATACTAAGAAAGGCTAAATGTCACAAAATGATTATTCAACATTTTCCCACTCTTTTTATAATAAATATGCAGAATTTACACTTTTAAAATTTATTTGCTGCTGATTTTTCTTTAGATGGAATAAATAAATTAGATTGAAGCTAAACTTTCCTCAGCAATAGACATTACTAATGATGTCTATCTAAGCCTCAGTTATATTAGCTTATGAGACTTAGTCTTCTAAAAATTACAATTATTCACTTTACTTAACATACATATATAAAATTAAAAATCTGAGCAAAAACTAAGTGAAGGACATTGATAGGCTGGATGAATGCAGTATAAATAGAAATCAACCTGTGAGGAATAACCAATCAACAGCTTTGGTTTTCTTTATCTTTTGGTCTTTTTTTCCTGAGGAATTTGCATTGGTCTTAATATGCTACAATAACAATTTGTACAAAAAAGCTCATTTCAAAAAGAGGCACCTTGCCACCATCTTGAAAACTGACCAGGAAAGTGCTCCAGATTGCTTACCACAGAGCAACAAACCCAATCTCTGTCACTAGTGGATTAACTACTCAGGAGTTGATTGTGACCCAGATGGAATATTCTGACAGCACAAACTCTGGAGAGACGGGACAAGTGCTGAATCTCAGAAACCCCACCCCCTACCCTGAGTCTGCAGTGGGACACAGGGTGTGACCAGAAAAGGATGAAGAAGAAACCCAAAGAGATCAGCACTACCCGTTTTCTATCTTATTCGACTTTCAAAACCAGAAGACACAGCAAGGCTTCCCACCCACAGACTGTTTCAAAATATAACAAATTCAGAACCCAGTACCACTGAATAATGGAGCTAAAGAGGAAAGAAAGGGAGCTGTCATAAATAAGGAAAAATCAACAGAAGAGCACAGGTAATTACCAGTATAACAGACAGAAAACACCTGAAAATCAGACCTCAGTCCAAACAATGGAAATCACCAACAGTGATTAGGGAATGAATGGAAAGAGTGAATAAGACTCAAGAAAAACAAGATGCAACACTGAAAGAATGTTTACAGAGATTTTGGTCATAACAATTTACATCCAGGAAATAAATAACAAAATGACAAGCATGGAAAACAGAATTAACTAAGCAGAAGAAAGAATCTCAGAACTTGAAGACCAGAACATGGAATTAATCCAATCTGTAAAAAAAAAGAAAAGCAAAAAAAAAAAAAAAAAAAAAGAAAGAAAGAAAAGAAAACTCAGAAAGAAAGAACAAAGCCTCCAAGAGTTGTTCAATTATATCAAGAGGCCAAACCTACACCTGATTGGTACCTCAGAAGAAAGGAGAAAACCTTGCATCAAGTATTCCAGGATGTTATCCATGAAAATATTCCCCTTCTCACCAGAAATGTGACCATCCAAATACAAGAGATACAGAGAAGCCTCCTCAAACTATCAAATGAGAAGACCAACCCCAGACACATACGCAAAGTAGGCACAAAAGAAAAATCCTACACAAAGTAGGTACAAAGAAAAATCCTAAAGGCAGCAAGAGAGAAAGGTCAGAATACCCACCAGGGAAAACCAATCAGAATAGTAGTAGACCTATCAGCAGAAACACTACAAGCTAGAAGGGACTGGAGTCCAATATACAAAGTCCTCAAAGGTAAGCAATTTCAGCCAAGTATTTCCTACCCAGCTAAGCTCAGCTACAACAGCCAGGGATAATTAAAATCCTTCCCAAACTTCTAGCCCTTGAGAGATTATGCAGCTTCCAGTCCAGCTCTACAGGAGACACTTAAAAAGGTATTAACCAGAAGAAAGGAAAAGAAGAATGACTATGCACTTTCCAAGAGAACAGAAGAACACAGAATCAACAGAGAATACATTGCAACTGCAAACTTGAAAATACACGCATACATCAATCCAAAATTTAAAGAAAATAAAGAAAAAACTTTATAAAACTTTATAAACAACCCCATTTCAACAATCAACCTGAATGTGAAAGGACTAAATGCACCACTGGAAAGACACAAAATGGCCAACTGAATTTTAAAAATGACCCAATAAGCCGGGCTCGGTGGCTCAGCCTGTAATCCCGTGCCTTTGGGAGGCTGAGGTGAGTGGATTGCCTGAGCCCAAGGGTTTGAGACCCACCTGGGCAGCTTGGCAAGACCTCATCTCTACAATAAATCAAAAATTAGCCAAGCATGGTAACGCACACCTGTAGTTCCGGCTACTCGGAAGGCTGAGGCAGAAGGATCGCTGGAGCCCAGCAGGTCGAGGCTGTGGTGGCCAGGAGCGGCCACTGCACTCCAGTCTGGGTGACAGAGTGAGACTCCAACTCAAAACAAAAAACAAACAAAAAAACAAACAAAAAAATAAAATAAAAATTAAAATGACCCAATAATTTGCTGCAACCAGAAAACTCATCTCACCATGAGGTATGCACCAGACTCAAAGTTAGAGAATGGAAAACAAATTTTCAGGTGAATGATAGCAAAAGAAGCCGGGAGTCACAATCTTAATATCAGACAAAACAACCTTTAAGCTATCAAAAATTTAAGAAGATAGGGAAGGATACTACATAATGATAAAAGGTTCAATCCATCAACAAGAAATATCTATCCTAAGCATATATGCATCCAACACAGGAGCATTAGCGTTTATAAAGCAACTACTAAGTAAACTCTTAAAAGAAGATATTGACTCCAACACTATTATAACTGGGGACTTAAATACCCCATTAACAATCCTAGATAGATCATTGAGGCAAAAAATCAACAAAGAGATCCAGAACCTCATATTGACACTTGACCAAAAGGACTTAATAGATACCTACAGAACATTCTACTCAACAACCACAGAATATACATTCCACTCACCATCACATGAAATGTACTCCAAGATCAATCACATCCTCAGCCTTAAATCAAGCATAAACAAATTTCCTAAGATCAAAATACTGCCAGGCACCTTCTCAGACCACAGTGGAATAAAAATAAATATCAATACCAACAAAATTTTCCCCAATCGCACAAAGATATGGATACTAAACTGCATGATGCTGAATGACAACTGGGTCAATACAGAAAACAAAACAGAAATTAAGATTCCTGGGGCCAGGTGCGGTGGCTCAAGTCTATAATCCCAGCACTTAAGAAGGCTGAGGTGAGATGATTGCCTGAGCCCAGGGGTTAGAGACCAGCCTGGGCAACTTGATGAGACAAGTTATCCCACTTTGCTGACAATATGATCTTTTACCACGAAAATCTGGTCAAAAACCTCCTTGCACTGATAAAGGACTTTGGCAAAGTCTCAGGATACAAAATAAATGTGCAAAAGACAGTCACATTCTTGTACACTAACAACAAACAAAACAAAAAGCACAATTCCACTGAACAAAACAAAAAGCACAATTCCACTCACAATAACCACCAAAAAAATGAAATGCTTTAGCAGCTTCCTAACTGGAGAAGTGAAAGACTTTTATAATGAAAACTACAAAACATTGCTCAATGAAATCAAAGATGACATAAACAAATGGAAAAATATTCCATGCTCATGGATTGGAAGAATCAACATTGTTAAGATGTACATCCTACTAAAGGCAATCTACAGATTCAACATAATACTCATTAAATTGATAACATCATTCACAGACTTGGAAATGACAACACAAATATTTATATGGAACATAAACAACCATGAATAGCCAAAACAATCCTTAGCAAAAGAAACAATGCTGGAGGTATCACACTTCCAGACTTAAAACTTTACTGTTATAAGGCTACAATAATCAAAACAGCCTTGCATTGGTACAAGAACAGGCATATAGATTAATGGGAAAGGATAGAGATTCCAGAAGTAAAACCTCAATTTCTCAGCAACTCATTTTCAGCAAAGTCTCCACCAACAACCACTGGAGAGAGGAGAACCTATTTTGCAAATGGTGCTGGGAAAACTGGAGAAAATTAAAACAAGACCCTTACCTATCACCATACACAAAAATCAACTCTAAATAGATCAAAGACCTAAATGTAAAACCTCAAACTAAGAATCTTAGAAAATGCTAGAGGCACCCTTACAGATATTGGAGTAGGCAACCAATTCCTGATCAAAACACCAGATGTTTCAGTCATACAAGATAAGATAGACAAATGGGACCTCATGAAACTGAAAAACTTCTGCAAGTCAAAAAAAGAAAAAAAAAAAAAGAATCAAGAGTGCGGGGAGACAGCCCACAGAATAGGGGAAAAAATATTTGTTAACTGTATATCGGAAAAAGGCCTAACATCCAGGATCTGCAAGGAACTCAAATGTGCCAAAAGGAAAAAAATCAAATAGCCCCATTAAAAAGTGGGCAAAAGACAAGAATCAACACTTCTCAAAAAAAGATATATGAATAGCCAACGACACATGAAAAGTGCTCAGCCTCACTAATTATCAGAGAAATGCAAATCAAAACCACATTGAGATACCACCTAACCCCAGTAAGAATGGCCATCTTTAATAAACAAACAACAAAAGATACTGGCAAGGATACAGAGAAAAGGTAATGCTTCTACCCTGCTGGTAAGAATGCAAACTAGTTCAACTTTTATGGAAAATAGTTTGGTGATTTCTAAAATAACTAAAAATTAACCTTCCATATGACCCAGCAATCCCCCTACTGGGAATACACCCAGAGGAACTCAAATCATTCTACAAAAAAGAACATGCAAGTTTATTGCCACACCATTCACAACAGCAAAAATGTGGAACTGACCATGCCGCCCATTGAAACTGGACTGGATAAAAAAATGTGGAACATATACACAAAAGAATATAATGCAACCGTAAAGACGGACAAACACGTGGACTTTGCATCAACTTGGATGGATTTAGAGTCAAAAATACTCGATGATCTATTACAGAAACAAAGAAAAGAGTTTTAGGTGCTCTCACTCACAAGCAGACCCTGAACACTTCTCAAAAGAAGTGAATCATAATCCTAAAAGAAAGGGATTGGCAATAGTGGGATACTGCTGAGATGGGTAAGGGAGCACAACATCAATAAAGGTACCTGATCTCAAACCAGGTAAAGTAGAGACCAAAGGGAGGCCAAAACTTTACTTGTATGATGTCCACTTGTTTACCTAATCCTAAATCATACCCCACATCTTTAAAATAAAATATTAAGAAAACAGATCTCAAAGCTAGTTCTTTGAACAAAAGCAGAGTTTCTCATTCTCCCTAAGTTGTTTTCTTTTTTTCTGCCAACTTTTTTTTTTCTTTTTTTTTGAGTTGGAGTCTCACTCTGTCGCCCAGACTGAAGTGCAGTGGCTGCTCCCAGCCACCGCAGCCTCGACCTGCTGGGCTCCGGCGATCCTTCCGCCTCAGCCTTCCAAGTAGCCGGAATTACAGACATGCGCTACCATGCCCGGCTGATTTTTTGATTAATTGTAGAGATGAGGTCTCCCTGCCCAGGCGGGTCTCGAACCCGCGGGCTCAGGCAATCCACTCACCTCAGCCTCCCAAAAGCGCGGGATTACAGGCTGAGCCACTGAGCCCGGCTACCAACTTTTTTTTTAAGCCAAGTCAGAATGTGAGACCAAAAGTAAAAGACATTCTTATCTTTGGCTCTAGTATTCCTATAATTCCAATATATTGTATATATATGTATATATGTATATATATATTATATATATATAATATGTATAATATATATAATATAACATTCTATAATTCATGGAACTAACCGCGCTGCCCATTATATATATTGTATAAATATATACAATATATTTATTGCATAAATATATACAATATGTTTATTGTAGAAATATATGCAAAATGTTTATTGTAGAAATATATACAATATGTTTATTGTAGAAATATATACAATTATGTTTATTGTAGAAATATATACAATTATGTTTATTGTATAAATATATACAATATGTTTATTGTATATATTTAAGATGTACAACATCATGTTCTGGTAAATTTGGTGAAATGATTACTATAGTCAGGTAAACTAACAAATTCATATCACACATAGTTGCCTTTGTGTGTGTGTCAAAAGAACCTAAAATCTACTCTTTCAATAAAAATCCTGAGTAAAATGCAATATATTAATTATAGTCCTCATGTTGTATATTATATGTAGTGAAATAAATTAGACACAGAAAGAAAAATAGTGCATAATCTCACTTGTATGTGTAATCTAAAAAATTCACTTTTAGTAGAAATTAAATAATTTTAAGATGTCATGAAAATTTTATCATAGCAAGACCATTCTTAAGGAGTTCTAACATTACAGTTAGAATGTCATGACTTATTTGTTATATTGAAATACCACACTTATTATTTTCTGAAATTTTAAGTTTAAATTTTCAATGTTTTTATTTTATTTCTACATTTAACACTCAAAATATACTTGCAACCATGGCCAGAAACTTTTATAAACAATATCATATTTTAAATAAAATCAAGGTTACTTTCATTGGAAGTCTACTAATTTTGCAGTAGTGACAATATTAGACAAAGACTAACCAATGTATATAAGTATTTGCAAACCACATATTGTGCATATAAGTACTGCAAACTACATATTGTCTAATTAGAAAAATAGTCTAAGTAAACATTTAATAGCACAAGTTATCTGTCATTCCTGAATGTGTGATGAATCCAGATATCTCCATGTTTTTGATGGTATTAGTTGCTGAAGATATGGCTGTGAGCAAAACAGAACAAAGGTCCTGCCCTCATAGAAATGACATTCTAGTATAATTGTGTCTATCATAGAAGTGAAGGAACTATTGAGTGCCCATTGATCTCATTGGTTGGTTTCTGAAAAGCTGGAAAGTTTCTTAAGTTATGCCTTCCCAAAAAGAATCCTAAATGTATTACTTTCTGAGTATTCATTTTGTGTCAGCATTTTATATTCATTATTTAAAGGCTATTCTTACATTCAACAATTCTGCAAAGTAGTCATTACTATTCCTATACTATGCATGAGTAAACTAAGCGTCACAAAGATTATATCACTTGGCTTGGGTTATTTAGTTATTAAGTGGTAGATCCAAGTTTCCAAATTTCACATGTATGTATATATGTGTATGTATATATGCATATATATATGCACATGTATGTATGCATATATATATGCTTATTTACATTTTAGATGCACTTCAAGATTAATTTCTAGAAGAATTTCTACAATAGGTTTGTGAAATCTTTCTTTGTTGAATATTTATTATTTTACTTATTCAAACAACAATTTATTTAATAAACCTGAAGCCAATTTCTGTACTGGGTTCTAGAAACACAAAAATGAACAATACATAGTTTATCTTGTATGTGTGTGTGTGAGAAAGAGAGAGAGAGAGAATGATATAGGTGTTAAGATAAGATTATATACAGGAAACAGTCTTGCCATAGAAGGGTTGTACATCAATTCTTACTCAGACTTCAGAGAGGAGGTAATGCTTGTATTGAGTCTCAAAAGTATGAGTTGGTGGATAAAATGAAGGTGACAGCAAGTTCAAGTACATGAAAGAATTATAGAAAATATTACATTGGAAAATTTAAATTGTTTGGAAGATTTTGTATATGAGCTAAAGGTGTTTCAAAGGGTGAGTAGATAATGAAAGGTTTTTTACATCATGTTAAATAAGTAGGTCTTCTACAGTGGTCTTTGAAGTATTTTAAGCAAAG
This sequence comes from Cephalopachus bancanus, assembly GCA_027257055.1. Classification (NCBI taxonomy): domain Eukaryota; kingdom Metazoa; phylum Chordata; class Mammalia; order Primates; family Tarsiidae; genus Cephalopachus; species Cephalopachus bancanus. Next base: position 7,002,404 of record JAPVLO010000024.1, on the reverse strand, counting down.
AAGTAACAGTATGATTTGTGTTTTGGAATCATTATTCTGTGACAATGTGAAGAATGGATATTGGAATTTTAAAGGCAGAAAGACTGGTCAGAAGAGTATTTGAAAGGTACAGAAACAAATGAATAAAACCAACAGTATTAGACAATAGAGGGTATATATGAGATGTGAATAGGTAGAACTGCTAGCTCCTGATCACCAAGCATATTTTAGGATTGAGAAAAAGGGAGGAATAGAAGATGATTTTAGACTTCTAGATTATTACGAAGTCTTTCAACAGCAGCTCATGTGTGTGGGGAATGAGGGAGAAAGGTTTAAACATAAATTATTGATTTTAGGAAATCTATCAGATACCCAACTAGTAGCTATCACATCTATAGGCAGTTGAAATATGGGCTAAAGTTCAGAAGAAAGGTCTAGCACTCTAAAACCTTGCCCAGACTGAGCTTGACCTGATGTTTCTGAAAGGTGGTCAGGATTTTTCAAATATTAGACTCACTGACTGTATAAAAATAAGCTTCTAAGTTTGCCAGGAATTTGAAAAACTTACCTTCTTCTCAGTGATGACAGGCTTGATCGAGTTGATTTGGAGAAGATATTACACTCAGTAAACCAATCCAGAAATACAATTAGAATTAGTCTCAGTTCAGCCATTAATTTTCAATGTGACCTTAGGTTGCTTATTTAACCTTCTTGTGTTTTAGTGTCCCCAGCTGCAAAATGCAAATACTGCAATACAAGCTAGCACACCAAACTAAGGGAAAGAAAACTAATATAAACTTTACTAAAGTGCTTAGTAAATAGAAAATCTTATATAAATGCTAATATATTCCCCCATTTTCTTACTGTGCTGGTAATAGCTTAGAAAGGAAAGAGGTGACAGGCACAAAGTACTATTCTAACACTGGTTGCAAAGATAAAGGAAAAGAATGGGATAAAATGTACTCATAACTCCTTCTAATACATTATCTGCATATTATCTGACAATTTTGACCAGTGGTTAAAATAATGCATATGAATTGCTATGTGCTACCATGATTGAATTATTAAATCATCAGTCCCCATCTTGTCTTTCGAAAAACTACAGTCCTATCTGTGACACTCTGGTACTTATTGTATATGGAAACCAGAATGCCCAAATAACCAACAAGTAAATGTTGGAGTAGGGATTTTGCCCCAAGATTCCTGATACCTCAAAGTACTTTCCCCTGATGAATTCACCACACAGCCTCCAACAGGAAGATCTTATTTAGATGTTGTTTTCTTTTTCTTTTCTTTTCTTTCTTTCTTTCTTTTTTTTTTTTTTTTGTCATTTTAAATTATCTACTGCATACAGTACATTGAAATGGAAGGGATTTGGACTCTAAGGCTGTTTCCCTTCTGCATGTCTTATAGGCCCACAGAGACACTAATCTTCTACAAGAAAATAGAACTTGTAGTGGTATCAAACACACAAGATTCAGTTCTAGCCCTGGTTTTAAGTAAGAAAAATGCTAGGGAAGAAATAGTGTTGGCAGAAGATTCTTTGGCTGATAACTGCAATATGTGTCCTTTTTTTGAGTAAAAAGACTATATGCCCTCTGGCCTTATATCCACTTTTATCATTAGGTAAAATAACTGTACAAGGTGTTTCTTTGTATCTCAATTTCTTTAGTAAAAGAATTGTGAAACAGGGTTAATATACAATTTACCTTTGTGTTTCTGAGAAATATATGAATAAAACACCCCAGGTTTGTATAGAAATTTCAAAAAGCAAGGGCCTTAGGTTATAGAGCACAATTGCAATTTTTAACTAGATATAAGAAAAACATCTTTATAATGACTTTCAAAGTTTCATACAGAATTCTGACATTTATTGAATAATAAAAATTTGTAGAACAAAGATTGACATAGGTACTTTACATGTATTACCTAACTCAGTTCTATAGTAAGAGACAGACTATTTTACAGATGATGAAATTGAGACAAAAAGTATTTAAAGTATCTCCAACTATGTATCCTTTCTCTGCTATATTGAGTCTTAGTGAAAACAGTCATCTTTTTCCTTCATAACTTTTTTCTATACCTAATCTTTAGCACAGTGAAGTAGGAGAAAGAAAAATGGACTGAATTCTGTATTCTAGCCCCAGTGCTCCCATTTATCAAGTACGTGAGATGAATTACATTTATTTATTATATGTAAACCAAAGATTGGAAAAATTATTTGTTGCTTTTTTAAATCACCTATTCCACTCTGAAATTTTTTAATTCAAAAAATGAAAAGAACTGTTCTCTTACTCTAATACCCTAATACCTTATTATAATAAAAGATTGAAAATGACCTTTTTATCTGTTGTTTCCACCTATCAATCTTTTTCCAGAGAATTATAGAAGGAATGATAATATTTTTGATTCTCAGGTCTGATACTCTTTTGAAACAGACATTTTTATAGAGGTATACAATAGAAAAAATAACCTTATATAAATATTATTTCATAAGTACCCTTTCCAGCCAAGACTTGCTCAATATGAATATTGCTTTCACTCCAGAACTCTGTCAACATGCAAAAACAAATAAACAAAAAACTGTGTTGTTATGTTGACTATTTTAATACTTTTACTGAGAGAATATTTTTATTTAACTTGTATATATGAATAAATTTTGCTATTGAGATTCTATTCTGCAGAATGCCAGATGGCTAAAACACAGAGATGACACCTGCACAAGGAATTAAATAAAGAAGGTATATTCTTTAAATTTTGCCTTCTTGTGGCTGCCAGGTGTGCACATACTAACATGCAAAGCAAGTATAATCTGCAATGCTAGTTTCCTTAAAGAGACCATGGGAAGTTGTTAGCACAGTGTCCAGAGACTCATCAAATATTAAACCAGAAAGAATGGAAGCAGCAAACCATCACTTGCAAACTTGGCAGTGCTGGGGAATTAGACTAGGACGCTGCCATCTGTGGGCTTGTTTGAAGTACAAGTGCTGCCATTGACCTATAATGATTTAACATTCCTCTAGGAAGTACAGAGAGTGCAAACACGTACGTGGTGAATTTGTACAGAAAAATAAAGGAACAAGAATAAAATACGGAGCTTGCTACTTTTAAGGTCAAGTGCTATGACTCTAGATGGCCTTATTACATGAACAGATTCAAAGGAATAATAAATGTTTTCTTGGCTCATGGCTCTATACCATAGATCACGAGGTTTCTGGTAGATCTCCCATATTGAGTTGATTATTTGTGTGTTATTTATTGTATATGCTTCACATTAAATTCCATTGCCACATGTCTTAGAGAGTTGCATGTGTTGGCTTGTTATTATTTGTCATGCAAACTTACTATTAAAGTCAACTATCATATAAACCACTTTACCTAATTTAAAATATCCCACAGGTGAAAATTGGAGGCAGAGCCAGGTCTCGAGAAAGAAAATATCAACTACTTAAAAACTAAACACAAGTTAAAATAAATGCATTTAGCTAAAAAAATGCATTTTATCTTTAAAAATAAAAATAAAAAGAGGCTAAAAGTGATGCCAGCAATATGACTGAGCAGAAAGCCCTGAATATTCATTTTCTCCACCAACATACCAACTCAACAACAATTTCTGGCCAATTTGTTGTTGGAAAAAAAAAACGTACTGAAAATCTCTTGCTTCCTTAAACCAGACTCACCAAAGTCAATAGAGGTATGAGACGCTCTCTTGCCAGAGACCCTGACTCCAATGTAGCATCATATGATCAGAAAAACATTCAGCCCTCGGCCATTGCATACTAAACTCTGGTGTGGCCATGTGCTCCTTGAGCTGTGGCCACCACCATGTTTCTTAAGCTTTACCCCCTCTTCTACCTTGGAGAGGTGAATCTCCTCTCTCTCTCTCTCTCTCTCTCTCTCTCTCTCTCTCTCTCTCTTTTCTCTCTCTCTCTCTCTCTCTCTCTCTCTCTCTCTCTCTCTCTCACCTCTCTCATTTACTTTCTAAATAAACTATTCTTTCCAATATAAAAAAAAAGCAAAAGAAAAACCACTCAGCCCCCAACTTCACCCGGAGGAGAAAAGGTGTTGGTTCTTGCATTTATCCAACTTTTCCAGAGGGAGGGGTCCCTCAGAGTAATGGCTTCATATTTTCACTCTTGGAGCTATGACAGGTCCAGCACAGTCAATCCACTCAAAGGAAAACAGAGGTAGCTTGGACTCATAGACAGTACCAATTTTTTCTTCTGTTCAATGTGGATTAAACAGACAAAAAATTTCCAGCTCACAACTTCCCCCAGAAAGAGAAAGCATTGATCCATATGTCCAGTGTCCCAACTTCTTTGAGACTAATCAAAGAACTAGCATCTATCTTTTCAGTATTGAAGTTTTGAGAACTTTGGCACAGTCTTGCCACTCAGGGAAGAACAGAGATGCCTTTGACTGATAGATACCGTAAGTTCTCCCTCACTCTGGCTTATAACAGCAAACAGATGAGACTAGAGCAGCCTGGTTCTCCCTGGGGAGAGAGATAGTTGGTAGAGGGTCTCAGAATCTCTAGATTTGTGAGAGTCTTCTTCTACATGAGGTCAGTCATTTAAGACTGGGAGACATGTCTGTTTTGCCAATGTGCTGACATCAGCACAGAGAGTCAGGGAAAACAAAGAACAAGGCAAATATATTCCAAAGAGAAAAATAAAATAAATCTCCAGGAATCAACCCTGATGAAACAGAGTTACATGATTCACCTGAAAGAAAATTCAAAATACAGACTAGGAAGTCTTGGAGCCCAATCTTCAAAATTCTCAAAGATAAACAATCTCAACCAAGAATTACCTAGCTAGCTAGCTAAATTTCATTAGTGATAGAGAATAAAAATCCTTCCCAGATGTTCAATCCCTAAGAGTTTATGCTGCCTCCAGACCAGCACTATAAGAAACCCTTAAGAAGTATTGAAGACAGGAAAAAAAGAATGACAATACTTATCAGAAAAATGCAGGAAAAAGATTGAAAACACACATACATCAACCCAAAAATCAAAAGAAAGACAACAAACAAATAAACAAACGACAGTAACAACAACAAACTCTCTTAGAACCTCATGATAGGGATAAACACTCATATCTCAATAAGTAACCTGAATATGAATGGACTAAATGCACCACTGAAAAGACATAAGCTATCAAAAATTAAAGAAGATACAGAAGGTCACTACATAATGATAAAAGATTCAACCCATCAACAAATATATCCATTCTAAACATATATGCAGCCCATATAGGAGCACCAACTTTTATAAAGCAGCTTCTAGGTAAAATTAAAAAAAAGATATTGATTCTAACACTATCATAGCTGGGGACTTAAACACCCCCACTAACAATCCTAGATGGATCATCAAGACAAAAATCCAGCAAGGAGATCTGGAACCTAAATGATACTTGACCAAATGGACTTCACTGATACAGAGCACTCCACTAACCAACTACAGAATATACATTCTACTCATCACCACATGAAATATATTCCAAATCAACCACATCCTAGGCCATAAATCAAGCATAAACAAATTCCATAAGATTGAAATTATGCCATACATCTTCTCAGACCACAGTGAAATAAAAATAAATATCAACTCCAACAAAGTTTATCCAAAATACACAAAGACATGGACACTAAACACCATGGTGCTAAACAACTCCTGGGTCAACAAAGAAGTCAAAGCAGAGATAAAAATGATACCTGGAAAAAAATGAAAATTAAGAAACATCTTACCAAAACCTCTGGGATGCCATGAAAGGAGTAATAAGAGGGAATTCACATCTCTATAAACACACATGAGGAAAATGGAAAGATCACATGTTAACAGCCTAATAAATTAACTAAGGAAGCTGGAAAAGCAAGACCACCAAAATCTTAACTTCAGAAGACTCCAGATCACCAAAATAATTTGTGACATAGAAGACAAAAATATGACACAAAAAAAATCAATGAAACTAAAAACTGGTGTTTTAAAAGGATAAACAAGATTGATGGACTCCAAGCTAGACTGACCAAGAAAAAGAGAGAAAAAGCCCAAATAAACACAATCAGAAATGCAAAAGATTAAGTCACAATTGAACTGACCCCAAAGAAATACATAAGACTTTCAGAGATTACTATGTACACCTGTATGGAAACAAACTCGATAACCTAAATGAAATGGAAGACTTTCTTACATCACATACTCTCCACAGGTTGAAACAAGAAGAAAATCGAGACCCTAAATAGACCAATAACAACTAAGGAAATCAACAATGTCATAAGATAACTACCACAAAAATAAAAGCACTGGACCAGATGACTTTCCAGCAGAATTCTACAAAACATACAAGGAGGAACTGATACTAATCCTACTGAAAACATTTCAGGCAATTGAGAAAGGTGGAACTTCCCCTAAACGATTTTATAAAGCTAACATCACATTAATACTCACACTGAGTAAGTATCCAACAAAGAAAGAGAAGGACAGGCTAATATCCTTCATGAGCACAGATGCTAAAATTCTCAACAAGATCCTAGCAAACCGGATACAACAACACATCTCAAAAATCGACCATGACCAAGTAGGCTTCATCTGAGGGATGCAGGGCTGGTTCAACATCCATAAGACCATAAACATAATTAAATACATCAACAGATGTAAAGACAAAAACCATATGATTATCTTACATGCAGAAAAAGCTTTTGATAAAATCCAGCACTGCTTCTTGATAAAAACCCTCAAACATCTAGGCATAAATGGAACATACCTCAAAGCAGTAGGAGCCATCTATAAGAAATCCACAGCCAACATATTGCTAAACAGACAGAAATTGGAACCATTTCCCCTGAAAACCAGAACAAGACAAAGAAGCCCACTCTCACCCCTCCTGTTCAATATAGTTTTGGAAGTCCTAACTAGAGCAATCAGACAAAAGAAGGAAATCAGGGGTATCCAAATAGGACAAGAGGAAGTTAAGTTATCCCTCTTTGCAGACGACATGATTCTATACCCCAAAAACCCAAGAGAATCTGTCAAAAACTTTCTGGCATGGAAAAAGGACTTTGGCAAAGACTCAGGGTATAAAATAAACATGAAAAATACAGTTGCATTTTGATACACCAACAATAAACAAATGGGAACCTAAATAAAAAGTACAATCCCAGTTACAATACTCACACAAAAAATGAAACACTTTGGATTCTTCCTAACCAAAGATGTGAAAGACCTTTACAACAAAAACTACAAAACACTGCTCAAAGAAATCAAAGATGACACAAACAAATGGAAAAATATTCCATGCTCATGGACTGGAAGAATCAACATTGTTAAGATGTCCGTCCTACCTAAGGCAATCTAAAGATTTCCTACCTGCTGGAAAGTCATCTGGTTCAGTGCTTTTATTTTTGTGGTAGTTATCTTATGACATTGTTGATTTCCTGAGTTGTTATTGGTCTATTTAGGGTCTCGATTTTCTTCTTGTTTCAACCTATGGAGGTTATGTGAACAGAATACCCCTTAAATTACCAGCAGCATTCTTCTCAGACCTGGATATGACAATATAGGAATTCATATGGAAACATAAACAACAGCGAATAATCAAAACAATCCTCACAAAAAAACAAAGTGAGAGGTATCACAATCCCAGACTTCAAACTTTATTACAGAGCCACAATAAACAAAATAAGCTGGTATTGATACAAGAACAGTCATATAGACCAATGGAATAGAATTGAGATTCCAGAGCAAAACCTCAATTTCTAAATCAACTCATCTTCGACAAAGCCTCCACCACCAACCACCTATTCAGTAAATGGTGCTGGGAAAACGGATGACCACATGCAGAAGATTGAAATAGGACCCTTACCAATGCCCATATACAAAAATAAACTCTAAATGGATCAGAGACCTAAACATAAAACTTCAAACTAAAAGAACCTTAGAGAATGCAGGAGACACTCTTATGGAAATTGGAACTGGCAACCAATTTCTGATCAAAACCCAAGTGCCTATGCCATAAAAGATAATATAGACAAGTGAGACCTTATTAAACTGACAAGTTTCTGCAAAGCCAAAGAAACCATCAAGAGAGCAGGGAGACAGCCCACAGATTGGGAAAAACTATTTGCCAACTGTATGTCTGACAAAGGCCTAACACCTAGAATCTACAAGGAACTCAACTGTGCTAAAAAGAAAAAACAAACAACCCCATTATGAAGTGGGCAAAAGATATGAATAGACAGTTCTCATAAGAAGACATATGAGCAGCCAACGATACATGAAAAAATGTTCAGCCTCACTAGTCAGTCATCAAAGAAATGCTAATTAAAACTACATTGAGATACCACCTAACTCCAGTCAGAATGGCCATCATAAATAACTCAAAAAATAACAGATACTGGAGAGGATGTGGTGAAAGGGAACATTTCTACATTGTTGGTGGGAGTGTAAATAGTATAGCCTCTGTGGAAAACAGTGTGACGATTCCTAAAAGTTCTAAAAATCAACCTTCCATATGACCCGCAATATTCCTACTTGGACTATACCAGGAAGAACCTAAATCACCCTATTAAAAAGATACCTGCACACATATGTTTATCACAGCATTGTTCACAATAGCAAGAACATGGAACCAACTGTGCTACCCTTCAAAAGAGGACTGGATTTTTAAAATGTGGTACATATACACAATGGAATATTATGCAACTGCAAAGAGGAACAAAATCATGAACTTCGCTGCAATCTGGATGGACTGAGAGTCTATAATACTGAGTGATCTTTCACAGAAACAAAGAACTGAGTATCACATGTTCTCACTCATAAGTGGACCTTGAACAACTATTGTAATAGTATAAGAAAAGGATTGACAGTAGCGGGAAACTGCAGGTGGTTGGGGGGGCAAGGAGGTGGGATTGGCGGTAGTTGGAATCTGCTGGTGGAAGGGTGGGGCACACCTCATCAACAAAGGTAACTGCACGATGAATATTTGTATAACCAACCCTGAACTGTACAACACAATTTTAAAATAAAAAATTTAACGGTGGAAATAAACATTTCATAACATATTCTACATATATAATATTCATACATAATAATATAATATTCACATGTATTTATTAAGAGAAAAGATAAACATGCAATTGATCAAGTGATTTGATAAAAAACCATAAGTAAATTAATAATAAAGTAAAAAATAAAAATGGTTAGGTTCAACTTTAATAGTGGCAAAACATTATACATTAAAACAAAATATAATTTTGCTCTGTTAGATAAACAATTATTCAAAATATCAATACAGCATTAACTTAAGTAAAAGAACATAGGTACTCTCATTCATGGCTAGTAAGATTTTATGTTGATATGGGTGTCTTATGACTTATGAATAAATAAAAACTCTATAGTTATACTCAAATGTTTATATATAATCACTTAATGACTGCAATCAACCAGTATATAACTTAATAAGTTGACTCTAAGCCAATAAAGTAAATGATGTTAAGAAACTATGATAGACAAGCCCAAATTAAACATTCTGCATAATTGCCCTATACTCTTCAAAAATATCAGTGTCATTAAATACAAAGACAGCCTCAGGAACTCATCCAAACTAAAAGAGACTAATGGCACATGGTAACTAATGTAGTGAGTTATTTTGCAATAATGGTCATTATTAGGACAATTAACAAACATGGATAATGTTTACAAATTAGATAATAGTAGTGTATCAATGTTAATTTCTTGTTTCCTAGAATTATACTGGAATTATGTAAGACAATTTTTTACATTTATAGAATATTCACTGAAGTACTCAGGGTAAAGGGTATTAGAACTACCATTTTCCTTGAAAGAGTTCAGGAAAAAAACAGAGGAAGGAGGGAGAGAGACAGAGAGAGCAAATCAGTAAAATTAACTTTGGGGGAAACTGAAAAAAGAGGACCTGGAAACTCATTGTGATATAATTGAAAGTCTTGTACAAATCTGAAATTAGGACAAACATTTTTTTAAAACAGAAAAGGAAATATGAGAAATGAATCAAAAATTCATGAATCAGAAAATTAATTTCATTGCATCAATATATGATCAAATGAAGCTAATACACTTTTGAATCAAGAAATGATTTTAGAAACATATTGTCTTTTTTCAAAATAATTGAATCCAAATGAAGATATTCTTATAGGAAAAAAAGACAATCTAATAATTTCAAGAAAAAAATCCTGTCCGGCAAAATATTGAAATTTGGAGAAATTATGGTTAAAGAAGCATTAAAGAATTTTCAGAAGAAGACAACTTAAATTTTAGAAGACAAATAAGTTTAATCCTAATGAAGCAGAAAGCAAAGGATCACCAGAGAATTCACTGTGAAAAGTACTCCCTCTCAGCATTGATTGAGGCTTCATGCATACAAACTCACAAGCAGACTGTTTTGATACAGATTATGTTCATTTTAAAGAAGTTCAAAAGTCCTGTAGTAATAAAGATTATCTAATCCTGTTACAGGGTAATCTTCCAGACAAAATACATTTGTTTCTTCTTCAATTCAAACTTTAGTAAACCCTTTTTTCAAAAGTCTCAACTAGTCAAACTCATTCAGAAAAGCATTAAAAAAAACGTGCTTTGTCAGAAATGTTTTTAGATGGTAGTTGGTTTTATGTGTCTGATAATTGTACACAAATATTGTGTTCCTTCTTATATACATCAGTTTTGGTGCTTTTATATTATGGAATGACTTTTTAGAAATAGCACCTATAAGACAGCTGTAGTGACTCACAACTGTAATCCCAGCACTTTGGAAGGCTAAGGCAGGGAGAAATGTTGAGCATATGAGTTTGAGACCAACCTAAGCATCATAGCAAGACATTCTCTCCACAAAACGTCAAAAAATTAGCCGAGCATGGTGGCATGCACTTGTAATTCCAGTTACTAGGGAAGCTGAGGTGAAAAAATTGCCTGAGCCCAGAAGGTCAAGGCTGTTGTGAGCTTTGATTGTGCCACTGTACAACTGTGCCTGGATGACAGAGTGAGACCTTGACCCCTTCCCCCATAAAAGAAAAAGAAATAGGACCTTCTAAGATTCTCTACATAATTAAAAGTTCATGTATTATGACTTCTTGACCTATGATTGTTATCCAGAAACCAGGTAGTTATTTGGATGCATCAGATATGAATTGTAAACCAAAAAAAAAACAAACAAACAAACAAAAAACGAGTTTATGAGAAATGTAATGTACATTAATTTTTGTCTTTCAAGCCTTAGTTCCACTGAATATCATAAACATCATGTCAGAAAATACAGTTTTCCTTTCTTTCAGTAGGAAGTTAACCAATGTTTAACAATTATTTCTCTGGGGAAAAAAAACCTTGATTTTTAGTGTATTTACATCCACAGTGTAAATATTTCTACCCCAGCCAATTTCAAGCTATTAGTCTGACTTTCAAGTAACAAGGAATTGAAAAGAGACGCTAGTAATCTACTACAAACCATCCCCAGGACACACTACTGCTTCCTTTCCTTGAGTGATATCAAAGTGGTACCAAAACTTGAAGACACTAATACAACTATCCATGTCTATATTTCTAGATTGATGCCATCCTTTCTGATCTTCTATTATTAATCCACAAGCATTTTCACTTGCTCCAACTCAAGTACTCTCCAATCTGACTCTTATCTAGCAGTAGTCCATTTGGACCCATGGGAAACATACCTACACTTACAGCTCATGGAAAAGAGAGAACTCTGGGTACCTGTTGCAGATCTATTCACAGACAAAACTTGTAGTCATTTCGAATTTGTTGTCCCTGTGGCACACTGTAATACAAGGGAATCTGAGAATGGACCATGACTTCAGATTCCAAATAAGAAGAGAGGCACATGGGCCCTTGCAACTGTCTCCCCCAGTCTAACTGATGTTCCTGCCATCTGTTTACGCAGCCAGGGTTTATCTAGCATAGATTCAAAGAGGATAAGAAAGATGGTTCTTCTCTCAGGGACACTCATAAATGAATGACAGTGGATTTCCTCCCAAATATTATCAGCTCAGAAATTGATATTGTATATAGGAATCATAGAAATGTTATTTACAAATAATACATTCTTTCACAGTTTACTATACCAGAGTTTGGATGTTTAACACTCCCTGGTTCTGGAACAATATGTTTTTTCTGTCTTCTTCGCACTTTTTCAGGAGGCAACATAGGCTATTGAAAAATGGGATAAACCGGGAACGGTGGCTCAGCCTGTAATCCCGCGCCTTTGGGAGGCTGAGGCGAGTGGTTTGCCTGAACCCCGGTTCGAGACCCGTCTGGGCAGCGAGACCTCATCTCTACAATAAATCAAAAAAATCAGCCGGGCGTGGTAGCGCATACCTGTAATTCCGGCTACTTGGAAGGCTGAGGCGGAAGGATCGCCGGAGCCCAGCAGGTCGAGGCTGCGGTGGCCAGGAGCGGCCACTGCACTCCAGTCTGGGCGACAGAGTGAGGCTCCAACTCAAAAAAAAAAAAAAAAAAAAAGAAAAGAAAAATGGGATAAAGGTCAAAACTACGAAGAAATTTAAGGAAAATCTTCACTTAATATAAAAGTATTATCTCACTACATATACATTTGTTCTGGAGGGAGATTTGGCTATGTTTATCAAAAGCTTTACACATATTCATATGCTTTCTTCCAGCAAATCAGTTTCTAGACTTTTATCATAAAAATAATTCAAATTGGACATAACAATTTAGCTAAGAATGCCCATTACAGTGTTATCATTGTTAAAAACTGCAAACATAATCATAATAAATTTTTATTAACATAAATCTTGGTATATCTATTCAATGATATATTATACAACTATTAAATAAAGTTATAAAAGGATACTTTATCACAAAGAAAGATGTTTACAATTCATGATTTAGTGAAAATTTAAAATGGAAACTTTTTGAAAAAGTAACTCTCATATACATGCATGTAAATTTTAGTAGTATTTTTTAAAATACTACTAAAAATAGTAATATTTTAGTAATAGTATTGTCAATGACTTTTTAATTTTCACCTTATTGTTGATCAGTTTTCCAATCTTTTTTGTCTCAGCAGTAACATTTGTTCATTGGTAAAAGATCCTCTGCTATCAAATACGAATAACACCTTAGAAGAATAATACATTTTCTGAGAATGATATAGAGTATCATGTTTTTTGGATGTAGAAAGAAGATTTGAGAGATAATCTTATTTTTTTCCTAATTGTCATTATATTTGTGCTGTGACTTTGAGGTTACCCTGTGATTTCACATATATTTTTTAATCCTCAAAACTACTTTTTATTATTTTCCCATGTATAAGAAAATTGGGCCTATGTGATATGTTATGATTTGTCCTCTGTCATTCAGTATGTAGGTCATGAAGTATGCTGTCTCTGTATTCAGAGCTCTTTCTAATGAAGTTTCGCAGGAAATTTGCTCATACAACATTTGAGAAAGAAGATAGCACGAATTAATTTCTATTATTCATAGGTTCTAGAAAAGTTGCACAAAGGCCTTTTAATCATAAGAATTACAGCTACACCAAGTAGATGCCCATGCTCACTAGTAAAAAAAATTATAATAGAAATATGTATATTAATACTTTCAAAAATAAGAAGGCAGGAAAAGTTAAAAAGAAAACTTTTAACTCTAAAGGTAGTCATGTGTTTTTATTTATTTAATTATCAAATGTACCTTAGTGAATATGTGCTATCAAATTTGTTTCAGGTTTAGCATTTCATATGATAAAACCAAAGATTAAAAGTAAGTAAGCTACTCCAAATAACAAAATCAGGTCTGCGGGACGGAAGCCAAAGTCAATTTTCTTTGCCACAACGCTGTGTTCACATGGGCAAGTTTCAACAGGTATGAATCCAGGTAGCCCCCTATAGAGTTCTGTACGTAACAAGAACCCAAATATTCCTTAGGATATCTAAAGTAGATGCAATATCAATACAATTTCTTGATCACTCAGACTGCCCTGAACAGATAAACTGATCTTGGAGGAAATTGGCTGAGTAGAACCCAAATCTTTGGCACATGGAATGACTTTATGTTGCTATTTATGTTTTTATAAGGTCTTTGCTATCATAAAAAAAAATTTCTCTATGACTAAAAGAACAATAAAAGAAAAGGAAAAGAGCAATTACACAGATAGGCCAACTCAGCACATAACTTTGGATTGAATTATACAGCAGTTTTATGTAAAGCTGCTTTCAGAAACCTAAATTACCTAAAGAACTGTGTGCTCCCCCCCACCTCATTGCACATTTTTTAATGCTTACACAACCACTAAAGACAGGCACAGTTATATGCTTTATGTATACAAGTACATGATAACTGTTCTACGGATAAACTCTGTAAGTCTAACATAAAACAAAGGCTCATATCCACAACTTATACCCTTTGTATTTTAAAATAAATCTTACTCATTTGAAATATCACCTATACGAGTGAAAGTGATACAGACAACAAAAATAGTAAGATATTTTTCAAGTATACTACAAAAATACAATTGATATATCATTTATCTCATTTCACATATTCATTCATTCCACAAAAATTTATGGTTCCTTACTTCAGCCAGGCATTGGGCATGAAGGCAGCTAAATCCCTGCCCTCAGGAGCCTGTTGTTCTAGTGCTATTCTCAATATCACCATAATTGATCTCTTCTATGCTAGAAAGGAATTCTTCCATGACAGCACATGTAAAAGGATTTGAAGATGGGTTCTTTGTGTTCGGCTACTAGAATGCCGAACTACTGCAGTTTGACAGAGAATCACCTCAGAGTTTAGTTTTGTGTTTTCTTTCATTCTCTAAGTAGAAGTTTGTTTACAGCTTTCAAAATATGTCACACCTGCAGCTCTCACTTAAAAAGAAATACATAAAAGACTGAAGAATTCATTCCTGGGGAAAACTAGCAAAGGAAGGCTGATCAAATCAAGGACATGCACATAGTAAAGGACAAAATCAAGCCGCCAGGTCTAGCTCAACTCACGAATTTTCATGTCTCCAGAGACTGTTGATCAGAGACCTGCTTCTAGAAATGTCCGTGCTTCAGGGAATACAACTGTTAAATCATTTCTTACTTTTTCCATTCTCTCCTCTTCCATCAACCTGAATATCTATTCTAAAGTCATGGGACTAAATTTGTCAAAGAGATAAGCAACACTGTTGCTCAGAAGGGGAATGTGAGATTTCTTTTTTAAAAATTAATAACAAATTTAAGGAAGCTGTTTTCTTCAAAAGGACATGCTATCACCCAATCATTATTGGATCACACAAACGGATTCCCATTTATGGAGAGGAAAAGTGTAAATTAATCTTCTGCTGATCTAATAAACATTTTTATTTCAATGCATTAGCATTTCTCCTTAGGTACATGAAAAAAGCAACATGTTGAAGTGTTCTGTTAAATGGTAAATTCTTCCAAATGTCTAGGACAGACATGCTTTCTCCACAACTTCTACTAGCACCAAAAGAAGGGGTCTGTATATCAAAAGCAAAGCACATATAGTCGACAAATCATGAAAATCTAGCTTTAGTTACCTCAGAGACTTAATTGCAGGAATATATAGTCACTCAGGAATAGATACCACTTAGGAAAGGTGAAGCCAGCAGTTTAGTCTTTTATTTTTTATTTATTTTATTTTTAAACTGCTTTATTGGGATATACTTCACATACCATACACTTTACCCACTTAATGTATACAATTCAATGGTTTTTAGTATATTCACAGATATGTGTAATCATCACTAATTATATCGTATAAGCTTGCTGAATTCCTTTATTAGTTCTAGTAGGGTTTTTTAATATTTTATTTTAAAGATATGTGGTACAAGTCAGGATTAAGTACATAAGTAGTCTATGTGCAGGTGAGGTTTGGGCCTCCTCTAGGTCCTCACTTGACCTGGTTTAGGATCAGGTACACTTATGGATGTTATGTGCCTCCCCCTCCCTGGGCAGTGTTCTGCTGCTGCCATTTCTTTTCTTATGGTATTATGATAAATAATCAGGGTCCACTTATGAGTGAGAACATGTGGTATTCAATTCTTTGTTTCTGTGATAGATCACTGAGTATGATAGACTCTAAATTCATCCAAGTTTCTTCAAAGTCTATAATTTTGTCCGTCTTTAGACCTGCATAATATTCCATTGTGTATATGTACCACATTTATTTTGCCCAGTCTATTTTTAATTGGCAGCATGATTGGTTTCATGTTTTTACCACTGTGAATAATGCTGCAATAAACATGCATGTGCAGGTATCTTTTTTATAGAATTTGAGTTCCTCCAGGTATACTCCCAGAAAGGGAATTCCTGGGTCATATAGAAGGTCAATTTCTAGATTTTTTAGAAGTCACCACACAGTTTTCCACAGAGATTGTGCTAATTTACATTTCCACCAAAAGTGTAGAAGCATTCCCTTTTCTCCACATCCTCTCCAGCATCTGTTTTGTTTTTTGTTTTGTATTTTTTAGTTATTAATGATGGCCATTCTGTCTGGAGTTAGGTAGTATCTCAGTGAAGACACAAATACATGGAAAAATATTCCATGCTCATGGATTAGAAGAATCAATATTGTTAAGATGTCCATCCTACCCAAGGCACTCTACAGATTCAATTAAATACCCATTAAACTACCAATGTCATTCTTCTCAGACCTGGAAATCACAATACAGAAATTTATATGAAAACAAAAATGACTACGAATGGCCAAAACAGTTCTCAGCAAAAGAAACAAAGTGGGAGCTATCACATTTCCAGACTTTAAACTTTATTATAATATGACAAAAATCAAAACAGCCTGGTATTGGCACAAGAACAGGCATATAGACTAATGGAGCAGGATAGAGATTCCAGAAGTAAAACCTCAATTTCTCAAACAATTCATCTTCAATAAAACCTCCACCAACAAACACTGGGGAGAGGAGAACCTCTTCAGTAAATGGTGCTGGGAAAACTGGCTGACAACATGCAAAAGAATGAAACAGGACCCTTACCTATCACCATACACAAAAATTAACTGTAAATGGATCAAAGACCTAAATGTAAAACTTCAAACTATAGAAACCTTAGAAAATGCAGGAGACATCCTGATGGAAATTGGAACTGGCAACCAATTTCTGATCAAAATCCTAAATGCCTGTGTCATAAGAGATAAGATAGACAAGTGGGACTTCATCAAACTGAAAAGCTCTTGCACAGCAAAAGAAACTATCAAGAGAGTGGGGAGACACCCCACAGATGGGGGAAAGTATTTATCAGCTGTATATCTGACAAGGGCCTAACATCCAGGATCTACAAGGAACTCAAATGTGCCAAAAGGAAAAATCAAATAGCTCCATTAAAAAGTGAACAAAAGACATGAATAGATACTTCTCAAAAGAAGTCATACAAAGAGTCAACAGATACATGAAAAAAGGCTCAGTCTCACTAATCATCAAAGAAATACAAGGCAGTTTAGTCTTGATGGTTGCCACCAATGAACCAAGCCTCCAACACTGCTCTTTCAAATGAACACTTCCTTAATTTTAACATGTACTATAGGATGGAAATAGCTTTAATATGTCATATTTTACTGCCTGATCCAGTGAATAAAATAATATACACTACAAAACCATATTCTGCTTCAACTCTGCCTTTGAATCTTGGAACAACTGCTTTGCTTTAGACAGACTTAAGATTGTTTGAAATCTTTGCTTTTGATACATAAAACCAGTCAGACCTGCCCAGAAATAAAGAATTTGAGTTATGCTTTTATTTTCCCTCTGTGATGATCAATCTGTTGAACCCTTCAAAATAATAGGCATCGATTTGTCCATGATTTTAAAATTCATTTATATACAAAGGGAGACCCCTCCAAAACTGGAATTTATACATTTAACAGTGTATATTTTTTCTTACTTGTTGAAACTCCAGCCACCTTCAAAGTACTGTTCGTTTGACACCTACCGAGATGCCTTTTTCACTGCTCAAAACAGTTTTTTGAACTTGCTCATTTTGATGCCTTTTAGTGTTCCTGTGTTTCTATTTACCTCTTTCACACTGACAAAACATTTCCCTTTGAGGACTTTTTTTAATCTGGGGAAACAAAAAAGTCACTTAGGAAGGATAGGGTGAATAGGGAGGGTGGGACACGGAAGTCATGTTGAACACTGCGAGATGTGGGCAGCTGTGCTCCTAAATCACCTGTCATGAAATGGACAAACGCATTAAAATAATCTCCCTCTAAAATTCACTGATGCCAAATAAAGCCTCTCACAACAATGCTAACTGGTACACTAATGCTGATGGGTTCCTAGGACACTTACCTAGCCTGGGAAGCCTGTACTACGAGGGCCCCACTCTCCAAAATTTAATTCTTGTTTTTTGTGTCCCCCTCTGTACTTCATTTATTAATAGAAAAACAATAAGGAGGAGGTCTTTTCATTTGTCGTTCCCTTCCCTAAAGATTTCTAGCCTCGGCTAAAAAATTGTTTTCTCAATACCTTTTTCTGTAGCAGGGCTACAACACCTTCCTTAAAAACTTTATTTGGGATGCATTAGGCTTAACTGAAGCACCAAAGTACATCATTTGGCAAGCAGACATGTCTTAATTTCACTCCACTTCATCTCATATTTTCATATACTTCATCAGTGTTATTACTGCCAGCTTGTAATTATCCCCAATAATGGAGGATACAGAATGTATGAAAATGTAATTCCCATATAAATCTCCAACCTTATTTTATCTAATACATTCAATCTTTTTCTAATCTAACCTTTACTACAAAGCCTGATAATTAGCAAAACTGGCTGGCAGAAGTTTCATCTCATCTCGCTTCTGGCAGAAAATGGGCTAAGGGTAAGTAGTGTCCAGAATGCAAGCCACGGTTTAGACCGTGTGATGTATCAAAGTGAACTGAGGTATAGGACTCAAGCAATTAAGTCAATAGGCCAGGAATTCTGAGAGCAAGAAGACCAACAATAATGACTAGAGTAAGAGACTAACAGGATACTGCACAGTCCTAGCATGAGGCAGCCAACAGGAAGCATTTATTTTCAAGTCCGGATAATCTATAAAGCCAGTGAACGGCTGTCATCTTGGGTGCTGAGCATAGAGGATAAAGTCTGTCTATGGCTGAAGAGAGGATCCAAAAGACAGGGAGAAAAGATGGGAAAAGCAGACTCACAAATGCTATAGTCAAAGATTAGCCCAGTAAGGGGTGCCTAAATTCTGTATTAGAAAAGCAAACAAAAATAGGAGAGCTGCCCTCAGGGAATCTTCTAAAAATGCCACGGAACCTCTGCTCCCTTGTAAGCAGGTTTGGGTCAGGTATGTCATTTGTCCTTCTATCTGGGCCCCTGCTAATTTCAGAATTACATTAAGAGTAGTGCCCCTGGGATAATTAGGCAGTTCATAACACACAGATTTTAAGTACCAGAAGGAATGAGAGGGAGGAAAGTCAGAAAGCTCTAGGACTGTACTCTTAGCACTCCAGATCTCCTTGTCCAAGTCACAGGTGGATCCTGAAGGGAGGATGACATTTCTGGGGGCCTGAGTTCTAGGGACCAAGTTTTCTGTGGTTAATTCCTGAGACAGAGCCAAATTAGAAGTAATTATTGTTACAATTCACATTATACCATTTTTTCTTTATCAGTATAAGTTCATTCTCTCATAGTTCTGGAGCCACTAATGTGAAATCAAGGTGTTGGAGTGGCTAGTTCCTTCTGGAGGTTCTGAGAGATAATCCAGCCATTTGATGCCTCTCCTACTTTATGGTGGCTATTGGCAGTCTCTGATGTATCTTGGTTTGTAAATACATCAATCCGGTCTCTGCTTCTGACTTCATCTTCACATGGCCTTCTTCACTTGTTTTTATTAATTTTTAGAGTCCAGGTCTCTATCACTATGTTGCCTAGGCTGACCTCGAACTACTGGGCTTATGTGATCCTCCCTCCTCAGCCTCCTGAGTGGCTGGGACTACAGGCACATGCCACCACACTTGGCTACTTTTCTGTCTCTTATAAAGACATCATCACACCTTTTATTAGGCCCACCCTAATCAGGCTGATTACCTTAATTATATCTGCCAAAACCCTTTTCTAAATAAGGTCATATTTACAGGACCAGAGGTTAAGACTTGGACCTATCTTTTTGAGGAACATAATTCAATCCACTATACTTGGCTAATTTGTAATATTTAAAACATATTTCTAAAAGCCTATATGCTAAATTAAAAACATGTCAGATAATAAGGGACTGGGGGTTATAAAATCAGGAGGTCTAATCTGAACAAACTATCGCAAGTGAGCAATAAATTACATTGAGCCAAGGCAAAGGAGAAATATATTAAGAGTAGTTCCTCTGAGATAATTAGGTAGTTTATAACACACTGATTTTTCCTCCAATAAAGGCATGGATTAACAGTGATACCAATAAGAGAAAAGACTGACTGAAATCTATATTAGGTACACTAACAGGAGAAATAGAATTAATTATGTAACTATGAAGAAGAGAAGAAAATTTAATAAGTGAACTGATTGGTGAAGTATATGTTGGTAGCTTACAATTTGATTAGCTGTTAATTTTTTAGAATTCACATTGGGGACCTCGACCAAAGAAGATGGATGACATGTCAAAGGGGTTGCTTCGAGAGAGAGAGAAACAGGAGCTAGAGAGATCACAAAGAACAATTTTAATAATCACGGTGAAGTTTTAAAACAGGCAAGGAGAAAAATAAAATCCTAAGCATTTAAAAGATAAGTAAATGCCATGTATCCAGTAGCATTTCAAGGATCACAGAAAGTAAATTTCACATCAGTAGGCTTTTATTTATTTTGAGGCAGTTTAAAGATAGTCACATTGTGACAAATATTACCTTTGCTCTGAGGAGGCAAAAAAATCAGCACAGACTGTGCTCAGAATATTAGAAAGCTTATGAGTAGTGTTGAATACAGATATATTTGGATCTATTATTAACTTTGAATAGTAATATTAAACCAAAGAAGTTAGATAGCTTCCAGTACATGCAATAAGGAACATGACAACTAAAATGCAGTATGTTTTACAGGATCCATCGTGAATTCTTTATGAATATTTTTTATCTGGAAGGAGTGTTTATTTCTTCCTTCAGATATATTTTAAAATTAGTAATTGTTCACTAATATTAGAATATCTTTATCAAATGGGAATATTGAGAGTTTCCCTACCAAAGGAAAATATTTTTACTTTTTTAATAAAATATTCTCCCAGAAATATTTAACAAGTTTATTTATATGGTGTGGTCATTTAATTTAGATCTTAAAAGTAATGTTCCAAGTTAAAATACCAGAGGATATTTTTATTAAAATACAAAAAAAAAGCAAGCTTATATGGTTATAACTTCCCTTCCATAAAATAGGGAATAGGTATATATTTATAAAACATACTTCCACAAATTTCTATAGTAGTAGGAATACATAAAGGAAAAAAATAATCAAGTAAATATAATTTTAATGCTGTCTTTTAGACTAGACATTGTATGTTATAGAAAAACTTAACTATAAAAAATTAAAAGGGATGTTTTCACTTAAATGTGCATTGCAACAAATGAAATATTTTATTTCAAAAATTTATAAAACCACATTTTTCAAAGTTTTAAAAATGCCAATTCAAGTTTGTAATTCATAAATAATCTTTTATGTGCACTTTTCATCAGTAGCCTCTTATTGTGCTATCAAACAAAAGAAAAAAAATAGTTTAGACTAATAATCTTTAATAAAGTTGTTGTTTTTTTTTAATTTGGGAACTATAACTGCTTTTAAGAATCTTATTAATGGTATAAATCCTCTATTCACATTCTAGTTCTCAGAAAAACATTCAAATACATATAACAAATAAATTTTCCTATATAATGTCAGGGAGTCCCCAGTTGTGTTGAATGCCAGTATCTAAGCTAAGGACTCTGGTCTTATAATTATATGGCCTAAGAAATATTCTAAGCACTAGAGAAGAAGTAGAGAATCAACCAGAGTGAAGGCAGTTCTTCCTGTCAATTCTCTACTTCCTCTACAGTGCTTAGAATATTTCCTAGCACATAATGAATAACTTTTTGATGAATGAGTTGTTTTGCCAAATTCTGAGTAAATGCAAGACTGTGAAAGAAGAACTATACAAAGGAAATTAACATGAGACTTGAATATAGAGAATGTAATTTTAAATCTCTGCTTCCTAAACTTTACTATGACCTTGGACAAATTATCTAAATTTTCTGAGCCTCAATTTTCTTATCTGTAAAATGAAATAATAAAATGTTCCCAGTTAGTTAATATAAGAATTAAATTGAGGCAATACATGTCATCAAAAACGTGACCAGATGGAGACAGCTGTGATTAGTTTGGTAGTTTGGTGAGGCACAGTGTCTCCTTTTCTAAAAAAAATAATTTACATGTATGTACAGAAATCATATAATGTTCTGTTATCCCAGACTCCACTCTTTCTCATTTTCTTTATGTCTCTGGATTCTCACCTACATATTTGCTACCTACCTGATCTATGAAGGCATTTGAATTTGATTCCTAAGAAATAATTGGTGCATACTGATTTCCTACAGTGAACACTGAGGTAAAAGTTTTTTGAAAGCTGATACGTATTTTACAAAAGATTAAATTTTTCATAGCAGAGAAAGCCCTGAGCATTTTGCAGAAGCTAATAAGCTCTGCAAAAAAAAAAAAAAAAAAATACAGGACTGTTGAAATAGCAGTTACCAGACTATAGCGGATCTATAGACCAGCAGAAACTAAGAATAACAAGAAATAATCTGCTATAGTACAATGGCATCTACAAACTGTAGATAGGACTCACATGGTCAGCCCTGAAATCAGTCATTGAAAAACATCAGTGGTCACAAAGAAAGTGGGGGGAAAAAAGCGAACAATCAAAATAATTATAGGCAGATGTCAGGGGAGTGTGGATAAAAATCTCCTGATGCTGAATAACCAATACAGGAAAGGCAGGAACTGCAATAACTTGAAGGTTTTTCTTTTGTGGGTTTCAAATGGGTTTGAAAGACGAAGTTTCAATGTATTTTATCCCCAAAATATGTGTAGGCATAAAATGTCTGGTTTTATTTACCGGACAAGTTTTATTGCTCTGTCCAACCAAGTGAAAAGCTCTAGCCACTGGAGAATGCTACTGTGAATATTTTCTATTTGCAGGTTTTGTTTTAGTAGGTAGTGGGAGATTTTTTTTTTCACCTAGTACCCAAAGATTCATTTTAGTCTCCTGGCAACCATTCTCCTCATTTCTCACAAAAAGACAATGAAATTACTATACTTTTATGGCTTAGAAAAAATCACTATATTGCTGATCTTTTTCCTATGAAACTTCAAACAGAACAAATCTCAAACCTAACAGTGTCCACTTTTCACTTTAGATAGAACACAAAGGTCAATTTGTTACAAACTGAAACGTTTATCCCTTTAGGATGAAAAGGGGGAAAAAAAAAAAACATAGAATTAACTGTCACATGTCTTTACCAGAAAAGCAAATGGGAATGTTCATAAATGTGAGACTGTCATCAAATGACAGGCTTGGCTTTAAACAAAATAGGTTGTTACTTCACATCAGAGCTGCCACATTGACTAACCCTCCAGCTGATACTCACACACAGAAAAGAAGCTCAGAGGTATCACAAATAGCTGCTTTAATCCAAATGTCAGACAAGCTACAAAAGAGATCTACTCAAGGGGATAGAATTGTCTATGCTCAGGGTTTAAACAGGCAAGAGAGAAACAAATGACTTTTTTTCCCTAAAGAACAAAAGGGAAATAGAACAGGAAAAGTTCAACCTTAGAAGAAATTCAGTACATTGTTATATGAGTAATATAAATCTTTGTAATAAATAGTGAGCATGTACCACCTAGCTAGAACTTCACAGAAAGTATCTCTAATGCTCAGAGCAATGCTGCAGTGTATACATGTTTCAGACAAGTACACTGAGGCTCAAAACGGTCAAGTAACATGTCCAAGGTCACACAGCTAGTAAGTGGTAGAAGTATAATCCAAATCTGAGTCCCTCTAATGACACACCTAATCCGACCATTCACTTTCTCAGTTTAGCATTCCTCTTTTCACAAACAACCTACCGTATGTTAGTAAAAATTTAGGTCTCGTCCATACCTGTGAATCTCAGACTCAAGTTATGTCTTCTAAGTCCCAGGCCTAAGGAAATTTCGCAAGATAACTAATGACGAGAGCAAATCACAGTCCCAAATGCCACAGCACTAGCTTGTATCTCCCATTTAACTAAGAAACCAGTCAATACCCACAGTACTAACAAACTACAAAGCAATGCAATTATCCAGTGGAAAATTATTAAAAGTTACACAGTAATTAGTTTTTTTCAACGGGAAAGAAACAGAACATTTGGAAACACACCAAACGTGCAAAATCATATTATATTTTTATTCCTAGAATTATTCTTATAGTGGTTTTGTGATTGAATATAATGTAAAAATATTATTCAATAAAGGAGTAATGTGCACAGTCAAATTATGTGAAATAAATGAAAGCTTTGCTCTACCTGGAAGTTGTTTTTAAATCCAAATGTTTCTCCCTTATGGAATGGAAAATGGGATGGGAGATAGACAGCTACACTCACTTTTTTTTTTTTTAGACAATGTCACGCTCTGTTGCCCAGACTCTAGGGTTACTGCAGCCTCAACTTCCCAGGCTCAAGCAATCCTCCTGCCTTAGCCTCCCAAGTAGTTGGGACTACAGGTATGTGCTACCACATCCATCTTGTGTGTGTGTGTGTGTGTGTGTGTGTGTGTGTGGTAGAAATGGGTTCTCACTATATTGCCCAAACTGCACTCAATCTCCTCAGCTGGGATTACAGATGTGAGCCACTACACCTGGCCTACACTAACATTTGTAACAGAAAATGTATGCAGATATAATGTATAAGCAATCTTTTCATTAGAAAGATAGTATAGTTTTCTGTCCAAAATTTATTTTAAAAACAAGAAAAATGTCTCAATTTCTAAAAATGCAGCATGCCGTTTTCTTTAAGGAGAATGTAGAAGACTGCATAAAGAAAAATCCAAAAGCCCATTTATATTGCTTTGACTAGAACTGCTACACAATTATTTTACCTGATCTAGTTATAGAGTTTATTATGGTTTGTCTTTCAATTGTATATTAGCAATATATATATTTGAACATAAAATCTTGCTACCAAGTTACTCTTAAAAAGTGGTTTCTGTTTCTATACTTTCCTTTCAAACATTTGACTTGATCGCAACTCTTTGATGACCCTGTCTCTCCAGTCAAATCAAGGAGCTGAAAACAGAAAAATGGATATTGTTCTCTCTCTCTTTTTTTAAATTTCTTTTCTCTTTCTGTGTTTTAGTCTTTCAAATTCATCTGACTTATAACACAAACCTACATGGTCACAATTGTATAAATCAAGGACTATCTTTTTTTTTAAGTGTAAGAAACAAAGGATGGATAAAGATCCAAGTTACACTTTAGCTTATCTATAGCTGAGACACTCATCAAAGCTCAGTTAACTCATGTCAGGTAACCTGTCTCCCAACCAGGGTTAGGAGAGAACTGACTGAACTCCTTTCCCGAGACAACGATCCCTCCTACTCTAGGGCTTCTGCCTCCATCAACAATCAGGTCATCAGTTCAAGAATAAGACTCCCAGATTTCCTCAGCTGTTAAAATGCATCAGGAAAAGCCCAAATACCAACTCATCACAAGCTTCCAACACTCATAGCCACTAGCTTCCTTGAACCATCAGGACCAATCTCATTATGCCATTTATTCCTATTAATATCGACCAACACAAGAACCCTCGGACTCTCGGGTCACTCTTCCTCTCTCATATTTTAATTCCCAAAAGGCTTTAACAAATCCTTTTATCTCACCATCACCCCCATACACAAATACCCATTTTCAAACCTCTTCCTATTTTCAAATCTTTTCCTATTTTCAAACCTTTTCCATTGTGCCTTTGGGAATTAGCATACCCATACCATCATTAGCAAAAGTCTCTATCCAACAACTTTTCTTAGCATTCTGTTCATGTTCTTGCTACATAAAGCAGAACCCCAGCTTTCCTTGAGGACTCTTTTTTCCCACCCAGTACTCTAAAGTGGTGGCTGCTTTTCTTCTATGTGCTGGGTGTGGGGGTAGGGTCATGTGTCCTGCTTCGTGGATTCATTCTCACTCGCTCTTCCCTAAACCCCCAGCTTTAAATCTCATGTTACCAGGCACATCACGCTCTACCCTTTATTGTTTTGACACCAACCAATTCCCAAGTTTTTCTGCCTTATTTCTCAAAAATGTCAGCCCTTGGCTCATTGTTATGCTCTCCAATACCACTCCTGTCTCAATTCTTGATGATTGTAATATCTACCCATATAAGCTTTCTAATACTGTCTTCTAAGTTCTTCAACCTCCTCTCCTCTAATGATCCTGCCCTTCACCCTACCTCAGTCACTACTCCCATGTGGACCCTAGACCTTGTATTTATCAATAGCTATACCTCCTCCACAATCTCTGTGTCATGTAACTCAATTTATGACAACCACATAGCCTGCCTACTCCCTCTCTCTAGTTCTCCATTTATCCTTTGACCCCGTGCTCATTTTTTCTATCCTCCTACAGTCCATCAGTCTATGCTCTCTTTCTTATTATTAAGCAGCTTAAATTTCTTTTTTCTTTCTTTTCTTTTTTCTTTTTGGTGTGTGTGTGTGTGTGTGTGTGTGTGTGTGTGTGTGTGTGTGTGTGTGTGTGATTTTGTTTTTGTTTAGAGATTAGGTCTCACTGTGCCACCCAAACTAGAAAGCAGTGGTGTGATCATAGTTCACTGTAACCTTGAACTCTAGGAGTCAAGTGATACCCTTGCTTTAGCCTCCCAAATAACTGGAACTATAGATGTGTGCCACTATGCCCAGCTAATTTTTTTTTTGTAGAGATGGTGTCTCACTACTCTGCCCAAGCTAGATCACCTTAAATTCATAATAGATTTATAACCACTCCCTTTCATGCATACTCTCAACTCCCTTGCATTTGTGTTCTTTCATTGTGTTGTTTCATTGTATTCACTTGCAACATGGCTACCTAAATAAAATCTAATTCTCCATTTTCTATGCCTGGAAAAAAAACACAACTATGCTGATCATACTCACTTTAAAATAGTGACTATTACTCTGTAGTGTACTCTTAAAATACCTTGATGTGAAGAAAAGAGTTAACACAGCAAGCCTGAGACTGCTATTCATAGAAAGTCCTGCTGCAAAACTGGACATTTGACTGGTATCTGAAAACTTGAATTTCAGGAGGGTGCCAACTATTCCCTGATAAATATGGTTCACTGGGCCTGTACTACATATATAAAGAAATGGTTTTTGCTCAACATCTGCCAGGCTTTTGGAAATCTGAAATTTTAATATGTGCTGGGTAGAAGATATCTGCATGACCAACCCCCAATAAAAATGCTGAGCAATGAGTTTCTAATGATATCTCTTGGTAAACAGCATTTTTACATGTGTTGTCACAACCAGTTGCTGAAGAAATCACACAGGCCCTATGTGACTCCACTGGGATAGTACTCTTGGAAATTTGTACCTTATTTCTTATAGATGTAGCTGATTTTACTTCGCATCTGTTCACTGTAATAAATCACAGTGATGAGTAAGATTATATGTTGAGTCTTGTGAATTCTCCTAATGAATCGTTGAACCAGGGGTTAATCTTGGGGACCCCTGAAACGCCTGGCCACTAGACCACATTTCTCTAGTTCATTTATTCTCCTGCATAATAGTGTACAGCTTTTACTCTCTTCTCATGTGTCAGTAACACCTCTCTTTTGCTTTCATTTTAGGCTTATGACCTGATTCCTAATTCTTAGAGAAAATTCAGCAATGAAAAGAGAAATTCAATTCAGCTGTACTTCCACGTCTATCTGCACCATCACATCGTTTTCTTCCTTCTTAATACACGTAAATTCTGTGTTCCTCTAAAGCCAATCTATGACTTCTCGAAGACCCCCTCACCTACTCAAGGACATTTCTCTAGCAATTGTGCCTTCTATTTTATGCATCAATTTCCACTTCTCTATTGAATTTTTCTCATCATCACACAAACATGCAGTTATTTCTTTAATCTTTAAAAATATTATTTTGGCTCCACTTTCCCTACTAGCTACTTATTTATATTTTTTACTTCCTTTTACAGCAAAAACACCTTAAAAGATTTGTCTATCCTTGTTCTTTTCAGTTCCTCCTCTCTTTGAAGTTTGCATTTGACCTCCACTACTAAACATAAATGTCACTTACTATTGTGGATTAAATGTTTGTGTCCTCCCAAAATTTATATGTTGAAATTCTAATTCTCAATGTTATGGTATTAAAAGAGAGGTCCTTTGAGAGATAATTTGGTCATAGACGTGAAACCCTCATGAGTGGGATTAGTGCCCATATTAAAGAGACTCCGGAGAGCTCTCTTGCCTCTTTCTGTCATATGAGGATACAACAGGAAGCCTGAAGTTTCCAACCCAGAAAAGAGCCGTCACAAGAACTCAGTCATGCTGGCACCCTGACTCAAATTTCCAGCCTCAAGAATTGTGAAAAATAAATTTTGGTGGTTTATAATTCACTCAGTCCATGGTACTTTGTTACAGCAGACCAAACTGTGTAAAATACAGGTATACGTTCTTTACTTAACTCCAAGAGTACAATAATCTCTCAATTTTCCTCCTCCTCTTCTTCTTAGTCTTCTTGGATGATTTATTATATTTTGTAGAACTTTTAATATACTTCAGGGCTCAATTTTTTTTCTAATTATGCACTATTCCTTCACTTTTCCTTTAATTTTTTTATGCCAATGATTGGAAAACATATATACCTAATGCTGACTTCTTTTCTGAAGCCCTAGGTCATATTTCCAGTACCTGCTTAATATTTTCCCTTTGATAACTTAGAGACATCTCAGACTTCATAAGTATCAAACTGGACTCCTGTTCTTTCTCCTCAAAATTGCTCTACCTCCAATCTTCTCCATCTCAACTAATGTTAGTTATCTTCTTCCAGCTATTCAAGCCAAGATCTTGAAATCAATTTTGATCCTTCTCTTTTACTTCACTGGCCAAAAATCTCGCTGACTTTATATTCAAAATATATGTAGAATCTAACTGATTTTCTCCACCTCCTGGTTCACACCACCATCATCTCATACCGGGATTATTGCATTGGATTCTAACATGTTTCAATCGTCCATGCTTCTCTCCCTGGTTTTGTTAGTATAGCAAGAGAGAGCCTTTCTAAACTGAAATCAAATGTATCACATCTCAGTTGAAAACCTTGCAGTGGTTTCTCACTTTCCCCAGGCACAAGCCAAAATCTCTAAAAGTGTATGTAAATATCCATTCAAAACCAACAGAGTATTATTGTCCTTGAAATATAATCTATAAGGATTTCTAGGTCGACAATAAGACTATACATTATCTTAGAATGTCCTCAGAAGACTCTATCACTAATTAGGTAACAGAATAAAAATGCCAGAGTCCTTTCTTTCAAATGGAAGAAAAAAAGACAGAACAGTAGAAATATTCAAGCTTTGTCTTCTTTCCTGTGGCTTGTCATCCCCTCTTCTTCTACTCCCTAAGAGCCTTCCTCAACTTCCAGTGTCTTCCTGGCCTCTGCCACCAAATCTTTCTACACCTCCTCTTCCACTACTTTAACTTCCAAAGACTCCTCTGCCTCTTCCACAATTCCTTAAACCATCTTTACCCTTGGCTAAGTCCAAGGTAAGTTTGTTTCCATCAACTTCACCTCCTTCATGACCTCCTTAGCCAGGTCTTTCTCACTTTTGAGGTCTCAAAACCAAACCTTTAAAGGATCCAGTTTCCCACTTAGTGACTATTCTTATACAAACAGAGTCATCAAACAACATCCTTAATGTTTCTTTGATTTTGTCCTCTGACAGGCCTTTGACAAACAGTGGCTGTTTTCTTGTATTAGGTGGTACACCGGGTTCTTGCAACTCCTGCCTGATATTTTTGCCTTTAATTTCTCTTTTCTTATAGGAAATCAAAGCTTTGTTGGCATTGTCAAAAAAATCAAATGTTATAAATGCGTATCTTTCAGATTTGCCATTTTGGTTCTGGAACACTTTGGTAAAAAATGCCTCCTCAAATACTTTCTGAAGAAGTTCTTTTGTTGCATTGTAGGAGAAGTTGCTTTAAACAAGAGTTTTTGATTCACTACTCCAAATGTGATTCTTTCCCCCTCTAAAGTCTTGACTTTGACCTTTTGCTTCAGTGTGGTACAGGGAAATAGATCGCCCTTTGATCTCTGTTCTCTGCTTTTCTTCAAAAGTTTTCTCTGCATCAACTTGTCTTGAAGTCAATATAAGCAATCCCTTTACTTTTCCCTTCCTTGCTGACTAATCTGATCCTCACAACATCTTCAAACTCTTCTTTTAATTCTTTCTGAGTGACTTTGTAAAAAACAGATTTGGAACTGAAAGTGTTCTCACATTTTAATCTTTCTTACTGTCTTTTCCTGTTGGCTTTTTAAATTTAATTTCATGACTTCTAAACTAGTAAGTTCCAAGGTTTTTTTCAGGTCTTCAGCAGATTCAAACTCCACATAGCCAAATATCCGTTATACCAAGATTTATATACATATATAATCACTGATACATTTATATCACTGATACCAGTTTTTAATTCAGGAGCAAATTTGTTAAGAGTTCAGGTTTCTTTGTGTGTGTGTGTGTGTGTGTGTGTGTGTGTGTGTGTGTTGGAGTCTCACTCTGTCCCCCAGACTGGAGTGCAGTGGCCGCTCCCGGCCACCACAGCCTCGACCTGCTGGGCTCCCGCGATCCTTCCGCCTCAGCCTTCCAAGTAGCTGGAACTACAGGCGCACACTACCACGCCTGGCTAATTTTTTTTTTTTTTAATTGTAGAGATGAGGTCTCGCCAAGTTGCCCAGGTGGGTCTCGAACCCGTGGGCTCGGGCAATTCACTCACCTCGACCTCCCAAGGCGCGGGATTACAGGCTGAGGCACTGAGCCCGGCCAGAGTTCAGGTTTCTAACAAAGATAACGAAAGAGGTAGTTGGTTCTGTGGCTTCCACTTCCTGTTCCTTGGCTTCATGAGCTTCTCTCTGTTTCGTCATTTCATTCATTAGATTTCCAAGTGCTTCTTTGACAGCCTTTTCTTCCTCATTCACCTTCTCATCACCTTTTTCCTCCACATCACCTTCATTATTATCGTCCTAATCCTCCTTCTCTTCATCCTCAGTCATGCTCTTGGTTTTCACATGAACAGCTTTTGCAGAAGGTTTCTTTCCTTTGGGTGGTATGGTCTCCATAACTTCTTTGGAGTTATCTTCCTCATCAGCTTCATCTCTGCCATCCGCATTTTTTTGTCCTCTGAGGCAGTGGCAACAGCTGCTGCTTTCATCATTACAGGCTCAAATTCATCCTCATTCTCATCTTCATCATCATTTTCATCCACCCCCTTATCACTGTCTTTCTTATTGGCATTTGTGACATTCTTTTTCCCCTTGACTGGGGAGGCAGTTCCATTTTTACCAGGGACTGCTGCTAATGCTTTGCTTAGTGTGACTACCTTCTTGCCAGGTGTTATTACAGCTTTGGCAAATGTAAATGTCCTCTTGGCTATGTGGCTTCTGCTTTTTTGCCAAGAGGTGACAGCTGCCTTTTTGGCAGGTGTGGCAACTGCAATGATTTTTACTGGAGAAACCACCACCTTCTTTACTGAAGTTGCGGTAGCTTTTGTCTTTTTTCTGAGGGATGATAACCTTTTATCTACTGCTAACATCTTCTTCATCTTCTGACATCTCATCTTTACTATTTTCTTCTACTTTCTATAGTGGAAGCTATCTTGGGGGGATCACTTTGACTTTTACCCTCCTTGCAACCAAGTAATCAAAAGTTGTGAGACTTCTCCACTAATCGAGTAAGACTTCCACAATATGGCACTTTCAAACACATTTGGGAAATCAGGACAATGCACAGGCCTTCCTTCCTGTGATCCCCACAAGCAAGGTTATTAAAATAAAGATTAGAATGCTAGGGGTGAAAGAAAACAGAGTTTACATATTCCAAATCTATATATTTTAATTCAAACTTTGGTCGGGAAATAATTGGGAAAAAGGAAGAAAAAGATGAAACCAAAAAACTCAGACTGATATCGTGGCTCTATCACTTATCTGACAGGAGATTTTTACCAATTTGAGGCACATTATTTCAAGCCTTAGGGTGTAAGTTTTCCATCAATAAAATGTTGATACCGACTTTACAACATATACACAAATTAACTCAAAATGGATGGAATGCCTAAATATAAAAGTTAACACTATACAACTCTTAGAAGAAAACATAATAAAAAGCTTCATGATGTTGGATTTTGGCAGTTTCCTGGATATAACAGAAAAAGCATAGAAAACAGAAGAAAAATTAATAAGTTGGGCTTCATCAAAATTAAAATTGTGCATCAAAGGACACATTCAACAAAGTAAAAAAGTAACCCACAGAATGGAAAAAATATTTGCAAATTGTATATGTAAGACGGAATAATACCCAGAATATATAAGGAATTAACAACTCCGTAAAAATAACCCAATTAAAAGACAGTCAAAACATCTTTTGAACACATGCTTCTCCAAAGAAATCATTCAATTGTCCAATAAGCACATAAAAAGATACTAAGCATAATAAATCATTAGGGAAATGTAAATAAAAACTATAATTATATTACTTCCTCCCATTAGGATTGCTATAATTAAAACAGAAACAGAAAATAACAAGTTCTAGCAATGGTGTGGAGAAATTAGAGACCTTGTACATTGCGGATGAGCGAGTAAAATGGTATAGCCATTTTTAGCAGTATGGTAGTTTCTCAAAAACAAAAAAATGAACCATAGAATTACCAGATTTTCAAGCAATCTCACTTCTGAACCTATACCCAAAATAACTGAAAGCAAAGTTTCAAAGAGAAATTGATACTCCCATGATCATAGCAGCAGTATTCATAGTAGCCAAAAGGTGGAAGCAACATTAAGTGTCAACCTATGGAAGAATGGATAAGCAAAATGTGGTGTACAAGGGGGGAACCACCCAAAAAAACAGAATTAACTTTTTGTGGAGGGAGGTTCACTTGTAGTACGCTGGGAATTCGTTCCTCCAGATCAAATGGTCAACCAAAAGTTTTACATGAAAGTTATGAGAAGATTGTGTCACGATTTATGAAAGAAACATCCTGCATTGTGGCAAACAGGTGACTTGTTCTTCCACCATGACAATGCTGTGAAACTATGCTGAGTATTCAGCAGTTTTTGACCAAAAACAGCATGGCCTCCATGCCCCACCCTCCCTATTTACCCTATTTTGCCCAAGTGAATTTTATTTCTCCAATGAAAAAAACCCTCAAAGGGAAATATTCTGCCAGTATAGAAGAGGTGAAGCAAAAAAAAAAAAAAGACAGAAGAACTAAAAGGCATCAAAATTGTTGAGTTCAAAAACTGTTTTGAGCAGTGGAAAAAGTGTCTGGATAGGAGTATTGAATCAAATGGAGAGTACATTGAAGGTGACTGAAATTTAAACATGTGAAAATAAATACATGATTTTTCATAAATAAATTCCAGGGTTTTTGGGGGTCCCCCTCATGTACAGGCAATGGAATATTAGTCATTCTTAAGAAGAAAAAAATTTTCACACATGCCACAACATGTATGCACCTTGAGTGAAATAAGTCAGAGGAGGACAAAATAACAAATATTTTATGACTCTTTTTATGTGATGCGTCTAGAGTAGTTAAATTAATAGAGTCAGAGAACAGAATAGTGGTTGCCAGGAGTTGCTGGGAAGAAGAAATGGAAGTCATTTTTAATGAGTACAAAGTTTTAGTTTAAGAAGATGGAAAGGTTCTGAGATAGATAGTGATGGCTGCACAAGAATGTGATTGTATTTAATGCCACTAAACAGTTAAAGTGATTTATAAACTATTAAGTTATGAAAAGACATTATGTGAGTTGTCCCAATTTACAGTTAGTAGAAAATGTATCAAGTTGATTTATATTAACTGAATGTATATCTTTGGAGTATGTTACTTCCAATCAAGTAGCAAGTGTTAGTTTATAATGTTTGACTTACACTGCTGTGCTCATATTTCTATGTCAGACTTCTAAGAGTAGTAGTCTTAAGTCACCCTAAGAACTTGAGATTTAATGTATTTTTTCATTTTGTAAATTTACAGAATCTATGTCTTTTAATTCCACATCTTTTCATTCTTAGCTAATCAACTGTTAATGTGAATCAAGTGATCCTGTAGATGTTTCAGCTTGCTTACTTTTCAAGTAAAATTCACAGATATGTTCTGTTTTCTAGGACAAAGTTTATAATATGTCTATACTATACTGAAGTACAGATTAATACTAACTTCAGTGGAAATTTTCATTAGTGGAACTTCTAGCAAAACATAATTCTATGGTCTGCAAGTCTGTTTTCCCCCCAAAATTCACATATTGAAATTATAATCCCCAAAGTGATGGTATTAAGAGGTAGAACCATTTGAGAGGGATTAGTACCCTTATAAAACAGGCCAAAGGGAGCACATTCACTGTTTCTACCATGTGAGGACACAGTGATAAGTCACCATGTGTAAATCAGGAAGTGAGATTAACCATACACCAATTGGCAGGCACCTTGTTCTTGAGTTTCCCAACCTTCAGAAATTTCTGTTATTTATAAGGTACTAGTTTATGGTATTTGGTTATAGCAGCACAAACAGATTGAAACATAATAATGAATTTTAAAAAACAAATAAAACACAATAGTTGCCATTCTTTTAACAATAAACGCCAATTTTAAAAATTGCTGAGGGATTTATAAAAAAAATAAATAAATAACGAGCCTAATGACATAGCATGTGCTTGTAGTCCCAGTTACTTGTAAGTCTAAGGCAAGAAGATTGCTTGAGCCTAGAAGTTCAAGACCAGCTTGGGCAACATAGCAAGAATCTATCTTTTAAGAAAATAGTCTTTTTTTTTTACAATCAATTCTTTTTTGGTATAAATTCAAGGTATACAAGTTTAGTCTTGTTACATGGATATATTGCAAAGTGGTAAAGTCTGAGTTTTTAATCATCACCCAAATAATGCACAAAAATAGTATACTTTATATCTTAAATGATGCTTGATTTTTAAAAACTTTCCATATTCTAGTTATTAGTAAAATAATTTCATAAGCTCTTACTAATCAGGGCTTACCTGTAAGGTTCACATTTGTATGAAATAAAATATCATGAACTAAATTATAGCATTCTTTTTCAAATTAATCTATGGACTGTCCATATGATCCAAGCTTTGTGCCCTCAAGGTTCAATTACTGTAATTTTTCCTCTCTTATTTTATTAGATAACCCAGGAGGCAAATAAACTGCCAGCGATGTGGGAGACAAAATAAAAAAAAGAACTTTCTGATGTTCACAATCTTTTAAAACCCAGAATCATTAAAAAAAAAAATTCTGTCTTCCTAAGCTATTTGAATCCTGCTTTATTGATCTGAAGTACTTCACTGGTTTAGGGGATGTTTGACCTTTATTATCTTCCAGGAAAAAAAGCACAAGGCTGATATTGCACAGGCAAGCAATTGTCAGACTCTTGGAAATAAGAGAAAGAAGTATACAAGAGGAGTGTCTGAAGGCAGGGATCCATCCAAGCTTAAAGTGCTAAAAATAAGGCAGTGACAACAAATGAGTAATTGCATCACATTTCCTTATACTCAACCACACTTTATACATGGGAAGTAAAAGCAGCAGTAGGCATATTTTAAACTACCTTGAAGGTCAAGTTGGGTTTTTGCAACATGTTAGCAATTCTAAACACCAGGTTAATAAGAACATTTCTCTTCATTTATCACATTTGGGGGCACGATCAAATGCCTTTCCAAAAGATAATAGAAATTTTATTCATCACTATCATAATCACCAGATCGAATATATTAAGCATCTTCTGACTTAACATAGTGTTGTGTATGATGTTAATTATACCATAATGAAAAGCAGTCAACAGTCTCTGCCCCCAGTCTTCAGCCCTTCCATCCTAATTGTTTGTGAACACAATTAGCATTCCATTGCTTCCTTTTTATCATCTGTATAAAAGAAATATCTCAAAAGTCTACAAACCCTAACTAGTAGATCAAATTTTGTTGTTGTTGTTACTGCTGCTGCTGTTTTCTGAGAAAAAGCTTTCAAATGAATTTGGGATGAAATCAGTACTTTCATGCATTCAGCTCTTCCTAGAAAAAAATCAAATACAGTCAAGAATATTGTAGTTTGCAGACAAAGTATACTAAGCGATTGAGAATACAATATAAAAAAATGAATCCCGTTAGAAAAATGTTTGGTGAAAAAAATTATCCAAAATAATTGTATCCTCAATGACAAATTCATCTAACACTATTTCCTGTATGTACCTATCCCAGGAAACAACACACCTCACACAGAAACCCCTTTCGGAGGCAGACAATTAGGGTGAGTAGCAAATTAAGTGAATTACAGGAAAGTGTCCCAGACTGCAAATTGGAATACTGGGGATTTTTTTCTTTTTACATGACATTTACTGTATGACTTTTCTCTATTAGTTAGTTAACTCTATTCTCTGGATCTCAGTTTTGTCATCTGTGAAATAAAATGCCAGATACCTTCTAAGATTTATCCCAGCAATGAATTCTAGACTTTTAAATTAGATAAACATTTCAGTTCAGAAGTTATATTGAAAAGCATGAAAAGTTACTTTTTTTCTCTAAATTTTTTTATTTTAAAGATGTGAGGTACAATTCAGGGTTAGGTATAAAAATACTCATTATGCTTGTACCCTTGTTGATGAAGTGTGCCCTTTCAATCCCCTGGCAGTTTCCCACTACTTCCAATCTCAACTTCCCCCGAACCCACAGAATTGGCAGTTTTCTGCTACTGCCAATTCTTTTCTTACAGTATTACGATAATTGTTCAAGGTCTGCTTATGAGTGAGAACATGTGATACTCAGTTATTTGTTTCTGTGATAGATCACTCAGTATTATAGACTCTAAATCCATCCAGGTTGCTGTGAAGTTCATGATTTTATCCTTCTTAGTGCCTGCATAATAATCCATCATGCATATGTACCACACTTTTTTATCCAGTCCTCTTTCAATGGGCAGCACGATTGATTCCATGTTCTTGCTATTGTGAACAATGCTGCAATAAACATACATGAACATGTATCTTTTTAAAGAGTGATTTGAGTTCCTCCGGGTATATTCCCTGTAGGGGGATTGCAAGGTTATATGGAAGTTTGGTTTTTTGATCTTTTAGGAATCGCCACACTGTTTTTCATTGAGGCTATAATAGTTTTCACTCCCACCAACAGTGAAGAAGTGTTTCCTTTTTGCCACATCCTCTCCAGCATCTGTTTTTTGAGTTAGTCATGATGGTCATCCCGACTGGAGTTAGGTGGTATCTTAGTGTAGTTTTAATTTGCATTCCTTTGATGACTAGTGAGACTGAGCATTTTTCATGTATCTGTTGGCTGCTTGTATGTCTTCTTTTGAGACGTGTCTATTCATATCTTTTGCCCACTTTGCAATGCAGCTGTTTGTGTTTTTTTCTTTTCAACACTTTTGAGTTCTTTGTCAATCCTAGATGTTAGCCCTCTGTCAGATATACAGTTGGCAAATATTTTTTCCCAGTCTGTGGGCTGTCTCCCTGCTCTCTTGATGGTTTCTTTGGCTTTGCAAAAGCTTGTCAGTGTGATGAAGTCCCACTTGTCTATCTTATCTCCTATGGCATGGGCACTTGGGGTTTTGTTAAGGAATTGGTTGTCAGTTCCAATTTCCATAAGGGTGTCTCCTGCATTTTCTAAGATTCTTATAGTTCGAAGTTTTACGTTAGGTCTTTTATCCATTTAGAGTTGATTTTTGTGTATGAGGATAGGTAGGAGTCTTGTTTTAATTTTCTGCATGTGGTCAGCAAGTTTTCCCAACACCATTTCCTGAATCGGTTCTCCTCTCCACAGTGGTCAGTGGTGGAGGCTGTCGAAGATGAGTTGGTTGAGAAATTGAGATTGTGCTTCTGGAATTTCTATCCTGTTCCATTGGTCTCTATGCCCACTCTTGTACTGATACCAGACTGTTTTGATTATTGTAGCTTTATAATAAAGTTTAAAGTCTGGGAATGTGGTATCTCCTGCTTTTTGTTTTGTTTTGGTTTTTTCTTTTTTCTTGGATGAAGATTGTTTTGTTTCCATTTGTTTGTGTCATCTTTGATTTCTTTGAGCAATGTTTTGTAGTTTTCATTGTAAAGGTCTTTCACATCTCTAGTTAGGAAGATGCTAAGGTATTTGATTTGTGTGTGTGTGGTTATTGTGAATAGGATTGTGCTTTTTAGTTGGGTTCTGTTTGTTTATTGTTGATGTATAGAAATGCGACTGTTTTTTGCACATTTATTTTATACCCTGAGACTTTGTCAAAGTCGTTTTTCAATGCAAGGAGGTTTTTGACAGAGTCTCTTGGATTTTCAAGGTATAGCACGTCTTCTGCAAAGAGGGATAACTGACTTCCTCTTTTCCTATTTTGACACCCCTGATCTCCTTCTGTTGTCTGATTGCTCCAGCTAGGACTTCCAAAACTATGTTGAACAGGAGGGGTGAGAGTGGGCATCCTTGTCTTGTTCTGGTTTTCAGGGGAAATGCTCCAATTTCTGTCTGTTTAGCAGTATGCTGGCTGTGGGTTTCTCACAGGTGACTCTTACCATTTTGAGGTATGTTCCATCTATGCCTAGATGTTCGAGGGTTTTTATCAAGAAGGGGTGCTAGATTTTATCAAATGTTTTTACCACATCTAATGATATAATCATATGGTTTTTGTTTTTACATCTGTTGGTGTATTTAATTACTTTTATAATCTTATGAATGTTCAAACAGCCCTGTATCCTGGGGATGAAGCCTACTTGGTCATGGTGAATTATTTTTGAGATGTGTTGTTGGATTTGATTTGCTAGGATCTTACTGAGAATTTTAACTCAATGTTCATCAAGCATATTGTCCTGTAGTTCTCTTTCTTTGTTGGATCTTTACCCGGTTTTGGTATCAAAGTGATTGGTAAAATGATTAGGGGAGAGTTCCATATTTCTCGATTGCCTGGAATACTTTCAATAGGATTGGTATCAGTTCCTCCTTGTATGTTTTGTAGAATTTTGCTGGAAAGCCATCTGGTCCAGGGCTTTTTTTTTTTCTTGTAGATAGTTTTCTTATGACATAGTCAATTTCCTGGATTGTTATAAGGTCGATTTAGTATCTCAATTTCTCCTTGTTTCAACCTGAGGAGGTTGTGTGACGTCAGAAAGTCCTCCATTTCCTTTAGGTTTTCAAGTTTGTTTCTGTATAAGTGTACTTAGTAGTCTCATAATCTTTTGTATTTCTTTGCAGTCAGCTGTGACTTGATCTTTTGCATTTCTGATTGTGTTTATTTGGGCTTTTTCTTTCTTTTTCCTGGTCAGTCTAGCTAGGTGTCTTCTAATCTTGTTTATCTGAAAAGTTACTTTTAATTCAGACACAATTAAAGCAATTTCAGCTGTAATTTTGTGGCAAATATTGTAATTTATGCATTTTGTAACTATCTTCTGATTTTTGCATTCTCAAGTATTATGTACATTCATATGAGAAAAAACCTATAAATAAAATTTTTAACTGAAGAAATAATCTTAAATAATTGCCTATCAAAATATAATTTCAGGCTTTTTATCAAAGGAGTTAACTCTAAGTTGTCTTATAATTATTCTTCCATTACCTTTGAAAACAACACACACATGCGCATACACACACTTCATATAAAGTTCTTTAAGGCAAACAAGAATTAAAAATTAAACTAAAGCTTGTCATAGAACCTCTGTTGTGGAGTTCTATCTGAAGATATCCTGATAGATTGATATATTGTCGCCTTGATTGTTTCTATTATACTACTTTTCAAAATGTATTATAGTTTCTTCCACTAATATGAAAATCCTTGAGACCAGGAACCGTGTTTTTTACTGGGGGAGATACAAAGAAGGACCCCAATAAATGTGGAATGAATGAAGGAATAAACACACCTTTTTATCTGCAGGCATTCCGGCTATTATAAATATGCAGTTTACCGATATATGAATGCCTGTTGCTTCCTTCTCTTTTCATAATTATGCAATTTTTTTTTTAATGACACATAAATTTATTCAAGAAATATTTATTGAGCACCTAGCATGTACCAATTGTAGTTGTAGGTCCCGGGAATCCATCAGTGGATAAACACAGGGAATAAGTGAAATATACAATATTAAAAAGAAATAGGGAAGTGTAAAACATCATTCATGCTAGGGTTGACAGTGGGGCACTTGAGAAAATCTGGTGTGCTGAGGGAGTACTAACTCTTTAAGAAGACTGTCAAAGAGGCTTTGTTTCACAGATAACATGCAAGCAAAGACTAAAAGCAGAACCATTTTTTTTCATTTCCTTAACATCATTCTTTATGATCTCTGACTTTCAGTGTTTTGATAGGGAATATAAAATATCTGATAGATGTCTAAAGTAACACATATGTTAACTTCTAAGATAACTTAAGTTAAGTTCCATCTGCACATATCAGCCTATCTGAAAACTGATAGATAATAACAACCCATGTATAAATAATTTGTTTTAAAGCTTTTGGAATAATGAATTTTAGGTTGTGTTTATTATTTTGAAAAATGAAGAGTTAAAATAATTAAAAACACTCAGTAATAGTGTTAATTAAATTTATTGAGTTTTTGTTTGTCCTGATTTCAGTTGCTTTCTGACCTTTGAAGGTCATATCTAAACATTTGCATTCAGCTGACCAGCCCCTACATTGGACACAAGAAAAGCAAAGTAATCACATATACAACTTAGGTCAAACTCTACTTAGGAAACGAAAGGGGACACCTAAATCACCTGATGAGGTTTTAACAGATTACAACAAGATTTCTCAATTTTTACTTCCCTTAGAGCTATAAATGGCAGTTAGGTTTTAATCTATCAATCAATTTATTTTAATTGGCTGCTGGTTCATGAAATGTTGTGTTGAGAAGGATTCTGAAACTGCACCTTAAATCACTGAGAAGAAGGTCTGTGATTATTAGACATGTTTGCAGTGCAAGGAAGGAAGGAAATAGAGGTCAACCTTGCGCCATGTATTAATCAGTCATGCCCTACCCTTACAGTGTAGCTTGCATGACATCAAATTTATGCTCAGTATAAGTCAGGGATTGGCAAAATCAGAACCAGTAGCTTATACTTTCCCTATTTGTAAAATCTGTACTGAGATTCAAAGAACAGAGATGGACTAAGTCAATAATCTAAAAAGTTCAATCATGTAGAAACCAAAACAAAGCCTATGTCTCTAAGTCTGTATCATAAGTCTAAACTGGAAAAGGATAGATTTGTAGCCAAGATCAATTTTCATATATTAGACCCTGCGAAAATCAAGAGAGGTAACTAAAAACAGGGCACACAAGAAATATTCATTAAGTGAACCAACTTGAATTCTGCCTGTAGCTGTATCTCAGTCATAGTACCACTTTTCACAGAATTCTTGTACCCTGTCATTTTTATTGTTTCTGAGAGATTGTACTCAGCATCTCGCACTGATAAAATTATTAGACGTGAAAAATCTATTTTTTAACTTATTTGTTAAAAAAAAATGTGTGTACCCCATCAGTCTAGTGTTCAAACCTAGATTGCTTAGAAGACAGCAAAAATATATTGTTAGGGAGTGCATTTCTGTCATGATAATTCCAAGAAGGAACTATTATTTTCAACTGCAGGTTGGGGCAGCTTCAGGGAAAGGATCATAACCAGGAATCGAAGGGACAATAAATTACTATGCAAGAACCACAATAATTAGAGAAACTAAAGCAAAATACAGGATGTTCCCCTTGTGGGAAAAAAGAAATGCAAAATTATGATGTGTTTCTTAAGTCATACTATGAAGTGTACTTTGGCATGTGCTTTGGGGGCAACAGTATCTTAATTGTTTTTCAACCTCTTTACCCCTACAGTCTTATTTTTTTTCTTAACTTTTAAATTTTTTTTATTTTTAAATTGTGGGGTACATTTCAGGGTTAGGTATACAAATATTCACTGTGCAGGGACCATTGTTGATGAGGTGTGCCCCCTCCCTTGACCAGGCATATTTTCACTACTGTCCAGTTCCAACACCCTGCCCCCTCCCATCCACAGTTTCCCACTATGGTCAATCCTTTTTTTATAGTATTGTTGTAGTTGTTTGAGGTCCACTTATGAATGAGAACATGTGATACTCAGTTCTTTGCTTCTGTGAAAGATCACTCAGTATTATAGACTCTAAGTACATCCAGGTTGCTGTGAAGTTCATGATTTTGTTCTTCTTTATGGCTGCATAATATTCCATCATGTATTGTACCACTTTTTTTTATCCAGCCCTCTTTTGATGAGCAGCACAGTTGGTTCCATGTTCTTGCAATTGTGAGCAATGTTGTGATAAACATATATGTGAAGGTATCTTTTTTATAGAGTGATTTGAGTTCTTCTGAGTATATTCCCAGTAGGGGGATTTGGGGGTTATATAGAAGGTTGATTTTTAGAGCTATTAGGTATCACCATACTGTTTTCCACAGAGGCTGTACTAATTTGCATTCACACCAACAGCATAGAAGTGTTCCCTTTTTGCCACATCCTCTTCAGCATCTGCTTTTTTTTTGTTATTGATGATGGTCATTCTGACTGGACTTAGGAGGTATCTCAGTGTAGTTTTAATTTGC
The DNA here is from genome assembly GCA_027257055.1 of Cephalopachus bancanus. Taxonomy (NCBI): domain Eukaryota; kingdom Metazoa; phylum Chordata; class Mammalia; order Primates; family Tarsiidae; genus Cephalopachus; species Cephalopachus bancanus. The sequence continues at coordinate 6,959,595 of JAPVLO010000024.1, read as the reverse complement.
GTCTACTTGATGACTAGTGAGGCTGAACATTTTTTCATGTATCTGTTGACTGCTCATATGTCTTCTTTTGATAACTGTCTATTCATGTCTTTTGCCCACTTTGTAATGGGGCTGTCTTTTTCTTTTTAGCACATTTGAGTTCTTTGTAGATCCTAGTTGTTAGACCTTTGTCAGAAATGGAGTTGGCAAATATTTTTTCCCAGTCTGTGAGCTGTCTCCTGCTCTCTTGATGGTTTCTTTGGCTTTGCAGAAACTTGTCAGTTTGATGAGGTCCCACTTGTATATGTTATCTCTTATGAACTGAGCATTTCAAGTTTTGATCAGGAATTGGTTGCCAGTTCGAATTTCCATAAGAGTATCTCCTGCATTTTCTAAGGATCTTATAGTTTTAGGTTTTACATTTAGGTCTCTGATCTATTTAGAGTTGATGAGTAGATTTTTGTGCGTGAGAATAAGTAAGGGTCCTGTTTCAATCTTCTGCATGTGGTTAGCCAGGTTTCCCAGCACCATTTACTGAGTAGGTTTTCCTCTCCCCAGTGGTTGGTGGTGGAGACTTTGTTGAAGATGAGTTGATTGAGGAATTGAGGTTTTGCTTCTGGAATCACAATTCTATTCTATTGGTCTATATGCCGGTTCTTGTACTAATACCAGTCTGTTTTGATGATTGTAGCTTTATAATAAAGTTTAAGTCTGGGAGTATGATATCTCCTGCTTTGTTTTTTGGGTTTTTGGTTTTTTTGTTTGTTTGTTGGTTGGTTGGTTTTTTGGAGGGTTTTTTTGCTGAGGATTGTTTTGACTATTCATGGTCATTTACGTTTCTGTATGAATTCCTATATTGTTGTTTCTAGGTCTGAGAAGAATGCTGCTGGTAATTTGATGGGTATTGTATTAAATCTGTAAATTGCCTTAGGTAGAATGGACATCTTAACAATGTTGATTTTTTCCAATCCATGAGCATTTTTCCACTTGTTTGTGTCATCTTTGATTTCTCTGTGCAGTGTTTTATAGTTTTCATTGTAAAGGTCTTTCACATCTCTGGTTAGGAAGATGCCAAGGTATTTCTTTTTTTTTGTAAATGGAATCATGCTTTTTATTTGGGTTTCTGTTTATTACTGTTGCACAGAAAGGCAATTATCTTTTGCACATTTATTTTATACCCTGAGACTTTGCTAAAGTCCTTTATCAGTGCAGGGGGTCTTTGACCAATTCTCCTGGGTTTTCAAGGTATAGAATCATGTTGTCTGCAAAGGGAGATAACCTGACTTCCTCTTTTCCTATTTGGATATCCCTGATTAATTCTCTTCTCTGATTGTTCTAGCTAGGATTTCCAAAACTATGCTGAACAGGGGGGATGAGAGAGGAGTGGGCATCCTTGTCTTGTTACAGTTTTCAGGGGAAATGTTTCCAATTTCTGTCTGTTTAGCAGTATGTTGGCTGTGGGTTTCTCATAGATGGCATTTACTATTTTAAGGTATGTTCCATCTATGCCTAGATGTTTGAGGGTTTTTATCAAAAAGGGATGCTGGATTTTATCAAATACTTTTTCTGCATCCGATGATATAATCATGTGGTTTTTGTTTTTATGTCTGTTGATGTATTTAATTACATTTATGGTCTTACGAATATTGAACCAGACTTGCATCACGGGAATGAAGCCTACTTGGTTGTGGTGGATGATTTTTGAGATGTGTTATTGAATCTGGTTTGCTAGGATCTTGTTGAGAATTTTAGCATCTATGTTCATCAAAGATATTGGTCTGTAGTTCTCTTTCTTTGTTGAGTCTTTTCATTTGGGGAGAGTTCCATCTTTCTCAATCTCTTAGAATACTTTCAATAGGCTTGGTATCAGTTCCTCCTTGTATGTTTTGTAGAATTCTGCTGGAAAGCCATCTGGTCCAGGGCTTTTGTATTTCTTCAGGGTCAGAAGTGACTTCATCTTTTGTGTTTCTGATTGTGTTTATTTGGTCTTTTTCTTTCTTTTCTTCATCATTCTAGCTAGGGAACCATCAATCTTGTTTATCCTTTCAAAGAACCAACTTTTTGTTTTGTTGATTTTTTGTGTTATCTTTTTATCTTCTATGTCCCTGATTTGGGCTTTTATTTTATTTTGGTGATCTGGATTTTTCTCCTGAAGTTAGGGTTTTGATGGTCTTGCTTTTCCAGCTTCCTTAGGTGACTTGTTAGGCTGTTAACTTGTGTTCTTTCCATTTTCTTCATGTGTGTTTGTAGAGATATGAATTCCCCTCTTATTATTACTTTTATGGCATTCCAGAGATTTTGGTAAGATGTCTCTTCATTTTCATTTGCTTCCAAGTATCTTTTAATCTCTGTTTTGATTTCCATGTTGACCCAGGAGTTGCTTAACATCATGCTGTTTAGTGTCCATGTCCTTGTGGGGTTTTGGAGAACATTGTTGGTCTATAAGCTTCAAGTTTGCCCAGAAGCTGCATTATGAAAGTTGGTGCTCCTTTGTTGGGTGCATATATGTTTAGAATGGATATTTCTTATTGATGGATTGAACCTTTTATCATTATGTAGTGACCTTCTGTATCTTTTTAAAATTTTGATGGCTTAAAGGGTATTTTTTCTGATATTAAGAGCAAAACTCATGCTTTCTTTTGTGCTCCATTCACCTGAAAATTTGCTCCCCATTCTCTTACTTTGAGACTGTGAGTGTTCTTTCTGGTGAAATGAGTCTCTTGGAGACAATATATTGTAGCCTCATGATATTTTATCCATTTTGCCATTCTATGTCTTTTCAGTGGTGCATTTAGTCCATTCAAATTCAGGCTAATTATTGAAATGTAAGATTTTGTCCCTGTCATAACGTTCCTATAGAGTTGTTGTTCCTGGTTGTTGTCTTTCTTTTGATTTTGGGGTTGATTCATGTGTGTTTTCAATGTTTTTCCTGCAATCTTATGAAGAATGCTGTCATTCTTTTTTCCTTTTCTTCTGTGTTAATACATTCTTAAGTATTTCTTGGAGAGGTAGTCTAGAGGCAGCGTAAGATCTTAGGGATTGAATGTCTGGGAAAGATTTTATTTCTCCTTCACTGTTGAAGTTTAGCTTAACTGGGTAGGTTATTCTTGGTTGAAATTGTTTATCTTTGAGAACTTTGAAGATTGTGTTCCATGCTCTCCTACCCTGAAGTGTTTCTGTAGATAAATCTGCTGCTATTCTAATTGGTCTTCCCTGATAGGTAGTCTGTCCTTTTTCTCTTGCTGCCTTTAGGATGTTTTATTTTATATCTACTTGGTTTAGGTGAATTATTATGTGTCTGGGAGTTGGTCTTCTCATTTCTTGTCTTGCAGGGATTCTCTGGATCTCTTGTGTCTGAATTTTTGCATCACTGATGAGATGAGGGAAGTTTTCTTGAATGATTTCATGGAATGTTTGTTCCAGGGTTGTCTCTATCTCTCTGTCTTAGGAAGTCCAATTACTCTTAGGTTCAGCCTCTTGAAATAATTTCTCATCTCGTGAAGATTTTGTTCTGTCTTTTTAAGCTTCTTTTCTATGTTTTTCACAGTTTGGGTTAGTTCTATATTTTGGTCCTCAAGCTCTGAGATTCTTTCTTCTGCTTGGTTAATTCTGCTTTCCATGCTTATTAGTTTATTATTTATTTCAATCACAGTATTCTTTACTGCTCTTTTCTCAGTTATCAGCCCCTTCCTATTTTCCTTTTGTCTCTCCTCAAATTTTTTTATTCTGTCTATTAATGTCTTGATGTCTGGTTTTGTACTAAATGACCCATCATTCTGGGGGTTCTTCATTATTTGCATTCCAAAGTCTGCTTTCTCAGTGTCTGATCTCCCAGGGGTCTGTGTGAGACTTGTATTCTTCTTTTGATTTTTCTTCATTTGTGTAGCTTTTCCTCCCCACTTTTCCCCCCTTCTTTAATTCTATTGTTCAGGGATGGCAGGATTGCTTCTACTTCTTTTTGTTCAATCTCCTATTCTTCCTTATGTGAATTCTCTTGCTTTGTTCAATTCTGAGACTGGACTGTGGGTTGGGGGCTATATTTTTTGCAGTTTTGAAATTTAATTGATGGGTAACTGTGATTCAAGATCTATCCACAGAGCCCAGTATCCACTGACAGGTGTATGGGTACCCTGGAATCCCCTTCCCACCACCTTGCAATCTCTCCATGCTATGTAGGGATAAGTTTGCTCCCTGAAAGCAAAATGAGGTAAGCAAAAGGAAAAGAATGGAACAGGGAAGGAGGCGAAGAAAGAGGAAGGGGAAAAGAGAGAATAAGAGGGATAGGATAACAGACAAACATACCGACTAACAAATGAAAAGAGACACAAAGACAGGGAAGTGTTAAAAAATAAACTAAAATATACAAATAATCATACAAACACACAAGCCAACCAACCTCTCTATTGGTACACAATTCCCCTACACAAACAGGAGTTCTTAAAAAAAGAGAGAAATCAGAAAAATAACATAAACGAGGTAAATACAAAAACATTATCAAAAACAGAGAGAAGAGAGAAAAAAGAGAAGAAAAAAGTAAAACAAAAAGCAAACAAAAATAAGCAAAACAAAGAATAAAAATTTCAAAAAGTAAAAACAATGAATCGAGCTTGCTCTGAGATTGTTCCTGTGAGCCCAACGTCCTTTCAACTCTGATCTCTACCTCCCATCACAGGCTGGTAGGATTGCTCACAGCTAGAGTCAGATGTCCCAGGCCTGCTGTGGAAGGATCAGATAAGGACACAGCCGGCTTGCTGCCTGTCAGGTCTGCCACTCAGATCCAACCTGTGTCTGATCTAGCATGGGGGAGGGGCTTCTGTCTCTCTCCATTTGATGCAAATATCTTAGGTCCCAAGTTTGAGGCTGAGCAGAGCTGTGCGGAGCTGGGCAGGGCAATGTAGGCCTCTGCCTGGTCCTGGGACAGAGAAAATGGCTGCGGTGAGCACCTCTTTACTGGGCATGGGCCTCCTTCCTGGCCCTCCTTGATCCTCTCTCTCCACCAATTGGACTCTGGGCTCCAGCTGATCTCTGGTCTTGCCACTATGGGGCTGCTTGGGGTGGGGGAAGGAGCTGGGAATTTTGTAGGGCTGGGAGCCAAGGGCCATGATGGCAGCACAGTGCATGGGGCTGGCTGCAGCAGCCACCTTTTGTGGAGGCGGCAGCAGTGGTGGCAGCAGCGCATTGCATGGGACCAGCAGCAGCAGCCACCATTTGCGGAGGGGGCAGCAGCTTATGGAACCAACTGTAGCAGACACCTTTTGTGGAAACTTTCACAGTCCAACTTGTCCCATCACCATCTTGCCCCTCCCCCTCACCCCTAAAGTTTTTCTACAAATTCTGGTAACTTCTCTTCTCAAATCTAGATGCCCCTTCTTCATAGCATTTTCCATTAACATCTCCATTTTACTCACTTCCAGAAAACATACTTTTTTTATTAGGTGTCTAATTTTCCTGTTTCTTGAACTTCAAGGTCTTTAAATTGTCCTTCTGTCTATTACATTATTAAAGGCCTGGCCAACTGACCACTGTTTTGGGTCTTCACTCTGTTGAAGGTCTTATTTGGTGTTTTATCTTACTTACTCCAATTTGTTCAAGGACAGTAATCACATTTTCCCTTCACAGTGCAGAAGCAGAAATAGTATCCAGTTCATAACTTCAGCATAATTGATACTAGTAATTTAACTTGCAAAGGAAAAGAAAGATGCCTCTCACTGTCATTACAGGAAAGACAGCTTGCTTCAGATCTTATTGAATTAAGAATTCATCAATTGACATCTGGCAAGATGACAACGGGGCAGTTTGGTTCATAAGACCCTCTGTGAAAGAGAACACCCATAAAGACTCTCGCCCCCCCCCCGGGGGGCTGCGGTTCTCACCATTGCCAGCCTGCTCTTCAAACGCTGCTTGGCCGCTGCCTCAGCCGCAGATGCCACCACCGCTGCTGCTGCCATCCCCGCTGCTCCCACCTGAGGTGACCCACAGCTCCTGGACCCGTGAAGCCCCCCACCAAGCCACCGCTGCTGCCACTGCCGTGCCCCACTCCTCACTTGGTCACCCAGCTCGTGGAGATCCTCCTACGCACAGAACTGCTGAAGCAGCGGCTGTCACTGCTACCACCGTTGCCTGCTCCCTCCCGCCCTGGGCAGCCCTCAACTCCCACCCAGCCGGGCCCAAGTAGCCCAGTGGTACACTGGCCTGCATTGCCTGGCAGTCTCGCATTCTACTTCGCTCAGCTTGACCAGGCTGCAGCAGAAAAAGAGATCAGCTGGAGCAGTGAAACCAGCTCCATCCAGCTCGGCCGTCTCCAAGCTTGGTATCCAAGGTAACAACATCAAAATGGGAGGGACAGAAGCCCCCCACTCCCCATGCTAGATAGACACAGGCCAGATCTGAGTGGCAGATTTGGCAGGCAGCCCGGATCTGATCCACTCTCCACACCAGGCCAGGGACAACTGACCCTAACTGTGAGCAACTCCACCAACCTGCAATGAGGGATAGAAATCAGAGCTGAAAGGATATTGGAAGACAGTGTGGCAATTTCTGAAAGAACTAGAAATTGACCTTCCATATGGCCCAGCAATTCCCCTATTGGAAATATACCCAGAGGAACTCAGATCATTCTTCAAAAAAGATACCTGCACACGTATGTTTGTTGCAGCTCTATTCACAATAGCAAAAAACATGGAACTAACCATGTTGCCAATCGAAACTGGACTGGATTAAAAAAATGTGGTACATATACACAATGAAATACTATCCAGCCACAAAGCCACAAAGAAAGACAAATATATGGACTTTGCAGCAACTTGGATGGATTTGGAGTCAATCATATTCAGTGATTTATCACAGAAACAAAGAATAAAGTTCCATATGTTCTCACTCATAAATGGACCTTGAATAATTATAATGCTATGGGAAGGCAATTGGCAGTGGTGGGAAACTGTCAGGGGAGGGGGTGAGATTGGCAGTTGAGGGAAACTTCTAGGGGAGGGAGGGGCATACCTCATCAATAAGGGTACCTGAATGATCAATGTTTATGTACCTAACCCTGAAATGTACCTCACATCTTTATAATAAAAATTTTTTTTTAAATAAATTTACTCCTAAAAAAAGATTGTAAAAAAGGCAAATGATGTAACATACTTGATAAGTTTATATAGAAATTTTCCACCACATTATGAATTCATGCAATTAAAATACACTGACAAGTCATATATTGCAAAATTTTATGTACCTAATTCAACAAAATAACAAATCCATTTAAACAATTTAAAAAGAATTCATCAATTAATAACAGTGCCTAACATCTGAAGTATAGCTTTACTCAATCATTTTAATAAATGTTAGTGAGGTGAGTTCCAGTTACTTTTATAAGCCTGATAAATATTCTGGCTCACACATTTGTTTAAATTGCATGTTTGTTTTATGCTGGGGCTAAAAATAATCCCCATAGTCTCTCCACCACTGTCCACATTTTTGTGTTTCTTCCACCAAAAGTCAAAATGAAAAAAATTCAAAAGTCCAGTTAGTTATTGTAAATATAGATGAAAACAAAACATTATGAGCAGCATCTTCCTCTTACAGATTGAGCATAGTTTTCAAAGACTTCTTAGAGAATTAGTAGTTCTATTGCCACTTGCTTCTATATGCTGCTCCTGGGGATCTTTTTTATGAATTTAAGTGTTGTTTCCATATGATTCGTGATTAATATAAACAGCAGAAGCCTGATTGTGAATAAGTGACACACAGAACAGTTTCAACCCTCCTATCAAACATATGCCATTGTTGCCATTATCTAATGCTATGTGACAAATAGCTCTAAAATTTAGTGGCTAAAATAGCCATAATTTATTATCCCTCATAATTCTGAGGCTTTATTGAGGCTAGCTGCATAATCTTCTCTTAGAGTCTGTCACACCTTCAAAAAGTTGTAATCAAATGCCGATTGGAGCTGAAGTCAACTGTAGACTCAGTTGGGTCGAGGGTTTAAGAGGCTTCTTCACTCCTATCTGTGACACTTCAGTTGGTGTGACTGGAACTGCTAGGGGCCATCCAGGTCTCTCTCCTGATAGTATCTCTTCAGAACTATTGACAGTTCTTTTACGTGTTTCTTCCATCAAGAGCCAAAATGAAAAAATAACAGTAAAGTTTATATGTGGTTCCAAATATAGAAGAAAACAAACTAATATCAATAGTATCTTTTTTATGTGCCTACTAGCTATTCGGCTTCCTCACAATCTGACAGTCTTAGTACAGTTGAATTTTTTTCTATTTTATTGCCTTCCACAGGATACATGTTCTAAGAGTCCAAAGAGAAGCTGCATGGCTTCTTGTACTCTAACTTGGAAGTCACGCAGCATCTCTTCTGCTCCTTTCCAGTGGCTGTACTGAGATGGCCCCCCAACACAATGTGGACAGGGATTACACAAGAGCAATATCTGTAGCTGTAGATCATTAGGAGGCCATCTTTGTAGACTAATAACCAAACCCATGCAGCTATACATAAGGCCATAACCAAAGAACCATCTTCTTTATCTCTCAGCGTCTTTTGGAACAGATAGTTTCAGGTGGAACTTACATCTATCAGACAGAGAAACTAAAATATGCTGGTAATCAGTGGGGTTACATGCCACAAGCAGCTTGCCCTCACACTCTGCAGGGAAGGTTTGGTGTATTTTATCTACTGAAATGTGAATGAAGATTTACTTACAAGCATGTTTATTGCACAATTATGTATGAAGATAAAAACATTGAGAACAACGTAATTTCCAAGGAAATTATAGCCTAATTAAATTATGGAATAGAAATATAATGGAATGCGTGCCCCCAAAAAGTACTTAAAGATAACTAGGAAGAGTGAGTTCTGGCGTTTTGCTGCACTGTCAGGTAAATACAGGTAACTATCATTTATCATGTATTTGCAAAAAAGGGATTGAAATCATATATAATTTTACATGTGTACATATATGTATACACACACATACATAAATACACATTCATGTATAGAAAAAATGAATTATACATCCAAACATTTACAGTAAGCTTATCTGAATAATAGGATAGTTTTTAAATATACTTTTTGATATTTTTAATATTTTCTAATTTTCAATGAGTTTATTATTTTTATTTTTTTTAATTTTTAAAGAATTCCTTATTGACAGGTCTTTTGCTGGCAAAAAAAGAAGAAAGGAAAAAAGAACAGAAGAAAAGCCTGACCTTAAACTCTGTTGGGAATCTTTTTTTTTTCCACAGCCAAGAAATCAACATTTCATTAAAGTAGTGTTTTTTCTCTTTCAGGCTATACTAAAGTATAATTTGGTACAATGAAATTATGATAATTTTACCTGAAAGCATGTAATGCATTTCAAAATGTAATTAAACTTTCTAACAAGCAGAATAATGCCCCAACTCAGAGTTTATGGTTTCAACTCCAAGAAGGCAAATGGACACACATGTTCTCTCCTCTATGCAAAATTTCACTAAAATGATTGAAAAACAGTGGGAGAGAAAAGTAGAGCAACATTAGAAAACCAAAAATGTTGCTACTGCAGACCAAAAATGTCAGTGGCCCACTAGTAGAAATAGCTGGAGAAAGCACAGTGCAAAACATCAGAAACAAGCACAAGAACATAGAGAGAGGGAAAAGAATAGATAGAAAGTACTTGGTATAGAACTTAGACTATAGTAAGCAAATCAGTAAATAATATGATTATTGTTACTATAGTATGCCATTTGCTCAAGACTCTTGCAAGTCCATGGTTGTTTATCAAATTTTCTGTTATATAGCTTCAACTGGAGGGCCCCCAGACATCTCAGAATCAACATGTTCGTTGTTGATGAACAAACAAACTCATTATAGTTCTTCCCAAGACTTGCCTCTCTTTACTTCCTGATAAACCCAAGCTAAAAGCCTTGTGTGTCATTCTTACCACCTCTCTATCCATCAGTCACTACATCCCACCAATTACCACCTCATGATTCTTTCTATACATGTTCTTCTTCACATTCTCATTTTCATGACTCAAGTTTTGGTCAATGTTATCGCACAACAAAATTTTTCATATTTTCTCCAGTCTTGATCCTTAATGGTTTACTTCCTATTTATTTGCCTTTATCATTTCTGATTTTGTGTTTACTCCTTTATATTTATTTTTAGTTCCATAAGTAATAAATAAATACTTTTTATTTTAAATTTAGAATCATGTAGATAAAAAACAATATTCCATCAAATTTCAAGTTCATTGAAGGAGCTTCCAAAGCAAAGGGTTATTAACATAGAACAACCAAGATGAAGTCAGAGGTTTATATGATACAGTATCATTTTCTGGCTCCAACACATGAAACTGCTTGGTATAGTTGAAATTTGATACTTTCTTTTTTCTCTCTTTTTTATTATTTTTATTATTTACTATTTATTTATCTTTAAAATATGGGGACAATTCAGGGTCAGGTATATACGTGGTCATCACGCAGGTAAAATGTGAGTACCCTTATTGAGGTTATGTGTTCCTTCCCCTGGGCGTATCCCTCTACTGCCAATTCCTTTCTTATAGTATGATAAATGTTCAGGGTCTGCTTATGAGTGAGTACATGTGGTACTCAGATCTTTGTTTCTGTGATCAATCACTGAGTATTATAGACTCTAATTCCATCCAGGTTGCTGTAAAGTTCATAATTTTGTTTTTCTTTATGGCTGCATAATATTCCATGCATGAAAATGTACCACATCTTCTCTATCCAGTCCACTTTAGATACTTTCATTTGTTGCCTGTTCTCACCTGAGAAGCCAAGTCTGCACTAACCCTGCATCTGCAGGCCAACCCACCCTCACCTCCACATCAAATGATTATCTGCAATCTCTGAAAATCATGAGAAACTAAGTCTGAATGTCTCATTTTTCCAGAAAAAGATGTCATAGAAAAATGAATCAAAAAAGGAAGTTTTAAATAAAAAATAAAAAGACCTCACGATTTAATAGACCTTTAATGATTGAATTAGTACACTGGCAGAAGGGGCAGGAGTCAGGTGAAGAGACAGTTTATGTGGTAAAGATAATAATGTAAAGCTGTGTAAGATTTAAGGTAATGGACTGAAAACTGAAACATATCTAGAGATAAATGCACTTTATTAAAACATATTTCTAAAACTACAACCTTTCACTGTTTCTGCCAAACATGGGAGCCAGAATCTTGATTTCAGTAATCACTGAGAAACCCTCACATCCCATTATATAGTTCTTAAATCTCAAAGTATGTGGCAGGGCAGTAAGAATGACCATTATTAGTAAAACAAACAACAACAGATGCTGGTGAGGATGCGAAGAAAAAGACTTCTACACTGTTGGTGGGAATGCAAACTAGTGCAACCTCTTTGGAAGACAGTATGGCGATTTCTGAAAGAACTAGAAATTGGCCTTCCATATGACCCAGTAATTCCTCTATTGGGAATATACCCGTAGAAACTCAAGTCATTCTTCCAAAGAGATTCCTGCATATGCATGTTTGTTGCAGCTCTATTCACAATAGCAAAAACATGGAAATAACCATGCTGCCCATTGAAGCTGGACTGGAATTTTTTAAATGTGGTAAATATTCACAATGGAATATTATGCAGTCAAAAGAAGGACAAACATATGGACTTCGCAGCAACTTGGATGGATTTAGAGTCTATCATACTCAGTGATCTATCACAGAAACAAAGAACAGAGTGCCATATGCCCTCACTCATCAGCAAACCTTGAACAATTATCATAATACTATAAGAAAGAGATTGGCAGTAGTGGGAAACTGCCAGGGGAATAGGGGTAGGATTGGCAGTTGAGGGAAACTGCCAGGGAAGGGAAAGGCACATCTCATCAACCAGGGTAACTGCATAATGAACATTTGTATACCTAACCCTGAAATGTAACCTACATCTCTAAAATAAGGAAAAAAAAGAAAGAAATCTTTAACTCTGAACTTTTTTGAATGTCAAAAGGACTTGTGGACAGTAACCAAACTCATATTCTGAAATGATAATTATATGCTGTTTAATATATACACTTACACAACAGACACACAAAAAATAGGTTGCTTTTCTATTTTGCAAATAATAAAAGATAATGAGTTCTGAGATCAGTATTTACTCCTCACTTAGGAACTAGTAGCAATCCTTTGCCAATATGACTGGGATAAGTCCATGCTGCCTCCTCTGGAATCTCTTCCACGTGTTCCATATCACTGTTGTCCCAAATCCATGTGCATTCCTGTTTCAGAATTAATATTATTAAGTCTTAGTGTGTTTAGTACTAATTCAAAGTGTAGTTTTCGAGACTGGGCACAGTGGCTCATGCCTATAATCCCAGCACTTTGGAAGACCGATGCTGGAGGACAGCTTGAGCCGAGGAGTTCAAGACCTGCCTAGGCAACATAAAGAGACCTCATCTCTACAAAAAAATAATAATAATCAAAATAATTAGCTGGGTATGGTGGCATGCACCTGTAGTCCCAACTACTCAAGAGCTGAGATAGGAGAATCACTTAATTCCAGGAGGTTGAACCTGCAGTGAGCTGTGATCGTGCCACTGCACTCCAGCCTGCATGACAGGAGACTCCGACAACAGAAAGGAAAAAAAAGTGCAGTTTTTGAAGATAAGTCTGTACTTTTCATGTGCAGATTGAAGCACAACACTAGCTTTGTGTCTGGTCTACACAATTTCCTCAAGGATATCCAGTCTTCTGTTCTGCTGTCTGGATTTATTCCTGGCCTGTGTCATCTGTCATGTTTTTCAGAACTTTGGCAAGAAAACAGTTTTTCTCTTGGCGCCCAGGCTGAAAACAGATCTTTATGGTGATGATCCCTTAGAAATACTGCCTAGCATATCATGGAAAGGGTTACCTCTGTATATTGTTGATAAATCACTTCCTGCCCATCTGCTCATGTATTAGAGAAGAATTAAATAGGCAATATACAATATTGAAATTAGAGTTAACGAATACATAAGAAAGGTATTACATGTTTAGTAAATGCACACGTTTTTATCGTGGCCATTAATGGAACAGTGAGAGAACTTTCTCTAAGCCTGAAACTACACATGTGGACTTGCCCACCACATGACCTCTCTCTACAAGTGGAAGAGAGGAAGCAGCCAGGAGACCAGAGTGACAGTTTTTTGTGAAGTTAATTAGAATCAGCATTATAAACAGACTGACGGTGAGCTTATAACAATATCGATGGGGCATGTTCAGCCCGTGGTCCACAGACCACATAAGGCCCAGGACAACAAGTAATGTAGCCTCATAAAATCTTTTAACATTATGTGTTTTTTAGTATTTATTTTCTTTGTGATCCCATGTGTAGTTCTATTTCTGAAGTTTACAATCACGCCTGAGTCATGACATTGCTTTTTGGTAGCACATACATTTGTGAGCAGTTGTTTTCAATTATGAAGCACACAAAGAGCAAAAGTTGAACAAACATTTCTGATGAGCACCTTGAGAACTCACTAAGAATTGTGACCACTTCCATTGAACCAGACATTGATAGATTAGTTTTACAAAAATAAGGTCGAATTTCCCACAAGTTTAATATTGTTCTTATTTTTCTAAACTTTATCACAAAAATATTTTTAAAGAAGTCTTATTATGTATATATACAAACTATATTATACAATTTATGTGCAACCCAAGACAATTCCTCTTTACTCAGTATAGGCCGGGGAATCCAAAAGACTGAAAATCCCAATCTAGATCCAATAATCGACTTGAGGCTCAACAATCAGCCATGCCACATTCCACTTTAACCAACCAATTCTGAAATAAAAAGCCAATCACGTTTTTCTCTTGTCTTTATTAGCTTCATCTTTAATTTTGGTCTGAAAAGTCTTCGCCTACAACCAAGTAAATCCTTAATACTTACAAATTGTGAGGTGGTCTTTACCTTAACAATCAATCTGCCTAACAGTCTTTCTTTTTCTTTCCTGAGTGACAATCTCTAATCAGAGAACTTCTTCAGTGTGGTTGTCAACTTTTCAGAAACTGTGGACTATTTCAAATAATCTTCAAACTTCTGATCACATTTTCCTTGCTAATGCATGCTGACCAGAGTTATCCGCTAATACTTGATTTTTATGACCACTGATTACTACAATTTATCATTTCCTTTGATTTTCACTAAAACCATGTACATTCCTCAGTGTGAAAAAAATAGTAGGCTCTGGATTATATTTGTTGTTTAGTTTATTTTGCAGTAGTTTTTATTGGATCAAATTAGATGTTATATATGATCGTATTTAAGAAATATATAAAAAGACTGTGCAAATGTACTACAATATTTTCACTTTAATTAAGTTTAAGAATTCTATTGACAGATATAGAAAAATGAGAGAAAAAGTGACTGAGTGATCACTGTGCTTGAACGTTATCATTTTACTGTGAGTACTTTAGCTCTTTGACAACTGTGGCGTTTGTTTTCATGGCTTTTTGCCAATAGGACCACAGTCACACCTCTAAGTGGAATTTTCATGCTAAAACTATGAAAAACCTAGTGTCCTTTTCCCAACCTAAAATTATATAGCAGATGGTGAGAATGACTCAAAATAAATTTGTTGGATCAATTTTTTAAAAGTCAAAAACAATCAACCAGACTGTTGACTACCTTGGCACTGAGCCTTTGTGGATGATTGGAAGGAATTGTCACTGCATGAATATGTAAATAATTACAATTGAACTATGCAAGGGTGGAGGGGATATTTTGAGTTATGAAATGGCTTTCCAAGCTTTTATCAATGTCTTAATAGTGCCACCTGACTTCCTTAGAACAAAAGGACATTTACTTTCTAATTTTTCTTGATATCATTTTCTTTTTTTTTTAATGCTTTATTTTAAAGATGTGGGGTACAGTTCAGGGTTAAGTATACAAATGTTCATTAGGCAGGTACCCTTTTTGATGAGGTGTGCACGCCCGTCTCTCTGCAGAATTCTACTACTGCCAATCCTGTCACCCCTGCTAGCAATTTCCCACTACTGACAATCCTTTCCTTAGAGTATTACAATAATTGTTCAAGGTCCACTTATGAGTGAGAACATGTGATACTTAGATCTTTGCTTCTGTGATAGATCATTCAGTATTATAGACTCCAAGTCCATCCAAATTGCAAGAAATTCATAATTTTGTCCTTCTTTATGGCTGCATAATATTCCATTGTGTATATGTACCAATATTTTTCTTATCCAGTCCTCTTTCGATGGGCAGTATGGTTGGTTTCAGGTTTTTGCTATTGTGAACAATGCTGCAATAAACATGTGTGTGCAGGTATCTTTTTCACAGAGTGATTGAGTTCCTCCGGGTATATTCCCAGTAGGGGGATTGTGGGGTCATATGGAAAGTCTATTTTTATACCTTTTAGGAATCAGCAGAGGTTGTACTAGTTTATACTCCCACCAATAGTGTAGAAGTGTTCCTTTTTCCCCGCATGCTCTCCAGCATCTGTTGTTTTTTAAATTATTAATGATGGCCATCCCGACTGGAGTTAGGTGATACCTTAGTGTGGTTCTGGTTTGCATTTTTTTGGTGACTAGTGAGGCTGAGCATTTTTTCATGTATCTGTTGGCTGCTCCTATGTCTTCTTTGGAGAAGTGCCTACTCATATCTTTTGCTCATTTTGTAATGGGGCTGTTTATTTTTTTCTTTTCAGCACATTTGAGTTCCTTGTGGATCCTAGATTTTAGGCCTTTGTCAGATATACAGTTGGCAAATATTTTTTCCCACTTTGTGGGCTATCTCCCTGCTCTTTTTATGGATTCTTTGGCTTTGCAGAATCTTGCAAATTTGAAGAGGTCCCACTTATCTATCTTATCTCTTATGGCATGGGCACTTGGGGTTTTGATCAGAAATTGGTTGCCAGTTCCAATGTCTCCTGCATTTTCTAAGGTTCTTATAGTTTGAGATTTTACATTTAGGTCTTTGATCCATTTAAAGTTGACTTTTATGAATGGTGATAGGTAGAGGTCTTATTTTAATCTTCTGCATGTGATCAGTCAGTTTCCCAGTTAAAAGCCTCCTTGCATTGATAAAGGACTTTGGCAAAGTCTCAGGATATAAAAGACAGTCGTATTTTTAGACATCAACAACAAAAAACAGAAACCTAAATAAAAAGCACAATCCCATTCACAATAGCCACAAGAAAAATCAAATACCTTGACATCTTCCTAACCAGAGACGTGAAAGACCCTTACAATGAAAACTACAAAACACTGTTCAAAGAAATCAAAGATGTCACAGACAAATGGAAAAATATCCCATGCTCATGGATTAGAAGAATCAACATTGTTAAGATATCCATTCTTCCCAAGGCAATCTACAGATTTAATGTAATACTAATGAAATTACCAGCAGCATTCTTCTGAGACCTGGAATCGACAATACAGAAATTCCTATGGAAACATAAACAACCATGAATAGACAAAACAATCCCCAACAGTGGTGTGTGGGGGGGAAGCAGGAGGTATCACACTCCCAGACTTTAAACTTTATTAAAAAGCTACAATAATCAAAACATCGTGGTATTGTTACAAGAACAAGCATACAAACCAATGGAACAAGATAGAGATTTCAGAAGCAAAACCTCAATTTCTCAACCAACTCATCTTCAACGAAGACTTCACCACCATCCCTGGGGAGTGGAGAACCTATTCAGTAAATGGTGCTAGGAAAACTGGCTGACCATATGCAGAAGATAGCGTTTTCTTTTAACAGTTGAGCAATGACTTCTGCATAAATCAACAATTTTCAGAGCTCTAAAGACCATAAGAGGTCATATTATCCTACTCTTTGTAGAAGACAAAACGAGGCTAAGTACGATTAAAGATATGAAGTGACTTGTTCACTCCAAGCAGAACCTTCCATTACCAAACTTTTTCTAAAATCCTCTTTTTTGCCTAAGTATAATATTTTTATTAGACTTATTAAGTCACTTAAATTAACAGTACATAGCTAGCATTAATTCTCAACATTTATTTCTCGACTCTATTTACCTTAATTAAATAAGTTAAAATAAATAAAATTAATTAAGAAATTCATACAATACAGGCAGTTATTGACTAGAAATTGCCTCCAAATATGCTCAGAGAACACCAGGGAGATAGATTATCAAAGTTTCTAGACAAAGAATAATATTTAGGACCTAGGAAAGAAAGCAGAACTCTTAGTTCTTAAGTAAACTGTGGGAAATTTCAGGAATCTTGCTTCTATGTCTGAGACCCTTCGGTGCGTGAGTATCAGGAAGTCCTAGAAAGTATTCCCATCTGATCCTTCAAGGTCAAAGCCACAGATGGAGAGCTTAGTTTTTTCCCACTTGTATTACAGTTTGCTGTGAAAGGTGCAGGAATTCAACAGTAGGGATCTAACAGTTATTATTCCTCACAGATGCTAATCTCTGTGAAAAAAGAAACAAATCACACATACCTCCCGTATTAGTTTCCTGTTGCTGTGTAATAAGCCATAAACACAATGGCTTCAGCCGGGCTCGGTGGCTCAGCCTGTAATCCCGCGCCTTTGGGAGGCTGAGGTGAGTGGATTGCCTGAGCCCGCGGGTTCGAGACCCGCCTGGGCAGAGAGACCTCATCTCTACAACAAATCAAAAAATCAGCCAGGCGTGGTAGCGCATGCCTGTAATTCCGGCTACTCGGAAGGCTGAGGAGGAAGGATCGCCGGAGCCCAGCAGGTCGAGGCTGCAGTGGCCGGGAGCGGCCACTGCACTCCAGTCTGGGCGACAGAGTGAGACTCCAACTCAAAAAAAAAAAAAAAAAAAAAAAACAAAAAAAAAGACCACAATGGCTTAAAACAATATAAACTTCTTTTTTTTTTCTGAGTTGGAGTCTCACTCTGTCGCCCAGACTGGAGTGCAGTGGCCGCTCCCGGCCACCGCAGCCTCCACCTGCTGGGCTCCGGCGATCCTTCCGCCTCAGCCTTCTGAGTAGCCAGAATTACAGGCATGCGCTACCACGCCCGGCTGACTTTTTGATTTATTGTAGAGATGAGGTCTCGCCTGCCCAGACGGGTCTGGGACCCGCGGGCTCAGGCAAACCTCTCACCTCAGCCTCCCAAAGGCCCAGAATTACAGGCTGAGCCACCGAGCCCGGCAATATAAACTTATTATCTTGCAGGTCTAGAGATCAGAAGTCTAAAATCAATTTCACTGGGTTAAAGTCAAGGTGTCAGCATGGCTAGTTTCTTCTGGAGGCTCTGAAGGAGGATCTGTTGGGTTTTGGTGGTGGTGTTGCTTTTCTTTTTGTGTTTTTCTATTTCTACGGACTGTCTGCATGCCTTAGCTCATGGCCCCTTCCTCCATTTTCAAAGCCAGGAGTGTAACATCTCTTCTCCTCTCTGGTCTCTGCTTCTATTCTTATACCTTATCTCTCTAGCTCTGACCTTCTTGCCGGCCCCTTGCAAGGACCGATGTGGTTACATTGGGTCCATTCAGAAAATTCATGATAATATTCCCATCTCAAGATCCTTAACTTAAACACAACTGTAAAGTCCCAATGATAACATAACCACAGTTTCCAGAGTTTAAGAAATTTACATCTTTGGAAGACCATGATTCAGTCTATCACACTTTACTACATCCCTGTGTCAGGATCTCAATGCCAGAAAGATAGAAGTTATATTTTCTAAAGGAATGTGGTGATCAGGATATGAAACTATCCTTACTTTTTCTACTTTCTCCAGCTGTATCAGGCCAAGAAAGAACATCTAAGAACTGGAGAAGCAAGTTGCCATGTTGTAAATAGGCCTATGGAGAGGCTCCCATAGAGAGATAAGGAGCTGATGTTTCCAGTCAAGGCTGGTGGCCTGCCATCAGTTACATTGGGAGGGGATTCTCATCCAGTCAAGTCTTGGAGTGACTACAGTCTCAGCTTTAAAACAGACTCTGTGGCAAATTATCCAACTAAGCCACATGTGGATGCCTGATTCTCAGAAATTGTGAAATAACATGTATATAATTTTAGAAAAAACTTGAACTGTCAAATTTAAAGGCCCATCAATAGAGCTGAACAAAAAGTTCTAGAATTACAATTAAAACATGAAAGATTTATTTGAAAAAAACAAGAAAAAAGTTCTAAAGCAAGTGAAACCATAAGTCCTGACATTTCTTTATGACTAACTAATCTATCTTTCAGATATGTGGGGAAAGAGGCAAGAGGATTGTCTGAGTCTATGGGTTTGAGACCTCGTCTCCACAATATATAAAAAATAAGCTAGGCAAGGTAGCTGCCCCTGTAGTTCTGGCTACTTGGAAGGCTAAGGTGGAAGAATCACCTGAGCCCAGCAGGTCGAGGCTGCCATGGCCAGAAGCATGCCACTGCACTCTAGCCTGGGCAACAGAGTGAGACTCTGACTCAAAAATAAATAAATACATAAAATACAAAATATGAAACCTGTATACAATTATTTCTCTAATGAAATCATTACTATGTAAGGCATGAATGGAGGAAAAAAAGGAAGAAAAAACTAACAGGAAGTAAATGCTTCGTATATCTATACATTATGCATTCACTGGCAATGACAGACTTGTCATTGTGTTTGAAGTCCTGTATACAAACACAGGACTTAGAATAAAGGAGGTCTATTATACCAAAAACTCTTTGCAAATTTCACACAAAAAAATTTCTAAATTAAGTCTAGCCATTGACTATTAAGTTTGATTCTTAGAATGTTATAAAAGAGGAAATCAAAATCTAGTGCAATTTCTTTAGAGTTTTCTACTTTTTAATAATTAAGACTATGCTTTCACACAAATACTACACTGATACATCGAGATCATTTCATAAAGACTACAACCAAATCCGTACTAAATTTAGAACTGTCGTGTTCTGGTGAAAAACTCTATTTTTAATTAATAGTACCAGAACAATGTAATACACCTTAGAAGTGAGTTTCCTCTTAATGATGCTTAATAGATATTCTCTTCTTTTTTTATACTGAATCTAAGTTCTAACAATGTAATCTCTGACAGCAGGGAATAAGAAAGAAGATAAAAATTACTTAATATGGGAAAAATTGGCAAAGACAATTAAAAAAATTATGCTGAGGAAATTGTGATTCAAGTAAAAATTGAATCAGGTATTCCTGAAACATCCAGAGAGCAATTCAGTATTTTGGAGAAACATAAGAAAACTAAAGCTTGTTATCAAGAAGACAATGGCTCAGTAGACAATTTAGTAATGTCCATCAAAATTTTAAATGCACAAATACAATGAACCAGCAATTCAACTTCTAGAAATTAATGATAAAGGAGCATACAAATGATATAAAGTTATATGCAGAGTGTTATATTTATTGGAAAATTGGTCATACTAGCTAAATATTGAAAATAGTTTAATATCCATTAAAAGGAGTCACTCATTATATCACATATATATTGACTAAGAGCTCTCATTTATTAAAAATAAATGAGTTTAATCTATGTGTATTGACATGGAAAGGTATCCATGGTATTAACAAGCAAAAAAGCAACCTGAAGAACATTACATAAATATGACCTCCCTGAAATATTCTCCTCACATCTACATGGTTTGCTTTCTCCCTTTTAGTCCAGGCACAAAAGTCATCTTCACAGAAGGGCCTTTCTTCACCACCCACATGAAATATAAACACCTACACACAACTACCACCACCACCACTATGACTTTCCATGTTCTAATTTACTTTAGTTTTCTTTTGTCACCTTGTATGTTTTTTTTTTTCCATTATCTGACTTCTCCTTGAACAATATAAGCTTCATGAAAGCAGAGACTTGGTCTGTATTTCCAGGTTCTAAAGCACAACCTGGTGCATAATAGGAAAGCCATTGCTATTTGTTGAAAGAGTAAATGAATTAATGAATGCCTATTAGCAGATGAATGAAGTAAAGTACCAAAGAGTTAAATGGTTAACCTGAATCCCTGCAGCTAGTGAGAGCTGATGTTACTATTATCCTAACTCTGAGCATGTGCTCTTAACTAGTTTATGATACAACATGCCCCAAAATATTCTCATTCTTCTTTCTCTTCTTTCCTATTTCCTCTCTTCCCTTTCATAAAAATGTGGCGCTAAGTATTTTGTTGTTATATTTCCTAGTTCATGACACATTGTCATCATCATCTCCATAATGTTCTATTTCTATTTATTTTTCCCTTTTCCTTGCGAGCTCTCACTGTAGTATGTTGAAGTATGTACTTAGATATGTATGTCTCTTGAAAATTATGTAGTCCTATTGAGCATGTGTGTTTTTAACAGCTTTTTATATCTCATTTTGTTTTCTAGTTTTTTCACTCATGTTTAGCCCATATTCTGAATATCTATTGCTTGTTCTGAGAAGCCTCACATATGCTATGAAATGTCACTGGGCAGTTTGTATACTTTATTTTTACAGAACATCTTCTAAAAAGGGGACTCCAGAAGTGCTCATTTTCTGCCTTCCACACCATCTTGTCCTTACTTACCCATCACTGCGAATACCTGGGATCAAAATAACTTATGGGAATTCTTCTCTGAGCACATTCTTCCCCATTTCCATTCTTCGACTTTTGATCGTACTAGTCTACATCCTACAATGCTTCCTGAAGCAGGTGGGACTTTGTTAGCAGAGTTGAGAAAACTGCAATTATCTTAACAACTTTATCCTGTCGATATAATTCAGCTTCACCAGGCAAAGCAATGCTCGAAATAGGACAGAAGTAACATCTCCACAACCACTTAATCTTTGGCTTCACTACTAAGGTGGCCAGCAAGGGCGCCAATTAGTAGTAGATCTGAAAGTGGATTTAGATAGCTTTTACAAACTCTGCTAAAGATCACAGGAAGAAAAGAAAAGGAGGCAGGAGAATGTCTCAGGTTTATTTCTTTGATTAAAAAAAAACCAGACGTTCTCTCCTTCAGGCATTTAACTTTCTATCATAAAAAAGAAAAAGACAGGAAAACTGAAAAAGAAGTTACCAACCACATGTTATTTTTATTTCATAAAGCACTGGTAGACATCCTCAAATGACTCAAACTCATTTAAATTCATTGAGTTTTTATTATCTACTTTCTAATCTGTCTTTTATAGTAATATCATGAGGCTAGATATCTAAATCTTTCTTCTAAACACCTTTAATTTAGGATATATAGAGAGCATTAAAGAATCAAAACCATAAACATATTTTGCCTGTACCATTTAGTGGAATCATTATTATCATACAGTAAGGTTGTGAGTCTTGTTCTTTCATTATTTCTAATGTATTTGCATACCTGTTTTGTTTTTCACTTATCAAATATATTTTCTTATTGTTCCATGAAAACTTTCCTTGATGGAGTCATTAATTATAATTATGAAATGATGAAAACATCATGAAATTGAATAGGCTAAAACTATTGACATTTTATCCAATTTGACTCCTTGATTTGATTTTGAAATAGGTATACTGGAAGTAAAATGTTTTCTCATCCTGTTACTTCCTAGCTATGCGTTTTGGGGCAAGTTACTATCTTCAGCCTCAATTTGATCATCTGCTGTAAACTCGACTAAGTGTTACCTCATATCTAGGTTGACTGTACAACAGAAGTAAATCTTGTTTATCAAAACAATAAAGAAAACAGCAGTAATGGAGTGGGTAGAAATTATTGTAATTTTTTACACTAGAATTTTAATGTCATGTTAACAAAAAATATAATATAAATAAAATGTACGGAATGGTAAATGAAGATAGTGTATAAAAACAACTACAAAATAATGATGCTAATAAAATATGGCAGAATACTATATTTTGGAACCACTTTTCTGTATTACTATAGCACTCATGCAATATGGTGTCTCTAGAGATAATGTAAGACTATCATTTTTCTTTATAAGCTGCAATTTTTTCTCTATAATTTTCCAAGCTAACCTAACGTGCTTACATTTTAATCTTGAGATATATAAAATAGATAAGCAGTAATAATATCACAATTTGGAGTTAACTGAAAGTCGTGTTTTTCTTAACCACTTTATGCTGTCAGATAAGCTAGTTTTGTATAACAAAAATTATATACACACACATATACATAAATTATACATGTGTACTGGGGGGTGCCAAAAAAAGTATACACATTTTAAGTGATGTTAAGAGATGTTCGTTGTAATCAGAGATGGACACTGATGGTAACCACTTTGAGCACCTCTTGTAATTGCAGAAGTCAAATGTAACTTGTACTCATCTTTTGTTATCAGTATACATTGAGTATTGCATTTTTAATACAGCTTTTCCTTCATTAAAATGTACGCGTTTTTTGGCAACCTCTGCATATGATTTCTTTTGTTTTAGAAAATACGATCATTGCAAAAACTTGTCCAAGTGTATGTATGCCTTTTATTGGAAATCCACTATAATTAGTGATGTAGCAAAAGAAAGATGCTCCAAGAAAAAAAATTAGAAGTATTTTTTGCATCTAATACATAATTAGAAAGCATTGCTGGGCAACCTCTTTGGGTCCCCTCGCACTGTGGGAGATTTTCTGTCCTCTTAATAAATCCTGCTTAAAAAAAAAAAAAAGATGCATTGCTCTAGTTGTTATTTTCATAAAGCAGTCTCCTTTTCTTTCAGCCATCTAAGACACAGAGAATCCCAAGCACAAGTAAGTGGCATCCAGCCCCTCATCAAGCATTTATTCCCCACAAATGCCTTTTGAATGAAGGGGAAGAAGCTAAGGAAGGAGAGCTGTGATGACATAGTTTTGGTATTATGATTTATCATGCATATCCAGCTTCCACTTTCCCCTTGAAATCTTTTTTATTGTTTTTCTTATACTACCTAATATATGAAATTTACCACACCCTTTTCAAAATCTCATAGACTTTTAAAAGAACACAAAGCTTTATCTTCAGTCCCTGGGTATTTTTTTTTTTTTTTTTCATGTCAGAAAGCAGGATTTATTGAGAGGACAGAGAAGTTCCCACAGTGGGAGAGGACCTGGAGGGGTTGCCCCAGACCTTGGATTTTTTTAACCCAGTTCCTAATATAACTTCCTGAGTCAGAAGTAAGAGCCACTAAATGGAAACTGTAGAGTTATTATATATATTGGCTTTTACCCACAGTTCTTGGTTCACAACTCCCACAGCCCTTGTTACAACCCTTTGTTATAATGTTGGGTGTGGATTAAGCCTCCAGGGCAGGCCTCAGAAACAGAATCTCTCCAACCTTCTCCTGACCCCTTTTCACTTGCCCCCAAGGCAGGACTCCAATCATCCTTGTCCCCTGCCTTCTGATTTTGAGTCTTAAGACCCTCCCCAGAGAAGGTCTCACTTGATACCCTGAATAATGATGTCATAAAGTTTCCATAAATAACCAAAGAGGACTTGGTTCAGGGAGCTTCCAGATAGCTGAACACGTGGAGGTTCCTGGAGGATTGCCTTCCCCTTTCCCCATACCTCACCCTACGCATCTCTTTATCTGTATCTTTTGTAATATCCTTTATAATAAACCAGTAAATATAAGTAAGCACTTCCCTGAGTTCTGTGAGTCACTCCCACAAATTAATCAAATCAAAGAAGGAATCTGGGAATCCCAGCTTGAAGCTGGTTGGTCAGAAGTTCTGGAGGCCCAGACTTATGATTGATGTCTGAAGTTGGTACAGTCTCGGGGACTGAGCCCTCAATTGTGGGATCTGACACTTTCTCCAGGTAGACAGTATTAGAATTTACTTGGAGGACAAACAGCTGATGTTTGCTGCTTGATGGTGGGGAGAAACCCTCACATTTGGTTTTTTCTGTGTTGATGATTGTTGTGGTGTGAGAACAGAGGAAAAAACTGTTTGGGAGGATTTTCTTAAAGGAAGTACCCTCTGAAACTAAGGCACATTGGTTGTCAGGCATTGCAATATTTTTGTTCTCCACTCACAAATTTTTAAACCACTGCATACTTGACTCAATGCTTCAACAAAAGCATCTGATACCATCTAACATTAACTCTTTCAACTTCACTATTTATCTTCTCTCCTATCTCAAATGCAAAATTGTCTTCTTCCCTGGCAAGTGTATCTTCTCAACCTGTATTACTGACCCCATCCCTT
Source organism: Cephalopachus bancanus (assembly GCA_027257055.1). NCBI lineage: Eukaryota > Metazoa > Chordata > Mammalia > Primates > Tarsiidae > Cephalopachus > Cephalopachus bancanus. The sequence goes on along the minus strand of JAPVLO010000024.1, from coordinate 6,934,572 downwards.
CCTGGTCCAGCAATAATTCCCTTGTCTCCTCTTCCCAATGTATCATTTCAAGTAGCCTATAAATACACTGTGATATGAATATTCATTGATTTGTACTATCCCTTTCAGTACTCCCTATTTCAGTTATATTCCTTTGCCTTGTATGTTTCTGCCCTTCAAGGGCAGAAATCAGATTTTCTTTGAAGTTAAAGTTTCCTCCTGTCTTGAATTGCTTATATTATGTCATCCAAGGAGGGGGAGAAAGGGAAGAAGTGTGTTTGAGTGTAGCACATGTGGACAGAATTCTTCAAGGCTGTGAGCAAGACTGCAGTCAGCAGATTCCAAGGAAGAAACCTGAGAGAGGGAGCAGCAGGACCTCACAAAAGAATAGCTGAACCATTTAGGGATACTGGCAATAAAAATGAGAATTTCCAGCATTAAACAAAAAAATGTGCTCCCCAAATAGGCACAATTCCTCGACCCTGGAATGATAGGGTAGGAAGTTACCAGTGACAGATTGAATTCCTTATTAGTCAGTTGGGATGGGTACTTTGATTCAAATTAAATGGAATAAATTAGTTGTAAATAAAAAAGTAAACACAAATTTTGCTATATATCTTTGGCTTCATTTTCATAATGATAGCAAGCTTCTCATGTTAAAAGATAATCTTAGCCAGGTTCGGTGGCTCAGCCTGTAATCCCGCGCCTTTGGGAGGCTGAGGTGAGTGGATTGCCTGACCCCGCGGGTTCGAGACCCGCCTGGGGAGCGAGACCTCATCTCTACAATAAACCAAAAAATCAGCCGGGCGTGGTAGCGCATGCCTGTAATTCCAGCTACTTGGAAGGCTGAGGCGGAAGGATCGCCGGAGCCCAGCAAGCAAGGCTGCGGTGGCCGGGAGTGGCCACTGCACTCCAGTCTGGGCGACAGAGTGAGACTCCAACTCAAAAAAATAAATAAATAAAATAATCTTTTTTTACCCCATCTGCTTGTCTGTCCCATTTTTATTTTCTTCAAGAGTCTCTCAAATAGCAATCTTTACATACTGCCTCTCTTTTATATAACCCCAACAATTTATCTTCATGTCCCCCATAATCAGGTTTCTACTTCAATTTCATAATGAAAAAATATATTTGCAATGATCACTACTAATCTTCTAGTCGCCAAAACCAATACTCTTTCCCTGCGAACAGACCTCCATGAAATCTCTCTTGTCCTTGTCTTCTTTCTGGAATTTCTCTCTGTGACCCTTATTCTCCTCTCCTCATCCTACCTCTTAACTGATGCTACTTCCTAGGATCTTTGACCCTTCTCAAATGTGTACTCATTCCATATCTGACCTCATTGATTTCCATGACTACTTCAAATATTATGTAAATGCTGATTATGCTTATGTACATGAATATAAATGGGTATATGCATATATATAAAAATATATAAACATATATGTAAAATATATACATATGTCTTCCTATTGCCTGTCCTTCAGCAACAAATCACATACATTACTGCCAAGAAGCTATCTCCAATTTAATTTACTTCTGCCTTGTCAAAACTCATATGTTTTATATTGAACACATCTTTCACTTTTGGAATTGCTTCTCTCTTCTCTTCTTTTATTCCCACTCAGTTAATTGGGAATGACCATCTTGTGGAAGTCATCTCAAGGGTAGCATACAAGGCAAATGAAGACTAGAGTGAGTCAATAAGGCCAGCTTACCATAGGTCATGCAGAGGACTATATTCTGGTTTTCTATTTTTATACCTTCACAGTCAGTGAGAACCAGTAAGAACCCCCATTCTCTCTCTTTCTTCAATTACCAGCTACGTGTCAATGCCCTAGGTGACCTCTGAAGCTACTTGCTGATGATTGCACTGTTAGAGGGCAGACTCTTGTCAGAATCAGTTCCTTAGTAACTATGGGTCCCCTCCCTTACTACCTTCTTATTACATTCAGCTACTGAAATTTCAAGGTTTGTCCACTACAGAATTACTGCCATCTAAGAAATATAGGTATATAAAATAAAATCTTAGCACAATGAAATAACTTACAAGATCACACAGCTAATCATATCAGAAACTGAATTTGTAAATGTGCCCCAGTGATTCCAAAATCCATGTTCTTTCTGCTCACCTGTGACTCATCAGCTCATCAATTTATATAAGAACTTTTTACATTACCACCTATTTATCTAACATCCAAGTATTTAATTCTCCTTTGATCAGGAAGACATATTACCTCTCCTTCCATTTTCTGATGTCATTGCACCTACTCAAAGCAATCAATCAAGCAAACCAAATGTTTGGAACACTTAAAACAATTCATAGTAAAGAAAACATGAGCAAAGAAACATTCAAACCACCTACTTAGTTTATTTCTCAAATATGGATGATCTATATCAGAATTACTGACTGTGCTTGTTAGAAACAGAGATTCTCAGGCTTCATTCCAAACCCAATGCTTTATGAATCTGTGTTTTATTTATTTATTGGAGTACAAATCAAAAAATTAGCTGGGCATGGTGGCACATGCCTGTAGTCCCAGCTCCTCGGGAGCCTGAAGTGGGAAAATCACATTAAGCCCAGGAGATTGAGGCTGCAGTGAGCCATGGTAGTGCCAGTGCATGCCATCCTGGGTGACAGAACAAGACCCTGATTCCAAAAAAAAAAAAATCTCTTAGGCATCCACAGAAATTTTTCACTGCTATCCTTAATCTTTGTCTTTACAAAATTTGAAAGTAATGGATGTCTTAACATAAATACTAAGTTATAAACAAAATAATTTCTGCACTAGAACTCAAGAGTATATTTTCTGAAGTAGCATATTTTCATTTATTTTCTTACTAACCATTATGTGGTAATTAATAACTATTAATATATGAAATAAACATATCACTATGTAAAAAGTTGTTTCAAATGAACATAAGAAGAATGTTTTCTTCTGGAATCCAATTATTTTTGCAAACTATTTTTAACTAAAAAAGATTTGGCATAACTGAGTTTTGAAGGTACTTTGTGTTTTTTAGTTTTTACTGTGAAGGTAATATAGCTAAAACACAATGTAAGTAAACATATATACATAACTGTAAGATGTTGGAACACTATTTATATAATGAATTTGACAGCCAGAGGTGTTTATTTGCAGTGCATGAGCTATACCTTACATACATTTCTCTTCACTTTTTAAAGTGCAAAGAAAACAAATGCCTTTATCATGGGGCTAAATCATATATATAAAGCAAGCACAGTCCGGCCTCCTTTCTGCTAGATTGCTACAGACCATCTGGTTGGCATTTATCCCACATATAGAATGCCAGCATATACCCTGAACAATAAAACATTCACACAGATATATACATATTTTTTTATCCTGAAGAAATTAGCATTTTAGGTATGTAAAACCAATTAGTTCTCTACAAAAGTATTAATCTATGCAAATCTGAGTTATTACATCCCCAAATTCACTTCTCATTTACATTTTCACTTAAATCAAACACAGCAGCAGATATATTGGAGGAAACTGAGAATAGAATTTAGGAATTTTAATATTGTTCACCAATAATTCTGATAAATATTAGTAATTCCTTTGCCTCATTTTTTTGGTCCAATTTTATAAGTATAGCAACAATTTATATATCTCTCTTAATCTTTAAGAATCTGATACATTGCTTAAAAGGTTATCTGCTAAATAATCAAACAAAAATGTGCAAGGGTTTTTCAGCTTTCTGAACGAAGCAATCAATGTTTTATTTAAAAATGTATTTACATAGGATAGACAGGGAAAAAAGATGAATCATATCAGAAGATCAACAGAAGTGATCAAGAAAGGGCAAATATGGTGTCCACCAAGATGGGTACCAAGGTGACCAAGTTAACATGATCCAGCCATGTTTATATCATGTACCAACCATGGTTACCTGATTATCTGAGTGGACACTAGAATAACACAATTAGGCTGGGCTTGGGGCTCAGCCTGGAATCCCAGTGCTTTGGGAGACCAAGGCGAATGGATTGCCTGAGGCCACGGAATCAAGACCTGCCTGGGCAACTTGGTGAGCCCTCATCGCTACAATAAATCAAGAATTAGTCGAGCATGGTAGCACGCGCCTGTAGTTCCAGCTACTTGGAAGGCTGAGGCGGAAGGATCGCTGGAGCCCAGCAGGTCGAGGCTGCAGTAGCCGGGAGCAGCCACTGCATTCCAGTCTGGGTGACAGAGTGAGACTCCAACTCAAAAAAAAAACAAAAACACAATTAATTTGCCAGCACTTAGGTTTAGCATTTGCATTGGGCTAAAAATCAAGATAACTTTTAGAAATACCAAATGTTTCTCTTATATTGCTGAGTTCCTGGGACTGTGCAAAGAGGTTTATGCATTAGAGATTTTACTCACTTGTCACCTGCTTTCTTTCAGATTGTTTATCTTTCTATGTTAGTTTAAAATCACTTTAATAAAATATTTATGTGATTACTTCTGTTAAAAATGAAACTTGGAGCCGGGCTCGGTGGCTCAGCCTGTAATCCCGCGCCTTTGGGAGGCTGAGGTGAGTGGACTGCCTGAGCCCGTGGGTTCGAGACCCGCCTGGGCAGCGAGACCTCATCTCTACAATAAATCAAAAAATCAGCCGGGCGTAGTGGCGCGCGCCTGTAATTCAGGCTACACGGAAGGCTGAGGCGGAAGGATCGCCGGAGCCCAGCGGGTCGAGGCTGCGGTGGCCAGGAGCGGCCAGTACACTCCAGTCTGGGCGACAGAGTGAGACTCCAACTCAAAAAAAAAAAAAAAATGAAACTTGGGTAGGCACCAATATAGACTATATATTACAGTCAAAACTTGCTTAGAATTTTGTCCTTCTACTCAAGTTAGTGTCTGCTTTCACTTTTTCTTATCTTTGCATGTTCATCTGTCTGTTTCTCTTATTTCTGTCATTTGTACAGTTATTTATGAACACATAAAGACATGACTGCAAGTGCATGATCAGTCCATTGTATACTGTGTCATAAAACCTAACCCTCCAAGAGATTATTGACAGAATCAGGGCCTTCTTTTGGTAAAAGCCAACTTTACTTGACCTATTTACTTCAACCAAGTAAGTAAACTTGGGAAATTAAATAATACTTTGGATACAAACTTTTAGCTTATCAAATTTGCATTCTTTTCCTGAAAAAAATATAAAATGATTTAGTCCTGATTATGAATAGAAATGCGACTTGAAAGAAGAGTATGTGCCCTGTTTATATAGATCCTCTTGGATAGTTTGAGAATGGAAATGAAGATCTTTATGTGAAAAGCACGATATGACAGAAAGTTGACTGTAATGAGATTCAGGAAATTTGGATTCTGGCTACACAACTAGCTATCTGCACCCCAATCCAAAAACTAAAACTTTTTCAGTACCAACATGATGCCACAAAAGGAAAATTTCTCATCTTATCTTGTAATGGGTCACAGTCAAAATGCAGGCACACAGCACAGTTTATCCAGCCTCCCCAAGGGAAAAAAGACCTTCCTAGCCCCCTTCAGCTATGGTGTCCCTTTTCCACACAAGCCTAAATTCTCCCACACAAGCACAACCACAAAGGGCAATAAAATGGCACATGCGTAGGCCAGAGGCACCAACAGCAGATTCCCTAAGATATGCTACATCGGACTAACACGTAGATGCCATTTGCTGTGATTTTATGCTAATTATCTGCCCTGTGGTGTAAAGACATTGTTGAAAATGAAGAAGAAAAAACTGCCGATACCCCCATTGGTAACAGAAAGAAAGTAAGGAGAAAGCAGTTGTGTTTATCCACAGCACTGAGGGTCAAGCTGTTGGAGACACCAGACAGTGGTGCACGTGTGAAACATCTTATATAAAAGTATGGTGTTGGAATGACCACCATATATACCATAAAGAAACAAAAGTATAATCCGTTGAAGATCTATGCTGAAAGTGGTAAATAGAAATTAATGAAAAATAGAAAAACAAATAGCATAAATCTAATGAAGAAGATGTTGACCATGTGTTGATAGAAAGGATCTGTTAGTGTTGCAGTGGCCACATGCTATTTAATGGTATGATAATTACAAAATAAGCAAAATCACAATGAGTTAAAAATGGAAAGAAACTGTAATATTCAACAGGGTGGTTGCAGAAAGGTAAGAAAAAACACAGCATTGCATTTTTTAAGTTTTTTATATAAATAATCTACTGATTATGAAACAGTGGAAAAATTCATTGACAAACTTGCCAAGATCATCATAGATGAAAATCTAATGCCAGAACAAATATATAATGCTGAAGAAACATCACTTTTTTTGGTATTATTGCCTCCAGAAAGACACTGACTACAGTTGATTAGAAAGCCCCTACAGAATTAAGGATGCCAAGGATAGAATAATTGTGCTGAGACATGTTAATGCAGCAAGCATACATAAATGTAAACTTGTGATAAGCAAAAACTGTGTCCTTGTTGTTTTAAAGGAGTGAACTTCTTACCAGTCTATTATTATGCTAACAAAAAGGCATGGTGGCTGGGCATGATAGCTCATGCCTGTAATCCCAGAACTTTGAGTGGCCAAGGTGGAAGGATTGCTTGAGCCCAGGAGTTCACGACCAGGATGAGCAACATAGTGAGACCTTGTTTTTACAGAAATTTTAAAAATTAGCAAGGTGTGGTGGTGTGCACCTGTAGTCCTAGTTATTTGGGAGACTCAGGTGGAAGGATTGCCTGAACGCAAGAGGTCAAAGCTGCAGTGAACCTTGATCATGCCACTGCACTCCAGCCTGGGTGACAGAGTAAGACTCTAAATCAAAAAACAAAAAACAAAAAAGGCATGAATCACTTGGGATATCTTTTCCAATTGGATTTACAAATACTTTGTATCAGTTTGTACTCACTGCAGGAACTGAAACTGGATAATGGACTATGACATTTTATTCCTTGACAGTTGTTTTAGTCATCCTCCAACTGAAATTCTCAAAAATAATGTTTATGCCACATACTTTTACCAAATGTGATTTCATTGGCCATGTTACTGGAGTTTCCTTAGATTAATGTAGATATAAAATACAAAACATAAAAACACTTTCTTTAACAGCATACTAGCAGCAGTGAACAGCAATGTGAGTGTGGAAGATTTTCAAAAGAAGTTTAGCATGTAGGGTGCCATATATGCTGTTACCAATGCCTGGAACACAGTGGCTAAAGGCACAGTTGTGCATGCCTGAAACAATCTCTGGACTACAACTATGTTCAATGTTGATGAAAAGCAAAATGGTGACTTTGAAAGATTCTGTATGTCAAGTGAGAAAAAAAGTGATGTCTGGCCTCCTTACATAAATATACCTTCAAAGTCCATCAGTAATTTGGAAGAAGTAGACATTGATAACGAGGTTCTAGTTGTTCATTCATTGAATAGCTGAAATGTTTCTGAATCAAAGTACTTGTGATAGTAGTGACAACGAAGATAACATTGTCAATGTTGCAGGAAAAGTGCCTATATGTGACATGATGAAAATGTGTGATGAGCTATTGGAGGACTAGAGTAGCATTCACTTGTAACAGAACGAGAAGTCTTATCAGTTTGTAAAAATAAATCGTGTACAGTAACCTTTTAATCAAAATACAGCATCCTAGGTGGAGACTGAAAACTTGCCACTGTCTGTTGTTGAATGCTCAACAACTGATGCAGACAGACATTCTGGTGGTACTATGTGATGCTTAGTTATCTTGAGTATGTTATGTTTTCACAGTATTAATGGCATATCTTTTTTTAACTGCTAGATACTTATGTGTAAATAAGTATAGGAGTATGATTGTTTATCCATAGCATATAAATTCAGAGTTATGAATAATGATGATGCCAAATAACCACAGATTATTCACATGGGTGGCTGAGAGTGACACCTTTGCTTTCTGATAATTCAATGTACACAAACTTTTTTTTACACACAAATTATTAAAATATTATATAAAATTACCTTCAGTCTGTGTGTATAGGGTTTATATGAAGCATAAATAAATTCTGTGTGTAGACTTGGATCTCACCCCCTATCCCATTCCCAAAATACCTCATTTGCATATATGCAAATATTAAAAAAACCTGAAACACTTCTAGTCCCAACTATTTCAGATAAGGGACACTCAGTCCATTTGACTTCTATGGACCTGAGACCCATCTGTAAAACAAAAATGTAGGAAAGAATATTTCCATTTCCTTGAAATGAGGACAAGGTGTGGTGGCTCATGCCAGTAATCTCAGTGCTTTGGGAGGCTGAGGTGGGAGGATCACCTGAAGCCAGGATCACTTTCTTGAAATGCTAATATTCTAAATTTAAAGATGGATAGCTATAGCTGAGATAAATAGAGGTAACATGTATTAAATTACATATGACAATGATTGGCATACTGATGGTCAAATTCTAGTTTGAATCTGAATACAGAAATCTATTTCTTCATAAACATATTTCTTATTCTGAAATAAAGGGAAGACTAAATGTTTAATCATTTAAAGTTCTACTCTTTTTTTAAACCATCTCTACACTCTGACACTTGAAAGATTAGACATATGTTCAATACTAGAAATTTAGGAGAAAGTATGCAACAAAAATCTGGCACTTCAGAATGCACTTGAGTGTATGAGGACTCACAGGAAATCTAGAGTCGTTTTTTTAGCTTGACAATTAACTGCCTCATCCATTAAAGTAACTGAAGAATTGTCGTATTGTATGATGAAATACACATTCTTTAATTATTTTTTATAGGAAACCACTCATTTTTTAAAAAGTGGTAAATTGCCAAATATGGCATCCAAAAGGCTCTTGGGGATATCATCTTCAAACAGATTCTGCTTTCAAGAGCTCTACTGTTACATGTGAAACCAGGGCTATTTTAAAAGTACTCTTTTACTATGTACATCTATCATACTATATTTAAACCAGAATCTATGCAATTCTTTGTTAACATAGGTCAGAGCTGCACAAACACAGTCATGATTTAATAGATTTAATTATAAACTGCTTCCCTGAGCTATATCATTCAGCCAACAATGGAATAATAGATGATTGCTTTCTATAGTTTGTTCTACCCAAAGATTTGGGGGGCCTTGGTCCAGATTCATCAGATATCTTGATGAGAAGTTATTTTCTTTCTTCAACGTCTTCCTTTACTTATCTTCCTCTATAACTGATATTTTAAAATTCTGCATGTATTTAAAGATAACAAAAAAAGAAACTCTCCAGGGAGAAACAATTGCCTGATTTGTCATTAACTCTTCAGTTATCAGCTGTTGCAATAATTCAATAATTATTTTTGGTGGAATCTTCCTTAGTTATCGACTCAGCCTCAGTTCCACTAAGCATCAAAAGGTCATGTGAGAAAGTACTGTGCCTTTAAAAATACTCAGATGTAGATTAAAAATCTCAGCTCTATCACTTACTCACTGCATGGCACAAGATAAGTCTATAACTTCTTGATCTTAACTAACTTTATTTCATAAAACGTGTTAATGCATACCACGTATTCAAAAAGAACATTTTCATTAGGGAATTGCATTTATTTTTCTTTCACTGAGTATAAATTTTAGACCACAAGCTCAGATGTCTCAAAAATATTCATTTCTGTCTTATCATTCAACTAAATTAAACTTGAATACTAGCCCCTGTGTAATCACAATAGTTGGAAATTCAACAACACAGTGATTATTGTCCTGTACCCCTGTAGACTCACACCAAAATCCTGAAGGTTTATGCAGTGCTGGACAAAAGGGGAAAAGATCCTTAAATTTTTTATTTGTATAAATGTAAGTTGTACCACTGCAGTTTTGTTACATGGGTATACTGCATAGCAGGGAGTTTGGTCTTTTACTGTAAACATCACCTGAATAGTGTACATTATACCCTTCAAGTAACTTCTCATCCCTCACTCCCCTCCCAGCTATCAAGTCCCCAATGCATATTATTGCACACTACGTCCATGTGTGCACATTATTTAGCTCCCACTTGTAAGTAAGAACAATCAATATTTGACTTTGTGTTTCTGAGTTGTTTCACTTAAGATAATGGCCTCCAGTTCTATCCATGTTGCTGCAGAAGACATGATTTCATTCTTTCCTATGGCTTAATATATATATATATATATAAACGTGTGTGTGTGTGTGTACACATATATATTCTTTCTTTTTTTATTTTGGATTCAGGACACATATGCGCAGGTTTGTTACAGTGTATTGTGTGATAGTGAGGTTTGGGCTTCTATTGAGCCCAACATCGAATGGTGAGCAAGGTACCCAATAGGTTATTTTTCAGCCCTTGCCCTCTGCCTCTCCCTCTCTCCCCCCTTTAGGAATACTCAGTGTCTGTTGTTCCAATCCTTATGCCTGTATACACACAATGTTTAGCTCCCACTTATAAGTGAGTACATATGGTATTCAGTTTTCAGTTTCTGTGTTCACCTAGAATAATTGTCTCTAGTTGCATCCCCATTGCTGCAAAGAAAATGATTTTATTATTTATGGCTGCATAGTATTCCATGGTGTATATATACCACATTTTCTTTATCTAATTCACTGTTGATGCGCACCTAGGTTGGTTCCATGTTTTTGATATTGTGAATAGTGCTGTGATAAACATACAAGCACAGTGTTGAGATATCATCTTACATTAGTCAAAATGGCTATTATTAAAAGGGGGAAAGATCTTCAACCACCATTATATCATGTTCTTTACTGATATTCTTATTTTCTAAGATTTTAACAGTTCCTTGAAGTAGGGAATGCTCAGCTTTTCTTTCCCATGTGCAAGGAATACAGGAATCTGTTAAGCTGGAGAAACCAGCAACTACAGTTCCCTCTCCAGGGGAACAACACCGCTAACTGCCTTGCAGTGCAGTCACCATTCTGGAGCACTAGCGTAGGAGGTTCTTGGGGCCCCTGAGACTACAGAACCCATGACTGCACATCTATTCACTTCCATTTTGAACCTTTTTCTTCCTCCTTTACATTAAAAAAAACTCCATTCTCTCCTCTCCCTTTCAAGACTCTAATTTTTTTTAATGTGGCAAGAATACTTAACATGAGACTTAACTGTTTGACAGTTTTTAAAGTGCACAATACAGTATTTTTAACTATAAACGCAAAGTTTCACAATAGATTTCTAGAACTTATTCATCTTTTATAACCGAAACTTTATGACTGTTGAATAACAACTCTCCATTCTCCCTCCCCCAGCCACTGGCAACGACCATTCTGCTCTCTTGTTCTGTGAGTTTGACTATTTTAAATACTGCAAATAGGTGTAATCATACACAATTTTTTTCCCTATGACTAGCTTATTACTTCACTTAGCATAATTCCCTCCAGATTAATCCATTTGCCACATATGGAAGACTTTTTTTAAACTGAATAAGTGTCATTTTATGTGTGTATTACATTTTCTTTCAGTCATCTCTTAAACATTTATTTTATTTATATCTTGGCTATTGCAAATAGCACAGAAATAAACACAGAAATGCAGACATCTCTTCAAGATATTGATTTCAATTATTTTAAATATATACCCTGAAGTGGTATTAGTTCTATGTTTTAGGAGGAATCTCCATTGTAATTTTCCACTGCTGTTCCACCATTTTGCATTCTCACTAACACTATGCAAGAGTTCCAGTTTCTTCACACCCTTGCCAACATTTGTTATCTTTCTTTAAATATTAGCCAACCTAACACATGTGCAAAATTCATTGTAGTTTTGATCAGCATCTCCCTGATAATTAATGATGTTTTCATGTACCTAGTGGCCATTTGTATATCTTCTTGGGGTAAATGTTTGCTCACATTGTTTGCCCATTTTTTGATCAGGGTTATTTTGGGGGATGGGGGTTTATTTCTTTGTTAGTATTTCTACTGAGCTGTATGCATCCTTATCTACAAGGGATCCCCAAACAACCGGAATAATCTTTTTAGATGATGGGCACCTTGTAGTACAGGCTTCCCCTGCTAGGTAAGTGCTCTAAGAACCCATCAGCATCAGTGCACTAGCTAGCATTGTTGTGAGAGGCTGTGTTCCACTTCAGTGAAAGGGTTTTTTTGGAGATTCTTTCAGCGTGTTTGCCCATTTCATGATGGGTGATTTATGAGAGCATCTGCCCACACTCACTGAGTGTTCAGCAGTTTTTGACCAAAAACAGCAAGACTCCCGTGCTCTACCTCCCTATTCATCCAATCTCACCCCCGTGACTTTTTTGGTTTTCTGGATGAAAAAAGTCATCAAAGGGGAATGTTTTGTCAGTGTGGAAGAGGTGAGACAAAAAAACGGCAGGAATACTGAAAAGCATCAAAATTGGTAAGTAGAAAAACTGTTTTGAGCTGTGGAAAAAGTATTCTTTTTAAAAAAATGTTTTTATTGTAAAGATGTGGGGTACAATTCAGGGTTAGGCATACAAATGTTCATTATGCAGGTACCCTTGTGGATGAGATGTGCCCCCCTCTTCCTTGACAGTTCCCCACTACTGCCAACCCTATTCTTTCAGTACTATGATAATTGTTCAAGGTCCACTTATGAGTGAGAACATGTGATACTTAGTTCTTTGTTTCTGTGATAGATCACTCAGTAGTATAGACTCTTAGTCAATCCAAGTTGCTACAAAGTTCATAATTTTGCCCTTCTTTGAACTTGCTTAATATTCCATCATGTATATGTACCACATTTCTTAAATCCAGTTCTCTTTCGATAGGCAGGATGTTTGTTCCAAGTTTTTGCTATTGTGAACAATGCTGCAATAAACATGCCTGTGCAGGTATCTTTTTCAGAGTGATTTGAGTTTCTCCAGTTATATTCCCAGTAGAGGCTGTATGGAAAGTCGATTTTTAGACCTATAGGAATCACCAAATCTGCTTTCCACAGAGGTTGTACTAGTTTACACTCCCACCAACAGTGTAAAGTGTTCCCTTTTCCCCTGCATCCTCTCCAGCATCTGTTGTTTTTTGAGTTATTGATAATGGTCATCTTGACTGGAGTTGGGTGATATCTCAGTGTGGTTTTAATTTGCATTTCTTTGATGACTAGTGAGGTTGAGCATTTTTCCATGTATCTTTTGGCTGCTCATATGTCTTCTTTTAAGAACTGTCTATTCATATCTTTTGCCCACTTAGCAGTGGGGCTGTTTGTTTTTTTTCTTTTTGGCATGTTTGAGTTCCTTGTAGATCCTAAATGTTAGGCTTTTGTAAGATATATAGTTGGCAGATATTTTTTTCCCAATTTGTGAGCTGTCTCCCTGTTCTCCTGATAGTTTCTTTGACTTTCCAGAAGCTTGTCAGCTTGATGGAGTCCCACTTGTCTATCTTATCTCTTATGGCATGGGAATTTGGGGTTTTGAATAAAAATTGGTTGCCAGTTCCAATTTCCATAAGGGTGTCTCTTGTGTTTTCCAAGGTTCTTATAGTTTGAGGTTTTACATTTAGGTCTTTGATCCATTTAGAGCTGATTTTTTGGTATGGTGATAGGTAGGGGTCTTGTTTTAATCTTCTGCATGTTGTCATCCACTTTTCCCAGCAGCATTTACTGAATAGGTTCTCCTCTCCCCGGTGATTGGTGGTGGAGGCTTTGTTGAAGATGAGTTGGTTGAGAAATTGAGGTTTTGCTTCTAGAATCTCTATCGTGTTCCATTGGTTTATATGCCTGTTCTTGTACCAATACCAGGCTGTTTTGATTATTGTAGCTTTATAATAAAGTTTAAAGTCTGGGAGTATGATACCTCCTGCTTTGTTTGTTTTTTATTTGTTTGTTTGTTTTTGGTTTTGTTTTTGCTTTTTTTTCTGAGGCTTGTTTTGGCTATTCATGGTTGTTTATGTTTCCATATGAGTTCCTGTATTGTCATTTCCAGATCTGAGAAGAATGCTGCTGGTAATTTAATGAGTATTGCATTAAGTCTGTAGATTTCCTTGGGTAGAGTGAACATCTTAACAATATTGATTCCAATCCATGAGCATGGAATATTTTTTCATTTATTTGTGTCATCTTTGATTTCTTTGAGCAGTGTATTGTTGTTTTCATTGTAAAGGTCTTTCATATCTCTGGTTAGGAAGATGCCAAGGTATTTGATTTTTGTGTGTGTGGCTATTGTGAATGGGATTGTGCTTTTTATTTGGGTTTCTGTTTGTTTATTGTTGGTGTATAGGAATGCAACTGTCTTTTTGCACATTTGTTTTTTTGTTTTTTTTTTTTTTTCTGAGTTGAAGTCTCACTCTGTCGCCCAGACAGGAGTGCTGTGGCCGCTCCCGGCCACCGCAGCCTCGACCTGCTGGGCTCCGGCGATCCTTCCGCCTCAGCCTTCCAAGTAGCCGGAATTACAAGTATGTGCCACCACGCCCGGCTGATTTTTTGATTTATTGTAGAGATGAGGTCTCGCTGCCCAGGAGGGTCTCAAACCCGCGGGCTCAGGCAATCCACTCACCTCAGCCTCCCAAAGGCGCGGGATTACAGGCTGAGCCACCGAGCCCAGCTTACACATTTGTTTTACACCCTGAGACTTTGCCAAAGTCCTTTTGCAGTGTCAGGAGGTTTTTGACAGATTCTTTGGGTTTTTGGGAAAAGCTTTCAATAGGTGTATTGCATCAAAAGTAGAGTACTTTGAAGATGACTGAAGTTTAAACATACAAGAATAATTACACAAGTTTTATAAATAAATACTGAATTTTTTAGGGGGGAGACTGCTGGTATTTTGAATATTATTCCTTATCAGATATATGGCATGGAAATATTTTCTCTCATCCCATAGACTGTCTTTGTTGTTGCTGCTGTATTTGTTTTGTTTCTGGTGTGCAGAAGTTTTTTAGTTTGATGAAGTCCTACTTGTCTATTTTTGCTTTTGTTACTTATGCTGCTGGGATCATATCCAAGATATCATTGCCTTGACCAATATAATGAAGTTTTTCCCCTATGTTTTCTCCCAGGAGTTTTACTGTTTGGGATCTTTTGTAAAGTATTTAATCCATTTTGAGGTGATTTTGCATGTATGATATAAGATAATTTCATTCTTTTTTATCTGGATATCCAGTTTTTCTGACACCATTTGTTAAAGAGACTAACTTTTCCCTATTGTTTATTCTTGGCACCATTGTCAAAGATCAGTTGGCAAGATATACTTGGATTTATTTCTAGACTGTCTATTTTGGTCCACTGCTCTCTATATATGTTTTTATGCTAGTACCATACTATATAAATAATTGTAACTTGGTAATATACTTTCAAATCAGGGAATGTTCTTTCTTAAAGAAAAGCTTTATTCTCTCTTAAGATAACTTTGGCTATTCAAGAACTTTTTCAGTTCCATATGAACTTTAGTATTTTTTTCTATTTCTATGAAAAATAACTTTGGAATTTTGACAGGGATTTCATTTTGTTACTTATTCTATTAATTTGGTATGTCACATTAATGATTATATGTTCAGCCATTCTTGCATCCCAGGCATAAACCCCACTTGGTCACAGTGTATGATCCTTTGAATATGCTGTTCGATTTGGTTTGTTAGTATTTTGTTTAAGATTCTTGCTTCTATGTTTGTCAGGAATATTGGTCTGCACCTGGACCCCTAATAATATATTTTCAATGGGCTTGCACTTTTACAGACGAGCAGCAGCATTATTGACTTTACCCTAGATGGCTCCCTATCATGATAGTATACCTGATAAAATGACAAAGAGCCTAGTTGCCTAGCTAGAACATAACAAAACAACATTAAGTAAAATAATGTTATTTGAGACCTGCTATATATCATCTTTTTTAGAGTCAAAATTTCCCAAGAACCTGTCAATGACATTAAGTGAAGACTTACTGTTGTGCTAAATAAATTTTAAAGACTGACTGACAACAGAATCATTCAGTGAAGGAGTAAATAAGTAATGGAAAGACATTATCTTGATATCCTAAACTGAGTTATTGTTGGTTTTCTGAAAAATATTTATATACTTGTGCAAATTTATGGGGTACGTGAAAAATGTTTGCACAAGTATGTATAGTGACCACGTCAGAGCATTTAGGGATGCTCTGTGGCTGTACATCTATTAGTTTTGTGACACATTGTCTCAAGGAAAACCCTGAGCAGTCTAAAATGAAGAAGCCAATTAAAGTGTTAAAAGAATCTTTAAAACTCAAAGCAGACATACTAGTCTGAAAATAAGTTTTTTAAACTTTATTTTCAACTACAAAGTACTTAAGATATGAATGGATTTGTTAAGAATTTTAAAAACTCTTGGCTTGGAACCCTTGAAGGTCTAGAGTAGAAGTCAACAAACTGTTTCATTAAATATTTTAGGCTTTGTAGACCATAAGGTCACTATTCAACTACTCAATTCTGCCATAGTAGCACAAAGACAGTCATAACTAATACACAAATAAACAAGCATAGTTGTGCTCCAATAAAATTTCACAAAAAGCAGGCAATGAGCCAGATTTTGCCCAAGGACTATAGTTTGCCCAATCTCTGGTCTAGAGCATAGAGTTTATAAGTATTTACCACAGAGCAAAGAAAAGCAAAATGTAATATAAGGACAGCCTTCCATCTTAGCTAAAATAAAAGTAATACTCTCCTGGACTGTGAAAGAGCCCAGAGAGAAAGGGAGAATAAGAATAAAGAAATTTACATAAAAGTAAATGTAAAAATACATATTGCAAAAGAAAAAAAAGAGTGTTCTTAAAGGAGTTTCTGTGCCTTCAAAAAACTATAAGGATCTAGAGAATAGAAGTTATACATCTCTTGGAACTCTAAGGAGAGAGATGCAATGCACTCTAGAACAAAAATTATGCAGCTACATCAGAATACAAATGACAGTGGCAACAAAAGCTACTTGTGAGTCTGCCAGGGAATTGCCATGGTCCGAAATGAAAGGATTCCATAGCAAACAACTTTGGGTATACAGGCTAAGACTGGGATTGGGTAGTCAACATGGCTGAACATGAGATGACAAGCTGTTTTTGTGGAGTTCTGAGGTCTTATCATCAGAAAACATGTCACCCAGAAGCAACCACCATATACAGTTAACTCTGAGAGCACAAGACACAAGCTACCAAATGACAAAAACTGCAGGAACAGAAATTAATACAAAAAGAAAGTGACGTCTATCACCTTCAATAAAGGGCAGTGACCAGACACCTCTCTTACTTATGCTTACTATCTTACTCACATATGCTGCTGAACCCAGAGGTCATCCTGAAGAGGAGGAGAATACATGAGAGGAAAGGATAGCCATGAGAGGAAGTGAAAGTTTAGAATAAATTGAGTGAAAATCCTGTATGACTAATTAAGCAAAGCAAAATAAAATACTTAAAACTGCAAATGGCTGATTAACCATGAAGTTTCAGAGCTACTGAAACTAAGTTTTAAGTTATGAAAACATAAAATAAAATTAGCATACATCTCATTTATAGCTTTTAATGCTAATCAATTAATTAGAGAAAGAATATGCTGTTACCGTGCTCAAGTTTGCTCTCTCTCAGCTGCTCATTGCGCCCTCACCAAAGCTACTAATGTAACTATAAAAATGCCAGCAAAGAGTTATTTTAGATTATCTAACATCTGAGCACAGCTCTACTATGTGAGTTTCAAATTCACTCACATAGTCTGCAAATGGCTAAATGAGGTGGATACTAATATTATTCCCTTTTTAAGAAATTGAGCCATAGAGAAGTTATAATGTTTGCCCAAGGTCACAGAGCTAGTGAATAACAGAGTCAGGATTCCACTCAACAGTAAGTCATTAAAATGCCTCTAGAGATGTCACTGCCTTCTTGTAGGACCTGAACATCTTCCTGTGTTTTCTTTCTATTCCTGACAGTCTTAAGCACAGTGTGGCTTTATAACGACATCATTCCTTCTAGAGGTCCTTGAATTCAGATATTTACAGGAATTAGTTCACAGGAACTGTTATAAATTTCTCTTTATAGCCTCAAACAGGAACTTCTGTATAAGGCAAATTCTAGATATAATTTTTGTTCACTTTTAAGATGAATAAACCACAAAAGTCGAATAATGACCTTGAATTTCCATAAAACCTGTCTGCATATAGAACCATTTTCAAAGGGATATGGCTGTGAAAACAAGGCACAAAACTCAAGGCAGCCACACAAAGAAATTTTCCTGTATATCTAACTCACTCGATGCAAAAAAGAAGGCTAGAGTCATATGGTAATAAGTGCAACTTTGCCTTGACTGTACATATTACAGCCAGCTTCCCAAAACGTAAAAACTTCACTTCTCCATGGCAAATGAAGAGTGAAATGAGCTACAAAATTTAGACCATTAGAACTGATCTTGTTAGTCATGTCAGTTGAGTATAACTCAATCTGTAAATTAGGCTTTTAGGATGTCTTTCAATTCTACTGTGGCCTCCTCTGTTCTTTCATCACTCCGGGTTCTGTCAAGATTATCTCCAAAATCAGTTTGCTGGTCTGGTCCAATAGGGAATCTCTGGCTCTATACTGGAGAAGAGTTTAGTTATTAGGAAAACATGAAACACAAATTTCTAGAAATCCTTGTAAGTTGCCTTAAAAAATGACAAGTCATTTTTGGATGAATGTTGCCAACAGAAATTTCATTATTGTTTATGCACTTCCAAGAAAAATGCCAAGTTTTAATTTTTGAGACATTTGATCATCTTGTAGAATGAAAAAGATGTCCATACTAGTAAGTGTCATTTATAAAGTTGAAATATCTTAATAAGGTCCAAGATTTCTAGGTATTTCTAAGAACTTTCTGTCTTACTTCATAGATGCAAAATTATGTTTTTTTTTAAACTTTTATTCAGTAGATGTATTTCTCCAGTAGATACCACAATCAAGTAATATAGAGATTTTATTTAGCATAACTCCAGAATAAAAGATGTTATTTTGCACATTACAAAAGAAAATTCAGCATGGTTTTCCCAATCTACATATATGGATGTCACCACCAAATACCATGTATTGAACTGATATCCAGGTAAATTATCTGTGTTTTGAATAAAATGCTCTTCTTAGAAAAATTTAAGATGGTGTTAAAGAAAAAGAAAACTATAGATGAAAGAAAAATGCTATAGCAAGCAAAAGAGATCTTTCTAAAGAATGTGCTGTCATATTCTGCATCACTATAATCCTTTTTGGGGCAGTTGTTAGTCTCCACACAGACAAAAGGGAACAATAAGTATCACTATCATGGGATCCTTTTGGGAACTTGAGAGCTGCATATAAAAAAGTAAGGCGAACACCGAAGACCCAAGGGATTCACACTGGGGAGGTAAGGGAGAATCTTAGAAAGGCATTGCATATTTTTATTTTCGTGTAAGATGTTGAAAAACCCTGCGAGTAGCCTCACCTATTGTGTTTTTATATACTTTCTTTTTTTTTTTTTTTTGAGTTGTACTCTGTTGCCCAGACTGGATATACTTTTCTATTAACAAAACTTTTAGCATAACAATTGACTGTGTATTCTATACTATAATCAGATCAGTGTTTTGTTTTGTTTTTTTCCCCCTACTTGCAAAAATAAACATAGGAAAAGACAAGTGTTAACTATTACTAAAACTCTAAAGCCTCTTACAGGCCTTAAAACAAAATTGTTATAAAAGTTAACATTTATTATGTTGATGAAATAAGCAAAAGGACAGCCTGGCACAAAAACAACATAATAATATAAAACAATAAGCTATAATCTTCTATCAATATGTCACTTTGGAATTAAGAAAAGTAAATATTAAGAAGACATATTAAGCAAGAGAAATATGGAAAATCACTTCATATTAGTCAAGATTCTCTAGAGAAAGAATACCAACAAGATATGCATATATGCATACACAGAGAGACAGAGAAAGAGAGAGAGAGCACTAACACTTGATTTATTCAAAGGAATTGGCTCATTCAAGTACGGAGGAGGGCTAGTCCAACATCTGCAGGGCAGGCCAGCAAGCTGTAAATTAAGGAAGTGTCCTTGCTGCAGTTCAAGTCTGAAGACTATCTATTGACAAAATTTTGTTTTGTTCAGAAGAGGTCAGTGTTTGCTTTATTAAGGTCTTCAACTGATTGGATAAAGCTCACTCACACTATGGAGGGAAATCTGCTTTCCTTAAAGTTAAATGTTAGATCTCATCCACAAAAAATACCCACACACATCCTCCTATACACTTTACATCATTATTCACCCTTATTATGTATTTTCTCAGAAACACCCAGAATAATGAAAATATCCAGGGTAATGTCTGAACAAATATGTAAACACTGTCCCAGCCAAGTTGACACATGAAATTAACCATCACATACTTGTTTTTAAGAGTAATTTTATGCCTTCCACTTATTTACATATATATATATATTTATATTTATATATATAACTTATAATCAAGTAGTATATATGTGAAATATGCTAAAAGATTACTAAAACTCAAGTTTTTTGTGCTGAAAATTAACTTTTCAACACTTGTATTAGCTTGCTTCTTCATTTACACTGGAAAATTATTTGTTACAAGTAAATGTTAACTTGGAAATACACTGCTCTTTTTCCTATTTGAGGTTATCATTTCTGAAATAGTATAACTTTGCCATCGGGGATAATTTACCCATCTACATGAAATATTTAGAATGCTCAAATCCCTGAAACTTCAAGATGACATTTTGTCAAGATCAATAAGGTTTTTCATCTTTCTAAAGTATGCAACTGAATGTTAGAATTTGCTTGGTGAACATTTTTCCAGAGATACATTTTTCTAGAGTTAAAATGTTAGTGTAGCCTCACTACTACTTAGCATTCACACTAGTTTTACACTTAGCAGCAGACTTCTTTAAACATCATCATTAACCATCTCTAAGCTTAACACGTTTCCTCAACAAAACCCTATGACAGATCAGTTCTGTTACAATTATTTATGTCTTTCCAGAGTCTAAAAATCATCTTTCTAGACACAGAAGACTGTCAAGATATTTTATATTCAACCTTCTCCAACCAGAATCTCACCTACTTATAGCCTTAGCACTTAGCACTTGACATGTCAAAATCTGAAAGATGGTCTGCCTAACCATAGTTGGGGACCACATTTTGGTTGCCTACCTGAACAAACAATACAGTACAACTCTTCACATAGCATTTACATTGTATTATTAGCCAAGAGTGGTGATGTGCACCTGTATTAAGTATTTTAAGTAATCTAGAGATGATTTAAAGTGTATAGGAGGATGTGTGTGGGGGTTGCATGCAAAAAATGCTCCCTTTTATATAAGAATTAAGCATCCATTGATTTTGGTATCTGTGGGGGTCCTGGAATCAATCCCCCTGGATACCAAGGGATGACTGGTAATAGCAATAATAGAATTGAGGTAAGGACACAGTGGCTTAAAGTTGTTCACATGCTTGATATGTGTGTGCTATTTGGTTGCCATATAAATGTAATACATTTTTTCACCATTATTATGTATTTTCTCAGCTGATGAATATTAAAAATGCCACTACTACAAAATGAGATTTTAATTATTTGTAATATATTATTAAAAATTTATTGCTTTAGAAATGTTTATACATCACTAGTCTAGAAAAGGGAAAGATCACACACACACACACACACACACACACAAAATATTGAAAAATTGTTCAACGTGCAGACAATGTACAACACACATGTGCACACAAATACTGAAGTTTTTGTTGTTGTTGTTGTTTTGTCTTGTTTGAGACAGGGTTTCATTCTGTTGCCCAGGTTAGAGCGCCGTGACCTGGTCTCCACTTCCTGCAGCCACAGAATCAGCTTGCCATGACCATGGAATCCAGCTCACCACAACCTTGACCTCTTAGGTTCAAGCAATCCTGCCTCAGCCTCCCAGTTGCTGGGACTACAAGCACATGTTACCCCATCTGGCTAATTTTGTATTCTTTGTAGAGATGAGGTCTCACTACATCACCCAGACTGGTATCCAACTCCTGGGCTCAAGCGATTATTCTACCTTGGCCTCCCCAAATGCTGGGATTACAAGCATGAGCCACTGCACCCAACATACAGAATGGAGTTTACACTTAGACTTCTTTTACCCAACTTTCTTTTTTAAATGATCTTTTTCTATATATAATAAACTTTAAGCTATCAATTATATTTTCCTTTATTTAAATAAAACCAAAGTTAACTTGACTGAGGCAAATTTAATCTTTATAATTTGTGAGCTTAATGTTTGAGGCTTTTGCTTCTGCAATTTCAAAAATATTCTCTACTTTTGCCTTGAAACGGGGTATAGGAAATGACCTGAATTTCTGTTCAAATCGTAAGACTCTTCCCATTATGCTTTAAATGACTTTCCATGATGGAGTTAGAACAACATGAAGAGAGATTCACCAGATATCTTGCCACTTTCGCTCTTGTTTAATTGCATTTTCTTTTTCTCTGTCTCTCACTAGAAGAAAGAGAAGATATTAGGTTAAAACATGCCTGACTTCATATAAGATTGAGAAGCATTTGCAAGAGATAAGAAAAGAAAGCAGGGTATAGTGTTGATTTGCAGCAAAGGTTGCTATATATTCTTCATTTAGAAGAAAGAGAATTATAGTAAACTTTACAAATAGAAGCCGGATGTCACTCACTGAATTTCTCTCCTGAATACCAAGTTGTCCTTGTTTAACAAGGTAACTTATTTTACTAGAGGGACATGGTAAATGTTATTCTAGATCACCTAGAGAACAAATTAGCAAAGGAGTATAATGACCAGTTATAAATATTCATGAAATCAGGCAATTACAAGCATAACCACTGCTTTTTGATTGTTTAGCACTGGACTGATTATCATATGAAAACTATTCCTTCTTGAAAGAGAGTTCTTTCAATTTAAACACTCATATTTGGCACAACTCCTTTTGTAGAAGATGTTTAATACCTCACTTAAAATTCAGTGCCATCAATTTGGAGAGGGTAAAAGGTGGAAATGTCATTTTCCAAAGTAGTTTGCTAAGGTTACAGACAGTGACCTAGAAAGTACAAAGCCTATTTTAAACAAGGGTGAAAAAACATACTAACATAACTATATACCAGTGAAGAAGAGATCGAGTTGCAACACATTTTTTTAAGAAAATAATTCACATGTTCACCTCTGAACGCAAAATATTACTATAATTTTACTTACAAAACTTCAATAATTATGTCAATTTATGAGATTACAGCTAATTTCTAGTTTGGGTTAAATTTGAAAGCTCTCTACAGTATAAAGAGAAAAGCATTAATTCTTTAGGAGAACCATATATGTCATTCTGGTGTCCTAGAGAATACAGGGACAGCAGTGTATCATTCATTCATTCATTCATTCATTCAGTAAGCCTTTATCTCATGTCTCTTATGGGCAGGCATTACTATAGTATGGTGCATCATCTACATAATTAAAGGCAACAATTCTGAGTCATAAAAAGAGAAAACTAAGCAGGCTTATGGGAGAAATACTTTGGAGTAGGCTGGTCTTTTGCAGAAAGAAAAAACATCCCTGAAGTGGTATTATATAAGAAACTTATAATTAGGCAAACTGAGTCACATAAAGAAGCCCTAGCTATCGGTGTTGTTCCATAACCAAGTGCCTCCCTCTATATGATAAAAATGAATAAGGATATATATTGTTACTAAATCAATCTACCTAAAAAGCAATCTAGTTATACCCCCCACCATATTGAAATGCCTCAAAAGTCCAAATTAACATGACATATAATTATGTGCCTTTATAATCAGACTCAGCTAACATCAGTTCATGAGTGTAGTGATTATTCATCCAACATCTTCTCTCCAGACATCAGGACAAGGAGTTAATGAGGAAAAGAGGACTTTGTCTGCAAACCTGGCATCAGTAAAAATGTAACAGGACTTGATAGATCTTCTGGGAAATGTCTAAAGAAAGATTAGTATTTAAGCGAAAAGACTGTACCTTCAAGAATTAAATTTTTAACAACACTTTCTTTTTTCTTTCATAATTGAGATTTTATTGGTTGTATTGCGAATCAATACACAGACACTCCAATTTGTACAGTTCTTAACATATATACCAAAAATCTAAAATGCCATGCTTTATGATTCTTTTTTAAATGGTTATTCCAATGACTTTCCCAGAAATTTCCTTTTCAAAAATAAAATTTTTAATTAGATTAAATAGGTCATCTGACATAAATCGATTAACTGAAATAAACAGGACACCCTTATCTAGAAGCCAAAGCAAATGCCACCTACAGTGAGAAATGAAAGAAAACACAAGATTCAAAAATGAATTCTATGTTTGTATTAGAACCTTAAAAAGAAAAGCCAGATAATTGTAATGTTTAATAATGAATTAGAGTTTTGTTTGTGCTGGTACTTTAGGGAACCTACCTATCAGAGGCAGGACTAACTTGTGAAATGAATGGCCATGATTTGCAAACAAGAGAACAAGAGAAGAAAGAAATGTATGGAAGTGGAAAGGTAATAAGCAAAATCACAATCTACCAGAGGTCAAGAGAAGCTACTGGCATAAGTAAAAATAATCCATAACATTTCTGTCTATTAAATCCACATAGTCACATTTTCCTGACTGTCCGCTAACCTTAGTCCCCATTCTTCTTAATGTCGGTTTTCTTCTCTTTTCACACCATACATTTGCTGAACCACTTTATTTTCCTCCTTCTATACTGACTTTCCAGCTCACAACCCCAAAACACATATCCAAAACTGAACTCATCACCTCCCCTTCCTTGTGCAGTCCCTACTTCAAAAAAATAATACCATTTCATTTACTCAGTTGACTAAGATATCAACTTAGGAATTCAACTTTGATCTTTTTTTCCCTTTTCTTATCCCTAAAGCCAATGAATTACCTGGTCAAGTTGATTCTGCTTTAGTGTCTTCCAGCCCAAACATCTTCCCAGACACCTCCCCATTCTTAATGCCACTACTTTAGTGGTATTCATTGTCTGAAAATACCCTCCTAAATTGCTATTCCTTACTCTATAAATGCCTTTGCCCAATTCATTTCCTATATTGCTGATAGATCAATTATTTCTAAGATGCAAATAATCATTTTGATTATTGTTATGGTTTTATAGGAGGGTATGTGTGTGAAAACTTAAAAGTGAACATTTAAAATGTATTAAGTGTATTGTTTGTCAAGTATATCTCAGGAAATACACAACCAAAATAAAATCCAGTCATGACTCTGACATCTTTAAAATCCTTCAATATAAAGTCCAAACTCATAAAGTGGCACACAGAGTCCATCATAACCAGACTTTAGTTAACCTCTCTACCCTTATTTCTTGCCACTATACTTACACTCTACCTGCACTAGCAATTATAGAACTGCTTTCAGTTCCTCGAGTGTGATGATTCTCTTCCTCCCTTCCCCAAACATTTTTTAGCTGCCGTTTTTCTGCCAAGACATGTTCACCCTCCTACATTCCTCTGTCTGATTAACTCCTACACAATCTTCAGGACTTGGTGTCGGTATCATATCCTTTGGAAAAATTAGCTGTCCCTTTATCAATAAACCATAGCTTGTTGGCTTTTCCCTCTCTTCATTTGGCCTTCAGATCATTGGCGGGGGTTAGTGTTACTCATTCTCAAATCGTCAATGACCAACATGTGCCTGATACTTGGCAGACACACATAGCATGATAACACAAACTGTTGTGTTGAAAATAGGTTTACAAAATTAATTTTTCCTAAGTAAAAGGAAAAACGGACTCTGCAGATGAAATAATTATACTAGTTCCCAGGAAGGATTCAAACAAAAAGCCAAAGTTTCAAGACCAATGATGACACTATAAACAGTCCAGAAATTAGCCAAGGGAATCAGAAAAGGATGACCCTCCCTCATTAGATCTGAAGGTCACAGAGGTGGTATTAACACATGTACACTCATGCTCAGACTCCTAATATCCTATTTGATTCTTCTGTCTCCCTCTGAGAATGTTATAGGATAGTAAGCATGCTTACAAGGCATATCTGCACACATGCTACAGACTTTCTTTTGGGGTCATGTTTACAAGCATGAGACTGGAGAAGGATGTTGTGCCTGTTAGTGCCTATGTGGTTTCTTCTAAACAAACACGCAAAAACTTAATGTTCCTAAACAAATTCAACAAACAAATAGGTTTGGTTCTAATAGAATGAATACATGATTATTGAAATGGATGAACCACTGTTCTGACAAAAATAGGACATTTATTTCTTATACAAGTAATGCTATACAAATGGAGATATCCTTTTGACTGATTCATGTATAGATTTGTTTTAAATAGTTTGGTGTGCTAGCCATAACAAAGTAAGGAAGGTAAGTACCTCAAAGGCATACACGTGCTAAAAAGGACTACGATATTCAATAACTCATGAATTTGGATCTACACTTAACTGCCTTCTTTACTAAGATTTATTTTAGGTTATTGATGGCCTTTTTTTCCTATAAGATCTATCTTTACATCCAAAGTTAAAGAAGAATAAAAGTAGAACTTTCTTTATAGTTCATCTATAAAAATTAAAATACAACTTAAAAAAGAATTATCATGAGAATGGTATTGTTTATAGACAGTTTTGTTGGTGTGTAACTATTTCTTTCAATAAGAAACACCTATGAAGAAACATTAATCTAAAATTGCAGAGTACTTAATAAAAGAAAATCAAAATCATTATAAGTTGGCAAAAAACTTGTTAAAAATATGTAAGGTTTTTCCAGTTCATAAAGAATAAAGTGATAGGTAGAATGATTTCTTCCTGTGAGAGGGTATGTTTTATCTATTCCCTTCTAGTCAAGAATTCTAGGCATTTTACCAACTTTCAAAAAAACTGTTTAAGCTAGTCTTGAATTAGATAGACCACAACTGAAATGTCTAATCTCATTTCACTGCTGTTTCTATTAAGCCATTTTATAGCTATCATAACTTGTGCATGGTGGAAAGCTCTTAGTCTGTCATCTATATGCATATGTTACAGAATTTACATTGTCTTTCAAGTTAGGAGATTTAAGAGTTCTGCAAGTCTGTTAATAGTCGACACTCCATTCCAACTCTAAAACGGTATTGTAATTTCTCCAGTACCTGCAACCTCTTTATTTTTGCAATTCAGGAACTTAAGTCTCTTGCATGGAAATTCAAATAAAAGACAGTAATGGATATGCACATCGTAGATTAAAAATAGGCATGTAGAAAATAGTCAATTCTACCAAACTTACATCTAAATTTTAGAAATACTTGGTATGGGTAAATTAATAAATTTTATATGTAATATCCCATGGATTTTATTTCCACTGCTATACAATCTTTTAATATGATGTTCAATACCATATCCATGTACAGAATTCTCTACTTTAGAAGTTGTGATCTTAACCAAGTTTCTTTGAAAGACATTTTTATACTGATTCTTTAAAATCTCAACCTGAGAATCTCCCTGCCCTTGAGCTGCCAACAGAGAAACCAAAACAAGGAATTAGAAGATATCATACAAGCTGCTTCAGCTTTTGCCGATGCTTGGAGCATATAATGTGGACCAAGCAATGTGGCACACATTCAAGATACAAAAGTGAATGAGGTGAATAAGGAATAATATCTTAGGGGAAAGATAAATGAATGAGTGATGATTAAATGAATTAACTAATCAAGTAAATGCAGTGTTACAAGTTCAGCAATACAAAAATGAACAAGGTATGTTATTAGCATAGAGAAGAAAATAATAAAATCTACAAGATAGGGATGGTGTGTTAGCACAGACTGTGGTACTGAATATTGTAGAATGACTTGTTTATGAGTAGCAATGAGGAAATCAGTATAGAATAAAGACAGTAGCAAATATAAGATACAAATGCAACAAATGTTATGGCATACCTGGAAATCTTCAAAATGTTTGCTAATGCTGGCGCTTAAGATTTAATTCAGAGAGTTGAACTGAATGAAGACTACAGGGAAATGAAAGTGAGAACAAGGCTAGTCTCCATAGCTCACATCTGTAATCACAACACTTTGGGAGGCCAAGGCGAGAAGATTGCTTGAGCCTAAGAGTTCGAGACCACCCTAGGCAATACAGTAAGACTTTGCCTCTACAAAAAAAGTCAAAAATTAGTTGTGCATGGCGGCACATGCCTGTAGTTCCAGCTACTCGGCAGGCTGAGGTGGAAGAGGTTGTGGAGAGACATGATTGTGCCACCACACTTCAGCCCAGGCAACAGAGTGAGACACAGACACAAATACATAAATAAATAGCAGATAATGTCCCATTGTTTTAAATGTAATTAAATCCAGTAGGAGAAGAACCTGATACATACTAGGAACTTACTCTGTGCCAAGCACTATGTTAGTTATCTAACATATGTTATCTAACACATAACATATGTTATCTAACATAGTTATCTAACACATGTTATCTCATTTTATTCTTGGTATCTCCATTTGAAGGACAAAATGATTAAAGTACAAGAGATTAAATAATTTTTCTGAGGCCACATGGTCCAAAGGAAGTTTTATGGCCCGATCCAATAAATCAGCTACTATCCCTTGTGGCTAACCAAGAGGAGATGCAAAACTGGGAAAAATGGGTGTGTAATCTAATACCATGGAATCAGGGAGCAAGTTGTATTCACCCCAAAATATTGACCACATGACATGAGATCATGCTGTTAGTTCCTTAAGGGGGCAGAAGGGAAGTTATAACAATCAAATAAGTTACCTTGGTACAATTAGATAAACACCTTCGAATCAAACATGAGAAATATAAGAAACTCCTGCTGCCAGAGCAGCCTGTGACAGAAGCACAGTTGATCTCTCTGCTCTGCCACACTATTTTGCCTGAATTTTGCTATGTGGATGAATTAGTCAGAGTAAATAAAGAACCAATACCTAGCACCAGAGCTAGGTCTGGACCAGCAGCACCAGCAGCTCCTGAAAACATCCTAAAAATGTACCTTCTTATACCCATCTTCAACCTACTGAATCAAAAACCACTGGGATGGGGCCTAACACTTTGTATTTGAACAAGTCCAAGTGATTGTAATGCACACTACCCTTTAAGAATACTAAATTAGAGGAAAAATGCAGGCGATTATAAAAAAACCCCAGAAGTGGATTTCAGCCCAGTTTTCACCTCTGCTATCATTCATTATATGCTTTAAAGGCATTATATGCTTTAAAGGCATTACCTATGGCATTGTGTCATAAGGGAAAACAAAGGATTTCCACAATAGAGGGCTTTCTAAATTTAAATGTGCATATGAATCACCTGAGGATCTTGTTAAAATGCAGATTTCAAATTCATAGGTCTAGCAAAAGCCTGCAATTCTGCACATCTAACAAGGTCCTTGATGATTCTGATGCTGAAGTTCTGAGGACTATCGGTTCAATAGCAAGACGTGGGAAACAAAAATGTGCTCTAGAAACTTCTAAATCTTTTATTTGTTTAATTGACAGATAAAATTGTGTGTACTTATACATGTTTTGAAACATATGTAAATCATGGAGTGACTACATCTAGCTAATTAACATATGCATTAGCTCACAAACATCATTTCTGTGGGAAGACTGCTTAACATCTATTCTTTTAGCATTTTCCAGAAATACAATTTATTTTTGTTAACTATAATCGCCATGTTGTGCAATAGATCTCTTGAATTTGTTCCTCCTATCAAACTGAAACTACAATATCTCTTCGAGTACCTCCCTCCATTTCCCCAGCCCAGGTAATCATCATTGTACTCTCTACATAAACAGTCCTCAACCTTTTTGGCATCAGGGACCGGTTTCAAGGAAGACAGTTTCTTCACAGATGGGTGGGGTTCGGGAGAATGTGCAGTCAAACCTTCCTGCTAATTACCTCCTCAGCTCCACTTCAGATCATTAGACATTAAATTCTCACAAGGATCATGCCACCTAGATCCCTCCCAGGCACAGTTCACAATAGGGTTTGTGCTCCTATAAGAATCTAATGCAACTGTTGAACTGGCAGCAGACAGAGCTTCACTCCTTCAGTGTTGCCTGGTACCTAACAGGACACTGACCAGTACCTATTTGCCGCCCAGGGGTTAGGGACCCCTACTCCACCATCTATGAGATCAACTTTGTTAAATTCCACCTACGAGTAAGATCATGCAATGTTTGTCTTTCTGTTCCTGGCTTATTTCTTTTCTTTTCTTTTCTTTTCTTTTCTTTTGAGTTGGAGTCTCACTCGGTCGCCCAGACTGGAGTGCAGTGGCCTCTCCCAGTCACCGCAGCCTCGCCTCCTGGGCTCCGGCGGTCCTTCCGCCTCAGCGGCTTATTTCACTTACTATAATGTCCTCTAGGCTCATCCATGTTTCTGCAAATAACAAGATCTCCTTTACCTTCATGACTGAATGGTATTTCTTGGTGGACATATACCACATTTTCTTTATCATTTAGCCACTGATGGACACTTAGGTTGATTACACATCTTGGCTATTGTGAATAATGCTGTAATTAACTTGGAAAGACAGATTTCTCTTAGACATACTGATTTCATTTCCTTTGAATATATACCCAGTACTAGGTCTACTGAATCATATGGCAACTCTATTTTTAATTTTTTGAAGCACCTCTATACTGTTTTTTTATAGTGGCTGTACTGACTTACATTCTCACCAACAGTATGAAAGGATTCTCTTTTCTTCATATCCTCATCAAAACTTGCTATCTTTTGACTTTTTTTAATAATAGCCCTTCTAATAGGTATGAAGTGGTGGCTCCAGCAAAGTCATGAGGGTGGGAGGCTTTGGGAGTCTAAGAGTCCTGCCCCAGTGTGCCCAGGATGAGGCACATGGAATCAAAAAAGATAATTTTCTGACTATAAGACATCATTGTTTCCCTCTTGGTTTTGGGACTTACTCCATTTTTCCTTTCTTATTTTTCACTTTTGGCATGGGAATGTCTGTCCTACCATGGTATTTTTGATGCACATACCTTGTTGATTTCACAGGCTCACAGCTGAAGGAAAATTCATCTAAGAATTAGTCATGCCTTAACTCTCACCCATATATGGTTAAATGAGACTCCGGACTTTTTGAGTTGATACTGGAACAAATTAAGACTTTTGGGACAATTGAGGTGGAATGAATGTATTCTGCATGTGAGAAGGACATGAATTGGGGGGGAGCTAAGGGTGGAATGCTGTGGTTTGAATGTATCCCCCAAAGTTGATATGTGAGTGACTTGGTCCCCAAAGCAACAATAATTAGGTCATTAACAGATGAATGTTGTTATGGGAGCAGGTTTGTTAAGCAAGTTAAGCTCTCTCTCACACTCTCATGAGCTCTCTTGCCCTTCTGCCTTCTGCTTTCTGCCATGGAATGGCACAGCAAAAAGGCCATTGCCAGATGTGGGCCCCTCGGTTTTGTGGACTTCCCAAGCCTCCAGAACTCTTAGCAATAAATCTCTGTTCTTTATAAATTACCAGCCTCGGGTATTGTGTTATAGCAGCACAACATGGACTAAAATCTCAAGGAAGAAATTCACCCAAAACTCTTAGCCACACTTTCCTGTATCTGAAAGCATTTTTCTTCTATCCAACTCAAATCCTCTGGCAGCAATTTAGTCTCAATCTCTGACTTCAACCTCAGTGGAGATGAAGACCAGCTGACACTAGTCTGCTTTAAACACGTCCTTTCAATCAAAGTTGTCCTGAGTCATGATTAGTTCAGCTTTGTACCTTGACAGGGTAAGCTAATTGTTTGATTTGATCGCCTGAGGGAATAACAGATTACTTATGATATCTGACCACAGGCAGCTTGGAACCACTTAGTGAGGCATTTTGATGGCTTAATCACTGTGTTTCTTCAAATATCCAAGGCAACTAAAAACGTAAAGTAAACAAACCAAACAATCAGCTGAAAATGTTGAGATATAAGAGAGGCTGTTTGACAAACATCCATCACAGTCATCAAATGTGACTCCACTATGATATTTATTGCTTTGTTAATTTTCGCTAACAGCTCCAGCTTAAGTCTAATGGCACCACTTACCACTTTACTACAATACGCTGTACAGCTTTCCACCAAAAAAAAAAAAAACTAAACTAAAACCTGCAATAAAAATGTTATCTGTTGTATAGCTAATTCACTTAAATTCGGATCAGGCTCCCACTGCAGATCTCCATACCAGAATGCAAATGACTAATGATAAAGAAAACAGGATGACACTTTCTCAGTGGACATGAGTAATCTCTTAAGTTTCTTGAGGTGTTTTTTTTTTTCCAGTTTTTAAAATATATTTATTAAGTGTCCCTTGGCTACTTGGACTAGCTCCAATGCTGAAGGTGCTTTGTTTTAATAAATGCTTAGCATAATAGCGTAGCAAAGACTCTGGGTGAAGCAATGATAGATGAAATATATATAGCCTTGTCCTTAAGAAAACTGCCACTAAGGGTGAAAGGTGGCAGAGTGTAGTGGTCAAGAATAGCTTTCAGAGACATCTAACTGGGTTCAAAGCCCTGTTTTACCTCTTTCTATTTAGGCAGGTTATATCATCATTTCTTTTTTTCTTCAATTTTCCTATCTACTTAAAAATAAGAGGATAAGAGCTGGGCTCGGTGGCTCAACCTGTAATCCCGCGCCTTTGGGAGGCTGAGGTGAGTGAATTGCGGTTCGAGACCCACCTGGGCAGCGAGACCTCATCTCTACAATAAATAAAAAAATCAGCCGGGCATGGTAGCAGCATGCCTGTAATTCCGGCTACTCG
This sequence comes from Cephalopachus bancanus, assembly GCA_027257055.1. NCBI lineage: Eukaryota > Metazoa > Chordata > Mammalia > Primates > Tarsiidae > Cephalopachus > Cephalopachus bancanus. The sequence goes on along the minus strand of JAPVLO010000024.1, from coordinate 6,901,948 downwards.
GAAGGCTGAGGCGGAAGGATCGCCGGAGCCCAGTAGGCGAGGCTGCGGTGGCCGGGAGCGGCCACTGCACTCCAGTCTAGGTGACAGAGTGAGACTCCAACTCAAAAAAAAAAAAAACATAATAAGAGGATAAGGCAAAGACAGTACACTTTCCTGGATGTATAATGAGGATCAATTAGTTATCATTTGGAAAGCACCTAGAAGAGAATCTGGTACATCATGAATGTTTGATGAGTTTTAAAATTAGATAAGAAGCCATGAACCTTAGCCTGTAAAGCCAAGTGAACCAAAAGCCTCCCCTCCCCACCCTGCCAAAACACAGTCTTTTGCTTTTATACTAAAACTGAAATTACTCCTTCCCCCATTCAAAACGGGATGGTGCAAATTTACTTTCAATCATCTAGCAACCTAACCCCTAAGTCTCTTATCTGAATTTGTATTTAAGTTATTAACAGTTTACAGAACGCAAAATCATCAAAGACAAGGAATAACAGGAATAAATACCTGGGCTTTTTTTTTTTCTGCCTTCTGTTCTCTCTCTTCTGAATTATCCATCATCTCATCTTCTCCTTAATCTAAGCAGGTGGCAAACAAAGATTTCCCTGCTTTTGTCCTCTGGTATCTCTAAATCTGGAAAGCCTCTCAACCTCTTGCTTTATTTTAAGGTTACAGAAAAAAACTTAAGACTTTCATTTCCTACTGCCAACTATTGACTACTACTTGAGAACAAAAGAATGATTCTTTCCCTTCTGGAACACTCCACATTCTAAAATCTCCATAAGTTTAGCAGCCTAGACCTTTTTGCAAACTCTTCCCTCCCTGCCTCCAAGGGTCCAATCCCAGAAGCAGAAACTTCTGTTCTTCAATCACTTCCCCTCAGTTGTTCTTTTCTCTCCCAGGCCTCCAAGAGAAATGTTTCTAGTCACAGGAAAGGGGACTCTCTCCCTCTTCAAACCCTGTAACGTTTTGGTTAGACTCTGAAGTTCACTCCATTCCCCTGAAAACTTAATATTTTGGAAACCAAAGTCAGAAAGATCTCTTTGTATGTGCTTTCCATTCTGTCACATTCTTTCATGGAGGCAAGGCATACTTGACAACCTTACTGCTGGGATGGGAGAGACAGAGAAGAAGGAAAACAGGAAGAGGTGATATAAGAGTGAGTTAATTGTTCAGAAATGCTATCCAGAAAGAGACATGTGCACAAATAACCAAAATGCAAAGCAGCATGTTCAAAGTGTTGTAAGAAAGGGATAGAGAAGAAATGACAAAATATTTAAGGGGAGAGATCCTTCTGAGTGAATCTGAGGGTACATCAGGAAGACTCTAAAGAAAGTAGCATTTAGGCAGTCGTGAGTGTTGGGAGAACTTCCAATATAGGATTTGTATAAATGCTCAAAACCAGGAAAATCCATTGTATCTTTATAGAAAGCAAATAATTTAGTTTGAAAACTTGAAATACCACCATTGACTGCAAATCATTGTAACCAATTATCCCTAAGTCCTGGTGAACTCAAAACATTTTTTTTTAACCATTGCTGAAAACAGGCTTCCAGGGACCTCAGAATAAATCAGACTATAAAGAAGTCAAAATAATTCTGGGAAAGCTTTTCTGTTGGTTGGTTTAATGTATGTGCCTATTAATTACAAAGAACCAGGCAGCTGATATGTCATAAGAATTAAGTGAGTTCTGCTAGGTAAGACCTATCACGTTTGACTTCTGATTTATTTTAAGGTTACAGAAAAAGAACTTAAAACTTTATTCCCACTAGTCTCCTACTGCCAAGCACAACATCTTCCATACACAGCATAAGGGAATTGACTCATGCATAATAAACGTTTTTTCATTATGACCACTGCATCTTCCTGACCCCAGTGGCTCCGCACAGTATGTGGTACTGCAACATTATGAGTAGTGCAATTTATTTGTTCCCAAAAATACATTGAGGTATATGCTTTTATCGGTCAGTTTGTCCTGTCATTTCATTTAGATGTTAAACATCTCTATGTTTTGTTCCCTTACAGGCATTTATCAGAACTCTTTTTATCGGGTTATTTAATCTTGGTTGAAAAACATGAGAAGATTATTGCATAATGGAATAAGAAAATGAGGTTTCTAAAGAAGAGGAAAGGTTTCAAGGTTAAGAAAAAAAATATGTATCAAACTAAGAAATGCATTTAAGTACTATGTTATTCACAAACATGCATCAATGTATGATTCTTCAGAAAAATTAATGTGCAAAATTGTCTCTTACCCTGAAAAATGGAATTTGTCCCCCAACAATAATCTTATTAGTTTTTTTCTCCTTAAATTTCAGCAAAAAAACTGACATTTATCTGTCATCATTGGATCTTTTGGGATTTGCATTATATTAACTTTATCACTTTATTATATTTGCAGATCTTACACCCAGTCCACTGGTAAATCTTTCTGGAGATTAAAAAAAGATGAAAAACATAAAAAGGTAAAATCTAGTCTGAAAATCAACAGAAAACTATTTTTATTGGCAAATCTTTTTTAATATTGAAGGAATTGCCTGATAAGTTAATGTTTTGAAGAAGAAAACTTCTGCTTTCAAAACATAATTTTAATTTCTCAATTACCACTATGTCAGATTTCTCAGAGTGATAAAGTTTGATTTAGAAAGCTCCTCGATGTCTCTCTGTTTTTCCTTAGATATATAATATACTCCTTCAAAATCATCATAACTATTAGGAAATAATCATAGGACCATAAGTTCAAATACTGAAACAAAATTAACTATTTCTAAATAGTAGTCAAACACAAGGTGCATATGCCTTAGTAGGATCTGCCTCTACTTTAATCCATAGTATATGTGGTTATTTGGGGACAGGGGCCACAACTGTAGAAAATGTTCTTTATTCAGTGTGATATTAGTAGAGGGCTTGAGAGTAAATAGAGGAATGGAATGCTGATATTGGAGACTTGGAAGTACAAAAGGGTGATAGAGTGATGAGGAATAAGAAAGTATTTAATAGATACTTTATTCGGGTGATGGTGACACTAAAAGCCCAGACTTCACCACTAAGTAATATATGCATGGCACAAAAATGCACATGCACCCCTTAAGTTTATACAAATAAAAAATTAAAGCCTATTATCTAGATTGGCTGTTTATTTCCTTGGGGCAACACAGGTCAAGCAGAAAGCCCATGGTCACCATCACATCTGACTCTCTGCAGCAAGCACCACCTCCTGTCCAGAGATCAACTGGCACAGTCCATTACATTTGATATATTACCCCAGCTCTTGAGAAGGTCTGATCCCAAATCTCAACTAACACTCTTATCCAAGCCACTCAGGATGTCTTGAGCCTATGTAGGTACCCAGCACAACACTGCCACAATTGGCAATTGAGAAACCCACCACACCAAGGCTAGATACAATCAAAGAAACCCTACAGAGTCTATGCCATCCCTCTGCCAATCTCAGAACTGGAGCTCGTACCTCTTGCTGTGAAATAAAAAAACTGGTCAGCACAGTCCAGCTCAAACTCTCATTCAGGAGATAAGAGAAAATCTCTTGTCACTGCATATTTTACAGACTAGTTCATAGTCTGAGGTATTGGAGATCTTTCCCAGAGGGTCTTCCTGAGATGGCAATGACCAATTCTCCTCAGAACTGTACCTTCACACCACCAGATCCTTTGCAGGCACTCCCTATTACTAACTTGAATTGTTGTTGTAGCCCCATAGGGCAACTAGACACAGAAGAACAGCAGGAATCATAGACATCAGATCCTCACAGATTGCCACTCCCAGGTGGAGGGTTGGGGGAAGGAAGGAGTGCACCACATCAGGGTAGTGGGACTCTATGGAACAAATAATAAAGCCAGAGTGTAGGTTTCTGAGTGTCACAGATCTCCTGGCCTGAGGAAAGTTTTCTTAGGCAGAGATGGAGACACCATGTTGAGTTCACTGGAGAAGGTGATGGTTCTGTCCCAGAAGTTGAGCAGCTTAAGTGCCTGTATCAGATCGTGGAGAAGGGGACCTCTCTATCCCCATGCTCACACTGCAGGCATTTGCTTCTTTCAAGGGAGCTCAGTACGAATGTACCTGTCATGAGCTTCAGGCTCAGACTAGCACAAGAGGTGGAATCTCATCCCCTCTCTATAAGAAACTTCAAGGTTCCTACAAATGGACAGAGGTGCATGTCTGATCTGTAAATTTAGAACAGGATAGGAGCATAACAGAAACATAGACTACAATCTTGCCAGATTGTAGTGGAGCTGAGATGACCCTACCTGTTGAAGATAGTGCACTTCACTGGGAGCTCCCCCAACTACCTTCATCAGGACTGAGACTTTAGCCTGCTACAGGGGCATTGCATATAATCGCCTGCTTCAGCCGTAGCCCTTCTCACTGGAGACTGAATGGTTAAACTCAGAGAAAAAATACTGAGGGAAAACAAAGAAAAGGTACTACAGCATTGAGGAACAAGAAAAGCTTTGTCAGTCTTCCAGCATTCTAGGCTCACAGGAGGTAGTGAACCAACATAAGTGCATACAATAATTGCTACTATAAGGAGTATCTGGGAAAGCCATTGCTCAAACATACTCAATTACCAAGGAACATATACAGAGCTTAAACCACTAAAAGCACCAGAGCACAGTTAGATGAGTACAAACTATACACATGAAAATCACATCCCTAAGGAGGAAGAAATTGAATCAAAATAAATCTAACAAAAAGAAGAAGAAATAACCTACATAAATGAGAGGTGACTAGAAAAATAATCCTGGCAATATTTTTAAAAATCAGAGTTTTTTAACATCCCCAAAAGACCACACTAACTTCAGTAATGAACTCTAACCAAAATGAAATATCAGAGATAGAATTCAAAAGGTTGATTATAAAATTGTTCAATGAGATCCAAGAGAAAGTGGAAAACCATGAAAATGAAGACCTTACAACTCATACCACGAAAATACAATAGATCATCTGAGATTATTATGAACACCTCTATACAACGATACTAGATAATTTAGAGGAAAAGGATAAACTACTGGAAATATACAACTCCCCAACCTTGAATTAGGAGAAACTGGAAACTCTAAACAGACCAATAGTGAGTAGTGAGATTGAATCAGTAATTAAAACTCTCTCTATAAAAACAAAATCCAGGAACTGATGGACTCACAACCAAGTTCTACCATACTTTTAAAGAAGAACTGGATATTAATTTTACTGAAGCTATTCCATAAGATTGAAAAGGAAGAAATTATCTCTAACTCATTCTCTAAAGCCAGTATTACCCCAATACCAAAGCCAGGAAAATACACACACACACACACACAAAAATAAAACTACACACCAAGATACCTGATAGCATAAAGACAAAAATTCTCAACAAAATAGTAGCAAATCAAATTCAACAGCACATAAAAAAATCCACCATGATCAAGTGAATTTTGTCCCAAGGATGCAAGGATGGTTTGACATATGCAAGTCAGTAAATGTGATCCACTACATAAACAAAATTAAAAACAAAAATTGTATAATCATTTCAGTAGATGCATAAAAAGCATTTGATAAAATGCAGCATCCCTTCATGATAGGAACTCTCAGAAAAATAGGCAAAGGGGCACATTCCTCAAAATAATAAAAGTCATATAGAACAAATCCACAGATAATGTCATCCTGAATGGAAAAAAATTGAACACATTGCCCCGCAGAATGGGAACAAGGCAAAAATGCCCACTTTCACCACTCATATTCAACATTGTACTGGAAGTCCTAGCCAGAGCAATCAGGTAAGAGAAAGAAATGAAGGATATCAAAATTGAAAAAGAAGAAATCAAACTATCTCTGTATGCTGACATATGATCTTATACCTAGAGAATTTTAAAGACTCCTCCAAAAGACTCCTGGATTTGTTAAATGAATTCAATAAAGTCTCAAGATCAATACTCACAAATCAGTAGCACTGCTATAGACCAATAGCAACCAAGCTGAGAATTAAATCAATAACTCAATTAATATACACTAGCGGCCGGGCTCGGTGGCTCAGCCTGTAATCCTGCGCCTTTGGGAGGCTGAGGTGAGTGGATTGCCTGAGCCCGCGGGTTCGAGACCTGCCTGGGCAGCAAGACCTCATCTCTACAACAAATCAAAAAATCAGCCAGGCATGGTAGCGCATGCCTGTAATTCCGGCTACTCGGAAGGCTGAGGCAGAAGTATCGCCGGAGCCCAGCAGGCGAGGCTGTGGTGGCCGGGAGCGGCCACTGCACTCCAGTCTGGGCGACAGAGTGAGACTCCAACTCAAAAAACAAAAAAATACAGTAGCAGCCAAAAAGCTAAAATACTTAGAAATGTATTTAATCAAGGAGGTGAAAGATCTCTACAAGAAGTACCACAAAATACTGAAGAAAGAAATTGTAGAGGCATAAACAAAAGGAAAAACATTCCATTCTCATGGATTGGAAGAATCAACATTGTTTAAATGACTATATTATCCTATGCAATCTTCAGATTTAACATAATCTTTATCAAACTACCAATGCTATTAATTGAGTGGGACTTAATTAAGCTAAAAATCTTCTGCACAATGAAAAAACATAAAAGTAAAGTAAATAGGCAATCTGTAGAATGGGTGAAGATATTTGCAAACTATACATCTGACAAAAAACTAGTATCCAGAGTTTACAAAGATCTCAAATCAGCCAGAAAAAAGTAAATAGCCTCATTAAAAAATAGGCAAATGTCATGAACAGATATCTCTCAAAAGAAGATATACAAACAGCCAACAAACATCTTTAAAAATGTTCACCATCACTAATTATTACAGAAATGCAAATTAAATGAAATGGCACCTTACACCAGTCAGAATGCCTATTGTTTAAAAATCTAAAAAACCAATAAATGCTGGCATGGAGACTGTGAAAAGAGAACTCTCATATATTTTTGTGGGAGTGTAAATTAGTACAACCTCTATGGAAATCAGTATGGAGATCTCTCAAAGAACTAAAAGTAGATCTACTATTGATTCAGCAGTTCCACTACTTGGTATCTACCCAAAGAAGCAGAAGTCGTTATATAAGAAAAGACACCTGCACTCTCATACTCTCATGTTTATTGCAACACAATTCACAATTGCAAAGATATGGAATCAACCTAAATGCCCATCAACTGATCAGTGAATAATGAAAATGTGGAACACACACACACACACACACACACACACACACACACACACACACACACCCATGGAATACTATTCAGCCAAAAAATAAAAATAAAAAAGAATGAAATGTCTTTTGCAGCAACTTGGATGGAATTGAAGAACACCATCCTACATGAAGTAACACAGGAACAGAAAACTGAACACCACTTGTTCTCACCTATAAGCTGGAGCTAAAACAAGGACTGTAAAGGCGTATGAAACTGCATAATCTTCACTAAGATTCAGAAGGGGGAGCAAGGAGAAGAGAGTAGGAGGGAAAAATCACCTATTGGGTACAATGTGCAAAGATGGAGTTGGAGGGTACACTTAAATCCCAAATTTCTTTGCCAGTATACAATGAATCGATGTAGCTGGAAATTATTTTGTAGCCTTAATGCATTGAAATATTAATCATAGTTTTTAGTGAGAAAGAAATAGAGCTGGCATTTGCAAGAAGGAAAACTACCTTTCCATCTAAATCAATTCCATGAAATGACCTTTGTGAAATATACAACTACTGAAAAATAAATACAATAAACATCAGATACCAAAGAATAAAAATAAATAAATAAACCTATGTTCACAGCACAAAATAAGTCTTTGTGCATAGATGACTGATTCAAAGCTAATAAACCAAAAAGAGTCATGACTGAGCCTTGTGCCTATGATCGTGCATTTCCCAAGTCTTTTCATGAAGTGGAGAGAGAATCATGCTGTTACTTTACAACACTGCGGGTTGCAGGTAAAGCCCTTCCTGTGTCTCCAGCAAAAACCTTGAATTCCTTGAAGAAATAGTTTAATAATTAAATAGAGACAAAATATGCAGCAGTTTAGCCAATCTTTCAAGTCCTGTAAAGTTACCTAGATTCTGCCACCATCAAAACAAATCTGAAATGTTTCTATGTAAGAGTATGGCCATGAATATTTGAATAGAATCTTCTATGTTTCTCTCTATAGTCTTTTCTATCTTTTGTAAACTGTGGGTCATTCACTTGTGCTGCCAAGTATTGAGAAAATAGCCACCCATAAATTGCTTTATCAAGAAACCCAGAAATTTTAGGTTTATGTTTCTAACATTCTGACTTTCACTGGAACAAACTAGAAATCACTTTACTGGTTTTAAAAATGGGGTGAAAATATTTCCCTGGGCCATTATAAAAATTGTCTTCAAATATTGCTTTAACTCTTTTTAAGTGTAATTAACCTAATTCTCTTTTAATTTAATTGTCATTATTATTAGTATTTAAGCTTTAACAAGTAACCCGTTATTCCATAGTTAATGAAAAATATTTTATAACCCCTCAATCTATATTTGCTTTGTAAACCACAGAGAATGACAGAAATGCAAGTGGTTCATTTATAATGGCATGATTTCCTGAATTTCTACACTTTGACCCTATCAGTCACAGTTTCAGGTCTGTATCCAGCAATGCTTCAGTTTATGGCGGATGCAGAAACACCCCAGACTTTCCCCCGCAAAACATGTAAAATCAAGCTCGTATGCTGTGACTTACATTTATAAAACAATTACAAAAAAAATAACATTCAGAACTGAATGAAATAAAAATTATGTGTTCTTAGTGTTTTGTTTTTAACTAAGTGAAGAATCTCTGGTGGTTTCTTGCTTCTTTCTTTTGTTTCACATAGAAATTATACTACCTTTTTAATGACTGCATGAAGTTCACGTGTCAATTGGGAAGGTTTGTCGGGTCTTCATTTTCAACTCACCAAGGCAATTTTTCACTGACAAAGCCATGAATGCTGGTTAATATAGGAAAGCTGTATGGCTATAGTGAAGCCCTTTTCCACCAAACTCTTATTACACCTGTGCCAACTCCTTAACAGCTGTTACTACTGATGTTTAGAACATTTAAACATTTCACTATAATCTGCAAACTCTTCAAATTACCTTTTTTTTTTCCTTCACTATCCTTCCCTCTGGGAAACTTCCTCTCTTATAAAGTGGCTGCACTTTATTGCTCTCCTCTTTTCTTATCATCTGCCTTCTGTCACAGCCCAGCTGGGAACTGATTGAAGGAAAAAAGTGAGAACTCGGATTGTTTCAAGTCATTTTCTTCTGAGCCTCAGGATGCCCCAGGAACACATACTTCTCACCTTCTTGCAAATCGTCTCTCATCTCTTCTGAGTAAGAGTCTAAAACCACAGAACAGCGTGTGGCAGCCTGTCACCAAAGGAAACACGTGCCCCAAAACCCCATTATCACCATGACATTTGATACCCTAGACAGTGAAACTGATATATTGCCTTTGTCAACACTTGTCGAGTCAAGAAATTATAAAATGTAATCGAGTTATCTGTCTCTGTCCGTGAACCATGCAGTGTCTGTTGACTACCGTAATTAAATGGATGTGCATATTGAAATAAAGGAAATCAGCTGGATGGCAGGGAGCCTCTTGCTCAGTCTGCTTCAAATGCCTGCTTAGGACTCCCAACCAAAGTATTTGCCTTTCTGCATCTTTACTAAAAGAAATAAATTTGTTCTAATAATGAAAAAGTGAGGTTATAGCCAAGAATTCTAAGCAGGGAGCATAAAATATGAGACTTAAATATCATATTGGCTACAATCTTTCCTTCAGCCAACTCCAGCATAGAGAATCAAGTGACCCAAACATAAAGAATTGATACTTTTAATGTAGACCAGATGTCTTTTATTAATCACATTACTATTGATGTAAAGATTCTGAAGTAGAGATATAAGGGCATGCATATGTCCAGTGTGGGAATCATTAAAAGAAGGAACTATTAAAACCTTTACAGCAAACAGTCCACTAGAATGAATATAAAAACATGCTATGTTATATTAAGGGTATATTTGTATTCTAAGCCAGATAAGCCTGAACATTTCTAATAGCTACAGAAAATACAAAGTGAGGATAGCACTGTTGTGAAAAAAAAAAAAAAAGAAAACCGACAAGGAGACATGTTGTTCAATTCTATTTGTGTTTTATCTATAATCTTTTTTATTTGCTAGCTTTAAGAGGAATGTTTTCAAAATTCATTATAGGCTTTAGTTTGGCTCCTTTGTGTAAAGTGATAAACTGCTTTAACTGTAGGTATTGCTTTATGGGAAATTTTTACTGAGTTTTTGAACTTAAATTGTCAGAGTTGTCACTCTGCCTTTATAAAGAATTGAGCAAGACTGCAAATGCTTTCTGGTTATTAGAATCTGAACGGATTGGAAGCACAATGAAAGCAGAGTCTCTAGCACGTTGGCAGAGGGAAGGGAAAAAACGAGAATATGAATGTTAAGCATTAAGGAGTTTTCTCTAAGCGTATAGGCATGGAATGTAAAATTACTTTAACTTTCAGCATTGTCATTTTTTCCATCAGTCATGAAAAAAATCCACTTTGCTTATTAATATTGTCTCTCACATTTCTCTAATCTACCCATAGCCTAGCAATGAAAGACTGATAAATTGTAATATAATCCTAATATTGAGCTGAAGCTTCACCCTATTTATAAAATTTTCTGTTTTTTCCCTCATAATTTTATCTTCTCATTTCTTCAAGATTTCCAATTCATGGATTGTTATTAATTTGCCTGTGTGTTTTGGAAGAGACTACCAAATACTCCCTAGTATCTACCCTTCTCGTCTTTTTAAAAAATAAATAAAACTTCTTGAATTTCAGGGGAAGCTAATGACCTACAAGCAAGACACTACATTTTCCAATCTCCCTTGCAGCATGGTGTGGTTATATGACTAAATTTAGGCTATTGGGAAATGGGCAGAAATTATTATCACAATTTCCAGATCACGTTCTTACTAGGAATTCCCACCTCTCTCCCTCTCCTATAGCCTTGAAGTTAAATGCGGTGCTGTTGAGAAAGCTTTGTCCTTGCAAACAAGGGAAACATCCTGTTTTAAAAATGGTAGAACAATCAAACAAAAAGAGCCTGGTTCTTCGGTGCCCCACTAGGTCAGAGGCCTCTACTTGCCCTGAATAGTTTGCCTATCTTTGGCCTATTATATGAGAGAGAAATAAATTTCTCCCTTGTTAGGTCATTACTTTTGGCATTTTTTTGTTATGCCTGTTTATACACTATTGCAATTGTTTTACTTTTTACTATAATGCTTGCTTTTTTAAATGTTATAAATAAAGATTTAAAGACAAAGTTCCACTGAGCAGATTCCAGACAGAAACACAGAAACACATATAGAAATGCTGGTACTACAAGAAAGTGCTTTATATAAATTGACAAGCAACTTAACTGCCTAAATAAAAAATGAAAATCATCATAATAAGCTCAAAAACTCAAAAACTAACTAAAATATTTTTACAATTTAAAAGTGTCCCAAAGTTCTGGATTGTGTAATGTAGAATTTCATTTACATAATTGCAATTTCTCAAAATCGGCAAGGAAGAATTTTTTCAAAACAGTCATACTCAGTAAAGCTTCTCAGATGAACAGGAATTTTCAAAACAAGGGCCTAGGATTGTGATTCTGATATATATCAGAAAAACTTTTTCAAAATTCTGTACCTTGCCTAAGAAAAATGCTGGCCAAGCATGGTGGCTCATGCCTGTAATACCAGCATTTGGGGAGGTCAAGGCAGAGAATTGCTTGAAGCCAGGAGTTTGAGACCAGCCTGGGCAACATAGGGAGATGTCCATTTCTACAAAAAAATAATTAAAACTTTGCCAGGCATGGTGGCATGCACTTCTGGTCCCAGCTACTCGGGAGGTTAAGGTGGGAGGAACACTTGAGCCCAGGAGTTCGAGGCTACAGTGAGCTATGAACACACCACTACACTATAGCCTGGGCTACAGAGAAAGGTCTTGTTTCTAAAAAAGAAAAATACTTCCACTAATCTAATGGCAGTGGAGTATGCACTAGAATACTTGGTAATAGATTTTTTTTTTTTTTTTTTTTGAGTTGGAGTCTCACTCTGTCACCCAGACTGGAATGCAGTGGCCGTTCCCGGCCACTGCAGCCTCGACCTGCTGGGCTCCGGCGATCCTTCTGCCTCAGCCTTCCAAGTAGATGGAACTACAGGCGCGCGCTACCACACCCGGCTTACTTTTTTTATTTATTGTAGAGATGAGGTCTCTCCAAGTTGCCCAGGCGGGTCTCGAACCCGTGGGCTCAGGCAATCCACTCACCTCAGCCTCCCAAAGCGCGGGATTACAGGCTGAGCCACTGAGCCCAGCAGTAGTAGATTTATGTTCATCCTTACAAACACATATAATCCTATGACCAAAACCAAATGTTTTTAAATTGCTGTTGAGGACTCTGGACACATCCATAAGAGGGAACAGTCACTGGTGGAAATAGCAGGGGGAAATTCTGTACAAAAACAAGAATCAAAATTTCACCTCAGAACTTGCTTTCCAGGGCTTAGAAGAGACAGAATAGGCAAAGCCTAGCGGTCATTGAACATTAAAAACAGAACGAAAAATACTGCATGTTCTCATTTATAAGTGGAAGTTAAATAATATGTACACATGAACATAGAGTGTGAAATGATAGACACTAGAGACTCAGAAGACTGGGGGGAGGGAAGACAGGTGGGTGATGAGAAATCACTTAATGAGTACAATGTACTGTACATTATTCAGGTGTTGGATACACTGAGCCCAGATTTACCACTATACAATATAGCCATAAATTGCACTTAAATTTATACAGATAAACTTTTGAATTATTTCATTGATATTTGAAGGCCAGTCCCCTACCATTAACTTATATTTTTCCCATTGCCCTATATGATTTTTAATATTCAAATACATGAAAAGCACCAATGTTCAACGCCAGCTAAAAAAGGGTAAAAGAAGACAAATATGAACTTAACTACATAGCAATGAAGTTTTTGTACATTTATAACCTACTATAATGTTCTTGAAGAGAAAAAAATCTCTTAAATACTCAGTCATATTCAAGATGATAAAAGCAACAGGTAAAATTCTGTAAAGTACATAATAAGCTTACTATTTCTTTCTTATTCCTGAAAGCATGATTTTTATAGTCTGTCTGAGAACAATAATTCATCTACATCTTCACAAAACAAGAACATTTCAAAAGACATAAAATAATTTAAAGATTGTATTAAAGAGATTGAAGACTTGTACTCAACAGATGATGGATAATGCAGAAGTGTGAATAATTATGCAAGATTCAAATACAAGAAAACCGTTGGTACATGATTAATTCAGTAGTCCCATGATAAACAGAATCTAAAATATTCCATTATGCTTTTTTGTTTTGTTTTTTTATTTTAAGGATGTAGGTACAATTCAGGGTTAGATATACAAATGATCATTATGCAGATACCCTTGTTGATGAGGTGTGCTCCCCCTTTCTCACTACTGCCAATCCCTTTCTTACAGTATAATGATAATCATTCAAGGTCTGCTTATGAGTGAGAACATGTGGTACTCAGTTCATTGTTTCTGTGAATAGATCAATGAGTATTATAGATTCTAAGTCCATCCAAGTTGCTGAGAACTTCATAATTTTATACTTTATGGCTGCATAATATTCCATCATGTATATGCATCACTTTTTTTTTTAATCCAGTCCTCTTTCAATGGGCAGCACTGTTGATTCCATGTTTTTGCTGTTGAGAATACTGATGCAATAAACATGCATATGCAGGTATTGTTTTTATAGAGTGACTTGAGTTCCTCCAGGTATATTCCCAGAGGGGGGTTGTATGGTCATATGGAAGGTTAATTTTTAGATCTTTTAGGAATCACCAAACTGTTTTCCACAGAGGTTGCACTTGTTTACACTGTTTTTAACACATACCTATCACTGTCATTCTTGCTGAAAGCTCTGATTCAGTGGAATCTCTGTGTAATTTTGCTTTTGCTAGACTCTGTGCCTCTGAAACTTTGCTTCTCACTACACTACAACCTGCACCCCTTAGTCTGGTCTCTGACCTCCCTTTTTATTCTGTGTTGTTCTCCACTGTGTTATTTCCTTCTCCTACTCACGCTCTTTCTTTCCCTGCCTTCTAATAGGTAGATTCTACCCTTATTTCAAGATGTGTTTTTAACTTTACATAAAGTTTTCTCCAATCCTTGATTAATTTTGTTTCTCTCCAATCTCCCCATAGTCTAAAGCAAAAATTGGACAATTATGTAGTTTTTTAAAATCTCCTCTGATGTGCATAATATTCTATCTTCAGCCATTCATCACTTTGTGTTAAAGCACTGATATTGCTTTATGGTCTTGTTACAAAAACATGGGAGTGAGAGAGGAGATCAAGTGACAGTAGATCACATGTGAAAAGGGAGTTATTGAAAAGAAATAGGAGTGGATACTGTTTACAGATGTGTTCATTTTTTCACAATTCATCGAGCTATCCATTATGTGTAATGTCCTTTGTGTGTATTATACTTTAATAAAAGTTTTAAAATAAAAATAAGAGGACTATGATAGGATTATTCAACACATGCTAAAACAATTGTGTCCACTTCCCAATTTTGCCTAGAATAAGTCAGTCCATGGGTGGAGGGTGGGAATGCGAAATTAAGAATCCATTAGGGTCAACAGGAGTTCTGGACAGAAAGAGAACAAGAACTTTACCATTGTCCACCAGGAAGTGACCTGGGAGCAGAGGAGCTGCATCTGAAAGGCACTGATTGCTGCTTGAATCTATCCCTATTGTGAGGCGGCATAATTCCTTCAGGCTCTGTCTCAACTTAAGGGACGTGTTCCTTAAATTCATCACTTCCCTTTGCTCTGGTGGACTCTATGCTTGCCAAAGCCATATATTACTAACAAATTGGGTTTCCCACATATATTGATGTCAAAAAGTGGTGTGCTGAGAAGACAGCTAGTACCAGTTAAAGACTGCACTAGATGGATCTTCCTTTATAAATAAACCAGGCACTGATTTACAAATCAGTCTCTCTAGAGTCTGATTACTGTGAATTAATTCATCAATATGTGAACTTAAGAGTGCTGTGAGCTAAGGAAAAACTCTAGAACAGAGAGGCAAGGGAGAGCACAACAATATAAAAACCACTGAATTATTTGCCTCCTGAAATGCCTCTTAGCAATACTAGAAGAGAAAGTAGAGGTACAAGAAGCAGCACACAGTCCCTTGAGACTAAGGGAGCTATGTAAAGTATTATAATTAAGAAAACATTATTTGAAAACTACCTTTTTTTTCTTTCTTTTTTAAAATTTTAGATTCGAGGTGTACAAGTGCATGTTTGTTACATGGGTATATTGCATATTTGTAGGGATTGAGCTGTCCCCATTCCTTAAATAGTTAAATAGTGAGCATTGTCCTTAATAGGTAATTTTTAAGTGCTTGTCCCCCCTCCTGACTTCCCTACTTTTGGTATCCCCTGTGTTCATTATTTACATATTTGATAACTTTTGTCCAGAGGGGGGAAAATCTACTTATTTTCAAGGAACAATGTAGTTTTTGCTTATCCAATATCCATTCAACCTTTCATCTGGAAATAGCACACGGAGGGACATTTTGCTTTGAGGAAACACTTTTTTTCTATATCTGTCTTATCATGTGTATAGAGCTGAAACCATCTCCCCTCTACCCTCAGTATTAACAGGGATCTCCTTGTAAGCTGATCCCAATTATCTAACCAAAATAAGGAAGAATTTATGCTATGACAACTAAGTTGGTACAAACTAATACAGTTTAAGGTTTCCCCACAGGGCAAGACGGCACAAGACCAATATTGGGACCAACAGATAAAATGATTATATACATGGTCGTCCAAAGTAGAACACTTTGTCTAGGACAAATGCTAACAAGTCTGCAAGGAAAACAGCATAAATCTGGACTATCCAAAAGAAAATAGATAGATAAAAGAGCCTACAGTTACCCAACCAAGAATGGTGACAGGCAGAATCTTTTCAGTATAAATTGAGCCCACACTCCTAGGTTATGGAGCCAACACATCCCCAGTTTTACTAAATCTAGTTAAGTTACAGAAAGGAGCTACAAAAAAAAATTTTTTTAAATGTCGCCTAGAATTATTCAAGTGAGGCAATAGCACCCACCGGCTGGGAAGCTGAAGGGGAAAAGGGTACCATTAGATTAACAGGCATACTGTGTTAATGTCAATTTGGGGTTTTCTAATAATTAAAAGATAAATAACATAATGTGTTTTATGGATTTAGAAAAATACAAACATGACTTATAATTATAGCAAATTTTAGCAAGACAAATTTTCCTAGAGTGACGTCTACTAAATGAATCAGATTATTAATTATATTATTCATCTGTATCCTCCAGGTTAAGACAACAAAGACAAAGGTAACACATGGATTAAAATCATGTGATACGGGACTCACCCACATGGATTCCATCAAGCAAAACAGAACTTCTATGAAGAATGACAGCGACCAAGAGTGTAAATCTGGAGAACATTGGCAAGTGCTTCCACTGGTTTGATTACATAGTTAAATAAGTTACTTAAAGTGTTATTCTTTGGTTTTCCCATTGCAGCATGTTGTACAACGTCTACCTATTGGGATTACTGAATGAATCCCAAGAATGAATGCAATTATTTTTCAAATAGTTCAGGCTTTAGTAAAGTTAATAATATTATTATAATCTAACTTCTATTTGGATTTTGATGTTAGATTATAGCTATCTTGTAATAAAGAGAAGGGTGGGCTACTGAATAGCTGCTCCGGTTAGGTGTCTCTCAAGGTGTCTGCACATCAGTGGGATCTTAACAGTCCTGGGCAAGTAGCAATGTAGATGTAAATAAAAGAGTTCTGGTGCCGGTAACAAAAATCCAGAAAAGAATCACCTGGTCAGTTTTTAGGACCTGATTTCACTCAAAAAGCTGAATAACCTGGAGAGGTCAAACTTTTATGGACCTCAGTTTTCTCATGTTTAAAATGGGAGTTTCAAACAGTAGATAGAGTGGCACTACTGAGGCAAAAGGGATTTCATGAGTGAGTTGGCAAATAAGGGAGTTGTTTTTTAAAAAATGACTTGATGATGACACAAACAAGTGGAAAAGTATCCCATGCTCATGGATCGGAAGAATCAACATTGTGAAGATGTACGTCTTACCTAAGGCAATCTACAAATTCAATGAAATACCCATCAAATTACCATTCTTCTCAGACCTAGAAAAAACAACACAGGAATTCATATGGAAACACAAACGTCCAAGAATAGTCAAAACAATCCTCAGCAAAAAAAACCAAAGCAGGTGGTATCACATTACCAGACTTCAAACTTTACTATAAAGCTACAATCATCAAAACAGCTTGATATTGGTATAGGAATAGGCATATAGATCAATGGAATAGAATTGAGATTCCAGAAGCAGAACCTCAATTTCTCAACCAACTCATCTTCGACAAAGCCTCCACCACCTACCACTGGGGAGAGGAGAACCTATTCAGTAAATGGTGCTGGGAAAACTGGCTGACCACATGCAGAATATTGAAACAGGACCACTATCTATCCCCATGCACAAAGGTTAACTCCAAATGGATCAGCGACCTAAATGAAAAACCTCAAACCATAAGAACCTTAGAAAATGAAGGAAATACCCTCATGAAAATCGGAACTGGCATCCAATTCCTGAACGAAACCTGAAACCCACAGGTCATAAGAGAGAAGATAGACAAGTGGGACCTTATTAAACTGACAAGCTTCTGCAAAGCCAAAGAAACCATCAAGAGAGCAGGGTGACAGCCTACAGACTGGGAAAAAGTATTTGCCAACACCAGGTCTGACAAAGGTCAGGTCTGACATCTTGGATCTACAAGGAACTCAAACGTGCTGAAAAGAAAAAAACAAACAACCTCATTATAAAATGGGCAAAAGATATGTCTTCCTTCACAAAGGAAGACATCCGAGCAGCCAACAGACACATGAAGAAATGTTCAACCTCACTAATCATCAGGGAGATGCAAATCAAAACCACACTGAGATACCACCTAACTCCAGTCAGAATGGCAATTATCAACGACTCAAAAAATAACAGCTGCTGGAGAGGGTGTGGTGAAAAGGGAACACTTCTACACTGTTGGTGGGAGTGTAAACTAGTGCAACCTCTGTGGAAAGCAGTGTGGCGATTCCTAAAAACTCTAACTATCGACCTCCCATATGACCCCATAATCCCCGTACTGGGAATATATCCTGAAGAACTCAAATCACTATAAAAAAGATACCTGCACACGTATGTTTATCGCAGCATTGTTCACAATAGCAAGAAACAGGAAGCAACCATGCTGCCCATCAAAAGAGGACTGGATTTTAAAAATGTGGTACATATACACGATGGAATACTACACAGCCATAAAAAAGAACAAAACCATGAATTTTGCAGCAACATGGATGGAACTAGAGTCTATAATACTGAGTGACTTCTCACAGAAACAAAGATCCGAGTATCACATGTTCTCACTCATATAATGGACCTTTAACATCCAATGTAATACTATAAGAAAATGACTGACAGTAGTGGGAAACTATGGGGGAGGGGAGGGATATGGGATTAATGGTAGCAAATATCTGTCTGGGGATAGGGAAACACCTCTTATCAACAGGGTGCCTGAATGAAATGTATTTGTATACCTAACCTTTAACTGTACCCCACAAAACCATAATAAAAAATATTGATTAAATTTTTTAAAAAATGATTTGATGACTGGTCTCAGTGGCTCAGTCTGTAAACCCAGGACTTTGGGAGGCCGAGATGAGTGGATTACCTGAGCTCTCAGGTTCGAGACCAGCCTGGGCAACTTGGCGAGACCTTATCTCTACAATAAATGTTTTTTAAATAATTAGCCAGGCATGGTAGCGTGCACCTGTAGTTACGGCTACTTGGAAGGCTGAGGTGGAAGGATCGCCAGAGCCCAGCAGGTCGAAGCTGGGGTGGCTGTGAGTGTGCCACTGCACTCCAGCCTAGACGACACAGTGAAACTCCAACTCAAAGATAAATTAATTAATTAATTAATTAAAAACAGCTTGATAACAACAAACTACTATTAATTTCTAAAATAATGAGATAGGTTTATTTATACTAACATTGCAAGAAAAATGTGCAGATAAGCTCTTAAATATATGCACCCAAACAAAACTATATATTTTCTACACTCACACAAACATATACATATTTTTAATAGACTGAGATTATACACAATTGTTTGCTTCGGAAATAAGACATAGGTGAGGCAAGCTAATGATACATGAACCTTACTTGTAACATTTGAATTTTTATAAAAATATTATTTAGGTGTATAGTTTAAAATAATATTTAATTGATAGAAGATATTTAACCTGTGTGACTGACATAGGGATAGTACTGAAAGTAGAAATATGAAATCAAGATAAACTGGTTTGGGTTTATATTTGGTTGATATCAAATATTAAAATAAGTTCGACATTTTAGTTTTGCATGCATTGGGGTAAAGAACTATCCAAATTAATGTCCATATAGACATTTATTAATGCAAGACTATACTTGGTTGAAGAATCATAACTAGAGATAAATTTGGACTCTTGTGAAGTAAGTCAAAATTATTACATATTTGGTTAAAGGGGAAAAGAAAGATTTTGAAATGCAGCTCAGAAAAATCTATGTCAAAGGAATGAGAGGAATAAAAGTGAGAGATTTACAAAAGAATAGTCATAAACATAGAACATGAACAGGGAGACAGCATTGCCACAAAATCCACAAAGAAACCATTCAAGACAACAGAACTGTTAATACTAACTGATGATATCATGCAATTCTCAGAACAAGATGAAACCTGAGAAAAGACACATTGAACTTGAGAGATCGTTTTAATAGGATGAAATTTTTTTTTAAAGCCATGCTGTGAGATATCAGGAATTAACTAAGTAGATAGTAAGACATGAAGTTACAGAGTAAATAGACTTTTTTTTTTTTTTTTTTTGAATTGGAGTCTCACTCTGTCGCCCAGACTGGAGTTCAGTGGCCGCTCCCGGCCACCGCAGCCTCGCCTGCTGGGCTTCAGCGATCCTTCCACCTCAGCCTTCCAAGTAGCTGGAATTACAGGCATGCGCTACCACGCCCGGCTGATTTTTTGATTTATTGTAGAGATGAGGTCTCGCTGCCCAGGCGGGTCTCGAACCCGCAGGCTCAGGCAATCCATTCACCTCAGCCTCCCAAAGGCACGGTATTACAGGCTGAGCCACCGAGACTGGCTTATACTTTTTTTTAAGGTTGACAGTGAATGAAGAAATACAGCATTAACTAGAGAAAATAACAGAGGCAACAGCAGTCTTTTTCAAGATCAAGATGTTCTTTCCTTACTCAAATGTCCTTGATGGCTTCTCAGGGTCTTATGTACCCTGGCATGCAGTTTCCCTATCCTATGATCCTAGTCTATTAACCACCTCATCTTCAGCATCAGTCTTGAATGTTATAAAATTTTGTCTTACTGTCACTGTGCAAGTTTATAAGTGACTTCAAATCTTTTCTGATGCCACTTTTCCCACCAGAAATACTCTTGTGTTCTAACTCCCATAATTTGCATAATTTCTAGTTTTTCTTTAGGATTCTCTGCAATTTACATCTTACATTATACTGTTCCTGGAATCGTTTTTGGTAAGCAATTAATGTCAGTTGCAATGACGATGATGATGATTCCAAATGGTTCAACAAATCTAGACCACAATAGTGTTTAAATATAGATATAGATATAAATGCTGAGTATATATGTATTTTATTATCAGCATTATATATGTGCATATATATATATACACACACACACACAAAGAGAGATACATATAAACATTTTCCTTTCAATACTTGTAAAAGGGCTTTTAATATTTGTAAAAGAGCTAAACAATAGCTCTTTGTCTTGACTTTTCCAAAATATATTCTAAATTCTTAGATATCAAGATGGTTTCATATACCTTTTTATATTCCTTCATCTTCAGTTTAATTGACAAAATAGAACACAATAAATACTCATTTTAAGAACTGATTTAACATCAGATGATTCTTTAGTTGAGGACTATATTCCCAAATGATCGTTGTTCCTCTTCTTTTATATAATATTTTTCTATTTTTTTCTTTCCTGGGCTACTTCCATAAATAGTTGATTTCATTGAATCTAAGACACCATCAATTTTAGGATGTACTGTCATTTGATGCAGCTCGACACTGTCAATTATGCCATAACACACTATCACTTGTAGGATGCATCCTAATTCCAAAGTTACTAAACAGTGAAAATAAGAAAAAAACCGCCTCTTAGAATTAATGCAATATGATCGTTAACCTAAGAATATTTTATTATAAAACATTGAAAATTGGCACGCCTTGGGAGTCTGAGGTGAGTGGATTGCCTGAGCCCACGGGTTCGAGACCCCCCTGGGCAACTTGGCAAGACCTCATCTCTACAATAAATCAAAAAATCAGCCAGGTGTGCTAGCGCGTACCTGTAGTTCCAGCTACTTGGAAGGCTGAGGCGGAAGGATTGCCAGAGCCCAGCAGGTCGAGGCTGTGGTGGCCAGGAGCAGCCATTGCACTCCACTCTGGGCGACAGAGTGAGACTCCAACTCAAAAAAAAAGAAAGAAAATTGGCAACCCTCTCGGGTCCCCTCCCACTGTGGGAGCTTTACTGTCCTCTCAATAAACCCTGCTTTCAAAAAAAAACATTGAAAACTTATTAGCTGTCAATCATTGGGGTAGGCTTTACAGGTTCGTCCCTAAATAAAATGTGTGTTCATGTAGATAATTACTTCAGAGGACTTTAACCTTGTATCAGTATCTCACAGTTATATCAAAATAACCAAAATACATATTTAAGGCCAGGTGCAGTGACTCATGCCTATAATCCAAGCACTTTGGGAGGCCAAGGTAAGAGGATTGCCTGAGCCCACGGGTTCGAGACCAGCCTGGGCATCTTGGTGAGACCTCATCTCTACAATAAATCAAAAAATTAGCTGGGCATTGTGGCACATGCCTGGAGTTCCAGCTACTTGGAAGGCTGTGGCAGAAGGATTGCCTGAGTCCAATAGGTCGAGGCTGCAGTGTCCATGAGCGAGCCACTGCACTCCAGTCTGGGCGACAGAGTGAGACTTCAACTAAAAAAAAAAAAAGCTGTATTTAAATCAATATAATATGGCTAAAACAAGTTTCCTATCAATTTGGTAAATGCTAATTAATTATAATCAGAACAAATGTTTTATCACTTTTTACAATTATAATTGTCTATGAGCTAGAAAAATTCTGAGTTTGTTTTACTGGTGAAAACACTTGTAGTTCTAACTAAATTTTATCTTTTCATATTTTAGTTACTGAAAAGTAAATAAAAACACCAATTGCACATGATCTATGATAGAAATTCTAATTAGTACTGACTCCTTAGAGAAGCATGCACCGTACAAAACTAATGAATAGGTACCTTGACAACTATCATGATATCAACATCATCTCCTAAAGGCAACAAACCTGAGGTGAGCAACAGCTCACAGCCTGGGCAACTCTGTAGGGCAATGAAACCCTAATGATCCTAAGCCTTATTTTTGAATAAGGATTTATATTTTTCCACAGGTTATAAGCCATATAAACAGTGGAAAATTTGGCCTAACTGTAAAAACCAAACTTATTGAACTCTTTCTGGAGGTTGGCCAGATGTTAAAAGCACCTGTATGGCTTGATTATTATCTGTCAGTCAAAAAAGTAATTGTGCAGAGCCTCAAGGGAATGGTTTGTCTGATCGGATGATCCGATTTCCTTTTGGGCTAACAACTCTTTCAATTGCTAGACAAGGCCTTTAGCCCATCTGCTGGAAGTTTTCCTACAAATTACATAGGAAACAAATTCTCAACCGCTTAGTACTGACCAGGGAATCATTAAAAAACTTCTGCAACTGCAAGACAAAATTTATCACTGAACTACGCTTTTATATTTTTCCTTCTCAATGAATAGTATTTTATATTTTCTTGACTGATTTCTATAACTTACTATACTAGATCAGGTTATTTCCCAAGCACAGAATTGTAAAATACCAGAAACTACCTGCTATAATGATTCTCTGTCTCTAGTGGGACTTTTGACATTTCCATAATAGTTTAAAGAAATGCCACTTGATTGCTGAGAACCTGCCTTTATGTTTACCATATGTAAATTTTTTTTTATTAGTGCAGGCAAATCAACCAAACCAAAATTTTAATCTGTGTAATTAGTTACAGTTCTTCTATATAATTCAAACAAATATTAGAGGCTATAAGAACACCTGCGTTCCCGTATATCTGATCAAACAAATGCCTGAATTATCAAAAACAATGTAGCTGTAGCATACAGTATTTGAATCCTGTAGGGACTGAGCAAACTCTGGCCAGTGGGCCAAATCAATCCTGCTGCCTACTTTTGTTTAGCCTGTTCAGAATGGTTTTTACATGTTTAAGTGGTTATACTGTAAATAGTTATATATATATATATATATATACTGTAAATGGTTACATATATATGCATAATATACTCAATTTTGCCTCTTGGCCTAGAAAGACTAAAATATTAACTATCTAGCCCTTTACAAAATTGTCTGCTTACCCCTGGTATAGAACATCAATGTTTATATTAGGATGCTTTGTTAGGCTTTATGACCTTATTTCTGAGGGCTACTGCTGCAAGACCCATGCAAAGTGTATCCAGACTGGAACAACACAGCCTAAACCTACTCATTTCAAAGTCTCTGCTAAACAAAGCACTGGCCTTCTTATCAGTTAAGTTCCTGCTTACACTACACAGATGCCCCAGAGCCCAAAATAAAGAAAACTCACAAAGTGATACCCTAGACTCTGTAGCTCTGATTCCAATTCAGTTATACTTTCTTTTGCATTCTGTAGGACTAAATTCTATAATAGGTCTATATCATCTAGTCATCTTAATAATTGACTTCTGTGCACTTCTTTTTTTTTTTTTTTTTGTAGTTTATCAATGTTGGAAGAGAGGATGGGAGACAGGTGATTCTCATGACACCCAAGCAGCTCTCTCTGGTCATCGTAGTTAGAATGGTTCTTCTTAGCTTCTTTCCTTTATCTTACCAGTCATGAGTTCTTAGGTTTATATGCAAAGATATTATCTTTATATTTCTGCATAATCCTGTATCCCACCAACCAGAAAAAAAAAATTTCATTTTTTATCTGTTCCTATATATAACCAAGCATTTTTTTATTTGTATTGTAAACTTCGGTTTGCTTTCTTAATAGATGTATTTAACAAATGTGAAAAGCTTAAGTCTTGAATTGTTTAGCTAATAAGAATGAGAGCTATAATTAAAGTAACACAACAGTGACCTGAGGCGTAAAAGGTAGAATTGCACCAGAAGCATACAACTCTTAGAGACCACACAGCTTACTAATGATCTTTAGCTAGGGGTGATTTTCCAAAGGTCATCTCTTTGAATGATTGGGCAGAGCAAGGATTTGAACTCTACTCTGACACCAGGCAGAATGTTAAAAATAGAACCAAGTCTTATGACTCCAATTTAGATAACCAATATCCTAACACAGGTATATGTCCTAATGATTTACCTTAGTAACAAGAAACAGAGATGTTATAATTCAAATATGCCAATTTGGAACCAATAAGTATAAAAATTAAGTAAATTATTTGTCAACGAAACCTAAATGTAGGTATCACTAGGAAAATCCACTGGGCCGATTTTATATGCATAATGAAAGTGATGACCTTCAAAAAATAGAATATATTAATTCTAACTAGGTAACATTATTTAGATAACACTTGATGAATATGTGTAACTTCTTTTATATCCTTGGAGAAAAATGCAACATGAAAACAATGTTTGTCAATCAAGTTGATTTTATTGCCATCTATGAGATAATCTCAACTTTACCAGAATAAACTAGGCTAGACTAGATACCAAGTACAAGAAAAATAAAATAAGATTGAAGTTTTGGAAAGAAGTTTAATTTGAACCTTAGAATTGACGGACACTTCTCAGATTACACCACTATACGCTCACTTAATCAACCACCAGTTTTAGAGCATGTGGAAGTGGTACTAGCAAATCTTTTTCAAGTGATCTCATATACTTAAATGGTTTTTATTCCCCATGTTTATAAAACAGAATGAGGAGAAAATCATTCAGGATACAAGTTGCTCACACGGGCAAGTAAACTGTAAGGGACCTTGTCAAACTTTAACCACTATTTACTATTGAATTGCCAATGACAGTTGGTGCCTCACATTCAATATTACACTTCATGGAATGTGTCCCTGCCTTTTGATAAGTGAAAAGTGGTCATAAACCACAAAGAAACAATCAACTCGCCAACAGAATGCTGTACTGAATCTTAACAGAGAAGAATTAAACACTCAAATAGAAAACGTCACAAGATAGAAGGAAGAGTGCCATCTTGTGTTCTCTACAGGAATGCTGGATCCATTTTTTTAAAAAAGAAAGAGAGGAAAAAAGTAAAAGAAAATGATTGTCTTTAACTCCAGCTGGAATCCTATTGAAATTATCTGAAATATTCCAAGAAAAAGAAGTTTCTGTTTTAGAAAAATCATCCCAAAATGCTGAAAACTTATTTATTCATTTAAAAAAGGTGATGACTGACTTTCTTATAAAAGTAACATGATTCCATGTAGCACTGCTTTTCTGTAAATATTATAAAAGACAACAGAACAATGTCTTCCTTTCCAGATGACACAGTAGGACACACCCTAAGAATGGTCTTTGCAATACCACTACATCACAAGCAAAGTTTCTAGTTTATAAGATTTCCTCTTCCTTAAGGTACGTGCGCGCGTGTGTGCGCGCGCGCGCGCGCGCGTGTGTCCGTGCGCGCACGCGTGCACACGCTTCAATACGTTAAAAAGCCTAATTCTATGAATAATAGATATCACATTTCTGGAGTTCAAACTGATTCTTCAATTAACCCTTGATGCTTATGATCAAGGCAGGTATATTTATCATTATCCCATATAACCAGAAAGGGGAAAAAATGCTTTACAGTGATTTTAATGAACAAGTAAAAAACGCTCATTACATAGAAAAACACTCTTTCAAACACAGCTTTCAAATTCTATGTAATCATCAAGGTCATGGCTGCAGCTTTTTAAGAAAACTTTCAAAATAATAGATTGCTCCTTTCAAAATAAAACTTGCAATTTATAATATATGGGATATAACTATACTTGCAACAAAAGAGTAAAGCATGAGTCTATGTCACTTGTATTTAATTACCTATACTTTCCCTTTAGCTGTGTACTACTGTCTAGAAACAATAAACCGTCTTCCACAATTTTTAACATTAGTATGTCTGGGCCTGTA
Organism: Cephalopachus bancanus; assembly: GCA_027257055.1. Lineage (NCBI taxonomy): Eukaryota > Metazoa > Chordata > Mammalia > Primates > Tarsiidae > Cephalopachus > Cephalopachus bancanus. The sequence continues at coordinate 6,875,516 of JAPVLO010000024.1, read as the reverse complement.
CTCAGATATCATCAGTATCTATGCCAAGATATTCACTGGCCATAGCCTATGCTCAGCTCTATTGAGGTCCAGTGATCAAAATAACAGAGAATTGCCTGTTTGCTGAAAGCAGAAAACATTTGAATACACTTCAGTTCAGATGATAGCGTAAAAAAAGAAACAAAATGTGCAATTTTGTTTACACTTGTTATTGCAGGAGGTGTATTTCTTCAGGGATAGATGATCATTTTAGGCAACATTTCTTAAGAGAATATTAAGAAAAAAAGATACTGAAAAATTAAAGGATATTACAAATTCAAAGTCAAACGTTAAACAGTTTGTGGTTGCTGTCTTATGGAAGCAGTTATTCCCATTCTCTTTGCAAAGTGGAATCCCCACCTCAAACACACTAAGACCTTTCTCTTAACCAAATCATCACTTTAGCTTTTGTTATGCTTAGCTTCAACCTTATCCTAACATTGTCAACCCGGGTTTATGGCAACAAAAAGAACCAGAGAACTACGGGTATAAAAATGTATCTAAAATCATCTTCATAGCTACATTACCAGATAATATCTTAATATAATAATCTTGGTTTCATTTTAACATAGGGTTTATCTACCAGTACCCTCTCCAATAAAATAAAATTTCAAGACATTCAAAAGATTTTAAAAAATACAGGATTTTAAGATACACATCCAAAGAGAATGAGAAAGGGCAACAGCAGAAAGAGAAGTAAATAGAACATTAAAAGCACAAACGCCGAAGGGCATGGAAAACCCAAAATGTACACCAATAGTAGAATTTTTGAAAACTATGATATCTGCACATGCATGCTTATTGCAGCATTGTTCACCATAGCAAAAACATGGAACCAACCATGCTGCCCATCAAAGGAGGACTGGATTTAAAAAATGTGGTACATATGCATGATGGAATATTACATAGCCATAACGAAGGACAAAATTATGAACTTGGCAGCAACTTAGGTAGACTTAGAGTCTGTAATACTGAGTGATCTATCACAGAAACAAAGAACTGAGTACTACATGTTCTCACTCATAAGCGAACCTTGAACAATTATCATAATACTATAAGAAAGGGATTGGCAGTAGTGGGAAACTGCCAGGGGAGGCAGGGTGGTGAGATTGACAGTAGTGGGAAATTGCCAGGTGAGGAGGGGCACACCTCATTAAGAAGGGTTCCTGCATAATGAACATTTGTATACCTAACCCTGAATTGTGGGATATCTTTAAAATAAAAAATTTTTAAGAAAGAAAACTATGGTCTAATCAAACCATGGCACACTCTCACAGCAAGGAAACAGATGAAATGGATAGCAACTATGCACAGCAACATGAATGAATCTAATGGTCATAATATTCAGTAAAAAGTAAGACCCAAATGATTGTATATATTCTATTTTTACCAATGTTGAGCCCAAACAAGGAGGCAAAACTAAAACATATTTCTTAGAGAAGCATTCATAGGTGGTATAAATACAAATAAAAATAAGAAAGTGATTAACAAAAATATCAAGAGAGTTGCTACCTTTAAAGAATAGAGTAATAAAATCACAACAGAATATACAGGGACTTCTTTGACTCCAGTAATATACTATTTATTGAGTCAAATGATGGTTAAACTGCTGTCACTTTAAAATTATTTGCCATACTACCCATGTATACGTTATGCTTCTTTCTGAATGTGTTCTATGTCATTATTTAACAGCTAAAGCAAAAGAGACAGCTGAAGGCTCAGTGACCGAGGGACAGGGAGAGGAGAGAAACTGAAAAGCAAGATTATGCTTACTGTACAACTCCAGAAACACTCAGGAGGTGAACAGATCTGGTACTTCTCAAGGTGGGAGTGAAGACGAAACTGGAAGAGGATTAGTAAACCCTCATTCCCACATATGCCCATGCAGTCAAGGGACTTCCCTGATTTACTCTGTCAGGGGCCAGAGGTTAGGACAACGAACTTGACTCAGGGAGCCAGGCACTAATGAGAAGAGAAGCACATGTTGAAAACAAGAGGAAATTAGGTTAAAGAAAACCTGCTGAATCGATGCATCATCAGCCTCCTGCCCCAACTTGTCTCTTAAAATGCTTGCGACCAGACTTATCCACTCCGACTCCCTGTCCTAGAGGGAGATTGGAAAGCTCTTCTCTTGAAAAGTTGATAGGTCAAGAGAAAATACAGAGCTATAGAGATCCAGGACTCCTCAACAAAGCGAGGAGACCCCTATTAGTCACCCTAGAGCTCGAGACAAGTTCTGCTCAATAACTATAGTTTCCAATCCGTTTTTTATGTCCCCACACTTAGAAATTATTATCAAGTATCTCCAGGGATTTGAGAAAACTCTCTTTCTAAGAAAGAAAAAATAAAACTAAAAAGCAAACATTAAAAAAAGGAACTCAGAAAAACAAAGATAATAAAAAACAAACAGGAAAAAAACTTCAAAAACCTGCAATCAATATCCTCAGAGAGACAGAAAAACTGCATCTGTAAAACACAAACGGGTGAATTTTATGTTATAAATAATAACATAATAAAGGTCTCTTTAAAAACATACACAGAAACAAAGAATTGTATCGCATGTTCTCACTCATAAGTGGACCTTGAACAATTATTGTAATACTATAAGTTAAGGATTGTCAGTAGCGGGAAATTGCAGGGGGGTGGAATTGGCAGTAGTGGAAATCTACCAGGGAGGAGGGGCACACCTCATCAACAAGGGTACCTGCATAATGAATATTTGTATACTTAACCCTGAATTGTACCCCACAGCTTTAAAATTTAAAATTTAAAAAAAAGCATAAAAGCTTTTATTTTACTTTCATCGCGTAAAAAAAAAAAAAAAACATTCAAATGGGTTATGTTTAAAATTAAACTTCCAGAAAATAAGAAAGAGGAATTGAACAATAACAATTTAATGGAAGAGTTGAAAGGTAAAATTGAGATGTCCGAGACAGCAAAGCAAAAGACAAAAAAAAAAATTGAAAATGGAAGAGAAAATATTTTAAAATTAAATTATTGGAGGACATTCAACATTCAACCAAAGTCTGACAGAATAGAGAAAATACAGGCAAGAATATTATCTAAGAAACCACAAAAGAAAAAATTTTCTAAACTGGAGGAAATGTCCCCAGGACCAAAATAATGATAATTCCATAAAAATATCCACACATCTTGAAATTTTAGAGCACCAGAAATAAAAAGAAGTCACTAAAACTTTCAGGGAAAATGGTTGCATCTACAGAGAAAAATTTGCAAGTGGGAGGGAAGTAGCAGGGAACTACTATATATTTAATTTTATAAATTATGTACAGGAATTACTTTCATAAAATAAAAAATAAAGAAATATTTGTAGTACTGTTTCTCTTTCCTTCTATTTTCAATACCCATCAAAGGCATCCATATCCATTTAAAATCTATCCATTGTGAAAGGTTTCTGAATCCATTATCACAAATAAGAGTTTTGAGCATGAGGTTTTGATTTGCTTATTTTTGTTGATAGAAGAAAAGCCCTTTGAGTCTAAGTGACAGGCACAGAAGGACGCTAGGCACTGGTGTGTTTTTGTCATTAAAATAGTCTAGAAAGAACATGAGGATAAGCAAATGAGCCTCTCTCCTAGAAGCCAGATTACAGTCTTTCTGGTTGGGAGGGGAAACGTGAATTAAATTGGTCATGAGGCCTAGGACAAGGCCACTAAACCTGATGGCAAGGGTGGTGGGAAAGGGGAGAGACAGTAGATGCGAAGAAGGAAATCAGTGATAAGAGACTGCCAGCCCTACCCAAGGTTCACACCAGGAAAATTCGTGGTTATAGTTCATCCATTGTTGGCCCTCTGATAAAGAGAAGTCTCAGTTGTTTTAGTTGATGTCTGGTGAGTGCCTTCCATCAATGCCCTTGGATCAGTCAGAAGAACTAAAATGAAGTATTATCCCGTTGTTTTCCTGAACTTTATCTACTGGCCCATGGTGACACCCCTCGAAACAGTCATATGTTCCCTCATCTAGACAGTGCTGAATCACCCACATTACAATATTTATACCTCTGGAAAATAATTTTTCATAGTTTGTCTCATCCTCCTATACATCAGTCACATTTATTTCTCTATCATAGAGTTAACCACCCACTGTACAATGATCTGTTTTCTTTCTTACCTATATCTCTTGCTGTACTCTGAATCCCTGGATAGCAGAATATATGCCTTTCATCTCTATATACCCAACACAGGTCCTGATGCAGAAAGAACTTCACAAATTATCACACAATGAATAAGTGTTTAATATTTTTTATTAATTTTTGTGTATGGGGATAGATAGGGGTCCTGTTTGAGTCTTCTGCATGTGGTCAGCTGGTTTTCCCAGCACAATTTGCTGAATAGGTTCTCCTCTCCCCAGTGGTGGGTGGTGGAGGCTTTTGTGAAAATGAGTTGGTTGAGAAATTGAGGTTTTGCTTCTGGAATTTCAATCTAAAAATTTCAATCTAAAAATTGTCCCAAAGTTGATACACTAAATGGTCTGAGGTTTCATTTTATACAAATAATAAATCAGCAAGTTTAACTGAAAACCTTGAGAATATTCATTTAGTCTGAATAGCTATAACAAAATGACTTCAAAAATATTGAAATTGAGTTTTCAATTGTATCTCCTCTTTTAGAAATGTGTACCACAATTATTGCTCAGAAGTCAGACAGATGTAGTTTCAAATTTCTTCTTTCTCACATGCTATCAATGTGACATGAGTTAATTATTTTATTTTATGTGACATTATTTACTATTTTAGATATGGGCAAAGTAATGCCTACAGCATAAAGTGATGTATTAGTAAGACACTATATGTTAAAAAAAATAGTGCAAAGATTGAATGCACATATGTAGCAGTAAAATGTATTATATGAGATTATATGAAAATGCAGAAGAGTAAGGAACTTTGTATCAGTCAGCAGCCCAAGTCTTCAATATTTATAAAACCATCCCTAATTATAGGACCAAATGGTTTATTATACGGATATTATTCTATTTAATAAAAACACATTTTATAAATCCATTTATTTTATAAATATTGTTCCATTTAAGAAAGATACATTTCATAATTGCCTTTAAATTTAATAGTGCATCACTTGCTTATAAAAGAAATTTACAACATAATTAATACACAAAAGCTAGGACATAGAAATTACGGCTCCCATTCCAAAATCTATGAAAAGTAAAAGGAAACTCAAATATAAAATTAGAAGAATAAAAATTTTAAAACAACATTAATTATTCAGGTCTGGCTTCAGTATTCAAAACATAAATGCTTTTCATCTTTTCTTAACCATTTTGTCCAAATGAGTTTACATATGTAGAATTTTAATTTATCCTCCAATTTGGTTCAGATGCGATTACAATTGACATAAAGTGAAAGTGACTATGCTAAATACATATTCAATGCCAAAAAGATTTAATAAATATTATGGAATAACTGACTGCATAGCCATCAATATACACCACCAGCTATAAACATAAAGCTATACAAGGAAGTGTACTGAGATTTTATATTTAAAATCATTCTAATATTTGAAAAAGGCAATTGAATCCAATAATATTATTAAAAGACTGCACATTTTTCTAAGGTTAGAAAGTGCATATAAATTATGGACATTGTCAAGCTTAAAATTCTTCAGAATCTCTAATGCCTAGACACCCATAATCAGTGTCATTCCTACCAAAGTGCTCTGCTCCTAACTACATAATTTCAATTTCCTGTTTTACCTGTCTTGATGCTGTCCCTCAGGTTCCCAGGCCTTCCATTCCCCAATTCCCTTTGTTCAAAATTTCCTATCGTGTTTGTTGCAGGTTTAACTTGTGCCAGGCCTTGCACTAAAGCCTTTTCTGTGCGTTGACCCAAGTCACCTTCACAAGCCTACAAGGTAAGTATATGTCAAAGGGTCAGAACTCTGAGGTTTAAATAACTTGCCCAATGTTCATGCAGTTGCAAGGTGGTGGTACCCAAGCTTGTAATTCAAGTTCACACTTAATCACCATGAGTTGTGGTTTTCAAATCTTTTCTTAGCTTGGGAACAAAAGCTCATTTAGAGGGTCAATAGGAGGAGGACACAAAAAAATTGAAATGATCTTTTTGGAGGGTTGGGTCTCCTTGTAGTACATTTGGAATTTGTTCCTCCAGATTAAACTGCCAACCAAAATTGTTATCTGGAAGTTTGAGCAGGTTGCATCACAATTTGCGGGAAAAAAGTCCAGTTGTGGCAAGCAACTGACTGGTTCTTCCTCCATGAAAACACACCTGTCAAAAAAAAAAAAGAGAGAAAGAGAGAGAGAGAGAGAGAAGAAAACACACCTGTGTACAGGAAAATGCTTTGCTGATGTGGAAGAGGTAAAACAAAAAAACGGCAGAAGTAAAAAAGGCATCAAAACTGATGAGTTCAAAAACTGTTTTGAGCACCAGAAAAAGCATCTTGATAGGTATATTGTATCAAACAGAGTGTACTTTGAAGGTGACTGAAATTTAAACATGTAAGAATAAATACACAATTTTTTACAAATAAAGTCTGGGTTTGGGGGGTTCCCCCCTCATCTGTACAATAGATAAAATTGAGCCAAACTTGTTTCTATAACTTAAGATGAGCAGTTGAAGATCTAAAGTTACTCTTTTAGATTATTCTCATCCCTTCAGAAAGAACTCCAAGGAGAATAGGCTAAAACAACTGCTCTCAATCTTTCCTTTACCCCAAACATACCTTCTTGGGTCAGTCCTTCTCAAAGACATCAATTTGAAAACCATGATTTCTTTTTTTTGTTGTTTTAATTTTTTTAATTTTAAAGATGTGGGGTACAATTCAGGGTTGGGTATAAAAATATTCATTATGCAGTTACCCTTGTTAATGAGGTGTGCCTGCCCCCTTCCCCAGGCAGATTCCCACTACTGCCAGAAAATTATGGTTTCTATTTATTTATTTATTTTAGAGATGTGGGGTACAATTGAGGGTTAGGTATAAACATTGATCCTGCAGGTATCCTTGTTGATGAGGTATGCCCCTCCCTCCCCTAGCAGTTTCCCTCAACTGCCAATCCCACCCTCTCTCCCCTGACAGTTTCCCACTACTGCCAATCACTTTCTTATAGCATTATAATTGTTCAAGGTCCATTTATGAGTGAGAACATATGGAACTCATTTTTTTGTTTCTGTGATAAATCACTGAGCATAATCGGCTCAAAATCCACCCAAGTTGCTGCAAAGTCCATATATTTGTACTTCATTATGGCTGCATAATATTTCATTGTGTATATGTACCACATTTTTTTTATCCAGTCCAGCTTCGATGAGCAATACAGTTGGTGCCATGTTTTTGTTATTGTGAATAGAGCTGCAACAAACATATGTGTGCAGGTATCTTTGTCATAGAATGATTTGATTTCCTCCTGGTATATTCCCAATAGGGGAATTGTTGGGTCATATGAAAGGTCAATTTCTAGTTCTTTCAGAAATAGCCACACTGTTTTCCAAAGAGGTTGCACTAGTCTGCATTTCTACCAGCAGTGTAGATGCATTCCTTTTTCTCCACATCCTTGCCAGCATCTGTCATTGTTTGCTTTATTCATAATGGCCATTCTTACAGGGGTTAGGTGATATCTTAATGTGGTTTGATTTGCATTTCTCTGATGATGAGTGAGGCTGAGCACTTTTTCATGTGTCTGTTGGCTGCTCGTATAACTTATTTTGAGAAGTGTCTATTCATGTCTTTTGCCCACTTTTTAAAGGGGCTGTTTGGTTTTTTTTTTTTCCCTTTTGGTTCATTTGAGTTCTGTGTAGATCCTAGATGTTAGGCCTTTGTCAGATGTATAGTTGACAAATATTTTTTTCCATTCTGCGGGCTGTCTCCCTGCTCCCTTGATGGTTTCTTTTGCTTTGCAGAAGCTCGTTAATTTGATTAGGTCCCACTTGCCTATCTTATTTCATAAGGTATTGGCCTTTAGGGTTCTGGATAGGAATTAGTTGCCAGTTCAAATTTCCATAAGGGTGTCTTCTGTGTTTTCTAAGATTCTTATAGTTTGAGATCTTACATTTAGATCTTTGATCCATTTAGAGTTAATTTTTGTATATGGTGATAGGTAGGGGTCCTGTTTCAGTCTTCTACATGTGGTCAGCCAGTTTTTCCAGCACCATTTACTGAATAGGTTTTCCTCTCCCCAGTGGTTGTTGTTGGAGGCTTTGTCAAAGATGAGTTGGTTGAGGAATTGAGGCTTTGTTTCCAGAATCTCTATCCTGTTCCATTGGCCTATGTGCCTATTTTTATACCAATACCAAGCTGTTTTGATTACTGTAGCTTTATAGTAGAATTTGAAGTCTGGAAGTGTGATACCTCCTGCTTTGTTTCTCTTGCTAAGGATTGTTTTGGCTATTCATGGTCATTTATGTTTCCATATGAATTTCTGTATTGTCATTTCCAGATCTGAGAAGAATGACGCTGGTAACAATGAGTATTGCGTTGAATCTGTAGATTGCCTTTGGTAGGATGGACATTTTAACAATGTTGATTCTTCCTATCCATGAACATGGAATATTTTTCCATTTGTTTGTGTCTTCTTGGATTTCTTTGAGCAGTGTTTTGTAATTCTCATTGTAAAAGCCTTTCACTTCTCTGGTTAGGAAGATGCCGAGGTATTTATGTGTGTGTGTGTGTGTGTGTGTGTGTGTGTGTGTGTGTGTGTGTGTGTGTGTGGCTATTGTGAATAGATATTATTATTTGGGTCTCTGCCTGCATGTTGTTGTTATATAGGAATGCAACTGACTTTTGCACATTTCTTGTATCCTGAGACTTTGCCAAAGTCCTTTATCAGTGTCAGCAGGCTTTTGACAGATTCTCTTGGATTTTCAAGGTATAGAATCATATCAACAGCAAAGAGGAATAACTTGACTTCCTCTTTTCCTATTTGGATACCCCTGATTTCCTTCTCTGATCTAATTGCCTAGGCTAGGACTTCCAATACAATATTGAACAAGAGGGGTGACAGTGGGCAGCCTTATCTTGGTCCAGTTTTCAGGGGAAATGTTTCTAGTTTCTGTCCATTTAGCAATATGTTATCTGTGGGTTTGTCATAGATGGCACTTACTAATTTGTGGTATGCTCCTTCTATGTCTAGGTATTTGAGGGTTTTTATCAAGAAGGGATGCTGAATTTTATGAACAACTTTTTCTGCATCTAATGAGATAATCATGTGGTTCTTGTTTTTATATCTGTTGATGTATTTAATTACATTTATGGTCTTGCAAATGTTGAACCAGCCCTGTATCCTGGGGATGAAGCCTACTTGGTCATGGTGGATGGTTTTTGAGATGTGCTTTTGAGATGTGCTTTTGGATTTGCTAGAATTTTGTTGAGGATTTTTGCATCTATGTTCATAAGGGATATTGGCCTGTAGTTCTCTTTCTTTGTTGCATGTTTACCAGGTTTGGGTATCAGTGTAATGTTAGCTTCTTAAAATGATTTGGGGAGAATTCCATCTTTCTCAATTGCCTGGAATACTTTCAGTAGGATTGCTATCAGCTTTTCCTGGTATGTTTTGTAGAATTCTGCTGGAAAGCCATCTGGTCCAGGGCTTTTTTTTTTTTTTTTTTTTTTTTTGTAGGTAATTTTCATATGACAGAGTCAATTTCCTGGGTTGTTATTGGTCTATTCAGTGTCTCAATGTCTTCTTGTTTTAACTTGGTTAGGTTGTGTGATGTCAGAAAGTCTTCCATTTCATCTAGGTTATCAAGTTTATTTCCATACAGGTGTACATAGTAATCTCTGATAATCTTTTGTATTTCTTCATGGTAAGTTGTGATTTGATCTTTTATATTTCTGTTCATGTTTATTTGGGCTTTTTTTCTTTTTCTTGGTCAGTCTGGCTAGGGGCCCATGAATCTTGTTCATTCTTTCAAAGAACCAGCTTTTGTTTTGTTGATGTTTTCTAAGATATTTTTGTCTTCTGTGTCCTGTATTTGTGGTCTTATTTTTGTGACTTGAATTCTTCTGCTAAAGTTGGGGTTTTGGTGGTCTTCTCTTTCCAGCTCCCTTAGGTGATTTGTTAGGCTCTCCACTTGTGATCTTTCCATTTTCTTGATGTGTGCTCATAGAGATATAAATTCTCCTCTTAAAACTGATTTCATGGCATCCCAGAGGTTTTGGTAAGATGTTCCTTCATTTTCATTTGTTTTCAGGAATCTTTCAATTTCTTCTTTGATTTCAGTGTTGACCCAGTCATTGTTCAGCATCATGCTGTTTAGTGACCATGTCTTTGCAGGTTTGGGGGAAATTTTGTTGGTGCTGATATTTATTTTTATTCCACTATGGTCTGAAAAGGTGCATGGCAAGATTTCAATCTTATGAAATTTGTTTATGTTTGATTTATGGCCAATGATGTGGTTGATCTTGGAGTGCGTTCCATGTGGTGGTGAGTAGAATGTACATTCTGTGGTCTTTTGGTGGAGTGTTTTGTAAGTATCAATTAAGTACATTTGTTCAAGAGTCTCATTGAGGTTCTGAATGTCCTTGCTGATATTTTGTCTTGATGATCTATCCAGGGTTGTGAGTAGGGTATTAAAGTCTCCTGCTATGATAGTGTTAGAGTCAATCTCTTTTTTAAGTTTGCCTAGAAGCTGCCTACGAACATTGGTGCTCCTATATTAGGTGCATGTATGTTTAGGATGGATATTTCTTGTTGGTGGATTGAACCTTTTATCATTATATAGTGACCTTCTTCATCTTTTTTGATTTTTGATAGCTTAAAGGGTATTTTGTCTGAGATTAAGATTGCAATGTCAGCTTTCTTTTGTGTTCCATTCACCTGAAAATTTGTTTCCCATCCTCTTACTTGGAGTCCATGAGTGTCCTTTCTGGTGAAATGAGTCTCTTGGAGACAATATATTGTTGCCTCATGATATTTTATCCATTTTGCCATACTGTGTTCTTTCAGTGGTGCATTTAGTCCATTTACATTCAGGATAATTACTGAAATCTGAGGGTGTTTTTTTGTCATGATGTTCTTATAGAGTTGTTGTTGTACTTGTTTGATTGTTGTCTTTCTTTTGGTTTTGGGGATTGGTTCATGTGTGTTTTCAATCTTTTTCCTGCACTCTTGTGAAGAACATTATTGTTCTTTCCCTTTTTCTTCCGTGTTTAATACTTTCTTAAGAGTTTCTTGTAGGGTTGGTCTGGAGGCAGCATAAGTTCTTAGGGATTGAATATCTGGGAAATATTCTCCTTCACTGATGAAGCTTAGCTTGGCTAGGTAGGTTATTCTTGGTTGAAATTGTTTATCTTTGAGAACTTTGAATATTGGACTCCAAGTTCTCCTAGCCTGAAGGGTTTCTGTAGACAAATCTGCTGCTATTCTGATGGTCTTCCCTGGTAGGTAGTCTGACCTTTTTCTCTTGCTGCTTTTAGGATTTTTTTTCTTTTATACTTACTTTGTTCAGGCAGATTATTATGTACCTAGGAGTTGATCTCCTCATTTGTTGTCTTGCTGGGATTCTCTGAATTTCTTGTGTTTGAATTTTCACATCATTAATGAAGTGAGGGAAGTTTTCTTGAAGAATTCCATGGAATGTTTGTTCCAGGGTGGTCTCTGTCTCTCTTTCTGCCTCAGGAAGGCCAATTACTCTTAGGTTCATTCTCTTGAAGTAATCACTCATCTCTTAAAGGTTTTGTTCTGTCTTTTTAAGTTTCTTTTCTATGCTTTTGACAGTTTGGTTTAGTTCTAGATTTTGGTCTTCAAGTTCTGAGATTCAGTCTTCTGCTTGGCTAAGTCTACTTCCCGTGCTTATCAGTTTCTTATTTATTTTAATCACAGTATTCTTTACTGCTGTTATCTCATTTCTCAACTCTTACCTATTTTAGTCTTGTCTCTCCTCAATTCTTTTTATTCTCTCTATTAATGTCTTGGTGTCTGGGTTTGTAGTATGTGACCAGTCATTCTGGGGAGCTCTTCATTTTTTGCAATCCAAAGTCTGTTTTCTCAATATCTGATCTCCCAGGGGTCTGTGTGAGACTTGTATTCTTCTTTTGATTTTTCTTCATATGTGTAGATTTGCCTCCCCACTTTCTGTTTTTATTTTTTTCCCCTCTCTCTTCTTTAAATCTGTTGTTCAGGGGTGGCAGGGTTGTTTTTTGCTTCTGTTTGCTCAATCTCATATTCTTCCTTATGTTAATCTTCTGGCTTTGTTCGATTCTGAGGCTGGACTGTAGGTTGAGGTTATACCTTTTGTAGCTCTGAGATTTATTTGAGGGGGGAGCTGTGATTCAAAATTTATTTGCAGATCCCAATATCCACTGACAGGTGTATGGATATGCTGGATCCTGTTTCCCACTGCCTTGTAATCTGTTCATGAAGTGGGGGTATTGGTTTGCTTTCAGGAAGTAAAATGATGTAAGAAAAGGGGAAGAAATGGAACATGGAGAGGGGGAAGTGGAAGATGGAGACAGGAGAGTAAAAGGGAGAACAGACAGAGGTACCCACTAATAAATGAAAACAGACCTGAAGACAGATAAGAGTAAGAGAAAACAAAAATAAAAACAAACAAAAAACAGTGACAACAACAAACAAATTAGGACATATAATCATACAGACACACAAGCTGACCAACCTCCTTAAGATGTACTGTTCCCTTACACAACCATGAGGTCTTAGCTCCCAAGTTGGAGGTTAGGCAGAGCTGGGTGGGTGAGGTCACTGCAGGCCTCTGCCTAGTCACAGGGCTCCAGCTGTTCTCTGGTCTCACTGTAGTCAGGGGCGAGTTGGGGGAGGTGGAGTGCAAGATTACTGGGCAGCGTTGCTGGTCAGCATAGTGGTCAGGATGGCTAGGGGGTAGGGTGGTGTAGCTACCAAGGGAGCTCTGCGGGGAAGGATCCTTGGACCTCCCTGGGTGGTGGAGGTTTGGGGTCTGCTAGGGCACTTCAGTCAGGGGGTAGTCCATGGCTCTGAGGGGCGACCGCATAGGGACTCTGCGGCAGAGGCAGCTCAAGGCAGAATTGGGCACTTCAGCCAGGACAGGGACGTGGAGCTCCAAAGCACCTGGATAGGGGCCTGAAGTTCTGAGGCTCCCGGTGCAGATGCCAGGGGCCCCTGCGGGGGTGGTGGCTCAAGGTGGGACTGGGTGCTTCAGTCTAGGTGGGGGTCCAGAGCTCCGAGAAACAGGCACCTGGGGCCTCTGTGGGGGCGGCAGCTCAAGGCCGGGCTGGGCGCTTCAGCCCCGGTGGGGGTGCAGAGCTCCAAGGCAGGTGCTAGGGGCCTGCACGGGCAGCGATGACTTTGGACCTGGTGAGGCACTCCAGGGAGGGATGGAGCCCGCAGATCTGAGGGGTGGGCACCACGGCCACCCTGGGCAACAGTGGCTGGAGATGGGGCTGGGCGCCTCACCCAGGGCGGGGACCCGGAACTCCGAGGGGCGAGCACTGGAGGTGACTTTGGGCTGCGCAGGGCGCTTCAGCCAATGATGGAGCCTGCAGTTCTGAGGGGCGGGCGTAGAGGGCCTCCACTGGCTGCCACGGCCTGAGAGTGGGCTGGGCGCCCAGCCAGAGAGAGCTGGCAGCAGCTGGGTGCTGGGCAGATCAGTGTAGCCAGCAAGAGAACCCAGACCTCCACAAGGCGGTATCCAAGAGCCTCCACAGGCAGCGGGTGACTTGGGGCCTGGTGAGATGGTGTAGCTGGGGAGGGAGCTGGGAGCTCCACGCAGCTGGGGCCGGGGCCACCTGGGGCAGAGCAACAGCTGCAGAGGGGCCACGGTAGCTGGCCATGCGTGGGACCGAGGGTCTCCAGGCGTCGGACCGGTGTGGCTGGTGCTGGGCAGGGGGTGGAGGGAGGAAGGCAAGAGACTTTATGGGGACTCACTTTTGGAGAATCTCACAGTCCCAGCTCTGCCGTAGCCATCTTACAAGAACTCATAAAATGATTTCAATGAGATATGTAGCAAATGCCTTTTGGGCCTGTGTCACATTTCCCTTTAGCCCAGAGTTATGGGACAGAGTTCAGTCACCAGTCGGTCACTTCTAAGTTCTTACCAAGCACCAGAATTTGCTCCACCAATAAAGGAGCACACTAATGCCAATGCCACCTGCAAGCAAAACCCAGAATGGACAAGAGGTTAATTAAATTGTCATTGACAAATAAGTAATGCTTTATCATGTCCCCTAAATAAAATTAATATTACTGTATCATTATGTTGTTCTATTATAACATAAGAAATATGTAAAAATAAAACAAGAATATTATTTTGCAATGCTAAGCACTCAATAAATACTGTGGAGTTTGCAAAGCACTGCTTAGTCTAGAATCTAGAAATCTGTGAAGAAAGCAGGGAAATGTCCTGAAACCTTGAGCTTATACCTCATCAGGTCCAGATTCCTCAGACCACCAATGCTCAGACTTCTACTTCCCTGAATAATTTGGGAGAACCCTTCTTGGTTAATATATTATTTACTTTCAGAAGATAGGACATACAGGTACAACAACTTATGTCAAATTCTAAATCAGTAGTAATAAAAAAGTTCCTAAAGAAATCAGTCAAAGAAAGTAAAATAACTTGGGTTGACAGGGTCTGGCAAAAGCCCTAAAAGGAAATGTGACTTGATCTGAGCTAGGACTTGAAATAAACAGCAAAAAAGAGGAGGTCATCCTAGACTGAGGGGAAGAAGGGAAGGACTAGTGTAAAAGAATAGGAAGAAAAAAAGGCCAAGAAGGCCTGCAAGAGGCATGGCACCAGAACACCCACTCATCAGCACCACTGTCTTAAAGGCAGTCCTAATGGGGATCTATTGTTGAAATGAAAGCTTCACATGTGAACGCAGAGGCCCTAAAGCAAGCAGAAGATCAAGATTAGAATGTGTGGTTGTCAGAGAACTATAAAGAGATAACTCAAAGTGTTTTTCAGATTTGTGCACAGACCTTTCTAAGCAGCTAACTACAGAATCAGAATTTTGATTTTATAAAAGTCTCTAAATATAAAATTTGAGCTTTAGAATTTAAACATTTCAACTCAAACAAAACAAAAACCCTACTTATGCTATCAAATAAAATAGTACTAATTTGACTATGATTTCTAACTTATTTTTCATGCCAATTTTATGTCCTAAGGATCAAATTGTAAAATTACTGATATGTGCTATTCTTTTTTTTTTTTTTTTTTTTTTTTGAGTTGGAGCCTCACTCTGTCACCCAGACTGGAGTGCAGTGACCGCTCCCGGCCACTGCAGCCTAGACCTGCTGAGCTCCAGTGATCCTTCCACCTCAGCCTTCCAAGTAGCTGGAACTACAGGCGCGTGCTACCACACCCAGCTAATTTTTTAATTTATTGTAGAAATGAGGTCTCACCAAGTTGCCCAGGAGGGTCTTGAACCCGCAGGCTCAGGCAATCCACTCACCTCAGCCTCCCAAGACACGAAATTACAGGCTGAGCCCCCAAGCCGGGCTTATATGTACTATTCTTAAGGTTGAGACTTCAAAAGGATATAATTCTGGAAAAGGGTGTATAAAATAATTTTTTAAGTCTCTCAATGATTTTAATTTTGGTATTTTGAGTTAATATTAAGAACTCCAAAACATACTATAGTTTTATATTTATTTGCCTAGTTAAAAAGTTTCATTATTATTTCTAATTTAACTAAATATAATTTGTTCAATGTGTAAACTAATATTTGATCTGCTTATAATATGAAAACTAATTTGAAATATTTAGCTGAGTTTAAAATATACACATTAAAATATAAAAGATCTGAAATTACAACAAAACCATTTAAGTAAACTCATTTAAAGTAACATTTCTGCCTTAATTTTATAAATGGAGAAATAGCATATATCTGTCTTAGCCAACTTAGATCTCATAAATAAAATGTAATTTATTTGTATTTATTCTATTTTATGTAAGAAACTTGAGTGTCTATACCTTTCTCTTACCTTATACTTAGGAATAGTGTCATAAAGATCATTTTTATTTTTTGACATATTTCATTTGGGGTCTTATCTCATGACCACTTCTGAAAACAGTATTTGTTTCAGGTAAGAAGAAACAAGGTAGAGATGTCACTGAAGGTAACGAGCTGGCCATGCAGATAATATCTGTTCTATACAACCATTTGGGGAACATTACAGTTAAGAATCCTCTAGCTTACATTGCAGGAACTTCTTTTATTAATAGTGCTTACAGAGTAATTCAAGTTAGGGTGACTAAATTGTACTAAGTAATTTACAAGTAAATCATGAGAGTAAATCATAAGTAAATCATTAGATTAACTCAAGGATCATGTCAAAGTTTCTTTTCAATAATGATAAATGTTTAATATTTAATAATAATAACCACTAATGGAAAAGAACATTTCATATGTTCCAAGAAGGCAGAGATTATACTTATTTCACTGAGTAATGCAGACCTAGACCTAGACATCAAATAGATACTCAATAGTTATTGTTGACTTATTCAATTAATTCTTTAAAATATTGAGGAGGGAGGATCTGTTCATTGTCTCCCTAACAAAATCTTTATAACTAAATCCACAGACTTTTTCCCAACAGTTATAGAATCAAACTAAGAGGATACACTGTTTGCTGAGCCATTGAGCTGAGATAGCTGAAGCCGAAGCCTCCGTCCCTGATGCAGAAGTGAATGTGCAAGAACAGAATGCCTGTGTGGTTCGTAGGACTCTTTCCTTTTGGGATGGAGATGAAAAGTTTGAGCTCTTTTCTAGGTCTGAAACAAAACTTTTCCCTATCTTTTATCAATTGCCTTTGGCTGGTACAGAGTACATCTGACAAAGCCTTCAGTTTTAAGCTACACTCATAACTCCTTGATTCTACCCCCCAGTAACCTCAGATCTCCCAGTGACACACTTAGAAACCATTTCTTGGATGGCATCCTCAACTGGTTCATCTAGCCTGTTATGCATTCCCTCTTAATAGTCTCACACTTCAGGTTCTGGGAACAGCTTACCATGTCCTTATTTTCAGTCACTACCATGCCTGATGTTAAGGCAACAATTTTGAATAGCCAGTAGCAAGCCAATGAGGTGAGACTTAGTCTCAGCTTCTGCTTATATTACATCAAAATAAATTTCAAGAAGGTGTCTCTCGTCTTTAGTTTATCCTAGGATTTTGATAGAGACTGAAAGAAGAGTCATAGTATTTTACAGTTCAAATAAGTAATCCAAATCATTTCTTGTATTTACAATGGAGAACAAATACCTACCTGTTTGTTATCTATAAAATTATTTCTTTCTGCCCATGCCAGTGCACATTGTTGTCACAAGAAACTGGCCTTGTTGGTATGTGGCCTAAACCTCTTTAAATGGAAGAACTAATGTCCTACAGACCACATAATTTACTCCTCCTCCCAGCCTCCTTTACCATATCATTACTTCATATCCCCATCCAATAATATTAACATTCAAAAGAATTAAAAAATATGACTACACCAGAAGATGGGACTTAAATTACATTTAATTGTACATAGATGCATTAACTTTGATATATTTTATTACATTTAAGTATGTATTATAAAATCACAATGAGAAGACTTGGAATTTTGAAAAGTTTAATAATCTTGGCGTGAACACATAATGGCATGTTTAGTATAACCTTTATACTAAAGTAAGTATATCTAAATAGGAATACATTTTTCCATTTGCTGTTTATTCAACTTCTTTTCTATTCCTTTTTCCTCCCTTTGCCTTCTTTTGATGATATTCACTAACTGGTAAACTCAGACAATAGGCAAAAAAGAAAAAATAAAGAGTTGAGTATAATTTATGGGTTTTAGAAGCCCATTCCCAAGTTACACATTAGTTCTATTATCATGTTGATTTATTACTTTTCTTGCTGGCTTAAAGCAATAAATGGAGTTCTTTCTATCCAATAATTGTCTCTACAGTATAGTAATTGTTGTATTTTCCACAGTACTATAAAGCTTTTTGAAATATCTGAAAAGCAATTTCTAGATCTTTCAATGACTAAAATTGCAGGTTTAACTTCTATTTTAGCATACAATGCAAGTTAGTGCTATATTTGTATAATCTGTCAATTTTCTAATGCCTGAATTGCATATCATATGAGCATTCCCAGTGACTCCAAATGGCTAAATGGATTCTTCCAGAGTGTCTATGCAGTTTTGAACCTATCGAAGTGAACAAATGAAGAACAGACCTGAATTCTGTAGCTATAAAACACAGAATTATTTCAATCTAGACAGAACACAGCAGTCTACCTCCAACAGGGAAGACTCTCATGATTGCCTCCCTCTGCTACTAAGTAGCACCATCTCCTGTCAGTTTCACCTCCATTCGCTGCAAAATAACCCCCAGCTAGCTGACCATGGACAGGGCTATTTTATATTGCCACTTTAGTTTATGTTTACCATAGAAGAGGGTCTCTCAACATAAATATTATTTCTACGAATAGTTAAGCAACCCTATTGGCATGTTCCTGAGATCATATCACAGTCATGGTAATATCAGCCATGCTGTTGGCATGGAGGAAGATACTTTTTTCCAAGTTGTTCTTGCCCCTGAGAATGGATCAAACTACCCCAAAGGATGTATCAAAATAGTAACGTATTCGCAATTTATAAGTATGTGAAGAAAAATGAGAATACAGAAGGAAGCCTGGTTCAATATCATTTGAAATTAAAATCGATCTATTAGAAGATCATTCCTGTCTACGAAGAAGGTAGATAGGATCTATTAGAAAATTGTTACTATCTGTAAGTTCCCCTTGGTACATTATGACACAAGCTACAGAGAATCAACAGGAAGCGAAAACTGTTTTTCAACATAGTTGGGAAAAAAAAAGCTAGGTTACATAGCTTTGTAGAAGATGGACGTTATGTACATATATGCATGCATATATTTCACTTGCCATTTGAAATAAAATAAATCTTTGACCTTCTCCCTATCTAAGCTCTTGGTACATTTATTTTCTTTATATTCACACACAAAAAATCTACCTCTCAAAAATGCTTATGTTACTTATCTCACTCTGTCCTTCCACACTTTCCTCTTCTCTCTGTATTCAGTGTTTTGTCCCCTCCACACCACTGAATGGCTCTTACGGGGTCACCAAACCATTGTTAAATTCTATGAATAATTCTCCAGCCTCATTTTACTGATCTCTCAGCTCATTTGCTGCCTGTTTTCTCTATATTTGTGCTCACTACAGGATGAGAATGATGATCTATAGAAGCGAAGGAAGAAAATAGCAAAACGTCTCATTTAGATTTATATTAATTTAAAAATGAGAAGCTAAAGAAATTTGACTGTTTTTAATACATCATTAGGCACTGATGCTCTCATTGGCCCATAAGATCACAGTTACAGAGGATACCCTAAGTATCTGGAAAGAATAGATGGAGATCCCACAACTCAGAGGGATGATAATGGATCTTAGTTTACAACCTAACTAAATATCTTGCGGTTTATCTATGCATAGTTAATGGATTTATGAATTATATTATCAATCTTAAACGAAAAATAAAATATTAAAAGGGGACAATGACTTTATAATTGATTCCTACAATACTGATATAATGAAGTATTAAATAAAACTTTTATTTTGCTCAAAAACAAATAACTTGACCCCCAAGTTCAGGACAAACTGGTATCAAGTACTTCATATTCTAAAGAGGTCTGACAATAGTTAGGGCTATGTACTAGTCCCACAGATTAGTAAGAAGCAACAAAACCAGACCTACTTTTATCAGAGGCTCTGAACTATACATATTTGTAATAGACTATTTTTAGAGAAGTTTTAGGATCACAGCAAAATTGAACACAGGGTAAAGAGATATCCGGCATACTCCTTGTCCTCACACATGCATAGATTCTCCCATAATCAACATTCCCACCAGAGCGGTACATCAGTTACAACTGATGAACCTACGCTGACACATCACTATCACACAAAGTCCACAGTGTACATTAAGATTCACACTTGATGCTGTCCGTCCTTTGGGTCTGGGAAAACTTACAATGACAGATACCTACCATTAGTATCATACATAATAATCTCACTACCCTAAAAATCCTCTGTATTCTGCCTATTTATCCCTTCCTCCCTCCAATTCCTGGTTATCACTGAACTTTTTACTGTCACCATGTTTTTGTCTTTTCTGGAATGTCATATAGTTGAAGTCATACAATAGGTAGCCTTTTCAGATTGACTTCTTTCTTTTAGTAATATGCATTTAAATTTTATATATGTCTTTCCATAGCTTGGGAGCTCATGCTTTTTTTAGCACCAAATAAGGGTAACTTAGGTGCTTCAAGTTTTGGCAATTACAAATAATTTATTCCCTTGGGTAAATATCAAGAAGTGGTATTGCTGTACTTTGAAGTAAGAGTATGTTTTGTTTCTTATAAGAAACTGTCAGCTAGGCATAGTGGCTCATACCTGTAATCCCAGCACTTTGGGAAGCCAAGGCAGGAGGATTGCTTGAGTCCAAGTGTTCAAGTGTTCAAGTCCAAGTGTTCAAGTCCAAGTGTTCAAGTGTTGCCCAGCCTGGGCAACATAGTGAGACCTCATCTCTACAACAAATAAAAAAAAAAATAGCAAGATATTGCAAAACGTGCCTATAGTCCCAGCTACTCGGGAGGTTGAAGTAGAAGAATCATCTGAGCCCAGGAGGTAGAGGCTGCAGTGAGCTATAATTGTGCCACTGCGCTCCAGCCTGGATGACAGTGGGACCCAGATTTAAGAAAAATAATTAAAAGAAAGAAACTGCCAAACTGTCTTTCAAAGTGGCTGTACTGTGTTGCATTTTTACCAGCAATGAATGAGAGTTCCCATTGCTCCACATCCTCACCAGCTTTTGATATTGTGCTTTGAATTTGGGTCATTATAATAAATACATAATGGTATCCCATTGTTGCCTTAATTTGCATTTCCCTGACAACATATGATATGGAGCATCTTTTCATATACTATTTGCCCTCAGTATATCTTCTTTGGTGAGGTGTCTGTTAGGGTCTTTAGTTCAAATTTTAATTAAGCTGTTTGTTTTCTTACATTAAGATTTGAGTTTTTTTCTATATTTTGAATAAAAGTTCTTTATTAAATATGTGTTTTGCACATATTTGCTCCCAGTCTATGGCATATTTTTCTTTCTCTTGGCAGTGTCATTTGAACTGCAGAAATTTTTTTGTTTTAATGATGTCTAGCTTATCAATTCTTTTTTTTCACGGATTGTGTTTTTGGTGTTGTATCTAAAAAGTCATTGCCAAACTCAAGGTCATCTAGATTTACTCCTATGGTCTCTTCTAGGTATTGTACAGTTTTGCATTTTATCATCCATTTTGAGTTAATTATTATAAAGCATATAAGGTCTGTGTTTAGATTCTTTTTGTGTGTGACTGTCCAATTGTCCCAGTACCAATTGTTGAAAAGACTATTTTTGCTCCATTGAGTTCCCTTTGTCCCTTAGTCATAAATCAGTTAACTATATTTATGTACATCTGTTTTTGTACTCTCTCCTTTCCATTGAGCTATTTGTGTATTCTTTCACCAATACCACATTATCTTGATTACAGTAGCCTTATAGTAAGTCTTGAAATCAGGTAGTGTCAGTCCTCCAACTTTGTTCTTCTCCTTCAATGTAATGTTGGCTTATTCTGGACTTATACATATTTTAAAACTTTATTTGTGTATCAATGATCCTCAAATCTTTATCTCCAGACTTAGATTCTTTGCTTAAGCTACAAATTCATCTATCAGACTTTTACTTGGCACCTTTATTTAGATAGACATCCAAATTTGATAGGTCCAAAATATAACTCTTGATTTTTGCCCCTCCACCCAAACTGTCTCCTCTATAAGTCTTTTCCATCTCAGTACATGGCACCACCATTCACCAAGTTGCTCAAGCAAAAAAACCTGAAAAACATCCTTGATTTTTCCTTTTAAAAAAATCATACCCAGCATATGGTTAGGCAACAAGTTCTAACAGCTCTACCCTCAAATCTCACCATGTGCTAAAAAAGCCTCAACAATCATTATCACTCAGATAAATCAAAGTGTCAATCAAGCTATGATCTCTTCTAAGGCATAAGGCGTTCTACCAAGGCTGCTGACAAATTAAGTCCTGTGGGTATAGGACTGAGGTCCCTGTTTTCCAGCAGTCTGTTGACTGGAGATTTTTCTCAGTTTCTCAGTTCCTAGATGTTGTCTGCTGCTCCCTGTCTTATGGCCTTTTCTGCAATATGGGAGAGACTTCATCTAGGCTAGCAAGAGAATGACTCAGCTGCCTCAATTTCTGAATTCCTATGTCTCTGACCTCTAGACCCAGGGTTAAGGAATCATATGATTAGGTCAGGCCCACCTGGATAATTTCTGTATCTTAAGATCAATTTATTTGAGATCTTAATTACATCTGCAAAATTTCTTCACAGCAATGTCTAGATAGATGTTTACAGAATGACTAAAAGAAGGTATATATACATTAAAGGCCAGAAATCTTGGAGGACGTCTTAGAATCCTTAGATCCATGCATCCTTCTTATCATTTATAGCTCAATCTAAATGTCACCCTTCTCAATTTCTTAGAGTCCTAATTAAAATAGTTTTACTTCTCTATTACTCTCCAGCTCATTATCCTGTTTTATATTTATGGTGTAAAATAGAGTCTAGATCATAAATTAGTTCATAGTAGGCAATGAATAAGTATTTGATGATTTGATAGATTATAAATAGGTTGTTTTATTGTATTAAACAGAGCTCTTTTTAAGAAATAAAAGAAGCCTAATTCTAAAAGGAAATAACCAACTAATTTATTTAACTCACTAGTTTTAAAGGAAATACATTTAATAAAGGATATTTGATAGTCCATAGACCCTCTAGGAGAGATATGGAATCCAAATGGAAACCCAAATAACAACAACAACAAAAACACCTACATTACGCTGCTGCAATGCTCAGCAGACATCCTACTACTACTGTCTGGGGATGCAGACACTGATGCCTACATGTGACACTCATGGAACAATGTGTCTTGACCCATAACTTCTGACTTTACTGCCTCTTAAGACTGATGGTCTTTTTGCCATGCTTTCCAGCCTTCATCAGAATAGAATCTTCACCATGCCTCTTTCATGTTCTTATAACTGAAGTCTTATCAAGGGGATTGTGAAGTGTAGATAAGGCTACAATGCACCTAAGTCACACAGGAAGCTTGTCTTCTGATTTCTGTGATAATTTTAATATATTTCTATCTTTTTACAGATATTCCATATGGTTGAAATTATACATACAATATTATATTTTACTTTTTCCTTAGCAATTTATAATAAGCTTTTCAAAAGTCATGTATTCCATAATATAACCTTCCATTATTAGCTGTACAGTTGAGTTCTGTATAGTTTTTCTATGACAAATAGTGCTGTGGTATAAACTGTTTTTCACACTTTTAACTTTCATGTTTTATTACATTCTTAACAAAGATTCCCAGAAAAAAACAGTTGGATCAAAAAGTAGAAACGTTTTATGTCTTTTTAAATATATTGCCAATGAAATTGTTTTAAATATGATCATCAGTTTATAGAAATGCCTGCCTAATGCAGCCTTATCAGCATTAAGTATTATAACTTCTAATACTTGCTCATTTGTTAGGCAAAATAAAAACACCTCAAAAAATATTAGCTGTTTTTCATTCTCTACTGCCTAAAGAGAACAAGGGCCGTATTTGATATTACTCATGTATTTCCAGCAGCTGGCACAGTGACTAGCATAAAATAGGTGTTCAGTAAATATTTGTTAAATGAATATTTTTAAATAAACACTATAAAATGCTGTTTTTAAGTTATTTAATCAAGTTTAATACTTTTTGCCTGTGCCATTTTTTCTTTTTTCTAGAATTCTCATCTCCTTTACCAATTACCTATGGAGCTCTTAGTAGCTTTAATAATTAAGATATAATATTTTTTCAGCATTCAAACAAGTCACATAAAATCGAGTTATAAAGCAAAATCCATCAGATGCTAACATATCTTTGTAAAAAACACACAATTTCAATGGCAGTTTTCAATATACAATTATTTATGTCAACTGAAATAAATAAAAATCAATGGCATAAAGAAAATCAATAATGATTAATAAGGATAAAATATTATTTCTAACTTTATATCTTACAAACAAAGAATATTACATGCCTATGTAACATTAAAATGCATTATATACTAGACTGTAACACACATGGCAAGTGTTTCAAACTGATTATTTCTCCCATGGGTGCTTTCTTGAGTCCGTCAGAGACATGGACGAGGTATTCCGTTCCTCACTGGTCTGCTCCTAGAAATCCAGTTGTCTTTCCACACAGACTCTCACTACTGGGATTCCTTCACTCTCTCTTTTGGGTAAAATCAAAGACAAATCTATTCTGGCATACTCTGTCATGTGAGATTTACCTGTGGTTCACAGGAAATATTCACAATTCCTATGCTCTATTAAAGTCTATGGTAAAAGCTGACTTCTATCCTGCTGTCATAAATTACATTAGTTTTGTCAAGTACGAATTTCCCATTCCCCACTGTGATTTGGGGCATGGGTTGGGATTCACAGAACGACAACAACTCTCTACAAGAAAATTTTCTCATGAAGTTTTCTCTTTTTCTCTGACCTCACTCCATATCCTTGTTCTGCTCAATGGATCCAAGAGCCATGAATATGTTTCTTAACATATTTTTTGTAGCTTCTGACCATAAGGATTTAGCTCACACTCACTTTGGCATCTAAAATCAATTGTATTGGTGCCTTAATAAAAACTGATGCAGGAAAGATCTTCTTTAGACATTCAATTAAAATAATGTGCAGTCAGAAATAAGGAACATTCTCTGGTGAGCTAAAGCTATGCAAGTCCAAGCACAGAATATAATAAATAATTATATGTACATAGCATGGCACAACTACAAGATAAAAAATAATAATAAAATGGGGGGGAAAGAAGACGAAGGAGATGAAGCAATAACAAGATAATCATGATCTAACAAGAAATAACAGTAGATTTCCTAACAGACAATACTTCTTCACATGAAACAACTTTATCCAACCATTGAGCAAGTCATATGCAGCAAGAGATTTCATGAGAAAAGAAGTAGTCTTAAATCAAACTTTTCATGTGGTGAAGAAAAGAGAGGTAGAAAAGATAGAAAAGTTACCATCTGTCTCCAGAGCTTCCAATTGATCATATTCAACTAAAACTCAGCAAGAAAATTGCTTATACAGTTCCTATAAACCAGCTTCCTGGGACACAAAGCAGGATAAATAAGAGTGAAAATAGATCTAAAAGGACAAATAGAAGATAAACAAGATCATTGTAGCAGCTTGTACAAAGTTTCCAGTGCAGTTAAGGGCTTAAAGTGGAAATCAGAATTTACTATTTTCAAGAGAAATTTTTTTTTCATCTAAAGACTAAACAGTGTTCCAGTCAGTGTTACAGTCACTATGTAACATGGTATAATGACAGAGTCTGTTGAGACTCTTTCTGAAATGGAAGTTTAAAAGCTCAGTCAATTTGGAAAATAAAATATGAACCCATTCATTTGTTTTTGTTTTTATTTCAATAGTTTTAGGGTGTACAAATAGTTTTTGGTTACATAGCTGCATTTTATACTGGTAAAGAAGTCCGGGTTTAAGTGTATCCTCCACCCCTACCTATGCACATTGTACCCAGTGATTTTTCATACCTCTACCCCTTCTCACCCTCCCTTTTCCAAGTCTCTAGTGTTCATTATGCCATTCTGCGTGGACTTTGTTTTGTAACTAAATTTTATGTGACTTGATGCATGAATGCTGAAAAGTGTTATATCTTAATCATAAAAACTACTAAGATCTTAATAGGTAATTGGTAAAGGACATGAGAAGTCTATTTAGAAAGTAGAAAAAATAGCACAGGGCAAAAAGAGTTAAAGTGTGTGTGTGTGTGTGTGTGTGTGTGTGTGTGTGTGTGTGTGTTATTTTCATTATCCACGGACCAGTATGGAGCCCATTCATTTTGCAATAGTCTATTAATTATTATTTAATGATAGTGTATCAATTAAAGGATAACTTTTTTTAACAATTTAAATAAGGTCAACATTCAGGATCTTAAAATTGTCGATCATACATCTGAATCAACTTACCTGATAGTGAATGAAGGAATCAACCTATACTGTGCAAAACAGTGGAAATAGGACTAGAAAAAGAATTCTTTTAACCCAGATTTCACATTTGCTGAAATCAGCAAATTACTCAAATCAAAGGCGCGCGCACACGCGCGCGCACACACACACACACACACACACACACACACACACACACACAATGTACCAAACCAATTATCTGAAAGCCAAGAAAGTCACAAAAAAAAGTAACAAATTAAGAGCACACAGAAAGTAATCTATGGAAAATGCTTCTAACAGACCTGGTTTCCCAGCTACTCAGGAGGCTGAGGCAGAAAAATTGCTTGAGTTCAGGAGTTCACGTCCACTCTGCAAAACATAGGGAGGCCCCTATCTCTAAAAGAAGATGAAAGAGGAAGGAGGAAAAGAAAGGAAGGAAGGAGGGAGTGAGGGAGGGAGGGAGGGAATAGAGGTTTGGGTCAAAGTAGAAATCCTGTAAACCTGAGTTTATCTGAAGAGCAAGAGAGAGAAGGTGCCTATGACTTTTTCCAGTTCTTATAAGACCCAGCTATACTTCCTAAAATTAACTTCCATCAGATTTCCCAGTAACTGTTCAATAAATTTTCCCAGTATTTGTTCAATAAAATTTTTAAAACACTTAAGTAAATTTCTGCTTCTTACAATTAAACAATCAGTAAATAATTAGAGCACGCAACTACTTCTATTATAATGTCTAGTCTACCCAAATTTATTAGAAGTCCAAATTAAATGAATTCTAGACCTAAATGTAAACCATATAACATTTGGAAGAAAGCATGGAATAAAATCCTAGTGACCTTAGTTAGACAAAAATCCCTTAAAAACAATAGCAAAATACAATCTGTAATAGTAAAAAAATAAGTCAGGCTTCATATAAATTTAAAACTTCCACCTTAAAAATATATCATTAAGAAAATATGAAAAGACAGGCCAAAAACTGGGGAAAAAAAGTTTTGAAATTGTGTATCCAACAAAGGACTTATATCCCAAATATATTTTTAAATGTTATTTCAATAAGACAAACAATGCAATTAAAACTGAGCAAAATATTTGAATAGACATTTCACCAACGAAGACATCGTAATGGCTACTAATCACATAAAAAGATGCTGGGTGTCATTCTCTTTAAGAAAATGCTAGTTAAAACCAGAATGAGATGCTTCATTACATGTACATGATTACATTAAAAAGATAGATGATAACAAGTGTTGGTAAGAATGTAAAGAAACTGAAAACATTCTCATAATTTACTGGTAGGAATGTAAAATGGTACAAATTTTACATAGAAAATTGGAAAACCATTTGAATGTTTCCTAAGAAATTAAGCATAAATTTACATATGACACTGCAGCTTCACTCCTTGGTATCTAACCAAAAGAAATAAAAGTATGTCAACTCAAAGATTTGCATGAAGATGTTTATAGTAGCATTATTCATAATAGGCAAAAAATGGAAACATCACAAATACCCATCATTGAGAGCAAAATGCAGTACATCCATATAATGGAATATTATTTAGCAATAAAAAGGAACACAGTACTGACACATTGTAACACAGATGAATCTCAAAATCATTTAGCTCAGTACAAGAAACTAGATGCAAAATACTTCATGTGATATGAGCAAATGTATATGCCATTTTTATACTAGCAAATCTTTGGAGACAGAAAGCACATCAATGGTTTCCTAAAGCTGAAACAAAAGTGGAGACTCACTACGAATGAACTTGAGGGATCTTTTGGGGGTGATGAAAATGTTCTCACACTGGATGGTAGTGATTTTTGCAATTCTGTATACCGATTCAAAATCCTTGAATTGTACACTTGAGAATACATGAATTTATGACATGTTAATTACTACCTACCACAATAAAGCTTTTTTTTTATAATGGCAATCAACAAAAATAATCTTTTTTTTTTTTTGAGTTGGAGTCTCACTGTTACCCAGGTTGGAGACTGGAATGCAGTGACACACTCACAGCCACTGCATACTTGACCTGCTAGGCTCAAGCGATCCTTCCACCTCAGCCTTTCAAGTTGTTGGAACCACAAGTGCACGCCACCATGCCCGGCTAACATTTTGACTTATTGTAGAGACAAAGTCTCACCAAGTTGCCCAGATTGGTCTCGAACCCTGGACTCAGGCAATCCTCTCGCCTCTGCCTCCCTAAGTGCTGGTATGACAGGATTGAGTCACCACTCCCAGCAAAAACAATCTTCTTAATCTTCACCATATGCAACATTTTCCCTTTAATAATGCATATTCTCTTTAATTTTTAATAAAACTATTTTATTTATTATTATTTTGTAGAGACAAGGACTCGCTATATTGCCCAGACTAGTCTCAAATTCCTGGCCTCAAGTGATCCTTCTGCCTTGACCTCCCAAAACTCTTGGATTATAGATGTGAGCCACCACACCTGGGCATCTCTTTAATTTTGACTCTCTCAAATAACGCAGCAAATAAAAATTTGTCAAATGGACAATAAACATGACTTTTGTTCCTGATAATAAAAGCCAACACAAAGTCCAAATTCTTTAGAAAATATTATTGACTCTATCTGCCTTAAATGTTTTAGCAGCCACATTGATTATACAATTGCCAGAAGATGTAGGAGGAATTGACTAGGTGAGGGAAAAAGCATCCACATAGATTTGTAGATAGCAGTTCATTTACGACTCAGAATTGTAACTGATGTTAATGATGTGCTCTCTTTCATTTTTTCCTTCCTTTTAATCTCTCTGTGTACCCAACGTAGGGCAGAAGAAACCTAATGTTAAAACAGACATACTTTAAGTAATCCTTATATCAATATGACTGACCACTAATAAAAATAACAGCAGTCTTTTCATTCTGATTCATGGAGTAAGAAGATGTAGCAGCCTCTAGCTGATGAATACAGTTAAACCTAAAGAACACAAGGCAAACTGAAAAAAAGATGGGACATATGAACTAAAAGAATGTAGGAGCACTGCATAAATGTGTTTGTTTTCTTAAATCATGTCCATTGAGTCCCAGAACCTGGCTCTAATCTAATACCACTTTCTCTTCAACTTTCACGTCCAGTAATGTTTGGCCTTTTCTTTCAAATTGTTACCTTGGGCATTAACTTCGCACCACTTGTCTTCAGGTGGTGGCCCAACATACAATCTTACTTTCACAGTGAGGTGCAACTTAATCCAGGACCCAAACCAGTGGCCACAACCAGGCTCCATTCCTTTCCTGGAAAAACACCAGAAGCTAGAACAAGTCAACAGCCTGAATGAAAAACAAATTAGTGAGTACTCCAAAATTCAGCTACTCCAGTTTATGGTAAATAATTGTAATAACTTGCTAATATGCAAAAGAGAGACTAGTGTTAAGGAATGAAAAAAGAACTATTCAAAATCAAAATTGTATTCAAATAAATACTTGTACTTGAGTGTCCATAGTAGCATTATTCAAAATAGCCAAAAGGTGAAAACAATTCAAATTTCCATTAAGAGATGAATGGATAAACAAATTGTAATACATAAATATACATTAATATTATTTAGTCATAGAATGAATTATTAATACATGTTATAATGTGGATGGACTTTGAAAATATTTTGCTAACTGGAATAAGCTAGTAACAAAGGACCACATGTTATAGAAATCCATTTATATAAAATATTCAGAATAGGTAAAACCATAGACACAGAAAGCAAATTGTTGCCAAGGACTGGGAGAAAGGGGAAATAGGAAATGGCTACTAATGGGAACAAGGTTTTCATTCAGCATGTTGAAAATGTTTTTAAACTGGATAGAGGTGGTGGTTGTACAACATTGGGAATGTACTAAATGCTACACTGAAATGTACATTTTAAATGGGATAATTTTGCATTATGTGAATTTTACCACACTTTTAAAAAATTGGCTGCAACCACTTTTGCCTTCTGAGGCCAGTGGCATAATTCAGATGAGTACAATACTGAGTCTGTGTCCTCTTCCCTTTCCACTACTGAGACAGATGATGGAGAAAGAAAGGAAAAAAAGAAATTTCAGAAGTATCTGTAAGTTCTTTAATGTATCTAATGGTTTGTCACAACAAATCACCTTGAAGTAAAATTGGATATGGAAGTTTAGTAGCAGGTAGAACTATAAGATAGAACCAGCAAGGAAGGATTGGTGTGGAGGGAAGAGAAAACACAGTCCTCTGGTGTTAGGTCAGAGCCCATGGACAAAGGTGGCCAGTTAGAAAGTTCTGAGGTCAGGATAGTCAAATAACATTAAAGAGCAGGAATGTCTGACATCTAAATGATTTGTGAAAGTGGTTGTGTTGAGTAAAAGAAGAAATCATTGATTCCCTGCATTGAGCACAAAGCAGAGGGAAGGAAGCAGACACAAAAATGAGACTCAGCAAGAATACAAATTTAAAACCAGAAGTGATCGAGAACACTTGTAAATCTCACTTAAGAATTCACAGCAATCTGGTTGTGGCACTAGATCTCCCCCAGAAGGTCTGTAAAAAGTTCAAGGATATTTTATCTAAAGAGGTTGCCGGATGAGGTGCTTAACTGACATCTGGGACATAATCTATTAACTAAGATGCATAAATTATATGGGTATATGTTAGTAATCTTCTCTACCTATTAATTATCACTAATTAAACATAATGATGAGTCATTACCCAATTATTGCATATTATTTCTTGAGTACTTAGGCAAAGTCTAAAACTGAATTTTGACATGCCAAAAATTTTAACCAGGGATGATACTATGAGGAAAATATGGAAAATTATTGTAGTCTCTCTAATATTGGCTTCTCAAACTGTTGTCTACTAAGAAGCTGCATTTGAAATACCTAAGATATTTCAGAAATTACAGATTTCCAAGATGCACTTCAGACCTGTTGAATCAGACTCTCTTTAGATGGGGACTAGAGATCTGCATTTTAATATTCTTTCTGAATGATTCTTTTTAAAAGTTATTTATTTATTTTAGAGTTGTGGAGTACAAGTGAGGATTTACTACATAAGTAGGCTGCATGCGGGTGAAGTTTGGGATTCTAGCTGGCCCTTACTTCTGGATGATTCTTATACATCCTAAGGCTTGGGAATCACTACTTTAGCTCTATGATCTCCAACGTTGTGGGTACTTTCAAGTGTTTGTAATAAGTTACTGGGATTTGAATTCCTTGATTGTATATTTTGTATCTAAATAAAAATAAGAAAGATAATGATGTATATTTAATATATAGGTTTGTCCAGGCACCCTGTTATGAAGCAACCTGAAGGAATAAATTCTACATCAGAGAGAGTTTGATGATCTTTTCCTCCTAAATTCATTGACAGACTTTGTGATCTATTGTAGCTACTTTTTGGAATATCATCATGTTATTATCCTTGTAAAAACAATAATATTAAATAGTAGAATATTTATAACACTTTGTAATGGCATAAGAAGTAACCAGTATAAACCAAAAATAAAATTGTAAGTCTCTAACTGACTGAATGCACCTCTCTGCACCAAGGGAAAGTTGGAAAACTAAATCCCAGGCTATGACAAAAAAGGAGGTTGGACATATCTTGTTACGCCTACTCCCTTGAGGAGTTTTAGACACAACTGAACAGCATTAACACTTAAGTAAAGATCATAAGATTTGCAAAACAGATTCTGTGACTATACAATTTCAACCTGACTCTGCTATAGTATTACATGAGAGATAGCAGCCCTAAAGGAAATAAAAATACCTTACCCCAAATGTTTCTTTGACATATTTTGAAGTGAGACTGCAAAGCTGTCTCTTGGGGAAATTGAAATCTGTATAGAGCCCCCTTTCCAGGGATTCTCAGAGGAGCTGGACACTTTATAAGAAATTTATCACCCATTTTCTCTGAAGTCTGCTATTTAGAGCCTTCATCTACATGTCAAGATCCTTGGTTTCTTCAACATACCTCTTATATTCACTAAACATTTCTCTTACTGATTCTACATTATTTAGACAGAGCTAACTCTCTCAACCAATTGCTGATCAAAGAAATCTTTGAAGCCATCTGTGACCCGAAAGTAGCCCCCTCTTGGAGATGTTCCACCTTTCTGAGCTCAACAAATGTAAACCTCACATGTATTGATTTATGTTTTGCCTGTAATTTCTTCCTCTAAAAATGTATAAAACCAAAATGTAATTCAATCATTTGGGGTACATGTTCTGAAGATCTCTTGGAATGATGCCATGGACCTAGGTTACTCTCACTTGGCTCATAATAAATCTCTTTACATATTTTACAGAATTTGGTGTTTTTATCAACAACAGAAATTTTTTTCCGACAACAGGTTAACTAGTTATCTCAAACCAATTATTTAAGATTTGTCAACTTAAATATGAGTGAAGCATTATTCTTTTACCAAAAAAAAAGAATTCCAAAATTGTTCATCTTTGCTAGATAGAGTAATATGTATCAAGCAATTTTTTGACAAAGTAAGCATATATATTGTCCCTTCATTATAAAGCTGATGCTTTAACAAGCAAGAAACAAACTTTTTTTTCAAAATAAGATGGAGTATTTTTTAAATGAATGCTGGGAAATGCTTACATTCTTGTGTGATTTTCTTGCTAAAAATAATGAATGTGTATATCCTGTAAAACTCTCACATCTTCACACTTCAAAAATTTAGAAACCATTTTTCAACATGTTTTTAAACTCAGCAAACAAAAAAGCTGAGAAGATTTTATAACTATTTTATTTTAATATGGAATCGCAAATTTTAATTGGTTGCCAAAAAAGCATTGATATCAAGAAATGTACAGATTAGTACTTTTTAATTTAAAAACTTGGAAAATTCATAAATAAGTTTTGTCATAAATTATATAAATACAGTCAATGATACATCTCAATTTCAGTGTTAGGTTTGTGAGGTGTCTGTATCAGCTATGATACCTAATAAGAGCAAATACTGAAAGAAACTCACCTTAGAATGAGACCTTCAAATAACTGAATCACAAAGTATTAATCCAAATTTTTCAAAAAGAGTGAATTGTATTCTATTTCTACTAATAGTAATACTAGTATTTTCAGTAAAAGCAAAAAGTTTGTTATACATTTAAAATTTTTTTAATTTTAAAATGTTTATGTTATTCTCTTTTATGCTTTAAATTTCTATTTGTGTGTACCTTTTATAATGTACAATCATTCACTCTATAATTTTAAAGTAATATAACATAATTTGGGAATGTGTGCTTTTAAGTCTTACTGAAAAGATGTGCAATTTGGAAAATGTAGAAGTTGTTGCTTTGACATTTTAATTGACATAGCTGTTGTCTTCTTAAATTAAAAATAGTAGAGAAAAGGTAAAACTTTCTTTTCCAAACCATTCAATATAAAACCATATTTACATATAAGTAATTTGGTAAAGTTTATGTTGGTGAGACTTCTTCATGAACAATTTAACAACTATAACACATCACATTTTGAGGTTGACTTTCTCATACTAGTTTCTGATATCTTTAAAGCTGAGAAACCTGATCTCACAAAACACTGACTTGCCTATGGCTATTCTGTAGAGATAACAGTTTATCGATGCTGTGATAATCATACCTGTGTGAAATTTCTTTTCAAATCTATGGCTTCCAACAGTTTCAGGGAAGTAAAAAATCCATAAGCTATCAAAGCGCCTTTTGATTTAGATCAAAGTATCTAGAATTGTTGAGCCCAATTTAAGTTTTTGTAGCACCATATTTTCAAATACCAAAGATGTTCTTTGCTAAAAATATTTTCACTGAGTTTTTCCCAAAACACCAATGTACCTTTACAGACATCTCCTTTATGAATTCTCAACTTTATTTCACTTATGGGTTTGCTAGTGTGCAGTACTCAGGAATAGTTCCCCTACCTATGTGTCTATTGACAGGATTGTAATAATAAAAAAAAGGTGTAAATAGTCATAACTTAAACGGGAAAAAATTTCACAAAAAGCATAACAACCTATCTACTCTTTTGCATTGGTGCTAGTGCAGTATATTACAGACTTCCTGTAATCTTTGTAGACTGAGTAAGCCTCAAGTTTTTTCTAGCACATATATTTGGTAGAATAAACACAAGTTTTAGATTCACAAAATGGACATTTGTGGAGTCATATTCTGTATCCTCATTTAGCTGTAATTTTCTTCTGTGTTCCTTTATGTATAAAGGAGTTCTTTTAAAAATTTTAATTTATAAGTTTAATGACAGGATTATATGAAACAAGCTATGATAAGCATCTTGTATATACAGGGGATCAGCAGATATAATTTGGTATCTCATTTAATTACCTTATCTTTTTGGATCATCTTCTACACCCTCCTTCTAGGACATTTTTCAATGGGTAATTCATTCCTGCAACTTCACCCATCTCCAACAACCCTAAAAACTATCCAGCAAAATCTGAATATTGTCTGGTTTTCTGAAAGCTCCATTTGTTGCTGGTTGGCTTTCATAATGGTTTCATAATAGTTTTGGAAATATAAAACCAATATACGGCTAATGACCCCATAAACCATGTCTCCCTACATGACTCAATCATTAGGTATCAGCTTAACTTTGGGGGCTATTGCACCAAGAAGCTGATGATGGGCTCACAAGAAGGTCATGGAATAAAAAAGAAAAAGTTTATGTCATGAAGAAGTTCCTATTTAACAGAGCAAGAGATGATCAAAGACAAGCTGAAAGGGGCAGTAGGAGTCAAGAATAGAGAAAAAAAGTTAGATGCTAGGCTTCTTATTACTCCTTCAGAGATCATTTAGCAAGAGGCAATGACATAAAAGCAAGAGAGAAAATATAGCTGAAATTTGACAGGCCTTTGCCCTACTTACCATCAAAGAGTCTAAGAGAAGATCATCTGTTGCGATTTAGAACAACTGCAGCAAAATAGAAATTATGCGGGGAATATTTGGGCAGAAAGAGGATTGGAAAAAGCATCCTTCCTTTAGAAACTTTCTTGTTTCCATGAACAATGAAAAATATGTAAGCACTCACAAAGGCTGTGAGCAATAAAGGTAGCTAAGAATTGAAGCCAGTGGGCCTGACATAAGACCACTATGGTGAGGGGTGAGGTGATACAAGGCTTGAGGCTTGATGGATGGTGTGACTGAGTCTCAGAGAACCTGTAGGTTCCAAGGTGAAGTCAAATCAGCAGGTGAAGACCATCATGCACTTATTCATTGGCCATTCAGAGAGACCAGAAGATGAGTGTCACCAGCCCAGAATACAATAGCACATACCAGCAAATGCAAGCTGACTGACTGGCAAGACTAGAGAGAACCTGTACGATAGCAGGAGACCATCACTTAGATGCATCATCCTTCCCTTGTCTCAGGGAGGAAAAGTAAACTTCCTCCTACTTCCAGAAACTATATTAGAATATAGAAGAGGGAAAAAGGTAACAGGCTTAATAAGAATTAGGACTTTTTAATGGAGTAACTATAGCCCATTTTAAATTAACTAGGGATATGTTTTAAGCCTGAAGAGAGTAATAGATCTCTAATTGGCAAGTTTATGCCCCTGTCATTCTCCAAGCCTTCTACCTCAGCTACTACCAAGGAAAATGAAACCTTGAAATCACAGCATTGTAGGAAATCTAAACTTTTTTTTGGCAGGTGTTTAAATGTATGAGCCAACATAGAAGATCAAACTGTCAAAAAGATCAGACTCCCACAAATCAAAACCCTTTAATCATGATCAAACTTTAGCAATAATTTTGAGGATGCACCCAATCAAGAAGCACATTCTTACATGACTCCCCAGGTCCTTTCTTTACGTATCACATGTGTGCTATCTTGCTCAGAAGCATAGATGAGGCCCCTAAGTGAGGTAATAGGTTTCTTCCCACAGAGAGAAACACTGTACACCAAATCTTTACAGGGTCCGTGTGTCAAAACATTTCCAAGCATCCATACTTCATGAATTCAGATAGATAGATAGATAGACAGACAGACATAGATAGATAGGAGGATAGATAGATAGAGATACATAGATAGATAAAGATAGATACTAACAAAGCAAAAAAAACCTTGAATAGCTTATTAATATTTGAAAAATTCCATTTCAGACAAAAATATTACAAGAATAAATATTATTTCATAATGATAAAGGAATTAATTCATGAAAAGAACATAACAATTCCAAGAGTTTATGCACCTGACAAGAGGGCTTCAAAGTACAAATCTGATAGAACAGCAAGGAAATACAGAAATAAACAAAACCACAGTTAGAGTGAGAGATTTCAATACCTGTCTTTCAAAAATACACATGAAAGTACAGAATATCTTTCTATGAACTAGAAATTGAGATTTTACATATGCAAGTAAATTAGTATATGTCATCTCATAACTAAATAAGTGCCAAAAGAAAAAAGTTGCTCAAAATTTCATTTGGAAAATTGAGTGGGATGGGATCTATGTTGCCTATCATGGTCTCAAAGTCAATGAGTTACAAAACTCAAAACAAAAATTGCAATTTCTGGTCAAAAATAGGACAAATGGCTCACTAATTTTCTCTCACATATACCTATCCAATTTTCTCATTCATTGTTAGAGTCCCTGCATCCCATTATAGCACAATCAATGAAATGAATGTGGAAATAAATAAATAATATGAAGCAAGTTTGCCTCGCAGCAGATATTTGCATTACATCCATGAGAATTTGCTGTTATTAAATTAGCTGCAGGAGGGCTTTTATATTGCCTTCTAAATGCAAGGAAAATATTCAAACCAAATAAAATTCCATTTTTAGCAACCAAATATTACACTAAAAGAGGTCAAGCTACCTGTTTCTAATGTTACATTCATGCAACTTTGAATACAGAACAACATTTTTAATTTCCATTTTGGCTACTCAGACCTCCCCACAAATAAAGACAGCATAAAATTGTATTAAAGTTTGCGTAATAAAAATATGATGAACTCAATAGGCTTAATGGCATACCATTCCATTTTTCTTCCTAGTTTATTGTTTTCATTAATGCTCCCATTAACCAAAATATTAGCCAAGAGCCAAAAAGTAACCCATGTATTATAGTTTTTTAAAAAGTTGAACTTTGGGGTTAAAGGGAACTTATTTTTAAACCCAGCACAATCACTAGCAAGGTGATTTTCAGTAAGTTGCTTAGCCTCATCTGTAAAGCAGAGATAATAATAGCTATTTCTCATGATTTTACAGCTTAAATAAGAAGTGAATAAAGCATGTGGGATGGTTTCTGTACACAATAGATACTTAGCTGTTTTTATTGTTATTAAGCTGTTTCTTCATACTAAAACTTTACTCACAGGAGAACCATGGAGAAAATAATCAAGAGTGCATTTTTTTCTTGTTATACACATAGCTCTAAAGGGAAGGAAAGAAATTAGTGGTAGTAGAAATGAAAGTAAGCCAGAAGATTTTTTTCATTATTGTTGTTATAGCTTTTAAGATGAGAGAAGTTGCAGCATGTTGTGTACTAATAGGAAAGGTCTTATAAATGAGGAAATCTGATAATGATGGAAATGAGAAGATACTTGTTTGAGCAATGACTGTGAGTCATAAGGAACAGCAATGAGTGCTGGTGCAAAGTAGATGGTTAATGAGAGGTGGGAAGGCATGTGTGGTACTGCTAGTGTTCGCTGACAGATATACACAGCAGAAGAATCTTCTAAAAGTTCTTTCTTGACTATGTCTAGTTTCTCAGTAACATAGAAAGCAAGATCAACAGTTGAGAGTGAAGTTTGGTACATTTGAAAAAAAATGGAATAAGACATGAAATAATAGACTGAGAGTGAGAGAGTAAAATGCACTTGGGTTAGAAAGGGACAGTCTGGCAACATTGAGGGTCCAATGAAGAAGAATGATCACAAATTTAAAATGAAATTGTGAATGGATAAAGAAAGTGTGGCATTATACATACAGTCTTAAAGAGAGGTGAAAGTTTGACACATACTACACATCAGTGAACCTTGAAGACATTATGCTAAGTGAAATAGCCAGGCACAAAGGGACAGACACTATATAATTCCACTTATGTGAGGTATCTAGAGTAGTCAGATTCATAAGGACAGAAAGTAGGGTAGTGGTTTCAGGGACTGGGGAGAGGAGAATGAGAAGTTATTGTTTAATGGGTATGGAATTTCAGTTTGGGAATAAGAAAAAGTTCTAGAGATGGATAGTGGTGATGGCTTCACTACAATGTGAATGTATTTAGTACTGATGAACTGCACACTTACAAACGGTTGAAATATTCAACTGTATGTGATATATATTTTATCATAATTTTAATAATAATTTATCAAGCTGAAAATAAAATAAAACTGCATGGTTTTGTGCTTTACTCTAGCCATGGTCAGCTATTCAGGCAGCATAGGGAGAAAGTTTGATTTAAGCAACATTGTTCTTTGCTTTGCAAGTTCAAGTAAGAAGTCATTATAATGATAAACTAGATAATTTAAGGCTATGTAAGACTAGATTAAAAAAATTTGAGGGAATTGAGGGCATGAAGGGGATTACAGGCACCGCAATACCTGGTAAGATTGGAAGATTGTGGGAGCTGAGATATTAGGGAACATGAACTGAAAAAATAGAAGGTGGTATTCAGAGAGGAGTGTTTAAAATTAAAATTATGGAAGTATTTTTAGACTTACTGGCAAAACCTAAGGGAGTGAAAGATTTAGGGTTGACTGGGGACACAAATTATTGGACAAGAGCAGGTTAAGAAATGAGGAACCAGGGTTTTAGAAGAATCATCTATGCAGATATTGAAAATGCCAAGAATTATTACAGCAGTATTATTGTTAAGAGGGTCAGTGAGCCAGGAGTTTAAAATGACAGGAAATGTCAAGGTATGGAGTGGAGGTGGGGCTAATGATAGCAATAGACAATTGCAACAAGGAAGAGTAGGGGAAATAATATAGTCTGATAAAATAATATCTAAAACTTAGCATTTGTAGAGAGAAGAAGAAAGAATGGGTTGGAATCAACAAAGAAGTAATCAGCTGCAGGCCCAGAGGTATAAGATGCATGAAAAAAAAGCCACCACTTGATAGGGCTGCAGTAGAAGGATTAGGCGGCTTCAGTTAGAGCATGACATTAATGTTATGTTCAGAAAAACATTCAGTGACAAAGGGAATTTTTCAGTGACTGATACCAAAGCTTAATCAGTCAAAGACCAGGAGGAACAAGTCTGTAGTCTGACAAAATCAGGTTTATTGAGTTGGTGCATGAAGGAAGGCACTCCAGAGGAAACGCGGAATGCAGCCTTCAACAAGAGGGAAAAGGAAAGCATGTTTGTAAGGTTGGGCTCCTGCTAAAGGACTCTGAGGAGGGTCTCAAGGAAATGGGAGTCAACTCCAGGTTCGTTTGCTGTTTCTACAGTGACGTTTGGAAAAGCAGGAATTAACTAGGCATAGATGCTGTCTTGAGGCAAATGTGGCTTAGCAATTGGGTATCCTCAATCACAGATGTAGGTAACAAAGTGGGTCTAGGATGTCGTGGGTAAAAAAGCCATTATCAGTCAAAGAGGGGATTGTTGTGGCATTTTACATTTGCTGTATGACCTCTGCAGAAATTCTGTTTCCATTAACTTTGTAACTGACTTTGTAACTAACTTAAAATAAACGTTTTAAAAATCAAATTTTAAGCCGGGCGCAGTGGTTCAAGCCTGTAATCCCAGCACTTTGGGAGGCCGAGCGAGAGCATCGCCTGAGCCCAGGGATTCAAGACCAGCCTGAGCAACTTGGCGAGACCTCGTCTCTACAATATATCAAAAAATTAGCCAGGCATGGTAGCACATGCCTATAGTTCCAGCTACTTGAAAGGCTGAGACAGAAGGATCACCTGAGTCCAGTGGATCAACACCGGGTGGCCGTAAGCATGCCACTGCACTCCAGCCTGGGTGACAGAGTAAGACTCTGACTCAAAAAAAAAAAATCAAAACAAATTTTTTTTAAATCAGGGTTTATTGAGAGGACAGAAAAGCTCCCATAATGAGAGGGAACCCAAGAGGGTTACCCAAAAATCAAATTTTAAAATGCAAAACAATTAGGAATTATTTGATATAAAGGCAAATAACTCAATATGCAGTATATTCTCTGAAGTTATCACAGTATTATACCAGAGTATAACTAATATTAATAATGATGTTCCTGGAACAACAATAAAATGGAAAATTATTAGCATGCCCTTTATAAGGCAATAAGCTAGAGCCAGGATATATCTTATATTTCCTTCTATTTGCAATAAATAATCATCTCTCCTTTATTATCTCTTCCCCATTAAGTAGATTTTGAGAATATTTTTATCAAGAAATATTGTTAAAATGTTAAACTTAAAAGACTGAATCCTCAGTTATATAGAAACTTGGCTCTCCGGAGAGACTCATATCCCAAAAGTTGTGCAGTGAGTAGACTAGAATATGACGTGTCTCATACTCACATTCCATCTTAGCATGAGGTCACAGAAGAGGTTCCTCTACCAACATCACCATTAAAAGAAAAACAGTGGAAAGTTAGAGATATAGAAGATTCAGCCCATGTCCTACAGTGTAGCATAAATTTATAAGAGTAAACTCACCTCCGCACAGTGTTTTGCAGTTTACTTCATGCTTTCATGTGCATTCTACCATATGCTTCTCACAAATACCCTGTGAAGACCTATAATCTCATTTTGCAAAGACAGAATCTGTGATCCGGGAACTTAAGAAACCTTCCCAAGATCACATCACTAATGCACAGTGGGTGATTTTCAATTCTGGTCTCAATCTTCATACTCAAACAACTCCTTGGACAGTAGGGGAGCAGGCAAAAGCTACATGAGTGTTTTAACACAGCTTCCCATTACCATCAAGGCAGAGAGGACCAATAAGACAGGTCAGGAGGAGGAGGCGCCTGCACCTCAAACGCAGGAGACAGACAGGAAGCAAAGCAGGCTAAGGCAGGTCCCGTTTTGTTGCCTCCCGTTTCTGAGCAGAATGGATAAGCATATTTTAGTCCTACAATTGGTCTCGCTCAGGCAGTATTTATCTGAGTTTGACTACAAAATAATTCACTCATGTTAGTGGTCTGGTTTGACTTGAATCATTGTCCTAAATATTAATGCAGTGTTTTTATATTGGCCAGATTATATATGCTGATTTCATATACAAATTGAATACTATCCGGTTCCCCTTGACTGGGAATTCTGTTTTTATTTTCACTCTTCTATTATTTTACTACCTTTGTCATCTAGGCAATGTATTATATTTAAGAGGGAATGAGGTCTCCATTAAAATAAAAGAACCTAAATTATATAAGCACATTCCCGCAATTCCTTTAAAGGTTATCTTTTTCTGGTCATTTAAGTATGCTGACCAATATATAAAAATGCACATTTAAAAACTTAAGAACTCTTCTGAAAATGTGACATAGAAAATTGCTTATTAATGAACTTGGAAAATAAGTGAAGTTGAAATGTAAGCATTACAGCTACTATTTGTCCCTTAAATAAGTTTAGAATACTATGTCACTTTTCTTTGCTTAGCAAACATATAGGAAGTGCCTGCTATATATCAGGGTCTACATTCATGTAGTTTTCAGTCTAGTAGGGAGATTTATCCATGTGAAGAGATGTGCCAGAAAAATCTCCAGGGAATGATGGGAACACAAAACAAAATAAAAATAGTAAATAATAACTTTTTTTATTTTATCGAGACAGGGTCTCACTCTGTCACCCAGGCTGGAGTATAGTGGCTCAATCTCAGCTCACTGCAGCTTTGACCTCTGGGATTAAGTGATCCTTCTGCCTCAATCTCCCAAATAACCGGGATCACAGGTGTGTGCCACCACGCCCGGCTAAATTTTGTATTGTTTGTAGAGACGAGGTCTTGCTACGTTGCCTAGAATGATCTCAAACTCCTGTGCTCAAACAATTCTCCTGCCTGGACCTCCCAAAATGCTGGGATTACAGGCATGAGCCAGCCAGAAATAGCTTTTGATCTGGATCTTGAAGGAGGATTATTTGCCATGTAAATTGGGAGGAACGGAAACTGCTAGATGATGATGTTTGCAATAAAACTACATATGACAAGATCCCAAAACTGTGGAATTAGGGTCACAGAAAACTACCTTAATAGAGGAATACAGAAGAAAGATAATGAAAAATTCTCTGTGCCAATGAGTTTGGACTTTATTTTCCTATTAATATCCTTCTTATTGAGGCCAGGCTAACTGTTATAATAATCTTCAACTTCAGTAGTTTGAAAGCAATTTTATATCAATATTGTAACTTACTCAAATGTGAACATGAGTGGGTAGTGTTTATAATCTCATGGCAACCAAAACTAATTGTCAGATATTACTCATTGCCCTTAATTGTTTCCTGTAGGCCAATGATCCAAAATGATTACACAGTTTCACTTTTATTAAGTTCAATGGTTATATATGGGAGCTGAATGATTGTTTTCTATATTTGTTGTAAATACTCTGTAACAATTATTGAGCATGCAATATTCTCCAGACCCTGTGCTAAGTGCTCTGTATATAGTATATAATTTCACCCTCAAAATTCTTGTATTGGTTAATACTATTTTTCTTCATTTTATGAATGAAGAAACTAAAAACTCAAAAAGTATAAACAACTAATTCAGGGTCATGCATCTTATAAATAGTAAAATTAGAACTTGAACCCAGGTTTCACATACAACTAAGATCATATTCATAATGACTGAACTAACTTAGGGAACAAAAATAGAAATAAGCACAGGTCTCTCTGTGAAAGAGCATATAATTTGGGGGCTAGTCAACAGCAAAATAGATAGTAGATGCACACTATGAGGACGCACTGGATGAACACCTGCGAAATGAAGGAAGAAAGGGGGAAGGATATTTCAGGCTAAAAGGATAGAAGAATAAGAGCACAATATCTCTGTGGAAAACCACAAGTAGCTCCAAGGAACTATAGGGTCTGGTGGTTGCTATTAAGACATTTGCACTAAGACAGGCATTGTTTATTCATTGTCAGAGCCACTTGATTTGTGCCTTTATCAATACTCTACCTGGCATCAATTTAGTACAAAAGAATACATTAAAGCTAAAAATCAATGACTTGCACAAATCCCTAAATTATGAGCCACATTAGAACAGTCCCTGCTAAAATGTGATTAGAAAACATGTAGTTTCGAAGAGCTGCAAACTTCTGTTGGTATGCACAATGAACGTACTGGTCTCTGACTGGAGCTATAAGTACAGTTTATCCTTTAATACCTCCAGGCTTTTACCATTAGTAGTCAGGTATTTCATTTGTGTAAACGGGTAGTTATGAAGGGAGCCAAGCAGCCAGAGTCCACTTGTATGTCAAAAAAAATAAGGTCTAAAGAACCATCAGAAATTGTTAGATAGAGTTTCAAAATTACAGTTTTCCTTCTTCTTTCTTTCTTTTTTCTTTTTGAGTTGGGATCTCACTTTGTTGCTCAGACTGAAGTGCAATGACGTGACCACAGCTCTCCACAACCTTGACCTCTTGGGTTCAGATAATCCTTCTGCCTCCGGTCCAAGTAGCTGGAATCCCATCAAGTCTGGCTAATCGTTTGATTGTTTTGTAGAGGTGAGGCTTTGCTAAATTGCCCATGCTGGTCTTGAACTCTTAAGCTCAAGCAATTCTCCCTCCTTCGCTTCCCAACGTGCTGGGATTACAGCCGTGAACCACTGCAATCCAGCCTCAAAATTACAATTTTCATGATTATGGAATATGATTAAGTGTTATAAACACTAGCAAAATGTATACAACCAGAAAAATGAAAGGCCTTATTAAAGAAGTAAATAAAATGTGACAAAATTGTTTGAATTTGTAGAGTACTGGATTGGAACGTGCAATCCTGCACTGACTTCAAAAAGTTTTCTTTTTAATCTAAAAAATAATAAACCTTCAAGCCTAAGTTATTTAGCCTCACAAATTTTTGTCACTAACACAAGTGAACACCCCACAACCCATAATCCCATTCCACCAATACCACCACCATGGAGAGAAAAATTGTATGACTCCCATATGGAGGTTGGATTGGAGACCCAGGCATGTGTAGCCCCTCTAGCATTACTCCTGCTCAGACAATGAAATGGATTTTGTAAATAATCTTATAGTAATGAGCATGGAGAGGCTACTTAACCCAGTCTCTGAAATAGGGATCCTTGTTAGGTACACAGCAGTAGTTTTTGTCAATCCAACCTTGGTGAGAGGAGGTCCTATGTTATTGAGCATCTCTTTATGAGGAAACAGATGTTGTCATCACAAAGATCTTTGGCAAGGTAAGGCTGGCTCTTTCAGATAAAGGGGAAATTCTGCCTCTACCAGCATAAAAAGTTCAAGAGGGATTTGTGGGCTCAGAGTTTTCAACCTTGTCTATGTCTAACCAAATGAAATTCTCCATTCATAAATAAATTCAAACATATACACAAACCAAGCAACACACAACATTTTTTTTCCAATCGCTTCTCTCCCTAGGAATATCTTCTTCTATACACTTGCAGATTCTTAAGTAAGCCAAGCTACGTATTCAAACTAGAAATTATTAGTGTTGTTCTGCCTTATTGTTAAATTCTGTCCACTGAGCACATATAAGAAAAAACTCCTATCTGAAATATGAAATAGTGGTAAATAAGATAATGCACATGGTTTCATTTAGAATAATTTTTTTGAATTCTAGCTAGATAAAAAGAAAAGAATAAGAATCAAATATTTCCATAATCATTTATCATTTTTTCCATTTTTTCCATATTTTTTCTTTT
Organism: Cephalopachus bancanus; assembly: GCA_027257055.1. Lineage (NCBI taxonomy): Eukaryota > Metazoa > Chordata > Mammalia > Primates > Tarsiidae > Cephalopachus > Cephalopachus bancanus. The sequence goes on along the minus strand of JAPVLO010000024.1, from coordinate 6,830,661 downwards.
TTGAGTAACTTCATTTGTAGGCTAATCATTTTAAAGATCTCTTCCTTCACCATAGATAACTGTAACACCTGCATTTTCAGTAAAAACAATTTATTTCAATCTCTGTCAAGAATATGCAGATAAATCTGGCCTCTTTCATAAAGGTTTGAATTTAATGTACATAAACAGAGAAGCCAAAAAATATGAAAAGATATCTGGCATTTATAAGCTCAAGGTAAAATAACTTTGAAATATGCCTAATGTCTCTGCTTTTAAAAATGAAAGCATGTTTTTAGAATGGTTAATTAGATCTCTTTTATAAAATCATGTGTCCTGAAAATGACAGAAAAATTGTATCTCAAAGAAAGTATTGCTCTAATTCAGACTAAGTGTTTAAGTAATCCAAATTAGCATTCTGATTTTATAAACATTAATTGGAGACCCACGATATGTCAAATGTTGTGCTAGAAGGTTATAATCTAGTTGGAGACATTGATTTGCTTAAAAAAAATCTGTAAAGCCATATGAATCAAAGAACAACCTCGTGGTTCACATCACTAGCCTTTTCAAGCAATACACTTTTTTACAACTGTTTGAATTCACTCCTGTCTTTCTTGCTTTTTGTATCTCCAGCTTCCCCTTGATAATTTCTTTTTTTCTTCCAAATCCTATCTCACGTTCACAATTCATCTCAAGCCCTGTGTGACAGAGACTGCCAACTGACCACCAAATTAATTGCTACTTTTCTGCTAAGAATAATATTTTACCACATTTCTCTGTCTCCTTTAATGTGAATTGAGACCTTTAGAATGAGTACTAAAACATACACTGGGGCCGGGCTCGGTGGCTCAGCCTGTAATCCCGCGCCTTGGGAGGCTGAGGTGAGTGGATTGCCTGAGCCTGTGGGTTCGAGGCCTGCCTGGGCAACTTGGTGAGACCTCGTCTCTACAATAAATCAAAAACTTAGCCGGGTGTGGTAGCACGTGCCTGTAGTTCCAGCTACTTGGACGTCTGAGGCGGAAGGATCACCAGAGCCCAGCAGGTCAAGGTTGCAGTGGCCGGGAGCTGCCACTGCACTCCAGTCTGGGTGACAGATTGAGACTCTAACTCAAAAAACAAAACAAAACAAAACAAAAAATACACTGGGGAAAGGACACCCTATTCAACAAATGGTGCTGGGAAAATTGGATAGCTATGTGCAGAAAACTGAAACTTGATCACTATCTCTCCCCATATACAAACATTAACTCAAGGTGAATTAAAAACTTAAATGTCAGACCTGAAACCATAAAAATTCTAGAAGAATACCTAGGAAAAACTCTATAGACATCGGCGTAGGCCAAGGACTTAGGCTAAAAGCCCAAAAGCAAATGCAACTAAAACAAAAATAAATATGGGGGACTAAATTGAACTAAAAATCTTCTGTACAGCAAAATAAATAATCAACAGAGCAAATAGGCAACCTACAGAATGAGAGAAGATATTCACAAACAATAAATCTGACAAAGGTCTAATATCCAGAATCTACAAAGGACTCAAACAAATCAACAGGAAAAAAGCAAATAACCCCATTACACAAGAGGCAATGACATGAACAGACATGTCTTAAAATAAGATATACAAATGGTCAACAAACATATGAAATGCAAATTAAAACCACAATGAGATGACATCTTACACCAGTTAGAAAGGCCATTCAAAACAACAACAGTAAATGGTGCTGATAAAACTGGCTGGCCACATGCAGAAGATTGAAACAGGACCCCTACCTATCACCATACGCAAAAATTAACTCTAAATGTATCAAAGACCTAAACATAAAACCTCAAACTATAAGAATCTTACAAAGCACAGGAGATACCCTTATGAAAATTGGAACTGGGAACCAATTCTTATTCAGAGCCTAAAGGCCAATACCTTAAGAAATAAGATAGACAAGTGGAATCTCATCAAATTAACGAGCTTCTGCAAAGCAAAAGAAACCATCAAGAGAACAGGAAGACAGCCCACAGAATGGAAAAAAATATTCACCAACTGTATATCTGACAAGGGCCTAACATCTAGGTCTACAAGGAATTCAAATGTGCCGAAAGGAAAAAAAACAAACAGCCCCTTTAAAAAGTGGGCAAAAGACATGAATAGACACTTCTCAAAAAAGGATAAACGGGCAGCCAACAGACACATGGAAAAGTGCTCAGCCTCACTCATCATCAGAGAAATGCAAATCAAAACCACACTGAGATATCACCTAACCCCAGTAAGAATGGCCATCATTAATAAAACAAACAGGTGCTGGTGAGGCTGTGGAGAAAAAGGAACGCTTCTACACTGCTGACGGGAATGCAGACTAGTACAACCTCTTTGGAAGACAGTGTGGCAATTTCTGAAAGAACTAGAAATTGACCTTCCATATGACCCAAAAATTCTCCTATTGGGAATATACCCGGAGGAACTCAAATCATTCTACGACAAAGATATCTACACATATATGTTTGTTGCAGTGCTATTCACAATAGCAAAAACATGGAAGCAACTGTGTTGTCCATTGAAGCTGGACTGGATTTAAAAAATATGGTACATATACACAATGGAATATTATGCAGCCATAAAGAAGGACAAGTATATGGATTTTGCAGCAATTTGGATGGATTTGGAGCTAATCACAGTCAGTGATTTATCACAGAAACAAAAAACTGAGTTCCATATGTTCTCACTCATAAGCTGAACTTGAACAATTACAATGCTATAAGAAAGCGATTGGCAGTAGTGGGAAACTGTCGGTGGGGAGTGGGTGAGATTGGCAGTTGAGAGAAACTGCTAGGGAAGGGAGAGGCGTACCTCATCAACAAGGGTACCTGCATGATCAATGTTTATTTACCTAACCCTGAAATGTACCCCACATCTTTATAATAAAAATTTTTTTTAAAAGAAATGATAAAGGCTTTTAGCTCCATAAAGTGAGTTCGTTGTATTTTGAGAGTATATCACTTAGCTATTTTTTAAAAACCTTTTAAGCCATGCAATGCTGTTGATAGCTCAGATGACATCTGAGAGGAAACCAAAACCATACAAACAACAACATCAAAAAACAATAGATGCTGGCACAAATGTGGAGAAAAGGAAACACTTACTGTTGGTGGGAGTATAAACTAGTAACCTCTATGGCAAGTAGTATAGAGAGTTCTCAAACAACTAAAAGTAGACTTACCATTTGATCCAACAATCCCACTACTAGATATCTACTCTAAGGAACAGAGGTTGCTATATAACAAAGATACCTACACCACATATTTATCACAGCACAATTCACAATTGTGAAGATGTTAAATTAACCTAAATGCCCATCAACCAATTAGTGGATAATGCAAATGTGGTATATATACACCACAGAATACTATGCAGCCATAAAAAAGAAGGAAATCATCTGTTTTGCACAATATGAATGAAGCTATATATATCATCATAAGTGAACAGACCCAGAAACAGAAAACTAAACACTACATTTTCTCACTCATATGTGGGAGCTAAACGGTCTCAAAGATGGAAATAAGAGACACCAGGGACTCCAATAAGGGGGTAGGAATAGGTCGGTTAGGGCTCAGAAACTACCTACAGGACACAATGTTCACTATCTGGGGAATGGGCCACCTGAGACCCAGTCCCCACCACTACCCAATATGTCTATTTAACAAATAAGCATGTGTACTCCCTAAATCTAAAATAAAAATAAGAATAAAATAAAAGAACAAGTACAAGCCAATGGAATGTGAGTGGAAGTGGTAAGAGACATACCCAGGAGTAACTCACAAAAAGCGCTGTATTCACAGCTTCATGCTCTTTCCTCTACCAGAAACTGGGATGTTGATATCCACATCAATTTGGGAAGCTCTGTGTTTAAGCTGGAACTTCTGCCACAAGTCTGGACTGTTGATGACAATATGGAACTGAATCTGCCTGCCAACCAAGAAACCCCTAGACTGTTCCATAAAAAGGTAGTAATACATCAATACATCAAATCACTACATTTGGGATTCCATTAGTTACAACAGTTTAGCTTACCCTAATCTGCCTATTCCATTAAGTCATTTATGCACATGCTCATTCATACCAATCAAGCACTTGTACATTATAGCATTGATTTGTGGCTTCATTTTTTTGTTTAAACATTTCTTTTGTGAACTTCTTTCAATTTCCTAGCTCTTTAATTTCTTGAACTAGTGATAACTGCATTCTTGAACCTGAGCCAAGAGTTTTAGCATAAAACGACATGATTATCAAGCTAAAACGTTAAGTAAAACCTTATTGTGTATTGAATAATTTGCTTTACCCAGAATACCCAGAAAGGAGTCTGGCTTTTGACCCAACTCCTGGGAAGTAACCTCTAAACTCTTGGAATTTCTCAAATGATGGGAGTGTCTTTGCTATTCAAAGTGACCCCTCAGACCACTCTTGATAGTTTATACTAACCATGTGACTCATGGTGAGCCTCTAGACAGATTATCTAATAAGATGCTTAAGGAGATGGCATCCCACAATGAAATAGATGCCAGGAGTCATGAATCACGGAGACCTCCTTAGACATCTGCCCACCTCAGTTTATGTAATAGGACTGCCAAAATTGAAGTGTCAGAATCCAAACAAGATGTGTCAGAACCCAAACTCTATACAGGTGAGTCATCTGTTGCAGGGAGTCAGAGCCTAAGCACTGTGAGGAAGGTATCCTCACAAAGAAGAACATGAGAACCTAAGGTGAAGAGGACATCACTCCATGGAATGGCCAAGCACTGGGAGCCAGCACAAACAATGTAAGGGCACCTTCACCACCAAGGGTGGCAAGGCAGAGGGAGCCAGAAGCCAAGAGAGGTGAAAAAGGTGTCCTTGTAGAGAGATGGACTAACAAGGAGTATCAGAGTTGGGGCAAGATGAAGAAAGTGCCTGAATGCAGGTGTTCAGATGGACTTCTGTGGTGGAGTTCAGGTGTGGGGAGAATAGCATCTGCACAGAAAGGGGGTTATGGTGGTGATGAACAATTGGGTACATGCCAGAAGATAAATTTTTTTAATGAATTTTAAAATATCTCTCAGATGTTAGTCAAAAGACACAAAATTTCTACTAGATAGGAGGAATAGGTTCAAGAGATTAATTGTACAAAATGGTGACTATAGTCAATGTTATTGTATTCTTGAAAATTGCTAAGAGAAGAGAAAATTGGAAATTGCCAAGAGAAAATTGTTAAAATAATATAAGCGTTCTCACCACAAAATGTGATGTGTGTGAAGCAATGTATATGTTAATTAGCTCAATAAGCCTTTCCACATTGCATACATATTTTGAAACACAAATCACTGTACTTCATAAATATATGATATAAATTTTGTCAATTAAAAATAAGTAAATAAATACCAAAAAAAAAATCTTTTCAAGAAGGAAGTTAAGGAACATCTAGAATGAAACTTGTGATATTATATAACAATGGAATTGTTGGAGAGATTTATCAATATATTGAGATAGATACAGAAAGAAATATAGATGTAAATATGTTTGTATACATATAAGTACAAAGGGACTTCAAGAAATTTGTAGGAAAAAAAATTTAAAGATAAAAATAAGGCCGGATGCTGAGTGGCTCAAGCCTGTAATCCCAGCACTTTGGGAGGCAGAGGCAAGAGGATTGCCTGAGCCCAGGGATTCAAGACCAGCCTGGCCAATTTGACAAGACCTCATCTCTACAATAAATAAAAAATTAGCCAGGTGTGTTAGTGCATGCCTGTAGTTCCAGCTACTTGGAAAGCTGAGGCAGAAGGATTGCTTGAAAGCAGCAGGTCAAGTCTGCAGTAAGCATGCCACTACACTCCAGTCTGGGCAACAGAGTGAGACTCCAACTCAAAAAAATAAAAAAATATAAACTTTATTTCTCAACCTGAATTCTATCAGGTTCAAGACACTGTAAGCAATATGTGAGTCATTTAGTCCATCCCGAAAGAACTGAGGGTTCTGGGAATTGTTAACAATGTTTTTTTGTTGTTTTGGGGGTTTGGTTTTTTTTTTGGTTTTTTGTGGTTTGTTGATTTTTTTGTTTTTTGTTTTTTTGTTTTTTGCTAACTTTCTCAAAATACTCTCATAATAAGCAGATGTTATTATTCTTCTGTCCTTCTCCAGAAAGTGAACATGCAAATGCCTAGATGATAAAAAAAAAAAAATTACTTCTTGCCATGACCTTTGCTTTTGACCACTCTTGTTTTGACTGAACCACCTCTACCTCTTGAAAGTCATTGCTTTGATTGTGTTTTGTCTTCAGGATCATACTGGTAAAGCCATGTTCCATAACTTGTTACAGCTCTTCAAAGAAATGCTTCAGGATTTTGATCCCACTTATTTAAAATATCCATTGAAAACTCTGCTTGTCTGCAGCTGATCTGAGTGCAATGGTTTTGGTACCCATCAAGTGAAAAACTTGCTCAATCTTAATTTTTCAGTCAAATTTGTGTAAGTTGAACCAATTGAGATAGATGTCTTGTGTTGGCTATTGTTTCAGCTGTTAGTCATCAATCTTCAATTAGGACATGAACAAGACTAATTTTTTTCTGGAAAATTGGTGTGGGTGGTCTGTCACTTCAGGTTTCATCCTCAACATCATCTCATTCCCTCATAAAATGAGTTATTCACTTCTAAACTGTTGATTATTTGGGGGAATTGTCTCCATAAACTTCTCATATAACATTAATGATTTCATCATTCTTCCACCCAAGCTTCACCATAAATTTGATGTAATGTTCTTGCTTCAATTTTGGCAGAATTCATGTTGCTCTGATAGGTGCTGTTTTCAAAATGATATCTTATCTTCTTAGTTCCTCAAACTAGATCCTATGCAGACATATTATAACAAGCTAGTACAACCTTACCTTGATGAAAAAAATAGAAATCTTTGCATAGTTTTTCATAAGATGCCTTTTCTGTGAACTTTTTGAAGCCCTCATGTCATGCGTGTGTCTACTGAGAGGGTGTGGGAACAATGACTCCCACATTGCAATGCAATGCATTCAGATCCTGATACTTTGAGTACTAATATCCACAACAAAGAACCAGCACTTCTTGGAGAAATGACTGATCCCAAGACTGGGCAGTAAAAGGTCCAGATGAGCCTGGATCATCTAATTATGTCAGAAAATAGGTAGGTGTTCAGGGAATAATAGGGACATGTCAAAAGGACACATATGCCAACTTTGAAGGGACTCTGGACAAATTTGATGCAATTTGAGCATCAAAATTAAAAAGATAGTAGTGGATTATTAGCACATTGAATAAAATAGGAGAATATGAATTCATACAACTATAAATTAATAAACTGAAAATTTTATGAAGAGTAGAATATGTACATAGTTTCAAAGTACCTCTCTACAAAATTTTAAGTAATTACAAAGGGAAAAAGAGCAACTTCACCGTAGCAAAGTCCAACAGACATCATCTTAATCAAGTAATGAAAGTGAACATCAATTTGTGAGTACAGTGGCTCATACCTGTAAAACCAGCACTTTGGAAGGCTGAGGCAAGAGGATTGCATGAGCCCAGGAGTTTGAGGTCGGCCTAAGCAATATAAGAAGATCTTATCTCTATAAAACAATTTTAAAAATTAGCTTGGCATGGTGGCATGCATCTGGAGTCCTAGCTACTCGGGAGGCTGAGGCAGAAGGATAACCGAAGCCAAAGAGGTCGAGGATGTGGTAAGCCATGATCATGCAACTATATCCATTCTGGGCAACAGTGTGAGATCTCAACTCAAAAAATAAAAAATAAACAGTGTGAGATCTCAACTCAAAAAATAAAACATCATCAATAATGGTACAAATCAAAATCATGAGCTGCTTGATAAGATGGAACAAGAAGAGCATAACCACTTTTGTAGAATTTCTGTCAAAAATGCATAACCACCAGAAAACACAGACAAATACAAATTTAAGAACATACTACAAAATAAGTGGCCTGTAAGCTTCAAAAAAGCTAAGAGTATGAGTGTCAGCGAAGGACTGAGACACTAAAAAAAGCATGTCAACTAATGATACCCCATAGTTCTGAACTGGATCATTTTGCTATGAACAATATTGAGATATGTGGCAAAACTTGGATGGGATCTGAGATTAGATAAAAGTAATGTGTCAATATATATATTTTTTTTTCTGAGTTGGAGTCTCACTCCGTCGCCCAGACGGGAGTGCAGTGGCCACTCCCGGCCACTACAGCCTCAACCTGCTGGGTTCCAGCGATACTTCCGCCTCGGCCTTCCAAGTAGCTGGAACTACTAGTAGCCCGGCTAATTTTTTGATTTATTGTAGAGATGAGGGCTCGCCAACTTGCCCAGGCGGGTCTCGAACCCGCGGGCTCAGGCTATCCACTCACTTCGGCCTCCCAAAGCGCTGAGATTACAGGCTGAGCCATGGAGCCCGGTCTGTCAATATTAATTAGCTGATTTTGATGGCTGACTTGTGGTTACATAGAAAAATGTCCTTGCTGTTAGAAATGCACACTAAATTACTAGGGAATGTAGGACATCACATCATTAGCCAACGTACAAAGGTACAGGAGAAAACAGCTTTCCTGTACGTAATTCTGACTTTTCTATAAGTTTAAAATGTACTTAACACAAATGTAAAAGCAAATCACTAGTTTACAACTACAATTAAATGATTCATCTAGACAACAATCAACAATGAATGCTAAAACTATATCTTTTAAATATGACATCTTATAGCTATGTTTTGTATATAGTCTTTTTTATAATAACCTCGCAGGTCAGAGATGTACTGCTTGCAAAGGAATCAGTTATTAAAATTATCAAGGCAAAAGGATTAAACTATTTATATTCTAAAGAAATATAAATGTTCCAGCATGAAGGGAGGTGTAGTCCTATGTAGAAAATCAATTAAATATCCAGAAATGTATTTCATTAAAAAATAAAATTGCAGAATAAATCAAAAATCTATTTAAGGAAGGTAATTTTATTCCAATCACAAAAGTTTTCTCCACAATGAGATTTGCAGAATATCTTTAACACAGTAAGAATCCAAGAACTACTCTAGTATAAATAAAGCAAAATAACAAGTAGAAGGACAAGAAGCAAGTTTTCGGGCTTTGTTCAAATCATATATATCTCTATTTTAAAAGAGAAACACAAAAATCTTTGCTGAATTCTTTCACTAACAAAGACAAGGATCATTATGTTCATCTTAGCGCTGTTAATTCTGAATATCAAAGAGTTTAATGTAGCTTGCCCCAAACTACTCAACTGTTACTACTCAGTAGTAAAACAAATAGCTGCAAACTAAAAAGTAAAGTTTCCAGCAGCCTTCACGTTAGTTCTTTCTTTTTCTACCTTTCCTCTTAAACGGCTGTGTAAGGGAATAAAGGTAATCTTTGGAGGTGAGATAGACAGACAGAGCAATTCAAAACAAATATAGAGCAGATCAAGTTTCCTGCAGAGAAAAGAAACATTATAGAGCTATCACTGTGTGTGGAATGAATCTTTTGGGCTTAATATTTCATGTTAACTTTTTTCCTGCTGGAATTTATTTTAGGAAATTCAAGCTAAAACATTCCCTTTTGGATCTAGGTGTGTGTCCTTTACCTTTGTCCTCAACAGGAGAGCTACACATGCAGAAGTCAAAATTGACTTTTTATAGTAGATCGATAAAAGCTTTCTGGGAGTGAGGAGAATGCCTCCCAGAAACATTTCTGTCTTTACATCTCATAAAATGACCTCGATATCTAAGAGAAAAAATATTTTCTCTATTTTCCCATCCACTTCTATTTTCCCATCTCGCAAAGACTGCACATTGCTTATACCATGCTGTACACCATGACAGCTAGGAGAGAGATTTATCACATTTAGATACTTCTCAATTTAGAGGAGTCTTGCTGCTATTCCATATCACCTGTGTGCATCTAGAGAATAGAAAAAATTGACTCAACTATTCAATAAAACTAAGAATTCCACTAAACAAGTCAGAAATGTATCCTCCGTCCTGCTTTTTCCTCATCTTCCCTCTCTTCATCTCCATCTTCCCTTCTCATTCAATTTTCTTTTTCACATATACATACAAAATTGATTTCAGAATTGACCACCAGCACTTATTATAAAGGATAGAAAGCTATCTCCTTGGAAAAATTAACACAAATAATTTGTAACTGTCAAATAAATTATACTCAGATTAGCAAAAACATTCTAGATTCTATTTTTACATATCACAATTTCTAGAAAATAAACTAAAAGAATGTCAAATTATTCTAGCTAGCATGCTAGCATGTTATAGCTTTCCATGACATAAACAATTTTACAGAAACTCATAATTGGAATTTAGATGTCTTGATGCACACAATCTCAGAATTGTATTTTTTACAGCTCTCATTTCAAAGCTTTGTGTATGTGTATACAACTGAAACACTACCTAGAAAATCCAGTGCAAAATTGGCAGTTTCTAAGTGAGACTTGAAAGCTTCCTGTGGCCCAACTTTAGATTTTATACCTCAGTACCCCAAACATAAACTCCCACTTTAGGCACTTGAGTTAGCTCATTAGCTGCAAAACTTACCTGGCTCATTCTTACATATAAATCTTTGCTCATACAACCTTACTCATTGAAGTGCTCTTAAATAGCCCCATGTGGCGATTTAAATTTTAATTTTAACCAATTGAAATTACATAAAATTTAAATTTCAGTTCCTCAGTCACACTCGCTTCATTTCAAGTACTCTATTGCCACATGTGGCTAGTTAGCACCATATTAGACAGTGCAGATATAGAGCACTTCCATCATCACAGAAAGTTCTTTGGAAAAATCTGATCTATATTACCAGTACCTTTGTGCTTATTATCTGCCCCTGTACTAAAGAAACAATATAAACTCTTTCCAGCTAAATTTTATACATGCCTCAGAGCTTCCACTCTAATGTTGACTCTCACTATTCTAAACTCCCTAGTTCTTATTTTAATGGCCACTTTTTATGCCAATACTGTTTTGTATTATTAAGCCTTTCTGTTTGTGTGTGTGTGTGTGTGTACGTGTGTGTGTGTGTGTGTGTGTGCGTGTGTGTGTGTGTGTGTGTGTGTGTGTGTGTGTGCATGTCAACTACCCTCAGTCTTCAAATATTCATCAAGTACTCAATTTGGTAGGCACTGTTTTAAGTTCTGGGACATGATGTTCATCAAAACAGGCACGTATGAACTCCTTCCAATCAGAGTCAGCACTTCTTTGATTTCTCTAGTACCTAAAAGAAAGACATATAAATGAATGAGAGTGATACATATTAAGCAGTTAGGAAGATCTGTGTTTTAAATAAATAAGTGAACCACAAAAATAGGGAATGTTTTGACAGGAAGAAACGTGATACCTTCCCACTAGATTTACATTCTAAATTAGATATGTTTATTGGGTCACTTCCATAATATTTTATGATGACACTTATAACAGCATTTAACTCATTGGTCATTTTTGGGAATTTTTTTATCATCATTGAGTTACTGAAGCAATGAACAACCACATACACTAGGCTATATGTTGAACTCTTTCGTAGAAAATAATATTCATTTTAAGCATAAAAGGTGAAGTATAATAGTTACAATAAAGCTAAGCTACTTTAACAAAGTGGGATATAAACCACTGGCTTATATAAGATATAATTTACTTTTCTCATATAATAATTCCAAGGATTGCATTCAAGTTTGTTAGAATGGCTTTAAATCACAAGGTCCTTAAATCTCATTGGTCCCTCTCTTATTGCTTCACCACTCCCCCCAAGATGTTATATTTATCTACATGGTTGAAACTGGATCACAAACACATTATGTCCCTACTTTTTATTTTTAAGCAAATGAGGCAAAAAATTGTCCAAATTACTTCTATTTCTATCCCACCAGTGATAACTTAATCTGTGAACACCCTTAACCAAAGGTTTTGAGAAATATAGTCTCTAATTTGGTGCCATATGCTCCCAACAAAAGAGAGAATGGAATGGTAGAAGTAAGAGAAGACAAAAAATAGTCTGCCAATCAAGTTACTTTAGCTGTACTATCTGAAGAAAGTGATCCCTTGGGTTGTGAATTCACTTATAAATAACAGATTAAGGAACCACCAAAAGAATTATAATTTTAAGCATGTGCATGTTGAAGAAAGCACTATCATGTTTTGTTCAGAATTCCCATTATTGTTTTCCAAAAATTTAAATATGCCTTGGCATAGGGTCAATAAAAGAAATGCTTAGCAGTTAATAGGTTTTAATAAGTGCTATTGGCTTTCTATATAACTTTATAAATGCATACGTAATATATGAGCCTGTCTCAAAGTGCATATGACTTTAAATGAGACCAGCAGAATGCAGCATACAGACTTGTAAATGTACAGTGCATTTAACATTAAATCAGATAAAATTGTGAAGTACGCAATATATGAAACCCCTCTTTCTTCTCTATTTTGACACTCAGCATCTTAAAAATAATATCAATTTTTTTAGAGTATTTTCTCCCCGTGGGGGAAAAAACGCATCTGAAAATCACTAATACTTGAGTATGAATTTGTTCCAAGCAGCATTTTTCAAAGGAATATTTGCATTTAAATGGATTGTTTTAGGGACAAATGATAGAATCTGTAGTGGTAGCATTTCAGGATTCAGACCCCTATATGAAGAAAGTACTTAAGGTAATCGGATCTTTGCTGGGACTTCCAAGTTATAAAATATATAGCTCATTACACCTGCCTGCATTCACATTATTTGACCAGCAATGTGTTTGTCCCTATTTCTTACACAGCTTTCCCTGAAGACAAATATTTCCACCAACTATACAGTACTTTGACACTATTGACAAACTATTGAGTTTGCTGCTTCCCTTAGGCTAAATTATTATTCTTAAAATTCTAGTTTATGACAGTGACCCAGAAAACTATAAGAATACTGCCTACTGGCAAGCTTGAAAAATATCTTATTGAACCTGGTCTTTGGCAATGTCACTCATACTCAAATATTAATCTACAAACTTATCCCAGTTGGCAACTAGTTTGCAACTAACATAAACAAATAGGTAGGTAAGTAGATAGATAGATAGATAGATAGATAGATAGATAGATAGATAGATAGATGATAGATAGATACATTCATACATACATACATACATGGATATAGATAAATGCATAGAAAGAAATGTGACTCATGCTCATTTTTCTAAGTCCCAAGACTGTCTAACAATATTCAAAGGTTGGTAGAAGCTTGTAATGATGTTGGAAGTCTTTTTGGAGTAAAATTTATATTTACTTTTATTATTAATTTATTTTTTGGAGTCTCACTCTATCATCTAGGTTGGATACAGTGGCACAATCACTACTGCTGCCCAAACCTACTCCACCTGCTAGGCTCAGGTGATCCCTCTGCCTCAGTCTTCCAAGTAGCTAGAACTACCAGTGCACACCATCAAGCCTTCTAATTGTTTGATTTATTGTAAAGACAAAGTCTCACTAAGTTGCCCAGGCTGGTCTCGAACCACTTGGCTCAGACGATCCTCTTGCCTCCGCCTCCCATAGTGTGGGATTACAGGCATGAGCCACCACACCCACCCCTTTTTGGAATAAAACCTTAATAAAAATATGGTTTTCATTGTCACATAAAACAACAATTTATTATGACATCTCACATTTCTGACTTGACTTGCACAGTCAGATAGTTTTGCTTGGAGTATCTTGCTGATTGCATTCAGGAAGCACCTGGGGCTGAAGTCACTGAAACGTTCTGTTGGACTAGCATCCAAGGTGGCTCATTCACAAGGCTGACAATTGAAGGGACATCAGCAGGATGTATTATCCAAGGCTTCTACACATGGACTCTACATTTGATTTTAAATTCTATCATATGATGACTTCATTCCAAGATCATCTATTCCAAAAGACCTGAAGTGGAAGCTACCATGTCTTAAGATACAGACCTGAAAACTGACACTTCATCATCTTTGCCATATTCTATTGTCAAAGCAGTCACAGAGCTCTCTCAGATTTAAGGGGGGGGTCATAGCCTCCAATTATTGATGGAGAAGTGTTAAAAGAATTTATGGACATCTTTAATGGTTCACATATACTATACACTCACTGCAGATGTAAGGAACAGCAAAAAGACCATTAAGAAACTTTGTTTTGTAATACCAGATAATTAAACTAAAAGTGATATTTTAGAACAAAATAATTGACTTTCAATTACTTCAGATGAAGTTCATTGGGCCTCTGTGGAATTACAAACGTCCTGTTATAATTATTACTTTGTAAGTTATGAAGTTCTCTTTAACAGAAGCAAAAAAGCATAACAATTAAATTGCGATCCTAAGGTAGCAATAAATATAAAAAATAAAAACTTAATGATTAAATTCAGAATACCCTAAATGGGTGGAAAAAGTGAACAAGTCTTTCATAAAAAGACAACAAGAATAAATTTAAATTAATACATCAGCTACCACCTGTTCATCATTCAAAGTGAATTTTAAATAGAGAGCTCTAATTTCCCCAAAGATATGCCAATTAAACATAAAACATTTGTAAACAAAAAAGCACTATGGCAGCGACAGACTGCTTGCCAATCACCCCCTCCCCCCCGTTTTTTTCTGGATACTCAGGGCTGCATGATTGGGTCCTGAAACATATACAGAATTGATGTGTGCTACTTCCAGAATGAGCTAATAAAACAACCTGTGTGATTCCACATGCTTTCTCTCTTCGCCTCTAAGCCAGGAAGATAAAAGAGATCCAGTGGGAGACTTCCAGTAGCCTCCGAGGGTCAGGAGACACAAGTCACTTTCTGGTAGAGCTTTGCCCTGTCCACGGCTGACATGAACAAGGAAAAAAAATCTTTTGTTGTGCTAAGCTACTGAAAAACGGGGGTTGCTTGTTCCAGCCACTAGCATTAAATACACTGATTAATATAAACAGTAAAAATAAGCATCCTACCTCCATCCTAAAAGAGACACCATATCACTTTCTTTGCAACGCTTAATGTATCTCAAAAATTCAAAGTTGACAGGCATTATAGATGTCGTCTGGCTGATATGTTTTCTTGATGCTAGTAACCATGGACTACCACTAATGAATAAAACACTTATAAACACCCTGACTCAGAGAAATAGACATTGTGAAAAGCAAGAGTGTGGAATCCTGTGTTGCCATGACAACAAGAACCTAATTCCATTTCAAAAGGATCACCATCTACTGCATGAAAAATAAACTTCTCTTACATGCAAGGTTTTTAAAGTGTTGCATGTAGGAAGAAAAGTATTGCTCATCTCACTTCAAATAATTACATCCTTTGGTATGATCAATTCCAACTGTGACCAATAGTAAAAAGTCACTTTCGTTTCTTTAAATGTCCCTAAAATGTGAGTGCCAACAACAGAATGAAACTTCCAGATAGCATTTCACTTCCTCTGCCAGGGAGTAAAGTAGGTTTTCCTTGACTGATAACAATCACGCCAGCTCAGTAGTTTTTTTCAAAATGAAATGCTTTGATCTAATAAACTAACCTTGTGAATAAACTCATATTCCAAAAGTCCTGCTGTTTTAAGCAAATATACTCTTCAAGATTGCATGATACTGAAGTTATTTGAGGTTGTGTGATAGTAATATTATAGATACAGGACATATTAAAATTGTAAGTAATTCTATAGATCATTTAGCCCAAATTCTTCATATCATAAATTTGAAATTTGAGACTCAGAGATGCCTGATAACTCAATTAAGTCACAAGATAAATGAATATCATTTTGTACTATTATACCATTTTTGTCCTATTACATTGCTGATACATTTTTATACTGTACAGTGTTTTTCATTAAAAATAATCAAAGTACTCACACTTCTAGCAATTACTTTAGAATGCTTACATAGTCAATGTTGTACACTCTAGGGATTTTCGAAATCTTTTGCCAAAATTATACTTCAGCATATAATAGTAACTTCTAAAGTAATCTTTCTAACTCTAGAAGCTTATGAAAGAATACATTGCTATTTTAACTGTTTCAAAATCTTCTTTGTCCTTTACTGTCCTTCGAAATAAATACTATAAAACTTTATCAAGCTTAGTTTATTGAAAGAAAAAATCTTGTTTAAAGAAAAACAGCCATTTTACATATCTATTATAAACATAACATAATTTTAAGTGCACAACTTTATTTTTCCAGTTATATACTTTAACAGTGCTACCCGACATGTCCTGCTGTAATGAATACACAGAAATAATTTTTAATTAAATTATGGAGGTACCTGAGATATAATTTCTGTATTTATAAATAGCAATTGCACTATATATGTTTAATGTGTTTCTAAGCTGGCTGAAAACGATTCCTTTACCTAATTAGGTAGAGGCACCATTGAAATTTTACTTACTATTAGTTTCTTAGCAAAGTTTTTTTTTAATTGAAAACATGAAGGTGAATTTTAGTTATCACTTACTTAAATTAAATTTATAGATAATGAAATCCTAAATGAAATATTTTTATACATTAATAATGACAACAATTTAATGACATGAATAAATTGTTAGGGGAATATTTATCCTTATACTTGCTAAAGCACAAAGAATAAGAAAGCTTAAAAAAAAACTTGTAAACAAGTTATGTCTTTTCCACAAGCCCCTTATCAACTCCAATTATTTTTCAAACCTTAACAGTAAAAAATAATCTTTATTTTAATCAATATTTTTTATTATGATGTTGTGGGGTACAGTTAAGGGTTAGGTATACAAATACGTTTCATTCAGGCACCCTGTTAATAAGAGGTGTTTCCCCTTCCCTAGACAGATATTTGCTACCGTTAATCCCATCTCCCTCTCCCACCAGAGTTTCCCACTACTGTCAGTCATTTTCTTATAGTATTACATTGGATGTTCAAGGTCCACTATATGAGTGAGAACATGTGATACTCAGATCTTTGTTTCTGTGAGAGGTCACTCAGTATTACAAACTCTAGTTCCATCCATGTTGCCATGAAATTCATGATTTTGTTCTTTTTTATGGCTACATAGCATTCCATTGTGTATATATACCACATTTTTTAATCCAGTCCTCTTTTGATGGGCAGCATGGTTGCTTCCAGGTTCTTGCTATTGTGAACAATGCTGCGATAAACATACGTGTGCAGGTATCTTTTTTATGGAGTGATTTGAGTTCTTCAGGCTATATTCACAGTAGGGGGATTGCGGGGTCATATGGGAGGTTGATATTTAGAGCTTTTAGGAATCGCCACACTGCTTTCCACAGAGGTTGCACTAGTTTACACTCCCACCAACGGTGCAGAAGTATTCCCTTTTCGCCATACCCTTTCCAGCAGCTGTTGTTTTTTGAGTCGTTGATAATTGCCATTCTGACTGGAGTTAGGTGGTATCTCCGTGTGGTTTTGATTTGCATCTCCTTGATGATTAGTGATGTTGAACATTTCTTCATGTGTCTGTTGGCTGCTCAGATGTCTTCCTTTGTGAAGGAAGACATATCTTTTGCCCATTTGATAATGGGGTTGTTTGTTTTTTTCTTTTCAGCACATTTGAGTTCCTTGTAGATCCAGGATGTTAAGCCTTTGTCAGACCTGGTGTTGGCAAATACTTTTTCCAAGTCTGTAGGATGTCTCCCTGCTTTCTTGATGGTTTCTTTGGCTTTGCAGAAGCTTGTTAGTTTAATAAGGTCCCACTTGTCTATCTTCTCTCTTATGACCTGTGGCTTTCGAGTTTTGTTCAGGAATTGGATGCCAGTTCTGATATCCATGAGGGTATTTCCTTCATTTTCTAAGGTTCTTATGGTTTGAGGTTTTACATTTAGGTCTCTGATCCATTTGGGGTTAACTTTTGTGCATGGGATAGATAGGGGTCCTGTTTCAATCTTCTGCATGTGGTCAGCCAGTTTCCCCTGCACCATTTACTGAATAGGTTCTCCTCTCCCCAGTGGTAGGTGGTGGAGACTTTGTTGAAGATGAGTTGGTTGAGAAATTGAGGTTTTGTTTCTGGAATCTCAGTTCTACTCCATTGATCTATATGCCTGTTCCTATACCAATACCAAGCTGTCTTGATGATTGTAGCTTTATAGTAAAGTTTGAAGTCTGGTAATGTGATACCACCTGCTTTGGTTTTTTTGCTGAGGATTGTTCTGGCTATTCTTGGACATTTGTGTTTCCATATGAATTCCTGTGTTTTTTTACTAGGTCTGAGAAGAATGTTGCTGGTAATTTGATGGGTACTGCATTGAATTTGTAGATTGCCTTAGGTAAGATGGACATCTTCACAATGTTGATCCTTCCAATCCATGAGCATGGGATATTTTTCCACTTGTTTGTGTCATCTTTGATTTCTTTGAGCAGTGTTTTGTAGTTTTCATTGTAAATGTCTTTCACGTCTCTTGTTAGGAAGATGCCAAAGTATTTCATATTTTTTTGTGGCTATTGTGAATGGAATTTTGGGTTTTATTTGGGTTTTATTTGGGTTTCTGTTTGTTTATTATTGGTGTAAAGAGATGCAATTGTCTTTTGCACATTTATTTTGTATCCTGAGACTTTGCCAAAGGCCTTTACCAGTGCAAGGAGGTTTTTGACAGATTCTCTTGGGTTTTCAAGGTACACAATCATATCATCTGCAAAGAGAGATAACTTGACTCCCTCTTTTCCTATTTGGATACCCCTGATTGCCTCCTCTTCTCTGACTGCTCGAGCCAGGACTTCCAATACTATGTTGAACAGGAGGGGTGAGAGTGGGCATCCTTGTCTTGTTCCAGTTTTCAGGGGAAATGGTTCCAATTTTTGTCCATTTAGGAGTATGCTGGCTGTGGGTTTCTCATAGATGGCTTTTACTATTTTGAGGTATGTTCCTCGTACACCTAGATGTTCAAGGGTTTTTATCAAGAAGGGGTGCTGAATTTTATCAAAAGCTTTTTCTGCATCTAATGATATAATGATGTGGCTTTTGTTTTGACATCTGTTGATGTATTTAATTACATTTATGGTTTTACATCCCAGGAATTAAGCCTACTTGGTCATGATGGATGATTTTTGAGATGTATTGTTGAATCCGGTTTGCTAGGATCTTGTTGAGTATTTTAGCATCCATGTTCATAAAAGTTATTGGCCTGTAGTTCTCTTTCTTTGTTGGATCTTTACGTGGCTTGGGTATCAATGTGATGTTGGCTTCGTAAAATGATTTTGGGAGAGTACCAACTTTTTCAATCACCTGGAATACCTTCAGTAGAATTGGTATCAGCTCCTCCTTAAATGTCTTGTAGAATTCTGCTGGAAAGCCATCTGGACCAGAGCTTTTTTTTGTAGGTAGTTTTCTTATTATGTAGTCGATTTCCTTGATTGTTATTGTCTATTTAGGGTCTCAATTTCTTCTTGTTCCAACCTAGGTAGGTTGGGTGATGTCAGAAAGTCCTCCATTTCCTTAAGGTTTTCAAGTTTGTTCCCATACAAGGGTACGTAGTAGTCTCTAATGATCTTTTGTATTTCTTCAGAGTCAGATGTGGCTTCATCTTTTGTGTTTCTGTTTGTGCTTATTTGAGTTTTTTCTCATTTTTTCTTGGTCATTCTAGCTAGGGGACCATAGATCTTGTTTATCCCTTCGAAGAACCAGTTTTTTGTTTCATTGATTTTTTACTATTATCTTTTTTTCTTCTATGTCCTGGATTTGGGCTTTTATTTAGGTGATCTGGATTCTTCTGCTGAAGTTAGGGTTTTTGTGGTCTTGCTTTCCAGTTTCCTTAGGTGGTTTGTTAAGCTGTTAATTTGTGTTCCTTCCATTTTCTTCATGTGTGTTTGTAGAGATATAAATTCCCCTCTCACTACAGCTTTCAAGGCGTCCCAGAGATTTTGGTAAGATGTTTCTTCATTTTCATTTGTTTCCAGGTATCTTTTGATCTCTGTTTTGATTTCATCATTGACCCAGGAATTGTTTAGCATCATGCTGTTTACTGTCCATGTCTTTGTGGGTTTGGGGGGTACCTTGCTGGTGTCTATGTTTATTTTTATTCCACTGTGGTCCGAGAAGGTGAATGGTAGAATTTCAGTCCTTTTAGATTTGCTTATGCTTGATTTATGTCCAATTATGTGGTCAATCTTAGAATACGTTCCATGCAGTGATGAGTAGAATGTGTATTCTGTGGTCTTTGGATGGAGTGTTCTGTTGGTATCAATTAAGTCCATTTGGTCCAGAGTTACACTGAGGTTCTGTATCTCCTTGCTGATTTTTTGTCCTAATGATCTGTCTAGGGTTGTGAGTGGGGTATTAAAATCCCTAGTTATGATGGTGTTAGAGTTAATATCTTTCTTTAGTTTTCCTAGAAGTTGCTTTTTGAAAGTTGGCGCACCTATGTTGGGTGCATATATGTTTAGGATAGATATTTCTTTTTGATGGAGTGAACCTTTTATCCTTATGAAGTGGCCCTCTGTATCTTTTTTAATTTTTGATAGCTTAAATGGTATTTTGTCTGAAATTAGGATCGTGACTCCTCCTTTCTTTTGTGTTCCATTCGCCTGAAAATTCGTTTCCCATCCTCTTACTTTGAGTCTGTGTATGTCCTTTCTAGTGAGATGGGTCTCTTGAAGGCAGTATATTGCTGCCTGTAATTTTTTATCCATGTTGCCATTCTATGTCTTTTCAGTGGTGCATTTAGTCCATTCACATTCAGGCTAATTATTGAAATGTGAGAGTTCATCCTATCATAGTGTTCTTATAGAGTTGTTGTTCTTCCACTTGGTTTTTTTTTTTTTTTTTTCTTCCTTTCTTTTGGTTTTGGTGTTGGTTCATGTATATTTTATTCTTTTCCCTGTACTCTTGTGAAGAACGTTGTTCTTTTATCCTTTTGTTCTGTGTTTAGTACTTTCTTAAGTGTTTCATATAGAGGTGGTTTGGTGGCAGCATAAGTTCTTAGGGATTGGATATCTGGGAAAGATTTTAATTCTCTCTCACTGATGAAGCTTAGCTTGGCCAGGTAGATTATTCTTGGTTGAAATTGTTTATCTTTTAGGTCTTTGAAGATAGGGCTCCAAGCTCTCCTAGCCTGCAGGGTCTGTAGATAAATCTGCTGCTATTCTGATTGGTCTTCCATGGTAGGTGATCTGGCCTTTTTCTCTCACTGCCTTTAGGATTTTTTCTTTTATGCCTACTTTGTTTAGGTGAATTATTATGTGTCTAGGAGTTGGTCTTCTCATTTGTTGTCTTGCAGGGGTTCTCTGAATCTCTTGTATTTGAATTTTTGCATCACTGATTACATAAGGGACGTTTTCTTGAATGATCTCATGGAAAGTTTGTTCCAGTGTGGTCTCTGTCTCTCTTTCTGCCTTAGGAAGGGCAATTACTCTTAGGTTCGGTCTCTTGAAGTAATCGCTCATCTCTTGAAGGTTTGTTCTGTCTTTTTTAGCTTATTTTCTGTGTTTTTAAGAGTTTGGGTTAGTTCTATATTTTGGTCATCAAGCTCTGAGATTCTTTCTTCTGCTTGGGTAATTCTGTTTTCCATGCTTATCAGTTTGTTATTTATTTCATTCTCAGTATTCTTTATTACTGTTATCTCAGATATCAGCTCCTTCCTAGTTTCTTCTTGTGTCTCCTCAATTCTTTTTAATCTCTCCATTATTGTCTTATATCTACATTTGTAGTTTGAGACCCTTCATTCTGGGGGCTCTTCATTGTTTGCATTCCGAAGTCAGTTTTCTCAGTGTCTGCCCTCCCAGGGGTCTTGGAGAAACCCATACTCTTCTTTTGGTTTTTCTTCATCCGTGTAGATTTTTCTCTCTTTCCCTTTCCCTCCCCTTCTTTAATTCTGTTTTTGAGGGAAGGTGGAGTTGCTTTCATTTCTCTTCTGCAATATCCTGTTCTTCCTTATGAGGGTCTTCTTGCTTTGTTCACTTTAGAGGTTGGAGTGTAGACTGCAATCTGTACTTTTTGCAATTTTGAGGTTTAATTGAAAGGGAGCTGTGGTTCAGACTGTATATGCTGATTCTAGCATCCACAAACAGGTGTATCAGCACACTGGAACCTATTTCCCTCTGCCTTACAATCTGTCCATTCGGCAGTATGTAGTCTTGGTCCCTAGATTAAGTAGGGGGGTATAAAAGGAAAATAATGGAGAAAGGGGGGGTCAGTAGGAAGTTAGAAAGAGAGAAGAGCAAGAGGGAAAACAGACATACATACCAACTATCAGGTGAGAAAGAGACACAAGGCCAGAAAGAAGTGAAAAAAGACACGTAAGAAAGATTCCCTAAAGAATACTGATAGCTACACAGAGACAGTGACCAATAAAATCCTTAAACAGTGTAAATCAGAAGGCAAACTACATGTGTGATCAAAACAAACAGTCAAAATGATAAAATCATAAGTCAAAATAAGTGATCAGACTAAAGTCACTTCAGCTCTGATCTCTGGCCTCTCCCCTTTGTTTTTTATTGCAGGCAGCTAGATTTACTCGCAGTTTGGGTTTTTTTTTTTTTTTTAGTCGGCTGCCTGGGCATTGATTTTTTCTGATTCAGCATAGGGGTGGGGCTTTGTCTCCTGTTTCACGACGTTACCTTAGGAACCGAGATAGGGTTTGTTGATATGTGGGCAGGGCAATGGAAGTCTCTGCCTGGAGAATGGCTGAGACAGTTTTTGCAGATCCATTTCTCTCTGCCTGTCTGTGTCCCCTAGCTTGGGGTCATGCGCTGAGTGCCTCAGCCAGGGTGGGCCCAGAGCTCCAGTGCTCCAAAGTTCCAAATGGCAGGCGGTGAGCTTCGAGAGTGGCCCTGGGCCCCCCCACAGGGTACTTCAGCCAGGAATGGGACCGGTGTCTCTGAGGGGCAGGTACCCAGAGCCTCCCTGAATGACTGGAGGCTTGGTGCTGGGTGCCAGGCAGGAGACAATGTAGCCAGGGAGGGAGCTGGGACCCAAGACTTCCACTCACATGGTGGAACAGCAGCAGCAGGTGGCCACAATATCCGGTCCTGCATGGGACTGAAGATCCCTGGGGCCTCGGACTAGCGCGGCTGGTGGTGGGCTGGGGGATGGGGGAAGAAAAGTAAGAGTCTTTTGGGGAACTTGCATTCGGAGAATCTCACAAGTCCCCCTATGCCATCTTGTTCCCATCTAAAAATAATCTATTTTAAAAACAGATCCACCAATATTCTGCCTCAGGTAATACCTCATATGTTTTAGATAAAAGTAGAAGAGCAGAACTATGGAAAGAGGCAACTGTAGGGACTAAAAATGTGTGAGCGTCTAATCTCACAACTAGTTTTAGTATTCCCCTTATATTCAGTTTTGGGGCATGTCTTGCAGCATTTAGATTGTAATGAAGGAGATACAAGGGATTCCTGCTATACACACCACATACATACCATATAAAAACTGCCTCGACTCGAGCCTGGGCAACAGTGAGACTCCAACTCAAAAAAAAAGTGTCTCAAGTCCCTGGGCTCAGTCAATCCTCTCGCCTCTGCCTCCCAAAGTGCTGGGATTACAGGCATGAGCCACCACGCCCCCACACTGAGATGTGACCTAACTCCAGTCAGGAGGGCTGTCTTCAATAACTCAAAAACAACAGATACTTGAGAGGATGTGGGAAAAGGGAACACTTTTACACTGTTGGTGGAAGTGTAAACTGATATAACCTCTGTGGAAAACAGTTTGGCGATTCCTAAAAGATCTAAAAATTGACCTTCCATATGACCCTGTAATCCCCCTACTGGGAATATACCCAGAGAAACTCAAAACACTCTATGAAAAATGTCTGCACAGACATGTTTATTGCAGCATTAGTTATAATAGCAAAAACACGGAACCAACTGTGCTGCCCATTGAAAGAGAACTGGATAAAAGAAATGTGGTACATATATACAACGGAATATTATGCAGCCATAAATAAGGGCAAAATTATGAACTTTACAGCAATTTGGATGGACTTAGAGTCTACAATACTGAGTGATCTATCACAGAAACAAAGAACTGAGTACCACATGTTCTCACTCATAAGTGGAACATGAACAGTTATCTTAATACTAAAATAAGGGATTGACAGTAGTTGGAAAGTGCCAGGAGAGGGAGGGGCACACCTCATCAACAAGGGTACCTGCATAATGAACATTTGTATACCTTACCCTGAATTGTACCCCACATCTTCAATATTAAATTTTTTTTTAATTTGCCAAAAAGAAGATTCCATCTTACAGTCATTATTTGCTATGTACTAGGAACAAGATCCGAACAAAAACAGAAACTCCCAACCAGCTCATCTCCTATGCCACTACATCTAATCTGATATTTACTTAACAATGTCTTCTTCGATTTAACTTTTCTCCATCCTGACAAAGTTAGCATAGCATTAAAAAGAGATTATAATTCCCATTTTTGTTACAAAAATAGTAATAATAAATACTCAAATGGGAAAAATAATTGGAGAGCAGAAAAAGATTTACAAATTGTCTCTTTATCTAAAAAATAATACTGTCTCTTTATTCACACACATAGTTGTGTTGAGTAACCGACAGAATTACCTAAAAATATGATAAAGCCTTTATCATCATATCATCATCACCATCATCTGGACTAGACATTGGCCCAAGATATTTGTCTCTATCTCAGAATAAAAATTCCTAACATGATCATAAAATGTGGTAATTTTTTTGTTTGTTTTCAGTCTGCTTGGTTTGGTTTCAGAATAATGTTTTCTGCCCATCTAATACACTGAAAATCAGCAGTAAAGTATTAAAGTGAAAATTTAAAACTCAAATTTAATTTTAAAATGTACTTTTATTTTTTAATATAACCAGAATTATTTTTTTTAAATCATGTTTTCTCCTTACCACCAATCACATTCTCTTTGGAATGCCAAGGTCTAACCCTAATGTGGGGACTTAGGAACCAATCCACCTCTTTACCAGTTTGGTCGCCTTGGAGAAGAAATTGTCTGTTAGGTTTCCCTCTGTTTCCTTTCCCCTTCACCTCCATGGCTTAACCTTAGCACATAAACATTTCTCTATAGAAAACAAGAGTTCATGATTAAAATATTTTATGTACAAGACTGAAAACTAATGATGTGAGGAAAATTGAAGGACTGTGGATAATTCATTACCTAGGAATTGAACGGGAGTAAATGAGTGCAAAATGGCTCTGAAATGTATAAAAACAAGTGATTATACTTTGTGGATATGTTTTCAAGTACTAAAAGAGAAAATTGCCTCTAATCTCATCTCTTATAGTATTCAGTTTTGGGTATGTCTTGCAACAATAAGAATGTAAGGAAGAAGATACAAGGAGTTCCTCATACCCTGACCAGTGTTTAGTGTATTTCCAACGCTAGTCCCTTAGGAGGAACACTGGTCAGCTCTCCTTGGCATTTCTTTGCCCTTAGAAAAAATAAAGTTGTTTTTGTTTTTGTTTTTGTCCCCCTTTCAGCTCATTTGCGTTCCTTGTAGATCCTGGATATTAGGCCTTTGTCAGATACATAATAAGCAAACATTTTTTTCCCATTCTGTGGGTTGTCTCTCCACTCTATTGGTAACTGTTTTTTTGTGTGTGCATTGGTTGGTTGGTTGATTTTTGCTTTGTTTTGTTTTTGCTGTGCAGCAGCTTTTCACTTTGATGAGGTCCCACTTGTCTATCATTGCTTTTATGGCATTCACTTTTTGGGGATTTGGTCAAGAATCATCGCCTACTCCGATATGCATAAGAGTGTTTCCTACATTTTCTTCTAGGATGCTTTTTTTTTTTTTTGAGTTGGGATCTCAGGCAATCCTCTCACCTCGGCCTCCCAAAGTCCTGGGATTGCAAACTTGAGCCAACAAGCCCAGCTCTTCTAGGATTCTTATAGTTTGAGGTTTTATGGTTAGGTCTTTGGTCCATTTTGAGTTAATTTTTATATATGGTGATAGGTAGAGGTCCTGTTTCTTTCTTCTGCATGTGGTCAGCCAGTTTTCCCAACACCATTTGCTAAATGTGGTCTCCTTTCCCCGGTGGTTGTTATTGGTGGCTTTGTCAGAGGTGACCTTGTTGAGAGATAGAGTTTTTGCTTCCAGAATCTCTGTCCTGCTCCACTGATCTATGTGCCTGTTCTTGTACCAATACCAGGCTGTTTTGGTTACTGTAGACTTGTAAAGTTTAAAGTCTGGAAGTGTGACATCGCCTGCTTTGCTCCTTCTGCTGAGGATTGTTTTGGTTATTCTTGCTCTTTTTTTGTTTCCATATGAATTTCTGTCATTTCCAGGTCTGAGAAAAAATGATGCTGACAATTTGATGGGTAATGCATTTAATCTGTAGATTGCTTTGGGTAGAATGGACATCTTGGCAAAATTGATTCTCTGATCCATGAGCATGGAATGTTTTTTCATTTGTTGTGTTGCTCTTGATTTTTTTGAACAGTGTTTTGTAGTTTTCATTCTAAAGGTCTTTCACCTCTCTGATTAGGAAGATGCAGAAATCTTTCTTTTTCTTTCTTTCTTTCTTTCTTTCTTTCTTTCTTTCTTTCTGGCTATTGTGAATGGAATTGTGCTTTATTTGACACTCTATCTGCTTGTTACTGGTATATAGAAATGCAACTGTGTTTTGTACATTGATTTTATACCCTGAGACTTTACCAAAGTCAAAGTATGAGGAGGATTTAGTATGAGGAGGATTTAGTAAAGTCAAAGTATGAGGAGGATTTAGACAGACTCCCTAGGGTTTTCAAGTTATAAAATCATATCAACCTAAAGAGGGATATATGAGGAGGATTTAGACAGACTCCCTAGGGTTTTCAAGATATAAAACCATATCATCCTAAAGAGGGAGAGTTTGACTTCCTCTTTTCCTATTTGGATACTCCAACTTCCTTCTCTTGCTTGATTGCTCTGGCTAGGACTTCCAACTCCATGTTGAACCAGAGGGGTGAGAGTGGGCATCCTTGTCTTGTTCCTGTTCTCAGGGGGAATGCTTCCAATTTCTGCCCATTGAGCAAAATGCTGATTGCAACTTTATTATAGATGGTTCTTACCATTTTGAGGAATGTTCCTTCTATGCGTAGGTGCTCAAGAGCTTTTATCGAGAAGGGATGCTAGATTTTGTCAAATGCTTTTTTTTGCATCTAATGATATAATCATATGGTTCTTGATTTTACATCTGTTGATGTACTGAAGAAGATATACAAGCAGCTAACAGATACATGAAAAAATGTATCCTCAGCCTCACTAATCATCAGAGAAATGCAAGTCAAAACTACAATGTGATACCACCTAACTGCAGTAAGGATGGCTATTAATAAGTCAAAAACCAACAGATGCTGGTGCGAGTGCAGAGAAAAGAGAATGCTTCTACACTGTTAGTGGGAATGCGAGCTAGTTCAACCTCTATGGAAAGCAGTGTGGCACTTCCTAAAAGAACTAAAAATTGACCTTTCATACAATCCACCAATATATCCTGGGAATATACCCAAAGGAACATAGATCATTCTACAAATAAGACACCTGCACATGTATGTTTATAATTGCACTATTCACAATAGCAAAAACATGGAAACAACTCTACTGCCCATCAAAAGTGGATTGGTTAAGAAAAATATGGTACATACACATGATAAAGTATTACACAGTCATAAATAACAAAATAATGGACTTTGCAGCAAATTGGATAGAGCTAGCGACCATCGTACTTAGTGATCTATCACAGAAACAAAGAACTGAAACCGCATGTTCTCAGTCATAAGTGGGACCCGAACGTTAATCACATTAGTACAAGGGAGGGGTCAGCAGTCGCTGGACACTGCCAGGGAGAGGAAGGAAGGAGGGGACATGTAAAAGGCGAACACAAAGGTTACCTGGTCCCAGACCAGGGGAAATGAAGACCAATTGGAGGCCCAAACTTCACCTGCATGCAGCCTACCTATATAATTAATTCTGACTTGTACTCCACATCTCTACAATAAAATAGTAGATTAGAGGTCCCACTAATTAAGAAATACAGAAGAACGCTTTGGCTTCTCCCCTACCTTGGGGAGGTGAATCTCTTCTCTCTTTCTCTCTAATTTCTAAATGAACCATATTTTCCAATATAAAAAAAAGAAAGAAAGAAATACAGAAGAAAAGAGTCTCCTTGACTTTCGAGAGACACATGCCTCAGATTTTATCATAACTGGATAGTCTGATTTATATTACTTGAGTTTAGTTGTTAAGTAGAAGATGAAATTTTTTTAATCCATATTATAAGATATTTGTTGCTTAAAGAGAGAAAATCGAGAACAACAAAATCCAACCTGCTCAACTTTACCAAGTCACAGAAAAACACCAAACCACACAAGGATGAAGTGCAATTCCCCAAGATAAATCATTAAATTTATAGATTTATTTCCTATATGGAAAGAATTTAAAAACACACAAGTGTATAATTGCAAAATAATACATCAGCACTTCCAAATCTAATGAAATGTTATTTTAAGTGTTTTATAATATGGTTGACTATTCTATAACATCTAATTGTATATAAACAGATATGCTTATTTGAAATATGCTATATAGTAATTTTACCCTATTAGAGTTTTCACTTGGGCAACAAATATTTTCAGAGATGGTTATTTCTATCTAGAGGTCTAAATAGTGTTCCTGGAAACCTCGGGTATGATGGAATGCTTCAAATAAATAGTAGCAAATACATACAGAGTCTTATGAGGAAAATAAGGCATAAATGAATACATTATTTACACCTGAAAAACATATCTAATGCACTGGAAAGATACGGCACTATGTACATGCAACATTAGAATTAATAAAACACTGCAAATACCCCCAAACATCATTATGTAAAATCAAAGTCTGTGAAAATTAGCCCTGAAGATGTTCATGCATTTATGCATTCCTGTAAGTAAAAGTTAGTTATTCAATTCAACACTGAGACCTGAGAGCCTGATTTTAGAAAGAAAATGGGCAAGCTCAAACAAACAGATTATAAATGATAACAGAATTCCTTTTAGTTACTCATTATCTCTACCATTATAGGTCTTTCTCATTCAGTTCATTCTTGCTGGTTAAGGTATGAAAGTGAGTAACACAAGTCCTTCTCCAAAGATGTTGACCTGCTCTAGAGGCTACCATGAATTTAATTAAGTGCTACCCACTGCCTCTCTGCAGAAACTTAAAAAGAAAAATCTTAAAAAGCTGCTTAGCGCCGGGCTGGGTGGCTCAGCCTGTAATCCCACGCCTTTGGGAGGTTGAGGTGAATGGATTGCCTGAGCCCGCGGGTTCGAGACCCGCCTGGGCAGCGAGACCTCATCTCTACAATAAATCAAAAAATCAGCCGGGAGTGGTAGCGCATGCCTGTAATTCCAGCTACTCAGAAGGCTGAGGCAGAAGGATCGCCGGAGCCCAGCAGGTCGAGGCTGTGGTGGCCGGGAGCAGCCACTGCACTCCAGTCTGAGCGACAGAGTGAGACTCCAACTCAAAAAAAAAAAAAAAAAAAAAAAAAAAAAGCTGCTTAGCTTCCGTAGCTTATTAGAGTCTCCTAGATCAGCCTTTGAGAAAGGCCAAGAATGTCTTCCACATCTCCATTATTAGTTTGTCTTTGTTTGACTTCTAAAGACTCTAATTATCAAGGCAGCCAATGATCACCAGAGAGAGAGAGAGAGAGAGACAGACAGACAGAGAGGGAGAGACAGCAACAGTGAGAGGAGAATATCAAAGAAAGAAGAAAGAACGAAAAGCAAATAATCTCAAGAAGAATTAAAAACAATAAGAAAAGAGTTGCCTATATGTGATTTCCTTTTTCCTTTTATTTTGGAATTACTGATCACAATTTTACTATGTGAATCTTTCATTTCATTCCTTATTATCTAATTTCCACCATATTGCCCATTGATCATGAGATGATGACTCATTCTTTCTAGCATATACCTCTATGTCAGGTAATTTTGTTGTACCTCTTACCCTGCCCATCATGACATATCTCCTCCACAAACACAACCACAACCTCAAGGCATTACATAGATTAGGGGACTCAAAGGAACTGAGCCTTGGCCATCGTCTTAAATTTTGACCTCCTTTTTTTTCTTTTGCCAAATATTGGGGTTTTTTTCTTGCACATATTATCAACTAACCCTAAGACAACACTAGGAAACTAGTTATCTCTATCAAGAGAGATGCCCAAGTGTCTCTTGTGGTCATCCAGTTGAATATTTCCTGTTAAGAGAATTCACAATACTATCTCAGTTAAGACATAAAGAGATAAGAATGAGCAAGACTAGCTTTCAAAAGCATTATCTAATTATCTCAGATAGCACTAACCTCCCATTAGTTATTTTTGCTTGTTTTTGGTTTGGATAGAGAGGAGGTCTTACTACGTTCTCCAGGCAGGTCTCAAACTCCTGAGCTCAAGTGATCCTCCTGCCTCAGTCTCCCAAAGTGCAGGGTTAACAGGTATAAGTCACCACATCTGGCTAGTTGTTTCTATTTCTAATTGTATTATTTCTTTTTCAAATTTTATCTTTAATTTTTTTAAAAAAAAACACGGTATTTAAGATTTTTGCATAAAGAAAATCCTATATGAGTCATTTTATTTTGTTTTCCTTCCAGAAGCAGAACAATAGCTCAAATTGAGAAAAGAACAAAACTGAATAATCAGAAATGAGACCTGCACATAAAGGTTTTGTCTTCTCAACATACTTCATCGTCATCTGTGGAATTTTTCTGAAAAGTGCTGCTGTAAAAACATAATCTGCACTTTTGCCTCCTCATTCTTTTGTATCTGTGTGTTTTTCAACACATAAAATAGACCACGGTATATACTAATTGTATTTTTTTTTTTGTACTAAAGAATCTGTGGAAATTAGTTGTATTTTTAATTTAAACGTATTCTTTTTTCATTTCTACTCTAACCCTGTAAGACTTTTATTGTGATTAGTTATCTGAAGTCAGCAAATAAGTCCCTGGAACCAGTTCCTTGTACATTAGAAGATTTTTCAAAACAGTGATAGAATCGTTAAACTATGGGACTGAGGACCTCTGCTGGCAGTTTTGTGGCATTATTTTTTAAAAAAATACTGCGAAGATCCAAAGTGTCCTTTTACTTAGAATCATTTAATTGCCTTTCTAAAACATTATTTATTGGTTCTGACACATTTTAAGCAACTTGAGTCTTTAATTTCCACAACAGTTGCTTAACTTTTTGAAAAACTGCATGGAAGGGAATGCTATAAATAAAAATATCATTTTATTATTATTAATGTTTCAAAGCAAACTAAATGTATTCATGAATAATGCTCTAATTTCTCTTTAAAAGTATAGTTGCACTTAGAATTACATGTAGATGTGTGTGTGTGTGTGTGTGTGTGTGTGTGTGTGTGTGTGTGTGTAGACAGAGATGTATCCTTACAAAATAGAATTTGTTATGAAATTGAATAAAACGTTCACATTTTATCTTCCTAGGGTATACATCTATATCAGGCCATTTGGTTATACCTCTTGGCCTGCCCTCCCTGACATATCCCTGCCACAAATCACAAGCACAGCCTCAAGGCATTACATAGATTAAGAAGCTTAGACCCCAAAAAACAGATCCTTGACCATTGTCTTAAATTCTGACTTCTTTTTTTGGCCAAATATTGGTTTAATCACATTTGAATATAACTTGGAAAAAAATTGTTCACATTTGAATAAAATGTCACAACACAGAGAAATTTTTTTAATTTCTCACTTTTCCAGAAACTGGAGTTTTTCATATGTAATACATACTTAAATAGCCTTGGAAGCCAAGTTTGTATTTAAATATCCAGAATAATTATTTAAAACTGGAAAATGATATTGCACTGGTAACTCTTCACCATATTATTCACCTGTGTTAATTCTATAATATATAAATCTGTAGATTATCATGATAGACCTTAGAAGTCATGATAATCTAATCCTTTTATCTTACAGATAAAAAAATCTGAAACCTATAGTGGTGGACAGCAGCCTCTGCCTGTTCTTGCCGAGTTAGGATGAGATAACCAAATAACTTTTGGCATCTTGTCTGCTGGCGGTGGGTGTCTCTTCAAGCAAGAGAAGGAAATTAACAGCAGAATTGGAGTCAGGGGCCACAATAACTCAGTTCTCCTGTGAATACAGTAAAACTTAATCCAAGCCTGGTTCCAAGAATTCAAGCTGCTAGGATGAAGATTGAACCCAAGGGCCAGAAGCAATAACAATAATTGTGACTAACATTAATGAGCATTAAATATGTACCAGGCACACATAGTTCTAAGCACTAAACACTGGATAGCTCATTTAATAATCACAGCAATCCTGTGAAATTAGTACTACTGCTAGTGTAATTGAGGAAACTGAAGTGCAGAGATATTCAATAACTTCCCCAAGGTCATTTAATCAAGTTCAGATCCACGCAGTTTTGATGTCATGCTTATAACCCCACAGTATGTCAAAACATAGCAATTCCAAAACTTAGCCCCAAAAGACCAAGCCCAGAATTTTACAGGCGCTCTGCCCAACCTTGAATCAAACAGGAAGCTCCTATGACCCAGTTTCAATAGATGCAGAATTTTGAAAACTTAGAAGCTGCAAAGAGCCTTGTAGAGTTTGTAGTCTTATGGTTCTTAATCTCTTTTGGGTTACAGATGCATCTGAAAATCTACTAAATGGTATAACATTTGTCTTCTGAAAAATGCATAAGCAAACACATATGGTGGCACAGCCCAGAATTTTACACACAATGTTGCATAAAATTTCATGTTGTTTATGAAATATTTTAAGTCCCATTCACAGATCTTAGGAGAACACAGAATCCTAGATTTTAAAATTCTGACTTAGCTCAACCTTCACAGCTTGCATCTTATGTGAAGTTATTTGTCTTAAATCCCTGTACACGCCCCCCACCAAAAAAACCTTTGTACCCAAATCAAGGATGTTGGCCTTATAAATACCTGTACTGTCCAAGTGCTCTCACATGATGGTACTCATAGAAAATAATACAGCATGGTATGTAGGCATAATAAAAGGAGACTTCTCAAAACCAGAGGTGACCAGCTCCAAGAATTTAGCCTCCCAGACCTCACCAAACCACCCAAAGGACTGAAAGGAATCAATACCTCTAAATATCTGTATCCATTCCCAGCATGCCCATTGGGAAGTCCTGGTTTAGAGCCCTCCAATAGATGACAAACTGACTTCTATTAGTTAGAAGATACCAGTGTTCAACTGTCCATCCACACTCAGATCCACTTAAAATTTTCACCTGCTTCAACTAGGCCCAACTTAGTTTAGACTTAAACTCTCACTTCCCAGATCTTCAAAATGATAGCTACATTGATTAGTTACTGATTGCCACATATTAAATAATCCAAGGTTAGTAGTTTAAAGAAGTAGTTATCTTACACTTTGAGTGGGTCAAACATTCAGGAGCAGCTTAGCTCAGTGGTTCTATCTCAGGACATCTCACCAGCCTGCAATCAGTGTGAGCTAGGGCTGCAGTTATCTGAGCTTGAATTGATCTGAAGGATCTGCTGCCAAGATCAAGAACCTAGTTATTAGCAAGCGTTTCGGTCACTCACCAAACAAGTCTCCCGATGTTCTTTATACAACGTGGCTTCCCCCACAGCAAATGATGAGAGAGAGAAAACCCCAAACGGAAACTGCAATCTTGTGATCACCTAATCTCACAAGTGACACTCCTGCTGTATTTTATTGTCACATAGACTGACTCTGGTGCAATGTGGAAAGGAACTACACAAGGGTGTAAATACCAGGAGGTGAAGTCATTGGATGCCATCTCAGAGACTGGTCACCACCCTAGTGTTCATTGAGTATCTACATTGTTACAAGCACTTTTAGTTTATAACACCTTTACTTCATTTAATTTTTGCAACAATGCTGAGATGGATATCTCCATTTTACAGCTGGGAAATTAAGACCAAGGGAGGTTAACTGCCCAAAGTTATGCAGATAATAAGTGGCAGAAAGGAAAATCAAAACAAGGTCTATTTGTCTCAAGACTCACAGTCTTTTCAACATTTTAGAATATTTCTGTGTTGTGCTTGGCCCTCCTAAATCATTATTCTCCTAAACCCCAATTTTCATTTATAAATCGCCTTTACCTCCTTTCCAGTTTTCTGACCATCATTCTACATTTTGTCCACCTTTGCTGCCAATTCCAAACCCTTTAATTGCTTAAATCAACAGCACTTCCTCACACCATCTTTAATTCTATATTTTCAGTCACCATGAAAAATAATGTGACTCATTATATGTCAAAATATCATTGTAACTTTAGTAATGGCTGTGGGTAAAAATACTATAAAAGGAAAAGGTGTAAGAATATCACAGAACAAAATTGAAACATATAGTTTCATTTGCAGAACTGAACAATCGTGCTCCACTACCAGAAAGCATATAGGCTGAGGCTTCAATTAGGAAGAAGAAAGCAAAGTGGAGCATCCACTAATTTGAGTCCCATGAGTTTCCTGAAGACCATCTGAAAACTGTTGGTTAAAACAGATGAGCAACAATCTACAGGATGAAGGTGGGCCTATAGAACATTACTTTGCATCAGAAAAGAAATAATCAGGCTAGGCTCAGTGACTCATGCCTGTAATCACAGCATTAGGGAGGCCGAGGCAGGAGGATTGCTTGAACCCAGGAGTTCGAGGCCAGTCTGAGCAACATAGTGAGAACTTGTCTCAAAAAAAAATTAACCGGGTGTGGTGGCATGTGCTTGTGGTCCCAGCTACCCAGGAGGCTGAGGCAGGAAGAGCTCCTGAGCTCAGGAGGTGAAGACTGTGGTGAGCCGTGATTGTACCACTGCTGTCCAAACTGAGTGAGTGAGATCCTGACTCAAAAAAAGGGAAAAGAATCAAATAAGACAAATGGTCTCATTTCAGTTTATTAGCAAGACCAAATGGTTCTTACTGAACTGAACTGTGGGTATTTACTTTTATAAATCGCACCAATCAGAAGTAACCACTCAAAAAATTGTGGTGTATATCCTTCCAGAATTTTCAAGGCATATATAAAAATTGGGGGGTGGGGGGGCAACCTCTTCAGGTCCCCTCCCACTGTGGGAGTTTTTCTGTCCTCTCAATAAATCCTTTTTCAAAATATATGTATATATTTTTTATAAAAACAGAATAATACTGCCATATCCATTTATAGACTGATAATATCAGGAAATTATTTAATTGTGAATAAATATAAATATACAATTATCAGTGGTTTTATAGTCTTGTTATATAGATTTATCCTTATATATTTAACTAATGTCTACTAATGATCATTAGATATTTCTGATTTTTTATACTCAAAAATTACACCATAACACACAGAAAAATACATGTTGTACTTATCTATTTTTTAAAGATAAATTTCTATAGGCACAATAACTGGTTTAAAAGATGTAAACTAAACGTTTGATACAAATTGTCAAATTCTATCAATAGTGTACACATCTCACAGCATGCTAAACTACTTATTACTTTATTTTAAAAATAGCTATAATCTTGATCTTGAAATCAAGTGTATATTACTTCTGGTATGCCTATATTTATAACTTGCCTTTCTATTTAAGTAATTATTAAAATGACAGTATTTTTGCAGCTTCTTAGTAGCCTATTAACAAAATATTTATAACAAATGTGCATTTTACATGATTCGCATAATGCTTATAAACCAGCTATTGTTATTTATAAACTGTTAAAGAATAAAAGTACAGTACTCATAGTGGCTAATTGTTGAGTAGAATGAATTTGACCAAGCACTTATTTTTCAAGAGCCTTAAAACTTGAACAGACTGCTTGACAGAGGAAATGCTTACTCCAGAAGAGTGAAGCTGTTCTCTTCCTCTTCTACATAAATAACTTTTGTAGCTACTGTGGAAGGTAAGTGTTTGGGGTAAGTGGTAATCCAAGTTTAACACACATTTGCTCCAAAACAGTGTTGATTTTAGCCTCAATTTCTCCATTGGCAAGCTACAGATAATAGCTAACAACTGCCTGGCAGAAAAATAATTGGACGTACATTAGATAACTACTAAATTTCCCCCAACAAGTTCCAGGCCCTTTAGGCTATTATAATCTTTACAACCTCATCATGAGACAAGTAGGGCTATTGTGAATGAAGAAACTGAAGTAACAAAAATGTAATAGTGGTAATATTATCAGAAAAAAATAACGTATTATAACTTAGATTTTCCCACTTCATACTTCAGCTATCAAATGCATGGCCCCTGAATAGGAAATGACCATGTCATGTCCTTAACTAATTAGTAATTATTTGCTTGTGACCAGATTTAAAATAGGACATTAACCTTAGATTTTGTTTTGGCCCCTAGAGCATAGGTGGCAACGGAGTCCCAGATTCCAAGAGGATGTTCCTGACCACCAAAGCAGGGCATGCAAATGAGGTGCATGAAACTGTTTTGCTCTTCAACCCCAGGCTTATTGTGAGGCCACACAACCCTTTAGCTAAGAGATTAAAGAGAGAAAAAAGGAAAAGTGTAAATAAGAAGATACTAGGAAGAGGAAGATGGTTGTGGACTACTAACTACCTGGTAACACCAACCAGAAACCTGTGGAAAGAGACATTGATGGTCTAGTCAGAAAGCTTGATGTATTTCCTCTGGTGTCTGGGATCACAGCTGCCTAATATTAACCTCACACATGATAAATCTGTCTGGCCAATCTCTCTGAAGGCAGTACCAAAAGAGCTTGTTTCACTGGACTCAGTGTGGTCCTAGCATTACACAATTAGCCTGGGTATTGTCCTGCCCATGAAGATTGATTGTCTACATGAGATAATCTAGCAAAGGGTAAACTTTCTAGAAACCTAAGAGGAAGAGGAGGAACTATAAACAGTTTGTTAGGAAATGTGTTTATTGGCATCAAGAAAATTTATGTGCAAGATCTCCAGCAACGGAAGGAAAAAAAAATATGGTATTCTCCAAAGAGCACACAGCAGTATGTTTGCCAGTGAAAGTTAATTTTACAGCCCTCCCTATATCCCTTGCAAACTAGAGAAGTGAGAGGCCCTCAAGAATGGAAAACAAGGAGAACTCTCTAGGGAAATAAGAAGTTAAACAGGCCCTTTTTTCCATA
This sequence comes from Cephalopachus bancanus, assembly GCA_027257055.1. Lineage (NCBI taxonomy): Eukaryota > Metazoa > Chordata > Mammalia > Primates > Tarsiidae > Cephalopachus > Cephalopachus bancanus. The sequence goes on along the minus strand of JAPVLO010000024.1, from coordinate 6,793,631 downwards.
GCTGGTGGCCCAACCTAGCAAAGAGGAGAATCTTTAATTTCAATGAACTTGAAAATTTTACTTTACAAAAATGATATTTTAACTAATAACCTTGGCTAGAAATGGTGGTTCACACCTGTAATACCAGCACTTTGGGAGGTCAAGGTGGGAGGATATCTTGAGGCCAGAGATTCAAGGCCAGCCTGGGTAACATAGCAAAATTATATAACTACAAAAAACATTTTAAAAAAATTAGCCAGGTATGGTAGCACATACCTATAGTCCCAGCTACCCAAGCTGGGAACCTGAGGCAGGAGAATTACTTGAGCCCAGGAGTTCAAGGCTGCAGTGAACCATGATCAGGCCACTGCCCTCCTGTCTGGGTGACAGATCAAGTCTTTATCTAAAAAAATTTAAAAATAAAAATAAAAAAACTAATAACCTTAGATTGTCTAAGGGAATTGAAGGACCTAAAGTAACTTGAAAAGTCATGAGACTGGTCTTAATTTTATCCACGGGAGCAAGAGGAGAATTGGCTCTACAAAAAATGTTTAAAGAATAATGAGAGATGAAAATTAAGTTGCTTCACAACTGCGTACTCTCTGTCCCACTATTTCAATATGATTGTACACTAAACCAAAAGAAAGCATTATTTTTATTATGTAAAATATAATAGCATCTATACAATGCATGCAAGTATTTGACAGTCATAGTCTGTCAAATAGCAATTGGATATTCACATTACAAAAAAGACAAGTTCTTATTATGCTTATTCAATTAAAGAGTCATTGATAAGTAACAGACTTTAACTGTATAATGTGACTATCCCTCAGTCTAAAGGTAATAATTGAGCTTCTTCCGTGAGTTCATTTCTCTTTCTCCTGAAAAAGAGTTTAAATTCTAATTAAAAGGTATTAAAAGACTTAGAAGGTCTGGTTCCAGCTAAAAGTGCAAGTTTTGAAATTTAAAAAATAAAAGTATTAGAAGAGGTTAATAAAACTTGCTTTATAAAAGTTGAATTTTAAAAATGTTTTAGCATTCAAGTAAGCATGGTTGTGTTTGAATTGATGTACTTATTCCTGAAAATACATATGATATTTGATATTTTTAAAATTCTAAAAAAGATCTAGCAGGAAAGATACTATGCCTTATCTATCCAAAAATCAGCAGGTGGCCTAAATCTATTTACACTTCATAAATATTTCAGTTATAGAAACAAAAGAAATCAGCAGCATAAATACCAAGAAAATCCACACCACAGAGACTGCTAAAAGTATATGAGGGTTTTATAAGATTTATATCTTTAATATAAATGTACCTTTTATACTTTATAAATCTACATGTCTTTAATAACCACACATTTTAGTCTTGCCTCAGGACTAACACACAGTAAGAAAAGGACTTTTTTTTTAACAATTTGCTTAAATACATTATCATAAAAATTATTATAGCAAAAATAAAATGAGTCTCAATCACAGTATACCTTCAGATATTATTTTTTTTGCTAAATTAATCTTTATCTCAAAAAAAATTTTTTAAATGTTAAATGAAACATTTAAATAAGAATCATATACATGTAATACTCTAATTCTTTTTTAAATGAGGAGGAAAAGGGAGGATAGGGGAAAAGAGAAGTTAAGAAAAACTTTCATTTATTTAAATAAATGAATGAATAATATATCAAGTAGTTGCAGTTGCAGCAAGAGCAGCAAACATTTAGATTTACAGAGTCCCATTAACGTTGGGTCAATGAAAGTCATTAACTAGATTTTATTGACATTATAGGAGGAAAAAAAATCTATGTCCTGGGGTCCTAAGATGGAAGAATAAAATCCTGGGATTACTGGTGGTCATTTTGCCAACAGGAGAGGAAAGCCGGACTAAGAATAAACACAAAGAAAGCAGAAGTGAAGGATGGAGAGAAAGTTTCCCTCAACATGTTTTACCTCTTGGATTCAACAGGGCCTGTAGAACAGAGCCCTACAACATTCATTTACAGAAACCAATAAAGCCCCTTTTTTACCTAAGCCATATTGAATTATTTTTGTTCTAACACTTGCAAGTAACGGTGTTCTGGTTAATACAACTCAAAAGTAAAAGGTATTCTACATAAATAGTTAGAAATTTGAAGCAGATTAGCTGACTGTTGGTGTGGTAGCCTGGATGATGGCTTCAAAGAGGTTCACATTCTAATCTCTAGAATTTATGAACATATTATCTTTCATGCAAAAGGGACTTTGTAGATGTGGTTTTAAGTTTTGAGGTGATTGTTTTGGATCATCTGGTGTTCATAAGAGGGAAGCAGGAAGAGTTAGAGTCAGAAAAAGAGAAGGCCAGTTGTGGAGAATGGGTGAGAGAAGCAGAGATTAGAATGTTGAGATTTGAAGATAGAGGAAGGGGCCACAAACCAAGAATAACGGGGGCCCTCTAGAAACTGGAAAACAGACTCTCCCTTATAGTTTTTAGAAGGAATCAACCCTGCCAACACCTTGACTTCAGCCCAATGAAACTGATTTCAGATTTCTGGCCTCCAGAGCTGAAAGAGAATACATTTGTTATTTTAAACCACCAGATTTCTGGTAATTTGCTGTAACAGCTACAGGATACTGATGTAGTTGACCATTTCATGAAAACATTTTTGTTACCCAATATCTTCTATATGAGTAAGATCGTTACTTCTCTAGGAAAGTTAAAAATAGATTTTGAATATGCTGAATTGAAAAATGGAATTCTTCACTTATCCAAGCAGCATGATTGAGGAAGAGAAACTCCAGGTCTTTTTCCCAATATCTCTTGATTCTTCTGATCTACTGTGACAGTCTTTGGTGTTGGTTTGGTATTGATGGTATCAATGTGAGCTCAAATATTTTTCCTAATTGATCACTGAAACTCCTGAGGAATAATGACAATCCAATAGTGATAAGTACATCTAGCGTCCAAGCCTAAATATAATTTTCTACTAAAAAGAAATAGGACTTATTGGAGAAATGTTTGATTCTGGGGCTGGAATTGGGAAAGCACAAGACAAGTCTGAAATATCTTTTTGTGTCAGAAAGTAATAAAGTGCTCAGTGAATGAAAAGGATATGACAGAATGACCCAGAAACCAGTCTGGAGGAACTCCCCCTGACCATACTAAGAACAATGTATCAAAATAAATAATGATAAGAAATCATAGCCCACTTCATAAATTAGGGATTTATTAACTTATATCATTATAAATAAGTAAAAATGGAAAAGAGAACATTACAATAGAATGGCAACTAATAAATATAGAAAAGATTACTACATTAGAAAAATCAAACAAATAGCAACCATCATCATAATAATAATTGATTCAGCCAAAATATATCAATGGATGCTAAATCTAGTGGGTGAAAGTTTAATGAATAATGAGTAATTTACCTATTAACAACCAAAGAGATTGCAAAAAGAAAAGAAAAGAATTTCAGTGAGCAGCCTTGAAGTCCAATTTCCCTCTGCAGAAAAACTCTCTCAAAACACTTATTAATTATAAAGGAAATTGAGTAAGTTTACAGTGGAAAAAACTGACACCTCAATGAAGAGTTAAAGGAGCATCACCAATAATGGAACACGTTAAAACTGTAAACTACCTGATAGAATGCAATGAGAGGACCACACTATCACTTCTGTGTTTCTGGAATATTCTTGCCACATATACATAATCTGAATATAATCATGAAGAAACACCAGACATACCCCAAGTGAGAGATATTTTACCTCATAACTGGGTTGTAAAGGTCATGGAATTCAAGGAAGACTGAAGTTCAAGTTTGAAAGAGATTAAAAAGAAACAAATACTATATGTGACAAGTGCATATTTTTGCTATAAAGCATATTATTGGAACAATTGGCAAAACATTAATGAGGTCTGCGACTAGAAGGAAATAATGCAGCAAGTTAATTTTCTGATTTTGATGATTATATGATATTTTGGTAGGAACATGTTCTTACTTTTAGAGTTACACATTAAGAATTAGACTGTAATGGGGCATCATGTCAGTAATTTACTTGCATATCATTCCAAGAAAAAAAATTCTATATATAATTTTTATACATTTTATGCAAGCTTAAAATTATTGCAAAATAGAAAGAAAAAACTGAACACTATGATTAATTTTTTTAAAATAATAACCCCAGAAATTACAGTTCAATTTATGTAGCCCCAGTGTCGGAATCAGCACCATGGACAGACAAGGTTGATTATGTTGGCTTGATCATGCCTGATCTTAATAACCAACAAATCCAAAAATGATGTACTTAATTTAAAAGAATTTAAAAGACTGGACTAGAGAATTTTTTCTTTTCCTTTTTTTTTTTTTGAGTTGGAGTCTCACTCAGTCGCCCAGACTGGAGTACAGTGGCCGCTCTCAGTCACCGCAGCCTCACCTGCTGGGCTCTGGTGATCCGTCCGCCTCAGTCTTCTGAGTAGCCAGAATTACAGGCATGCGCTACCACACCCAGCTGATTTTTTTGATTTATTGTAGAGATGAGGTCTCACTGCCCAGGCGGGTCTCGAACCCGTGGGCTCAGGCAATCCACTCACCTCCGCCTCCCAAAGGCGTGGGATTACAGGCTGAGCCACCGAGCCCGGCTTGGACTAGAGAATTTGAAGGTCCACTTAGCCACAATTGTTTCATCATTCGGAGACATCTATTACTGACACTGATAAATTTCTTCATCTATCCTGTGAAGATCATAATCTATGCAGTACACATCAGTAGTTGCCTACACAGTACCCATTCATCCTTCCTCTTCTCTAACATAGTTCCAACTTTGGTTCAAGTATCTACTCCTTCCACAACTGCCAACATTTTTAAAAAGAAGTTGATGAACCCTAGCACCAGGCTTGAACTAATTTATCTAAGATTAATCCCAACCACATCTTAGAGATATTGGTTCAGATAATTCAACTAGCTCATGGTACTGTCCTAGCCTCATCAGCCTCAGCTCATGGTTCAAGAATTAGCTTGTACATGTGTGATGAAATGTTAATATTTAGGGAGTCTGAGTGGACGGTATATAGGAATTCTTTAAACTGCTTTTGAAAATTTTCATGAGATTGTTTCAAAATGAAAAAGTAAAACTAAAGAAAAAAAAAGAATTAGTTTGTAACCTAATTCAGTGTAACCTAGGCCAGTGAGTCATAAGAAAGAATTTTCTGAATATTTCTGATAAGAAACTTCTTAGATTTTAAAAGCAAAATAGATTCCCTTTCATCTTCTATGTGTTCCATTATATAGAGCCTAGAACCTCTAATGACATTTTGCCATCATGAAGTAAATCTAAGGAAAAGCCCATCATACTAAAAGCCCATCATACTAAAAGCCCATCATACTAAAAGCAACAAAGTCAAAGAAACTTCAAAGAAAAGGAAGTGTACTGGCTGAGTTAATAAAATACACCCAGTCTTTGCACCTTAGTCACTTTGTGAGCTAAACAGTGGGATTAAACTGAATTGTGTTACTTGATTCCAGAAGTAAACTAACTGATATAATCTGTAATTACAGATTTGAAAAGGTGGCACACACAGGCCAGTCTTTCCATGTAATTCTCATTTTGTTCTCCTTCTAAAGTCTACTATAAAAACAAGGGGTAGAAGAAGAGAAAGACCAGGGAAAGAAGACAAATTAGTTGATTAACTTGATAGAGATCTAGAGGTTGGTATTTGTATATACCTTTAGAACAAGAAAAAATGGTTTTGGGGGGGGTTTTGTCTGTCTGTTTTTAGTAGTGTCTATATCACACTTACTATGTGACTGACATGATTTAGATGTTTTGTAAAGTTAATTCATTTGATTCTCATAACAAATTTACAACAAATTATTATTACTATTCTTCCCATTTCCAATTTAATTAACTGAAGCAAATGGAGGTTAAGTAATTGGCCTAAGGTCACACATATAGCAAGTAACAGAGTCTATGTTATATTAATACCAGAGAGAAAAGGATCTTGATGAGAACATTCCAGTATTATTATAAAATATGGCATGTGGTTAATTCATATGCCATCCTAAGATGGTATCAGAGAAACTAGATATTTCTCAAATGTTAGAACTATTAGTTATTTATCTTAAAAAATGCTATATATCTGTGCTTATCTAAAACCAACACATGAATAGATAATAGTATAAACTCAGTAATTATGAAGTACAATGTATTACAGTAGAAAAGTCTGTTAAAAATAGACAAAGAAAAAATTATCTTGTTAAAAATAAAAGGTATTTGGAGTGTATAGTAGAAAATCTGAATTATAAGTTTGTCAATAAGGAAATAGTACAAAGCACAATTTTCCTTTTTGCCCAGTACACTTTGTATCTATACTCACTCAAGTCTGCCTAGTTGATACCTGACATTCATTTCCCATCACCTATACATGCTTAGTCTACAGTTCCCATAGGCAGTTGGTCTAACAAATCTTCTCCAAGCTCATAAGGGAAAGAAAAGAAGGAGGTAGACTTCCCAGCTAATGCAAAAAGAAAGTCCTGTTTTTCCCAATTCTTTGTATACGACTTGGGGAGACTGCCTGTCATTCCTTGAACAAATCCTCCTTGGATTTTCCCCGTTCAAAGCTGCTTGTTATGTCTGAAGTGGTTGTAGAGAGGAAGAAGAGGCCTAAAGATAGAACAAAGAGAAGATGAGTAAGAAGAAAACTCTCTTCAACTTATCATGACTGAAGTACTTACTGGTGCCTTTAAATATTTAAATGCTACAACATCTAGATTTTAAAAGGATAAACTTTTTTTTTTTTTTTGAGTTGGAGTCTCATTCTGTCGCCCAGACTGGAGTGCAGGGGCTGCTCCCGGCCACCGCAGCCTCAACCTGCTGGGCTCCGGCGATTCTTCCACCTCAGCCTTCCAAGTAGCTGGGACTACAGGCGCGCGCTACCACGCCCAGCTGATTTTTTGATTTATTGTAGAGATGAGGTCTCACCAAGTTGCCCAGGCGGGTCCGAACCCGCAGGCTCAGGCAGTCCACTCACCTCAGCCTCCCAAAGGCGCGGGATTACAGGCTGAGCCATTGAGCCCGGCTGACAAACATAAATTTAAGTATGCACTAAGATTAACAGCATAATTTAAAATATTTCTGCTTGCTACAAAGGAGCTGAACAAACACAAATCATCAGTAAAACTCCCCTCGACAGTTTTTAAGTTGCCTGGCTCATTCCTATCAGTCCCCAAAGCGTGTATAAATTGCTGTGGGCAGCACCTTCATTTTTAGCTATGTCAAATGCATGCTACTTTTTACTATACTTTTTAAGTTCTATTTCTGGATGGCAGAAAACATGCCTTTGCATTCCCCATATTACAGAGAATATAACTGCTATTAAGCAAATACACTTGAATAAATGAATGAAAATTAGAATACCTAACCAGAGTCTCAACAGTTAAAACATTTTTCTAATTCCTTATTATTAATAAAATAATTGTATTATTAAGTTAACTAAAGGTTTATTATTTTATATCTTTGCTTTTATAATATGTTGCTAGTCATAACCATAACTTATTTAAGAGTAACTAAACAGAAATGCAATCTCAATTATAGATTCTTATGGGAAAATGTAGTGTGTTTAGAATGCATTTTCCAGAAAAAGTGAGGATTATCCTGTGAATTTTGCAATCTTATAAAGTCACATGTCCATTAAATTAGATTTAAATCTTTTAGAGTAATTAGTTTTGATTTCAGAGTTTATAAGTTTTCCTGATTAAAAAAACAAATTAGATTTTGTCTACAATTGTTAATTTTTGGAATAAGTTTGGTAGCCACAGAAAATAAGTAGTTGAAATTTACATCAGGGTCAGTCAAATTTGGGTCTGTTTTCTCTCAGCTGCTTGTCTTTTATGTTAGAAAATAAAGCAAAAATAAAGTCAAAAATCTTAGGAATGCTTACTAAGTTTCTGAAGTTAGTTTTCAAATGTTATTCAAACAAACTTGAGAAAAGGAAAAATTATAATGTAGATATACGGAAATTCTACAGAATTTTATTTTAAAATTTACTGCATGGTTTAAATGTGTATAAGTATGTCTGTGTGTGGATCTCTGTAATACTCATGTACATTCAATAACATAAAAATTGAGACCTTAAAGAAACACATATAATTGTAAACACATATAATTAATGTAATCATGTTTTCAAGTTTTGTATAGGCTGCCCTCTTGGAATTATAAGAAAAATTTAGGTCAGGACACAGTAGCTCATGCCTATACTCAGCAGTTTGAAGGCCTGAATGACTGGTTTGCTTGAGCCCAGTAGTTCCAGACCAGTCCCTGCAACATAGTGAGATCTTGCCTCTACAAAATATATATATATATATATTTAAATTAGCTAGGTATACTGGTATGTGTCTGTAGTTCCAGCTACTTGGGAGGCTAAGGCAGAAGGGTCACCTAAGCCCAGGAGGTTGAGGCTGCAGTGAGCCATAGCGAGCCACTGCACTTCAACCTGGGCAACAGAGTGAGACCACAACTCAGAAAATAAAAGTTTAGATAATGTCATCTTCTGGAATTGAATAAAATACACATTTTCTAAATGAGTATTAGTCATCTCAAAAAGTAACACCCTGTAATGATATTTGTAATTGTTATACTAGTAAATCTGGAAAAGCTACTAAAGTCCATTCAGAAATAAATAAATACAATTCATGTAAAATAAACCACAGTCTGCATAACATTAAAAAAAAAAAACTAAAGTCAAAGAGCAAAATTCAGTTGCCTCCAATTCAGTATTTAAGACAGAAAAAAAAAAAAGTTCCCAGGTATGATAGTTAATTTCATGTGTCAAATTGACTGGGATGCAAAGTGACCAGATATTTGGCCAGACGTTATTGTGGGTGTTTCTGTGAGGGTGTTTTTAGGTAATATTGACATTGAAATCAGTATGCTGAGCAAAGCAGACTGTCTTCCCTGATGTGAAGTGGGTTCGTCCAATCAGTTGGAAGACCAGAATAGAACAAAAAAGCCTGACCCTCTCCCAAGGAAGAAAAAATTTCTCCTGACAGCCTTTAAACTAGAACATTAGTTTTTTTCCTGTCTTTGGATGTAAACTGAAACATTATCTTTTCCTGGGTCTTGAGCCTGCTGGCCAACTTGGAACTATACCATGGGCTTTCCTGGGCTATCAGTTTACTGATTAACCCTGCAGGTTTTGGCAGGTATCTGCCTCCTTAACACTATGTGAGCCAATTTCTTATAATAAATAAATATTTCTTATCGGTTCTGTTTCTCTGGAAAACTCTAATTAATGTATCAGGCCATCTACAACATTAGTGTTAGTTTATTGGTCTGCTTAGCACATATATTCCTATTTTAGAGATGGGTACATGATACTATCTTATCTTGAAGGCATTAGGAACATCTAATTCTTTTTTAATCTTTAAATTGCTTTATTAACTTTCTGATATTAATTTTGTTTCATAGGAAGTTTCTGTCACTAGTAGAAGAATAGGTAGGCCACTAAATATGTATTTTCCAGAAACTTCCTACCTAGAGACTTCATTTTTACCAAGCAATTTGCAAGATTAATAAATTTGTTTCTTTAGGATATATTTGGCTCTCAAAGCCTGGTTATTCCTGATGGACTTACAATATAAAAGTCCTTAGCACAAAGGCTGAAGAACAAACCCAGATTCAAGGTGTGCACACGTGAGTACGTGTTCCATATGATCTCTCTGAAGCAAAGAACTTCAGTCAATTACTCTTCCTCTTCCTCTTTCTCTCCCATCCCTCATCTTTCCACTCCATCTCAGCTCACTGGCAGCATCACTAAATTTCAGCATTTTCCACAGTATACAATCTCAATGGAACAGATAGTAAGCATGCTCTAATGTCAGTTTCTGGTTCTAATTCGTTAGCACTGGCTGTCCTACTGCTTACATTGAGAATGAACAGGTGTGGACCATGTGATGGAAATAATCAAGGAGTTGTATCTGCCAAGAGTGAGGGAGAAAGCAGTGGCTACAAAAGTTACACATTTTCCATGATGCCTCTAGATTTTAAAATTGACACCCTTTAAAAATATACATAAGGAGCAATATTACAGGATAATTTATTGAGATAATAATGTCTGTCTTATTCCTGCTTCTATATGAGACTCTCAGAAGAAATGCAAATGTAATTGTATTACAGTTACCCAGACCCTTAGAAATAGGAACTTTCAGCCTTGTACTCTGCTTCCCTCTGCTTCAAGGGTCTTGTTAACAGTTTTTGGTTTCACAGGCAGAAACAGAGGTGGTCCGGTAACAAAAAGACAACTCCCTTTGGGCTTTTGCCTGGGAATTAAAGCACCTTTCGGTTATTAGACTGGGTAGTCCCAGAGGGAGGAGGAAATGAAGGCTTTGATTGAAGTCATTTTTGAAAATGGTTCATTTTAGAGAAGAAAAAGTAGCTTTCGGGAGACTAGTGAAGGGGTAGAGGACTTTCTGGTATTTCTATCTGGTGCACATTGAAAAACTTTGCTCCCAGTACAAGAGACTACAGCTGATAAAAGCTTTTAGATGTCTATGGAATCTGGCCTTAAAATCCTGAGATGTAAAAAACAGAGAAGAACATCTATGTAACAGTACAGAGGACCAGTGTGAAGCCATCTGAATCATTCTGCAGAAGTTCCTGAATAATGGTAGAGAAGCATTCTGTGAGCTATCATTAATATTATTCTTTTTTTCAAGTGCTGCTGCGATGAAGAGCTGCTTCTGTGCCACAAACATCTAGAAGCTTCTGTCCGCTGTGATCTCTTGTACTGGGAGCAAAGTTTTTGAAATGAAGCAAATTGAGAAACTGTAGAAGGAATTTAGAATCAGGCAGTTCTGATTTCTTGTCACCTATCTGGAAAAAGTTATCTGAGCTTAGGAAATGCATGCAATATGCTCAAGACACGGTAGGTATTATAGTAGCAGACTTTGATGGTGCATGATGGAGAAACAAGAAAAAAATCTGCCTCAACAGATAAAAATATCACAGAAAGTTTCTTTAGGAAAGCAATTCAAAAAAAGAATTATCATTGGTGCAGATTTTTCAGTTTTGATTTATGGCTTGTTTTAGAAGGAGGGCTTTGGAAGCTTTTATTTATAATCTTTGTATATTTCTATGTCTATATTTTATTGTATATTACAATTTGAATTTCTGTTGATTTCCAAATTTCTATGAGATATTGATCTTACCAACTCCAATTTTGTCATGCCCATTAAAAGTCAGGAAAGTTATCCTGAAACTCGGAAGGAAATTAACATTAACCAAATTTCACATTCTTCAAGTCTTTTACTAGACTTTTTAAAATATATATAATATGTGTTATTTTTAAATTTATGTATATAATATATAAATTTGCTTTTCATGGTTATAGTCAATATTTTTGCTTTAAAAAAGCAAAGGAAAATTTAAAAATATTTATTTGAATTTTTTCTTATGTCTCACACCAGTCCCAATTGCTGCTTAAACTGCTCTCTAAATGTCATCATTTATTAATTATATTTATTATAAATATATGTTTATATATTTATTTGTTATACTATAATTTTCTAACTTTTAGCAAATATTCAGTATGCTGTTGCAAATATAAAAGATGTATAATTGTTGTACTATTTAGTATTTATTTTTATTAACTATGGAAAAATATCTACCAAAAACTAGAATAATGGATATATATACACATGTGCTTTATAATTTCTATAAAATGAATAATTCCCATAATTCATCCAGCAAATTATTACATATAAATACTATAATGTAACTGAGAAAAAAAGAACTTTCTTTTTTAATCATTTTTTTCTATTTGAGAATTTTTATTCACATTACAAAAAATAGATTAGGATGTGGCTGAAGAGTCAACTTGTTAATTGCTCTCTGAACAAGTTCTAAATGTGTCATTATTATCTAAATAATGAATAATTGTGGGTGTGATTTCAACATGGAATAACCTGCCCTTGACTTTTATTTCTTAAGAGATGTAATATCACTTCAATTTCTTTCAATCAGATGTGACATCCTCTGTACATTGATAGATGTATTATTGATATACATGGTCTCTATGTGACAAAGTATCTCTTTTATCTGTGATTAAAATGAATTATCACATTGCAACAGCTACTCTCTCGATTGTCAGTTGCACAGCCGCCTTACCACATATTCACCGTAACACTTCGGTTCTAAAAAACTTGTTCAGTGAATGCATTTGTGTTTCTACGAATGCAATCCAGCTTCCTTTCTCCTGAGATGCCAGACATAGAAACATCAACTCCCCTGCCCTGGCAAGCTATTGTGTTGGCCTGTCTGATTTCCATTTTACATCTGGTCATAGCAGCCCCACATTCCTTTGGAGAACCTCCCCTCACCCACTCTCAGCACTCTCAGTCCTTGTGATACTAGTGGAGCTGAGCTTACCGGTCCCTCAATTGCCCCACTCTAAGAATAGGCCTATGAATAAACCTGAACAGTGAGCTCAGGTCATGCCCCAGCCACAGTGAGGCATTTTATTTCAGCACATTGTTACCAAGGTCCTTACAGTCTGGGAAGGGAGAGAGAGAGAAGGCATACCCACTCCTCTGTGGTTTGATCTAAAGATGACACAGGTCACTACAGCTCACAGCCCATTGTCCAATATGGTCACTTGGCATCAGGCTAAATGCAAGGAAGGTTGGGGAAATATAGGGAAACAGAATCCCTACTCTCTGAGAATTAGCTATCTTTATCACTCAGGAGCCCAGAGAAAGAGAACCAATCAGTTTTACATACACACACATACACACACACACACACACACACACACACACACACACACACACACACGTATTTACTTTCAAAGAATTGACTCACATGACTGTGGAGGCTAGTAAATCTGAGATCCATAGACCAGGAGACTGGAAACTCAGGCATAAGTTGACACTGCAGTCCTGAGGCAGAAATTATTCTGTGGAAAACCTTAGTTTCATTCTTAAGACCTCAGTTGACTAAATTAGGCCAACGCAGATTATTTAAAGTCAGTTGACTTTAGATATTGACCACATCTACAACAAACCTTCACAGCAACACTTAGAATCATGTATGATGCAATAAATGTATACTATAGCTTAGCCAAGTTGACAAAATTAAGCATCACACTCTCTCTGCCACAGATCAAATGCCCTTATTTCTTATTTTTTTCTTGTAACATTATTATGGATATACATACATCTGCTATATGCTGGGAGATTATAGACATGTCCTATTCCTGCTTATATTCTATGCACCTCCTCCCACACCATGGAGCTAAAAGTTTCAACATTATAAAAATATTTCTGTGATCATTAGTATGCTAATTTATTTCTGAAATCTTAGCTAACTTCCAATGCTATATTTTCTACTGCTTTCATTTATGTACTCATTAATTCATTCAATTAATATTTCCTAGTATCTACACTAAGCTAGGTACACCAAAGGCCACTTTATAAATTCAGAAATCTGCATCATCAAATTGAGAAAGAATAAATAATCATGGTAAGCATTTAATGCTTTGTAACAAATTTTCCAAAAACTTAGAGGTTTAAAGCAAGAAAAACACGTTTTTCATGGTTTCTGTAGCTCAGGAATTTCAGAGCAGCTTCATTAGGTGATTGGTTCTTCTCAGCATCTTTCACTGAAATGCAGGCAGATGTTGGCAGGTGCTACATTCACTAGAAGGAATTGACTAGGATTGCAGGAACTCCTTCCAAGGTGGCTCACTCATTGGTTCCAGGATCCCCCTCAGATACCAAAATCCATGGATTCTCAAGCTCCTTATATAAAAAATCATAGTATTTGATATAACCTATGCACATTCTCCCATATACTTTAATGCATCTCTAGATTACTTATAATATCTAATAAAATGGAAATGCTATATAAATAGTTGTTCTGTATTGTTTCTTATTTGTAATATTTTTATTGTTATGTTGTTACTTTTTGTTGGTATTTTTTTCTGAGTATTTTTAGTCCTGGGTTGGCTAATCCTCAGGTGGGAAACTGCAAATATGAGATCAACTATACTCTTAGAACTAAGAGAATTTTTCAATTTGGCAAGGAGGGGAGAATGAATAAATTGAAGATTCTTACAAAATGACTTTTTGCAATGATTAGTTTGGTGCTATCTGGTCCCCTAAGAAGACTCAGTTCTTCAATCACTTTTCTCATTTTATACTCTGAAAACTTAATCCATGCAGCACATTATGCTGCCATGTGGCCTCTACTGGGTAAAATGCAAGTCATAATCATAAATGCACAGTCCACAGAAATCACGGGGCCATTCTCAGCATTCTCAGTTACAAAGTATATTCAAGTGATCCAGAGTAGATTTATTTTTGTTTATACTAGTTTTAGATTATTTTGCAAGCAAAACTGCAAAAAATGTAAAAATGTTCATTAATGAATATTCAAAATTATTCCCAAGGACACTAAGATCAGCACCTCTTCTCATAAAAACAAGTAAAAGTGATATTAAAAGGATAACTTAAATTATGTTAAAATAAGATTAACTTTTTAATGTAAATAATTTGTTCCATTTGTTTCAGTAACAATTACTAGTTATGTGACAGGCATAGCTCCTTTTATCATCAACTTGGGATGCAAAGGTAAATAGGCTCCAATCCTATTCCTAATTTTAAAGGCCTCCTTCACTTCCACTGACTTTTAGTTATTTCCCAGAGATTTACCGTTATCCCAGGAATATCCCCCATGTGATGTGTAGGCAAGATACTACACTCATACTCAGGTAGGGTACCCTAACCTGGTCACCAGCCCTAAGGTGCGATACCAGATGAGTCCAGTCTCTACTCCCAGTAACTCTTTGATACCCCACAGTCAATGCACAAATCTTAGAAACCCAAGGCTGAGGAACATTTTCCTTTGATACTTCCAGCCCTCCCTAGAAGGATAAGTGTGGAGGGGCAGGTAGGACAGAAATACCTTGCTACCGACACTGATTATTAATCTACCACTCAAGGACAGCAAAGTGGGTGTCTTAGTCTGTTTAAGCTGCTGTAACAAAATACCATTAGACTGAGCAGCTTATAAACAATAGAAATTTACTTCTCTAATAGTCTAGGGGCAACCAGGAGCAGCTGTGTTTGGCATCGGATCGGCGCTGGTGGTGTCCGGGGCTAGTGGATAGAAAAGACTCTTGGCCAAACAGATGGCTTCTCAGTGGCAGGGCATGGGGGCCTCCAGGCATTGAAGATCTCTCCAGGACCGGGAGCAGCTGGAGGACAGCAAGGCACTGCAGACTGTGGTTAGCCATCAAGAAACTTCCACCGGGGTCCTGGGCTTCTTGTGCAGACAGTTCCAAAGGAGGCTACCCACGAGGGCCGTCAATCTCAACCTCAGAGGAGGCCCCTCCTGGAAGCACCTGGAATGCCCAGAGCCAGGGCAGCAGGGCCTCCAGGCTACAGCTCGCTCAGCTAAGAGCGCCTTGGGTGCCATGTCCCTGAGAATCCAGGAGTCCTGCCAAAGTGGCACCAAGTGTCTGGTGGAAACCCAGGTGAAAGCTAGGAGGAGGAAGAGAGGGGAACAGAGGAGTAGCAACTCCCCAACTCACAGGGTAAGCCAGAAGAGCACCTGACTGGAGTCGCCCCGGCCCACTCAGCCGTGGACCCCTGGGAGAGGGAGCATCACCTCTCTGCCCAGATGGGCCCACATGGCCTCTCGCTACAGCAGTCAAGAAGGGAGGCTGCTTTCCAGAGCCCCTATTCCTCCACAGAACCCCTCTGCACAGTGACCTTGAGTCTGTGGGGGCAGGAATTCAGCATCCTCAGAAGCTGTCCCAAGAGCTGGATGAAGCCATTATGGCTGAGGAGAGAAAGCAAGCTCCATCTGTCCACCAAGCTTCATACCCAGGATGTCTGTGCTTCCCATCAGCTTCCTAGAGGGAGTCCCCAGGAGTCATCAACACCCCTGAGCCACTGTTAACAAAGACCTGACTAAGAAAGGGTCCAGAGTGCTCCTGCTCCAGCCACATCTGGACCCATCAACAACCACCTGCCACAGCCTGAGAGTGAATTGGGGAGACCTTGGAGAGGTGGAGGAAGCTGTTCTAAACCCTTGGGTTTAGAAACTCATCCCACCCTTGAACCTTGTAGTTATTCATCTCCAAGGTGACATGCTAGCTCCAGAGACATTTGAGAGCTCTGAGCTATATACCCAGGAGCAGAGGCTTTGGGGAGTCATTTGAGGCCTCACTCACCTCCTGTGTTTCCCACTCCAAGTCTTTTGAGGACCCAGCTGCCATTCGTGCTCCCAGCACCAGGGCCCCAGAGGAAGGCCATAGGAGATATTTCCAGGCTAATAACCTTGGCTTTCAGGTACCTATTTACATGCTCAGCACAGGGCACTCTGGGTATGTCCAGATGGGTAGCACTATTCAAGAGCAATGTATGCCCTTTGTAAATTATTTAAGAAATCTGCTTTGTCATTTTATTAGAAAGAAACCAGTGTGTGGCTTTCCTCAATAACATTACTTTTTCATAATAAAGACTGCATTTGGAGGAAAAAAAGAAAAGGAAAGAAAGAAATTTACTTCTCATAGTTCTGGAGGCTGGGAATCCCAATATCTACATGTTGGCAGACTTGGTACCTGGGGAGGGTTCACTTTCTGTTTATAGAAGGCTATTTTCTCACTGTACCCCTACCTGGAGAGGAGGGGAGGGACCTCTCTGGGGTCTATTTTATAAGCTTATCTATAAGGACTCCACTCTCATGACCTAATTGCCTCCCAAAATACTAATTACCACCTCCAAATACTATCATACTGGGGATCAGTGCCAACATAAATTTGGAGAGGACATATTCAATCTATAGCAAGGGGCTTCTTGATAAAGCATAAAATAAAAAAATTCATCAGTAAAGTTTGTTGGTTGAGACCTTCTCTCAACCATATTAAATTTCTAGCAGCCCATCTCGTGGCTGATGGCAAAACAATGATGTTATGATAACATAGGTTTTTAAGATTCATCAACCAAACACACATTTACCTGACTTTTTTTTCCTTTTAGTTTAAAAATATAGTTGTGACCAGGTGTAGTAGTGACTCACGCCTATAAACTCAGGACTTTTGGAGGCTGAGGTGGGAGGATTGCTTGAGCCCAGAAGTTCAAGACTAGCTTGGGCAACATAGTGAGATCTCATCTCTACAAAATTTTTTTTAAAAATAGCTGGGTGTGGTAGTGCACACCTATAATCTCAGCTGTCAGGGGGCTGAGGTGGAAGAATAGCCTGAGTCTAGGAGATCAAGGTTGCAGTAAGCCATAATCATGCAGCTGCACTTCAGCCTGCGAGTGCTGACTCTGACTCCAAAGAAAAATAGTGTACTCATAGTTGCTGGGAACTGAATCTTTTTATTCCTCCAAAATTCTTATGTTGAAATCCTGGCTGCCAATATGATGATGTTTGAAAACAGAATCCTCAAGGTATAACTAGAGTTAGATTAAGTCATGGGGGTAAGGCGCTCAGGATGGGATCAGTGTTTTTAAAGAAAAGGAAAAAAGACCAAGCCTCACTCTTCTCACCATGTGAGGACACAGGGAGAAAAAAGCCACCTGCAAGCCAGGAAAAGAACCCTCATCAGAGACAGAATTGGCCCTCACCTTGATCTCGGACACCCAGCCTCCAGAACTGTAAGAAAAAAATGTCTGTTATTTAAGCCACCCAGTCTATGGTATTTTGTTGTGGCAGCCTAAGCTAAGACAACAGTACTTAAATATAGTCCTAAATCTGCATTGCCAACAACAACTGTGTCCAATCTACTAATAAGCTCATCAAAGGCATTCTTCATCTCTGTTACAGTGTTTTTAATCTCTGACATTAACTTTTTTTTTCACAGAATTTCTATCTTTCTGCTTACATTCCTCATTCATTCTCTCATGTTGCTCACTTTTTCCATTAGATTTCTTAACATACTATTCATAGTTATTTTAAAGTCCTGACCTGACATTTCCAACATTCTTGCCATATCTGATTCTGGTTCTAGTGCTTTCTCTGTCTCTTCAAACTTTTCTCTCTCTCTCTCTCTCTCTCTCTCTCTCTCTCTCTCTCTCTCTCTCTCTCTATGTGTTTCATTATAGCATGTGGTAGATAGACCTTTCATAATGTGGGGATAAGGTGTGGCAATCTCACTTCTAAGTTATATCCAAGAGAAAAAAATATATATGTCCAGAAAATGAAATGTATAGGGTTTCCGGTTTCTGGTTCAGCATGTAAGAAGTTTGGAAATTGTCGTACCATCATAACAATAAGTAAGAAGCTGAAAATACTGAAAATCAGCATCTATTCATAGATCCATCAGAGAATTAAGATCACAAGGCAAACTGTTGTCCCAAAAATTGAAGATAGAGAGTGGCAGATACAGAAAAGAACAATTTACCAAAGCAAAAACCTCTGTGGAATCAATCAGTGCTGGAATGGAGTAGGAAAACATGAACGGTAATGGATGAGTGACTGGAGGCTCAGCTCCGAGAGTTAGGACTTGGGAGTGCGGGGAAGCAACTTACCTCCTGTCTGTCTTACCTCCAGGAGCTCTACTAGTACTCACAGTAAAAACTGGTGAAAAATCCCCTCATGCTACTGGCACAGGGAGAGGAAAAGTAATCACGTTGAAATAAGACAGAGCATTCTGTCCTTAATAAGGCCTGCCCTCCAGAGAAATTATTTTACCAAAGCCTAACCTATTATGGTTTTCCCAGAACCTAACTAACCAGGGAAAGGGACACACCCAACTCCAAACCCCTCTAGCTATCCTGACTCACCTAAGAGGGGGGAAACTAGAAAGCATTTGTGAGGTTCATAGTCCAAGGGCAAAGATTCACTGAGAGACTGAAACCTAATCATAGGACTACGGAAAGCTTCCCCTCCCCCACACCTTGTCCCCACATTATGAAAGGTCTGTCTACCACATGCTATAATGAAACACATAGAGAGAGAAAGAGAGAGAGGAGAGAGAGAGAGAAAAGTTTGAAGAGACAGAGAAAGCACTAGAACCAGAATCAGATATGGCAAGAATGTTGGAAATGTCAGGTCAGGACTTTAAAATAACTATGAATAGTATGTTAAGAAATCTAATGGAAAAAGTGAGCAACATGAGAGAATGAATGAGGAATGTAAGCAGAAAGATAGAAATTCTGTGAAAAAAAAATGTTAATGTCAGAGATTAAAAACACTGTAACAGAGATGAAGAATGCCTTTGATGAGTTTATTAGTAGATTGGACACAGTTGAGGAAAGTATCTCAGAGCTTTAGGATATGTCAATAAAAACTTTGAAAACTCAGCCGGGCTCCGTGGCTCAGCCTATAATCCCAGCGCTTTGGGAGGCTGAGGTGAGTGGATTGCCTGAGCCCGCGGGTTCGATACCCGCCTGGGCAACTTGGCGAGACCTCATCTCTACAATAAATCAAAAATTAGCCAGGTGTGGTAGCGTGCACCTATGGTTCCAGCTACTTGGAAGGCTGAGGCGGAAGGATCACTGGAGCCCAGAGGTTGAGGCTGCAGTGACCGGGAGTGGCCACTGCACTCCAGTCTGGGTGGCAGAGTGAGACTCCAACTCAAAAAAAAAAAAACTTTGCTTTGAAAACTCAAAAGCAATCATAAAAAGCTCAGGGCGGGGAGCAGAAAAAATATCCAAGAATTATGAGACATTTTCAAAAAATATAAAATGTGTGTATTGAGAATACCAGATGAATAAGAATGAGAAAGTAACAGAAGAAATATTAGAAGACATAATGACTGTGAATTTCTCCAAAATTAATGTCAGACACCAAACACAGATCAGGAAACTCAGAGAACACAAAGCAGGATAAATATAAAAAACAAGCAAACTACATCTAGGCATATCACATTCAAAGGACAGAAAGTCAAAGATTAAAGAAAAAAACTTGGAAGAAGGTAGAGGGGAAAAATACCTTAGAAAGAGAAGCAAAGATAAAATTACATCTGATTTCTCAGAAACCATGCAAGCAAATGGAGAATGAAGTAAAGTATTTAAAGGGTTAATAGAGAAAAAAAAAATCCAGAATTCTAGATCCTACAAAATTATTTTCAAATGTTAAGGAGAAAAAAATTTGCAAAAAAATTTGTATCAACATTATTAAGAATAACCAAAACCTGGAAATAAGCCAAAAGTGCAAAGATAGAAGATAAACAAATTATAGCATGTTTATACAATGGATACTGTTTGGCATGAAAATAAACAAACTACTGATACATACAACAGCATAGATGAAACTCAAAAATTTTTGTTAGACAAATGAGGCCAAATTCAAAAATGTATATATTATATAATTCAGCTTATATGAGATCCAAAAACAGATAAAACTAATCTATGATGATAGAATCAGTTTGTAAATATGATAACAAAGGAGCCTTCTGCACAATGAGAAACAGTATCTTGCTTTGGGTAAGAGTTATGGAATTGCCCACAATTGACAAAATTCATTGAATTAAAGGTTTAAGATTTGTGTGTTTTATCATATGTTAACTGTATTTTTTAACATATTTATTAATATTTATAAACATATAAATATTTAACATATTTAACATATGTTAAATGTATTTTTGTATCCCAAAAATACATTTATATTAAATTTTTTTAAAAAAAACAAAGCTGTGTTATACCTGCATCACTTTAAAATAGAACAAGGCAACATGAAGAACAGCCAGAACTCTTGACCTTAAATTGAGATTTCTTTCTGCTATTGACTTCAATGCCACCTGCAGAGCACTACAAATAACTCACCTTGGGAAGAAAAAAAAAGAAGATGGAAACAACGTGTAATATCCCACCTGATTACTTTGAGTCTAATGTCTTTCAAGAACTATAATGACAATGATGTTGATGACAATAATAACTAGCGTTCATTATGTGCTAGGCATTGCACCAAGAATGTTGTATGTATTATCTCATTTGTCTTTACAACAATTCTTTAATTCCATTATTGTCCTTATATTAAAAGAATGAAATCGAATCTTAGAAAAACTGAACTGTCTAGGTTTGTAAAGAAAGTTTCTCAAAATAATAAAGGCCATTTATGAAAAACCCCAAGCTACATTATAATCAATGGGGGAGGGGCTGAAATCTTTTTCATTAAGACCTAGTACATGGCAAAGATGCCACTCTCACTACTTCTATTTTTTCCCAACTTTTAGTCATAGATTTAGGTGTGATTATTAAACAAGATGGGCTTGGTGGAGTATAAAGATGAACTGCTTCATAATTTCCTTTTTACCACTGCCTTTGAGCATGCTTCATCAGTTCTCCAGTCTCTGCCCTAAGCCATGGTTCAAGAAGATCCCATATCTATCCTCCTTTTCAGGTAGGTACTGGAATACTCTTACTATTTCTAGCCAACATAGTAGGGAAGTCCTAGCCAGATCAATCAGACAAGAAAAAGAAATGAAGTGCATCAGAATCTGAAAGGAAGAAGTGCAATTATCTTTATTTGCAAATGACATAATCCTACACGTAAAAAAAAGAAAAGTTACACACAAAAAAAAACTGAGAACTAATAAATGAATTCAGTAAAGTCATGGAATACAAAATCAATATACAAAAATTAGTAGCATTATTATACACAAACAAGAACCTAACTGAAAAAAATTAAGAAATCAATATTGGCTGGCCATGGTGGCTCATGCCTGTAAGGGAGGCTGATACAGAATATTGGGAGGCTGATACAGAAAGATTACTCAAGGCCAGGAGTTAGAGACCAACCTGAGCAACATAAGAAATCACTGTCCCTACAAAAAAAAATACAAAATTAACCAAGAATGCTGGTCCTCGCTACTTGGGAGGCTGAGGCAGGAAGACCCCTTGAGCTCAGGAGAGGCTACAGTGATCTATGAGTGTACCACTGTACTCAGGGCAAGACCCTGTGAGACAGAGCAAGACCTGTCTCAAAAAAGAAAAAAAAGGAGAGCAAGAGAGAGAAGAGAGAGAGAGGGAAAGAAAGAAAAAAAACTTAATCTTATTTATAATTACAAAAATAAATAAAATAAAATACCCAGAAATATTTAACCAAGGAGGCAAAAGAACTATACACTAAAAACTATAAAACATTGATGAAAGAAATTAAAGAAGGCACAAATAAGTAGAAATATATCCTGTGCTTATTAGTACTTATTAATTGGAAGAATTAATACTGTTAAACTATTTATACTGCCCAAAGCTATATGAATATACAGATTTAATTCAATTCCTACCAAAATCCCTATGGCATTCTTCACAAAAATAGAAAAGCAATCCTAGAATATATGTGGAACCATAAAAGACCTCACATAGCCAAAACAAATCTGAGAAAAAAAAATCAAAGTTGAAAGCATTACACTTTCTGTCTTAAAATTATACTACAAGCCGGGCTCAGTGGCTCAGCCTGTAATCCCGCGCCTTTGGGAGGCTGAGGTGAGTGGATTGCCTGAGCCCGCGGGTTCGAGACCCGCCTAGGCAGCGAGACCTCATCTCTACAGTAAATCAAAAAAATCAGCCGGGCATGGTAGAGCATGCCTGTAATTCCGGCTACTCGGAAGGCTGAGGTGGAAGGATCACCAGAGGCCAGCAGGTCGAGGCTGCGGTGGCCGGGAGCGGCCACTGTACTCCAGTCTGGGTGACAGAGTGAGACTCCAACTCAAAAAGAATAAAATAAAATAAAATAAAATAAAATTATACTACAAAATTACAGTAATCAAAATTGTATGGTACTGGCATAAAAACTGACACATAGACCAATTGAACAAAATAGACAACCCAGAAATATAATAGTCAACTAATTTTTGACAAGAACACCAAGAAAACACAAGGAAAAGATAGCCTCTTCAATAAATAGTTCTAGGAAAACAGGATTTCCACATGCCAAAGACTGAAGTTGGACCCTTGTATGCCTTACACAAAGATTACCTCAAAATGGATAAAAGACTTCAATATAAAACCAGAAGTCATAAAACTTCTAGAAGAGAACAAATGGACGAAACATTCTGGACATTTGCCTTGGCATTGATTTTTTGGATATCAACCCAAAACCTCAGGCCACAAAAGCAAATAAATAAATAGGACTACGTCAAACTAAAAAGTCTCTGCCCAGGGCAAGAAATAATCAACAAAATGAAATGGCAGCCTATGTATTGGGAAAAAGTATTTACAACTCATATATCTGATTAATATCCAAAATGTATAAAGAACTCATACAATCCAATAGTGGAAAAACAACCAGTTAAGAAGTGGGCAGCCGAACTCGGTGGCTCAGCCTGTAATCCTGCGCCTTTGGGAGGCTGAGGTGAGTGGATTGCCTGAGTCGGCGGGTTCGAGACCCGTCTGGGCAGTGAGACCTCATCTCTACAATAAATCAAAAAATCAGCTGGGCATGGTAGCGTGCGCCTATAGTTCCGGCTACTTGAAAGACTGAGGCAGAAGGATCACCGGAGCCCAGCAGGTCGAGGCTGCGGTGGCCAGGAGTAGCCACTGCACTCCAGTCAGGGCAACAGAGTGAGACTCCCACTCAAAAAAAAAAAAAAAAGAAGTGGGCAAAGGACTTGAACAGATATTTCTCCAAAGAAGATATAAAAAGAGCCAACAGGTATATTAAAAAGGGCTTGACATCATTAATCACCAGGGAAATGCAAAATAAAACTACTATGGGATGCCTCCTCACACCTGTTAAGATAACTATTTTTGTTTTCTTTTCTTTTCTTTTTTGGTGAGAAAGCAGGAGTTTATTAAGAAGACAGAAAAGTTCCTGCCGCAGGAGGGGACTTGAAAGAGGGTTGCCCTAGATGACTATTGTTAAAAAGGTCAAAAGATATGTTGGTCAGGATGTAGAAAAAGGGGACTCTTGCATACTCTTATGAGAACGTAGATTGGGATAGCCATTATGGAAATCAAATGAAAGTTTTTTGCTTTTTATGGCTGCTTTGTATGGGATGCTTTTTAAAAAAAGTTTTATTTTATCTTAGATTCACATGAAAATTTGTTATATAGGTATAGCATGATGGAGAGGTTTGGGCTTCCGTTGAGCCCCTCCTCGTAGCCTCCCAGTAACAAACACAGTCCCCAGTGGGTAGTTTTTCAGCCTTTGTTCCCTCTCCCTTCCTTACAGCTTTCGTAGTCCCCAGAGTCTGGTTCTTTTTTATGACTACATAGTATTCCATGGTATATATGGATCGCATTTTCTTAATCCAGTACACTGTTGTTGGGCACCTGTGTGGGTTCCATGATTTTGCTATTGTGAATAGTGCTGTGATAAATATATGAGTACAGGTGTCTTTTTTATATAATGATTTCTTTTCCTTTGGGTATATATCCAGTGGTAGGACTGCTGGGTCAATAGTAGACCTGTCTTTAGTTCTTTAAGAATTCTCCAAACTGATTTCCGCAGGGCTTGAACTAGATTGTATTTCCACCAACAGTATGAGAGTGTTTCTTTTTATTTTATTTTTAAATTAAATTTGTAGATTGCTTTGAGTAGTATGAACATATTAACAATATTGATTATTCCAGTCCATGAGCATGGGTTATCTTTCCATTTGTTTGTGTCATCTTAGATTTATTTCAGCAGCATTTTGTAGTTCTTACTGTAGAATTCTTTCACCTCTTTGGTTAGATGTACTCCTAGGTATGGTTGTTTTTGTGTATGTGTGGCTATTATGAATGAGATTATATGTCTTATTTGGTTCCCGGCCTGTTTTTTGTTAGTATAGAAATGCAACTGATTTCTGAGCATTGCCTTTGGATTCCAAGACTTTACTGAAGTTGTTTATCAATGCTAGGAGTTTTTTGGTGTAATTTTTGGGGTTTTCTAGGTATAGAATCACATCGTATGTGAAGAAAGATAATTTAATTTTCTCTTTTCCTATTTGGATACCTCTAATTGCCTGATTGCATCAGCTAGGATTTCTAGTACTATGTTACATAGGAGTGGCTGAATGAAGGTTTTTAAATAAATAATGGTTGGATGCAGTGGCTCACGCCTGTAATCCCAGCACATTGAGAGGCCAAAACAGTTGAATCACTTGAATCTAGGCATTCAAGACCAGTCTAGACATTCAAGACCAGTCTAGACAACATAGTGAGACCTCATTGCTACAAAATATACATATACATCATATATATACTTATATATAAATAATACATATATATACATATATGTACATTTATATACACTATACATACTTACAATATATTTTATATATATTATTTGTATATATTTATATCATATATAAATGTATTACTGGGGCCAGACATGGTGGTTCATGCCTATAATCCCAGCACTTTGGGAGGCCAAGATGAGAGGATTGCTTGAGTCCAGGAGTTCAAATCCAAAATAGGCAATGTAGTGAGACCTCGTCTCTACAAAAAGTCAAAACAAAATAAAAATTAGCCAGGAGTGGTGGTGCACACCTGTAGGCCTAGCTACTTGGGAGGCTATGGTGGGAGGATCACCTGAGCCCAGGAAGATGGAACTGCAATGAGCCATGTTTTGACCACTGCACTCCATTCTGGACAACAGAGAGAGAACTCCAACTTAAGAAAAAAATTAAGAAAGAAAAATAGAACTACCATATGACCCAGCAATACCTCTTCTGCGTATATACTCAAAGGAAATGAAATCACTATCTTGTGAAGACATCTGCATTCCTACATTCATTGCAGCATTGTTCACAATATTTGAGATAAGAAAAAAACCTAAGCATCCATTGATAAATAAATGGATAAAGAAAATGTGGTGACCAGGCTCAGTGGCTCAGCCTGTAATCCCAGCACTTTAGGAGGCCTAGTGGAATGGATTGCCTGAACCCAAGAGTTCAAGACTAGCCCAGGCAACTTGGCAAGACCTCATCTCTACAACAAATAATAATTTTTTAAAAAATTAGCCAGGACTGAGCCCATGGGTTTGAACCCGCCTGGGCAGCAAGACCTCATCTCTACAATAAATCAAAAAATCAGCTGGGCATGGTAGTACATGCCTATAATTCCAGCTACTTGGAAGGCTGAGGTGGAAGGATCGCTGGAGCCCAGCAGGTCAAGGCTGCGGTGGCCGGAAGCAGCCACTGCACTCCAGTCTGGGTGACAGAGTGAGACTCCAACTCAAAAAAAAAAAAAAATTAGTCAGGCGTGGTAGCGTGCGCTTGTAGTTCTGGCTACTTGGAAGGCTGAGGCGGAAGGATCGCCTGAGCTCTGCAGGTTGACACTGGAGTGGCCGTGAGTGTAGCCTCTGCACTCCAGCCTGGGTGACAGAGTGAAATGCCAACTCTAAAAAAATGTGGTAAATATATACAATAGAATATTATTCAGTCCCAAAAAAGAATGAGAGCTTGCCATTTGCCATAATATTGATGAGCCTAGAGAACATGATGCTAAATGAAATGTCAAACACAAAGAGAAAAATATTAGCATGATCTCACTTATATGTGTGAAATCTAAAATTTTTAAAATGAAATATACATAGATAGAAAACAAAACAGTAGTTACCAGAGGCAAGGGACAGGAAGGAATGGAGAGATGTAGGTCAGAAAATACAAAGTAGCAGATATATAAGAACAGCAAGTCTAGATATCTAATGTACAATATAAGGAGTATCATTAATAAAAGTATACTATATCCCTTATTACAGATTCCTTTACATATGAAGTAGCAATATAAAAATTCAACCTTAAAAACTGTTAGTTAAAAACATTTTATTTGACTATAACTTTTTCCTTTAGTCATTTTACCATGGAAATATCATTTAACTGTTGAGAAATAACTATTACAAATCACTGTGTAACAGGACGCCTAATCTATACACAATATGAAAGTAGACTACTACCATTTTCCTCTCCAATTCCTAACAAAATGCCTGACATACAACAGGCGACTAATAAATGCCTACTGAAAAAATAAATAACTGTATCTCAAACCCAAAGAACAAAATAAATTTCAATACGAAAAACTACTTTTTAATCACCTTTTTGTGAATGGACAGCAAATCTACATTCGTAACTATGATATTCTTAAGCCTGGCAAACACATCAGTCTGCTTTGGCTTCACAGAAATCGAGGCATCCATACCTAGG
Organism: Cephalopachus bancanus; assembly: GCA_027257055.1. NCBI lineage: Eukaryota > Metazoa > Chordata > Mammalia > Primates > Tarsiidae > Cephalopachus > Cephalopachus bancanus. The sequence continues at coordinate 6,766,604 of JAPVLO010000024.1, read as the reverse complement.
GGAAACATTTAACATTTAAAGTTTTTCATCCAGTCCAAGTGCACCAATTCAGTAGTATTTAAATTCAATAATATACTTACCAGATACAGAGTGACTAAAAATTGCTCATTACAAAACATATTAATGATAACAACTTCCACGTACAAGATACTTAAGAAAGGTAATAATACCTTTGAGGGAAACAGGCATATCCTATATAAAAGTTGTGAAAGAAAATTTTTTTGGTGGGGGTTTCACTCTGACACCCAGGCTAAAGTTCAGCAGCACAAACACAGCTCACTGCAGCGAATTCCTGGGCTCAGGTGATCCTTTCACCTCAGCCTCCTGAGCAGCTGGGACTACAGGTGCACACCACCACAGCTGACTTAATTTTTTTTGTAGAGATAAGGTCTCACCAAGTACTATGGCTGGTCTCTAACTCCTTGGCTCAAGCAATCCTCCCACCTCAGCTTTCCAAAGTGCTGGTATTAAAGGCATGAGCCACCAAGCCCAGTCAAAAGTTGTAGGAAATAAAAAAAAACAAAAATAGCACCAAACTTTAAAGAAATTTAGATGAACTAAGAAAACTAAACATATTTCTTCATACCAAATATTCTGTGTATCAACAAGCTCATAAGTGGTCATTTAGGAAGACACATATTTGTTAAACAGCTATCTCACCAGCATTTGTTATATTATTAAAACTGCTGTTCTAATAACTAAAAATAAATGAATACCATTGGAAAAAAAAAAGTATACTATATATGATATTCATGCTAAATGTACAGACTTAGCTGCTCTTGCCACAAAAAAATCTGTAGGATGATGGATAGGTTAATTTGCTTTACTACCTTTGTATGCAACCTTTTTACTATCTATATGTACCATATTACATCATATTGTATATTTTAAATAGACACAATAAAATTTGTTGTTGTTAAAAAAGGGGGGGGAGACTGGAACAAGATGGCGACGGCATAGGTAGACTTGTGAGATTCTCCAAACGTGAGATCCCAAAAAGACTCTTACTTCTCTTCCCCCATCCCCCAGCCCACCACCAGCTGCACTGGTGCGAGGCCCGGGGACCTTCAGTCCCATGCAGGGCCAGATACTGCGGCCCGCTGCTGCTGCTGTTCCACTGTGTGCATGGGAGTCTTGGGTCCCAGATCCCTCCCAGCTCCCTCCCTGGCTACATAGTCTCCAGCCCGGCACCCGGCACCAAGCCGCAGGTCACTCAGGGAGGCTCTAGGCGCCCACCTCTCAGAGACACCAGTCCCATTCCTGGCTGAAGTACCCTGTGGGGGGCCCAGGGCCACTCTCGCCACTCACCACCTGCTTTGGAGCTCTGAAACTCTGGGCCCACCCTGGCTCAGGCACTCAGCGCAAGACCCCAAGCTGGGGGACCCAGACAAGTGGAGAAAAACAGATCTGCAAAAACTGCCTCACCATTCTCCAGGCAGAGACTTCCATTGCCCTGCCCACTTATCAACAAACTTTACCTCAGTTCCTAAGGCAATGGTGCGAAATAGGAGACAAAGCCCCATCCCTACGCTGCAATGAAAAACAAAGGGGAGAGGCCGAAATTGGAGATCAGAGAAGTGACTTTAGTCTGATTGCTTATTTTGACTTATGATTTTATCATTGTAACTGTTGGTTTTGATCACGTTTGTTGTTTGCCTTCTGACTTACACTGCTTCTTGATTTTATTGGCCAATCTCTGTGTAGCTATCAGTACTCTTTAGAGAATCTTTCTTATGTGTCTTTCTTCACTTCTTCCCGGCCTTGTGTCTCTTTCTCACCTGTTAGTTGGTATATATATACGTTTTCCCTCTCGCTCTTCTCTCTTTCTAACTCCCTATTGACACCCCTTCCTCCATTATATTCCTCTTTTATAACCCCCTTTTTAATCTAGGGACCAAGACTACATACTCCTGAATGGACAGATTATAAGGCAGAGGGAAATAGGTTCCAGTGTGCTCATACACCTGTTCATGGATGCTAGAATCAGTATATACATTCTGAACCACAGCTTCCCTCTCAATTAAACCTCAAAACTGCAAAAAGTACAAATTTCAGCCTATGCTCCATCCTGAAAAGTGAGAAAAGCCAGAAGACCGTCATAAGGAAGAACAGGATATTGCAGAAGAGAAATAAAAGCAACCCCACCTTCCCTCAAAAACAGAATTAAAGAAGGGGAGGAAAAGGGAGAGAGAGAGAAAAATCTACACAAATGAAGAAAAACCAAAATAAGAGTATGGGTCTCTCCCAGACCCCTGGAAGGGCAGACACTGAGAAAACTGACTTCAGAATGCAAACAATGAAGAGCCCCCAGAATGAAGGGTCTCAAACTACAATCGTAGATATCAAGACAATAATGGAGAGATTAAAAAGAATTGAGGAGACACAAGAAGAAAGTAGGAAGGAGCTGATATCTGAGATAATAGTAATAAAAATACTGTGAATGAAATAAATAACAAACTGATAAGCATGGAAAACAGAATTATCCAATCAGAAGAAAGAATCTCAAAGCTTGCAGACCAAAATATAGAACTAACCCAAACTCTTAAAAACACATAAAATAAGCTCAAAAAGACAGAACAAAACCTTCAAGAGATGAGCAATTGCCTCAAGAAGCCTAACCTAAGAGTAATTGGACTTCCTGAGGCAGAAAGAGAGACAGAGACCACACTGGAACAAACTTTCCATGAGAACATTCAAGAAAACTTCCCTTATCTAATCAATGATGCAAAAATTCAAACGCAAGAGATTCAGAGAACCCCTGCAAGACAACAAATGAGAAGACCAACTCCTAGACACATAATAATTTGCCTAAACTAAGTAGACATAAAAGAAAAAATCCTAAAGGCAGCGAGAGAAAAAGACCAGATCACCTACCATGGAGGACCAATCAGAATAGCAGCAGATTTATCTACAGAAACTCTGCAGGCTAGGAGAGCTTGGAGACCTATCTTCAAAGTCCTAAAAGATAAACAATTTCAACCAAGAATAACCTACCCGGCCAAGCTAAGCTTCATCAGTGAGGGAGAATTAAAACCTTTCCCAGATATCCAATTCCTAAGAACTTATGCTGCCACCAAACCATCTCTACATGAAACACTTAAAAAAGTACTAAACACAGAAGAAAAGGAAAAAAGAACAACGTTCTTCACAAGAGTACAGGGAAAAGAATAAAATATACATGAACCAAAACCAAAAGAAAGACAAAAAAAAAAAAAACAAATGGAAGAACAACAACTCTATAAGAACTCTATGATAAGGAGGAACTCTCATTTCAATAATTAGTCTGAATGTGAATGGACTAAACACACCACTGAAAAGACATAGAATGGCAACATGGATAAAATATCACCAGGCAACAATATACTGCCTTCAAGAGACCCATCTCACTAGAAAGGACATACACAGACTCAAAGTAAGAGGATGGGAAACAAATTTTCAGGCGAATGGAACACAAAAGAAAGGAGGAGTCACAATCCTAATTTCAGACAAAATGCCATTTAGGCTACCAAAATAAAAGAGATACAGAGGGCCACTACATAATGATAAAAGGTTCACTCCATCAACAAGAAATATCTATCCTAAACATATATGCACCGACATACGTGCACCAGCTTTCATAAAGCAACTTCTAGGAGAACTAAAGAAAGATATTGACTCTAAAACCATCATAACTGGGGACTTTAATACCCTACTCACAACCCTAGACAGATCAGCAGGAAAAAAAATCAGCAAGGAGATCCGGAACCTCAATGAGACTCTGGACCAAATGGACTTAATTGATACCTACAGAACACTCCATCCAAAGACCACAGAATACACATTCTACTCATCACTGCATGAAACATATTCTAAGATCAACCACATAATTGGGCATAAATCAAGCATAAGCAAATTTAAAAGGAGTGAAATTCTACCATGCACCTTCTCAGACCACAGTGGAGTAAAAATTGACACCAACAAGGTCCCCCCAAAACACATGAAGACATGAACACTAAACAGCATGATGCTAAACAACTCCTGGTCCAATGATGAAATTAAAACAGAGATCAAAAGATACCTGGAAACAAATGAAAATGAGGAAACATCTTACCAAAATCTCTGGGACACCATGAAAGCTGTAGTGAGAGGGGAATTTATATCCCTACAAACACACATGAAGAAAATGGAAGGAACACAAATTAACAGTCTAACAAGCCACATAAGGAGGCTGGAAAAGCAAGACCACAAAAACCCTAATTTCAGCAGGAGAATCCAGATCAACTAAATAAAAGCCCAAATCCAGGACATAGAAGACAAAAAGATAATACAAAAAATCAATGAAACAAAAAGCTGGTTCTTTGAAGGGATAAACAAGATCGATGGTCCCCTAGCTAGACTGACCAAGAGAAAACGAGAAAAAACCCAAATAAGCACAATTAGAAACACAAAAGTTGAAGTCACATCTGACCCTGAAGAAATACAAAAGATCATTACAGACTACTACGTACCCTTGTATGGAAACAAACTTGAAAACCTTAAGGAAATGGAGGACTTTCTGACATCACACAACCTACCTAGGTTGGAACAAGAAGAAATTGAGATCCCAAATAGACCAATAACAATCACAGACATCAACTATGTAATAAGAAAACTCCCTACAAAAAAAAAAAAAACTACCTGGTCCAGATGGCTTTCCAGCAGAATTCTACAAGACATTTAAGGAGGAGCTGATAACAATCCTACTAAAGGTATTCCAGGCGATTGAAAAAGATGAAACTCTTCCCAAATCATTTTATGAAGCCAACATCACATTGATACCCAAGCCAGGTAAAGATCCAACAAAGAAAGAGAACTACAGGCCAATATCTTTGATGAACATGGTTGCTAAAATTCTCAACAAGATCCTAGCAAACCAGATTCAATAATACCTCTCAAAAATCATCCATCATGACCAAGTAGGCTTTATTCCTGGGATGCAAGGCTGGTTCAACATTCGTAAAACCATAAATGTAATTAAATACATCAACAGATGTCAAAACAAAAACCACATCATTATATCATTAGATGCAGAAAAAGCTTTTGATAAAATGCAGGACCCCTCCTTGATAAAAATGCCTAGATTTTGAACATCTAGGCATTCGGGGAACATACCTCAAAATAGTAAAATCCATCTATGAGAAACCCACAGCCAGCATACTCCTAAATGGACAACAATTAGAACCATTTCCCCTGAAAACAGGAACAGGAGAAGGATGCCCACTCTCACACCTCCTGTTCAACATAGTATTGGAAGTCCTGGCTTGAGCAATCAGAGAAGATAAGGCAATCAGGGGTATCCAAATAGGAAAAGATGAAGTCAAGTTATCTCTTTTTGCAGTTGATTTGATTGTGTACCTTGAAAACGCAAGAGAATCTGTCAAAAACCTCCTTACACTGATAAAGGTCTTTGGCAAAGTCTCAGGATACAAAATAAATGTACAAAAGACAATCGCATTTCTCTACACCAATAATAAACAAACAGAAACCCAAATAAAAAACACAATTCCATTCACAATAGCCACACAAAAAATGAAATACCTTGGCATCTTCCTAACCAGAGATGTGAAAGACCTTTACAATGAAAACTACAAAACACTGCTCAAAGAAATCAAAGATGACACAAACTAGTGGAAAAATATCCCATGCTCATGGATTGGGAGAATCAACATTGTGAAGATGTCCATCTTACCTAAGGCAATCTACAAATTCAATGCAATACCCATCAAATTACCAGCGACATTCTTCTGAGACCTAGAAAAAACAACACAGGAATTCATATGGAAACACAAACATCCAAGAATAGCCAGAACAATCCTCAGCAAAGAAAAACAAAGCAGGTGGTATCACATTACCAGACTTCAAACTTTACTATAAAGCTACAATCATCAAAACAGCTTGGTATTGGTATAGGAACAGGCATATAGATCAATGGAATAGAATTTGAGATTCCAGAAGCAAAACCTCAATTTCTCAACCAACTCATCTTCGACAAGGCCTCTACCACCTACCACTGGGGAGAGGAGAACCTATTCAGTAAATGGTGCTGGGAAAACTGGCTGACCACATGCAGAAGATTGAAACAGGACCCCTATCTATCCCCATGCACAAAGGTTAACTCCAAAGGGATCAGAGACCTAAATGTAAAACCTCAAACCATAAGAACCTTAGAAAATGAAGGAAATACCCTCATGGAAATCAGAACTGGCATCCAATTCCTGAACAAAACCTGAACCCACAGGTCATAAGAGAGAGGACAGACAAATGGGACCTTATTAAACTGACAAGCTTCTGCAAAGCCAAAGAAACCATCAAGAGAGCAGGGAGACAGCCTACAAACTGGGAAAAAGTATTTGCCAACACCAGGTCTGACAAAGGCTTAACATCCTGGATCTACAAGGAACACAAACATGTGGAAAAGAAAAAAACAAACACCCCATTATAAAATGGGCAAAAGATACGAACAGACACTTCACAAAGGAAGACATCCGAGCAGCCAACAGACGCATGAAAAAATGTTCAACCTCACTAATCATCAGGGAGATGCAAATCAAAACCACACTGAGATACCACCTAACTCCAGTCAGAATGGCAATTATCAACGACTCAAAAAATAACAGATGCTGAAGAGGGTGTGGTGAAAAGGTAACACTTCTACACTGTTGGTGGGAGTGTAAACTAGTGCAACCTCTGTGGAAAGCAGTGTGGCGATTCCTAAAAGCTCTAAATATCAACCTCCCATATGACCCCGCAATCCCCCTACTGGGAATATATCCTGAAGAACTCAAATCACTCTATAAAAAAGATACCTGCACATGTATGTTTATCGCAGCATTGTTCACAATAGCAAGAACCTGGAAGCAACCATGCTGCCCACCAAAAGAGGACTGGATTAAAAAATGTGGCACAGCCGGGCTCAGTGGCTCAGCCTGTAATCCCATGCCTTTGGGAGGCTGAGGTGAGTGGACTGCCTGAGCCCGCGGGTTCGAGACCCGCCTGGGCAGGCCAGACCTTATCTCTACAATAAATCAAAAAAATTACCCGGGCGTGGTAGTGTGCACCTGTAGTTCCAGCTACTTGGGAGGCTGAGGCAGAAGGATCGCCAGAGCGCAGCAGGTCGAGGCTGCGGTGGCTGGGAGCAGCTACTGCACTCCAGTCTGGGCGACAGGTAGACTCCAACTCAAAAAAAAAAAAAATGTGGTATATATATACGATGGAATACTACACAGTCATAAAGAAGAACAAAATCATGAATTTCGCAGCAACCTGGATGGAACTAGAGTCTATAATACTGAATGACCTCTCACAGAAACAAAGATCCGAGTATCACATGTTTTCACTCATATAATGGATCTTGAACATCCAGTGTAATACTATAAGAAAATGACTGACGGTACTTGGAAACTATGGGGGGGGAGATGGGATTAACAGTAGCAAATATCTGTCTGGAGACAGGGAAACACCTCTTATCAACGGGGTGCCTGAATGAAATGTAATTGTATACCTAACACTTAACTGTACCCCACAACATCATAATAAAAAATATTGATATAAAAAAAAGGAAAAAAAGGCTAGACACTAACAAAATTTTGAAACAAAGCCAAGACTTGTATTTAGGCTGGGTCATAATCAAGGCTTATACATGTAACTTATTAAAGTGATATCCTGTTATGAGATAATAGAACCTAGTAAATTAACTGTGTTGTGATAGCAGAATGGGAGAAAGAAAGAGATTAGAGAAGACATGAGTAATAGCAATTTATTAAGGCAAGAGGTGTTACTTGTAATCCTAGATCTACCACTAGCTCTTTATGCCACCTTGGCTTAATAACTTTAATGAGTAAAATGAAGGGAAATGGACAAACAAGATCCAAATTTTTCCCTTAGATTATCAATGAGCACTAAGGCATCTAAGAACACTGAACCTCTATGACAAGGGCGTGTATATGAACACACTAGGCCATATGCATTTTTCTGGGGGAAAAAAAAACCCCATTGCTTCAAATTCCAAAGTAGGTCTGTAATCCAAACATTTTAAAATGATCTCTTAAGATCTCTTTGAATTTCAATAATGTGTACATCTTCCATTTTGAATCAGATCTTCTCTACCTTAATTTCTATCCATTATAGAGACAGTTTATATTTTTTCAAAATGTATGAATTTTAAGAGAAAAGAACAAAAAAAATTTGCATTTTGAAACATTACCTTTAAATAGTTCCTGGGTAAATGTTTGTATTTTGCCCAAGAATTGCATCTGCTGTTTGATCTTTGAACAAATACGTTGGGTCATTTTTCCATCAATATTACCTAAACAATTAAGACTAGCATCTGTTCCCTTTGTACAGTGAGGGAAGTTCTGAAAAAAAATAAAATAAAAGGTCAGATGCAGTGGCTCAAGGCTGTAATCCCAGCACTTTGGGAGGCCGAGGTAAGAAGATTGCCTGAGCTCAGGAGTTCGAGACCAGCCTGGGCAACTTAGTGAGACCTCATTTCTACAATAAATCAAAAAATAAGCCAGGCATGGTAGCACATGCCTATAGTTCCAGTCATTTGGAAGATTGAGATGGAAAGATCACCCGAGTCCAGCAGGTCAAAGTTGCAGTGGCCATGAGCATGCCACTGTCCTCCAGCCTGGGCAACAGAGTGAGACTCTGACTCAAAAAAAAAAAAAAGATAAAAGGCTTGAGCATAAACCAACCTTTCCCATGTATATATATTTATATATTATATATTATATGTGTGTAGTCATTGTACCAATTTATTAAAAGTAAAAAATCTGGGGGTTTTTTTTTAGTAATTTTAAGCAACCTTTATAGACTAGGGTAGGAATTACTTTTTTTGAAAGAAGTTTCCTGTGTTCTGAGAAGAATATTTTATTATGCATTTATCAGTCAGGTAGCAAAAAATACAAGAATTTTTGCACATTTTCAGAGAAGCCCTGAGACAGGAAAGTAATTCAAAGGTAGATACTTATGACTGTATTTCTGAAACATAAGCATTCTCTGGAGATTCTAAGAAATACCTGGGGAGGATGTTAGACTTTCATTAGTCACACATAATGGAACCTGACTGTGTTCATTGCGTCTTAAAAGGAGAGGAGTCTCACCTAAAGGACAGAAAGATGAGAACAAAAAAGCAATGATATTCTGATAAATGTTTAACAACTGGGTCTCCAGGAAAGAAATGAAAGCCATGACTTGTAGTGTTGGCTGATTTCTGAAAGACTTTCTGGGTTAATATGAGTAGAAATCAACTTGGACTGAAAAACAAAAGATAGCCCTGCTGTTAATCAGGCTGAAAGGACAAACACATAAAGTCAGCTGCAAAATTAACAGGTCATATTCCTTCTCCCAAGGTTATGCTTCAAGACATCATAATGACCCCTAAGAGTGATCACTGTTTTCTTACCCATGCCACTTTCTAGCACTCTCTGCTATTCCCAGTTGGATGCCCAATTACTACACCTTCTCACCCTTATGGCAGTAAGAAATCCCTAGTTAATCCCCATTCTAATCCTGTCACAGAAATAGCAACCAACACACAATGGCTCTTCCCTTCCCTCAGACCCTCCACAGAATCCTCTGGCAGGGATTCAACACTTAAAAAGCACGATTCTCGCCTCCCTCCTGTCAAGGATGACATTGCACAGTTCCTGCACGTGCTTTCCCTGGTTATGAGTCAGTCAATAAATCTGATTTTGTCAGACTACAGGCTGGAAGGCTCTGGCTGATTAGGCTTTAACATTTTCATGGTGTTAATACTCCCACCAAGGCTGATTTTAAACTAACTACATAACGTCCTTGAATGCAGATTTGGGAAGAGAAGACCACTCTCATTAAAGGAGGCACATCGTGTCTGCAACATACCACTGGCCTGGTTGTGATCTCAACAAGCTTGGAAGAGATATGTTCTAGTCTCCATGGTACAGCTAAGGAAACCTGTATTCATAGAGTTTACATAAATTGTTTAAAGACATGAAGCCGAGCCGGGCTCGATGGCTCAGCCTGTAATCCCGCGCCTTTGGGAGGCTGAGGTGAGTGAATTGTCTGAGCCTGCGGGTCCGAGACCCGCCTGGGCAGGCGAGACCTCATCTCTACAATAAATCAAAAAATCAGCCGGGCGTGGTAGCGCATGCCTATAATTCTGGCTACTTGGAAGGCTGAGGCGGAAGGATCCCCGGAGCCCAGCAGGTCGAGGCTGCGGTGGCCGGGAGCGGCCACTGCACTCCAGTCTGGGCGACAGAGTGAGACTCCAACTCAAAAAAAAAAAAAAAAAAAGACATGAAGCCGGTGTCAGAGCCACCGTAAATCTGTGTCTTAGGCTGGGCATGCTGACTCACATCTGTAATTCCAACACTTTGGGCGGCCGAGGTAGGAGAATCGCTTGAGCCTGGGAAATCGAGACCAGCCTGGGCAACACAGTGAGACCTTGTCGCTACAAAAAAAAATTTTTAATTTGCTGGAGAAGTGGAATGTGCTTGTGGTCCCAGCTACTCAAGAGACTAGATTGTGCCATTACACTCCAGGATGAGTGACAGAGTGAGATCTAATAAAAAAAAAATGTGTGTGTGTGTGTGTGTGTGTGTGTGTGTGTGTGTGTGTGTGTGTGTGTAGTCTTTCTGATTCAAAATGCCACGATATTTAACTAGCATCACACTTTGATGTGTTATAATGTTATCATCTGTTTTTGCAATAACTTCATGGATGTAGACCTTTTAAAGACTACATCTCATTGCTTGCATAGAGTGCACTCTATAAGTCTTCTGTATCTTCCACACAGTGCACAGCTGTGTAACACTGAGCGAAATATTTATCATCTTTAAGTCTCAGCTTCCTGATCTATAAATTGGGAACAAATATAGTGCTTATCCCATAGGGCTGTTGAATAGATTTTAACAATTAATGAATACAAGATATTTTTTAGCATGTCATTTACTTAATGAATGTTAGCTGATAAAATTATATTGTTGCACTTGTAAAGTGCTGGGTATTTGTCATTCTTATGGATATTCAATTTAATAAGATTCTGTAATTCTCGTTCAAATCACTTTCTGATTTTTATGTATAGATGAGATGATTTTTTAAAATCTTTCTGTAAACTCTGTTTCCATTATCTATTGCTACTTTACAAAATAAAGCCACAATGATGTATCGTTTTTCACATTTCTGTGGGCTGACTGGGTGGTTCTGTTCCATATAGTGTTAACTAAGGTCTCTCATATAACTATATTAGCAGGAAACTTGACTGGAGCACCATGGTTTTCTTTTAAGTTGCTTCTCACTCTACGAGGTGTCTTATCCTCCAAGGCCATTCTACATGGTGTTTCTCTCTAGCAATATAGAATAGGCTTTCTTACAATATAATATCTGAAGTCCAAGATGAGGTTTTCTGAAGGGGCAACTTGAACGTGCAAACCACAACAATCCTTGCTTGTGTCACCCTGGTTAATGTCCATTGATGACAGCAAATTACATGATCAAACCCAGCGTCCTTGTGGAAGAGGGCTATACAAGGCATTAGTATTGAGAGCCACAGTTTGGGGGAGAGAGAACAGTCTATCATTCTGTCACAGATTCCTATACAAATTCATGTCTAAACCTCTTTCAGAATCAATAAGAAGTTGCCATATAACTGATTTTATGCAAAGAGACTTTAGTCCTGTGAATAATGAAAGCAGAATTTTGACTGACTTAATGTTCCTATCAGTCTGATTCTCTATGTCAAATGTGCATGGCCCTATCATACAATGAGAATTTAGAAATAATAGCAAAGTCATTTTAATGAACTAGAGAACTGCTTATAACCCCATAAGTATCAATTTTATTCTACCTCTTAATGCACTAAAAAAAGTGTCATAGATTATGATAATCATTCATCTAACTACACACACACATAACATCATCATTAGGTTTGCCATTGTAACAATTACATTTGTATTAACATTTTCTTCCTGAAATTTCCATTTGAAAGCCAATGGCAATTTTATTTTGAAATCAGTTCTAACTATAAATGACTCCACTACATTTTTTGTTCTGAAGTCAATCTCCTCTGACAAAAGCTGGCCTATCTAACTTTTTCTTGTTCTTTTCCTCTGCTATTCTAAGGTTGAAAAAGAAAACGTCATTTCAAGATGGAGAGCTGTTATTGTATGTCTATCATAATTATACATAAGATTCAATTACATTGCTCTAAAATATTCATTGCAAATTTGTGATTTAAAGATATTTCATTTCTATTCATATGTAGTTCCCATTCTCACAGTATAAATATTTACAGTTAATTATGGAAAATTTCACAGATTAATTCCAGTAGCATGAAAATATATTAATAAATTTGCATTAATAAGTAATTCCATAAAAAATTATCTTGAAGTGGGAAAAAGAGGCATGTCACCTAACTATGACAGCCACTGCTTAAGTTTTGGGGTGTCTTCATTATCAAAATGTTTGCAAAAATCATATGCTTTAGTAGAATTTACAAAAGGAAGATATCTTATCTTGGGACCTCTGTCTCTTTCTACTCTGAATTTATTCTAATTGCATGTCCCCTCAGGTAGGGTGGTGTTGAAATGGCTATAGCATTTTTAGAATCTGGTAAGAATAAGTTAAGTCAGGGCTACATTTAGTTTGGGTTTTCTGGGATATGTTTATGTGGTTTGCAGCTACCTCAATATATAGTCAAGTCACTGCCAGTCATCCCAGTATAGGTAAGCTTTCAGAAATATATCTTTCCCATAAATGCTACATACACTCACACAACACGCTCAGACCAGAGGTCCTATCTCCACATGAATGCACCTTACAGTGTTTGGTATGGAAGTTTATGTTAATGGAAGGGAAACACAATTTGAAATGTATGAACTAAGTTGCCTTTCTATTCTAAAGGGCAACCCAAAACATACACCCAAAAAACTGTAAGGGGGAAGAAAGTAATAAACACGTATATCAGGCAATTAGTTAATACAAAGTATATGTTTTCTTTCCAGATTTTGTTAGGTTTACAATATTCGTCAGCTTTTAAAATTGTGTAAATTGTTATGGTTACTTTTCTTATTCTAAATAAATATTTGATTAACATGTAATTTATTATTAGTACTTCTATATTCTCTTCTTAAAGAAAGAGCCTGAAACTGTACAAATAAAACCTGAGCCTGCTTCCAACAGAAACTAACTTCTGATACTGTGAAATAGTCTCCTGTTTGAGCAGTTGAGTTCTTGGACTATAATAAAATCATGTTGAGTAAATTCTTTACTCATTTTGTGGTTTCCGTTTTTCTTCTCTTTACTCATGAAGACTGATTCACTTGTATATGAAATGTGACTTTAGTCTCATACTTTCACTTTAAACTCCAACATGTAAGAATATAAATGAATTTTGGCCAGAGGTAGATCATTAATCATGATTGGCTGATTGTATGAGTCAGTGTTCTCCAGAGAAGCAGAACCAATAGGAGAGAGAGCTATATAGAGAAGAGAAAGAGAAATTAATTTTAAGAAATTGGCTCATGCAATTGTGAAGCCTGGCCAGTCCAAAATCTGAAGGGTGTCCTGGCGGGCTCAGCACCCAAGGAAGAGCTTATGTTGCAGCTCTGAAGGCAGACTGCAGGCAGAATTTCCTCTTCCTTGTGGGAGTCAATATTTTTGTTCTTAAGGAATTCAACTGATAGAGTGAGGCCCACCACATTACAGAAGGTAATCTACTTTACTCAGAGTCTACTGACTTAAATGTTAATCTCATCTAAAAAACACCTTTGGGCCAGGTACAGTGGTTTACACCTGTGATCCCAGTGCTTTAGAAAGCCAAGGTGGGAGGATTGCTTGAGACCAGGAGATCAAGACCAGCCTGGGCAACATATGAATACCTTGTCTCTACAAAAAGAATTTTTTGTTTTTAATTTACTAGAAGCACACACCTGTAGTCCCAACTAATCAGGAGGCTAAGACAGGAGGCTCTCCTGAGTTCAGGAGTTTGAGATTACAGTGAGTTGTAATCATACCACTGCACTACAACTTCGGTGGCAGAAGAATAGCCTGACTTTATGGGGGAAAAAGTAATCCTTCACAGCAACAGCTCAACTAATGTTTGACCATATATCTGGAAACCACGGCCTTGCCAAGTTGACACATAAAATTAACCATCATACTGATGACAACAGTGAAAATGAGGAAGCCGCTTTATTAAATTGACCTAAATTCTGACATGAAAATATATAAAGGGAGACCTCAAAAAAACCAGAATTATTTTTTGGAGAGTGGACCCCTTGTGATACAGGCTTTCCCCACTAAGTAAATGTTCTAGGAACCCATCGACATGAGTGTACCAGCAAGTATTGTTGTGAGAGGCTCCATTCAGCTTTGGTGCATTTGTTTGTTGGTTGGTTTGTTTTGGAGATTCTTTCAGCGCATTTGCTCATTTCATGATGGATGATTTATGAGCACACCTTCCTATACCATGGTGAGTATTCAGCAGTTTTTAACCAAGAACAGCATAATCCCCATGTCCCACCCTCCCTATTCATCTGATCTTAGCCAGAAAGACCTATTTTGTTTCCCCAGATGAAAAAAGTCCTCAAAGGGAAACGTTGTGCTGATGTGAAAGAGGTGAAACAAAAAAACAGCAGAATCACTAAGAGGCATCACAATTGACGAGCTCAAAAACTGTTGTAAGCAGTGGAAAAAGCACCTCCATAGGTGTATGGCATCAAACAAACACAGAGTACTTTTAAGGTGACTGACATTTAAACGTGTGAATAAATACACAATTTTTTACAAATAAATTCCGGGCTGTTTGGGGAGGGTCTCCCCTCATAATGCTATATTCTATTTGTTTGTGGGGAAAGTGGAGTTTATAAAATTGAGTGCAAAATTAATAAATAAAGGACTGGATAAAGCAATCTTTATCTAGATGGCAGAAAAACACATGAGGGCTTGCTCTAGATACAGAACACACACAAAAAAAAATTTTGTCCAGGTTATGAGGTTGGTTCAGACCCTAGAACATGCCTAGAAAAAGAAGACTACTTTTCATTGTATTTCCTTTAATCTCTTAGAGAATTTCCAAAAAACAAAGAGATCATAACCATGTGAAGCAAGGTCCTCTATAGTTCTATTATTCTGCAACTCTGTTTGATATTATTAAATGAGATTTAGAAGAGATGAGGAGGAAATGTTGAAAGCAAAAGACTCGGCAATAACTACATTAGGTGTGTTAGTGATATATGCTGCCTTTTATCTTAAAGAGCCTATTTTTAAAATTATCACCCAAAAAACACAGCTTTGAGAGGCAAAGGGGGTTTTTCAATCAGACATTCATCACACCATAGTTCAGAATAATGGATTCCCTCAACAATGTTTTCAAAAACCGCTTATAAAGTGTCTCTTGCTTTTGGTAACTCTTAACAAGTGCTTAAAGAAGTTAAACACAAAATGATCCCCCTTTGTGATCCAAATCTTCAACATTTTGATAATGGAACTCATGAGGTAAAAAACAACTTTAAATGAATTTTATTAGATGACATGTCATACTTAGCCTCTTAGCAACAGTCATTGCTAAGTAGAAATTATGACTCCAAAATTCCAATGTTCTTGTTAAGAGATTTATGGGCTTTTTGTTCAGATTTCTTCTGACAAATATCACTCTCTTCATGTCACTGTGCAATTTAATATGATGCAGTAGCGTCATATTGTCTGTCAAATCTAGCCTCCAAACATTTTCTCCTGTTAGTCTCTAACTTGATTCCGCTCTGTGTTCTAGTAAGAGTCTGTCTGGACGTCTCTGTTCTCTTATACTTTATTCACTCTCTGGCATATATGTCCTATTTCTTTATTCTATTCCAAATAAAATACCTCATTCTAAGGTCATATCATGTCTTAACCCCTTAATAAATCAAAGTGCAAACAAAAGGACAATCAAGATCATCTTAAAACATTTGAAATTTACAGCTGTGATAGTCAAACCATGCTTTTGCAAACCATTGGTTTTTCTCAAACTGATCGGAGATTTTTTTATATGAGATATTTTAACTACTAAAATTTTAATATTGGAAGTCTTTTCCTAAACTGCATTTTTTAAAAATGTAATTAGCAGATACAATTTTGATGCTAAATAATTTGTTTTACATATTTAAAGCAATTCTTTAATATCAGCTAGTATTCACCAGATAAAATAGATGTCCATAAACAAGTATTAATGAAAATTGAAAAAATATTTATTTTATCTTCTGGAAGATACTGTCACTAAATTTTACACGAGCATTCTCCTCTCTTGAAAGGAAAATCTATCACAATAACACATCAGCTTTCTGATTACCCATAATATTGCCCAAAGAAACATTTCTGATATCTCTGTTAGTTCTACCAAATTGAATTTCTTTATCTGACATTCTAGTGCTAGCCCTCGGCCTTCACATCCCCACCAGATGATCACCACCACACAAGACCATGTAGAAACAGTCCCTTCCAGCCCACCCTCACCCCTCCTTCTGGAAATGCAACATGAATTCTGTATTTATCCAATTGTAAGTTCCTCAGATCTATGGAGTGTGGCTCCACTTCTTTTGTATGCTCCACACCAACTATCACATTACCAGCATATCAGAGACGCTTACTGGATATTTATGGCATTGCTATTTCTGCCATAGCACCCTCCCTCCTTAGACAATCTACGAGTCTTCACCTCGCTACCCACACAGCCATACATGTCTTCACAGAACCAATCCCAGCTGCTAATCTTTCCATCAAAACCAAAGGGTAATTGGAGACCCATGTTTTATTTGTGGTTCCCAAGCGTCTCCAGGTGCTATCTTCACTCTTACCTTCTAAAAAGGAAGCAACAGAAAATGATGCCCTCACTCACCTCCTTCCTGGAAACTAGATCTCTGGAAACCGAGTGCACTGGCTGGGAGCAAGAACAACAGCATCAAGAGTATCAGCAAGCCGGGCTCGGTGGCTCAGCCTGTAATCCCGCGCCTTTGGGAGGCTGAGGTGAGTGGATTGCCTGAGCCCGCGGGTTCGAGGCCCGCCTGGGCAGGGAGACCTCATCTCTACAATAAATCAAAAAATCAGCTGGGCGTGGTAGCGCATGCCTGTAATTCCGGCTACTTGGAAGGCTGAGGCGGAAGGATCGCCGGAGCCCAGCAGGTCGAGGCTGTGGTGACCGGGAACGGCCACTGCACTCCAGTCTGGGCGACAGAGTGAGGCTCCAACTCAAAAAAAAAAGAGTATCAGCAATAGTAACCATCTTTATTCGTGCTTCATTTGCATCAGACATTTGTGCTAAGCACTCCACGAGGACCAGCTCGTGTATTCCTCTTAATACATCGGTGAAGTAGGTTCTATAACTAGATCACTGTTTTCCATAAACTTTAGAGTGAGGCAGACATGAAAAAGAGAAGGAAGGTGCCTAAGAAGAACTTGCAGTGAGGACGAGGAGGAAATAGCAGTCTTTTTTTTTTAACTTTATTTTTAGAGAAAAAGTCTTGCTCTATTGGCCACATTGAAGTGCGGTGGCTCAATAGTAGCTCACGGTCGCCTTGAATTCCTTGACTCAAGCAATCCTCTCACCTCAGTCTCCCAAATGGCTGGAACTACAGGTGCACACCACCACACTTGGCTAGTTTTTTAAATTTTTTGTAAAGACTGGGTCTTGCTACATTGCCCAGGCTGGTCTTGCGTTCCTTGCCTCACGATCCTCCTGCCTTGCCTTTCAAAGCACTGGGATTACAGGCATGCGCCATTGCAACCAGCCAAAACAGCAGACTTGATGATTAAACCCCAGTCAGGCAAGAGTCCCAGCTGATCCCACCAGAGGTCAGTGATGCCTTCCAGGATCATCTGCTCTTTGCCCCCTTACTTTAGTGCTGCTCAAGAAAAAGGAAATCTTTTGCATAAATTGGGTAAGTGAACCTAGATTAATTGAAACTGTTTCCATTAATAGATGAACGGGGCATTCATTATAAAATTTAATTCCAGTTATGGAAAAAAATATGTGCAGTTCTTGTGCACCTGTATTTGTGGACCTAGGTAATAATAATATTGCTCCTTTGGGTCTGGAAAAAGTAAATAGAAACGTTTAAACAAAACTGAAATTTAGACATTCAGATGCCTAGTCAAGATTGTGCAGATATTCAGTGATGATGTCTGGATTTGAAGTCATACGGTCTGATTCCAAAATTCTCTCTTTCTTCCAGAAATTATGTCCTTTCTGTGTATCCCTGGGTCACCAAGAAAAGGTGTAAATATATCTGGATCACAGCACTGTTTGATAGAAAAATAATTCAAGGTAGATACATATTTTAAATTGTCTAGTAGTCACATTTTTTAAAGTAAAAAGAAATAGGCAAAATTAATTTTAATATTTAAATATATATCCAAAATATTACAGTTTTAATATGTTACAAATATTTTTAAATTTTCAGTAAAGTATTCTACTTTTTTATGCAAAAGTCTTCAAATTCTGGTGTGTATTTTATCAATTCTTAGCCACATTTTAATTTAACAGCTACACGTGGTTACTGCATTGGAAGGTGTTGCCCTTGATAAGAGAGCAAAGTGATGCTTTAAATTCATTTTTAAAAGACACTTTATGACCCCCATTCATGTTTCCCCAGACACTCCTTCCATTGGGCACAGCAGGAAACACAGGCCTCCAGTTTGTCTTTCCCGGAACTTTATTTTCCTAGCTAAAAACAAAACAAACAAACAAAAAAACCTCAGATTTCTAGGAGTATTAATACCAAGCTTAGTATTTTATTTTAGTAAGATACTTTTCAGTTTAATTTTTCTTCTCTCATCTTTATTAACAGCTTTACTGAGGAATAACTGATATACAAAAACGTACTTGTATTTAGTGAGAAAATTTTTATTTTGCTTTAATAAGAGCAAATGTTCATCAAGCATTTACTACAAGTCCCTTACAATCTTAGGTTTTAATTGAGGAACTCATCTAAGTCTTGCAACCTCTGAGGTAGGCACTACTATGGGATATTATTTATCTCATGTCATAATATGAGAAAATTGAGGTTTGGAGAATTGAGAGAACTTGTCCAAGAAGATTCAGCTAGAAAGTAGGGGCATCCAAATTCGAAACTAGGCAGGCTGTCTCTACTTAGCAACACTGTCTTCATGGCTATCTAACTGTGACTTGTAGATTTGTATTGTTGGGGCATAAAATGCTAGAGGCAGAGATGAGGAGGTGCTAGGAGCATTTTAATATAATTACCTTAAAAAATAGAAAAACCAAAAAAGTATATATGCAGATTTCTGGCTAGTCAGTCAACCTCGTTAGATAATGCCTCCTTACTTCGATAGGCATTTGTTTGACTATTGGGTCTCTCGTACACTTAATATTTGTAAACCACAAGCTTTATAATAATTTGATAGTGAGCTATGATCATGCCACTGCACTCTAGCCTGGGCAACAGAGCAAGACCTTGACTCATAATAATAATAATAATAATTTGGCATAATGTTTGCTGAACACATCACAAAGTGGGAGTACTTTATAAAATAGAATTATGTGAGACAACTTAATTTTTAGTATTATACTTTCATGATGCTTTCAAGGACTTTGAAACTATACCCAGCATTTCCATGGATGTACTCTCTCCTAAAGAGCAACTTGTGGAGTATTTTGGATTTATGAGGCTGCCAGCATTTTCCCTCTAAAGATATTCCTTTCCCTTAACCTGGCCACCCCCATCCACTCTCACCCTCATCACCATTAATTAACATGGAGAGAATTCAATATGGCGAGACAGCAAGCTTAAAATATATCTTTTCTGGACTCAGATACATCTGAGCATCTCTGGAGAAGGGATGAATCAGAGTCACAAGGAATCTGTTTGAAAAGAGAGGAAAACCTTTAGGCAAAGAAAGAGAAGTGAAACTCACTGCATTATCTAATAAAAATGCCTTGAGTCAAGAGTGGGAGGAGAGATAGAAAGTGAGTGTGGCTCATCTTGTTCTGTGACTTCTCCTCTTGCTCATAAGGTCTCACTTTCTTCCAGGGACCTGAGGGGAGGAGCCTTTAGCATAAATATGAGAGCTTCCTAGCTCAGAGATCCTAGACACTGAACACACAAATCAGTACTGCCTTGGAAACTTTAGAAGACCATAATATAAGACTGGGAATTTTCCCCACTTGGAAATAAAACCAGAACAAATCTAAGAAGTCAAAGAACAGAGTGAAGCCTTGGCATACCTAGTGCTCTAGCACATCAGCAGTGACCAAGACATCTTTAGCCACGGAGCAAAGCCCCAGTGGCCTCAGCCAGATTCAGCAAGGCAGGAGCCAGTATTGAAATTTCTCAAAGAACTAAAAATAGAAAAAAAGAACTACTTTTTTTTTTTTTGGTGAGTGTCTCTGTTGCCCAGGCTGAATTGCAGTGGCAAAACCACAGCTTACCACAGCCTCCACTTTTTAGGCTCAGGCAAGCCTTCCACTTCAGCCCCTTGATTAGCTGGGACTATAGGCCCACATCACCAAGCCCAGCTATTGTTTTTATTTTTTTGTGGAGACGAGGTCTCGCTATGTGTTTAGGCTGGCTTTGATCTCCTGGGCTCAAGTAATCCTCCCACCTACAGCCTCCCAAAGCACTGGGATTAAATGCGACAGCCACCAAACCCAGCCTAGAGCTACCATTCTATCCAACAATCCCACTTCTGGGTATCTACCTAAGGGAAAAGAAATCATTGTATATCAAAAAATACACCCACACTCATATGTTTATTACAGCACTGTTTAAAGCAGCAAAGATACGGAATCAACCTAAGTGTCTATCAACAGAGGATTGGATAGAGAAAATATGAGATAGATAGATAGATATACACCCACTATGGAATACTACTCAGCCATTAAAAAAGAATGAAATCGTGTTTCTTACAGCAACATGGATAGAGCTAGAGACCACTATCCTAAGTGAACTAACTAGAAACAAAGTAAAAAATTGCATGTTCTCACTTATAAGTGGGAGCTAATCCATGGGTACACAGGCATACAGAGTGGAATAAAGGACACTGGAGATTCAAACGGTTAGAAGTTTGGGACAGAGAGTGAGGGTTAAAAAAATTACCTATTTTTGTAATTAAATGATAAAAAATTAATGGTAAAATTACCTCTGTGCCTACTGGGTACAATGTTCACTACTTGGGCGATGCGTTCACTCAAAGCCCAGATTTCATCAACTATGCAATATATGCATGGAAGAAATCTGCACTTGTTCCCCATACATGTATCTACAAATTCTTTTTTGATGTTAACTCATAATTTTAGACTTGTCAAACAAGACAACACAAACAAGACAGGGGCAGCAGCCTCATGACCACACACTTGGAACCAACTTACACATACACAAACAAGAAACACCAGGCAGCCTGTGCATCACAGAGCCTGGGCAAAGAAAGGAAAGTGTTTGTGAAGTGGTTGAGAAAACTCAGTCTGAGCCCCTGTGAGAATTTATGGGTACTCCCAGAAATAGTTGAAACAAGGAGACCTGTGGCAGCCGCAGGTTCCACGCGGGCAGGTATAGAATCAGAGAAATAATCTACAGGACCATGGCTGTGAGCCTAATTTTTTCCTAGCTGTGTGTGGTCTGGGCAGGGGTTACACTCCGGCTCATTAAGCCTCATTAGCACATTAGCACTGTGCTAATCCCACTCCAGCTATTCAGGCGCCAGCTCATCGTAAATGCTCAATGATTGCTCAATTAATTTTTCCTGACCTCAAGAAGAAAAATTAATGTGTCAGTGGAGGACAGACTGAGGAGGATGGGCCAAAGGAGAACACTGTTGTGAGAGACGCTGGAAAGGAATGGGCAGTAGGATGAATCATGGGATTGTGTCCGAGGACCCATCTGCAGTGGCAGACTGCCATGGTTCCAGTGACCATGGTGGGTCCTGACCCTGGACCTGGAAAAAGAAAGGCTGAACAGAAGGCTCCCTATAGTCAGGTTCTAAATTTGGAAGGAAGGAAGCAGAGATGATTGGTATTCTGGCAATTAACTATTATCAACACAAATGAGAACCAACAATTCCATGTAACAAATCAAAAATTTAACAGGAATTTCACTGCTTATTGAGAGTTTTTTTTAACTGTCTCGTGTTTGTTTTAATAGAAATTTATCTCACTTCTTCAATCGTGTAGCTGAGCAAGAAGTGAGTCATACTGTTTCAGAAATTCAAATCATTTTGCATAAGTAAATGAGAAAATGATCCGTTGTTTCAAACTTCCCTAAACAAACTACACCGTACGACGGAGCTGCCAATAAGACTAACACCAAGGGCATCTTTCCACAAGAGGGCGCCAGAAGCTGCCATTCCGTAATATCTGCAGAGAACTCGTGAAGGTTTCTGAGTTTGATGACAAAGTTAAAGACGGGAAAGAACCAAATAAAAAGCAATGGGTAGACTTATCTGGTTCACTTGCTTGCTTTATGCTAATACTCAGATAGTATTGAGTTCTCCATAGTGATTTAGCATGTTAAGTATGTAAATAGCAGCATCTGAGCAAGGGAGATAGTGGTATCATTCTACTTGAAATTGCCTTACTTACAGTAAGGTTTTTTTAATAGCTTTTTCTCCACTCAAAGGGGAACTAAAAATGGTGTTTCAATTACTAGAATCTCTGGTACATGTCCTTTTAAGCAATTGCCAAATTGTAATTTGGCATGTCCTTTTAAGCAATTGCAATTACATAAAACAATAGAAAGCATAACAAGGTGTCTACCATGGTGTATCATTGTTAATTTGCTAAACAATGCCAATTTTAGGGGTTCGGGTTTGAATTGAAACTGTAATGTAGACTACAGAGGGTTTTAGAATATTCTATTATGAAAAGAGAGAGCAACAAGGTTGTTTTTAAAAGGGAGAGGGACAAAATTGGATTGCAAACTACAGTAGAAATTGATTTAATTTTATTTTAGCAAAGGTAAATGGTACTGAGAAACTGAGCCCAACTATTTTCAGCAGGAAAATACGAAATTGATTATTCTTATGACAAATGCACATAGCATAATCTGATTCATATTATTCAGTCTCTCACAAGTGTATTTAGTTACTCATATGTAAATGGCAGGAAAGTTAATGAATTTATTCTTTCGCTGTACCTTGTATTTCTCCTTTCAGCACTTAAAATTGTAACCTGAACATTACACCCTTTATTATGGAAGAATGGGGTAGTACAGTCCATAGTTCTAAAGTCTTGTGAGCTAGTCAAGCAGACCCACAAAATTTAAAAGAATAAGCAGATAGCTCAGGCTAGAGCAACATGTTGAACCCCTGCAAAATCCACAGGGCAGTGGAAACTTGGAGTGGATTTCATATTCAATTCATCTCTCAGTGTATTCATTTTCTATTGCCACATACTGCAATTAATTATCCTAACACACAGTGTCGTCTCAAAACAACACAGATTTATTATCTCATCATTTCTTTGGGTCCGGAATTCAGGAAAATCTTAGGTGGAGATTGGCTCAGGGTCTCTTGTGAGGTTGTAGGCTAGATATCAGCCAAATCTGAAGGCTTGATTATGGCAGGTGAATTCACCTCCAGGATTGCTCACTTACATGACTATTGGAGGAGGTCTCAGTTCCTCACCTGTGGACCACTCCATACAGCTGCTTGAGCGTCCTCACAACATGACGCCTGGCTTCTCTAAGAGAGCAAAGCATATGCCACATGTCTCTCATGTCCTAGTCTCAAAAGACAAAGCTTGTCATTTCCACAATATCCTATTGGTTACACAGGTCGGCCCTTTTCAGCGTTGGAGGAGACTACATAAGGACATAAATACCAAGAGGCTAGAAACACTGAGGGCTGTCTCAAAAGCTGGTACCACACCCAGCTCCCGTATACAAGAAGTTTATGGCATCCCCATATGACCAACTCAGATGTAGGCAGAAAAATGTCTCTGCCAGGGACCCTTTTCTGTCTCCTTCCTCCCACAGCATCTATAACCCTCTTTATATCCTTTTTCTCCTTGCCCTCGTCCCTTCCAACCAGACTCCCCTAGTCTCTAGTTGGATCCCTCCTTGTGTAGGTCTTCACATTCCATTCCCAAGTTGTTCTGGAGATTTTTCAGTTGCTGAGGGCAGAAGAGATAAGAGGAAAATATCTTCACTTGGGTCAGTCTTTCAGACTCTCAGTATAAAGCATCAGCTTCTTCATACGACCAAGATTAATATATTTTACTCTCTTTTAGTGAATCCTTTGCACTTTATTATTCTAAAGGATATCTGTCTCCTCATTGAGTCAAATTTCCCTAAATCCTGTTTTCTTGGCCTTAATATGAGTCAGACTCCCTGTGGAGCAGGTGTTGGGGAGATGTGAGGAGATGTGTGGATTGCCACACCACTGCAATCCATAACTCATATGTCAATTACCCTGCCTCATAAAATGCAAGCTATGCAAATGCAGACAGTGACTACTTAGGAGAAGATTAGAGACTCATTGAAGAGGGGGTATCAAGTGAATTCAAGGAAGAGAGTGCCATGATGTCTCCCTACACTTGCTGCACAGGAGAAGAAAATGGGGTGCTGCCCTCCAAAGCAAGCCAAGTATAGGGGCTCCTAAGGGGATCGCTCAGGGATGAAAGTTTTCTGCAGGAGATAGTTCACTCCTCAAGTGGAAGTTTTCTGAATGGCAAAAATAAGTAGGTATTTTCATGAGAGTACCAGGGTGAGTTCTGATATCCATCTCCAGGTGTTCAGAAGCAGATGTGAAGATACAGACTAGGGCCCTAAAGGAATCTGTAAGCAGGAGACAGTGAGGACAGCCCACAATGGCAGGACAAGGGGAAAGACTAGCAGGTGGAATGACCTGTACTTCCAGTGATCAGCTAGTCCTGGATGCACGAGTTTTCCCATTTTCTATCTCTTCTGCCTGCCTGGGAAGGAAGTTTCTAGTGCTAGAGAAAGAACTGGGATAAGGAGATTGGAAAGCATCAACCAGTAAGAGTACTGCAAGCACCAGGAAACTACAGTGCAGAGATCCCTGTGGGTGGAGAGGAAGACAGAGAACACACAAAGTCATCCCACAAGAGAACTAACAGTAGTCACCTGCCAAGGTAAAGAGCAATCAACATCCAAAACAACAGCCCCAGAAAAATAATAACAATAATTACCCAGTAATAAGGAACCCAGTAAACATACTCAGTAACATCTAACAACTTTTGAGTAAATACTTTACATCAATTAATTTAAATAATCCTAAGAACCATAAATCATTATGAAAACAAAATTATTATTGAGATTTACAAGTGAGGAAGAGACACTATGGAGATATACAAGGTCACGGAATTAGTGGGTGGTAGGGAATTCCATCCCAGGTCTCTGATTCCGGGTTCCATGATCTTAAACGGGTGAGCTTTATTTCCTTCCTTTTTTATCCCTTTACCTCTCATCACACGTTCTGCCCTCCACCTGGACACTGGAAGCAGCAATGAGTGGAGACATGGGACGTGATTTGAAATAAAGAGATTGAAAGAGCAATTAACACCACCTCCGTGCCACCCACATCCTTAATTCTTCAAAAATAGCATCAGGGCTGAGCCTAAAAGGAAAAAACTTTGTTGGCTCATGCTTATAATCTCAGCACTTTGTGAGACCGAGGTGAGAAGACTGCCTGAACTCAGAAGTTCGAAACCAGCCTGAGCAATATGGCAAGACCTCGTCTCTACAATAAATCACGAAATTATCCAGGGGTGGTGGCACATGCCTGTAGTTCCAGCTACTCGGGAGGCTGAGGCAGAAGGATTACCTGAGCTCAGGAGGTCGAGGCTGCTGCAGTAGCGTGTATTGTGCCATTACACCCCAGCTGGGTGACAGAGTAAGAACTTTAAAGATTAGAATGTTGGCTTAGAATGGATTTTTAAATACTAGTTAATGACTGACAAATTACAAGCATTAAAAAAATGCTTTTAAAAATGCTATTAAATTGCAGGGAATAGCAGGTCTAAAAATCACGTGTGATATATGGTGGCAGAAAAATAAAGCTATTCTCTGATCATTTACTACTAAATCCAGAGCATTCAATGTATACTTCACTTTTATAGCCGCTTTGAATAGTTTGAAACTACAAAGTTGTGCTTTATCCTTCTGCCATGCAGATCAATAGAATTAACTCACCAAGGTGTGGCCAAGGTTAATGTTAACCAAAAGTATATCAAAATATAAGCCTGGAAAGATCTTGGGAAGTCATCTATTTTTTGCTTTCAACATTCTGTGTTAAGTCTAAACTTATAATGAAAATGTTTGGGCACACAATATAAATAAAATACAAAGGAAAATGATTAATTGCTATAGAAGTTTTCAAAGAGTAATTGAAGTTTAATGATGATGACACAAAATAATGAACTAATAGAATACTTACATATTTTCTCAAAAATGTACAACTTCAAAAGCTCTCAACTTATAAAATTGTGCTTCCTTATTGATTCATCCTTTTACTTCAATATTGGCAGAACAATAAATGACTCAAAACAGTCAAAGCTGTAGGATAAATGGCAAAATATTCTAACTTCAAAAACCACAACTTAGAGAAGTTTGTAATAAGTTGGACAAATAACTTTTCTTTTTCTTCTACCCCCAAATATAAATCATTCTGGAAGATGAAACAGATTTTCCAAAGACAATTTCCTTTCTAGCAGGTTACACATAAAAAACTCTCTCAATAGCTGAGGAAAAAAATATGTGTCAGGAACATTGATATTTTGGACCAGATTGTTTTTACCCTACTCATTATTAGGAGTCATGAAAAAAAACTTTTAGCAGTACTTTTTGATTGAGTAATTGAATTTTCTAAGACATTTCACATATAAAGAGTGGTCTCAACAAAAAACCCTTGTTAGAAAACCTAAATTGTTCACAGAGTCTTTAAAGTTGAATAATCTTAGGAAGGAGGTAATCTCTAGATGAGAACAGAAGCAATTTCAAGGAGCCAAAACCCTCAACAATGGCTCCATCTGGGTTTCGTAATTGTGCTCACAGAGGGCACAAAAATAACAGTTACCTCATTTTGCTTCCTTCCTGACTTTATTATAATTTTCAAATTGTATATGCTTTTCCAAGATTAATTTTATCATCAGTTCCCCGTTTTTAAATGAAGACAAAATTAAAGGGAACAAATCCAGCTTTTTAACCTAACAGCAATAAAATCAGAAATTCTGATTTGTAATTCATCTTGGGTGAACTCTGGATATTTGTATTTTTTTAAAATAGTCTCCCTGGAATGAGAACCACTACTCTGGTTCATTTGCATATGCAGATATGGTTTGTTTTTCCTTTACTAAAAAGACCTTAAGTCCAAACCAAAAGAGTAGATAAATGTAAACCTCCAGTTAAATCTACAAGCAGAGTCTGCCTTTAAGTTCCAACATTCCTGCAATTCTGCAACTCTGTCGTTTTCTGATCATTCACTGTAATTTTCCCAGTATAATATAGATCTAAATTTCATAAATTAGGCCTAAGTGGAATTTAAGAACTGTTTTTTAAACCATTAAGCATATTAAGTACCTAGACCAAGCATGGTGGCTTATGTCTGTAATCCCAGCAGTCTGGAAGGCTGAGGCAGGAGGATCACTTGAGCCCAGGAGTTCAAGACCATCCTAGGCAACATAGGAAGACTTTGACTCTACCAAAAAAAAGAAAATCAAAAAATTAGCAGAGCATGGTGGCACATACCTGTAGGACCCAACTACTCAAGAGGCTGGGGCAGGAGGATGGTTTGAGCCCAGAAAACCAAGACTGCCGTGAGCGGTGATTGTGCCACTGCACTACACAGCCTGGGCGACAAAGTGAGACTCCAACAAGAAAGAAAGGAAGGAAGGAAGGGGGAAGAGTGGGGCGGGGAGAGAGAGAGAGAGAGAGAGAGAGACAGGAGGAAGGAAGGAAGGAAGGAAGGAAGGAAGGAAGGAAGGAAGGAAGGAAGGAAGGAAGGAAGAAAAAGAAAGTTTTAAAAATACAATAATGGCCAAGAGAGACATGGAAATTGGGTAGAAAAAAAAGCATTTTTCATTTTTTTAAATATAACGATGTTTTTTCAGTCAGCAAGTCCATTCAGCTCTTTATCTGGCTGCTGATCTAAAAAGTTAAATATCAGTATTAATGCTTTTATTCAACAAGAATGACAGTTAATATTTAGTAAGATTTATATTACCACTTATGCTTTTTCTCATTCCATGGCAAATCTATGAGTCAGAGCATTCCTGTTTTATAGACTGACAAACTGAGGATCAAAAATATTTAATAAATTTTTCAGTTTCAAAAAGCAAGATTATGGCAAAGGCAAGACCAAATTCTTAAATTCCTAACACTAGCTTCATCTTTAATATAATGTTAAGATATATATGTCAAATGTAGACTTACTCTCAGTAATTATATTAGCCCATTCTCTGTTGATTACAACAGAATGCCTAAAACTGGATGATTTATAAAGAATAGAAGTGTATAAAGAAATGTGTTTCTTATAATTCCAGAGGCTGACAAGTCCCAGGTAAAGGGGCCACATCTAATAAAAGCTTTCTTGCTGATGGGGATTCTCTGAAGGGTCCTGAGGTGGGGAAGGCATCACATGGACAGGGAGTTCAGTGTGCTGAGGTACTCAGGTCTCTCTCCTCTTCTTATAAAGCCACCAGCCCCATTTCCATTAACCCACTAACCCATTAATCCATTAATCCATTCATAAAGGCAAGGATCTCATGACACAATCACTCCTTAAAGATCCTACCTCTCAATACTGCCACATTGGGGATTATATTTCAACTTGAGTTTTAAGGTGGACAAATATTCAAACTATAGCAGTAATTGATCAAGCAACAAGTATTTATTATTTGCCTAACACTGCATCATCAGTTCTCATAAGGGTGCAAAGAAGTAGCAATGCATGACCTCATGGAATTTAAAGTCTGGTTAGGTCTTGATAAATTAACTATCTAATTTTAGTTAGTGTTACATTTTAAATTCTTATTTTTTAAGTTAATACCTTCAATGACCGATGCAGTCAAACAAAAATGTGAGAAATACTACAGGACTAATAATGCATTCTTCAGCAAATAAAAAAAAAAGAAAAAGGAGGGAGAGAAACCTATAGATTAAAAATTGTTTCAAAAAATGTAATTTGTAGTCCTTATATAGTTTCTAATTTGAATTAATCTACTAGGAAAATGTGAACATTGTGTGAACATTTAATCACAGCAAGGAATCATCGGTCATTTCTTCAGGAGTAATAATGGCATTTTAATCACATTTTAAAAAAATAATTCTCAAATTTCAGAGATTAAAATTAAAAGGTTAGCAGCCAGTTAATAGTAGCTATTATATGTAATGAACATTCCATATGCTCTAAGGACTGTCCTAAATTTATTACATGTATTATCTCATTTAAAACTTATAACCCTAAACACTGGGTACCTTCACTAAAGAAAATCTGAGGATTAGAATCCTTAAAGACAACACCCAGAATCATAGAGCTAGCAAATGTCTGAGCAAATACTTGAATCCAGGTCTATCTGATTAGAAAGTTCATTCCTTAAGCACTATGTCTGCAGTTAATTGTGTTTTTATGTTCTGCAAGGTGCTGTGTTTTTAAAGGTAGAAGAAATAAGGAAATTTTGTAATTTTCTTTTTGAAACCAGAGCAATCAAAACTTTCACTGCTACTGAGTATATAAGAAATATCTCACAAAGAGCAAATCAGATTTTCTTTTGATTGCCTCTGTAAGGAATTTGAGGAATTTCTTTAGGGGAGGCAGCAACATTGTTCTTCTCCCAAATTGGTTCTATAAATTCAGCAAGTGAGTGAACACATTCAAGAACAAGGGATGTGGCAGAACAGGCATTTAAATCACTTCAACTTCAGAATGCTTTGTACTCTCTGAATTCTTTTGATCATTAAGCCAGCAGCAAGTGGATGTCTAAGTTCGAACATTTTGAGAAATATTTTCCAGAGAGTTTGTAAGAAATACGACTTCTTTGAACTGAATGAATTTTCTTCAATAACTTATTTGAAGGCAGATGAGCCAGTGCTCCAAGGATGAATATAGTGAATCCTTCATGAGATCTTAGAAAATAATTGGATGTGGTTAAACTTGAGGAGTAGAGAGACAGAATTGGAGAGATAATATTTAGAGATATGGAAGCAGCAGTGTCTCTCAGATAAACTTATTTGTCCTAATATCTCTCCCATGGAGGAGAGCTGTATGAGCTAATACTAAAACATTTTAAAATGTGGAAGGGATCAAAAACTATTGCCTGATCTCCCATCAGTTCCTCATCTCCACATTTATACCAGAGTATGCACCATTCAGCTCCACAGTGCTGTGCATATGCAATACTTCATATTTGAAAAATGTGTGCAAGAAAAGAAATAGCACAAGTACATTATAATCATCCTGTGGTTCCAGCTACTGGCTCTTTCCTTTGCCTCTAGCAAAAGAAGAATTTGCAAGTTAAAGAAAGTGCTTATCCTTTTAGTACCCTCCTTAGATAATAAAATGAGTTATCAAAGATGCCCTGAAATTTAAAATTGGGAATATTTAGAAATCATCTAGTCAAACCTTCTTGTTTTGCATGTAGAAAAAGTAACCTCAAAGAGGGTTTTATTTCTTTTTTTATATTCTATTTTAAAGATACGGGATACAAATCAGGATTAAGTACATAAGTGGTCTATGTACACGTGAAGTTTGGGCCTTCCATTGGTCCTCACTTCGCCTGGTTTAGGATCAGGTAGTGGTTATGAGTACCCCCTCTCCTGGCAGTGTCCCATTGACTGTCAATCCCTCTGTTGTAGTATTATGATAAATGTTCAGGGAACATTTATGAGTGAGAACAGGTGGTACTCAGTTCTTTGTTTCTGTGATAGATCACTGAGTATGATAGACGCTAAATCCATTCAAGTTGCTGCAACATCCATAATTTTGTCCTTCTTTATGGCTGTGTAATATTCCATCATGTATACGTACCACTTTTTTTTATTCAGTTCACTTTCATTGAGTAGCATGGTCTTTTTCATGTTTTTGCTATTGTGAACAGTGCTTCAGTAAACATGTGTGTGCAGGTATCTTTTTTGTAGAAAGATTTGAGTTCTTCCAGGTATATTCCCAGAAGGGGAATTGCTGGGTTGTATAGAAGGTCAATTTCTAGATCTTTTAGAAATTGCCATAATGTTTTCCACGGAGGTTGTAATGATTTACACACTCACCAACAGTATAGAAGTGTTCCCTTTTCCATGCATCCTCTCCAGCATCTGTTGTTTTTTGAGTCATTAATGATGATCATCCTGACTGGAGTTAGGTGGTATCTTAGTGTGGTTTTGATTGCATTTCTTTGATGATTAGTGAGGCTGAGCATCTTTTCATATATCTGTTAGCTGCTCGTATGTCTTCTTTTAAGAAGTGTCTGTTCATGTCTTTTGCCCTCTTTTTATTTATTTATTTATTTATTTATTTATTTATTTATTTATTTATTTATTTATTGAGTTAGAGTCTCACTCTGTCGCCCAGATTGGAGTGCAGTGGCCACTCCTGGCCACCGCAGCCTTGACCTGCTGGGCTCCGGCGATCCTTCTGCCTCAACCTTCCAAGTAGCTGGAACTACAGGCGCGCACTACCACGCCCAGCTAATTTTTTGATTTATTGTAGAGATGAGGTCTCGCCACGTTGCCCAGGCGGGGTCTCGAACCCGCGGGCTCAGGCAATCCACTCACCTCAGCCTCCCAAGATGTGGGATTACAGGCTGAGCCACCGAGCCCGGCTTGCCCTCTTTTTAATAGCGCTGTTTGTTTTTTGCCTATCGGCACATTTGAGTTCCTTGTAGATCCTGGATGTCAGGCCTTTGTCAATATACAGTTGACAAATATATTTTCCCATTCTATGAACGGTCTCCTGGCTCTCTTGATCGTTTCTTTGGCTTTGCAAAAGCCTTTCAGTTTGATGAGGTCCCACTTGTCTATCTTATTTCTTATGGCATGGGCACTTGGGGTTATGATTCAGGAATTGGTTGCCCATTCCAACTTTCTCGAGGGTGTCTCCTGCATTTTCTAAGATTCTTATAGTTTGAGGTCTTTGATCCATCTAGAGTTGGTTTTTGTGTATGATGATAGGTAGGGGTCCTGTTTCATCCTTCTGCATGTGGTGAGCCAGTTTTTCCAGCACTATTTACTAAGATTCTCCACTCCCCCAGTGGCTGTTGGTGGAGGCTTTGTCAAAGATGAGTTGGTTGAGAAATTGAGGATTTGCTTCCAAGATCTCTTCTCTGTTCTGGTCTATATGCCTGTTCTTGTACCAATATCAGGCCATTTTGATTATTGTAGCATTATAATAAAGTTTAAGGTCTGTAAATGTGATACTTCCTGCTTTGTTTCTTTTGTTGAGTATCATTTTAGCTATTCATGGTCGTTTGTGTTTCTATATGAATTTCTGTATTGTCTCTTCCAGGTCTGAGAGGAATTATACTGGTAATTTAATGGGTATTGCGTTAAATCTGTAGCTTTCCTTTGGTAGGATGGACATCTTAACAATGCTGATTCTTTCAATCCATAAGCATGGAATATTTTTCCATGTGTTTGTGTCATCTTTGATTTCTTTGAGCAGTGTTTTCTAGTTTTCATCGTAAAGATCTTTCACTTCTCTGGTTAGGAAGATACCAGGGCTTTTTTTTTTTTTTTTTTTTTTTGGTGGCTATTGTGAATGGGATTGTGCTTTTTATTTGGTTCTTTGCCTGTTTGCTGTTGGTGTATAAAAATGCAACTGTCTTTTCCACATTGACTTTGTATCCTGAAATTTTTTTTAAGTTGAATCTGCCATATATTACACATTTACAGACTTTTTTGTCAAAAATATTTTTAATATATTTTGAGGTTTTTCTGTCAAAAATTATTTATCAAATAATTTGCCTTTGGTAATAATAGAGCTGGTTAATAAAAGATCTGGACCTAGAAGCAAAACCTCCTTACTCCCCAGAGCCATTTTCGAGCAAGTGACTACCTGCATATGTTGGGAAATTATACTTAGACCGTCAGGATAACTGTACACATTTAAGTTAAAAATTACTTTATGACATAAATGATATCCCATGGGATGAAAGACTCAAAATCTCATTTATGACATGAGAATAACTCAGTTCTTAAATATATTTTTCTCCATTTCAAAGCAAAAACATTAGTGACAAGCATAGAAAATATTTTGAAAGGACTATAAAGAAGTGATAGCCTCCTTTAGAAGTAACGCATATCAAGTCATTCTATGAAAAAGGCAAGCATTGGGTATTGTGTGCACTTTAAAGTATTCTTTCAGCAGGAAAATCCTTTGAGAAAGTCCTGTAATTTAGCATTTCTGAACAATACTGGATTGTTCATATCAAAGTTCATGTGATATTTTGATTTTTTAACCTCCAGCTGGATTCAGAATCCTGAAGGTATATTAAATTTCATCTAATTTAAAAATCTACAAGAAATAATCCTATAAAACAGTGAACACTAAAGTGGTAATGAGCAAAGTATTGCAGATAGAGTTATACCAAGAAGCAAAGCCAATTAAAGTCTATTATCATCATCTCCAATATCAGTCTTTGAATGTAATAGAAAGAATATTTTTTGAAAAGACATAATTTACCGCAGTATATAAAAATATTAAATTATATATCTTTTTTAAAAATTTTGCCCTAAATATATAGAATAAACCAAATAATTATCTTAACTTACCAAACCATTTACATCTGTAATAAATGCATGTGAGAAATAGCAAAATAGTAACAAATCTGAAAGTTAGACCTTCCACAAAATGAAATCAAGAGTAATTAAAATGTAATGGATGAAAATGATCATGTCAAAAACATAAAGGAGCTGATCTGAAGACACTCCCTCTGGCCAAATTTGGGATAATTTAACATCAAAATAATAATACTGCTAATGAGTTATAATGCATTCAAAAACTTTATCAGTCATATTAACAAGGAAAAATGAGAGACAGAAGAGTTAAAGTTAGCTTGGCAAAGTATTAACAATTGGTAAATCTAAATTTAAAAGATATATAAGAATTCATATGGTCAAAACAGCTTAAACCTAATCAATTTTATTGACATTATTTTTATCTTTTAAGAAAAAGAATATTATAGAAAAGAATGGAGTTGTCTGCTGTTTGTTATCCAAGAAAAGAATTTGGAAAGCCTAATTTGAGTGGCTCTTTGTTTCTAGCACTTTCTGGAAGACACAGTCTAACAGATATAAAACTTTGTATTAATATGACACTTAAACCACCATTATGAAAATTAGTATGCCAAGTACCAAATATGGTTACACAAGTCATTTAAATAATCTGATTCTCTGCTCCTAAAGACAACTGTATAGATTTGGGTGGGGTTAAAGGAGAAGAAGAACCATGTTGACTAATCAATATGCTCTACTTGGCAGATATATTTGTATTGACATTCCGACTGCTATGTCAGTCTTCTTTGTTTTAGTGAGCATACATGTAAATATGCATAGGTGATTAGGGAAAAAATGTGTCTCTGGATTTTCAGACATGCAGACATGGGCAATAGAACAAAGATTTAATAGACATCAGATTTTTTTTCAACTAGGGCCTTTATTTTGCTGCAAAATATATCTGAAATGACATGGAAACAAGGTAATTATTTCAGTAAGAGACTGCTGTGAGAGGATGAGAGACAATATTTTATGTTATAAACACTTTCAGGAAAAGGCAAAAGAACTTTGACACACTTTCCTGCAGGAAATAATAATTCTCAGTCAGTAGTAGAGATCTCAACAAGACAACTTTTTCAACCCTCATCTGTGTGTTCTTTTGGGAGATCTTCAATTCCCACAGATGAGTGAGTTGAAATTAATTCATTCAACCAACATTTGTTCAGAGTCTGTTGTGTATGTTCCTACTTTATGGAGGTTTTGTTGTGTGGTCTGTAATTTATTGTAAAATTCTTCAAAATGAATGGCAACATAATTTCCTTTCACAGAGGCCCTAGACTCTCAAACTGCACTTGATTTCTTGTATTACACTGGCATAACCCAATGCATCAAATTATTTCAGTTTCCAGCACATCACCAGAAGACAAACTAGAGAGGCCCTTAATGACAAATCCAGGTATTATCAAATCTAAGTCAATCTTACAACTAACTAAAATTTTCTAAAAGTGATTTCCTGCCAAGTATGCTAGATCCTTGGTATTTATCCTGTAACACATGTTGTCATATAAAGAGAGTGCCATGATCTGTCTGAATACGCAAGGAGAGTGTTAGTGGTAGCAGGGTGGAAAGTAACAGAAATCAGCATTGGAATATGACTAATTTGTGGGAATCATCTCAGCACCAAATAAATATTATAAATGAAGTCACAATACAAAATAGAAATGATGGAATTCCATGGGAATATCCTGGCAGGAATAGAACACAGTAAATGAATCAAGAGCATCCTTACAAGTAAATATAATAAATAGAATAAGAACAGTGATTAGTATGTTTCCAGATACTAAGAGGAATTTACATAACAAGAAACAAATAAGAAATTAAATGCACTATAGTGATTTTTCCCAGACAGCCATTTTGGCACAAATACAATGGGAATTCTTTGTTAAATTGATAGAATATGCATTATAAAGCAGCCATATTGGACAAGACCAATTAGAGTTTTGAAAACAGATATATGTCCAGTGAACTATCTCTAAATTGTTCAAACAAAGGAATTAATATCTATTCTATCTTTTTTAGAAA
The DNA here is from genome assembly GCA_027257055.1 of Cephalopachus bancanus. NCBI lineage: Eukaryota > Metazoa > Chordata > Mammalia > Primates > Tarsiidae > Cephalopachus > Cephalopachus bancanus. Next base: position 6,730,875 of record JAPVLO010000024.1, on the reverse strand, counting down.
AAACTGTGATCTAGAGCATTAAATAGCCCCAGTTGATGAGGGAATAGTCTACTTGACAGATGAAAGCCAGTTAATAACTGTGAAATAAATAACAGAGTTATAAATATAACTATTTGCCCTGATGAGATTATTAATTCAGCCAACTCTTAGCAATGGGTGTTAAAAAAAAAAAAGGGCAAATGGCTGTTGATGAGCTGGAAATTCACATAGTTCCATCCACAAAATGTAGGTCCCAATCTGAGAAACATAGCTTTGTAATGAAAGAATCAGACTTTCATTCCTCTAATCCTATGGCCCAAATTTAAGATTCTCCACTGGTGGAACAACCAGACATTTCAGGCATTAATGTGATACAATATAAAGTATACAATATCATCTATGATTTTAACTTTGGCAAAAATGTTTAATGTGAGTTTTAAAAACTCTTTAGATTTGACTTTTAGATAACAAAGATAAAGAAACAAAACATCACCACAAGAAAAAGATCAAACAGCATAAGACACTCTCATTCAAAGACAACTAGGAGGACTTCAGTAAGTCAGACTGTCATCATAAAAGGTACTTTTGAAAAATGGAAGAGACTCAAGTATTTAACAAGACATGTTCATCATTCATCCTAATACTATAAGAATAGGACTGACAGTGGTGGGAAACTATGGAGGGGAGGGGAAGGGAGATGGGATTAACGGTAGTCAATATCTGTCTGGGGATGGGGAGACACCCCTTATCAACAAGGGTTCCCTGAACGAAGCATATTTGTATACCTAACCCTTAACTGTACCCCACAATATCAAAAAAAAAATACTGATATTAAAAAAAAAAGATATGTCCATACTGGATCTTGATTCAGACAGATCACCTACAATAGGAGAAATTGAAATATGGACTAGGAGTTCTGGTAAGATGGCGATGGCATAGGTGGACTTGTGAAATTCTCTGAACATGAGTTCCCAAAAAGACTCCTACTTTTCTTCCCATATCCCCCTGCCCACCGCCAGCTGCACTGGTCCAAGGCCCAGGGACCTTCGATCCCATGCAGGGCCAGATATTGCGACCTCTGGCTGCTGCTATTCCACCATATGTGACTCCTGCCTGTGTGGGAGTCTTGTGTCTTGGCTCCCTCCCTGGCTACATCGTCTCTCACCCAGCACCCAGCACCAAGCAACCAGTCACTCAGGGAGGCTCTGAGCACCCACCCCTCAGAGACACAGTCCCATTCCTGGCTAAAGTACCCTGTGGGGAGCCCAGGGCCACTCTCACCACTCACCACCTGCCCTTTGGAGCTTTGGAGACCTGGAGCTCTGGGCCCACCCGGGCTGAGGCACTCAGCATGCGACTCCAAGCTTAGGGACGCAGACAAGTGGAGAGAAACAATCTGCAAAAGTGAAACTGCCACCTTGGCCATTCTCCAGGAAGAGATTTGCATTACCCCGCCCACCTATCAGCAACCCCCACCTCGGTTCCTAAGGTAACATTGCTAAACAGGAGACAAAGCCCCACCCCTACGCTGAATCAGACAAAACCAACTAAGCATTGCAAGCCACCCAGGCAGCAGGCTAAAAAAAAAATAAACCCAAACTACAAGTAAATCTAGCTGCCTACAACAAAAAACAAAGGGGAGAGGCTGGAGATCAGAGCTGAAGTGACCTTAGTCTGATCTCTTATTTTGACTGTTGATTTTATCATTTTGACTGTTTGTTTTGATCACTTTTGTTGTTTGCCTTCTGACTTACACTGTTTAAGGATTTTATTGGTCTGTCTCTGTGTAGCTACCAGTATTCTTTAGGGAATTTTTCTTACGTGTTTTTTTTCACTTCTCTCTGGCCTTGTGTATCTTTCTCACCTGTTAGTTGGTATGTATGTCTGTTTTCCCTCTCACTCTTCTTTCTTTCTAACTTCCTATTGACACCCCTTCCTCCATTATTTTCCTCTTTTATACCTCCGTTTAATCTAGGGACCAAGCCTATATACCACTGCATGGACAGATTGTAAGGCAGTGGGAAACAGGATCCAGTGTGCTCATACACCTGTTAGTGGATGCTAGAATCAGCATATACATTCTGAACCTCAGCTTCCCCCTCAATTAAACCTCAAAACTGCAAAAAGTACAGCCCGCAGCCCACACTCCAACCTCAAAAGTGAACAAAGTCAGAAGACCCTCATAAGGAAGAACAGGATATTGCACAAGTGAAACAAAAGCAACCCAACTTCCCTCAAAAATAGAATTAAAGAAGGGGAGGGAAAGGGAGAGAGAGAGAAATATCTACACAAATGAAGAAAAACCAAAAGAAGAGTACGAGTCTCTCCCAGACCCCTGGGAAGGCAGACACTGAGAAACTGACTTCGGAAAGCAAACAATGAAGAGCCCCCAGAATGAAGGGTCTCAAACTACAAACCTAGATATCAAGACAATAATGGAGAGATTAAAAAGAATTGAGGAGACACAAGAAGAAACTAGGAAGGAGCTGATATCTGAGATAACAGTAATAAAAAATACTGTGAATGAAATAAATAACAAACTGATAAGCATGGAAAACAGAATTACCCAAGCAGAAAAAAGAATCTCAGAGCTTGCAGACCAAAATATAGAACTAACCCAAACTCTTAAAAACACAGAAAATAAGCTCAAAAAGACAGAACAAAACTTTCAAGAGATGAGCAATTACTTCAAGAGACCGAACCTAAGAGTAATTGGCCTTCCTGAGGCAGAAAGAGAGACAGAGACCACACTGGAATAAACTTTCCATGAGATCATTCAAGAAAACTTCCCTTATCTAATCAGTGATGCAAAAATTCAAACACAAGAGATTCAGAGAACCCCTGCAAGACAACAAATGAGAAGACCAACTCCTAGACACATAATAATTCACCTAAACAAAGTAGGCATAAAAGAAAAAATCCTAAAGGCAACAAGAGAAAAAGGCCAGATCACCTACCATAGAAGACCAATTAGAATAGTAGCAGATTTATCTACAGAAACTCTGCAAGCTAGGAGAGCTGGAGCCCTATCTTCAAAATCCTAAAAGATAAACAAATTCAACAAAGAATAACCTACCTGGCCAAGCTAAGCTTCATCAGTGAGGGAGAATTAAAATCTTTCCCAGATATCCAGTGCCTAAGAACTTACGCTGCCACCAAACCACCTCTACATGAAACACTTAAGAAAGTACTAAACACAGAAGAAAAGGAAAAAAGAACAACGTTCTTCACAAGAGTACAGGAAAAAGAATAAAACACACACGAACCATTCCCAAAACCAAAAGAAAGACAAAAAAAATCAAGTGGAAGAACAACAACTCTATAAGAACTCTATGATAGGGATGAACTCTCACATTTCAATAATTAGCCTGAATGTGAATGGACTAAACACACCACTGAAAGGACATAGAATGGCAAAATGGATAAAATATCACCAGGCAACAATATAGTGCCTTCAAGAGACCCATCTCACTAGAAAGGACATGCACAGACTCAAAGTAAGAAGATGGGAAACAAATTTTAAGGCAGATGGAACACAGAAGAAAGGAGGAGTCACGATCCTAATTTCAGACAAAATACCATTTAAGCTATCAAAAATTTAAAGATACAGAGGGCCACTACATAATGATAAAAGGTTCACTCCACCAACAAGAAATATCTATCTTAAACATATATGCACCCAACATAGGTGCGCCAACTTTCATAAAGGAACTTCTAGGAAAACTAAAGAAAGATATTGACTCTAACACCATCATAACTGGGGACTTTAATACCCCACTCACAACCCTAGACAGATCATCAGGACAAAAAATCAGCAAGGAGATCCAGAAACTCAATGTGACTCTGGACCAAATGGACTTAATTGATACCTTCAGAACACTCCATCCAAAGACCACAGAATACACATTCTACTCATCACCGCATGGAACATATTCTAAGATCTACCACATACTTGGCCATAAAACAAGCATAAGCAAATTTTAAAAGACCAAAATTTTACCATGAACCTTCTCGGACCACAGTGGAATAAAAATTAAAATTAACAACAACAAGGTCCCCCCAAAACCCACAAAGACATAGACACTAAACAGCATGATGCTAAACAGCTCCTGAGTCAATGATGAAATCAAAACCAAGATTAAAAGATACCTGGAAACAAATGAAAATGAAGAAACATCTTGCCAAAATCCTTGGTACGCCATGAAAGCTGTAGTAAGAGGGGAATTTATATCCCTACACACGCAGATGAAGAAAATGGAAGGATCACAAATTAACAGCCTAACAAGCCACCTAAGGAAGCTGAAAAAGCAAGACCACAAAAACCCTAATTTCAGCAGAAGAATCCAGATCACCAAAATAAAAGCCCAAATTCAGGACATAGAAGACAAAAAGATAATACAAAAAATCAATGAAGCAAAAAGCCGGTTCTTCAAAAGGATAAACGAGATCGATGGTCCCCTAGCTAGACTGACCAAGAAAAAACGAGAAAAAAACCAAATAAGCACAATCAGAAACACAAAGATGAATTCACATCTGACCCTGAAGAAATACAAAAGATCATTAGCGACTACTACGTACACTTGAATGGAAACAAACTTGAAAACCTTAAGGAAATGGAGGACTTTCTGACATCACACAACTTGCCCAGGTTGAAAAAAGAAGAAATTGAGACCCTAAATAGACCATAACAATCAAGGAAATTGACTATGTAATAAGAAAATTACCTACAAACAAACAAAAAAAAGCCCTGGACCAGACGGCTTTCCAGCAGAATTCTGTTTTTGGTTTTTTTTTGGTTTTTTTTTTTGTTTTGAGTTGGAGTCTCACTCTGTTACCCAGACTGGAGTGCAGTGGCCGCTCCCGGCCACCGCAGCCTTGACCTGCTGGGATCCAGCGATCCTTCTGCCTCAGCCTTCCAAGTAGCCGGAATTACAGGCATGCGCTACCACGCCTGGCTGATTTTTTTGATTTTTATTGTAGAGATGAGGTCTCGCTGCCCAGGCGGGTCTCAAACCTGCGGGCTCAGGCAATCCACTCACTTCAGCCTCCCAAAGGCGTGGGATTACAGGCTGAGCCACCGAGCCCGGCTCCAGCAGAATTCTATAAGACATTTAAGGAGGAGCTGATACCAATCCTACTGAAGGTATTCCAGGTTATTGAAAAAGATGGAACTCTCCCCAAATCATTTTACGAAGCCAACATCGCATTGATACCCAAGCCAAATAGAGATCCAACAAAGAAAGAACTACAGGCCAATATCTTTGATGAACATAGATGCTAAAATTCTCAACAAGATCCTAGCAAACCGGATTCAACAATACATCTCAAACATCATCCATCATGACCAAGTAGGCTTCATCCCTGGGATGAAAGGCTAGTTCAACATTCGTAAAACCATAAACATAATTAAATACATCAACAGATGTCCAAACAAAAACGACATGATTATATCATTAGATGCAGAAAAAGCTTTTGATAAAATCCTGCACCCCTTTCTGATAAAAAGCCTCGAACATCTAGGCATATGGGGAACATACCTCAAAATAGTAAAAGCCATCTACGAGAAACCCACAGCCAGCATACTCCCAAATGGACAAAAATTGGAACCATTTCCTCTGAAAACAGGAACAAGACAAAGATGCCCACTCTCACCCCTCCTGTTCAACTATTGGAAGTCCTGGCTCGAGCAATCAGAGAAGAGAAGGCAATCAGGAGTATCCAAACAGGAAAAGGGGAAGTCAAGTTATCTCTCTTTGCAGACGATATGATTGTGTACCTTGAAAACCCAAGAGAATCTGTCAGAAACCTCCGTACACAAATAAAGACCTTTGGCAAAGTCTCAGGATATAAAATAAATGTGCAAAAGACAATCACATCTCTCTACACTAATAATAAACAAACAGAAACCCAAATAAAAAGCACAATTCCGTTCACAATAGCCACACAAAAAATGAAATACCTTGGCATCTTCCTAACCAGAGATGTGAAAGAACTTTACAATGAAAACTACAAAACACTGCTCAAAGAAATCAAAGATGACACAAACAAGTGGAAAAATATTCCATGCTCATGGATTGGAAGAATCAACATTGTGAAGATGTCCATCTTACCTAAGGCAATCTACAAATTCAATGCAATACCCATCAAATTACCAGCAACATTCTTCTCAGACCTAGAAAAAACAACACAGGAATTCATATGGAAACATAAACGACCAAGAATAGCCAGAACAATCCTCAGCAAAAAAAAAAAATCAGGTGGTATCACATTACCAGACTTCAAACTTTACTATAAAGCTACAATCGTCAAAACAGCTTGGTAATGGTATAGGAACAGGCATATAGATCAATGGAATAGAATTGAGATTCCAGAAGCAAAACCTCAATTTCTCAACCAACTCATCTTCGACAAAGTCTCCACCACCTACCACTGGGGAGAGGAGAACCTATTCAGTAAATGGTGCTGGGAAAACTGGCTGACCACATGCAGAAGATTGAAACAGGACCCCTATCTATCCCCATGCACAAAGGTTAACTCCAAAGGGATCAGAGACCTAAATGTAAAACCTCAAACCATAAGAACCTTAGAAAATGAAGAAAATACCCTCATGGAAATCGGAACTGGCATCCAATTCCTGAACGAAACCCGAAACCTACAGGTCATAAGAGAGAAGATAGACAAGTGGGACCTTATTAAACTGACAAGTTTACAGCTTCTGCAAAGTCAAAGAAACCATCAAAAAGCAGGGAGACAGCCTACAGACTGGGAAAAAGTATTTGCCAATACCAGGTCTGACAAAGGCTTAACATCTTGGATCTACAAGGAACTCAAACGTGCTGAAAAGAAAAAAACAAACAACACCATTATAAAATAGGCAAAAGATATGAATAGACACTCCACAAAGGAAGATGTCCAAGCAGCCAACAGACACATGAAGAAATGTTCAACCTCACTAATCATCAGGGAGATGCAAATCAAAACCACACTGAGATACCACCTAACTGCAGTCAGAACAGCAATTATCAACAACTCAAAAAATAACAGGTGTAGGAGAGGGTGTGGCGAAAAGGGAACACTTCCACACTGTTGGAGGGAGTAAACTAGTGCAACCTCTGTGGAAAGCAGTGTGGTGATTCCTAAAAGCTCTAAATATCAACCTCCCATATGACCCTGCAATCCCCCTGCTGGGAATATATCCTGAAGAACTCAAATCACTCTATAAAAAAGATACCTGCACACATATGTTTATCTCAGCATTGTTCACAATAGCAAGAACCTGGAAGCAACCATGCTGTCCATCAAAAGAGGACTGAATTTTAAAAATGTGGTACATATACATGATTGAATACTACACAGCCATAAAAAAGAGCAAAATTATGAATTTCGCAGCAACCTGGATGGAACTAGAGTCTATAATACTGAGTGACCTCTCACAGAAACAATGATCTGAGTATCACATTTTCTCACTCATATAGTGGACCTTGAACATCCAATGTAATACTATAAGAAAATGACTGACAGTAGTGGGAAACTATGGTGGGATTAAGGGTAGTAAATATGGGAAGATGGGATTAACGGTAGTAAATATCTGTCTGGGGACGGGGAAACACCTCTTATCAACGAGGGTGCCTGAACGACACGTATTTTTATACCTAACTCCTAACTGTACCCCACAATATCATAATAAAAAATACTGATTATAAATAAATAAATAAATATGGACTGGGTATTATATGATGTTAACAAACTAATAATTTGTCAGGTGTGAAATAATTTAATTTTGGCTATGTATGTAGAGTGTTTTTAAAGCAACATATTGTATTAGGGTGAAATGTTATATTTATTTTAAGTAAAAAGATCAATATAGACAATGTACATACACAGAAGCTTTAATCTCAAGTCATAAGCAGAATACTTACACAGTAAGTCCCCTACATACACAGCATTAAGCTGCAAATTTTTAGACGTAAAAATGCGTTCACATGTCCAATCATATAAATATCTGCTGCACGCTGTCATGTGCTGTACTGTAAGTCTTTAAATGTTTTCTTTATTTTATGTGTTTGTTATATTATTTGTGTGAAAAGTATTATAAACCTATTACAAAACAGTATTATATAGCCTATTGTGTTAGTTGGGTATGAAATTGAACTTATAAACGAACTCTCAGAACAAAACTCATTCGTATGCTGGGGACTTACTGTACCAGTGATAGTTAGCATTTGGAAGATTATTCAAGAGCCCTTCAAAAGTAGCTGCTCCTAGCTTCAACTGTCTCTATCTCCTGTCACCCAAGTATTTATTAATTGACGTAATATATGTTAGAAATTATTGTGCATTGGTGAAATGACTGGTGTTCAAGGTATGTGAATTAGCTAGAAATATTTTGTAGGTATACTGATCCTAAATTCTGCTGCTATGATACTATTGTATCGGCCTTGTGTAAAACTTCCACGTAAGTTGCTTGTCAGAGGACTGAAAAAAGAAAGGAAGCTGGACTTCTCTGACAATACAGATAAGGGATATAACTGTATTATGTTTGCATGCTAATAAATGTTGGTTGAGTTTAAAATTCAGTCTCAGGCTAGCTTTATTTCTTTCATTATATAGCATATCATTCATATCCAGGTTGTGGGAAAGAGACATATAGAATCTACCTACATCTATTAGAAGTTGTCAACTATCTAACTACCAAAGGAACCTAACTGTGAATGGCCAGCACAGCTAATGTCAGTTTGAGATAGAGTCTAATGGACTGCAATAGAGGCAATATCAGGCACCCAGATGTGCAAACACTGTGCAGAGTGCAAAAACTCACTGTGTTGGCTAAACAGGAAATTGTTTTCAAGGAGTTTACATTATGTAAGACAAAACTCATGACCACAAAACTTCCGTTTTTCCATTTTTCTCTCATTTACATTAAAGGAACTTTTAGAAAATAATGAACTATTCTTTCATTTAATTTTGCATATAAAACTAAAATGTGGATATCTATTCTTAACCCAAAACTTAATGTTTAATTTAACTTTTAACTAGTTTAATTCCCAACCCCTTGCCTTTTGCTTTTCCCTACAAGAGTATCATATCCCCTAAAATAGATTATAATAATACATAAGATATTAAACCTAAAATTTCCAGAGAAATGAAAAAGCAAAGGATGTTTCAGAGGATTTCAGGTTTTGTCTTATTAGTTGATCATAAATCATTGCTTGCCATTTACATGCTAATTCTGAATAAAGCCAAGGAAAAAAAAAGGTAAGGTCTTTTGTTCTAAAAAAGCATTCCTGGTACTGAATCTTGTCAAAGTAGCTCCAGCTTTGTGAAAGCATAAAAGGAGAAAGAAACTGCTTAATACTGAGTTCATTCAGGACTTGACACTCTTGCCGAGTAAGCAATATATTTTTTAAAATCAAAGGTCAAATGTCAAACCTTTCTGTCCAAGTGATAATTTTTTTAAGATTCCCTAGTCACAATTTGTTAGAGTATTGTGGCTTTCAATATTTTCTATTACTAACACTTAATGCATGAAGTAATTTATATAAATGAACAATATGTTTTATATTCTTTTAATTTGGAACTAATTACATGGTATTTAAATACAAATTTGCTTCTATTTTATGTACTAGGACTATTCCTGAAAAATTATCCAAGCATTAAATATTTGTGGAGTATACATTTTAACTTCACAAGTCCTTTCTTAAAATAATAGCATCTAAAATATACAATGAAAAAATATGCAATAGGAAAAACCATTCATGCTAAGTTGTGAGTGCTTTCATATATTAACTTTATGTTTGAATGTCTTTCATGTGCACTTGGAATTTCTAAATAAGGTGACACAAAGATTTTAAGACTCATTATTTCAGCTAAAGAAGGAGAAATTTAAACTTGTTGATATTTATTATAGAAAGCCTTGGGTCAAAATTATCAATATGCTATTGTTTCATTTCTTCTAAGGACATTTGCAAAGTTAGGATTGATAAGGCTAACTGGGGAAAAGTTAACATATTTCCTCTAAGATAACATCGCTGTCATTCATGTTGCTTCTTCTCTCAGTAAAGGGTGGTGCCATGAGATATGACCATGTCGAACTTTTCTCCAGAGCTAAGAAAGAACAGAAGTGGCTCAGATTTCCCAATCCTATTCTATTAAAAATTTGTTTCCCTGAAGACTAAATCCTAATTACTAACATTTGCAAAAACACCTAAGAAAAATTAAGTATGAAACACTCTGTCAAGAAACACAGAAAAGTGGGTGCCTTAGTCTGTTTGAGCTGCTACAACAAAATGTCATAAACTGGATAGCTTATAAAGCAAGCGCCCCCAGCTTGTGGGAACTGGGCTGAACAGCTGGATGTGAACAGGCCAAGAAAGGAAGTTTCATCTGTAATTACAGCTGCTCCCCATTGCTCACATTACCGTCTGAGCTCTGCCTCCTCTCAGAAAAGCCTGCTTCCATTTCCAACATTGTATCTTTGTGAAGCAGGGTTTTCTGCGGTGACAGCAACCAAACTGTGATTACAGAGTAGACTAGCCATAAGCAACATACTTCAGGTATCACAGTCTTCCATCACCCCCAGATGGGACCTCCTAGTTACAGGAAAACAAGCTCAGGGCGCCCACTGTTTCTGCATTATGATGAGTTGTATAATTATTTCTTTATATATTACAATGTAATAATAATAGAAATAAAGTGCACAATAAATGTAAAGTGCTTGAATCATTCCAAATTCATCCTCCCAACCCAGCCTGGTCCGTGTAAAAACTGCCTTCCCTGAAACCAGTCCCTGGTTCCAAAAAGGTTGGTGACTGCTGTTATGAAGAATAAGCATTTATTTCTCACAGTTATGGAGGCTGTAAAGCACAAGACCAAGGCACCGGTAGATTTGGTGACTGGTGATGACCTGCTTCCAGGTTCATAGAAACAACACTGTCTCACTGAATTCTCATGCAGAGAGTAAGACAAGGCAGTTCTCTAGGATCTCTTTTACAAAAGCACTAATCCCATTCATGAGGGAAGAGCCCTAGTGACCTATCATCTCCCAAAATGTCTCTTCTCTTAATAGCATCATTTTGGGGGTTAGAATTTCAGCATACAAATGGGGGGTGGGGAGCAAAAACACTTAGACCGTAAGGGTGGATAAAGTTTTCCAGGATTATCAACTTCAAGGTAGATTAAACAGACTTTGATCAACTTAACTTTTTAGGCCCTTCTGTCCTCATTTTTAATCTACTCTAAGACAGCTGCTTTCTTTTGGCAATCTTGCCTAAATTTCCCTAGCCACAAATATCTTGTATTTAACTTGCTTATAATCCTCAGAAAACTCAAGTCCCCACCCAGTATTGCTTTGAGAAAACAATCTTCCCTGGAGAGCGTTTTTCTCTCTCCTGAGTCCTGTTCACTCAAGAAGATATATACCTAGATGAGAAGATCCCAAGCATACCTGTTCCTTTTTTGTAATTAGTAGAGAATTATCTTTGATGGTGGTTACATATTTACTCTATTCCTTAGCAGTTCAGTACTTTATTTTTACTAAATAGTTTTTGGCTTTCTATAGAAAAGTTAGGTTTTAAAGAACCTAACTATTTCTTTTTATTTTTGTTGTTTGTGTGTAGAGTGTGTGTGAATGTATTTGTATATGCATGGTATTTTCAAAGTAGATTGAGGAAGAGAGTATGTATAAGCTTTTTATCATAATAGTTAATTATTAAATTACATTATATTTAATTATAAAAATCCTATATAAAATTTTATCTGCTTTCTCAGATTAAAAAAATCATCCATTATTCCATGATCCAAAGAGTAATAAAATTACCTTGTATATCTTATCTATATGTTTTATATATATACATTTTAACCTAATTCATTTTTTAAATTTTTACTAGAAAAGTTATATTATACATTTTTAGCCTATTTTTCCCTAGCAGTAGATTACAATATTTTCACATATACAAAGTATCCTTTTATAATATGATTTTAAGGGAATCTTAGTCATAAGGGTATTTCAAGTAGTTGTACAGTATTCACATTATGCTTATCCTTGGAGGTAAAAGAACAGAAAAAAATGTATAACAAGAAGTATATTAAGTGTTTTATTCATTGTTACATATAAAGCAATTTTTGTCAAATACCTACAATTTGTCTCTTAGGTACTGGGAAAAGAAAGATAAACAATGAGCTTTTAGAGCAGGTGTAAGATAGATAAGTCAGTCAAATATTGCTTTCAGTCTGCTGAACACTATGACAGAGGCCTCAGTGATATAGGAACACAAAGAAGGAACCTCTAAGTATGAATGAGAGTCCCCTGTTAAGTGACACTAACTAAAATCTTGAAGAACAAGGTATAGGGGGATTGCAGAACAAAGAAACAGCATAAGTAAAAATAGACTGACCACAAATAGTCAAGAAGTAAATCACAAATTAGTCTGATCATAAAAATAAGTAGAGATGTAAGCCCCACCCATTCCTGAGGAGTCCAATTCAATAAGTTTAGGACAAGTCCAAGAATCTGCATGATTAATAATGCCTCCCAAAATTCTTACATTGAGGTACGATTAAAAATAATTCTAGTCTTTCCAACTGGAAGCCTAATTGTTTTACAATATAGCAGTAGGGAAGTAACCATCAGTGACTCTTGGAAAGTAGCCAAAGACAGAATGGGCAGGTAAAGTTTTGAAGTGTATCCTAAAAGATAAAGGACTGAAACCAAGTTTACAGACCAGATTAGCATTCTGGAGAGACCGTTCTGTAAGAAATGGCGTGTGATGCATAAGGAAATCTGGTTTTAAGAAGGCTAATGTGGCAATCTAAGTGAGAAATTAAGAAGGCCATAATCAAAGAGTAGTTATAAGAAAACAGGAGATATTTAGGAATTAGAAGCCAAAAGCGTTAGGGATTGATTAGGTATGAGTGAAAGTAACCTGTAAAGATTCCCTGGGAGGTGGATCGATCGGGTGACTGAAGAAGAGTTGTGCTATTCATGAAAATATGGCATTCAAGTAGAAGAGCAGATCTGAAAGAAAGAAGTTCACTTTTAGACACAGTGAATTTTACTGGAAATCCAAGTGTAGAATTCAGTCTCAAATTTAAAGAAAGATTTGGCAGGAGTGTGGTTTGTGATGTAATAGTGGTGGGAGTTGAAGCCATGTGTGTATTAAGAGAAGAACCATAGAACTATGCGGAAGGCAACACTTACTGCTTAAGGAGGAAAAAAGATAATCTACAACAGAGACTAAAAAGGAGTATCTTTTTTTTTTTTAAGGGAGAGAATAGAGTCACAGAAAGTAATGGAGAAAGATTCAGGAAGGAGGAAGGAGAACATGTGCATTGTAAGTTGTTCTCAATTGGTTTCTTTTGTTTGTAGTTAAAGATCCAAAATTATCAAAGTGGTTTTGCTTTCATCTTCATTTTTGATAAGACTAACAGTTGTCCTGTTTATTTTCTGAAGTGAAAGAGGAAAGCAAATGATGAGTGATAGAGTAAAGTCATTGACGACGCAGAAGAGGATGACAACAATTCACAGGTTGATAAATAAGCCTTGAGCTAGACACCTTCTCCATTAGGAAGAAGTACACATGCCAATACATACTTTCATAAGTTAGAGTACATTCCAGCTTTCACTTTATGCCCTAGGCTTTTCTTAGTGAAATGGGTAGAATCCTCATCTGCTGAGTGTAAGAAGATTTAGTGACTTTGAGAGCAGAGTAAAATGTTTGCAGCAGCCACTGTCAGTTGATCAGAAGTACCTTGACCATAACAAAGGACTGCCTTAATCAGAAAGCAGCAATATATAGTAACATCAATTGGCAGAGTAGAGTTGTATGATTTTTCTCCAGGAATTCTCAACTGCCCAATTCCAGGGTCAGAGAAACAGGATGGCTAGATTAAGAGCTGAAAGTAATATTGAAAGCATGATTTACGTAACTGACACCAGTGTTTGGGGCTGGACAGGGAAATGGGAAGACAGAAGGCACTGATTGATTAGGAGAAAATGGAGGACTCAAAGCATATGGGGTCATGAGGTCAAAGAGCAAGCATAGTTCAAGTAAGGACAAGAAAATAACCAAAAACAAATGGTGGAGAAAAGCAGATGTCTTACTTAAACATGAAGCCTGAATCTGAATCTCTCTGTGGATATAAGATTCACTTTTATCTATCTTCAGACTGCTCTGCACTATCAGTCTTCCTTACAATTCCTAACCTGTTTTTCTGTAACTTTCATTCACAAGCTCAATGACCACTTGGTGGTGCTCTTGCAAAAAGAATGTCAGCCATTGGTTGACTATTAAGACCCCCTGAAAAACTGAGATTCTCTGAGATTATGCAGTTTACTTTAGCCTAGTCCTGGAAGTGGTAGAGTGATTCAGAAACACTTCTCCCCCGCCCCCATTCTCGTGAGCTACCCGTTTTCGATTGCCTCCAACAGAACAACAGCTGACTTCTGGTACTCTGAGCAACCAAGATTTTGGAAGATCCTTTGACCTTATATGCAACAATTAGTGTTCCCTCTATTACTAGTCCTTCACAGACAGTAGAAATATATTTTAAAAAAGGATCAGAAAAAGAGACCATAATTAAGACACTGCTCTTTTAGGCTTTTCCTATTAATAATACTTTTAATCTATTTTACTTCACAGGTTTAAAAAAATTCTATTTCTTAGTGCCACTCCTCTTTACTGCTATGAACCAATAATCTGTTGCATAAATTGCCATCTACCTTTTTATTCCATAGCAGCCAGGCATTAAAACTATAAAGCCAGTAATTACCAGCAATGAAAGTGGCATTATCTGCTGTGACTTCCTGATCAGTTTTACTTTGAAAGTGTCTTAGCTGGTTACCTTACTTGGGTAGCGTGAACTGTTCTAGTGTCCTAGGCTTCTTATTCTCCTCGTTCCCGAAAGAATGCCTTCATCACTGCAAGAAGAGTGGCTAAATTGATGCACGTTCATCTCTATGACTGGTCAGACAATTCAGACCACAAGCTTTCATTGCATGGTTGTTGTAGTTTCATCATGATTTATGATCAAGATCACACATTTTCTTTTTCTTTTCTTTTTATTATTTTTTTTAGAGATGAGGTCTCATTCTGCTGCCCAGGCTGAAGTGCAGTGACATGATCATAGCTTACTGCAGCCTCAAACTCCCGGGCTCAAGGGATCCTCCTACCTCTGCTCCCCAAGTAACTAAACTACAGGCATGTGCCACCACACCTGGTTAGTTTTGTTTTTTGCTTTTGTTTTGTTTTTTGTAGACATGGTGGTCTTGCTGTGTTTCCCAGGTTGGTCTTGAACTCCCAGCCTCAAGCAATTTTCCCACCTTGGCCTCCCAACAAAAGCACACACTTTCTAATGCAGTTTGTGAAAACCAAGAAAATGTAGTTAGCTGAATTACATTGCAATAAAATACTGTCTTGATCATCAGGAAGACTAACAAGTGCATCCAGTTGAACTGCATGGTATAGAAATTAAGAAATGTAGTGATTACCTTTGGCTATCATAGAATTGAAGAGAAATTTGAGATAATGGGACAATATGATTTTGACATTTTTTTTTTTTTTTGTGGCCGCTCTTGGCCACCACAGCCTCGACCTGCTGGGCTCCGGGAGCAGAGTGTTGATCCTTCCACCTCAGCCTTTCGAGTAGCTGGAACTACAGGCGCGTGCTACCACACCTGGCTCATTTTTGATTTATTGTAGAGATGAGGTCTCGCCAAGTTGCCCAGGCAGGTCTCGAACCCGCGGGCTCAGGCAATTCACTCACCTCGGCCTCCCAAAGTGCTGGGATTACAGGCTGAGCCACCGAGCCCGGCTTGACATGGTTTTAAGTGACAGAAAAATGAGCCTCAGTGTCATGTAATCGATTTCTTCTCCGCCTTTATAATTATGCAGGTATGTGACTTGTGTTCTTGTCACATTGATAGTGTTATACTACATTCTTTCATATTCCCTTTAAGATAATAATGCTAGATTATAGATCTGGAGCAAATTTCTGCCCTTGGATTGTTAGCAGGCACTCCAGTTTAACTCAGTTGGTATTTTGAGCATAAACTCCCAGAGGTGGAAGAGACCACAAAGAATCCTTGATCCAACCTTCTGCCCCATGTATGTGGTCTCTTCACCGCACATCTAACAAGTTGCTTTTCCAGTCTTTCTTGATCTTATCAGCATCGCAAATTATTTACTGGGTGCTTAATCATGGTCCTGCTTTCTTCTAGGAAAAACACACACAGAGTCGGATTTTCTGCTACTAAAAAGAAACAAATAATAGTCTCATCTTGTCTCTGTTTTCTTTTCTTTCCAAAAGGGGAATGAGTTGTCTTTCAAAGATAAATGAGCAAGGACAAAGGGAAAATCACTAGCAGAGAGAAAAGTAAAGTTGAAGGACAGGATGGTGAGAAAGAAGAGGAAGAGATGTGTGCTGCTGAGCAGAGCAATCACTTTCACTAAAGCCCTTTTCATTCTCTTGCAGCACTCTCTCAGGGATTGCAGATTGCAAAGCACCTCTTTGGGAGTGGGCAGAGAAGAAGTATGGACTGACATGTCAACAGCATAATCAGAACCATAGTGGCATTCATGTGGAAATGGAAAGGGGTGTGTCTTTGTCTAGGGAGTAAGAATGAAGGTCTATCTGCACCTAAGAAAGATGCATCACTGTATTCATACTGCTGTATTCTTATCTGTCGCCTACCTGACCCGCTAACTCTATTAGCAGGTAGGCATAATTGTTTGTCTAGTTCTTTAAAAAAAAAAAAGGAGAAGAAAAAGATGAAACAAGGGCTTATGTACAAGTGATTATTTTGGGAAGTGATCCCAGGGATGAGGAGTGGAAGGACTGAGGAAAGGAAAGCAGTATAGAAGCGGGGGAAGGTCTCTTAAGTTGGGCACGATCACAGGGAGTAATCCATTAAGACCCTCTAAAGAGCCATATAGAAAGAGCCTCAGAACTGTGTCCAAGGGATAGAAGATAGTAACATTTAACCATTGGAGCCTTGATTGCTCACAATTTGCCCCAACGGCTTTAACTCTCTCAAATACAATGTATGACTGTGTGATGCAGACCTGTTACCTATCACAGGCATCCCAGCTGTCCCATAGTTAGCAGTGGGACAGAAAAAGAGATACCAAGTGCAGGTGAGAAAAGCAGGATTGGTTTTCAGCTAGCTGAAGATGGTTTCTTTAGTAATGCCTGAAGTAAAAAAGAGGTCCAAGAGGTTATGCGCTGGGGCACACTAATGGCATGAATTCATATAACAACCTCAGTATTTATGTTTTTTAAAATAAAGGCCTTGCATATAACTAAAAATAAAAAACAGTAACTTTATAGTGGAGAAACCTGATAGATGTCACCAAGGAAAAACTGACATCAGTTGCCTTCTAATGTGATGCGCTGAGAAGGAAACAGTATTATCCTTACATAGTATTTCGCCAAATTACATAATTTGGATCAAATTATAAGGAAACATGAGACAAACTCAAATTAAGGTCCTTTGTGCAAAATAAATGCTCTGAACTCTTTAAAAAATCATAAAATAAAAAGAGTGAGGGACCCTGTTACATTGAACCAGACTAAAGAGATGTAAAAGCAAAATGTTATATGTAATCCTGTTCAATTCTGAACCAGAAAGCATTCATAAAAGACATGACTGGAGAAATTTGCAAACTTTAAATAGGTATGTTGATTAAACTATTATATCAATGTTGAGCTTTCTGGTTTTGGATCATTATACCACAGGAGATACGCACTAATGTATTTAAGGATAATGGAGCATGATGTGTCTGCAACTCACTTTCAAATAGCTCTCTCTACATATGGGAGGTGGAGAAAGAAGTCAAAAGTGATAAAATGTTAACAATACATGAATCTGGGTTAAGTATATGAATGTCCTTTGCACTATTCTTCATCTTTTACTGTAAGTTTGAAACTATTTTAAAATAAAAAGAGAAAAATAGCAATCTTTGGATCAAATGACATCATACTGAGGGTTCAAAAGACCTGAGCTTTAGTCCAAGGTCACTAATGCTTGATAAGTTTCTGTTTTCTCTCTAGAAACTGTGTAGAATTACTGTAAGAACCAAATAAGGTAATTTATGCAAACGAGGTTTGAAAAGTTTAAAATAACATACAATTGTGTAGTATTGTTAGAAATAAGTCTGACATTTGAAGATGGCTTAATAGATGGGATGTCAGATCATGCATCATCTAAGCAATGACAGACATGAGAGAAACAGAGGAATGTGTGGGTTAATAACTTGAAAGTAGGGAGCATTTTAGGTCATTTTCAATTCTCAACTTCCTCTCTCAAATCGGTTCCCTTTAACAAGCTTTTATTTCCTGCTATATACTAGACAGTGTGCATATTAAGGAAATTGCAATGATAAAAGTTTCATATTCTCAAGGAATTCAGAGCCTATCAGGGGATAAAACCACAATAATAAAAGATCAATAATACGATATGTTAAGAAAGAGCTACAGAAACAAAACTAAGAAAGCAGCAATTCTGGGATTTGGGGACAGTTATAAGAGAGTATCTGAAGGGAAGTAATATTTGAATTGAGCCCTGATGACTGAGAATATCATTTAGATGTAAGAAAAGAGCATTTCAGGCAAAGAGCACAACTGTGGAAGGAATGGAAGCACCTCATATGTTTAGCCTCTTGGCAGTTCGTTGCATCCTGTGTAACAGCCTCCCTGCATAACCCTTCCTAACTTAACACACATGATGCCTTGAGTATCCCCTCCATTTTTCTTTATTTTCCACTCTGCCTCCCTCCTTACCTTCCTCCCTTCCTCCCTTCCTCCCTTTCTCCCTTCCTTCCTTCCATTCTTGAGTCAGAGTCTCTGTGGCCCAGGCTGGAATGCAGTGGCACAGATCATGGTCCACAGCAGCCTCTTCCTCCTGGGCTTAGGTGATCCTGCTGCCTCAGTGTCCCAAGTAGCCGGGACTACAGGCACGTGCTACCATCCCTGACTAGTTTTTTGGTTTTCTATGTAGAAATGAGGTCTTACTATGTTGCCCAGGCTAGTCTTGAACTCCTGGGCTCAAGCAATCTTCCCACCTCAGCCTCCCAAAGTGCTGGAATTACAGGTGTGAGCTACCATGCCTGGCCCATTTTTATTTCTTTTCTGTCACCAACTTTGAAATTTTAAGGTAGATTAATATACTAGATGGTCTGCCACAGTCAGGAAGAATGAATGGAACTCCCAATAAAAGCTTTTATTTTCAGGGTTGATTCTGGATTCCAAGAAGGTCATACATTTTTTAAAAAAGAAAAAAGAAAACCCAAACATCAGTATACCATGTAGTTATCTTCTTTGAATTGGGATTTTGGTTATTTCATAGAGCATTTTGATTAATGGTACACATCAGTCTAATTACCAAATCAGGCTAAAGCTCTCAGATAGAATGTCAATGAATACACACACTGTGGAAAGGCCAGACTCTTCATAAAGCCACTATGAACTATTTCTGGTACTCATAAAGTGACTTCGTTAGTATCAAAAACAGTAAGACAGATGCTGATTTAGGGCATAAGCGTAAAACACTTTTGTGGTTAATAAATTTCACTTGCAGCAAGGGAGAAGAAGTCCCTATCGGACACGCTCCACTGCCTCTGCATATAGGTAGAAGTGGCATTTCAGTTTCAATTTTGCTCTCTCTTTCTTTGAAATGATTCTAGCTTCTGCTTTTGAACAAACAGTAATAGTTTCTGATCCCTGTTTTACTGTCATTGAAGACCAAATGAAGAACTTGTTTTTGAGACAGGAAATGCTGGTGAAACTCCTAGCTCTGTCAGCACTTTCTAAGCAAATTTAGGCATACTTCTTCCGTTCCCTTGTTTGTAGGTCGTCATCTTTACAAAATGCTCCTTGGAATCTGGAGCTAGAATGATCCATACTCTGGCTTCCATCGTGTAAACTTTTCATTTCACACCTGGAAAACTGAAATCATAGTTAAACTTTTACAAACACACACTAGGCAATTGAAAAGTGCTCCAGTCACCTTAGAAGAAAATTAAGCACTCTAAAATTCATAGGCTTGGGAGGCATTATTATAACTAACCTGCTCCAACTCTGCAATATATGAGCCAAGAATCACTTGCAGGACACAGTGAATTAAGACGGGCATTCTGGGCCATTTGTTTTTAAAGGTCAACAAAATGCAACTTGTTAGAACAGTTTTAGCTCTGTAGCCTTTGGCTGTCAATTTATGCTAAAATAAGTATTTTTTTATACAAATGACAAATTCTGCAGTCTCTTCTGCTCTCCTCACCAAAGCAATGTATATGACTAAGATCTCCCTCTACTCAGTTTAGGACATCTCTGGCTCTTCTGAAATGTTCTATCTCTCTCAGGGCTGCCTTTGATGCATTTTAAGTGTACTTTGCCAATAATTAAAATGATAAACAGAGGCAGTTCCGTGGCCTAAGCCATGGCCTAGTAGAGGTACCTGGGGCCCAGGGCTCAAAGGGACCAGGTGGCAGAGGGGGTGGGGGTTGCAGCCACTCAGAGCCACAGTTCACAGTCCCCTTCCAGCTGCAACAGCTACATCAGCACCAGGATGGGGATGACCACATAACCAATGTCCCATGCTTGGTAGTCCCAGGAAAGTCAGCATTTAGACCTCAGCTACCTCAGGTCCAGGTCTGATGTACATTCTCCCTAGACACCATCCTCTGCTCCTCGTTTCTGGGCCAGTGGCCATGAAATGCTGATGGAGCCTACACCTGCTGTACCAGTGACAAGGCCACCCAGACATCCCTGTGACTAGAAGGTAAATGGGCCAGCTCCTGAACACACACACGCTTGGTGTCCTGAGACAGCACAGACCACCAAAAAGAGATTACTAAGTTGAAGCAACAACTGCAGAGGACAAAGCTGAGCTATGTGGGAAAGAGAAAGAGCAGGGTTCTCCACCCCAGGGGCCACACTGAGCAGAGAGCACTGAGCGCATCCTCTCCCAGCTTCCCTTCAAAGTCCCCTTCCCTGGGACTCAGCCTCTGCCTGCACTGAGGTTGGAGGATTCAACCAAGAGCTGAAGGAGGCGTTTGTGAGGGAGCAGGGTGAAGTGGAGCTGCTGATGACCCTTGGGATCCCTGATGGGCACCACGCCCCAGCACCTTCCCAGAGTGACAGCTTTGATCATCCCCTCCTACTCCTGGTGTCTAGCAACCTTACCGGCTCTTTCTCCATGACCTTGGCATCCACCCCCAATGACAGGAGCTGGCACCCATCCCCAATGACAAAGCCTCCTCTCCAGGCCACTTGGCCATCCTTGAAGACAGCAGTCACCTTCAGTCCTTTGCCTTTGCTGCCTTCCCTCAGTCAAATCATAGCTATGTCTTCAAATGGGGGCCTCCAAAAGCCTGTGAAAGAGTGCATGTGTTTGGAGAAGCCACAGTTCCAGGTTCCAAGGTTCGTACCTGGCCCTCCTGACTTCCTGCCCCTACCAGATCAAATTTATTTCAACCCAACCTGCTCAGCCTTCTGCCCTGTCAGTTTGATGAGGTCTCTCTTCCCCAGCATAGACTTCATCTTCCATAACTGCTCCTAAAGCCCAGGGTCTCCTCTTCCCCCAGCTAGCCCCAGGCCACCACCTCAGAAGGATCCAAAGGCCTCCAAGTCCCCCCCACTGCCATTCAAACCATGATAGGGCACTCCACCATCAGAAGAGCTGTGCTTTTGCAGAGGTCACTGGTGGTCTGAGGTACCACTTCTGCCCCCAACTTTAGCATGGAGGCCTTGGTGGCAGGCTCCTCCCTAGCTTCCCTGAGATGGGAACTGAAGGATCCCTTCCCTCTCAACCTTCAAGCATTTTCAAGTATTGTGTCAAAGCTGGCATCCTGTTTTTGATGGGCACTGGCCACCCTGAACATGAGGGCACCTGCCTTCTCCACTAGCAGCTGAGCAGCTGATAACTCACAGCTGTGTACCTCCTTCATCCCTCACTTGGTGGAAAGCTCTCCTAGAAAGTCTTGAGTCCTGCACCCTGGGTGTCAGTCCAAATGATTGCATTGGAGACGGTTATTTTTGTCATGGAGCAAGCTGGCCAAGATCAAAGGAAAGAGGACACCACAGATTTCCTTCCCTCCCCATCACCGTCACAGAAGAAGAGACAGAAGACAGATACCCCCCTCCTTTCAGTCCCATCCCCAAGCCTCCCTCTCACTGGAGGGGCTAAACAAGCAATCCTAAAAAGCCTTTACACTTGGCCAATTCAGCTGCTGGCAGAAAGAGGAACAAAGTGTTTTCCCAAGCAGTGTTTTTATCTCACTTTCACCTGGCAAAAGACTGTCTTAAGCTGGCTTGCCCAACTCCAGATGGTAGTCAGGGAGAGGAAAAGCTGGCATTCCTCCAGGTGGCAAATGGTGACTCCACACCTTCCATCTGCCCCAGGACTGAATTAGAATAGAAAAATGACCTTTTTTCTTGTTTCAAGGTAGAAATTTATTTTCTTCCAAAGATACTATTTTTGCAGCTGTTTCAAGTTTGTATATTTTCTGTATTGCAAAGCTCACACAACATTGAAGAAGAATGTCAGTGTACAAGTTTTGTTATCTTGTGTTTAGCTGGGGGGCTTTTTGGCAGATCTTGGTGTTAATAGAACAAAAAAAATAAGTATTCAAAAATAATTGATAGCAGCTGGCAGGCCGGAGCGGCAGCAAGGGAGGTTTCTCGAAATATGGAATTCTCAGATTCCGTCCTCAGGATGGATTCTGAAATCTTCAGAGAATTTCAGAAATTCTCGAGAGGTAGCTTTACCAACACACAGCCACTTGCAGCCCACGTTGCTTTTTCTCCCTTGGGGTGCCAGGCCTTAATTAACAATATTTAACTTAACAATCCCACAGTGCCACAACCAAGGGAACTCCCTGAACTGCTTCCTGTTCCCAAGTTCCTGGCCAAGCCTCTGTTGAATTGCTCCCTCGCCCAAACAAATTCTCTCTTTTAGTTAATACTTAAACTATATTCATTTGCGTTTTGCTCCTTTGGCCTTAACATCTTCATTTCTACTAAAATTAAAAATGCTCTTGGCATTGTTATTAATTATCTACACTCTATTATGATGGAAGAATCTAAACAATAATTTTGATAGGTGACTGCTTAAAGCCCTAAAAGTGAATTAGCTGTTATTAATCTCTTTGAGAATAAATTGAGAGTTATTACTCACTTGCATGTTATAAGCTATGGACTGGACATTTTTTAAAGGGGGTGTGTGTGTGTGTGTGTGTGTGTGTGTGTGTGTGTGTGTGTGTGTCTGTGTATGTGTTACAGTAATTCTGCCAAGTAGGCATTCATTTCTCTATTTTTACAGCAGGAAAAATTGAGGTTCGGAATGTAGGAAAGGTTTACACCACCTGTAAGTAGCAGTCAGAATCTAAATTCATGTGTATCTGTTGATGCCAAAGCAGGGGTCACAATTTTGCCTTGACTCAAAATGGCACATGCATGTTCTTATTTTGGATGGTAGCAGAAATGGAGTAGATGAGTGAGAACCAGAGGCCTAGGGGAAGAATAGTTTGGAGTTGTAAAAGAGGAAACACAAGAATAAAAGAAAATGGAGTGAGAAGAGTGAGACAGGAAAAAAAGTATATCTACTCATTTAAGAACACTTATTGAGTGACTACTTAAAGGAAGACTCTGTGTTAAATCCTAGGACAGATATATACACATATGGATACATATATGTGTTCTTTAAGGAGAAATATAGACAAGTTATTTAAAAAATGAAAAGATGACAAGCCGGCTGTGCTGGCCTGAGCCTGTACTCCCAACTACTTGGGAGGCTGAGGTGGGAGGATTGTTTGAGCCGTTAGAGGCTGAGGCTGGAGCAAGTTATGATCACACCTGTGAATAGCCACTGTACTCCAGTCTGAGCAACATATTGGGACTCTATCTCTAAAAATAAATTTTAAATACGGTAGCATACAGTATGGACTGTTTATTTCACATCTTGCTTTCCTTAACAATGCTTGTCATGTCAGTACATACAGAGCTGCCTCCATTCATCCCAATGGCTACATAACAGTCTATGGTATTATGAATCATAAGTTATTTAGCCAATTCCCTTTTGATATTCATTTAGATGGGTTTATTTTTTTCTTTTTTTGAGACAGGGTCTCCCTCTGTTGCCTGGGCTCGAGTGAAGTGGCATGATCGTGACTCACAACAGTCTCAAACTTCAGGACTCAGGTGATCTTTCTGCCTCAGCCTCCCTAGTAGCTAGGACTACAGGTGCATGCCACCATACCCTACTACTTTTAAAAAATGTTTTCTAGAAAGGAGGTCTCACTATGTTGCCTAAGTTGGCCTCAAACTCCTGAGCTCAAGCAATTCTCTCACCTTGGACTCCCAAAGTGCTGGGATTACAGGCTGAGCCACCACACCCAGTCAACATTTAGGTTGCTTACAATATTTTACTGTTAGATAAGTGATGCAATGAATATCCTCATGCATGTATCATTTTGCAAGTGTGCAAGCATATATGTAGGGTAAATTCATAGAGGTAGAATTGCTGACAAAGAATATGTGAATGTTTATATGTTTAATTTTGATAAGCATTGCCTAGATGCTCTCCATAGAGGTAATCCCAACTCACATTCCCACCAACAATATATGAGAGCATGTATTTCCCCACACCACACCATTTCACCTTTGCCAGTCTGTATGTAGAGTACCATGATTCTAAGGTTTTAATTTGAATTGGCAATATTTTTAAATGCTGGGTATTAACATTTAAAAAAAAAAGATTTCCGACTTCTCTTGAAAAGTCTGAAAATCTGGCAACTCTGGCCCCACTTTCCAACAAAGTTAACAGCTGAGTAGTGACTACTCTCCTTAGACAAAGTAGGTACACTCCATATTGTCCCCCACCATGCACACAATGCATTTTCAACCCTGACCCTGACTCCAAGAGTCAGTTACCACTTATCATCCTCCAACACAGCCCCACTTGCTCTCTCTATTACCTTACTGGCCTTAGATATTTAGTTTTAAACTGCTCTAAAGAGAGATTAATAATAACAGAGAAAACAAAGGACACAAGAAAATAAGTAGAATAGGTAAAGAGACAGAATAATGGGTGAATACGAAAGACAGGTATGTTAACATAGTTGATGGGTAGCAAATTTTAGTCCCTTCTGAATGATCTACTATCCTCCTGGATTTTATGACCACATTATATACACAATCTTAACCCATCATTCAGCAATATTATGTCTCTGAAACAAACATTCCAGAATAACTTCGAGAATCTTGAGGACAACTTGGAGTGTGAACCTAATCTTAAAACAATATTGACCCTGACCTTCTAGAAGGCAAAAGTCTTCTACATACCCAAACACAGAAGGCATTACATTGCATTATTTTCCTGTATCAAGTTAAATTTGGAGTCATGCCTATGCACACCAGAGAAGTAAAAACAGCAGATATTAGTTATCATGAGAAGGCAGGAGAGAAAGCGCTCCCTGGGATGGACTAATGCTGCCCTGATAACTGGAGAAAGAATCTAGTCTGTGTTCTGTCATCATCTAAACATGTGATACCCACAGAAGACCAGAAGCACATGCTTTCATGGCAATTATGGGCATAGGGAAATTTGCCATGATTCTCAAAGCCACAGCATCCATGCACTGGTTCTGGGGATTGCCTCCCCACCCCCACTCTCAGCTCCGCAAGAGGCAGTGTGCACCCCGGTCACGTGTCTGGGAAGTTACCTGGTTAAAAAAATGGCTGCATTCATCTGTTCAACTTCAAAATTCAGTTTTGATCTTTTCCTCCTCTCAGGTAATCCAGTTTGCTTTTTTTCCTGACAAAGTAGAGGTGGAAAGAGAAGTTCTAACTCAGGCTTTTAGAAATAGATTGCTAGCCACTCCTCTCTTGTTTGGGAAAATGAGATGTTTTATTCTTCCCTTTTCAACTTACAGTAGGAAAAAGCA
This sequence comes from Cephalopachus bancanus, assembly GCA_027257055.1. Lineage (NCBI taxonomy): Eukaryota > Metazoa > Chordata > Mammalia > Primates > Tarsiidae > Cephalopachus > Cephalopachus bancanus. Next base: position 6,704,962 of record JAPVLO010000024.1, on the reverse strand, counting down.
CCTCTTTAGTTCATTTGTTTGTTTGTTTGTTTGCTTGTTTGTTTGTTTCAGTGTCTCTGTCACACAGCCTGGAGTTCAGGAGTGCAGTGACAGGCTCACAGCTCACTGCAGCCTTAAACTCCTAGACTCAAGCCATTCTCCTGCCTTAGCCTCCAAAATAGCTGGGATTGCATGCATAGGCCATCACACCTGACCATTTATATTCTTAATACCATTTATATTCTTAATAACATTCACTCTGTTGCTCAAGAAGAAAAGTTTTGCAATGTAAAAGGAGATTCGATCTACTTTTTTTATTTTAAAATCGTGGGTACACATGCAGGTTTGTTACAGGGGTATATTGTGTGATGGTGAGGTCTGGGTTTCTACAGAACCCAGATAGTGAACGCAGCACCCCATAGACCCCACAGACGATAGTTTTTCAGCCCTAGTCTCTCTCAATCCCTTCTCCCTTGCGGACTCCCCAGTGTCTGTTGTCTGTGGGTGTGTCCCATTTTTAGGTCTGTGTGTCGCCACCCATTGTTTAACTCCCACTTATAAATGAGAACATGTGGTATTTGACTGCTTTTGCATTAATTTGCTGAAGGGCCTTCAGCTGCATCCGTGTTGCTGCAAAAGACATGACTTCATTCTTTTTATGACTGCATAGTATTTTATGTCGTATATGTACTACATTTTCTTTATCTAATCCTCTGTTGATGGGCACCTAGTTTGGTTCCATGTTTTTGCTATTGTGAATAGTGCTGAGAAAAACATACAAGAGCAGGTATCTTTTTGATAAAACATAGATCTGCTTTAGGTTGGAACCATGTAACTAGACTAGGTCCTTAGATAGGCCTAATCCAGGCCAACCCAAAGAATACTTAAACTGCCATAGATGAACCTGACTATCAAAAAGTCTCTGCTCCCACTGGGACTTTTTTCTACAAAACTATATGGAAATACATCTGGCATGGATCTGAGTCCCATCGTCTTAAGGTTTTAACTAGGCATTAATCTCTTCAATCCTGACTTGTCATTTAACTCATTTCTTCATGAATTTGAAATGATCTCTTTGGAGTGAAAGGTAGTTATATTTACTATGCTTAAGCTTTCAGGTGAAGGGACGGATGGAGGAAGGTGACAGATTTCAGATCAGTTTCAATTAAAGTTTGAAAGCAGATCTGAAAGTTAAAATAAATTATTATTCACATAGATTTACCTTCTTTCCACTACTGACAGACTTCCAAGTAAATATGTATCTAAATAGACCTTTCTTTCTTGTAATAAAGCAATTACAGGAAAACAATTCCCATGGCAAAGAATAGGGACATATGAAGCCATTTTCCAGCTTATATAAAAACCTCAGCAATTAACCACAGTTGAAGATTTCGTTTATTGCCTGTTTTTTTCGAATATTTTGTGACATTTCTAATAAATAATATGAAATGTTGAGAATAAAAGGGAAGAAAGTATTTTTTCAATGCCTAAAAATATAAACTGTGCTACATTAAACTAATTTTAGTTATAGAATATGTTGGCTTTCCAAAGTCCACTTATTGTAACTGCTTCAGAGATAAGTGTGGAGTAGAAATCCTGATTGTTTACATTTCATGTGGGAGAACAGTAAAGTCTCTATGAAAACTAAGCTCTGTACCTTAACCTGTCAAATGTGTGCTCACATTCAGAATTCAAACTTTTAGACTATAATTAAAATGTACTTGCCCTAGAGTTTTTACCAAGGCATTTAGTATTATGATGAATGGCTTTTTCTCTGATTTCATGCAAAATAGCTACAGATAAATAATTTGTATAGAGTAGAATTTTCCAGACATAAAGTCGTTCTTAAATGAGAATGATGTCATAATAAAGCCATATACCAAGGACAATTGCCCAACATGTGGTCTGTGAAAATTAAGCTCATTATAGGTTTCATGCTATGAGTCACCACAGTTGCAGTCACTGGACAATGTCTTCTGTATAAATTTGGAATACACTTTCCAGTTCATAGACATTTTTGGCACCTTTTATACATAAAACATTACAGATTTCTCCATGACCTACTTTTTTGTTGTGTTGTTTTGTTTTGTATGGATTTGGCCCAGAGCTTCTCCAGAATTCTAGAGAGAACAGAACTTCCCTCCACCATCCCATGCTGCTGCTTCCTCATTCTTTCTCTGTCTTTCTGATACTGTTTGCTTTCTGCCTTCCACATATTTCTCACATCTTACCTGTTTAAGAATGGAATGATGGCTTCATTACCACCAAATCAAATCAAAGCAAAAAACAAAAAAACCTTTCAGGTATTTCAGTGGGAGCTTAACAGAGAGGTTCAGCTCTGTCTCACTTCTTCCACAGTTTTCAGTGGTTCTCCATTACCTATTTGTATGTTATTTTAGAAATTAACTTCCCAAGCCTGGTATTCAAAGGTCTTTATATTCTGCCCTAGTAGTTCACTCCAAATTTAATCATATTACTCCCAAATTATTGTTATAAAAGTTATGTTGAAGTTCTAACCCGCAGCACCTCAGAATGTGCCCATATTTGGAAATAGAGGCTTTACAGAGGTAAGGTAATCAAGTTAAAATGAGGTCATTAGGGTGGGTCCCAATCCAATATGGCCAGTGTTCTTTGTTTACAAAAGTGTTCTTTGTTTACAAAAGTGGGCAATTTGGACACAAAGACAGACATGAACAGAAGGAAGATGATGTAAAGGTAGGGAGAATGCCACACAAAGATGGAGGATTGAAGGGATGCATCTACAAGCAAAGGAGCGCCACAGATGGCCAGCAAACCTCACAAACCTAATAAGAGGCAAGGAAGAATTCCGCTAGAGGTTTCAGAGGAAGTGTGCCTCTCCCAACATCTTGATTTCTAGCCCCCAGAACTGTAGACCAATACATTTCTTTTGTTTTAAGTCACCCAATTTTTCAGTACTTTTAATTAGTTACAGCAGCCTTAGGAAAGTAATAAAACTGCCAAGCAAATTTCAAGCTTCTGTTAATATTATTTATTCTGTTTTTATTTCTTCTTTACCTTTTCATCTTAAAAAAAAAAACTATCCATTTTTCGAAGCCTAATCACAGCTTACAGCCTCTACTGCCACTGTCCCTTTTAAAAACAATCAGCCCTTAAAATTCAAACTCCTACATAATTTCCTGTGTTCTCAATACCGATAATTCATTATATTCTATGTGTATTTAACTTGTATGTATATAGTCTTTTCCTCAGTCTAGAGCCTAGAGATTATGTTTTATCTGTTGATATTCATTAGGCTAGCACTGAATTTGATACATATTTTTAGTGTCATGATATTACCTCCCAATAGATACACACACTTAAATGTTTTAGTAAAATATGAAAACCACAAGTGACTATTTTATTATTTTAAAAATTATTTAATTTTAATATACCTTAATGACATAAGCAGTACATATGATGATATCAATCCTATTCTTCCAATCTTTTTCATATGTTGTATAGTTTAAAAAGCACACTTAGACTCATATTACACATTCAGTTTTATATTCCACCTTATTCATTTAATCTTCCTTTAATATGATCATGGAAATTTTTTACTTCCATTTTTATATGTTTATATAGTATTGAAAAGCAAATTGGGGTCATAGTATGCATTCAAATTTTTATCTCACCTTATTCATTTCATATTATACTCTGAGAATTTCTAAATTAAAAAGTATTTTAGGCCAGGCATGGTGGCTCAAGCTTGTAATCCCAGCTCTTTGGGAGGCTGAGGTGAGAGGATTGCATGAGCCTAGGGGTTCAAGACTAGACTGGGCAACATGGCAAGACCTCGTCTCCACAACAAATAAAAAAAAAAAAACAGCCAGGCATGATAGTGCACCCCTATAATTCCAGCTACTTGGAAGGCTGAGGCAGAAGGATTGCCTGAGTCCAGCAGGTAAAGACTGCAGCGGCCGTGAATCTGCCACTGTACTCCAGCCTGGGAAACAGAGTGAGACTCCAACTCAAAAAAAAAAAATTATTTTAAGGCATTATTTGTATTGATTATATAATATTTCATTCATATAGTTACTCCATAACTTATTTAATTGTTCTCTTTATAGTCATTTAAGTGGTTGTAATCTGTACTCATAATTTCATGAAGATTATCTTTGCTCATATATCCTTGATGGCATCTGATGTTATTTTTTTAAGTAGATTCCTAGAAAAGAAATTAGTAAGTCAAAGAGTATGGATATATTTGTGGTTCTTGACATAGTCATCAATTTTTCATTAAAACTGACTCTTCTGCTTTAAAGTCTCATCAGCAGTGTATGGAAAGTGCCTATCATGACAAAAGCTTGAAACATTTTGGTACTATAACTTTTAATGGCATTATAATATATAAAACTATTCTGGTCTTACAATTTTTTTGGATTACCTAAGATGGTAAATGTGTATTAGCGATTTGTATTTTTGTGAATTTTCTGCTTAGGGTCTTTGGTCATTTTATCTATTGTAGTATTAGTATTTTTCTTATAGAATAGGATATTAGGTCAACCTTTTCTATATCTTGAATCTAGGTTTTAAGCTGAAAGCTAAAGTCTAGAAGTGCAAAGTATCTTACGTGCTAAAAGGAGACATCAAAATGTCACCAAAACTTGTGAAAAGACAGTTTCCTCCACCCCAAGGTTTTCAAACTAGCAGTAAAACCAGCCCTCTTTCTCACACCTCTTCCCATCCTCCTATCTGTCACTCCAGACAAAGCAGAGAGAGTAGCAAGAGTAGGATTCAGAGTAGTTGGTTTTGGCTATTCAAGAACTGTAAAGTTTTTGTAGCATTTCCCAAACTCCCTATACCCAATTTCTTAGGAATGGAGACATGAGGCTGTGGTTTAAAATGATTCAAGACTCGTTTAATAACAAGATGACCAGAAGGTTTTGGAATCTGCCCAACAAAGTGTTCAGAGTCGAAAAGGAAACTTCAACACAGCATAGTTTCAATCACACTATCACAGAAACACAGAACGGAATACCACATGTTCTCACTCCTAAGTGGGCCCTGAACATTAGTCACATTAGCACAAGGGTGGAATCAGCAGTCACTGCTAGAGGAGGGGGAGTACATGACGAGAAGGTGCGGAGTATATCACAACACAGAGTATTTGGTCCCCTACAAGGAAGAGTGAGTTAGAAGTCCAAACTTGAGGACTTCAGGCAAGATGGCGACAGGGCAACCTGGTGTATGAAACCCTCTGCAAAGGAGAAAGCAGAGGGTCTCTGGCTCTCTCCCTGGGAGCTGCGGACCCCAACATCAGAAGCCTACTCTTCACACGGAGCTCGGCCGTCACCACCACTGGGGCATCGCAGTGGTCTGGACAACCACTGCAGCCACAGACACAGCAGCCGGCTGACACAGCAGCCACCAGCTGCCGCAGCCTCCATGGCAGCCATAGTGCATCATGCCACCCATGCCTGAGGCGATCCACGACTTCAGTCTTTGAAGCCCCTGCAGTCAAGATTGGCTGAGATCGCTGCCACCTCTGCTGCCACCATGAGGTCCTGCCAGCAGTGGGTCTCCTCCCGTGTGTCCTGTGGCAGGCTCCCATCTCAGGCCTCTGCCCGACTCCTGTCCAGCTCCACCCCCACTGGGGCGAGCAGCTGAGATAGCACCACCTACTGGCAATTCAAGGTAACAACATGAGACGGGAGAAACAAGCTTGAAAAACAGACACAGGCCAGATTTCAGTGGTGAACGAAGGGTGATCTGAATTGTCCTTCACAGCAGGCCAGGGGCAATTGACCCTAACTGCAAACTAATTTACCAGCCTGAAAAGACAGCTAGAAATCAGAACTGAAAGGACATTGGACTTAAACGAAAATTCTCAGAGTGTGCTCGATTAGTTCTGTCAGTTTAAAGACTTAATTCTATTCCTACTGTTTTGTTCCCTTTTTTTTTCTTTTCCTCTTCCTATTCTTCTCTTTTCTCCTCTCTGTAAACCATACCTTTGTATAGAGGAACAGCACACCAATGAAGTGGGTGGTTAGCTTGTATGTTAGCATCATTGTTTGTTTTATTTTTTTGTATGGGAGTTGGCTAGTCTGTAGCCGTGGTCTATTGTTTTTATCTGTTTCAGTATAGGTCTCTCTCTCCATTTGTTGGTACACTCGTCTGTTTCCACTCTTACTCCTCTCTCTCTCTCCACCCCATTTTTCCCCCCACTGTCTGCTCCATTCTCTTCCCTCTGCTAACCACATTTTATTTCAGGGAGTAAACCTACAGGCCCCCTGCATGGACAGATTCCAAGGCAGTGGGAAGTGGGTTTCAGATTATCCATACAACTCTCAGCGAATACCAGGACCTGCAGATAGATTCTGAATCACAGCTACCCCCTTAAGTAAATCTCAAAACTGCAAAAAGGACCACCCCCAACCTACAGTGCAACTCCAGAATTGAACGAAGTAAGAGGCTATACATAAAGAACAGGAGATTGAACAAACAGAAGTAAAACCAATCCCTCTACCCCTGAATAACAGAATTAAAGAAGACGGTGACGTGGAGGGAAGGAAAAAGTAGGGAGGGGGAAAAAAACTACACAAATGAAGAAAAACCAAAAGAAGAATATAGATCTCACACAGACTCCTGGGAGATCAGACACTGAGAAAATAGATTCCAGAACACAAACAATGAAGAGTCCCAGAATGACTGGTCACATGCAACAACACCAGACATCAAGACATTAATAGAGATAATTTAAAAAATTGAGGAGAGACAAGAGGAAAATAGGAAGGAGCTGATGTCAGAAAAAACGACAGTAAAGAATACTGTGATGGAAATAAATAACAAACTAATAGGCATGGAAAGCAGAATTAGCCAAGCAGAAGAAAGAATCTCAGAGCTCAAAACCAAAACACAAAACTAACCCAAACTGTCAAAAGCAAAGAAAAGAAGCTCAAAAAGACAGAACAAAACCTTCAAGAGATGAATGAGCACTTCACGAGACCAAACCTAAGAGTAATTGGCCTTCCTGAGGCAGAGAGAGAAACAGAGGTTACACTGGAACAAATATTTCATGAAATCATTCAAGAAAACTTCCCTCGTCTCATCAAGGATGAAAAAATTCACACGCAAGAGATTCAGAGAACCCCTGCAAGACAACAAATGAGAAAACCAACTCCCAGACATATAATAATTCACCTAAACAAAGTAGGTATAAAAGAAAAAATCCTAAAGGCTGTAAGAGAAAAAGATCAGACTACATACCAGGGAAGACCAATTAGAATAGCAGCAGATTTATCTACAGAAACCCTCCAGGCTAGGAGAGCTTGGAGCCCTATCTTCAAAGTTCTAAAAGATAAATAATTTCAACTGACCTACCCAGCCAAGCTAAGCTTCATCAGTGAGGGAGAATTGAAATCTTTTCCAGATATCCAATCCCTAAGAACCTATGCTGCCACAAGACCACCTCTACAAGAAACACTTAAGAAAGTATCGAACACAGAAGAAAAGGAAAAAAGAAAAACAATGTTCTTCACAAAAGTACAGGCAAAAGATCCAACTCCAAACCAAAAGAAAGACAACACACAAACAGGAAGAACAACAACTCTGTAAGAACATTATGATAGGAATCAACTCTCACATTTCTTTTTTTTTTTTTTTTGAGTTGGAGTCTCACTCTGTCACCCAGACCGGAGTGCGGTGGCCGCTTCCAGCCACTGCAGCCTCGACCTGCTGGGCTCCAGCGATCCTTCCACCTCAGCCTTCCCAGTAGCCGGAATTACAGGCATGCGCTACCACGCCCGGCTGATTTTTTGATTTATTGTAGAGATGAGGTCTCGCTACCCAGGCAGGTCTCGAACCCGCGGGCTCAGGCAATCCACTCACCTCAGCCTCCCAAAGGCACGGGATTACAGGCTGAGCCACCGAGCTCGGCTGCTCTTACATTTCAATAATTAGTCTGAATGTGAACTGACTAAATGCACCACTGAAAAGACATAGAATGGAAAAATGGATATAATATCACCAGACAACAATCTATTGCCTTCAAGAGACTCACCTCACTAGAAAGGACACTCACAGACTCAAAGTAAGAGGATGGGAAACACATTTTCAGATGAATGGAACACAAAAGAAAGGAGGAGTCGCAATCTTAATCTCAGACAAAATACCCTTTAAGTTATCAAAAATTTAAAAAGATACAGAGGGCCACTACATAATGATAAAAGGTTCAACAAGAAATATCCATCCTAAACATATATCCACTGAACATAGGAACACCAACTTTTATAAAGCAGCTCCTAGGAAAACTAAAAAAAGATATTGACTCCAATACCATCATAGCTGGGAACTTCAATACCCCACTCACAACCCTAGACAGATCATCAGGACAAAAAATCAGCAACAAGATCCGAAACCTCAATGTGACTCTTGATCAAATGGACTTAATTGATATCTACAGAACCCTCCATCAAAAGACCACAGAATACACATTCTACTCACCACCTCATGGAACGTACTCTAAGATTGACCACATACTTGACCATAAATCGAGCATAAGCAAATTTAAAAGGACTGAAATTTTACCATGCACCTTCTTGGACCACAGTGGAATAAAAATAAACATTAACACCAACAAGGTCCCCCCCAGACCCACAAAGACATGGACACTAAACAGTATGATGCTAAACAACTCCTGGATCAATGATGAAATCAAAACAGAGATCAAAAGATACCTGGAAACAAATGAAAATGAAGAAACATCTTTAAAAATCTCTGGGATGCCATGAAAGCTGTAGTAAGAGGGGAATTTATATTCCTACAAACACACATGAAGAAAATGGAAGGATCGCAAATTAACAGCCTAAGAAGCCACCTAAAAGAGCTGGAAAAGCAAGACCACAAAAACCCTAATTTCAGCAGAAGAATCCAGATCACCAAAATAAAAGTAAATCCAGGACATAGAAGACAAAAAGATAATACAAAAAATCAATGAAACAGAAAGCTGGTTCTTCAAAAGGATAAACAAGATCAATGGTCCCCTAGCTAGACTGACCAAGAAAAACAGAGAAAAAGCCCAAATAAACACAATAAGAAACACAAAAGATGAAGTCACAACTGATCCTGAAGAAATACAAAAGATCATTAGAGACTACTATGTACACTTGTATGGAAACAAACTTGAAAACCTTTCAGAAATGGAGGACTTTCTGTCATCACACAATCTGCCTAGGTTGGAACAAGAAGAAATTGAGACCCTAAATAGACCAATAACAATCAAGGAAATTGACTACATAATAAGAAAACTACCTACAAAAAAAAAGCCCTGGACCAGATGGCTTTCCAGCAGAATTCTATAAGACATTTAAGGAGGAGCTGATACCAATCCTACTGAAGGTATTCCAGGTGATTGAGAAAGATGGAACTCTCCCCAAATCATTTTACGGAGCTAACATCACATTGATACCCAAGTCGTGTAAAGACCCAACAAAGAAAGAGAACTACAGGCCAATATCTTTGATGAACATAGATGCTAAAATTCTCAACAAGATCCTAGCAAACCAGATTTAACAACATATCTCAAAAATCATCCATCATGATCAAGTAGGCTTCATCCCTGGCATGCAAAGCTGGTTCAACATTTGTAAAACCATAAATGTAATTAAATACATCAACAGATGTCAAAACAAAAACCACATTATATCATTAGATGCAGATTATATCATTAGATGCAGAAAAAGCTTTTGATAAAATCCAGCACCGCTTCTTGATAAAAATCCTTGAACAGCTAGGCATACAGGGAACATACATCAAAATAGTAAAAGCCATCTATGAGAAACCCACACCCAGCATACTCCTAAATGGACAAAAACTGGAACCATTTCCCCTGAAAACAGGAACAAGACAAGGATACTCACTCTCACCCCTCCTGTTCAATATAGTATTGGAAGTCCTGGCTAGAGCAATCAGAGAAGAGAAAGCAATCAGGGGTGTTCAAAGAGGAAGTCAAGCTATCTCTCTTTGCAGATGACATGATCATGTACCTTGAAAACCCAAGAGAATCTGTCAAAAACCTCCTTACACTGATAAAAGACTTTGGCATAGTCTCAGGTATAAAATAAATGTGCAAAAGACAATCACATCTCTTTACACCAATAATAAACAAACATAAACCCAAATAAAAAGCACAACTCCATTCACAATAGCCACACAAAAAAAATGAAATACCTTGGAATCTTCCTAACCAGAAACATGAAAGACTTTTACAATGAATACTACAAAACACTGCTCAAAGAAATCAAAGATGACACAAACAAGTGGAAAAATATTCCATGCTCATGGATTGGAAGAATCAACATTGTGAAGATGTCCATCTTACCTAAGGCAATCTACAGATTTAATGCAACACCAATCAAATTACCAGCAACATTCTCTCAGACCTAGAAAAAACAACACAGGAATTCATATGGAAACACATATGACCAAGAATATCCAGAACAATCATCAGCAAAAAGAACAAAGCAGGTGGTATCACATTACCAGACTTCAAACTTTACTTTAAAGCTATAATCATCAAAACAGCTTGGTATTGGTACAGGAACAGGCATATAGATCAATGGAATAGAATTGAGATTCCAGAAGCAAAACCTCAATTTCTCCCAACTCATCTTCAACAAAGCCTCCACCACCTACCACTGGGGAGAGGAGAACCTATTCAGTAAATGGTGCTGGGAAAACTGGCTGACCACATGCAGAAGTTTGAAACAGGACCCCTATCTATCCCCACACACACAAATTAACTCTAAATGGATCAGAGACCTAAATGTAAAACCTCAAACCATAAGAATCTTAGAAAATGAAGGACATACCCTCATGGGAATCGGAACTGGCATCCAATTCCTGAACAAAACCTGAAACCCACAGACCATAAGAGATAAGATAGACAAGTGGGACCTCATTAAACTGACAAGCTTCTGCAAAACCAAAGAAACCATCAAGAGAGCAGGGAGACAGTCTACAGACTGGGAAAAAGTATTTGCCAGCACCAGGTCTGACAAAGGCTTAACATCTTGGATCTACAAGGAACTCAAACGTGCTGAAAAGAAAAAACAAACAACCTCATTATAAAATGGTCAAAAGATATGAACAGACACTTCTCAAAGGAAGACATCCGAGCAGGCAACAGACACATGAAAAAATGTTCAACCTCACTAATCATCAGGGAGATGCAAATCAAAACTACACTGAGATACCACCTAACTCTAGTCAGAATGGCAATTATCAATAACTCAAAAAATAACAGATGCTGGAGAGGGTGTGGTGAAAAGGTAACACTTCTACACTGTTGGTGGGAGTGCAAACTAGTACAACCTCTGTGGAAAACAGTATTGCGATTCCTAAAAGCTCTAAATATCGACCTCCCATATGACCCCGCAATCCCCCTACTGGGAATATACCCTGAAGAACTCAAATCACTCTATAAACAAGATACCTGCACACATATGTTTATCGTAGCACTGTTCACAATAGCAAAAGCCTGGAAGCAACCATGCTGTCCATCAAAAGAGGACTGGATTAAAAGAATGTGGTACATATACACAATGGAATACTATGCAGCCATAAAAAAGAACAAAATTATGAATTTTGCAGCAACCTGGATGGAACTAGAGTCTATAATACTGAGTGACCTCTCCCAGAAACAAAGATCTGAGTATCACATGTTCTCACTCATATAGTGGACCTTGAACATCCAATGTAATACTATAAGAAAATGACTGTCAGTGGTTGGAAAACTTTGGGGTGGGAGGGAAGGGAGATGGTATTAACGGTAGTAAATATCTGTCTGGGGATGGGGAGACACCTCTTATCAACAAGGGTGCCTGAACGAAGCATATTTTTATACCTAACCCTTAACTGTACCCCATAATATCATAATTTTAAAAAAAAGAAGCCCAAACTTCACCTGCATACAGCCTACTTATGTAGTTAGACCTCACTTGTACCCTACATCTCTATAATAAAATAAAAATATTTTCAAAATAAAATAAAATGACCTACATTTCATTTTTACACCCCAACAAGTAGAAACAGCTCAATGATCTATTACACTTATTAATATAAAGTGATTTTTATTTCTTACAGAGTGTTAAAATGCATTGAAATACTTTTCTCAATTTGACTTTTGCCTATTATTATTTAATATACTGTGTTGCATGAGAACTATTGGTATATCTTGCACTTTTTTTTTTTAAGAAAACAGGATTTATTGAGAAGACAGAAAATCTCCCACAGTGGGAGGAGATTCGAAGTGGTCGCCCTATCTTGCACTTTAAATGAAACTTTCATTATGCATGATTTTGTAACATCATGATTTGAATATTTAGGAAGCATAGCTTTACTAAACTATTCAGCCCTTCCAAATGGTGACACATTTCATTATACAATATCAAAAATAAAATCACATTCTTCAATATCATCACTAAAATTATTTTTTAAATCTTTATTATGAAGCTTTCAAGCTCATAGTAGTGTATAGTTTTCAAAAATACTAAATTTTAGTTTAAAGCTTAATTTTTTTTATTGATAACAAAATACTATCAGTTATTTTCCTTGAAGTGATAGACTCACTTTATTATTTTTGAGACAAATATCTACTGAATATTTAACTCTGAATAATCATAATTTATCTGTCAATTATTCTTTCCAGTAAAATACTACCCCATTAAAAAAAAGCAGCTAGCTTAGCTCACGTGAGTACTTTTCTACAAGACAAACATATTCTGGTATGCAGCAAAAATACTATATGAATGACTTCTTATTTGCCACACAGAATATTTAGAAGCCATTCACTAAAGACTCAAGATTTAATAAATTTAGGCAGGTACAGTGGCATATGTCTGTAGTCCCAGCCACTCAGGAAGCCGAAGCAGGAGGCTCACTGAAGCCCAGGAGTTCAAGTCTAGCCTGGGCAACATAGCAAGACACCATCTTTAAAAAAATTTTAAATATAATTAATCATTTTTGCTAACCCATCAATATATTCTTGATGTGAAATTACATTTTTTGGTCTGTGAGTGGCTACTGGTGAAGAACTCTATACCTCTTAATGCTATTTGGTGTCCCTGCCTTCATATGTATTAAGGGACAGAGGTTTTACCCACCACTGTTTTTGCACAATCAGAATAAATATGAACACAAAGAAAATGGTAAGTAATATCTCCATTCTATTTTTTATGTGGCTTAGACCTCATAGATTCCCTGAAAGGGTTTTGGAGATCTCTAGGTTTCCTTGGGTTGCATTTGGAGAAACACTTATGTGTGATACCATGATAGTGAATAAAATATTAGTAGGTTCATTGGGTGGTGCTGACAGACATTTCAGACAGAGAACAGAAATTTTAAAGCCAAATTTGTCCAAATTGAGAGTATATTCAAGGAAATCAACCTGCCACCAGATTGCTAGCTGGTCTCCCAGGGGAATGCTGCTATTTCAGAGGCACAGCAATGATCTAGGCTTCTGGCCAGGCAAGCACTCAGTAGTGGCATTAATCAGATCAGCCTTGATGAGAGTAAGTTCATGTTGTTGAGGCCATGCATAATCTCTATTCCTTCTGTCATGGCCACTTTGTTCGTAAGCCCTTAACTGAACACTTGTGCTTAAAGATAAAAGCTGAGTATTATCCATATAATGGGTCATCTTGTCTAGCTGGTAACTGTGAGACTCTCCTGTCAGTGACCTTTGATGGGAATTTCCATGAGGCAAATCCTCATTTTCTGTCTGCATTCTGAGAGGTACAGCTAAATACCTCTTGCCCAGATCTCCTTGTCTCCATTCCTCCAATCATTTATCTTCCAAGTCCCGAACTTCCAGCAACAACCACTTGCCACTTCCATTGTAATCCACACTTCTGGTCATTTCTCCTAGGCAGAATGAGCAAGCAAACAGACATACTACTTGAAATTCTGCTCGGTGGAAGTATTTCATTTCTGTATTATCATTTCAGACCACTCCTGAGTTGGATGATAATTACATATCAATTCACTTCCATCTGTGTCAGTATCATGCAGAATCATCTATAAACTGAGCCTGAGTGTGTTCTTTCTGAGTTAGATGGAACTCCCCATAAGGTCACAAATGTGAGTTGAAGAAAAGGCAGCATTGCAGTGAGAGAAGGTGTCATGAGAGTTTGAACCTCAATTCATACAAACTTTATGTTCAGTTTCTGTTTGAACTCAGTCTCACACCATTATCACTTTTTGACGGAGTTTTGCTTTTCATGCCCAGCTTTGGAGCTTTGGAAATCAGGTACACCCAGTCTGACTGTCATGTCAGATTGCCTGGTCACTTGGTGTCCCATGATCAGATATTCTATCTCAGCACTATGTGGCAGGAACGATGTCATGTCTAAAAAGAAGAATGAATATCTGCATAGATTTGTTTTAAAAACTTATATGCACGCATTGTCATTCTTTCATGAGGGTTTGCCAGAAGCTCTATAGAACAGCTCTCAAAGCCACAGAACTGCTGATTCATATGGCCTAAATGGTAGAGTAGCTTGTACTGTAACCCGGACCAGCTTCAGAGCCTTCTTTTGCTCTGAACCCATTTGAAACTAGGTAATTGGGCAAAACCAATCACTCAAATGAGGCACATGTTGGCTCCAGACCCAAAGAGACCCATAGAGAATTAGACCTCTTGTTTAATGCCGGTGGGTAGAAAACACAGCAAGTTAACTTTTACTTTGGAGAAGAGATCTCAATTTTTCCCAGACCTCAGGGGTCCTTGAAACCCACTAAGTTTCATGAAATTTGTCTCCTTCCTCCAGCACAAGTATGTCTTACTAAAGCTTCTCAACAGATCTATAAACCTGATTTCATAAGTTATGCAGTCTAGATTATGACAGAGAGCTTTGGAGCTAAAAGTAACAACAAATTTATTTATTTATTTATCTGTTTATCTATTTATTTATTTATTTCTGTCCTATTCATGTGAAAGCAAATTGCTTCTTGGTTGGAAGAGAGAAGAAAGCATTTGCCAGAGCAATAGCTGCATACCAGGTGTCAGAGATTTTGTTATTTTGATCCAGTAGAGAGACTGCATCTATAAAAGTAGCAGCATTTAGGTCACAACCTAAGTTTATGAAAATCTTCTATCATTTTCCAAAAACCCACTAACATCGGCACAAGCTAAGTCAACACTCCCATATCCCTCAAGAATTTCATGGTGGCATTAATCTCCACAGTTCCCCTTGGGAAGGTAGTATTGCTTTTGGTTTAATATTCTGGTGAAGCAGAGTAATTCTAGTGGCTTCTACTTGGCCCTTCTTATAATAGGTCATCATCCCCCAGGTCATGAAACCAATGTGAACACCCTGCCGGTTTTAAAGTGTATCATTGGGAACAATACTTTCAGAAACAAAGAGAATTCCCATAGGACTGTTTGTGTGAACCACTAGTACTACTGTGAGATGAAATCAGATCAAAGCTCTTTTTATTATCTATCCTCTATACATCTCCATTCTATTTATTTGACCAAAGGGCATTTGGGTTATCTAGAAATTAGCATCAACTCTAAGCTTATTTTAATAATCTCAGGAAAATCTGAATTTTTCCCTTATTCCAGTGCACAGATTACCTAGCAAATGGTCTCAAGTGACTTTCCAGAAGGAAGAGTGGAAAAGTTACTACATACCGTACTGGCAGAGTTCTTCTTTCCTCAAGAAGAAACCATTCATATCTCATAACTGAATGATTATTCCTGCACCAGTACCATGCCGTTTCTATTAATGTAGCTTTATAATGTGTCTTTAAAACTGATGAGACAAGCTGGGCATGGTGGCTCAGGCCTGTAATCCCGGCACTTTGATAGGCCAAGGCAGGAGGATCGCTTGAGGCCAGGCAACATAGTGAGAACTTATCTCTGCAAAAATCAGAAAATTAGCTGGGCATGGTGTCACATGCCTGTAGGAGGCTAAAGTGGAAGGGTGGCCTGAGACCAGGAGGTTGAAGCTGTTGTGTGCGTTTAGCTATGATTGCACCACTGTACTCCAACCTGAGCAACAGAGTGAGACTCCAACTCAAAAGAAAAAAGAAAAAAAGAAATGTGACCTATAAATTCTGTAAATGTTTTCTCCCAGTCTGCAGGTTTGTGTTTTCATTCTCTTAACAGTGTTTTTTTCAGAGCAAAAGATTTTAATGCTGATAATTGATTGATTTTTAGCAACATTTAACATTAACTTTCTCATCTTTCAGTTCTCAGTTTCAGAAGGCTTAGCTGAATTAGTTTCCTCTAATTCCCTTATATCAGTAAGTTTCTACCATATTTCCCTATACATTTTCTTTATGGTACCTTTCCCACGTGATAATTATGTTATTTGTTTATCAAGTATATTTCCCACTATGTTGTCAACTCCACAAGGAATGGGACCTGTGTCTGTTTATTCATAATCGTATTGTCAATGACTAATACAGCATCTGGCAAATAAGTATGGGAAAGAAGAAAGAAAAGAAGGGAGGTAGGGAAGGAGGAAGGAAGAAGGGGAGGGAGGGAGGAAGGAAGGAAGAAAGGAAGGAAGGAAGGAAGGAAGGAAGGAAGGAAGGAAGGAAGGAAGGAAGGAAGGGTGAGAAATTGGCTAATTTTTTTGTTGTCTTTTTTTGTTTTGTTATGTTTTGAAATATGTTTTCCATGTATTCTTTTCTCAGTCTTGTGGAAGTTCTCTATGGCTAATTATTAATTATCTAAATAGAAATAAAAAATAAGGAGGAAAAGAATTCTTGAGAGAGATGTTAATAAGTTACTTTAAAACCTAATAATTTTAAAGAACACAAAGAGACATGATGGTATCTGCCAAATTTCTCCATGTAATTATTCTTCTTCCCCTATCATTAGTAAATATCTTAGGAGGAAATAATTTAAGACTATGTAAATATCCTGTTTTTCTTCAAACTTTTGCCCACTAATTTTAGAATCTTTCAATGTGTTTGCCTGTGATGATGTGGTGTTTGCCTAGTGGAAATTTTCTATTTTCTTCATTCTTTTTAACATGTATTAATTGGAATTTTTCTATAAAAGGACCTTTCCTTTCTCCCTCAATTACTTATTTGTTCAATTGTGCTCAGTTGTATTCTTCTTGCTTGTCTTCTTTTTCATCTATTATTTTTCAGTGAACAACCTAGCACATACATTGCTGGGTTGAAGTAGTGTGAATATTGGTGCAATCAAATGTTTTCACTTTAAGAAAGATTATTTCCATACCTATGTCAACCAAATATTTTGCAAAATAAATTGTTTTTGTACTAGATTGGTATATGATAAATCAAAAACATTGTTTGTCTGGGAAAGGAATAAGCATTGATTCTGGAAATGAGCTACAATTTCTTGGGTGGCCTAACAACAAGTCACCAAACTTGCCTAGACCTGAATTTCTCATCTATGAAATAATAACAGTTTTTGCCTACCTCATTAAGAGATGTCAGACATTCATTAATGTTCATAATGGGCTTGAGATCTGTCATTAAAAGCTATTATCCTTGATAGAAAACAGAGCCTTTCAACTATTGAGGAGTAGTAAACAAATCAGGCAAGATGTATAGTCCATGAGAAGAGATATTGAAGAGTGAAAAATTAATTGGGAAAAGGAAACGGAAACTGATACAAAAATCTTATCTGAGGTGTGTGTATTAGTGCGTTTTCTTTCCTCTTGGAATTAAGTAAAATACCTCTTTAATGTCTTATTAAAGGCCTACTTTTTCCTACACTAAGATTCTTGATCTTTCTTGTACCATGGACCTTTTTAACATTTTACTGAAGCCTATGGACATCTCATTGTAATAATTTTTAAGTACTTTAAAAAATATGTGGCAGTATTTAAAAAATCAATTTTATTAAGACAGTTATCAAAATGTTTTATAATTTAATTTTAGAATAATATGTGTGCTTCTTGATTAAAATAAATGAAATCTAATGGCAGTCTAATAATGACAACAATTTCAAAGTAGTGATGGTTGTGACATTTCAAAATACTTGCAGGGGCTCTAATGTCATATAAAATTTCTGTATTTTCTATTGATAACAAGATTAGAGGAATTACTCTTATTACTGCAGTTTCTTATCTACATTTGTATGTAATGTTAAGGTTTATTTAGACTTAAAATAAAGATGTATTTTTCTCCATCTAAGTCCATGAACCCTCTAAATTTTATCCTTGGGATCCTTGGGGATGTTTGGATATCAGGTTAAGAAACCTTGTTCTATACTTATCCTGAAATCCTTCAGATAAGTTAAAAAATAAATATTATTTCTCAAAAGGTAATCACAGGTATGCTGTTTACTAAAATACAAATCTCTTGGTCTTTTACTAGACTTGCTGAATCAAAACTAGAGTTGGAGAATGCCTGTAAATCTATATTTTTGGCAAGCACCCAGGTGACTAATATACACACTAAAGTTTGAGAATTGCTATAAAGTTGGTTACCTCAATAGTCATCTTTAATGGAATCACAGAGTCTCAAATATTAGTTTGGGATATTATAAAATAGGAGATCTGGAAGGGACTAAGATATTTTGATTTTTCAACAGACATTTCAAATATTATGAGTATATTATCAATTCCATTATGAGAAGTATTCCTAAGCAAAGATATTAAAAGTCAAAGAATAACATCTGACTGAAAGTGAGAGGAACTGTGAGGAGCCTTACATCAGAATCCTCACAACAATACTCTAGTTCCTTTCCTTTTCTGCTCCAGTTAACATCTTTAAAAAAGAATCTTTAACAGAACAATTAAACACAGAATCAATGCATTGTGTTACAGAAGACACACAAAAAAGAATGACATACTTTCTTCCCATTTTAAACATCATGCTTTAAAAATTAAATTAAATTTGTCATCAATAACATGAAAAGCAGTAATTATGAAGTAATGGTGTTACAGAAGATTTAAAGGTCATCTTGAACTTTCAGCTACTACCTTTTCTGCTTCTGCCTCACAAATCTTTATGCTTGTCCTAGAACTCTGTAATTCGAGCATCAGACCAGTATATCAACCCAGTATATCCAACTGCTTACTAGACATCTATTGCTGGATATCACAGACATCTCAGAAAGCTGCTAACCAAAACTGAACTCATCACATTTCTCCACAGAATGGTTTTCTCTCTTAAATTGTTTGTCTTGGGCATTTGTTCCACCATCTAGCAAGATATTCAAAAATTATCCTGTAATTACTCCTCATTTTTTATTTGCTAGGAGACACTTTCGAGGTGATGAGTAATTTTAAAACCTCAGCAATGGCCTAGTATTCCTTAATTCTGAATTTTTGAAGTATCAACCTCCAACATGGCTGGTGTTATAAAATGGACACAGTGCTTGGATACTGTGTATCCTTCTGATACAGCTTTCATGCTCCAAACTAACTCCAACAACACAAGTGCAGCCCTAAGAAGGTTAAAGACTGTGTTTTACATGTGCTCAAATTTAGGCCTTTCCAAGAAATGTCTCTCATGCCTGTGATTTATTTTGCCTTGTTTTCATCTTTTCTTGCCCTTCACTCCATTTAAGTAGTAACATTTTTTGATCCAAATTTAGACTGCAGTTCTTGCAGAATAGTCTTTCAGTCTACCTGACCTAGACAAAAGAAATCCTTGGGCCCTAACATAGTCCTGACTGAATCATGAGTAGACCACATTGGGATTGGAGGCTGAAGCCCATCTTAGTAACATATGATTCAGAATTTGGAATTCTGATCACCAACATCTAGTGTAGTTAATCTGACCAAAGTGAATAGTCAGATAGATAAGGTTTGGGAGGAAAGATCACTAAAGAACCTTAAACTTTAAAGGTGGTTGCTCTATTCATGGGCAAAACCTCACAAGAAGAGCAAGCAATTGAACCAGAATGACATCCAGTAAGTGTACCATGGTGTTGGTGAAGACAGGGATTCAGTTCTAACATATCTCACCACAAGACAGAACCTTTGTGTACAAACCTCTGAGTTAGCAATGCCAACAAGTACTGCTGGACTGCCCTGTATTCTCCACTCCAGGATCATTTTTCTTCTTCATCCTATTCCTCAGCCAGGGCTGAGGGAGTTATATATAATGCCAGAAAAGACAGGCAACTTTCTGTTGGAGCAGGAAAATGGGTGGCAGAAAAGAATGTCTGCATCACCATGAGAAGGGTAAGTTTAACCAAGGTTTTGTATTTTCAGTGCTGATGAAAGGTGAGATTTGAAGAATGAGACATGGCAGAGATAATATTCTTCTCAATGAGCCCCTGTGTGCACAATTCTGGAAGAACTTGAAGCAAACAAAGCCAGGGTTCTGCTGGGATAAGTTAACTCACAGTGGAGTCTATGTTCTTGAGTATAGGCCACTCTTAATTCAGGATTATGGGACCCAAACAATGGGAAGCTTAGAGTATAATAGAAATGTTCAAAAAAAGGAAGAAAGAGGAGCGCCTCAGGAAAGACCTGAATCATGGAGGTGTAAGCCTCACAGTCAGTGGAAATGGACCCTGAACAAGTGGCAAGAATTGATTAATCTCTTAGTGAGGATGGAATTCAAAAAACTTTATTTTATTTTATTTTCTTCCGTCTACTCCCTTATGCCAGAAAATACCAATGCTTTTCTGGCCTATTGCTAGTAACAACAGTGTGTATCTAGAACTGCTTTCTCTAGGAAACAACAACCACACATGGCTATTGACCACTTGAAAGGTGACTGGTCTGCTTGAGAGATTCTGTAAGTATAAAACGCCCAATGAATTTCAAAGACAGTACAAAAATGCAAAGCATTACTAATTTTATATAATGACATGTTGAAATATGTTGGACATATTGGGCTAAATAAAATGTATTGTTAAAATTAAAATTAACTTCATGTCCATTTCTTTATACTTTTAAAATCTAATTATTAGAAAATTGCCATTGCTTTTTGGGATGTATGTACCAAATTTAAAAAACAATTAGCTCTTGATCCAAAGGTTCTTTTTTTAAAAAAGTGTGTTTAAAAATCATCTAGGAAACAAAAGAAAATGCTATTCTTGACCCCACAAACTCCCAGCAAAATTTTAACTATAGTTATCTGGGATGGGGAAAATGATTTTGTATTCTCAACCAGTTCCCTAAGTTATAGGAGCTCCTCTGACCATATTTTGAGAAACTGTGTCTTGCTGTGTCCCATACTAAGAAATCATGTTTGATTCTAGAATGTTCTTGTTTTTTAACTTTTGTGAGTAGGAGCCGCTGTGGTGGTAGTCTCATGTTTCTGTTGACTCTCTAGAATTTAGGCTAAATATATTCCACAAGAGTTTTAGGATTGGATTAGCCAAACTTTGGAAATGTTCAAACTTTCAATTCAGATTTAGTGAATACAGCTACAGAGGAGAAGCTTCTCACTGCAGCATGGCCTCTGAGTTAGTCCCCTGTATATGGGAATGCATGGATTAAGAAGACAATATGCATGGGTCTTGGCAGACAGAAGAGAGGCATGCACTAGGGCCTGAGACACTGAATTCAATATTCGAGTTTGACTTCTCTGTAGGAACATAAAATTGGCTTGATAATGGGAAGAGATGTGTATTGCTAGAATGTATATGGTGTATACTGAAAATAACTGACATTATGTGCTGTGGTCATCAAGGGCTCAGTATATACCATAGTAGTTGAGAGGTGGATTTTGGTGTCAGATCATTTGGGTTCTAATACTACTTCTACCTTGGGCAAGTCTCTTAATCTCTTTTCTTTTCTTTAAACTGGGAAAAAGAGGCTGGGCGTGGTGGATCATGACTGTTGTTTTAGTACTTTGGGAGGTCCTGCTTGAGTCCAAGAGTTCAAGACCAGCGTGGGCAATATAGCAAGACCTTGACTATACAAAAAGACAGCCTGGGCAACATAACAAGACTCTGTCTCCACATACACACAAACAAAAATTAACTAGGTGTGATGGAGTGCACCAATAGTTGAAGCTACTTAGGAGGCTTAGGCAAGAGGATTGCTTGAGCCCAGGAGTTTGAAGTTACAGTGAGCTAGCCTAGGCAACAGAGCAAGACTCTGTCTCAAAAAAGAAAAAAACCAAAAGTGCTAGCCAAATTTAAAAATGTCTTTGGGTCAGATTATTCTAAGGGGTTAGTTCCCAGTTGGCCACACGTGTAGTTTCCAGAGTTGCCATGTGTCATCTCTGTTAAAGTATTGTAACATCTTATTTCAAATATATTTCTAGGAAAAACACCAGGATTTGAAAGGGTTACATGGCCCACCTCTGGATTGTGAGGATTATGAGCAGTTCGGGCATTTCTAATACTCTGTGATCTCCCTTGAAGGGAACAGCAACATCCCAAGGCTTGAGTGTTAAGTCCATGTGATTTAACAGGAGGAGGATAAAATATAGTGGCTGTACATTTGAGAAAGCTCAAGGTGTTCCTTCTTTTTAAACCATTCATTGTATAATATAAAACTATAAAAGTAAGACTGCTCATTTCCATGTACATTTAATCTGTCCAGTTGTTTAGACTACAGTCCAACCTCCATGTGGATACAGCCATCCAGGTTCCAATGTAACATCTGAAATATTGCATAGAAAAGGCTCAGCACTCAGGTCTATGGTTATACCTCCTTTTTGACAAAAGCCCTCCTCAAAAACCATGTACCAATCATGTCACTATGTACTCTCAAGGTATTTCTTACTTCCTTCACCTCCAAAGGAGAATAAGTACCGATAAAAACAAAAGTAGGTAACAATATTGGGGGATGGTTAAAGCAGTACTTTCTGAACATTTTTCAGTTTACGCCACAGCCTGCAGGGACTGGTGTGAAATTCTCCCATCCCTCTACTTGCCCCAAACGCACACTTCTGCTGCTTTCCTTTGTGAAGGTCTATTTAAAGTCCCTTAAATATTCCTTGGAATAGAAGCCAAAGTCTTTACAAATGCCTATAAGCCCTATTAATATCTTCCATCCCATTTAAAATTACAGACTACCCTCTGTTTCCCTTATCTTCCCTACTACCTATCTGTTTCTTGCTTTAGTTCCCATAGCTTTTGTCACTAGTTGAAAAACTTACTTATCAATGACTTAGTAGTTTTATTGTTGTCTGCTCTCCTTTGCTGTAATATGGACTCCATGAGGGATTATTTTGTTTGCTGTTGTGTCTCTGGCATCTAGAGTAGTGCCAGGCATAACTGCTATTGAAAAATATTTTTAAATGGAAAAAATAAATATTTCTATCCAGTTAAGGAAAAGTTGTTTATTCCTATATTCATTACAAATGAAGAAGGATATATAATTATTTTTAAAGTGTATGTCCTTGGTTGTTAAAAAAAGGGTAACTTTAAAGAGTGCCATTAAGAGTGTAGATTAATTGTTATAATTAATTATCATTGCACATCTCATATTACATTTTATATCCTTTTGGGATTTTCAAGTGTAAAGAGGAGCTTTATTATAATTTTTTGAGGCATAATTTGTCACATTAAACAGTTCTAATGAGAAGGGTTATATAGCATTGTATTTAAAACTTTAACCAATCTGCTGAAATGTTAAGTATATCACTGTTTCTAGCAATAGGAAGAGATAAGGAAGATGCTTTTTAATGAGACACAGATGAGTTATAACCAGACTTTACTACTTTACTTACAATTCTTTTTTTTCTGTTCATATTTAATTAAATTAAAGTATAACTAGATTTTTTTCCATAAGCATAAAAATTTGTTCTTGATCACTTGTTATTGGGATTAAAAAGTTGTTCTGTTATGCCTGATGTAGGAAAATTGATCTATGAAAAACCAAGCTTCTAAATATTAAGTGATTAAAAGTCATTTGATAGCATTAATGTAAAACTTGATTTTGAATTTTAAATTTGATATTGCTCCTCATCTTTTGGTTTCTAAAATGAGTTGAGACGTTATAGAGAGATGAATAAATAGCTACTATTTTAGCTCCACCATTTTCCTAGTGGAATTAGAGTCTGCTGAAAGTCAGCTGTATTGCACACTCAGTAAATTGATTGATTTTGAGTTAGAGTCTTGCTCTACCACCCAGGCTGGAGTGCAGTTGCACCATCACAACACCACATCCTCGACCTGCCCTGGACTCAGGTGATCCTCCAACAGCAGCCTCCCATGTTGCTGTAAATACAGGCTCATGCCACCACACCCAGCTAATTTTTTGATTTATTGTAGAGACAAGATCTCACCAAGTTGTCCAGGCTGATCTTGAGCCCCTGGGCTCATTCAATTATTTTGCCTCCACCTCCTGGCCAAGATATTTTATATATTTGATTTTTTAAAAGATTTTCTTACTTAGAGGCAGGGTTTTATTATTGTTGTTTTGATGATGATGATGATGATGATGATGATGATGATGATGTTGCCTAGGCTGGCCTCAAACTCATGGGCTCAAGCGATCCTCCTGCTTCAGCCTCCTGAATAAGTGGGACTATAGGCACATGTCACTCCACCCAGTTCATTAGGTATTTTATTAAAAACTTACAATTAAGTAATATAATTTGGAGTAAAATAAGGAAATGAGTTCTGAGTACTGCATCCCTAATAAAACTTTGATGAACTCCAATAAAAGCATGAATTTGTGCTAGAAATCACAAGTTCAGTTTATATCAAATAATTTTATTTTTACTGATTTCTACATAGTATCACTACTAGGGGAAGGGGATAGTGATAGTAACATCACAAAAGATGTTTGAATGAGACAAGGCCAATTGAAAAGGAACTTCTCTTATATCATTGGTCTGCCTCAATGAATGAGTCTATTTTGGGCCAGGTATGGTGGCTCACGTCTGTAATCCCAACACTTTGAGAGGCCAAGGTGGGAGAATTGCTTGATACCAGGAATTGTAGACCAGCCTGGGCAAATAGCAAGACCTCATGTCTATGAAAAATCAAAAAATTAGCCAGGTGTGGTGGTGCACACTTGTAGTCCCAGCTACTTGGAAAGTTGAGGCAGAAGGATCATCCGAGCCCAGAAGTTTAAGACTGCAGTGAGCTGGGATTGTGCCACTGCATTCTAGCCTGGGTGGCAAAGTGAGACTCCAGCTAAAAATAAACAAATAAATAAATAAATAAATAAATAAATAAATAATAGTAATTGTTGTACAGGAGTATAGGTTATGTTGCTATAAGAAAACAAAGAAAAAAATGCAGACATCAGTTTATTTCTTCCTTCATGCACAGGTCCAGGAATTATCCGGGGTAGATGTCTTCCATAGGCTTTCCAGAGATTTAGCTTGCTTAAATGTGTTAGATCATTTATCTCAACTTGATGCTTCCTTCATGACCAGAAGGGGAAGAAAGATGAAGAATGTGAATGGGCTTTTTACTACATCAGCCTGAAAGTGCCATGCATTACTTCTGTACATATTTCCTTCATCATATCTAGTGGCAAAGCTCTACTCAATAGCAAGGGAACTGAGAAGTAGGTTTCCATGTATCAAAGGGGAAGAGAATGAAATATTAGTAAAAGCTAGTATTGTTTTACCTCACTGTAGCATTGTTACCTAATATAACATTATATAGCATTTTCTTTGTGACAGGCTGTGAGATTTAAAATACATCTATACCTATCTGTCTTGCTGTCTTTCTATACATTTTATTCTCACAAAAGTCCTGTGTGATAGGTACTACGAGTATCTCTTTTTTTCAAGTGGAAAAAAAAAACCTGAAACACAAAAAATATTACTTGGTAATCACTGCTAATTTGACTTTTAAAACACTAATTTCAATAAATGACATAAAATCTTTTTATATCCAGTACAGGACTTGTGGCAGTGGCAACCATGAAATGTGCCGCTTAGATCTCCTAAATCAGGGAATCTAATTGGCCAAGTTTAACAAACACTGTGCTCTGAAGTCAATCACTGTGTTTACACTGAAGCCAGGCTCCTTGTGAACTGCTCCCACCAACAGTAAGGTAGGACTGTTCCTGTTCCTGGAAGATGCCCATACTCCTCTGGTGGCTTGCTTTGCCTTGAGGACTCTCCAGTGGCCTTGTAGACTATTCCTTAGCCTACACAGTTGTCAAAGGTACTTCTATCTGTCCTCTCTCCCTTCCTTCCTACCTTCCTCCATTTGTTTCCTCTTTTCTTCACTCAGAATCAGGCATGCATTGCCATCTTATGGCTCTCCCCACCTCTCCCAGCTACCCATTTTTCTCTCATAGTTGTTTCCCTAAATACATTTTTTGCATGTTTAATTCCATCTTCGTTTCGGCTTCTGGAAGGATCCAGACTAACACATGACTAGTGTATTCTATATGTAATTGTTTGTGTATGTGATTATAAATTATAATTTTAAGACTTATGAAGTTTGATTAATCTTAATTATTTATTATATAATTTAAAATTTCAATGGAACAAAAAATCCTATAACAAAATATAGCAAACCACACCTTTCCTTTCTTATCTTCTTCATTTTGCTTTTTAAAAGGTTACTACTTTCAATAGCCACACATTTTGTTGACGTGAGGAAGATTTTAATGATATGCTAATATTGCTCATTTTTGCATTATCAGTGACATATATCATGATAGATAAGAATATATATAACTCCATTCTGTCTTTCTCTAAAATTTCCCTAAATGTCTTTATTAGTCACTGTTCAGAATATTGTGAATATTGAAATAAAATATACTATTGTTTCAAACTGTGTAAAATGTCTTTCTTTTTATTTTCTTTTTTCTTTTTTTGAAATTACAAATTACCCTACTCTCTAATTTGCTTATTTTCCCATATTCCTAATAAAATTCTTTCCAAATTCTTAGAAAGTTATTTAAAATGTTTTCAATAGTATTTTGCAAAGATATCAGACTATTCATTTTTTTCTAGTGATCACCCAACAAAATTTTCCATCATCCTGCTCCAATTCAGACTGATTACAGCAGATACCAAATTGTCATCCATGAATTCCCTCATACTACCTTTAATTTAGGCATCCTGGATCTTGGTGCTCATGATTTCTTTCTGAATGTATTATTGTGCTTAATTGGAGTAACTCATATAATATCTTAAGAAATAATGGAAGAGAAGTATTTTTGTTGAAATTTACATGTTGAAGATAGCTTTAGGTTTTTCTTATAATTAATGAATAGTTTGATTGAATGTAAGATTCTAGATTGAAATTTTTTCCTCAGAATTTTGAGAGTATTGCTCCACTGTCTTCTAGGTATACTTACTGCTCAAGTAGACTGATGACATTTTGACATCTAGTGCTTCACACAGTACCTTTTGTCTCTCTCTGGAAGGTAAAGAATCTTCCTTTTATTTGTAGTGTTCTGAAACTTCACAGTGGTGTGCCCCATTGTTGGTCTTCATTTGCTGTTATGGGCACCGGGTGGTTCTTTCACATGTGGGCTCACGTTCTTTCAATCTGCACAATTTTATTTATAGCGTCATTAAAAATTCCCTCATTTTCATTTTCTTAATTCTTTATTTCTGGACCTCATACTAATCAGGTATTGAACTCCCTAGATTTTCTTATCTTTTTTCTTATATTCCATTGCTTTGGGGGTTTGGGGTGGTTGTTGTCATTCTATTTTCTTGAAATTTTCCTTTGCTATTTTTTCTAAGAGTACTTTTTTGGTGGGAGGGTTCCCAAATTATTCTGTCTCTCACGTCAAGGG
Source organism: Cephalopachus bancanus (assembly GCA_027257055.1). Taxonomy (NCBI): domain Eukaryota; kingdom Metazoa; phylum Chordata; class Mammalia; order Primates; family Tarsiidae; genus Cephalopachus; species Cephalopachus bancanus. The sequence continues at coordinate 6,677,396 of JAPVLO010000024.1, read as the reverse complement.
ATTCTCTTCATCTCTTCAAACATCTGAAGATCTTTGGCTAATTATTTACATTTCAGATTATGGCACCACCAAAAATACTGACTGTTCTCATTGTAGATTACCTGGGTAAAAAGCTGATTTTGGGCCGGGCTCGGTGGCTCCGCCTGCAATTCCAGCACTTTGGGAGGCCGAGGCGAATGAGTTGCCTGAGCCCGTAGGTTCCAGACCCGCCCGGGCAGCTTGGCGAGATCTTGTCTCTGCAATAAATAAAAAATGAGCCGGGCGTAGTAGCGCACGCCTGTAGTTCCAGCTACTTGGAAGGCTGAGGCTGAAGGATCGCTGGAGCCCAGCAGGTTGAGGCTGCGGTGACCAGGAGCGGGCCACTGCACTCCAGTCTGGGTGACAGAGTGAGATTCCAACTCAAAAAAAAAAAAAAGCTGATTTTGTGGTTGGAGAATCCCAAAACTACTCAATTTTTTAATAAAGCAATCCCTGATCTCCTGTCTAGTAGGGCATATGCCTGATTGTTGGCATTTTGGAAAAAGAACAAATGGAGACCAAATGGGCTGAGGATGCTCCTTTGGCGTCTGAACTTAACCATCCATCATCTTCTGCTGAGTTGGTGTCTCCAATTCCAGAGCCTCTCTAATTCAATGAATCCAGAGACTAAACATCTAGTACCTGGTGGGAGATATGGAGGGATTGGAGAGGAAGTCTAACTACTCTGAGTACAGATTTTAAAAATTTTTTTAATTTTAATTTTTTTCTTCCTTTTTTTAAAATTAATTAATTAATATTTTTATTTTTTTATTAAATTAGAAACAGGGTCTTGCTATCTTGCCTAGGCTGGTCTGAGACTCTGGTCTCAAAGGATCCTCTTGCCTCAGCCTCCCAAATTGCTGGCATTACAAGTATGAGCCACAACATCTTTTTTTTTTAACATATAGGTTTTGGTTTAAAATTTTTTATTTTTATTTACTTATTTGTTTTTGTAGAGCTTGGGTCTTGTTATGTTGCCTAACCTAGTCTCTTCAATATTTCCTTCTGTAGGCACTTGCATTGCAGCTTACCTTGCTCTGCTGAGTTCATTACTGCTCCTTTTCTGGTTTTCATATTCCAAATATTTGTTTAAATTCCTTGTATGCTATTGTCCTCTCTACCATTCTTTCTCCAAATCTTTTTTTTTATTTGTTTATTATAATTTCAATAACTTTAGAAAATACAAATAATTTTTGATTACATGAATGCACTATATAGTAGTGAAGGAGTCTGGACTTTAAGTGGACCCTACACTCCTACCTGTGCACGTTGTGCCTGACAGGTGACTTTTCATCCCTACCACCCATCCCACCCTCCCCTTCTGAGTCTTTAACGTCTATTACACCATTCTCTATGCCTTTGCAGTTCCTTAGTTTAACTCCCAACTATAAGTGAGAACATGTGGTGTTTGGTTTTCTGTTCCTGCATTAGTTCACTTAGGATGATGGTCTCCAATTTCCATCCAAGTTGCAGCAAGTTGTGGCAAAATAGTATTCCATGTAGATATATGACATTTTCATTATCCATTGATCAATTGATGGGCAATTATGTTGATGCCCCATCTTTGCAATTGCTAATTGTGCTGCAATAAACATATGAGAGCTGGTGTCTTTTTTGTATAAGGACCTCTGTTCCTTTGGGCAGAAAGCAAGTAGTGGGATTGCTGTATCAAATGGTAGATTTACTTTAAATTCTTTGAAGAATCTCCGCACCAATTTCTAGAGGTTGTACTAATTTACACTCCCACCAATAGTGTATAAACATTTCCTTTTCACAACATCTTTTCACAATATCTATTGTTTCATATATATATATATAAAACTTTTAATAATATATAAATATATATTATATATACAGTCATTTTTTTCTAAGAGGACTTTTTTGGTGAGAGGGTTCCCAAATTATTCTTTCTAAAATATAGCATATATATAAAATGGCCATTTTTACTGTTATAAGGTGGCATCCCGTTGTGGTTTTAATTTGCATTTTTCTGATGATTAGTGGTATTGAGCGTTTTTCATATATTTGCTGGTCATTTGTATATTTTTTTTTTTGAGAGATGTCTGTTCATGTCATTTGCCCACTTTTTAATGGGGTTTTTGCTTTTATCTTGCTGATTTGCATGAGTTCTTTATAGATTCTGGATAACAGTCCTTTATCATATGTATAGTTTGTGAATATCTTCTCCCATTCTAGAGGTTACCTATTTACTCTGTTGATTATTTCTTTTACTGTGCAGAAGTTTTTTAGTTTAAGTCCCACTTGTTTATTTTTGTTTTGTTGCATTTGCTTTTGAGGTCTTAGCCATAAATTCTTTGCCTAAGCCAATGTTTAGAAGAGTTTTTTTCTAACTTTTCTTCTAGAATTTTTATGGTTTGGGGTCTGACATTTAAGTCTTTAATCCATCTTGAGTAAAATTTTGTATATGGTGAGAGATAGGGATCAAGTTTCATTTTTGTGCATATAGCAATTCAATTTTCCCAACACCATTTGTTGAATAAGGTGTCCTTTCTCCAGTGTATGCTTTTGTCAGCTTTATAAAAATCAATTGGTTGTAGGTATTTAGGTTTATTTCCATTTTCTCTATTCTGTTTCATTGGTCCATGTGTCTGCTCTTATACCACTACCATGCTGTTTTGGTTACCATTGCCTTGTAGCATTATCTGAAGTCAGGTAAAGTGATGCCTCCAGATTTATTCTTTTTGCTTAAAAATTATTTAGCTATTATGGCTCTTTTTTGATTCCATGAAATTTTAAATTAATTTTTCTAATTCTGTAAAAAATGACATTGGCACTTTGATAGGGATTGTGCTGAATTTATAGATTGCTTTGGATAATATGGTTATTTTAACAATGTTGACTCTTCCAACTGATAAGCATATCATGTTTTTCCATTTGTTTGTGTCCTCTGTAATTTCTTTCATCAGTGTTTTGTTGTTATCGTTGTAGATATTGTTAAATAAATTCCTAGGTATTTTCACTTTTTGGCTGCTACTCTAAATAAGATTGAGTTCTTGATTTGATTCTCGCTTTGTAACTATTGGTGTATAGCAGTGCTACTGATTTATGTGTGTTGATTTTGTATCCTGAGGCTTTACTGAATTCATTTATCAAGTTCAGTAGTCTTTTGGAGCCTTTTAGATTCTCTACATATAAGACCATATTGTTAGCATACAGAGATGGTTTGATTTCTTCCTTTCGAATTTGGATGCAATTTATTTGTTTCTCTTGCCTGATAGTTCTGGATAGAACTTTCAGTACTATGTTGAATAGAAGTAGCAAAAGGGAGCATTCTTGCTTTGTTCCAGTTCTAAGGAGGGATGCGTTCAACTTTTCCCTTTTCAGGATGAAGTTTGTTATGGACTTGACATATATGGTTTTATTATTTTGAAGAATAATCTTTCTTTGCTTATTTTGCTGAGGGCTTTTATCATGCTGGATTTTATCAAATGATTTTCTGCATCTATTTAAATAATCATATGATTTTTGTTTTTAATTTTGTTTCTGTGGTGGATCACATTCATTGAACTATCCTTGCATCCCTGATATAAAACCCACTTGATCATGGTAGATTATTTTTTAATGTGCTGTTGAATTCAGTTTGCTCATATTTTGCTAAGGATATTTGTGTCTATATTATTTATCTGTAGTTTTCTTTTGTGTGTGTGTCTTTTCCTGGCTTTGATATTTGGGTGATACTGGCTTTGTAAAATAAGTGAAGGAGAATTCCTTCCTTTCAATCTTATGAAATAGCCTTAGTAGGATCTGTAACAGTTCTTTGAAACTCTGGTAAAATTCAGCTGTGAGTCCATAAGGTGTTGGACTTTGCTTTTGTTGGGAGACTTTTTTTTTTTTTTTTGAGTTGGAGTCTCACTCGGTCGCCCAGACTGGAGTGCAGTGGCCACTCCCGGCCACCGCAGCCTCAGCCTGCTGGGCTCCGGTGATCCTTCCACCTCAGCCTTCCGAGTAGCCAGAACTACAGGCATGCGCTACGACACCCAGCTGATTTTTTTTTTGATTTATTGTAGAGATGAGGTCTCGCTGCCCAGGCGGGTCTCGAACCCGCGGACTCAGGCAATCCACTCACCTCAGCCTCCCAAAGGCACGGGATTACAGGCTGAGCCACTAAGCCCGGCTAGGGAGACTTTTAATTAGTGTTTCAATCTCACTACTTGTTATTGATATGTTCAGGGTTTCTATTTTTCCCTAATTCAAAGTTGGGGGGCTGTATGGTTTCAAGAATTTACCCATTTCCTCTAGATTGTCTAGTTTGTTTGCACAGAGTTGTTTGTAACAATCTGGAATTATCTTTTGTATTTCCATGGTATCAGTGTATTGTGTCTATTTTCATTTCTAATTGAGTTGATTTGAAATCCTCTGCTTAATCTAACTAGTGGTCTATCAATTTTGCTCATTTTTTCATAGAGAAAACTTTTTATTTCATTGTTCCTTTGTATTTTGTTCATTTGTTTCAATTATGTTTAGTTCTATTCTGATCTTCATTATTTCCTTTCTTCTGCCAGTTTTGGCTTTGGTTTGTGGGTGTTTTTTTTAGTTCTTGAGATGTGATGTTAGGTTGTCAATACGTGATCTTTTGATCTTTTTAATGCAGGCCCTACATGCTATACATTTTCCTCTGAGCACAGCTTTGGTTGGGTCACAGAGACCTTGATAACTTGTGTCATTGTTGTCATTCATTTCAAGGAATTCCTTAATTTCCATTTTGATTTCATTGTTGACTCAATGGTAATTCAGAAACAGATTGTTTAATTTACATTTATTTGTTTGGTTTGGGGAGTTTTTCGTGGTGTTAATTTCTAATTGGATTCTACTATGATCTAATAAGGTGCTTGATATGATTTTGATTTGTCAAAAAAACTTATTGAGACTTGATTTGTGGCCTATCATATGGTCTATCTTGAAGATTGATCGATGTGCTGATAAGAAAAATGTATATTTTGTAGTTTGGGGTGAAATGTTCTGTAGATTTCTGTTAGGTCCATTTGCTCTAGGGTCCGGTTTAACTCCAGTGTTTCTTTGTGGACTTTCTGCCTTGATGATCTATGTATTGCTGTCAGTGGAATGTTGAAGTTTCACAATATTATTGTATCATTGTCTATTTCTTTTCTTAGATCTAGTATAATTTGTTTTATAAAGCTGGGATCTCTGGTGTTATGTTAATGTATACTTAAATTATATCTTCTTGTTGGATCACCTCTTTACCGTGATATAATAACTTTATCTTTTCTCACTGTTTTAAATTCAAAGTCCATTTTATCTGCTGTAAGAATGGCCTCTTCTTCTTGTTTTTTGTTTTCATTTGTGTGAAATAATTTTTTCCACCACTTTACCTTGAGTTTGTGAGAGTTTTGTGTGTTAAGTGTGACTCTTGAACTAGCAGATTATTTGAATTTTTTAAAATATCCATTCTGCCACTTTATATCTTTTAAGTGGTGCATTGAGACCATTTACATTCAGGATTAGTAATGATATATAAGGTGTTTTTCCATTCATCATGCTAATTGTTACCTGATTGCTTCTCTCCTATCTCTCTCTCTCCCTTTCTCTGTCTCTTAGTTTTGTAGCATACAAGATCCTTGGCTGACAGTTATTCTGTTTGAGAAGATTGAAAATAGGGCCCCAATATCTTCTGGCTTTTAGGATTTCTGCTGAGAAGTCTGCTGTTAGTCTGCTAGGTTTCCCTTTATATGTTATTTGATGCTTTGGTCTCACTGCCCTTAGAATTGCTTTCTTCACATTAATTTTACATAACCTGATGATTATATGCCCTGGGGATGACCTGAGACTGGGCAATTTATAAAGGACAGATATTTATTTCTTATGCTTCTGGAGGCTGGGAGGTCCAATATCAAGGTGCCAGCAGGTTAGTACCTTGTCTTCCTGCTTCCAAGATGTTACCCTGAACTTATGTACCTCTGAAGGGAGAAATACCATGTCTTCACATGACAGAAGAATAGAAGAGAAGAATAAGCCCACTTCCACAAGTTCTTTTTATAGTGGCATTAATCTATTTATGAGGGTGAAGTCTCATCATCTAAACACCTCCCATTAGGCTCTACCTCCCTACACTGTTGTATTGAGGATTAAGCTTTCAACATATGAATTTTGAGGAACATATTCAAACCACAGCAGAAGGGAACAGGATGAGGAAGAACCACAGAGGTCAGTGTAAATTATTGTCAGTGCTCTCGTTTTCCTGTGGTGAATTCACAAGTTTTTTTTAAAATAGATAAAATTATTAAAACAAAAGAAGTTTGGAAAGAAGGAAGGAAAGAAAGCCTATGTAGACAAATTATAAGACTGTGTTATTCACCAAGAATTATGAATTCCATTCTGTGCATCAAATGTTCAGTGGGGAAAAACAATTATTCCCATAACAAATAAAGCACAACAGAGTAAGGAGCCAGGTGTGGAGTGGGTAAAGTCAGGAGTATTAAGTTTTAATCTGGGGAAATAGACATCTAATACACTGAGCCTGGCTGTGCTTGATGACTCAAAGGGCAGCTTACCTAGCACAGGAGTGAGGTAGAATGGGACCAGTATCTCCTAGTGGAAAGCTATGATTTTATGGCAGAATATACAAGGAAAGATTGGCTCTTCTACTCTGTAGCAAGAAGTTTCAGCTGGTCTCTGGAGTCCCAGGAGTCCAAAACTGCTTAAATGGAACATGCTGTCTTTCTCTCCTTCCTCTGTCAGGAAAATGGGCAAAATACAACACAAGATCTGTATAGAAAGAGCCTAGATATAAGCAATAGAAAATAAGTTGGAGATATTTGAAAGGGGACAAGGAAGTAGTAGCTCACTAGACAATTTCCTCCTGACTTGAAAGGGGCTCAATGAGATGTCCTTAAGTTTTTTGAGGCCCAATACAGGGGATGTGGTAAGTGAAGTAATGAAGTACTTTCAACAGAAGTCTCTCCTGGTAGAAATTACCTGTTACTATGGCCCTATAGTTCTTCTTTGGCATATAACAGAGTAGCCTAAAAGTACCCTTTTGAGGCTTGGAATCCTGAGAACTGTTTCACCTGCTCTTGTGGCAATGAAGGTAAGTTGTGGGGAAAAGGAGAAAATACAAAATTCATGATTGTTGTGAGTACATTTTGTGGAGGATGTTTTTTTGGGGAAAATGTCCTCTTTTCTGTTCACATGGCATCATAATCCAAAAATATTTATAGAATTCCACAGAGAAATAGTTTCATAAAGTGTTCTGGAAACTTCTTCCCAAAAATCTTGATGATATCTGAAATATAGAACACACTCTAAAACAATAAATGTATATTAAAATGTTTATGTATTTAAATATGTAGTACAATCAAACCAAATGTCAAACATCAAGTATATGATTTTTTTATCAAAACTAAAAATTCCTGGGGAAACTAAATCCATAAAATATTTCTCCCTAAGCCAAAGGCATTCAATTCCTTTTCTTTAGGGATTCTAGGACACCTTATACCATATTCAACTTTTCTTTCATCCAGCATTTAGGATTTCACTCCACAATTCAAATCTTGGAAGCAGTTAGAAGTTACATCTAACACATAGATTCACTATTTCTTGGCTTTGCTTTTTTATGTTTTTTAAGAATTTTTTAAAATTTTAGATTCGGGGGTACACATACGTATTTGTTACATGGACATATATTGTGGTGGTGGAGATTGAGTCTCAGATGGCCCATTCCCCAAACAGTGAATATTGTGCCCTGTAAGCATTTTATTAACCCTAACTCCCCTCTCATTCCTGGCTTGTTAGTGTCCCTAGTGTCTTTGTCTTTGGCTTTGTTTTTGATGGTCCCAGTTCCCTGCTTGCATGAAGCTATGCTATCTTCACTGCTTTCTGGGAAACCCCCAGCATGGCAGTAGCTGTGCCTCTTCACCCAGGCTATAAAAGAATGAATGTTATTGCAGGAAATGAAATTTCATCTCTTCCTCTGGTAGTCACCGTTCTGTTTCATCCCTTTCATCTGCCACATTTCCCCCCTTGTTCATAAGATCACTTCCTTTCCCCCCCCAAATCAGTCCAGTGACCTCTGGGCACTCAGTTTGAAGCCCAGTTTCGGTGCTCTCCTGAATTATTGTCTTACTACATTTATAAATTGCACCTGTGCTGGTGTGAAGTGGCTTGAGGGGCAAATGAATTCCTATCATAGGTTTCTATCAACATACTCCTTTAAAGTGTGCACCACCAATCCTGAGATTTACAGCTCTTTTCCAGGAACCAGGAGAGTGATGACACATATCAGTCGATGAGCAGAGAGACAGTTCCTAGGTTCTGAGATTATTGCTACTGAGTGCCCTTGACCGGTAATACCAGTACATTAGGGTTAAGAGAAGATTGGGAAAGGAAGCAACTACTGAGCTGCCTGCGAAGTTATAAGACCTCTAGTAATATGATTTTAATGGTTTCTACTGTGATTGGAGTGGTACTTTGGCATGTCACAATCTGGGCTGACTATCCTAGATTCTAACAGATGTGATTTCTAATGCTTGGGAAACCACTGTGACCTGGGGGAGCCCAACAACTCCCAGGAATTCACATGCAATAAGGGAACAGGAATTATGGCTGTGTTTCTACCTTTATTTGTGGCATAGAGCATACCCTGTGGCTTAGCCTGTAATCCCAGCACTTCGGGAGGCTGAGGCGAGAGAAACGCCTGAGTCCATGGGTTTCAGACCAGCCTGGGCAACTTGGTGAGATCTCGTCTCTACAGTAGATCATAAATATTAGCTGGACATGGTGGTGTGCATCTGTAGTTCCAGCTACTTGGAAGGCTAAGATGGAGCGATTGCCTATGCCTAGCAGGTCAAGGCTGCGGTGGCTGTGAGCATGCCACTGCACTCCAGCCTGAGCGACAAGAGAGACTCCAACTAAAAAACAAACAAACAAGCAAAAACCAGCATACCCTAGGGATGGAATTGGAGTACCTAACTAAAGACATACCCACATGAACAAGCTACAGTCTTCAGCAGAGTCCATGCTCAGGCATAAACATTCATGCATTCATGAAATCTGTCCTTACAATATTTGGATATCAAATATCATGTCTTGGGAAGTTGATACTATGTCCAAAAAGGTTAATTACCCAATGCCTAGGAGATAACCCTCCTCTGGGGGAGAGCTACTGAATAACTAGGCAATTCTGTAACATTCATGAATGTTACTCACTGTCTTCAAGCTGCTTACTTTTATACCTCGTAGAACTGAAAGAAACTTAGGGTACCCAACATGGCATCATAAGTAAAGAAGATTCTTGTACTACACAGGGCAGCAGTATGTCCTAGAAGGCAAGGAATGAATGTAGGTTACTCCCAAGTGGCAGTGGAAACTCATGAGGCAAATTATATGACACTGTAGATAGCAAAAGTTCAAGGTCCTAATATTCTTCCAGATAAAGTTACATTTCAAACAACTGTATAAGCATACAATAAGGTCTCTTTCCAATAATATTCAGAAGTTTAATACTTAGAACATTTGTTCCTATTTAGTAGTTATTGTGATCCCATCTCTACAAAAAGCAAAATAAAAAAATTAACCACACGTGGCACCATGTTCCTGCGGTTCCAGCTACTTGGGAGGCTGAGGCTGGAGGATCACTTGATTGCTTGAGCCCAAGAAGTCAAGGTTACAGTGAGTTATGATTGTACTGCTGCATTCTAGCCTGGACAACAGAATGAGACCTTGTCTCTGAAAACGAAAAGTTATTGTGATGTTTCTTGGTTTTATCTCAGGAGGGTTTTTTCTGTTTTTTTCTCCTGAGTGTATCTTCCCCATTTTGGGTACTGTTACTTCAAAACATCTTCCACTGATGAAACACTCTAGAATAATATTGATCATTGCCAAGTCAGGATTTTTCCAGAAGCATTTTTCTCCAACACTGACTTTTTATATATCCACAATTGTAAATATGTAATTTATTTTGTGTATTAAAAATATGTAGTCTCTTCTTGGGTATCTTTCTATTCAATGCTTAATAACTTTAGTGGCTTTATTATGTGATCTGCTTAATGAAATATTGTTTAGGGCATTCTGCTAATATGTTCTAATCTTGTGTTTGTTTGTTTCCCCCCAAAAAAGTTCACATTTCATTTTAAAGGATTCATTGTTCACTTCTATGATGTAAAAATGTCTTTACACCTTACATTCTCATTGCTAGAGAAAAAGTTTATGTTATATTTGATATACAAAGAAGCATGTATTAAGCAAATTACATATTAGATGTTGTATTCAAATATCAAAGCAAAGCTCTGTCATTTAAGCAACTCATAACAATACCAATAAATATCTAGTTGTCAAATTGTGTGTATTTTCAAGATGTTATGTTCCATTACAGAGCCAGTGATCTTTTTTTTTTAGAAAACAAGAGTTATTGAGAGGACAGAAAAGCTCCCAGAGCAGGAGACCCAAAGGAGTTGCCTGCCAGTAATCTTTTAAAAAGTCAAGGAATATCAACATAGTTCTCTAATAATTGAAGTATATGTAGCCCTCTTACTATGTAGTAACAATTGCCACTTAATGTTTTCCAGCATCTTATTTTCTTTTTTCCAATGATAGATCTTCTGACAGAAGTGACAGAACTCTCATCTTTTAAAAATTACAATCAAGGTGGTTCATAAAACTTTCATTTCCTGTTATTATTTAGAAATTCACTTTGTGAGTTTATTTTATAATAGTGTATTCTGCTTTGAATATTTGAAGTTGTTTTCAGCTAACCCCAGAGAATCACATACAGTTTAGATTGATAAAAACATTGGTAGGTTTTTATTTTCAGAATTAACAAATAAAATTTCTGTTTGAATTCAAAATAGTTTCACGTTGTACTATTCTTTATACATTATTGATTAGAAAAAAATGTATATTTCTTCCTTCTTAATGTCTCATGTACTACATCTTTTTTTTCCTCTTTCCATTGATATACCCTACTGGGCTAGATGCTGATGCCTTTAGATCCACATGGTTACTACAGATATCTAATTGACCACTCTAATTTTCTAAAATATTCACTCTCTTCTGCATATAATAGCCTTGATGTTTCCTAAAATTATTTGCTCATTTGATCATTTTTTATTCAATAACTTGCTGTTACTGGCCAAAGTAGTAATTTGTCTGTCTTTTTGTAACCCTGGTTCCTACAGCTAAGAACATTTATGCTAGAGAAAGAATTTTTTTAAAAGAATTAATGGCTCTAAAATTAATCCAAGTTGGTGCTAGCACACAGCAGAAAGTAATACTGCAAAGAATACTGCAAAGAAAAAATGGAAAATAAAGAAAAATGACATATAATTAGCTCTTACCTTATCATTTCATAAATTCCTTCAAGCATCCTGGGAGCTAGCTATGATTATTCTCATTTCACAGATGAGAAACTGAGGCTAAAAAGTTAAAGGCTCATCAAGTACAAGTACACATGGCTTGAAAGTGTAAGTCAAGAGTCAAAGGCAGGTCTGACCTTAAAATCTTTGGTCTCTTTCTCTGGCCCCAGGAGGTGCTATCTATGTTTTGATTCAGTAGAATGAGTTTCTGGGAGGGAAGAGTTAATTCCATGGTAGGCGGAAGGAATAGTATGATCAAATATACATATACAGGGACATTCAGGAAAATTTGAGTTGTCAACATCGTTGGAGCTTAGATCCATCTCCATCTCCAATGATGGATCTGGTAGATAGCCTGGGGAACCTGACAGTGGTCTGGAGAGAGATGTGGAACTTAGGGCAAAGGGTAGAATTTCCCACCAAGCAGTTAGCCATGGTAGTACATAAGTGACCAGAGGTATTGTGGAGCAAGATGGAACAATTTCTTTCCCCTTCCTCAGATGTAACCAATATTCCAACTTCTAAAATTTTGTTTCTGAAATATATATTGATGGAATCATAAATCTATATTATTTGATGTCTAGTATCTTTCACTAAACATTATGTTTGTGAGATTCACCCATATTGTGTATGTATCTATAGTATATTCACTTTCACTGTTGAATGATATTCTATTTTATGAAAATGCCACATATTATTTATGCATTCTAATTCCATTTGGGTTGCTTCCAGTTTGTAGCTTTAATAAATATTACTCTAATAAAATTCTAATGTAGTTTTGATGTGTATGCATGTATTTTTGTTGGATATATACCTAAGACTGAAATTGTTGTCCACTGAGTATGTATATGTTTGAAGATAATGCCATTTTTACAAAATTGTACCAATGTATACTCTTACCAAAAGCATATGAGAGTTCCAGATCAACATCAACACTTAGTGTCCATATCAACTCTAGTATTGACTTTCTTAACCATTCTGATCATTGGGTAATGTCAACTTCTTGTAGTTTTAATATTCATTTCCCTCTTGATCTCAATATTGAATACCTTTTCATATATTTATTGATCATTTGGATGTCCTATTTTATGATACACTTATTCAAGTTTCTTTTCCATCTGTCTATTGTGATCTTTCTTATTAATTTGTAGGATTTCTTTGGAATAAGCATTGCAGGTATTTTTCCTATCTTGCCTTTTCACTGTCTTAATTGTATCTTTTAATGAACAGAAGTTCTTAATTTTAAAATTGTCCATTTTGTCAACATTTGCCACCCTTTTCTCTTATTTTTAGTGTTGTTTGTAATATGACTAAGAAATCTTTGCCTATAGAAGAGAGATGACAAATAAGAGGGGCCTCCAAGAATGAGGAATCAGTTAAGGACAGGATCAAAGTGGAAACAGAAAGAGAACAAGTGAGCAGGGTCAGGTCTTGCACCTTTAGTTTCCTTGTGTGGTTATGTTAAAATGACTTAAAGCTACAGACTGAGATAGACACTACATCTGATTCAGGTCTCCTCTACCAGACATGGTTTTGCCTGATTCTTTGTAAAGATCTACAGAAAAGCTAGCATATATTCAGGGGCAACTTTGAGAAGGGAGGCTAAGTTGCAGCATGCCAAGTCATCAGAACACTGCTTTCACTAGGTGCTTTGATTTCCCCTAAAGCTGTAAGCTCTAGATGTAGAGCAGGGTGTATATCAACCAGGTCTGGCATGAAGATATAAAACATGGTATACATGGGTAGGGGTAAATATAGGGAGAATATTAAAGGAATGGTTAATTCAATGAATCACATCAAAAAACCTTATAAAATAGTCCTCACATTTCTCCCAAATGCAACTGTAAATGTTTATAAAGTATGTAGAGTGATCTAGTATTTTCTATGTTTTGTATCGGTTTCTGTGTACTTCACATTGCTCCTCACATATTGGAGGGTATATTACTTAGGAGTTTTTCCAGATTTAAGAGGAGTTTTAAAAAAGAGGAAAAGGGGTATTTATTTGCTTAGTTAATTGAAAAAAATTCAAGAAGTTTATTATCTCAGGTATGACTAGATCCAGGCACTCAAAGACAAATAATTAGGACTCATTGTCTTTCTCTTCTCCCTAGCTCTTGAAGTGTATGTATTTATTAGTAAAAGCACATAGTGAGATAGTGTAGTATAGTGGTACTGAAAATAGATTCTATATTCGGACTACCTAGATTCAGAGCTCAGCTTTGCCATTAACTGCAAAACTTTAGGGAAGACATTGAGCCTCGTTTACCTCATCTCTAGATTGTGGATAATAAATGTGGGTTTTGCTTCTAAGGGTTATGGTAGAACTAAATTATTGTGTGATTAATTAACAATAGTAATTGCTCAACTGATATTATCTAACCATAACTTGGCTCTACTATCCTATTCATTATCTTCGGTCTCCTCAGACAGGCTCTCCACATATGACAGCAAAATTGCAACCAGCAGCTCAAGATTTCTTAGGTTTAATCTGTGGTCAAGAGAGCTTTTCTGCCTCCGACAACTTTAGCATATAGTCCAGGAGTAAGTTTCATGCCTTTGATTTGCCTGCCTTCTGTCATGCTTTCATCTATGATCACCAGCACTGTGGTGAGACCGTCTCTGATTGAATCACATAATTACTTCTGGATTAAGGTTGGAAGGATCAGTCCCAACTAAACAGTGTGGATTGAGAATGGAGGAGAGACAGGCCCTAAGTAAAAATCTAGTGTGTTTACCATAAGAAAGAATGTGCTGACTAAGCTAAAACATCAAATGTCCAAAAGCAAAGCAGATCCTGTAGGTTTTTAAGTAGATCAGTCAGTTATCAGTCAGAGGCTGCTTCTTGAAGAGACAGGGAAGTGGGAAAAGTAGGGATGGCAAGTGTGATGGTAATAACCATTGTGATTAGCTGAATGGGTAGAGCAGCACACTATTCTAGTGAATTATGCCTTGGGCCTATTTGGTATGTAGAAGTGTTTATGATATTCCAGGACTTGACTGGTGCAACAATTGGTCTATCATAGTGGGTTATTGACAAGTGGATACCAAGATAGAGAACTTTTGAGCAGAAGCTGCTGTGAGCTTGAAGAGACAAGGGCTCAGTGGTAGAATATCAGTGTTAGACTAGGCGGATTTTCATTTTTCTTTTTTCAAATTTTTATTGTAGTAAGAACACTTACAGGTACAACATTGGACAGCAGATCTACAAAAACCTATTTCTTCATTTTACTTAATTTAAATGCCTGTTGACACCCTATTTCTCCTTCCTCCAACCCTGGAAGCCACAATTTCCTCTTTGGATTTGATGATTTTAGATACTTCACATAAGTGAAATTATACAATATGTTTTCTGTGACTGGCTTGTTTCACGATGAACTCGAAGTTCATCCATATTGTTGCATATCACAGAGTTTCCTTCTTTCTTAGGGCTGAATAATATTTTATTGCATGTACATATCACATTTAAAGAATCTATTCATCTGTCCATGGACATTTAGGCTGTTTCCACTTCTTAGCTATTGTGAATAAGGTTGTAATGAACATGGAAGTGCTAGTATCTCCTTGAGATCCTGATTTCAAATGTTTTGGGTATATAACCAGAGGTGGGATTGCTGGATCCTCTGGTAGTTCTGTTTTTCAATTTTTTGAGGAAGCTCCATAGTGTTTTCTACAGCAGCTGCACAATTTTGAATTTCCACCAACAGTGTACAAAGGTTTCAATTTCTCTACATGCTTGCCAACACTTAACACTTATTGTCTTTTATTTCCTTTGACAATAACCATCCTGACAGGTGTGAGGCAGTCTCACTGTAGCTTTGATTTGTATTTACCTGACGATTAATAATTTGAACATTTTTTCATATACCTATTGGCTACTTATATGTCTTCTTCAGCAAAACATCTATTCAAGTCCCTAGACCATTTTTAAATTGGGTTATCTGTTTTCTTACTATTGAGTTGTAGAATCTCCTTATATGTTTTAGAGATTAATCCTTATCACATATATATTGTATATAAAATAGTTTGCAAATATCTTCTCCCATTGTATAGATTGCTTTTTCACTCTATTGATTGTTTCCTTTGCTGTACAAAAGTTTTATGTAGCTTGATATAGTCCTATTTGTTTATTTTTGGTTTTGATGCCTGTGCTCTTGGTGTCGTATCTATGAAATCATTGCCAAGACTGATGTCACGAAGCTTTAGTTTTGAGCCTTACATTTTAGTCTTTAATTCATTTAGAATTAACTTTTGTGCAAGATAAGGGTCCAATCTTTTGCATGTTGATATCCAGCTTTCCCAACACAATTTGTTGAAGAGACTATCCTTTTCCCATTGTGCATTCTTGGCATCCTTGTCAAAGATTAGTTGACAAAATATGTGTGGATTTATTTCTGTCCTCTGTTCTGTTCCATTGGTGTATGTGTGTGTGTATATATGTATGTATGTATCTATCTATCTATTTTTTAATGCCTGTAGCATACTGTTTTGATTATTGTAACTGTGTAGCATATTTTGAAGTCAGAAGTGTGATGCCTCCGGGATGTTCTTTTTCAGGACTGATTTGACTATTCATGGTTTTTTGCAGTTCCACATGAATTATAGAATTTTTTTTATTTCTGTAAAAAATGCCATTGGTATTTTAATGGGAATTGCACTGAATCTGTAGAATGCTTTGGGTGGATATTTTAACAATATTAAATCTTCAAATCCATGAACACAATGTCTTTCCATTTGTGTCTTCGTTATTTCTTTCATCAATGTTTTGTAGTTCAATATATGTCTTTTACCCCCTTGATTAAGTTTATTCCTTAGCATTTTACTCTTTTTGGTGCTGTTGTAGATGGAATTGTTTTCCCAATTTCTTTTTCAGACACACAAAAAATCAATGTGATACAGCACATCTATAGAATAAAAAACTAAAAAATCTTATAATAATCTCAATAAGTGCCAAAAAAGTGTTTCTAATAAAATTCAACACACTTTTATGAAAAAAACTCTCAACAAACTAGAAGAGAAGGAAAGTACCTCAACATAATAAAGTTTACATATGAAGCTCACAGCTAACATCATACTCATCAGTAGAAAACTAAAAGCTTTTCCTCTATGATCAGGAACAAGGTAAGACTGCCTACCCTTGCCATTCAAATGAACATAGTACAAGAAATCCTAGCCAGAGCAATTTGGCAAGAAAAATAAAAGGCATCCAAATAAAAAAGAAAAAAAGTACAACTATCACTGTTTGAAAGCAACATGATCTTATATATAGAAAAACCTAAAAGGCTCAATCTAAAAAAAAACCAAATAACTGCTAGAATAACCAAATTCAGTAAAGTTGAAGGATACAAAACCAATATACAAAAATAGTTTGCTTTTCTATAAACTAGGAATAAACTATTCTATTGTCTAAGCCATCCAAGTTACAGTATTCTACTACAGCACCCTGAACAAAGAAAATGCCCAACTAGCAAGAGACTGAAAATGTCACTTTTTAGATTTCATATTTATTCAATCAAAAATATTTATTGAGCACTTATTATGTGCCAGGACCTTTTTATATTTTTATTTATTTACTTATTCATATTTTAAACTAACATTTTTTTCTTAATGGGTTTTCGCTATGTTTCCCAGGCTGGTCTTGAAATTTTGGCCTCAAGTAATCCTCTTGCCTTGTCCTCCCAAAGTGCTAGGATTACAGGCATGAGCCACTGCACCCAACCTAGGTACATTTTTAAGATTCTGGAAATGTTTCTGTGAACACAGAAGATAAAAATTCCTGCCCTCTATTGGTACAAGAACAGCCATACAGACCAATGGAACAGGATAAAGATTCCAGAAGCAAAGCCTCAATTTCTCAACCAATTCATCTTTGACAAAGCCTCCAACAACAACCACTGGGGAGAGGAGAACCTATTTAGCACATGGTGCAGGGAAAACTGGCTGATCACATGCAGGAGAAAGAAACAGGACCCCTACCTATCACCATACACAAAAATTAACTCTCAATGGATCAAAGACCTAAATGTAAAACCTCAAACTTAGAATCTTAGAAAATGCAAGCAACACCCTTATGAAAATTGAAACTGGCAACCAATCCTGATCAAAACCCCAAGCGCCCATACCATAAGAGATAAGATAGATAAGTGGGACCTCATCAAACTGACAAGCTTCTGCAAAGCAAAAGAAACCATCAAGACAGTGGGGAGACAGTCCACGAAATGGGAAAAAATATTTGCCAACTGTATATCTGACAAAGGTCTAACATCTAGGATCTACAAGGAATAAACAGCCCCATTAAGAAGTGGGCAAAGGACATGAATAGACACTTCTCAAAAGAAGATATACAGGCAGCCAATAGACCCATGAAAAAGTGTTCAACCTCACTCATCATCAGAGAAATGCAAATCAAAACCACACTGAGATGCCACCTAACCCCAGTAAGAATGGCCATCATTAATAAAACAAAAAATAACAGATGCTGGTGAGAATGCAGAGAAAAGGGAATGCTTCTACACTGCTGGTGGGAATGCAAACTAGTGCAAACTCTTTGGAAGACAGCATGGTGATTTCTGAAAGAACTAGAAATTTACCTTCTGTGTGACCCAGCAATTCTGTTAGTGGGAATATACCCAGAGGAACTCAAGTCATTCTACCATAAGGATACTTGCACATGCATGTTTGTTGCAGCTCTATTCATGATAGCAAAAACGTGGAACCAACCATGCTACCCATCAAAGCTGGACTGGATAAAGAAAATGTGGTACATATATACAATGCAATATTACGCAGTCATAAAGAAGGACAAACATATGAACTTCGCAGCAACTTGTATGGATTTAAAGTCTATCACACTCAGTGATCTATCACAGAAACAAAGAACAGAGTACTATATGTTCTCACTCATAAGCGGACCTTGCACAATTATCATAATACTATAAGAAAGGGATTGGCAGTAGTGGGAAACTGCCAGGGTATGGGGGGTGGAATTGGCAGTTGAAGGAAACTGCCAGGGAAGGGAGGGGTACATCTCATCAACTTGGGTACCTCCATAATGAATATTTGTATACCTAACCTGAATTGTACTCCACATCTTCAAAAAGAACAACAACAAAAAATCCTGCCCTCATTGAGCTCACATTCTGGTAACAGAAGATAGACATCAAACAAAAACATACAGTATGAAGGGAAATACCACGTCTGAGATTTACTTTAAAACACTTCAGAAAAAAAATGATGGGTGAATAGATTAAATAAACCTGGTAAAATATTGATAATTTTTGAAGTTCAGTGGCAGGAAACATAAGGAGTTCATCATACTATTCATATACACATACACTATAGTTTATCCGTTATAAATGCTATGTAGAAAAGTCAGGCAGAAAGGAGAATATGGAGTGCTTGGGGTAAATTGTAGAGTGGTTAGAAAGGCCAGCTGAAAGGTAACATTTCAGCAAAGACTGCAAGCATGAGGTCATACATTTACTCACTATACTGAAATGTACAATGACAATGATCTTCCTTGTAAGTACCTATCCTTGCTTTGAGAAGCAAGGAAGAAAAAGTCTAAATTTAATCTAACCTGCAAAAACCACAGCCTAATCTACTTGTTCTTTGTTATTTGTTTTTTAAAGTAATTATGTATTATTTGTTTCTTTATTAAGTCAGGGTCTCATGCACTTTTATTTATTTATTTGTTTGTTTGTTTATGCATGTTAGGGTCTCACATTGTGGCCCAGAATGGAGAGCAGTGACACAATCATGGCTCACTGCAGCCTTGACCTTCTGGGTTTAGGCAATCCTTCTGTCCCAGCCTCCCGAACACCTGGGACTACAAGCATGCACCACCAAGCCAGGCTAATTTTTTAGATTTTTTTTTTGTAGAGATGAGGGGTCACTATGGTGGCTACGTTGGTCTTGAATGTCTGAGCTCAAGTGATCCTCCTGCCTTGGCTTCCCAAAGTGCTGGGGTTATAGGGATGAGCCAGGGAGCCCAGTCTGTTTTTTTTGGGGGGGGAAAGGGGTTGAGTGTGGTCTCATGCTGTTGCCCACATTCCATTCTCAGGCTGGAATGCAGTGACACAATCACCAGTCATTGCAGCCTCCACTTTCTGGGTTCAGGTGACCCTCCTAACTTAGCCTTCTAAGTAGCTGGGACTATAGACACACACCACTATGCCTGACTAATTTTTAAAATTTTTGTAGAGACGAAATCTTACTAAGTTGCCCAGGCTGGGCTCGAACTCCTAGACTCAAGCAATTCTTCTACCTCAGCCTCTCAAAATTGCAGGCATGAGCCACCACACCTGGCCAACCTAACCAATGTTTCAAAGGTGCAGCGTGGGATAAACTTACAAGGCAATGTGAGGACGCAAACTTCTATTGTTTATAGTGAACACAGCTTTATCAGCAAATTATGACATGTATCAGATTTTCTGAGTATTAAAGTCTGTATTTTTTATGCCCCCTCCACATTTATCATTTTCATGTTCATCTTTCTTGCCCAACTTTCCTCCCAGCATTGCCACTCCCCCTGTCCACCCAATTGCTCCCTAGTCGTTTCCTCAAGATGACACTAACTAGACCACAGATTGCTCCACCACTGGTTACAAATTACTTCTTTTATTATTATTTCTTATTATAATGTCATTATCATGATGAAGGAGTTCATTGCTCAGGCCATCAGGAGTAGGACCCATACAGTGCAATGTCAACTGTAGCCTGTCCTTCTTTGGTCAAACACCAGTTGTGGTTTTAGCTTATCCCATGCTTATCATCGTAAGAATGTAAACATTCTGCAGTTGCCTCATCCTTATTTATTTTTTACCATGTCTTGGTGACCTTACACTTCCTCCTGAACTCAGAGACTTCAACTTTCCTTTTATAACCAACACTAATACAATTGTTTTCTTCAATATATTTTCCCTCTGGTCAATCCTACTCAACACCAAGAATATGAACACCCTGATCCTTCAGATCCTCTCCATAAGCACTGCCCCCTGCACTACCCATGCCCTCCAGAAGGCGCAGAATCAGCTTCCTTCCTTTCTCTGTCTCATTGGATCCTCTGTTTCGAAAAACCCTAGTGGCTTTTTTTTTTAAACTCACATCATGGTTCAGTGTGCTGTGAACAGTGCATTAAAAAGAAATAAAATGGTAGTGCATAGAATAGATTATAAGTGCATTGCAAGTAAAGATTATGTGTGAAATTTTTATTTCAGCTGTAACATATACATATATATGTAGCTTTTGATACGTTAAATGCAAGTAAAAGAAGTTTAGGAAAAAATTTTCACTCTCCAGGTTGGCAAGACAATTCTCTTCTTAGGTCAGTAAAGTCAGAGCTAAGTCTCAAAGCTAATCAATGCCCTTTCTAGTGTAGCTTCTTTTGTGTAATAATCCTCTGGTTTCTTTGGTGTAATAAGCCTCAAACCAAGGAAAAGGAAGTCTGTAAGGATCGCATTGTATCAGAATAATATTGTAAGATATCCTTCTATTAAATATGCCAATTTTGAGTCTCAGGCTTTCATATGGATTTACAGTTGCTGAAGCAAGGAAGGCAGTTTTTCTTATTGACCCCAAGATGTGTTTGAGGAGGGAGAAACAGCAATGACTTGTGGATCCCTTGGACAAGTACAGGAGGAAATTCTGGTACCTACAGGACAAACGGTATCTCTTCCTCTTTAAAAAACTAGGTCAACCACGTAGTGTAATTATTGTGATTAGCATTCCCCTCCCTCATTTTTGAGCTTCAACAGATGCACTTATCCCACTAGAATGTAGGCTTCATGAGGATAGGGATTTTTGTTTTATCCTTAGTACTCAGAACATCATCTAGCATCTAGCACGTGCTCAAAAAATTTGTTTAAAAAATTGCTGATTTATAACATATTTATTCAAATATCTTTAAGAAACGTATGTTCCTAGAATCAAGGTTAGAAACAAAATGTCCATTGTTCCCACATAAGAATTAGATGTTAATCTGGCTAGGTTGCAGACCATTGAGTACGAAAATGACTACGACAACTACATCACTGCGGGGTCTCTAGAGAAGAGATGGCCAAGTGAGAATTCTATAGGCTAACTGGGACTCAAAAGCCCACATTCACACATAATGTTCAAAGCCTATAAAGCTCTTGCTTAATTATTTTTAGCAGACATATAGAGGTCATTATAATATGTTATAATGGCAATAATTTTTGGATATCAACAAAACTTATTACTAAGTAATGTAATAAGTAATACTAATTATTGCTTATTACAAAGCAAACCTAGGACTTTTAGACTTTAAAAAAATATGTTGCTGGGTTGTCTCTAATGTTCTTTCTAGAGTATTAAGATGGATGATATAAAGCTGGGCTCAATGGCTCAGTCTGTAATCCCAGCGCTTTGGGAGGCTGAGGTGAGTGGATTGCCTGAGCCCACGCGTTCGAGACCTGCCTGGGTAACTTGGCGAGACCTCATCTCTACAATAAATAAATAAATAAAAAATTAGCCGGGCGTGGTAGCGGGCACCTGTAGTTCCAGCTACTTGGAAGGCTGAGGCGGAAGGATCACCGGAGCCCAGCAGGTCGAGGCTGCGGTGACTGGGAGCATGCCACTGCACTCCAGTCTGGGCGACAGAGTGAGACTCCAACTCAAAAAAAAAAGGATGATATGAATATTAACATTATCAATAGGAGAAAAACAATGAAAACTAGACAATAAGATCAGGAAAACTAATCTGTTTTATTTGTTAATTTAGATAATATACATTAATGATTTCTGAATTATCTTTCGAATTATTAATTCTGAGGTGTAAACCTGAAGCAAAATGTCCATTGTTCACTATAAAGTACATAGCTAGCTTCTATGTCATGGACACATATTAAATAAATTGTTTTGGGGTCGTGATGGTGGTACTAAGGACAAAACTAAATAAACTTTGCCATCAAGTGGCTAGGTAGTCTTGGACAGCTCATATAAGTTTTTCAGGCTTTAATTTTCTGACCTATAAAATGAGAGAGTTTGACAGTTACTAACAACTCTCCATGTTCTAGGGGTTATGTAAGAGGTATAAATGATACTTTAGCAACAAAGTCCAGTAGCCTATAGCATATGTTACTGAAGGAAGGGTTTTAAAAGCAGAATTAAAGGATTTTTCCCTCTAAAATACATATAACTTCCAGAATTCTTTAAAACAGTCTATGACTGCCCTCTCCTGTTAATTATATGGCAAAGATAAGATATAAAGTATTTTAAACTAATTTATAAGGTCCCCCTCTCAAAAAATATTACTTTACTCAGAAAGGAGGAAGTATATAAAAATATTGCATTCACATGATTTTGATCAAACGTTGTAAAGAAAAAAATTATTTTTTTTTTAAGAGATAGGGTCTTGCCCTTGTCACCCAGGCTGGAGAGCAGTGATCATAGCTCACTGTAGCTTCGAACCCCTAGGCTCAAGGAATCCTCCCACTTCAGCCTCCTGAGTAGGTGGGACTACAGGTTCAAGCCTGGCTCCCAAACACTGTGAATTTGTACAGTTAATGTGAAACTCAAGGCTCTCACAGCATGAAGAAATTGACTCAAGGAAATAATAGGCAACATATTAGGTATTGTGACTACATGGCATTAAGCCTGTAATCCCAGCACTTTGGGAGGCCGAGGCGGGTGAATTGCCTGAGCCCACGGGTTCGAGACCCGCCTGAGCAACTTGGCGGGACCTCGTCTTTACAATAAATAAAAAAAAATTAGCCGGGCGCGGTAGCACGCGCCTGTAGTTCCGGCTACTTGGAAGGCTGAGGCGGAAGGATCGCCGGAGCCCAGCAAGTCGACCCTGCGGTGGCCGGGAGCGGCCACTGCACTCCAGTCTGGGCAACAGAGTGAGACTCCAACTCAAAAAAAAAAAAAAAAAAAAAAAAAACTTGCAAAGCATAGTAACATTTAAAAATGCCATAGAGATTTATGAGCCTAGTTGATCTAGTCACTATTTTGCTTCTGAAAAAGCAGCAAGAAAAATTCTATCATAAAACATGCTTGCCAAAATTTTAAAGAATGCATCCCAAATATCTTTAATGTCTCCTGACATTATTGTTTTATTTGTTACTGCTGCTGTTGTTTTATCCTGCACATCAGAAATCAGTATTTTAAATTTGCAGCAAATTCCCTCATTTCTACATCCGAAAATACAACTATTTGATTCATTCATTCAACAAATTTTAAAAATTGAAATACATTTCACATCTTATAAAATTCACTCTAAAAACGTGTACAATAATTCAGTGGTTTTTAGCATAGTCACAAGTGACAACTATTTCTTGAATGCTTACTATGTGCCAGGTTTTGTTCAATTTGACATTCATGTACTAGTAGTTAGAGTTTTCAAACACAACATGAACAGTACTTACCCATGTCACATGGGCTAGGCAATGTTGGAATAATTCTTGGTTCCTGAGATAAATGTAGCCAGTATGAAAAATAAATATGCTTCTACGGTTAAAGACAATGCAGAATGCAGAGTCAAGAATTATTTCCTCTTTGGTACAGCCTGGCTTGCTCATGAACTTAGATTAGACCTCTGGCATTGGCAAGACAGATGTACAAAGATTTGTCTTCAAGTAGAGTTGAGATCATAGCATTTTAGAGTTGGGCAGTACCTTAGAGATCATCTACATCTTATATCTCCACTTTACAAATCAAGGAACCAAAGGCTACAGATAGTTAATGACCAGCTCAAAGCCACAGACAGAGCAAAACTTTTAAATTCTTACCTAGTACTTGCTACTTATACCTCAAACTAATCTTCAGGGACCCAGGATTCTCAGAGGAGCCTACAGGGCTTCTAGGATGATGGATGGATTGCTGAGTGGAAGGGCCTTTGCATCCCACCTAATTTCAACTCTAGCCTCACTATTTCTACCTCTTTGACTTCATAAAATTTTAAGCAAGTTTTTGTTTAAAAATAGTTTCACTGCTAAAAAACACAGAATTAAAAAAAATACTTCATGGAGAAAAGTTCCATATTGCCCAAAGGAGGTATGTGCCTATTACCGCACACACAGTTTAAATATTTTGCTTAGAAAACTGCTCAACAACACCTGAACCCTTAACAAATTTCTCAGTAAATGGCATATGTTTTAAGAAATGCTCCTCTTTTTCACTCTTGCAGAATTTTTGAAAAATATATTGTGCATGTTGGAAAAAAAGGCTTTTTCACTTACTGATCTCGAACCTAGGTATAGAAATTTCAGAAAAACAACTAATTTGGGTAGATGATTGTACTTATTCAAAAATACAAGTGAATCTACACTCAGAACCATTTTTTAAAGTTTCTGCAATATCAATCTAAATGGAAAATAAAGATCATCCCCAGAATACTTCATTTTTTTGGTGGCTATTGTTCAAAGTGTTGATTCCATTTTATCATCAGACTAGAAAAGTAGACAATCCACCAGTCCAGGGGGGCTGGGTGGGCTTATCGTCCTTCAGGTAATCTCTGGCTCCAGCCCCACCTAGCTCTTCTTGACTTTCTTCCTCTTCACACCACCCAGGCAACCACCCATGTGTAGAGAAGAAGTCGACCTGCTTCTGGGAGTCCAGGCAGATGATGAAGGGTGTTTACCACCTGCTTGCAGCTTAAAGACCTGGGTCTGCAGGTGTCTCTTGAAGAAAGCCTCCGTCTTCAGACCCAAGAGTGACCCTGCTTCATTTTGCCTGCATCTATAACAGGGTGTTACCTTCTCCTTCAAACAGACTTCGTGTGTCCTTCATCAAGCATCAGTAGCTCCCCAGCGGCTCCGCGAATCTTGACCAGGGTAAGTTTGATCCTCTAGACCTCACGTTTGTTCTGGGGCCATACTCACCAATCAGCATAAGCTCTTGTTCGAGGCAGGATTTCTTACAAGGTCACATAGGTTTTGTGACAAACCTGGTTCTAGGCCACTGGGGACATTGTGTGTGCCCATCTGTGACTCACCCAGGTGAAAGCCCTGGTCACTGTGAAAGGGGCTAGAATAATTCATTTTTAAAAATACTTATACAATGTTTAAAGTTAAATTATGCCATAAAAAGTAGCAAAAATGCTTTACTAAGTATTTTATTCAAATACATATTCTACTACTCACCATAAAAAAGTCTACACCAATATCTATCACAAAACATTGTTTTACATTATATGACACACTGTTTGCATTATACTTTATTAGAGGTATAAATGATATTCATTGAACACTGAATTTCCTTTTTCTCATGAAATTTTAAAATGGCATTGAATGTTGTTAGAAAATGTGTTTGGCTGCAAAATAGTTTTGAACATTATTGGTGTTCAGTTTGTGAAATAAATGATTAATGTCATGGCATAACCATTTGGAAAGCCAAATGAACCATCTCAAATTGTATAATTTATCCATGTGGGACTTCATATGTCAGTAGCACTAAATGAAACTATATCTTTATGTATGTATTTTACTCCAGCAAATATATTTGTTCCAGAAAAGTTACATGTAAGCTAAACTTTTATAAAAGACATAGAATTTCACATGTTTTCTTAATTGTTTAAAGCTTTATTGTAATTTTAATTGACAAATGATAATTAATTACCTTAAAAAATCTTTAGTCGTTAATCAGCAATGGCCATTGCTCCTCTTTCTGTTCTTCATACTCTTTATCAAGTAATTAATGATGTAAATGTTTAAATACCTTAAAGCTCTAGTATTATACCCCATGTAAATCTATATACATGTGTATTGGTATTCACTACATATTGATTGTTATTGATTTTCAAAACAATAAAAGAAATCTATAGTTAATTTGTTTGTTATTCCTGTACTGTGCTAGTAAGGTATATCTTGTTCTAAAAGTGCTAATGGCATATGCCTTAGTCTGTTTTTGCTGCTATAACAAAATACCGCACACAGGTAAATAATAGAAATTTATTCCTCACAGTTCTGAGGGCTGGGAAGTCCAAGATCAGGGTGCCAGTATTTGGTGTCTGGTGAGAGCCTTCTCACATGGAAGAAAGCAGAGAAGCATAAAAAGGGATGGAAGTTTTGTACTTAAAGGGCAGCAGAGTGAAAGAGCAAACCCACTCCCTCAAATGTTCTCATAAGGGCCTTCAAGCCCTTTCATGGGGCCTTAATCACCTCCAAAGGCCTCACCTTTTAGTACTATTACATTGGTAATTAAGTTTCACACCATAGCAGCATCGAAGGTCATAGGTTACATTCTGTGGGATTATTTTATTCTTTTGAGTTATTGGACTATTTACTTTCCCAATCAGCTTAGTCTTTTCCCTATTAAAAATAAAACAAACAAACAAAAAAACATGATAGGTTCAAGCCACAGAGAATCTTTAAGACCAAAAATCATGGAGTGGTACATTTATGTTACTTGCCCCTTTCTCCCCTTTCTCTCAAGAGATTTCCAAATAAGAAGTATACGCTAAACAAAAGGGAGTTCAGAGTGTTGCTCAGTTGGCTTACCGGATCCTTCCTGAAATGCTCCCATAGATTGCCATTAGCTATATCTGTATTACCTGGCAGTTACTTTGGCTTAGGAATGAGGCCAGCAGAGGGATATATATATATATATATATATATATCCCTGACTCTAGAGCTTTGCGTATTATTTCCTAGAAGAACTGGTTTTCACAGTTCAAAAGGTTTGGCACATAGTATACCCAACAAGTTTACCAAGTGTCACAAAAACACAGTTGAGGCCAAAGAACGGAGTGCAGACACTCACCAGATCAAAGCTCTTTCAAAGTCAATTCAATAAATTTGCTTCTATGGGTAAACACTATTTCACTGACTATTATGGTAACTTCTCTATCAGTCTGCAGGACTGTCACGGCAAAGTACCACCGATTAGGTGGCTTAGATGGCAAATGTATTTTCTCACAATTCTGGAGGCTAGAAGTCTGAGATCA
This sequence comes from Cephalopachus bancanus, assembly GCA_027257055.1. Classification (NCBI taxonomy): domain Eukaryota; kingdom Metazoa; phylum Chordata; class Mammalia; order Primates; family Tarsiidae; genus Cephalopachus; species Cephalopachus bancanus. Next base: position 6,650,150 of record JAPVLO010000024.1, on the reverse strand, counting down.
AGGTGTGTTGGTAGGATTGGTTTCTTCTGAGATCTCTGTTCCTGGCTTATAGATGGTTGTCTTCTCCTTGTATCATCAAAAGTTCATCTCCCTGAACGTGTCTATCCAAATTTCTTCTTCTTATAAGGATGCCAGTCATACTGGATGAGGGCCCACCCTAATGACCTTATTTTAACTGAATGCCTCTTTAAAGACCCTAGCCCCCAGTACATTCACTTTCTGAGGTATTGGGAGTTCACACTTCAACACATGCATTTAGAAAGGAGAAACTATTCATTCCATAATACTTAGCATGCAGTAAAACATGCTGCTGGCAAATGTTTAACAATTAGCTGTCCAGAAAGGAAAAAGCCTGAATTGTAGCATTTGCTAATTTCTATGGTAAAAATTCTCCTATCACAGCCAGTTTCAAGCTACCAACATGATTACTCTGAATGCAGAGTTGGGAAGAGAAAAGCAGCAGCTGCACCATTTTATAGTATTTCTACCAATAAATGTAAATAACCTCAGTACAAAGGTGTAAATAATCTCAAGAGCATGGATCAGGAATCAGAAACGTTTCTGGAAAAGCAAGGTAGTAAATATTTTCAAATGTGTTTGACTCTGCATTGTAGTAAAAAAGAAGCCATAGATAATATGTAGTGACTGGGTGTTGTGACTGTGTACAAATAAAAAAACCTCCGTTTAGCTAGCCTTTGCCTAGTGACAGGTTGGGGAAATCTAGCATTCTAATTGCTTATTTGTCAGCTTTCAACCAATCTGCCTTGTTTCAGATTTACAAGGTGTGACAATTAAGTTAGCGAACTGACCACAATGTGCTTATGTTGGCAGCACTGTACAAACAACTCGGTAAGGTTTCATTCATAAACTTGGTATATCAGTGTCTCACAGCTGTGTTTGTGTCAACGTGTGGTCATGTCTTGCTGAGTGGCATTCATTATTGTAGCTGCATGTTTTTGTATGCCATTGCAAGAATGTCAGAGCTTGAATTAGAGCAACGAACAAACATTAAATTTCTTGTTAAATCTGGCAAGAGTGGAAGTGAAATCAGGGACATGTTAGTACAAGTTTATGGGAATAATGCCATAAAGAAAACGGCAGTGTACAAAGGGATTAAATGTTTATCTGAGGGGAAAGAGAGTGTCACTGATGAAGAGATCAGGACAGTCGGTGATGAGCAGAACTGACAAAAGTGTTGTAAAAATTTGTCAAATTGTGAGTCAAAATAGTTGGTTGACTGTGAGAAGCATACCAGACCAAATAAACATTGATAGACAAACAGGAAAAATCTTAACTGAAAATCTCGGCATGAGAGAGGTGTATGCAAAAGTGGTTCTGAAGAAGCTCTTGTATCACAATGCACTAGCTCACACAGCACTATCTATGAGGGAGCTTTTAGCCAGTAAACAAATAACTGTATCAGAACAGTCTTCCCACTCACCTGATCAGGCCCCCAATGACTTTTTTCTCTACTGGAAGATAAAGGAAATATTTAAAGGAAGACATTTTGGTGGCATTCAGGACATCAAGGGTAATAGGACAATAGCTCTGGTGGCCATTCCAGAAAAAGAAATCCAAAACTACTTTGACGGATGGACTAGGCACTAGCGCCAGTGCAGTTTCCCAAGGGGAGTACTTAGAAAGTGACTGTAGTGATATTCAACAATGAGGTAAGTAGCACTGTTTCTAGGAAGAGTTTGCCAACTTAATTGTCACACCATGCCTTCCCCTTCTTAATCAAGTTATTAGGCTACTTGTTACTGGCACTCTGTGAGTTTTCTCAGGCTAGGTCAGTAGGGCAGCCATGTAGGTATACCACGGATATCTCCCTTCTCAACAGAACTTGCAATTTGACTGTATTGAGTACCAGTAAACTGGATGCCTCCATCCGCAGCATTGTCAAGATATATCACAGTATACCAGTTGAGGAAGCCCCAGACAGCCCCCAGTGACTGAACATGGCAATGATACTAGGGTCTAGCCATCTCTGCCCCGTGTAGGAGTTCCCAAACAAGCAGCATTTATCCAGAGTTCCATGCAGGGTTGGCTGAGATTTTGTCAGATCTGTATCACAATCTGAGGCTTTTCCTTCCTAATTCTACTTTCTCCCCTTTATCATTTTTCCAATAGACTTCTTATACTTCTAACTTAATGTCATCTTCTGCTTTCTGGACACAGTGACATAGTTGGGATCAGGAGGATTAGTTTGAGAAAAAAAGATAGTAAGATGGTACTGTGGTTTGAATGTCTGTGTCCCTTCAAAATTCATATGCTGAAATTCTAACCTCCAGAGTTATGGTATTAGGATGTTGTTAAAGCCTGACTGGGTTCTCATGCCTGCTGCTCAGAAAAATCAAGACTGACACAGCCATTACAGTGGAGAAAGTGTTTAATATTGCAAATTGCAAAGCAGCTTAGCGAGGCAGACAGGAGATATTACTCAAATCTGTCTCCCTGAGAATTCAGAGGCTAAAGTTTTAAGGGGAATTTGGTAGGTAGGGGGACTAGGGATTGTTGATTTGTTGATGAAGTAATGGGGGGTATCGAAATTGCCTTCAAGTTGCAGAGCTGGTTTCAGCGGGTGGGGAGGGGGTTGGTGGTGGGGAGGGGGTTGGTGGTGGGGAGGGGGTTGGTGGTGGGGAGAGTGAGCTGAGCATCACCGGACTGGTGGAGCCAACTTCCTGGTATGTGTTCTGGTCCCTGGTGGGGCCTCAGGTCCATCAGCGTTCAAAGTCTGAAAGATCTCTCAAATATCATTCTTATGTTTTACAACAGATGCTACCTATAAAGAAGTCCTGTGACCATAAGTAACTAATCTCTGAGCAGTGAGCCATTATAGAGGTAGTTTAGGGGGAAGGTATGGGGTAGGTGAGATTCCTAGATTGGAGCCACATCTGTTCTTCAATTTCAAACTTTTGGATCCATGCAGTCTTAGACCCATTGTTTAAGGGAGAATATGTTTATCAGCCTTGCAGGGCAGCCCCACTCCCCAGGAGTCAGGACATGAAGATAATCAATTGCCCTCTAGTGGAGTGAAAGCAAACCTAGAAACAACAAATTTGTTAAATTCTAACCATAGCTGCAGCTTTTCAGGCCTTGAGTCTTTTCTACAGTGTTTACCCCATGGCTTGATATTTTATGTAGGTAGTTTCAAGGTGGGGTCCAGGGGAAGTGATTGGCCTTCGTGATTCTTAGTACCTCAGAGAGCTAACTTGTTCCTTATTTTTTATTTTTTAGAGTTGCAGTCTCATTCTGTCACCCAAGTTGGAGTGCAGTGGCTCACTCACAGCCACCACAGCCACGACCTGCTGGGCTCAAGCAATTCTTCCACCTCAGCCTTCCAAGTAGCTGGAACCACAAGCACGTGCCATTACACCTAGCTAATTTATTTATTGCAGAGACAAGGTCTTGTCAAGTTGCCCAGGCTGGTGTCGAACCTCTGGGCTTAGGCATTCCTCTCACCTCAGCCTCCCAAAGTGCTGAGATTACAGGGGTGAGCCACTGTGCCCTGCTAGCTTGTCCCTTAAACCATGTGAAAACTCTAGCTTGTCCCTTAAACCAGGTAAGGACATAGTGAAATGACACCCTCTATTAGGAAGTGGGCTCTCACCAGACGCTGGATCTGCTAGTTCCTTGATCTTAAACTTTTCAGCCTCCTGCTTTCAGAACTGTGAGAAATACATTTCTGTTTTTTATAAGCCACCCAGTTCATGTAGCTCTCACATTCAATATGGAACATTTCTGTGACTAGATATGTAGGAAGTTGTCCTCACACCAAGAAATTCTCCATCAGGTACCAACAGGGTATTCTATAATTCAATTCAATTCTGATGCTATCTACCTGGAGATAGAGTCAGATCCCACAAGTTAAGGGCTCAGTCCCACAAAATTGTCCTCACTTCAGATGTCAGTAGGAAGTAGTAGGTTTTTACCTACACTTCTGACATAACTGCTATAAACTGGGGTTCCCATGATACCCCCCCAACCAGGTTCAATTAACTTGCTAGGATGGCTCACAGAATTCAGGGAAATACCTTACTTTTGCTTGCTGGTTTATTATAAAAGATGCAGATGAACAGCCAGATGAAGAGATGGGTAAGGCTAGGTATGAGGGGAGGAAGGGGTTTAGAGCTTCCATGCCCTCTCCGGGCATACTACTCTCCCAGCACCTCCACATGTTCAGCAACCCAGAAGCTCTCAGAGTTTGTCCAGTTTTTAGTTTGATAACCAGTCCCACCTCCTTTTTTTGGAGGTTGGTAGGTGGGGCTGAAAGTTCCAAATCTCTAATCCTGTAATCACTTGGTTTTCCTGGTGACTGGTCCCATCCTCAGGCTATCTAGTGGCCTTACCTAAGTCATAAACTCAGGTGTGATCCAAAGAGACTCATTATGAATAACAAGACACTCCTAACAATTCCAAGGAATTGGAAATTCTGAGTTTTAACTCTGTGGCACGAACTGGACACAAAGACCAAATATGTTTCATAATATACCACAAACCCAAATGAACTAAAACAGATGGAGTCTGGGAATTAGATCAGAACTATCCCACTGTCAATGAGGACCACATCACATGTGGTATTTGGGGCATGGATAGTCCCTGGAAGAATGTGGTGGCCCAGTTACTAAAACGTTCACAGTATTGACTAGGGAGAACATTCTGAAGCAGAGGAATGTCATGCCTGGGGAAAAAATTCAGGCAGTACATAAGTGTGTGTGTGTGTATACAAAAGTGTGTGTGTGTGTTATACAAAAGTGTGTGTGTGTGTGTGTGTGTGTGTGTGTGTGTGTGTGTGTGTGTATGATATATATAAGAACAGCGGAATTGTCTGGCTATCATAAAATTGCATTGAGGCCTACAAAAGGTTAAGGAAAACCTGAGAGCTATTAACAAGTGTACAGTTTCTTTAGTAGCTTACAAAGAGGCCCTTATCTCCTGCCCTGGAAACAGAAAAAGCTTGAACACCAAATTCAGGACTTAACAATCAAGAAGATTAAAAAACACTTGAAACCAAAGTTAGGTCCTGGTTAGGTCCCTTGTTGGAAAAGTTCACACCTTAACATACAGGATGGGGACAGCTGGGTAGATGTCCCCAAAGATTTTGGTTTCCAAGACTCCTCTGAATAATCAGAGATGGCCTGCAGAGGATGCCTCCCTTCTTATTAAAGTTAGTACTCCTCAAAAGCAGAGAACCACTGTAGAAAGCTTTCCAGAACAAAACAACAGATGGTTCTCTCAGAAACCTACTGCACCTTCTCTCATGGCTGCCAGGCCAATAACTAGTATTGTCATTGCATAATTGTCATTGCCTAGGCCTGATCTATACCATCAAGCAACTACAAAAATGATCCAAGTATATTGGCAGGAAATAGGAGTATGTGGAACTAGATTTTGAAGATGCTTAATCAAGAAGGCTGAAGCATAAAACTGAAGAAGTGTGAGATTATGTGCTTAGAAATGTTTTCAGGATATGAGATTTAACACTCTATCAGGGTCCCAGAGAATGGTGCAAACTCCCTGTTGGGATGATTACTAGAAGCAATTGCCCATGCTGAGAGAAGTTGAAATGCCCAAACTGCCAATGGCAGATAGTGGAGAATGGGATTAAAGGTACAGACAAGTGGGTAGGCTAGAGTGGATACACTATGTGAGACCAGAAGTCCATATAGAGGATTATGTTCCATGGGAGGGTCCAGAGATCACATCATTCACCAAGGCTGTCAGGAAAGGACTGATAAGAGAGGCACTATCCTCGCTAAGAAGTTCAGTGATGGTTCATCTCTGATGGCCAGGGCTAACAATAGAAGATACTATCACAGAACTTGCCCAATCAATAGTTATGGCAATGATGGGGCCCAAAAGCACATTAAATGCCAGGAGGCAGGGTTTGTTTCTAAAACTCAAGGCGAGTACAGTCAAGGGGGCTCAACCCAAAATGAGCTGTGGAGATGGCCAATAGAACTCAGTGTCCCTAGTGGCAAAAGAGATGGGCAAGCAACAAGGGTACTGCCTAATACACACAAGAGGGCCCCCTCCAAAACTGAATTTATTTATTAAAAATTGTGTATTTATTCTTATATGCTTAAACTTCAGTCACCTACAAAGTATTCACTGTTTGATGCAATACACCTAAGGAGATACTTTCCACTGCTCAAAACAGTTTTTAACTTGTCGATTTTGATGCCTTTATTGCTTCTGCCTTGTTTTTTGTTTGTTTGTTTGACCTCTTTCACATCAGCAAAATGTTTCCCTTTGAGGATTTTTTTCATCTAGGGAAACAAACAAACAAAAAGTTGCTCAGGGCAAGATTGATGAATAGGAAGGGGGGGGCACAGGGGTCATGCCATTTTTGGTCAAACACTGCTGAACACTCAGTGCGGCATGGTTAGGTGCGTTTCATGGTGAAAGAACCAGTCACCTGTTTACCACAACTCAGGATGTTTCTTCCACAAATCGTAATGCAATCTTCTCAAAACTTCCAGATAAAAACTTTGGTTGACTGGTATGGAGGAACAAATTATTATAAGGGGCCTGTCCTCCAAACAAAAGATAATTCCGGGTTGATTTGGGGGTCTCCCTTCGTATAATCAAAAAAAAGCAGGAGTGAATGAGGATACTGAGGGTGGTTACTGCAATAAAAAGTGTATGATCCCTCACCCAGTTGCCAGATCTAAGCCAATTTTCAGACCTAGAACCTGCTGACAGGTGGCCAGGTCCCTGGAAGGAGGGACCCCACAACACTACGGCAAACATATATTCTAATGATTCTTCCAGTTCTTCCCTAAAGGAACCTAGGCCATTTCCTTAGTTGACTGCACATTGGGAAAAGGGGAATATCTAGACATTTCAGGGATAATTAGGCACAGGAGCTGAGTGAACATTGATACCTGTAGAATGAAGTATCACCTTAGCCTCCTCAGTAGAGTTTATAGGAGCCAGGTAATAACTTTAGTTCTGGCCAAATCCTGGTTCACAATGGGTACTCTGGGCCCATGAAACAGTTGCTAGTTTTTTCCCTCAGTACTTGGATGTTGTATTTGGGACTGACATGCTCAGCAGTTGGACTAATACTTACACTGAGTTTTAGCTCCTGAAGTGAAAGCTATTTTAGTGGAAAAACTAAGTAGAAGTCTTGAAAACTGATCCCCAGCCCATTTCAGACAAAATTGTAAATGAAAAGTATTTCATTGTAAATGAAAAGTATCTCACATGTTGGGTACATACAGAGATTAGTGTCATTCTTAAAAACTTCAAGGATGCCTGGGTGATGATTCTTATCACATCACCATTTGGTTCACCTGTCTACCACCTATAAAAACTGGATAAATCCTAGAGAATGACCAAAGACTTCTGCAAGTTCAACCAAGTAGTAGCCCTAATTCAGCTGCCAGACCCAAACTGTATCTTTATTAGAGCATATTAGTTTGGCAACAGGTGCATAGTATGCTGTAAAGCAAACTAAGCACAGAACCTTCTTGATATTTATGCTACCTACTCAATTTATTTATTTACAGTTTTATTCACATCTCATTTATCTGAACATTTTTAGCAACTTGTTGCTATGGACTGAATGTCTGTGTCCTCCCAATTCCCATGTTGAAACCTTAAGCCCCAATGTAATGGCATTAGGAGGTGAGACCTTTTGTAGTTAAATAGGATTAAGTGTGGTCATAAGGATACCCTGGTAAGAATCCAAGAGAGATTGCATCTTTCTGCTCTCTGCCATGTGAGATAACAGGAAGCTAGTAGTCTACAACCCAGAAGACAGCCCTTACTAAAACCTAACCATGTCCAGCACTGTGATCTCAGACTTCCAGCTTCCAGAATTTTGAGGAATACATTTTTGTCATTTATAAGCCATCCAGTCTATAGTAATTTGTCATGCAGCTTGAACTAATTCTTTTAGTTTTTCAAAAGCATGCAACAAAATTTTCATGGAAACAGTAGCCTTCTTAGTTCATCAGTTTCTATAATGTTTTTAAAGAACAAACACAATAATCTCATAAAAAATACAATTCAACATATAGGGAAAGAAATGTATGTTGGACTAGAACAGCTTACTACCTGCAAACATCTAAAGATTCAGGATGCCAATGACAGCAATCATTATGTTTTACAGTTAGAATGGAGAGGCTCAGTTGCTCATTCCAAGGAGTTAAGTGGATTCACTTATGAGTGCGTTTACACTCAGAAAAGATGATATTCTTCTCCTCCACCCAGCCCTTTGTGTGTGTATGTGGGTCAGGGGGATAGGATAGTGTAGTGTTGCTCTTTTCAACATTAAACAGATAAGATTTTATTGTATGCCTGTCCCCAAACCACTATTAGTCCCCAATGCCTTCAAGACAAAACTTAAGACTCCTGAAAAGTGGTACATAAGGGCAACCCCTTTGGGTCCCCTCTCACCACTGTGGGAGATTTTCTGTCCTCTCAATAGTCCTGCTTTCTAAAAGAAAAAAAAAGTTATATATAGGCTTATACCGTCTTGGATCCTCCCTAACTTTTCAGTCATATTTCTATCTAGTGTCATTTCCCCCACCAAATTTCTCTTCATGCCAAATCAGGGGAGATCAGGCTTTGTCATTTAACTATGACTGTTGCACTCAGTTTGAAATGACTTTTTTCTTCTTTTTAAAGTGACTAGAGAATTTATTGTCCAAACTGTGATAGACATGAAAACAAAAGGGTACACTAATGAGATGAGATGATGGGAAAACAAATGCTAACTGGTATAGTACTCCACAAATTGGTCTATGTTCACTCTACTCATCGTGAGCCCAGGGAATTCATCATCTCTGTGATCTCAGTATCTAACACTCGGTGGATGCTTAACAAAATCTTTGTTAAAATTGGTTATATATGATATGACCTTCTACTGTTGTTTTTATTTCTCTCTTTAAACTTGGCCACCACTAATCCATACAGAAACTGTGTGAATTACAAAATGTGCCCTTTCTGGCAGTAATTTCCGGACTACATGATGAAGGGACACACACTGGATGATTTCAGCCACTACTTTCCTCTCAAATGGGCATTTTTGTGTAGTAAGGAAATTCTCAGTGTGGCTCCAACCATATATCCTGTATAAATATTAACTAGTTGTGGAAGATATTGAAACATTTCACTGCAGTATGTCAGTTGCCATTTGAAATCTGGATGAGAAAAGATGCAAAGTGGATTTATAGTAGGAGAAGTTAAGTATCAACAATTATCTGGAATTGTATGCAGAGTGAATATGAGAGAATTGTGAAAATCTATTGGGAAGTAATATATTTGCTAAATGTAGACACAGTGACGTATTTTACAAGTGGTACATGGAGCTGTAATACTACTTGGGGAAAACACATTGTCAATATCTAAGAAAAAAACCCCCGATATTCTTAGCACTCAGAAGTGGGCTATGATAACCATATCATGTATAAAATATCAATTTTAAGAAATCTATCTTAATAAATAAGCATCCAAAAAAATGGTGGAAACAGCTGATGCTGGGCAATGCTAATGGAGGGAGAGAGGGGAGATAAGGGACACACAACCACCCGTTGGCTACCATGTTCACTACTAGGAGGAGAGAGGGCTCACTAGAAGCCCAAGCCTCAACTACACACAACTTACTTATGTAACAAATCCTTACATGCCCCACAACTCTAAGCATTCAATATTTTTGTAGTACTTTTGTAGTATAGTACAGACATTAAAAAATATTAGCCATTATGTACTTAAAAAAAAAAAACTTCAAATTTTTTATACTCTAAGATTCTGCCTTTCCTTTTATGTCTACTCCATGTATCCTACTCCTTTATTACCACTCTATATCTAGAACATCAGCTAGCTTCACTTTAAATTACCTGTATTAAGATAGCAATTTAAGATCAGGTACAGTGGCTCATGCCTGTAATCCCAGCACTTTGGAAGGCTGACATGGGAGGACTGCTTGAGCCCAGGAGTTTGAGACTAGCCTAGGCAACATTGTGAGACATCATGTCTACAACAAATTTAAAAAAATAGCTGGGCATAGTAGTCCACACCTGCAGTCCCAGCTACTCAGGAGGCTAAGGTGAAATAATCACTTGAGCCCAAGAGGTTGAGGCTGTGGTGGGCCACGACTATGCCACTCCACTCCAGCCCGGGTAACAAAGTGAGATCCTGGCTCAAAAAAAAAAACCAAAAAAAAACAAAAAGCAATTTAATACACAATTTTTTAAAAAATTGAATCAATTTAAAATTCTAAGCTTCCTTGGATTTTAAAAAAATTCTTATTAAAATACACAGAACAGGCATGGCAGCTCATGCCTTTAACGCCAGCACTTTGGGAGGTCAAGGTTGGAGAACTGATGAGCCTAGGAGTTTGAGATCAACCTAAGCAACATAGCAAGACCTTGTCTCTACAAAACATCAGAACACCAGTTGTGGTGGAGTGGATTTGTAGTCCCAGCTACCCGGGAGGCTGAGGCAGAAGAATCACCTGAATCCAGAAGGTCGAGGCTGTGGTGGGCCGTGATCATGCCACTGCACTCCAGCCTAGGCGATAGAGTGAGACACCGACTCAAAAAAAAAAAAAAGAAAGAAAAGAAAGTTAAAGAACACAATAAATTGTTTTGAAAGGTTTATGATGTTTTAAAAAAATAGCCCATGTCTCTTCTCTCTTCTTCCCATCTTTGCTTCCTATTTCCCAGAGGCACTTTTCAGCTGCTGAAAGCTATTTCTTCTGCTAGCTCTTTCCATTTTTCTAAAATAATAATAATAATAGCTATTTCTTCATTTATATATTTTGGACATTATCTCTTGATTTATTAGTAGAATTTTATCAGTTAGGATGCCTCTAATTCTAGTAATCCCAATCTTGGTTTAAGAAATGAGAACTGCAACCCTGCACAGTGGCATGTACCTGTAGTCTCAGTTACTCAAGAATCTGAGGCAGGATTGTTTGAGCCCAGGGGTTCAAGGCCAGTCGGCGAAACATTGTGAGACCCTCCCATCTCTATATATCTATTTAAATATAGAATTTAAAAATAAATTTTAAAGAAATGTAAATTGCATTGACTTCCACAACTGGAAGCATAGAATTTATGAGGAGCCTCAGAGTCTGCTTTATCCAGCAACTCTATCTCCATTTCTCTGTGGTTCCTTCAGTTCTCTTCTTCTCTGTGTGATGTCTTCATCTTTAGATTGCATCTCTTTGTGAAGGCAAAAGAGGTGTAACAGCTCCTGGTTTCACAATGGCACATCCAACATTCAAAGAGAAAAAAAGAGGCTTACTCTCTGATCTTTCATTCAAATAAAAAAACCTCTTTCTCTGAATTCCTAAACAAACTTTTCATAGCTCTTTACTCCAAAATGGGTTATATGCCCATTACTTAACTGTTCCCTGTGGCCTAGGAAATGCCATGAATTTACTAGCTTAGACATGCCCATCCATAAATTTATCAGAGTGGCAAGGGGGATGGAATTACACTAATCAATTTAGGTTAGTCAGGCTGAACTCTAAAGTTGGACCATGTGGTCACTATTCAATGGGGGAAAGAGAATGGATATTGAATCAACAATGCCAACTTCCACTATGGGCATCTAGCACTCACACTACTTCCAACCCTGCCACTCCAGTAGAACTACTATATATCACCATATTTATTAAAATCAAGTGTTTACTTCATGATTACAATCAAATTACATTGGTAATTTTTAATTGCTTCTTTTTTAAGATCCTGCAAAATTTACTTTTAATATATCCCTAACGTTTCCAAATATTTCATCATATCACTTTATAAGGGAGCTTACCTATCAGTAAGAGAGAAGAAAACAGACTAGACGGATAAAATAAAGCAATGTTAAGTCAAGATCATTATCATGAAGGATATAAACAGAGTAACTAGAAAAGGGAACAGAGGAGGCACTCTTTAAGTTGTTGTGGAGAAGGCCTCCCTAAGAAAGTGACATCTGGGCTGAGACCTAAAGGATGACAAATAACCTCACATGGGAAGAGCGGGGGAACCACCCCAGTCACAGAAACAACCAGAGCAAATGCCTGCAAGTGGGAAAGAATTTGGCAGGCTCCAGGACAGAAAGGAAACCAATTGGCTGGAACATAATGAGCATGGGGGAGAATGACAGGGGACAGGACTTTGGAGAGTTAGGCTTAAGTGAGTTCATGCAGGCTCTTCTAAGACTCAATGAAAGGGAGGTTGAATTTTTCTGAAAGGGTGTTAAGCAGTGAAGCAACTTATGTTTTTTAAAAAAATCCCTCTGGTTTCTAGGGTGAGAGTGGCTTGGGAAGGGAAGAAAGGGCAGAAACGGAAATATGAAAAACAGGTAAAAGTCCTATTGCTATTCTCTTCCTTGGTAGTTCTACTGGACTGCTTTTTGTCCTACAAAGATAGTTCTTTTTTTTTTTAATTTGAACAGGTTTCATATGTCTAATTAGTTTATTTTATTCATTTATTGCCATTTAAAACAACATGTTGATTTAACAATGAAGACCTACAGAATCTCAAACTTGGAAAAGTCACTGAAATTATTCTCCCTTCCACCAATATGTTAATTTGTCTTGGCTAATTATTTTTGAGAAATTATATAGGCTCATATACCATCTCCTCTGGAAGTGTTATGTGACATATGATAGTTTCACACAATTTTTACCTACTTTTCTCTAAAGTATTAACTAGTTAGAGAAAAAACCAGAAACAGGTGATCCACAATAATAAATAAAAAATATTAAGAAACCATAAAGTTAACTTTAATAATTTTTTAAAAATAAAGCATTCCTGTCCTTTTATAACTATTTTTTGATTTTATGACAGGGTCTCATTCTCTCACTCTGTTGCCCATACTGAGGTGCAGTGGTGCAACCATAGCTCACTGCAGCATCAAGAGCCTGGGCTCAAGCGATCCTCCCACCTCAGCCTTCTGAGTAGCTGGGACCACAGGTGAGAGACACTGAGCTGGCTCCTTATCCTGTTATACCAAGTCTTCAATTGCTTCAAATTTCAGGTAGTTAAATAGTTAACATGTCTGGAGAATTTAAAATATGAAAATAAACAGAGAAGCTTCTGGCCAAATGGGTAGTCTTACTTCCTCAAATTAGTATTACTATAAAAAAATTAGTGAAAAATAAATCAAAATAAAATTTAAAAAATAACAATTTGTACGAGTGCTCACTCAACCTATTATCAACTCAACTTCTCACCTTTCTCCAGCTATATCTGCCTCCTTTGGTTCTTTACATGTGAAAAACCCTTTCCTACCTTAGGATCTTTCCTGCTCTTCTCATGGTTATTCCTACAATCAGCTCTATCTCATCCTTCTGGATACAGTAGCCCAGAAAAGCATTATCTGACTTCCCTATTGCTCTTCCCATTTACATGTTTTTCTTCACACTGATAGTACCCTGTCTTTTCTTTACACAAACCATCTGTATATATATTTAATATACAGTGTCTCACTATGTTGCCCAGGCTGGCCTCAACTCAAACTCCTGGGCTCAAGCAATCCTCCTGTCTCAGTCTCTCAAGTAGTTGGGACTGCATATCACTGCACCCAGCTTCAATCTGTAATATTGTTATTTCCTTATTCATCTCTCTCCTCCCTGTCCTTCAGACCAGAATGTCAACTTCCAGTGAAAAAAACCCTAGTTCTTCTTAACACTGTTTTTGCAGTATCTGGCCTGAAGATAGGCATATAGAGAACATTCAAGAAATACGTGAACTAATACTGCAACCTGTGGACTCAATATAAATTTAATTAGCTCAATTAGAGTATATACTATTTCCATCAGGAATGGAATAGTTTATAATAGGCCCTTGAAATCTTATAAGGCATGAGTTAATTGACCCACTCTCTAGCCAGTTATTACAAAACGTGGCTACACCCAATTTGAATTTCCTTTTATAGAGTCCTTAAGAGCTATTCCTGAGTGGAAGCACTGAGGTTCCTAATATGGGACAAGGGCACTCACTTCTGGCTGGTGGAGACTCCTCTGTATTGGATAATAGGAGGTGCCTGAGGTAGTCTGTGGTCTGAGTCTCCTTGCAGACTTTGGGATTTTAAAACATGCAACTGCCCCACTGTGGAGGACTGCCTGTCAACCTTCTTTTAGGGAGATTCCTTTTGTATTTAGTGAATGTTGAGGACTTTAGTGGGTCAGGTTTCTCCTTAAGTTGCCAATTCTTCTGGACTTCTGTCTCTTAGCAACAGCTGGGACAGAGCCCATCGACATTGTTCTCTGTTTTAGCTTCAAAGCAAACAAGAGAATAAGTAGCCATGGTAGCTTGCCCTCTAGTAATATCCAAATACACATAGCACATTCCAATTCTTGTGGCTATCGATAGATAGTATGAGGTATCATCATATTTCTGTGAGACATGAAAGGGGATGGGCAGTGGAAAATGTTTTGGGGGGAGTTGAAGAATTAGCATTCCTTAATATCATTTGCTCCTCCTTGAGAGTCCTACTCCTAATGCTAATATATCACTTTCTGGTATTCAGTGAAAACTTTAATGTTAGGAAAAAATGTGGCAAAAAAAAATTATAGTGCAATTCAGCATGCCTCTTGAGTAATTTCTTGATTTGGTCTTACATTTTCAGACCATGCATGTTATAGGCAGAAATAGCTTTTTAAAATTGTCAAAATTGGCTGGTGTGGTGGCTCACACTTTGGAATGTGGAGGTGAGAGGATTGCCTGAGCCCAGGGGTGTGAGACCAGCCTGGGCAACTTGGTGAGTCTCTACAATTAAAAAAAACAACAACAACAACAATTAGCCGAGCATGGCAGTGGGCCCTGTAGTTCCAGCTACTTGGAAGGCTGAGGCAGAAGGATCGCCTCAGCCCAGCAGATCAAGGCTGTAGTACGAATGAACATGCCACTGCACTCCACGGCCCGGGAGACAGACTGAGACCTCAACTGAAAAAAAAAATTGTCAAAATGTTTTAAAATTGCCAAATTTGCTCCAATCTACTTTATCTGAGAATCTTGTTTAGAATGCCTCTCTTTTCTAACGTACTTTCCAAAACTCCAATAGTCACCAATACACTTAACATTTTAAAATATTTGGCTACCAAGTTCTCTACTGCACTAGTGACTATGTAGTATAAGCTCTAAAACACTATTGGAGAAAGATTCCCTACTGAGTCTCCCCCATATCATTTTTTTTTTTTTTTTTGAGTTAGAGTCTCATTCTGTCGCCCAGACTGGAGTGCAGTGGCCATTCCTGGCCACCGCAGCCTCGACCTGCTGGGCTCCAGCGATCCTTCCACCTCAGCCTTCCGAGTAGCCGGAATTACAGGCATGCGCTATCATGCCCGGCTGATTTTTTGATTTATTGTAGAGATGAGGTCTCGCTGCCCAGGCGGGTCTTGAACTCACGGGCTCAGGCAATCCACTC
The DNA here is from genome assembly GCA_027257055.1 of Cephalopachus bancanus. Classification (NCBI taxonomy): domain Eukaryota; kingdom Metazoa; phylum Chordata; class Mammalia; order Primates; family Tarsiidae; genus Cephalopachus; species Cephalopachus bancanus. The sequence continues at coordinate 6,634,772 of JAPVLO010000024.1, read as the reverse complement.
ACCTCAGCCTCCCAAAGGCACGGGATTACAGGCTGAGCCACTGAGCTCGGCTCCCCCGCATGAATGGAGTTGCAAGTAACAAACCTCAAAGATAATACAACTGGCTAAGTCAAGGTGAGGTAGGGGACTTTCCCCCGCAACTTAATGGTGGAAAGTCCCCTACCTCACCTTGACTTAGCCAGTTGTATTATCTTTGAGGTTTGTTACTTGCAACTCCATTCATAGTCAAACTGAGGCAGGGCTCTATTCGCTGCTGCAATTGACTGAAATCCACTCAAACCAGTTTAAGTAAAGGCAAAACATTTCATTACAAATTATGAGAAATAATTCAAAGATAAGAAGTAGACTCAATCTTCTCAAGATACTGAGAGCAGGAACCAGAAAGTTCTCAGGAACCAAAGCAGCTATTATACTTGTGCCTGGTACGTCAGCACTGCTTTACGAAAGCAGACTCTGAAGTCAAACTGCCTGGGTTTTTGTTCAGCTTCAGTTCTTACTTTAAACAAGTTTCTCAGTGTCCTAACCTGTAAACGAGGAATAAAAGTACAAGGTGAGCATCCCTATTCCAAAAACTCAAAATCCAAAATGCTCCAAAGTCCAAAATATTTTGAATGTCAACAAGACACCGAGTGGAAAATTCTACACCTGACCTCATGTGACAAGTCATGTGATTTATGCACAAAACTGTTAAAAATATTGTAAAAAATTATCTTAAGGATTTGTATATAAGGTGTATATGAAATACAAATGAGGTTGAGCACAGTGGCTTACACCTGTAATCCTAGCACTTTTGGAGGCTGAGGCAGGATAGCTTGAGGCCAGGAGTTTGAGACCATCCTGGGCAAACATAACAAGGTCCAGTCTATACAAAATTTTTTTAAAAAATTAGGTGGACACAGTGGTACCTGCCTGCAGTTCCAGCTATTTGGGAAGCTGAGATGGGAGAACGCTTGAGCCCAAGAGTTTGGGGCTGCAGTGAGCCAAGATTGCACCATTGCACTCCAACCTGGGTGACAGACTAAGATCCCGTCTCAAATAAATAAATGAATTTTGTTTTTCGACTTGGGTACTATCCCCAAGGTATCTTTTATGCATAACCCAAATATTCCAAAATCCAAAATGCCCATGTATTTTGGATAGGGAATACTCAACCCATACCAACTGCATAAATTTATGGTACTTAGGACTTGGAGTGGTACAGTAAGTAATCTGAGATTATTCTTGTTCTGTATCACAGCTCTCAGATTCTCCACGTGCTGCTTGCTACTGAACAAGGTAGCCCTGGTCTAACTTTATATTTTCTAAGTTCAAGTCATCAGCAGTTCTACACGCTTTTCTCAATCTTAATTTTAAAATTTCATGACAAAATGATTGATCCAGATAGGGCTTAGTTTTTCATCTTGCTAAAGCCAGAGGGAGGTGTTGGGTTGCTTACAATTGCTGAGAACCACTCCTAAATGTGTGTGGATATTTCTCAGTGGTAAGGGATCATGAATCAAGGTTAACATTTTTAAAGTTTTCTACAGTTCTCTCAACTCAGTAATCCTCTGTTCTTTCATCACAAAAAGTTCCCAAGTAAGTTACTTACTCAGTGTCATAGGAAAGGCTCAATGTCATAATGATAGATGAAGCTGTGATTCAAAACTAGACCTGACTCCAAACCCAACATTACTTTTCACTAAACAATGAGTTAGTTATTTATATTTATTGATAATATATTAGGTAGCTGACTCTATGTAACCAAGCACTTGAGACACAGTAGTTAAAAATTGGCTTTGCTAGCCGGGCTCAGTGGCTCAGCCTGTAATCCCGCGCCTTTGGGAGGCTGAGGTGAGTGGATTGCCTGAGCCTGCGGGTTCGAAACCCGCCTGGGCAGCGAAACCTCATCTCTACAATAAATAAAAAAAATCAGCCGGGCGTGGTAGTGCATGCCTGTAATTCCAGCTACTCGGAAGGCTGAGGCGGAAGGATCGCCGGAGCCCAGCAGGTCGAGGCTGCGGTGGCTGGGAACAGCCACTGCACTCCAGTCTGGGCGACAGAGTAAGACTCCAACTCAAAAAAAAAAAAAATTGGCTTTGCTGTTTATAATTTTTTAAAAATTGGCATGTAACATATATACAGTGAAGTTCACAAAATTTTAATGTACAGCTGATAGAACTTTTTTCATACACAAACACCAACGTAATGGCCATCCAGATCAAGATATAGACCATTACCATCACTTCAGAAAGCTCACTGTGCCCCTTCTAAGTTAATACCAACTCCAGAGAGGTCATCACTATCCTGACTTCTATCATCATAGTTTTGCCCATTCTTGAATTTCATGTAAATGGAATTATGCCTTTTAATCAATTTCACTCAACACAACGCCTGTGAGATTCATCCATGATCTCATATACAGTATTTTCTTTTGTATTACTAGGTAATATACCATTGTATTAATATACCTCACTTTATTCCAGCTTGGAGCTATAATGAATCAAACTCCCATGAACATTCTTATGTAAAACTTGTAGTAGGCACACACATTCATTTCTCTTGGATATGTACTCAGGAGTAAAACTGCTGAATTATAGGGTATATGTAAGTTCAGTTATAATGGATTCTGCCCATTAACTTTCCAAAGTGATTATAACCAATTTACACCTCCACTGGCAATACGAGTTTCAACTGCACTTAAAATTTTTTCAACAAGTAAAATAATATTGTAATTCATCTATTGTGCTAGTCATATTTCTTAGTTCTGCAAAATGTATTTTATTGGAGGTCCTTTGTTGCTGGTTATAAGCAAGGGTGAGTTTAGGTTAAGCTGTGATGTAGAGGAGATCCTCAACAAACCATAACTCCAACCCCAGTTAAGAGTTCACTAGTTACCAAATTAAAGAAGGCAAATCATCCTGGGGCTTGCCCATAGATACTGTTCAGTATCTATGCCATTGAGGAGTGGCTCTGTGGATATTATTGTAACAGATTTGCCCTTTGGAAAAAGGATGGCCTCCAAGAAGAGAAACTAGCACCTTTATCCATCTTGCCTACAGGAGATGAGCTGTGAATGTACACTTAAAATAGGTCAAATTGTGCTAATTACTTAGGACACAAAATGCTTTACCAAGGAATTATCTGGAATGTGACATGTATGGTGAAAGGTGGACACAGTGTGGGTGAATGCTGGGGGTCTTCATGCTGCAGTTTATGTTCTGGAACGTATGTCTCAAGCTTTTGTTCATCCTTCAGAACAAGATGGAGAAAGAGGAACTCCTTGATAATGTAAAGAGTTAAGAGGACTAGTAGTGTTTGTACTTCACAACACTGGAGATGTTCACATGAAAAACTTGCTTTGAGAGAAAAGTAGTATTTAAAAAAGTATAGTCTGCACTCTGTAAACCATTCTACAGCTCTTCACCTGGTTTAGCAAAAGGTGTGAACATAATGTGAGGAAAATGAAGAAGTGTTATGAAAAAGCAGAGTTTTTCCTTGGAGCTATTTTGAAGGGTCATTAGCTGGACACTTAGTATTTGCTTAAAATGCTTTCAAGATGCCTAGATAAAAGCCTACTAAAATGCTCTGGGATTTGGGTTTAAAACATTTTATTTTCAGGTTTATAGTCTTTACCATTGTGGCAAGTGCAAAGCTACCCTGGTCTAAAGAAAAGTTAGAGAACATAGTTACATCTGAGGCCACATATCCTTGCCTATGCAACTGTATAATTCAGTTGTTCAAGTTCTTCATCTCAGCCTCAAGAAACTGAAGTATTATTACATTTCGTAAACAATGTTTTCCCCATGACAAGATGAACTATCACAAGACCTATAGGAAAGTTTGTGCCATCTGCCTTAAAAACTACAATATGCATCTGTTATTCAGATTGATATATACAACTTAAATAGAGGACTAAGATTTATTAAAGGAATTGCAAAGATACATTACTCTTAGAGCAATATAGAACATTTCCATTTGTGAATAGCAAGGTACAGTTAGATAAGGTATGGGACCAACAAGCCAAACTAAATTTCTGTACATAAAGGTGTGTTTTGCTTTTCAAAAACAAACATAAACTTGTCAGAGTATTTTTTTTTGTAGTGTTAGTAGCTTCTTAAAAGGACTAGAGACAAAATTGATGTATCTTTGAATAAAAACTTTTAATATGGGGAAAAAAATATTTCACTGAAGAGAGACAGCCCACAGATTGGGAAAAAATATTTGCCAACTGTAAATCTGACAAAGATCGAACATCCAGAATCTACAAGAAACTCAAACATACTGAAAGGAAAATAACAAACAACCTTGTTAAAAAAAAAAAAAACGGGCAAGGGCAACCCCCTTTGTGCTCCCTCCCACTGTGGGAGCTTTTCTGTCCTCTCAATAAATCCTGCCATTAAAAAAAAAAAAAATGGGCAAAATGTATGAACAGACACTTCTCAGAAGACATATGAGCTGCCAAGAGATACATGAAAAAATGCTCAGCCTCACTAATTATCAAAGAAATGCAAATTTAAGCCACACTGAGATACCACCTAAATCCAGTCAGGATGGCTATCATCAATAACTAAAAAAAACAGATGCTGGAGAGGATGTGGGGAAGAGGGAACACTTCTACACTGTTGGTGGAAGTGTAAACTAGTACAATCTCTGTGAAAACAGTGTGGTGATTTCTAAAAGATCTAAAAATTGACCTTCCATATGACCCAGCAATCCTCCTTCTGGGAATATACTGGAGGAACTCAAATCACTCTACAAAAGATACCTGCACCGGCATGCTTATTGCAGCATTATTCACAATAGGAAAAAGATTGATCCAACCATGTTGAAAGTGGACTGCATAATGAAAATGTGGTACATACACATGATGGAATATTATGCAGCCATAAAAAAAACAAAATTATGAACTTTGCAGCAACTTGGATGGAATTAGAATCTATAATACTCTAGTGATTTATCACAGAAACAAAGATCTGAGTACTACATGTACTCACTCATAAGTGCACCCTGAAGATTTATCATACTATAAGGATTGGCACTAGGCGGACACTGTATTTCAAGCATTACTAGAGAATGAGGCATACATTTATGGAATAGGAGGCTCTCAGAAATTCTCAAACCACACCAATTAGATGATCCCATAGCCCATAACTATAAATGGTGGTAGCTACTGTTCAGTTACCATTTGAAAAGAAATAGAAAAAGATACTTTTTCCCCCAATCAGACTTTTTAAATATTCATGTATTTACTTTTTTGAATGATTATTATGTGCTAATCCTTCCAGCTAATTCTTATACCTGCCTCTTCTCCCAAATATTCAATCTCTCTCTGAAAAGAGTTGTGCCATTGTTTTTGAAACAACTTAAGTCTTTCACCTAACCCCCCCAAAAAAAGTCTACACATACTTACCAAATACAAACAAATCATACTCCCTCCCAAGTCAGAGTCAAGCTATCTCAGAGAAATTTGGACTCATGAATTCCATTTCTTCATTACTTAACATGTTCTACTCCAATCTGGCATGTGGCTATCACAAAATAGTACTTGCTAAAGTAACCTATGGTTATCACGTCACTAAGTCCAATGAATATTTTTCAGATCTTAGTTCACATGACTCCGTAACAACATTGGATTTTATTCATGACTCCTTCCTTAAAGCATTTATTCACGTCTTCAATAGCACAACACACTTCTGGCATCTGCAACTCTTCCTTATCCAAATCATCTTTCCCTACCAAGTCAAAAATGAACTGACCTTCATCACTGCACACATTTAGGCTGCCTTCCAAGTCTATTTCATGTATATCAAGACTTTAATTTTTCCCTACACATTTAAAAGCTTTAATTTTCCGTCTAGATCTCACTTTTTAACTCTACACTTCTATCCAAAAACTTCCAGGATGACTCAAAGGCATCAGAAATTCAGTAAGTCCTAAACCAAATATATGATTTCCTTACCTACACATCTCCAAATATATTTTTCTTTTTTTGAGTCAGAGTCTAACTCTGACACCAAGGCTGGAGTGCAGTGGTACGCTCACGGTGACTGAAACCTTGACCTGCTGTGCTCAGGTGATCCTTCCACCTCAGCCCTACAAGTAGCTGGAACTACAGGTGTGAGTCACCATGCCTGGTTAATTTTTTGATTTACTGCAGAAAAGGGATTTTGCCAAGTTGCCCATGCTGGTCTCAAACCCCTGAGTTCAGGCAACCCTCTCAACTCTGCTTTCCAAAGTGTTGGGATTACAGGCGTGAGCCTCTACACCTGGCTTCAAATATATTTCTATTCAAGTGAACATCACTACCAGACAGCTGTAAATGTTCAACTTCCCTCTTCCTCATAATTCTGAATCCAAACTCATCAAGTCTTGTCACTTCTCCTCGCAAATCTACTTATCTCCACCTCTGTTATACTACCCTAGTCCATCAAGTCATTTCTAACCTCTTCTAAATTCTCCTAACTCAATTACAAACATTGTATCTACTTTGACCACCTCTAATCTTATGTTGGAAATTACAGCTAGAGTAAATTTTTTCAATTTATTCAATCCCATCAAGTTACCACCCAACTTAAAATCCTTCGGTGGTTTCTCACTGTCTTAAAGAACACACTTTACTTAGCCTTGGGCCCTGAAAGGCCCAGACTCTATGTAGCCTCATCTTGCTTGGCTGGGTTTGCTCCAGCAGTACCATGTTTCTTGTAGTTCCTTATAGATAGGGTGACTGTAAATTACCATCCAAATCAGGACACTTCTGAAAATAAGGCCTGTTCTTGGTAAACTGAGAAGAGCATTGACATATCCCTGGCTCCAGAAGATTTTCCTATGTTTTATTCTTTTACCCAGAAAGACTCTCTTCACTTCACTCTTTTGTCTAATTCATACTAAAATTCTTCAGTTCTAGATCATGTCACTTCCTTAAGGGATACTTTCCTGACTAGGGTTCTCCATTATGGTTCCTCACGGCACTCAATCTTTATACTACTTTTCTCAGTTGTGCTTTTAAAGTGTAATTGTTTCCTGTGCTAGATTTTAACTTTGAAAATGTCTATTTTTGCTCTATTATAACCTACCCCCCCATCAGAATGTCTAGCAAACAATAAATTCTTACATTTTAATTGAATGAATATCAATATAATACACTGGGGACACAGAGAGTCTCTTTGCTCAAGGATCTCACAATGTAGTATGAAAACAAATGGTATATTACAATATAATGACATGCTGAACTTACAGAATACTCAATTCCATGTCCTAAAAGGGAAGTCAGAGAGTTGTCTGAGAGGTCTCATGGGTATCAATACAATTCTGTCAGGATACTCAACAGTTCTTGACCATTTACTTAAACAAACCTACAGAAGATTGATCCATAAGATAGATGGGCTATATCTATTTACAATGAGATACCTTTCCAATGACCTGAGAGATACGTCCAGAGTGTCAAGTGTCTGCTGGGAAGGATAGGAGGCAATGCTAGGGTCATTCTGTGAAAAAGGTAGGTAATTAAAATACTAGGAGTAAATGATATCCATATACATGTTTGTATGTTTATGTATACAAACATGTGGTATATAACAAGGCAGTGATTTCATTAGATTTCAAGTTTAAAGGAAACCTTAAGGTGAAGCTGAAGAAGACATTAGTCTAAACTAAACACACTATTGGCATTTAAAAAGAAAGGATGAATGCAAACTGAGTGAATAAAGTAGTGAATAAAGGATTTGGGTGTAAGGAAGGAGTGATACAACATAAATGCACCAATTTAATATTTTGAGGTTAGCTACTTAAACAATCCTGTTTCTTATTCTGTGTGCCCACTTAATTTTTTAAGGAAAGTGGAATCTTTATATTCACCTCAATGCCTACTGGATTTTGTATATACTTGTCTCTTGGTAACTTCTCTAAGAACTTTCCATTTGAAATTTCACTTTTTTGTGATTCAAGAATTAATCACCCAAAATGTCCAAATACAGAGGCCATAAACAAGATAGATGAGCTGCTGGTGGATATCAAAACAATTTGGGAAACATTTCCAAACACTACCTATAACCTAGAAATTCTGCTTATCAGAAGAGGGGTAAAACAGGAGTGTCAGATATGCATAGTTATAAAAAAAACTTTCTAGGTGACAGACTCCTGCCCTCTGCTCAATACTGGGAACCATAGCTCTTCTATAATAATTCCTTATAATTAGAAAAATAGGAAATACACACTAAATCTTCACTATAAGAATCACTAAGCCGGGGTCAGTGGCTCAGACTGTAATCCCAAGGCTTTGGGAGGCTGAGGTAAGTGGATTGCCTGAGCCCGTGGGTTCGAGTCCCGCCTGGGCAGCGAGACCTCATCTCTACAATAAATCAAAAAATCAGCCTGGCCTGGTAGTGCATGCCTGTAATTCCGGCTACTTGGAAGGCTGAGGCGGAAGGATCGCCGGAGCCCAGCAGGTCGAGGCTGTGGTGGCCGGGAGCGGCCACTGCACTCTAGTCTGGGCGACAGAGTGAGACTCCAACTCAAAAAAAAAAAAAAAAAAAAAGAATCACTAAAGGATTTCATGGGTTCTCTTTAGGGGGCTTAGTAAATTCAAGAATCAGGTTTGAAAAGATCTGGTTTGGCAAGGACCTGGGGAATGATGTCATAGGTTGAGATTCTAGGATATTTTAATACTGCCCTGATTGTTTTAGTGGCTTCTCATATGCAAATTCTCTAGGCAACAGGAATATAATTACAGAACTTAAATCTTATTCTGGCATCCAAAAGACTAACAGAAGAACAAGTTACCATCCTCTTTATGTTACATACATCACAAGTGGTTCTATCAACACCTAAGAATACCAATTGGTACTAGCCCTAGAGCATATCAGAATGATGAACTCACAAAATGCTGTCTTAGTTGGTAAGAATACCAAGGAATATGAAATTTTCCAAATGGGAAATTAAAAAAGTAATAAAAACCTACTGGTTGATGCTAATTATTTGGGATTTTTGCTAATCATGTGTTGAGATTATCAACTGTTTGGCTAATCATGTGTTGAGATTATCAACTGTTTGGTGACTGTTTTAGTACCAATAAAGAGAGATAAAGACAGTTTATCTAAACAAAGTGAAACTACAAATTTAACTATGCAGATAACAATTCATCAAATAAAACCCCACAAACTTTTGGATTACCTACCAATTTTTAAAAAACGTAACCAGCAAGACTGTTGCAATTTTCCATTAACTGTAAAATTCTGCGAAGCCATGAAGTATATTATGATTTTACTCAAAATATAAATCTCAAAGGTTCAATATTTTATTACAAATTGGGCAAGATTATTTTTCTGCAAAGAAAGTGACTAGAGCTCTTCTTGTGAAAAATAGCACATTCAATGACACATTCAGTACTTTAAAAAGTAGGTGCTTTCAGAAGACATGTAAGACTGTCTATACTGTAATTCTTTTTGTAAGACAATGACAAAATGCAGAATGGCTAAAGCTGAGTACTTTATCATCTGAATTATACTTCTGACTACAAAATTCTTTATCTATGAATGGTTAGTTTCTCTGGGGCGTTTGTATTATATTTTCTTGGATTACTAGAGACCCAGGAAGTGCCAGTCATTAAGGCTTTTAAATATTAATGCAAAGCTTAACGTTAAAATTAGCACTTAGTTCATGATACTTTAGTGACTTCAGACTTGGAGACTTTTGTGATCTTTTCTTCACAAACCAGCATTAAAGCAATTTCATATTGCAAAGGATGGCAGTGTTCCATTCTGTTTCAGTATTCAGTGATCACAGACATTTTTTTTTTTTTTTTTTAGTAGACCATGTGTACCTGTTTGCCTTCCCCTACTCCCCAAAGGGTGAATACACCCTTAAACATAGTGAGCACATATTTGGAGTCGTGTTTTGAAAATTTTTTGAAGGCTCTGAACCAAATTGTTTAAATGGCTGGTAGACTAAAGCTCTGGAATATTTCCCACATGGGAAAACAATTAACTTGGGAATGCAAGTTACCACAGTCAAACTCATTTGACTTGGAAGGTGGACCTTTACACCCAATCAAATGACTGAAAAATGGGATTAGCAAGTTTTAAAAATTACCATTAATCTCTAGTGATTCAAAACCGATCTGCAACGGAAAAAAAAAGTTAAAAGAATTTTGATTTTAAAAAAATGGTCTCAAAAACAGCAAATCAGGACACACATATCTTAAAAGATACTGTTTCCAACACCCTGAAGGGGTTGCAACTAAGGCCTACAGTTACAGTTACGAAACTGTCAACTAAATGGCAGCACGTTCAACGGAGACAGTTACGAGCCTCCCTCGAGCAGCTTTTTTGTTGTGGTTGCGATTCGGCGCCGCGCCCTCCAACCCGCCCTCCAGGGAGGGACTTAGAAAGGAGGAAAGGTTGTGAAGGCTCGTCCCTAAACCAGGCCACCCGCAAAAGAATCAAGCAGCATCACAGGACGTCAACAACCCCGTCTCTATCTCCGTCCTCCTTCTCAGGCGCCCCGCCCGTGCGGGACCGTGGCCTCCGAGGGCGCCGCGGGCGCAGGTCGCCCGAGCGTGGCAGGTGGCGCGAGGCGACCGCAGTTGCCCCACAGTCGGGTTCCCAGGCCGCCTGGTGTGACGCAGCAGCCCCCGCCCAAGCCCGCGCGGGCGGGCGCTCAGACGCGGCCGGGGCCAGGGGGAGCGCGGCCGAGGCCTGCGCGACCCGCCCCCCCGCGCGACCCGCCCTCTCGGCTCCTCCAGCGCGGCCCTTCCGCGGCTTCCCGATCCGGTCGCAACATCCAGTCTCTCCCCGCCCCCGTCCCGCGCGGTTCCTTCTCAGCCTCCGCCGCGACGTCCTTGCGCAACCGTCCCGAGTGACAGTAGCGCCCATACCCGCACGGAGCGAGCCTGCAGCTCCCACTTCCCGGAATTCAACGCCGGACCGCTGAGGGCGGGCACCCGAGCGAAGAGCAGCGGGCCACGGCCGCGGCCAGAGTCCGGCGGCCTCCGCGCAGCGGGCGTGCGCAGTCCCCTCCGTGCGCGTGCGCGCGCGCGCTCCCCGCCCCGCCCCGGCACCAATCGCTTTCATTCTACGCCCACGGCTCCCCAGCGTATGCCCGCCCACTGCCCGCGCGCCCTCAGAAGGGGTCCGGCGTGCGCGCGCTCGCTCGCCCGCCTCGCGCTCTGTGGGGAAGGGGAGTGAGCAGAGGCGCTTACGTCGCGCGGGAGGCGGAGGCGACGGCGACCTCGGTGGCGGCGGCGGCTACGACGGAGACGGTTGCGCTCGCTCGCTCTCTCGGCGTCATGGCGGCTGCCGGGGGCCGATAAGCGGCGGGAGCGGGAGCGCGCGCGCGACGGCAGCGGCGACAACGACTCGTTACTTCTGGCCCTCGCTGCCCTCGCCCTTGGTGCTTCAATAATGAATTGATTGTTGGATCCACTCCTCGGGGGATCGCGCGTTGGTGCCGCGGCCGGGGCTTCCCCTTGCTCTCCGCGTCTCTCCCCTTCCCCCTCCCCCTCCCGGACTCCGGCTTCCCCCGAGACGCCCGGAGCCCGAGGACTCGGCGGCGGAGATCGCGGACCCGGGCGCGGGGGAGGCCGCCGACCCGAGCCGGCCCCTCCGCCGCGCCAAGCCCGCACGTCCGCCGGTAAGCGAGGGGGCGGCGGGAGGGTCAGGATGTGGCCGCGAGGACGGGAGCCGGCCGGGCGGAGGGCGGGCGCGGCGCGGCGCGGCGCCCGGGCGGCGGCGCGGCGGCCGGGGAAGGCCGGGCGGCTCTGTGAGGGCCGGCGGCGGCGGCGCACGGGCCCGGCGCGCAGGGGGCGTGTGAGCGGCCGGCGCAGGCCGGCGGCCGCGCCGCGCATCCCCGCGCCGGCCGGGCGGCCTGACCCGGGCCTCTTGAGCTGGGGGCCGGCCGGGCCGCGCGGGCAGAGCCGCGAGTGGCGAGCACCCCGCCGGTGCGTGGGTCCTGCCGAGACCCGGGCTCCCAGCACGTGGGGAGCGGCGGGGAGGGGGAGGGGGAGGGGGAGGGGGCGGCGGCTCGGGCGAGCCTGGGAGAGCGCGGGGCGGGTCTGTGGGAAGTTTGAGGCGGGAAGAGCGACTCCCGGACCGGGATGGAGGCCCTGGGAGAGGGGGGAGTCCGGAGCGAGGCCGCTGGGAGCGGAGCGGCGCTGCGAGGATGGCGAGGAGGATGGTTTCCCAGCGCGTTTCGAGGACCGCTTCGGAAACTTAGCAGGCGCCCAGCCGCGGCCGAAAGACGAGGATGGAAGAGGAGGAGGACTGCAGAGGTTTAAACAACTTGGGCCACAGTCATTGTTGAGGCGCCTGAGCGACCGGACGGAGCTGCGGGCGCTTGGAGCCACCGAGGGGTCTCGGACCGGGGACTCCCTCGGATGCGCGAGATGAGGGGAAAGGAAGTGAAAATGTGCCGAGAAAGCCATTTTGAGGGGCGAGAGGAAGGTGAAAAGGAAAGAACGAAAAGGGAGTGAACTTTTCTCAGCGAAGACTTTGAGGAGAGGCAGTTTGTTAGAGTGCTCAGATTTTTAAGACAATCGTAAGGCGCTCTGACTCGGGTTGAAATTGTTGTTTAACATTAAGGAATAAATGTTGAGGGGAATGATTACTTAAGGTAACCTGTTCTTGCAGAGTCTACCGGACTGTATGTAGTCTGGGGAATCACAGTCCTGCTACAGTTGCAGAGTTGGCTGTGGCTGCGTGGTTAACAGCCTGTTTCCCCCCAGTTTTGTGTGTGGAATGGAAAGGGTAGTAGGAGTGGATTCTCTTTTGCTGAGGGTCGGAGGACAGCTCTGCTCTCAGTTGGCTGTCTCGGTACTTTCTGGCTGGGCAAGGATCTGACGTCTCCTTCCCCCGCTTCTTCCTCTCCCTCCCCTGCCAGAGATCTCCTTTGTTTATTCGTGGATGGCTTGTAGGTGACTCTACTGTGTTGTGCTGAAATCTTGAAAGGTGAAAATACTGTTGTCTTGGTTCATTATTTTTGCCCCAAACCTCTTACTTAAAAAAAAAAAAAAAAATCAGATCTAGTGTATATTGTTACCTTTAAATTTTTTCATGGAATCTCTGCAAGTGCAAACTGGATATTATTTAAATTTTATCACTCCACTATCAGTTGAACTGTAAAATTTGGTCAAGATTATATAATATCTTTAATTCTCCTGTTTTCCCATGGGAACAAAAACTTTCTCTCATTGGAGTATAACTGAAGTTCTTGGTGATAGGAATTAGGGCTTGATTAAAAGTAACCTTTTCTCTTCCTCGCTTCATTTATTTGACCAAGTTATCTAACAAGACCCCATTTTCTGCTTTTGAGATATATGTATGTTACATAGTACCACTCTGCAATAGTAATCTATGTAAATATTACAACACAGTTGCAATTAGTTTCTAAAAGTCTTATCACTCCACATATATTTTAATTTGTTCTGTCAGAAATATAATAGCAGTAGCATACTAAATTCTACTTAGTAATCTGAAATGTATTTAATAGAAGCCTAGATAATTTAAGTAAAAGGTCCCCACTTTATCATCTCTAGCCTAATTGGCAGATGTAGATTTATGCAACTTTTAAACAGGATTTATTTACCTATTTTTACAGGAAATTTTCTTATTTTGTTAATATTTTTCTTTTAGGTGAATCAAAGAGGGTTCCTGGAAACCTGTGACTGTTGAAGAAAATTCATCTGTGAATTTTTGATATTCAAGAAGGAGTCAGTATTTATAGTCCTCTTTTAAACTGGGAAGATTTATATTTTATTTTAAAACTTCTTGATAATTTACAATGAATGGACAGAGTGATGAAGAAAGTGTTAGAAACAGTAGTGGAGAATCAAGGTAAGTAAGAACTTTATTATCAAGTGTTTGCCGTGACTAAAATTGAAAACTTGTTTGGCTCTTTTTTGTTGGTTTTCCCTGTATGTGGCAGTGTTTTCAGACTTTCTCAGCTATCAAATAGTAAAAAATTCATAATATATGAAGCTTTGTTCATAATGCAAGTTTTAGTTATTTTTTCCATTCAGGTATACAGAGAAGATCTTTTAAAAGTTTGGGTTTATTTAGATCTATTTGTATGCTTATATTTGTGTGAATAATTGAAGCTGGAGCAAGTAAAAAGACATTTACATTGATTTGACTGTTAGTGAAATCTTCAGATAAAAACAGTAAGGATTTCTTCACTCATCTTTTTCTGACATTCTGTCTTCTGCATCTGTGATATCTAATATGTTAGCCACTACCCATGTGTGACTATTTAAACTTAAGTTGAATTTACATGACAAAATATTTAAAATTCAGTTATTCAGTCTTACTAGATAAATTTCAAGTACTGAATATTCACAAGTGGCTAGTGTCTACTCTAATGGACAGCACAGATAGTAGACATTTCTATCACTACAGGAAGTTTTAGACAATGCTGATCTGGACATGTGTAGTGTAGCTGTGGCCCTTTCCTACTTTATTTTCAGATTGGAGTTTTTAATTATCTATGAAGTCGTTCTTATTCAGGTCATGTCTACGTAAAGAAGATATAGTTGATTGCAATAAACTATATTATGCCATTTTTATGTGTAAGTAACATCTTGGAATGCAAAGACATTTTAAATTCTTCTGCAGCTCCCTAATTTTGATATCTGCATATTAATAATAGAATTCACATGGTTGTGTATACTTACCATTTATAGAAATTAGGAACATTGAAGTCAGACTGTCTGGTTACTTATCCCAGTTCTGCCTCTTGTTAGTTGTATGCATTAGGGCATGTTAACCTCCGAGGCTCTGAGTTTTGCTTCTAAAAAGTGGGGATTGCACTGTTATTTATCTTATTTAAAATTGAGTATTGAGATGCTACATGTAAAAGGGCTTAAAAATAGTTTCTGATATAATGAGCAATCAGTATTTGCTTATTATAATAAGCATCATGTTTTTTGTAACACAGGGTACTATATAACTAAAACATAGTGATGGAGAAATGGGATGGACAGGAAACAGGGAAAGTTGTTGGATTAGGAAGATTTAAGAAAAAATGTTGGATAGGAAACCAAGTAGAGGTATTTGTATTTGATCAGAGACTTGGGATTTTTTTGCCGTGCTGGGTATACTTTTTAGTTTATCAGCTTTCTCAGGCAGACTTTGGATAAAGAAGAAGAACATAGAGAATACATAAGGAGCAGTTATGGAAAGCAGCATTATTTAATTGAACAAGTATCATTCTAGGAGTTACAGAACCAGAGTTGACACCATCTTTCCACCAATTCTCATATTATTGTCTCAACTGTAGAATGAGAAAGCTTGAATTGATATTGAAATTTCATCCTTCCACTTAGTTACAAAGTACATAAAGTTTCAGAAAATGAAGTTTGACTAGAATCACCAGAGTGGAGGTTTAATTAGAAGACTTGAGTCTCAGCATTGATTCAAATCTCTGTAGGTTTATTGATCGTAGTAAGTGATTGGAAGAGTCACACTGTACATGTTTTCTTATTCATTAATTGCAGTGAAATGGTTAGTAGGTAGAAATATCTAGAGGAAACATAGAAACCAAACTGCCCACAAAGTAGGAAGGTAAGACTCTTGAGAGTAAATCTTCTAGTTGGGTATGCAGAGATCACACGCTGGTATATTCTGACCACTTACCTGTTCCAATAATTTTTTATATATTTTTCTGTCATATCTAAAGTGAGGAGTAATAATAAGACCAATTTGGTAGTACAGGTGAAAAAAATTACACCTTGTGAAATGAAATTTGAGGAATCTTTTACAATACATACTCATTTTTAAAAATTGAAAAGTATTTCTTTAACTATTCTGAGTTGTTAATTCTACAATACAGGTTTTGTGTGCTTCTGAGAAGTGTGGTTATCCAGTCATCCAGTTTTTGCAACTGCCTTGGTGTTTATCAAGGGAGAGACTTGCTTCTGTTTTGCCTTTATTTTCTTCCTTATGCCTTCCTTTTCTTTTGCTCTACTTTCATTGTTTTTAACACTCAGTTCCCAGCCTCACCCCAAAAGCTTTCATTATGAGGCAGTACAAAGAAGGAAGATTGTGCCTACTTAAGACTGAGGAAATGAACTTTTAGAGATAGACGAATTTTATTGGAAAAATCAAAAGTTCCTATAACTATGAATATTAATATAGGATAATATGAAATATGCTGTACTTTTTAAGTTAAATATACATCGCAGATAGTTTTTTAAAGTAAAATTTGATTGGCTAGAATTCTGAAATGTATTTTCTTTTTCATTTGTGTAAGCTAAGAATTGTAAAATAGAATTAAGATTTCATTTGGCATTTTTGGTTGGTACAGTTAGCTTTCCACTGAAAAAAAATTTTTTTTAAATGTAATTCTTTCTGTGTGGAGAGCAGCTATAGCTATTGACTGAAAGGAAGAAGAATACATGGAACATATGTCTCTGTGCTATAACTGAACAATCTTGAGACTTATTTACTAAGAAATGTGGGCCAGGATGCACCTGTACAACAGTTATAGCTCAACATAAAGTTTTATGTAACTGAAGCTAAACTTTCTAAAGGTAATACTAGAAGATTTCAAAGCCTCAATTCCCAGCTGTGTGGATTTGTGTTGTTATTTGTGACCAAGGTTTTCAAATCCTGGTTAGACCTTTTTTTTTTTTTTCATTTTAAAAGTTATCTTGAATGATAATTTACTTCAGAAAAGATTTATGGGTAAAGATTGGGAATATATGGTCATATTGTGCTCATTTTTGCGTGACTTATAGGTGCTTGCATGTAGATTACATTTTTAGTAATTTGGGTTTGCCCGTGTTTATTTAAGGGTTTATTTGAATCACTAGTCCTAAAGTACACTCACACATATAAAATGCTCTTGAATAATTCTATATAATGAGAATGTCTGTGATGTACTTTAATGGTCTTATCCATTTAGAATTAATCTGTGGCTGGCAGTGGAGCTTTGTTGACCTGATTCTTAGATTTTTTTTCTTTATTTCCCTATAGCTTTTTATAGCTCTAATGATGCTTGATTTAACATGTTAACATAGGTTTTAAATATGTGTATGAAATTTTAAATTTACTCACAGGAACTTTGTGTTGCACTTAAACTTCCTTGCTTATAGATAATAATTTATTTAATTATTATTTTATGCTTCAAGACTCTTCTTTGAATTTCAACTTTAAAAATGTTTTGTGGAGGCAGTGATCATAGGCAGTGAGAAGGAAATATGATCAGCAGAAGTGTTCTTAAACTTTCCTCTAGAAAAATTATTTGACATTATTAAAATTATTTTTATTTTTCAAATTTTATTTTATTATAGGAATGTGGGGTACAGGTTTTAATCTGATTAACTACATAAGTAGGCTGCATGCAGATGAAGTTTGGGCTTCTAACTGGCCCTCACTCCTACTGGTTATGAACCAAGTACCCTTTGTGTTGTCACACCCTCCCCCTTCCTTCTTTCCTCCCTCCCCATCCAACAGTGCCCAGTGACTGCCAATTTGTCCCTTGTGCTAATGTGGCTAATGTTCAAGGTCTACATATGAGTGAGAACATGGTATTCACTTCTTTGTTTCTGTGATAGTTCACTTATTATGATGGTCTCCAACTCCATCCATGATTCTGTTCTTAATGGCTGTGTAATACTCCATTATGTATATGTACCACATTTTCTCTATTCACTCCACTTTTAATTTAAAATTACAGTCTTTGAGAAGCTGTCTACTCAAAATATCCTGTTAAATATAAGAAACACTGAGTCAAAGGTGATTTGAACACAGGTCACATTTTTCACATATATTTGCTATGGTCCTATTGCATACTACTGTGGTACACCATTTTGGGAAACATTCTTATGTATACACATGCCAAAAGGATTTCTTGCCATCAAAATCAGTTATTTTCTTTTATTAAATTGCAATACCTATTAAAGTGGTGTTTCCCGAACTTGCTTTACAGTTCCCTCAGAGGTTTATTTTTTTCCCATTCTTTCAGTTCATTCCTAAGTTTCAAAAGTTTATGCTAAGAAACACTTTTAGAAAGAAAGGAAAATGTGAAATCACAAACTAGAATGGATAAAAATCATTGAGTTAAGATAATTGACTGTAAAAATTTTCTGTGATGTCGTTAATTGCAGGAAAGTATGACTCCTTTACATCTAATTTTTGTTAATCCCTGTTTCCTACTTCCAGTGTTTGCTTCCTTCACCCTTTTTTTTTTTATTTTCCTCCCCAGATATCCTGTATATGCTACTGAATCCAATATCATACCACTCTTTTTTTTTTTTTTTGCTTTGAAAGCTTAATACTGTTTGGCAGGAGCTTTAGTAACAAGTTACTTTGTCTCCAAATGGAATTTACTGTATAAAACTTTTTACAGAATTTCCAGTGATTGTGCTTCATCTAGGTCACTGAATATTTAGACTTTTAACTGGTAAGTATAAGAGAATTGTATGTGACTTAAAGATACTGTTATGTATATAGTTATAAGATAATGTTTGCTTGAAAGTGTTTGCTTGCTTAAGATCTTGATGACTGGTAATTATATATTGTTTAAAAATAAGAGTATTCTTTTATGATGAAGAGAGAGAAAACTTTTTCACAATTTTTTTATGGAAAAAATTAAAAACTACAGAAATGGAAAAGTTGCCAGGTGCAATGGCTCATGTCCATAATTCCAGCTTTTGGGGAGGCTAAGGTGGTAGGATCACTTGAGGTCAGGAGTTTGAGATAAACCTGGGAAAAGTAGTGAGACCTTATCTCTACAGGAAAAAACATTAGCTGAATGTGGTGGCACATGTTGTAGTCCCAGCTATTCCAGAGGCTGATGCAGGTGGATCACTAAGCTCAGGAAATGAAGACTCTGGTGAGCTGTGATCATGCCAGTACACTCCACCCAGGGCGACAGAGTGATATCTTGACTTAAAAAAAGAAAGAGAAAAGTTGCTGCTTCATTTGTGGTTTTTGGACCAGCAGCGTTGGTGTCACCTGAAAGCTTTTTAACAATGTAGAACCTTATGCCTTACCCTAAACCTACTGAATCAAAACTTTCGTTTTAACAGATTTCTAAGTAATTGATTCTTTTTTTTTTTTTTTTTTTTGAGTTGGAGTCTCACTCTGTCACCCAGACTGGAGTGCAGTGGTCACTCCCGGCCACTGCAGCCTTGACCTGCTGGGCTCCGGCAATCCTTCTGCCTCAGCCTTCCCGGTAGCCGGAATTATAGGCACGCGCTACCACGCCCGGCTGATTTTTTATTTATTTATTGTAGAGATGAGGTCTTGCCAAGTTTCCCAGGTGGGTCTCGAACCCGCGGGCTCAGGCAATCCACTCATCTCAGCCTCCCAAAGCATGGGATTACAGGCTGAGACACCGAGCCCGGCTAGTAATTGATTCTTATATGAATTAAGTTCATATGCATACATATGAAGCTATTCACTTGGGGTCATTCAGCATCTTGCCACTTTTTTGTTATTGATGTTCTTATACATGGTATTTATTTTCTGGGAAATCCCAAGAAACATTGTCATGGGCCATGCCAGCAAGAGACTAGGTAAATTTCATTTTTCTAGAAACAGTAACAATGGCAACCAGTGATTCCTGAGCTCTTATTCTGAGTAAACCAAGCTTGGTGCATGTAGGACATTGTGTATTACTTATCACAGTTAATCAAAAATCTCCTGTGATGTACACATTGGTATGATCCCTACTTTCCAGAGGGGAAACCAGATTTATAGCCATTTAAAAAAAATTGTTCTTTTAAACTATTAACTAAACTCCAGACTTTACCTGGATTTTATTGGTTTTTCCATTAATGATCTCTTTCCAGGATTTAATCCAGAATGCCACATAGCATTTAGTTGTCAAATCTCACCAGTCTCTTTTGGTCTGTGAGTGTTTGTAGGTCTTCCCTTAAAAAATTGGCCAGTTACCCTGTAGAATGTCCTGAAATCTGGATTTGTCTGATATTTTTCTTAGGATAAAAATAGGTTTTTAGAAAGAATTTCACAGAGATAAAGTGTTCTGGATACATCATACGGGAAACATGGTACTCACATGACATTACTGATGATGTTAACCTCCATCATTTGGTCAAGGTAGTATTTGCCAGGTTTCTCCACTACAACGTTATTGTTGTATCCTTTCTGTACTGTATTCTTTGGAAGCAAGTCACTGTGTCTACCCTGTTCTCTGTGAGAGTGGATGGGGATTAATCTCCATGTTCTTGCGGGGGAGTATCCACCCAGGCTGGAGTACAGTGGCACGCTCACAGCCACTGCAGTCTCTACCAGCTGGGCTCAGGCCATCCTTCTGCTTCAGCTTTCCAAGTAGCTGGAGTTACAGGTGTGCGCCATCACGCCTGGCTAATTTTTTTATTTATTGTAGATATAAGGTCTCACCAAGTTGCCCAGGCTGATCTTGAACCCATGGATTCAGGCAATCCTCTCACCTCAGCCTCCCAAAGTGCTGGGATTATAGGCGTACCTGGCCTATTTAAATATATTAAATGAAATTTCTGCAAGGAAATTTATGTCTTTTATTTATATATGTGTGTATTATGTACATGGATTTTGCATTTTGAGTTGTAGTCCAGTAAGTTATTTTATTGCTCATATTGATCTGGTCTTAGCCCTTGGGAACTTTTTCAGCTTGGCTTTTATATTTATTTTAGACACTCCCATCCTTTTCCCTAGAATCAGCCACTTTTCAAGGAAGCCTGGTTCCTTTTAATGGAGAGTGGTATTAGAAACCCAAGATTTGGGTCCTGGATGTGCTGTTACTATTCAGGTGTCACTCTGTTAGGCCCTCTCAGTGAGCAAAATGGACATAGCTAGGTAAATATATGTATACATACAAGCCAGTTTAGAGTTGTTTCTGTATCTGTCTGTATGCATATAAAACATGAGTTTGCACTAATGTCTCCAACTTTTTTTTTTTTTTTTTTTGAGAGTACTGCTCAGTCAATGACTCCAATTCTAATCTTGTACTATAGGGTTCATTCTAACTTTCCTTTCTTACTCATTTGTAACTTCCACTTCTAACATGAGAACCTGGCTCCCATCATCCGTCATCCATGCACTTATATATTCACTCTCATGTACATGTATATATGTGTGTGTGTGTGTGTGTGTGTGTGTGTGTGTGTGTGTATGTAAAGCCATGTAAAGCAGTTTTAGAATTGTTATGCTCTACTCTTAATCAAGAGAAACTAACTTACCAACTAGAATACAGTTTATGTACAGTGTAATTTTATATTTAGCCTTCACATTTCTAGTTAAAAGACTGTTTTCCAAAGTTAGTAGAATTAGCTCATCTTCTACGCTTTTTAGCGTGATTATGTTACAGATTTATAATAAAGTTAGATTTATTTGCCAGAGTTTTCCTTCAGTCTTGGAATTCTTATACTAGTCGATTTTAAAATTTGCATATATTAGGTTTATTCTGTGATCCACAGTTCTGTGGATTTTGACAAATGCATGGAATCATTCTCTACCCCAGTGCTGTACAGAACAATTCCTTCACGTTAAAAGTTCCTCCTGCATCCCAGATCTATTGAATCAAAATTTTCATTTTAATAAGATTCCTGAGAGAACTGTATTCATGTTAAATTCATATGCATAGATATGAAGCTGTTCTCTTGTAGTCATTCAGCGTCTTGTCAAAGTTGTAAATTAACTTCAAGAGATATGGTAAGCTAGGAGCAATAATGGAGTAGCCAGTTTAAATGCACAATTAAGTGAGTATATTCAAATTTTTGGAGCCATATGGGCATAAAAGTGAGATTAAAAATATGGAGGGTAAATTACTAGAGCCATGTAATGAGCAATTTGTAATGTTTTCACAGACCTCTTTAACTTTTGTAATCTTAATAATGAAAAATAATATAGTTTGGAAAGAAAGGAACAAATGATATTCAGAAAAGTGATGGAGAGGAAGATTTTTACAGAGGTTATCATCCCCCAATAAAAAGTGCAAGTTCCCTAATAAAGAGAACGTATTGGATGCCCTAGCTTTGCATTTCTTTATCCTTTGGTTTATTCATTGAATTGCTGAAGTTTTTGTGTGTCTTAGTTCCAGGTGGAGGAAGGAGAAAAAGGAAGTACAGCAGAGGAAACACTACACATATGGAGAGTCTATTGCCCATGTGAATGGACTGAAAACCCTAGTTTTAGGGAGAGAGCTGAGGAATTTTGTATCAGAAGCAACTTGTTATATATGAGGGACAGAGAAAATTAGTGTTTATAATTGAAATATAGCTGTCTGTCACTAATATGAGGTTACTTAGTCAAAAGGCAACATTAAGAAAATGTTAAATTGCACTAGAAAGTTTCTTTGGCTGTGGATAGATTGAGATTTAAGTTACCATTGAAATTAAAATATGTAGACACAGAGCTGGAGACATGCAAAGTTCTGTTCGAACAGTACTGTTTTTCAGTGTTTGTCTTTCAGAACTGAGGCATAAGGCACAATAATAGCGGAGCACTCATAGTGAAATGACTTCCAATAACTATTTCTCAGTTCCGCTGTTGTTGCTTTCAGAACTACAAGTGTTTGTTGTCAGTTCTTTAATTTAGGTGATTGAGGACTACTAATGGCAGGTACCTTGGAATACTGAAATTTGAGATTTTTCTCCGGGACTTAAAATCAGGAAAGAGATGTACGTCTTCAAGAATATATATAGTAGTAGGTGAACATGGTAAATGCAAAATCTGTGCTAGTTCAAATATAGGAGACAAATTTGATCATATGGACAAATGGTTAACTTCCACATTAAACCCAATATTAAAATGAATTTTTTTTTTAAAGGATCATTTAAAACCATGGTAATCTTAAATTTTATGTTTATTTAAAATGTCCTGGTAATGTGATTTTATGTTGGTGAGGTACTTTGATAGGCTTAAGCAAAAAGCAAAGAGTAATTTAATTTTTATATTAAGGAAAATTACATTAGAAGATACTGAGTACTATGATGAAGAGTTTTTATGTAAAGGTTTGGGGCCATTGGAAAAGAGTTAAGTAACATTCTAAACTCCCCCAAGTCTAAAACAAGAAGGATTCTTGTTTTTGTGCTTGAGGTAGATTAGATTAATGTTATTTGGTGCAACTTATACAACACTGTTTTCACAGTTCTCAATATCTAAATTCTGAATTAATTTAAAGAAAGGAAGATGTTTGATATGAAAAGTTGTGAGAAAAGAATTAGAATTAGCTGTATATAGTATACTAAAAGTCTAGATAATCTTCTGTATTCCAGTTTTAGCATGTATTTTATACCAAAGGATTGATCCAGTATCCAGTGGCCTAGTGGATATACTACACTGGTTATCTCACTTTTTAAAATTTTAAAATTTTACTAAGTGACCCACAGTAAAAGGAATTTATTCTTATGTTCAGCACATTCCCATAGATATATGCAAACTGATGAGATACTGAATTACAAAAAATTTTGTTTAAAATTATATAGTGTTGGTAACTTTATTTTTTGTGGCCGTATTCACTAAAGTAATTTAAAAAAATATATCTAAAAACTTTTTAAAACAAATTAAGTATGGATAATGCTTTAAAATTGAACTTTTTTTCTTAATTTTTAATTTTAAAGATGTGCAATTCAAGGTTAGGTATACAAATGTTCATTATGCAGGTACGCTTGTTGATGAGGTGTGCCCATCCCCTCTCCTCCCCCCTCCCCCACCCCCCCACCCCGGCAGTTTCCCACTACTTCCAATCCTTTTCTTATAGTATTACGATAATTGTTCAAGGTCCACTTCTGAGTGAGAACATGTGATATGTAGCTCTTTGTTTCTGTGATAGATCACTCAGTAGTATAGACTCTGTCTGTCCAAGTTGCTGTGAAGTTCATAATTTTGTCCTTTTTTATGGCTGTGTAATACTATATCATGTATATGTGCCACATTTTTTTAATCTAGTCCTCTTTTGATATGCACCACAGCTGGTTTCATGTTTTTGCTATTGTGAACAATGCTGCAATAAACATGCGTGTGCAGGTATCTTTTTCATAGAGTGATTTGAGTTCCTCTGGGTATATTCCCAGTAGATAGATTGCGGGGTTGTATAGAAGGTTGATTTTTAGATCTTTTAGGAGTCTCTAAACTGTTTTCCACAGAGATTGTACTAACTTACACTCCCACTGACAGTGTAGAAGTATTCCCTTTTCCCTGCATCCTCTCCAGCATCTATTGTTTTTTGAGTTATTAATGATGGCCATCATGACTGGAGTTATGTGGTATCTCAGTGTGCTTTTAGTTTGCATTTCTTTGAGGACTAGTGAGGCTGAGCATTTTTTCATGTGTCTGTTGGCTGCTCGTATGTCTTCTTTTGACAAATGCCTATTCATATCTTTTGCCCATTTTGTAATAGGGCTCCCCCCCCGGCACATTTGAGTTCCTTATAGATCCTAGATGTTAGGCCTTTGTCAGACATACAGTTGGAAGATATTTTTTCCCAGTCTGTGGACTGTCTCCCTGCTCTCTTGATGGTTTCTTTGGCTTTGCAGAAGCTTGTCAGTTTGAAGAGGTCCTGTTTGTCTGTCTTCTCTCTTATGGCATGGGCACTTGGGGTTTTAATCAGGAATTGGTTGCCAGTTCCAATTCCTATGAGGGTATCTCCTGCATTTTCTAAGGTTCTTATAGTTTGAGGTTTTACATTTAGGTCTTTGATCCATTTAGAGTTGATTTTTGTGTATGGTGATAGGTAGGAGTCTTGTTTTAAACTTCTGCCTGTGGTCAGCCAGTTTTCCCAGCACCATTTACTGAATAGGTTCTCCTCTCCCCAGTGGTTGTTGTTGGAGGCTCTGTCAAAGATGAGTTAGTTGAGGAATTGAGGCTTTGCTTCTGGAATCTCTATCCTGTTCCATTGGTCTATATACCTTTTCTTGTACCAATACCAGGCTGTTTTGGTTATTGGAACTTTATAATAAATCTACAGATTTAATGCAATACTCATTAAATTACCAGTAGCATTCTTCTTAGACCTGGAAACAACAATATAGGAATTTCTAGGGAAACATAAATGACCACAAATAGCCAAAACAATCCTCAGCAAATAAAATTGAACTTTTATTTTTATTTTTTGGAGTTGGAATCTCACTCTGTCACCCAGGCTTGAGTGCAGTGGCACCCTCACAGCCACCCCATTGTTGACCTGCTGGGCTCAGCCAATCCTTCTGCCTCAGCCTTTCAAGTAGCCAGAACTACAGGTACACGCTACCATGCCCAGCTAACGTTTTTATTTATTGTAGACATGAGGTCTCGCCAAGTTGCCCAGGTTGTTCTTGAACCCGGGAGCTCAGGCAATCCCCTCACCTCTGCCTTTCAAAGTGCTGTGATTACAGACTTAAGCCATTGTGCCCACCCAAAATTTAACTTTTAAATGTAGACATTATTTGTGCCAACTTAAATATGAATAATTTAAAGTCTGTTCAGAAAGTGACACTAGTAGAATGAACCTCACAGACACATGATCTAGCTTCAATATATTCCATCACCTGGTCAATTTAGTTTAATCTCTTAACTCCTACCTACTATCCTCCTCCACTCCATTATTTTGAAACATTATTTCTATGTATATTAAACTTCTGCCTGATAAATAATACTAATGAGGAAAAAGTCTGACCTTGTTGTAACTATAAATTAGAGAATCAGAGCTGGACATGGTATCTCACACCTGTAATCCTAGTACTTGGGGGGGTGGAGGCAAGAGGATCACTTGAGCCTAGGAGTCCCAGACCAGTCTGACACCTCAAAAAAATAAAATTAGTCAGATGTGGTGGCACACACCTGTATTCCCCGCTACTCGGGAGGTTGATTCAGGCAGATGGCTTGAACCCAGGAGTTAGAGGCTATGGTGAACAGTGATTGTGCCACTGCTCTCCAGCCTGGGCAGCAGAATGAGACCCTGACTCAGAAAATTAAATATATAATTAGAGATTTAAATCATATTATTCATACTGTAATGCATTTTGTATGGATTTTATAAAATTAATCATATTTGAAATTAGTCATGCTTAACAGTTACCCTTCCTATCATCTATTTTTAGCAGTTTTTCTCTCACTTTTTCAGTTAGAGCTTTTAAGGAACTAGAATCCTATTGTACTTTAAGAAGTACTTTGTATTTATAATGCAGTTTTATCTTGAATTGGTAGTTTAGAATGCTGAATGGAACTGTTGTTTTTGCTGGTCAGTGCCTAACAAAGCCAGAATCATATAGATGGAAAGATAATTTTAGATTTTCTGAAACTTTTGCATAGCTATTACTTGTATTATGTCATCAAACTCTGTGGGTATGTATACCGCATTGTGATGTAAAATGTGTTTTCTAGGTCCAAAAGCTTGAAAGCCATTGCTTGACTTTAGTCATTAATTTTTTGTTGTTGTTAATACTTAGTATTTTGCTTACCACTTTCCAGATTTTTTCCTCAGTCATGTTGAAATTGACAATGTTTTATAAAATAATGAAAATAAAGGTCTTGACTTAATGACTTTCAGGGTCTAGTTCAGAGAGAGATACATGTATAAAAAATAATTGCAGTATTGTGAAAGAACTATTAATAACATGTTCAGAATATTGTGGGAACG
Organism: Cephalopachus bancanus; assembly: GCA_027257055.1. Lineage (NCBI taxonomy): Eukaryota > Metazoa > Chordata > Mammalia > Primates > Tarsiidae > Cephalopachus > Cephalopachus bancanus. The sequence continues at coordinate 6,608,243 of JAPVLO010000024.1, read as the reverse complement.
TGTGCTGGAGGAATACCATGTGCCTGTGGAAGCCAGGGAATATCTACTTTTATAAAAGACATATTTTTGGATAATCCTAAAGATTGAAAACTTTCATCGATTACTTCAGAGAAGAAGCATTCTCTAGGAAGAAGAAAAAGTATGGGAGAAAGATCCCAGTGCTGACATTCTATAATCATTCTCTCCATGAAGTCATGCCCCTGATTTCTTTTTCCCTCCTTTTCGTTCCTCAATCAAGAATTGATTAATCTTCATTTTTTAAATTTCACATAAAGCTTTTCATTTTTGTTCATGGCATCTTGACCTTAAGAGAAACCCTGGTTGAATACTTGTTATTTGAGAAGAACACCCAAAGCAAATTTTGAAATAATGATCCTGATCATGAACTCAGGAGAAAGATCTGTGTTTTTTTTTTTTAATCTCTACTGACTGTCAATATTAGACTCCTACTAAGTGGCAGGCAGTATGCTTTACATCTCTTCATCTTTATAGTAATTTTGAAATATGTTTATTATTTTTCCATGTAGAAGCAGCCTCAGTATCATCTAACTGGTATACAGATATAAATACAATTATAATGAGAAGAAAGGGCTAGAGAGCTAGTAGAAAATAAATCATGGTTGAACTTCAAAATACCATCCAGTTAGTCCTGAATTTCGTTCACAAATGTGTGCCAAAAAATTCTTTCAAAAAGAAGCTCTTTTCGATAGCATTGACACTTCAGCAGCAAAAGACACATATATAGAATAAGAATTCAATGTATTATGTTCTATTCTTTAGAATAATAAATACAATTCTTTGATTTGTGCATGTATAGCTTTCTTTGTCAGAAACACAACCCTCATTTATGATATTTCTCTGGAAAATTGGTTTACCTTCTATCAGTGTACCCTGTAGCATCTTAACCCCACATCTCATCTGGAGTCTAATTCATTTAAATACTACTAACAGTTGTTTTTTTTGTTTCTTTTGTTTTTTTTTAAGGGAAAAAAGTAAATAAATGGTTATACGAGAAAGAAAATCTTTATGTGCTAGGGACAAAAGAAGTAAATAAATGAATGAATTATTTAATAGAATTAAGTCATAGCTCTAATGCTTTGATAAAGCAGTCTAATTTATATATGGTGTTTAAATGCACATATACAGTCTTCTTTTTTCCCTCTATTACTACTGTTTTCACTTCCCCTCACTACTCATATCTACTCCAATATTACTTTTTTGACATTTTAAATATCCAAGATTTATCAGGGCCAGTTTCTTTTGTTGGCAAGGAAAACAACTGCCCATTACTACCATTCTCTTAGAAGTTAATTCATTATTTCATTCATTCTTCCTTTATGTTCCATTGTAGACTAGTTCCCAATTTTTGAGATTAAAAAAGCAAAGAAGGCTTGAAGACTTTTTGCCTCTGTAATACAGAAGGTTCTTTTTTTTCACTTGAGAATACATCAGTCTCAGGTTACTAGGATGAGTCTTGGTATTTTCTTCAGTTCAAAGGACTGATTTGAGTGGAGGACTGATTTAAGTGGAGATCTGCATATAGAGAAAGAAGGCTTTAGCATTCTGTCATGTTGGGCTGAGCTAACATGGACTCTTACTCCCAGAGTGCTCCCTTCCCTCAAACACATCAATATGCAAGATAAAATGGAGCAAAAAAGGAAGAAAAAAGTAGTTGCGTGGTTGAACTTGAGAGAAAACTTACGTGTGCATGAAGCAAAAGGGAACCCAAGGCCAGGACAGTAAGGAATAAAAATGGCAGCCCAGGAGGTGTTTGGAGGAACCCCTTAGGTTAAGAGACTGGAATTGGAGCTAAGGAATTGGAACTGGAAATTTGGCTGGAACTGGAAATAAGAAATTTCATAATTCTTTCTTTAAAACAGGGACCCCGGGAAGGTTGATGCCTCCGAAAATGGTCTAAGAAAACTCCGGTACACTTTCAAGGACATTTTTTGGTGTAGAGATTAAAATGGAATACAATATGAAAATATTTCATATACTGTAGCTGTATGATTTAATTTTTTTCTTAATTGGCATATAAAAGAGAAAAGGCCACAAGGGACAAGCAAATAACAGAAATGAATAAAGCCCTCTAAGTATGAGACATTTGTGTTGGGAAAGTGATTGGTGAATTGGAGAGTACCTCCATATGTGTTGTCCAAAGGAAGCAGTGTTACTTAGGTTTAGACAATTGTGACCATGTGGAAAGTGCACCCAGTGTTTCCAGATTTTCTGATTCTTCAGAAGTTTCTACTTAAAATTATTTTCCCCAAAACCGTTCTAAATGAGATGACTTTGAGAAAAAAAAAATCCAAAAGAAGAAATGTAGAGGTAGAGAATCCAGGAAGAAAGAATGAGAACATTTGTGAAAAGTTTGAGCTTACAGAGCTTTCAAATAGAAAACAAAAAGGAGATAGTATAAATCATTTAGTAATTCATAAGTGTATCTTCAGAATCTGTCAGGTAGAGTTCTAGAAAGTTAGGGACATACTTGTTAAACAAAACACTTCTGTGCTCCTGTTAGCTTATGTTAAGCAAGTGTTAGGTGTCCAGAAAAGAGTAGTCTAGGAAGTTTGAGAAGTGAAGGATGAGTAGAGTAGGGGTTACTAGGGAAGAGGGCAGGGATTAATTTTTTTTTGGTAGGGAGAATTGTTTATATCATGGCTATGAAGTGAGGAGGAACATAGCAAATCTGTAGCTAGAGTACAGAATAGAGATAGTGGGTTGGTTGGTTTCTTTGTTTTGTTTTGTTTTTTTAGTTGGAGTCTCACTCCGTTGCCCAGGCTGGAGTGCAGTGGCACTCTCTCCACCACCCCAGCGTCAACCTGCTGGCTCAGGTGATCCTTCCGCCTCAGCCTTCCAAGTAGCTGGAACTACAGGTACGCTTTACCATGCCCGGCTAATTTTTTGATTTATTGTAGAGATGAGGTCTTGCCAAGTTGCCCAGGTAGTTCTCCAACACGTGGGCTCAAGCAGTTCCCTCACATTGGCCTCCCAAAGTGCTGGAATTACAGGCTTGAGCCACCGCGCCTGACCAGGTAGTGGTTTTTAGATTAAATTGGAAAGATAGGTATAGACAAGAGTGCAGTCATTTTATTCCATAAACAAAAGTAAGCCATTAAAACCCTCAAAAATCAGTTGTAGTGTTTCACCACATGGTTTAATAGGTGGGATGGACCCTAGGCACTTGCAAGTAAAAAATTGGGGAGGAGTGGTGATATTCAAGTAGGCTATAGTTTGAGAAACATTTATTTCAGTATATCCATAGATACAGAATCATAACATTTTAGCTACATGGAATTCATGGGGAGTGAACCATTGAGGATAACTGCACCAAAATTCTTAAATATGTAACCTTAAATTTAAAAAAATACTAAAATAATAAAAATTCAGTTCAGTGGTATACTTATTGAACAGAATATTAATTTTTGTCTGATAACTCAAGTTATTAAGAACATTGACTTACAGTAACCTTTGGAGTATTGAGAAAGAATATTGTGAATACTAAAAGAACCTGGGCAGTTGTGAATTTTGAGCATTTTCCCCATCTTTTCCAGCTACAAACTTTGAAGGAGATCAGAAGGACTAAAAAAGGGAGCACCTCCTAGCCTAATCAACTTCTGTTGAATAACCTGGGAAATACAGCCTAGCACTTCTGCTTAGGTCTCACTTGTCAGAACTTAAGTTCGTGGCCACAGATAGCTGCAGGGAGTTTGTGCTGTCCTCATTTATATTGTTTAACCCTAATATTGGAATTTCTTTACTAAGGAAAAGATGACAACATGCTGAATCAGTCAGCTAGCAGTTTTTGAGACAGCTCTTGTACTCTTATACAATTGACTTCTAATTTCCTTTCTTTAACATTCATTTTTATCTTTTAAAATTTCTTAAAAGTTGTATGCAATTCTTATAATTTTACCTTTCCAGTTGGGACAATTTATTGACTGGTTATATATTAGATAATTTTATTTTTATTTTTTATGCCATTGAATATTTACTTACTTGCCTGTTCATTTACTTCAGTGGTTTTTACAACTTCAGTAGTTTTTTACATTTTCTTCACTTTGTACATTTTATTACCTGCAGACAAAATTTCATAATCTTGAATGTTAATGAAGGAAACATGATACTGGAAAAAATATTTTTGTTTGTTAATATTTTTTAAATTTTGAATTAATTTTTAAATTACAAAACTTGGAAGTATAGTATCAAGAACTTTTTTACATACCCTCGCTCAGATTTGCTGACTTAACTTTTTGCCACATTTTCTCATTTACATTCTATCTTTACACTTACATATTAATTATATACATTATAATGTATAATGCATACTTATTTTTTCTGAGTTATTTGAGAGTAGGTTGGAAAAATCATACCTCTTACATTTCTTTTGTGCATATTTTCTAGGAACAAAGATATTCTCTCACGTAAGCCATGCACAGTTATTAAATTCAAGTGAATTTACACTGATACCGTACATTAATCTTCAATCTGTATTCCTGTTTGGTTAATCATCCCAATTATCTATCAGTACAGGGTTTAGTCTAAGATCACTTAACGCATTTGACTGTCATCTTTTTAATCTCCTTTAATCTGGAACACTTTGTCTTTCTGTGTCTTTCATGACATTGGCATTTTGAAGATTACAGTCTAGTCATTTTGTAAAATATATTTCTCAATTTTGGTTTGTCTAGCATTTACTTATGATTAGATCCAAGTTATGGATCCCTTACTCTGTGCATACCTAGAGTACTGCATAAGCAGTGATAGGTCTTTCTCAAGGGTATCGCATCTGGACTCACATGGTCTGTCTGCCCCTATTGATGATGCTACTTTTGATCACTAGGACAAGATGTCTGGTGTCTCCACTGTTTTCTATGTATCCATTTGTGGGAAGATACTTTGAGGCTGTGTAAATATCTTCTTAAAATTTTTTTGAGATGGAGTCTCACTCTATCACCCAGGCTGGAGTGCAGTGGCATGCTGCTGGGCAGGAGATCCTTCTGTCTCAGTCTTCCAAGTAGCTGGAACTATGAGCGTGCACCACCACGCCTGGCTAATTTTTTGATTTATTGCAGAGACAAGGTCTCGCCAAGTTGCTCAAGCTGGTCTTAAACCCCTGAGTTCAGGCCATCCTAGCGCCTCTGCCTCCCAAAGTGCTAGGATTACAGGCGTGAACCACTGCGCCCAGTTTATGTAAATATCTTACTCAGCAAACATCTTACTCAGCAAACTCTACTCCTACATTTAGCATCCATGGATGATTTTTGCCTAAGCCAGCATTTTTCATGATGACTACAGAGTGGTAATTTTCTAAGACTACCACCCTTTCCACATTTACCAGTTGGCAATCAGAGCTCTACTAGAGGACTTCTGTCTGTCTGTCTCTGATCAGCACAGACTCAGGAGTTACTTTTTTATTTACTGGATAATATGTCTTAACTGTCTTTTGATGCTCAAAAGATTTGGTCAATAGCCCCTTCAAGTTGGCTTCCGTGTTCTTTGTTTTCTCTATGGTCTTTTTGACATGCCCCTGTCTTTTCTTTCTTTTTTTAAGCACAAGATTGTTGAGGCTCATCTTGTGTCTTCCTTGACCCAGCCCTACAATTTGCTTTTTCCCAAAAGATCTGTAGTTTATTTAAGTGTGGAATAGTATTAGAAATCAGGATCTGGACTCTAGATGACTATAAATTTAAAACTTCAAAGAGGATATATTTACATTAGTTGATAAATAGCAAATCAAAAGACACACTGTCATAAATACAAAAGGATAACTGCAAAGGGCCATTTTTTGTATCACAATTTGTAGAACCAAACAACTGGAAACAAAACATGTTTATCTTTGAGGGACATGAAACTTGTGCATCTACAAAAGGGAGTATAGGCAGTTGCATAATATATCAACTGCAATGGAATGATCTCCAGGGTGTAATGTATGTATAATGTGCTACCTTTTACTTAAGCGTTTAAAATATGTTAATAATTATTTATGAAAGGGTACTATAAACATACTTATTCATAATTTGCTTGTGTTAAAAAGGAATGAATAAAAACTTTAAAAATGATTACTATAGAAGAGACAGGGATAGAAGCTGAACTTCTGACTAACTTGCTTTGTAGCTCTGAAGGTGGGTCTAAGTAAAGAAAGCAACATTGAATAAAAATCAGTTTAAAAAAATTAGTCCCTAAAAATTAAAAAAAAAAAGGCAGATGATCTAAATTGTATCAAACTGGTGGTCACAGAGGTAAGTTATTTCAGCAGGCTTGAAAGCAACCATTTAACCATGGGAATAAGTATTCCTGAGAATAAAAGGAATCTCGAAGTCATCTTAATTTTTTGTAATCATATAGTTTGTAATAATGGTATTATTTTGAAACCATTAAAAATATGTTATTTAGAAACAAGAAACTCAATCGAAGTGATGATATAAAATAAAATTCAAGCGTTAATTAAAAAAACTTGCAATTTTGAATTTGGATTGGAAATATTAGTATGAATTCTTAATATATTTTCTCTAAAAATATACATATCCTGGCTTATTTTATTAAAAAATTTTGAAAAATTCTGAAAACAGTGACAAATCCAGTAGTGTAATAGGTTCACCTGGTACTCAGATTGCAATTTACTTTTCAGTTTAATAGAAGAAGGGCTTTTTTTGATGAAATGACTTGAGTTATAGCCTCAGGGAAGGAGTATGCAGAATAAGCCTGGTTATACCAGAAAGGCAAGTAGGTTATCAATGAGTATTTGGGGTCTGTCAGAAGAACTTAGGAGTTCATAAAGGATTTCCTGTTGGGCTAAAGATGGGACAGTTTGGAAATCAACAAAGATGCTGACAATGGATTAAAATTAATCGAATAAATTCAAACCTGTAAGTTTATAATGAGACTTAAAGAATTACTGGTCTACTTTGAAGGATGCTACTGATTTAACTTATTTTGAAAACTGGTAAATAAGGAAAAGAAATGAAATGCCTTTATGAACTGTACCTCAAAGTCAGCAGATATGAGGGAGAGTTTCTCATAGAAGTATTCCACCTAATAATGAAGAAATGGTGTATTGGGTAAATGAAGAATGATAAAATATCACCAATTTTCTACCTCTAATTAAGTAATGGATGAAGCCTTGTGATTATCAATGGCTGCTAAAAATACTAGGTATGAGATGATATGGATGGACAAGGCTTGACAGTACCTGAATCCACAGATCATCTTAAACCTTACACAAAACAAGGCAACCAGACGTTAAGTACCTTCCAATAGAACTCTGCAACATTACTTATAAAATGTTTTTGTGAAGAACAGTGAACTTGAATCTGATCATGCTCTAGATATAAACAGTCAATTATAAGAAATCAAGGGACAGAAAAAATATTAAAAAATATAAAATATAAAAAGCATTTTTTAAACATAAAAATAGTAACAGGGGTGCAGTTAGTAAAATCTAGGAAGCAGTAAAGTGCAAGAAACAGAATCATGAGATAAAAGGAGAAGGCTCAAGTGGATATTGTTATATTTTCTAATATACGTAATGTTTAGTATTATGGTAATATTAGATAAAAGGTGTGAGACTTATTGTAGATGTTTACAAATACTGTTTTTTATTTGAAACAAGATTGGTATGAGTTGGTAATTGCAGAGCTGAGTGATAGATGCATAATTTATTATATTGCTCTATAGTTTGTATTTGAAATTGTATACAAAAATTAGCTTGCAAAGAAGCTTTAACTTGAATCACTATTTTATCTTTTAAATGTGGTGTTTCTACTTAATTTACCCTAAAGGTAATTTTATCATAATACCCAGAAACATGATGGTGATTTTTCTTTTGTAAACTAAGAAAAGTCAGGAAAAAGAATTGTGTTTTTAATAATCTACCACTTTATTAATAACTGTTGTGTTGGTGCGATGTAATATACTTAGTAAGTCTAAAGTGTTGTACATATATTTAAGTTGTATAAAAGATTAGCAGTATTGATTATTACCTAAATAAAATGTAACTTTTAATAGCCAAAAGAAATTTTTATAGCCAAATTATAATCTGCGAGTTATGTGAGAATCTGTACCTGTGTGTCTCTTTTACTTATTTAGTCTTCCATCTATCCATGAAACACTGAGCTCTTCATTTAGTACTTGACATACAAAGAGCATGTAAATCTCAGTCCTCAAGGAACATATGGTGTAGGAAAATAGCAAAAAACACTACAGTGATTATTACACCATATGCTCATAACCAAGATAGTGGTATATACAGGAAGTTTTGGGAGTGCTCAGGAGGGATACCAAATTTAATGTTGGACTGGGATGGAGTATGGAGAGATTTGTTGGAGGAGTAGCCATAAGGTAGGACTTAAGAATTAAATAGTGGAAAGAAAAGAGGAGTGGTGCAAAAGCAGAAAGTGGTGGAAAGAGAAGGTAACTTTCAGAGAGTTACCTGTAGCTTGCCATAGCTCAGCCTGGGGGTTTGAATGGGAAACTGACTGGAAATAGATTGGAGAATTAGGAAGAAACAAATTCCTTGAAAGGTCTCATAGATGTTTGAACTCTGTAATAGAAAGACAGAAAATGTATAAAAGAAAGTTAGACTGTGACCAACTAGCTATCAGTTTTAGAAAGAACATTTGCAGCAGTAGGCTGAAATAAAATTACTTTATTAGGAAGGAGTTTTTCACCTATTTTAACTCAAGGTGTTATGTCCAAATATAAATTTTTTGGTTCCATATGCTTTTCTTTCACCTTTTTGATTTTTGTTTTTAAATTATGCAAAACATGTACCTAATTCCAAAACTGAAGACTCATTCAGTTGCTGGTCCTTCTACTACTTTCTTTCTTCTCTCTATCTGTAGGTATTCATTTTCAAATTAGTTGTTGGTTTATGCTGCCATTGTTCCTTTTTAAAAGTGTAAGCAAGTATGTATAAATATTTCTCTTTCTTATCCACAGGAAACATACCATAAACAAAATGTTTTGTGACTCGCTTTTTTCACTTAACTATATCCTGGAGATTATTCTATAGCAGTAAATAAGATAGTCTTTGCATATTCTTTATCCTACTAAAGAAGAACTCAATAAAATAAATGTTTATACTTCTAATACCTAAAAGTAAAGTCATTCTAATAACAAACCTGTGCCATTAGAGTAGCCTAGACTCAGGCTGTTGCTTCTATCTCCAACCAGAATGACTTCTGCCTAAAGAATATGAAAGATTTCTGCATTCATTGAAGAATTTTGATTTGTTAACAGTTTTTACTGACTATACATTTGGAATTACTAGTTAAGATATAATTAAGAATATAGGCCTGTGATAGTCTCCAAAATTCAGTAATTTATCTGTCTCTTTTTAAAGTATTTATTGAGCACTCATCTGTGTAAGGTACTATACTAGTAGGTACTCTGGAAAAAATAAACTACTTATAAAGCTCATAAGCAATTAAACAGGTAACTCTTTGAACTCTTCTTTACTGAAGAATTAATTTAACAGCACTTTCTTCTAAATGTTCTCTGACTATTGTAATGTTCTCTGACTATTGTACCAGATTTTAGTGCTCCGCATACATCTAGATCGTTGTCTTAAACATAGCACAGAATGATATCAGTTTTTACATGACAGTCTCAAGATTAAAGTTTCTTTTTATAGTAAGGACTTTGTTTCGTGTCAGTCTCCCCAGTGCCTAATACATGATAGCTCTTGGTGAAGTTTATTGACGAAATGAAAGATTTCGACTGGGTACAATGGCTCACTTCAGCTATTCAAGAGGCTGAGGTGGGAGGATGACCTGCGCACAGGTGCTTGAGGCTGCAGTAAGCCATGATTGTGCCACTGCACACCAGCCTGGGTGGCAGAATAAGATTCCAACTCAAAAAAAAAGAGAAAGATTTCTCTTACCTAGTGGGTTGAAGGAAAAATAAAATTGTTGTATATCAGGAAAAATATCTTCTCTAGTATCCTTATTAAAATTTCGCTCAAGGCATGTAAGTAAAATGTGACTTTAAAAAAAATTAAAAATGCACGATTCTGTTTTAAGACCTCAGAACCATCTGATGAGAGACTAGAAACAGTGGCAAAAAATGATCTTATTAGGATAAGCCTTTAGAAAGCACATTTTTGTTTACTCTTTCTGTGAAGAAAAACATTTTGTTAAATTTTTAAAACTTGGACATGCTCGTTTGAGACCAGCCCCGAGCAACTTGGCACGACCTCGTCTCTACAATTAAAAAAAAAAAAAAAAATTAACCAGGTGTGGTAGCGCACGCCTGTAGTTCCAACTACTTTTGGAAGGCTGAGGTAGAAGGATCGCCAGAGCCCTGCAGGCTGAAGCTGGGGCGGCCATGAGTGTGCCACTACTGCACTCCAGCCTGGGCAACAGAGTGATATTCCAACTAAACAAAAAAAAGCATTTATATATCCATTCTGTTGAGTAAAAAGTCTTCCTACAAGCTTGTATTTATCTGTTTCCATGCAGAAACTATTATCCTTGCTCTGGAAAAAGAATTAGAATTACTTTTGTGTGGCATGTTTTCTTAGTGTAATACCTCCATCTGGTGGCATTTTTGGAAATTACAGAAGGGGAGAGAATGTTTTCCTGTGTGTGTATACCTGTGGTTTCTCATAAAACCATATGAAATTACATCAGAAGTTGGGTCTACCCTATTTACCAGGAATTTTATGTTCTAGTTTTCAACAGTTCAATTGTAAACACCATATAAACAAATGACCCTGGGGGTAATAATTTCACAATCTTAAGTCCAGACCATTTCTACTCTACATTGGATTAAGAATTAGAAATGGAAAAAAGATAGTTTCTCAGTAAGCTGTTATTTGCTTTCGAATGTATATGTATAGATGTTAGGAAATATGAGAAGTTGCTATTTTTTTCAGACTTATTACTGTAGAACCGTAAGAAAATTAAGTGATTTTCTCAGAGAAGCAGTTTACTGATTTCTTAAAATTAATTTATATTTTATCATAGCTGAATTATAATACATTATATTCTTCTGGAATAATAGAATAGAGATATAATCTCGAAAACAAACAGAACCTACAAATACATTTCTTTTCTACCTGTTACCATAGGAATTTTTGCCACAGGTTTATCTTTCCTTCACACAATTCCTACTTTATAATTACTAGAGCTAAATAACCTTTTAAAGGTAGGCACTGTGGTTTCAACTTCTTATCATCCCAAATTTCTAGCCAGGATTATTCAATATTTGGTAGGCAGATTTTGCTTATTATTTTACAGGAAGATTGTGGTCTTAATTATGTTTTAGCCAGAACTGTACTGAATTTGTCAGCTATACTATAGATTAATTTTCTGTTTATCTGACCAAAGACAGTTGAAATATGAAGTAAGATATAATTATTTGGGGCTTTCTGCTGGCATTTAAGAAAAATTAAATTCCTAATGAATTTTTCTTGAAATCTATTTATTTTCAAATTGCAGCCAATCAGATGAAGATTCTGGTTCACCTTCAGGCTCTGCATCTGGTTCGAGTTCTGGAAGCAGTAGCGATGGAAGCAGTAGCCAGTCAGGTAGCAGTGACTCTGACTCTGGATCTGAATCAGGCAGTCAGTCAGAGTCTGAGTCAGATACTTCCCGAGAAAACAAAGTTCAAGCGAAACCACCGAAAGTTGATGGAGCTGAGGTAATCAATAAAATATCCAATAAAAGATAGATTTCATGTATTAGTTTGGGAAAATGTATAGGATTGGTATATATCCTTTATAATCTAGCTTTTAGAGAAAAGAAAACATTTTAAATTAAAATTTACTTTTTGTGATCCTAAAACTTATGGCCATACATCTACGAACTAACTGACTTGGAAGAGATTCAGTCTATAAAACAGCAAGTATAAAACACACACACACAAATAAAAATTTTTTGTCTCTTAGGCAGAAATTAGGTTTCATAAATGTTTGTTGTCTCATAGATAAAAATTAAAGACTTCATGAGATCTACTTGTTAACCTTATGGTATATAATCTCTGCTTTCAAGCTCTTCAAAGGAGATACTTTATTGCTAATAGCAGGAGAGTCTAGAACTCAGATTTCTTGAAGATAGTTGGTAAAATAGGGTCAGGGCTATCCTGTTTGAAATAAGCTTCTGTAAGATATACTAAAGAAACATAAGATTATTTTTTCTATACACTACTGCTTTATTCGTTAAAAACTTTGCCTTTTTGATTTGTAGTGGTATTGCCTTTCAGTTGACTTTGTACCAGTAAGATGACATTTCAATTTTAGTAGCTCTTCTAATGGAGCAATACTAGTGTAATATCTGTCAGTAAACATGGTATCTGGTTGCATTGGGAACTTTCTGGTACCACCACGAAAGCATATTCCCTTTCTATGTAACGCCAGCTGATTTTTTAAAATGCATATCTCAGTATATATTCTATCTCTTGATTTCCTTTTTTGTGCAATTTGAATGGAAAATTTCAAGGAAACATATATTTTTGAAAAATTTGCAGTTGTATAAGTTTGTCCTGTATAATCACCAGCTATCTCTTTATGTCCCTGAGAGGGGACATCCAAGTAAGTGGTTTGCTAGATTTATGATGTTCCTTCAGAGGCACAGCTGAGTGCAAAGGGTTAATATACAACTAAAACTCTGTATTTTCTTTTAATTATATTGCAATGGTTATGTGTTATATAAGAGTTAAAAAAATAGTCGATTTATTATTTTGAGGCAGTGAAAATGATGGTAATTTTTCAATAAATTAACTTTTTAAAAAAATTTTCTCTGCTTCACCGTTCACTAGTTCATATTTATCTTATAGTTTTGGAAATCTAGCCCTAGTATTCTGGCCGTTCAGAGATCTGCAATACTCAAGAAGCAGCAACAGCAGCAGCAACAACAACATCAAGCTTCATCTAATACTGGCTCAGAAGAGGTGAGTTTTCATTATGAGCTATTATCTTAAAAGTAGACATGATAACTTATCATTTTCAAGTATTTGTGAAATTATTAGAATTAATAAGTGCTTTGAAAAAGTAAATAGGGAATACATTTCAATGTATGTATCAAGAATCCATTATCTAATAATGCTACTTTTAGGGGTTAAAAGAATGGACTACAACTAAGTAATACAGTTCCTGTTTGTGCATAAGCACGCATGCATGTGTGTCTGCACAAAAACATTCAGGAAAAGTTGTATTAAAAACTGTCTGATGGTAGAAAACATTAATTCAGAATTTGGTGATCACATCTACAATTCCTTGTTGTGGTCATGCTAGGTAACAATAATGGTCTCCAGAGATGGTAGACTTTAAGGTTTTATACAAATTCTGATGTCGTGATACTTATCTGATTTCATTCACTATCATTATTTACAACACAAATGTTATTAATTACTTTAAGCTAGTTAATGTATAAATAAAACTACATAAAAAAGAAAGGTTTTATAGGTCTGTTGTTTGTAAAGCTAATGCTAAATAGTATATTAAGTAAAAATTTGGCATCATGGTTAAATTCTAATCATTAATAGATGATAGTGACTTTTTATTTTTTCTTACAGGATTCCTCTAGCAGTGAAGATTCTGATGACTCAAGTGAAGTCAAAAGGAAAAAGCACAAAGAGTATGTCATTTTGTTCAACTGACTAGTTCTCTGGAAAATCCTAACGATTTTGTATTTTTTCTTTTATGAAAATTGTTACGAAAATTGTTACTTTTATAAATTCTTGGTTTATGGCATTTTATAAAATTAATTTAAATAAATAATCTGTAACATTTATCTCTCTGTTACCATCTGAGACTTTTGTGCCACTTTTATCTCTTATAGCCCCTACCTCCTATATATTTTTAAATGTTAAAGATCTACTTAGTCATAATATGAGAAATTTTTAATAACTTGGGAAACATAGGCATGTAGCAGCCACAGAATGACTGATTTGGGGTGATTCTATTAATTTATGTTAATAGTTATTTTTACTCATTATAATTTCCTAAAGCTCTGGACTCAGAAAATACTGAGTACTGAAGATTCTCAATTCATGTACACTTAAATGTTTTTTGTTTTTTGTTTTTTTTTTTATTTCTTTAGAAACATTTCATTGTCTCTTATTTTTTTCTATTTGCATTTGATATTCTGCACATTCACCTTAGTGTGTCTAGGTTTGGTTTTGTTATTTATTTTCCCCACAAGATTCATGCATCTTTAATGAGAAGATTTATATCTTTTGTTACTCTATTTATCTTTTATTCTGAAAATTCAGTTATTTTATCTTTGGATATTTTTTGTTTCTCTACTGTAAATCTCTCTGGTACTCCTATTAGTAGATATATTTTGTATCCTCCATTAATCTTACTGTATCATGTTTTTAATCCCTTTATTGCTGTGCTGCATTCTGATTAATTTCTTCAGCTCGCTCTTCTCGTTTTTAAATGGAAAATCCTTGTATTATTAGCTGTTTATTTACTTGCCTGAGTTGATAAATTCTAAACTTAGCATAGGTGCAAGAAAATAATGTTTTAAAAAACAACAGTAATTTGGGACTGTGGATAGACTTACTTGGATATAAAAATTAACAATGTATATTATAAAAATATAAAATGGAGACTTTGCATATGTCATGCCTATTTCTACTTCCAGTGTATAAGCTCTAAAAAGATCTCAATAAAAAATAATTTGCTTCTGTAATGTTTTTATCATAAGCAAATTTTGTTATACATGCTTGTTTATGTAGCCTTTAACGTAGTCATAATTGGTGCAAGAGATCCAGAGCAGTGGAGCAGAAGCAAGAACTGTTTCAGCAGAACTGAAAAGGCATATAGTATATATAAATATTCAATGTGTATCTTTTATTTGAAATGTGTATGATAGTAAAATATTAACATGTACATGCAGTATTTTTTTTCTCTACATGTTGATCGAAATGAAATAGACTAAAAATAGTAATAAAGGCAACTGTTGAATGTGTTTGAAATGGTTCTGTTAGTACTGAGTTTTTTTTTTATATTTTCTATTCTGCATTTAATCTTTTCTTAATGAATATATACTGTTTTTAGAATACATTCTTAAAAATCACAGCCTCTAGACAATTACGATGGAATGGATTAGACTCTTTTTGAAAGGGAAAGTATAATAATTATATAAGATTTTCAAAATTAAGACCTGTAACTCTAAATTAGCATAATGTGTTTTTATCCATAATGAGAATCAAAATGACATTTATTTACTAGCTGTTCATTGATGTAATTAATTGATTACCAAAACTCCAGAGTTATGAGATAAATCAATGGAAATATTTTCTAGTTTTTTTATTCTATAGACATTTTATATTTTTTAGTATGAATGAAAACTGTTTATAATTGAAATTTAATTTTGTCGATTTAATCTATTTTATTAGGGATAAAATGTATATGGTGTTAGCACAAATAAAAATACTTCATAAATTTTATCTACAGTGAGGATTGGCAGATGTCTGGGTCAGGATCTCCATCTCAGTCTGGTTCAGATTCAGAATCTGAGGAAGAGAGAGATAAAAGCAGCTGTGATGAAACGGAATCTGATTATGAGCCAAAAAACAAAGTCAAAAGCAGAAAACCTCAAAATAGGTGAGTGCAGTATAGTCTTTGTTTGATGGTGATAATTGTTGGATATGGAAGATATTCATTCTTTGTGTTCATGGTTTTTCAAATCTCTTTTATACTAGTGTTTCCATAAAAAATTGTTTTTTTCTTTCTACCCTTCCCTAGGTCTAAGTCAAAAAATGGGAAGAAGATTCTTGGACAAAAAAAGAGACAGATTGATTCATCTGAGGAGGATGATGAAGAAGAAGATTACGATAATGATAAAAGAAGTTCTCGTCGCCAAGCAACTGTCAATGTTAGCTATAAGGAAGATGAAGAAATGAAAACAGATTCTGATGACCTACTCGAAGTCTGTGGAGAGGATGTTCCTCAACCTGAGGAAGAGGAATTTGAAACAATAGAAAGGTTTATGGATTGTCGGATTGGGAGAAAAGGAGGTATTTTTTTTTTTAATTTATTGTTTGGTTATTTAAATTACATTTATATGAGTAAATATAATATATTTTGAAGATTTTTCCATTTTGAAAGCTGAGGATGGATTTTTTTTCTATTTTACTTACTTGTTATAAAAATATATTTTGCTTAGCTTAAGTGTCTTCTTCCAGAAAATATCCACCTGACTCCATGTTACATATTGTGAATAATTAGACAGTTTTCAGCTTGTATATTTGAGTTTTCCTGTTGCCATACCTAAATAATAGTTGCTATTTAGGTACTTTCAATTTCACAAACTGGGCTTTTGAATTTTTTTCTTTCATCTTAAATATGTAGATAAATCTTTACGTATAGTTTTTTAGAGACATTTTAAGATTATTTCAATTTCCAGTTATCAGTCTTTCAGTTATCAGATATTATCAGTGATCTCAGGAGTACCTCTTGTCTTTGTATTCTAACTTTAAAATTGAAGTGATTACTTTAGTGAAGTCTTCAGTTCCTAAACCTCTAGGTTTATTATCTATGTATAATATAATTTCTGATAAGTTTTTATATCCCTTGATACTTTCTTTTTACTTAGTTAAGAAATTTTATATTTTTGTATTCATAGTCTTGAAATTTTGAGTTGAAAGGAAATTATCCTGTGAACAGAATTATAAGGAAAGTTTTGTGCTGTTGTTTTCAGCTACTGGTGCTACTACAACCATCTATGCAGTTGAAGCAGATGGTGACCCAAATGCAGGATTTGAAAAAAACAAGGAACCGGGAGAGATCCAGTATTTAATTAAATGGAAAGGATGGTCCCACATCCACAACACTTGGGAGACAGAAGAAACTCTTAAGCAACAGAATGTTAGAGGAATGAAAAAGTTGGATAATTATAAGAAAAAAGATCAGGAAACCAAAAGATGGTAAATATGTTCTATGTCACACTTTTTTGTAGTTCAAAGATGACTAAGTTTTTTTGTTAATAAAGAAATGTATAATCAAAAATTAAGTGATAGTTTAAAATAACTATGCAATTTATAATACTGTTGACCCTCTGAATCCATGCTTCTGCATCCTCAGGTTCAGCCAACTATGCTTTCAAAATATTTAGGGAGGAAAAAAAATCAGTAAAAATAACAGTACAATTATAAAAATACGAATTAAAAAACAATACAATATAACAACTACTTATATGACTTTTACATCATATTAGTATTATAAGTATATCTAGAGACAATTTAAAGTATATGGGAGGATATATGTAGGTTATATGCAAACTCTGTGCCATTTTTATATAAGGGATTTAAGTATCCTCGGATTTTGGTATCTGGGGGGGGATCCTGGAACCAATTCTCTGCAGATACCAAGGGATAATTATATTTAATCTTGTGGTAAAACTCTTAGGGAGAGCCATATCTAAGCCTCTCCTTGGTAACAGTCACAGAGAATGTGTGTCACACATTATATATTACACATTTTTAAAGTTAAAAGTCAGTGATGACTTATTTCTGTTTAAATTTCTTCATCGTTTATACTTGTCCCATGTATGTGGCAAAATGGTAGACTTCATACTACCGTGAGTGTTTGGGGAGAATGGGTTATTTATGGGTAATTTTGAAGTCTGTTCCTGGGTTAATTTTCAGGTTGAAAAATGCTTCTCCAGAAGATGTGGAATATTATAATTGCCAGCAAGAACTTACAGATGATCTACATAAACAGTATCAAATAGTGGAACGAATAATTGGTTAGTAATAAATGGTTCTGATTAAATTTTTATCTTCCTGTGTTTGAAATCATCTGAAAAAAGACATAAATTTACTAGTTACACATCAAATACAATCGATTTCTCTTAATAAAATAGAGTATTATAAACTATCAGATGGCTAATATTTATTTGTGTAACTTTTACTAAGAATTATGTCTCTGATCAGCTTAAATGTTAAAAAATTAAATATTCAATTTATCTCACAGCTCATTCCAATCAAAAGTCAGCAGCTGGTTATCCTGATTATTATTGCAAATGGCAGGGCCTTCCATATTCGGAGTGCAGTTGGGAAGATGGAGCTCTCATTTCCAAAAAGTTTCAAGCATGCATTGATGAGTATTTTAGCAGGAACCAATCAAAAACCACTCCTTTTAAAGATTGCAAAGTGAGTATTGTTTGACATTTTTAGTTACTGAAGATGTATTTATACATTCTAAATATTATAAGCCTGAATATAAGAGTTGGATCCTGATTTCAGATAGACTATAGAAGAATACTTCTTGGTTGATAGGTCTTACAGAAAGTGAGGTTCTTGTAATTGCTATGTGATATTAACTGGTATTGCCTTATCCTTAGAGGACATAATTGTTTCAGAAAGATAAATTGATGGTGGTGATAGTGGTAGTTGTGGGAAGTGAGTTAGGGAGACCAAAAAGGGAAAATTTCTTGGAAACTAGAGATTGGTTTAGTTTAAAAGGTAGTGGATATTTTATTTGAAGGTAGGGAAGAGGAACATATCTATAAGAAAGTAGCCAGGACTACCTTGCATAATACTTTCAAAATCTTTGTAATTTACCTAAAGTCATTAGTTGTAGTTTTGGGGATCTCCTAGCATTTCTCTCAGATAAGATTGTATTAATTTTTTTTAAAGGGTAATTGGAATCAGAAACTGAGGAGCTTAAGCCAGTTTTATGGTTTATTTCTATTCTTGCTCAGGGCTGGGGCAGGACTGTGAATGAATTAACATAGACTTTGCTTGTAAAATACATGAGACACTTGTATTTTGGCAGCGTCTTAATTTTTGCTATCATTTTTTTCAAAAAATGTGAAATATTTTACTGTTGATTCTTGTTAAAGTAGGAGACAGCAGTTGTTATTTTAAAAAAAAAAAACGAATCCTCAGATACATTTTGAGTCATGGAATTTCAGCTTGGTGATTTAAGATGAAATTTTAAAATTTATGATAAAAGCTGAGATTTTCATCTTTTCTGTAAAACTTCTCTATTTAATAATTCTACTTATGTAATTTATTTCTACAAGGTATTAAAACAAAGGCCAAGATTTGTAGCCCTGAAAAAGCAACCATCCTATATTGGAGGCCATGAGAGTTTAGAATTAAGAGATTATCAACTGAATGGTTTAAATTGGCTTGCTCACTCTTGGTGCAAGTAAGTATATTTGATTCATCTACTTAATTTGAGAGAGCAATAATTTTACAAATACAGGATTCAGAAAAGATTTCCATCAACATAAAAGATAAGACGCTTTGGCATCTTATATCCTGGTCTTTGTATTTCCTAATTTATATAAACAATGCTTATTATAAGCTAGGAAGAAAATCTAGTGGAGTTTAAGTTTAACTTGATTGTTGCCTTTCTTTTTTTTCAATCAGAGTCTCACTCTGTTGCTTTGTCACCCAGGCTAGAGTGCAATGGCACAGTCACAACTACTGCAGCCTTGACCTGGGTGGGCTCAGGAGATCCTTCTGCCTCAGCCTTCCAAGTAGCTGGAATTATAGGCATGTGCCACCATACCTAGCTAATTTTTTGATTTATTGTAGAGATGAGTTCTTGCCAAGTTGCCCAAGTTGGTCTCGAACCCTTGGGTTCAGGCAGTCCTCTCTCTTCTGCCTCCCAAAGTGCTGGGATTACAAGTGTGAACCATTCTGCCTGACCTTGTTGCCTTTCTTAAGTACATTTTTATTTAATGTAAGCCTCTTTGGGCCTAAAATGATAAACTGCCTTTACTTATAATATTAGTGATTAAGTCTTTAGCGACATGCCTTTATGTTTATTATTTGTAGCTAATAAAGTCAGATTAATTTTATTTAATTTCATATAAACATGTACACATGATGTAAAAAATTTTTGTATATTTGAATCTTTCATTGCACTGCTAATTTTTTTTTTAATTTGTAGGGGAAATAGTTGCATACTTGCTGATGAAATGGGTCTTGGAAAAACAATACAGACGATCTCATTTCTGAACTATTTGTTTCATGAACATCAATTATATGGACCTTTTCTGTTAGTAGTGCCACTTTCCACTCTTACTTCCTGGCAAAGGGAGATTCAGACATGGGCTTCTCAAATGAATGCTGTGGTTTATTTAGGTGACATTAACAGCAGAAACATGGTAAGTTGTTTTGCCACAAATTTGGAAATCAAGTCACACTTTTCTTTGAGGATGAATATTTTTTCTTTCTTTTTTTTTTTTTTTTTTACTTCATAGTTTTAGTCTCTGTCATAGAACTTGCTACAAATAAGTACTGAGTATTTAATTGACTATAACAAAAATAAAGTTTGGTTTAGTGTTTATATATATGCATATATTTATCTTTTCTACCTTTTTTGGGGAAAATTTCAGATATACATGAAAGTAGACAGAAAAGTGTAATAAACCTTCATGTTCCCATCTCCAGCTTCACAGTCTAATTTATTGCTGGTTTTGTTTTATCTGTGTCTCTACATACTTCTAAATATTGTGAAGCAAATCCCAGATATCATATTTCATCCGTAAATGTTATGTTGTTAAATGGATTAGTTTCTTGTGTTTTATTACATGTGAACTTTTCTTTACTGAAAAATACGTATTAAAGTTGTGGCTTTTTTAATGGAGGGTTTTGATATGCTGAGGTCTTTACGTCTATTTATGATAATATCAACATAGAGCGTGTTGGATTATAAAAAGAATAGTAAACTATTTTATTACATAACAAATGAATAGTTATTTGTGATTTGTGTATTTTTTGATTGGATTTTAATTTAAATATTTAAGTAAAAGTATAATTTGCTTAATATTTTTCTTAAAATTGTTGTTCAAATTTTTGATAGATAAGAACTCATGAATGGATGCATCCCCAGACCAAACGGTTAAAATTTAATATACTGTTAACAACTTACGAAATTTTATTGAAGGATAAGGTATGTATTACCTGTGTGTTTTTTGTCTGTTGTGTATCAGTTTTTCCTTTACTATATATTGTGGACAGGATAGGAGGACAACTTAAATCACAGGTCAGCAAGCTATAGCTGTGGTCTTATTTTTTTTATGGTCCTTGAGCTAAGAATAATTTTTATACTTTTAAGTAACATTAAAGGAGGAGTGTAGGAGGAATATGTGACAGAGAAAACATTGGTTTCAAAGTCTAAAATATTTACTATCTGACTCTTTACAGAAAAAGCTTTCCAACTCTTGATTTAATGAAAGCAGTTATTGTGTCTGTTGATCTGTAATCTCTTTAAAGAACAGGAAGAAACTTAACAAGATTAAACTACTACTATGTGTAGCAGTGTTATAAGTACTTTGTAGCTACTGCCTCATTTAATTCTCCCATTTATTTTATATTTGTTTTCTCTACTTTATTGGAAAGAAAGACGGTCTCAAGAAAAATCTCAAAGAGTAATGGACTTGCCTAAAGTCAGGCCTGTCTCTTTTTGAGTGAGAGATCATAAGCTTATGTTATGTTTGTAAAAGTCATGCAGTGAATTGTCCCTATATTTGAATTAAGACACTGTTCCAAATTTGTGTCATAGTATCTTCACATTGACTTTAGTAGACACCTCAATTGTACTTAAAAATCTTGTGGCTAAAAATCGTTTATAAAACTTTAAAATGATACTTTTTTTCCCCTTTAATTATTAATTTATAAGCTAGTAAAAACTTTGATTTGGTATGCCCTAGTGGTTAAATTAGTCATAGAAGGAATGTATGATGACTTTTTGATTTGAGGATTCTAATAAATCTTAAAATAATAATCTTATACTTGAAAATCAGACAAAAAGTTTAATTTTAACTTGCCTAATTTTAATAATTTGAGTTCTGACTAAATGAGAAAGCTAAATATGAATTCCAGTTTTCTCTTAAAGTATTAACTTTTTTTTTTGTTATTTTAAGGCATTCCTTGGAGGTCTAAATTGGGCGTTCATAGGTGTTGATGAAGCACATCGATTAAAGAATGATGACTCCCTTCTGTATAAAACTTTGATAGATTTTAAATCTAATCACCGTCTTCTTATCACTGGAACCCCTCTACAAAATTCCCTCAAAGAGCTTTGGTCTTTGCTACATTTCATTATGCCCGAAAAGTAAGACAAATTTGAGATAACATAATTTTAATCATAGTTTTGTATGGTAATGTTTACTGAGATGAAGTGCAGATAATAGGGTTAGTAAGAAGCTTTGCTGCTTTCAAACATTAGATCACAGATTATTAAAAAGAAAACAGGGTCTAGTTGGTTATAATAATGTTGGAATTTTTCAATTTATTTAAAACTTAAGCCATGCATAATAAATTACATCTGTTCATTTTGCACACATTCAAAACGTATATTGCTTGAAAATCCGAAACAGTACCATTTTTTGTATTTAATAGTAGTAGTATCACCAACAATAAGGTACTGGTAATCCTATTTCCTAAATGAGGAAAACTAGATGTTAAATGACTTACCCAAGGTCACTGTGTGTTCTCTTTAAATAAATCCAGAACGTAAACGTATATTTTTTGAGAAATATTTTAATGATAATTATTTGTATACTTGAAAATACTTTATATTCATCTAGTTCAAGTAGAGCCATAACTTACAACTTATATTTCACCATGTATATAAAATATATATATAAGTATAAAATGGACTTCTTGAGAGGGAAATCTTTCAAAGTGACTAATTTGAGCTAATTTCTATTTTTTTCTCTAAAAATATATAGTATTTTGTTTACATATAACTACCCTCAAAAGTCTCATGTGCAATTTGACTTTGCAGTGATTGTTCCATTTTCTTAAATTTTAAAGGTTTTCTTCTTGGGAAGATTTTGAAGAAGAACATGGCAAAGGGAGAGAATATGGTTATGCAAGCCTCCACAAGGAACTTGAGCCGTTTCTGTTACGCCGAGTTAAAAAAGATGTGGAAAAATCTCTTCCTGCCAAGGTTGAGCAGATTTTAAGAATGGAAATGAGTGCTTTACAGAAACAATATTACAAGTAAGCTATACACAGAACACATGTTCTGAACATTTAATTCTGAATACCCTTCATGTCCTTGTCCTCCTCATGGTGCCCCTACCCTCTTCATAAATAGTATCGTAGAGCAGTAGCAACTCTTTAATTTTAGAATACGTATATTCTATGGCATAATGGGAAAAGGAGAGTTGATGGCATGTCCAGAATCTTGAGACATAAGACTACATAATTCATCTTCTAGCACATAATTAATTTTCCTAGGCAGCATACTCTTAACCTTATAAAGAATTTGTTAGGATTTTTATGATACAGAGGTGTATTATATAATTATGGCAACTTGCAGATAGAAGTAGAGGTCAAAGAAAGAAACTTAGAACAAAATTTTAGATCCCTTTGCTTTTTGAAGAATGTTAACAAGTCATAGCTTGTGTAAATTTTGTATGTCAAGATCTATACTATAGCACATCAAAGATTCAGAAAGGAAAATCTGTTCTAAAATCTACTTAAACATTTGATTGCATAAAATAAGATACATTGCTACTTATATTTGGAATCTCAGAAACATTTATATTTTATGGTTGAATCTGTAAGTCCATACATTTTTAAAAGATTGCATAAAGATTTTACTATGGAAAATTTCAGACATAGCAAAAAAATAGGATAATATGAGCTCCCTTGTACCCATCACTCAGCTTCATTTTCAACCCAACCAATCTTATTTCATCTCTAATTGTCTTTATTTCTTCGACTTTATATCCTTTTGAGACAAATTAGAGAGATAATTGTTCCATCCATAAACATTTTTTATGTTATCTCTAATAATTTTTTAAAAATCCTAGTGTCCTACTTACAAATTTTTAAATAATTTCTTGGTTCCAATGCTTACTTTCAGTGTTCAAATTATTGTTGTCTCAAGCTTTTTTTTTTTTTTTAAGTTTGCTGAAATCAGGATTGAAATAGGGTCATATATGGCAGTTGATTTTGCATAGTATATCCCTCTGGAATAGGTAACAGTATCCCTTGTATTTCCTGTGAATAGGTAGGTAATTTTAGATGCTTTTTTAGATTCACTTTTAATTTTATGACAAGAATATACTAATTTTGGTTTGAAGTTCTTTAAGGAAAATAGCAATGTTTTTTATTTTTGGAAAATTTGGAAAAGTCAAGAAAAGTAGAAGATATAATTATCTGTAACCCTCATTGCTGGTCATATTTTATGAATGTTGACTTAAACTCTTCAAGGTACTTTTTGGTAACTAAGTTAGCAAAATATTGTCATGAATTTCTGTAAAAGGTTTTAGAATATCACCTCTACAGAAATTGATAAGAACTTTTTTCTGTATAGGGAAAAATAAACTTACATCCTTGATTTTGCTTTTTATTCCAGTTTTGGGGAAATGCTTAATAATTAGTGGTAAAGACTGGTAATAACATAGTTTGCACATTGAGTAGTTGGAACTTTCAAGTCCCTCTGAAGACTAACCTTTAAAAAGGAAGAAAATAAAAGGGAGTAGAAGGAAAGTAGGTCATGTTCAGAGGAATCCTTTTATGTAGTTTGGAGTAATAAATTAGCACCAAATATTTTTCTATGAGTTGCATATGTATTGTGTAATTGCAATCCAGAGAAGGAGGTGTGGCTAAAACCAGGTATCCTCATGCGGTTTCTTTAAATCTGTTCAAAAGATCCAATTTCATTAGCTGTCTAATGCAGTGAAATTTGTAAGAAGGCTGACATAGATAATACAACTAACCATGTTTTTAGCAAATCTGGGGAGAGAGGATTATTATACTATAATCACTATGCTACATTAAACCTTTCTGTGTGTAGTTAATGGTTCAGATAACAAGTTACATGTTCTTATGAATATTACAGGAGACTCTGTCCATTGTGTATCTGATTTTGAATTTCATAATGGTACAATTTTGGCTTTCATACTAGCGTTTTTTTTTTAATGGATTCAGAATTCATCCTGGTAATGGTTCTACTAAACATCATTTTTATTGTTTTTTTTTTTTTTTTCCTTAAGATGGATTTTAACAAGGAATTACAAAGCCCTCAGCAAAGGTTCCAAGGGCAGTACCTCAGGCTTTTTGAACATTATGATGGAGCTAAAGAAATGTTGTAACCACTGCTACCTCATTAAACCACCAGATAATAATGAATTCTATAATAAACAGGAGGCCTTACAAGTAAGAATTTCAAAATATTGTTACTTTGTGGTAAAGTAAAATTTTAGAGATGATTATTTTGTTTATAAGTGAAAATGGCACAATGCTTTAATATATTTGTGGGAAGTTATGCTTAGTTACTGGTGCTTTTTAAAATAATGGTCTTGATTATCATTTAGTCTTTATAAAGTTTTTTAAAAATTCTAATTTACCTAGTTATTTTAACAATTTTCTAAAAAGAGGTCTCAAATCAGACTAGTAATTTATCCTGGAAAAAAAAATCTCATGGTATCTTCATAATTACGAAAAGAAATTAATGAATAGTGATTATGCTGAATTTGTGATTTGGCAAATGGGAGTCTTCAGAAGGACATGTTGAGCTCAGATCTGACCATTTTCAGCACTTCTAGAAGATAAGTCAGAAGAATGAAGGCACAGTTTCAGTTTGGCTACAGGACAGTATATTGAGGGGCTGAGTCAGTGACTAAATACGTGATACATTTGAATGCAATTGCTTATACTTTTTAAACATTTGGTTGCTTAGTTGTTTTTTCTTCCAGTGTATTTGTTTTGCAGCTAAGGATTTTGGAGAAATATTGTAGTGTAGTGTAGTGTAGTAGCTAGCAAGCAGAATGTACTAGTAGAAAATTTAAAAAATCCTAAATGCTAAATGGCAAGGAAAATTTTATTTTAAGTTATAGATAGAGCCAAATGGTAAAGGTAGTAGAAAATTTAAAAAACTGAAATTATTTTTCCAACATTATAAAAATTTGAAATCTCAATTTAAAATAAACCAATTGAAGTGTTAAGTAGAGAACTTGTATCATTTGCTTCTTTTAACATTTTATAACAGTTTTAATTTATTGTTTCCTTAGCACTTAATTCGCAGTAGCGGAAAATTGATTCTTCTTGATAAGCTGTTAATTCGCCTAAGAGAAAGAGGCAATCGAGTTCTTATTTTTTCTCAAATGGTGCGGATGTTAGATATACTTGCAGAATATTTAAAGTATCGTCAATTCCCCTTTCAAGTAAGCATTTCATTGTGTTTGTTGTTTTAAATTTCATCTGAAATATTTTATAGAATTACCTTTGAAATATTTTTTAGGTGAAGTGTAGATTTTTATATAAACCATATTTTTCCTTTAAAGAAATGCATCTGCTTTAAAAAATAATATTTGTCATTACCTTTTTTCTTCTTGTCTTTACATTTAGCAACAAAACAGTTTCTTTGCCTTAATTTTTCTTTTAATTATTTCCGTCTATGCTTGCTTTAGATTTTTAAAAACTGGATTAAAAGTTGGGCTTTAGGCTGAGGAAGGAAAACAGCAAGCAGTCTTTATGAATGCTGCCAGAATTCTGAGGATTGGTATGCTCATACTATTGTGGTGCATAGTTTGATAAATAAAACTACATAACTTTAGGGAAGAACCCAGAGATCAAAATAGGCTTATATTCCTTCTATCTATTCAAAATTTATATTGAAGTTAATTCAGTGTGACTAAAACTATCATTGATGAGTGTTCAAAGTCAGGTGCTATTTTCAGTACTCTCCATCTAATAATGTGGTCAAAAATTTTTTAAACCCCATTATTGATACATAATTCCCATACCTTACAATTCACCCATTTGAAGTGTACAGCACAGTGGTTTTTATCAGTCAATTTTAGAATATTTTCTTCAGAATGAATCCTGTATCCTTTAGCTATCCTCCATCCTTCCGTTCCTTTTCCTCAGTCCTGCCCCCAGCCCTGTGTTGGTTTGTTTTTAAACAAATTATTTAGTGTTCATGGTCAAACAAAAGCATAGCACAGAAGTTTATAAGCACTGTTCTCTGCCTGTAATACCTTCTCATTACTAGATCACTTCCCAGGGAGAATTAGTTTAAATTTTATTTTGGTTTAGGCCATGCTGCAATAATGATATACCACTATTCTTAAAATTTTTACTAGTTATAATTTCTATTTTAATGGAAAAAGAACACTTAATTTTTTTTTCAACTTTAGACATCTGTCTCCCTACTTTGTATAGGTGACAATGTAGAACATTTCACTTAAACAAAACCCACTTCGAATAAATCATCTAAAATATTTTCTCATGGTTTTTCTTTTTAAAGTTAGAATTTATACAGTAACAAAGCAAAGGTAGGCACATAGCTTCCCAAAATGTTAGTTTAGTTCATCAGTTACATCATGGATCAAAGTAAGCAAGCTACCTCTAGTCTATAACCAGTTAATAATCATAAAATAATTGCCATTTATAATTAATGTAAAATAATATCAAATGTTTAATAAGTGCTCAACATAGGTCCGTCACTGTGCTAAGTGTTTCCCTATGTCCTCTCTCTGAATCCTCTATAGTCTATAATGGCCATTTGTCCAGTGTCCAATATTATGTCCATTTTACTGAGGGAAACTGACATTGAAAAAAAGTTCAGAAAAGTCTGGTCATTTACCCATGGCACCCAATTAATATGATACTCAGATGTAGGCTGTTTGACTAGAGCCATGGTGTTTCATATCAGTAATTTTCAAACTTTAGCATTCATCAGAATTAACTAGAGGGCTTTTGCTTGACATCTGTCCCAGAGTTTCTGATTTAGTAACTTTGGGGTAAAGCTCAATAATTCACCTTATCTATCAGTGTTCAGTTTCAGTAACCATACATTTACTTTATCAACATTTTTTAAATTGTGTGTTAAAGCCTATTAATGGATCTGAGAATCAGTTTAATGGGTTACACCAACATTTTAAAAGTGATGTAATGAAGTATGATAGTATAACACAGTATATTATGTCTTGACACTTTTTTAAAGGTATTTGAACAGCTATCCACTCATTAACATATCTCTTATGTTGGGTCTCAAGCAGAATAATAGAACAGCATATGCTGTATTTACTCTTGGGGAAGCAGTTTTAGTGATAAGGAGCACAGACTGGCAACAATGCTTGAGTGTTACTTACTGCATAAGTATCTTCTACTTAGCAAAGGGCATGCTTAATTTTGTAATTAGGTGGGCACAGTGACTCAATCCTGTATTCCCAGCACTTTGGAAGGCCAGGGTGAGAGGGTCTGTTGAGGCCAGGAGTTCTAGATGAGCCCGGGCAACATAGTTAAACCTATCTTTACAAAATATTTAAAAAAAAACAAACAAAAAAAAACTGCCCAGTGTGGCAGCATGTGCCTGAAGTCTCAGCTACTTGAGCTGGCAGGCTGAGGCTGGAGAATTCCTTGAGCCTGGGTGACAGAGAAAGACCCAGTCTCTAAAAAAGTTCTAATTTATGTTAATTGCTTTTTAACATTTTGATTCCTTTATATGTAACATTGTAATTTGTTTTATTCTAGAGATTAGATGGATCAATAAAAGGAGAACTGAGAAAACAAGCTCTAGATCATTTTAATGCTGAAGGATCAGAGGTATGTATTCATGCTTTTAAAAGTAAATACTTTGTTTCAGTATTATGTTATATTATTCTGACTTTATATTTTTAGTCATTATATTTATAGCCTAATTTTTTTAATTAAAAAAGTCTTACTTGGTGCTAGCCAGCTTTGATCAGCAAATGAGGTTTTAAAGTCAGTATTCTAGCTAAACCTGAAGAATTTTACCCTTTCTTATCAATACGGTTTCTTCATTGAACAGTTAGTTTGCTTCAAAATAAATTAGCCCACTTTCATTTAAAATTGTTACTGTGTGTGTGCCTTTTATTTTTTTAAAGAAATAAAATTTACAGCTATTGTTGTAGCCTCATTCTTCTCAACACTATATATATTGAACTTAGTATTTGTTATTATGTATATTTGTATTTTGGAATCTTGTTGGTTGGTCTTGCTTAAGTTTTATACATTAGTTTTTAAAACTGCCTTTCCATAATAGTTAATGATCTTGAAATTCTGTTGCAAATTTTTTTTGATTATTCATTCATAGTTAAAAAAATTAAAAATTTTGCATATTTACAATTCCTTACAGGATTTCTGCTTTTTGCTTTCCACAAGAGCTGGAGGTCTAGGGATTAATTTAGCTTCTGCTGACACTGTTGTTATATTTGATTCTGACTGGAATCCACAAAATGATCTTCAGGCACAGGCTAGAGCCCATCGAATTGGGCAAAAGAAGCAGGTATTTTTTACTTTCTATTATTTTACTGTTTTCGAATTTTATTTTTTTCATGATTAGTGTTTAGATGTGATTTTGGTTTAGTCTTCAAAGATTTCATTGGCAGATTACTGGAACACAGTCATATTCTATTTAATACATAGGGTACTGAGAAATATCGTTTACCGAAATCACTTGGAAAGTCTGACAGACTTGTGCTAATTGCCTAGATAGGATTATGTACTGTGTTGATATTAAATACTGTTTGTCATTGTAGAATGCAGTGATCTTCATTTAATATAAAAACTTTAAAATATCTTTGCATATTTTCACTTGAAAAGGAGTTTGGATATTACATTGCTCTTTTCTGTCAGCCTGTATTTTGTGCTTATAAGAGTCTCCAACACATAAAAGCCAGTTCCAGTTTATAATTTTTGTATAACAATCTGGCATTTATAACAGAATATCCCTAAATAGTGAAAATATTCTCACACAGAACCTCTAATCTAGAGAAATAGAGAAAATGTACCACACATCAATTCTTTTCAGTTTTGAAAAATTTTGTTTAATATCAAGGCTTCTTTATTAATTAGGGGAATGGTTCATAGAATTTTGCATTACACATCATCAGAATTGAGAGAACAAATATTGTCAGAAATTTACCTTCCTTCCATTTTTCCCAGCTAAATCATAATTTAAAAATTATGATCATTTAAAAAAATTTTTTAAGTCTTCTAAAATACTTTCAAAATAGTCTGTTCAGTTGAAGAACTTCAGCTTAGTCTTACATATATTTTTGTCTTACTTATGTATATTTTGATAGTGTATTGATTATTTTGCTTATTCTTATAAATATTTTTATTTTCATTTTGCTTTTTACCAGTGAAAGCTTCGTGTGGGATGAGCTTCAGTCTATGTTTGGGCACTTCAAGTTAGTGAAGCAAAATCCTTTTTGCTACAATTTGTTTATTTGTGCATGTTATTTTTATAGGTGAATATTTATCGCCTAGTAACAAAGGGATCAGTTGAAGAAGATATTCTTGAAAGGGCCAAAAAGAAGATGGTTTTAGATCATCTTGTGATTCAAAGAATGGACACAACTGGGAAGACAGTACTGCACACAGGTTCTGCCCCATCAAGGTGGTTACTCCATTATTTTTTTAAAATGCCATTTTAGAGTCACTGTAAATGTATTTTTCTGACTTGTTACATTACTATAAGAGATCATTGAAGTAGTGAATTTAGTGTTGTAATTTTTGTATTTTTAAAGACATAGGACTAATTTCTATGGTTATACGTATATTCACATTCAATATCTGGTTTCACCACTATAGATTTGTAATTTTAGGGGAAATTTCTTTAACTTTTTTGCTTCAACTTCCTTAGTTTTAAAATTAAGTATACTAATAATGCATCCATCTACTTTTCTCATTTAACTGTTAGGTGATTATGTCAAAAATTAATAAAAATGCAAAGTAAATGTTATTTTTTAACTATTAATGTTAAGTATTTTTATTTGTCTTTTCTATTTTTAGTTCTACTCCTTTCAATAAGGAAGAATTGTCAGCCATTTTAAAGTTTGGTGCTGAGGAGCTTTTTAAGGAACCTGAAGGAGAAGAACAAGAACCCCAGGTTAAAAAAAAAAACTGAAACAAAACCTTGTCTCAGAAAATGTGTCATGTATTTAATAGGAGAGAATGATTCAAATATATTTAAAATAAAGATTTTCTTCTCATTATAGGAAATGGATATAGATGAAATCTTGAAGAGAGCTGAAACTCATGAAAATGAACCAGGTCCTTTAACTGTAGGAGATGAATTGCTTTCCCAGTTCAAGGTACATTTCTTTTTAATTTTTTATAATTAGATAAATTGAGAGATGATTGAGTTGTTGTCATTTAGTCTTTTTATTCTTTCTTTATGCATAATCTGCAAGATTGTTTTTGTCTTAAAATTTGCTGTTACATAAAAAATTTTTTTCCTTGTTCAGACAAACCAGTAACGACCTGATTTGAAAGGACCAAATCATTTATGAAGTTATATTTAGTTGGGTGGGAATAGCTATTTCCTAATTAACATTAATTAGGATAGTGCTTGACTAATGGAATGTTTTCAAATACTTGGGTAAATAAATAAATGAGTGTGATCTCTTTGGATTTCCATAACTGAAGGCCTTAGCTGGTATTTTATTGGAGCAGTTCTTGACATCAGATTAACACTTAAGAATTACCACAAATAAAAATAACGCACGTCAATTAGACGAAATAAGCAATTAGCTACTATGTGTTAATACTTGTAAATATTCCCGGTTTGCCAAGGGTTAGGATTGCAAGTGTCCTAAAGCAACATAAGTCAACTGACCTCATAGAGTATGTTGAGTGCCATTTGTTTAAAGAAACAGGTTTTTCTATATCTTAGCCATTTTCTATGAACTGAGGTTTCAAGGGATCAATTCAATTCATATCATTTATTCATTCAAATTTGGGTACACAGAAGTGAATAAAAACTTCTATAATTTTAATGAATCTGGCTGCTGTGTGTAAGATAGACTATAGTGGGGCAAGAACTGAAACAGGAAAATGAGTTTGCAGACTTCATTAATCCTTGTGAGAGGTGAAGTTTTCTGAACTGACACTCTGGGCACTGTCTAATTAACTCTTTTTTCTTATATATTATATTATACTATTTGCATTTATTTTGACTAATTGGTAGTTTGAAAAAACTGATAACTAGAGTAAATACAGGTTATTTTTTATACCTTGAGTTGCTTTAAGGTTATCATATTTATTTTATTTTTATTCTATTTTTTTGAGTTGAAGTCTCACCCTGTCGTCCAGACTGGAGTGCAGTGGCCGCTCCCGGCCACCGCAGTCTCGACCTGCTGGGCTCTGGCAATCCTTCCACCTCAGCCTTCGAAGTAGCTGGAACTACAGGCGCGCGCTACCACGCCCAGCTAATTTTTTGATTTATTGTAGAGATGAGGTCTTGCCAAGTTGCCCAGGCGGGTCTCGAACCTGTGGGCTCAGGCAATCCACTCACCTCAGCCTCCCAAGGCGCGGGATTACAGGCTGAGCCACCAAGCCCGGCTAGGTTATCATATTTAAATCACAGAGAAAAGAGAATAAACACTGTATTTTCAGACTTATTCCTCATGTGGGATAAGTACAGTTTTTTTTATTTTTGTCTTTATCCAGTTATTCACAAGTGTTAATGTACTCATGTTGGTAGTTTTAATGAGTGCTTTCTGTGTACCAGCTTCTGCAGTGTTTTAAATGTGTTATCTTAGTTCTTCCTCACAAAATTTGCGGCTGTTACTATCCATTTTTTTAGAGATGAGGAAACTGGGGCTTGGGGAGCTGAAACTATTAGTCAGAGATCTCAAAGAATTCCATGTATCTACCAGTAGCTCTTTAATTACTATTTTTATTTTCATAAAAATACTATCTTTAGATTGTTCTACAACATTTGATGCATTGACCACTGATGGACTGGTCTGGGAATTCCAGCTGATTATTTAGCTTGTTAATAACATATTTTTTTGTTTTTCTGTTAACTGCTTCTAGTTCTTTTGTAATAATTATGTTGAACAGTAAGGCAAAAGTAGGAGAAGGATTCTTAGACGTCATTTGGTTTGCTCCACCTTGCCATAATGAAGAAACATATTTAGATTGTTTAGCATTCCCTGTTTATTTTAGTCAATAGTCATACTCATTATCCTGAGGGTCTTTAGTTTTTATTATCATATTCTGCCATACCACTTTCTCTCCCTTTAAAAAGAAATATATAATTTAAGGATACATTTCCTATAATAGTTATTCTCTTAAAATTCTGGAATTTATCAGGTTGCCAACTTTTCAAATATGGATGAGGATGACATTGAGTTGGAACCTGAAAGAAATTCAAAGAATTGGGAGGAAATCATTCCAGAAGATCAAAGAAGACGATTAGAAGAAGAAGAAAGACAGAAAGAACTTGAAGAAATTTATATGCTCCCAAGAATGAGAAATTGTGCAAAACAGGTGACTTTGTAATTTAGGAAATATTTCTATAGTGTAAGAGTATTCACCTTGGATGGATTTTTGTTTGTGTGAGATATTGGTCCTTAGTTTTTCTTTGTAATGTCTTTATTTGATAATGTTTGCTTCATACAATGAGCTTAAAATATTTCCTTCTAATTTTGAGAATACTTTGTGTAAAGATGGGATTATTTCTTTAATGTTTGGAGTATTTGTCAGGGAAACCATGTAGGTCTGGAGTTTTCTTTCTAGGAAGATTCTTAACTAACTTCAGTTTCTTTTATAGTTATTCAGGATATCTGTTTCTTTTTGAGAGAGTTTGGTATTTTGTTTCTTTTGAGGAATTTGTCCGTTTCATCTAGGTTGTTGAAATTTATGAGCATAAAGTTATTCATAATCTTTACTATTATAGTGTTTGTAGGATATTTAGTGATGCCCCTCTTTCATTCCTAATATTGGTAATTTTTTTCTTGGTCATTCTAGTTAGAGGTTATCAATTTTATTCATCTTTTGAAAGAACCAGCTTTTGGTTTCATCAATTTTCTATTTTTAATTACATGAATTTCTGCTTTCTTTCCTTCTTGCTTTTGGTTTAATTTACTCTTTTTTTTTAAGTTTCTTATGGTACAAATTTAGATGTAGAAATGAGATCTGTCTTTTCTCATTTACATTTAATGCTACAAACTTTTCTTTAAGCAGTGCTTTTTCGGAGTTTTTCCAATCTGTTTTCTAGTTTCCTTCATTTCGAAATATTTTATAATTTCTAATTCTGTCATGGTCAGAGAGTGTACTTTGTGTAATTTGAATTTTTAAAAATGTGTTGATACTTATTTTGTGTTCCAAATAAATAAATAAATACCACATTTTTAATTATGCTAAGTGTCGTGCTAAGCTATATTGGGTCCTTCGCTAAAAGGGAAAAACTCTAATACCGCATTTCTTTTTCGATTAACATATAGTTTTTAGAATATTGCATTGCAAGATTGTGTGTCTTGATTACTGAGTCTTTTGGTGCCCCCTTAAATTTTGAGATTGAGCCAAATGAGAGATGTGCCCCACTCTAGTCCCTACTCTGCTTCCATTCCCCCAAGAGTAGAAGTTTTTGAGTTTTTAATTTTCTCCCCTGCTCCTCACAACCATATAGGTCTTCTCCTGTGCCCTCAGTTCAGCAGGTAAGAAGAGTCTGGCAAAGCTTCCTGCCTATCCCCACAAAGTTGACTCCTCCCTTTCTCCAGGCTTGCAACATGGAGGAATGTCTTCTTCAATCCTTCACCATGCTTCTAGTCTTTCTCATGAGCACCTGGTGGAGGTTTGTGAAGAAGTGCATGAGAGAGGGTGCAGGTTGGTTCTCCCTGAGTTTTGGCTCTCAGCCGCCCTTTGATCTCATGTTAGCCTGCTCTCAGCTGTTAGCAGATTTTATCTGACTTCCTCTTACCTGCTTGTATGGTACTTGATTTCCGCCACCTCTGCTCTTTACAAGTGAGCCACTTTTAAGTCCCATCTCTTCTGGTAAGCACCTTTCTTCCTATCTTAGATGACTGAGTTGCTCAGTGATTTTAGCTCTTTGACGTTAAACAGAAAAATTATGATTTTTTTGTAGTTTATATTTGTTGTTATAGTAGTAGCAATGCCCCTACCAAATTTCTATATAAAAGACAAAAGTAAAGCCAGATAATGTTTTCGTCCGAAAGTGACTATATACATATATATATGAGTGTGTGCCTGTGTTTGTTTCTTGTTTGTCTTTATTTCTGCAAGCTCCAAATTGGTTTTCTTTTATAGTGCATGGTAGTACAGCATTACATTAGATCTTCTAAGAGGATGAGCAGAGTTTAGAAACAGTAAGATCTGGGCAACCCTCTCGGGTCCCCTCCCACTGCGCGAGTTTTTCTGTCCTCTCAATAAATCCTACTTTAAAAAAAAAAAAGGAAAAGTAAGATCTAAATACTGTGCTTCATACTTGAGTTAGCTTTCAGCATATTAAGGGTTCAGGAATATGTACCAAAGCTTTAGAAAAACTTCACTAAAAATATCTTTCGATGTAGCTCATTAAAACTAATAGATGTTACAAACAGCCTTTTATAGTGTGTTCAACTGGCTTTTTTTTTTCTTTCAAATATCTGATTCTAACCTAGTTAGAATACAGTACATGGATATTAAGGTGAACAGAAAAAAAGGACAGGTAATCTGTCCACTTACAGATATGACTAGTAATAATATTGTTGCAGTGTACATCATTCAAATTTTTTAGATGCATATCATTTTCCAAATTAAATTGAAATCATTAAGTTAGAATTTATTTTCTTCTTTTTGACAGTATATCTTGAATGTTAATTAGTCTACATGCCCATTTTTTAATGTGGTCTCAGCATTCTATTGTATATATTACTTGAATGGTCTCTTTGATGAATATTTTGATTATTTGTAGTCTTTTTTTTGAGTTGGAGTCTCACTGTGTCGCCCAGGCTGGAGTGCAGTGATACACTCATGGCTATCCCAGCGATGACCTGCTGGGCTCAGGGCATCCTTCCGCCTCCATCTTCCAAGTAGCAGTAACTATGGACACTGCTACCACGTCCAGCTAATGTAGTTTTCTTTTTTTATGTAAATGACTACCGGTCAATTTGTGCTTTACATTTGTGCTATTCTCAGAGAAAGTGCCTAGAAGTTAGGTTGCTGGATCAGTAAAATGATAGTTTTTAAGGCTTTTGATATAATATTGCCGAATTACCTTCTAAGTTAAAATACCCACCAGATGTGTATGAATCTTTTTGTATCGTTACCAGTGCTGGCTATTGTTGCTCATTTTGTGTTAGTCAAGTTGCTAGATTAAAATAAGAATTGAATTTCATTGTTACTTTAATTTGCATTTTAAAAATTACCAGTGAGAGGATATTTTTTTCACTTGATAAATTGCTTGTTAACCTTTCTCATATTTTTACAAAGAGACTATAGTTATTTTCTTGTTGATTTGTAAGAGTGCTGTACGTATTAGGGTTATTAATAACTTTTTGTCATTAACATGCTATAATTTTCTCTG
The DNA here is from genome assembly GCA_027257055.1 of Cephalopachus bancanus. Lineage (NCBI taxonomy): Eukaryota > Metazoa > Chordata > Mammalia > Primates > Tarsiidae > Cephalopachus > Cephalopachus bancanus. The sequence goes on along the minus strand of JAPVLO010000024.1, from coordinate 6,572,026 downwards.
CTGTTTGCCTTTTAGTTTTGTTTATAGAATTTTTTTGTTGTTGTTGTTGAGTTGGAGTCTCACTCTGTTGCCCAGACTGGAGTGCAGTGGCCACTCCCAGCCACTGCAGCCACGACCTGCTGGGCTTAGGTGATCCTTCCGCCTCAGCCTTCCAAGTAGCTGGAACTACAGGTGCACGCTACCACGCCCAGCTAATTTTTGATTTATTGTAAAGATGAGGTCTTGCCAAGTTGCCCAGGCGGGTCACGAACCTGCGGGCTCAGGCAATCCAAGCGAGGAATATAGAATATTTTTGATATATAGAATAAAACTTTAAAAATTCTGACAGTCCTTTATAGTGTTTTTCTCTGCTCTTAAGATGTAGACTTTTTTTGCACTAAATGGGTAAATTTTTGTTTTCAAATTTCAGATTAGTTTCAATGGAAGTGAAGGGAGGCGCAGTAGAAATAGGAGATACTCTGGATCTGATAGTGATTCAATCTCGGAAAGGAAAAGGCCAAAGAAACGTGGAAGACCTCGGACTATCCCTCGGGAGAATATTAAAGGATTTAGTGATGCAGAAATTAGGCGGTAAGACCATATAAGACCATTTTTGCTTCAACTTGGTTTTATTAGAGGTGAAACGAAACTATAAAAATATCATACTTTAAAAAAATTGCGATGAAGATTTAGAGGAAGCAAGTATATAGTATTGGGTAGGAATAGAGAATTTCTGCTTTGGGGTATATTCTATAACTGACGAAAACCAAGTTTGGTATCTAATCTTTGCATGTTATTTAATAGTGCTATACTGTTTAGACTACCTAAAGCTTTTGATTTTTATTAATGTGGCTCAGAATAGTTCTTTTTAATAATAAAGGTATATTTTATATTAGATTTATTTATTAGAAATTCTCACTGCATTTGTGACTCCTAGCATTATTAATTTTTGTAAGAATAATTCAGTAGTATATTCTTAACACTGAGATTTCCCTTTTGAAAGTAACCACGTTAAAGGCATTTCTGATATGTCCAAGTAGAAATTGAGGTGAGGTACTATTGGCCACACAGGATAAGTTGTAGCTTGCATTTAAAATAATGTTTATATGTACACATTTAAGGGGAATGGAATAACAGCTTTTGGTTTATGTAATAGTTTTGCATGTGAAATTTATTAAAATGTTCATTTTTTTATTTTGAAAGTTTTGTTTCCTTTATGCCATTGTAACTCTTTTCTTTAAAAATCAGTGACCTGATAAAATTCTTTCTCATTTTTTCTACCTAAATTGTTAGCTATTTTGAAAAGGATATTTTTATGACCACCTGATTTGCTGGAATTTCTGTCTTTAGTTGAAGAAACATTTCAACTTCTACTTTTTCTGGGTATTTTTCCTCATCTATCAGCCACTTAAGTGACTTTCCTGGATAACTTTTTTAATTTTCCAGTTGTTGTTATAATACCACACGTCTGTATTAGAGCTATTCAGTACATTTTTATGAGCACTTGGAATGTGAGAAGGTGTACTATGATTTATAATTATTCTGGAGATACTTCCTGTGGTAGCTTTGAACCATTTTTTGTCTTATCAAAATAATAAAGTAATTTCTAAAATAAAATTTAACTTATGTTCTATTTATACTGATATCTAAATATCATCCTGGGTGTTAAAAATATGTCTTGTCTTGATACATCTTAATGTTGTAACGTTTTTGTTTATAGCATAGCTTATTCATTTTTGTTAGTAACAGTACCTTAAAGTAATTTTTACACTAGCAGATATTTCTTATTTCTTTTTTTTTTCTTCTTTATTTTAAAGATATGGGGTACAATTCAGGGTTAGGGTTACAAGTGTTTATTATGCAGGTATCCTTGTTGATGAGATGTGTCCCTCCCTCCCCTGGCAGTTTCCCTCAACTGTCAATCCCATCCCTTTTCTTATTTCTATATACATTATGAATATTTTTTTTTCTTAATGAATAGTGAACCACACATTTAACCCAAACTATTATTTTTCTGTTAGGTTTATCAAGAGCTATAAGAAATTTGGTGGCCCTCTGGAAAGGTAAATAAATTTGTCATCCAATTATGGAATATATTACATAATGTCATCTATATTTATTGCAGTAGCATTCAGTTTGGCTTTGTTAAATTTGCTTTTAATAGTCATTTGCAAAATCTGTGGAAAGCAAATTTCAGATTGATTTTTTAAAAATATTTTTGTACTATCCTTTATAGTCTCTAAAATCTCCTTACCTGCAGATGAAGTTATCTATAAAATACATGTTTAAATTGCAATTTTATTGTCATAAAATTCATGTCTTTATGACCATAAGCTACTTTTTACAATCTTTATATCATTTGTCATCAATACCTTATAAAGTAGCATGGACAGATTTATATACAGAGGGACTGAGTAGCTAGCATAGCTTTCTGACCTAACTAGGGAAATTATTTTTTCTAACAAGGGAAATTTTATTTTTCCCTAATTATGTCCTCTTATCATACAAACTGTATTAAAATACAAATTGTTAAGACAGCTTTTGAAGTCATCAGTTGAGCACAATAATTGCTGGTGATTGGATTGGAATATTTTTGCCCTTTATTGTGTCCAACCCGCCATCTGAATGTAAAGTGGCAAAGAATCAGATTAGTTAATTCTATTTTATCTTAAAAAAAAAAAAAAAACAACTCTTAAACATGTTTATTTTGAGATGACTTGCTTAAAATACAGAGAAATACCTGCATAATATTTTAGATGATGAAAAATGCCTTGAGCACTAGTTTCTTATGTTAGCTGTTTGGTGCATAGTAATAAAAATCATAGAACTATACTCTTACCCTTTTCATTTAACATAAAGCTTTACCTCTTCCTTTTGAACTTCTAAAAATTTGATAAATAGCGCCTTTTGGAGGCAGAGGTGAGTGGATTGCCTGAGCCCGTGGGTTCAGGACCCGCCTGGGCAACTTGGTGAGACCTCATCTCTACAATAAATCAAAAATTAGCCGGGTGTGGTAGCACGCGCCTGTAGTTCCAGCTACTTGGAAGGCTGAGGCGGAAGGATCGCCGGAGCCCAGCAGGTCGAGGCTGCGGTGGCCAGGAGCGGCCACTGCACTCCAGTCTGGGCGAGAGAGTGAGACTCCAACTCAAAAAAAAAAAAAAAAAAAGTTTTTACAGAATTGGTTTATAGTCTTCCATTTGCTGTATGATGAATTAATTAAATTTACTGTTACCTTTGAGTAGATAAATGAATTTTTTTCTGCCAAATCATCCTGATTTTCATGTATTTCATGCCAATTATATGAATTAGAATTTATAGAGCATTCAGTAGACATTTAGATCTTGAAATAGAGTGAAGCTTAGTTAATCTTAAAATGGCACTTCTTCATTTAACATATATACCTGAAAATTGTACCATTTTGTTACAGATTAGATGCAATTGCTCGAGATGCTGAATTAGTTGATAAGTCAGAAACAGACCTTAGACGCCTAGGAGAATTGGTTCATAATGGTTGCATTAAAGCTTTAAAGGATAGTTCTTCAGCAGCAGAACGAACAGGTAACATTAAAATGAGAGTGGTTAAAAGAAGTAAATAAATGAAAGCTTCAAAATATGCTTTTATTGAGTTATTTATATCTCAGATTACCTATTCATCAGTCTCAAAAGATCCTTTACAAAACAAAGCAAGATTATTCTTGGTAATAGAAGATAGAAAATAGAATTGCACTTGTGAAGACAGTAGAATCTGTTCTTTAGATTCTTGTATATTCTGACTGGGATATAAAGTCAGGAATTATTGTTAGTTGTACCTTTTCTTTCATAAAAATGAGTGGGAATGGATAAAGTGTATTGATTTTTGAGACATAATTATTTTGTTATCCTTATTTTGCTATTACCTACCTGAATAAAAATATTTAAATAAGATTTAGTTATCAAATGTACTAAAAAATCATGCTAGAACTCTTTAGACAGTACTAATAGATTAATCCATCTGGTGTAATTGATAAAATAACTATGAAATACTTTTCGTGAGGCCCAGATCTGCTGCATTACAGTCACTAGTGTGTTCATAAGGGTGTGTGTATGTGTGTGTGTATGCATATAGAGAGAGAGTAAAATTTAAGATTTGTCAGTGATTTCTTCCTTAATAATATAAATAAAGAATACTCGTTAATATAAGTAATAGCATATGTTGCTTTGTGTTTTATAGAATTAAGTTTTATAGTTTTTTAATACTCTTTTTTAAAAAAAATCAAGGTGGTAGACTTGGAAAAGTGAAGGGTCCAACATTCCGAATATCAGGAGTACAGGTGAATGCCAAGCTGGTCATCTCCCATGAAGAAGAATTAATACCTTTGCACAAATCCATTCCTTCAGATCCAGAAGAAAGAAAGCAGTGAGTTACTTTCTCCATTGTAAAATGTTTGTGATTATTCAGTAATTGCAAAATGAATGTGTTAAATTTTCACAGTGTTACCGGCTAGTTTTGAAGAAAGTTTTTTTAAAAATTGACTATAGCATTTTGAAGTTCTAATGACATGTTTTTCAAAATTAATTTTTTAAAATAAGACATTTATAAAATTAACAGTACTTATTAACTTAAATGCCAGGTATACTATCCCATGTCACACGAAGGCAGCTCATTTTGATATAGACTGGGGCAAAGAAGATGACTCCAATTTGTTAATTGGTATCTATGAGTATGGATATGGAAGCTGGGAAATGATTAAAATGGATCCTGACCTCAGTCTAACACACAAGGTACTCATCTAATAACTTATTGATTCTATTGACCATTAATGTTGAATTTAATTTATTCTAAGTTTTGCTTTTAAAATATTTTGGCAATAAACTTAAGTGGGAATCAGAATCCAAGGCCCTAGCTATTTGTATGACCTTGGCATCATTAGAAGCTCCATTTTCTGAAAGGATTGAACTTAATGATAAGAAATTCCACTTTACCTCTGAAGTTATTAAGGCATTAGATATGTGTATTTTCAAATCATTGGGTTAAAAGTAAATCATTTCCCCTGCTCCAAGCCTACCATCATTTTTTAAAAATATATTTTATTTTTGATTACTTTGGGAGCACATCTGGTAATTTGATACATGCATGCAATGTGTAAAGATCAAATCAGGGTGATTGCAATATTCATCACCTTAAATATTTATTCTTTTTTTAATGCTAGGAACATTCATGTCGCTTTTTTTTAGTAGCTATTTTGAAATGTCCAGTTGGTTGTTGTTTAGTAACTATAATCTCCCTACTGATTATTGAACACTAGATCTTATTTCTTCTATCTAACTATTTTTGTACCAATTCATCATTAGCTTATTATTCAAATAAAGACAAAAAAAAGGATTTCTCAAATCTTATAATTTTCTTTAAACATCAGTGTTTAGTATTTTTGGTGATTTGGATCTACTGTTCTAACTAAAATCATTTCTTTGCCTGGAATGGAAAAATTTGTCTTATTTTTACCTCTGCACTGACAAATGGGAACTTTTAGATATTGGTATTGTTTCTTTGGTTCTTTGTTTTGATTCGAAGTCTTACTCTGTTACCCAGACTTGAGTACAGTGGCAAGATCACAGCTCAGCACAACCTCAATATCCTGGGCTCATGCAATTCTCCCACCTTAGTCTCCTAAGTAGCTGTGATTACAGCCGTGTGCCACCATGCCCGGCTAATTCTTCTTTTTTTGCAGAGATGAGGTCTCACTATGTTGCCTAGGCTGGGCTCAAACTCCTGGCTTAAGTCATCTTCCCACCTCGGCTTCCCAAAGTACTGGGATTACAGGCCTTATCCATCGTATAAGTAATTGAGATTCCCACTGTAAAAGTTTCCTCACAGGAATGCTTTGGGTCACCTTCTAGAAAGTTGATACCTTGTATTTTAGGAATTTTGGGCTACATTTTGTACACACACACACACACACACACACACACACACACAAATTTTTTATACATTATATAAGTAGGTAAGGATAATGAACATTTAATAACTGGATAATAAATATACTTTTATATATTTGAAATAAATTTATAACCTCATACTTCCTGTTTTCATTTTGAAAGGTAACAACATGATGGATTTTTTTTAAGGCATATTTTTTTATGGCATTTTTTTTAGGCATATTTTTAAGGCATCTTTGTTTAGAATTCATTCCCAGGGGAATTATATCTGGCATATATACTCTGGCATAGATATGCAAAACAGTATATTTTGCATTGGGTTGTTTATACCTGTAAATAATAAGAATTTTAACTTTTAGTGATATATATATTTTCACATAGGTACGCAATTTTCAGCCAGTAAATTTCTTTATTTATTAAAGACAATTTGAAAAAAATAATTTAAAAAATTTTTTTTCAGATTCTTCCAGATGATCCTGATAAAAAACCACAAGCAAAACAATTGCAGACACGGGCAGACTACCTCATCAAATTACTTAGTAAAGATCTTGCAAGAAAAGAAGCTCAAAGACTTTCTGGTGCAGTAAGTTAAAACTCAGATGCGTAAAATCATTTTACTTTTTATAAGATAAATGTAGTTTACATGACCACAGTAAACATCTGTAGTCAATATGAGCTTATATAAGTTAAGAAGGATTTTTCTGTAATTAAGTAGTTTTATTTGATGTTACCGCATTCAAATTTTCCCTTAAATTATCTCAGCATACATGTTAAAACTGATGAATTATATCTTTTAAAATTAGGATTCTGTCTTTTTCTAGTTTTAGAGAGGGTGGGAGAAAACTTGTTTAGAGTGTAGGATACTTTTTGAGAAGTAAAACCTGCATTACTGTTTTATTTGGAGGCATTGGTGAGCTTAAGATACAGTATCAAAGATGGTACAGCTTACTGAAAAGTGGGAAAAAGACATCAGAAGGGGAGGTAATTGGAAACTTAAAGCAACTTTTAAAAGTTGACCTATGACCACAATGTCAGTTACTTCCTATGTAACATTAAAAATCATTTCTGTACTGTCTCTGGAAACACTGAAGTTAATTAGACATGATAAAATCTAAGAGAGTAAAAAGTTTGTTTCTACTACTTGTCCTTTTTTTAAAGGCATAATTATAATTGGTTAATATTTATTATTCACATTCAGTTATATCACCATTATTGACTCCCTAAGATTGGTGCAGCTTATTACCAACAGATTAAGTATTGAGTAGGAACATGTATTCTAGCCGTTAGGCTTAATATTTATGAAGTGTTTAAAAATGAAATCTGTTGAGTCGGTTAAAATAAAAAAAATTATTTTTAGGGCGGTTCAAAGAGGAGAAAAGCAAGAGCTAAGAAGAATAAAACAATGAAGTCTATAAAAGTTAAAGAAGAAATAAAGAGTGATTCTTCTCCACTGCCTTCAGATAAGTCTGATGAAGATGATGAAAAGGTAAGAATACATTTTAGAACAGCAACCTTTTCTGTGGAAAGGGAATGTGGCATATTTTTGTATACTTTACATTTAAAATTTGAACTAAGGACAGAAACTTTACTTTTGGGAACTGAAGTTTTGTGTGTATTTTATTTAAATAACTCATAACATAGGCCTATTTATAGAACAGAATTCTACCTATACAATAGATATTATGTCTCACTAGACACCTAGAGCAAGGATCCTTCCTTTTCAAACATTTGCCAATTAAATGAGCTTCTGTCTCCTTTAATTTTATTATGAATTTGAATGGGACTAGCTTCCCTTAGTTTATAGGAAAGTAAAAATTGCATGTATCATTAGAAAGAGGGATTCTGAGTTATCTCTTTCAGAATCTACATACATGCAATTCATAGTCATGCAAAGAAAAACTAGTTTTTGTCAAAATTTGGTTAGTAATACATTGGCCATACTTGCACTTTCTAGGATGAGATCACTTCTGTGAAACATCCAAATAAAAAAATTAAAACAGAAAGAGACAGTGAAGAAAAACCTGAGCCAGATGTTTGTATAAAGGAGGAACCAGAAGAAAAGAGGGAAGCAAAAGAGAAGGAGAATAAAAGAGAACTTAAAAGGGAGATAAAAGAAAAAGAGGATAAGAAAGATATAAAGGAAAAAGATAATAAAGGAAAAAGAGAAAACAAAGTAAAAGAAGCTATACAGAAAGAAAAAGACATAAAGGAAGAAAAGGTATGCAAATCATAATGTAAAATTTACAAAAGACAATCAGCATATTTATATTTTAGGAGAATTCATTGCATATCTGCCCATATTAGTCTCAATAACTGAGTTCTTCAAAAGTATGTGTGGGTATGTAGTAGAGGAGAAAAGCACATAGGTTTGAATACCTTTTTAGTCTTACCTTCAGGGTAACATCACACAGTAGGTTTTTTTTTGGTTTCCCCAAATAAAATTGGGAAAAAAACAAAATAGATAAGAATATTCAGTGATAATGCGCACTTGTAGAGTAAAATGAGACAGTAATTGTTTTCTGAAAGTGGTAATCATTTTGCCTTTGTTGTTGTTATTGGCTTTTTGTTTTTATGTTATTTTCTCTTTTTCTTTAGTTGGGTGAATCTAAGTCTGATGGTAAGGAAAGATCCAAGAAATTTTCAGCATCAGATGCTCCAGTTCATATCACTGCAAGTGGTGAACCAGTTCCCATATCTGAAGAATCTGAAGAGCTAGATCAGAAGACATTCAGTATTGTAAGCAGTAGATTTTTTGATTACTAGTATTAATTTATGTAATGTTTTATTTAAATTGTAGTTTTATCATTAACTGTTTTTAATTTAAAACTGAATTTGATATTATTGCAGTTGAGATCAATAAAGGCAATAGATTTAAATTTCAAAAGGTGTCTAAAATTTAGAATTAGCTTGAAAAAACTTTCTAATAAAGACTTTAATGAGAGAGGTTTAATGAATATGCAAAGTGAACTTTTTTCCTTCAGCTTTTGGATTTTAAACTTTAATTCCTGAGTCTATTATATATATATATATTTGTAAAACAGTTTTGCTTATCTGTGGTGAAGGACTAGTCTTTTTCCCCAGCTTTTATAGATCAGCATTTTTTAGAAAATACAATAAGAGTGAAACATTTCACCAGAAAAGGGAAATCAGAAAACTTGATAGACAAAACATAAGCCCAAATGTTTTATTACTCGATTCAGTAGTCATAGGATTGTACTGTCAAATTGCTATAAAAGTTTCTGGCACTCAGTTTCTGTGCCTAATGGCACAGGTTCATGGGCCGCACTTTGAATGAGTATCTCTGGTCTAAGATATACTAGTGTTGCATGCTGTCATGCTTTTATGCTTCTCAAAGTAAGGGAGAAACCATCCTTGTCTTTTTCTAAAGGGTCTATCTACTGAATATAATAAAGAACTCATAAAATGGTCTCAACTGTGAAATTACTTAGTATAAATTTTGTAGAAAACTTTATAGTGAGGATGCAGTGTGGGGAAACAGTATACATATGGTTGATAATATTGACTCGAGTCAGAATGCTGCTGTTTGGAAAGTAAGTATGAAGAGTAAATGAATTGGTACATGTACAGTTTCTAGAATAGTGTTCTCTTTAGAAAAGCTCAGAAAGCTCAAAAATTGGTAGAGATTGTGTGTCGGGGTGCCAGCCCCGACCAAAGGGGGGAAGGGTTAGGACCCGCTCCAGAGAATCCGGACGGCGAGAAGAGACCACTCTGAGGCAGTTTCTTCTGGGAACAGTCTGATCAGGACTGAAGCCAAATTTTATTCGGACTCCTTCCAACTTATATACCATTTTTCATACCCTCCAGCAGTGTGATAATCACTTGCTGGGGGCGTACAAACTCCATGATGTATATTGCAATTTACAAACTATGCATCACAAGACCATCACGAGACTTGCAAGCTCCAAGCAGGCGTGCCTTACAAATCTCACATCAAGGTCACAGGTGCACAAATACAGTTCGTTTAAAAGTGTCTTCCATAGTGTTCAACAAATCATTCATATTATACTCTTTGTTCTAAACCCTGATTAATACAAAAACTTTCTTAGTTAACTCTAGGTTCAATCCAAGTTCACTGACTCCTAATATTTTTTAACGATTGATATTATCAACTTAACACTATACTATAATTTATAAGTTTACTTAAGTGACTTAATTTTTATTTATTCCATTAACCTCTTACGATTCAACATAGTGGCCTGTAATTCTATAACAATTAATTCAAAACTTATTTCTTACCATGACTTATATGAGTTTCATGATCTAGTGTTTGGGCTTTAATACTATGCTATATCTCATTAAGCTAATACCTTATCATCAAATCTTGTAATTATCATTGACGTATGATTTTAGAATCATAACACTATAATTCTCATTCTATTTTAATAAAACTACGACTTTAACCCAAAACTTAAATCTTTTTTCCTAGTATATTAATACATGGCTACGTGTAAAATTTCCTATTGTCATATTAGAAGCAAAAACTACAGCATTGGGAAAGTTTCGGTATACTAATCAAAGGATCTTAAAATTGGCCTACAGGAACAGGAACTAAAGTCATAATCTGAGAAAAGGACACTTAAAAAGCTTAAACAAAACCTAAAAGTTTTCTACGAATGCTTATTACTGTTTAAATCTTTCTGATGGAAATTATATCGTCTTAAATGAGTGTTTTATCCGAACAAGTCTATTCTAAAAATCAAATAGTGTCTGCCACACTCTTGGATAATGGACTGCGCAGTTACTATGGAAATGGCCATGGGCTGAAGCAAACAGTTTCGGCATGTAACGAAACTAGAAAAACGTCCTGAAGAAAAACGCCCTGCCCGGCTAAAAGGCGGGGCAATAAAACTATTATGATAATTTAGTTTCTAATCTTAATCCTAGGAGAGACTGCCTTTGGGAACAAGAGCTGACTCACCAGTCTACCAGGAATAGAAGTTAAAAAATATCTAGAAAGAAGTAAGATTTAGAAAGGACAAGGTCATTCTGCTGTATAACCTTTCATCAGGCGTATAGAGATTTTACTTATAAGTTTTACTGCCATGTATGCACACTGGTCACTAATCACACGCCAATATTATAGGTATAACTGACATCCTATGTCAGAGGCGATCTTCCAGATGGGCCTTTACAGGCCTCAGCCATGTAGCTATAGATGTTGGCTCCCAACAATTGTGGTAGAGGTTGTTGTTTCCGAATTCAGACTTGCTAAGCAGATTGATCAAGACTGAAAAAGTCCAAATGCAGAGCAAAACCGGGAAGGAATGATAATTTTAGAGAAAAAGGGATTGCGTGATATGAGACAGGTATGGAATTTTCAGAGCTTGAACTAGAGCTAATAAATGTTTCATTGCAGTTTAATTACAGCTGAAGGAAACATTTATAATCTGATAGATACAGGTATCATAAATGACATATAAATGTATCATAATTGTACACAAATTAATACAAATATAATTCATATATTTTATCTTTAGAGAGTTCTAGACTGAATCTTTTATACTAGTTTGAACAGTTAACATACTTCAGGTATTTGTTAGACTTGGGTGTAAATTTAAGTCAGTTTTATCACTAGTGTTAATCAGATGATATACGTGTAAGATAGAAATTTTCATCTTCTAAAATTATGTTTGTTTTACCCACTATGTCACTCTAGGTTGCCAGCTCACTCTCTTGTTCCAAAGGAGAACTCTTTGGCACCTGACTAGAGTGATTTAGTGACCCCATTGATTAATTCCCTGCTGATTCCTTGACATGTTCTAATATAGCTTTAAGTCACTTCTTAAATATAATAGTTCCTACCACAGTCCTTTTGTTATTCCCACTTTTAACTGTTGACATTCTTCTGATTTCTGGAAATATCGGGAATGTTCAAAGATGCTGTTGCTCCTGTCTTTCATATTATGTACTTGAACCACATGTGTTATCTTGGGACTTCCATTTTTATTGTCTTTTGCAGGTTCACAGGCTAGGATTCCTTTTTAAGGATGACCTTTCTGTTTGTGAACTAGATCTTAACCTAGCCTTCCTATCCATTTTCTATTGACTTCCTTATCCATTCCATATTGGGTGGGAGTGGAGTAGGTGATATTATCTGGTTGTTTTTTTTTTGAGGTGAAAACATTAAACTCTTGAGTACTTCCCTACTCTACCTGCTCTATTTCTGAGTTAGGAGAAATTACAACTCTTACTCTTTTCTTTGCCCACATTTCCTCTTTAACCTTCTGGCTTTTCCATGTAACTGCTGAAAAATTTCTCATGTGTCCAATGCATGAATTTCCTCTCCATTAGTCTTTGTATGGATTTTTGTGTATTATGAGGATGAAGAATAAAATAATTTTACAAACATGGACTCTGAAGCCAGACTTTTTGGATTTGCATAGAATTTTACCCCTATGTAAGAAGTTCCATTTCATTTGGGAGTAGCTCTGAATATTAAGAAATTCAGTGGCCATTTCTCAGTCTTCATTCTCAACATCTTTTTTTTTAAATTTTTTTTTATTTTAAAGATGTGTGGTACAATTCAAGGTATGTTGATGCGTTTAGCCCCCCACCCCCCCGTGCAGTAGTTTCTCACTACTGCCAGTCCTTATAGTATTACAATGATTGTTCAAGGTCTGCTTATGAGTGAGAACATGTGATACTCAGTATTATGTTTATGATCACTCAGTATTATAGACTCTCTAAGTTCATTCAAGTTGCTGTGAAGTTCATAATTTTGTCCTTCTTTATGACTGCGTAATATTCCATCATGCATATGTACCACATTCTTTTTTAATCCAATTCTCTTTCAGTGGGCAGCATGGTTGGTTCCATCTTTTTGCTATTGTGAATAATGCTGCAATAAACATACTTGTGCAGGTATCTTTTTCATAGAGTGATTTGAGTTCCTCCAGGTATATTCCCAGTAGGGAGATTGTGGGATCATATGGCAGGTCAATTTTCAGATCTTTTAGGAATTGTCAAACTGTTTCTCACGGAGGTTGATTAGTTTACACTCCCACCAGCAGTGTAGAAGTGTTTCCTTTTCCTTGCATCCTTTCCAGCATCTGTTGTTTTGTGAGTTTTTGATGATGGCCATCCTGGCTGGAGTTAGGTGGTATCTCAGTGTGGTTTTAATTTGTACTTCTCTGATGACTAGTGAGGTTGAGCATTTTTTTATGTATCTATTGACTGTTCATATGTCTTCTTTTGAGAAGTGTCTGTTCATCTCTTTTGCCCACTTTGTAATGGGTCTGTTTGTTTTTTTTCCTTCTGGCATGTTTGAGTTCCTTGTAGATCCTAGATGTTAGGCCTTTGTCAGACATACATTTGGCAGATATTTTTTCCCCTCCTGTCTCCCTGCTCTCTTGATGGTTTCTTGGGCTTTGCAGAAGCTTTTCAGTTTAATGAAGTCCCACTTGTCTATCTTATCTATTATGGCATGGGCCCTTGGGGTTTTGATCAGGAATTGGTTACCAGTTCCAATTCCCATGAGGGTGTCTCCTGCATTTTCCGTGTTCTTATAGTTTGAGGTTTTATGTTTAGGACTTTAATCCATTTAGAGTTGATTTTTGTTATGGTGATAGGTCTTCTTTCAATCTTCTGCATGTGGTCAGTTTTCCCAGCACCATTTATTGAATAGGTTCTCCTCTCCCCATTAGTTGGTGGTTGAGGCTTTGTCAAAGATGAGTTGGTTGAGAAAATTGAGGTTTTGCTCTGGAAACTCTATCCTGTTCCATTGGTCTGTATGCCTGCTCTTGTACCATTATCAGGCTGTTTTGATTATTGTAACTTTATAATAAAGTTTAAAGTCTCTCCTCAACATCTTTATTTTATTTGAACACCTTGGTTTTCCTTATCTTTCACTGATTATCTTCCTAAATGGCAATATAACTTAGCAGTCAAGAAAGAGTACAAAATTTGAGGTCAACTAGAGCTGGGTTTGACAGATATCATTTTGTTACTAAATTTCACTTTCTTCTTCTGTAAAATAAAATAAATTTTTCTTCTATAAAACAAATACTATTGTTAGGGCCTTAAAGTAAAGCACACTCTCTGGTACCTAATAAATGCTTTGTAAGTATTGGTCTAATCAACATCCTCAGGCTTTAGCATAGTTTTTAGTCATCAATTCTTTCTGTCCCTTATTTACATCCAGTCAGTGAGCAAATCCTGTTGGCTCCACCACACTGATCTTCCTTTGTGATGGCACAGCCATCTCCTTTCTGAATTATTTTAGTAGCCTCAGTGGTTCTTAACTGCTTCTACCCTGCCCATACCTCAGTTTGTACTCCACACAGCAACAAAGTGATTATAACTATTACAGGGAGCTTAATAAAGTCACTCCATGATAATTCTGTGCTTAATACTCTCCAGTGACTTTCCATCTCATTCAGAAGAAAAGATTCTTAACAACCTAAAAGTTATAGCATCTAGTTAACTCTCATCATCATCATCACCTGCCGCTTCTCTCACTCACTTAATTCCAGCCACCGTGGCATTCATATTGTTCCTTAAATATGTCAAACAGAAATTTAGGATGTTTATGCATGTTCTTCCCTCTGCTTGGAATGGCTTACTCCTTCATTTTCTTTAGATGTCTGTTCAATCTTTGCCTTCCCTGGAATCTTACATAAGATAGAAAGTTCCCTGCTCTTTCTTGCTTTATTTATCTTTACCACAGTTGTCACCATCCAACACATTATGTCTCTCTTATTTATTGGCTATCTTATACTAGAGTCCAGGTTTCATAAAGGCAGGGTCTGTTTTACTTTTCTGTTTCCTGTGTCTAGATTAATACCAAGAATAGAGTGCATGCTCAGCTTAACATATATTGATTAAATTATTTTCAAGCAGGATATAAACTACCAACATTGAACAAAAGATAGGAAACATAAAAGAACAGTTATCAATAACACTAACAATTCAAAAGGAAATTAAGGAGTTTTTTTAATTTAAAAAAGCATCAGATCTGGCTGAATTCAAGTGACATTTCTAATAAGAGTGGTCCTTCAGAGCGGTGGTGCAAGGATTTATTTTATGTAAATTGTGTTGGATCATCTAAATACATTGATGTTGACCCATTCCTATATTCTTGGAACTAAACCAAATTGCTCCTCATGAATATAATGTTACATTTTAATTTATTTTTGCATTTACATCTATGAATTTATTAATCTAAAGGTTGCTTTTTGGTAATATTTTAATTCTGATTTTGGTATAAGGTTGTAATTCTTATTGCAACAATAAATCATGCAGTTTTTGATATGTCATCCTTTTATCAGTATGCCAAGAATGTTTAGGCTAAGGAAAAGTTTGATCTCTATCAACCAACCTCTATTCTATAATCACCCAAAATAGGAGAGAGTAGTGGAAGTCATTATTAGCCTCCTTGTTTTGTCCCAAAGGTTTAGGAAAAATAGACAATTTATACATCTAGTTATATTGATTTTAATAGCATTGATAGTATATTTTATTATATAAAATTTTTTTTTTACATTTTACTCTACATTATGATTGATAATATGGTATTTAAGTTAAACTCTGAAATGTTTTACTATCTTTTAATATTCTATATTTAAGACTGCTTAGGATGGTGTACTTACAGTATAAAAAGTAGCCTAGAAGCTAAGTAAGATCCAAAGCTTTTACTTCCATAGAGACTATCTTAAATAACAGAAAACCTTGCTTTCCTGAAAAAAATCCAGAGAGGTAAGAACCCTAATTAGATGATAGGTAGGGGTGTGTGTGTGTGTGTGTGTGTGTGTGTGTGTATGTGTGTGTAAGCTGTGAGATGAGATTTAATTGATTGTTGCACCACCAGTATTGTAATGCTACTCATGTAAGTAAATATTATTGAAAGTGGTAGATCACATTGAATTCAAGTTTTTAATGCATATATTTCTATTCTTATTTTCTCATTTTCAAGTGTAAAGAAAGAATGAGGCCTGTCAAAGCAGCGTTGAAGCAACTTGATAGGCCTGAGAAAGGCCTTTCAGAAAGAGAACAACTGGAACATACTAGACAATGTTTAATAAAAATTGGAGACCATATCACAGAGTGTCTGAAAGAGTATACAAATCCTGAACAAATTAAGCAATGGAGAAAGTAGGTGATATATTTTTCAGAAAGTGTTAAGTTTATAATTGTGTAACCATCTGTGTTTTTTAGTTCATATTATTTATCTACTTCTGAAATTTAGGTAACAAAATGTTTTACCTGAGAATGATATTTTAATTTTTTTTTTCCTTCAACTTTAAAGCATTTTATTTATGAAGTTACTTAATTATGTATCATGATATGCTTCAAGTGACATCTCTGCTTTTAAATAGTGAAAGCTGGTCCACTAAAATGCAAGTTGCATTTTATTTTTAAAAGTCTTTACAATTCACCTAATTATTCCCAGTAATATATTTTCAAATTGATAAGCCCCCAAAATTGTTATAAATCACCTCACTTAAAGATCACCAGATCCAGATCAGTGTTAAGCCAAACTACTAGTTGGGAAAAATAAAATGGGCATATATTAGTCACTGATATCAATTTGTTAGTCTCCTGACTACTTTGCTATATGCAGTGCAGCTACATATCAAAACAAAAAAAAAGTAGTGTATTTCTCGAGGAGTGGTAATTATTAAGGGTTAAAAAAAAATCCTGTCCTTATCCCCTTTCTTTTTAAACTTAGCCAGGACACATTTAGAGAAAGCTAGGCAGTAGATTGTGATCACTAGGCTTGTAAGTAGTAAAAACTGAGCCATGTATGACCTGAAATCATGGGCTTGTAAAGCCACGGAAGTGATTTTGGGAGTTGGCATCAGAAGAGGCACTCAGTCCCCATCTTGGCTTTGTTATGTTGAACAGATACCAGTATCTCTGAGCCCTAGTATTGTCATCTCTAAACGATAACATCTGTCCTTCAAACCCTTTATAAACTGTAAGATACTACATATTTTTCAATTAGTATATGATAAGTTTGATTACATTATGGGAAATTAGCAACAATGATCCTAAATTACCATATTTGTGATGTCTGGCTTAATCTTTTATTTATAGTTTGAGTATATATACTGGCAATATATATATATATATATATACAGAGAGAGAGAGAGAGAGAGAGAGAGAGAGAGAGGAGGGAGAGAGGGAGAGGGGGAGAGAGGGAGAGAACGAACGAACACAAGAGAGAGAGCTATCTTTTAATATCATAGAATTATTCCATCCTCAAACTCTTTCAGCTCATGTGATGATCCCCGAAGTGTAGAACTACAGAGCAGGAATATAATAAAGTTCAGTCATATATATTAGGCTTAAATGGAAATACAGCCAAGTGCTTCATCATTTTAAAGTTACAGAATTAAATATTTTTTATGTCAGCGACTTCCAAATTTATTCTAGACTGTTCTTATCTGTTACAAAATTAAGAAAATAAGTTAGCATGGTGAATTATTCTTAAAGCTAAATGCAACTGATTTAAAGGACTATATTAACATTATTTTCTTTTTTTTTTTTTTTCTCCCTGAGTCAGGATCTCACTCTGTTACCCAGACTATAGTGGTACAATACCAGCTCACCACAGTCTCAAACTCCTGGCCTCAAGCAGTCAGTAGCTGGGACTACAGGTGCATGCCACCATGCCCAGCCAAATTTTTTTCTTTTTCTTTTTCTTTTTTTTGTAGAGACAAGGTCTTAGTTTGTTGCATAGTCTGGTTTTAAACTCCTGGGCTCAAGCAAACCTCTCACCCTGACTTCCTAAATGCTGAGACTACAAGTGTGAGCCATCATGCCTTGCCCTCTTTCCTATTTCTTTAGTGTAAAAATGCTTGGCTTCTGCCTGTCCTTTACTTGTCACTAGGGCTATGAAATTTGAAAGCCTGGTTTCTTGTTTAATAATGACTCTTGGCAAGAATGGGTTATAATCATTTTTGAAGGATCACTGAGGGAAAATATTTAGTTGTATACTACATAATAATTTTTTAAAGCCTTATAGAGTTTAGATTTTTGAGGTGGCAACCTTAGAAATAAGGTATATCTTACTGAAATTACATAGGGACCAATACAAATGAATGCTATTTCAGATTTGGTTTGTTATTAGAAGGGGTGGAGGAGTCCTTGGAAGAAGAGAGATGAACAGACAGGAGACTTTTTCATTGTGTTCTGTCACTTTACCTCCCAGAGCCCATGCTCTGACCTTACTCTTCTTGCTTAGTTGGGTAGATTATCTTTTTGTTTTTCTCCTGTTTAGTTCTTAGCCACCTTAATTTTATATTCCTTAGTGTTCATTCCTGTTGCCACTGTTTCTCCTTATACCAAATTCCCTTAAAAAAGAGGTGGGGGAACAGCAAGACCCCTACTGAGAAATATTCCATAAGTAAATTAGCTTTTACTCTAACCTGAGTGCTGTCTAGAGAAATATATTTATAAAGACAGAAACAAGAAAAAGAGTACTTATATTAAGACCTAACATTGAACGGGTGACTCCCCCTCTTTCCTCAAGTACAGTTACTGGTTTTACAGAATGAAAGAAGATACAGACATCACCCATAATTATAGAGACTTGAGCCATAATTATAGAACAGCTGACCTCAAACAAGTTTTTACAGTAACTATAATTATCTGCTTTATTTATTGCTTATAGATGTTTTTCTCTCTCTTTTTTTTTATCAAATTGTTTGAAATGCAACAATAATTTTTATTTAAAAATCACTGTGTAAAGTGATGGCCAAAGTAATAGAATGTTTATTTGCATTTCATTTGTCTGTCAAATATGCTATATTCTAACTAAACCTTTTAATAGTATTACTTTTAGGAAATCTGAACAGTTATTACTGTTCCATTTTTAAAAAGAAAACAACTGATTCATGTGAAGAATTTTATAGGGCTGGAATTGAGGTATGACAAAGTAAATATCTAGGATCTGAACTTTTTAAAAGAGGCACTAATTCTTAGTTGGTTTGTGTAAGTGCTAAAGCTAGTCCAGTTCTGGTGATCTGCTCAAGATCAGATAGTTGTGTGGGTGATATAACGAAGGCCAGAATCTGATTCATGACTAGGTTTTTGTAAGGGAAAATATATTTTCAGAAAGAATTTAATTATGAACAAAAAGAACAGTTTATTAACTTTCTGCCTTTTATTCAAATGAGCTAACTGTAGAATATAGATGTATTAGAGAATGTCTGTAAATTCAGCCAAGGGCTAGATGAATTTTCTTCTGTGGATTTCAGTTCACTTATTATCATTCAATTTGTTTTCTCTCCAAAGCACTTATAAAATTTGTGTATATTTGTTTCTTCTGGGGACCACTATCATAACTTAGTATTTTTTTGTTTTTTCCCTGAGGTATATTTGACGATTGAAAATAGTATATGTTTAAGGTATACAATTTAGTGATTTCATATATACATTATATATACGTACATACGCACACACACGTTGTGGAATAATTACCACAATCTATGATTAATTATTAATGCTTGAGTTGGAATTGGAAGAGAGGCCTAGAGATACCATGCTGTACTTGGTTTATGGTGTCTGGTCACATTACTCTTGGGGCCATTACATTACCACTATAAAATTACAGTTAACTTTTAATGCATTATTTAGGACAATTTTTTTTTAAAAATGGAGATTGAGTCTCCCTGTGTTGCTGGTCTCAAACTCCTGACAACAAGCAATCCTCACACCTTAGCCTCTCCTAGTGTTGGAATTATAGGCATGAGTCACTGCACCTAGCTTATTTGGACATTTTTTTACAAGCTTCATCCATATTGTCTGGTGGAATTTTCCTTTCCTTTTTTTTTTTTGAGTTGGAGTCTCACTCCGTCACCCAGACTGGAGTGCAGGTCCTGGCCACTGCAGCCTCCACCCGCTGGGCTCCAGCAATCCTTCCACCTCAGCCTTCCGAGTAGCAGAATTACAGGCACGCATTACCACGCCCAGCAGATTTTTCTTTTTTTTTTTCTTTTTTTTTATTTAGTTTAGAGATGAGGTCTCGCCAAGTTGCTCAGGCAGGTCTCGAACCCGCGGGCTCAGGCAATCCACTCACCTCGGCCTCCCAAAGCCCTGGGATTACAGGCTGAGCCACCAAGCCCAGCCCGTCTGATGGAATTTTCTTTCAAACTGTTAACATACCTCTTCCTCATGTGTTTATATAGGGTCACAGTATGAATCTCTGAGTCCCTTCTTGATTTAATTTGCATCTTTTTGGTGCATTTCAAATTAGAATTGTAACTACTTTTTACTGCAAAGATAATAAAACGAAGTTATATGGAATGGAAGAGACGTGAAATTTAATGTTTTGTTTCACTGGAGTCTTATTCATAGATGAAGTCCTAGAAAATACTTATGAGAATTAATCTCCTTAGACTTCGTTCCATAGAGGGCTGTGTATGTTTCTGTCTAGAGGGAAAGGATTCTGTGAAAAAGCTAAATGTTTTCTACCAGACTAATTTAATTTGTCTTTTTTTCCCTCTAGAAACCTGTGGATTTTTGTATCTAAGTTTACAGAATTTGACGCAAGAAAATTGCATAAATTATATAAGCATGCTATTAAAAAACGGCAGGAATCTCAGGTAAATTATTGCATCGAATTTTTTCCTTTATTAAAACCATGAGACATTGTTTTTTTACAAAAGAAGTCAATATATATAGAAGGAATGAGGGAAATAGAAAATCACCATTAGAACACCACAGTAATAGTTGCAGGCAAGATTATTTAAAGCCAAAGCTAAAATTAGTTGGGAAGAAAACAGGATATTGGCAAAGACTAAAGATCGTCTCTGAGATGTTTGTTTTTGTTTGTTTGTTTGAATTGGAGTCTTGCTCTGTTGCCCAGGCTAGAGTTCAATGTGTGATCACGGTTCATCATAACCTCAAACTTCTGGGGTCAGGCGCTCTTTCTGCCTCAGCCTCCCAAGTAGCTGCTATTACAGGTGCATGCCACCATGCCCAGTTAATTTTTTTAATTTTTTTGCTATGTTGCCCAGGCTGGTGCCAAACTCCTGGACTCAAGCAATCCTCCTGCCTCGGTCTCCCAAAGTGTTTAAATTGGAGCCACCACGCCAACCCTTTGAATTGTTTATTTAGTATAAAAGGAAAACAGCTTTATAGAAAGGAAACTTGCCTGACACTACCTTAGACTAGTAATCAAGGTTCATGTTATCAGTAGTAAAACATATGGACATCATGAACCCTCTGATACACAGTGCACTGAGAAAGGCACATCACTTCTGTCTAATTCTTGTGAAAAAATATACAACCTCAATCTAATCACAAGTAAATATCAGACAAGTCCTGACTGAGGGATGTTCTATAAAATAAATGTACTCTTCAGGAGTGTTAAGATCATGAAATATGAGATCACGAAATATGTCACAGAAGAAGACATGACAGCTAAGTGTAATATGGGGTTCCAAATTAGATTCCAGAGCAAAATAAGCACTTTGGTGGAAAATGTGAAATCTGAATAAAGTCTGTAGTTAAATTGTTAGCATTGTACCAGTGTAAATTACTTGGTTTTGATCATTATATTGTGGCTATAGAGTATATAGCTAGAAGGTAAAGATATTTTATATATATATATATACTATATAAATATAGATATTATATAAGATATTGCATTAGAAGATGCTAGGTAAAGGGTATATGGGAACTCTCAATACTATTTTGACTACTTTTTGTTAAGTCCGATTATTTAAAGTTAGTTTTTTTAAAAAATGGGGGACAAGTAGTTTATACTTTCTTTAAAAAGGAGATCTGTAAATGTTATATAAACATTCTGATGTCTTATGTGAAGACTTTTTTCACTCAAGATTTTCTTTCCCCACTGTTTTGTAAGCATAATTAAGTCACTTAAAAGATTCTTACATATGTACTTTTATTTTAGCAGAACAGTGATCAGAATAGTACCTTGAATGCTCATGTGATTAGAAATCCAGGTAAGTAAACCTTACTGCTTGTTTTGGAAAATAAATTTTTAAAAATTTTTTATTTGGTTTTGTTTTAGCTAAAACCAAATTATAAAAAGGGTTCATAAGTTGTTTTTATTTAGAAATGCCTTTATATTTAGAAGATACTGTAACATTAATACATACATATATCAGCATATAAAATGTGTTATCTTAAATAATAATCTATTTTAGCTTATTGTCCTTTCTGTAAATCAACCTTTTGCCAGTTTCTAGAAATTGTAGAAGAATTTTTAAAATGAATAAATACTCTTTTTTATGTCATTTGGAATAACCATTTTTCTGTACGAGTGTCACAGAAGTATCTTCTAAGAAGAGAATGGACCCCTTATTTTTCAGTTGTGATTTTTCACATTTTAGAACTAAGTGATTTTTTTTTTTAAGCATTATTGTTGCTCTTATAGGTCATTTCTAAATGCTTTATGTAGCTGCCTGTATTTGGGAATTGATTTTGTTTTGGCAGGAGTTCTTGCTATCTAGCAACAAAGTTTTGCCACATATTTTTTTTTTAAGTCATTAATAAAAGTTGAACTTTTTAATCTAACAGATGTGGAAAGATTAAAAGAGAATACAAATCACGATGATAGCAGCAGAGACAGTTATTCCTCTGATAGACACTTATCTCAGTACCATGATCATCATAAAGATCGACATCAGGGAGATTCTTACAAAAAGAGTGATTCCAGGAAAAGACCCTATTCTTCTTTTAGTAATGGTAAAGATCATCGTGATTGGGATCATTACAAGCAAGACAGCAGGTAAACTTGATAGTCACTTTCAAATTTTTGCTTGTATACATGTCTTTCTTCTTTTGATTATGTTTAATATATTTGACCTATCAGTCAATTAAATCTTCATGCAATCAAAACAAGTCTTGTGAAATAAAGGTAATGGCTTATAATTAAGAAAAATTGATGCATAGTATTCTTTGTTAATAATGCGAACTAAATTTCTCTATGAAATGGCTTTTGAATTAGAGATCAAAATTGAGATCAAAATATGTAATAAGAAAGTTAATGTAGGGAGTGCTATTACGTTGTGGAAGTCATTGTTGACTTTGCAGAATATTGGCTCAACTACTCTTCAAAATATAACAGTTGGGTAAAATAAAAGCTTGATAGAATCATCCCTAAAAGTAAACTCAAAAGCTATAAGAATAAAAGTAAAGATTAGAAATAAGAAAATGAGAAGACAGTCCTTGTATTTTAGTTGTGCTCACTGTGATGGTAATTTCTTCTCTGAGAACCTCTGTCACATTGCAAACACATTAATTGTAGAATGGCTCTTATTATTAGAAAGGGTTGAATAATGAAAAGGAAAAGTCATTTTTATAGTAGCATATATTTGTAATTTAACAGGCCTATTGCATATAATTTACATTTGTTTGTAGTAAGGACCATTAGTCAACAAAAAACCATTATGGTCAGTGTATTTTATTTTGGAAAAGGCAACCATTTTAGAGATTGCTTTTCACTAAACTTCTGAGTTTATTTTCTAGCAAACTGCCACATTTCTGTACTGAGTAAACTTCTCAATGATGATACACTTGTCAAGTCTTTTATAACTAGTCAAACTTGAGGAAACTTTCAATAAGCATCACCAACCAGTGAAAATTTTCCTTTGTAGATGATTTCCTAGACTGCATTTTAGCATTTTAAAAATTTTTGCCGGGCTCGGTGGCTCAGCCTGTAATCCCGCGTCTTTGGAAGGCTGAGGTGAGTGAATTGCCTGATCCCGCGGGTTCGAGACCCACCAGGGCAGCAAGACCTCATCTCTACAATAAATCAAAAAATCAGCCGGGTGTGGTAGCGCATGCCTGTAATTCTGGTTATACTCAGAAGGCTGAGGCGGAAGGATCGCCGGAGCCCAGCAGGTCGAGGCTGCGGTGGCCGGGAGCAGCCACTGCACTCGAGCCCAGCAGGTCGAGGCTGCGGTGGCCGGGAGCAGCCACTGCACTCCAGTCTGGGCGACAGAGTGAGACTCCAACTCAAAAAAAAAAAAAAAATTTTTTTTTACGTGCTTGGGGATTCAGATCCTCTGATCTCAAGGATTTTCTTGATAGTTGTAATTATCTTAATTTCAACTTCTAGACAATTATGATGCATTAATATAAATGATGCAGAAAATAAAAATCTGCTACTTCTCTAAAACAGGATGTGAAATTAGATGCTGAGGTACTCTGTATGGTTCACTTTAGTTTTATGAATCAAATAATTTTTCCAAGAGATATTTAAGAAGTTTTGTAATAAAGCACTTCACTTGTTACAATTAAAAGTATGTTTTAATGTATTTGTATTTTTTAATAAGATTTCATTTGGAAACATTTTTATTTGCATTATTAATATGACTAAAATTTTCAATTGTTTTTTATTAGGTATTACAGTGACAGAGAGAAACACAGAAAACTGGATGATCACAGGAGTAGAGATCACAGGTCAAATTTGGAAGGAAGTTTAAAAGATAGATCTCATTCTGATCATCGTTCTCATTCAGATCATCGGTTACATTCAGATCACCGGTCAAGTTCTGAATATACACACCATAAATCTTCCAGGGATTATAGGTATCACTCAGATTGGCAAATGGACCACAGAGCTTCCAGTAGTGGCCCTAGGTCACCACTAGATCAGAGGTCTCCTTATGGCTCCAGATCTCCGTTTGAACATTCAATTGAACACAAAAGTACACCTGAGCATACCTGGAGTAGTCGGAAAACATAACAAAAACTGATATCTTTGTCTTTCTGGACTTTACTTTTAGCCATATATCATAAACCAACACAGTAATTGCCTTACATGACTTGAAAGATATAAACAGATCTTCTATCAGTAGCAGTATTGTTACTTCTTTCCAGGATGCAAGGTCTATTATCCCAACAGAAGAGAAAATATTTTTATATTTAAGGATTATGCTGCACTGTACTACAAATATTGTAGTACTTTTTTTTTTTTCTTTTTTAAAGAAATGGAAAATGTTTACTATTACAGGGACCTCAACACTGCCCTCCCATATAGGCTGGATAAAACTGTTTTTTAAGTCAGTGATTTTAAACTGACCTTCATTTAAATTGTTTATATATGAACTTTACTCTGACCTGTGATCATGTTTCAGGAAGGAATGAAAGAGAGTTCTTTCTTAATAAAGAAAAACACTCAAGGACTTTGTTCACTTTCCAAAGCTACTTGTTTACATTGTACACTGCGACCACCTTGCCGCTTTTCATCACAAGCTTGAATATTTAAATTCTGTACTTATATCTGTAAAATAGCCAGGAGTTTCCTGTTTGTGATCTATATTATGCCTTTTTACAAAAGAAAAATGGCTGTAAATTATTGTAAATAGATTAAATGAACTTTCCTTACTTCCTCCCCTTCTCAGGCTTTTTTTGACTGTTCCTTTCCCTACCAACTCAGGCCTTCTTATTTAAAAAAAAAATCAGTGTAATAACACTTTTTAATGATTTGTCTTGATGGAACCATTGTTTAGAATGTAAAACTGGGGAAAGGGGCCACTTAATTCCATTAGTCCTCTTTTTATATTGAATATTTTATTAGACACGTTATTCCCCCACTCAACCCCACCCCCTTTTTTTTAGTCAGTATTGTGTTTGTAGTTTTAAAAAATGGTGAGATAATATGTAAAATCTAAACTGCATGCTCTGGAAACTTTTTTTTTCAGATGCATTTGGTTTAAAAGGTAGGTGTATGAACACTTTCAGAATCCAAAATGGCCAAAAGTTATTGTAAATCCATTTGTTTTCCCTTTTCATGTGGGCAATAATGTCAAATGTGCTATGCAGCCAGGTTAACATTTTAGATAAACTTGATTGACTTTTAATATAAACTGTTACAGTGCACACTGATTGTATATAAAAACCTTATATATGACAAATTAAATTTAAGAAAAAGGATATGTGGGCTCCTGTAATTTTCTGCTGCATTCTTTTTCCCTCAAGCACTTAATCTTTTTTTTTTTTTTTTTTAAATAACATTTTGCTGCCAGAAAAAGAATATTTTGGTAAGCGGTTGGATATTGGTGATTTGTAGCACTACAACTAAATCTATTTTGGAGACTATATGAATCTTTCTATGAAGTAAAACATAGGTCATAAAAATATTTTTTTGGATTCTTGGCTTCCTGTAGGTATTGCTTTAGGATGCCTTATATTTATTCACAGATTTTTATTTTGTTACATTCTCTGGGAATGTTTAAATCATGTGGCACACGTTCTTGGATGTATGCTATGATGTAACAAATTTGAATCTTAACTTTGACAATAAGTATGTGGATATATTCCTGTACATGTCCCTATTGATTAGCTGTGGGAGCAATCTACAGAAATTTGTCCATAGATGTACTTTTAAACATTTTTTTCTTTTTATCCAATTAGGTCTAAAATGTATACTGTGTGTGCAAAATAAAGCTTTTTTTTATCTTTTTTTTTTTTTTTTTAAAAAGGCAGTGTTTTCTCTTTTAGATACAGTTATCCTGAAGAATAACGATCTGCTTCTTTCCTGGTATATGAGATAACGTGAGGGAATATCTCAATTTTTTAAGCATCTAATTTATAATTAAACATGAAATTGATATGTTGAAGGAACTTAGTGCTGGTATACATTTTGAAATTTTTTTCACATTTAATATAAGTGATTATCCCACAAGATAGAATTTGACTAAAAATCATAATGCTTGATGAAGTCATATTACCACAGCAAATGAGTCAAGGCTGGCATTTTAAAATTTATCACTTTATACCTGGGACATTTGCATTATATTCCATTGTGCAAATTTCATAGAATGCTATTTAACCTTTTGAGGCAAGGGAATGGGCTCTAACTTTTTTTTTTAACAGTGCCACCTTTGAATATTTCAGTCACCTAATTAGCTGAGTTGAATAAAAAATCTAAAACTGTATGTAACATTTATTAATTGACAAAGTATGTTCATTATTTACAAGTCAGCAATTATGTAGAAAAGAAATAAGCCACATATTTAAGACAATGGAGAAGAATATTAGTGCATAGGGAACATTCTTTATAAGATATGCTTATTTTTTGTCTTTCACATGCTCATTCTGCTTTGCTATTTTTATCCAGTTATGTTTAATTTTTCAAAGATTATGCATAGTACTGTACCAATTAACCCTCTACTTTAATAATATACAATAAATGATTCTTACTAAAAGCAATGGCCTGTTTGCTTATAAAGAAAATGGTCTTTGTTTAGGGTGTGTTAGAAAAAAGTTTTCAAACTGGAAAATGAATAATAAATTTCGGAGTGAGTGGCTTAAAAAGAGAACCTTTACAATTTTGTATAGTGTAGGTTACGTATATAATTTCTCTTTTTTGTAATATTTTCTGTAGTTATATAATGAAAGGGTTGAGCAGGTTATATGCTAACTGATCTACCCAGGAGACCATTCACTTTCATGAGATTTATAAAAAATATGCTCTAGGAGTAAATGGCATTATTCTTATGTCTATATTTTTGGCTTTAAAAAGATGTTTGGACCATAAATTAACTCATAACTTTATAAATACAGCAGGTTTGGACTGGGTTTGTAAAAGCAACTAATATTTAAAGACTTTCCTGGCTTTATATGAAGCAATGCAAAAATATTTTTAAGGTTTCTGAATTGGTATATAAAAGCATATTAATATAGATACCTCTAATGAATATATATTACTTAAATTCAAGACTTAATTTAAAAATACAAACAAAAAGAGACCACATGTGGTGGCTCACGCCATAATCCCTATACTTTGGGTGGCTGAGGTGAGGATTGCTTGAGCCTAGGAGTTCAAAACCAAACTGGGCAACAAAACAAGACCTCGTCGCCACAAAAACTCAAAAAATGAGCCAACTGTAGGGGTGCATGCCTGTAGTCCCAGCTACTTGGGAGGCTGAGGTGGAAGGATCACCTGAGCTCAGGAGGTCAAGGCTAAGGCTGCAGTGAGCCATGATTGTGTCACTGCACTCAGCCTGGGCAAACGAGATCCTGACTCAAATTTTTCTTTCCCTGTGATTTCCTCTAGAAGGATTATGTTTTTAAGAATTACATTTTAAATTTGTGATTCATTTTGAGTTGACATAGTTGTTTTTGTTTTGTTATTGCTTGGTTATGTACATCCAATTTTTGTCAGTATCATTTGTTAAAATGTTTATCCTTTTTCAGCTGAATTCCTGTTTTATTTTTTTTCTTTTGAGTCATATCTCATATTGCCCGGGCTGGTCTCAAACCCCTGGGCTCAAAGCAATCCTGCCTCAACCTCTTGAGTAGCTGGGACTACAAGTGTGCGCCACCTCACCCAGCTTATTTGGCTGTTTTCAAAATCAGTTGTTCATATATATGTGTGAGTCTTGTTTCCAGGCTCTCTATTCTGTCTCATCATATTTCTGTTCTATCTTGATTACTATAGTTTATAATAAATCATACAATCAGGAAGTATGAGTCTATTTTGTTCTTTTTAAAAATTGTTTTGACTTTATCTTTTTTTGTGTGTCTCAAAGTACAATTTTTTGACTTTTCTAAATTTCTTTGCCTTTCCACCATGTTATAGTAAACTTGTCAATTTCTATCAAAAAGTATGCTGCAGTTTTAATCGAGATTGCATTGAATATGTAATCAATTTGGGAAATACTGAAAATTTAACAATATCAAACTTCCTACTCAATGGACACAAAATATCTCTCCATTATTTGGATCTTTTCATTTCTCTCAGCATGTTGCAAGTTTTCAGCGTGCAGATTGTGAACATATATTGTTAGATATATCTCTAGGTAGTGATTCATATTTTCATGCTATTTAAGTGTTTCCTTAATTTCAATTTTTAAGTGCTTATTTTTTGGATTTGACTGTCTGACCTGGTGCCCTCTGACCCTGCTACATGCACTAATTGGTTCTAATGGTTTTTGTTCTAGGTTCTTTGAGATTTTCTAGATTATGTCCTATGTGAAAGAGTTATTTGTACCTTAGTTTTTTTCTATGCATATGATCATGTCTGCAAACAAAAACAACTTTAATTCCTTCTTTGTAATCTGTATGTTTATTTTTTTCTTGCCTTACTGCATTAAATGTAGCACCACCTATATAATGGTGACATGGGGGAGGGGTGGAGAATGGACATCCTGGGCTTACCCCTTATGGTCAAGTTACTCCTGTTGACATCACTGGAACCTGATGTGTCATCCCTGCTACACCTAGATCGCATTGTAGGATCATGAGAAGTAATTAAATAACGGTTGTTTTAAGGTAAGTTTAGAATATTTTAACACAGTATTTTATAACAAACATTTGTACCTAGAAGTAAAATGCTGCTAAAAAAAAAACCAAAAACTATGTGACATTAGCTTTTTATGACTGAGCAGCAGGTGGAGACTGGAAAAGCAGCAAGGGGACAGCAAAAGCTAAAGGAGTATGGACATGGAACAGCAGTGAGGAAATTGCTATGAGGGGTGAAGTGTTTGGCAACACTGCCATAGCGATATAAAAGTTATGTTTAGGAGCAGTCACACAGCAACCTGACGTGTCCAAAGTAGAAAGAAGTCTCTCGGAATTATGGATGTGTCTTTTGGGACATCAATCCCAATATGACTGATAAAAATCTCACAAACTAAAAGAATTATATGGCTGAAATCTCCACTTACTTGGATTAAAATGGACAGAAATTGTTCAAATGAAAAATAGGCCTCTAGTCCCCAAGTTTTTTTGTTTTTTTGAAGGCACTGATACTGCTGTGTTGCCCAGGCTAGATTCACACTCCAAGACAGGCAGTCTTCCTGATTCAGCCTCTCAAATAGCTGAGACTACAAGTCTGCACCACCGTACCTGACAAAGGTTTCCAAGTTTTCATAGGTGGAAAGACAACTGAGAAAACTATTGAACTGCAGAAATATGTTCTTTCTTCTTTAACTGGCATGTTTTATAAGATACTGCAATATCTTACAGGAAAGAGAACTTAGAGAATCAGGCCAAGATCCTGGGCAAAGCTAAAAGCTACAGAGAAAAACATTGGGAGCTGGACCCTAATGATGGAACACTACTTTCTCCTTCACTCTGCCCCCAGAGTTGGGGATATGGGTGATAATGTACAGGTGGATTTCAGAAATGCTATGGACTAGTTGGTTCCATTTCTCCCCACTTCCCTCCCCACCCCCCGAGTCTGGGTCTCACTCTTGCCCAGGCTGGAGTGCAGTAGCACAATCATGGTTCATCACAACCTCCCAAGAAGCTGGGACTATAGTTGTGTGCCACCACAGCCAAAGAGTTGTGCTTTTGTTTTGTTGTACAGACAAGGTCTTGCTATGTTTCTCAGGCTGGTCTTGAACTTTTGAACTCAACTGTTCCTTCCTCCTTGGCTTCCCAAAGTGTTGGGATTACAGACATGAGCCACCATGCCCAGTCATTTCTCTCCCTTTTTAATGGGAGTATCTACTGCATCAATTTATCTCTGTCTCACCATTGCATATTGGATGTCCAAGATGCAAAAACTTACTTCATTTCACTTCACAGGTCTTCAGAACAAGAGGAGCAATACCTGAGGAGTTTCATTCACATCCAGGTCTGTAATCAGATGATGATATTTGGTCTTCGAGCCTGACATCAAAAATGAATGAAACTTTGGGGTCTTGGGAAGGAGTGAGTGTATTTTGTATGGGCTGCTGTGGGGCAAAAGGGCATGAATTGTAGCCAGAAGGCAGGTTAGGATAGATTGTCTGCAAAGCTGGACCCCAATAATTCCTCCCAGCCCTGTATACACACACTGTTACCTATAATTAAGAGATGGAGTCTATTTTTCCTATTGAATTTGGGATGGTCCTGTAACTCGCTTTGATGAATGTAGTCAGAACTTTACTGAGTAACTTCTGGACCCAGGCCTTAAAAGATGCTGCAGCTTCCATTTTCTCCCTGTTCCCCCCACTGTGTAAAGGAATTTGAGGTAGACAAATACATTATGAGAGACCCTGTGGAGAGAGAAGGCCCAGGCAGCCTCAAGCCATTTCAGTTACCCCAGCTGAAGCATCAGATATGAGTCAAGTCAATTAGAATCCTCCAGCCCTTGTTTGACTGTTCCAGCCACATCAGATGGAGCAGAGATGGACCATACCAGTTGAACTTAGCCCAAGTTGCAAAATTGTAAACAGTAAATCATGATTATTGTTTTAAGCCACCGAGTTTTGGAGAGGGGTGATTTGTTACAGAACTGAAACACTTTCATATACATAGGGACATATGAATGCGCGCGCGCGCGCGCACACACACACACACACACACACACACACACACACACACACACTCCTATTAATTTATTTTAGATTATTTCTTTTTTTGTAGAGCTAGATTCTCACTATGTTGTCCAGGTCTCAAGTGATCTTCCCACCTCAACCTCCCAAAGTGCTGGGATTACAGATATGAGCCATTGCACCCGGCCACTCCCCTATTTATTGAAATAAATTAAAAGTTCTATTATTTTCATTCAACTGTTGCATTACATCTATACCATTTTTTTTTAATTGGAATCTCACTCTGTCGCCCAGGCTGGAGTGCAGTGGCACACTCACAGCCACCCCAGCGTCGGCCTGCTGGTCTCTGGCAATCCCGCCTCAGCCTTCCAAGTAGCCAGAATTACAGGCGCACACTACCGTGCCTGGCTAATTTTTTATGTATTGTAGAGATGAGGTCTCGCCAAGTTGCCTGGGTTGGTCTTGAACCCAAGGGCTCAGGCCATCCACTCGGCCTCCCAAAGTGCTGTGATTACAGGCTGAGCCATCAAGCCCAGTCTACATCTATACTATTAATTACTTAATCATTAAAACTTGCCCATTAGGAGACCTTTAATTTGATTTACTTGTCCTTATCCTAGGTCCATTGATTTACTAAAAAAAAAAAAAAAAAAAAAAACTTTTTCCTTTCTTTCTGGACAAAAGGATTTTCTAGACCCTCCTTTATATTTTTTATAACACCAAGCCATGGGATTCATACATTCCAAGGAATCTAAGTTTTTATCTGAAGCCAATATACATTAGATTAGGGTTCAGAGGCACATGTGTGTTGGTAGTAGTCAAAAGTGCTATTGCTGCAAGACATGTTTGTTGTTTTCATTTTTTTCACTAGTTCTCTCAAGCTGTATATATATATTTAAATATATAATTTGTTTATTTTTAAAAATAGAGAATCCTTCCCCCCCACCCCCCCAAAAAAGGTCTTGCTATGTTGCCCAGGATGGTCTCAAACTCCTGGCCTCAAACCATCTTACCACCTTGGCTTCCCAAAGTGCTGGGATTACAGGCATGAACCACCATGCCCAGCCACCAAAGCTGTATCTTTAATAGGCCTTTCATTTCAGATAAGCACAGGGGATAATTTAGGTAATGATTTTGTCACTGTTCCTCAGACCACAGTGTCCCATTATTTCCTATTCAGTGTCCCATTAATTCCTATTACATCTTTACTACCTTCCCACCTTCAGATAACCAAACTCAGGTTTGGATTTTTGTGAAGATATGATGCCTGCAATCATTTTCAGTATTGGTCAGAGTTCTTACTTACCAACAACAGAATTCATGCTATCGGTTTCAACAAAGGGCTTATTAAATAATACCAGAAAATCACAAAATCTCTCAAATTGTCGGGTAACCAAAATCTATAGAGACAATGTAGCAGGACAAAGCCCAATCATAATTAGACTGTTCTAATTATTGCTCCATAGATGCTGCATTGAGAGCAATCTTGAAAAGTTAAATGCACACTGGTCAAAATTAAGTATGACTAGAGACTACTGTGTTCATGGAATCATCTGAATGATTGCCAGAATAGGTCCAAAAAGACAAATTTTGACAAAGAGTAGGATCTTATGTATATTCAACACATCATTCACCAAGGCTCACTTTGTGCTAAAGAGTTATAATTCAACCTGCCACAGAAGTAATTCGAAATGTAGGTTCTATGAGTTTTCTGATTTGAATCAGAGATAACTCAATGCTTTGCTTGAAGAGTTGTACACAGTGCACTGATCTGTTGTATCGTGTGGCTGTATGGAGTTGTAATTTTTGCTAAAGAGAGAAACAAATAAGTGATTTATACATGTCATCTACAGAAAAAAATTTCTTTCTCAGCAGAGAAGACCAACTGGCTATTTTGGGGGGATGGAGAGAGGAAGGCTAGTGTTATAGTTCCTCTAGATAGTCTTAATATTTCTCAGTGAATAATCCCACAAATGTGTGATTTTATTTGCTGTTAGCCTTTTGAAAATTCACTTATAAAGAACATTTTCTCATGCTAAAAACTGTCTTCAGAAATCAAAGTAATTACCATAAAACTATATTTTCAAAAATCAAAGAATTGAAGAATCAATTTCCAAATGGGACATTTGACTTAAAACTATGGAAATAAATTGACTTTTTTTTTTTGCAGTTTGTCTTTGTTAGTTAATATAGATGGTGTAAATGAATTACAGATGTGAGTTGTTGAACCACCATGTAACAAAGCACTGAAAACATTGGAACAAGGTAATTTCACAATATCCCTAGGGTTATCCCAAATATACAAATCAAAGACTATCATTTTTAGAAGCAGCTGTACTTTTGAATGACTTATTTCAATTATATAATCATGTAAATTAATATCACACTCAGGTAAAATACTCAGGGCCATAGTAAATTCTATATTGCACATTTTAAGTCAAAGTGCACGCTTAGATTCTGGCATCTTGGTGAAGAAGGAAAAGTATCAGCTTCTGTTTTTAAATCAAAGGTGTAATTATTAACAAATTAATTAAATAATATTTCCATTTTTCTTTAATTTTTTTTTTCTATTTCAAAATAGATCATTGATGTTTGCATTCAGATACATACTTACTATAATCATAGCACTTTGGGAGGCCGAGGTGAGAGGATTGTCTGAGCCTATGGGTTCGAGACCTGCATGGGCAACTTGGCAAGACCTCATCTCTACAATAAATCAGAAAACTAACCAGGCATGGTGGCGCACACCTGTAGTTCCAGCTACTTGGAAGACTGAAGCTGAAGGATCACTTGAGCCCGGCAGGTCAAAGCTGCAGTGACTTGAGTGTGTCACTGCACTCCAGCCTGGGTGACAGAGTGAGACTCTGACTCAAAAAAAAAAAGATACATACTTAAGTTCAAATTCAGAAAAAAAGTTTGTATTTTTACATGTAGTATATGATCTTCCTTAATCCAAACTATTATCACTAATATTATGACACCACCTTTTTATTAAAAGATAATATAGGATAAAGCATACGTATCATTTTTATGGTATATTTTCCTCCTGAGTCTGCTTGATATATAACTCTCCAGCACAACAAGAACTGGGTTTTGGTTTTTGACCAATTGTGAATTTTAAATGTTGCATTTATCCTACTTATATTTATTGATAGGACATATATACATAGTCTTCTTTTTATCTTATATTAAAATTAATAATGCTTTATTTTCTCTGATAGTTTATATATTATCTTTGATTTGCCCTCTTTCTCTTTCTATATATTTTTTCTGATAATTCGAAAGGTCTGCTTTTAGTTCTTTCGATTACTTTTATCAATTCATATATTATCCTGAGCTCTTTCATGATTTAGAAAATTTACAATGTCTGATGACTCCTCATGAAGTATGAAACATTTAGTACGCTTCTCTCTGTCCCCAATCATATTTCTCCTTTTGTTATTTTATTAGTTAACTTACACTGTTAATTTGTCAAGTTTTGCAGCAATGCATTCTGTTCTATGATCAAAATGTCTACATTGGTTAATTTATCTCCATTCATAAATGTATTCAATATTCACTCCCAGTCATTTTATCAATATTTCTTTTTTCTGTTAAACTATCAACTTTGTTTTGAAAAAAAAGTGTTCATTTTTATTTTACAACCGTTTTGTAGCATATTACTAACAACCTTTTTACAGAGCAGAGCAACAATCCTTTGCAGATTTGTACATAGAACATGTTTCACTTATCTTTAAGTGGAGCAACATTTAAATATTTGCAATGAAAAAATAATGTGAGAAAATGCATTCATTTAACAATTTTAATATGTATTTTTATGATTGTGTTTGCTAAATTCCTTTTTCTTTTTAAATTTCAAGATTTCCACTTTCATCTCTAGGTTGAATAGATTCTGTCATCCCATATATTTTGCAGAGACTCACGGTCTTCTCCCAGTTCAGTGAGACCTGGGGATGCCTGCCTTTCATCTATCAACTTGACTGAATATTGTGCCCAGAGGTGGAGCTCTCTTTCTCTTTGCCTTTTGTAGCTATTGCCACAGTTTCTTCTGTTATCAGAAGTCTGAATACAGCCTTTTTCCTCATGTAATGATTTATTGAAATGTACACATGAAGAATTTTTTGTTCTTAAATTCATAACTCAACTAGAACATGTGTTTATGTTGATAATCTGTGTACTTTTTCATATTACAGATTGCATTATTTCTTACATTTATGAAAGTTTTAAAAAAAATCTCTTATATATGAATATATTTCCTGCCTCATTGTCTTCTTTATCTACAATCTTTTATATAATTTCTTCAATCTCTTTTTCTAATTATGCATCTCCAGTGGTTGTCTTGTGTCTTTTTCTCTAGGCCAGTGATTTGATTTTCAGCTGTGATTGTTTTGTTCTATGCTGTTTTTAATTTGTTTATAATAATTTTATTTCTTTGAGTTGGAGACTCACTCCTTCAACCAGGCTGGAGTGCAGTGGCACGCATGCCTATGACCACCCCAGCTTGTGGCCACCCCAGCATCAGCCTTCTGGGCTCCAGCAATCCTTCTCCCTCAGCCTTCTGAGTAGCCGGAATTATAGACGCACGCTTCCATGCCCGGCTATTTTTTATTTTATTGTAGAGACGAGGGATCACCAAGTTGCCCAGGCTGGTTTCTCAGGCAATCCACTCCCCTTGGCCTCCCAAAGTGCTAGGATTACAGCCTGAGCCACCGAGCCTGTCCTTGTTTATAATTTTTTTTTTTTTTGAGTTGGAGTCTCACTCTGTCGCCCAGACTGGAGTGCAGTGGCCACTCCTGGCCACTGCAGCCTCGACCCACTGGGCTCTGGCAATCCTTCCACCTCACCTCAGCCTTCCAAGTAGCCGGAATTACAGGCATGCGCTACCACACCCGGCTGATTTTTTGATTTATTGTAGAGATGAGGTCTCTACCTGAGCAGGTACAAGTATTTTGCAAAACAGACATTGCTAAAAGGCTCTGGTAAGGATGCATGTAACAAAGTAGGAGGTATCACACTTCTAGACAATCAAACTTTAATATAAAGCTACAATAATCAAAACAACCTGGTATGGTACAAGAACAGGCACATAGACTAGTAGAACAGGACAGAGATTCTGGAAGCAAAGCCTCAATTCCTCAACCAACTCATCTTTGACAAAGCCTCCAAAACAACCACTGGGGAGAGGAGAACCTATTCAGTAAATGGTGCTGGGAAAACTGGCTGACCGCATGCAGAAGATTGAAACAGGACCCCTACCTGTCACCATACACAAAAATTAACTCTAAATGGATCAAAGACCAAAACGTAAAACCTCAAACTATAAGAATCTTAGAAAATGCAGGAGACACCCTTATGAAAATTGGAGCTGGCAACCAGTTCCTATTCAGAACCCTAAAGACCAATACCTTAAAAAATAAGATAGACAAGTGGGATCTCATCAAACTAATGAGCTTCTGCAAAGCAAAAGAAACCATCAAGTGAGCAGGGAGACAGCCCACAGAATGGGAAAAAATATTTGCCAACTGTATATCTGACAAAGGCCTGACATCTAGGATCTACAAGGAACTCAAACATGCCAAAAGAAAAAAAACAAACAGCCCCTTTAAGAAGTGGGCAAAATACATGAATAGACTCTTCTCAGAAAATATACAGGCAGCCAACAGACACATGAAAAAGTGCTCAGCCTCACTCATCATCAGAGAAATGTAAATCAAAACCACACTGAGATACCACCTAACCCCAGTAAGAATGGCCATCATTAATAAAACAAATAACAGATGCTAGCAAGGATGTGGAGAAAAAGGAACGCTTCTACACTGCTGATGGGAATGCAAACTCGTGCAACCTCTTTGGAAGACAGTGTGGCGATTTCTGAAAGAACTAGTAATTGACCTTCCATATGACCCAGCAATTCCCCTATTGGGAATATGCCCAGAGGAAATCAAATCATTCTACAAAAAAGATACCTGCACACATATGTTTGTTGCAGCTCTATTCACAATAGCTGTTGGGAGCCGGCCATGGAGGCCCACTGAGCATTAGGTATCAGGAAAGGCCGTTGACCCCAAGATCACTAGGATGCATTCAGGAGCTATTGACCCCATTTCCTCCCCCTTTCTACTCAGCACTAACCAGATGAAGCTCCTGTGAGCTCAGAACATAAAAACTCTAAGACCGGGATGAACACAAGCTAACTTTAGAAGCTCATTGCTCTCATTCTTCCACAAACTGCAGTTTTGGCTTTCACACAACTTATAATTCAAACTCGGGTCACATCTAAGAGCCTTAGTATTGGTCACAGGCTTCTGGGTCATGATCTTAGGATTTATTGAAGTTGAATAAATGGAGTAAGGTTTCATCGATTAGGTTATGGGATTATACCTGAAAGAACATCCGGTGGGTGGGGAACGCCCTCACATATATATATAAACTGTGTATAAAAGACAGTTGCAATTCCCATTAAACGGCTTCTGCACTAGACTGGAGTCCAGTCTCTTTCTTTCTCTCTGTCTCTCTCTCTCTCTCTTTCTCTCTTTCTTCTTCCCCCCAATCGCTGATGCCATCTCCACCTTTGGGGTACCCTGAACCCGGCTGGAGCTGGACTCCGGCAAGTGGCGCCTGAACATGGGACCTCAAGGTAAGCCTTCTTTGTCTTTTTGGGGATGGATAGGACCTCACCCAGAGTGCCGCGGACCCCTCTGTAGAGACAGGCAGAGCAAGAAGGGTGAGCAGTTTAAGAGCCATGATAGAATCATGGGCCAGAATGAATCTAAAGAAAGGAACATGTCTACTAGTATTTTGAACATATTGTCCGATAGAGGAACCAATTGGCTTGCCTTTTGCATTTTGTATGCCTTAGCTTTATGGAATATTATCTGAGATGCTTTAAATCCACAGCACGATTTCTCTAAAATTCTAGCCAAAAATAAAAACACTTCCCTGCTGGCCATAGCCTTGGTGCCTCCTTTAGACGGTGAATTTTTCCCTGAGGAAGAAATGGAGTTGGAGGAGGAAGTGATTGGGTATCATAAGCGAAAAAATCCTGGTAATGTTGCCAAGGTACCTCCTCCCATACCCTTTATTAGAAATAAGGTGAAAACACCGAAATTCACACCTGGGTATGTGTCTCTGGCTAATATAGGTATGCAGGGAGCCAGAAAAAAGGTTGAGAAAGAGGGAGATTTTACCTTGTCTTCTTGCTTTCCAGTAATTTACATGGAAGAAGGCACAGTAAATGAGGCACCTCACTGGGAGCCGCTACCATATAAATTAATTAAGGAACTTAAAGAGGCTTGTACTCGGTATGGTCCTATGGCTCCTTATACTATTACTATTATGGAACAATTTGCCACTCGCTGGATGACACCACAAGATTGGCAACAACTTGCTAAAAGCTGTTTGTCAGGAGGAGCCTATTTACTATGGGAAACTGAATTTGAAGATCAGGTAAGGATCCAGAGGGCTGTTAACCAGCAGAGGGATCCAAATCAGTTTCATATTTCTAGCAATATATATAGGAAAAGGATTATACGAGTCAGTTGACAGTCAACTAATCTTACCCAAGGAAGTTTTACTCCAGGTAAATTCTTGTGCAAGTGAGGCTTGGAAGAAGTTACCTATTAATTCTACTCAGACTACCTCACTATCTGATCTTAAGCAGAAAACAGATGAAACTTACGAGGAGTTTCTCTCTAGACTTGCAACGGCAGTAAATAGAGTGATCCCTAATGCAGAAGCAGCAGATATCCTTATTAAACAGTTGGCTTTTGAGAATGCTAATAGTACTTGCCAAGCTTTGATTAGACCGATTAGAAGAATAGGACAATTAACTGATTATATCAGGCAGTGTGCTGATATTAACCCTGCTGTTATGCAGGGTATGGCAATAGCCGCCACCTTGAAGGGAGAAACTTATGCACAATTTATGCAGGGAATGCAAAATGGTAACAATAGATCAAAAAACAGCTCAGTTTTAACTTGTTATAACTGTGGGCAGCCTGGCCATATTAGTAGGAACTACCCAGCTAAACAAGGTTGCAGGAAGCCCTGATGCAACAGCCTAATGAGAGCTCTCGACCAAAGTATCTGTGTCCTAAGTGTCAGAAAGGATTTCATTGGGCTAGGGATTTCAAATCCAAATTTCATAAAAATGGCACTCTGTTAACTAAACAACGATCTATGGTGCCGATTTCAGGAAATGGGCAGAGGGCCGGCCTCAGTCCCAAATAACAATAGGGGCAGCTTCCAGCATGAACCCGTTTGTTCCCTTTATCCCATCTCAGAACTCATCAGAGCCACCCCAGGGAGCACAGGACTGGGCCTCCATTCCTCCACCACAACAATATTAACTCCAGATGTTCCAGTTACCCCAATTCCAATGGGAGTGAAGGGCCCTCTCCTGGATGGAATAGTGGGTATAATATTAGGAAGAAGTTCCTTGTCTCTACAAGGAGTTTCTGTGATTCCTGCAGTGGTGGACTCTGACTACACAGGGTAAATCCAGGTACTTGTTGCTCCCCCTAGCAAAGCTGTACAATTTTATGAAGGTCAAAGAATAGCTCAGTTACTACTTGTACCCTATCATAGAATGGGCAAGTCTCTAACCGATAAGCCCAGGGGTGACTCTGGATTTGGCTTAAGCAATCTTGCTTTCTGGGTTCAGGAAATTACTAACTCCAAACCTCTAAAAGCTTTATATATTCAGGGAGTTAAAATTAAAGCCCTGCTAGATACAGGGGCTGATGTTTCTTGTATTGCTGGGAAAGACTGGCCGTCTTCCTGGCCAACACAAGTAGCCCCATCAGGACTCATTGGTATTGGTCGAGCGCCCTCTGTAGCCAAAAGTTCTCAAATCTTAAATTGGACAGATAATGAAACTTCAGGAACCTTTTGTCCCTACATCATTCCTTCCATCCCCATTACACTTTGGGAACGCAATATTCTTGCTCAAATGGGCATGCTTCTGTATAGTCCAGATGATAAGGTGTCAGTGCAAATGCTACAAATGGGATACGATCCCTTAAAGGGGCTTGGAAGGAATGAACAGGGCATAAAAGGACCTGTTCAGATTGTAGAGAGGAAAGACCGATCTGGTATTGGCTTTGCAAATTTGCCCTAGGGGCTATTGTTCCTGAGGCTGCTGATCCCATTACCTGGAAAGATGATAAACCAGTTTGGGTGGAACAATGGCCCATGCCTTCAGAGAAACTTAAGGCAGCAAGAGAATTAGTTCAACAGCAGTTGGAGGCTAGCCATATAGAGCCTTCTACCAGTCCTTGGAATACTCCTATATTTGTTATAAAAAAGAAATCTGGAAAATGGAGACTTTTACAGGATCTAAGAGCCATTAATGTCACCATGGAGGCTATGGGTGCATTGCAGCCCGGGCTGCCATCTCCGGTTGCTCACAGGATGTGTCAACTCCTGTTTGGATTCCTGATTGATTTATTCCAAATGCCCCTGCTAACCTGAAGACTGAGACAGGTGGCATGGACCCTGCAGACTCAAAGGAATAGATGTGGAGCAATGCCTACCAACCATTAAGAAGAGGAACTGTTTTCTTTGCATAAGGAAGCATCATTACATGCTGAACAGGATTTGCAACACTCGGCTAAACAAGAATTGCACCAGCCACCCTGCTAGCCAGAGGAAGGAGGAACACTGACACACCAGATGAGAGAACTTTCATTGCAGAACAAAAACTTCCCTCTCAGATTATCCCAAAATCAAGACAACACACTATCAGATGCTGTCTAAAAACTATAGCAACGTTTTCAGTGTTCATTGTTCCCAATTACCAGCATGGGAGCAAATAGAATTTCTGGAAGAAGAAGCAGGAGATATGGTAACTTCACAACATGCTAAAAATGTAAACAAAATAAGGGGTTTCACTTCCTTTGTCCTCTCCTAGTCCTCCTATAACTCCAATTCCTGCTTTCCCTACTACTCTTGTTTTTTGTAATCTGTTCTGTGAGTCCCTTCGCCTTTATCTGGGAAGGAAGGGCAGGCATCTACGGCCGTGGTGCCTAGCTCTGACTTTCAGTCTTTCTCTTTAACCTTCGGAGAAGGGGCAGGTGCCAAAGCCCACGGCACCTGTCCCCAGCCTCCAGTCTTTCTCTTTTACCTTTCTGAGAAGGGGCAGGTGCCAAAGACCATGGCACCTAACCCCAGCCTCCAGACTTCTCACCCCCCCTTTTTTTCCACCCACATGTCTCTTCTCAAGCGGGTGGCTCGGACAAAGGATTTATGAAGGAAGCTCTTATTCACCTCCCATTTGTTTCTAACAACACTGAGAAGGATTGGCTGATCATTTCACAAGATTCTGGATATCCAATATGGAGAGACTGTATTTATGACTCTAAAGTGGACTGTTTTTTACCCTGTGTAAAACTTGACCTTATACTTCAAGGTTAGAAGGGGAAAATCCCATCTCTGCTAGATGGCATATTAATGAATGGGTACCTCCAGTGTTAACATTGACCATAAAACATCAAAATGATGTTTATAATTTGTCTTGTAAACAAGTATATTAACTAATTGTTTAACTGATGTTTCTTATAAGGGATTTGTTGTTCTCAGACAGCCTCCTGTGAATATGGTGTAAAAACACTATCGGAAAAGATTTTTGGAGTTACAGCCTTAATAGCTACTTTTCAGCTGTAGCATTACCTAAGGAAGTACATACAGCTACGTTTGCTGATCGGTTGTCTAAAAACATTTCTATTGCCATAACTATTCAGGAAATCATAGACCAGAAGTTAGAAAGTAAGGTTAACGTTTTAGCAGTAGGACAAGAACTTGTGACCTTAAAAATAAAAGTGGCTCTCCAATGTCACTCTGAGTTTAAATCTGTCCATACTTGGGACAAAGTAACTTGGAATTTGGAACCATTCAGACCCGAGTATAGACCTTACTAAATTACATCAAGAAATTCAGGCATCATTTGCTAATCAAAAATCATTAATGTCTATACTCATCAATGTGGGCATTTGCAGAGCAGTGATTCCTTTGTTGCCGTGTTTACTCCCAATCATCTTCAGAGTGCTAAAGAAGAGCAATACGGAGTTTCATGGTTTCATGCTAAAAAATAAAAAAGGGGGAGATGTTGGGAACCGGCCATGGAGGCCAATTAAGTGTTAGGGATCAGGAAGGGCCATTGACCCCAAGACCACTAGGATGCATTCGGGAGCTATTGACCCCATTTCCTCCCCCTTTCTACTCAGCACTAACCAGATGAAGCTCCTGTGAGCTCAGAACATAAAAACTCTAAGACCGGGATGAACACAAGCTAACTTTAGAAGCTCATTGCTCTCATTCTTCCACAAACTGCAGTTTTGGTTTTCACACAACTTGTAATTCAAACTTGGGTCACATCTAAGAGCCTTAGTATTGGTCACAGGCTTCTGGGTCATGATCTTAGGATTTATTGAAGTTGAATAAATGGATTAAGGTTTCATTGATTAGGTTATGGGATTATACCTGAAAGAACATCCGGTGGGTGGGGAACGCCCCTCACCCACCAGACTGTGTATAAAAGACCAGTTGTAATTCCCATTAAATGGCTTCTGCACTAGACTGGAGTCCAGTCTCTTTCTTTCTCTCTCTCTCTCTTTCTCTCTTTCTTCTTCCTCCCAATCGCTGACACTGTCTCCACCTTTGGGGTACCCTGAACCCAGCTGGAGCTGGACTCCGGCAAATAGCAAAAATATGGAACCAAACATGTTGCCCATTGAAGCTGGACTGGATAAAGAAAATGTGGTACCATACACAATATTATGTAGCCATAAAGAAGGACAAATATATGGACTTTGCAGCAACTTGGATGGAGTAGGAGTCTATCATACTCAGTGATCTATCACAGAAACAAGGAACAGAGTACCATATGTTCTCACTCATAAGTGGATCTTGAACAATTATAATACTATAAAAAAGCGTTTGGCAGTACTGGGAAATTATTGGGGGTGGGTGGGATTGGCAGTTGAGGGAAACTGCTAGGGGAGGGAGGGGCATACCTCATCAACGAGTGTACCTGCATAATCAGTGTTTGTATACCTAACCCTAAATTGTACCCTATATCTTTATAATTTTTTTAAAAAGGATGCATGTAAATAGTTCTTTCCAAAGACCATCCTATTAGATTAAGAAAAAGAAACACCATGATAATATAGACTTCATTTGCTTTATAAGAGATGGCAGGTTGGATGACTTTTTAATATGTCAACTTGGCTAGACTATATTACATTTCCCAGAATTCCCTTTCCTGTGTGTTGTCAGTTAGGGCGGGTCACCGGGAACATTTTTGTGGGAGATTCAGAGGATAGAAGTGAAGCAGCAGCCATTTTGTGGCCTAGGCAGGTTGTTGCTTGTCTGCTGGCTCATGGCATGAGGCAGAAGCCAGGACTGCCTCATGGTATACTGTCTTTCTCCAGCATCACTGTCTCTGATTCCTGGGCCAGCCGTGTTTAGCACCATGATGAAAGGCCTTTGTTTCTACAGGGCATGTATTACCTTAAGGTATGAGGCAACTAGGAATGACATGTTGGTCAGTCTGTTCTCGTGGGCTCCAGTTAGTATTTGTGAGTTTGGACTTGTTCTTGCTCTTCCCCACTTGACACCAATTTTTCTTTCCCAACTTTCTGCCATGTAGAGTTCCAGTATCAGGCGCAAAGTTAACAGCCTTACAGAGAATGCTTAACTAGCTCCCAAGTCGATAAGACTGAATATTTGTACCAAATTCCCTTTATCTAATCTATCTATCTATCTATCTATCTATCTATTCTAATAGACCTTTTCTGAATATACCATGGTTGATACAACATTCTTTTCATTTATTTATAGATGTATGACTAAAATGTCCTTCTAAGCTAAATGCATTGTATATAACAAATGTATTCATTAAATTAAATATTTTTTACTTTATCACTTTCACTTTGGACCCAGCCCAATGACTTTTCCTTCTTATTCTTCTAGAAACATCAGGAACATTTGACACTGTTGATCTTGATTTTAAAACTCTGTCTGCATTTTAGGTATTAATTTCCCTTTGGGTTTCAGAAAACCCTCACTAGGACTGATTTAAACACTGAGGAAAAGTTATTTCCCATTTTCCTGGAGCACTCTGTCTCTAGAGTACTTAATTAACTAGTCAGTGATGTGATCCAGAACCTAGATCCCTTCTACTGTCTACTATGTTATCCTTGAGCTACTTTTCCTCAACACTACAAGATGGCTGCTGCACTGCCAAGAGAAATAACAGGCAGCAGAAGAGGAACTTCACTTCCCATGTGCCCTTCAGCAGCAGAAATCTTTCCCAGAAGTCCCTATAACAGGTTTCCCTTCACAATGCATTGGTCAGAACTTTGTGTGTGTATAGTATGTATACATCATTTATATACACTAACACAACTATATATAATATATACACATACTTGTACTTATATATGCATATGTATGTGCATAATTATATATAATATATACACATGTGTGCACTTATATACTATATTATATATATTACATAATGATAAAAGTTCTCTGGTGATCATATGTGAAATATTTCTTGGGCCACTCTGCCCATATCCCTTGCCAATCTATGGCAAGAAAAATGAAGCACAATGATCAGCTTAGATCAATTAAAATTTACCCCTGAAACTGGGGGTATCTCACCCTTCTCAGAGTG
Organism: Cephalopachus bancanus; assembly: GCA_027257055.1. Lineage (NCBI taxonomy): Eukaryota > Metazoa > Chordata > Mammalia > Primates > Tarsiidae > Cephalopachus > Cephalopachus bancanus. The sequence continues at coordinate 6,527,251 of JAPVLO010000024.1, read as the reverse complement.
AAATGAGCACAATGGAATAAATTGGCACTTGGCAGCAACAATAAAAGGGAAAAATGAATGAAAGGGAAACATGCTCCAGTGAGGCAAATATTAGTGACTGCACATAGCAGATGTTTTGCCTCCCTTATATTTCAGTAGATTATTTCCACACCATTATCAATGGTGACTTCTCCTGAACTCTAGAATACTGTTTTCAGAGGCCCTTTGGACATTACCACCAGCTGTCTTCTAGCACCTCAAACTCTGCTTAATTTTTTATCAATGTATCTTCCTTCTTCAAGCCATCTCTCCTCACCTCAGTTTCTGCCTAAGCTATTTTCTGATCAGAAGAATTTCAGTTAATTATGGTCTTTCTCTAACTACAAATGGTGTGACAACAAGACACAGAATTAAAACACTGCCTCACCTAGACTTCTTCAGTAATTTTAGCATTAGGATGTTATTTAGGATTAGAATACCACTGTGGCATTCAAGATTGTCTTATGCTATTCTAGAAAGAAAAGGGCAAGAGTAAAGGTTTATTGGTGGTTAGTTGCTTTCAGAAAGCAAGGTCTGATTATCTACGTCTCTTTGCCCTGGCCCTCTTACCTCTTTGCTCCATTCCAATGAACTTCTTTCTATACAGAATGTTTTTTGAAACTGTCACCTAGTCTCTCAACTCCAGAGTAGAGAGGGTTCTAGAGTATTTTTTCTATTTTAATTCTAGCCACTGACGCTATAAACTGTCAATATTAATAGACAAGTTATTTAAGGAAGTGATTAAAATTTTAATTATGTAATGAATATTAATTGTATTTAAATGTTTGATGTGTTATAATAAATAGCATTAATAAAAATATGCTGATCTTTTAATATTGCTGACAAATCTCGAATTGCTCATGCACAGCTGCTGATAATTAAGAGAAAGATTCTCTAGTGATCATATTTGGAATTCTGTTTGGGCCACTCTGCCCACATCCTGTCTCTGAAACCTGCTCTCTAATCACAGAGGAGACTCATGGCCAAGTTTGTTCTTGTAACTGTATTTTCAGGGTTTTCCAGATAAAAAAAGAACCCCCCCATCTCTATCTCGCTATATAACTCACTCTATATATGTAATCTCTTTCATATATATATATATATATATACATATATATATGTATATATATATATATATATGATTATAATTCATTCATTCATTCATTTCAAGGAATTTACTCATGTGATTGTGGAGGCTGGCAATTCCAAAATCCATAGGGCAAACCATCTAGAACCTTCAAACTGGAAATTCAGGTAAAAGTCGATATTGCAATCTTGAGTATAATCTACAGGGTAGGTCAAGCAAGCTGGGAATTCAGGCAGGGTTTTCTATGCTGCAGTCGGAGGCAGAATTCTGCTGCTTCAGGAAACCCGAGTCTTGGCTCTCGAGGCCTACAACTGGTCAGATGAGGTCAATTCACATTACGGAGGATAATCTGCTTAGTTTAAAGTCTACTGAGTTAAATGTTAATCTCATCTGAAAAATAGCTTCACAGCAACATCTATACAGGTGTTTAAACAAATAATCGAGCACCACCAAAGCCTAGCAAAGTAGACACATGAACTTTTTTTTTTTTGAGTTGGAGTCTCACTCTGTCGCCCAGGCTGGAGTGTAGTGGCATGCTTGTGGCCGCCCCAGCGTTGACTTGTTGGGCTCTGGTGATCCTTCCGCCTCAGCCTTCCAAGTAGCTGGAACTACAGGCGCATGCTACCATGCCCAGCTAATTTTTTATTTATTGTAGAGATGAGGTCTTGCCAAGTTGCCCGGGCTGGTCTCGAACCTGTTGGCTCAGACAATCCACTCACTTCAGCCTCCCAAAGTGCTGGGATTACAGGCTGAGCCACCCACATAAAATTAACCATCACAGTGATGCTGCCACTCCCCAGACACAGCTAACATGGAAAGTATGGACACTTTAAGCTGGATAAATCAGGTTCTCTCTCATGGGAGTTTATTATCAGGGACTAAGACTCTTGTGGGTTTTTCTGATCCCTTGACCTAAAAAGTTACATATTGGTAATGTTCAAAGGAACATAAGATGGAAACATATACAGAGAGAAGCTGGAATAAGAGACCATGAATCCTCAGAGTAGCCTGGCAAGTTATCTTGTATAGTTTGGCTATATTTCCTGTTCTCAAATTTTGTGACATATCAGATTTATCCAATGAATCCTTTTCTATTTAAGTTACTTTGAGTGAGTTTTTTTCTTTACCCCCAAGTCATCAATGGTATCACCATTTTCACCCGCCATTTTTTCCCCTCATTTTAGCAACAAGCCGTCAAAAGCAGCCAAGGAATTAATTAAGAAAAGAACAGAGGAGATTTCAGTGGATGTAGTTTCAGAGCATTAATTTCTGATCTTGGCAAGAGAAGTCTCAGCCAGGTGAAGAAAATTACTTCAAATGGTTTTGATTGAAGGAAGCATGTGAGGTGAGGAAATAGAAAGTGTGACTATAGGTAACTTTTTCAATAAATTTTAGATAACTTTTCCAAAAAGTTGATGGTGAAGAGGAGTGAAAAAATTTTTTAGGTCATTAGCTACAGGAGTATGTGGAGTTCTAGGAAGATTTGGGGGGTGGGGTGAGTGGGGATTGTTTTAAGGAGAAACAGATACTTGATATGTTTTGCTGGTGGAAACAATTTAGTAGATAGGGAAAAAACTGATGATGCAGAAGAGAGAAGGGATAATTGCAAAGATGAAGCCTTTGATAAAGGCTAGAGGGACCAAGTTTGAGAGCACTCAGGGAAGAGTTGGTCTTTGACTGTTACTCTCTATAGTAAAAGAAGGAAAGGCAGCGCATGAGTATGATTGCATGAAGCCTGATTGTTTTGTTCAAGACTGCATCTCTTTTCTCAGTTCATCACTTGAGAAAGAGAAGAGGGAGAGGATGTTAGATCAAGATGAAAACTAGTGAAATGTGTCAGAGAATGGGGAAAAAAAAACACTTAAGAAGATGACACTGCTGTGACTGAATAAATAAAAATGGATAAGATACCCCAGCAGGGATTCAATTATTGCAAGATCACAGCAGGTGATGGGTGAGATAAAATTCTGATAAATAGTTTTCTCAAGTTGCATCATTCCCTACTTATACCACTAAACCAACTAGAAGTACCTTCTAGTTATTGACAGTGTCAGGCCATGAAATCTCTAGGGACAAAGATGGGCAAGGAGAGAGAGAGACTTATACAAAGGCAAGCCTTCACAATTACACCAAAAATACTATGAACTTATGGGTTAGGATTGGATTTGACTAATAGAGTATCTACATCATGTCTTGAAATCCTGAGCACCATCTGAATATCTCTGGAAAGCAAAAATCTTGCTTGGTTTGCATCAAATCACAATTATTAAGGGCAGACGAGCTGTTTTTTTTATGGTTCATTGAGTTGTCAAATCCTAATTCTCTCTCTGTCTCCATTTTTTTTTTTATTTTTCCTTTTTTGAGTCAGGATCTCACTTTGTTGCCCAGGCTGAAGTGCAATGGTGCGATCATAGCTCACTGCAGCCTCAAGTGAGACTCAAGTGATTCTCCCCCGATGTCAGCCTCTGGGTAGCTAGGCCTACAGGCATGCATCACCATGCCTGGAGTTTTGTTTTGTTTTTTTGTAGATATGAGGGTCTCACTATGTGGCCCAGGTAGATCTCAAGCTCCTGACCTCATGCAGTCCTCCCTCCACAGCCTCCTAAAATGCAGGAATTATTACAGTTGTGAGCCACTTTACCCAGCCCAAATCCTAATTTTCAAAATCCTTTTATTATATCCAGATTTCATAACATTTGCTATTTGTTTCACCCAGCAAGAGGAAACGAAATTCCTGTCTCCCAAATGCCACGTCCAAATGTGTATCTAATGTGTTTCTGACTTTTAACCACCAGAGGGGAGTATGAGCCCATGTATTAAACCAAACCACAGACCAGTCTACCTGTTTTTTTCCTTCTCAAAACCTTTTTCCTACCAGTCAAGTCTACTTTTGACAACTCCCCAAAATAATTTCAAAAACTATGAGTCTCCTTAAGAAATCTAAGTTACACCTAAAATTGTTCAAGATAGAGGCATAATTTTTGTACAACAAAGGATAATAATTTCAGGTAGATTTTTATTTATTTATTTATTTTATTATTTATTTATTTTTTTGAGTTGGAGTCTCACTCTGTCGCCCAGACTGGACTACAGTGGCCGCTCCCAGCCACCACAGCCTCGACCTGCTGGGCTCCAGCGATCCTTCCGCCTCAACCTTCCAAGTAGCTGGAACTACAGGCGCGTGCCACCACACCCAGCTAATTTTTTGATTTATTGTAGAGATGAGGTCTCACCAAGTTGCCCAGGCGGGTCTCGAACCCACGGGCTCAGGCAATTCACTCACCTCAGCCTCCCAAGTCATGGGATTACTGGCTGAGCCACCAAGCCCGGCTTCTGGTAGATTTTAAATGTTGACATTTAAAGCTAAAATTGATATAGCACTTTTTCACATAGCCAGTGGAATCTAAATATCATAGTAATTTGATACAACTGTCCATTTAAAAATTAAATGGTGGGACGTGGGAGGGGGAAGGGCCTCAAGGGATTTGAGCTTTCTCTGGTTGTGCCCCCTCCTGCCCTGCCTAGTTTCATCCTTGTATTAAGTAACTAAACAACACCTTCTTAAAACCCTAAATATATACATATAAACAAGATTTATTTAGCAGTTAAAACATTTGCGTTCATCTATTTTCTTCTTAACCTATATATAAATTTTATTTTCATCACAAAATATACACCTGTAGGGTTATTTTGATGAACTTATACTTCTCTGCAACAAAATAGGTATAAATGGAAATTATTATAAATATATAATTAATCAAAATAGCATAATTATTAAACCTAAAAGGCAAAGTTGTATTTTAAATATAGATATTAATGAAATGCACAGGGATGGATTTACTCTAGAATGAGTCATAACTCAGCACCAATACTATTACTATTACTCTGACAAATTTGATCACATATGTAGATGGAAAAGGAAGGAGTTTTGCTCAATGTCATAAAACTTCTTGAACTCTTCTCTTGTTTACACCAAAAGTCACATTGTGATGGATCATCAGAAATATTTTAATAATATCTTACCTGATGACTGGGTTAGAACTACTGACTATTTTTTGGTAAGAAATAACTGAAGACTACTTGATTTGCAAAACGACTATTACCCATGCATTAGAGTCATTCACTTGCCCAAACAGTTTTTGTTGTTGTTGTTGTTGTTGTTGGAAAGCTCACTCTGTTGCCCAGGCTGGAGTGCAATGGTACAGTCTCAGCCACCGCAGCCTCTACCTACTGGGCTCAGGTGCTCCTTCCACCTCAACCTTCCAAGTAGCTGGAACTACAAGCCCATACCATGCTTGCCTAATTTTTTGATTTGTTGTAGAAATGATGTCTCCCCATGTTGTCCAGGCTGGTCTCAAACTCCTAAACTCAAGTGATCCTCCTGCTTCAGTTTCCCAAAGTAGTGGGAACACAGGTGTGAGCCGCCATGCCCGGCCTCCAGCAGTATTTTGAATTGTCTCATGGTTTGATGTTCCAGAGATTTTTCAACTCAGGGAACCATTCATGGTAAGATTAGTGATAGGTGACAGATATGCATTTCATTTGTAGACTGAGAGAAGAAAATGGAGTGGGCAAGAAAACCTAGCATTATCCTCAACCCCAGAGATAGCTTCAGGCATCAATTTTAAGAAACACTAAATATAAAAGATGAGGATCTGGAAATCATGTGCACATACCCCTTGGAAAGTATTCATGTAATCCCCTTGGAAGATCATTGACCCAACTAATTTAAAAGAAAGCAAAACAAGACCACAGGACTTTTCTCAACTTTGGACTTTTGACATCAATTGAACTGGGTATATATGATAAAGATTGAGTACAAGTATGTAAGCCCCAAATTTAATTTTTGTCTAAATAACCATACAATTATACAGATCAAGGAAGAAATGTCTTTCTCCAAATTGATTTTATGATTTGAAATGTTTATGAATCCGTATCTTCTAATTCTAATTAATATCATCATAGATAGGACTTGGTATTTTACTAGCTATTTAAAACACACTTTTTAAAAATTGAAATTAATCATACACATAATATAGACAGAGCTTTTGTATTTTCCACAAAGCTTTAATGAAAGAGTACAGTCTCTTGCCTCCCTCACCACACCCCTAGCATTGTCTACCTCCTTTTTTAAGTCCCTTGATCCTTGTGGTTTAACTGATTGATATCTATATAAAAGGTATCTACTGCTGCTTCTCAATGTTACCGTTTTAGGCATTAACTATTAACTTTCAATTATGAAAGATGAGGATCTAATTCAATTCTACCTCCATCTTTCCCCCACACAGAATTCCCATGCCCCATCTTTCCTGTAGAGATACAACTTTAATAAGAAAAATGTTTTTGCATGATGACGACTTTGTAAACATTGCTGCTGGGCCATGCTGTATAATCTGATTACGGTTTTTAGCTGGCATGGTATTTCCTCTTTCTTGGAATTTGTGTTTTGATTTTTACTTAGTTTCTATGTACTTAATGTAATTCCAAACTTTCCCTAATTATGTAAATCTCCAATTACTATATTCAAACACATTAGGTACTATATCAATTTTGTCTTCTTTGGGAAGTCTCTTTCAGAGTCTTCTGACCATTCCCCTCCAGGTCTGGTGTGCCTCTAGCTTGCTGTACAGCTACATCTTTGGGATTTTCCTTCACCCCACGACAGGGACTCTCTTGGCCTCCTTCCTGTTTGGATCCTCTGATTCTTGGATCTCACAATTTCCTCCTTCGTTTATTTCCTAATTTTGGTGGAACACATTCTCCAGCAGCATTCTATGAAAGGATGAATAGGAATTAAGTTTTTGAAAGCCTAAAGATGTCTCTTTTCTAATCTCCAATTTAATTGACAATTGGGCAGACTTTAAATACTAGGTTGGAGAACATTTTTCTGTTTTTCTAATCAATGTGTTGTCTTCAGGAAGATAGTACAGTGAGGTTTTATATATAGGCAGTTTTAAAAATCCTAATCTTTGTTTCATTTGAATTAGAAAATTACATTTGTGCATCACTGAGAATGGAGCAACTATTTGATAACAATTTCCCATGCTTATATTGAACATGAACCTGGGAGCTAAGGTGCTTACTGAAAATGACTTTCATCACTTTGTTGGACACAGTGTAGATGAGTTATCACACTAAAACAACAAGAACAACCATGAAAACCTCTGAGGCTTACATGGGGTAAACCTACAGGGGTAAAATTATAGGTTTCAGTGCACTCTGGAATATTTCTTCACGTTTTCAGCATTTGGTGGGGAAGCTTAAAGTTTGCACAGTAATATATCATTGATTTAATTCTCAGGAATGGAAAAATATCAAATGCCTAAAAAGAATAACACTCAGCAATGCAATAATTCAAGTCACAATTTTGTCTTTTTAGGAAAATTTATATCTTATTTTCAACATACACACTTGTGAGATTTTGGTCATGAAGTATTAGATTCTGACTGTTCACTAAGGTAACATACTAAATTAAAAATACGATCTTTACTGGCATTTTGAGTGTCATGATGAAGTGTTTTAATTTAATCTCTCCTTTCTAAAACTCATGTGAGCAACCTTCCTTTCAAAAGCTAGGTTACTGTAGGAGGAAAAAGCACAGTCATTTACTTACTCATTTTTTCTTCATTTAACGTGAAGAAAGAAGTTATAGTCTTTACCACAATGTAATTATATTAATAACTTTCAAAGTTTTATTTAGTGCTGAATCATTTATGATCAGGTGTCGTATTTTCTACATAACTGTTTTCTGTGAATAAAGTAGTGTGTAAATTGACATTAATATGTACACGATTTTATTTGCAATTTACCTCTTTTCTTTCCTGCATATTCAGCTGGTGCATTTGAGTCACCCATTTTTAGTCTATGTCAGAGGTCAGTAAATTTTTTCTGCAAATAACCAGAGTTAATATTTTAGACTGCAGGCCCTATGGTCTTGTTGTAACTACAAGCCATGGTAGCATGAAAGCAACCATAAAAAATACAAAACAAACAAATGTGCCTGTGTTAAAAAACAAAAAAACTGATAACACTGTATTTATAGGTACTGAAATATTAATTTCATATAACTTTCACATATCAGAAAATATTACTCTTTTAAAGAAAAAACTGAAAAACATTAAAAGGCCAGAAACTGTAGCTTATGCCTGAAATCCCAGCACTTTGGGAGGCTGAGGCAGAAGGATCACTTGAGACCTGGAGTTTGAGACCAACATGGACAACATGATGAGCTGTAGTCCCAACTACTGGAAAGGTTGAAGCTGGAGGCTGGAGGGTTGCATGAGCTCAGAAATTTGAGGCTCCAGTGAGCTATGATCATGCCACTGCACTCCAGCCTGCGTGACAGAGTGAGACTCCCATCTCTAAAACATTTATTTATATATATCTGCTCTTAGCTGGTGATCTAATGGGGGGCCATAGTTTGTCAAACCCTGGACTGTATTATAGCTCAAAAAAGAAAACCAGTCAATCAAATGAAAAGACTGTTCTCACGTAGTCTGAGTTTTCAGTGATAAACAAATAAAAATCATCAAATGCTTCTACTTTATATGATACTTTATTTGATGCTAAATGATACTTTGACCATCATTGATTGTTTAATAGAAGAATGATTTATCCATCAGCACACAGAAGAAAATGATTCCACCTCCCCACTGCATACCATTTATACATACCATATCTAGCAGTATCATTTGTAAAAGAAATTTCATTAATGGCTTAATTTTTCTTTTTTCATTGACTGCCAAATAAGATTATTTAATTGTTGATATTCAAGTTTTATAATAAACTTGTTTATCTAAGTTTAGCTAATTTTATATTTTTGGCACAAATGGTAGCCAAAAAGATCCCAGATCAAGCTCAATAATTCTTTAAGAAAAATATGTATTTATAAGAGGACGTTTGTTTGGGGGAGTGAATTTTTTAAACTTGATTTATTTCTTTTATCAATTTTGGAAAATATTCAGCCACTATCTCTTTGAATATGCATGCTTCCATTTTAGCTAATATTTCCCACTGGAATTTATATTATTATATGATGGACCTGAAATTCTATCTTCCATATCTCTTAAACATTCTTAATTGTTTTATTGTAATCTATTTCAAGCATAAAACAGATGAATTATAGAAATCAATATAACTCACACTAGTTAGCTATCTTTGTCAAACCATAACATTTTCCATATAGATTTATTATACATTTTTAAATATATAGATATAATTATATATAGATATGCATATATGGATATGTTTTTTAGAAATGATAGACATAATTGAAATCTCCTGGATAACTTTTCTGAAACTATTCCCCTTCCTACCTCTCCAAAATTAACAATAATTTGTGTTTTAAATAATTTAAGGATAAATGATGGATAAATAATTTAAGGATAAATTAAGGATAAATATGTCCTTAAATTTTATATCAAAGTTTATCATTTTGGTGTGATCAGATGTATTGATGTTTTCTTCATGTAGCTTGATTTTTGTGGTATATCATTTAAAAAATTCTTACTCAATTTAAGGTCATAAATAGATAAGTATATTTTCTTTTAACATTTAAAAAGGTTTTTATTTTGATATTTGTCTTTAAACCATCTAGAATTTATTTTCATGTAGGGCAAGGTAAAGATATGATGTAAAATGTTTTGCATACAAATAAGCAGCAATTCAAGCATAATTTATTAAGTATTATTATTTTCCCACTGATTTGAATCATCAGCTCATCATATGTCAAGTTTCTGTCTACATGCTTGGGTCAACTTCTGGCCTCTCTTTCACTGGTTTATATTTCTAATTCTGAGGCAGTATAATATTGTTTTAATTGTTATGTATTATATAAATTATCAGTCCCTGGTAAGACATGTTGTTTGGATATGTTTTTCTTCCAAATCATTCTATTTTCTCTCCAATATAACATATAACATTCACTTTTTTTGGTTTTAAAATCTTCATAGCAATAAAGTAACAGGTGTATAAATTTGAATAAATATTAGTCTGTAGTTGGTCATTTATCTGCCTTCAGAAAAAAATTAAGCAATTGTTCATCGAATAGCCTAATTTTACATAGTGTTATAAAACTGTACAAGAACAGTCACTATACGTGAAATCCTCTAGGGTTACATGTAACTGTAGACAAGTATTTTAACCAATAGTGTACTGGGACCAGTGGCAGGGGATCAATTTTCCAATAAAATTTGCTTATCATATATTCATCATTGGACTTAATCACACTTTTCTTCTTGGTTGCTTGGGCAAAATTATTACACATGGGAGTGGTGTTCCCGTATATACTTCCACGTTTATTCTGAGTTACAGTATTTACATTACTATTTTTTATTACCTTTTTAAATCTTTAATGAACTGCTTTTGAGCTATAGATGTATTTTTTTGAATTAGGATAACAGTGAAAAATTCAAATGTAACAAATTGAAGTGATGATATCACAGTTGACTTGTGAACTCCAAGAGCCAAGAGATAATATTTCAGTTTCACCGAATGCTAAGCAAGCGTTTCTGATCAATCCAACCTCTAAAAGCTTAGAGATTATTAAAATATAATATTTTAGCAAAAAATATAATTAATCTTCATCTCAAATGTATAAAATATATATGAGCAATGGTTGTACGTTTTAAAAAGATTTTAATTGCTAAACAGGCTGAGAATTCTTCATAGACCTTGAAGGACAGGGTCTGAGGTAAATCCTTTGAAAAACACTGTCCCAAGTCATTTACTTCAAAGTGTCACAGCTTTGTACTGTGTTTCAGAGAAGCAGAACTTTAACACTCTGAAGACACATACATTGACAGAAGAGTTATTAACTTCAAATGTAGATTCTGAAATGTATCACCTCAAATTTCACTCTGTTTTTCAGGCAATTCCCTGCCATACCTCATCACATTATTCCTGTGCTTTCAGTGAACACAGCCATTGATCAAGGCATAGTCATTTTCATGACCTGAGAAGTTTGTTTGGGTGTTTTCATCATATTTTTAATTTTTTGAAGTAATCATGCTCGTGGTTTAAAAAAATGTAAAGTGCTAAAAGACTTAAAAACACATATACTGCAGTTCCCGAGACCCTTTTATATCTGAATCCTACTCCCCAGAAACAATCACTTCAAACTTTTAGCTTTTGTTCCTCTGATATTTACCTCTGTATTTCTATATATTGTTTTTTAATTCATTGATTTTAAGCATTTTTAATTAAATTTTTGTAATAGCAAATAACAATTTTTGCCCTCTTACATCCTTCCTCCAACTCTTTTTCCCAGTGTGTTCTATCACAATTTTTAGTTACATTCATATAGTGTGTATATTAGTATTCAATTGATTCTCTCCAATGAACTGAGTAGTGCACTATGTCTTTTCTTTTCTTGTATAACTTTTTCCCTCCAGGAATTGTCTCATGTTTTCATTTGCCTGGCATTCTTCAATATTCTTCCTCCAGATGTATTTTCAGTTCAGTTTTTCTGGGATTCCTGAGTTTCTAATCACATTCAGGCTTGATAGTTTAAATGGAAAACAACAGCAACGTTTCTCTCCCATTATTTATCACTTTGTTTTTCCATTCTACCCTCTTAAAGATTCCTAGACTTATTTTCAAATTCTTCTAATGAGATGTTTATTTCTATTATTATATCTATTTAATTTCTAAGAGCTCTATGTTTGTTCTTAGGATTTTAAAAAAACAGGATCCAATATCTTGGCCACGGATGTGATGTCTTCTGTCTGTGAGGATATACTCCCTGTATTGCCTCCACTTGCATGCCCACTCTCTCTCTTACCAAGGGAGGGGGCTGTCTCTTTTGGTGCAGGGGTGCTTGTTGATGTGCTGGTAATCCTAGGTCTCCCATTCATGTGTAGAGCACTCAGGACTCACTGAAATCTCCAGGTACATGATGGGTCTCGTTAACTCAGTTGTTGACATCACCATAGGACTGTGGGGAGTTCAGTTGTAATTTTTATTGGTTTTCCCCAACTGCAGTGTCTATCCATTATTTCTCTGGACCAGTTTATGAATAGAGATGTAGGGTTTTATTTCTTTAAATGCAATCTCCCTATATTCAACTTCCAGAGTCACTCAAACCTTTCTTGATGCTTGTTCCTCCAGTTTCTGAACCTTCTAGAAGTGCTACAGGGTAGAGTGACTTTATTCTCACTGGTACCTACTTTTATATGCCTTGTTTCTTCATTCTGGTAGATGAATGACCATCTCCTATATATTTCTGTCTTACACAGGGCTTAGGGAAATATAAATTTATCTTAATGTCAAAAATTAACTTTCCACTTCTTTTCTGTTCTTGTTTTGAGATGATTTTAAAGTGAACAAGGAGTCAAAAATTCTTTGCCATTTTGTACCTGGTAGTGAGGTTAGTCTTCTCTAAGCTGATGGTACCTCATTCAACCTCTGAATTTTCCAGAGCCAAACTCAAGGGTGCAATATCAGTTCAGGAGGAAAGGCATTTCAACCCAGATGTCCCATGAATTTCAATAATTCAAGAAGCTATTCACAGCATGCTGCTCTAAAAGCCTGAAAAAGAATTCTTGACAGAATCATGGAAAAACCGTTCCATGCTAGTTCTCAGGAATTTTGGAATCTTGGGTTACTTATTCACAGGCAACTAACAGTACTATTATGCAGTAAGATGAACGATATATCTGTAGGGATAGATTATTGGGAAAAAAAAGGTGAGTGACTAATGGTAGTTAATTCTCGTTATATCACACAAGGTAAAAGTTGTAGGAACACTGCCACCAGGGCATGTACAGACACTACAGACAGCTTTATAGTGAAGCATGGACAACCTCTAAAGACCAGTAGGAGAAGTAGTGTGGAGTAGCGAATCCACCCAGGCTTTTTAAAAAATGAAATTGCAGGGCATTTTAAGGTCTTTAAGAATTAAAAAGACACTTTAAAAAGTTGCTTGAATTAGACTGGACACAGTGGCATGCCTGTGATTCTAGCACTTTGGGAAGCCGAGGTGAGAGGATTGCTTGAGGCTAGGAATTCAAGAGCAATCTGGGCAACATAGCAAGACCCCATTGCTACAAAAAATTTTTTAAAAAATTAGCCAGATATGGTGGTGCATGACTCCAGCTACTTGGGAGGCTGAAGTGGAAGGATCGCTTGAGTCCAGGAATTGGAAGCTGCAGTGAGCCATGATCGCACCACTGCACTCCAACCTGGTGACAGAATGAGACCCTGTCTCTAAAAACAAAAACACTTAAATTTAAACATACCTGTACACACAAACAATCCTGAAACATTTAGCTCTGTTGAGAAATGAGAATATTTAAGTGAATTTTCCAGTTAACTTTATTGTTTGTAACTTGCCATATATTTTATATTCCAAAAGAATGTATGTAAATTAAAAGATATATGTGATAACAAATCTATCAACGTTTCAATTTTTTTTTTTTTGAGTTGGAGTCTCACTCTGTCACTCAGGTTGAAGTGCAGTGGCATGCTCACAGCCACTGTAGCCTCAACCTGGTGGGCTCAGGTGATCCTTCTGCTTCAGCCTTCCAAGTAGCTGGAACTACAGGCACATGCCACCACACCCGATTAATTTTTTGATTTATTGCGGAGATGAGGTCTTGTCAAGTTGCCCCGGCTGGTCTCGAATCCGTGGGCTCAGGCAATCCTCTCACCTTGGCCTCCCAAAATGCTGGGATTATAGGCGTGAGCTACCACTCCTAGCCAATATTTCAATTTTTAATTATCTATAAATGGATGATAGCATGGAGTAATTATGAGAACTAAATGAGTTAATATCTGTAAAGCACTTAGAAGCATGTCTAGCAAATGATAAATTCCGTATGAGTTTTCAAAACTAAACAATATAGCAGAAAGATATAAATTCAAAATAAGTGAGAAGAATGAGGCAAATTTTTAAAAAAGCATGAAGAAAAACAAAGTACACAAAATAATAAAAGACACATCGTGTCTTTGGATCACAATCTTGGCTTTGAGCTTTCTGATACCAAGCCAGGATAGGAAAGGTTATCAGTTATATTATTCACAGGGTCTGCAACTTAAAAATAAGAGATAGTAGTATTCCTCATATTAAGAATAGAGAGAAATGCTTCCCCAGGTCCAAATGTCTATTATTTCCGCCAAATTTCTCTCAGTGACTGTAGCAGCAGGTGTTTTGGGGCTGTGTCTCATCACTCATTCAGTCACATCATAAACAGTTCATTGAGTGTGATCTGGGGCTGCTGAGGACCCGTGTAGGGCCAGGCACTGTGGTTCAGCTCTGCACTATCTTTACAGCCTGGCTTAGTCTAGGAGTAACTTTAAGAATGTCATTAGGAATGAGTAGATAGCTTATCTTCCAGGCCTCTGTTATCCAAAATTAAAAACAAAAGGTAGGGGATGGGAGTTAAGTTAGTCACAAGGAAAGCACTTAATGTCTATTTAATAAATGAAAATTTTTTTCAGCCACTTTTATTGATAACTTTCCAAAGTGGGTAATACACCTTCTGCCCTCTTATTTGGTGAATTCAAAATATAATTTACCCTTTTCCTGATGACTCAGTTCCACTGTAATGAACATCAGTGTTGGCCTCAGGAGACGTTGAGATGCATAAGCCCGTCTGCTTCCACACTTTATTTTTAGAATGATGCGTCTTTTATTCTGAAGTGTGCTTTGAAGTTCTCTCTTGGCATTCAAATCCGTTGTCAGATTTATTTTTGCTTATTGCCAGTGTTCTCGCTTCTATCAGCCTTCTTTTTCTTTCTGCATGTTTGATGCTTTTCTTCTGGTTGAATAGGCAGTGGGTAAATAAGAAGTTGGTTGATTGGGCATGTAAAAATTGTGTCTCAAATAAAAGTAAATAAGTTCTGAGTAACGGCCAGAGAGAGCTACCTGTGTGTAAAATTCTGTAAGATTTATTTGGTAGTTCAGATATCTTTTTATCTTTCTGTTAATTTGTGGCTGTGTTCTGAATAGTTGAGTTTGCCAGGCAACTGAATGCAAGATTAAACAAATGCAAGAAACAAATGCAAGATTAATCTACACATGACACAATATTATGCTGCGTAAGGTGTCCAAGGGAGAGCTTTTGTTTTTTTCAATTTCATTTGTTTATTTTTATTTTAAAGATGTGGGGTACAAGTCAAGAGAAAGAGATTGTAGAAGTGCTGCTGGGAAAGTCTTCTTGTTAGACAGAATAGATTAGTTAAGCAAGAGCTCCAGGTGAGCGGGGACCAGAATAATCCAAATTACAGATTTGAGTCATCCAAAGGGAAGAGATAAAGGTGTTGAGGCCCAGGGCTTGGAGCTTAAATGCCTCACAAACCCATCTGAAACAGTGTTTGCTTGCCCTTGGAGAAAGTGTTTGAGGGTTAGTCAATACTTCTCTTTATCTTTTTCATATTCCATGGGAGGGGTGAAATGAACAAATGAACATTTTCTCCTTTCTTCTCTGCAATGGGGACGTATTGCCTCCAGTTTTCAGTTAGTGATTTTTTTGATTACCGTAAACATTTAAGTACCTGGAGATACTTGGGAATGGGACAGCAAAAGGAATGGGCAACATAATATAATATGTCCTTAAAGATTGATTTTCAACAGTATAAACAAGGATATCTGAGGTCAGCTTCATTTTTTAAGTGGGTCAGTGTAGTTCAGTCAGCTTGAAAGGTGAAATAAGATTCTCAAGATAACAAGAAATATGTAGCCTGTAAAGAAAAGCAAATCCTTGAGAATTTTTTTTTGATACCACTCCACCACCTCATTACCCAACATACTACTACTTAATCAGAAAAGAATACATTAAGATAATTTTTAAATCTTACAAATTTTACTTCACATTATCTACCTGTTTGGGTATATTCTTCCCATTTTAATCAGATAACCATTTGCTAGCAATTGAGCTTATTTATGCTGCTGCCAACTTGATTAATGAAATGGAGTGTTTGAAACACTGACCCATTTATTCCTCTAAAAAACAAACCATTAATCTTTGTTTCTGAAATTTTTTCCCACACTTCTACCACCTTGGTCCCTATCAAGTTCTCCCCAAATATCTAAATGCATCTCTTTTCTGTTAAAAAAAAAAAAAAGCTTCAAAGTGGGTGATCATTGCATTGTGCACTGGCTTGTTCAGTTTACCTAAAGGCCATGCAAAAACTACAGTATCTCTACTATAAATAAATTGCTGAAATTGAGGTCAGAGGTAGCCCAAGGAAGTAACCTTCTTCATCAAGCCACCTGAGCCCACTTCCAGCATTCATTGACCCACATTCGAAACACATGTTCACAATCGATTCAAAGTGCCCTCCTGTGAACCAGCCTCCTGCTACTTTCTTTGTAATCTCATCATTCAGAGAGCTTGGGGGTTCATCAGGCTTGTCCATATTGATAAATGGCAGCAAGACTTACGGTGGGTTGGAAGCTAGAAAAGGACACTGAATCTTTCTTTGCTTATGGAGACCCGGGAGGTGCAGGTAGTACCTCTGTTGCCTTGTATTAAAGGGTGAAGCTGGAGGAAGTTCTTGTCATAAAAAGTGATAACAGACTTTCTAATATCTTTTTTTATTCTCTCTTCCATGCCAGAATTTGATATTTACCATCTGGAATTTTTTTAGCACTGCCCACTAATTTATTATTTTTTACATTTTATTATTGTTATTTTTTAAATAAT
This sequence comes from Cephalopachus bancanus, assembly GCA_027257055.1. Lineage (NCBI taxonomy): Eukaryota > Metazoa > Chordata > Mammalia > Primates > Tarsiidae > Cephalopachus > Cephalopachus bancanus. The sequence continues at coordinate 6,510,502 of JAPVLO010000024.1, read as the reverse complement.
GTTTTATTTTAAATATGTGGGGTACAATTCGGGGTTGGGTATACAAATGTTCATTATGCGGGTACCCTTGTTGAAGTGGTGTGTCCCCTTTCCCCTAGCAGTTTCCCATTACTGCCAATCCCATTCCTGCCCTCCCCAGGCAGTTTCCCACTACTGCCAGTCCCTTTCTTATAGTATTACGATAGTTGTTCAAGGTCCACTTATGAGTGAAACATGTGATATTCAGTTCTTTGCTTCTGTAATAGATCACTCAGTATTACAGCCTCTAATTTCATCCAAGTTGCTGCAAAGTTCATAATTTTGTCATTTTCATGGTTGTGGAATATTCCATCGTGTATATATACCACATTTTTTAAAATCCAGTCCTCTTTCAGTGGGCAGCAGGGTTGGTTCCATGTTTTTGCTATTGTGAATAATGCTTCAATAAACATGCATGTGCAGGTATCTTTTTTATTATTATTTTTAACTGAACTGCATTTTTGAAAATTGACATATTTGCAGAGTACGTAGTGATGTTTCAGTGCACATAATGTATAGTGATCAGATCAGGGTAATTGGCATATGCATTACCTCATTTGCATTTATTATTTTTTCCATTGGGAACAATCAATATCATCTTTCTAGCTAATTGAAACTATATAGGCTGGGCTCGGTGGCTCAGCCTGTAATCCCAGGACTTTGGGAGGCCAAGGCGAATGGATTGCCTGAGCCCGCGGGTTCAAGACCCACCTGGGCAACTTGGCGAGACCTTGTCTCTATAATAAATCAAAAATTAGCCGGGTGTGGGAGCGCACACCTGTGTTCCAGCTCCTTGGAAGCCTGAAGCGGAAGGATCGCCAGAGCCCAGCAGGTTGAGGTTGCGGTGGTCGGGAGCGTGCTGCTGCACTCCAGTCTGGGCGACAGAGTGAGACTCCAACTTAAAAAAAAAGAAACTATATAATAAATTATTGTTAACTATAGTCATCCTACAACGGCATGGAACATTAGAGCGTATTCCTCCTATCTAGCTCTAATTGTGCATCCTTTAACACAACTCTCTCATCTCTCTTTGCCCCTACCCTTCCCAGCCTCTATTATCCTCTCTTCTACTTTTCACTTCTAGGAGATCCACTTTTTTAGCTTCCACATATGAGTGAGGATGTGTGGTGTTTAACTTTCTATTCTTGGCTTATTTCGCTTCACAATGTCCTCCAGTTCCCTCCATGTTGCTGTGAGTGAAAAGACTACATCTTTTTAAAAAATAGCTGAATTGCATCCCATTGTGTATATATACCACATTTTCTTTATCCTTTCATCTATTGTTGGACACCTAGCCTGATTCCATATCTTGGCTACTGTGAATAGTACTGCAATAAACATGGGGGTACAGATGTTTCCTTCATATACTAACTTATTTTCCTTTGAATAAATGCGCAGTAATGGGATTGCAGATATGGTAGCTCTATTTATAGTTTTTTGAGGAACTTACATGCTCTTCTCCATAGTGGCTGTACTAGTTTACATTCCCACCAACAGTGTACCCTTTTCCCTGCATCCTCACTAGCATTTGTTATTTTTTGTTTTTTTGACAGTAGTCATCCTAACTGGGATGGGATGATACTTCACTGTGGTTTGATTTGCATTTCCCTGATGATCAGTGATATTGAGCATTTTTCATATGTTCATTGGCCATTATTGTATGTCTTTTTTTCCTGAGAAATATCTGTTCAGATCATTTGCCCAGTTTTTCATCAGATTTTTTTTTGTGAATTAAGATATTTGAGTTTCTTGTATATTCTGGATATTAACCCCCTGTTGGATGGAAATTTGTAAACTTTTCTGCCATTTTGTAGGTTATTTGTAACTCTTTTGATTGTTTCCTTTGCTGTGCATAGTTAGTTTGATATAGCCTCATTTGTTTATTTTTGTTTTTGGTGCCTGTGCTTTTGAGGTCTTATATATAAAATATTTTTCCAGACCAATGTCCTGAAGCATTTCCCTTGTGTTTTCTTCTAGTAGTTTTATAGTTGTGGGTCTTACATTTAGAGCTTTCATCCATTTTGAGTTGATATTTGTATATAGTGAGAGGTAGTTTCTTTCTTCTGCATATAAATGTTCAGTTTTCCCAGCACCATTTATTGAAGAGACTGCTCTTTTCCTAATGAGTATTCTGGATGCTTTTGTAAAAAATCAGTTTACTATAGATGCATGGATTAGTATCTGAGTTCTCTATTCTGTTCCATTGGTCTATATGTTTGTTTTTATGACAGTAATATGCTGTTTTGTTTACTACAGCTTTATAGTCTATTTTGATGCCTCCAGCTTTGTTCTTTCTGCTGAGTATTGCTTTGGCTAAATGAGGTTTTTTTATGGTTCCTTAAAATGTTAAAATTCCACCCCTCTCATTTCTGTGAAAAATATCACTGGTGTTTTGATAGGGATTGCATTGAATCTGTAGATTGCTTTTGGTACTTTGTTCATTTTTATAATATTAAATTTTTTCAATCCATGAATGTGGAATGTCTTTCCTTTTTTTTTGATGACCTCTTCAATTTCTTTATCAGTGTTTTATAATTTTCCTTGTAGAGATCTTTCACCTCCTTGGTTAAATTGATTTCTGGGCATTTATATTTTTTTGTACCTATTACAAATGGGATTGCTATCTTGATTTCTCTTTTAGCTTGTTCACTGATGACATATATATATATATAATGTGTATTTATATGTGTGTGTATATATATGTTTACATATATAACTGATTTCTGTATACTGGTTTTATATTCTGCAACTTTACTGAATTCATTATCAGTTCAAACAATTTTCTCTTGGCGTCTTTAGGTTTTTCGAAATATAAGATCATGTTATAAAAAAAGTGGTACATACACACAATGGAATATTATACAACCATAAAGGACAAAATTATGAACTCTGCAGCAACTTGGATGGATTTAGAGTCTATAATACTGAGTAATCTATCACAGAAACCAAGAACTGAGTACAACATGTTCTCACTCATAAGCAGACCTTAAGCAATTATCATAATACTATAAGAAAGGGATTGGCAGTAGTTGGAAACTGCAGGGGGCAGGGTGGCATTGGCAGTAGTGGGAAACTGCCAGGGGAGTGGAGGCACACCTCATCAACAAGGGTACTTGCATAACGAACATTTGTATACCTAACCCTAAGTTATACCCCATGTCTTCAAAATAAATTTTTTTTCTTAAAAGATCATGTTGTTTGCAAGCAGGAATAATTTGACTTCTTACTTTCAAATTTGGATGCCTTTTATTTCCTTCTTTTGGCAAATTGCTCTGGCCTTTACTGTGTTGAAGTACTTTTCTCCTATATCTAGTTTGTTGAAAACTTTTATCATGGAGGGATACTGAATTTTATAAAATGGTTTTTCTGCATCTATTCAGATCATCATATTGTTTTTGTCCTTTATTCTGTTGATATAATGTATCACATTTATTGATTTGCATATGTTGAGCCATCCTTTCGTTCCTGGGATAAATATCCCTTGATCATAGTGTATTATCTCTTTGATATATTTTTGGATTCAGTTTGCTTTTATTTTGTTGAGGATTTTTGTATCTTTGTTCATCAAGGGTGTTGCCCCGTAGTTTTCTTCTGTGTGTGTGATAGACCTCATAGAATGAGTTAGGAAAAGTTCCCTCTGATTCAGTATTTTTAAATAGTTTCAGAAGAATTGGTATTAATTATTCTTTAAGGGTTCAATAGAATTCAGCATTGAAGTCATCAGTTCCCAGACTTTACTTCTCTGGGAGACTTTTTATTACTGATACAATCTTTTCACTTGTTATTGATCTGTTCAGCTTTTCTATTTCTTCTTCATTCAATCTTGGCAGGTTGTGTGTGTCCAGGAATTTATCCATTTATCCTCTATGTTTTTAAATTTATTGGTGTATAGCTATTCATAGTAGTCTTTAATGATCCTTTGTTTTTCTGTGGTATTCACTGTGGCATCACCTTTTTTGTTTCTCATTTTACTTATGGCTCTTCTCTCTTTTTTTCCTTAATCTAAAAATGGTTTGTGAATTTCATCTTTTCAAAATACCAAGTTTTAGTTTTGTTGGTCTTTTGTAATTTTTATGTCTCAATTTTATTTATTTCAGCTTTGATTTTTATTTTTCTTTTAATAATTTTGGGTTTCATTTGTACTTGCTTTTAGTTCCTTGAGATATATCATCAGGTTGCTTATTTTAAATATTTCTAGTTTTTTATATATATATAGGAAATGTACTATAAACTTGCCCTTTAATACTGCTTTTGGCCGTGGCTCAGCTTGTAATCCTGTGCTTTGGGAGGCCGAGGTGAGTGAATTGCCCGAGCCCAGGGGTTTGAGACCCGCCTGGGCAACTTGGTGAGATCTCATCTCCATAATAAATCAAAAAAATTAGCCGGGTGTGGTAGTGCATGCCTATAGTTCTGGCTATTCGGAAGGCTGAGGCAGAAGGATCGCCAGAGCCCAGCAGGTCAAGGATGCAGTGACCGGCATCGGCCCCTGCACTCCAGTCTGGGTGACAGAGTGAGACTCTAACGCAAAAAATAAAAAAATAAAAAAATACTGCTTTTGTTGTTTCTCAAAGGCTTTGGTATGCTATGTCTCTCTTTTCATTTGTTTCAAGGAATTTTTAAATTTTTCTCTTTAGTTTCTTTCTTTCCATTGGTCATTCAGGAACACGTTGTTTAGTTTTTATGTATTTGTATAGTTTGGAACAAATTTTTGAGATTTGTTTTGTGTCTTAACATATCGTCAATCCTGGAGAATGTTTTATGTGCTGATGAAAAAAAATATGTATTCTGCAGCTGTTGGTTTAAATGTTCTGTAAATGTCTGTTAATTCTATTTGGTCTATGGTGCAGTTTAAATCTGATGTTTCTTTGTTGATTTCCTGTCTAGGTGATCTGTCCAGTGTTGAGAGTGGGTGTTAAAGTTTCTAGTTACTATTGTATTGAGATATTTCTTTCCCATTAGACCTAATATTTGGTTTATATATCTGGGTTCCTGGTTTGCCATCTGGAATTTTCTAGGTGCTTGTTTGTCTTTTTAAGAAGACTAAACCATAAGAAGAGCTAGAAACTTTTAAGCATTGGTAGAATATTTCAGAGGTTTTCCAAGCCTAGCTGTTAAAATATGAAGAGTTGATAATAGTTTCCTGAAGTTAATTAATGTCAGTTGTTGTAAAAATTGCTCATAGTTCTCTTTTATATGGACCACTAGGGAAAAAGTGTTGAGACATTTAAAGTGACATTGTCTCTAATTAACAAACAAGATTCTTGAAGCTGTTTCTAGATGAATGCAGGTTACAAGACATTCTACTGAAAGTAAATTATATATTTTCTGCAACTTATTTTGATAGCCATTTGGGTGGGGGAGCCACTCATACTAAGGAAAGCATCAACCATCAGTGAGACTAATCCTAAAGAAGAGATAATTTTTATTTTTTTCTGCCTTGAGACATAGGTTGTAAATTCCAGGAAGACATGGTTTCCAGCTTGTATGCTTTTATGCAGCCTAAAACCCTTAACGATATCATGTAGCTGATTTCAATAGATTAAATTTTCTTGAATTGACGAAGAACTGAAAGGATGTAACACTCTAAGAAAAGTATTAGATTTATTATTGCTAGACTTTGTGGGAATTTATTATCTTGCCCTGAATATTAAAGACTTGATCCTGTACTATTCATGGTGTTGGTGTGTGTTGCATATGTGTTAGACCTAAGTTAGTATTTGTCTTACCATTCGAGGGGAGTTCCTTCCCCAACTGAGATGTTTTCTTCTTTTACATAGGAAAGTATAGATGGCATCAACTTGCTTGCTAGATAAGTGATAAGTTGCTGCATTTAAAAGTTTTAAGACTAGGTTAATATAATTTGAGATGAAACATTGCTCAAAACACTGAGTCCTATTAGTGGCAGACTGTGCATTTTAAAAATGTATTTAATCTCACATTATCTTCTGCAATGCAACTTTGATATTCCTCTATTAAGAGGTGAAGTTAGCCGGGCTCGGTGGCTCAGCCTGTAATCCCGCGCCTTGGAAGGCTGAGGTGAGTGGATTGCCTGAGCTCGCGGGTTCGAGACCCACCTGGGCAACTTGGTGAGACCTCATCTCTACAATAAATAAAAAAATTAGCCAGGCATGGTAGCACGCGCTTGTAGTTCCAGCTACTTGGAAGGCTGAGGCAGAAGGATCACTGGAGCTGAGCAGGTCGAGGATGCGGTGGCCGGGAGCGGCCACTGCACTCCAGTCTGGGCGACAGAGACTCCAACTCAAAAAAAAAAAAAAAAAAAAGAGTGAAGTTTATTTCTCCATGTTCTTCTTATATTTGACCTATAAGATATGGTGAAAGTGACACTATGCTAGTTCTTGATATGACCTTTAATTGTGTTTGATTTTTTGTTTTCCCTGGATATTAAGAAACTGCTTCTGCTGGGCTCGGTGGCTCAGCCTGTAATCCCGCGCCTTTGGGAGGCTGAGGTGAGTGGATTGCCTGAGCCCGCGGGTTCGAGACCCGCCTGGGCAGCGAGACCTCATCTCTACAATAAATCAAAAAATCAGCCGGGTGTGGTAGTGCATGCTTGTAATTCCGGCTACTTGGAAGGCTGAGGCGAAAGGATCGCCGGAGCCCTGCAGGTCAAGGCTGCAGTAGCCGGGAGCGGCCACTGCACTCCAGTCTGGGCGACAGAGTGAGACTCCAACTCAAAAAAAAAAAAAAAAAAAAAGGAGAAACTGCTTCTGCTCTATGCTTATTCTTGATAGCCTCCCTTTCAGATTGCCATGCTATGAAAAGCCCAAGTAAAAGTCACAGAGAAAAGCAGGTATTTTAGTTCACAGTCTCAGTTGACCTCCCAGAGGACAGTCACCATTTACTGCCAGCCCTTTGAGTGGCTTGTCTTGGATGTCCAGCCTAAGTTAGCCCTTAGATCACCCTTGCCTCAGGCGACCTCTAACCACTACTTCAGGAGAGATACATCTCAAGAAAAAACCACTCAGCTGAGCCAGCCAGTGCACACACCTTGAGAAATTACCTTGCTTTACTGAAATTATGATTAGACATTATAGAAATAAATTATACTGGGCTGGATGTGGTGGGTTATGCCAGTAATTCCAGCATGCTGGGAGACAAGGCAGGAGGCTGCTTGAGCCCAGGAGTTTGAGATCAGCCTAGGCAACACAGCGAGACCTTGTATCTACAAACATCAAAAAATTAGCCAGGCATGGTGGCATGTGCCTATAGTCCTAGCTACTCAGAGACTGAAGCAGAAAGATCCCCTAAACCCAGGAGATCAAGGCTGTGGTGAGCTGTGATTGTGCCACTACACTTCAGCCTGGGCAACAGAGTGAAACTCCAATTCAAAAAAAAAAAAGAAAGAAAGAAAAGAAATTATACTCGATATATGAAAACCATATTAGCCAATTTTAAAACATTTTATTTCAAAATAGAGCACTTAAGTTTGAACATAATATTCCTTTTTGGTAGACTCTAAGTTCCTCTAGGTAAAAAAGTGTGGCTATTCAACATTAAATCTCCAGTTTTCAATAGAATGGTTTGTACCTACTAGGTACTCCATAAATGTTTGTTAAATGAATGACTCTTCCCTTTCATGCTACACTCAGTCCAATCTTTCTACTCACTTTCTACTTCTATTCAACAGTAAGGAGTTATTTTATAAATTGAATTCATAATATTATCCTGTGATTGCCAAAGAATAAAGTGAGTAGACAAGTTTCAGCACATTTTATTGTAGTGATTAGTAACTCTGAAACTTACATAAGGTCTTATCAACATTATACATATACATATTTGTTTATACAGATGCTTATACACAAAATAGGCTAAACACTTTTTAGCCTGATTTTTTTGACTTCACTGATTCAAAGATGATGAAATTCATTTTTATAAAACTGATATGATTATAGAGAAATATTTATATTTGAATGACAATATTCTCAATATTAGATGATCTGTTAGCAAACAATTAAAACGGTCATTTGTAGTATTTACTTATTCACAAAAGAAGGCCAGTTTAGTAGGGCTATTTATTTAGACTTTGTCAGCATTTTCTTTCAGGCAGGTACTATAATTCAGTGTAAACCTTACAGCAATGGTAAGACATGACTGGGCTGGATCATAGTTTCCCATGGGAAGCATGGATTTTTGAAATCCCAAGGAGTCTAGATTCTAATGTAAGTGCCATTCTTTACTGATTGGTGAGCACAGTCTAATTACCAACCTCTCTGCTCAGCTTCCTCAAATCTCATAGGGTTTGCAAGGTCCCTGCATTGTGTCTGGACATACTAGATGATCAACAGATATTAAGCGCCTTTGCTACCCCTCCACTGGATGCAAAATCAGGTCAGTTCTAGAACCAATTCCTTCCCTTTCACACAGCCTTCATTACTGATATCTCTAATAGGCAAGTATTAGAAAAAGTAGTTAAAAGCTTAACACCTTCTTGATTATAATAATCACATCTGTCAGTTTATCTTGACCTCTTCATTCTTTGTTTCTTCTAGTTTCAGCTAGTTCTATTCTTAAGGCATTAACAAGTTGAATTCCTTCCTTTCTTCCTTCTATCCTTCCTCCCTTCCTTCTTTCCTTCCTATACTCTCTATATAGTGGGTGCCACTGTCTTCTCTGGGGACAAGAAAAAATATATTAATTAATTAATTAGGGTTGGGGCCTCACTCTGTCACCCACGCTGGAGTGCAGTGGCACAATCACAGCTCACTGCAACCTTGACCTCCTGGGTTCAGGAGATCCTGCCACCTCAGCCTTCTAAGTAACTGGGACTACAGGTGTACGCATCCCCACCTGCCTTATTTTTTAAATTTTTTATAGAGACAAGGTCTTGCTATGTTGTCCAGGCTGGTCCTGAACTCCTGGGCTCAAGCAATCCACCCATCTTTGGCTTCCCAAAGTGCTGAGACTATAGGTATGCACCATCTCGCCCAGTTTAAGGACAAGACAATAAATAGGAAAAAAAAAAAATCTCTGCCTGTATGGAGTTTAGATCCTAGTGGAGGAGACAGACAATAAGCACCTAAACAAGGAATGTAGTAAGATAATGAAAAAAACAACAACATAAAGTAGGGTGCAGGGGTAGAGATTGAGGGGGGTATCGTTTTAGACAGGATGGTCAGGATGGACCTCTCAGACACTGAATAAAGAGAGTGGCTTTATGTCTGCAAATATCGGAAGGAGAGTGATACAGGAAAGGGGATGAGAAGCAAGGCCGAGGCATCCGTGTTCTAGGAGAAGCAAAGACGAAGTCGTTGGAGTGGAGAGAAGGGGGTGGGCAGAAAGATTGCCAAGCTTAGACCATGTCAGCTAGTATTAGGGCTAAGGATTATTAATTTTAACTTTTTTTAAAAGTTGGCGGTCTCTGTTGCCCAGACTGGAGTGCGATGGCACAGTCACAGCTCACTGCAGCCTTGGTGTCCTTGGCTCAGGTGATCATGCTGTCTCAGTCTCCCAAGTGACTGGGACTGTAGGTGTGTGCCACCACACCTGGATACTTAAAACTTTTTTTGTATAGAAATGGTATTTCTATGTTGCCTAGGGTAGTCTCAAACTGCTGGGCGCAAGCAATCCTCTCACCTCGGCCTCCCAAAGTATGGGATCGCAGGCATGAGCCACAGTGCTTGGTCTAGCTTTTGTCTTCTATAACATTGCTCTGTTTGAAGAGTTCAAGCCTGTAGCTTTGTAGAACATTCATCAATTTGAGTTTGTCTGAGGGCTTTGAATTTTATTTTAAACATGATGAAAACCAGTGGGGAGTTTTGAGCAGGGAGTACCTTTACTTCTGTTTCATAGGCAGCTGGCTGCGGCATGGCAAGATGGAGGAACTCACAGAGGAGCGGGCATGGAGGCGGGGAGGCTCATGGAGCGTCTTGCTGTGTCCATGTCTGAGTGTCCAGGTCAGAGCCTGTGGAGGCATGGATGTGAGAAAGGGCCAGCAGTGAGACACTGACAAGTAGTCCGATTTGGAATCTGTTTCACAGGGTTTTCTGATGAATTGATTTCTGATTCATTGCAGAGCATGAAATGAAAGGAAAAGAGAGTCAAAGGTCACTCTCCTGGACCACTGTTTGAACCTGAGTCCCGTGGAAAGGGTGGTGCTGACTACCTGAGACAGGAGAAGGCAATAGGAGGAGCAGACTGTGTGTGTGTTTGTCTGGAGGAATCAAGTGTTTGGTTTGTTACATTTGAGGTGTCTATGAGACAGAGACATAGGAGGAGATAGCGAGGTTGTTGGAAACACCACTGTGGAATTCAGGGGAGAGACTGGAACTGGAAAACCAAATATCTAAATCTTAACAGGAATAACTGCCTTTATTACGTACCTATGATGTGCTAGGTAATTTGGCAGGTGCTTTATATACATGACACCCTCAAACCTCAACAAATACAGTCTTATCAGAACTAATAGCATAGCTTTCAGAGACTCTTGCCCCATCTGCTTCCTATGGATTCCACTCCAACACCTGGGAGTGCTCTGGGGCTGTCTTTCCGTCTTGCTCACCGAATGGGGCCTCTGCCCTGCATCACTTCCGCTGAGTGGGCCTGTACCACTTTCACTGAGTGGGCCTGTGTCCCTCCTGCTCTGCTTCCTCTGGGAGCTTAGACTGCACTTGTCCTGGGTGCAGCTGTCCAGCATTGCTAGGTGCCATTGCTTTGCTTTCTCTTGCATGGGCACTCCACCGATATCTAAGAGCCCCACCCTTCCCAGAGGCCTATGGTGAAATGAGGGAGATGCCCATTGCCCTTATGCTGTCCTGTCTGGCCTGAGCTGAGCCAAAGAGATTCTCCCCTGAGAATGTGAACTCTCTGTAGGTAGATGGAATCCTAATTCTGTGAGGAGGCCATGTTCCACCAAGCACACCTGCAAGGTAGAGAAATAAGCCTGCGGAGTGAGAGAGGAAAGCGTCAGAAGTAGAGAGAAAAGACAGGTTTCCCAGTTTACATTTTGAGCCTTGTGGGCTCTCTCGCCATTTCTGCCCTTGGGATCCATGAAGTGCAACTGTAACCCTACAGTAAATCCCTCCTACCTCCCTTCATGCTGGGGATTTCAGATTGGATCTTGGTAGCAAAACCAAGGAGTCTCGGCCAGTTATTATCCCCTCCAGTGCCCGAAAGATAGCCTGTTTATGTTTAAAGCTCCATGTCATTTCTCCGCAAACACCTCAAGCATTGACTAAGTTTTGATCTCACTAGTCAGTGTTTTCATTAATTGTACACAATTTTTTGTCAGTCATCCCTCCTTTACCCTTCTCTGTTACTTGGACCAATTTCTCTTTCTCATTTGTTATTTTTATGATCTTTTTCAACATCTTTTCATTCACTTTTTTTCCAATGTGACCCTTTTTTAGAGTGTCTGTGGACAACCTCTCATGATGATTCCTCTCACCTCTCACATTTGAAAACAATCTTTTTTTTTTTTTTTTTTTTTTTGAGACAGAGTCTCTCTTTGTCACCCAGACTGGAGTTCACTGGCTCAATCTTGGCTCACTGCAGCTTCCACTCTCTGGGCTTAAGGAACTCTCCCGCCTCAGCCTCCCAAGTAGCTGGGACTAAAGGCATGTGCACCATCTCTGGTTAGTTTTTGAAAAAATTATGAAGCAGAGAGGGTAAGATCTTTGCTCAATTAGGCCTATCTATATCTGTCAGCCTCCGTGGCAGGTGGTCTCTTCTCTTTCCTTCATCCATTTTCTATTTCAAGCAATTCTGAGAAGATAAGAATGCTATCGTTGGCCAACTGAGCAATGAGAAGGGATCTATGGATGAGAGTGATGGTGATAATATGAGCACTGGAAACCCTGTTCCCATACCTTTTATACGCATCCCCATCTATGAAAACGTTTTAGCATGTCCTTTTCCAAAGTTATACACTCTTTCCTCTGGGAATCTGATTCACCGAGGTATATAACACATGGCCAGCCATCATTAGCAGCCATTTCTCAAGTAGCAGTTTTTCCTCAGAGTTCTTTCTGTTCCCTAGCTACCTCTAATTCCTGAAGTCTGTTCAGGGCAAATGGTTGCTTACAAGTCAGGGTTTTTCTTTTAGTGGGGAACCTTAAAGAGCATATGATGAGATTTCTGGGACAGCTGCAGTTATGAGGCCAGTGGGAGGCATCTGATAGGGACAGCTTCTGGTTTTGGTGTCATGCACTCGCCTAGGAGCCATGTACAGAGCCATCTCCCTCGTGGGGGTATCCAAACTCTCTGTGGAGCTGTGACTCAGCTGTACATTCTTGAATGTTCACAGATGCATAAATGCAAATTCAGTTCCAGGAATAGCTCAGGGATTTACTGGCTCCCAAAGGTAAATGTACAGCTATCCACTTCATCCCCCACCCCTTTTTTTTTGAGTCGAAGTCTCACTCTGTCACCTAGGCTGAAGTGCAGTGGCACACCTGTGGCTGCCGCAGCCTCGACTTGCTGGGCTAAGGTAATCCTTCTGCCTCAGCCTTCCAAGTAGCTGGGACTATAGGTGCATGCTACCATGCCTGGCTTATTTTTTGATTTACTGTAGAGATGAAGTCTCACCAAATTGCCCAGGCTGCTCTTGAACCCCTGAGCTCAGGCAATCCTCTCGCCTAGCCTCCTAAAGTGCTGGGATTACAGGCTTGACCCACCATGCCTGGCACTTTTTGGGGGGGAGGGTGGGAACAGAGATAGGGCCTCTGCTCTGTTGTCCAGCCTGGAGTGCAATGACATGATCACAGATCACTTCTGTCTTGACCTCTTGGGCTCAGGTAATTCTCCTGCCTCAGCCTCCTGGGATGATAGATGCACACCACCACACTGGACTAATTTTTTGGGTTTTTGTAGAGATGAAATCTTACTATGTTGCCTAGCCTGGTCTAAACTCTAGGCCTCAAGAGATCCTCCATCTCAACCTCCCAAAACACAGGAGGGATTACAGGTATGAGCCATGGTGCCTGGCCCACTTTATTCATTTTTGAGTAATGTATGTTGAGCGCTAGCCTGTATCAAGTCCTATGCTAAAAACAAATTTAAACCTCACAATGAATATTTGAGTTGTGAAGTTCTATTAAAATTCTCATTGTAAAGATGAGGAAATTGAAGTTTAAGTATGTCTTGGCATGTCTCAGGCTGCAAAACTAGTAAAAGAGGTGGATTTAAACTCAGAACTATGCTATTCCAACCCATAATCTTGGCCATTATGTTATGCTGCCTCAAGGTAGAATATGTAAAATAAATATTTATGTACACACGAACACCATTCACAATAGTTCTGAGGCTCAAAATAGGACCAGAATGCCTTCCATATTTGTCATTTTGCTTTGCAGGCTCTTCTGGTCCTGTTATCACCTTCCCTCCCAGACACGCTTTCACCTCGTTCCCTGCCTCCAAATGCCACCCAAATTTCCAATTTGACAGGAAGCTAAACATCTTACATTTTACGCTGTCCCAAGTTGTTTCACTAGCCTTTTCTTTTTCTTCTCAAGAAGGAAGATGAACATTGATGAAGTGACTCAGGCCCAGAATCTTCCTCTTGCACTTAGAGTGAGCCAATCGATATCTCTACCCACAGTCCTTATTGCACCGATGACCAACAGTGCTCTAATGGCTTTGCTATTTAGGAGCTCAAAAGAAGATCTCACTAGAAAATAAATTTATTGTCCCCCTCATTCTCCCCCTTTAGCAAATCCTACCTTACTGCTTCCTGTTAGAAGACTTTGGAAGCCCTTTATGTTCGTTGTCAAATAGCACCATTTCCCTTAGCAGTGTTACATTATTGATTGAGATAATCCTATTTTCTGAAAATGTCATTTATGGCAGGTACAATCCCTACTTGGTTAATTCATCTGTGGTTTGGTATTGTATATTCAACCTGGTAGCAGAATGCTTCCTTTTTAAATTTTCTTCTGGAGCTGGAGTTTTCATTATTGATATTAAAAATATGGGTCATAGAAATATTATCCACAAAGAACTCTCAATTAGAAAACATTACCCTGTTGCTTTCTTCCTGCTGAAGTTTGATGAACCTATTTTATTATATTTCAGTTGGCAGGACCTGTTCGCTCAATTGGTTTAACATCGTTCTAAGGAGGCTGAGGGTGTACATTCCAGCTCTGTAAGATGTTAGTGTATCCTCCTGGGCCCTGTACTCTGGTCTTAAAGGAGGTAAGAGACAAAGACATCACTACGCCAAGCACATACTTCACTGGCAGGGAGCCATGACATCACAATTTGGGGGCAAAGCACACTATTATTTAGTTGATAGTGTCAAACATCATGCTTCTTAGAGGTACTTGGAGGAACAAAGAGCAGTAAATTCCAAGGAAAATACCATCTAACTAACAATGGTATGAATGTGACTTGTCCATCTGGAAGACATAGAGAAAAGGGATGGAAACAAAAAGAAACAATATGGTGAGTTGGGGGGGGTGAAAAATAATAAAGAACTTTGAATTTTTCCCTCTTGAATATCTTGATTACACTCTCTGTGGAAGAGGGGAGATGCTCTTGGTTCACATCCAAATAGAGCAGGGGGGCTGGGTGTGGAGGCTCATGCCTATAATCCCTGCCTCTTTGGGAGGCTGAGGCCGGAGGATCACTTGAGCCCAGAAGTTCAAGGCTGCAGTGAACTATGATCATGCCACTGTCCTCCAGTCTGGGTACAGAGCAACACCTTGTCTCTAAAACAATAAAGATGCTGACTTAGATCTTGAAAAAAATAAAACTGGCAGGAAAATCTGTAACAAGCTATCTTAGTTCAGAAAGGACAGCAGTGATCCAAGACTGTGTTATCTCAGCTGATTCCAGACAAGAGGATGCTGCCAATGCTACACAATAAAAAAAAAAATCAGATAATTCATAGGATTCTTAGAGTGTGTTTGTATCACCATGTGCCATTTGAGAAAGTGAAGGTCTCCGTTTTAGGGAGGCGAGAGACAAAGACTTTTAGGTTTTAAAAGTTTAAGTTTCAGTTCCTGAAAGCTGGAGATCTGGGCATGGGGAATGGCGAAGACTCATTTTTTACGTTTATGCATAGACTTCAATGTGATATAGCTTGTATTCATTCAGTACAGACATATGCTGTAGGAACTTATTGACCAGATCATTGTCATTCTATTTTGTGTGGTTCTGCACAGACAATTTTTCTTTACTTGTTTTGCTCTGAGCTGTTACATATAAACACTTAGTGAGAGGTTAAGTTTTCTGCTTAAGAAATGATTATGTAGGCTGGGTGCAGTGGTTCACACCTGTAATCCCAACACTTTGGGAGGCCCAAATGGGAGAATTGCTTGAACCCAGGAGTTCGAGACCAACCCGGGCAACATAGCAAGATCTCATCTCTGTGAAAAGTAAAAAAAATTAGCTGGATGTGGTCGTTCGCTCTTGTAGTCCCAGCTACTTGGGATACTGAGGTAGAAGGATCACCTGAGCCCAAGAGGTCAAGGCTGTTGTGATCATGTCACTGCACTACAGCCTGGGCAGCAGACTGAAACCCCAACTCAAAAAAAAAAAAAATTATCTGTATGTTTTCCTCCCAATCACAATTATTTTATTCATTTAGTATTCTAGCTTGTAACAGTAAAGTGCTTTCCTATGCATTTAGATTGCGTGCCTTTTCCAAACTTTTTCATCCTTTGGCGTTTTTTAAAGACTAACTTGTGATTTCATTATGTCTCTTAAAACACCCAAGAAGTAAGGATTTACAAAAAAATCCTGGCCCAAGATTGGACCCACCATGAATAAGCTGTTGCAGTCTCAAACAGAACCAGGGTGCAGGTTGCATGTCTTTAAGTCACCAAAGACAGAACTTTGGGACAATACTAGTGGACCAGTCTTCCCAATGCTAGTTTATTTATAACTACTTAAAAATTAAAAACTACAGGAGTGGTATAGCTTTGAATATAAGCGGGTCTGTGGGCAGGTGGTACAACTCACTGCTAGTAACTTTTAGAGATTTTTGTATACGGCCCCCTCCTTTCCTGCAGCTGTTCCGCAGTTCTTCCAGCAGGTGTCCCTATAATTACAGAACAAACATTCCACAGCATGGTATGTAACTTTATTTTTCTAGCATAATTTAAAGTATTTACACACTGCACACTCAGTTTTACACAGATACATATTCATATACCTATGAACCACATCTAAAGGTTTCTTTGCAAAGACTCGACACACTGCGGGGGTTTCCAAGCATAACAAAGAGAACAAAAAAAAAGTTTTGAGTCTTTTAAAGACAGCCATGTGGAGCATCTGTGAAAACCAGTTTCCCCCCCAAGTTTCAAGCTCCCCCAGGAGCCCTCTAAACAGCTACAGTCTATCCATGTGTTGGAATGACCTAAAACTAGGATTTCAAGAACCAATATGTGCAAGCAGACTTTCTCTAGAACTTCTAGAAAAGGAGAAAATAAACCTGGCCCTTAGAACAAGGGAAATACATGTATTTCAGAAACTTATCTGTGGGGACTGTAAATGTTTTACAGTGACACTGATTATAAAGGGAGAAAAGCTTAATACACTGAAACTAATCCTAGTAATGCAGGATGTTTTTGAGCATGTTTCAGCCAAATGATCTGGCAAAACAACACAATTTTCTTTTCCCAACTACTAATAGAGGTGGTTATTTTTTCTGAAAAGAACAACGGTAATCATATACACTCAAAACCCAGTTACTATAGACATTTCTACTATTGTTTTTACTTCACTTTTATACTACTTGCACAAAAATAGTGGTTAAAAGTATCCTCAATATATTTCCTCTCCTGTTCTACTCAATTATAAAATTAACAATAGTTTTTGAATTTGGTAAATGACTCCATAGGTGAACAAACGCCGTCACAGTTCAGAGCTGATGGCAGGGAAGTCCCTAGTCTAGCTTCTAGAAAAGGACAACACGTTTAGTTCTTCACTCTCTGGAGTTGAATCTTTAGCAGAGCACCTTCATTATTTCCCCAGACTGCTAAAGATTATTCTCTCATACACCGGAAGGTAGAGGTTTGCCACCTCTAGCTGAATTCACAACTCCACCCTGTGACTGGATGGCACATCAGTTCACTAAGATAGAGAATTTCACAAAATAACATCCTCTTTTCCTGCCAGTCTGGACCTCTGGCAGTGTCATTAATCAACAGGACATGGCAGAAGAAATTATCCAGTCAACTAAAACTAAGCATAACTTTGGTCTATATTTCTATTCAAAGTTCCTATTTTTTGTGTTTATGTAAACTTGGATTATTAAAGTACAACTTTATCACTTCTTGGAACATTGGTATTTAGATGTAACAATATAAACATACCTATCCTGGAGTTAACTGTGACTGTCCTGCCTTTCGTTGTTAACTTTGGCAAGGGGGTGCCAACGATGGGATGGAAGAGGCAAGAAGAGAGATCCTTTTACTTCACAGGGATTTCACCAAGTCACACGAGCAATGGTCTAAATAATATTCAGCTACAGGTGTTAAAAGAGTGCCTGACCGAAAAATGAGACTCCCTGGGGAGCACAAAGCTTAGTTTACAAGTGTCTGGATTAAGCAGCACCCAGAGTTGGCTGCACGTGGAGTCAGGCCACAGAAGACTTACTGTCATTACTGCCCTACTTAGTTCCATTCTGCATATAAGCATGTCAAAGACTGTGATGAAGGCCATGGTGTGGAGGACAAGGAAGAATGGAAAACTTTGTGATGGGATCTGGGCCCAGAGAATCTAACCCACCCAGTCTTTGGGTTCATAAGGTGTGATCAAGGAAGGCTTCCTAACTGGATGGAGGCAGGGAGTGCCGGGTGATTTTGGGCCCAACAGTCAAGAGAAGGTCAAGAATATGGGCTTACACCAGTCTATAAAGAGAAAAAAAGAGCAGCACATGATAATTAGAAAATTTATGGTTTCTTGTTTTGCTTAATGCAGAATAGAATTAAAAGAGAAAAAAATTACAATTTAAAAAGGGGGCATGGGATGAGAAAATGTCTGAGAGCTACTGGGGTCTAGCAAAAGGCCTGCTATGTGTCTATGAAACTGCTGCCACTAGACTCTTTTGACCTACAAAAACAGCAGTTTCATCTGGTTCAACCTAATATACCACACGTGATCAAATACATAACATTTCGAATGGAGAGTAAGAACTGTATCATACACCCCTTATGAAAAAGTAACTGGTGTTAGAGAATAAGAGGGTTTCTTAAGATCAGAGTTTAACAGAGTCAAAAGCACCTGCAAGGGGGAGGTTAACTCTCCTTTTAAATCAAATGAGGGTAGAAGGGTGAGGACACGGTTGAAAGGAAGGAGGCAGCTCTACTGGAAGGTGGCAGGTGACAACTGCACACCGTGGCAAATCAGTAGCAATGGGAAAGGGCAGAAGGGAACAGCCAAGAACAGTTACAAACACCTTCAAAGGGCACACTGCATATGGTGTCTGTGTATATGTACTATACATATTAATCAGGTACACACATAAATATTTAATATATAAAAAATAAAGTGCTTTCTAACAGGTCCCCAGGCAGGGACATTATAAAACATTTCACAAAACTGCAAAACAAAATTGATACAATCAAAGAACACTACATCCAACAAATGTGAAAACAGTCAAACACAATATGTACAATCTGGTGGGTGTCCCAGGACAAACATCCTGTCATATACATGGTATATACATATATACTCTTTTACTCAATATATTATGACAATATATATTTTAAAATTTTGTTATAGACAAAACCAAAACAAAACAAAAGACAACCCCTACAAAAACACAATAAGGATCAAGCATGTGAGTCCCAGACTGACAGACAAATTGCTGCCTTCACGGGGAGTCCCATTGCCGCTGCTGGGGAAAATGTGCCAGCGTTCCTTCCTCGGGTGCAGCGCCTCCACATCCTCCAAGGCACTGTGGGCTGCGGCGGTAAAGTTGGCATCACCAGTGGTGAGCAGGTCAAAGACACAGGACTGGAAATAGATGTCCTTCACCGGCATCTTCTCATGGCACTGAGTGCTGGCAGTCTCCAGTGTGTAGCCAGGCCAGGCCGGCACCAAGGAGGTGCGAGGCAGGCTGTGCCCCAGGATGGCAGACACCTGGCCCTGCCCATCATCGATGCGTTCGCTCAGGGGGCAGCCGTTCACACACAGCTGTAGGTCCTGGCTTTCCTCGTAGGACATGGCCAGATCCTCGGGCATACGGATGGCGAGGGTCAGGTAGCGACCCAGCTGCCGCACAAACACAGTGGTCCCTATGTAGCGGGCGTGCATCTCCACATAGCGGCCACTCTCCCTCTCCACGATACGCAGGCTCTTGGCATCACCGTCCCCACCACTGGTGGTGCCATCTACAAAGGCAGCCGGCAAGTCATCTGTCACAGCTTGGTAGACTTTCTGATCTGTACACTCATGGTGGGCTTTGAAGATGATAGTGATCTGTGGGAAGGAACACATACAAAGTTCAACAGAACGGAAGGGAAGCAGAACAGTGCCACTCTCTGCAGCAAGTGCTCCCCTTCATTCTGGAGTTGAATCGCTTAAGATGGAATCTCCACACTCAACCCAACTGCTCTTGCTTCATAAATGGATGGTATCACTTTCAGGAAAAATTTAACAGACTCTTATATGTTTAGAATTAAACTTTAACATAAATCTGGTGGATGTGCATCAAGAAAAACAATGTTCTTTATTTTAAGATAGACAGAGAACAGTAGTGATGCTGGGATATAGGCAATTTTTATCATTAACTTTCTACCTTGTCTCCTTCCAAAATGAATGAGCCATGGTATGGCTCTGAGGGAAAAAGGGTGTCTTTCTTAGTTATTGTGTAGAAACGTTAAAGAGTTTAATTAATGATATACCTACCAGAATTTTGCTTTCTAAAAAGATTCTTCACTAGACTATAAAACCATATCCCGTGACTCATCCCTACAAACTTGCTTGATATAAACACTGAGAGATGAAGCAGAGTTGAGGAGGGGGCACCCCAGCATTGGCCACCAATCATGTGCCTCGGGAAAGATTTCTCTGAGTCCCTTAATCAAATGTTTCACATCACTGGCTAATCCCTGTGACAGGGAAATCACTTGGCAAATACAGCTCCCAAGCACCGGCACAGACTAAATACCCTAAACCTAGTTACAGCAAATGTTTTCCCCAAACAGCACCATGGTTGTCCTTTAACTCTCAGAAATCATTTCCTAGCCAACTCTCAATGCTCCAAATTAAGCATACAATTCATGAAGAGAAAAAAAAAAAATCTACTGATAATGCAACAAACACCCTTTAGGTCAGTCCATTTTCTTTTCCACAGATTCCTTTAATTAGGACAGTTATTTTAAAAACCTGAATTCTTGCACACCTTTGCCTCCAACATACCTAACGCTTGGTACACGTGGTGAAGGCAAGATAATAATGGCGGTGTGTGTGTGTGTGTGTGTGTGTGTGTGTGTGTGTGTGTGTGGTGTGTGTCTCACACACAGATGGGGAAACTTCCAAAGACGAAAAAAGCGGTGGTGGGGTGTGTGTGTGTGTGTGTGTGTGTGTGTGTGTGTGTGTGTGTGTGTGTGTGTGTGTGTCTCACACACAGATGGGGAAACTTCCAAAGACCAAAAAAAGACTGTATTTTGAGATTTGTGTCACTGCTACTAACGGAGGCAACAGATTTCTTTCTTCCTTCTTGAAAAAACAAAAAGTATCAGGTGACTTCAGTCAAGGAGGAAGGTAGACAAGCCAAACACTCCATGAATTACTCTGGATGGAGGAAACCTTCTACCTCCTGCAAGGGGAACTAATCAAAACAATAGACCCTTGTTAAAAAGGCCAGAAAATGGCCCCCATGAAGTCCTCACAACCACCCTCGTTTATGTCTGAAGTTTTTCCCCAACTTGGCCAGCATTTGCTCACACTATTTAATTCCACATGTTCCCACTGGTGTTACTTGACTGGAATTTTCCAGCCATTTCATTTTACTTCAGCCAGTTATAAAGCCAGATCTGAACCAGCTGCACTGCAGCAACTGGTTAAATTCATATCCGTTGTTTGCAGCTGCAACTAAAAGCCAGACAATGTACTATGAAAATGCTGGATTTTCTCCCTTCCTAATGACCCTGAGCCATAACTTGATTTCACTACCAGCCTTCTCACATTTCAACACCTTCTTAACAACCCAAAGGAGGTGTACCAGAGATGATTTCAGGAAATTTGTTGTGCATCCAACCATAGGACCTTTCAGAGTGAATGGGGGTTTTGAGCTAGATATCTAACTATAAAATAGATTTATTTGGTGGCTCTAAAGTCAGTTTGACAAGTGATTTTTTTTTAAGGCAAGCTGGGATCTGTTGGAGGTGAAAAGATTAATTCAAGAAAATTTTGCACCTGAGAAAGTTGAACGTTAACAATACAGATGGCTAAAATTAGACTTAAAATAGACTTTTTATATAACTACAATCCTCATTTTTGCTCATAACATTCACTCAAAGGTTAAGCAAACTCTTCAACAACAGTTAAGTGATCTGTCTTTCTAGCCTAACAGATCTCAAATTTAGCCAACTTGCTATTATTTGCCAGAACTAAGTACTTTTTTTGTTCACCTTAAGAAAAACAAAGAGTAATTATGTTTGTTGGGACAACAAAGCAGAGATAGCCAGTTCTAAACAAGTTTCCAAAAAAGCCAGCAAGGGTTCATAATCAGATGAGTCAACAGCTCCATATGTTTTATTAAGCCTGTTTTTTTTCATCAAGCACACCAATTCCAACTCAGGAACTTAGGAGTCACTTCAACCACCTCGCATATTATTGCCCTCTGCTATCCTATGACATTAACAATAGCTTATCCAGAAGATCGAAATAAAGCTTGACTTCTCCTCTCCTCTAGTATATATATATATATATGTAGAGAGTATTCCAGTTAACCTAACAGTTTTCTGCCTTTCACATCGGGTAGGAGTGACTTTTTCTGAGACAATTAAGCTGATCTTTCTCTTGCTGATTCCCTGCTGGGTGAGGTAATTCTCACTGAGAGCATATGCACAGAAATATCCCTTGAACCAAAATGCTGAGGTTTCTGAATTGATCGCAAAGCATGAGCGGGTTTCCTGAGTGGTCCCCTGTAGTTTAAGTATGTACTGAACAGGTACCTAGAGATATAATCAATGTAAATGTAGAAAACATGGGGTAAGTGTTTCACATGACTTAAGTTTTGTAATGCAATTTCATTCCTTCTTTATAACAATTACAACAAGAGCTCTTAAAAAGGCAGACACTCAGTCATGAAGGGCAAGAAATTCATTTTCAGACATCTTCCTCTTTAGAAAAGCAAAATGTATTCATTCTTAATTCTTACTTTGTAACACTCAAAATTTAACTGGAATTTTTGGAAGTTCGAAACTTTTTATAGTTCCCACTAGCAGCAATCAGAGCATAAAAACAGAACACTCAAAATTGTACTCAAAAGCTTGCAAACAGATAATTTAAAAACATAAGCTATGCTTTATAATCCCCCCTCCCCCGTGAACCAATCCATATGCTGTCATAACTCAATTTGGCACATCTGTTCTATGCCACACCATTTATTATTGATGGATGGCATTTCTGTGCATTTAAAACATCAATGCCTTTTGTTAAACCTTCCCCACCCAGTCCCTCTCAACCCCCACCTTAGACTAACTACTTCGCTCTCTTCATTCATATTTAATGATTCACTCCCTGAGATCTTTACCACCCACGAGGTCTATTAGGAAGAGAAAGATAGCAGCTACAAATCAACCTTTCCACAGGAGACAGGCAACAAGAACTTAAGCAGGTTTGCTGTGAAATCAAAGTTTCCACCAGGAGAGAGAGAGAAAAAAGAAAATATATTAAATGAAAATAAAGTAGCCAACAAAGAAGGAAAACACAAGTACTGCCCTGCCAAGAGACACATTCCCAAGGCACAAATGGCCTGGCAAAATGCTGCACACAGGTTTTAAAACAGAATTCTCCCATGGCTGTGCACTTAGCTATTTGTGCATACTGTATTTTGGGGGGAGCAGTCATCTTTGTTTAATCAGGCCAACTGAGTGCAGGGCTTTTCTGGAATCCTCAAATACCAGAACTGGACTTTTTGATCAAGGAACACACATCTCTTGGCTTAAGATGGGTCAGAAAACTAAGCTGAAGTAGTCACAGAAATTAACTTGAAACATATGGAAATACAATTTTGATGCATAGCTGGTTAAAATTCTACTTGTGTCAAAGGAAATCAAAATGAATTTTATTTCCTATAATTAGCTGATATGTCTACTTCATATATCCTCTGAGTGTAATGACAGATTGAAAAATAGCAGGCTCTAAGGGAGAATAAGAACACTAATCACGGTGCTTTTTACCCTTACGCCTGTAAGTGGCATGCAGCCTCTACAATCAGTTTTCCCCAGCAAGCAAAAAAGAAACCATTCCAACAAGAGCACATGCGTCAAAGAAGAAAAACATACACATGCTCTACCACCATCCCTAAAACACCTACATTTTACTTCTGAGGGTCAATTTTTCTAAATGTTGAGAAGTCAGAGCCTAGGACACCTGAAGCACCAAGAGAAAGCACGCCTTAAAGGCACCTTCCTTAGAGCGTCCTCCCTGGTCCCACTTCTCCCTACCTACAAGGGAATCTCCCAAGAGTGGATCTTGGTCAGAGCAGAGCTACTCCACCCAGGCAGGGAGGCAAATGTCCAATGGCTCCACAAAAAAGGGGAGAAGAACTCTGTCTCCCCCATTTTGTGGAGGAGGGAAAAAGGCATATTAATTTAGAATGACTTTCTGAACAATTTCATGCAAAACCAAGGAGGATTTTTATATATGCTATATTCAAAACAAATGTTGGGCTGGCAAATATTTGATGTCGTTTATAATTTTCCTTTAAAAATTAGGAAACAAAAAAACTGTTAGGAAGTTGTGAACTCAATTAACTGGAATGTAATTTTATAATCACTAGTCAGTATATGCATACATATATAGATATATATAACCAAATATCTACAGGAAGCTCAACTTAAGACCCACAAAAGTACATTTTGTTAAATAATTTTGTTAAATAAGGTACTAAAGTAAAACAGTACAAGTGTGTACAAGGTGAGTGGCAGATTAAAACACTTACTCTGGACTTGTTTTAGGGCTTGAATGAGACTAAGAAATCCACTACCTTCAAAAGAGCTATCTAAATAGGTTTCTCTACCCTCAAGCCTCTTTCCACAGAGCTCTGCCCTCAGAGCACTAAGAAGATCCAGAAAAATGGAATGCATCAGATTATTCTCTAACGCTGCCCTAGGTAAGGAGTACATGCAGAAACAGGGGCGGCCTTGGCTGCTGGAGGGGTGCTTGGCAGCAGATGGAGAAAGAGGAAACAAACCAGAGGGGAAGGACACCCACAGCTAAAAGCCACTAGGGTGGTCTAGAAAAGAAGCTTCAAGCTCAGTGGTTGGACAGAGAGTCAATGGGAAGTCAGCCCAGGGATGACACATGAAAGGGACAGGCACAAAAATGCTGGCTTCCAAAGAGTAATTTCTGTACTCTTAATACAAGGAAGATTGGAAGCATAAAAAGGCACAGAGACGGGGAAGCTGGCCAGTTTCCTGGTACAGACCAGAGCAATGCTAGGGCTAGGCTGAGCACAAGGAAAGGACTTAGGCCTGTCTCAGTCACTCCAAAAACTCCAAAGGGAACTTCCTCTTCAGCTTGTCAGTTGCATTCAGACTCTGCACTGTGAGGAGGCCAGCAAGTGTAGGCTCTCACTACGCTTCTAGATGTGAAGTGAGGCATGCATGGTCAGTATCACAGGCCTAAGCTGCCATAGTGCTTCAGACTAGAGGCTAAAAATATTTTGAAAGGTGAGAGCCAGTGCTGGAGGCAGTAGCTGCTGAATCTGCCCTAGCAGGTCTCCCTTCAGGTATCTCCCTCCCAGTGGGGAGCGAGGCAGGGCACAGATCTGAGGCCCTAGTAGGACCCTGAGCAAATGCTCTGGGTTTAGGTTGAGCACAGCTGTTCTCCAAAACGATGGGATTAAGAAACCACAGGCTCTTTGATCATTTTTCAGGGTTGGGAGGTACACAAAAAAGTAAAAGGGCTTGAAAGTCTTCACAATACACTCACACTCTGTCACTTCTAGGTTCAATTTCAAGTCTCCCGGGCTTTAAAAAAAAAAAGGAAAAGAAAAGGCCCTTGAGAACTCAGGAAGGAGGTGGTTAGAAAAGGTCACCATGTGTTTTAAGAAGCCAGTTAACTGAAATGCTACAAAACAATATCCTTCTGTCTGCATTTTCCTTGGGCAGGGAGGAGGAAGACCTCGATACCACATGTAAGCACGTGCATGTACTTGTGCGCATGCACACACAGACCTTAAATGGAAAGAGGAAACACTGACCCCACCTCAGGAGCATATACAGAGCAGAGGAGAAATCAGTATTTAAATGCTGTCATGCCCACTCTCTCCACAATATATAGACTATGTTCCACCATGAAAGAACCCAACCAGAATTAGCCAAACGTCCTTTTGGCTCCAACTCTTCAAATAACCAGCTAACTGAAGCATAAAAAACTCCTCGCTCCAGCCGGGCACGGTGGCTCAGCCTGTAATCCCAGCACTTTGGAAGGCCTAGGTGAGAGGGTTGCCTGAGTCCAGGGGTTCGTGACCAGCCTGCGTAAATTAATGAGACCTCGTCCCTACGATAAATCACAAAAAAACTAGCCAGGCATGGTGGCGTGAGTCTGTAGTTCCAGCTACTTGGAAGACTGAGGTGGAAGGATCGCCTAGACCCAGCAGGTAGAGGCTGCGGTAGCCGTGAGTGTGCCCCTGCACTCCAGCCTGAGCGACAAGAGTGAGACTCCAACTCAACGACAATAACAACAACTCCTCTCCCCATAGAACCAGTCTAACCTAAAGGTCTTTCTAGACCAACAATCTAGACTTTCACTGCACGGTCATCCAGTTAAAGTCTGTATCTTAGATGTGTTGGTTATTTCTGCTAGTTATCACTTACTCCCAAGTTGAGCAGTTTGAAAAGTCCTTAAATTACCCCACCCACAAGAACACAACATTCAAAACAGTGGAAGAGCAAGTTCTACTGCAGTCAAAACAAATAAAGACAAAATGGGCAAGGTAGCAGTTTTCATTGTTCAACACTCTAGGTAACTTTTTACATGGCACATTCCACACCAGCAGAAACTGTTTGGCTGGCAATAATTGAAGCCAACAACAAAAAAGGACCAACCATCCAATGTTTCCTTCTCACCCCTTCCCCTTAAAATGTTGACTCGAAGAAAATTTAACCGGGCAGAAACACTTGGAAATATGACAGAAAAACAAGTCCTAACTTTCAGCTGTGTATCAGACTTGGCCTTGTGCCTCTGCTTTAAACTATGGAGTGTAGATTTGTCTTAAAGCAGCAGTGGGCCTTGGCACCCTCATGGAATCCTGCCTGCTCAGAAAAGCCTTGGGTTACTTTTACAAATGGGGAATTCTGAAGGTCTCTTCCTCTTTTCAAACCACAACTGGGCCAGAGGGAATAGCAGTCAGGGAGCTTAGAAAGATGGTAAAAGACTCATTACCCATAGTATTTTAATGTGCATGGATAAAATAAAGGCAAAACTTTTTTGAAAAGTGTGCATAAAGAATAACCAGGTAGGCCAATTCATCTTATAAAATGATTTTCCCCACTTATAGGTTCATCACACAGCTAATAATGTCCCCTTCCTTTCTTTGTTTCTGTTCCCCACATGTACTTGGAAATATTCACCTCCAGGCAATTTACTGAAACAATATGAAGCAAAGTTGAGTAGTTCCTGGGCCTAAGACTTTATAATCCAGCACAAACATGAGCTATGCAGGAAACAAAAGGACAAATAAGGACAATGCTGCCTGTAATTACATCTGACTTCTGCACTTCTAAAAACTGTTATTTATTTATTTTTATTTTTTAGTCTCATTCTGTTGCCTAGGCTAGAGTGCAATAGCATGCTGAAGCCTCAGCCTACTGGGCTCAGGCGATCCTTCTGCCTCAGCCGTCCCAGTAGCTGGAAATACAGGCATGAGTCACCACGTCCAGCTAATTTTTAAAAAATTTATTGTAGAGATGAGGTCTCACCAAGTTGCCCTGGCTGGTCTCGAACCCTTGGACTCAGGCAATCCTCTCACCTCAGTCTCCCAAAGTGCTAGGATTATAGGTGTGAGCCACCATGCCTGGCTAAAACTGTTCTTTAATGTTTCACTATTCTTTCTACAATAAAAAAAATTCAGGGAGGGTAAAAATAGCTCATGTGTGCTGTCATTAGAGTTTTAAAGATGAGCTGGGACCCTGGAAAATGAATTTAATTAAGAACTGGGGACCGTGATAGTCAAGTTTTTGGTATAAAACTGAAGATCAGAAACTTTTCAAAAGTGAGAGCCAGGGCTCTAGGTCTTACCAGGTTGTATGTGGGTGAAAAGCCACCCTTACTGTGGAAGGTGGAAAGACAGACTGTGTCAAATTCCAGGTAAGGAGGGGATGTGCCTTGGGTGGTAGCATGGGACGGGTCTTCAAGCAGCACAGTCCCCTGGCACTTCTTGACACGCGTGCCAACTTGCTAAGTAAAAGTAACATCACTTAGAACAAGTTTGTCAATGCGGTTTGCTGATGTTTTACAAAGAAACCCTGAAACAGCAGGGGTTTACACACAAGCCTCACACTTTTCCACTGACCGCTGCACATTTTAGTTATGGACTTAGACTGAGGCAGAGGCTTGCATTCCCATTCACCTTCACGTCTCCCACCCACACATAGTGGGCTCCTTAATACTTAGTGTTTCAAATGCAACACCAAACTAGCAATGCATCATATCTGAGAAAGGATTACATTGAGTGGGGAGCTGTTACTGCAAACTCCTCTCCCATCTGTTCCCAATATGCCTCATCCAGTCTTACAACTTTTTAACATTTTTGTAAAGCAAAGAGGATCACAATAATTTGAGCAAATCTCAAAGGGATGGCAAGAATTACCTGTATAACATCTATAATCACAAGAAAAATGAAGAGCAATCTCAGATTTTTTTTTTTTTTTTTGAGTTGGAGTCTCACTCTGTCGCCCAGACTGGGGTGCAGTGGCCGCTCCCGGCCACCGCAGCCTCGACCTGCCGGGCTCCGGCGACCCTTCCGCCTCAGCATTCCAAGTAGCCGGAATTACAGACATGCGCTACCACGCCCAGCTGATTTTTTGATTTATTGTAGAGATGAGGTCTCGCTGCCCAGGTGGGTCTTGAACCCGCGGGCTCAGGCAATCCACTCACCTCAGCCTCCCAAAGGCGGGGGATTACAAACTGAGCCACCGAGCCCGGCTCAACCTCAGATTTTAAGAATGATTTATAATGCACCTGCACGACAGTTGTGGTCTCTGGAAGATAAGTGTTCTACATTCCCAAGGAAGATACCACATGGCACCCTTTACAACACTGCACACAAGAACAGTGTCCATATATTCAAACACAGTCCTGCCAATGCATTTTCCTTAGTCCATAACAATAGTGATCACCACTGTGTAGCTCACATGGTCTCTGTAAAGATACTAACAAAACAATGGTTTGCAAAACTTGGCTACAGTAAATGTACTAGGCCTGGGGTCAACAGAGGACAGATTTCTAAAGTCTGATGCAGAAAAATACTTAAAATGACAGTTGATAGCCTTTGCAATGCAGGCATGTCTGGTTCTGATTTTGTAGTCAAGAGAATGACCCTGCGGGTTTACATGCCCACATGCTGTTATGAAACAGTAACTACATGCTAAGAGGCATCAGAAAACAAGAATGGACCCACTTCATGCTCCAGGAGCCGACAAAGGAATGATGTTCATTTACAATGGAAAACCCTGGGTAATACAATTTGAGGAAAACATTAACAAGAGTGAACTAAAAACTCAGACTTTCTACATCTACATCTTCAACCAGGAGAAGTTTTCAGGAACTTCCAAGAAAGTGGCTACAGAATTTGAAATTCAGGGGTAATTATGGAATTTTAAATATATCTATTGACCTGATGGGCAGGGCTTCCTCCTCTGCTTTGGACAGGCAGTAAGTGGGATTACCCAGAGCTGGTGACCCATGGCAGCAGCAAGCACACAAGGCAGGCACCTAAGGGTCCACCCACTCCCCACCAGTCAACTGGTTGTCAGACATGAAGAGCACAACCCTTGTCCAAATGCAAACCACCTTCTCTCACTCAAGGATGAAGCAAAGGCAAATGTGTAGCAGAAGACCTGTAACGGTCTTCTGTCACCCCCAATCTTCACTCCAACTTTTATTTTGTTTTACCAAGGATGAAGGATAGGATAAGAAAACAAGAGCAGTGCAAAAAGGATACAATTACATTAAAACAAAAGGAAAAATAAAGCCAAGGCATCCATATTACTTGTAAAAAATAATTACTGAAAATACTGTCACTGTTTAGGTGTGCAATTTTATAATTTCTGAAAGCTTTCTGGAAAAGGATTACATTGAATGCACTTGAGACTGGTGATTTTAACGTTTGCTACTAAAAATACATTTGCCACATGCAGAATCTTTCATAAAAGAATTTGCTAGCCAGTCACCTTCTGTGATCATGGCATACGCAGACCCTCATTGATGCCACTTAAACAGATCCACAGAATGCACTAGAGTTGAGACTGAAGTTGACAGAGAATGTGGAAGAAGTCAAGCATCCTCACATACAGCTGATCTCGAGTGTGTGAGGCACAGGAGGGCTACAGACATATGCCTTCACTGGAGCCTACAAACTAGGCTACCTTCTCCCTCTAAAACAAAAATTGCTTTTCTTTCTCATGTAGCTAACTCTGCCCGCTCCTCTCATCTCACTCTCTCCCAGTACCCGCTTGCCTGCAGCTGCCTCACAGCCAACAGTGGGGAAGATGGCCCAGAGCAGATGTGGATCTCAGCCGAGGTGTGTGGGTGTGCCAGACACCCCTGCAGCCCCCAAGGTGGAGAGATGAAAAACCAGCTCTGGATTCCCCTTCAGAAACACACCTACTTGGCAAGGAAGCCAACTGCCACAGACTCCTCCAGAGAGAGTGTAAAAGGCTGGCAGAAGGCAAAACTAAGAACACAGAGGCCCTGAGAAAGCATACCTGTACAAACCATGACCAACTAGAAAATAAGCCCTATTTTTCCGAGGGAGAGGAGGAGACATAGTAGACTAGGGGTGATGAGGCGAGATCATTGAGCACTGCAGACCTATCTGCCTTGAACTCACTGCTGATTGTGTGGAAAAAATAAAAGGCTTAGCTAATAAATGGCCTCTTGAGTACAAATGACTTCATTTCCTTTCTTTGCAGTTTAGCATTTTCCCCATTTTGTCTTTTTGTGATGAGACAAAGGGGGTACTACTTAGGAACAGGTAGAGCGTACAATGTTAGACTTAAAGAAGCCATGTTCCCAGGATCGAGGAATTGTCTTAGTAACCTCACTTTGCAAAACTGTGGGTTTTAGTGCTTCCGTGCAGTGCTAAAGGCAGTGAAATGAATGGATGTTTAAATACAATTTCACCATCACAGCTGGACAGCAGTCAATGATATCATTGGTCAGTCTTTAAATCTAGTGACACTGAGCATATGAGTCATTAAAAATGCTTGACCACGTAAGAATGGTTTGGTATCTGCAAGGTACAGTGCTGGTTACCCAACACAGATGTGTATGTATGTGCTTAAGTGTAAACTTGGGACTTGCATGAAAAAAAATTTCAAAAAAAAATTTTTGTTAAAGCAGGATTTATTAAGAGGACAGAAAAGCTCCCACAGTGGAAGGGGACCTGAAGGGGTTGCCCTCAAAAGATTTTTATTTGAAAGCACTGTGGTAGACGTAAAGGGAAAATTTCCTATCTTCTTCAGAATTTATTTTGTAACTAGTTTTTGCTCCCTATTTTTATTTATTACCAACATTTTTTTTCATGCTTAGGGTCTTTAAAAATTTTATTTTGGCCCTGGGTGGGTAAAAGGAAATTGTATTGCAAGATTTTAGGCCTTCACTTGGTTTCACTAGCACAGGTCATACTGGCATTGAGACAGGTCTTCAAGAATAACCTTCCAGATGCTTATGGGACTTTGGAGAGTTACAAAAAGGGAAAAAAACAAAACCTACTAGAGGTCGTGAAGCTATTGAGTAATTTGTTGCTGAACAGCATGGTCACCAGATGTGAGGAAATACTCTACAATAGTGAAATTAAAGACCAGGAATTCTCACTGTCCACTTAAATGTATGTCAGAGGGCCACTTTCCCCTCCCTCCTTTTTGGAAAGGGAAAATTTTTGATTCTTACCAAATTGAGGTAAAAATAAAGTTGTACTTTGTATTATCAAAAAAAAATTATAATCAACTGAAATAAAATAATCTTTATATACTTCAGTGGAAACTTTCATTTATATAATATCAATACTTTTAAGGTTATTGGATATCCTCTAAATATTTTCACCATAATCAGTGAAATGATAGCATTCTGATAGGTTGAGTAATAACATGTGATTGGATGGAAGGCATGGAAAATAAAATTCGAGGCTTGTGAAAAGAATCAATATTTTCCCATGTACACAGCTTTTATTGATTTCTAGTCTTGTTTGAAAGTTACTCCTCCAAGTCTCAGTTATTTGCACAATTGAGGATGACTTTTTCCATTCCCAATGGACTGCCTTCTTGAATTGTCAGTTATTCAAAAACTATTCCCAGGGTTTATATGCCCTATGACTGCAGTAACAATGGACTTTTGACCATGATTTCTCTCATAACTTCATAGTTACATAACTTTATAATGTAACTTATAGCAAATACACACACACACACACACACACACACACACACACACACACACACACACGGAAAATCATTTGCATACATATAAAAACCAGAGGGAGAAAAGTTTATTTTGAAATGTAGAATCTGATGAGGCAAAAGGCAAACTTGAGCTTTTACTGGGAGCCGAAGTATAAACATTTTGAAGTTCCCCTAAGGTGTCTGGACCAGTGTAACAGTCGTCTTTGTTCAGAGCAATGACTTCTAATCTTAGATTTGCGACACCCCTGGGTGTCTCCAGATATCTCCTGAGGTGCTGTAAATTCCCTCCACAAAATGCCAAGTAAAATAATTTAAATTCATTTTAAAAGTTTGCCACACATGTTTAGAGGCAAGGGAGGGGCTCCTGGAATCAAAAGAACAGTCATACAAATTTCAAAAGCTCGATCCTCGTCAATTATATTTTAGTCTAACCAATTTATAAATAGATACAATAAATACAGGAAATGAAGCAAGATGAGATGGTGTTTGTGTATGGTTTTGCGGTTGGGGAAGACAGGGAAAAAGGTGATTAATTTGGACACTATTTTAGTGGAAAACCCTTTTTTACTTTATTTACAACAATGGGATTAACACCGACTGGCAACTAGAAATCCAGTTTGTAGCTCCTCTTTATCTACTTGCACTAAGACACACTGGCACCTTGAAGTTGGCTGCAAAGATCTCTGTACAGTATTAGTTTCTTAAAAAAAAAAAAAATAGACCACAGAAACTGGCAGCTAGACATGGTAAGCTTAACTCAATTTTGTCAGTGTTTCCCTTAGCTTCTGACTTAAACTGTTACCCCGAGGCCTGAGACAGCACCGAGGTTATACATTACTGCTTTGCAGTATCCAATCCTTAGCCCTTCTTGGTCATCAAGAGGTTAGTAACTAAAACTTTACCGTGGGTTTACCACTGGGAAGCTGCCTTATTGCCATTACATTTTACTATGGCTTCCAAATCTCTGATAAAATACGTTTCCGGATGGGCCAATGCCTCAGGCTTCATAGCTTTCTTTATTCTGAACGCCGATTTTAGTCATCTGAACATGGATTTCATCAAGAAGACTCACATGCATATCACTCAAAAGACATAACTGAAAAAAGCACACATTTTTTCATTAAACAGGTCTGCCTTTTTCCTGGAGAATTCAATTTCACTGTTGACTTTTTATTCTTTGTATCATTGCCTATTTAAATTTAGACACACTTTTTACTTTCCAATGAGGAATTCCTTACTAAATAATTTTATTTAACCCTTTATCAACCGACAAAAGAGATCCTTTTAAAAGCTAGACCTTCTGTACCACATTCCAAAAGTTGTCTGAGGACTCAAACATCTCCCAGTTATGAAGGAGAGGGAAAAAAGGAAAGTATACTTGCCTTATTTGTAGCAGTAGCACTGGATCCAGGGACCACAGGCACATTTGTCACTTGAACTGAAAGATAATTATTATCTATGAGGGGCCAGGCCCCTTCCACTTTGCACGTTTGGAAGTGATCCTTGAAAGTTCTAAGGTGAGGATCTCCAAACAAGCCACAGAAAAGGTAACTGGGAAGGTTCTGGTCCCCTCCTCTGTGTTCTCTGGCTCCTGCATGGCTGTGATAGTTACAAGGATCGTGGGTCACTTCGGGATTGGTAGAGGATGTGGGTCCATCCTTGGAACAATTCCTCTGGCTCATGAGGTCACTGATACCCAACACAGCAGAATGGTACACCAGGTTGCCACGGCAGGCCTTTGAAGTTCGCTGGGTGCAGCCAGCATAGGCACGCAGGGCCTTGCAGAACTCAGAGTCAAAGCCGTCAATGGCAGAGTTCAGGTGTGAAGTCAGGGATACAAAGTCCGTGGTACATTTCTGGATTCGACACTGGGCTGGCTGTTGGCAGTCACCTATGGGAAAGAAGATAAGGCCAAACACTTGTAAATGCTTCATAACTTTCTGAGCTACATGAGAAAATGACATGCTCTTCTGGGAACTGTCTGTTCTATTGTACATATTATACTATTTTGAGAAGACTTCAGAAATAGGGTTGCATTGTACTCCTGTGTCTCTCTCAAATTCAGTAAGTAACTAGGAGAAAAACTGCATGCAATTAGTTAACTTAAAACTCTATAAAGCATGGGTCGTTGTGAGTGAATGTGAATCTAGTTCACTGACCATAGGTTAAAATAACAAGGGGATAGTAAATAAAATATTTTATTATTGTCACAATTTGATTATAAATTTTGAGAACTATTCCTCTACCCTAAGGCCAAGTCAAAGACATGAACTTTATTTTGATTTTGAAAGCTGCATGAGTAACTGGCTTCAGAAAGCACCGTAAAAGCAGCACTATGCACAAAGTTATGATTAAAGCCTCCACACCTCACGAAGGGATAAAATAAAAAATTACACTATGATTAGTTAAAACACTTTTACCTGATTTATCTATATGGCTACAGGGTAAACAAATCCAAGCACTAAGTCATTCTACTTTTCCTGAAATATTTTACCAACACATTGCACATAAACTACACAATTTCCTAGTTTGTACAAAATAGAAATACTCTTTAAAAGCAAAGTGATTCATGTGACCAGGCATACATACTGACCAAGCAATACATATTTACTTCTCCCTTAACATCTGTCTCCACCACTCTAGGACCCCAGCTCAAGCAGATGACAAGTATAAGCATACCAAATAAAAATGTACACAGGTACACTACCTTGAAATTATACTGTAGAAACAAATGATCTCAACCAACTATGTATCTTCAGAAAGAAAACCAGAGAACTATAAAGCAGAGAATTCTTAGAGTATACATATTTTTTCTCTCAAACCAACAATTCACATAAACTTAATGACTGAAACAAAGCTATAAAGAAGTAGTGAAAACTCAAGTATTATTGCCCTATTTTTAAAAAATCAATTTCCAAATGCTGTTTTTGTTTCACCAGTAGTTTTTCAAATAAAAATTTATAAAACCTTAAAGCACAAGAATTGCCAATGCTAGAGGTCAGTTATGTGCTCCAATTAATTTAATATTCTGTTCCATAATGTGGAAACAACAGACTTACTGAAGAGATATACTTTTATAATCAACCTACATTTTATATAAATGAACTGTAACACATATCTATGTTACTTAAAATTCTTTATAGGTTTTTAAGCTATTGAAAAGTCTCTTTCTTAATCTCTTCAAGTCTCAGATTTTTCAACAGAGAAACGAAGAGGCTGTTCTAAGATGAACTTTAAGATCTTTTCCAGGCAAAAAATATCTTAAAATTTGTATTCTAGATGGGGGGAAAACTCAAGGTCAGTAGATTATTAAACATATAATTACTTCAAGATGTGGATACAATAAACTTCAGGATAATATCAAGGTTTAGGAGACTTCAACTGATAAAAACTTAAAATAAGCATAATATTGTCAAGCCTAATAGAAAGTTATTCTAATAGTTTCAGTAGTAAACTGTTTTTAAATCTGAATTAAATAGGCTGTAATCTGTTTCTGGCTTTAGTTGGGAGAAAACGGTGGGAGGGGATAAACTCTGGAGATAACTCTGTCACCTTTTATAAATGTGAAAAACCAAAGAGGAAAAAATATTATCATCTAGGCTCAGTAGTCACTTTAACCTGAAAGAGAAACTTAAAATGTTTTAATATTTTGGAGCTATGAATGTACAGCAATCACCAAATCACACTTTTAAAAAGTTACAAAAGCAGTCTTCATGTGCGTGATCCATTTCATGTTTGTTCAGTTCCAAGCTCACAAAAGCAGCTCTGATATTTATAGAATTTCTCTTTCCAAAGCAATCAAGTTATTTCAGATTTTTTTTTAACTAAAAACAAAGCCAAAACAAAACAGAAATCAACCAAGAAACAAAAACCCCAAAAGGCATTAAACCTTTTTACAGATGGAAAAACCAAGGCAAGGGGATATTAAAAGCCTCACCCTGGCTAGATTGCACACAACTAGTATTAAGCCAGGATTTGGTACCTCTCCTCAAACCTTGTTTTTCTTCTGCCACAGGTCATCCCCCCCCTAAATTCGTAACTCAGTACTTGAAGGCTGGAATTCCTAACAACAGTACTTGATGATTAGAAAAAAAGACTTAAGTAACTACTATATTTTTCTTCTTTTTAAATCAGATTCACAGAAAGCAGACAGCAAGAAAATAAAGATAGGGCCAAGATCTTAGTAATGAACAGCTCTTAGACTACAAATAAATGACAGCACAAGAACTTTCCGCTAAACTTGCAATGCCTATTTGTTCTTTTTATGGCCTATAAAATCTATCCAAGCATACATTTACTTATAATTATTTCAAATAGTCATAAAATATCAAAAGTAAGAACAGTGTGGAAATATAGAAGGAACCGTTCAGAAGGGAAAAGAGACAAAATTTAGATTTCCAGCTCTCTTCTCATACTTCCTCCCCACACCCTAATCTTTCCCATTTTCATAATAGCTAGGTGCTGACTGCTTAAAGAAATCTCACATAAAACAGACCTCGTGGGTTCTTTTGCTTTGGAGATGTTGGGAGGGAGGAAGGCTAACTAGAAAGTACATTTGGGCCCGCATTTTCAGCCCTGCTGTAGACTCCTGTATATGACTAATTTGTAGCATACACCCAGAAATATCCAGGCTTCATGAATTTATAATGGCAATGCACACTTTGCCTGTAGTAGGCGGTAAAGTAAACTTCCTGTCAAAATGCCAAGACAATGCAGAGCAGGAACAATCTCAAGGATGTAGCAAGAAGGCTATGAAGTGTATGAGTAAGCAAGTAACTCCCATATTGGATCTCCATTCAGAAATTGCAGAGGTTTGCTTAAAACAACAACAAGAAAACAACTGAAAGTACCCTTTTCATTTCCCAAGGGAAGAATTCTAACTCGGCAGTTACAGATTTTTCTATTTTGGGGGTCAGATCATTTATGGTCAGTGTGACAGTATTTTCATGCCAGTTATTGGAAGTGCTAAAAGATTTGTGGTCTAGAGTTTTCACTTCATGATTTTTTAACGAATCAGACATAAAGGCCTCACCATTCAAGACGGTTTCCTTAACGCCAGGACTGCATGTGTGAATTTGAAGTACAATCACTGGTTTATAATAAAGGAAATGAGATATGCTGATTCTGAATTAACTGAAATGCAGAGCCATATGGGGTGCTGAGGCAAATGATATGGATCCAGACAAAACATATGGTAGTGCATCTGCAGAGAGCACTGGCTAAACTCCCTGCTCTGAGAAACAACCAGGGCATTTAAACAGCCCACTCTTCAAAGAGATCTCTCAAAAGCAACCCTCTTTTCTATGACCAGGTTAATTGCTCCACTCCAACAAGCTGTCTATGGAAAGCACTCACTACAGTAAGTTGGGTTGAATCTAATAGTGACTTAAGTGAGGACACATTAAGATAATAGAAAGGAGCTTCACATTCCAAATTTCTTAAACTAAGGCACCTTAATTTTCTAAATCTTTAAGCCAGCTTCTTATGCCTTTCACAGGCCAGCAAAGAAATCTTCAAGGACCACATTCCAATCCTGTCATAAGATCCTGTGGCAACTATGGGAAACAATATCCAAGCAGCCAAAGGGGACACAGTCGCCCTAGTACCTCCACTTCCATTTTATGAAACGTACACTTTGGCATTATGAATACATGTTCTTCACACAAAATACTCCTGAATATATCTTTTAACTTGTCAGTACAGATTTTTTATGTAGTTGCAAGCAAGATGGCATTATTTCCTAAGGTTCTAGAGTTACTAATTTAAAGCTATAATCATTCTAAACCTTCCTCTTCCACTTTTTATTAAGACTTCAGTCGTTTCCCCAACTGACACTGTGAAAATGCAGCTGTTACATCACAATGCAAAGTTACCAGCAAAGTAAATTAAATCGTCTCCTCAAATGCCACATTTTCCCCCTCATTACTTAAAAGATCTTACTGGATTTTTAGCAGGTGTGATTTAATAAATAAGTAAAAATTACTCCACACAGTTGGGTGCCATTAAAGCTCAGGATTTTCCAGATCAGGGCGTTGTAACTGCTGTCAAGCAAATACAGGGCAAAAAGACCTCGAAGGAAAAGAAAGTTATAGAATGCTGTGGTTGTCCTCAGACTAAAAGATAATTCCCCTTCCAACCTTGGCATCAAAAATATTCTTTGTCTCGGAAAA
Source organism: Cephalopachus bancanus (assembly GCA_027257055.1). Classification (NCBI taxonomy): domain Eukaryota; kingdom Metazoa; phylum Chordata; class Mammalia; order Primates; family Tarsiidae; genus Cephalopachus; species Cephalopachus bancanus. The sequence continues at coordinate 6,472,554 of JAPVLO010000024.1, read as the reverse complement.
CTTCTAAAAAGAAATGCGTACTTATTTGTAAAGAACGACCTGGATTTTAATGAAAGGATTTTTAAAAGAAGAATAGGCTCACATGCCAGCAGGCTCATCTGCAGGCTTACTTTCCTAGGGACACACTTCTCTGTGCTGGGGGACTGAGCGCCACCTCCAGCAGGCAGCCTGGTATGTGTCAGCCCCTCTCGAAATCCGAAAACACGCGGTCAGCCACGAAGCACGAATGTTTCCAAGGAAGGCTGAACGTTGATTTTTTTTTAAAGCAGTTTTTTGCCCAAACGAAACCAATCCCCGATCAAAAAAAGTTTACGTGACTTCGAGATCAACTCCAAGGTTTGCAAACTCGTGAACATCTTTCCACCGGGTGCGATGCCTTCGCCTCGCCGCCGCCGCCAACTCCGGGAAACAGCCCAGTCTCCCGTCTCCCTCCCAGGCGGCGGCGGAAACCCGATCCGAGCCTGACTTTCAGTAAACACCAAGGCAAGGAGCAATAAGGCGTCGGGAACATTTGTGTCGGGTGCACAGCCCCCGCCCGCGAAACCGTCGATAAGCGGCTGTCGGAGAGAGACGGATCAACGGCCGGGGCTCGGGCAGGGAAGGCGGCAGCAGGAGAGAAGGGCTCCCCGCGCCCAGGCACCGCAGGTCGGCGGGTGTGCTCCTGCCGCGAGCCCAGCCAAAGTACGTGTCCGGGGCTCAGGAGGCCTCTCCCGCCGCGCCACGCCGCCGTGCGCCCCAGCGAGCTCCTCGGGACCCGGGGCTGTTCGGAACAAAGCCCTAGCCCTGGACTGGGTCCACCCCGCCGCGTGCGCGTCGTACCTGCGTGGAGCAGCCCGAGGCTGAGCAGCAGCAGCAGCAGCAGCTCCGGCGGAGGCACGCAGAGCCCGGCGCGGCGGCGCTGCTCAGCCCCGGCGGCGGCAGCGGCGGCGGCGGCGCAGGAAGGTGTTGCTCTCAAGCCCATGCCCGGCCATGCAGGTCTCGTGGGCTCCGGCGAGGGCGGCGGCGCGGGCGCCGTGGCGGGTCCGGGTCCGTGGCTGCGGCATGGGCCGGGGGGCGCGCCTCGCTTCCTCTTCTTCCTCCTTCAGGCCCGCGTCGGAGACCGGACGCCGCCACCGCCGCAGCGAGCAGCGCGCCCCAGGCGGAGCGAGTCGGCGGCGGCGGCAACGGGGCGCAGCGGCATCGCAGCGGCCGGCGCGGAGAGAGGGGCGGGAGAGAAGACACAAAGACCGTGAGCGAGTGCGGAGACCAGCCCCGAGAGCGCGGGCGCCACGGACCCCCGGCCAGCGTGGGCTCGGCGGGCGTGGACCTCAGGAGGCGCGCCCAGTCTTTGCCAGCAGCCGCAGGCGGCCCGGATATCTCTGCGCGGCGGCCCCCGAGGTCAATCAATCTCAGCCCCGCACTGCCGCCCCGCCTTGCTCTACACCCGCCAATCCGCATCGCCCTCATCCCCATCCGCGCCCCTCCTCCCCTCCCCATTGGCTTCAAGTGCACTTCCGTCAAACCCAGCCCGCCACTCGCAGGATTTCAGAGGGCCCGCCCCCACGCCACCCCCCGCCCCCGCCTCCCTCCTGCTCAGTGTAATTCGAGTTCCGTGTCCGTCAACTGCGAGTCCGGTGTGTGGCGCTGCAAGTTCCCTCCCGCTCCTCGCTCTCCCTTCCACCTCCTTCCGCGATGTACTGTTTCCTCCCGCCCAATAGAAATAGGCAATTGCAACTCTCACTCTCGCCGACGTTACAACGGTACCGGCCTTTGACCTCCCCTTGAATTATTGTGATCGGGTTAACTTCCAAGTTTGGGTTTGTTTTTTTTTTTTAACCCCTCCCCGGCCCTGTCCAGACTAGCTCCAGCTCCTTTGAGGAAGCCGGCACTTTTATCCGGTGCTGTGCGGCAGGTCCCCGCTCAGCCAATCAGATCTGCGGAGCCGCGTTTAGCGCCGGTTGCGAGCGCTTCGTAAAGCCAGCACCGAACGGTGTTGGAAATCTGAATGTCACCGCGGTCCGGAGCAGATCGGATGGGCTGGGAAGATGCTTGCCAGCTCCCGGCAGAATTCGCAATTCGTCGGCAGCTGCACGAGGCTCGGGTGTTCTTGTTTCTTTGGCATTTCCCTTCCTGAAAGCGGCGGGGGCGTGGGGGAGGGTATGAAAGTGGGCGAACTTCAACGTGTTCGGTTGCAGCGTAATTATATTAATGAGAGTGGTGAGTTTTTATGCAGTGCAGAGTCATTATGCCACGATTTGTTGTCGCTCAGTGGCTTTTGCCACATTTCTACACTTTATTAGCAGATTAATTCAACAGCAGGTCACTTCCTACTTTTATGATTGGATGGGTCCAAACATGAAGAAAAAGACAATCGTCTGCAAGGAAAGAAGCTGCCAAGTGCAGACAAAGGAAAGCAGTTGTGAGATTGATGATAGTTTCCAGTTTGTTATCAGTAGGTGTGAAGTGCTATCTAATCTCAATAATGGCCTTGAGGCTGGGAGCCACTTCATGCTGCTTTCGCCTTCACTGGTCCCCAAGTCGCTCAGGGCTGCCATCTTAAATGCACTAGCATCCAAATCACATTTTGCAACTCTACCCGCTGTGTTACTCAGAATCTCTAATTAGGAATCTTGTATGAACCACAGACACGTTAATATTCCACACGCGTTTAAATGTGCTAATCAATGGACCAGGATAATTGGGGGGCAAACTTTTGGTCTCACCAGTTTACTCATTAGACACATTGTGAATTGCTCAAACCACTAGGTCCCTAATGAAGGATGCCTATCTGTTTTTACTGTAGCTTTTCATTACTTACTTATTACATACTATGATGACTCAAGTGGTAAACACACCTTTCACTACCCACGATATAATCCGAGCCTCGTGTTTATCCATAATATGCTTAATAATACCTTCAGAGTTGCCTGGAGAAATGACTTTTTGGTAGGAAGATAGCTTACATTTTTGGATAATACTGTGGACTGAGTATTGTCAAAGCAAAAATTTACTGTCGTGCAATTTCTACATATAACTAATAAAATACTATAAATATCTTTTTTAATGTAATAAATATAACACTGCTTTTAAAAATATTTGGCTAACAAAGACTAATAGTAAAATGTTTTTTTCTCTTAATCCAAGATTTAATTAGACCTCTAGGAAAAAACCATCTCACCCTATTGACCATACTTCAAAACGTATAACCAATAGTTAAGTATGGATAAATTCAGTTTGATTTGGGCCTTTCTGCTCAAGACTTTGTATGATCATTCCCCTCCCCCCCATCAGGTTCCTTAAGTACACGGGTGCTCTAGACTTTCTTATCAATAGAGGGCGTCTTCGAGTCATTGCAAATCCTGGTGTGAAACGGAACTATTCTTCAGAGGAAAAACTTCATCTCCTCTAAGGTGCTTTATTGCTTCTCTGTTGTAAAATTTGACAAGCTCGAGATTTATAAGCCTAACAACTCACTTTTTATTGCTGCTTAAGTGTTCAGCCACTAGAGGAAAATGCTAATTTTCACAATTAAACCGCAAGGTGGTTCCTATTTTCAAGACATTAGGTCAGTTGACACACTCGCGGGTAAATTGTGCTGTTAGCAAGATCAGGAATCGGCTTGGGAAGCTGCAACGTGGTGAATGGTCACTTAGGGCACAGCCACTCCTCAAGCTCGTGTGCTGCAAGCTAAGGAAGATTTTAGACCTAAAAGAAAAATCTGGGGAGGGAGCTGAACGCAAACATTTAATCGATGATTTATAAAAGTTTCATATTTTAATTTTTAAAAAAGCATGAAGTGGCTGACAACTTGTACAACTCACAACTCCACCCTGTTTCTTGCCACTTGTACACTTGTACTGTTCCCCACTTCGCCTTTGTTTTCAGGAACGAAGGATAAGACCCGAGCAGTACATTCAGGAGAGCCAGCAAAGCATAGCCGAGTATGAACGTGCAAATGGATAGGATTAAAACACATGCTAGAAACATTACGGATTCTAAATAAGATGCGGTTTCATTTCCTGAACCTATACGTGATGTCTTAACGGTTCCCCAGTTAATAAATCTCTGTTTCCAGAAATCTAACACGAGCACCTCTGACTGCTTAACAGATCACCAACAATCAGACCCCAGTTCGCGATCCGTGCAACCCACTCTAGAGCAAGGGCTCCCCCGCTGCGCCCCCGTCCACTGTGTGTGCGCCGAGTTGGGGCTGAAACAGCCCGGAGTCCGACAACCCAGCGGCACGCAGCTCGTGGTTTGTACTTACATCATTCTTAACCCTTCCGCTCCTGGAGGGGGCTCAGCGGGATCAGGGGACCCCCGAGCTCCGGAACACGCAGGACCTGGGTGTGAGAGAAGAGCCCCAGAGCGCGGTGTGAGTGCCGCACTCCCGGAGGGAGAGCTCCCAGGGCGTGCAGGGGCTCATCGCCCGCGCGTGCACCTCGGGCCCCCGCGATCCCCGCGGGCTCCGCCGCGGCTCTCACCGCCCAGAGCGGCAGGTGCAAAAAGCATTTGGGAGCCGCTTGCCAGCGCGCGGAGGTAATGCGCTTCCTGTCCATTTATCTCAGGAAACCAGCGCAGCCTTCTCTTCGAAACAAAATTAACCTCTCATTAGCCAGCCACTCACTCCCAAGACCTTAAAAGCTTTACCAGCTCGCTAATGTATTTAGGCTTTTCTTCCAGGCAAACGCAGCCGCCGGTCGTGACAGCCATCAGCCCGGGGGTTCCGCGGGGCTCTCCAACGAGCCAACCGCCCATCTAGCTCCAGCCTAAAGTCTGGGAAACTGCAGCCTACCCAGGAAACCCTGTTTGTAGCACCGGGCTGACCCCGACCCCCCCGAACGAACTTCACGCCAGAACAAGTTCCCCCGAATTTAATGGGCGCGCTTCGTATCAAAACCTCAGCTCCGCTGTCCTCAAGGGACGGGGAAGGGCACCGGGGAGGAACTTCATGGCCTGCTGTCCCCGGGTCGTGGGCGCTGACAGCCCTTGGGAGCGCCAGCCCTGTCCCCAGCGAATGTGGGAAGGGTTGGTGGGGGGTGCGGGGGTGAGTAAACTAGGATCGAGCTGGTTCCAGGCGTGGAGAATCAACTGTGGTCCTAGATCTGCAAGTGACGAAAAGGGGCTTTTTGGAGGGTCGGAGCTTTCTCGCCCTGGCCCCCAGCCGCCCCGAGGCTGGCAGATTTATGCCACACAGGTGGATGGAGACCTAAACAAAACAGTCCCGGCCGCTGCCTGCCGTTTGCCCCCCACGTCCCCCTGGCCCACCGCAAACTTCAACAAAATAAACAACTCACCACAGGCATTCCCTTGTCTGCAGCGCGACGCCTGCCAGCTGGGAAAATAAGCCGCAAGCCACGCGGCCGGGGCGCGGAGGGAAGGCAGCGCGGCGCCCGCCCCTCTCCCCAGGTGGGGGCCGCCGTGCCTGGGGCGGGAGGGGCGCTCCGCCTGGGGGCCGCTCTCCAGCACTCTGGCCGTGGAGTGAGCGCCCGGCGAGGGGCTGCGCCCTTCCTGCTAGCGCGGTTTCTCTGCCACCTAGGGGAGAGGGCGGGGAGCCAGATCCCTCAATCCCCCACCCCCCAACCGCTTTCTCCAAGCCGCTTTCTCCCCACTCCTGCCTCCAAGCGGGCCAAGGAGCACCCCCCCACCCCCAGCATCCCCGCCATCGCCACACCGCCCCCTGCCGGCGCTACCCGGCTTGGCGATGGGGGTGCAGGAGCGCCCCAGACCCTCGCTTCCAGGTCCGGGCTCAGCTCTCTCCTCCCCTTCCACCCGCCCTCCCATCACACTCACAGTCTCGCACAAAGACGCCTTTCACGCTGCCAGCGCCACCCTCTGCGCCGGCGGCGCTGCCTTTGCCCACCCGCGGCACCAGCCGGTTCCTAGTGGGCGAGTGTGTCGGCCGTCGCTGGACAGGGCGCCGCAGGCGCGTGCGGGTTGTTCCCACCTCGCACTTCCGCGAAGGTGACAGATGCGCTACCCCCGTCCCCGTCACTGTCTCTAGCTGTCCACTAGTAGCCACGACAGGCACCCCTTTCTCTCCATAAATGATCCCCAAGGGTCCTCCTAGTGTGTCTAAATATGGGGGCTGTAGCATGGCTTTCCAGACTTTCGCCGAAATAAGGAATGCAAAGATCTTTCCTGACCACCTAAGGTGCCAGGGTGACTTTACAGTTTGAAAACGCCACAGATTTGAGGATGACGAGGGGGGAGAAAGGGTTGAAAGAAACACCTAACACCCAGGTGAGGAAGTGTGCTCTAAAGAGCACGGTCACTACGAAGAGCGTCGAAGGCGTGGAGGCCCAGAAGAAAGCGATTAACTTTTTCCTTTAGACGGATCTTCCAGAGTTGAAAATAAACATCGCAGATACTTAAGGTAGCTATTCTGCGCGTTCGACGCCTGGAACAAGCAGGCTGCTTCCCTTAGTCAAAGGCAAATGCTCAAGCACCTTCACTCGGGGAAGTCACTTCTTGCCTCCGTAGGCAAGACTCTGGGACCCTCTCCAGCTTTCCCTGGCCTTCTCCTCCCACAACCCCTTCTCCTAGTTTCTCAGTCTAACGCTAGGGGCAGCAGAGGGCAGTGTAAAGAGGGCCTGAGTGGGAATTCAGCCAGGAGGGTCTCTAGTCCTATCTGGGTCTGGGTCTTAGGAAACTGATTGAATGTCTTTGGACTTTGGGGGTCACTGTCAAGTAGGCGTATGTAAGGGGTAATGGCCAGCTTCTTTAGATTCTGCAATTCTATGGTAATGGACGCCTCCTCGCACTCTCTGCAGGTTCCCCTGAAGTGTTTTGGTTTTTTTTTTTTACCTTCTTTTTTTCTCCAAGTGCCATCGAATTGAAAACAAAAAACAAAAAAACGAAGATGTGAAGATGTTTCAAGGTAAATGTACAATACATTGAAACATACTCTTTTTGCATCTGAGAATTAAAAAAAAAAATTTCTGGTCCACAGAAACAAGGAATTTTAATGTCCCCACTTGCTTTGCCTTTGAAAAGCCACTTCAGCAGTCAGCAAAGCAGAGCTTTGATTTAGAAACTAAAGACTAGTCTCTTGTGTTTTTCTTTTCCCTTTTACCAACACAAAGAAAAGCTGCAGCATGAAATAATGATGAACAAGAGTTCAAAGCAAGCCCAGAGAGCCTGCCCAGAGGATGTTTTCTAATGCGGCCCCAGTCCTTCTCCACTCCCCTAAGCTGACTTTGGACAGTGCTAAATAGCAGACACAAGCTCCCAGAATTCTCTTCCGTCTCAAGCCTTTCCCATAAATATTGTTCCGTGGAGCTTGGATGCTAATAGTCAATCATCATGTAAATGTATTTATCAACTCATATATTTAATTTTTCTTTAGTCTTGTAATACTTTCCAGACCCACCCTTTCTTCCTTCCTTCCTTCCCCTTCCTTCCTTTCCCTTCCTTCCTTCCTTCCTTCCTTCCTTCCTTCCTTCTTTCCTTCCTTCCTCCTTCTGAGTCTTACTCTGTCGCACAGGCTGGAGTGCAGTGGCACGCTCCCAGCCACTGCAGCCTCGACTTGCTGGGCTCAGGGATTAAATAGATGGAACTACAGGTGTGTGATGCCATGCCCAGTTAATTTTTTTTTTTTAAATTGTAGAGATGAGATCTCGTCATGTTGCCCAGGCTGGTTTCAAATCTGTGGGCTCAGGCAATCCTCTGGCCTCTGCCTGCCAAAATGCTGGGATGACAAGCATGAGTCACTGTGCCTGGCCCAGGATTTTCAATTCACTATCTACTTTGGGAATGTGAATCTTAGTTCTCCCTCTGGGCAAGCTTGCCTGTTTTCTGTGGAATAGGCTCTGAAACCAAGGCAAAAAAAGGGTGAAATTTCATAATGAAGTACTAACGTTTAAACTACAAATCTTTTGCTTTTTCAATTTTAACATCAGAATTTCAGATTTGTTTAGCTTTCATTGCAGTGCACACTTGCTATGCACACTTAAAAAGTTATCTGTCAATAAGTTTCTTAAACAATAGTGCTGGAAAAATATTGTGAGCTTCTCTAATTCTGTTGCTTCACTTTTTAAAACATTATATTTTTAATTGGCAAGTAAAAATTGTATATATTTATTGTATATCAGGGTATAAACTGTATATCAGTGTACAACCTGATATTTTGAACTATGTATACATTGTAGAATGGCTGAATTGAGCTAATTAACATGCATACCTCACATACTTTTTTGTGGTGAGAACAATTAAAATCTACTCTTTTTGTGATTTTCAAGAATGCAATACATTGTTATTAATTATAGCCAACGTGTTGTGCAATAGTTGGTTGCTTTCAGTTGTATCAATCTCAACATTCCCACTGCCCCATTCAAATATGCTCAAACATTATAATTTTAATTAGACCTCAGATATTTCATTAGATAAAGGACATGGTTTAATTTTTCTCCCCAGTTTTTAAAATCTTGTTCAGTGCTCCACAAATTTTTCTCCTTATCTCATTTTGATCTTTATCTTCTTCCTCACATCAAGCAAAATAAACCAAAAACAGGAATAGAAAAGTCACAAAAAGCCACTTTCTAGTAAAATTGGCTCAGTACTTTTCTCCTTACTGTAAAGAAACTTCCTGCTGATACAACGGGTATGTGTTCTATCTTCTGAATATTTACTAAAAGGTGATAGAACTTGAGCTTTTAGAACGTGCAGATAATGGGTACATTCAACTCTCTAGTTGTCAAGGTCATAGCTTGCTTACTCTTGGTTACCTTTAAAAACATTATATTTTTAATTGGCAAGTAAAAATTGTATGTATTTATGGGGTACAACCTGGTATTTTAAAATATGTACACATTGTAGAATGGTTGAATTGGGCTAATTAACATGCATTACCTCACATACTTTTTTTCCCCCCTTTTACAATTGTGGGAGTCATCTCAATTATCAAGAGGCATACGGATTCATTTTCTAGTCTTGTTTTCTTTCATGTTTTATGAAAATTCTTCTCTAAACTAGTTTCCAATTGATGCCTAACTTAATGGTTCCTTTGTTTACTCATCATATTTGAGAATTATTATCGTTAATAAATTACAGAATCTTAAATATTAGTAGTACAAATAATATGGTTGGTAAAGAATAGAATGTTTATAAAATGAGTTGAATGTGGTGATGCACACTGGTAGTCCCAGCTATGTTATGGTCCAAGTAAAGCTCAGCTGCTCCCCTTGATACCAATAAATCAAAGGGGCAGGGAACTGGTAGAAAGTAGTTGATTTCTGAGTTCAAATCCAGGGAGCAGAGCCAGACTCAAGGTCTTTCTAAAATGGTTCTGCTCCACCTCCAGGCTTTTACAGTTCACTTTAATAAGTCCAGAGTTGTTAGTACCTATACATTAGCCACGTGACCAGCAGAGCATTGTATGGAACTTGAGTTTCAGCCACATTTATCGATAGTGACATTTTTCGGTCCAGACTTTCTGGTGCTAGATATCAGAGGTATCTCATAGCTTTTACCTGTAGGGCCCAGTAGATGCGTTAAACAAGCTTGCCATAGAGTAAAGGGAGTTTACAAGGCCTAAGACATCATGTATTATGCAAAAGTTGTACAAATCCCAAATGATTACATTGATACAAAAGTTATATAAATCATAAGCCTTATGATTACATTGATACTATATTATTCAAACTTATAACCACTCAGAAAAAGGGAGTAAATCGAGATTTGCATCTTTCAGTTGATTGGGCATAGACAACAGGGAACTTAAGGATCCCTTGAAGCTACTTATGGGGAGTGCATAGGAGATAAGGGGAAGCAACCTTTTATTAACTCTCAGGAATATTGTTCAGGAATGTTTAGGAGCACTTGAGCCCTTGCCATGACCTTCTCTAGGAGCTGTGACAATGTGGACAGACATTAGCCAGTTTTTGTATCAGCTACTTGGGAGGCTAAGGGAGAAGAATGCCTGGAGCCCAGGAGTTTGAGGTCAGCTTGGGCAACACAGTGAGACCTTATCTCAAAAAAGAAAAAAAAATTATAAAATAATACTAGGAGAAAATGTCATTTTAAAATGTGATTTAATAAATATATGTTATTTAGTTAAATGTTATTGAAATTCATTAGCTTCTTTCTTGTTTTATAGGATTGGTTTTTAAATTGAGTGAAAACATAAATATTCTAACATCTACTTTTTTAAAAGGGTGAGGATTTGCTTTGCTTTTTTCCCTCCATTCCAGGATACAAGACAGCTGTTTTGAACCATCAACTCATGTGATGGCTAATGTAAGGAATTCTGGTAAGTTGTAAAATTAAAAATGAAGTCTCTGGATCCAGCCAATGAACAAAGAAAATTAAAAGAAAAAAAAAAAAAAAAAGGAATACCCTGCAGAAGATGAAAACTATTATTATTATTATTATTATTATTATTTGAGTTGGAGTCTCCCTCTGTTGCCCAGACTGGAGTCCAGTGGCCGCTCCTGGCCACCGCAGCCTTGACCTGCTGGGCTCCGGTGATCCTTCTACCTCAGCCTTCCAAGTAGCCGGAATTACAGGCATGTGCTACCACACCCGGCTGATTTTTTTATTTATTGTAGAGATGAGGTCTCGCTGCCCAGGCAGGTCTCAAACCCGCAGGCTCAGGCAATCCATTCACCTCAGCCTCCCAAAGGCGCGGGATTACAGGCTGAGCCACCGAGCCCGGCTAAAACTATTATATTTAATCAACATTGCAAGTCTGATTTTCAAGAGAAATCCTACAGTTCTAAAGTATTCCTACATATGTACAATATAAAAAAGTAAATGAATGCATATTAAATTAGTAAAGTTGAAATTTATAAAGAAATATATGACTAATCTTCCTGAAGTAACGGGAAGAAAGCTATATATTTTTTTGTTTACCATTATAAAAACTCTTCTTATGAATTTTTTAACCATTCAACACAGTATAAAGTAGTAGAACATAAAACAGCAAGGACTGGCCTTTTCCCCATTGTATTTGTTGATTATTCCAGTTGTAATCATGATAGATACACACACACGTACACATATACTTTTCTAGATCTTAGGTCTGAAAGGCAAGGTATATATGCCAAAGATATTCCTACTTCTACATTACATTTGTTCTATAAAAAATGAACTCCAAAAAGTTGACAAAGAACTTTTTTGAGGAAGTAAATAACTGTGAAGATGCCCATCTGTGAACCAATTTAGATAAATAACCATAATTCACGGTTTCTTTCAGAGGCAAAAATCTCTATCTCCACACTCACCTGTATACACAATGGCAAGAACATTGTAAAAACATGATAGAATGGAATATACAACAATCCTTAAAGTATCATGAAGGCTTATGGGAGATTGGATACCCTCAATTCTAATAGTTAATACTCCTAATTAAGAGCTTAAATAAAAAAAAACTTAGGTGTATTTTAATAAACAGATGATATATATTTGTACCTTACTGATATTAGCAAAAAATTCCAAGAAGGTACATTTTAACTACACTTAATAAATGGAAACAACAAGAGGACCAAATAAATCAGTGTTCAAATAATCACAAATACAAAAACATTCAAAGTCTCTCTCATCTTTCTTCTCCTATTTCACTGCCCCATTGTTTCAAATTGTCTGAGCCACATAAGGGGGCTCAAATTGTCTGAGTCACATAAGGGGACTCAGAAGCAACGTTAGACTGAAGCCTGAGAATGAACCCTGAATAAAAGTAGTGCATGTTTGTTGGGAGTTTGTGTGAAAAACATCTGGCTGAATTCAGGAGTGGGGTCTGCTTCAAAAGAAGTGATAGATTGGGTGTAGGAAAGGATTCTCAGAGGTCTGGACTCTTGCTATTAAGTTGTTAATATGCTCTTCAGCTGTCCCAGCTGGGACTGTCCGTCAATGAAGAATGTGAGGAATGTATGACTGGTGCAGGCCTCTAGGTGAAACGGATGGAGTTTCCCTTTTCCTTGCCCCCTAGGGGGTGAGGGCTGGCAGAGGGGATGGGGATGCTTGCCCCTGCATCCACTAGTAAGCAAACAACATCTAGATACTTGCTCCTTGTCAAACAAGAATCTTATACTCATTCATGCTCAAATAGAAATGGTTTATTTCTTTCAAGTACTGTTTTCTGAGTACCCACTAATGCTCCTGGTGATCTAGGTTCTGGGAATATGGCTGTAAACAATTCAAACAAGACTCCTGTGAATGTACATTCTGGTGGTGAAAATACAAGCAGGTAAGCAAGTCAATAAACAAAAGTAACTCCAAAAATGCTGTAGAGTGTAGGTAACGGGGCGATATGATGAAGAGTGACAAAGGCTGAGAAGGAGCCATTGTTAATGGGGTAAAGTTTCTGAGATACTACAAGGCTTGAGTACAACCTAGCAGTAAGGCGGAGAAAAGGGTACCAGGTAGAAGTCAGGTTTTCAAAGTAAAGACAATTTTGGAGTGTTCAAGGAACAGAGAAAAACACACACACACACAAAAAACATGGCAGAAAGTACTATACCCAGGAGAATTTTGAGCAATCTAAGGTAGAATCCTTTCATTCTCAATTGGCATTGAAATGAGAAGGATTTTTCTTTTCTTTTTGCTTGAGTTGGAGTCTCAGTCTGTTGCCCGAGATGGAGTGCAGTGGCTCACTGTAGCCTCTGCCTTCTGTGGTCAGACTTCATCTTCAGCCTCCCAAGTAGCTGGGACCACCGTGGACTAACTGTCCTTATTTTTTTGTGGAGATGAGGTGTCACTGTATTTCCTAGGTTGGTCTGGAACTTCTGGACTCAAGCAATTCTCCCACCTCAGCCTCCCAAATTGCTGGGATTATAGGAGTGAGACACTTTGCCTGGCTTGAGTGAGGAAGAGTTCTTGGTTGTTCCCAAACCTCAGGGAAATAAGAGATGGAAGTAGCATTTATTTAATTACTATTAGGAGCTCCACCTGGTGTCTGGTTCTTGAGGATCTATGTACACCTTCACAACCTCTCTCTGAAGCAGAGATGATTGTTGTTATAGATGACAAAATTTATGTATAGAATATATAGTGTATAAATTTAAAATATATGGCAAATCTATAATAATTAAAACAGTATGGTACTGGCATAGAGATAGATATATAGAATAATGAGACAGAATGGAGAGCCTAGGAAGAAATCCAGTGATATACTCAACTGATCATTGACAGTGGTGCCAAGAATACACAATGGGGAAAGGGTAGTCTCTTCAACAAATGGTGCTGGGAAAACTGGATAGTCACACATGAAAAATGAAATTGAACTCTTAACTTACACGATATACAAAAATCATCTCAAAGTGAATTAAGTATGTACATGTAAGACCTAAAGCTGTAAAACTACTAGAAGAAAAATTATACATCAAACTAAAAGCTTATGTACAGCAAAGAAAATCAACAGAGTGAAAAGACAATCTATGGAATTGCAGAAAATATTTGCAAACCATATATCTGATAATGGGCTAACATCCAAAATATATTAGGAACTTCTACAACTCAATAGCAAAACAAAACAAATACAAAAAAGAAAACCTCCTAAAAATGGGCTAAATATTTGAATAGATATTTTCCCAAAGAAGACACATACATGAACAGTAGGTATATGAGAAGATGTGCAGCATTACTAATCATCAGAAAAATGCAAATTAAAATAAAAATGGTATGTCACCTCATACTTGTAAGGGTGGTTGTTATTAAAAAAACAAAAGGCAACAAATGTTGACTTTGATATGGAGAAGCCGAAACCCTTGAGGATGCAAAATGTTGCAACTGCTATGGAAAATAGTATGAAGACTTTCAAAAAATTAAAAATAGAACTACCATATGATCCAGCAATCCCATACTGAGTTTTTATTCAAAGGAATTGAAATCAGGATATTAAAGAGATATTAAGGAATATTCTTAATAACACTTCAATGTTTATTGAAGCATTGTTCACAGTTACAAAGATGTGAAAACAACTTAAATGTTTGTTGATACATGGTTGGATAAAAAAAAATGTGGTGCTTACGAGTACATACATTAGCATATTATTCAGCCTTAAAAAAATAAGGAAATTCTATATGTAACAACATGGATGAAACTTGAGGAAATTATAATAAGTGAAATAAACTACTCATGGAAGGACAAATCCTGCACAATTCCACTTATAAAAAGTGTCTGAAATAGTCAAATACATAGAATGAAAGAGTGGAAGATTGGATGGCAGGGGCTGGGGATAGGGAAAAACGGGGTGCTGCTAATCAACAGGCATAAAGTTTCACTTGAGCAAGATGAATACGTTCTAGAGATCTGCTGTGCAACATTGTGCCTCTAGTAAACAATATTGTACTGTACATTTAAAATTTTGTTAAGAAGGTAAATCTCATGTTAAATATTCTTACCACAATAAATTTTAAAAAAACACCCAAAGATACATAATAAATGATTGGTACAGAGTGTGAACCCAGTCTTTGTGAATCTAAAGTCCAGTTATTTTCATTGGACTTCATTGTTGTGTATTACTTGTTGGATATTCTTGATGTTAGAATGCACAGAGAGTCATTGTAAAAGTTTTGAGGCACTGTCAAATAAAGTCAGTGTGACTAATGGAGAAATGAAAATGAACTAGTTGAAAGAAAAACCTTAAGAATTATTTTTGGAAATTTTAAATTAAATCTGCCACCCTCGTCTAGCCCAATAAAGACTCTCTCCTTAATAATAGCGAGGACTCAAGAGTCTCTTACTTCCTCAATTCACCTTCTGCCACTCTATATGGCACTTGTTAAGAATGAACATTCTTGGCTTGATTAAATGCTTAGTAGCCTATGGCTTGATCTCGAGAGTACAATTTTGATACATACTCCAACGGATTCAATTGGAGGTCTCTAGCGTCTGATGAATTCACAATAAGAATAATTATCTTATAGACGTACTTTTGCCTGCTTCACAACTTAGTTTGAGACATTTTCTCACTATTTCTTTTTCTTAGGGTTGCGTGATTATGGGAATGCATATGTGGTATTCATGGTGCTAGGAACACAGTAATGCTACTGGTTTCTTACCATATTCAGAGTCTGGAAATAGAACTGGGGGTATTGATATGGGAAAAGTTCAAAAAAATTATAATGAAAAATAATTCAGATAATCAGTGCACAGCTTCAGCACTTGTTATTACCTTAAACAGACAGCTATGATTGTTATATCCATTCATTCATTCATTCAGTCAGTTATTTGGCCAATCAGTCTTGAAACAAATATTTATTGAATGATCTACTATATGCCAGACACTTTTACAGGCACTAGAGATATCTTAATGAAAAAGAAGGGAATGAAGAAATTCATCAATTAATAAAACATAAAACTTCTCTCTTCTGGAAGAGTAGATAGACAATAATCATAAACATAAGGATATTCTGTAATGTATAAAAGGTGTAAACTGTCCTGCAAAGAGGAGAGCCTGATAATGGGATATGAAATGCCAGTGTGTATGTGCAATTTTTAGAAGGGTGGTTAGGGTGGGCTTCCCTGAGAAAGTGCCATCTGAATAAACACTTGAAAGAGGTGATGACGGGACCCACGCATAACTATCCGAAGAAAGGAAATTCAAGTCAGAGGTAACAGTCAATGCAAAGATTCTGTGGTGGGGCATGCCTGGCATATTCAAGACAAAAGAGGCCAGTTTTGTCAGATTAAAGTGTGCAGAGGAGAGTGATAGGTGATTAGTTAGGACAGGTTGTGGAAAAGCCAGTTTCTGTAGAACTTCTAGACCTTTGTAAGAACTCTGACTGAAGTTAGTAAACTTTGAAGAATTTTGAACAGAGTAATAATATGGTCTGAATTGTAGTTCACTCATGTTGTTCTCTTGAGAATACACTACAGCCAGGCAAAGATGGAAGCTAGTCCCGTGAGCTGGTTTTCTCAATAACCTGTGCAAGAGATGATAATGGCTCAAACCTTGGTGGCAGCAATGGAATTGGTTAGAAGTGGTAGGATTCTGGACATATTTTGAAATTAGAACGAAAAGAATTCAATGGGGATACTAAAGAAAAAGAGGAGTCAAAAATGATTCCGAGACTTTTGGCATGAGCCACCTTTAAGATAGAATTGCCATCAACTAAGATAAGAGTTGGAATAGTTTTTTGGCATGTGAAAGACAAGATGCACCAGACAATTAAGGGTATGATTTTATTCAGTCTATTGAAATAGGGAGAAAGTTTATTAATGAGGATGATCTCAAAGATAAGGAAAGGGGCCTTGAGTGAGACACAAAGAGACAAGAGAGTCATCAGTTCTTCTTCCAAGGGTGATGAGTGATGAGAAGAAAAGGAGAGGGCTTTTAGCTGAACCAGTGAGGAAGGTAGAGATGGGCTATCTTGGAATTTTCGAGGGCAGAATGGTTCTTTGTGGTTCACCATTTATTTGAATACAAAAGAGTGGGAGCACAGGAATAGGATAATGTTAAGCATTGTCAGGAGAAAAGCAAGAGTTTAGTTTTTGACTTTTTTTTTTTTTTCTGTGTTGAGGGTTTCACTATCAACATCCAGGCTGGAATGCAGTGGCATCATCCTGGCTTAACACAGACTTGACTTTTGGGGCTCAGGCAATCCTTCCACCTCATGCTCCTGAGTAGCTGGGACTACAAGTATGCCCCACCATGCCCGGATAATTTTTGTATTTTTCTGTAGATACAAGGTCTCGCTATGTTGCTAGGCTGGTCTTGAACGCCTGAGCTCAAGCGATCCTCCCGCCACTGCCTCCCAAATGCTGGGATTACAGGCTTGAGCCACCGTACCCAGCCTTCTTGGATTTATTAAATTTAAGATTTGTTACATTTTCTAGTGAAAATTTCTTCAAGATTTCCTCATCTCATATCAAGATGTTTGCTATGTTCAGTCCTGAATTCTCACATTGCATTAAAAAATATGTGATTTGAATAACTGGTTTTAGTTCATTCAGCAGTCAGATGAAGTTGATGAATTATTTTCTTTTTTCTTTTATAAGTAGCTTCTTTTTTTAATGGCCTCCACATTATTAAATGCCCTATTTCAAAAAATTGAAGCCTTTGTCTGACACCTCAGATATCCCATATTTCAGTGATGGAATTAATAAACCACTAAAGATTGCAAGATGCTTGCCATGATTGATTTCATATTCACAGCTACCCATGGATGTCATATGTTCTTTCTCCTTTAGACACTTAGAAGTCCAGTAAATTAGCAAAACTGTACCTGTCTTCAGTAAGTTCTGCTAATAATACATGAAAAACTTTTTGATAACTGTATGCAATAAAATACACGGAATAGTGCATTTGGTTATAGCATTATAATTTCTTGGTCTAGATTTCCTCCCAAAGTCCTTCCAACATCCCTAACAGAGTACCTCATATATCATATGGCATCCAGGACTGCCCAAGTTTGATCAAAGCAGTGAAAGAAGTGTGAAAAATGTGGATCTTTAAGGAAAGAGACTGGAACAAAAGTTGACTACAAATTATATGTATGTGGAATGAGAAAAGAGTGAAGATATATATGGTTTAGGTAAGAAAGAACATGTTGAGAAGTTAAATTTAAGGCACAAAAGATAAAAAGGGTAAGAGTAAACTGTAGACCAAGGACAAAAGGTACACCTGAAAGGTAATAAAATATTATTAACAAGTCTGCAGGTGTAGGAATCTAAGATAATTCACTTTATTTGAGGGGAAAGGATGACTTTAGTCTTACAAAATTCATAGTTGAGAACTTTTCTAGCATTTCCACTGTTTAGCCTTAGAAACGCATACTTTTAACTAAATGCTATTAATTAATAAAGGAAATGAGACCCAGAAGCCAATGCCAACTCTGCACTAAATGTATTATCACACTTCTCACAACAATCCTACAGTCCTCGATATTATCATTTTCTGTATTCTACAGAAGAGAAAATTTAGAGAGTTGAGGTAACTTACCAAACCATGCTTTTATTTTCTGTGGACAGTAGGAAGTTGAAGAGGTAGGATTCAAACCCATGTCTATAACTCTAAAAAGTCTTTCAGTTTTTATACTTACTACTATTTTCTATTCATATGTTACCGAGAGTTCTATTGTTTCCTCTTTGTCTTCTTTTTCTTTCTGGACTAACAAATTTCTGTAACTTTTAAATTGCAAGTATTTCTTTCTTAACCTTTTATTAATTCTTTTATGCTCTTCTGAATGATGCAATGTGTCTGTCTCTTTTATTACATTAAACTGCCAGAGTGAACTTCAAATTTCGCTTGGTACTCAACCAAAGGAATACAAATGAAATTCACTCAATTGTGTTAAATCCTATTTTTAATGAAGAATAAAATATATTATTGAATTTTTGTGTTAGTGACACATTATTGAGATCTTTCATTTTTTTAATGCTTTTTGGTGTTCTGTTCTGGCTGGTGTTTTATAGTACTCACCACTTTACATTTTCCCTTTATTAAGTGTACTATTTTTTATTGTTTTCAACACATTTCTCCAACTTCTCATATTCATAATCTATTTTAATCCTAATTTTCTAAACATGGTAATTCTTCTAATCATTTATAAATTTGATTAGTGTTACTATCTCCACTTAAAGGTTTTAATGAAAATATTGAATGATACTGGTTTCTAAAGGATTTCTTCGGAAATTTAAGTAGTATTTTCTTACAGTTGGCATATCTTACATTTATAATTACTTTGGGAGCTTGACTTTTTTTTTTTCCAAATGCCATGTTCTTTTATAGCAATGCCATCTAACCAATAATTTAATTTTACTTTCTCCCATTTCTAAGCTCTAAATCACAGAAGAAATTGTACAGACTTAGTATTGGCTTTAATACGAATTTCTATGTAAAGCTATTGTGCCTGCAGTTGCCTTTGGCCATTTTTGCCTTCTCAGCTGCCAAAATTTTAAATGTCTCCAAGAGTTGCCTGAAAAGACAAACTCCCTTAAAAACAAACATATTAGACTGTGTGTACCTGTAATACCTATAACCTAGTGACTGGGAGAATACATTTCCATCTATGTTTCCTGCAGCTGGTCGATACGGGTAACCTCAGTAAGTGAATCAATAAAGAAATCTTGAAGCCAATGTATCATTGAACTCACTGCCCAGAATTTACCTTTCTAACATTTATCACATGGAATCTGAGTCTGGGTATGTTCTTTGGTTTTTCTGTACTTTTATGCAAGGCACTGCATGTTAACACACTGATTTTCTTAAACTGTCAAGACTGATGTCAAGCACAATGTCAGTCAAATCCCATTTCTTGATGTGAAACTTTTAGTACCTGTTTGGGTTTCTGCCAGAAAAGATTTGTTATAAGTAAGCCTTCAAGTCAATCTTTTGCTTCTGGTTTATTAAAACTAGCTCAATAAAGTGCAGCTTGAAGGGACTTTTGTTGTTGCTGTTATTCTCTTTTAATCAGGTGGGTTTAAAAAAGTAATTTGACATTTTAAATTAAACAGGAGAAAGAACTGTCGTTTCAATGTAACTATTTTTTTTTTTTTTTTTTTTTTGAGTTGCAGTCTCACTCTGTCACCCAGACTGGAGTGCAGTGGCCGCTCCCGGCCACCACAGCCTCGACCTGCTGGGCTCCAGCGATCCTTCCGCCTAAGCCTTCCGAGTAGCCGGAATTACAGGCATGCGCTACCACGCCCGGCTGATTTTTTGATTTGTTGTAGAGATGAGGTCTCTCTGCCCAGGCGGGTCTCGAACCCGCGGGCTCAGGCAATCCACTCACCTCAGCCTCCCAAAGGCGCGGGATTACAGGCTGAGCCACCGAGCCCGGCTACTTGGAATTTTCTAATCATGCACCATCCTTTCTCTGATTTGACAAGTATGCAGTTAGCATCTTCATATTATAATTTAGAGCTGTAAGATTCCATGCTATTTTGAGGTGAATGGTGTCACAATTGTTTTAAGGTTTTTTTAACAAGGATTTTGAAGCCGGGCCCGGTGGCTCAGCCTGTAATCCCGTGCCTTTGGGAGGCTGAGGTGAGTGGATTGCCTGAGCCCGCGGGTTCGAAACCCGCCTGGGCAGTGAGACCTCATCTCTATAATAAATCAAAAAATCAGCCGGCCGTGGTAGCGCATGCCTGTAATTCTGGCCCACGGGTTCGAAACCCGCCTGGGCAGTGAGACCTCATCTCTACAATAAATCAAAAAATCAGCCGGCCGTGGTAGCGCATGCCTGTAATTCTGGTTACTCGGAAGGCTGAGGTGGAAGGATCGCAGGAGCCCAGCAGGTGGAGGCTGCGGTGGCCGGGAGCGGCCACTGCACTCCAGTCTGGGCGACAGAGTGAGACTCCAACTCAAAAAACAAACACAAAAGCAAAAATAATAATAAAAAAGGATTTTGATGATATAATAACTGTCTAATATCTTAACCAATTCATAGAAGAGTTCTTGGACATCAACACTTGTTTATTGAATAAATAAGTATTTACATAGGGCAAATAGAGACTTCATAGTTCCTTGTTTAAAGTAGCAGTCCCTTGGCCGGGCTCGGTGGCTCAGCCTGTAATCCCAACACTTTGGGAGGCCGAGGTGAGTGGATTGCCTGAGCCCTCAGGTTCGAGACCCGCCTGGGCAACTTGGCGAGACCTCGTCTCTACAATAAATCAAAAAACAAAAAAACAACAAAAAAAAACTAGTCGGGTGTGGTAGCACACACCTGTAGTTCCGGCTACTCAGAAGGCTGAGACGGAAGGATTGCCGGAGCCCAACAGGTCGAGGCTGCAGTGGCCAGGAGCAGCCACTGCACTCCAGTCTGGGCAACAGAGTGAGACTCCAACTCAAAATAATAATAATAATAGTAATAATAATAATAATAATAAAGTAGCAGTCCCTAACCTTTTTGGCATCAGAGATTGGTTTTGTGGGAGACAATTTTTCCACCCACCAGGAGTGGGGGATGGTTTCAGGATGATTCAAGCACATAACTTTTATTGTGCACTTTAATTCTATTATTACTATATTGTAATATGCAATGAAATAATTACACAATTCACCATAAAAAAAGAGGCAGGGATATAGGGGGTAAATAAAATAATGAGCAGGTCATAGGTAGATTAAAGTAAGTATTGAATTCTGACTTAAAGCCTGACACCATTGGGAGTAGTGGGAAGCTGCCAGGGGGATAGGGGGCACACTTCATTAAGGGTACCTGCATAATGAACCCTTGTATACCTAACCCTGAATTGTACCTCATATCTTCAAAATAAAACATTAAAAAAATCAGGATATAAAAAGGAATAACAAGAAATTTTAAAATTTGATAAATAAAAAAAAGCCTGACACTCAATAAATGCAGCTGTACAACTGAAGTATGTCAACTCACTTGCCACTCACTGACAGGATTTTGCTAAGCAATTGATTCATTATGGTCTCTGTGCAGTCAAACTTCACTGCTAATGTTAATCTGCCTTAACAGCCACTCTCCGGCACTAGCATCACCACCTCAAATGATCAGGTATTAGATTCTCATAAGAAGCACACAACCTAGATCCCTCACATGTGCAATTCACAATAGGGTTTACACTCCTATGAGGATCTAATGCTGCCACTGATTTGACAAGAGATGGAGCTCAGGTAGTAATGCAAGTGATGGGGAGTAGTTGTAAATACAGAAGAAGCTTTGCTTGCTCACCCACAGCTCACCTGCTATAAGGTCTGGGTCCTAATGGGTCATGGACTGGTTTAAAGCATATTTTATTAATACAAACACTTCAAAAATAAAACAATTTAAATAAATTTCTAGAACAATACAAGAAGAAGATGAGTGATGTCATCTTAGAAGTATATGTAACAGATGAAGTGTAACATATCTGTCACCCTTTTAGTATGCAGATAATCCTGAGGAAAAAATATTGTTCAGAAAAATGCTTACTGAGAAAACTTTGTATTGGAAGAACAATTAACTTTATTTTCTATTTTTGATTCTCAACTCTCCACACTTGAGGAGCAAATATTTTTATTAGTTTGCATTATGCAACATATTCACAAGAAAGACACAAAGACACATTGAAACAAAGCAAACGAGGAAACAAATAGGTAGACATATGATGGAAACAAAAGATTTCAGAATATTAAAGTTTTTACTAAGTAGAAAAACTGCTTGCCTGCTGTATCTGAAATCTATGAGAACGATATCATTCAAAATTTAGCATAAACTTCTCTTAGTGATAAGACTCACCAGGGTTAGCTTCAGTGTTTCAGATTCATTTTCCTTTTCTTATCCAAAGCACATTTGCTAGCCTGTCATTGTTTTATTTCTCCTTCCCTAAATAAAATGCCTTTTAGCTACCATTTTTCTGTGGATAATATACAATAACAGTGTGCCAAGATGGAATTCAGGGGAGAATGAAAAGAGATGAAACACTTTCTGAGTAATGAAAGTCAAAATTATAAAGTGCTCCAGACTTGAAAGTCCACAATGTTTTCCTCATTGGGTAGCCTGGTGGATTTCAGTGTGGTCTCTGGACCAACAGCATCAGGCCTCATTCCAGGCCTACTGAATCAGAACCTTCAGGGGTGGGGTCCAGCAACCTGTATTTTAACAAACCATTCAGGTGATTCTGATGCATGCTATGAGAACTTTTAAGCTAACCCAGGCAGGGCGTGGTGGCTCACACTTGTAATCACAGCCACTTTGGGAGGTTGAAATGCAAGGATTACTTGAGCCCAGGAGCTTGAGACCAGCCTGGGCAACATAGTGAGGCCTCATCTCTAGAAAAAAAAAAAAAAAAAGCCGGGCATGGTGGCATGTGGCATGTGCCTGTAGTTTCAACTACTCTGGAGGCTGAGGCAGAAGGATCTCCTAAGTCTAGGTTGAGGCTGTGGTGAGTCATGACCTTGCCACTACACTCCAGCCTGGGTGACAGAGTAAATAAACAAAAGGCATAAAATAAATAAGAGGCACGGTTTAAAAAAATAACAAAAGAAGAACATTTGGGCTGACCCCCTTGCTACTCATCTTGGTTTTAAAAGCTGTAGCAAAAGTATCACCTGGTAGTTATTTAGGAATTTAGATTCCTGGGTGCTACCCCAGACCCACTGAATCAAAATACGCTTTTTAACAAGATCCTGAGATGATTCATCTGCATATTAAAGTTTGGAAAGCACAGGGCTTACCTTCGTCATGATTTTTGACCTTAGGGGTTATAATGAGATCACCTAGGGATCTTTAACAGAATATTCCCAGAGATTCTGATTTAATTGGTCTGGGATGTTTTCTGGACACCATGGGTTTTTTAAAAAGGTTCTCAGGTGTTTCCTATGGGCAGGCACAACTGAGAACCACTGCTTTAAGCCCTTAAACAGAGTTAATCTACTTTTGTTTCTAACAAGCTTCTTTATTCGGTTTCTAATTCTGAAATACCCTGAAGGAAATCTTAATCTTCAGCTGCATTAAATAAAGATGGCTATCCAAGGTAAGAGAGGTGATTATTTCACCTCACTCTAAATGATCAGATTGCACTGAAAGCATTGACTTCCGTTCTGGGATCCCTTCCGGAGGAGAATGTAGAAAAACTAGAGCAGGGTTACAGAAGCAATCATTCCTGTGAGAAATGGCTACAAGAATTTGCAACGTTTAGGCAGTCGAAGTGATTTTTAAAAAAATGTGCATCAGATTTTATCACTCAAGTGATAATGCCACTTGCCATTGCATTTGGAAAGGAATGGAAGCTGTGGACCAAGTCTCTACATGATCTGGGATCTGGTGCTGCCTACGTCTCCCCTCATGTCTGTCCCTGTATCCCTCCCATTCTCACCTCTCCAGCCATAGTTGCCTCCGTTATCACTTTGAGGACTTTCTGAGAATGAATTCACTTGCTGGTCACTTGCTGCCCAAAGGGCATTTCCTCTGGGTGGAGCTTCAACTTTCAAGTCTCTACTCAGATAGGGAGGCTTCCCTCAGCATTCAGGCTCTCCCAATACCTTTCGGGAACAAAAGCCTATTCAGTTAGTGTCTTTCTGATACTGTGATCTGTAATTATCTTGTTTGCTTATTTTTTTCTTGTTCATTATCTTCCCTACCAGTAAGTTTGATGAGGACAGGAAACTTATTGGTCGTATCTATTACTTATATATGTTCCCAGTATCTAGTGTTGTGCTTAGCACAAAGTAGAGGTTTAATAACAATTCATAAAATGAATGAAAAATGAAGGAAAAGAGAAGACTGTAGGTACTGTGATAATTATTTTCAGATATTTGAAGAAATGTAATTGGTTTAAATGGCCTCTCATATTAGCACTGAAACCAAAAACTAAACATTGTTAAGGTACTCATTTTGATTAACTGTAGATAAGAAATTCACAAAACTGAAAGGATCAGCAGGCAATCAGAGAAAATAGTGAGCTGTCATAAGTGTATGGGTACGTGGTTCAGGGAGATGGCATGTTGGCAAGGTTGTCAATCAGGTGACTTGAGCATTTAGAAGGTGATCACTGACATCCTATTCAATCTTTTGGCTCTATAAAAATGTAGGAGGGCTGCTAAAAACAGGTGCACTGTCAATATTAAGACAGAGCAAACAGCCTTACAGCAATGGAGAAAGACAGATTTATTTCAAGAGTTAGGTACAAGAACTGAAAAGGATTACAATCATTCCTGATTTTTTTTTTGTCTGTAAGAGCAAACAGCTCCATGCTCATCAATAGGTTTTAAGGGAACTGCTGCATCATTGCACAATACCACAATATTTTTACAGTAACACATTTTTCTCATTAAAAAATATGACATCTTCATTGCCATTTTTCACTTTGTAAAAATATTGTAAATGTTGCATATTTAATCATTTGTCTATGCTACTTTAATAACTTTTGAATATTTACTGTATAATTATCATTTATGAAGCCAGTCTTGTATGACTATCCTTATAGTAATCTTTATGCACCTTTATAATCATTCTGTGAGGATAAATTCCTAGTAATGAAAATATTAAGTTAAAGGGTATTAAAATATTTAAGGCTTTAATAATTGTCATTTATAATGATAAACTTGAGTCATTAATATTCTTAATTGAAAGAGTCAGGCAAGCAAGTGATTTATTTAGGAAAGAATTCCACCCAAGAGAATGAAAATAAAAAAGTTTGAGTGTGTAAAATTGTGAAGTAAATTTTCAAAAAAAGATTGCTCTTTCAGAGATATCCATTTACCAAAGGTTCCATAGTCAAGATGCTATACTCTGAATCTGTGTATGTGTATGTGATAATTGAACAGAGATGTGGTTAATACTACAGTTAATTATAAATGATTTCATTGGCTTTTATTGGCACTGCCCACATCCTCAATGGAAATGTATTGTCATATTTAAGTTTAACTCTTTTCTAGTAATTCAAAAGAAATTAGTGGACTAAGATCGTTCACTTGTTGATCTGTAGTATCTAGGCATTGGAAAAATAGTTCACCTTCCACTTCACTTTGATATTCAGACTTATTCCTGATGTTTCCAGTCAATAAACCTCATCATAAGGGTTCACTGGAAATGCCACAGAAAGGCCTGGGACTTTAAGTAATTTGTGAGATAATAGTATTAAAATGATATAATGGTAAATTTTATTGGGTAGCTCTATCTTTCTTTGGATGTTGAGCAGAGTTGTTGTTGTTGTTGCCCCATGCTGTGTGCTATCATTAAATTGTTTATCATGAGTTCAATGGTTACAACTAATTTGGGCAATTAATTACTGAACTGGCTGATGGAGACCCTAACAGAGATTAGAGTCTAACTAAACTACAAGTTCACTGCCAGTTACATTGTTAGAACTTTGGGGGAGATTTTTCTTAACAAGCTGATATAACATGGTCTGTGCTTATTTTCCACATCATAAAATTGCCAGTGGTGTCCCTCAGTTCTCAAATCTTGTAGCTTACATTTAATTCTAAGTGTTTGTTGCTCTTTGTAGTCCTTTGCCAAAGTGTGTTATTTTTACATTCACATTATCTACTAATTTTGGTCTTCTTTTTTGCTTGTGACTGTGGTTTTCTAGTATATTCTCATTACCTCTTGCTTGAATTACCAATTTACATGATGCTTATTGGGAATGGGATTCAAAAAAACTAATAACATTTTGGGACTTTCTGAGAGTGAGACATCATATGAGCATATTTCAGGCATTATTTAATTTTCACAGCAATCATGAAAGATACATTGCCATGCTTGTTTTACATATGAGGATACTGAGGTGCTAAGATGTTCTGTAGTATAGACAACTAGCTGGTTTGAACCTAGGTGTGCTTGCTTTATATCTCTCTTTATAATACTACTCTATCCTCACAATTAGTGTGAATACCTTCTATCTTCCAAAGATTAAACTATGAGAGAACCAGAATTATTTTTGTGGAGGGCGGGCCCCCGCAAGTGTTATAGGAACTCATCTACATCAGTGTACCAGCTAGTTTTTTGTGTGTGTGCGTGAGAGGCTGCGTTCAGTTTCAGTGAAAATATATAGAGAGAGATTTTTTTCAATGTGTTTCCCCATTTCATAATGAGTGATTTATGAGCACACCCGCCCACACTGCGCAAGGAGTGTTCAGCATTTTTTGGCCAAAAATGGCATGACCCCCATTCCCACCCTCCCTACTCACCTGATCTTGCCTCAAGCAACTTCCCCCCCACAGATGAAAAAAGTCCTCAAAAGGAAATGTTTTACTGATGTGGAAGAAGTGAAACAAAAAACAGCAGAAGCACTAAAATACATCAAAATGACAAGTTCAAAAACTGTTTTGAGCAGTGGAAAAATCATCTCGATAAGTGTATTACATCAAACGGAGAGGTGGCTGAAGTTAAACATGTAAGAATAAATGCACATTTTAAAATAAATAAATTCCAGGTTTTTTTGTGGGGGGGCACCACTTGTATGTGGGCCGGTGGATATGGTATGAATGAAACATACTCTCTTTCCTGGGGAGTTCATATTTCAGGGGGGAGACAGGCCTACAGATAAAAAAGACAATTCTGCATCACAAGTACATTTGGAAAGGGGTGGAATAAATAGACTCCAGAAAATAAAGATGATTGTGGTATACCAATGAGTAAAGAAAAGAGGAAGATCTGGGAGAGTGGAGAAAGTTAAACGTTGTGTGATATGGAGACAAATTCCTGTGTTTTGTTTTTCTCTTCTTTGCTGTAAACTGAGTTTCAAAATAACACTGGCAGACAAATAGGCTAACTGGAGACAGGGGCTCAATCACTGCCAAGTGAACTGAGGACTTTTTTCCATTTCTCATGTCCATGTCCACAGTGTCTTAGTTGACTTTGACCCTAGGAGGGTTCTCTCCTCTATGATCAGCAGCAGGTATCAATAAATTTGTGGCCTAGTTTTCAGATTTTGTGCAAAAAAAGCAAGAACCTTTGTCTCAGGATTCCTGGAAGTGTCTGTCTCTAATTAGGTCACGTGCCCAAGATTGATCCAATCAATATGACCCAGGGTAATTCACATGCTGATTATCTTAGGTCTGTGTCACATACTCCACCTCTAAGCTGGGTGGAGGCTCACCTGGAGTCCATGTACTGAGAGAGAAGAGAGCTAGCTAGCATCAGGGCATGGTCACCAGGAGGAACATGAGTAGTTGCTTGGTGGTGAAACCACCAATTATGGGTGCTCACTATTCTCCACATGTGGCTTTTCTGGTGTTCTTTTTCATTTTAGATCCAGTTAAATACTCCAATGTCCTCCTAATTCAGTCCCATTCAATAATAGAGTGCTGAGTAGCTATTTTATGCCTGACCCTGTGTTGGTCTCTGGAGAAATAGAGCTGAAAGAGACATGGATCCTACTTTTAAGAAGCTCATAGGCAAGAAAACATTTAATCTCTTTTATTGCAAATTAACTAACATATATTTTCTTGTATCTTATTGATTTAATTTAAACTTTTGACCTTATCGATATTGTCTGCCTAAGATGGTAGCTTTATGGAAGGCAAGAACCTGATTTTTTTTTAAGGCTTATTTTGTACAAGTTCTCAGCCTTTCAGACAACTGTTTTTCATTGAAGAGTCTTCCCATGTACATTGCTTTTCCAAAGACAAAAGGGATACAGAGAATCATGCAATTATCTGTTTAGCTTTATAGAGTATTATACACCTTGGTGACAGAACAAAGTCATGGGAAGGAACTCAACCACCATCTTCATGAATGGCATTACTGGCATTACTATTTAACACTCTCTGTTCTTAAAGCACCAAAGTGACACCATTTTTCTTTAATCTGTCATATAAACTGCCAAATTTTATATATTTTTGTGATAGAGCTCATCTTTGTTTGCAAAATTTAAAACACGCTTCCACCAAAGTAAATGACTTGTGAAGTGATCTCCTGATACAATCTAACCAAAACTTACTTTTTTAAAAAAGAGACTTTCAGAAATACTTTGGACACAAGAATTAATGTCTGTTTTAATGTTGATAGCATGTTCATTCATAAAATAATCAAGAATGTTACTTATTTACTGTATGAATTATATAATGTAAGCTACCAAATAAAAGGAATTATTGTTTATCCTAATTATGATCTGTGGTCCCTTGAATCCAGATCTTTGTGAATGGCCTTTTTTTTCCCTTTTCTCCTATGTCCATCATGACTTTTGTGGTTCCTTGTTCCTGATCCTTCTTATCTATTTCCTTCTGGGCAAGCCTCTGTACCTGATGATATCGGAATTTTTGTAAAGAATATTTTCTATTTCTTTTGTTTTTCCTTTTTCTCTCCTTGTGTCTGTTAGTATCCATATGTATAAATGTGCATACATACCCACGTGTGTGTGTGTGTGTGTGTGTGTGTGTGTGTGTGTGTAGGTTTGTATCTGTTTATTAAGCTTGATCTAGTTAGAAATAAAAACATTGCATTTAGTAAGACAAGCATGATTATGATCAACTCACAAAGAGCAGACTTTAACTGACTTATCTAAGGTCTCGTTGTAAGTCAGTTTCTTTGGTGGCAGTGGAAACAAAGTTGCTTTTTTTGTGTGAGTTGGAGTCTCACTCTGTTGCCCAGACTGGAGTGCAGTGGTATGTTCACTGCCACCACAGCCTCAACTTGCTGTGCTCAGGTGATCCTTCCGCCTTAGCCTTCCAAGTAGCTGGAACCACAGGCATGTGACACCACACATGGCTAATTTATTTATTTATTTATTGTAAAGACAAGATCTTGCCAAGTTGCCCACGCTGGTTTTGAACTCCTGGGCTCAGGCAATCCTCTTGCCTCAGCCTCCCAAAGTGCTGGGCT
Source organism: Cephalopachus bancanus (assembly GCA_027257055.1). Lineage (NCBI taxonomy): Eukaryota > Metazoa > Chordata > Mammalia > Primates > Tarsiidae > Cephalopachus > Cephalopachus bancanus. Next base: position 6,443,422 of record JAPVLO010000024.1, on the reverse strand, counting down.
TACAGGTGTAAGTCACTGCTCCTGGTGGAAACAAAGTTTTAAGGTAAGTTTCTAATACAAGTAGTTAAAAGTTTTTGCTTTATATATTTATGTTCTTGCTGTTAGGTGCATATAAATTAATAAATTTTATGTCTCCTTGGCGGATTGTTCCCTTTATTATTACATACATTTTTTCTTGGTTAATGGCTTTAACTTTATTTTGTTTGGTACTAATATTGTCACTTGGTCTTTTTTTCAAGACTAGTATTTGGACAGTATCTTAGTTTCTTTCCATTTATTTATTTATTGACAGTGTTTTGCTCTGTCACCCAGGCTGGAATGCAATGGCACAGTCATGGCTCACTGCAGCCTGACCTTCTGGGCTCAAGTGATTCTCCTGCCTCAGCCTCCTTCATAGCTGAGACTACAGGGATGCACTACCAAACATGGCTAATTTTTAATTTTCTTGAAGAGACAGAGTCTTGCTTTGTTGCCCAGTCTGGTCTCAAACTCCTGGTCTTAAGTAATCTTCTGCCTTGACCCTCCAAAGTGCTGTGTGAACCATCCTGCCTAATCTTTGTCCTTTTATTTTTGATTTTTTTAGTTTAGTTTTGCTTTAGTTAGGTTTTTTTGAAAGCACATTATACAGTGGACTAAAGAAAAATAAGACTGAGTACATTGGCTGGGCAACATAGCAAGACCTTGATCCTGTCTCTACAAAAAAACCCAAAAATATTAGCCGAGCATGTGGTAGGAGCCTATAGTAACAGTTATGCAGGGGTGGAAGTGGGAGGATCACCTGAGTCTAGGAGTTTGATGCTGTGATGAGCCTTGATTGTGCTACTGTACTGGGCAACAGAGCAAGACCCTGACCAAAAAAAAAAAAAAGAGAGAAGAAAAGAAAAGAAAAATTAATTAATAATTTATATAATTTTATAGTTTGAACTATCACAATTTTTGTGGCAATTCACATATTTGGGTTTATGTCTATTATCTTACTATGTATTTTGTGACTATTCTTTTTTTCCCAACTTCCTTGCTTTCTGTTACATTGATATCTTTTTTATTTTGCTAATTGAAAGCTAAAAATTATATTTTATTTAGTATTTCTCTTAAAATGTTGACATTTTAAACTCTAACCTTTAAAGAAAGAGCTTCCAGTATTTAGTAGGTCTATTATCACTATAAACATGATAAAGGTGTAAGTATGCTTTAGGTATGTTTGTTTTAAATTTCAACACTTTAAAGATGTTTCACTGTCTTCTAGCCGTCAGAATATTTGATGGTGGTTAAAATTATTTTTGCCTTATGTATAATGTGTCATTTTCCCTTGTAGTTTTCAAGATTTCATGGTCACCTTTGACTGTCAACAGTTTGATTATTATGTATCTAGTCATAGTTTTCTTCATAGTTATACTGCTTGAGGATCTCTGTGATTTCAGAATCTGTGAGCTTTTATTTTTAATAAAAAATTTATTTTTAATGAAAATATTAAATTAAAAAAATTTTTAATAACAATATTTATTTTTAAAAATGAGAAATTTCCAGTCATTTTTTTCTTTAAATATGTTTTTGGTTTCATTATTTTATCTGCAGTTGCAACTCTGCTTATGTATATATTCTATATTTTCATATTGCTGAACATGCCTCTGAAGTTCTATTCATTTTTTTTCAACAATTTTTCTTTTTCTTTTTTAGATTGGATCATTTCTCTTCACTGACTTTCTGCCATCACCTCCATTCTGCTATTAAACTCATATTATTATTTTAAAAATTTTAGATATTGTGTCAGTTCTTGAATTTTCATTTTGAATATATTCTACTTCTCTGCGGAAATTTATGTTACACATATTTTTTCTTTATGTACTTGAGCACAGTTATAATAGTTACTCTGAAATTTTGTCTGTTACTTCTAACAAATAGATCATCTTTGATTGGTCTGTTTATTGTATTTTTTTCTTGGGAATGAATCAGTTTAATGATTGAGTAATTTGGGATTTTATCCTAGATATTGTGAAATGTTGTTTTGTGGAAACTCTGTGATATTCCTTCAAAGAGAGTTGATTTTCATATGTGGGCAGGCATTGCATTTGATTGGACTTAATTTGTGAACTCTGTCTCTAGAATCCAGTTTTTTCACCTTTTGGGGCCCTCCTTTTTGTTTCTTTCTCAGAATTCCCCTGCTTCTCACTTTCCAAGTGTTTGAGGTTGCTCTGAACTCTTTCCTCTGTTTCTTCAGGCCAGAAAGGCTATGGTTTTCTATTAGTGTTTTCGCCACTTTTTGTAGCAGCAAATTTTATCGGCCCTAAGACTAAAAGCTGTAAAAATTAAAACCTCAACCCTTATTTTAGTTAATTCTCTGGTGCCTCCTTTTTGTATTTTGCCTAGAGTTTATAATTGTTTATCTGTAGGACATTCACATCTGGTAGGAGCTTACCCAGACCATAAGTGGAACACTTATGATTAGTTCTTTTTAATATCAATTTGATCTTATAACTGTTCTGCCTATTTTTATTTTCATGATGTCTTTTTTGTTTGTTTTTGAGCTGGAGTCTCACTCCGTCACCCAGGCTGGAATGCAATGACATGCTCACCGTCACCCTTGCTTTGATCTGCTGGGCTCAGGCGATCCTTCCACCTCAGATTTCCAAGTTGCTGGGACTACAGAAGTGCATCTTCATGTCTGGCTAATTTTTTTCTTTTTTTTTTTTAATTGTAGAAATGGGTCTTGCCAAATTGCCCAGGCTGGTCTTGAACCTGTGGGCTCAGGCAATCATCTCACCTCGGCCTCCCCCAAAGTGTTGGGATTATAAGCATGAGCCACCGTGACTAGCCTGATGTCTTGTTATTAAAAAGATGTTGTACCTTTATTTCTCTTTGAAATAATCCTCCATATACTATTTCAAACTCATTTTTATATTTTATAAGATAAACTCCACTTCAGATATCATCTATTCTTCTCATTTTTGTCCAACTTCTTATAATTAGTTTAAAAATGTTTATTTAAAAATTTTGTAGGCCTATTTTGCAGACTTTTGTTTTCTTTCTTTGTGCTTATGTCTCTCTGTTGAACTGAAAATTCTCCAGTGATGGTGTGACTGAAGGATGTCTTAAGAAGATGGATATGTTTGATTTAAAGTTGCCTATGTCCTCTCTTTCTATTGCCCCAAAGCTACAGTAGATTTCACTAAATTTGTAAATACCTTATCTGAGATTTGTGTGTGTTTGGGTATTTCTAATTTTTAATGAAAATGGACTGGTTAGGCAATGCATAAACTGGATAAAATCAGCAGAAGCAGCAGAATGAGCCAGAGGAGAATAGGAAAACATACAATTCTTGGGAACTTACAGAAATCTCAAGGAGGGCTTTCAGTTTCTATAGGGATTTGAGGTTATTATGTCAACTGAAAGACCTCAGTAACAAGTGGTTACAAAAAGGATGTTGGTGGGGGAGGGGAATAAGTAAAGTTCCTGGTTGGGTGGGAGGAGGTTGTATACCAAAAGGAGCAGAAACCACTCTACCAAAAGACCTGCACATTTATTGCAGCACCATCCACAATAGTAAAAGCATGGAACCAACCTAGGTGCCCATCAACAGTGGACTGAATGAAGAAATTGTGGTATATACACCCCATGAAATACTACACAGCCATGCAAAAGAACAAAATCATGTTCTTTGCAGCAACATGGATGCAGCTGGAGACCATCATTCTAAGTGAATTATCACAGAAATAGAAAACTGAATACCACATATTCTCACTTATAAGTGGAAACTAAGCACTGGGTACACATGGGCATAAGGATGGGAACAAGACACTGGGGATTCCTAAAGGAGGGAGGGAAGAGGAGAGATAAGGGTTTAAAAAACACCCATTGGGTACCATGCTTACCACCTGCTTACAGGCTCAACAGAAGCCAAAACCTCACCATTATACAGTATACTCATGTACAAAACATGCACATGTACCCCTTGAATCCAAAATAAAACAATTAAAAAAACCCCCACCGGTTTAAGGCAGCTATGGGGTCATAGTGAAGTGCAACTTGGGGGGTATGTATGCCCATTATCTGATCATCTGTACGCGAATTCTGACTACAAGTATTTACAGTTCATTCTCGTTATTCATGGTAGTTATGTTCTTCTATAAAGTTGCCACATACACTGAATTAGTGAATACTGAACAAGAGGAAATACAGTGTTTGATCCTTATGAACCTCTGGTCACAATATTTTTATCAATAAATCAACATATAACCTTGTCATATGTGTATTTCTGTGTAAAGACACCTTAATTAATGTATACTGTTGATTCATTATCATTAAACTTCTGGTCTCCAGCACTATAATTCAGGTCTGAGCAAAGTTAATCTAACACACATATTTTCTCCCTAAGGCAGATCATGGCTTCTTGTGCTTAGGAGCACCAGACAGCACTTCAGCACTTCACCTGGAAGCCATTTTAAACCATAGACCATAAAAAGGACGCTTGCTACATGTATGAGAGCCAAAACAAGAAGACAAAATGTCACCCGTCACCTTGTTCAACCTTAGCTGGGAATGTGCACATCGGGTGACTAAAAATTTTCCCTGCTCTGTGCATGTCTGAATGACCATGAAAGCATGGCAAATAATCATTTTGGAATTACAGGTATGTTTTAGCAAGTAGGCAAATCCACAAATACAGTATCCAGAAATAATGCGGATCAACTGTATTTTCATTTTGACAGGCATCAATATGTACTCAGGATTTGGCAATCACAGCAGAATCTTCAACTCTATTTTCACAATTCCAAATGAAAGAAAAAAATATAATTATAAAACTAGATATCTTATTTAAAACATGATTGAAGAAAATAGGACTTGCTTAGCAATTTCATTTAGAGGTTTTGTTTTCATAGCTGTGAATGTACATCTACACCAGAAAATTGAAGAAACAAATTCCTAAAAATATAAAGCTCAGAAATTTAGCCTGAGGAGTTGTTTCTAACTAAAGAAAAATTTTAGAAAAATTTTAAAGTAGTTTGATATAGTAAAATCAATTTTATTCTATTTTTTTATTTAAAAATTTTTTATTTTAAAATTGTAGGGTATAGTTAAGGGTTAGGTTTACAGATATACATCGTTCAGGCACCCTTGTTGATAAGGGGTGTCTCCCCGTCCCCAGACAGATATTGACTACCGTTAGTCCCATTTCCCTTCCCCTCTCTATCCCCCCATAATTTTATTCTATATTCCCAGAAGTCTAGTTAATTTTTAAATTTGAGCACTTAGAAACATTTATGAAACTATAGTACTTACTAATCGAGTACATAAAAATTTGAAATAACCAAAGATTTCCCCTTCCTACCCTCAATTTCAAAATAAGTCAAATAGTTATCTAATGCAACAATTCAGATGAAAATGACTGGATCAAAAATATAACATTCAAACAAACAAAAAACAATGTAAAGACATCAGTGATAAAAATGTAGTATCAAGTATCTGACTTCAGAGAAAGAATCATATTTTAAAAATTTAAGTATCTAGCATCTATCAACTGTTCAAGCAGTTCTGTCTCTTCTTCCCATTTATCATTCATGGGCAGCTAAGATTCATCCAATATAAAAATTATTTACAGCAACAGGAGACACATTTATTTTTATTTTTACTTTTTTTCCTAAACCCAACACTACCTTATGATTTTTTTTCTGACATTTATATTTTCAAAGAAGTATTTATATGTAATATTTGTTTGAGGAAGTTTCAAGGAAGGATATAAGGTTTATAAGGTGTCAGCATAAGAATAAGTAAGACTGCTCAGCACAATTGAATAGCAACTGCCTTTTAAAGGGTAGAAATTAAGTTCCTAGTTTCTGCCACCTGGGCCACTGTCAAAATGTGATAGTCTATCAGAAGCACTTTAAATCTCACTGAAGCTTTAAGAAGCTCAGAATTAATAGGCACCTAATTGGTGACTTGCATTTCTTTATCAGGCATGAGAAGAAAGAGAATTTGGGATTATCTTTTTTTTTGAGACAGGATCTCATTTTGTCATCCAAGTAGGAGTGCAGTGGTAGGGTACTAGCTCACCAAAGCTCCACCTCCTGGGCTCAAGCTGGTGCTGCAGGTGTGGGCTACCACACCTGGCCAATTTTTTGTATTTTTTGTTGAGTTGAGGTCTCACTATGTTGTTCAGGCTGGTCTTGAATTCCTGGGCTTAAGTGATTCTCCCAGTCTCTTAAAATTCTGGGATTACAGGTGTGAACCACCGCTTCTGACCAGAAAATTTGGGATTATGTAATGGAGCTATAATCTTTTGCTTGGCCTTCCTTTTCTCCAAGGAATGAATGTTTTTAATTTTCTAGTTCCAGAATTAGATGAACACTCTGTGATCAGATAATAGATCTATACTAGCTGCACCATTTGGATACTTAATTCAACAAACTTGGCCTCACTAGCACCAAGCTTGACTTGAATAAACCAAACATAGCATCCAATACTTTTGTACAAGGTAAGAATGCAATAAATACTTACTGATTGAATTGAATTGAAATGGGTAGTCTCATAGGTAAAAAACAAAAACAAAATCAGCTACCTATTTGTTTTTGTTGGTTACCACCATTTGAATCATTAGATACTAGAGTGAGTCACCAAAGAAGATTAGCAACCTGAGCAGGTTAGATATTGATTGATTTAGGACTTCTCAATCTATTGGAAATAGGATCATACATTGCAGATTTTCAGGCTATTTTTAGTAATGTGACTTTGTGATCCCATTTTATAGATGAAGATATATGTAGAAAGACTGTGATGCATCTATAAGTAAACTGAATGAGAGGTAGAAATGGATATAAAATATGCAAAGATACGTGATTAATTCCTTTACCTTATTGCTCACCTAACACCTTTTTTACCATATAGTAGTGACTTTTTGTTTATTTTTTAAGGATTCTGGTTGGAACCTATCAAAACTAATTGGACCAAGGACCCTAGGGGTTCTTAATAAATAGTGAAATGCATGCTCCAGCTTGGTTAGAAATTGCATAGAACATTAATCACACTCATATCATCTGACTAAATTGTCTGCCTCACTGTTTCACTTCAGTATTCACTCAATTGTCAATAAAGAGACAGCCTCTTACAGTACAGTTTATTTTCTACTTGCCTGGCTTTCTTCTCTCTCTCTCTCTCTCTCTCTCTTTCTTTTTTTGAGTTGGAGTCTCACTCTGTCACCCAGACTGGTTTTCTTTCCTTCCTTCCTTCCTTCCTTCCTTCCTTCCTTCCTTCCTTCCTTCCTTCCTTCCTTCCTTCCTTCCTTCCTTCCTTCCTTCTTTCCTTCCTTCCTTCCTTGAGTTGGAGTCTCACTCTGTCGCCCAGACTGGTGTGCAGTGGCCGCTCCCAGCCACCACAGCCTCGACCTGCTGGCCTCCGGCAATCCTTCCGCCTCAGCCTTCCAAAATAGCCGGAATTACAGGCATGCGCTACCACGCCTGGCTGATTTTTTGATTTATTGTAGGATGAGGTCTCGCTGTCCAGGCGGGTCTCGAACCCGCGGGCTCAAGCAATCCACTCACCTCAGCCTCCCAAAGGGGTGGGATTACAGGCTGAGCCACCGAGCCCGGCTTGGCTTTCTTAATATATTCTGCTTTGCCTTTGAAAAATGGATGTCGAAATTTTTAATGATTTAAAAGAATAGAGAAACTTCCAGGCCAGATCCCATCCTTCCCTATGTGGTCTAGAAAGGGAGCAAACCTGTTAATGCAGGATATGACCTAACAGAAACAATGAACTTATCAAAGCAGAGAGTTTAACTTTCTTACTTACAGTAAGATAAGATCTCTTTTTGCTCATCACACTCAGCTCTGACTCATAGTTTTAATTATCTACAGAGAGAAAAAGATAAGGAAAAGAGGGGAACCAACATACTACATTGTCGAATACTTACCAAGTGACATATCATATGTTAGAATATTCCTTTTTTTTTTTTTGAGTTGGAGTCTCACTCTGTTGCCCAGACTGGAGTGCAGTGGCCTCTCCTGGCCACCACAGCCTCGACCTGCTGGGCTCCGGTGATCCTTCCGCCTCAGCCTTCCGAATAGCCAGAATTACAGGTGTGCACGACCACGCCCAGATGATTTTTGATTTATTGTAGAGATGAGGTCTCACCAAGTTGCCCAGGTGGGTCTCGAACTTGCGGGCTCAGGCAATCCACTCACTTCAACCTCCCAAGGTGTGGTATGTTAGAATATTCTAAACACATTATCATATTTGATCCTCTCAGCAACCTATGGAAGAAGATACTCCTCACATTTTACAATGAAAGATTGAAACTAAAAAAATTCAAGTTATTTGCCAAATGACACGGTTAATAAGTGGAAATGGCTGCTGAATATGGACAAAAAGTCAAAACAGAAGCATGGCATTAAGAGGGGCTATGCTTTGAGTCCTTTTTAGAAATCTCAGTCACTCTTTGTAGAATCAGATGTATAGCGTGATTAGTATGTTCTTTTTACTAAACTCATTCACCTCTCACAACGGGGAAAGTTTTTGTTCTTTTAAAATTTGTATTTTTAAAGCTAATAACAGAGTTTTTATCACATTTTTCCTACTTCAAATATTTTAAGTAGTAAGATAGATATATTCTCCATCATTTTACTGCTAACTAGTTTGTTCAAACAAATGGAAAGAACTAAGTTATGAAATGTAATATATAATATGCTGTGATATACTTACCCCTTGGTAAAAATTCTCTTCCTAAAATATATGTGGGTTGGAGTATTTCCTATGTGGAATAGAAGCAGCCTATATGAAAAGACAGGAGTCTAAAAACATTAAAAGAAAAACCCCAGAAAGAAGACCATTACACATATTGAGTAAGTAGAAAAGGCAAAAAGCAGTTAGATTTAGGAGAGGGAAAGGGATGTAAAGAAGTACAAAATCTCCCATTGGTAATGTTTCTTAAGACATGCTAAAGAAAAAAACCTAGCATAGAGGGATTTTCTAAGTGAGGAATCATTTCTTTGGCCAAGGTTAGAGTGGCTATGGAAAGAGCAGTTTTGACCTTGAAAAAGGGATTAAGTTGGAAGAATCCAAATATCTAGAACTTCTCCCCAAGAAGTAAAAAATACTTTTTTTTTTTTTAAGTCTTCTAGTGGAACACTAGGGGACAAAGTGAATGCATTAGGGAGTGAAGTTTTAGATAATTCTAAAAGTCAGATTGCTGTGTTAACTACGATAAGTAGAAGGAAGTAACTTGAGAGTGTATACTTGGGAATTATATAACTTTTTACTCTGATGTTGTCATAATGTTATCACATGGGGCTTGTCCTACAAATGACTGTATAGGTTCTTTTTTGAAGGAGACAATGTTAAGGAGGAGATGTGAAGGAGAAAATCATGAAACAAAGGTATGTGAATTACCATGTTCTTTTGAATGATGCTGTAGAAATTTTATAAAATCATAAAAAATTTTAATTGGAAGAAACTATAGAATAATGATGATATAATAATAGTTGTTAGCTACTGATCACTTACTATGTGTTTTCTACTAAGAGTTTTTCATGCATTAACTCATGTAATCTTTATAACAATTCTGCTTAATAGAGGTGATTATTAATCTTCATTTTATAGATGAGAAAACTGTGCCACACACATTATTTAACCAAGGTCACACTGAAAATGTGAGGATCTGAGATGTGAACTCCAACATGGCGTCTTTACAACCCACTTATTTATTTATTTATTTATTTTTTTGAGTCAGAGTCTCACTCTGTCACCCAGACTGGAGTGCAGTGGAATGCTCCCAGTCACTGCAGCCTCGATCTGTTGGGCTCCAGCAATCCTTCCGCCTCAGCCTTCCAAGTAGCTGGAACTACAGACGCATGCTACCATGCCCGGCTAATTTTTTTATTTATTGTAGAGATGAGGTCTCGCCATGTTGCCCAGGCAGATCTCGAACCCGCGAGCTCAGGCAATCCACTCACCTCAGCCTCCCAAAGCGCTGGGATTACAGGCTGAGCCACTGAGCCTGGCTACAACCCACTTCTTAACCACTCAAGAAAACACGGGGCCATATTTATACTTAGTTATGGTATAATTTAGGGTAACTGTAACTATTGTAACTGCTACACTTCAAAAATTATAGAATAGCTCAAACACAATATGTTTGTATTTGTTGGTACAACAATCCTGTGTGAATAGGTACGATCAACTAACTGAATGGAAGAGGCTCTAACATCTTCAACAGATGAAGCAAGGAAATCCAAAAGTGATGTAATGATGCAGTGCATTACTACACTGGTGACAACTTTACTATGAGACATAGCAGTATGTGCTACACATGCGACACATTTCTGGAAAACTTGCAGTGAGAAACCACGCCTTGGAACCATCCCTGAATAGGAGAAAGGAGGACAGAGTTACCTGTCTTGGTTTCTTCTTATTTCATAATTCCAGGGGATCAAGTTTACTCCTAGAGAGATCTAACTCCTCAGCACTTTCATATTTGTCATCTGCCTTGCAGTGATCACACAGGAAGTTAAACACTACAGATACAGTGTGGCATTTCATGCAAAGGTGGTGGAGAGGGTCACAGAGATGGGCATGAGTGAACCGTGAGGGACAGGCAGACCTTAGGATTCATCTGGAAATCCAGCTAGCTTGGGATCCAGCAAGGCAGCAGCAGAGTGGTCCAGGCAGTGACTGGTATCTTTGGAATGAGAGAATTGAGACATTCTGAGAAGGCACATGATTTATGTCCAATTAGCAGGCTGTCTCACTCAGGGAGACTTTGACATCGCCTTTCTAGCATATATGGGAGGTTTTTATGAGGTAGGTCTCCAAGGCACACATCACTTTTGCTCAGATTCTATCGAGTAGAATTCAGCCATTTGGTTACATTTAATAGCAAGGGAGGCTGGGAAATGTAGCCTAGCTGTGCACCTAGAAAGGGGATGGAAAACATGGGGTTTGAAGGGGTCATCTGGCATATCTATTGTATATTTTGAAAGGTAAGGTCCGCAGAAATTGAGTGACTTGCCAAAAGTCACACAGTTTAAAGTCTCAATTCTTCCCACAATGATGTACTTTTTATTTCTGCCTCCAAGTTTATTCAGCAAGTTTGTGTATATGGGCATCCATACTCTGTTCCAGATGTAAGGATTTTGTTTAGTTTTGAAAGTAGAACATACAATTAATAGACCTAACTGTATCTTACCTCTTTTGGTGTTTTAAAAAGATCTGAAGTTATAGACTTTATAACTTCATTAAAAATCAATGAAGTTAGCAACAATTGATGGTTTTAATTAATAAAAAAAGGGAACGTCTTGTTTGACATTTAAATGAATCATTAAACCAAAAGACTCAAATTCATGGCCCTATGTGTATAGGTAGATGCTTTGCTTTTCTCAATATTTGAAGAAAAGCAAGTCATTCTAGTTTAGTAATATGTGAGTTAGACCAACCCAACATGTGTGGTTACAAACAAATGTTATCAGCAAAGGGTTTCAAATATTATATAACATAAAGTAAATATAATTTTCCCCCATACTTTAGAATATTGTCTAAGTCTCAAAGTTAAGGTCAAAGGATAATAAATACATCATTATCTAAAGAAAAGTTCTAGATATATCTCTGTAGTATGCATTTAAAGGTGATTGTAGAGATCTGAGATTATTATCAATTCTGTTTATATGAGGGGGGCTAAATATTTATTAAGAAGATTCTTTGGAGGAATTTTGGAGTAGATAATATGATACTTCTTTTCCTCTCACTCATGGAAACAAAAGGAGAATAAGAAGAAAAGCAGTTCATTTTATTCCCCCTCAAGCCAACTGAAGAGGGAACTCAAAAGGAACGTCCAGAAAATTGAAGCTGTTTGCAACATGAGGACAGCTATGCTCATCTCTTGTTTGGGAAATTCTAATGGTAGAAGTCAGGCTGATGTGCTTCTGCTGGCAGGGCAAATATGAAGAGCTTGCAGTTGGTCAAACCATACTCTAAGTTGGCAGAAGTTGTCAACCATTCAAGAGTCTTTCTGTTAGCCAGGTGGGCACATAGTGAAGATAGCTAGCCTTGAGTTTTCTCAGGACTCACCTCAATAGGACTGAGAGTTGGATAAAGTGAAACCCAGCAGAAGGTCCTAGATCAGAGGAGCACACTGGGTCATGGGATATATTGAAGAACCCTCCAATATGCCCCATGAAGATGCCTATCCCTTCTCCATGGGATATGCTATGGGTTCCAGATTATTACCCTGTGTCACAAATTTGAATTAGAGTTTACTAAGCCTACAAATTTGCTTCAGCCATGCCTTCGTTTCTGGCAGCCCTCACCTTATCCATCTCTCTCTCTGTTTGTCTCTCTGCCTTCCTTTCTTTGTCTGTGAGGGTGAGAGTAGATGTCAAAATTTAGAAATTCTTCCAGGTGATTCTGGTGCTTCTTAATTGCAACAAAGAGGAGATTGTCATGTGGGGTTTTTACATTTTCTTTCACCAGGTTAATTAGCCTTTTAGTGTGCTTTTGATATCCCCCTTTTTTTGTTATTCAGTTTTGCTAAGCATTTGCAGAGGATACAATTATTTTTGAGGAAGTCACTACATGGGTCTCTTCTGCTTTCGTTTAAGTGAGAGGAAAATAGATTGATGATTTACGATGTTATTTTGGCTTCTGATGTTTATGATCTCTCTGTTGTAAGAGAAGAAGTTTTGAATCTAGAAGGACATTTTTACATCCCTTGCCTTGTTGGAACACTTTCCTCTTCACCACACCACTTCCCTCAGATTGGGGGCTATCAGTGAGGTGGTGGTGGTGGTGATGGTGGTGGTGGTAGTCTTCTTTTTCTTCTTCTTTAATATAATAAGAGATCATCATAAAGAAAGATTTTTTTTAGATTTACAATAGTATCTGTAAACAATTGGTCCATATCCAATTTGTTTGAGAAAAGGCAAACTAATGTCAATAAAAATTCATTTTTGTCCTTTTTAGATTAGTAGATGTGAATAGAACCATTTAGATTCTGAAATGATTTAACTTGATGAATTAAAATTGCCACTTAACATAATAACAGAGTGAAGATTATTCACACAATTAAAATGTTCTTTTCAAGAAGAGCAATTTGTACATTTGCACATTAAAAATAAAGAAGACTTTTGTTGAGCTCTGGTGAATACACCAGCTGAAAAACAAAGCAACTCGCTAAACACCTTTTATTTTTTTGGAAATGTTCTCTTTGGTAAAGAAAATTAGACTTTTAAGGTTTTCCCCTCTTTAGTTTTAAAAATAATGTATCACGAAAGAATATGAAAATTGTGTTCTGTGGAAATTTTTTGTACGACATGAAAATGAAAGAGTAATTTACACACTTTTTTTTAAAAGAAGAAAACCAGGAAGATGTTTGAGAAGAAAGAACATGTTTCATGTGATTTTTAAAACTCTCTGTACTTCTATATACACGAAACAGCCACTGCATGCTCTTCATGTGCACGTCATTCTAGGGGGTTGTGTGCTATTGTATGATACATAGCCCATTCCATATGGATGTATGTGGAGACCTGCCTTAGAATCTCTTTTATATGGTTTTTAGAATAAAAAAGGATATTTCCCATGTCTAGTAAATTTTAGCTATTCTCATGGAACATAAATAGGTTAGGTATTAAATCTTCAAAGGACTCCATGTCAGAGACAGCAGGGACAGTCATAGGGAGGGCTTGTTGGTTGTAAAATAACTGGGAAGCAAAGGAGATGTGTGGGCCTGGCAGGAGAAGAGACAATACCGTCTGTGCCAAAACAATGACAGCTGGCATTCCATGGGTTTTTGCTGTGGATGAGAGTACTCAAAATTAGGCGACTTCAATATTTTCAATTATGGGTGGCAGCTTTAGTGGTCAGCCGCTGGTCATTCTTGACAAAATCCTTCAACAGATATATATTGTTCACTATTATTTTAACCGTCTACTCCACTTCTCCTAAATCCTAACATTTCCTGTTGAGACCTGGACACAAATGAAGTTATATAGCTGGCTAGATTCACTTTTCCTATTTAGCTCTCTCGTTAGTTTGAGGATGAGGGGAAAAAAAGTTTAAACAGACTGGCTTTGATATTTATAAAATGATGGTGGTATAAATTAAAAACATAAAATATCAATCTTAAATAAACAACTTAAGATTTAATATAATGCAATGTTTTTCATTTGAAAAATGTCTAAGACAAGCAGACTTTGGTTTATAAAAATTTTGTCTTGCTTTTCTTCTGTGGCTAAGACTAAGTTTCTCTGCTTATGGTTTAGTTTTTGAAAGTCCTTGCTACTGGAATCTCTCAGTAATGTCAATTCTAGTGGTTTCCCCCTCTTCTGTACAATGTTCCCTTAAAGCTCTTTGAGGAAGACAGGTTGGGAATGCAGATATAGGCTCATCTTTGATACTGTCGCCACTCTTAGATTGAATTTTTTGTATGAAAGTTGTATTATACAAAAACCTGCTAATTTTTCTTGATGATGTATACAATATGGGACTTTGGGTTACCATAGATTTAAATACTATAAAGATGAAGTATGTGTTTTGAGTTGCTTTCCCAGGGGAGATGATGCCTTCTTATAGAAGTCACATTTTTTTCTCTAGTTCCACATCTCTGCTACCAGTAGAATGTATTGGTGAGATAGCTGTTCATGTGGATCTGGAATTCTCTGCATTATTGTCTGTTATTCTCAGTGCTACTACTATTACAGATGACCTTAGCTGTCTTTGGCTTTCCTTCTTTCAGAATTTTGGACTTCCTCTGATAACTGCTATTCTAGTCCAATGGTTCCTCCATTGTGATATTTGGCTATTTGGAGTCTTAACTGAACTACCTGTCCATGTCTGTCTCAAGGCTTTACAGTGTTCTGTGTCACTTTTTTTCTATTCTTCATCCCAGATATAGTTCATGCCTATATTTTTTTCTGTGGGAGAACAAGATTTTTCCTGTTGAGAAACATCAGCATTTAATATGAGTGGTAGCCATGTAGACCCCAATAGAGACCAATACTTTCCCATCTATGTCCCTGAAAAGAGAAGCAACTGTGCCCTTTTTGACTGGGACTTTCCTACTTCTTGGCATATGTATTAAAATAATGCAGACAGAACCCTTTCACTACTCCTACAGCTTTTTTTTTTTTTTTTTTTTTGAGTTGGAGTCTCACTCTGTCGCCCAGACTGAAGTGCAGTAGCTGCTCCCGGCCACCGCAGGCTTGACCTGCTGGGCTCCGGTGATCCTTCAGCCTCAGCCTTCCGAGCAGCCAGAATTACAGGCATGCACTACCACGCCCGGCTGATTTTTTGATTTATTGTAGAGATGAGGTCTCGCTGCCCAGGCGGGTCTCGAACACGCGAGCTCAGGCAATCCACTCACCTCAGCCTCCCAAAGGTGGGGGATTACAGGCTGAGCCACCGAGCCCGGCCCTTCAGCTTTTTTTAATGGTTAATTCTCTAGATAGAGAATGATATGACCAGCAAATAAATCATTAAAAATGATCATTTAGAAAACAAATTAGACAGAAACAGCTGGGCAGCAGTGACTCAGAGAGGCTGGAAACATGTAGGAGGAAAACCAAATTTGGCCCCAAAGTAAACTAAATAATGGTCATATAGATGAACAGGAATACTTTCTCTTTGTTGTTTTTACTAAGAGAAACTCAAAATAATTTACAGGTATACATTAATAACTAGTCTGTGAACACCCCTATTTTTTAAATGCTTAGTTGAAGCAGAGGGGTGATGACTGACTTATTCAAAGCACTTACCATGTCAGTGGTTGAATTTTGTTGAGATCCTTTCTTCACTGTAGACCACACTGCTTCTTAGGACCTATGTATAATTCATCTCAGCTTCATCCAAATTGAGAGCTGACATTTTTTGGTAACACAAATCATAGCTTCTTGTCAGTAAAAGAACCCCAGTGTGGGAAATTCAGACAGCTTGGAGGCCCAGTAGGCTGCTAACTTTGTTGTTTTTGTACAGATTTGAGAGAATCTAATAGTTTGCCACCTTTATGTTGGCACATGCATACATATGTTTATTGATGAAGTTGACTTTTCTTCAAACCAGGTATTTCCTAGGCAAGCAGGAAGGAGATCATTTTGAGGATTTTCTCCAGTGTGGTTCAGTGTGAATTAACAAGAAAAATCCATTAAACATGCTTTGGGCTCAACAATTTTTTAGTAATGATTTAGAATGATAACTATGAGCCTAAAAATGGAATCAGAGTGTTTTTTCCCCACTTTTTTCAACACAATTTTGGAGTTTAAAAAGATCTTTTCCCTTTGACAACTGTGTAACTTTTCTTTCTCTTTTAATGTCTCCTTGTCATGAGAGTGAATACCTATGATCAAAGGTCCAATTTGCTTTCTTAGTGTGCAGAACTGTCATTGGCTCCAAATTTGGCAATTTGAGGTCAAGCTGAGCTGTGCACATAAAAGAGAAGAGAGCGTGATCCAGAGCAGAACGAAGTGATATTTGAAGATGTATTTGAACTTTGATTCCAAATGTTAGCCAAGGCTTTCCCTTTATCTTTCTGCAACATAAGAAATACATTTACTAAATACATGAGTAAAAATTATGCTATGTCCCAAATAATAAAGAATTCTAGCTAGATGGCCTGGATGCCACACATACTTTGTTGCATGGTGATGTTTTATACTATGTAGACTCTCTTAGAATAGATTGACCAGGTCATTATTGTTTTGTTTGTTTTGTTTGTTTGTTTGTTTTTGAGTCAGAGTCTCACTCTGTTGCCCAGGCTGGAGTACAGTGGCACGCTCACGGCCACCGTAGCCTAGACCTGGTTGGTTCAGGCAATCCTTCTGCCCTCAACCTCCTGAGTTGCTGGGACTATAGATGCACACCATGATGCCTGGCTAATTTTTTGTTTTATTGTAGAGACAAGGCCTCACCAAGTTGCCCAGACTGGTCTCGAACCCGTGGGTTCAGGCAATTTTCTTTCTTCTGCCTCCCAAAGTCCTGAGATTACAGGCGTTAGCCACTGTGCCCGACTTTGCCAGGTCATTATTAATTTATTTTTTCATAGAATCATTTTTTACTTAATAGCCTTAGAAATATCCATGGTATAATTCTATTTACGTTTAGGAGTCTTCTTGGACACTGCTTAATTAATTAATTATCCTTGTTTCAATTTTTTCAAAATCATTTCAGTAAAATGAAACTAAAATGTAGGTTTATTTATGCCTAGAGTTCTCTATAATAAAAGACATTGGCTTTACCTAGCTAGAATTCTTTTCTTTTTTCTTTTTTTAACAGAAAGAATAGAAATTTATTTAATCACTGTTCTAGAGACTTGGAAGTTCAAGATCAAGGCGCCTGTAGATTTGGTGTCTCCTAGCCAGAATTCGTCACAAATGGGAGTTTAAAAATGTAATAATCTTTTCTGAGAAAGGATCAAATGAACAAAGCTGCTATTAGGGACTTAAATTTAAAAATCAGCTTAGAATGTTTGTCTTTATCAGTGCATATTTGGGACTTTTCTACATCTTTCATGTCTATCATTGTCTCTAAAAGTCATTGATATAGACAGAGGTAACCTGGAACATATTAAACCTGGAGCATATAAAACTGAAAGAAAGATTATGTGCTCTTTCACTTATAAAAAAAGCAATATGAATGTATCTTTTAAAATACTATAAATAAAAATAGTTGAAATACTATTAAAAAGTACTTGTTAAGACTAAGATAAATAGTGAATTCAAGGTTCCATTATTGTCCACGACCTATATAGTAGGAAAAACTGGAGTTTGGTGTTTGCCAGAATTCTTTTAGTTTTTTTTAGTTCTCTAACTTAGTATTCACATGATTTGTGACAAATTAATAAAACAGCCTTGTCAATTTCTCACAGTATCATATAAGTAACCCAAAATGATTCCAGTCAACTGCAGAAAAAAAACCCCAAAAAACTGTCATCTGATATATTACTCATAGGACAGGAATAACATTCAAAATCTATCTTCCTTTTTAAAACTTTTAACAGAAAGCTTTTGGGAATGCTCCCATTTCAACTTCTGAGTTATGTTAAAAATCATTAAGAGAACATTTAGGAGTCAAAATCAAACAATAGCACAAGTATCATAAAATTGACCACTTTTTAAAAATTATACCAGAATTTCACTATTGCTTGACGTAAGAAGGCTAGAGCCTAAAAAGATTTGCTGGTGGTATAAAAATTATTGTCAATTCAAATGATAACTACAACATCTAATTACAAATAGGGGCTAAAAGGCTCATATATTTTCAAAGATGAATGATAAATGTAATTCATCCAACCATCCACCATTTCTTCCATCTATCCAGTGCTGAGATTTTTAACCTGTGTACATTTTAATGTTGATACATATATTCCAATATATGGATGCTGTGATAAAAAAATGCTTTTACCAACTCTATTTATGCTTACTCTGTGCTAGGCACTGGGCTTAGAATGAGGGATACGGAACTGAAAATGTCCAACCTATTTTCTATTGCGAAGTACACAAAAACAGAAAATTGTAAGGCAAAAAATTCTCAAATTCATTTTTGAAAATATAGTAACAGGGATTTCATACAAAAGATTAACTGCAGATGTGTATGACATAAATAATTGAACCAACTATCTGCATAATTTTTTCCTATTAATTAGATCTATTTTAAAGTTCTACTTTAAGCAGTTGAGGAAAAACCCTCAGAATGACATAATGATTTAAGTATTGTATTTGGGGCTTTAACTAAACCAAGTAATTATAGTAGTTGAATAGTTACATAGAAACTTCTGCATAAATTTTGTTAAAAATTTATGAGGAAACAGAGATTAGGGTGCTGTGAGCAGAGAAGGATAGTATTAATTACACCTCAAAATGTGTAATAAGGCAGTGATTTTGCAAGGTAATAGTTGATGACTATATTTTTCCAAATGTTTTACATTTCTCAGATATAACTCAGCTATTAACATTGATTTTAATTTATGAAAGACAATACTCAATCTATGATGCATTAATATCAAAAAGAAAGTGCCAGCAATTTTTTAAAAAGTTTTCCTTATACTCATAATTGAAAATTTGTGAGTCATCATTAAAACAAAATATAAAATTGTTTACTGGTAGATCAAGTTATCATTGCCTTTTATATTTTACCACAAAAAGTACATTGATCATTTCATAAAATATTTAAAAGATGAAAGCTTCAGATAACTTTATTTTGCCAGCATGCACAAACATTATAACAACCAAGATTTAATAATAGCTGCAAGTTTAAACAGACAAATCAAATTGATACATATTTTTGAAAATAGTCTACATATTTCTAATGTACATTATTTAATGTACATTATTTAATTGGGTACAAGTCAGTCCTGATTTTTCATGTTGACAAAGAGTTTTCAAATAACCATGAATCTAAGATCAATATGCAGATCTTCTGGGGTTGGTCCTTCACCTTGGCTTTATTGCTTTTAGCATCCCTTCAGCCTTTCTCTTGGGCATGGCAGCGATGGAGGTGGAACTAAATCACTGAACATGGGGATGGAGTAGCACCGAATCCTTGGTCAGTGGGGGAGAGGGGACGTTCTTGCCTCTTCTTTTTCATACTACTCCTAGTGAAATTCTTGAATAGAATAGTATAGAATATTTTGTTGCAGGCTTTCTCTCTATCTACTTGTAAATGACACCAAGGAGAATGTTAGTATAGTGCCTGGGTGGAGATCAACTGATAAGTCAACAAGCAGAACCTGATTTACTTGTTGGAAATTTGTTTCATACCATAGTTGTGTCATATTCTTGTCAACAATATTTGATTTCTAACCTGGTTTCCTATATATGAGAACTTTGTTGAACGCTTTTTATTAAGTGCATATTTTTAAAAAATGTGAATCTGTAAAATTAACCTTTTTCTTCCTTCCTTTCTTTCCTTCTTCTATCATTTATGAAAACCTGAGTCTATTTAAGTCTAAGAAACACTGAGCTCTAAAACATTCAGAAAGACCAAAATCTAAAAGACATGGTTCATGTCTTGGTGTGGAGGTAGAAATGGGAATACCCATGGCACAAGACAGGACATTACTATTTCCGTGAAATTAGCATAAGTAGCCATAAGGATTCAAGGGTTATCAGGATCTTTACCAGCTATGGTAAGCAGGAATCCGTCATTTCTCCTGTGAGTTCTCATTCTTTTTAGTGGATCATTGTACTTAGAAACCAAGATCTAATGTGAAGTGCTGCTACCTGACCCATCTCTCTTAGTGGAAAGAGTTAGGGAATATATGTGTGAATATAGACATACACCCTACACATTTGCATATAAATATACAAATATATTTATGTACATATGCATATTATATATTACTATATAATATATATTATATAATGTGTTATATCTAATAATATACCTAAAATTATATAATATTATGATATAAGTAATATGCACACAATTTATTGATAATATATGATAAATAATATGTTTATATAACATACAATATATGCACACAAAAGCATTTTCATCTCTATTTTTAAATCTATTTTGGTATTTTTAAAATCGTGAGTTTCTACTGGTACCTCTAAGTCCAATTCAAACATAGACTTTATTCTAGATCACTCACTTTTCATATGGTAACTTTTTTCTCCAACACAGAAGCCTGGAGTCCAGGATCATTACCATAATTAGGTCAGCCCCTCTGTACATAACCAATCTCCCATTGCACCTCCTGGTGCTTCCTACATGCAGAGACTTTTGTCATCTCACTCCGTTCTGACACCCTGTGATCAGCTACCCTACTATGTGATGCTGCACTCACTCACTCCAGTCAGGCCACAATATGCTACATTAGGTCAGCTGACAAGTGGGTTGCTTAATCAGTATTTTATCGATTAATGTATCTCAATTATACAATGCTTGAGATTCTCAAATAAGAGCATATTTTTCCAAAAGAACAGCATCCTTCTATAATGCCAATAATTTTAAACTTTATTTCTAAGTTCAAATTACCTTATGTTACTATAAAACTTAAGTCCAGTGGTTTCATTCCAGCCAACAGAAATGATGTATGAGAATGTATTTTGGATAAGGTTTGAAAAGGCCCAGAATCAATGAAGAGAAAGGAAAGGGTTTTCTGTTGACATTTTAAATAGACCCATTTAATAATTTAATTCTCCTTGGGCTTGTAAAAGAAAAACAAATGAGGTGTCTGAAGATAGAATATGAAAAAAGACAAAGGGTGCAGAGAAGAGTAAAGAGATTTTTAAAAATCATTTGGTTGATTCATGATATGTCTACTTAGTATACAAGTAGAAAGGAAAAAACAGTGAGAGACAATTTATTCTTAGTTAATCGTGTAATGCTAAATATAAACACAATTTCTGTGCTATAGGTAAAAATAATAGAAAATTAAAATTTGTAAAAAAATCAGCCGGGCTCGGTGGCTCAGCCTGTAATCCCGCACCTTTGGGAGGCTGAGGTGAGTGGATTGACTGAGCCTGCGGGTTCGAGACCCGCCTGGGCAGTGAGACCTCATCTCTACAATAAAATCAAAAAAATCAGCTGGGCGTGGTAGTGCATGTCTATAATTCCGACTACTTGGAAGGCTGAGGCGGAAGGATCACCGGAGCCCAGCAGGTCGAGGTTGCGGTGGCTGGGAGCGGCCACTGCACTCCAGTCTGGGCGACAGAGTGAGACTCCAACTAAAAAAAAAAAAAAAAAAAAAAAAAAAAATCTTTATATTTTATATTGAGGTTCATGACACACTACCCCAAAGTATATCACCTTGTCAACTGAGAAAACAGCAAAAGCAGGAAGGCCACTCTGACCTTACCCTCAGCCCCTTCTTTTCTGAAGCAGGCCATAAAAAAATTATCTGTCTCCTAAAGCAGGACATAAAATCCTCATGTGAGAGGTACCCACCTTAAATCCATAATAAAGAAATGTTCTTATCTCTGCATACACAGGGACACAGAGAAGAATTTGAACAAACAGATTTTGTTAAGATTTCAAGTTCATTACTAGCAGATCATACTATGTCCAATCATTGGAAAGACTGTCTACTTTCATCAAAGCAAATTAATTAAAATCCTGCTTCTTTGGGTCTTAATTTCTGAAGGCTCCCATGTCATGTAAAACATATGTTAAATAAATGTGTATGCTTTTTTCTTGTAAAACTATCTTTTGCTATACGTGGGTCAGCTATGAATTATCAATATTTCTTTAACTAAATTTCACCTTGGGCAATAAGGCCTAACATAGGTTGCAATCATATAACTAATAACAATTAACCAGTATTTGTAAACCAGAGCAACATCAATCAGTTTATGTCTCTGATGGAGTATCAGTGACATGGCGATTAGTCAGTAGATTTAAGCCAAATCATTGTGGGAAAGGGATTTTAGAATTATAGGTCTTTCTTGGTTATTCCCTTTTATGTCTTGTTTGTTCTTTGCCCCAAACAGACTTTATTTACTTGGGATAGAATTATTACTAACATCATTTTTAGATGCTGAAAAATGTTCCACCTTGGATGATAAACTATACATGGTTATTCTATCTAAAGATAGAATTTAGAGAGAAAACTAAGGGATCTCAACTCTTCTTATTTGTTCCATTGACCCACAAAAAATAAGGCAATTGTAAGCAAGTAATTCAAAGGAACATAGGTCTAGTCCCTCCTTGCAATACATATGAACATATGAATGCAAATTGAACCAATCAGCTGTATTTTACACCAGCTGTAACTTCTGGGTGGTCTTTAAAGAGAAACCCATTTAGAGTGTGTTTCAGTGATGCAAGGGAAATTTCATAGACTGCTAAAATGAGGGTGGGAGGTCTGCAGTTGAGAGGGTTTGAATCACTATATTATGGACAGCAGGAGAAAAGTTTTTCTGACTACAGCTGTTGCCTGAAACTTCAGCCACGAGTTATTCACCGACTTACTTTGTTCATAGCATTCTACTATTTCCTCATAATATCTAGATAAAGTCTGAACACTATGTGATTCAAAGCAGTGTCATGGATTAAGAAATGTAGTTTAGTACTCTTTGTTCATAGTATTCACTGTTGACAAAATATGCTGTCAATGCTGCCTTTTGTGTGAAGAGGGGAAAACAAGGTTTAATAGGATTTCATACTTTGGTTGTATGATTCAACGCTAATACAGTACACTCAGGTGCAAAGTTACTGGTAACATAATACTTTCACATTGAATATTAAGATAGAATGGTATTTCTGTTGTCAAGATTAACTATAAAATTCAAGACTTGATTGTGTAAGATAACATGAAATTTTAGACCATCTTGTCTCACCAAACCCATTGAGAGAAAATTCTACATATACAAACAAGGATTATCTGATGTAATAACACTTTGTCGTTAAGACACTATTAAATGTTTCATCCATCTTAGATGAAGGAAGAAAAATCATTTGATGAGTGGTGGCAAGATGTAGAGAATCAAAAAATAAGTTCAAAAGATGAGAGAAAGAAAAATAAAGCAAGGAAGAAAGAATAGAAGATATAGAAGTAGTCAAGACAGGAAAGGTAGAGTGTAAAATAAAGGGAGAATAGATGCTGGTTTTCAAGTAACAGGATGTAGTTTTGTCTTTCCCGCTGATTCTTCTCTCAATAACATCAACCTAAAGCGAGAATCATAAGGGAAAGGAAGTCTTGGCTCCAAGGACCGTAGTTCTGAGTCTTCCTATCCTGAGTAAAATTTGGACCATTCTTTTTATTTTTTTTATTTTTTGAGTTGGAGTCTCACTCTGTTGCCCAGGCTGGAGTGTAGTGGCATGCTCATGGCCACTGCAGCCTCAGCCTGTTGGGCTCAGGCAATCCTTTCACTTCAGCCTTGCGAGTAGCTGGAACTATAGGCGTGAGCCACCATACCCGGCTAATTTTTTGATTTATTATAGAGACAGGAATTGTCAAGTTGCCCAGGCTGGTCTCAAACCTATGGACTCAGGCAATCCTCTCTCCTCAACCTCCCAAAGTGCTGGGATTATAGGTTTGAGCCACTGTACCTGGCTGGACAATTCTTAGCTACCTTAAAATGCTGACAGTGGAGATTGGGACCAAAGGTCCCAAAAAGCAGGTCAAGTGCCCTAAAATTTTCTTTTTTTTTCTTTTTTTAATCAATATTTTTTATTATGATTTTGTAGGGTACAGTTAAGGGTTAGGTGTACAATTACATTTCATTCAGGCACCCTGTTGGTAAGAGGTGTTTCCCCATCCCCAGACAGATATTTGTGACTGTGAATCCCATTCCCCTCTCCCCCATAGTTTCCCAGTACCGTCAGTCATTTTCTTATAGTATTACATTGGATGTTCAAGGTCCATTATATGAGTGAGAACGTGTGATACTCAGATCTTTGTTTCTGTGAGAGGTCACTCAGTATTATAGACTCTAGTTCCATCCAGGTTGCTGCAAAATTCATGATTTTGTTCTTTCTTATGGCTGCGTAGTATTCCATCGTGTATATGTACCACATTTTTTAATCCAGTCCTCTTTTGATGGGCAGCATGGTTGGTTCCAGGTTCTTGTTATTGTGAACAACGCTGCGATAAACATACGTGTGCAGGTATATTTTCGATAGAGTGATTTGAAGTCTTCAGGGTATATTCCCAGTAGGGGGATTGCAGGGTCACATGGAAGGTTGATTTTTAGAGCTTTTAGAAATCGCCACACTGCTTTCCACAGAGGTTGTACTAGTTTACACTCCCACCAACAGTGTAGAAGTGTTCCCTTTTCACCACACCCTCTCCAGCAGCTGTTATTTTTTGAGTTGTTGATAATTGCCATTTTGACTGGAGTTAGGTGATATCTCAGTGTGGTTTTGATTTGCATCTCCCTGATGATTAGTGAGGTTGAGCATTTCTTCATGTGTTTGTTGGCTGATCAGATGTCTTCTTTTGTGAAGTGTCTGTTCATATCTTTTGCCCATTTTATAATGGGGTTGTTTGTTTTTTTTCTTTTCAGCATGTTTGAGTTCCTTGTAGATCCAGGATGTTAAGCCTTTGTCAGACCTGGAGTTGGCAAATACTTTTTCCCAGTCTGTAGGCTGTCTCCCTGCTCTCTTGATGGTTTCTTTGGCTTTGCAGCAGCTTGTCAGTTTAATAAGGTCCCACTTGTTTATCTTCTCTCTTATGACCTGTGGGTTTCGGGTTTTGTTCAGGAATTGGATGCCAGTTCCGATTTCCATGAGGGTATTTCCTTCCTTTTCTAAGGTTCTTATGGTTTGAGGTTTTACATTTAGGTCTCTGATCCATTTGGAGTTAACCTTTGTGCATGGGGATAGATAGGGGTCCTGTTTCAATCTTCTGCATGTGGTCAGCCAGTTTTCCCAGCACCATTTACTGAATAGGTTCTCCTCTCCCCAGTGGTCGGTGGTGGAGGCTTTGTCGAAGATGAGTTGGTTGAGAAATTGAGGATTTGCTTCTGGAATCTCAATTCTATTCCATTGATCTATATGCCTGTTCCTGTACCAATACCAAGCTGTTTTGATGATTGTAGCTTTATAGTAAAGTTTGAAGTCTGGTAATGTGATACCACCTGCTTTGTTTTTTTTTTTTTTTGCTGAGGATTGTTCTGGCTATTCTTGGACGTTTGTGTTTCCATATGAATTCCTGTGTTGTTTTTTCTAGGTCTGAGAAGAATGTTGCTGGTAATTTGATGGGTATTGCATTGAATTTGTAGATTGCCTTAGGTAAGATGGACATCTTCACAATGTTGATTCTTTCAATCCATGAGCATGGGATATTTTTCCCACTTGTTTGTGTCATCTTTGATTTCTTTGAGCAGTGTTTTGTAATTTTCATTGTAAAGGTCTTTCATATCTCTGGTTAGGAAGATGCCAAGGTATTTCATTTTTTTTGTGGCTATTGTGAATGGAATTGTGTTTTTTATTTGGGTTTCTGTTTGTTTATTATTGGTGTAGAGAAATGTGATTGTCTTTTGTACATTTATTTTGTATCCCGAGACTTTGCCAAAGGCCTTTATCAATGTAAGGAGGCTTTTGACAGATTCTCTTGGGTTTTCAAGGTACACAATCATATCATCTGCAAAGAGAGATAACTTGACTTCCTCTTTTCCTATTTGGATACCCCTGATTGCCTCCTCTTCTCTGATTGCTCAAGCTGGGACTTCCAATACTATGTTGAACAGGAGGGGTGAGAGTGGGCATCCTTGTCTAATTCCAGTTTTCAGGAGAATTGGTTCCAATTTTTGTCCATTTAGGAGTATGCTGGCTATGGGTTTCTCATAGATGGCTTTTACTATTTTGAGTATGTTCCCCGTATGCCTAGATGTTCAAAGGTTTTTATCAAGAAGGGGTGCTGGATTTTATCAAAAGCTTTTTCTGCATCTAATGATATGATCATGTGGTTTTTGTTTTGACATCTGTTGATGAATTTAATTACATTTATGGTTTTACGAATGTTGAACCAGCCTTGCATCCCAGGAATGAAGCCTACTTGGTCATGGTGGGTGATTTTTGAGATGTATTGCTGAATCCTGTTTGCTAGGATCTTGTTGAGAATTTTAGCATCTATGTTCATCAAAGATATTGGTCTGTAGTTCTCTTTCTTTGTTGGATCTTTACCTGGCTTGGGTATCAATGTGATGTTGGCTTCGTAAAATGATTTGGGGAGAGTTCCATCTTTTTCAATCGCCTGGAATACCTTCAGTAGGATTGGTATCAGCTCCTCCTTAAATGTCTTGTAGAATTCTGCTGGAAAGCCATCTGGACCAGGGCTGTTTTTTGTAGGAAGTTTTCTTATTACGTAGTTGATTTCCTTGATTGTTATTGGTCTATTTAGGGTCTCATTTTCTTCTTGTTCCAATCAAGGTAGGTTGTGTGATGTCAGAAAGTCCTTCATTTCCTTAAGGTTTTCAAGTTTGTTTCCATACAAGTGTACGTAGTAGTCTCTAATGATCTTTTGTATTTCTTCAGGGTCAGATGTGACTTCATCTTTTGTGTTTCTGATTGTGCTTATTTGATTTTTTTCTCATTTTTTTCTTGGTCAGTCTAGCTAGGGGACCATCGATCTTGTTTATCCTTTCGAAGAACCAACTTTTTGTTTCATTGATTTTTTTGTATTATCTTTTTGTCTTCTAGGTCCTGGATTTGGGCCTTTATTTTGGTGATCTGGATTCTTCTGCTGAAATTAGGGTTTTTGTTGTCTTGCTTTTCCAGCTTCTTTAGGTGGATTGTTAGGTTGTGAATTTCTGTTCCTTCCATTTTCTTCATGTGTGTTTGTAGGGATATAAATTCCCCTCTTACTACAGCTTTCAGGGCATCCCAGAGATTTTGGTAAGATGTTTCTTCATTTTCATTTGTTTCCAGGTATCTTTTGATCTCTGTTTTGATTTCATCATTGACCCAGGAGTTGTTTAGCATCATGCTGTTTAGTGTCCGTGTCTTTGTGGGTTTTGGGGGGACTTTGTTGGTGTCAGTGTTTATTCTTATTCCACTGTGATCTGAAAAGGTACACGGTAGAATTTTGGTCCTTTTAAATTTGCTTATGCTTGATTTATGGCCGAGTGTGTGCTCAATCTTAGAATATGTTGTATGTGGTGATGAGCAGAATGTGTATTCTGTTGTCTTTGGATGGAGTGTTCTGTAGGTATCAATTAAGTCCACTTGGTCCAAAGTCACATTGAGGTTCCGGATCTCCTTGCTGATTTTTTGTCCTGATGATCTGTCTAGGGTTGTGAGTGGGGTATTAAAGTCCCCAGTTATGATGGTGTTAGAGTCAATATGTTTCTTTAGTTTTCCTAGAAGTTGCTTTATGAAAGTTGGCGCACCTGTGTTGGGTGCATATATGTTTAGGATAGATATTTCTTGTTGATGGATTGAGCCTTTAATCATTATGTAGTGGCCTACTGTATCTTTTTTGATTTTTAATAGCTTGAAGGGTATTTTGTCTGAAATAAGATCGCTACTCCTCCTTTCTTTTGTATTCCGTTCGCCTGAAAGTTTCTTTCCCATCCTCTTACTTTGTGTCTTTGGGTGTCCTTTCTAGTGAGGTGAGTCTCTAGAAGGCAATAGATTGTTGCCTGATGATACTTTATCCATTTTGCCATTCTATGTCTTTTCAGTGGTGCATTTAGTCCATTCACATTTAGGCTAATAGTTGAAATGCAAGAGTTGATCCCTGTCATAAGGTTCTTACAGAGTTGTTCCTGTTTGTTTGTTGTCTTTCTTTGGGTTTTGGAGTTGGTTCATGTGTTTTTAATCTTTTGTCTGTACTCTTGTGAAGAATGTTGTTTTTCTTTTTTCTTTTTCTTCTGTGTTCAGTACTTTCTTAAGTGTTTCTTGTAGAGGTGGTCTGGTGGCAGCATAGGTTCTTAGGGATTGGATATCTGGAAAAGATTTCAATTCTCCCTCACTAATGAAGCTTAGTTTGGCTGGGTAGGTTATTCTTGGTTGAAATTGTTTATCTTTTAGAACTTTGAAGATAGGGCTCCAGGCTCTCCTAGCCTGAAGGGTTTCTGTGGATAAATCTGCTGCTATTCTAATTGGTTTTCCCCGGTAGGTAGTCTGGCCTTTTTCTCTTGCTGCCTTTAGGATTTTTGCTTTTATAGCTACTTTGTTTAGGCGAATTATTATGTGTCTGGGAGTTGGTCTTCTCATTTGTTGTCTTTCAGGGGTTCTCTGAATCTCTTGTGTTTGAATTTTTTCATCCTTGATGAGATGAGGGAAGTTTTCTTGAATGATTTCATGAAATATTTGTTCCAGTGTGGCTTCTGTTTCTCTCTCTGCCTCAGGAAGTCCAATTACTCTTAGGTTTGGTCTCTTGAAGTGATCATTCATCTCTTGCAGGTTTTGTTCTGTCTTTTTGAGATTCTTTTCTATGCTTTTGACAGTTTGGGTTAGTTCTGTGTTTTGGTCTTCGAGCTCTGAGATTCTTTCTTCTGCTTGGCTAATTCTGCTTTCCATGCTCATTAGTCTGTTATTCATTTCCCTCACAGTATTCTTTACTGCTGTCATTTCTGACATCAGCTCCTTCCTATTTTCCTCTTGTTTCTCCTCAATTTTTTAATTCTTTCCATTTAATGTCTTGATGTCTGGGTTTGTTGCATGTAACCAGTCATTCTGGGGGCTCTTCATTGTTTGTATTCCAGAATCTGTTTTCTCAGTGTCTGATCTCCCAGGGGTCTGTGTGAGACCTATATTCTTCTTTTGGTTTTTCTTCATTTGTGTAGTTTTTTTCCCCCTCCCTACTTTTTTCTTCCTGCCACATCACTGTCTTATTTAATTCTGTTATTCTGGGATAAAGGGATTGGTTTTACATCTGTTTGTCAATCTCCTATTCTTTATGTATGCCCTCTTACTTTGTTCAATTCTGGAGTTGCACTGTATGTTGGGTGTGGTCCTTTTTGCGGTTTTGAGATTTACTTAAGGGGGAGCTGTGATTAAAAATCTATCTGCAGGTCCTGGTATTCGCTGACAGGTGTGTGAATAATCTGGAACCCACTTCCCACTGCCTTGGAATCTGTCTATGCAGTGGGGCTGTAGGTTTACTCCTTGAAATAAAATATGGTTAGCAGAGGGGAGAGAATGGAGCAGACAGTGGGTTGAAGAGGGGGGTGGAGAGATCGAGGAGTAAGGGGGGAAACAAATGAGTGTGCCAACAAATAGAGAGAGAAGCCTATACTGAAACAGATAAAAACAATAGACCACAGCTACAGATGAACCAACTCTCATACAGACAAAAATAAAACATATAGTGATGCTAACATACCAGCTATCCAACCACCTTATTAGTGTGCTGTTCCTCTATACAAAGATATGGTTTACAGAAGGAAGAAAAGAGAAGAAAAGGAAAAGGTAAAAAGAAAAAAAGGGAACAATACAGTAGGACTAGAATTAAGTCATTAAACTAATGGAATCAATGAAGCACACTCCGAGACATTTCGTTTAAGTCCAATGTCCTTTCAGGTCTGATTTCTAGTTTTCTTTTCAAGCTGGTAAATTAGTTTGCAGTTAGCGTCAGTTGCCCCTGGTCTGCTGTGAAGGACAGTTCAGATCACCCTCTGTTCACCACTCTGGCCTATGTCTTTATCAAGCTTGTTTCTCCCGTTTCGGTGTTGTTACCTTGAATCACCAGCAGGTGGTGCTATCTCACCTGCTCGCCCCAGAGGGGGTGGGGCCAGACAGGGACGGCAGAAGCTGAAGATGGCAAGATGGCTGCCTGCCTCAGGGCAGATGGCAGGAGACTTATGGCAGGCAGGACGTCTTGGTTGCAGGAGAGGTAGCAGCGATCCCAGCAGTTCTTCCTTGAAGGGGCTTTAAGGACTGAAGTTGTGGATCACCTCCGGCCTGGGTGGTGCGATGTGCTACCGGTGGCAGTGGCAGTGGCTGCGGCATCTGCGGCAGTGGCGTCTGCACTGCAGTGGCTGTCCAGACCGCTGCGATGCCCCAGCGGTGGCAACGGCCGAGCTCCATATGAAGAGCAGGCTGTGATGTTGGGGTCTGTAGCCCCCGGGGCAAGAGTCAGAGACCCACTGCAGTTCTCCTTTGCAGAGGTTTTCTCAGACCGGGTTGCCCCGTCGCCATCTTGCTGGAAGTCCGCCCTAAAATTTTCAATAGCCACTATGTAATGGAGTAGGTCCAGTGAATTATCATGGGGGATGGGGGAGGGGGGAGATGAACTAGGAAAGCCTGTGAAGTAGTAGAAGATGGGGGAGTTCTAGTGGCAGAATTCAAGAATTCTTTTTTAATTAAATGAAAATAAATTAATAAGTAGAAATTGTCTATATTTATGGTATACAGCATGATGTTTTGATATGTATACATTGTGGTATTTGGGAAGGAAAGCTGGCTACAATGGTGACTGTAGTGTTTATTCTTGATGAGAGTCTCTCCAAGGAAATGCCTATCCAGCCTAGGCTGAGGAGTATGTCTCTGGGAATTTCCCCAATTTTCTGTCTGTTTTGAGTCTTTGGGACTAGTGCATGGGGAAGGAGATGAAGCAACCTGCAAATGTGCACCCTTAGCTGCCCCAGTGGAATAGGAGGGAGTCCCAGGCCGTAGGGGTGATGTAGTTGTGCAGAGCTGGCACAGAAGGCTTCACAAGGAGAGTGAGAGGTTGTTCATCCTATCCAGCTCCCACTGTGGCCTCAGGCAATCTGATATGTGAATGTTAAGGTACAGCTGGCCTCAGGGCCTCAGGTGTTCTCAGGCAGCCCAACTGGCCAGGAACTGTCTGCAGTTGTGGAATTTGCCCTTGGGGCCTGTCCCCTCTCAGGTTGGCTAGAAAGTAACTGATCCATTCTGCAAAGTTTGAATTCCTGGGAAATGGCAGCTGGTGCTGCTCAAAGCTTTTTTCCTGCACCACTCCATGGCAGCAGCATGGCTGTGGGTCAGGCAGTTTCAAATCCCACAAGGATCAGGGAAACCTGCAAGTTTGTGGCAGGAGCATGAAAGTCCCAAATTTCTATCACTTACCTTCCCCACTGTGTCAGGAAGTTGTTGTGGACTATGGTGGTGAAGGCAAGAGTCTGGCCAGTTTCAGACTAGGTCGGTGGACCTTTTCTTCTTTGCTCTGTCATCATTATCACTACTTTGGAGACTTGAGGGATATGCTGCTGGATCCATCCCTCTCTGGATACTGAGGACGCTCTCTGTATCTTGGTTTACTCTGTAGGAGAAACTCAGTCTAGCTGCTTCATATCAACTACATTCATCTGCCAAAGCTATTTTTAATATTTTGATTGACCTCCATATTATTTTCTATAATGGCTGTAGTAATTTCCACCAACAGTATAAAAGGGTTCCCTTTTCTTTATATCCTTACCATTTGTTATCTTTTGTCTTTTTGGTAATAGTCATTCTGGCAAGTGAGAGATGATATCGCATTGTGGTTTTAATTTGCATTTCTCTGAAGGTTAGTGATTATAGGCATTTAAAAAATATATCTGTTTGCAATTTGTACGTCTTCTTTTGAGAAATGTCTTTTCAGGTCCTTTGTCCATTTTAAAATCTGTTTTTTTGTTTCCTTCTAATTGAGTTGTTTGAGTTTCTTATGTATTTTGGATTTTAACACCTTACCAGATGTATGGTTTGCAAATATACTCTTTCATTCTGTAGGTTGTCTTTTTACTCTGGGGATTGCTTCTTTTGTTGTGCAAAAGCTCTTTAGTTTGATGTAACATTACTTGTCTATCTTTTTTTGCTTTTGTTGCCTTTGCAGCAAAAATACATATGTACCCCAAAAATTTTGCCCAGATCAATGTCAGGGAGATTTTCCCTTATTTTTTCTTCCAGTAGTTTTATATTTTCAGATTGTATGTTTAAGTCTTTAATTTACTTTGAGTTGATTTTTGTATGTGTTGTAAAATGAGAATGAAATTTTATTATTCTGCTTGTATTTAGTTTTCTCAGAACCATTTATTGAAGATATACTTATTTTCCCATGTATGTTCTTGGCATCTTTGTTGAAAATCAATTGACTGTGATGTGTGGATTTATTTCTAAGCTCCCTATACTGTTTTATTGATCTCTGTGTCTGTTTTTATGCCAATGCCATGCTGTTTCAATTACTATAGCTTTGTAGAAATTTTCAAATTAGGTAGTGTGACTTCTCCAGCTTTGTTCTTTTTGATCAAGATTGCTTTGACTGTTCAGGGTCTTTCATGGTTCCATATAAATTTAGGGCAGTTTTGTTCTCATGTTTGTGAAAAATGTCATCTTTCTTACCTATTTTTGTATATTGATATTATATCTTGCAATGGTACTCCATTCATTTATTAGTTCTGTTTTTGTTGTTGTTGTTGTTGGAGTCTTAAGGGTTTTCTATTTATAAGATTATGTTTTCTGCAATCAGAAAAAAATTAACTTCTTCCCTTTTGATTTGGATGCTGTTTAAACTCTTTTTTTCTCCCTAATTCCTCTGGCTAGGACCTCCAACACTATGTTGAGTAGAAGTGATAAAATGGGCACACTTGTCTTATTCCTGATCTTTGAGGAAAAGCTTTAAACTTTTCATTATTGAGTATAGTGTTACCTGTGGATTTGTGACATATGGTCCTTATTGTGCTGAGGTACATTACTTTTATACTTAATTTGTTAAAGGTTTTTATCATAAAATGATGCTGAATTTTGTTAAATGTATCTTCTGCATATATTGAGATGACCATATGGTTTTTGTCATTCATTCAGTTAATGTGATGTATCACTTTTATTGAGTCATGCAAATTGAAACATCCTTGCATCTCAGAGTTAAATTCTACTTGATCATTGTGCATAATCCTTTTAATGTGCTATTTAATTCATTTTACTAATATTTTGTTGAGAATTTTTGCATCTATGTTCATCAGGAATATTCATCTGTGTTTTTTTTTTTAATAGTGTTAGTGTATGGTTTTGGTATTAGGATAATGGTGGCCAGGATAAAATGAGTTTGGAAGTTTTCTCTCCCCCTTGCTTTTTTAAGAATTTGAAAAGAATTGGCCTTAGTTTTTCTTTAAATGTTTGGTAGAATTCAGCAGTGATACCATTAGGTCCTGGTCTTTTCTTTGTTAGGAAACTTTTTATTAATGATTCAGTCTCTTTTACATTATTATTCTGCTCAGATTATTTATTTCTTTATGATTTAGCCTTAGTAGGTTGCATATGTCTAGAAATTTATCCATTTCTTCCAAGTTATCCAATTTGTTGGCTGTAATTGTTTGTAGTAGCCTATTAAGATCCTTTTTATTTCTGTTGTACAGTTATATTGTCTCCTCTTTTATTTTTATTTGTTATTTTTTATTTTTTGAGATGGAGTCTCACTCTGTCACCCAGACTGGGGTGCAGTGGCTGCTCCCGGCCACTGCAGCCTCGACCTGCTGGGTTCCGGTGATCTTTCTGCCTCAGCCTTACAAGTAGCTGGAACTAGAGGAGCGCGCTACCATGTCCGGCTAATTTTTGATTTATTGTAGAGATGAGGCCTCGCCAAGTTGCCCAGGCAGGTCTCAAACCCGCTGGCTCAGGCAATCTACTCACCTCAGCCTCCCAAAGCGCGGGATTGCAGGCTGAGCCACTTAGCCCGGCTTGTCTCCTCTTTTCTTTCTGATTTTATTTATTTGACTCTCCTCCTTTTTTTTTCCTGTCTAGCTTAAGGTTTGATGATTTTATCTTTTCAAAAAACAACTCTTTGTTTCATTGATTTTTTATATTATATTTCTAGTCTTTATTTCATTTATTTCTGCTTTGATAGTCATTATTTCCTTCCTCATTCTTTCTTTTTCTTTCCTTATTTTGGCTTTGGGCTTAGTTCTTTGTTTCCCCTAGTTCCTTAAAGTATAATTTTAAGTTGTTATTTGGGATCTTTCTACTCTTCTGATATTGGCATTTATTACTATGAACTTTCCTCTTATAACTATTTTTGCTGTTTCCCATAAGTTTTGATATAGTGTGTTTTCATTTTTGTTTTTCTCAAGATATTTTAAAGTTTCTCTTTCAATTTCTTCTTTGACCCATTGGCTGTTTAAGAGTATGTTCTTTAGGAATTCTTTATGCTTGAAATGAAAGATTGCAGTATTCCAGTTGGATGTCACCTAAACAGAATGAAAATTTACCAAGTTACTGTTGAAATACATACAGGACTGAATAGATAAGATTGGATTATTATGATTCTCAAGGGACATTCAAATAATATCAGAACCTCTGCTTTTCTATTAACAGAAGACAGTGTACATTTTCAATTTTTATATTTATCTCAAAATTTGTTGGGATGATGATTAATTCAATTATTTTTCCTGAACTTCATATTATTATTATTATTATTTTGAGATGAGGTCTTGCACTGTCACCAGGGATGGTGTGCAATGACACAATGATGGCTCACTGCAGCCTTAACCTCTTGGGCTCAAATAATCTTCCCACCTCAGCCTTCTGAGTAGCTATGATTACAGACATGTGCTACCACACCTAGCTAAATTTTTAAAATTTTTTGTAGATATAGAGCCTTGATATGTTGCCTAGGCTGGTTTTGAACTTCTGGCCTCAATCAATCCTCCTGTCTTTGTCTCTCAAAAGAGGATTAAAGGCATGAACCACTGTGTCTGGCCTGAATTTAACTTAGTTGATAGTTCATTTTAAAATAACAACACAGATTATCTCTTATTTAATATGTGAGAAATAAGTATGTATAAACTTTGCTTCAGGAGTCTTTTAGGCTTAGTAGTTGATTGTTCTTTTTACTTATTATATGGATTCAAAAATGTCATGAGCCCATAATGTCTTCTAAACTCAATTTATAATCAAAGTTTGTCATCATATTCTTCACCGGTTGTAGGCATGTTAAATTCTATTTACCCCGTATAGTTTCATTACTAATCAAATAATTTTGATTTTAGAATAAAATATCAATTATTAAATAAAATAGAGGTCAAATAATATACAAGCTATAGTATATTATATATATAATACATTATCAAAAGTTAAATAAAAATTTAAGTTAGATAAATAATATTACCCTCATAGGGAAAGAGAAAAATACTTTTTCTTCACTCAAAGCAAGGTTCATGTCTGGGCTCATTTCACAAAAGACAGGTTAACAAAGGAAAAGTATACAAATCGATTTAATAAGTTTTACATGATGTAGAAGACTTCATAAGAAAATAAAGACTCAGATAAATGAGAAAACCAGTGTATTTTTTTAACCTGTGTATTTTTTATACTCGGTTTGGTGAAGAAGTAGACAGTCATGAGAAGCGGATATTTTTAGGATGCATAAAAAAGTATGATTAAAATGACAATAAACTGGGAGGCAATAAACTCAGCAAAGCTTGTTTGTTTAGATTTGTCTTGTGTTTTCAGAGATAAGAATGTTTCTTTCCTCCAGATACAGGGAGGAAAGAATGAGGGTCTTATGACCTGCTTCTAGGCAAGTTTAGAAAATCCTTCCTAGGTTTTATCACCTAGGAAAGAAGGTGATAAAACTTAGGAAGGAGGGCAACCTCCTCAGTTCCCCTCATACTGTGGGACCTTTTCTGTACTCTCAGTAAATCCTACTTTCTCACAAAACAAAACAAAAAAAAAACAAAACAAAATAAAACAAAACCTTAAGAAGGTTCCTGAAGGTTCTATCGCTACAGGAAAGAAGGACTGGGGAAAAGGGAGCATAATCTTTCTGCTTCTGCTATTTTTTCAAATGCCGAGGTGCCATATTTTGGGGTAGAGTGTCCTGAATCCCATCACCCTTAGGAAACAACACCATCTCTTTTGATTTTTCTCTATATGAGACATAAAAAGCCCCACTGTTCCATCACCTTGTTTCATTTATTCAATTCTAATTGGAAGTTTACGACACATAAGGTACTGTGCTAAGTGCTAAAAAAAAAAAAAAGTGCCAAAAAAGCTGCAAACGTTTCAGTGAACTAATACTGAATCGTGCGCTCACAGATGTGGATATTCAATAAAAGTTAAATAAATAAGTGAATTTTCAAGTTTTTCTCTATCTAATCTTACCTTTTACAGATCAATTCAGTCTTCTCACACAATCTGCTATCCCAGATAGCCAAAGAAAGACCAAATGGAAACAGACATACTCTGTTATATTTTTCCTATATTGGTCCATGCACTAGATGAATTATAAAAATATATTAATATTTCTAAATGTAGAGGGATATTGAATTCTTTCAAGGTCAGTTTTGTTTTAAAAACTAATCAGACCTACCAGTCAACTGAGCTAAATCTACTTATAGAGTATTTTTTTTTGATCTAGTGGCTATGATATTCAGCATTCTTTTATATTACTGTCAAATTTGTTCACATTTTTAAGGTTTTTGCTACAATATTAAGTTCTCAGAGAAGATTTCTCTTACTACCCAGTCTACAAAAAACTTCTCAAATTTATTGATACATGCTAGCACTTTACTATGATTCATTTTTCTTCATAAACATTTGTAAAAAACTGACTTTATATAGATAGTATACATTTATTTGTTTGCTGTTTATAATCTGACTGTTGAAAATCTCTAGTCCTAGAACAGTAGCTGATGCATAGTAGGTGCTCACTAAATTGTAATAAATAAATTAGTAGATAATTTTAAAAGTGTTCTATAAGAATAATTAGAAGAAGCTTTAAAATACACTTTAGTTTTAGAGATCTGGACAAGCATGCTTTTCTTATGATAAAATTAACTGACTAATGTTTTTAGATACGTTTTAAAAACTTTTGTTTCATAAATTTTAATTAAGATTGCACATTGTTCATTAAATTGGTTGAACTCAAGGAGATACAAACATAAGGTACTGTGCTAAGTGCTAATTTCTCCTAATTTTTTCCTTTTATCATGTTCTGCTCAGTTTTCTTTCTCATCTTGGGCAGGCCTAATAGCTCTCTTATAACTTTCAATAATTAAAATACCCCAGTGTAGTCAATTTAAATCTGTATTCCTCTCTTTTCTTTTTCTACTCAAGTATGAGAGGACCGGCTTCCATATACCTGCATGGAGTTTTAAGCTCTTCCGCCATTTTACATCTCAGAGTACGGGTGAAGCCATTAAAAAAATTCCCTTCTCCTCTCTCTTCTATTTCTACCCTCTGAAGTTGGATTTCATAATAGAGATGGCAGGTCTGCTCCTGTACAAACACCCTCTCCTTCCTTGATGGTTGCCACCTCTCTGGCTAACAGTGATTAGCCAACGGAATCTTCGGTAGCACGCAGTGCAAATGTTGGCTTTCTCTTGGAGCACAGTTGTTAGTTCTTCAGGGAAGTGTGCATTCTTGCTTTCGTTTTCCTCTAATACTTGTAGGAGTGTTATTTTAAAATATTAGTCACAGTTTGCAACACACATGACCAAGTGTTGTTTTCACTTATGTTTTTAAATAATTCTTTTTTTTTGAGTTGGAGTCTCACTCTGTTGCCCAGGCTGGAGTGCAGTAGCATGCTCACGGCCACCCCAGTGTCAACCTGCTGGGCTTCGGCAATCCTTCCACCTTAGCCTTCCAAGTAGCCTGAACTACAGGCATGTACTACCATGCCTGACTAATTTTTTATTTATTGTAGAGACAAGGTCTCGCCAAGTTGCCTGAGCTGGTATCGAACCCTCAGGCTCAGGCAATTTACTTGCCTTGGCCCACAAAGTGCAGGGATTACAGGCTGAGCTACCAAACCTGGCCAAATAATTCTTATAAATCAACTAGAAAAAGATAAATACCTAAATAAAAAATTTTAATGGGTAGAATGTGAACAGAAAATTAAAAAAATAGAACTAGAAATTGCTAATACACATTTGGAAGCTTTTACAGTGATAATAATAATAATGAGCCTTCTCCTTGTTGGCCTATTAGATATACAAGTGTTTAAAAGACTAATAATGGATGTTTAATATTTTTGAAATGAGTATTCACATAGTCTGCTTGATGGATAAAAAGTGGTTCAACATTTCTGGGGCACACTGGCAATCAGCTTCAAAAGACTCATAAATATATTGAGTCTTTCACTGAGAAATTCTTCTGTAAATTTATTCCACTCAAAATAGTCAGAAATATATTAAAATATGTATGTGCATAGTTATAGTTATTCTTATAATGTTTTTAATAGCAAAAATTGCAAATAAATAACAATAGGGGATTGCCAAATACATTGTGGAGAGCTACATAATGAAATATGATAACGTTTTAAAAATAACTGACATTTATTGAGCAAGTTATGTGCTAGGCATTCTTATAACTTTTTGATACATAATTACTCATTTAATCCTTACAATGACCCTATAGGATAGACACCACTATGGTAACATTCTATAAATGAGGAATTTGAGAGTCTAGAAATTTAATTATCTTGCATAAAATCACACAACAGGTGAATAAGACTGTTGTTTGAACTTAAGTAGTCGGATTCCAGAGCTTGTGCTCAAATACTCGTGCATATTTATTTCAAATACTTGTGCATATTATTTCTTAACATATACATATTAAAGATATAGAGTTGAATATTAAAAATAAACAGTTTAGTATGCATTGAATGAAATGAATTGTGGAAGATACATAAGTATTGCATATATACCTATACACACATATTTACAAAAAATTCTTGAACATATTTGAGTTATATAGCTCAAAATATTAATCCATTGTTATTTCTGTGTAATAGACGATAAATTTGGGTGATTATTTTTCTTTACACACAAACAATATTTAGGCTGATCTTTATGAACATGCAATGCTGTTCATCTGTGTGAGAACCAAGAAAAGTATTTTCCATCTTTTGTTGCCCCAGTCTGGTGCTGGTGGTTGTGTACCTCCTTATTTGTTGGGAGCTATGGATCTACAGGAATTGAACAGCAAGCTGGAGAAAGAAATTCAGGCCAATAGGGATTCCAAAAGTGGCTGTACATGCATCGGAGACCCTATCATGGGGTACATGACAATATATTCAAAACTCAGTTGCCCCAAATAGTTTTCATCTGGCTTCTGTTTCTCTAAAAATAAACTTACCCTAAACTGTAGAATAAACATTTCCCTTCTTTTTTTTTGCTGGTCATAAATTGGCTATTAACGTGCCTATTGGTAATTTGTTTTAGCTGCAAAGATAAAAAATAATAGTAAACACACAGTAGTCTGTAATAATTTAAAAATATAGGTTTCCTAGTAATATACATATATAAGCTGGTTTAAGTGAGGCTTTCTTAAATTCTTAAGACATTTTTGGGTGAAAAAATCAACAGGAGATCTAATTTGATAAATAGATTTTAGATACAGGGTTCCACATTCAAGAGTTCTCTAGATTTCATAGCAATTTGAAAAACCTATTGTCCCAAGTCATTGTATAAGAGCAAACTTTCCATTAAACACACTGAGGTTCTCTTAAAAATCACTATGGCAACTACTTTGCTTTCAAACCAATGACTAACTTAAAAATAGGTTGTAAAAAGCCAGCATCACTATTAGTTAAGGATTTTTAGTTTGTGCTTTCTCATCACAAATAAGAGATTAGGCCATTACTGACTTTGGAGTCTAACCTCCCTGTGGTTGTCTTTTCAATTGAACACTTCTCACATAATCAAGTGGGATTACACAAACTTCTCTAACTGCAGCTGTGCTTAGAGAGAGTGAAGTCTCCCTAATTTTAAGGTATTGGAGGCTTTTTAGTTGAAGAAACTGCAATTGTAAAGTTATTTGGATTTTATTTGGCACCTTGGTGGGTCTTATTGCAGTTTACCCTTTTATTTTCCCATTTCAAAAATAATAGAAACACAGACAGCACAACTTAAGGAGAGTTCAAGCCATGACAGTGAAAGGAAAAATCTGCATTTAGTTCTCCAAAGACCTCTTGTTCAGGAAAATGGAAAATCTTCTAGCCTGGGGTGCAAATAATTGATGCCCGCAGGGGGCTACAAAACGAGAGAAAGGAAAATGTACTCAACAGGAATTGACTCAAGGGTCTTTTTCATCCACCAGTGAGCAATCCACAGTTCTTTCCCTTAGAGATTCCTTTTGGCATGCTTCCAAAAAATGTTTTGAGCCTTTTTTCAGGTGATCTTCTAGGCTGCCATTTCTGTGCCTAGTTTATTGCTTTTCCACACAGAAACCTGTACAAAACCACCAATGAACTATTGTTCAGGTTTATCAGCCTTGTGGTTCTCTCCAGGATATAAGCAAACAACATCAAGGAATGACATTTCACACCTTCCAGTTCCTAAGCCTCTATCTTTATACAAAACCAACATATTGTGTACTTCTGAAGTTTCTGCGTGAACAAGACAAGTACCCTGGCACCAACATATCAGCATTTTCCAAAATCCTTGTCTAGGAAACAGTTATCTATTATCACAGGAACAAGAGTAAATATATTTTTGCAGTTGAAAAGAAAAAAAATCATTTAACTTAAAGGATTAACAGATATTAAAATAATATTTGCGTAAGGTTAAGTCCATAGACTAGCAAACAGTGAGCTTTCTTGTACATTAATAATCTAGAGATAATACCTACTATACTTCAAAAACTTTAAAGGGAGCCTCTCAGTAGCATGTGAATTAATTTGGATGATTAAGCATTCGATTCCATTTTTAGCTGAATGATCAGAGACCAGTGTTCAATCATTGTATGTTTTGTAGTAACTTAAAAAATCTGTAATCCAAAAACATTCTTTAAAGGAAAACTTCTACTTAAGTTGCTCAGCTTGAACAAAGAACACTTCATATTAAATTTCACAAGATTGGTCATCCAAAATAAAGAACTATTTGTGTCATGTTTGATGAGTTACTGGAAATTATGAGGGTCTAGTTCATTGTGTAATCATTTTAGACCACACACTGCATTGTGCTACATTTCAAAGTAAGTGCCAAGCAATATTCTGGTTAGAAATATACAGATCTGGCAAAAATAATCTATAATAAAGGAGGTAGGAAGGGACTAGAGGAAAGGTAGAATCTCAGCTTAAGTCATCAGAAAGCAGAGCAAGAGACAAGGACTTTTTGTAGGTAGGTATTTGGGAGGTGATTCAGAGAAATAGGAGCATAGGACAGGGGAAAATGAAATAGGGAAAGAGAAAAAGACAATTCAAAATGATGTGTTTGCTGGTTGATTGATGCTGTGGTCATGTAGGCTTGATCCTATGGGAATGTTCTGAAGAGCTATATGGACTATATCACATAATTTTCTCCTTGTTCCTCTGTGTCTCCCTCCACTGGGGACAGAAAATGGCAGATATTGTTGACAAGCTCTTTTCCCTCTTGAAAAAAGGTTGTCCTGTGGGATTTTTTTCCTCCTTGCATACAGGTTTCACATGTATAATTACTAATGATCTTACATCATGTATTCTATATCAAGAAGCCAGAGAAGCCCTAATGCAGAATGGAAAAGACATGTGGGACTGCTGAGGTGAGGTACTTTCAACTGTCTCTATGCAAAGTTCCTTCCTGTGGCAGTGGCCAGCGTAAAAAGTGGTGAGAGAATGAGAGGTGGGACACAGGAGGTGTCTACCCTTGGAGTGCTCACGTTTGCTCATGTTCTCCATGATGTCTAGCTAGTCACAGAATCTTCAGTATTATGACTAGCCACAATCTCTATAAAAGACTTTTGACACTACATTTTGTGGAACAATTTACGGTACCTGTTGTAGTCTTATGACTTTAGTTGATAGTCACTATTTTCCACCTCCACTATTATTCCAGATTTCTGTCACTCACAATCAGGTCTTCAAGTTGTCTTTACCACTAAGTTGCTTGCTACTGTGGTTTAAATGTATTTCCCAAGTTTCATGTACTGGAAAATTAATTTCCAAATTCATAGATGAATGGTATTTAGAGGTATGGCCTTTGTGAGGTAATTAGGATTAGATGAGGTCATCAGGGTTGGACCTCAATGATGGAACTGGTAGCTTTACAAGTAGAGGATGAAAGAATTAAGCTGGCACACTGTTGCTTTTTCACCATATGATGCTTCCAGTGTGTTTTGATGCAGCAAGAAGCCCGTCATCAGATGCCTGTGCCATACTCTTGAACTTCTCAGTCTCCATAATTGTTAGAAATAAAATTATTTTCTTTATGAATTACCTGATCTCAGGATGGAAAAGTCTACACACTATCTAATATGTATGTGTTACAATTTCCCCCATTTTATACCTGAGGAGCCAACTGACAGATGAACCTTGCTTAGAATCACACAATTATTTAGTGGGTCTTCTGGACCCAAATTCACATTGTCTGATTGAAACTTACTGTATCAGGATGACTTGCAGAATGACAGTTTGACATCAGTTTCTTGTTCTTCCCTTTTGTGATGATGTATCTTATTTCTGATAAGTGTTCCAGACACAGTCAAAACTGAACAGATCACCTTTGCCAAGTGTTGTTTATTTCTCGCTCAAGAGGGTGGCGTCACTCTCCACTAAGTGTGTCCACTTAGATAACCAAGCATTATCTTTAACGTTTTCTCTCTCTCTTCTCCCCTAATCTTTGTTTTAGTTGCTGTATCTATCAAACAAAATTCCAGGCACTCTTAATCTTAATGGGTGTATTACATGTAGGTTTCTGTTATTCACACAATTTCTACTTCTGACAGAAAATTTGAGTACTATTCCATCTAGTTTAAAACTAAGTATACACAATTCTATCAGCCACTTGCCACATCTTGTCAACTTTGTTTCCAAAATATCTCCTGGTTCTGTTCTGTTTTGTTTTGTTTTGTTTTGTTTTAACCAACAATCCCCCAAGTTAGTTTATGTGCTTGTCAGTTTCCATCTAGCTGCTAAACCATAGTAGACATTTGCTGTTTCTACCTGTTCAAAATGTTTTCCCTCTTTTTGGTTCTAGTAGTCCACCTTCTTTTTGGTAATGGATCTTCACCTATTACCTTTCCAGGTGTTTTTTAGTTTTGCCTATCACAGTCCCCTGCCTCCCATGGCCATGAGAGGTGAGCATCCTAGGCTTGACCAACTAGAATTTTCCATCCTCCTGACCACAGTCCTTGGTGAAAGGTACACAGGATCCAGTTAGGCCATCAGATATTGCTTAAGTAGTTTTCTGAATTGAAGGTAGAGTGACATTTCTTTTTACTCATGTTTTCCATGCTCAAAGGACATGATCTTGAGAGTGTCAAGTTCCTCACCATATAGAGGAATCTGACAGGGTGATGATATGTTTTGAGTCTTTTTACCCCATTTTGAGTTAATCCAGTTTTATCTTTGTTCTTTTGGTTATAACTGTCAACAAATTAGCTGGTTTTCTTTTTGGTTTAGACTGATTTGAGCTTATTTTAAAATAGGCTGCTTTGAGCTTATTCAGTTGCTTAGCACCCAATAAATAATTTTTTTTTCCTGCCCTTCTCTTGACTATGTCTACATACCCACCCTGGCATAACTTTCTTTATGGTTTTACCTATTCATTCATCTTCCATATTGCTTGTAGAATGAACAACCTAAAATGGAAATGTGTTCAAATTACTGCTTGCTAATTCTTTGACAGTTTCCCTCACCATTCTGGGGGGTTGAGTTCAGTTCAAACTCCTTAATTTACCACATAGAACTGATCTCTCTACTTCCTTTCCCAGTCTCCTCACTCCCTGCTCTCTTTCCTTGCTCCACAATCCAATTTTTCAAATGTAACGACAGTTCCATCCTTCTCTTCCATTGTGTTTATTGATACCATTGCCTGGAGAAGCCACCTCTCTTT
The DNA here is from genome assembly GCA_027257055.1 of Cephalopachus bancanus. Taxonomy (NCBI): domain Eukaryota; kingdom Metazoa; phylum Chordata; class Mammalia; order Primates; family Tarsiidae; genus Cephalopachus; species Cephalopachus bancanus. The sequence continues at coordinate 6,399,368 of JAPVLO010000024.1, read as the reverse complement.
TCTAACTAGCTACTTGATTTTTACCCTCCATGTGTCAAGGCCAATAATCTTTCTTGAATTCCAGCAATGATCATATTGATGTAAATATATTTATCAATATGATCAATAATATCATATTGATATTATTGTTTTACTTATCAGTTTTCCCTAGCAGACACTGAACTTTAAGAAGGTATATGATATGCTTTAATTATCTTAATGTATTCTATGTCTATTGCAATGCCTGGCATATAGTAGGTGCTCTGAAATGTTGGTTGAATGGAGAAATGGATTACTCAGATATGAAAGTTCCTTGGATTTAGCTCCTTTCCTCTTGCTTTCCGTTAATTCCCTACTATGTATACCAACTGTCAACCTTCTTTCTTATATCTTTGATGATATGCATTGATTATAGGTTGAAACATATAGGTTTTGATAATATTGGGACAAACACTTAGATAATTTAGTCAAGGTAAGATATTAATTTCCAAAAGGAGAGTTCATAATGAAAAGCAGTGTCAAGCAGAGTATGAAAACTTCTCTACTTTTTCCTTAAAATAATGTTCCTTAGTTTTTGAAAAATAGACGTAGACAGTAGGGCTAGAGTCTATGTATGTCACAAAATTTTTATTCCTGAAAAGAATGACTTGACTTTGAAGTATAACAAATTGATGTAATAATGATGACTCTATTCATATATACTTAAACAATATGTTATAGAAGACATTTATTGACAAGAGGCATAGATGCTGTAAAGTTTTATTTCAGTTTTCCCACAAAGCTTTTCAATTTAGACAAGTGAAAAATTTGAAGGGGAAAATAGACACAAAAAAAGATGAGGAAATTATTTTTAGTTTTGAATAGTTAATGTAAGTACTTATTGAAGAGCTATATTTCTTCAAGAATAACTGATTCAAACAATTTAATATTAGTTTGTTCATAAACATTATCTAACACCATGCCTATATCACAATTAATCTCTTGATAGAAATGCCATCTCAAAGTCTTTTATTAAAGACAAATGTTCAAAAATAATTTTGGTTACCATTCCTTGTGGTACATTTTAGCTGAATTTCAATGTGTATTTGTGCAGGAGTCTCTCTCTGTGTGTGTGTGTGTGTGTGTGTGTGTGCATGCATATGCATGAGTACATGTGTGTTGAGGGAAGGGGAGTTTTTTTCAAAAACTGAGAACAAGAGTGCTCAAAATATTCATATTACAATCCTTTAAATTGAATTGACTGGCTTCTTCTAAATAAGTGTATTTTTATTTTCTTCTAAATAAATGTATATATTTTTTTCTAGGCTCTATGACACTTTCTCATAATTTATAATCTACGGTAGTAGAGTTTTTTTTTGTTGTTGTTTAGGCACAATGTCCAGTTTTGTTTATAATTACTTTCCTAAGTGCCAACTGAATTCTGACCTGCCAAAGTTTCCTACAAACATTATCTTACATTGCCTTTTAAAAAATATTTTGGGAATGTAACATCTTAGTCCATGATTTCAAGTTGTCTGTTCTCATATATATTATGTTTGGTATACATATGTTAATATGTTTTTATATATATATATGTTTGATATTCTTTATAATCTATAGTAATAGAGTTTTTTTTGTTGTTGTTTAGGCACAATGTCCAATGAGAACATATTTGTATAAAATATCAAAAGCATATATCAAATATATGTCAAATACATATCAAAATAAATATATCAAATATATATCAAAAAATGTATCAATAGCTTTGAAATTTGATTAATTTTTCTCTCCAAGCTCTAAGTTTTTGTTTTTTGTTTTTTTTTTTTCAGATGTAAGCATAAACTTACAACTAACTCAGCCCACACAAGACCCTAGGATGTGTTAAACAGAACCCATATCTTTATCTGGAATCATCTCTGCAAACCTCCCTTTCCTCCTATCTCACCAATCTCTCGATCATTTGTCCTCTGATACTTTTAGCCACCAGTTTTTCACTATTCTTTATTAACATCTCTATTACTACGATCCATTTTCTCTGTTTCAATGCAGACTGGAAAAAAGCCTTTTGTATTTTTCGCTGTATTTACCTCACAAGAATAAAATCTATTATTGTTTTTAGCATTGGGAATAGCAAGCTGGTAACTCACAACTTGTCAAAAAAGAAAAGATGTTTTCAATTTGTGTTTTGTTTTATATTATGAAAGATAGTAGTTAATTACCTGTGCCATGTAAAAATTATCCACTTCTTGTAAGCAGAAAACAAAGGATAAAGAATAATTTTCTTTCTCCCTTGTAAAAGTGTTTACAGTGTTACTAAGAAAACCCAGGCTCACATGCAGAAGGAAGTCCTCTCCCTCTATCTGATGCTTTGTTGGCTTCTGAAACCAGAGAGTTTCTTCATCCAGCAGAGAGTATCTATATTTCATCACATGTAATCCCCTATTTAATTAGACTAGCTCTTTAAAACATTTTCTTTCTAAGTAGCATTCTGTCTTTGTAGTTTCACATAGCAGATCAGAACAACTGTGTTCTTAGGCCTTCCTGCTGTTCAAAGGGTCAGTAGCAAGTGGTCCTAAGGGACTAGTTAGGACAGACAAAAGCATAAACTTACATCTAACTCAGTTCATATAAGATCCTAAAAATTGTATTGCAAATTACCTTTTCAACTGATAATAAAAATAAATTCAACAAACATGAATTGAAGCTATTAAAAAAGAATTACTTTGAAGTTTTATGTGATATTTTTTGTTGGTGGAGGGTTGATATGGACATTCAAGGATTTCTCTCTGTTTTGGGAAGGGAGTATGATTATTTAAGCCAAATTTAGTTAGGAGCACTTTCATAAATGCATTGTATTTTTCTGTTTTATATTCTTAGGAAAGTAGCCATTAGAATGGGAACATCTTGCATCCTGGAGATGATGAAGGAAATAAAAACTATTGGAACATTGTCTTCAGCAATTAGTGTTTATTAAGCACTATAGTATAGTTTATAATAAGCCTCATGGTTTATTATACTTCTTATATATGGTTTATCATACTTATAGTATATGATAACAGATACCATTAAGAAAATTGCTCATTAACATTATCAGATCTAAGCTGTTAGCAATAATGCACAAAAAATTATCCTTATTATTATTTTAGCCAGTGGTTAGTTTGTCTGTCTATAGCAATTTTGTTTCAAATTTAAAGGTGTGTCACTAATAAAAGAAGCATAGATAAAAGAAAGTAATATTCTTTCCAGTATTAATTTTCTCTTTACAACTTCCAGTGCTCAATGGCATATATTTCAACTGAATTTGTTCTGCCTATATTTTCTTGGTAAATTTAGGTAACTAATCAAGATAATGTAGGACAATGCTTGTCACAGGAATAACTGTGTCTCTTATCTGTTTATACTATTGGAATTTCACAAATAATTTCCTTTTTTTTTTTTTTTTTTGAGTTGGAGTCTCACTCGGTCGCCCAGACTGGAGTGCAGTGGCTGCTCCCGGCCATCGCAGCCTCGCCTGCTGGGCTCCGGCGATCCTTCCGCCTCAGCCTTCCCAGTAGCAGGAATTACAGGCATGCGCTACCATGCCCGGCTGATTTTTTGATTTATTGTAGAGATGAGGTCTCGCTGCCCAGGCGGGTCTCGAACCCGCAGGCTCAGGCAATCCACTCACCTCAGCCTCCCAAAGGCACGGGATTGCAGGCTGAGCCACCGAGCCTGGCTTTCACAGATAATTTCTAATTCAAGTCTTTTTGGTTGCCCAGAGCCAGGTAAAGGACATTGGAGAGTTGGAGTAATAATTTTCATGCTAGAACTTACCATGCAAGGAAAATGAAGGGCCTGATTGGGCCCAGGTGTTCCAGATTGGTGGACCTCTGGTTTATAAATAATATTGAGTGAGTTCATCTCAGCTTCATTCTGTCAGGCAAAGTCAGGGACCTTCAGCTACCATAGCTTAGGAAAGGATTTCTTCAATAGATTTCTCTCTATAGCCAGCTTGTTTATTTGGGTGAATCTTAACATTCAAATGGTTTGCTTGAAAATAACCCATTTCGTTTACAGTTGAGAATGAAACAGTTTGTCTCATGGGTTGAAAGGATGGCACCTCTTGGGAGGCCATATTTTGATGGGGCCAGAATTTGAGTTTTTTAGTGACTTTGCAAAATGGTGGACTTTGGCAACCTCTCTCAAGACAGTTCAAGTGTGAGGAGGTGCTGACCACAGTAGACAAGATGCAGGCCAAGGCTGACCAGGCAAGCTGGTCCCTGCTCCTGCTTCTGTAGGACCACCTTCAGAGGCACCTGGGGGTGACAGACTTTTTGATTGTCTTTCAAGTCAATCTATATACGTCCTGGTTGACTATGTTCTGGGGGTGTTTTGTCTACTTTGTCTTCACTGTTTACCCTCAGCTTAATTACCATATTGTTTTCAGAGGAGGAAAAGACATAGATCATTATTCTGATCCTCTCCCACCTCATGTTTGATCAGTGAAGGAATTGAGGCCTTGAAAGGATGGACAACTTATTTGTCTGGATCACCCAATTTCCCAGGGACGTTGTTGAGCCCAGAGTTCCCATATTTGAGATCCTGTTCAGACCACTTTGTACAGTGTCATCCTGGACTCATGGAGCCAAATTCTGTGTTTTTGTTCTGTTGCAATCACACATTTTCACAGATCTCTGGGACTGAAATTTTTTTCTATCTATATTTCAAAAATCTCATCTCAGGTTCTAACCTGATTTATTCCTGTTTTATAATCCCAATTCCTTGAACCATTGCTGTGCAAGACCCATTCTGAAAGTTTCTGTCCTGGCTTTCCCTTTGCCAGAAGCTTTTTTGTCCATTAGAAATTTCAAAGAGAGGAGTATGCAGTTTGTCTTTCAAGACTGTGCTTTTTAGTTTCACTTTAGACACTACTCAACTCTACTTTTTTCTGACCCTCTACTTCAGCTGAATGACATCTATTCCTCTTCTAAAACACTATAGAGATTTGTTCTTTTTTGTGGAATAATAACTGCTGTGTGCTTTTCTTATAGTCACTATTTGAATGTGAGTTACATGAAGACAGTGAGGATGTATGTGGCCTTCAGATTTAAAGAAAAAGCTCATTATAAGTCATCATAAATGTCATAGTATTCAAAGTGTTATTTGGGGAGTAGGATATGAGATATACTGCGTGTACAAATGTAGATATTTTTTTCAAAGGAGCTAATGCCTTCTAGGACTACTTATCCCAGTATAAGTACATTGCCTCCTCCTGCCCACTTGTCCAAATGCAGATCCTTGGTTTTTAGGCCCCCCACGAGTAGTGAGAGTTCTATATTCAGGCAGGCCAGGTTGTCTCCAACATTCATCAGACACAGAGAGCTTAGAAATGTAGTTGCCTGTGTACCCACTTCCTCTGGTTTTACTCTCCAGGGGTTCCTGTCTCTTCACTGGGATGTCTCCCCACTCACCAAGAGACATATTTACATATTCCTCTTATCCTTTCTGCCTCTTTTATCCTCTTATCCGGGTCCTGCAAACTTTTTCTCACAACCAAAAACATATTCTTCACTAAATATGACACTTGCATTCCTACTATGTTTTCAGATGATGATGGTCTGGATATTACACTTTGAAAATCATTCATCTTGAGAAAACATTGAGCTCTTTTTAAAAACAAACAAACAAACAAACAAAACTTCTATTTTTGAAAAGTGTTTATTTCGAAATAATTTCAAATTTACATCAAAGCGATAGTAAAATACACAGAGAGTTCCAGTGTACTCTTGACTCAGACTCCCCAATTGTTTACGTTTCTGAACCCTTTGAGAATGTCTCAGACAAGGTGCCTTATTTCTCTCTAGTCTTTCAGTGCTTATTTCTTTTTTTTTTTTTGAGTTGACATCTCACTCTGTTGCCCAGGCTGGAGTGCAGTGGCACACTCACGGCCATCCCAGCTTCGACGTGCTGGACTCTGGTGATCCTTCCTCCTCAGCCTTCCAAGTAGCTGGAATTACAGGTGTGAGGTACCACGCCCAGCTAATTTTTTATTTATTGTAGAGACGAGTTCTCACCAAATTGCTGGGGCTGTCTTGAACCCATGGGCTCAGACAATCCACTAGCCTTGGCCTCCCAAAGTGCTGGGATTACAGGCTGAGCCACCGAGCCCGGCCTTTATTTCTTAACTATAAGTATAGCCTCCTTACATAATCACAGCAAAATGATCAAAATCAAGAAATTACAATGCTACCATCAAATCTATAGACTCCACTTAAATTTTTTCAGTTGCTCCAATAATGTTCTTTATAGGTCCAGGATCTAACTCAGAATCGTGTATTTAGTTGTCATGTCCTTGGATCCAATTCAGGATCATGTATTTAGCTGTCGTGTCCTTGGCCTCCTTCAACAAGCAATAGTTCCTCAGTCTTTTTTTGGCTTTTAAAATCTTCATATTTTTGAAGAGTACAGATCAGTTACTTTGAAGAACGTCTCTCAATTTAGATTTGTCGGAGGGTTCCTCATGATTTATACATTCTTTTGTCAGGAATGTCACAGAAGTGATGCCATGCTCTTCTCAGTGATTGCATCAGAAGGCACATCATGTCAATTTGTTTCATTACTGGTGCTGTTAATACTGATTAGCTTGGTCAATATGGTGTCTACCAGGGTTCTTCAATGTAAATTTAATTAATAAATATGTTGTATTTATGATTTAGTAAGTATATTGTGGAGAGACACATTGAGACTATTTAAATATTCCATTCCTCATCATAGTTTCACTGACCAGTTTTAGCTCCAAGGATGATACTTGCCTCAATCAATCATTACTATTGTAGTTTTTAAAAATTCCATTATTCCTTCCAATTATTAGGTGATAATCTATGGTAAGGAAGACCTTTCCTTTCTTGCCAATTTACTTATTTTATTTGTATGAATTTATGGGTTTTATTCAAAAGGCTATACTCCATTATATTATTTATTTATGTATTTAATTAATTAACTTTTAAATTAATTATAATCAAGGTCTCACTCTCTCACCCAGACCAGAGCACGATCATGACTCATCACAGCCTCAACCTCCTGGGCTCAGGCAATCCTCCTATTTCAGTCTCCTGAGTAGCTGGGACCACAAGAACACATTACCGTGTTCAGCTAATTTTTAAAAAATTTTTTGTAGAGATTAGGTTTTATCATTATTGCCTAGGTTGGTCTTGAGCTTCTGCACTTAAGCAATCCTCCTACCTCAACCTCCCCAAATGCTGGGATTATAGGCATGAACTACTGTGCCCGGCTGATATTTTTATCGATTTATTTTATCATCAGTTTATTTTGGATGCACATATTTTCCTACACTTGGCGAGCAAGAACATTTTCAGTCTGACTGCTTGTTTTATTTCACATGTTCTGATTATTCTTTGAGCAGTTCCTTACTTTGTGAGACTGATACAGAGACCTGCTAGTGTCCGTTAATGTTGCCACGGTCCCTAGAGAAGGGCACCCCCAGTGGGTAGCTTCAGGGGATATTGACTTCCTTGCAGACTACACCCAAAGTTGTAATCCCTATTTACTTTCCTTCTTAGTAATCATAGGTTTGAACAATATGGTATCAATGTAATCATAAGTCTTGTGATTTGTATAACTTTTGCATCAATGTAATCGTGAGTCTTGTTACTTGGGTAACTTTTGTAATGCATGATAAATTTCCTTTTCTCTAAATGTCACTAATCTAAATATAAAATGCGGTTGTAACTTAAGCCCTATACAATGCTCGGCTGGTTATGTGGCTAATGTATAGGTGCTCACAACTCTGGACTATATAAATGAACTGTAAAAGCCTGGAGGGCGAGCAGAACCATTTTAGGGAGCCCTTGAATCTGGCTCTGCTCCCTGGATTCAAACTTAGACATAAACTACGAGTTCCCTGCTGCTTTGATTTATTGGTATCAAGAAGAGCAGCCGAGCATTACTTGGACCATAACAAGATAATAACATGACCCACGCTCATTTTGTATTTTTCCTATCCTAGCGCTAGCAGTTAGCTGTTTTTTCAGAGTCCTTGTTCCTTTTATTAAGGAATGGTATGTGAAAATCATGATCTGAGTGTTAGGAGTGCTCACCACAGTCAATTGCATTACTGCTAGGCCTTCTCAATGGGAAGAGCTAGAAAATTTATGCGTGTATGCAAATGCACCATCTATCTGTCTATCATCTACTTATCATCTATCATCTTTGAGTTCACAGTCATACTCTAATTCCAGTTCATCGCCTCAGGGCTTTTTCTCCTTTCCACGTTTGTAACACTGTTTTCCAACAATAAGAAACTCGGATTTTTAAATTCATAATATGTTTACTTATTTGCATAACTTCCCTATAGCTAACCAGTTTCTAGTTGTACCTGCCTAAAACTCAGTCATCATAAAAATGAAGAGGGAAGGAGGAAGCAAGAAAAAATAAGATAAAAAGCCAGGCAGAAAGCTGGGGCCTGGACATGCCACATTCTCTTTCTCAGGAAGGGGAATGGGGTGTCTGTTTTGATATAGCATTGAGCATAGATGCTGCACATAGCAGACACCCAGCAAGTATTAATGGAATGAATAATGTTTCTGGGGAAAAATAAATTTGATCTGAGACTATGCCCTCCTTAAATATATTTGAAATAAGGTATAGTTCTCCAAATAAAATTATTTGGCATTAATTCATATAAATAACAGAATGAGTTGGATAATCTGATGAAAGTCTAGACTAAATCAGAGGTAGAGACAACATTAGAATGCTAAACTGTTACCAGCTTGGCTATTAACCCGTTTCTTTTTTAACCTACTGTTTTAGTTTTTGCATTTAAATTTTTTAAAAGAAGAATTTTCAACTTCAAGAATCTTTTTCAAACAAAATTCCGTTTGAGAGGAGTTTTTTACTTTTATCTAATTTTTGGATGATATTTCACCAGGATCTACATTAAAATCAGTTTTGACTCTGAAGAACAGAGAGTCAAAGGTAGACAGAATCCCTGGAAAACAGAATTAATGGGCTCTAAACCACTTATAGAGCCACTTCTACAGTGTTACGACAGTGACAGTTTACATTTACATGGTACTTTTTACTAGCAAACTGCTTAATTTTCAGTTTTCTTTGAAATTAATTTCAAAATGACATGGAATATACAGGGAACTTGAATCTGTTACCGGAGGATAATATTGAATTTTCTTTACAGAAAATCTTTAGAAAAAGTATGTTTCCTATGTTGAGATGGACTCCCCTGTCTTGAATCCAAAGGGGGTATTTCTAGATATTGTTTTATAAACAAGTAGATTTTAAAATTAGTTGTTAAAACTTTATCAATCTATAAAAAATTCTGCAGTCTTTTCTTACTTAATAGTGTCAGGCTTTGATTTGAGTATCAGTGACTTTGAAGAGTCAAGTACAGTTGCCAGGGTCACTAGCTTTAATTTTTTATGAAACAACTTATTTTTCTGGGACATGACTACTTTAGGCATGGCATATTTCTTTCAAACCTTAGTCCCAAGTTTCTATGAAATTTGTAAAACTTAGTGAGATCACCTGGAGTTTTCCACCTGTCAGTGTAGGACTACTGTTTCTGATTTTGTAGACAGAAAACCAAGAGACATAATTAAGTGAAAGACTGCACTACAAATTGGCAGAATAGCTAAACTAGATCTCAAACACTTAACTTACTATCAAGCTAAAAATCTCTCCCTTGTTAACTTCTTTTTTCAGTCTGAGTTCTGTCCCAAGATGTGGGTCTCTTCATCTATTCCACACACGAAGTTGTGTTTACTTTGAAAGTGCTTTCATATAGGGGAGAAAGAACACAGTTAGCCTGATTGATCTTCTGCCTTGATTCTCATGGGCATATTTGTTGAAGACTAATACTGTGAGAAGGGGTAAAAACATGGAATCCATAAAGAAAACTCAGTCCTTGACCTATTGTTTAAAATTGTATAGCTATGTGATACACATTTGATGGTTACAACTGTTAGCCATAAGTGTCCTTCTAATAGCTTTTAGAGCCGAATAATTTTACATGGTAATTTCTTCACTAAAATTTTTATTTTAAAGATTTGGGATGCTATTCAGGTTAGGTATGCAAATGGTCATTGAACAGATAAAGTTTGGGCACTTTGGTCCCCACTTCACCTGGTTTGCAATCAGGTACTCTTATTGATGAAGTGTGCCCCCTCCCCTGGCAGTGTCCCACTACTGCCAATCGCTTTCCTGTAGTGTCATGATAATTGTTCAGGGTCTGCTTATAAGTGAGAACATGTAGTACTCAGTTCTTTGTTTTTGAGATAGATCATTCAGTATTATAGACTCTAAGTTCATCCAAGTTGCTGCAAAGATTATAATTTTGTCCTTCTTTATGGCTGTGTAATATTCCATTGTGTATATGTACCACATTATTTTTATCCAGTCTACTTTCAATGGGCAGTATGGTTGGTTCCATGTTTTTGCTATTTTAATAACCTTTTCTCCCCTAGGACACCCTAATCCACCCGATATGCTGAACATTTTATAAGCATTCAGAGTCAAAACAGATTTTAATGTAGATCCTAGTGAAATATCATCCAAAAGATAAAACTGCCATTTCCTTTACTTTCTCCTCAAACATTTTAAATAAGGCCAGGCATGGTGGCTCACACCTGTAATCCCAGTACTTTGGGAGGCCGAGGTAGGTGGATCATCTGATCACCTGAGACCAGGGGTTTTGAGACCAACCTGGGCACCATAGTGAGACTTTGTCTCTATAAAAAACAAACAAAAAACCACACAAATAGCCAATTTGGGGATGCATACCTGTAGTCCCAGATACTTGGGAAGATGAGGTGGAAGGATTGTTTGATCCCAGGAGTTCGATTTTACAATGATCTGTGATCATGCCACTGCACTCCAACCCGGGCAACAGAGCAAGACTTTGTCTCCAAAAAAAAAAAAAGACATTTATTTCTGCTTTCACAACATTATTTCTATTTTGCTGTCCTCCATCACCGCTGACCATCCAGTGTGAGTTTTTTTAAGTCATGATGCCTTTCTCCCCATGTGTACTCTAAGTGAATTGTAACAACCCAATACCAGCTCCTGACCTACCCCCCATCAGTGACTAATTTAATAAGCATAAACTGATAAAAAATAGGCAGGTATAAAATTTTGCACACCTGTTTATACGGACAAAGATTCAAGATGCTGATTTAAAAACAGGTAAGGGAAAGTGGATATTTCTTTTCTTTATGCCCAAGGGCTCATGTTGACCATGCTCCCGAAGAGGAAGAGATAAGAAAACCAGTATACCACTTAAGAAATATATCTACTGAAGGCCAAGCACAGTAGCTTACATCTGTAATCCCAGACTTTGGAAGACTGAGGCAGGAGGATTGCTTGAGACCAGGAGTTTGAGCTCAGCCTGGGCAACATAGTGAGACCTTCTCTCCACAACAACAACAAAGCCAGGTGTGGTGGCACACACCTGTAATCCCAGCTACTCAGGAGGCTGAAACAGGAGGATTGCTTGAGCCCAGGAGTCTGAGGTTACAGTGAGTTATAATTGCGACACTGTACTCCAGCCTGAGTGATAAAGCAAGACCCTGTCTCAAAAACAAAACAAAACAAAAACCCATAAAACCTCCCCATTGAAAAGAAACACATTCAACATCTACCACATAAGGAGATGTCTATTTGAAATGACCTATTTTTCCTCCCTTATTGTCTCTCAGCATTTCAAATAAATGTGGACGAGCAGTAATGCTGTGGTCCATGGGACTCACAAAAGCACTGAGCAGGTGGGGCATGCCCAATAAAATCCAGTTTAGTGTTCAGTTGAAGGGAGACTTGTAGAGTAAGATGGCAACTTGCTAGTTTTAGGACCCATGCTAATTTTGTCTGCTCTTCTACTGATTTGACTGCTGCTGTTCTGCTGTGTTCTGGCTCTAGGCTGTGCAAAGAAAGAGCTTTAGAGGAAATCATAAATACTTGATTTAATTAAAACCATTACCAACACTACTTCTCGTCTCATTTCTCCAAGTGCCAAGGTGTAGATTACATTTGAACAACAGTGATGTAATAAATACACAGGGAAAAAATACAATTCTTCTTTTATGGCTTGTAAAAAAAAACAAGGCAACATAATAATAAGAGGCTCTGAAGCAATTAAACATTTCCTGGTCAGCAGTTTCCTTTAATGTTGAAGTTTGCAGGGCCAGTGACTAGGACAATATATTCAGACCTTTTCACACCAGTTAAAAATAAAAAAGAAGAAGAAGAAAAGAAAAGGAGAAAAAATAAAACAATTTTAGCTCAATCATCTGACCCAATGCTGGTGTATCCTGTGCTGTTATATAAATGCCACAAGTCACAGGGACTGTGTTATTTTCTGCTTCAACTGATTAACTTTGGCTTTCATGCAGATCCCCACATTAATGCCAAGAAGAACTATGTTAATTCTGTCCATTTATATTTAGTTAGAAAAATTCATAATATTTAACCAGATGCTGTCATTAATATTGGTAATCATTGGATAAAGTGAATAAATTTTATTCACTTGTGGGTGTTCCTTGTGGTTAAATATATTCCTTATTTTTTATGAGTAAGTAACTTATTCTGATTTACCTGGGAGTTTTTCAGGTTTTAAAATGAATTTTCCATATTATAAGAACATCTTCAGTCCAGAGCAAACCAGGTTGGTTGATAACCCTAGTTATGAATGACTTTCAATTCTATTGTTTAAGTCTTCCCTTTGGGAAATTTTCTTTTGAGAAATAACTTAAGAATAGTTAACATTTATTGAGTGCTTTAATATATATCAAGTACTAAGTCCTTTAAATAAATTCAGTTTTTTAATCCCTTCAAATCCCAATGTAGAGGGTCGATTTACACAGTTGCACAGGATGTGTGCTGTACCACTCTAGGGAGTGCCAATCACATAAAGGAAGTGGCTGTGCTGGAAAAGGTAGTGTCATTATTATCCCTGTTTTATAGAAGACAAAAGAGAAGCAGAGAGAGATCAAATAACCTGCCTATGATCAAACAGCTAGGAATAGTAAATGGAGTTTACCCTGGCAGTCTTGTTTAGAGCTCCTAATAGGACTATTCTTTTTTTTTTTTTTTTTTTGAGTTAAGGTCCAACTCAGGTTGGAGTGCAGTGGCACAACCACAGCTTACCACGGCCTTGACTTCCTGACTTCCTGGGCTCAGGTAGGCAATCATTCCTAGTAACTGAGACTACAGGTGTGTGCCGTCATGCCCGGCTATTTTTAAAATTTTTTGTAGTGACAAGGTCTCACTATATTACTAAGGCTGGTCTGGAACTCCTGGTTTCAAGGAATTCTTCCAACTTAGCCTCCCAAAGTGCTGGGATTATAGGTATGAACTGGCTAGGGCTGTTCTTAATAACAACTACAGTAGCAATCCTTGTTCTCACTTGAATTGCATATTTATATATAGGTTGTTTTTCTGTCTTTACTTCCTCAAAGCTGTCCCAAAATTGTTGCATTCGTGATGCCTAACCTAAAAAATTTTCTCCAAGCAAATTGTTCAAATATGTCTTTAATTTTTTTCTATTTTTCCATATTGACTATTGAACAGAGTGGTGTGTATATATATGCATATCTTTCTTGGTTCGGTATGAAAATGTAAATGTAATAGACTACAGACAATACTGTCCAAAATAACTTTTTTTGATGAGGGATATGTCCTATAGCTGCACTGTTCATTTCAGTAGCCACTGACCACATGTGAGCATTTGGAAAGCATCTAATGTGACAGAAGAACTGAATTTTAGACTTTATGCAATTTTGACCAACTTTAGATTAAATTTAAATAGCTGGACGTGGCTACTTTCTACCATCATGAACAGTACAGGTCTTGAAACCAGTTACTGATTAAGGATGTCTTAATATTGATTATGGAAATTATACTAATTGCTTCATCAGTTAGAACTGCATCTGTCAACTAACTTTTGTATGACTCAATACAAAGGGAAAAAGGGATAGGGAGAGACATTCAGGAGAGATAAATCATAATAAGGGAAAGGATATTCCCAATCTCCTACACTCTTCTTACCTAATGTTTCTAAGAATGCAAAGATGATTGCATAGTAGATTACTTTGGGGATCATAAAACTCATATTTAGGAATTTTCATGGGCACTGGACACTGTAGGGCTTAGAGTCATCAAGTTAAAGACAAATGCAAGGATTATGTTTTTAAAGAAAATGTTGCAAAAATTATCTCCAAAATATCAACTAGTCTTAATTATTGCCTATCTCTTTCTACCATTTCTCTATTTTTAATCACAATTGTATATATTATATGTGGAATGTAAGTGCAATTTGTTTTCTACTATTTAAATATATATTTGACAAAAGATGTGAACTGAGATTTATGCTAAAAGACTCAGGAAATTTCTGCAAAACAAAATCTATTCCCAGTAATAAAAGTTGTCCTTTGACCTCTGACTCCTTTGAATAATTGGGTGGAACAGTCAGAGCTACTTAAAGAGGGGCGACTCTGAGAACAAGCTAGATGGCTTATTTCTCCATTTAAGGCCTTTTCTTGGCTTTGCCTGACTATTTTTGTCACACATCATTAGTCTCAAAAAGGACACTCATAGGGAAGCCACCTTATGGTGACAATCCACGGGGAGCAGGTGTGTATTTCTTATTGAGCATTGTTGTCCCCCCTCGGTGCTGCTAAGGCCTTTACTCTCCTCAGGGCTCAGCCTCTCTACTGAGCCTAGTTGCATTTGCTTTGCCAGCCAAATATCCCTTTGCCTGCAGGAAAAACATGTTTAAAGGCCCGATGTGCTGGCTACTACCTGACTTTCAGCTTGTGGTTGAGCCACCTGCAACAGTGGATGTTTCCTTCTCTAGCCTCATGTGTGCATTTAACAGTGAGGCCCTCAGGTAAAGTCCCCAGATAAATATAGGATGCCCAGTTAAATCTGAACTTCAGATAAACAATGAATAATTTTTTAGTATAAGTATGTCTCTGAAATTCAAATCTAACTGGCTAAATCTGGCAAACCTACATCCAGGACAAATCTTAACAGTGTGGAAAGAGCTGATGCAACTGGAACTTTGTGGGAGGATGTCACAAATCATTTGAACAATGTGGTTTATCTTTCAGAAATATGCTTTTCCTAAAGTAGAAAGACTTTGATAACAAGAATAATCACCAAATTTGGGTCTCAGCTAGGACAAAACAGTGTTGATGGCACTAATGACTTATTGACAGACTCAGACTGAGTGCCCTACGGAGCTTCATTTAATCACCACAGAACAGCAGTTCAGACTGCAGAAGAAGGTCAATGACTAATTCAGGGTCTGGAATTCTTTTGTTTTCTCTTGTGGAGGTGCGAAGTGCCGAACTAAAGTGAAGTTAGCTTCGGTTCTGGAAGTTGCTTGTGTCCAAGGATATGAAATGTTACTGTTAATGATTTTCAGTAGATTTGTTTTTGCAGTTAGCTGAGGCTACAGAACTTGTGCAATGTATTTCAAAGTATAATGATTCACAATGCACAGTGTAGAATTGAAAGAAGAGTGGCATGCATTGTGTCATATTGAAGTTCCTATTAAATAAAGTTGATGACATAGACACCAATGCCCTGTTTATCAAACTGCTAATGACAAAGGGAACAGGATCAGGAAAGCAACATAACTTTGCAGTCCACCTAGCAACTTCTGGCTCTGTGAGAGGTAACGCTAAATTTCAGCAAAGCCATACCACTCAGTCCCAAACATACCTCTTTTATAGCTGTTTGAGTTTGTTTCATCTCTCCTTTATTCTTGGATTAATGGCTTTAAAATGGAAATTCTGGTTTCATTTCAGTTATTAGCCTGATGCAAGCATTGTAATTCTCTCTTGAATTCTTAAATATGTTGATTGTACTCCGGGAATTTTATGGTTTAAAAAAAATACTGAAAGTGTTTGCTCTATTTCTCTGATGTAATTGCTTGTACTATTTAATTCCCAACTTGATTATATTTGAACTTTTGTAGAGGAATCAAAGAGACACAAAAAGCATTCTGAGTGATAAACTTCCATTTCTTCTTTCAAAATACAAATATAACTAGTTTAGAAGAAATTGAAGGGAAAAGAAATTGCTTTAACATGAAATTTATTCTGAGTGTGGAAGTCTTGGTTTTTTAAAAGAAATACTCTGGTGACCAAAACAAATGTTAGTGAGTGGGTGACACAATAATTGGCAGCCTCTGGTGTCCAAAACCATTTGCTTGAATTATTTATGTCTCAAAACTGACAGGAATTTCATAAGAGCAAATAAGGCAAGTCCAGTGGGTGTCATTTATCTGCTGCAATCACACATCTGATTGGCTGCATGTCTCATCTGCCAGAGCTGATGCCTTAAAAACCCAGGGGAGGAGTTTATTTCAAGACAGTCCCACACCCATCAACGTTTGATTAGTTCTTCACCAGCTTGATTCCATTCATTGTTCAAAAACAGGTGGAAACAACGAGGAACAATTCCTGTGATATTTGCTCAGTAGCAGATATTGTCACTGGACCACTACCTTAGACTTTGAAATGATCTTTTAACCCCTTTCCCTTAACAAATACTTAAAAAATTTATCTGAAACCCACTGAATTACAGTTTGTTACTTTACAGCTGTGTTAGTGTGGTTATTATTGTCTGGCAAACTCCTAGGATGGTTTTTTGGTTAAGGCTCTGGGTATCAGATGGCGCTGGATGTCTTTGCCCATCCCTCATTAACTCGGTTTTCTCCCTTCGAGGTGCCCTTCTGGCAAGGCTGGTGGAGAGGGGGTATCAGATCCATTGTACTGGCCTTTGGAGCTGGAATAATGAATGAGCAAAATTAAATGGCCTCAAGACAATTTACATAGTCTTCATTATGTATAGATGACTGACTCTACTTACTCATTTTCATGTGAACTTTGGAGAAATGTTCGTGGAATTTATGATCCTTAAAATTTAAGATAATCTTATACATTTAGAAAAAAGTTTTTAATATTTGAAGAGAGCAGTATATTTATGAAATGTTCAATGGAATTTGTATTTATTTTATTTTGCTGTCATTTCAACAAACTTTGGAAATTAAATAAATTATATAATACTTTTCAGATTTTAGTATTTTATGGAATATTTTATATTCAATGTTTTTATATATTTTAATATTTTATTCCTCAAAACTCCACGAAAGTCAATTGTTCAGAATATTGTGGTCATTGTTCACAATTACATTGCTATTTCAAGTTATTTCAATATCAAATTATATATATATCATTATATATCATGTATCAAGTTTACATATATATGTTTCAAGTTATTTCAATATCAATTTATGCCAATCAAAATTATTTTCTTTGGACATTTGCATATGAAATAAATTGGTGGTTGTCAATGTCATTTATGGTAAAAAGAGAAGCGGTCCCCAGATAGTTTTTGAAAAATAAACACTGCCCTATTCACAAGTAAAAGTTCTGAGGAAGCACATTCAACTTTTGCCTCATTGGTGGGGATGTGGGAGAATAAGGAACTATGTTAAATTTAAAGGAAGTGTTAGCTCATTAAGTACTAATCTTAAGAAAAAAGAGTGGTCAAATGGGTCCTACAAGAGAAATCCTTAGTTTCAAAAATATTCTGCTAGGGAGAAAAAAAAAGTCTGTTTTTCTTTGTAACTCATTTCTCTGTTCTGTCTAATCACCTTTTCCCCAAGTCTGCTGTATGTAATTTATTTTCTCTTACGCTGAACACAAAAAACTTTCTTATTGCTACAGATCCAGATAGTAGGGCAATCGCATTAGTAAAGGTGGGAGGGGAAAGATTTCTTCTTCCAAAAGGGGGTTTTTAGTTTTTGTTAAGCAGGTTCTCTTTCAGTGTTTCCCAGCTTTTCTAGATCTTCCTAGATTGTGCTGTGTTCATTTCTCCAGTCTAGCTCAGGAAATTTCTTCTCCCTGCATTCACCTGAGATAATTGTCTTGGTGTGAGACAGGAAGCCTCATCATAAATCACGTTGTATGTGCTCAAACTTCTTAGAGTGCCTCTGGTTCAGGCATATGAGAAAAGATTTAAGTCGTGCAACTATCACAAATAAATGAGTTGTATTCATTTCGAACTCCTGTGTTTACAAGGATGTCCTGGGCAGCTGGAAAAGCAGTCAAACTTCACTCACACTTGACATTAAGTTTAACTTACACCTAAAGAAATAAGCACTTAAGATTTGCTGAATCATTCCGTTGTCACATGTCTTTCCATGGGAACCTTCAACTAGGGATTTTTGGATATACCCTTTGATGGGTGCACTTGCAGTTGGAAAATCCTATTATTCCTGCAGTGTACAGCCTGAACTTTTGGAGCATGGCTTTTTCTTTTAATCATATTCAGATACTTGAAATTTTAAAAGTCTTTTCTTCTTTTAACCACTCTGCCCTTCTTATCTACCACCCGATCTTCTCTGAACTGCTCATGTCTTGGTTTTGTTCTGAGAGCAGACAGAGATGACACTCTGGTCACATCTGAATCAGAGGAGGCAGGCAGGTGAAACGCCTGGGAACACTTTTAACCAGGCAATGAATGTTTTAAAAACTTTGAAGCTGCAGGAAATGTTTTCTCATTAAAATACTTTGTGAAGAATACCTTCAATTGCATTGTGTTTAGTCAATCAACGAGCATTATCTCAGCACCCACAGATAATATATTAGTGAACAAGGACCTAGGAGATTGGACCTTGGCTCTTCCATCAACAAATGTGCAGTGGGTGGTCATAGTAATAAACACTCAATGAAAATATGTGCATGTGGAAAAACATAACTTCTAAGCAGCATATTTACTATTAACCAATTCACTAAGTGAGAGCTGATGTTAGTAGGGAAAAGCTTCCAAGAACAGCTTTAATGCGTAAGAATGAATATTAATTGGTGTAAATGCTACAGAAAAGGTTTTGAATATTCAGATTTCATCCCTCCCTGAACTATACCCAGCAAAGAATTACAATTGCATAACTACTTTGCATTTTATGTGCGTGAGAGACACTGAAGTAATTAATAGCTTTTATTATAGAGAAAATATACACATTCTCCAAAAGGGTTGTGATATAGCTTTCCTTAATGTGTCCTCTCTGCTTTGTCAGGCTTAACAGTACCTTTGCAGCACTTTTTAAATTTTGAGTGGTGGAAGGAGCAATAACCCCCTTTTTTCCTTCTTCTTATTAGATTGTAGCTTATTCAGAAAGTGTAAAAACATGATATAGCTAAATAGTGGACAGTGATGCTACTACAAAGATGGAAACATCAACAGCTATTATGGGTCTGGCTTGGTGGCTCATGTCTATAATCCCTGAACTTTGGGATGCTGAGCAGGGAGTATTGCTTGAGGCTAGGAGTTCAAGACCAGCCTAGGCAATTCAGAAGGTTGAGGTGGAAGGATTGCTTGAGCACAGGAGTTTGAACTATGGTGAGCCATGATTGTGCCATTGCACTTTAGTTTTGATGATAGAGTGAGACCCCATATAATAATAATAATAGTAGTTATGAGTGATGAGTAAAGGAAGTTGGTGGAGAAATAATTTTTTTCATTACCTGAGTGGAGGTATTAGGTTTATTCTGTTAGCTAAAGAAAATATTTAACTCCTAACCTTTTTTGTTTCCATAGGGAATAAAGTATAGCTAAATGACTATCATAAGCATAAGATTATAGGGAATAAAAAAATTCAGATGTTCTGAAGGGGTGATACATTTCTTTAACCTGCTCTGGATTTTGTGAACTGTAGAGTCATGTCTTTATATCATATTTCATTGTGAAATGTTAGAGGGGCTATGACTAATTTAAACTTTAATTGTATATAATTTCAAGATGCTAGATTAAGCCACAAGTGAAGACTGAGTAATAACTAATAATAATAAGCTTTTATTGAGCCCTGTTTTAAGTTCCTTAGATTTATTTTTGATTAAAAAATTAGTTATTTCTAGAGCCATCTTCTATGAACAACCTATAAATAATACTAAAAGAGAGTAGTGAAATCGAGTTCTCTCCTCAAGTGCTTAGTAAGATGGCAAATGAAGTCTTCAACACTCAAAGTACATCAGGGTCTCTTTTTCTAGTTGGGCTTCACATGGAGCTGTAAGACAAGTTGATATATATGCTTTTGATTTTTTCATGAGTCTGAGGCTGAGACAAACAAAGATTTTTTTTTCAGTAGCAGATAGCCATTCAGGTGGAATTCATTTTGTTCATACCAGCAATAAATAAAAATAGATAATGTATAAAAACTTCCAAAGAACCCTTACCCCAATATTCACATTATTTCACCACATACAGTGTTCTGGGGCATAAAAATATTATTGTAACTATTTTACTAAACAGAAAAAGTTATGGGCCCTAGACCAGTTTACTAATAAAACAATTTTCCTAAAACCAATTGACTGAAAGTTAGTTTTCCACAAGCCATCACTAAATGACCAATTCAATTACAACTAATTTGAATGTGATATTAAGAACAATTTGTTTAAAGTCATTGAATACATTTTAAACATATTTCTTAAAATATGTTGGATAAATTAATAAATTTGCTGAAGTTGTCATTCTGAGAATTGATCTTTTAGTAAATTGGCCTGCTTTCAAACTGACAAAAAGACTAATTGCATTCTATACCAAAATAAGACATTTAAAGATCACATACTATATACTAGGGATGGATTGTTTAGTACCAAATGAGATAGTCCTTGCCATTAGAGAAATTACAACTTAGTGGAAGAGGGAGTCAGAAACACCATCATGGAACAGAGAGTGCCATATTAAGAGAGTTATAGGAACATCGAGCGAGACAGTAGGGGAGAACCAGCTTATCCTATCTGGTGATTCGTTGCAGGGAGCTTTTAAGAAGAGGTTATGCTTTAGCTGAGATTTTTAGGCTGAAAGTGATTTACCCAGGGAGTAAGCAAGTCATCAGAGTGTAGGTCAAAAGATCAGAATGTGTTGTGGCAGTTTTTTTTTCCCAACTGATATCTGTTCTGCCTGCCTCTCAGGGGTCCTCTAAAGCACTTTATAAAATTATGGTATAATTATTATGATGATTCATACTATTCAGTCTACATGTGCATATATAATTTTCATAGCTAACCACATACTGCTTAGAATGTGCTAGGTACACAGTAACTCATATTATATTAATGCATAGTTATAATAATGTCATGTAACTATCACAGTGATTTTATGGAGTAAATAATGCTATTATCCCCCTTTTACAGTTGAGAAAACTGAGTACTAAGACCAGTGGCACTGAATAGCATTCACTTTCAGTCTATGTATCTCAGAGTCTGTGCATGTTATCTTAGTGTTGTACTATATTCTAGGAGACTCTCTGGGTTTTTTGTGTCAGGTAGATTTTTTTGGTACTACCTGTATTAGACATCTTTTAAATATAATAAGGAGATGCAAGCTTTTGGAGTTCTTGACATTTTAAATACTCATCACATATAAATTTCTGATGGGTCACTTCTCTCTGCTATATGTGTGCCTGTCTCTAAGAATCTTTCTTCTTATTCACATTTTTGTTGCTTCTGATATTTACTGACAGCCCAAGACTTTAGATAGTCAGCTAGACTATTAGAAATATCTCTAAAATAACAGAACTGATCATAGAAAAAGCCTAAGATATATCCCACAAGTGAAGCACTGGAGTATTTGTACATGGACTTGGTGACATCCACTTTTATTTTGTTGTTCTCTGACTTTGTTCTGGGTAGCAGCTTTCTATATTGGCCGTAGAGCCTAGATTTCAAATAGTTGTTCTTATAGTTAGAAATAATTTTGATCTATATGTTCCAATATTTTTTCTTTTTTTCTGAGTCAGGGTCTAACTCTGTCGCCCAGGCTGGAATGCAATGGTATGAGCACGGCTTACTGTAAACCAAACCTCCTGGACTCAAGTAATTTTCCCATCTCAGCCTCTCAAATAGTTGGGACCACAGGCATGCATCATCATGCTCAACTAATTTATTTTCTTTTGCTTTCTTTCTTTCTTTTTTTGTAGATACCAAGTCTCAATATATTTCCCAGCCTTGTCTTGAACTCCCGGGTTCAAGCAATCCTCCCATCTTGGCCTCCCAAAGTGCTGGGATTACAGGCATGAGCCTCCACACCCAGCCCCATATGTTCCAATTTTGATAACAAGATTTTCTTCTATATATTTAGGGGACTTCCCGAGGAGAGAAGTATTACTGAATTACATTATATCAAGAAGAAAATCAGGCCTCTGAATTGCAAATCATGCAGGTTTTTTTGACGTTATTTGTACTCGTGAGTTTGTTAATATGAAGAATAAATTTCCAAAAGGAATATAGGAACTGGAGAAGAAAATACCTATTTGGTTGAGATTGTCCAATCGCCCTTTTAACTGTGCTGAGTTTCTCCAGTTCTGGGCTGATTTAAATAACTAAATCGGCAAAATTTTCTATCCTCCCTTTCTGGAGAGTCACAGCCTAATGACTATCGCATTCAGGAATGTTTTTGGACTTTCAGCACAGACATCACTCTGGAAGGCACTCATGGTTCTGGTAATGCTAACCAAGAGCAGCGATATTTCTTTGCTTTTATGGGCCCTCATACATCAGATGAAGTACCAGATAATTATGTAAAATACCTTGGATGGATCCCAAACTGAACGTTTTCAAATGGCAAACAGATTAATCATACACTAAAGGAAGGCACAGGACCCACTTGTATGCTTAACAGATAAAATGGACATCTCTGAACAATATCTTACTCTGAAAGAAATGCGCTGAACAAAGACTGAAGAGTAGTCCAGAGGTTTCTTTCCATTTTCTCCAGATTTTAGATGTTCTTCCTTTTCCTTCTCTGATTGTCCTTCCCCAACTCTGCTGCAGTCAGCTACAAGTATCTTTGTAATAACCATTTGCCTGCACACAAATATGTTTTAAGCACATGCTTACTCATGCATATTTCACTTTGGCACTCAGTGCTTTAGTGTTGTCCTCACAAGTCCTGTGTTCAAAAATTTTTTCCATGTTCCAAGCATCTCTTGTCCTACATTTATTTTTGATGCTTTGCAAATTAAGCTAGTAAAACTGTCCAGAAGCTGTCTTGAATATTCTTATGGCCTCGTGGATCCATCTAAAAAGTAAGACAGACACTGGCTGTTGCTCCTTTTGGGTTTTTATGTAAGATTTTTCTTTTTTCCAGGAATGTTCAAGGAGCCCTAACTCCTAAAGACTGTGCAACTTGAATTAATTCAAGAAAATAAGTAAGTAAACAGACTTAAAACCCACATAACACTTAAGAGAATAAGAAAAGAAATAATCCTTCCATCTTCAATAAATATCTATACAATGCATTGTTCTTCACTAGGTTAGACTTTCTAATTTTAGAGAAAATTTTTGGGGCCTGGCTGTAATGATCAAGAGTTTTAAAATCCAGAACTAGATGTATTTCTATAATATCTATCTCCTCACCACTTAAGCTTTGGAGTTTAAGAAGTGTTTTGAGGCCACTCAGGCAGTATCTGTATTCTTTGTCTATTAGCTGGTTATAAGAAGACATAGAGATGGCATGATGTAAAATATGAAAAACTTTTTACTTGTGTTCTTGATTAACATCTGGGGGAAACAATCCCAAGCACTATTTTGCCTTCTTTTTCAGCAAGCAACTGGAATCTAAAACGCCATAAAAATGTCTGCATGTACTTTTCTTTAAAGGCAAAGAGGCTAGCATCCATCAGTTTCCTGTCTTGACATGAAAATAAAAAGGGGTGGTGGTGGCAAAATGGAGCTTCTGTTCATTAGTTTTTGTGCAATTGACCAGGTCACCATGTTCATCAGGCTATAGGCTCTATGAATGCAGTCTTAGGCCAAAGAACCAACTTCCTGAAGTCATCTTTAAGCTCAAGAATTCATTTTTGAAATAAAATAGAATATTGTAAGAGGGTTCAATTAATATGCAAATCAGTACCATCACCAAGGAGAGATGGCAACCTACTAAACTTTTCACCACATACAAATAACTTATAGTATTCTTAGTCATACCGATACTAACGATGACAAAAATAGCAAACATGTTAAATATTTATAATGTAGAGGTCATTATAATAGGAGCATTATCTCATATATTTCTCATAAAATTCCACGAAGGAGGCATTGTTTATTCTAGTTTTATTTTTATTTATTTATTTTTAAAATAAATTTTAGTGTGGTATAATTTAAGTGCAGTGAATTGCTCATATTCAATAAGTTTTGAGAGAGATATTTTGTGAAGTCACAGTCACAGTCTATATAAAGAACAGTTCCATCACCTTTAAAAGTGCCCTGGGTCCCTTTATAGTTCATTCTTCCCTGTTTCTGACCCAACGCAATCACTGATCTGCTGTCACTATAGACTGGTTTGCATTTTCTAGGATGTTACATAAAATTTCGCATATATAAATGAAACTATACTGTATGGATCTGGCTCTTTCACTCAACATAATTATTTTGAGGTTTATTCATATTGTTGAGTGTATCAGGAATTAATTATTGATGAGTATGGATATGCTGTAGTTTGTTTATCCATTCATCTGTTAATGATCATTTGGATATTTTGCAGCATTTGCTGACTGCTCATTTTTTTAGAATCTTTAGTTGTCCTGTAATAATTGTACTTATTAATGAGAAACATAGTAATATGTTGATAAATGTATATAATGTGTAATGAGCAAATTGAGTTAATTAGCATATCCATCACCTCAAACATTTGTCATTTCTTTATGTTGTGAACGTTCAAAATCCTCTCTTTGAGCTTTTTGAAAACACACACTAAATTATTGTTAACCATATTCACCTTTTTTGTCAATAGTTTCATACTTGCCCGTTAGTTTTTTTAGGGTAAATTTTCATTTTCTATAGATTGTGTCTTTTCCAAAAATCTATAATACAACTTGGGAGATATGTCTTTTTGAGGAGAAAGTCCTATCTACTAGAAGCAAATATAGAACCAAAATTTATTTACCCTAAGATTACCTAACTGCTAATATCCAGGAAGCTTCTCAAACCTAATCTAGTAAACCAGTATTTACAGGGAAGAGACACTGCAACTTGATTGGGACCTTTTTGAGTGGGTCAGATTTTTCTAGCACAAGATGAAGAATGAGCAGAGGTACAGAGATTTGAATGAACTGTGTGTATACAGAGATGGATGGTGCTTACTTCAGCAAGAGAATAAGCTTATCTGGTCTGCTCACCCTGGGCCCCAGAATTTTTCTCACAATTTTTAGGTGAGGGTATTCCTCGTCGAATTGTCTATCCTAAACAGAACCTAAAATAACTTTTTAATTTGTAATTTATGGACACAGCAGAGGATTAATGAAAATAATTGAAGACATTGTGGAATGAGAACAAAAGCACTTTATCATACAGTCCAACTATATATAGTACATATATGTATATAAAACACATAAAGTACATTTATATATACATATTGAATACATACACATATAGTACATACATCACTGTTACACTTTAAAATGGGGGAAGACTCTCAATGGTATAAGTCATAAACTGAATTTCAGGAGCATGATTTAGCAAAGCAAGGAGCTCTATTTGAGCCTTACTATGTTTCTTTATTTAGTGGGCTAGAAGGGAGAGACTTATCTAGGGAGGAATAGTCTCAGAGTTAGCTCAAACGTGAAAAAGTTATAAGGAAGCCTATAGTATGTATCAAGACAGAATTTGAAGTACAAGCGACTCTCCTTAGTGAACAAAAAATTCCCTTACACATTCTCATTTGAAGATCTAAAAATGACTGGACTCTGTGGCTCAACCTATAATCCCAGCACTTTGGGAGGCCAAGGCGAGTGGATTTCCTGAGCTCGAGGGTGCCAGACTGGCCTGGGCAACTTGGTGAGACCTCCTCTCTACAATAAATCAAAAGTTAGCCAGGCATGGTAGCACACCCCTGTAGTTCTGGCTACTTGGAAGGCTGAGGTAGAAGAATCACCGGAGCCCAGCAGGTGGACGCTGGGGTTGCCATGAGGGTGACACTGCACTCCAGCCTAAGTAACAGAGTGAGACTCCAAATCAATAACTAACTAACTAACTAAATATTTAAAAGTGATGATAAAACTACATTCTTCAAAGTCAGATTTTTTTTTACTTGGCAAGAAAAAAGAATTGAGAAACACAATCTGTCTTAGAATCTTTTAGTGGATAACCACTGAGAAATAGTAAATTAATATAATTCACCATTGTAATTTTGCAACATAGAAGACACTAATATAATTTTCATCTCTTATCTCTCTTTTTACTCTTGTTCCCTGCGTCATTTTCTCTTAACAACCAAAGTCTATAGGGAAAAATTATACTTGTACTAGGTATAATATTAAATGCTTCATGGACAGAAAAAATTGAGGTAAACTTTCCACAAAAGATCTGTTCATCATCATGAAGACTATCTTAGAGACTAAATTATCCCGACAGGGCAATAAAATTCTCTTGGAAAAGATACTTACATACTTTAAAATATACTTTAAATTAAATTTAAAATACTTGTATATATTGCTTTTTGGGGAGTAAAAGGGATTCATCTGTTCTGACTAAAACATCAGATACTAATAGGTCATATTTTAGTTAATTGTGAGAGGATCTCTACACAGCTGGCCAACAAACTCTCATAATTCTTATACTTTTCATTCCCAGTCATAAAAAAAATCAAAATTATTTTTGTTTTCTGTCCTGGAATTAAATGCATGGGCTACCCTTAGAGGCAATGCATTGGCAATATACTTTCTCTCTCTCTAATAACTGGTCTTTAAAATCCTTAAATGTCCATAATTTTGGTGTGGTAGAAAATATTTATACTACAAATTGTCAGAGCCTGTATTAAGGGGCAATTCCTTTTATTTATTTATTTACTTTTTTGAGTTGGAGTATCACTCTGTCACCCAGACTGGAGTGCAGTGGCCGCTTCTGGCCACTGAAGCCTCGACCTGCTGGGCTCCGGCAATCCTTCCGCCTCAGCCTACAGGCGCGTGCTACCACACCCGGCTAATTTTTTATTTATTTATTGTAGAGATGATGTCTCGCCAAGTTGCCCAGTCGGGTCTTGAACCCACGGACTCAGGCAATCCACTCACCTCAGCCTCCCAAAGCGCGGGATTACAGGCTGAGCCACCGAGCCCGGCTGGGACAATTCCTTTTAATAGAGCAGGGAAGACATTGTAGTGGTAAAGAACACTTTATAATTAAAGCAATTATCTGGCTACTCTAGGCAAAATAATCCTTTCTTTTGTCAATATCTGGCTAATTTAAAATGTTATTTTGTGTTAAATTCTCCAAATAGTTTCTTCACTATTCCACTGCATTTTATCTGTGTGAATACACTATCTTAATCATTCTAGTATAGGTAGATAAAAAGAGTCTTCCTTGTGTTATTAAATGTATCCTCCTAGGAAATATTCAGTTTTACATGTAATTTGTTAAACAATGAATTACTTCAAATAATATCGTGTAACCATATTTTAATACAATATCTGAGTTAGAATGAAAGAACTGTTTATTCTGTAAGTAGAATTTAGACTTTCTGTCACTAAATAATCTTACTGCATCATTAATCTTCATCTCCACAAGGGAAGCTGAAAGTAATTTAAAAGACAAAACAAACAAACAAACAAGCAAAAAAAAACCAGTGGCTTTTCCTCTTTCCCATCCCTCTCCTATTCCTCTTCTCTTCTTTGTCCTGTTAAACAAGTCAGTCTTGACGCCATTAGGTGGAATGGGGTGAGGTAGGTCAGGGTTATGGGGAGACTAAAGAGGGCTGAGAATCATGGTGGACAGGAGCAAGACATGGAAGTCCAATGAGGGTGACAAGGACATCTGCAGATTGTGCAGTGTCTGATCCTGAGCTTAGTGAAGAGGACATGGGCAAATGGGATCAGCTGAGCCAAGTGCTTGAGGCACAATACAGAGGACGCTCATCTGGGCAGCCAGCATATCAGAGCAGGGTAGCGGAGCCAGAAAAGGGTGAGGAGGGATTCCATGCAAGGGAGGAGGTGGAGGTGGTGATGAGCAATTTATTACAGACAGGGGAGTTGATCAAATAAATAAATGTATTAAGGATAACATGAACTAAATTTCTCATTGTCAGGAAAGGGAGTTACAAATACAAAAAGGGAGAAAACTAGAATGAACCTTATGGTGTTAGATTGGAATTATAAACTTTGATGTCAATAAATGGTTTTTACTATGTAGATAGATATAAAAATACGAAGTACATGAACACACACACAAACACAGACACATGCATGTCCTTAGCTCAGTTCACTAAGGGGATTTAGGAGCAGTGACTCCCAATGGACACTGGGATACTAGTGTCCAGATCTTGATTTCTAAATACCATTCTCACTGAAGGAAAGACTGATGTCAGGGCAGGGGCAGGGAAATGACAAGATAATGCTCCACCTTGTACCATAAGCAAGGAAGTGGTTGCAGAATAATAGGGATATATTCAAGGGATATAGGATCCAGCTGGAAGTTGCTGTCACAGACCAAATTAAGATAAGTTGAACATTAATAGAAATAAAGAGAATAATAATTGTCAGACATTGAATAAAATGGGAAACCATGAGTCTGTAATGAATGAATTAAAAATATGCTGAGAAATGGGACATTTATATAGTTCAAAATAACTTTCTCATATTACTTGCTAGTAATGAAGGGGAAAAGAGAGCATCATTTCTGTGATATCCTGCCAAAAATGCATAATCTGAAGCTAATTGTTAGGAGACAATTTCAAAAAATTCCAATTGAGAAAACTTTTATAAAATAACTGGCCTGTAATCTTCAAACATGTCAAGATCATGAAATTCAAAGTAAGGCTGAAGAAGAGCTGCGAGTTAAGAACATTTAAAAGACAATATAACAAAATGTAATGCGTGATTTTTTAAAATGTAAAATATACTTTTAAGACAATTGGCAAAACACGAATAGGATGTGAAGATGAGATGGTAGAAATGTGCTAGTGTTAATTTCTGGATTTGAATTTTTATACTGTGATTGTCTAGCAGAAGAATGTCTTTGTTTATAGCAACTATCTATGGAAGTATTTGAGTGGGTATCTGATCAGCAACTTACTGTCATATGTTTGCAGGAAAAAAAAAGTGTGGTTTTTGTTGTAATTATTTGCAACTTTTCTGTAAGCCTGAAAGTATTTGAAGATAAAATATTCTCAGGCTAAAAAAGCAGCTCTGATCACAATATTGTTCATGGTTTATTATTGGGTATGCTAATTTGAAAAAAAGAGATTGGCATTCCTAAGTTAACTCTTTCTTCTCTTTCTCTTTGAGTTTTGACTCAGCTTTCCAAATATTATCATGTAAAATAACATTCTAGGTGATATACCTTATCAGCAGCAAATATTGTCCAAATGAAATTATTATCAACTAACTGAACTACTTTATTCATATAGGCTTGTGAAGGGCGTATGGATACTTCACTTCCAGGTTCTTGCCTACTAAGTTGTAAAGGAAAACTTTCCATAAGGTCCTACACTTCATGCAATTTTAAGAAGTCCTACCATGCTAACCTTCAACTAATCCTCATATACACGTTTTATATCTGAAAATTCAGCTAATTACCGTCAGTCATCTATTTAGTGTTGAATTTGAGCAAGAACTTGTTAGTTTCTATGCACCTTGACCTGTTTGTTTTCTACTCAAGATTTCAATTCATAACCATGATGAATTCTGAAGTCAACATCATTTGAAAATATGTCATGAGTAAAAGTTCCAAGGAAGAACATCATGAGCTGCAAAGATGAATGTAGTTAAGTTAGTGACGTTGCCTAGGAAGATGATAGCTTGAAGTCATTTTGGTAAGTTTTTGCTCATAAAACAATCTGAACAGCCCTAAGTATGAAATAGCTGTTCTTTAGACTGCACTGTGGAACATGCTGCTTTGTTATATGTTGACAAACACAATTTATTTTTATGTGTAAATCATTTTCAGATTTTTAGTAGGCATTGGTATACAATCGTTATGAAAATTAACAACCACCACAAAAATCTTCAAAATTATGTGTGGGAGTAAACATACTTGAATGCTGTAATTTGTGATAAGTATCACAAGTCCTACTGATGTGCAGAACATTATATTTGAAGAACAATATATATTTCTAAAACATTTTGACTTATCTGAAAAATATAGATTTTGAATTTTATTTTGTGAACTGTTAAACCATTTTCTTATTTATTACATCATATTTGTTGAATACTGATTGTATACAAGACAGTATTTGACCAGACAGTATTCAGTGTCTGTGGGAAGTGTTTTCCATAGTTTTCATGGAAAAAATGTATGTGCATTTTATGTGTTCATCATGCAATGAATTACAATATAAATTACTTTGGTGAAATAGTTAAATCTGTAAAATTTTCATTTTTCTCATAGGTAAAAATCAGGGATTAATTGATGTTTGGTTGAAAATTGCAAAGAACTTGTTGGACACTATGTCTGTTTCTTAAATTCTCTCCTAACAACCTTATCAGTTAAGTGCCATCTTACTCATCCTTCTTGGTTGTTTTAGTTCTAAAGAAGATAAAAACATTTTTATTTATAAGAGGAAGGTTGCTTCATTAGACTAGAATGGGAATTTACATTTTTATGTATTTTGTTGTATCATCTGTTTTCCATGTCTTTCCCTCCCTACCCCCAGCTCCTGGTAACTATTTCTTTTTTTCTTTTTAAAATGAATACATAAGTGGGGGACAACCCCCCTCCCCCGGATTTACATATTAAAGATAAGTTAATTTATGTATCCATCACCTCAAACATTTGTCATTTCTTTGTGTTGGGAACAACCCAAAATCTTTTCTTCTAGCTCTTTTGAAATATGCAATAAATTATTTTGACTATACTCACACTACTTTGCCATGAACACTAGAATTTATTTATTCCACCTGACTGTATGTTTGTACCCAGAAACCAACCTCTCTTCATTCCCTTCGCCTTCATCTTCCCAATTTCTGGTAATTAACCATCATTCTACCCTTCATTTCTATAGTCAACATTTTTAGCTCTCACATCTGAGTATTATTCTCTAATTCCATGAGATCAACTTATATTCTAAATATAAGTGAGATCATGTAGTATTTTTCTTTCTGTGCTTGGCTTATTTTATTTAGCATAGTGTCCTCCCAGGTCCATTTACATTTTAATGAGAAAATACAAAAATTCTCTTTTCTAATTCCTCTATCCACATTTCTTTTTAATAATTGGTTTTGAAATAGTAACCATGGTTGTATTAGCACAGCCTTCTTGAAGATTTTGAGATTTTTGATTAGTACTGTCTCCTCTATCCATGTCAAAGAAGACAAAAAGTCCAGAAACTTAGATCCAGGGAAAGAAAGACTGGATTACTGTTGAAACTATATGAACAGCTTATTTGTTTGTTTATTTATTCTTTTTAAAGACAGGGTTACGCTGTCCATGCTGGAGTAAAGTGGCACAGTCACAGCTCACTTGAACTATGCAGCCTTTAACTCCTAGGCTCAAATGATCCTCTTGCCTCAGCCTCTCAAGTAGCTTCATCTATAGGAAAGTGCCACCACATCCAGCTAATTTTTTTGTAGAGATGAGGGCTTGCTATGTTGCCCAGGCTGATCTCGAATGCCTGGCCTCAAGTGATTCTCCTGCCTTGGCCTCCCAAATTTCTGGGCTTACAGATGTGAGCCACCATGGCCAGCCAGTACATACAGTAAATTTCTGTATTTCTATATGATTTTGGTAGTACAATAAATAGCAAAGGAAAAATTTGTCCTCATACCAGTGCTGAAGAGTGACAGTTGCTAAAGTTTTAACAATCCACACTGCTGTTTAACATTCTCATAGCAGAAGCAATGATTCATAAATTCTTACGTTTACCCAATAGTACCAGGCACTGTGCAGGACATGGTGTTATGATGATGCCTGAGTCAGATGTGGTTCCTACCCTTGTGAAGCTTATAGTTTGTTGGTAGTGAAAGTGAACAGTAAATAGGTGAAAACCAAGAAAGCAATAAGTATGCATTGTGATAAGTCCTATGAAAAATGGCAGAAATAAAGAGAAAAGAAAAAGATGGCTGTAACCCAGAAGAAATCAAAAACAGAGAGAATGAATGTTTAAGAACGAGTTGTGGAAGGAATGGTAGAGTATGGAGTTTCCTTGGGCACATGTTAGCACTTCAGGCAGGTAGACAGGACCAGATTCACCCTAAGGGGATAGCTCAGAGAGGGAAGCATGGCAGTGAAAATCAGTTTTACCTACTTTGTGGTGCAATGGAGGAGTAGATAAAGCTTTGATGAAGTGGCTCTTGCTTTACCTGAAGCTTTTAAAACGTACAAGTAGCTTCTATTTTTTAAAACTCTCCAATAGTTTTCCTGCCATTAGAATATGTTCCACATTCCTTACCAGGGCTATCCAGGCCCAATATGGCCAAGTTCCTAACTATTTTCTCCATCTCCCCTTGTGTCTCTTTCTTACTTCCTATATCTCAGAATCAGATGTCAGATACATCCCTAGTGATGCCAAACTCTTTCCTGTTGCAAGCTCCTATGTCTCCAGAATGAAATCTCTTCTCTTTTTTCACAGGACTGTATTCTTATCATCCTTCAGGTCTCAGTCAAATATCATATGTTCTGGGAAATCTTTTCTTATCATACTATGCAAAGTAGGGCCTGCCCCACTTCTTGTTGTTTAATTTTTACTGTGGCCTATTTATTTATTCCAAAATATGGTTTATAACATAATTATTTTTAACTTTTATTTATTATTATTTTTTATTTTGAAGATGTGAGGTACAGTTCAGGGTTAGGTATACAAGTGCTCATTATGCATGTACCCTTGTTGATGAGGTATGCCCCTACCCTCCCATGGCAGATTCCCACTACTGCCAATCCTTTTCTTATAGTTTTACAATAACTGTTCAAGGTCCACTTATAAGTGGTACTCAATTTTCTGTTTCTGTGATAGGTCACACAGTATTATAGAGTCTAAGTCCATCCAGGTTGCTGTGACGTCCATAATTTTGTTCTTCTTTATGGCTGCATAATATTCCATTGTGTATATGTGCCACATTTGTTCAATTCAGTCCTCTTTCGATTGGCAGCATGGTTGGTTCCATGTTTTTGCTATTGTGAACAATGCTGCAATAAACATGCCTGTGCAGGTATCTTTTTTCATAGAGTGGTTTGAGTTCGTCTGCATATATTCCTAGTAGGGGGATTGTGGGGTCGTATGGAAGGTCAATTTTTAGATCTTTTAGGAATTGCCAAACTGTTTTCAACCGAGATTGCAGTAGTTTACACTCCCACCATCAGTGTAGAAGTGTTCCCTTTACACTGCATTCTCTCCAGCCTCTGTTGTTTTTTAAATTATTGATGATGGCCATCCTGACTGGAGTTAGGTGGTATCTCAGTGTGGTTCTGGTTTGCATTTCTTTGAGGACTAGTGAGGCTGAGCATTTTTTCATGTATCTGTTGGCTGCTCTGTGTCTTCTTTTGAGAAGTGTCTATTCATATATTTTCCCCACTTTGTTATGAGGCTGTTTGTTTGTTCCTTTTTGGCATGTTTGAGTTCCTTGCAGATCCTAGATGTCAGACATACCGTTGGCAAATATTTTTTCCCAGTCTGTGGGCAAGACTCCGTCTCTATAAAAAATTTAAAAAAAGGTTAACTAGGTGTTGTGACCCACACCTGTAGTCTCAGCTACTTGGAAGACTGAGGCTTGAGTCCAGGAGTTTGAGGCTGCAGTGAACTATGATCACACCACTGCATTCCAGCCCGGGTGACAGAGAGACCATGTCTCCAAAAAAAAAAAAAAAAAGGAGCAGTGGTGGCCAGGGTTTGGGAGAAGACTGAGAATGAGAAGTTACTGTTTAATGGGCACAGAGTTTCGGTTTTGCAAGATGAAAAGGATCTGGAGATTGGGTGTACAACACTATGAGTGTACCTAACACTATTGAACTGTACACTTATAAATAGTTACAATGGCAAATTTTATGCTATGCTTATTTTACCACAATTTTAAAAAATTAAAAATAAATAATATTTTTTAAAAATAAAAAAGAAAGTAGATTATTAAAAATCAATTGAGTCATTTATTTTTACAGTAGAAAGAACTTTGCATGTCACATTTTGATGTTCACTAGTAATGACTCACTGATGTTTTCATCTGAGCAAGAGTTATCTTTATGGTGCATTTGCTAGACTAGCTTTAAAAAACATTTAAAGATCTGTTCATTCATCTGGGAGCTTTCTATTTAGTGGGAAGAAGTGAATTTGATAACAAGAAAATAAAACATCAATCATCAGTGAGATAAAAATTGTTCAAAGAGGAAAAAGTGGGCATGCTTTATGTGGCAGGTATGTAGATACCTAAAATGCACATGATGACAGGGTCATCATACATCATAATCACATTTCATTTATTCTCAACATCTCCAGAATGAAATCTAATCAACACAGATTGTTTATGTCATAATAACGTTTTGCTTTTTTGTGCAATATCATTGAAAATATTTCACATTACATTTTTTTACAAATATATGGCATCACATATTAGATGATATCATATGAAGATAGCCCCATAAAGAATTCTGCTGTTAACCTTGACTTCCTTTTGAACTGCATTTGAAATAGAGCTCTTTGAAATATGTTGATATTCCTAGCTGGTTGGATTCTAAAGGAAACAGAAAATGTCTGTATGAGGGGAGAGAATGACTGCTTTTTAAAAATGTTGTGGTTAAAGAGAGACAATATTCAATAATTATATTTTTCTTTCTAGTCTTGTGCTTTATGGTATATTATTAAAAATAGCATTATTATAGTATAACTTTGCTATAGGATAATTTATTTCATTTTAGTGTCATCATTCAGTTTCCTAGGTTTTTCTGTTAACAGTTTTTTAATGTCAAACCAAATCATGATCAATATATTTAAATGAAATTTGACTTCTTATAGCAACAATGTCACTGTTGTGTAAGATTTATTTGTTGTACTGATAGAAACTGAACAATGAGAAATGTATAGATGAGTGAAAGGAAAGTTATTGATAAGCTTAAGTAACCTTTTGGAGATTAATTGTAAGGATCTTTGCTTTCAGTTTTATCCTAATGTAAGAGGCTTCTGACAGGATTAAACCTTGTGTCAGACTTCTTTGAATTCATGGTTCTAATATTTTAAATATATTAAATTACTGTATTGAACATGTGTATACATGAATGAACACCTATGCTTACATAGTGCTTCTAAAAATTCTGTACTTGTAGTTTGCAAATGTCCAACCACAAACTGTAGGGTCAGATTGAGTTATTTGAGAGGTCCCTAAAAATAAGCATTACATGTGATTCTGAGTCCAGTGACCCATGGTCCACTCTGAGAAATCTTGTGGTAGGTGTTATTTTTGAAAAAGAAAATGAATTTTAAATCTTTTGATGATACAATAAAAGGTCCCTGGGAGTCAGACCTGCAAGTTAAAAAAAAAACAACAAAGCACTGCATTTAGAGAACTCTGTGGTTCCAGTTGTGACACTGTTTCAGATGCCCTTCCTCCCTAGATGTCTCTCGGATAAAAGTAAAGCTGCAGTTTCCTGTGCATTGTCAAAGCTATGATTGTCAGTTGGCTTTGGGGAGTTAGCTGAAGGACTTGACTTAGAGGACCTAAGTTAAATCTGAAAAGATTATGATATCCTTTCTTATCTAACATAAAAGAGGTAATTTTATGTAATGTCATATAAAAATTATATGGATGCTAAAATTCAAATAGCCACGTGCAGACATTCTGAATGTAAAAATTAAAATTGTGAGTAAATTTATTAAAGCAGAAAAAACCCCACTTCTTTATAATAAAAAAAAAGAAAAAAATGTTTGCTGTCATAGTCTCTGTTTCTCTTTTCGTGTCTCTTTTGGGTGCTCCAGTTTTGCTGGTGCCCTTAAAGCCTGCTTAGTCTGCTAACAATTTCTTTCTTTTTTTTTTTTTTTTTGAGTTGGAGTCTCACTCTGTCGCCCAGACTGGAGTGCAGTGGCCGCTCCCGGCCACCGCAGCCTCGACCTGCTGGGCTCTGGCGATCCTTCCGCCTCAGCCTTCCGAGTAGCCGGAATTACAGGCGCGCGCTACCACGCCCGGCTGATTTTTTTTGATTTATTGTAGAGATGAGGTCTCGCTGCCCAGGCGGGTCTCGAACCCGCGGGCTCAGGCAATCCACTCACCTCGGCCTCCCAAAGGCGCGGGATTACAGGCTGAGCCACCGAGCCCGGCTTCTGCTAACAATTTCATCTAGCCCCTGACCTGACCTGCCATCCCATTTGTTCTGATGTCTAGTCTATCAGAACATCAAATAGGTTGTGGTGTATGCGTCAGTAATCACAGAAGGCAAGAGAGAAGGGACTCTGAGGGTATACCCTAGGGAAGTGCTGTTCAAACCCGCTCTGATTAAATATCAGATGGGAGCTACAGGAAACCAGTCCAGGGACTCAAGCTCCTCATTTGCTCCCTGGTTATTTAATTAATTTATTTATATCTGAGACAAGGTCTCACTTTGTCGCCCAGGCTGGAGTTCAGTGGCACAATCATGGCTCACTGCAGCCTCAATCTCCTGAGCTCAGGCAGTCCTCTTGCCTCAGCCTCCCAAACAGCTGGATCTACAAGCTTGCACCACCACACCTGGCTAATTTTTAACAATTTTTTGTAGAGATGATGTCTTGCTATGTTGCCTGGGCTGGTCTTGAACTTCTGGACTCAAGCAATCCGTCTGCCTCAGCTTCACAAAATGCTGAGATTACAGGCATGAACCACTACCCAGCCCATTTGCTCACTTTTATCAGAGAGTAAAATAATGAAAGTAAAGAACAGGAACATATATTATCACTATTTTCTTTTTCTTTGAGAAATTTTAGTTCATTTTAAAAATATCAGAAACCAAATGGGAAAAGTGAAGCTTGAGAATAAAGTCACCAACAAAAGAAGTGTTTTGTGACATTATTTTGATTACATCTGGCAGCTTCCTGGGTAAAAGAGGAATCATAACCGTATTCTAATTTTTGGACCCAGATCACCATTTGTCTTATGCTTAAATTTCAGTGGGAACATTTTTTGCTCTTTAACTGCAAAGGTATTATTTTCACTATTCCTCTAGATGGTTCGAGTCTAAGCAAAGTGGTAAATGAGGTGTTGAAACTATAAAAGAACACAGCCTTTTCAATTTCCATTTAAAACCCACCCCATTGAAGTATAGACTCTTTCTCTCTACATTCACTACAACATAAAGGAAAGAAAGAACTATTTTGTTTGTCAGGAAATATTGGCTACGAAGTTGGAGTTTTAAAGAAAAGGAAGTAATAGTCTTTCAACTGACTTTTTGCTGCCAGAGGATGGTCCAATAGGGTGTTTCCTCTTTCTTTTGAAGCACAAAGAGCAGGGGATTTAACTGTATTATAAAACCATTTTATCAACATAACTGTTAAATAACAAGCATCCAGGTACTTTGTTTTCTTCTTACTGCAATATATCAGAGAGTCAGCTGAAGTTGGGGGCGGGGGGCATTTTGAGGTGAAGAGGGAACCAGCAAGTTAATATTCCTAGAGAAATAGAAAAAGACAATCATAAATAGCACCAGGGCTTTCTTTCCTCTGTCCTTTTCTTATAGGGAGAAACCTGTTACAGAAACAAGATTGGTTCTTTTTGTGGGATCTTCAGCAGGCTCTGAAAGGATAAATGGAGCAATGGTCACTAATGCTTCATTGCCTCCATCTATATCCAGCAAATTAGGGGGAAAATGGAAGAAGATCTTCTAGATGGGCAAGAATTTAGAGTTGGACTCTGACGTAAACGCTTGGCTTAGAATGGAGAAATTGAGGCCTGTGACTCTTGTCACTTCAAGAATGATCCAGGACAAATATACGATGTCCTGCCCCCCAAAAGGAAGTCTCTTTGGAGGGATGTGTTCATTTCTGTTGTCACGCAGGAGAAACAGATCTAGTTCCTCTTACATGCCACTTGCTTTCAGTCAAACTGTTAGTGTTTTCAACAGCAAATTTAAGGAATTATGAGAGATGCTACAAGAGCAGCATTTCTGTTCTTTACAGATCTTCAGTGTCTAGCTGGAATAATATAATGGCTAAAAGCTCAGATTCTTCAGCAAGAAAATTATATTGTCAGAGATATTTACTGATCATGCCACTCAGCATCTCTGCAGCCTGATTCTGTTAATCCCACCCTGGATTACCTCAGTTAAATAATCCTCCACTTGCATTCAAAAAACACTGCCCCCTTGGCACTAGGCTTCACCATTGAGTGCATAGCGTTGAACAGACGGCCATGATGCCTTCAGGGATAGGTTTGTTGATCAAAATGAAAGGATGAAATGGGACTTTTCCTGGGACTTCTGGGCAAGACAGTTATGTTTTCCTGCTGGTCTTGATTGAGATTGGCTATAGCTGGACTATCTGGAGACAATCTGACACCCCAACAGGATAGGCTGTTTGAGAATAGAGCTACCACAGAGACAGCTGGGCAAGGATGGAGGGAGGGACACTGTATCCTTTTGGCATAGTTTGAGTTATTAGTTCACTTCCTAATGGAGTAGCCCTAGTTCTGATCCCGGTGCTTTAAAGATGTAACTTATAAATTTCCTTTTTCTTTAAGCAAGATTTGTCTGGGTTTTCTATGATTTGCTAAAGAATGAAGCCTAACTCATAGAGTTGAGTTCTAATCTCAGATCACTTTCTATGTTGGACAAGTAATTTATCTTCTCTCAAATATTACTTTTGTGACTTGAAAAAAGTTATGCTAAAATTATCTACTCAGTATGTGTTTTTGAAAGATTATATGAGGCTGTGCTTATCGAATGCTTAACCATAGTAAATGTTCAATAAATATGAGCTATTATATGTAAAAATAAATAGAACCACAACTTTAATATCCAGGACAAACTATATTTATATATCTCCAAAGAGCTTTAAAATCTGAGTGTCCTTTTGTCAATGTTACACAATATCTTATCATACTGGAGTGTAATTATAGTGAAAATCTAATTTCTCTTTCCTTATATATGATGTAAAGTCAAATCTCTTAGGATCAATAGCTGCTATTTCATTAATTCCCGTTGTCCCCCAATTTGATGTGATACTGAACTTAATGGAAACATTTTGTAACAAAGAAGTATATTAAGAGAGAAAATCTTGAGAAAATACAATTTTTCCCCCCAAAACAATGTTATTAGAAGTAGACCAACAAGGAAATGATAATAGCAAAAACCAAAGTTCATTGGTCAGAGTAAATTCAGAAAAGATAAATTTCAAATTTTTTCCCTTTCGAGGATGTAAACTAATGAAGGAAAGCAAGTAGTAGAGGGGTCCACTCAGCATTCTCTCTTGCACCTTCTCTCTTGAACTTTCTCCCTCAGTTCTTATGTTTATGTAGTTGAGTCCCGGTTGTACCTAGTTGTACTCTAGGCTTTACTAGTTTCCCAAGGCCTGGTCTACCATTTCTCCAGGTCTCCTTCAAATCTCTGCTGGTTCTTTCTCTTCTTTCTGTGTGGATATTCCAGTGGCACAAACTCTAGGCTCAGAGTACAAGCTTATCTTGGGCATTCACTCAATTACCCATCCAGTATCATCCATCTCTGCATCCTTTGCTTCCTTTCAGTTCTCTATCCCAGTTCCCTGGATTATGTCCTGATTGCTTCTTGCAGTAAATTTATAACTACCTTCCTGTGTACAGCCACTGTCTGTCTCATGTATTGCCTTTTCTTCTTTTCTCCTATTTTCCTTTTCCTTTCCTCTTTTAATGTATTGCTTCAATACTTATATTTCCTAAAGAACAGTTCCAACAACATTACTCCCCCTTCAGGGGAGGGGGCACATTACATTTGGAAGTGGCTCCCAAATTTTGGATCTCATAGATCAGTGAATCAAAAATAAGTTAGGGAACCCAATACAGAGTTGCCCATTTTTATTTGCAAAGTAATGACATCTACCAAACTGCTGTCTACTCTTACCAACATTTCATAAAAGCCATTGCATTTGACTCCAAATATAGAAAAGATTTAATCTCAAAATAAAGGAAGAACATTTCAGATGAATGTATTTTGTCTCATGAATAAAACAATAACTTACAAATTGTTTTTATTTTTCTCATTTCTCCCTAGTCCAGTGAAAAGTTAGACTTAATCTATCACTGGCCCTTGACATGCTTTTGAAAACCACTGGTTTGTTGAATAAAATGAAAGCACTAATCAGAGTATGTCTGGTCTAAATGAAACTTTAATTTGTATAAGCAAGGTGTAATTTTTTTATTGTTTCAAAATGCATTTTTGAAAACTTCTTCTTTTGTGCTTTGCCCATTCTTTGCCTTTTGTCTGAATTGTAAGTCTCTTGATTACTCTCCCAACACTGACTCCTTAACCCATTCTTTTTTTTCTTTTTTTGCATGTCCACTTTTTTCCCAGTGCCATTTGTCAAAAAGACTCTTTTCTCCATTGAATTGCCTTTGCTTCTTTGTCAAAGTTCAGGTGATTTTATTTGCATGGGTTCATTTCTGGGCTCTCTGCTGTGTTTTTCTGCTCTGTTTCTTCTTCCACCACCACCACAATCACTATAGCTTTATAGGCTCAATCCATTCTTATTAAGTACTAACTCATGTGCTGTCATTATCCCCATGACTGTAATTCTCCCATTTATAATTAAGCTCTGCTTTTGTTCTGTCCTCCATTGCACCTGGAAATTTCATACCTGTCATACTTTATTTGCCATGTTTTATAGTCTTATTACTTATACACAGATCACTCTCTGGGAAGGGACTATGTCATATGTCTCTTAATATTCTTATGCAAGTATCTTGCATGAAACAAATGTATGGAAGGATCTGTGGAATTCGAGTAGAATTTGGGAATCTCGTTTTTATAGGAAATATAGTTAAGAAGATATAAGAATAGTAATACTCATAGCGTCTCTTTCAGTATCAATGGTTTAATAACTGAAAACATTTCTGTGCCAAAGGAACAAAATAATTCAGGACTGTAGAAGTCAGACATCTGATCCCAAAGAGTCAGCAGAAAAGAGTGGGAAGAGCATAGTCATCCTTCCAAAGGAAGGGCATGTTTGGAAGCCTGTGGTTATTTCTGTCTGGTTGGCATTGAATGATGTGAGTTGATGGTCACTGAGGAAATCTTTATAGGGAGTTAGGTGTCCAGATTTACCTTAACTCACGTGCATGCTGACATTCCTATGTAGTCTAGCTTGCTAATTAGGAGAAATGCCAAGGTAAGTGTAGAAGGGGGACAAGAAGGCAGAGAAAAGTCAAGCCACAGAAAACAGAATTTAAAACAGAACAAAGCAAAAAACTCTTTGCTGAAATTCATGTGATTTCAATACATTTAATCAAAAGGAAAAGTGTTTGGTCAGTCGCACTGGGAAAGGGCTAGCAGGCTGAATGTACATGAATTATTTTCCTCTCTCAAACATGATATCATTCCTTCAATCTTTGCTCTGGTTCAGAAGTAGCAGTGTGGTGAGATAAAGAAGTAGAAAAGAAAATGTGAGACCCCATCTACCAAAGGGAACAATTTCAGAGCTAAGACCACATTTTTTTCTGGCACAAAAAATTGCTATCTTTTCTACTTGCTGTTAAATTGGAATCCTGGTAGGCTAAAAGGAAGGTCGGTCTCTTTATCTATCTATCTATCTAATCTATCCATCCATCACCTACTACCTATCTATCCATCCATCAATCTACCTGCCATCTGTCTATCTTTTATCTATTTCTAATTATTTATTTAATAAATAAATGAAATGGCTTGCATTTTCAGCTAACTTGCCAACCTCACATTGAAACTCTATGCAATCAGAATACTGCCAGGATGTTTTTCTAGGCAAATGTTTCTTATTGCATAATACTCTAATCTGGCACTTGCTAATCAGGATAGTGGATACCTGGAAGACTAAATTCATTGCAGAGAGGCTTAGAGATGTCTCCATCAGACAAGCTTGCTACTGTGGAAAGTGAAAAGAATAAATTTGAGAAAATCCGTAGCATTTATCTTGATTCTCCTTTGTGTGAGCAAAAGGCTATGTAATAATAATAATATTTATAGGAAATGGTTTCAAATACTGTAGAATGCTTCATTGTGCTGGTGAAAAATATTGACAGTGAACATCATGGTCAGTTGAATAGGATCTGAAACATGTTTTAGACAGTTGAAATTCTAACAGAGCACAAGTAACTATGGAGGACTCAGAGATTTGTTTCTGGATATCTTCCTTTCTATTGAATCAAGAAGTGGGTATCATACACACTCACTAGGGTCTGATAATTAAGATTGTGAGCTCATTCTAGTAAAAGTGCTACATACCTTATTGCTGAATATCACTACAGTCACCTTTGAAGTATTCCCCTTGGGAAGCTATGCAACAACACCTGTGCTTAGTCCACCTGTCAAAGCAATTTTGGAACTCTTTATCTGGAATGGCCATCAGAGCTATTGTTGCCAGAATGTAGGAGTTTGTGTTACAGCAATGAACAAACTTAAATTTCTTGTTAACTTGGCATGAGTGGAAATGAAATCAGGAACACATTAGTCCAAGTTTATGGGGATAATGCCATGAAAAAAATGGCAGTGTACAAATGGATTAAATGTTTTTCTGAGGAGAGAGAAAGCATCACTGATGCAGAGGGGTCAGGATGGCCAGTAAAACACAGAACTGACTAAAATATTGCAAAAATTTATTGAATTGTGCATCAAAATCATCAGCTAACTGTGAGAAGCATAGCAGACCAAATACACATCAATAGAGAAATAGAAAAATCTTAACTGAAAATCTTGGCATGAGAAAGGTGTGTGCAAAAATGGTCCCGAAGGAGTTCTTGCACCACAACAATGCACCAGCTCACACAGCACTATCTGTGAGGGAGTTTTTATCCAGTAAACAGATAACTGTACTGGAGCATCCTCCCTACTCACCTGATCTGACTTCCAGTGACTTTTTGCTGTACCCACAGATAAAGGAAATATTTAAAGGAAGACAGCTCTGATGACCATTCCAGAAAAAGAGTTCCAAAATCACTTTGACAGGTGCACTAGGTGCTGACATCAATGCATAGCTTCCCAAGGGGAGTACTTCAAAGATGACTATAGTACTATTCAGCAATGAGGTATGTGGCACTTTTTCTTGGATGAGTTTGCAAACTTAATTGTCAGTCCTGCTACTTCTAGCTTCTTGTTTTCCACATAAATCATTTAATGATTACACTTAATTTTTTAAAAGTACCAGCTACATTCCTGGAAAATGCTGCAACTGATCATTTTTCATCTCTGCTAAGTGGTAATCTCTTATCTAAGTGGGTAAATATACATGTGTGCAGATTACAATGTGATTAAATTAATGCTTTCCCCCCCATCTTAAACTCAAGATTAGGAAAAGATACCAAGACATAGAACAATGCATTGTGCTATGGAATAGCTCAGCTAAAATCCTTGAATATCAAATCTAGCAGTGGACTTCAGCTTCAGACAGAGCTCTCGATCTAAATTCTGACCTTGCCATTTACTTCCTATGTTACATTGGCAACCTGTTTATTCTTTGATAAAATTAGGATTATAAAACTTTTGTCATAGGGACAGTGTGGGAATAAAGTGGGGCCACATGTATACAACAGTTCATCCGGGAGGTGATCAGCGCAGCTCCCTCATCCCTGTAACGTCTTCCCATTCTCCTTTCTCATTTATGGTTGTCTATGACCATGTGCCTCCCAGCATCCATCTGCCATTCCCTTCATGTTCTTGTTTACTTTTTGCTGTTATCCTTTGCTGACTCTGTCCATATCTCTAGTCTTTATGCTTGTTTTCTGCACAGCAACCTGTACCTAACTTAAGTAAGGTAGAACATGTCACACATTTAGAACAATGCCTGACACATATTAATGATTGCTATATGCTATTTTTATTATAATTATATTATTTAGTGAATTTCTTTACTTCTCGCAAAGCTAACCCAACCACCATTCACTCCCCACTCCCACCTTCTGGATAGAATGTTTTCTTTTTTCTTTTTCATGAAAAAAATGATTATGCCAAAGGGCAGGAGGATATAAAACAAATCATGTTAAACTAGGAATAACATAAGCATGTTACTAGTGAACAGTTAAGTATTGTTTTGAATTTTATAATTTTGAGGAATTATTTTCTTATTTCTTCTTCATATTTGAAGAAATTGGTAATGAGATCTTTTTTTAAGTTGTGAATTGAATAAACATTCATGAGTTCCTACTATGTAATAGGCATAGAGAAAATGATCTATATTCATGTATATCTTAAAGGATACAATAGGAACAACCTGCTTTACCCAACAAGCACAAAGAGTTCTCCTTCTTCTGTATTCATGTTTTTCTTGAAAGCAGATCATAATACCCTAGACAGGGTAAAGGTAACATTGATGGTTAATGAATTTATATAGACTGTAATCAGAACCTTCCTCCCGATGACTCAGGCAGGAGTACGTT
Organism: Cephalopachus bancanus; assembly: GCA_027257055.1. Lineage (NCBI taxonomy): Eukaryota > Metazoa > Chordata > Mammalia > Primates > Tarsiidae > Cephalopachus > Cephalopachus bancanus. The sequence continues at coordinate 6,354,934 of JAPVLO010000024.1, read as the reverse complement.
GTTATGCTTGAATTTTTGCTTTATTTCTCTGAGTAAGCAGCCCTCTGAGGTCACTCACTATTTATCTAATTTGCTAAATTGATATGGGCAATGAAGAATCTCACTTGTCTAATCTATTTATCCATATGAGTTCTGCGGTACATGTGATACTGCAGTTTATCAAAGGTGAAAATTTTGAAATGGAGAAGTATCTATGCATGTGTTTTAGTGAGCTTGGAATAATTTTCTTCTGGAAATATACTGAGTTACCTATATATTTGCATGATATGTGAGAAAATATTAAATTTAGAAGACAAGGATGTCTGTGGTTCATGATCATCAGTGCAGTAATTGAAAACTCAGGAACTAGTCAGCTGGACCAGCTTTCCTCTCTTCCTTTCTCAGTCACCTCACCAGAATTCAGTTTCTTCATTTGCAAAATTAGAGCAGTAGTGGATCCTAATGACTGAGCTTAATATAAAGAATATATGAGAACACAGAGATATGGCAAACCTTACGTGCTCAATTCATATGATCTATTATTATTATGACCCCAAAACTGACAAAATGTAGTGTTAACCTCATGTCAGGAAAGTCAAACAAATGTGCTGTGACCTGTTGTAAACTTCAGTATTCTTCTGACTTAATAGTACATACAAAAACTAGTCTTCCTTTTCATTTTGGCATTGTATTAGTGGCGGAAATACTTCATTTTTCTCTAAAACTTTGTTTATAGAGTATACTAAAATGATTTTCTTAAATGTGAGTCATATAGAATATTAGAATACTTAATAATAAGGTATTTTTTATCCTGAAGGATAATTGCCTGCTCTGACAACAGAATATTATTTTCTAGTTTATTGAAAATACCTTCTTGAGAGTGACACTGAAGTCACACAGTTTAAGTTTGTAAATATTGGAGCATGTGGCGAACATCTCTCTGATCAAGGCTGTTGGAATAGTGATGCTGGGTTGAAGAGCAAAGAGATTAGAGCTGGGGAGGAAGGATTCCTCCTGTCAGGACCACAGTATGTAATGCTGCTGCAAAAGACAAAGCTGCAGAGGTTAAGAGTGTGCTATATAAATGTCTGTATAGTGACCATCTAAACTTCAGAAGGAATGGTCTAGCAACATTTCCGGATTTTTATGCACCAAGGAATGTTCAACTATTTTATTTCATAACTTAGCAACATTCTATCTACTGTTAGTAAAATTTAAAAGTGCAAAAGTCAGTAAAAGAAAAAAACAGAAAGCCCAGTTTTTCCATTCCCCCAATCACAAAATTTGTAGTTGATGTTGAGTCTGACACTATGAAAAACAGTTTTTAGTAGTGGCAAGTGGCAAGATTTGTAGTTTATACTTGCCTTGGACTTGTGAACATGTTTCTACAAAATTTTATTAGAAAATGCCCTTTTCTAAGAAACAAATTAGTTTAAGAAAGGACCAGGCAAATAAATTGCCATCCTTGAGATTGGAAAATCCTGCAGTGAGTGGCATTCCCTAAGTGAAGGTCTGGGCACAGCCTTGAAGACTGAATGAATTGCTTGATCTCCTCCACTTTGAAGACATGTACTTTGATTAGTGTCTGGGGCTGTTGTGAAGGGACTTAGAGTTTATGGCTTTTCTCTTTCTCTGAGCCTATAAGAGCAAAGAGCTATTGGTTGGTGGTATTTCTCACAAATTGAGTATCTCCTTCAATTATCACAACTACAGTTGACGCCAAGCAATTTAGAGGAGAAACAAATTTAACCTTCAAAAATTTCCAGCTTTTTAAACTACATAATGTAGATCTAGATATCACAATGATTGACAAAGTATTATCACCATCACCATAGGAACCAGAAGATTTTTACGTAGTCCTGAAAGGATCTGACACACTTTTCAAAAGATAAACCCCCACTGATACTACCTGCTGTTAAGAGGTTTCAGTTCTCTAGCAGTCCTTGATCTTCATATTTTAAGATTTGTTTGTGAGAGAAGAAAGGTCTTTTTCAATTGTTCAGTAGTTTCACTGTTTATCTCAGTCTTACAATTGACAGTTGAGGTGAATGCCATTCTGTTTGGTTTGTAGAATTGTACCAGTTCATGACCCTGTGAATACTCATAGCCTAGATAAAATGCTGCCAGTGGGCCAAGGACACTTAGGGATAGGTCTGGTACCGCAGGGAAGGTTAGAATGGAACATCAGAGTTCTTTTGTAAACATAAATGTTTTCTTTGTGCTGAACTCCCAGCATTTGAGATTCGTACAATATTTGAAGCCTTCTCCTTAAACTTTTAGGGTCAAAAGCTAAGGGCCTATATTTCTTGGTGGCCAGAATTTAGGATTCCAAAATGTATATCTGTTTTCCCTCTACACTTCCACAACTACATCTGCAAGATCAGCTATGCTTCCTGTGAATTTAAAGAATCTTGTTACAAAAGGCAAATATTTTTCTTCGAATGAGTAAATAAACAAACCAAATCTAAACAAATGTCAGTTCATAATTCTTTTGGTGTGAAATTCCATGTGTTTCAGAGCTCTTTCTTGTGCTGGGGTAGAAAGGTTAATGTTTTTGTTCAGGCATTTTTTTAAGTGAATTAAGGCAATAAAATTCTCTAGACTGAGGTATGATGAGGCTAACTATTCTACAGCCATCTACTGTCTGACTTGTGTATTCTTGGCTCTCTAGCACTACTAATTGACTTCATTTGGTGAACAGCATGGGCAAATGTCCTCCTGATGTGGGAATGACTCTGAGGTCAGGATTATTCAGATTATTTTGGTTAGTAACATGAGTCTCTTTTGTTTTCTCCAAGCTTTTGTTTTGAAGAATTCCAAGCCTGTGGAAATGTTGAAAAAACAGCACAATGAAAACCCACACACCCTTCTCCTAGAGTCACCAGTTGTCAATATTTTACTATAGTTATAGTCTTTCTATTTCTATTTATCTATGTAATAAAGATTCTCTCTAATTTCCCTATTTTTGAGCCATTTGAAAGTAAATTACAACATCATGTCACTCCACCTCTTTTTTATTTTTGTTTTTTTGAGTTGGAGTCTCACTCTATCACCTGGGCTGGAGTGCAGTGGCACACTAACAGCCACTCCAGCGTCTACCTGCTGGGCTTCGGCAATCCTTCCGCCTCAGCCTTCCAAGTAGTCAAAACCACAGGTGCCACGCTACCACTCCTGGCTAATTTTTGATTTTTTATTGTAGAGACAAGGTTTCGCCAAGTTGCCTGGGCTGTTCTTGAACCCGTGGGCTCAGGCAATTCACTAACCTCAGTCTCCCAAAGTGCTGGGGTTATAAGCTGAGCCACTGAACTGGCATCCAATCTCTTAATACTTTATTTATTGCCTAAAAATAGACATTTTCCTACATTACCACAATACTGTTTTCATTCTTAAGAACTTAAAGTGTCACAATATGCAATATCAATATAGAGTACATATTAAACATTTTCAATTGTTCCTCAGATGCTTCTCAAAATATAATACATTTTTCTCCAAATGAAAACTTTTTTTTTTTTAACCTGACTTATTCATGTATTGCATTTGGCTGTGACATCTTTTTATTCTTCTTCAGTCTCTTTATTCTTTTGTATCTTATAAACACTTTATTATCTTTTGCTACAGGAACATTTTGAAGAGTCTAGTCCAATTGTCTTGCCAAATATCCTACAGTTTGGACCTCTGTGATTGTTTTCTCATGATTCAATTATAAAAATTTTGTTGACAAGAATACTACATACGTGGTATTGCACACTTCCCTTTTCATCATGTCTAGAGATGCATAATACTAAACTTAATCACTTGGTTAAGGTAGTTTTTAAAAGACTTTTCTTTAATAAAGGTACTGTGTCTCCATTGTAAAGTAATCAGTACTCTGGGGGGGGGAATTCTTTGTTATCACATAAAGAAGGTGAATACCCTGTTTCCTATCAACCTTTATCTAATGATTTTAGCATTAGTGGATGATCCTTATCTATATCAGTTAGGACATTGTTGAGTGCCAGCTGATTCTCTATGTCTAACTTTATGTTTTCTATTAACTCACTGAGATATAAGGGTTGTCTAAGTTTTTGAGTCTGTACCCATTCCACCCTTCTATTATTAATTTGTTCAATTTTACTTTCCTTGAGTTGACCATGATTAGAACCATCCTTTTTCACATTTCGTGAAGTTTAATGTCCATCCCTATAATGATTTTGGGGTCCATTCTTAATGAAGCCAATGAGCAGAGTGTGTATTGTAATTGTTACTTTCCATTTACCTTTCTTCCTCCCTAACAAATCCCACATGTTCATATTAAGGACTGTTTGTGCGTTAACTTAACAGGTAAAGCTACAGCATATTGAAAACAAATTTACATTTGGGTAGACTTTGACCCAGTTTTGTGATTGTTCTTATTTCACAGGCAGTGTCAGAAAAAAAATTGACCTGAAACTTTTTACTGTCTCAATAGTTCTTTAACTAGAATCTTTAAAAGATACATCACTCTATTTTGTAGTAGTGGGCATTGGTTTGAATATAGATAAAGATACAGGTTTAAGCACAGCAACATACAAAATGGTAATAACCAAGAGATCTGTTGCAGATCATGTTTTGTAGGAAACAGACTAATACAGAGACCAGTATGCAGAGAATAAAAGGGGGCTTAGTAGGCAGTGCTCTTAGGATTAACACCTGAGAAGGGAAGGGAATGGGAGAAGGTAGACTATGAGGCAGTTCCACAAGGCTTCAGCTGATCCCATGGAAGTTGCATTGATTCTTCAGGGTTGTCTTGATTTAAGGCAAGAGGCAGTGTCTGTTTTTTGATTTGGAGTCTCTGTTACCCAGGTGGAGTGCAGTGACACATTCATCGCTACTGCAGCCTCTACCTGCTGGGCTCAAGCAATCCTTATACCTTAGCCTTCCAAATAGCTGGAACTACAGTGTACTTGGATTACAGATGTGAGCCATCGTGCCTGACTGAGGCAAGGGACAATGTCTTTGCTTTCTCCAAACGTACTCCCTCCTTACCCCCAGCAGTCAGTCATTTGATGTAGGCTGCCTCTGGGAGGGGAACATGACCTTGGATAAGACATCTCTCTGGCTAAGGACAATTTTCAAAAGGAGCTGACAGCAGTAGCTGGAGGAAAGGTTTCTTCAGTCCAGAAAAGGAGATCTGAGTGGGGCAGCATGGCACCCACTTTTGTCTGACTGCTACTGTACATCATTTTACTGCAGATCATGGGCTAGCAAGCTCTGGCCTATGGTGCAGATCTAGCCTACCACGTGTTTATGTAAATGAAGTTTTACTGAAACACAGGCATGCTCATTCATTTATGTGCTGTCTGTGGCTGCTTTTGTGCTACCACAGAGTTGAGTTTTGACCGACACCTTATGTAGACTGTAAAGACTAAAATATCAGCAATCTGGCCATTTACAGAATAAGTTTAGTGACTTGGCTATACACTCTCAGACTTTTTAAAAAATCCACTTAAAAAGACATTATATATGTGCTAAATGACTTGGGATTATTAACTAGATACATATGGAAGTTGTTCCTGCCTATGATTTATTGAAGAAAATGTTAAATGAGAATACAATTGCTGGAGGTTTTCATGGAAGCAAAGATTAAAGGTCTAGTGAGAAAACTTATTTGAGGTTGGTAAATCTAGAGTTAGGTGTTAGAAAAGAATAGGAGCAAATTATTTATTTTGGGAGGGAAAATTTCCCATTCTAAGCATCTTTACATTTTTTTGTGAGTAGTATATTAGAGAAAGTCTCATTCATTATAGAACAATGAGTGTTTCACTTTGGAATTCATTTATAGATTTTCTTAAATGAAAAACTCATTTTCGTATTCACATAGGGGAATGAATAAATGAAGATATAAAAGGAGAAAATATATACCTTTACCTGACTGTACTTAAAATTTCTCTAGAATCACCTTTCATCTATTTCTTACTAGGCACCAATTCCACAAAAATCACATTGTTGACCAGATAAAGCAGAAGTTTTTGTTTTTTTTTTTGAGTTGGAGTCTCACTCTGTCACCCAGACTGGAGTGCAGTGGCCTCTCCCGGCCACCACAGCCTCGACCTGCTGGGCTCCGGCGATCCTTCCGCCTCAGCCTTCCAAGTAGCCGGAATTACAGGCACACACTACCACGCCCGGCTGATTTTTTAATTTATTGTAGAGATGAGGTCTCGCTGCCCAGGCGGGTCTCGAACCCGCGGCTCAGGCAATCCACTCACCTCAGCCTCCCAAAGGCGCGGGATTACAGGCTGAGCCACCGAGCCCGGCTAAAGTAGAAGTTTTATTCATATAAATTTATTTTTTCATTTAAATTTATGGCATTTGCTTATTATTTATTCAAATTGTGAGTCCCAAGAGACTATTTTAATACACATAACAACTTGATATGGTGCCTAGATGAAATTTGCAGTCATGTCTGTCTCAAATCCCAACTTATATTTGATTATTGGTTGATTGTTTAGTATGAATAAGATCCTGACTTAGAAAAGTAGTTGTAAAAGGCAGCAGCTTATTGTACAATCTCAGAGAGCTTTTAATAAACTGCTCTGGAAACTTGAAAGCGATGTAAGTAACATTTTTTATTTCAAGTTGCACAGAATGATATTTCAAAAACAGCTTGTATTCCTTATCAATCAATATAAATTAGATTAGTAAGAACCTAAACTTAAAATGATGGTTAAAACTAGTTATAATATCATCTTATCAATACATAACAAATTTGGTTGTTGGGAAAGTGACATACTAAGCCTGGCCTGCCATGTCATTTAACTTAACCCATATTTATTGCAATAAAAATGCACAGTTTTTGCTTGAATTGATAGGCAACAGCTGATTTTGGACAAAACTAGTGCAGAAGTATAATCTCTTCTTATGAAAATATAATGTTCAGTGACATATTCAAATGGCTATAGAGAGAATACGGAAAAGCTCTCCAGAAAGCTACTGTAACAGAGAGCAAAGCACTAGGGATTTCCTGCATGTTAAAAGTCAAAGACTATGATGACCCACAGATCTCCATTTCTTCTCTGGCTTCATCTCTTTCTGTCTCTTCCTCCCTTCGGTGGTGCAGGGCCTGGTTGCTCCTCCAAATCTCCTGGCTTGGATCTTTGCACTAGCTATCCCTCTGGCTTGCTCCTCACGTCCTTTAAGTCTTACTAAACTGCCATCCCTCCTCAGGCAGACCTACTCTAACCTTACAATTCATTTTGCAGAGGCTGCTTAATTTTCTTCCATTGCCTCTATAAAATTTTATTACACTGCATAATTCACTTATTTTGTTTCTTTTTTGCTACCCCTGCTACAATGTACATTTCATGGGAGAGAGGTGGCATTTTTGTCTGTTTCTGTTCGTGCCTGAGCCCTGAGTCCTTAGAAATAGTCTCAACATATAATATGTATGAATATTTATTGAATACCTAAATATATTTCTGAATGAAGATATATATACATTGTATATATAAAATATATAACATTTAAAAAAGTAAAATTCATATGAAATATTTACAGACCCTCTGAAAGACTGCAAAACTCTAGAGTTTCACAAGTCCAGCTTGAAATCAACTACTAAAGTCTTTGTTCTTTCCTATATTTTTAGAGAGTCATGCAGGAAGCCCAGGAGTGAGAGTAAAAAGTACAAACTGTTGGCAATCATTCACACTGCTCTTCTGAATGAATGATATCACAACATTTATCCCTGATATGTACTAATGTTCTCACCTATTTTATTTGGTTCTAGTTATAAGTAAAACATGTAAAAACACTTCATTTCTCCCTCTAACACCGTTTAAGTCTGCAACATTAAGACATTAACAGAATTGTTTCATTTCTAACCTTCATGTATATTATTAGAACTGGAAAGGTCCTTGGTGGTCATCTAATATAAATGTCTCATTTCCAGGTGAGAAAACTGAGCCTTCAAGAAATCGTAGCTTGCCCTAAGTCATCCAGCTTGATTAGCAGAAATTAATCAGTATTGAAGCCAGGTATTCTATAGCTTTCTATAGTTGAGTTCTCTTTCTTCAATCCATGCATGAAATGACATACTCTATTCTAATAAATATGGAGTCATTTAAAAATAGAACAAGAGCTCACCAATGCGGGAAGGAATGGCTTAGAGATAGGATCTCACTAAGAGGATGCACTTGGGTGTCCTCCTGAGCTAGAGGGCTGGTCCTCCATCCAATTTATCTAGATGAGGAGCCAGAGAATACAACTCAAACACTGTTTTCACTACTATGGCATTTAGGCTTGCATAAGATCTTGGCATTCTTTAAAGGAGAAGTGTTACCTAGGAAGAGAGAAGTAAGCAAAACTCTTGATAAGAACTTGACTTAAACAGGAAAATATAAAATTTTATTTTTGTTATTGCAAAGAAAGCAATACTGACAGGGCAGAATTAGCATCATGTTGCCAGCTAAGCTTTCTAATATTCCCAGTAAAATCTTTGTGCTATGAAATAGAGTTTCAGAGCAGGTGAAGATGTGAAGGAGACTTGTATATGATTTTGTTTATGTAAGCTTGAAGATTAAATACTCTGTTTTCCGGATTCTCGTTATTTCCATTCTTTAAAATAAGTAGGAAAAGACATATAAAACATAATTTTTCCTCAGTGGAAAATCAATATAAAATTTTAGTTGGGAAGAAAGGAAAAATAAATAAATTAATTAACATCCAGATACAGAGACATATTTAATGTTATTAAACCCACATTTGAAATCCAAATAGTTTGGAGAAAGGCTAAATAAGCACTTCAAATAAAATGTAGGTTTGTGAAGATACAATTCTCTTTATGTTTTGCCTGGAACAAGCCTCTCTGAAGTGTAAGGAAAAGACTCAGACCACAAGGATGGTTGGAGGATGCAATCATATTCAGATTTTGTAGCACATCCCCTGCACTTGGTCTTTCTGTGTCATTGGTGATCATGCCCAGATTTGTGCAGCACATCTTTGCACTTGGTTTTTTTGGGTCATTAGCCAATAACCTGTTCAGTCAAAAATAAAAAAGGAGTTTTGCTTAAATTCTTAAATAATTTCAACGTTTACATATTTGTTGATTTAAATACTATTTTAATTTTACCTTTCTATCTTTCTTCTCTATTTTTTTCTTATTTTTTCTCATTTTTATCCTAGGGAAATTAAAGCACTAATAATACACAGGAACATTCTAGCAGTGTAAAGAATGTAACAATACAGAAGAATATGGAGTAAACCAAATACTTTCCCCTGGATCTCACTTTCTGCCCAACTTTACCCCTCTTCTCAGACCTCTCCATTCTCACTTCATTCTCAGAAAAATAATAATCTCTAATAGTTTTTTTTTCTTTCGAGGTTGAATTCTGAAATGGAAGGGGGAAGGGAGAAAATACCAACACATACTATTGGGAGTCTAGATATAGATGCTTAGTAATCCTACTGGAACCTTCCTACTGCTGTTGGAAGTATAAAATTTTACAACTACTTTGGAAAACCATATAACATAATTTACTAAAGTTGATTAAGGCATATACTATGAAATGTTTGGAATCAGGAATGAGACAAGAATACATGCATTCACCACTGCTATCCAAAATTGTACTGTATTCTAGTCAGAGCAATAAGGTTAAAAAAAAAGAAATAAAAAAATGATTGACAAAGAAAAAATAACTCTTTTTTTTTTGAGTCAGGATCTCACTCTGTCACTCAGGCTGTAGTGCAGTGGCATGATCATGGCCACTGCAGCTTCGACTAGGGATTTCTAAAAGAACTGGACATTGACCTTCCATGTGATCCAGCAATCCTCCTACTGGGAATATACCCAGAGGAACTAAAATCATTCTACAAAAAAGATACCTGCACAAGCATGTTTATTACAGGACTATTCACAATAGCAAAAACATGGAACCCACTGTGCTACCCATCAAGAATGGATTGGATTAAACAAATGTGGTACATATACACAAAAGAATATTATGCAGCCATAAAGAAGGACAAACATATGAACATCACATCAACTTGGATGGATGTAATCTATAATACCCAGTGATCTATCATAGAAACAGAGTACCACATGTTCTCACTCATAAGCGGATCCTGAACATTTATTATAATACTATGAGAAAGAAATTGGCAGTAGTGGGATACTACCAGGGGACACAACATCAATAAGGTTAACTGATCTCAAACCAGGCAAAGTGGGGGTCAAAGGGAGGCCCAAACTTTACCTGTATGATGACAACTTGTATACACAATCCTGAATTGTATCCTACATCTTTAAAATAAAAAATAATAAATAAAATTGTCAACAGCAAATTATATATTTCATGTGAAAAGTCACAAGCATCTATAGAAATGGTCTATATTAAAAACAATTTTATTTATATATATCAACAGCAAAAATATAAAATTAAAAAATAAGTTTTAAATGCCTTTTATGAAGAGCACCAGAAAGTATCAAATGTTTCAGGAATGGAACCTATGAACCATTTCTGAGAGAATTATTTATGATTTTAATAAATGGAAGAAAGTACATACTCATTGCTAGAAAGTGTCAACATTTTAAAGATGCCAATTCCCCCTAAATTGATCTATAGATTCAATGAAATTCCTATAAAAAGCTCAGTAGTTTTACTCTGTGGAAATTAAAAAACTCATTCTAAGATTTATACAGAGATTCAGAAGCCAAAAACAGATAATTTTAAAGAAGAACAAAGTTCTTCAAAGGGATATACTCTACTAAATATCAATATTTTAGTTAGAACAATTAAGACACTGGTATTGTCCAAAGTATAAACAAAAAACCCAGTGAAAAGTCTAGAAACAGATGATGACATGTGACATGGGACATTTCTGAGCAATGAGAAAGTCTAAACACATCTAAAAGGTAACATATATATACAAACTATTTTTATGACCTTGGAATAAGCAAAGATTTGTTAAACACAATGCACAATTACTAACCATAAAGGAAAAAGTTGGTAAATTACAATATATAAAAACTAAAACACCTATCAAAATATTTTCTTAATAAACTGAAAAAGTAACCAGCTGCCTATGTTTTTAAAACCCAAGATCTGTGGTTTTTTAAAAATTCCATAGACAACTATTTTGTTTATATTTTAGTTGGGATGTTCCCTTATGTTTATCTGCAACAGTTAATTATACTGATTTTTAAAATGACTTCTGTTTTCTCTTAGATTTTAATTCTCCTACTTTCAGGGTTCTGTTTCTTCCTTTCACTTATGTTGGTTTTCTTCAAATGTTGGATGATTACTGCTTGTGAGTTCATTTCGCACTGATATTTAAACTTCTGCTTTCCACTTGTGAATTAGAGGAGCTTCTAATTAGAGAAACTTTCCTTCAGTTACTGCGAGGGTGGGTTGGTTTGTTCCAGTGGAGTGGGCGTGCAGGCCATTTGTCTATTCCATTTGTGGTCTCTTCATCCTCTTGGTAAATACTGGAGGTAACCTGGAGCATTCCTCTGTTTCTGCAACCCCACTTCCTGCTTGAGATGATTAGTCCAGAGGTAAAAGCTGCTCTTATCTTTCAACTATTGTTCAGCCAGAGCAGAGAGGGATGGCGATGCTGATTTGTTGTGAAGCTATATGTGCATTCCCGTGTCCCTCTGATCACCACCAAGACCTATCTACTCCTTGGATCTCTTTACACTTAATATGGAGCATCCTTCAAACTCCATAAAATTTCTTCCATATTTCAGACTAAGGTTTCTCCGATCTGGGGGGCTGGTTTCAGTGGCATGTGACCCGTGACATCCCATAGTCTTGTACTCAATAGGGTCCTGAGCTTGGTTTAATGCTCCTTTTTTGCTCTCTTGAAATTCTTAGTGGTTTTTGAACAAGGGTGCTGGATTTTCATTTATTCTGAGCCTTGTAAATTGTGTAGCTGGTCCCCCCAGTCTGATATCTCTTTCAATGAATCTCAATTCCTTAGTAGCTTGCAGAATTCTTTAAACATTTTTTAAAATCTGGGCTTGTAATTCCTTCCTGTATTCAAAAAACTTCTCTTTTTATTTCTCTTACTTTGCAAACTTTATTAAGGCGCAAAATTTGCTCATTATAAGTGTTCCATTCAAATATTATTTAGTAAATTTAGAGTGTGGAAACATTACTGCAATTGAGTCCTAGAACATTTCCATTGCTTCAAAAAGACGTCTTAGGCTCATCTGTAGTCATTTTCTATCTCCGTCCCCAGGCCTAGACCACTCTCTATTTAAAAAATATTTTTTAATGGAAGTGTTTTTTTTTTTTCCTTTCAGCACGTTTGAGATTCTTGTAGATCCTGGATGTTAGGTCTTTGTCAGATATACAGTTGGCAAATATTTTTTCCCGTTCTGTGGGCTGTCTCTCTGCTCTCTCGATGGTTTTTTTTTTACTTTGCAGAAGATTTTCGGTTTAATGAAGTCCCACTTGTCTATCTTATCTCTTATGGCATGGACATCTGATGATTTGATCAGGAATTGGTTTCCTACTCTGATTTCTGTAAGGGTGTCTCCTGCATTTTCTAAGATTCTTATGGTTTGAGGTTTTACATTTAGGTCTTCGATCCATTTAGAGTTAATTTTTGTGTATGGTGATAGGTAGGGGTCCTGTTTCAATCTTCTGCATGTGTTCAGCCAGTTTTCCCAGCACCATTTTACTGAATAGGTTCTCCTCTTTCCAGTGGTTGTTGGAGGTTTTGTCAAAGATGAGTTGGTTGAGAATTGGTTGAGAAATTGAGGTTTTGCTTCCAAAATCTCTCTCCTGTTCCACTGGTCCATATGCCTGTTCTTGTACCAATACAAGACCGTCTTGATTATTGTAGCCCTATACCAGGCTGTTTTGATTATTGTAGCTTTATAGTAAAATTCAAAGTCTGGAAGGGTGATACCTCTGGCTTTGTTTCTTTTGCTAAGGATTGTTTTGGCTATTCGTGGTCGCTTATGTTTCCATATGAAGTTCTGTATTGTCATTTTCAGGTCTGGGAAGAATGATGTTGGTAATTTAATGGTTATTGTGTTGAATCTGTAGATTGCCTTTGGTGGGATGGATATGTTAACAATGTTGATTCTTCCTATTCATGAGCATGGATTATTTTTCCATTTGTTTGTGTCTTCTTAGATTTCTTTGAGCAGTGTTTTATAGTTTCCATTGTAAAGTTCTTTCACTCTCTGGTTAGGAAGATGCTGAGGTATTTCATTTTTTTTTTTTGTGGCTACTGTGAATGAGATTTGGTTTTTGTGATTTGGTTCTCTACCTGTTTGTTGTTGGTGTATAAGAATGTGACTGTCTTTTGCACATTTATTTTGGACCCCGAGACTTTGGCAAAGAGCTTTATCAGTGCAAAAAGGTTTTTGACAGATGCTCTCGGATTTTTGAGGTCTAGGATCATATCATCAGCAAAGAGGATAACTTAACTTCCTTTTTTCCTATTTGGATACCCCTTATTTCCTTTTCTTGTCTATTTGTTGCAGTCAGGCAATTCCAACACAATGTTGAACAGGAGGGATGAGAGTGGGCAGCCTTGTCTTGTTCTGGTTTTTGGGCAAAATGCTTCCAGTTTCTGTCCATTTAGCAATATGATGGCTGTGGGTTTATCAATTTCTAAAAGAACTAGAAATTGAACTTCCATATGACCCAGCAATCCCTCTACTGGGAATATACCTAGAGAAACTCATATTATTCTACCAAAAAGATACCTGCACACACATGTTTATTCACAATATTCACAATAGCAAGAACTTGAAACCAACTGTGCTGCCCATTGAACCTGGACTGGATTAAAAAATGTGGTACCTATACATGATGGAATATTATGCAGTCATAAAGGAGGACAAACATATCGACTTCTCAGCAAACTTGGATGAATTTAGAGTCTATAATATTCAGTGATCTATCACAGAAACAAAGAACAGAGTACCATATGTTCTTACTCACAAGTGGACCCTGAACATTTATCATAATAATATAAGAAAGGTATTGGCAGTAACGGATTTCTGCTGGAATGATGGAGGGGACGCGACATTAATGTGAGTACCTGATCTCAAACCAGGCAAAGTGGGTACTGAAGGGAGGCACAAACCTGTACAATGACCACTTGTCTACCTAATCTTGCATTGTACCACACATTTTTAAAGTTAAATATAAATTAAAAAAAAACAAAAAAAGGATTGGACAAACAAACACAAAAACAAACCCCCAAACCCTGTGAGACAACTATGATCATCTTTATTTAAATGTTGAGAAAAAATAAATGATTTTAATAAACATTAAAAATATCTATTTTTAAATACAAGTTCTTGAGGTGTACATGTATGGGAGTGGGGATTGTGGATTTCCCTTCAACGAAGTTAGAAGAAGGATCTTTAAGAGAATGAGAATACCTTCAAAAGAGCAGTGTGTCAGACTATCAAACTGAACAGTCAGCTGTCTTTCACTTCCTTTACCCTTCAATAGGTGGTTAGTGAGAGGCCACTATTGAATGAATGTAAGACTGATGATGAGACAGGGAGTAGAATCTATTTTAATTTAGGTGCTTCTATTTATACTCCTGGGCTCAAGTAATCCATCCACCCACCTCAGCCTCCAGGGTAAATGGGACTACAGGCATGAGCCATAACACCTGACTTTTTGTTGTTGTTGTTTGTTTGTTTGTTTGTAGAAATGGCATCTCGCTATGTTGCCTAGGCTGGTCTTAAAACTCCTGGGCTCAAGTAATTCTCCTGTCTCGACCTCCCAGAGTGTTGCGAGTACAGGCGTGAGCCGCCAAGCCCAGCCTATTTTATATTTTCAACAAAAACAAATTACTTGAAATAGTATGACTATCTTGCTTAAACTCGTGTCTGGTATATTTTTAAACTCAATAAAACAATAATTAGAGATACATTATACAAAGCAAAATTTTTACTTTCATTCTTTTAAAATTTTAATTTGTATCATATATATTCCGATTATAAAATTTATAAATGGTTATATTTATAGAATTGCAAAATATAGAATGGTATAGAGAGGAAAATAAATCTCTAATTATGATAACACTGTATCACATTTCCTCCTAATATTTTTCTTTGCAAATATGTGTTTATCTAATGGAGTGATTTTTCTTTTTTGTCCAGAATGGGAACATAACTCACATACAATTTTCTGCTTGATTTTACACACACACACACACACACACACACACACACATGCACAAATGATCATATATATATGTATGATATATAAGCATTCTTAAAAAACATAATTTATTTGTGTGGATAACAGCTGACCTTGAAAAAGGAAGAGCCTTGGAGCAGGGTCAAATACTGGTCTGAACACAGAAATGATTAAATTCTGGAATGTGATTTGGAATTTTCTACATGGTGCTATAGCAAGGAGACTCAAGATGATAGAAATTCTCCTTCAGCATTACCTTATTACAGAACTCTAATAATGAAGCATGCTAGAGAAGGTGGAAGATTCTTTTAGCTAATTTACTTAGACGGATTAAAATAGCTTTCATTTTTCAAATATGAATACTTTCTACACATTTCTTAATATATTTACATTATAGTATTTATTTGCATTTTTTTTGCTCTAAGAGATTGTTATTCCACAAAGGTGAGATCTATGCCTAGTGCGATTTCTAGCACAGAGTAGGTGTTTATTAAAAGTTTATTGATGAGCAAATGAGGGAGGAATGAGAAAAACGTATTGTTTTTATTCTTGATCACTATTTAGGTATCTGAGTAAGCCCACTAATGTTGCCAAATTCAGAAAGCACATAGATATGTAACCTAATTAGTTAAGTCCTATAAAGTCATACAAAATCATTTGGCAAGGTGCCTGGCACATCATAAGCCCTCTATAAATACTAGCTATTATTATTAATAAAAATGATCTACTTCCATATGGTCAGAAACCAGAGCACCCAGAAATGAGGGCCAGGAGTTGTAATGGCTGCAAACGGGTAGCAATTGTGGCGCCAACACCCAGCGATGGGGAAGGGCCCGCTCTAGTCTGGTTTTTCCAACTGGAAACGTGCTTGGAGTGCCCCTCCGGCCAACCTCCTTTTCATCTGCAGATATATTATTGAAAATTGTAGCTCAGCCCTGTCATTCTAAATTACATTAGGAGGATTAGGAGATGCTCTGCAAGGAGAAAACAAATTTTGGCAATTTGATTTCAGGAAGACTTGAAAGGTCAGAGATGGAGCGCCAAGGTGGATAAAAAAAAAAGTACTCTAAGCTTCTGCAGTGAGAAACAACAATTTAGAGCAAGAATGACAGTTATGGACGTTGAGGTGTAATCTGTTCAATAAAAATCATCAGCCATGGTAGAATGTTATTTGTCTATTTGAGGAGGTGGGAGATACATTCAATCATCCAAAAGGAATGTAGTTTGTTAATTTTGTGTTTCTCATATGATTTCTAGTTAAAGTGGTATTTTTGACTCATCAAAACATTTTTCTTTTAGTACAGCTAAAAAGTTATTTTGATTCCCCCTTGGTATTTCTTATTATTTTCATCAACTTTTTCGCAAAGCTGCTTTTTAAAGAGTGCTAAAATATTCATGCTTTAAGTAAAATCTGTTGCCTTCCTGTCAACAACTGGCAATTATGTAGGAGTTTAATGAAATAAATACACGTATTAAGTTTTTTAAGAATGCATTTTTACACAGTCACTTGTCTGTTTAACTAATAGTTCTAATGTCATGTTTTGTTGTTATTTGGAGATGACAGTTTTTGTTTGTGTTTTTTTAACCAACTATAGTTCTGAATAAGTAGACATTTGAACCTGAAATACGACTATGTATGTTTGTGGATTAAGTGGTTAATATCATAGGTTTGGCATCTAACCTCAGTCAAGTAACTTAACATCTCAGCTGCAGTTTTCTAATCCATAAAATGAAAGTAATAGTATCCTGCTTGTAGGGTTCTTGTGAGGATTAAATGAGCAAATAAATGTGTTACATGTAGAACTTGGTGCATAGTAAATGCTCAACAAACAGTGCTTTAAAAAATTTATTTACGTGTGAGAGTATGAGAGACAGTCTAGCAGGCATTGTTTTTCTGACAGATGTTTATATGACTGTGCGGAGAGATTGTAAACATCTGTGCTTTGGTTACCATTTTCCTGATTTATTTAAGCACGTGGATTTTGTAAACTATTTTAAACTAATCAGATACAGGCAATGCCACTGACACTGCACAGATGGTTTCCTCAATTCATCAGCAGTGACTGGGCAGGGCAACTCTAAAAATTAGAGGCAAGGAAATTTGAGCTTTTGAATTTTGAGTCTTCTGAAGTGCTTTTACACTCCTATCTGCTTTAGATCTGATGCTGAAAAAGTCTATCTTTCACAATATATTTTTCTTATTGCCACAAGGACTGCCTGACTCGTTAGAAAGTGTTCTGAGGCTGTGATAGGAAGGAAAGTACATAGAAAAACTTGAGAGAGTTAAAAACCACAATTTAACACCTGTTCTAAAGTTCATTTTTATTACCAGAACATTAGATAAATGTAAAGGTAAGAGAGCAGATTTTTTTGAAATATCCTTTCCACAAAAGTATTACATACTCACTGTCGACAACTTAGAAAACACAGAGGACCGAAACTAATTTCCCCATAATTCTTCCACCCAGTAAATAACCTGGACATTTTGATTATATCTTTTATTCTGATTATTTCTGTACATATGGATACACTTTGTATACATATGCTTTATATGCATACATGCATATATATGTGTATTTTATAGAAATGGAACCATAGAACATAATGTTTTGTAACCTGCTTTTTCTGCTTAGTGAGGTATTTATAAAAATTGTTTATAACATTTGAATGTTCTTTTCTTTTTTCGAGTTGGATCCTCAGCCTTCCAGGTAGCCAGAACTACAGGCGCATGCTACCATGCCCGGCTAATTTTTTGATGTATTGTAGAGATGAAGTCTTGCCAAGTTGCCCAGGCTGTTCTCAAACCCGTGGGCTCAGGCAATCCCCTCACCTCAGCCTCCCAAAGTGCTGGGATTATAGGCTTGAGCCACTGCGCTGGCCTGAATATTCTTTTATAAGATCCTTTTACGGATGGAAGCAATCCACTGCAAAAATAAAATAATATTTATTTCCTTAGTCTCCTAATTATTGAGACTTTGTTTTCAATCTTATGGTATCATTAATAAATGACTGATAAACAGTCTTTATCTAAAAGGGAAACATTTGAAAGGAACTGAGTGGACATCAAATCTAAGTTCTCTATTCTGGCAAGGTTTTCCCTACAAAATAAATTGTATTTGAAATCACGTAGTGAATAACACAAATCATTAAAAAAGTTTTAAGGCAAAATACATGAAAACGGGAAGCTGTAAGTTTCACAGAACAGAAGCAGTAGAAAATATGGCTGCAGGTGTAGTCTCTCAGTACATACAACTCTTGCCTCACACAATAACATGGACTATAAAATGACCTTGTAGATGGAAACCTACCAAAGCGATGCTCATTGCTAATGGGAAATGTTGGTTGTCCATGACCTTTAAAAGTTTCTGTCAAGAAAAAGCTTTTGATAAAATTCAGCATCCCTTCTTGATAAAAACCCTCAAACGCTTAGGTATAGAAGGAACATATCTCAAAATAGTAAGTGTCATCTACGATAAAGCCACAGCTAACATATTGCTAAATGGACAGAAACTGGAAACATTTCCCCTAAAAACTGGAACAAGAAAATGTTGCCCACTCTCACTCCTCTTGTTCAACATTGTATTGGAAGTCCTGGCTCGGGCAGTTAGACAAGAGAAGGAAATCTGGGGCATCCAAATGGTAAAAGAGGAAGTCAAGTTATCCCTTTTTGCTGATGATGTGATCATACCTTGAAAATCCAAGAGAATCTGTCAAAAACCTTCTTGCACCAATAAAGGACTTTGGCAAAGTCTCAGGGTATAAAATAAATGTGCAAAAGACAGTTGCATACCTATACACCAACAACAAGTGGATAGAGACCCAAATTAAAAGCACAGTCCCATTCACAATAGCCACACACACAAAAATGAAATACCTCGGCATCTTCCTAACCAGAGAAGAGAAGGACCTTTACAATGAGAACTACAAAACACTGCTCATAGAAATCCAAGAAGACATAAACAAATGGAAAAATATTCTATGCTAGGAATTGGAAGAATCAGCATTGTTAAAATATCCATCCTACCAAAGGCAATCTACAGATTCAACACAGTATCCATTAAGTTACCAATATCATTCTTCTCAGACCTGGAAATGACAATACAGAAATTCATATGGAAACATAAATGGCCACAAATAGCCAAAACAATCCTTAGCAAAAGAAACAAAGCAGGAGGTATACACTTCCAGACTTCAAACTTTACTGTAAGTCTACTCTAATCAAAACAGCCTAGTATTTGTACAAGAACAGGCACATAGACCAATGGAACAGGATAGAGAGTCCGGAAGCAAAGTCTCAATTTCTCAACCAACTCATCTTTGACAAAGCCTCCAACAACCACTGTAAATGGTGCTGGAAAAACTGGCTAATCACATGCTGAAGAATGAAACAGGACCCCCACCTATCACCATAAACAAAAATTAACTCTAAATGGATCAGAGAACTAAACATAAAACCTCAAACTATAAGAATCTTAGAAAATGCAGGCGATACCCTTATGGAAGTTGGAACTGGCAACCAATTCCTATTCAGAACCCTAAATACCCATACCTTAAGAAGTAAGATAGACAAGTGGGACCTCATCAAACTAAGGAGCTTCTGTAAAGCAAAAGAAACCATCAAGAGAGCAGGGAGACAGCCCACAGAACAGGAAAAAATATTTGCCAACTGTATATCTGACAAAGGCCTAACATCTAGAATCTACAAGGAACTCAAACGCGCCGAAAGGAAAAAACAAACAGCCTCTTTAAAAAGTGTGCAAGAGACATAAAAAGACACTTCTCAGAAGAAGATACACGGGTAGCCAACAGACACATGAAAAAGTGCTCAGCGTCACTCATCATCAGAGAAATGCAAATCGAAACCACATTGAGATACCACCTAACCCCAGTAAGAGTGGCCATCATTAATAAAACAAACAACAACAGATGCTTGCGAGGATGCAGAGAAAAAGGAACACTTCGACACTGCTGGTAGGAATGCAAACTAGTGCCACCTCTTTGGAAGACAGTGTGGTGTGGCGGTATCTGAAAGAACTAGAAATTGACCTTCCATATGACCCAGCAATTCCACTACTGGGAATATACCTGGAGGAACTCAAATCATTCTACAAAAAAGAAATCTGTACATGTATGTTTGTTGCAGCTCTATTCACAATAGCAAAAACATGGAACCAACCATGTTGCCTATTGAAGCTGTACTGAATAAAAAAGATGTGGTACATATACACAATGGAATATTATGCATCCATAAAGAAGGACAAGTATATGAACTTTGCAGCAACTTGGATGGATTTAGAGTCGATCATACTGAGTGATCTATCACAGAAACAAAGAACAGAGCACCATATGTTCTCACTCATAAGCGGACCTTGAACAATCATAATACTATAAGAAAGCAATTGGCAGTAGTGGGAAACTGTCAGGGGAGGGGGTATAGGATTGACAGTTGAGGGAAACTGCTAGGGGAGAGGGCATACCTCATCAACAAGCGTACCTGCATAATCAATGTTTGTATACTTAACCCTGAATTGTACCCCACATCTTTAAAATAAAAAAGAAAAAAATTTCTGTCAAATGTTAAAAGCTCTCTTAATGTTGGTTATAAATATACTATGCAAAAAATAAAAAATAGTAGCAAAACCAATACTTAGTATAATGTAACTTAAAACATTACAAACATTGAGAATTAAATGTTGTATTTCTTTGTAAAAAAAAACTTATCAAAAATAGTTTGAACAGTGCTTTCTTTATTCTTATTGAGTATAACTTATGATATATGCAAGATATCTTTTGTATGCCTTGACAAATTTTGGTCAGCTTCTAGTACTGTATCCTTGGATCTGTCAGTGTTGTGAAGTATCTCTGAGAGTGCCTTTAACCTGAAGATTTTTTGTCAGCCTCTGGCAGTTTTTCTAGGACAACTTCTTCTTGTTCATCACAACCACTTTTCTCATTCATGCCTATTCGTTTGTCATCTCTAAGTGCCTTTGACCATGTGTCTAGAGTCTCTCTAACAGCAGTAGTGTCAAGATGCCCACCATTAGTGGTTTATTCTATAACTTCACAAATATTTTATTTAAATTTCATTTTTAGCATCATTCCCTCTCATTTCTTTGCTGTACTTTTATCTTTGTTGATCCCTACCTTTTCTGATTAGTCATTTTAAAATAATATATCATATGAGTTTAACACAGGGAAGTCAAGGAGGCAACACAACTACATGCTTTGCTGTCTGTGCATGAACTAAATAGAAGATGTGAGATGACCAATTCACCAATGGAAATTTTTAAAAAATGACATCACTGGTCATTGATCAGGATAAACGTCTGTTATTTATGTTGTGATTTGTAGACTAAAGAGTTAGCAGTGAAGTTTATACCTTATGCAATTAATTACAGTCAATATATTTTGGTAATGGAAATATGAACAATGTTGCTGGGGACCAGTTTTATTTAACTAAACTGTGTTAATGGAAATTTACATATTGGAGGTGTAGAAAGAAAAGACTGCTTGTATTTATTTACACATAATGAATGAAGGGGATGGCTTCCCAAGTTGGTTTTAATAGCTGTGAATGGCTGCGTTTCTCACTGTCCCACACAACTTGGTGGACAGCATTGGAATCTGAAGAATATACTATACTTAGGTCTCTATAACATCCTCCACAACAGAGTCCTAAATCACACTGGTCAGTTGACTCACTGCAATGGGACAAAAATCTAGAAATCAAATTTCTTTTTGCTTCTCTGATGCATGGTGCCACTGAACTCATGAGAATTTAAGTCTAACTTGGCATCGAATTGTTTCCTCTCATTATCCCTCTGTAAATTTCCCTCTTTATCCGCCCCCCACCCTGCCCCGATGGGCAGCAACAAAAAGAAGCTCATGTTCTGCCGGCCAAGTCTAAATGAACAATTCTGAATGATAGATCTTTGAAGTCAAGATCAGGTCAATGGTGTTAAACACTGAGTGGGGATGGAGGGACAATAAACTAAGAGAATTGAGGAATTTGCAGTTGAGTCTGTAAACAAAGGGGATTGATAGTATCTGAAGACAAAGGGAGGTATTCATTGGAAAGAGGGTGAAATGGTCTTAGGAAAAAGGAATTGAGAAGATGGGAGATTCCTCACAGTGTCTCAATATGTTGTCCCAATTATCTTTGCACCACCGTGTCAATTGTATGAGAAGACCATGTAAGTGTTAAATGAAGCAAAAGTGGTTTGATTGACATTGGGATTCTACCACAAAGATAAACATTTTTATTAATATCAATTTTGGAGAAATAATATTTTTATAAAACCTAGGTTAAATATGACTGACTATATAAACAAATAAAATGGACTAAAGATGAAGGTTAAGCACCAAGGTATTCAATGAGACATTCATTTTTCTCTCTGTAGTTCATGATTTGTAGCTTCTCTTCATTGTCATCAGGTAGTCAGGATAATCTTTTAGAAATGTAAATCATATCATGTAGTTTCTTGCTTAAAAATTTCCAGTGGCTTTCACTGTACCAAAAAAAAAAAAATCTAAAAAGTTTTCTATGACTCACAAGACCTAAGTGATCTGGTTCCTAACAAATGTTCTGATCCCAACTCTTAATCCTCATCACTCACCACTTTCCTATTCTCCAATATGTTTTAGTCATGCTTGTCTTTTTTTGTTGTTGTTGTTCCATAAATATGCCAAGCTCATTGTGGTCTTAGGGTCTTTGTTCTTGCTGTTCTCTCTGTTTGCCAAGTTCTATCTATAGACCTTCATATAGAAAACTCTTAGCAAAGTATCTAACATATGAAAGAGACAGTAAGTATTGTTACTGTAACATTCTTTAGACGTTCTTCTGTATTTAGAATGCCTGATTGTTCTGGATTTTCTTGTTCATTTTTGCCTGTTTTTGAAATAAAGAATGAATAATAATAACCCACCCTATGGGGGGAAAGATGGCAAGTGTGTCTGCTTCTGTCAGCATAAACTGGTTATGCAGAAGTAACAGACAGTTTTCCAAATCTCAGTGGCTTAAATCAATACAGATGAAATTTTTGCTCATGTTTCCTGTCCAGTGTGGGTTGGCAAGACAGTTTTCATTGTAGAGAGGCTAACATTTTATGATACTACCAACTCAACATGAGGTTTCATGTTTTGCCATGTCAGAAGAAGGTAAGAATAGTAAGTAGAACTTGTCAAGGTATATAGTTTATTCTAGAAGTGACCCATCATTGCCCAGATTTTATTGACCCTAAGTCTAGATCTGCTGTCTCGTTTATGCATTCTCATCTTAATGACAGGAGCTAGATTTTTAAATTAAAGTTTTCAAAATAATTAAGGAGTTATTTCAACAAAAGGGAAACTCAACAATAGAGACTAGAACAATGGTTGGTCTATTGTAAGTGTTTAACAAATATTTTTTGATTGCTTATAAAATAAGTATTTTTTATAAATCAGTATTTAAGATAATGAATCAGTAATTTAAATACAAAGAATTTGTATATGCTAATTGCATTAGGAGGAAGAGAAAAACTCAGTATGTTATTCATCTAATAACTTCCACTTTTTTGGAAGAGGCAATGCTGGGACTATCTTTCTTTCACTTATTCAGGTCACTAGGTTGATCTACGTACTATCCCAGCTATGTCATATCTCTTCTTCAGAAAAGAGGTTCAAGTCTAAGGATATTAAAAAGAGAAGTGAATGAATCCCTTGATTTATTTCATTTGAAATTGACTATGAAGAAGGCAAATCTAATCTCATGTAATTAGAAGTTATTTTAATTGCATGAACCATAGCCCACATTTCTTTAACAATGACAGATATTGACCTTTTTTCCCCATTACTGTCAGTCCCTTTCTTATAGTATTATGATGCTGTATGAACTTTAATGGACAGTTTCTTAAAGAGTGAAGTAGATAGATTGTTACATGGGTCTTAGGAAGTCTTCGCCTTTCAATCAAAAGCAGATTTATATCATGGTTTTATGTTTATAAAATTAGGAACTGAATGCTAAATTCCAATGTTGTATTGAAAAATCTAATGGCATATAATTTTAAATCCCAGCTAAGCTCTTTGTCACTTATCTCTGCAGTATTTTCACACACTGATCACAGAATAACAAGGATTAGGACTAAAAAATCATAATGTCATAAAAACAGAACCATAAATGTATACTTTAAGTGAAGTTAATGTTCCATTATGATAGATTGCCCATCCCCTCGAAAAGCTCAACTTTAAAAACCAGATCTGCTGAATTTTTAATATTAAGGCTTTTCTCTGAGAGAAAGCTTTGGGCTGGAGGTCTCCATGGGTATGTATCCGCAAGCCTTATATTTTGATTCATAAAATCTGAAGGCTTCTAGAGTATTAAAACTTTCATGCAAAGCACGCAAAAAAATCACTAACAAAATAACTGGGTGCTTAAAATATACATTAGTTGTTTTAAAAATTAATTTGTAGGAGATTCTATTTTCATGATTGTTGTGAGATACGGCTTTAATGGTATCACTATTTTCGCCTCATCTGGACAAATTATTCATAATGTCAGACTATGAATGAATATGGGAACTCACATCTTGGAGGGTGTGCTAAAGGGAAGATGACAAGAGACTAGACTATTTGGTTACTGTGTTGCTGAAAATAATGATTTGTTTCTTTAATATCTGTGTTTTGTCTATCTAAGTATCTTGGCTGGAAAGTGAATAGTCTGTAATAGGTAGTTTTTCCTTTGCCTGGATGTGGATCAAATTTAGCTGATACTTCTCTAATGGATGATAACAAACTAATGGGGCTCAAAAAAATTCAAAAAATCATGTATACTCGAGTCTTGTTTCCTTCTGTAACTGCAGGAAAGTTTTTGTTTTTCTTTGCTTGCATGTGAAAAGGCAGTATGTACACCAGAAATATAGTCATCTCTTCTGTAGATTCCTGTAATAACAGTTGTGAGCATACCTAGTAAGGAGTTTGCTTGGGATGTTCTTGTTAATAGGCTAGGCTTAACAATATTGTCATAACACACAGAATAAAGTAAGATGGGGAGCCAGAGTTCCTTGCTGTCTACCCAGCTCTGGACATAGTATGGCCCTTAATTTTTAAAAAATGTTTTAAATGCAGAGTTGAGCTAATTATATTCCTCAGCTCATGGCTCATTTCCACTGGTCCCAAGAAATCCTCTCCCTTGTTTATTTCTTTATCTTATTTTATCCCATTTTCCATGCCTATTTCCTTGTTTCCTCTAAAAAATAACCTAGTGTATTAGTCAAGTATCTTTGTGTTTGTATATGTTCTTGTGAAATGTGTATTACTATTTTGTGTACTTGCATTTAAAATTTTTACAAATGAAGCTAGATTATACGTCTCAGTCTGGTTTTCCTTGTTTCACTCAGATACCATCTATGTTGCCGTAGTATTTCTACTATGGCAGACTTCTCACTATTGAATAGTTTATTAGAGTTTGTGTAGTATTCACACCCTTTTAAAATTACGTTATCTTGAATTAAAGAGACAAAGTCTTACTATGTTGCCCACGCTGGCAAGTTCCTGACCTCAAGCAATCTTCCTGCCTTTGTTTCCTGAGTAGCTTGAACTATAGACCTGCACCACTGTTCTTGGCTTCATACTTTCTTTTTAAAAACACAGCTTTAGTTGTCTTTCCTCATTCTTTATTTTTCATTTGTTCATTCTCTATCCTTATTTTTCTAATAATCAAATAAGTGTTATAAATGAAGGACCTAGCATGCCAAGCTGAGGGCAGAGAGTAGGATTTAATAACATTTTCCAGTGAAGCTCTGAAATGACACAGGAATATCACAACTGTCTGATCAATGGGAAGATTTCCCCAATTCAGTGAAGACCTACTATATGTGGAGTATTCCATACTACTCTTTCACTCTCTTCATTCTTTGATTCTAAATCTAGCCTAATTGACGTGATGAGGCTATCCTTCACAAAGTTCATTTCATTGAAACATAGAAGCAGTTTGTGCAGATCTTGGATCAGGAATGTGTAAAGAAATATATAAAGTTTAAATAACATAAAGCCAGAGGTGCCTAGAGTCAGACTTGTGTTTGACATTGACTTACTGAATCACCATACATGGTCATTAAATGATTTTAACTTTTTTCCTTCATAGATCTTGGACAGTAACCCAGAGACTCTCGAGTTTCTTAAGGAAAAGTGATTATTACTATTTTTTTCCATTTTTTTCTGTTTCCTTACTAATGAAATGAGAGTGATTGTTACTATTAAGCAGAACTATTTTCTTTTATCTTTTAAGATCTTTGGATCCTATTGAGGAATGTGAACCACCCTGAGAAAGATTTGCTCCTGAGAACAGCAGGCAGTTCCTGCATCCTTTGGAAATGTGCCAGGAGGCTATGTGTCTAATCTGTTCAGAAATCATTCCTTTTTGTCTGTCATTGAAGCCTGAACACACTCCAGGAATAGGTACTAATTAATGTCAACACATTACAAATGAATAAAGAAGGGAAATTGCTTGGACTCATTCCTGAGAAAAACTTCAGAAATTTGCTTCAGTTAAAGTTAATGTGTACCTCAGGGCAGCACTGGACAAAATCATAAAATGCCACTCATGTATGTGGATGAGTGACCTGGAGGTGACCCTCTGAGCCTCCTGACCAAATCATGTCTTTTTTGTTATGATGCTGCTTACAATATTGATATAATTGGTGTCATCAGACAGGCAAGGAATCCAAACTGTGGCTTCCTTGGTTCTAAGTTCTGGAATGCCTATACACAATTTTATGAAATATCTTTCAAAATAGCACTTTCTTGATTTTCATTCATTGCCACTTTATGAGCTTCTTAAAACTTTATATTTTTTTATCTTAAAGATGTAGGGTACAATTCAGGATTGATTATACAAATGTTCATTATGTAGGTTCCCTTGCTGACGATGTGTTTCGCGCTCCCCTCCATGGCGTTTCCCTCAACTGCCAATCCCACCCCCTTTCCCCTGGCCGTTTCCCACGACTTCTAGTCCCTTTCTTATAGTATTATTGTGCTGTATGGACTTTAATGAACAGCTTATTAAAGAGTGAAACAGATAGATTGTTACAGGGGTCGTAGGAAGTCTTCACCTTTCAATCAAAAGCAGATTTATATTATGGTTTTATGTTTATAAAACTAGAAACTGAATGCTAAATTCCAAAGAATCATTTTGGATAATCATGATGATAAATGTGTACAAATATATCATGTTTTATCTAAAGGTATGAGATTGAATCAAACACGTAGGATATCATTCAGGGTGAGTATACGGTTGGGAATGGGAGACTTACTTTGCAGCAAAACCAGGTGAAGCAGCAGTCATCCACAAGGGAGTTCAATTTTGATCTCTTTGTTCTTTAGACTTCCTTATTATATTTTCCTCTTTACAGATGCTGTTGATATGCACTTTATTGCACTTCACCTGAATAAGAATGTTTGGGCTTGGCATGTAAGCAACCCCTATGTGTAGCGCTTAGCACAGCACCTGGCACACAGAATTGGCCACGGTTTTTGAGTAAATGAGGTCTACAGAATAATGGAGACATCCTGATGTCAAGTTTTGACCACAGTAGCAAACAACCGGGGAAGCCACTTTAGTGCATGGACTTTGGGGTTTAAAAACAAAAATCCTTGATTCCAGTCCTGACAACTGTATGGTCATGGGTAAATTATTTGTGTTAAACCTCAATTTCCTTATCCATAAATTAAGATTAATAATGGATTAGTGGAGAAGAAGAAAGAGGTCTATTGTGAAGAAGTGTTTGATCACATCAATCCCAGTGATTTTGCTGAAGTTAAAAAAAAATTAAGCTCTAGAAAATCTTACTCTTAATTAAATGCTGCTTTCATTGTCTTTTAATATATATATTAAATATATTATATAAATATATATAATATAAATATTAATCTAATCTTCATTGTGGCTAGAATGAAGGGATTGAAAAGCATGTATCTTTTCTCTGTTTTTCAAGCATTCAACACAGACTACCTGGAAGACTTAGTTTATATTTTTTCTACAAACCATACTATGTAGGAGATGGACATGGAAGGACATGCGAATAAAAAATCATGACAAATATGACTTATTAAGAAAAGTTTTTTTTAAAATTTCATTCATGCATTAGTATTCTTGTAATAATTGACAACATTTTCATTGCGTTTTGGTAAAGTCCTGGGAGATAAACGAACTGGAAGAAAAGTGAAAGCAAAGGAGCAAAGGATGGTGGGGCTCAGTTTGGGAAAGAAACCGACAGATTAGAAGAACTGGAAGAAGTCCCCGGGGAGATTGATTCATTTCTAACAGTGATAGTATTGGAAGGGTGGCTTGTTTTTAAAAAGGTGGAAACACAAGGTATACTTTGAAACATTTAAAGTCTGAAAGAAATGGATGTTTTGCTTTTAAAATTTTGACAGAACGATGCCATAAACTTAAATTGTCTTAAAGAGCACCCTCAAAAAAGAAAGACATGTATTAAACATGTAGTATGGCTTCTTATGTGGGAGGAAAAAAGGGGCTAAATGGAATAAATACATAAATGAGAGGGGCCTTGGTCGGATCACTGGTGATCAATAGCTTTGATGTGTATTTGGTTAACTTTCTGCATCTGGGGCCCAATAGAAACTGATCATCACCACCAAAACAACAAAACTAAAATACACCATGTGAATGTACTTGCTGCCTATGGGAACGCTT
Source organism: Cephalopachus bancanus (assembly GCA_027257055.1). NCBI lineage: Eukaryota > Metazoa > Chordata > Mammalia > Primates > Tarsiidae > Cephalopachus > Cephalopachus bancanus. Next base: position 6,326,134 of record JAPVLO010000024.1, on the reverse strand, counting down.
TTCATTCCATACAGTGGGAAGTTGTACTTCAGGATATGAATTATCTTGGATTCCCAGGTCCTAGTGTTAAGTGTGCATGGGTGAGTGTGACAGAAGTGTGCATGTGTAGTGTTTGTGTGTGTGCACATGCACGCATATGTGCATACATTTGGTTGTGGGTATGTGCATGTGTGTGGGAGGCTGTTTATATAAATGTGGCATGCGTGTGTGTGTGTGTGTGTGTGTGTGTGTGTGTGTGTGTAGGCCTCTGAAGTTTACAAATAACAGCACACCAATATAAGACCAACCAACTGTAGGTGTTCAAATGCTGCAGCAGCAAAAAAACCAACAACACTATGCACTCCATTTGAATACAATTAGGTGAACAGTTGTTATAAGCTTGAAAAATCTGTCTCTTTTACCAGGGTGAATAAATTGGAATCCATTCACAGTTAATAAAAAGAGAAGAATATGGGAACTTGTTTGAAATGTAAGACAAAGAGAAATAAAATACTATTTTTCAAAAAGTAATGTATAGAAATACTAATGCAAGCATTCAAATACAATTATGGGTCATTGGTTAAAAAAATGAGCAATTTTTTTTTTTGAGTTGGAGTCTCACTCTGTCGCCCAGACAGGAGTGCAGTGGCTGCTCCCGGCCACCGCAACCTCGACCTGCCGGGCTCCGGTGATCCCTCCGCCTTAGCTTTCCAAGTAGCTGGAATTACAGGTGTGCTCTACCCTGCCCGGCTAATTTTTTATTTATTGTGGAGATGAGGTCTCACCAAGTTGCCCAGGCGGGTCTCGAACACGCGGGCTCGGGCAATTCACTCACCTCAGCCTTCCAAGGCGCGGGATTACAGGCTGAGCCACCAAGCCTGGCTGAAAAATGAGGAAATTTAATTTGCATCAGTCTGGCTGTCTCACTGACTCTATACCAAGAGATGAAGTAAGTAAATATAGTGTTTACCTCCAATGGAATAATGAGATTGTGGTCATAAAAATATCTCCCATATTGCACTATATTTTCTACATTCTATTTTCTCAGCCATTTTATTTCATGTTTGATCACAAATATGCATAGAGCATGCACATTTTGGTGACTGCACACACTCAACTTCTCTGTGCTATTATCCTACTGAGTTTCCCTCTCTGTCTGTTCATTTACTCAGAGATTCAAATGTTTGTTTGTTTGTTTGTTTGTTTTAAACATTATCCCAAAGTGATTATGCCAAAATCTTTGAGCTCACAGGCAAAATGAGTCCGGTCCTGATTGGTCCATTTTGGGGCACTAGGCAGCGGTTGCTTGTCATCTGCCTTCACTTCAACAGTATAAGATTGAAATACCATGTCTAGATTTTTAATAAGCATTTTATTGTTTATATTTATAAAGTAGAACTAGAAGTAACAGTTGAATTTGTTGAATAAGTTTCTTAGCAAAATATGAGCATAGATGTTTCCATAATCAATTCCACTTAAAGGAATATTGTCCAGGGAGTAGAAATGATGCACAATAAACTTCCTGAAAGATAATGTTAGCAATACATATCAAAAACCTTACACTTTTTTTGTCCTGTGCACAAATTCTATTTCTGAAAAATTATTCTAAAAAAATTAATGTTGATATGATGTAAGCTTTTTTATAATAGAAATTTATTTTAAAGTCCAAAACCAAGAAAGTAGTGATGAAAATGATTTTCACATTTATACAACAAAAATTCATAGCCTTAATCAACCACGTTGTAAAAAAATATTGTTGCCGGGGTCGGTGGCTCAACCTGTAATCCCAGCACTTTGGGAGGCCGACGCTAGTGGATTGCTTTAGCCTGAGGGTTCGAGACTAGCCCGGGCAACTTGGTGAGACCTCGTCTCTACAATTAAAGAAAAAAAAAAATAGCCGGGTTTGGTAGTGCGCATCTGTAGTTCTGGCTACTTGGAAGTCTGAGGCAGAAGGGTCGTCAGAGCCCAGCGGGTCGACCCTGGGGTGGCTGTGAGCGTGTGTGCCGCTGCACTCCAGCCTGGGCGAAGGAGTGAGACTCCAACTCAAAAAAAAAAAAAGTATTGTGGTGGAAGAATGGTCATAAAATATTAACATCGAAAGAAGTGGCCTATACAACTGTTTGAATGGCATGTTGATTTTGTAAAATACAAATGTAGATGTACCTGTAAAGGGCAGTAAATATATTCTGCAAAATGTAATTTTATTTTTTTTATACCTCTTAATATTTTCTAAGTTTTTTCTTTGGATGTTTTCTTACATGATTAGCTATAATCCCATAAATACTATTAGTAAAATACTCATTAATGTTCAGAAGCCTTTCTGTCTAGAAGTCCAATGATTTGGTCAAACTCAGTTGTGCTCCACGTGATGCATTGTGGGTGTGAGGATATGTGCATTAAATGAATGGACACTTATAAGTATCTCAGGCTCGCACTGTTTGGGGATTATGGATGTAAAACGATAGGCTAGACATACTGTGATCCTAACGAAGAATGGTCCTCTCCAGGTTTGCAGTTTTGTCTGTCACTCATTACCAGATGCTCACATAAAGCATAAACGGTCTCAAGCAATGAATTCATGAAATGAAAGGCACTATTATATTACTGATAATGAAAAGAGGGGTCCGAGTTTAAATTGGCAATCTTAACTCTGTATTTCCTGATTCTGATGCAACTGAAACCTCAACTTTCTCATATTGTAATAGTTTATATAATATATTTATAGATATGCACAGATATGTGTGATAAAGCAGTGTTTTATGACTAGGGTAAGTAAGCAGCTGGATACCACTTTGATTTGTACAGAAGAATGGAAGTTCAAACATAAACTGAAATGACTGTCTCTTTGTTTAGCTATCATAGACTGTTGCTTTGTCACAGTCACATGCAATCCGTTAGAAAACATTGAGGCAATAACACATTGAGCACCAAACTTCATGATCATAAGTATAGCTCCAATTCATAATCTCTATATTGGTATCTCTTTGGAATCAAGGTAGGAGGAATAGCTTCTTGCAGTCTACTTTTTTTCAGGCAGATTTTAAAAAGTATTCAAAGGGATTTTTTTCAGGCAGATTTAAAAAAGTATTCAAAGGGATATTCACAGACAAAAGCTCTCCATGTACTCCCATTCTGGCCCTGAGTGTGCATTGTCTCTGACAAATCTCTACCCCCCATACCTAAAAGACTAATCCTTAAAAACAGTTTACTAATGGCACTCATTTCCTGACTGTTGCCTAATATTTAGCTAGAGTAAACAAATTTAATTCATCTCATTTAATGCAAAAGTCATAATTTTAAAGTTTGGCTTTGAGAGTTTGTTTGGCTTTGGCATCACATTTTCTTATGAAAAATGAAATGAAAACATATTTTTACAAAATCATTTTTATTCTCTATAAGTCCTTTGCTGCTGTTGATAAAATTTGTGACTAGCAGTAATGACAGAGTTCCAATAGAGAGAATAAGAGTCAAGAACCCAGTAAAACAGTGGGAAATTTTGAGATTCCAGACTTCTTTTCATCACATCTCTGATTTCACACAATAAAAAGCATGACTCTGTTTTAGTTAAATATCCTAGCATTGATTGTAAGATATCAGAAAATGGCTGTTAAGGTGAAGTGTTATCAGATTACCAAACACTTGCAATGTTTGTTTGATTGACAATTTTACAGCAGGAGTACTAAAATAAATTTTGCTTAGCAACTGATGTTAAGGAGAAGAAAACTTTCTATGTCATGGTTGTGAAAACAGGTGCAGGAGATCGGGATAAAATTTGACTGTGAAAGGATGACAAAAATGGTCTTCATAGGAACAACTTGAACATAATGTATTTTACTTCATCTATTAATAAAAGCAAATGAAATTTTATATTTCTCAACAATTGTATTTCAATAAAAATAAACTTAGCTTTCTGTTGCCTGAGAGAATTTGATAAATTAATTGGGTCAGAATAACTTTTCTGCAGAGATTATTGCTTAAGTCTAGGGACATTTTTATTATCTTTATAGTAATCTGCTACTCCTCTGTACTCATGATGATTTGTAAAATCTTTTGAAATCTTTACCCCAACATAAACTTCAGGAAAGAGTTAAAAGAAATTGGAAGGAATTTTTACCTTTCTCAATCTTATAGAAACTGCATTTTAGATTCTTTAATGAACACATTAAATAATAGCAATATTCTTGATGTAGCTAGAACCAAGAAGCACTGAAGTTTTCATGATTATCTCTAAGTTGTACTCAAGACCTAAGTCAGGACAAGTGATAGTGTGAATCCCAGGTAACAGATGAGAAGGAACATGTCAGCAGGGTTTCTTTCAACTAAGAACTTAGCTTATTTTAAAATTTTAAACCCAAATGAAAATTCCCATGCCCCATTTTCACATAGATTCTTTTACTTCTGATTGGTTCTGACAACAATGGAATTTAAAAAGAATAACGTTTCAGTTAAAACTATTTAAATTACCACAGCCTGGTGTATAAATATAAAAACCTTTATGTTTTATTTTATTTGAAAATACTGGGAAAATGTCCTTTATCATTTAAACAATATTCTAAATCATCTAATGACTTTATTTCAAGTTAATCACCAGTGGATAAAAATGAACTGCAATTTAGAGGGGGTTTTCCCTGTTAGCGTCTACCCACTATTTTTAAAGATTTTCCCCTCAAAGTCATTCAGTTTTGACTCAAATGCAGTTGTCAGCCTGGAATAGAAGCTCCCAAAGAATGACCCATTCATTTAGCAACTTTTGTCTTCTTTCCAGGCAACCTAAGAGGAACAATTGTTTGGTTTCTTTTCTATGCTATTCTTTTGCTCAGTGGGAACAAACTGGCCTCTGAACCTCTCCCCCAGCCTGCCTCTTTCTAACCCTCCCAGTGTAGTGTGAGGAGCACAAAGAGATTGATGAGCCTGGGGTACACCTTCTCCCACTCAGTGGTGCACAGCTGGGAAGGCAGGCGGAAAAGTTCTGCTCACAGACCACACAAAGTACTCCCTACCAGGCCACAGCTGTGACCAGCCAGCAATTCTTCCCCTGACACCTAAGGCCCATATTTCATAGTCTAAGAATAGATGTGCTTACACCGATCAAGAGTGGAGGAGGCTGACAGAGTTACCCTCAGACGGCTGGGCTCAGATGCATAAAGATGTCAAGAGATCTGGTTTTAATTGAAATGCAAGTGCTCGCCATGTGGTATTTTACACACAGGGCCATTTTACCTAATATGGTCAATAGTATATACTTTGGCAATGTGACAAAACAAAACAAAACAGTGAATATGAGTTACAACAATAACTTACCAGAAACCACAGAAAAGAATTATATACAATAGTAAATAATATGGAGAAACATGATATTTATATTTTTGATTGTTATACAGATTTAATGTGCCAGTTAAACAAATTATTCTACAATTGATTGCTATTTTAATCACTTGTAGTGAGGTGATATTTTTAGAGATAAATTTTCTTGTGATTGATATGTTGAGAACTGAGAAAGGCTTTGGTATTTTTGGTTGCTTTTCCCATTAGGATTGCTTCTTAGGGAAACTATGAATAATAAAACAAAACTGCTACCATATTTTTATTATTATGATATCACAAAGTAAACATTGAGAACTGCCTTACCATTCAACTGACGTATAAAGATCAAAGAAGACTCATATTATGATTTAATCTTAAGTGAAAGTTTGTGTGAGATAAAATGAGAACATCAGGTCAATCCTAAATTACAATTTATTTAGTCTACTTCTCCCTTTCAAGGTTTAAAGTGAATGTCTTTATTGGCAAATTAGTCCAGCTGTTGGCTTAGACTAAAAGCCAAGTTCCATTAGGAAAGGTATTTGTTTTTAATTTCTAACAGGTCTCTACCATTTCTTGACAAAATCTGAGACCTTCGTATTTTCAAACTTGCTGCTAGTATATGGAGTGGCCTGAAATTTGATGGTTGTTTTTGTTTTTAAGCAGTCTCTCCGTAAAAATGTTTGTTAGGCTATCATATTGCAAAGTAAAATGTAAACACATTCTTTGTAGGGTGACGCACTTCTGACTTATTATCAATAGAGAAATAGTTTTGTTCTTGGATACAGTTGATTATGACTGTACCTTTGACAAGAAAGGGATTTATAGCTGAGGCAGTGTTCTTTCTTGCTCTGCAAGGATCAAATCTTACTTTGCTGCAGCCACTCCCTTTGCCTAGACATAAAGCAGCCTGCCAAAAAGAAAAAAAGAAGAAGAAGAAAGAAGCAGGTTACATAAACAGAGAAGGTAATAGATATGACACATCATTATCTTACCTATCTGTGTATTGTTGACTAATTGTTGATTAATTAAAAGCTGGGTCCAGTGAACATTATGATCCCAAGTCTGGATAAACTTGACATTCAGCTTCTGGGCAGTTGTGAGAACATGTCTAGATCATTCGTGCAGCAGATGTTGGGTACTTCCCCCAGAGGCTCCATTGTTTACCTAGCAGAATTCAGGGTACCTTCAGGAAACTCCATCTCACCCTGGCGACATTTGTCAGACTACTAATTGGGAGTGGAGAGAAAACATATAAGTGTTCCTTAGGCTTTGCTGCTTTGTGACTTAGAGTCACCTTTGCCTCCTTTGTCCAAAGAAGAGATGAAAACCTAAGTGTCAGATGCCACTACAGAACAGAGCAAAGAGGTTCACCTGGGGTAAAGAGGCCAGGAGGGCTCAGCTACGGTCAAACTATCTTCCCTCATAATGTATATAATGGTTAGTGCTGCAATTTGGGACAGCGCTCCTTACCCATGTACCCTCTGATACCTCATGAACCTCAATACCATTCACTCCCTGCTCCCCCCACCCCCCATCATAGGTACCTGGGTTTTGTTTCTGAAACCTGGTCCTGCTCAGTTCCTGGATTCTTATCTTTAAAATTCACTCTTAGCCAGGCTCGGTGGCTCAGCTTGTAATCCAGTGCCTTTGGGAAGCTGAGGGGAGTGGATTGCCTGATCCCGCGGGTTTGAGACCCGCCTGGGCAACTTGGCAAGACCTCATGTCTACAATAAATCAAAAATTAGCCGGGCGTGGTAGCGCATGCTTGTAGTTCCAGCTATTTGGAAGGCTGAGGCTGAAGGATCGCCGGAGCCCAGCAGGTCGAGGCTGCGGTGGCCGGGAGCGGCCACTGCCCTCCAGTCTGGGCGACAGAGTGAGACTCCAACTCAAAAAAATAAATAAATAAAATAAAATTCACTCTTGTCATCATTGATTTTTCTGGCAGCAATTCCCTTCTGGCCACTAAACTTCATCATAAGATTCTGCCACTGGGTTCTTTTAGGACCACTTTTTTTGAAAGTTCATTCATTACTGTCCACCACTTTAGCACTAAAAAATTAGGGTCAGTGTCTCCACGGGGAACCCTCATGCAGACTCAGCTCTGGTTTAAACTCTTGGCTGGGCACTGATCTCAGGTTTGAAGACCTGCATGGGTCACTTTGACTTGACAAAAGGAATCTGTGTAGATGGGTTGGACATCCAGGGGAGGCCACACTGGGAAGTTGCTACTCTGATGCTCCTGAAGTTAAATGAGTGGGAGTGTGTGAGAGTGAAGAAGTATGCCAGAGAGAGTATGAATGTGTGTGACCATGGGTGTGCAAGAGAGAGCATAAATGTATGTGACTATGAATGCATTCAAGTGAGCACGAATGACTCTGAGCATGTAAAAATGTGAGTGTCTGAGAGTGAAGGAATGTGTAAGAGGTAGTATGGGTGTGTGTGACTATGGGTGTGTCAGTGTGAGTGACGATGAGTGTGTACAAGTGTGTGTATATGTGGAAGGTAAATGTGACAAGAAAGCCTTTGCTGGGTGGGAGCAAGTCTGAGAGAAGCAGTAGGGCAAAGGACCATCTGACTGATAACTGGTCTTATGTCCTAGTCTTGCTTCTGCTACCCTCTCATTGTGTGGCTTAGAACCAGTCATTTTCTGTTTCTTGGATCGGTTTTTATATTTGAAAACAGGAGGATGTAAAAAAATAGTACAAACTCCTGGTACTACAAAAAGTACCACAAAATCCCTGACATGATTCTACTCAGGCTGCTAACTACATACTAAACACTGAACATGGAACTGGAAACAGGAGGCCAAGGTTGAGAAACTCAAAGACAGGCTCAAGTCTCCCTATCACATACTTTTTCAGTTATAATGTTTTTTGTGTGTGTGTTGGAGTCTTACTCTGTTACCCAGGCTGGAGTGCAGTGGCATGCTCATGGCCACCGCAACCTCAATCTGATGGGTTCAGCGATCCTTCTGCCTCAGCCTCCCAAATAGTTGGAACTACAGATGTATACCACCACACCCAGCTAATTTTTTGCTTTATTTTATAGAGGAGTTTTTATAAAGTTGCTCAGGGTGGTCTTAAACCCCTTGGTTCGGACAATCCTCTTAACTCAGCCTCCCAAAGTGTTGGGATTACAGGCTCGAGCCATCACACCCACCTCGATTACTATTAAAATAGACAGGAGTGGAGATAACGATTCCTGGGCAAAAAGAGGACATCTATGGCAGTGATGTCAAGAGGAACACACTCTTCAACATTCCTTTGTTGGTCCCTTGGTCTGGAATGTCTTCCTCTTAAATTTTTCCATGACCTAGACATAGAACTTAAATTCATCTCCCTCTCTTCTTGATTTAAAAAAGTGCTTAAACTCTTTAATAAAAAGAATTGGGTGGACAGGAGACAGTGTATACCATCTTAATTTGAGAGTAAATGGAACATGGCCCCGACCAGCCTCCGTCAATTATAACAAGAAAATAGGCCTGGCGCACCTTACCTCCTCCATTGACAATATTGGCAGTGTTCACAGACAGCCATACAGAAGGCAGGCCCAAGAAGCAACAAACATGAAGCAATCTTCTCTTTCTTGGCTGCTAAAAATAAATAGCAACTTAACTGCTGCCTAAGACTCAGACCAAAACCAGAGATAAGTGCAAATGTTACCTCTTTTGATAATAAATCATTAATAACTTCATATGTCTCCATTCTAGTTCAGGCTGAGCAATGAGATGATCAATTTATAAGCAATTTAGATGAAAGACAGAAGCAGACGTGTGAAGCAATTATACTAGGGAGTCAAATCCCTTATCCCCACCCACTGAAACTTAGACCATTAAAGCAAGAAAGAACTCTCAAGATGAACCAAAATAAATATAATGAAGATCTAGGAGGCTGAGGGCCAAAACGTCAAAGTGACTGTCACAGGATCACCAGCAATTTTGGGCTGATTGCCACTATTGTCTGCTTTTGGAGGATATGTCATTATTCTTTAGAAAAGTAGAATATTTTCCCAGGGTTGAGTTTTTATGTGGAAGTTACAGTGGTAGCTCAACATTTCTTTATAAAACTTCCTTCCTTGATTTAACATCTGTTTTCCTTGCAGGATTCCCCACCTGTTTCTCTCCTCTTGACCTCAGACGTTCCTGTTGACACAAGCACCCAGTTCTTGCTTTTGTCTTGCTCCCTCTTCATGAACATCTTGCTTCACTTTCTGCTTTATTGTCCAATTGCCCTTTTTCTTTCTCTCCAGTTACATGGTAGCATCTCCAGTTCCTAAAATCTTCACAGCATAGCTCAATTGTCCTGACTTCCAGAGAGTCATCTCCATCTGTGGTTATCAAAATGTGGTTCCCAGACCAGCAGCATCGCATCATCCGGAAACTTGTTTGAAATGCGAATTCTCAGGTCTCAGATCAGACAACTATTTTGGAAATAGTCTGGGGGTGAGTTCCAGCAGTCTGTTTCAGTAGGTCCTCCAGGAAATTTCGATCCCTGCTCAAGTCTGGGAACCACTGATCTATATTATTTCTGATAGCATGAGCTTAAAGGCAAGAGCTCTGTATAGGACTTTTTGTGTCCAAACCTTGCTTTCTGATTGTATGCTTTGCATAAGTTACCTAACCTCTCAGTGTCTCATATTCCTTATCCGTGACATGAGGACAATAATACACTTTGCTCAGAGGTTTGTTGTTGTGAGGATGCAATAATACATGATATGTATGAAATGTGCTTAGAAGAAAACTAGGAAATGCTAAAAAATATTAGCACTTTCCCCTAAATGAGATACTTTTATTCACAGAACATGAGATGGAAGTCATTTTCCTTTCCATTTCATACCATTATGAAACTTGTAAACAAATGCTAATCAATAATGATGCCATGTTACTTAAGAATGTAAATTGCATTTGGAATCAGTTTGTGATATTATCAATTTCTATGAAGTTACTTTCATGTTTGCATTTAAAATAGCTATATGAATATTTAATTAGGATATTTCAACAGTTAAGAGAAATGATGACATAATATAAATTAAAAAGAGTCAGCTTAGAGAAAGTCATTTTATTACCATGTAGGAGTAAACTCAGCAACAGGTTTGCAAGTTTGTTCTTGTAGCAACTGATGCACTTAAAGGAAAACACATACAAACCTTTTGTTCGTTGCTACTCATAAAGCACCCTGGTCCTTTTTCAGACTAAGACAACTGTAAACTTGCCTGGGAAGTATGTCCTTGAGGTAAAAAACAAACTTGCCTGATGGAGCAGGACTCCACAAGCAGCATTTCAAATCTGAACACCCTCCATTTTTCTTGCAGATAAATATAATTTCATATAACTAAATATGCACTCATAATTGCTGCTGTACTTGCAATTATCATAAAGAAATGAGTTCATAGTATTTCACATATAAAATGACTCATATATGCATATATATTTCAAAAGTATAGAGTAGTGGAATTCCTTTACAAGATATATTATATTATATTATATTATATTATATTATATTATATTATATTATATTGTTGTATTATATTCTTCTCACCCAATTCTAAATATAGTTTTCTTCCCTCCCATGAAAATTTCATGTATTTATTCTTTTAAAAAATTTTTATTTTAAAGATGTAGGGTACATTTCAGGGTTAGGTATACAATTATTCATTATGCAGGTACCTTGTTGATGAGGTGTGCCCCCCTCCTCTGGCAGTTCCCTACTACTGTCAATCCCGCATCCCATCCCTTAGACATTTCCTACTACTGTCAATCCCCTTCTTATAGTGTTATGATCATTGTTCAACGTCCGCTAATGAGTGAAAAAATGTAGTACTCAGTTCTTTGTTTCTGCGATAGATTTCTGAGTATTATAGACCCTAAGTCCATCCAAGTTGCTGCAAAGTTCATAATTTTGTCCTTCTTTATGGCTACACAATATTCCATTGTGTATATGTACCACATTTTAAAAATCCAGTCTTCTTTCGGTGGGCAGAGTGGTTGGTTCTATGTTTTTGCTACCATAAATAATGCTGCAATAAATATGTGTATGCATGTATCTTTTTCATAGAGTGATTTGAATTTCTCCAGGCAGTTTCCCAGTAGGGGGACTGTGGGGTCGTATGGAAGGTCAACTTTTAGATCTTTTAGGAATTGTCACACTGTTTTCCACAGAGGTTGTACTAGTTTACACTCCCACCAACAACATAGAAGTGTTCCCTTTTCCCCTGTATCCTTTCCAGCATCTGTTGTTTTTTGAGTTATTGATGATGGCTATCCTGACTGAAGTTAGGTGGTATCTCAGTGTGGTTTTAATTTGCATTTCTTTGATGACTAGTGAGGCTAAGCATTTTTTCATGTATCTGTTGGCTGCCTGTATATCTTCTTTTGAGAAGTATCTATTCATATCTTTTGCCCACTTTGTAATGGGGCTGTTTGTTGTTTTCTTTTTGGCACTTCTGAGTTCTTTGTAGATCCTAGATGTTACCTTTGTCAGATATACAGTTAGCAAATATTTTTTCCCAGTCTGTGGGCTATCTCCCTGCTCTCTTGATGGCTTCTATAGCTTTGCAGAAGCTTGTCAGTTTGATGAAGTCCCACTTGTCTATCTTGTCTCTTATGGCATGGGCACTTGGGATTTTGATCAGGAGTTGTTTGCCAGTTCCAATTTCATTAAGGGTGTCTCCAGCATTCTCAAAGGTTCTTATAGTTTGAGGTTAATGTTTAGATCATGGTATGTGGAGAGGCAAGATGGTGATGGAACAGGTTACAGTGTGAGAGCCTCTGAAAAAGTGAGTGCCCATAAAAAATTCAAATCCTTTTAATTTTTATTATATTTTTATTTAAAAATCTATTTACATTATTGGTCTCACAATGAGGAGTGCCATTAATTAGCAGAGAGATTTCCATGTAATATCCAAAATTTAAATTAGAAATTATTTTCCAGAATGACCATTCTAGTTAATAGATATTGCAACTTAAAAGCTCATGTTAACTGGAACATATGTACAGTTTATTGTCCTAGTGAAATGGCTCAGACCTATAATAAAAATAAAAAGCCCGCCCAGAAGGGAGCTTTTTAAGATGGGGCAAAAAACTGCATGTGCATAGCACTTTTTTTTTGGGGGGGGGTAAGTCAGTGGTAAAGTCCTCAGCTGTGAATATCTTGAACATAAGGTTATGCAGTTGTGGTTAAGGAAATATGGTGGTTGTTAACTTAATTCCTAACTGACCTAATTTCCATTCATATAAAATATGCTTTGGGGCAGTCATCAGGAGACCACTTTGACTTTAGTTTAAATGGAATTTCCTTGCCTTTTATGACATTTCAAATTTTCACTAAAAGATAGAAGAATTCTGTTAAGCTGTATAAAACATATGACTTAAACAGGTAGAAAAATGCATCGGTAAACTTTTGCACTGTATGAACAAAGGTTCATATGCAGTAGTTAAATGCAAGGAATTTAAGACCAAGAAAATAAACATAATGAAATGGAATCCATAGAAAAACAAGTCTAAAAATCAGACATGTGAGTAGGAGCTGTTCCATTGAAGAACATAATTACAAGCCCAGTTCTAAAAGCTTTTTCTCAGACATCATAATTTTGGCCCTAAACCATGATGCTTAGTGCTAGGGAGGAAATCAGAAGTCCTAATTCTGATCCCAAGATGCTTAATAGATGCTGACAATTCTCTTTGGCCCAGTATTCTTCGATGGTGTTAATTGTTACTTTTATTATGATCATCCTGGAATAAATTCCTACTGTAAAATCATTCCTTTTAAAAAAATAACAGAACCACTGTTAAGATCGAAAGACTGAGAAGATAATGGAATCAAAAGAGCTCTGCTATAAAAGAATAGATTTATAAAGACAAATACTGCCAGACAGTCTTGATAGCTTTTTCAATAGAATTAGAAACCTAGTGAGCACAATGAATGTACCTTAACACACACATATTTATATTTTTGTAATCCATTTGATACAGTATCTCAAAAAATCTTATTTGCCAACCTAATTAGCATTGGCTTTGCTGTGTGCTCTGTCACAAGGACTGAGAACTGGCTGGAGGACAAAACCTGCTGACGCAGGGCAATGTGTTGACTATAGGGTCAGCGTGAGGTCTGGTTTTGTTTAATGTCTTTATTAACGATCTGGAAGAAAAAGTAATTAATTCTTGAATGAAATAATATTTTAATGACAGGCGCACGGACTAACTGGAAACCATAATGAAGTAGAAGAGTGTAAGCACTACTTCCAGGCTTGCTATGGAGTTGAAGGAAGCCGGTCACTCGATTTTTCTGAGTCTGTTTCCCCATGTGGGAAATGGAGATAATGGCACTCTTGTGAGAAAGCAAAGATAAGATTTTATGATTTCAAGCACAAAGCGTAATAATACTCCCTCTGATAATATTTGGTTCTTATCTACTGCTTACAATACTTATTAGAAACTACTTCAATATGGCAGAATATAATGGGTAGGGCTAGTGTCAGAAAGGAACACCATGACATTGTCAAAGGACAGCACATCTGGAGGACAAATGGCTAAACCACCATGAAAAAAAAGGCTTTGTCAATAGGTGGAGGCAGCTTAGGAAGCATAGGAAGCTGAAGAATATCAACAGAATCTTCTATGGAATACTAGATGGGAGGATAAAGGATGATGTGAAAGAGGGGAAAGCTGTTCTGTTGCTTGGGGTTGGGGCAGGAAGGTATGCAGAAAGAACCCCAGGGAGAGATCTTCCACACCTTACTTCTTGCTTGCCTTCTGGTCTGTAGTGACTGGGTACGTAGAGAATGAGTTTATACCAATGTGTCCTATAATTGCTACTTGGTTTTTATATCAGAAATTTAAGCTGTTTAAATGCAAAAGTAGAAGCCAGTCAGCTATTCCAGGTAAAGCCTTAAAAGTGATTGTCTTGAAAGAGTCACTTCCAGTCTGATGTAATTGCAGCGTTAGCAACAGTTTTCTTAGTTTCACAGGGGCAACCAGCCAAAGTTGGGGTGCTCAATTAAAGAAATCAAGCTAGAAATCATTAACAGACACTGAGAAATATGATTAACAAACACATGAGTACTTGTGACAACTAAAAAACCTTTATTCACTTTAGAAGGAAAGACTCTCAGGAACCAAATTAACTTTGGGAGATGGTTCTTGCACTGTAAAGCAGGGTTGCTCAAATTAACCTGATCATAATTATTTGCAGGGTGCTTCTTACATATATAGATCTCTGGGTCTCAGGCCAGACCTATCAAAGAAGAACCTTCAAAGAAGCCTAAGTAATTGTTATGATCAGGCTAGTGTGAGAAACCCCAAAGTTGAGTAAAGGGAATTGGATTGTTCCAAAGGGTAGTCTCATCAATCTATGGTACAGCCATAGCTACTAAAGTGTGCTCCTTCTAAGCTGACTCAGAATTTTTGTATTGACTTATTGGGCTTCCCCTCTACCCATATAGACTCAAAGATTACATAGAAGATAGACTAATCCGTTGCTGTTTTTATATCTTACCAATCAGTGAAGGCTATGTTAGCACTTAAGACTCTCATTTTACAATTTCTAAGAATACAACTTATTTTTCATGAGTTACTTATTTTGAATTCACATATAATTTATATCCTGTTTGCCTCCAAAAAGCAATTTGAGGATTATATGTCAAATTTTTTTTGTGTGAAGGTTGAGAAAAAAACAAAAACAAAACTTTTTGGAGTTCCTGAGGTGATTGCAGGTGTGTGTGTGTGGGGGGAGGTCTCATTAACATTTTTGGAATTGAGACCAAAATTTACTCCTCTTTCTCTCTTTTTTTCTTTTTTTTTTGTTTGAGTTGGAGTCTCACTCTGTCACCCAGGCTGGAGTGCAGTGGCACACCCACAGTCACCCCAGTGTCGACCTGCTGGGTTCCAGCAATCCGTCTGCCTCAGCCTTCCAAGTAGCCAGAACTACAGGCACATGCTACCACACCCAGCTAATGTTTGATTTACTGTAGAGACGAGGTCTTGCCAAGTTGCCCGTGTTGGTCTCGAACCCACAGGCTCAGGCAGTCCACTTACCTCGGCCTCTCAAAGTGCTGGGATTACATGCTGAGCCCCAAGCCCAGTCTCTCCTCTCTCTTAAAACATTGTTCTTTTTACTAAGCCACAGACATCTTTTTTTTTAAAGACATAAAACAATGCAAAATAAAGTAAAAATCTGGAGAAACATTTCCAGTATATTTCACAAATTGGAAAAGTGGCAGGGACATTAGGGGAAGACTGAACAGTCATGATCCTCTTTAGATAGGGAAAGGCATATAGTATCCGGGTTGGGGAAAGCCAGACCCAATCATCTCCATCTATGTCATTTCTAGAAATAGAGATTTCAAGATTAATTTGATGCTTATCCAGAAAACTAAAACACATCTTATTTTCTATTTTTGCTTTTATTATTATTATTTGAGTCAGGGTCTCACTCTGACACCCCGGCTGGAGGACAGTGGCATAATCATGGCTCACCACAACCTCAGGCTGGGCTCAGGCAATCCTTCCACATTAGCCTCCCAAGAATCTGGGACTATGGGTGTGTGCTGCCATGTCTGGCTAATTTTTTTTTGTGGATTTGAGGTCTCACTATGGTATCTAGGCTGATTTGAAACTCCTGGGCTCAAGCAATCCTTCTGCCTTGGCATCCCAAAGTGTTGGGATTACAGGCGTGAGCCACTGCACCCAGTCATAGAAAATATAAGACACAATCTAAATAAGTATGTTTGGAAGGGTAGGGCAAGGTGATACAATTCCAGAAGGATATCCAGAAAAATAAAAGCTCACAAAAGAAGAAAAAAAAAAGTTATGGTATGGAATAATACAGAAAAGAACCAAGATTGAAAAAAATAAGTGTTAGAAACATTTTATGAGAAAGTAAATCTCTCATTTGTGAGAATTCGTGCCCAAATTTTACTTTGACTAAATATTATATTTTGTTTAAAGAGTTTTTGCTGTAGATTTTGTTCCTGAGGCAAGTTTCATCTATTTATTTTCTCTACAGATAGTTAACAGTTTACTCTCTTCATGACAGGTTGTGGCTTCCACTTCTTGATCAATTAAAAAAAATTGGGATATAAAAATTCCCTCAAAAGGAGTTCAGCTGTATTGCAACCTGGTACTGGGTAAATTCCCAATGGCACTGGATGGCACTGACAGAAACACGCAGTATTGCCACTTTGTTGGGTTCAGGTTACTATTGTTAAGTACTATTAAGTACTATTGCCATTGTGTTGATGTCTTTGGTAGATCCTTTCATACCTCCTCTTTCCCCATGAATAACCTGACATAGATTCATACATCTTTATGTCTAGAAGAACCTCAGAGAAGAGCAAGGGTTTCTGTCTCACTGGGGCTTATCTCTTTGCAGGATTGCTACCAGCTCTGCACAGTCCTTGTGTGAGGAAGGGACTATGAGGGTAGAATTTATTTTCTCACAATATGTTTCTTTTTTCCCTATTTCTTTAAGAAGCTAGCTTTGTGTAGCTATAACAAAATACTTGAGACTGCTTAACTTATAAGGAACAGATATTTATTTGCCACCGTTCTGGAGGCTGAAATTCCAAGATAAAAATGTGGGCAGATTCAGTGTCTAGTGATGACCCAGTCTGTGCTTCTGAGATGGTTACCTGGACACTGTGCTCTCATATGGCAGAAGTGACAGCAGGACAAAAAGGAGCCTAGCTAGTTCCTTGCAACCCTTTTATAAAGGCACTAATCTCATTCACAAGGGCTCCACACTCAAGACTTCACCGTCTACTTCTTGATAAACACTGTTACATCAGGGTTTAAATGTCAACA
The DNA here is from genome assembly GCA_027257055.1 of Cephalopachus bancanus. Taxonomy (NCBI): domain Eukaryota; kingdom Metazoa; phylum Chordata; class Mammalia; order Primates; family Tarsiidae; genus Cephalopachus; species Cephalopachus bancanus. The sequence continues at coordinate 6,309,054 of JAPVLO010000024.1, read as the reverse complement.
TATGAATTTTGGGGGACACACACTTTTTTTTTGAGTCATCTCACTCTGTCACCCAGGCTGGCGTGCAGTGGTAAGCTCTTGGCTTACTATAGCCTGTAAATCCTGGGCTCATGTGATCCTTCTGCCTCAGCCTCCAGAGTAACTGGGACTATAGGCACGTGCCACCATGCCTGGCTAGCATTTTTATTTTTATTTTTGTAGAGATGAGGTCTCACTGCCTTTTGGTTTACTACAGCCTGTAAGTCCTGGGCTCAAGTGATCCTTCTACCTCACTCTCCCAAGTAGCTGGGACTATAGGCACGTGCCACCATGCCCGGCTAACATTTTTATTTTTGTTTTTGTAGAGATAAGGTCTCACTATGTTGCCTAGGCTGATCTCGAACTCCTGGGCTCAAGTTATCCTACTGCCTGGGCCTCCCAAAGTTCAGGGATTACAGATGGGCACTGCCACACTTGGCTAATATTTTTATTTTTTGTAGACATGAGGTCTTGCAAGCTATTGCGTAGGCTGGTCTCGAGCTCCTGGGTTCAAGCAATCCTTTCACCTCAGCCTCTCAAAATGCCAGAATTACAGGCCGTCAGCTACTGCACCTGGCCAACACATACTTTTAAATTACAGCATTACCCTTTAACAAAACATACATTTCTGTAAAAAATATTTATTAAAAAATCCCACTGAATATTCTCACCTTTCAATTTTAACTCTTCTACATCCTAGCAGTGAATTGCTAGTAATTTCTGAGTCCTAATTTCCTCATGTATAAAATAAAGATATTGCCCAGTTTGTTGTGAAAGGAGGAGCTAACACAGTCAGGCACATAGTGGATGGAAGCTATTACTATTATGATAGAAATAGTCTGTGTTTATTGGTTAATTTTTTTAGCTTTTTTGCATGTTCTTAGGTTTTGATCTCTAAAAAGTTTTGACCTCTATATTGGTGACTCAGGTTCTTTGTGACTTTTTAAAAAGTTATATGTATTTAAGCTCTTTTTGTTTTCAAATTCTTATGGTTATTTCATTGCTTTTAGTATATTTTATTAAATTTTCTTTGAAATTTTATCTTCCATGTATCATTCTACTTTCATTTGTGTTTCTCATCTTCCCTTCTATTTAAAAGTGTCTACATGAAGGCATGAATCTACTTATTTTATGATTTGTTGTTTTGTAACGAAGGCTCGCCTGGAAGCAAGGACACAGGAGTGGTAACAGTAATCTTTTGTCACAAAGGAGAGGTGGCAACCTTTTAACCAGTTCCCTGCAACTTTGCTTACCAGAGGTTCTCTGGTCTCTAATTCTGTAAAAAAAAAAGAAAGAAAGAAAGAAAGAAAAAGACATTGGTATTTTGATAGGGATTGCATTGAATCTATACATTACTTTGGTTCATATGTTCGTTTTTACAATGTTGACTCTCCCAATCCATGAGCATGAGATGTTTTTCCTTTTGTTTTTGTCCTCTACAATTTCTTTCATCAGTGCTTTGTGGTTCTCTTTGTAGAGATCTTTCATTTCCTTGGTTATATGTATTCGTAGATATTTGTAGCTTTTTGGCTGTTATTGTTAATGGAATTGAGTTCTTGATTTGATCCTCAGGTTAGTTGCTATTGGTGTATAACAGAGCTACTGATTTGTGTGTGTTGATTTTATATCCTGAAACTTTACTGAATTCACTTATCAAATTTAGGAATCTTTTGGAGCAGTATTTGGGATTCTCTAGATATAAGATCATATCGTTGGCATACGGCGATAGTGTGAGTTCTTTTCGATTACTCTTTATTTTTTCATCTTGACTAATTGCTTTGGCTAGGACTTCCAGCATTTTTACTTTGTAGTATTGTTTTTTCTGTCATTAATGCTACTTGCTAGCAACACCAGTAATTAATCACATGTATGGATAAATAATGTAAATAATTAATTTATATTTTCTCATTTGTTATTAAAAATTAATTAGTGGCCGGGCTCGGTGGCTCAGCCTGTAATCCCGTCCCTTTGGGAGGCTGAGGTGAGTGGATTGCCTGAGTCCGCGGGTTCGAGACCCGCCTGGGCAGTGAGACCTCATCTCTACAATAAATCAAAAAAATCAGCCGGGCGTGGTAGCGCATGCCTGTAATTCCGGCTACTTGGAAGGCTGAGGCGGAAGGATCGCCGGAGCCCAGCAGGTCAAGGCTGTGGTGGCCGGGAGCAGCCACTGCACTCCAGTCTGGGCGACAGAGTGAGACTCCAACTCAAAAAAAAAAAAAAAGAAAATTAATTAGTGGAGTATGTGCCCACTAGCCATACACAGTTAATTGAGCACTTGAAATGTGGCTAGTGGCACTGAGGAATTGAATTTTAAATTGTATTTAATTTTAGCTGCTTTAAAACTAAATATTAACACTAAAGTAGTTTTCCACTACTTTATTAAATATTAACACTAAATATTAACACTACTACTTTATTAAATATTAATGCTAATATTAATACTAATACTAATGCTAATGCTAACACTAATACTAATACTAATATTAACACTGAAGCAGTTTTAATATTAATATTAATCCACTACTTTATTAAATATTAAAACTAAATATTAACACTAAAGCAGTTTTCCACTAAACAACTTTATTGTATGTAACATATCTCATAGTAGTTTGTATGGATTACTTGTTGAAATGGTACTATTTTAGACTTACTAAGTTAAATAAGAATATATTATTAAAGTTTATATCTCCTGCTCCTTTTACCTCTTTTTAATGTGTCTACTGGAAAATTACTTATGTGACTTTCATTATACTTCAGTTGACTAGAGCTGGCATAGGCAATCTTACATCTATTAAAGAAGAAGGAAGTAATACCAAAATATGTGGATCACCTAAAAATACATCTTCATTTGTATCTGATGGTTGGAGAGGTTGTCTGTAGAAAAGGAGAAAAGCAGTGACCAAATGGAGTGACTTAGCTGAGGGAAATTATCATTGAGAATTAATGCCATAAAATATGAATTAAAAAGAGTTAAAGATTCTTGGATTCTTGTCTAAACTTCTACCCTGTGTAAAATACTCTTCATTCAGTCAAGCTTCAACAAGTATTTATTGTATGCACATAATGTGTTGAGCATTGTTCTAATCTAGATGTTGTAAACACAGCAACAAACAAGACTCAAAAATATTTACTTGTGTTAAGACACAGATGATAGGCAATTTATGAATAATTGAACAAAATAAAGGACTATTTCAGATCTTGATAGTACTAGGACAAAAATAAAATGGTAAGAGCTACAGAAAGATGAGGGATAAAGGAAGGCACCCACAGTGAATTCAGACGGCATAGTCAAGAATGACCTCATGGAGGACATGATGTGGGAGCTGACAATTAGAAAATAAGAAAATTGCCAACCACACCAAGATCTGAGAGCGGAGCATTCAGTAGATGAATAGACAGATCGAAAGGTCTTAGAAAGAATGAAATTGGTGTGTTCCAGAAACAGAAAGACTACTGTGGCTGATGCACAAGGAGCACAAGACTGAAAATGTGGGCAGAAGACAGATTACAACTAACATCAGAAGTCAATATAATAAACACAATTCTGCATTTATTCTATATGTAGAGAAATTTTTAACAGGGGTGTGATATGAAGATTTCCTGCTGCTCTGTGGACAGTGATTGTAAGGAAGAAGAGAAAAGATACTTCTGCAACATCCATGAACTGAAAGTCACGCCTGAAACTTTTTCTGTACATCTTTAAGGACATTTCCCCCCACTTTGTATTCTGATTTTTTAATTGAAAACTTAACTACATTATCTGGGAATAATTCAGTCTGGCTCATCTTCACCACTTCCACAGTCTTAGCACAGTGCCTTCCACACGTATGTCTTCCATAAATATTTATTGGATGAATTAATCTTGAAATGGATGATTTTTCAGACTCTGCTTGAATACCTTCAATGACAATGATCTAAAATTGTATTTTCTTAAATTTTCACATATTCAACTTTGTTCTTCCATTCATCTGTTGAAGAACAGAGAAAAAGCAAATTTCCTTCACACAATGATCATTTATTTCTTTACTGACTGCTATTATTATTCACTAATGTTTCATCTTTGACATTTCCAATCTTTTCAATTGTTTTTTAGACACATTATTTAGCTTTCTTACTCTCATCCCCACCTTCCTCAGTGTATGCTTTAGTTAAATCATAACATTCTTAAAATGTGGTGTCCCACATTGAATGCAATATATCAAATGGATCTGAAGAGTCAGAATACTTGAGGCTGTTACTAATTTTTGTGAAGAGTCATACATGAATGTGTGCTAAAATGTTAACATTTTAAATAGAGTCATCAAAATATTGGTACATATTGAAATGTTTAGTCAGGTTATTTAGATGTCTCAATTGATTGCAAGTGAATGAGTGGATACTTCTGACCCATTGCCCTGGGCTTGTTAGTGATTCATTGAAGAAATTGAAATTGGTAGGATAGAGTCAGCAAACATTTCAGAGAATCTTCTGATGGTGCAAATTGAGTTGTCTAATACATAAATTGGTAATAGACATTATCCTTCTAAGTCACAGACACATATTTGCCAGAGATCTTAATTACCTTTACCCTCTGCTAAGTTTTGTGAACTGCCAAACAAGATGGGATAAACTGGAGGTAGAATAAAGCACATAATAAATTAGTGCCTGGAGTTTCCTGAACTGCAAAGTTTGAGGGCACAGTCCTCCACAAAATGGCCCTCAATTCTGACACCTGCCATTTGGGAGAGTTTCCAAAACCACTCTCATGGTTAGTAATTCACAAGAAGGTCTCACAGAAGTCACTGAAAGTTAGACCATGGCTGGTGTTTATTACAGGAAAGGATACAGATTAAAATCAAACAAAGGAAGAGATACATAGTGCAGAGTCCATTGTCTTTTCTCATGGAGTCTGGATGAGTTATTTTCTTGGCATTACTGTGTGGTAATATGCATGGAGTATTGCCAGTCAGGGAAGCTCACTTAGCTTTGATGCTTAGAATTTTTGTCGGGACTTCACCATATAGGTGTGATTGATTAATTGTGCACACAGTTAAACTCAGTATCTTGGTTGGCTGATAATGTGTGACCCAAAGACTCCACCCTAAATGACATGATTGGTCTTTCTGGCCTGGTCAGTTCCACTCAAGCAAAGACATTTCCTTCTTTTTTTTTTAATTTTTAATTTTAAAGATGTGCAGTACGATTTAGGGTTTAGGTATACAAATGTTCATTATGCTGGTACCCTTGTTGATGAGGTGTGCCCCTCCCCCAGCAGTTTCCCACTAAGTAAAGGCATTTTTAACAAGAAGCTGAAAGCAAAGGTCAGACCTTTCTTTGGGCAAAGCCAAATTTTTCCTACACCAGAAACTTTTTAATTTTTTAATGTGAATAATTTGAGATATCTGTATATTATTATTATTCTTTACTTTTATTATTATAAATCAGAATACATAATAATAATGGCTTTTAAAATAAAATACAAGGTATCAAAGACATTTTGAAGTAGATTCTTGAGGCATCTCTGCTGGAAGTTTTACGAAGTACTGTGTTAGTCTAAAGCAGGAATTGGCAGACTATGCCTGTGTGCCAAATTCAGCCTGTGCCTACTTTTGTAAATAAAGTTTTATTGGAACTCAGTTATAGTCATTTCTTTATGTATCCTCCATATATGCTTTTGCTACAGTGGCAGAGTTGAATAATTCTCACCAGATCATATATTCTCCAAAGTCTAAAATATTTACTTCTGGGTCTTTACAGAAAATATTTGCTACCCTTGGTCTAATAGATTGCACAATGTAGACAAGGTGTGGGGGAAAGGAAATTTTGGAGTAGAAGAAAACTATATGAAACCGAAAGCCCTTCTTCATAGCACATTTTATTGGAGCTAATCCCACTGGCCTTTAGAATTGGCCTGGGTTATAAAATGATGAAGTTAGAGGTAATCATGAAGAACACCTCTTAATTTATTTAGAAATATTTTTTCAGGCTCTCTAAAATAAACCATTCTTGAATATTTTCATCAATTTGTTTAGCAATACTTTAATAAAGGATGGAGAGAAAATGAGTAAAATCTTTGTTTTATTTATCTGAATTTTGCATGAAAATTAATATGTTGCATGGCTTACTTACATTGACCTTTATAATGAGCATTGCCTTATCTCTAGCTTCAGCTAATTATCTTCTTTTTTTTCTTTGCCTTAATAACTTCTGCTCTTTATAATGTAATTTAAGATTTCTATTTTTATGTCATCTTGAATCTTTCTGAAACAAGGCACATGTTATGTTTCCAATAGGTCATGAAGTCCAAGGATATCTTAAGTTTTTGCCTTTTTCTTGATAGAAAAAAAATGCATGTAGCATTGATCCATTAATCTGGAAACTTTCAGGTGGTTTATAACCCTGCCATTTCCTTTGTCTAAGAGGAATAGCTCAATACTGCTGATTTAAAAACAATAATTATTAGTAGTATACTCATTTTATTTCAATTCTATTTTGAGTGACAATAAGTTTGTCATTGTTTCTGTTGAATTTTTTTGACTGACATGTTTTGATTATGACTAATTAGATTTAATTATGGTCTCATTGACTAACTTCTGGAGTACAAAATGCTTTGCCCAAGTCAATATATTTAGCTACATTTTGTAAGAAAAAATTCCACATGAAACAAGGACAATCTTGACAGTAAATCAATATTTTCAGATATTTCTAGTTCTTTTGGTGTACTGACATTTAAAAATAGAATCTGTTATTGAGAAAATATGCCAATGGGAAAAATATATATTTTAAATAGAAACATTGTTTTAATCCCTTTGTGCCAGAAAGTAAATGAAAGGTTTTTTTTTTTAAAGAAAGAATATTCTGTAAGTAAAAGCATGACTGAAAACTGTTATAAATAAATAAATAACTAAAAAAACTAAAAACTTCAGGTAAGATGGATTGGCTATGGTAGATCAATGCTGGAATAAATGGACAAAACATAAAACCACAACTATATTGATTAATGAATTAATCAGACACTAAAACACTTTATAAAGGCATCAGAGAACTCCTGAAGCAACAAGAACTAGAAGAGTTAATATTTCAGAGAAGGGAAAATTTGGAGAGGTAGCTTATTCTGCAGCTGCTTTTTCATTGGGTGCATATGATAATTCTTGGGGTAGGCAAGAGATGAATACACTGGTTATTTACCATACAGAAAAGTGATGCCAGAAAAAAGAGCAAGGAGCCGGGCTCGGTGACTCAGCCTGTAATCCCGCGCCTTTGGGAGGCTGAGGTGAGTGAATTGCCTGAGCCCGCGGCTTCGAGACCCGTCTGGGCAGCGAGACCTCATCTCTACAATAAATCAAAAAATCAGCCGGGCATGGTAGCGCATGCCTGTAATTCCGGCTACTTGGAAGGTTGAGGAGGAAGGATTGCCGGAGCCCAGCAGGCGAGGCTGCGGTGGCCGGAGCGGCCACTGCACTCCAGTCTGGGCGACAGAGTGAGACTCCAACTCAAAAAAAAAAAAACCAAAAAGAGCAAGGTTTCTGATGGGCTCAAAAGAACTGAGTGAAAAAATTGGAGATAAAGGGAGCACAGGGATGCTTTAGCCTCACATTGTTTGCCACTTCTTGAAACAATGCAGTGACGGAGGTGAAAAACACAACCAAAGAACTCCAAAAAGTAGAGCAGAATTTTTGTTCATCTCATAGTGCTGAGAAGACAATGATTAGAGTTTAAGACTTTTCTGGTAGAGAGTTCACAGCAAATGTACCATGCTCTCAGATGAAAGTCCTGAAGACCTATGTCCTAAAAAGAGACTGAGCCTTTCCAAAGCTAAATCCAGTTTCAACTCAGTTCAGTCAATGAAAAGTTAAATATTATGAATTAAAATAAAGAGAAAGCAGAAAATGAAAACAGACCCAAATATGATCCAAATACTGTAATTAGTAAATTATAGTAACTATGAAGCATAGTTTGAAAAAAATAGATAAAGACAGGCAAAATAGAAGAAAAGGAAAAAACTTCTTTAGATAATTAAAATCTGCAAAAATAATCAACTGGAATTTTTCAAGCTGAGAAGTACAACAAGGAGAATCAAGATAGCAAAATCTGGTAGCAGACTAGAAGAGTAGAAGACAAGACTGAGGAACTAACTAGAAGACAGACCACTAGAAAAACACATAAGCCAAAACAAATAGAAAAATAAGAAGTAAAGTACAAAAATAAGTACAAATCTATGTGGACCACAGTGTAAAATTCCAAAATACATGTATTTATTTGGAATACCAAAAAAAGAAGACAGATAAGAGATAGAAGCAACTTCAAAAGAGACATTGGTATCTTTTTTTTTTTTTTTTTGGAAAATAATGACAAACATTAACTCACAGATTTAAAAATATTTGTAAGCCCCTAACAAGTTAAAACAAAATTAAGGAGCAACACAGCAATGAAACAACTGAAAACCAAAGAGAAGAAGAAAATCATTCTGAGACAAAAGACACTGTATCTTCAAAGGAGAAAAAATTACCACGGAAACAGACTGTTTCTTTTAATATCTATTTCTGTTTAAAGTGTTGAAACAAGCAAACTTTCAGCTTAGAATTCTTTCCCAAGAAAAATATCCTTTAAAAGATTTTTTAGAAAAATCATACCTGAGACAATGTCATATGTAGGCATGTCTTGAGAGAAATATTAAGCAAAGTTCTTTATATAGAAGTGATCCTAGACAGAAACATGGAAATATAAGATATTTGCCAAATATAGAGAACAGAAAAAATAAATGGATAAATATAATCGAATATTGATTGTATAAAATGACAATAATGTTTTTGGGATATAAAAATATACAATTAAAATATATAAGAATAATGACTCAAAAGACAAAGGAGTAAATAAAATTAAAATGTTATAAGGTACTAGCATTATCAGGAAAGAGGTAGAAAAAAATTTATAATAGACTGAAATCAGTTAGTGGTATAATATGTATATCTTATGATGTATTCATCCAAATACTTAAAAATAATTATATAACTCATAATGTCTAGCTTAATATGAAAAATGTAATAATTAAAATATTTGATTAATCCAAAAGTGATGAGAAAAGAGAGGCAAGTGCTACACTAAATAGTTGGATCAAATGGAAAGGAATAAGATGGTAGATATACACACAACCACATTGTAATTTCATTACATGTACATGGATTCCATGTTGCAAGTAAAAAACGGACATTGACAAACAGTTAAAAAAATGAAGCTTAACTACTTTATATGCTTTTTAAAATAGAGAAACCATAGCTATTAGGGACAGATTAACTTAAAAATAAAACAAAGGAAATACGATGTACTTTGCAATGATTGACCAAAAATGGTGTAGCCTTACTAATATAAGATAAAGTAAACATTGATAGAAATGCATTTTTAGGGATGAAGTGGAACATTTACTATTGGCAAAGGGGTCACATAACCAGAAAACTATAAAGCCCTAAACCCTTATGTGCTCATCACACATTGGTTGAACTAAAAGGAGAAACAAAAAATCCACAGTCATATTGGGAGACTAAAGTAACGCTCTAAATACTTAATAAAACAAACAAAAATAAATAAAATTTTAAAAGATCTGAAAAGCCAATGAGCAAAATTGACCTCTTTGACATACATAGAAAGTTGTATCTAATAAGAACAGTATAAAAATAAATTTCAAATAAAAATACAACATTTACAAAAGTTGAACATGTGGAGAGTCGTAAAGCATATTCATAAGATTTCAAAAGATTGAAATAATTAGGAATATATAGATTTTTTCAGTAGAATTAACCTAGCTATAAGTACAAAAACTAAGCTAGAAAATCTCAAACTGCTTGAAATTTAAGCCACATACTAATAAATAAACCACAAGTCAAAAGTAGAAAATATTTCAGAATAAATGATAACAAAGGTGCAATGTTTCACAACAAATTATAATTCTGTAAAAGAACATTGATAAATCTCACAAGCATTAGGTTGATCAAAAGAAAAGAAGGCAGACACACAAAAGTACATTGTGTGGTTTCATTTATATAAAGATAAAAGTTCATAAATAGGATAAACTAATCTCTGATGTTAGAATTTAGAATGATTCTTTCCAGGAAGAGAAGGCATAGGAGTGTTTGGAAGGAATTATATGAAGGCTACTGGTGTGCCTGTTATGTTCTATTTCTTGATGTAGGTGCTGGATGTTAAAAAATGTCACAACAGTAGAAACTGAGGCTTTGATTAAACAAATAGTTGTTTCAATTATTTGTGTAAATAGAGGCATATAAGTTTTTCCTCAGAAAGCAATTTTTCTGTTTTAGTTACTATCTACTTTTTATATAAGTAACCTGTAAAATATACCTCCATTGTCAAATGGGAGAATATATTCAAGTGTACATACTGAATTACCATGATTTTCACTGAGAAACAAAGCTGAAGAACTCTTTTTCATCACAAGACACTTAAAAATGTATTGCCTTGAATTTAAGCAAAGGAAGTTTAAACTATTGATGGGAGAAGCAATGTTATTATACCTGATTTAAGAATTACTGATGACATAAAACTGTCATAAAGTAGAATACTGTTATTATAATTCCAACAACAATTTTAAAATTAATTTTTACTGTCTTGTCATTTGCAGCAACATGGATGGAACTGGAGGCCATCAACATACATGAAATAAGCCCAGCAGAGAAATACAAATATTGCATGTTCTCACTCATATGTGGGAGCTAAAAAAATTGATCTTATAGAGGTAGAGAGTAGAATGCTGGTTACCAGAGGCTGAGAGTAGTGTGTAGTAGTGGGGTATAAAGAAAAGTTGGTTAATGGGTACAAACATATAGTTAGATAGAAGGAATTAGTTAGTGTTTACTAGCACAATAGGGTGACTATGCTTAGCAATAACTTATTGCATATTTCAAAGTAGCTGGAAGAGAAGCTCTGGATATTCCTAACACAAAGAAAAGATAAATGTTTGAGGTGATAATATCCCAGTTACCCTGATTTGATCATTGTATGAAGTATCATGATATCACATACATCCTATAAATATGTATACTTATTATGTATCAATAAACCTAATAAGCTGTAAAAAAATGAACTTTTATTTGAGATTGACAGCATATTCTTAAACATGTGGGGTTTTTTGTAACTGACATTTATAAAATTTATAAAATTGATTAATTATTTTAATGGAAAAATAATTGCATTTATCTATAGATGCAATGTAATGTTTTGACATATGTATACAATGTAGAAAGATTAAATCAACCTAATGAACATATCCATCATGTCATCATTCTTTTATTTTTGTGGTGAGGACATTTAAAACTTATTTTGAAAGCTATTTTTAAATGTGCACGAGGATTGCATAACCTACCCGCTTGCTCCCTGACACATACTTTCCTCATAATTTTTGGCTACCTTAAATATTCAGAGTTTATATTTCCATGATTATATAAATATAATACACTAATGGCATTATAGTCTAAAATTAGTTTTTTTCTAATAAGAAGATTATTTTCCAAATCTTAGTATAAATCTCCTCTCTCTCTCCTTTTCATTGGCTTAGTTATCCATGGGCTTGTCCGCTAGAGATATAAATCGCCTTTGAGTTCACTCAGAGACATTAAATTCATCTTTGTGTAGTCATCCCTTTGAAGATTTGTCCTCTTGCTCCCATCTGAACTGGTTGCTCTCTATGTCTCCTGCATAGCTGTCATCCTGAGATCACTGTTCCCGTCATCCGTACAATTCCTTTTGCTTCTAACAGGCATTGGGTTTTTAATTCCCTGGACCCCTCCTTATTTTAGTAGAGCACCTCTTCCATTAGTTTCCTGAGAAATGATGTAAGGGGGGTATATTTCCTGAGATCAGGCCTGCAATGATTGGTTGGATTGAGTTCCAGGTTGGAAACGGTTACCACTCAGAATTCTAAAAGCATGCCTCCATTGTCTTTTTAGCTTCCATGTTCTTATTGAGATGTTTGATGCCACGTTGATTCCCATTTTCTAATATGTTCCTCTCATTCCTCATCCTTTCCTGGCTTTCCTAGTACAGAGTTCCTGTGACTTAATCTCTCTGAGGAGAAATCTCTAGTCTTCTACTAGAATGGATGGAAGGGGCAGTGGAGGGCATCTGGGGTCTAACTACTTACACAGGATTCAGTCATTTCTCCAGTTTTCAGTCTCCTCTAGTCAACACCGGAACTTGTTGCCCCTCTTTCAGAGATACTAGTGCTATCTATTCCTCAATGACTTTAGGAATGTACAGTGCAAAGAAACACCTTGTTTCTGTGTCTTCTCTCTGCTGCTTAGTTGCAGCTTTTTCAGGTATGCTAAATTAAATTCAACTCATCTCTTTCTTTCCCACTTTCAAAAATTCATTCTTACTGACTCTTCTGTCATTCTCTTTAAGCTTGTGGATTTATGCACTAAAAATATATTTATTATCATGTTAGTGAAGACTGGTAGGCAGGAGAGGGAAATATATATGTTCAATCTGCCATCTTTAACTGAACGTTATAACACTGATTTTACAGTAATTGTTACATGCAATGATAATTTTTCATGAACCTAAATACGAAAATATGCATACAATGTGAACTCCACATTGCAAGCATATATCAATACATCACATTGTACCCTACGAATGTAATACAATAATGATTTGTCAATTAAATATAAAAAATGAAGTAGGCAATGTCTCTGGTTAGGGATCATACAGACTGTACCAGGTGTGAGAAGAGAATCTTCAGGATATTGGGAAAGTACTGTTTTAAATGTTGTTTCTTGCTTTGCTTTCTCTAGTTGATAGACAGACAAATGGATTTTCCTTTTTGTTGATTTGTCATGTTTTGGGGTTCATACAAAGGTTTTAGTTTAGACAGCAAGATTATAACATAATCTTTTTGTAAGTAAATGCACTCACTCCCAACAGCATACTATTATTTAGCACAAAATACACCCTGTTGCTCATTTTTTTATGTGACATATTGGAGTGGAGTTAAATACATCTCATGTACAAGAGAATTTAAAAAAAAAGAGGACAATTGATAGTACTAACATTCTGTTTACGGCTGTAAGATTGTGAGTCATTAACTGAGGAAAAGCCTGAATTTCAAATGCTTCCTTCATTACATCTTCCTTCATAGAAGACAGCTTATTTTTTTCCCATGTCAATTACTTGGATAAACTTGCATAAATGAAAATTTTTCCAGTATAGCACCTTATATATTTGGCTACTGATATTGCAATATCAATTATTGCACAAAATGGTCATTGTGACTCATGTTTGGATATGTTTTCAGACACATTCCACTAAGATTCAAAAAAGGAAAGAGCCTGGAAACAATTGTATAAGAAACTATATACTATGAATGCCACTGATAATGATGAGACTGCAAAACTGAGTTGTGAAGACACGGTTCTTGCCTTTTATCATCAACGTATAAAACTTTGTGGAGCTTTGCCAGACAAACATTAAGCCCATTATTAGACACATTAAAGATAAGACATTTTATTTGCCAGTACACAAGCACTTGCAAGGCTTTGTGTTACTTATCAGCATGAGATCCTCTTTTCATGGACCAGCTGCCTGATACCCAGCCCCAAATGTGGCTTCCTTGTGTTGTGAAGATGTGTCTCCACTGGCAGGGTCAGCACATGATAATGGGAGTTTTGGCTTTGAGACGCTCTGACTAAATGATAGATCTTCCTTCACTCTTGAAAAATGGATCTAACAATCTGCTCAGTGTCACAAACTCAGAAAAATGTGTTTGAGATGCATAGGTTGACATTCAGCTTAATTCCTATTTCAGCTTCAATGGAAAACATGACACACAAGGCACTTCTGTTTTCATTGACCAATTTGAGATTTCCATCCTGCTGTCTTCGCTCTCTTTCCCCTTTTCCTTCAATGGTAATTTGTTTTCTTTCTTCGTAGTTTATATTGCTACACAATCTACAATTCTGCTTTACAGAGGTATTTCTATATGTGAAATTTTATTCTGACTATCTCAAGATGATAAGTTGGCTCTCATGGAACTGAGGAGATTTAATTTAATGTTCAAAAAGACCTAATCTATTTGAGACAACTTCATGGAAAGGAGTTTAAAAACCTATTTTTTAATCTAGTGTGCTGGGCTCTCTTTTGAAGAAGGATAAAAAGTTTAAAGCTTTATTTATCATACAAATTTTGCTCATGATTTCTGAGATTTCTACTTTAAAAATATGGAGAGAATGCCTTTTATTAAAAGACATGTGATGTAAAGCTTTTATTTTTGGGACAGACTTCTAGAAGTTTTTCTCATACTTCTTTTTTTTTTAGTTGGAGTCTCCATCACCCAGACTGGAGTACAGTGGCACATACCCAGTCACACCAGTGTTGAACTGCTAGTCTCTGGCGATCCTTCCACCTCAGCCTTCCAAGTAGCCAGAGCTACAGGTGCGTGCTTTTAATCCACAATCTACTATTATCCTGTCACTACTCCAATGCATGTGTGCGCATACACACACACACACACACACACACACACACACACACACACACACACATTCTCTCTCTCTCTCTCTCTCTCTCTCTCTCTCTCTCTCTTTCTGTCTGTTTTTCTATACGCTGAAGCCCTTTAAATAATGAATAATGTCCACTGATTTTGTTACATTTTTCTTCCTTTCATCAAGATGGGTACATGAAGTTCCATATTCCAAAACTCACTTTTTACTGGACTCATTTTTCCTTGTTTTTATCAAGTAATCACATTTGCAATTGTGCCACTTTGAAAATTGCTGACACTTCATTTGACTTTGGATGATACTTAATAGTTCTTCATGTTTAACTAGGGTTTTTTTTGGTTATGTGCCAATCTGTTTTTCTATCCATGGGCATATACTCACAAACATGAATGTGTAAGCATACACACACATGTGTATGTTAAATTTATTGCTTAATTAGTGAGTAACTGATTACAGATTATCTGAAGATATTCTAGATTTATAAAAAATGGAAAAGGCAAAGTGTTCATTCAGATGTTGGAAGGTGAAGTGATGACAAATTCAGAGAAAGCATTCAAGGAAATTCAGTAAACAAAGATAGCTAATTAGAAGGTATTACATATCAGTCAAATGAAAATAAAAGAAGTTGTGAAAATTGTTTGTGTAACCACATTGAAGCCATTACTAGTTTTAGAGGGATGTTTTGGCCAAAGAAACACATTCCAACAACTTAGGCAGACTTGAAAACAAAACAATATTTTAAAAAATTGAGTTTATCAAAATACTGTAAGGAAGTCATGTAATCCTTAGTAATATTAGAGAACCATTTCTCCTTATCCTCATTTACTTAACCTCTTATAGACATTTCCTTTGTTTCTCTCTCCTTCTAATCAACAGGATTCTCTTCTTCTTGCTCCAAAGAAAACTCCACTATCAATCCTTTTCCTGTCCCTCTAATTTTTTTTTTTTTTGAGTTGGAGTCTCACTCTGTCGCCCAGACTGGAGTGCAGTGGCCGCTCCCGGCCACCACAGCCTCAACCTGCTGGGCTCCGACGATCCTTCCGCCTCAGCCTTCCAAGTAGCCGGAATTACAGGCATGCGCTACCACGTGCAGCTAATTTTTTTTTAAAATTTATTTATTGTAGAGATGTCTTGCTGCCCAGGCAGGTCTCGAACCCGCAGGCTCTGATTTTTTTTTAATCAATATTTTTAATTATGATATTGTAGGGTACAGTTAAGGGTTAGGTATACAAATATGCTTCGTTCAGGCACCCTTGTTGATAAGAGGTGTCACCCCGTCCCCAGACAGATATTTACTACCGTTAATCCCATCTCCCTTCCCCTCCCCCCACATAGTTCCCACCACTGTCAGTTATTTTCTTATAGTATTACGTTGGATGTTCAAGGTCTACTATATGAGTGAGAACATGTGATACTCAGATCTTTGTTTCTGTGAGAGGTCACTCAGTATTATAGACTCTAGTTCCATCCAGGTTGCTGCGAAATTCATGATTTTGCTCTTTTTTATGGCTGTGTAGTATTCCATCGTGTATATGTACAACGTTTTTTTAATCCAGTCCTCTTTTGATGGACAGCATGGTTGCTTCCAGGTCCTTGCTATTGTGGACAATGCTGTGATAAACATATGTGTGCAGGTATCTTTTCTGTAGAGTGATTTGCGTTCTTCAGGGTATATTCCCAGTAGGGGGATTGTGGGGTCATATGGGAGGTCGATATTTAGAGCTTTTAGGAATCGCCATACTGTTTTCCACAGAGGTCGCACTAGTTTGTGCTCCCACCAACAGTGTAGAAGTATTCCCTTTTCACCACACCCTCTCCAGTAACTGTTATTTTTTGAGTTATTGATAATTGCCATTTTGACTGGTATCAGTGTGTTTTTGATTTGCATCTCCTTGATGATTAGTGAGGTTGAACATTTCTTCATGTGTCTGTTGGCTGCTCGGATGTCTTCCTTTGAGAAGTGTCTGTTCATATCTTTTGACCATTTTATAATGGGGTTGTCTGTTTTTTTCTTTTCAGCACATTTGAGTTCCTTGTAGATCCAAGATGTTAAGCCTTTGTCAGACGTGGAGTTGGCAAATACTTTTTCCCAGTCTGTAGGCTGTCTCCCTGCTCTCTTGATGGTTTCTTTGGCTTTGCAGAAGCTTGCCAGTTTAATGAGATCCCACTTGTCTATTTTATCCCTTATGGCCTGAAGGTTTCGGGTTTTGTTCAGGAATTGGATGCCAGTTCCAATTTCCATGAAGGTATGTCCTTCATTTTCTAAGGTTCTTATGGTTTGAGGTTTTACATTTAGGTCTCTGATTCACTTGGAGTTAAATTTTGTGTATGGGGATAGATAGGGGTCCTGTTTCAATCTTCTACATGTGGTCAGCCAGTTTTCCCAGCACCACTTACTGAATAGTTCTCCTCTTCACAGTGGTAGGTGGTGGAGGCTGTGTCGAAGATGAGTTGGTTGAGAAATTGAGGTTTTGCTTCTGGAATCTCAATTCTATTCCATTGGTCTATATACCTGTTCCTGTACCAGTACAAAGCTGTTTTGATTATTGTAGTTTTATAGTAAAGTTTGAAGTCTGGTAATGTGATACCACCTGCTTTGTTTTCTTTGCTGAGGATTGTTCTGGATATTCTTGGTCATTTGTGTTTCCATATGAATTCCTGTGTTGTTTTTTCTAGGTCTGAGAAGAATGTTGCTGGTAAGTTGATGGGTATTGCATTGAATCTGTAGATTGCCTTAGGTAAGATGGACCTCTTCACAATGTTGATTCTTCCAACCCATGAGCATGGGATATTTTTCCACTTGTTTGTGTCATCTTTGATTTCTTTGAGCAGTGTTTTGTAGTTTTCATTGTAAAGGTCTTTCACATTTCCGGTTAGGAAGATGCCAAGGTATTTCATTTTTTTTTTTGGTGGCTATTGTGAATGGAATTGTGCTTTTTATTTGGGTTTCTGTTTGTTTATTATTGGTGTAAAGAAATGCGATTGTCTTTTGCACATTTATTTTATATCCTGAGACTTTGCAAAAGTCCTTTATCAGTATAAGGAGGTTTTTGACAGATTCTCTTGGGTTTTCAAGGTACATGATCAAGTCATCTGCAAAGAGAGATAGCTTGACTTCCTCTTTTCCTATTTGGATGCCCTTGATTTCCTTCTCTTCTCTGATTGCTCTAGTCAGGACTTCCAATATATATTGAACAGGAGGGGTGAGAGTGGACATCCTTGTTTTGTCCCAATTTTCAGTGGAAATGGTTTCAGTTTTTGTCTGTTTAGGAGTATGCTGGCTGTGGGTTTCTTGTAGATGGCTTTTACTATTTTGAGGTATGTTCCCTGTATGCCTAGATGTTCATGGGTTTTTATCAAAAAGGGGCGCTGGATTTTATCAAAAGTTTTTTCTGCATCTAATGATATAATCATGTGCTTTTTGTTTTGACATCTGTTGATGTATTTAATTACATATTATCATTTTACGAATGTTGAACCAGCCTTGCATCCCAGGGATGAAGCCTACTTGATCATGATGGATGATTTTTGAGATGTTTCTTGAATCTGGTTCGCTAGGATCTTGCTGAGAATTTTAGCATCTATGTTCATCAAAGATATTGGCCTGTAGTTCTCTTTCTTTGTTGGGTCTTTACTTGGCTTGGGTATCAATGTGATGTTAGCTTCGTAAAATGATTTGGGGAGAGTTCCATCTTTCTCAATTGTCTAGAATACCTTCAGTAGGATTGGTATAAGCTCCTCCTTATATGTCTTGTCGAATTCTTTTGGAAAGCCATCTGGTCCAGGGCTTTTTTTTGTAGGTAGTTTTCTTATTACATAGTCAATTTCCTTGACTGTTATTGGTCTATTTAGGGTCTCAATTTCTTCTTGTTTCAACCTAGGCAGGTTGCGTGATGACAGAAAGTCCTCCATTTCCGAAAGGTTTTCAAGTCTGTTTCCATACAAGTGTTCACAGTAGTCTCTAATGATCTTTTGTATTTCTTCAGGATCAGATGTGACTTCATCTTTTGTGTTTCTGATTGTGCTTATTTGGGTTTTTTCTCTCTTTTTCTTGGTCAGTCTAGCTAGGGGATCATCGATCTTGTTTATCCTTTCGAAGAACCAGCTTTTTGTTTCATTGATTTTTTTGTATTATCTTTTTGTCTTCTATGTCCTGGATTTGGGCTTTTATTTTGGTGATCTGGATTTTTCTGCTGAAATTAGGGTTTTTGTGGTCTTGCTTTTCCAGCTTCCTTAGGTGGCTTCCTAGGCTGTTTATTTGTGATCCTTCCATTTTCTTCATGTGTGTTTGTAGGGATTTAAATTCCCCTCTCACTACAGTTTTCATGGCGTCCCAGAGATTTTGGTAAGATATTTCTTCATTTTTGTTTGTTTCCAGGTATCTTTTAAACTCTGTTTTGATTTCATCATTGACCCAGCAGTTGTTTAGCATCATGTTGTTTAGTATCCATGTCTTTGTGGATTTTGGGGGACCTTAATGGTGTTAATGTTTATTTTTATTCCACTGTGGTCTGAGAAGGTGCATGATAGAATTCCTTTTAAACTTGCTTATGCTTGATTTATGGCCAAGTATGTGGTCGATCTTAGAGTACATTCCATGCATTGATGAGTAGAATGTGTATTCTGTGATCTTTGGATGGAGAGTTCTATAGGTATCAATTAAGTCCATTTGATCAAGAGTCACATTGAGGTTTCGGATCTTGTTGCTGATGTTTTGTCCTGATGATCTGTGTAGGGTTGAGTGGGGTATTAAAGTCCCCAGCTATGATGGTATTGGAGTAGATATCTTTTTTTAGTTTACCTAGGAGCTGTTTTATGAAAGTTGGTGCTCCTATGTTCGGTGCATATATATTTAGGATGGATATTTCTTGTTGATGGATTGAACCTTTTATCATTATGTAGTGGCCTTCTGTATCTTTTTTCATTTTTGAGAGCTTAAAGGGTTTATTGTCTGAGATTAAGATCGCAACTCCTCCTTTCTTTTGTGTTCCATTTGCCTGAAAATTTGTTTCCCATCCTCTTACTTTGAGTCTGTGAGTGCCCTTTCTAGTGAGGTGAGTCTCTGAAGGCAATAAATTGTTACCTGGTGATAATTTATCCATTTTGCCATTCTATGTCTTTTCAGTGGTTCATTTAGTCTGTTCACATTCAAACTAATTATTGAAATGTGAGAGTTGTTCCCTATCATAATGTTCTTACAGAGTTGTTGTTCTTCCTGTTTGTGTGTTGTCTTTCTTTTGGTTTTAGAGTTGGATCATGCGTGTTTTTAATCTTTTGCCTGTACTCTTGTGAAGAACATTGTTGTTCTTTTTTCCTTTTTTTTCCTGTGTTCTATACTTTCTTAAGTGTTTCTTCTGGAGGTGGTCTGGTGGCAGCGTAGGTTCTTAGGGATTAGATATCTGGGAAAGATTTCAATTCTCCCTCACTGATGAAGCTTAGCTTGGCTGGATAGGTTATTCTTGGTTGAAATTGTTTATGTTTTAGAACTTTGAAGATAGGGCTCCAAGCTCTCCTAGCCTGGAGGGTTTCTGTAAATAAATCTGCTGCTATTCTAGTTGGCCTTCCCTGGTAGGTAGTCTGATCTTTTTCTCTTGCAGCCTTTAGGATTTTTTTCTTTTATACCTATGTTTGGGTGAATTATTATATGTCTGGGAGTTGGTCTTCTCATTTGTTGTCTTGCAGGGTTTCTCTGAATTTCTTGTGTTTGAATTTTTTCATCATTGATGAGATGAGGGAAGTTTTCTTAAATGATTTCATGAAATGTTTGTTCCAGTGTGGCTTCTGTTTCTCTCTCTGCCTCAGGAAGCCCAATTACTCTTAGGTTCGGTCTCTTGAAGTGATTATTCATGTCTT
The DNA here is from genome assembly GCA_027257055.1 of Cephalopachus bancanus. NCBI lineage: Eukaryota > Metazoa > Chordata > Mammalia > Primates > Tarsiidae > Cephalopachus > Cephalopachus bancanus. The sequence goes on along the minus strand of JAPVLO010000024.1, from coordinate 6,288,697 downwards.
GAAGGTTTTGTTCTGTCTTTTGAGCTTCTTTTCTATGCTTTTGACAGTTTGGGTTTGTTCTGTGTTTTGGTGTTCGAGCTCTGAGATTCTTTCTTCTGCTTGGCTAATTCTGCTTTCTGTGCTTATTAGTTTGTTATTTATATACAGCACAGTATTCTTTACTGCTGTTATTTCTGACATAAGCTCCTTCCTATTTTCCTCTTGTCTCTCCTCAATTTTTTTTCATTCTCTCTATTAACATCTTGATGTCTGGGTTTGTTGCATGTGACCAGTCATTCTGGGGCTCTTCATTGTTTGTGTTCCAGAGTCTGTTTTCTCAGTGTCTGATCTCCCAAGGGTCTGTGTGAGACCTATATTCTTCTTTTGATTTTTTTTCATTTGTGTGGTTTTTTTCCCTCCCTATTTTTTCCTTCCCTCCATGTCACCATCTTCTTTAATTCTGTTATTCAGGGGTAGAGGGATTGCTTTTACTTCTGTTTGTTCAATCTCCTATTCTTCTTTATGTATGTCCTCTTACTTGGCTCAATTCTGGAATTGCACTGTAGGTTGGAGGTGGTCCTTTTTTGCAGTTTTGAGATTTACTTAAATGGGGAGCTGTGATTCAGAATGTATCTGAAGGTCCTGGTATCTGCCAACAGGTGTTTGTATAATCTGAAACCCACTTCCCATTGCCTTGGAATCTGTCCATGCAGTGGGACTGTAGGTTTACTCCCTGAAATAAAATGATGTTAGCAGAGGGAAGAGAATGGAGCAGACAGTGGGGGGAAGAGGGGGGTGGAGAGAGAGAGGAGTAAGGGGGGAAACAGACGAGTTTATCAACAAATGGAGTGAGAGACCTAAACTAAAACAGATAAAAACAATAGACCACTGCTACAGACTCACCAACTCCCATACAAAAAAAATTAAAACATACAATGATGCTAACATACAAGCTAACAAACCATCTTATTGGTGTGCTGCTCCTCTATACAAAGATATGGTTTACAGAGAGGAGAAAAGAGAAGAAAAGGAAGAGGGAAAAAAGGAACAAAACAGTAGGAATAGAATCAAGTCATTAAACTAACAGAACCAATCGAGCACACTCTGAGACTTTTTGTTTAAGTCCAGTGTCCTTTCAGCTCTGATTTCTACCTGTCTTTTCAAGCTGGTAAATTAGTTCGCAGTTAGGGTCAGTTGCCCCTGGCCTGCTGTGAAGGACAGTTCAGATCACCCTCAGTTCACTACTCAAATCTGGCCTGTGTCTGTTTTTCAAGCTTGTTTCTCCCGTTTCGGTTTTGTTACCTTGAATCGCCAGCAGGTGGTGCCATCTCAGCTGCTCACCCCAGAGGGGGTGGAGCCTGACAGGAGCTGGGCAGAGGCCGGTGATGGGAGCCTGCCTCAGACAGGAGCTGGGCAGAGGCTGGAGATGGGAGCCTGCCTCAGACAGGAGCTGGGCAGAGGCTGGAGATAGGAGCCTGCCTCAGGGCACACTGGAGGAGACCCACGGCTGGCAGGACGTCCTGGTGACAGCAGAGGTGGCAGCGATCCCAGCAGATCTTGACTGCAGGGGCTTCAAGGACTGAAGTCGTGGATTGCCTCAGGCATGGGTGGTGCTATGCACTATGGCCACCACGGAGGCCACGGTGGCACCGGCGGCTGCTGTGTCTGCAGCTGCAGTGGCTGTCCAGACCACTGTGATGCTTCAGCAGTGGCAACGGCCGAGCTCCATGTGAAGAGTAGGCTGCCAACGTTGGGATCCGCAGCCCCTGGGGAGAGAGCCAGAGACTCTCCGCGTTCTCCTTTGCAGAGGGTTTCATAGAACAGGTTGCCCTGTCGCCATCTTGCTAGAAGTCCCTAATTTTCCTTTTAGTCCTCTTTGTCTACAGCCTTTATTCTCTTGTCTCCTTAGACCCATCCTCTAGATTCTGCACACCACTAGTAATCCCTGTCATCTCACCTCCAGGCCTCAGATGACCAAAGAGGTGAAGAAACTGTACATAAAAAATGAGGACCCTCTTGAAGAAGGGGAGGGAGAAAAGGCAAGTAACATTCAAATACTAATTATTTCTTTTATTTGTACTTTTTTTATGCTGCCACATTTGACTCACTTTGAAGATACATATAAGGCAATATGGTTTCAAGCATCATTAGAGAAATGAAGTAAATGCAATTTACATTTACCCACTCTATAATTGATATATTCATCGAACCTATCAAACTGTGAGTTATTTATGATGCTGATACTTTTTCCTAATTTCTTTACCTGCCTCCCCAGCATGCTGTTCTTGTCTGGCTTACATTAGAAGCTAACCAGTGCACCCAATTCATTTTGGACCAACGAACACAGGCATGTGATTTTCCCCAAAATTCTAATCTTTCATTCATACACATGCTGTTGTCTAAAGAATAGTGTTAAATTACCAAATGAAGCATAGATTTGGCAAGAGGGGCAAATATGGGATTTATAATTATGTGATTTTTATAGCTTCAAATGATGTATTTTTTGTTTTTTCATACTTTGAAAAAATGTGCAATATGATCAAGAAATTGGGTTCTATACTCTAGTGGTAAACGAAGTCTTGATACCAATAAGGTAAAATAAAGGTTAATTTTTTTTTTTTTTGAGATGGAGTCTCACTCTGTCGCCCAGACTGGAGTGCAGTGGCCGCTCCTGGTCACTGCAGCCTCAACCCACTAGGCTCCGACGATCCTTCTGCCTCAGCCTTCCGAGTAGCTGGAATTACAGGCATGCACTACCATGCCCGGCTGATTTTTTTATTTATTGTAGTGAAGAGGTCTCTCCAAGTTGCCCAGGTGGGTCTCGAACCCATGGTCTCAGGCAATCCACTCACCTTAGTCTCCCAAAGTGCGGGATTACAGGCTGAGCCACCGAGCCCGGCTAAGGTTAAATGTTTTGATGTGGAAAACAAGGGAAGCAAGTAAGAAATTTTGATAAACAGAGGGTTATAAAATAATATTAATAATAACTACTATTTTTGATTACTCACTTTCTTCTAGAAACCATGAAAACCTTTAAATATACGTCATCTAATTTAACCCTTGTGTCAATACTGATAGAGATATTGTTATCTCCAATCATGGGAAGGGGCTGAGATTTATTTATTTATTTTATTATTGTTATTCTTTAAGCTGGGGCCTTATTCTGTTGCCCAGGTTGAGTGCATGATCATGGCTCACCACAGCCTCGACCACCTGGGCTCAGGTAATCCTTCCACTTTAGCCTTTAGAGTAACTGGGACTACAGTTGTGTGCCACCATGCCTAGCTAATTAAAAACATTTTTTTTGTGGAGACAAGATTTCTCTGTTACCTAAGTGGTGGGGGAGAGGGGTCTCTGACTCCTAGGCTTAAGCAATCCTCCCGCCTCAGCTTCCCAAAGTGCTGGAATTACAGGCATGAACCACTATGCTTTGTTAAGTCTGAGGTTTATATTGATTAAGTGACTGCCTATTGTCTATCACATGGCTTATAAATTGAAGAGCTGGAATTCAAATTCTTTGCTACCTGACCTAATGCTGTGCATTAAACTTTGTGACATATATATGTGTGTGTCTATATGCAAATTATATATATACATACTGATGTATGAGTGTGTGTATATATATTATATATAACATATAATATATATATACACTATAGAAATATATATTATATATATGTATAGTTATGTATATATGTACTATAGAAATTGCTTCCATAGGCAGTTAGTAGTAATTTTAGACAGGGAAAAAATATTTAGGAGGTAGAGACGTCTTTCTTCAAGGGCTTATAAAAGTGGAGTAGATGGCCATAGTACAGTTTATCACATAGCAGCATGTTTGAAGACTGGAAGAAATAGAGGATTAAAGAGTATAGCAACTTGACAGTGCATTCTTTCAGGCGTGGTAATTCATCATCATCTTTCCTGGCCTTTCCTTGGTGCCTTCTTTCACAGTTTCATCTGCATATTTCCTGTAAGTGTATTATTTTCTTTTACATTGATTCATACTTCAGATGTGTTTTCTTGCTTCAGGTTTAATACATTTTCTTTTTCTTTTTGCTTCCCTTGAGGTTTGCCTTCAAAGTTGAGTGTACACGTCAACTATTGCAACTGGCCATCAGCGGGCTATGCTCAAACAGAAGGACGTGGGCAGAGAACTGGATGTTGCATCACCGGTGTTGTCAGATAGGGTTTGTATAGAGTATCACAAAATTCCCAGGCTGTGAGGATTGGTGCCTGTGGTTACGGGGAGCCTGAGAGACTTCATTCCTGAAAGAGAAGAAATAGGGAGCCAGCCTTTTCATGCTTTAACAGAAACCTTGTATAACACTGTTTGGTATGATGAATTGTGTCTGACTTTAGTTAGTTTCGGACGCCTCTCATATGAACATCAAATAGCTAAATATGTCTCTAAACCTCTGGCATGAGGATAGGACTATAATTCTATAAACCACATTCTCTTTAGTTGACGGTAAGTCCAGGGGTCAAAGTACTGCTTGAAACACCAGGCACATTGGTTTATGTTTCCAGCCTAGTGCACTAGGAAATGATGGTGTTATGGAAACTCTCAGGACTGACTTCCCACTAATACTAGGAAAGCATCAGCACTGCAGAATCTCACATTTACTGAGATCCCTGAGTCATATATAAGATGAAGTGGGTTTTACAACATTTAAATGTGGTCACTAGTCTTCAAAAGATACTTTTCAGTAGGGAGACAAGGCAAACCACTAGAGAATTGGAGCACTATAAGCAGGTATGCTAGAAGTTCCCATTTTGCAAACCTGCGATGTGTCATTCAAATCCTGTCACAATCTCTAGCCCATAAATTGGACCTATTTCATCTTGCAGTAGAAAATAGAGAGCTCTCCTGGAGTCTGGGAAGTATACTAGTGACTACACTAAACAAGCTCATTGTTTTCAATAATGCTCTAAAATATTGAGTTGTGAATATGATGCAACATCCATTATAGCAAATACTATTTTTTCACTCTCTCTTTTTGTGACTAAAGGCGTTGGTAGAGAAAAATAAAAACTATGCATCAGCTCTACGCTTCTGATTCTTCCTCAGTTTTACCTGTCTCTAGTGCAGGCAACTTAAGGTGACAAAGTGAATTACATAGGGGGAAATGGGAGCTCCAGAACATGACCAGTCAAACCTGTGTGTCTCATAGAGGGTGGACTGCATTCAGTTCACTGGGCCCCACCCCTAAACCTTCTGATTCACTGTGTTTGGAACAGGACCCATAATTTGCATACTTAGCAAATTCCCAGGCAATACTGATGTTACTTCTCTAGGGTCTACACTTTGAGAACCACAGTCTTAAAATACTGGAAGGAAGAAAATGGAAACAATCCTTTCATAATGAAGGGTTCTCATGACTTCTTTCTGGAAAACAGTGAATAAAGAAGACTAAATGTCCAATTTATGAAAACGATTTGTCACTCTTTCAAGGCAATATCAACAGTTCAGAGGAGACTTAGAAGTTTTAATGGAGGTTGGCCGTATGTGGTGGAGCCTGCCTGTAATCCCAGCATTTTGGGAAGCCGAGGTGGGAGGATAGTTTGGGATCAGCCTGGGAAATATAGCTAGACAAAGTCTCTTAAAAAAATTAAAAAAGTTAGTCTGGCATGATAGCATGCACCTGTAGTCCCAGCTACTCAGGAGGCCGAGGAAAAAAATCATTTGAGCCCAGGAGGTCAAGGCTGTTGTGAGCTGTGATCTTGCCACTACACTCCAGGATGGGCAACAGAGTGAGACTCAGACTCAAAACAACAACAGCAACAATCATTTGCTGCTTGCATTTTCTTTTGTTGAAGAAAGTATTTCATTTTAATTTTTCTTCTTTCAACTCTTTTTTTTTTACTATACTGATGTAGTTTAAGGAAAAGTGTAGACATCATGGCATTAGTTCTCGTATATACCATGGTATGCATCTATAAAAAATTAGGAAATTTTTCTATAACCAAAGTATAATTATTATACCTACCAAATTAACAGTAATTACTTAGTATCATCTAATACATATTTCGTATTCAAATTTCTTAAAAATTTCCCTAAAAATATCTCCTTCAGCTGGTTTGTCTATACCAGAATCTAATCCAAGACAACCAAGTATATTTGGGTGTTATGACATTTAAGCCAAAGGGGGTAAGGAAGGAGGGCTTTATCCTTTACATCAACAAATCCATCATGGAAACACTCTTCAGATAATCAGAGCACAGATTTCAAAGACCTTTCATGCCTCTTTGCCTGAGAATTGTACAAAAGGAAGGAATATACTGTGGAATATCTTGTTTTTCTGAATTTGTCTTGCATCCTTGATTAGATTATGGTAAAACGTTTTGTAAGAGTACATACCGACTGATCTCATATACTCCATACTGCATCATGTCAAGGAATACATGATATCTGATTCCCACTCTGACTGGGTGTGTGAATGACTTCTTAATTTTCCACTATAATGTTACATTTTTCTACTAGCTACAACAACGTAATCTGTGTGGTGTTATCTTGTCACTACACAACGTCTGATCCCTCCATACATTTTTACCTATGATCTTAATATCACTTGATAATTCTTGCCTAAATCCATCATCACATTAATGTTCACAAAGTGATAATTCACTAATTCTGCCATTTTTTCTACATATATTAACTGGCATTCTTTTTAAAATTAGAGCTTCTCTCACAACTGAGGTTGCTTGGTTACCTTAAGATGTATTTTCTACTAAAAAACTCAGTCATTCCTGTAATTTACCAGTATTCAAAGTAAGCAATTCATTTAATCAAGGTCTCAAATGTTGGTAAATAAAATATTCTAGCTTTCTGTATGAAAGTGTCATTAAGGACATATTGGTTTTTATAGATTAAAAGCAGTTCATACCCTACCACCACTTATTCTGAAAATGCCTTCACAGACAGGAGTAAGCTGTCAAGAAGCAATGAGCTGAAGACCTAAGGACATTAATCATGACAGGGAACAGATGATTACACTTTCAAGAAAACTCAACACCTCAGATTTTCTTGCTAGCCATTTCTGGGTAGAGCATTCAAGGAAGGCACAACCAGTGAAGAACTGACAAGAGAGAAGGCATGTACCATCCATTCTGTCATTCCAAGATGACTTAGTAAAGTCAATCCAGACTGGGGAAAGATAAACACTAATTTTTATTAATAGAAATATATCACACTCATATATATTTATGTATGTGGAGTTAATATGATAGCTTTAAGAAGGGTGTGCTATTTGCAATGTGTTTGGTTGGAGCCTATTTTTGGACTGGTGATGGTGGAAGACGTGCTGTTCTTTATTGTATTTATAACCATGCTGAGCTTGCAAAGAGAAAACAGACCAAACTAATTAGATGAATGTAGCAAGGCAGATAAATGTAAACATAAGGGAAGTGATTTATATGGAAATATTCAGCACTTTTTTCTCTCTCTTGGAGTTTATTTGAAAACAAAACAAAAGAAAACAAAAGACCAGCACTACAGATTTGGAAAATGTTTCCTATTTCCTCAGGTTGAAGTAAAAGTAAGTTACCAAATTATTTTGGTAAGGTCTCTGGTAATAGTTATGATCATAGATTTTAACCCTGTAGGTCCAAGTAGTTGAACATCTAGCAGATGCTTTAGATTCATCTCTCTTGGATATCTTCAATTCTTCCTTTTGTTCAAGTCTCAGGAAAAGGGACATGAAATGTCTTTGATTTCTGTGCTCTGATTATCTGAAGAGTGTTTCCATGGTGGATTTATTGATGTGAAGGATGGAGTCCTCATTCTTTCCTATCCCATTTGCTGGAGAGCCAGGTATTTCTCCCTAAAAAGCCATATAGAGTTCTGGGTTGGATACGATTTCATCAGCACATACCATCATCTTGGACCATATGCACTTTTCCTAAGACTTTTGTTTCTGGTCTCCTGTTGTATTGACCTTAAATCCAAACCATGTTGACATCGTTTGTCTCTCTCAACATTCTTATACTAATTCTCTAGTTATGGAATGATAGACTTGATTCTAAAAATATGTGCAAAAGTAACATCTTAAGGATTTCCTAGGATGAACTTTCCAAACACATAAGGTTTGTCAGTGAAGAAAGTTGAGAGAAAATAAGCATCTTGCAGAAGAATAGTACAGATAACATCATTTTAAAATCCACAAATACTTACTAGGTGTCAGAAAGAAATAGCTCTTGTAAACAATCAAATATGGAGTCTATTTTCCACCAATTGTCTTATTCACAGATTATAACTCTTTAAAGCAATTAAACCTATAAGCAAAGGTGGAAGAATGTTTTTGCCTTGGTAGCTAGGGTCTTCGATTTAACCTTTACTACATTCAAACAATAAGGTAGCAGAGGATCTAAAATGCTTCCAACTTTCAACTTATTATCAGATATATAGATATCAGATATATAGATATATAGATATATATCAGATATATTGTTTCATTCATATTTTAGTGCTTGTTTATTTATGACAAGCTTATAATATTTCATAATTTCATAATAATCCAGTAATTCATGTAATTCCCAAGATTCAGTTCTATGTGTACACTTCATCTTTCAACCAAAGTTCAAAATTGCATTAGAGATAATTTATCTTTGGCTAGGAACAAGCAAAAAACAAAATAAACATTTTGCACCTTTGTGGATCTTTTGGGTACAATAAACAGTGTAATTAAATTGGTGATTCTAAGAACCAAGCAGTTGTTTTAAGAAGTTTTTTTCAGGTCTATAAAAATAAAAATGTCATCTCTGGTGAAGCTTCCTAAATCAATTAGCTGTATCTCACAGCCAATACAGGCTTTCGTTGGAGGTTTTGATGTGTGAGTTATGTTGGCTTCAAAAGGAAACCTCTGCAGTATGGGATGAAATATAATTTTAAGAGTTTTAATTTGATTTCAACTCAGTACCAGAGGGCAATTGTACTTACATTCTCAGTACTGGCAAAAGTCTTTGAATTTAGAGAGCCATGACTGTTAAAAATGAGAAAGTTTAATTAGGAATTGGAGCTGTATAGGGTTTCTTGGGTATAGAAACCCTATACAGGGTATAGAGGTTGTGATCTTGAATTCTTGTTTCTTAACTTAAAAAAAAATTTTAATGTTTTCCAAACCTTGCGTAAAAGACAATACAGTGTATTATCAATGAAAGCACCATTTTACCTGACAGAACTACATATAAATAGAAAATTTGAGATCATGTATAAAGTACTAGATATGTGGAAGAATTATTGGTCATAAAATAGTCCAGAAACTTCTAGGGATTACAAAGACCCTTAAAGAGTCTCCTAGGGAGGTCTGCTCACATTCCTGTAGAGACAAGGAAGTGTAGTCATGTCTGTGTCAAAAGGCAACCTCATTGCCCTGATGTCTTCCTTTTGACTCTCCCAAAAGACTCCCTCTCTCCCGACTTTCCCTAATCCCTGGGACACAATGGGATATTTATTTACTCATTCTTCAACTTTTAGTCTGATGTGAAGAGAAGCTGCTCCCTGTTTCTTATAAGTAGATGGTACTGTATGTTGCATCTGCTGGAGCATAGCTCACAGCATCCAGCTGGTGAAGACATCATGGCCTTGGGATGTGAGACCAGCCCAAAGTAGAAAAAATCTGAGAATCACAGTATTCCAAACTTGGAAAGGTCTTTTTTAGTTTAGGAATGTAACACTTCTCTCCTCCACATTATTTTCTCTGTGCATTTACACAGTCTATTTTGACTTCACATTACTGCTAGAGTTTTGAAGTCACTGTAAAAAAAAAAAATCTCTGAATCTCCCTTTAGTGACTCTCCTCAGTCTTATTTGGAAAATTAGATGATCCTGAGGTACTTTTAAGGGTTGATATTCTGTGTTACCATAATGCTGAGAATCCTAGCTTTAGTGATATCTCTTTTTAAGCCGGATGGGTCACTGGGACACCATGGTCTTGGGACATAGCAATTTATTCAACAGACATTTATGTCAAGTAGGTACAAGACACTGCTTTAGGTGCTAGACAGACAGAAGTAAATAAATAGGAAAAAATCCCTGCTTTCACAGTTATATTGTACTAGATGAAAAAAGACAGCTGAATAGCAAAAATTGAAAAAAAAAGTATAGTCTGTTAGAATATAACAATTATTACAGGAAAAAAAATAAAGCTGGGTAGGCAGGTTGCAACATAAAATTGGGTGAGCCTCCCTGAGATGGTTATACTTCAGTAATGTCCCAAAGGATGTGGAAGTAAGATGAGCTATAAAGATATTTCAGGGAAGAGCATTCCAGCAGGCAGGTGTAACAAGTGCAAAACCCCAGAGTCAGAGTATTTAAGGAGCAGCAAGGAGGTAGGGAATCACAACAACCAGACTGGGTAGGGTCTTGTATAGGCAACTGTTATAATAACTTTGACTTTCATTCATGTTAAAACAGGATGTTATTGGATACTTCTAGACAGAGGAGACAAGCTCTGGCTTACTTTTTAAAGGATTGTTCTAGCTGCTGTGTTAAACTACCAGGGACTATAAACTACCAGGGACTATGGGCAGAAGCAGAAAGATAGGAGAAAGCTGTGAAATGAATAAAATGGATGGGTTTAGAGCAGGGTGACAACAGTGGAGGTGGTAAGAACTATTCTGATTCTGAATATATTTTGAAGATAGAGAACATGAATCTGTTGAAGGATTAGCTATAGGGTGTGAAAGGAACCAAAGATGACTCCTTGGCAACTGGAAGGATGGAATTGTCCCTTACTGAGGAGGAGAGAAACCTGGATTGTAATCTCTGTTTGGGTGAGTGACTTATCCACTCTATTTCTCACCCCCCTCCCCTTTTCACTTATTAAATGTGATAAACTTATTTACATTGTAGTTAATATAAGAATTAGAAATAATGGAGTAAAAGTACTTGTATGGTTCCTGATACTGGTGGGCACTCAATGATAAATAGAATGCTTATCATTACTGTTCCTTGGGAACAAAAGAACAAGTCTTGATAGGCTTTCAGATATTTGACGACAGTTGCCATGTTTCCTCCAAGTCTACTCGGATTTCCACGGTCTCTCCTCATGCAGCCTGGCTGGTTTGTATGACTCTTCCTGGTGTACCACTCTCCTGGTTTATAAAAGGAATGGAGAAAGATTGGAAAAGACCTTACAACACTTTTCCATAGTGGGCTAAATGATCAGAAATCCATGAGTGAGCAGCCTGCATTTCTCCCAACAACAGTTGTGAAAAGAGAAGCCTCATTTTTGACTCAGTCATGTGAGCGTGAGACAAAAGTGTGTCAGAATAATGGGAAGTCATTGTCTACCTGTATTTTCTTTCCACTACTATTCCTTTATCATATCCCAGTGCCATTATACAATCTTTATGGAATGAATCTTTAATACCTCCAAGTTATAAAACCATTTCCAACTAGACACAATTAGGATGACTTGTGGTTTTGAACATACTGGTGTGGTTTTCAATGGCTGTCAGTTACAAAAAGGCTGGTGACTGCTCTAGTCTTACTGGCCTCTCAGTCCTATGAATTGAATATATAGGAAAAAAAAAAAAGCTAAAAAAAAAAAAAAAATCCCCCCAAACAGATGAGCTTCATTTGGCTTGAAAACCATGTGTTGAAAGCCAGATGGTTGGAGCAAAAGCCTGAATACAAAAGGAAATGTGGGAGATCATACAAAATCAGACTATTTTTGGTCCTCATTTTTTTTTTAATTTTAGTGCTTAAAATTAAGTGATTGGACAAAATATTTTCTTAAAATTCTGTATAGCACTAACACTTTATGTTCTGTTTCCTTCATTCTAGTGCCCTCCCAAAGTCCAGTAAAAATAAAATAAAAATAAGTAATGTCAGAATTCCACCTGCCATGGTAGAGATTATAGCCTTCTGAAACTTCTTCATGGATAATCAAACCTCATGGGTCACACTGAACTCAGCAGACAGGCATGCCCCAAATTTTAAGCTCCATTGGCAAAGCAATGCAAGAAATTGAAGTCAATATGCAGAGAAGACAACCTAGAGCTCTTTGACATAGGTTGGGTCCTTGGCATCAATTATAATTTTCCAATGTTCTTTATTCAGAAAAAACTTTACTAATTTATCTAAAATTTTAATGAACGTCCTAATGTATCAAAATCACAGTGTCTGGACTATAGTATACACCCAACAGGTGCTGTTTCTAATAGTAATAATAGTAGTATTTTTATTGTTTATGTCTTCCCAGTGCGGTGCTATTCTATATTCATGGAGATTGGCCAGTATATTAGACCTCTCAAAATGCACAGCAACACCGACTTAACTTGTTAATAAATTGGAACTTCACACCTGCTCCCAGCTGTCCCCAAGGGGCCCTGTGAAGTAGAAACACAGCTGAAATGGCCCAGGGATTGCTGGCTGATTTTAAAATCCTCAGCTTTCGTGTTGGTCACACATATATTCACACTCTCAAATGAAATATGTCTTTGTGCAGGAGCAAAGAGGGTGAGTGAAGCTGGCAGCTTGGCTCACAGATGCTCTTATGTTTTTCATCCCTCCCCCCACCCTTTTAATTTCTATTTAAATCTAGAAAGGCATTCATTTGTGACTCTCCCTGTATTTTGGAAATGAAAGGCTGAGTGTGGCCCAGTAAATTTGAGGGAGCTTTGAGGCAACTTGGTAGTGAATTTTCAGGGAGTTTGAAGGCAACATGATATTGAATTTTGAGGGAGTTTGGAGGCAACATGATAGGGAATGACTTGAGGGCCAGCAGAGCAGGAATCTGCATACATCCAGCTTTTGTATACTTGGGGTACATGCCTGTTTACCAACTCACATGCTTTCTATTGGTGCTGGTTTTTGATGGGGTAGATTAAGACTTACCTTCTTCACTGAGGAGTTCTCTCTCACAATACAGTGTTAAAATTTTTGTCTCAGTAAGAACAGTTATGTTTTAATAGTTTATAAGCCTTGAAGAGTCATATTCTAAAAATAGTCTAGAAAAATCTAAAGTAATATTCTAAAGTATTTCCTGCAAATTGAAAAAACAAAACACAAATATTCTAGACATTATGATTTTTTCATTTTATGTAAATATTGAAATACACATTATGGGGGTGTGTGTGTGTGTGTATGTATAAATATGAATGCATTTTTTTGTGTTTAAGTATGAATCTTTGTTCTCCAGGAAGTAGCTGAACTCTTCATCAATTTTCATTTTATTTTTCTTGCTATGATATCACAAATCTCTTTCCCTCATCAGAATGTAAGGCTTATGAGTAAAGAACTTTCCTATTCATTCTCTGTAATGTCTCTGGTGCCTACAAGAGCATATATTCAATACTGTCTCAAGTATAGAGTAAACCTAGACTTTATACAACTAACAAACATGAGGTTAAAAATAACTGCTTTTAAAGAACAATAGAGACACTGTATAATAGTTCTAGAATTTGAATTGGGAGTTTGCTTAAAAAAAACAACTCACATTCTTGGTAGTTTTTAGAGAAATTTTTGACTGTGAATCTGAGTTGAGCCTAAGAATCTGCATTTGTCCAGCAGGCTCCCACCTGGTCTCCCACCCTGCCACCCCCACAAATGATTTTGAGTCAGTTGATTTGTTGAACAACACTTCAAAAAACACAGCCTTAGTATCTGCTTTTTATTTATATGTACTGAATAATATTCTGAATTAGTAACTTTTGTTCTACTTTGTGCTAAATTTACTCACCAAAAATACAGTATTAGAAGGCATTTTAGGCTTCGTTCATCTCTTTCTCCCTTAGTTTAGAAACACAAGGGTTTGGCCATCGATTATAAAGAGTCTTCCACTTATTGACTGAAGATTAAGAGTTGGAGTTGACTGACATCAGGAAAAGGGACCGGGATACAATGTGATTGTCCAGGTTGGGGAGAGAAAAAGAACTAGTGGATCTGTCTGGAGACAGCAGAGAGAGAAGGAATGAGATTTGAATTAAGAGCAGAAGGGAACAGAAGTGGGTGGAGACAGATCCATTCCGTGTACCTAAGACAGGAAGGCCATCAGGAGATCTAGTGATGGAAATAAGGAAAGGAGATGTCACCAGCTTATGGGCTTCCAATGAATGCCAAAGAGTGAAGCTACGTCTTGGGATTTAGCTAGAAAGGATCTGGCATCCCCAACAAACCAAAAATAAGGAAAATGGCTGAGCTAACATAACCGTGAAACAGATTGGAACTAAAAAATAGGTTTGTGTACTGTAACTTGCTAAGTTGGACTTTGTGACTAAGCTGACTTAGTGTGTACATTAGGCTCTGAAATATTTTACACTCTGGAAAAGAACTCTTTTTATTTTTATTTATTTATTTTAGAAATGGCTAGCTGACATAGACAAAGGTATGGACCAGGAGCATGAAGGTGAGACTGTGGTTGAAAAATTGCCTCATAAAAAGAAAAATCTCCTTTGACCTTGAGAATGACACTGATAAGTAGTGAACAGGGAAATTTTGTGTGTGTGCCTCAGGTGTTAACAAGTAGCTCTCAAGAAAGTACTAATTGAGCACCTGAATGGATGACTGATGACTCAGGACGTTCTTGCCTAGAAGCTGTGGGTAGGTGTACAAAACCATTTTTCAAAATACACTTACAATTTTTTGCTCATTCCGTTCACTATTTAAATAGTCCAGATGATTCCAGTAACTAGCTATGTGAAATTGAATGAAAAATTTAACCTCGGCATGTCTTAGGGACTCTTATTTTAGGGAAATGCATATTGCTTTTATTTTGGTAGAAATGGACACATTCATACCAAAATGACAGAGATATATTCTAGTTCTACAATTTAATGTTAAAATAAATTCTGAATATAAACCAAAGTCACTTTTTAAAGTTTTTCTTTTCTTTTTTGAGACAGGGTGTTGCTGTCTTACCCAGACTGGAGTGCAGTGGTGCGATTACAGCTTACTGCAGCTGCAAACTCCTGAGCTAAAGCAATCCTCCTGCCTCAGTCTCCAGAGTACTTGGGGCTACCACAGGTGCATACCAGCACGCCCAGTTATTTTTTAGAAAACTTTTTAGTAGAGGAGAGGTCTCTCTATGTTGCCTAGATTGGTCCTGAACTCCTGTGATTCTCCCACCTCAGCCTTCCAAAGTGCTGGGATTATAGGTATGAGCCACTGTTCCTGGCAAAGGTACTTATTAATAGAACATTAATTTCACATTATAAGGCACATTGATTCAGAATTCTTGCCCTCAAGGTCTTGTAGTCAAGTACAAATAACATAGACTCCAAACCTTATTGTGGTTCTGCAGTCTAGAACCAAGAATTAAAATTGTTCATAAAACATTCCAAATGGGAGAAAAGAGAAATTGTCTTGGACTTGATTATGCATAAGAAATTGTCAAAACACATGGAATGAATGAGCACATTCCCATTGGACACAAGTATGGGAACTGCAAATGTAAGGAGTAATTGTTTAAGTAAATACAAAACAATCCCCCCAACCAAGTGTACCATCTGTGTGACCTGGGCGTTGAAAGCAGCTAACAATATCCTAGATAAGGTGAAATACATTCAGCACCTTCCTATTCTCTTTTCAACTGGGTTTCAGTAGAATCTTCATTTATTGTGCAAATGCTCAATACTTTTTGCCAAGTACTATGCTGATGGGACATCAAGAAAAATTAGACAGGATTCAGTCTTCCAGGAGCTCACATGTAGAGAGCTATATTGTGAGGTAGAAAGGTTCAGAGAAGGTGGTATTGGAGCTCACATGGAGGTAATGTCATATCTGCCTAGGGCAGGCAGTCATGACTTTGTGGAAAAGGAATAGGACTTGAGCTGGACCTGAGTATAGATAGGTGGAGTTTGACAATCAGAGGTTGGGGAGCTGGCATGAATTCTAGACAGAGATTCTAGTAAGACTGAAGATAGAAAATAGCAGGTCATATTTAGGACTGACCAATGAGTAACTTGGTTTGTTTAAACCAAATGGGTCTAAGAATAGGCATAGTTAGAAAAAAAAGTTGAGAAGATATTTGACTAAATAAATTGACCGAGCAACAACATTTAATTTGTAGTCTAGAAACCTGGGGAGCAGTAAAATGAGGGGAGGGAACATGCTGAAAAAGATTTGGTAAAAAGATTGCCCAGGCATTTTTCTGTAAAGTGTGAGTTTCAAACTCTCTAAGAAGGGTATGACGAGCAACACAGGTGAGTGAACTGAGCTGGGTGGAGGCAGATGGTCACTGCCAGCAGACTCTTGGCCTGCATGTCAGCAAAGTGATAGAGAGTGGGCATAAATGTGGCCAAGCAGAGGAAACCTATTCCTTTGGAAGAAGGCAGCCGCTATGTAGCTCTAGCCTCTGGTTGCCTCGTGAAAACTGAGGTCCAGGGCGGTCAAATACTCAAGAGAAACTGGAAGTTCATATTTTATGTTGGCAACAAATTCAAGTTTAAAAAACTAGTGGACCTCAGCATTGTGTGGGCCAAACAAAATAGACCTGCAAGAAGTTGTCTTGAGACCTTTTATGATAGCTAGAAGTCTTAAAAAAAAGATGGAATAGGGAGAGGGCTCACGTTCTAAAAGAAATGAAAGCACAGCATTGCTAGGAATAGCTAAGACCCACGTGGAAAACCCACAGCTTGTTTGATTATTTGTTCAATGTCTGCCCCTGCAGACTGCAAACACCTAGAGAGCAGAGACCCTCCCAGCTTTGCTCTCCAGTACTCAGCACAGTGCCTAACATAACATGAGCCTGTAGTATTTATTGAATGGACATTTTTCTTATAAATTTACTATTATAGCTATTACAGCTAATGAGAAATGCTAGATTCTATATTTTCTTTGAGTTATTGATGTGTGTATACTTACATTAATGATTTGTAATTTTATCACATTGATATATGCTTAGTATACACCTCTTTCATTTCCAGCAGAATCCTTTCATATGCACTATCACAAGATTCTCATAGTTTACAGCCTAAACCATGTAGAATCTATGAACCAGTTGTGATCATGATGCTCCTTTAATCAAAACGCTTTCAGTGACTTCCCATTCCCTACTGAGTAAAGTCTAAATTCAAAATAACCCCAAATTACTTCCAGGATCTGGCTCTTGAATGTTTCCTCAGATCTATTTTTTTTTTTTTTCTGCTTTCCAATCTCAGAATAAGTGAGTAGATGAGAGACTCTTGGTTGCTGAAAGCCTTTTCAGAGAATTCTTAGTGGATACTTGTTTATAGTTGATACTGGTCACAGCAAGACACCTGAGACAAATTCGTAGGCTATGCTACCAGTTGTCAAAAAGACTCATGTTAAGGTTTAATGTTATCAACTTAAATATGTATGTTATCGTTGCCATTCTAAACTTGAGTTGTGCTTGATCGCTTTTTGTAGGTATAGGGCCTCATAAAAAAAAACATACATTATTTTAAAAAAAGTTTGTTAATGCTCAGAGTTTGCTTAGTCAAACACTTTTGTTTGGTTTTATGGCTAAATATTCTATTAGTAAATGCTATAGGCGGTATTCACATAATGGAAAGAATAGCTGCAAACTTTATAGGAGTAAAGTGTCTTTTATTTTCTAGATGTTCTTGTACTCATTTTACTCTATGTTTTAGGATAGTGTTTCTAGAAGTGTGGGCTAAGGGACACTTACATTAGAATAACTCAAATGCTTGTTGAAAACAGATGTCTAGATTATACCATAAGTATATTGTGTATCTCGTGGGGATTATGCTTAAGATTCTGATTTTTATAAAGCTTCCCAAGTGGTCCTGATGCAAATTAAAGATTCACTTTTCGAGGGCATGTGGTCAAGCTAGAGATGGTACTGAAAATTATCAGTGGGTGGTCCCCCTCACTTTCTTTCTCTGTACCAGTGAGCAACCAGTTCTGCAAAACTGCTACCCCCTGAAGTTTAGCTGGGGAATATTCGTGCAAACACCTGCATACCAGATGGGCACATCTATATAGCTTGTGCTGCTGATCCAACTTGGCACATGTCATGTGCCGCTTGCTTAATTCAGAGTGAACTGGAAGCATGATGAGGATTTCATGCTGAAATCTTGAGCACATGAGAGTCATTTTCTTCCCTTTTTTTTGTTCTTTTCTTTTGTTCCCTTTGCTTATCTTGATTTGCAGTCATTTTCTTTTTCATGATCAAGCATGGCAGCGATACTGAAACCAATGAGTAAACAACTCATCTAGTTGAAAGCATTGCTGTGTGAGTAGTAGTCACTTCATACATGGAACCTCAAGAAGATGGTGGTGCTTTTTGCTGGGATAGTTAGACTTTTTAAAAAAATGGGTCCAATTTTCTGTTAAAACTATTGAACAATCAACTACTGAATAAAAGTATGCATTAAAAAGTATGCATAAAAATATGCATAATCAGGCTGGGTACAGCAGCTTACACCTGTAATCTCAGCACTTTGGGAGGCCGAGGTGGGAAGATTGCTTGAGCCCAGGAGTTTGAGACCAGCTTGGGCAATATAGTGAGACCTTGTTTATACCAAAAAATAAAAATAAAAATAAATTAGTTGGGTGTGGTGGTGCATGCCTGTAGTACAAATTACTAAGGAGGCTGAGGCAGAAGGATCACCTGAGCCTAGGAGGTTGAGGCTGCATTGAGTTGTGATCATGCCACTGCACTCAAGTCTGGGTGACAGAGTGAGACTCCCATCTCAAAGAAAAGGAAAACAAAGCTTAACTACATGAAAATGATATCTGAGGATAAAATAATTATATTTCTTTTCTGTTTTTACTTTATTTTATTTTTTCTAATGCAAGTAACCTAAGTATCATATAAATACGTACTCTCAACCTCCATAATGAAATACCAGGAATAGGTCATATGAATCTTCCAGTCAGGAAAGTATGGGATACATCTTATTTTCTTTTTCTCTTCAACTGTACTTTCCCCCCCTTCTATTCTTTTTTTCCATTACTAGATCTAGAGGAAGTATACTTCACTGTAGGATGGAAAGAAATAGTAACAGCCTATTGTTGGAATCAAGGATGCCCTTTATTAGAGGATCACAGTCACAGATGGGTAAAGAGGAGGAGGGAGGAGTGCTTGTTGTTTAGCTCTAAAGAAGAAGTTGCTAACTGTCAAAAAGGGAAAATGAGACTTTCCACAATACTTTTAAAAAGGACCATAATAAGACATTCTGATAATTAGAATGAAGAAGCAAAGCAGTGTGTGTGTGTGTGTGTGTGTGTGTGTGTGTGTGTGTGTGTGTGTGTGTGTGTGTGTGTGTGTGCGCGCGCGCAATAGGGATATACAGATGGTGCTTTTCTAATACTATTCAAGGCACTCTTCTAAGTGGTTTGACTGCACTGGTTTCTTGAACTTTATAAAAACCCTACAAGGCAGGGCTCCTCCATTTTATGGATGAGTAAATTGAAGCTTCTAAAGGTTCATTAAGTTGCCCCAGGTTACACAGTGGCAGAGCTTCAATGTGAGTTCGGGGAGTCTGGTTACAGGGTTTCTACTTTATACCACCACCCTATAACTACTGGAAGAGGCAGTGCAGAGAAGCGCTGGTTGGTAGAGATTAGTGAATTCTGCTAAAGAAAAGATGATCTGGAAACATCCTCAAGAGAAAGCAATTTTTTTTTTTGAATTGGAGTCTCATTCTGTCGTCCAAACTGGAGTGCAGTGGCATGCTCCCGGCCACTGCAGCCTCGATCTTCTGGGCTCCGGCGATCCCTCCGCCTCAGCCTTCCAAGTAGCCGGAACTACAGGCGCACGCTATCATGCCCGACTAGTTTTTGATTTATTGCAGAGACGAGGTCTCGCAAAGTTGCCCGGGCGGGTCTCGAACCTACGGGCTCGGGCAATCCACTCCCCTCGGCCTCCCAAAGTGCTGGGATTACAGGCTGAGGCAATGAGCCCGGCCAAGAAAGCAATTTGACAGTTAGTATGAATGGACTGACCAATTGGACTGGCATAAAGAAAAGGAAAACTCCCCAAGACACCATTATATGGTTAAATCCGCCCTTGATGGAAAGTGTGGTATAGAAGAAAAAAGGCAAGAGCAGTCAAATTACTGCATGACATTGGTGCTGGTGTTGTCCAACAGTTTTGCTGTAAAGTTCAGTTGGCAGACGAATGTGCTGAATAAAGGTGAATAAACCCGAGTGATCTCCACCAGGTCTGTCTGCGGCTGTTCAAACTCAGCGGAATACGTTGCAGTTCATCTCCTTGCTTGCTAAACTGGGATAAAAATGCTGAGCATTTGTCAGTCACTTGAAAAACGCCTCTTAAAGAGACAGAGCCTGCAGCTGACCTCTTGTCCTCTCCAGGAGACTGCTGGCAAGATCTACATCATTGTTTGCTCCTGCTATTTTACTGCTCCCCTGCAATATTGCAGTCTGTGGCGAGTTGAACCATGGGCCCGGAGCTGCGGCACATGTAAATGAGCAGCTAGTCAATCTGCAATGCTGAGTTGCCCAGGCTGATCGCAGCAGCCTTCACAACAGACCCAGCTGTAGAGCCCCAGCAGGAATTTCCTATTTGGAATTCTTTTTTCTTGCCACAGCAAAATGTCTTAGAAATCTGTCTTGTGTGTGCTAGGTGTGGTGTGTGCAAAATGCCGGGTTACCACTGTATTCATTGAAGTTCCCATCAAAGGGTTTTATTATCCTCCCAACATAACCACTGCTCATAGCTGGCACACACATGTTTTCATCTGGTTCCTTAGCTAGGGGTGGGAACATCTTTCTGGGATATGCCGTAACAGTCATTTCAAGGGTGAGAGGTAACACTCCTCATTTCTCTTTCCCAGATCTTTATCTGTTGTTGCCTTTTCCAAGATTCTTTTAAAAATTTTTTCCCCAGCCGGGCTCGGTGGCTCAGCCTGTAATCCCGCGCCTTTGGGAGGCTGCGGTGAGTGGATTGCCTGAGCCCGAGGGTTCGAGACCTGCCTGGGCAGGGAGACCTCATCTCTACAATAAATCAAAAAATCAGCCGGGCGTGGTAGCGCGTGCCTGTAATTTGGCTACTTGGAAGCCTGAGGCGGAAGGATCGCCGGAGTCCAGCAGCCTTCTCAGAGCAGCAGTGAGCCTCATGGTCAGGTCATTTGCAGGAATGGCAAACAGGCTTAGCATGGTGCTTGTTCATGTGACTTACCAGTCAATAGTTTTCTCTGTCTTAGAAAAAAAAAAAACCTTTGCAGCCTATATGAAAGACATGCCTAGCACTGTTCACATTAGCCAAGATATGTAATCAACCTAAATGTCCGTCAACAGATGGGTGGATAAAGAAAGTGTGTTGTATGTACACAATAAAATACTATTCAGTTGTAAACAAGAGTGGAATCCCATCGTTTGTGGCAATAAGGATGAAACTGGCGGACATTATTATGTCAACTGAAGTAAGACAAGCACAGGAAGAAAAATATAACATGTTCTCACTCATATCTGGGAACTAAAAAAATAATGAGCTCATAGAAGCAGAGAGTAGAATTGTGGTTTTTAGAGGTTGGGAGAATTAGGGGAATGGTAGGGGAGGAAAGAATACGGAGAGGTTGGTAAATCAATAGAAAAGTATAGCTAGACAAGAGCGATGAGTTCTGGTGTTCTACAGCTCTGTTGGGTGACTGTAGTTGGCAATAATTTATGGCATACAAGGGGAGACCCAAAAAACCTGGAATTTATTTATAACAAATTGCGTTTATTCTTATATGTTTAAACCTCAGTCACCTTCAAAGTACTCTCTGATGCAATAACCAATTGAGACACTTTCCACTGCTCATAATAGTTTTTGAACTTCTCTGTTTTGATGTCTTTTAGTACTTCTACTGTTTTTTGTTCCACCTCTTTCACATCAGCAACACATTTCCCTTTGAGGACTTTTTTAATCTGGGAAAAACAAACAAAAAATAGTGGCTTGAGATAAGAAAGGTGAATTGGTAAAGAGGGAGGGTAGGGCCCATGGGTCATGCCGTTTTTGGTAAAAAATTGTTAAACACTCAACACAGTGTGGGCAGGTGTGCTCATAAATCACCCATTATGAAATGGGCAAACATGTTGAAAGATGCTCCCCCTTTCCCCCCAAAAAATCACTGAATCTGAACACAACCTCTCACAACAATGCTAGCTAGTACACTGATGCCAACGGGTTCCTAGAACACTTACTTAGTGGGGAAAGCCTTTATTACAAAAGCCCTACCCTCCAAAAATTAATTTCATGCTTTTTGTGTTTTCTTGGTTTCCCCTTATAAAATTATTACATGTCACCTAAAAATAAAAGAAAAAAAAAGTCATGCCTGGACCTCTGTACCAAAAGAATAACTGTTGGAAAAAAGAAGAAATCGGGAAGAGAGGGAAACAGAAAGAAGAAAGAACTCCTGGCTTTGTATCTCATATCTGTTTTCACTGGTGGGAACATGCTTTCATAGCTCTCAAAAATAAAAATGTCACTGGGATCTATAAGCCAATCATAGGCTCTTATTTTGTTCTTTCTCATATTACGGAAAGTTTTGGAGTTTTTGGAGGCCAAACCAGAATTCAAAGTTCTAGAATATGTGTCATTCTTGAGTTAATGTGAAAAATCCAACTCAAACTAACTTATTGAGTTGTTGATTTATGTTATCTAAAGTAGGGAAACTGTCATGGACAATACATAAACAAATGGGTGTGGTAGTGTGTTCCAATAAACCTCTATTTACAAAAGCAGTTTGCAGTCCAGATCTGTTCTACAATGCCTACTCCAGTTATGTGATATGAGGATGCAGTTACACTGGACCCACATCTCTCTATCCAATGCTATAAAACCCAGATAGTTCTATTGCATTTGCAATGGCTGGGTGACCCCATCAATGATCTAGCACAGGAATAGCTAATGAGCTGTATCTCATCTGTTACCTCTAAACAATTGATAGAGAATGCCTGTATACCTCTGTTCAGAAGGATTCTGAGACTGTGTCAGACTAAGTAGAAAAATATGTCATAATCAATTAATAATGTTTAACAGTCACAGAGGGGAATGTGGTAGGTAGTACATACATCATGTTTTTATCATTTCTGTCTTAGAATGTAGGACTGATATGGCCTTCTCTCCTTTCACACACACAGAGACTTCTCTGTGCTCTAGGGCCTCAAAGGTTTTTCTAACTTGATTATTCTCAAGAACCTAACAAAAATCCAATGTTGGCTAAGGTGAGACCCAATGCAATTGCTCAATTGTTCCATTAAAAAAAATTTTAGTACAGAAGTGAGAAGATCACTTATTATCAGGTGAAATTAATCAGGATTTCGGAATAAGATATTGTACTTATTACTCTTTGGTATATGACATGAGCTGGCAATGTAATATGCCGTGTTTTTTAAAGTCTCTCTTTAGTGCTCCGTGATTTTTCATATGCTGCATATTTATTTATCTGTGGGATACTCTCACTAACCTTCCTAACTAACTAGTTTATTTTCCTTTCTTGGAGAAGGCCAGAGCCACTTTGAAAGGCACCAGGAAGAGGGAAGGAACCGAGTGAGCTGTTTTAGAGTCTTGCCTACAGAGAAGCAAGCACCACCTGCAGCTGTGCCATAAAACAAATGGTGCTTCTTGAAAACATCATCATTGGGAGGCAGTTGGCAGCTGTTAAAATTGGATAACCATTACTCAGTGTCCAAAGAGAAGGGCATTTTAACCATTAGTCTCTCCAACTTGATATTTAATTACCCTGAAAAAGAAGAAAAATATGAAATTTCTCTTCAGAATTCCTTATGAGTCATACCCAAAGTTTCGCAAAACAAATTTATTGCAGTTGTCTCAACAGTAGCTGTGTAAGCAGACAACGCGGCAGCAGTAAACTCATAGTTCCTTTTAGTTGAGTTTGGCTTTCACCAGTGTGACAATCAATTGCATATTATTGAACTTTCCTTAAATAATTGAATAAAAATTATATATGTATATGTACTACAATTCTTTTTAAATATTAATTTAATTTCTTTATTTAGTTTTGAGTCGAAGTCTCACTCTGTTGCCCAGGCTGGAATTCAGTGGCGTGCACACTCACGGCCACCTCAGCCTCGGCCTGCTGGGCTCAGGCGATCCTTTCACCTCAGTCTTCCAACTAGCTGGAACTACAGGCACACGCCACCAAGCCCACCTAATTTTTTTTTTTTAATATTGTAGAGATGAGGTCTCGCTAAACTGCCCAGGCTGGTCTGGGCATGGGGCCAGGTGTGGTGGCTTACACTTATAATCCCAGCACTTTGGGAAGCTGAGAGGGTTGCCTGAGCCCACGGGTTAAATATTTCTTATGAACTAGATTAGAAAGCTTTTACCCATCAAAGAATAAGGTGTGTGATATGAGAAACACTTGAGGATAAAAAAGAAAAGAGGAAGGTTGAAACAGAGGTTCTTTTCTCAGTCTAGCTTCGGGAAGAATTTTGTAAATTATTTGAAATTGTATCCAAAATTTTGCATTTTTCTGTGTCTGTGTGTGTGCATATGAGAGACATATTTTGGGGTTAAGTATTTGCCTTTCCATTGAGAATCACTGACCTACAGGTTGAAGTCTTGTCCAGAAAGGGTAGCCTGAATTGCCAGGTCCAGCCTAAGGACTGGGAAAGAGTAGCGGCAAAGGTTAAATGGATACTAACTAAGGAAAATATTTTGTACTTTATAAGTTTGCTCAGGGGCAGCTCTGATCATGGCTACTTGATTTTAGGTTCTGGAACCAAAGAGAAACAATGGTAGCCAAGGAAGGCTTTTCTTGGAAATCGGTGACTTATGACTGCTTCCCTCCTTCTCTGTTGTAAAAAGAACAGCTGGCACACCCTGGAGAGGCCCTGACAGTGAACGATAGCCCAAGGACAAGGCACCGGCTGAAAGCCAGCTTGGCTGCAAATTAGAGTATAATGGCAGAGTGGCTTCTGCTGCGAAGCGATTTGCATCAGAGCCTACTGACAATGCATGTTCCATAGGGCAGACATTTGTAAGGGCAGGAAACCAGAAATACTTCATTTCTAAATAATTTACAAGAGGATTTGCCAAATAAAAAGGAACAGAAAAGATGGGGGACTTACCACTGTTTAGGTTATGTTACTTAAAATACTCATTTTGTACACAAGGAAAATTTACATTTAACCTTCAGTAGATCTATCTCAAATTCACCTCCATATGTTTGCTTGTTGCCCCTTCAGTACTCCAACAGTGCTTTGCCCATAGTTTCAGTATAGAGCTATATAAATGCAGTGCTTAGACATGTATTTCATTAAGTGATGTACTTAGAGTGGTTAGATATGTTTTTCCAAAGATCAAGTCACTATGCGTTTTACATCGACACTCTGGGATTTTAAGCATCTTATGAAAATATATAATCAAATCTTTAGATGTTTTAAGAAATGTACAAATGACTGAACCTTGTAGAAGAACTCTGACAATGTAAAGGATCAGAGGAAAGATCCAGTATGAGCTAACTGATATTCTGTGATAATGGATCCAGAAAATGCACACAAAGGAACACGTGTTACAACTATCAGCAAGATGATATGCTTTATTGGGCATAAGATGAACTTATCAAATACACCATACTATTTTATTAATGTAAGCATAAAAATCTGCTAAATGGCTTATAAATACACAGTAACTTGATATGATCAGTGTATCTTTTCCATCTGATGGTGAGCTTCTTTTCTTTTTTTTTTAATTTTAGATTCAGAGAGTCAAAGTGCATATTTGCTACACGGGCATATTGCATACTGGTGGGGATCAGAGTTTGGGTGTTTCTATTCCACAAATAGTGAACATTGTACCTAATACGTAGTCTTTGAATCCTCGACTCCACTCTCCACCTGTCTTCCTTTGGTGTCCACAGTGTCTATTATTTTCATTTTTATGTTCTCATTGTTTAGCTCCCACCCATGAGTGAAAACGTGGTGTTTGATTTTCTGTTGCTGAATTAGTCCTAGTTAGGCTAATGGCCTCCAGTTCCAGTCATGCTGCTGTAAAGGACATAATTGCTTTCCTACTTTTTTTTTTTTTATGACTGTGTGGTATTCCATGGTGTATGTGTATCACATTTTCTTTATCCAGTCAAATAGTTGATGGCCACTTATGTTGGTTCCATGACTTTGTTATTGTGTATCTGATGGTGAGTTTCATGGAAGTAGAGACTTTATCTTCTTTTTTTTTTTGAGTTGGAGTCTCACTCTGTCGCCCAGACTGGAGTGCAGTGCCCACTTCCGACCACTGCAGCCTCGCCTGCTGGGCTCCGGAGATCCTTCCGCCTCAGCCTTCCGAGTAGCCGGAATTACAGGCGTGCGCTACCACGCCCGGCTGATTTTTTGATTTATTGTAGAGATGAGGTCTCGCTGCCCAGGTGGGTCTCGAACCCGTGGGCTCAGGCAATCCACTCACCTCAGCCTCCCAAAGGCGCGGGATTGCAGGCTGAGCCACTGAGCCCAGCGACTTTATCTTCTTTTAACAGTCTCCAAGTGCTTAGCTGGACAGTTATCCTACGGGAGAAATTGGATAAATGGCTTGTTTTTTTAAATAAAATTTAAACATTTAAATTCCTTTTAAAAACATTAACATTGTTTGTCATCAGAATGATCCTACCTACTGTCCTTCATTTCTTATTTTCCCCATGCTTACCTCCTACCCTACTCATGACTGCCTTATGAATCACATAGGGGCACTTTCTCTCTGCTCTTTCCCTTCCATAAACTGCTCATACCCATGTACCTCAGCACAGCTTAAGTCACACATATTCCATGAGGTCTCATCTGTCTGCCCTTTGTGTTTGAATTCCTTCTCCTCTGTATAAGTTAGAGCTCTTAATATTTCCACTATTTTGCTTATTTGAGACTCATTTTCCTATCAGCACTGTGCCAGAAGGAACCATGCTTCAAAAAGCTACACTTCTGTATTCTATATTTGCCGAGCACACACTGGGCACTTGATAGGGAGCTTTACTGGAAAGCAGAAGGAATCTATCACTGTGACCTATGAGATGCATAAAAGGTCTGAGAGTGTGTCAGGTGTGTGGGGATCTAGACTCGAGATTTTCTCAGAATTTGGGGTAATTTTACCATTTTCAGAGCATTCACGTCTATGGAGATTTGTTAAAGCCCAAACGTAGGTCCCTGGATCTAATGTCTCTCGTGGGGATCACACGTTTTGCTAGGCTTTCCATTTATTTTTTATGTTAACAGCCGAAGCCTCAGAGTCTAAATATTACAATTATTTTGGTTTCTTTTACGTGGTTACAGCATTTAGCTTTTCTTTCTCCCTAGGACATTGGTTAGTAACAAGTAGGTTAATAGCAATACACAGATTTATTTAGTAATTTTTCTATCATTATAAAACTCCTTTTTGACATCTCAACTTTTAGGTAGAGAATTTAAATAATAAAATTGTTCCTGTATTTTCATCTGGCATTTACTACTTTGAAGTATTTTCAGCACATGGAATACAAACAGTAAAAATTTTGAATTGTGCATTGTGCTAGCTTTTTACCCCTTTCTATGGCTTTTCAAAGGAACTTAGTTTACAGCTCTATAGATTAGCGTTCACTAAAAAAAATTTCTATTTTTGTCAATTAAAAATAAAAAACAAGCTGAAAACCTGTTCTATAAATTCTAGCTTTTCTGTCCTGTGACCTCTACTTTGGGAATAAGAAAGACTACGCCCTTCTGAAACTGTAGAATATTTTTCTACAGTTAAGCCATGATATAGCATTAGTGAACCTTGTTTCTATGAAAACACCAAATAGTCTATTGGAAGAATAAAGAAAGGCAAGATTCAAGATCTATCCCAGTTTGATAGTATTGTTCTATGTGGTGGTGGCTTGCTAATAGCTTTATTATTAAGCCATGTAAGCAAAAGAAAGCACTACAGCTTAGAGGGAGCTCGGACGGATCTGCTTTCAGCATGTAACTAAACCAGTGTGTAGAAACAAGTAATTAAAAGGACACAAAGCCCGTAATCAATTGTGCACCAGTTATCTTTGATTGCTCTTGCAAAGGACAAATTACACACAAGCCTCTTGCAAGCCTGAAGAAAAAGAGGTTCTATTATCTTCTTTTTGAAATCATTTCTCCGCAGAGACAAGGGCATCCCTATTCCAGATCTCTTGGTTTAATTAAAAGGACACAAACATCAGATGATGTTGAGGCATATCGAATGTTTCCCTGACAGTGCAAAGGAGTGAAAGGGGGAGGGGGGTAGGGAGGGAGTGGGGCACAAGGGCGGGGGTTGGTTGGAAGAATTTCTTTTCCATAAAGACTGGCCTTTTTTACTCTGACCATCTGTTTTCTCATGGTGAAAAGCCCCATTGCTGGTATCCTGGCATAGCTTTGCATGTCTTTGTGCTTGAGGGACATTCAATCTTGCATCTGATACACGCTGATCTGTGACACTTCCCAACAAATGAGGCTTTGTTCAAACAAAGAGACTCCCTGATAGGAACTGTAAACTTGGAGCTTGATATCCTGTAGGAAAGGCAGGCTATGGCTGAGCTGGCACAGGAAATGCTCTCTGTAATGCAACAGAGCTGAAGGAGGTCACACCCCCATGCACACATAAGTTCTTTCAGATCTTCCCAGGCCTCCTCTCATCTCTGTCTCCTCTTTAGATGGGCCGCTCCGAAGCACAGCTGCATTTGGACCTGGCCAGGATGCGACCCATCTCCATTACAGGCTGAAGCTTACTCTTCACAACCTTGGCATCTATTTGTACAGTTTCTCCATTTTACAAAGCACTCTCACAATCATTAATCCACTTGATACAATACCTTCATAAGGGCCAAATGTGATCACACTCAAGAGAATTATTTTGTGAATGCTAATGCCAATTGCCCCTTTTTTCTCATCTCCTCTTTCTATGTCTTCTCTTCATTCCTCTTTTTCTCTCTTGCCTTCACCCCAACAAATGACTTCAAATTTGAAATTCTGAACTTCAACTTCATCTATCTTCTTACCATGTGATGCTTCCTTGGTTCCTGAGTGCTTAGATGTGGACTATGGAACAGAAAATGTATAATTAGCTGCTGAGTATAGATTGTGATTTAGGCAAAGTGGCAGAAAAGGCCCTCACTCAGGAAAATACTATTTGTTCTTTCAAGTTATGATCTAGAATCCTGTTGGAATGTAAGCTTCCTTAGAAGGAATGTCACTTAAAAAAAAAATGCTGTTTCCTCTCCTTGGCAAACTCCTACACACTCAAGACAAAGCTGAGGGGGGACTTCTATGGCAGACATTCTTTGCCTCCTTTAGGAATAGTTAATTGTTTCTTCCTTTGTGTTCCTACCCTACTTTGCTCCTAACTCAGAGCCAGTATGTAGCACATTGTAGTCAGTTATTTGTTTATATATCTATCCCTCCTACTAAGCTGTGAACCACAGTGCAGAAATGGTGTATTTATTATTCATTCTTGCACATTTCCAGTATTTCATCAAAGACCTGACCCATAATCAGATACCGGCAACAGTATGTTGAATAAATAAATTTAATTGGTTAAACACTGATATGGTTGGGAGGGAAGAAACAGGAAAAAAAAAAGTAGAGAAGGGAAAACTAACTTCACTCATGTCTACATTTTTCCTTGGCCTGACCAGTCATTTGGCTTTTGGTTACTTATCACTTTGACAGTGTGGAGTTGTGTTTGATTCAGGACTTATCTGACACAGTTTCTCAGTTTTTGGATTAGTACTTTTTTACAAAGATACTTGAGTTACAGAGAACTTAAGGAACATATAAAAATTATGGTTTTGATTACTTAGTGGACCTATTACCAAATATAAGGGCTTTGGGACCCAATAGGGACCCGGGGTTACAGAAAAGAAAATTTGTGTCAAGAGTATCCAAATTGGAAAAGAAAAAGTTGAGTTATCCCTCTTTGTGGACAACATGATCCTATACCTTGAAAACTCAAGATAATTTGTCAAGAACTTGCTTGCACTGACAAAAGTATCAGGGTATAAAATAAATGTACAAAAGACAGTCACATTTCTATACACCAAAAATAAACAGACAGAAATCCAAATGAAAAGCACAATCCCATTCACAATAGCCAAAACCAACCAAACAAACAAAAAAACAAGAAATACCTTGGTATCTTCCTAACCAGAGAAGTGAAAGACCTTTACAATGAAAACTACAAAACACTGCCCAAATAAATCAAAGAAGACAAAACAAATGGAAAAATATTCCATGTTCATGGATTGGAAGAATTAACATTTTTTAAGATGTCCATCCTACCAAAGGCAATCTATAGATTCAATGCAATACCCATTAAATTACCAATATCATTCTTCTCACACTGGAAACAACAATACAGAAATTCATATGGAAGCATAAAAGACCACGAATAGTCAAAACAGTCCTTAGCAAAAAAACAAAGCAGGGGATAACACACTCCCAGACTTCAAACTCTACTATAAAGCTAGAATAATCAAAACAGCCAGGTATTTGTACAAGAACAGGCATACAGACCAATGGAACAGGATAGAGATTCTGGAAGCAAAACCTCAATTTCTTAACCAACTCATATTTGACAAAGCCTCCACTAACAACCACTGGGGAGAGGAGAACCTATTCAGTAAATGGTGATAGGAAAACTGACTGACCCAATGCAGGAAACTGAAACAGAACCCTTACCTATCTCCATACACAAAAATCAATTCTAAATGGATCAAAGACCTACATGTAAAACCTCAAACTATAAGAATTCTAGAAGAAAGCATAGGAAATACCTTTACAGAAAATGAAATAGGCAACCAATTCCTGATCAACTCTCCAAAAGCAAATGCCATAAAAAATAAGATAGACAAATGGGGCCTAATCAAACTGAAAAGCTTCTGCAAACAAGTGAAACCATCAAGAGAGTGGGATGACAGCCTACAGAATGGGAAAAATATTTGCCAGCTGTAAATCTGGCAAAGGCCTAACATCCAGGATCTGCAAGGAACTCAAATGTGCTGAAAGGAAAAAAGTAAACAACCCTATTAAAAAATGGGCAACAGATATAAATAGATACTTCACAGAAGAAGATATAAAAGCAGCTATCAGATACATGAAAAAAATGCTCATCCTCACTAATAATCAAAGAAATGTAAATTAAAACCACACTGAGACACCACCTAACTCTAGTCAGGATGGCCCTCGTCAATAACTCAAAAAACAACAGATGCTGGAGAGGATGTGGGGAAAGGGGTATACTTCTATACTGTTGGTGGGAGTGTAAACTAGTACAACTTCTGTGAAAAACACTGTGACAATTCCTAAAAGATATAAAAATCAACTTCCATACGACCCAACAACATTCCTCCTTCTGGGAATATACCTGGAAGAACTCAAATCACTCTATAAAGAAGATACCTGCACACGTATGCTTATTGCAGCATTATTCACAATAGCAAAAACATGGAACCAACTGTGCTGCCTATCTAAAGTGGACTGGATAAAGAAGATGTGGTACATTCACATGATGGAATATTATGCAGCCACAAAGAAAAACAAAATTATGAACTTTGCAGCAACTTGGATGGAATTAGAGTCTATAATACTCCATGATTTATCACAGAAATGAAGATTTGAGTATTACGTATACTCATTCATAAGTGAACCCTGAACATTTATCATAATACTGTAAGAAAGAATTGGCAGTAATGAGACACTGCCAGGGGAGGGAGGCACATAACATCAATAAGGGTACCCAAACTTACGTACCTAACCCTGAATTGTACCCCACATCTTTAAAATAAAAAATAAGGGGAAAGAAAACAAAAAGAAAATTTGTCCAGTGGAACACTTTAACTTAAAAATTTCTTAGGGACAGCGGTGAGCTGCAGAAAGGAGGATGGCTACAAACTGTCAATTTTACTTTTCAACTGACTTACTCAATACTTACGCCATTATTCAGCTTTTCCAAACCTTGATTTCTCTAGCTATGAAATGAGAATATTAACACTGGCATGCCTCAATGAGATTTTATGAGGATTAACTAATTGTGATTGTTATAACATTTAGGGATCATAAAGTACTGGATAAAATAATTAATATTCATAATTTTGAGACCAGATAGGATTTCAAAGGGTAACATTGGGTGG
Source organism: Cephalopachus bancanus (assembly GCA_027257055.1). NCBI lineage: Eukaryota > Metazoa > Chordata > Mammalia > Primates > Tarsiidae > Cephalopachus > Cephalopachus bancanus. The sequence goes on along the minus strand of JAPVLO010000024.1, from coordinate 6,256,723 downwards.
CAAGTTGCAATTGTATTGCATTTTTAAAGGATGTGGCTCAAACTCATTTTGCTCCATTTCTCATTCCTTTCCCATATAGCTAGTGACAATGTAACAGAAAAGTGATCAATTTATTCAAAAGCAACTTCTAAGTAGTAGTAGGTCAAAGGGTGGAGTACCTGTGCTGGCCTTGTTGTTACAGCCAGTTTGAATGTTATCATGCAAAACGCAGGAAAGGTGCTCAAAGATGGGAACAAAACAACTTTGGCTGCTGCCATCTCAGTTGCTCAGGTAAGCAATAGTTGAATCTATAAGATCTATAAGTGATTATTGAAATATGCAGACATTGTCACTGCTGTTATTTGAAGAGCGGTATTAAAGAATCAATTCTGCTGGCTGAGAAGTGAACACAACCAATGGATCTAGACTTTGCATATCAACCTGTTGAAATGCCAGAAATATCTTCAAAATGTGTTTTGAAAGATATGCCATGAAATCACAAAATTAATGTATCATCCCAGGGGAATAGAAATAAGTTTAATGTGACTCTAAGTATGAGTCTGTTTAAAGTAATATCTAACATGAACAAAGTGCTGCCTTTTCATTTAATAAGTTCTTTGTTCTGTGTTACTGCATTCATTGTTCTTAAATCCCCTATTGGAGGAATTAGAAAAGAGTTAATAACTCTAATACGAAGATGAGGAGCGTGAGGCCAGCCACATAAGTGACATTCCCTGTCTTTCCTCCAGTCCCGGTAACCTTTTTCCTTGGTATCAACAGAGCCCTCTGTTCTGATCAAGAATGTCAGATTTTTCCAAACTTGTTTATCTCATGTGGAAGGGGATTTTTTTAAATTAGTTGAGCTGTGGGAACAATTTTCCCAGCACTTTCAAGAAGAAATATTGATTTTCCTTTCACACTATTTTTCTGATTCCTTCCCTCTTTTCCATTTTTACTGTCAGCCCTGAAGGTCAAATCCTCATTACTTAACTTACTATAGCAATAATTCTCAATCTTGGCAGCACAACAAAATCTCTCTAGTAGCTTTAAAAATATACCAACGTCAGAGATTATGATGCAATTGGTCTCGGATGGGTCCTGAGCACTGAGATATTGAAAGGGCCCCTGTTGATTCTATAGTGTGTCAATAGTGTGGCCAAGGAATGAAATCAAGGACCATAAGCTTTCCTCTGCTTAGTCCATGCTGCAAACCACTCACATAGGTTCAACTTGATAGCTATTATAATAACTGGCTCCTTTTCGATCTTACTAAAAGCATATCTTACCTCTAATTTTCCTCTTTCTGTTTTCTAGTCTCAGCATAGATATTTCATCTTATATAGTTTGGAACTAGCTGTGTAATAGATGATAAACAGAAATTCCAGTACTAGAGAAATATTTTCCCAGAATGCTTTAATTGTTCTACTCATTCAAAAATTCTTAAAAAACCTCTAAATTGCTAAGTTCCCAAACTTTTTGATCTAACATTTAATATTCTTCAAAAATTTTAAAGCTCATTTTACTCTCCAGACTTACACCACTGCTGCTCTTCCTTGTATCCTACATCTTTTCAAACCGAACTGCTTGTGCTCCCCGACATCGTGTCTCAATTTACCCCATCTCTGTACCTCTGTTTTTACTTTCCCCTCTACTGAGAGTGCCTTGAGCCACCTCCAACTCCTTAAGTATAAACCATCTGTAATGTGCCAATCAATATGCCATTTTCTTTAATAAAATTCTTCAATTTTGACAAAAACAAGTATAATTCCTTCTTGATTTCAACTCAACACTCTTCTACATTTTATAACTTGCTCTATGATGACTTGTATATTACATTCTTCTCTCTTTCTTCTACTGTACTAGGAGCTCCCTAAGACCCAAAATAAATTCTAAAGAAAGCTGTTTTAGAGTCAAACAACCTTGGTTTATATTCTGGTTCTACCTTTACTAGAGATGTGAATTCTAGCCAATTATTTTCTTCACTGAGCCTTATTTTCTTATCTTTTAAGTGGGGAAGTAATACCATTGTGTTTATAGAGTTGTGGGGCATATTGAATGAGTTTTTATATGGAATGAACTTGGAACAGTGCCCTTTACAAAGTGAGCGCCCTGTAAATGTTAGCTATTGTTATTAGCTTGCTTTATCTTAACTAAAACTAGGGTAATATCTTGAAAAATTTAGAAGCTTAAAATATTTGTCAAATGTACTAAATTATTTGGAGTTTTTGAAAGATTTCAAATACCCAGACTATAAATATTTGATAACTTATAATCTTCAAGTAATTTTTACGGCTACTTGAAGGAGCATACGGGCCAACATGATCAGATATTTGATTGAAAAAAAAGGAAAACATAGTTTCTGACAGGTTTGGTATCTTGTGTTGAAAATCTTTAGTTACAGAGTTATTGCTAGAGATTTACCTCTGTGTAACGCCCAAGCTGTCAATCTGTGATTTATTTCATGCTCAATTCCACAGACATTTCAAAAAGTGGTTAAATATCCAGAAGCCATTGAAATCCTTTAGTTTAAAACAGGTATCTGCAAATAAACTAAACAGGCAAATTATATGTTCTGGGGGCAAAACATCTTAATATAGATTCCATTTAATAATATACACTTCACAGGTCTTTGGAGATAAGACTATAAATATGACTGTCAGATTTAACCAATAAATATTTTAACACCAGTACATTTTAAACTCATATCCATTTATATCTCAGATATATCTCAGATGTCATAAAACTGAATTGACCTTTTGGTTTTCAAGACAGAAAAAAAGAATCCATAAAATGATCAAGTCATGAATGTTAAGTGTGACTGTACAACCAGTTATTGGGATTTTCCCTCTCCTATGTTGACTTTTGAAGTATTTGAAGTGACTTTTAGAAATTAATAATTAATCTTTTCAAGGTGTTCTTTTTGCAGGTGGTAAGGGCGGTCAATGTTAAGGGAAAAAAGATAAGAACAGAGGACAAGTCCTGCCTGACTGAGGCAGAGTGTTTACAAGGGAATAAAACAGTCCACAGGTTGGACTGCTTGGTATTTGCCCTCTAGATATAATTATAGTCTTTGTCTTCAGCCAGTTCCAAGGAAACTTTGTCATGGAATTAACTCTGGAGACACTGTTCATGCAAATAAAGTAAAGTAGTGAAGGTTTAAAGTAAGAGTTTACAGTTACAGGGAGAGAGAGAGAGAGAGAGAATGAATTAGAATCAAGAAAGACTTTTCAGAGCAATGCTAAAGATAGTTCACCTTTCAAGAGTCACATATTGAAAACAGCACATGGGAATTTAGTATGTATTTTGTGTTTTTGCATTATTATTTTTTTTTTACCTATTGCTCACTATTTGAATTCTGTTTGTTCAAATAACTTTTCTATGGATGTTTATTAACTCAAATTAATGGAAGAGCCAGCATCTGTGTTCCTGGAAGGGGTTGCATTTCGTTATTAGACCCTTAGTTAGAGCTCATTATGTGTCAGGTATTGTGCTCTAAGTTTTACATGCATTTACCAATTGAATCCTTAGAACAATCCTATGAAGTAGATACCATGATTTTCCCCATTCTTTGGATGAGGTAGTTGAGGCCTAGGAAGGTCAAATGCCATGCACAAGGTCGCAGGACAGATAAGGAATTGAATTCAGGCTTTCTGACTCTAGAGTCCAGGGTCATAACACTAAGTGAAGGAATGACACAGCTGTCACAACAGTAGTTGGGGCAAGTCCTCCCCGTGGTTTCAGTGTTTTGCTTTTGTTACATTAGTCTAAGCAGTATTCCCCTTAGAAGACAAAAGGAGATACTGGTGTTAACCTGGCACAGGAGGATCGGAATCGATCTGAAGATGCGGCAAAGGAACACTGAGAATTAGAACTGTCTTGTAAAACTATGGCAAAAGCCTCCAAGTATTCTGGTGCTGGGCCTGCATTGATCTTCTGGTTGAGTGAGGAGCCAGGGGCTCAAGGAAAGGTGTGCAGTGAGTGCTGAGATGCAGGTTTATGAATGAACGGCAAAGGCAGAACAAGTAGAAGAGAGAGCACCAAGGAAGGCCCTTGTGTTAAGACAGGGATAGACTTCCCAAATGCCGTGGATTCTCCAGGTTTCTCTGCAGCAGTAAAAATATTCTAAGGATATTCTGCAGAAGCCAGCTGTCCAGATGCTTTGACTGAAATCCTAGTTCTACAACTAACTGACTTTATGGCATTGGTCTAGGTATTAGATTTCTCTCTCACACAGTTTTCCCATGGTGAGACAGGGTTAATAATAGCACTCACCTTAGGATTTTTGTGAGAATTACATAAGATGGTCTATATAAAGTACTTGATATAGTTCCCAGCACAATGATTGTTCAACAATATTTTTTTGTCTTTTTCTCTCATCCACGACATTTGATGGATCTCAATTTTATATGCCACAATTATTTATTCAGCTTATACTGACTATATTCTGGGATATACAAACATAAATAAAATATAGTCCTTGTCTTTGGGAGCATAAGAAATATGCATGAACCTATAACTGCAAACATTTTGTGATAGTATATGTATTGTATATGTTTGTACAGGTCAATGAGTGAACCACAAATTCTGTGACAATTTCTAATCAATTTGCTAGAGCAAAAAACATAGTTTTAAAGATAAATAATAAGGTGCATTAATTAAAAGTCTTTATACATTCAATTAAGCATCAATTAACAAGATGTATTTATTAATGGGAGATGTTAGACAAAAGATACACATTTTCAGCTTTAAGATGAATAAGTTCTGGAGACCTAATGTGCAACATGGTGATTACAGTTAATAGTAAGATATATATGAAATTTGCTAGGAGAGTAAATCTTAACTATTCTCACAACACAAACACAAAGGTAACTGTGTGAAGTGATGGATATGTTAATTAGCTTGATTGCAGTAATCATTCAAAATGTACATCACAGCATCATATTGTATAACTTATATATATAATTATTATTTGTCTATTATATCTTGATAAAGCTGGGGCAAAAAATAAATGAGTTAACTATTCTCTGCCCTGTCTGTTCCTGTGATGTTCCTGGCAGCTTGGTGGGTCTTGCCACGTGGAAGTTTCTGCCCATTGTGTGATCGATACCTCACAGGGTAGGCACTGGCGGAGTTTGTCCAAGAGACCAGCAAAGGTCTTTCTTCTTGGTTTTATCCAAAGGGTATCAAACACCCAATGCAGAGGGGAAGCATGATGGAAAGAAAGGTTTCACACAGTTTTCTTAGTTGTAGTAATAAGATGGTGTCTACGTTTTCTGAGGAGTAAATCATAATTCCTGAGGTAGCATGTCAAGAATAGCTTTTCAAAAAAGCTTCAGTTTGTATATACCAGTATGTGATATGCTTCCTAAGAAGAAGTGGCAAATTGATTTTAAATATTTATTGTTAATACCAAATTCAGAGTGTAGCAAACACTTCTGTTGTTTCATGTCCCATCCTTCGGCCAACCTTTGGTTTTAGCCACAGCCGCAGGGCACAGTTTTATGCAATCCTAGCCTTGTGCTGAGAGCATCCTGTGCTAAATCTCTCCATGTGTCTTCTCTTTTTCTACCAGAGACCCTTTCCACAGTCATAGTTCCTGCTCAGTCCATGGATACGGCCAGGCCAGAAATATACTGGGTGATAATGCCTCAGGGAAGCAGTTGGGTGTCCATCTTTATGGGACACATTCTCCATGCTTCTCAGAGGTCTGGCTGAATTAAGCTTCCTAACACATTTTTATATTGAGTTTTTTCCTTTTTCCCTGTTTTAATCTGCTTGCTCCTTCACTCTTGTTTTTTGGGTTCACCCTTAAGTAGATAGTCTGATTTAAGTCCTTGTCTTAGGCTCTTCACCAAGAAAATCCATACTAAGACATGCAGACTCAGCTGGGTTCGTTGGCTCAGCCTGTAATCCCATGCTTTTGGGAGGCTGAGGTGAGTGGATTGCCTGAGCCCGCGGGTTCGAGACCCGCCTGGGCAGCGAGACCTCATATCTACAATAAATCAAAAAATCAGCCGGACGTGGTAGCGCGTGACTGTAATTCCAGCTACTTGGAAGGCTGAGGCGGAAGGATCGCCGGAGCCTAGCAGATGGAGGCTGCGGTGGCCGGGAGCGGCCACTGCACTCCAGTCTGGGTGACAGAGTGAGACTCCAACTCAAAAAATAATAATAATAATAAAACGACATGCAGACTCAACATCTAGGTGAATTTATAATTTCAAACAAATTAAATAAACCAAGTAAAGGGAAATGGGTAAATTAGAAAATTTGAGTGTTTCAGTGAGTATGTGAGACTATGAGATTAAGATCATCAATGGAATCTCCATTTAGACCAATTAGCATTTTAGAGATTGTATGGTAGCTAACTTTTTTTTTTAAGGCTCAATGCAGAGCATTATGACTTCCAGAAAAGCCCTTTGAGAGAATTCATCTTTCTGAGGGGTGTTCAGTGGCTATATCTTCCTATAATAAGAACAGAGACATTTTATTTTAAATACATGAGAAGAAAAGTAAAAACCATATTTTTCTTCCCAATAAACAGCTTAAAGTCATAACTGAAGTTATGCTAAAGGACTTAAAGACATATGGGTCACTTTCACTTAGTTTAAATCAATAAGACCAACATAATAGCCCCATTCTTCTTTGGCTGGTTTATGGCAGCTGCTTGTGTTAGAATGTCAATGAAAGCCTGCGACAGCAATATAAAAGCTATCATATTGATTGTGACATAAGCTTTGAGCTGATTAGAAAAAAGTACACAGTACAAAGTATCATTCTTTTCACTTTATAATCATTATAAAAAAGATCACAATGATGATCACCAGCAAAGGTTTATATCATGGTACATGGAACTGATGGTTATATAACCCAAGCTAATGTAAAGGATAGGAGTTAACGGTATAGCAAATACACCTGCTCTGGATTAAGAGCGCTGTAAAGTGCCAGGATCCTTTCTGAAAAATGGTTGGTATACTTTTGCATCTTCAAATTTGAAGTTCTTAATGAACACGATTATATTTCAGTTCTAAGTAAACATCGATGAGTTTAAAAAAATCTCATTTTAGATTCATTTACTGATTTTCTCTCTTTCAGGTATAATGATATGTCAGTCCTGAGATGTATACTACATTTTAGATTGCCTATTATTCTGAGTAAGCCCCATGCCAACTCTTAGAGAAACAATCACCCTAGAAATGACAGCCAATCCTTTTGATATTCCAGGTTTACAGGAACATCATCAGAGCGAAATTAAAGAAACCCTGGATAATTTGATGCCATGGAATTTCTAGAATAGAAATTCTAGAATAGAATAAGACTGGATTTGGCCAAACTGTTGAAGCTCCTTGGAGTAAGTTAGCAGAAAAGATCTCCCCTAAATTTTATGGGGAGATCTGGTCAGTGTCATGAAACTGTCATTCCTGTTTAAAAGTTGCTGGAGACCTAAGTTCATTCTCCATATTTGGTAGCTATTTGAAAATTTTTTCTGAGTGCTATTTATGAAACGTGAATGCCTGAGGTAGTGAAGTTGGCAGAAAATTGCTCTGTGACAAATGATCTGAGAATTGTTCAGTGTTGCAGTTCTGTTCATTTCAGATGTCTTAGCCGCATACAAATGGCATTCTGTGGAGCTCACTCTTAAATGGGCAGGTTAATTTGTCATAGGAAGTGATTAACAATACTAATATTTCTGGTCTTCTAATCCTTCTGGGACCTGAGGAGGATTGCATGTCTTTGCACCATTAAAGTTAGACAAGCATGTCACATGCTCTGACCAAGAAAATGAGAATAAAGTGACCGGTGTCACCTCTGAGCTAAAGTACCAAAAAGCATGTACTTGATATGCTTTGTTCTCTTCCCCACCCTGCTAAAATCTGAAGGATCTTGTGAGATTGCAGCTGCACAGGAAGTAGAGCCTTTGTCCACCTGGGTTTTTGAGTAACTACCATAAACCAAGCTTCCCTGTTGACTCATGTGGGCCATGTGCATGAGAAATTGACTTTTGTTGTGTTAAGTCACTGAAAGGTTGGTGTTTTCCATTATTGCTTATAAGTTAGTTTATCCTGACTTATACATAGGATTTGTTTTAAAAGGCAAGGTTTATGTGAATCAACTACCTAGGATTTGTAAATAGCTCCAATATATAGAATATATTAGTGTAATATTTAACCAACTGTAACTCTTCTTTTGTTGAGTCTATCTTGTAGGCAACAGCACATGCTTGTGGCAAGATGATATTCCAGGAAAGAATAAAACCCACATCAGTGGCTTCTTCAGGGATGAAAACATAGTAGATGTTCAGAAAACATTTCTTGAATTGAGTTAGGTTATGTAAGACAGCAGGTGTGCAAGAAAGGTTTTTGACCACATATCACCATATAACAGAGAGAAGGGAATGTGGGAGAGACAAACAAATTCATAATGAGATAAAGGAAGCATAGGAGACCGCAGGGGTTTTACATAGCCAGAGTGCGAGTAGGTTCAAAATGGGAGTATGCTGATTGAGCCTGCACAAAGTTTGAGGAAAGATAAAGCTTCTTATGCAGTTTTACGAAGGGGGTTTTAGAATGAAGACTGAATCTACATGATATCAAATGTTTGATCAAGCTCCATATTGGTTTTACAACCTTAACTGATTTTCTATCAAATTGATTGATTAGTGTTATATAGTCAGAGCATTTTTTTTCTCTCTCAGAGAGTTGTGTGTCAGATCTAATCATTATCTCACACAGGTAAGTAGTCATTATTTTTATGGTTAGAAAAGCTTTCTTTTTCACCAGCACCAACTTTTATAGAATCCATGATAATAGAAAAACTTCTAAAAGTTTTGTATTTTTCCTTTCCCACTTAATTTTTAAAAATCTGTCATCTACCTATCTATCATCTATTATTTATCTATTTTTGCCAGTTCCCATGTCTACTACAATTTTTAAAAAAATCTTAGATTCCAGGGGCACATGTGCAGGTTTGTTACATGAGTATATTATGTGATGGCAAAGTTTGGGCTTCCATGAAGCCTGTTATCCACATGGTGTGCATGGTATCAAGTGAGTAGTTTTTTACCCTTACTCCTTCTTCCAACCCTCCCTCTGCTTGTATTCCCTGCAAGGCTGATGCGTCATGAAGGCAGGTATTATTTTAGTAGTATTCACCATGAATTCCTCGGGAATTAGCACAATGTCTCCCACATAGTAGATGCTAAATAACTTTTGAATAAGTCTGTGAATATATATATCAAACTTCTATGCTCCTCTTTGACATGGCGTTACTTTATCTGCAGCCCTACGCTCTGGTCTGCTTATAAACTTCATCCTATCTTTGTTCTTTGATTTATTTGCTTTATTTCATCACTATGTTGCATCTCTCTCTGACTAATACTAACAGCTAACTTATATGACTAAGTACTTGACAGAAATATGTTATTCCACTTTCTAAAACAAAACAAAAAATAAAACAATGAGGTGGGTACCAAAATGAGTACTAATAGCATTTACAGTGAAGAAGGCTTAGGAAAAAGCTGTCTTGGTTCCCTGAGCCCCATGGCTCCCCAGCCACACAGCTGCTAATGTCTGCCTCAGGACAAAACCATTGCTCCTAACCTCATTTTGTTCATCCTTCAAGCCTCAGTTCAAATACCACTTCCTCCAGATCTTTCTTTTATTACATTGATCTTCACCAATCTCTTTTTTGTTCCAAACACCTGTTACATTTGAAGTCAGAACCACTCTACTCACCCTCAATTGTTTTGTATATAATTCATGCATATTAATTTTATCTGTACCATAAGATCTTGCGATCCTGGATAGGAGTGGAGCCCTGTTTACTTTGTATTATCCCTTTATCTAGCATAGTAGAGACGATCAAGGAAAGCTTCCTAAGTTAATGAATTGAGAAGGAATAAAGTATGTTAAAATTGCAATATTTACCCTAGAATTCTCATTTACAGTTTTCCTCAAGGCTGGAGTCTGACAAAGAAAGATCTAGCAACCTTTTTTATATCCTTCACATACACACACACACACACACACACACACACACACACACACACACACACAAGTTTAGCTTATTTCCTGCCACTCAGAAACTTAAAACCATATCTTTGGAGTTGGGATTGTTAGAAATAGCCTTTTGAAGACGAGATGAAAACTGTTATTTCCAGTCATTAAAAATGTGTAGGAACAAAGGAATCATGTGACAACTTGTGACTGGTGCAAGCAGAGAAGCCGGAGATTGGGATGTTTATTTTTATACATTGGGAAGGAAAAAGCAAGGATCAGTCCCCGAGTTTGACACCTCGGATGAGCTCAGTGGTTTTGCATCATATCACATGAACATAATGCCTCTCTTCATGCCCCCATAGAATTCGGCAGAGGCACAGAAGAAAGCCCCAGGCCAAAACTATGAGCATAAACTGGATCTAAGCCTTAATAACTGAATCCAACCACATAAACAACTCAGAACAAGTGAAGAAGTGCCAAACTTGTCCTTCTGAGTTTCCTTATAAATTAAAAATAAACTGGAACAATTATGTATTCAGATTATGGAAAAGTAGTGAAATTGAAACTGATTTAAGTAAATGATTCATGATTCCCAAATACCTAAAACTACTACAAAATTAAATTTAGCTTGTGCAAAAGGAAAAACAAAATACATGGAGCCCTTGGTTAGGTTTCATATTCTTTAAAGGTATTACAGGATATTTCAAAATGTCAACTTAAATCATGGATTCAAATTTAAACCAAGTCAAGAACAAACAGCAATTATTACCTGAAGACCTTTTCTGTGGCCTGTGCAAAACCAGCTCACTATTTAAGTTCACTTTCAATGCAAAAATGTCCACCGGTATTTACTGCCAGATTTGCTGCATATGTCCTCTCACAATTGGGTAAGGAGATTCCAAAAATGCACAAGTGAACCATCTAGTTTCCACTCAGAATCCCCTCTCCCCCATTACATCAAAGCAGCACGACCTCGTCCTGATCAATTTCAGTTACCCTTACTACATTATGTGGGATTCCATGTCTGTGGATCAGGCATTCCACCAGCACCTAGAAAGTGGTGCCAGTTGAAGATCTGTGGGCAAGAAAAACAAATTTACATATCCAGAATAGATATTTTTCTCAGTGAGGACAAACTGTCAGTTTTTGCCGGATGAAAATTAGCCAGTGTAGCCAATTGTCACCTTATAACTGGCTGGTCTCCTGCAGGAAGAGTGCTATATAAGGACTCAGCACTGATGACAGGTTGGACATCCAAAAATAATGATTGCTCAGGAAGACTGCGTAGGTGTGAGTCCATGTTAGACCCCACGCAGTCTCCAACTCTGCCTGCTTGGTATCTTTGCTCATATGCCCATCATGCTATTTCTGGATGACTGATGATTAAGGCTGGCTAAAGTCAACTGGCTAAGTCATTTTGTCTACTTGATTCTTAGAGTTTCTTCCATAATGGAAGCTTTCTAGTAGAATTAATATGTTAAACAGAAACTTTCATACTTTCAGCCTCTTCTCATATGTTTATGTACATGCCTCTACTAGAAACCTCCTCCTCATCTCTAATCTTCAAATACTTTTCTTTCCAGGCAACTGATTGATCAGCTCACCAGGCCATTGGCTACAGCCCAGAAATATACATATGTACGCATATATATATCTCCTTCCTATGCATATATATTCTCCTATGGAGAATACAAAGTATATCTGAGCCACTTGCAGATTCTTTCATTACAGACATTTATTTTTTACTTTAAAGATGTGGGGTATAGTTCAGGATTAGGTATACAAGTGATCATTGTCCAGGTAAACTTTGGGCCTCCCTTTGGTCCCCACTTTGCCTGGTTTGAGATCAGGTGCCCTTATTGATGACAAATATTTCTTTTTCTCTGCTGTTTCCAAAGACCATCCTGTAATGTAGTTATAGTATAGTCCTTCATTTTGGAATTTACACCCACACACCAAGCTGACCCATCCATAAATCCAGCTTGGATTTTTTCCTTCTTCAGCTGGTTATACAGGACCCACTTACGGCCCCTTGAGTAAGGTGCAGGAAGGGACACTGCTGTCACTGTATCTGACATTGAGGTTTGGGCTACTTGCCCTTGCTCTCTGCTTCTGCTTTGTTTTCATCTTAGTGTATCATGTCCTCCTTATAATGGATTGCTGCTGAGCCTGTTCAACTTTATGACTTGGAGGATCTGATAGAATGCTGACAATGGGCATTGCTGACCATATGGCCACTCAAGGTCCCAACGTTAAGCATTCCATCTGCACCAGGGCCTAATAACATGCTAGGAGCTATTTCCTGGAAGGCCTATAATTCTCCACAGTAGATGTCACAGATTAGCTTCAGAATCTCAGGGTCCCACATTGTAATACTCCTACAGGGGCTTACCATAAAGTTCACCTTGCATCTTTTTCTACCGCTGACACTTATACCATAGGATCTGATGCACCACATGGTCCAAGCAACAAGACTGCCTGTGCTGCCTCATGGACCAGCTGCAGAGTCCCCACTCAAATCTGGTAGACTTCCATGCTATCCATCATATTACCCAAAGTACAATCACTCATTGTGGAACATGTGGCCTCCAGAGCCAGAAGAGGTCTTCCAGACTTATTTGTAGTTGAGGATGTCAAATGCACCAGTTATATTTTAATTTAGAGGGGATATTTCTGTAGCCCTGACTACTAAACCCTTGAAAACTTTACCAAAGTGGCAAGTCTCTGAATTTTAAAAGTAGTTATCTTCCTATCTTCCCTCCTCTTGAGTGCAAAAGTCTTACCAAGGTCTCCAAGGCTCTAGACATCTCTTGTTCACCCTCCCTGATAATGATGAAATCATTGATGTAATGGCCTAGTGTGATTTCCTGTAGGATGTCCCAACAGCTTATATCTCATTGCCCATATCTATAACAGAGGGCAGGATAGTTATCACAACCTAGTGGTACAACCTACCTAAACATTTATGTCGATTTCAGGTGAGTCTGATCATTTCTTATGACTAAAAGAGGACTTATTTATTAGTTTTAGCAATGAAACTGTGTTTGATCTGGCAGATATGATAGGGCTACTATGTGATTAACTTCTGGTAGTCTACAGTCACTCTTCTTCATTGATCCAATTTCTGCAGAGACCAAACTGGTGAATTCCACAAAATATAATAAGGACTGCACTCCTAAAACATTGAGATTCATTGATACAAGTAGCAATATTTTCCACCATGCTTTTATAATGTGATAATTGTTTTTGATTTACTATCTTGACTGGGGTTAGCTTTAGAGACTTTTGGTGAACCTTTTTTACTATGGTGGTGCTTGTCCAACTTGGCCAAGAACCAAATTTTTAATCTTAACTGTATACTCATGGAAATGACAACTTGGTGTGTCTGTGGATCCAGTGACCCCACTGTAAGTTGGATTTCATCAACTATTCCATTTATTACTTGGACCTCACTCTGATGAGGGTTTTATGATAATGGTTTGGGTCTCTTGGTATCAATGTCAATTCAGAATGTTATGTCCAATAGTCCTCAAAGTGTTAGACGATACCCTTTCTCTAGCCATTATCTGAATAAATGGCTGTAGATTCCTCTGTGGAAGAACTAAGTGCATTTTTAAAAACTATGTAAGCTTTCTCAGGAAATGAGAAAGGAATTATGCCTTTTCATTGGAGTGATTACTCTAAGCTCTCTCCTGTTTTATTGTTGCTAGATATTAAACAGCACTTTTATTGTTGTCAGTCTATTTATTGCCCCAAATGTGACAGCCTAAAACACATCTTCACAAATCTCTGTGGGTTAATTCCCTTGCTAGTCATGAAAATTGTCCATGGCTTCTGGTAGTGAACTGCTACCTTCTGGCAGTTGCTTGGCTATTAATGACCCAGGCTTGGTAACTACCTCCTCAAATGCAAGCCCAGGCCTGCAGAGGAGGCCACTACTGCACTTCTTGATGAGGCTGATGGCCCTCTCTGCGGGGTCCCGCCCCATAAGGGTTGTGAGATATGTTGAAGGAGAGACAGATAGGCGACGACGACGATCATATACCGGACGCCTGCTTCTTGAACAGATGACAATTTAATGCTAGTTAATACAGAGCTTTTATACCATTTTTGAAGGGGCAAGACAAAGAAAACTCTTTCACATACATATCTTTTAGTTACCAGCTAGTGGTCTTAGTAGCAAACAAACTAAGATTCCCATAGGCTTTAGTAACAAATAAGCCAGGAATCTCATAGGCATTTAGACAAGTCTTATTCATAAAGCCAACAATGACACTCTCAGTCCAATGTTCCAAATTACAAATGTTTCAAGAAAGTTTCTTTAAGTGTATATTTCTTTGTGTGTCAGGAATATTCTCATCTTAGGCTCTTATGTTCTTCAGAGTCCTGTGATCTCCTCCCTTGTCCAGATGTCCTCGTTACTTTTCTCTTATCTTGCAGTGCTTGTTTCTAAAGAGAACTCAAAAGAAGCTTTTAGTAATGTTTCCCAGGCTCCTCAAGGTTACTTTCTGTTTTAGCTGATCTTTCATAAAAGTGTCTGATTATTATATTATGAGTTCAGTGAAAACCTACTCTATAAATGTTAATTTAGAGTTATAAGTTTATAGTTTTAATTACAGAATTAAGTAAAAACCTTAACATTAATCCTTATCCTAAGTTAGTGAAAACTGTGTTATAAATCACCTACATAACTTCTAGAAAAGTGTTAGAACTTACAATGAATTCATAATGAACTTATTATAAACTTGTGCTTCTAAAAAATCCTTATATTTAAACACTAAACTGCATAATCCTAAATCTAATAAGGAGTGGATATACTCATATCATTTATTACTTAAGCAATGTCTAGTAACTTATAACCAAGTGAAATAAAGCATTCTTGATGTGCTTCAGAGTTTTAACCCTTGCATATGTTAGAAAAGGCCAAGTGGCATAGTGGGAAAAATGGAAAAATAAACCATGATATTTCCAGGTTAGCTGTGATTCTTCGCATAAACATGCCATCTTCTTCTTTCATGACTGCACAGAATTTCTTCAGCTGTATCAACAGCAAAGATGGAAGACAGAAGGGCCTCAGCTGCCTGGGCTCGCTTTGCGGCCAGGGGTCCTCAGCGTACCTGGACTTTGTCATCAGGCGGGCCTCCAAGGCTGGCTCCCAACACCTCTCACCAATGCATTTCTGGTAACTTAGGGACTAATAGGACCTCACATGGAGCAGCAGCGTCAGCTGAATGTCCATTCCAGTGTGTCTACTTCTTAGAGTTTTTCATTCCATCTGCCATGTCAACTTTGTTCAGTATGAGCCACTGCTTTCTCTAAACTTCTGCAAGTTCCCCATAGCAGTGATTTTTGCCCTATTTCCTGGGGTTCTTGCTAAGATATTAAACCCATGTCACAAGAAAATGTCCCCAAGTGAATGAATTATTGTTCATTTAGTATTATTCAGGCTCTTTTGGTGAAGCACCCTCAAAATTCAGTCCCAAGATTCTCCGTTGGTTCCTGCTGGTCTGCAGTGAGGTAGCTCCTGAGAAGATGCTTGTCCCTTGTAGGGGAGATGCCTCAGTCGTGTCTCCTGCTTGAGAAGACTGCCATCTCTTAGTGAGGGTGGGGTTACCTCTGCAAACTGTAGTTTGAGGGTAGTCTTCAGAGCCCAATCCAGGAGCATCTATCCAGTTATTCCGGTCCTTTATCTCATTTCCCTAAATTTTCTCAACCTCAGTCTTGACCTTGACCTAAATCTTCTCGACCTCAGTCTTGACCTTGGTTATCATTTAAATGATTCTGGACCATAACTCTTGGATTGAATGCTTACTCCTCTGCTGTGTTTACTTTTGCATGGCGCAAGATGAGGGGACATTCAGAAGCTACCAAAAAGACCCTTTGGTTCTCACTCTCAACATTTAACTTTTCATTAGCTGACTTAAGTTTTTCATTATCTTTCTACAGGGTATCAGTGCAACTTAGTAATAACTAGCTAAGTCTTCTGTCCTTTCATGCATTTTTTACCCTAGATTTCAAATGACTGAGTCATTGACTAGCAAAAGTTTTCCCTTCTACTGAGTCATTTTTCCAGGTCACTGCTAGTAAAATTTTTAGCATTTGGTCTCTCTCCTTGTGCCAGAAACTATCTTTACTTCCTTCTAGTTGGGCAATAAGATATATGTTCCACCAACCCCATTTACCACATTTTATCAGATTACTTCTGGTACCAGTAGTGTCAGTTAGGTCTTCTGGGAAGGAGGTAACAACACGGAATGAGATTGTAAGATATTTACTGGGAGAAACATCCACAAAGAATAAAGAAAGGAAGGAGAACTTGAGTGTGATGTCTGACGCCTGGGAAGGGAGATAAGCAAGAGGGAGAATGAGGCGGGAAGAGCTTCAGACTCCAGGGCAGCTCTGAGGTGGTCTCCAGTGAGTGGATGGGTAGCACCAGACAAAAGAAGAGAAGTCCCACTTTGGGCAAGAATGGGCAGATCTAGAACCACCTGTGTGCTCTGACATTGGCTGTAAGCAGTCGCGTATGGCGTAGTCTCCACATGAATGTTGAGGTGAATTTTGTAGTGCAACACCAGACACTCTCTGCAGAGAACGCTTTTCACAGCTGATTGTCTCTTCAAGGGAGATGTGAGTAGTGCACTCCAAAGGTTGCAGCAGTTGTATTTCAGGTGTGGATGCATCACAATCTCATAAAAGAGTGATATAACAATTGCTCAATTTTCCCCTCACATACTAATTTCCCAATTACACATAATGTGTGGTTTCCTTTAAAGCCATGGAAGTCTAATGCAGTTTCCACCCATCACAGGTCCTTTATTCTTGATCATAACTATTAGCTCAGAACTCTTTGTTTTCTACCTATAGTTTGAATAATTTATTGCTAAATGCATTATCTCGCTTTTCCCATATTAAAATTTATCTAATCACTCTTCTACACACTGTTCTGACATAAATGATCTTTTCATAGGCTACCCCTACCACTAGAATTTGTATAATGGGGGGACACTTTTATGGTTTTTTTATTATAATGAATATTTGCAAGTTTTGACAAGTATTCTCTGATTTGGTTCCTAAATATCTCTAAGCAGTTATCTATGAATTTGTTTTAGACTATTTTGAGAACTTTGAGAAGAATCTCCTTAGAATAGCCTTTTCCACAGCATCTCTGGCGATTTGTTCACTGAGACAACCCTTGTATCTCTGCACTGGAGAGACTAAATGGAGATACACAAGCCAGGAAAACCTGCAAGATATACATATGCCATCTCTTAAAAGTAGAATTTCTTAGAGAGTTATGGCTTAAGAAGTAAATTTTTTAGATGAAAACTGTCTTGCTACCTCATAGTTACCTGACTGCACCATGTTTGGTTATCCATGAGATAAAACAATAGCCTTTTATGAGGTTCTGCTTGATATTCTAGATAATCATGGAACAAGTTAAGTCCAGGCTGTTATTACAAACGTAAGACAACTGTGCTCTTTCTATGTAATCTTTTATGTGTAACTTGACACGCTGCTGCATGAGGCAACCCACCTATGTTCATATCCAACCTACTCTTAGTTAACTGTAGGTGCTAGGGATTCAGTTGATATCTAGAGGTAGTCTGTGCATGTCCCTTTCCTTAATGCTAAGGAATTTGACCAGCTTGATAGTTTTACTTGGCTGTACAATTTCTATTTCTATGTGAGCACAATTTATTGCTTCCTTGTTCTGTCTCTGGATTACCTATGTGTATTTTTCAAAAGCTCTCTTTTCTATTCCCTCTTCTGTCACTTAGGCAGGAAGGAGTTTTATGCAGAAAACTTGCTCTGCTGTCTACTTTTGGATTATTTGGCCACACTAGTTTCTGGTTTTCTAATTTATTCAGTTATTCAGATATCCACCAATCCTTGCATTCCCTCCATGGTAGACTTTTTACTGGAAGCAGCTGTTTAGTTGGAGACTATATTTTCCAGCTACCCAGAACTTAGAAAAGGTCTTGTGACTGATTCTTGCTTATAGAATGGAGCAGAAATGATGTGTGCTATACTTCCTTCTGTATGAATGCAATACATGATAAAAGCCCTAAGGGATGGCTCATTCCCAACACGATGGAACACACATCTCTGAATTACATGTAAAGAAAATCTGCCTGTTCATCTGGAATAACCACATTGCTCTGAGGGAGAAGTGAACTTCTGTTCCATTAGACCACTGAAATTCCAGGGTTTATTTATTACAGTTACTGGCATTGCCCTAACTAATGCAAGACTGTTCAGTCAAGAAAAGACCCTAAATGTAATTTTAGACAATATCACTGCATTCACTTTTAGTTTAGAAATATCTGAGTGTGCATAGAAAGAAGAATTTGTAATGTTCTATGGGAGAGGTAAAAAATAAAATAGTTCTGAAATAAAGAATGAAATAGGGTTTAAAAATGAAATAGGGTTGAAATTCCTTTGGGTAGAAATATCACCTTTTATAATGGAAAATGATAAGAATGTATTGCGATCATCCAGACTACGATAGTGTGGCTGAGGTTCAAACAAACAAGCAAACAAACAAACATATTTGGGTAAGCTGTAAAAATAGGTCACGCTGTAAATCCAGAAGTTTCATTTAATGGGAAACAGACTTGTGGAATGTTTTATCAGCCTGAGGATAAGAAAAAATTTGATAAGGTGGAGGAATTGTGCCTACAAAAGGATGTTTAGGAGTTTGTGATTTAGCAGCAACAAATCCAAAAGAAAGTAAGCTTCATGAATGTGTCCATTTTTATCCTCTACACACTGGTGAAATTCAGCTAAAAGTAAAAATCTAGAAAACCCTCAGAGAGGTAAACAATACATTTTTTCTTAGCTCTTTAAATATTATAAGCACTTTTATCTACCTTATCTTATACATTCTTTATAATGTACCTGAGAAGTAGAAATGTTGGATATTATTATCAAAGTGATAAAGCTGAAGAATTGAAACTCAGAAAATATAAGCAATTATACCAAAAGGCTTTCTACTGATAGTGGCAATGATGGTATTTGAACCCAAGGGTAATGACTCCTAAACACAACTTTTTTTTTTTAAACTTTTGAAACCAAAGGCATGAAGGACATATGGGTCTCATCTAAACATGAAAAGCCACCTGGGAAAACTCATGGAGTGATTCAGGGCAGTCTTACCCTTTGCCTTGATGATGTCGAGACATTTTTGGACTGATTTTTGAATGCTTATGAAACTCAGAACTAAATTAGCATGAACTGTGAAGAAAGTAGCACACGAACACCGAAGAGAATTATTGGGAGCTCTTCCTAATCGCATGGGCTGCACATGTCAGAAGTCTTTGAAGAAAATGTATTTGTTTTCTGCTTCTCAGCTCTATACATTAAAGTACATTTGGAATAATGTCATTTGAGAGAATTCTATAATAAATCTTCATATTTTTAAGATAATGCTTTGCAGATTTCAAAACAATTGATCTTACAAATTTCTCCTATTTATTCTACAAACTCTGTGTCTATTTTGAGCCATGGGCAGGTGTTACGAATATTAATATAGACGTCAGTCTCTGCCCTCAAGGAGCTGAGTAAGAACCCACTGGAGGATCCAGACAAGTGAATATGACATCCAGGTAATCAAGCATTCTGATACTTTGTATTGCAGGGAAGCATATGTCTTGACCCAAAGACAATAGTAAAGATAGTAAAAATTAATGGAAAGTCAACCACAATTTCATAACTACAACATTACTGGAACATTTAGTTTTGGTAACAGGATGATAGACAGAAGCAGTTGGAATTCTAAAGTTTTCTTCAATTTTCTGATAGCCATCTGTTTTGCTGTTAATATTATCTCTCTCCTTTTTGTTATCATGTTATTGTCTCTCTCTTTCTTTCTCTCTTCCCCTGCTCTTAAGCCTAATCTCACTGCCCTGCAGCACAATGCTGGTTTTAATATCACAGTCTTGGAAGTCAGACTGCTTGAGTTCAAATCTAGGCTCTGCCACTTCCTGCTTGTCACAGTTTATTTATAATCTGTGTCTTAATATTCTTGCTTAGAAAATGGTATTTACCTTTAAGGTTGGTGTGAAGATTTAATACATACATAAAGGACTTAGGGCCTTGTACATGTAAACGCTCTCCTGTGGAGTGTGGGTTTTCTATTGCAGGTTACAAATTACCACACACTTAGTGACTTAAAACAACTCTCATTATCTCACATTTCTGCAAATCAGAGCCTTCTGCTAGGTTCTCTGCTTGGGGTCTTACAAGGCAGAAAAATAAGTGTTGGCCAGCCAGAGGTCTTATCTAAAGGCTCTAATGAAAATCTTGCTTTCAGATCTGTTTGTGTAATTAGCAAAATTTAGTTCCTTATTATTGTAGGACTGAGGTTCCTGTTTCTTTGACATGTTGGCTTCTCCATTTTCAAGCCAGAAATGGCGTGTTGAATCCAACTTGTGCTTTGAACTCTTCCAACTTCTTCTGCCTCATCTCTCTGATTATTTTGACTTCCTCTTCTGCTTTGAAGGGTTCATGTGATTACAATGGGCCCACCTGGATAAGTCAGTTATAATCTGTCTTAAGGACAGCTGATTAATAACCTTAATTCCATCTGCAAAACCTCTTTTGCCATGTAATGTAACTTTCTTGGGTATGACATGTAGGGACAATGGTTATGGGAACCAAAATTCTGCCTACCACAATACTGTTTACCATTTTTATTGTTATTATTTAAATGAGTGAACAGCTAACACAGCTAAGGACTAGAATGCTCTGGGCAATAGAGTTTTCTAAGTTGTGGGGATAGAGAAACTCTGATAAATTATCTCAAATATTAAACTCTTATCTGTATGTACATATAATAATATAATACTGAGTTATATGTTTTTAAGTGTAATACTTTATCAGCAAATCGTAACACAAATCAGTCAATATACTTTCAAAAATATGTATAATATTATAACATTAAGATCATTTATGATTAAAATTAGTGAGAAGGAGGCCTTTCTACAAAATTCTACTTGGGGAAAGCTTTGAAACTCTGAGAAATGATAGATCTTTCAAAAGTAAATTTTATTCTGAAATATAAGAGTAGAAATTATTTCTGATAACAAGAAACAATAACATATTAAGTAATTAGGCTCCAATATACAGTGAAAGATTTAAACTGTAATTACTTATAGATATTTTACTGTTAAAATAAACATAAAGTAGATCTTGCTAGAAGTTCAAAACAGAAAAGTTCAAAGGATCAAGTGGAAGAGGCCGGGCATATTGGCTCACTCTTTCAAGCACTTTGGGAGACTACAGTGGGGTGGATTGCTTGAGCCTAGGAGTTTGAGACCAGCTTGAGCAAAACCTCATCTGTACAAAAATTAAAAACAAAAAGTTAGCCCATAGTCCTAGCTACTTAGGATGCTGAGGTAGGAAGTGGAGGCTACTGTGAGCCTTGATGGTCATGATTATGCCTCTATCCTGGGTGTAAGAGTAAGATCTGGACTCAAAAAAAAAAAAAAAAAAAAGCGGGGGGGGGTCTGTGGAAGAAAATAAACACAGTATAGTATTTAACCACTTCTCCCTGCCTACAATATGAAGCTGGATAACTGTAATTCACATGGATGAACTATTTCTAAAGAAATTTTTTTTCTTGCTTGTGGTCTTAAGATAGGAGCATGTGCATGCAGATCTTCAAATCTTTTGGGTATGGTTAATTCTCCTCAGCATCTTTCCATGATTACATATCTCACTGTAGGACTAGTAATTTGCATAAGTTCCTTAGTACAGGAGACACCTCACATTTTGATCTTGATGGGGATCTGTATACTTGTATATGCAGGTATGTGCACATGCACATTCATGTGCACACACACACACAATTGATTTACATAATCAATTAACAATAATTTTAAATTTGTTTCTCAAACCTTTTTTTTTACTTTAATATGTAATTTGTATACTAGAGTCAGCACAATATGAGCTATCTTTTTACTTTCTTTTTTTTTTTTTTGAGTTGCAGTCTGTGTCACCCAATCTGGAGTTCAGTGGTAGAATCATGGTTTACTACAGTCTTGATCTCCTGGGGTCAGCCTATCATTCTACCACAGCTTCCTGAGTAGCTGGAACTACAAGTATGTGCCACCACACTCAGCTAATTTTTTTTTTTTTTTTGGTAGAGACAACATGTTGCTGTGTTGCCTAGGCTTGTCCCAAATTCTCAAACTCCTGGGCTCCAGTAAACCTCCTGTCTCAGTCTCCCAAAGTGCTGGGATTGCAGGTATGAGCCACAGCATCTGGCCAACATCAGTTATCTTTAAACAGAGACACTTCACTGGGAAAGAATGGCCAGAGATAGGTGATAAGCATGTCTAGATCTTCTGAGTTACACCATATCTTGCAGTGTTTTTTCCTGTTTTCTGTTCTCATGTCCTGTTCATATATATTTCCCATTCATTTTTAGAGCTAACTTCCCAAGGTCTCTCTCTGTGCATGTTGGCTCATGCAGTCACTGCTTTCTCTAATTTCCCGTACATTAGCCAGATTTTGGCCCCAAACAGCCTTTGCTTGATGTTCTGAAATAGGGTGATTTGGATCAAAATTCAATCTCCTGTTTCATAAGGACGAGATGACATTTAAATATCCAAGGGTTTATTTATGCAAATATCAAATATCAGGAGTGACTATGAGTCACTATGAAATTTCCTAAATCTCCTTTTAGCTATAGTTAATAATTTACAGGCTAAAGGATGCATGCTGTATTATGATCAAATCCTTCAGAAGAGAGAATGAAGGGATGATGGCCTTACATTATTTAGCATCCATTTATATGATGATATCACTGAGACTTTTGGCATAGTTTTTGTGCCTGAAATGTTTTTAACATCTGTGTGACTGTAGCTTTTTTAAGACTGAAGATTCAGTATTCATTAATCTCTCAAACCCCAACTGGTCTTCAGAAGCAGCTGAATACTTTCTTTGAGTAGTCCACAAAATATAATCTCAAAGTAAATCATAAGAAGTGTAAGGTCATGATTTTTAGTTCTAGGAAATGTACAAGTTCCTGGTATGCTTAGGGAGTCAAGTTTAATGTGGTGAAATAGTTTATGTGGTTTTGCATTATCTTTCACCTAAATCTGTCATGCAAAAGGCAAAAAAGCTGAGAATCTCAGCAACAATGGGATAATTAGATTTAAAAGAGAATGAATTGATGTCCATTTTTTAAGATATCTACCTAAAGCAGGTTTCCAGATTCTCTATTGTTTAGAAATGCATAATCCATGGTGGCTGACATATTAAAACTTCTTTTAGAAAATGAGGATGACATTTATTGGACATAGAGGGTGCTTAATTTCTGTAGGTGAACTAGATTGGAAAAAAACAGTTTTTCTTATTTCATCTGGGTCAAAATTATTAAGTTTGATAAGTTGATTAAAATGAATGGGCTGTAAGCAAGGAGGCTATGCCCACAGGCATGAAATGATCAGTTACTGACAGAATTTTCAAAAGGAATGAAGTATACTGAATTGTACTCAACCAGAATGCTGATACATATGGAAACAGGACATAGAGATGGTTTAGTAAATGGAAATTTATTTTGGGTAAAACTTAAACACAAAATATACAATTTCAAAAATGACTTTTGTTTGTTTGAAACTGTGGTAAATGACAGGTGATGTTATCATTCTTTTTCCCTTACAGACATTCTTTACTTTGGGTATCTTGAATGCATATATATTTTGTGTCCATTTTATTTATTTATTTATTTATTTACTTATTTATTTATTTATTTTTTGAGTTGGAGTCTCACTCTGTTGCCAAGGTTGGAGTGCAGTGGCACGTTCATGGCCACCACAGCCTCGACCTGCTGGGCTCAGGTGATCCCTTCTGCTTCAGCCTTCCAAGTAGTTGGAACCGCAGGCATTTGCCACCATGCCCACCTAACTTTTTGATTTATTGTAGTGACGAGGTTTCACCATGTTACTCAGGCTGGTCTTGAGTCCCTGAGTTCAGGCAATCATCTCGCCTCCGCCTCCTAAAGTGCTGGGATTACAGTCTTGCCACCGTGTCCAGCTATGTGTCCATTATCAATTTAAAGGGAAATGTAAACAAATTCTGATGAACTGTTTTCATGGCCATACCACATTATTATGAACTATAGGAGTTTGCCTAATTTTCTATTTGGATTTTATTATGTCAAATGTTAATGAAAATAAATATAAACTAAAATTGTAAAAGTTTTCTTATTTTATTAATAATACAGATTTTCATTACAATGGAACTTATTTTAACAGTATCTGCAGAAAAAATACTTAATTTTTATTAATATTTATTTTTTACTGTATGATGAACAGATACTTCTTTTTCATCGTCTGGTGAGGATATTCAGAACACTTGCAATAAAAATTCACTAGGTTAAGAAAAATCTAAAGGCAATATTCAAGGAGCACTTTTTAAAAAGACAGCACCACCAGGATAATACTGAGAGGATCAAGAAAATTTGGTTTTAAGCTCTTAATCGTTGAACAAAATGAGAGAATTCAAGTTAAAACTCTCCATATTCAAATGTAATTTAACATTTAGCTTATTATTACTGGGAAAATATTTCTAAAATTTGATGGATATTAAATAATATGCTTAATATTATGTTCAAATCTGGTTCATCCCAGGTACGTTGAAGCAGAATTCTTATGGTGTTTCAGCAAAGGGAATCTGCAATTAGTTTTAAAGTGGTGGAAAGACTTAAGGAAACCTGTAAAACCTCAAATAAATGGTCCAAAAGTGTCATTTTCAAGTGTATCATCAGTATCCTCATAGGATGGTTTAGAACTTATGAATAAGTATAAAATTAGATAATAAAATCTATCCTTATTGTAAGACGTACACTCTCACAATCCCTTGTAAATGGCTGCTTTTAAGTTTTTGGTTGCCTGGGATGCATTTTTTCAGTCTTAAGAGCTTGCTAAAGAATGTTTATCTATTTGGAGTGATATGAGAAAGAATTAATAAGATACAGCAGTTAAACTGACTTGAAAATAGTTGAAAATTTAAATAGTGCCTTTGATTTCTTTAACAATAGCATAGGTTCAGACAATAAAGAATCCAGGAAACAGAATTCTAATGTTTTGTAGTTCTTTGCTGGCATGGTTAAAACACTTTGGAAATGTGTCATAATTTTTACATTTCTGAATAAGCTGATGTGTTTATTCCTGGTTGAATGATGCTCTTTCATTCCCCTCCCCATATTTTTCTTTATTTTTAAATCAGCATTGTACATGTACATAGACTAAAAGAGTCAACAAATTTTACAATGGTTTTTACAAAAAACAGAAGCTCCTTACTGCCTTCCCCAGAGGAACTACAACCACTTTTAGCTCCTATTATTTTGGTGAGTTATCTTCCTGTTGTGGAGTAATATACGAGAGGGGACCCCCTAAAAAATGGAATTATTTTTTGGAGGGTGGGCCTTTTATAGTGCAGGTTTCCCTGTTAGGTAAGTTTTAGGAACCTATGGGCAGCAATGTATTAGCTAGCATTGTTGTGAAGGGCTGCATTCAGAGAGTCTTTCAACAATTTGCCCATTTCATGATGGGTGATTCACAAGCACACCTACACATACCAGACTGAGTGTTCAGCGTTTTTACCAAAAAATGACACGATCCCTGTGTCCCAAGTGACTTTTTCTTTTTGTTTCCCCGGATGAAAAAAGTCCTCAAAGGGAAATATTTTGCCAATGTGGAAGAAGTGAAACCAAAAACAGCAGAAGCACTAAAAGGTCAAGTTCAAAGACTGTTTTGAGCAGTGGAAAAAGTGTCTCAATAGGTGGATTGCATTAAACAGAGAGCACTTTGAAGGTAACTGAAGGTTAAACATGTAAGAATAAATACACAATTTTTAATAAAAAATTCCTGGATTTTTTGAGTCCCCCTTTATACTTGTAATTCTACCTATTGATTTTTTTAGCAGGTATAATCTATTGAGTTCCCACTATTGAAATGTGGTTTTGGCTCACCTCTTTGCTTCCTATATCTCTAATTAATAGGCCTCAGCTTTCCCACCTCTCCACCCTCCCACGAATGTTATATGGTAATTTTGATTAGATCACTACTCATTGTTCACTTTATTGTTCTGACTATGCAAATACTTGCCACAGCTGACTGGCTTAGTAAATGATATTTTAAAAATTTTTCTACAGAGTGAAACATTGTCTGTTTTTGCTTAGTTTTCTATCCATATATCACCTTTTCAACCACAAACTGTTGTATATCAAATATTCTATTAATTTAGTATTCCAGTAATATTACCCTGAACCCTCAGAACTGCTCCAATCTGTACCAGTCACCCTCTATGTTTGGTGATTCAGCTGTCATTCTGGGATTTTATGTCCCCATCATCCTTTTGTCTTCCCTGTGTTCTTTCCTGTTTTCTGTGCATTTTAAAGCCTCTAGAGATTCCTTGAAAAAGGATGACTGGAGATAAAGCTTTCGAACCTTTGTCTTGGGTGAAAATGTCTTTACTTTTTATTCTATTTTATTGAGAGTTTGTATTGGTACAGAATTTATTTTCCATCAGAAATCTGAAGGCACTTCTCTATTGGCTTTTGGTGCTCCTAGAAAAGTTCAACGTCTTTTTGGTTCTTGTTTTTTTCAAACAAAGTCTTTTTTTCTTTATGGAAGCTTGTTGAAGTTTCTCTTTGTCCTCAGTATTCTGAAGTATCACAATGATGTACTCTGATACAAGTTTATTTGTATCCATTATACTGAGTACTTAATGAGTCTTTCGACCTGGAAATTTACATTCCTTAAATTTTGGAAATTGTTTATGAATCATTTTACTTATAATTTTCTTTCTTTTTATTAATTTCCCATCTCTGGAACACTATTATTTTTTAACACTGGACCTTCTGAGTTAATCCTTTTATTTTCTTGTCATTTTTGTTTTCTTTATTCAAATTATTTTTGCTACTCGTTGTTTTCTGTTATGTCCTGTGAAATCAATGTTTCTTTGTATCGTTGCTTCTAATGATTGATATCTAAAAAGGTTTTTATTTCTATTACTTTTCATGTTTATGATTTACAATTTTATTAACTCTGTATTTGTCAGTTTACTCTCAAGTGCATTATGTCCTTTCAAGGCAAATGACCTGGAAGTCATTTACATCTTTTTAATAGTTTGTTCTACCCTTTTTTGGGCAGTGGGGGGCTGCTCTAACCTTTTGATCATATTTTTACTATAAAAGCTCTTTTACTGTTTTAAATGTTCCTTTTAGAATAACATCCTGTTCTTTTTTTCCCACACTCACAGTATATTTTGATGAATATTAATAATAAATATATTTTTAAACTTGTCTTCCTTTTGCATGATCTGTTTTCTTCATGTTGC
Organism: Cephalopachus bancanus; assembly: GCA_027257055.1. NCBI lineage: Eukaryota > Metazoa > Chordata > Mammalia > Primates > Tarsiidae > Cephalopachus > Cephalopachus bancanus. The sequence continues at coordinate 6,229,400 of JAPVLO010000024.1, read as the reverse complement.
TTTCCTTATTTTTCCTACCTTTCATGTTTCAGGCTTTCCTCATATAACTGGTAATTCTGAGGGACCAAAAAAATTGATTGAAAGCTCTGAGACATGAGTAGATTGTGCCATCTGAGAACATCACTGTAGGATGATGTGACTGAGCCTTTAGATACATGACCTTGAACTGCTCAGATTCCTCAGAGATATTGTTTCCAATCCTCTTCCTAGAAGGTGAGGCCAAGCTGCTAGTTTTCTAGAAGCCAATTAGAAAAGGACAGCTGGGTTCTCAGTCATCAGTAGGCATAATTAATGCCTCTCTTTTCACCATGTTATCTCTGCCCTTGACTCTGCAGGATGTCCCCCAGTCCAAAGCCCTTCCTGTTGTATTCCTTCAAAAGAACATGCCTCCAGTATTATGCAAGCATGAGAGAGGTGCAGTCATTTGGCTGCCTAAATCTGGGGAGGAAATTAAGTGATTTGATTGTTTTTTTTAAAACTCTCCTTATTTTAGCTTACTCTTTCTCACACTTATAATGGTATCTGATGCTACCATACGTTTAGTCTTCTTGGGATTCTATATTGTAATCCAATGAGTTTTCAGCTTTCCTTGGTGTTAGGGTAAGATTCGTTTCCTAGGGTCTGTTAAGTCCTTTGCCAGTTGAACATCTGCTTTCTAGCTTCTAAAATTTTGTTGTTGTTGCCTCTTCTTTCATTCTCTGTGTTTGTGGGTTATGCCTTGGGCAAGATATCAATTTACTATTGCTTTAGTCAAATTTCAGGAGGGAACAAAATTAGATGTATACGTTTACTCTGTGGCAGAATGTATTTTTCAAAGATAGACACAATAATATCTCATCTCTTATAGTATTTTTTCAGATCTTGACACTCCTTCCATCAAGATCTGCATCCACATTTTCCTTCCTTTGACTGCTAGTGGGTTTTGACTGTGCCAGAAGTGAAAACTGTGGTGGTAGTGGGGACAGAGGATTTGTCTTTTTTGGAAATGAGTTGTAAAATATTTTCTTCTTTTCTTTTTTTTTTTTGAGTTGGAGTCTCACTCTGTCACCCAGACTGGCATGCAGTGGCACGCTCCCAGCCACTGCAGCCTTGACCTCCTGGGCTCCGGCGATCCTTCTGCCTCAGCCTTCCGAGTAGCTGGAACTACAGGCATGTGCTACCACGCCCAGCTAATTTTTTGATTTATTGTAGAGATGAGGTTTCGCCAAGTTGCCCAGGCAGGTCTCGAACCCGCGGGCTCAGGCAATCCACTCACCTCAGCCTCCCAAGGCGCGGGATTACAGGCTGAGCCACCAAGCCCGGTGACAATCGCATTTCTATACACCAATAATAAACAAACAGAAACCCGAATAAGAAGCACAATTCCATTCACAATAACCACAAAAAATGAAATACCTTGGCATCTTCCTAACTAGAGACGTGAAAGACCTTTACAATGAAACTATAAAACACTGCTCAAAGAAATCAAAGATTACACAAACAAGTAGAAAAATATTCCATGTTCATGGATTGGAAGAATCAACATTGTGAAGATGTCCATTCTACCTAAGGCAATCTACAGATTTAATACAATACCCATCAAATTACCAGCAACATTCTACTCAGACCTAGAAACAGCAATACAGGAATTCATATGGGAACATAAATGACCAAGCATAGCCAAGACAATCCTCAGTAAAAAACAAACAAACAAACAAACAAAAAACAAAAACAACCAAAACAAAGCAGGAGGTATCACACTCCCAGACTTTATTATAAAGCTACAATAATCAAAACAGTCTGGTATTGGTACACGAATAGGTATACAGACCAATGAAATAGAATTGAGGTTCTAGAAGCAAAATCTCAATTTTTCAACCAACTCATCTTCAACAAAGCCTCCACGACCAACCACTGTGGAGGCAAGAACCTATGCAGTAAATGGTGCTTGGAAAACCAGCTGACCACATGCAGAAGTTTGAGACAGGATCCCTACCTATTCCCATACACAAAAATTAACTCTAAATGGATCAGAGACCTAAACGTCAAACCTTAAACTGTAAGAACCTTAGAAAATGCAGGAGACACTCTTATGGAAATTGGAACTGGCAGTCAATTCCTGATCAAAACCCTAAGTGACCATGCTGTAAAAGATAAGATAGACAAGTGGGACCTCATCAAACTGACAAGCTTCTGCAAAGCCAAAGAAACCATCAAGAGAGCAGGGAGACAGCCCACAGATTGGGAAAAAATATTTGCCAACTGTATATCTGACAAAGGCCTAACATCTAGGATCTACAAGGAACTCAAACATGCTGAAAAAAAACAAACAAACAGCCCCATTACAAAGTGGGCAAAAGATATGAATAGATAGTTCTCAAAAGAAGATATATGAGCAGCCAACAAATACATGAAAAAATATTCAGCCTCACTAGTCATCAAGGAGATGCAAATTTAAGCTACGTTGAGATACCACCTAACTCCAGTCAGAATGGCCATCATCAATAACTCAAAAAATAACAGATGCTGGAGAGGATGTGGCAAAAAAGGAACACTCCTAAAAGTTCTAAAAATCGACCTTCCATATGACCCTGCAATCCCCCTGCTGGGAATATATCTGGAAGAACTCAAATCACTTTATAAAAAAAGATACCTGCACACATATGTTTATCACAGCATTGTTCACAATAGCAAGAACATGGAACCAACTGTGCTGCTCATCAAAAGAGGACTGGATTTTAAAAATGTGGTACATATATACAATGGAATATTACGCAGCCATAAAGAAGAACAAAATCATGAACTTCACAACAACCTGGATAGAATTAGAGTCTATAATACTCAGTGATCTTTCATAGAAACAAAGAACTGAGTATCACATGTTCTCACTCATAAGTGGACCTTGAACAGTTATCATAATACTATAAGGAAAGGATCAATAGTAGTGGGAAACTGCAGGAGGGTTGGAGGGACAGGGAGGTGGGATTGACAGTAGTGGAAATCTGGCTGGGGAAGCGGGGGCACACCTCATCAACAAGGGTGCCTGCCCAATTAATATTTGTATACCTAACCCTGAATTGTACCCCACAATTTTAAAATAAAACAAGTTAAAAGTTAAAAAAAAAGTAAAGATCATTTCTGTAAGACACAATTGTCTTTGCCTATTTGTTTGGTGGGAAAACAAAGCACAAGCACACATCAACATTGAACAATACATTCAAGAACAATAAATGTAGGCCGGGCTTGGTGGCTCAGCCTGTAATCCCAGCACTTTGGGAGGCGAGGTGAGTGGATTGCCTGAGACCGCGAGTTTGAGACCGGCCTGGGCAACTTGGCGAGACCTCGTTTCCACAATAAAATTAAAAATAGCCAGGTGTGGTAGTACATGCCTGTAATTCCGGCTACTCAAAAGGTGAGGCGGAAGGATTACCGGAATCCAGTAGGATGACTGTGGGGTGGCCATGAGCGTGCATGCCACTGCACTCCAGCCTGGGTGAAGGAGTGAGACTCCAACTCAAAAAAAATAAATAAATAACAAAGCCGGGCTCGGTGGCTCAGCCTGTAATCCCACGCCTTTGGGAGGCTGAGGTGAGTGGATTGCCTGAGCCCGCGGGTTCGAGACCCGCCTGGGCAACTTGGCAAGACCTCATCTCTACAATAAATCAAAAAATCAGCCGGGTGTGCTAGCACGTACCTGTAGTTCCAGCTACTTGGAAGGCTGAGGCGGAAGGATCGCCAGAGCCCAGTAGGTCGAGGCTGCAGTGGCTGGGAGTGGCCATTGCACTCCAGTCTGGGCGACAGAGTGAGATTTCAACTCAAAAAAAAAAAAAAAAAAAAAAGGAAAAGAAAAGAACAATAAATGTAAAAGACGGAGATTTTTTTTTTAATTATTTATTTATTTTTTATTATGAAGTTGTGGGGTACAGTTAAGGGTTAGGTATACAATTGCGTTTCATTCAGGCACCCTGTTGATATGGGGTGTTTCCCCATTCCCAGACAGATATTTGCTACTGTTAATCCCATCTCCCTCCCCCTCCCCATAGTTTCCCAGTACTGTCAGTCATTTTTGTATAGTATTGCATTGGATGTTTAAGGTCCATTATATGAGTGAGAACATGTGATACTCGGATCTTTGTTTCTGTGAGAGATGTTTTAAAGGAATACATAATCAGCTGTTAAGTCATTTGTTTCGATTCTTCACACTATTCTGTACTATTCTTGCCACCTCAGAGATACTTATAAATCCTGTGTTTCTTAAAGTATCTTTGTTTTAGAACTTCTGAGATATCTTAAAACTAAAAATAGTTTTTCAGGTCTTCTAAGAGTCCCTGTTTATAGATCTTGAAACCAACTTTTCTTGGCAAGAATTTTTATCCATATTATCCTTCTATTGTAGACTATTTGTATCCTTTCCCCATGGAATTTCTAATTTTCTATATAAATTATTCTGCAAAGCCACAGTTCTGGGGAAAAAGGACAATTTCTTTTACACATGGAAGAAACCTGAATGTCCTTATTTGCTCTGGATAAATAATCTTTCGAGTTTTTGAGAAAAGGATGCACCATATTGTGCTGGAGCTTATCTTCATTCCCAAACCACCCAAGTGCTATCACAGATTGTCCACCCTGAACATTGACAATCTTTTTTTTTTAAAATCCACATCCACACCAGTCGCTTCCAGGAAACATAATACTGGAATCTTTCTCCCTGTACCTGGAAAAGCTTTCAGACTTTGGGAAAACCATACAAGCACCTGATTACTGTTAATTTCAAATTTCAAAATTCTACTTTATCTTGTTCTGCAGAATACTTTTCAGTGGTTTTTGAGAAGTTCACATGTCTGACACCATTATATTCATTAGTAAAACAGATAAGGATAGGTAAGACTTTAAGGATAATTTTGGGTGAAAGCCCTTCTGGACTATTCTTTTTTAATTGAGTTAAGAAACTTTAAAAAGGATAAAGAAATGTACGTGAATCATAGAGACGCTTTGGCTAAAATAATTTTTTAATCAACAAAGTGTTACTCTTTTAGTGAGGATTTCACTGTTATTCGAGGGCAATATTACTCAAGCTAGGGAACACTTATAGTGAGTGTCACTACTTAATAAATAGTAAAGACATTTTTGGAAGGGTCGATGCTTGCAATAGCATCAAAACCTTCTTTACTTTGTGATTTGGTTCTGCTGTGGTTTCTGTTTCTTGAGTGAACAGCTGCAGTCTCAGCATCATCTGGCAATTTGCGGCTGAGCATACCTCCATCTTATAAAAAGCAAAAGAGATTCTGTGATTCAAACAGTAATTTATTTTACTGTAATGTAATATGATTGCAGTAGTTGACATTCCAGAAAGCATACCAATCTTGGGATTTGATTGTCAAATTCAATGTCTTCTATCAACGGGTATTAGATTTGCTCTATAGCGGTTGACTATTTTAAAAAAGAAAAACATGTACTAAGTATAAATACTGGCCTACGAAAACAAGTGTGTGCGAAATATCTTTTTCTTAATTTGTTAAATAGTCTAGGTCTGTCTCTGTGTCCTGTTTCTTGGAGTTGGCAGAAAATTTATTCTCAGTCATTTTTTGTTGCTACCATCCTCCAGACTTGGGCACAGGCTTCTGTGATCTTAATCTCTCTCTAGGCATTGGTCATCATTAACCATTTACATGTCTAGTAGACAGTTCTATCATTTTGGTACCCATTTTGCTGAATATTTTTATTCATTGAACAAATATGTATTGAATACCTATTATGCATCAGGCAATAATTTGTTTTTGAAAATTACATTTTATTTTAGAATATTTGATGGACACCAAAGAAAACTATAGCAACCATGTGTACTATGAAACAATAAAATGAACACTCATAAAGAATTTCCAAGTTAAGACCTAGGACACCAATACTGTTGGATCTCTGTGTGTTTTGTTTCTCTATTTAATCTTCTTGCCTCCCTCCCTCATCTTAAATTTTGTGTTTGCCATTTCCTTGTGTCTTAGTCTGTTTCCTGTGCCATCAAGAACATCTGAAGTTGGGTAATTCACAAAGCAAAAAATACTTTTCTTAAGGTTATGGAGGCTAACAAGTGTAGGGTCAAGGAGCTGCATTTGGTGAGGTCCTTCTTGCTGGTGAGGACTCTCTGCAGAGTCCAGGGGTGGCACAGTACATCACATGGTAAGAGAGCTGAGCATGTCAGTTCAGGTCTCTCTTCCTTTTCTTCTAAAGCCTCTAGACTCACTGTAATGTTAGCTCATTCATCCACTAGCCCATTAATTTATAAATCCATTAATATATGAATAAATTAAACAATTCATGAAAGCAGAGCCCTTATGACCCAATCACCTGCCAAAGGCCCTGCTTCTCACTTCTGCCACATTGGGGATTAAATTTCAACATGGGTTTTGGAGAAGACAAACATTCAAATCATGGCATCCCCCAGTTCCCTAAAACACATGTCCTTTTCACACACAAACACATTTATTCCATCTCCATAGCCTAAATTCTTAACTCATTCTAGCATCAACTTCAAAGTGCAAAGTTTAAATTCCACTGTCCTATCTGTGAAATCAAAACAAGTTATCTACTTCCAACTTACAGGGCAGGACAGGCATAGGATAGGCATTCCCATTTGAAAAGGAGAAATAGACCAAATGGAAGGGGTAGCAGGCTCAAACACGTCCAAAACCCAAGAGAGAAGACATTAAATCTTAAAGCTGGAGAGTAATCATCCTGACTTCATGTTCAGCATCTTGTGCACACTGATGCAGAGAATGAGTTTGCAAAGGCCTTGGGCAGCTTTACTCCATGACTTTTCTAGTCTTAGTCCATACCTCCTCTTTCCCAGGATGGTGTCGCACACTTGGTAGCTCTTCAATTCTAGGATCTTGGCGATCATCCTGTTCCCATGGCTCCACCAGGCACTGCCCTGGTGGGGACTCTCTGTGGAAAGTTCAACCCCACATTTCCACTCAGCCTTGACCTAATATGAGATTTCTGTGGTGGTTCTGCCCTTGTAGCAAGTCTGCCTGGACCCACAGCTGTTTGACACATCCTTTGAAATCTAGGTGGAAGCTGCGATACCTGTGTAGCTCTTGCATTCTGTGAGCGTGCAGAATTCACATCATTTGGATGCCTCCAAAGTTTATGGCTTACACCTTTCAAAGTAGCAGGTTGAACCACCACTGGGGCCCCTTGAGCCACAGATGTGGCATCCAAGGAGTGCTGTGCTGGAATGCAGGGAGTAGAGACCTAAAGAGCTGTGGGCAAGAGAGTTCATGGAGGTTGCCTCCATTATGTCTCCTGAAGCCATTCTGCCTTTCTAGACCTCTGGGCCTATGATGGATCTCTAAAATGTCTTCGGAGTCTTTCTTCCATTCTCTTGATTATCTTTTCTCTCTATGCTAATCTCCTTAGCAAAAAATCACCGGTCCACTTCTCCATTGTCTCTGCTGAATGTGCTTTTTCACTCTTTACATGACCAGGCTGAGTTTTCCAAATCTTTTTGCTTTGCTTCTCTTTTGATTATAAAATCCAACTTTAAGTTATTTTTTCCCTCTCACAGCCTAATGTAAGTGGTCAAAAGTATCCATGCGGTGGCAGCCTGAATGCTTTGCCACTTAGATATTTCTTTCAACAGATATTCTAATTTATTGCTCTTAAACTCTGCGTTCTATAAATACCTAGGACATGGACACAATGTAGCCAAATTCTTTGTCATTTTATAACAGGAATAGCCTTTACTACAGTTTCCAATACCTTGTTTCTCAGGTCTGTCTGTAACCTGGTCAGAATAGACTCTATTGTTCATATTCCTATCAACATTCTGGGCACAACTATTTAATCAATCTCTAAGAAATTTCAAGCTTTCCCTAGTCTTATCTTCTTTTTTTTTAATTTTTGAGTTGGAGTCTTACTCCGTCGCCCAGACTGGAGTGCAGTGGCCGCTCCCGGCCACCGCAGCCTCACCCGCTGTGCTCCAGCAATCCTTCCTCCTCAGCCTTCCGAGTAGCCGGAATTACAGGCATGCGCTACCACGCCCAGCTGATTTTTTAATTTACTGTAGAGATGAGGTCTTGCTGCCCAGGCGGGTCTCGAACCTGTGGGCTCAGGCAATCCACTCACCTCAGCCTCCCAAAGGCGCGGGATTACAGGCTGAGCCACCGAGCCCAGCTCCTAGTCTTATCTTCTAAGCTCGTACCAGAATCTTGGTTTTTTCTGAACTGCTCCTTGAAGTTCTTCCAGACTTTGCCCATTACCCAGTTCCGAAGCAGCTTCCCCATTTTCAGGTCTTCATTATAAGCAACAACCCCACTCTTGGTACTAATTTTCTAATTTAGTCCATTTTCTTTTGCTTATAACAAAATATCTGAAACCAGAGAATTTATAAATGCATTTGTTTCTTACAGTTATGAAAGCTGAGAAGTTCAAAATAGAGTTACTGCATCAGACTTGCTTGCTGGTGGGTACTCTCTGCAATGTCCTGGGGGCAGTGCAGAGTATTACATGGTGAGGAGACTGAGCATGCTAATTCAGGTTCCTCTTCCTCTTCTTTTAAAGTCATCAATATCACTCCCATGCTAACTCATTAATCCATGAAAGGATTAATCAATCTATGAGGATAGAATCCTCATGACCCTGTCACCTCTTAAATGCCCCATCTCTCACTACTGTCACATTGGGAATTACACTTCAACATGAGTTTTGAAGTAGAGAAATATTCAGGTCATAGAGCCTTACTTTTTAAAAATAATTTTATCACTGTATGTATGTATGATCATACACTGCTGTATGAAATGTTATTTATTTTATTTTCATTGCTTTATACGTTTCCTTTGTGTAAACATGTCAAAAACATATTTGTCTATTCTCCTGTTGATGGACTCTAGGTAGAATGGTTATGAACAAGGCTATTATGGATGTCTTGTATATATCTCCATGTGCTCACTTGCAAGCTTCCCTCTGGGATTTTTTAATCTTAAGAAATACATTGATGCTGTATAGAAGAAAGTGAAATTTTAATACTCTTCTCACATCTTTTTTTTAATCTAAAAATTTTTATAAAGTGTGTTCTAATTGCACTTTCAAAATGGGTTCCATGGTCAGATAATATGGATAAGTACTTTATTCCATGATCTTCCTTTGGAAAACCATAATAAAATTGGCATATCAATGTTTTTGAGAAATCTTGTAATGAAGAAAATGTTTAATTTTTTTGACCCCAATGTTTTCCATGCTTCTAAACCATAGAATCCTTTTTGCTTAACAAATTCATTAATATATCTTGGAACTAAAATTCCATGAATGCATTTTGAGATACACTGATATACTGCATCAGTACTGTATAGGTCTTTGTGTTATGTCTCTTTGATGCGTCAGTGAAATGTGGCACATCATCTGCATCGTATAGTAGGTGGAAAATCTCCCTGAAGCAACAGAAAATTCTAGGAGAGACAGAAATTCTTATCTAAAATCAGGAACTCTGTCTTACTGTGTGATAACAGCTGCTATCCACTGTCTACTCCTGACCCTGTTCCCACTCTTTGCAGCACAATGACCAACTCTAATTCTAGAAACATGGAAGAACTTTTAAAACAGTGTAAGGGTGGCACTTGTCCAATTTACTACCTGGACCTAAAAACAAACTTTGAATTCCTTATCCCTGGGAGTAAAAATCATAAGACTTGCTCAGTGATCCCAGCTTGCCTGTCAGTCCACTATGCCAGAGGCCACAATGCCTTCTGGATCCATGTGTGCACTCTCAGGGCCATCTTCTGGTTACATTAAGACTTTGAGTATTCTAGAAAAGTCCACAGTTGCTTTACTATCACTGGCACAGATAGTAACTGTTTTATGTTTTACTGTTTTCTGCTCAAAGCCTTTTTCTTCATACTTGATTTCTCTTTTACTTAGGTTTTGGATTCTCCATTTTAACTCATAAGGTTTTTGGCTTATTTTAATGGTGTGCCCAACATTGAAATATTGTTTCAATACTTCCTTAGAATTTGTCTGTTTTTTCTTTTTTTAAATTTCTTGCAAGCTAGCACCTGGGGAAGTAAAGTTATCTAAGATATTACAATCCATCTCAGGCTCAACTCCCAAGACCCATTTAACTGAGAAATTGAGTACCAAGTTTCAGAGATTCTCTGTCTCCTTTCTACCTATGTAGTCCCTAGAGTTTAGAGTATGAATCCCTGCTTTCCATCCAGTTGGCTAAGACCTGCTTTCTCATCTTATCCTATTTACCCTACTTTGAATCTGTTTCAGTTCTCCTCTTTCTTAGGTTTTTTTTTTTTTTTTTTAAGTTTTGCAGAATGACCCTTTTCTCTGAAAGATGCTGCCTTCTTCTACCCTGTAGCACACATTTCAGTATCCTGTAGCAACTTTTTGTGTATTAAAAATGTCAGGTAAGGCCTCAATTTCATTGTCTTGTAAATACTTGTAATAGGCCATACTAGGTGATATAAATTTTTTCCACAGTTCCTAGTCTTTGCATGCAATTTGTGAAACACATTTTCTTGCATGAGTTCATCTCTCTGGAAAGTCTGTACTCTAGATCATTGAATCTTCAAATACAAATGGACATAATGCTTTGGACATGGATACCTGTGCCTGAAGTACATCATGTCTCTTGTAGAACATGCTACTAATCTCTCTTTATAGAAGATGCTGGCAGCTTTGATAGAGCAGATATTTATCATGGCTATTCCTGATATGAATGGTCCTTCACTGCCACCAATTAATTCTTTATTTAACTGTGGTAAATTTTCTTTTCTTTTCCCCTCTTAATCACTATTTGTCCCCAATTCCCTGATTAACTTCAGTATTAACCACTCTATTTGGATAGACTTTTCTATTCTTTCCTCATTGTGAAATCTAAGAGTAGTTATTTTTTTTTTTTTAGATTGGAAAATATAATTTATTTAGGGGAGGAAGAGAGAGAGAGAGAGAGAGAGAGAGAGAGAGAGAGAGAGAGAGAGAGGGAAAGAGAGAGAGAGAGAGAGAGAGAGAGAGAGGGAAAGAGAGAGAGAGAGAGAGAGAGAGAGAGAGAGAGAGAGAGAGAGAGAGAAAGGCCAAAGCTTAAGAAAACATGGCCTAGTCAGACAGTCAGAGCTCAAAGAGCTACCTGGCTGGGCCAGGACTTAACGAAAGCAATGGCCTAAGAGTAGCGTTCTTAACCTCTTACTCTCTTTATCTGTGAATTAAAACAATATATGCACAACATTTCCACCTATTTTTTGGCTAATGAGATCCAAATCCAGTTCATCTCTTTGACCTTTCTTCTCCTGTCTTCTTAGGAACTTGTCCTGCTAGTCACTACCTCGCTCTACTGCATGTCCTAGTCATTCGGGCCAAGACTTGTCTTAGTTCATTCTGTTTTAACACAATACCTTAAACTTGGTAATTTAGAAGCAAAAAAAAATTAGTGTTCATGGTTCTGAAGACTGGGAGGTTCAAGACAAAGGCACCAGCAGGTGTGGTGTCTGATGACGGTCCATTCCTCATCAGTGGTACCTTCTCTGCATCCTCACATGACTGAAGGGCCAAACAGCTTCCTTCAACCTCTTTCATAAAGTCACTAATCCCACTTATGAGGGCAGAGCTCTTGTGACCTAACCATCTCCCAAAGGTACCATCTCTTAATACTACCATGTTACCATACTAAGTCCCAATATATGAATTTTGCAGGGACACAAACATTCACACCATAACAAGTCTTAAATACAACTTTCTCAGAGATTTTTTTTTTCTTTTTTTTCCTGTTTGTAAGCTTGGAATAGCCCAGCAGGCTCACCCTTCACATCATCTTGTTCTATTGCTCTTTCTGTCATGTATCATTATCTACTATGACACATTTGTGTACTATTTGTTGACTCTCCCTTTTTTGACTTCCTTGTGATCTTCTCTATCTTGTTTATTCCCAAAGTTTCAATGCCTAGAATAAATGCTTAGAAAATAGTAGCAGTTCAATAGATATTTTTAAATAAAAGGATAGGTGCATTCTCTAATACCTTTATTTTTACTGACTCTTTTGTTCCAGCTTATAAATATGTACATTGCTTTCTCTTCTTAAAAATAACAAAAGTAAACAAAAAAAGAAAAAGCCTTTTCTTAATCCTGTCAGCAATTGCCTAGCCTGGAGATTGGTAAATATGGCTCACCAGCAGACCAACTGTTCGTATAAATAAAATTTTATTGGGAAGAGCTGTGCTCGTGCATCTGTATTTTTGTCTGTGGCCACTTTTTGCCCTATAATAGCACAGTTGTATATTTGCAACAGAGACCATAAGCACACAATTTAAAAATATTTACTCTGTGGCTTTTTCAGAAAATGTTTGTTGACCTATTGACCTGTATTCTATTCTTTACATTCTCTAGTGTGCTGCAGTTTCTTGCATTCTTCCAAATCTCGTTTCCTCTGTGTCTTCCTTTGGTTTGATTCCATCTTCAACACTATGCTATACTGCTTTTTCTAAGGTAAAAAATCATGCCCACAAAATTCAACATGATTTTCCCTCTTTTTTGTATTTTCAGGCTACCATTCTCTGTCTCACTCTGGATTCTCATTTCCTCCTGAAGCTCTCTACCCTTTAGGCTCCCATGATACTCACTCTTCTCTCCTCATGCCTCCTTGACTATAATTTTTCTTTTTCTTAAAGGACAGTTCTTCCTCAACCTGTTCTGAAAAATTCGTATAGTCCAAGGTTTGGTCCTCAGCCTAAAGTTTCCAATCGATGTACTTTTCCTGTATAAACTCATTGAACCTAAATGCTTTTAATCCCACTACTCAAGGTCAAGACCCATTATTTCCCCACTTGACCTTTGCAGTAGTCTCCTGCCTGGTCATTCTGCATTCAACCTTACCCCAACAAAGTCACCAAAATGTCAGTTTAAGGCAGTGGTTTCCAAACTTTATGGGACATCAGACTCACTTAGATTGTTTGTTGAAATACACATTGCTGGGTCTCACTTGTGGAATTTGTGCCTAGTAAATCTCATGTAGGACCTAAAAATCTGCATTTCTATGTTCCTGAATAATGCTGATGTTGTTGTTCTAGACTGCTTGGTAAGATACTTTAGTTTAAAGAAACATTTGTCTTGCCCACTCCTTCCTTAAAACTATCCAGTGACTTCCCGTCACTACAAGATTAAATATAAGCTTCTTATGACATCATAGAATGATCTCCCAGATCTTAAGCTTTCTCCCCCATCAATATTCCCCATCTCTGACTTCCACTTGATTGTCTTATAACCTCAAACTGCATATCTCAGCATGTGTTCCTCATTCATTACACCCGCCATGCTCTTGCTCATGCCTATAATTTGTGTGCTGTCTCTACCCATCCTTCCCCTCCTCACCCTTTAAAGAGGTACCTCAGGGGCTGCTCTATTTTCCAAGCTTCCATAATAGTCAGGACACCCTTCTCTTACCAATAGTTTCTCTGTCTGTGCTCTGTCAATGATAGTGTTTTATTGACAGTTGTTTGTGTTTATGCTATCCCCTTTAAATGGAGAGCCCCTAGCAGAATGTATGAAACCTGCGGCTCTTTCTCTCAATCACTCTTACTCTCTCTTTCTTGTATTACAAAATGCAGCCTTATTTAAACTTATCAGTTTAGAAATTTTTTCTCACTGAGGGTGAGAGCACAGGGAAATTACTGCTTCTGTGTATTACTGACCACATTGTATAATCCACCCCATCCTTCAGAAGGCAATTTGGCAAAAATCCTTGAAGAGAAAAAGCAAAAACAAACCTTTCATATTCTTGGACATAATCATTACACTTCTGGGAATGTCTTCTAAGAAAATAAATCAAAATATGCACAGAGGTACATGTTACACATTACTTAGAATAGCAAAACAATGGGAAATACTGAGTGTATAACATGAGACAGTGGACAAGGCACACCTGCACAATAAAATGCTACATATTTAAAATGATAAATTTTGAGCTCATATGGCAAGCATATGATTATATTTTATATCAATGTTAAGTAAAAATGAAGGGTACCAATTTTTAATATAAAATCTTATTCTAATTACATAACATTTTTTTAAAGGGTCTGAAAGGAAATGTACTTAAATTCTAAGTTCTAGCTAAGAAGTTTGTGATATGACTTTATAAGGTTGTTGCATTTTAAAATAAACAAAAATAACACTTTAAATATCTATGCTGTTTCATGTTATATATAGTTGTTTTTTTAAAATTAAAAGAATGTGTCAGTCATGGTTAGACAGGCAATGCTCAGCTGAGCCTTGAATAAATAGCTTTTCTTGTATCTACCTCTATTTAAATCACCACAAGATACAATTTTAGAAAATCAGAAATATCAAGAACCCTGTCATTAAAATATGTTGATGCAGTGTAACCTAAGTATGTGACAAGTCAAGGGTAGGATGAGTTTTGTGAGAAGAGGAAGTTGAGTATAACATGTAGATACCAAGTTACAAACCAAATCAGAAGTTACCAATGAACTTGATAGCTAATGCAAAAAATGCAAACATTTTGGTACAGATGACAGGTTAATGTGCAGTCAGTATAGTATGGTGAATAGAGCTCTCACTTTAATGCCACACTGTAGATTTAAATGAAATTTTCCCTCTTACCAATTAAGTTACTTTGTGTAGTTTTTTAACTTCTTGGAATCTGTTTCCTCATCTGTGAAACGAGGATAGAATACTTGCTTACAGGAGACACTGCTGAAGGCTTTCCCACAGCCATCCTAGTGCCTCTCAGCTTCCCTTTCTCCACACCTTCATATGTTTGATCTCTCTTTTATACACACATGCACACACACTTGCTGTGAGAGTCTGCTCCTAACTCTAGAAGCAGATCCTTACTTTGTTAGTCTTACTTTTAGTCAGATCAGGGTCATACGACCCAGTTCTGGTACTTGGACCCAGGGAAATACCACTGAAATATCTTTCTGTAAAGGTCCTCTTCCCTCCAAAATAAATTCATGAATAAAAATTACCTTCTTTGCTTAGTATGGTTGTTTCCAAGTGTCAAATTTAAGGTTATCCTAAAGTTAACTTCTTATATATTTAAAATTAGATTTGGAGGTTTCTTCACACATAGTGAACTGTAATTAACGGGATGTACAAATATACTGTAATCTACTCTTGTGCCAATCATCAAATTTCAGCCAATCAATAGCAGCCAACTATTCAAACTGGGTTCATATCAGGCAAACGCGGAGCTGGAACCAATCTGGCTGTTTCTTTCTGTACCTCACTTCCTTTTTTTGTATCTCACTTCTCTTTTTCTGTCCATACATCTTCTTCCACCATGTGACTTGGCTGGACTCTCTGAATCTGCTGTGATTCTGGGAGCTGCCCAATTTGCGAATTGTTCTTTGCTCAATTAAACTCTGTTAAGTTTAATTTGTCTAAGGTTTTTCTTTTAGCACAAGTGTGATGTCTGAAATTACTTTATCATCTGAACATGAGGGGAAGTATCACTGACTAATAGATTCTACCAGAACAGAAAGACGTGCAGTCTGCCTTGATGACATCACCACCCAGGAAGACTTCTTTTCCCTGGCATAGTAGAGATGCTTATCATTTAAGTCAGTTTGAATTAGCTATTCTAGTATTTGTGGTTGAAACGACCACAATGTTTTATATTAAGTGAGGTAATGGATGAAGTGTTTAACAAGAAAAGGGAGCATAGCAGTCAAAAGTAGAGGTTTTGGAGCCAGACTGAGTTTTGTATCTCAATGTTCTCATCTGTAAAATTGAGATAATAATAGCACGTGTCTTGTAGGGTTTATATAAAGAATAAATGAAATATATAAAGCACCTATGAAAATGTCTGATGCCTAAAAATTTTCTATATTAGGAATTAAATATTAGTAGTAGTATACTAAGAGCTCAATAAATGATAAATACTCCTGTTGTAGATTGACAGTTATGAAGTGACCTTAAAGATCATCTAGCCATTTTACAGACAAGCTGTAGTGACAAGTTCCAAGTTACAAAGTCTTCTAATTCAGGACACTTTCTCCTATAATATATTGTCATTATTTTTTCAGCAATACTGCAATCATATTCATCACTGTATAGTCATTACAAGTATTATACTTTAATATGAGATTCAGAGATAGACCCAATAGAAAAGCCATTATGAATGTCCCTGAGTTTTATTTTGACTCTTTTATTAGACATATTATATTTCTGATATGGTAATGTAATTACTGTTTTTTAGATTAAGGGGCTATTCAATGACATAAAGTTTTTATGTTGTGAAGTGTTTAGAATGAATTCTCAAGCAAGTAGCACATTTTAGGTAATATCTCTGAATCTTTCTTTAGGTGTTTCATGATTCCTATTTCATACTTCTTTGTAGATATTTACAGAATATCACTATAGATATTTACAGAATCTGGATTTTATTTATTTATTTTTAAAGTAGGTTTTATTGAGAGGACAGAAAAGCTCCCACAGTGGGAGGGGACCCAAAGGGGTTGCCCAGAATCTGGATTTTAAAAAGAGAGCAAAACGATTATATTTCATGTGACAACCTTTGACACTCTTAAAAGATATATATAAAGCTCAAGACGGATTGGAAAGATTGAGCATTAATCATTAGCCTGTCTGCCTATGAAAGGAATAATCTCTTGCATGGTTGTTTGGTAGAACCAGTGGATCCACAACTTACTGAAGCAAGGTCTGATCGAGCCTACAGCTATAATTTAAAAAACTCAACTATGTCTCATTCTCAGCATCTAGAAAAGTGCATAGTAAAGTTCAATGAATTATTGGTGAATAACTGCATAAATCAATTATTTATACCTGCATTTATTAAGCAACTTCATATATTGGGAAAACAGAGAAAGCTTTTGATCTCATAATTTAGTTACAAGACATGGCAAGTGCTAGGAAGGCAACTAAACAAGGAGATATGTTAGAGGATGACTGGGTGATGTGATTGATAACTTTAGATGGAGCCATCAGGGAAAACTATCTGACATTTGATCTGAGACCTCAATAATGAGAGAGAGCAAACCTGTGGTTTTTGGAGACAGAGGGCAGTAGTGATTTGGGGAAACTATGTTCAAAAGTCTGAAACAAGGAGCTAACTTGGTGTCATCAAACCAAAACCAGAAGGCTGATGAAATGTTTGAAGCATCCTAACAAGAGGGAAATAGTAGACAAAAAGATTGATGAGGATGATGAGGGTCAGTCATATTAGACCCTGGTAGAACATGGAAAGGACTCTGAATTTCCTCTAAGAGCAATTAGAAAACTTTGGTGTCTTATTCATGCAATACATGAATAATCATCTGTAAAGTATTGAGTACTTATATTGGTACTATTTAAATATTTTATGTGAATTAACTCATTTAATACTTAAGACAATCTTTTGAGGAAACTAAGCTATAGACATATTGAGTAATTTTCCCAAACCTATACTGTCATAAGCAAGAGAGCCAAAATTGGCTGGGAAGTCCAGCTTCAGAATCCTTGCTTACTCCTTCATTTTATAGCTTTCTTTTTGTGACTGTGTGAATGTACCATGCTAAGGAAGGTGGAAAACAGAATTTGTTTGTTCTCCTTAAAGGTAAGCATGACATTATTTACCCTGCAATTTAATTCCATTCAGTCTAACAATAATTTATAGATATCCTATTCAGGGCATGATGCTGACTAATGTTCTTGGGTATGGAAATGAAGATACAGTTTCCCCTTGATAAACTCACAATTTAGTAAAAAGAGACAAGTATATA
This sequence comes from Cephalopachus bancanus, assembly GCA_027257055.1. NCBI lineage: Eukaryota > Metazoa > Chordata > Mammalia > Primates > Tarsiidae > Cephalopachus > Cephalopachus bancanus. Next base: position 6,211,695 of record JAPVLO010000024.1, on the reverse strand, counting down.
TATGAATATCTCTAGTGCAAGCAAGTCTCTTCTGTACTTATATGACTACTCATCAATATCGAGTCACCCTCCTTTGTGTAGGCTCACTTGCATCAAGCTAGACAATATGACTAAAATTGCCCATGGATTCTGAGCATGTTTTATCCAGGCTGAGACATTAAAAGCCCCTCTGCACAACCCTTCAGTTTCTTCTTTTCTCTTGAGATGTTTAAGGAAGCCTCATGTTTCCATGACAGAAACACAATTTGGAAGCACCCTAATTGCAAATGAAGATATTTCACGGAGAACAGCTATACAGGGAAGTTACCAGATCCATGTGGGGTTTTCTGTAAATAAGAAAACTTTGTTGGGTTAAATTGCTGAAATTTTCAGGTCCATTTGGTGCCATAGCAAGGCATAGACTATACTGTATTTTCTGCTGCAAACAAAGTATATGTGAAATACTCTGAGACACGAGAAAAAAATGAAATAAGTTCTGACTGGTAAATTGAAGAGGTTTCCACAGAAGAGTGAACATTTTATTGTGTATAAAATATGAATCAGGCTTCAACAGTCAGAAAGATTAGGGGTTGAAGTGGGATAGCCATCAGAAAGTCTATCATGGGAAAATGTATCAATTAAATAAAAGACCATTCTACGAAAGTAAAAAAAAATACATTTAAAACAAAAAATAAGGCCAAGTGGGATAAAAAAGATGTGGTACATATACACAATGGAATATTATGCAGCCACGAATAAGGACAAATATATGGACTTTGCAGCAACTTGGATGGATTTGGAGTCAATCATACTCAGTGATTTATCACAGAAACAAAGAACTGAGTTCCATATGTTCTCACTCATAAGGTGACCTTGAACAATTATAACGCTGTGGGAAGGCAATTGGCAGTAGCGGAAAACTGTCAGGGGAAGGGGGGTGGGACTGGCAGTTGGGGGAGGTTGCTAGGGGAGAGAGGGGCATGCCTCATCGACAGGGGTTCCTGCATGATCAGTGTTTGTATATCTAGCCCTGAATTGCACCCCACATCTTTATAATAAATAAACTAATTAATCAAAAACAAATAAATAATATGTGAAAAAAAAAGGTGAAGGATTCATGTGAGGTAAGAGTTGGGTTCTGTGATGCCCTGCAGGGGGTGTTTAGGAAGACAACTCAGGCAGCAATGTGACCAATTTCTCTAGCAATTGTCCAGATACGAAAATGTGAGGGGCTCAACTGGAATGGTAGTAGTAGGCGTAGCTTATAGATGAAGTGAATGGGTCAAGAGACTGCGTGTCAAGGTATCTAGCTTGGGAAACTAAGTGAAAGATACACATCATTAGTTGAAATTGCGAAGATGAGATAAGTAGCATGTCTACCTTCTTTGCTTAGTGTGGTCATTTCCAAATGTTAAATTAAGTTTAGCCTAAAGTCGACTCCTTACATATTTTAAGATTAATTTAGATGTGTCTTTATATATAGTGAATCCGTAAGGGATCAGCTGAACCTGTATCAGCCTAGGTCGGTAGGATGCCTGGTAGACCCAATGAATCTAAATAAGAAAACAGCATTGCTTCTAATAATGATACTCAGGATTGTATTGAATCCCATTTTTTTTTTTACACATGAAGATTCTCTTTTTTTATTTTTAATTGTTTGAATACAGAATTAAGGAACTTCAGATTAAAATGAGTCCTCTGGATAATAGTACTGGTGCTCTCAAGAATAGAGAGGGGAAGGTAAAAGTATTGGGCAAAGAGTTTTTTTTTTTTTTTGCTATTATTTCCAAATTCTTATGGGTACAAATCTCATTATTATGGAACAAACACTATGTATTTTTAAGTACATGTAAATATTAATATTTTAAATAAAATACAAATCAGAGATGGAGATGGTCTTCCTTTGACGTAGTTCATAATATAAGATTTGCACATCTAGACAGGAAAACTCTTACCAGGAGTCCTGAGGAAGCTATTAAAACATCAGGTCTTAATCATAGGCTCTAGTAATTTTTAAAGATTCCAGTGCCATGTGTATGTGTGTGTGTGTGTGTGTGTGTGTGTGTGTGTGTGTGTGTTGGGGATGGGGGTAAAAGGATTAGAAAGTATACACAAATGCTGCAGTAGGTTTCTCAGGATGCACCTCTTGGGGAAACCAGGAAATTTGCAAGCTGTTCACATTACTTTCAGACAAGTTTTTTGTTTGAAATCTGTGAATTGTAAGCTTCATTTTGCTTATGAAAGAGTCTGCTACAAACTATATTGAAAATTGCTGGCTACTTTTTTCCTATATGACAACTTTTTGATTATTTGTGAGAAATTAGTTTACTGCAAATATAACATGACTTCACTTAGAGCATTTTGTTCAACTTAAGTACCAGAAGGTGATGTCCTTTACTGTTATTTCAGTGAAGAGCCAGGGAGGGTTTAAGTAAATGTTTTCCTAATAAGTTGTATGGTGGATATATAACTCTGTTCAGTGGAAAAATCTAAAAAGCAATTAGCAAAGGCACTGTTTGTTAAGAATGACATTTTCCTGGAAGTCCGTTGTTACTATCAGCAAGAAAATTTCCTGCTATTTGTCCCTCTCACTCTTGACTTAGAAATCAGTTAACACCAAGTAGCTTCTGATTTCATTTTGCAAAGCTTTCTTTGTTAACATCTCCAGATATTATATAAGGCTTTCCGTTGGCATCGAAATTTAATTAAGTATCGTCAGTTTGCCTTCCCTTTGACTTTGATTATTTGAATTTCAACTGCCTTTAGGGAGAAAAACACGGAAGTATATTACTCACCATTTCACATCTGTTGCAGTTTAAAAGACTCAGTTGCCAAGAATTTTATGAAGCATCACTTAGTAATGATTCAGGAAATGATTAAGTCAATGCATCTTATGCTCAAAGTGAAGGGCACCCTCTGTTGTCCATCTTGCTATGATACTATCTTGATGTTTTTCAAGAGAGAATCAAGCTGTAAATTTGCAATTTCTTCATAAATGGACACTGCTAACTAATAAATAATACTCACAAGAGAGTCCTTCAATATTCTAGTCATAGTGTTCAAGCATAGAGGCAGAGTACAAAAAAAATAGACCCTGAGGCTGATACTAAGAACAACAATAAACTGTCATCATTTTCTTCTTTCACCAAGAAGATTTCCAAAGTCGCTTGATATCTCTGTGCACTCGTTTTCGCCTTTGGAAACAGGATATTAATAACTGCACAATGTACACTTTTGAAGGTTTTATTTTTGATGTTGTTAAATTTGAAATATAAATAAAATTTCCCTCCTTTTTAAAAATTTTAAGATTATTGTCACAATTGCACTATAAAAAGACTGTGGAATTGATGACCGTTTCTTATACTTTTAGGTTTCTAAAATTTAATACCTCAAGAAGTTTGTGTCTTTAAACTTTTTATGATTGTCATGGTGTTATTACCTCTTCTAAATATCTCTCACTTATCCTCAGAAATTTGTAATGGAACTTTTAATTATTATTTATCCATGTTTTGTTTCTTGATAATTTCTAACGGCTAGAACTTTGATTTTTTTATTAATAAATAGAGCAATCCTCGAATATTTATTTGTTTGACAAAACCTTCAGTATCATATTTTCAGGTAGTTAGTATGCTGTTCCACTTGTGTAGCACACAGTATGTCAAAGTTAAACTCATTACCTTTATCTGAAATCTACTCAAAATCCAGTAGGTTTGAGCCTGTTAGCAAGACTACATATAGTATTCTGTTTTTCATTGGAGGGCATATAATATTGGCTTTGCTAATTGCAACTGGGTTGGTCATCATTTCCAGATTGTTTCCATGGATGGAGTTAATGTCTTCAGATCTAATCTCGTCGGTGGACAGAACTAATACATTATATTTATGTGTGTGTATATTTGTGTGTGTATGTTTGCATATATACAAATATATACACATATGTGTATGTATATTATATATATTTAATAAGAACATATTAAAGATAAATAATTCATGGACTCATAGAGATACTTCCTATACAAACTTTGGAGTATTTGACTTAAAATCTATTTTATCTGCTAAGTATAAATACTTCTACTCTCTTTTGATTTCCATTTACATGGAATATCTTTTCCATTTCTTCACTTTCAGTCTATATGTGTCCTTACAAATGAAGTGAATGTTGTGTAGGAAATGTGTAGATGAGTCTTCCCCCCTATTCAGCCACTCTGTGTCTTTTGCTGGGAGAATTTGATCTATTTACATTTAGGTAAGTATTGATAGGTAAGAACTTACTACTGCCATTTTGTTAATTGTTTTCTACTTGTTTTATACATTGTTTACTCTTTCTTTCTCTCTTACTGTGTTTCTTTGTGGTTATGTGATTTTCTTTAGTGGTATGTCTTGATTCCTTGCTTTTCATCTTTTGTGTATCTACTATAGGTCATTGCTTTGTGTTACCATGAGGCATGCAGAAAACCTCACAACTGATAGCTGTAACAGGTGATTTTAAGCTGACAGCAACTTAACTTTGTTTATACCCAAAAAACTACATTTCATTCCAATTCCTCCCCTACATTTTGAGTTTTTGATATTATATCTTTTGAAAATTTTATTTTATTATAGAATGTGGGGGGTAAAAGTAAGGATTAACTAAATGAGTAGGCTATATGCAGGTGAAGTCTGAGCTTCTAATTAGCCCACACTCCCTCTGGTAATGAACCAAATACCTTTTATGTTGTCACATGCTCCCCACTATCCTCTCTCCCTCTCCCCTATCTCAGAAAGTCTTGTTGGGTCATTTAGATTGTGTGGTGTTCTTTTCTTAAACTATTTTAAATTTAAAGAAGGTTTCAACATAAATCTATAAAATATTAAAACAGTGGTAGAAAGTTATTTAAATACACCTTAGCTATATTTTTTTTTCTGAGAGAGACTACTGACAGTGCTTTTTTTTCCCTACAATTTTAACAGTTTCATCCTCAATACCTTGGCTCTCTCATTAGAACCATTTGAGTATTTCTCAGAATTGTAATGCAGACATTAACTTGTAGACTGGAGAGAAGCCATGATAAATAGATATAGGTATTATAGATACATACACACAGGGAAAGCAATTTTCTCCTATTTCCTCAAATGAGCCAGTAACTTTTGAGAAACTTGTCCATAGAGAGCTGTGAGAATCAGTAAAAAGATAATTAAATGAAATTATTTTTGCCAGTGATTTTTATCCTGTTTAGACCTACTTCCCCTTATTTTCTATATGTAGCAAATCATGTACATTTTATTTATTTTCTGTATCTAGAAAACCATATGTATTTTTACTAAGATGGCTAAAACTTTACTAAAAAGTAAAGGTTTATAAACTTATTAAATGGGTTTCATTTGCAGATATTTTAGTTGGAGAGTGAATCTATTTTTAATTTTTGAGCTACATAAAGTTTCTTCTCTGCTTGTCATCTTTCATGAAAAGGATGGACAGAGAGCAATGAAAGAAGGATATCTGCTTCACCAGTCAGATCAGCTGAGTGTCCCAAGGAAAGTACTGGTGACAGATGGTCTTTGCATCAAATGGGGCAGATCCAAGAAAATCCGATTCTCAGTTTCTGCAAGTGTGTCCCATTCCCTGGGGGAAAATGTTGAGTTATTTATTGATCATAATTACATCTGTTAGTCTACAAGTTTAAGCCTTAATCTCTTTCTTACTTAATCACTCCAGTTTTGCCTTTAAGCACTAAACATTTTAAATGGCTGCTTTAAGCATTTGTAAAGGAAGCAAACAATCTGAGGATGGTGTTAACAATATCATAACCTATTAATCTGTTAAATCACTGATTGACATCAGTCAGTTATAAGAACTGACTGTTATAATTTTAAATGGACATGCATATAAATGTCTATGAGAATTCAGTTTTATGGAGAGGTATACATTCTTTTTTCTTTATACAAGAATCCACTACTAGGGGAGAGAGGGTCAGCTAGAATCCTAAACTTCACCTGCATGGAACTTACTTATGTAGTAAATTCTTGCTTGTACCCCACAACTCTAAAACAAAATAAACTAAAAGGAAACTTTAATGTGCTTAAAATCAAATTTGATTTGTATTTTAAAAATAATATTCTATATTATTGGAATTGACTTTAGTGTGTTCAAGTGCATTTGAAAAGATTATTGGTGAATGATAGGGCATAAAACACACCAAATATTCTCCCCAAATAGGTATTCTATTAACTTATCAATTTGTTTGTACTTTAGACAAGTTTAATGAGGTCAAACATTTTGCTTAAAGTTTGTTAAGTATAGACTTTGCAGAATTATTTCCACCGGCAACAACTGATACTAAAACACTATTTTGAAAATACAGCATATTTCTGTTCAGTAATTTATGCTTCCGATTTATTTTAAAATTATATATTTTAAAATGCATAATTATGCAGATATACAATTTTGCTGCATAGACAGTAAAATAAGAAGGGACTTCAAGTGTTTAGTAAGTATGCAAATATAAAAGAGGATTGAATTAGAAACCAGTGACCTTACATGAGTATTCCCATAGTTTAAATAGGAGGGAAGTATAGACATTTGCAACTAAAATACCTTTCTCTTGTTCACAGCAGTTCTATAGTCAATGCATAGGAAAATGAGATAAATATCCTTGTTTTCTCTTTGTTTGTCTTTTTCAGGCATATCATGATTTACTTTTTTTCTGATTCTTTTAAGTGAAAAAATACTGTTTAAAAAGAGGAAAAAAACTATCAATATTGTTCAATGAAGAGTGGCTATTTTATATTGCATGAATTAATGGGAAAGAAATATTTATTAGTCTTCACCAATTCTGGACACTGTTCTTGGTATCTACTGATATGCATGCTCTCGCACAACTACATCCCAAGGAACAGCGGTAACCACCTGAATCCTTTCACTCAGGTGCAACTTGGATTACTAACTCAGAAAGTCTGGCTGGGTTATTTAGATTTGTTTTTAGAACATTACAATGCATAAAATAAAATTTTTATTGAAATTAAAAATTTAAGAATATGTGGTTTTTAATAAAGTAGATTTGGGTTTCAAAAATGAAAAAAAGTAGATATTTAATAAATTAATGAAAAAGTCAAGATAATTCAGTCATTCAATAAATCATATTTTATTTCTTATGGATTATGTAATATTGGAAAGATTGTATTTGAAAATGAAACACAGAAAGGCTATTTATAATATAGGGAATGGCTCACAAAATTGAAGTGAAGAAGAATGCCAGATTGTTTGCATCTAAAAAGGTATCTTGGGCATAATAATTGGTCAAAAAATCTCTTATGGCTTTTATTTTTTGGAAGACATTTGGGCTCTATTTAGCAATATGCTGTCTGTCAAGCAATGTGCAATTTTACATATAAGGATATTTATCTATGCATTACCATTGAACTGGGCTTGTAACCACACAGAGGTACTCATACTATCCAAGACTTCATCTGCAAACTAGCTTGGAGTTTATCACACTCAGTATAATAAAGTTGTTTGGAAAATTTTAAAACTCTAAGTAGATGTCTAGAAAGACATTTCTTGAACTTCTTGAATAAAACATGATTTAGAACTGTTCAAGGAGACTGATACCAGAAAATTCACAAGAGTAAGAATAATGCATTTAAGATAGGATTGTTGCCTATTATTTTCATTCTCAGTACATTGATTATTTCATCTTCTTTCTCTACTTTCAACAACTACCCTTTTGGCCACATAGTGGCAATCAAAAACATTAATTATTCTAATGCCAAATCTAATATCCCCTTCTTGTTCCTTAATCTCATTTCTACAGAGTTTACCTCTGTTTTGCTTCTCTCTCTTGTTGAATCTTGGCTTCCAAAGTATACTTGTATCCCAGTGTTCACCCTACATCTCCAGAAACCCTTGCTCTGTTTTACTCTTCATTATTCAGCTTCTTCAGTATAAGTTTCCTACGATATGTTGTGCTAACTCATGCTGATGGCTGTGCCATGTGTCAACAAGAACACCTTTTAAGGAAGTAGTAATTATTATCCTGTTACTGAGTGCCTGCTGGAAGATAATCCTTAAATGTCAGCTCCTCTCAAGAGTTAGCTCAATGAAGAGAGTCACTGAGTCAAAGATCACACCTTATTTCCAGGGCAGCCACTTCAATGATTGATTGGCAAGATGTGTAGGCCCAGTTTCTACTCCAACTTGGGAAGCTCCAAAGTCCACACCATCTTCCGAAGACCTGGTATGGTTATGGGAAGCTTCCATTGATGCTGCATTTCACCCTGACTCTTCTTTTGTCCAATAGGTTGATTCCAAGCACATTATAAAGGTGTCAGCTCAAACACAATATGCTACCAAGTGTTCTCAATCTCTTACCTTCCCATCAAACCCTACAACCATCTTCTTATCTCAGTTTCACATTTCAGTTAATGGCAATACAATCTACCCATGTAGGTCATCCTAAAACCTTGAAATCACTGCTTTTTCCCAGTACTCCTTCACTTTCTGCATCACATTCTTCTCAGATCACAACATTTTAATTTGGGTAACGTCTCTCAAATATATCTCCACTGTCATTCACTTAGATACATTCATTTATCCACAGTGTTTACTGAAGGTTTACTATGTTTCAAACCCAACATGAGACGGTTTCTAACTGAAAAACTGTACTATTATTGTAGCTGGTTCTCCCTTTCTTCTCCTTCTACTCCATCTTATCCTTCGTCCTATCTGAAATACAGCTATAATAACGAAATAGTTCTATTTAAAGACCTTAAATTGGTCCTCACTTTCTATAGAGTATGACCCAAATTCTTCAGCTTGCTTTGCCGGTTCTTTTAAATCCATCCTAAAACCATTTCTGAAACATTTCTCCTATTTCTCCCTATGCTTTTCTCTTCAATCATAGAGGACAGCATGTGACTTCCCAATCATGCCACATATATATTTTCAGATCTCTATATTGCATATATCTTGTGTGGTCTGTCTAGAATATTGATCTCCTTTTTTTTTTTTTGTATGCATGGATTTCTGAACATCTTTAAATTTCAACCAAAATTTTGTTTCTCTGAGAAACCTTAACCTTCCTTGTAAAACTTATCCTTCCTCCTATATTCAATGATCAGTTTCTCATTAGATTTTGAACTCCTTTATATCAGGAGCCAAATCTCCTTCATAATATTAGTATTACTTTTTTTTTTTGAGTTGGAGTCTCACTCTGTCACCCAGACTGGAATGCAATGGTATGCTCCCAGCCACTACAGCCTCAACCTGCTGGGCTCCGGCGATCCTTCTGCCTCATCCTTCCAAGTAGCTGGAACTACAGGCGTGCGCTACCACACCCGGCTAATTTTTGATTTTATTGTAGAGATGAGGTCTCGCCAAGTAGCCCAGGTGGGTCTCAAACCCGCGGGCTCAGGCAAATCCACTCACCTCAGGCTCCCAAAGCACTGGGATTACAGGCTGAGCCACTGAGCCAAGGTTAGTATTAACTTTTAAGAGTTGGAGTTTATGCAGGCAAAGTTCCAGCTTATGTCAGTGAGTAGCCAACTAAACAAGATTGTTTTCCAGTTACTGATTTGAATGAATGTACTTTTATAATTTTTCACAGTGCCATGCACGTAGTATTTGGTCTCAAAAAAAGTTGAATTGAATTTCTAATTTAAATAATATGAATAACTACTCACTCTTTACCACCAACTCCGTCAATAGAGTATGATTGCATAGTTTAGGCATTGATTAAGTTTTGCATAAAAACGTAAAGCGGAATGAATACGAATGTGTGTAGTACATACATAGTGCTGTTGAAGACTTAAGTGAGACTTTAAGCTCCATGAGAGCAGGGACACTTTTGCACAACACAGCTGTACCCCTAGCATCAAGTGAAATGTTTGAAATGTAATAGGAGATGAGTGTTTGTCAAATTAAAAGAAATTAAATTTCATCTCAAGTATGAATTTTTTTTTCTTTTTTCAATCCAGTTCAGGAGCAACCAATATTTTATTATAAATCCTAAATTAACATTCTTTTATTGTTACAGCTAGATACATTCTTGAGTAGTTGTACTTTTTTGGAGTATTATTACAATTTAAATGGCACATGGAGCTAACACATTTGCGTGTAGTCTTGCAACCCAAGAGTATCTTGAGCTTGAAGCAATACAAAAACATCTAGTACCTCTGTTACCGAATGCCTGTAATATAGTCGTTTTCAAGTCATCTGAACTCAACTGTGTCCTCAAATGTTCCAATTATACTTTCCTGATCTTCTGTCATCTAAAAAACCACCACTATTCTTAAACTATTAGAATATTTAAGGATATTCTTATAACTCTACGACATAAAATAGTTTATCTTTCTCCTTTAAACATTGGGCAAATGTGGAAAAATGTTTTGATGTCAAAATGAACTTTTTTTAAAAAATAGAGTTTGGTAAAAATGAAATGTAAGTTCTTCTGGCTCCCACAAGCTTCAGTGCCCTGTTCTATGAACAAATATTCTCAAGATTTTCCCCTCTCATTTTTAAGGTCTTGCACTGAATATTGGCCTCTCATGCAACAGACTTTAAGAGGATTTCTTTACAGAGGTCTTAATAAAAAGTAGCACCTTGTAATTTTTTTCTACTTTTCTCACACCCACTGTATGTCCTTCATCAAGTATGCACATGTACATACTAGTATGTGTATGATTAATTTTTTTTTTTTCAGAAGCAGATTCTCACTCTGTTGCCCAGGCTGGAGTGCAGTGGTACAATCATAGCTCACTAAAGCCTCATAACCCTGGGTTCAAGCCATCCTACCTCCTTAGCCTCCTGAGTAGCTAGGACTATAGCCACCACAGCTGGCTAAGTTTTGAATTTTGGTTTTTTCTGTAGAGATGGAGTTTTGCTATGTTGTCCAGGTTGGTCTTGAACTCCTGGTCTCAAATTATCCTCCCACCATGGCCTCCTAAGGTGCTAGGATTATAGACATGAACCACTGTGCCCAGTCCTATATGATTATCTAATGAAGTTCACTCATAATTTACCGATTGGTTTATTTTGGGGAAGATTTAAGGTTATTTAAGGAGATTATATTTTGGGTATATACTATATGTATAGTGATGGTGTTCAGAACACACTACCCCAACTATGGTACCTTGGCATTAGAGAAAACAATAGAAACAGGAAAGTCACTCTCACCTTCCTCTGCCATTCTCCATTGAAACAGGTCATAAAACTTAGGAAGAATTTTCTGACTTCTTTCTGAAGCAGGCCATAAGACCCTTATGTGAGAGATGCTCTCCTTATACCCAGAGTAAAAGCACCGAGAAGAATCTAAGCAAACAGGCCTTGTTATGCTTCCTCCAGTTTATTACTGTCAGATACTACTTTTTTAATCCAATCATGCTACTCCAGGACTGTCCACTTCTTCATTGAACTTAACATTAAAAAATATTCAGGTTTACCCATTTTTTTGGTCTTCATTTTTCTTCTGAAGACTCCATGTCACATAAAACATACTAAACAAATTTATATGCTTTTCTCTTGTTAACCTGTCATTTGTTATAGGGGCTTCAACCACGGACCTAAGAAAAGGCAGACAAAATATATTTTTCTTCTTTTACAGTAGATATGCATGAATTTTATATCCATTTCACCTTTATTTTAACTCTTGTCACTGGCTAGATATCCTGAATTGAGATCAAAATATCTGCCAAATCCCATATGTATGCACAATTTCTCTTCTTTTCAACATAGATAAAGGGCAACTAGTCAATGAGCCAAAACTCCATCCCAAGGCAAGAGATCAGAAAGTAGCAGAAACCCCCTGCCAAGAATACACTGACTGGTTCTTCTTTGATTTTTATGAGAGAATCATAAGAACATAATTAGCAAGTTGCCTGTGTAGATAGCTTCTTGACATGTTTATAGTGTTCTTTAGGAAAAAGATCAACAGCATAATTAAGATTTATTCTTCTCCCCTCTATCTTAGAAATATATTTCTTTTAAATTAATGAGGATGAAGTTAGATAGCTATGAATAACCAGAAACTATGAAAGAAGCTTAGGTCAAACAATTGGTGTCATATCTTCCAAAGACTTAGTGCTAAATTAATGCTGAATGTGATTTGATGCCTGTTTCTCAAAAATCTGTTGCTATAGTTGGTGTTATAGTTAGCTAATCAAGAGTCCTCAGTTTCCCTGGGCAGTGACAATTATTTTCATATTTGGTATTAACTAATCTCTGCAAGTCAAAATTGTAGACAAAAGTCCTTGAAGACTAGGGCTCTGGGTTATAATTATCATTTTTCTTATTTCATAGTGGATTCCTAACATTATGGCTTTATTTGGTTTCTACAAAGAAAGGACTTAAGAATGACAACTGGTAGAAAAGTGAAGGTGCTAGAGAGCTCTACCTGAAGCCATGTTTGCTTAGAAAGAATGGCATTTCTATTTAGATTGTTTACTTGATGCCGTTGTGGGGAGGCTCAGTGAAAAACATGGGGAATAAACTTCTAAGTCACTTTCTCACCATGAAACAAGCTCTTGTTACGAATGCTACTTCTCAATTAATGTGTATTGATTATTTGATTAAAGCACCTTCATTCAACTTTTTTCCAGGAATCAAATGCAAGTGTATTCCTATAATACCCTATTTGTTTCTCACTGTAGAACTTCTCACACACACTTTCTTAGCAATGCTTGTTAATTTCTCAGTTCCTCCCACTTTGGCTATGAACCCTGCAGGTAAGGAGCATCCTGTCAAACCTCTTAGCAGCCTCAGAATGATTCAAGGGCCTGCCTCCTATAGCAGATATCTCAAATGCTGTTGAATGAAATAATTGCAAGAAGATTGTCTGAGAGGTGTTATCCAAGGCCATTACACCTAGATTGGACTTCAAAATTTTGCTAAAATTACTTCAAGTAAAAGACAAACATATTCACAAACTACATAACATTTTCAGAACTGGAATTTCCCTCAACTATATTCATTTTTTTTTAAGTTTGAAAGAAAGCCTTGAAGCTAGTCAGTCACTAACAGATTGCTTTTCCTACCATGTTTGGTATCAAGCAAGGCAACTGGGCACATGAGTCTTTTTTGTTTGCTTTCTCAAGGTATGCATAGAGGATGGTGGTGAGAGGGTTTCTCAGATAGTCAAGAATCAACTTTCAGCTCTTAATCAGGTTAGGTATACTCAAAAGCCATTATTTGAGTAAACTGTTTTATTTCATTCTTTGAGCTAGTTCTTATCCACATATTTGGAATGACTTTTTTGAAATGCATTGAAATACAGAAATACCTAGAAAAATATTGTATGTGAACAACAGGGTGACCCTGACTAAGGAAAACTCTCCAAGTCTCCAGAACAGACCATTCATTTACAATAATAATAACAATAGCGTTGATTTACTGAAAGCTCGTTAAGTATTTGCTTTCATCCAGCTTATGTTACTAAATCCTTTGAACAACACAAGGAATTTGGAATTATTAATATTATCATTTGGAGCATTAGATGACAAAACTAACTCCCAGAGAAGTTAAATAACATTCCCCAGGTGACACGATTTATATTTATGAGTCATGAGTAAGATTTAAACTTTTATTAAGGATTAATTTTTATTTATGTACTTATATATGTATGTATTTATCTGTGTTTTTTTGCTTTTGCACTTTTTTATTGAGATGGGATATACACATAAAAATTGACTGTCATCATCATTTCTGAGTGTACAGTTCACTTGAGATTCAAATGTGATTCTCAAATTTCTGTTTTTAATCATTGTATTTTCTGTACTTAATACAGATGATGAAACATCAACTTAAAAAAAGCTAAAATGGAACAGCATATGTGTCAATTTTTATACAATAAAACTGAGGATTAGACAACCTTAGTAAAAGTATATATGTGCTATGGTGTCCTGGAAAATTCCAAGAACTGTATGAGATAAATAGATGATAAACAGAGTCATCTTTGTGTAGTCCACCATTTATGCAGTTTCTTATGGAAAATTAGTTGCACACCTTTTATCATCCCTACAGCATTAAACTTTTTTTTTAAAGTCCATTTGCCAAGCTCTGCTTTGGAGCCTGGAATATTAAACTGTCATTTCACAACCAAAAAAGGACAAGAGTAAAATGAAAATGGATCTCATCCCAAATAACTAAAAGTTTTTTTGGCATTGTTTAATATTTGGAGAGAAATAAGTGAACTGTAATGTAACAGAGCAGAAAGCTCCTTATTGTCATGACTTGACTACTGCTTTTAACCCCAGAGTTAAACAGAACAGACAAAACACATTTTCTACATCCCATAGTGAAGTCACATTCAGTCTTGCAGCACCATTTTTGGAGTGTAGTACACAATCTTTACATCTATTCTTCTTTTTTTCCCCTAAACCCCTGGGGGAGGACTCATCCAGTTTATTCACAATTCAGTCTGTTATTCAAAGAATATTTCCTTTGCATTGGTGGGCTCTATGTGCCTGTTCTGTTGAAATTATGGAGTGTAGATGTTCTGAAGGTCTATTCTATTTGGGAGATCAATGTTTTAAAAGACAGATTTTAGAGCGTTGTAGATGAATAGCATCTATGTGGAATATATTCAGCAACTTGCTGTAAAGAAATTTTTTGCCCATCCCTTTGCAGTTTTTTTTTTAATTTAAAGAAATTGCTGCGAATAGGACATTCTCCTTCATTTTATGCCTTATTTTCTTACCTTTTCTCCTTAGTTTGCATTAAAGAGATAATTGCATGAAAACAAGCCCTCTTAACTTTACAATTTAACTGTTTGAATTTCTGATTGATTGATCTCCAGTAGTAATTAGTGATGGGGAGTTTCAAAGGCTACAATCCTCCATCCTCTATCTCAGACTCCCTTGTCTTTCTCTAATAAATTCCCTGCCCCCAATCTGAATGGCAGTCCTACCTTTCACTGACCCTAGGAAAGCCTCAGCTCCCTTTCTCTTTGTTTTAAACTTTGATCAATAGGCTCATAATGCCCGTGCAATGCTGAGCTTTTCACTTGCAAGTGTTTGGCAGCAGTCAATTTACTGGCTGTTCCCAGTTGTAGTTGTCTCCAGAAGTGCCTTTCTGGAAGGGCACATGCTCCCCATTATGGTGGCTGTTCTACATTTCCATTGCGCAGTGGCACTTGCTAACTCCTAATTATCTTTGAAGAATCAATTTGTTTTTCTTGAGAATATTTCTTTACCCTCCTAATGTGGGCAAGTATCTTTCCCTTGCATACCACAGCATCCTTCTACCTTCAATATGCCCATCACATTGCTGTAATTGCTTATTTAAATATCTATAAACACCATAGACATAAGAATCACAATACTTTATTCATATCCTCAACCTTCTAACAGAGTAGTGAATGACTGAATATTGATCTGTTATTATGTGTGTGGCACTTTGTCAGTCTTCGCTGAGGGAGTTCACTAAAAGCAGAAACATGGGTAAAATTTTTGGCAAGTAATTATTTGCATTTCTGGAGTTGTCCATTCCATGACATGTATCTGCTTCACAAACAGGGGAGGAGATGTGGGGGTGAGGAGGTGGGAGTAGGTATCTTGGAAGAACAAACATAATGAACAAAAGCAAAGAGAGAGGAAAACGAGAAAGAACAGATAAGAGGTCTGAGGTGGATTCTAGGTTATCTCAGCCCTAGAAAATGTCGGTCTTCCTTACCAATCCAGGCCTATGGAAGCCTCCAAGTTTCATCTCAATTGCCACTTATCTGATAAAGCTTTTCATGTCCCCTAGAAGCTATATCCTTTAAGTCCCTTTAGAGGTTCACACTTTTAAAAAAATGGAACTGAACTGTTTTGAATTGTAGTCATTTGTGTGCATGCTATTGTATCTCCCTTGTTCAACAGGGGAGGATCTGTCCCTTACTCGTCCTTGCATCTTCTGCCCAACATAGAAATTGAGCACATTGTTATCATAAGTATATTACTCTTTCATTTTAGTGTGAATATTCTCATCAGTGATGCCTGGTTATAATAAGTGAAGAGAGCTCCCCTTTTCAGGTGTTGTCTACTAAGCCTGCTCTACAACTATTTGGTTATATGGACCAATATATTTAGGCATTGGTCATTTATCATTGGGCCTGAAGGCTCATTATGAAGTTTAGAATCTTCATATAGCGACATCTTCCATTATATTTTAATCAACAACAAGTAGCTAAATTGTTTTACAAATGACTTTTAAGCTAGAGGGGAAAGCAGTTGTTTGAATTAGAAGATAAAAACTTGGCCAGGCATGGTGACTCAAGCCTACATCATTCCAGCACTCTAGGAGGCCAAGGCGAGAGAATTGCCTGAACCCAGGGGTTCGTGATCACCCTGGATAACTTGGCAAGACCTCATCTCTACAATAAATGAAAAAATTAGCCAGGCATGGTAGCGTGTACCTGTAGTTCTGGCTACTTGGAAGGCTGAGGTGGAAGGATCACTAGAGCCCAGCAGGTCGATGCTGCGGTGGTCATGAGCGTGCCACTGCACTCCAGCCTGGGTGACAGAGTGAGATGTCTACTCAAAAACAACACAACACAAAACAAAACAAAAACAAAAAACAAAAACTTTGACCACCGGAATAGATTTGTGTTCCTTCTTATTTGCAATTTTTCTCAACTGAAGAGAATTGGGGTAGTGATAAAGGACTTGAAATACCTGAAACCACAAATTTCCCATTAAAATAGTACAATTAGACTTTGCCTTTAGCTAGATGCTGGCAAGAATTCTCTATTGCTTCCACAACATAAAACAGTTGAGTAGCCAGGAGGTTTCTGTTTCACATAGCTTAGCTGTGTGATCTTGAATAAGTCAGTAAATTTATGCATTCCATAATTTTTAAAACAATACAGGTCAATGAAATGATCGTTAAGATCCCTTCCAGCTTCAGATATCTAGGATTTTCTGATATTTTGGAAAAAAAACAAGAAGAAAGATGATTGACACACAACTTTTCTTTCCATATTGTTTGTTGCTGGTCCTACTGCAGCGGGACCTATTATGGCTGAGCTTCCCATAATGTCAAAAGCAAGAAGATTCATAGTCATTATGTCCCTGTAAGCTTTTGTTTTCTTCTGTTGGATAAGGGTTCTCTAATTCTCTCTGTTGCATATATTACACAGAAGTGCTATATATGGTATTAGAGGTAAGAGTCAAAAGGTCACAGTGAGCTCTTCCTTCTTTCAAAAAACCAATAGACTCAATTGAAATTTTCAGCACCTTTTAAAACAACTGAAACTTAATTTCTTAAGTTTATTTCGTTCATGGTTATATTTCTGTGCTTTGTTTTTTTGTTTGTTTTGAGTCAGTGTCTCACTCTGTTACCCAGACTGGAGAGCAGTGGCACAATCACAGATCACTGCAGCCTCAAACTCCTGGGTTCAAGTAATTTTCCCACCTCAGCCTCTTGAGTAGCTGGGACTACTGCCCTGTTAATTTTTTTTTTGTAGAGACACGGTCTCGCTATGTTGCCCAGGTTGATCTCAAACTCCTCAAGGAATCCTCCTGCTTCAGCTTCCTGAAGTGCTGGGATTATAGGTGTGAGCCACAGAGCCTTGCATTATACCTTTTTTTTTTAACAAGGGAAAAACATACAAAGAATTTGTAATTTGTTTGTATTGTTAACACCATCATTTACCTCCTCATTTCTAATGGTACTAAATGATACTAATGAAGTTGAGAAAGTAGGAAGGGAATATAAATTGTCTTTGCTCTGAAATTTTTAAGATATTCCTTCAGATAATTGAGGATACCAAAGAAATCTATGAAAATAGAAATGAAAATTCACTGAGTCTTCTGCTTAGAGAAAAAACCATTTAAGCACTAAAAGAGAGTAAACCATAGAGATAGGAATTTAAAGAAAAGGGAGAAGACAGGAGGGACGAATTTGCTGTCAGTTTTTTCCACCTAAAATTTTGAAAGTAAGTAGATTAAACTTTTATTTTTCAAAATAGTTGACTTTATTGAGTTTTTAAAATATCATCACATTTTGAAGAATTTTATTTTATTCTTTTTTCTTTTTTTTAGTTTTTTATTTTAAAGATGTAGGGTACAATGCGGAGTTAGGTATACAAATGTTCATTATGCAGTTACCCTAATAGATGAGGTGTGTCTCCCCTCCCCTGGCAGTTTCTCACTATTGCCAATCCCTTTCTTATAGTATTATGTTAATTGTTCAAGATTCGTTTATGAGTGAGAACATGTGATACTCAGTTCTTTGTTTCTGTGATCGATCGTTCAGTATTATAGACACTAAGTCCATCCAAGTTACTGCGAAGTTCATAATTTTGTCTTTCCTTATGGCTGCGTAATATCCCATCATGTATATGTACCACATGTTTTTTGACCAGTCCTCTTTCAATGGGCAGCATGGTTTTGCTATTGTGAATAATGATGCAATAAATATGTGTGTGCAGATATCTTTTTCACAGAGTGGTTTGAGTTCCTTTGAGTGTATTCCTAGTAGAGGGATTGCAGGGTCATATGGAAGTCAATTTTTAGAACTTTTAGGAATTGCCACGCTGTTTCCACAGAGGTGGTACTAGTTTACACTCCACCAAAAGTGTAGAAGTGTTTTCTTTTCCCTGCATCCTCTCCAGTTTCTGTTGTTTTTTGAGTTATTGATGATGGCCATCCTGACTGGAGTTAGGTGGTATCTCAGGTTTTAATTTGGATTTCTTTCATAACTGGTGAGGCAGATCATTTTATCAAGTATCTGCTAGCTGCTTGTATGTCTTCTTTTGAGAAGTGCTTATTCTTATCTTTTGCCCACTTTGTAATGGGGCTGTTTGTTTTTTTTCTTTTTAACATATTTGAGTTGCTTATAGATGCTAGATGTTAGGCCTTTGTCAGACATACAATTGGCAAATATTTTTTCCCAGTCTGTGGGCTGTCTCCCTGCTCTCTTGATGGTTTCTTTGGCTTTCAGAAGCTTGTCAGTTTGATGAGATTCCACTTCTCTATCTTATATCTTATGGCATGGACCCTTCTGATTTTGATCAGGAATTGGTTGCCAGTTCCAATTTCCATAAGGGTGTCTCCTGTATTTTCTAAGGTTCTTGTAGTGTGAGTTTTAATGTTTAAGTCTTTGATTCATTTAGAGTTGATTTTTGTTTACAGTGATAGGTAGGGATCTTGTTTTAATCTTCTGCATGTGGTCGGCCAGTTTTCCCAGCAGTATTTACCAAATACGTTCTCACCTCCTCAGTGTTGATGGTGGAGGCTTTGTTGAAGATGAGTTGATTGAGAAATAGAGGTTTTCCTTTGGAATCTCTATCCTGTTCCATTGGTCTATATGCCTGTTCTTGCACCCAAACCAGGCTGTTTTGATTATTTTAGCTTTAAAATAAAATTTAAAGTCTGGGAGTGTGATACCTCCTGTTTTTTTTGTTTTTTTTTTTTCCTGAGGATTATTTTGGTTATTCATAGTCATTTATGTTTCCATATGTATTGCCATTTCCAGGTCTGAGAAGAATGCTGCTGGTAATTTAATGAATATTGCGTTAAATCTATAGCTTGCTTTGGGTAGGATGGACATCTTAAGAATGTTGATTCTTCCAGCTCATGATCATGGAATATTTTTCCATTTGTTTGTGTCACCTTTGATTTATTTGAGCAGTGTTTTCTAGTTTTCATTGTAGAGGTTCTTTCACTTCTTTGATTAGGAAGATGCCAAGGTTGCTATTGTGAGTGGGATTGTGCCTTTTATTTGGGTTACCATTTGTTTATTGTTGATGTATAGGAATGCAACTGTCTTTTGCACTTTTATTTTATACCCTGAGACTTTGCCAAAGTCCTTTATCAGTGCAAGGAGGTTTTTGACAGATTCTCTTGGATTTTCAAGGTAGAGAATCATGTCATCTGCAATGAGAGATAACTTAACTTCCTCTTTTCCTATTTGGATATACCTGATTTCCTTCTCTTGTCTGATTGGCCTAGCTAGGACTTCCAATACTATGTTGGATAGGGGGAGCAGGGTGAGAGTGGGCATCCCTGTCTTGCTCTGGTTTTCAGGGGGAATGCTTCCAATTTCTGTTTGTTTAGCAGTATGTTGGCTGTGGGTTTCTCATAGATGGCTCTTATTATTTTGAGGTATGTTCCATCTATGCCTAGATGTTCAAAGTTTTTATCAAGAATGGGTGCTGGAATTTATCGAATGCTTTTTCCGCGTCTAATGACATAATCATGTGGTTTTTGTTTTACATCTGTTGATGTATTTAATTACATTTATTGTCTTGAACCAGCACTGCATCCCAGTGATGAAGCCTACTTGGTCATGGTGGATGGTTTTTTAGATGTGTTGCTGGATCTGGTTTGCTAGAACCTTGTTGAGAATTTAGCATCTATATTCATCAAGGATATTGGCCTACAGTTCTCTTTCTTTGCTGAATCATTACCTGGTTTGGTTATCAATGCAGTGATACCTTCATAAAATGATTTGGGGAGAGTTTCATTTTTCTCAATTGCCTGGAATACTTCCAGTAGGATTGGTATCAGCTCCTCCTTGAATGTCTTGTAGAATTCTGCTGGAAAGTCATCTGGTCCAGGGCTTTTTTTAAAGGTAGTTTTCTTGCAGCATAGTCGATTTCCTGGGTTGTTATTGGTCTTATTTAGGGACTCGGTTTCTTCTTGTTTCAACCTGGGGAGGTTATATGATGTCAGAAAGTCCTCCATTTCATTTAGGTTTTCATGTTTGTTTCCATACAAGTGTACATAGTAATCTCTGATAATCTTTTGTATTTCTTCAGGGTCAGTTGTGACTTCATCTTTTA
Organism: Cephalopachus bancanus; assembly: GCA_027257055.1. Lineage (NCBI taxonomy): Eukaryota > Metazoa > Chordata > Mammalia > Primates > Tarsiidae > Cephalopachus > Cephalopachus bancanus. The sequence continues at coordinate 6,190,981 of JAPVLO010000024.1, read as the reverse complement.
CATTTCTGATTGTGTTATTTGAGTTTTTTCTCTCTTTTTCTTGGTCAGTCTAGCAAGGGGGTCCTTCAAACTTGTTTATCCCTTCAAAGAACCAGTTTTTTGTTTTGTTGATTTTTTTGGTATTATATTTTTGTATTATATTTTGTATTATATTTTTGTCCTGAATTTGGGCTTTTATTTTGGTGATCTGGATTCCTCTGCTGCAGTTAGTGTTTTTGTGATCTTGCTTTTCCAGTTTCCTTAGGTGATTTTCTAGGCTGTTAAATTGTGATCTTTCCATTTTCTTCATGTGTGTTCATAAAGACATGAATTCCCCTATTAATACTGCTTTCATGGCATCCCAGATATTTGTGAGATGTTTCTTCATTCTCTTTTAATTTCTGTTTCGATTTCCATGTTGACCCAGGAGTTGAGGAGTTGTTCTGAATTATGCTGCTTAGTGTCCATGACTTTGTGGGTTTTGGGGGAATTATTTTGGTGTTGATATTTATTTTTATTCTACTGTGGTCTGAGAAGGTGCATGACAGTATTTCAGAACTTATGTAATTTGTTTATGCTTGATTTATGGCCAAGGTTGTGGTCAATCTTAGAGTAAATTCCATGCGATGATGAGTAGAATGTATATTCCATGATTTGTGGGTGGAGTGTTCTTTAGGTTTCAATTAAGTATATTTGGTTCAGCATTATGTTGAGGTTTCAGATCTCCTCATTGATTTTTTATCTTGATGATCTGTCTGTGGTTGTTAGTGTGGTATTTAAGTCCCCAGTTATGATTGTATTGGAGTCAATATCTTTTTTAAATTTACCTAGAAGCTGCTTTATGAAAATTAGTGTTCCTATGTTGGGTGCATATATGTCTAGGATGGATATTTCTTGTTGATGGATTGAACCTTTTATCATTATGTAGTGACTTTCTGTATCTTTAAAATTTTTTTTTATATTGGAAAATATGGTTTATTTAGAAAGGAAATTAGAAAGAGTGTGTAAGAGGAGATTCACCTCCCCAAGGTAGGAGAGGAAGAAAACTTAGAAAAACATGGTGGCCATAGCTCAAAGAGCTGCATGGCCTGACCAGAGCTTAACAAAAGCAATAGCAACTGTTATTTAATTTTTTGATAGCTTAAAGGGTATTTTGTCTGATATTAAGATTGCAACTCTTGCCTTCTTTTGTGTTCCATTTCCCTAAAATTTGTTTTCCATCCTATTATTTTGGATCTATGAGTGTTCTTTCTGGCAAGATGAATCTCTTGGAGACAACATATTGTTGCATCATGATATTTCATCCAGTTTTCCATTCTATGTCTTTTCAATGGTGCATTTAGTGCATTCACATTCAGGCTAGTTATTGAGTTGTGAGAATTTATCCTTGTCATGATGTTCTTATAGAGTTTGTTGTTGTTGCTGCTGTTTGTTTATTTATTTGATGTCGTTTTTTATTTTTGAGTTGATTTATGTTTATTTAAATCTTTTTCCTGCATTCTTTGGAAAAGCATTGTCATTCTTTTTTTTTTTTTTTTCCTCTGTGTTTAATACTTTTTTAAGTGTTTCTTGTAGAACTGGTCTGGAGGCAGTGTAAACTCTTATGAATTGAATGTCTGGGAAGGATTTTAATTCTCCATCACCGATGAAACTTATCTTAGCTGGGTAGGCAATTCTTGGTTGAAATTGTTATCTTTGAGAACTTTGAAGATTGGACTCCAATCTCTCCTAGCCTGAAATGTTTCTGTAGATAAGTCTACTCTTTTCTAGTTGGTCTTCCCATGTAGGTAGTCTGACCTTTCTCTCTTGCTGCCTTTAAGATTTTTTCTTTTATGCCTATTTTGTATAAGTGAATTGCTATGTGTCTATGAGTTGGTCTTCTTATTTGTTGTCTTGCAGTGGTTCTCTGAATCTCTTTTGTGTCATTAGCCATGTCACTGATGAGATGAGGGACGTTTTCTTGGATAATTTCATGGAATGTTTGTTCCAGGGTGATCTCTGTCTCTCTATCTGCCTCAGAGATTCCAATTAATCACTCATCTCTTGATGTAATCACTCATCTCTTGGGGGTTTTGTTCTGTCTTTTCTATGTTTTAATAGTTTGGGTTAGTTCCATATTTTGGTCTGAGATTCTTTCTTCTGCTTGGTTAATTCTGCTTTCCATGCTTATCAGTTCATTATTTATTTCATTCAGTGTATTCTTTATCACTGTTATCTCAGTTATCAACTCCTTCATTCTCTCCTCTTGTCTCTCCTCATTTCTATTTATTCTGTCTATTAATATCTTGATATCTGGGTTTGTGGTTTGAGATCAGTCATTTTGTGGGCTTTTCATTGTTTGAGTTCCAAAGTCTGTATTCTTAGTTGTACTCCCAGGAGACTTCATAGAATCCATGTTCTTCCTTTGGATTTTCTTCATTTGTGTAGGTTTTTCTCCTCTTTTTTAAAACCTGTTCTTTAATTCTGTTGTTCGGTGATGGGGGATAGCTTTTACATCTGTTTGCTCAGTCTCCTATTCTTTCTTATGTATATCTTCCAGTTTTGTTCAATTTTGAAGCTGGGCTGTGGTGGTGGGGCTGTGCTTTTTTGCAGTTTAGAGATTTAACTATGGGGGGAGCTGTGATTTAGAAGGTATCTGCAGATCTCTGTATCTGCTTACAGGTATGTGGGTCCCCTGGAGCCCACTTCCCACTCCCTTACAATCTATCCATGCAGTAAGGGGGTGTATGTTTGCCCCCTGAAAGCAAAATGAGATAAGAAAAAAGGAAAGGAATGGAAAAAGGAAAGAGGAATGTGAAAGGAAGGTGGAGAGAAAGAAGGAGAAGAGAGAATATAGGCATATCAACTAAAGAATAAGCAGGAAAAAGAATCAAAGACAGAAAAAAAACATACAATCATACAAACAATAAACAAAAAAACCCTGTTGATGTACTCACTCTTAAAAATACCCATACACAAACAGAAAAACCTAAAAAAAAAAATTAAAATAACAGAAACAAACAAGTACAAAAACATAAACAAAAGCAGAAAGAAAGAGAAGAAAAACCTAAAACAATAAACAAACAAACAAAAGACTTGCTCTGTGGCCATTTCTGTAACACCAAGTCCCTTTTGGCTGCTGCCGTATTAATGAGCTACTCTGGTTTCCAGCTGGTCCCCTCTGCTCTTAGTGCAGGCTCATAGGGTTGCTGTCAGCATGGGTCAGATGCCCCAGGAACTATTGTGGGAGGAGGATGCATCAGATCTGAACTCACTCAACTTATCTGCTACTGCTGCTGCTGTCAAGTCTCCCACTCAGATCTGACATGTCTGTGACTGTTTCAGCATGGGGGAGGGGCATCTATCTCTCTGAGTCTGATGAAGGGATAGCCTCTTGGTTGAGGTTGGAAGCTGGACAGAGTTGGGCAGGGCAATGCAGGTCTCTGCCTGGTCCCAGGACAGAGAAGATGGCACTGGTCAGCATCTCCTCACTGGCAGCAGGGCGTGGTTCCAGATTTTCAAACCTGCCTTCTCCATGGTTGAAGGGGTTTGTGCCAGTCTGCTGCCACAGGTGATGGCGTGGGCCAGGTGCCAGGTGGTAAGGAGCATCTGTTCGCTGCTGCCTCCTCTCAAGAAAGCTCCAAAAATGGCAGATGATCCTGTGTGCTGGGGGCTCCAATCTCAGGGTGGTGGTGGGTTGCAGTCACCTCTAGAGGAGAGCCCTGGGTTCATGAACCCAACTCTACCTTCAGACAGACTTTCACTCATCAAAAAACAGAGTCTTCCCCAGATGACTTTCTCTCACCCACCACACACACTCTCATGCAGAGAGTCTTTATGGACTCTCACTTTTGCAGACTCTCACACTCTGACCTGTTCCATCGCCATCTTGCCTCCGCTCCATTTTGAAGAATTTTAAACTGTAGAGATTTTAGAAAATTTCAAATTTGAATTATATTAAATGGAATTGAATGCAAAATATATATTTAATCCCTTTGAAAATGCTAAAACAGAAACAATGTTGACATTTTTGTAACACTGAAGATTAAATAATGATTAATTTTTACTTGCAAGTTTAAATCCATATTTACATCATTTTTAATAAATTCTTATATCAACCCATTTGTTCTTCCATTTCCACTTATTTTTTTAAAAACTTCATCTAGCAAGTTTTGTGGTTTATCTTCTCTATATGTGGCTACTTATATGATACCAACCTAAAACTGTTCAGTACATAATTCTTCCAAGTTTAGTTCCATTTTTCACGTTCCCACCATTTTGATCCATAAATACCTAATAGGAAATTACTTAATGTAGCTAAGTTGCTAAATTTGTGGGATAATTCTATTTAAATTAAGAGTGGTCTTTTTCTATATAGTGCTCTATTTTGGGTCAATAAAATATGTAAAAGGAGTCATTGAACAACTTTGGCACGAGTCAGAGTACTTGGTCTTCAGTACTCTTGACTTTCTTCCTTTTATACTACATGGGGACCAGTTTGTGCTGTATCTGGCCCTGCAGGCCCTTTAACTTAGTGACCTGATTTATCTCAATGCTTACTTATGTATATTGAAATGCCCCTAAGTCTCATCTTCAAATAGTACATTTCCCTTCTGGGAAACTTTGGGAGGAAAGAGAACTTCTTGTACTCTGGTAAGAAGTTACATGTGCAGGAAAGCAAAGTAAGATCAAGCAGGAAAGTAAGTGTAGACAAGAACTTGAAAAGCAGTAAAACTTCTGGAGAGTGTCTTCCCGAGCAGAAATTGTTTTAGGGCAGAAACTTTCAAGGCCTGAAAGGCACAGGCTTCAAGCCATTTTCTGCCAGGTCAAAAGGGCTTATCACAGTTGGGGAAAAGACATTTTCATTTTCAACCACAAAACTGTTCTTCATTCCTGTGAAACAACGTGGAAAGTGAAACTGGAAGCAAGCCAGGCACTTTGCTGGTTTTGCTTTGGGTGTGAATTTGTTCACAGGGCTCTAAGTTCAAAACATAATGTTATGTTCTAGAAATGCCATGGTGTATTGTTAGGGGATGTGATGTTACACTGAAGACCATTTATTTCACAAAAGGAATTTTAGTTACTAGAATGCAACCAAATACTATATGTGTGGGTGTGCATGTGAGTGTGTGTAGTATAATACACACACATCATGTATATATAACTGCCTAGGATTTAAAAAATCTATTTAAAGAGGCAAAGACAACTAATATCATTTTTAAAAGTCACAAAACTAGAATGCTAAATGAATTCACTTTTTTAAAAAAAATCTGGAGGCGGAATTTCTGTGAATGCCTGATTTACCTCTGGAGTAAGAGAGAAGGGTATGGATGGCTCTTGGTGAATTCTTCCTCCTGCTATAAGTATTCAAGTTAATCACAGGATGAATGGCCCCCATATTTGCAACAAGGCCTGCATTTATGAGCTCAGGGTATGACATAGACTATTTTGTCAAAAATAATTGAAACATGAGGCAGTCTCTATTTTTTTGAATGCCTGCTGCATTTGTCCATGTTTTATTAATGTCTCCCAGAATAACTGATTCTCAACAGCATACTTAACATGGTTGCCTGTGGGGTAATCTGCTTTTTTGTACTCACAAAGCATTGAGGTTGAAGAGAAAGAAGCGGAGTGCAAAGCAATGGAGCTTAACGCCCTGAATTGAATTGAAGCAAATGGACTTCTTAGTAGCACCCTCGTGCCGTTTCATGTATATAGGTTTGGTCTTCTCAGCTGAGTTGCAAATTATTTCTGGGATAGGCTTTTAAAAAAAATCTTTTCCATACTCTTTCATATCACTTAGGATATCGGCACACAGCAAGCATTGAAGTATATATTTAATAATTAAGGGAATTATTTCAGTGTTGGAACCATATATATTTTATTTCAATCATCATAGAAGGTTAGACATTCTTTCAGCTGCTTGGCTGGCTCCTGAGAAGAAAGCTTCAGGGATCCTTGGGGCTGTGACCTTGATCTTGAAAGAAATAGATCAAGCCTGAGCCGTGAGACCAGCTACCCTCAGGTTTGGACAGCCAACCCCAGAACTCAGTGAGCATCCTGGGTAGTGCCAATGAGAATTTAGTGTGCTCAACCCTCAAAACCCAAAAAGTACAAGGAAAAAAAAATGGTAGTTTCATTTTAAAATACATTTCCTACAATACTTCATGGTGAAATCTTGAATAAAGTATAAGTTTTGTTCCCATTTTAAGAGCAAGTGGACTCCTGGTTTGTTTGACAATAGAGCACTCCTTAGCTTCAGGCACATCCTCATCCCCGTCTTTGCTTTGGTTCCTCCTCTACGAAGCCACCTTTCTCTGACCTGGGTTAACAGAGGTTATGCAGAGGGACTTTTCTGTACTAGAAGTTGGGGGCTGAGGAAAGAAAACTGTGAGATTACATATAGGTGACATAGAGGAAATATTCTTTGCAAGAATACCTTTAGGAAATACAAATAAGAAGTAGACAGTCATCTATTTTTTTAAATGTACGTTCAGTATAATTTTTCTAAGGTTGTTCACAAACTTCATCAATTCATAAAATGTCTGTTGATATACATATTTTTTCATACCAGGTGAAATGTCAGCATGATATTTTCTTTATGCTTGCAACGTCACCAGCTTAGATTAAATTTTACAAAACACTTTGCAGATCCTCGGTTACATACTTTGACGATCCCTTCCTGTGGAATGCTACAAAATTCTGCAAAACCTCAGTTAGTTCAATGCAGTAGTCCATTCAAAGCTAATTAAGAAAGATGATGAATTTGTTGTTTCTACTCATTAATAAGGTTACCTCCTCTAGTAGGTGTAATCCGTTCATCAACCAACCCATGCGCTTGTCTTCTTGTACAGCTGGCAGTGTTATTCTGTCAGGCTTTTAAATCTCTCTTTTGTTTGTAGGAAAATCGAAGGAATGTCATTTTAGAAGGTATTGAGGCTGCAACTAAGCTGATCTGTTTTGCTAATACAGGACAAATTCTTAATGCAAATCAATTCACCAGTACATATTCCAAAAGTTGAAACCAGGTTTAGTTTAGATGGGATCCCTTTTATAACTTGGGGCCACCATAGCATAGATGCTGAAGGGGCATCTAAAAAATTTCAGGCTTTCATTATTGGGAAATTCCCTAGGCATACATGATGCAGGGATCTGAGGGTGACGTTTTATAGAATTCCTGAGGAAAATTTTGGCACTGTGGTCAAGACCAGGGTTTCTGAAACTCTAGTGTGCATCAGAATGATATGAAAAGCTTGTCAAAATACAGATGAGAGGATCTCAACCCTGCATGGTCTAAAGAATCTGTATTTCTAACAAGTTTTTGGGTGATGCTGATATTGCTGTACTGGGGATTGTCCTCTCATCTAGATTGTATCCTAGTCCCACTGCAGACTCTTGGCAGACCCAGAAAATTTAGAAAAAAACAAGTGATGGAATTAACCAGGATGGACAGGAACAGAGACTCTCTAGGATGGTTGGTAGGCCACACACAGAAACAGAGGAAACTACAAAATCTAGAGACCTCTTTCAATACTACTGTGATTTATCTCTGTGTAGCTCCATAAAAGAAAGTAAAATTGACATTTATGTGATGGTAAACTGTAAGGCACCCGCTGCCAGCACGAGCAGTTCTGACTCCCCACTGTTATTTTTGAATGTTTCAGACACCCCGGGAGCGAGTGCAAAAAAACAGACTCCTGATCTAAACAATATGAGGAAAAGGATTCCAGATAGTGTGCTTCACACAAAGACATTCCTTTCCACTAATGCAGGTTAGAAGACGCTGTGTGAGGTAGCAGCAATTATTTTAGGGAGGAAAAAATACATAAAGGGCCTTTTCATGAATATTTTCATACCTACATGTCCTTACCACTATTTACCAGTGCAGTTGAAATGTGGGTTATTTTATTTGGGAACATTTCTTACTCATCAAGGAGAGGTAAGAAACACTGTGTACAACATGTGGGTTTTATAAAAAAAAAAAAAGGTTCCTTTGTTTAAAACATAAAATTTGTGCCCACCTCCACCAACTTCCAGAAACCAAGGATGATGGTCTTTGGGCCCAAGATAAGGTACAGACTTGAAAATTTTGGTTGTCTTTTCTGGGCACCATAAGTCCAAAGGAGAGCTCTGATTTACAGTCAACAGTTCCAACAAGTGACCCTTGGCAGAAAGGGTCTGCTTTTTCAGCTGGCGCTGTTGTTGGAGTTCAGAGGAATAGCTCATCTGTCTCTATTTCAGGCGTCTGGCAAATGGAGAACTGTTTCAGCATTCTCATTCCACTAAACGCTTACAGATGACTTCCATATTCTGGAGCATCTGCTGGTTATCTCATTTCGAGTTATTTTCCCCGTTGTGTTTTGAAAAGACTCCCTCTCTGGCTTTTATTTTGTAAGCCTATTATTGTTGTTGCTGTCGTTGTGTTTAGGGAGATCAACAGATGTGCCTGGTGTTACTTCAGGAGATAGGCCAAATCTGTGGATAATCTGGAAACAGAAATGGTGATTTTGTTTAAAAAGAAACAAAAATATATATATATTATATATATATAAATAAATAAGTTGAAAGCCCAGATGAATCACAATTGTAAAATGTATTCAGGAAATGATTCACAGGCCAAAAGTAAACAGTCATCAATAATTTTAGGATATTTTTTGAAAGTTCTTATAAACAATATAGTACTCAAAGAAGGTCTATGTACTTACATGGTTGCTGTGTGATGCATGTATATAATATAAATGTTATTTTGAATTTATTATTATAAGTGAACACACTCCTTCTTGGACTTACTGATGCTTGCCAGGTACAGTGCTTTGCTCTATACTTTGGAAAATATTAAAACAGCCAACTATCTGGGTTCTTCCAGAGGGAATTTTTCTTCATTTCCATAAAAGACAGACACATCTAACTCATATTTATCCCAGCTTCGCATTTGCCTTTTAGAGCACATGAATGGTGTCCTGCATCTATTAAGGCCTTTCTTACTTCCAGTTAATCAGATATATGGGGCACTTACACATGAATTTGAATATTAATGTATTTATTTAAAAACAGGGTGACTAGTGCCATTGAAATCGCCATCTTGAATTAATTAATGCTCAATGAAAATTTCTTTGATGCAAGCTGCTAATTGGACAACAAGGATGGGTGTTCTAATTGCAATCATTTTCTTCAGAAATGGAAAGTACAATAAGCATGTGATTAGCTAATAGTCTTGTTTTCTTAATTTTTGGAGATCTTAAAATACAGATAAGATTAAATAACAACATAAAAATACCCACTATAACACAAAATATTAAAAACATACCACTTAGTCATATTTGTCTCATTATTTTTTAGAGACAAACATTACAGATTTAGTCAAAATCTCCTATAATCACATCTCACCATTTTATCATTTACTTTTCCTTCACAGAGACAATGTCTGTCATGGTTATGCTGGATTTCCAGTCCATTTCTTATACTTTAACATACATAGACTACATATTTATCTAAGGCAATATTCTTGACCGACACTGACGAAAAAAAGTTTAAAAAATCCTGTATACACAAAATATCTTGTATCTGATATTTTAGAAATAATTAGATCACATTTTTTAAATAACTAAAGCCATGAAGAACCCAAACTTTAAAGAAGTTGTAGTTCTTCTTATCTTTACAATCTTTAATAGAAAACATGGCAGTGATAACCAGAGGAACACCTGTTCCTTGGGACTGCCATTGGATGCAAAGATTAATTTGGTTGTTAGAATGTTTCTTGGACACAGAACAGAGAAAAAAGAATGGAGTCCAGCCACACAGCTACATTCAAGAGTGTTGTCACGGAAACAAAACTATCATGTTCTTTGTTTGCGAAAATTAGGCAAAATAGATTTTAGCAACAGCTTGAAAAAACACTTTTGCCAACTTCAAAAGGGGGTTGGGTCATCATATTGACATTACCTCCTGCTCAGAGAACATCGATTTCTAGCATTTGTTTCAGAAGATGCCTTCATCGATGGAAATCTCTGTCTTTGTATAAGGATGAAATTCAAAAGACTGACGTGAAGCTGAGTGTCCTTGCCTTGTTTGGTGAAGAATAGATTGTCTTTTCTTGCAGTTGCTAGATGTTGACTGTAGATCACACATAGCCTAACAAAAGGGGCCTCTCTGTTTCTGATTGCTCTGTGTCTTACTCATTACTCAGATTCTCAGAGTATTTCCAGGAATTGATGTTTTTGCTAAATAGGATATACAATGTTTCAGCTCATCTAGTGGAACTCCTTATGCAGAGACTCTGAGTATTTGGAGATTTCTGTGATCATAACTGTTTGGTCACTTTCAATCTCAATATCTCTTTTGGTAGTGATCTTACCTTAGTATTAAGTATAGGTGTTGCACGGGTGAAAAAACAAAAACAGAAACACAGAGAGAGGCTTATAAGAGTAGCTTAGAAATAAAAAGCAAACACCTCATGGGAGCCAACACTCAACCCAACAACAAACTTACACAATTATCCAGCTTATTATTTTTGAAATCCAAAAAGGAATAAAAAAGCACATTTTTAACAGTTCTATGAATGAAGATTACAGTTAAAAGACTTCTTTTGACCATTCATTTTTTTAGCTATAAAAATACCATCTTAAATTTTATCTATGTGTGTTTATATAATTTTATACTGTATTCTAAACAAGCATAAGAAAACAGCAAGAGCCGGGCTTGGTGGCTCAGCCTGTAATCCCGCGCCTTTGGGAGGCTGAGGCGAGTGGATTGCCTGAGCCTGCGGGTTTGAGACCCGCCTGGGCAGCGAGACCTCATCTCTACAATAAATCAAAAAATCAGCTGGGCGTGGTAGCGCATGCCTGTAATTCTGGCTACTTGGAAGGCTGAGGCGGAAGGATCTCCGGAGCCCAGTAGGTCGAGTCTGCGGTGGCCGGGAGCGGCCACTGCACTCCAGTCTGGGTGACAGAGTGAGACTCCAACTCAAAAAAAAAAAAGAAAGAAAACAGCAAGAAAATACTTGTCAGTCAGTTACAGGTACAGAGATAACTTAAACTGGAAAAATTCAGAGTCATTAATATTCTATTGATGACAATTCTGGGTCTATAATTTACTAATATATTTCAAAAGTATATTTACAAGTATCAATCCGAGAAACTTAAATAGAACAATGTTTTTGAGTGTAAGCCAAAGATTTCAAAAAGAGTGGCAAATAGGGGTAAATGTATAGCTATATTCTAAATCTCCTTATGAAAAAACTTACCTACTCATTTATGTGATTCTTTTTCTTTAACAGTGCTGAATCTAACTAGGTAGTCATGCTTTAAAACATTACATAGAGGTGTGATGTTACTGTAAAAATATTTTTACAAGACTATAAACTTTGGTCTCAGACTTTTTTGGATAGTTGATGGTTGAGAATTTCAATATACTGATTTTTGGTCCTGAGATTTTATTTATATTAAGTCTTCCTTTGCCTGGCTCAATAAAGGATCAACTTTTATCTGATTTGTATTCTCATCATAACTGTGTGACTTGGTAAATCTTATGCTCACAAACAGCTGGAAGCAGAACTTTTCAAAAGACTCTTAAATTAAGACATTCTTCGACTTTTTATTTCATTGATTTTTTTTGCTTATTACTAAGAAGAACTGAGTCAGAACCCCAAATTCCAGAACTGTAACTTCTAATGGAATATCCTGCCAATGGAGACCATTGCCTCTGGCCATTTCAGCTGCTAGGAAGGTCTGATCAAGCCATGCAAATCTCCACTGTTCCAGGAAATTCTGTTTTGTTTTCAAATGTTTCTTGTGTTTATTTTTGTTTTTAAATGCAACTCTCTTGAAGGTAATATTTTAAATTATCACACTTTTATTACAAATAGAACACATGGCAGAACATTTCCTTAGAGACTTTGATTAGTTTGAAGTTAACTGGGTAATTGGAAGAATTTGGGGTTTGAGAGCCCAAGGATAAATACTTACATACTTTTGCATTTGTGTCTAGTCTTATGTCTGGGCTCATGGGTTTGCTGGATATTATGTAAAGCTCTTCCATCTTCTTCTGAATTGTTAAAATATATTTACCATATTGCATTCAATTTAAGTGATAGCTATCCTAAAGGTTCCATATTTTCTCAGAAGCTACCTCAGTTTCAAAACAATATTTTGCTTGTCTCTTCATCAGATCTGTAAGCAAACCATTTAGCATGGGAGTGGGGATGCCTCAACCTTGGGCACATATTAAAATAAAAAATAACTTTGAAAAGAAACCTCATAACTCTTTTGTAGTCCTATCAAATCAGAATTGGAGGGTGAGTGAGGTCTGTGCATTATATTAAAAACAAAACAAAACTATTTTGGTGATTCTAAAATGCAGCCCAGGTTTGAGAACTCCTCTTAGCACTTAAGCCTCATTGTATTACTTATACATTGTAATTATTATTCTACCTTAAAAGATGACCTTATGATACATTTACATACCTAACTCTACCACTGTAGAAAAATAACCTTAAGGATATGGAAGAGAGCTTACTGAATATTTTGTATTTGCCCTAGTGTCTGGGTCTCAACAAATGTTTAAATGAACAAAGGGATTGCAATGCAGCCCCTATTGACGCATTTTCAAGAGGATTTACATCAGGTAATAAATGTTGTTTGAATTGATGAATGGTAAAAAAAAAAGAGCAGATCTTGGTCATGCTTCTCTGTAAGCTCTGGTCGCCTCTCCAATCCAGGGGAGGTGGATCTCCCTTTTCTCTCTCTCTAATCTACTTAATCTACTTTCTAAATAAATCATATATTCCAACATAAAAAAAAAAAAGCAGATCTGCACTTTTAACAGTGTTTGGCACCAACCTCATGGACTATATTATAGAAAACACCAGCCGGGCTCGGTGGCTCAGCCTGTAATCCTGCGCCTTTGGGAGGCTGAGGTGAGTGGATTGCCTGAACCCGCGGGTTCGAGACCCACCTGGGCAGTGAGACCTCATCTCTACAATAAACCAAAAAATCAGCAGGGCGTGTAAGCGCATGCCTGTAATTCCAGCTACTTGGAAGGCTGCGACAGAAGGATCGCAGAGCCCAGCAGGTGGAGGCTGTGGTGGCTGGGAGTGGCCACTGCACGCCAGTCTGGGCGACAGAGTGAGACTCCAACTCAAAAAAAAAAAAAAAAAAGAAAGAAAACACCAGACAATATTTCTATTGTTTGTATATGTATCTGTTTCTATAATGTCTTTACACTTAGGTTGAAATTTAAGTCTTTTAACGGAAACAAATGATTTATAATTTGTCAGAACGTAGCCTAGCATCACGGACTATTGAATGCATATTGTTGACTGAGTAGAATTGGTTTTTAAAAAGTAAATTTGATTTGTCCACATTTTAAAAATAATTTTTTATCTGTGTTCCTTTTTATCTATAACAACACTGTTTTACTCTCCCAACCTTATAAACCAATGAATAAATTACTCCATTATCTTGACTTGGATAAAAATCTTTTTCTATACTATGAAGGGTTCTTCAAGATACCTAGAAGTAACAAGGATACAGTTATTTAGCACAGTTCTTGATCAATAATTCAAACATTACCTATTATCTACTGAATTTTGTAGAACTGCTTCATATGGGTAAAAGAAAGTGAATCTGCTTTGCTCTGACATCCCATATAACCAAGATTCAAATGACTGTGCAGTGAATACTGAATGTTGCACCTTGTACTTACAGCACTTCTCTTTTTGAGGAACTCAAAGAGCTTTAAAACATGATCGTGTTAATCTTCACAATATCCCTTCTAGGAAGTAACATGACATTTTAATGTAAGAAAATCCAGGTGCAGTGTGAAAAATGCCAACCTGCTTTACTGGAGGGAATATTTTTAAAGATTTAAAATCTCTTTTAAGATTTTTTTGTTTATATATTTCAGACTTTAGGCTTTTTAGTGCTACATTTGGTGCCTGGTAAGCTTGAAATGATCCAGATGGTATTTTCAACCCAAAGGACACTTGTTTTTCTTTTAACAGAGACTTGACTACACATGTATTTTTTTTATATTTTCTTAAAATTATTGCATATAGATGGTTTGGCTTTAGGTGTAACGTGGCTGACCTTTGGGTTTTTTGACTAATTAATTTCAGTTGCTTTAACAAAGATGTGGCTTTCCAATGTGAAAAGATGAGTACAACTTATAATAACAACAAAAATCATCATAATGGATTATTCTTCTGCACCCCAAACCATTTTCTTGGTTCAATAATTTTATTTTTCTCTTTGTTTCAGTTTGCTCATACTCCAATCCACCGTCAACAAAACCATACAGATGTTCTTTTCAAAATACTTGACTGCTTTTAGGATGGCCTTGCTTGCCAGTGTTGTTATAAAGACCATCAGTCACCATGACTTGGCTTTGGGTGGCTATCCTGTTGCCCACAAACCCAAATATATTATTTACTTCAGACATGGTCCCTGCTACCTGAATGGATCATCATATTGAATTCTTTCATGCATTTATACAAACCGTTTCTTCTCCCTGCAATGCACAAACATTTTTTCATCGTTGTAAAATTGTACTCAGTCTTCAAGAATCAAAAAAAAAAAACCTGTACTATAATCATTGAATGTATAGTAGTTGTTTACTTAGTTACTATAAAATATACTGACTTCTTAAGGAAAGAAATGATATATTATTTATATTTGAGTGTCAGTATCTATCATAGTAACTGCCATATAATAGAGATGCTTAAAATGTGTCTATTGAACGATTAATTTTTTTCTTATAATGTATATGCTTAAAGTTCCAATGATTATTGCCAATGTTACCCATTTAATTTTTATATTAATGGTGGTACTTAAACAAAACAAGTGAGAAAACATATTTAGACTTAGTCATTCTTTTCATGATTATGGTAGAAGTTGATGTTAATTAAATAATACAGAAGTGTTGAGCTCTTTACCACGTTATAGACTTTACCTACTGAATACAAACTATGTTCATTAAGACAAACCAAAATTTTGACATTTTATAATTAAACAATAATGCCTCACCTCCATTTCAAGGTGGGAGGTCTATTCTTCAAATGGAAATCTTTTGAAATATTCTTAAAAGGATGTCACTCTTACTCTCCAGTTGATATAATATCAAATCATGTTCACTTGGCCCTAATTGACTAAATAAATCATCTTACGAAACATTTAAGGGTAAGAAATAATGTTACAGAGTCCTGCTTGAAAGATTTGAAGCCACCTTTAAATGCTATCTGGGAATCAAGCCACAACACTGGGATGCAGTGTGTACTGTTTTGGCCTCTTGTAGATTTGTTATCTTGTACTTTGGCAAGATATCTTCAATTTGTAATAAGAGATATTATAGGAAACTGTTATGTGGAAACTGCTGTTGTCTTCATTGCCAAGAGATCTTCTGATGTACATCATGCATTCTATGAGGAGATTTCAAATGTAACTGCTCATACGAACCACTTGGGCAGATTGCTAAAACAGAGATTCCTGTGCCCCACTTTAGACCTGATGAATTTATAATCTCTGAGAATAGTCCTGAAAGGGGTATTAAAAAGAAAACTTTTCGTTTTAAAATAATTTAGAGTTATATGGAAGTTTCAAAAATAGTATAGAGAGTTCCCTTGTTCTAGTCCCTCAGCTTTACCCAACGATAACTTCTTTATAACTTTAGCACAATGATCTGATATAGAAAATTGACAACGGTATAATACTATTAACTGCAGAACTTGGAATTTGTATTTCAGCTGTTTTTACTTGCACTATTTTTGGTGTATTATTTTTACAAAATGTTATCTTATGTATAGGTTTCTGTAACCACCACAATCAAAACACAGAACTGTTTCATCAGCCTCAAAATTTCCTATCTGTTAGCCTTTATGTTTACACTCCACCCTCAATCCTTATCCTTGGTGACCACTCATCTCTTTTCTAGTTCTATAATTTTATCTTTTCAAGAAACCTATGTCAATCAAACCATAATCTACAAAGTCTCATGGGACTGGCATTTTTCACTCAGCCCCATTTTCTTGAGATTCATCCAAGTTGTTGTATCTATCATTACTTTGCTCCTTGTATTGCTGAGTAGTATTCTATTGTACAAATGTACCACAGTTTATCTGTTTACCCAATGAAGTATGTCTGGATAATTTTCAGTTTGGAATTATTACAAATGAAACAGCAGTGAACATTTGTGTACACCAGTCCTTTGGTATTTGTGGGATCCCTTTGGATGCCAAAATCTTTACGTGCTCAAGTTCCTTATATAAAATGATGTGGTACTTAAATATAACTTACCTACATCTTTCCATAGATGTTAAATCATCTCTGATTACTTATAAAACCTAATACAATATAAATGCTTTGCAAATATTTGTTATATGGTATTGTCTTTTTGTTGTATTGTTATTTTTTATTGCTTTTTTTCCCTAAAATATTTTCCACTCATGGTTGGTTGAAGCCAGAAATGCAAAAGCTGAGGGTGTGGAAGGCCACCTATACAGGTTTTGGCATGAAAATAATTTTGACTTCTCTAAGGTAAGTACTGTCCATATTACAATTTTATCGGTTGACCCTGTACTGTCTTTTATAGCATTTTTCCTCTTTTTGCTGAACAATAATTTTTTGCTCCAGAGTTAATTGCCCCTTACCCCCAAGCCTTCTCTTGTAGAGTATTCTCTCTCATTTAGATCTGAAGTTGCTATTTTCAATATTTGCTGCACTGCTATCAATCAGAAATGTTTCTTCATTACACGACATGTAAGATCTTCTTTTTTTCATCTTGAATTTTGTCTGTTCTTTTTAAATGTATGCCCTTCATCTGCTCAAGTGCATTATTACAGTGTATTTCCTAAAAAAGGATATTTAATTGTAAAAAAATGTATTTTATGTGTCAGGAAATATCCTTGTTCTATACTTTCACCTGATTGCTCTTTTTTTGTTAAATTCTAACTTGGAAATCATCTCCCTCCAAATTTAGCTAGAAAGAAGACGTTATAGTAGTCAATAGTACAGTAGAAAGACTATAGTTAATTATTTATTGTAGAATTCAAAATGACTAGAAGAATTGGCATGTTCTAAACACAAAGAGAAAGTTTGAGGTGAGAGATAGCTCAATTACTCTGATTTGATCATTACACATAGTATAAATATATCAAAATATCACATGTGCACCCAAAATATGTACAACTATTAAACACCAATGAAACAATTTTTGATACATTGCTTTGTCTTTTACCTTCCAGGTCTGCAGTTCAAGTTCACTGCCATTCTGTGTTCTAAGTCCTCTGAATGGGGTCTGCTGTGCATGTCTGTGTGTGTTTGTGCTTTTAAATTCTTCCCCATCTTTGATGTCATCAAATTTTATAGTGATATCTTTTAATTAGGAGCTTTCTTGATTTATTGTGCTAATACTCAGTGAGCCTTTTCTATCTAGAGTCCAATGTCCTTGAGTTTTGAGAATTTTTTTTATATGCTCATACTATTTTTTGTAGGAAAAAATCTCTCATTTGTTTTCTCTTTCAGAAACTCCCATTGATTGGATATTGTGCCTCCAAAAATAGATTTCTAGTTTGTTTATCTTTCTTATTTTCATCTACTCGAGTTCCTGTTCTAGTTAGTTGAATGTTTCCTTGATTATTTAATATCAACTTTTAAATTTCAGATATTCTAAAAAAAGTTCCGAAGTTATTCTGATTTTTTTCTTATTTTTAATAAGAACTTTTTAATGGACATAATATCGTTTCTTATCTCAGAATATTAATTATAAGTTTCTGACATTGGCTTTTGCTTCCTGCATTGTTTTTGTCTCATTTTGATTCTCTTCTAATTTTTTGTTTCTTTTCTTATTTTGTATTTTATGTGGAGTTTTTGTGCATATTTCAGGTAATATAGGTCTCCTTGTTCATATTTACTCTTGAGGAAACAAATAGCAAATCTCCAATATATGGGTGATGCCTGCCAAAAGTGAGCATCTATGTGATGGAAGCCAGCTTTTCTTTCTTAGGCATGCCCAAACAAGTATCTGTGAGCCGTGTGTGTGTGTGTTTATTTAATCTGGATCTGTTCAGTTTTTCCAGTGAGTAACACCTCCAGTCTTTTACATCAGAGTATGTGTCTGGCTTCCAGGAGTCCAGTGGCAAGAGTAGGAAGAAGCTGAGAGACTCACTGTTCAATTACATCAGGCTTAATCATTCCTACTTTTTTAAGTCTCATTCCTCAGTCTCACTCTCTGCTAGGCCTCTGGAATTGGGAGATGGCAGGATGATGGTGATGGTGAGAAAAAATAGTCCTCTGGAGGAAAAGAAAAAATCGCATCTAACCATTTTTTATATGAGTTTTCAATGACTGTTTTCAACCCTGATCCTTACCTATACTCAATATAGTTGAGGCCTTGAGTTCTGAGTTTTCTGTGGTTTATATTTATTTATTATCTATCTATCTAACTATCTATCTATCTATCTATCTATCTACCTATCTATCTATCTATTGTTTATTTATTTATTATTAAAGCAGGATTTTTTGAGAAGACGAAAAACTCCCAGAGTGGGAGGAGACCCGAGGGCGTTGCCCACTTTCTGTGGTTTAAACCAACTTATTCTCAGTGGTATTCTTTCTGAAATTTTCTGAATTTGTCAGTTTTCTGTCTTTCCTCTGCCTTCCAAAATTATGTTGAAATTTTTTGCCTAATAAAGTTTTTAATTGTTTTGTCTGCTTTCTTTTATATATTTATTTACTGTCATTTTAAAGTTGTTTTGGGAGAAAAAAGATAAATGTATGTAGTTAACCTGCCACACTAAACTGTACATATAGCTATCTCACTAGCACCGTGAGGTTTTAA
This sequence comes from Cephalopachus bancanus, assembly GCA_027257055.1. NCBI lineage: Eukaryota > Metazoa > Chordata > Mammalia > Primates > Tarsiidae > Cephalopachus > Cephalopachus bancanus. The sequence goes on along the minus strand of JAPVLO010000024.1, from coordinate 6,172,195 downwards.
ACTATAATAATTGTATATATTTTTTATTTTTTCTAGACAGGATATCACTATGTTGCTCAGGTTGGTTTCCAACTTCTGGGCTCAAGCAAACCTCCCACCTCAGCTTCCCAAGTACCTGGGACTATAGATGCATGCCACCATATCCATGTATTTATTTCTCGTTTCTGTTTCTAGAATGATCAGAAGGAACATTTTTCCATTCTAAGTTTGTTTGCATAATCCCATATACTCCTCACAAGGAGTAGCCAGTAAGTAAGATAGAACTAGACTTCTAGTCATATTTCTATCCTTATTTTTACTTTCCCCTTCTTTCCATTATCTATTTATTTTCTTTTGCAGCATTATATCTCATATAAAATTTGAAAAAGTTGTTAAAATTGTATGTAATATTTGGAAAATGATAAATGGATAAACAATAAAAAATCAAAAATGAAGATAGCTAGATAAATATCTGAAAGCAGTTTGAATTAAAGATGACTGTAACTTAAACTTCCATCTTCAATCAATTAATGAAAAAATTTCTTCCTCTTCTTCCTCCTCCACCTCTACCTTCTCCTTCTCCCTGTCCTCCTCCTCCTTCTCTTATTCTTCTCCTCTTCCTACTCCTCTTCTCCTCCTCCTTCTCCTCCTCCTCCTTCCCTCCTCCTCCTCTTATGTTGTTGTTCTCCTCCTCCTCCTCCTTCTTTTCTTCTTTCTCCTCCACCTTCTTCTTATCCTCCTCATCCTTTTCCTTCTCTTCTTCCTCCTCCTCCTCCTCCTTCCCCTCTTCTTCCCCTCCTGTTCCTCTTCATTATTTTAACAATTGACATTCATAATTCTTATTAAGTCCATTGGGCTTTACTGTTGTAGTTAGAACTAAGAAGAGAGGTGCTAAACTTCTCTGTACTTATGCTGAGATTTTAAGGAAGTCCCTTTACCCACAGTAGTCGAATTCTTTCATATGAAGCATAGGAGCTAATTATATATTAATGTTTTAAAGATTTGTCAAAATGTATAGACTACTATTATTTATTCTATTTATATGTCTGCAGGAATAATATCTGTGTTAGGCAGAAAGTTATTCCCTTACCCTCTAAAGATTTTGTTAGTATATTATTTTTGATAGTGCCAGCTGAGTGTCTAAAACTCAACCATGTTGCATAACTCTCACAAGTTTGGAAATATAAATAGTTTCCTACTACTTCTCTGCTTAAAACCCTCTACTAGTACATCAGACTACCTAGAATAAAATTCAAACTTTTGCATGAAAGCCACAAACCTATCTAAAAATACAAACTCTATATAAAGCTCTTCTTCTATCTCATCTGCCTCTACATCTTTTGTGTAATATGCTCTAGCCATGCTGGCCTTCTTTCTTGTCCTCAAATTCTATGAGTTTGTTTCTGCTTTAGTAGCTTTGCACTAGCTGCTCCCTCCATTTGATCTTCAGTCCTCTTGATCTTCAGTGGCTGCCTCAGTCTCAGTCTAGTTATTCTTATTGTAACTTAAATGTCTCCTTCAGAGAGTCTGTCCCTGGTCCTCATGTACAAAATAGCCTTACTGTCACTCTTCATGACACCACTCAATTTTAATTCTTTGCAAGGTAGTTATTATCTGATATTTTTGTATCTGTTTCTCTTTCTTCTCTCTCTCTTTTTTGGTTGGTCTCTCTAGCTGTTAAAAAGCAAGGTTTTTTTGCCAGTCTTTTCCTTTAGGATTCTCCAGTATTTGCAACTCTGCCTGAAATTTATTAGGCACTTAATACATATATAAAATAAATTAACAAAATACAGAAATCTTAAAACAAAATAATTGGTTGTCAATTTGCATGTCATTATTGGAGGAAATTGCGAAAAGTAGAGCTACTGAAATATTACTAGTGGTGCTCGCTTTGACAGACATTTACTAAAATTGGAACAATACAGAGAAGATTAGCATGGCCCCTGTGCAAGGATGAAATATTACTAATGTTAGCAGATACTTATGCCTTTAAGGTGGTAGGTGACAGGGACCTAGGATTTTGAAAACATAAAATGAGATAACAGCTTTTGTACTTTTGGAGGTATGCTGAACACATGCCATTCTGGCAAGTTGCAAAGTGTTTAAATCCTAATTTCATGGGAAGGTGAAGTATAATAGATTTTAGATGATTACAAATAATTTCACATGTCTTCACATGTTATTTGGCATGTCTCTGATTTACAAATCATGTAAAAATAATTCAATTATTGCATATTGAAAGCTAGGACACTTTAGAGATAAAGTTGGTTATATCTATTTCACTGAGTTTAGAAATATTTTCCATAACCATTCACATAGTCCTGAGACATTACATACAATTTTTACTAGTTATTGTGACAATACAAGGTAAACACTTATCTCACTAATATGTCATTGGAGAAAACATAAAAAAGTGCTTTAAAATACTGTTTTGGTTCAGACATGCTCTGAGCAAGGATAACATGGATGTTGGTTGAAAATTGTCATTCTCATTTCTAGAGGATACTATTGAATCATACTTTTGCAATTTGATCACAAATAATGTGCTAAGAAATTGAAACATTTATTACATGAGTTATTTAGAACTTTACTTGGTTATTTAGTAGGGTTAGGGTATGTTTCACAGAAAATCATTATTTAAACAATAGGGTAGACAAGAATAATTTCTGTGTTCCAACTTCTCTTCATTCAAGTCTCCCAGTATACATTTCACTTGATGGTTCTAGCTAACTAATTAAAATAGAACTTTTAAAAATTGGTTGTTTTAAAATATTTGTATCAAAAAAGTAGGCTAACTGCTGGAACATAAAAAGTAGAATAATTTATTTATTTATTTTTGAGTTGTAATCTCACTCTGTCACCTGGGCTGGAGTGCAGTGGCACAAGATCAGTTAACCACAGTATTGACCTCTTGGACTCCGGCTATCCTCCTGCCTCATCCTCCTGAGTAATTAGGACTACCAGAGTGCACCACCACATCCAGCTAACTTTTTGATTTTTTTTTTTTTTTGTATAGATGAAATCTCACTAAGTCACCCAGGCTGGTCTTGAACACCTGGGTTCAAACAGTCCTTCCACTTCAGCCTCTCAAAATTTTGGTATTAAAGGTGCAAACCACCATGCCCAGCTTTAGACTAAATATTGAAATAAGCAGTTTTTAAATGTCAGACTCTTGATCTGGTCAAGATTTACTGCTTGTTAACATCGCATAGTCCATGGCAATCTGGCCATCTCTCATCAAAGTGGTGATTAAGAAGCTTGTCCTTTTTCTCTGTCTTGCGGTACTTCTTCAACACACAATCTTCAAGTTTCTCTCAAAGTACAATGAGTGGAGAACTGTGTGTTGTGGATTTAAGGAACCAAGCATAGGGATGGCACATATTCTGTCAACCAGAGTGGAGTTACATAACCCTACCAATTTTAGAAATAAGGAAAATGTAGTGCTCAGGAAAGGCTGGCAAAAGAAATGGGTTTAGTAAGAAAATAGCAGAATTCTAGCATCACTCTTTAATTAAGTGAAAATATTAATACACTATGGTAGCCCTGAAAGTAGCCACTTAAATCTCCTTCGAGAGGACCTGATGAGGGTTGCATAGTTAGTTAATAGCCCCAGGAGTTCCATCTTTGTATCAATACCCCACGCTGCTATGAATCAACGACTGAGCTTGGGGAGGATGTAAGAACCAGACCATTAATGCTTGATGTGAGATTTCTCCAAGAGCAGCTTGTGCCTGGTACCTACTCACCACCCTGGTCAAGACTTTCTCAGAACTGCATTGTATTCAGAAGCTAGTTCTAACCAACAATTTTTTCCCTTTTTTCTTCTCCAAGTGTCTGACCAATATGGTAGTCTGAAGGTTCTTTTTGTCCACTCTTATTCTTATTTTTGTCCTTTACAAAGACATCACAACAAATCTCTTGACTGTGTAATTCTGTATTAATGCTTCCTTACTGAAGGACCTGAACTGACACAAATGGTGCAGAGATTGATGGACTCAGGAAATCAGACAACAAGATGAGTTTTCAGAATGATTGAATCTCGACCTGGTTGACAAGGAGAACCTAAGTGAAATGTGCAGCATGGGTAATCTCTGGCACAAAATGGTAACCTAATTCCTGAAGGTTTCAGCAGTAGTGCCCTGGGAAATTATCCTTGTATAGAGAAATAACTTTACTGGTACAATGCTTCAGGCATTTAAAAGACATATAGAGAACAACTACTTTAAGAACAGTAGGGTTGCATGGTTGCTACTAGGTGGTGTTGACAATTTGAAAAGACTTAAAGGGTAACTGAGAGTGATTACCAGTGTTAAATACTTTGATAGTTTATGAAAATTCCCTTATCTTCTGCAGAGAAAGACCAGACAGGAATGGTCTTTAATTTACTCAGGTTGTTTTAACAAGATCACTATTAGGATAGTTGCTTCATGTGTGGAAAATCAAAAGTACATACAGAACGAAGTAGAAATTTCAGGATTTTTCTGATATTTTGTAGAGAAAGAAATACAAAGTTTCAGAGAGGAGAACATATTGGAACAGATATATTGCATAAAGCTAGAAGACCTACTAGATGATTATTTTCCATCACCAAAGCTAGGAGGGATGTTCTGGTGAGAGGGGCACCAGCATCACTGAGAAGTTCAAGTGTGTGTCTTCTCTGTAAGCCAGGACTGATAGCAGAGGAGGGGGTCCTTTAGTTATCATGTGACTGATGAGGTACCAAAGTAGTAGAGGTACCAGGGGGCACTGTTTAAAGTCAGAAACCAGGAGGTTACAATTACTATAACAACAAGAGAGATCAGATGGATGATCAAGGTTTGGAAAGATGGTTAATAGAAGATGGTGTTTAAAAAGGCAAGATAGATGGGCAGTCAACAAGAGTGACGCTTAATATCTATAACCAGAATGTGATAAGAATGAAAGAACAGGAGGTTGAGAGCAGTTACTGCAATAAACAGACATAAATCCTTGCTTAGTTTCCAGACCTGAGCTGATTTGCAAATGTAGCACCCATTGGCAGAATAAATGGTCAGATTCCCTAGGACGAAAGACTTGCAAGTGTATACTGTCATGACTCATTCAGTTCAACTCCAAAAGGAAACTTAGTCACTTACTTGACTGAGTGTCTTTACATCGGGAAGGATCATACTCAGTCATTTTGAAGATTATAGCACACAGAATCTGAGCTGATATCCATACTAGGAGACTCAAAATTCATTATGGATCCCCAGTGAGATTAGAGAGTGAAAGAGATCAGGTAATAAATGGAGTGCTGGCTAAAATCAAACTAAAATCATAGGTAGAACCACCTGGTTATGTCCCCTCTGACATATAGAAGGAATGTGACTCTTGGGGGAAAGTTCATAGGAAAGAGAAGAGTGCTCTGGAACACACATGGGGCCACACTTATGGCAAAGTAAATAAGAAGATGGTAGTTATATTCTTAGAGAGGGATGAAGCAAAGTAGAAGGAGGTGGACCAATTAGAAAAGAGAAAGAAGGCACTTCAGTGAGGTATGAGGAAGACAAGGAGAGCACAGTATCTGTAAGTTAAAAGTGAGATTTTTCAAGAGGGAGGTTAATAATTAGGTAAAGAAAGAATATGATAATGGTTTCTTATAGACGATTTTTTTAAATGAAAGTAACTACTAGTTCATGGTAGCATAGAGCACCTTCTGATTGTATTTTTTCCCTGTCTAATAGGAAAAAGCAGGTTTGTCTGGCTAGTAAGATTTCAAGGAACTAGAAGAAGCAGCAAAATTGACTCATGTAGAAGTGAGATGTCAAAACATGAGAAGCCAACAGAGTTGAAACCAGTCAGGGCTGCAACTGGAGTCTGAGAAGTCAGAAGAGGCATCTGTATGAATACCAAAGGCAAGGTGCCAGAATCAGATATCAAAGCTGTGTTATGGAGCCAAGGCGGAAACTACAAAGACTACAACAAGCACAAGCACGGTAAGGATAGATGGGAGGTGTCTGGAACTTCTTCCCAGATCAGGTTCTTTTTTTAAAAAAATATAATAGCCCAGGTGTAGCAGCGTTGGGTCAGGCGCAGAAAAATAACAGACTCTAGTCCCATCATCTAAAAGCTCTATTTTTCCAGTTGGAGTGCACCAAGACTTCTTGTGGATTTTTCAGTAGCGAGCACTGACATGATCTGGTGAATTCTTGGCAAAAACTTGTAATTTGGGAAGTGGAAACTGATTCCCCATGGTCAGTCTGGCCTAATGAGTGTGTCAACTGATGTAGTTGCGTAGGGTCCTGTGCTTAGAAGGACCTTGTGCTTGGTTTAAAGCTCTGCTGTTGCTGTATTGAAATTCTTGATGAATTTTGAAGCAGGGGCCCCACATTGTTGATTGCAATGGACCCTGTAAACGATGTATCCTGTCCTGCTCATAATTGCTTTCCAAACACAAATTTCACATTATTTTTTTTTTCTGACAGTGGGATCAGTTTGAATGGGTGCTCTCCAGCCATGTGTTGGTATTACTTGACTCCATCTGGTCATATGTTTGTATCTAAATGGTTAGCACACAAAATAATACCAAAGAACTTTTCATGCTTTTCATAGCAGTTTTTAAACTGGAGGTCATACTTATAGTTCAGGTGTCTGGATGTCACATGGAAGAGGGAGACTTTTTTAGTGAACAATGCAGCTGTGGCTAGAACAGACAGGAGGCAAGGTATAGGGTAAGGAACAGCATGTTGGGACTGACTCGCCAATACCCAGAAAGCTGCATGTCGTGGAGGAGAGGACAATGCCTGGCACAGTATTTTTATTTATTTATTATTTTAATAGCTTTAGGGGCACAAGTGGCTTTTGACTACATGGATAAATTATGTATTGGTGAAAACTAGCCTTTTAGTGTACCTATCATCCGAATAATGTATACTGTACCCAATAGGTGAATTTGATCCCTCACCCCTTCCCACCCTCCCCTTTCTGAGGCTCCAATGTCTATTACACCACTTTGACTGCCTTTATGGACCCATAGTTTAGTTTTCGCCAATAAGTGAGAACATGCAGTATTCGTTTTTTTATTCCTGAGTTATTTCACTTAGGATAATGATCTCCAGTTCCATCTAAGTTGCTGCAAAGACATAATTTCATTCTTTTTTATGGATGAGCAGTATTCTATGGTGTATATAAACACACACACACACACAGACAGACACCACTTTTTCTTTATTCACTCGTCAGTTGATGGACACTCAGGTTGATTTCATATCTTTGCAATCGTGAATTGACTGACACAATCAATTGTGCTGATACTCTGGGGAGATGTAGTGACAGCAAGAAGTTTTATTAGTCCTTGTGCTTTCACATCTGTCCTTGACTAGGGTGACAAGAAGCTCAAGTATTCTGTGAATACTATATTGAGAAGATGGAAAACACAGCGCAACCTCTTTTACTCTTTGTAAAACTAAACTTTTGCATGATGGTTTTTGCAGTAAGACTCATGAAAGATTTTTTTTTGAGCCAGAATTTCACTCTGTTGCCCAGGATGGAGTGCAGTGGCACACTCACTGCTACCCCAGCGTCGACCTGCTGGGCTCAGGCGAGCCATCTGCATTGGCCTTCCAAGTAGCCGGAACCACAGGTGCTCACTATCATGCTAGGCTAATTTTTTTTTTTTTTTGATATATTGTAGAGACGAGGTCTCACCAAGTTGCCCAGGTTGGTCTCAGATCCCGGGCTCAGGCAATCCTTTTGCCTCGGCCTCTCAAAGTGCTGAGATTACAGGTTTGAGTCACCGCACCTGGCCCCATGAAGGATTTGAGAGTTGACGTATTTAAGAAGTATTTCCATCTTACCCAGCAGGGACTCTATGTATCTACTGTTGCCTCATTGCACAAGGCAGCAATGAGAAGACTGTGTCATCATGTAAGAGCATCTGACTTTCATGTCTCAAAGGCAGCTCTCATGACCAGAAACTCTCACTTTCTCACAAGGCAGGTGTCCATGCCTGGGACCAAGATATTGAAAATACAGGCCCAATGTGTGCCTCTACCAATGGGAAGATAAGATGACATCCACTCTGATGTTAAAACAAGTTTCACCTTTGATGTCCTGTGTTGCATTCGAATAGACTAAAATCCGGGTAAGACAGGTATTCTAATTGTTTGAATGTTTTGTTTTTGAGTAAATACCCAACAAACCCCTTTCCTTTTGGAGGAATGAGTGAGTGACATGGGAAATTGAGCACTTAAGGCAAACCCAAGAGGCGCTAGACATTTTTGATTGTTTAGGGTATTTAAATTCAGAATTCCTAGTTTCTTGTCCACAAGTATGTGAATCTCCAGGATAATACTGTGAGGCAAGAATTCTGTTTCCATTGTCTTGAATGTACATGTCCCAGTACCTGGCGGAGTAAGTAAATGCCTGAACAGAATTTAAGGGAGGCAGAATAAATCTACCATGTTAAAATGCCATTTAAATTTTAGATGTGACCATGGACCAGGAGGTCAGATAAGATGCCATTCAATGAACGTTATCTGGAGGCTGCATGAAGCGGCATGAAAATCTATTCAAACTACATGGGAAACATCTAGAGGAGTGTCTGTTCCTTGATTTTGATGGTTTGCAAGTGTAAACTGTTTAGTCACCTTGGTTGTTTCATGTAGTTCTGGGCTTCCCAGGCTTAGATGCTGGGACTCATTGGTTACATTTACCCTCTTACATGATTATGTCATTGGGCTATAGTTGTTTTGTATGGATGAAGTTCTCTGGTTTTTGAAGAACTTAAGAGATAGAGGACCTGGAGAGCTCTTCCAGTTGTGTCTGAAGAGTGTAGAGCTATCTGTCTTTGGGGATCCTTAAATCTTGGCAAAACAAGCTAACTAACTCACGAACTCACTCACTAACTAACTAACAAAATACCTGTCTCACCTTTAGGTTTATCTTGTGATTCCTCCCCAGGGGGAGTTTCTGAACATATTCCCTGGTAGGCAGCACATCTGCCCTGGGGTGTCTGATCAAAGAAGATCTGGGGATGGCATTCCTCAGGAACTGCAAGCAGTGCTGATGGCCATGCTCAAAGAAGTGTAGCTTGTTGGTTTCTCAGATGATGCTGATATCATAGATTGCAGTAAGGAGACATTGAGGACCAGGGAAAATGTGGAAAATTCTTGGTGGATAGGCATCATGCTCCCCTGAGTCCAATTCACGAGGACACTTCTATGGGGACAAAGCCTTCTGAAAGTAGCTGCTGTCCGCAAAGGCCTGAGCTGATCATAGTTTATTCTGGGAGGTATTTTGTGGAGTCACTGAGGGTTTCTTGTCCCTGAAGACTAACGGATAGAGTGTTGTGGGATTCAGAATAAGGTCCTGCCTGAATTTTGTTGAGCATTAAAACACAATAATTTCTTTTCTTTTTCTTTCTTTTCCTTTCTTTTCTTTTCCCTTCCTTCCCTCCTTCCTTCTTCCCTCCCTCCCTCCCTCCCTCCCTCCCTCCCTCCCTCCCTCCTTTCTTTCTTTCTTTCTTTCTTTCTTTCTTTCTTTCTTTCTTTCTTTCTTTCTTTCTTTCTTTCTTTCTTTCTTTCTTTCTTTCTTTCTTTCTTTCTTTCAGATTCAGGGTCTCGCTCTGTCACCCAGAATGGAATGCAGGGATGTGATCATAGCTCACTGCTCCTCAGCCTCCTCGGCTCAAGCAATCCTCTTGCCACAACCTCCCAAGTAGCTGGGAGCGTAGACTTGAGTCACCACACCTGGCTAATTTTAAACTTTTTTGTGGAGACAGAGTCTCACTGTTTTCCAAGCTGGCCTCAAACTCCTGACCTCAAGCAATGCCCCTGCCTTGCCCTCCCAAAGGGTTGGGATTACAGGTGTAAGCCACTGCACCTGGCCAAGAATCTTTTTTGGTTCACATAGGGGTGTTTATTCTGGGAGTGTTCGCTTGGTGTGTTGGACCTGCAGAGTAGCCCTTCCCACTGGGGAGCCCCTCTAGAGGGTCAGATAGAAGAAAGGGTAGACAGTGGGAGGCAGTGTACAACTCCATGCTTAGTGTATAGACTCTTTTTTAACTCATTGAGCCCTAGGCCTTCCCTAAATTGGGCCTCCGGAGCCAAGTCATTGAAACTCATTTACGGGCTGCAAATGCCCTCTGCCTCCTAACCTCAAGTAATAGCATATTCCCAATACACTATCATGCACTTTCAATTCTGAGATTTTTATGATTTCTTCTTGGAGACCTCTCCTCTTTTGTAGGAAAAAAGTCTGTCCACCATTCACTTTTCAAGCACAGGTGCACCTACAAATGCCATAGTAAAGTGTCTTTATCTGAATAAAATAATTAAGGCCACAGTAGTTAGATATTTATTTATTTATTTATTTATTTATTTATTTATTTATTTATTTATTTTGAGTTGGAGTTTCACTCTGTCACCCAGACTGGAGTGCAGTGGCCGCTCCCGGGCACCGCAGCCTCAACCTGCTGGGCTCTGGCGATCCTTCCGCCTCAGCCTTCCAAGTAGCTGGAATTACAGGCATGTGCTACCACGCCCTGCTGATTTTTTGATTTATTGTAGAGATGAGGTCTTGCTGCCCAGGCGGGTCTCGAACCCACGGGCTCAGGCAATCCACTCACCTCAGCCTCCCAAAGGCGGGGGATTACAGGCTGAGCCACCGAGCCCGGCTAGAAATATATTTAAACTTTGTCTCGTAAATTAATTCTGATTCTTTGTAATTATAGGGAATACCTTTGGGGGAAGTATACATATTTTGTAAAGTAAGTCTTGTGTTCCAAGTAACTGTCTCTCCAACATGAGTTCTAAGAACTTTGACTGAAATTTCATTTCATGGTCAATTCAGTGATGAAAAGTTCAGGGGAGGATTAGAGTGCATAACATGGGCCATGGGAGACACGAATATGTTTTGTATTGCTTAATTTATACTTATTTGTAAAAATAAGTAATAATCCCAATTGTCTGCTGGGTCAGAGCCACTGTATAATCTGCCAGAATCCATGAGTTGCTGTGAATACAGTGGTGCTTGTACTCCCCAAACTCTGCCCACGAGGAATCTCAAGGAATAATTGCTGCAAGGGCCTCTCCCCTTTCTGTCCCTTGGTGGAGGCTCTGTGCCACAGGTGAGATTCAGGCTCTCTTCCTAGTTCCTCTTCACCTGGAGGAGAGATATATCTTCTTGAGCTGGAATCTTCTCTTAGTCCAGGCCTTTTCGTCAGGTAAAATGTTGCATCTCTGCATTTGGAGAACTGAGTTGGCTACATGTTTTGCTGCAAGAGCTTCAAGACATGTCATGTGTCATAAGATATTTCTAAAAATGCTGAATGACTTATGCCTATTTATATTATAACTATATTAGTTTCCTATTATTGCTATAATGAATAACCACAATTTACTTGGGGACTTAAAACAACTTAAGTTTATTCTTTTACTTTTTGTCTTTTTAAAAATCTTATTTTAGATTTAGGGGTACATGTGCGGATTTTGACATGGGTATATTGTATGATGGTTAGGTTTGGGGTCCTGTTGAATAGTGGACATGGTATTCTTCTTCTCTTACATTTTGGAGGTCAGAAGTTCAAAATTAGTTTTGTTAGACTAGAGTTAAGATGTCAGCAGGGCTGGTTCTTTCTATAAGTTCTAGGAATCCATCTATTTGACTTTTCCAGCTTCTAAAGGCCACCTGTATTTCCTGGCTGTGACTCCTTTCCTCTGTCTTCAAAGCCAGCATTCTAGATCTTTAAATATCTTTCTCTCTGAACCTCATTCTGCTTCTGTCATCACCTCATTTCTTCCTCATTCTGATAACTCCTGTGTCTCTCCTTTAAGGACACTTGTGATCATATTGGGCCCATTCAGATAACCTATAATAATCTCCCCATCTCAACATCCTTAATTTGATCACGTCTACAAATTCTCTTTTGCATGGAAGGTAATATACTCATTCACAAGTTCCAGGGATTACAATGTCACATCTCTGGGCTGTGGGAGGGAGGACATTATTCAGTCTACCACAATAAAGCATGCATGTTGAGACAAGAGGTTGGTGGCCTCATTTGTGGTATGTCTTTATGCAAAGCCTTTTACAAATCACTTCCAGGAAAGTCTTTATTTTTGGCAAAGATCTTTTGCAAAAAACCATTTCAATATGAAACTGTCCTATTTTGCAACTGCCAAGCTAACAGGCAGTTTAGAGTTCAACCGCAAGCTGTTTTGCAAATGTGATTTTAAGCAGCCAATTACTTTGGATATATTTGTTATTTTGGTGTTCAATGTTATGGCTATAACTTAATATTATCATAATTGCTTTGTGCCATTTCTAAAGAGTTATACTTTAGTCTAATACTCATTAGAATTTCCTAATAAACACTCCAAGTTAACTGTATGCTGAAATATTGTCAAATTACAATGGAAAAATCACATATACAAAATCCATGTAACCACACATAGAAATTCTGAGCATCTCTCTTCTTCCCACTCTCTCTCTCTGTCTCTCTGTCTCCATCTGCCCATGTCTGTTTCTCTCCATCTCTGCTGTCTCCTACCTCTCTCTCTCTCTCTCTCTCTCCATCCCTCTCACTCTGTTTGAGGGAAGCCAGCTGCCAGATTGTGAGCAGCTCTTGTGAAGGGACTCACTTGAGAAGGAGCTGATGTCTTCAGTCTAGAGCTAGGAAGGACCTGAGATCTGCCAACAGCAGGTTAGAAGAAGATCCTCCCCAGGCTGACCCTGAAGATAACTGCATCCGTGGCCAACAGCTTGATTAAAACCTCATGAGAATCTTTGACACAGACTCACCTAGCTAAACTGTTCCTGAATTTCTGACTCATAGAGACTGTGAGATAACAGGTATTTGTTGTTTTCAGTCACTAAGATTTGGGGTAATTTGTGATGCAGCAATAGATAGCCAATACCTGCCTTCCACATTTTATATTCCCATAAAAAATTAGTAACTGACTCAATGCTGTACCTTCAACTAAGTAGTATTGGATTTTGAGTACTGCATGGAAGTCAGTAAGGACAGAGGTGGAAGAAGGAGAGATTTGAGCATGAGGCAAAGCTCTGTTGACCCCCAAAACTAGGAAAGCCTGGGTATGCCCATGACACTGATAAGTTGGACATACTGAGAATATGTTGCATGGGACACTGAATAACCTCCTGGGAATAAATTCTTCCTAAAAAGATTTGTTCTATTAGCCTTCGTGTTAGAAAGAGAGTGAACATGGCTTGGTGCTTCACTTAGATAAATGGCTTGGCCTAAAAAAACAGGAATGTGACATCTCTGAAAAGTGAAATGTTTTCTAGGAAAGAGAATTTCATCAATATTTCTGGAAGATGGCATACTGACTACAAATCAGTGCTACTTTTAACTCTGTCGTGAAGAAGAGGGACTTTCTTGGCTGAAGGGATCATCTGCGGTATCATGGACTCTACAAGGCATAAATGTGAAATGACCTTCCCAGCCCACAGGGAGGGGTGCAGAAGGGGTTTCATAGACAGAAGTCATCTGGGCCACCATAAGGTGTCAGAGCCAATGTAGGAAAGGAGGGGCTAGCAGGTGCAGCATGAGAGCTCAAATGTCCCTGTGTATGAGCCCTTAGGAGAAGGAACGCTACAAATTCCACAATCAGGAGGAGTTGAAGTAGAAACATAATATCTTGCCATTATGACTTCCTTGTAATCCTCAGCCTAGTGTGATTTATAAAACAGGAATTATATTCTTTGGATTTCTCTGGGTAATTAACAATTCTAGTATAACATCTGTTTATATCATGCACTAATTACTACCTAAAGATTAGAACTAACTGCCTTGTAGATAGTGACAGGGACATGGAGAAAATACCGAGTACTGTCAGAGATTATTCATATAGCCTCAAGCCTGGGCATGGCACTAGAAAATTTAGTTTAAAATATTGTTGCATGTAGTAGAAAAGACAGTTTAGTCTCTGAAGGAAAAAACAATGTTTTTTTTCTGAAGACCAGTGAGGTCCTGACAGCCTTAGTCAAAGAGCCTTTTGATCCTATCTGGAACTTTTCACTAAGGCATATGTACAAGAAAGTAGGAATGGAAAATAGAAAGCAAAGTGTGTTGATTGAAGCCTACAGGGCCCATAGGGAATAACATCTACTTCAAGGGCAGAGAATGTCTTGCAGTTATGGAAGAATGCTTGGTAATATGTACATAGGTGTTTTAAGCTATGGAAAGTCGAATGAATTAAACTTCCTAAAATATATCAGAATACAGGAAAGTTCTGGGTTTGTATGTTGTAGGAATAAAGCCTTTAACCAAAGGTAATAAAAGCAGGGGTAAGATGAGAGTCACTTTAAACTAATGGTTACTACAATGAAATATTTTAATAGTGGATTTGATTATAAGAAAAAAAGTACAGCATTCTAAATTTGCATAATTAATATAAATTAATAGACGAAGAGAAATAAAAGACCATTTTTAGCAGGAAGATGGACAAAACCCAAGAAAGGGACAAACACATCATTGCAACAGCCACCACATTATCCAGCATTTCAAGGCACTCTCCTAGAAGTCTTTGAGGGTGACTCAAACTAGTGACTGGTCATTAAATTCTTCCTTAGTACTGTGTGTAATAAATATGTAGAATTGTGAACTGGAACTGTCAATCATTTCATCATTATTTCATTGATACCATTTTTCTTTGTGGCACAGGAAAGGTCAAATTTTAGTCATTTGAAAGTCCAGTTTTAAACCTAACATTTCTGTTCCTTTAAAGATAAGGCTTAATTAATGATGTCTGATTCTGTGGTTCTCAAATTTTTTGTGCAGTGAAGTGGCACTACTCAAAATTGGGACCCAAGATCCCCTGTATCTTTATCACTATAAAGTATGTTTGGGAAAAACAAGCAAACAAAGAAGTTCTTGAGTTCCACTTCCTTGGATTCTGATTCAATAAATTTCAGATGGGGCCCAGCAATCTAAATTTCACCTAACCTACCTCCTTTACTGAAGTAATACAGGGACCACACTTTGAGAAAATATTTCCAGGGTCGTTTTGACTGATAAATTCTGGGAAAGGAAGAGGGATGAAGACTGCATCCCTGACCAACAGGAAAGGAAAATGCAGAACATAAACAACAAAAACTATAGCCAGGAACCCTAGACTTGTCTTTAAAATGGATTCATAGACAGAATTCTATTGTTATATTATAGACCCCATTATAAAGGCTGGAGGTAAGTTGAGAGTCACTCCTCCAATTAGTTATTCCCCGAAGATGCAAGAAAAAAAATATAGTTCTAGGGAAAAAGAGGACATAGCTGATGGCATGACCTGAAAAATCAGCTCCAGGCTAATTATTCTACAGTTAGTTCCCAAGCTATGAAAGGGAGTTTTCCAAAATGATGAGAAGTTTTATTGAATGCTAGTGTTGATAATGATTATAGACCCGGCATTGTGACTCATGCCTGTAATCCTAGCACTTTGGGAGGCAAAAGTGGGAATATTGCTTGAGGTCAGGAGTTGGATACCAGCCTGGGCAACATAGAGAGACCCCCACACCTACAAAAATATTAAAAATTAGCTGGGTGTTGTGGCACATTCCTGTGGTCCCAGCTACTTGAGAGGCTGAAGTGGGGGGATCACTTGAGAACAGGAGTTTGAGGCTGAAGTGAGCTATGATTACATCACTATGCTCCAACCTGGGCAACAGAGTGAGACCTTGATTCCAAAAAAAAATATTTAAAAAAATGTGATTATGATAATAATGAAAATAACTAATGTTCCTAGCATTTATTATTTGCCAAGCACAGATAAAAAGCAGTCTATGTCATTCTTATGACAACTGTATGATATCAGATGAGGAAAGTTAGACTTAGTAATTTATCAAGTTTATTTTGGGCTTTTAATCTCAGTCTGTTTAACTTCAAATCCTACGAGCTATATCACTGTCTCTTTGCCTCCCTAAATGATTCCATGAAGTAATGAATAAAGCTCCTTTAAAAAGAATTAGCTTTTAACAGGAGACATTAAATCAAGGTTGATTATACTACTTGGGTCATCAGAGCTTCCAGAAAGTCTTTACGCAGGTGGCTCCTGGCTATTTGTTGTGTCAGTCTCAGTGTCCCTCAGAATCAAGCTGAGGAAAAGGTTCAGTTTATTGCAATAAAAATATTGTCTATTTCTGTGTGTAGAGACCTTTGAAGGATATTACTAGGTGGAGTGTAGTTGGAGTCCCGATTGAGCCTAAATTGAATGCATTTTAGGACTCTTGTTATAGAGGTCTAAGAAAGACAGATTTTTATGAGAAAACAGACCTCCTGGGAAATAGCTATTACAAGGGATAAAAAAATCTGGCACATAGCTGTGCCCAATAATATCATACATACTGGAGAGGAAGAGCTGTTTTTAATGTAGAATGGCGTCTATCACTCAGTGTATCCTTCAAATCTGAAAGACTCAGGTCGGTGCTAGGAAAAATGCAGTAACACTTGAAAGAGCCCTTTCATCAAGTGGTCTGAAATCACTGGGAGCTCTGTACTCATAATATCCTGTATCATGAGGGCTGCCTGAGAACTATCCCCTATCTATGCAGAGAACAGATGCACAGCATGGCTGCCAGCTTATGGCATCCAGTGCACAGGTGGCCTCTACAGGATCAGCAATTTGAAGCATGACATCATATTTGGCACAGCAGAGAGGACTTAACCCAACAGGGCATGCGTGTGGTGCATATTTAGTCATCATGATCAGGATTTGTGCCAGATATTAAAAGAAAGTGGCCTTCATGGAATTTTATAAACCAAAAGAGATTTTTTAAAAATGGCAATGACTGCCTGGTATCTGGGAGAACTCTGTGCTAGAATCCATGGGAAATACTTTCAGATTTAATAAGGGTGCTAGGTATTCCAAAGAGTGGGTAAAGGTAGAGCACCAAAGAGGCTATTTATTACAATTAATGCTGTGATGTCCAGCCTCCCAGATGCTTTCCAATATTCCTTGGAACCCATATACATTAAATCAGTGCTGACCTTCATGACCGGTAGAAAACTAAAGTGATGATGTATGATATGTGAGGCTAGGATATAAAAGGCTTTGCAGCTTCTGCTTTGATTTTTTATATTGTTCTCTGTGGGAGAAACCAGCCCCCATTCCCTAAGGAAAACCAAGCAGCCCTATGGGGAGGAAAACAGAGGCCTCCCACAAAAGCCAACACTTGCCAGTCCTGTGAGTGAGTCAGTTTGGAAGCAGATCTTCCAGTCTTAGTCAGACCTTTAGATGATGATCTACTGGCCCACATCCGACTGCAGCTTCATGAGAGAGAGCCAAAAGTGCTCAGACAACCCTTTTCCAAATTCCTTATCCACAGAAACAAAGAGAAATACTAATAATCTGATTAGGTAGTTAAGTCACTAAATTATAGAATAATATACTCTGCAGAAATACATAGCTAACGTGAATATGAACTTCGTTTTTACTTCTAGGTTAAAAAAAGGACCAAAGAGAGATTGCGGCTAAAATTTAAATTGCTCCTTAAATAAAGGGCAGGGTTTGGATGGGTGCTGAGGCAATGAGAAACCTTTCTTGAAAGAGGATTGAAAATTACTAAAGGCAGAAAGGCAAATACATCTGTATTCAAAAAGACCGAATTGCTCCTTTGGGCCATAATACCAAAAGACACAATCACAAATGCCATAATCCTGAATGCTGACATTTCCAAAGATAAAATGTACTAAAGATCAAAATCCCTAAAATGGAAATCCCCAAAGTCTAAAATCCCTAATGTCTAAAATCCTGAAATCGCAATCACAGGATAGTTGTATCTTGTTAGGTAGAAACTCGTTATTGTCTTTATGCAGAAGAAAATGAATTTCCCTTGAATCCCCAAACCATAATGATGGATTTGGAATTAGGTGCTATCAAAGTTTCTAAAAGTGAATTTCAAGGTGTTACTAATAAAGTTTGCTTTTTCCATTCAGCCCAATGCATTTGGCAGGAAATTCAGATGAGTGGATTGGCCCCATGCTACGGCAATGATGAAAATTTCAGCTTAAAAATGCGTCATTGCCTGCATTGGCAGTTCTTCCAGCTGATGACATTCCAGGAGCTTTTAATGAATTAAAGCCACATTTGCCTGAAGAAGCTAGTGAAGTTACTGCGTGTTTCAAAAATAATTGTGTGTGCAGTAAGATAAGAAGACACTTGTGCAACTTGCTGTTTGGTCACCAGTATTATTTCTGCTGAATCTGTGGTTTGTATATGAAGACATATGGAATGGATTTCTGTGCACCCAAAGCATGGCACGGAAGATGGGAAAATGTAATAGGAAATGCTCATGCTAGTGTATTTTGAATCCTAAAAGAATTCAAAAAGAGCAACGCCACGTGGAAAATGAATGTGAACATATTCTCCAAGGACAGTCATGCTTTAAAAGGGGGAGGGGAGCTGCTACTCATCATGATACAAGACTTAAATTATAGTTAATAATCATGAAAGCTGGCCAGCTCTTGTGGACGATATTCACCCAACTGCCCATAATCTATTCCTGTAGTCACTTTTTCATATGTTGAATTTTCTTTTTCTTTTATTTTTGGTTTACATTTCTTTCTATTTTAAATTGACAGCATTATTTTGTACAATTTGCTAGGCTACACATTTTGTCTACACATTATTTACAATACTGGGAGCATAAATTGTGTAGAGACTTCTAAATCATTTCATACATTTTTTTGCATATTTCATTCCATGAAAGTACATCATGACAATATTGACTTTGTATGTATGCATTGTGTGTGTATTTGAAAAGTTGATATTCCCTCAATAAATACAGATACATCTTTTTTATACATCTGCATTTGTGAAAGATAAGATTTTTCAAGATCTTGACTTTTTGGGAAATTGGTGCGGTGGTTTTTGATCATTTCATCAAAAGAATGGGCTTGTCTATCACTGTATTTCAGATGACTGCAGTTATAAAGCTGGGTGCACACAATTAACAAGCATAGTGGCATGTGTGTTTACACTTAGTTTTTTTTACCCTTTTAAAATTTATTATACTCTGAACGCTCTAGAGAATTACAACATTCATTCTTGGCTTATTATGTCTTTCGTAACTTACTACCTTACTACTTTCCAGACAATATATAGATAATAAGAGCACTAACCTGCATAATGTTTTGGGGCATTTATTTCCAAATTTTCAAATTATAATTGTACACTTAAGTTCAAAGTATTTTTAAATACCAAAAAATATTATTATTGAATATGGCAAAATAATAGTAGATTTTTCTCAAATATGTATCCTTCCTATTGTTCTTTATTTTTTAATATCTCTAAACTTACATCTAAAATTACTTTCCCCAAAACTCTATACACTGTCAACATTGGTACTTTGGTGATTAACTTTCTATGTGTCTATTTTCTAAAATATATTTATTATGCCTTATTTGTAAATGATATTATTGCAAAAAATCCTACACTGGCAGTTACTTTATTTTCAACTATAGAAAATATAAGTTATTATGAATACAGTTAATCTGCTCATAACTGTCAGCCTTGTGACTGTCATTAGTATACCTGAGTATTTAGTCTTGAAATAATATCTGTGTTATTATTACTTATTTAATTGGGTAAAGTAGCCTATACTGTGTTCTGTTATTTTTTGTGTCTCTCAAATAAATATCCTTTAAAAAATGTAAGTAAATATTTAAATAATTTAAAATTCTTTTTCTAGAATTATAACTTCAGGATTTTGATCTTTTGGAGTATGGCATTCAGTGGTGTATCTTTCGGGGTTATGATTTGCTCCCAGTTGTCCACGATATTGAGCACACAGTGGAGAAGTGAGAAATTGGTGGGAAAGATTGAGAAAATTCAAGTTAGGGAAGTCTTTATTGCTAAGTTTAAGGCCTTGGATAGGAATTGGAGGCACTGAAAATATGAGGGAAAAGAATAATGGAGCAAATATTGGTTTTCTAGAATATTGTTTCATCTGATGATTAGGAGTTGAATGAAGTAGAGGCAAAAAGGCATACAAATGAAGAAAATATTTGAATAATTTAATAACTGTGGGTGGTAAATCTGAATGAATTAATAAACAGATATATTTAGAGAAACTGAACCTTACATATTTTCAAATGTCACCTTTTATATAAGACTAGGCAATAATAAAAATTTCTTATAAATTTTTGATTTATAAGATTTTCATTTATTCATTAAGAAAATAATTATTATTTATGATAGAGGTTGGACACATATATTTTTCTTTACAATGTCAATAACATATTAAAAATCATTATTAAATTCAATAGTTTAAATGATTGATTGTCCCCAGAATGTACAGATAAATGAAGAAAAATATTCCTCCTGTATAATTTCTTTCTGGGATTTTGTTTGTTAATTTCTCCTTTGAAAGAGCAAGCAGATATTGTCTGAGGAGAAATTTCACTTTTCTCCAAAAAAGATAGTTACTGAATTAAAGACCTGACTGGGACTTAGGAAGGAGAGATTAGTTATTATTTTTTTCTTATTCGCCTACACCTCATAGTCTTTTCTCTGTCTTTTACCTCACTGTTTATCTCAAGAACTCCCATCTCTGTGGGAAAAGAAAAAAAAATCTCTATATTTGTGTCTGTAACTAATAGTTACATGGGTCTATATCTCTTAATCAAACCTAATATACCTCATTCCCCAAAAATGAAGTACTTATATCACCTTTACAGTTAAAGCATTCATGTCTATAACTGCAAATCTTATAATTTCACTGAGGTATGAAGTGGCAATTTTGGAAAATGCATAAGTAATTTCTAGAGAAAAAGAGGACAGCAGTTCTAATTAATTTCTAGAAAAAAAGAGGACAGCAGTTCTAATTAATGTTATCACTGTTTTAATGTTTTTGGCATTAAAAAATTTGAAAGTTGTGGTCCACCAGTGTAAAATCAATTGTAAAATCAACTCAGTGTTATGAACAGCATTTATAAGCATGAAATAAAATAGTATTTAGTATACAATATCAGAATTTGTTGCAGATAGTAAAGATAAGTACTATTTTATACAAATTTTATTACTGTTTTATATATGTCTGTTTATGCTTGGGCTACAAAGTAATGTTACTTCTATTATGAGTAAATATTATGAATCATATTTAACATTTTTGAAAGCCACTGATATTTGAGGATACAAATTCCAAAGTTTAGAAAGCTTTTCACATTTAATAGTATTTTGGGGGGCAAGTTTTTTTCTTCCAAATTAGAAATAGTATGTAATAGAAAATGGAAACAGCTATTATAGGAGTAGCTTCCAGGGGTGGTTTCACACACTGTTACTTGTTCTAAGACCTGTGGTTGTATATAAAATAAAAGTTTATAATTCCACCATTAGCTCAAAAAATGATATAATTATTGACCCTAAAATAGCAATATCAAAATTTCTTGCACAGGGATCTTCATCTAAAAATATTTAAGGAAAATAATAAATATTTTTTCTCAAAGTTTGTTGCAGGATGTGACAGAAAATGACTAGAATGATTTGTGGCTACAACATACTTCACATTGTTAAACAGCATATTTCAGTCAAGTTTCTGAGAAAGTTACCCTCATTCCTTATACACATTTCTCTGCCAACAAATTAATTATGCAGCTCTTCAATGCAGCCCAAAGCAAACTATACTTTATGACACAAAGCCATTAAAAGTTATGATCCAGTACAATTTCAATGAAATGAAATAAAGATGGAGAAAGCATCAACAATGCTTATTAGAGTAATATTTTTATGAATTCAGTATGATAAATTTTCCTGTGACCTGTTATTTTTGTCTTAATTACTGCATCAATAACCTTACCTAGCCATACATATCTGGCTACTTGGAAGTATGTGCTCTGGGGTTTGTACTCTGTTTTTTACCCTGATAGCCTCAATTTCCCAATCAGCTCACACTTAGACAAAATAGCAGTAGATGATACATATCATGAAATTTTCAAATTATGATGGAATAGAAATGTAGAAAGAGCAAATTGGCTTAAATTTAGGACTGTATGGATGTTATGATGATTCAGGAAAACACCTAGCATTTGAGTGGTGATTTGCAAATTAACTCCCAGTTTACCCAATTTTTCTTTCACATTTACAATCTACATTTTAATTCAAATTAATTTAATCCAATCCAGCAAAAATTTATTGATTTTTCACTTAAATGGCAAGCACTCTTATTTTGCTGTTATTGTTCCTGCTCTCAAGGTATTTACAATAAAGAAAAAGAGATAGCAAGTACATAATTCAGAAATCAAGGCAGAATATGTCAAGTGCCTTGGAAGAGATTATCCACAAAGTGCTTTAGAAACGCCTATTCTAACAGGTTAGTAGCATGGGTTTCGACAGTTAATAATAATATATATCTCAGAGGGGCTATTATAAGGATTAACTACCATATGCTGTCCACAAAGAGCAAGTAAGACAGACTAAGTTTCAATACATATTAGCTATCATCACTTTCACTGTTATAGCTGCTGCTAATTTTATTTTCCAACATGGCTTATTTAAATAAGAATAATCCTATTTTGCAGCTATCTGCATTTGTTGTTTTGAAAGCCTTGAATTCACATGATCAGAGAACTGATCAAATAAGATATATTTATTTCTAATCAATAAGTAAGTGTTGCATGGTAGATTTTTAATACCCCCAGTGCATTAGTGGTAGCTGGTGGTTGCTGTCACCATCCCTCCTAAAATTCCACAAAGAACTCCCTCTTCAAGTTTTGTTGGTATTTTCAAGAGAAGAAACATCTGGGAGTGAAAATTCCTTCCTTGGTTTCCCTAAAGACTTCATTGTTACAGATACCTTTTCTCTTTCCCCAAACTGAGGAATGTCACTGTAAAGTTCCCTAGCATGTAAACTCCATCATCCCAAACCCTCCTAATGCTTAGCCACACAAGGTCACATCCATTGCTCATCAGAAGACTATCGGTCTTTGTCTGAGATACTCAGCCTAAGGGACTCTGGAGATTGTACATTGATCTTATAATGTGTTGTTGTAACTATAGTCGAAAACATTTTTTTTTTCCATTTTCTCAGTTAAACACTTTTTTGGGGAGGGAGGAAGTTTATCAGTTACTTACACATTGACATTTTTAAATGTTCAGTTGCTATTATGCATTTAAGGTTTGGCAACCCAAAAACCACTCTTCCTTTTGTGGGCTGTGATGATGTTCTTATGTGTTTCACAGGCTGTAAAAAACTGCATTTTATTTTACTAGGTTGTTAGATGTTTGAAGATGAAAACCTACCTCTTTATCTGTTTAAAAACCAAGTGATTAGGCCAGAAAACTCCTCTTTCTGAATCTGCCTTTCCTGAAGAAAAATAAACCAATCCCAATCCTTCATTGATAATAATTTATAAAGCAAGTGCAGTGGGACTGAACGGAGAGATTAGAGATAAGTGTTCAGCAAATTCACACTGTTATGCTTTTATAAGAAAGCAGCAAAGAAAGAGTTGGCTGGAGTTTGGTGCTACTAGATTAACTTAGGTAAATTTCTAGCTTTGATTAATGATACTACCAGCTAACATTTTCTAACCCCATATAGTATATTAGAAATCCATACGTTCACCCAGGCTTTTCCCATTCAGATTGCAAACTGTTCACAACATCATTGCCTCTGAAGCAGACACTTAAATAGATTTTCTCAGTACAGGTTTCAATATTTCTAAAATGTTCAGTAATAGATAAAAGAAGCTTATAAATACAACTGTTCTTGATTCAGTATATCAGCAGTAAGCTAATTTGTCATGGAAACAAGCAGAAGATGTTTTTTGAAAATACATGAGAATTTATTGCACAATTCACATACTAAATCTGAGGAATGCCAAGGGTTATATGAGTATAGACTCGTTCTTTTAGGCATATGTGGAACATTGAAGGCTTTTTTTTTTTTTTCCAGAAAGAAAGGAACACAATTTGACTGGCATTTTAGGAAGGCAATCTAGGATGAGAAAGAAAAATGGGAAAATGATTTAAAACTATGTTTACTTCAATAATCCAAGTGAATGACCATCAAAATTTGTGCTAGAGCAGCGGAAGTGGCAATCAAAAGCCATCATGATTCAGTGACTGGCTGTATATAAGGAACGAGAGATAAACGAATCCCATATGCTAATCTGGCTGCTGAAGGATGGTGGTGTTGGTGACCAAACCTAGGAAAATTAAAGAAGAATCCATTTTTGAGCCAAATGTGCTATAGAAAAAAAAAATAAGATAAGCTTATTTTCCTATCTTCTTATTTTGAAACATTGCAAATCTACAGAAAAGTTGCAAGAATAGTAAATAAATACCCATATGATACCCTTCACCAAGTTATTCAATTGTTGTTATTTTGCTATATGTATGTGCCCTCCCTCTCCCTTTCTCTCTCTCTGCCCCCAACTCTACCCCTACAGTCACTTTCTCAATATTTTGGCATATATTTCCGAATAACCAGACCATTATCCTACACATCCAAAATACAATTATCACTTTCAGGACATTTTAAATCATTGCAATATTATTATTTTTAAAAATTTTAAAATATTTTTGTAGGAATGGGATTTTGCTATATTGCCCTGGTTAGTCTCAAACTCTACCCTCAAGTGGTTATCCACCTTGGCCTTCAAAATACTGGAATTACAGGTGTGAACCACTGTGCCCAGCTCAGGATATTATTACTAATATTCAATCTATGCACATCTTTCTAACATTCCCCATAATGTCTTTTACAGCGTTTGTTTTGCTGGAAGGATATTTATATTGGGATTCTGATCTGGAGCTACATTGTTATAAATGTAAGTTTGAGCATCATTCACCAGCATGAGGGTGATATTACTAAACCCATAATATAGGTGAAATAACTTTGGAAAGAGATTGTAAGAACAGAAGTACAGCAAGGACAGAAGCCTGAGGCACACATGTATTAACTCTTTTTATTTTCAATATTATTGTGTAGTCAATATTTTTTGCATTTTAGGCAATTAAATATTTTGATTAAGACTTGCTTAAGGCAAGTTATGAGAATTTTAACAAGACTTGATTTTCTGACTTTCAAGCATATGGTCTTTCTACTATAACAGTGATACCAGGTGATGCATTTAGTATCTAAGCTCTGATAAATATTTTAGTATATCAAATTGGATTTTCCAAAGATGGTTGTACAAAAATTTCCCCACATATGTTCTTCTGCAATGTGACTTGCCAATGCTTCATCAGAGGGTAGTCTTCATATTGCCCAACCAGGTCATGTCATGAAGACAGGAATGCCATGTTATCCCCCCCCCACTGGAAACATGTAATTAACAAGATCTGATAAATACATATTTGTTTCCATTGTCACATTATTTCAAGAAAGATTTAAAACATTTAGAGATATTTGATGGAATTTCTGTTTAAAGTGCTCAGAATATATGTTTAGATCTCTGAGCCTATTTTTCTGTTCAAGGTTAGAACTTTCCTTCCAGATAAGCTTTCTTTCTTTTTTATTCTGCTCCCTCTCAGAAATTTCTTTTCAAAAGAGTTAGCACATCTGCCATCTTAGAAACGAAGTATGTAGAATAATTGGTCTCATGGGTTGATTCAAATGCTCGTTTCAAACCCTGTATATAATAGTCTTGCTAAGTCCCTTAATCAGAGCCTTATTCAAGGGGTGAGTTGAGTACATTTTCAAAACAGAAAATCAGTTATAAGGCAATTTTGTTTTATTTGCAGTGGAGTCTCTGAGAAGTATTGGGAAGATCTGGGAGAGAGGTTAGGGTGGAAGAGTAGAGAGAGAAACTGACCCCTCTCTGCAATTCATTAATTATTAGCATCTGATTTTGTGAGTTGTTGTCTATTTGATGCCAAGCACTGTGCTCTGAACTGAAATGCGTAGTTTCTTTCAATCTCTAACCTCTAATGTAATCTTCTTTAATTTTAATTTTTGTTGATTTATGACTATTGGTGTACAAAAGCCCTAGTAAAACTTGAATAATTTTTTAAAATGTCAATAAGGGGATTCTACTAGTTTCTGAGCCAGACTAACTCTTTATTTTTTTCCTTTTATTATAAAAATTATCATTTATATCTACTGAGAAATTATGGCATTGCCAAAGAGAACACATACAACAAAACAACTGCCCACTTCTTATCTCTGATTCTTTAGTTTCCTCTCTGAAGTCAACCAGTTTTTAGATTTTTTTTTTTTTTTTTGAATTGGAGTCTCACTCTGTTGCCCAGACTGGAGTGCAGTGGCCGCTTCCGGCCACCGCAGCCTCGACCGGCTGGGCTCCGGCAATCCTTCCGCCTCAGCCTTCCAAGTAGCTGGAACTACAGGCGCGTGCTGCCACGCCCGGCTAATTTTTTTTTATTTATTGTGGAGATGAGGTCTTGCCAAATTGCCCAGGCGGGTCTCGAACCCGCGGGCTCAGGCAATCCACTCACCTCAGCCTCCCAAAGCGCGGGATTACAGGGCTGAGCCACGGAGCCCGGCTAGATTCTTTTACATACATTTTCAGAGATAGTCTCATCTCTCCAAGCATCATGGATATAAATATACCTTATACTTCCTGTTTCTTGGCCCATTTCGTAATGTATCCTTCCTACTTTCATGCACTTTGTTTTTTACACTTACTTATCAGTATATATACAAGGGTGAGCCCCCCAAAACCGGAATTATCTTTTTGGAGGGTGGGCCCCTTGTAGTACAGGTTTTCCCTGCTAGGAAAATGTTCTAGGAACCCATCAGCATCAGTGTACCAGCTAGTGTTGTTGTGAGGGACTACGTATGGCTTCAGTATATATATTTTTTAGATTCTTTCAATACTTTTGCTCATTTCATGATGAAATATTTACAAGCACACCTGCCCACATCATACTGAGTGTTCAGCAATTTTTGACCAAAAACAACATGACCCCCATGCCCCACTATCCCTGTTTATCCAATCTTGCCTAAAACAACAACAAAAAAAGATGAAAAAGTCCTCACAAGGAAACATTTTGCGACATGGGAGAGGTGAAACAAAAAACAGCAGAAACACAAAAAGGTATCAAAATCGATGAGTTCAAAAACTGTTTTGAGCAGTGCAGAAAGCATCTCGATAGGTGTACTGCATCAAAGTAAGAGTGCTTTGAAGGTGACTCAAGTTTAAACATGTAAAAAAAATACACAATTTTAAAAAAATAAGTTCTGGGTTTTTTTGGTCCTTCTTGTGTGTGTATATATATATATACATATACATACATTTCATATAACAGTTGTATGTATTATATACCTGCAAGAGAATTCAACTGGCTTTCCACACTGATAAACATCACAGAGTACACACCAGATGGTGAACAATACTGTTTAAAGTTGTGTAAATGCAACATAACTTCTTCCTTGGGGATACCAGGTCATAAAGTGTATTTCTGGGTTTGATTCTTTATATTCTGCATGGTTGAGAGCCTATTTTATTGTATTCCCGTGTTTCTCCCTATATCTTTTCCCATTTGTTTCAGTTTCTTTCTATTTAAACAAATACATTTCTAGTCATGAATCCCTATTTTGTATCTCATTGATATGTGGATATACTTTAAAGTTTAGGTGGGGAATAGTAGAAAGTGTGGTGGGTGGAAACGGAACTTAGTTCTGGGTCCACTATTAACTAGTTTTCAGAATTTTTCTCTTTACATTTTAAGGCATTAACTTTCCCATTTGTTGAGCTATGTAATCTCTAAAGACTCTTTTTATATTATTTTGTGCCTTTACTTATTTACTTATCTGTTTATTCAGTCATAATCTAATACATTTTAATGAGAATCTACTATTTATTAGGTTTTGTGAGAAATGCTGTAAGAAGTGGGGTTATTGTAAAGATAAATGAAATGTATTTGGTTTTGACTTAATACAATGAAGAACACAGACAGAAACAAATAAGTACATTGCACATAAGTATACTTATTAAGGAGAGCTTTAAGTCCCTATTTCCTAATTTAGAAAGTGGAGCAGTGAAATATATATATATATATAATATATATATTAAATTAAAATTAAATTTTATATATGTATATAAAATTTAATTTTAATTTAATTATTTTTTTTTAGTTGGAATTTCACTCTGTCACCCAGGCTGAGGTGTAGTAGCATGATCACAGCCCATAGCAGCCTCCACCTCCTGGGCTCAGGTGATTCTTCTGCCTCTGTCTCCTGAGTTGCTGGGACTACAGGTGTGTACTGCTATATCCAGCTAATTTTCTGATTTTTTGTAGAGGCGAGTTCTTGCTATGTTGCCCAGGCTGGTCTTGAACTCCTGGACCCAAACAATCCTCCCACCTCAGCCTCTCAAAGTGCTGGGATTACAGATGTGAGCCACTGCACCTGGTCTGATATGCTTCTTTTTAAAACATATTTTTAAAATTGTAATTGAACTAATATTTTTCCTGAGGACCATTTAACCTCAGGAGTAATCAACAAGCAAACAAAACAATTTATGATTTTATTCTTTCAAAAGGAAAAGTGCTTTTTTTGCCTGCAGGATTTTGCATAGCAGACAGTCTAGTATTTTAACTGGCTCTTTTCAGTTTTTATTCACATGTAGTAATTCATATGCTTGCTCACTTTGGGAAGCAGATGCATGTCTCATGCTGATTAGTAAAGGATGGATGATGCACCAGACATGGGCGGAGTCATAGACTGACCATGAGATACCTTGTCACTGATGAAAGCTTGGGTGAGAATATAAGATCTGGAGTTCCGTTAGGCACCTAACTGCACAGGGACAGGGACAAGATGCCAGAATCATAAAAACACCACCTTTATGGGAATAATAAAATGAAATGTCTCCTTGGAGTCCTGCTTTATTTTTTTTTTTGAGTTGGAGTCTCACTCTGTCGCCCAGACTGGAGTGCAGCGGTCCCTCCCGGCCACGGCAGCTTCGACCTGCCAGGCTCCGGGGATCCTTCCGCCTCAGCCTTCCAAGTAGCCGGAATTACAGGCATGCGCTACCACGCCCGGCTGATTTTTTGATTTATTGTAGAGATGAGGTCTCGCTGCCCAGGCGGGTCTCGAACCCACGGACTCAGGCAATCCTCTCACCTCAGCTTTCATTTTTAAAATTTAAAAAAAAGAGAGAGAATCTGTTCAGATCTATTTGCATGCTTTTCTTCCATCAACTCTGTGCTACTAATCTATATCAGATTCTTAAGACATTTTTAAATGGTAAAAATTTAATTGGAAAATTAACATTTGTATTAAAAACTATGTAACCCAATTTACAGGAAGGTTTCATAATGAAAATGTGAGTGAGATGACATTTAACAGCTCATTGGCTGAAATGTTATCAACATTTCATCTCAAGTAGTTTAGATGCTGTTGTTGTTGTCATAGTTGTTACTTAGTTTCGTTTTTCTCTTAAGAAGAAGGAAGCTCCAAAGCTCCAAGAAAATGACCTGTAAGTTTCAAGGCTGTATATACTTCTGTGGACAAGATGACTCATCAAGTTAAAGGTGAAATTTTTTCAATTCATGAGCACAGTTGCAACAACAAATTTTAAAATTTGCATTTTATACTCTTTAATACTTAAATTATAACATTAACATAGAGACCTGAGCCTTATACAAATAGACAGACGTTCTGGGCCATAGTTTTCTCGTCTGTAAACTAGAAACCATAATATGAATATATATATGATAGGATTATTATGAGAAATAAATAAAATAATGAGTCTTCATGACTTAGCATTATGCCTGGCTCATAGTTACTGCTCAATACTTATTTCATATTATTAGGTGATTTTTAGGATCTATTGAACCTAAAGAATATAACTGGTAACAGTTATATTAGAGAATAATATATAGAGAGAGAAATAAAATAATAATATATAGAGAAATAATAATATATAGAGAAATAAAAATAAATATAACTAGTAAGTAGGCGCAACTTTTAAGATTTGCATGAATTGAAGTACGGGTGCTTTACTCTGTGTTGAGAAAGGATGAAGTTACTTCTGTGGCTAATTTTTGAGAAAATGCTCTCTTATCTGTGCTCAAATGAACACTGCGGATAGAGGAGATCAAAGCATATTGGGGAATTTCTATACTTTCTCCTTAAATATATATTTGATCAAACTTAGGAAAATATTTTTGAATGTACTACATTGTATCAGTGCCTTTTAAATATCCATTTTTAACATGATTCCACAAAAGTCAAGCCTCAACTGCATAGATCCATTTTTGACAAATAGCTCCAGCTCTTTCTCATCTTGGCAAATGATAGGGTAGAAGCACTTATTAAAAATTGACAGATTCAAAGAGCAGCCTTGCTCAGGAACTCCCTCAAGCTTAGCGACAAAAATGTTATACAAAATGTCTTCTGGAAGTGGCGCCCATCTCTTTTTAATGGTTATTAAGTCGACTTACCTTTGCGTGAATTCTGAACTTTGCCCAGTGATGTGCTTCCTTCCCTTTCGCTAGTCTCAGTCTTCTCATCTCTTTTTTCATTCCTTTTTTTTTTTTTAACCTTTCTCCCTCTTGCAGTGAAATGAGCAGTGTGGAACTTCCCTCTAGAGACCCTCTACCTCAAACGGCCATATGGGTTTAATGTATAATGCATGAGAAGCAGCATGAGCTGCAGATGATTCAAAAGAAAAGCCTCAGAGGCTGGGCTCAGGAGGCATTCTTTAATAATAATTAGAAAATCAAACAGCATCTCGCTGTTGTTCTAGTCATTTCATTGCAATGTAATAACCCTGGTCCAAATAGAGTAATATATTACTATAATGCAGTCTTCTCTGCACAATTTGGTGCAAATGCACTTATTCATAATACGGGTTCATTGTCTTCAGAATTTCCCACCTAGATTTGACTAAAAATACATGGACCCACTTTAACATGAGCTGTATCACTAAGGTCTCAGGCAGAGACAAAAAGATGTGAGGCTTCATTTGGATGCTAATTTTTCGCTATCGAATATTCAGGAACTCTTTTGGGATAGGCAGAAGGGCAAAACTTTGGCATGATCATTCAGCTAGTAACATGAACTTTTGAGAGATATCCTTTCTCTTTTCTCTTTCCTAGGAATAAGATTTGAAAGTAACTTGTGGATTTTATACTTTGGCAACATACACAAAATGTTAACATTTAATCACAATTTTAAAGACCTTAAGAAATAGTAGAATGCAGAAATATTTATTGGGTACTTAATATGAGTGAAGAGTTCTTAGTATGTTCCAAACAAACAAACAACTCTGTTACCCTAAGCGAGTCATTGTGTATGAGTTCACATTTTATGTCTGCAAGGACAGTTCTGTAATTGTTTGGAAAATCTTGCAGGTGGTGCGTTATTTATGGGAAGAAATTTGTCTCGAAGTTTGCTAAGTTGAGCGAAGGTAAGTCTGGTGCATAACAAAACAGGAGATAATTCACTTCATTTATATAGGAACTGCAGTCAATGCTTTTTCAGTATTTTGCAAATGAATATATATGCACAATTACTTTATAGGTTCTGGGATAATGGCATTTACTCCATTTTCCAATATTGTAGGAATATTATATAAAGGAGAGAAGGCTAAATGTTAAAAAAAACAGGTTCTTTAAGCTGGAAGGAAATTTAGATGGCACAGAATCACAGAATCACTGAACTTAATCTTTTGTAGGGTCTAGGTAGTAGATAATCCGGCCCTCTTATACTGCACATGCAAAAACTGAGGACCAGCTTTTGATCCACACACTTCTATGAGCTTCATCAGATGGATGTTTAATCTCTGCTTAAACATTTCCAGTGACAGAAAGCTCACTTTTATTATTTCTATATTGAATAACTTAAATTATAATATTCTGCACTTTTCCATTTAGAAATTTCCCTTTTATAAAATTTGCCTTTCATTTTTATGTTTTGCTCAGCTTGCTAGAAGCAAATCATAAATGCTATATTATCTGAAATGTAATAAATGAACCTTTTTTAGCATTTAACTTTTGCTGACACAATGATATTTTGATGCTGCCGTACAAATCATTGGAAAAGAATAGATTGCTTATTGACGATATTAGGAAAACTGGCTCTTATGTAGGTAGAGTACTATATAATGTATACCGAATTAAATATCTACTCATGTGTAAAAAGAGAATTCAGGGGAATATTTTTGTGATTCAGGAGCAGTAAAGGTTTTTTAAAAACAAAACTTTAAAACCATAAAGTGAGAGAAAGACATCATATTTTTAAATCAGAACTAAGTATCTGTTCTATGAAAGACATCACAGACAAAGATAATTCACAGAGGAAAAAATGGCAAAAAAACCTTTATAATATCTACTATGGGTAAGAGGTTAGTATCTAGAATATAAAATTGATTATTGCAAATTAGCAAGAAGCAGATAGAAACCCCAATAAAAAATGGACAAATGATTTGAAAGGTGATTTAGAAAGAGGAATCTCAATAAGTTAACGAACAAGGAGATGATGAAATTCATTGGTAATGCTGAAAATACAAATTAAAAGAATGGTGAGCTATCATTTTATATCTATACTTCTGGAAATATGTAGAAAGCTAAGTAATGCCAGCTATTGACAAGTTTGTAGAGACCCAGGAATCTGTTTTTAGTGCTAATGGGAGAATAAAACTGATACAGTAAGTCAGAAAAGCAATATAAACTGACCTACTCAAAATAAATTTTTTCATACCTTATGTCTAGACTACTTATTTCTTCAATATATATCCCAAGGACTGTCTCCCAAAGATTCATTAAGGTGCATGTATAAGGATGTTCATTACTGCATTATTTGTGGTGGTGGGAGCTGAACTAACCACCACTGGCAGAAGGGATCACAGAATGTGGTGGGTGTTCTCGTGTATCATGGAATATTATGTAGTGGTCAGAAACAATGACTTATGCTCCTCTTGCAAATATGGATAGTTCTTTAAAACGTCTTTAGTGAAATAAATAAGAATCTGAGTAACACAAAAAACTATGTACCTAAATGAATTCATATATTTGAAATCATTATTTGAATATATTCATTCAAAATTTTTAAAAATCGCATTTTTATCATAAGACATAAACAGAAAAACATTGAACAGAATAGAATGACTGCCCGGAGAGGAAGTAGTGAGTAGCAGGCAGATCAGGGAATAAAAGGAACCAAATAAAGGAATAAAAGGGCTTTTTTATGGCTCAGTGTTAATAACATGACATGGACTACAGAACCTGATTAACTCAACACTTTGCACCTGAGGGTCAAAGGAAATGATATCTCATAACAATGACCTTGAAAGAACTTGAAGCCCCTTAGTATTAGTGACATTTTATAATATTGTAAATGTTTGTCATTAGAATACTGCATGTGCTATAGATAACTTATTTGAACTTATTAAAATGTTTTGGCTAATCTCGTATTCTGATTGGTTGTGAAGTTTTCCTTAAACAGGTATATTTAGAAAGAACAAAATTGTGAAGCTTGCTAATACATGTTGAACATTTATTCTTGTCACTGTCCCATTGAATTTTTCAGATTTTTCGCTGTTTTGCATTTCTAGACTTATTTGAAAAATGACCAGTTTTCGACTTTTATACCTCTGCTTCTCAGATTTTTTGTTTTGTTTTTCATTTCCCCTATTAAGTTATATGTAAAAGGCTGGAAATCATTGCCTTTTACAAAATACCCTTGTCAATGTTACGATTATTATGATTATTATTTAACCATTACAGAATGGAACCATTTCTAAATTACTTCAGAGGCAGAAGTGAATGCTGTAGATGTTTGACAACATAAATACAGGGTGGGCTTCGTGGGCAAATGATCTATGGCATTCACACAGGGCTTCATGCTCAGAAGGGACCTAGGCTTCTTTTCATGTGCCAAAGTTACCATTCTGAAATTCTTAATGACTTTTTTTTAAACAAGTGACCCCATATTATTGTCATGCACTGGACTTCTGCTCCCAAGTTATGTAGCTAGTCCCACATGAATAGATCCAGAATTCAATTTATTTAACAATACCTTTATTGAACATCTCTTATATACTAGGCATTGACAACTCAAAGGAAAAATAAAGACTGATTCTTCTCTTTAGGGGTTCACTATAACAAAGGAGACACATGCATCAACAACTAATTTACAGGGCAATGTATACTCACAATTGAGACAGCCTACTTCAGTTGCACATATTTTTCTTTCTTTGTTGTTTGAGTTGTGTGGGGATTTGCAAATGAGCAAAGGAATTTGAACTATTTGTTTCACACAGATCCACAGAATCAAATAGATCTCATAATGACCTCATTTGAAACACAATGGAAGTAAATTATTCCTTTCCAAAAAAATTCACTGAAATTTCATTTGAATGTAGTACCTAATATTATTTCGCAGAATTTCTGAAATGCCAAGCTACTTGTCTTTTGCTTTTTAACTAAATGGTGATTTGGATAAAAACACGAAAACTGAGTCCAATTTTACTGGCTTTGTTGATTTATGTCCTTAGTCAGTTCATTTCATTTTCATTGCATTTTCAGTTTCTGATTTCTGATTTTCCTCTTTCATGCTCTCATAAATTAACCTTCTCAGTTTCTGTTCATTTGCAACATCTAATTCTAAGTTTTAGTCACCAAGATTGGTTTTTCAGCTTTTCCAGTGAATTTACAACATTTTAAATCTCGTATTTCCACCATTTAATACTCATTTGAACCACATTTAGCATTCTGACTAAAGAACTAGAACTTGTTCAGGTGTGAAAGAATGCCTTAGCTTTTCTCTAATTCTATTCCAGTGCTAAGTTTTATCAGTGTCTGAAAATCTGGAATGGGATGATGTAGCATCTATAGTCTAGTTAGAAAATAAAAAATCATTTAAAACCACATATTTATTCTTGACATCGAGAGAGAGAAAGAATCATTTTTCTTTCATAAGCAGTGAATGAAAGAGTATTTAGGAATCTGTTCTTAGGTCCTCCCTGATTGGATTATTTTGGTGCAAAACAGATGACATATTTTTACCTTTTTTTCTAATTTTTGCTGCATTTTCAATTTGTACCATGGTGTTAGCTAGGCTAAGTTGCTTTATAATTCTTTAAATTAACTTTATTGAGGTATAATGTAATAACAATGAGCATTTTCAATGATTTTTATTTGTTGCTGAAGGTCCATGTTTCCCTCTGGCACCATTTTTCTTTAACTTTGCTTAGCGTCTCAATCAGTGTAGGTTTGAAAAAGACACAATTTTTTTTTTAGTTTTTGTTACCTCAAAATGTCTTTATCTCACCTCCATGCTTAAAGAGTATTTTCACTTGATGTAGTGTTCTGGGTTGTCAGTTTTGTGTTTTCAGTACTTTAAGGATGTTGTTTCCTGTCTTCTAGCCTTCATACTTCTGATGAGGAAGTTTGTGACCATTTAAGTCTTTCTTCTCTCAAACATACTGTAGTTTCTTATTCTCTTCTGTTTTTGAACTTTCCCTTCATCTTTAGTTTTCAGCAATTTGATTTTGATATGTTTAAGCATGATTTTATTTATTTTTATACTACTTGGGGATTTGAACTTCTTGGATTTGAAGTGTATACCTTTACCTAATTTGGCAAAACTTTAGACATTATGTTTTCTAATATACATATATTTTTAATACGTATCTCACTATTGTCTTTCTGGGGCTCCAATTACCCTTTTTATATAGTCCTATAGAATATTAAGGCTATTTTTTACTCTCTGTCAAATTTTTTTCTCTCTGTCAAAAATGAATATTTTCAAAGTTATTATCATGTACACAGATTCTTTTTCTGCCATCTTCATTCTTCTATAAAGCTATTTCAGTGAATTTTTAAATTATATCTGTTGTATTTTTGCAGTTCTAACAATTCCATTTTTAATATTATATTTCTTATTTCTCTGCCAATTCCTAGTCATTATTTCATTTTAATGTATTTCATTACTTTATTGAGCATAATTATAACAGCTGCTTTAAGTCTTTGTGTAATAATTCCAACATATGGGTTATCTCAGGGTTGGGCTCTGTTGATTGCCTTTCTTTGAGACATAGTCACATTTTTCAGTTTCTTTGTATGTTGAGTAATTTTCAATTTTATTCTAGACATTTTAAATGTTACACTGTTAAAACTCTGCATTCTGTTTTAATGAGTGTTAACATTTACTGGCCAGCATATGCATGTGAAGATATAGACCAAAAGTGGGGAAAGAATTATCGGAAAGAATTAGAGAGAGCAGTGCCTGATGCTCAGAGAGAACTTGGAATAATGCTTTTTCCTATCAGCCAGAGTGGAAAATCTTATAATAATTCATGAACATTGAAGAGAGTATTCAAAAGGTACTCATAATTACTTCCTCATTAATGGCAATAATTAGCCCTACATTTAAATTATTCTGATTTCATTTGTCAAATCTTAAAACCAAGATACGTAACGATCAAACTGTTTTCAAATTATTTAACTATGTGTTAAGACAAAATATTAATAAGAATACAACATATCTAGTTTGATGAGGTCAAACTATAAGCATATAAAGAAGCAGAAAAATAGGGCCCATAATAAGGAGAAAAACCAATCAATTACAATCATATTAGAATCAACACAGATGTTAGATTTGGCTGACAAGAGTATTTAATTTTTTATTACTGTGTTTCATATGTTCAAAACTTTAAGTAAAGACATACAATACATTTTAAAAGATAGAAGTCAAATTTCTAGAATTGAAAAGTACAATACCTAAGACTTTAGAAAATATGGGAACTTGAAAAACAAATCAAGAAAACAATCTGATATGCAATGCTACAAGTAAAATACTTAGAAATACATGTAACTAAGGAAGTGGAAAACCTATACCATGAAAACTATAAAATATGAATTAAAGAAATTGAAGAAACTACATATAGATGGAAAGATATTTTGTATCCATGAATTAGAAAAATTAATGTTATTAAAATTTTCATACTCCCCAAAGTTATCTAGAGAGTTAATGCAATCCATATCAAAATTACAGTGAAAGTTTTCATGGAAATAGAAAACACAACCCTAAAGTTTATATGAAGCCACAAAACACCCCAAACAGCCAAAGCAATTTTGAGCAAAAAGAAAAAAGCTGGAGGCATCACATTACCCATTTTCAACATGTGCTACAAAGATGTAGTAATCAAAACAACATACTACTTGTATAAAAACAGATATACAGACCAATGGAAGAGAATAGTTAGCCCAGAAATAAACCCACACACATATAGTCAATCGATTTTCAACTAAAGTACCAAGAAAAATGATACTATTTTAAATAAATACTGTTGAGAAAACTGTATATCCACATACAGAAGAATAAAATTAGACCCTTTTATATGATCTTACATCATATAAAAATCAACTCAGAATGAATTAAATATCTAAACATAAGACCTGACCCGAAACTATGAAACTAATAGAAGGAAACAGAGAATAAAAATCTCTGTGACATTGATGTAAGCAGTTATTTTTTGGATATGACATGTGAATAACCCTCAAAAGCAAAATTAGACAAATGGATTTACATCATACTAAAAAGCTTCTGTAGAGTCAAGGAAACAACAGAATAAAAAGACAATCTAAAAAATGGGAGAAAACATTTGCAAACCATAATCTGAAAAGGAGATAATATCCAAAATACACAAGAACTTCAACTCAATAGCAAGAAAACAACCTGACTAAAAAATGGACAAAGAACATGGACAGATATCTCTTAAAGGAAGACATATAATGGCCAATAGGTATATGAAAAAATACTCAACATCACTTATCAGAAAAATGCAAATTAGAATCACAATGAGATATCACCTCACACATGTTAAAATGACTTTTATCAAAAAGATACCCCAAATTGGCAAATATGTGGAGAAAAAGGAACCCTTACATGCTGTTGGTGAAAATGTAATTTAGTACAGCTATTATGGAAAACATTTTTTAAAATCATGCTTAAATTAAATTTTGAAATTAAAAATAGAGCTATGATATGATCTAGTAATCTCACTACTCGGTAGATATCCAAAGGAAAGGATATCAGTATGTCAAAGAGATGTCTATACTACCATGTTCATTGCAGCATTATTCATGATAACCAAGATACAGAATCAATCTAAATGTCCAACAAATGGATAAAGAAAATGTGGTATTTATACTCAATGGGATACTATTCAACCCTAAGAAAGAAGAAAAATTTTGTCATTTGTGATGACATAGATGAACCTTATTTTATGAATGAAAAGCATTATGTTGAATGAAATAAGCCAGACAGAGAAAGACAAATACTCCATGATTCACTTATATGTGGAATTTTTTTTTTTTTTTTTTTTTTTGAGTTGGAGTCTCACTCTGTCGCCCAGACTGGAGTGCAGTGGCCGCTCCCGGCCACCGCAGCCTCGACCTACTGGGCTCCAGTGATCCTTCTGCCTCAGCCTTCCGAGTAGCCAGAATTACAGGCATGCACTACCACGCTCGGCTGATTTTTTGATTTATTGTAGAGATGAGGTCTCGCTGCCCAGGCGGGTCTCGAACCCGCGGGCTCAGGCAATCCACTCACCTCAGCCTCCCAAAGGCATGGGATTACAGGCTGAGCCACCGAGCCCGGTTTATGTGTGGAATTTTAAAAACTTGAACTCATAGAAGTAGACAATGGAATGGCAGTTACCAGGGACTATGAACTGGAGATGTGCGTTGAGGAGATGTTGGTCAAAGGATACAAAATTCAGTTAATAGGAGAAATAAGTTCAACAGATCTATTTTACAACATGGTGACTATAGTTAATAACAATACACTGTATTATTGAAAATCACTAAGAGAGTAGATTTTGTATTCTTACCACAAAAATAAGTATACAAGATAATGTGTATGTTAATTAATTCAATTTAGTCATTTCACAATGCATATGTATTTCCAACCATCATGTTATACATAACAAACACATAAAATTTTTATTTGTTTATTTATTTTAATAAATAAACAACTAAATTAGGAAAACAATATGGGAACAGATTAAATACTGTAGAAGAGAAGATTAATAAATTTGAAAACATTACAACAGAAACTATCTAAAACGAAACAGAAGACTAGAGGTCTCTGGAGTTTCTCTAGGCTTCTATGTCTTCTGGGGTCTTCTGCCCTGTCAACTCTAGCTTGCTTAGTCTCCCTAGATTCTCAGCTTCACTTCCTCATCTCAGAGAGTCCTCTAAGCCCCCATCCTATTTACCCTTCTTGTGCCAAGGTCTGGGACCTCTCCCAAAGCAGAAATCTTGGGCAATCATTGTGATTGGCTTTTTTCCCCCATCTCTTAGATATCACTGTTCTCCACTGCCTGATATCCACTGTCTTGCATATCATTTTTGCATATAATTTGCTCAGTTTTCTTGTTTCACATACAGGATAAATCTAGTCCCTATTATCAGGTGTTGGCCAAAATTGTCTGTGGCATTTAAAATTTCTTTTGCTGTTGAAATGTCTATAATTGTGAGTTTGGTGAGTCAAGTGCAGTGTTTCTTAAATACCACTACAGTGATGTTAACCATTTGATATGTGGCACATCTTCAAACTTTGGAATTTGGGTTAAATAGAACCTGGTTAGGTAACATGAATCAGGCTCTTCCTTTCACTCCACCCCATCCCTTTTTTTGAGACAGGGTTTCACTCTGTCACCCAGGCTGGATTGCAGTGGCATGGTCATGGCTCACAGATGCCTCGAACTCCTGGACTCAGGTGATTTTCCTGCCTTAGCCTTCCTGTCCTCAGCTGGGACTATACTAGGCACACACCACCTTGCCTGACTAACCTTTATATTGTTGTTAGAGACAAGGTCTCGCTGTGTTACGTGGGCTACTCTCTAGCTACTGGCCTCAAGCAATCATCCTGGCTCAGCTTCCTGAAGTACTTGGATTGCAGACTTGGGTCCAAGCCCAGTTTTGATGAAAACTGCAAATTACCCTGCAACCATCTTTTTTTTTGTAAAATATTACTTGAGTAACCCCTTATAATTTTATTTATATGAAGTCAAATAAACTAAGAGTTTTAGACTCAACTTTCTGGCACAATGAGTATCATTCCTAAATGATTCTTGAATTGTCCATGTTAACCAAATTGTTCTAACGTTGGGATTCCCAGTTATATGACTGTTACCGAAGCAGAAATCTACACTGGCAAGTCTTCATTGCATTAGTCAGCAAGGTCATGCATGTTAGATCATGTGGGTCCAGTTTTGAAAAGCAAAATCATATGGCAGTGGCTGAAAAAAATGGCAGCAAATATTAGGATGTGCCAGTGATTGGATTTTATTCTCTGTTTCACTCTTCCTATAATTTCTAAGCAGGAATGGAAATTGGATTAGCATTCTCTTCAATGAGAGAGAACTTATTTTCTATTATTTTGGAGCATGTTTTAATTTCTTTTAGAAAATGAAAGAGTAGTGAGAGCTCTAATAAAGTATGTAATACTTGCATATATTAGCATATATTTCGTGCAGTTTTGTAGATGTGCTAAAAATGAACATAAGCTTAGAAGAAGCTGTATTGTTTTGAGAAAAATTTGGTATATTCTATTAAAATAATTTTCCTTAGGTTTATGCTAGTTTGACTGCTTCATATTGCAAAGACAGAAACATATTTGTGCTATCCAAAATTAAGGAATATATTTTAAAGATATTTGTGGAATAAAGGAGGAAGGGGAGATCTTTAAAAGGTGATCTCCAGCAAAAGAGTTGCTCTCATTTCTTGGGTAAGCTGATCCATACTTTATTGTTCTGTAAACTACTTTCTCGTTTAAGCACCGTTGCCATCATTCAGTACCAAATATGCTTACTGCTCAAGACATCTTTGCTGTTGACTTGCCAATGGAAGTACTATTGACACAGGCAATAATTGTCATCCATTCAGCTGAGTTTGTGAGTCAGGATGTGAAATTCCAAGTTAAAAATCATGGTCATCTACAGAAAAGAAACTGAATGTGAATGATTTTTTCAGCTACAGGTTGAGGCCTGGCAGGCATTTAATCTTTATTGAATACAAAAGGACAGTTGTCTGCTTTCATTACTGATTTAGTAAAAGAAGGAAAACTAATAAAAGTTTTGCAATTCATGGATATTTAGGGCTTAATATTTCATAAGGCAGCTTGATCTATGAGACCATCTTTCTATCTGTGTCTAAATCCTGAATCTGCAATTTATTAGCTTATAACCTTGGCCAAACTATTTTGCCTCCTAACTTATAAGATAGACTTAGTGTTATCTATCTTCAAGAATTGTGAGGATTAAATGAGTTAAAGATAAAGGCACTTAGAAGAATGCTTGGTTCATGTTAGCGTTCAGTAAATATTAGCTATTATTATTATTGCTATTATTATTGTCATCACCAGATAAGATTGGAAATGTTTTTAAATTTTCTTATAACCAATCCATAATTGGTGACTTTTCACAAGTTGTAAAGTGTATAAAAATAAATCTCTATGTCTAATGTGTGGTATGCATTTCATACATATATTTGATATTTATTTCCACATCTATGCCTATACTTATTTCTTTCTCATGATGTCTCTGATTTAAGCACCACTGTCATTATTCAGTACCAGGTGTGCTTACTACTCAAGACATTCTTGCTGTTGGCTTGCCAATGGACAACTATTGTTGACACAGGCAATATTCTTTCTCTACACATTTCTTTCCCCAGAATTGTTTTGAAGGTCATAACAAAGAAAGAATCTATATTTTATAAATATCTTCCTAGTGTGCTAACATAATATTTTAAAAAGCAGTAGGTGCTTAATCCATAGTTGTTGAACATAATGGAATTCAACTGAAAGGGAGAAGAAAGATGGCATTGAGTTGTTCTCTTCCCTACTATAAAGGCAGTTATGCTATGGAACATAGAATATGAACTCGGAAACAAATTCTGGTTTTGAGCCTTTGATTTGTCACCTCTGTGTCACTGAGCCCATCATTTCACAGCTCTGAGCTCCAGTTTCCTCATCTTTACAGTGCGGAACTAATACTCTACAGAATCATAATAAGGATTAAAATGAAATTAAATATAAAGCTACCCACATAATAGGTATGATTATTATTATTTTTTTATCCACTATTATTCTTCCGAATTTCAATTTTTAAGACACGTAAGAACATGTTACAAGCTTCTAAATACTTGTCAGATTTCCAAGACTATCTGTCCCCTCAGTCAGAGTATTTTTTCTCTTCTGTTGACTCTTTGACCTATTGTTTATTACTTCTTGTACTTAACCCACCACACGTGACTCAATGCAAATGAGATTAGCCATTTCTAGAGTTTATATTTCCTCTCTTCCCTGATTATATCTCTCTCACTTTGAAAACAACACAGATATGATTCTGCTACAGACATAATTCTGCCATGAACACTTTATGTAGATTCTGCCATACTTCTTTGATAGTCATTTTTTGTACAGCCCAAGGCAGACAAACCTCATTTCATTTCAATCTGGATACTGCATGTGGAGTGAAAGATACATTCTGAGTGGCACCTGGCTCCATTCTAAAGAGAACAAATAAATTATATCTAGCCAGTTGCAAGTGCCACACAAAACAGGATCTTTCTCAGGCAATGCGTGTTTTTTTTGGGAAAGGGGGAGAGGATCATCCTTTAATGTGGCTTTCATGCACATTATTTTTCTCAATTGTAATTAATTTGAGTCTCTTCTTTTCTATGAAATGATTAACTGTCATGACATAATTTTTTTTTTTTGGAGTATGAGGGGAAATGCAGGAATGCTAGACTTCTACATTGGAACTTGGAACAAAGAAAACAAAAGAAACTATTTTACTGTTCTTATATATTGTAAATCACTTCTTTGTTTCAGAACACAGTGCTTTTTCACAAATCATTTTGAAACTGATTCATTTAATTGTTGTTACTCTGACATTAGCTGATGCATTTTTCTGTCTATGTATTTAAAAATATTGTTAACCTGCTTACAGACTGATCTGGAAGTTTGCAGGGCAAACTCAGGCAGTGTACACAATGAATTTCTCATAGCAGCAGTAATTTTTGCTGAGAAAGAATGCCCATTCTTTTCTGAGTAACTTGAGAGATCACTTGCAACTCCTAGACCTAAGGGCACGCTAAATGTATGGCCATCAGAAGACCCATCATGAAGGGCCAATAACCTTCCTGGAAGTTTAGGGGAAATTATTTTCTGAACTTTATATTAGGAAGTAACTCCATTTATAGCTCTCCAGTAGGTCTCATTATGATTAGGGTAGAGGAATGAAATCTTATCCTAGATGCAAGATAGGTGAATCAATAAATATTATTCCCTGATTAAGTTTTAGAAATTAAATTAACAATTTATTTGGCATTGTATGAACAATGCAATAAATAATATGTTCCTATATACGAGGGCCAGCATTAAGCAGAGCTTTGTACTCTTACATTTTTAACTAGTGAGTTTTTTAGAAAAGATGGTAAATTCTTGATTATTTTATAGATTTAATTTTAAATCAGTAAATATGCTGCCAGGTTATATAGAATTTCATAGGTTTCCTCAGATTTCATCAACAATTGTCCTAAGCTTATAAAATTTACTCTCTGTGAGCTTGGATACTAAAATTGAATTTTTAAATTACAGTGTGGTCTGCAAAGAAAGGGTTAATCACC
Organism: Cephalopachus bancanus; assembly: GCA_027257055.1. NCBI lineage: Eukaryota > Metazoa > Chordata > Mammalia > Primates > Tarsiidae > Cephalopachus > Cephalopachus bancanus. The sequence goes on along the minus strand of JAPVLO010000024.1, from coordinate 6,128,693 downwards.
TTTATTAATATCTTTTTCAAGCAACAATTTAGAGAAAATATCTTTTAATAAATTAAATACAGATTTCCTTAGGCTATTCTTGTGTATATTTTATAAATATTCTAGAAATATACTTATTTCCTTTTATAAAGAGGTCATAGAGAAAAATTTTTTATATGTTTTTTGGAAATCATAATATACATTTTTTGCAACATAGCAACTGACTTGACATTTTTCAAACAGATCAGAATAAACTTATCATTTCAGTAACCTGTACTGTCAAAAGGGAATTTAAATAATCTATCAGTGATTCATTAAAGTGCGGTTTGAAGAAGGTCATTTAACTTTGATTGCCTCTGAATGCAATAGAAATTACCTGATCAGCATATGCGCCTTACTGACATTCAGACCTCCTCACCTGCTATAACTGTTATTATTAGACATCTCACCCAGCATACCCTCCCAGATCGTAACAGCAAAGCAAGTCATCATAGGGGGACGCTGTCTTCTGAACTGTATGTTCTTTTGCAAGTGAAACCTTGAGCTTAGAGACTACTTTAGTAAAAAGTATTTGATGGTTTTTAATGCACTCTAAGGCAGTCAGAAATTCTGGAGGAAGGTAGAATTTGGATTCAGATAAGTGGGGATTTGTAGATCAGTTTATAATGATTTATTTTTCAGTGATTTCTGAGATCAGAGCTGGGTATAGGCCAGATTCTTAAGTTGAAGCTATGAACTAAATCAACATCCAACACCAAGGGAGTGTCATTTACCTTTTAGTCAAGCACTCTTGAATAATTGCAAAGTAAATAGATCACCTGGTACCTCCATATGCTCAGGATCCCCTAGCTCAGAGTTGATGCCATTCCTTCTAATGAGACTTGGGATTTTTACCAACTAATTGTCTACCAATTCTTTTAGGATACTGAAGACATGGACATCTTTTGAAACCTTGTCTGAGGGACATAGTTATTTTAAAAAGAGATCATGGCTCTCTTATCGTGATGACTCTCCAGTTACTGCAAGAAACATTGGGAGGATGTATGTGGAAGACTTTGCTAAAAATAAAAGTAACATAAAAATACAAGGATTTATTGTTACAATTTGACAGGCTGTGGTTAATATTTAATTTCAGTCACTTATGGAAGTATGGAAGCCACCTGCCTGGTCTGAAGCCCATGAGCTATTATCTACTTGGATTTGTCCCAAGGCTTGGCCTGCAAGGCAAGAAGAGAGAAGGGGATTAGACGTTGCTCTGAGTGAAGAGTAGCAGCACAACCATCAGTTCTGTGTCTGAATGTGCTGCCATGCAAGATCCACTCAGATGCATTGTGCTTTTCAACTGTTTACTGACTGATGGATTTGTAAATTAAATAATTCCTTCTTCTTAGGACAAACTTTTTATTTTTTAAATATTTTCCATTTATCTGCCAAGATGTCCCATTCTGTCATTTTTTTGCCCTATAAATCCCTTAATGTATTTGTGACAGCTAGTTTAAAGTCCTTGTTTGTTATACAAACTGCTGGGTCACTTGTGGGGTGGCTCCTATTGGTGTTCCTTTCTCTTGATTATGGATCAGGTTTTCCTGCTTCTTTAGTTAACTGTACATTGGACATGGTGATTGATACCGTTGTGGAGACTCCAGATTTTGTTTCTTTCGCTGAAGGTATTGTGTTTTGTTCTATTGGGCAGTTAAATTGTGAAACATTTATTGTATACTATAAGAAAGGGATTGGCAATAGTGGAAAGCTACTAGGGGAAGAGGCGCACATAACATCAGTAAGAGTACCTAATCACAAATCAGGCAAAGTAGGCACCAAAGGGAGGCCCAAACTTTACCTGTATGATGACCACTTATCTACCTAATCCTGAATTGCACTCCACATCTTTAAAATAAAATAAAAAAGAAAGCACAAATAAAATAAAATATAATAAATTGTTCAGGAAATATTTGGATTTGTGGATGGGTGGCTTTAGGCTGGTTTAGTGTGGACTGCTTTTGGTTTTGTCCTTGCTACTAGTGCATAGTCCTTAGTACTAGTGCATAGTCCTTAGTACTGACCTTGTTCCTAAGGTGTGGCTCTTCTGGGATTTTGATGGAAAGACTGATATCTTCACTAATCACTTCTAACTTGATACGTATCAGCCAAACTAGGTGGTTGCTGAAATTTCTGCCTTCTAGCTATTGCTTTTGTCTGGGTCATGGGTCATATCTCATACAAACACTTCAATAGTCAGCTGATAATTTGAAGAAAATTTGTTGTTGCAGATGTTGTTCTTCTGTGAATCCTGTTTTACCAGGGTTTTCCTGACAGCCCAGTCTATTTTTCTGGTAGCCCATTAAGGCTATTGTTTTCTGTCTGAGCTCTGTTTTCACTGGACTCCATGGCAAACTAGGACATGCTCTCAGGGGAATGGTGATTAAATATGAGGCTTCCTTTCCTTCAAGTATTGTTTCTTCTCCTGTATATGCCTTCTTTGTTCCTTGTTTGCATTCAAATTATTATTTCTATTGTTTAGAAACAGGATCTTATTATATTGCCCAAACTGGCCTTTTTACTTAATCATTTATTTTTAAGTTTTGTGAAGCAGATTCTTGCTCTGTTGCCCGGGTTGGAGTGTAGAGGTGGATCATAGCTCACTGTAGCTTTGAACTCCTAGGCTGAAACAATCCTCCAGCCTCAGCCTCCAAAATGGCTGGCACTACAGGCATGCACCATTACTCCTGGCTAATTTTAAAATTTTTTAGTAGATGGGGTCTTGCTATGTCACCAAGGCTGGTCTTGAACTTCTGACCTCAAGTGAACCTCCTGCCTTAGTCTCCCAAAGTGCTGGGATTACAGGTATGAGCCACCCAAATTTTTTTTAAAATATATTTTATTCAGAGTTTATATTAATTAACAGTGAGAAAGTCTGATATAACTTGTTCTGCCATTACCAGAAGATAAATGTAAACTTTAAAAAATTAAGGTACACTATACATACACATGCACAAAGTGAACAGATATACATTAACACCACCAGCACAGTGCTTTTTATTTAAAAAAAATTATAATAGCTAACTTTCATTAGAATACCTGGAGATTTGCTTTTATTGAATTATGTTCTTAAAAGTTATCAAACATTTACAATACAAAGTATAAAGCATTTCTATGTATCTTCAATAAAGAATGATACATAGCTGATCTTGTTTCTCCTACACCACCACTCAGTTCTTCTATCTCACTTAATTATTTTTAAGATAATTTAAGGCTGCATATCATTTTACTTGCAAACATTTTAATATGAGCTTCTAAAAGATAAGGGATTCTGTTCCATTTATTTTTTAACATAAGCAAATATTGTCAGACTTAAAATTAATAGTAATTCCTTAATGTTATCCATATAAATGCTTAATTTACCTCACTTTTCTCAATTCTTTCTACAGTTTTTCCTTCCTCGAATTTCATGCTATAGGTCACAGTTTATCTTTTCTGTTTATTTTCCTTGCAAGTTATTTTTTGAAGAAACATGCTTATTTTTATCATTTAGTTTCCCACATTCTGAATTTTGCTGATAGCATTCTACGATGACATGTAACACATTCCTCTGTCCCTGTGCATCTTGTAAAGTGATAGGAAGCCATAAAAGGGTGAGCAGATTCAGGCTGAACTTTTGCCAGAATATTTATATTATATATGAGTGTATATGTGCTTTCTTTTACATCACACCAGGAGGCCCATACTGTCTAGTGGTCTCTCTTTTTGTGATATTTAAGATTAATAAGTAGGATCAGGTGTTGTCAGCCTGATTCATATATTGTAGAGCTTTTCAACAGCTTTCGATTCAATTGTTCAGCAGTCATTATAGTCATTGCCTAGGGGTCACTTAATTCATTCTTGCTTCATTTATTCTTCACTCATTTATTGAGCGTATGTATATCCCAAACACTGGGCTAAGCATAGGTGATCAAAAGAAGCATAAACAGTTTGTGCTTGTGAGCATCTTAAATATCTCTATTGGCCCATGACATAACCATGCCCTTATGTGAAGCAAAACTCCCCTTATAGTCACACATTTGTGGGACTAAAAATAATACATAGTATTTGGGGCATTGAGGATTAGGAATTATGTTTAAGATTCTATAAAGACATCATTATTTAGTATTCAATGAACTGGGCTCAAGTTTTGGTCAGAGGACTCTGAATCATTTATATGTTATGAGAGTGGAATGGCAACTGACAGCTTTGCCTGAATTATTTTGTAATAAAATAACGCAATGTGCAAAATCTATTTGGTACTCATATTACACTTTTTACTATCACAAAACTGTTCTCAGTTTGACATAGTTAGTTTACAGAGAAGTTTTTAAAACCTGTTTTTACGTATATTAAATATTTATTGGACATATTTTCTTTATTTTTTATTCTAAAATAGTTTCATTATTAGTTTATAGAGAAGTTTTTAAAACTTGTTTATACATGTATTAAATATTTGTAAGACATATTTTCTTTATTTTGTATTCTAAAATAGTTTCAAGATTTACCACACACAATTTATGCATTTTAAAATGAACATTTGTTTAATTAGTGTAACTAATAAGAAGTTAACACAATAATATTCTTGAGGCTCATCTTGACTTTCTGTGATTTAATATTTACATTGAACATTGAATTAAACATCGCATAGAACAGTAAGAATGTTAGAAAGTCAAAATGTTTGTACCTTTCAGAATATCTTGTAAGGATTTGCACACATTCATTTTAGTAAACGTCATGTAGTACCTGTAACGTTGGGAGATACCGAAAGAGGCACAGGACAAAGGGCTGGTATAAACCAAGCGTTTATTGGGGGAGAAACTCCCGAGCGAGGTCCCGTGGTCTGGAAAGATGGGCCAGGGGAGTCGCGCCCAAGGAGGGGCAGGCTTGGGTTTTTAAGGGTGCTGCATTTGGGGAGAGTGTTGGGGGCGGCAGTGAAGCGGGGAGACAAAGCGTCGCATCCAGTGTGGGCTGGAAAGTTTCTGTCTGGCCCTTCTCAGCAGCTGCCGGCAGGTTTCAGAAAGCTGGTATGTGGTTTGTGGGTTTAGGGTGGAGGGGCACATAGGGGATTGGTGAATGGAGGGGCAGATGGGGGAAGGTGAGTGCTGCTTCTCCTGGGGCCTAACATCCTGACTTCTTTGGTTGACTTGATCTGGCTGCTTCAAGCTGAAAGGGGGTGTAGTTTTAGGGGAGGCCAGGATGGGGTGGCTCGGAGGGAAGTGGGGCATACGGATAGGGGTGCAGGAGTAGCGGATTGACTGTGACCCAGAAATTTCCTTCATGCAAGACTGCAAAAAATTAAACAGACAGGGTGCAACATAAGTAAAAGACAGATAAGTAGAACAGGTCCCAAGAATGGCATGACCCATTGGGTGATGCCTGAGTTCCACCAAGCAGAGAAGGGCGATTTTGCAGTGTTTTTTTGGCAAAGTTCGTCTCCCAGCTTTCAGAGGACATTGACATTTTCCTCTACCATCCCTGTTTCATTAATGTAGAAACAGCATTCTTCCTGGAGAAACATGCAGGTTCCACCCTGGCCGGCTGTAAGGAGATCAAGGGCCCTGTGGTTCTGTAAAGTAACCCGGGCTAGAGAGGTTATTTGCCACTGCAGGGTTGCCAGGGAGTTTGCGGATGATTCCAGAGCGACTTGGAGCCTTTCTTCCAGATTTTGGGAAGAAAGGAGGCTGTGTTCCAGTGTTTCCACGCCCAGCCCTCCAGCTGCCAAGGACATGGCAAATGTGAGACTGAGCATGAGGGGGAGAAATGCTGCATGGCAGGCGTGGCGGGGAGTGGGAAAGGCTTTGAATAAGAGTTTTTTTTTCAGAATAGAACGTAAGCTGTGGCACAAGTGTTACCGGATAGCAACAAGGGTAAGAATTATTGATAGATTTGAAGAAGGTACTGTTACATTAAAAGAACCCAACCCTTGGAGCAGTTAGAGTAGATGGCACAGGTCTGGAGATGTTGCCTTGTGCAGGAGCTGAATGAGCAATGAGGAAGGCATATTGGGAGTCGGTGTAGACGGTTACCCGCTGCCCTTTAGACAGTTTGAGAGCCCGTGTAAGAGCAACAAACTCTGCTTTTTGGAAAGTGGTGCCCAGAGGAAGGGGCGGGGCCTCGAGAACAGAGTCAGCAGAGACTATAGCATAGGCCGCCCGCCGGTGGCCTTGTGGGGTGCAGACTGGGGTGCAGACAGAACTACCATCCACGAACAAAGCGAGGTCTGGGAACTGAAGTGGTTGATCTGAGAGTCCATCCCTGGGCTGAGTTAGGGCCTCCACCACCTCCGGGCAAGAGTGGGTAGGCCCTGCATCAGAGGAGGGGAGAGGGAGTAGGGACTCCAAGTTACGGGGTGGTGAAGACTTTAGAGTTAGTTACCCCCGTGTTGTTCAGGGATAACAAATGGAACTCCTGTATCCTGGAGGGGCCTAGGAGAGAGAGCACCCGATGTCCCAACAGTTTGTGGACTTTGTGAGGGGAGAAGACAGTGATATGTTGATGTAAGGAAAATTTTAAAGCCTCCTTCGTTAGAACAGCGGCCACCGCTAGTGCCCGTAGGCAGCGTTGCCACCCCTGAACAGTGGTATCGAGTTGTTTGGAGAGGTAGGCTAGTGGGCGGTGGGAGGGGCCCACCAGGTGTGTTAGGACCCCCACAGCTAGTCCATGGCGCTCATCTGTGAACATACAGAAGGGCTGAGAGGGGTTAGGGAGACACAGTGGTGGTGAAGACAGGAGGGTGTCGCGGAGAGCAACAAACGCCTTGTGAAACTTAGCGGGGGAGGTGAGGGGCCCCGTAGGCATTTGTTTGGCGGCTGCACACAGAGGTTTGGTTAACAGGGCAAAGTTCAGGTTGTGTGAGCTGGGCTTTCTGGAGGGGACACCCGGTATCCCCTAGAGGCCAGGAAATTGAGAAGGGCGACTGTGTGTGTGTGGGACAGCTCCTCAGATGGGCTGCAAAGTAAGAGATTATTCACGTACTGGATGAGGTGGCTAGGTTGGAGAGGGCAATTAGCTAGGTTAGCCATAAGAGCCTGGCCAAAGAGGTGGGGGCTGTCCCGGAAGCCCTGTGGCAAGACCGTCCATGTAAGTTGTTGTGCCTGTTTTGTGTCCGGGTCCTCCCAGGTGAAAGCAAAAAGGGGGTAAGAGTCTGGGTGTAGGGGGATAGTAAAGAAAGCGTCCTTGAGGTCAATGACAGTGAAATGTGTTGTCTGAGGCGGTATCCGAGATAAAAGAGTGTAGGAATTAGGAACCATTGGGTGGAGAGGGACCACCGCCTTATTAATGAGACGGAGGTCCTGGACCAAGCAGTAGTTGCCAGAGGGCTTACGGACAGGAAGGATGGGAGTGTTACATAGAGAGTTAACAGGTATGAGGAGGCCCTGAGAAAGTAGGTGTGGCTGAAATGGGGAACTGGGGTCTAGAAGGGGAGTTAGAGGGGTTTTTTAAAATTATGCAAACCGGGGTGTGGTGTTGGGCTATGACTGGGGTGGAAATGTTCCACATATCAGGGTTGACTAGGTGGGGTGGGAGGGGAGGCAACAGGCTTGAGCTGGGAAAAACAGAGACTAGAGCAATATTGGCAAGGAGTGGGGCCGCCGATTGAACTGGCAGCATTAAAGTGGCCCCCAGTTTTGAGAGGATATCCCTGCCGAGCAATGGATCGGGGTAGGACGGGACAATAAGGAAGGAGTGACTGAACATCCAATAACTGAGAGAACAAGGTAAAGGTGAGGTTTGAAGGGGGCAGAAGGCTGGTCGTCGATACCAACGACTGAGACCTAGGAAGGAGATAGAGGCCCCGAAAAGGAAGGCAGGACCGAATAGGTAGCCCCCGTGTCCACGAGGAACGAGATTGACTTACCAGCTACCTGGAGTAAGACCCTGGGCTCGGCGAGGGTAATTGGGGTCTTGGAGTTCAAGTATTTTCAGCTTTCCGCCAGTCCAAGCAGCTCATGGAGCGCAGCAGGTGGTTTAGCCACACCCCTGTGTGGAGGCACAGGGGCTTGACCAGGCCAAGTGCAATATGATTTTTTTTTTTTTTGAGTTGGAGTCTCACTCGGTTACCCAGACTGGAGTGCAGTGGCCAGGAGCGGCCACTGCAGCCTCGCCTGCTGAGCTCCGGCAATCTTTCCACCTCAGCCTTCCAAGTAGCTGTAATTACAGGCATGCACTACCACACCCGGCTGATTTTTAAATTTATTGTAGAGATGAGGTCTCGCTGCCCAGGTGGTCTCGAACCCGCGGGCTCAGGCAATCCACTCACCTCAGTCTCCCAAAGGCGCGGGATTACAGGCTGAGCCACCGAGCCTGCAATCCGATTTTTAATGGTCCTTTTCTTTGCAGATAGGGTATGGCGGACGCAGGTTAGGGCACTGCTTGGGTTACCCATCTCCGGACATCGAGAGACCCCAGTACCCTGTTAAATTGGCCGCAGGGCTGCAACCAGGGCACCGGCTTGCGCTTTAGCGGCCTGCTGGAGGTGCTGCTGCCTAGCGGTTTCTGCATTTTTCTCGCGAGCATTAAAAACCTTAAAGGCCATGTTTACCAGATCACGGACAGGGGTTTGAAGGCCATCCTCTGCTTTCTTAGCTTTCTGCGGATATTAGGGGCAGATTGGGTAACGAAATGGGTTGCAAGAACGGTGGGACGTGTACCCAAACAAAGCCATTCAGGCCAGCAACCTCTCGGAGAGGACAAATGGGTGCAGGAACAAGGGGGTGGGGAGGGTAGTGCATGCAGTGTGAACGAGTATGTGTACTGACCGGAGAGGGGAGGGAGAGCGGCAGAAGGGGAGAGTCGGAAGGTGAAGGAGGAAGATGGGGGTAGAGATAGGGTGGATTGTACGGGGGCGGGTTGGAAGAAGGAGGAGGATTTGGAGGGCAAGGAGTTGGTGCAGCTAAGTCTTCCAGAAGATCTATGAGGGGGGAAGGCTCCGGATTGGGTGGGAGAGGCTTGTCGTATTTGGGTGGAGGGATTGGGGCAGATGGAATGAGGGAGGGGTCGGGAACAGAGGGCAGGGAGGGGCGGGAGTCTCCCTTTACCAGCAAGATTTGGGTTGTAGAACAATACTGACACAGGGAGGGATGGGAGCGCAGGAGCCAGAAGGCCTGAACATAGGGAATCTCCGACCATTTTTCACTGCGTTTGCAGAAATTATTTAAGTTAGTAAGGATGTTAAAATTAGAAGTTCCCTCAGGGGGCCACTTGGACCCATTTTCCAGTCTATACTGAGGCCTGGCCACAGTACAGAAATGGATTAGACGTTTGTGTTGAATGTCCGGGGTTAATCCCAATTTGTTGAGATTACTGAGAAGATAGCCCAGAGGCATCTTAGAATTAGATTTGGAGGATTGGTTACCCATGTCGCTCTAAATTTCCGGGGCCTGTCTGAGTCCGAAAAGGCGTCCCAATTCAGGCAAAGACTGGCTGGGCAGAGTGAAGGTCAGGATAAACAGGGCGTCCCCAGGATTTATCGCTCACCAGAATGGAGGGCTTTCCCTAGCACAGCTGTGACTTCTGATAGGGAGGCCCGGAGGGGGAAAGAGAGACCAACACGGAGGGAACTCACCTCACAAAAGTTTGAGTGGAGGAGTGGGTCGGAGATTCACAGTTCGGGCCAGAGGTGCCTGGGCAGGAGGCCCCTGAGCCAGGAGGTGAGGCCTGTGTGGCTTAGTCACCTCCCCGGTTTTGGCCCCAAGATGTAACATTTGGAGATAGCGAAAGAGGCACAGGACAAAGTGCTGGTATAAACCAAGTGTTTATTGGGGGAGAAATTTCCGGGCGAGGTCCCGTGGTCCAGAAGGATGGGCCAGGGGAGTTGCACCCAAGGAGGAGCAGGCTTAGGGTGCTGTATTTGGGGAGGGTGTTGGGGGCGGCAATGAAGCGGGGAGACAAAGAGTTGCATCTGGTGTGGGCTGGAAAGTTTCTGTCTGGCCCTTCTCAGCAGCTGCCGGCAGGTTTCAGAAAGCTGGTATGTGGTTTGTGGGTTTAGGGTGGAGGGGTGCATAGGGGATCGGTGGGTGGAGGGGCAGATGGGGGAAGGTGAGTGCTGCTTCTCCCTGGGCCTAACAGTACCCACTATTTATCTGGGCACTGTCCTGTGTCATACCACCTGCAAATGGAAATTCAAGTGATTGTTCTTCTCTTCCCTAAAGCTCCAGATATTATTTGATGTCATGATATACCAATGACAAATTATTTTATGGTACACTTTATAATATACAAAAAGAGAAAATTGAAATGAATCTGCACAGTTAAACATGAGCCAACCAACATAGTGAATTTGGAGACTATAATCCCTTCAGTCTATACAGATTGCAGAACAGGTTTGTCCTGGAGGTAAGAAATGAATTTAAAGTCATGGGAAACCTTGACTGTCTCTCAAAAGACTTTGGAGACAAAAATAATGTCTTTTTATAAAAACTTAATAAAGTCTTCATAAAGACTATCTATTCTTTATAATCTAAGCACTTTACTATGTATAAACATCACTAATACTCAAAACAATGTGAAGTATTTATTATCATCTCTAGTATAAAGAAGAATAGAGGGTATATGAGCATTATTCCTACTATAAAACAGGACTTTGAGTATTATAAATGCAATTTCATTATTAATGTTAATTTATTGCTCATTTTGTTTTCCTTGGCCTGTGTACTCTCGACCCAATCTACAAAGGAGAATTAGGATTTGCTTTATTTTATTCCAGTTAATAATTTATTGGGTTTATCTAAAACTAGAATGATAACTTGGCCAGGCTTGGTGTCTCAGCCTGTAATCCCGTGCCTTTGGGAGGCTGAGGTGAGTGGATTGCCTGAGCCTGCGGGTTCGAGACCCACCTGGGTAACTTGGCGAGACCTCATCTCTACAATAAATCAAAAACTAGCTGGGCGTGGTAGTGAGCACCTGTAGTTCCAGCTACTTGGAAGGCTGAGGCAGAAGGATCACTGGCTCCCAGGAGGCGAGGTTGCGGTGGCTGGGAGCAGCCACTGCACTTCAGTCTGGATGACAGAGTGAGACTCCAACTCAAAAAAAAAAAGGAAAAAAGAACGATAACTTGTCTATACTTTAATATATAAAAAACCCCCAACTCTTCCCACAGGGCTCTACCACCAAATCTTAGGCATTATCTTAAAAATCTTAATTTAACTCATTCCCAATATCTAATTTATTTCTTTTCAATTATCTTTACTAACATTGCCACATTTGGTCATTCCCTACCTACTGTTTAAATTCTAACTCTTATAATATCTTACCATCATTATTACAAAAGATTGATTTTTATACCTCCCTCAATTTTTTCTTCTGTCAAAATGATTTCCTAAAGTGCAAAATATATCATAATATTATTAAAATCATGAAACAGGTCCTCAGTGTCTACAGAATAAGGTCCAAAGTCTTCTGAGAGATAGTTAAAGACTCAAATTCATTTCTTACACTGGACCAAATCTATTATGCAATCTAGATAGACTAAAGAGTTTATAATTTCCAAATACACCATGTTGGCTGGCTCATGTTTATGTAACTCAATGAAGATTCATTTCTGTTTTTCTTCTTTATCACCTCTTGTTACTGGTTTTCCTAACTGCCTAAGAATACCTAGCCACTTCCCTCCTTATACTCCCAGTGTGTCAAGTTTATAAATATTTTGATCTATTTAGTTTTTTTTTCAATTTATTACACTATTACATGTATTTGTTTACAGGTCTATCTCTCCTACTAGACTGTGGTTTCTTCAGGTCAGGTGCCTGGAACTTGTTATGAACATATGTTTATTTGTTTAATGAAGCAGTGAAGGAATGAAAAGAAAAACAATTTAGAAGGTGAAGGTATCTTTGTCATTTCCTCTACTTTTGTCATCCGTATCCTTATTCCTTTTCATCTTCTTTCCCTTTGCCTATTTTTTCAAGAACTCAGGGATTACAGACCCAGAAATCCAGAACAGAGTGAGAGCCCTGGGCTACCTCTCTTCTTCAGAGTTTGAATCTCACTCCTTTTACTTCATCCTCAAATCAAAGTGGACTTGTATTATATAATACACTAAAGACCTTAATTAGTATTTCCTTTACCTTGTAGTTCCCAAATCTGTAGATCAGCTTTTAGGGGTGGGTGAGTCCAAGGCAATAATGAGACATTATAAGAGGATGGTTAAGCATAGATTCTGAACTTGAGGTCCACTTGCTTTTGCCACTTAGTAATCATGTTGTCCTTGGGCTTTGTAATTATGCTCTCAGTTACCTCATCAGTAAAGTTGAAATAACACAGTCCTATCTCATAGGGTTGTTGTGAGGATTAACAATGGGGATTAAATCACCCATGAAAGGCCTGGATTTGCACCATCCCTGTGAAATCTTTGAATACTCACAAGGAAAGAAAATGACTAAGCAAAATACAGAAAGCACTTTTATTTGTAACTTGGGCCCCCAAACAAGGTCCAAGAATTATCTCTTTGACTGTCTAGAGCAACCCTCCACACATGCCATAACATCTGCCCGCCATTCATCTTTCATCGATAGCCAGATGAATCAAGAATCGATGTCAGATGTTAATTTTAAATGTAAGCTTTGTATTTCAAACTTTTGTAGTAATTTTAAACTGTTGATGCTTTTAGTTTTTGGATATTTGATTTTTAGCTCTTCCAGCGTAGCAAAACAATTAGAAATATTTTGTAAATAGACAGTCATTTATGTTAGCTGGAAAACTCCCCATAGCTTTGAAAATTGGTATGCTAAATGAAAATATTTGGGGGTGAATAAAATTCAGATGTGACATCAGCTTGAGCCACAATATTGAATTTAAAAAAATATATAATCAGGTAGTATAGTCTAACAACAGGGTTTTGACATTTCCTCATTTTAAGCTTTTATTTGCTGATAATAAAAAGTACTTGACTTTATCATAATGGTAGAAATAAAATGACTAGAATCATAATGTAAGACATAGTTTGTTGGCTTTGTCTCAACTGTCATCATTAGGGCTTTGTTTGATTTGAAAATCTGGAGATTAAATTAATATCTTAGTGCTGTATTTAGTTTATTTGGGTTTTAGTTTCCTTATGTTTCTTTTTTCCTGATGACATATGAGAGAGCAGATATTTGTGAAGAGAGGACTTTCTTCCAAAGGGCATTATTATTAATCATTTTGTTTCAGCCTTTTTAAGTATAGTTCTTTCTGATATGTATACGACTGGGGCTGACTTATTACTTATTTCTGACCTGTACATCTTTCTGAGAAGGAGCATTGTGGTTCTTGCTCTCCATGATAGAAATATCTCTGGATCAGCATGGTGGATTCCTCTGTAGGCCTCGGAGGTGAAGGGCATGGCCCATGGACACATAAAACTATTGATCTGACTCTAGAGTCATAGTCCTAGACTTAACTGTGGAATAAAAATTAAACTCAGTGTATTCTAGACAAAATAACTAGTTCTTGAAATGTTTTACAGAATTACAATGTAACTCTCTATACATTATTAAGTGTAAGCCTCCAATTTATTTTTTGCTACTCTACTTATTGCAAAAATGTCATAACCTAGGTCATGGACACAAACCTCTAACCTCCTTTAAATTCTTCTCTCTGGAAAATATACCCGCTTGCTGTTGTCCTCCTTGAACCCTGAGGGTTAGTACCAGAGACAAGTTTTTGTCTTTTCTACCATGTTTTCTGTGGTTTAGTTTTCACACTAATCTTTATTATTTGATTTTGATGCTCATAATTGAACTCACCAGTTAAATGACTAGGGCCATCTTGTTGAATTATTCTGTAAGTGTGTGACTTTCCCGCATACGATTTCTTCAATGATAGTAGAGAGATTTACAGGTATTCTTTCTCATAATAAAACTGGATTAAGATTTATTAGAGCATTGCCAAGATTTGAAGAAAACAGAATCTGCCTCCACAGTGAAGAAAACATCCTTTTAGGTCAGGTAGAGCTTCAAGTAGGAAAAGAAAATCTAACCAAGTGGGTAATACACAGTATCCAGGGAATTCAGTGTTAGGCAGTAGATGAGTGACCAGGAAAAAAGAAACAGAAGAAAAAATAACTGAACAGACATCTATTTTTATATTTTATTGGTTAATGAGAATCCTTTCTACTAGTAGCAACATCTCCTTGATATTTCTTTGGAGAACTATCCCAGCCATGAATTCTCAATTCATGAATTATATGGGGTCAACTTTTTTCCAGGTCTCAAGAGCAAAGGTGATATCTAGGCTTGCTCAGTATAAGTATTACACATACTTAGAAACATTTATTGATTCAGAGTTGGTCCTGTGATCTTGGTCAAGCCAATGAGAGCATTCTGGATTTCGGTACTTTTTTTTTTTTTTGCTTGGCTTGCTAAATTGATGAATTAAAAACTTTTAGCACCTGGTGGTAGTACTCTGTCAATAAAGAAGAAGACAAAGTCTAAAGTAAGAAAAAGAAAGGAAGGAAAGAAGGGAGGGAGAGAGAGGAAGGGAAAGAAGGAAGAAAAAAAGGAAGGAAAGAAATCAGATAAAATCATTTAGATACTTGGAACTAGCTAGTCAAAAGTCAAATTCATTTCATCAATTTAATCAACACATTTTCTTTTAAATTAAAGTCAAATGCAACTAAGGATTCTATTTTACCAGTTTTTCAAACAAGTGCATGACAAAAAAGTCTAGATTCAGGCAATATTTGGGGACATGGTCAGGCCGAAGTGGGAATAATGAACATCTATTAGTTGAAGTCATTGACCTAGGGGCAGGAAGGAGAGCTAAGTTTGTTAATAGAGAGAGAGAGTAAGAAAAAACAGCAGGTTCCATTCTGAAAAGACTGGAGATATAGCTCTTTGGAAGAAAGAATTTTCCAGTCATCATAATAAAGTAAAAACTGGGCCCAAAACCAGAAGTTTTTCTAAGGAGTAAGAAGGAATTACTAGAAAATGGAGCTAGTATTGAATAAAACAAGAAGCAAAAACACATGATTGTTGAGTGAGAGTTTCTTTTAAACAGTGTTGGACAGTTCCCAGAGCGTAGCTTGAAATCAAGTATGCAGTTGTGGGTAAAATATCTCCTGCTGTCAGGAAAACAGAAATTTGAGGTCAGAGCACAGACAAGCAGGGGAGTTTAGAGTAGAGGGAGGAAGAGACTGGAGAGTAGGAAAGTAGGGAACAAAAATGTACTTACTGCATAGTGCTTTGAGACAGGGTAAACTTATTTACTGGACACAGCATTAGAACCAACAATGCTTTTAAGGGTCTGCAAGATTTTTAATCTCCTTTAAAATCAGAAGAAAAAAGTAAACTTTCAGGCTGAAAAAATATTTTAATATATATTTATATTAGTGTAGTTACAAAATATAATTTTGTCACTGTAAAGATATATTTTACACACACACACACACACACACACACTTTTTTTTTTAATAGAGAAAGAGGCTCAGAAAAGCAAAAGTGCCAAGAACCATGAAAGTCATAACGCTGTCACGCTTTGGTAGTATGACAGATTTTTGTGATTGTTAGCACCAAGGCCACAAAATCTAAAATTCTGTCAAATGTTCTTGCTTGGTTGTGCTATGCCTGTACTATCCCATCCTTTCCTAATGTGTTCTCCCACTTTCCAATCCTCTTTCTTCCCAACCTAGACCATTCATGTTACTTCATTGCCCCAAAGCACTTGTGATTCCCTGCTCATATAAGGACTCACCATTCTCATTGTAAAATTCAAATATTTTTGCAATTAAGCCCCAGTTGAATCTTATCTTTCATGTTTCCTTTATACATATTTTCTCTGCAACCATTTTGTTCTCTTGAAAAACCCAGCATATACTATGCTATGTAATGCTACTTGAAATGCCTTTCCTAATATTTAATTCCCATTTATGTCTTACTGACTATTCTGGGCCCAATTCAAGTCATTTCTTCACTGTTGAACTCCTCTCAGGCTACAGTGATTTTTTTTCTCCTTTGAACTATTTTGACTCTTCTCCTAATTTTATGATCTTTACACTCACCTAAGGACCTATTGCATATAAACTTCTTAGCATAGTACGGAAAAGGAAAGATGAAAAGCAACTGTCTTAAAATGTTCTTTGATTTTGAATATGTATATTTCAAATCTCTTTAGGATATATATTTTTTGAAGAGGTTTTGTCCATCTCATTTTGCTTATAAACTCCATAGTGCACAATATTGCAGAACAAACACTTGCTAGGTAGTACATACATACTCAAGGACAATGATTTTGCAAGTGGCATTTTGGGAACTCTGGAACTCCTCAAAATACTTTCAGGTGATCTGAAAGTTCAAAATTATTTTCATAATAATACTAAGATATCATTTTCCCTTTTCATGTTTATCAAAATACATTACTGTGGCACTTTCCAGAGGCCACATAACCAGTGATGTTGTAGAAAATTAAATGCATAAGCAGATATGAGAACCCAGTTTCCTTCTTTCTATTAAACATTTAAAATATTGGTAAAAATAGAAAATAACACTTTCTCACTAATTTTTCTTTGGTTTTGAAAATGTAGTTATTTTTAAAAATTGTCATTTATAGTGACATATTGGTTTATAAGTTATTTTAAAATTAATTTAAAAAGTACATTTTTCTCAATTTTAATTTAGATTCTAGTAAACATTGATAAATATATTCTTTATCAGGGGTCCCTAGCCTCCAGGTCATGGGCCAATACCGTGAGCAGTGGGCAAGTGAGCAGAGCTTCATCTTTATTTACAGCCACTCCCCATCACTTGCTTTCCCACCTGAACTTTGCCTCTGTCAGATTAGCTAATAAATAATGGACCCATGTTTTACTCACAGGCAATCTGGCTCTGGAGCAATCTAGAATGGAATGCTGTCCTAGAGTTCTTATGAAAAGTTATCCTCTTCTTTTAAAAAATAAAAAATAAAGGAGCACTGAGAAAATATTTAATTGATAAAATTAATCCATTTTGATTATAAACCCTTGAAATTTATAACATTGGTAGCTATTTAAGTTGTAGTGGTGCCAAATGTGACAGGTCTAGAATTATGATATCATTTCTAAGAGACATACTCTTTTGTTTTTCCAACCTTAAAGGTTGTAATGATTGCTTAAATTCCTTAAATTTTAAGAAATCATTGCAAACTATTTAAAATAGTGTAAAATCCAAACCCTTGTCACTAGAGTTGTTGTAATTATTTCTAACTCTCCAAATTGTGTGTTAGGCTGTTAAATGTCAGAAGCTGTGACTCAGTATTTGCACAATGATGGTACAATTGATACATAAAGTTTGTGTAGAGGAAAGTGAAGAGGCTGAGAAGTATTGCAGTCAGAGATAATTTCATCACAGAGGAGCAAGTTAGGTTGTGAAGCTACGACCAAAATGAGGGTCCAGAAAAGTCCATGTAAATATATACTTTTTTTGACAGTTGCTGTAAAGATGAATCTAGGCTCTGTGACTGCAAGGACGATGTTCTGGGGCAGTTCACTGGTGTAGTCTTTTCACCATCTTGGAAATGAGCGATGGGTAGAACCCTTTACCCTGTATGGTAGAACTTGCTTTTCTAACCAAATATTTATTTGACTAATCAGCCCCATTCATGCAATTAATTAACTTGGTTGTACTTCGGAATCTTCATTTCAAATTTATTCTATTTCTCTTTTCATGAAATTCATTCAATGAAGAAATTGCTTTGACTTTGTGAGTTATTATTTAGTGCCTCAGAAATCCTATGACTAATACCATGAGGCAACCAGATGTGCTGTATTTGCTTCAGCTGTGTCATTCTCCTTGGCCTACCCCTGTGAATTTCTCAAGGCCTAAGCCTCTTGAGCCTGCCAAGGCTGTAGGCTCAAGGAATGTGAAGGGGATACAGAAAAGGGCTTATAGCTTTGGGTAGGGGGAGAGGTGCAATTTATATCTTGTTCACTTCCTCCCTGTTTTCTGTGTCCAGATTTTATATGGATAAAATCAGAACTACTACTGTGCTGTCAAGACCTATATATTTACATTTTATGTCCTGGCCTTTGGGATTAAGGAGAATTTAAGAGCATGGTATTTGTAGTGTGGGATGAAACAAACTGATGAAGACCAGAAGAGAAAACAGCCCAAGATGATAAGAGTTCAGATGGTAATTCAGAGATAGGAATCACCTCCAAGGTAATTCAGGATTAGCACCAGTACTGGAGATTGTTAAAGAGTCTGTCAATTCCAGGGCAAGGGTTCCAGTTTTAAGACTTGATTTTCCTGAGCAAAAAAAAAACAAGGAGAAAAAACATACAACTGAATGCAGCTTAAATGCATGTATAAGATGGCTACTTAGCTTGGCACGTTTAGAAAATTTTCTGATTACAGTTTTGACAGAAAATATTATTTTTCTGTTGCACTAAACAGTGTTATGCCTGTCCCATTCCTAATGTGTTATTTCTCCATTATTAACCAATTAAAAAATATATCATCTTGATGAGATAGAACCTTTATTTTTTTAAAAAAAGAATACTCTACTTAATTTGGAAAAGACTCATTCTTATTTCAATTTGTAGGAAATAAATATTTCAAGAATGGAATTTCTTGTTGAAAATAAATATGTATACAATGGTGTATATTATGAAAATCATATTCCTTTAACTTTAGAGACTCCATAAACATAATTAATATAGTTCTCTTTTGGAATAAATAATATTTCTAAATAATCTGGAGGAGCTAATTAATCAAAACTTCTTTAGAGTTTTACTCTGTTATCATAATATTCATTATGGTTTAGGCATGAGGAAATAACACAATTAATACCCATAAACATGAAATGTGAAAATTTATGCTTTTATGTTGAGAAGTGTCATTCCTAATTGAAAATATGCCAGCTTTATTGACATAATCATTAACAGCATTTTAAAGAAATCTGCCAGTAGTTCCAGATATGAGATCCACTTCTACTTATAGAAAAAGCTTATATAAACTTCTTCACTAATTATTTTTCTAATTAAAACTTCTCTTTTATATATTTAAAATATTTTCGCAAACAAGAAAGAATTAAAAAATAAATGTATTCACTGTTTAAACCTTTTGTTCTTCTGCATTTTCAAATTAAACCAAGTCTATTATATTAACTACTCATTCTACTTTTTAAAAATTACCAATATATTTCAAATTCTCTTTTGTGATGATCAAAATTTTTATTGTGATTTTATATTCCGAAGGAAGATGATTATAACTGCATACATTTAAAAGTGAGTCCTTAGATTATTGTCCCTGAAATATGGCTGCTGTGTTTTGAAATCTCTTTCTATGTTTTAAGCCCCTAACATTAAGAAAGACCTTTTCTAAAGGAGGAATAAAAAGCAAATTTTCTCAACATTTTTTTTTCTTTTCAGTGTGTTGCTTATAATACTTTTTCTCTTCTTATTCTGTGATAAGTTATTGCCAAAATAGTTATGATATTTGGCATAAACTAGAGACAGCCTTCTGAAAGGCAATGGGAGAGTGGGTGGAGCTGTCGACCTGGGCATGAAGGGCTTGACAACTTCTGTGAAAATGAGCTGAGGCCTAGAAGTTCCTCTCTGTTTAGAAACAAAGTTTAGCAGAAGGTGTGCTGGAGGTATGAACTTTGAAACAGAAAAATGCAGCATCGCAGACTGTAGTTTGAAAGGTCTCTGGTAGCCTGATATGGAAAGGGCATCAGGCACCAAGCCCATGTATGAGATAGGCCAAGACCCTAACTTAAGTATAGGACTATGCAGAGCAATCTATGTCAAGATCTTGGTGTAAACCCCAGCAACTTGTGCTACTGCACTACTGCATACTCTGAGTGATTGAATGAGTCTTCCCTGATGTACTTTGGGACTATCTCAGATGTTCACTGTGCATCTAATGCTTTCACTCCCCACTCATTTCCAGGATGGCTTTTTCTAACCTATAGTATCTCAGTTAAATCTTTCCTTATCAGGTATGTTCCTCCTAATCATGCAAGTTAAAGTAGATACCTTTTATTCTCCTTCATAGGACTTTTCTTACTTCTCATTTTACTAATCGTATGATATAATTATTTTTCTTATTAGGATCCATCAGGACAGGCCTTATATATTTTTGATCACTGTATTGTGCTTTGCACCTAATATAGTGTCTGGCACATAAGCAGTTCTCAATCAGGATTGGTTTTGTTAAAGAAACAAATTTTAAACAAGCAAATATACGACTTTAATAATCAGACAATAAATAGAGTAAACTGAATCAGGGAAGCATACCTTGAAATAGAAGAGGAGCTAGGAATTTCAGAGGCCCATTAAAACTCTCAGAAAGAACAAAGGAAGTGATTTCAAAATCAAGGGAGAAAACTTAGTTGGCGAATAGAGAACTACCTTCCTTGCCCCCTCCATCCCCTAAAAAACCTCAGGATATAAAGCAGGAGCTAAAAGTGTCAAAGAGTTTATAGAATAGACATGCAAAATAGCCCAGGCCAGATGTTTCCTTGGACTGAAATAAAGAAATAAGACTAAGGGAAAGACACTGGAACTCTTTGAGTCAAGTCAGTGTACCAATTTTAATCTGGATTGGGTTAACATCTGAGCAGCAACATCAACAACAAAAAAAGAAAGAAGATGGTAAAGAAGATGGCAAAGCACCTTCAAAAGAGCCTGCCATGCTCCATTCTTATTCACATGGAATCCAGGGACCACTGCTACTAAAATTTTGAAGACTTGCTGTCATACTTACTTTACTTATTGCTTATTTTTATCTTTTCCTTTTTTTTTTTTTTTTGCCTTTGCAACTTTAAGAAACATCTTCAGCTGGGCTCGGTGGCTCAGCCTGTAATCCCACGCCTTTGGGAGGCTGAGGTGAGTGGATTGCCTGAGCCCGCGGGTTCGAGACCCGCCTGGGCAGCGAGACCTCATCTCTACAATAAATCAAAAAATCAGCCGGGTGTGGTAGCGCATGCCTGTAATTCCAGCTACTTGGAAGGCTGAGGCGGAAGGATCGCCAGAGCCCAGCAGGTCAAGGTTGCGGTGGCCGGGAGCGGCCGCTACACTCCAGTCTGGGCAACAGAGTGAGACTCCAACTCAAAAAAAAAAAAAAAAAAAGAAACATCTTCAAAAATGTGAAAGGAGTTGTGGCTTGCCTCAGACAAAGAAGACCAGTAAGAAAATTGGGAAATAATAGCCTCTTAGTTAAAAGAGGGTCTTGGTGAAGGTTGTAGATAGGGAAAACCTAATGAAAGATGAGTGTTGAGTAGGTCACATTGGTAGGCTACACGTGAATTTTAAAAGGTGATGCTTAGGAAGGAATATTTTCAACCAAACCCTGAAATTTAAAGAGAACCATTCACCACAGCAAAATATTTTCTTAAAAATAATTTTAGCTGATTAAGTGCAGGTTGAAAAAGATAAGCATACCAAAAAGAATATTCTGTGAAACTATAACTTTTTCATTTGATTGTACATTTGATATATTTTCATTCATTCTAAGTTTGTCACTCAGAATTTAGTGTTGAGATAATAAAAAACAATTTCCTGATAGCTATGTTAAACTCAGTAATCTTATTTTCCTTGCCCAAATGATTTATTTCCAAATCATTTTTGATAGTTTAAGAGTCATGTGTTTGATGATACATTTTTAGAGTTTGTGGAAGAAAAAGTTTTATATTTTTCACAATGATGTTTGGCTTGTTTATACATTGAACTAAACTCCTTTTCAGATCCACACAGAGCATCCTTTATCTCAAGCAATTTGCAGAAGTCCATCTTCTTCCCCAGTGTATTGTCTTAGGACTTAAATATCCATTTGAGCTGAACAGTCAAGTGTCTCTGTTCATACTCTGGACTGCCTAACTATCACTCCATTGCCTACTTTGCTGAAAGATATGAAGGGTATATTTACAGCACTCCTGCTACTAAAGGTCTGTTTCCCTGACCTTTCTAGTTGCAGTGTCTGCTCACTTGCTCTTCGATTTTTAAAAAAATTTATATTTTTTAATTGACAGGCATAATTGTATTTATTGTGTACAACGATGTCTTGAAATACACACACACGCGCACACATACACACACACACACACACACACACACATATATATATACACACACACACACACACACATACATATATAGGAGCATATATATGTAGTGGAACAGAAAATTTAGCCAATTAACAAATGCACTACCTCACGCAGTTATCATTTTTGTGGTGAGAACACTTAATATCTACTCTCTGCATTTTCAAGAACACAATATGCCACCATTACTATTGTCATACTCTAAAATAGAACATACAATATTGTATGGATTACCTGTACATCCTGTGATTTGAAGAAGAAAGGCTTCCTACTGCACTGATGCTACACTGAAAAAGACAGATGTGAGATGAGGCAGGTAATCCCATTCAGCCTTATGGCTTCCAGCAATGCAGGCTATCTGGTGAATTATTATTGCTCTATTTTTTTTTGAGTTGGAGTCTCACTCAGTCGCCCAGACTGGAGTGCAGTGGCCTCTCCTGGCCACCGCAGTCTTGACCTGCTGGGCTCCGGCGATCCTTCCGCCTCAGCCTTCTGAGTAGCCGGAATTACAGGCATGCGCTACCACGCCCGGTTGATTTTTTGATTTATTATAGAGAGGAGGTCTCGCTGCCCAGGCGGGTCTCGAACCCGCAGGCTCAGGCAATCCACTCACCTCAGCTTCCCAAAGGCGTTGCTCTATCTTTTAAACTCAATATTTAGTGCCAGCCCATGGTATGTTTCTGAGTTATTGAGAATAATTGCTCACTGGGGTATGTAGGCAATCCCCATTGTCCTGAGACACCAAGACAGCAAACAACTATTTAAAATTTTCAAATAAAATTTTGAAATTGTTAATAAACCATTTTTGAATATTGAACATTATAGACTATGTTATTTCAAAAGGAATGGATGACATTTTCTCTTCCTTTTTATGTTAATAACTTCTATTTATGAAAAGCTTTTACTTCTAGAAAATTAAAATTCAAAGTACTAGACTTTTTTTTTAAAGATGTGGGATACAATTCAGAGTTAGGTATAAAGATGTTCATTATGTAGGTACCCTTGTTGATGAAGCATGCCCCCCCTCCTCTGGCAGATTCCACTATTGCCAATCCTGCCTTCCCCCCTACCCCCGGAAGTTTCCTGTTCCTTTTCTTGTAGTATTACAATAATTGCTCAAGGCCCACTTATGAGTGAGAACATGTAATATTCAGCTCTTTGTTTCTGTGATAGATCACTCACTATTAAAGACATTAAGTCCATCCAAGTTGCTGTAAAGTTCATAATTTTGTCCTTCTCTATGGTTGTGTAATATTCCTTTGTGTATATGTACCACATTTTAAAAAATCCAGTCCTCTTTTGATGGGCAGCATGGTTGGTTCCATGTGTGTGTTACTGTGAACAATGCTGCAATAAATATATGTATGCAGGTATCTTTTTCCTAGAGTGATTTGAGTTTCTCAGGGTATATTCCCAGTAGGATGATTGTGGGGTCATATGGAAGGTTGATTTTTAGATCTTTTAGGAATCACCAGACTGTTTTCCACAAGGTTTGTATTAGTTTACACTCCCACCAACTGCATAGAAGTGTTTCCTTTACCCCACATTCTCTCCAGCATCTGTTGTTTCTTCAGTTATTGTTGATGACCATCCTGACTGGAGTTAGGTGGTATCTCAGTGTAGTTTCAATTTGGTTTCTTTGATGACTAGTGAGGCTGATTTTTTTGTGTATCTGTCACTGGTTATGTCTTCTTTTGAGCAGTGTCTATTCATATCTTTTGCCCACTTTGTAATGGGGCTGTTTGTTTTTCATTTTGGTACATTTGAGTTCCTTGTGGATCCTAGATGTTAGACCTTTGTCAGACATAGAGTTGGCAAATATTTTTTCCCAGTCTGTGGACTGTCTCGCTGCTCTCTTGATGGTTTCGTTGACTTTGCAGAAGCTTGTGAGTTTGATGGGTCCTACATGTCTATCTTATCTCTTATGGCATGGGCACGTGGGGTTTGATCAGGAATTGATTACACATTCCAATTTCCATCAGGGTATCTCCTGCATTTTCTAATGTTCTTTTAGTTCAAAGTTTTATGTTTAGGTCTTTAATACATTTAAAGTTGATTTTTGTGCATGGTGATAGGTAGGGGTCTTATTTTAATCTTCTACATGTGGTCAGCCAGTTTTCCCAACACCATTTACCGAATAGGTTCTCCTCTCCCCAGTGGTTGGTGGAGGATGCTTTGTCAATGATAAGTTGGTTGAGAAATTAAGGTTTTGTTTCTAGAATCTCTATCCTGTTCCATTGGTCTACAAGCCTATTATTGTACCAGTACCAGGCTATTTTGATTATTGTAGCTTTATAATAAAGTTTAAAGTCTGGGAGTTGATGCCTCCTGCTTTTTTTTTTTTTTTGCTGAGAATTGTTTTGATTATTTGTGGTCCTGTGTGTTTCCTTATGAATTCCTGTATTGTCATTTCCAGGTCTGAAAAGAATGCTGCTGGTAATTTAGTGGGTATTGCATTAAATCTGTAGATTGCCTTAAGTAGGATGGACATCTTAACAATGTTTATTCTTCCAATCCAAGAACATTGGAATAAACAATGTTTATTCTTCCAATCCAAGAACAAACAGTTATTAACTGTTTGTGTAATTTGTTTGTGTCATCTTTGATTTCTTTGAGCAGTATTTTGCAGTTTTCATTGTAAAGTCCTTTCACATCTCTAGTTAGGAAGATGCCAAGGTCTTTCTTTCTTTCTTTCTTTCTTTCTTTCTTTCTTTCTTTCTTTCTTTCTTTCTTTCTTTCTTTCTTTCTTTCTTTCTTTCTTTCTTTTGTGGCTATTGTGAATGGGATTGTGCTTTTTATTTGGGTTTCTCTTTGTTTGTTGGTGGTGTATAGAAGTGACTGTCTTTTGCACATGGATTTTATATCTTGAGACTTTGCCAAAGTCCTTTATCAGGTGCAAGGAGGTTTTTGACAGATTCTCTAGGGTTTTCAAGGTATAGTATCATGTCATTTGAAAAGAGGGATAACTTGACTTCCTCTTTTCCTATTTGGATACCCCTGATCTCCTTCTCTTATCTGATTGCTCTACCTAGGACTTCCAAAACTATGTTGAAAAGGAGGGGTGATAGTGGGCAACCTTGTCTTATTACAGTTTTCAGGGGAAATGCTTTCAATTTCTGTCTGTTTAGCAGTATGCTGTAGACTGGTCTTTATAAGGATCTAAAGCAGCAAGAAATAACTCCAGGTAGGATTTTAAAAATTAAATTACTGACCAAATGGGGTCTACTTTATTTTAGTTGCTGAGCAGTGGGCACCTTGTGGGCCATGCTATAATGGAAATAACAGAGAAATAGAGGCAGAGTCAAGTCAAGTGACTCACTTTATAAATAAGAGTTGCATGGAACACAAATATTATTTCAGCAACACATTTTGAGAAAATGTATTCTTAACTTTCACAATTCCTATACTTTGATGTAAAAACATTAGAATCATAGAATGGTGATGCTAAAAGGAATTCAATATCACTGAGTTCAACATCCACATTAAAAAAAATTAAATTTATAGTTTCAAGGAGTACCTCTGCAGGTTTGTTACATGACTATATTTCATCATGGTGAGGTTTTGGCTTCTATTCACCTCCATCATCCAGATGGTGTGCATGGTACCCAATGGGTAGACTTCTCAACCCTTGTCCCCTTCCTCTTTCCCCCCTTTAAGAGTCTCTAGTGTCTGTTATTTCCATCTTTATGTCCAAGTGTACCTTGTGTCTAACTCTACTTTTAAGTGAGAACATGCAGTAATTAGGTTTCTGTTTCTGTTAATTATCTTAAAATCAGGACTTCCTGGTACATTCATATTGCTGCAAAGAACATTCTTCTTTATGGCCGCATAGTATTCCATGGTGTATATGCGCCACGTTTTCTTTATCTAGTCTGCCATTGATGGGCACCTAGGTCGGTTCTGTGTTTTTGCTATTGTGAATGGTGCTGTGATAAGCATATGGGGGTAGGTGTCTTTTTGGTAGAATAATTTATGTTCCTTTGGGTATACATCTAGTAGTCAGATTTCTAGATTGAACAGTAACTCAATTTTTTGTTATTTGAGAAATATTTGAACTGCTTTCCACGGAGGCTGAATTAGCTTATGTTCCTACCAACAGTTCATTGAGCATTCTCTTTTCTCTACAGCCCCACCAACATCTGTTGTTGTTTGATTTTTTAATAATAGTCATTCTGACTGGTGTGAGATGCTATCTTCTTTTGGTTTTATTTGCATTTATCTGATGATTAGTGATGTTGAGCATTTTTTCATATATTATTAACTGTTTGTGTATCTTCTTTTGAGAAATCCTGTTTAGGCTCTGTACCCACTTTTTAATGGTAATCTCCATATTTTTAAGATGAAAAATGTGGACTTTCAAATTGCCTGACTAACTTCAAGTTCCTTAAACAGTTTTGGTCAGACTGATCTTTTGAAAGAAAGCTTTTCAGCATCCAGTCCAATGCACTTTTGTGTTTAAATTATTTTCAGATCTTCTAGCAGGAGTAAGTACTGCTGCAAAATGCCCCTGATTTATTGTCATGTTTTCTGTTTCTGTTTTCTGTGCTATGTAAAGTTTGAGTAGGTGGGGGCAGCATGAAAGTACTGTTAGCTTTAATATGAGAAAGAGATGTCAAAAATGAAAGGGGCTAATGGCAAGAGCCACTCTGATGCTTGGGGTAGAAACAGGTTTGTAGACAGAGAATCTGTCCATGTTTAGTGCCACAGATTCATCTAATACTTTCTCATTTAGCACAAGGAATTGTATGAGACAGCTGCCCAAGTGAAAATAGAGTGTTTATGGCACATACCAACTTCTCTGAGTAAAATAAAGTTGAATAGGCAAGATTATGTGTGAAGCTTCTATGTATGTAACTGTCAGATAGAGCCACCTAAATAATCATTTATGTCTTTGCTTTGTTGTTGGTGCTATGTTGGTAAAGTACTTTCAGGTGTATTGAGTAGTAAATGTAAAAATTGCCCAATTAAATACTAGCACAATCTGTACCATTTTGTGGTTCTAATTTTCCTTTGTTCAAAGATATTTCTCCATATCATATATAGTATATTCTTTATCTTATTTCTGTCATTCCATACTTTTTATCAAAATACTGACTGATCTTTTCAAATTATTTGCTCAGGTGTGGTAGCGTATATAATACATGAGAAGTTGATAACCCAAAATGATTGGTTTGATTAATATACACAAAACACCTCCTCTCATGCCCCCAGATGCCTTCTGTACTCTAGGGGAAAAAAGAATATAAGCAATATAAACTGTAATCTTGAGGTTAGAAATTGCTTTCTAAAAGAGACAAATCCTTTTAGACACTGAAGTGACAGTTTGCACAAAATTTATTTGTTGAAAATATAGTTCATTCAAGGTTGGAACTAAATAAGAGAAACAATGCATCCAGCATGGAAAAAGAGGTTTTATTCTGGCTACCATCTAACACTTTTTTTGAAGATCAAAAACTTTTTTTAAAGATCAAATATAAGGAAGATTTCCTGCATAAAGACAGCCTTTAGAATCACTAGCTATTAAAAAGAAACATAATGAAGTTTATCCAGTTGAAATGCTTGAGTTGGCTAAGTAACTTAATGGAAGTAATTGTGAGGAAATGTGTGATAATATTGTGGATTTCAATGGCTAACTTATATAGCCGGTCTTTCTCTTCTTTTCTCCTCCCCTCCCTCTCTCCCTCTCTTCCCCCCCCTCCTCCCTCTCTCCCTTCCTCTCTACCATTTTCCCTCTCTCCCTTCTTTCTTTACTTTCTTCCCGCTAGATCCTTTGATTTTAATCACTTGTTTCTTTCCTAAGGTTCTGGGTTTGGAAGGTAGTACTGAGACTGTGATAATGTTTTCCTGTCTCACTCCCATTTTTAGTTTTTTCTGTTTTTTATGCCCAAATGTAAGGAGCACATCTGTGAAGACTTTTTAATTTAAATATGAGAATTTTAGGCAGATTTTATTTTATTTTTAAACTAGGGTATAGAAGTATACTTTACATACAACAAATATGATTATCTTTTTAAAGGACACAGTTTAATGGGTTTTGACAAATATATATATAACTGTATTTTCTGTGCCATAGTCAAGATATAGAACTTTTAATCATCACAATAAGATGTTGTGTGTTCATTTGTAATCAATTATTTAACACTATCCAAAGCTTTTGAAAACCATTTATCTGTTTTCTATTCCTATGGCTATGTATTTTATAAAACGTCATAGATTTCATTAAAAAAACAAACAAACAAACTTGTGCTCTCAAAAGACACCACTAACAACACGAAAAGACAGGCCATAGACTGAGAAATGTTTGCAAAATGCATATTTTATAAAGAACTTATATTTAACATATATAATGAACTGTTGCAACCCATTAATAAAAAGAAAACTCAGTTACAAATTGAAAATATTTAAACAAGCCCTTCAGAAAAGAAGTTATATGAGTGACTAATAAACACATAAAAGGTGCTTATCATTATTAGTCATCAGGAGAATTCAAATTTTAAGAAATGTACTGCTACATATCCACTAGAATGGCTAAAATAAAAAAGACTGATAATAAAAATGTTGATAAGATATGGAGCAACTGAACTCTCACACATTGCTGATGGGAATACTAAAAACAATATAAGTAAATCTTTTTGACCTGTTCAGTGTGTGTGTGTGTGTGTGTGTGTGTGTGTGTGTGTGTGTGTGTCTGATCTCAGTAAGAAACCAAATATATGATCACATCCATGTATAGAGATAAAAATGTTTTTAAAAAAGATTAGCTGGGTGTGGTGGCATGCACCTGCAGTCCCAGCTACTTGGAAAGCTGAGGCTTTAGGATCACCTGAGCCCAGGAGGTCTAGGCTGTGGTGAGCTGTGATCATGGCATTGCACTCCAGCCTGGGTGACAGAGTAACTCCAAATAATAATAATAATAAATCCTTTAAAAACAGGTTTAGAGTCAATCATAGGAAATTTTTTCATATAAGAGGCTCTCTGAGAACTGAAAGACTGATTATAGTCTAGGCTGTTCCTGTGACTTTCTTAATGGTAAATATAAAAAAATTTCAGTATTCAAAAGCAAATTTCACTGAATTTGTGAAAAATGTCTCTACATTTATAAACAGAAGATTTTGTGTTGAAAACATGACTGTGGAAATGTTGAAGAAACCAAGCAATTTGTTTCTACTTTAGTTTCCAATTCTCTTTGAAATGTAGATTAACAATTGGACAGCTCAATAGTATAGCACAAAGTGAATCTGTTTCTCTTGTTTTCAAAATTACTTTAACAGAAGGTCAGGGAAGCCACCCCCATGTCTCTATCCCATTTCAGCCTCATTTCTTGTCCTGCCTGGAGATCTACAGAAATACTGACTGCTTTCTGTCTTCTACTTCCATTAGAGTGATGTCATGTTTAATAATAGTAAGGAAGGTGACACAAGATTGACTTTAGAAACACAGAAGGTAAGACAAAGATGGGAAATAGGACAGATAATTCTCAATTTGCACTTGGAGTTATTTTCTAATCTGTCATAGATTCTTGTTCTTGTATCTTTGCTTTCTTTTTGTAATAGTTTCTTTTCTTCAGTGAACTAGTGAAGAGATTTTTGTAGCTGTAGCTCTTGAGATAATTTATGATAAATTAAAACATTTTGTGCTTTAAATTTGATTTTGTTATAAATAATGACCATATAGTAATATAAGAAAGGTAAAAAATGTAAATAGGTAAAACTTTGGTTTTTGTTTAGGAAGCACAGGAGTTTAGGAGTTTTTTTTAGGGCATTGGGACTAATTAGTGTGGTAACGTAGTAGTGGTTACATGTCACTGGGCATTTGTCAAGACCCTTAGAACTTTACCGTATATAAGAGTATACCTTAATGTATACAACCAAAACCAAAATTTACCAGAGATCCCAAGATGGAATGCAGACTGTGACAGAAGACTCTAAAGGTATCATCCATGTATTGCAAAGTCTCTCTGAGGGAGAGGAAAAAGGCTCTAATCTGATTAATTTTCAAAAATTGTGATTTGACTAGAAACTTTAAGACTAAATATAAAAGGAAATGTGTATGAATACTGTACTCTGATAAAATTTTGTTCTTAAGGGGTACAGGTTAACAATTCTGAAATGGCTATATGCATATCCTAATTGGACAAATGAGTAGCAGGGTCATGATGGTGGGAACCAGGTTTCTCACTATTGGGGTGAGAAGTTACAGATAAGTAAATGAGTATGACTAGAATGAAACATGTGATGATGGAATATATCAGAAACATCAGTATGAACTCATGTTTAGCTTAACATAGACCCAAATTAACATAGATAATAAATAATTATAATTGGAAATATAGATGAAGACGTGGTTTTAAATATGCATATATACATGGCTCGGTATACATTTGTGTATTTCTTGGCTCTGTCTGCTGAGAGGACCTGGAAGCAATGACACACCTTTAATATTGAGCTCACCCAATCCTAAGATCTTGGTTTCTAACAGTATGCTCCAGTAAAAGAAATTGGGTATCTTTGGGAAAATGACTGATTCCAGCCTGCAGCAGGGAATGTATAAGATGAGTCTGAAGCATCTTGCTGTGTGAGAAAGTAAGTATCAAAGTATAATTATGGGAAAATGCCAAAGGTACACAGGGGCAACTGATGGAGTTTACGATGGCAAAAAATGTAAAATAATTTGAGCAACAATATATATAATGTTTTATCAGATTATAATCCAAACTATAAAATAAATATGTATGAGACCACAATGATATAAATAATTGAAGAAAAAATAAATAGAAGCAAAGAGACAAATATCTTGAAGATAACCCCAAATAATTTGTGTAGACAGACAAACCCACACTCCACATCCCTTGAGTGTAGACCATGTTTAATGACTTGCTTCCAAAGTATAGGATATGAGAAGAGAAAATGGTAACTTTATAGAGTAGAAACCTGACAAATTCTTCTTCAGTCTGGTAATCAAGGTTAACATCAGTGATAACTCGTGGTGATGGTTTGTATTTTGATACGACGTGATGAGAACAACATTTTTCTTTTGTGGTCTTCCTTTCAAAAACTCAAAACTATAGTCAAGAAAATATCACACAGACTCCAAACAAGAGGAACATTCTACAAAATATGTGACCAATACCCCTCCAAACTGTCAAAGTCCTCAAGAACAATAAAATGGTCTGAGAAACGGTCACAGACCAGAGAAGGCTAAAGAAACAGGAGGATCAAATGCCATATGGTGTTCTAGAAGGAATTCTGGAACAGAGAAAAAGGACATTAGGGAAAAAGTAATGAAGCCTAAATAAAATATATAGTTTAGTTAATAGTGATGTACCAATATTAGTTATACTAAATGTATCGCAGTAAGGTAAGATGTTAACACCAGGGGGAATTTCCTCAGGGTATAGAGGAATACTCTGTACTACCTTTGCAAAGTTTATATAAATATAAAATTATTCAAGGAAAAAGGCTTATATGGAACAGGTTGTCACCAGTTTTACTTTCTGTTTATAATTGTCCCTAAAAATTAGAGTAATATAAAGAGGTATCAGCATAATAATCCAGTTCTGGAAAGAAATATGGAAAGCAGTGAGGCGGAACAATTTTTATGGTATCTTATTCTTGATGTTGTTGCACTGCCACATCAAATAAGGTTGGATGCTAGATATTTTAAATGATATTGGCTTTGATTTATCTATAATATAAGTTATAGCAGAGAAAAAGGAAATGCTTTTAAAGGAGTTTCTGTTTTATCCTACACCATTGATTGTCCTCAGAACCTAAGCAACCTAACTTGGTTCATTGGTTTTACTACTTTAATTCAAGGTTAAAGACAATGTTTTCACCCATGGTATTTCTGTCTCACCCAAAGAGTAGAGGAAATAGTTAGACTTCCAACTTTTAAGTAGAGTTTCAACTTTTAGTTTTCATGAAATGAGGTAAATGTTTTCAGGGACATGAAACTATAATAAGTCTACTCCTTTTTTGTTTTTAAAGATATGCAACTTTTTAAAAGAGAGAATTGGATCCTCATTGATAGTGGAAGACAATTTTTGCATTTTCAGATTCCCTGGGAATTTTCTAAGTAATGTAGAATGTTGTAAGAGAGAAGAGAGACTAAAATAACACATGATTGTCATAGAAAATCTTATTGTTTCTGCTTTCCTGAAGAAATTTGTCAGTTTTGTGCCACAACACATTAATTGTTTACTATAATCACTGTGGAAGTGAATTTTTAATATATCTTTTGGAACTTTCAAGACCTCAAGTAAAATTGAAGTCAATTTTCAGGAAAATGAGACTCTTTTTGGGAGCAGTGATTCATGACACTCGCTCCTTGGGAATCATGGAACAGATGTTCTCAATACCACATGGTTGTGATGTCAACTTCAAAAGGAGCTGGAGAACTGAGGCAACATTCCATACACTGCTGATCACAAGGCAGTTTGGGCCTCAATTATCTTGATATTGCATGGAGACTCCAACCTTTCAAATGCTCCTCTTGGCAAGTAAATACTTTTAGGAATTTTCACAGGAAAAAAAAAATGGAGACATAAACAAAGTTATGGTCATAGACATGGCTCAGATATTTTAATCTACTTGAAACAGCTTTGAGAGTTAATTAAAAACTTTGCTCATAGAGCTTCTCATTTAATCTAGGAAACTGTATTAGAACTTCATTAGGAGAAAAGAGAAAAAAAAAAGACAAAACAATAAATGCTGGGAAACCATAGAATCTCAGACTGGAAAGTCTCATATAAGCAAGATATGATAGGTCCCATTTGCTGTACTATCCATGGTATCTCCATGTCCTAATTAGCTGTGCTTCTGTCCCACTCAACTCTCAAGCATTTCTGAGTTTACATTAAATGATTTCTCCATTTAAAGGTCATTAAGTCCACCACCAATTCATGGTGTTGTCTCAATGTGATGGGCTGAAATGAACCAAAGCAAAGCAAATTAGAGAATTAACATATGTGACCACACAGAATCGGAGATCATTAACCAAAAGCCCCAATTCCATATCTGGCATTTTTATATACTTTTCTTTTTAACAAAAGTGTAACTTTTGAGATTTCTGGATTTAATAAAAAGTATCCTTTTAAACAGGGTGATGAATTGAGAATTAAGGCAAAGGATAAGGCAGACAAGAAATCTAAATATCACCTATATTGTTGATAAAGGTAAGTTATAAACTGTAGCTTAGTGTAAAAAGCAAACAAGGTTCCTAATGCTGGTCCTCAGGAATGGCAGTTTTAAACAGTCATAGAAGTGCTGGATCAGTTCAGCGTTCTCCATTTGATAGGCCTGACCCTGGAGCCATTGCAGATAATTCCTGTTTCCTGTTTCCTATGGGAAATCAATGTGATATGGGATAGACAGATTTACAGAGAGACAGGGAGAGAGAGAGAGAGAGAGAGAGAGAGAGAGAGAGAGAGAGAGAGAGAGAGAGAGAACAGAAAGTAATGTTTTCGCAGTCATACCATCTTTTTTTGTTCTGGTTACTTCCCTGAGCTTAGAGGGTATGGCCCAGATAAGAGCTCAAACATGAGAATCAGAAGGAAATATCAGCTTTCCAAAAGCTACTGAGCCACAAGAGAGAGCAGGAGCTGAGCCTAGTGTACCTAGTTTATTCTGTTCAACTATGCCAGTCAACATGTCTCTGACAGGTAGAAAAAGGTCAGGCTTGTCACAGCAATGGAAATATCAGAACTGGAGAAGAGTTCCTCAAAAGAAAACTTTAATTATTAAGAAGAGACAGAGCACAAAAAGATGTCAGTGGTTGTAATTCTCTAATATTATGGTATTGCAACATTTTATATATGAAGTTAAGTTTCCAGAAAAAGTAAAAAGTAGATGAATTTCCTAGCATTGTCATGGAAGTGGGGTCCTTTAGGAATTTCTGAATTGCAGATTAAGTTTCTCTTCCTAATACCTAATTGTTCTCCAAAACTTCTTTGGACTGATAATTTAGCTTTTTCTTGGGCTCGCTTATCCATTTTAATGCAATTGTTATAATGATGCTATCAACAAAAGAACAGCATCATTTGAACTGTGTTACCTGTGGTTAGAGTTATCTCGTGCATAAACTGCTTTATGTATGCATCTGTTAAGTAGCACTGTGTCTGAAGAAATTTTATTTTGCAGATTGATTCTTCACACTGCTTGTGATCTCCAATTGCATTATCTGCCACAAATCATCATGTTGGCAGGGTGTTCATTCTCGGTCAAAATTACAGACTTCTTATCTATTTGTAGGAAAAGTGAAAACAGGGGTGTGCTGATGAGTTTCAAAGCTGAACACATTGATTCATTTCCAGGGAGGAGAAAGGTAAGAGGATGACATGTTTTCCATCAGTGGACTGAAGCCCAGACCATCAACAGTACATTCTGTTTTACATTTAGATTAAATGCTCTTTTTCCCAACAGCTACCTGGTGATTACCACAAAGGGGATTTCGATCAGCATGGTGAGAGGGGTGATTGCATTTCCTCCTCATCCACTAAGTCTTCCCTTTGGCTTTTGAGCTATGCAGGGGACTAAAAAGAAAGTGAAGTGACAACTTCCGTGACTCAGCCGTTTAGGTACCACTTTGCTTTGGATGGAATTGGGGTTTCAGGAATGAGATGCCTCTCACTGGAGAATTTCAGAAAAGAGCGTCTTCTCAAGGGCAAGGGCATGTAGAGGAATACTAACCAATGTAATCCCACAAACAAAAACTGCTCTGGATTTGAGTTGATAACTTTTCACTTTAGCTCAAAATTCAAATTCCTTTGCAGTCTTGTTTTTAATCTCTCACTCTGAACCATAGAGGTTCTAAAATTTTGCATTTTTGTTCAGTGTTGCATGGGTCATTTCTCCTCTTAAACTTTTATTTATTGTTGAGTACTCATTTTATTTGTTTAATATTTATTTATTGAACTGATAAAACAGATCATTGGAATTTTCTGCTGGGGTCCCAGACTGTTTATATAGTCACATAGCAATGTAAATGTAACACAATCTGAATGATATAGAGTAGTTTTTTTAATGTACTAGACTACATTATACAGTTTTTTCCATAAAAACATAAGTGTGTGTGTGTGTGTGTGTGTGTGTGTGTGTGTGTGTGTGTGTGGTGGGGGGGAATCAATACCAAGAGCAGAGAAGCATTGTAGTATTCCTTTTCCAAAACTGCTGGGAACATCTGGCTTCATTAATCTCTAGTACCCTTGCTATATGTGATAGACACATCCTGAGTGTCTATTTATCTCAAGCATGGTCCATTGAAAACTGCTGTTGCATAACAATGTGAACAGATGCTTTTAGAATACGTGTTTTTCAAAGTATTCAAAGGGGAAAACATTGTCCAGCATGGTGAGAATAGAACACAACATGTTTTACCTTATGGTTGTTGGTGTGAATATGGCCCATGTCAAAAATAACTGACGAATCAGTTCAACAAATTGGGTGGTCTTAGCTTAATTTCTTACAGATTACCAATTTGGAGTAAATGTTGACAACTACAGAGTGAATTACATAGGAGCTTGCTAATTCAGTTTTCTGAGAGTTCGTGGCCTAGGACCACCATATGGTGCAGATATATTGGAAAATTCACCATATGAAACTTTAGCAATTAAATCACTTTAAAATTCAAAATGGGGCTCACCTTATATGAGAAAAACAAAATTGGAATTCTGTGTAGGCTGACTTTGATAGAATTATTGACTTTGCTTAGATTTTGGAGTGAAAAAATGATAGTCCTTAGAATCAGGCAGATTTAGGTTTGGATTATGTTTAGGACAAACAATTTAACCAACTCTAACCTAGGGAAAAGTAATATAACTTTACTACGTCTCCATGCCATTATATATAAAATTGGGATAAAATTGTACACCTTTGGGGATTGTGAGGATTAAGCTAGAGAACAGGTGGCACACCTGAAACATAATAGGTGTATATTTTCACTCTCTTCCCTTAACAAAAAATGGGTAGGTGAAGTTTTATGATATATTCTGAGTCAATTCTACTAAAAGACCATGGATTGAATTGTTCATTCTTTAGGGCATCCTTGGGGGAGTGGAAAGAAGGAATTACAACAATGTCCAGAATTACTCCAATGGTGAAATCCAGTAGTGCAAGAAAGGTGTGCTATTGGCATAGATGAAGGTAAGCAGTTTAGTTTACATCTTGAAATAGGAGAAAGAATGTAGTTCAACAGGCCATTTTATCATAGCGCTTTTTGCTATGGGCACATTTTCACCTCACTAGTTTTTACTATTCAACAAATTGTTTCTCAGTTTGTGAGAGGACATTTTCTCATTTATTGTCCTCCCTTCATGTTGAAGAGCTATTTTGCACTAATTATGGCAGCATATCCTTGATACTACGAGACTTTCAAAATGAAGTTCTGTCTAAAAAGTTCTGAGAATAGGCACGGGGTAAATCTCATTTTAATTGTGGAGGCAAATTTCTCTTCTTTCTGAGTTTTTAAAATTTTCATGACCCACCTCTATTTTCATTTTTTTCATAAAGTCTTTTCTAACTTCTCCCCTCTTTGACACGTTTTCCTCACGTTCTTATCACATTTAGCATCAATAGCACAATTTAACTCTCAATTATGCATTGTCTTAAGTACGTTTGTTTATTTTATTTTGCAGATCTGATCTTCTTTTCCACCATTTAGATTTTTAATGCTTCATTGTTTTGCTACATACTACGTATCAAAACTAATAATGTAGCATTGTTACATAAAATGTGATCAGTAAGGACTTGTTGATTTATTATCTGAAGTTTTTATGGTTTAGTGGAATTTATTCTGATATCCCAAAACAGTAAGTAAATATACTGGTAATGGTCCATATCTGGTCTTTTCTTCCTGGGCATGTGAAAACACACACTTCCCAAGTGTCCTGCAGAGCCTTGTGACTAATTCTGGCCAATAAGCTGTGAGTGGAAGAGAGACTGAGGCAATGAAAATGTGCCCTTCCATAACTGTGAAGGTTGTGCGTGGAAATGGTGAAGACACAACAAGATGGAGCAACATAGATCATGTCACTGCCTGGAAGACTGTCACTCATAAGAGTTACCTGCTGTTCACTGGATATATCCTATGAGCAAGAAATAAATCCATGTCATGTCAAGTTGCTGGCTTTTTGAGCTTCATTTATTATCACAGCATAATCTACCCCCTCTTGACTAGTGTATCAGAGGCTGTGATGCACCATCTAGACTCCCAGTTTGGAAGGTTTGATCATTTCTCAACTACTGGCTAAGGATATATGCTGCTGAATGTCTTTTGAGAAGCTGCCTTAGCTAAAGGGAGCTTCCTGACTCAAGGGTGCCATGTCTCTACATTCATTCAATAACTGTCGGATGAGATGGCATAAAGCTCCAGCTCCCTTGCCTCAACTGCAGATAGCTTTGAAGAAAGAACATCAAAACTCCCTGTGGCAACTCAATTAAATTCAGTTTCCCCATGCCTTATTCTGCCTTTTCACTTCTTACAGATGTTGTTCCCAATGGCACGCCCCATCAGACATTTTGCATGTGGGTATCTACTTCAGAGTCTATTTCCCAGGGAACCAGAACAAAAATACTAATACAGAGTTGTTCCAAATTCTAATAATTAAAAAAATTTATAGAGGAAAGGTAAAAGGGGAGCAATTTAAGTCCTGGGAAAGCTGTTTATTTACATACCCTAAAAATATAGAGACTAGGATTCAGGGAACCTACTTACTGCTAGTAGTCATTCTGCAAATAACTTACTGTGAACTCAGTTTCTTTATCTGTCAAATAAAGATAGTAACATATGTGCTAAGGGAAGCAAACAGCTATTATGTACATCAAATATTATAATGCTTTCTAATTGAGCTATGATCCTACTGGGTCAGAATAACAATGATGCTTTAATATCACCACCACCACCACCATAATCTTCATGAAAAATAAATTCCAGATTAATGCAGCATAGTTAAAACACCCTTCTAACATACAGGATTTCATTTCACTTAAGCCTATTGCTAGACAGCCTTTATAAAGGTAACTGCGGACTTATGTTTCCCAGGCTTCCCGGAAGATTGATGCTCTCTGAGGACAGGAAACAATTCAATGCTTTTCAGTACTTAGTACAGTGTTTCAGTACTTGGCATATAATGCTTCAAAGCGAGGAGGAGTCCAATGCATATCTATTCAATATTCTCTTTGGTGACTCCACACAAGGGAACATATATAAGAACTGATATTTCATGTTTGTGAAGATAAGTGAGACTGAGGAAACACGGGAGGACTGAATGGGCCAGCATCAGTACACCTCCCATTTTTACATTAACGTGGAGAGGACATATTCAGTACACTCAAGAAGATTATCGATATGGTATTTTATTCAAACATGCTTGGAAATTGTAGACAAAGAAAATTCATTTTAACCCCAAAAGACACAAAGTAATTCTGGCTTGAAGAGTGACCACCAAAATATTTTTAATATACAGAGAGAGATAAAGAAAAACAAACAAAACTTCAGGCCTCAGGCAGCTTGAAGAGAAAGTTATGAATGATGATGCAATTAGAAATTAATTTCATTTAGAGCATTGCCACCATTTCACTTATCATATCACATGCAGGCATTTTTTTCAAAGAGAAAGTTCTGGCTACAGAATCTTTTGAAGTAGTTAATACCCAGCTGTTCTGTATGCAAAATAGAATTATACTCCTTTGTTTGATATTTTGTTTTTGTCATAGTCTAGCTACAGCTGCTGGAGAAGGTTGAAAGAAGTCACCATGATCTCAAGTGTGCCATTAATAACCAATGGCGTTTTAGGCAGGCAAAGCAGTAAAGGAGATGGCGCACCCCCTGCAATGGAGAAAAACCCTGCATGCTTCCAGCACTGTAGTCCAGGAAAGCATGAAAGAAATATTTTTAGTATTTTTTCCCCCAATCGGAACAGGTTGTGCTGAAGGTAAAAAGGAGAATTGCGTTACTATCTTTTAGCCAATTAAAGACTCATATTTGTTGGCAAAAAAGAGAAATAAGTCATCATCAATCTATAGCACATTTCAGTGAAATTGCTTCATAATGACTACTACTATTACAGGGATTATCTCACTAGATTCATTGTGATAAATCATCTCACAGACACAGGAAATAGAATGTCATTACAAGATATTGTTGGAAAGCTTAACACAAGCAGTTAGGATAAAAGGAGTATAAAATTTTCCCTGCTAAAATGCCTTTTAACCCAACACTTCTGAACACTTTGCAACCACTCAGTTACAGTTTAAACCACTTTGTGAATAATTTTATTATACTTTACATACATCATTTAAATGGTTGGCATAAGTAATGCAATAGAAAAAGTGACTAGTTATGAGTGCTCCTCAAAGTTAACCTTCAGTCTAGAGCAAGCTTAGTGAGATGTTTTTGCACAATGTGGTCTACAGTATGTACAAAGACCTCATAAAATGTATTTTCTTAATAATTGCTTAGATATGAATTACTGGAATGTGGACAGTAGGTAAAGTTCAATCTATGGGGAAGTAATTAGAAATAATTAATTAATTTTCTGCCTAAATAGCAGTATTTAATATTATATTTAGATCAAAGATCACTAGTCATGCTGCTTCATTACAATCCTGACTTGTACCCCACACCTTTAAAATAAAAAAAATTAAAAAAATTAAAAAACAAACAAACAGAAACAAATCCTCTGTGTAGCCATTTGTCTCCCTGTTGAGTGTGTTCTACACATGGCATTACCTGGGTCTTCTTAATACTTCTTTATAAATCAAAACATGTGACATGCCAACATGTATTTTGGATGATTCTCAGTTTGGTGAGGTCCTTGGGCCTGGACAGGTGGTTGACAATTAATGTCAATCAAGCTAAGTTTTATATTCCCACATATTGTCAGTTACTCTCAGTGTCATTCCTGAAGCCTCTCTTTCACTCATCCTTCACATTGGATCTGTCATCAATGCCTTCAAAATATGCCTGTAATAATCCAACCACTTCTCGCTACCTCCATTCCATCCCCTGGTCCAAGTGCCATCATCCTGTCCATGTGTCATCCCTGTGTCTGTTGACTGGCATTCCTTTTTTCATCTCAACCCCCTATAGGCTGTTCTCAACAGAGCAGCCAAAGTGATCCTGTAACAACATAAATCAGACCATATCATTTCTCCATTCTAAAGTCCCCAGTGGCTCCAGTCTCACTTTGTGGAAAAGCAGATATTTGTATCATGACCTATGAAACCTACATGATGGGCGCATGTCCTCCCATGCTTCTTTGTTCCCTGAGCCCCAGTCATGCTGTTCTCCTCACTCACCCTCTAGAACATAGGCAGGTCCTCCTCAAGGGCTTCACACTTAGTTTTCATTATGCCTCACGCACTCTTTTCCCACATATCCACACAATTAACTTTTTTCTTTAACTACATTTTTACTCCAAAAGCTACCTTTTTTTTTTTTTTTTTTCAGTTGGAGTCTCACTCTGTCACCCAGACTGGAGTGCAGTGGCCAGTCCCGGCCCCCGCAGCCTCGACCTGCTGGGCTCCGGCGATCCTTCTGCCTCAGCCTTCCAAGTAGCTGGAGCTACAGGCGCGCGCTACCACACCCGGCTAATTTTTTGATTTATTGTAGAGATGAGGTCTTGCCAAGTTGTCCATGCGGGTCTCGAACCCGCGGGCTCAGGCAATCCACTCACTTCAGCCTCCCAAAGTGCTGGGATTACAGGCAGAGCCACTGAGCTCGGCCAAAAACTACCTTTTTATGTGAGCTTCTTTCTAGTCAGCCTAAGTAAAATTTTACCATATGCCTGCCTGACCCTACTATCATCTTCCCCTACATTTTGTCTTTCTCCCTAGTACTCACTACTATATAATACATGCTAAATTTAGAAATGACTATGTGGTTTATTTTTGCCTGTTTTGTTCACAGATAAACCTCCTGTGCTAACATAGTGCATGGAGTGTGACAGTTATTCCATACATATTTTTATAAGTAAACAAATTTATTCTGAGTCCAATACACTGCATCATAGCCTCTGATACTAAGTCATAGTCCAATTTTACATAGTGGGATTCTCACTATTAGTAAGAGTCACATATCTAGCCTAACAATAAGACTTGACAGTTCACAGCCTGGCAGTGACTAAGAAGGCCCCAAATCTACAGAAAATAGGTGTAAGAATTCAAAAAGCATGATATTTTTGAAATTTTTTCCCATAGAGACAAATAGCCTTCCCTCTACTTTGAGGGGAAGCAGATACAGTTTAGTGTAATAACTGACATTTATAATAACATTTTTTTTTTTACCAAGAAAAGGTGATATCACTTAAGGTATATTTTAATTTAAGTAGGTAAGGTAATTTGTAACACAGTTCATAAATATTTTCAGTCCCCCAAGCGCTTAAGCTAATAAAAATGTGTTGCTTAGTTTGGTCATTTCAAAGTTATCTAAATAAGTATGTATGTGTTAATACTTGTTCTTCAATAGCAGCAAATAAAGATGACCTTACTGTAGTTATGCAAAAAGTTAGAGTTCTACAAGTTATATGCAAACTATATTCAAATCAAATATTTCTAAGGTTGGGATAGAAATAAGGATGTGGTAACAATAATGTTTTAAATATTAGAAAAAACATGCATTGGATTTGAAGTATAAAGATATTCAACTGAACACAATAAAATTTCTATATTTTTGAAATCACTGGTTATAAAATTATCAAGTCCAATGCCTGTGATCAATCAAATGAGGTTGAATTAAACTTTTGAAATTCTGCTTGGTGCATTTCTGAGACATCTTTTGACATGCCATTTATGCTTTCTAACCATTCGAACTCTATATCTATATCTATAAAGAGAGAAGGAGAGAGAGAGAGAGAGAGAGAGAGAGAGTGGAAGAGAGAGGAAGACACAAGCACACATCACATATTACAAAATATAAATTGCAGTTGACATGTTGGATTTCTGCTTTTCTCTAATATAAGAGTATTTGACAGCAAGCTACAAGTTAGGGGGTCTGGTTTCTTGTTCCAGATCTAGCACTGTACACTGGGCAAATATTTAATTTCTTTATTTGCTTGAGAATTTTTCCAATTATATTATTACTAAGGTCCTAGTTGACTCCAACAGCTAGGATCTTTATGTTATGATATTATAATTTTATGAGTATTTTGGATTAGGAACATCTATCTATGAGATGTGAATGTCAACCAAAGGATAATGGGGGTAAAATGCTGCAGGAATATATGCTGAATCTCTTCCATTTGTTACTCACATTCCATTTTTTGTATTACTGGGCTGTAGGAGCTGCAGTCTTTGCAGACTGCATCAATAGACTCCCTTGATATTGGAGCATGGGAAGGAGAAAGGAAGGAAGGAAAGAAGAATGAGGTTAGAGGATACATTAGCCTGCTTCTTTCCTGCAGGTCATTGCCGCAGGTAAGCTGTGTGACCAAAGGCTGCAGCTCCTGTCATCCAGTCCTCTTCAGGTGAAGGTGACTGCTCTTTCCCATTGCCTCTCAGGCTTACCCAGTTTCATGTTATTAGCCCTTCGGTACTACACTCTTCTTTGTAATTTCCTGACACTCTGGCCACATCTTTCCAAATATTTCTTTACTGAAGTCATTACAAATTATTCCAGGCAGAGTGTGGCATCACTTCCTTCTGGGATCCTAACTGATGGGGAACTAAAACCCATGGGTTGCTGCAGTGGGGAGGAAGGATGTCATGTTGCACAGATGGATATTGGAGTTTCTGTCTCTGTCTCCATCATCAACCAGGAACTTCTTTCTGACCAGAGACACTGGAGACCACAGCACCCTCATTGCCCTGGGACAAGTTGATGGAAAATAATAGCACACAGCAGAGAGCACTGAAAGCAGAAGGAGGAAGAGTCTCTCACAGGCTCTCACACAGAGAAAGAAGAGCTAGCATCAAGGAGGAGACAGGATTTTGTGGTGAGTACATATGAGAGTTAATCACCTCAGAAAGATGGTTCATCTGTTGAGTAAACTTTGTGTAGTCACAGATGAAGAGGCTGGGAATTTTTCACAAAAATTACAAGTCCCTTTGAAAGGTACCTGCAAAAACCTTTAGTTTTTTATTCTTTAGTCTTTTTGCCTCAATGTAACCATTAGAAAGCTCAGACATTCTACTACAGAACAAGCAACAGCCTATCTCATCCCCCTCAGCAAATCTCCTTCAGATGCAAAACCAGGACAGCCTAACCATTCATGGTTTAGCATAATAATCTCTAGTAAACTTTTAGGTTCCTTGTCAAGTCCCTTTGGGTGACCAAAGTCATAAAAGTAATAAGACCACTCCACCTTTGGTCAAGGAATTTGTGAGTTACCAGTGTCTGAGTTTGTGAATTGCAAATGTCTAACAAGTCTCTTGCAGGAATCACACCCCCCAGAGTTAACCTAATCAGCCTGACACAGATAAGCCCCACCATGGCAGCAATCATGTGACTAACACACCCATCTGCCTGCTGTCCATCACCTGACATCATGAATACCTGTGCTTGTCTGACCCTTTGTGATGATGTGGAAGAGACCACCACCCAATCACCTAATGATCTTCCCCCATCAAGGGGAATGGTTAAAAGGACTCAAACACAAGCAACCAGCAGCCATTGCCTTGCTAGAGTCTGGTGTGGCCATGTGCTCTTTGAGCCATGGCTATCGCCATGCTTCCTGGCTTTGGTCCCCCTCCCCCACATTGGGGAGGTAAATCTTCTCTTCTTTCTCTCTCTAATTTACTTTTAAATAAACTTTTCCTTCTTAACCTTTTTGTGTGTCGCAATTCTTTGCATTTACTCAGATCTCTGGGTTCCCAGAGCTTTTTTATCATATCACCATGGCGCTCATTCTTACCTTTTTCCTGTCTTTTCTCAAATAGCATCTGCTCAGTGAGATCTTGATGATTCATTATAACATTTCAATCCTCCTACTTTCTATCACTTCTTAAAATATGTCACTATCTTAATAATAGTCATTTTACACCTTCATTATAGAATATAAACTTCATGAGGGAAGGATCTGTTTTTATGTATTTTGTTCAGTACTTTAACTCTAGAATTAGAAGAGAGCCTGGCACATAGCAGGGGTTGCTTTTTATTTTTTATTTTTATCTTTATTTTTATTTTTTTTTGAGTTGGAGTCTCACTCCGTCACCCAGACTGGAGTGCAGTGGCCAGTCCCGGCCCCTGCAGCCTCGACCTGCTGGACTCCGGCGATCCTTCCGCCTCAGCCTTCCAAGTGGCTGGAACTACAGGCGTGCACTACCACACCCGGCTAATTTTTTTGATTTATTGTAGAAATGAGGTCTCACCAAGTTGCCCAGGTGGGTCTCAAACCCTCAGGCTCAGGCAATTCACTCACCTCAGCCTCCCAAGGTGCGGGATTACAGGCTAAGCCACCAAGTCTGGCTTGTTTTTTATTTTTTAAATAGAAGTAATGAAAGAAAGGAGGGAGGGAGGGAGGGGTGCATGGAGGAGAGGGAGGAAAAAGGGAATTCAGAGCAAATACTTGAGACAGAAGGGTAATGTTTTATATTTGAGAAGAGGTAAGGAAAGGTTTTGTGAAGAATTTAGCTTTGATCTGAGCCTTGAGTGAAGTAGGAGTAGGTAGAAGTAGAAAGTGTTGAATAAATAAGGCAATGATCCAAATGACATGTCAATCATCTTGATTTAACTGCAGACCAAAGTTATAAATATTTAATTGGAACTCTCACTTAATAGATTTTTTTTTCTGTCACTAAATATGTTTAAGCAGAATCTTTAACAGTTCTCAACTCAGGTTTCTTTAACCGTTCATTCCCTGATGAACATTTAAGTGCTTCGATATCCAGGCATTTCATAATTTAAAATAAATTTAGATAAGAGAGAAAAACACTATACAGTAAAATTAAAATTTGATTTTCAGCAAAAATTAAATAGCTCGTTTTT
Organism: Cephalopachus bancanus; assembly: GCA_027257055.1. Lineage (NCBI taxonomy): Eukaryota > Metazoa > Chordata > Mammalia > Primates > Tarsiidae > Cephalopachus > Cephalopachus bancanus. Next base: position 6,083,783 of record JAPVLO010000024.1, on the reverse strand, counting down.
CTGGATTAAAAAAATGGGGTACATATAACCAATGGAATATTATGCAGCCATAAAGAAGGACAAAATTTTGGACTTCATAGCAACATGGATGGATTTAGAGTCTATAATATTCAGCGATCTATCACAGAAACAAAGAACCGAGTACCACATGTTCTCACTCATAAGCAGACCCTGAACACTTAACATAACACTATAAGAAAGGGATAATACTATAAAAAGGATTGGCAGAAGCCAGAAAGTGCCAGGGGAGGTGAAGGGCACATGACATCAATAAGCGTACCTGATCTTAGGTGAAGTGGGGACCTAACGGTGACCCAAACTTTGCCTGTATGATGACCACTTGTTGTCCTAATCCTGAAGTGTACCCCACATCTTTAAAATAAAAATAAAAGCCGGGCTCGGTGGCTCAGCCTGTAATCCCGCGCCTTTGGGAGGCTGAGGTGAGTGGATTGCCTGAGCCTGCGGGTTCGAGACCCGCCTGGGCAGCGAGACCTCATCTCTACAATAAATCAAAAAACCAGCCGGGTGTGGTGGCGCGCACCTGTAGTTCCAGCTACTCGGAAGACAGAGGTGGAAGGATCGCCGGAGCCCAGCAGGTCGAGGCTGCGGTGGCCGGGAGCGGCCACTGCACTTCAGTCTGGGCGACAGAGTGAGACTCCAACTCAAAAGAAAATAAAAAAATAAAAAATAATAAAAAAAATAAAAATAAAAAAATATATATTTTGGTTTTTTGTTCACTGGGAATTGCATGAGGGGTAATATTATGAAGATAAAAACCTCTTATCTTGTAATAAAAGATAAAAACCTCTTATCATGTGAAAATTGTGTGAAAGGAAAAATGTATTTTTAAAAGCAACTCATTGTTTTTAGGCTCTGTCACTTGCAGAAATCTATGGGAAGATTCTCCTCACTATTCTTGCATGGTTTATAGCAGTGGACATTTTCTTGAATATATATCTGAGTACTGTATAGTCTCAATCCTCAGCTTGACAGATCTCTTAAATTGAAACCAACCTGTGCTGCACTTCATCTCTCAATATCTTACCCCTGGCTCACATCTACTGTGATATTTATTTATATAAAGGTGCAAGTAGAAATCCGGATTGGTTTTCCTGATACAGTTCAAACATGCCCAAGTCAGTCATTACAATCCACATTTCAGCACTAATACTTGAGAGGCAAAGAGATTACCAATACGCAATCTGCCTGAAGTGTTTTGACTGCAACTAGCAGACTTTAAAGTGGACAATCTGGTTTAATGTCTATATTATAAATGGGACAAAGCTGATGCCAACAAGCCTGAAGACCTCGAAATGAGAAACAACTTTAACTCAGCCCAAGGCATTTCATCTCAGGCACAACTAATACACCCTTCTTTCTTTTTATAGCTTTCTAAGCCTTAGACCATTTTGTGAATTGGTTCAGGCATAATTTTTTCTGCTTTTCCATTTTTTTCAAAAGAGAATCCAAAAGTAAATTATTTAATAAATTACTATGGAAAACAGATCATCAGTACATTTCAACTGGAGAATTTCAAATATGGGTATGTGATAGTATTTATCACAAATACTAGTGAACAACTTGCCTGGGAAATGCAGGACTTCATTTTCAAACAGTCATTTTTTTGCCTTTCATTTTTCAACCAATAGTTTCCATATTACAGTGCCTCCACCCTTCCCACTCTCCTGTTTCCCCTATCATTAACATCTTGCGTTAGTGTGGTATGCTTTCACAGTTAACCAATACTGATAATTTGTTATTAACTGAAGTTCATAGTTTTCCTAAGGGTGCACATTTTTTGTTGTACATTCTATGAGTTTTGACAAATGCATAGTGTCTTATATCTGCCATCATAGTATCCTACAGAATAGATTCACTGTCCCCCAAATTCCAACTGTTGTACCTATTTATCCTCCTGAATTTCAGCAACCACTGATGTTTTTTACTGTCTCTATATTTTTGCTTTTTCCAGAATGTCATATAGTTGAACTCCTCTAGTGTGTAGTCTTTCTGACTGGCTTCTTTCACTTAGCAATATGCATTTTAATGGTTTGACTGTTCATTTCTTTATATCACTAAATTATATTACATTGTATAAGGTAGTAGATTTTATTTATATCTCCTTTTTTAAGTGAAGAAAACCAATATAAGATTTTTAAACTAAATAGTTTATTTATTTCTTTTTATAGGTTTCAATAAAGAAATCAAGAGATGTCATTGAATAAAACAATACAGTATGGTGATCTCTAAATGTCTTCCTGACAAGATTTAGTGGAGAAGATATTGGATAATTTTAAAGGTATCTTCCTTTTCAGAATGGTATTTATACATAATCCCTTGTGAAAATTTTCATGGAATTCACATAAAACAGTGAAATCTGTTTTGTATATTTATATACAAAATATAAATATATATATATTTGTATATGTATATACAAAATATAAATATATATATATATTGTATATTTATCAGAGGTTACATGCAGAGGTTTTTCCTTGAGATTCAGTCGTACTGCCATTCAGCAAAACCCTTGGCTTTCAGATACAATGGTACAAAGGCACAATCAAATTCTGCTTGCTTCTTGTAATGATGTGTGTATTCTTCTGTAGTCAAACCATTTTTCACTCTTTCAAATCCTGGAAACAGAAAGCAAAGTGTCTAAATCATTGTAGTAAATAATTAGGAATTTACATCTGTACCCAGTTGTTAAAAGATTAGTCTAAATCTCAGAGCCTTGTGTAGAAGCTGGGACTATAAAGATACTTTTAGAATATTTTACTAAGTAATTTAAAACACAAATATCCAGATAAAATATGCTTAACTTTTGTAAGGTATCTATGAGCATAAATATTTATTAATATGTATGTATATATACTAACACATACACACACATATTCTTTTATAAAAGAAATAAAAAGCTTAGAACTTTTTATCAAATCACAACCTTAGAGGGTGGAATTGGAGTAGGGGTGGGCTCTCTCTTTTATACTGTATCTTTAATAAAGAAGATGGGTTACATGTGAATTTCATTTTTTATTTTTCTGTATTTTTCAATAGGCCAAAAAAATCTGTTTGTAACATAAAAAAAGCTAAAATAAAACATATAAAAGCATCATAATTGGGGAAATATTCTGGATTTTACACTTGAGAATGAAATAAAATGCAGGTGCACAACATAACTTAACTTTAATGTTCAAATTACATTTCTAGCTCTCTAAAAGACTTCCTTTACAATTTGTTCAAATGCTCATCTAGAGAAGTTGCTGAGTTTATTTGAGTATACACAAGAGTTGAAAATCAGTATGTATGAAAGGACCATGGGATTAGACACCATATTCAAAGGCATGGTCCAAAAGTGGCCCAAGTTTACATCTCAGCAGGATTTCTCTCTCCTTTTCTTAACAGCCTAAAACTATTTTCTGCGTGCTCAGGAAGTTAGACTCATACGATCAAATATAAAATGATGTTAGTATTTCGGTCATTTAAGGAGAGCACAGAGAACTGCTGAGAATCTGCAGCACTGATCTTGGCCTGGACACGTGTAAGAGTCTGGTCTCCATTCTGTCCCATACAAAGAAGGTCTGTGGAAGTGCTCAGTTGGAGCAAACAGGAATGTGTTGTGTCTCTGCGATTTCCTGCCCTCCTCCCGCTTTTTTTCCACAGAGATAGGTCCTTTGGTGAAAAGACATCTGTGCTTTCTTCTTTCTCTTCAAGACAGAATGTCATGATTTAGGACTCACAAATGTAATTTCAGCTTTGACTGCCTGCTGGTTTATTTCATGCACCTGCTCTTGGAGGAAGGAGAGACAGGATTTTAAGAGGCCATTTTGAGGCCAGAGCTAACATTTGACCTTATCTATCCCACAGGAACATGGAAAACAAAAGCACTTATTCATAATGGGTGATTTAAACAAAGGAGAAACACATTTGCAATTATATTTGCATATCAACACATAGACTTGTTTCCTATTATTATTTTACTTCAGTCATAAAAGAAAATATAAAGATTCCTCTTTTATATATCCCTTGTGTCAATCTTTTATTGATTTGTAAGTTAACTTTTGTTTCTTGGACTCAGACTTGTTTAATTTTCCTATATAATATTTTAAGGTTCTGGAGTTAGGTATAAAATGCCTATAAAAATCTGCATATATAAGTTTTTAGAACCTATAAATTTAATTGTTTCTAACTGAAATATCTTCTAGTCAAAAACTTTTTTTATATCTGAGAATTAAATAATCCAAAGATGGAATCATTATAAAAAGTCATCTAAACAGTTTTACTAAAAGTTTAAGGCATCTAATAAACTGAGGATTAATTTAAGAAATAATTCTTGATCCCTTAAATTGCTCCCTGTAGTGAATGATTGCGCAGTCCAGGTTAATTGCTATGTGCTTAATTTATTTTAGGGAAATAAATATTATATTTTTAAAGACAAAACAAAAAACCCAGACAAAGTAGATGGTTAACAAAAATAGATTGTCTTCTGCTGTTTCTTTTGCTCAATATAGGTTATGGATTTCTCTATCTTTGATGCCTTGAATTAAGGGAGTCTATCCCTACCAGTGTAAAATAAACGCTGTCTATAATAATTAATTCCTTGTGGATTCTAAGTTGTAGAAGCACAGCAAGAAAAAAAAAAAAGAAGTAGAAAACCTCTAGGTTGTAAATATGAGACTAATGCTGTGGCTTTATAGTGATACCATGTATTTGTTAGAATTGATGAACAGCAGATGTCCTGAGACTTATGAAACATCTGCAACAATCACTTGAAGGTGAGAAAGTAATCTGATTAATTTCCTTTTTTGGTTTGTTCTGTGCTGTCCTTATAAATTATTTTTAACCAAGTAGTTTTTTCCCCATCATTCCTATACAGAATATGGTAAAATAAGAAGTGTCACAGTTCTAGGATATTGCTACAGATGGGTGGGTCAGGAGATCGGGACTTTTTCTTTAGTCAACAGTGCCCTCTGCTACCACCATAGATAATAAATCTGTCTTTAAACTCTGGAGATTTTTTATGCTTGTATACAATATTGGTTAAACTCAGTGACAGAAAACAAAAGATGAGTTATTGGTGGAATATTTTTCTTTATCAAATATTGCCTTCCTGGGTTGTGTTCATATTTGGTGTCAATTAGGCCATGTAGATAAGGCAGAAACCTATTTTTAACTAGTTCCATGGCCTTCTATTATTTGAGCAATCAACTTGAATCTATTAGAGTAAGCACACCAAGTCTCCCAGAGGGTCCTTTCCACTTTTCAGTTTTGTAAAGCTTAGTCCTCTTTTGCTTCTCAGAAAAACTAATAATGTGTTGGTTTAGTTCCCTGGGAATCTGTGAAATAGAGGCATCTACTCTGAGAGGAATTGCCCATATTCTGGTATACATAGCTCTTAACTGAAGAGAGATTAAAAAAAAAAAAAAAAAAAACTCTTCAAAGAAGTATTGCCTTTCCTTATGCCTACATGAAAGAGTAAGCTAAGAATCCACGGAACTACACAGGATTAAATCCTGTGTGTTTTTATTCTATTTTCCCTAGACAGGGGCTCTCTACTTGTATATGGCCACAACAAAACATGACCTCAGGATGCTAACCTCTGGGACAAACAACTTCTATTTTCTTTGATTTTCGGCTATTCTTATACCTTCACTTAAACTATACTATTCATCTTCAACCTAAAAAGGGATTTGAAAAACACATGTGATTCATGTTGAGAAATTTGCTAGCATTTCTTTTAGCACTATCTTCTTTTTCTCCTCAAACTTAATCTCTTTTACTTCTTTCTTCCTGATTGATTTTCAATTCTTCAATGCCAATGACCAAACTTAGCTGAAAATGAGAACTATAACAGTCAGCTTTGTAAGGTATAAACAGACAGAGAAAAACAACTATCTGCTCAGACTGCTGCTACCTTTGATGGTCTCTTTCTGATATTCTTAGGTATTTAGTTAACTAGAATCTCTGAGCCTTGAAATAGGTCTGAATGATAGCAGTTTTAGCTATAGGAGTGAGATCTGATCACCTAAATTCCTTACAAGAGGATGAAAAGAGAAACACCCCAATAGACTATTCAAATCAAAGAAGCAACCCAAGGTGGGTCTTCTGAAAAGTGTAAAGTTTGCTAAGGCTTCCCTGCAGAAGTTCATAGTAGACAGGAGAGACAAGTACAAAAATCATAGTATTTGTGGACAAAGTTCCACCTGTAGCCAAAGAAAAAGACCTCCTCAGAAGAGATGACTAACAGGCTGAGGCTCTCTTTGTACAAAGCTGGAGAGGAGGGGAGCAAGAAGTTATAAACTGAAAACTTCCACAGGCTCAAAATGAAATTAAGTTTCTGATTTGTCCTATAGTAGCTACTTGGCCATGAATTCTTTGCCTACTCTGACGTCCAGGAGAGCGTCCCCTGTTTTCTTATAAGATTCTTATAGTTTAGGGCTTCACATTTAACTTTATTCTTTTTTTAAGTTGGAGTCTTGCTCTGTTGCTCAGGTTGGAGTGCAGTGGCACACTCGTGGTCACAGCATTGTCAAACTGCTGGGCTCAGGTGATCCATTCACCTCAACCTACCAAGGAGCTGGAATTACAGGCACATGCCACCATGCTCTGCTAATTTTTTGATTTATTGTAGAGACGAGGTCTCACCAAGTTGCCCAGGCTGGTCTCGAAAAAAATTTGTTTCACTCATCAGACCTTGCATTGGTGGACTTTTGCACCTCTCATGTCTCAAATTAGTTAACCTAAAACTGTTACCAAAAACATCAGAATGTTAAACAAAGATAATTGGAAGAAGTTAAAGAAAAGAAGAAACAAATATTGAGGGATTTCCTGAAAAGAAAAGATACCAGGCATAAAAGGAAAATCTGAACCATTAGCAAAATTTAATCAAACCCAAATGATAATTACTTACCACATGTCTGTTACTAGAAGTCACTAGGCTAAAGCTATAGTGAAACAAAAATGAATAAGATGCAGTTACCAATTCGGAGAATGTGTGTTCAGATATATACATATATAGAAGGGAGCTACTAAAATTTTTGGAGGAAAGAGCTTAAAATTAGCAAGCAGTTACGCCATAGCAAAGGGTCTGAAAATTCCACTTCCTGGAAGAATTTTTTCTTCTTCCTCTTTAAGCAAGCTTTGTAATGTTTATACTAAGGTTTCAGTATCTTTATCATCTATCATCACTGTATAGTAGATTCTTGTCCCAGAATAATACCCTCCTTTTCTTTCCCTCATAAGATATATTGTATGTACTTGCTTCTCTGACTCAAACATTAAATATATGTTGAAAGTTAATTGTGTGCTAAAAACTTCACTATTTTCTGTGCCTCAATCAAAAGAAACTACATGTATAGTTCTTAAACTGAAGACTATTTCAGTCTTTCCAGAGAAATTGCAATGTAGAAAATATGAAAAGTACTTGAAAATAATATTACTGAGGGAATAAGATTTGGTTATTCAAGTGTTCTGTTGAGACCAATTTTCCAGATGTGCATATTAAAATACATAGGCTACCTGTGTTCTTCATATGTGAGTATCAGTAAACTCACACTTCATATATGTATATATGTATATCACATCTGTATATGATTTTTCTGTACCTATTGCTTAATTTTAAGAAATGATCTTAAAAATAAGTTGCTACAACTTTTTTTCACTAGTCATTGATTTGTTGGCTGAATTAATTAACTATGTTAATTTTTAAAGATCCTGAATTGACAGTTCACACATGGATATGAAGATAATTACTAAATCGGGTTCCTGGAGTGTTCTGTCATATCCATGAAAAAGAGAGTATAAATATTATGATTTTTAAAGTTTGCACATAGAACATTTTGGTCATATTGGTGGAAGAGTGAATTTCTTTCAAATTTCTTAAAGGTACAAAGTTGCAAGCATACTATACACGAATATAATCATTTTTCCACTAGGTGATATTCCTAGAAATACTTGTGGAATTGTGCAAATTTTACCTAGAGTACAAGGACTACCATATTTTCCACACGGATTGAAAAAACTGATTTATAAGAAAGCAATATTGAAGCAACATAGATCAGGTTTAGCATTTTTTAACTATAAGTTCTCACACCTACCACAGTTCAGTTTTGTTTCTTTTAGGTAGTTATCTATGTGAAATGTCTATGGTGTCTTTAAGTGCAGACCTGAGTGGTAGAAAAGGAAATAAAAGTAAGTTTTGAAACCATATAATTATAAACTTTGAGTCCCTCCTACTAGTCATCACTTTGGCCTTCAAAGGTGATCTAGACAGAGAGACAAAGTAAGTCAATAAACTCTACTAGTTGGGACTTTGATCATGAAATTTTCAATGAAGCTTTTTCGATCCCTTTGACAATGCAAGAGGCCAGCTTATATTTGGACAACAGTGATCCAAGTGGCATTTGAACCTTTTTACCTGGGTGGTTTATACTTTATAACCTGATTATTCCACTGATGAGAAGAGGAAGGGGGCAGACAAGGAAAACCCCAGGCAGAGCTTATCGAGGATGTGAAAAGCTTCCCAGAACTAGGGATCATGAGGAGTGAGCCATCAACTCTGATCAGCTTTTCACTGGACTCCAATTGTTTGCATTTTTATTCTTTTTATATTGTTTCTATTCGGATATTTTCATTGTTCAGTCAACAAACTGTTTTATTTAAAGCTACTTAGATTAACTCCATTCTTTACTTTCTCTGTTAGTGTGGATAGTATTCATTTATAATATAGTTACAGTCAATTGCCAGAGTATTCTTTTTTTTTTTTTTTTTTTGAGTTGGAGTCTCACTCTGTCTCCCGGACTGGAGTGCAGTGGCCGCTCCTGGCCACCACAGCCTCGACTTGCTGGGCTCCGGCGATCCTTCCGCCTCAGCCTTCCAACTAGCTGGAACTACAGGGGCGTGCTACCAAGCCTGGCTAATTTTTTGATTTATTGTAGAGAAGAGGTCTCTCCAAGTTGCCCAGGTGGGTCTCGAACTCACGGGCTCAGCCAATCCATTCATCTCAGCCTCTCAAAGCGCAGGATTACAGGCTAAGCCACCGAGCCCAGCTTCTAGCTCATTTTTAAAAAAGTTTGTATACTGTAAAATTTCCTCTTTGCACTGTATATGGTTCTATAGGTGTTGACAAAGTATACAGTCATATATCCACTTCCACAAGTTCTATCACCCCCCAAATTCCCTCATGCTACTTGTTTGTGGTCAATTCCTCCTCCTCAACCAAATTCTAGCACATCTCCAGCTTTACCATTTAGCATTTTTCTCCAGAACGCAATATAATTGGAATTAAACAATATACAGTTATTTTAGTATGGTTTCTTTCACTTAAAATGCTTTTAAGATTATTCGTATTGTTGAGTAAACTCCAATTTTCTCCCTTTTATTGCAGAGTAGTATTCTGTTACACCCATGCTATTTGTTTATGCAATTGTGTGTTGAAAGGCATTTTTATTGTTGCCAATTTTTTTTTTTTTTTTTGAGTTGGAGTCTCACTGTTGCCCACATTGGAGTGCAGTGGCTGCTCCCGGTCACTGCAGCCTTGACCTGCTGGGCTCCGGCGATCCTTCCGCCTCAGCCTTCCAAGTGGCTGGAACTACAGGCGCGCGCTACCACGCCCGGCTAATTTTTTTTGATTTATTATAGAGATGTCTCGCCTGCCCAGGCGGGTCTCGAGCCCGCGGGCTCAGGCAATCCACTCACTTTAGCCTCCCAAAGGCACGGGATTACAGGCTGAGCCACACAAGCCCGACCTTGTTGCCAATTTTTGACCTGCTAAATAAACAAACATCTATAAATGTATCTAGATATATTACTACAATTCTCTAGGGTAAATGTCTAAGTGTGATACTACTATGTTATATAGTAAATGTATGTTTATATTTACACATAACTGACAAAATATTTTCCAAGGTTGCTATACTATTCTATATTCCCACCAAATTTTTACTCATCTTTGCCACACTTAGTATTGTCATTTTAAAAAATGTATCCATTATAGTACTTGTATAATGGTATCCCAGTGGAATTTTAATTTGCATTTCCTTAATGACTAATGTTGCTGTGCATGCTTTCATACGCTTACTTTCCATTTGCATATCTTCTCTGGCAAAGAATCTGTTTAAATCTTTACCCCCTCCTCTTTTTAATGCTTTTATTTAAATTTTTATTTTAGAGTTGTGAGGTACATGTGAAGATTTGTTACATAAGTAAATTGTGAGCAGGTGAAGTTTGGGCTTTTGAAGTGAGCCCTCTTTCTTCCTGGTAGTGGACCTGGTACCCAGTGGGGAGTTTGTCTCCTTTTCCCCACTTCCTCCCTTCCCCAGCCAGTAGTGCCCAGTGTCAGTTGTTCCTGCCTTTGTGCGCTTATGTCCAATGTTTGGGGTCCATTTGTGGGTGAGAACATGCAGCATTCCTTGCTTGTTTCTGTGACAGTTTTTTTGTTCTGTGATATTGTTTTGTTCTTCTTTATGCCTATATAGTTTTCCATTGTGCATATGTGTGCCACATTTTCTTTATGCGGTTCACTTTTGATGGGCATCTGGATTAGTTCCATGTTTTTGCTATTGAGAATAGTGCCTCAATGAACTTATGTGTGCAAGTGTCTTTTTGGTAGAGTTGTTTATGCTTCTGTGGGTATAATCCCAGAAGTGGGATTGCTGAATGGTGTGGTAGCTCAATTTTTAGTTCTTTGAGAAAACGCCACACTCCTTCCCACAAAGGTTGAACTAGCTTACCTTCCCACAATGTAGAAGTGGTCCCTTTCCTCCGCAGCCTTGCCACAACTGCTGTTTTTTGACTTTTTAAAGACAGACATCCTGACCCATGTTAGGAGGTATCTCACTGCAGTTTTGATTTGCATTTCTCTGATGATTAGTGAAGCTGAGCATTTTTTCATGTGCTTGTATGTCTTCCTTTGAGAAATGTCCTTTCATTTCATTTGCCCATTTTTTAATCAGGTTATTTATTATTTTTTCTGTTGATTTATCCTGAATGTTAAGTCTTTGTCAGTTACATACCTCGCAAATATTTTTTCCCCCTTTTTGTGGGTTTTCTTTACTCTCTTGATGCTTTCTTTTGCTGTGCAAAAATTTTTAACGTAAGTTCCCACCTGTCAGTCTTAGGTTTTGCTGCATTTGCTTTTGTGGACTTAACCATAAATTAATTGCCTACTCTGATGTCCAGGAGAGTGTTCCCTAAATTTTAAAAATAAGATTCTTAGTCTTTGGTCCTTTTTATTTTTATTTTTTTGAGTCAGGTCTCCCTCTGTGTTGCCCAGGCTGGAGTGCAATGGCACACTCACAGTCACTGCTGCCTTGACCTGTTGGGTTCAGGAGATCCTTCCACCTCAGCCTTGAAGTAGCTGGGACTACAGGCACTGCCACCACACCTGGCTAATTTTTTGATTTATTGTAGAGAGGAGGTCTTGGCAAGTTGCCCATGTTGATCTCAAACCCCTGGACTCAGGAAATCCATAAGCCTTGGCCATCCAAAGAGCTGGGATTACAGTCATGAAATATTGTACCTGGCTCCTTGATCCATTTTTGAGCTAATTTTTGTATATGTGATAACTAGAGGTCTAGTTTCATTCTTCTGCGTGTGGTTAGCCAGTTTTTCCAGCACTGTTTGCTAAAAAAAATATTTCCCCAGTGTTTTTTTGGCGACTTGTCAACGATAAGTTTGTTGAAGGTCTGTAGTTTTATTCCTTGGTCCTCTGTCCTGTTCCATTGGACTATGTGTCTATTTTTGTACTAGTATCAGGCTGTTTTGGTCATTGTAGCCCTTGAGGTCTGGAAGTGTAATGTCTTCAGTTTTTTTTTTTCCTGTAGTGTGCTTTAGTTGTTTGAGCTCTTTTGTGCTTCCATATAAATTTCCATATTATATTTTCTAGGTCTATGAAAATTGATGCTAGTAGTTTGATAGAGATTGCATTGAATCCAGATTGCCTTGTATAGGATGAACATCTTGATATTGATTCTTCCAGTCCATGAAAATGGGATGTTCTTCCATTTGTTTGTGTTGTCCTCGATTTCTTTGAACAGTGCTTTGCAGTTCTCATTGCAAAAATCTTCGCCTCTTTGTTTTGATGAATGTAGAGATCATTTCTTTTTGTGTGTGTGGCTATTGTGAATGAAATTGTGTTTTTGATTTGGTTCTCAGCCTTTTTTTAATTGGTTTATATTAATGCAACTACATTTTGCACTTTGACATTGTATCTTGAGACTTTACCTAAGTTGTTTATCAGTGTGATGAGGTTTTTGACAAACTCTCTAGGGTTTCTTAGGTATAGAATAATAGCATCTGCAAAAGGCATAACTTAGCTTCCTCTTTTCCTATTTGAATACCCTTGATTTCATTCTCTTGCCTGATTGTTCTGGCTAGGACTTCCAGTACTAGGTTAAATAGGATGGATGAGAATGGACATCTTTGTCTTATTCCGTTTCTTAGGGGAAATGCTTTCAACTTCTGCCTATTAAACATGATGTTGGCTGCAGGTTTATCATAGATGACTCTTACTATTTTGAGGAAAGTTCCATCAATGCCTACGTGTTCTAGGATTTTTTCAAGAAAGGATTTCGGAATTTATCAAAATTTATTTCTGTATTTGATGAAACAATCATGTGATTCTTGCTTGTACACTTGCTTATGTGTTTAATTTCATTTATGGATTTGTGTATGTTGAATGAGTCTCTCATCCTGGGAATAAAGCCCATCTAGTCTTGATGGATGATCCGTGAAATGAGAAATTAGATGCAGTTTGCTAAAATCTTGTTGAGAATTTCTGCATCCAAGTTCACCAAATTTTTATTTTATTTATTTATTATATTATTTTTTCATTTTAGAGATGTGGGGTACAATTCAGGATTAGGTACATAAGTGGTCATTGTACAGGAAAAGTTTGGGCTTCCCTATGGTCCCCACTTCACCTGGTTTGGAATCAGGTACGCTTATTGATATTATGTGTCCCCTCCCAATCTTTTTTTTATAGTATTATGATTAATTTTCAGGGTCCACTTATGAGATAGAACATGTGGTAATCAGTTCTTTGTTTCTGTGATAGATCACTGAGTATGATAGACTCTAAATCCATTCAAGTTGCTGCAAAATTCAAAATTTTGTCCTTTATGGCTGTGTAATATTCCATCATGTATATGCTTTCTTTATCCAGTCCAGTTTCGTTGGGCAGCACAGTTGGTTACATGTTTTTGCTACTGTGAATAGCATTGCAATAAACATGTGTGGGCAGGCATCTTTTTTGTAGAATAATTTGAGTTCCTCTGGGTATATTCCCAGAAGGGGGATTGAAGGATTATATGGAAGGTCAATTTTTAGATATTTTAGAAATTGCCACACTGTTTTCCACAGAGACTGTACTAGATTACACTCCCACCAACAGTGTAGACGAGTTCCCTTTTCACCACATCCTCTCCAACACCTGTTGTTTTTTGAGTTATTGATGATGACCATCCTGACTGGAGTTAGGAGGCATCTCAGTGTTGTTTCAATTTGTATTTCTTTTATGACTAGTGAGGCTGAGTTTTTTTTCATGTTTTTTTTTTTTTTTTGGCTGCTCATGTCTTCTTTTGAGAAGTGTCTATTCATTTCTTTTGCCCACTTTATAATAGGGCTGTTTGTTTTTTTCCTTTAGTCATGCTTGAGTTTCTTGTAGATCTTGGATATTAAGTCTTTGTCAGATTTACAGTGGGCAAATATTTTTTTCCAATTCTCTGGACTGTCTCCCACTCTCTTGATGGTTTCCTTTGCTTTGCAGATGCTTTTCAGTTTGATGAGGTCCCACTTGTCTATTTTATCTCTTATGGCATGAACATTTAGGATTTTGATCAGGAATTGGTTGCCCATTCCAATTTCTGTAAGGGTGTCTCCTGTATCTTCTATGATTCTTTTTATAAATTTGTTTATTTTAAATATGTGGGGTGCAATTCAGGGTTGGGTATACAAATGTTCATTATGCAGGTACCCTTGCTGGTAAGGTGTGCCCCCGTCCATCAGTTTCCCACTACTGCCAATCCTGCCTTCACCCTCCCCGGGCAGTTTTCCACTAGTTTGATATTTTTATCTTTAGGTCTTTGGTCCATTTAGAGTTGATTTTTGTGTATGGTGAAAGGTGATAAGTAGGGGTCCTGTTTCAATCTTTTGCTTGTGGTCAACTAGTTTTCCCAGAACCATTTACTGAATAGGTTCTCCTCTCCCTAGTTGTTGATGAAGATGAATTGGTTACAAAATTGAGGTTTTACTTCTGGAATCTCTATCCTGTTCCATTGGTCTGTATGCCTGTTCTTGTACCAATACCAGGGTGTTTTGATTATTGTAGCCTTATAGTAAAGTTTAAAGTCTGGAAGTGTGATACCTCCCATTTTGTTTCTTTTGCTAAGGATTGTTTTGGCTATTCATGTTTGTTTATGTTTCCATATGAATTTCTGTGTTATTATTTCCAAGTCTGAGAAAAGTGATGTTGGTAATTTCATGGATATTGCACTGAATATGCGGATTTCTTTGGGTAGGATGGACATCTTAACAATGTTGATTCTTCCTATCCATGAGCATTGGATATTTTCCTTGATAGGACTTTGTCATTCGGGGGCATTAGGATGTTATTGGCCTCATAGAATGATCTAGGGAAAATTTCTTCCACTCAATTGCCTGGAATACTTTCAATAGTATAGGTATCAGCTCTTCCTTGTATGTCTTATAGAATTCATCTGAGAAACCATTTGGCCCAGGACATATTTTGGCAGGGATGTTTCTTATTACTGAATCAGTTTATTGGATTTTTATTGTTCTGTTTAGGATTTCTACTTTTCCTGTTTCAGTCTTGGGAGCTTATATGATGCCTGGAATTTTTCCATTTCCTCTAAATTTCTAGTTTGTTTGCACACAGGTGTTTGTGGTAATCTTTGATACTGTTTTGCATTTTTTCAGGGTCAATTGTAACATCATTATGTTCATTTAAAATTGTGTTTACTTAAATTTTCTCTTTCCTTTTTTTTTTTGTTAATTTGGTAAGGAGTCTGTCAGTCTTATTTATTCTTTCAAAGAACCAGTATTTCCTCCCACTGATCCTTTGTATGATTTTTGATCTCTATTTCATTCAACTGTGACTTTATTTTAACCATTTCCACTTATCTACAAATTCTAGGATTGTATTGTTCTTGTCTTTCCAGCTGCTTTAGGTGCAATGTTAGACAGCTTGCTTGAGAGTCTTCCATTTTCCTGATATGTTCTATGAATGTTGTAAACTCCCTTCTTAGCATTGATTTCATGGTATCCCAAAGGTTTTAGTATGCTACATCTTTGTTTTTATTTTTCTAAGAATTTTTTTATTTCTTCCTTGATTTCTGTGTTAATCCAAAAGTCATTCAGAAACATATTGTTTAGTTTCATGTATTTGTGTGTGTTTTTGGAGGAAGTTTCTGTTGCTGATAATGTTTATTTTTAATCCAGTGTGGTCTGAGGAAGATGTTTGATATGATTTTGATCTTTTAAAATTTGTTCATGTTTGATTTATGTCCAAATATGTGATCAATCTTGGATTACATTTCACATGCTGATAAAAAGAACATATATTCAGTGGTCATTGGGTGAAATGTTCTGTAGATGTCTGTTAGATCCAATTGGTAGAATGTGAGTTAAGATTCTGGATTTCCTTGTTAGTTTTTTGCCTTAATAATCTGTCTAAGGCTGTCAGTAGGGTATTAAGGTCTCTGACTGTAACTATATGACTGTCTATAGGTTCTTTTAGTTTAATTAGCAATTATTTTTATAAATATGGCTATTTTTATATTGGGTGTGTATGTATATTCAGATTGGATATTTCTTTTTGATGGATTGAGCCATTTATCATGAAGTAGTGTCCTTCATGTCCTTTTATAACTTTTATTGCTTTAAGGTCTGCTTTGTCTGAAATAAAAATAACTACTCCTACTCTCTTTCATTTTCTGTTTGCCTGGAAGATCTTTCTCTATTACTTTACCTTGAGCCTGCGGGTATCATTTGCAGTGAGATGAATTTCCTAAAAGCAGCAGATGGATGAATCATGCTTTCTAAATCCACTTTGCTATTCTATGTCCTTTGAGTAGCACATTTAGTCTATTCACATTTTAGTTAATTATTGATATGTGAGGGTTTGTTCTTGTTGTATTGCTATTAAAAGGCTGGTGTGCTTTTTGGGTTGATTTGTGAGGTCTATAAACTCTGTTCTTACCTGTACTTTCACAATGAATGAAATTATTCTTTTGAGTCTATACTTAGAACCTTCATAAGCATCTATCTCCTGGAGGGCTGGTCTGGAAGCAGCATATTCTCTTAGGGATTAGATGCCTGAAAAGGATTTTAATTCTTCATTAATGAAGCTTAGTATGTTAGGGTAAGATTTCTTGACTGGAATTGCTTATCTTTAAAAATGTTAAAGATGAAACCCAAGTCCCTTCTGGCTTATAAGATTTCTACTGAGAGGTCTGCTACAAATATGATGAGTCTTACTTGGTAGGTGGTTTATCACTTCTCTATAACTGTCTTCAGGATTTTTTTCAATCTCACCATGTAGTAATTGATTCTTATGTGTTTTAGTGATGGTCTTCTCATATATTACCTCTTAGCAGTTCTCTCAATCTTTTGTATCTGCATGACTTCCTCCCTGGCAAGATAGAGAAAATTTTCTTGGATGACCTCTTGGAAGGCTTGATCCAGTATGGTCTCAGTTTCTTCTTCTGTCTCAGGGATGCCAACCAACCATAGATTTGAACTTTTAACATAATTCCAAAGCTCTCATAGGCTTTGCTCATTCTTCCTAAGGCTTTTCTCTTGTTTTTGTAGCCTAAGTTGTTCAATAGTTCAACCCTCAAGTTCTGAGATTCTTTCCTCTGCCTGGTCAATTCTGTTGCTCAGACTTGTCATTGTGTTTTGTTTGTTTGCTTTTGTTTATTTTATTAAAGAAATGTGGGATACAAGTAAAGAATTACAACATAAGTAGGCTGCATGCAAGTGAAGTTTGGGCCTCTAACTTGCCCTCACTCCCCCTGGTAATGAACCAAATACCCTATTTGTTGTCACATGCCCCAACCCTCCTTCCTCCCTCCCTCTTTCCCCTAGCAGTACCCAATGACTGCTGATCCCTCCCATGTGCTGATGTTATTAATGTTCAAAGTCCACTTATGAGTGAGAACATGCGATATTCAGATCTTTGTTTCTGTTATTGTTCACTTAGTATGATAGGCTTCAACTCCATCCAATATGCTGCAAAGTCCATAACTTTACTTTTTTATGGTTGCATAATTTCTCCATCATTTATACATACCGTATTGACTTTATCCAGTCCACTTTTGATGGGTTATTTTGTTATTGTGAGTTTTTGCTATTTAGTAGTGTGACAATAAACATGCACATGCAGGAGTCTTTTTTATAGAATGATTTATGATCCTCTGGGTATATTCTTGGGAGAGAGATTGCTGGATTATATGGAAAATCAATTTTTAATTCTTTTAGGAATTGACACACTGCTTTCTATAGAGACGGAACTGGCTTGTACTCCTATCAACAGTGTAGAAGCATGTCCTTTTCTTCACACCCTCACAAGTGTCTGTTGTTTTTTGACTTAGTAATGATAATCATCTTTAATGGAGTTAAGTGGTAACCTGTGGTGTTGATTTGCATTTCTCTGATGCTTAGTGAAATTATGCATTTTCTCATGTCTATTGGTTGCTTGTATGTCTGCTTTTGAGAAGTGTCTGCTCATGTCCTTTGCCTACTTTTTAAAACATTTATTTTATTTTAAAGATGTGGGGTACAATTCAGGATTAGGTATACAAGTGGTCATCATACAGGTAAAGTTTGGGTCTACCTTTGGTCTCAAATTTGCCTGAGTTGAGATCAGATACCCTTAATATGTTATGTGCCCTCTCTCCCCTGGCAGTGTCCCACTGCTACCAACACCTTTCTTATTGTATTATGGTAAATGTTCACAGTTTGCTTATGAGTGAGAACATATGATACTCAGTTTTTTGTTTCTGTGATAAATCACTGAGTATTACAGACTCTAAATCCATACAAGTTGTTGTGAAGTCTGTACTTTTTTTCTTGTTTGTGGCTGCATAATATTCCATCATGTACATGTATCACATTTTAAAAATTCAATCCAGTTTCAATGGACAGCACAGTTGGTTCCATGTTTATGTTACTGTAAATAGTGCTGCAATAAATATGCGTGTGTAGGCATCTTTACTGTAGAGTCATTTAAATTCTTCTGGGTATTTTCCAGAAGAAGGATTGATGGATAGTATGGAAGGTCAATTTCTAGTTCTTTTAGGAATTACTACACTGTTTTCCATAGAGGCTGAACTAGTTTGTGTTGCCAACAGTGTAGAAGTATTCCCTTTTCTCTGCATCCTTGCCTACACCTGTTGTTTTTTGTTTTATTAATGATGGTCATACTTACTGGAGTTAGGTGGTGTCTCATTGTGGTTTTGATTTGCATTTCTTTGATGATCAGTGAGGCTGAGCATTTTTTTTATGTGTCTGTTGGCTGCTCACATTTCTTCTTTTGAGAAATATCTATTCATGTCTTTTGCCTACTCTTTAAAATTTTTTTTATTTTAAAGATATAGGGTTCAACTCAGGGTTAGGTATACAAATGTTCATTATGCAAGTACCCTTGTTGATGAGATGTGCCCCCCTCCCTTGGCAGTTTTCCACTACTGGCAATCCTACTCCCTCTCTCCTGGCAGTTTCCCACTACTGCCAATCACTTTCTTATAGTATTATGATACTTGTTCAAGGTCTGCTTATGAGTGAAAACATATGGCACTCTGTTCTTTGTTTCTGTGATAGATCACTGAGTATGATAGACTAAATCCATCCACATTGCTGCAAAGTCCATATGTTTGTCCTTCTTTATGACTGCATAATATTCCTTGTGTATATGTACCTAATTTAAAAAATTCAGTTCAGTTTTGATGAGCAACATGGTTAGTTACATGTTTTTGCTATTGTGAATAACTTTGGCCCACTTTTTAATGGAGCTGTTTGTTTTTTTCTCTTTTGTCACATTTGAGTTCCTTTGCCCACTTTTTAATAGAAATGTGATACCTCCCACTTGGTTCTTTTTGATGAGGATTGTTTTGGCTATTTGTGCTCTTTTCTGTTTCCATATGAATTTCTGTATTTTCATTTTCAGGTCTGAAAAAAAATGATGTCGGTAATTTGATGGGTATTGCATTGAATCTCTAGATTGTAGGATGAATATCTTGAAAATATTGTTTCTTTCAATCCATGAGCATAGAATGCTTTTCCATTTGTTTGTGTCATTCTTGATTTTTTTGAGCAGCAGTTTGTAGTTCTTGTTGTAAAGGCCTTTCACTTCTCTGGTTAGGTGGATGCCATGGTATTTTATTTTACTTTTGTGTCTATTGTGAATGGGATTGTGTTTTTTTATTTGGTTCTCTGCCTGCTTGTTGCTTATGTACAGAAATGCAACTGTCTTTTGCATGTTGATTTGGAAACCAGAGGTTTTGCCAAAGTCATTTATAAGTGCAAGAAAGCTTTTGACAGACTTCATAGGGTTTTCGGTTATAAAATAATACTGTCCGCAAAGAGGAATAGCTTAATGTCCTCTTTTTCTATTTGGAAACCACTCATTTTCTTCTCTTGCCTGATTGCTCTGGCTAGGATTTCCAGCACCACATTGTTCAGGGCATCCTTCTCTTGTTCCCGTTCTTAAGAGAAATGCTTCTAGCTTCTGCCTGTTGAGCCAAATGTTGACTGTGGGTTTACCAGAGATGACTCTTACTGTCTTGAGGAAGGTTCCTTCTGTGCCTAAGTGCTCAAGGGTTTTTATCAAGAAGAAATGTTGGATTTTGTTAAATGTTTTTTCTGTATCTATAACATAATCATGTGGTTACTGGTTCTACAGCTGTTAATATGCTGAATTGCATTTATGATGTTGCAAATGTTGAACTAACCCTGTATCCCAGGAATGAAGCCCACCTAGTCATGGTGGATGATCCTTGAGATGTGTTGATGGATCTGATTTGTGAATTTTTGCATTTATGTCCATCTTGGAAATTCATCTGAAAGTGTTGTTCCTTGTTGGGTATCTGCCCGGTTTGGTTATCAGAATGATGAGTTAAGGAGAATTCTATCATTCTTGATTGTTTGGAATATTTTCAATAAGATTGATATCAGCTTTTCCTTGTATGTCTTGTAGAATTCATCTATGGTCTGGGGTTTTTTCTGGTAGGGAGATTTCTTATGACTGAGTTGATTTCCTCAATTGTTATTGGTCCATTTAGAGTTTCAGTTTTTTCTTGTTTCAATCTTGGGAGGTTGTGTAATGTCAGAAAGTGCTCCATTTCCTTTAGGCTTTCTAATTTATTTGCTTACAGGTGTTCATAGTAATCTCTGATGTAATCTTATGAATTTACATAGTAATCTTATGAATTTTTTCAGGGTGAGTTGTGACTTTGCCTTTTGCATTTATAGTTGCATTTATTTGAAATTTTTCTCTCTCTCTTTCTCTCTCTTTCCCTCTAGTCAATCTGGCCAGGGGTCTGTCAATCTTATCTATACTTATCCTTTCAAAGAACCAGTTTTTTTTGTCTTTTGATCCTTTCTATGATTTTTTTTTTAAGTGAAAAAGAGAGGACAGAAAAGTTCCCACAGTGGGGGGGGACCTGAAGGGGTTGCCCCTTTCTATGATATTTTTGTCTTATATATCTTGCAATTGTGATTTTATCTTGGTGATATGGATACTTCTGCTGAAGTTTGGATTTAAAAATCTTGTCTTTTTAGCTCCTTTAGTTGTGATGTTAGGCTGTTTACTTGTGATTTTTCTGCATTTTAGTTTGTTTGTTTTTAATGTGTGTGTGAAATGTTATGAATTTTCCTCCTTTTTTGTTTTCTTTTAAATTTATTTTAAAGATGAGGAGTACAATTCAATGTTAGGTATTCAAATGTTCATTATGCAGGTACCCTTGTTGGAGAGGTACACCCCCTGCTCCCCTGGCCGTTTCCCACTGCTGCCAATCCCATCCCGCCCCTCCCCTGACAGTTTTCTCCTACTGCCAATCCCTTTCTTATAGTATTATAATAATTGTTCAAGCTTCGGTTATGAGTGAGAACATGTTATACACAGTTCTTTGTTTCTGTGATAGATCGCTCAGTATTATAGACTCTAAGTTCATCCAGGTTGCTACAAAGTTCATGGTTTTGTCCATCTTTATTGGCTGCATAATGTTCCAACGTGTATATGTACCACATTTTTTTATCCAGTCCTTTTCCATAGGGCGGCACGATTGGTTTCATGTTTTTGCTGTTGTGAATAATGCTGCAATAAACATGCATGGGCAGGTATTTTTTTCATAGAGTTATTTGAGTTCCTCCGGGTATATTCCCAGGAGGATTGTACAGTCATATGGGAGGTCAATTTTTAGATTGTTTGGGAATTACTACACTGTTTTCCACAGAGGTTGTACTAGTTTACACTCCCACCAACAGTGTAGAAGTGTTCTCTTTTCCTTGCATCCTCTCCAGCATCTGTTATTTTTGAGTTATTGATGATAGCCATCCTAAGTGGTATATCAATGTGGTTTAAATTTGCATTTCTTTGATGACTAGTGAGGCTGAACATTTTTCCATGTATCTGTGGACTGCTTGTATGTCTTCTGTTTAGAAGTGTTTATTCATATTTTTTGCCCACTTTGTAATGGGGCTGTTTGTTTTTTTCTTTTCAGTATGTTTGAGTTCCTTGTAGATCCTAGATGTTAGACCTTTGTCAGATATACAGTTGGTGAATATTTTTTCCCAGCCTATGGACTGTCTCCCCATTCTCTTGATAGTTGCTTTTTTGGCTTTGCAGAAGCTTGTCAGTTTGATGAGGTTGCACTTTCTATCTTACTTCTTATGGCATGGGCACATGGGGTTTTGACCAGGAATTAGTTGCCAGCTCCAATTTCCAGAGGTGTGTCTCCTGCATTTTCTAAGGTTCTTATAATTTAAGTTTTTCATTTAGTTCTTTGATCCATTTACAGTTGACTTTTGTATACGGTGATAAGTTGAGGTCTCGTTTTAATCTTCTACATGTGGTCAGCCAGTTTTACAGCACCATTTACTGAATAGGTTCACCTCTCCTCAGTGGTTGGTAGTGAAGGTTTTGTTAAAGATGAATTGAGTGAGAAATTGAGATTTTGCTTCCAGAATCTCTATCCTGTTCCATTGGTCTATATGCCTGTCCTTGTACCAATACCAGACTGTTTTTTTGATTATTGTAGCTTTATAATAAAGTTTAAAATCTGGGAGTGTGATACTTCCTGCTTTTTTTTTTTTTTTGCTGAGGATTGTTTTGACTGTTCATGGTCCCTTGTGTTTCCATATGAATTCCTGTACTGTCATTTCCAGGTCTGAGATGAATGATGCTGGTAATTTAATGGGTATTGCATTAAATCTGTAGATTGCCTTGGGTAGGATGGACATCTTAACAATGTTGATTCTTCCAATTCAAGAGCATGGAATATTTTTCCATTTGTTCGTGTCATCTTTGATTTCTTTGAGCAGTGTTTGACATCCCAGTGATTCCGATGTGTCTTTGTTTTCATTTGTTTCCTGGTATCTTTTTATTTCTGTCTTGATTTTTGTGTTGACCTAGAAGTGTTTCAGCAGCATGTTGTTTTCTGTCCATGTCTTTGTGTGTTATGGAGGGATTTTGTTGGTCATAATATTTGCTTTTATTCTTCTGTAATACGAGAAGATGCATGGCATTATTTCATTCTTTTGAAATTTTTTCACACTTGATTTATATCTGAGAATGTGATCCATTTTGGAGTGTGATTCATGCACTGGTGAGTATAATGTATACCCTGGAGTTGTCAGGTGGATTGCTCTGTAGATGTCTATTAAACCCTTTTGATTGAGCATTGAGTTAAAGTTCTGGATCTCTTTGTTTTTTTTTTTTTTCCTCAGTGATCTAGCTAGAGCTGTTAATGTGATATTTAGGTCTCCAACTGTGCAAGAATCAATGTTTTCTTTTATTTTACTTAGTAGTTGTTTTATAAAACATAGTGCTCTTGTTTTGGGTACATTATGTTCAAGAAGGATAATTTTTGCTTGTTGATTGAGCCTTTTATCAGTATGTAATGTCCTTCTGAAATTTTTTTTTTTTTGAGTTGGAGTCTCACTCTGTTGCCCAGACTGGAGTGCAGTGGCTGCTCTCAGCCACCGCAGCCTCTACCTGCTGGGTTCTGGCGATCCTTCTGCCTCAGCCTTCCAAGTAGCCAGAATTACAGGCATGTGCTACCACGCCCGGCTGATTTTTTGATTTATTGTAGAGATGAGGTCTTGCTGCCCAGGTGGGTCTCAAACCCTTGAAGTCTACTTAGTATATCAGAATAGCTACTCTTGCTTTCTTCTGCTTTCTATTTGCCTGAGAAACCATTTTCCAGTCCCCAGTTTTGAGCCTGTGGGTGTCCTTTGCAGTGATATGAGTTTCCTGGAGGCAGACTGTTGGATCTTGCTTCTTTATCTAGTTTGCTACTATATGCATCTTCATTGGTGCATTTAGTTCATTCATATCAAATTGACTATTGAAATGTGAGTTTACTCCTCTCATAGGTCTCTTAGGAAGTTGCTTTGTGCCTTTTTTACATTTGTTTTTTATATCTGTATGTAGTTTAATTTTTGTGAGTGCTCTGTTGACTCTGTGCTTGCCTGTACTTTTGTAATGAGTATGACTATTCTTTTTTTTCCTGTGTTCACTCCCTTTTTAAGCGTCTCTTGGAGGACCAGTCTTAAGGTGACATATTTTCTTAGGGATTCGATGTCTGAGAAGGATTTTAATTCTCAATCACCAAGGAAGCTTAGCTTTGGGGGGCAGGAAATTTTTGATTGGAATTGCTTATCAAGAAGAATGTTAAAGATTGGACTTCAGTCCCTTCTGGCTTCTTGTGCTTCTGCAGATAAGTCTGGAGCAATTTTTATTGGTCTTCTCTAGTAGGTAGGCTGACCTTTCTCTCTTATTGCCTTTAGGATCTTTTTCTTTTATAATTACTTTGTGTAGGTAGATTTACTATGTCTCGGGGCTGCTCTTCTCATATAGCACCTTGTGGGATTCTATGACTTTTTGCTTGAATGATTATCTCTCTTAGCAAGATTTGGAAAGTTTTCTTGGATGACCTCATGAAATGTTTGTTCCATGGTATTTTCAGTTTCCTTTTCTGTTTTAAGGATAACAATCTGGTGCAGATTTGGTTTCTTGACAAAGTCCCACTTCTCTTAGAGGCTTTGCCACTACTTTTTGAATTAAAATTTTTTTTTTTTTTTTTTTTTTTACCAGACTGGGTTAATTCCATATTTTGGCCCTCAGACTCTGAGATTCTTTCTTCTGTTTGGCTGATCCTGCTTACTATGCTTATTACTTTTTTTTTTTAATTTCCAGTCTAGTGTTTTTCATTTCCAGTATTTCAGAATAGGGTTTTATTTTTTTATTTTAAATCAACCAACTCCACTTTTACTTCTGTTGCAACTTCAGTGCATTTTGCCTCTAGTTTCTCTTGGTTTTCTTTCTTCATTTTTGCCATTCACTCTCTGATTTCTGTGACTGCCATCTGAAGCAGGTCATTCTGGGGGAGGTTTCCATTGGTTGTGTTTTGATAGTTGCCTTTTCAGGTGCTGTTTCTTTAGTACTCTGAGAGTTGTCTATATTTTTTTATGGTTTTTTGTCACTTGTGACAGGCATTTCTTCCTTTGATATAATTCCTTCTGATTTGTTGCTCTGAAGCTAGTTATTGACCTTCTCTTCTAGGGCCTTTTCTGTGGTTCAATATAGATCACTTGGTGAGAGATGAAGAGGCATTCACTTTCACCCAGGAGTAGAAGAGAAGCAGTGGAGAGTTGTTATTTCTTCCTCTATCCACAAGTGTGCCAGAACACTTCCAGTGATGCACTCTGCAGTGGCCACCACTTATTGGATTCCACTCTGCTCCATGGGAGTGACTGTAACCACAATGGCTGCACCTGAGGGCAGGCTGTATCTGCTACTCTGGTCTAAGTCCTCAAGGCCTGGGCACTTCTGTAAGACCTGACCTAATTGAATTGTTTGTGTGGCCCTACTGGGTCCTGGGTTGGAAACATGCCGGCTTGCCACAGATCACTCCTGCAGGGTGATTCTCACTGAGGTTCTCTGGAGCTGGGGTTTCATTGGCTTTGCTAAGATGTCCTGGGAACTGAGGTTCCCAGGGTTCCATGTGGAACTCTCTAGTACCTCTGTATCCACCCAGGGAAACCTTCTGCACTTGACTGGTGCATGAGGAATAGGAGAGGGGAAATTCCAGGCTGCCTCTTCCCTGGCTGAGATTACAGAGGTCCACGTGTGGTATGCAGAAAAGAAAAGCTGTCATTTTCACTCATTTATTTTGTCTTCAAAGGCACTCTCCTGTTCTCACATCAGAGCTGCCTCCAGGGATGTCCAGAGCTTGGAATTTTCTCTTCTCTGTGTCCTCAAATGACTGCCTGATAGACCTTACCCTGAGTTTTGAGGTAGACCCCAAAACCCTTGGTCTGTTCCTCCATATAGGCTTCTTTGCAGATAGATGCAATCATGTGATGTCTTCAGTTGGTCATTTTAACCCTCCACACCACCTCCAAAAATTTTTTTAATTGTTCATTTTTAAGGGTTTTTTTACATATTCACATAAAAATCAATGATCAGATATGCGATTTGTAAATATTTTTGTCCTAGGATATGATTGTGTTTTAAATTACCTTAACAGTATCTTTTACAAAGCAAGATATTTGCATTTTGATAATCTATCCAAGTTATAAATCTTTTCTTTTATAAATCTCATTTTGGAAGTGATGTCTAAAAACTACTTACAAAATCTAAATGTAGAGATGTTTCCCTGTTTATTTCTAGACATTTTATTGTTTTAGAGTTGACATTAATGTTTATGGTCCATTTTGATTTAATTTCGTGTAAGGTGTGAGTTATTTGTATGGTTCAATTCTTTGCATGTGGAGATTGAGTTGTTCCAGCACAGTTTGTTGAAAAGACTAGTTTTTTCCTGTCTTGATTTGCCTTTGCACCTTTGTAAAAATCATTTGACTATGTTAATATGAATGTATTTTTGGCTTTATATTTTGTTTCTTTCATTTATGTGCTTGCCTTATCATTGACACTATCTTATTTTGAATGCTGTAGTATAGCAGTAAGTCTTGAAAACAACTAGCATTAATCTTCCAACTTTATTTGCTTCAAAATCACATCTTTTATTTGGTTTGTAATTTCTTTAAAATTTTACAATAAACTATTAAATAACTACAAAAATGTTGCTGGAATTTTAATTGGCGTTGGATTAACTCTATAAATTAAATTGAAAAAAATGAAATTTAAATACTATTAAGCCATCCAATCAATAAGCACAGTATATTGCTTCAATTACTTATGTTATTTTCCATTTCTTTCATCAGTGTTCTGTAATTTTAAGCATATAGATTAAATATTTAAAATATATATATTTTATTTTGGTGCTATTGAAATTTTTAAAATTTCAAATTTTAATTGTTCATTGTTAGGACATAGAAATCTGATTGACTATTA
This sequence comes from Cephalopachus bancanus, assembly GCA_027257055.1. Taxonomy (NCBI): domain Eukaryota; kingdom Metazoa; phylum Chordata; class Mammalia; order Primates; family Tarsiidae; genus Cephalopachus; species Cephalopachus bancanus. The sequence continues at coordinate 6,057,190 of JAPVLO010000024.1, read as the reverse complement.
TCCATTAATCTTGCATTTAGTGACTTTGCTAAATATATTTATTGGTTTGTATTAGTTTTTTTGTTCATTCTTAGAAATTTTCTACATGAAAACAATCACATCATCTGTGAATAGAGGCTTTTGTTTCTTCTTTTTCTTTCACTTATTTTTTTGGAGTTGGAGTCTCACTCTGTTGCCCAGACTGGAGTGCAGTGGCTGCTCCCGACCACCGCAGCCTCGACCTGCTGGACTCCGGCGATCCTTCCGCCTCAGCCTTCCAAGTAGCCGGAATTACAGGCATGCGCTACCACGCCCAGCTGGTTTTTTGATTTATTGTAGCGATGAGGTCTCACTGCCCAGGCGGGTCTTGAACCCGTGGGCTCAGGCAATCCACTCACCTCAGTCTCTCAAAGGCGCGGGATTACAGGCTGAGCCACTGAGCCCGGCTTCTTTCACTTATTTTATTGCACTGGCTAGAAGTTCAAAAATGATTCGTAAGAAAGTGATGAGAAAAACATTTTTACCTTGTTCTTATTTTTAGGGGGACATATTCAATTTTCCATAATTAAGAATTATGTTAGCTGTATGTTTATTTAATTTTTTGGAAGTTCTTTATTTATGGACACTCTATTTATAGAATTTTTATGTATTTCTATATTATTCTGATAATACATGTGAGGTCAGTAATGATCTTTCCTTATCATTCCTGATACTGGTACGTGTTTTTTTTCCTCTTCTATCTTTGTTAGTCTGGTCACAGATTTCTCAATGTTATTTGCCTTTTAGAAAAAAGTCTTTGATTTTACTAATTTCACTTATTTTTCATTTATTAATGATCTCTTCCTTATTATTTCCTTTTTTTGTGCTGACTTTAGGTTTAGTTTGCTCTTATTCCTGTAGGCTTTTTTAAGTACAAACTTAGATTACTGCTTTCAGACCTATCTACTTTTTCAATATAAACATTTCAGTCTGTAAATTTTTCTCTAACCACTGTTTTTGCTGCAAACCACACATTTTGATATGGTGAATTTTCAAATTTCTCAAGTATATATCTAATTTATCTTGAGATTTTTTTTGTCCTATAGATTATTTAGAATTATGCTTTTCCATTTTCAAATATTAGATTTTCCAAAATCTTAGTGTTATTAATTTCCATATTAATTTCATTATAATCTAAAAAGATATTTTGTGCAGTTTTTATTTGACTTAATCTGGTTAGTCATTGGACTGTATTTAAGGTATGGTTATGCTCAACTTATAACAGGCTTCAAATTTTCCTGCAGTCATACCTTGTGTTTGGCATGGGAATTTGTATGCCAGAATGATGTCTCATCTGTGTGCTGTACTTTAGGTCACCTTTTCAGGCTTTTTCTTCAAAAAGATCCCTTTCCATGCTCATGTTCCACTTCTTTTGTCTCCCTGAAATATTCTGCTCTCATTGGTAATTTGTTGTATGTGAGTTTGCTCGTGGAAGGCACTGTAACAGAGTATTCTCTGATGTTCTGATTAAACTTCAGTATTAAGCAAGTACTGAATCCTGGATTCAGAAGTGTGGTCTTCTCAGTTTCTTCCTCACTCTTCTCACAGTTGTGAGTCCAGGGGAAGATATATGTATGTGTATATATATATATACACACACACACACATATATATATATATATTTTGAGTTGGAGTCTCACTCGTTGCCCAGACTGGAGTGCAGTGGCCGCTCCCGGCCACCGCAGCCTCACCTGCTGGGCTCCGGCGATCCTTCCTCCTCAGCTTTCCAGATAGCCGGAATTACAGGCGTGCGCTACCACGCCCGGCTGATTTTTTGATTTGATTTATTGTAGAGATGAGGTCTCGCTTCCCAGGCAGGTCTCGAACCTGTGGGCTCAGGCAATCCACTCACCTCAGCCTCCCAAAGGCGCGGGATTACAGACTGAGCCACCGAGCCCGGCAGATATATATTTTTTATCCCTTTGTTTCCTTTTCCAAGCTGACCTGTGTTTTCTCTAGAGCCTTCTGGAAGAAAGTCTCTCCCTTGCCATAACTGCTCTTCCTCCACAGAATGGGCATGTTCTTAAGTCTCTTACAAAACTTTCGGTATCTATTGGAGTTCATGGAAGAAAGACTGCAAGAGCAGGCTATCTCCCCCATTTTCTCTTTCCTGGGCTTCACACTGTCTTGCCAGCTCGCACTAAGCCTTCACCATTTATTTCACAGGGGTCTGGTTGTAGATTGCGTTTATGAAAGCACAATCTTTTTCCAGATTTTACACCATTGTTTTCTCTGTGAATTTAGCTCTCTGTTGGGTCTAAAGAAAACTGTAAATGTTATGTTAATATGACTTTTTCATTGTAAGGATGAAAGTGACTCTTCTTCCAGCTCATCATATCCTAGAAGTCCCCACTTATTATTTTGTTGAACTTTCTAAGAGGAGAGAGCAAGAAGAGGAGACATTCTCCTAAATGTGAAATGATTCTAGGCCTATCTTACTATATAAGATATTCTGTTTAACAAACAAAATGTCAAAAGGGTGATCAAATTCTAAGAGAAGATAATCAATATAATCTCAAAAGCCTTGCATCCTCTTCCTTAATCTGATAGAACATGCCCCATCTAGCAACAATGTCCAAAATCCCTGGGTCTTGACTCTCCAGATCAACTCTGCTCTTGGGGATATAGTGAGACACAAAAGAAGTGAGTTCCCCTTGAGGTCAAAACTGTAAAAAGTGAAACTGGCTGGGCACAGTGGCTCAAGCCTATAATCCCAACACTTTGGGAGGCGAAGGCGAGAGGATTGCCTAAAATCAGTGGTTCGAGACCAGTCTAAGCAACATAGTGAGACCTCGTCTCTACAATAAATCAAAAAATTAGTAGGGTGTGGTGATGCATGCCTGTGGTTTCAGTTACCTGGAAGACTGAGGCAGAAGGATAGCCTGAGCACAGCAGGTTGAGGTTACTGTGGCCATGAGCAGCATGCCACTGCACCCCGGCCTGGGTGACAGAGTAAGACTACAATTCAAAAAAAAGAAAAAACAGTGAAATTGATCATTATTTAATAAATTATCTGTTGTTAAAATTTTAAATGAACACACAGTTTTCTTCACTAAAAAGTTCACTTTAAATTTATTCTGGTAGGAAACAGATTTGACTTTTCATTTTGTCTTTGTCAACTTCTAGATAAATTATTTAACCTTTCTTAATCTCATTTACAAAAAATATCTGCAAATGGAGATAGTATTACAGTTTCCACTGTGCCCTGCAGTGGTGAGGACCTCACAAGTTAATACTCTTGAAAGTCATTGGACAAGTATAAAGGATTATTCAAACATGCAGTGCAATTTCTGCATTACTCTATTGCCATTGATTCTTTTGGTTTGTTTGTTGCAGCCTCAAACTGTTGGGCTTAAGTGCTCCTTCTGCTACAGTCTCCTGAGTAGTTGGGACTATAGGTATGTGCCACCACTCCCTGCTAATTTTTTTTAACTTTTGATTTTTGGTAGAGACAAAGTTTGACTATGTTCCCCAGGCTAGTCTAGAACTCCTGTCCTCAGGCAGGAGTTTCTTCTTCGACCTCCCAAAATGGTGGGATTAAATGTATGATCCGTTGCACCCAGTCTGTCACAGATCCTAACAACTACAATGGGAAGAATAGTTAATTCCAAAGCCTTGTGCAGGATCAGAATACTCTCTCTTCTGGACATTTTAAATGAGCACATCTTCTCTTGTTTTTCTCAACTCCTAGTTTGTTTTCCTCAACATCTCGTTGTCACGAAACCATTATAGCTACTCAAGAATTATCTCAGAAGTTGTCATGGAAATATTTTTGCTTCAATTATCTTCCAGTCACACACATTTTTATTGATTCAATATTTGTGTTGCCAAGTCTTTATCATCCATATGTTTCTCAGTTATCCCTATAGATTGGGTGTTTCTTTAGATCACAGTCATTCATTTTGTACTAGTTTCAATTTCAGAAGTGACATCATCAGTTCTACCTATTGGTAAGGATCTAAGGTCTTTGGCAACAGTAAAATTATTTTATTTATGCAAGCTGAAGTTCAAAAAAAATCTTATGAGCAGCTGAGATGAGAAAAGGAAGTGAAGTTAGACTCTTTGAGGTTGGAAGGAAATTTAGGGATGTTAGGCTACTCTCTTTTCCCTGTAGTGTTGGTTTTCTTCTTTCTCTGCCATCCTTGAGTCTCTTTGCTTTTCTCCATTCTTCTGTCAACCAGCTTCTACAGCAAGGTTCTTGATTTGTATTCCTTCAAAATTGGGCTGTATCCAACTCTGGCTTGCATAGTGCTGACTCTGGTCCCAATACATATTTTAGAATTTTAAGAAAGAATACTAGTATCTTATTATACATAAATGAACAGTGGTATGGAGGCTGACAAAATTCCCACAGAAATCTGAGTGACCTTGTGTCCTGACTGAAAAACAGGGCCCTGCTTTAGTTTGCTTTCATCAGTTCTTTTTTTTTTTGGAATTTTTAATTTTTAAATATGTGGGGTACAATTCAGGGTTAGGTATACAAATGTTCATTATGCAGGTACCCTTGTTGATGAGGTCTGTCCCCCCTTCCCTTAGCAGTTTCCCACTACTGCCAATACTGATATCACCCTCCCTGGCAGTTTCCCACTACTGACAAATCCTTTCTTACAGTATTATGATAGTTGCTCAAGGTCAGCTTATGACTTATGAGTGAGAACATGTGATACTCGGTTCTTTGTTTCTGTGATAGATCACTCAGTATTATAGCCTCTAAATCCATCCATGCTGCTGCGAAGTTCATAATTTTTTCCTTCTTTATGGTTACATAATATTCCATCGTGTATATGTACCACATTTTCTTTTTATCCAGTCCTCTTTCAATGGACAGCACGGTTGATTCCATGTTTTTGCTATTATGTATAGTGCTGCAATAAACATGTGTGTGCAGGTATCTTTTCCATAGAGCAGTTTGAGTTTCTCCGGTATATTACCAGTAGGGGGATTGCAGGGTCATATAGAAGGTCAATTTTTAGATCTTTTAGGAAATCATACATTCATTTTCTTTCCCTTGATGTGTTGGAGAAAGCTCAAATCCCAAATTTTTCTTGAAAAATGAAAAGTGCATTTTTAATTGTGCTAGGTTTTATGTGAGAAAAACTTTAGTAAAAAGCATACTTTATGTACAAAAAATTATAATAAAAAAAGTAGGAGCAATAAAAATGCTGCTAGCTTTCTCCAGTTTGTTTATCAAGTAAAGGAGATTGTGCATATACTTGACTGAGTGTGAAGTAACAAGCTTGTTAGTAAATGCTATTTTATTGGCCACTAAGTTAATTTCTATTTATTGTTAATCTTTAGGGGTATCAGAATTATTTATTTTTTATTCAATTATTAATTATTTTTATTGTTAGTAAGAAACTAAGTTCAAGCAGATACATTTGGGATCATCTTAGACTTTCTTGTTGGAGTTGAATTGTTTTGGTGAAGAAATAAAATATTATACTATTTTCCTAGAAGTTAGAGAACTAATTATATAGAATTGATTTTAATAGTAACTTCATATGTTTTTACTAAAACAACTATTAAATATCTTTTGAGTATTTTATTTTATCATCATAACTAATTTGTGAAATATGCTGTGTTTATAATTTTTCTTATTTAAATAATTGTAAACTGAGGCTAAAAGCATTGAAAGTCTTACCCATGGTTCTATATATAGGATTGGGAATCACCGAACTTTTGTGTGTTTTCTACAATAAAGTGCTGTCTCCTTGTAGCTATCAGTTTAGATATATCTACATATGTAATGAGTTTTATTAATTTACAAATGCTGTATATAGTAGTAGTTGTGCTTGTTTTCATATATAAAATATTTGTTTGTTAATGAAAATGTACATAATAGTGTAAAAAATGTTTCTTGTAATTTTTTCATTTCCTCCTTTAGAAAGCCTCCTGATCATGTATATTATCATTTTGTAAAAAAACAAACAAACAAAACTTCTTTTGTTAAAGACATTGGTGGGCCTTGTGTGCCAAAGTCCATAAGACCTGAAGTATTAAACCACCTCTAAGTAAACATACTGCTAAAAAATATGCTCTACAATTCTAATTTTGTACAAATAATGCGTTGAGGATTGCAGTGTGTTAGAATAGGAGGCATTGTAGATATATAATTTCTGGCAGCTACTTTTGAATTCTATCTCTCCCAACATTCATGGCCAGCATCAAAGAAACAGCATAAAGTCTCCTCTTTGTCAAGTTCTATGGACAGTGTTGAGTACTATGCTTACTTCCTGAAGCTTGTAAAGTTAAGAACACTGTGATGTTGCAACAAATCAAAGATCCTAAAGTCTTATCCATAATAGCAAGACGATCAGGATCTTAAGATCCTGAGATAATAAGAGAATAATCCATCTAGCCACTACTTTACTTTCTTACGCTAACAGGATTTTATTATTTTAAGAACTTTTGCCCAGGGATAAAAGTTGCAAATACGGTTTTGCTTATTTCAGGTTTACTTTCTGAAAATTCAAGCATCTGAACAATAGATTTCTCTTTCAATAGTTCTCTTAACAGGGATCATCAAACTACTTTTTCCTCTTCAAGTTTCCTTTCAAATCCTCACCTCTGTGTGTTCACTAATCTTAAACTATCACATCACAACCTAAACCTATCTGCTATCTGTCCCTCATCATTAAAAGATCTGCCTTTAAACTAGATCCCCCAACTTACAGATGTCTTAACTTTGTTGTCTCCATCCAAAATGCTTCTAAGATTCTCTCAAGGTAGTTCTCTCTTTCCACAGTAAACAATAAAATTGGTGTTGATTGATTAACAAATTATTTTTGTGATCACTTTGGAAAGGTTAAGTAGACACTGAGAGTGGTACATAGATGGAGGTTAAAAAAAAATACACTCTTCTAGACATCTGTGTATGTTTTCCTTTAAGCCTTTCTTCTCACTGAGCAGGTCCTAGTCTCAACTTGTCTTTACGCTCCTTTTTCAGCAGCTCTTCTCTTATTGCACCCTGCATATACTTTACTCCTGCATCCATTATAGGGTCAGGTGGCGGCCTCATATTGTCCCCTCCCCACATCGCTATCTCCCATTGCGCATAGCACAGGCTTGACCACATCAAGACTGTGTCCGTTAGGAAAGCAGCACAAAAAATAATTAATGTAGAGCTGTGAATGGTTGATAGAGTAACTGTCATCTTTTCTCAGAGATAATCTCTGTGAAGATGTTTCTAGTGAGGGTGGAATTAAAGAAGATACAAAAAGTACATTTTTAGGAACTTCTTTTTTTCCACATATATGTTTCCAATCCTATTTCCATGTGAAGTTTTAGCTTTGCAGACTGCTAGGGCCAAAATACAAGAATTTTTTCATGGGTATGTGTTTTGCCTTTAATTCCTTCTCATAAATCAAATGATAAGCTTACTTAAAATTCTCAGAAAAAAATTTTTTTTCTTCTCTCACTAAGAATTAGACACATGTTCAGATATACTGTAGCCATGATTATTGAATTTTTCACTGAAACATAGTGTGAATGGGAAAAAGCTATCACCAAAGCAAGAATTATTTGTATCCAATAGATTGAATGCTAATGTGATTTTTAATTTTAAATGAACTCATTTGTTACACATATCTATACTACAAATAACAAATATTCAAATAACTATCAAGTTTGTGTTACAGAACTATCTATAGAGAACCAAATACTGACCTGCTAGTATTCAAAGAAGAGACTATCATACAATTGTTTTTCTATCATTACTTATCCTTCTCACTATTATATCTCAAGTGAGGTTTCAATTATGCTACAACTGTTAGGCATTTATTATTTTTCTTTCTCTCTCTCTCTCTCTTTCTGGCCACACACACAAGCACACATCTCCCATGTGCGTGGACACACCCATACGCACACATCCCAGTGTTGCTTCTCCACACAGACCCAATTCCCCTAGCTTTGCTAAGCCATGATAATGTTTTTTGGTTCTTTATTTCATTGTGCATTGCTTTGGTTAATGCTAGCAGTAGCAAGTCATCCCTTGGATCTTGATATTATGCTGTTTGCTGGACTCTTTCAGCATCTCTAGCAGAAGGAAAGTCCAAAAGACCTTTTTGTTCACTTACGTCTGTGGCTAAGATGTCCTTAGAAAATAGAGTCTGCTGGATGGTAGTAAAAGGAGTTTAATTTCCATATGGGCTGTATATGTGTATGTGTGTGTACATTCATTCCTTATCCCTGATGAAAACTCTCTCCTTGGCCAAACTTTAGTCAGGCTTCTCTGAGACCTTTTTTCAATTAGATCTCATTTTTGGATTCTGTCTTCAACCTTCATAACTCAATCTTAACAAACATTTTGCTAAGTTAGTTTAAAGTGGATCCCCCACCCTTGATATCTGATCAAATTCTTCATTCTTCACCCTTGATCTTTGACGTCCTTGACGTGCCTTCAGCAAGAACCAAAAATCTGTTTAGCAAAAGTTTCCCCAATATTGATGTCTCTTCTTAATATTTTTTAAATCCAGTGATTCCTTCATTCTGTTCATTGGCTGCAAATCCCCAACTGTCTTTGCTGTATTTGGAGAGTTGAACCCCATTTCTCTTCCCTATTGTGATAGTCTTGGTGCCTATCACCAAAGTCCTAAATGACGCCTCCTTCTTTAACAAATGTCATAATATATTTTTTTCATACTCCCATTATTAATTTTAGGTCAAGTTCTATACCCTATAACAAGACATCCAGAACTGGAAATTTCATCTTGTAGAATTTTCAGAGATAAGTGTCTTCTGGTAGTTGTTGTGTATTTTCTCTTTGGAGTTTGCACACAAACTTAGAGACATTGATATTGCATGCATATTCAATTTTTGCAGAACTACAGTTAACATAAATGTGGGGAGGGAATAGATACAATGATTTCCCAACTTCTGAAGATTTAAATAGGTCTCCTGTCTCCCCTTTTGGAGAGGTCTTATAGGTGTGACACATTGGGAGAATGTTTGAGTCACAGAATAAGAACTGAAGAACATTTAATGATTCTAAAGAGAGAGTGGAAAAGAGTTGAGGGATAAAGCAGACAATACACCAGGGTGTGGGGACCGAATTCCACAATTAAAACATGAAGAAAGTGCTCTCACTGCTGTCCAGAACATAATCTTTTACTAACTCTTTTGTTTTCCTTCTTCTTTCCTTTTCTTTTCCCTTGCTTTTTATTTTACCTCCTTCAGAGACAATTAACCAATTATACATGCTGCAATTTGTAGCTCTCCCTCTACTCTGATAAGTATTTTATATGTATTAATTTAATAATCTTCAATACAGTGCTCAGAAGTTAATAGTCTTATACTCCTTTTATAGATGAAAAATCTCACATATATAGAGATTAAGTGACTTCTTCACAGTCACATAGCTAAAAAGTGGCAAAGTCAAAATTTAAGCTCAGTCCTACTTACTTGGTATATTACCAGTGCTTTTCAAGATTTAATGTGCATAACAAATTACCTTGGGATCTTGTTAAATTGCAAATCTGAACCCAGGGGCACCAGACTGGGACCTGAGATTCTGCATTTCTGGGTATGCTGTCGCTACAATTTTCTGGGTGATGGTTTGAGTAGCATTTGATGGTCATTAATTTGGTGGTGGAAAGTGTTCACAGAACATATGTTTACTCATAATTTTACCTCATTATTTTGATATTTTTCCATAATTCTGCAGATTAATTTATCCCCAAATTTTTAATTTTGCCCAAAGCTTAGATCTTTTTGATATCGGTAGAATTTCCCCAGCAAATTTTTTCTCAAGGGCTTTGTTCAAACAGAAATCTCAAATGCAGCAATTTTTGACTTCAGTCCATCCATCAAATTTCTCATACCACTAATCATTTTTTTTCTCCGCCTCCTCTGAACTCCTTTCAATTTATCTAGATATTTTGGGCGCCAAGAAGCACAAAACTGAATGCTGTATTCCAGGTGCAGGCCCATCATTCATATGGAAAATACTATCACATCACATCTCTCCCTCCTAAGACACAAGCGATACAATCTCTCTCAGTATTAAGTCCAAAAGAACCCTGTGTGATTTTGTGACTGAGCTATATTGAAGATTTCTATCTAATTTGACATTGTAATTTACAGCCTCAAATATCTGTGCTTCTTCAAAAGAACTAATTTACATCTTTGAAGCTGGATGACATGTTTTTTCATATATTGTGCATATTTCATCCTTTTTGTTGTTGTTACTGATGTTAGCACATAGCAATCTCTATTTTTTAATTTGAGTTGGCTGATAGTGGGGAGCCTTTTCCATATCGTTTATAAATTGTGAACTACTAAGGCAGAAACATACTTCATATTCCAAACGCCTCTGGATTGAAAGGATGGATCTCTAGGGTTAGGATATTCAATTGGTTATGAGTATAAGACAAGGTGCCATGGATTTTATTTTGGGAGGCTTTGTGAGAAAAGTCCAACAGTAACTAATTGCTGATTAATTAGTTAAAGCATTTGAACTTCTGTATATTGAAAATTTTCATTTTCAATAATTCCCTTTTATCCCCTGTCATTGTGCTTGTGGTAGCTTTAGCTGCCTAGAAATGTTCTTTTTAAAATATTTTAATCTGATCCCAAGTGATTCAGAAGGAAAAACACTGATTTATGCATATATCAGGAGTGTCTAAGTGAGGACCTTTTCTAAGCACTGTCTCCTATTTAAGAAACAGAAGTACCGACATGTAAGAAGCTTGTGTTTATTCAGTTCAGAATTAAGGCTTGGTAAATTGCACTTTGCAATGATAACTCCTTAGAAGTATACTAAAACTACTCAATAAAGACAGGAAAATCCTGCCTAGGAAGATCTAGTCTAGTGTGTGTGTGTGTGTGTGTGTGTGTGTGTGTGTGTGTGTGTGTGTGTGTGTGTGGAGAGAGAGAGAGAGAGAGAGAGAGAGAGAGAGAGAGAGAGAGAGAGAGAGAAAGCTAGAGGCAAATTTGATTTTTTTCCTGATTTATTCCTAATCACAATTTTATGTCATAAAATTCTTTGAGTAAATACATGTTAAGGACCTACTATGAGTTAGTGACTGACTAAGCATCAAAAGGGGAAAGTTGAAAAACATGCTGTTTATACTTGGATTTCACAATTATCAGGGGAGATAAATTTCTACACACCAAGTAGTTTTCAACTCTATTATAGTCCTAACTTCATTTTATTACTTTGTGCAAAGGGTAACAATGCCTTATTCTTGGAGGAATGGGTAGTTCCTAGAAAGATCAGCTGTGGATAAATTTGAACGGGGTCTTGAAGACTAAACAAGGATTTTTTTTTGTTAAATACGGGTAGATAAGAAAAGTTACTAACTTTTGGGTTGGGGGCTCTGTAGGGCAATTCCAATGAAGTTTATTTTTTTGTAAAGTCCAGATAATAATTTGAACTTCCATATATTACAAAATTTATAGAAAGCTTTAATATAATGAAGCAATGTTTCACTGGAAAAAGCACATTTAGAATAAAGATGTTTGCATGTATGTTATTCCTCCCAAATAAATAGATTCTTCATAGTTGCAACTGACTTCTACTTTTTAATTGCCAAGTTACATTTTTAAAAATATTTTTTATTCAAAATGGGCATAAAGGAATGCTTGCCAATCAACATTGTATAGTGGAGTGAAGTGGATTGTATGTCAATAATGCATTTTTCCTTTATTGCTGGATGTTCTGTTAGTTTTCACACACAGTTTCCATCAGTATAACTTTAAGTGTCTAAAATTATATGTCATGTGACATGGATTTGGGTGTCTATGACACCTATACAGTGTCTCCAAGTTCTATCAGCTATTTGAATACTTGTGCTCTCTTTCTGATTTTCTTTTTTATAGATTCATTTTAAATAACAATCATGTGAAATTTTGAAAAGTAGTCATAGCAATAATAATAGCTAATATTTATTGGATGCGTACTATGTTAGGTACTATGATAAATGCTTTACACAGCATAACATTTGATCCGCACAAAAACCTCATGAGGTGGGTATTATTGTAAATTTATTTTATTGATGAGAAACTAAGGCTAAGGGATGTTAAGAAAATTGTCAGGGACTATTTATTATGGAGCTAAAGAAAGATTGCAGTCTCCACTTTACTGACTCTAGAAATTATGTGTTTAACTTATTCACTAAATTTTTATGTGTATGTTCAAATCCATATGCCATGAGAATAATGAAATAGTCCTATGTAGCATCAAGTTGATACTAAATGAACTTATACATGTCATATAGAAGAAATGGAAGATACTATTATGATTCCCTACAACCAAGAGTACCTAAGTTAGTAGGTTAATACTTTTATATTTATAACTAAAATTATAACTAAAATACAATACTCTGCTAAATGATATATCAGAGAAATTAATATTAATGAAGAATACAGTAGAGAGATTGATTTTAACTAGGGGACTCTGGGATGATTTCCAAAGACATATGCTGAAATGAGATTTAGGAGATATTTAAATCTTTAGCAGGTGTGGGTCGGGGAAGGGATGTGGCAACTGGCAAACAATTAAAGACTATTAGTCCAGAAAATGGAGGACATGTTTAGAGAACTGCAGGCAAACTAGATAACCAACCATAGGAAACACAGATAGGAGAAGGGACATTGACATGTGGGAACTGAGATGGAAAAGTTAAGCTGAGGATGAATCTAAGCAGAGTTAATTAAACTTTATTTGGTAGAAAATTGAGGCCATCAAAAGTTTTGAATTGTCATGTGACAGGATCAGATTATGTTTTAGGAGGCCATATGGTTAATAAATATGAATTGTAGTTAAGACAGGTGCAGAGAGTCCTATCAAATCAAAAGAGGAAATGAGTTACTACAGGACTGTTTATGCTGTTGCCAGGAAGGATAGTGCTTATACTCACTCGTGGCTACTCTAAAGTTAGGCAGCAATGTATGCTGTAAATTTCAAATATGTCTTATTTATAGTATAGGAAGAATTTGAATGATTGGTTTATTATCCAAAACAGTCTCTATCTAGGATACCACATATTCTTTTATTTGAGACTTAGAAGGTTATATAATATCAGCTAGTACAAAGTTTCTGAATTTCATATAGCATCTTTTTAAATTTATTTTTATTCTAAACATTTTAACAAAACATTACTATTTGAACTCCTGGTGTTTTGAAAGACTGTCATGTCAAGCAAATCATAATATAACTAGAAGAATTTAAAATGGAAAAATAAGCCTGAAGAATTTTTTAAACATGAATAGAACAAGACCCTTTCCTTTAAATTTTTTAGAAATTAATTCTTTTCTTGAGAAAGGGATGGATTAGATGACTTATTGAGTCATTTTCAAACTTTAGTTTCCATGGATATGTGATTTATACACAAGAAAAATTGTTTTATCTTCTGACTGATGGTCCTTCTAATCACTGTTTTTCCCCCTGCCACCAAAAATAAGATTTCTTCCAAAATAAAAATGTTTCAAGCAGACTTTTTGGCTCTGTAAATCTCTAGTGATAAATACAGCCCTCAAGATTACTGCTCGGGATGGTAAATCACCCAAAGTTGAATTTATAGAATTTTAGAGATAGGTTTTGCTCAGCCCCCTTAGGGTATTGAACAATTGCAAGTATTGGCTAGAAATTTTAAAAATTATTTTATTGAAAATGATTACCAAAATAAAAATGGGATAACAAAAGTAATAATAATCAACTGTAAAAATGGTCATACTAATTTGATAATTATACCAGTTAGTATTCTCCAAAGAAATAGAACCAATAGGACCTGTCTCATCATATATCTGTCTATCATCTATCTAGCTTTATTTTAAGAAATAGGCTCACATGATCGTGATCGTGGAGCTTGCAAATCTGAAAATTGTGCGACCAGGTTGGCAGGTTTGGAAACACAGGTAAAAACTGATGTTGCAGAGGCAATCCTGAAACCCATATGACAGGTTGGCAGACTGGGAACTCAGACAGGATTTCTATATTACAGTTGAGGCAGAATTCCTTCTTCTTTGAGTAACCAGTTTTTGCTCTTTAGGCATTCAACTAACTGGATGAGATCCAACCATATTATTGAGGGTAATGTCCTTTAGATACAGTCAATTGATTGTAAATGTTAATCATACCTACACAATACTTTGACAGCACATCTATGTTAGTGTTTGACCAAACAACTGGGCAACTTAACCTAGAGAAGTTAACACATAAAGTAAGCCATCACGATATCAAATAAAATACACTCTTCAAAATAAGAAATATAATTACTGAAATTTTAAAAAGTTGTAAAGGAATTACCAGCAGCATAGACACAGTTACATTGAGAATTACTATAATGAAAGATACAAAATACAGCTATCTGAGGACTCAGAAAACTCCAAGAGCAGATGGGTTCAGAGGAGAATCATATCAATTATACAGAATCTCTTACATTTCTCATTCCACCTTGTTGTTCTGACACCAAAACAAAATATCTTATGAGGGAAAAAAAACTACTGGTGAATAGCTCCCATAAACATATGCAACAAAATATTAGTAAATCAATTTCAGCTGAATATAAAAAGAATATTAGTCATAACCAAGGCTAGTTTAGTATTTAAAATTAGTCAATGATTCACCATTGAAAGACTAAAAAAGAAAGGTCACATGATCATATCAGCAGATCAGAAATGCATTTTAAACAGTTCAACATCCTTTATAATAAAAACTTTCAGAAAGCTAGGAATCAACCGAATTTTTCTTAACTCGATAAATGGCATTGTATTCATTTTCTGTGACTGCTGAAACAAATTAACACAAAGCTACTGTCTTAAAACAATTTAATTTTATTATGTTACGGTTCTGGCAATTTAGTAGTCCAAAATGCATGTCACTGGACTAAAATTAAGGTATTGTCAGGGCTGCTTTTCTTTTTGGATGTTTAGATTAGAATTCTTTTTATTTTATTTTGTTTTCAACTTCTAAAAATTGCCTGCAGTCCTGGCTGCAGCTTCAAAGATATCAATGACCAGTTGAGTCTGTCTCATGCTGTATTACTCTAGGACTGAATTTTTGCCTCTTTCTCATGCTGTGTTACTCTAGGACTGAATTTTTGCCTCTTTCTTTCACATTTAAATAACCCTAAACCTACCTGGATAATTCAGGATACTCTGTTTATTCTTATTAAAGTCAGTTGATTAGCAAAGCTCATGTCATCTTCAACCTTAAATCCTCCTTGCCATATAACATAAGATATTCATAGGGTCCAGGCATTAAAATGTAGACAGATTTGGAAGACATTATTCTGTTCATCACAAGCATATCAAAATTCCTGTAGCTGCTTTCTCATTAATAATCTAAGTACTTTTCTTTTAATTCTCTCATTTTGAGAGGAGTGTTTTCTGTGCTCCCTTAGCATTTCTATCTCAATGTTTATCTTACTGTAATATGTTGTTGCTGGTTTGTTTTCTGTCCTACTAGACCTCAGATGTTATTCAATAATATATGCAGATCACTAGACCTCAGATGTTATTCAATAATATATGCAGATCAGTGCCTGGCACATAAGGAATTCTTAATAAATAAAAACTGCAGAAAGCAACATCCATAAATGATGCATGCCTTAAGAAAAGTATTATTACGATGTGTTCCTTTCTTAGCTGATTTCATGCCTGTATTCTCCTAAATACTAAAAGAAGGCTTATGAGAGAAATAAGGCAAGCATAAATAAAATTACAAAAGATATGAACAATATGGTCAATCACCTTCACCTAACTGACACTGTGGAATACTACAACCAACAATTGCAGAATATATATTCTTTCTAAGTACACATAGAATATTCACCAAGATAAACTGTATATTGAGCCATAAAAAACAAAACTAAATAAATCCCTAAAGATTGATTTTTTTAGTAGTTAAAAAATGAATAATTTATTAGTAATTAATAAAACAAAATCTAATCTTTGTTATGGGCTAAAGAAAATGGAACTGACTATAAAATGACTACTTCATGACCTTGAATGGTTAATGATTATCAATAATTTTAATGAAAACTATGTGTGGAGACATCTTTAGCAATATAAACACCATTACCAAGTTATCATTTGATAAATCCTATAAAACACTAGTAGTATACTCCATACTCCCTCGAAATCAGTGAGAGGACAAGTTCTCTGCATCTACCTTAAATTGTGCTAACAATTAGATTTTTCTGCTGTCCTGTTTAAAATGTAAGACTGAGTCTGACAAAAATAATGTGGATTATAAGTCACAATCTTAAATTTTAATGCAACTGAATATTTTGCCTTTAATAACTCACAGTCTCTCTATCAGCCTGTCTCAGATGTGAAATGAGAAACTAGACCAGCAAAACATTTTACAACTGGCTTACATGGAACTAAACAAGCATTTATTAAAAAATAAAGAGATAATTTGGAAAATGCTTAAAAAAAAAAGAAGGCTTAGTTTCCTGCTGTCTCTGCACTATTCGGGCACACAGAACATACTTATTGATGCAGGAAAAACACTTACTTGCTATTATGCTTTCTTTCCAATGGTCCCATATATGGGACCTGAGAACAGGTAGCAAGTTTAGAAATTCTTCAAAGGTCAAGATAAGGAGAAAAATAAAACAGGTTGAGAGATATAATATGATTAATAAAGAAAAACTGAAGTACAAACATTTCACTATGTACGAAATACTGTTCATACCTAAGATTTTTTCAGCGGCTTATATTTACTCAGCGACTGCACGATTGTTTTTAAGACGACTAAATGTTGTAAAGAAATCACTCAATTTAATAAAATTGGTTTGCATGTGTAAGCCCAAATTTTGATCATATGCATTGATATTGCAAGGAGATCAATTTGGGGAAAATTTTTTGAGCATTAGTTTTAACATTAGTTTGTTAGAATGAATGCTTATATTTTTGAACACGTTAAAGATTATTATTTTCTAATATTTAATATATAAAAATGTATTCAGTGTATATGAATAATATGATGAAAAATTGGAAAGTAAAATTCTAAATGTCACCAACCAACCTAAGAACCAAAATTCTACCAAAACAGATTCATCTGTCTCTGTGTTTCTTCTTCATTCTATATCTCTGGCTATTCACCTCTAGTAACATGTATTCTGAATTTTTAATAATAACCAAGTCAGTCCTATCTTTCTTTTCAATGCTTATAACTTTTCTTTCTTTTTCTTGTCTAGCTGCTTTAGCTAGCATATCCTGTCTTTTACATTTTTTTCTTTTTTATATTTTTTTAAAGAGGATACTTCTAAACTTTCATTGCTCAAGTTAATGTTTTTTATAGAATTTTGGTAGAATTTACTTATTAAGCTAAGAAATTTCCTGTTTCACAAGACTTTTTAAAAACTAGAAAATACTGTTGAATTTTATAACAAATTTGCCTATATCTATTTTAAATGATTATATGATTTACTCATTCAATATAAATGGATTGTATTACTTACTGGTTATATCATTTAATATTTAGGTGATAGGTGCACTAGAAGCCCAATCCCCATCATTATGCAATATACCCATGTAACAAACATGCATAGGTACCCTCTGAAATTGAAAGAAAAAAAAAGACCCTGTATCTATCTGAATAATTCAGGCTAATTTTAAAATTATTATTAGATAATGTTTGCAATACTTGGAAAAACTCAGCTTGTATTTTGTTTATGCTTTTTGTTTTTGGACTTGATTCTTTTCTCTTGAGACCACCCTTCCCAACCCCTTCACCACAGGGTAAGTAGAATAAGACAAATTTTGGCACTTCATTTGCAAGCTGTTTGATGTTATAATATGACTTAATGCTCTAAATCTCAATTTTCCTCTTTTAAAATAAGAACAAAACTATCAACCTAAAGAGTATATTGAAGATTAAATCCTCACAAAGCATTTAATTAATGTCTAGATCTTCATTTCCCATCCCAAGGATCCTTCAAGGCTCATCCTCAAATGCCACCTGCTCCCTGAACTCTTTCCTGATCCAAATGGATGGATGTAATCCTTTTATTTTTTTTAACTTTAGCAACATTTTGCATGCTCCATTTTTTGTATTTGTATTCTGACCTATAATTTAATTATTTGTTTTCTGACTTAACGTCCCTGTACATTCTCTGCTCATTGAAAGAAGGGACTGGAAGGAACTGTTTTATTTTAATATCCTTTTACAGCTGTTAGTAAAGTATTATGGGTTGAATTTGGTTTCCCTCCAAAATGTATTATGCTGAAGCCCTCACTCCCACTCCAGTACCTCAGAACATGCCTCTATTTAGAGATAGGGCTTAAAAGAGACAATTAAATTAAAATGTGACTGTTAAATTGGGCACTAATTAATTGTGAATGTCGTTCTTATAAAAACAAGTTAGGATACACAGAGACACCAGGCATGTGCATGTAATGAGGCAACAGGAGGGCAGCCCACATGCAAGCTAAGGAGAGAGGCCTCAAAGGAAACCCGCTTTGCTGGAATCTTCATCTTGGACTTCCAGCCTCTAGATTATAAAAAAATAAAGTTCTGTTTTTTAAGGCACTCAATCTGTGATATTTTGTTATGATAACTGTAGCAAACATACAAAAAGTATCCAATAAATTTTTTTTTTTTGAGTTGGAGTCTCACTCTGTCGCTCAGACTGGAGTGCAGTGGCTGCTTCCAGCCACTGCAGCCTCGACCTGCTGGGCTCCGGGGATCCTTCTGCCTCAGCCTTCTGAGTAGCCGAAACTACAGGTGTGCACTACCACGCCCGGCTCATTTTTGATTTATTGTAGAGATGAGGTCTCGCCAAGTTGCCCCGGCAGGTCTCGAAGCTGTGGGCTCAGGCAATCCACTCACCTCGGCCTCCCAAAGCGCGGGATTACAGGCTGAGTCACCGAGCCCGGCTAATATTTTTATACTTAAATTGTTCTATGATATAGAAAGATGGCATGAGTGTGCCAACACGATCCTAATCCTGTCTTAGAGTCATGTGTGTATATTTGCTGACCACTTAACTTAGCTGGAAGTTGGTGGGGCTAGGTAGTATGAAAAATAGGGTCAGCACGTTAGAAGATCCCTGTCCTTTATAATGCTGAGAATGTTTTGATTATGAGAGTCTCTCATCATAGGAAAATAGTGTTTTATCTCTCTCAGTAATTACTATTTTAACATTTTATATTCATTAAACTGATATTTCCTGAAGGCATATCTGAATTTGGCTTTCCAAATGAAGAAAATTAAACTTTAACGCCAGTTATTGAGAAATCATTTCACATCTGTGCTGAGCAATTCTTCAGAAAAGAAACTATTGAGGAATTATGTTTGTGTGTGCATTGTGGGACACGCAAGGGTGATATTACACTAGATTATTCTTGTCCTTGAAGAGGCTACAATGTGATTTGAGGAGGAAAAAAAAAGTAAAAATGAAAACCTTATCTCTATTAGGTGTTTTGAGCAGAAAGTCCCAAATTTTATGTCTTATCACAGAACATAGCACAAAATAAAGTTGTTTGCATACCAGATCAGAAAGCTCAGAGCTGGGGAATGATCCAGAAACCTTCCCTACATGTCCTTAAGAGTCTTAACTTGGTCTTACATTTCTTCTTTGCATAACATAACACAGCTAGTGATAAATGCTTAGTGCATTCTTATTGAAATGAATGATACCGAATTAAGGTGGAGAAATCCGATGCATACTCATATAGTTTTTTTTTTTTTTCTGTCTAATACTGGAAGAACATTTTTTGAGGCCTCTGAATCACAGGACAGACTTGTTATCCTTACACAATTGGCAACACTATTTTTCAAAGTGGCCAAATAAGTCATTGTCAAGAGTGTATACTATAGCAAAAACTTGAGTGTGAGAGTGATGATAAATCTAGAGTAAATGTAAATAAAGCTGAAGTGGCTCTTAGGACTTTGGCATGCCCTGTTCAGATAATCATTTTTCATGCTCTGATTCAAATTCCCACCTGCACTCAAGTGAGTGAATGCTCCAATTGATGTTTGACAGAAAAGGATAAAGAAAGAGAAGATGAAATAGTCTCATTACCTCAGATACTAAGTAAATTGATTCTTCAACTTAAATGTTTAAATTTTTATGAATTATTTTCTGTTCTTAGAGTATTAGCTCTTTGCTCCAGTCATTATGTTGTCCTATTTTTGTCATCATTATAATAAAAATAATGCCCATACAAGCAGGTTACCAGACTGCTTGTGAAGAGTGACCTATTTTTTATTATTGTCTGAATTTCAATATCACCAAAGGTAACAATCTGAGTCTTTAAATTGACAGATATTTAACCTGGAGTTTCCTTAGAGAATAACATCTTATTTAAAAAAAGAAGACACATGAATTGTTCAAGGATAATTGACTTGCTTTTTTTTTTGTATTGTCACCTTCTTTTTTCTTTTCAGAATTAGTTTCATTTATTATTTCCATTTGTCGTGTGGAGGTCATAACTTTGAAAAAATAAGTAAATGACTAGAACCAACATGGTTAGGATATTGATTATTGATTTTATTGGGATAAATGACTGATAAGAACACATTGTTATGCTGCAACAATCTGAAAATTTCTGTCTTAAAGACAATTACATATGTTGAGTGGGTTTAATTTGTTACTCTATATAAAAAAAGGAAAAATATTTTAAGTGATTTGTTGGAATGAAAACATAACTTTTTCCTTGAAGCATTTTGGTGCCCAGAAGTAAAGATTTTTAATGTCGTCTTTTTTGCCTGTCTAATCATCCTACAGGTCTGATAAGTTGTCATCAGGACTCTAGCAACTTTCCGCAGAGCCTTTTCCTTGCATTGGTCTTTTTAAGTCTATGCCTGGCCAGAATGTGAAAATTAAGCACATATAGTTTTTCTCACAGATACAAAGTGTTATATATTATAGCTATATGATAATTTGATTAATTCTCACCTTCTTGATGGATATGTAGATTTTTAAAAATTCCCACTGGAAATAATTAACCTTGTCCATTCCACTTTTATATTTTGTAGAATCGATTTCCTAAAGGTAGTTTGCTATTCTAAAGTGTGTGTGTGTGTGTGTGTGTGTGTGTGTGTGTGTGTGTGTGTGTGAAACAATTTGAAATTAAGAGAAAAGTTGCAAATACAAAGAGTTTAGAGTAAGTCTGAGATTATGTCTGTGTTTAAATACTTCAGTCTATATGCCCTACAAGCAAGGTCATCCTCCTTACATACCAAAACATACCAATCAGTATCAATAAATTAACACTGAATTAACATTGATTCACACTACTAATCCTGACTGAAGTTTTGCCAGATGTCACAATAATGTTCTTCATCTCAAAAAGATCTAGTCCACAATCATACTATGAACTTAATTATTTTTTAAACCTTTCCTCATTTTTGAATAGTTCCTAAGTAATTTATTGACAGTTATGAAGTTTCAAGTTCATTAGGCAGTCAACATTTCTGCACAAGCTGAACAATATTGAATGTTAACATTTGAAAGGTGTTTTTTCATAAGTGAATATAAAGTGATATATCTGTTGTTTTATTTGCATTTTATTGGCTACTAGTGAGATTGAGCATGTTTTCTTAAGTGCTGGTAATTTGCATTTCCTCTTATCTATTTTTCTGTAAGACTATTGCTATTTAATATTTTGTAAGCACTTAAAAAACTAATCATATATGCAGCAAAAATAAAAAAGAATCATATATGTTGCAAAAATTATCTGTATTTTTCTCTAGACTTGATATATGGTGTAATATTATAATTAAAAATATGTTATCAATTAAATATATCAATTTCTCCTCTTATATTAGTATCTTGCTAAAGAACCCTTTATCCAAAGGTTTAAAATTATTCTTACTCATTATTTTAATAGTTTAACTTTTAAAAAATTAGATTTTATTCTGTGTAGAAATTAGTATTATATGATATGTAGCAATATCTGTTTTTGGTTATTTTAGAGAATTAGCTAATTATGCCAATACTATTTATTAAATAAAGAATCTATTTCTTTCTAAATTAAGGTGTTACTTGTCATATATTATGTTTTCCATATATACTACCTCTATTTCTGGATTACGGTTTCATTTCATTGACCTACTTGCCAATCTGTGTTTACATTTTTATTGTGGTAAATTTACAGTACATTTCAATTATCTTGCATGGCAAGTCATCATTGTTTTTTTTTTTTTTTTTTTTTTTTTTGGTGTGCAATCCCACTCTGTCGCCCAGGCTAGAGTGCAGTGGCACGCTTACAGCCACCCCAGCGTTAATCTGCTGGGCTGTGATGATCCTTCCGCCTCAGCCTTCTAAGTAGCTGGAACTACAGGTGGGCGCTACCACGCCTGGCTAATTTTTGATTTATTGTAGAGATGAGGTCTCGCCAAGTTGCCCAGCCTTATCTCGAATCTGCAGGCTCAGGCAATCCACTCGCCTCGCCCTCCCAAAAGCTGAGATTACAGGCTGAGACACGTAGCCCGGTCCACAAGTCATCTTTTATGATTCTCTTTTATTTTCGATTTTGGGTAACTTTTACTCATTCAGCTTTCCATATTAATTAAAAATATAATAGTGGTTATAGCAACTATACTGATATAGGGTTTTAAATTAGAATTAAATTAGATCTATATATCATTTTAGGAACGATTACATTTTAAAGATATTGTATATGTCATCATTTCTATTCTTTGGCTTTGAATACCATTTTATGATGGTGAGACGACTCACTTATTCTCTTTTCTTGTTGCATATTTGTACAGTGATTTATTTTCCACTTTTCTTTTAAATTCATTTAAATGTATTTCCTGTATATATCTGGTAGCTGCATTTTGTTTGGGTATCTAACCTATCATAAGGGAATTGCCATTAGCCATGTTAAACAATATTTTTTTAAAAAATTAAAGCCATCTTAGGAATTCCAAATTTTACATCCTGATGGAAGAAAAATTAAATTATCATTATTATAGCTATATAAGATTAATATTTATTCTTTTCCTGTTAATGTTAAAATTAGAAATCAGAGCAACCTTCAAAAAGTTCACCAGGAGTACCATGAGGAGGCAACTGATATTTCTGTATGATTTTGTCTGTCTGTGGAATCTTGTTTACTTCTTGGGCTCTTATATGTAAAAACGCTTTCAATTTGCCTCTTTTAAGTTTGTAAACATCACAGTAGTTTTTATTTATTTTTGAGCCCACATTATCTCTTGTTGTCTATTCCTTGTCACAGTCTTTTGTATTCCAATTCACTATCCACATTCAAAATAGAGCTAAAATTTAGAGCTCATTAAAGAGTGATATTCAATTATTTCTGCTAAAGGGTGCCAAATAGACTTGATAATGACATGATGACAAACAATATTGAGATTAATGTTCTGATTATTAGGTTTAGTGGATAATATGCCTCATTCAGGAAAATAAAATATTCATTCTAATCTTCCCAGTTCAGATCAAATACATAAAAGAAACAGATTAGTCATGTACCACATTGGGACATTTTTGACAATGATGGACCACATATGTGATGGTGGCCCCATAAGAGTATAATTGAGCTGAAATTTTTCTATCACCCGGTGATGTCATAGCTGTTCCAATGTCATAGTGCAGTGCATTACTAAAGTTTTTTGTGGTGATATTGGTTTAAACAAACCTACTGTGCTGCCAGTGGTATAAAAATGTAGTTAATGTCCTGAGTCTTCACATTCACTCACCACTCATTCACTGACTTATCCAGAGCAACTCCTAGTCCAGCAAGCTCTGGTCATGGTGTTTTGTTCATGGTAAGTACCATCTGTTTACCTTTTTTCTTTTTTTTTGACAGAGTCTCACTCAGTTGCTTAGACTAGAATGCAATGGCACAATCATAGTTCACTGCAGCCTCAAACTCCTGGGCTTAAGTGATCCCCCTGCCTGATCATCTTGAGTAACTGGGACTATAAGGATGCACCACCATGAGCAGCTAATGTTTTAATTTTCTGTTGAGATGAGGGTTTCCCCATGTAACTGAGGCTGATCTTGCAATTCTAGGCTCAAGCAATCCTCTTACCTTGGCCTCCCAAAGTGCTGGGATTACAGGTATAGGCCACCATGTCTGGCCTTGTCTATCTTTTTTACCATATTTTTTACTGTACCTTCTCTATGTCTAGATACACAAATACTTTCCATTGTGTTATAATGCCTATAGTATTTAATGCAGTAATATGCTGTACAGGCTTGTATTCTAGGAGTAATAGGCTATACCATATAGCCTAGCTATGTAGTAGACTATACTATTTAGTCTTGTGTAAGCACATTCTATTATGTTTGCACAATGATGCATTTCTCAGCACGTACTCTTGTCTTTAAGTGATACTTGATTGCAATGTCATCATCCCTTATAAGTGCCTATACAATCATTTCTGACTTCATTAAAGAATACTCTCACAAAGAAACATAAGCATTGGTGGACTAAGTGAGGTTTTTGAGCCTCTTCTAGAGAAAAACATTTTTGTCTGCATGCAAGGTCAAAGTCACCATCTCACTGAAATTTGATTCACAAGAACATCAATGAGGAATGTGAAATAACTCAGATTCCAACTGGCACATATTTTGTGTTTGGAAATTATAGGAAAAGATTGAGAAATGCTTCTTGCCCATTTGTTGCTAAAGGACTTCTTTCTTAAATAACCCATATTACAGTTCTCCATATTAAATTTTAATGTGTCATTACACTTTTGCTTTGTATCTTGGAAAAAGTCAGACTATGTAGGACTTTCCCTACAAGAATATAGGGACATATGCTAGAATCAGTGGTCCTCAACAGGTAGGACTAATTTGTACAGATTCACAGGGCTTAATTCTAGATTGTATTAGTCTGTAGGCTTTATTCATTTTTTTCTCTTTTTTTTAAACATATTTTTTATTATAAAATTGTGGAGTACAGTTAAGGGTTAGGTATACAAATGTGCATCGTTCAGGCACCCTTGTTAATAAGGGGTGTCTTTTCTAAGGTAAGTAAAGGCCAGTGAACTCCCATGTACTGCTATAATTAGAACCTTTAAGATTTGATATTTTATCCAGTTGAAAATATTTTCTAATTTGCAATGTGGTTTCTTATTTAACTTTTTAACACTCTTTAAAAATTCTTTATTTTGTTTTAAAGAGTTGTGGTTTTTCTACTTATTCCTATATTATTTGATTTCTAGCTTAATGAGCAAGTTCCTTGAAGAAAAAAATAGTATCCAGAAACTTGGGCTGAACTTAGCAATCTTTTCATCTCTCCAGGGTCTGTCTGGGCTCTCAAATCCTGACCACTTTAGCTCCTCAGATGCCTTTAAACAATTTTTGTTTTATTTTTTAATCTGCCCTTTCTAGTTGTTCTTATTAAAAAGTATTGTTTTGCAACATATTATTCCATTATAAATGAAATGCATTTTAAACAGCCCTTTCATTGTTTCTTGTGATGAAAATACAGAAAAATAAAATTCCTAAAACAAATATAGCTTAATCAATGACTGTAATTTGAACACGCTTGAAACTGATTCTCCTACTCACATAGAGCAGATTATTGTGGCCTCCACAGAAGCCCAGCATGTGTTTTCTTCTAAACACAATCCCTTCCCTTTCTCTACGAGTAGTCACCACACTGTTGAAGTAAAGACTTCTTTTCTTTATAATTTTATCATCAAGTGTTCATCCCTAAACAGCTAATTTAGTTTACCCTCTCTCTCATTTTCCTTTTTCCCTTGTAATTATTTGTTGAAGAAATGGGATTATTTGTTTTGCAGTATTTCCCTTAGTTTGGACTTTGTTGATTGTGTTCACATGGTGTGGTTTAAATTGTTTCACTGTATTTTCTGTAAATCGAGTTGAACTTATTGAACTTATTGAGGCTTATTTTTTTGGCAAGACTATTGCATAGGTTGCTTGTCTTATTTTTTCTTTTATTATTATTATTTAATATGAAGATGTGGGATACAATTAAGGGTTGTCTTATTTTTTAATGTTAACAGCTACTAGTGCTCATTACTTAGATCTTTAATTTGTTAGAAGTTGCAAAATGGTGACATTTTAATTTGAGCATTTCTTCTTGTTTTATATGTTGGAATATTTATGTGAAGATAAACGTTATCTATCATTTTGTTACCTAGAGGGATGGTTTGCATAGGAAAGACAGGACCAATGCTTGGTTCCTTACTTTTATTTTTCAGTTATCAGAGTTCTTTCCTAACATCATTTAAAGGTGGCTGATTAGTTTTTTGTTTTGTTTTGTTTTTGATATCATTGTATACTCTTCAGACTAGCATGGTTCTCCAAGGAGACCGTGTTCTCATTTATTTATCTATTGAATTATTAATTTTGGAAAGCATATTTGTTTGTTTGTTTTCTCCAGAAAGTCTTTAGTGTATGCATATTGTGCTTGAATTTCTGCTAATGTTATTTATTTTTTTTTATTTTATTTTTTTGAGTTGGAGTCTCACTCTGACGCCCAGACTGGAGTGCAGTGGCCGCTCCCGGCCCCCGCAACCTCGACCTGCTGGGCTCTGGCGATCCTTCCACCTCAGCCTTCCAAGTAGCTGGAATTACAGGCATGCGGTACCACGCCCCGCTGATTTTTTGATTTATTGTAGAGATGAGGTCTCGCTGCCCAGGTGGGTCTCGAACCTACGGGCTCAGGCAATCCACTCACCTCAGCCTCCCAAAGGCGCGGGATTACAGGCTGAGCCACCGAGCCCGGCTATGTTATTATTTTAATTCACTCTGTAATCTGTCCCTTTTAGCAGATCTGTTTTGGCGGTATGCTCTTTTTGCAATTATTGATCTTCCTTTCTCTAGCTTTTGGGATCCTATGTAAGGTTTATGTATATTTTTCTGCTCACTGAAGCTCAGGTTTCACCTCTTAGTAAGAGGTGAAAAATGAAGCAACTTCTATCTATCTTTGTGTGTCAGTAATAATTAGAGTAGATGACGTTTCCAGTTCCTTGCTGCGGCCATTGGGAGATGCAGCCAGTTGTCTCCCAGCTTTAACTAGGGGTGAGTATGAGTGTCTGATGGTGTCTTGAGGCTAGGAAGACTCAATCTATCTGTCTTCTTTTTGGTCTCTTGGGAGCCATGGAGAAGCGGCTTACTTATGGGTAGCTGATGTTGATCTTCTCCCAGGAATCCAGAGTTCTCTGAAGTCCATGCTATTCCCAGAATTTGACATTAATCTGTACCTTTCTTTGGATGTTCCCCTGCTTACATCAGATAAATCCTTACAGCAGTTCTACCAGGAACCAAACAATCCCCTTATCTCACTGGCACTAACTGTGTGTATACTAAAGAAACTGTCTAACTCAGAAAAGGTAGTTACTTTCAAATTAATATTAGAGAGAAAGAGGAAGGCAATAGGAGTGATAATCCAAAATCTTTCACAGAAACCCATGAATGTTGGGAAACATTTTAATATATGGGATTTAAAAAAAAATAATTTACTGTTCTTGCTTCACATTTCAAAAAGTTGTATTACTTATAATACCTCATTTCTAGAGAGAGACATTGCAAGTGGTCTGAGTAGCTTCTTGTCAGGATTTGGTCCTCCTGATATCCCTTCATATAGCAGTAGGCACAGTGGAATATGATACACAGTTAGCTGGCCTTGATCATCTATCCTCTGTCCTTTAGGCTATGACTCCAAAGTATGTGCTGGCGCTTATGGCCTCTTTGTCAAGTCCAACAACACCAAAAGGCTTCTTCTCTCATTGAAACCCTCTCCTTTCTTGGCTTCTGCTTATTTCTAGTTTTTCTTCTATTCTTATGTCTGCTGCTTCACATCTCCTTTACCCTCTTATGTATCTACTCAAATTCTAGACATTTAAGTTTGTTAAAGACACGGCCTAGGATTCCATTTTTTCACTCACTTAGATTCATAAGTAATGCCAACTTTAACATATCAAAAAGTAAATTTTAATTGTTTCTCCAGAAAACTCTTTCTTTTTTTGTTCCATATCAGCAAAGCGCATCATCATGCAGCAAGTCAGTTACTTAGGCCAAAAATCTGGCATTATTCTCTTTTTCCACCTTGTCAACTGAAAAGTCACGCAATTAATAATTTAGAAAGGAGGCTTTATTTCTTATGAGAAGTTACAGCCTGCAAGGTGGCTGTTCTGATAGGTCGTTCTGAAGAGTAGCCTTCCACAGAGAGTGTTAGCAGGCCCTTGGAAGGAGGAAAGTTGAGACAGGAATTCATATGAAGGGGTTGGCTAATTATACATATTCAATAGGAACTATGAATATTCAGGAAGGGCGGCCTGACACATGTGTACTGATTAAACTTGTAGGTTATATGCATCCCTTGTCCACTTTGGGGTGAAGAATTAACATTTAAATGCATTACAGTTAGGCCCTATCCATCAAAAGGTGAAGCAAGGACACAAAGACACTCCAGGGTGCAGCCTCTGTGAAGTGGCCAAAACCAGTACATGGTCAGAGGTTTCTCTCATCAGGAGGAAGTTACTGAAATCAGTCTCTTGTCCAACCAATGCTGTGGTTTTGACTTGTGGAACAGGGGGTGGCAGTGAGTGTCTGGCTGTAGAGGAGCTGCAATTGTTCCAGTATTGCTTATCTGGAGGCCACTGCTTGTTTAGTTGTTAGCGAAAAAGAAAATCCTTGTGGCAGTTAGAACATAGTTTATTCTTTAAGTGTAGGGGTTACTAGACTTAATCCTTGCCTGGCATGGTTTTAGCTCTTGTATATAACTTAGTATCTTATTGCCATAAAGAGTCTGTTCTGTCAGTCTTGTGATCTCTATTTTATTTATTTTTTATTATTTATTTATTTTTTGAGTTGGAGTCTCATTCTGTCACCCAGACTGGAGTACAGTAGCCGCTCTCGGCCACCGCAGCCTCGGCCTTCTGGGCTCCGGCGATCCTTCCGCCTCATCCTTCTAAGTAGCCGGAATTTTACAGGCGCACGCTACCACGCCCAGCTAATTTTTTGATTTATTGTAGAGATGAGGTCTCGCCTGCCCAGGCGGGTCTCGAACCCGCGGGCTCAGGTAATACACTCACCTCAGCCTCCCAAAGCACAGGATTACAGGCTGAGCCACCGAGCCTGGCTGTGATCTCTATCTTAACATTATTGCTGGTGAGTTGTATCTAAATTGAAAAAAAGGGGGGGGGCGAGTTTAATGAGGTGTATTGACTTCACATCTTGTCATGGCCAGGAACTCAGTTTTTAAGGTTTCTCTGGGGTCTCCTTTGACAAGGAGGGGTCAAGTCAGTCAGTTGAGGCAGACATAATTTCACATTGAAAGTAGTTCAAAGGACATCCATGATTGCATGAGTTTTGAAATGATTATTGGCTAAAATTTCCTTTCTCCCGGGACAAACATTAGGAGGAGGGCACCCATGTAAGTAGGATACTTACTTTCACAGTTGTGTTAGCTAATTTTTTTTAACCATGCTCGTGTGTTTTTTTCTAAAGAATATTTATACATTGGAGGAACAGACTAATGATTTTTAAAATTCTGGCATAATAAGTTCTTGTAAAAACTTTCTTGATAATTGAAGGACTTGAAGTTCTGAGCATAAATCTTCTCATTCTGCCATTTACTAATTTGCTTTTTCATAAGGATTTCTAGTAGATGATTTCTCTCCAGAAGCTTCTTTTTTCTTTCTCTATATTTGCCTTTAAATATCTCTTTGTCTCTGTAATTTGATTTTCAACCACATTAAAAATGTATTATCATTTAAGCCTTTAGTGAGAGTAGAGGGTTTGATAAGTGAAACAAACTCATGCAGAAACAATTTGGATTTGAATTTTTAAGTTTAATTATTCAATTATCTCTTTATTGCTCCCAAATTGTCTGAAATTTGGCAGATGCTGTGCCAGAATCTAGGTTTCATGTAGTAAATCTAGTTTAGGTTTCTCTTTTCAGTCTAGTTAACTTAAAACTGAAAAGGAGCCTTTAAAAAAAATTGAAACTAAATAACATTGATATTTCTTCACCCTATAACATTCATGATTAATAATATAGTTTAGGTATTTGTCCCCTCCAAATCTTATGTTGAAATTTTTTTTTTTTTTTTTTGAGTTGGAGTTTCACTCTGTCGCCCAGACTGGAGTGCAGTGGCCGCTCCCGGCCACCGCAGCCTCGACCTGCTGGGCTCCGGCGATCCTTCTGCCTCAGCCTTCCGAGTAGCCGGAATTACAGGCATGAGCTACCATGCCCGACTGATTTTGTGATTTATTGTAGAGATGAAGTCTCGCTGCCCAAGCGGGTCTCGAACGCGCGGGCTCAGGCAATCCACTCACCTCAGCCTACCAAAGGCGCGGGATTACAGGCTGAGCCACCGAGCCCAGCTTTATGTTGAAATTTGATCCTCGATGTTGGAGAGGGACCTGATGGGAAGTAGACACCCAGGGTCATGGGGATACATCCCTCATGAATGGCTTGGTGCCATTTTCATGTGAGTGAGTGAGTTCTCAGTCAAGTTGCATGAGAACTGGTTGCGAAAAAACAAAACCACCACAACAAAAAAAAACCCAAACAAGTCCAGTTCTCGTCCTGCTTGCCTCTACTCTCATCACATGACACTCTGGCTCCCTTTCAGCTTCTACTGTGAGTGGAAGCTTCCTGATATCCTTACCAGAAGTAGATGCTGGTGCCGTGTTTCTTGATAAGTTTGCAGAATGATGAACCAAATACATCTTTTTTTTTTTTTTGAGTCAGTGTCTCAGTCTGTCACTTACAATGGAGTGCAGTGGCACCATTATGGCTCACAGTAGCCTCCAACTCCTAGGATCACATGATCCCCCAACACAGCCTCCTGAGTAGCTGGGACTAACAGCATGCACCATCTTGTGAATAACTTGCCCCAAATTATGCAACTACTGAGTGGCTACATTTGGATTCAAATTCATTTTGTCTCACAAGCCCACAAGCTAACCATAACTCTATGTTTTCTAAAATAGCCATTGCTAGACCATATTGAGCATTTACTGTGTGACAGACACTATTCTAAGCACTTCAATGTATTAATAATTCACTTAGCCCTAACAATGATCCTATGAAACTGATATTGCTCCCACTGTTGGCTAATTTTTAAATTTTTTTGTAGAAGTGGTCTCCCTATGTTGCTCAGGCTGGTCTCAAATTCCTGACCTCAAGTGATTTTCTTACCCTGGCCTCGCAAAGTGCTAGGATTACAGGCTGATGCACCATGCCGGGTAAACCTCTTTTCTTTATAAACTACTCAGCCTCAAGTATTTCTTTATGGCAACACACACACAGACTATGACAACAGCCCAGACTAATTTTTCTTCACTATTGTAATCTTGACTGCTATTCTTCTTACACATCTGATTATGAAATCTGTTTAAAATACTTATCTCTGGTCAAGCTGATAAACATTTATTGGCTAGATACTTATGCAAGAAATGATTGAATATTATTAAGGGAACACAAAAGAGAAATAGGATATTTCTCACCCTAGTTTTTAAGATTAAAAATGAAAGTAAGCAAATAACTATAAACCTAGGTAGGATTATTACTAGCTGTACTAAATAAATATAAGCTAATAATAATATTCAAAAAATGTAAAATTTATTGAATTCCGATACACATCAGAGATTGTTACAAACCCTCTACATGCATTATTTTGGTGTCACTAATCCAAATATGTATCTCAAAGAAAAAGCAATTCTTAGAAGTATTGTACACAAACCACTGGCATAATATTCTGATAGGTATCATGCATCTCATGGCTTTAATAATCTTACAGGTTAAAAGATAAAGCTAGGGAGATATGAATAACTTGCCCCAAATTATCTAACTACTGAGTGGCTAAATTTGGGTTCAAATTCATTTTGTCTCACAAGCTAACCATGACTCTTTTCTTCCTTAAAACAATATTTTCTAGACGATATTGAGCATTTACTATAACAGACACTATTCTAAGCAGTTCAGTGTATTAACTCACTGAATCCTGACAATGATCTTATGAAACTGGTATTGTCATTTGACAGGAGAAAAGGTGTACAAGGAGAACTTGGTGATTTGGATGTGCCTTGTCAGGGAGTTCTAGAATAGCTTCCTTAGTAAGTGGCATATTAAAATTGGGAGGTAGGATTTAGGCAGGATCTGACCAAGTTACACTTGGGAGAGAATGTTAAAGCGTATAGAGAAATGAGGCACAAACTAACCTGAAAAAAGAAACCAAAAAAGCTAAGTATAACAAAATATACAAAGAGAGGTTTTATAGAATACCAATGACAATTCTTCCTGTTGGGGTCTACATGTAGGAGAGTTGTGTAGTTAATGAATTCATGTGTTTTAGAACTCCTTTTAGAAATGTACTGGCACCTCAATTTGATAAGTAGTGTGTTTCTGTATGACTTTACCACCTGTACACTTTTTCTTTTGTGTTTTTATTTCTTCTCTTTTCCCTGAGCTCCAACCTACTTGTTACATTTGCCTTCTGATTGTTTCCATTTGAATTACTGTAAGTAACTGACCTACAGCATTTCTAAAGTCAATCACTTTTGTTTAAAACTTGCTTTCCATTTTGAAAAAGGGATTATTATCCATCTAGTTACCCAAACTAGAAATTTTGAAGTTTTTAAATTTTTTCACCATGGTTGACTTCTTCAATGCCTAATTATTTATCAAATATTAATTCTACCTATTGTATCTTTTTTGAATCCAGCTGCTCTTTTCCATACCTTCTGTTATTACTTTAGTATAAGTCCCATCCTCCTCCCCACTATAGCCTTTTTCCTATTTTTCAACTTTTAGTCATTTTCAAACACCAATTCTTATGTCATTTTCCTGTGATATAATTTGGTATAATCGGTCACTTCTTTTTCTGTGCTGCAATAATTTTTTTTGTTTTGTATGTGTGTTTTGTTTATATGTTTATCAGATTTAATAGGCAGTATGTTCTTCAGAAAGAGAAACAATGCATTATTCATTTTCCCCATAGCAAAGCCATAGTGTTTGGTACATGGTAAAGATACCAAATGCTGAATTAATGAATCAGTGGTGGTGTATGGAAGAGAAATGCATTAACTAGTTGGATGTATAGTTGTAGAACTTGGGAGAGGCCCCACATATAATCCATTGGAAAATCTTGTTGGTACTACCTTAAAAATGTATCCAGAATACAAATATTTCTCAATATCTACAACACTTAATCACTATCATTTCTTGACTGTTTCATGCATTAAGGTCTGAAATGCTCACATTGCTTCTTAACATTTTCCCATTCAATTGGCTCTGCCTGGATGCACTATCTGTTATTCACATGGTTTGTTCTCTCTTATGACCTTCAGATATTGGATAAATATCACATTTTTCTTGTCCTTATTTCATAGACTATGTCTGTGTCACATCCATATCTACATCATCTATATATAAATGTAGTTAAATATAATTTCACATACAATGTTAAATGATTATTGATAAAACATTAAACAATTATTTATAACTAAGTCAAAGTTTTGTTTACTGCCTATGGCTCCATTAAGAATATGCTGTGGGAATTATTTTTACTGCTTTGTGAAGGCCTAAAATAGTGCCTAATATATAATAAGTACTCATTAAATTTGTGCTCCTTAATGAAAATTAATTGTTTGAAAATTCAAAGGCAATTTAAAAACAAAAATACTTGCAAATAAAAACACATGTATAAATATACTTATTTTACAAATATAAACATACATACTTATATAAATTTCCATACATATTTACTTGACAAAGTGAAACATGGATAGGACTGATCAGCTAGATCAATGAAAATAAATCGGTGTCTAGTTGTTTATTTTGGAGATGACTATGGGACCAAGAGTGTGAATGTTTTCACTATTTGTCAGTCTTGGATGGGGAGTGGGATGTGCGTTGGGACTAAGGACAAAATTGCTTTTTCAAAATTGGTAACCAGACAGGGATGCCAGCCTAGAATTGTGTCTTTGCTGGGATTTGGGAAAGAAAGAATACATGTATGATCTGTTACTGGTAGATGTGGCCTGAGCTTGGAATATGTAAATGTACATCTTTGACATTGGAGATAATAACAGCAGTGAAAGGGGTATTAGAAAGCAGATTTGGCCGGGCTCCATGGCTCAGCCTGTAATCCCAGCACTTTGGGAGGCCAAGGCCAGCAGATTACTTGAGCCCGAGGGTTCGAGACCAGCCCAGGCAACTTGGCGAGACCTCATCTCTACAATAAAAATTAAAAAATTAGCCAGGCGTGATAGCATGCGCCTGTACTTCTGGCTACTTAGAAAGCTGAGGCGAAAGGATCACTGGAGCCCAGCAGGTCAACACTGAGGTGGCTGCAGCTACTTCTGACTCGGCAACATGAACACTAGGAGAAAATTTTTTAAATAACTTCTTATATGTGCTGGTGTTTCTGTACAGGGATCTTGTATATGGTTTTGCAGATTGCTCTCTGCAGTAGAGTACCTGGTAAGTAGGGGCTAAAATTCAGCTTGTGCTTTTTTGTCTATCTTGTATCCAGAAGAAATTAGTGCCTAATATTCATAAAGGTACTAGTAGGCTAGTGGTCCTTGGACGTGTGTACCCTGGCATGTGCATATACACGCACATGTGTGTATTAACAGAGACTGAACAAAATACTAGACAAGACAGGTTTCTTCTCTCTTCCTCCTACACCTGCCCACAAATCCTCCGATAAATTATTGGCAGACCAGTGGCAGTGTTGCCTGCCTTTATCACTACAGTGCCCAGGGTCTGCCAGCTGTGATTGCATGGGGGAGCAACAGCTACAGCAGTGAAGAAACAAAGATTCTATGTGGCCTGAACAGACTTTCCAGATGCCTTTTTCCTGAACGTAATAAGACTGAAATTTTATTAGATAAAGAGTATTCTCACAAAATTGAGAATCTTTAGGAGGAATTACAAAAGTGGCTCTTGAGATGGGTATGATGAGGGCTCTGTGCATTTTAATTTGAATATTAAATGAAAAGTGATCTCATTTTGTACTTCAAGTGGGTAAAGCAAGACAGATCACGAACAGAAATAAATAATGACAATAAAAGTGGATGGAAAGAAATTATTCAATAAGGACAAAACAGGAATTAATGAATCAGACAACAACCATACAAATAGAAACTCTCATTGAATTGATATGTAATGCTTTTTATGTTGGAAGAAAACAATAAAATAGATGAATTACTAGATAACAGAACGATAATAAGATTCATACGTGCACAAAATTAGCTATTACAAAGAAAAAAATACAAAATGTAATTGAAACTAGAAAATCCTTTACATAAGTAGCATAGCACTAATTCCTAAATCTGACAGAAAGAGCACCACTAATATTTGCTCATATTTCTCGAGTACACATTTTTTTCTAGAACCTATTTTTAATGCTTTACATACATTAATTCATTTAATTCCCATAAACCATGAATTGAGTACTATTAGTTTTTTTTCATTTACTGATAAAGAGAAATGAAAAGCAGAGGATAAAAAGTTACGTAGCTAGTTATGGTAAAGCCAGAATTTGAATTCATAAACTTGAAGCTAATGTCTGGGTTATTAACCATTATGCCATAAAGTCTGGCCGCTAGCTACTGTGGCAAAATGTTAAATAATTAGCAAGTAGGATCCAAAGTACATGAACAGCCTATCCCATGTGTGATTCAGTCTTAAAATATAGGATGATTTTATAATGAGGCATCTATACCAGAACTTATTATGAGAGACTTAAACTGAAAAACAACTGAAGTATTTTTGATTGATGTCAAAAGTGCACTTAATAAAATTCAAGATTTGTTCCTGACAAAACTTACTTAAAAATTATATGCTGCCCAAAACAGTCATAGATATATAAGCATTTTTAGTTAACATATTTTAACATTGCACACACACGGGAGAAATATTAATGAAACAGTGATAAACTCTGAACAGACACATAAATTTTCAATGCTACTACTTTAATTCTTTTTAAAAGCTAGTTATTGCCACTAAATGAAGTCATAAATGAAAAGTATAAGCATTGAAAAAGAGGTTTCAGTCTTATTTACATGTGACAAAATATACAAAATAGCTGAATAATATACTAAAAACTGAATTCAATATAATGGCTGCACATAAAATTAATATATGTTAATGGATTTTCATATGCCCACAACACCTAATTATAAAATACAATATAAAAAAGACAAAGTACAAAAACAACAAATATCATACTTAAGAACATACATAAAAGTTTTAGTAGATTTTTAAATTAGCTGAAAAACATAAAAGAAGGTGGATAAATGGACATTCCTCACCCCCATGCAGGAAACATCTCTACATAAATTCAATTCAATCCTTGTGTCATCTGAGAATGGAGAGAAATGTGAAGGAGTAGGAGTGGGTGGTGGTAGAATTGGATCAGTGTTTCTAAACAACATATGGAATTATAGCCATGAAAAATTTTTTAAAAGAATTTGAATGAATAACTTGGATCAGAAGATATTAAATAATGAAAATTAAAACTCTGAAGAGTTCATACAAGAATTGGCATCAAATTAATGGATTATAATATTAGAAACAGGAAATATATATATAATGTCTTGTACAAGATAAAAAGCGAGTTCTTTGGGCATATGAACATAAAGGTGAGAACAACTGACGTTGGGTACTGCTAATGGGGGAAGTAAGGGGAGGGGAAGAAGGAGCATTCAATCACCCAAGTTCCATATCCACTACCAGAGGGAGAGAGGGCACTAGAAGCCCAAACCTCACCTGCATATAATTTACTTATGTAGCAAAGCCTCACATGTACTCCACAACTCTACATAAAAAACAAAAAGAAATGCTAATTCAAAGCATTGAGGGAGAGCTGGATCATTTAATAGTATGGGTAGGACTGGCCAGACACTTTTAATAGAAAACAAATTTATAGCTTTTTAAAGGAAAATAAATTTTATACACATAAAGGTACAAATATGTGAAATTAAATAAGTAAAATAATATATGAATTTTAAAATAATATTTAAAATATGAGATCGTTCCAAAGAAAACAGAAACAAAAATTTATAATTTGACTACTATTTAATAAACAAACCAGCTGATTATCACTGTATTGCATGTAAATGTTCATATATGCTTGTATCTATTTCTGGATTTCATCTTGACAGACTTTCCTATATCACAATAATACATTTATTTGGTGCTTACTGGCAGATATTGTTCTACATACTTTACCTATATTAATTTATTTAATCCCATCCATAGCATAAGGTAGATATACTTACTATTTTCATTTCTCGATGAGAAAACATCTGTGTAGAATGACTTGCACTGGGTTATCCACTGGTAAAACGTAGAGTTGAGATTAAGATCTAGGAAGTTTTGCTCTGGGGAGTCTATGAATTTAGTAGCGGTGCTATACTTTGTATAATTGTATACAAACAATATTGAAATGGTGTTTCTTGGTACTTTTTTTTTTTAAGGGAGACAAATTTAAATAGAATTCCTGGTCATGGTATCAAAGGGTCATTACATATGAGCATTTTTAGTTTTAATATGCACTATCATATTTTCCTTCATGGTGGCTGTATAAATTTTATATCCCCTCTGTGAAGTGAGAAAGGAAGAAAAAAAATGAGAATATGTGCTTACCACATGCTTGGTATTGTGCTATATATGTGATATCTTATTAACCTTCAAATGAACATCACATGGAGGGTATTTTATAATGTGGAAACTGAGATTGTGAGTTTCAGTACAAAAATTTGCAAGATTTGCCTGGTTAACACACCTAAGCTATCTTGCTCTAAGTTTATATTAATTCCAATTTACCCTGCAT
Organism: Cephalopachus bancanus; assembly: GCA_027257055.1. Taxonomy (NCBI): domain Eukaryota; kingdom Metazoa; phylum Chordata; class Mammalia; order Primates; family Tarsiidae; genus Cephalopachus; species Cephalopachus bancanus. The sequence continues at coordinate 6,019,482 of JAPVLO010000024.1, read as the reverse complement.
TTTTGAAGTTTTTATCTACTAAAACAAACTAGAGAGACTGACAAATCAAGAAGTGTTAAATTATTAATTTTATTTGAGTACACCCCAGAGTAACAAATCTCAAACTAAGAAAATTTTACTCTAGTTATAGGAATTTTTTTATAAAGACTCAGATCAGAGGAAATGCTATCGACCACAGGTGATTGTTGAAAAAAAAAAGACAGTTAACCAGTGAGAAAACTTATTAATTAACACTCACAATAACTTGTCAACATTTGAACTATAGTTACTGGGCATTTTTAAGGTCTTAGGTCACTTCAGTAAGAGAAGATGCACCACACACCACACATCTCACTCCAACTAAAAATAAAAACTCAAATAAACACCAGCATTTTAAGATTATTGTTATTTTTTTACTACAATGAGATGATATCTGCTCTTTGTTAAATGTCATGTTTATTAATTCAGGGTAGAGTGAGGCATTTAGATGTTCTGATTTAATAAAACTGAACCCTCCAAGGGACCATCTCTGTGGACTACTATTGTCCTAGGACCATCTTTTAAGATCCACTGATGCAAGAGTAATCATTTTCACTAGAAAATTTCACACCTCCCACAAAACAGGTATAAGGGACTATAGTTCTGGAATCTGTACTCTAAATGTTACAAGCCAGACATACATAAGCTTTTTACTGTGTGACATCAATATTTTTGTGGGTGATTACCTTCAAATCTATGCTTCAAAGTGACCTTTATGTGAATATTATATGAAAAGTCAAAATTGTCATAAAATGTATGGATATTATAAGAAATACATTCTTGGGGAAAAGAAAGTTATCAGTATTGGCTATATTTTTCCACTTTTTAGATTATTTGGTATTCTAAGATTGCAATACCAAAAAGGAGAGCAGGAGAGATGACATTATAATAGACATAAATTACGTTGAAAAGGCATGCTATTCTATTCTATACATTTTTAAACTCTATAGATTCCATACACAATATGTGAAGCATGACAGTTCAACATTTCAGGAGGTCAAAACAAATAACTCTAAACCTTATTAGCATAAGTATCGACAAGACCTTGCTATTGACTAGAATCTAATGCTCATTTTTTCTTAACTATGTCTCTTACCTCATGATTGAAACCAGGTTTGCTGTGGGTACGCTGTATTTCAATATCTGTGGTGATGATCCAGATAGTGACAGTAAATTGAATACACATAAAATAGTAGGTTAAGTGAGACCGTACATGTGGTGAGGAAAAGAAATGGGGGATGGAGAATCAAAGAATCAGTAGAATAATCTCCTACTACTCAAGGACATAAACATTTACCTATAGATTTAGTAAAATTTTCTGGTTTTGTTCATACTGTATACAGTCTGTTTCTCAACAAATCAGTGAACATTCCAGTAAGCTACATAAAAAATTTTCAGACAATTATGTTTAAGTGAAAGAAATCCAGGACAAAGTTTTTATTCCCATACAGCTATGCTTGTTCAGTGTGGTTTTGTAAATGCCTAGATACGACAATCATTTTTATACCATGAGAAAATGTCTACTTTTAAAGAATGGGCAGGGTAACATGCACAATTTTTATTTTCAGTGTGTGGCTACTTGGGGATTATTCATACATAGTATTTCTAAGAGGTATATTGCAAATATTTTAATCAGATAAATTTTCCTATTAAAAAAGACTCATTTGACACTTTTTATAGCTGCCTCTACACTTGATCTAGCCTGGGCTCATAGCCATCTGAAATATGCATCTATCAATACTTTTATATTTTAAAAGAAAACTGAATAATTCACCACAAAAGTGAATTAGATTAAGGTCATGAGCTATTACTGAATACTTGCTGGTGCATTTCAAACTTTGAAACCTACTAAAAATTCTACTGCACTGTATGATTCTGTAAACTACAATAAAATGTCAAAATCCCTTAAAGAGAGATAATTGCTGTATTTTATTCAAAATTCTCAGGAATAAAAATCATTACCTTGGATCTTTTAATTTTTCCCCCTTTCTGATCAAATGGAAAACTTGGATTTTTTTTTTTGTTTGTGTCTATTTGGGATTATTCATACATAGTATTAATAAGAGATATATTACAAATATTTTAATCAAATAACTTTGCCTATAAAAGAGATTCATTCATTTAATTTATTTTATTTTAGTTTACTTTTAAACAATGATAGCAGACTGGACAGGTTGATAATAAGATTACCAATGTTGGTCAACAAGAATCACTCCAGGCTTAGTGACTTGGTCATCCCAACACTTTACAATTGTCTGAGATTCAGGTCTGAGTTTTAGTCACACTGGAATTTTTTTTTTCATTTTAAAGATGTGGGGGCACAATTCAGGGTTAGGTATACAAATGTACATTATACAGGCACCCTTGTTGATGAGGTGTGCCCCTCCCTCCCCTGGCAGTTTCTCACTACTGCCAAACCCTTTCTTATAGTATTATGACAATTGCTCAAGGCCTGCTTATGAGTAAGAACATATGGTACTCTGTTCTTTGTTTCTGTGACAGATCACTCAGTATGATAGACTCTAAATCCATCCAAGTTTCTGCAAAGTTCATATGTTTGTCCTTCTTTATGGCTGCATAATATTCCATTGTGTATATGTACCACATTTTTTTAATCCAGTCCAGCTTCAATGGGCAGCATAGTTGGTTCAATGTTTTTGCTATTGTGAGTAGAGCTAAAACCAATATGCATTTGCAGGTATAATTTTTGTAGAATGATTTGAGTTCCTCCAGGTATATTCCCAATAGGGGAATTGCTGGGTCATATGGAAGGTAAATTTCTAATTCTTTCAGAAATCACCACACTGTCTTCCAAAGAGGTTACATTAGTTTGCATTCCCACCAGCAGTGTAGAAGTGCTCCTTTTTCTCCACATCCTTGCCAGTAACTGTTGTTGTTTGTTTTATTTATGATGGCAATTCTTACTGGGGTTAGGTGGTATTTCAGTGTAGTTGTGATTTGCATTTCTCTGATGATAATTGAGACTGAGCACTTTTTCATGTGTCTGTTGGCTGCCTGTATATCTTCATTTCAGAAGTGTCTATTTTGCCCACTTTTTAATGGGGCTGTTTCTTTTTTTTCTTTTTGGCATGTTTGAATTTCTTGTATATCCCAGATGTTAGGCCTTTGTTGGATATACATTTGGCAAATATTTTTTCCCATTCTGTGGGCTGTCTCCCTGCTCACTTGATGGTTTCTTTTTATTTGCAGAAGCTTGTCAGTTTGATGAGGTCCCACTTGTCTATCTTATCTCTTATGGCATGGGCACTTAGGGTTTTGATCAGGAATTGGTTGTCAGTTCCAATTTCCATAAGGGTGTCTCCCACATTTTTTAATCTTCTTATAGTTTGAGGTTTTATGTTTAGGTCTTTGATCCATTTAGAGCTAATTTTTGATATGGTGATAGATAGGGGTCCTGTTTCAGTCTTCTGCATGTGATCAGCTAGTTTTCCCAGCACCACTTACTTTTGCTAAGCATTGTTTTGGCTATTTGTGGTCATTTATGTTTCCGTATGAATTCATGTATTGGCATTCTCAGGTCTGAGAAGAATGATGCTGGTAATTTAATGGGCATTGCATTGAATCTGTAGATCGCTTTTGGTAAGATGGGCATCTTGATATTGATTCTTCCTGTTAATGAGCATGGACTATTTTCCATTTGATTGTGTCTTCTTCGATTTCTTTGAGCAGTGTTTTGCAGTTCTCATTGTAAAGTTCTTTCACTTCTCTGGTTAGGAAAATGCTGAGGTATTTCTTTTCTTTTCTTTTTTTGTGTGGCTATTGTGAATGGGATCATGCTTTTCATTTGGTTCTCTGCCATCTTGTTGGTGTATAAGAATGTAACTATCTTTTGGGCATATATTTTATACCTGGAGACTTTGCCAAAGTCCTTTATCAGTGCAAGCAGGTTTTTGACAGATTCTCTTGGATTTTTAAGGTATATGATCATATCATCTGCAAAGAGGGATAATTTGATTTTCTCTTTTCCTATTTGGATATCCCTGATTTCCTTCTCTAGTTGAATTGTCCTAGCTAGGACTTCCAACACAATGTCGAACAGCAGGCGTGTGAGTGGGCAGCCTTGTCTTGTTCCGGTTTTCAGGGGAAAAGTTTCCAGTCTGTCCATTTAGCAATATACTAGCTGTGGGCTTATTGTAGATGGCACTTTCTTTGAGATATGTTCCTTCTATACCTAGGTGTTTAAGGGTTTTTATCAAGAAGGGATGCTCAATTTTATCAAAAGCTTTTTCTTCATCTAATGATATAATGTGATATAATCTTTCTTTTACGTCTGTTGATGTATTTAATTACATCTGTTGATGTATTTAATTACATTTATGGTCTTGTGGATGTTGAATAAGCCCTGCATCCTGGGAATGAAACTTACTTGGTCATGGTGGATGAGTTTTGAGATGCATTTTTGGATCTGATTTGCTAGAATCTTTTGAAGATTTTTGCATCTATGTTCATAAGGGATATTCTCCTGTAGTTATTATTTTTTAAAATCTTTACCCGGCTTGTGCCAGAGACCAGCTCCCACAAAGTCCAAGGAGGTATCCCAAAGGTGGAGATGGCATAGGCAATTGTGTGTGTGTGTGTGTGTGTGTGTGTGTGTGTGTGTGTGTGAGAGAGAGAGAGAGAGAGAGAGAGAGAGAGAGAGAGAGAGAGAGAGAGAGAGAGACTGGACACCTGTTAAAAGGGTGCAGATGCCATTTTATTGCGAGTAATAGTGAGCTTATATTTCTCTCTACAAGGGAAATAATCTCTGCTAGTTGCTGCCACAGAGCAAGTCAAAATCATCATTACAAAACAAATCACAACAAATTACATGGTTTTTTTGTGATGTAAAAACGATGCTTAAGTTTAAGTATTCTACTCAGTGCTTGGCTAATGTTCTCTCTAAGGGCGGAGACTATTTCCACCCAAAACAACATAATCTGAAGACAATGATGTTGCCCTGTAAAAACAGTTCCCTCAAACTGTTAATTTAAAATTGTAAAATTATAAAGCTTCTCATTAAACAACTCCACTTAAAACAAAACTTATATCCCAAATTAACTAATATATATTACAATCTTTCTAACAAATTTAACTCTTATAAACTTAACTTTCTATATTCAAATTATCCAGGGAAACAGGTTTTTCCATAATAAAGTCTCTGGGGGCCAGAACAACAGTTTCTGGCCCAGGGTTTTGGAGCAGTTCATATGTAGAATATTTCCATCTGGCGGAAGAATGTGCACCTGGAGATTTTCTAGAAGTGCCTGGCAGATGTTGTTTTTCTCATGGACAAGGAGTTTCTTCTTGAAAACTTTCTGGTCTTTCAAGCCCCTTGGTAGTTTTTTTCTTATTCGAATTCCTTTATTGTTTTCCTATTTGGAACATCCTATCTCTAAGGAAAGAACAGCTTAGAAGAAACTTCTAGTGGTGTTAGATAAAACCTGTTTTACTCACTTAAATTCTACATCTGAACCCTTTAACTTTTTATATACTGTAACTTTAATATGTATCTTAAAACAGACTTATAAATCACCTACACATACCTTAATATAAATTTTCACTACACTTAAATCTTATGCCTTGTATTCAAACACCATAACTACAACTACAATTAATGAGTAAAAATATTTAAAACAATTCTTTGCCTAAACAAAATCAGAAACCTCTTTTTACCAGGTATTAGTCACAAATCCTAACCCTATAAACAAGATCTGTAACCCATGACCAAGAGAAAGAAAGCCCTTTAAACATGCCTCAGAATCATCACATGGGCAAAAAGGTACAGGCCAGTAGCCTGTGGCCCGGGGTCACCAGGACCCTGTCAATCTGGTGGGCCTCCAAGGCTGACTACCAACAGGCTTTGGTATCAGTGTGATGTTAGCATTGCAAAATGATTTGGGGAGAATTCCATCATTCTCAATTGCCTAGAATACTTTTAATAGGATTGGTATCAGCTCCTCCTTGTACGTTTTGTAGAATTCTGCTGGAAAGCCATCTGGTTCATGGGGTTTTTTTCTGTAGGGAGTTTTCTTATAACAGAGTCAATTTCATGGATTATTATTGGTCTATTTAGTGTCTCAATGTCTTCTTGTTTCAACCTGGAAAGGTTGCATGATGTCAGAAAGTCCTCCATTTCAATTAGGTTATCAAGTTTATTTCCATATAGGTGTACATAGTAATCTCTGATAATCTTTTGTATTTCTTAGGGGTCAGTTGTGATTTGAGCTTTTATATTTCTGATTGTGTTTATTTGGGCTTTTTCTCTCTTTTTCTTGGTCATTCTGGTTAGGGGTTTATCAATCTTGTTAATTCTTTCAAAGAACCAGTTTTTTTGTTTTATTGATGTTTCTATGATATTTTTGTCTTCTGTGTTTGTATTTGGGCTCTTATTTTGGTCATCTGGATTATTCTGGTAAAGTTAGAGTTTTGGTGGTCTTCTCTTTCTAGCTCCCTTAGGTGATTTTTTAGGCTCTCAACTTATGATCTTTCCATTTTCTTGATGTGTGCTCGTAGAGATATAAATTCCCCTCTTAGAACTGTTTTCATGGCATCCCAGAGGTTTTGGTAAGATGATTCTTCATTTTCATTTGTTTCCAGGAATCTTTTAATTTCTGCTTTAATTTCAGTGTTGACCCAGTGTTTGCTCAGCATCATACTGTTTAGTGTCCATGTCTTTGTGGACTTTGGGGAAATTTTGTTGGTGTTGATATTTATTTATATTCCACTGTGGTCTGAGAAGGTGCATGGCAATATTTCAACCTTAGGTAATTTGTCTGTGCTTGATTTATGGTCAAGAACATGATCAATCTTGGAGTATGTTCCTTGTAGTGATGAGAGAAATGAATATTCTATGGTTGTTGGGCTGAGTAATCTGTAGGCATCTATTAAGTTCATTTGATTGAGTGTCAAGTTTAGGTTCTGGATCTCATTGTTGATTTTTTGCCTCAATGAATTATCTAGGGCTGTAAGTGTGTTATTCAAGTTCCCTGCTATAATAGTGTTAGAGTCAATATCGTTTTTTAGTTTGCTTAGTAGTGTCTTTATAAATACTGGTGCTCCTGTGTTGGGTGTATATGCTTAGGATGGATATTGCTTATGGATGGATTGAACCTTTCATCATTATGTAGTGTCCTTTTGTATCTTTTTAAATTTTTCATAGCTTAAAGGTTTTTTTGGTCTGATATTAAGATCATGACTCCTGCCTTATTTTGTGATCCATTTGTCTGGAAACTTGTTTTCCATCCTTTTACTTTGAGTCTGTGTGCATTCCTTGTAGTGAGATGAGTTTCTTGGATGCAGCAAGTAATTGGGTCAAGGTTTCTCATCCCATTTGCCATTCTGTGCCTTTTCAGTGGTACGTTTAGTTCATTTGCATTCAGGCTGATTATTGAAATGTGATTATTTACCCTGTCATGAGGTTCTTACAAAGTTTTTTCTTTGCTTGCTTGTTTTCTTTTGGCTTTGGGGTTGATGTATATGTTTTCAAGTTTGTTGTTGTGATGTATTCTCTGTTGATTCTGTGCTCTGCTGTTCTCTTGGGAAGTGTGTGGTCATTCTTTTTTTCTTTCTTCTGTGCTTAATATCTTTTTAAGTGTCTCCTGTAGAGCTAGTCTGGAAACTGCATAATCTCTTAGGGATTGGGTGTCTGGGAAGGATTTTAATTTTCTATCACTAATGAAGCTGTGTTTGCCTGGGTAGCAAATTCTTGGTTGAAATTGTTTATCTTTGAGGACTTTGAATATTGACCTCCAGTTCCTTCTTGCTTGTAGTGTTTCTTCCAGTCGGTCTATTGCTATTCTGATTGGTTTTCCCCAGTAGGTATTCTGAGCTTTCTCTCTTGCTGCCTTTAGGAATTTTTCTTTTGTGCCTACTTTGTATAGGTGAATTACTATGTGTCTAGGGGTTGGTCTTGTCATTTGATGTCTTGTGGCGGGTCTCTGTATTTCTTGTGTTTGGCAGGTCACATCTCTGGTGAGATGGGGAAAGTTTTCTTGGGTTGCCTTCTGAAATACTTGCTCCAAGGTATTCTCCATTTCCCTTTCTTCTTCTGTGATACCAGTCACTTGATATACTCATACATCTCTTGTAGGCTTTCTTCTTTCTTTCTGAATTTTCTTTCTATGTATTTTACTGATTGGGTTAAGTCCTTGTTCTGGTCTTCAAATTTTGAGATTCTTTCTTCAGTTAGAATAATTCAGCTTTCAATACTTGTCATCTTGCTATTTATTTCCAGGATGAAATTTTTTATAGTCAAAATCTCTGTTATAAGTTCTTTCAGTGTTGCATCTTGTCTTTCTTGAGTCTTGTTCATGCTTTCCATCCATTCCCTGATTCCTGTCATATTCTGGGGCCAGTCATTGTTGACTTCCATTGTTTGGGCTCTGAGGTCTGATTTTTCAGTTTTCTCTTTGTTACACTTGAAATAACCTGTAGTCTTCTGTTGTTTTTTCCTCCTTTGTGACAGATCTCTTGCTTTTCTTTTAACTCTGTTTTTCAGTGTCAATGGGAGAGGCTTTCACTTCTGTTTTCTCAGCTCTCTATTCTTCCCTGATCCAGGCTCTGGATTTGTTGTATTTTGAAACAGGACTATGGGTCAGAAGCTTTGCTGTCTCATGTAGTTTTGAAAGTTGAATAAGGTAGAGGATGGGGAGCTGAAATTCAGAAACTACTTTCAAATCACAATGTTCACTGATTGTGGTATGTATTCCCTGAGACCCACTCCCCACCACCACTATATATGATGATGCAATGGATATGTGTGTATACCCTCTGTGTCTAAGATACAGTGACAGCAATGAGAACAGAGAAAAATAGAATGAAATAAGATGGACAAGAGTTTTTTAAAAAACAGAAAAAAACCACCACAGAACTATGAAAGAAGGAACTAAACAAAAAACATAGAACACACACAACCAGAGACATACACACACACCCCAAAACAAACTGGAATAACAACAAAGTGAAACAAAACAAACAGCAAAAATCCAAGAAAATTAAACACACACACACACACACACACACACACACACACACACACATACACGCCTAGCACAAAATGAATGGAATAGAAAATAAGAAAGACTGGAAAACAAAACAAAACAAAACAAAGGAATTCAGATTGTACCTTCACACATATATTCATTCACATGCACCTTAAACTAAAAAATAAAAATAAAAAAAGAAAAGAACAAAAAGAGCATAAACAAACAACAAATAAACTGAAAATGAACACTTAATCATTCACATACACTCATAAACAGAAAACAAAAAAGTAAAAGAAAAAAGAAAAAGAAAATGTTTAAAAGGGGGGGACTACAGATTAAACCTTCACATACACATTCATGCACAATGGAAAAATACTTTAAAAATAGGTGAATTAACAAACAGGCAAAGATGTAAAAAAAAAAAAATTTAAAAAGAAGAAAAACCTCTGCCCTCTTGTGGCAGATTCTGTAATTGTTCCTCTTGTTTGCTCTGCTATCTCCTGCAGAACTTCCACCTCTTTCACTCTCTTCCTAGTGTTCAGAGCAGGGAAGGAGGAGGGACAGTGGTGGTGGGTGGGGGTGGGTGGGGCTGCAGTCCTCCCCTTTCACTCTCATATGATCAGGAAGGTCTCCTCTGATGGGGAAGTGTGAGATTGTCTCCTCCCCAGGTATGCACTATTGGGGTGTGCCCCAGCCTATCCTGGAATGGAGTTCTCCTACTGCGACTGATGCCCAGGCTCCACCTAGGTTTGTTCCTCTCAGTTGTGCTCCAGCTATGTGGGTCTGGTGTTCAGAGGATTGCTCAGAAGGAGGGAGATTGTGTCCGTCCTGGACTCACCACTGCTCTCTTTGGAGTTCTTCCTCATCCTTTTCTGGCTACATGACTGGATCAGTGTGGGAGTGGGGTGCCTGAGACTCAGCACTTGTCAAGTCCCTCCAAGTTTGTGCTTTCAGGATATTCCCTCTGGGTTATAATCAACCTCTGAGTAGTTGGTCTGCCAGTTACAGAGATAGGGTTTTTGCTCTGTGGTGAGCATGTTGGAGCACTTTCCTGCCCCATTTTCAAGATGGTGGCAGGGTGCATCTTTCAGTTTATCTGGTTGGACTCTGCCTCTGGACTCTGCAGCCATTGCTGCCAGTGTCTGGCCAGGCACTGCAGTGGTGAGGCAGAGACTGGAGTTGGTAGTCTCTTCCTGCCACTTCTTTGCTGGAAAACTTCTGTCCACTAAAAAAAAAAAAAAAAAAAAAAAAAAAGGCGCTCAACTTCTGTGACCTGGAAAGCACTAAGGACCAAGCAGAGCAGTTGCAGCACCAAGAGGGCCCTGGCCACTTGCACATGATTCCCCACTCAGTCAGTCTCTCCCAGCATTTTCTTCCCAAGAAAGGTTTTGCTGATTTAAAAAAAAAACCAATGGTGCTCAGCTTCTGCATCCCAGTAATTGCTAGGTCCAAGCTGAGCAGCTGTAGCACCAACCACTGCACCAGAAGAGCCCTGGCTGCTTGCTCCCTAGCCCTCACTCATTCAGTCACTCTCACGTCCACTCACTCACCAGCATGTATACAAAATTTTACATACACTCACTCACTCACACCAGGACTTGTATAGTTTGACTGGCTCATCTGTTATCTTTCGAACAGTCTTTTCAACACTGGAAATTAAAACATAGCATTATACTCAGGTTTCACTCAAATTCTTGAAAATGTAAATGCTAACTCATCACTCTAAGAGTGATAGGCTCCTCACTCTTAGAAAGCAGTACAATGCTTGTACATTTAACTCATAAAACAATACATTTAATTTACTATTATATATGCTTTTATATTAAAATTCATTTTCGGCATATGTGAATTGTCTTTATATTAGTAGATTTGAGGGCATTTATACAACATAAAAATGATGCAAAATATTCATAGTGTTTTCAGAACTATTTAATGTTAGAAAATATAGGACCAAAGGAAAAAAATCTTGTCAGTAAGCATAGAAAAGAACTTCTGTTTTGTGTATTGACTAGTATATAGATAGATAGATAGATAGATAGATAGATAGATAGATAGATAGATAGATGATAGATGATAGATAGATATAAGAATTCTTGCTACATGTCATTCTTTCTTATGTTTTATTTATTGATGAGTTTGGGAAAAAAAGTATGTCCTTGTACTTAAAATACAGAAAAACATTCAGAATATTTACAAATATGTTTATTGGTTTTGTTGTAAGATCTTGATAAGAAAAAAATTAAGTATAAAGCTCAGAATTTGTTTCAATGGCAAGAGCCTTTGCTTTCTTTAATTAGAAATAAACATTGCTAAGTCATTAATGGTATTAAAACAGCAAAATTCCTCAAATACTTTGAATGTATAGAAGCTGAATTTAGAAAACATGTATCATAAGTTATTTCCATGAGCATGTGCTAATTAATCAGATCCATCAGGAAGAGAAAAAGTTAAAATTATGTTATTTGCCAATTTATGTAACAGCAATATGCTTATTTAAAGGGGAGTAATAACAGTACTAAATTCCCAGGCCACTAAAAATAAATATTTTAATAGACAGCTACAAATTTACTATATATGACTTTACAATTAACAATATTTTCATGCATTTTGATTGCCAAGATGAAAGTAATTTAATATCTCAGACTTGGCAAGAGGCTAAAATCAAACTAACTACTGAGTTTTACTAGAAAATGTGTGTTTAGTATTAATCCAAAAGAGAAGAAACATTTATACAGTATTTTTTAACATAAAAATTTGACATTACCATAAGTATAGCAATGTTCATTCTGACTTCCCCAACTACTTTATGTCATTAATTAATTGATTATATTAGAGATAAGGTTACAGTTTAACTTAAAATAAAGATGAGGAAAACAGGACCAAAAGATGAGTACATACATTTTTAACCTTAAAATTTTGAAATGTTAGACTTGTAAACAAAGCCCCAAGTATATAGTCTTTATCTAGCTTCTCCAATAGTTTATGACTTGTATAACCTTAATAAAGTTAGACAAAAACTAGACAATTAATATCAATGCATGCTTATAACTAATCAAAAAACCATTGAATAATTTGGCAAATTGTCCCAATATATTTCTTTTGGTCCAGGATCTAAATAGTGTACTACATTGTTATTAATTATAATACCTCAGTCTCCTCCATTCTTGAAAATTTTCTCAGTTCTTATTTATTTTTAATGTCCTTGATTGTTTTGAAGTGTACTGGCTAATTATTTTGCAGAATGTCCCTCAATTTGTGTTTGAAAATTTCTCATTGTTAGATTGAGGTGAAGCATTGTTGAAGAAATTACCACAGAAGAAATGCTATGCCCTTGATGTAGATATGTTATTCCTGGTGATGTTAGTGTTGATCATTTGTTTAAGGTGGTGTCTGCAAGGTCTTTCCATGGCAATGCTGCATTTCAGTCCCTGATATAATTAATCAGTGTCTTTTGAAAGAATACTTTGACACTATGCAAATATTTTGTTGCTCATGATAATTTAGTTCACTAATTTGACAACCATTGATGATTATTGCCTATAGTAGTTATTACTATAGTGTTTGACAAATGGTGATTTTTCTATTTTCATAATTTCTTTTACATTTATTAATTGGAATCCTATTGAAAGAAAAAACCGATCCTTATCTCTCATCTATATTTTGATTTATTCATATTAGCATAGATTCATGGATATTTATTTTATTCTATGAGTTGCATCCATTGCTACCACTATTTATTTTTTGCTCCAATTCTCTCAGATTTGGCTGTTGGTGGCTCCTTCAAGTTGACTATTGTGTCCTTTCATCCTCCTTCCAACAATTTTTAAAAAATATTTTTTGTTTTCTGCTCCCACAATATGTTCTAGGTTCATTTCGCACTTTCCCTGCCTTAGCATTGTAATAAGTCATTTCTCTATGGAAACCTTGGTGATATTACGTGCCAGGTGTACTTAATGTTACTGGGGTTTCATTTCTCATCTATTAGAGATTCCAAAATACATGTATGTATACATTTCCTTTACCCTTCCATTCTATGTTCATCGCTCTTAATATATATATCAAAATTCATAAGTTTACTGTGATACCTCTGATTCTAATCCAACAGCCTTCTCATTATTTATAATTCCTTTTCTTGACTGAGAGAAACTTAGCTCTCATCATTTATACATATTTACATATTTGTTCAATTCTAAAATTCACAGTTTTAGAATTACTAACCTATAACTTTGTAGAAAAACACATATACCAAATGGAGTAAAAGATTTGTATACAGTCATTTTTGTCTTTATATTTATAGTATACAGTTATCAAAATATTATTCTCCAAAGTTACTTAGTTTAGCTTTTTTCTTCCCCATCTTAGTATGAAGGGTTATGTTCTTCTGCTAATATATATCTAGGTAGATTTAACTGTTACTATTTGCATCACATTTTGGGTTACTCAATCATCCTGTATGATTTCCATTAATTATTTGGGTTTGGAAATATGAAACATTAATATGGTTGATTCTAGGAGTAAGAAGTATACAAAATAATTATACTCAGAAAAAGATTATACTTCCCTTTCTCTTCCACTTTATTTATATTCTCCCATTCTTTTCATTTATTTTTGATTACTACCTTTAGATAACAAATTATTTTAGAATCTGATTTATCCTTCTTATATTTCTTTTTGTACATATGGATTTTCTTATATCCATGCTTCTAATATACATGAAAGGTATAATGTAATAGATTCACAATTGAATATAGCTTCTTTTGTACTAAGCAATACATATTAACAAATCACTTCATGTTAGTTCATAGGGATCTTCTTTATTCTTTATATTACTCCATCCTGTGGTTGCACTATAGTTTACTCAATTTATCTAGGTATAAATATTTAAGCTAGTTCCAATATTTTGTAATTACAAACAATACTATAATAAATAACCTAGTGTACATTTATTTTTGTATTGTTAGAGGATAACTTCAGGGTAAATTTCCAGAAGAGAGATTTCTGATTCAAAGGGTAACCACATTATGAGTATACTTTTGTTAGGTATTCCAATGCCTCATGCAGGTGTATTGAGTCACCTTTTTATCTTCATAGCAATAGATGAGAGTACTGCCAAATTTTGAATTTTTCATCAATTTAGATGAAAAATGTAATCCCTGGGTTGTTATATTTTGTATTTCTCAATTAAGAGTGAGATTGATCTATTTTTCTATGTTTAAGGATCATTTTTACATTTCTTATAACTCTACTGTTCATGTCTTTTTTCCATTTTTCTATTGGGTTTTTGGTCCTTTGCCTTTTGAGGGTGCTTCATATATTAGAGATACTTTGCATGTAATTTACATTACACTTTTTTCTAGTTGACCAGTTTCCTTTCGAATTTGTCTACATTGCTTTGGGTCATTTTGTTAATGTAGTTGAATTTATTAGTCATTTATTGCTACTAGATTTTGAGTCATATGGGGTCTGATAATTAAGTTGGTGAACTCTTCCTAGAAAAAGTGCTACATCCTCATTGCTGAGTATCACTATGGTCACCTTTGAAGTACTCTCCTTGAGAAGCTATGCACTGATGCCTTTACCTAGTCCACCCATCAAAACAATTTTGGAATTCTTTTTCCAGCATGGCCATTAGAGCTGTTGCTACAAGAATGTCAGAGTTTGAATTAGAGCAAAAGACAAACATTTCTTGTTAAACTTGGCAAGAGTGGAAGTGAAATCACGGTTATGTTAGTCCACGTTTATGAGGGTAATACCATGAGAAAAACAGTAGAGTACAATGAATTAAACATTTTTCTGTGGGGTCAGAAAACATCATTGATAAAGAGAGGTCAGGACAACCAGTAATGAGCAGAACTAATGAAAACATTGCAAAAACTTGTCAAATTGTATATCAAAATCATCGGCTGACTCTAAGAAGCATAGTAAATAGAGAAACAGGAAAATCTTAAATGAAAATCTTGGCATGAGAAAGGTGTATGTAAAAATGGTCTCAAAGGAGCTCTTGCATCACGGCACTGTACCAGCTCACATAGCACTGTCTGTGAGGGAGTTTTTAGCCAGTAAACAAATAACTGTAGCATGACTCAGTAGCTCAGCCTGTAATCCCAGCACTTTGGAAGGCCAAGGTGAGTGGATTGCCTGAGCCCACGGGTTTGAGACCCGCCTGGGCAACTTGGCAAAACCTCATCTATACATTAAAAAAAAAAAAGGTTAGCCGGGTGTGGTAGAGCATGCCTGTAGTTCCAGCTACTTGGAAGGTTGAGGTGGAAAGATGGCTGGAGCCCAGCAAATCGAGGTTGCAGTGGCCAGGAGCAGCCAATGCACTCCAGTCTGGGTGACAGAGTGAGACTCCAACTCAAAACAACAACAACAACAACAACAACAACAACAACAACAACAACAAAAACCCAAATGACTGTATTGGAATACCTTTCCTACTCACCTGATCTGGCCCTCAATGACTTTATTTTTTACTCAAAGATAATGGAAACATTGAAAGGAAGATATTTTGATGACATTCAGGACATCAAGAGTAAAATGACAACAGCTCTGATGACCATTCCAGAAAAAGAGTTCCAAAAAACTGATGGATAGACTAGACACTAACATCAGTGCATAGCTTACCAAGGGGAGTACTTCAAAGGTGACCCTAGTGATATTCAGAAATAAGGTCTGTAGAACTTTTTCTAGGATGAATTGGCAAACTTAATTGTCTGAACTCCTAGCTCAAAATCTTTTCCCTAGAGTGAGGTTAAACAGAAACTTACTCGTTTTCTTCTAGTATATCTGTGGTTTCCTTTTTTTAGTCTTTATATCCCTGATCCATTTAAGTTATCTTTGTACACATGTAAAATATGAGTATTATTTTTATCTCTTTCTAAATGTTTATCTTGCTGTCCAAATATCATTTATTCAAAAGTCTATTTTTGCCTCAGTTATTTGAGATGTCTTTTATATCACATGTTAAATTTTCATGAGTAATTACATCTATTTCTGCATTCTTCTATTCTATTCATCTAATTTATGTGTCTATTCACATGCCAATAGCACACTATTTTAATTGTAAAAACTTTAAAATGTATTTTAATATCTAGTAAATCATCTTATCTCATAAATTTTATTTTTCAGTGCTTTTATGGATTTTC
Source organism: Cephalopachus bancanus (assembly GCA_027257055.1). Lineage (NCBI taxonomy): Eukaryota > Metazoa > Chordata > Mammalia > Primates > Tarsiidae > Cephalopachus > Cephalopachus bancanus. The sequence goes on along the minus strand of JAPVLO010000024.1, from coordinate 6,003,335 downwards.
TTACATTTTTTATATGAACTTTAGTATCAAATTGTCTAACTCCTTGAAAATGTTTTTGCTTTTTTAGTAGAACTCCATTGCTTTACGTTTTCAAATTAAGGCTTTGGGAGAAAAGACTTCTTTATAATGTTGAGTCATTCTGCACAAGAATTTGAAATATCTTTCCATTTGCTTAAATATACTTTTATGAGGAGAACCCCAAAAAACCCTGGAATTATCTTTTTGGAGGGCAATTCCCTTGTAGTATAGGCTTCCCCTGCCAGGTAAGTATTCTAGGAAATCGTCAGCATCAGTTTGCCAGTTAGAGATGTGTTGAGAGGCTGTGTTCAACTTCAGTGGATTTTTTTTTTTTCTTTTTGGAAATCCTTTCAATGCACCTGCCCATTTCATTATGGGTGATTTATACAAACAATGTAAGGCAGTGTAATTTTGTTTTCTGTTGGGGGAAAATGCAGCAGAAACAGTTGTTATGGCACAGACAGCTTACAGAGATACTGTTCTGAGTAAAACACAAGTTTATGGATGATTTTCCTGTTTCAAATGAAGAAAAATGTAAATTGATGACCAATCTCATTCCAGGTGTCCTTCAACTAGCCAAACTGAGGAAAATGTGGTATGAATTTGTCAAGTCATCTTGGAAGACCACTATAAGACTTTTTAACTTGTGGCATTGACTGGGGTGTCTTGGAGATTCTGTCAGTGGATTTTATATGAAATTTTGGGCAAAAATGAGTTTCAGCCAAATTCATGCCTCACTTGCTCATGCCTGAACAGAGACAATCTCTTGGCTGCACGCCATGCTTTGAGGGAGCAGTTGAAGGCTGACCCTGACTTTTTTCCCAAAGTCATAACCAAAAATGAATCTTGGTGCTATGGTTACAACTCAAATGAAATAGCAATCTAGTTAGTGGAAAACTGCCACTTCCCCCCACCCCAAAAATCACAAGTGAAGTCAAATGTGAAAACAATGATCATTTGTTTCTTTGGTATGAGATGGATTGTGCACTCGAATTTGTTCCTCTGAATTAGATGGTCAGTCAAAGTTTTTATCTGGAAGTTTTGAGAAGTGTGCATTACAATTTGCAGAAGAAACATCCAGAGCTGTGGCAAATAGGTGATTGGTTCTCCACCATGACAATGCACCTGCCCACACCATGCTAAGTGTTCAGCAGCTTTTGGCCAAAAATGGCATGACCCCTGTTCCCCCTTCCCTATTCACCCAATCTCATGCTGAGTGACTTTTGTTTGTTTGTTTCTATGGATGAAAAAACTTCTCAAAAAGAAACATTTTGCTGACGTGGAAAGAGTTGTGAAAAAAAAACAGCAGAATAAATAAAAGGCATCAAAATTGGTAAGTTAAAAAATTGTTTTGAGCAGTGAAAAAAGCATCTCAATAAGTGTATTGCATCATAAAGAGAGTACTTTGAAGGTGATTGAAGTTTAAACATGTATAAGTAATTTTACAATTATTTATAAATGAATTCCTTTAAGGGATCTCCCTCATATACATGGTAAAATGATTATTATAATAGTATACTATATGGTGTATACTATATATATACTATGTACCCTATATATAGTGGACACTGTGCATAGTAGTAGTATTAATATATACATCATCTCACATAGTTACCCCATTTTCTCCGGGACAAGAGCAGCTATAATTTACTAACTTTGCAATCCAATACACGATTAGTAACTGTACTTATTTTGTACAGTCGATCTTTTGACTTGTTCATTCCCCTACTCTGACCATGGAAAATGCTGTTTTATTCTCTATGTCTATATGTTTGACCTTACTTTTAAAAATTCCACATAAAAGTGAGATTAAGCAATGTTTTTCTGATTTGTCTTATTTATTTTATTCATCCATGTTGTGGCAAATAGCAGGATCTCTTTTCTTTTGGCTGAATATTATTCAATATATATGAATAATATATAATATAATTTATATAAGTGTATATATATATAAAATATTATATCCGTGTCACAGTTTCTTTATCCATTCACCCATTGATGAACACCTAGGTTGTTTTCATCTTGGTTATTGTGAATAATGCTGCAATGAACATGGGAGTGCAGATATTTTTACTGGTTGGTGATTTCATTTTGGGAAGGTGTATACCCTAGGAGAGGAATTTTTGTATCGTATAATAACTCTATTTTTCATTTTTAAGGAAACTACATTCCCACCAACAGTGTACAAGGGTTCCCTTTTCTCTACACCCTTGCCAAGACTTGTTATCTCTTGTCTTTTTGACAATAACTATTTTAGCATAAGTGAGGTGGTATTTCATAGTGGTTTTGATTGGCATTTCTCTGAGGATTAGTGATGTTGAGCACTTTTTAATGTACCAATTGATCATTTTTAAATCTTTGGAGAAATGTCTATTCAAGTCTTTGCCCATTTTTAAATCAGGTTACATTTTTACTTTTACTGCTGTGTTGTATCTTAATAAATCTTGGATATCAACCCCTTTCCTGTTATACAGTTTGCAAATACTTTTTCTCAATATATAGATTTTTAAAAAATTTTTGTTGATTGTTTTCTTTTCTGTGCAAAAGCTTCTTAGCTTGATACAATCACATTGATTTATTTTTGCTCTGGTAGCTGAAGGTTTTGGTATGATTTCCAAGAAATCAGTGCCAGACCAGTATAAAGGAGCATTTCTATTTGATTTTTTTGGGAGTTTTATGGTTTTAGGTCTTATGTCCAGATTTTTTTAGAATCTATTTTTAGTTGATTTTTGTGTATTGGTTATGATATAGGTCCAATAGCTTTTTTTTTTTTTTTTTTTGGCATATGAAAATCCAATTTCCTTAGCACCATTTATGGAAGAGACTATTTTTCTTATGGTGTCTTTCTTGCTTCTTTGTCAAAAATTAGTTGACCATATCTGCTTGGATTTATTTCTGGGCTCTCTATTCTGTTTCACTGGTCTATGTATCTGTTTTTATGACAGCATAATACTGTTTACTTACTATAGCTTTGTAATCATAATGTTTAATATCTGCAACTTTTGTTTTTGCAGGGTTTTTTTGTCAGTTAGAATTGCTTTTCCTATTCTTTTTTTCCATTTCTGTGAAACACTACATTGGGATTTTGATGGTGATTGCATTGAATCCATACATTGCTTTAGGTAGTATGGTCATTTAACAATATTAATTCTTCCAGTAAATAAACATGGACTATTTTTCCATTTATTTGTGTCTTCAAATTTTTTTATTAATGTTTAATAGTTTTTCAGTGTATAGTTCTTTTACTTCCTTGGTTAAATTTATTCTTAAAATGTTTTTAATGCTATTGCAAATGGAATTGTTTTCTTGATTTTTTTTTGACTAGGTGAAAATTTAGGTTATTTGTATATAGAAATGCCACATATTTGTGTATGTTGATATTTTTTATAACCTGTGAATTTACTGAATTCACTTATTAGATCTAATAGTTTTTTTTGTGTGAAGTCTTTGGAATTTTCTACATATAGGATCACCTTATCTGCGAATAGAGATAATTTTACTTTATTTCTTATTTCAATACCATTAATTATTTTTCTTGTCTAACTGTTCTTGATAGTACTTTGATTACTAAATTGAATAAAAATGGCAAGAGTAGGTATCTTTGCCTTGTACCAGATCTTAAAGGAAAAGTTTTCAGTTTCTCCTCACTGATTGTGGTATTAGCTGTGTTTTACATTAATGGCCTTTATTATGCTGAGGAACTTTTAGTCTATACCTGAACTGTTAAGAGTTTTTAACAAGAAAAGATGTTGAACTTTGTCAAATGCTCTTTCTGCATCAATTGATATGATCATGTGCTTTTTGTCTTTTAGTCTGTTAATGTGATTCATCATACTGATTAGCATATGTTAAACCAGACTTGCATGCAAGAGATAAATCCCATTTGATTATGGTGTATAATCTTTTTGGTGTATTGTTGAATTTTATTTTCTAATTTTATTGAGGGTTTTACATCAGTGTTCATCAGATAAATTGTATCAGTGTGATGCTGGCCTTGTAAAATGTGCTTGGAAGTATTCTCTCCAGCTCTATATTTTGAAAGAGTGAAAGTATTAACCCTTTCTAAGTTTAGTAGAATTCAATTATAAAGTGTTCTGGTCCTACACTTTTCTTTGCTGGAAGTTTATTTTTTTCCTCCATTGATTTATTTATTTGTTTGTTTGTTTTGAGTCAAATCCTCACTCTGTCACCTAGGCTATCACTCACAGTCATTGCAGCCTCCATCTCTTGGGCTCAGACCTCAGCCTTCCAAGTAAGCGGAACTATAGGCATGTGTCACAACTTCCAACTAATCTTTTAATTTACTGTAGAGATGAGGTCTCACCAAATTGCCCAGGCTAGTGTCAAACCCCTGGGCTCAGGTAGTCTTCCTGCCTCTGCCTCCCAAAGCACTGGGATTATACAGGAACAAGCCACTGCTCCTAGCAGGTTGGGAAATTTGAAATTATTAATTCCATCTCTTTGTTATTGGTCTGTTCAAATTTTCTATTTCTGCCTGATTCAATCTTGATAAGTTGTAATTTTTTTTAGGAATTTAACTGTTTCATTTAGGTTATCCAATTTGTAGGCATATAACTACTCATAATCGTTTCTCAAGAATTTTTTTATTTGCTGAAGTGTCAGTTATAATGTTCCTATGTTCATTTCTGATTTTATATGTCTAAATCTCTGTTTTTCTAAGTTAGCTAAGGGTTTGTTGATTTGGCTTATTTTTTTTTCAAATCTTGATTTTTTTTCCACGATTTTTCTATTCTTTATTTGATTTAATTTTGTTCTGATCTTAATTTTCCCCTTTCTTCTGTTAACTTTGGATTTAGTTTGTTCTTCTTTGTCCAGTTCCTTGAGGTGTAATGTTAGGCTATTTATTAGACATGTTTCTTCCTTTTTAATATGGGAATTTATTGCTGCAAATTTTTCTTTAGAACAGTGTTTGCTGCATGCTATACATTTTAATATGCTGTGTTTCCATTGTCACTAGTCTCAAGATATTTTGAACTTTCCCTTTAGATTTTTTTTTAGACCCATTGGTTGTTCAGAAGCATGCTGTTTAACTTCACATATTTGTGAATTTTCCAAAATTCCTCCTGTTATTGATTTCTAGTTTAATACCATTGTGGTTGGAAACAGTGCTTGATATGATTTCAGTCTTCTCAAATTTGTTAAGACTTGTTTTGTGGCCTACCATATAGTCTACCGTGGAGAATGTTCCAAGTGCACTAGAGAAGAATGTGTATTTTGCGGCTGTTGGATGGAAAGTTTTGTATATATCTGTTAGGTCCATTTTGCTTAAAGTAGAGTTCAATTCCAATATTTTCTTATTAGTTTTCTGTCTGGTAGATATTTCCATTGTAGTAAGTGGAGTATTTAAGTCACCTACTATTAACTGCATTATTATCTATTTTTCCTTTCATGTTCATTAATATGTACTTTATTATATTTATGTTCTCCAATGCTGGGTGCCTATATATTTGCAACTGCCCTCTTGATGAACTGACCCCTTTATTATTAAATAATGATTTTCTTTGCCTCTTGCAACGGTTTTTAACTTGAAGTCTATTTTATTGGTTATAAATATAGCTACCTCTTTCTGGGCTACCATTTGCACTACATATTTTCTTCCATTTCTTCACTTTCAGCCTATAGGTAATCTTAAGACTAAAGTGAGTGTTGTGTAGATGTCATATACTTGGATCTTATTTATTTATTCAGCCACTCTATGTCTTTTGATTGAAGTATTTACTCCATTTATATTCAAGGTAATAATTGATAGGTAGGTATTGTTACTGCCATTTTGTTCATTGTTTTCTGGTTGTTTTGCAAATTCTTTGTTTCTCTCTTCCTTTCTTGCTTTTTGATTTTATAATTTGGTGATTTTCTGTAGTGCTACGTTTTGATTTCTCTCCCTTTATTGTTTGTCTACCTGCTATAGGTTTTTACTTTGTGGTTATTGTGAGACTTACAAAAGTAATTAAAAATTTTTTTTCATGATAAAAGTGTTTAGTAGTACATATATCACAAAGATTGTGATATATGGTACTTTCATAATAATTATTCATCAGAAAACCTGTTATTTCAGATTGTATTTCTTCTTTTACTTAGAGTTCCTTAATAGATGATTATTATATTTTCAGGTGGGACATCATTTTTATTTTGACCTGTTTATTTTTTAAAATAAATTCTCTAAATTTGTTGCATTGTAATTAGAGAATATTTTTTGGAAATATTTTAAATTTAGAAATCATTAAATTTTTTTTAGTCCAGTTAACCTTTGATAAAATGGATTTCACCTTTTAGATCAAAAGTTAGGAAACTTTTTCTATAAAGACTCAGATAGTAAATATTTTAAGTTTTTTGTCATGTAAGACCTCTGTCACATATTCTTTTTAGAAAAAAACCTAATTCTTCATTTTATTTTTCTTTTATTATTTGACACATAATAATTGTACATATTTATGAGATACAGAGTCATATTTCAATACATGTATATAATTTTAATGACCAAATCAGGCTAATTAGCATGTCTATCACCTGAAATATTTATCATTTCTTGTATTGTGAACATGCAAAATTCCCTCTTCTAGATTTTTGAAAATACACAAGTCATTGTTAACCATATTTACCTTATAGTACTATACAACACTAGAACATATTCCCCCTAGTTAGCTGTAATTTGATATTTGTTAACCAACCTCTCCCTATCCTTTTTTCCCCACCCTTCCCAACGGCTAATAGCCAAAATTATTTTATCTATTTCTATAAACTCAATTATTTTTTGGTTCCCACATATAAGTGAGAACATGTAGTATTTATCTTCCTGTCCCTGACTTATTTTACTTAATGTTCTCAATGATCATCCATGTTGACATGAACAACAGGATTTAAATCCTTTTTATGACTGCATAGTATACCATTGTGCATATATAACACATTTTCCTTATTCATTTATCTGCTGCTGAACATTTAGGTAGATTCCACATTTTGACTATTAAGAATAACATTGACCAGGCTTGGCGGATCAGGCTGTAATTCTAGCACTTTGGGAGGCGGAGGCAAGTGGATTGCCTGAGCCCGCAGATTTGAGACCAGCCCAGGCAACTTGGCAAGACTTCGTCTCTACAACAACAGCAACAAAAAATTAGCAGGGCATGGTAGCACACGCCTGTAGTTCCGGCTACTTGGAAAGCTAAGGTGGAAGAATCGCAGAATCCAGCAGGTGACGCTGGGGTGGCCGTAGATGTGCCACTGCACTCCAGCCTGGGCGATGGAGTGAAACTCCAAGTCAAAAAAAAAAAAAAAAAAAGGGAGGCTGAGGTGAGTGATTGCCTGAGCCCTTGGGGTCGAGACCCGCCTGGGCAACTTGGTGAGACCTCATCTCTACCAGAAATCCAAAAAATTAGCCGGGTGTGGTAGCGCGTGCCTCTAGTTCCAGCTACTTGGAGCCCAGCAGGTCGAGGCTGCAGTGGCCGAGAGTGGCCACTGCACTCCAGTCTGGGCAACAGAGTGAGACTCCAGCTCAAAAAAAAAAAAAAAAAAAAAAATAGCATTGCAATAAACATGGAGGTGGAGATCTCTCTTTGATATTCTGCTTTCCTGAATATACTGATTTACTTTTGAGACACAGTGTTAGGATTACTGGATTGTGCATAATAGTTATATTTTTTAGTTTTTTTTGAGAAATCTTCAAATTGCTTTTCATAATGACTATACTAACTTACATTCCAATTAACAGAGTGTAAGAGCTCCATTTTTCGAAATCGTCACCAGCATTTGTTATTTTTTGTCTTTTTGATGGTAGCCATTCAAACTAAGATGAGAAAAAATCTCATTTCCGTGGGATATGATTTTGATTTGTGTTCTCCTTATGATTAGTGATGTTGAGCATCTTTTTTTACACTTGACCATTTGCATATTTTCTTTTGAGAACTGTCTCTTCATATCTTTTGTGCATTTTTTAAGCAGGTCTTTTCATATTTTCTGTTCAGTTGTTGGAGTTCCTTATATATTTTGAATATTAGTCCCTTGTCTGATTAATAGGTTGAAAATATTTTCTCCCATTCTGCAGATTGTCTCTTGACCCTTGATTGTTTCCATTGCTGAGCATTTTCTTAGTTTGATATAGTCTCATGTCTATTTTTGTTTTTGTTGCCCGTGTTTGTGAAATCTTAGCTATAAAAATCTTCTGTTAAGAATGACCTTCCTCCAAGAGATAATAGAGTGGTTGATTCTGCACGTGCACGGCCTAGTCAGCTTCCTGAACAGTCTTCCTCTGTACAACAGAATGTAGTGTTTCAGATATATCTCCAGTTCAAGCTGCAAAAAAGGAATTTGGACCCCCTTCACATAGAAAATCTAATTGTGTGAAAGAAGTAGAAAAATTGCAAGAAAAATGAGAAAAAAGGAGACTGCAACAGCAAGAACTTAGAGAAAAAAGAGCCCAGGATGTTGATGCTACAAATCCAAATTATGAAATTATGTGCATGATCAGAGACTTTAGAGGAAGTTTGGACTATAGACCATTAACAACAGCAGATCCTATTGATGAACATAGGATATGTGTTTGTGTAAGAAAACGACCACTCAATAAAAAAGAAACTCAAATGAAAGATCTTGATGTAATCACAATTCCTAGTAAAGATGTTGTGATGGTACATGAACCAAAACAAAAAGCAGATTTAACAAGGTACCTAGAAAACCAAACATTTCATTTTGATTATGCCTTTGATTACTCAACTCCTAATGAAATGGTTTACAGGTTACTGCTAGACCACTAGTGGAAACTATGTTTGAAAGGGGAATGGCTACATGCTTTGCTTATGGGCAGACTGGAAGTGGAAAAACTCATACTATGGGTGGTGACTTTTCAGGAAAGAACCAAGATTGTTCTAAAGGGATTTATGCTTTAGCAGCTCGAGATGTCTTTTTAATGCTAAAGAAGCCAAACTATAAGAAACTAGAACTTCAAGTATATGCAACCTTTTTTGAAATTTATAGTGGAAAGGTGTTTGACTTGCTAAATAGGAAAACAAAATTAAGAGTTCTAGAAGATGGAAAACAGCAGGTTCAAGTGGTGGGATTACAGGAACGGAAGGTCAAATGTGTTGAAGATGTCCTGAAACTCATTGACATAGGCAACAGTTGCAGAACATCCAGTCAAACATCAGCAAATGCACATTTATCTCGGAGCCATGCAGTGTTTCAGATTATTCTTAGAAGGAAAGGAAAACTACATGGCAAATTTTCTCTCATCGATTTGGCTGGAAATGAAAGAGGAGCTGATACTTCTAGTGCAGACAGGCAAACTAGGCTTGAAGGTACTGAAATTAATAAAAGCCTTTTAGCACTCAAGGAGTGCATCAGAGCCTTAGGTAGAAATAAACCTCATACTCCTTTCCGAGCAAGTAAACTCACTCAGGTGTTAAGAGATTCATTCATAGGTGAAAACTCTCGTACCTGCATGATTGCCACAATCTCTCCAGGAATGGCATCCTGTGAAAATACTCTTAATACATTAAGATATGCAAATAGGGTCAAATAATTGACTGTAGATCCAACTGCTGCTGGTGATGTTTGTCCAATAATGCATCATCTCCCAAACCAGATTGATGACTTAGAGACACAGTGGGGTGTGGGGAGTTCCCCTCAAAGAGATGATCTAAAACTTCTTTGTGAACAAAATGAAGAAGTTTCTCCACAATTGTTTACTTTCCATGAAGCTGTCTCACAAATGGTAGAAATGGAAGAACAAGTTGTAGAAGATCACAGGGCAGTGTTCCAGGAATCTATTCGATGGTTAGAAGATGAAAAGGCTCTCTTAGAGATGACTGAAGAAGTAGACTATGATGTAGATTCATATGCCACACAACTCGAAGCTATTCTTGAGCAAAAAATAGACATTTTAACTGAGCTGCAGGATAAAATGAAATCTTTTCGTGCTCTACAAGAAGAGGAACAAGCCAGCAAGCAGATCAACCCGAAGAGACCCCGTGTCCTTTAAGTCGGCATTAGCTGCTAAAGGATCCCCAGAACCCTCGCTACTGTAATATAACGATGGTTCAGCTGTAAAGGCCATTTGAAAGTTTGAAATTTTAAGTGTTTGTGGAAAATGTTTTGTCCTTCGCCTGAATGACATTTCACTTTTGTGAAACACTCCTTTGTCTACAAAATGCTTCTAGTCCAGGAGGCACAACCAATAATTGGGATTAGTGAAGCATTTTGTTTCATTTGCCCAAATAGTGATTTACTTTTGGAGATCCTTGTCAGTTTCATTTTCTATATGATGAAGTAAGATTGTAGGCTGGATCCAGAGGTGGATAGTAGGGGGAAGCCACAGCATTTCCTTTTAACTCAGTTCAATTTTCGAAGCAAGACTGAGAAGTTTAAATCCTTTGCGTGCATGCTTACTTCATCCGTGATTGTACATACCTTGCCTACTCCTAGAGACAGCTGTGCTCACCTCTTCCTGCTTTGTGCCTTGACTAAGGCTATTGACCCTGAATTTCTGAAGCACAGCCAAGATAAATTACATTCCTTATTTGTCATTGTAAATTACCTTTATGTGTACATTTTTACTGTATTTTAGACATTTTTTGTGTGTGATTAATTTTGAAGGATGTGCCATATCATTGAACGGAACTTAAATTTGTGACAGTGGACATAGCTGCTGGACCATTCCATCTTACCTGTAAAGAAATCTGGAATTATGATTTTAAAACCATATAACCTGTGATTATAATTTTCTTAGTATTTTCTTTGTAAAAGAACTAAAATATAAACTAGTTGATATATAATAAAAAGTAATGAAATTCAAAAAAAAAAATCTTTGCTTAGAACAATGTTCTGAAGCATCCCCCCTATGTTTTCTTTTGGTAGTTTTATGGTTATTTATTTATTTATTTACTTACTTATTTTTAATTTAAAATGTTTATTCTTAGGTATTTTTCTTTGTTTTAAAAATGTTTCTTCCTCTCTTCCTTCCTTCTCTCCTTCCTTCCTTCCTTCCTTCCCTCCTTCCTTCCTTCCCTCCCTCCTTCCTTCCCTCCCTCCTTCCTTCCTTCCTTCCTTCCTTCCTTCCTTCCTTCCTTCCTTCCTTCCTTCCTTCCTTCCTTCCTTCCTTCCTTCTTTTCTGAGTCTCTATCACCCAAGAGTGCAGTGGCATGCTCACGGCGACCCCAGCCTCCACCTGCTGGGCTCAGGTGATCCTTCCACCTCAGCCTTCCAAATATCTGGAACCATAGACACACGCCACCATGTCTGGCTAATTTTTTGATTTATTGAATAGATGAGGTGTCGCTACATTGCTGGTCTTAAACCCCTGGGCTCTAGCAATGCTCTTGCCTTTGCATCCCAAAGTGCTGAGATTAGAGGTGTGAGCCACCACACCCAGCAAAAGTGTTCTTTTTAATTTTCTCATTGACTCAACAGTTGCTCAAAAACATGTTTAATTTCCATATCATTGTAAAATTCTCAGAGTACTACTGTATTGATTTTTAATGTTACTTCATTGTGGTCTGAGAAGATCCTTGATATTATTTCAGTTTTTAAAAAGTTGTTGTGACTTGCTTTGGGCCCTAACATGCAGTCTGTCCTAGAGAATGTTCCATGTGCTAATGAGAAGGATATATATTCTGCAGCTACTGTATAAAATGTTCTATAAATGTTTATTAGGTCCATTTTGTCTATAGTGCAGTTTGCGTATGATGTTTCTTTGTTGATCTTTGTTTAGATGATTTATTCACTGTTGAATAGGTGGTGGTGAATTCCCAACTATTATTTATTAAATCTTGGATCTCTCTCTCTCTTACTTTAATAACATTTGTTTCATTTATCAAGGTGCCCTGGTATTGGATGGATATAGATTTGTAATTGTTATATCCTCCTGCTGAATTGATCCTTTTTTCATTATACATGGCTTTTCTTTGTCTCTTTTTATGCTTTTGGCTTAAAGCCTACTTTTCTGATGTATATATAGCTATTATTGAATACTTTTAGTTCTGTTTGCATGGAATATTTTTTTCTAACCCTTTAGTTTTACAGTGTGTCTACATAGGTGAGATCAGTTTCTTGTAGACAGCATATAGATGGTATTTTTAAAAAATCATTCCGTTAGTCAATATCTTTTAAGTGTTGAATTTATGCCAGGTATATTCAAGGTTGTTACTGATAGGTGAGAACTTACTCCTATCACTTTGTTAATGTTTTTTCAGTTGTCTTATATATCTTTGTTCCTTTCTCCCTCTTATTTTTTATCTCTGTGATTTGTTGATTTTCTTTGGTGATAACATTTATTCTTTTATCTTTGTCATTTGTGTAAATGCTCTACCAGTGACTTTATACTTTCTTATAGTTTCAAAATTATAGATATATAAGTGTCTTTAATATTTGCTTGTTTAGGAAATGCTATTTCTCATTCCTATATGAAGAATAGCTTTGCAGAGTATAGTATTCTTGATGGCAGGTTTTTTTTTCTTTCTTTCAGACTTTGAATTTAAATATATCATACATGCTCTTCTGGTCTGTAAGATTACTGCTGAGAAATCTACTGCTAACCTGATGACAACTTTGACTTGATGCCATTTTTTTGTTCAGCTTTAAAAATTCTCTCTTTGGTTTTTTTACACTCTGTGATGTGCCTCAGAGAGTATCTTTTAGGATTGAATCTACTTTGTGAATTTTTGAGCTTCCTGTATCTGGATGCTTATTTCTCTCCCAAGACATGGGACGTTCTCAGCTATTATTGCATTGAATATGTTTTCTATAAACGTTTCTTATCTCTTTTTCTGGAGGTCTTAAAATGTTCTTTGTTCACTTGATATCTCATACTTTACATTAGATTCATCTGTATTTTTTTGGTTGACTGAGTTATTTCAAGACCTGTCTTTCAATTTAGAAAATCTGCTTTGTTAGTTTTGTTGCTGAAGTTATCCATTGTATTTTCTTTCTTTTTTTTTTTTTTTTTTGAGTAAGAGTCTCACTCGGTCACTCAGACTGGAGTGCAATGGCCGCTTCTGGCCACCGCAGCTTCGACCTGCTGGGCTCCGGCGATCCTTCCGCCTCAGCCTTCCGAGTAGCCGGAATTACAGGAGCGCGCTACCACGCCCGGCTGATTTTTTGATTTACTGTAGAGATGAGGTCTCGCTGCCCAGGCGGGTCTCGAACCCGCGGGCTCAGGCAATCCTCTCACCTCAGCCTCCCAGAGGCGCGGGATTACAGACTGAGCCACCAAGCCCGGCTTGTATTTTCATTTATTTATTTTTTTTTATTTCTGAGATTTCTACTTAGTTCTTTTTTTTTTTTGAGAAAGCAGGATTTATCAAGAGGCTAGAAAAGCTCCCACAGTAGGAGAGGACCTGCGGTTGCCCATTTATGTCGTTGTTTGTTGTATTTCTTACTGAGTTCATGAATTGTTTTCCTGATTTATTTGTGTTGTCAATCTGTGTTCTCTTATATCTCACTGAGTTTTCTTATGATCATTATTTTGCATTCCTTTACAATTATTTCTTAGATGTTTTCCCCCTTGGTATCTGCTACTGGAGAGTTATTGTGTTCCTTTGGAAATGCCATTTTTTTCTTGCTTTTTCATGTTTTTGTGTTCCTACATTGATCATTTTGAGTAACAGTAGCTTCTTTCAATTTTGTGAAGCAACTTTCATAGGAAAAGACTTTCACTTAAAGATATAGTGTTGTTTGAGTGGGGTACTTTGGATTTTGCTCCAGATAGTTGCAATAGTTTAGTCTTTGTGTTTCTTTGGCCATAGTCACTATCATCAGTGTCAGAATTCTAGTGCCTTAGTATGGTATTGTTTGTGGTGAGGCTGTGGTCTCTGCTGTGGATAGGGATGCTGGGCAGTTCAGTCACTGGGTCTCTGGGGGGTGTGAGTGGACACCAGTAGTGATGCCAGTGGGCTCCAGGGAGGCCAGTCTTCAAGCTCCTGGGAATAAGCAATGTCAGTGACGGTGGTGGGCCCTGGTCAGGCTGGTCTTGGGCGCCTGCGTAACCTGGGCAGGTGCTGGCTATGGTGGTAGCAGTAGTAGTGTGGGCAGGCTAGTCCTAGGTGTTATGCATGGGCTCTGAATGTTGAGGTGGTAACCTCAAGGGGTCTGTTCCTTGGACTCCTGGGAAGTATGTGCAGGCACCAGTGGTGGTGGTTGCTATGGTATTTCTGACAGGTCAGTCTTTAAGTTTGCTGCCCACATGCTTGAGAGTGCAATGTTCCTTCCAGTGGTTGAGATAAAGTCACTGTTGATGGTAGTGGCCTCAGGCTGGGGATTTTCAGACTCTGGAGAGCATGTACTTCAGGTCCCTATGTCCTAAGGAAAGCCTTTCTTATGTGCTGGACTACCCATTCCCTGAAGTGTGTTCAGGGGTTGGGAATATGATGTGATGCTGCAGATCTCTGGGTGGGTGTGGTGTTATGTCAGTGAAAACCTAGGTATGTGGAGATACAGGGACTCTTGGGCATCAGTACAGTATGCAGTCCAGTGGTGGTGGCTCTACTCTCAAAATGACACTGCGCTGCAGCTTGGGTCCCATGGGGTGGGTAAAAACCAGGGTGAATTCTCTCTTTGGCATAATGCAGTCACAAAGACCCCAGGCATTTCCCTAATTGAACTCAGGAACTGGGAAGACTGAGGTGCTCTCCTGTAGTTAGGATTGCAATCATCTGTGGAGGTTATGTGGACCGCTGGGACTCTCTTATCTTTTCCCTGTAATGGGAAGTCCCTCTTGTCTCCAAGTCAATTCTGGCTGGCTATTACATTTTCTTTTCTTTCTATGCTGTCATCTCACATTTTTGTCCCTCAGAAGGTCCCTGTTATGTCGCTGATGATTTCCAGTGTTTTCTCTTAGGTACTCTGTTCCACATGTGGTTGTCAACTTGTTTTAGTCTTCTTTGTGGAGGAGGCAACTGCTGGGCAACTCTAGGCAGCCATCTTTATGAATTCCTTCTGAATAATTATTTAAAAATGTGTAAACCAATCTTAACTTTCTGGCTGTAAAAAAACAAACTAAATATGACCTGTGGGTGTTAGTTTGACCACTCCTTTTTATTTGCCAACTGTATGTCTGACAAAGGCCTAACAAGGAACTCAAACATGTCAAAAAAGAAAGAAATAAACAGCCAGTTACAAAGTGGGGAAAATATATGAATAGGCACTTCTCAAAAGAAAAACACAACCAGCCAACAGATACATGAAAAAATGCTTAGCCTCACTAGTCATCAAAAAATGCAAATTAAAACTACACTGAGATACCACTTAACTCCAGTCAGGATAGCCATCATCAATAACTCAAAAAACAACAGATGCTGGAGAGGATGTGGTGCAAAGGGAACACTATCCTGTTGGTGGGAGTGTAAACTAGTACAGCCTCCATAGAAAACAGTGTGGTTATTACTAAAAGATCTAAAAATAGACCTTCCATATGACCCCGCAATCTCCCTACTGGGAATATACCCAGAAAAACTCAAATCACTCTCTAAAAAAGATACCTGCACATGTGTTTATTGCAGCATTGTTCACAGTAGCAAGAACATGGAATCAACTGTGCTGCCCATCGAAAGAGGACTAGATTTAAAAAATGTAGTACATATGCAGCCATAAAGAAGGACAAAGTCATGAACTTCACTGCCACCTGGATGGACTTAGAGTCTAGAATAGTGAGTGATGAATCACAGAAACAAAGAACTGAGAATCACACGTTCTCACTCATAAGCGGACCTTGAACAATTACCCTAATAGTATAAGAAAAAGATTGGCAGTAGCAGGAAACTGCCAGGGGGTGGGGGAGTGAAAGAAGTTCTGCGCCAGTAACACCTCCTCACCCGTTTAACGCCAAGAGATTTATTAAAGCGGCGGTTACCAGGGGAAAAACGGGAAAGGGTCTGTGGAGAGAGAGAGAGAGAGAGAGAGAAAGTGGGAGAGAGGCGGGGAGAGAGCTGCAGAGAGGGAGAGAGCGACAGCGAGAGAGAGAGAGAGAGAGAGAGAGAGAGAGAGAGAGAGAGAGAGAGAGAGAGACAGAGAGAGAGAGAGAGATATCGAAAGAGAGATATGCAGGAAGAGGGCTGTATTTACTAGCCTGACGGGCTGGAAGGGGCTGTGCTAGGTTCTTATTGGAGGAGTGGCATGGGAGCAGGGTGGGGCTGACGCCGTGTTATAGTCCTATTGGATGCATAACAAAGCTGGCTAAGGATTGGAGGCTTGCAGGTTTGAACTTCTCGCACACGGGGAATTGTGCACACAGAAGCTGGGACCTAGGGCCTTTGTTGTCTGGTATGTCCTCACCATGCTCGGCGCCATTCTGGGAGCCGCCCCTCTGGTCGCTTCCTGCACCCTTCATTCCCACCTTTTCTGTTCTTATGGGAAGGGCGTCGTTACTCTTTCTGGCTACTTCCTGCTGGTCGGGGACATTGTGGGGGTAAGGTGGTGGAAGGGTGCAGAACCAGCCAGAGCAGGGCCCAAAGGTAGGCGCTGAAGGTGTAGATTTCCCCAGGTGAGAGTTCCATGAAGGTTCCTTGTAAGTGTAGAATAGCAGCTTGTTCCGGCCAGTCTTCCAGTGGGTCCGAGGGCAGTAGTAACCAGCTGTCTTGGAGTAGACTGTGGAGGTAAATAGAGAACCTGGAGGAGAGCATATCTAAAAGAAAAATTAAGTGATGTTTAGGGACAAGGTGTTGACTCCTCTATTGGAACAGGTTGATAACTATTGAGTAATAGGAGATTGAGGTTTTGATTTGAGAGTTAAGCGTTGTTGGAGAAATTTAAAGACATATGGGGCTATTAAACAAAAACGCAAATGAGAAAGAGGCAAGTGCCTCCCTGTTGGACTATTGAGAGCTAGGAAAATGGGGTGACTTTGGCTGTCTGTTTTATGGAGGTTTGTAATATTGACCAAAGTTTTTAATAGCATGTTATAACACAAAAACACAGTAGTTATTGTAAAAGTTACTTATTTAGCCAAAATGATAGCGCAACGATTTTTGAAAAGGAAAAAGCCTCGCTCTTTTGTAACAAAGACAGTGGGGGAGGGGGGAGAGATAATTGAATTTTGTCTCTTTTTTCTCCCCTCTGTTATTTAAAGAAGAAAATTTTTTGGAGATTGTTAATTAAGAAGCTCATGTTCTGGCCTTCGAGTAGCATGTTGACCTAGCATTAGTGTAATTGATATTAATGGTAAATTTATGGAACTCTTTTTGTAGCCTCGAGTGTTTACAGAATTTCTTTTACTTTTTTCCACTAACTTTCACCTAACATGTTCAATAAACTCATACCATTCTTTGACATGCTTAACCTTTCTATTTTTGTTCTATGCTTTCTTTAACCAGCCATTCTATTATAGAACAAAATGTACCATACAAGATTCTTTCCTATACAATTATTTATCTTTTCTTTATCCTTTCTTACTAAAAACATACCTTACACCAACAACTTTCTTTACATTTTCCTAACCTCAGAGCTCTAACCAAAGCAATAAGTTTATATGTAGTGGAAGGGCTTAGATAGGATCCAATGTGGAACTATTAGGTAAATCCAAAGCTATACAAAAGGCACCCAAAAAGTACAGTGGTGTGAGTTTTAATTTTTGTCATAATGTCCCTTCCCAATAATGGAGCTGGACACGTTGGCATAACAAGGAAAGAGCGTTGAAATACTTTACCTCCCAGAACACATGGAAGTAATGGCGTAGTGAGGGGCCTGGATATAATGCCCTGTGCCCCCACAACCAAAAGGGGTGAAGGAAGGAGTGGACCAGGAAATGTAAGTAGATCTGAGCATGTAGCCCCCGTATAAATAACAAATGATATAACCCCGCCAGCTACTGATATTTCCACCCTAGACTCGGTTGGTTTAGTGGCTTGTTCCAAAGACATTGGGGCTACCAAGTTAGGGGCAAGTCAATCTGACTGGAGCAAGCCCAAGAGATCCCCTTTTGAGGTCGTGCAAGATGCCTGGTGTCCCTTAATTGCAGCAAGCCTCTGGGCCATGTGCTCTCTTCCTTCTGGGTGAATGAGGCAATCATGAGCCCAATGTCCATGCTGTTTGCATTTGGGACAGGGCTTTGCTGGTGGGCAGGGCTTGACAGTCTTTGGCCATATGCCCATTTTGATGGCATCGGAAATAAACCTGGGAAGAGGGCTGTGTACCCCTTCTGCTATTGACCATCTGGGGTGGAAGATTATCAGTGGTGGCTTTTCTGTTAAAGTGGTAGATAAAAGCTGAAGTGCTTTCCACTTATGTTGGTGGTCCTGTATTTCTTCCTCCTTTTGGTTGTTAAAGATTTTAAAGGCTGTATCCAATAGTTCTAATTGAGGGGTTTGTGGGCCCTTTTCTAATTTTTGGAGTTTGTGCCTAATATCCGGTGCTGACTGGGAGATAAAATACATAGCCAAAAGAGTTTGTTCCTCTACAGAGTTTAAATCAATATTAGTAAACTGCTGCAATGTTTTAGAGAGGCAACTTAGAAACATTGTTGGATTTTTATCTGGTCTTTGAAAAACCTCTTTTATTCTGTCCTAGTTAGCCTGTTTATTAACACCTTTTTGTAGTTAGCTAACAGGATTTATTTACATGTTTTCTTTATTTTCATCTGGGAAGAAGATTGATATAGTCCCGGTTTAGATATAACTTGAGAGAAATTTATTTTAAGGAAACAACAAAGACTTGTTGCAGCTGGTAGGGCTGCTATCAGGGGGTTATCAAGCAGTGAGGGGAGTGGGGGTGAAAAGGCTGGAGTTTGGGATTAGGCACTGTGGCCTTTGGCACCGGTCCTTCCTCCAAAGACAAAAGAGAAAGGCTGGAGACTGGGGTCAGGTGACCTGGCTGGAGACGCCAGCCCTTCCTTCTCAGATAAAGGTGGAGGGTGAGAAGGAGGAGAAACTGATGGTGAGTGGAATAGCAAAAGCAGACTGTAGGAGGTTTATCTGCTGTGTTGAAGTTAGAAATAGAGGGAGGTGGCAGGATTAGTTGTGTATGATCTAAGTCTTTTTTTGTGTGTGAGAGGTCTGAGATAGAGAAGGGGACGTGCACCTGAACAATATCCTTTGTGCCCACTACTTTGTGGAAGGGAGCGAGGACGACCAGTGCGGCCTTGGATCGGGTTATGGGAGGGCTATACTGGGGAATGATTGAAAATGGGAGGGCACAGAGTTTGAATTGCTGGGGAAGTGGGTGGAGCTGAAGAGGAATGAGGGGGCTCCTCTGCAGGATTGAAATCCAAGATGGGAAAGAAGGGAGGGGACTTACAGTGTTTGCAGTGGGGGGAGGGGAACTTAGAGGAGGAGGCTCACATGTGCGTGGAATAATGGGAGAAAGAGAAGTTGTAGGAGAAGCAGTAGGTGCTAGTATGAGTTGAGAGTGGAAGTTAGAGGGGTTACAATTGAGACACAGGCGAGGATGTTTATGGAAGAGAGAAAAAGACTGAACACAGGGAATCTCTACCCACCATTTTGAATGCTCACAGAAATTATATAGGCCACTGATTTGGGTTGTCTAAGGGATATGTTGGCCAGTCTTGCATGCAGAAATTAATTAAGCATTTGAGTTTAATATCAGGGGATAGAGAAAGGATAGTGAGATTGTTTAAAAGGCATTTAAGAGGGGAGTTGGCCAGCAGGGATGATGAACCTCCCATAGCAGGACAGGTGGGCTAAACGGGGCATCCCCTGAAGTCGGCTGTCCGAGAAGTGTGGCTGTGGCACAGAAGTTTGGCACAACCAGGGTTCTCCTGGAGAACTGAGGGGTTCAAGACACCTAGTGCAAGGATTTTTGAACCAGATAGAAAGCACTTGACCCGGCAGCGACTGGGAGCGTGTTTGAGATTCCTGCCAGTCGAATAGGGCTTACTGTGGGTCAATAGATGTGGAACCTCCGAGGTTTACTGTTGCCCTTCAGAATCTGCTGTGGGCCAGCAGACGTGGGACCCCCAGGGTCCACTGCAGCCTGACAGCCATGGGATTCCTTGGGGGTTGGAGAGAGTTGTGTAAGATCTGCTGTGGGCTAGCAGACATGGGACCCCTGGGGCCCACTGCAGCCCAGCTGCCGTTGGAAGGTGTGAGAGAGATAAGGAGGAGGAAAGATTCTTTAGCTGTAGCTTGGCAGCCGTAAGAGTTTTGGGTTTAAGAGAGAAAAGGAAAAGAGGAAGCCTTCAGGGTCTGCTGTGGTTGTGAAGGCCGAGGCAGGGTGCATTCCCCCTCGCCTAGGGGCTGGAGGGTCTGCCAGATGATCAACGGTCATTTCCCTCTGGGGGGTCCTGGGCAAGTTTAGGCTTCCGTGTCTGGGGAACTCACCTATCCAATGACTGCTGGTGGATGAAGCTCATGCGTTCAAAACAGTGGGAAGGTCCAGGAGGGTTGGAGTGGCCACCGGCGCCGGGTCGGGGGTCCCGCCTATGGGGATAGACCCACACAAGGGCGGGAAAGCACCTGATCTGAATCACGGCACCAATGAAAGAAGTTTGGCGCCAGTAACGACTCCTCACCAGTTTAAGGTCAAGAGATTTATTAAAACGGTGGTTACCAGGGAAAAAGGGAAAGGGCCTGTGGAGAGAGAGAAAGAGAGGAAATGGGAGAGAGGCGGGGAGAGAGCTGCAGAGAGGGAGAGAGCAACAGAGAGAGAGAGAGAAAGAGAGACTGAGAGAGAGAGAGATGCAGGGAGAGTACTGTATTTACTAGCCTGACAGGGGCTGGAAGGGGCTGTGCTAGGTTCTTATTGGAGGAGTGGCATGGGAGCAGGGTGGGGCCGACGCCGTGCTATAGTCCTATTGGACGCATAACAAAACTGGCTAAGGATTGGAGGCTTGCAGGTTTGAACTTCATGCACGTGGGAAATTGTGCACACAGAAGCCAGGACTTAGGGCCTTTGTTGTCTGGTGTGTCCTCACCATGCTCGGTGCCATTCTGGGAGCCGCCCCTCTGGTTGCTTCCTGCACCCTTCAGGCAGGGGAGGCAGAATTGACAGAAGTGGGAATTTGCCGGGGGAGGGGAGGCACACCTCAGCAACAAGGGTACCTGCATAATGAACATTTGTATACTTAACCCTGAATTGTACCCCACATTTTTAAAATTAAAAAATTAAAGGAGGAAAAAAAAAGAGTCCTCAAGTAACAGTCATGGGTACAGACTTTTCTAAGATCTTGAGCTGTTTTTTCTTTCCCTTTCTCTCTCTCTTTCTTTCTTTCTTTCTTTCTTTCTTTCTTTATTCTTCTTGTTTTAACAGCTTTACTGAGGTATAATTTACATAAATATATCAGACATATTTAAAGTATTCAGTTTGGTAAGTTTTGATACCTGTACACATCTGTAAAAACCACTAACATAATAAAGAAAATATGTGTTATTCCCAAAAGTTTCCTTGGGACCCTTTGTCATCCCTATCTCTCTCTCTTCCATCTCTAGGTAACACCTTATCTACTTTCTGTCATTAGAGACGATTTTACATTTTCTAGAGTTTTATACAAATGAAATTAAATTTTAGCACTACAGATTTTTACCAAGCAGTTAATTTGGCTGGATATAAAAATTTTTGTTAATCTCTTTTATTGAATATTTTGAATATGGCTCTTCACAGTTACTCTGCTTTTGATGTTTATTTAGAAAATATCGAATTATTTGGCCTTTGTAAGTTATTTGATCTTTGTGCTTGGAGGTTTTGGTGATTTTTCTTCATCTTTTTAACCTAATAGTTTTACATATGTGCATATATATAATCATATATGCATATCTAATCAGAATATATTATTATATATGTAATACAAGGTCTGACAATTAAGTTTGCAAGCTCATCCTAGAAAAGGTACTACATACCTCATTGCTGAATATCACTACAGTCACCTTCAAAGTACTCCCCTTGGGAGTACACTGACACATTGACACAAACACAGCTGTGAGACACTGATATACCAATGTCATGAAAGCTTACCAAATTATTTGTATAATGATGCCAACGTAAGTGCATGGTGCCAAGTTCTTTAACCAGTGTCTAGTCCATCAGTCAAAGCAATTTTGGAACTCTTTTTCTGGACTGGCCATTAGAGCTATCATCATATTATTCTTGATATCCTGAATGTCATCAAAATGACTTTCTTTCAACATTTCCATTATCTTGGAGTAAAGAAAAAAGTCACTGATGGCCAGATCACATGAGTAGAGAGGGTGTTTCAATACAGTTGTTTATTGGCTAAAAACTCCCTTACAGACAGTATTGTGTGAGCTGGTACATTTTTATGGTGGAAAAGCTCCTCCAGGACCATTTTTCACATGCCAACTTTCTCATGCCAAGGTTTTCAGTTAATATTTCCCTAACTGTTTTTTTGTCAATGCTTATTTGGTCTGCTATACTTCTCCCAGTCAGTTGATGATTTTGATGCACAATTTGACAAATTTTGGCAATGTTTTCATCTGTTCTGTGTGTTATTGACTGAACTGACTTCTTTTCATCAGTGACACTTTCTCTCCCTTCCAAAAAATGATTAATCCATTTGTATACTGCCATTTTCTTCATGACATTATCTCCATAAAGTTGGACAAAAATGTCCCTGATTTCACTTCCACTCTTGCCAAGTTTAACAAGAAATGCAATGTTTGTTAATTGCTCTAACTTAACCTCTGATATTCTTGTGGTGGCACACAAAAACTGCAGCAACAACAATGATTGCCACTCAGCAAGACATCGCCAAACATTGACATGAACTCTGATATACCAAGACACTGATATATGAAGGTTATGAAACCTTACCAAGTTATTTGTACAGTGCTACCAATGTAAGCGTATGGTGACAAACATGTGAACTTAATTGTCAGAACTTGTATATACATATAATCAGAATTTATTATTTTGGGTTTACTTTGCCGAATATCTCATAAGCTTTTACAATAAAGTATTTTTTGTTTTGTTTTCCACATTTATGTGTATGTTACTCCATTGCTTTTTTATTTCTTCAATTATTGCTCTTGTAGCTTTAAAAAATTTCTTTAATTCATTATGCTATTATGTATATATTTTTAAATATCTAATTTATTATGACATGAACCCCCATAGCTTGTTAGGTCACAATGAACTTTTCCCAGTGAGCTTCTCCAACTATTACTAATTAATGTGTGTGTGTGTGTGTGTGTGTGTGTGTGTGTGTGTGTGTGAATAAACTTTACACACTGGACACCTGAATAAATTTCTTAGTTTGTGCTTCATTAACCTACTGTCCTGTTAACCTGTCAGTAGTGATCAGTGTTCTGCTGGGCACAATTGTTCTCCTATATGGATGCTACAAATACCTGCTTAATATCAATCAGAAAGAACATTGCTCACCCATTACACCTAGAACAAATAAGAACAGATTGTGACTTTTAGCAAACCAATTAATAAAGGCTTTGGAATAAGAGAAGTATCAAATAGACATATAGAATAATTACTACTGCTGTGAAAAGCACTACTCTAGAACCCATGATCTTGGGATATATACTTACCTATTGAAAGCTTTCAATTCAATGTGAGTCAGCTCAATAGCCACAAAAGAGAATCTCTAGGCATCTCTAAATAATGATGTCTGGGTCCAGTTATTTCCTTGATATTGAAAAAGAAAAAAAATATCTTTCCCCCCTAAATCCTAGACAGCCTGTATTCTTTCATGCCACAGCATTTATGATGTCACAGGATGGCATAATTGATGACTTCAATTACAAGTGAATACTTTATGTTAGTGTGTCAAGCAAGTAATTTGTGATTTAGGCCATTAAATTGGAAACCAAAGTGGTTTTCTCATAATACTGAAATAGATTCCTATTCCCACTATAAAATCCTATGTACATTGAAGTGAATTCCTGTTCACATAGTCAGGGTGTAAGTAAAATTTTATAAAACAAGACCCTCATAAGTTAATCAATAGAAGCATTTTGTGCCTTTTATTACATTAGATGCGGAAGGGAAATAATAATTAAAATGAATTACTAGTTAGTTAATCACTAGAATGATAATTAAAACAATCATTAGTTGAGTTGCATGTTGCATTCTAACAGGGCAAAAGAAATAAACCAAAAAAGTCCTATCCTCAAAAAAATGTAAACCACTAATGTTTCCTACATATTTTATTTCCTTTCTTCCTTTCTGTCTTTCTTTCTGACTTAATTTTATGGTACCAGTGCTTCTGGATTAAAATACCAGGATGAAAATCATATTATGCAAAAATATTTTCATGACAACATGATCAAATTTAATGACCAAGTGATAGAAAACAATTTTATGCCAAAGTGGTGTGTCTAGGACCCTCTGTTTTTTATTTAATTTTCAACTTGCATTTAAGTAACTAAATGCCACATTTTAGTGAACTTAAGGCATGCTTCTCCTGCCAGAACCAATAGGAAATAAGTATCCATTTTATGATATAATTTTGCTATTGGCAGCCAAAAGTAGCTTTAGAAAGCAAAATATACTATTGTTCAAATATCTCCAGAAGGAACAGTTTGATATTAATTGCGTTAACATCCACACAGTTTTTGGCAGATGTTGTCAAATATCCAAATGGATGGCACTAAATAAACCAATTTGGAAAGTCAATCTATTCAATTGCCTAATACCTTTTTCAGTTAACTCTTCTTGATGGGACCTCCTTGAGGTAGAGCTATAATTAACTAGACTTTCAGCTGTTTCACAATAATTTTATGATCAGGCAAGATGATAAAAGCAACCTAGTCTTAATATTTTCCAAGTTTAAATAATCTCTATGTGCCAGGTATATTGAATCACTGGTTATTTCTTCTAGGGGCAAGAAAGAAGGGGAGATGACTCAATTGAATGTTGGTTTAGATACTTAGATGCAAAAATGTTTCTTGAAAAAAAATTAGATTTCAGGACACTGAATGGCCATTGTTCTACCTCTGTAATATACATTACTGTTGGCAATAAAAAGCTTTATTCTCTAAATATATTTAAGTGAAGTCATTAAAAACCCTTTATTAGTGTTGTACCATTAGCTGCCATAAAAATGCCTTCTGAGAAAATAAATCAATTTCTTAATTTTTAAATTTAGAGATCCAGAGATATGAATTTTTGTTTTGTTAACAGAATAGAATATATGTATTTTAATTTTTCTCCATCAATGTTAAAGTTGAACCAATCAATGTATAGTTATTGTTAAAAGACAATTTAGAAAAATTGATACTTGGGAAGGAAAGATTAAGAAAGATGCAGTCCCTCTGACTTTCCAAACTTTATCAAATAAGTTTCAGCTAAAAACCTGTTAGTTGAACCTTGTACTTCATGTCTTGGCTATCTGTGAATCTGATTATTGTGTAAAAATGCTATTGAAGACTTTACTTATCAGTATATGTGATTCAGTGTCCACAATTTAAATTTGTATATGATAAATTTACTGAAAAAGTTTGTATTCAATTTTTGGTCTGGGTTGTGACATTGGTCTAGGTTTTTGACTATATCTAGTTGGCCTTTATTTTTCCTTTGCATTTATATTGTGGTGTGTATGCATGTAAGTGTGCATGTGTGGTATTTGTAGCTGTACCAAAACATTTTGGGGAATTTTATGAAGTATATAGCATAAATGTACAGATGAAAAAAATAAATGTTTGAATGCTTCCTGCTTTTTTTATTTTGTAAAAGTTCGGAAAGTAGGGGTTAACAAAGTCTATTTCTAATAGAATTAAAAGGAGAATTATGTTTTGTGAGAATTAATTTCTTTAATTGCTTAAATTTCTTTTATTATGTAATTATTAGCTGTTTATTTTCTTTATTTTCATTGTTGTTGCTATTTGACTAATGTGAAATACTATGACATGATTTAAAAGACCATTATACTAAGTGTTCAAATCCTTTCGAAAAGAAATTCTTGTTTCTGCCATCCAGGCCATAATCTGATATTGCATTATTTTTCCTGAGTAAGACGATAACCCTATCCCAATCAAATCAGCCACCTAAGCCATGTTATCCTCTGCTCATCTCCTCCCTTTGTGTCTCACACACACACACACACACACACACACACACACACACACACACACGCACACACACACATGTCTGCCTTCTAGCACATCAATGGGATGAGGGGAGTGGCCTGCTCATTTCACCCCAGGAGCCCACCCTCCCCACCAGCCCAAGACATTCTAAGTGAAAAGAAATCTGGGGGCTTCTTATCTCTTCAAGATTTCTTCAGTTCAGCAAGACGTTTCTTATATAAACGTTTTGTTCTGCCTGTGCATTTTGGTGGGTGGCCTTTCTTCTCTCTCCCCCACCACCCAGGCCGCCTCTCCAGTCTGCCTCTGGGGACCAGCTGGGATGGGGTTTCTGGGTCTTTGACCCACATCTTCCTTTTTTGCTCCAGCAGACTCTATTGCTTGTTAATATTGCACCTAAGGTTTTTTAAAATAAAATTTTAAAAACAGGAAAAGAAAAAAAAAGTGAAGTAATTTTTAAAAGAAATAAAATAACAGCCGTTTATATTTCACAATCTAAAAATTATTCA
Organism: Cephalopachus bancanus; assembly: GCA_027257055.1. NCBI lineage: Eukaryota > Metazoa > Chordata > Mammalia > Primates > Tarsiidae > Cephalopachus > Cephalopachus bancanus. The sequence goes on along the minus strand of JAPVLO010000024.1, from coordinate 5,976,862 downwards.
CTCTATTGGATTTTACAGTGATTTAAACATTAAATCATAAAAACTAAGATAGGAATTAGAGTTTGTGAAGCAAATACTTTCCAACACTTAAAAAACCATGAATTATATAGAATGCAATGTTTTGATCAAATAATAGTTAATCAATAGATTTCGCTTATTCTTTTCCTGAAATTGCAATATTTTGTTATTTTTAAAAGTTATTGCTTTTTCTAAGAGTAACAAATAAATAAGTTGGCGATGTTTTACAAGACAATTCATTTAATCTTTGTTGTGATTTTTTGTTTGGGTCAAAATATTAATTAGGCTGGATGTGGTGACTAGCATCTATAATCCAAATACTTTGGGAGGCCAAAGCAGAAGGATTGCATGAGGTCAGGAGTTTGAGACCAACCTGAACAACATAGTAAGACTTCGTCTCTACTAAAAAAAAACCCCAAAATTAGACAAATGTGGTGGTGCTTGTCTGTAGTCCCAGTTACTAGGAAGACTGAGGCAGAAGACTCACTTGAGCCCAGGAGGTCAAGAAATCCAGGAGCCGGGATCATGCCACTGCATTCTAACCTGCGCAACAGAGTGAGACTCCAATTTTGAACTCCTGGATTCAAGCAATCTTCCCATCTCAACCTCCCAAAATGCTGGGGTTACAGGTGTGAACCACCACTCAGAAAGATTTTGAGATGAGTATTTTATTATTTATATTTCAGAAATGAGGGAAATTATATATAGTCAAGAGTTGATTGAATTCAGAATTTTACTTAGGTTGTCTCAACTCTAATAATGTTGGCCTTTAAAATGTTGCCATAAAAACTCTTGAGTAACCTACATACTATCCAGCAAACAAATGCACATTTTCTATGAGCATATATGACCTTAGAAATGCCAAAAAGGCTGGGCTCAGTAACTCAGCCTATAATCCCAGCACTTTGGGAAGCTGAGGCAAGTGAATTGCCTGAGCCTGAGGGTTTGAGACCAGCCCTGGGAACTTGGGAGACCTCGTCTCTGTAATAAATCCAAAATTAGCCGGGAGTGGTAGTGTGCACCTGTAGTTCCAGCTACTTGGAAGGCTGAGGCAGAAGGATCACCTAAGCCCAGCAGGTCAATCCTGGTGTGACTGTGAGCATGCGTGCCACTGCATTCTAGCCTGGGCAACAGAGTGAGACTCCAACTCAAAAAACAAATTTTTGTTTTAAAAGAATAGAAATACCAGAAAGAAGAGTTGCTTCTACCAAATCTCACCTAAAACACTTACCTTGAAATGGAAAAGCCATCCAAACACCTTAATAGCAACACTACTCTTTAATGCAATTAATGCCTAAGAATGTTTTACCATTTTTTAAAACTGCTGACAATTTTTTATACCAAAACATTCTAAGAAAATTTAATGGCCATGGGTAAATTCCTAGATTAACTATTCATATAATAGATAGAAAATATTGTTAGTGGAGCAAAAGCCTTCATATTAGAATATTGCAGGAAGAAATTAAGGAATAGTAATAAATGAATCTACTTTATGAAATAACAGGAGGTATGCTTTCTATTTCTTTATAGATGACAAGTGTAGAAGAGGCATTGCTTTTCAAATTGGGGTAACATTGACATCATCTGAGAGCATAATGAAAATCTGCATTTTAACAAGGTAACCAGGGTATTTTTATGCATATTAAAGTTTCAGAAGCAACAAAGGGTTAGGATAGTATAAGTAGCTTTATTTTCCAATTAGTAGAGCTTTAAAAAATGATCCACACTTCAGGTTTTGAATCTTTTCTCTTTTCTTACATGTATTTTTTTCTTTCTGTTCTCAAAAAGAAAAGGTGACTCTATTACTTTTTACTTTATTTTATTATGTTGTTTTAGTTTATTTATTTTCTTTTCAAAGACATAGATGTGAGAAAGAATGGGGCTAATTTCTTTTAGGAAAAAAAAAAAGTTTGCTTTATCCAAGCAAGATACCTTGGATTTGTAAACCCTAGATCATTGCTGCTTCAAACTCAAAATTATGGCATTTTCTCTCTTCCAAGAAGAACAGATTCATTTTTCTTTTTTGGTTTTGAAGTCTCACAATAATTAATACCTTTTATGTAAAGAACATTCAGGGAAAAAAAAGAGTCTCAGAGTTTCACTTTGTATAACTTATTTTCATAGAGACTTTTCTTTATTATTGACTATATAGGGAGTTCTTGAGATTACTACTGTGATACTGACAACTCTCCCTTCTTTATTTATTTTATTATATCTCTTTCTCTTTTTCTCCTCTTGTGAGGTGCCATGAAAATGGAATAAAACTTTAATCAATAAATCTCACTGCTTATTTTAGACTTAGCACACATTTTATAGGCACCAAACTATTGCTTAAAATAAAACCAAATGGATCAAAGACCTAAACGTAAAATCTCAAATTATAAGAACCTCAGAAAATGCAGATGACATTCTTAGGAAAATTGGAACTGACAACCAATTCCTGATCAAAACCCAAAGTGCCCATTCCATAAGAGATAAGATAGACAAGTGGGACCTCATCAAATGGACACGCTTCTGAAAAGCCAAAGAAACCATCAAGAGAGCAAGGAGACAGCCCATGAACTGGGAAAAAATATTTGCCAAATGTATGTCTGACAAGGGCCTAGTATCTAGGATCTACAAGGAACTCAAACGTACTGAAAAGAAGATAGTCAACAGCCCCATTACAAAGTGGGCAAAAGATATGAATAGGCACTACTCGAAAGAAGAAATAAAAGCAGCCAACAGATACATGAAAATATGCTCAGTCTCACTAGTCAACAAAGAAATACAAATTAGAACAACACTGAGATACCACCTAACTCTAGTCAGGTTGGCCATCATCAATAACTTAAAAAAAAAACAACAGATGCTGGCGAGGATGCGGGAAAAAGGAACACTTCTACACTGTTGGCAGGAGTGTAAACTAGTACAACCTCTGTGAAAAACAATGTGACGATTCCTAAAAGATCTAAAAATCGACCTCCTGTATGACCCCACAACCCTTCTACTGGGAGTATAACCAGAGGAACTCAAATCACTCTATAAAATAGATACTTGCACATGCATGTTTAGTGCAGCATTGTTCACAATAGTAAAAGCATGGAACCAACCGTGCAGCTCATCAAAAGGGGACTGAATTTAAAAATGTGGTATATATACACGATGGAATATTATGCAGCTATAAAAAAGGACAAAAGGACAAAATTATGAACTTCACAGCAACTTGAATGGACTTAGAGTTTATAATACTGAGTGATCTATCACGGAAACAAAGAACTGAGCATCCCATGTTCTCACTCATAAGTGGACCTTGAACAATTATTGAATACTAAAAGAGAAGGATTGTCTGTAGTGGGAAATTGCCAGTGGGGAGAGGGGGGTGGGATTGGCAGTAGTGGGATTCTTCCGCGGGGGGGGGGCACCTCATCAACAAGAGTACCTGCATAATGAACATTTGTATACTTTACCCTGAATTGTATCCCATATCTTTAAAATAAACAAAATTTAAAAGTCTCCATTTCTCTCTAAATTTCAAATTTTATGTTACGTGAATAATTAAAGTAACCCATTTATGAACTATTAATTTTAAGAAGAAGTACTGTTACTACCCATGACACTATAGTACAATTTTGGGATATAATATTTGTTACACTGACCATGGTTATAGGACACAATTTTAAAAATTGCTGCCAAATGTAACAAAGCTGCACAAGGAAAAGTAAGTTGCCTCCTTAGTAATTCTCTCAAAATATTTAGCAAGTATTTTCAGAAAAAACACTAATTTTCAAAATTTAGTATCTTGGCCTCTTTAAAATCACATTGCATTAAATTTGATTTGATCCATTCAGTCATTTGAGACTTTACCTCCAAAAGCTACAATTCTGACATAATTTCAGAGGTGTTTGGCCAAGTTCAATAGAAAAAGAAAATCTATAAAGAAATTTGAAAAGTTAAAAAAATACATAATTTTTGAAACTAATACACTTAAGTGAACAAGGTCCTATAATTATTAGAAAAGATGCAAATACACTGGTTGAAACATTATAGTTCAAATTATTTAGTGTGAATTTTAAAGATTAATTTTCAGCAGATATTTTTATTTGGTGTGTGGAGACTCTACCACATTTGCTAACTCCTAGCTCCCTCCTAATGATTGACGGATTTCAATGTTTTGTCAGAAACATTCAGGCTCAATAAATCATACAGGTTACTGAGTGGCTGCCTATGCACTTCTGTGCTTTTGGTTGATTAAATAAGTGAGGGCAAGGATATATGAGGGGGGACCCCCCAAAAACAGCATTTATAAAAATTGTGTGTTTATTCTTACATGTTTACATGTGTTTATTCTTACATTTTTAAACTTCATTTGCCTTTAAAATACCGCCCTTTTGATGCAATACATCTATCCAGATGCTTTTTTCTACCGCCCAAAAAAGTTTTTGAACTTGTCAATTTTGATGCTTTTAGTGTTTCTGTAGTCTTTTGTTTTACTTCTTCCATATCAGCAAAATGGTTCCCTTTGAGGACTTTTTCCATCAGGGAAACAAACAAAAAAAGTCGCTTGGGATGAGATTGGGTGACCAGTGAGGGTGGGTCATGAGGGTCATGCCATTTTTGGTCAAAAACTGTGCATCGTGGGCAGATGTGCTGTTGTGGTGGAAGAACCAGTCAACCCAGACATTTCTTTCTCAAATTTTGATGCAACCTTCTCAACACTTTCAGAAAAATACTTTGGTCGACTGTTTGGTTCGGAGGAACAAATTCCGAGTGTACCACAAGGGATCCGCCCTCCAAAAAAATGTATAACTCTGTTTTTTGCGGGGGTCTTCCCTCTTATATTTGAGAAATACAGGACAAAACCAAGAGAGGAAATTTTATTTTCACTCTAGGCTTACTTACCTTACAGCCCTATGCTTTCTACTGCAATAAAGTGTTCAATCATGAGTTTAGAGTGTCAGAGATTTTAAAAGAACACTAGTTTTTTTCACCCTGACTATAAAAATAACACAAGTTTATTTTAATCAATTAGGGAAATTTACAAAAGTATAAAGTAAAAGGAACTACTCTTAGTGTGTCCAACTACCTAGGGGTGATAAATACCAACATTTGGTGTGTATTTTGCTAATCTTTATCTCCCGTTGGAATGATACAGCATATACTCTTTGACCTTGCTATTGACTGACTGGTAATACAAAGTTTTTATTTTTGCCTTGAAATATGCTCTTTTTCAAAATTACACTATGTCTGGTGTAAAATTCAAAATAAAATGTACAAAGTAAAATGTCAAAGTCTTTAAAAAAATTTTCCCTTCCTATAGGTAGCCAGAGTTTCTTTTATGCATTTAAGGTATGTGATGGGTGACATTTCATACTTAATATTTCATAGTATAATTGGAGCATAATTTACTAACTTCATATTAACTATTTAGTTAATTTCTAAATGTCCTCTGTTACAATCATGTTGTGGTGAACATATTTTAAGCAGTTTTATGGGAATTCTTGTTCTGAAATTTCTTATTTACTTGGTAAGGATGCTTTATATTTTGAGTCCTACTTTCAAGCTTTCTCAAAAAAGTTCCTGATGATTCCACTCATATATTATGTTTGAGAGTATGCAAATTCCTTACTAATGCTAGATAATAATTTTCATTTTTGCCAATATTATAGAAAAATGGAATTTCATTTTTGTTTCAATTTACAGTGCTATTATTTTGATTTATTGGTGAATTTTAACATATTACATATGCATATTAAAATTTAGCGTTTACATTTTTCTACTTTTGATATCTACCTGTTCATTTAGTTTAATTTTCTCCCTCTCTCTCTCTCTCTCTCTCTCTCTCTCTTTTTTTTGGTTATTTCTTACTGATTTGCAGAAGCTCTTTACTTGTTATCTGTAAAGCAAATATTTTCTCTCAGTGTATTTTCTGTGTTCTGAGATTGTTTACAGCATCTTTAACAAATGTACCTTTAATTTTTATATTGTAGTCCGCTTTTTAAGCAGAATTTTTGGTAAATAATAGCAATAGCTTATTTCTGCATAGCACTTACCATGTACCAGGCAATATTCTGAATGCTTTACAAATGCTGGCACACTTAGCACTCATTACAGTCCAATAAGCTTCTGTTGTTATCATTCTCATTATAATAAATGAGAAAAGTAAGGAACAGTGCAGATATGCCTTAGTTAAATGGCTAAAGCTTCATGACTTACACTTTTGCTGACTATGTTTCAGATGACTTCCTCAGAACAGTAATTTACTTATAGTATAGAAAAGGGGAACAAGAAAACCTTGAGAACCTTAGGGACTTAAACTTGTCCTGCAGAGAGTAAAATGTAAGACCTAGATCATCTGCAAGGAGGCCCTGGAGAGAAAAGTCACTCTTACCACATTTACCTCGCAGGGGTTCTCTTCCAATTCCTACAAAATGAAGTTCAAGGACTTGCCACTTAAGCATGTCAGTGTGGACACCCTGAGCAACTCAGGGTTGTACATCAATGCGTTTATACCACTTTCCATGTCTTACTGATCAAATTAAATAACCATCAAATTTCCTCTTCATTTTATAGCATATAGAGACCATCTATGTATGCCTATTTCAGCTATGCAAATAGCTCTATAGATATTGGAAGTAGGCTATCAAAATAATGACATTTATTACCAACTTAAATAATTGTATAATTTATATGCTTATACAAATGTATGTATAAAACCTTTTTTGCCTTGGATGGTAAGTATATGAAGTACAATTTATCCTTTTTTAGATGAAAGCATTGCTTATTTTCATACTTTAGGTCTTTTATTCAAATATTTCTATGAATACAGTCTGATGTATAGATCTAGTAGTCTTTTTCAAAAGAACCATTAATTATTTTTGTCATATTTTATGTAGTCCTAGAGATTGTTGCTTACAAAGTTGTTGTTTCTTGAAAGATTTGTGATATCATCTTTCTGTACCATCTAGCATAAGAAGTGTAAAAGAAAAAAAATAATAGCCAAGTATTCTTAGGCTTTTCAACCTTATTCACTTATGATTTTAGTGTGTGAATGAAGCAAATTAAAATAGTATTAACTCATAGTATTACAGGACTCTATTTTCCTTATAAACCCTTGCAGCTGATTTCATTCCATAAAGTCACAAGACAGTTACAGTTCATTTTGAAATGGTGAGATATCTACTCAGCAAAAATTTACCTGACAATATAAAATTGTGAGTTTTCTCATCTTTACTGCAAATAAAAGAAAAGAACTTTGCAAATGATAAAAATGGAAAGAAAATCTAAACTAAGTATATTAAAAACATCACCTTTATGTTTAAACCTAAATTTGTAATAATTTTACAAATTTGATATTGATGATATTTTTATGGCATACGTTATTTTGATGTAATATCCATTGTCCAAACTATTGTCTCTAAACTTCTGTATTCTATATATATATATATATATATATATATATATATATTTTTTTTTTTTTTTTTTTTTTTTTTGAGTTGGAGTCTCACTCTGTCGCCCAGACTGGAGTGCAGTGGCCGCTTCCGGCCACCGCAGCCTCGACCTGCTGGGTTCCGGCGATCCTTCCACCTCAGCCTTCCAAGTAGCCGGAATTACAGGCATGCGCTACCAGGCCCGGCTGATTTTTTTTTTTTGATTTATTGTAGAGATGAGGTCTCGCTGCCCAGGCGGGTCTCGAACCTGCGGGCTCAGGCAATCCACTCACCCCAGCCTCCCAAAGGTGCGGGATTACAGTCTGAGCCACCGAGCCCGGCTATTTTTTAATATATTTTTTAAACACAATTTTTACACTTTTTTGTTGAGTTGAAATCTTGCTCTGTTGCTCAGACTGGAGGGCAGTGACACAATATAGGCTCACTATAGCCTCGACCTCCTGGACTCATGTGATCCTTCTGCCTTAGCCTTCTCAGTAGCTGGGATTACATGCACATACCACCCTGCCCAGCTAACTTTTTAATTTTTTTTTTTTTTTTTTAGACAAGGTCTCACTATGTTTCTCAGTCTGGTCTTGAACTTCTGGGCTCAAGTGATTCTTCCTTCTCAGCTTTCCAACATGCTGGGATTATGGATGTGAGTTATCTTAAAACATATTTTTTTTTAGTGCAGTTTTAAGTTCACAGCAAAACTGAGAGGAAGTTATAGAGATATTTGACATATAGCAGGCCCACATATACATAGCCTCTCCCATGATCAACACCCCACATCAGAGAGGGTACAAGTGTTACTATTGTTGAAACTATATTCACATATCATTATCATCCCAAGTCCATTAGGGTTGACTCTTGGTGTTGTACATCATATTGGTATGGACAAATGTATAATGATGATAATATAGCTACCATTATAGTATCACACAGAGTATTTTCACTATCCTAAAAATCCTCTGTGCTATGTCTATTAATTTCTCCTTCTCCTTTATAAATTTTTATGTCCTTTGTACATGAACAGTGTATTATCACAATATTTTCTATTCTCTGGGATTGGCTAGTTGCAGTTACTTTAGTCTGGTATGTTTAGGTTTTGCTTTTTTAGTGTTCTTAAAAATAGGCTTAATTTTTTAAAAATTGAGAAGGATTGCGAAAGAGTAGAAATAGCTGGCCCATGGCCATTTTCGTCCCCAGTTAAGAATCATGTATGAGAACATTTGCATAATATTTACACATGAATACACATATATAAAATTTAAGGTTGGAGTAGGCTTTAAGTGATCATCCAGTCCAAAGTATGAATATGTATTTATAAACATGAAACACACATGCACTCTCTGCTGGCTCTGGCTCGGATATTTTAGCTTTGGAATGCACACTCACCGGGATTAAAGTTGGACTGGACCACCCACAAAAGCAAGGCCACCCAAGGGAAAATTTGAGACTTGGGCAAGCAGAGTTGCCAAACTAGCCTGTGAGAACAGCTGGCCATCCCAACACCTGCTGCCCAGCTACAGGCAGCTGGGAATAAGGTCGTGTGGGTCCAGCTGCTTTCAGGATGGGTACTGACAGAGACCACTGCCACTTGGCATCTGTAAACTCTTGCTATATTTGATGGAGGAAGTTTGGCAGGGAGTTGTGTGGTCTACCAAGTAAAATTTAGGCTGATTAGTCATAAACCAGAATCATAAAATCATAGGGCTGGAAGGAACCTCCAGTGAAGTAGATTTCAAACTCTGGTGTGAATTAGAATAACATTGGGAGCTTCCTGAAAAGATTCATTCCTAGACCCCATACCTTACAGAGTCTGATTCAGTGGGTCTTGGGTGAAACTATTTACAATTTGTGTTTTTCAGGAAACTCTTAAAGTAAATTTAACATAGATGAACCAAGGATTTTAGGAGTTCCAAGAAATATCAGTTTATGACTAATTCATCACTTGGGATGCTTGTTAAACATAAATATTATGAGATTTTGTCTTGACTCAGAAGTTAGGGTGCATATGAATGTACCTGAAATTAGGAATTCACTACTTGCTAAACACATGACTATAGGGGATCATCCTAAGTGACTGTTTTTATATTTCTCATCAGTTAAATGGAAGGATAAATCTTACCACAAATTAAAAAAATATTTTTACACATATAGAATACCCTATTTTTCCTCTGAGTGTAAACTAATGGCATGATGAAACTGGATAGGGATGAAGATGTCAATCTGATATATGTGTCTCTTTATATTTATTTTTCTTTCTGTATTAAGTAAAACAAAACCTTTAATTTTGAAATGGAAACCTAATCCCATGTTATAATTTAAAATGTGGCAAATTAATTTATTCTACTAAGAAACAATATTTCTGTGTGGCCCGAAGGGCAACCTATCTGTTTTGCACAAACTTCTTCAGTGCAAAAAGGAAAACAGCTCTGCTGTTCACCATATTTTCAGTACATGACTTAACCTGAGTAGAAGTTCTGGGAAACAGTGTATGCATACTCCTCCCTTCTGCCTGAGAATTTTCCTAGGCATTTAGAGTATCTAGGAATCACCTAAAGTTATAATCACATGAATTTTGTTTTTCTGGAGAAGAGGTTCATGGCTTCCATTAGAATCTTAGAAAGTGAAGAGCTAAGACTTACTGAAGCTGATGAAAAATAAAATGGTAACTAAGCTTTGTCATTTCCCAATACCATTTTTTCTCAAGTAGGGATAAAGAAAGCTATGTGAGACTTAAAGCTTTCATTTTAGTAAATGTAAGCTAATCCAGAAGGAGCAGGTGATAACCTTTACATTTCATTTTTTCCCCCCGTCTGGCATGTAAGATATCTTAGTCAATGTAAATAGAATTTTTAGTGTATAAAATATTTCAAATGCTGGATGATCATTTTGGTGTATATATTTTTTAAGATGGGAAATCTTCTGCAGCCAGTAGGTAGGTTCCTTCTCATACATTTCCCCATAACGAAAGTCTGTGCATTTCCCTCCCTGCTTCTTGGTGTGGTAGGATCTTTTCTACTTTTCACCTTATAATATGTACCTCCTCCCACACCCCACAAACATGAACATGTATAAATTTTGAAGATCCCCCACTTCCTCTCACTCATCCTTTTATTGCTACTGTGGTAGATTTTTTTTTTTTTATTCTTACTTTGAGAAAAGTGGCAGAATTAAAGACCTAAAATCAACCAGTCCTGTAGAGAAATGTAATACATTCCTGCTACCTGAAGTTATGGAATAATTTATCTTTAAGTGTTTGTAGCCCTTGAATGACTGTTGTTCTGTTTGAGGAGAGAAAAGGAGGGAGGGAAAGTATAAGAGAGAGAAGCGAAATTGAATGAATTTCCCCAGGATTGAAGTTCATTTACAAATGTTATCACTTTGCTAAATCTCAATCTCTCTCTCTCTCTCTCTTTCTAATGGGTTCATTAGCAGGAATTGTTTTAAAATTGTTGACATATTATTTTGGATCCTAGAATGAGAATCTTAGTCATTTTCATGATATTTTCAAGACATGTTCTAGTTTATCAAAAAGGATTTAAACATAAAGATAATTTTATTTTATTGAACTTACATTCTTGAGTTTTTGGCAAGCATGAAGGGCAAGGTGTTTTATTTTCGTCAAAGTTCCTCAAAATGAGACACGGTATGACTGTCTTTCTCAACAAGGTTGGTAGCTGGGCTCTGTCTTCCACTCAGTTTTCCTTCCCAATTCTGCTATGTGGTATAACAACAACAACAATGGCAACAATAGTAATAATAATAATATAATAATAAAGTCTTCTTCCCAAGTTTCTGGCATCGAGCTCGTAAAACCCTTGGAATTTCCAGAATGATAAGCATGTGTATCTTTTATTATTAATAACAGACTATGTGATTAAAAGGGTGGAACCTTCAGCCTCATGTCCTGACCTGCTGGGAGGAGAGAAGAACTGGAGATTGAATTCAATCATGTGACAACCAATATTTGAATTGATCATGTATATGGAAAGGAAAGTTCATATAAGAACCCTAAAACAATGGGACTCAGAAAGTCTCTGAGTTGATAAACTCATAGATGTGCTGGGAGCCTGAAAAGAGTGTGAAGTGCCTCATGGCTCCAACATTGTCCTGTGCATCTCCTTCCATTTGGCTATTCCTGAGTTGTATCCTTAATAAAAAAAACTATAGTCAACAAACAGAACATTTTCCTGAGTTCTGTCATTTTAGTGAATTATTAAATGGAAAGAAGGACATGAGAACTCTGAATTTAAAGCCAGTTGATTAGCAGTATGGGTGGCCCCTGCACTTGTCACCATGTCTGAAGTGAGGGCATTCTTGTGGGACTAAGCCCTTAAACATGTGGCATCTAATACTAACTCTAGCTAGATATTGTTAGAACTGAAGTAAATTGTAGGAATCCAGTTGATGTCGGAGAACTGGTGTTGGAATGACACACACCACAATTCGCAAAATGTTGTTTGGAAATTGAAGCAAGTCCAAGAGAGCAATGCCTTTAGGTGTTTGGCACTTCACTGATGCCATCTTTCCCCACCAGGATGTTTTTGGTGTCATGGGCTCTCTATTAGCATGATTTTTTTTTGAGTACTGATCATGTGCAAATCACTGTTTTCGAACTGTGAAAGCTAGAAAGAGGAATTAAACATAGCTTATGCAGTGGAGAATCTGAATTTATTAGCTAAAAAAATTCATGTTCAAGAGCTATACCTTAAGAGACATATTATGTAGCAACACCAAGGTATCATGGAAATATACAAAAGTAAACAGTTTCCTAAGTTGGTTAAAGGGGTGAAATCAATGAATATTGCTAGCAGTAGTAGTAGCAATAATCACAACCATAATCATAATAAACAGCTTTTGTGAAGAATGCTTACCTGGATTGGTCTTTTTGAATGACTGAGATAATTAAAGGCATTCAAAGAGATTTAGAAAAGCTCATCATTGCTAATACATTGAAAAATTTCTCACCTATACAGCATGAAGTCAAATAGTTAGAAATAAATAAGTTAAAAATAACAGCTACTTTATTAAAGAGAATATACATTCAAAATACTACAGTTTATTTTCCATGGTACATTTTATAATTATGATATATTGTACTATTCTATGAGTGCTTATTGAATAAGAGAATAAATAATCTTTGTTTAAAAGACTTGTGGAACACACAGTACTGAAAATGAAGATTTTAAAAAAGTGGTAAGAAAAGAAAGACAACATTCTAGTCCAAATCTAATTTATTGTTTGGAATAGAGAGAAAAAGTGTTGTACTAATTTTACAGGCGGATATAAGATTATAGCAGTTATAAGTGTTATCAAAGATAAGTTGTATGAGAGTAAATAATGAGAGAAGGTTAGGACTTGTTTAGTCAGGCAGGCTTCTCTTAGGAGATAAAAAAGTTAACTGTGTAAATGATGCTGGAGTTTCATGCAAAGATGGACACCGGTGATAGAAAGGAAGACCATTGGAAATTGGAGAAGAAAGAAGATCAAATTCTTACAGAGCAATTGATTACCTTAAGACTCGTGGGGGATCTGATCAGGGTTTAACAGAAGGGGCTAGGTGATAGAAGATGTGTGTTTTTATTTTTTATTTATTTATTTATTTTTTGAGTTGAAGTCTCACTCTGTCACCCAGACTAGAGTGCAGTGGCCACTCCCGGCCACTGCAGCCTCGACCTGCTGGGCTCTGGTGATCCTTCTACCTCAGCCTTCCAAGTAGCTGGAATTACAGGCATGCGCTACCACGCCCGGCTGATTTTTTGATTTATTGTAGAGATGAGGTCTCGCTGCCCAGGCGGGTCTCGAACCCGCGGGCTCAGGCAATCCATTCACCTCAGTCTCCCAAAGGCGCGGGATTACAGGCTGAGCCACCGAACCCGGCTAGATGTGTTTTTAAAAGATATTTGATAGACTTATGATCTTTGGGGTGGTCATCTAATCTTTCTGTGAATTATTTTCTTTGACCTGAATAAGGGAATTACTGATATTACCTTGAAGTACTGTTGTGAGCATTGGGGGATAATAGATATACATAGCATGTGATATACAATAGACTCAGAATAAATGATCATCTTTTATATTAGTTAATATTGGGATGTTATGAAGACTGAATGGAATCACAAATATGATGTTCCTGAAAATAGTGCATTTTAAATATACACACATCTCTTTACTCTCTCCTTTTCCTTGTATAGCATATTGGAAAGGGCGTAAGACTTTGCATCAGAAGACTTGAGTGAGAGCGCTGATTATGATTCTCACCTTAGGCATTTCCTGTGGCTTGGTGTCTTCTCTGTAAAACAGGAACAATGATACCTGTCACAACTGCTTTAGAATTATTGACAGGTTCAACAAAGATAATGTATCTAAAAATTCTTATAACCTGGAATTTATATAGAGTATTTTCATTATTTGACCTCTTCTTGATGTTGGCACCCATTTCAGTCTAACTCTGACAGGAAAACCATCAATCACTGTGAATTTCTTCCCTCTTTTATCACTTACAAATTCGTCAACGTAGAGATTTCAGACTTTCGATAAACATTTCCCACACCTAAGTAAACCTGTCAAACTATCACCTTTGCCTCTCACCTCTGAACTTTTTGTCCTGTAATGCAAATACATCTTTTTTCTTTATATTTTACTTTTTAATTTCTCAATATCCATCAGAAAAGACTGTGGTTTGCACTCTCTCAGTTCATATGCTAAATTCAATAATACCCCCAACCCTATTTTTGTTTATTTGTTTGGATTTCTGACCTCTTTCCTGAACTGAGGTGACTTCTTCATTAATTGAATTGTGAAAGAGAACCAGTCCTTTCACCTCGAAACCAACTCGATTTTCTGCATTACTTTTCAGATGCTCTTTTAACCCTTATTTTGGGTAAAAACTTAGCATGAGCGTATCATATCCCATTTATCTGATGAATAATTCATGTTTTAGGCTTATTACTCCTTTGAGTTGTACTTTATTATATTACATGAAGATTTTATTTTTTATGAAGGAGTTAAGAAAAATGTAGACTTATCACACTTTTGTAATTGTCTATTAAGTGGTTTTGTAACAAAAGAAAGATGTAGACATATTTGTGTTTGAATTCAAATCATGATGAAGATATCTGTCACTTCAATATTCTCAAAGGTGGACGGTGTCATGCTGTATAAAGTTTCATAAAAGGAAACAACAAAGTATAGTACAGTAAAATTGTGACTTACTACATGTTACCTTTCTTTTTTTTTTTTTTTTTTGAGTTGGAGTCTCACTCTGTCGCCCAGACTGGAGTGCAGTGGCCGCTCCCGGCCACCGCAGCCTTGACCTCCTGGGCTCCGACAATCCTTCCGCCTCAGCCTTTTGAGTATACGGAATTACAGGCATGTGCTACCACGCCCGGCTGATTTTTTGATTTATTGTAGAGATGAGGTCTCGCTGCCCAGGTAGGTCTCGAACCCACAGGCTCAGGCAATTCACTCACCTCAGCCTCCCAAAGGCGCAGGATTACAGGCTGAGCCACCGAGCCCGGCTTACATGTTATCTTTCATCGAGGTCCTACCACACCAATATAAATGTTTAGTAAAGCATTATACACTCTTAAGAATATAAAATTATATAGAAAACTCCTGTTACAAAAGCCATATATGACAAACCCACAGCCAATGTCATCCTGGATGGAAAAAGGTTGAATGCGTTCCTCAGAACAGAAAAAAGACAGTTTTTTCTTTTTTAAGAGAAATTTTTATTTTAAAAATAGAGGATACAATCCAGGGTTAGGCATACGAATGCTCATTATGCAGGTACCCTTGTTGATGAGGTGTGCCCCCACTTCCCTGGCAGTTTCCCTCAACTGCCAATCCTACCCTTCTTCCCATGAAAGTTTCCCATTACTGCCCATCCCTTTTTTATAGTATTATGATAATTGTTCTAGGTCTGATTATGAGTGAGATCATATGGTACTCTGTTCTTTGTTTCTGTGATAGATCACTGATAGACTCTAAATTCATCCAAGTTGCTGAATGTCCATATGCTTGTCCATATGCTTGTCCATATGCTTGTCCATATGCTTGTCCTTATTTATGACTGCATAATATTCCATTGTGTATATGTACCACATATTTTTTTATCCAGTCTAGTAAGGATGCCCAATTTCACCACTACTATTCAACATAGTACTGGAAGTCTCAGTCAGATCAACCAGGCAAGAGGAAAGGAAAACAATAGCAACAACAACAAAAATCAGGCATATCCATACTGGAAGAGAAGAAATCAAGCTATCTCTCTATGTTGACGATATAGCCTTATACCTAGAGAGTCCCAAAGATTCCTTTAAAAGACTCCTGGACTTGATAAATAAATTCAGTAAAGTTTTAGGATACAAAATCAACACATACAAATCAGTGGCACTGCTGTACACCAGTGGCAACCAAGCTGAGATTCCAATCAAGAATTCAATTCCATTGACATTAGCAGCCAAAAAGCTAAAATATTAGCAATATATTTAACAAAGGAAGTGAAAGATCTCTATAAGGAGAACTTCAAAACTCTGGTTAAAGAAATTATAGAGGACACACACTATAGAAACATCCCATGCTCATGGATTGGAAGAATTTATATTGTTAAAAGGAACATATTACCCAAAGTAATCTATAGGTTCAATGCAATACCAATCAAACTACTAGTGTCATTTTTCACAGAATTAGCAAAAACAATCCTAAAATTTTTATGGAACCAAAAAAGAACCAGAATAGCCAAAGCTATTCTAAGTAACAATAACAAATCTGGAGGCATCATATTAACTGACATCAAATTACATTACAAGACTGTAGTAAACCAAAACAGCGCGGTACTGGTATAAATGTAGACACATGGACCAATGGAGCAGAATAAATTCAATACCTACAATTCAAATTCAAATACCTACAACCTACTGATCTTTGACAAAGCAGACAAAAAAATATACTGGAGAAAAGACACCATATTCAACAAATTATGCTAGGAAAATTGTATAGCTACATGCAGAAAAATGAAACTTGATCTCTATCTCTCCCCATATATAAAAATTAACTCAAGATGGATTAAAGACTTAAATGTCAGACCTGAAATGATAAAAATCCTAGAAGAAAACCTAGGAAAAACTCTTATGGACATTGGCCTAGGCGAATAATTTAGGGCTAAAACCCCAAAAGCAAATGTAACTAAAACAAAAATAAGCAAGTGAGACTTAATTAAACTAAAAACTCTCTGTACAGCAAAAGAAGTAATCAATAGAGCAAATACAATCTATAGAGTAAGGGAAGATATTTACAAATGACATCTGACAAAGGACTAATATCCAGAATCTGCAAAGAACTCAAACAAATCAGCAAGAAGAAAGCAAATAGCCTCATTATAAGGTGGGCAAACAAATTAACAGATACCTCTGAAAGTAGATATACAAATGGCCAACAAACATGAAAAACTGTTCAACATCACTCACAATCAGGGAAATGCAAATTAAAACCACAATGAAATATCATCTTCCACCAGTCAGAATGGCCATTATTTTTAAAAAAAGAATTTTTAATAGATGTTGGCATAGATGCATGTTCTCACCCATAAGTGAGAGCTAAATTAAGGTTATGCAAAGACATAGGGAATAGTACAATGAGTCTCATAAAAGGGTGGGAAAATGGTGGAGGTACAAAAAAAATCACCAATTAGGTTCAATGTGCACAGACGGGGTGGTGGGTATTCTTAAAGCCCAGGCCAAACATTATTTGTATCCTTCATAGATATTAATATTTAAAAAATAAAGTAAAAATTAAAAAGGAAAAAGAAACTCCCATTATACTTGAGACCATAATATAGAGGAAACAGCTTTTGGGTTTACCATTTTTTTTTGGTCAGAAAAATTAACCTAGAAATGTATTGTAAATTTTACTGTAAGAACACAGCAGGCTTTTTTGTACATTCATAGAGTACTTTGGGGAAAGGAGGATATGTCCTGAAGACATTGTTTAGAGAACCAGAAATGTTCTGGAGTACAGATAATTAGAGATGATAAGTGAAATATGCAACATTGCTAAAAAATGAGAGTTACTGTATCCAAATTACCCTTTGCCATCTTTTCATGCTGACATCTTGTTACTCCAGGAATGTGTAACCAGTACAGTAGAATCTGTGCTGACAATACTATGAAATCAGTGGGCAGCCTAGAGCAGCCTGTTTGCCTCCAGTGACTAAAATTCTGTTTTCCCGCTGGCAGACAACCAACTAGGAATCTTGGCATCATTCGCCCCACGGGTACAAAGAGTAAGGTTTTACTGATCACATAAGTCAAAATTAGAGTTGGTCCCTTTTTTCCTCTCTAGCTGCCTATTCAGTCTTACAACTCCCTTAAGTTGTACAAATAATAAAAATAACTAACATTTGAAAAACTTACTTTGTACCAGACACCATGCTATATGCCTTATATTTAAATCTAACGCAATAATTATTTGAGATTGTTACTATTAGAATTTCATTTATATTAACAGGAAGACAAATTATGGAGTTTAAATACATTTCTGAGGATCACATAGCTAGATGATGAAGCTGGAATTCAAACCCAGGTCTTGAGAGCCAGGAAACTTAAATAGAGACAAGAATGGCATGAGTCTAAAAAAGTCACCAATAACTAAAATAGCAAACAAGAAAGAGACTTAAAAATCCTTTAGTCTTTAACATAGGATAGAAATTTCATTTTTATAATGAGTCTACTTATTTTCTGTAATAGATTAGTTAATAAACCACAATGAAAAAACATTAGAGAAACACAGAGTCAATTATTTAGAAATAGTATGACACATAGCAATGCCTGATTATGGGATGCCATTGAATTTTCTGCATTGAAGAGTATAACAGGAATAGAAGGCAACTTTTCGGGTTTGAAATTGTGGAGGTTCACCTGATGATAAGATCCTTTACTGTTCCTCAATTCTCCTCTTCAATTATAGTCACAGTAAGAGGCAAAAACACTTTTTAAAGGTAGCCACATGGACTAATAATTTTGATCTTCAGTAGGAAATGGTGAAAATGGTAATCTTTGTCAAGAAGATTTAACTTAAGCCAAAATAGTGGCATATGGAGGCAAAAGGAAGGCACCGGTCACCAAAATGGGAGCTCAGAGGGTAACCTCATTGACCGAAAGCTGGGGAGAACTTGAGGAGACTCCAAGGCACAATAGAGGACAGACCCATCATAGGGCTGTTCAAGCAGTTCCATAGATGAAAGCCATGCTTCATGAACTCTGTTCCATAAGTTGAAACTGGGCTTTGAACTGGCTCACTGGTCTCTCATTAGATAGATGGGATGTGAAACTCTAGATCCAAATTAGAGGTATACTTAAGAAATATCTTACTTAAGGAATGGAAATTAATAAGCCCAACCAACAATTTTAAATAAATGTATTCAATTAATAGATTTATTTCTGAGGGAATTTGATGCAGGCTTCTAAGAAATTTAAATGTTAGTACTTTTTTTCTTTTTTTAAATAGAGTCAAGTTCTCACTCTGTTGCTCAGGCTGAAGTACCGTCACATGATAGCTCGCTGTAGCCTTGAACTCCTGGGCTCAAAGTATTCTCTTGCCTCTGCCTCCTAGATAGCTGGGGTCATAGGCATGTGCAATCACATCTATTTTTTTTTTTTTTTTTTGAGTTGGAGTCTCACTCTGTCGCCCAGACTGGAGTGCAGTGGCCGCTCCCGGCCACCGCAGCCTCGACCTGCTGGGCTCCAGCGATCCTTCCGCCTCTGCCTTCCGAGTAGCCAGAATTACAGGCATGCGCTACCATGCCTGGCTGATTTTTTGATTTATTGTAGAGATGAGATCTCGCCTGCCCAGGCAGGTCTCGAACCCGCGGGCTCAAGCAATCCACCCACGTCAACCTCCCAAAGGCGCGGGATTACAGGCTGAGCCACCGAGCCCGGCTCTATTATTATTATTTTTTTTTTTTGTAGAGTCAGGGGTCTTGCTATGTTGCGCAGGTTGGTCTTGAACTCCAGGCCTCAAACAATTCTCTCACCTCAGCTTCCCAAAGACCTGGGATTATAGGTGGGATCCGTCACACCTGCCCTTCTTTTAGTAATTAATTTTAATGATCCAAGTTTTATTTATAAGAAATCTAAGAGCTCTAAGAATTTAATTTGTGCTTCCTTCACGTTTCTAAATGAACTTTAGATTTACAGAAATGTTTGACTGAAGTAACTAATAAATTTTTATTAGTAAAAATGTATTAAGTAACTAATAAATTTTTGCTTGTGATATTTTGAAATCTCCAAGAGAAGATATTCTGTTACACAAGGAATTGTGAACTGAGAAACAGAAGGTGTTTGTTCCAGGTAGGGCTTTATCTCCTTATTTGGATTTGTGGTAATAGGTGAGTCACGTCACCTCTTGGGACTAATATCCTTATCTGTGAAAAAGTGAGAGTGCATTGTTACGTCATCTCTGAGGCCTATTATGTCTCTAAGATAGTATACAATTCTCAACTGTTATTCATGAATTGAAAATTAATAATTTTTCTGGGTAATTTTCTACATAATAAGAAGAGTACTGTTACCACAAAGAAGACGAACATTTTGAAATTTTATATAGTAAACGAGTAACAGATGCCTGTTATTAATTTTTTTTTTTTTTTTTGGTGGCTCACAGTGAGTTCCAAATGATCGAATTGGAAGCCATCACAAATAGTATGACATATTTAACTAGCAATCTGCTGATATTTGTTTGTTTCTCTTTTTTTTTTTTTTTGCAAATTCACATTAATAGAGGCACATGTTAGAAAATCAGCTACTTCTGTGCAACCCTGTAGAAAGAAACAATAGAAATAAAATCATTGCTAACATTTCATTGGAATGAGTGTTGCTAGTTGCATAAACACTCCGTGGTCAATAATGTCAGTCCCAGCTGGAAAAGAAATTGGAGACAGTGCATTAAGCAGGTGATCGTGCTTAGGTAGTTTGCCTGTTCTTCTGTAAACAAGTATCAACTGATTTTTTTCCCATTGCTTTTACATCACTGGTTCTGAAACTTGGCTGTACATTGTTATCACCTGGGAAACTTTAAAAAGATGTCATCTTCTAGGCTTCAATTCCATACAAATTAAAGCTGAACTTCTGGGCCTGGGGTCCAGGCATTAGTGCTTTTTAAAATTCCATCGTAGCTGGGCTCGGTGGCTCAGCCTGTAATCCTGCGCCTTTGGGAGGTTGAGGTGAGTGGATTGCCTGAGCCTGCGGGTTCGAGACCCGCCTGGGCAGGCGAGACCTCATCTCTACAATAAATCAAAAAATTAGCCGAGGTGGTAGCGCGTGCCTGTAATTCCGGCTACTCAGAAGGCTGAGGCGGAAGGATCGCCGGAGCCCAGCAGGTCGAGGCTGCGGTGGCCGGGAGCGGCCACTGCACTCCAGTCTGGGCGACAGAGTGAGACTCCAACTCAAAATAAATAAATAAAAAATAAAAAAATAAATAAACAAACTTCCATCATGATTCCAATGTGAAGAGTTGAGAACTACATTGTACGTAATCAAATTGCTTTTATATCTGAAACTCTTATAAGTTTCAAAATGGCCTTGGTCTAAGAAAAATAAAGGCCTATAGAAAAATTAAAATTTCCCTTTTTGGTTTCAAAATCATGGAAATGAATTCAAGGTATTCATTTCCAGTATTTCACAGGCTTTAGATGCTACATTTTCACATGATTATTTCATTCATATTGATGTTGCTCTACTATGTTCAGATACTGTAATAAATACCTATTGAAGTTGGCTTAATGGATAGATTAAAAATTTACTTTTGTTTAATTGTACTTTCAACAAATTGGACTCCTTTTTACATTAACTAATTAACTCTGATATGCACTGAACTTTTCAAGTTGTCATTAAGGTTTTTACTTTTGCCAAGCTTACTAGAATACATTCATTAGTAATCTGAATCTTTTTTTAATTATAAAGATTTTGAATACAATTCAGGGTTAGATACACAAACGTTGATTACGCAGGTACCCTTGCTGATGAGGTATGCCCCTCCCTCCCCTAGTAGTTTCCCTCAACTGCGAATCCCACCCCTCCTCCCCTGACAGTTTCCCACTACTGCCAATCACTTTCTTAGAATTTAACTAATTTGTCTCAAACTTTCTGTCTCTCATCCATAGGAGGTTTCCAGGTTTTCAGCAGCTAAGTCTCACCTTCTTCCAAACATAATGTCATCTCTTCTGTCTCTGTTCCCTCTAATGCAAATTCAACTTTTAATTAAACCAGACCAATGACAAACTTTAATCTTAATTCCTTTTTCAGTTGTATCTTTTTTTTTACAATTATTGCCTGTGACTCTTGTATTTAATCAACTTTATTTCCCTTCTAAAAAAATATAGCTAAAGAATCCTTGTCATCTATCATACCCTTTAAAACCCTGCATATCCTAGGTTTTCAATATCTTCATTTTTTAAAAGGAGGTTTGGCCTAAGCTCCTGCTCACCACACTTAAATCTTTTAAAATGGATTTTTAAAAAAATGTTCTAACATATTGCTTATGACTATGTCAACTCTTTGACTCTGCATTACCTTTTCCATCTCTCAGTACTTTGGATTCTTTTTATTCTGCAGACATTTAGCAGCTTTTCCTTCATATTTTCCCAAAGCAAATTCAATATCTTTATTTTGTAAAAATCTCTTCAGGTATACTGTCTTCGTTAAAATTTTAAAATTTTGTTTTAATTTTTCCTCCTGTTATTAATGCGTCAAGTTAAGATTCATATTCACCTTTGAAAGATGTAATTTCTTTCCAAGTTTTACTTATAGTGTTGTTTTCAGAGAAAGTTTTAAATAATTCTTATTTATACAGTGGTACATTTTTTAAAATTGAGAATTAACAATGCTGTATTTATCTGCAAATATTTGAAATGAAAAAACAGAATAAATACTTGATCTTCAGGCTAAGTTTTAGTTAAAATAAAATAAAGTCAAAAAGTAATAAAATAGTAACAAGGAGAAATGTAACTTGAAAAGAGGGAAAAAAAAGTCATGAGCTAGGAGGGAGGGTTCTTAATTCAGAGGATTGATTGAGGGGGGATAAAAGAGTCATCTAGATTCTTCAAAAAATTTTGTTAGATAAACTATTCTGAAGAATTCTTGAAAGAAAAAAGTTAAACACTAATAATCAAACAAAAAATAATAAACACACTGGTAGAAATGACTGGCAATTATAAAATTAAATTATTGGTCATTCAAATGAAGAAGGAGCCTTTATAAAATGACATGATGCCAAGTTGACAGCAGACAGTCAGTAGTAATTTTAAAACCACATGTCAAATCAGTACAAATATACTCTCCTTTCATCCATAATAACTCATAAGTAATACACAACAACATGCTTTATGACATAAAACATAACCAACAAACATTTGTTTTATTAATAATAATTTCATTGGCAATTATCTGGTTAGTGAGGCCAGAGGGATTGGTCACAGTGAATTGCATACCACTTGAGGGCCAGACTCAAGTTTCCTGTGACTCATGTATTTTTCACAGAAGTTGGCACATCAGAAGTTTTGAGAATATTGTCTTTAAAGTGCTTCTTACTGGTTTTTCCCATTAGAAGTTATTCCATTCCTGGTTTGAATAAGTGGTCTTTTCCCTTCAAGACAGTACATTTTCCACAGTACTTTGACTTCTTTTAAGCAACTTTGCAGTGCCTGTACAGTACATATTTCTCTTCTATCCTGTCTATTAGGAAGTGCGCCCTCAGGGGACCAACAGCAGGGGAGGAAAATAGTCTCCCTTTCCTTTTTTCATGTGTAACAGTCATCCAGAGGGGAGAGCTATATAATTATATAAATGCAACAAGAGGCCTAGGAGAGAAATCTTTAACAGCGAACAACTTAAATTTGAGAAAACTCCAGAATTATCAGTATAATCAGAATAAAAAGTGCTCACTTCTGTAGTTTATTGTCATTAACAAAGTGCTTTCAAATAAATTATCTCCTTTGATTCATATGACAACCTCTTGAGATATAGGGCATATTTTATTATATTCATTTTATAGATGTTAAACTGGTGCTTAGAGAGGTTAAGAAAACCATCCCCCGGTCCAAAAGCAGTGACTGTGGAGTGGGGCCTCATGTATGAATTCTGATTCTCAAATTCCTCCACTGTGTCATGAAATGCAGCAATTTGTGGACACCACTTCAATAGTTAGTAGAAATTCAGGTGAGCCTATTAGGCAATGTGTCTATTAATATCTAGGTGTGTCTATGAACTTGATTGTGGCTAGATCCTATGCAAATTTTACCAACAGGAATAACTAAGCACATTTTCTTTTTCAGAGATTATGGAACTCTGTGAAGCGAAGATTGGAAAAAAAAATATTCAAAACACATTCTGTTGAATAGATTCTTCCTTGGTAACACTGCATTCCAAATGTGTGAAAAAGATGGGGGAAAAACATGAACTGCAATAAATTATGGCTAAAGTGAGTTAGCTTATTAACTTCCTTTCTGTGTTTCCTGGCGATTGGCAGCTAGGAGTTCTCAAAAGCTTTCAAATCCTGGGAATGATAGGCATCCTCAAGTTCAAAGACTTCCTTGAACCTTTTGGACCTACAACTGCAGCTAGAAGTCCTGTTGAAACAGGCTTCCTGGGTAATTTCCAACACAGTTGGATGTGCACCACTATTAGAACTACCTCCCTCAAGGTTGTTCATCACTGACATTCTGGTCTTGACTAGATTTGGGAGAACAGTGGCAGCCTGTGAAAAACTGGCCTGGGGCGTGTACACCTGGCATTTCTAACCTGAGCCACCTAACCTTGGTCACTAACAACAGCACTCAGAGTCCCTCCCCTGCTGACACAGATGTCAGGCCCTGCCTAGCATGCCTCATACACAATTAGAAAACACATCTCCTCTACAGGCAGCTTGAGGGGGCTTTTCCCTTAGAGAAGAAAATCTTCACCACCTTTTTGAAAGATCTATATCTAAAAGGAATTTTTATGTGAGTCAGTTCCCTTGAGATAGTGTCACTATTGATATTAAATCATATATGATAAAAATCCCTGTGTTCACAATAATTGGCTAAGTAGATCTGTGTTTGGGAAGAAAGGAGCACTCTGCTCAGAAATAAAAGATGTTATAATCTTTTCTTGATTGGTGCTGGTGAAAATGAAATTGGCAGAAGCAACATTACTCCCACAGGCATTATTCCCTTTGAAATGTTTAGAGAGAAATGTGGGTAGACAGAGCAAGAATGATCATGTCTGAAAGATGAAAAACTGGCTTAAAAAATATAACTTTTGGTCCTTAGTTCTTTGAAAAATAGCAAAGAATTCTATAGGCAACTCCTAGTGGGGCTTTTAAAATAACAAAATCATTGAGGTGGTGACTTCCTAATATAACTTATCTGTACCCAGCAGGACCGAGGCTGTAGAAGCCGGTTGTTGAGTATACTTTGTTAGATTTCACATACAGATCACTCTTTTCCAGATATGATTTAGCTAAGATCAGAAAATGAAAGAGCTTGTGTCATAGTAACACTGGCTTTTTCTGAGTACTAGTCAAAGTATTGGATACAAGATCGATCAGTCTTTGACCCCACAAGATTTTTCATCTCAGTGAATCTCAAGCCAAGGACATGTCAGGAAAGAGACTCTTGAGAAAAGGGATGGATAGCTCCAATGTCTGATTCCTCATTAATTGTATTTATACCCAGCCTAAAGTCTTTCCCTCTACTTCTCATTCAATCCCAAATTATGATAACATTGTTTTATGCTCACGAGGGGTACTTCTCCTACATTTGATACTAGAAATAAGCAGATGTTCTAAGTAATATGAGGAGTAGAGTAACATGAACATGCATTTAGGAAATCTGCAACTTTTTCTACTGTGGAAATGATAGAAGAATATTAGGTATCTTACAGAAAGTATAAGCTGCCTTGTCTTCTTCCTAAAAGCTAGCTGTCTTCAATATGATGTGTGGACATCTTTTCAAAGGCAGGCACATGCGTTTCCTGTGTCTTTCTGTAAGAAATGTTCCCCATTTTTTTCAGTAGATTTTGCATCATCACTGTGATAGTTCCCCTTCAGTCAAAATTACTTATTAAAATTTTTTAAAAAAATAATTCAAGGTACTTGTTGGAACTACAAAAATGTGCAATATTATTTTATGGTTCCTATATTAAAATGCTTACATTTGGTTTGCCAAGTAGTCTGAAAGATCACTTGTTCTTGTATGTTTTATAATCTACTCTAACACATGTGGTACTGAAGTTTGGAGCCAAAATATTTTTTTATCCCTTACTGTTAATTCATTTGCAGTTCTAGACCTCCAACTGAGGTGAAACAACTTGCTTGTTGTTCTTCAGAATCTTCCAGTTTTGTGGAAGATCATGGGGAAGACAGACTAAACTAACCCATACATATCAATATGCATTGTAATAAAGATTTGCTTTTTACATTATTAATCTAGATTCAAATGTACTTCTTGAATAGCATGCTTCTTACGACATTATCACCATAATTAATTGAAAGAAAAATCATCTATTTTGATTCTTCCATTTTTTTCCTTTTGTATGTTTCTCTCAGAGCACAAACTGAATTAGTTCAATGTATGTTTTTGAATTATGTGTAAGCAGTTTCTCCCTGCCTAACATATGTAAAATAACACACACACACACCAACACACACACACACACACACACACACACACACACAGTCTCTTTTACTCTTAAGTTTTTATTCCTTCTTAGACATTTTATGTCTAATCTACTAAATATTTATTTTTCCCTTTGTTATTATGGGTCTCCACAACTAGAATGCAAGCTCAATGAAGACAGGAAGTGTGTTCTATTTTGTTTATTGTTGAACTCCAGTACCTAAAATGTGCATTATCCATAGTGGATGCTCAATAAACATGTGTTCCATGAATATGTGTCTATTCCTGGAAACCAGATTCATTAGATAATAACACAAACTATTCCTCAATTTTTGTTTTATGTATCAGGATGGAGTAACCATTACCTCTGAACAAAACACTGGAGAAAGATTGGTTTATTCCACTAAGAAATCAGTAAAATATAATGATCAATATTCAGGACCCACATACATTGGAAATTGAGCTTTCCTTCGAAGAAAATGAATTAGGCATGTCATCTATGTATCCAGATTTAAAATGAGTTGTATATTATAGCAACTTTCTTTTTCAGCTCAGTCTTTTCATCTGTATGAACTTCATGGTTAAAAGTCAAAGTAAGATAATATCTTTCTAACACTTACATTTGAAATCTGATGTTTTCCCCCTTTAAAACTTATCCAAATGATTTTCAGAAAAATTATTTTAAAAACATACAGTGTTCAACTATTTCAAAAAGTACAATGAGGTTATTTCAAAATATTTAAGTTAAACATCTATTTAAATATCAATGAGTAAAATCTTATCCAATTTTAACTTATAGTACAAATCTGTGCTTAAAACAAATGGAGAACTGTAAATCAAGGATTATTAAGGCACTGAATTCTGTGGAATTGAATTCTACTCAATTAGGAAACAAAATGTTGATAACTGAATCACAATCATAGCATAGAAAACAAATAATGCTATAACACACACTGAAGTCAGATTTAGGATTAAAATGTCTCTCTGTTACTGTTGGTTTTTTTTCCCCTAGTTGGAGCCTCCTTCTATTGCTCAGGCTGGAGAGCAGTGGTACAATCCCAGCTTGCAGCCTCAGACATACAGCGTTCAGATGATTTTTCTGCCTCATTCTCCTGAGAAGCTGGGAATACAGGTGTGTAGCACCATGTACAGCTAATTTATTGATTTTTTTGCAGAGATAAGGTCTCACTATGTTGACTAGGCTGGTCTCGAACTCCTGGGCTCAAGCTATCCTCCTGCCTCTGTCTCTCCCAAAGTGCTGGGATTATAGGCATGGCCTATTGATTTTTCTTTTTAAGTATCTACAATGAAAAATTTAAAAAACAAGTAAAATAATAGCTGTTGACAATGAACTTGTTTTCTTGCCATTCCTATGGTCTTCACATACATTTACACTCGTTTTATCATAATATGAAATATTCTGAGAGCACAGAGCTACTCGTCTGAGAGACCTTCTATCTAATATAAGGGCAATTTTTTTATTCTCTTGTGATAGTAACCTTGCAGCTGCTTTCTTCATAAAGATTCTGTGATTATTAAACATAGGGAAAAACTTACCACTGAAGTTAAGGAAAAGACCCCAGTATACAGTCACCAAAAAACAGAGCAATTTTTATTTCTTTCATGAATCTATTTACTATAATTGTAGAACTTATGAATTCTCAGAAAGAAGGCTGAGTTTATACTATACTCAAACAGAGGCTGGACAAAAAATTTCTTCCAGAGTTGATAAATCTATACTTGCCTCAACATCCTAAACATCTCTCCCATGATGTGAAAATAAAAGAACTATGGCTAACTGATTTGCAAAGGGATTTTGGAAGCAAGAAATTTTCTCTGTCCTAGGAAAAACTTTTCCTGATGCAAAAATAATCATATCAACAGGGATAAAAGTACGTCTCAAACGCATTTTTTCATATTGAGATGCTACTCTTTAAAGCACGATACCATTAAATGTATGCAGAACTATAGAATGGCACAATATTTTATCTTTTCAATTCAAATTTAAACTCTGATTTACTTTGATATTACTTAAAGTAGTATTGCTAATATTACTAGCAAATGTACTCATAAAATCTGACCACCTGGTTACAACTAATATTATATATAGATATAAATGGTTTTTGCCTCTTTTTTGTGCATCATGGGACAATTGTTCTGATAAGTAAATCCTCAATGTTCCAAGAACAGAATTTTCTTTTTTTTTTCATCCTGCCTTACTTTCACTTTACACAAAATAAGATTCTCTTTTTTTTTTTGACCCTGGAGCTCCTTCCTGCTTTTGTCTTCCTCACTTCTGCTAGGTGTAGTCCCTATTATTTTAAAGTTCAGAAAAAAACAGTTCTTATGAATATGCTCTTAGAAGATTGTCCACGCTTTCTTAAGCATTATTTTCCCACACTCCTGACTACAACATTATAATAATCAATGTGTGACTAATACTTTGAGAAAATATTCACTTCTATAGCTAGCGTTGTAGGTTTTACATAATTCTTGATGGCACCTAATTATTATTCTCATCACTAGGACAATATTGTACCCAACCTTTTCTGCCTCTAGGATGGTGGATCTTTCAGTCACACTGATTAAACAGCTTTGTTTTATGTGCAAGTAGCATGTGTCTTATGTGGATTTTGTAAGATAATGGACAGGTTTTCAAATTCATTATTGGCTTCTGTTGGCATTAAACATGTTCTAATTATACTCTCCTCTGACTGAAAAGAAAGCAGTATTGGTTTTAACCCAAGAAAATTATTTCTAAATTGATAGCTTAGACAAGTATATTAGAAACTTGGTTGTTTTCTTCCATTATTTTTAGATAAAAGCTCACACAAACATTTGATATTAAAATACTCAGATGCTACCTATATCATCTATGTTTTTTTCCACATGCCAAATTGTCCCATATACTAATGATTACTAATACATGTTAGTAAGAAATAAAATAGCTGAGGAAAATGTTTCCTACAGCCAAAATAGTCTTTGTAGGTACTGCCTTTTCTCTTCCCTCCCCAGAGCCCTAGTATCTAGTAAAGAATTACATGCAAACTATATTCCCAACATATGTCACAGTTGGTAGGCAAATTAAGAGATAACACTTTCTGACCTCATAGGCAACATTTTTCAGGCACAGGTAGAGAGCAGGAATAACAATAACCTACACTTCATAATGTTATGTCATGATACCACAGGGAATCCTGATAAAATAGCAACTTGAAAAAGGAATGAACAGATTAGAATGAAGTTTAAAAAAAATTATACATCCCACATTTTTTTAAATGTTTCTCTTTGATTAGAAGTTTTAACATGGTAGAAAAAATTTTTCCCTTCAAGTGCTCCCATAAATCTATGTTTTCTTTGTCTCCGATAAACTATTTGGGGATCGTTATTTTGCAGGTGCAGAGGAAAGTGATTTCAGCAGCATTTCACTTTGTCAATTTTGTACAGGGACTTAGTCAATGGGGAATTCCCATGCTCTCCTATCAGGGATCTGATTTGAGGACCATAGGGGAGAGACCAAAGAGAAGAAAGAATCCAGGAATTGTTCATACATTATTTTAAAACCCTTGTTAGCACTTTAGATGTCAAAGTAATGAGAGAAAGGGAAAATACCTAGCTCTCTAGTACATAATGAATCTACCCCTTAATAGACTGACCACACAAAATAAAACACAACTGCATTTCACTTACATAAGCCAACTGACTTTTCCCCAGGCAGCATTGTGTGCAGGGATGAGAGAGGCTTTGGGGAATTAGGGTTGTACTTATAAGTAAGAATGTTTGCAAATAGTCCTAGTTGCAACAGGACTTTATTTCAGTCCATGTTGAGTTCCAATAAAAGTATTCCCACTGAGCCCAATTCTATACTGTTTCCTGCCATAAAGTACCTACATATGTCATAGGAAACTTCAAGGGCAGAAACCTCTTGAGAGGAAGGAGACGATTAATGATGCATCTATAGTACCTCTTAGCATCAAGAAGGCATACACCTGCACTTCCACAGCTGGTGAAACCAGAGACACACCAGAAAGTGACAGCCCTGTAACCTTGATATGTAGAATGCAGAACACATATTGATGAATGATTTCCACCGCCCTATTTTTTCACTATTTTTGTCTTTAATATACTAAGCAAGACCAGCATTAGAGAAGCCCGACCAGCAACCACTTATGAGGTATAATTAGAAGGAAAGAAAGGGATTGATCCTCACCTGCAATTGTCTCTTAAGGTTGTTTGAACTTTCCAATATTAAATTCTTTCTAAAGTAACTTCATAAAAAGCTGATCATTTGAACTGAGATTGGTACATTCTCGGGAGGTCATCAATTGTGTCCTACTCGATGTCAGCAACTTTTAGTCTTGTGGAATGAGATTATGTAGAGCAAGTTTAATGAAGCAGTGAATTGGGAGAGTATGAGTCATCCTAGACCAGAGAGAATTCACAGAGGGTTGTTCCTCCCATACAGGGTAGTCTCTAAATACTAGGTCTCTGGGCTTTACAGCAGGAACTAAATAGATAGTTGGATCAAATTCCACTAACATTCCATCATTTATTGGAATCAGTCCTGGTTAGAAGAATTTGTCAATAAAGGTAATAGTCAGTTTGCTGAATCAGAAGAGAAAGATATCTAAAAAAATAGCAGCAATGTTTGAAATGATTATATAGATTCCATGCTTAGTCTACCCAATGACATCAGTTATTTCTACATATTTTGTTTTATTTATTTTAAGGATGTGGGGTACAATTCAGGATTAGGCATATAAGTGGTCATCATACAGGTAAATTTTGGGCTTCATCAATAAGGGTACCTGATCTCATTTCTACATATTTTAATAAATAATTCAAGGTTTTTACTCCAATACCACCCTACTATAAATAATTTCTTAAAAGTTATCAATAGCCTGTAATTGACATATTTAATCACTGTTTAAAAATTCCTCATTGTTTT
This sequence comes from Cephalopachus bancanus, assembly GCA_027257055.1. Lineage (NCBI taxonomy): Eukaryota > Metazoa > Chordata > Mammalia > Primates > Tarsiidae > Cephalopachus > Cephalopachus bancanus. Next base: position 5,945,826 of record JAPVLO010000024.1, on the reverse strand, counting down.
TGAATCATATTTCTTCATGTCTTAAATTTCCTGAAACTTCAGTGTCTTTGTCTTTGAAAAGTGCCACACAGAGTCTTGACTCAAAAACTTAGTGATCAAGCAGCATAAAAACTATAAGTTATTTCTCTGCCAGGAGTCAGAAGTTGTTGTCCCAAGGGAACCTAGTGTTTACTGCTTTTTTTAAAAAGTGATTAATTAGGCAATTAATCAAGAGAGCAAAGAGAAAGAAGGACTTCCTGTAATATTTCTCAGAACATTACAGGATCTTTCCATTTGTTGATGGACCCTAGAAGAGTTTCCTTCTCCTCTATGTATAACTCAAAGTTAAAAGAGTGTGAAGTTCCTCTAGATTCAACTTCTTAATCTAGTGAGACTATTGAAACTGGTTTTCTTCTATGGAGAACCATAGAAAATAATAGATAAATTATTTAGAATCTTCATTTTTGACATTTATAAACATTGTTCTTGAAACCCAATAAGGGTTAGTTTTCTCTTTCAAGAGATTTGGTTTTGGATTCAAAATAGGAGGATTTGTATGATTCTGGAACATCTCCAAATTTACAAATTCTTCATTGCAGAGTCAAGGGTGTGAAAAGATGTGCAAATATTTGGTGAGTAGCTTGAGTCATTCCAATGGAAACGTTCCCTTATAGTATTTTGCATAAACTGGAAATGCCTCAGGCTTGGGTCTTGAGTTTTGATTCAAATATAAAAGATTGAAAATAAATGTAATGTACAGAAACAGCTTAATCATCTCCCTGAACCCTATATTTGCCATAAATACCCATTACAAAATGAAAATTTCCTGGTACATGCTGAATTATGAAAGTACAGTGTAATCGTGATGTCTGAGAGAAGTCTAAATGAGAAAGTGCAGAAAAAACCATTTCATTACCACTGCCTCCTAACTCAAGCCGGTAGAAAAGCAAGAAATTTTCATAGATTAAGTGGAAATTTCCCAATTTCCTGCTATCTCTGAGTCTCTGAATTAGTGGCATAACATTTTTAAATGGAGAACAGGACTAGATTCTATCTTCTAATTGGCTTTTGCTTTGGAAACTGTACTTTACAAGTCACCTGATCTCCTGTCTAGTTGTTATGGTATTTTTGTACGTTTTCTGTATATAGCACACATACAAATAGGTTGAAATTTTACATATATATTTACTTACTTCATCAAAGCCCAGATGAAGATATAGAACATCAAATAAGAGCTTTCCTTATGCCCCCCCATCAATATCACCCCACCAAATGTAACCTTTATTCTGATTTTTATTACAATCGTTTTGCCTATTTCCAAACTTTATATAAATAGAATTTTATAGTATATTCTCATTTATTTTTATTTGTTTCTGCTCAAATTACGTTTGTAATATTCAGTATGATGGTGTATGTAGCAGCAGTTTGTTCTTTTTAGTCACTGTGTAGTACTCCACTACGAATATATCATAATTCATTTATCAGCTATATTGTTGAGGGCCATGTTGGTTGTTTCCAGGTTTTTGATATTATGAGTAAAACTATTATGAACATTTATAAAATACATTTGTTGCACATATGTCCCCCCCTTTTTTGGCATATATGTATACCAAAGTGTATATGAAATTGCTGGGTCATAGGATAAGTGTCATTAGTAGATTATGCTAAGCAGTTCTTCAAAGTGTTTGAACTATTTTACAATTCCATTAGCAATGCATGAGAGTCATGTGCTCTGCATCCTTGCCAAAATGTATGCGATTCAACTGTTGTGTTGCATGTGGCAGGTTTTTTCTTCTTTTTAATTACTGTGTCACATTCTCCTATAAATATTCTACAATTCATAAACATAATCTACTATTGAAAGATGAGTGACTCCTTACTCATAGTGGTGGGTTGTAATGGTGCTCCTCTGTGGCTTCAATTTTTTATTTCCCTGAAGATATATGATGTTGAATACCGTTTTTGTATCCTTTTGCAAACAGAAGAATGTCTCTAAAATAATAAGTGCTACAGGATGAATTGTGTTCTCCTCTTATTCTTATGTTAACATTCCTGAGTACTTCAGAATGTGACCGTATTTAAAAATAGGGTTGTTGAAGTTTCAATATTTATGTTAGGATAAGGTTGTACTGGAGAAGGGTGATTCCCTGATCCAATATGGCTTTATAAAGTCATTTATAAAAAGGAAACATTTGGACAAACAGATGCACACATGGAGGATGTCACATAAAGAGATACAGGGAAAAGATGCTCATCTACAAGACAAGGAAAGAGTCCTGGAACAGATCCTTCCATCACTGACCTGAGAAGGAATCCACACTTTGTACACCCTGATTTCAGACTTATAACCTTCAGAACTGTGAGACAATTGGTTTCTGTTCTAAATCACTCAGTTTGCCATACTTGGTTATAGCCACTCTAGCAAACTGTTAAATAAGCAACTGTCCCTTCAACACCCAGTCTATGATTATTAATCCTATTGATGTATTGTTACTGTTTTCTTCTGGGGTAAACATCACTTGTGTTGTAACCTGAAGGGCAGTATTTCCTCTTCAGAATACTTTTTGGAACCTACCATTATAGATGTTGATATGAGGATAAAGTAGGATGAGGTTGAATGTCATAGATTAGGTGAAAGCATTAATGGAGCAGAAAACAATCTGAGAGTTCATCAACCTCTTTCTAAAACAAGTCTTGAGGTGATGTTCCAGTTTGTTTTCAGCTTTGCCAGTTTTCCCATCCAAGTACTAACTAGGTCCAGCCCTGCTTACCTTCCAAGATCAGACAAGATCAGGCACATTAATTTGTGCCTTTAATTGATTAGAAAACTGATGTAAGCAAAATAAAAGTTACAGGTCTGATGTCAAAATAATATTTATGAAAGTTCATGTAAAAAATAAAATGTACCCAATAGATTTAAACTTGTAGGGGAATTCAAACAATCCCAGTTGTTTCCATTCTGCATTGCATTTGCCTGAATGATCTACCTGTAATTTTCACTCTAACATTATCTGCCTCAATGAATTAGAGATTGTTGTAAGGCACATTAAATATTTCGGTGGGATCTATTTCTCTTAGAGAAATGTAAAATTTATAAGAGCAGTGCTTAGTAAAACAGTACACTGAATAGCATGATATAAATACATCTTTATGTATTGCAGATGGGAAAAACATGCCTCGATAGCATTTGTTTCTGAGATACTTTCTGCCTTACTAGAAAATAACAGCTGGAACAACAAGAACAGAGAAATTAACACCCAAGGACGACACTGTGACCATCTGTAGCAGTGAATATATTCCTAGGTAGGGGGTGTGTACACCTACAAGTGTAGAAACAGATGACTTTCTTCTTTTTTCTTCTTTTTTGTCTTTTGAAATAAACATGGTTATATTAGCTGGGTTCAAGTGACCTTAACGAACAGTTTGGCAGAAATTAATCCTTACAAAAGATTTAGAATTCTGAACTGAAATTAAAAGTAATAATTATCATCACTTATTTTCTAAATCAGAGTATCTGAAGGAAGATTAGTAGGTTGGTATATCTGTATTTATGAAGCACTGACAGGGGAATGGCACTGTATGAAAACTCAGATCTCTTCCCTATCAACCCCTCCTGACTTTTCTTTAGAAAGTGGCCCTTGGTACATCCTGACATTCCTTGCTGTCCATAATGGGCACAGTGCAAGGTCGCAGGGAGGAAGCTCTCAAGATGTTCTAGCTTCCAACCTGCCAACATTTCTATGAATAGTTCATTAACATACCACTTTTCAGCCAAATAGTACAATTGGGCATTTCCTCTTTCTGGCTGCCTAGGAGTCAGCCAATTCTTTGAACAAAAATTATATGAAAGTTTAGGGAAATGTCCAGTCTTACTGTTTTATTCTTTCCATTTTAGTAATTTGTCCCATGTCTGGTTCGCTATTCAGAAATATTGAACCCTACAAATTGTAATATCAATAAAGAGACAGAGTTTTGCTTTAATAAGTCCTTTGACTTGGATTTACATCAGTCAATCATCTTTGAATCCAGGCAAATAATAAAGTGAGCAGCTCAATGGATAGGAATAAACGTTCTTTACATGAATCTACTTGGCATATTAGATTTAGTAACCATTGGACAGGGACAGGGTACAACCCACCAGTGTTTAGGAAATGTCCTTTGGGCTCCAGATTCAGCATACACATTTAAAGAGATATACAGGTTTGCCCCAACTTATATATTAAATATAAAACATTACTTAATCACAGGATTCAAATGCTCTATAGTTATAGTAATATTGAAATAGCTCTTTTAAATAATATAATAAATGTTACATTTGGTACATCATGTCATCTTTGTATATCTTCTATGCACAATCTTGTATATACAAATCTGAAATTATTTCATATATTGCAAGTAAACCAGACATGAATTTCAAAACACTACTCCTGTAAATCTCCCTTATATACCAGCTGTGTCCTTATAGCCCGAGTTGTTAAGCAAAGGCTGTGAAATATTAAGCCAATACTACCTCCAGCTTATCTGTTAGTCTGTTCTTTCCATTGGAATATATCATCTTTCCATTCCCTAAAGATAAGGGATCAGGTGTACATATCAGAAACTTGTTTTTGTTAATTGTTTCTTCATAATAGAATTTCAGGATTCCAGGAGGTTGTAGAGGTCATTTAGTGCAGACCTAAATTGACTGGCTGTACATTGTCTACCAAGGAAGGAAATAGGCATTTACTAATCATGTTCAGAATGTATTCTTGTGCCTTGGGGTGTCTTTATCTACATCACAGCAACACCTGGGACTCACAGACAACTGATCTAGAGAGATGGGTGAATGGGGTATTTTCAAAGTAAGAAGACCAGCTAAGGCAAAAGATCTGAGATACATTTATTCTCCACTTGCCTTTCTTACCCTTTGCTGATATACGATGAACCCGGATAACAATTATAACAGCTGTGTTTTTTAAAAAAATTACTCTGTAATGTACTTCAGAGCAGAGATGCTACAAAGGGAAAAATTGCTATCTTCAAAATATTTGCCTTAATATTCCAATTATGTGTGATTGCCTAAAATCCTGAGTGTACTTAGAATTTTACCTGTCCACATGCTATTCCTAATTCTTCCCACTGTTATTTATGCCATTCTGTTAAAAGAACACAATGGAATGTCTGCAGTAAATTAGACTCACAGTTCCTTCTTAGGAGTTCTTAGGAACAGCATACAATATAGAGGTAAAAAATTCTCATTTGCTGAAATTTTTTTTAGTATTGCCCATATGCCAGAAATATTATTTAACTAGATGGAAAAAAAGCAATATACAAAAGCACCTTATCATTTAACGGACTGGCAACACACTGGAATATGACTGGAAACATGCTGTGTCCTTTTCAGCACATGTATAGACTATGAGATTCTGTGTTACTGGAAGCCAATTGTGAATTGATAGATTTGCCTGGTGTGTTTGATCACAATTGGAATATACACAACTGTCTACTTCTCTTAGAGTCAGATTTTTTCCCAGCAGAAATATTATTTGAACATATTTATTATACTGAAGCTAAAGAGGAAAAATCACAAAGGGACAGAATGGTGAGTGAAATTGGAAAAGAATCTGGATATTAATTGAAATTGGAGAAAAGAATGTGATGTCATTATATTATATATGTAATAAAAAATAAAGGGAACAATTTCAATAATATTATTTTCCAGATGCATGACAAATCATGAAATTTCATCACTAAGGAAATATCAAAGAAAGTAAACACTTTCTACTTTTCTCTGGCAAGTATATATACATATATATATATATATATATATATATATATATATATATACACACACACATATAAATTCTTACAACTTAAATTCTCTTGTGCCAACTCTGCATGTCAGTGGGCAAACATAGCTACAGTACTTACTAGGCACAAATATATTAAAGAGCTATATGTGTCAATATATTTATTTCTCCTTCTGCATCACAGAAAAGAGAGTTTACTATGAATTAAGAGGAGGTAAATAAGTTACATTATGGGTTAACACAAAGATAAAACCATTTACATCCTCTTACAAAATGGGGTAGTTTGTACTGATATAATAAAAAATGAAATTCCAACATATAATATCTGCAGAAAGTGGAGGAGGGGCAGTTGTCACAGTGTGAAGATATAACAATGACCTTGGATTTAGAATAAGGTTGCTGGCCCCAGCTGTGAAATTTTTCACTGAAATCAGTACCTAAAAGAAAGTGAACAGTTTTCACTGAACAGAAATGAGTGAGGGAGAAAATTCTTACCACCATATAAATAGAACCATTCCCTAACATACAAATCAATCAATCCAGAAAAACGTATGGATTTTTAAAGGGGTAGCATAAAAACAGAAGAGACTGTAATTCTTTAAAATGTTTAGAAATAATAAGTCAAAAAAGAAAACAGAAAACCATTGGGAAGATACAAGTATGTATAAACATAAAATTAAAATACTTTTCTTTTTCATAAAAAAGGATTAGAAAATAATTGTTACTTTTTGTTGTTTTTAGATAATTGAATTAAGATCTATAGATCACACAAAAATAAAATCTCAATTACCCTGATTTAATCATTTTACATCATATACAAAATTTCACATATCCCTCATAAATATGCACAACTATTATATATCCATAACAATGAAAATTTCTTAAAAATAAAATGCTCACATTTCAATAATTGGAACATTTTATGCTTGGTTGTTTTGTTGACATTGAAAAATAGAGAAAGGTTTAATTGTCAAATACATTTCAGATAAGGTAATGGTTCTTTGATCAGTTCTCACCACAACCAATCTTTTCTGTACCTGGGAGTTAGTAAAAGGGAACAGGAAAGCAGTGATTCCTTTAAAATAATCACATCAGCATAGTTAAAGTATGATGCTGTTCATTGTTATAAATAAAGAGATAGTAAAACCTTTCGATGAATTTTAAATATATCTAAGACAAATTTGTCTTAGATATATTTAAGACTCTGATGTGCAGAGTTGGCACAAAAGAATTCAAATGGAAGGAATTCATGTAGATACACACACACACACACACACACACACACACACACACACATACACACACACACACATGTATTTTCATATACTTGCCAGAGAAAAGTAGAAAATGTCTACTTTCTTTATGTTTTCCATAGTGGTAAAAGTTCATGATTTGTGGACTGCAAGGGGAAAACTCTCTGGAGCGGATCTAAGAGAAAGTCAAGAACAGGAATTAAAGGCAGAGACTATAGACTATTCTACAAAAGCTAAAGAATCTGGATATTAATTTTTCACAAAAATGGGATGGTAGATAGTTAGAAAGAAGAGTCAAAATAGGATTTTTTAAAAATTTTGAGATGTGAGGGAAAATAAATTTATATTTGAGAAAAATAAGCCAGTAGAAAGCAAAATAATGATGTAGAAATGAGAGGTAAGAAATACTAACATGAAGTTCTTGATTAGGCAATGGAGATAGAATTTAGTATAAAATTGGTAGCACTGGTTTTAGATAGGATCATCAATATTCTTCTTTGCAACACAGAGTAAAGTGACATGAGTTCAGAGGTGCTCTTCTAAATACTTTATTTTTCTTGACAATATTAGAAACTGAATTATCAGGGAAATGTGAAGCTAAGAGGTTTGACGAGAAAAGACATGTGAAATAGTCATTGAAGAAAGTGGGAGAATAAATGGACTCCTGAAGTGTGTAGGATTACCAGGAAGATTAAGGACAAATTTTGGATTTGTGGCCATACAGTTAAAGAGATAATAGGATTGTTCTGTTTTTTTTCTTCATGATATTCAGCTATACAGATACAGGCATGAAGTACATGGAAGACTGATTTAACCAGGATTTTAGTTTTGCCAAGAGAGTATCACAAAAGTTGAGAGGGGCAAGGAAGACAGTGTCTACAAGGGAATAAATATAACAATTTACAATGGAATTTCAGCTATAGACGCAGGATGAAAAGAGTACTAGACTGAGTGACCTGGATAAACAGGAGGGACTGTCAGAGAGTTGGAGGCATAGAATTAAGTTTCTGAAAGGTATGGGCAGTGGTAGTACAAAATGTGGATTATGACCATAGGAGTGAATAAATAAATTAATGAGGCAGATAGGATTTTTGGAGTAAAGAGTTTCAAGCAATTGAGAGGCCAGAGTGCTGGAGGCTAACTTACTTGTACATACATTGAATTAAAAAAAAATGACAACAGTATTCTACAGAAATGAGGAGTACAACTTGGACTTCAGTAGAGTATAGCAGTAACCAGAGGTAGTGAGGATATGCTTATGACCTAAGGGTTTCTGTTGAAAGGGGAAAGTGAATTTTGTAAAAGTGGAAATGAGGAAATACCTTGTACCTAAACCCAGTGACATAAGAAAAAAATAAACACTTGTTGGGTGGTCTGCAGAGAAAGCATTGTCCTTGGAGTAAAGCCAGGTCCTCTATAGAGCAAGAGGTGAGCTTGATGTTCAAAAAGAAGTTGCGGCGGTTTGAAAATGTTGCACTGTATCTACAGCTGCAAAGGAGAAGGATTTCAACATTTGAGGACAGATGGTCGATAGGGAAAGATAGGATATGTGCATAGGAAGTAAGTTTCAAAAGGAAGAGAAAGTCAAGTGAAACAAAAAGCCATCTGAGGACCAGAACTGGAAAACAAATATGGAAGTAAAGAATAAAACATACGGGAAGAGACAATGATAGAAGTGACTGGAAAGACAGAAAATAATGAGTGACTGGAAATGCAGAAAGTAATCAAATAGTATAATTTCACTTAATGTGAGATAGAAACAAATTCTTCATGTGATTGCTCGTTTCTTACTTTTGATATAGTCTCATTTTCTACCATTTTCCATCCCTCTTCTAAACTCTTCCCATCCATGTCTTTTAAGAAAGAAAATCTGACTTTAGGATACACAAGTTACTTCCTTACAGGTTATTTATTATGACTAAGCTATTTGACTCTTGAAGGAACTATATAAGGAACTATGATCCTTTGGCTCAGTTGCTATAAATTTTCATCAATCTATGAAGAAATATTCTAGTTTTTCTTCTTATCACCTCAGTCTGCTGTGTATTCTCTCCAGTGCTCAACTTAAACCAGAGGGAAAAAGAGAGGAATAGTTATTCTATCTTTCTTCAACACAAGTAGAAAAAAGGTGAAGGAAACTCAGGCTTAGTCTCTTGACATTTTCGAGTTCTTATAGATCAAAAAAGTGAGCCCGGCTCTATTTACTACCTTGAGCTTGAATTATGGTCAAAACAACAGATGGTGATATTATGCTAATCAATGATTTGATTCATATTATTTGACAAAAATGCAATAAGCATCAGATTAAAGATAAAGAATAGAGATCAAATTAAATTTGGTAAATGTCTAATATTTTCATCTTTTTTGTAAGTTGATAAATTTCAGTCAATGGAATAAATATCCTGAGTTTTTTAAAGATTAATTTGTACATAGGCACTTATTTGCTGTGTTCATTATCTAATTTAAAAGTGCTAGATTAACACATTTATTTAAATGTAATCAGCTTGAGCCTAATTTTTGTGCATTTATCTAGTCCTTTTATAGTTATGCTTTTCTTCAAATGACTATGCTCCCAAGGAAATTATTGATGCTTATATATTTTGTTTAGTAAAATCTAACTGGGCAAATAAAAATTTTAAAAATAACACTATGTTTCTGATACAGATAAAACTAAGGCTGATTTGTGTAACTGTTTTGCTTTATTTTGAAGCCGAATTTTCTGCATATTTTCTAACCAGCCATCAAACACTTGTGTACTCTTCATGATCACTGTTAATTAACTCTTCCATTATTTTTAAATTTTATTTTATTATAGTAATATGGGGTACAAGTGAGGATTAACTACATAATTAGGCCGCATGCAGGTGGCCCTCACTCCCCCTGGTAAGGAGCCAAGAATGCTTTGTGCCCCCCAACTTCCTCCTTTTCTTCATGTTCTATCAGTGCCCAGTGACTGCCAATCCCTTCCTTATGCTAATGTGACTAATGTTCAAGGCCCACTTATGAGTGAGAACATGTGGCATTCAGATCTTTGTTTCTGTGATAGTTCACTTAGTATGATGGCCTCCAACTCCATGCAAATTGCTGCAAGCTCCATGATTTTGTTCTATATGACTATGTAATGTTCCATCATGTATGTATACCAACTTTTCTTTATCCAGTCTACTATGGGCAGTAAGGTTGGTTTCATGTTTTTGTTCTTGTGAATAGTGAATAGCACAGCAATAAACATGCAAATGCAGATCTCTTTTTTGGAGAATGACTTATGTCCTCTGCATATATTCCCAGGAGAGGGATTGCTGGATTGTATGGAAGGTCAATTTTTAGTTCTTTTAGTAATTGCCACACTGCTTTCCATAGAGGTTGAATGAGCTTGCACTTCTACCAACAGTGTAGAAACATTCCCTTCTCTCTGCACCTGCATCATCTGTTTTTGTTTTGTTTTGTTTGTTGTTGTTGTTGTTTTATTATTTTTGGCTATCCTTACTGGAGGAGTAAGGTGGTATCTCATTGTGGTTTTGATTTGCATTTCTCTGATGATTAGCAAGGCTGAGCATTTTTTTCATGTGTCTGTTGGCTGTCTGTATGTCGACTTTTGAGAAGTGTCTTTTCATGTCCTTTACCACCTTTCAGTGGGATTGTTTGTCCTTTTCATTTCAGTTTGTTTGAGTCCCTTATCAATCCTGGATGTTAGGCGTTTGTCAGATGCATAATTTACAAATATTTGTTCCCATTGTGTGGATTGTCTCTTTAATCTCTTGATGATTTCTTTTGCTATGCAAAAGCCTTTCAGTTTGAGGAGGTCCCACTTGACTATCTTAGCGCTTATGTCATTAGCTTTTGGAGAGTTTGTCAAGAATTCATTGCCTACTCTGATGTGCATAAGGGTGTTTCTTATGTTTTCTTATAGGATTCTTAGAGTTTGAGGTTTAACACATAGGTCTTTGCTCCATTTTGAGTTGAATTTTTGTATATGGTGATAGGTAGGGATCCAGCTTCATTCTTCTGCATGTGCACAGACAGTTTTCCCTGCATTAGCTTAATAAACAGATCTATCCTTCCTCCAGTGATTGTTATTGGTGGTTTTGTTGAAAATGAGTTGATTCAGAGACCATGTTTTTGCTTCCAGAATCTCTGTCCTGTTTTATTGTTCTATTGGTTCGTTGGTGTCTATTATTTTATCAATGTCGGGATATTTTTACTACTGTAACCTTGTAATAAAGTTTAAAATCTGGAATTGTGATACCTCCTGCTATGTCCCTTTTGTTGAGGACTGTTTTTAGCAATTCGTGCTCTTTTCAGTTTCTACATGAATTTCTGTATTGTCATTTCCAGGTCTAAAAAAATGTTGTTGATAATTTGATGGGTATTTCAATAATCTGCAGATTGCCTTGGGTAGCATGGACACCTTGACAATATTGATTCTTTCAATTCGTTGGCATGGAATATTTTTGCATTTGTTTGTGTCATCCTTATTTCTTTGAGCAGCATTTTGTACTTCTCACTGCAAAAATCTTTCACTTCTCTGGTTAAATGGATGTGTGTGTGTGTGTGCGTGTGTGTGTGTGTGTGTGTGTGTGTGTGTGTGTGTCTATCATGAATGGGATTGTGCTTTTTATTTGATTCTCCGCATGTTTGTTGCTGGTGTATAGAAATGCAACTGTCTTTGGAACATTAATTTTGTACCCTGAGACTTTACAAAAGTCATTTGTCAGTGTGAGGAGACTCTTGACAGACTTTGTAGGGTTTTCAAGGTATAGGATCATATCATCCGCAAAGAAGGATAACAACTTCTTCTTTTTCTATTTGGATACCCATGATTTCCTTCTCTTGCCTGATTGCTTTAGCTAGGACTTCCAGAACTATGTTGAAAAGGAGTGGTGAGAGTAGACATCCTTGTCTTGTTCCTATTCTTAGGAGTACGCTTCTACCTTCTGCACATTGAGAAAATGTTGGCTGTGGATTTATCATAGATGGTTCTTACTGTTTTGAGGAATGTTCCTTCTATGCGTAGGTATTCAAGAATTTTTATCAAGAAGGGATGCTAGATATCGGCAAATGCCATTTCTGCATCTCACGATATAATCATGTGGTTCTTGGTTTTACATCTGTTAATGCGTTGAATTACGTTTATGGTCTTGTGAATGTTGCACCAGTCCTACATCTCAGGAATGAAGCCCTCCTGGTCACAGTGAATGATCCTTGAGATGTGTTGTTGGCTCTGATTTGCTGGAATCTTGTTGAAAATTTTTGCATCTATGATCATCAAGGAGATTGACCTGCGATTCTTCCCTTGTTGGATCTTGCCAGGTTTGGATGTCAGTATGATGTTAGCTTCATAAAATGAACTAGGGAGAATTCCTTTATTCTTGATTGCCTGGAATATTTTCAGTAAGATTAGTATCAACTCCTCCGTGTATATCTGGTAGAAGTCACCTGGGAAGCCATCTGGTCCAGGGTTTTTCTTGGTGGGGAGATTTCTTATGACTGAGTCAATTTCCTGGATTGTAATTGGACTATGTAGTTTCAATTTTTCTTGTTTTAGCCTTGGGTGGTAGGATGATGTCAGAAAGTGCTCCATTCCCTTTAGGTTTCTAAATTTGTTTGCATAGAGATTTTTAGAGTAATCTCTGATAATCTTTTAAATTTCTTCAGGGTCAGCTGTGACTTTGCCTTTTGCATTTCTAATTGTTTTTATCTAGGCATTCTCTTTCTTTTTTGGAGTCCATTTTACCAGAGGTCTATCAAACTTAGTTATTCTTTCAAAGAACAAACTTTTTGTCTTGTTGATCTTTTCTATGATATTGTTGTCTTCTATATTCTGCATTGTGATTTTTATCTTGGTTATCTGGATCATTCTGCTAAAGTTAGGATCTAGGTTATCTTGCCTTTCAAGTTCCTTAGGTGTGACATTAGGCTGTTTACTTGTGATCGTTCTGTTTTCTTGATGTGTGCATGCCATGTTATAAATTATCTTCATAACACTACTTTCATGCCATCTCAGAGATTCTGATGTGTCTTTGGTTTTGTTTATTTCTGGTAATCTTTCTATTTTATCTTGATTTCTGTGTTAACTCAGTAGTCATTCAGCAGCATGTTGTTTAGTATCCATGTCTTTGTGTGTTTGAGGGAGAATCTTGTGAATGGTGATACTTGTTTTTATTCTACTATGATTTGAGAAGATGCATGATATTATTTCTATCAATTTGTTCACACTTGGTTTGTTTGGGAATGTGATCAATCTCAGAGTATATTCCATTGCTGTTGTGTGGAATGTATACTCTGTAGAAGTTGAGTGGAGTGTTCTGTAGATGTCTACTAAATCCATTCAATCAAGTGTTGAGTTAAGGTTCTAGATATCCTTGTTGGTTTTTTCCCTTGGTGTTCAGAGTATGTTCCAGTGCTGATGGGTGGAATGTATACTCTGTAGATGTTGGGTGAAGTGTTCTGTAGATGTCTACTAAATCCATTCAATAAAATGTTGAGTTAAGATTCTGGATCTCCTTGTTGGTTTTTTGCATTGATGCTCTATCTAGAGCTGTTAGTATGATATTTAGGTCTCCAACTCCAACTATGATTGTGTAGGAGTCAATGTCCTCTCTCAGTTTACTTAGTAGTATTTTTTGTTTTGTTTTGTTTTTATAAAACCTGGTGGTCCTGTGTTGGTTGCATATATGTTTAAGATGGATATTTCTTGCTGGTGGATTGAGCCTTTTATCATTATATAGTGTCCTTCCATGTTCTTTTAAACTTTTTGTAGTTTGAAATCTGCTTTGTCTGATATCAGACTTGCTTCTCCTGTTTTCTTCTGCTTTTTATTTGCCTGAAAGACCCTTTTGCAGCTCCCAATTTTGAGCCTGTGAGTGCCCTTTGCAATGAGATAAGTCTCCCAGAGGCAGCAGATTGTTGGATCATTCTTTTAAATCCAGTTTGCCACTCTATGTCTCTTCAGTGGCACATTTAGTCTGTTTACATTCAAATTGATTGTTGAAATATGAGACTTTATCTCTGTCATTGGGGTCTTAGAAGGTTGCTTTGTTTCTTTTTACTTCTGTATTTGTGTGAGTGTGTGTATGTGTGTGTGTGTGTGTGTATGTGTGTGTGTGTATTTTCATTTTTGTGAGTGTTCTGTATGTTCTATTGACTCTATGCTTGCCTCTATTTTGTTTCTGTGTTCAACATACTCTTAAGCATCTCCTGAAGACTAACCGGAGGTAGCATATTCTCTTAGGGACTGGATGTCTGAGAAGGATTTTAATTTTCTGACACTGCTAAAGCTTAGCTTGGAGAGGTAGGAAATTCTTGGCTGGAATTGCTTATCTTTAAGAATGTTAAAGATTAGACTCCTGTTCTTCTGGCTTATAGTGTTTCTGCAGATAAGTCTGGAGCAATTCTGATAGGTTTTCCAGTAAATAGTCTGACCATTCTCTCTTTCTGCCTTTAGGATTCTTTTCTTATATGCTTACTTTGTGGAGGTGGATTACTATATGTCTTGGGGCTGGTCTTCTCACGTGATACCTTGCAGAAGTTCTCTGAATCTTGTGCTTGAATGGTCACCTCTCTAGTGAGATGTGAGAGGTTTTCTTGGATGACCTCATGAAATGTTTGTTCCATGGTGTTCAAAGTTTTCCCCTCTGCTTCAGGGACACTAATCAAACATAGACTTGACTTCTTGACATAGTCTCACATCTCTCTGACACTGCTGAAGCTTAGCTTGGAGAGGTAAGAAATTCTTGACTGGAATTGCTTATCTTTAAGAATGTTAAAGATTAGACTCCAGTCCTTCTGGCTTGTAGTGTTTCTACAGATAAGGGAAGATAAGATCTGCCCCGCAAGCACACCAGGCTTGGAGATGATTCTTCCTGATCTGGCTAGGAAGATGAGGTGGGCACCAGTGAGGTTCACTCTGCATGCGGGCTTTCCCTGCCTGGGATCTGGCCAGAAGTGCACTCACAGCTGCTGACCCACCCACGGCATTTTGGGTTTTTTGTTTGTTTGTTTGTTTCTCCCTTTTCCACTTAGGGTCTGCCTGCCACTGTGCACTTACCAGTACTTCTCCCACAAGAGGCCAACAACTCACGCACAGCTGGGAGGGGGTGAATGGATCAAAGGCAACTTAGGTACACTCACCCACTCCCATTCAATTCTTGTGTGAGTTTGGCATCAGTGGAAGACAATGTGACACCCGGATTCCCATGTCTGTCATCATATTCTTATCTCTATGTGTTCAAAGAGCCCTTTGCAGACTGCAGGGTGCTTCATTTATCCAAAAGTGTTCTGGGTGTCTCCATCTATTGGTGGCTTGGTCCCTATTCTCTGCCTTGATCCATGGGAGTGGTGCCTATCTTCTGCTTCCTGCTGGCCATCTTGAATCTCAAGCAGTTTTTGTATATTTGAGCCATGGGAAGAGTCCATGTGAAACGACATGGAACCATGTGAAAAGATGCTGGAACAGCATTTCCATTTTTATAGGGTTTTTAACCCTTGGCAATACGCTAGAGTTCTCTAAATACTAATTATTTTTTAGAGTGAAGACTGAGGAGAAATTAGAATATAAAGCTCATGGAGAGATTTTGACCGTTTCTAGGTTCTAGTGAAGGTAGAATTGGTAATAAAACAGCAACAATAATTTTAAATATTTATAGATGATATTGATTCTGGAAGCCAGATGATTCCTAAAACTATCTTCAAATTAAACTAACCCATTTTAAATTTTAATATTTCATTCAAATTTATTAAATTGTATAAATAAGCCAGGCTCAGTGGCTCAGCCTGTAATCCCGTGCCTTTGGGAGGCTGAGGTGAGTGGATTGCCTGAGACCGTGGGTTCGAGACCCGCCTGGGCAGGCGAGACCTCATCTCTACAATAAAATAAAAAATTTAGCCGGGCGTGGTAGCGCGTGCCTGTAATTCTGGCTACTCGGAAGGCTGAGGTGGAAGGATCGCCGGAGCCCATCAGGTTGAGGCTGCGGTGGCCGGGAGCGGCCACTGCATTCCAGTCTGGGTGACAGAGTGAGACTCCAAGTCCAAAAAAAAAAAAAAAAAAATTGTATAACTATTTATTTTTTAAAAAAAGAAAGTTAGCTTAAAATCACATCAGAAAATGAGACTTTATGAACCAGTTTTTCAGAATGTTTGTTTTAATTGAACTGAAATAGCATCTATAATTTACTACTTCATCTAAATGTTGCAGAAAAAATGTTTAACTTCTTTAACTACATGTTGCTAAACTACAGAGTTCTTTGAAAATCTTGCAATCTTAAATTATGACTTCGTGAAATCCTACATCTTATTTATCAGACAACGCTAATATCTGATTTTTATTACAAAAAAAGTCTGACTTGATTCTGCTCAGCAAATTCTTATAGGTCATCTTGTCTTCTTTCTTTTAATTCCATGAGCCCAAAGTTTCAAATGCAACCCATTAATCAGTCTGTATTTTTGAGACAAAGAAGGAAGTAAAGTTATTGGAAATGACTTGCTTTTAGTCAACTTACATGTGCTCCTAGTAACAAGTAAGATCTTAGCTAAGTCTTTTGCTCAACTGTTGTAGAGTCTATCATACTAACTTTGGAGGGAAGATCACTGTTTATTATTCACTTTTTATATCTCTTAGAAAACCTTATCATATTTGTCTTTCTTTTGTCTTCTAACATTGTTCCCATCTTCTTGACATTTTTAAAGATTGATTTAGTTTTCATGAGATCTTTCTGGAAATTTTTCACACAAACCAGGATGCTATTCATCCAGATATAGAAACTTCCTTTGCAGGATCAATCACCTTCTTCAACCTCATTTCTCCAATTCTATTGATGTTGTCTGTACACAAGACTCATGACTGCATGATTCACCTTTTCTATATAGAGTAACTCACAATCAAGTTGGCTTTAAAAATCTGTTAGTGTAGGCCTGATTTTTCAAACAGCAATTTGCTATCAGAAATAAGCTAGTGATTTGTAGTTACAGACACTTTAAGGAGTGATTGATGAAAACTCATTGAGTATATTAAGGGTCATTTTATTACCCTCATTATTCATTCAGACAACTTGAAGTAAAATCTATAAATCCTATATTTTTAGTTTTTGAAATTTTCTTTCGGTTTTCTCCAATGTTTCTTTTTTTGCAGGATTGATTTGGCTACTACCATTTATGCAGTTTGTACATCTCATGGTATTTTAAGACTTCAGTCTATAGCTATAATTAAAATATACCTTTTAGAAATGAAAGAAAAATTATCTGGTACTTATAGCTACTCAAGTATAAATATTAGAATATGAGAATAGTCATTTATTAAACAGTTATACTTTGGAGTCTTATAAATAACTATAAAGCCTTACAAACAAAACAGGAAACAGAACAATAATTTCTTGATACATTTGGATAAATTACCACATGACTTTTAATCAAATGAGTTTGGAGAAGAGCTGCAGATCATTGTGTGACTTAATTCATATGCTTTTATAGTGTTTTGGGGATACCATAGATAAAATAACAGTTTGGGGGCATAAAATACAAAATAATGAATCCAAGTTTTAAGGGTTTACATGCCACATTATGCAAGTAGCATGCATAGACATGTGAAAAATTCATGAGGAAGAAAAGTTCTGAACTTTAATCTACAAATTTATTTACCTATTTATTCATTTCATTTAAAAAAAATAACAGCCTCACTGAATCTAATGATCTCAAGTTTAAAAAATAGCAAATTTATCTTCATCTTTGAATTAAGGGTTCAGCACTTATCTTGCTATTTGAGATTTCCAGGAAACTTGTTAAATGCCCACTGTGTCTAGTATGAATAATGTTAATAAGTAAAATGGAATTATTATAGCAAAAATCTTTTGTATTCTATCAAATAAATAACTTTTGTAATGGTTTCACAGGTATAAATACTGAATATTGGATAATGTTTCAAAGTGACATAATATAAAATAAAATCATTCTTCTGATTACATCAGTGTGATTAAAGAAGCTAGCTTCATATTTCATTCTTTAGCATTGTATTTTTCCTGTAGAAAAATCCCAGGTTCAGGGACACCCATTTTCCATTTTCTACTCCATATTGCTATAAGATGTTGGTACTTTCATTGAAGTGGGCAGCTATAGGCAGAATAATACCTTATTTTATTTTATTTTCAAATTCTCTATTTTTATGACTGTAAAATTTTTAAACAATCTAGCTATTTTATCTCAGTATAAGTTGTTTCAGCATATAGTTACTTGTTCATTATATTCACGCATGATTCTATTTCTGTATTATCTCACTGATTAAAATGTTTACTTTGATTCCCAAAAATAAATTCAGAAACCTAACAGTCAAAGTTTTTAAAAAAGAGTTTTCATTTTTAAATAGGGAAATTAATAAAAGAGCAGGGCATGTGCCAACTTGGAAAAAAATACAGAGAATTTTTATAGTACAGAAAGTGTACAGAGAGAACACTGACTGTCCTTCATAGATTAGAAAGTGCTGTGGTTGAGAAAGTAAGAGGGAAAAACATCCTTGAGAGGACAGGTCTGCGGCTCTTAAAGAATGTAATCTCAGCTGAGTGTGGTGACTCAGCTTGTAATCTTAGCAATTTGAGAGGATTGTCTGAGCCTGGGAGTTTGAGATCAGCCTAGGCAACTTGGTGAGACCTTGTCTCTACAATAAATCACAAAAAAAACTAACTGGGCTTGGTGACATGTGTCTGTAGTTCCAGCTACTTGGAAGGCTGAGGCGGAAAGATTGCCTAAGCCCAGCAGGTCGTGGCTGCAGTGGCCGTGAGTGTGCCACTGCACTCAAGCCTGCGTGACAAGGGTAAGACTCCAACTCAAAAAAAAAAAAAAAAGAATGTAATCACTAGATTGTATTGAAAATAACTAGCTGAATTGTATAAGGGGAGACAAAAGACAAAAAGAAAATTTCAAGCTTCAGTAACTCTATAGTGCCAAAAACAGCAGCCATACTTCCATTCTTAGAAAAGTGTAGATAGCTAAAAATGAATTTTGAAAATTCAATAAAACAACATATTGCATAGAGTAAACATAGATAAATGTTCAAATACATTACTTTTTTGTAAAATTATGGGATGTTTCTCATTTCCTAATATGCTTTGCTTTAAAATAAGCAATTAAGTATTAACTTAAAAATATGACATAAAATCAAATAATAAATATCAAAAAGACAAATATTTTCAAGTGTTAATGATGGCATATTATATTTAAGTCACCATGTTAGATATTGCACTTGGAAATTTAAAGAAATAATAGACATGGCTATTTTACTCAAGGATCTTTGAACTCATGGGAATATTATGGGAAAAAAATTCTGGAAATTTAGGTGGAATACATTTTTATTGATCTCCTAGACTATGGACTTTATTCTGTAGTCAGTTGTAGTGTATGTAGGGGGTAGGTAAGTGGTGTGGATGAGATACATCACTGAATAGCTTTGAAAAAGTGGTGCATGATAAAAAACAACGTGTTAGGAAGATTGATTTGGATATTGATACAGTGGGTTTGCATTTTAAAACACTAAATTTATCAAATCAGATTTGAGAGTTTTACATTGTTTATTGCATGATACTATTTAAGAGTAAGGTGTTCAAATTTGAGCTTGCTTGCAATTGCTGTCCAAGAACCAAATAGATCTTAAGCCTGAGATTATTGGTTTACTTGTCTTGGTGGACTCTAGACAGCTAAGTCTTCCCTTGAGTGAAGAAAGTTCTCCTTGAAGTTCTTGCAGGAGTGATAAATGTGAATGACCTGTGCTGTGGGATGGAGGTACATATCTATTCAGATAGTTGAGTAAACTGTTCCTTAAACCAGAACTCATGGTGCATCTGGAGAAACAGACTTGGGCTTGTTAACTCTAGAGGAATGACCTGGACTCATTATGGTCCTGCTAACACAGGCAGCCAGTCTCAGTGGCTGCCATAGGCGAAAAGTGACAGCTCAGTCCTATTAGCCTATGCATTTCCCAAGGCAGAACCTTTCTTTCCACTGACTTTTTCCCTCAGAAGCAGCGCGGGAGGGTCCATGGCTCATGCAGTTCATTTTTAACCTTGTTTCCATCTAACACCACTGAAAGAGCTGTAAGTCATTGTATTTTACAGTTGTGTGACTCCTTCAAGCTGAAAATTTGACTTAGAACTTATGTGTCTCCCTTCATCTTCCCGACTGTGTATGTGGAGTTGACAGAGCAAGTGGTGGAGGTACACCAGCCCTCCCACCATTTATCTGAAGTCACACTTTCCCAGGGTTTTATGGCCATTGTTTTTGTGCAATTAATGAGTCCCAGTAATTCTTCCAGTAAGCCCAGAGCTAATATTTTAAAGATAAAAATAATTTTACTAAAGTCATTTTTGTTGTACATATATGGATGCATGCACATATACACATTATTTATGGTATTATTCAATACAAGGTTTATAATGTATTATTAAGAAATACATTATTTATTTAACTGTAAATTTTTATTTACCTGTGCAGTGACCATTTGTATACCTAACCCTAAATTGTATCTCACATTTTTAAAATAAAAATTAGAAAAAATGAATAAATACATAATTTTTAATAAATAAATTCCAGGATTTTGGGGTCCTCCCTCATATACAGAGGAAGGGAATGTTATGTTTGGTAAGTTTGTGCTAGTCATTTTAAATTTTTTGTGATCTCATTTTATCTTTGGAATATGTGTGTTTATCCTAATTTTATAGTGAAAGAGATAGAATAGCTAATGGATTAGTGTTAATTTCTCTAGTGGTGAGGAATTTGGGCTTGACTCTGAATGCCATGGTCTTTTATGGAATCATGTTCTATTACCAGTATTATCTGCAGGGTTTCTTAGATTCCAGTTTCTACCCTTATTCCTCACTTCCATCTCCTACCTACTTTCCAAACCTCCAGCATCCCCTTCCACTCTCCTACTCTCAGTTCCCTATTGTCAGATCCTTAATATCTGCTTCTTTCTGCACTGGCCTCCCTTGATGTCTGAGATTATTCCTTAAAACCATGGGGATATATGGATGAAAGAGCCCATCAGAAAATACCCTCATAAAGGCAGGAGCTAATTATTATTGTTGGTTTTTGTAAAATCTTCCATACTTCAGAAGATCACTTTGTACATAAGAAGATGATAAATACATGTGTATTAAAAATATATATTTAAAAATAAGAAATAAATTTTTTTAGCATTAATTCATTTGAGGACAATAAATCACTATGAAGTGACAAGAGTTTGGGAGCATATTTTAATTTCAGGGAAATAATTTATTTATATTATTATTTTTTCTTTAAATAACATCCCACTCTAACACAGATCTCCTATATAGTTATATAGCAGATGAAATCACATAGTATAAAATCACACAGACCTTTGCTCAAAAACCAACATTTCCATTTGAAAATTTAGACAAATTGTTGAATCTTTCTATAAAATTGGAATAATAATACCATTCTGAGAATTGCTTGAGTTAATACTGCACATCAAATAATTTGAACTATGCTTGGCATATAATAAGCAGCTAACTGATCCCATCTGAACTTCACTTAGCATACAGACCCTAATACATGTTAACATATTAAAATTAGTTAAATAGATAAAAAGAAGGAAGAAAGGAAGGAAATAAGAAAAGAGAGGAGACAAGAAGGAGAAAGATGAAAGGGAAGGGATTCTGCTAAATGAAACAGTCCAAGATGTATTACAAAGTATTTTAATGCTCTCTTTTCATGTCTTTCTCTCCCACAGAACTGTAAGCATCAGGCAGGCCAAGAGGAGCCTGTCTTTTTCAGGTTTTATTATCCAGAAATCCTAACAAGTTATCTTGCAAGTAATAGATACACACATATTTCAAAATGTACTAAACAGAATAAAAGTATGTACTTGAATGATAAAATGTGTTTACCATCTGTCCTCATACTAGACTGTAAGCTTCCTTAAAGCAGGAAATAATCTTGTATTTTTTATCCCCCACTATAACTTTTTCAGCTAGTAGAGTACTTGGTGCAGTAAATGGCTATATTGGTTTTTTTCAGGGAAGAAATTCCCAAAGGTATTCATATCTCTAGGTAGTCTGACCCATAAATAGTACCTCCTACTTGAGCATGATAGAAATAAACTCGGAGAGCATTACCATGAATTAAGTAATCAATTTTTCAATAATATTGCAGATGTCAGTTGTTTTACCTTGTAGTATATGGCATTCTTAAAAACTTGTGAACATCATGGCTACTTAAAAATGACAACAGTAAAGGTAATTTTACTACCAGTTCCTTAGACATTTGAAATATCTTTGAGAATAATTTCTATATTTCCAATCACAATGTATTGTTGGTTATTCTCAACATGTGCTGTGACAGCCGTTGTCCTTAGGATTCTGAAGACTTCAAACATCCTTGTTCTGCCTCCAAGAGGCCAAAGAGAAATCCAAGGTCAGTTCACTGTAAGAATTAAGGCAGATCATGCAGGATGTTACCTGGCTGCAGAACTCCCAGAGTTTTCTTTGAGGTTATCCAAAGCACATTTCACCCACAGTGAGTAATTACAAGATGTAACCATCCCATGTTGGGAGAGCTTCTTGCAGTTTCTGCTGTCATCTTGGTTTTTCCTTTTCGGGTGTGTAACAGAGAAAATGGATCCCATGGGGCAACTCTCGCACTTGTTACCCTCCATTTCCTCAGTCTAACTGAGTGTAAGTAATGGAACCGCATTTTAATGGCCCACTATCCCAAACGCCCTCCTAACCCTTTGGCAGAGCTATTTTGTAACTGACAAATATGACAGGCAAGGCTAACGAACCCTTAGGCCAGCAATATTCTCATCTTTAATCCATCATAGACATCAAAAAATAATGAGATTTCTTGAAACCGTGCCAGCAGTGAACTCATATGACACCATGATGAAAAATTTGCTCAACCACTTACACAGAAGTAGCCAGCACAACAAAAGACCCAGGTGATTTCACAAGGTGGAGTGGCACTGCGTGAAAAACATGAATGTTGCCACATTTTCTAGATGATATCTAGTCCCAGAATCTTGTCCATCTTCATTTTTAATCCTGTCTCTAAGTCATGCCTTTATTTCTTATTAGTGTGTTGCATGGAAATTTAAGTCTGCCCTCCTTCTTCTAAGAAAGTTGATAAGAGAGATAAGCCTATATGGCCCATGTTATTGCTGCTGTAAAACTGTGATAAAGTGAGACATTCTAAAAAGTAGTTTTTACTTTAGGAAAAAAACAAGGATGGATAATTTAAATTTTTGTGTTTTTTGGTTTTGTTTTTAGATTTAAGTTGAACTGATCTAACCTGGGGGCCTGAGTATGTCTGGAGTTTTTCTGTTGCTGTTGCTTATTTTTATTATATTGACAAATTATAGTTGTATATACAGTTATGGTTGCATATATATTTATGAGATACAAAGTGATGTCATGATTTTTAATACTGTGTGGAATGATTAAATCAAGCTAATTAACATATCTATTTCCTCAAATATTATAATTTTTTGTGATAACATTTGAAATTTAAACTTTAAGAGAAATAGAAATATACAGCAGTCAGTTATAAGCTATTCTTACCACACCATGCAATTGATCTCAAAAACAAGTCAATCACATTTTTTTTTATCCAGTTCACTTTTGATGGGCAGCATAGTCAGTTCCATGTTTTTGCAGTTGTGAAATATGCTGCAATAAGCATGCATGTGCAAGTATCTTTTTATAGAATGATTTGATTTCCTCAAGATATATACTATACATGATAGAATATTATGCAGCCATAAAGAAGGACAAAATTATGGACTTTGCAACAACTTGGATGGATTAAGAGTCTATAATACTCAATGGTCTATCACAGAAACAATAAACTGAGTACCCTATGTTCTCACTTCTAAGTGGTCCCTGAACATTTTACATAATAATATAAAAAGGGTTTGGCAGTAGCAAGATGCTGCCAGGGGAGGGAAGGCACACAACATCAATAAATATACCTGATCTCAAACCAGGTGAAAATGGGGACAAAAGGGAGGCACAAACTTTACCTGTGTGATGACCACTGATCTACCTAATCCTGAATTGTACCCCACATCTTTTAAAAAAAATCAAACATTTCTCCTAACAAAGAGGCTTGTACCCTTTGGCTATAATCTTTCCATTCCCACCCCTATCCCCAGACCCTGGTAAATACCTTTCTACTCTCTTTTTCTTAGTTCAATGCTTTAGATTTTGCCTATGAATGAGAACACATGGAATTTGGCTTTCTGTGTTTGGCTAATTTCACTTAGCATAATGTCCTCTAATTTCATTTGTGTGTTGCAAATGACAGAAATTCTTTCTTTTTTAAGTTGAATAGTATATCATTGTATATATGTATCACATTTTCTTTATTCATTCATCCCTTGATGGACACTTAGATTGATTCCTATCTTGGCTATTATGAAGCGTGCTGCAATGAACATGAGAGTGCAGATATTCTTCAATATACTGATTTCAAATATTATACGTAAATATCTAGTAGTGAGATTGCTGAGTCATATAATAATTCAATTTTTAGTTTTTGAGCTACCTCCACACTATTTTTCATCATAGCTGTACTAACTTATATTTCCACCAACAGTGTGAAGGATTCCCTTTTCTCTACATTCTAACACTTATTTTTCCTTGTCTTTCGATGATAGATATTCTAACAGGTGGGAAGTAATACCACATTGTGATTTTAATTTGTATCTCCCTAATGGTTAGTGGTATTGAGCATTTTTCATGTATTTGATAGTCATTTATGTTTTTGTTTGGGAAATATCTGTTCAGGGACTTTGTTCATTTCTTAATCAGATTGTTTTCTTTGTATGGAGTTGTTTGAATTTCTTACATGTTTTGGATATAAATTCCTTATCAGATGTATGGCTTGCAAATATTATCTCCCAATCTGTAAGTTGTCTCTTCATTCTGCTAATTGTTCCCTTTACTGTGAAGAAGGAATTTTTTTTTAATTTTAATATTATTCCATTTATCTACTTTTGTTTTTGCTGCCTGTGCTTTTGGGGTCAAATCTAAATAAACCATTGTCCAGATTAATGTCATGTAGTTTTTCTCCTATATTTTCTTCTAGTAGTTTCACAATTTACAGACTTATGTTTAAATCTTTAATTTTGAATTGATTTTTGTATATGTTATAAGCATCTAATTTTATTCTAATGTGTAAGGATAACTGGTTTTCCCATTTATTGAAGAGACTGGTTTTTCTTTTTTCTTTTCTATTGTATATTCTTGACACTTTTGTTGAAAATTAATTATCTGTAGGTAAATGGGTTCATTTCTGGGTTCACTATTCTGTTTCATTGGTCAATATGTCTACAATTATGCCAATAACATGCCGTTTTAATTACTGTCACTTTGTAGTGTGGTCTGAAATCAGGTACAGTGGTGTGTTTTGTCCCCAGCTTTTTTATTTTTTGCTTATAGATGCCTTGGTTATTCAGGGATTTTTGTGGCTCTGCATGAATTTTAGACTTTTTAAAGATATCTCTGAAAAATGATAGCAACATTTTAATAGAAATTGAATTGAATCTGTAGGCCACTTTAGGTAGTATAACTGCTATGAATATTCATTCTTTCAATCTATTGGCACAAGATATCTTTTCATTTACTGTGTCTTTTTCAGTTTCTTGTATTAATGTTATATAGCTCTCAGGCCTTTCATCTCCTTTGGGTAAATGTATTCATAAGTATTTTATTTATTTATTTATTTACTTTTTTATTTGAAACTATTACAGAGGTAATTGTTTTCTCAAATTATTTCTTGAAAAGCTTTGCGTGTTGATTTTGTATCCTGCAACTTTACTAAATTTATTTATCAATTTTAAAAGTTTTTTTGTGTGTGGAATCTTTAAAATTTTCTTTAAGATCATGATCAATAAACAGCATCACTTTCACTTCTTTCTTTACTATTTGAATGCTTTTAATTTTTTCCCTTGGCTTATCGGTCTAGCAAGACTTCGAATACTACATGAATAGAAGTTGCAAGACTGGGCATCCTTGCCTTGCTCTGTTTTTTACAAGAAAGATTCCATTTTTTAAAAAAACTTTGAGTATAATGTTAGCTGTAGGCTTATTATATATGATCTTTAATATGTTGAAATATATTCTTTCTTTACCTAATTTGTTGAGTGTTTTTATCATAAAAGGATGCTGAATCTTGTCAAATGTTTTTTCTGTATCTAATGGGACAATCATATAATTTTTGTCTTTCATTCTGTTTATGTGGTCTGTCACATTTACTTTACAAATGTTGTACCATCCTTGTATCCTGGGGATAAATCTCACTTGATTATGGTGAATGGTACTTTAAATGCATTGCTAAGTTCAGCTTGCTTGTATTTAGTTAAGAATTTTTGTGTCATGCTCATTAAAGATACTGACCTGTAGTTTTCTTTTCTTGTGATTTACTTGTCTAGCTTTGGCATTAGGACACTATAGGCCTTGAAAAAGAAATTGGAAGTATTCCCTTGTTTTGATGTGTGTGTGTGTGTGTGTGTGGTGTGTGTGTGTGTGTGTGTATGTGTGTGTGTGTGTGTGTGTGTGTGTGTGTGTGTGTGTGTGTGTATGTATGTAGAATTGGTAGTATTTCTGTTAATGTAAAATCCAGCAGTGAAAACATCAGATCTTGGAATTTTCTTTGATTGTAGACATTTTATTATGATTTAACCTCCTTATTCATTATTGGTCTGTTTAGATTTTCTATTTCTTTGTGATTTGGTCTTGGTAGGTTGTATGTGTCTAGGAATATATCAATTTCTTTTAGATTATCCAACTTTTTGGCATATAATTGTTCCCAACTATTTTTATGGTTTTTATATTTATTTAATGTCAGTTATAATGTCTTCTTTTTCATTGCTAGTTTTATTTGTTTGAATCTTTTCTCTCTCTCTTTTGGCTAGTCTAGATAAAGGTTAGTCAATTTCATCCTTTCAAAAAATAACTCAGTTTTTTTTATCTTTTGTGCTGTTTTTCTAATCTCTATTTTATCTATTTCTGCTCGAATTTTTATTTGTTTTTTTCTGCTAAAATTTGGCTTAGTTTATTCTTCTTTTCTTTTTCTTAAGGCATAATGTTGTTTATTTGTGATTTTTTTTTGGTGGGATTTCACTGTTTCCCAGACAATAGTATAGTGACATGATCATAGCTCACTGCAGCCTTGAACTCCTGGCGATTCTTCCACTTCAGCCGCCTGTGCAGCAAAGATTATAGGAGTAATCTTCCTCCTCCTCCTAGTCCTTCTCTTTCTTCCGCTTCTATAGGCTTTTATTTCTATATACTTTCCTTTTAGACCTGCTTTTGCTGCATCTTGTAAGTTTTGTTATGTTGTGTTTCCATTTTTTTCAACTCAAAATATTTAAATTTCGCTTTAAATTTCTTCATTGACCCATTGGTTGTTTAGGGGCCTGTGAGTTAATTTTCATGTATTTAAGAATTTTCCAAAATTTCTGCTGTTCCTGAGTTCTAGTTTCAGACTATTATGAATGGAAAATATCCTGATATGATCTTAACCTTTTCAGTTTTTCAAAGACTTGTCTTATTACTTATCATGATCTATTCTAGAAAACTCTATTTGCATGTGCTTGTGAAGAATGTGAAATCTGTTGCTGTGAATGAAAAGTTCTATATATGTCTGTTAGGTCCATTTGGTCTAAAGTGTCATTCAAGTCCAATTTGTCCTTGTTAATTTTCTATCTGGATGATCTATCTATTGCTGAAAGTGGCATAGAAGTCCCTACTATTATCATGTTGCAATCTATCTCTCCCTTTAAATTATTTAATGTTTGCTTTATATACTTGAGTGCTCTGTTATTGAGTGCATAAATGTTTACAATTGCTATATCCTCTTAATTAATATCTTTATAATTATATAATGTCTTTCTTTGTCTCTTTTTACAGTTTTGAATTAGCTTCTATTTTGTTTTATATAAGTATTAATACCTCTGCTTCCTTTTGGTTTCTGTTTATGTGAAATATCTTTTTTCAACCTTTTGCTTTCAGTCTATGTATGTCTTTAAAAGTGAAAAAGGATCTGTGGTGGGCAGCATATAGTTAAGTCTTCTTATTTTTAAAATATATTAATTCATTCTATTTTTAATTGAAAATTTTAATTTATTTACAATCAAGGCAATGATTGATAAGTTAGCACTTATTACTGCCACTTTATTATTTTCTTTTTTTTTCTGTTGATACTTTCTTGTTGTCTTCTTTGTGGTTTGATAATTTTCTGTCATGGTATGTTTTGGAGTTTTTTTGTATTGTATGTCTCCTATGGGTTTTTGCTTTTTTAATACTATGTGGCTTAAATAGAATGTCTTATACTAAAAACAGTCTATTTCAAGCTGACAACAACTTACATTTGATTGCATATAGCAAGTCTACCATGTATCCCCTCTCACATTTTATGATTTTGATGTTCGAATTTACACCATTTTGTAGTTTGCTTATCTTAGGCCATGTAGGAGAAAGTGTTTCTTTTATTAAAATTCCAAATTTTTGTTTTAGAAGACAAAAAAAATGTGCTTCTCATTAAGTTCTCATATTGTTTTCTATGTTGCATCAATATGCAAATGATGTGAGTGTCCAACTTCATGGACTAGTCAGAGTCACTTGGTGACTACTGTCTAACAATCAAGTAGAAGTAAAATGTCTCCAAATATTCCAAATTCTGCACTGAGTATTATGATTAGAAAGTCTTATCTTTGTTCTATTCTGCTTTCTTTTTTACATAAGCACCTTCATCTACATAGTATCAGAATGACATGCAGAAGGTGGTTTAACAGAGTACTTGCTACCGCGGGCACTACTGAGAAAAGGAAGTTAATGGGGCTGTCCCACAGCAGTTATTTGCAGCTACCTCAAGGCTCTCATGAGGCCAGTGCTGCTATCTGAAATTCTACAAGCAAGGATACCTTGCTTGGCTTCTGCTATGTTGCCTGAAAAAAATGCAAACATCATAGAGTAGAAAGATACTTCTCATGTCTTATTAGGTAATACAGTTAAGTTATTAAATAGTTAGATACTTGTGACTGGAAGTATAGTCTGTGATTAGCAGCGTCAACATCACCTAAGAGCTCATTAGAAATATAGTATCTTAGGTCTCATGATTTAAAACCTGAATTTTAACAAGATAATCTGGTAGTTTATACCCATGTTAGAATTTTAGAAGCACTGGATTAGATACTTTGGATTGAAGGAAGGAGAAAAAAATATTAAAGTACTTATGCTTAAGAAAAAGATACAAAGAGAGCAGGCCTCAAATAAAACTTGGCATATTTTACAGTTTCCTGCAGTTTTAATTTGTTACATCATGAATGATGAAGTATATTTATGGTGGTTCAACTTTAATTATATTAAGAAAACATTTAATTCACAAGAAAATGTTTTCTTTTGGGTTTTAAGATGATATCCAAGAGTGGAATTTATAGAAATAGTCAACCTGGAGATGAGGAAAAAAGAAAATTATTCATATTTAAGAAGAAGAATTAATTATTTCAAGGTACTATGTGATCTCATAGAAAATTACAACTTTTTTTTAGGGCTTTCTTAGTATGTCTTAAGTCCAATATCTATTTAATTAACATCCTACGGTGGTAAGTAGAAAAAGGAAAGTCCTGAAGAAACACTGTGTGTGTGTGTGTGTGTGTGTGTGTGTGTGTGTGTGTGTGTGTATGTTTTTATACCTGAGCACTTAGATTCTGTAGATGAGAAAATAACTTATATCCTCATCTCCATTCAAATGTGTAAAAGCAAGAAATAGCCAGTATTATACATAACACAAACTATTTTGCACATATAAGCAAATACAGTCTTTACTTACTTAAGCCTTAACCTAATTTCTATACAGGCCACATGACTTCTGAGAATCAGGGCTCGGCAACAGCTTCCTCAAAAACTTCCAGAGTGTAATGCCAAGAATAAAATCCACAAGTAAAGCCCGAACAGAGGTCCAATTAGACCATACAAACACACATCACATAAATACCTAAACGAGAAAGGACAACAAAGAGGATAGAAATAAGAGTCATCTAAAGAGATCAAGTGCATTAAGAATGAGAGTGGGGACAAAAAATATTAATGGATCCCTGAGACACTGAGGTGCAGGAATAAGACTCTTTTCCTGTCTGTTTTTGTTTGCTTTCAGTTTTTAGGTTTTTTTGGGTTTTTGTTTTTTGGGTTTTTTAGTCCAAAAGGAGTTTAATACTCTGAAGAGACTGAAATTATTCAGACAACCTAGGAGCAGGGCAAGGTAATGAGCAGGTCTTGGTGTACTAAGTGGTAGAAGATTGTGAGATGTGAGAACTGGTGGTCTTTACAACCCCAAAGGAAACCAGATGCAATCTCTCAGTTTGCAGCAGATGTACAGGTACATCTGTCTTCGGCAGCCGGCTCAATAGGGTCTTCTTCTCAGAAATTCTTACTTTGGTCCCTGTTCACAACATTGTACCAGTTTTTGCTCCACCAGAGGATATCATGATAATTCTTCCAGGCAGTTAGTAGCTCACTCTGGGCAGTAACTGACCATTTGTTCTGATAGTTGTCAAAGATTTGTTACTCAAGCTGGAATGTGGACAAGAACCAAAAAAGAAAGCAGAGCTGTTATCAGTGGAGGTGACTTGAGTGAAGATCTAGTAACAGATCTTATGTCAATTCTGTAATGGAGAGTTAAGTGGATTAGTAGTCTAATGAATCACACAAGTCTTCAAATTCCTGAGTAGAGGTAAATGATATGATCTAATTTACCTGTTAATGGTAGAGTGGGGTAGGAGGGTAGTGAATAATGAACTAATACTGCAGTCTTTGAGGACCTTGAAAATTTCAAAACTGGTTCCAAGGAGGAAATTCGTTGACTTGGTCATTCTGACGGGTGAAAATCATATCTGTGTGAGGGGGATAATATTTTTTAAAATAGTGTCCTACAGACAGGATTTGAAAGAAGATGCAGAATGTAATTCTGTACTGTTTTCATTTTTATAGTTTAGAGGTTTCATTTTATAGTTTAAAACACTGTAGGTTTAAATTCAGTAGTGTTCTCTGTGGGGTGTGTGCATAGATTCAGCACAAATGGGAAAACTAGCCACTTTGCACAGCTTTCTGACCTAGTATATTATTCTCTCCCTGGAAATCAGCAGGTGGTTCTTCTGAGCAGACAGTAACAGGATTTTATGCTGTTCTTATATTAGCAGTGGGAGGTCCAGTAGCAGAATATCAAGGAGAAAAAAAGTTATTACTAAAGTGCTTCTGATGCTCATAGGGAGGTCTTCCAATTCAGAAGTTCTGGGAGGTTTAGGATATCCAGACCACCATGCATGGGGACTTCCCTGGAGCCTTCCTGGATCTGGACCAACACTATTGGGTCACTTTCTCCTTTAGTCCTGGAATTAGGGCCAAAATTCCACAGTGTAGTAGGTCATTGATCCTGCCCTTTCCAGAATCTACTCATCTCATTGGTGGGCATCATCCAGAAGTGAGCCTGTGAATGATGTTGCTTAGCACAGCTTGGAGATATGATATTTTCAACAAAAAGACTATCTGGAGCATAAAGGGTTATGGTCCAATTATCTGTTTTCTGTGCAAAGCATGAAAACAGAAAGAGTCATGTACATTTCTCTGGAGGTTGCCTTCTTGTATGGGGACCAGCAGTGGTGGTGCTCTCTGCGATGGACTCAAGAGAGTGATTTGTAGTTTCAGCATTGATACATAAACTATCAAAAGATGTAGGTAATCATCGCATAGTATGGAAGAGTCCAGAACTCAAAACCCTGGATGCCTCCTCATCAGCTAGGATAGAATGCTTGCCACTGTGAGTAAGTATACACTGAATAGACACTATCTGTATGTGAACTGCATCCTCAGGGAATAATAATCTTTGTGTGTAATTTTTCCGTTGCTTTCACTTCATTTCTTTGTTCTTCCCTTGAGCTGCTCTGAATGATACGGAGCTGACTGAGCCTACACATTTCCAAATTACATTTCTTAGCTTTCTTTGTTGGCTTCTAAGCTTCATCAATGGGAAGCACTGGTAAGGTGATGAAAGAAGGAAAGAAGAGAAGCTGGAGTATTTTTCCTCACTTTTTCTGCTTCAGGCAGTCTTTAATGTTGGCTACATCTCTTCTATAGCTCCAGCTCCCCCAGTTAAACACTAGTGTCTCATTCATGGCCCTGACTTCTGAGTTTCAGTGACATCTTAGTCTTTGCAGTCCTAGTGATGCTAGCAGCTTCCTGCTTTTGTTAATCCCTGTTACTTCTTTGTCATTTCAGTCCCCTGGGACCTTTGTAAGTAGTTCCCCAGATAAAATTATATTTTCTTCACTTAATCACTTGGCATGGGTTTTCTGGCACAACTGACTGTCCGAGAGTCTTTCTTGGGCTAGAGAAAGGGCAGAATGTTGAATGTGGTGTGGGGTATCTGTGAGCATAGGTTTGCTCCAACAGGCAGCCTGGACGGGAATCAAAAGAGAGTTGAGCCATAGATTTTAGAGGTGAAAATGGAATAAAGCTGCACAGTCAGTATGATTAGAGTGTTCATATGCAAAGGGTTAGGCCGAGAGACGGAAATTAATGTAACCAGATAACCTAATTCAGTGCGGTCATAGAGAAAAAAAATAAACAACAATATTCCAATAATGAGAAGCAAAGATATTTAAAGGTCAATGTTAATGTTTATTAAATATGCTCAAAATGGCACAACAAAGAAGTTAATTTGCCTAATACACAACAAAAACTCTGTTCTTCTCTCTATTCAGTGTCTTACTCATCATCGATATCCTTTGTCTACAAATTATTTATCTCTCTACTTTTTAATCTGTTACTGCTCCAATATCTTTTCTTTTTCTTTTTACCTCCGTTGTGTCTTTCTCATCACCTCTATTCTTCCAGAAGAAACTTTCTATTATGTAAATCAATCAAGGAGGAGCGTATAATTATTATAATTTATCATATATTTTGTATCCCTCTCACACAAGATAACCAAAGCCAGAGCGAAAATTGGAGATGTTAGATCAAAATAAGTTGACCTGAATGGAAAGTGGAAATATGAATCCAGAGATGGTACTCTCATCAGGACTGAAAATGACCTTTTATGTAATAATTTTCCCCTGTTCATGCATGGGAAAAACTCTGCTAATGGCACTGAGCTGGTTCAGGTAGATGGGATCTAAAGTTGCACATGAAAACCAGCAGTTCTGAATTCAGAGCATGCTCACACATAGGGATAAATTATGTGCTGGGTAGGTTTCCAATGCTTTTCATAGAGACCACACTCAATGAATATTTGATAAATAAATGTATAATACTGGAAATACAATACAATATCCTACCAAGAGTCCAGGGAAAACAACTACCAGATAGAGATATGTTATTATGATAGAATTCATTCTGAATTCCAATTTGAAAGAGCAAAAACAGATCTTCCAGGCCATGAAAGTTAAAATCCCTTTCCTTCATCTTTCCCATTTCCCGTGTGATGGTCAAATTCTTGCAACTTCTACTGGCTCAACTAATAATTACAGATAATGTCTTCCTACAATAGAATTACAATAAAGTACTCTGAAGAATAAACTATGGCACCAAGGGGATAAGGTAAATAGGTGTCGCCAGAAACAAAACAAAACAAACAAAAACACACTTCCCAACCTAGGAAAAAAATATAGATCCTCCCTTATCTTTTTAATATGGTACCAACTTCAACTTATTGCTTCTCATCAGAATGTTATTTATTCTTTTGTGATCTGCAGAATTAACAATCCTTGTATTTTTTTCTATCTTAGCCTAGCTTTAAAATTAGCTTACAGTACTTTAGAGGGTAATAAAAGGCTTATTGGTAACAAAAAGGGGAAGTATATAGATGTAATAATAATAACAAAAATCTTAGGGTGTTCTCAAATATTTTTAAATATCAGTTAAAAATAACATGGGGTTGCCGGGCTCAGTGGCTCAGCCTGTCATTCCGCACCTTTGGGAGGCTGAGGTGAGTGGATTGCCTGAGCCCACGGGTTCAAGACCCGCCTGGGCAGGCGAGACCTCATCTCTACAATAAATAAAAACATCAGCCGGGCGTGGTAGTGCATGCTTATAATTCTGGCTACTAGGAAGGCTGAGGCGGAAAGATTGCCGGAGCCCAGCAGGTCGAGGCTGCGGTGGCCGGGAGCGGCCACTGCACTCCAGTGTGGGCGACAGAGTAAGACTCCAAAAAAAATTAAAAAAATAAAAATAATAAAAAAATAACATGGGGTCTACAGATAGTATCATAGTCAATGGCGAGAAACTGGACACTTTCTGCCTAATATCAGAGCAGACAAGGATGTCCCCTTTTAGCACATCCATTCAATATTTATTGGAAACCCTAGTGGATGTAATTAGACAAGGAAAAAAAAAAGAAGAAATATAATGGTCTTTGTTCATAAAGGGCATGATTGTCTATGTAGAAAATCCCAATGAATTTATTTAAAAAAACCTGGAACTAAGCAAGTAATGAGGGTTGTAGTGTACTAGGTTAATATACAAAAGTTAATTGTTTTCCTATGTACCAGCAATAAGGATAACAATGCATTTGCAATAACATACAAAACTGAAATATGTAGACATAGATCTAACACATATATAAGGAATCTATAGCCTAAAAACTACAAGTCTGTGGAAAATCAAAGAAATAAATGAATGGAATGATAGTCCTTGTTCATGGATTAGAAAACTCAGTGTTACTAGCCACAACAAACAAACCACAAGAATACAACTAACTAGGAAAGTGAAAGATTTCTAAAAGGAGAACTATAAAACAACACTGATGAAAAAAATTGTAGACTACACAAACAAATGGAAAAACATCCATTTTCATGAATTGAAAGAATAAATATTGTTAAACTGACCATACCACCCAAAGCAATCTACAGATTTAACACAATCCTGATCAAAAGACCAACTTCATTCACCACAGATCTAGAAAAAACAATTCTAAAGTTTATATGAAATCAAAAAAGAGTTCAAAACAATTCTAAGCAAATAGAATGATTGTGGAGATTTTATACTACCTGATTTCAAATTATACTATAAGGATATAGTAAATAAAACAGCACAGTACTGGTACAAGGGTAGAGAGTTTAACCAATGGAATAGAATGGAGAACCCAGAAACAAAACCACATTTCTACAACCAACCGATCTTTGACAAAGCCAACAATTCTAATTCCAAAACTTACTATAATATCTGAGTAATCAAGACAGAGTGGTATTGGTAAAAAACTAGACACTGAGATAAATGAACAGAGTAGAAATATACCCACACTAATATACAAAATTATCCTTTACAAAGGAATAAAAGGCAATTCAATACAGAAAAAACAGTCTCTTCAACAAAAAGCTGTAAGAACAATTTGACATCCACATGCAAAAATTAGTCTACACACAAGCCAGATAAGTTTCATAAAAATTATCTTAAAGGGAAAGGACAACCTATTCAATAAATGGTGCTGAGAAAATTGTCTAGCCATATGCAGAAGAATGAAACTGGAAGCCTATCTCTCACCATATAAAAATTAACTCAGGACTGTTCAAAGATTTGGATGTAAGGCCTGAAACTATAAAAATCCCAGAAGAAAACCTAGGAAATACTCTGCTGAACATGGACTTATGCAACAAATTTATGACAAAGACCCAAAAAGCAACTGCAACAAAAACTAAAATAGAAAAATGGGACTTCATTAAACCAAAAAGCTTCTGTTCTGCAGAATAAATAATCAACAGAGTGAAGAGAAAACCTACTTAATGGGAGAAAATATTTCCAAATTATGCCTCAGACAAAAGGCTAACATCCAGATTCTACAAGGAACTTGAACGACTCAGCATAATAAATAAATATCACATAAAAAACTGGGCAAACTAAATAGGCATATCTCAGAAGGCACCAAGCAGTCAACAAATATAAAAAATGTTCAGTATCACTAATCATCAGAACTATGCAGATTAAACCCACAGTGAAATTTCCCTCTACACTAGTCAGAATGGCCATTATTAGAAAGTCAAAGAGCAGCAGATGTTGGCACAATTGTGGAGAATGGAATTCTCATCCCTTGTTGTTGGAATTGTAAACTAGTTCAATCTCAATGGAAAACAGTATTAAGATTTCTCAAAAAACTAAAAATTGAATTACCATATTACCCAGTAATCCCACTACTAGGGATCTACCCAAAGGGGAAAAAAAATCAATATATAAAAAGATAACTGAAATCATATATTCATTGCAGCACTATTCATAATAGCAAAATCATGGAATCAACCTAAGTGCCCACCAACAATTTGCTGGATAAAGAAAATGTGGCATATATACATGATGGAATACTATGAAGCCATAAAAAAAGAATGAAATCATGTCTTTTGTAGCAGCATGGAGATCATCATCCTAACTGAACTGACTCAGAAACAGAAAACCAAATGGTACGAGTTCTCACTCATATGTGGGAGCTAAATAGTCACAAAGATGGAAATAATAGACACTGGGGACACCAATGAGGAAGGAAGGGGAGGAGAGTTAGGAATTGGAAACTACCTATGGGGCACAATGTTCATTATCTAGGGAATGGGCCACTTGAGACTCAATCTCCACCACTGTACAATACATCCATGTAACAAACATGCATGTGTGTCCCTTAAATCTAAAAATTAAAAATTAAATTTAAAATTTAAAAAGAAAACAGTGTTATAAAGATTTACCTTCCAATTTGATCTATAGATTCAATATAATCACAATTAAAATATCAAGAACTATTTTATTGACAAACAGATTCTAATGTTTACATGGAAAGGCAAGACCTAGAATAGACAATACAATATTAACACAGAAGAAAAAGTTGAAGAACTCATGCTATCTGATTCCAAAACTTATTATAATGCCAAGGTAATTAAGACAGTGTGGCATTGGTAAAAGATTAGATAGTTAAATGGAACAGAGTGAAAATAAACATACAAAAATATAGTAAAATGATCCTTTACAAAGGAAAAAAGGCAATTCAGTGGAGAAAGAACACTCTTTTCAACAAAAGGTACAAGACAATTCAACACCCACATGCAAAAATGAGTCTGCATATAAGCCAAATATCTTTCATGAAAATTAACTTAAAATGGATCATAAACTTTAATGTAAAACATGAAACTATTAAACTTCTTGAAGAAAATACAGGAAAAATTTTGGTGACCTTGGGCTTGACATTAAGTTTTTGATACACACCAAAAAAGATACATGAAAAAAAATCCATATTAGATTAAAATTAAACAATTATTTGAATGTCACTATTACAAAATAAGAGAATGGGTGCACAAGAAAGTATTTAAAATAAAATATTTGGAAAACACATATTCGATAAAGGGTTTATATCCAAAATATAGAAAGAGCTCTTGGAATTCAACTATAAAAAAACAAATAACCCAACAAAAAGTGGACAAAATATATCTCCAGCAATTCACCAAAGAATAGACAGGAATGGAAAATAAGAATATCGAAAGATGCCAGCATCATGTCTTTAGGTAGTTGTAAATGAAAACAATGAGATACTGCTAACCACCACTATGGCTAACTACCACACCCACCCTCAACTAAACAAAAAAAAACTCACAGAATTAATTCTGGTAAGAATGAGAAGCAACTGGAACTCTTAGCTATTGCTCTTGGGAGTGCAAAATGGCACAGTCAGTTTAGAAGAATTTGGCAGATTTTTGCAATTAAAAATAATCTTATCATACCATGCAGCATTGTGCCATCGGCATTATTCCTCAAAAACTGCATGTGAGTTTATAGCAACTTTAGTCACAATCATAAAAAACTAGAAGCAACCAAATGAACTTTAGCAAATAAACAAACTTTGATCATTCATATAGTAGAATATTATTATTATTATTATTATCATCATTATTATTATTTGGGGTTGGAGTCTAACTCTGTCACCCAGACTGGAGTGCAGTGGCATGCTCATGACCACATGCTGGTCCTAGGTGACCCTTTTTGCCTCAGCCTTCCAAGTAGCTTGAACTAAAGATGCTCGCCACCATGCCTGGCTAATTTTTGTGATTTATTGTAGAGATGAGGTCTCACCAAGTTGCCCAGGCTGGTCTTGAATTCCCTAACTCAGGTAATCCTCTCACCTTGACCTCCCAAAGTGCTGGGTTTACAGGCTGAGCCACTGCACCTGGCCTACAATATTAGCTAGTAATTAAAAGAAATGAACTATCAAGCTATGAAATGTTGTGGATAAAACTTAAATGTATATTTCTAGGTAAAATACATCATTCTGAAAAGACTATATATTATATAATTTTAATCTAAAATAGACCTATAGGTCTTTTGAACTATGGGTGGAGAGTGGAATAATTGAAGCACAGGGATTATTTTTAGGGTAGAGAAACTATTCTGTATGATAATTAAATGGCAGATTTATGACTTTATGCATAAGTGAAAATCCATAGAACTTTACATTTCAAGGAAAGAAACAACCTTTGAAAATTAAACAAAAACAAAAACAAAAACAGGAGGTCAAAGGATTTCTCACTGAAATACAGAATGACAAAATAACATAGACTATACTATAAATGCATGAAATAACCTCACTTAAAGGGACTGAGGAAAAAAGTGTGCTGACCTAAGTAACTTTGGAAATGAATGGAGTCTATAAGAATGAAAAGACAACAGAAGGTGCACATAAGCATTGTAGTTCAGTTGATAAAGTTGTTTCCCATGGAGGTATGAGTTAATAATCTTACTATTGCTTTACATATATTTGAATTAAACAATTAAGTAAATGGGTGGCAGATGGTGGGAGCCAGTTTTCTTACTGTTAGAGTAAAAATCACAGAGAAGTAAGGGAAAGAGTCTAGAACAATCCCTGAGTAATAAATGAATAGGAGACACCACTATGAACTCATATTTAATTTAATATAGATATAGATCGTTGCATGTAGAAATCTTTATAGACATGTGTGTGTACACAGGCTAGCATAAACGCATATTTTCTTGATCTACCATCAAGAGCGCCTAGAAATCATCACATCTCAGTAACAATGAGCACACCTAGTGTCCAGATTTTGATTTTGATTACTCTTCTCCAGTGAAAGGAACCAGGACAACTTAAAAATATTAAACAAACTTCTTCTAGGAATTGGGTAGGAAATACACAAGTAAGTCTGCAAAGTCGTGTAGTGCCAAAAAGTAAAGAAGTGCTGGAAATAAATATATTGATGGGTATGTGTCAAAGAACACAAGAACCAATTGAAAGACCTCCATGGCCAAAGCTGTAATAGTTTGAGCAACATCAAAAGTTATATTGGATTACAACCTAAAATATAAAATAAATATCTGTGGACCCATACTGAACTAAATAAATGATTGAATCTCACAAAGATTTGTAGAGAGACATTCTACAAAGTACCTCAGCAGTGCTCCTCAAAACTACTAAGATCATCAAAACCCTAGAAAATCTGTAACTGTCACAGACAAGAGGAACCTAAAAAGAAATGACAACTAAATATAATGTGATATCCTAGATGTGATCCTGAAACAACAGCAAAAAAAGAGAGATTAGGTACACCTAAGGAATTTTGAATAAATTGTAGACTATAGTTAAGAAAAAGGAATCAATATGTATTAATTATTTGGAATAAAACTATCATACTCATTACTCATGTAAAATGTGAAAAATAGAAGAAACTAGGTGTGGGGTCTATGGGAACTCTGCACTGTCTTTGCAAATTTTTTTTGTTATTCTAAAACTGCTCTAAATATAAAGTTTATTTTAAAAAATAACATGGAAGAATGGGAAGGGTTATAGAATAAGTATGATTACACATTAGTTAATAATTATTGAAGCCACATATAAATATATAGATTCATTATCATATTTTGTTTACCTGTATGCCTATTTAACTTTTTAAAAATAATAACAAGGGTTTTTTGTTGTTATTGTCTTGTTTTCTGTTTTTTCTTTTGAGTGAAAAAGAAAACTCTGTCACCCAGGCTGGAGTGCAGTGGCACACATGCTCAAGGGCTCAGGCAATTCATCCGCCTAGGGGCTCTGGCAATCCATCTGCCTCAACCTTCCAAGTAGCTGAAACCACAGGTGTGCACCACCATATCCAGCTAATTTTTTATTTATTGTAGAGAAGAGGTCTCGCCAAGTTTTCCAGGCTGGTCTCGATCTCCCGAGCTCAGGCAGTCCTCTCGCTTCAGCCTCCCAAACTGTTGGTATTACAGGTATGAGCCACCATGCCCAGACTTTCTAATAGCAAGCTTTTAAAAAGTATTATAGATCACCAATTTAAAAAAATCAGAACAAACATTCATACTATTTATTAGAGTTTAATTGAAATGGATTCTATTACTTTGTTTCTCCATATTTATTATAGCCTCTCTTAGTCTCTGGCAATTTCTTGAACTTAGAATAGGGCTTCAGCTAAAATAACCATGCAATTTGTTGTCCAAAATGAAACACTTTGGAGACTGAAAGGGGTGCAATTATATAATTATACTGTAATAACAATAGTCAGCTGGGAGTAATCTGGGTAAAACTAGGTTACCCCATATTTTATTTCCTCTTTTTGTCCTAGAATGGTCTCCAACTATATACTGCTTACTTCTTCCACTTTCATCTTTAGAAAAAAGAAAAAGTTTACTATATTACAATAGTGAATTTGGGGGTTCTAAAGCCCTGAAGTAAGATTTTCTATCAGCAGAGAAAAGCAGGCTATTTCTATTTTTTTTCTCTATCAAGAAGAAAGATTTGAAATTTTAACAGAGAAATAGATGTGAAAACCTCAAGATGTGGTGATGAAAAAAGAGAACTGATCAATACTGTGTCTCGCACTCCCAGAACCCAACTCGAAACCATCCTAGCAACCACTGCGTAGCCAGAGATCAGTGGAGTTTATGGGTCTAGGACTGCAGCTAGCAAATGAGGGGAGAATGTGAAGAGAACCCAGTGTGTGGTTCAATGACAAAAAGAGCTTCACAGCCCTTTGGGATAGCAATTTCATGAAAGAGATATCTAAGTTGGCTTGATATGTTCAGTTTTTTAATAAAAGTTTAAACTGAAAATATTTTAACTGGAAACCACTATTGATGTAAAAGTAACATTTCTGTATATGTCAGTAAGCATCTCCAGACAGTATTATGATTTGTGGATCTTTGTTTTGTAACCATTTTCCAAAATATCTCCACCATTGTGAAGCTCATTGATGCTCATGAAGATGAACAGTTACATGTACATTTCAAAATCTGGAAAAATTCACTACATAAAATTGTGTCACTGATATGTAAAAATGTACTGCACTAAAATTCACAAGTTGTATAGTGTTAGTTGGCCCTCACCACCAATATCTGTCTTGCAGGATGTAGGTAAAAACTTCACTTTTACCCAATCTGCAATATTGTATTGTGTTCCTACTAATCCTGCTATCTTCTTTTACTTGTGAACCTGTCAAAAGAGAGAATAAAACAAAAACAAAACAAACAAACAAAAAAAAAAAAACAAGCATGAGAAGATAAAGGAAAAGAGAAAGTAAGAATAGAAAATGGCTGACAGAAAAGAAGAAATTACTTGAAATCTCTGCTGGAAATTTCTGTTTATACCTGATGACACTATGACACTACTGTTGCTTTACAAATTCACATCATAATCTCTCCTCATCCTTCCTTTTTATCTACTGCTTTATAAACTATAAAATAATCTAGAGAGAACTATAAAAGTCAAAAATTAGATTACAAACCTATTCTCAATAAGCTTTCTTCGTCTTGCAGCTACATGAATAACTTTATTTTCTATACCTTTCCTGTAGTTTTATTTCATTTATATTAGATCATAAACTTTGAGAGAAGACAATAACTTTTTATTATTTTACTAGCATAAATATTGATTAAATATCAGTATATAAGACTAACTACATTTAAGTATCCAAGATATTTGTTGAGAAAGACTTTATTTACCAGGGTTTTCAATAACTGTCTATGTGTCAATTAGTGGAAATGTTTTTCATCATTAGTACTTGATTTTTAGAGATATTCAGTGTCATTAAACACTCACCCCTTCACGTTGCAGGCTGTTCCTTGATGCCATTCTTTCTGTTGTTTTTTTACTTTTTAAATTTTTGGTCTTCAAAATAAAAAACTATGTTCTTTCTCCTTCATAAAAATATGTTCCAACCATTACTTCCTGCCTCGTGCCTTTGTGTCTTTGCTTCTCCTGCCACCAGAAACACCCCGTCCACTTTTTCTTGCCAGGTAAATATTCCTCAGTGATTCAGCTGTTATCAGGCATTTTGGAGGTATTGCCTGATCTTTTCAGGCTAGGGGCAAGGAAGGTGTTTCTCTCTGCACTCCCCTAATTCTCTCTTTAGGTCACTTATTTCATGTATTGAAAGGATTAATTGTCTTGACTGTCTTATTACATGGCAAGCAGTTTGAGGTTAGGAATTGGGTCTTACTCATCTGAAATGTATCTAACCCATGGAAAGCATTGAATATGCGCATTATAAATGCTAGCTCAATAATGATATGTGCATTATGTTCTAACCATAAAAAAATCAGAATTCATTCTTTTCTACTATGTAAATCTGTTCACCTTATGTGAGCATCATTTTATTTTCACTGTTATATTTAGGCATTTGCTGAAATATGCTCTCTGCCCCAAAAAGTCATTACTCTACCACTTCAGAGGTAGTGGCAGCTGTTATATGTTTTCAGCCTTGAAAAAAATGTAAGCTGTATATTTGGATTTGTTGGAAGAAATTAAAGTCTGTGCCTCTGGACAAAGTGAGCATTCCATTAATTACCCATCATTTCAGAGATCCCCTGGGTGCTTTCACTTCTATCAGCCTGGTCAGGCTGACGTCTGTTGCTTTGTCTTCCAAGTCTTCTCTTGGAGCTGTGTTAAACTGATTAAAATATTTCAATTATTTTTCTATATGTAAATTGCTTCCACCATTATGAATTAATTGTGAAGTGAAATCCATGAAATTGTACTATCTTGACCTGAGTTTCTTGTTAATTTCATGTTCCTAATTATCTTTATCAAGGTTTTTTTGAAGAGAGTATAGTAACATGATAGGAGCTGTAGGTGAGAAAGTCAGAACGTCTAAACTTAGGGAATTTATTTTTTATCATTAAGCTACTCGTTCTTTCTGAGATCTTCAAGGTCATTAAACTCTCATTCTCTCTGGCAGGATGCTATTTCAAAATAAGAATATAAACTTTATTATGAGTTTAATTATCTCCCCCTCAAATTTGAATTTAATTCTTAACCCCCTGTACTTCAGAATGTAATTATATTTCATGATAAGGTCACTGCAGAGGTGAACAAGTTGAGATGAGGTCATTAGCGTAGGCCCTAATTCAATGAGACTGGTGTCCTTATAAAATTTGGAAAACAACACATACACAGGGAAACTGCCTAGTGAAGATGAAGTTAATGATCAGTGTTGATGCTTCTACAAGCCGAGAAATGCCAAAGATTACCAGCAAAGCAACTTCTGGTAAAGCCACCTTTTGAAAGGGGAGGCATAGAACAGATTTCTCCTCACAACTCTCAGAAGGAACATTAACTTTTGACTTCTAGCCTCCAGAACTGTGAAATGATAACAAAAAGCTATCGCTTAAGCCATTCAGTTTGTGGCACTTGGTAATGCAACCCTAGGAAACTGATATAGACCCCTATTTAATTAAATTCCTAACTAACCTGTCTCGACAGGGCTTTTTGTGGTAAGACATGACTGGACAAGCTCATGAAAAGACATCAGGAGGGCATACATGAGTTCCTGTCCCTGTAGATACAGATAAAGAAATGTTAAAAATTGGAATGTAAAGTGAGCAAGGAGACAGAGAGAGAGAGAGAGAAAGAGAGCATAAATACTGTAATAGTAAGGGATTCAATCAAGCGCTGGCTCAGGAAGAATATCACAGTTCAAAACCCATACATTAGGTCCAGATGATGTTATTTTATGAGCAACAGGTCTATTTATTCATTCAGAACAGGATATATATATATGTGTGTGTGTGTGTGTGTGTGTGTGTGTGTGTGTGTGTGTGTGTGTGTGTGTATAATGTCTAATATAGGTCAGGCACTTTTATAGATGCTGGGTACTTAATTTTTAAAAATACAAATATCTCTATTTTCAAGGAATTTACATTCTGTGAGAGAATCAGACAAAAACAAATACATAAGCAAAATGTATTGTATATTGCATGGAGAAATCTAAAGCAGAAAAGAGTATAGGGAGTATGGTGTGCGTGTGGAGTCGATTAATTTTAGTCAGTGGTCATAGAAGGCTACAAATAGATGATACCATTTTAAGAAAGACACAATATATCGAGATGAGAAGGTAAGGCATGTGGAGACCAAGGAACAGCTTTCCAGGCAGAGACAACACCAAGGATGGGAACTCTCAAGGAGAAGCAGGATTGACATGCTTAAAGAACAGAGAGAAGCCAGTGCAGCTGGAACAGAGGGGCATGAGAAGAGTTCTAAGTCATACGGTCACAGCGAAAAGTCTTGTGGGAACTCTAGTGGTTTTGATCTTTACCCAATATAAAATGGAAGCCGCTGCATGTTTTGAGCACAATAGTGACAATCTGACTTACAGGCTTGCTCCGGCTGCTATGTTGAGAATAGTTTACCAGGATGATGATGGTGAGGCTGGATAGACAGAGTTGATTTCTGGATACAAATCAAAGGTAAAGCCAACATAATTTTTCTGACAGAGTAAATAGGAATACAAGATGACTACTCCAAGGTGTTTTTGTTATTGTTGTTGATGTTTGGCCTGAGACTTCTGGGAAG
Source organism: Cephalopachus bancanus (assembly GCA_027257055.1). Classification (NCBI taxonomy): domain Eukaryota; kingdom Metazoa; phylum Chordata; class Mammalia; order Primates; family Tarsiidae; genus Cephalopachus; species Cephalopachus bancanus. The sequence goes on along the minus strand of JAPVLO010000024.1, from coordinate 5,900,990 downwards.
TTTGCATTATTTTCTAGTATGTGAAAGATTATGAGTGTAGCATATTTTCTGGAAAGAAGATCAGGAATTGAGTTTAAAATAGAATTATCCTTCCTTGTTTAGATCCGTTTACTTTATAAATTTGGGTGGCAAAAGTTCAATGGGTGAGAGTTGGGAGAAGTAGAAAAACCTGCAGTAAGATCCTATTGCCTTAGGTATCAAAGTAGAGGTGCTGAATAGTTAGCTGAATAGGAACATATGATTCTGGAATCTCAGGGAGGAGGTACATACTGGTGATAGAAATTTGTAAACTGAGCTGGGCTCGGTGGCTCAGCCTGTAATCCCATGCCTTTGGGAGGCTGAGGTGAATGGATTGCCTGAGCCCGCGGGTTCGAGACCCGCCTGGGTAGGCGAGACCTCATCTCTACAATAAATCAAAAAAATTAGCCGGGCGTGGTAGCACGCGCCTGTAGTTCCAGCTACTTGGAAGGCTGAGGCGGAAGGATCGCCGGAGCCCAGCGGGTCGAGGCTGCGGTGGCCAGGAGCGGCCACTGCACTCCAGTCTGGGTGACAGAGTGAGACTCCAACTCAAAAAAAAAAAAAAAAAAAGAAAGAAAAAAATTTCTAAACTGTCAGAATATAGGCATTACTAAAAATGAGACCAGATAAAATCATCCATGAGGTGAGTATAGATTTAAAAGAGAAAAAAATCCAAAGATTACATCCTGAGGCTCTCCAACATTATAAGGATGAGAAGATGAAGAAGTTGAAAAGAAACTGAAAGTGAGTGGTCAATTAGGTAAAACAAAATCCAGGAAACTGTGGTGTTTTAAAGCCAAGTAAAGAATGAATTTTAAGAAAAAAGTCATGCTTAACTCTGCTTTCAGGACTATTAAGAGGAGATCTGCACTTTGGGAGGCTGAGGTGAGGGGAATGCCTGAGCCCATGGATTCGAAAACAGCCTGGGCAACTTGGCAATACCTCATCTCTACAATAAATCAAAAAAATTAGCCGGGCATGGTAGTGCATGCCTGTATTTCCAACTACTTGGAAGACTGAGCCCAGCAGATCAATGCTAGGGTGTCCACGAGCATGCCACTGGACTCCAGCCTAGGCAATGGAGTGAGACTCCAACTCAAAAAAAAAAAAAAAAAGAGGAGATCTAATTTACCAACACATAGCAAGCATGTGTTAGCTGTGATGGCGATAGTGTAAAAATATGTAGAAAGTTAGATTAAATCAGGTATGTGGTTATCTTCCATGTAACAAAGCAAGAAATGGAAAATGAGTTGAGGATGTGTGGAACAGAGTTATTATAATGTGTCATGAAACACCAACTAAATAAGGAAGGAAGTGAGGACATGAAAAAGATGAGGAAAACTGAAAAGGTGGACTGATCAGTGGATTGTAGATTCTTGTTGATTAATTAATGTATTTTTGAAACTCTATCATAAGAGGGAACAAACTAGAAAAGTCATAACAACAAGCTTAAGAAATGACTATGGAGGAAAACTGAGGGAACAAAAGAAATGACCACTAGAGAGAGGAGATTAAAGAATGAGAGACCATGGTATTAGAAGAAACAGCTGTGTGGACATTTAAATCACCAAGTATTAAAACAGAGTTGTTTTGGAGAGAGTGGCAGTTAGACTTTAAGAAAACAAGGGGAAGTGATTGAAAGGTTGATAAGTGAGGATAACAGGGAGGGTAGTGGGGTTCGTTGCAAGATGAAATGAAATACAAAGATGAGGGTCAAGGTGTACGTGGAGAAAATTTGAATAATCTGGAATCAGGAGTGAACCCAGCAGTCAAGGGCTTGCAAAAGAGAACAAGCCCTCACTTGGGAAAATGCAGGGAGAGTATTGTGAGACCCTGTATTCATTTTGAGCCAGACGGTGAAGTAAGCAGTCAAAGAAAGATTTGAAGATGTAGGAAAGTTTGCTGATGGTAGTCTTTAACTTCCTAAACAGTGGAAGGTACAGTGGAAGGGTTTCAGAGGGATTCAGGAATTGGGAAGGGAAGATATAGAAATTATGGAAATTAGTGTCTAGAAGGTAAAGGATGACCTACAACACCTGGGCTTCTTGTGACTGATGAAAACATATATAATGAGAGTAGTGATGAGTCCCGATGATTCCAAGGCAAATGAAAGTAGAAAGCCTGTGAGTATTGCGGGGAGGGGAGGATGTTGGAAATATTGCCAGAAGTCCTGGGGCTCCTACATGACTCTTGCTGATAGATACACATAGGATGCGGGGAGGGGTTGCCATCTCACTCTGAGAATGCAAGTTCCTGATGTTTCCCTGGCAGAGCGTTATACTTTACTTTAATATCTATCAATAGCTGGTGTCTTATAGACCAGAAAAATCTACTGATTTACAAGATTCCCGTTTGGCCTCTACACACAGAGGCTAGCATCCTGGTAAAGGTTGTTTCTGGGCAATGATATAGCTCCACTAAGAAGCTGGAGGAAGGAAACCTAAGAACCTTTCTGCTCTAGCAGATTTCACACTCTGCTTGGGCTGGTAAATCACTCCGAGTATGCCCCTGTAAAACACAGAAGAGACATGCTGTGCATTGGGGTTTACTCAGACCTATCCTTTTCTCATGTATCTTTTTGTGTGTGTTCAATAAAGTGTGTGAGAAAAAGCCAGTGTGTTTTGTGAGCTTCATTTTCCCCAGCCTCCTAATTGAGTCCTGATTCTGCGGAACTATGATCACAACTTTGTCTTTAATATGCAGTGTTCACAGTTCTGCTGTGACAGAGATGCCCCCACATATCCCTACGATTCCCTCTGGCTCTTATTATTAATACATATTTTTTAAGCTATGGCTCAGAGATCATATAAAAAGTCAAACATGTTTTTGCTATTGTGAATAATGCTGCAATAAACATGTGTGCAAGTATCTTTTTCATAAAGTGTTCTGAGTTCCTCCAGCTTTATTCCCAGAAGGGGGATTGCTGGGTCACATGGAAGGTCGATTTTTAGATCTTCTAGGAATCGCCACACAGTTTTCCATAGAAGTTGTACTAGTTTACACTCCCACCAACAGTATAGAAGTGTTCCTTTTTCCCTCCACCTCTCCAGAATCTGTTGTGCTTTTGGGTTATTGATGATGGCCATCCGTACTGGAGTTAGGTGGTATCTCAGTGTGGTTTGAATTTGCATTTCTTTGATGATTAGTGAGGTTGACCATTTTTTCACATATCTATTGGCTGCTCGTATGTCTTCTTTTGAGAAGTGTCTATTCATATTTTTTGCCCACTTTTTAATAAGGCTGTTTGGTTTTTGTGTGTGTGTGTGTGTGTGGCATGTTTGAGTTCCTTATAGATCCTAGATGTTAGGTCTTTGTCAGATATACAGTTGGCAAATATTTTTTTCTCATTCTGTGGGCTGTCTCCCCTCTGTCTTGATGTTTTCTTTTACTTTGCAGAAGCTTTTTAATTTGACGAGGAACCAACCATCCTGCCCATCGAAAGTGGACTAGATAAAAAAAAGTGGTACATATACACAATGGAATATTAAGCAGCCATATAGAAAGACAAAATTATGCACTTTGCAGTAACGTGGATGGACTTCGGGTTTATAATACTCAGTGATCTATCCAGAAACAAAGAACTGAGTACCACATGTTTTCACTCATAAGCAGACCCTGAACAATTATCATGCCATAAGAAAGGGATTGGTAGTAGCGGGAAACTGGCAGGGGAGGAGGGGGCACACTTCATCATTAAGGGTACCTATTCTCAAACCAGGTGAAGTGAGGACCAAAGTGAGGCCCAAACTTTACCTGCACAATGACCATTTGTATACCTAACCCTTAAATGTACCCTTCATCTTTAAAATAAAATGTTTAAAAATATTTAAAAAGTAAAAGTAATTTTTTAACACACCAAAAAAAAAAAAAAAAGAAAAAGAAAAAGAAAGAATAAAGAAAGTCAAACAGCAAACCTATTGATCTTCCAAAGTAGAGTATTTTCTAATTAATTATCTAAGCCAAATCCCCACTGGAGAGTACATTCTTTTTACAGAAAGGGTTCTACAGAGAAGACCAAATCAAAACTACCAAAGTCATTGTATGTTTTGTTCTTCTTCTTTTGGGAACACTGGTAAAATTTCAAGGCAATTTGAGTGAAAAATGTAGCAATTACTGTGTAGATTTCCTCAACCACCTCAGGCTTTGCAGTGTTTTTATATTATTTTTGTTTGGGGATAAATTTACACAATTTTGACTACTTTTAATGATGACAAGTCTCTGTACTGTGCCAAAGCATCATCTATCAACTCACATAACTGCCCAATCAAATAGTGTGCCTTCAGTTGACATTGTAACTCTAGATTAATGTCAAATCATTGCAATTTACAAAGTGTCTGCATGCATTCAAAGTTAAAAAAGACAAGGTTTCCAAAGTCTAGAAAAAGACAACCTCTCCACATTTGTTACCAAAAAATATATTGAGATTTTTTGTTTTGCCTGCAGTGAGAATCTGAGTTTAGGGACTTCCAAATGTCTCTCATTGTTGAATAGCTTGAATTTCTTTTTGGAGTGCTTACCTCGAAGGTCCTCCCTTCCTAGACCTTGTTATGCTGCCCCTCACTGACAGCTGGGTTTTCCTTCTCTTGAACTGAGTTGAATTTAGGATTATGTGTGGTCTCCTGATTAAGCGAGCGGGCTCGGAATGCTGAGCTCCCATATGTATTCCCAAATGTTTTTCACTAGCAAACGGTCCTGAGATTTTGGATTTTAGGAGTGAATTTTGGTGCCTTTGTAGTCTTCAAGCAACAGTATTCCCAAATATTATACTGAACCAGTCCGGTGTCTAGTATACTCCATAACTGCCTAATTGTGGTGAAATTGCATTAAAAATAGCTTTCACATCTGTAATATGAAGAAAATTATCCTTCATGGGGTTGCTAGAATACTAAAATTAGTCCACACCTAAAGATAATCTTTATATTCTACAGATGCACAATATGCAATTGCTTTAATGAACAAATTTTCCAGCATCACCTGTTTCTTTGTACAATGTTTGCACTGGACTTATGCTGCAACTGTCTCCGCACTGGATTTGACTTCATGATATTTAAAGACGGACTGAATCGCATCTGGGATGACTAAAACTTTTATTTTCATTTATTTATTTATTTATTTTTGAGTTGGAGTCTCACTCTGTCACCCAGACTGGAGTGCAGTGGCCGCTCCCGGCGACTGCAGCCTCGACCTGCTGGGCTCCAGTGATCCTTCCGCCTCAGCCTTCCGAGTAGCTGGAACTACAGGCGCGGGCTACCACACCTGGCTAATTTTTTGATTTATTGTAGAGATGAGGTCTCGCCAAGTTGCCCAGGCGGGTCTCAAACCCACGGGCTCAGGCAATCCACTCACCTCAGTCTCCCAAAGCGTGGGATTATAGACTGAGCCACCGAACCCGGCGACTACAACCTTTAGACTAGCACCTCTCACCCTTTAATGTTCATACAGAACTCTGGGCATCTTGTTAAATGTAGGTTCTGACTCAGTAAAATACAGGTAGGGCACAAGATTCTACAGTTTTTGCAAGTTTCCAGATGATGGTAATGCTGTGAATCACATTTTGAGTATCGAGGCTTTAAGATAACTTCATGACTTTAATGTTCCCAGACATGGTCACCTGAAGAGCTTTTAAAACTCTCAGTGCCCAGGCTGAATCCCAGACCAATTAAATCAGACTCCCACCTCCCCTGCCTTTTCTTCTTAATTCAGCAGCTATTTATTAAGTGCCTTGTAACTACAAAACATGGGATAAACACTAGTAACTAATAAAAAAGACGTCTATTTAGGATAGGTTGCTTTCACAAAAATAGAAGAGGGTTCCAAAAAATAAAAATTGAGTGTATAGTCAGGAATGGGAGAATGTTCTAGAAGTTACCCTGGGTTGGTAAGAATCCTGACACAAATTGCTTTCTTTGTATCAAACACAGTGGCCATTTTATTTCATTATGAGACAAATAATATTTCACCATGAGGTTTAGAAAAACTTGTCTAAGACAGTTGTGGAAGTGAGACTTACACTTTCTTACTCTAAAGGCCCTTCTCTTTCTGCCATATACCATTCCCAGGTGTCTTCACGTTTCCTATGTAAGAACTGTATGTCTATAATGTGGGTTCAGGTCATTGGATACTATTAAACACAATTTGAAAAACCAAGTAATTTTTATTTCAAACACATGCTTCCAAGAGCTACAAGCTATTTATCATGTACTTAATTTCAAAGGAGTTGATTTATTTATAATTGATTGTATTAGTCAGAGTAGGTTAACTGCTATTAAAGTGATATCTAAAATATCACTTGCTCAGTACAGTATAATTCACAGTCTTAAGGTGGTGTTCCTGGTCTTGGCAGCTATCCTTGCAGCAGTGACTGAAGCATGCAAGGTCTTGTGGTTCTGCCCTCCAGGCCATCTGAGTTCTTTCTAAGGCAGGTTTTTCTAAGGCAGTTTTTTCTAAGGCACCTTTCTAAGGTGGTTGAGTGCATGGAGGATCTCACATAGGAAATTTTATGGAAAAGAACTGTGTTTCATATATTGTTTCCAACCACATTCCAATGGCTAAAATTAATTTCCATGGTTCTATCTAACTGCAAAAGAGCCTGAAAATGTAGTCTACATAGATGCCCAAAAGGAAAAGAGAAGCTAATATTTTTCAACTAAAGTAAAATATAAAATACAAATATGTGTTTAGTTCACATGTGTGAATCAATCATTGTTAAAACTTTTTCTTCTTTTAGAAATATTTCTGTACCTTTTAAAATTACTCATTAATATTTCCCAGATGTGATACTGTTAGTCTCAAGTCATTGCCAAGGGAAAGAGAAGTGCATAGAAAGCAGAAAAAGGCCATCTCTCTGACCACACCTGTTTCTATCGCCTTGTTTCTGGGACTCGCGTTTCGGTGAAACCACACCACACCCTCACTCTTTAGCAGAATTCCGTTCATGCTATAGGGTAAGATATAGCTTTATATATTCTCATTTTATTCTCAGTCTTTTATGACAGAAACAGGAGGATCTAATTCAAATTTCAAGGTTGCAGCAATAAGGTATCATATTAACTTTGATTCAGGTGCTCTTAAACAGAACATATGCTATGATAAGCTTTTAAAATTTTTTACATATCTATTTTGGGCCCCTTTTTAACTGACTATTTTTTGAGAAATCTTTTACTTTCTCTTAGTATGCAAGCTGCTTATTTTATTTAAGTTTTCAAATTATTTCCATCTTTCTTACATCAAAAAGAAACTTTCAGAACACACTATACCTTTAACCCATCTTACCAATAACTACTGACTATTCAAGAGGCAAGAGATATGAGATCATGAGCTGTCTACAAATAGCAACAGCAGGAATAACCTGCTCTTATAATAATTCGACACAGTAGGCACGAGCAAAAATGGTTTAAGTGGGCCAGAAGCAAATGAACCTAGCTTGGACCTCATAATCAATATGCTAAATGATACCACAGATCCTTAAATCTGAACACTATAGTCTATTTATAGGGGTCAGTTAAAGACCCCATACCATTATATCATGTTTCATACTTGCTCTGATTTTCTGAAGCCTTTCTCCTAAGTCAGATAGTCCAAATCAGATCTGGTAAAAAGTAGTACTATAGTCATCCTGGAAAGTGGCACCATTTTGAAATCTAGGCCATCTGGAGTGGTTTTCCCCAAGCCTCTGAACAAGGCAATCAATGTATATAACAATTTGGTCAACACCCTGTCAGTAGTAAATAGCTACATTCATGTGGATTCTTATGCCCAGTTTACATTGTGCTTAAGCCAGGTTCTGAATCCCTTCCAGTTCCAACCACATGAGAGAAAATGTGTTAACATATATATGAAAGAGATCTGTTTTCACTTTGTCCACTTTCATTAAAGTTGGAAAACCTGTAATCTTCCCATTTGAGAGCTCATTTGGTGAATGAATGATGACTGAGGAGCATGTTGGTTGGGTATAATTCCCTCCCTGCCTTTTACTTTCTTGAATCTCTGCATTCACTCCATCCATTACCATTTTTTTGAGAGAAAATAAGAACAGTAAATACTGCCATGCCCTGCATAATAATATTTTAATCAACAACAGGCCACATATACGACAATGACCCTATAATATTACAATCAAGCTGAAAAAGGCCTATTGCCTAATGGTGTTGTAACTGTCATTATGTCATAGCGCAATGAATTACCATGTGCTTGTGATAATTCTGGTGTAAACAAACCTGCTGTCCTACCAATCACATAAAAGGCTAGCACATATAATTATGGGCAGTATGTAATTCTTGATGATAATAATAAACAACTATGTTAGTGGTTTATTTATCTATTATACTATGTTTTATTATTTTTGAGTACACTTGTTCTATGTGTAAAAAAAAAGAAAAGTTAACTGTAAGACAATCTCAGGCAAATCCTTCAGGAGGTATACCAAAAAGAAGACATTGCTATCACAGGAGATGACAGCTCCATGCATATTACTTCCCCTGAAGACCTTCCAGTGGGATAAGATGTGGAGGTGGAAGACAGTGATATTGATGATCATGACTCTGTGTGAAACTAGGCAACAAAAATTTTAAAAAATAAATAAATAAATAAAATTTAAAAAAGCTTATAGAATAAGAATATAATGAAATAAAATATCTATTACAGTCATGCAAAATGTTTCTGCTTTAAGCTAAGTGTTATTGCAAGAGTAAAAACGTTTTAAAATTTTTTTAATGTATAAAATAAAAAAGTTACAGGAAACTAATTTTAATGTATTATTGAAGAAAAATTCATTTATAAATTTAGTGTAACCTAAGTGTACAGTGCTTATAAAGCCTACAGTGGTACACAGTGATGTCTTAGATCTTCACATTCATTCACCACACATTCACTGACTCACCCAGAGCAACTTCCAGTCCTGTAAGCTCCATTCACGGTTAGTGCCCTATAGGGGTATACGATGTTTTTTTTTTTATACTCTATTTTTACTATACCTTGTCTATGTTCAGATATTTTGAGATACACAAATGCCTACCATTACATTATAATTGCTTATGGTATTCACTATAGTCACATGATATACAGGTAGCCTATGAGTAATAGGCTATAGCATACAGTCTAGGTTTGTAGTAGGTTATACTATCTAGGTTTTATAATGTTCAAAAATGACAAATTGCCTAATGATGCACTTCTCAGACCACATCCCCATCATTGTGACTCATGACTGTAATAGTGTAATAGCTGTCTTTCTTGAGAATTAATGTGGACATCTAGGCATCCGGTGCTTCATGGTGGGTAAGAGCTCAGACCTGGGGCCTTAGCAGACTTCTGTTCTGAGTCTGCTTCTGCCATTTAGGAGCTTTGTGACTGGTATCATAACCTTTCTTTGAAGTGAGGAGAAATGAGAGTGACACCCCCTTTAGGGTATATGAAAAGGTTTAAGTGTGATTATGCATGTTGTTTTATTACGTTTTCTGTTTCCGTAACAATACCACAGATTGGGAAAATTATAAAGAAAATAAGTTTATTGTGCTTATAATTCTGGGACTGAGATGACCAAGAGCCTGATGGTGGAATCTTGAGAGGGTGCTCCAATGGTGGTGGAGTGGGAGGCAAAAGAGAGCTTGCTTTTGTAACAGCCACTCATGAGATAAGTAACTCACTTTCTCAATAATGACATTAATTTGCTCATGAGGGTGGGGACTTCATGACCTAATCAGTACTTAAAGGCCTCATCTCTTAATATTGTTACAACAGTAATTAAATTTCAGCATATGTGTTGGACGGGACATTCAAACCACAGCACATGAAAACAACTCTTTTGGGCACTGGCAGGTGTTCATCATTGTTGTTATTAACATCACCATGTTCTAGCACCCAACAAGATGCACCATATGAAAAGAGTTTTTCACACTGTATTACAGAGGAAGAAATGAAAATTCAAAGAGTTTAGCTACATAGGTATGATGATCATTTATGTGACAAAGCTACTTACTCAAGAAAGAGTCATGCCATTTCTATGCTGCTTTCTCCTAACCTAAGGTGCATTGAATGACAATTGCAAAGTTAGAAAATGCAGTTTTCTAAAATAACTGATATTATATATAAGTTGAAAATAACAGGAAGCAAAGCCTCAATTTCTCAACCAACTCATCTCTGACAAAGCCTCCAACAGCAACCACTGGGGAGACGAGAACCTGTTCAGTAAATGGTGCTGGGAAAACTGGCACATGTAGATGACTGAAACAGGACCCCTACCTATCAGCATACACAAAAATTAACTCTAAATGGATCAAAGACCTAAACGTAAAACCTCAAACTATATGAATCTTAGAAAACGCAGGAGACACCATTATGGAAGTTGGAACTAGCAACCAATTCCTATTCAGAACCCTAAATGCCCATACCTTAAGATAAGCCAGGCTCATTGGCTCAGCGTGTAATCCCAGCGCTTTGGGAGGCTGAGGTGAGCAGATTGCCTGAGCCCACAGGTTTGAGACCCTCATGGGCTATTTGGCAAGACCTCATCTCTACAATAAATAAAAAATTAGCTGGGCATGGTAGCGCATGCCTATAGTTCCAGCTACTTGGAAGGCTGGGGTGGAAGGATTGCTGGAGCACAGCAGGTCGAGGCTGCAGTGACCGGGAGTGGCCACTGCACTCCAGTCTGGGTGACAGAGTGAGACTCCAATTAAAAAAAAAAAAAAAAGAAATAAGCTAGATAAGGGGGGCCTAATCAAACTGAGCTTCTGCAAAGCAAAAGATACCATCAAGAGAGCAGGGAGACAGTCCACAGAATGGGAAAATATTTGCCAACTGATTATCTGACAAAAGCCTAACATCTAGGATCTACAAGGAACTCAAATGTGCCAAAGGGAAAAAAAACCAAACAAACAGCCCCATTAAAAAGTGGTCAAAAGACATAAATAGGCACTTCTCAAAAGAAGATATACAGGCAGCCAACAGATACATGAAAAAGTACTCAGTTTCATTCATGACCAGAGAAATGCAAATCAAAACCACATTGAGATACCACCTAAGCCCAGTAAGAAGGCCATCATTAATAAAACAAACAAGCCGGGCTCGGTGGCTCAGCCTGTAATCCCGCGCCTTTGGGAGGCTGAGGTGAATGGATTGCCTAAGCCCGCGGGTTCGAGACCCGCCTGGGCCGCGAGACCTCATCTCTACAATAAATCAAAAAATCAGCCGGGCATGGTAGTGCATGCCTGTAATTCCGGCTACTTGGAAGGCTGAGGCGGAAGGATCGCCGGAGCCCAGCAGGTCGAGGCTGCGGTGGCTGGGAGCGGCCACTGCACTCCAGTCTGGGCGACAGAGTGAGACTCCAACTCAAAAAAAAAAAAACAAACAACAGATGCTGGTGAGGATGTGGAGAAAAGGAAACTCTTCTACACTGCTGGTGGGAATGTAAACTAGTGTCACCCCTTTGGAAGACAGCATGGTGATTTCTGAAAGAACTAGAAATTGACCTTCTGGATGATCCAGCAATCCTCCTATTGGGAATATACCCAGAGGAACGCAAGTCATTCTACCATAAAGATACCTGCACATGCTTGTTTGTCGCAGCTCTATTCACAATAGCAAAAACATGGAACCAACCATGCTGCCCATCGAAGCTGGACTGGATAAAGAAAATGTGGTACATATATACAATGGAATATTATGCAGTCATAAAGAAGGACAAACTTATGGACTTCGCACCAACTTGGATGGATTTAGAGTCGATCATACTCAGCGATCTATCACAGAAACAAAGAACAGAGTACCATATGTTCTCACTCATAAGCGGACCTTGAACAACTATAATACTATAAGAAAGGGATTGGCAGTAGTGGGAAACTGTCAGGAGAGCAGTGGTGGGATTGGCAGTTGAGGGAAACTGTTAGGGGAGGGAGGAGTATACCTCATCACCAAGGGTACCTGCATAATCAACGTTTGTATACCTAACCCTGAATTGTACTCCACATCTTTATAATAATAAAAAAAAATTAAAAAAGAAAATAACAAAGCAAAAATGTACTGACATTTAAAATTTTTTTCTTATCTAGCTGTCTCGTTTGGGATGTCTATCCCATCTTAGGTATACAGAGAGATTATAAGATGCTTTTATCAAATAGAAAGAGGTTTGGTGCTCACCTCATTTCAACTGATGCTTCTAATAACTTTTCTGTGATTTGTGGGCACCAAATAATGAAGAAAAATTCTAAGCGAAGCTGTGAGCATTCATTCATTCATCTACTTATATATTAATTAACTTATTACACATTTGAGTACCTACTTATTTAAAAAAAGTATTAAACACAAAATGTATACAATGATAAAATTCCCATAATCCTAATCTGAGAGGAGCCCACAGTCTAACTTAATAATGACTCATAAAAGCTATGTGAATTTCCTTCTTTTTAAGGCAATAGCAATTTAAGAAGCTTTGTCTTCTGCAATAAATGCATTCTAATTTATAAAAGTGATATCCTCTTAAAAATTTCATAAGTACTTATGAATTCATTACATGTCTCTGTCAAAATACTGATTCAGATAATTATCTTGTATTTTCTTTCTCTAAAGACACTTAGTTGAATTGGATGCAGAATTCTTATTTCATACATTAAGTCATTAGGTGAAACTTTTAAGGACAACGTTTTTACTGGTATTATTTATTCTTGATTATTGAGACTAAGACCATGAGACTTGTCAACAATTTGAAATTGAATTCTGCTTCAGTCATTTTTTAACTGTGTGATTTTGGTAAAAATACTTGAAGTACAAGGATAACTATATTGCCTATCTTCTAGTGTTAGGAAAATTAAATTGTAAGCACTAGATAGTATTAGAATTATTAATGAACTATTATTATCATATTGACCAAATAGCTTACTGCTAAAATGTAAAAATATTAAGGGAAATCCAAGAAAATAAGCAATTGCAACTGTACATATACTCTATGAAAAAACTAACTGGAAAATTAAACTAAAAAATTCAACATTATATAGTAATATAACCCAGAATGTATTTTTATTATGTTATTTCTATCAACAATAGATATTGAATCATTTTGCTGATAACTCTTTATATATTGAGTTATATATTGAACTATTCCAATGTAGTTCAATAATATTTTATTGGTCTTCTAATCTGCATAAGAAGTTATATTTCAAATTACCCCAAAGGTCACCACAGATAAGCTCTGTGTGATTTGCCCTCTCAACATGTTTAGAGTTCAGGAAGGAGAAGAGGATTTATGCAAGTTGCCTCACTATAGAAAATAATGATAACATGTATCTCAAAACAGGGAATGAAAAGATTGACTCAAAGACAGGAAAGAGAGCTGCATTTTGGAACTGGATGGATCCTCCAGTGTTTTGGTTATTGTATTTTGAGACAGTATGCATTGGCTGGGAAAGTTCTGGATGTGAAATGAGTATTGCTGTCTGGTCCTACCAAAAGAGAACTTTGGAACTGAAAACAAATTTACTTAACATCTAGAAATCAGCTTCCTCATTTACAGGACAAGCTACTTCCAAGATAGTTATAATGCCAAAGTGAAAAATTAATGTTAAAATGATGTAAAATATATCACAGAATTTTTAAAAAACAACAAGAAATAGGTGTGCAATTTATCACTTCTAAAAATAATTTGTTTGATTTCAGAATTTTAGTTTTGTTACTATATGATTTATGATTAAAATGGGATGTTTTATTAGAGAGCTCTTTGAAGACAGACATGTAAACTATTATAAAATATCCCAATTTTTGCCTTTTAGTGCTTTCAGAGTAACTGATGCAAGAACTATAGGAACAATGAAAAAATCAGAAAAACATTTTTTTAAATTAAAATTTTTCCAGAGATGAGGTCTCTCACTATGTTGACCAGGCTGGTCTTGAACTCCTGAGCTCAAGCAATTCTCCTGATTTGGCCTCTCAAAGTGCTAGGATTACAGGCATGAGCCACCATGCCCATCCAGGAAAACTTTTGTTTTGTTTTGTTTTTTGAGTCGAAGTCTCTGTTGCCCAGGCTGGAGTGCAGTGGCACAATCATGGTTACTGCAGCCTTGACCTGCTGGACTCAGGAGATCCTTCCCCATCAGTCTTCCAAGTAGCTGGAACTACAGACACTCGCCACTATGCCTGTTTTTTGTTTGTTTAAATTGAAGAGATGAGGTCTTACCAAGTTACCCAGGCTGGTCTCAAACCCCTGAGCTTAAGCAATCCTCTCGCCTCAGCCTCTCAAAGGAAAACATTTTTAATGTCTTAAATGGTAGTTATTCAAAGTCATTTATTCATTTCTTTTCCTTAACTCTCCTGATATTCATCAAATACTGAGTGTCTGTCAGGTGCTATGATATGTATCATATACAAGAAAGACAGAGTTTCTGTCCTCAGTGAGCTTAATGTCAAGCTTGGAAATTAGATTCAGAATGGTACTCAAATGTGCTAAGCATCATGAAGAAAAAGTGCAGGGTACAACAGAAACATGTGGCAGAAAATCTTTTATAACTTAATCTTGGAAGTGACGTACCATCAGCTGTGCCATATTCTCTTGATCACACAGATCTGGAATCTCCTGGAATGGATATGCAATGGATTATGCAAACATATAAACCTCAAGAGGTAGAGATTATTTGGGGCCATTTGGAAGCTGGTTACCATAAGATCCCAGCCTGGATTTGCAATTGTAACATTGGCATTGCAACTTAGACACACAAACATAACAAATAAACATGATAAAATAGATATAAATTTTAAGAAAAAACTGGAGAAGTGTCACAATTCTCGATGCTTTTAAACTATTTGTAAGAAGCTAATCATTTGGTATGGAAAACATCCATGAGTGATCTGGGCCCAGTGTGCATTCAAGAATGACGAAGCAACATAGTAATTTCCCTTCCCAGTCATATGGCTATAGACTCATGAATGGAATCAGTCTAATCAAATTCAAAGAAGAATGCTAGCAAGAGCTACTGTAACCAGAGAATCTGCAAACTTCAAGAACTTCACAGAAGTTCCAGCACTCTACCCTTGGTAGGCCCTGTCCCGAATGCCACTGCTGTGTGAGGTTATCTTTCCTTCACTATTGCAACACCATATAGCCAAACCTGTTCTGCTACAGAAGAGAGGCACTGGTGAGGTTTTTTTCCACTAACACTTATCCGTTCTTGACATAAGCATCACTTATTTATCCAGGATTTTTTTCCACCATGAGAAGAATTGCTTAATCCAATACTCAAATAAAGAACAATTTTATTTCTGTAGTAACATTCACTGCAATAAGCAAGAATAGGATTATAGTTTGGTCCATTTTAAGTAATTGGGGAGAGAAACTAGGCCAAAATATGTATTTCTCTTTGTCTACGTTATGTACATTATTTTACTACAAATCTGGCTATGTAGAATTTACTACCCAGAGAAATTGTTATTGCTTCATTCTTACCAGAGTAAACTAAGAATAATAGAAACATAAAAATTCAATATGGATACTGATTATCTCTTTAATTCATAAAACATTTGAGGAATTTATTTTGCATTTGGGAGCAATAGGTTGATAATACCTATGAACTATTAAAAAATAAATATTTTTGTTTGATTGATTAATGTTTTACTTACAAAATGTCTCTCAGTCTCCTAGCTGGTTCTGAAGTGAGACAAATTTGATTATACCATATAATTAGATTAAAATCAACATTTCTGAATTCAGCTTTTTTCTTAATTTTAATTTGGGCAACAAGTGATTGTAACTATGCCCAGTATTGACTATGTTTCATGCTTATGCTTGTTTGTCAAGCAAATTTAACATATAGCATATCTTCCTAATGATCTTTGCTTCCTGTGGGAGACTCAGCTCAAAACTTACGGCTATTTGGGGGATGAGACAGAGCAGTAATCTTATCAGTTTTGATTTGTCACTCTACAGCTTGCATCCATATTAAGTCCTTACATCCAGAGATGGGTCATAACTTTGAGATTAGCTAAGTCAATGAGATAATTCATCATATTTCTTTAACTGTGGTGTGCTGCCAGGGATTTATAAATGCTAGTCAGTGCTTATGTTTATGTCAGGATACTTTTCCATTTGGTCTGCAGAGATTTGAATAGAAACCACCTAGTCTTGAAAGAATGATATCCTTACTTAAATAAAGATATGTGAAAAATTATGTTGACTAAATAAAATATATGGAATGCTAAGTCAAAATAGGGAAAGCACACTTCCTAGGAGCCATATAATTATAAAATAATGATAACTTTCAAGGCAATCTGTTCTACTTTCTAACTTCAATAGTGATAAAGATAAGCTCTAAAGAGAACTTTTTAAAATAAGGTCGCTGGGCTAGGTGAATTGAAGTCAACTCTGAAGCTAGAGGTCATTTCACTTCTCTCCCTTCTAGAGTACCTCATATAGAGATTGCTTCAAGCACATCATATCCTGGCTGTCTGGGAACGCTGTATTCTTTTAAACCAGAACTTATTGAAGGTCACAGACATACAAACTCACAAAGGGATTACTATTAGCAAATAAATGACTAATTCACTGGATCTTTTCCACATTTGATTTGAGGGATTTATGATGATGTATGCAGGCTGATGTGAAAGACCACTCTCGGCATGAAAAGATTTGGAGAACTAGGAAAAGAGTGGAAAAGAAAAAAAAAAAAAAGCTGATGATCAAAACCTCAGAATCACCTGACAGAGTGAGCCAGAGCCTCTATAGCCAAGGTTCACAGAGTCCACCACGTGTAGAGTAGGGGGAGCCCAGGCTGCCTGTGCCAGTATGCTCTGCTCTGTAGGGTGGGGAAGACAGAGGACTAGGAAGCAGAGTAAGGTGGCTCTGACACTCGACCTGCGATGCCTTAAACACATCCCAAGACTTCCATGGAGCAAAGATGAGCTTTCTGAGGCCACATGGAGTATAAAGATTGAATAACTTCAAAGGGAGGTAAAATCTATATCTAGTATATACGAATACTTTTGGAGTGTTTCATTAGAGCTAGAACTAAAATTTTCCAGTTGTCTGTGGATATATTTTTGGGACCCTCAGACTAATCACACACTGCATACATTTGTATAAGGACAGTCAGACTCATTCTGTAAAGATGTGCAATGTGATTATATGTGTAAAAAAAAAATCAGGTTTGTTTATATGCATCTCCCAGCAATACCTATGGCAGTATACTGACAGAAGAAATGCTTTCACTATTTATTGCACATCACGGAGACTTGTTGAAAATATACTCCACATTTGGACAATGAATTCCTAGTTCAGTATTTTATATATTTTATATACAATTCTTAAATAGATTAAAATACAAGTATAGACCAAATAGGATTCACCTGGTCTTTGCCTGATCCCAACCTCAATTAAGGTAGTTTCTCTTTTAGAAATCACCATATTACTTTCCATAGAAGTTGAAGTAGCTTACATCCCTGCCAACAGTGTAGAAGAGTTCCTTTTTCTGTGTAACCTCATCAGCACTTGCTTTTTTTGACCAATTGACAGTAACCATTCTTACTGGGTTAGGTGGTATCTCATTATAGTTTTGATTTGCATTTCTCTGATGATTAGTGAGACTGAGCATTTTTTAATATGTCTGTTGGCTGACTGTATGTCATCTTTTGAGAAGTGTCAATCATGTCCTTCTCCCATTTTTTAATGGAATTGTTAGCTTTTTCCCCTTCACTTCATTTGAGTTCCTTGTAGTCCTGGATGTTAGGACTTTGTCAGATGCATAGTGGAGTATTATACAGCCATAAAGAAGAACAAAATCATAGGCTTCACAGCAACTTGGATACAGTTGGAGAGCATCGTACTAAGTGAACCATCACAGAAACAAAGAACTGAATACTGCATGTCTTCACTCCTAAGTGGGCCCTGAACACCAGTCACATTAGCACAAGGGTGGGATCAGCAGTTGCTCAGCAGGGCAAAGAGAGAGAAGAAGGGAGGAGAGAGGGGCACATGACAACACAATGAGTACCTGGTTCACTACCAGGGTGGGTGGGGGCCAGCTGGCAGCCCAAACTTCACCTGTATGCAGCCTGCTTATGTAGTAAATCCTCATTTGTACCCCACAACACTATAATAAATAAATAATTTTTTAAAGGTACAGTTTCTCTTCGAATTCTTATTGGAATCCCTTAGGCCTCATTTATGAAGAAATAGTTCAGTAGGATCACAAGAAGGGTAGGGATGCATGTTTAAAAAGCTCAAGAAAGTTAGATAACCTTTGATTCATAGCAACATCACGTTTCCCTAGTGCAAATCCCAAACATAAAGCCTACCCTCTCAAGCTTGAATAATGTGTGAACTGTTCTAATAAACCAAAGCTCTGTCATTCCAAAGGACCAGTGTCAAGTCCAAATATTTGGGTAAAGGACATTGAGAGTCAGTTCCCTAACCTAGCTAGATGGTAGATATGTTGTAATGTCTGTGCAACTGACAGGAGAATGCCAGAAAGTGAAAAGAACCAGAAGAATGTTCGATGTAGAGTTCATTATCTACTTCCATACTACAAAGTGTTTGAACTAACACAGATGGAGGTTAGGGACTGTACTTCACTCTACTTTAACAGATCAGTGAGTGAGTCTAGTCTTTATTCCTCGTCTTTCCTCAGATGGTCATATTTCTGTTTCATGAATTGTGTGTGTGTGTGTGTGTGTGTGTGTGTGTGTGTGGTGTCACATTCCCTTAAAATTAATGAGATGAATGAAGCTATTTTCAAAAGATTCATTGAGGAAGATGCTGAAGGAAGTGAACATGGTGGTTAACAGGACCACCTTGCCAGGTAATCATTCTGGTGAAGAGCGGAAAGGTAGATCTCTGTTGAACTAAGTCTTTTCTTTTTAAAAAGTAACAATGATTTATATCTATAGCCACTGCCCTTTCATGCTTTAGGGCTAAGACTTCAAGGGGAGGAGTAGGGAGTTACAAGAAGGATACCACCTGAGACAACAAGAACTAAGTTTTTATTAACCATAACTTGACATTAGCTGGCACCTCATTTCCTCTCAAATGCCAGATTACAAAGGTTTTACTGTGTGTATACCCATGTCTATATGGTAATGAGATGAAGTTTTTATGTGGTTTATGGAAAGCAGCACTCATTATTTTATAGCCACTACCTACCCCTTTCCCTATTCTCAGCAGTAAATTCTCTTTCTTTTAATGTTGCATGTCTCTACCTCAATTTCTAATCTGCCTTAGGTCAACAATGTTCTAAATGTTCAACAAAATCAACGTCAAGTTTCTCACACAGTTTTCATCTCTGATCCGTCTGAATTTACCACTCATTAAGAATGAGAGCAAGAGAAAAATCTGTTGAGAGATTTATATTCAGCTTTTTACAATTTCTATGGCAAAGATGGGAAAGTAAAATCATAAAATATTAAAAGTGATTATTCTAGATTGCTAAGTAGTTCATATATAGAGAATGCAGAGAAAATAAACTAACCTATGTTTAAAATATTTTAAGGATTTTTTAAAATTAATTTTTGTCAACACATTCTTCAGTTAGGTAGACATCAGAAGAATTTTGGAGGTTCTCAGACCATCAAGAATAGAATAATCTATAATCAGCAGGTTTAGAAGTAAGATTTGCTTGTGGGAAAAAGTACAAGTATGTTATCAATTAGAACCTTAACATAGCCTTTTTTTGTTGGAAAGAGAAATTATTTTTGGACTGTAACATGTAGTTTTATGGTGTTTCTCCCCTTAGATTTGGAGTTTAAATAATATCAAAAGAAAAGCTTTCTGGTTTCCCACAATCCACAGGAGACTTCTGTGTCTGCACTCTTGCTCACACCCTGAAATTCTGTTATATTAGTCTCCTTCCCTCTCTGGGGAGCAAATGATGCCTCTTCATCCCTTGCAGAGTTTGCCTTCACATGGTAATGAAACCCACTGAGGAATGCAAGAAAAATCATGAAAAAAAAAAGGCCAGGTTAAATGATACTCCAATGGCTAAGACTCAATGATGTCAGATCCTCAAGAAACATGTGCATATGTGGTTTCCCTCAAGATATTCTACCTAAATTTCCTATCCTCCTACTCTCTAATATTTTATTCATGTTCTATGTAACAAAAGAATAGCAAGAAAGCATTCTGTATTACACACCTAAATTATCCTGTAAGTATCATTTGATATTTAAAAAAAGGGGCTTGAAGACACTAAACATCTGTTTGGACATAAGGGGGACATGACCATTGTGAAATTTCTCAGCAAAATCAGAGAATGACTTGGACAGTCAAGGAGATTTTTTTTTTTTTTCCTGTTGCAGCTGCTTAAACACTGGCTAGAAATTAAGACATTGGAATAACTTCTTTGCTTTATAGCCATGATGCAACTCAGTGGTTTCAAACATTTAACCAAGGACAAGCCAATCCTGAAAATAGGTCTGTTTTCCACTAGTTCTTTTAGAAAAGAAAATGTTTAGTTTTCCCCAGTCTGTCAATCTTGTGGTAAAGAAATGCCACCAGGGTACCTTTTATAAGAATCTGGGCTTAGAAACAGCTGTACAAATCATAAAATAAGTTTTTTCCCCCTTTAATCCAACTGATATTCGAGTCAATGAGCATTTTCAGAGACAAATTATAAAGCAGACACACTTTGAAATCCAACCTGGAAGAGAGACATACACAACACTGAAAATCTTTAGAACTGGGTATTTGGATTGTCGACACTGGACAATGAGGGAAAATCATTTGAGATAGTATAAGCAAAGCTCTCCCAGAGTTCTCTACTTTCCTGCAGATAGAAAAGCAAATCAATGCAAAATCCCCACGTTTCTGGAAGAGAGAGAGAAAAAAGTCCTTGAGAGATGATATGAAGGATATTATTCTTTCACGAACTAATATTCTCTCCTTGTCAGTTTTAAATGAAAAAAGGACTTAAATCCCCAAATGGGAAGCTAAATAAAGGCTTCATAGTGCACAGCAATAACAAGTGAATAGCCGAAACCAATTTTAACCCCAGAGTGACAGAGAACGGTAAATCATTCCCTTCCCCCTTGCCCCTTCCCTTCCCTGCCAAAATCGTTTTGCTGTTAGACTTCACCCCATTAAAATGTAATTGTATCTTACTCCATGTCTGCCTTTGTTGCTGCTAAGGGTCTAGCTTCCTTTCTTTCCATACTAGTAGGATAGAAGACACTGTTATTTTTATATATTTATTTATTTTTAAAATGTATGCCTTTTATTATTATTAAATCTTATTTTATTGTGGTAAGAACACAACATGAGATCTATTCTCTTCACATATTTTTAAGCATACTCATTTTGCTTCACTGTATTGAATTGTTCATTGCATTGACAGAGGTCAGAACCACAGCTGCCCTGCAACAATACAGTATAGGCAACCAGTGATTAAATTGTACAGTGCGATGTGTCCTCCACACAAGTTCTGAAAACTATGTTTTAAAGGTATCTGATATGGTAGAGTGTGTTTAAGGCAGATCTCCCTTCCTGGTTCTCTTCCTTTCCCAAGAAAGAATATATCAGAGGAAGAGCTAAACACACAGGTCTAGGACAGGCTTTTTCACTTAAATTAATTCATTATGTTCTCACCTTGTGCCTCACACAGAGATTTTGTAAAGAAAATAGAACACTGCTTCCTTAGTGAGCAGATTTCCTAGAAGCAAATGGCAGAATTCTGTTACAAATAAATTATTATGAAACAATTTCCCCTGTGTTTCAATATCCAAAATGCACTGTGTGGCTTTGTAGAGCAGTAAAATCTGGAGGAAAGGGATGCTGTGGTAATTACCAGGACATAGCCCAGGAGATTGGAACATAACCCAGAGTTGGCTGGCAGAAGACAAGGGGGAAGGTTCAGATTGCTAAACTCAACGTTGTTGCAAAACTAAAGAAGTGGGATGGGAGAACACTAAAGTAATTAGGATGAAAAGAATCTACAAACTCACTGGTAGAAAGGTAAAATAAGAGAGATCACCCACCTTCTCCTTTCTCCCCTACACTCTTTCCTTCATCTTCACTTTGAACAGCTGAGTAATATTCAACAGCATCAGTATTTAACAAGTATGAATTATGAAAGAGGCATAGAGCAAGATCCTAATCACAAAAAGGCAATCAAGACATAGATGATAACCCTAACACACACAAACAATGATTCAGTGTGGTGCTTCTCTTTGGCTTTGACTCTATCATTGGTTAAATAATGGGTAGTGTGATCTTTAGAAACTTAAATTTTCTCAAAGCTCAGTATGTGTCAATGACACTGCCAGGCACTTTAAATTTGTTTCCTAATTGCAATCCTCCTTATTAGCAC
Source organism: Cephalopachus bancanus (assembly GCA_027257055.1). Classification (NCBI taxonomy): domain Eukaryota; kingdom Metazoa; phylum Chordata; class Mammalia; order Primates; family Tarsiidae; genus Cephalopachus; species Cephalopachus bancanus. The sequence continues at coordinate 5,878,704 of JAPVLO010000024.1, read as the reverse complement.
TGTAAGTTAAATAATACCTACCACCATTTCACTGACCTAAACCAGACTCTGAACAATGAAGAAACTTGCCCAAGGTCACTGAGATTTAGATGTTTTTATGACTCAAAGTCAATGACCTGTTAACATGTAGATATTGGTGCTCTTATTTGGGTAGTGAAGATAACTAATATATTTGAACCCATGACTCACAACCTCCTCCCACCCCCATTGCTCCAGAACCACTTCATGCAGAAATGGAAACACAAGAAAAAAATGATCTTTTTTTTTTATTGAGGAGAATGTTCAAATTGGATGCATATATGATATATATGATGAATATATGATATATTCCCTTGGAATATATCGATGTATTCTCTCTCTTCTTCATCCCAGAGGAGATGTGGCTCTGCATATCTGATTGTTAGAAAAAGACCTCAGTTGGCAGGCAGCACTGCACAGCACCATGGGAGCCTGCAATGCATCAACTTTATTCTACCTTCTGATTTCTTCAAAGATTATGCTCACAGCTTCCTTATATGTTGGAAAGTATTAGCAAAGTTCAGCATGAATAAAGAGAATAAATCAAAACAGTAATTTATCCTGCTTTTCATATAATTACTGAAGAAAAAATATTTGTATCATATATTTCAATATTGAATGTTATAAATGTTTTTATTTATCTTCATTTTACCCATTTTCCATACAAATTAATTTATATTTTGAAAATTAATAGACAAAGAGGTTAATAAACTTTTACAAAATTAATAGCAAAATAAGTTGGTCACAGATTCTCTACATTATCAACTCAATAGTTCCTTCACTTTTTTGTGATTTGTATAACTGGAAATTAGGTACAAAATAAAATGTGTATTTTAAGTTCTCGTGATCTATTTCAAAATATTGTCAAATATTTTATTATGTATGACTCATTAAGCTTATGAAAATGTTCATCTGATGCATAGTTATTCTTGGAGACAGGTTCAGTGGATAATCACTAATGAGCAACTGGGAACAAACATGGTATTTAGATGCAATGGCATCATAAGTAACATAATAGAGGACAGGCCTGAATTCTTAGTCCTTCCAAATGGCAGTGGAGATAAGACACGGATGTGGGACATTCATTCATTCAACAAATATTTATTAAGCATTTACTACAAAAGAAGTGTATCCAAGCGGAAAGAAAAGCAAATCAACAAGGTCCACTTTGGATTATTCAAGGATAAATAAAATATCAGTGTGGCTGAAATAAAATATGCTGGAATATACTTGTTAGAGATGAAATCAAATGGATTAGATATGTCACATTGTACTTGGATGCTGTTGTAGGAACACTGAGATTTATTCTGAGTGAAAAAGGAAGATGGTGGAGAATATTCATTAGAGACATTATGTAACCTCAGAATTCAGTACTAACTGGTCTTGTTTATTCTATCTTGATGAATATTATTCACCTATGAGTTGGAACTTTACAAGCAATATATATCCTTCAGTTCCATGTATAAAGGCATGAAGATAGGGAATACTGAGTCCACTAATGGAATGTTTAATGAGAAAAATCTATGAGCCAGAGTATGGCGGAGGGCAAGGTGGATAGAATGGAGGGATGCTGAACTAAATTTCAGAAATAGGCAAGTCTTTTGCATTGACCAAGGGTAATGGATAAGATAGAGAGGAAAATCAGATGACAAACAAAGTGGGAATTATAATAGCAGGACTAGGGAGGTGGTAGTGGGCATAAAGCCATCAGCTTAACATCAATGATGAGTCTGTAACGAACAGCACCAGATATTACCAGTAGCTTTATGGTATCCTGATAAGGGAAGTCAAAATTTTGTTAAGACTCTGAAAAATCATTAAATAATCCCACCTGTATAACAGCTTCTTCATGTTTCATCAACTTTCATTTCATTTCACCTTGAAATAATTCTGTCATTTATCAGTTGAAAAAAACCTAAATTTAAACAATTTCAGCCAAAATGTATAAGGGAAAAAACAGTTCCCAAACTCAAACATGTTGACTCTCAATTCAATGACGTTGACACTAATTTAAACTTTTCAAAATATGTCACTTGCATGATTTCAGGTCATTTGACTTGCAAGTTTAACATATATTTTAGGAGTCACTGAGATAAAATGTTAATTCAGTCCTTTTTTTTTCTGAGTTGGAGTTTCACTCTGTCACCCAGACTGGAGTGCAGTGGCATGCTCCAGGCCATCCCAGCCTTGACCTACTGGGCTCCAGCGATCCTTCTGCCTCAGCCTTCCAAGCAGCTGGAATTACGGGCGCACTACCACGCCTGGCTAATTTTTGATTTATTGTAGAGACGAGGTCTCGCCAAGTTGCCCGGGCAGGTCTCGAACCCACGGGCTCAGGCAATCCACTCACTTCGGCCTCCCAAAGCACTGGGATTACAGGCTGAGCCACTGAGCCCGGCCAATTCAGTTCGTAAATATGCATTTTTTTTGCTCACATTTGATAATAATTGAAGAGAAGGTATCTGTTGATAGATGGATCCTTTTACCACTTAGTTGAGTGATGAGAATTTGAATCTCTTGATGAGGCTTTATTTTTAGTATAGGCAGAAGCAGATATTGCTTTACTAGACTCTGATGTGGTCATGTGCTCTTGGAACTATGACTGTCACCATGTTTCCTGACTTTGACTCCCTCCCCTACCTTGGGAAGGTAAATCTCCTCTTTCTCTCTCTCTCTAGTTTATTTTCTAAATAAACTACATTTTCAGCCGGGCTCGGTGGCTCAGCCTGTAATCCCGCGCCTTTGGGAGGCTGAGGTGAGTGGATTGCCTGAGCCCGCGGGTTCGAGACCTCATCTCTACACCGCCTGGGCAGTGAGACCTCATCTCTACAATAAATCAAAAAATCAGCTGGGCGTGGTAGCACATGCCTGTAATTCCGGCTACTCGGAAGGCTGAGGCGGAAGGATCGCCGGAGCCCAGGAGGTGAGGCTGCCCTGGCCGGAAGGGGCCACTGCACTCCAGTCTGAGCGACAGAGTGAGACTCCAACTCAAAAAAATAAATAAATTTAAAAAATAAAAATAAACTACATTTTCATATATATATATACATATATATATGTATATATATATGCGCAGAAGCAGCTTACAGCCAAATCCATGAAATAATTGGATAACTCAGGTTATTATTAAATTAAGTTATGAGTATAATTATGGGCTTGTTTTCTTGCTATTTGAATATTTAAAATTAAGTAATTAAAGTGCTAAACTTTCTGTTTAACCTCAAGCCTGGCTTATATGTATTAAGTAAAAAGAGCATTATTACATTAAAAGAACATACAAGGAGTTAGTCACTGAAATGTGTCTTGGCAAAGAAGCCAAGATTTTCTTCCCTGATGATTATGTAAAAACCCAACTGAGCAGATAGGAAGAGTGGAATCTTGTCAAGAAAGACGTAACCTTATATAACTGACATCTTGGAACCACAACAATGGAGTGAAAAAAGAAGCCAGGATACAGTGCCATTAGAATACAGGTGATAATGAACAGTTAAGAATATTTCAGATTTAGCAGAAGTTGTATTTAAATAAAGCTTTAGAAAATCTACATCAGTTATTCTCATTAGTGACTGCTATTTCTTCCCCAGAAGGCTATCGATAATGTCGACCTTTTTTTTTGGTCACTACTGGGGGTGCTATTGGCATCTAGTGGATAGAACTAAGGATGTTGCCAAATGTCCTATAATACACAAGACTGCCCTGCAACAAAGATTCATCCAGTTCAATATACTAATAGTGCCATGATTAAGAAACACTGTTCTAAATGAAGATTTACTATAAAGCAATTTGGAGAAGAAGTATTCTTTTAGTAAACCAATTGCTAGAGAAAACAATGGTGGATAATGTTATCAACCAGGTCTAAATAATGTAGAAGAGTTGGCACTTTGAGTTACTGCCACTAAGTGAGATGAGAGAGCGAAAGTCACAGATGTTTACCCTGTAGTACTAAAAAGCAGTTAGAAGCGACAGGTTAGATATACAAATAGTACTATACAGAAATAGAGCATTGATTTAAACATAAAGAGCAGAGGGAAATACCTATCAAAATACTCTTACAAATACAGCAAGTACAATAAACAGCAAAGCATACATAAAACAATGCACATTTTGCAAAAACATAAATAAACAAAAAAGACATGTTAAATTTCTTAGCGCTATTGTTTGCTTATGAAAAGAAAATAGAAAACTATGGCAAAAAGATAATCAATAAAGAAGCTAATAAAAATAATTCATTTAAACTGAGATTTATAATTACTTTAATCTTATTCATCTGTCATATATATATATATATATATATATATATATAGAGAGAGAGAGAGAGAGAGAGAGAGAGAGAATTAACCATAAGTGTGAATGCTCAACAGATGGTAATAAAATAAAATTTTAATTATTCACATCTGGATTCATGCATTTTCTCATTGAGAAAAGATATGAAGAGTATTTTTGGAAGGGAAATAAATAACTGCTTCTTAGATCATGTAATTTTAGAATTCATATGGAAAGGAAATATGCTAAGTTCTACATAAAAGACAGGAAGTGAATCAGGAATTATACAAATCATTATATATTAATGATCAGTCTATGATCAAGCTTCACTTTCTGCTGAGAGTGGAAAAATGAAGAAACACAGAGAGCATGCTAAGTCACTTTTAGAAAAAGACCTACATCAAAATGTGAATATTAGAAAAAATGCAAGGTAGTTGGAAAAAACAAAACAAAAGTAAATAATCCCTCAGAAGCCTGGAAACTGTTTAAAACACCTGATTAGAAGCCCAGGCCAAATGTGTGCCAAAGATCAAGAAACTCAGGTACTTAAACAAAACTCGTATGGTTAACTGCCAAATCAAAAGAAGTCATTGTAGGTAAGGAGAGGGGGCTGACATTTTTTAAAGGTATAATTGGTAAAGGGAACGAAACAAGAAAATCCACTAAGTAAAGCAAATCAGGTGAAAACAAAACAAAACAAGATCAGCTTAAGAAGACTTTAAAGAATATTGTGCTTTATATTCCAAAGAAAATAATAAAAACCTTTTAAAAAATCAATGTAGGATGCCAACTTGAGACTCACTAGGACTATACAGTGCTAGTAGTGGAAAAGCTGAATTTTGGAATAGAAAAGATCCAGCAAAAAGAATCAATGGATTCTTTATTTCAGTTTTTATTACTAAAAATTTAGCTAGATGTCTGACTCCAAATAACTGTGAAAATAAAAAAAAATACAAATATTCTTCACATCAATGGCCTATCATTAGAATTAGAAAAGTAGTATTTTTAAAATATGGACTTGGAAGACTGTGACGGTATTTTTCACAAGTTTCCACATGATGTTGATGACTTGTTTAAGAACCAATGTTCTAAATCTAATTAACATCCTAGAATTTGAAAATAAACAATGATCATAGCTAAAGTAACTCATTATTTCACTCACTGGTCAAGAAACATCACCCAAATCCATATTCTCTTGGATGACTGGTATAAGCTAGCAGCTAATATTATTCTTATTCAGAAAAGACCAGCCGGGCTCGGTGGCTCAGCCTGTAATCCCGCGCCTTTGGGAGGCTGAGGTGAGTGGATTGCCTGAGCCCATGGGTTCGAGACCCACCTGGGCAGCAAGACCTCATCTCTACAATAAATAAAAAAAAATCAGCCGGGTGTGGTAGCGCAAGCCTGTAATTCCGGCTACTTGGAAGCTGAGGCGGAAGGATCGCTGGAGCCCAGCAGGCGAGGCTTCGGTGGCCGGGAGCGGCCACTGCACTCCAGTCTGGACGACAGAGTGAGACTCCAACTCAAAAAAAAAAAAAAAAAGAAAAAAGAAAAGACCCTTAGAAGTATAAACTGCTAAGTTGCATGTCCATATCTGACTATCTGAAATTATAATGAAAGGCAATATTATATTATACTTTGAATATGCATAGCAATGTAATGGAAAGGTAACATATTATTTAAAGGGAAATTGTTTTCATTATTAGGGTTATTTGGTAGATTACTTATGCAGGAAAGAAGTAGATGATATAATCTATTCAGAATTTAAACTAGATAAAATTACATAATTAATGGTTGATCAATATGGAGTAGGAAGACCATTCTTTTTAAAAGAGGAAATGACTTGTAGATAAAAACAAAAGGTGGAGAGAGAGGGACTTTTTCCAACAATGAGTAACAAATACTAAGAAATGATGGTATTTGGCTACAGGGTTCCAGACAGTTTTTCAGACATTATTCTGGTTGTATCTTTGAGAATTTTTTTTTTTCAAATGAGATTAACAGTTAAGTCATTAGGCTGAGTAAAGCAGATTGCCTCCATATTGTGGGTGGGCCTCATCCAATCAGTTGATGGACTAAATAGAACAAAAGACTGACAATTTCCTGAGTGTGAGAAAATTCTGCTTGCTGGTCCTCAGATTGGAACACCAGATGTTCTTGGTTCTGCAGAAGCTTCCAGATTTCATCCTTGATCTGGAACATTGGTTTTGCAGATTTTGAAACTGCCAACCTCCACAACCACATGAACAAATTCCTTACTATGCAGTTTTTTCTCTTTCTTTCTTTTTTTTTTTTTTGACTTGGAGTCTCACTCTGTCACCCAGACTGGAGTGCAGTGGCCGCTCCCGGCCACCACAGCCTCGACCTGCTGGGCTCCGGCGATCCTTCCGCCTCAGTCTTCCAAGTAGTCGGAATTACAGGCATGCGCTACCATGCCCAGCTGATTTTTTTTTTTTTTATTATTTATTGTAGAGATGAGGTCTCGCTGCCCAGGCGGGTCTCGAACCCACGGGCTCAGGCAATCCACTCACCTCAACCTCCCAAAGGTGCGGGATTACAGGCTGAACCACCAAGCCCGGCTCACTTTCTTTCTTTATATTTTATTTGTTCTGTTTTTCTGGAGAACCCTGGCTAATATATAAAATATAACCTACTTGGTGATCAGCCACAACTTATCTGAATATGTCAACTGTGTCTTAAAAGAAAGTCACTTAGGGAAACTTCAAGACTTTCAAATGGCACTAAATATTTGAAGAAAATAAAATATCTAGTGGAGAAATATAAGCTACAACTGAGTCTTACATATTAATTGGCAGGTGAATGAAAGCTAAGTATCTAGGTTAACTGGTATAATAATACATTTAGCAAATAAGAATTGCACATACAATACATGTATACACACTTGACTATACTGTAAGGAGAATGCATTCCTCTTGTAGAATTATTCCTAATAATATTGTCTGTAGAATACAAGGTTAATGGCTATGAGAATTGTTGGGAAGGCAGTTAAAGAAAAATTGGCTTGTAAATTTGATTTTCTCCTAGAATAGAATATAATTTATTGAATTAGTATATTGACTACCTTAAGAGGCATGCCTTAAGAGAGAAAAAAACAATAAGAAAGTGTATTCAGAGAATAACAACAAGGCAAAGATGTGTAGATTTTTTCAAGAAGATATGCAATTAAAGGGACAAAAACTTGGGGGTAAGAGTGAAGGTAACTCCATAGGAATCAAAGTTTACAAAATTATGAAAGATATTAATATAATTAATATTTATTGGTTTATCCAGACCTAGAATATTTGAAATAGAAGGAAACTCTTGAGGTAAAGAAAAGATAATCCCAGAATCAGCAAATAAAAACAGGTTGTAGAATTTTGGAAACAAAAACCTTTAATATAGTTTAGTCCCAATGATTTGGCTACAATGTTCATCATTATGGGTTTTATCAAGTGAGGTGATGCTATCTGTGGATTATAAAGTGAGTAAACTCTAGTTAAATCACATAGATTATAGACTTGGAAAAAATTTTCACAAATACTACACTAATAAATAGTAATCTTTGGAAATGAGAAGAAAGAACAGTTTCTTCACATGCCTTTTTTTTCTTCTTTAAAGATTGCATATATCCTGAAATAACTTCTTTAAAAGCTGCTGTGTTAGGTATATTATTAAAGTCATCATTCTGACCAAAGATGTGGGATTCTATGTCTGACACCTTATGCATAAATAGATACTTGCAATTCTGTTAGTAGAATAAGTGCCTAGGAAAACAGATACAAAAAATAAGAGACCTCAGATCAGAGCTTGCCTAGCAGACCATTTAGGTTTTTATCTCTCTTTCTTCAAGGCACTTGTTTATTTACAGAAATGCTGGGCCACAGAGGTTTAATTCGGAATTGTTGATAGAGAACAAACCATTATTACTCAGGGTAACTTTTCCCCCAACATGTATAGCACCTTTTTGTACATATGAGCTCAAACTTTTACAATATGTGTGTATGTGTGTGGGTGCAAGGGGTAGGGAGAGCATAAAATGGAGAATATTGTTTGGAATTCTCTCCCCAAAAATCTGTCTTCCCTCACTGTAACAAAGAGTGCTATTGAAAGAATTCCATTTACTGTTATCTAGAATACATTTTAAAAATTGCCTACCAATTTAATTATGTTGTTTCTGACATTGTAAGAACTAAATACAATTACCTTTTTATGACCGGTTTTAGGGGGAAAGAAACAATCTGTCCCCAGGCTGCCTGAAATATTTTCAAAAATAAAGGTTTGTATGTTGGGGGGGAGCATAATACAACTGTCTTTTTCTTTTCTTCATTCCTGGCTGAAATTATGTAGCTCTAGTAATTGATCTTCAACGGGTTGAATAAGTTATTCCATCATATCCCACATACTTACATACTCAAGAATCATTCTATACTTAGAATAAGTTTCAGTATAGAGGTGATTTAACAGGTAAACATTTATTTTACTTATCATATGTTGCAAATTAAATTATGTTCAAAAGAATATGCTACATGTCTAAAAAGACTTTGACCATGAACATAAAACAATGACTCTGTGACCATTGGGTATTCAGTTTCATTTTAGATCATATTCACAATTACTTGTCTAAGTTTCAACTGTAGCCGCTGTATCAGGTTACTCACAATTTTAACAGTACCACCTGTGACTCCATCTTACTTCACACAACAGTTTGAGATTTGTTTATATTGCAACTTTCACTTTAAAATTGGAATAATCAATATTCAAAGTATTAGCTATTTTGACCTCCACTCCCTTGTTTACAGATAATATTGTTCAAATGAAAATTAATAGCCTTCAAGCTATAAACATTGGACCAAATTATAAATTTTAGGACAGAAAAGCTAAATGAATAGAGAGGCACAGCATTTGATTCTTTTTAAACTGGTGGTCCTTGATTTTTTGGGGATGGGTTGGTAGAAAAATAATATCTTCTATCTGAATATATCTAGGATTCATTCAAACATCTTGTCTAATAATTAAAAGAAAAAGAATATCTCACGTTTGCAAAAATCAAGGTTTTGAAAGCTACATTATTTGCTGTCTTTTACATATGTTTAAAGAGACAGTCCTACATTAAACGCTCTAGTTAAATTTCATTTGAATTTGGTACAGAAGGAAAATTTCACACTAGTAATGTTAAACATTCTCAGAAAAAAAAGTTTTCAATGCAATCACTTTTTAATTCATTTTTTAAAGCAGATATTTGTCTTGACTGAGGAGGATACCAAGAAAATACCCTTTTCCTCCCCCTCCTGCCCTACTATAGGAGCTATATCTATAGGTTTTATAAAATAAGTATTTTTTTGTTATTGAAAAAAATTAAACAGTGATGCTGTTAACTTTATGCATCATCTATATTTTATTTTCAACTTGTGCTCTCTTATCTTCTTCCATGTTATGCTATTTGAATCTAACTCAACTGTTCTTGTTCCTGATATTTATGCATAAATAATAACTATGGAACTCAACAAGTGAGGCAACCCTAAAATAACAGATACATAAAATAATTACTCTCAGAGTAGTTCTTCTCTAGCAGGCCAGACAGGTCTTTTCATCTCACCCTTATTCAAATTTGTACGTAAAGGTGAAGGTTTAGATGAGGCTGGTCCACAGAAGTTTCACCTAGAAATGATAGAGTACAAACCATCATCATATAGATAACTCATATATATTTTTCTCAGAATGATGGTACTGTCTTGTTGGGAGCCATAATCTTACAGGTGCCAGTTCTGAAGCTGCCTGAAGTGTACTCACTTCACCAGGCAGGCAGAGCCACTGGTGAAAACCATGGAATTGGCAGAGCCCCATGGAAGGAAAGGCAGAGGGACTTCAGATGGCCCTGGAAAAAACAACAATGTATGCTCCTCATGGCATTAAGTTTCATGACATGTTTATCCCGGATGTTTGTTAAAATTTTATCCGTTAAACACTCTGTTTTGAATGAAACCCAATTCTATGGATCAATCGAAACTAGACATGACGTCCAAAGATTATTAGTTAATGATCTTCTTTTAAACAATTCTCTAACCAAAATAAGGCAGATTTCTGCTTCTCTCCCCCCGCCTAGCTGAGACAATACTTGTTTCACTCTTGTATGAGAACGTAAAGAATTCTTTCCCAGAACTGAACACAGCAGGATAGGCCATTCTAGAGAAACATTAAACAGTTTATTTATTTTGTAGAAAATAGTTTCACTATTCCACTTTTTCCTCATAGAAGCACTAGAGGTATTAAATTATATAGACAAGCTATTTTTATAGTGAAAATTGATAATTATGTTGGATATAAAATTAATAATAGAATATGGTAGGCGCTTAGAGGGAAAAGTCATATGCAGAATTTAGATTGGTTTGACCCATTTTTACCATATACTGGTGTTTATGATAAGAATTTTGTTAGATGGTTTTGGATAAATGGACGCAGGATCAGAGCCAGTGAGGTTTCCACCTGGGAGCAGTTAAAGCGTAGTGGACCTCTGATTATGTCTGAAAAGGCTAAAATCCTGTGGGAACAGGAAAAGAAAGTATGTGTGAAGCGGGACACAAGATATGGTGTTGGTTAATAGATAGTATATAAATCATAGATGATATAAAGTATAAGTAAAATAAATAATAGAAACAGAAAAAATTATAGATATAAAAATTTAAATAGAGTTAAAGTGTAGAATAAGATTTATAAGATAGAATAGAGAAGTTAAGATGGAATAGAGAAGTTAAAAAACATCCCTTACGTCAGCAGGTCTCACACCTTAGGGGCATAAGCCAATATTTGCTGTTATAGTTGTAAAATATTAAATAGATACATAAGCATTATAAAATTAAAGGTTAGCATAAATAATAGACATTTTTGTTTAGATCATTAAAGATTAAAGGTCAACTAAAAGGGTTTTGGATATCATATGTTGTTTTAAATTGTGACTTCAAACTTTATTATAAAGCTACAATCATCAAAACAGCTTGGTATTAGTACAGGAACAGGCATATAGATCAATGGAACAGAATTGAGATTCCAGAAGCAAAACCTCAATTTCTCAACCAACTCATCTTCAACAAAGCCTCCACCACCTACCACTGGGGAGAGGAGAACCTATTCAGTAAATGGTGCTGGGAAAACTGGCTGACCACACGCAGAAGTTTGAAACAGGACCCCTATCTATCCCCACACACACAAATTAACTCTAAATGGATCAGAGACCTAAATGTAAAACCTCAAACCATAAGAACCTTAGAAAAGGAAGGAATAGCAAGAACCTGGAAACAACCATGCTGCCCATCAAAAGAGGACTGGATTAAAAAAATGTGGTACATATACACGATGGAATACTACGCAGCCATGAAAAAGAACAAAATCATGAACTTCGCAGCAACCTGGATGGAACTAGAGTCTATAATACTGAGTGACCTCTCACAGAAACAAAGATCCAAGTATCACATGTTCTCACTCATATAATGGACCTTGAACATCCAATGTAATAATATAAGAAAATGACTGATGGTACTGTGAAACTCTGGGGGGGTGGGATTAACAGTAGCAAATATCTGTCTGGGGATGGGAAAACACCTCTTATCAACAGGGTGCCTGAATGAAACATAATTATACACCTAACCCTTAACTGTACCCCACAAAATCATAATAAAAATATTGATTAATAAAAAAAATTGTAACTAGTTGAAAAAATATATGTGTAATGTTAAGATTATGCCAAAAAGAGCATTATAAATATAGCCTCATGAGCAATAAAGTTTTGCAGTGATTGCCATCCTCATCGAAGGTGTGTGGTCTCTGTCTATCGCTGCTTCTCTCACCTCCCCTTCAGGCCTGACCCCACTGGAGCAGGACTCCGACACTGTCTCTTGCTTTTTTTTCACAACTCAGCTGAAATCATTTAACATTAGGACTTTGTCTTCAATAGGACATATTGATTGTACCATCATATCTCAAGAGACACACCTCCACATACACAAGTCACTCCATACCTTAAAATAATTTTCACTGTAGAGAAACATCAATGAGTGTGTATTTGTTCCTCTTATCTGGTGCTGCACACTCAACTCTGTTCAGCAAATATTGATCAGCATGCTTGGAATTGGTTAAGAATATGAATAAAGTTAATCGATCTATCAGCTGGAAAATCCATGAAAATAATCCAAACAAAATATAAATCTACTGGTTAAATTAGCACATTCATAATATGTTCGTAAGATAGGAGCATGGTGGAAAGACATGAAAAAATAAGCAGATGAACCAAAATGGACTTTTCTTGCAAATGTGTATATGCCAGAGTCGGGCGGTATCATTATTTAAGGTTATCCTTCATAAGATGAGTGTGATTAAGAGTCCCTGAAAATAGTTTCCAATTGCTCAACAATAGTTATTTTCAAATACAAACAGCAAGCTGATTACATGGATATTACCCAAAGTCATATAGAAAAAATAAATCCTATTTTTCTTGTGACATGTTTATACATTCTAGCAACAGCTTTTTTGAATGTGAATAGGTTTGTACAAATACAAAAATATTTAAATACAAAAATATAGACTATCTTATGATCATTGAAAAGTCTGACGCAAAATACTTGTTATCCATGCTTTTATCTCTAAACCCTTTTCATATTGACATATGTGGCTTCTATCTCTGCTAGTTATTTTCACATTATTTTTACTTGCATATATTACTATTAGTATGACACATGATATGCCAGGATTTTTATTTGGATTCTTCCATTTTTAGTTATTTTGACCTCTGTGGACAGATCCACAGAGAGAATGAACCATGCATCAATGTGAATCGTTTTTCGCTGAAGATTTTGAATGGATTCCAACTTGGCAAACTATATTTCCACAGATGTGTGCACCCTATGTCTGAGATAAGCATGTTTTCAAGTTATCTCATTTGAACCTGCAGGTAAGATAAATATACTTCTAAAAACATTAGAGATGTTGGAACAATAAGTAGCATATCTTTTAGTAAAATATCTACTACTGGCAACGCCGCTAATCTTCCAAATATGAGTACTTAACTTCCATGACCATAGCGTTCATTGTAAAACTCTGTGATGAGGATCCTTTGATCCAAGGTCGTGTCAAACTTACCTGCTATTTTTTTTTAACTGGTGGTCCTTAATTTTTGGGGGGATGGGTTGATAAGAAAATAATATTATCTATCTGAATACATCTAGGATTCATTCAAACGTTTTGTCTAGTAATTAAAAGAAGAAAGAATATCTCACATTTGCAAAAATCAAGGTTTTTAAAGCTAGGTTATTTGCTGTCTTTTACATGTTTAAAGTGACAGTCCTACATTAAACGCTCTAGTTAAATTTCAATTAAATTTGGTACAGAAGGAAAATTCACACTAGTGATGTTAAACGTTCTCAGGAAAAAAAAACTTTTTAATTCATTTTTTAAAGCAGATGTTTGTCTTGGCTAAGAAGGAGGATACCAGGAAAATACCCTTTTCTTCCCCTTCCTGCCCTAGTCTAGGAGCTATCTATAGGTTTTATAAAATATGTATTTTTTTCAAGTTATTAAAAAAATTAAACAGTGATGCTGTTGATTTTATGTGGCATCATTGATATTTTATTTCTAACTTGTGCTCTTATCTTCTTCCATGTTATGCTCTTTGAATCTAACTCAGCTGTTCCTGTTAGAGATGACCACATTTTAAAACTATTAATAAGAACCCGAGGCCCTCCTGCCCCCAAAAAATCTCACTCAAAAATGAAATTTGATGTAATTCCACTTATTTAGGGGGAAAAAAAACCTCAACTATTTTCTCCCCCAAGCACATGCTGTGCTTTCTTACTTCTGCACCTTCCTACAGGCAACTCTGTAGAAAACTCTTAATCCTTTGTCTCCCTTTAAAGGCCTTCCATCACTCAAGATTCATCTTCTCTGGGCCACACTCTCTGAAAACATTCTGAACTCGTGAATGTTCCCCCCTCATCTCTGTGCTCCCTTGACATTTTGCCCCTGTGATTTTTATCATCCATACATAATTATTTCTAAGTGTTAGATTATTACACTAAACTAGGTATCTCTGAAAGGAAGGATTAATCAACTATTAATTATTATATTTTTATTCTAAAATCATTTATCACAGAGGTGGCATGCTAATGTCAACATAGTCTAAATTCTGCCTATAGGAATTTTTTTCATGCCTGCACAATATTTCACACATTTTGGAAATTCTATATGAAAAATCATATTTCCAGATTCTCTTGAAAATTGAATATTGTATGACACTACACTTTCATTCTCACATGACAACATTAGGTTAGAATTGAATCATGGCTTTCCTTTTTGGGTATGGTCTATGTCTCCAGTTTACCTCAGACTTCACATTCAAGGCTGTCTTATATCTTGCTTACTTTACCAGTAACACTACATACTGTTAGAGATATGTGTTAAGAGATTCCTGGCCTATTCAAAATAACCATTAAAACTGCTTAGAAGATATATGAAAAAATAATGCACACTGATAATAACAGGTACTGAGTTTCATAACACAGAACACTGTGGAAGTCAGGCTGGATCCAGGTCTAAAAGGGGAAAATGTAGGTAGTAATGGGCACAAACAGAAAGTGGTAGAAGGCGATTAGACCCTCAAAGGAAGGTTGAGGATCACAGAACACAGAATAGGAAATGACAAAGATTAATTTCACTTTCTTTACAGCTTTGCTTTAGGGCAGAATTAGTCATAATATTTAGAACTAAACCAATAAAGCACCCATTAAAACATCCAGTGTTGTAGAAGAAAAGATTTGTGGAATAGTGCCATATAATCTTCCTGGTATTCATTTCTAAGAGGTATTCCAGTTCTTACAGTATTTTGACTTTTCCTCATCTCATTTCATATTTTTCTGCACCTGATAATTTTAAATCATGAATTCTAATGATTGCTACTGCTGAATTTTAGTGGACTCTTTTTTTTTCCAAAATCCTCAGACATGATAGTCTTGTGGATTGTGTGTATGTATGTGTGTGCGTTTTTTACAGGAAAATTAGAATAAAGGGAGAATACAAAATGAGGAATGATAGAGAGATATAAATGGAGAAGTGATAAATGCTTAATTAAAAGTTGAGGTTCAAACCAGTTACTAAATCTAAAACATATATTTTAAATAGTGACTAATGTGGTCACTTTCAATTAGTGTTTCCTTCATCCTGTAAATGAGGCAAACAGAACTGATTGCCTCAAAATCTTGAACTGTGAATGTCCATGCTGTTCATGTTCCTCCATGTAGTTTTAAGTGGGGATTGATAGTAAGGAAATGGTCTTTGCAACTGGTGAGGTAATAGTACCACATTCTAAGTAATACAGGTGACTATGACAGTAGTAGCAGAAAATCAAGGGAAGAGGAAATTGTAACATCCAAGAGAGGAGCAGGTTCTTGCCTGTGTTTCCACATAATTTTTATAAAATTTTGATGGATAATCAGTTATTACATACGTATCTTTCTTATCAATGTGCTAAGTACTTCGGGATATGTGGAAACAGAATCTCTGTTCTTGACTAGCTTAATTTTAGAAACGAGATTACTTGTGTTAAATATATATATATACACATACACATGTAGCCTAAAATATATAAAGACACGTATATATGTAAATATATATACTATGCTTATGTAAATATATATAAATATGCATATGCATAAAATATACATAAATATACATGTATCTTTATATTTTAGGCTGTGTTACCTAACCCCACACCTACAGCACTGCAGTTGTTACTATAAATTGAAATAGTATTATGTGCAAGGTAAAGTGCCATGCATTTTGCTTCATGCATCAATTTTTGTCATCATATGCCATTTGGAGGTATCCTATTAAGAGGTTCATATAGAAAAGAAGTTCCCTTTAATTCCTATTTTACTGAAATGTTGTTTTAAAATCACAAATAAATGTTAAATTTTACTAAAATATATTCTAAACACTGGCAAAAATTCATAGAAAAGGTAATCAAATCACACATAAGAAATTATACTGCTATATAAAATTCCCTAGCTTGGGGACTAATTGCCTAACCAGAGACCTATGTGCTCATTGATGCTCCTTACATATGAGACACACTGATATTGATGCATAAAGAGTTACATACCTTCTCTAGTGCTCCCCCTCTTTCCCTTTCTTTTTCTCCAAATATAATGCTTTATTTCTAACTGAGCTCTAGCAAATAAGCTTTCCTTAAGAAGATATTGCAAATGAAAGCTGTAAGTTATTATAAAAAGCAATTACATATGTGTTTTGATAATAAGCAGAATCACTGTGTTTGTAGTCAACCTTTTCTTAATGCAGTTCTCATTTGATTTCTAGACATAGTGGTGTGCATCTCCTCAGTCCATGCCGGCTGCTTAATCTCATTGAGCATTTATGTAACACTTCATTCCTCAGCATTCTGAAGTGCTGAATAAATAAAGCAAAGCAATAAGGTTATAATGCAAATGGGTTCTATTAACAAACTGCAAGGATGTTTGAACAATCAAATGAACAATAATGGATTATAACGATTTCATAACAATATGTTAAACAAATAACTCTAGTTTTAAGTATCTATGGGATAAAATATTGGAAAAAGAAAAACAAACCTGAAATGAATGAATGGCTTTAGATTTGCTGAATCCCAGTACTTGTTAATATTAGTGTGGTTTCAGACCTTGCCTTCCCATCTCTTTCACTTACCCACTCCTAACAGGGATTAGCTGCTCAAATATAAAGATTCAGCTTTACTTCCAATTCTTGGAACTAATCCTAGTTTAAGTTAAAAGTGAAGAAAGAATGTTTAGCGCCACATGTAGTGGCCCATCACTGAGGTTATTCATCTAACAACCAAGTACTGGACAATAAAAATGACTGAAAAATGACACTTGCACTTAAGGTACTCATCCTTTGGAGAAAGGAAAAGTAGTAATGGCGTAATCACAATTCAGAGTGACTCATGTTGTAATAGCTGTTCATACAAAGTGATGTGATCAAGAGAAAGAGTTAGGGACTTATACAGAAACTGATAAGGGCTTCTTGAATGGTATAAGAGTTATCCAGGAGAAGAGAGGATTTTAGTTCAGGAAAAATTGTGAGCAATATGCATAGGCAAAGGAGAATACAATAATCATATTCGTTTTAGAAAAGAAAAACTGGAGGTAGTTTGGAAGATAAATTAAAATAAGATGAGATTGGTGACAGAGAAACCTATAAAGGAGTATTTCAAGAGTCTAGACAAAAGATGATGATGGTTAAAATCTAGTCAATGGGTTGGACATGGAGAAGGATAATTGTTAGAGAACAAATGTGTTCAAGCAGAAGAAGGTACTTGATGAATTGAATGTCGGGCACATGGGAGAAGTAGGAGTCAAAATTGATTTGAAATGGCTAACATGTTAGGTTGAATTGCAATGTTCTTATTACTGAGAAATAAAATTTTAAAAAAGACATGCTTGATAGAGAATTTGGTTTTGAATATGGTAGGTAAGAGTGCCTGAAAATAACCTGGTGCCTGACTAATAGGTGAAGATACTCAATAGAAGGCTAAAAATATGAAAGATAGGGATCAAAGGTAACCTGTTGAGAATAATTAGTGTCATTATTCATGTCAAAATGCCAGACTTTGTTGTTTGCAAGCAGAGTATAACTTTATTCTTTCTTTTCACTGTCTTTTAAAACTACCTTTCCTACCCCTTGGATCAAATCTCCAATAGATCCTTCTCTATGTCATTCCTTGACAATAAAAAAAGTATTTGCCATTTGACATTTTTTTCAAAATAATTTCAGTCCCACCTTAAAGTTTTCTTCCTCCTTCCTGCCCTGCCCCAAGACTGAAGGGAGAGAAGGAAGAAGAGATGAAAGTTGATTTCAAAAACGTGGAAGTGTTCTACAATGACATATGCTCATGATGAGGACTGAAGTAAGCCATTGGATATGAGAATTAGCAGGGTATCGGTGATAGTAGTGAGCACAGTTAAAGTTAGATTTTGATAAATTGAAACGTTTGGAGAAAAGAACAAAAAAAGTTGGAAGTAGTTCAAGAGGAAGTCATGGCTACATGAAAAGTATTGTTTATTTGATTTGGAATGCGGAAGTACAGAGTATATTTGGAGGTTCTATCACCCTCACATAGGTCGATTGTGTTCACTCCTGACTCCAAAGAAAAGTTTACATCTGGTGCCTCAGATTACATAACTATGCTTGATCTATATTTCATTTTTTTCCCTCATACCTGTGATCACAAAAAGGTATGAGGTGAACTTGCTAGTGATTAAGATTTTGTTCCCGATGTAGTTGCCTAAGTATCACCTGACTCACTGTTGCCCTCATGATCTCTGGCCTCCTATTAGGATACTGTCTTACTTTATCATGAGACTTCCATTATTACTCATTTTTTGCCTAGACAATCCTACATATTGTCAAACATTTTGACACTGGGCTTTGGGAGTAGAGTAGGTCAGTGTCACTTGTGCCAGCTTACTTTATTTCAGTCTTTTCCTATCTTTTTAGAACTGCTAAAGGAAGAAGCTAGATCTAAAGATAGTGGTCACTGTCATGCTCAGCAGATATTCCAAAGTCACATCAAAGTGAATATTGAAAACCTCATGTCTAGATATCTGTTATCCTTCAGCAGCTAAACCAAGCCCAATGCACCCTTGAAAACATCTCTGACTTCCAAATTCATAGTTATTTCCTAATGTGTTAGAAAAAAATTGTTATGTTTTAAAATCCTCACTTAACCCAGATCAAAAGGGGCATTATCTAATTGAAATAAATTTTCTTCTACTTTACAAGCATAACTACCTTTGGGTAAAACCAAAACATGTTGTTATCATTAATTACTACAAAATAAGGGAAAAAAGACATAAAAATTCAGCACCACCATTTTGTGCTTTAGTTAGTTGTTTAAAAAAGGCTGCTAGATTGAAAACAGATCTATAAATAGAGTAAAATATGAACTTTTTTCCCTTTGGTAAATACTAATGGAAATAAAATGGATGATAAGGCTGGTATTTTTGTTTGTTTGTTTTTGTTTTTACTAAATATCAGGCACCTAATGGAATTCAGCATCATTTATAATTCTGTCATCTGTGAGTTCTGAGCAGGGCTATTGCCCCTGATAAGTCTCCTTCAGCTTTATGATTTTCCAACAGACATGCCATATTGCAAAAAAAAGAGTTTTCTTCTTAATTGTAGACATAATTAAGGATAATAGTGAGCTGTAAAGCAGTTTGAGGTTTGGATTACTAGATACTTGTTACAACATATTGCTGTTTTATTTTTCTATCCTCTCACACACTAGGATCCTAGACAAATGACTTGTCTATGAAAGTATTTAAAATGTTCAGGCTTACTTATGTGTTCATGACACACCCCAAAGATGCTCATTTAGAAAGTAGATTGATTTATACAGATATTCTTATTCCAAATATTGCTAAGAACACTTCTGGGGTTCTTAGTCTTGTTCATTCTTTACACATTGAGATACTTCAGCTACACTTTCTTTTTATAGCTTATAGTAGGTTATCTAGGATTATATAAAAATGGTGAATTATATAAACTTATATTCTAATATTGATCAATATTTGGCTGAACTTAGTTTTTCTGTGAAGTTAAATAATGTATGCTAAATGAGGTAGAATAAATCAACAAATATTTTTTCAAATAAACAGAATGCTTTTTTAAGTTTGTTTCTTTGAATTTTTAAAATTATCAGTTACTTTGCAAAATTAAGTTGCAAAAATGTCAGGAAAAAACCACATGAAATTTACATTTCAAAAATCATTCATCAAAAGATTAAAACAATACCCCATCTATCATCATACACAAAAATCACCTCTAAATGAATCAAAGACATAAATGTAAAACCTCAAGTATAAAAACCTTAAAAAATGCAGGAGACACCCTTATGGAAATCGTAACTGACAACCAATTCCTGATCAAAACCCCAGATGCCCATGTCATAAGAGATAAGATAGACAAGTAGGACCTCAGCAAACTGAAAAGTTTCTTCAAAACAAAAGAAACCATTAAAAAAGCAGGGAGACAACCCACAGAATAGGGGGAAAAATTTGCCAACTGTATACCTGACAAAAGCCTAACATCTAGAATCTATAAGGAACTCAAATGTGCCTAAAAAAGAAAAACAAGCAGCCCTATTACAAAGTGGGCAAAAGATATGAACAGACACTTCTCAAAAGAAGACATATGAGCAGGCAACAGATACATGAAAAAATGTGTAGCCTCATTAATCAAGAAAGAAATGCAAATTAAAACCATACTGAGATACCATCTAACTCCAGTCTGGATGGTCATCATCAATAATTCAAAAAACAACAGATTCTCGAGAGGATGTGGGGAAAGGGAACACTTCTATATTGTTGATGGGAGTGTAAACTACTACAGCCTCTGTGGAAAACAGTGTGGCACTTCCTAAAAGATCTTAAAATTGACCTCCCTATGACCCCGCAATCCCCCTACTGGAAATCTACCCAGAGGAACTCAAATCACTCTATGAAAAAGATACCCACTCACACATGTTTATCGCAGCATTATTCACAATAGCAAAAACATGGAACCAACCATGCTGCTCATCGAAAGAAGACTGGATAAAAAAAATGTGGTACATATACATGATGAAATATTGTGCAGCCATTAAGCAAGACAAAATTGTTAACTTCGCAGCAACTTGGATGGATTTAGAGTCTATAATACTCAGTGATCTATCACAGAAACAAAGAACTGAGTATCACATGTTCTCACTTATAAGAGGACCCTGAACAATTTTCATAATACTATAAGAAAGAGATTGGCAGTAGTGGGAAACTGCCAGGGGATAGGGTGGCACACTTCATCAATAAGTGTACCTGATCTCAAGCCAGATGAAGTGGGAACTAAAGTGAGGCCCAAACTTTACCTGTGCAATGGCCATTTGTATACCTAACTGAATTGTATCCTATCTTTAAAATTTAAACTAAAAATTCTATCAGCATTCTCCAAACACTTATTCTGTCCAAGGCATTATTCTAAACACCAAATTGTGGCTTCTGATTTAGAAGAGAGAAGTAAAAATAATTGCAACATAGTGAGGATATGTATGGCATTCTCAGTATTTTGCCCAATATTCATTTCCTTCTTTCTTTACAACAGAGCCTGATTTTTGTTTGTTGGAGCAGCTATATACTTTCTCAATCTCTTTTTCAGATAGCTGTGACTGTGTGACATAATTCTGAATAGAGAAAGGCGAGAGAAGGAAAGGAAGAGGAAAAGGAAGAAGAGGAGAATGGGAAAATAAACAGGAGGAAGAGAAAGGAGGAAGGAAGAAGGAAAAGAAAGCAAAAGTCTGCTGAGTCAAGGATACAGGATAACCAGACCACATTGGTGGGTTCATATTTAGCTTCTTGTTTGAAATTTTATTATTCATTTTGGGAAGTAAAAGTAATTCAAGCCATAGAAACATTAATTTTATTGCATATACTCAGTCATCCTGGCAAGCTTTTGGAAAACTAGAAGAGCCAAGACAAAATATCTTAGTCTCAAAGGAACTAAGTGACAGCCATATTAGTGGCAAGAAATTATGCCAACCCACTCATAACTACGGGCAAGAGTATGAAGGAATGACAGAGGTACACCAAAAGCCAGGCACATGATAGTTTCTGGGGGAATAGAAGAATACCATGATCATGTCCCAATTCTATGTCATACCCCAATTTTACTTTACTGGGCTTTTTTACTTGCAAATTTTAGTTCAAAAAAACAAAAGCAGATTCACTCAGAAAACCGTGGTGACCCAAGGAGTCAGAGACTGAACAGCCCTGTGAGAAATAATTGCCAGTCCAGTATGAGCTGTGAATGCAGATCACAAGAGTGACTTTAACAAGTATGTTAGAATTTCTTCATCAAAATGGACATCATTTCCTTCAAAGTTGTCATTTTGGGGGGATTCATCCCAAAAGAACTTTCATTGTTCTAAAAATCTGTGGAATTTATCTTTAGAAATATTTTTCAGAACATACTGAATACTTCTAGATTGCTTCAGGATGAGTACCTACTTGTCTTTAGAGGTGAGTTTGGCTTATGGAGGTGACCAAATACATGGCGAAGCCTGAGTTTTAGCTTGGGTAATCAAGATAATGAATATGCTTGTTGTTGATTGATTTGTGCAAATGAAGATATAAAAATAAGACAATACAAATAAAATTTTTGAGTATCTCCACTCTGAAGGGGAATCTCATATGTAAAGCAATAATTTACTCATATACTGTAGAGCATGCATGTTAGCAAACCTTAAAATTACAGTAGTCAATAACAAGTTTGAATAAGGCAATATCTGTGAACAAGTCAATACCTTCCTGAATAAATAATATGTTGTGTCACCCAACAAGGATAAGATCTTTCACAAAGGTGGCTCATTTTTATTCTACACATTTAAAATATGATGACTAGAAATACTTTAAAAATTCTCTATTCTCCAATTAATTACTTCTAAGCTCTTCAAGAATAAATCAATTACTTAAGTACTTAGTAAACTGATTTTTGCTTCATGCATTATCTGTGATTTTCAGGAAAGGCTGAAAGTTAATTTTATTTATTTAGTCATTTTTATTTATTTATTTATCCAATAAGTTGCAGGGTTTTTTGTTTTGTTTTGTTTTAAATATGTGGGGTACAATTCAGGGTTAGGCATACAAATGTTCATTATGCAGGTACCCTTGTTGATGAGGTGTGCCCCCACTCCCCTGGCAGTTTGCCAATACTGCCAATCCTGCCCCCATCCTCCCCTGGCAGTTTCCCACTATTGTCAATCCCTTTTCTATGGTATTAAAATAGTTGTTCAAGATCCACTTATGAATGAGCACATGTGATACTCAGTTCTTTTTTTCTGTGATAGATTACTTAGTATTATAGCCTCTAAATCCATCCAAGTTGCTGCAAAGTTCATAAATTTTTCCTTCTTTATGGCTGCATAATATTCCATTGTGCATATGTATCATATTTTTTCATCTAGTCCTCTTATGATGGGCAGCACAGTTGGTTCCATGTTTTTGCTATTGTGAATAATGGTGTAATAAACATGTGTGAGCAGGTATCTTTTTCATAGAGTGATTTGAGTTCCTCTGGGTATATTCCCAGTAGGGGGATTGCAGGGTCATATGGGAGGTTGATTTTTAGATCTTTTAGGAATCACCACACTGTTTTCCACAGAGGTTGTACCAGTTTACACTTCCACCGACAGTGTAGAAGCGTTCCCTTTTCCCCACATCCTCTCCAGCATCTGTTGTTTTTTGAGTTATTAGTGATAGCCATCCCCACTAGAGTTAGGTGGCATCTCAGTGTGGTTTTAATTTGCATTTCTTTGATGACTAGTGGGGGAGGCTGAGCATTTTTTCATCTATCTGTTGGCTGCTCATATGTCTTCTTCTTTTTGGCACATTTGAGTTTCTTGTTTATCCTAGATGGTAGGCCTTTGTCAGAGATAGAGTTGGTAAATATTATTTTCCAGTCTGTGTCTATCTCCCTGCTCTCTCATCGATTTCTTCGACTTTGCAGAAGTTTGTCAGTTTGATGGAGTCCCACTTGTCTATGTTATTTATCTCTTATGGCATGGGCACTTGGGGTTTTGATACATGTTTCCAGTTCCAGTTTCCATAAGGGTGTCTCCTGCATTTTCTAATGTTCTTATAGTTTAAGGTTTTACATGTAGGTATTTGATTCATTTAGAGTTGATTTTTGCATATGGTGGTAGGTAGGGGTCTTTTTTTAAACTTCTGCATGTGGTCAGCCAGTTTTCCCAGCACAATTTACTAAATAGGTTCTCCTCTCCCCAGTGGTTGGTGGTGAAGGTTTTGTCAAAGATGAGTTGGTTGAAAAATTGAAGTTTGCTTCTGTAATTTCTATCCTGTTCCATTGGTACATTCCAGTTCTAGTACCAATACCAGACTGTTTTGATTATTGTAGCTTTATAATACAGCTTAAAATCTGGGATCGTGATACCTCCCACTTTTTTTTTTCCTGAGGATAGTTTTTGCTATTTGTGATTATGTTTCCATATGAGTTTCTGTATTGTCGTTTCTAGCTCTGAGAAGAATGCTTCTGGCAATTTAATGGGTATTCCGTTAAATCTGTAAATTGCCTTGAGTAGGATAGACATCTTAACAATGTTGATTCTTCCAATCCATGAGCATGGAATATTTTTCCATTTGTTTGTGTCATCTTTGATTTCTTTGAGCAGTGTTTTGTAGTTTTCTTTGTAAAGGTCTTTCATCTCTCTGGTTAGGAGGATGTCAAGGTATTTTCCGTTTTTTTGTGGCTGTTGTGAATAGTATTGTGCTTTTTATTTGGGTTTCTGTTTGTTTGTTGTTGATGTATAGGAATGTGACCGTCTTTTGCACATTTATTTTATACTATGAGACTTTACCGGGATATAAAAGTCCTTTATCAATGCAAGGGGGTTTATGACAGATTCTCTTGGGTTTTCAAGATATAGAATTATGTTGTCTGCAAAGAGGGATAACTTAACTTCCTATTTTCCTACTTGGATACCCCTGATTTCCTTCTCTTGTCTGATTGCTCTAGCTAGGACTTCCAGTACTATGTTGAAAGGTAGGGGTGGAAGTGGGTATCCTTGTCTTATTCCAGTTTTCATGGAAAATGGCTCCAATTTCTTTCCTTTTAGCAGTATGTTGGCTGTGGGTTTCTCGTAGATGACTCTTACTATTTTGAGGTATGTTTTGTCTATGCCTAGATATTCAAGGGTTTTAACAACAGGGGCGCTGGATTTTATCAAAAGCTTTTTTCGTGTCTAATGATATAATCTGATATATAATTAGACTAATTATATAGTCTAATGAAGTTTTTTTCTTCACATCTGTTGATGTATTAATTATGTTTATGTTCTTGTGGATGTTGAGCCAGTCCTGCATCCTGGGATGAAGACTACCTACTTGGTCATGGTAGATAATTTTTAAGATGTGTTGTTGGAGCCAGTTTGCTGGGATCTTGTTGAGAATTTTGGCATCTATGTTCACCAAAGATATTGGCCTCTAGTTCTCTTTCTTGTTTGGATCTTTACCAAGTTTGGGTATCCATGTGATGTTACCTTCATAAAATGATTTGGGGAGAGTTCCGTCTTTCTTGATTGTCTGGAGTTCTTTCAATAGGATTGGTATTAGGTATTAAAAAGCTTTAACTCTTGAATAAACAAGGTACCAGAGAAAAAAGACTTTCTTGGATTGTCTAGCATCTAAAATGTAGAAATTTCCATCCCTGTACACAACAAATACTTCATTTTTTATGTATGAATATCAAGAATTTTTCTCCACAGAGCTTTTCCAGAGAGAAGGTAACATTTTTCTCCCTAACACTAACTTCAGTTGATTCCCTTACAGAAATAGAAACTGCTGTCCTCCATTCTCCATCCCTTATTCCTCCTGCAAGTGTTGGAACCTTGAAAGGAACTCAATGGTTTCTAGTTAGTAATGTCAATAGCTACAATACATTGAATACTTACTAAGTGCCATGCTGTAGCTATTAAGTCTCACAACCAATCTGAAAGATTGAAAATATGAATTGTCCCCATTTTTCAAATGGGAAGGTAGGTATAGTTATAAAGTTATTAGAGACATAGTCTGGATTTTAACTCAAGACCTCTTGGGTCTGAAGTTGTGTGATAGACAAGGGAGTCTAAAATCTTAGGCTGGACTTTGTGGTTCAGTCTGTAATCCCAACACTTTGGGAGGCTGAGACGAGTAGATTGCCTGAGCCTGCAGGTTTGAGACCAGCCCTGGCAACTTGGAGCTACTCGCCTCTACAATAAATAAAATAGCAGAGTGTAAAAACATCTTACTCTGGTAGTGATAATTTGAATATTTTGTCCTTAATCCCATGTCAAAATAATGATCAGATGGCATTCTTCCGGGTCTTATGTGGACTTGCAATTAAAAATGCAAAAGAAGTTGGGGATGGAAAATTGACATAAAATTGTAGAGTAGAAAAACAACAGACAACCAATATCCCACCCCTCCTGAGTTATCTACTGACTCCACAGTGCCAGTGAAAGACTTTTACCACTCTTCTTAGCTTTCTGTTACGAAATGATCTTAGATTAAAAGAATCAAAGTTACCTCAAGTTACTTGAGTTATAATATATTAGCACTCAGAGGACAACAAAGTACATGGAAACAGAGATCTCATAGGATTTATAAAACACTAAATGCCATGCAGCCTGTCCTCATGACATGAGCTACATTCAAAAGGGCCTCATCATCTTTACCTTTACTTTGCCATTAGCTCTATTCAAGCTATTCTCTTTTTGCGCTCTCTTTTACCAATTTGAAAGATTTCTTTTTCTACTATGTTTTGTTTTTCTGTAATTCAAAATTTAGTTAAAAAATAACTCTCCTTTCTAATATTAGTTATTGAGGATCCATCTTGTCCCTGAGTCCTTTTCTAACTTCCTGTTTTTAATACCCTCAAAATTCTCCCTTTTTAAATTTTTTTAAAAACTCAAATATTTTCGTGAAATAACCTGATAATAAGAGTTCTGTGCCATGAAAAGTCGTAGGTGCTGTCCAAACTGTGTGAGTTGGCTCTTTGGGGGTAAGGTGTTCACGTTGCCTCCAAACAGCTATGCCAACATGGGTTTAGAGTACCTTAGTAACAAACATGGCCACCTGCCATAAAGCACTTTCAATCATTAGGTGATGTTGGCCTGATAAATATTTTTATTGTTGTGGCTAGTATACTCCTATCCTCTTTCCTTTCCTTCATACTCCTGTCCTTATCATCACTCCTTAGACTCACTGAAGTCCTTTACCTGACCTCTTCGTTGCCCATCTTATTTCCTTCACATATCCTTAGAGAAAAAGTTGCTGCTTTATAGATTTGGTGTATAATGAAATATATGATATTTTATTTTTACAGTATTTTTTCTACCCTACTTCTTATTTTCTTTCTACATATATAGCCATTTCTACTCAATATTCTTTGCTGGGTCATTTTCTCTTATTGACCTCAAAAGTTGGAAGTGTCTGTGAAATCACGTACAAATATTTTAACTTTCTTCCCTTAAAGACAAAAAAGATTGCTCTTTCCTCCTCACTTGTAATATGGTATAATCAAGTGACTTGCTTTGGGCCATTGAGATTGAGTGCAAGGAACATGCATTGCAGACGGAAGTTTTCAGAGCTTGAGCATGCTTGATCACATTCTCTTTCCTTCTGCCATGGTCATCAGCCAAGGCTTTACATGGGTGGCTCCTCTATAACTGGGGTCTTAAAGTAAAGACAAAGAGGAAATACATTCCAGTCAACCCATTCTGAATATGTAGAATGAATGAGAATTAAGAGGGTATTTCTTACTGCTTTATAACCAAGCTGATACTGACTGATAAAGAGACACAGGGCTCAGTTCTCATGTCCTTCTTCCTCTGTTTGGAATTTACTCATTTAATGTTATCACCAAGTCTTGCCTCATGTTTTTAAATGTCATCTAGATGTTGGTGATGCGCAACACGTTTAGCTGTGACTTCTCCCTTCTCCCTTAAATCTTATTTGACTACTCATTAGCTTACTCAACATCTCCACTCAAATTTAATATGCCTTGTAAATCTCTAATTCCTAATTCTACATCTTCAAATAGAGGGTTATGTTTCACCCACGTTACCTGGCCAAAAAACTAGGAGTCATTTTTAATAACTCTCTCACACACATAATTCCACATTCATTTTATTAACAAGTTCTGTTGACTTGAGTTTCAAATTATAATTGAATCTGACCAATTCTTACCACCTCCATAGCTATCAATTATCTCTTGGTAGATTATTGTAATAACTTTTAGCCCTAACTTTCTGCTTCCTCTCTGGCTTCTCCCCACCTAATTCAACCACAGAGGTATTTTTTAAAATGTAAGTTAGATCATTCTCTTGCTGAAAACTCTTCCATCACATTTGATTAATATCCAAGATCTTGGACCTACCCACCTCCTTAATGCTATTTCCTGTATTATTCTTCCATCTTGCTTTATTCCAACTGTACTTGTTTCTTCTTGTTCCACAAACATAAAACATGGTCCTGTCTCGGAGTCATTATTGCTTCCTCAGCCTATGACATACATTTTTATAGGTTAGCAAAGTTCAGTTTTGTCTTTCACTGAGGTTCTTGTTCAGAAAAAAACATAAACAAACAAAAAAATCTTCTCTGGTTATGCTATTGTGGCCGATATAAAAATGTGTCACCCAGACGCCATTTCAGGGAAGGACATGTGGCTGAATTGTTGGAAATTCAATCACCAGACTGCTGATTGGCAGGTGATCTGGCAACCTCTTCAAGGTTTGCCTGTTTTGTAGAAATGGTTCACTCGAGGCCACACCCTTCTGACTAAGGCAGAGATGGAAATATCTGGTGGTTTTCAACCTACCTGGACATTCTTGTGACTAGTGCCTGCTCCAGAGCTCCTTGATGACCTGTCTGAGGGTTTGTCTGCATCACAGTTTGACTCCATTCACTGTTCTTTTCTTCTTTTTCTTAAACTATCTTATCTTAAACTCTGTCTCCTGTTACTTTGTATCCTTCTTATCTGCTATATATTTTTTCATAGCAATTAAGGCAAGTTATATTTTTGCATGTTCATGTATAGCCTTGTGTGGGCAAGGACTCATTCCTATTGCTCATTGCTGTATTCCAAGAATATGAAAACACTGCCTGGCACATAAAGGGAGTTCCATAATGCATGAGGACTAAAGGAATGAGGCCTTATCTGGGCTGGCCAGGAAAGCTAACCATCACTTTTAACATTCTCTTGCAGGAAAATATGGTCTGAATTGATATATATATTGCTGAAAATCTATTTGTAAAATTAGAGATGGCTAGTGTATACTGATTAAAACCCAAGTATTTTAAGAATTCAAAATACTTCTAGA
Organism: Cephalopachus bancanus; assembly: GCA_027257055.1. Classification (NCBI taxonomy): domain Eukaryota; kingdom Metazoa; phylum Chordata; class Mammalia; order Primates; family Tarsiidae; genus Cephalopachus; species Cephalopachus bancanus. The sequence goes on along the minus strand of JAPVLO010000024.1, from coordinate 5,849,486 downwards.
GGCTTACGTATTATGAAAAAAATGAGATGTTCTTTTCTTTCCTTCTGTAAATGATAAGTGCATCAGACCTTTGGCCATCCGGATCATTTTTGCATCATTAGTCATGATGGATGGTCTACTTACAAAGGCAATTATATTATGTATGATTTGGATCTTGATGGAAGAAGATAAATTAACTATAGGCTTATACAACATAACAGCTAGAATTACATTTGGGAAAGAGTTCCACCTTGAACAGCATCCAGACCAGTCAAATCACAATCAGGCTGATCTCTTTTATAACACACTCCGTAGTTAATGCTTTTATGTTTCCTAACTGCCTGTCCTAGGTGGATTTGATAACCCTGAGTCACCCAGAGTCTCTTGCCTTTAAATCAGAATGGATTCATTTACATCTTATTTGCATAACAAATCATCCTGTATACACTTAGATGAATACTAAGGCATGGCAACAGCAGCACTCTCATTAATTACTTATGCACAAATGATGCAGAATCTGGGGTGCTCAAATGCTGTTATTAAAATCCTTAACCTCAAAACCTGGAAGATAACATCATCATATAAGAATTCAACTTTCAAAAAAATCTTTAAAAGTCTATGTATTTTAAAGATTTTAATTTCTTGTGGCAGGCAGTTTCTCATAAAACAGTGTTCCTCTTCTCACTCCATTCATTTTCTTCCTTTCTTGTTCATTTTTGTGCTTTTCTTTGTTGCTCTCTCTCCTCTTCTGTTTCTTGGATTTTTCTCCTGCATCCGTCTTCACTTTTTTTTTTTTTTTTTTGAGTTAGGGTCTCACTCTGTCACCCAGACTGGAGTGCAGTGGCCCTCCCGGCCACCGGAGCCTCGACCTGCTGGGCTCCAGCGATCCTTCCGCCTCAGCCTTCCGAGTAGCCAGAATTACAGGCGCGTACTACCACGCCCGGCTAATTTTTTTATTTATTTATTGTAGAGATGAGGTCTCACCTGCCCAGGAGGGTCTCGAACCCGCAGGCTCAGGCAATCCACTCACCTCAGCCTCCCAAAGGCGCGGGATTACAGGCTGAGCCACCGAGCCCGGCTTCGTCTTCACTTTTTATCTGCAGTCCCTTCCTCCCTCTTATTCCTAATTTTTTCTTCCTGAATATGAATCACAAAGAGTAAAAGAGAGTGAAATTAATAAACAGGAGGAAATTGGTAGTGATGTAGTCATGTACATCTTTTTTTTGTAGAGTATGTGTTTCCTTAAGTGTATCATACTGTGCTCTTTGCAAAAGTTTGTTTATGTTTAAAATAACTATACTACCCATTTGGGGGAGTGTTTTGTAGAAAAAACAAAAATTCCTCAAGAAAGATTACAGTCATTTTTTTCTCTTATGAAAATTGTCTCAAAGGGCAGCAGTATATAATGAGAGGAAGGTCCAAGAATGAGGGAGAACAGAGATGGAGAAAATAAACTCATCCCAACCTTTGCCTGTATTTGTGCTATCATGTTTACTGTGAAGAAAACACAACTAAAACTACAATTTCAAAAATCTCCCAAATCTAAAACCTAATATGGAAACATAATTAGAATTAGTTTATCACTAATTTGTCTCTTCACCATGATTAAGGTTCTAGAAACATATAAATGAAAGAAAATTATAAACTTTCTACCCCTATACTCACAATTTACAAATGAGGAAACTAAGCCTGATGTTTAAAATATTTTAGTACATTGCCGAGCATGGTTACTTGTGCCCATAAACCCTTTGGGAGGCAGAGGTAGGAGGATTGCCTGAGCTCAGGGGTTTGAGAACAGCCTGGGCAACTTGGTGAGACCTCGTCATTACAATTTTTAAAAAAGCCAGGTGTGGTGGCACTTGCCTGTAGTGCCAACTACTTGGAAGGCTAAAGCTGAAGGATCATCTGAACCCAGCAGGTCAAGGTTGTAGTGGTCATGAGCGTGCTACTACACTGTGCTACTACACTCCAGCCTGGGTGACAAGGTAAAACTCTGACTCAAATAATAAAAAATAATAACTAACTAAATGTAAATACATTTTGATGCAAAGACCCCAAGCATTACCTCATCTGATCTACATATGCCATACAGTTTTCATAATTACACAATAGAGTAGAATGGTTAACAATATGGTTAATGGAACATTTCTGCTTTGGTTTGAATCTCAGCTCTGCCATTTACCGTTTGGGAGATAGTGGGGAAGTAAATTTACCTCTCTATACCACGATTTTCTTATTTATAAAACAGAGATAGCAGTTACCATATATGCCAATTTTGAAGATTGAATGATAAGTTATATTTTTGTAATAGTTATGATATTCCTGAAATTAGTTTGTGCTTTACAAGTTCAGCTATTACTATTACTCCCAAATCTTCTTCTATTAGTGCAACCTTTTAAAGGTGAATCCATCAAGGCAAAAAATTTGAAATTAACCTACTATCCTTCCTCCATGTCACCCCCCACTCACCATGTCCCATCACTCCGATGTTGCTCTGCCTGAGTCAAGCAATTCCTCTTTGATCACCAAAAGTATCTCCATTGATCTCCTGTATCTGAAGCTCCATATAGCTGAAAACAGTAGTTTTTAAAGAAAAAACTTGCTGTGCTACTCTTCTGATTCAGAAATAACAGCTAACATTTGCTGAGTAGCTCTGATAGACTCACACTACATGGCTCTACTTCTCTCAGCAACTCTGAAAGTTAAGTATTTTAACACCCATTTTATCGATGAGCGTACTGAGAGCCAGAAAGGTCAAGTTACACAAGGTTATATAACTAGTAAGTTTCAAAGTCAGATGTGGAGCTAAGCCTGCACACATCCACAACTTATGAGGTAGTCAACAAACATGCTGCTTTCCCACTGCCAACAAGATGAAAATGTAAGTAATTTGGCAAGCTCAAAAGGTCATTCTAGTCTGGCTCCTTACCTATCACCTCAGAATTATTTTTTCCTAAGGCCATCTAACATTTCTATTATACTGATTTAGCTCTGTAGGCACAGCTTGAATGAGTGAGGCATTCTTTCCCAGGGCTCTACCTTAGTTAATACACATACTATTTGACCTGGCGGAGACACTTCTTCTTCTCTGCTTTGTCTGCTCAAGTTTAGAAAGGCAGATCTGACCACTCCCGGGTCTATACCTGGTTTATGAACGGCTTCCCATGCTTTGTATCAGTATATAAACTGATTAATACATGGGTAGACAGACAGAGGGATTTATGTTAGAGTTATCAACTCTATTCTTATTTTGTCTCCATTTGAGGCAGGCATAGTTAGCATAGCACATAGCTTAGATGTCGTTATGCACATTTTCTTAGGTATGTCTAATTTACATAATTGAGGAACAGAATGGTCATGTTCCTGTGTCTTTATTATTGGTATATGACTTCCAGACAACTGGTCAGGCATATCAGACTTCACTACCTTGTAGATTAGAATGTGAAACTATCAGTGCTGTAAATCACAAAAACAATAGGATATTGTCCCAAAGTTTAAGAATATGGGTAGAAATACAAATATATCCAAATATATATCTATCTAAAATGCATAGTATCTGGCAATACACAAAAAATTATCAGAAGTCAAAAGAGGTAGGAAGAGACTTCCAACAAGATGGCGAAGGAGCAGGTTGATCCGTAAGACTCTCTGGGAGAGGGAGTGACCATAGGGATTCTTGCTCTCCCCTGGTGCCTCCTGCTGCCGCCACTGATAGCCTGCTCTTTGGTCAGTTGCATAGGTCTGAGGACTGGCAGAAAATGGCCCCACACACAGCTCTGTTTGCCGCTGCAGCCACTGGCCACGTTGACCTGTGGGCTGAAGGTCCTCGGTTCCACGCACTGCCCTGCTGGCTCATCAGATGCTGCTGCTGTTGCCTCCCGCAGTCGCTACCCTGCCGGGATTGGTTCCAGATTCCCGGGCTGTGGAGTTCTTTCCAAGCACCATACTGCTGAAGAGGCCGTGGCTTTCCACTGTTCCTTCCTGTGGCTGCTCCCTCCCTCTGCCCAAGGTGGCCCCTTATACCAGCCCAGGGAGCTCCGGGACCCCATGCCTCCTACACAGTTCCACCCAGCACGAGCCACCCACTGCCACATGGACCTGCAACTCCTGACTGTCCCACACTCCACATGCCCCAGTTCGACTTGGCGGGTGGGTTGGAGAACAGTTAGCCCTGAGATCACACAGAGACTGTGTTAACCCACCCAGCACGCTGCTCTACCTAGCTCTGCCTACCTCCAACTTGATATCTAAAGTAATAAAATCAAACTGGGAGAGACCAAAACCCCTTTCCCCTGCTAGATCAGACACAGGCCAAATTTGAATGACAAGCTTCTCAGGCAACAAGCTGACTGAGCTTAGATCTGATCAAATCTGCCCTGACAGCAGGCCTGGGGGATCAGATCCTAGCAGTGAATAACCCTACCAGCCTGAAATGAAAACTAGAGATCAGGGCTGAAAGGAAACTGGACTCACAGGAATGATCTAAGAGCAGGCTTGGTTCCCTTGTTTTTATTTTTTCTATTTGTATGTTTGTTTTACTTACCCTTTTTCTTTTTCCCTCTTTTTTCTCTCTTCTTATTGTTATGGATAGTGTTATCATACTAGCTTTGTCTCTGTTAGTTTACTGATTTTTTTTTTGTCCTTTAGACTTCATGCTTGTGTAAAGGAATAGTACCAATAAGGAGGCTGATTGATTGGCTTGTGTGTCTGTATGATTGTCTGTATGCTTTAGTTTTTTGTTTGTTTGTTCTTTTGGCTTTTCTTCCTTACTCTTTTCTGTCTTTGTGTCTCTTTTCATTTATCAGTCAATATGTATATCTGTTTCTCCCTCTTACTCTTCTCACTCTTCACCTTCCTATTCCTCCCCTTCCCTGGTCCATCCCTTTCCTTTTTCTTACCACATTTTTCTTTCAGGGAGTAAACCTATTCCCCCACTGCATGGACAGATTGCAAGGCAGTGGGAAGTAGGTTCCAGGGTATTCATACACCTGTCAGTGGATACACTGATCTGCAAATAGATTTTGAATCACAGCTTCCCCCTCAATTCAATCTCAAAACTGAAAAAAAAAAGAAAAAGTACAATCCTCAACCCACAGTCAAGCTTCAGAAGTAAACAAAGCTAGAGGATTCACACAAGGAAGATTAGGAGATCAAGCAAACAGAAGTAAAGCAACCCTGCCACCCCTGAACAATGAAATTAAAAAGGGGGAGGGGAGGAAAAAGTGAGGAGGAAAATCTACACAAATGAAGAAAAACCACAAGAAAAATATAGATCTCCCACAGACCCCTGGGAGACCAGACACAGAAAACAGACTTCGGAATGCAAACAAAGAAGAGCCCCCAGAATGATTGGTCACATACTACAAACCCAGACATCAAGACACTAATAAAAATAATAAAAATAATTGAGAAGAGACAAGAGGAAAATAGGAAGGAGTTGATAACAGAGATAACAGCAGTAAAGAATACTGTGATTGAAATAAATAATAAACTAATAAGCATGGAAAACAGAATTTATCAAGCAGAAGAAAGAATCTCAGAGCTTGAGGACTAAAATACAGAACTAACCCAAACTGTCCAAACCATAGAAAAGAAGCTTAAAAAGACAGAACAAAACCTTCAAGAGATGAGCAATTACTTCAAACCTAAGAGTAATTGAACTTCCTAGGGCAGAAAAAGAGACAGAGACAACCCTGGAGTAAACATTCCATGAAATTATTCAAGAAAACTTCCATCATCTCATCAGTAACATAAAAATTCAAACACAAGAGGTTCATAGAAGCCCTACAAGACAATATATGGGAAGACCAGCTCCCAGACACATAATAATTCACTTAAACAAGGTAGGTATAAAAGAAAAAATTCTAAAGGCAGCAAGAGAAAAAGGTCAGACTACCTACCGGGGAAGACCAGTTAGAATAGCAGCAGATTTATCTACAGAAACCCTTCAGGCTAGAAGAGCTTGGAACCCAGTCTTCAAAGTCCTCAAAGATAATCAGTTTCAACTAAGAATAACTTACCCAGCTAAACTAAGATTCATCAGCAAGAGAGAATTAAAATCTTTCCCAGACATTCAATCCCTAAAAACTTACACTGCCTCTAGGCCAGTCCTACAAGAAACACTTAAGAAAGTATTAAACACAGAAGAAAGGGAAAAAAAGAACAACATTCTTCACAAGAGTGTAGGAAAAGGATTGAAAACACATATGAATCAACCCAAAAATTAAAAGAAAAACAACAAACAAACAGGATCAACAACACCTCTGTAAGAACCCCATAACAGGGATAAACTCTGACATTTCAATAATTAACCTGGATGTGAATAGACTAAATGCATCACTGAAAAGACAAAGAATGGCAAAATGGATAAAATATCATAAAGCAACAGTATATTATCCCCAAGAGACTCATCTTACCAGAAAGGACATTCACAGACTCAAAGTAAAGAATGGGAAGCAAAATTTCAGGCAAATGAAACACAAAAGAAAGCTGGAGTTGCAATTTTAATCTCAGAAAAAATACCCTTTAAGCTATCAAAAATTTAAAAAGATGAGGAAGGTCACTATATAATGATAAAAGGTTTAATCCATCAACAAGAAATATCCATCCTAAACATATATGCACCAAAAAAGGAACACCAAATTTCATAAAGCAGCTTGTAGGGAAACTTAAAAAAGAGATTGACCCTAACACTATCATGGCTAAGGACTTTAATACCCCACTCAAAACCCTGGACAGATCATCAAGACAAAAAACCAGTAAGGAAATCCAGAACCTCAATAAGACTCTTGAATAAATGGACCTAATTGATATCTACAGAACACTCCACCCAACGACCACAGAATATACATCACCGCATGGAACATACTCCAAGATTGACCACATCATTGGCCATAAATCAAACATAAGCAAATTTCATAAAACTGAAATTTTGCCATGCACCTTCTCAGACCACAGTGGAATAAAAATAAATATCAACACCAACAAAGTTCCTCCAAAACCCACAAAGACATGAACACTAAAGAGTATGATGCTAAGCAACTTCTGGGTCAATGATGAAATCAAAACAGAGATTAAAAGATACCTGGAAATAAATGAAAAAGAAGAAACATCTTAGGAAAAACTCTGGGATGTAGTAAAAGCAGTAGTAAGAGGGGAGTTCATATCTTTGAAAAACACACATGAAGAAAATAGAAAGATCACAAGTTAACAACTTAACAAGTCACCTAGGGAAGCTGGAAGTGCAAGACCACCAAAACCCTAACTTCAGCAGAAGAATCCAGATCACTAAAATAAAAGTCCAAATTTAGGACACTGAAGACAAAAAGATAATACAAAAAATAAATGAAACAAAAACTGGTTCTTTGAAAGGATAAACAAGATAGATGGTCCCCTAACCAAACTGACCAAGAAAAAGAGAGAAAAAGCCCAAGTAACCTCAATCAGAACACAAAAGATTTGAAGTCACAACTGACCAGGAAGAAATTCAAAAGCTTATCAGAGACTGCTATGTAAAATTGTATGGAAACAAACTTGAAAACCTAAATGAAATGGAGGACTTTCTGACATCACATAACCTCCCTAGGCTGAAACAAGAAGACACTGAGACCCTAAATAGACCAATAACAATCAAGGAAATTGAATGTGTCATCAGAAAACTACCAACAACAACAACAAAAAGACCCTGGACCAGATGGCTTTTCAGCAGAATTCTACAAAACATACAAGGAGGAACTGATACCAATCCTATTGAAAGTATTCTGGATGATTGAGAAAGATGACACTCTCCCCAAATCATTTTATGAAGCTAACATCACATTGATACCAAGCCAGGTAAAGATCCAGCAAAGAAATAGAACTACAGGCCAATAACTTTGATGAACATAGATGCCAAAATTCTCAACAAGATCCTAACAAACCGGATTCAACAACACATCTCAAAAATCATCCATCACGACCAAGTAGGCTTCATCCCTGGGATGCAAGGCTGGTTCAACATTCATAAGACCATAAACATAATTAAATACATCAACAAATGTGAAAACACAAATCACATGATTATATCATTAGATGCAGTAAAAGCTTTTGATACAATCCAGCACCCCTTCTTGATAAAAACCCTGGAACATCTAGGCATATGTGGAACATTCCTCAAAATAGTAAAAGTCATCTACAAGAAACCCACAGCCACCATACTCCTAAACAGACAGAAATTGAAACCATTTCCCCTGAAAACTGGAACAAGACAAGGATGCCCACTCTTGCCCCTCCTGTTCAACATAGTTTTGGAAGTCCTGGCTAGAGCAATCAGAGAAGAGAAGGTGATCAGGAGTATCCAGATAGAAAGAGAAAGTCAAGTTATCTCTCTTTGCAGATGACATGATTGTATACCTTGAAAACTCAAGAGAATCTGCCAAAAACCTCCTGGCACTGATAAAGGACTTTGGCAAAGTCTCAGGGTATAAAATAAATGTACAAAAGACAATTGCATTTCTATACACCAACAATAAACAAACAGAAACCCAAATAAAAAACACAATTCCATTTACAATAACCACAAAAAAATGAAATAACTTGGCATCTTCCTAATCAGGGACGTATAAGACCTTTGCAATGAAAACTACAAAACACTGCCAAAGAAATCAAAGATGACACAAACAAGTGGAAAAATATTCCATGCTCATGGATTGGAAGAATCAACATTGTTAAGATATTCATTTTACCTAAGGCAATCTACAGATTTAATGCAATACCATCAAATTACCAGCAACATTCTTCCCAGGCCTAGAAAAAACATACAGGAATTCATATGAAAACATAAACAGTCAAAAATAGCCAAAGCAATCCTTAGCAAACAACAACAACAACAACAACAACAACAACAAAAAGCAGAGGGTATCACACTCCCAGACTTTAAACTATGCTATAAAGCTACAATAATCAAAACAGCCTGATATTGGTACAAGAACAGACCTATAGACCAATAGAATAGATTTGAGATCCCAGAAGCAAAATCTCAATTTCTCAACCAACTTATCTTCAAGAAAGCCTCCGCTACCCACTACTGGGGAGAGGAGAACCTATTCAGTAAATGGTGCTGGGAAAACTGGCTGACCACATGCAGAAGATTGAAACAGGACCCCCACCTATCCCCTATCCCCATACACAAATATTAACTCTAAATGGATCACAGACCTAAATGTAAAACCTCAAACTTTAAGAACCTTCAAAAATGCAGGAGAAATTCTTATGGAAGTTGGAACTGGCAACCAATTCCTGATCAAAACTCAAAGTGACCAGCCCATAAGAGATAAGCTAGACAAGTGGGACCTCATTAAACTGAGAAGCTTCTGCAAAGCCAAAGAAACCATCAAGAGAGCAGAGAGACAGCCCACAGAGTGGGAAAAAATATTTGCCAACTCCATGTCTGACAAAGGCCTAACATCAGGGATCTACCAGGAACTCAAACATGCTGAAAAGAAAAAAAACAAACAGCCCCATTACAAAGTGGGCAAAAGTTATGAATACTCGTTTCTCAAAAGAAGACATACAAGCCACCAACAGACACATGAAAAAATGTTCAGCATCACTAATCATCAAGGAGATGCAAATTAAAACTACATTGAGATACCACCTAACTCCAGTCAGATTGGCCATCATCAATAACTCAAAAAATAACAGATGCTGGAGAGGATGTGGCCAAAAGGAAACACTTCTACACTGTCAGTGGGAATGTAAACTAGTACAGCCTCTGTGGAAATCAGTGTGGCGATTCCTAAAACTCCTAAAAACTGACATTCCATATGATCCTGCAATCCCCCTACTAGGAATATACCCAGTAGAACTCAGGTTACTCTATAAAAAAGATACCTGCACACGGATATTTATTGCAGCATTTTTCACAATAGCAAGAACATGGAACCAACCGTGCTGCCCATCAAAAGAAGACTGGATAAAAAAAATGTGGTACATATAAACAATGGAGTATTATGCAGCCATAAAGAAGAACAAAATCATGAATTTTCCATCAACGTGGATGGAATTAGAGCTTATAATACTGAGTGATCTCTCACAGAAACAAAGAGATGAATATCACATGTTCTCACTCATAAGTGGACCTTGAACAACTATCATATTACTGTAGGAAAGAGATTGAAACTGTGGGGAGGGGGTTGGGGGAATATCTAAGATTGACGGTAGTTGACATTCACCTGGGAAAGGGGGGCACACCTCATCAATAAAGGTACTTGCACAATGAACATTTGTATACCTAACCTTGAATTGTACCCCACAATTTCAAAATACAAATTAAAAAAAATAAAATACTAACATTTATTTGAATTATATCTGAGTAAAAAAGAGATATGAGTAAATCTATTTTTTCATTGTTATACCTATAAAAGATAATTAAACATTTAGAACAAAAATAATAAGAATGCATCAAAAGTGTATATTTAACTGTCAGATGTACAAAGATTAGTAAAGGTCAAGAGAGATAAAATAAATGTATACTGATGCCAGGTTCTTACAAAATACATGAAATGGTAAAATATTAGAATTTATCCTGTGATGGTTAAACATGTACATTGTTAAACTTAAAGCAAACACTAAAAATAAAAATAGAAATGTAACTATTAAATTAATAATATAGATAAAATGAAATCTTAATATTTATCAGTACAAAAATAGTAATAAAGAGAGAAATAAAGATCAGATAGGGCAAATTTTAAAATGGTGGAGTTAAATTCAATCATGTAAATAATTACATAAATGTTAATCAGTTAATCACTCACTTAAAAATCAGAGATTGTCGGTATGTAGAAAAGAATTCATCTTGATCAAAGTTAGGTCGAGTTTTTACTCTTGGTTTTCAGCATCTAATCTGTGTCATTGACAGGAGTGTCCTTCTTTAGAGTGGACCTTCCCACAACTGGCGGTCTTAGATTAAGAGCTGGCGATGAGAGAAAGGCTAACAATGTGGTTTAGGAGGTGCTTGGCCACTTCAGAGTGAGGGATTTATGTTGTATCAATTAATAGGAAGATTGAGTTCAAATACATCAACAATCCAATAATCAGTCAATCATGCCTACAAAACAAAGAGCCAATAAAATCTCTGAATGTCAATATTTCAGTGAATGTCCCTGGTTGGTTATTGCGATAAGTACATTGCCATGCTAACAAAATTAAACATCCCTTGAAGTCTATATTGCTTCAAATATAATATATGAAGTGATATATTTAACCCCAAAAGTCACATAATTATAGAAAAAAATGTCAAACTGATAAGCAATTATTGTGAACCAAAGATGGTAGTATCAGCATTGCAGGTAGAGGTGCATAATTTAAAAGGAATTTTTAACATAAAAATACTAGTTTGAATTTGAAAATCAAAAACAACATTTTAGTATTTTTGTAATACAGATATCTGAAAATAGAGGAAAAATAATTTTAAACTTGTGATAGATTGACAAAAAAATATCATTACTCTCAATCAAGATCATAGCCCACTGAGAAAGTATGACAGTTATATACTAATAAAAAATAAAATTGAGTTTGGAAAAACAGAGAAATATGTTGAAATGTGTCCAGATAAAAAGATCAGAATAGTAAAGAGATCCTAAGTTCATGTTACATAGGAAGAATTAGTAGAAAGGAGGTTATGATTTTTATTTAATAGAATAAAATACTGATTAGAGAAGAAAGTGGTTTCTAAATATTTGAACAAATGTCATGTGTAAGTGGGAATGTATTTGTTTGGAATTTTCAAAGCCCTAGGTCCTTCTGTGTAGAATTTACAAAAACAGCTGTTTTCTTGACTCTCAGGATGTTAAGACCTCCACCTCTTCTAAACTCTGTACTGTGAGGGTTAACTAAATAGCATCTTTGGAGTGGGGTAGGGTGGAGTGGCAAAAGCACCATTGTCATTTAAGAGGTAAGAGCTGTGAATCAATGTGAAGGATTCCAGCACAGCAGTTAAGTTAAACTTGTTTTCAAGTCTCTTACTATCAATCTCAGTCCTCAGTCACCAACTGTCTTCCATCTGTGCAATACAAAGACTATTACAATTTGGACCTGAAATGAAACGAAAGTGATAAGTTTGATAGAATTTTCTGACAGTGATTTTAATTAAGGCATGGAATATGTAACCAATGAAATCTCTTTATTGGAGGTCTTCACAAGCAGGTCACCATCTCCTCTTCCAGGTTTATATGGGAGGTTTAAATTTTCTTGCAAGCATGAAGGTAGACGTAATGACTTTTTTTTTTTTTTTGAGTTGGAGTCTCACTCTGTCACCCAGACTAGAGTGCAGTGGCATGCTCCTGGCCACCGCAGACTCACCCTGCTGGGCTCCAGCGATCCTTCCACCTCAGCCTTCCAAGTAACCTGAACTACAGGCGTGCGCTATCACACCAGGCTAATTTTTGATTTATTGCAGAGATGAGGTCTTGCCAAGTTGCCCGGGCGGGTCTCGAAGCGCAGATTCAGGAACTTATTCTTTATAAAAGCAACACTTTATTTACTCAGCTTCATCTAGGAATAAATTGCTGTATAAAGAAAATTTTGCAGGAAAATAATTTCTTTTCAATGCTAATGCAAATACTTTTGTTATAAATCTTTCAAAAGCTTATTTAAAATATGTAAAATTATTCAAAATTTTTTAAAAGTTTTATTCATTGGACAAAGTTATAATTAAGACCTTACCTATTTTAATGCATTGAATATATTAATTCTCTCAAATAATTATAAACTATGTTTTTTCTTACATTAAATGATCTTACATTACAATGAAGCCTAAAAATCTCTTCTTTCTTTACAATTGAACTCCCCAGAGTCATATTTAATTACTGTTGATGTGAGTATATTTTAAAGTTTCCACTTCCATTTTTAAAAATTTACATCTGGTTTTTGCTGGGAAAGCTGATAATTTGGGTTTTTAGAATTGTCTCTGAAGTAAGAGTAAATAAGAACTGAATGAGGACCTGACACTTGTTAAAAATTAAAGTGTAGGATCATTATCTAAGATTTTCCCCCCTCAATTTTGTTTTTTAGTAGCTACTGAATAGTCCCTCATAATTGTCATTTAGACGAATGAATGCTAATGTGTCAGTTTTCTACTGCTGTGTAACAAATTACCCTCACAGTTTAGCAGCTTAAAACAATACACATTTATTATCTCACTGTTTCTGTGAGTCAGGAATCTGGGCACAGATTAATTAGGCTCTATGTATCACAGTGTCTTACAAGGCAGCAATCAAGATCCGAGGTTTCATCTAAAGGCTCCCCTGGGGAAGAATTCACTTCTAAGATCACTCATGTGTTTGTTGATAGAGCTGAATTCCTCATAGCTGCTGAAAGGATGGCCTCAATTCCTCACTTGCTATTGGCCAAAAGACGCCCTTAATTCTATGCCATGTGAATGAGCCTCTGAAATATATTATCTGCTTTATCAAAGCCAGTAAGAGAGAGCCTTCTAGCAAGGCAGAAGTCACAATCTTTTATAACCTAATCACAGGAGTGATAGCCTATCACTTTTGCCATATTAGAAGCAAATTACTAGATCCAATCTATAAACCAAAGGGAGGAGATGACACAAAGGCATGAATACTGGGAAGTGGGTCTGACTGAGATCCATGTCAAAAGCTGCTTACCATAATTACTAACTTCTCTAATTGTTCAGTCAGGCAGGCATAAAGGACATTTGTGCACAGCTGAAGGACATTATCGGGTATATTTGAATGATGCAATAAAATGTATGAGATCCAGTTTAACAGAAAGGAGCAAACCAAATAAAAATTTTAAACTGATAAAAATTAGACATCTATGTAAATTGTACTGTTGAGTGAGAACAATATGTTGGAGCTAAGGAGTATTACAGCATGTGTGTGGTATGGATGAAACCACAAAACCAGAGATTCAGGCCAAGAATTTGAGTAGGCATGTCCTGGAGACTGAGCAGCTTACAGAGGGTAAGTAGAAGTTTGAAAACAGAAGGTAGTAAGCTGTGGTGGGAAGTATACAAATGAGCAGGTAGCACATTTAGTCTTAACTTAGGTCTCTACTTCTTTGTTAAAATGTAGTCTTGCATGTGCCACTTAAAGTATCAGTTTCAGAAATAACAGAAAGTAAAAGTGAATTCATTCCTGGAGGTTTGGATTAGATGGTGGGATAAGACTCATTTCTGCTCTCAGAGCCACAAATGAACTACTGATGTAGGGTATGCCAAAGTCTCAGCCTTCGCTAAGCATAAAGTCTCTCTTTTCAACAGCCTACATTGACTCGCAGTGGAAACTGGTTGAAAAAATAGGCTAAATCTTACCAGTACTTTCAATGTAACCAGGTGTTCACAGTCATAAGTACATAGATAGCATGAATAAAAGCTATGGAACCCAAGTTCAATTCAGAATCAGAGTATTTAAAATAAGTAAATACAAGCCAAAGCTCAATTCAGACTCAGAGTATTTAAAAGATGTAAATACAATTTGAAGTGGAAAGAAACAATTGTAATTTAAAGGTGACAGATGTATCCAGACTAGAAAGACACAACACAGAAGTTTGATCTTGTATAAGAACCATCTCTTTTGCATTTCAGTTTAAATTTTTATTTCAGGAAAAAATATAACTGATTCTCAAAGGAGTTGAGAGGCGATTATGGCATAGCTCACAGACATATTTGTTATACCCTCAGTAATTAAATGGCATAGCTATCTAGTGGAGAAAAAAGAAAAGCAAAGTAATGTTTTAGAATAAAACTATACCCTTTTTATTTTATATTATGCATGTGATGATGATGTTAATGATCAAGGATAGGGATTGCAGATAGCTACTTCCCTATACCACTGTCTCAGACACATAAATAAATGTGTCCATGGGCAGTGCACATTCAAGAAAGCATAATGTTAAAATATTAAATATCAGCTTACTTGCAGGTATTTATTCCTTTATTTTTTTAAATTTTCAGTTAGCTGATGATCTAAAGAAGAGACCAACACAGCTAGTGAAATTAGAAATGTAATAATTCTAAAAATGATATTTGGCTAAAGTTTGGCATTTCAGTACTTATTATTAGATATACCTCCTTTAGATACAATTATATATAGAAAATGTATATGACTGTATCCACCCACCCTCGTCTTCTCCCTTTATCTACACAGCCAGCCTCCTTGGAATTGTGATCAACAATTTAACTCATTGCATTCCACATTCTGTCTAAATCAAGTAGACAAGGTGTCACTAAAGTCACCATAGGTTTTTCTTTATCTATATCTAGGAGCTAAGATTTTTTTTTTTTCTATTTAACCATGCTTATTCTCTTGGTGACATCTGGCCATAGAGATTTCTCTCCACTTTTAGCTTTGAAAAGCAAATAAGTATTCCTCATTCCAGCTGTTCTCTCAGAGCCTCTTCAGCCTCTATTTGCTTATTATTTATTTAGTTATTTGGTTGAGTGAACTTCATAAGTGTAGTTTGCATTCCATTTTCATTTTACACGCTATCTAGAACATTTTAGTCATTTTCAGAGAATAAACTCCCATCTTTATAGTTTCCACTCCAGTTTTTATTTATTTATTTATTATTATTATTATTTTTTAAATTTTTTGAGTTGGAGTCTCACTCTGTCGCCCAGACTGGAGTGCAGTGGCCGCTCCCGGCCACCGCAGCCTCGACCTGCTGAGCTCTGGTGATCCTTCCGCCTTAGCCTTCCAAGTAGCCGGAATTACAGGCATGCACTACCACGCGCGGCTGATTTTTTTATTTATTGTAGAGATGAGATCTCGCTGCCCGGGCGGGTCTCGAACCCGTGGGCTCAGCCAATCCACTCACCTCAGTCTCCCAAAGGCACGGGATTACAGGCTGAGTCACCGAGCCTGGCTCCACTCGTTTTTATGTCTCTACCCTTTCTTTAAAGCTCTAGATCAGTATTTTCATCAGATCACTGAGCAACTTCATCTGGGGGTCCCGGAGATATGAGAGATTCACCATGTCTAAAATTAAATTCTCTTTCTCTTTTACTGTACTTTTCTGTTTGTATTTTCAATCTAGCATGAAATCATCATCAGTCGGCCAGTTGCCTTAACCATCCCTGGCATCTTTTATTTTTTTATTTTTTATTTTAAATATGTGGGGTATAATTCAGGTTAGGAACATAAGTCGTCATTGTACAGGAAAGTTTGGGCCTTCCTTTGATACCCATTTCACCTGGTTTGTGAACGGGTACCCTTATTGATATTATGTGGGTCCCCTCCTTCCACTGGCAGTGTCCCACTGCTGCCAATCTCGTTCTTATAGTATTATGGTAAATGTTCAGGATCTGCTTATGAGCGAGTACATGTAGTACTCAGATCTTTGTTTCTGTGATAGATTACTTAGTATTATAGACTCTAAATCCATTCAAGCTGTATAATATTCCATTGTGTATATGTACCACACTTTCTGTATCCAGGCCACTTTTGATGGTCATCATGGTTGGTTCCATGATTTTGCTGTTATAAATAATGCTACAACAAACACGCATGTGAAGGTATCTTTTTAATAGAATGATTTGAGTTTCTCCAGGTATATTCCCAGAAGGGGGATTGCTGGGCCATATGAAGGGCGATTTTTAGATCTTTTGGGAATCACCACACTCTTTTCCACAGAGGTTGTACTAGTTTACACTCCCACCAACAGTGCAGAAACATTCCCTTACAAACAACCCTATTAAAAAGTGGGCAAAAGATATGAATAAACACTTCTTAGAAGAAGACATATGAGCAGCCAACATGACATCTTTCTTACCACTGCCACCCCTACAATCAACAAAGGCTGCATCCTCTCCCACATCCCTGTGCCTGAATTCCCTGCTCAATGCCCACTGCTATGTCCTCATCCAAGAGCTTATCATTTTCCCTGAGGCTACCAAAGTAACTTTCTAATTGCTCATGTTTTTTTTCCCCAGTCTCTCCCCTTACACATCTTTTGTTTTTCTTTGTGCCAGAAACATTTTTTAAAATGTGTGTCTTATGTGTGTTGCATGCTGGTTAAAAGCCCACTTTATTATCTCTAGAATAAGTTCAATGTCCTTAGATTATACTGTAAGATTCTTCACATTTTCTGGTCCCAGCTCTTTTCAGACTAATCTTGACAATTTTCTTTCTGTCTGTACAAACTTCCTGTGTGTGCTTCATGCTTTTAAAAATGTCTTAAAGGAGTCTTCTTTTTTCTGCTCACTTTGCCAAACTCATACAACTTCCAAGCCCCATAAAAAAAAAAAGCCTGGTCTTCTATGAAATTTTCGGCAGTTTGAAAGTCAGGATAAGTTATTACAATTTATTTTTACCATTTGTATGTGGTAAATATGTCTATCAAACAATATCAATTATATTATGAAATTAATATTTGCTCATGACATTCCCTCTACTAGACTCTGACCTGTTTATGGGTGAGCAATGATTTTTCCACGTTTGAGACTTTATATTTGAGCAATATATATTAGTTGAATGAATAAATAAATGCATGCTTTTATAAGTAATGAAGCACTGAATTTTGTAGGTAATGACTACTTTATTCAGTGTTCCCCTTTTCTATTATCAAAGACCAAGCTACCTACATAATCTTATTCCTACCAATGTTGCCAGCTTTTTATAAAATGCCATTTTTTGAGACTTCTTAGTATCTATATTTTAACCATTCTGTCTCTAAGGTTGAAGTGGTAGCTGGTGTATAATTTATTGGCAAATACAAATTTTCTTAAATTTTTTACTTTTTATATGCATATTGCACATCAGGACATGTGTGTTTCCCATAAGTCAAGAACAGATGCTTACAAATTTCTAGGGTAGCCTCTCTATGGGCTTCTGGGGGAAAGAACAACACTGTTTCACCAGGAATTTTTCTAAACTCTGTAGCCAAACATATGCCTTTGGGTCATGTTCCTAGATATTCAACTGTTGTCCTCAATGCATCTCTAACACTTTTAAAAAATGGATAAAGGGCTAAGATCTAATATTGCAGTTATACATACATAAGAAAGTGGAGAAATACCTATTTACATCTTCATTAAGAAGCAAATATTCCTCTACATAGAGGAAAGGCTTTAAGACTGGTGATTTTATTTCATTGGGAATGCTGGGATGCATACAGTCCAGCAGATCTACATGATGAATGACACCAATAAGGCATAACTTATTTTGCTGCGTTGTGTCTTAACTCCCTAAAACTTTTAATTAATGATGCAAAGAGAGAGACCAAGGATTGGGTTCTTTCAGTCAGTACAGAGCAAATAATGATGAAAAGGCATGCTCTATTGAATAAAAACAGAGAATTTGCGTGGAAGCTCACTCTAGAACTTAGGTATATTGTCATTCAGTGTCTGCTTCAATAGCTTGCCTACCTCTCAAAGAATTTTCAAACTATTACAGGAGATACGCTATCTGGAAAGAAAGACTTCTACTTGTGGTACATTCAGAAGCTGAAAATTTTGAAAAATTGAAGCTCATTAGATTCCAAAAGATCAAAGCCTCAAAAAGCTTCTAAATCAAGGGAGTTTTGCCAATGTCGGTGAGTCAAAATCTGAAAACTAAGTTAGAAACACATCTTTAATTTGAAAAAGAATATATTTTCAGAATTTGGTGACTATCAAAGCATAGTAAGTTGAAGCTTTTTATACATATGTGCATATGCATATGTAGGAATTGTTAGGATAGAAAGAGGTTCGTTTTTAGAATAGAAAGATGTGCACTATGTGATATTATGTGGGTATAGGCTGCCTACTCTATTAATTTATTAACCAATTCATCTATTCAGCATGTATAATTTATAAGTTTAAAATAGCTATTGCTTACTTACTATATATCTGTGATAGACATTAGAGATATTCTAGTGCATATGATCAGTTCCCTAACCTTGTGGATCTTTCAGTTCAATAGAAAATAAAGACAAGTGAGTAAAGAAAACAAGAATCTAAGAAGAACTAGGATAACTGAAGAAAATGGAAATCTAAAAGGGCACCAAACAGGACACCTAACTCAGATTTGGGTCAACACACTTTGGAGGAAGAAATGTCTCAGGAGGATGGTGGCAAGGAATTGCATGCAGACAGAATATGAAAATTTTGAAATATCTGAATGGAGGGAAAGCATGTTGGACGACTGCAAGAATCTAAGAATAGCTACACCAAAAGAGAAGAGCAAGAGCTTGATGAGACTCTAATGAGTGGTTAATGGTTTTTGTGAATTCAGTCTCAGGTATTTTCTTTTTGACTACTAGGGAACATAGCTGTTCCACTGAAGGATAGAAGGACAGACTGATCACTTTCAGTAACTCTACTGAGCATGGGACCAGAAATATTTTAAGAGGAATATTTTCCCAATAACTTTTGGCAGAGTGGCAGGGTGAGGATGTTAGGCATAAGGCACTGACGGAAACCAAGAAACAGACACATGCCTTCTTCTGACTAGTTGGTACCAACTACAGTTTCAAGAGTGAGGAGGGATGTGGGTATGGTCAGCTGCATCCAACTCCTGTCTTCCTTCTATGCAAAATCAATATTTATCATCAATTCTACCCAGCTTGTGGGTCACAGAGGAAACCAATTCCACTCCTGTTACAGGAACAGGTCCAAGAGTTCAAAGATTATCTTATCTTTCTGCAAGTGATCAGTTCAGAAATAGGCTTGTGATCTAGTTTTGGCCAATGTAATGTGGAAAGAAGACATTTAATCCTCTGGATAAGTTCTTAAGACTTTTTCTTGTTTTGATCTAAATAATTTCATGTTTAATTGACTGTAGCTGATACATTAAAAACCCGTGGGTGATGCTGTCATCTAGTGTGTAAGGGGACATAGTGTATAGTTGCACTAACTCCAAAGTTACTAGCTCTAGGTAGTTATTTAAATTTAACTTACTGAACATTAAATAAAACAACAAATTAGTTCCTAAATTACAGTAGCACTTTTCCAGTATCACAGGTGCCTAATAGCTAACATTGGATAGTGTTGATAAAGAATGTTTCTGTTATTGCAGAAAGTTCCATTGGACAGTGTTAGTCTAGAGAATCACAGTGAAATAGCACTGGAAACATTAGATTAAATCAACCCTGAAGCTTGTCCTACCTCTGGACTTCCAGACCAATAAATGTCATTGTTGTTTAAGCCAGTGTGAGCTCAGCTTTCAATTCCTTCCAGCTGGAAGTGTCCTAGCTAATTAGAGAGTTAAGCTGTTCAGATATTAAAAATTAAGATATTTGGCACACCCAATAATAACTGTGATCTCTTAAATGATAGATCTTATCATTACATCTGGCCCTTTAATAGGCACTGGTATATCTTTGGAAACTAAAAAAGGAATGATGGAATAAATTGCAAAGCTTCTTTCGCTTAATACTATATGTTTTTCTCACATACACAAAAGCTTTTTGGTTTATTGTTTTTTTTTCCTGAGATTAAATAAACTTTTGGGATCATTTGAAATAAAATGCAACATTTTTCAAGTTTTCTGCTTAAAATTCTATTGAAGCAACCAAGAAAAGACTCTTAGATTTAACAAGACAAAGGTCAGCGTCTCTTTAAAGCCAGATAGCCTCATATGGTTTAACATCAGATGTAACTGTCAACCCTCTTGCACACCATCCCTTCCTATTTGTCATATTTAGGTACAGGATGGGATTCATTAAAGGGCAATGTAACAATAGGGGGCAATTATATTTTTATCATGAAGCAATCACTTTTCTCAGAAAAGCTCAGGCACCCATCTGGGGCTCTTGCCCTAGGGGGGCAGTTTTCTTTTGATAATCTCACCTATTGAACTGTCATGTTCCATTGCTCAATTAATTTAGCCCAGTAGATGGTTCAATAAAAAGCGTTCCCTCTATTCAGACGATTTGATGACTCTCTCTCTGCTCTTTCAGACCAAGCACAATGAAATTGTGGGCATGAGTTCCTGCTGCTGCACACAAAAGCTCTCAGACCTCTGGCTGCCCTGGGGTGTCCTCCCCCTGGCTCTGCGCTGTAAGGCAGATGGAGGGGGAGTGTCGTTGATCTTTCCTTCTCTCTCTAGAAACAACCAAGTTGACTTTTCTGCAGTCAGGACATTCAGGTTAAACAAATAACTAAAGTGTCAGATTGAGAGCTGAGTCACAAATCTGATCCCAACAACTCAAAAATAAATTCTTGTTTTTGTGACAAAGAATGATCTTACCTGTTTTATGCAACATCCAAAATGTTTATTTCAGGCCTATATTAAAATATGTCTTTGAATGCAAATAATGGTAAACAGCTACTTCATTTAACTACCACTTTTTAAATTGTCCTTTAATAATTAAATTAAATGTGATAATGCCTGAAGCTTAAAAAATTCAAAAAGATACATCGAATAAAAAGCAAAAAACAAAATCCTCTCCCTCCAACCTTATCACCATTACTTTTTTTTTTTTTTTTTTTTGAGTAGGAGTCTCACTCTATCTCCCAGGCTGGAGTGCAGTGGCACACTTACAGCACCACAGCCTTGACCTGCTGGGCTCAGGTAATCCTTCTGCCCCAGCCTTCCACAAAGCTGGAACTACAGGCACACGCCACCATACCCAGCTAATGTTTTTGATTTATTGTAGAGATGAGGTCTTGCCAAGTAATTATAGTTACATTTGATTTCTGGTAGCATAAGTCTTCCTTCTTTATTTTCATTTTTTCAAAGTACTTGACAATTATTATTTTTTTCCAGGTGGTCTTTAGAATTAACCATAATATTCACATAAAACAGTTTACTAATATTTTGTATTTGTTTTTGTGGATTTATAGAATAAATTTGTAAAAACTGACATCGCCAAAACTGACTCCTCTCATCCAGACCCATGTTATGACACTCCATTTATTCTGGTCATGTTTTATGTCCTTTAATAAATTTTTAAATATTTCTACATATTGGTCTTGCATGTTTCTTAAAAAATTTACTCCTGCTTATTTATTCTGAAAGACTCTTGGGAATTTATTTTTATGGGTTCTAACACCAACAGACACCATCATACATTTTTGCCTTCACATAGGAAGCAGATGGATTTAACAGACTGCTAATCTTTTTATTGTTCTAAGCATGTATTCCAGAATGTTGGTCTGTCCTTTACTGAGTATATTTTTTAAAATATTTTCTCCTTTATTTATAAATATATATTTTATATTTTGTATGTGCCCGGAGGATTTTTAGGCAGGTCATAGGAGATCAAGTACAAGAATGCTCATCACAGCTTGTGTGTGTGTATATATATATGTGTGTGTGTGTGTGTGTGTGTGTGTGTGTGATGGCATACAGTTAAGCTTAGTGTAGGTGTCTGTTTCTGAGAGAATTAATAAGCTATTGACAAGACGCACACATAGCAAAACAGAGAGACCAGACTGAAGTAGGAAATAGAATAAGCAATTTAACACAATATTATTTATGCAAATTTAAGATACTTCTACACATACAAACATAAATATGTTACAGAGACACAAAGGAAAGTGTATGTGAAAACATATTAGAATGACAACTTGCAGAAGGCAAGAGAGAAAACAACGGGAATAGAAAGTAGGCATTCTGAGCAAGAGAGGCATTTTGCTTAGACCAGTGATGATAGGGAGCCAAGAACAGAGAAGTCGACTACATTAGGTCAGAACTTGCTTTTCACCTGAAAAACCTAGGAGCAAGGTTTTAAAAGATAGCCTAGTTGTACTGTAAGTTTGAATACTTTATTGTGTATTATGTGTTGTGTTATATGTAATGATATTTAATTATAACCCTGGTTTAATTATGCTCAAATTTAAAGAAGTTTTATGTGCATTTTATGGTTTTGTTGATGAGGAGCTTAACATTTCTCACTATGTGATAAATTTCTATATTCATATGGAATAACTAAAGTACAGGAAGAAAAGTTTATTTTTTGCTCGCAATCAATTTTTATCAAGCACAATTGAGTCACGTTGCTTTTTAAATCAGAGGAATCCTTATATGTATTATTATATACACAAGGCACTCAGGAATCTAAGGGTTTATAGAATACAAAGCAACTTAATCCTTGATTTTTGATATACATAGTACTCAATATTAGTTCTTTGTAAAAGAAGTGTACAATTAAAAAATTGCTAGATAAAATGCATTTATTTAATCGAGTCAGTGGAAAGTAAAGTTTGTATGTAACATGTTAAGGCGTGAATGACATGTTTTCAATGATAAATTGTAGTTATGTTTTACAGAACAATTTTGTCTATCTTTCAAGAGGAAATATTTACATTCTTTTAGAAGATTGAACTCTAGGTGATAAATTTGACATTACTTTTAGTAACTTGGGGGAAAAATGAAGATTATAAATGAGAAATAGGGTTAAGTATGAAAATGTAAACTGATTTGGGGGGATAGATGTGGTTGGAGATGGTGAGAAATTACCTGATCATCCTTCAAGAGACTGCATTTCCAAGTATTACATGTAAATTATAGTCAAGTGGCTTTGTTTTCTAAGGCATAAGTGTGAAATTTTCAAAGCTATGAAAACGGTTACACTAAAAGTAAAATCAATCTATCAGGTATAGAATTTTCTTTAAAAAAAAAGTGTCTTGGTAAAAATCCAAGATAATTTTTATATTGAAGTTCAATTACTTTCTCAAACATACCTGAGTTCTAAGTTCTTGATGAATACTTCACCGGTTGAGAGACTGCTGCTTTGCGAGGGACTTAGAGATCACTTTGTTAGGTTTCTTGTCTTTATACAATAAAAAACAAAGCTGAAGCCACATTCTAAGATTGCGTATGAACACTGCATGATTCTAAAAGGGAGACAGTTCTGTCATATCTGCTTGGGGCTAACAAAGATATGGTGCTGAGAGTAGGAAAAGGTACATTTAGTTTATAAGGCATTGAGGTTTGTATGCATCAGTTGGAATCATATTTGTCATAGGATATCAAATAGGAGGAGAAACATTTTACAAAGAAAACTAGAGAAGAGCTCTTTCTTAAAAGCAATAAGACAAACTTTGGGAGGATTCATATACTTAACTGCCATGTAGGGCTTGAATAATTAAAATCTATAATAAAAGTGATATCAGCCTTAATTGGGTACTAAATGCGAATCTAAAGCAATTTAAATGGTGACAAATAACACTTTAGATTCTTGGGAATTTAATTCAAGAGTGTCAAACTACATTATCATTCATCTTTCTATTTTATTTGGCAAGTGTGACTAGACTGTGATTGCATGAATATCCACCTCAATTCCTAAATAATATATTTTAATTAGACATCCATATTTATAGGTTGTTTTCTGACTTTCCCAGTGTGAGCTTTCCTGGAGTCCTTTTAGTCCTGAATCTTGATTAATACATCCTAGTCTCATTTTGAGATGATTGACATTAAAGTGCATCCTGAAACATTAGCATGACATTTCTTAATCTTAGATAAAATATTTTTTAAAAATTGATTAGAGCAAAGAGGAGAGTAATATAGAAGAAAGCATAGATAGCAGAATATTTGGGTTGATTTATTACCTATGTTATTTTGCAAAGTTATTAATTTTTCCAAATATGTGTTTCCTCCTATAACAAAATAAGAATGAGAATGCTTGTTCAATATGGGATTCATATTAGTGAATATATGTGACAAAAATATATACAGTGCTTTAAAATTATAACTATTATCATCCTGTATATGAGGTACTTGAAATAAAACAGTAAAACACAGATATAAGAAGCAAGAAAACACAAGGACAAAAATCAAGAGAGTTATTTTGTCTAAGAATAGTTACTATAATGAAAGCAGCTGTTAACTTTGTGCTTCCTAGCAGAAAAAGTAAATAATAATAATAATAATGATAATAATACTATAGCATAAAGGGTCCAGGATAGGGTAGCAAGGGAAAAAGAAATTAGCAGTTTCAATGATAATCTGATCTTAAGCACAAAACTTTAAGAACAACAATTTCTCAAAAAAAATTAATCAAGATCTGTTACAAATTTGTTAGTTTACTAAAAACTCATTGAAATGAGAGTGCAATAATATCACAATACTCAAATTTTACAAAACAAAGGAGATAAATTTGACTATACAAAGTTTACAATTTTTTGCATGTAGAAATAAATTACAGACAGGGCTCGGTGGCTCAGCCTGTAATCCTAGCACTTTGGGAGACCGAAGCGAGTGAATTTCCTGAGCCCGCAGGTTTGAGACCAGCCCAGGCAACTTGGAGAGACCTCGTCTTTACAATAAACCTAAAACATTAGCTCGGTATGGTGATGTGTGCCTATAGTTCTGGCTATGTGGAAGGTTAGGTGGAAGGATCATCTGAGCCCAGCAAGTGGCCATGAGTGTACCACTGCACTCCAGCCTGGGCAACAGAATGGGACTCCAACTAAAAAAAAATTTTAAAAATTAAAAATAAATAAAATGTGAAAAGACAAAATACAGTTGCAGGAAAAATATTAGCAAAGAATTAGAGAAGTCATAAAAAATAAAGATAAGAAAGATATTCTTTACATTTAATGCAAAGTGCTCAATGATATTCAAGATCAACTAAGTGCAAGTTAAAAATGTGAGATCATTTTTCATCTGTTAGTTTGGCAAAGATCAAACAGTTTGATAATCACCTGGTATTGGTCTCTGGTTGAGAAAAAACACTCATATTGCTTGTATTCAAATTGCTACCACTTATCAAAAGGAAATTTGGCAATATGTATGAATATTAAAACCACAATACACCTTAACTTTGAAATTTTGCTTCTAAAATACGTAAACAAACATTTACATGAAGGTCTATGACAGCATAGTTTATAATATAAGACTGCAACCAAATAAATGTCTGATGACAAAACATTCGTTGGGTGAATTATGTTACATGCGCATAATTGAAATATTATGCATTGGTTAAAATGAATGAGTGTTTATACTGGTTGGAGCCATCTTCCAAAGATAGTATGTATAGTACTCTGCCATTTTAAATAATTTATATTTCTCATTCTGCATTTTTGTAAAAATAGATGACTAGTCATAAATTATTTATGCACCGAATAACTGGAATGATACAGAAGCAAATAAAATATGTTTGCTACTGAGAGATAGATGGTTAGAGTTGGAAGGGAGACATCATTTCATACCTTTATGCACTGCTTGAATTTTATTTTTACTATACTCACTTTTCCTATTATGAAATAGTTGATTTCTATTCATTCTGTTTGGACTCAGTACACAGTAAAGTGTTAATAGTCTCAGGCAATCAGCATCTACCTAAGGTTTCACACATTTTATAGAACTGCAGGGTCTCTACTCTTCTTATATTTTTAGTAGTTTTGAAAATTCTGGAGTCATCCCTCTTGAATATTTTTCTAACTCATGATCCAGGTGATCCTGAGATATTTTAAGTTAACTTGGAGTTAACGATAAAAACAGATTTTATCCGTATTTTAAAGTAGTCACTTCTACTTTTCCATCCTTAGTTCTAGGAATCTTCTTGAAAAAGTCAATAGCTAGAAAAATGTTCTCAGTTTGAAACATCCTGAGGTCTTAAACATGAGAGAGAATATATTCATGTAGTACTATACCGGAAAATACAGGTTATATGGTCATTATTATACACTTCAACAGCCCAAGGAAACAACTGGAACCATCCCAAAGTTTGGATCCACAGCAAATTCACTGATGCAGATGCTCTACTTTTTGTATACTGCCTCCCCATAGCTTCTTTTACAACATAGAGCATTTAACAAAATAATACAAGCAACTTTCTTGGAATATTGTCTAGAACATAAATGCTCTGTGAATAATAACGAATATAATTATTTTATTAATTGCAGGATAGTTTATACAGCTTTAAAGAGCTTCAATTACTATATACCCACAAAAATAAACTAAAAAAATAAAATTTTTCCAATATTACAAAAAAAGTTCAATAAATAATCAAGTCAGAAAAGTAATCACTCATTTGAGAAAAAAGCAAATATTTTAAAATCTTCTAATATTCCTTTTACTTCACATGGCAAAAAAAAAAAAATGCCCTATGTTGTCTGTAAGCTTAGAGGATTATGAAACTCTAAGAACGAATGTGAGCGATACAAAAGTTGTGTTTACAATTTCAGTCAGTGAACCTCAACAGCTGTAATTTAAAAATTTTTTAAATTACACCAATGTTTACTCCTCTGAAATTTATGGAACAACCCTTGTAGAGGACTGCTTTTATAAACATTGCTGCTTGTAGGTAGTTGGATAAATTATTGCCTAGAATTCTAAGGAGCAACCCCATATATCTGAATAAGAACTGTGCATCCACAAAGGCATTATTTGGCCTACTTCCCAACACAATTGATGACAGAAACTCGAGTCTAATTCTTTCTTATTTTTAAATGGATTTGTATATTAGTGTTTAATTTTGGCAACCACTCTTCATTGATATGTTAATAAGAGAATAACATTTTTTTCTTATTCAATTTTTGGGGGCTTATAATTTTGACACTGTATTGATAGTTAAGAACAAAATAAAGTGATGAAAGGACTTAGAAAATAGGCTGTCAGTTTTTGTAGACTTTAGCCTATTCTATTTAGTTGCAAATCAAAACTAGAGTTTTCTATGAATAAAATGTATTCTTGGTATTATTGAAATAAATATACATATAAACCTAACTCTAATTCCTTTAGAGATTGCATGCTTACCGAAATTTTTATATAAAATCTTTGTGTTAAGAATTTAACTCCACCAAATCAGTTTTTAATACAGAAATACAATTGCTGTCAATAATATTTGCAGGAATTTTATATTTAACTTTAAAAATGAAAGATCTTGAAACCCTAAAAAGAAATCCTGGTTGCTTTTTAAATAGGCTAACGTCCTCTCACAGTTTGTTAAAGGTTTTGATACTTTAACACAATCTTCCATGAGAAACTGACACTCAACTTCCTGCAAAAGCCTCAACATTATAGCCCACATAAGCAGGATGAAGGAGCCACTATTCTACTGGAGCTTTTTTGCAAGATGCCAAAGTAAATAGCTGTAGATAATGGATGAAAACACACCCTAAAACTGCACTGAAACAGAGCTAAAATTAAGTCAGAGACCAAAACCACAAGTTAGGAAAGATTTTTGTAATAATTCATCAGTCCATGGAGATTAAACTGGTAGCAAATTTCCCTGGTATTAGATTCCAGTGCTCAAACATACAGGTGGAATTTCTTCTTTTAGTATGTTTTCTGTTCTTCAAGTGTTCTTAAGAAAAAGCTACAAAAAACTTACTTGGGCACAATATGTCTTTAATTACTTTTCTAAATTGTTCTAATAAACATGTCTCCAGGTTCACTTTGGATTATCTGCTGAGAGTAAGGGTGCAAATTTCACAAACTGTCACTTCGTAAGAGACATTTTCGCATACACAAAAGACATCACAGATGTCCAGGAATGTGATTATAGCTTCATTCTTAGTAACAGTATCAGAAATTCCAAGTCGTATAAGGGCAGGACTATACTAAGCCATTTTCCTTGCAAATGTTTATTTTGGATATATTGTTTTAGAAACAAAAAATCAAAAAGGGAACTACCATATTTAATTAACTTTTCATTTTCCTGCATACTCATCTAGTCAATGTATAG
The DNA here is from genome assembly GCA_027257055.1 of Cephalopachus bancanus. Lineage (NCBI taxonomy): Eukaryota > Metazoa > Chordata > Mammalia > Primates > Tarsiidae > Cephalopachus > Cephalopachus bancanus. Next base: position 5,820,944 of record JAPVLO010000024.1, on the reverse strand, counting down.
TGATATTTAAATGCTATACTTTTTACACGTTTAGCTTCTTCCAGAATCATTTGAAATACATATATTCCTAATTTTGACACTTAAAAATATTTCCTCAGACCATTTTTATTACTTTATATTCCTTTCTAATAATTTGCTTATGAGGGGAGTTCTCTATAAGTTAAATAAATAATTCTTTCTCAATATTCGGAAATAATAAATTATTAATGCAAGTTGCTTGAGTTCTATTCTTCTTAGATTTGAAATAGAAAAGAAAAATTCTCCATTGTTTAAAAAAAGACTGAAGATAATTCACAAGCTTCTTTTGTTCTTTACTCGCAGTGACTTTAGCAACATTTAGTATAGAGCTGTCAGTGAATGTGAGCAACTGTCTTTGATAAGTTTATTTTTTAATGTCATTATGTATGCAATGATCCACAATTTGAGAATGCTTTCATACTTCTTGGAAAACTGGCTTAGGTAATCTAAAAATAAATATGAAACACATCAGATTCAATACCAAGTAAACCTATATCATATTGTCCATTACACTGTGTTCATTTGATTGCACAATGAATGGCAAAGAAGAAAAAACAACCCAGTCGAATGGGTAAAACTCATAATGTTATTCCATGTCATACAAATAATGCCCATTTCAGCTATATATAAGAAAGTTCTTCTAGAAATTTCTATGTACTCTAAGTACGCTGTTTTCTTCATTCTTCCATCAAGACCTTCTACAATTACAGACTATACAGACTTCTACAATTTAGACTATATTTTTAGGTTGATACTTTTCTTTTTCTATAATGAAATTATCATTCAAAAATACTTTTTCTAATGAGTGATGTATTTTTATGGTTATCTTTTACATTTATACAAAATAATTTCAATAAAGAGAGCAGCTTATAAACATTTATATTGTTTATTTTTAGCCACAAATTACTATTTTTCTATCATTGTAGTGATATAATTCTGCATTTCATTTCCTAATGGCAAGACTTAATTGATGGAACATAGAGGCTAATTAGAATGTAAAGGTGATGAATGATTATGATCATGAGGTCAGTGTCAGGCCATAAACAGTATCTTTTTAATCATCACTATCTTTCCCACAGATTATCCAATATGGCATGCTGTGTTATCTAACAAGAAGGACATTAAATAGGAATCAAGAGACTTTTTTTTTTTTTTTTACTTTTTGTCAGTTTGTTTTGAGATCTTACCTGCCTATATGCACATATTCTTGGGTTTAATGATTTAACTCTTAATAAGAAAATAAAAACTTGATCCCTAGGGTGCCCTACAAATTAAGCACCTCCAAAGTATATCAGGTTCTTGGACATATGGTGAAACACAAGGGCCAAGAAATTCACATTAAAAAGTCAGTAGAAATGACGTGCCAAGTGGTGAATTTCTCTATCCCTTATGTTATAGGAGTAATAGAATAGTTTTTACAAAAATTAATATCATCCTATGAAACTACTGAATCATCTGGGAGAATACTTGGGGAGGTGAAAGATGACAGATTGTCAGTGAATTATCAAAGTTAAATAATCACATGAATAATTTATTTTGTACTCAATAGTTTGTCTTCTGAGACAACTGCTCTTCTGCCAAGGTACCTATGGTATAGCAATGGAAAATTCTGTTGCTACCTCTGTGACCATCTACAAACTCCTGTTTCTCATTCATAAAACAGACCTCTTTGTATGTAGTAAAGGTTCAATATCTGTTCAACAAAAAAACACACAAATTATTTGAATCAATCAGTAGTTGGAACCCTTCATAACAGTTAGGGATGAACTTTGCTCCAGTTTAACGAATATACCAGAAAGCCTTAAAAATGGCTACTAATATTCAAGGACAATTTCCTTCCTTTCTTCCCTTCCCTTCTTCCTTCCTTCCTTCCTTTTTTTCTTCCTTTCCTTTTTTAAACTTTTTCAAAACGGTTTTATCTTACAGGTACATGAAAAAATGCTTAGCCTCACTAATCAGCAAAGAAATGCAAATTAAAACCACACTGAGATACTACAGTCTGAATGGCCATCATCAATAACTCAAAAACAACAGATGCTGAAGAGGATGTGAGGAAAGGGGAATGCTTCTACACTGTTGATGGGAGTGTAAACTAGTACAACTTCTGTGGAAAACAGTGTGGCAGTTTCTAAATGATCTAAAAATTGACCTTCCATACAACCCAGCAATCCCCCTTCTGGGAGTATATCTGGAGGAGATCAACTCACCCTATAAAAAGGATACCTGCACATGTATGTTTATCGCAGTATTATTCACAATAGCAAAAACATGCAACCAATAGTGTTGATCATTGAAAGTGGACTGGATAAAGAAAATGTGGTACATATACATGATGGAATATTATGCAGTCATAAAGAAAAACAAAATAATGGACTTCGTAGCAAGTTGTATGGATTTAGAGTCTATTATACTCCGTGATTTATCACAGAAACAGAGATCTGAGTACTACTTACACTCACTCATAAGTGGACCCTGAGCGTTTATCATAATACTGTAAGAAAAGGATTGGCAGTTGTGGAACACTGCTGGGGAGGGGGGACATGCAACATCAATAAATGTACCCAATCTCAAACCAGGTGAAATGGGGACCAAGGTGAGGCCCTAACTTTACCTGTACGATGACCACTTATGTACTTAACACTGAATTGTATCCCTCATCTTTAAAATTAAAAAAAAAAAGTCTGACAGATTTGCAAGTCTCTGGTAAGTTGCTAGGACAATGAAGTTGATCTTTTAGGTAGGGCATATTATGAAACTTAAACAAAGAAACAGATATGAAGGTAAGGCTAAGATGTATTGAATGATTATAGTTGATGAAACCTTTCTTAGGAGCATAGAAACAATAGACTGTGAATACTACTGACAAGGCACAAAAGAAATATTCTGCAGGAAAATCAGTAGTATGAGAATTAGCATTACAATATCATAAAATTTCAGAATAAGAATAGTATAGCACCTGCTTTTCAGCCTCATTTTAGACATATTCCCTGATTCAATATTCTTTAGTTGCTACCACCCATTGAATTATTCAAAGTGGCCTGTTCTCCCCCAGTCTGGCTATTCTTATATTTTGTGCACCTTGCTTATAAGGTTTATGCCTTACCTCACATGGGTTCATTCTGCAAGTCCAACTTTAAATAAATAAAATGTTTTTTTTTTTATTTTAAAAGCAAATTACTGGTCCTTCTCATTGCTTCAAAACCAATCTCAATGAGTTCTTATGTATTTTTATAGTATCCTATATGTATTTATAAAACACTTACCATAATTGCAATTATATATTCACTTTTGTGACCTATTTCTGCACAATCTTGTAGAATCCACAGGGCATAAACCATATCTATTTTGTTTATTCCCATACCCATAGTATCTGGTGCTATTCTCACATAGGAGGTAGACAATACATATTTAAGAAAGGAAGACAGGAAGTCATACAAAATATGTAATATAAAAAGTGTAATATATAAAGTAAGTTACATATCTGTCATTGAGCACAGAAAAATTTTAAAATGGTTTTAATGGAACCACAGACATATACATGGTAAATAATATTTGTGAAACATATGGGTCATTTACATAATGTAAGACATTATAATTTTAGATAAAATCTAGTGATTCCAAGAAAAGTGATGACAAATACACATTTAAGAGTTGTTCTTAGATAGTTGGTTTACACCTGCATGTTACCTTTTGCTTTTGAAAACGTTTCCCCCAAGGATTCCACTAAAGACAGTGATATTCATACATACAGATTGAGCAGAAAGTATTGAATTCTTACTGTGCTGTTCAGTCAAGAGAACTGGGCTCTAATGCTAATGCTACCTTCCATGGCTATGTGACTTTAGGTGGGAAGTATACTTCCAAATCAATTTTCCCAATAGTAAAATAAAATGGCTGGCTGAGCTCCTAAGTCTCTTCCAGTACAAAAACTTCTGCCAATATTTTTCTTTTTAATGCCTGTGATGATGACCCTTTGATACTCTGAAAGACACAGTGAAGCATCACAACTCCCTGCTCAGCTTATTACTTCAAGCCCATCTCCGTGGATAAAACTGTGGGGGACACTCACATTTTAAGGTGCTATTACAAAAAAATTTGGAAGAATCAAAGGAGAATTTAAGATCTCCTGATTTATCCTCCTAAATCTTTTTTTTTTTTTTTTTTTGAGTTGGAGTCTCACTCTGTCGCCCAGACTGGAGTGCAGTGGCTGCTCCCGGCCACCGCAGCCTCGACCTGCTGGGCTCCAGCGATCCTTCGGCCTCAGCCATCTGAGTAGCCAGAATTATAGGCATGCGCTACCACGCCCGGCTGATTTGTTTTTTTATTTATTGTAGAGATGAGGTCTTGCTGCCCAGGCGGGTCTCGAACCCGCGGGCTCAGGCAATTCACTCACCTCAGCCTCCCAAAGGCGTGGGATTACAGGCTGAGCCACCGAGCCCGGCTATCCTCCTAATTCTTAAATGAGGAAACCTAAGCCAAAGAAGGTATATTCTCAGCGTCATACTCTGAAGGCACAGGAGGCCTAAGACTGAGACATCAACTCCTTCTTCTGTGTGATTTTTGGCAGACCTGTCTGCTGTAGGTGGTGATGCTCTAATTTTTGCTGTGAACTCTTAATTTTTTAATGTAAAATGAGATTTTGTTAGACTTTTAAAGTTATATCAATAGGAGGAATTATTATGAAAAATCTTTGAAGGATGGAAAAATCGCACAATGGGCATGTAAAAAGATGGTGAAATTAGTAATAATTATGAAATAAACCCAAATTTGCCACATCAGCCACAAAAATTAATTATCTAAAATGGTTACATTCAAATATAAGTATATGATTTGTAGGTTTAACAATTTTACGTTCATCATGTGGAGTATTCACGAACTATGTTGACAATTCCTATTACCACAAATTGTTTATATATGCTACATCTGATTATATTTATTGAAATAATTAAATTCTCTCTCCTTTTTACATAAATTACATATATTTAAACACAACTATGAATAGAGGTTTTTTTCATAAGCTTGATTTTCTGAATTTATTTTGGCTGCATTTTGAATTCCATTATCATTATTCTTTACTTATTTATAATGTATTAATGGCTGCATTCAGTTTCATTAAACTTCATTACACAGCTCAAATTGTTAAGTATTTACAACTTAAAGTAGCATATAAATCTTTTCTGTGAAATTCCTCATAATGTTTGCCTATTTTTTGCCTTACATTCTTCATCTGTCCTTGTTTTACTGAACCAAATAATGTATCCCTACCCTGAATAAATTTTAATAAAAACAACTCATTAAAAAAGTGTCTGAACGTTTGAATTTAATGAACATTATTAATTTTTATAATATGCCTTAAAAGAATAAAAATATTCCTCAATCTCCGAAACACTGTGGTCTACTTTCAAAGCAACAATTGATTAAATTCACATCCTATGGACCCTGTAGAAATTTTCCTTTTGTTCTTTTTAAAAATAAAAGCAGTTTGGATTGATTTATAAGAATAAATTGTGCGCTTTCTTGTAATTCCTCTCCCTGGGAACTGTTTATTGACAAATTTGTTGGGAATGGGACAATAATGTGAGGCTCTACACAAAAGAAAGAAGGGATACGGATGCAGTCAGCACAAAAGTCAAATCGGACCTCAACACTTCAGTGTAAAATACAGTATTTCTCAGAACATAATTCAAATTACCCTTTCTGAGCAGTTTTTTTTAATAGACTTCATAGGTTTCTTCTCTGTTCTTGCTTAGCTGGTGCCCACACTTGAGGTGTGCTTTCCAGATGTTCCTTTTACTGCAAAGGAGCTAGTTGTGGGGGTTGTCACTGAAGCGTTGTCAGCCTAACCTGAGAGAAGAGTAATTTTCCTCATGTTTCAAATAGAAGATAAGTATTAGATGAAGGATATCAGAGAAATAACAACAAGGTAAGCAGAAAGATTTTTCTTTTATCTGAATGCCCTTACATTTAATACAACAAAATAACAAGAATATCACACAAGAAGCTATCTAAAAATGAGAATGGTCATTCTCTAAAATTGCAAATGCTATTATATCCAAATAAATATATAATCATTAGCCCTCGGGTAAGACTTTCTTTTCAGTCTAATACATATCCTACATTTTCAAACTATGATGTCAAAGTGGTTGGGAAGGGGAATGTTGTTCTTACACACAGTCAATTAAAAAAAAATAGTTGCTTTTTTTGAGCACATGTGATATGTTCCCTGGAATGAAAATAGTGTTAATTGAAATATTATTTTATAAACTTATTATTATCATCATTTTATAAAACTTGAAAACTGAGTCTCAGGAATGTCAAATAATTTACCTAAAGTCACATTGTTTATAAATGATAGAGCTGATGGCATAAATTCATTCATTTTTAAAAATACGCATAAAACACATGCTCTGATCCATGCAATGTAGTACACACAGGAAATATGGTGGTTATGACAAGGTTCCTACATTACAATGAGAAAGACTGACAATAACTATGTTAAAAATAATTTGATTAAGAGAAAGAATGAATATGAATTTAAGTCTGATATAAGTGGTTATAAAGAAAATAAAACATGGGAAAGGGATAAGAGTGCCTGAGCATTAGTCAGAATAGGTTACTAAGGAAAGTTTATAGAAGGAGCAGAAGCCTGAGCTGACAGGAACAGAGAGAAGGCTGCAAGCAGGTGAAAATTTAAGAAGAGGTTTTCAGGCAAAAAATAAAGTCTGAAAAGGTGTCCTGAGGCATAAATGAGCTGGATGTTTGAGGGATAGGAAGAAGGTATGTTTGGAGCTTAGTGAACAATGGAGACAGTCAATGATCAACCAAATTTGAAAACCCAGAATTCTTGCTTAAACCAATAAAATGTTGGTGGATGTAAGTAAAGGTGCTCCCACTAAGTTGAATAGGCATTCTTCATTCCCTTTCAAAGGAGTGATAAGAAGAGCCTGCTGCCATAACATGTATGCTTTGGCTGACTATGGTACACTTTCCTTTGTGTAAAGGTGACTAAATCTGCTACTAGAAAAGTTGTGTCCCACCCAACAAACTGTGTGACAATGGATATTTTTGTTAAAGCAAGAATATCAAAACTGACTAAATATATCACTTTTGAGAACTAGTAATTACATTGGAGCAAGAGGTGTGCATCTTGGATTGTCCCATGCAAAACAGGATATAAGATCACCATAAGGAGACATTCTGAAAGTTGAAAGTAGGAAATACACATCTCTGACTGGGTATGTTAGCTCGTGCCTGCAGTTCCAACTAGGGTCTTTGAAGCTTCCCAGGTAATTCTAATGGTCAGACGAGTCTGAGAATTGCTGCTTTAGGAATACTTGGCTCTTGATTGAACTCTTCTTGATTTTTCTTACATTAGGTATTTCACATCTGAAGTTTCCTGCCTGAACCCTCTCTCTGTCTGGTTCTCTCCAGACCCCTTCACCGTGTGGACTCCATACATCCCTATCCTTAAGATAAGAGATTCTACTGGGATATCCTTCTTAATAGTGTAGATTACCTCAGGCATTACTATTGTTTGTTTTCCTATCAGTCTGTATTTTCCTTATTTCACCTGTCACCACAATTGATTACAATTGTTGCCGTTTTATGTTTCCTATGTACTCTTTATTTTTAATTATGGAAAAATAAAATTGTACTCAAACCCATGATTTAATAAATATTAACAGTTTACCATATTTACCATATTTCCTTCAACTCTTTTTTGTTTTTAAAGCAAGCTGTAACAGAAGTATTTTTTTTTATCAACCCATTCTTTTCTCCCCCTTTCACAAACATAACTACTATTCAAATAATGGTTTACGTCTTTTGTTCTCATATCCATGCATTTTTACTATTTATGTTAAACAATATACAGCATTGATTTTTTAGGTTTATGTAATGTTTATTACTTGTGTCATTTACTATTGCTTTTTTCAGTCAACATAATATTAATGAAATTTATCTATGTTAAATTATGTAAGTTTGTTCCATTAAAACTGCTACATAGGAATCCAGTGTACAAATGTATCACAGTTTATTCATTTTCCTACTCATGGACAGTTTTGTTACTTCTTATTACATGCAATACTACAATGAAACTCTTTGAAGATATTTGTATGTGGATGCATGTGTGTATGCAAATGCACATACACTTATAATTTTCCTGTTAGATACACAATAGGGGAGTCTCTGCTTTATAGAATTCCTATATATTTAACTTTACCAAAAATTGTAACAAATTGTTTTTCAAAAAACTTGTGGCTAATACAACTCCAATAAGACCCATGTAAAAATATTTCCTCACATTCTTGCCAACATAACAATTACTAGACTTTAAGTTTATGCATATTTTATAAGTTTCAAACTATATATCATTATTGGATTGACTTTCAGTAGCCTAATTACAAGGCAAAATATTTTAATCTTCATTGTCCACTCAGTTTTCTTTTTTGTGTGTGATTTGCCTGTGCAAGTACTTAGCTCCACTTTATATTGGTCTATTTGTTCTTATTCGTTTGAGGGAGCCATTTTATATATTATCAATAATGAAACTTTTATGATTATAGGTATAGAAAAAAATTTCTTCATGTATATGATTTATAATTAAACATATTTTTGTTTTTGTCACAGAGTAATTATAATTTTTTTAAATCAATGCCTTTTATTATGATATTGTGGGGTAGTTAATGGTTAGGTATACAAATATGCTTTGTTCAGGCACCCTTGTTGATAACAGGTGTCTCCCCATCCCCAGACAGATACTTACTACCATTAATCCCATCTCCCTTCCCATCTCCCCCAATAGTTTCCCACCACTGTCAGTCATTATCTTATAGTATTACATTGGATGTTCAAGATCCACTATATGAGTAAGAACATGTGATATTCAGATCTTTGTTTCTGTGAGAGATTACTCAGTATTATAAACTCTAGTTCCATCCAGGTTGCTGCAAAATTCATGATTTTGTTCTTTTTTATGGCTGTGTAGTATTCCATTGTGTATATGTACCACATTTTTTTAATCCAGTCCTCTTTTGATGGACAGCATAGTTGCTTCCAGGTTCTTACTATTATGAACAATGCTGTGATAAACATATGTGTGCAGGTATCTTTTTTATAGAGTGATTTGAGTTCTTTAGGGTATATTCCCAGTAGGGGGATTGCGGGATCATATGGGAGGTCAATATTTAGAGCTTTTAGGAATCGCCATACTGTTTTCCACAGAGGTTGTACTAGTTTGCATTCCCACCAACAGTGTAGAAGTATTCCCTTTTCGCCACACCCTCTCCAACAACTGTTATTTTTTGAGTTATTGATAATTGCCATTCTGACTGGAGTTAGGTGATGTCTCAGTGTGGTTTTGGTTTGCATCTCCCTGATGATTAGTGAGGTTGAACATTTTTTCATGTGTCTGGTGACTGCTCAGATGTCTTCCTTTGAGAAAGGTCTGTTCATATCTTTTGCCCATTTTATAATGGGGTTGTTTGTTTTTTTCTTTTCAGCATGTCTGAGTTCCTTGTAGATCCAAGATGTTAAGCCTTTGTCAGACCTGGAGTTGGCAAATACTTTTTCCCAGTCTGTAGGTGGTCTCCCTGCTCTCTTGATGGTTTCTTTGGCATTGCAGAAGCTTGTCAGTTTCATGAGGTCCCACTTGTCTATCTTATCTCTTATGGCCTGTGGGTTTCGGGTTTTGTTCAGGAATTGGATGCCAGTTCCAATTTCCATGAATGTATGCCCTCCATTTTCTAAGGTTCTTATGGTTTGAGGTTTTACATTTAGGTCTCTGATCCATTTAGAGCTAATTTTTGTGTATGAGGATAGATAGGGGTCCTGTTTCAATCTTCTGCATGTGGTCAGCCAGTTTTCCCAGCACCGTTTACTGAATAGGTTCTCTTCTCCCCAGTGGTAGGTGGTGGAGGCTTTGTCGAAGATAAGTTGGTTGAGAAATTGAGGTTTTGCTTCTGGAATCTCAATTCTATACCATTGATCTATATGCCTGTTACTGTACCAATACCAAGCTGTTTTGATGATTGTAGCTTTATACTAAAGTTTGAAGTCTGGTAATGTGATACCACCTGCTTTGTTTTTTTTGCTGAGGATTGTTCTGGCTATTCTTGGTTGTTTGTGTTTCCATATGAATTCCTGTGTTGTTTTTTCTAGGTCTGAGAAGAATGTTGCTGGTAGTTTGATGGGCATTGCATTAAATCTGTAGATTGCCCTAGGTAAGATGGACATCTTCACAATGTTGATTCTTCCAACCCATGAGCATGGGATAGTTTTCTACTTGTTTGTGTCATCTTTGATTTCTTTGAGCAGTGTTTTGTAGTTTTCATTGTAAAGATCTTTCACATTTCTGGTTAGGAAGATGCCAAGGCATTTCATTTTTTTTTTTTTTTTTGTGGCTATTGTGAATGGAATTGTGCTTTTTATTTGGGGTTCTGTTTGTTTATTATTGGTGTAAAGAAATGTGATTGTCTTTTGCACATTTATTTTATATCCTGAGACTTTGCCAAAGTCCTTTATCAGTGTAAGGAGGTTTTTGACAGATTCTCTTGGGTTTTCAGTGTACACGATCATGTCATCTGCAAAGAGAGATAGCCTGACTTCCTCTTTTCCTATTTGAATATCCCTGATTGCCTTCTCTTCTCTGATTGCTCTAGCCAGGACTTCCAATTCTATATTGAACAGGAGGGGTGAGAGTGGGCATCCTTGTCTTGTTCCAGTTTTCAGGGGAAATAGTTCCAGTTTTTGTCTGTTTAGGAGTATGCTGGCTGTAGGTTTCTCGTAGATTGCTTTTACTATTTTGAGGTATGTTTCCCATATCCCTAGCTGTTCAAGGGTTTTTATCAGGAAGGGGTGCTAGATTTTATCAAAAGTTTTTTCTGCATCTAATGATATAATAATGTGGCTTTTGTTTTGACATCTGTTGATATATTTAATTACATTTATGGTTTTACGAATGTTGAACCAGTCTTGCATCCTAGGGATGAAGCCTACTTGGTCATGACGGATGATTTTGAGATGTGGTGTTGAATCCAGTTCACTAGGATCTTGTTGAGAATTTTAGCATCTATGTTCATCAAAGATATTGGCCTGTAGTTCTCTTTCTTTGTTAGATCTTTACCTGGCTTGGGTATCAATGTGATGTCAGCTTCACAGAATGGTCTGGGGAGGGTTCCATCTTTCTCAATTGCCTGGAATACATTGGTATCGCTTCTCCTTAAATGTCTTACAGAATTCTGCTGGAAAGCCATCTGGTCCAGGGTTTTTTTTTGTAGGTTGTTTTCTTATTATGTAGCGAATTTCCTTGACTGTTATTGGTCTATTTAGGGTTTCAATTTCTTCTTGTTTCAACCTAGGCAGGTTGTGTGATGACAGAAAGTTCTCCATTTCCAAAAGGTTTTCAAGTTTGTTTCCATACAAGTGTACATAGTAGTGTCTAATGATCTTTTGTATTTCTTCAGGATCAGATGTGACTTCATCTTTTATGTTTCTGATTGTGTTTTTTGGGGCATTTTCTCTCTTTTTCTTGGTTAGTCTAGCTAGGAGACCATCGATCTTGTTTATCCTTTTGAAGAACCAGCTTTTTGTTTCATTGATTTTTTTTGTATTATCTTTTTGTCTTCTATGCCCTGGATTTGGGCATTTATTTTGGTGATCTGGATTCTTCTGCTAAAATTAGGGCTTTTGTGGTCTTGTTTTTCTAGCTTTTTTAAGTGACTTCTTAGGCTGTTAATTTGTGATCCTTCCATTTTCTTCATGTGTGTTTGTAGGGAAATAAATTCCCCTTTTATTACAGCTTTCATGGTGTCCCAGAGATTTTGGTAAGATGTTTCTTCATTTTCATTTGTTTCCAGGTATCTTTTAATCTCTGTTTTGATTTCATCATTGACCCAGGAGTTGTTTAGCATCATGCTGTTTAGTGTCCCTGTCTCTGTGGGTTTTGGGGGGACCTTGTTGGTGTTAATGATTATTTTTATTCCACTGTGGTCCAAGAAGGTGCATGGTAAAATTTCAGTCCTTTTAAAAATGCTTATGCTTGAGCTATGGCCAAGTATGTGGTCGAACTTAGAGTATGTTCCATGCGGTGATGAGCAGAATGCATATTCTGTGGTTTTTGGATAGAGGGTTCTGTAGGTATCAATTAAGTTCATTTGATCAAGAGTCACATTGAAGTTTCAGATCTCATTGCTGATTTTTTTTGTCCTGATGATCTGTCTAGGGTTGTGAGTGGGGTATTAAAGTCCCCAGCTATGATTGTATTGGAGTTGATATCTTTTTTTAGTTTACCTAGGAGTTGCTTTTTGAAAGTTGGTGCTCCTATGTTTGGTGCATATATGTTTAGGATGGATATTTCTTGTTGATGGATTGAACCTTTTATCATTATGTAGTGGCCTTCTGTATATTTTTTAATTTTTGATAGCTTAAAGGTATTTTGTCTGAGATTTCTTTTGTGTTCTTTTCACCTGAAAATTTGTTTCCCATCCTCTTACTTTGAGTCTGTGAGTGTCCTTTCTAGTGAGGTGAGTCTCTTGAAGGCAATAGATTGTTGCCTGGTGATATTTTATACATTTTGCCATTCTATGTCTTTTCAGTGGTGCATTTAGTCCATTCACATTCAAACTAATTATTGAAAATTGAGAGTTGATCCCTATCATAATGTTCTTACAGAATTATTGTTCTTCTTGTTTGTGTGTTGTCTTTCTTTTGGTTTTAGAGTTGGATTATGTGTGCTTTTAAACTTTTGCCTCTTGTGAAGAACGTTATTGTTCTTTTTTCCTTTTCTTCTGTGTTCAATACTTTCTTAAGTGTTTCTTCTAGAGGTGGTCTTGTGGCAACGTAGGTTCTTAGGGATTGGATATCTGGGAAAGATTTCAATTCTCCCTCACTGATGAAGCTTAGCTTGACTGGGTAGGTTATACACGATTGAAATTGTTTATCTTTTAGAACTTTGAAGATAGGGCTCCAAGCTCTCCTAGCCTGGAAGGTTTCTGTAGATATATATCTGGTGCTATTCTAATTGATCTTCCCTGGTACGTAGTCTGACCTTTTTCTCTTGCAGCCTTTAGGATTTTTTCTTTTATACCTTGTTTATACTTTGTTTAGGCGAATTATTATATGTCTGGGAGTTGGTCTTCTCATTTGTTGTCTTGCAGGGGTTCTCTGGATCTCTTGTGTTTGAATGTCTTCATCCTTGATGAGATGAGGGAAGTTTTCTTGAATGATTTCATGAAATGTTTGTTCCAGTGTGGCCTCTGTTTCTCTCTCTGACTCAGGAAGGCCAATTACTCTTAGGTTCGGTCTCTTGAAGTGATCATTCATCTCTTGAAGGTTTTGTTCTGTCTTTTTGAGCTTCTTTTTTATGGTTTTGACAGTTTGGGTTGGTTCTTATTTTGGTCTTCAAGCTCTGAGATTCTTTCTTCTGCTTGGCTAATTCTGCTTTCCATGCTTATTAGTTTGTTATTTATTTCCATCACAGTATTCTTTACTGCTGTTATTTCTGATATCAGCTCCTTCCTATTTTCCTTTTGTCTCTCCTCAATTGTTTTAATTCTCTCTATTAATGTCTTGATGTCTGGGTTTGTTGCATGTGACCAGTCATTCTGGGGGCTCTTCATTGTTTGTGTTCCAGAATCTGTTTTCTCAATGTCTGATCTCCCAGGGGTCTGTGTGAGACCTATATTCTTCTTCTGGTTTTTCTTCATTTGTGCAGTTTTTTCCTCTTCCTTACTTTTTCCTTCCCTCCACATCACCATCTTCTTTAATTCTGTTATTCAGGGGTAGAGGGATTAGTTTTACTTTTGTTTGTTCAATCTCCTATTCTTTATGTATGTCCTCTTACTTTGTTCAGTTCTGGAGTTGCACTGTAGGTTGGGGGTGGTCCTTTTTGCAGTTTTGAGAATTACTTAAGGGGGGAGCTGTGATTCAAAATCTATCTGCAGGTTCTGGTATTCGCCGACAGGTGTATGGATAATCTGAAACCCACTTCCCACTGCCTTGGAATCTGTCTGTGCAGTGAGGCTGTAGGTTTACTCCCTGAAATAAAATGGGGTTAGAAGAGGGAAAAGAATGGAGCAGATAGTGGGGGGAAGAGGGAGGTGGAGACTGGAGTAAGGGGGGAAACATGAGTGTACCAACAAATGGAGAGAGAGTCCTAAACTGAAACAGATAAAAACAATAGGCCACAGCTACAGACTAACCAACTCCCATACAAAAAAAATAAAACATACAATGATGCTAACATACAAGCTAACCAACCACCTTATTGGTTTGCTGTTCCTCTATACAAAGATATGGTTTACAGAGAGGAGAAACACGAAGAAAAGGAAGAGGGAAAAAAAGGAACAAAACAGTAGGAATAGAATTAAGTCATTAAACTAACAGAACCAATTGAGCACTCTGAGACTTTTTGTTTAAGTCCAATGTCCTTTCAGCTTGATTTCTAGCTGTCTTTTCAAGCTGGTAAATTGGTTTGCAGTTAGGGTCAGTTGCCCCTGGCCTGTTGTGAAGGACAGTTTGATCACCCTCCGTTCACCACTCAAATCTGGCCTGTGTCTGTTTTACAAGCTTGTTTCTCCCGTTTTGGTGTTTTTACCTTGAATCACCAGCAGGTGGTGGTATCTCAGCTACCTGCCCCAGAGGGGGTGGAGCCAGATAGGAGTCAGGCAGAGACTGGCGATGGAAGCCTGCCTCAGGGCACACAGAGGAGACCTACGGCCAGCAGGACGTCACGGTGGCAGCAGAGGTGGCGGCAATTCCAGCAGATCTTGCAGGGGCTTCAAGGACTGAAGTTGTGAATCGCCTCAGGGACTGGTGGCGCCATGCGCTATGGCCACCATGGAGGCCGCGGTGGCACCAGCAGCTGCTGTGTCTGCAGTTGCAGTGGCTGTCCAGACTGCTGCTATGTCCCAGCGGTTGAGCTCCGTGTGAAGAGCAGGCTGCCATCGTTGGGGTCTGCAGCCCCCGGGGAGAGAGCCAGAGATGCTCTGCATTCTCCTTTGCAGAGGATTTCATAGACCAGGCTGCCCCATCACCATCTTGCCAGAAGTTCCGAGTAATTATAATTTTGATGTAACAAATTTGCAATTTGTATATTCTAGCTGCTTATCAAAATATTTTTCATATTTTAATAATGTAAAACTTTATGTATTTATTCTCATTAATACTTTTCACAGCTATGTCTGAGTCTACTAGAAAATATTTTTTGTATATTCTGTGAGAAATATCAACTATATAATTTTCTATACCTACAAAAAGTCCATTTTTCCAATTCTATTTACTAAATTGTCATTTATTTCATTTTTTATATTTGGTGTTATCTAATTATTTGCCAAGCTTTCTTTATAAATATAGATAAGTTTCCAGAAATGACATTTCATTTCATTGTGCTGTTTGCTACGCCTGGTCAATACTACAGTATACCAGATATTATAGTATATATACATATGTACACATATTTATATATACACACATACATGCAGGTATATAAATCTGTATATATGTGTGTGTGTGTGTGTGTGTGTGTGTGTGTGTGTGTATGCATATATATATCTGCAGAATGTCTCTGTATTCTCTCCTAATTTCTATCTTGCATGCCCTAATTTCTATTCTATCTCTTCAAATATATCCTTCAAATATGGGTAGTTTATATTAATTTCATATAAATTTTGCATTCATTTTTCCCTGTTAGGGACTTGACTTTTAGAAAATTAACAATACTTATACTTTTAAAAAAAGTTATAAAACATCTTTATTTAGGTCATTTTTGCACCTGTCTGATATATTTTATGTGAATATATTTCTTGAATATGTTTTGTGAGACATATTCCTAGGTACTGTAACAAGTGGTTGCTCTTAAAAATGGGATATCTTTTGATTGCATTTTTGAATAAAAAACTGCTATATAGAAATACTATTGGTATTGATATGTTGATCATATAACCAACTCCCTGATCAGACTCCTTTGGTTTTAAGAATTGTCACTAGGTTCAACTGATTATCTGCACAAAATAAAAATGTTATTGTTTTCTTTTTATTAGTTATACTTTTAATGTAATCTTTGTGCTAAAAAGAACATCCAACACAATTTTGAATAGATAAAATGATAGCATGCACTTTTCTTCATTATTAACTTCAGAGAGTGCTTCTAAATTTTACAATGAAATATGAATATTGTTGTACTATTTAAATCGATTTCCTGTACACAGTAAAAAAAAAAAGTCCCTTATATGCAATTTTCTAAGATGTTTAAAATCACAAGTGGGGTCTAAATTTTATCCT
This sequence comes from Cephalopachus bancanus, assembly GCA_027257055.1. Taxonomy (NCBI): domain Eukaryota; kingdom Metazoa; phylum Chordata; class Mammalia; order Primates; family Tarsiidae; genus Cephalopachus; species Cephalopachus bancanus. The sequence goes on along the minus strand of JAPVLO010000024.1, from coordinate 5,804,648 downwards.
ATGTTATTTATTTCATTGTTTGAAATGATCATATTTTGTTTCCTCAATTAATGTACTTAATTCCAGTTATAGACTTTCTTTTCAAAATTTTACATTTAATGAGAAAATATTTCAAATATTCAAAAAGTACTAAAATAATATAGTAACATTAATATATGGTAATATCCTTGCTTCATACTTGTCATTTTAAAGATAAATTATAAATTGTGTACACTTGATATGTCTTTTTTTTTTTTTTTTTTGGTAAGCTTTAAAACATAGTTTATTAGTGAGAAGAAGAGAAGGAAAAAGGAAGATTCATAGTGGAAAGCCCTGCCATGGTTGAGTTTCTTGAAAAAGAAAACTGCTTATTGATATGTCTTAAGTATCTTTTTTCCACATCCTTCTTCCCCATTTCTGAATTTATTGTGTATCAGTTACTAGTGTATTTTATACTTTTACCTCATATGTATGTGTTCATAAATAATACATTTATTTGCATAAACTGTATACTTTGTGTGTCTTGTTCTGACTTGCCTTTTCTCCTTCAATATTGCATTTTTGAGGTGTATCCCAGTTTATACTTTTTCTTTGATTACTTTTAATGTTCTATATTATCCCATTATATGTTAGACACTATCTATTCTCTTGCTGATAAATAGTTGAATTTTTCTATTTTTCTTCTATTATAATCAGTACTGTTATACATATCTTAGTGTAAGTTTTTAAATTCACATTTATAAAATTCTTTTTAAGAAAATATTTCTGAATACAGAATTTCTGTGTCATAGTGTATGGGTATCTGTAATTTTAATAAGTACTGACTTTACACTTTTCAAAATGACTGTATTGATTTTCAATATTAGCACCATTTCATAACAGTTCTGTTTCATTGTGGTGACATCAGTGCTTGTTGTTAACAGATTTAAGTTTTGCCAATCTAATTTCTATGAAATATTGTCTTATTTTCATTTGCTTTTCTCTGATTTCTGTGTGACACCAATAGAAAATCTTTGTGCTACAAACTCGTGGAAGAACTAACTTGATTTTAGATGGTTACAAAAGATTTTTGCTTTCTCTCTACTCAATTAGAGGAAGACATTTTAAATAAAATATCCCCTTGTGAGTGTTTGTTCTATTTTTAATTTACACTTACTCTGAGAGTGTAATCTTTGGGGACACAGTTTGAAGTTGGGTTTCCTATGAGATGATCTTAACTTTCTCTAGTTTGCTTATCACAGGAGTTCATCAAAAGTCATCAGGGTTCAGTAGTTGGCCCAAAATAGGAGCTAACTTAGGAAAGCAATTGCTTTTTAAATTTCCTACTCTCACTATGATTTGGACTTTTGAACATTTCTTAATTTATGGTCATCTTCATTCAGTAGAGAATTAGAAATACTTTTAAAAATTGTATCCAGCGTCTTTAATCTTTTCAGTGGGCCAGTTGAAGTGGAACTAATTCATTTTTGCCTTTCTTACTAAACTGTAAATGTTGTCAAGAAAGAGTCTATATCTGCATTGCTCCTCATTCTATCCAGCATGCAACATTGTTCCTGCATACAGTAAATGATCAATAAACAGTTGGTGAAAAATATTAAATCAATGAATGAGGAAATGTAGCATGGAAAGAAATAAAGTCTCGAATTACTGGACAAGGTTTAGTGGACAGAGAAATTCATTTGAAACAAAAATACTTTCCAAAAGAATATTGACAGTCTTCATATCAATAATTCTTATTAGTTCCTGATGAATTAATTTGGTCTTTATGGAAAGTCTCTGGATGACATGAAATTAGCATATATTTTTAAATAGCCTATTATGACTTAACTCTTACTTATGGCATTTTTATTTCTGTAATCTTGGCTGTTCATTTAATATTTCTGAGTTTCACTTCTAATTTTTAGAATTCAAAGCTCAAGGTGTTAAAAGTATCACATTAAACAATAAAATAACAGATACATTTTATCAAAAAATGTAAACAGCATTGTCGTAACATTTCAAGAGAAGCAGTATCTGATCAAAATGACATGACTTGCATTTACCTCATTTCTATCATAAATTTCATGAGAAAATTAGATTCCTAAATGTTGTTTTCCTCTTAGGAAATCATGAGCAATCACCACCATTTCTTTTTTGTGGAAACGCCATATTATTTTCATTGAAAGCTATTTTAAGGTAATTTAACAAGTACAGATATGAAAGTTTGCTATTTTGTAGCACGGATAGAATTTCTATATAAGCCAAATTAACTCAATGGGAAATAATAGGTTCTGAATGTAAGTGATTTATCTTTTTCTCTGAATACAAGTGACAAGAAATTTATAATTTATGACAAAGGACAATTATGGGACATACACTGGCTAATGTTGCTGTCATGAAAAAATGTAAGCTGGGAGAAACATCAATTATTGACAAGGACAAAATTTTATTTAAGATCCTACTACATGTAAAATGTGCAATATCAAAAGATTCCTGTGAGGAATTTGTTTTCTGCTCTGGGAAAAGACAAAGAGCCTGGGGTAAGAAAATTCAGAAAAATGTATAATATAACAAGGAAATAATGAGATAAGTACCAAAAAGAAGTATAATTAGACACATGGGGGATTAAAAACTTCTCAGACCAGGGTTTAAACTTGTGCACAGATGGTATCTGAAAAGGTGTTCTAGGCTTGTGGCATTTTAGATTACTCTTAATACATTAATACGTGTGTGTGTGTGTGTGTGTGTGTGTGTGTGTGTGTGTGTGTGTGTGTTTAAGATTATGATGGGAAGGAGAGTCACAGCAAGCAATGGCATTTTAGGTAGAAGAGAAACTCATGTATAGAATTCTGACTGTTAGCCGGGTTCGGCGGCTCAGCCTGTAATCCTGCGCCTTTGGGAGGCTGAGGTGAGTGAATTGCCTGAGCTCGTGGGTTCAAGACCCGCCTTGGCAGCGAGACCTCATCTCTACAATAAATCAAAAAATCAGCTGGGCGTGGTAGTGCACGCCTGTAATTCCAGCTACTGGGAAGGCTGAGGCGGAAGAATCGCAGGAGCCCAGCAGGTAGAGGCTGTGGTGGCCTGGAGATAGAAAGTATAGAAAACTAGTAAAGTAAGAAACATATGTGGAGACTTAAGGGAGACCATTATGCCTCTTGAATTGGAAAGTAATAAAACATGAGCTGAATTTAATGAAATTTAATTTGGCTGCTGTCAAGAGGATAAATTAAATGAGCCTGTGTAGGGCAGGTAAAACTTAATAAGGTTCTCCCGGGTACTGGTACAAAAAAACCATCAGAGCGGATGGAAGAGACACGACAGAGAGAAACTACAAAAGTTGGCAACTGACTGATTTTCAGGGTGAGGGAGGAGGAGGTGTCAAAGATAATTATAAGGTTTCCAGAGAGAAGGATGATAACAGGTACATGGAAATGGGACTGTCAAGAAGATGAGTTGCCTTTGGGCAAGGAACATTGGGTGCTGTTTTGATTAGAGCTTAGATAAATTGAAATGCCACAAAGTGTAAAAATCATAGTTTGGACTTGTGTTACAAGTGTCAAAAGTTACCCATCTGAGTCTTCCTTACATTAGTAGCTTCATTTTTTAAAAGTTTGTAGGTAGGGCATAACACTCCAGAAAAATAGCTCTGAGGACCTTAGCAGCTCTGAGCCAAAGATTCTCAAAGAAGTGTAAGCTGCCATGAGTCCTGTTGATTAAATAAGTTCAAATCAAATCAGTTTAGATTGAAAGCAGGGAGCTGCACAGAGCACAGTGCAAGACAAATAGAAATGCTCACTCTCCTCAAGCTATCTTTTTTAAATTTTTTAATTATGTGTAGAAATGGGAGTCTTGCTATTTTGCCCAGGCTGGTCTCAAACTCCTGGGATCAAGTGATCCTCCCGCTTCAGTCTCTCAAAGTGCTAGGATTGCAGGCATGAGCAACTGAGCCCAGCCTGTTTGAGTTATCTTAATCCTTTGTTTTGCATCTAATTTCAACAAGTTCCAAATAACATTTAGAATGTTATCACCATCCATGATTGTATCCAGATATAATCATTGAAAAAATTGAACAGAAGAATCCAAAACATTTATAACTAATAGGTCATAGACTTGCTTATCCACAACCTAAACATCTTATTTGAAGTGTGGGTGGTGATGGTGTTATTACCTTTTACAGTACAAGGTGTGTAATTACAGCCAATTGTTACAATGCCCCAAAAAACATTAACTTTGAAAAAAACTCAGGACTACCTAAGGAACCCTTTTCTTTGAAGAGAAATATCTAGAAAGTTAGTGTAGCTATATAGATATAGATGATAGATATAGATATAGATACAGGTATAGTATAGGTATAGAAACACATACATACATATTAGATTTTCTCTCAGCAAAACCAAGTTAGGTTGAAATACTGAGTCTAACAGGAAGTTACTTTTATGCAGGCAATGTGAAAAGATATGGATCTAATTATATAAACTGCAGGTGGTAAAGAAATACTTTTCACAGATTGCTACTTTCTCCTAAGATAATTGAAAACCTAGAAGCATATCCTAACTATTTAGTTGATTACCTAAAAACATATTCAGGATTGGTTCATCTAAGAAAACAAAGACTGCACAGCAAGATTCTTCTTCCTAAGAAGAAATGTCAGTATTTGTCAAGACAACTTCCTAGCATAAATATTTTCTCTCTTCCAAAGTTAAAGGTTATTTTATTCTGTGGGTTAATGAATGCTTACAGGCTCCCTTTTCTTTGCCCATTTTCCCCTACTACTATTCTTTCCCTATCATCTGTATATGTAAATTGGCATCTGTATCCCCCCTTTTTTCCACTCCCCTCTATACTTTTGTATTATTTAAAAGTCCATATGGTATACAGTCTAACAGGAAGTCACTTTAATGCAGACATTCTTTGGGAATGTCCTGTGTCTCCCTCTGTATATCAAATTATGGCACTTTCATTGGTCAAAATTTATTAAAATTATAGAGGGAATCAATATTTCCAAGTCATCGTGCCAACAGCATGGGTAGCTCTCATTCAGGTGATAATTTACACTTGTTAAGATTGTTGGAGCCGGGCTCGGTGGCTTAGCCTGTAATCCCATGCTTTGGGAGGCTGAGGTGAGTGGATTGCCTGAGGCCATGGGTTCGAGACCCGCCTAGGCAAGTTGATGAGACCTCATCTCTACAACAATTCAAAAAATTAGCCGGGTATGGTAGCATGCTCCTGTAGTTCCAGCTACTTGGAAGGCTGAGGCGGAAGGATCGCTGGAGCCCAGCAGGTTGAGGCTACAGTGGCTGGTAGCGGCCACTGCACTCCAGTCTGGGCGACAGAGTGAGACTCTAACTCAAAAAAAAAAGATTGTTGGGAAAATATGTCCTATACAACAGAAGATATGAAATAATTCGATAGAAATTTCTTTGTAAGATTGTATTTAAAGGCTTAACATAGAACGTGTCAGGACAAATGTGTTCTGTCCAATAAACATTTTGTATTTGTATTCAGGAATTTAATGCAACATTTTTTTAGGGTAATTTTTTAAAAAAATAGCTCCCTTTTTTTCTACTTTCAACAATATGGCACAGCAGTTTAGGACCATAAGACCTCATATTGGAAGTATACACACATACAAACATAAATTATTCTAGAGATAGCAAGTAAATAACAACAGATATCCTACAGAAAACACTAGAATATGTACCTTTCACCGGCAATAAAATTGACTTTAAAAAACTGTAATTAAAATGAACTTTGTATAAAGTTCTTGAGTCAGACATGTACTCATATATCATGAGTACATGTTCCATGTAAACTGTCAGTGACTGGGGACAGCACAGGACAAGAACAATATCCAGAATATACAACAATCTGAGATGAAGACTCCAGATGAAAATGGAGAAAAAGAACCTTAGTCTCAGTTGGGATCCCCTGAAAAGCATCAGCATTCATAGTCAGAGCATCCTGTGTCATGGTTGTCTGAGTAGATCTGCTCATAATAATTGAAAATTAATATGTGGAAAGATCTTATTGCAACATAAACTGTGTCATACTAAACTAACTTCTTATATTTCTTAATAAAGTCCTTGATTAAAAAAAATTTTTTTTTTGCTTGTCATAGATATCAAAACTGAGTGGCTCCTATCAGTTCATTGCAGTAAAGATTTCCTTGTTGAGATTAGTTCATACTAGGTAAAATTCATTCAACAAAAATTGTTACTTTAAAAAGGCACAATTCCATCTGAAAACAATAAACTAATTTTAAGTATAGATTACAGGGATATTTAGGTCCATGACACTCAAAATGTTAATATTTTAAAATAAGAGATTGGTTTATATAAGGAACACTAAAAATTATGTGAATCTTACTTATAAACCTAAAATAACATAGTTCAATAACTAAAAACAAAGGCTAGATAAAAATTTGCTATTTCCTCAACCAATATTGATCATTTTGTTGCTGACCCATTTTAAACTTCATGTCTTCAAATATTGCCAGTTTTCTCTCTTCATTAGATCTCATGGTCTCTTTAATCATCTCTTACAGCATGTACTCACCTGCTAATGCTTGGAATGTTACAAAATCATCCAAACATCTCTTTCTTACTGAGGCTGAGCAAATCTCTCCTAGCTAGCTCATCCATCTGGTCATCCAAGTTACCTCAAATTCTTTATTAACACTTTGGGAATAAGTAAATACTCAAATCTAGGAAGCTTTTTTGGTTATTGATTCACCCTTCACACCCTCCCTCCTGGACTAAGTAATTGCCTTTTAATTCAAATGCATGAAATATAATCACTTCCCTCAATTTTTTTCAAGTTATTACCTGCAGAGCATTAATTCATGCCTTCATTCTTTCAACAAATGTCTATTGAGCATTTACTATGTTCTTAAAATTATTCGAAGTACTAGTGATACAAGGATGACTGAAATACCATATCTGACTTCAAGGAGCTCATAGTTGAGTATAAAAAATACAAAGTTGGCTTAATACAAATATAGAAACACATCTTTGGTAAAACTGGGAGTTGTGGAATGCATATACTTAATCTAGATGATGTTAGCCAACCTGAATAAGATGCATAGAGAGGTAGAAGTGGAAATGATAGCTTAAAGGTTATTTTGTCTGAAATTAAGATTGTGACTCATTTCTTTTGTGTTCCATTCACCTGAATATTTATTTTTCATCCTCTAACTCTGAGTCTGTAAATATTCATTCTGGTGAGTTATGTCTCCTGGGGACAGTATATTGTTGCATCGTGTTTTTTTTTTAATTCCAGTTTTCCAATCTATGTCTTTTCAGTAGTGCATTTAGTCCATTCATGTTCAAGCTGGTTATTGAAATGTGAGAGGTTATCCCTGTCATGAGGCTCTTATAGAGTTTGTTTGTTGTTTGTTGATTTTATTTTGATATTTAGGTTGCTATATGTGTGTGCTTTCAATCTTGCAGTTACAATGCATGCTTTATTGTCTTTTGGTTTCCTGCATTCTTGGGAGGAATGTGGTCATTCTTTTTTTCCTTTTTTTCTGTGCTAAATACCTTCTTAAGCATCTCTTGTAGATCTGGTCTGGGGGCAGCACAAACTCTTAGGGATTGAATGTCTGGGAAGAATTTTGATTCTCCATCACTGATGAAGCTTAGCTTAGGGGTAGGAAATTCTTGGTTGGAATTGTTTATCTTTGAGAACTTTGAAGATTGGACTCCAGTCTCTTCTAACTGTAGTGTTTCTGCAGATAAGTCTGCTGCTATTATAATTGGTTTCCTGGTAGGTAGTCTCACCTTTCTCTTTTACTGCCTTTGGGAATTTTTTATTTTATACCTACTTTTTGCAAGCAAATTACTATGTGTCTAGGTGTTGGTCTTCTCATTTGATGACTTGCAGGGTTTCTCTGTATCTCTTGTGTTTGGATTGTCAAGTCTCTGATGAGATGTAAGAAGTTTTCTTGTGTGACCTTGTCAAATGTTTGTTCAGACTGCTCTTATTCTCCTTATCTGCTTCAGGGATACCTATCAGTCAAAAGTTTGGTCTCTTAATAAAGTCGCACATCTCCTGAAAGTTTTGTTCTATCTTTTTAAGCTTCCTTTCTATGTGCTTAACAGATTATCAATTCCAGATTTTGGTCTTCAAGCTCTGAGATTCTTTCTTTTGCCTGGTTAATTCTGTTTCCTATGCTTGTCAGCTTATTATTTATTTCACTTAGTGTATTCTTTATAGCTTGCATCTCAGCAATTAATTCTTTCATGGTTTTGTCTTGCTTTTCTTGGTTCTTATTCAGCTTTTCCAATCATTCCCTGATCTCTGCATTTGTGGTCTATGACCAGTCAATCTGGGTGCTGTTCATTGCTTGAGTTCAAAGTCTGCATACTCATGGACTATCCTCTTTGGACTCTGTGTGGTGCCTGTGTTTTTCCTTTGATTTCTCTTCATTTGTTATGAGTATTTCTTTCCTCTTTTCTTCCATTGCTCAATGAGAATGGGAGTAGTTTTCACTCCTTTTTGCTCAACCCCCTAGTTTTCCTTTGATTAAGCCTCCATATTAGTTTTGAAGTCAGGTTGGAGCTATGTTGCTCTTTTGCAGATTTGAGAATTGAATGAGGTTGTTAGGGGGTGATAAGTTCAAAAGCTGCCTGTAGATTACAATGTTTGCTGATTTGTGTGTGAGCCCTCAGGGGTTCACTTCCCACCTTCTATACTGTTAGTGGGAGTATAAACTAGTATAACCTCTGTGGAAAAGTGTGTGATGATTTCTAAAAGATCTAAAAATCAACTTTCCATAAAACCCAGCAAATCCTCTTCTGGGAATAAACCCAGAGGAACTCAAATCATTCTCTGAAAAAGATACTTGCATACACATGTTTATAGCAGCATTATTCACAATAGCAAAAACATGAAACAAACCATGCTGCACATTACATCAATGGGGCACCCAAACTTTACCCGTATGATGACCACTTATGTAACCAACCCTGAATTCTACCCATCTTTAAAATAAAAATTAAAAATAATTTTAAAATTATAAAAATAAATAAACCAAAAAAAAAAAAAAAAAGAAAGAAAAAGAAATGGAAATGAGGACTTGGCCTGATCATTGAAGGCCTTAATACATTTTTTGTTAAATGAGAAAATAAGTGAAAAAGTAGAATACATTTTGGAAGATGAGGTAATTCAGGCTGCAATGAAGAGATTTCACAGTACAGCCTACTGAGGGAGTCAGCGAACACTCTCTGCATTAGGGTAGGAAAGGAGTAAAGGTGGTGGTTCTGAAAACAGCAGTTGTCAATTGACTCTGCAGGGAGTCTTGTGGGTTATTTGTTTTCGAACTTAATAATTTTATCAGAAGCAAAAAGTTTCTTTAAAAATGTGTCATCTCTGTGAGCAGAGTCAGAGGTACAGATCTAGGAATTAAAAGATTACTCAACTAATTCTCTGTCAATATACTCTCAAATATACTCTCTGGAAAGCATTTAAAAATAATAAAATAATAACAAAGTTTCTTGTCAGCCTGGTCTCTCAAGTTCAGTCCATTTTAATTTACACATGAAAAGACCATGAAATAGGTAGAATATTCTGAGCTATATGGAGTAAAAATACACACACACACAAACACACAAACCCAGCAGAAAACACATATTTCCCAAGACAGCTGCTAATCCAACATTCAACTTTAAAAAAAAAAAATAGTTGTAGATATTTCTCTGTGATGAAACAATCTTTTTTAGGCCAATAAACTTAGGAAATAACAAAATGTGAGTGAGGAAATCTGATTTATTAACCACTAATGGAAAAAATGAAGCTTTTAGTTTTACTATTGACAAAAGACCAAAAGAGATGAGCATTGTTTCTGAACATTTTTCCCATCTGGACTACCTTTAGATCATAATGTTAAACTCCAAATAACATCAAATTACTGTAACCACAAAAAGTTGTAATACCACATAAAAATGATTAAAAATATGGAAGCTATAAATAACCTTATTATTAAATATTTTAGAATTTTAACCTGTATAGCTTTATAAACGATACCTGTTCATTTTATATTATATAAACTTAATTTATCTATTTGTGAAAACATCTTGTGTTTTTATAGAAACAGTTTGGATAATCTATGAGCAGAGGCTTTATTTTTATACTTTTTCAGCACCATATATTAATGATTCATCTTTTTGAGATTAAATGAGAATCGTTTTTGGAATTTTTTTCTCTGAAGAAGACTCATTGCACACCCCAAATTCTCAGCTTATTTTGAGCGATGTAACACTGCTATTATGATGCAATAATGAGATAAAAATACCTGCTAGATATTTGCCATAGAAAGAAGCAGTTTTCTGCCAAAGAGTTCATTCAATAATTGTGTTTTTTAAAACTAAAATTGAATTTACTGAGACTAATTAGCATAATGCACACCAAACTCTTGAAAAAATAAATCTAAAATAAGTATTTAAAGTGTATGTAGTTTTTGTTTTGATCTCAGTTGACTTCTTTATATAGGATTGAATGAAAAATTTTAAGAGATAATGCAAAATGGAGTCTCGAACAATTTGATAAATTCATTGAGGTAAAAAGAAAAAAAAAAAGCGAAGTCAAAGAAATCCTATATGTGGCCAGACCTGGTGGCTTTGGGAGGCCCACCCAGGCAGGAGGATTGCTTGAGGTCAGAGATTCAAGATCAGCAGCCTGAGCAACATAGCAAGACTCAGTCTCTATTTTTTTAAAAAAGTAAATAAAACCTAAATAAATGTAGAGATGTGGCGTGTGTGTGTTTGTGTGTGTGTGTGTGTGTGTGTGTGTGTATGAATAGGTTTGTGAGCATATACTAAAAATGAAGATAGCTGTTTTTTGTGAGATATTAAAGTATATTTATACATGAAATTACCAATACATTCTTATATTCTCTTTAAACAAGTAATTTTATTTCTGACTGTAAATATGTTTTAAACACAATTTCACAATGAAATTAAATCAGATTATCTTGGATCTTACAAATAAATGTGTTAATTCAACAAACAATTAAACAAATATTTATTGTGTACCTGTGATAGCCAGACACTCCTACAGAGAGTCTATATTATTTTTATGATGAAAAATATGTTATTTCTGTTACTATAATTCTTTTTGGTCATTATTGGTACAAATGCAATTCTCTTTATATGCAATTATGTGTGTGTCTCCACACGAACAGTGTATAACATACCTTATTTTACTGACTTGGAAATGTACTCATACATTTTGAATTACTGTAAAGACATACCTGAGCCTTAGTAATTCAGAAAGATAAAAGATTTATTTTGGCTTATATATAGTTCTGTGTGGTATCAACATCTCCTGGGCTTCTGTCAAGGCTTCAGGGACTTACAATCAGGGCAGAAGGCAGAGAGGGAGCTTTGTCACATGGTGATAGCAGAAGCAAGAGGAGGAGAAGGAGGTGCCAGACTCACATGAAAACAATTAGTTCTCACACAAACTAAAGAACTGATACCCTTATAAAAAAACATGTCATTCCCTGCTCTCACCATTCCTTGCTAACCCTCACTACTCAAAATATTTGGTTTAGTGGCTTGTCTTTTGTTTACAGATTGGAATCTCTTTGTATTAGAAAATAACAATGGGGATGGAAAATATTTGATTTTAAAATGGAATGCTGTAGGGAGGGAAGGATGACTAGGTGGAGCACAGGGAGATTTTAGGGCAGTGAAACTATCTGTGTGATACTGTAATGGTCAATACATATCATTATACATTTGTCAAACCCCACAGCAGCTATGACATAAAGAATAAACTCCATAGTAGATGATGGACTTTAGTAAATAAAGGGGATACACATTCTTTGTTGCTGGTGTTACAACACTTTTCAGGGCAGGATCCACAAATTTTACAAAAAGAGATCCAGCAGTCTGGTTTTATAGACCGGTGACCTGCACAGCGGCCCCCCTCTTGTTGTAATGCTTTGTTATAGTCATTTTGAAATTCTTAATAATTTAATCTGTAATCTTGTGCTTTCTAACTAAAGTCCCATGGAAAAATTGAGCATGCAGCTTGAGCAGAGAAGATACTAGTAGGCAATACACACACACAAGCGCAAACCCATAGGCATGGGACACAGCAGGCAATGGAGCTGGCAAGCATAGCAGTTGGCCCGACTGCCTGATGTGCCTGCCTATGTCAAGGAAAGCACTGGCAAAGGGTGTTGTTTCAATAAGGTTTGCAACAGCAGCCCCAGTCACTAGTAGTGACCATGATCCTGTATAAAAAGAGGATTTCTGCATGGGGAACACTAATACTGTCCAGGGGAGGGTACTTGACCATCCATTCTCAAAGTCTTTCTTGTGGCATCTGGACAAATGGAACTCGCTAGCCTGAGCTCTAGGGCAAAAACTGATGTTCCTTAGGAAGCAAATTGTGTGAAAATACAAGTGTATACATGGGCATTACAATAGAGAGTATTAGAACTATTTGAATTTTTCAGAGTTTAGAAACTTTGTTTTTTGAAAACTATATCAATATTGTGAAGCAAATATCACACGCCTAAGAAACAGAAATTAAATTTTAAAAATTTGAGCAGTGTTTTATAGTTTTCATTGTAAAGGTCTTTCACGTCTCTGGTTAGGAAGATGCCAAGGTATTTCTTTTTTTATGTGGCTATTGTGAATGGAATTGTGTTTTTATTTGGGTTTCTGTTTGTTTATATTTGGTGTAAAGAAATGCGATTGTCTTTTGCACATTTATTTTATACCCTGAGACCTTGCCAAAGTCCTTTATCAGTGCAAGGAGACTTTTGACAGATTCTCTTGGGTTTTCAAGGTACACAATCATGTCGTCTGCAAAGAGAGATAACTTGACTTCCTCTTTTCCTATTTGGATACCCCTGATCGCCTTCTCTTTTCTGATTGCTCTAACCAGGACTTCCAATACTATATTGATCAGGAGAGCTGAGAGTGGGCATCCTTGTCTTGTTCCAGTTTTCAGGGTAAATGGTTCCAATTTTGTCTGTAGGAATATAGGGTTTCTCATAGATGGCTTTTACTATTTTGAGGTATGTTCCATGTATGCCTAGATATTCGAGGGTTTTTATCAAGAAGGGGTGCTGGATTTTATCAAAAGCTTTTTCTGCATCTTATGATATAATCATGTGGTTTTTGTTTTGATGTCTGTTGATGAATTTAATTACATTTATGGTTTTACGAATGTTGAACCAGCCTTGCTCAAATCACTCCATAAAAAAGATACTGCACACGTATGTTTATCACAGCATTGTTCACAATAGCAAGATCATGGAACCAACCATGCTGTTCATCAAAGGGTACTGGATTAAAAAATGTGTATATATACACAATGAAATATTATGCAGCCATAAAAAAGAACAAAATCATGAATTTCGCAGCAACCTAGATGGAATTAGAGTTTATAATACTGAGTGATCTCTCACAGAAACAAAGATCTGAGTATCACATGTTCTCACTCATAAGTGGACCTTGAACAACTATCGTAATACTATAAGAAAAGGATTGACAGTGGTGGGAAACTATGGTGGGGCAGGGAGGGGAAGGGAGGTGGTATTAAAGGTAGTCAATATCTGTCTGGGGATGGGAGGGCACACCTCATCAACAAGGGTACCTGCACAATGCATATTTGTATACCTAACCCTTAACTGTACCCCAAAATTTTAAAATAAAAAATACGTATTTAAAAAAATTTTAAAAATTAACACAATCAATGGAAAAATAGTATACTCATATGAAGTTTTAAAATAAATTTTGAAATTATAAGTATTTTTCTTAAAAATTGAAAGAAATACCACAGAATGCATAACCAAACATTCTGAATTATATACACACCATAAAGCCACTTTCAGTTTCTTGTCTGTCATAAGTTACAAATGTCAGAGGAAATATTAAAATGTTGTTGTATTAATTTAAATCTAAAATTAAATCCAGACACACGAAACTAACTTGCATGAAGAGTTAAATCTTTTTAGAAAAATTTCTTCTGAGACTAAGCAGCTCTAGATGTACTAAAAGGAGACATAGTCTACAACACACTTTTAGCAGCTTCATTAAAAACTGCTTAAGTAGAGAAACTCATCTAGAAGTTAAATTTAAAGATTATTTATGATAGTACTTTCACCAAGAAAGTCTAATGTTGCTGTCAATTATATATTGCTAAAAAAAATGAAGTTGCTGAAAACAAATTCATAAACAAAATGAATTTTCAGTAAAAGAAATGAGAAAAATCTTAAGATCACTCAAGATCAATCATTAATAAAGTGATATTATATAAAATGCTAATACCAAAAATATTTTTCAATTTTTAACTTTATGTTGTTACTTATATATTACTATTACAGCCCTATTACATTTCATAAGATGTAAGGCATTTTTAAAGAAAAGGCTTAATCCAAAGGAAGTTTCTAAAGAAAAATAAAAGATTTTACTTGTATTTTAGTATTTTTGACTTCACTTTTTTTTTCTGCTTTTTGACCAAGGGACCTGGATTTTATTTTTCTTGGATCCACAAATTATGTGCTGTCCTGACCTGGGTTTGTCCTTGGGGGAAAAATGGTAAATGATGAGCATGTTCAGCATGAGGTAAAGCATCCCATGTCACATGCTTCGACCTGACTTTATTCAAACAGCCTCTCCAGTCCCAGGAAAGAGGAAAGAACTGATCCTCTCTTCCTTTCACAGGGACCTATGTTCATTCTGATAGTATTTACTGATAGCATCTGGGCCAAACACTATACTAACTTGTAGGATATAGCCGAACAAAACAGGTGTAAGGCCCTGTACTTAGAGAACTTACAGTCTGGGGGAACAGGTAGGCAATATACAACTAAGCAAATAAATATATAATTTCAAATTTTGCCATTGGTGCTGTGCAGGACACTAATTATTATAACAGAGAATAAATAGTGGTAATTTAGATAGGCATAAGGTAAAGCCTTTCTCAGGAAATCTGGTGTATATATGTGTACTACTGCAGGAAAAGGGAACAGTATGTGTGAGGGCCCTGAGACTAGAAATGTATTGGTAGATGTGGTTATTGAAAGGTGGGTTTTGGTTGGACACAGTGGCTCATGCCTGTACTCCCAGAAATTTGGGAGGTAGAGATGGGAGAATTGCTTGAGCCCAGGACTTCGAGACCAGCTTTAGCAACATGGCAAGACTGCATCTCTACCAAAAGGTCAAGAAATTAGCCAGGCATAGTGGCATGCACTGGTAGTTCCAGCTACTAGGGAGGCTGAGACAGAAAAATGTCCTGAGCTCAGGGAATCGAGGTAGCATTGGGACGTGATCATGCCACTGTAGTCCAGTCTGAGGGACAGAGTAAGACCCTGACTCTCTCTCTCTCTCTCTCTCTCTCTCTCTCTCTCTCTCTCTCTCTCACACACACACACACACACACACACACACACACACACACACACACAATACACACACACACGAGGATTGCAGGTAGGCCATGAGACATGTTTGAGTCTTGTTTGTGCTGGGGAAAAAAATGGAAAGGTTTTAAGCAGTGGAAATACAGTATCATTTTTGTTTCTCAAATGACCCTTTCTGTTGGATTATAGAAGAAAGGGCTACAGTGGATCCATTTAAGACCTTATCGCCAGTTTCAATGAGAGATACTGATGGTTCAGAGAGAGCAAGTGGCACTGAAATTAGAAGGAAGTTAGAAGTTTGGAAGTGTCTTTCAGGTACTAAATTACCTTTTGGTCTGTAGGGGATTCAAGCGAGTGAGGGACCAAGAGTGAATCCATGTTTGCACACTGAGCAAGTGTATAAATAGTGATATTGTTTAATGAAAAGTGGGCTGAGGTGGTGACTAAGGAACTCAGGTTACCACAATAAAACACCATGCACACAAGAGAGCTTAGTGTTGACTTTAATTTCATATTACTGTGGTCATTGTACCAGTTTGTATAGTATTAATTTCTAGAAACTATCTGACCCTAAATAATGAATGTATTAAAATATTTTTCTTTGAAAAACATTTCTTTCTTTGTGGCATTAATACATCTGACATCTCTTATTCTATTTAATTTTCCCAATTATGTTGATGAATCACCAATCTCCTCTGATAGCCAGAATAAGATCATTGGTCCAGAAAAATAACAACAATAGAATTCAGGAAGCTGCCCCATTGTTGTTGCCCCCCACAAATTTAATAAAATGATATATGAAAAAGTTAAAGCTGCTGCTTTAAACTGGTCAGGACTTGACCTAGCATGTGGTTCTTTCAAATTTGCTAAAGGGGTAAGCCAATTTGTTTATGCATTTGTAGATTTCCCCTTTACATCAATTAGTTTTTTTTAACGTAGTGCCATTGATTCTTTTTAAAGCTTTCTTCTTAAGAGACGATATATCTTCCATGCCAAGTTTTTTGATGTGTCTATAAATCTACTTTATTAAGTCATGCAACGTGGCTTTACCCATATTCTTTCAGAATTCTTTAAAAGGAAAAATATATTGTTCTGTTAAATATGCCATAATCAAGGCTTTTCAGTTTTCATTCAGTTCTTTCTTTTTGGTAGAAAAGTTTTATTCGGCCATCTCCTATTAAGTGTGTATTTGTGTTTTGTGCAATGCTAGGACATTTCTTTAAAGTAAAAGAAGAGAAGCATTTTAAATATAATGGTTGGGTTTTATTTTTAACTTATATTTTCTCACTTGCTGAGTGAGAAAGTGCTAACAACATAGCTATATCTTCAGCACATTTTGTATAACTGCTAGTCTCACATTTGAAGACTTCCAGCTGAAAATGTATAAAGAAAGCGAAAAAAAACATACATTATTTTCTTAACCAGGGAAAGAAGATATTATCTTACATTAAAATCTGTATGCTGTTTAATTAATTCTTTTCTAGTAAGAGGGAAAATAACAACTCATTTCTCATACTAGTTAGGTTCCAATCAGTAAAGAGAACAAGCAAGACTGCTCACAACAATACTATTATAAAGAATCCGTAATTATTGTTATTAGTAATATCATAGGATTTAAAACCTGAAACAGAGTAAGAACATATGTTTCCAAAATGTTGAATTACTGACACTCACATAGAAAATGTGAAGTTGCAGTTAAGGCCTGGGTGCCACAGAGAGCTCTGATATTAGCACTCATTTCCATTACTTCAAGAAATGCTCATGTCACTGCACTCCAGCCTGGGTTATAGAGTGAGATTCCAGCTCAAAAAAAAAAAAGGAAAGAAAGAAAGAAATGCTCATCTCCTGTAGGTGGAGTCAGTGTGGTTTCTGCTCTGCATTAGTGGTGATTAGGACTAAAAGTCCCTCTAGAACAGCTGATGATATTGACTCACCAAATAAAAATATGCTTATAAAAATAAGATATACTGTGAGAGCCACATTTTTGGTACAGGTAGGGAGATGGCGGGATGGTGTGAAAAGGAAAGTGGTGAATGTGGGAGAGGATGAGTGGGGATGTATAGCAGGGGAGGGGGTACGGTTAATTGGAGAAGGGGAGAGGTGGGAGGAGAGGCAGAGGTGAGACTACAGGAATGGGAGATGATAGAGAAGAAAGGTAATGGGGGTGAGAAAGGGCTTAGGAGGAAAGGAAAGAGGACAGGACAAAGTGCGTGTAGATCATGAGACCATACGCTATAAGGTAATATTAACAATAAAGATGAAAAGACATGACAAGACACGCTTTTCAAATTTCAGGGCAGTTCCAACCCTTTGTATCCTATGTTTTCCATAGCTTGCAGCTTATTTGGGATGCATCAAAATAAAGAAGATTTTTCATTTGTTTTAAACTCAGGAAGATCTCATATCCCTTGATACAAGTATCGCTATACATAAACATAAGTGGAATTTTAATAAATTAATAAAGTAGAAACCTTGGAATAATTGTGTTCATTTGAGCTTTAAATTTATCATCAGTACAAAGAAAGGTATAAAGGAAAACTTCTGTGAGTGACTGTCTATGAATAATTTATGGCAAGAAATTATATTCAACATCGCGTTTTATTCTATGTCATGTAGTTAGTATATACAATTATATATATTGAGTATATACAATCATATATATGAGTATATGTAATCAATAAGTGCCATATATACATGTATCATATTTTATATATATATGAAAGATTATGGGCTATTCATCTAATCCGAAAGGCATTTTTAAAAAATAAGATGTGATACTTAAGTCAAGGTTATTTATTTATTTCTTTGCCTATAAATATCTAATTATTCAATTGCTCAAGCATCAATATTATTGAAAAAACGATTTCTACTTCATTGAATTGTTTCTGCACCTTTGTCAAAAATCAGTTAGTCATACTTATATGGAGCTATTTCTGTATTATCTATTTTATTCCATTGGTCCTTGTGTCTATTTCTCCACAAATATGACACTATCTTGTTTATTGTAGTTGTAGCTATATGATAGATCTTAATATCAGATGGAGTATTTTCCTCCATTTAACTCTTCTTTTTTGAGATGGTTTTAGTATTCTAGGGCCTATGTCATTCTACATAAATTTACAATAAATTTCACTATGTCTACAAAACAATTTTGCTGGATTTTCACTACACATAAATTTGAAATGTATTGACTTCTGCAATATGTTGTCTTTCAATCCATGAACTTTGAATATCTCTCCATTTAGGTAGGTCTTCTTTGACTTATTTTACCAGCATTTTGTAATTTTCAGCATACATGTTTGCATATATTGTTTCTCAAATTTATATCTGAAATATGTAAGGGTCATGGATGTTCAGATTATAACTGGACCCCACTGAAACTGCTCATATGGGACAATTAAGGCACCACCTGTTCCTGATAGGTGGGGAATGGAAGGCCAACTCCCAGCTGTGTTTCACTAAACCAACTAGCTGGGGGATTTAGAGGACCACCACCTTCTTCCACAAGGTAGAGTGAAAGTGGAAAACTAGCTTCCCAATCATCCCCACCGAAACTCTGAAATGTGTGTGTGAGCCTGTGTATACATGTTTAGGTTTGTATCTCACTGGAATAGGGCAGATTTGGCCAAAAAAGCTTTTCTGTTCTTAGGCCACTACTTTCTCAATCTTTTGCTATTGGAGACAGGCTTTTCTGTATGCTTTTTCTGTCTGCCTGTTGTAGTTCCAGGTTGTAGGCTTCTTCAGCACCCTGTTCAGAATACATGAGATACAAAAGGAAAACTAAAATAACTCATTGCCATGGCATTTCTCAAGTCCTGAAGATCCCAGGCTGTTTGTTTTTTAGTATTTTATTATGCTTGTTGAGTTCTGCCAGGAATTTTTAGTTGTAAAAGTGAGTACCTGGGAGAAATAAGGCTACACCATCTTGATGAAACCAAGTGATTTACATTTAAGAACCACTTAGTAAACTATATTTATATATAGACCAGTATATAATCTGCACACAGTATTCTCAATGGCCAAGTGACATTTGTACTCAGAACTTACAGGAGCAGTTTTTTGCTCTCTAATTCTTTCACTTGTTTCTGATTTCCCTGGCTTTATCTGGTCGGTCTTTGGCTTTGGCTTTAATTTACTCTATGAGTTACAATCTCTCCTTTTGGGCCATCGATGTTAAGTAGTTTTTGGAATATTTTCTTTATATGACACAGATTTCCTACTACTTGAAACATGGGATTTTTTTTTTCAAACCTTTTCCTAAATATCTTTTCAACTACAGATTTATAGCACTTATTTATCATCATTTTGGCTATGCTTATTGTTCTCTTAGTTGGAGTCCTTGTAGATTAGTAAACTAGTAAATTTGAATGTTAAAAGGGGGCTATAATGATAGTATTAATGTGCTGCATGTTTTTATTTAAAAACCCTGCCATTATAGTTACCATTCTCCTGTTTCTAACAAATAGATTTATTTTAAAATAGGGAGGAACATGGAAAATCTGATATTGAAATCTTACAGATTTTATTCTAAATAAACAAGTAGTTGATTTATGAAGTAAATGGCTGAAGTTTTGGTGCCTGGTCTTAATTTTTGTGTAGGGAATAGTTGAATTCGCCAAAAATGTCAAAATCAAGACTACACAGAAGGAAAACAAGTAGATAACCTTTAAAAATATCAGTTTAAGATATATAATGAAGGTCAGTTTTTCTCTGACATTGAATAAAATCAAAGTTATGAGCACATTGTGTTATGTAATAATTGATATTTCATATTAAACACCATCAATATAGCATCTTTTTTAAGACTTACAAACTATAACTTTTATGTATGCACCATATGATAATCATTTACCATAGCACCTACTATATTTACATCCCATTAAAAATGTAAAATAAATTCCAGCAGCTGTTGAATTCTTTCTCCCCCCCCCCCGACTTCATCTCAGGGAAAGGGAGCTGATTGATGTATAGAAAGAATCTATCTTCCATTTCCAAGCTGTGATTCTCAACTCTGCACATTAGAATCAACTTGGAACTATTGAGAAACACTGAAGCATGACTGTACTTCAGAGACCCTGCTGTAACATTGAAGCCTGGGTACAGGTGCTTGCAATGGTTTTTCAGGTGATTCTAGGAGCACCAGCTTGTCTCTTGCACCATAGGTTTTACAACATCTATAACTGTCTTCATAAAATGGAGAAAAATTAGATTAAAATATTGGGATTTTAGGAAGTATAGTTGTGCCTTCTATCAATATTTGACTGGTCAGGCTCAGTGGCTCAGCCTGTAAACCCAGCACTTTGGGAGGCCAAGGTGAGTGGATTACCTGTGGGTTCGAGACCCACAACTTGACAACTTGGGGAGACATCATCTCTACAATAAAAAAATAATAAACAGCCAGCCGCGGTAGCGCGTGTCTGTAATTCCGGCTACTCTGAAGGCTGAGGTGGAAGGATCACCGGAGCCCAGTAGGTCGACGCTGTGGTGGCTGTGAGTGTGCATGCCACTGCACTCCAGCATGGGCAAAGGAGTGAGACTCCAACTGAAAAGAAAAATGACTGAATTAATTATGATATTTAAAAGATATCTTATTTTAAATAAGAAGAAAACAGTTTCAAGTTCATCTTTAAAAAACATTTAATTTGGCATTTATATGTGCCATTGACCATTGTAATCTGCAAGCAAGATTGTTCATTACTGTAAGCAAATACTTTCTTTTCTCTCATTTTTTTCTTCCCTTCCCCCCCCCGAGATATGTTGATATAGCAGTTCTCATACTCTTTAGATAGTCTCGATATAGCATCACTGATATATTATGGCTGTACAAAGGTTTATTAAGAATCATTGGAACTAATGTGTGATTTAGATCTACATAGCTGAGCCCAGTACTGAGTAGTTCATTTTACCTTGTAAGCAAACACTTAGGAAATCAAGATAGTTCAGCAACTTGGAATCAGACAAACACAATGAATATACGTTTGGATACATACTTCATCTGTATGACTACTCACATACAAATCTTTTTGCATCACTAAGTCTACTCTTTTAATTTAGTAAATTGATGAAATAATCCATTAAAGATGCTGTTATTAACCAATTAATGTGGCATATTTCCTTTTACTCTGAAAATTGATAAATAAATGTTATGTAGGAAAACTTTCACTTTATCTTCTTGCTCTAAGAAATGACTTTTGTGATGGATATTTATCAAAAGTATTTTTTTAAAAATATCTCAACTTCATCAAATTATCAGTAAGAAAGCCAAGGATCTTCCATATCCAAGTTTATATAGTATAAGTATACTTACAAACAATGTAGTATACTAGCTCCTTGCTCTCATTAGTTTATAATCTAACTAAAGAGACAAGGACATATAAACAACACATGACTAAAGATGGAATGTGCACTATTAATTAATAAAATGAATTCAATAGAAAATGCATTATTTTTCTATGATTACTGTAACATATTATCACACACTGGTGGCTTAAAATAATACAAATTTGTTACCTGACAGTTCTGGAAGTCAGAAGTCCAAAATATATCTCATAATGCTTAAATCAAGACCACACAAGGTGTGTTCTTTTGTGGAGGTGTTCAAGGATAATTTATTTTATTGCTTCTTATGTTTCTAGTGGTCATGTGCTTTTCTTGGCCCATGGCCACCTTCTTCCATCTTCAAAGCCATCAGTATCAAGCTGAGTTCTTCTCATACTGCTCTCTCTCTGTCTCTCTCTTCTGTCCCCCTCTTTTAATCAAAGGACCTTGTGATTATATTGGGCCTACGTGGAAAATGCAGGATATTCTCCTCCTCTTAAGTTCAGCTGATTGGCGACCTTAATTTCATCTACAGTCTTAATTCTCCTTTGCCATGAAACCTAACAGTCACAGGTTTTAAAAACTGAGATGTAGACATCTTTGTTGGGGACAGGGGAATGGGGGTCATTGGGGGTCATTATTCCACTTTCTACAGAAGATGTGTAAACAGAAACATTTGACTGGAAAGGAAAGTGTCTACACACAAGGAGAAGAGTATATATTTGAGAATGTACTTTAGGATCAAATTGTAGAGATTTCTGAAAGACAAAGAGAAGATTTCACATTTTATCTATAAGGAAATAGAAAAAAAACCATCAAAAAAGCCTTGGTGAAGAGAGAAATGATCCAAGCAAGCAGAGTAAGGGATGAATGACAAGCACGGTGCAAGTCAAATATGAAGCAAATCCCAGATGGAGGAAGACCACATGTGGGATCTGGCTGTGGTTCAGGTGTGAGGTGGTGATGTCTTGGGCCAATGTGTGATACAAGCAAGAATTATCAAAAGAGTCTGGTAGATAATATGTAGAAGCACACATGACTCTAATGTTCCCAACCCGGAAAAAAAGGAAAACTAGTGGTACCATTAATGGAAGTGGAAAATATTATCAGATAATAAAAATTACTAAACAAGAATTTTTTAATAGAAAATATGAAAGATGAACAAAAATGTCTCAAATTCTATTACAAAATATTACATAATCAGTGAAATATTTTAAAAAATAAGACACATTTTAGTATGTGTTATTATGTGCTTACTCATATCATTTCAATTTTGCTAATAACACAATTATTTTAAAAGTATCTACAGTTTCCATCTGATACTGTCCAATAATCAACCTCAGCAATCAGTTTCTTTCATTATTGGAAGGTAACATGTAGTCATGAGCAATCTAATTGATACACTCTGCTCTGGAGCAGTAGCCAAAAGACCTAACCCATCTTGTTCTAGATGGTCTGACTTATGGACCCAACTCTAAAAAAAATGCACTAAGTCTGAAAGAAATATAAGATAATACTAACAGTAATTTAAACATCAAGGAAGAAACCTAGGTCCTTATTACTCAACATATAGTATAGAGATCAGCCACATCATCATTACCTGAAGCTTGTTAGAAATTTACAATCTTGGATGCCATCTTGGATATTCCAAATCAATGTACATTTTAATACAATTTCCAGGTTATTCATTTGCACATTATTGTTTGAGAAGCACTAGTCTGTGGCTAAAACCCAAAATGGAAAACTTCTTTTCACCAAACTTATGCCTAAAACACAGCTAGAGTCCATGTGGCTTTTGAGATATAAGAGCAAACTGAGCAATAGTCAAGGGTAAGAATCCTGTCCTCGGTAATGTATACTGATTTTTGAATCATAGGAGTCATTTTATGAAACTTGAGTCATAGGAGTCATTTTATGAAACTTGAGTTTCATAGGAGTCATTTTATGAAACCATTGAGTACTTTTACATCTTTGAAAGAGAAGACACAAATATTTAAAAGTACTAAATGGAGAGGATGTGGTGAAAAGGGAACACTTCTATACTGCTGGTGGGAGGGCAAACTAGTTCAGCCTCTGTGGAAATCAGTGTGGCGATTCCTAAAAGTTCTAAAAATCGACCTTCCATATGACCCTTCAATCCCTCTACTGGGAATATACCCAGAAGAACTCAGATCACTCTATAAAAAAATACTTGCACACGTATATTTATCGCAGCTTTGTTCACGGTAGCAAGAACATGGAACCAACCATGCTGCCCATCAAAAGAGGACTGGATAAAAAAAAATGTGGTACACAAGCACAATGGAATACTAAGCAGTCATAAAGAAGAGCAAAATCATGAACTTTGCAGCAACCTGGATGAAACTGGGGTTTATAATACTGAGTGATCTCTCACAGAAACAAAGAGCTGAGTATCACATGTTCTCACTCATAAGTGGACAACTACCGTATTATTATAAGAAAAGGATTGAAAGTGGAGGGAAACTGCAGGGAGGGTTGTGAGGCGTGGGGAAGTGGGACTGACAGTAGTACATATCTGCCTGGGGAAGGAGGGGGCACATCTCATCGATAAGGGTACCAGCACAGTGAATATTTGTATACTTAGACCTGAATTGTACCCAACAATTTTAAATAAAAATTAAAAGAGGAAAAAAAAGTACTAAATGGTAGTCAAATCAAATAATTTAACTTTAGTTTTTTATAATATTAAAAACTATTAGAAAGTAAAGTAAAGCACAGTTTTTGAATGAATTATCAGATAAACCAGCATAATATATTATATAAAATTCAGAAAAGTACAATTAAATCACTAAATATTTGGAAATGTTTGACTTAGTTCATTTCAGGTTCCCTTTTGACTTCTCCATTGGATAGATCTGACTAATCAGTTTGTCAGGTCAGAGATGTAAGTACATACTTTGCTTTCTTAAAAAATGGAATTCCCATTCAGATTCATTGGCAAGACCCATCCTTTTAACCCATTGACTAGATATCCTTGAGAATGATCTGTTTTTAATAAACTAATTGAATAATCCTTTTACATTTACTATATATATTGATGTAAGAAACGACCAATTTAGCACATATATGAAAATTTTAAAGAATTGCTTAAATACTGTTCAGTTTTCACAAGCCATGATACTCAAATATAATTCCACTGGAACCAAATTCTAAGCATATTTTAATGACAAAGAATGATAAAACAAAAATGCTCTGTGTGATGTGATGAACATACCTAATTCAAAAACTCCTAGACATTCTTTAATTTTATAAAAGGCATTAGAGATACTTTCTTCATTAGGAGATTTTGATGGAATTTTATTATTCCCCACCTAAAAAAAGATCGATGTTGAGAAATGCTTTGGATTAGTGAGAAAGCAATGAGAATAAACAACATGGCATGCGATTTGTGCATGCACAATTGGATATCAAGATTCTAGTGACAGAGTGTGTAATTATTGAAAATACAGATGAGATTTGAATTTAATATGATTTCACGATCTTAATGAATCCTTCCTCAGTCCCTCCCTCATATTCTGCTTCCCTTATATTTAGCACAAACTTAACAACTGCACTTGAGCAAATCATCAGTGGCTTTGTAACAATAGATCCCAAACTTGTCAACAAACTGTTGTAACATCTCAAAACAAATGTGCTGTTAAAAATATGGTGTTAAGAATAAAAGTCCAGATCTGACAAAAGGGAAGGAAATATCTTCATGTTCAACACACAGTCCAATGAAGTCACTGAACATTTTAAAACTACTCTTCAGCATCCAAGAGTAGTCTCAGAGTTCTTACAAAAGCACATTCTGAACTGTTTATCCTTTAGGAAGTGCTGACTCCAAGGCTCTAACTTAGAGAATTCTGTTTTGACATAATCAGTTCTGGTTGATGTGTCGTTAGATACCATGCAATGAGCCAGCTGCACACGATGCTATTCATTCTGGTTGATTGGTCTTTGCCAACCTTTGTCACATCCTGAATGCTTGATTTTGAGCAAGAATAGACTCAGTGCACTGAATACTATTGGATCTCAGCAGCTCTTCACAGAGTTGCTATCCTCAGCCTTGGAAAATAAAACATTTGACCAATGCAACTAAAATCTAGAAACCTGTCACAAGGATTCCTTTTTTACAGATTCAGCCTGACTGGTGTCAGCAATAAGGAAATTCTTACTAGTAAAATAATAAAAGTAAAAATGCCTTTTACTCATGTTACATAGCCTTTACAGAGTACTTTACAAATATTCACTATAAGTCAAGGATGCAAGGTTAATTACGTGTTCTCACAGTCTAAGCTTAGTGTGAACTGTGCACTTTATCTTCCCTAAAATATTTCCCAGTTTCTGTTCTACTGTTTAATTGTTTTTCTTCTTTTTTTTCTTACTGTATAATCAAAGAAATTATTTGTTCAAGTTCTAGTTTGGGCAATTATTACTGCTGTCACTGTTAAGAAATTTGGTAAGACTATTGGGATACAACCACAAGGGATGCAACTTGCTACAATGTGACCAGTTCAAATTATATAGGTTATGTAACTAACTTAGTGAATATTATAAAACTTGATAATGAAATTATTTCATGAAACTTTGAGAATAGATGCATGCATATAATATCTGCCTCAAAGATGATTATGAAAATATAAACATTTCAACAGATTTATTGAGTGTCCATGTACAACAATTCATGTTATATAGGACAGGTAGATAAAAATCAGTGCAATTACAGCACTTCCCAGAGACATACAAGCTATTATAGTGATTTCCGATTCAAGATCTCTTATCTTCAAGAAAACTTCTTTTAAATTCTCAAAAGTTCTAATTGTTAGAAAAAGTTCAGCTTTGTGGGAGTTACACATTTATCTGTTGTAAGTCTTCGTAGACTATTACCAGTTAAAATACAAAGGGCAGCAAAGACTTTTATAACGATCTTATTTGCTTCACATGTATAAACACATTTAACTTTCACAACGACATTGTGTGGGTGCCATAGTTTTCCAATTTATAATAACCTTGAGATTATTTACTCTTGTCTGTACTTAGGATTATAATCATCTTCAACTTGCTCTTACATAGTGGAGTAACTAATGGGAGCTGAACTGTTACTTACGATGTCTTTTTTTCCTGTTGTTACTTATTGAGTATTTTTTTTCCCCTACAGACTTGTTTTTTTCAAATCTTGAGATTCATATAATAGAGAGTAAATAATAGAAGAGGTTCTAGGTTGTTTTTAAACAGTCACAAATCAATGAATAATGTTAAGATGACTAAGCCTACTTATTTTAGATAGATTATTTTATTATTTGACTACTTGTGTTTATTTTGGATGGAAAGACAATGTGCATCATTAAAAAATGGAAATTGTGGGGGTTTTCTTATGTTAGAGTAAAGAGAAAAATTTAGAGCTATTGTTTTAGAGACTTGAAAATTGGCCTGTGACTATTTCACCTAACCATACAATTCCCAAGGGCTTGTGAGTTGCTATCCTATAGCACTGGGAGATGGAGATTGCAGTCTTATTCTAAGGACTATCTGAAATGGGATTAAAAATGCAATTAGTTGATGCTGAAGCTCATAGGTAACAACAGATTAGATTATCATCTATTCATAGTCTTAAGTTCCAAGCTTTCTTTTTAATTATTTCCCAAGGCCATACAACTCAAGCTCAGAGACCCAAATAGCTGTTCTATCTTGTCTTAAAATTGACTTTTACAGGTTAAGTCACCAGTTGAGTTTATACACTAAGCTTCTAGGTCTGAATTATGAGAACGGGTGACGCCATTCAAGTCTGGGATTTTCCTTGAAACATGTCCTTCAGTAACTTAACATATACCTTCCTTGACCCTCCTCTCATGCAGAGTCATGCAGGCATAATTTTATTAGCTGTTCCTCAGTCCACATCCCATAAAACCCCTGCATACTTCATTTGCCTTCTGTTGCCGTCCTTCAAATTTGAACAATATTCTTTCCTTACATAGCCTCATTTCCACATGGAGTTTCATTACAATGTACTGGAATAAGAAAATGTCCTTAACTAGTGTATGTGCTCAAACTTTTTATACAGTCAAGTATTATCCAGATGGTATCAATGATAACAGTTTCATAAGCTATAACTTTTAACAATCTCTGACGTGAAATATGTAAGCACACACATAAATTGTGAAAGATCCTTGCTTAATAACTATCCAATTATATTTATAATTGATATACTTTTTTACACATGCAGCAAATAAATTTTTTTATTAAGTTCAAAATTTATTCAAAAAGGAGAATTTTAAACAAAGTGAAACAAAATAGATCACATACATAAAAATAACAAGGTTTTTGATATGTAAACACAAAGATGGAAGGAAGGAAAAAGAGAGTAGTAGAGGAGGGAAGGAGATGGGAAGAGTGGAAGGAAAGAATAAATGAAGGAAGGAAGGAAGGAAGGAAGATTAATTATCTCTGTCAAAAAAGTAATCATTTGTAATGACTAGCCAATAACTAGATGCATGCCTCAATAATAGAATGTTCACAACATATGAGATACAAATTATAACCTGTCATAATAAAATACAAGTTACAAAAAAAATTATTTAATTTTCTTATGTATGCTTAAATATGCATTTAATCACTTGTATTTTTACTTCTTCCAGCCTAAGATAGTATGAAGAAAAATATCTTTCTTGTTTCATCTGAACTCACTACGGGTTTACTGTAAATACTTATGTCCCCCTAAGGAAAAATATAAAACATCAACCCCTCCCCATCCACCACACACATATCATCTATATATAATAATAATTAAAATTGTTTGGACAAATTTGTGCTATGAACTACAGCTGACTCTACAGACACTGTTATTTCCTAATCATGGATAAATATTTTTTCCTTAATTCTTTAATCTATTCAAATTGTTGCAATCTATCTGGAAAAATGTGAGCAACATGTGACATGACCAAGTTTGAAAGATTCTTGTCTAAGGTCTAGTTTCTTTAACAAGATTTTTCCCTATGGTAGGTGGCCAAAAACAGCTGTTTTTTTCAAACACACACACACACACACACACACACACACACACACACACACGAGATTAATTGTGTTAGTATATGATGCACACACAGACAAACAAACATACTATTTTTAAGTCAGTGATCAATAGGTATTAAATGCTTTAAATAAAGCATCTTCATATTCTATCTTAATATTTGAATGTTCTATAAATACATATTCAAGAGAAATAATGTGAATTTAAACAATATGGGAATAAATATTGTTTAAACTTTTATTAAAAGTCTACCAAAATTCTAAACAGACACTCATACAAATAGAGTCTTGTGATAACATTACTGAATTACAGGGTATTCTACTTTGGCAAACACTTCTCATGTCCACTATAGAATATATTATGCCAGTTACCTTTTTTCTCACAAAGATTTTACTGCTGTGTATTGGTAAAAATATCTCAGAAATCCTAGCCCCAACAGCTTCTCCAGGGTCCCAATAAGATAGTCATTGGGTTTCTTCACCTTAGTAATAATGTTAACCTTTGAGACACTGGTTGAATTCTAAACTGCTGGAGTCAAGTGACTGGGTGTTTGGATGGGAGGTTTTACAATGTGGAAATACTTGAAAGAGTATTTGGTTATAAAATACAAGTCTGAACTCCATCATGTCAATATATTTGTACTAAATGGGAACCTCAATTGAGGTAAATCAGTGCTGTCAAGTAACAATAAGGCTGCTACAAATATTAATCACTTCAATGTACATATGAGGAAGACAAATGAAACTTAAGGATAAACCTTGAACCAACTGGATAGTTTTCTTTCCAATGTATTTTCAAGAGAATCACTATAAAAATATAGAAGAGTAAGTCTTAGCTGAGAACATACAAACTTTGCCAACCTTCTTAAAAGTAAAAGATGATCAGTAGACGTAACAATGTAAATTTGAAAGCATACAAATTTTGAAATGCAAATTTATAACAACAGAATTGCAAAAGTAGAAGATCGGAAAAGAAGAAAAATGTTTCTAATACTGTTTTTTAAAACATATATTTGGCTGTATATTTCAAATATCAAACCATATAGCTAACTTGGTCTGGATCTGGAGGACTGCATGACAGAGGAATAAAGTTTGAACAATCTGATGAGTAATTCGCTTCCTGTTAAGCGATGTTCATATTCTTTTCATTGACAATTTCACAGCTCAAAGTCTCAAGAACGAATATCTTTGGTAGTTTCGGATCATTGCATTGAGTTTAAAAAGAGCATTATTTAACTTCTTTTTATTAAGCACTACTGTAAGCTGTTTGAAAAATCAAAAATCGGTATTGTTTGAAAACACCTTAGCTTTATGTGGTTTCTGGCAATCTTGCTGTCATAATGTCTTTATTATTTAATAATTGTTTTTGGCCGAGCTTGGTGGCTCAGCCTTTAATCCCAGCACTTTGGGAGGCTGAGGTGAATGGATTGCCTGAGCCTGGGCGTTCAAGACCAGCCCGGGCAACGTGGCAAGACCTCATTTCTACAATAAATAAAAAATTAGCCCGGCGTGGTAGCATGCACCTGTGGTTCTGGCTACGTGGAAGGCAGAGGTGGAAGGATCGCTGGAGCCCAGCAAGTCAATGCTGGGATGGTCGTGAGTGTACCACTGCACTCCAGTCTGGGTGAGAGTGAGACTCCAACTAAAAAAAAAAATTGTTTTAATTATTTTAAATTTATCACTTCAAAAGAAACACAAATTATACTCAATTATGTGTTGCCGTTAAAAATTGCAATGCTTTAGAGGGATTAAAAATATATAATACTTTCACATTGGAAATTCAGAATCAGTTTCCTGTTTTTGGAGGGGAGGGGAATTGAGGTCTCACTATGTTGCCCAGGCTACAGTGAAGTGGCTTTTCACAGGCGTGATCACAGAACACTAGAGTCTTGGATTCCTGTTTTCAAGCAATCCTCTTGACTCAGCCTCTCGAATAGCTAAGACTTTAGGCTTGCTCCACTGCACCTGGCAAAAACAGATTCATTATTGTCCCTTTCCATTTAAGTTCATATTACCTTCTGGTTTTTGTACTTTAGCTACTTTATTTTGTGTAAAATATTAAGAACTAGGTAATAAATCACTGAATACATCTACTTTTATAAAGAGTCTTGTCATACTAATAAACCACTTTTAAGGAGTTTATCTTTCAATTGACACCATTACTTGAATTAACTTAGCCACTTGGATTTTAAGACTAGGCAACCTAGATTATGGGATACATTGTCATAAAGTAATGACACCCTTAGAAGAAAATAAGAACACTGTCTACCAACTGCTTCTGATTTGTTCCAAGAATTAGATGGTTAAGAAGTAAATTAAGAAAATGAGAGTATAATTGAGTATAGATTTTGGAGACATATTAATGGACTGTACATGTAAACTTGACAGAGTGATCCATGACAGAAGGGTAGATAATGCCTTTTGGAGTCTGACGTCTGGTTTGATTCTTAAGTCTGCAACTTTCTGTTTGTTCAAGTTGTTTTACCTCTCTGAAACTCATCTTGGAAATGGGAATACAACATCTATCTCTTCTGGGCTGCTGAATATAGGACAAAATTTAAAAATGCTTAGTAGAGTGCCGAGCACAAAGTAGTTACATTCATTAAATTATTGACCTGAGGCCGGGTGCAGTGGCTCAAGCCTGTAATCTCAGCACTTTGGGAGGCCGAGGCAAGAGGATTGCCTGAGCCTGCAGATTCGAGACCAGCTTGGGCAACATGGTGAGACCTTGTCTCTTCAATAAATCAAAAAATTAGCCGGGAGTGGCAGCGTGTGCCTGTAGTTCCGGCTATTTTGAAGGCTGAGGTAGAAGGATCACCTGAGTCCAGCAGGTCGATGAGGGGGTGGTCCTGATCAGGCCACTGCACCCAACCTGGGTAACAGAGTGAGACTCCAACTCAAATAAATAAATAAATAAATTATTGACCTGAAAACATTTTTGTTTTTGAAGAGGGAAGAGTAGAAATGATTCTACTTTTGAAGTTTCTGGTTTCTGATCAACATACACGGCCATATTTCCCATTGTATACATCATATAACCATGCCAATAGGTGACAATATTATTATGAAGGATTTGCAAAGCTTATCCAGTGTCAAATGAAATTAACGCCTGGATTATTTAGTTATGTCTACCCTAATTACAGAAGGAACTGAGAAATCATTATTTTCTTATGCATGGTTATCACTTCTCCCATCTAAGTTCTCTGTAGGTTATCTTCCCATTCTTGTTCTCCCATCTCACTTTTTAATAGGTCATCCACTTCTATCTTATTTTTATCACAGAAATCTGAAGCCAATAATATCTCTGAGAATCAGCAACAGAATATTATTGTCCTTTAAAAATGTGAAGAAAGCAAAACAAAAAAATTATGGTACCAAGGAAAAAAAAGAAGTTTCTACAATGATACCTGAGGGGACTTTACTGGTTTGATTCTGAAGTCTGCAACTGGAAGTAAAATTTCTTGTTCTCATGATGCAATTCTATTTTATATTTTTACCAAGGGTATGGATCATTATGGTTTAGTGGTTTAAAAAAAAAACCTACCCAGTATTAATTTTAGTCTGTGATTTGGGAAACCTTAATAGAGTATCACTTCTATTAATACTATAAAACAATATATATATATATATATATATATATATACACATATATATATGTGTGTGTGTGTATGTGTGTGTGTGTGTATACACACACACACATACACACACACACACACACACATTTTTTTCCTACTGAAAAGATACTGTGACACATTCATTATTTTAAAAGTGACATTTAATTACAGCCATGCTTAAAGAACACCATCATTGTCAATGAAAGCTGTTCGGGAAGATTTATGTACGAAACATTTTCTCTTTTTTCAAAGATAACCTTTGAAAGATAAACTGCTTTTTAAATTAAAAGTAACTTTGTATTCATATTATTTTGTGTAAGGCTTTAGTTTTTATACTTTCTTTTGTTGTTAAAAGTTAAGATTTTCACATAGACATATGGTAAAACTCCAATGAATAATACTTTATCTAGAATACTATCTTCTTTTTTATAATTATTTTCTATTCTGTGGCTCCAAAATATGGCTTAAAGTGAAGAAAATTGCTTTCTGAAAAAGAAAAATAATCTAGTTGTTAACTAGTCAAAAGTCATTCAATTTTGAAAATACATGTTCTGAGCTAAAAAGAACAAAAGGTTTAATGCCATATTGGCAGTTCAAATGATGTGATGGAATCTACCAACTGAGCCTTCTCATCTGGATGTTGAAGACAGCAACAAGGGAAATAATGCTACAAAGGGTGCCCCTGACTTTGAATTAGAAATGGTCCAAGTCTGAGAGAACTTCTCAGGGATTCGGGTACTAAACAAACATACAGATAGGACCATCCCTCCTCAAATTCATGTGTTTCAAAACCTTAATCAAAGCACTCTGGAATAGCTCCAATAATCATAAAAGACATCTAATTTCTTGTGTCATTGTTATTCAGTGCTCCAGGCTTAAAAAAGAAGATATTTTCTTTCCAAAAACATGTAATATCAAGTAGAAAGTTGTGCATGTGCCACTTATTTCACGTGTTTTGTTCCTGGTTTCTTCTCTGATTTGTGTGGCTATATTTAATTAATTATGCAAAGACATTTAATATTTTAGCATCTCAGATAGAAACCATTGAATATCAGATGGATAAAAATTATAGTAATGTACCCCCCCATCCTGGGGAGATATATCCCTAGACCTCCAGTGGATATCTGAAACTACTGATGATACTAAACCCTGTATCTACTGTTTCTGCCTATATATACATACCTATGATAAAGTTTAATTTTTTAAGTTAGTCACAGTAAGAGAGTATCAACAATAACTACTAATATAATAGAACAATTATAGCACTCTAATATAATGAAAGTTATATAAATGTGGTCTCTTTCTCTTTCAAAATATATTATTGTACTGTACTCACCAATTTTTGGATTGCAGTTGACCACAGACAAATGAAACCTGAGAAAAGTGAACAGACAAATAGGGGAGGACTACTGTATATTAGATCTTAGCCAAGAATCCAGATAATAAATGAAATAATACTGGCAGATAAATCTGAAGCAGAATGTGGAACAGCAAAATAGAGGATAGAGGTTGTGAAAAGTTGGAAGACAAATTTGCACATACAAAAATGTAACAGATGTTTTAAACAATGTTGGATTCTGCACATTTTAACAGTATTTCTGCTTCCAGCAATTCAAGTGTCTTTAAGTATTTATATCAAAGTAGAGTATGGTGGGATCCCCCAAAACTGGAATTTATTTATAAAAAGATTGTGCATTGATTCTTACATGTTTAAATTTCAGTCACCTTCAAAGTACTCTCCGTTTGATGCCATACACCTATAGAGATGCTTTTTCTACTGCGCAAAACAGTTTTTGAACTCAGCAATTTTGATGCCTTTTAGTGCTTTCTGCCATGTTTTGTTTCACCTCTTCCACATAAGCAAAACATTTCCCTTTGAGGACTTTTTTATTCAGATAAACCAAAAAAAGTTGCTTGGGGAAAGATCGGTAACTAGGAAGGGTAGAGCATGAGGTGATACCATTTGTGGTCGAAAACTACTGAACATTCAGCATGGTGTGGACAGGAGCATTGTCATGGTGTTAGAACCAATCATCTTTTTGCCACAACTCTAGATTTTTTTCCATAAATTGTAATACAACCTTCTCAAAACTTCCAGATAAAAATTTTGGTTAAATGCTGGATCTAGAGGAACAAATTCTGAGTGCCTGCCCTCCAAAAGATAATTACATTTTTTTTATGGCGTCCTCCCCACACACATAAAAATAGTGAATTACTCTAACACTCAACAATTCCGCTAGATTGTAGACTCTGTTATGATAGGATTTGGTTGTTTTAAACAGTAATTTGTATACAGCAGAAGCACTATAAATATTTATCAATTAAATAAATTTCTTCTATTTTTTTAAATTAAATAAAAAAACACTTCATAAATTTGTTTTAGAATTGGTTACTTCTAAGTTTAACAAAGTTTAATTTTAAGAGAAGTTAGAGAAGAGTTGATAGGCAAACAAAAATCAGGATTTGTGGTGTAAATTATTTTGAGGGGAAGTGGCAATATGTGGATACATTGCCAAGTCTCTCCCAAATGAAAAAGCATACACCCACATAGCATTTAATATGTGCAGTATCCTGTTCTAAGTTCTCTTCAAATATTAACATTTTAAATACTCATACAACTCTATAATTTATGCACTGTTATTATCCCTATTGGAAGATAAAGTAACTGAGAAGGAGAAAAGTTAATTAACTTGCCCAATTTCATATAGCTAGTAACTGGCAGAAATAGGATTTAAACACAAGCAGTCTGACTTCTGAATCTGTGTTCTTAGCTACTGTATTTATTGATCTTAGTGGGGGAGATATTAAGGATAGTACCATATTTTTCACATATAAGGCTGCATTAGCATTAATTTTTTTTTTTTGGCTGTCATAAAAATTACCACAAATCAGTTGACTTAAAACAATAGAAATTTATTATTTCACAGTTATGGAGGCTAAAAGTTCAAAATCAAAGTTTTGGCAGGGCCATGTGCCCCCCCCTTTAAAATTCTTTTTTCTTTTTCTTTTTCTTTCTTTTTTTATTTTAATATTTTAACAAAAGAATCCTCCCTTGACTCTTTCTAGTTTCTGGTGGTTGAGGACAATGATTACCTTACAGCTACATCACTTTTTTGCCTTCATCTCCACACATCCATTTTTCCTCTGTGTTTCTACATCCTCTTCTTATGTTATAAGGACACCAATCATTGGATTCAGTCTACCCTAATCCAGTAGAACTTCATGCTAACTTGATTATCTCTGCAAAGACCCCCCCTTTTTTTTCAAATAAGGTCACATTCACACGTACCAGGGATTAAGACTGGACATTTATTTGGGGGGGGGACACAATTCAACACACTATCAGGGATTAACCTTCCATTGACCTTGGGCAAAATGCTTACCATTAAAAACCAATAAACTTAGATTGACTTTAAATTCCTTAATCATGTTTATTTCAAACTATTTTTTAAAGTAATGAGGGAATTTACATGGATTCAGAATTTTTCACCCTATGTTATTTTTGTGATGCTGTGTCAATAGACCAAATGCCAACTTGGAGGAGGTCTAAAGCAGATCATCGTCCATCTCATTTTGTTGCCTAGGTGCGAGGAGCTTCTTCAAAGGGGAAGGAAAGGTCACTGAATGCTAGCATTGCCACCTAAAGTAATTTTCTCACAGTTTTTCTTAAGTCAGGTTGGTTTTCTGATCTTTCCCTTTAGACCACTGGGAAACTTACCACCGCTGTCAGGTAAAACGTCGTTACTACCTCTGGCTCCTCCATAGCTCATAGTTCACAACCTCATCAGACATTTGCTGCAGTGTGAACTTGAAGGTAAAAGACCACCAAGGGTCTTGGAATGTATCCCCTCAGTGTAGAATGAGAGGGGAAGGGGTTGGAATTCTAGAGACAGATGCCTGGGTTAACATAAAGGCCCCACACTTACATGCACTAAAAGTTATTTAACTTTTCGGTGCCATTGATGTAACATCTTTAAATAAGAACAATAATGGCATCCATTATCTTTTAGAGAGATGAATATACTCCTAACACCTAGTAGACGTCAAATTGAGGCTTGCAATAGCACAAAATTGATAGGAATTATAAATAATACCCTCCCTTCCTTTAAATAAAATTTGATTGATAATAGAAATCAACCTTGCAATTAGCAGAATAGAACAGCATACACAGTCAGAGTAGGAGAGAGAATGGAAAAGTCACAGGTTGAGGAAGACGTGGAAGCATGACACTCGTGGAAGGGAACGGAATGGTTCCCTAGAAGCTGTATTCACAAAGGCCATGGGGGCCCATTTCTAAGAGGACAGAGTTTAGTGAAGTTCATGCAAGTGACACATTGCTTACTCATTTCTCTGTCTTAGATGAATAATGGACACAGTAAAAAAAATGAAATGACATTTTCCTTGTCTAAGAGGCTGCTGACAAAATTAATGACATAAAAGAGAAATTTAACAATATCAAAATCAAGTTTTTGAAATTTACAAAGTCTGAGCTTTTGCTGTGAAAAATAGATGTGAGACATTTGGCAATTATTGCTGATTTTTGAACATTTTGGTTAATGTGACAGATTGTGTTTTCCAAAGTCATGGCAGTAGAGCTGGTGCAATGAGAGTTATGTTTGCAGAAATCTCAGAAAATACAATGTGACACAGTCAATTGTTTTTCCCTTTTGTGTAAGTACAAGTAATTTCAACTGTTTAAGATATTCATCCCTTCTTTTTGTGTATTGACTTTACTTTTCATTGTCCCTGGTTTTCAATTGTCATTTCATGGTTCCTGGACTTGGACATTTGATCTTTAAAACTGTCTGATTTCCTGCAAGAATCATTTGACCTTCAGGTTCACAGATGCTGGTTATGCAAAAGTGAATCAATGCATATGGAATTCCAATGGAAGCTAATCCAAAAAAGATTGATCAGTGGTACACATGAAGCTTTTTACACATGTTGCTAACCTGTCTATCCATCAGAATGTAAAAGTAACTTTCCTTTAAAGACAGTGAAAAATGAGATAGGAAAAGGTTAGAGCTCTGAAGCCAGATGCCTGGGTTACAATCCAACACCTATTGTTACCAGCAATAAAAATTATTTAACTTTTCTGTGTTACTTTTGTAACATCTTTAAATGGAAACAATAATGGTACCCACAATACAGGTCATCAGGATAATTGTTTAAATAACGTACATAACATGCTTAGAACAAGTTGTTACAAAGGCAACACACAGAAATACTAGATATTATTAGAAAGTGTCCAACTGAAAATTCACTAGAAGAGGATGAAGAATTTTTAGAATTTATAAAGTCAAGACAAAAACAAAGGGAAATAATGCCCACATAAACTTTGGATTAAAGAACACTGAATTACTGCAAGAGAGGGAGGATATAAGGAGTGTTTACTTGGGTTATACAGAAATAAATAAAAGTTACTTAATGGGAACTACATTTTAATTCCAGATTCTAAATAGAGAAATGGCCCTTCCTGCCAAAAATGGTTTAGAAATCACCCAACCTCCTTTTCTTACCCCACCCCAGTAAAATTTGGAGGTGGGTACTGTCAAATTTCTTCAACATGCCAAGAGTTAGGTCAGTGAGCTGATACTCTCTCTTCACACAAATCTGCCTCTCTGTTCCCTTTGACACTCACATCAGATTCTACTGTATAGTTCATTAAAATTGGTCATAAAGAGGTTCACATTAGAGGGTATGGATGAGTTCTCAAAAATTATTTTGAAATCTTGGATTAAAATTGTTTTTTGGTATTGTTATGCCACTAGTTTTTGAGTCAGGGAATGTCACAGGAGATGACTATATTTTCTCACAGATCCTCTCTATTAGATCTCCTGCCACCAACACAAAATAACACCTCAGGCAGATCTGAAAGTTTTTTGGTCACATTAATTGTTAACAAAGTCTTTTTATTTTTTTTTTTAGGTATTGAAAGTCCTGTCAAATCTAATGCTCTTATTCTATCCTCTTATCCAACCAAGGTTTCTCTCAAGGCTCAGGCTTTCCTGGGCTAGAAAACCTACAACTCAAAGAGAGGGTGTTTGACCTCTTAACTCTCCTTGGTTCCTATATTTGCTCTGGTGCTTCTGGACCTTTCCATATTTTCAAGGGTGGAAGGTGCTGAGCAAGCAGAAGAGGAGGTAAAAGGACAAGAAGGTCTTACTTGACTGGTATTGTTTTAATTTGAAAATTGTAGCTATCTGGAAAAGCAGTACCTAAATATCAGCACTTTGTCTTTGAAGGTCTTCAAATATCTGCCACCTTCCTTCACTCTAGCTACTCTCTTCTTGCAAATGCCTAACACAGCTATTGGAGTCATGTCATCCTGGTTCAAGCATACCTACGTTACTCAAAATCCTCTTAATCTAAGGGAAAACACATATTTTCTTCCATCAAACACTGGAAATAAAAGTCATCCCCTATGGAGAAGTTTCTCTTAGTTCTGTTTCTCAGGTAACACCAGAAAGTCTTCAGCTGTTTCTATTTCTTTTACAGCGAGGGTCAGGAATGAGTTTCTACACGTTCTGACCCTTTGGGTGATTCTCTTGAAGACCTATTCACTTGGCTTAAATTGAAGAAGAACGCATTCTCACTCCAAGAAATGAGAGAGAAAAAACACAACATTCCAAAATTTTTCTTAAGAAAATCCTCATTCATCAGTTCTCACCCATTAATTTATAGCCTCCTCATGTATAGAATGGAGGTGGTGATAGGTTAGATGTTGTGGAACCAATGTAGGCCACTTTCCAACAAGTTCTGCATAGATGGTTTAGCACCTTTCTAAAATGTGAGAGCATTTAACACCTATTATGCTCTGCTTTGGAGCTCCAGCCAAACATCTAAAACAGTAGAAAAATCTCATTTAGTACCCTGCTACAGTTATATAAAGGCAGCTGAGCTGAATAGATTCTTCCTGTTAGGACCGAGACTGACCCTTTTAGAAGGAACTGACAGTGAAGAGAAAGCTGACCAAATCTGAACTAGGTGCTTTGGTGCATTGCATTTGCTCTTGATAATTTTATTTTGCTCAGTCCATAAGCATTTATTATCTACATATATTTGGCAAGCACTGAGAGTTATCCTGGAGAATTTAATTAAGTAAAAGAGACAATCTTTGATCTTGAAGAGGGATTATTTCAGACACCCTTTACTATAATGCAGTGCTTCTAAAATTTACATATGCCATTAGAAAGAGAGTAAAAGTTAGTCTTTGTTGTTTAAGAATATATTCTAAAGTAGTGAATAGTTGTGGTCTTCATATCAGTTGGGGGTACATGAAGTCTTCACAAGAAGTATGTAAAAGTGATATTTTTAAAGGGATTAATTTTCAAATCCTCTACTCTGTTAAGTACACATAACCAAAACTGATCTGGAAAAATACATTTGGTTGAGCTTTGCTCTTTTTTTCTAACTTTTCTTCATAGTGTTTCTTTCCAAATGTAGATCTTATTTCTTGTGTCCTACATTTTATAATCTTCCATTATCCTAGGAGTTAAAAACCCCAGAAAATCAAAACAGAGCAACGATTTCTAAACTGCTGCTTTTTATTTTGAGAAAATGAATACTTCTGTTGAATAGAAAATAAATAACAAATACTTCATACTTCAATAATTTCCAACTATTTTCATACCACAAAAGTTACAGGATTTCATAATTGAGTTGTCAGCTGTCATTAGTTTTTAATAATATATCACTGTGGCTTTGTGTATATGATGAAAAAGGAATTTAAAGAATTGAAAGGTATTGCTATAACTCCTTTAATTCTCACCTACCTATTTGTGTGAACAAGGTTTCTCAAAGTTTATCCCTATAAAAATAAAAATAAATTGATGCTGAACACTTTCTTGTTCTAGCAAGTAATATGACTTATCCTCAGAGATATTAACTAAATATAAAAGTTCATCTAGGAACACATATGCATTTTAATAAAATGTTCTTGTTAATGCTTAATAAATATTAAAATTAGTGCTTACCAATATTTTATATTTATATATTGTCTTAATGTATGTATTATATGTATTTATATTTATGTGCAATATATTTTATATTTGGACAGGTCCAAAATGTTGTATTTGTAAGGTTATTCATTGCAGCATTGTAGGTAAAAGCAAAAAACATCCATCAGTGGGAATTAAACCACAGTACAACTATACACAAAATACTAGGCAGTGATAAAAGGAAAGTTAAGAAAGCTGTTTGACTAATGACTGATACGGAGTGATATCCAGGATATACTGCAATGTCATACCAAAAAAGCGCCTACCCATCCCCCTCCAAGATAGCCACATCCTTTTTTTGCGAAAGGGACTCTTCAATGTGATTACATTAAGTCTCTTGAAATGGGGAGATATCCTGGATTAAATTGTCCTTAGAAGAAGGAGTTAGAGGGAGGTTTGATGACAGAAGAGGAGAAGGCACTATAAAAATGGAAACAAATACTGGAATGGTTTGGCTACTAGTCAAAGAATATAAAAGCAACCTCTAGAATTTGGAAGGGAGCGTAAACAGATTCTTTTTTGGAGCTCCTAAAAAGAACTAAATCTGCAAACTTGATTTTAGCCCTGTGAGACTGAATTTTGACTTCTGACCTCCAGAGCTAAAAAGTAATAAATTTATGTTACTTAAGTCACTCAATTTTTGGTAATTAGTTGCAATAGCAATAGGAAACTAATACTGTCTCTAAAAAGGAAAAAACAAGTAAGCTTTATATAGTATGCTTTCTTTTTTAGAAGGGTGAAGTGTAGTGGCACAATTAAAGCAGCCTCAAACCTCTAGACTCCTGGGCTCAGGGGATCCTCCCATCTCAGCCTCCCAAGTAAGTGTGACTACAGGTGCATGTTACCTTGCTTGGCTAATTACTATTATTATTATTATTATTTGTAGAGATGAGGGCCTCATTATGTTGCCCAGGATCATGCTGAATCTTTGGCCTCCAATGACTTCCAGCCTCGACCTCCTAGAATGTTGAGATTACAGGCATGAACCATCGTGCCTGGCTATATGACTTTTTTGATAAAAGAACAAATAAGGACAGGAGAGTATGTAATTTTGTTTGCTTGAATATGCCTAAAAACACTAGAATTATACCAAAAAACTAATACAAGTGGTTGTCTATAGGGAAATGGATTAGAAACAAGACTTCTCAAAGTCTGCCTTGTATCAGTTTGATGTTTGAATCAAGCGAAGATATAAACTGTTAAAAATAAAACAATAAATAAATACATAAAATTTAAAGAGACAAAAGCACTTTGTTTTATGTTAGAGATTGGTAGCTTCTAGGGATTTTAGAAACACTTTTATCTCTCAAGAAAGCTTAGTCTTCCCATCCAAATGCAATAGTTCTGATTTAACACTCAAAGCTAGACATGGCCACCAGAAAAAGGCCGGGGGGGGGCGAGGGAGAGAGAGAGAGACAGACAGAAAGACAGAGACAGAGAAATTAGATTCTAATGGAATTGATTTGATGAAGAGCAGACAATTAGGTGATTTTTATGTAGAATGAATGAATTAATGAATGAAAAAATTTCATTTATTTTCCATCACTGGAATTGGCGCTGCTATTATTTACTTTTTAGCAACTATAGAGCTGACATACTGAAAAGTTTAATTGTACTATGTAAATTGTAACTTCAACTTTTCCTTAACATTTAACAGATTTTCAGTTCTTTGTAGGAAATCCAATTGGAAATAAAGCATCTCAAATATTATTGTTTTGCAAAAAACTCTTTTCTGTGGTTTGAAATAAACATAATAAATAATTGAGGTATGATGCATTCTGGTTAACTGTGTAGTCTGGTAAATAAAATTTCACTACCAATTTTAAAAAAGATGTCTAAAAATACAATCAATATTTTTTGAGACATAACCAAGAAAAGTGGTGATCACTTTTTGATCATGGGTTTTGTGTGTGTGTGTGTGTGTGTGTGTGTGTGTGTGTGTGTGTGTGTGTGTGTTTGCAAGCATGCACACATGCCCACATTCAGATCTAAGCTTTGCTTCACAATCCAGGAGCAATCAAAGCCACAAAGTCCAAGAATGAAGAACATTGGTTTTCTGAGTGCAGCCCATGGATACAGTAGGAAGACAGCTCTGGTGCAATGGAAGAAAACACTTTAAAACTCAGTCCATGTTCCCTCTTCTCTGAGGTATTTTAAACACCTGCCCTCACACATTCCTCACCCCATTTCTCATTAGCACGTAAGCATCTCATAATGGCTGTGATTATTTACCCTCTGTTCCCAGGTCTCTAACAGCACATGGGAAAGGGACTCGACAAATCACTGAGTTAACATACAAATGAAGCCCTGAGGGTTTATACAACTTACCTAAAGACACATGCAAAATGTTTCCAATGGGAACAAATCCCTCCATGTTATTTTATCTTTAGAGGTTGCAGAAAAATTGTCATAATGTGTAAAAGAATATGATATGCAAATATAATGAGTAGATATATACAACATAGCCAAAAATACTCTCTTGCCCCACAAGTATTTTGAAATATTTAGAGAAAAGGCACTCACCTTTATCAAGCAGGCTACTCTTTAAAAGAACTAAATTATAAGAGAACACCTATCC
This sequence comes from Cephalopachus bancanus, assembly GCA_027257055.1. Classification (NCBI taxonomy): domain Eukaryota; kingdom Metazoa; phylum Chordata; class Mammalia; order Primates; family Tarsiidae; genus Cephalopachus; species Cephalopachus bancanus. Next base: position 5,761,772 of record JAPVLO010000024.1, on the reverse strand, counting down.
TGTCTGCATAATTTATTGATGCAAAAATCTGTTGGAATGCAATAGACATGTAAAGTAACAAAGCAGTGTTTTCTTAATAGAAAAGAAAAGAAAAAACAAATGGAAAAAGATAAAAAATTTGAATTTTATTTCTGTCTCTTTATTTTTAGTGCTTTTATTTGTCATGGATAAGATGTAGGAAACCCAAGCTGAGCAGCACAAGAAAATAAATTAGATGAACACCGGCATATTTAGAAGCCAAAAGGAAGGAAAGCAATGCTTGCCCATGCACAGAATGAGATTAGCAGGAAGCATTACAGACACAATTCTCTAAAAGAGGGATTAAAGCCAGCAGTAAAGCCATTAACATCTCTGATCATTTTCAAGTTTCCTAAAAAAGCTCTACCAGGTTGAAGCTTGTACTTGGTCAGTCATGCTTTACCTGTCCAAGAATAAAGCCAACTGAGTCAGAAAGGTAGACAAATAGGTTAAATTAAATAGTGATTCATAATAGTTGAACTTCATCATCAGAACTTTTTTGTATAGCACAATTATTACATTCAAAATGGGCTGCTAATGTAATGGAACAAGGAACACTAGACTTGGGCTTAAAAAAACAACATCCACCTCTCCTAATGATGCAACTTATGACTTTATAAAGTGAAAGAGACACATTCAACTTTCCTAATATTATAAGAATAAAGCAACATGAGGGTCTCAGAAAGCTATAATATTCATGGAATTCAGAATTGGTTCATAATCATAAAATCAAAGCAAAGCACACTAGAAGATATTTCGGTGGTTTAATGGTGACATTTTTTGTTTGTTTGTTTGTTTGTTTGTTTGAAGTTTTATTTGACCCAAATTTTTATTTGCTTGTTTATGTGCTATTGTTTTAAATTATATTAGGTCTGATGATAAGACCAAAGAAGATGTAGGGTTTGATGATAAAATGTTGAAGTGTGAAAAAGGAGACCAGAATTCCTCAGATCATATTTTTCTGCTGTCATTTCTGTCAAAAATAAATTGTAGATGAAAAACAGTGAAATGAAACAATGGGAAGATGCAGTCCAATATGAACGAGGAAATGCTGAAACCAACAAATTGATCTCAGGTTGTCTCTTGAAGTTTATGAGTTATGCCCACATAGCAATACTGATGTCAAGGTACAAAAAATAGCAAAATCACTTACAAATAGATTCTGATCACAATTACAATTATTATTGGGAAGCAAGAAACATGTCATTAAGGGAAAAAAGGAGGGAAAGGAAAGGAAGAGACAGCAGACTTGCTGTCCCTAGATACCCTTATTTAGGTGAGTCATAAACTATGCTATTGGCTTCAAATGATAAAAATGGTACCAAGATATTGAGTTTTTAAAAAGGAGAATGTCTGAATACATTGGAGCTTTCAAAATTGAGATGGGTTAAGTAACTGTGTTCTCTGCGCTGATGATTTTCTATTGTAATTTTTATTTTGCCTGATATCGACATCATAGAAGAAACTGAGGTATTGTAATTTCGTTGAATTATTTATCTCTTACCTCTGAGGTTAGATAACTTTTGATATAAATAAAAATAGGTTATTGGTCCCTGGGAACCTCTCATGCATGTGTGTGTGTGTGTGTGTGTGTGTGTGTGTGTGTGTGTGTGTGTGTGTGTGTTAAGTGAAACAATTGAAGTAAAATCACTTTGGAAGCTAAGAGGTTATGCAATCATTAAATTATATTAAATTTTACCCGTGTTATGCATGGTTTAAAATTCTGATGCAATCAGAAATTATAAATTATTTTAATGTTATAAAAGGAAACAAACAATTGGCTTGCTACTAATATAGAAAATCTTTCTGATAAGTTCGAATGACTACAAACCGGGACATACCCATTAACTGTTGTTAGTGTATTAATTGCATTCATTTTATATTGCTACTTTGACAAATTACCACGAATTTAATGACAAAAAATAAAAATGCATCATCTTTAGTTCTGAAGGTCTAAGTTCTAAAATCAATCTTGCCAAGCTAAAAATCAAGGTGTTCCTTCTGGAGGCTCTGGTGGCTAGATGAAAGATAACAGAATTCCTCAGATCATATTTTTCTGCTGTCATTTCTGTCAAAAAATAAATTTTAGATGAAAAAAGTGAAATGAAACAATTGGAAGATGCAGTCCAATATGAACAAGGAAATTCTGAAACCAACAAATTTACCTCAGGTTGTCTCTTGAAGTTTGTGAGATTTTGTCTTTTCTAGCTTCTAAAGGCTGTCTGCATGCCTTGGTTCATGGCCCTCTTCCATCTTCAAAGCCGGCAATTGTATTACTCTAATCTAGCACCATATCTTTTTGAATCCTGTCACCCTCCTTCACCAGGGTCTTTAAGTAAGACCCTAGTTTAAGGACTCCAGTGATTATAGTGGGTCCACATGGGTGATCCAAGATAATCTATCTCAAAATCATGCCTGCAAAGTCCCCATTGCCATTTAATATATTCACAGGTCCCAGGGATTAGGAAATGCACATCTTTAAAGGACAGTTGTTCTGCCCACCACATTGCCCTACAAACATTATGCTGCCTGGGTGTATCCTGAGAATAAGAATTACATAAATTTTTTTTAAAAGAATGATAGAAAATAGTGGTTTCAGCCTGGGGTTCAGAAGTGATCCCTTGGGTGTTGCCAAGGGTCACAAGGGGAAAGTCAAGAAGTAGGTGTTTTTGCCTCCAATAAGGGCTACATTGTGTATGTCTGTGGTATTTATTCATCTTCTGCAAATGGTTTCATTTTCGTAAAGGGTTCCACTATTTAAATTAAAAATTAATTGTTTAAATGGTAGCAATCACATTATCTTTTGAAATTTTGAGTTTTTTAACCTTTTATTAGGCTATCCTTTATTATCAACACTCAAATGCACCATTTTGTTGTATTAAAATTCCAAGGTCAGCCGGGCTCGGTGGCTCAGCCTGTAATCCCGCACCTTTGGGAGGCTGAGGTGAGTGGATTGCCTGAGCCCGCGGGTTGGAGACCCGTCTGGGCAGCGAGACCTCATCTCTACAATAAATCAAAAAATCAGTCGGGCGTGGTAGCGCATGCCTGTAATTCCGGCTACTTGGAAGGCTGAGGCGGAAGGATCACCAGAGCCTAGCAGGTCGAATCTGCGGTGGCCAGGAGCGTCCACTGCACTCCAGTCTGGGTGACAGAGTGAAACTCCAACTCAAAAAAAAAAAAAAAATTCAAAAGTCATAATCAACTTTCTTGCCCTATAACAATAAAGACAATAAGTTAACAGCAAACATACCAAAGCAAACTGGGCTTGTATAACCTTTATTGCCTAAACTTTTAAAAAATTACTTTTAGTATAGAATTCCGTTTATACAGAATTCATTTCTCTTCTATAAAAACAATTTGTGCTTTTGTTTTCTTTCAGTTACTTCTAATAAAATAAACAAAATAACAGACCACCATTGGAGGCTGTATTGTAAATGCTCAGGGAAATCAAATTAAACAGCTATTTATTAGGCATTATACATAAGACATTGCACTTAGTATTACATGGTGTATAATTATGGGTGAGGCAAAGCCTTGACCTCAAGAAGTTTATTCAAGTAAGACAAATTAGAGGCTACACCTAAAATTAACTACCTATATCATAAGGCAAGAGAGAATTAATAAGTGCCCCAAGCAAAGTCCAATTTTTAAAAAATAGTTTCTGAAGTGGCAGTGACTTTTAATCATAATGGTGGGCAAATCAGATGCAGACATTTCCTTTTACACATACACACACACACACACACACACACCACACACACACACACACAGACACACACCACACCCAACATGTGGAAAATTTTGCTACACATTTAGAAATAAATAAAAACACACCTTCATACTTGAAAGGAAGAATAATTAATAACCAATGAAGGAACAAAGAGAGATCCCTTAGGGCTGAGTGAGATTTTAAGCAATATGGTCCACTCGGGACAGATAGGACCTGGGGCTAATTAGTTAATGAATTTATTTGTTTGTTTCCATTTGATTGAAGCATAAATTGTGAGTGGCAAAAATAGAAAACAAAGCTGATAAAATAAATTTAGGTCACAGTTTGTAATGGCACTTACTGTCATATGATTCCACCCTTAGCTCTCAATGAGCTGTTAGAATGGGGTGAAAAATACCTCACGGGTAAGTTTCCATTCTTAGCCGGGCTCGGTGGCTCAGCCTGTAATTCCGTGCCTTTGGGAGGCTGAGGTGAGTGGATTGCCTGAGCCCGCGGGTTCGAGACCCGCCTGGCCAGCGAGACCTCATCTCTACAATAAATCAAAAAAGCAGCCGGATGTGGTAGCGCATGCCTGTAATTCCGGCTACTTGGAAGGTTGAGGCGGAAGGATCGCCGGAGCCCAGCAGGTGAGGCTGCGGTGGCCGGAAGTGGCCACTGCACTCCCGTCTGGGCGACAGATTGAGACTCCGACTCAAAAAAAAAAAGTTTCCATTCTTCCCTGTACTCACATGATAGAAGTAGAATTCAGAGCTCTAGAATCAGAGTTTGGTCATGGAATCTTGCTTAACACAGGGATCCAGGCAGCCCATAGCATCACCCATTCTGAGTGGATCAACCATGTATTAGCATCCATTCACCATCTGTGCATAGATGCTTTTGAGTATAAAATGGAAAGACTGGTGCTCTGCTTCAGAGCAGGCAGAACTGTGTTTTCAGGGATGGAAAATCAGAAAGAATTGTCTGAGGAGAGACAAATTAAAATTGCAGAGTAAAAAATATATATATTAAAATTTTTGTTCTTGTTATTTAAATTTGAAATGCAAATGAAGTTTCCAGTTTTCTTATTCTTGCAATTGTAAGATGAAATTATAATTACAATGCACTAAAAAAAAAAAAGCTGTGGAATTGATGACTGTATCTTGTACTTTTAGGTCTCTGGGTGATACTTCAAGAAGTTCACTTATTTACATTTTTTGCGATTCTTATGAGCGAATTACTTCTATGAGGAGGAGCCTCTCCAAAGGGAATTTATTTATAAAAAATTATGTATTTATTTTTACATGTTCAAACTTCAATCACTTTCAAAGTACTCTCCATTTGATGCAATATACCTATTCAGATGCTTTTTCCACTGCTCAAAAGTTTTTGAACTCGTCAATTGTGATGCCCTTTAGTGTTTCTGCTGTTTTTTGTTTCATCTCTTCCACATGGACAAAATGTTTCCCTTTGAGGACTTTTTTCATCCAGGGAAACAAACAAACAAAAAAGCACTTGGGACCAGATTGAGTAAGTGAGGAGGGTGGGACACAGAGGTCATGCCATTTTTTGGTCAAAAATTCCTGAACACTCTCAGTGTGGTGTGTGCAGGTGCATTGTCATTGTGGAAGAATCAGTAACCTGTTTGCCACAACTCAGGACATCTCTTCCTCAACACAGTCTTTCACAACAATTCTAGTTGGTACACTGATGCCTATGGGTTCTTAGAACAATTACCGAGGGGTGGGGTAAGACTGTACTCTAAGGAGTTTGCCTCTCAAAAGATATTTCCAATGTTTTTGGGTCCCCCTTGTAAACATCTCTCACTCTTCCTTGGAAACTTTTAATGGCTCCTTTTTATTGTTATTTTAATTTTTGATAACTTCTAATTTTAGACCTTTTTTTAACAAATAGAACAACCCTCGAATATTTATTTTTTTTTTACACAACCTTTAGTATCATACTTTCAAGTAGCTAATACACTGTTCCACTTGTGTAGCACATAGTATGTCAAAGTCAAAATCATTAGCTTTATCTGAAATCTACTTGAAAGTTAGCAATTTTGAGCCTTTTAGAAAGACTACAGATGGTATTCTCGTTTTTCATTGGGGGATATAATATTGGATTTGCTAATTGCAACTGGGTTGGTAATCTTTTCTAGATCTTTTCAGAATTAATGTTTTGAGATCTGATCTTTTTAGTGAACAGAGTTAATGCATTATATACTTGTAAACAAATGCTAAACAATTGTTTGTGTGCAAGATAGTCAAGTAATCAAAGAAGAATTAAAGACCAAGCACCCAAAATGCCATACTAACACAGATAATAAGTTCATACAAAAATCCATCTGAGAAAGGTGTGTACCACTAATGTGAATCTTCACTGTACTGTCTGTATACAGGCATACTACATAGTGAAGAGGACATGCAATTTGAAATCAGATCTGTTTCTAGGACCACGGGTAACCTCATCACCTGTGTGTTCTTGAGTGAGTTATGATTTCTGAGGTTAATCAGCTAATATTCAAGGCTGTTTAAATGCCTACATGAGCTATTATATGTTATTTTTGTGATAAATTGCGATGTGCTATTCACAATTTTACTTATTGAGACAATATGCTTTCCACTATTTGAGTGGACAAGGGAAAAACAGATTTATAGTCTCTAAGAATCATAGATTCTGAAATGAGATTGTTATTCCCAATGTGAGTGGATGCCAGTAAAAGGATATCCCATGTCCACGTGGAGCATTGTGAGTCATTTCTAATCATGACACACTGTTCAGAATTAAAGAAATGTCAGAGGAAAATCTCCCAATTTCCTAGAACGTTCCTGTCCTGATATAAAAATAACTGGAAAAAACGCATTCCCTAAAGAATCAGTGTACCCATGGTGTATGCAATCCTCTCTTTTCAATAAAAGGAAAAGACTTTGAAATAGACAAAATCTGTTGTTGTTTGTTTTGTTAATGATGGCCATTCTTACACAAGTTAGGTGGTATCTCAATGTGATTTTGATTTGCATTTCTCTGATGATGAATGAGGCTGAGCACGTTTGCACTTGTCTGTTGGTTGCCTGTATATCTTCTTTTGAGAAGTGTCTATTCATGTCTTTTGCCCACCTGTTATTTTATTTATTTATTTATTTATTTTTATATTATTTATTTTAGAGTTGTGGGGTGCAGTTAAGGGTTAGGTATACAAATATTCATTGTGCAGGTACCTTTGTTGATAAGATGTGCCCCCCTTTCCCCAGACAGATATTGACTACCGTTAATCCCACATCCCTTCCCCTCCCTATCCTCTCCCCATAGTTTCCCGCCACTGTAAATCCTTTTCTTATAGTATTACGGTAGTTGTTGAAGGTCCACTTATGAGTAAGAACATGTGATGCTCAGATCTTTGTTTCTGTGAGAGATCATTCACTATTATAAACTCTAATTTCATCCAGGTTGCTGCAAAATTCATGATTTTGTTCTTTTTTATGGCTGTGTAATATTCCATTGTGCATATGTACCACATTTTTTTAATCCAATCCTCTTTTGATGGACAGCATGATTGGTTCCATGATCTTGCTATTGTGAACAATGCTGTAATAAACATACTTATGCAGGTATCTTTTTTATAGAGTGATTTGAGTTCTTCAGGGTAAACTCCCAGTAGGGGGATTGCAGGGTCATATGGAAGATCAATTTTTAGAGCCTTTAGGAATTGAACACTGATTTCCACAGAGGCTGTACTAGTTTACACTCCCATCAACAGTGTAGAAGTGTTCCCTTTTCACAACATCCTCTCTAGCATCTGTTATTTTTTGCGTTATTGATAATGGCCACTCTGAATGGAGTTAGGTGCCATCTCAGTGTAGTTTTAATTTGCATCTCCTTGATGACCAGTGAGGTTGAACATTTCTTCTGTACCTGTTGTCCATGTGTATGTCTTCTTTTGAGAAGTATCTGTTCATATATTTTGCCGACTTTGTAACGGGGCTTTGTTTTTTTTCTTTTCAGCATGTTTGAATTCCTTACAGAACCTTGAGGTTAGGCCTTTGTCAGACATGGAGTTGGCAAATACTTTTTGCCAGTGTGTGGGCTATCTCCCTGCTCTCTTGATGGTTTCTTTGGCTTTGTAGAAGCTTGTCAGTTTAATGAGGTCCCACTTGTCTATCATATCTCTTTGGGTTTGATCAGGAATTGGTTGCCAGTTCCAACTTCCATAAGGGTGTCCTGCATTTTCTAAAGTTTTTGTGGTTTGAGGTTTTACATTTAGGTCACTGATCCATTTAGAGTTAATTTTTGTGTATGGGGATATATAGGAGTCCTGTTTGAATCTTCTGCATGTGGTCAGCCAGTTTTCCCAGCACCATTTACTGAATAGGTTCTCCTCTCCCCAGTGGTGGGTGGTGGAGGCTTTGTTGAAGAGTTGGTTGAGAAATTGAGGTTTTGCTTCTGGAATCTCAATTCTATTACATTGCTCTATAGGTCTGTTCTTGTACGAATACCAGGCTGTTTTGATTATTGTAGTTTTTTCTTTTTTCTTGAGTTGGAGTCTCACTCTGTCGCCCAGACTGGAGTGCAGTGGCCACTCCCGGCCACCGCAGCCTCGACCTGTTGGGCTCCGGCGATCCTTCTTCCTCAGCCTTCCAAGTGGAATTACAGTCATGCGCAACCACGCCTGGCTGATTTTTTTGATTTATTGTAGAGATGAGGTCTCGCTGGCCAGGTGGGTCTCGAACCCGCGGGCTCAGGCAATGCACTCACCTCAGCCTCCCAAAGGTGCGGGATTACAGGCTGAGCCACCGAGTCCAGCTGATTATTGTAGTTTTATAGTAAAGTTTAAAGTCTGTTAGTGTGATACCTCCTGCTTTGCTTTTTTGTTTTTTTTTTTTTTTTTTTTTTTGCTGAGGATTGTTCTGGCTATTCTTGGTCATTTGTGTTTCCATATGAATTCCTGTATTGTTTTTTCTAGATCTGAGAAGAATGTTACAGGTAATTTGATGAGTATTGCATTAAATCTGTAGATTGCCTTAGATAAAATGGTCATCTCCACAATGTTGATTCTACAATCCATGAGCATGGGATATTATTCCACTTGTTTGTCTCATCTTTGATTTCTTTGAGCAATGTTTTGTAGTTTTCATTGTAAAGGTCTTTCACGTCTCTGGTTAGGAAGATGCCAAGGTATTTCATTTTTTTGTGGCTATTGTGAATAAGATTATGCTTTTATTTGGCTTTCTGTATGTTTATATTTGGTGTAAAGAAAAGCGATTGTCTTTTGCACATTTATTTTATACCCTGATACTTTGCCAAAGTCCTTTATCAGTGCAAGGAGGCTTTTGACAGATTCTCATGGGTTTTCAAGGTATACAATCATGTCATCTACAAAGAGAGATAACTTGACTTCCTCTTTCCTATTTGGATACCCCTGATTTCCTTCACTTTTCTGATTGCTCTAGCCAGGACTTCCAATACCATATTGAACAGGAGGGATGAGTGTGGGCATCCTTGTCTTGTTCCAGTTTTCAGGGTAAATGGTTTCAATTTTTGTCTGTTTAGGAGTATGCTGGCTGTGGGTTTCTCGTAGATGGCTTTTACTATTTTGAGGTATGTTCCACGTATGCCTAGATGTTTGAGGGTTTTTATAAAGAAGGGGTGCTGGACTTTATCAAAAGCTTTTTCTGCATCGAATGATATAATCCTGTGGTTTTTGTTTTGATGTCTGTTGATATATTTGGTTACATTTATGGTCTTATGAATGTTGAGCCAGCCTTGCATCCCAGGGATGAAGCCTGCTTGGTCATGATGGATGATTTTTGAGATGTGTTGTTGAATTCAGTTTGCTCGGATTTTGTTGAGAATTTTAGCATCTATGTTTATCAAAGATATTGGCCTGTACTTCTCTTTCTTTGTTGGGTCTTTACTTGGCTTGGGTATCAATGTGATGTTAGCTTAATAAAATGATTTGGGGAGAGTTCCATCTTTTTTTATTTTTTTTATTTTTTTTTTAATTTTATTTTTCTTGAGTTGGAGTCTCACTCGGTCGCCCAGACTGGAGTGTAGTGGCCACTTCCGGCCACTGCAGCCTCGACCTGCAGGGCTCTGGAGATCCTTCTGCCTCAGCCTTCCAAGTAGCTGGAATTACAGGCATGCGCTACCACACCCGGCTGATTTTTTGATTTATTGTAGAGATGAGGTCTCGCTGCCCAGGCGGGTCTCGAACCCACGGGCTCAGGCGATCCACTCACCTCAGACTCCCAAGATATGAATTCCCCTCTTACTACAGTTTTCATGGCATCTCAGAGATTTTGGTAAGATGTTTCTTCATTTTCATTTGTTTCCAGGTACCTTGGAATCTCTGTTTTGATTTCACATTGACCCAGGAGTTGTTGAGCACCTTATTGTTTAGGGTCCATGTCTTTGTGGGTTTGGGGGGGAACCTTATTGGTATTGATGTTTATTTTTATGCCACTGTGGTCTGAGAAGATGCATAGCAAAATTTTGATCTTTTGAAATTTGTTTATGCTTGATTTTTGGCTAAGTATGTGGTCAATCTTAGAGTACATTCCATGTGGTGATGAGTAGAACGTATATTCTGTGGTCGTTGGGTGGAGCATTCTAAGGTATCAATTAAGTCCATTTGGTCAAGAATCACATTGAGGTTCCAGATCTTGTTGCTTAATTTTTGTCATGATGATCTGTCTAGGGTTGTGAGTGGGGTATTAAAGTCCCCAACTATGACAGTTTTAGAGTCAATATCTTTTATGAGTTACCTAGAAGCTGCTTTATGAAAGTTGGTGCTCCTATGTTGGGTGCATATATGTTTAGAATGGATATTTCTTGTTGATGGACTGAACCTTTTGTTATTATGTAGTGGCCTTCTGCATCTTGTTTCATTTTTGATTGCTTAAAAAGTATTTTGTCTGAGATAAAGATTGTGACTCCTCTTTTCTTTTGTGTTCCATTCACCTGAAATTTTGTTTCCGATCATCTTATTTTGAGTCTGTGAGTGTCCTTTCCAGTGTGATGAGTCTCTTGGAGGCAATATATTGTTGTCTGGTGATATTTTATCCATTTTGCCATTCTATGTATTTTCAGTGGTGCATTTAGTCCATTCTCATTCAGGCTTATTATTGAAATGTGAGAGTTGATTCCTATCATAAGGTTCTTATAAAGTTGTTGTTGTTGTTCTTGTTTGCTTGTTGTCTTTCCTTTGGTTTTGTGATTGGTTCATGTGTGTGTTTTTAATCTTTTTTCCTGTACTCTTGTGAAGAATGTTGTTGTTCTTTTTTCCTTTTCTTCTGTGTTTAGTACTCTCTTGAGTGTTTCTTGTAGAGGTGGTCTGGTGGCAGTGTAAGTTCTTAGGGATTGGATATCTGGGAAAGATTTTAATTCTCCCTCACTGATGAAGCTTAGTTTGGGTAGGCTATTCTTGGTTGAAATTGTTTATCTTATCCTGGCTCGGTGGCTCAGTCTGTAATCCCGCGCCTTTGGGAGGCTGAGGTGAGTGGATTGCCTGAGCCCACGGGTTTGAGACCTGCCTGGGCAGCAAGACCTCATCTCTACAATAAATCAAAAAATCAGCCAGGTGTGGTAGCACATGCCTGTAATTCTGGCTACTCAGAAGGCTGAAGCGGAAGGATCACCGGAGCCCAGCAGGCGAGGCTGCAGTGGCCAGGAGCGGCCACTGCACTCCAGTCTAGGTGACCAAGTGAGACTCCAACTCACAAAAAAAAAAAAAAAAAAGAAAAGAAATTGTTTATCTTTTAGAACTTTGAAGATAGGTCTCCAAGCTTGTCTAGCCTGAAGGGTTTCTGTAGATAAATTTGCTGCTATTCTAGTTGGTCTTCCATGGTAGGTAAACTGACCTTTTTCTCTTTCTGCCTTGAGGCTTTTTCCTTTTATACCTACTTTGTTTAGGCAAATTATTATGTGTCTGGGTGTTGGTCTTCTCATTTGTTGTCTTTCAGGGTTTCTCTGAATCTCCTATGTTTGAATTTTTGCATCACTGGTGAGATGAGGGAAGTTTTCTTGAATAATTCCATGGAATGTTTGTTCCAGGGTGGTCTCTGTCTCTCTTTCTGCCTCAGGAAGTCCAATTACTCTTAGGTTCAGTCTCTTGAAGTAATTGTTTATTTCTTGAAGGTTTTTTCTTTTTAAGCTTTTTTCTTTTTAAGCTTCTTTTCTATTTTTTGACAGTTTGGGTGAGTTCTATATTTTGGTCCTCAAGCTCTGAGATTCTTTCTTCTGCTTGGCCAATTCTGCTTTCCATGCTTATCAGTTTGTTATTTATTTCATTCACAGTATTCTTTACCACTGTTATCTCAGTTATCAACTCCTTCCTAGTTTCCTCTTGTCTCTCCTCAATTCTTTTTAATCTCTTCATTCATGTCTTGATATCTCGGTTTGTTGTTTGAGAGCAGTCATTCTGGGGGCTCTTCATTGTTTGCATTCCAAAGTCAGTTTTCTCAGTGCCTGCCCTCCCATGGGTCTGTGAGAGACCCATATTCTTCTTTTGCTTTTCCTTCATTTGTGTAGATGCTTCTCTCCCCCTTTCCCTCCCCTTCTTTATTTCTGTTTTTCAGGGAAGATGAGGTTGCTTTTACTTCTTTTTGTTCAATCTCCTGTTCTTCCCTATGAGGGTCCTCTGGCTTTGTTCACTTTTGAGGCTGGGCTGTGGGTTGGGAGCTATACTTTTTGTAGTTTTGAGGTTTAATTGAGGGAGAAGCTGTGATTCAGAATCTATCTGCAGATCCCCATATTCACCAACAGTTGTATGGGCACACTGGAACCCACTTCCCACTTCCTTACAATCTGTCCATGCAGTGGGGTTTAGGTTTGCTCCCTGGAACTAAAGGAGGTAAGAAAAAGGAAAACAATGGAAGGGGGGTTCAAGAGGAAGTTGGAGAGAGAGAAGAGTAAGAGGGAAAACAGACATACATACCAACTAACGAATGAAGAGACACAAGGCCAAAAAAAGAGTAAAAAACAAACAAAATTCCGTAAAGCATACTGGTAATCACACAAAGACAGTCCAATGAAATCAAGCCTTTTGATGTGTTTTTCCCCAACACAAACCAGTAGTTGAAATCAAAAAGTGAACAAAATAAACAGTCAGAAAAATAAAATCAAAATAAAAAACCAGACTAGCTCTGGAGTCTTTCCTGAGTGTCTAAAGTCTCTTCAGCTCTGATCTCTAGCCTCTCTCCTTTGCTCTTATTACAGGCAGATAGATTTACTCATAGATTGGGTCAGTTCCCTTGGCTTGCTGCTTTGCTGCCTGAGGACTGACTTGTCTGTCTGATTCAGCATAGGGGAGGGGCTTCTGTCTCCTGTTTTGGCAGGTTACCTTAGCAACAAGGTAGAGGCTGCTCAGAGATGGACGGGGCAATGCGAATCTCTGCCTGGAAAATGTCTGTGGTGTGCAGCTCCTCTTTCGCCGATGCTTTCTCTCGACTCGTCCTTTCTCTCCACTCATCTGGGTCCCTAGATGATCCACTATGATGGGTGATGATGTGTGTCTGGTTAGGCACTGGCAACAGTGATGGGTCTGGGCACCACATTGGTGTGCTGCCAGAGGCTTGGGGTGGAGGAGGGAGCCAGGCAATCCACAGTGTCAGCGGCTGTTCAGCACCTGGTAGCAAAAACCTTTTGCCCACTTTTTAAAGGTGCTGTTTGGTTTTTTTCCTTTTGGCACGTTTGAGTTCCTTATAGATCCTAGATGTTGGGCCTTTGTCAGATATACAGTTGGCAAATATTTTTTTCCCATTCTGTGGGCTGTCTCCCTGCTCTCTTGATGGTTTCTTTTGTTTGCAGAAGCTTGTTAATTTGATGCTTGCGAGGATGTGGAGAAAAATGAATGCTTCTACACTGCTGGGGGAAATGCAGACTAATACAACCTCTTTGGAAGACAGTGTGGCAATTTCTGAAAGAACTAGAAATTGACCTTCTATATGACCCAGCAGTTCCCTTATTGGGATTATATCCGGAGGAACTCAAATATTTCTATAAAAAAGATACCTGCACATGTATGTTTGTTGCAGCTCTATTCACAATAGCAAAAACATGGAACCAACCCTGTTGCCCATCAAAGCTGGATTGGATTAAAAACATGTGGTACATACATACAATGGAATATTATGCAGTTATAAAGAGGGACAAATATATGGACTTTGCAGCAACTTGGATGGATTTGGAGTCTATCATACTCAGTGAGTTATCACAGAAACAAAGAACTGAGTTCCGTATGTTCTCACTCATAAGTTGACCTTGAACAATTATAATGCTATAAGAAAGTGATTGGCAGCTGGGCTTGGTGGCTCAGCCTATAATCCCACACCTTTGGGAGGCTGAGGTGAGTGGATTGCCTGAGCCCGTGGGTTCGAGACCCGCTGGGCAGTGAGACCTCATCTCTACAATAAATCAAAAAATCAACCAGCCATGGTAGTGCATGCCTGTAATTCTGGCTACTCGGAAGACTGAGGCACAAGGATTGCCGTAGCCCAGAGGTGAGGCTGTGGTGGCTGAAAGCGGCCACTGCACTCCAGTCTGGGTGACCGAGTGAGACTCCAACCCCAAAAAAAAAAAAAAAAGAAAGTGATTGATAGTAGTAGAATACTGTCGGGGGGTAGAATTGGCAGTTAAAGGAAACTGCTAGGGAAGGAGGGGCATACCTCATCAACAAGGGTAACTGCATGATCGGTATTTTTATACCTAACCCTTAAATGTACCCCACATCTTTATAATAAATAAATAAATTTTTTAAAAAAGAAAATGACAAAATCATCTGCAGTCTACCATCTTAGATTACTGTTCAGGCATAAAGAATAGTCTGAGAAGTACTCATCTCCTTAATTCTAAAACTGCCTTAAAACTGTCTTTACCAGTTGCTTTTTAAATATTCTGTTGCCTAATTTGAACTTCAGTGTACCCTGATCAGTGAAGTACATATGAGAGGTGCAGAATGAGAGTTTCTCCAACAGTCTCAAAAAAAGTATCTGCTAGCCGAGCTCGGTGGCTCAGCCTGTAATCCCGTGCCTTTGGGAGGCTGAGGTGAGTGGATTGCCTGAGCCCGCGGGTTCGAGACCCGCCTGGGCAGTGAGACCTCATCTCTACAATAAATAAATAAATAAATCAACCGGGCGTGGTGGCGCATGCCTGTAATTCCGGCTACCCGGAAGGCTGAGGCGGAAGGATCGCCAGAGCCCAGCAGGTTGAGGCTGCGGTGGCCGGGAGCGGCCACTGCACTCCAGTCTGGGCAACCAAGTGAGACTCCAACTCAAAAAAAAAAAAAGTGTCTGCTTTCCTGAGCACTGTGGCTTCAGCCAAATCCAAAGTATTATATAATGATAAAAAATAAACAAAAATAGTTGGCAATTCTTCAAGATTTCTAAATAGATTTTCATATGTAAGACACTTTTCCCAGTTTCTCAGAGAACAGTTGCTACAGGAATTTGAACACCTGGAAACCTGGCAAATAGGTCAAAAGGGTGAAGAAAAGCTGTGAGTAAATTCCTTTCATAAACTCTAGTTACTTAAAGCCATAGCATTTGGTAGTGAAAGTCTATGAGGAAATTCTCCTTCTCTGGACTGGGATGAAAGAGTGGAGATAGTCTAGGGAGTTAAGAAGTAAGAGAGGGAGTAGGGGTCTACTGTATCATTAACACTGGGAATAATCCATAGAGTTCATTACTGTTTGATGATTCTTATGTGACATCTAAGGAGGCTGTGTGTGTGTGTGTGTGTATGTGTGTGTGTGTATGTGTGTATGTGTGTGCACACATGCACGCTCATGTGCACATGTATGTGTGTAAGAAAGAAAGAGCCTTGACATTCTCATAAATTATCCTTATATCCTTATATTCATAAATTATCCTTATATTGAATAATTATTAGGACTTTTACATTTTGATGTTTTTCTTATAATTGTATAAAGGCAGGGCTATCCACTCAAAACAGAAGGGAAATTTAAGGATTATCATCCTTTTCATTATAATCCCTTATAATCCAAAAGAGGGAAAAGAAGTTGAAGCCAGTAAGAAACCCAAAGGATGGGACAAACATTGCATAAAAAATAATGTCAGCAAATTTACAAGATATTTAAATAAAGTTTCTACTTGGGATGTAAAAAGAGATCTGGGCTTAATAGAGTATAAACTAGAGAAATGAGAAATTATTATTTAATCTTCCATTCTATCTGAAAGTCATTATTAAGTTGCTTTTGTATTTTGTTTGTCTGTTTGTTTTCTGAGAAAGATGATTTTAAACAGTGGGAGTTGGGAGGAGAACGGTGATATATATAACTTCTTGCATAGGATTTGGCAAAGACTGGTCAGTGTGTTTGCAAATAAGTAGGCAATTGCTTCTAAAATTACCAGAAAAAAATATTCTTAATATAATAAATACTATTAATATAAAAATGCTTGACTGCATACCAACATATCTAAGACCATATATACATATTTTACAAATATTAATTTGGATCCGTTGGCATTAATACACTATAAATATTAAATCTGAAAGCAAGCAAGATGTATTGCATTAGAGTTTGATAAGCCCAATGTTCCTAAATGCTAACATGAGGATTCAATGAGTGTAAGGCTTTAGTTTCCTAAATATTCACCATATGCCTTAATAATCGAGTATGTTCTACAAGTATATATGTTCATATGTTGGTGGTGTATGTATAGCCAATAAAAAACATAGTTCCTTACATACACGGGGTGTATTTTTATGTTTTTTGTCTGTTTGGTTTTTCCTATGCAGGCTGTCTGTTTCACTGTCTGTATCATCTACTCTGAGGGCAGCAAAGTCCATCATATAGGAAAAACTTACATCATAGTGCATCTCTACAAATGGTATCAACTCAATTCTTGAAAATGGAGTGAAAATTCTATCAATGTACTCAAGACTGTTCACATATTGGTAAGGATTAAGATACTTTTAGCCATTTGTTTTATTTTCCCATTTTTAAATTGTGTTTGCTCTTAAGGAAACTTGATCTGTGTGTCATATTTCTTTAGGTTAATTCGCTGAGTTAAATTTGGATAGGACATCTTATGTTGCAGTAATAGAATAATCCTGAAATCTCAATGACATCACAGCAAATGGTTTCTTTCTTGCTCATAGAATATATCCAGTGTGATTGCTAGGGGAATTCCTCTTCTACGCAATCACTCAGTGACCCAAGTTGTCAGAAACTTCAATATCTTGTAACTTCTCTAGAGCCTCATTCGTTTCAATGACAAAGAAGAAGAGAATTTGGAGTTACACACTGTCTCTTAATTATTTCATCGTGGAAGAACAATTGTTACTTCCACTCACAATCCATCGGTCAGTATTAGTTCCAAGGACCTGCTTAACTCCAAGAATGCAGGAAGTGGGGGATTGGATATGGATGGCCAATGAGTAGTGACTGTCTCTGCCATGATCACCAAATTTATTGAATGAACAGGAAATATTCCAAGATTTCTTTTTTACTTTATTTTATTATAAAGATGTGGGGTACAAGTTAGAATTAGGTACACAAGTAATGTATGTGCAGATGAGGTTGGGGTCTCCAACTGGTCCTCACTTCCCTTGGTTTAGGATCAAGTACCCTTTGTATTTTTACGTGCCCTTCCTCTTCCCTCCTTCCCCTGGCTTTTTTTTTTTTTCTGGAAAAGAGTAGATTTGGGAAATTCACTTTCAGGAGTCTGTTTCTAGAAGAACTAAAAGAAAACTAGTCATCCCTGATTGACGTCCTATTAGGACTACACTAGGAAAGCAAATTTGATTCTCAGTTTAGCCCATTGAGTAGTATTATCACAATAAATTTAAGATTTTGTGCTGAATTAAATAAATAATACCTATCACCAAACCGAAACTTACTAATTTTCTGTTACAAAAAAGAGTCTTTCCCACAACTACCCTAGCTTTCAATTGGCTTATGTTCATAGGCTTTAGGCATACTAACAAAAATGTATTATATCTTCTCTCTATATAAATGTATATCTATAACTATACATAAACACTATATACATATAAAACTAAATATCATTCATCCTTTTTAATGGCATATGTAGGGTATGTTACATATTTTAGAATATAATTGCAGGTTATTTGTTTTTAATACTAATATAGTCAAAATAAAATTAAATCTAAATATAGAAGAATCAACATTGTTATCAAGTTTCCTATATTCTTAGTAATACCCAACAGACTTGAAGAACAAACTAACATGGCTGGTATTTAGAGTTCGGCATCTGATGGCTGATATTTTAGAAGAGAGATGTTTCATTGCCTTCTGAGCAGTGTCATAGCTCCCCAGGAGGAAATCAGATTCTGAGGAATGAACTTTTCAGATGGCAAAAGAGAAGTGATAATGAATTGCTATCTTTTAAAAAGTGGTAACACTGGCTGTAGTCATGAGAAGTTTCCTAACCTACTTTGACAAGACTGTCCAACTAGATCCCTTGCTGAGAAATAGTGCTTCTATGTTTGATCATTGCCAACTATTTCAGTGTAATTTTAATTTCATTCAAAATAACTTTACCAAAGGGGCAAATAAACATAATAGTCAATTGGATTTATTTGACGATTAAGTAGCACATTAATGCCTCATCCAGTCTTTTAATGATTTATCTCACATTCAGTATAGTCAATGTTATTTAGTATTGCTGATGCTTCTGTTTAATGTAATTACTCAAATATCAAGTGCTGGAATGATCAAGAATTGACTGCCTTCAACAACATTCACCTCAGGATTTCTAATAAGAACTCATAAAAATACAACAAAAACCTTCTTGGTGAATAATATAAGAGATAAACAGGACTCGTTCTGTAAGCTCATTAATTGTTCAAAATATATATAACTAATGTCCAAACATGGATGATACTGTGTTTATCATTATAATTTTTTAAGTTGTGTTATATTTAGAAGTATTTAATTTTATATTGAAATAATTTTAACATTCTTGTAATGCAGTCATCATTAAAAATTATGGTTGTTACCTGGCAAGTTGTTCACAGTATTTTGCAATACAAAAACATGTTTTGTATAACAGATTCTGTTAACATATCTTTGCATATGAAAAATATGTAAGGTGTATAATAAAATGGTTAAAAAGATATTTCTAATGTTGGTATATTTTTATGTTATCAGTCCTTTGTATATGAGGTATAATTTTAAGGCAGAAATTATTATACTCTTTGTACCAGAACTGTGATAATCACTTCATTATTAAAAAAAAAAAAACTTATTTGATCTTAGCAACTATTATGAGTTGAATGATATTGCTATCCAGTCCACATATAAAGGCACAAAATAAATAGCCTAAGAATGTATATTTAATTTGTGAAGAAGCAGATATTTGAGTTCAGGTAGTCTATATGCTTGGGGTCTGCATGCTGAGTACTATACTACCTGCTGTGAATTGAAATAAACAGTTTTTCTCAGAAAATGAAATAGCAAAGGGTGGAATAAAAATTGACATCTGAAAATTATTTTATGAGTAAATAACTTGCTCCAAAGCATATTTAAGGTAACAGATAAGATGATGAATATTGGAACCCAAAAGTAAAATGTAAAATTTTTAAAGAAAGGCTATTCATTATTGACTTAAACTGAAGAAAAGATGAGGTTGCATAAATATATTATTTTTGTTCTTATTTGATGTTTTTATTAACTTGATAGAGAAGTTATAAGTTTTATCATTTTTAAAAATCATTGTAGAAAAGAGAAATGTGTAACAATTTAAGTGGGCTGAGAAAATGAACAAGATGGACATTTTTCTTTCTCATTTTTCTACTTGATTATGTTAAGAAAAAATAAAACAATCCATATGACTTAAGAAAACTTTAAATCTTTCTCAAATTAGTTAAGCCATAAAAAAAATGTGGATCACTAATTAGTGAAACTGTGCCGTGGCATAAGAATGTTTTGCAAGAAATGATATAATGAATATAGAAAATTGGGAAAGTGTTGAAAAGACTTAAACATGCAAGATTTAAATATTTTGGCCTCATTGTAGTCAGCCTAGGGAACTAAGGTTTCATATTAGTCAGAATAATAATTGGACAAGAAAAACAATGTAAAGTTTTTACTGCATAATAATAAATGAAATCTGAATTTGAAGACAATTAAACCAATAAAAAGTTACTGATTTTCTTTCAGTTTTGTAAATGTTAAGCAGAATTTTGATAATTTTACTTTACAACATCATTTAAGTTTAAAAGACTTTATTGCTTATACATTCAAGACATTCAAGAGAATGCAAAGGGAAGGCACATATATATGAGAGTATATATACATATATATGCACACCCACATGCAAGATGATGGAGAAATAATTTTAAAGTAATAGTTGTTAAAATACATAAAAATGTCTGAGTTTTATTGAATAGGAAATGAGACATTTATCAAGAGAATGTCCTATGATTCACAAAAATGAATGTCTTCAAACATAGTGCTCACTAAATTAGATACTATAGATAAACATGGTGATCTGGACAAGAACAGGATAGTCTTACACTGACAGAGTAGATATCCTCAACTTGATAAAACTACAGATAACATATTTACTTATGAATACTGAGTCATTTCTCCCCAAGATTAGAAATAAGACAAAGATTTCCATGCTCACTATTTAGATTCACAATTTTATGGGAGATCATAGATAGTGCAATAAGGTTGGAATTAGAAAAAAAATGTATTTAAAATAAAGGGGGAAAAATGTATTCTGATGACATGATAATGTATGTAGAAAATCCTAAGGATTATAGAGAAGAAAAGCTACTAGCAAGGTCAAAGATTTTAAATCAATATCAAAGGTATTTCTTTTTACTAGCAGTTGAAAATATAAAATATACACAAGTTAATTTCTGTTTCATGTTCAATCCAAACTCCTTAGTAATTATTTATTGCTCCAAAACAAAATAACCTGTATACCCCATCTTTCTCCTCCCTTCTGATATAAGTCTATGTAAGTATTTGAGCACCATTCAGATTTTGGTTAACCACTCTGTGATTCCTCCTTGTGTACATAATAGTAAATTTGAATGCCATTTTTCTCATTAAAATTTGAACTATAAATATTAAATATATTACTATAAAACCTCAAAACATGGGATAGGGATAAAATTAATAAAATATTTTTAAAATTTCTGCACTGAAAACAGCAAATTATTTATGAAAGAAATTTTAAAAGACCTAAGTGGAAAGATGTACCATGTTAAAGAATCTAAACACTCAGTTTTGTAAAGTCATCAGTTTTCCACAAATCTATCTACAGATTCCAAACAATGAAAATTAAAAACCAGCATGCTTTTTTGTAGAAATTGACAAAGTGATTCCAGAATCGATGTGGAAATGCAAGAGATCTAAAGCAGTCAAAAGAATTTTGAAAAACAAAGTTGGAAGACATATCCTACCTAATTATAAGACACATGACATTTCATTTATGCTGCTATAACAGAATGTCATAAACTGGACGCATAAAAACAACAGAAATCTGTTTCTCACAGTTCTGGAGGCCACAAAGACCAAGATCAAGACACGAGTAAATTCAGCGTCTTTTGAGGACTTGCATTCTAGTACATAGTCTGTTGTCTTCTCCCTGTGTCCTCTTTTGGTCAAAGGGGCTCTCTGAGGCATCTTTAATAAGAACACCAATCCCATTCATAAGGGCTCTGCCCTCATGTCCTAATCATCTCTCAAGGGACCCACCTCTAAGTACCATCACACTGGGAATTAGGTTTCAACATATGACCGCAATAAAAAACAGTGTGATACTGTCGTACAAATAGACATAAATGTGGAACAGCATAGACACTATACTGATTAAATCAGATTGATATGGTAAATTAATTTTTAACTAAGTTGCCAGGTTAATGGTGATTGTATAGTTTTAAAAATGAATAATGTTAAAACAACTAAATATCTATATGGACAAAATAAAATGAGCATAGACCCCTACCCTACCTTATACCATAAGCAAAAACTAACTTGAACTGGATCATTGGATAGGCAGAAAAGCTAATACTATAAAACCTCTAGAAGTAAATTGGAAAACATCTTTGTGACCTTGCAAAAGACACAGTTTTTAAATAGAAGATATAAAAAATGAAAACCCCAAATCAATGTTAGATTTATTTAAAATTTTAAATTTTTGCTCCTGTAAAAACATTGCTTAAAAAAGATAAAATGTTAAGCCACAGACTGAAAAATATATATATATATATGTCTGACAAAAGACTTGTATTAAGATACACAAAGAATAATTTAATGCTAATGAAAAAACTCTCAACTAAAAAATAATAAAATTCAGCAAACACTTCATAAAAGAAGGTGAATAATAAGGACATTAAAAGATATTCAATCTTATTAATGATCAGAGAAATGCAAATTAAAAACTTTAATGAAATGCCAGCAGGCACCCATTAGAAATGCTAATTTTTAAAAATAGACATAAAATTCTAATATTGGCCTGAATGTGAAGCAAATAAAATTATCTTATATTTGTTCTGGGAATGTAGACTAGTACAAGGTTTTGTGAAGTCCAGCTTTAAATGTACCTGTTTAAGTGTAACCCAGATTTTCCAAATCCATTTGGCATCTGTATCCAAGATTAAAATAAGTGGCAATTTTTGTGGTATTATTAGTGCATGTTATAAAATGCTAGGAGGGTTTATTTATAGAACTAAATTTCTATTCCATTCTTTCTCCCAGTAAACTACATATTTTATTATCTATTTGTTGAATATCTTCCAAAGCAATTATATCAATGGATTTCAAGACAACAGTGAGTATAATGCATAAAGCTATAGACAAAAAACTTATCTACCTGATTCCTAATCCTGTCTGTACTACTGCTGATGTGTTCCTGAAAAAGTAATACAAACAATCAGAGTTTCAGTCTTTCACATTGTAGAGTAATTCTAGGTAAATTCTAAAATATCAAAAAATAATATTTTGTGTGTCTCCCCATTGGTTTACATTGAATCAGAGTAAAGATTGTCAAGGCAGGGAACCCGTAATGCCGGTGATGAATTAAAGTCCTTGCTAAGTGGTGGTTGAAGGGCTACCCACAGATCACCATTTGTCCTCATTTGATACACAGGTGTTGGTTTTAGAACTTAAAACCAAATCAAAACCAAAGCTTATTCTCTAGTAAAAAGAGACCCGCAACTATGGTTAAAAATAATAGAAAATGTTCCTTTTAGTTACTTGTAATTTTAATAATTCCCCATATTACTTGTAATTTTCACAGCTGAGAACTCTTACCTATCTTCATAGTCCATTTACAAAACAGCATCCTATAAATAAATAAATTCTGAAATAAACCATAAAAATACATCAGTTAGTGATATGACCATTAAAAATACAGATTCTGAGGCTCTTGTTTTGTGTTTCATAGATCATAAAATCAGTTACTTCTCCTGAGATGAGGTGAAATATCAGTATCATGGAGTATGTAATTATTCTGAAATCTACACTGTAGGAGAAAACAAATCCACTGTTTTATTTTGTTCTATAATAAAATTCAGGGTCTGTCGGGGTGGGGGCGGGGGGGCACATGACATTAATAAGGATATCTGATCTCAAACCAGGAGAAGTGAGACCCAAAGGAAGGTCCAAATTTATCTATACGATGAGCACTTATCTACCTAATCCTGAATTGTACACCACATCTTTAAAATAAAATAAAATTGACCTGGTGTGGTGGCTCAAGCCTATAATTTCAGCACTTTGGGATGCCAAGGTGAGAGGACTGCCTGAGTCCAGGGGTTCAAGACCAGCCTGTGCAACATGGTGAGACCTCATCTCTCAATAAATTAAAAAAAAAATTAGCCGTGTGTGATAGTGAGCACCTGTAAGGATCATCTAAGCCCAGCAGGTCCAGGCTGTGGTGGCTGTGAACATGCCAGTGCACTCCAGCCTGGGCAACAGAGTAAGACTCCAATTTAAAAAAAAAAAAAGATAAAATAAAATGAAATTTAAAAAATATTTTTGCTATTTATACTAGCATTGGACTCATACAGCTGCATATGCAAAAAAACTCAGTTGAAATTATTACAATCAACTACCTCTTTAAGAAAAAAGGAAAGTCATTTTAAGACAATATATTTAACAATGACAGTATAACCAAAATTTAGTTTCTTTGGCATATGAACTCTCTGGCATAGGTCTACATTTTTTTCTATAGATAATTTGAAGTCTATTTTATTCTGTTGACTCAAAAAAGTTGTTCCATTGGAATTACATACGTCAGATTAATAGTTTTATTTTCAAATAAAAATTTATTTTGATAATATATTTTTAAAATATAAAATAATTGGCACTGTGAAAGAGATGTGGATCTAAACTGACAAGCAACCCCAAGAGATGCCCAATATTTTGTCTTACATAAACTCTACCTGCCAACAATAATATATTTTCAAAAAGACAACTTTTTTTCTGAAAAGATTAATGGAATACATACTTTATTTAAATATTTTCTGATAATAAGTTTGCCACTAATGTAAAGCATATCTCGAAAGTGTGAGTCTCTAATAGATGGGAAATGACCCACATGACTGAGAGCACTGCATTCCTACCTACCAGCAACCTATAGTGTTCATCAGAACCTTAGATAGGAGGTTGGAATGGGATAAGGAACCTCCAGGCAAGAAGAGAGTGGGTCATTTATATGGCTAATTAATCAGTATTCCATCATGAATTACTGTAAGTACCCTTCTAGAAAATTATTGCAACCTAAGATCCAGCCCAACAGGTAGTTGTCCCTAAAATGAATGATTAAGTGCACAGAAAAGTGGAAAATTTCCCCCAAAGATGAAACAATAATCATCATTTATTTATGCCTCAGGGAGATATGTATTTTTTGGTGGCTGAAACAACAAACTAGAAAATTGTGACAGTAAACTGAGGTTTGCATGACCTTTCATCATGACTAGCATTTTGTGTTCATTTGTCTCTGTCAAAATGAGTTCAATTTAAAAAATACAAGGTACAAAACTAAATCTCTGGGTATGAGGCAGATTTAAAAAAACTTAAAATTTAATTTTCTCTACCAAAAACCTTTCATGTTCTTCAGTCTTATACGTGTCTTCCCTTTAGCTCTCTGTTTCTTTATCTCCCTAACTTCTCTGACCATGGCATTGTATGACTCATTTATACCACTTGTCATTTCTTTCCACTGTATTTGCCTATCATTTTACCTATCATGTGGCCTCACTCAAATATAAGTACATCTTGTATGTAAACATTTGCATTAAAACAGAATTTTATTTACAGATGATAACTTTAAAATTTGTTATAAAAATAGTCCTTTTGTATTGTGAATTTAACTCAGCAAATAATACTCTTCTATTAAAATAATACATTAAGGAGGAAAATGTTTGATCAAGTCCATTCATACCTAAAATGAATTTTCAGCGAAGTAATTCAGTGGGAAAAGAATATTATTTTTTATAAATGGTATTGGAACAACTGAATGTCCATATGAAGAAAAATAACCTTGTCCCATACCTCATACTGAATAACAAATTAATTTGAGTTTATAAGCTAAACTTATAAAGTTTCAAGAAGAAAATTTTCATTACCCAAGAGTAGACAAAAATAAGACATCAAAAGCAAGAATCATTAAAAAAAATACTGATAGATTGCATTTAGTCAAAATGTAAAACTCTTCTGCTTATCAAAAGACAGCATTAAGAAAAGTCATAGGTATCCAAACAGGAAAAGAGGAAGTTAGGTTATCCCTCTTTGTGGATGACATGATCCTATACCTTGAAAACCCAGAAGAATCTGTCAAAAACCTCCTTGCACTGAGAAAGGACTATGGCAAAGTCTCAGGGTATAAAATCAATGTGCAAAAGACAGTCACATTTCTATATACCAACGATAAACAAACATAAACCCAAACAAAAAGCATAATACCATTCACAATTGCCACACACAAAAAAATCAAATACCTTGGCATCTTCCTAACCAGAGAAGTGAAAGGCCTTTACAGTGAAAACAACAGAACACTGCTCAAAGAAATCAAAGATGATGCAAACAAATGGAAAAATATTCCATGCTCATGGATTGGAAGAATCAACCATCCTACTCAAGGCAATCTACAGATTTAATGCAATACCCATTAAATTACCAACAGCATTCTTCTCAGACCTGGAAATGATAATACATAAATTCATATGGAAACATAAAAGACCACAAATAGCCAAAACAATTATCAGCAAAATAAACAAAGTGAGAGGTATCACACTCCAGACTTCAAATTTTGCTATAAAGCTACTATAGTTAAAACAGGTTGGTATTGGTAAAAGAACAAACATATAGACCAATGGAACAGGATAGAAATACTGGAAGCAAAACCTCAATTACTTAACCAAGTCATCTTCAACAAAGGCTCCACCAACAATCACTGGGGAGAGGATAACCTATTCAGTAATCGGTACTGGGAAAACTGGTTGACCACATGCAGGAGACTGAAACAGGACCCCTATCTATCATGACAGCAAAAATCAACTCTAAATGGATCAAAGACCTAAATGTAAAACCCCAAACTATAAGAATCCTAGAAGAAAACATAGGAAACATCCTTATGGAAATTTGAATAGGCAACCAATTCCTGATCAACTCTCCAAAAATGAATGTCATAAAAGATAAGATAGACAAATAGGATCTTATCAAACTGAAAAGTTTATGCAAAGCAAAAGAAACCATCAAGAGAGTGGGAGACAACCCACAGAATGGGAAAAAAAATATTTGCCAACTGTATATCTAATGAAGGCCTAACATCCAGGAGCTACAAGGAACTCAAACATGTTGAAAGAAAAAAAAAAACCAGACAACCCTATGAAAAATGGCCAAAATACATGAATAGACACTTCTCAGAAGACATATGAGCAGCTAACAGATACTTGAAAAATTTCTCAGCCTCACTAATTATCAGAGAAATGCAAATTAAAATTACATTGAGATACCACCTAACTCCAGTCAGGATGGCCATCATTAGTAACTCAAAAAATAACAGATGCTGGAGAGGATTTGGGGAAAAAGGAACACATCTACATTGTTGGTGGGACTGTAAACTAGTACAGCCTCTGTGGAAAAGAGTGTGGCAATTTCTAAAAGATCAAAAAACTGACTTCCCATACGACCCAGCAATCCCCCTTCTGGGAATATACCCAGAAGAACTCAAATCATCTAACAAAAAAGATAACTGTAATCACATGTTTATTGCAGCATTATTCACAATAGCAAAAACATGGAACCAACCATGCTGCCCACTGAAAGTGAACTGGATAAAGAAAATGTGGTACATTTACACAATGTAATATTATGCAGTCATAAAGAAAAAACAAAATTAGGAAATTTGCAGCAACTTGGTTAGAATTAGAGTCTATAATACTTGGTGTTTATCACAGGAACAAAGATCTGAACTACATGTATTCAGTCATAAGCGGACCCTGAACATTTATCATAATACTATAGGAAACGGATTAGCAGTAGTGGGACCTGCCAGGGGCAGGAGGACACATAACATCAGTAAGAGTACCAAACTTTACGATGACCACTTATGTACCTAACCCTGAACTGTAGATCCACATCTTTAAAATAAAAAAAAAGAAAATTAATAGGTAAGGTAACAATTGGGATAAAGTATTAATAAATATGCCTTACAAAGGATTTATTCTCAAAATATATTTTTAAAACTCTATATTTTATATAGTAATAATTATATATACATTACATATAGCATAATATGTAACAAAGTATATATTTTAGTACCATAAATTAATAAAAAGACAAGCAACTCAAAAATACGTAAAAGCCATCAACAAATGACAAGTTGCTACACATGTGCATGCTAGAATGTCATAAAATTAAAAGACTGACAATACCAAATGTTGATGAGGATATGAAGCAACTAGTACTCTTACGCATTTGGTGGTAGGGTAAATGGTATGACCACTTTGGGAGCTCATCTAGTCATCTAACAATTTTGTTTCCAGGTATTTTATTAAGACAAAATAACACATCTGTCCATGAAGACTTAGATGATAAAATAATTTAGGATGCATCTCTGCCTGCAGAGACTATTAATTCATTCCTTCAGTAATTTTACTAATATTTACTGAGAGTCTTCTATGGTCATATGTCTCTACTGGTTTAAAAAAATAAAGAAACATAAGTAATGGTCTTATAAATCATAGGGCTCAAAATCTAATTAGGAAGAAGAAGTTAACATACATAAGAATCTTAGCATAATGAAGCATGCAATCCAGTAGCAAATAAATGATCCCATAGAAGTAAAATGACAAAAGATTCAAAATAATTTTCTAGAATATTCCTTGGGATAGTACTGACTTGCTTAGATTTATCTCCCTACCTTCACTTCCCTACCCCAAAACATCAAGCAATAGTATGTAAGAGTATTTCATTTTATTTAAAATCACAGAATTTTTAAGGATAAAAGAACCTTAAAAAATTATCTGAACCTGATTTTCTTTAACATATAGAAAAATGAAGCTTCTGTGAGGTTACACAATTTGAATTGACTTTTATATTTCTTGTGTAGTTTGTCATAGCATTGATGGGAAAGTACAGACAAGGTGTGACTGATCACTTCACAGTTTCCTGGATTTTTATCTAACGTGCACAAAGAAGGGACACCTGGAATAAAAACAAAGTGAGGATGGGGGAGTCAATGATGTATTTTATTTAGAATAGGTTCCATTTAGAATAGGTTAAATTTGAGTTACCTTCAAGAAGGCATCACAGGAACAGACCACCTCATGAATGAATGACTACTATGTGCATCGTGTGCTTTTGTGTCAGACACTGTGCTAGGCACTTTACTTGACACTGTCTCATTTAGCCCTCTCAATAGATTTCTGTGGTAAAAATCATTACTTCCATTTACCATGAGATAACTGAGGCTCGGGGAATCAAACAACTTGCTCACCTTTACAGAAATGGTAAATATTTGACTCAGGATTTTAATTCACTTCTCTCTGACTCCAGGCCATCATTATTCTTCCAAATTCTAGTTTAAAGTGGTTAGCGTCCTCTAATGCAGTATTCTGAGATTCCTACTAATTTAAACACCATAAAGATAAGGAGGAAGACAAAAGGAAGCATGACATCATAATATCATAATCAATATTTCAAAAATATGCATAGGATTTATATTATAAAGGGTGATAAGACATACTAAAATAAATATTAGAATTGACTGTTCACCATCTTATTATGTCAATAGAAAGTAGCTAGTATGTGCATTTTTTAATCCTGATTCAGAAATCTGAGGTTTCTACCAATCAGAAAATTGAACAGAGTATATGAATGTTCCCAATATTGTCAGCTTTCAAAAGCTAAACAGGGTCAAGCCTTGTTAGTACTTGGATGGGAGAAAATTGAACAAGAATCCTTTTATTGCGTGGTTGTCTTTGGATATACCAAATAACCCTGTGTTCATTTGTATCTGTGTCAATTCAGAAGTTGTATACTTGGGGGAAAAAGAGAGAAAGAGAAGGAAAAGAAAAACTACACAGAAAGGAGGAGGCCGGAGGAGTACATTTTACACTAAAAGATGTGGCACCAAATTAAAGTTTTTTAAACAGAATTGAACAGCAAGAGAGACCTGCTAGAGTGCATAATTGAGATTGGGATATCTTAAATCATTTTTCAAATAATAATATGGGGCAACCCCTTCAGGTCCCCTTGGGCTGTGGGAGTTTTTCTTTCCTCTCAATAAATCCTTCTTTCAAAAAATAAATAAATAAAAATAAAAATATGTAAATACACATGTATATATACATATAAAATTATGTTCATGTATTTTGTATGTTCTAAGCATGAGTCAAATAATGGAGTTCTCTTAAGTTCCCATTTCAGGCCAGATGAATAACAGAGGATAAAGGCTAGTCTCTGAAATGAATCTAAGAGTTGTTCCCCTTTACATGCCATTCAGCTGAAGAAGTGAGGAAAGATTTCACCAGCACCTAAGTGGACAGAGTAAAAATTGCAATGAGCAAATCAGCATGTGGCAATCTATAAACTCAAGATAGATTTATCTTGCACTTCCAAAGAAATACTTATGAGATACTGGAAAACATTAGTACTGATCAAGAAAGTTTTTGATAGAACTCAGAAACACATTTCTGGAAAGATTTTAAAATTTTGAGAAAACAGCTTTTCATCTTAATAAGATGCTAAGTGTTATGATTTCTGGGTAAAAGGAACAGATATGGCAAATGAGTAGGTAGAAATAAGACTTTCCTCTGAGATTAAAAGAGTGATACTGAAAATGATTTCAGGGAACCTGAAAGCAAATGCTGCATTGGAAGTCATACAAACAACAATACTGACACTAGATGACTGAATCAATTACATGAAAGACAACAATCGCTCTTTTAAGGCAGGGGAAAAAAATTATTGGTTGTTAAAAATAACTATACTGAGAATAATAGAAATATAGGACAGATAATTTATGCCAAAATTATAAATATTTCTACAAATGAGATTAAAACAATTGTAACAAAAATAATAAAAAGTTTAATAGAAGAGAATTTTGAGTGATAATTAGAGATGTGACTATCAGATTCAAATGATTTATAAAGTTTTGGACAATATGAAGGGGAAAATATATTAACACATATCTTGACAAGCTTTAAAATTATAAGGATAAAAAACAGATAAAATTATAAGGATAAAAAACAATGTCTAATGAAATACTATTCAAGTTTTTCTTAGGCTTCTCCATAACACTAGATTCCAATTAAAAACGAAGCAAGGTTTACAGTTTTCAAAGTAAAAGGATAGAATTAGATTGGATTCTTCTAAATAACAACTCTGAGAAAAAGATTTGAGTGTGAGTAGTTTACTTGAGAGATTACCCCAAGAAACACCAACAGGGGAGTGGAAAAATGGGACAGGAAAGGTAATAGGTGCATTATCAAGCAAGTTTTCTCCATAGGCAATTAGAGTCTAATTCTTCCAGAGAACTCTGAGAAACTGTAAAATATGTACTTCATAGTTATCCCACTCAAGAAGAAGGGGGACTGAATAGATAGCTCCAAACACTCACTGGTGGGGGCTGCTTCTGGGCAGTGTTAATTTCAAGGCAATTCCCACTTACAGGCACAGTGAGGAAGGTGGGCTGTAGCAGTCAGAGGAACTCATGCAAAAAGATGCCAATGCTGGCAGCTGCAAGCCTGGATGATGTTCCTGAGACATGTAAGTGCTGAAGGGATTAAGGGTGGGCACAACAGCATCTGCTGCAGAGTCACACTCAAGAATTGTATAGTCCCTGAAATTATCGCCTATACATAGAGTAGGACGTTCAACAATCAAAAATTCAGAAAATCCATCTGCAAAATAATTACTTGAAGAAAGTCTTACAGCTAAACAAGTGATGAATGAGAATGGAGTGTAACGATTCAGGACTTTGTGGCGGGAAGAACTGCAGGACTGTGATGTGGAACTTCCCACAAGTATCACCTCTGCCTTTATTCACAGAAGCTTAAGGAGAATCACTTGCACACCATTCCTCATTTCCGAAAAAGCATGTCTGAATGGTCAATAAAAATAAATAATAGCTAACATTAATTGAACTTCTGCCCTGTGTTAGACTGCTCAAGCACTTGGTACGTATCATCTCATTTCATTCCCTGAACACTATTTTCCACACTTCATAGATGAGGAAAGTAAAGCAAAGTGTAGCTAAGTAAGTTCCCATGTTCGCTCATTAGTAAGTGCCAGAGAAAAGGTATCCAGTCTTTTTATCTTGAAATTTGCTCCTTTAAACGATGACCTGTTAATGTCTGAGAGCAAATAAATCTTGTCTGGATGCAGTGTCATTAGAGCAGGCACCATGTCTCTCCTGTTTGCTATTATCTCCTCAGGGTCTGGCAGAAGGCCTGACATAGATTAGAATCTCTCTCTCTCTCTCTCTCTCTCTCTCTCTCTCTCTGTCTGTCTCTCTCTCTCTCTCTCTCTCTCTTTCTCTCTCTCTCTCTCTTCCCTCCTAACCTACCTTCTCCTCTCCTCCCTCTCTCTCTCTTCCATCTCTCTGTCTCCATACACACACACACACACACACACACCACACACACACACACACACACACACACACGTCAAAGGCTAACTTTCCTTAACTCATATTTTATGCCAATGCAAATATGCCTGTTGAAATTTTTTTTTAATTTCCAGAAAAGACTTTTCCTTAGGCACAATGCACCACCACATTGTAAGTTCCAATTAATATTAAAAGGCTACACTAAAATAAAATAAAACTGTATAAGAAAACAGGTCTGGAAAATTAAGAAAGAAAATTAAGTCATAGTGGTGTTAATTTTGTCACTGAACTATGGCAATTGTATAATATTTCATGTATTTTGCTAAGTGGGAGTCATCAGAGAGGATTCAGTGCACAGTAAAGTTGAGTAGTTCAGAGGTTCTCTGCAGAACAGTGAAACCATTAATGGTCCAACTACCTTTGACTGAGACTATTTTATTTACATTTAAATGCATCAGTTGTAGTTTGGGATTCTAGTGGCCTGTTTTACTATTATTTCAGCTCATAACAACAACTCCAGCAAGCCAAAGCAAACCATATTAGGAATCTTCATGTGCACCTGCAGTAGCAAACAAAATCTAAAGATTAGGGATTTACCGTGATTGGGTATCCAGGATAATCTGCTTTAAATAATCTTCCTTAGTTTAGTCAGAATTTATTCTTTTTAGAATTTGAAATGGTACCAGTTAGAAATCTTGTTAAAAGGATTTATATAAGTCTTTCAAAAATCTGTGCTCCTTATGTACTGATTCTTAGCTGGCCTGAAACCATTTGTTCTTTTATTTTATTGCACTGGGCAGAAGACAGGTATCACTTGGCTTCCAACTGGAAGAGTACCAGTCATGTAAATACTCTCTATATTAAATAAAGCCAAGTCAATTCTGGCAGTAGGTTCAATGATCAGGCCATCGGATCAGAGCTAAGTCATAACTCCCCACCGTTTGCCTTGAGAAAGACAGTTTTAGCCTGGACCCTTCCTAGACAGTGATATAATTAAAATTATAAACAGATGAATTTAAACAATTCTTAATAACTATATATACTAAACTCATAATAATAAGTAAAAATAACAAAATATGTTAAATACTTTTTAAAATTCATTTAAGTTTTATCATTATTAAATTAATTTTACTTTTAAGCTTTATCTTGAATTGTGCAAGAAATCTAGAAGTCTAAAGATACTATGCATATTAGATGGTAAGATAGTGTCTTTTAATACCACTGGTGTTATTGAAATAACTCATAATAAAACTAAAAGTTATTTCACATTGGAATTTTTAAACATGTGTATATATACATATATATGCATATTAGCTATATATACATATACATACAATTTAATTTTTATGAATCACTAATGGAATATGGTATGGACAATATTGAATATCAACCTAAATTTGACTAAAATAACTAATCATTTTTAATATATTGGGCAAAATTCTTGAAGTATCTCTTTCTGCATATATATTTACATATACAAACACATACATTTATGGTTTCTCTTGCCCGTGCTAGCACTGGTATGTCTTTATTTGCTTTTGTCTTTTTCTAATACATTTTGCTTTAAAACTTTAAAACACACAATCTGGATATTCATTGGACCCTATATTCCATACCACAGCATGACACAGAATCTTAAGTAGATGTCATCTCAAGTAGATGACATATTCCTCAGAATAAAATCTAGCTTCACATCATCTGTATAATACCTCACAATATTTTCTAAAATAGTTTTATTTATTATTTACTTTTCTATTGATGGATAGTTAATGTATGTCCAATTTTTAGACTTATAACCAGTATTATAAAATATTCACCCACATATTCGTTTGTGCCTTTGTCCAATAATATATTAGGAACAAATTCCTGGAGGTGTAATTATCAAATCAAAATATATAGCATTTTACATTTCAAATAGTAACAAAATTAATTAATTCAAATGCCACTTTCCCTATATCCTTAATGATGCTAGGGATTATCATTTTAGTAATTATTTCTATTTATCAGCACTGATGTGACTGATGTGATATTTTTACATTTCAGTGATCATTTTAATGTCAGGTAGAAGGTAATTAGACAATTCCACTCCCGTTGCCAACCTATTCAGGAAACCTGTTTTTCGTTATCAGGGCAATGGGTCATCACTAAGCTATGCAAACTGCACGTTGTTCTGTATGCGTTTGTTCATCTGCAAGTTTTTCTGTGTGTGTTTGTTCATTCATCTTTGGGTGAGGAATCTTTACCAAATGTAGATGTGAATTTGGGTAATCCATATTGTCTCTGACTATGCTAATAAAGGTAGCTATAGATTATAAATGTGATAATTGCATGAATTTCACATCACCAAAAGGTGTGGGGAAAAAAAAGTTGATTTGATGATTGGAAGCTAAAAGCAAAAAAAATACCGAAATGTAGTATCAACCCTGGAATATAGTATCAATTGGAGACTGGTTATGGTTATCATTTCTAGGAGAAAAAAATTACAGGAAAGAAAAATAATTCTAATATTTTAATAATGATATGATAAAGGGCAGCCAAGAAACAGAAAATCACTGTAAATATTAGTCTAAGAGTACTCAATTTCTTGCCCCCTTGGTTTGATCCCAAGATTGTGAAGCTTTGCCATGGTTCAATAATCCTCTTTTTCCTTCTTCTCCTTCTCCTTCCACCTCCACCTCTATGCTGTCTCCTCTTTCTCCTCCTCTTCCTTTTCCTACTTCTTCCCTTTTATTGATCACTCTACTAGTGGGTAAAGACATTCACTGTTTCTATTGGAATATTTAATATCAGTGTCCATGATGGAGTGGTATTTTCCCTCATGAGACACTTTCCCTTCCACCATCTTAGAGATCTGAGACAGTGGAGGGCCAACCCTCAGCTGAGTAAGGCTCGGCCCTTCCTTCTTCCTTACCCCTTCTATATTAGAGATTTTCTTTTTTTTTTTCAGGGTGGTAATGGTATCAGATGATCTGGGGCCTGTCAAACTTGGCCTTTTCTCTTAATTTTCAAGACTTGAACTCTTTAAACTTCAAAAACCCTCCTCCTCTCCTTTGAATACTTCCTACTAAGCAACTGGGTATGACAGGCATGGAGGTGATTCTCTTGAGAACTATTATCCAACCTTGTTACCTTGACACTTCTGGGTTAGGAAGCCAGGTATTGGAACAAGCTCCTTCTTTTTTTCCCTATATTTATAGTTGGGTGGTATAATAAGATCTTAGGCTTTCCTGTGAGTTTTCCACACTTAAAAGGACAGAATTACCAGGCATGGTGGCTCACACCTATAATCCCAGCACTTTGGGAGGTAGAAATGAGAGAAGTGTCTGAGTCCAGCGGTTTGAGACCAGCCTGGGCAACGTGGTGAGACATCGTCTCTACAATAAATACAAAAATTAGTTAGGCATGGTGATGTGCACCTGTGGTTTCAGCTACTTGAAAAGTTGAGGTGGAAGGATCACTTGAAGCCAATATGATGAGTCGGCGGTGGCCATGAGAGGCCACTGCACTCCAGCCTGAGTGACAGAGTGACACTCCTACTAAAAAAAATAGCCATTTTGTGTTAGGGTTGTGGTTGCTTCTAGCAAAGTAAAATATGTTCTACCTGAAATTAAGTCTCTCTCCCTGGATTCTGCATTAAGGTTTGGGAATAAAGCCATCCCCCCCCCCCGCCCAACTGCCTTGCAAAATGAAAGGGCAAGATTTAGGTATTTCTTGGGCTTTGACTCAATAACATCTTAAAGTCTTTTTGTTATATAGCATTATTACAGTAAGTTAAGCAATAACGTAATAGGGATTCAAAGACAAAATCTCCTACTGGAAAGTGAATTTCCAGCATTGGAAGCCATCCCTAGGGTTTCCATTAGCAAATGGCAGACCCATTGTATCCAATCCCATTTAGAGTCTTTGGAAGCAAACTCTTATTGGCTAGGATAAGCCTTTTTTGGGAAGGTGGTGAGGGTACAAGGACGATTCAAATAGCAAGAAGACAGAGTTAAAATCAAACAGAGCTTACTGGGAGTTTTAATTTATTGGTGTCAAGCATTGGCAGGTGGTACCACACTGCTCTGATATTCCTCACTGTTAACTTATTTTGAGCAGTTGTGTCCAGGTCAAGAAAATCCACAATAGGGTCAATCTCTGAGGAGTGCCATTTTTTGTTTGGAATCTCTCTGGGGTGCTACTTCAAGTTGACTCTGATTTACTTAGCTAAATGTATTGACCTGTGAATATTTAAACCCTAAGATCTTCTTATAATTCATTAAAATAATCTCTTTCTTTGAAATGCCAGACTCACTGCACTACATTTTATTGACTCTGTTAACCATAGCGGGGAGAGATGCAGGTATTGAGTAGTGCATGAGAAATTAAGATCTGTGAAATTCAGTTCCTCATCTTTAAAGCAGGGAACCTCCATTCTCTAGGCAGAATTAAAGAATCCTAATTCTGACAAAATAGCAATATTCCTCTACATTTAAAGACTCTAGTGTGCTATAATTTGAGTCTCTGAGAAATAGAAAAATGTAAGGCCTCCCTGTGGTATGCTCAAGGAATATTGGCAATTTTCAGCCAGGTGACCATTCTTTTTTCTACTAACTCTGATCTCAGTTTATGTAGGTGACCAACGTGGTAAAGGAGAAGATGGAAAACAAAACAAAACAAAAAATCCCTGGATCAACCTTAAAGGCTCTGAGCTACAATCTTGACTCTGAGTAAATAGCCATATAAACTTGGTGAAGTTATACTCTTCATGAGCCAAAGATTGTTATCTATGAAGCAAGACCATGACAATTTGTTGTGAAAATTAAATCCAAAAGCATAATAATTTAAACATTCATAGAATGTTTGTATATAAAAAGTGATAAATGAGTCACCCAGTTCTTGTGATTAAATAAATTACAATCAAGTTGTTTTGGTGACATATTTGTGTATGGCTGTGAAATATTAATACTTTACCATTTTGGTTTATGAGGATTGAAAAAAAATGGCCATATCTAAATAAAGTAAATGTATTGGTATGTCACAACTCATTTTATTTTACAGTAATAGATTCAAGGTCAGTCAGCAGCTATATACAGAGCGTTTTTCTATTTATATCAATAAATAACTCTTTATTATAAAAATGTATCAGATATCAATAATTATGAATGGTAAGGGATATTTGACATTTTTAAAAGGACTATAAAAAAAGGAATAATGTTAAGGTTCATTTTTTTTGACTGATATAAAATGATTAGAGTGTAAAGTAATGCCTCTAAAGAAGCCCAAAATATCCATCAGAAGAAAACTGGCAATTTGGAATAGGAAGATACCAAATTACTTCATTTAATTAAAGATAAGAATAATGACTCAATAAGTAAATAAATATAGTAGTCTAAAAATAAGATGTTACCTTGAAAAGTACGTTAAAATGTAAGATTAACAAGATAGTCACTTCTGCTTCCTTCTAAAATATCACAAAAACTACACTAAAGTGATTATTTAAACAGATAAATTAAAAGAAAAAAGAACAGGATAGGCTGTGATAGCAGTAAGCATTTGATTCATATAAAGCAGAGGCACAAGTGGCAACTAACTTGATGAACTGGACGGAAGAGAGAGCTAAGGTCACAGGGTTCAGGTGAGTTGATAGAAATCAGCACAGTGGTTACCTCTATGCAGAGATGACTGACAAGCAAAAGATGTGGGAATTTCTGAAGTGATGGATATATTCTATATTTGGCAGTAATGGTTATATAGTCATTTAATTTCTTCAAAACTCATTGGACTATACACATAAAAAGTCTGTGCATTTTCTTAGCTATAAATTATATCTCAATAAAAAGTCAGTATGTTGTACTGGTTTCTCTTCTCTCTTTTCTCTAACAAACCTGGTAGCCCGGGTTATATATCCAAGATAGGAAACTGACAATTACTTTTCTGTGAAATTTGCATTGTTTTTATTTTAAAATCTACAACTAGTAGCATCAAAGAATCGATTACACATTCAGTCATCCATCAAACAAGAACAGGATGCTATAAAGTTGTAAAAAGTACCAGGTAGCTGAGCGCGGTAGCTCAAGCCTGTAATCTCAGCACTTTGGGAGGTCAAGGCAAGAGGATTGCCTGAACTCAGGGGTACAAGACGGGCCTGGGCAACTTTGTGAGACCTCATCTCTACAATATATTTTTTTAAAAAAAGCTGGGTATGGTAGCGTGTGCCTGTAATTCCAGCTACTTGGAAGGCTGAGGCAGAAGGATCCAGGCTGTGGTGGCCGTGAGCATGCCACTACACTCTGAGCATGCCACTACACTCCAGCCTGGGCAACATAGTGAGAATCCAACTCAAAAAAAAAAAAAAAAAAAAGTAGCAGGCAAAGAACAATAGGTCTCATTAAAATCAAATGTATAATAAAAATTTAAAATAAGCAAAATAAATTTTAAAGAGGAAGTTTACCAAAGACTGTACATAAATAATTAATGAAAAATACATGGCTTAAACTCAACCTTAAAGAATACAAAGATGTAGATAATACGTATTATGTATTTTCCACATATCAAAAGCACAGCTAGAAGTTGTGCATTTGCTCATGTCATATTTTGGGAATCCATATTGTTTTTCACTTGCCTATGGAATGCAAATGTTGCACAATGGTTGACTGGTCACAGTTCATCACATTTGCCAATTCTCAGGTTGACTGACACGATTCATTGTGGATTAAAACGTTTCTTCCTGAACTAGAAAATCACTCAGATCACAGTGACCCTCTTTTAAGTGACAAAACCATTTTTATTGTTTTTTTGCTGTGCTTTCCCCTATGACATTCTCTTCAAACATGGGACAAATGTTTCAAGTCGCCTCCGCTAGCTTTACTCCTCTATTAAACTCAAACAGAA
Source organism: Cephalopachus bancanus (assembly GCA_027257055.1). Lineage (NCBI taxonomy): Eukaryota > Metazoa > Chordata > Mammalia > Primates > Tarsiidae > Cephalopachus > Cephalopachus bancanus. The sequence goes on along the minus strand of JAPVLO010000024.1, from coordinate 5,723,117 downwards.
GAATATGTTGAAAGTGTTTGTTTTATTCCACTTGACACTCCATCTTCTTTAGCTCATAAGTAACACTGACTTTCTTCATATCTGAAAAATGCAAGGCATATTCACAAACATAACATTGTCACTCCAAATGACATGGGACAAACGATAAGCAAACTCCCAACACCACAGTGAGGCATGCCAAAAATTAACACTACAATGTATGCATGCAACAACCCTATAGGAAAAACAGTATAAGGATATGCCTGCAAAAGTCACAAAGCAAGTAAGTTGATGAAGTGAGGATATTAGTAGAGCTAATAAATCTACTCAAATATGTCTGTTCAAACTCAGGTTCTTAACCACTGTTCCCATTATATGTGTGTAATACCATCCTCTACCCAGAGAAAACCCTGAGCTCTTCTAGATAAAGAAGAGAATCTCAGAAGAACCTAACATTTTATTTTTGATTGGTACAGGAGGGAAAATTCTCTCTGACATACTTTGGCTTTGTCAATATGACATTATTTTGGAACCACATGTTGTTGAGATGCCATGAGCTGTGTAACATACAAAAACTAAAGTGACCAGATGGTCAAGATTGCTAAATGCCAAACTAAGGAAAGCATTATCCTGTAGTTACTTCAGAGTCACTTAAAATAAGCAAATTTTAATACACACCAAAACTGTTAAAGTCACCAAAAACATAGTAAATATGAACAGACATTTTTAAATCACTGAATTTTGACTTCAACTGATAGAAGTTCAAAGTTGTTGAATAACTAGTCAACTGAGTACACATAGAAAGTTAAAATTCGTAAATATCAATATAGAGTCATCAGGATGAATTTTAAAATAAAACCTTAATTACTACCACAAACAATGTTGTCAAGGGCATTAAATGACTGGAATACTCCAGGGATATAATTTGGCAAACTGCTTTGAAAACTTTTTGGCAATACATAAATACCTAAGAATATCATAAACAATGAAATAAGAATTTCAAATTGTAGGAAATACTAAGTCAAATAAAAATGCATAAATCTGTATGCCATAGACGTGTACAAAAAATGTTCATAGCAGCATTGTTAATAACATTAACACACTAGAAACAATTCAAATGTCAGTAATAATAGAAAAATAAATTGCAATATATATCTACAATGGATATCATAGAATGATGAAAAGTATCAAACTAATACCATGTAAACTACAAATGAGAGTCACTAAAGTAATGTTGAATGAAGAAGTTGGACGTAGTAGATAACATTACTGTATGATTCCATTTATATAAAGATAAATAAACAAATTAATATATGGTTATAGAAGTAAAAGTACTAATTTTTATATGGTGATAATGAGTGAAATGGTCATTGAATTATAAAATAAAATATAACACAATATATTCTTTTTTCCTCTTAATATTTGTGTACTTGATAATGCTACATGCCAGCAGAAAAAATTATTTTTAAATAAGAATATCTCGGAAATACAAAGTAACCACTCTGTAGAGAGACAAATAAATAATAGATATATTAAAAAATGCCAATTTTTAAATTTTCTCTTTTCATTTTCAAGGAGCGTGAGTGATAAATTTCAAAAGACCAAGACTATAGATAACACATCTCTGAACTAAGTGGGCAAGAGCTGTATGCCAGAGGCTAATGAACAAGATGGATCAAGGTGCATCTTCTCTTGGCATGAGTTGAAAACCATTGAAAGACAGAGATTTTCTAGCCACAGAGAGTCGCGGTTCACACATCCAATTCAGTAACTTAATATGTTGCTTTATTTTTAACACACTTTAATCTTGTGCTTAATATAGTCAGACATTTTTATCTCTTTCTATATTTTACATATTTCTATGGTCACTCAAGTAAGAAGCAAATAATGGAACAAAACACAATGCAAATGGAATAGTTTTCAAAAGTAATTACATAGCTTACCCATGGAGAGCTACACTGATATGCATGGAGGCTAAATGTGACCTAAGAACATAGCCTAGTGTTTCTGATTTAGATTCACTCAGACCTAATTTCTTATAAGGATTAGTAATGGAATGGACTTTATTTCATTTATTTAATAAAGACTCTTCCCACTCCCCAAGCTAACAATTTCACTTTTCTAATATACTAACTTAAGCTACTCAAAAGAAGATGTGATCAGTCATTCTAAAGGCTAGTTTATGGATTGTACAAATGGAAATTAACAAAATCAAGATAGCAGAATGACATTTTCCTAAGGATAAATATTTTGAATTTAGAGGACTGTGCTTTACAATGAAATCAAGTGCTTTTTACTTCTCTAGTGTAAAATTGCCCTTATTTTATTCCATGATTTCTAAGGGTACTTTTAGTTAAATTATTTTTTAAAATAGACTGTTGCCTAACAAGTATTCATTCTCAATATGAAACTTTCAAAATTCACTCTTTGTTTAAAACAACAACAGATGCTGGTGGGAATGCAAACTAGCTCAACCTCTATGGAAAATAGTGTGGTGATTTCTAGAAATAACTACATATTGTGCTTCCACATGACCCAGCAATCCCCCTACTAGGAATATACCCAGAGGAACTCAAATCATTCTACCAAAAAGATACCTGCACATAATTTTTACTGCAGCACTATTCATAATAGTAAGAACATGGAACCAACCATGCTGCCCATCGAAACAGGACAGGATTTTAAAAAAACGTGGCACATATACACAATGGAGTATTATGCAACCATAAAGAAGGACAAACATATGAACTTCCCGGCAACTTGGGTGGATTTAGAGGCTATCATACTTAGTGATCTATTACAGAAACAGAGAACAGAGTACCACATGTTCTCACTCATAAGCAGATCCTGAACATTTACCATAATACTATAAGAAAGGGATTGGCAGTAGCGGGATACTACCATTGGGGGTGGTGGGCAGGGGCACAACATCAATAAGAGTACCTGATTTCAAACCAGGCAAAGTAGACTAAAGGGAGGCCCAAACTTTACCTATATGGTGACCACTTGTACAGCTAATACTGAATTGTACCCCACATCTTTAAAATAAAATTTAAATTAAAAATAAATAAATAAATAAATAAAAGGTCATTGTTTAAAGCCAAAATTTGGGAGCCACTCAATGAGAATTTCTTTACCTCTTATTCAGGTTGTTCCAAAAAGTTTTGGAATATCTTATTTGATGGGGAACTTAATTGGATTACATATTTAGTTACATTCAAAACTTGATATTGAAGATGGTGAAGGAGCAGGTTGATCTGTAAGACTATCTGTGAAAGGGAGTGACCATGGGGACTCTTACTCTCCCCTTTTGTCTCCTGCCCCCTCCACTGCCAGCCTGCTCTTTGGCCAGCCGCCCAGGTCTGAGGGCTGGCAGAAAACACCCAGCACACAGCTCTGTTCACCGCTGCCACTGGCCACATTGGCCTGCAGGCTGGAGGCCCTCAGTTCCTCGCACTGCACTGCTGGCTCAGCCACTTCCGTGGCTGCTCCCTCCCCACAGTCGCTGCCTCACCCAGATTGGCTCAAGATTCCCAGCCTTGGACTTCTTTCCACTCACCACTGCCGAAGAGACCATGGCTGCTGCTCCTTCCTGTGACTGCTCCCTCCTCCTGCCCAAGGCGACCCTCAATTCCCGGCCTGATACCTGCTACACAGTTCCTCCCAGCCTAACCACCCACTGCCACACACTCTGCCTCCCCCAGTTCTGGCTGGCAGGTGGTTTAGATAACAGCTAGAGCCCTGAGACCACACAGAGACTGCACTGACCCACCCAGCACACCAGCTCTGCCTAGCTTCATCAGCCTCCAGCTTGAGACACAAGGTAAAAAAATCAACTGGGAGAGACTGAAACCCCTCCCTCATGCTAGATCAGACACAGGTCAGATTTGAATGGCAGACTTCTCAGGGAGCAAGCTGACTGAGCTTAGATCTGATCAAATCCCCCCCGCAGCAGGCCTGAGGCATCAGATCCTAGCAGTGAATAATCCTACCAGCCTGCAATAAGAACTAGATATCAGAGCTGAAAGGACATTGGACTTAGAGGAATGATCTAAGAGTGGACTTGATTCCCTTGTTTTTATTTTTTCTATTTGTATGTTTGCTTTGCTTATCCTTTTTCTTTTTTCCTTTTTTTTCTCTACTTACTGCTATTGATGGTGTTTTCATACTAGAAATAAATATCAATACCAACAAAGTTCCCCCAAAACCACAAAGACACAGACACTAAACAGTATGATGCAAAGCAACTCCCAGGTCAATGATGAAATCAAAACAGAGATTAAAAGTTACCTGGAAACAAATGAAAATGAAGAAATATCTTACCAAAACCTCTGTGATGCCATGAAATCAATAGTAAGAGGAGAATTCATGTCTTTACAAACACACATGAAGAAAATGGAAAGATCACAAATTAACAGCCTAACAAGTCACCTAAGGAAGCTGGAAATGCAAGATCACCAAAACCCTAACTTCAGCAGAAGAATCCAGATCACCAAAACAAAAGCCCAAATTCAGAACATAGAAGACAAAAAGATAATATAAAAAATAAACAAAACAAAAAGCTGATTCTTTGAAAGGATAAACAAGATAGATGGTCCACTAGCCAGACTGACCAAGAAAAACCCCAAATAAACTCAATCAGAAACACAAAAGATGAAGTCACAACTGACCCAGAAGATATACAAAAGATTATAAGAGACTACTAAGTACAATTGTATGGAAACAAACTTGAAAACCTAAAGGAAATGGAGGACTTTCTGACATCTCACAACTTTCCTAAATTGAAACAAGAAGACACTGACCAATAACAATCTAGGAAATTGACTATGTCATAAGAAAACAACTGATTAAAAAAAGCTCTGGACAAGATGGCTTTCCAGTAGAATTCTACAAAACATACAAGGAGGAACTGATATCAATCCTATTGAAAGTATTCCGGGCAATTGAGAAAGAAGGATGGCACTCTCCCCAAATCATTTTATGAAGCAACATCACATTGATACCCAGGCCAGGTAAAGACCCAACAAAGAAAGAGAACTACAGGCCAATATCTTTGATGAACATAGATGTTAAAATTTTCTACAAGATCCTAGCAAACCGGATTCAACAACACATCTTAAAAATCATCCATCACGACCAAGTAGGCTTCATCCCCAGGATGCAAGGCTGGTTCAACATCCTCAAAACCATAAACATAATTAAATACATCAACAGATGTAAAAACAAAAACCACATGATTATATCATTAGATGCAGAAAAAGCTTTTGATAAAATCCAGAACCCCTTCTTGATAAAAACCCTCGAACATCTAGGCATACGTGAAACATACCTCAATATAGTAAAAGCCATCTATAAGAAACCCACAGTCAGCATACTCAAAAATTGGAACAATTACCACTGAAAACTGGAATAAGACAAGGATGCCCACTCTCGCCCCTCCTGTTCAACATAGTTTTGGAAGTTCTAGCTAGTGCAATCAGGGAAGAGAAGATGATTAGGGGTATCCAAATAGGAAAAGAGGAAGTCAAGTTATCTCTCTTTGCAGATGACATGATTGTATACTTTAAAAACCCAAGAGAATATGCCAAAAACCTCCTGGCACTGATAAAGGACTTTGGCAAAGTCTCAGGGTATAAAATAAATGTACAAAAGACAATCGCATTTCTATACACCAATAATAAACAAACAGAACCCCAAATAAAAACACAATTCCATTTACAATAGCCACAACAACAACAAAAATACCCTGGCATCTTCCTAACCAGAGATGCAAAAGACCTTTACGATGAAAACTACAAAACACTGCTCAAAGGAATCAAAGATGACACACACAAGTGAAAAAATATTCCATGCTCATGGACTGGAAGAACCAACATTGTTAAGGTATCCATTTTACCTAAGGCAATCTGCAGATTTATTGTAATACCCATCAAATTACCAGCAACATTCTTCTCGGGCCTAGAAAAAATAATACAGAAATTTATATGGAAAATAAACAACCAAGAATAGCCAAAACAATCCTCAGCAAAAAACAAAAAACAAAAAAACAAAGCAGGAGGTATCACACTCCCAGACTTTAAACTATACAACAAAGCTACGATAGTCAAAACAGTCTGGTATTGGTACAATAACAGTCATATAGACCAATGGAATAGAATTGAGATCCCAGAAGCAAAATCTCAATTTCTCAACCAACTCATCTTCGACAAAACCTCCACCACCCACTACTGGGGAGAGGAGAACCTGTTCAATAAATGGTGCTGGGAAAACTGGTTGACCACATGCAGAAGATGACTCCTACCTATCTCCATACATAAAAATTAACTCTAAGTGGATCACAGATCTAAATGGAAAACCTCGAACTGTAAGAACCTTAGAAAATGCAGGAGACACTCTTACAAAAGTTGGAACTGGCAAATGATTCCTGATCAAAACCCGAATTGTCCAGGCCATAAGAGATAAGGTAGACAAGTGGGACCTCATTAAACTGACAAGCTTCCGCAAAGTCAAAAAGCCATCAAGAGAGCAGGGAGACAGTCCACAGACTGGAATAAATTATTTGCCAACTCCATGTCTGACAAAGGCCTAACCTCAAGGTTCTACCAAGGAACTCAAATGTGCTGAATAGAAAAAAAACAAACACCCCCATTACAAAGTGGGCTAAAGATATGAATAGACACTCTCAAAAGAAGATATTCGAGCAGCCAACCGACACATGAAAAAATGTTCAGCCTCACTAATCATCAAGGAGATGCAAATTAAAACTACACTGAGATACCACCTAACTCCAGTAAGGATGACCATCATCAATAACTCAAAAAATAACAGATGCTGGAGAGGATGTGGCAAAAAGGGAACACTTCTACACTGTCAGTGGGAGTGTAAACTAGCACAGCCTCTGTGGAAATCAGTGTGGTCATTCCTAAAACTCCTAAAAATTGACCTTCCATATGATCCTGCAATCCCTCTACTGGGAATATACTTAGAAGAACTCAGGTCACTCTATAAAAAAGATACTTGCACGCGTATGCTTATCACAGCATTGTTCACAATAGCAAGAACATGGAACAAACTGTGCTGCCCATCTAAAGAGGACTGGATAAAAAAAATGTGGTACATATACACAATGGAATATCATGCAGCCATAAAGAAGAACAAAATCATGAACTTTGCAGTAATGTGGATGGAATTAGAGCTTATAATACTGAGTGATCTCTCACAAAAACAAAGATATGCGTATCACATGTCCTCACTCATAAGTGAACCTTAACTCCGTATTACTGTAGGAAAGGGATTGAAAGTGGTGGGAAACTATGGGGAGGGGGTGATGGGTGGGAAGCTGGGATTGACAGTAGTCAATATCCACCTGGGGAAGGGGGGGCACAACTCATCAATAAGGGTAACTGCATAATGAACACTTGTATACCTAACCCTGATTTGTACCCCACAATTTCAAAATAAAAAGTAAAAAAAAAAAAAAAAGCTAGGAAACAAACAAAAAAACTTGATATTAGCTAAGATTTCTTGAAAAACATCCTTTTCTTGCTATCATCTTCTTTTAAACTGAAAATACTAAAATTGGAATTCATTGTAAAAATTCATATTCTGTAAAAGACACATGGTATTTTTGTACTTTGATTAAAGACAAACATTCTACATAGGTCTCACAGATGAGGTGATATTTTCAACACCTTTCAAATTGTGTATTTATGTGGTATCTGATGTGGTTGGGGCCTAAAAAAAAAAAAAAGGAGATTCTCTAAAATGTAGTGCCAGAGCAAACTTCTACAAGAAGTTAGATTCTCCCATAACCTGAAATTGATTAAATAATTCAACAAAGACATGAAGAAAACAGTTTTTCCATTTACTCCATAAAGCAAAACCTATATATACATACACGTTTTACTTGCAGCAATATTTTTTTGTAGGAATTGCATATCAATTTGAATTATCTGGGCACCAACAATGTATCTATCTTATGCTATATATTTTTGGGGATACAGGGTCTACTCAAACATTTTTGAAAGTGTACTATATCCATTGTAGAAAGTTATTTTGAAAAATTAAATATTGCTTCTAACTAATTATGCAAATCACCCACTTTTTAGATAAACTGTTGCTGGAGTATCCATAATTTAGGAAAACATAAATAATGTGGTCTGTGTATTAACTAATATTAAAAACTTAAAAATAAATACATTTGAAAAGAGTAAAACAATAAACTAGTTGAGGAAATATTTTCTTTACTCTGTCAACTTTTGAAAAACTAGTCTAAATTATTCATTTTCCAAATTATTGGCATTGAAACTTACCTTTCAAGAAACACTTAAAATAGACATAGAATGGAAAATAAGTACAACTCCTTAATTCATAGCTTAATTTGAGTAAAAGGAAATAATGAGATGCCTTTGTTTCATATATAATTGGCAATAAAAAAGAATACAGAGTCCCAGCCTATGTCACACAGCATAGAAACAATACACTTATTGTGGATTGTAAGTTGGTACCATCTTTCTTAAAGGAATGTTGCCGGTTTGTATTGCCTTCTTTAAATGTTATATATTGTTAGAATCAGAATACCTGGTAATTTAGATTTTGAAATTTTTTCTGAAGTTATGCAATGAATTTAATTGCCAGACTATTCATAATGGGTTTAATACAGAACTAAAAAGACAATCTGTGTAAATATTTAACAACAGAAATTTATGTCAGTTATGAAACACTTATGTAGCCACTAAATAATGGTGTAGAATCCTAGAAACTATAGAAAGCTTTAGTACATAATTTTTAAGTAGAAAAAATGTGTTGTATAGTAATAGTATATTGTAAAAAATAAAATTACACATATAAACTATTAATTTATTTACTCATTATTGATAAACTATTATGTCTATATGATTTATTTATGGCTACTATAAAGACATTTTTATTGATTTATTAGCAATGATCACCTTTAGATGTGAATATATTAAATTTTATTTTCAAGGTTAAATTTTACTTATTCTGGCTTTTAAAATAAATATAATTATTTACCTCGTCTCTACAATAAATAAAAATTAGCCAACATAGTAGCACATGCCTGTAGTTCTAGCTACTTGGAAGACTGAGGCGGAAGGCTACGGTGGCTGGGAGCGTGCCACTGCACTCCAGTCTGGATGATGGAATGAGACTCAAACTCAAAAAAGAAAAAAGAAAAGTTAATATAAAGTATGTTGCCTTCAGAGTGTATGTACTTTTCTCATTTTTGTTTTTGTTTTTGTTTTGAGTTGGAGTCTCATTCTTTGTCGCCCAGGCTGGAGTGCAGTGGCACGCTAACAGCCACCATAGCCTTGACCTGCTGGGCTCAGGCAATCCTTCCACCTCAGTCTTCCAAGTAGCTGGAACTATAGATGCACACCACCACGCCCAGCTAGTTTTTGTGATTTATCGTAGAGAGGGTCTCACCAAGTTGCCCAGACTGTCTCGAACCCCTAGGCTCAGGCAGTCCTCTGCTCCGGCCTCTCAAAGTGCTGGGATTACAGACTGAGCCACCACGTCCGACCTTGCCTCATATTTTTAAAGTAGAATGAATTGTCTTTCACAAACTCTTTCAAATGATAGAAAAGGAAATGCTTCCCAACTTATTCTATTGCAAGGAAAGTATTAACTTGATACCAAATCCATACAAATAATATTACAAGAAAAAAATTCAAATCAATAATAGCTTTTATGAATATGGTTGCAGATATCCTCAACAAATGCTAATGAATCCAACAACATATAAAGGATTATACAATGGATCAAGTGAGATTTATTACAGCAATGCAAGATTGATTTAATATCTGAAAATCAATGTAATACATCATATTCAAATAATAAAAGGCACAATCCCATAATGATAATTATTTCAGTAGATGCAGAAAAAGTATTTGACAAAATTCAACATCCCTTTATGATAAAAATATTCTATAGAAACACAATGAAACATTTTCACCTTGATAAAGGGCATCTACAAACAATCACAGCTAACATTATAATTAATAGTGAAAGTCTGAAGGCTTTACTCCTAATATTAAGAATTAAACAACCATAATATCTACTCTTATCATTTCTATTCAACAATATTGAAGGCTACTAGACAAGGTAATTAAGTGGCAGGGTAATTAGACAAGAACAAGAAATAAAAGGCATCCAGAATAAGAAGGAAGTAAAACTACTTCATATTCAGATACAATGATCTTGCATATATAAAGTCATAAGGAATCCACAAATTAAAACTAATAAATGAATTCATTAAGTTTGCAGGAAATAAGATCAACACAGAAAAGCAATTTTATATCTATATGGTAATAATAAACAGTCTAAAACTGAAATTAGAATTTAAAAATCAGTTTGCAATCACAATAAAAAGAACAAAATATTTAGAATGTAATGAATGTAATCAAAAGAAGTGCAAGATTGTACACCAACAATTACAAAACACTGTTGAAGAATCGAAATTTTAAAAAGATCTAAATAAGTGGAATGACATCCCATGTTTATTGATTGGAACACTAAATATTAAGATAGTAATATTCCTGTATTAGTCTGTTTTACCTTACTATAAAGGAATGAGACTGGGTAATTTCCAAAGAAAAGAGGTTTATTTTGACTCATAGTTTACAGACTGCACAGGAAGCGTAGTGCTAGCATTTACTCTTGGTGAGGCTTCTCGAAACTTAAAATCACAGAGAAAGGGTACAGGAAGCCAGCAGGTCACATGGTAAAAATTGAGGTGAGAAAAGGGAGGTGCCAGGCCCTTTTAAATAACAAGCTCTTGCCTTGAGCTAAGAGTGAGAACTCTCATTACCACAAAATGGCACCAAGGCATTCACCAGGGGTCCGCTCTTATGACCCAAACATCTCTCACTAGGCCCTACCTCTTACATTGGGGATCACATTTCAACATGAGATTTGGAGGAGTTAACTATTCAGGTAAATCCTTTCAAAATTCTAGCTGGCTTTTTTGCAGAAATTTCCAAATTAATCCTAAAATTCTTATGTAATTGCAGGGGACTCAGAAAAGCCAAATAATGCTCAAAGCAAAGTCAGAGGATTTATACTTTCTGATTTCAAAACTTACTAAAAAACTACAGGAATCAAAACATTGTGCTCTATTGGCATAAAGGATAGATACTCAGATCAATGGAATAGAATTGAAAGTCCAGATGTATATTCTTACACTTCTGACCAATTGACTTTTGACAAGGGTCACAAGATAATTTAGTGGAAAAAGAATAGCTTTTTAACTATTAACTATGGTGCTGGGCTAAGTGGATATCCAGATGAAAAAAATTAACTTGGACTTTTACTTCATACCACATACAAATATTAATTCAAAGATCTAAAAAATTTGATCAAAAATCTAAATGGAAGAGCTATAAACCATAAAACAAATGAAATCACGAGGGTAAATCTTTATGATCTGGAACTTGTCAACAAATTCTTAGATATCTCACCAAAAGAACATCAACGAAAGAAAAAATACATATATTGGACTTGATAAAAAAAATTTGTAAAGTGTGCTTCAAAGAAAACCATCACAAAAAAAAGACAACTCATAGGGGGCAGAAAATATATGTTTTTATCCTATAGCGTATATCTGATTAGGATGTGTATCCAGAATATATAAAGAACTCTTACAACTCAGTTAAAGGACAAACCAATTTTAAAAGGGGCAAAGAATTTGAGTCAACATTTCTTAAAAGATATACAGATGGTTAACAAACACATGAATAAATGTTCAACAAACATCATCCATTGTCAGGGAAATACTACAAATGAAAACCTTAATAGTCACTGGCAAAATTGTCAAAAAATGCAATTACTTTGGAAAACTGTTCAGCAGCACCTCAAAATGTTAATTATAGAGTTACCATATTACCCTGTAATTCCATTCACAGGGATTTACTGAAGACAATTGAAAACACACATATACACAACAACTTATATAAATGAATATTCATGAGAGTATTATTTATAATAGCTAAAAAGTTGAAGAGTCCCAAATTCCATCAACTAATAAATGGGGAAACAACATGTGGTACACACATACAATAAAATAGTATTTGACAACAAAGTAAAATGAAGTACTGGTATGTGCTACAATACAAATGAAAGTATAATCATGATACTAAGTGAAAAAAATGAGTCTCAAAAAGCCATATATTTGATGATTCCAAGTATAGGCAAATCTATGAAGACAAAAAATAGACCAATGGTTTCTACCACTAATTTGTGTTAGTGGAGTGGTACTATGTATTAAGAAAGGGAGAGTGGGGTGTGACTGCTCTTCAGTATGGGGTATATCTTTTGGGGATTGTTACATTTTTTAAATTCAGGTAGTGGTGATGTTGGTACACCTCTGTGAATAAACACCACTGAACTCTACACTTTAAAATGTTAATTTTATGATATGTGAATTAGAGTTGACACTTGAACAACATGGATGTTGGGGTGCCAAACCTCTGCACATTTGAAAATCATCCTATAACTTTTGACTCACCCAAAACTTAACTACTAATACAGAAGCCTTAGCATTAGCATAAAGATTCATTAACTTGTATTTTGTATTCTATATGTATTACCTGTTTTACTCTTACAGTAAAGTAGGCTAGAGAAGAGAAAATGTTATTAAGATAAGTATATAGAAAAGAAAATATATTTGCTATTCACTAAATGGAAGTGGATCATCATAAAGATCTTTATCTTCCTTGTCTTTATGTTAAGTAGGTTAAGGAAGAGAAGGAACTGGTCTTCTTGTCTCAGGAATGGTAGAGGGGAAGAAGATTCATGTATAAGTGGACAAGCACAGTTCAAACCTGTGTTTTTAAAGAGCCCACTGTATATCTTAATTAAGCATAAAATAAATTTTCTCCAGCCCTTTATTTAAACTATTTTGGTCTTCTTTTTATGACTAATTTGAGGGGGACATCAAATAATGGTGTTTTTATACAGACACTGTTGAAAGACTTTTTATTTTTTAATAAGGAAAAGATCAGATTATCTTAATTCCAGACTTCCCATCTATGATATAAAATACAAATTCTTAGAATAAAGGAATTTCAATATAGCTACTCTCTCATACTTATTTGGTTTCTTTCTCACCTTATGTACACCAGTGAAATCTAAGTATTCAATTCTTCACAAATGTACCCACTGTATTTCCATGAGAATGCACTTATTTTCTCTTTTTTATCTCTAGTGTTGAAACTCTCTCCATCTTTAAAGACCTAGTTGAAATGCCACCATTTTAATGTAGCTTTTTTCATTTTAGCAAATGTAAGCAATTTTCTCAAATTCATGCTATATAAGTGTATATAATACTATAAACAGTACTCCTAACCACACAGCAGATTCTGACTTTATTAATACAAGACAGTCAGTAGATTTTGGATTAAATAGTAACATTTCTTATGAATACTTAAGAAAAAAACCTAAGCAATTTTTAATTTTCTCACCTTAAAATTAAAACAATATTTAAAAAAGCAGTGTTGACTTCTTTTCCATTTTCCAATTTCATCATTTCTCACAGTTCCCACCTGCTCAGGGAAGAAAGGCAGGTCATTTTTAGAGCCACACTGATTCAACAATTATGTTGTTGTTTTGTTTTTTTTTCTGTAGTAGTCAAGGCAGAGTTTGAGTGTAATTGTTCAGGGACTGTATGATTGTTGTACTGGGTCAGTCATCTGTCTAAAAAATGAACTGGACAACCTTCAAATGGCAATGACTTCAATTCCTTTGAGATCTGAATTGGCCATAAAACTAACAATAAATTGTGGTGTATGTAGTGATTTCCTGTTGACCAGTTCCCTGTACTTCACAAATATGTCTCAACTTAGATGGAAAAGATCATTATTACCATTCAAAGACTGAGAAACTCTAACACAGAGCCATTAAATGTATTGAGCAAGGTCAGAGAGGGAAAATGAGAATATCCCAGGGGTTACAAGTTTTGGTCTACCTGACTGAAGATGTAATTTCTCAGTAAATGTTTATTGCTTTGCCCTGGTGGTCTGAGTCACAGTCAAACTCTTTCAGAATAATGTTTATGATCCTAAAGTAAAAATCTTGATATTCTACAGTGTGCCAGTATGATATTTTTATAGAAGCTACTCTCCAGTAACCTAAACTCACTAGAGTGCTTCTAAGAACCAAAAAGCAACATAAAGATAATACAAAGCTCAGATAATACTTGTAAGAAATCCCTCAAACTATCATTCAGTATTCATTTTAGATAACTCTCACCATCTGAAAGTCTTAATGTAATGATCCACAGAAAAGTAGTAGCCAAATTGAAAGAAGAAACATATGCGTTTGTCATCAGGTTGTGTCAGTTTGGCCACCAAAATATATACTTAATACATCTCTTCCTTTTTGTGGCTACATTTCTGCCTGTGCTAATGCAATAGCTTCATAACCGGTGTCCTTCCTTCCCCTGTTACTTCCCTACATTTTCTACTCCCCAGGGTAGCCATACTTGCCTTTTTGAAGGAAAAAAAGTGATTTTGTTATTGCTGTTATTGTTATTGCTTACAATACTTCAACACTTTCTAGTTGCAACTGGAATGATATTCATCTCTTTATGACAGTCTGTAATGTTTGCATGATATCTGCCATGCCCAATTCTCTGACTTCAACTCTTACCACCACCAACCCTTTGTTCAGTCAGTTTCAGCCATCTTCCAAGTCCTCAAACTTGACAAGCTTACCTCTTCTTCATCGTCTTTCCACTGATTGGTTTCTGGTCCTTTTTTATACTTTCATAAACTTTGAACATAGTTCAGTGTACTTATTAGAATATTTGTGCTGTAATATCACAAAATTCAACTAAATATGGCTCATACAATAGGATTCATTATCTCCTATAATGAGATGATTGGCAGAAGGATGTTTCAGGTTTGACTGAGGGCTAAGAAATGTCAGGAATCTAGATCAACTTTACTGCAGTTCTTTTATTCTTATTATAGGATGGCTGCCAGAGCTCTAAACCTCATATGCTTATCCAACCACAGGCAAAAAAGAAAGGAGGGCTGACAGTGAGTAACTAGTAGTACCTGCCACATACAGCAATGAAATTTCTGTTGATGTGTCCATGTTTCCCACTCTTTTAAAAACTATTCAAAGATATATTCCTGATGTCTTCAACTATGTCTATCATATGTATTCAATGAATGTTAATTAAACTGATATAAAATGACATTACATTATAGGAAACAAGGCCATCTGTATTCATTTCCTAGGGCTATCATAACAAAGTACCACAAACTAGGTGACTTAAAATAGAGGAAATTTATTATTTCACAGTTTTGAAGGTTAGAAGTCTGAAATCAAGATATCAGCAAGGCCATGATCCTTCTGAAATATTCAGGGGAGAAGTTTGCTTGAATCTTCCAGCTTCTCGTGATTGCTAGGACTCTCTGGCATTACCCGGTTTATAGATGCATCGATATCCATGTGGCCATATCTATCTGCTGTGTGTCTGTGTCTCTGTGTCCAAAGTTTTTTTCTGTAAAGATAGTGATCATATTGAATTTAAGGCCTATACAAATCCAGTATGACCTTATCCTATTAGTACATATGCAAAGACTCTATATCCAAATAAGGTCACATTTACAGGCTTCAGGTGGACATAAAATTTTGGGGGCCAATATTCAACTCAGTATATCCATGGATCTAGTTAAGTTACTTGAAAGCTGCTTAGCATTTCTGTGCATCTGTGTGGACTTCTATGTTAAAAGAATATAGGAACCCTCATATAATATGTAGAGCCATTTTCTTGATTTAATCTAGAATTTCTGTGTGAGTTCAAGTAATTTTGCATTTGATCAAAGTCACTATTTACATATTATATATAAATAATTATCAGAACAGGACTTTACAGGAGCAAAAGACTCAAAGAAGTTTCAGAATTCAGAAATGATTGGTAAAATATATTGATATATTATTGAAGAGACAACTCATTTTCAATTTACTTATTTTGGCATTTATTAATTATCTATCAACTACCTAGCACTCTGGTGAATAATCCATAAATGAAGAGGAAAAGCATAGAAAGAGGAATGAGAGAGAAGAGAAACCATACAATTAAAACACTGGCTGATGAGATTTTGACACATTTATAGGAATCTACCTAGTGATAAGTGCGTTCAGAGAAGGTATACAAAATGAAATTTTGTCTGGAAAAGAAAGGTAGGGAAAGGTAATTCAAGCTAAATGAACTGCATATATAAATTCTCCATATGCACTGGAATGTGTATGTATTGCTTTAAGAAAAAAACAATAGTAGAAATGATGCCTAAAAGAGAGAATGGGGCAACATTGAGCCATATATGTGAAAAGTAAATCCATGGGCATGACCAAAATTTACTTTTCCTCAATAAATTGAGAGTGCCTGATTTTCTTCTTTCTCTGAGTATTTATTGTCTAGGAAATGGACATTGGAATTGTCTAGCTTTGTAGAGATGACATCCACATTTCAGAGAGAAACAGATAGTTTTGCTAATCAGCTATAACAGTAATTGGGAACTTTGGTTTCAACTCAATTCTCAAAAATAATTTCATAGTGCTTTAGAAAACAGTGTTCTTCAAAACAGCCTAATGACAGTTTATTTACAGTATAAGTACTGAGCAATATTATTATACATTTGATAATGTCAAATTTTAAGACATTAAATTTGATTCCCTATTCAAACCACAGCTAGAAAAATTCACTTGCTTATTTTGTTTTATACCAAAGTTATTTAACTAAATCTATCTTCAGTATTTAAATGAAGATAAGTAGATCTGAGATATTATTGTCAAAACAAATCAAGCAAGCCTTGAATAAGAAACATGGAACTTATACACCTTTGGTAAAGTAAATATAAAATAAAAAACACTCTATCATTTTAGATTATTCTTTCAAATTCTTCTTTATGACACAATAGAACTTTATAATTGTGTTTTATTTATTAGAAAGTAAGCATCTTACCTCCCCAACATGTTTAATAAAATAAATTCTACAGTGCATTCACCTACTTTAATGAAAAGGATAAAATGTACAGAGTACTAGATAAACCTTCCTGCAATAACACTGAGTTAAATATCAGGTTATAACAAAAATGCTCTGTGCAATCAGAACAAAACAATAAAACATATCTTATTCAGCTGCTGGCAAAGGAAGGAAAGAAAAATATGGAAGATTAATTAATTTATTTTTTGTGTGGAGCAACAGTATTTTCTCTCCCTTCTAGAAACAACAGCAAAGACATTTAGTTCTAGTTAAAAGTTAGAAAGAGATGAAGATTATTAAACTTAAATCTCTTCATGTACTGAAGCCAAACATTTAAAGTTGGTATAGCTAGCCAGTTTAGAAGTGGAAAGAAAAATTCATAATTCTTACTTTAAGAGTAAATTATTTTAAAGGACTTACTATGAACAGCTTTTCCATAAACAGATTTGTTCATCTCTGCTATTCTATAAGCTTGGCCCTTCCTCCATAATACACTCACTGGTTTAAATTTATATTGAGTCTCTCTCCTTTGTAGCAATTCAGATTGCTGGTTGAGTTGCAGGCATGGGTGGCTTAATTGGTTTGCTTCCAATTTACTATAAGAATATGCTTGGAATTATTCTTGAAGACAGCATTAACATGAAAAATAAACTTGGCATAGACGAAACTGGCAGGGAACAATCTATGACCTCCCAACACAATGCAAAGTAATCATCTTTCTTATAAAGGCTTGAGTTCTTCTTTTAACACACTAAATTATCCAAATGTCTTGGGGATTAGAAATTCTCATTCACCTTGGATGAATCTGATGCAACTCTCTCATTGGTGTGTTAATATAAGAGGAGACTCTGAGAGTGTAATATGCCCCAGTGAATAGCAGTCCCTCTCCAAGTCTGGGACACTGATTGAAGAATTGAAATAATATAGTGAGGGTCCGATTTACTCCTTTGCACCTGTACCCCATGATTGTCAATTCTATTTTGAGAAATCCACTTTGCATAATTGTGTTCTTGTTTCAATTTAAAACAATCTATAATTTTAAAAAAGTGTAATTGGCCTTTGGGCATGTAGATCGTCATCACCTACTGGAAGGGGGATACTCCATATACAATCTTTATTTTTTTAAAATTAGAAATATATATATATATATATATATATTATATATTTTTTTTTTTTTTTTTTTTTTTTTTTTGAGTTGGAGTCTCACTTTGTCGCCCAGGCTGGAGTGCGGTGGCCGGAAGCAGCCACCGCAGCCTCGCCTGCTGGGCTCCGGTGATCCTTCCGCCTCAGCCTTCCGAGTAGCCAGAATTACAGGCATGCGCTACCACACCCGGCTGATTTTTTTTTTTTTTCTTTCTTTTTTTGTAGAGATGAGGTCTCGCTGCCCAGGCGGGTCTCGAACCCGCGGGCTCAGGCAGTCCACTCACCTCAGCCTCCCAAAGGCGCGGGATTACAGGCTGAGCCACCGAACCCGGCTATATTTTTCTTTTATCATGAAAATAAAACAGTATATCATTGCTTCCAGAAAATAAATTTGAAATGAGGCATAATATGAAAATAAAAGGAAAATAACATATTTGAGCAGAGAGAAGGAAAAGGTATTTGTAAAACAAAGGCCACAAGCATATTAATTTTGTTAATTTCCAACACTGAGTAAAAATTCAAAGATATTTTTGATTCAGTATGTCCTGATAAAAGATGACATGATTACTTTTTTCAATAAAAGACTTACTTTCTGAGATACAACACATACACTAAAAATAATAAAGTTTAGCCGGGCTCGGTGGCTCAGCCTGTAATCCCGCGCCTTTGGGAGGCTGAGGTGAGTGGATTGCCTGAGCCCGCGGGTTCAAGACCCGCCTGGGCAGCGAGACCTCATCTCTACAATAAATCAAAAAATCAGCAGGGCGTGGTAGCGCATGCCTGTAATTCCGGCTACTTGGAAGGCTGAGGTGGAAGGATCGCTGGAGCCCAGCAGGCAAGGCTGCGGTGGCCGGGAGCGGCCACTGCACTCCAGTCTGGGCGACAGAGTGAGACTCCAACTCAAAAATAAATAAATAAATAACAAAGTTTACTTCTACTCTATAAACACTGTGAAAATTGAAACTGAAAATAGTTTTAAATGTTTATTTGAACTCAAAATTTTCCCTCAAATTATATACTATACGTAATTATGAGTAAATTACAAAAATTAAAAATACTATTCAGCTTGTAGTGTTGTCACTGTCTTAACTGTTGTAATTGGTTCATTAGTTACACACCACCTTCAGGAACTCTTGGTTCTAGGAATCTAGTGTAGATTCCTAGACTAGCCTATAAACTCTAGTCACACCCTGGGTAGTCTGCAGGATCTGAGGTCTACATCTTCTACCTGTGTCAAAGAATCCAATTACTGTGCACAATGGGGTCAGATTATGTACTTTTTCTAGGTGTCTGTGCTCCTGCCCTATTCCCTTCCCAGTTTTGGTTCTGGTAACAGCAAACTACTTTACTTTTTTGGGTATAGTTACCAGATGTATCCTAATCCCCTAATTCATTCTCTTTCTTCAAACATTGAGCTTATGGAACTAAATTCTGGCCCTTCCATTTACAAACTAGATAATCGTGGACAATATGTATAACTTTTCTAGGAGTCAGTTTTCTCTTCTATATAAGATGTTAACAATATTATAGTGAAAGAATACAAATCAAAATTACCCCCCCCCCCCCCAAAAAAAAACCACATGGGTGCAGGGAGTGGTGCAGGAGAATATCTGACATGGAGCTTCTAATTATCCTCTTCCAGGAGTTGTGAGACAGCACTTACTTCTCTAATGATGTGTGACAATACACATGGAGTATTGCCAATCATGCATGCTTATTTGAGCTTTGGTGTTCAGACATTTTAGTGGGACTCAGTTACCTATACATAGTTGAGTGCCTACATGCCTGACCTTAGCCTCCAGCTCCCTCGAGGTCAAGTTGACCAAAATTCCTCACTATAAATTACATTGTAGCACAGACCCCCTGACATATCCCAATGCTCCCAAGTAAACACTTTTATCAGGCAGGACATTCCAATGGCTTAGATGTTATCCCCCATGAGTTGAGAAGAAAGGTCAACTCTCTCTTGGAGAAAGGTTGTCTTCACTGCACAGGACTCTACTCCAAAAAGCAGTATTCTGAGGTCCAAGATCTCTGACACACAGTCCAGTAATAAGACTTTGATGTCAAGTCATTATGAGTTACTAGTGTTAAATCAAGAGCTATATCTACTATTGCATTATTCATTTGCTGTTTCTATCACAAATAAATTGTTTATGCTTCTATGACATACAGAGGCATGTCTTATAATTCAGATTTTAGGAAATTTTATGTTCTAACACCTAAAAATTGTCACATTCTGGAACAGTTGAAATTTCAACATGAAAGTTCCTCGTGTATTTTATCATAGTCATTATTTTATGTGATATGTCTAAATTAGTATTCAATAGTAGAATTAGACCAACATGCATGTGTCATCATTAATCTCTAGACTAGAGTATATATTGTCTGCTGAGTATAAGCCCTGAAATAATTAAATATGAACACTTCTAAAGAGTTCATCAGGAGGGATAGTTTTTGGTACTACTCAGTAAGTATTATGGTATCCATACTTCTACTTGCTGTGAAATAAGTTTCAGCTCATATTTCAGTCAGAAAGTCTCTCAGCTTACCAAAAGGCATTGGAAATATCCCATATTTTTGTTCACCACAGTGATATAAAATACCATTGTATAACATTGAGCTCTTAAATTAGAGAGAACACAGCAGAATCCTATATTCAGAGTAGAAGCCAATTCCGGCTAAAGCACACTTAATCATGGATCTTCTCAGGGATTGCTGGATGAAGTCAAAACTCTCTTAGCCATATCACTGCTAGAGGTTTTGTTGAAAGTTAAAATATTTAGCAAGCAAAAAATGATGTGAAAATTTATCCTGGAATTATTAAAAAGTACTTGAAACAAGAAAGTAGCATCATAAACAAGTAGAAAAGGAAATTAATTAGACAGTTGGGAAAACAGCAAAAAAAGGAGCTGAGCTAAGATAATGAAAGAAAAGAAAGATATTTGTCTGAGTAGAATAAAAAAATTATCTTGACCATGCTTATCTTAACCATGCCTGAGAAACATTTCACTGCTCCCTTTATAATGCATCATCTTGTGCATACCTTAGCTAATTATGAAGAAACGCCTGTATAGATTTTCTTTGTTAGTATGGCATACTCATTTGCAGTTAATAGGCTGTTGGTCCTAGATGTATGTGTATATATCTGAACATATACACACATAGATATGTATAATATGTATGTGAGGTGGTTCAGTAAAATATGCGTCTATATACATATTTTATTTAACCACCTCAGGGATTGTTAAAGTTGTTTATCCTGACAAACTGGGTCAAGATGTTGTTGGGTGCAGAGTGGTAAAACAATCTAGAGCACTGATCAAATGCTAAAGGAAATAAAAATAACAAGTCTATAAAAGAGCTGCTGAAATACAATAGGCAATGCATAGAAGATGCCTATCACAATTATTACTCAAAATTTCGACATGGAGAATTATGTTTTTCTGTTTAAAAATAGCTAGTAATAACTAGTATTTATTTGTTCAACTTTTTTTTGTAATCTCAGTCGTTTGGGAGTCTGAGGTGAGAGGATTGTTTGAGTCCAGAAGGTTGAGGTTGCAGTGAGCAAACTGAGCTCCAGTCTGGGTGACAGAGTGACACCCCATGTCTAAAACAAAACAGATATTTTTGAGCCCTTAATATTGTTGGATTTTTTTTGTGGTGGGGGAACTATTTACTCTACTCCCCTTTCCTGTACAAGTTTTATATAATTGCAGTTTTGAAAAAGTGTGGCTTACTCTGCTCACTACTATGCCAACTGTTTTCTATGAATTATCTCATATTATAGTTCCACAGTGCTAAGGTGTACATGTGATTTTAGGTAAAACAAACAAAAAACTTGAAAGACAAAGTTCAAATTTCTGTATCAAGCTAGTGGTACAACCAAGGTATGAAGATTGGTCTCCACTTAATGGTCCACACTTGTAGCCCACTTCCCCTTTACAATTCTATCTCAAGGAGGTAATAGACACTGGTAAGAGCTTGGGTTCTTTGACATATCATTTATGGAAAAATGTGGTGTTATTATATATGGAAACTCTCTGCAAAAACTCAATTTCCCATACACACTAATATTTTCAAACACATGAATTTGTTGACCTAATTGAATCCCTAAAGGTATAAAAAGGGCTATTATAATCCTGGCTCATACATTTATATTAACAGGTATAAACGAAAATCTGTCAAGTGTGGGTGATTTGCAAATACTCTTAATATGGCTTGTTCATGAAGGCATGGCTCGAGGAACTCACACTTGATCTCTGCAAACCCTTTGGTCTAAAAATCAAATCAATCCAGAAGACTAGACCATAAGCCTGAAGTATAAGGATGACAAACTCATTTTTTAATAAACGAGAACTCAGTCTCTTCTTGTTATGGGCTGGATTTTTTCTCAACCCCCGATTTATATACTAGAGTCCTAAACCCCAGTACCTCAGAATGAGAATGTGGAGATAGGACTTTTAAAGAGATGATTAAATTAAATTAAGGCCACTAGGGTAGGCCCTAATACAAACCAACTTCCTCTTTATAAGAAGAAATGTAGACACATGAAGAGACAACAGGAATGTATATTCACAGGGAAAAGGCCATGTAAGGACACAGCCAGAAGATGGCCAATTGAAAAGCTAAGGAGAGAGTTCTCAGGAAAAAACCAACTCTGCAGGTACCATGATCTTGCATTTCCAGCTTCCAGAATTATAAGAAAATAAATTTCTGTTGATTAACCACCCAGCGTCTAGTATTTTGTGATGGCAATCTCAGCAAATACGCTTCTTTACTATCATTAACACTGAATTACAATTTCACATATTTGTAAATTTTTTTTTGAAATGGAATGATCGATTCAGATACACACAGACATTGTGGCTGTGGAAAGGATGAGCAAGTACATGGTAGAAAAGTCGTTAAAATGACAATTCAATACTATACATATCAATGGAATCATTTCTTGACTGATTGTATCTCTTTTTTCAACTGGTTTTATTAAATTTGTTTACAATTAGACTTAGGGAATTATATTTTTTAAAAATACAAATCATATGTAAACAAAATTTGAAAATTCCAGTCTCTGTGAGTGACCAAGTTGAGCAGTTATCTCTGCCCAATTTTCTTAAAATCTTTCAATCAAGCCCTTTAAAGCAATCAGAAACACAACAGTTTAACTCAGTTTTTATTTTTAAACTCTCACTGCAAGTATGTAAGTATGTAAGAAAAATAAACAGAATTGGAATAACAAAATTGGAAAAAATGTCTTTACTTTTCCATTGTTGAATTTAAGGCTACCAAAAAGTAAAATAATTTTCAGAAAATTTTTATTTGTCTTTCTGTTTCCTACCATATCTTAGGTTGTTGGCTTTACTCACTGGAATACTTCATTCCCAGAAATCTTGTATAGCATTTTAATGGCAATTCTCTACCTACACAAAACTTTCTACCTACACAAAACTCTTACAGCACTTTAGAAATCAGCCAGTGTAATTCTGACACTAATTGCTATCAGATTCTCCCTGATAATTTTTTTAAGAGTTCTTTTACTAAATTTGTGAAATGAAGAGCTGAACTGATTATAGGAAACCCTGCTAAATCCAACTAGAATAAGTAAAAGCAATTTTTGCAGTTGTAATAAGGTAAGCCAAAGCTGATGTGAAAAAAAAAATGTTCCCAGTAATACCCCAGGTAGAGAATTGGCATTAAAATGCTATACAAGATTTCTGGAAATGAAGTAGTATTCCAGTGAGTAAAAACAACAGCCTAAGATATGGTAGGAAACAGAAAGACAAATAAAAATTTTCTGAAATTTATTTTACTTTTTGGTAGCCTTAAATTCAACAGTGGAAAAGTAAAGATCTTTTTTCCCAATTTTCTTCTGTTTATTTTTCAAAACATCTAGAAAGTTTAGTTGTAGGATAAATTAGATAAATATCTGTTTTCATAGGCAAGTTTATCTTATTATATTTAAAAAACTGAGTAACATTGTTATTTTGATGAAGTACTAAAAATAACATATATTTTATATATAGTAGTGATTTTAGTCAATGCTCAAGTAAAATAGGCAATGAATATTTCTATTTATTTATTTGTTTATTTACTTATTTATTAGACAGGGTCTCACTCTGTCTCTCAGGCTGAAGTGCAATGGCATGATCACAGCATATCACAACCTCGAACTGCTGGATTCCAGGAATCCTCCCTCTTCCATCTCCCAAGTAGCCAGAACTACAGATGTGTGCCACCATGCCTCCCAAATGTTTTAAATTTTTGTAGAAGCCTTGCTGTGTTGCCCAGGCTGATCTCAAACTCTTGGGCTCAAGTGACACTCCTGTTTTGGCTTCACAAAGTACTGGGATTATAAGCTTGAGCCACCACACATGGCAACAATTAATATTTATTCTTCTAATAATTAAACAAAGTAAGACACCAAAGCTAGGCTTTCTGAAAAGTAATTTTCATACAACAGGCAGCAGTTGTAAGATAGATAAGACATCAAAGCAAACAGAGGTTGAAAATCAGGTACAGAAGCTATCTAAGTGAACTGTGTTCAAAATATAGAAGAATTAGTTCAAAAGTCCAACAGTGTGGGGAACACTATTACCTGAGTAGAAATTCTAAAATATAAGACACAGAAGGAACACCAGTCACAAACACTAGGGCAGAGTTCGGAATATAAAAGTGGGTATAGGAAGGAATTAAGTAGGCTAACATGAGGCAGTTAGAATCAGATTCTCTTACAGAATAAACCAAAATAGAGTTTCCTCAGCACCCAGAGAGAAATGGGCCCAGTAGCATGCCCCACAAGCCTCCAAAGGAGTGATAATAACTACTTTGAGCAAAGAAAAAGAAAAAAAAAAATCTACTGACCTGAATCGAAACTGCCTACAACACCAGAGTTCACCACAGCCTCTGGAAGTGGTAGGAAATTCTGTGCTGTAAACTTACAGGACTCCTTGAGCCTTGTGGGACAGGAAACTGCCTTTACCACAGTCTTCTACTAAGGAGTGGTACAAGGAAAAAAAAAAAAAAGTCTGAGTAGTGCCAGCCACCATTTCCCAAGATCTCAACCCTTGCAGGATGTAGTGACTGCTTTCACTACAAGCCTGCTTGAAAAGGAACAGACCCCAAGGGCAAAATCTGCAGTTGCAGACAGTTCTTGGCTGAGTGAGTTGCCTGAAAACACTTGAGGCCCTGAAGCCAGTTTAACTACACCTTGCACCTTGACATTTAGATCACAGATTGCCTGAGGTCAAGGCAGAAGCTGGGTGGGACGTGTTGCCACAGCAATCTCTCACCCACTTTGTGAACTCTTCTGTGTCTGTCCTGCACAACAGCATTACCCCAGTGGCCTGGGCTCCCTCCTAATTCCTACTGGTGTAGCTATGAGTGCACAAATGTGGGGTGCTTCAGCTCCTTCTCCCTGCACTTCCTCAAAGGGCCAAAACAGACAGAGAACTTGGGACATCCCTAGAGTCCTGCCCTCAGCTGGGCATTTCCTTGGAGTAACATTTGCCTAGAAGAAACCCTACAACCATCATTGCTGCTGGCTTTCTTCTACAAGTGCCACCTTCTGGCCGGAAGTCAACAGTATAGCCCACCACAAAACTGAGGATACAATACCTCAGGTTTGGGGAAAACCTGATCCCAAACATCAGCTAACAATAGTTTTCAAGCCACTGTAGCCACTCAAGATGCCATAAGCCAGCGCAGTACATAGAATAGGGCGTTACAGCGCAGGTACATAGAATAGGGCGTTACAGTTGGCAGTTGAAAAATTCACCACACTAAGGCTATATACAACCAAGGGAACTCTACAGTGCCTACATCAGGCCCCTGGCAATGTCAAATAAGAAGATATCGTTTGCCCAAATGAGAAGGAACCAGAAATATAATTCTGACAACATGAAAACACAGAGTTCTCCAACACCCCCAAAAGACCACATCAACTCTTCAGCAATGAACCCTAAGCACAATAAAATTGTTGAAACTCCAGACACAGAATTCAAAGGTTTATGATAAAATTGGTCAACGAACACCAGGAGAAATTTGAAAGCCAACATATAGAAATTTTAAAAACGACTCAGGACTTGGATAAAAAATTCTTCAGCCGGGCTCGTTGGCTCAGCCTGTAATCCCGCGCCTTTGGGAGGCTGAGGTGAGTGGATTGCCTAAGCCAGCGGGTTCGAGACCCGCCTGGGCAGCGAGACCTCATCTCTACAAAAAATCAAAAAATCAGCTGGGCATGGTAGCGCATGCCTGTAATTCCGGCTACTTGGAAGGCTGAGGTGGAAGAATCGCCGGAGCCTAGCAGGTCGAGGCTGCAGTGGCCGGGAGCGGCCACTGCACTCCAGTCTGGGCGACAGAGTGAGACTCCAACTCAAAAAAAAAAAATTCTTCAAAGGCAAACTAACCTTAAAAAAAAAAAAGCTGAAATTCTGGAAATGAAAGAAGCATTTAGGGAAGTATAAAATGCAGTGAAAAAATTTTAACAATAGACTAGAACAAGCAGAAGAAAGGATCTCAGAACATGAAGACAAAGCTTTTGAGTTAAACCAATATGACAACAATTTAAAAAAAAGAAAAGAACAAAATCTTCAAGAGATGTGGGATTATGGAAAACACCCAAACCTAAGAATCATAGATGCTCCTCAGAAAGAAAAGTAAGCAACAGGTTTGGAATGCCTATTTGAGGGAATAATGAAGAAAAACTTCCCTGACTTTGCCAAGTATCTAAATATCCAGATACAAGAAGCCCAAAGAACCCACAGAAGATTCATTGCAAAAAGGTCTTCTTCAAAGCATATAATAATTCAGCTATGCAAAGTAAATATAAAGGAAATAATTTCAAGAGAATGAGACCAAAACATCAAATAACTTATAAAGGTAAACCTATCAGGCTAACAATAGACTTCTCAGAAGAAACCATATAAGCCAGAAGGGATCGTGGTCCCATATTCAGTCTCCTCAAACAGAATAGCTGTCAGTCAAAGATTGTGTATTCTGCAAAACCAAGTTTTTTAAATGAAGGAGAAATGAAGTCCTTCACAGACAAGCAAATGTTGAGCAAATATGGCACCACTAGACTGGCTCTACAAGAAATACTCAAAGGAGTTTAAAATACTGAAACAAAACATCAAAATACACAAGTAGAAAAACACTGGAAATTATAAAGTTCACAGGCCTTATGGAACATCAGCACAACAGAGAAGATAAATAAAACAAATAACAACAAGTATGATGAATAGAATAGAATCGTACATATCATTATTAACTCTGAATGTAAATGGTCTCAATGCCCACTAAAAAGATATAGACTAGTAAAAAAAATGCCAAATTTCTGCTGCCTTCAAAAGCACCCCTAAACTCACAAAGACTCCTGTAGACTCTACTAGGTAAAAGGGAAACTCTTCCACACAAATATAAACCCCAAAGAAGCAGAAGTAGCCTTTCTCATGTCAGATAAAACAGACATTGAATTAACAACAGTAAAAAGAGACAAAGATGGCTATCATATAATGATAAAGGAATCAATCCAATGAGAATACGTACCAATTTTAAATATATATGTGCCTAACACCAGAGCACTCAGTTTCATAAAACAAATTCTACTAGACCCCCCAAAAAGAGATAGACAGCAAGACAATAACAGTGGGAGACTTCAACATTCCACTGATAGCAATAGACAGATCATCAAGGCAGAAAGTCAACAAAGAAATGTTGAAATTAAACAAGACTCTAGAGCAAATGGAATTAACAGACATCTACAGGACATTACAACCCCAAAACTACAGAATATACATTTTTTTCATCAGAACAAAAAACATTCTCCAAGATAAACCATATGATAACCTACAAATCAAGTATTAATAAATTCAAAAAGATTGAAATCATATCAAGTGCATTCTCAGACAACAGAGGAATAAAACAAGAAAGTAACTCCAAGAAAAACTCTCAAAACCATTGAAAATATGGAAGTTAAACAATTAACTCCTGAATAATCCTTGGGTTGACAATGAACTAAAGATGTCAATTAAAAATATTTCTTGAAACAAATGACAATGAAACATGCTATCAAAACTTCTTGGGCACAGCCAAAGATGTGCTCAGAGAAAAATTTGTAGTGTTTATGGCCTGCATTAACAAGACTGAAAGGTTACATGTCAACAACCTAACATCACACCACAAGGAACTAGAAAAACATAAACAAACCAAACCTAAAACTAGCAGAAGAAAAGAAATAGCAAAGATCAGAGCAGTACTAAATAAAGTTGAAATTTAAAAAAAAAATACAAGGGATCAATGGAACAAAAAGTTGATTCTTTGAAAAGATAAATGAAATTGAGAGACCACTAGCTAAATTAATGAAGAAACAAAAAGAGAAGAATTAAATTAGCTCAATCAGAAATTTAAAAAGGAGACATTACAACAGATACAATTGAAATTCAAAAGATTATCCAAGACTATTTATTATGAATACCTCTGTGCAAACAGACTAGACAAACTAGAGTAAATGGCTAAATTATTGGAAACATTCACCCCTCCGTTCTTGAATCAGGAAGAAATAGAAACACAGAACAGACCATTAATGAGTAGCAAGATTGAAACAGTAATTAGAAATCTTCCAACAACAACAACAAGAAAGGCCAGGACTTGATGGACTCACAGGTGAATTCTATGAGACCTTCAAAGAAGAACTAGTACCAATTTTACTAGAGTTATTCCAGAAGACTGAGTAAGAGGGAATTCTATGAGGTCAGTATCATTCTGATACCAAAGTTTGGAAAAGACAAAGCCAAAAAACCAATATCCCTTATGAATAGAGACAAAAATCCTGAAGAAAACATTAGCAAATCAAACTCAACAACACATTAAAAATAATGAATAATACACCATAACCAAGTGGGTTTTATACCAAGGATGCAAGGGTAGTTATATGCAAGTCAGTAAATGTAATCCATTACATGAGCAGAATTAAAAACAAAAATCATATGACCATTTCAATATACACAGAAAAAGTATTTGATAAGATCCAGCATCCCTTCATGATAAAAACTGCCAGAAAAATAAGCAAAGAGGGAACATTCCTCAAAATAATAAGAGCTACGTATGACAAACTCATAGACAATGTCATTCTGAATAGAGAAAAGTTTAACACATTCTCTCTAAGAACTGGAACAAGGCAAGGATGCCCATTTTTACCACTGCTATTCAACATAGTACTGGGAGTCCTAGCAAGAGCGATCAGGCATGATAAATGAATAAAGGGCATCCAAATTGGAAAAGAAGAAATCAAACTATCTCTGTAGGCTGATATATTATCTTGTACCTAGGTAATCCTAAAGATACCTCCAAAAGATTCCTGGATTTGATAAATGAATTCAGTAAAACTTCAGGATACAAAATCAACACACACAAATCAGTAGCACTGCTATATACCAATAGTGACCAAGTTGAGAGTAAATCAAGAACTCAATTCCATGAATTCCTAGGAATATATTTAACCAAGAAGGTGAAAAATCTCTACAAGGAGAACTCCCAATATTTTGATGAAAGAAATTGCAGAGGACACAAACAAATAGAGAAATAAACCATCCTCATGGGCTGGAAGAATCAATATTATTAAAATGGACACATCGGCCAAAATAATCTGCAGATTCAATTCAATCCCTATGAAACTACCAACATCATTTTTCACAGAATTGGCAAAAAAATCTTAAAATTCATATAGAACCCCCCCCCCCAAAAAAAGGCCAAAATAGCCAAAGCAATTCTAAACCAAGAACAAAGCTGGAGGCATCACATTACCTGGCTTCAAATTATACTATAAGGCGATAGTAACCAAAATAGCATGGTAGTGGTACAAGAACAAATATATGGAACATAACAGAGAATTCAGAAGTAAGCCCAAAGACCTGTAACCAACTGATATTTGACAAAGGAGACAAAAACATACACTGGGGAAGGGACACCTGATTTAGCAAATCATTCTGGGAAAATTGAATAGTTATATGTAGAAAAATGAAGCTTAATCCCGATCTCTCCCCATATAAAAAAGCTAACTCAATATGGATATAAGACTTAAATGTCATATCTGAAACCATTAAAATCCTAGAAGAAAACTTAGGAAAAACTCTTATAGACATTGGCATAAGCAAATAATTTATGGCTAAAACCTAAAGAGCAAATGTAACTAAAACAAAAATAAATAAGTGGGGCTTAATTAAACTGAAACGTTCTGCACAACAAAAGAAATAATCAGCAGAGTAAATAGGCAACCCACAGAATGGGAGAAGATATTCACATACTATACATCTGACAAAGGACTGATATCCAGAATCTACAAAGAACCCGAACAAATCAGCAAGAAAAAAGCAAATAACCCCATTAAAAAGTGGGCAAATTTTGAGATATCTCCCAAAAGGATATATACAAATGGCCAACAAACTTATGAAAAAATCCTCAACATCACTCATAATCAGGGAAAGGCAAATTAAAACCACAATGAAATACCACCTTACACTAATCAGGATGGCCATTATTAAGAAATAAAAATAGATGCTGGCACAGATGTGGAGAAAATGGAATACCCATGCACTGTTGGTGGGAGTGTACACTAATACAACCTCTATGGAAAGTGGTATTGAGATTACTCAAAGAACTAATAGTAAATCTACCATTTGATCCTGCAATCCCACTACTAGATATCTACCCTAATGAGCAGAGGTCACTGTATTTAAAAAAAGACACCAGCACCTATATGTTTATCACAGGACAATTCACAATTGCAATATGGAGTCAACCTAAATGCCCATCAACTGACCAGTGGATAATGAAAATGTATTTTAAAAATCATGGAATACTACATAGCTAAAAACTGAATGAAATCATTGTCTTTGCACCAAAATAGATGAGCTGAAGATCATCATCCTAAATGAATTGTTTCAGAAACAGAAAACCAAACACCACATGTTATCACTCAGATATGGGTGTTAAACAGTCACAAAGATGGAAATAATAGACACTGGGGATACGAACAAGGAGGGAGGTGGAAGGGATGTTGGGTTCAGAAACTACAGGGCATGATGTTCACTGTCTGGGGAATGGACCGCCTGAGACCCAGCCCCTACTACTACACTACATGTCCATATAGAGAGCAAGCATATGAACCCCAGAATCCAAAATAAAACCTAAAATAAAATAGATGCAAGATAGTGAAAAAGGTGTGGGTCACTTGAGGCTGAGAGATAATATTGCACAAAATTTCTAGTTTCGTTAGCAAGTCTCTTCTTGACTTGCTAGTGTAACAAACCTGGTTCCAGAAGATCCAAAAACTGGTAATTGGAGCAGTTAGATAAATTCTTGAGCACAAGGCTTATGTTATAAGGTTCTATTTCATTTCCCAGGGCATACTTAGCATGGTGTCTGTCATATACATAGTGCCCAATAAATGCTTGTTGAATAAGTGAAACAAACTGTGGACTTCCTGATGTCAAAGTCTATTTTACGTATCACTGTCTTATTCACACCCCAAGCACTGTGCTTGTCTCAGCTCAGTGAATATTGCTGAAGGGATAACAGTGATGGCAGCTTTCAAATATTGTCATGAAAGATTAATTCTGTAAGGTTTTCAGGGTGTCAGTCTGTCCTGAGTCTTCTGTGAAATTATTTACCAGGTTTGTAAACCCCAACCACTCTAATAGGGAGTTTTCGATTTTTAGTTTCCTATTGAAAAGTTGGTTATCAGAAACATTTATCTCTCACTGACTCTTTATCACTTAGGCTTACTGGTCATGCTATTTATGAAATAAAAAAATTAAAATTTGGAATAACTATCTCCCATCAGTATGTTTTCTTTTCTAATCCTCCTATAATTGCCTTATACTTAGATTTTTTGGGGATACTAAAAGTAATATTGACTGCAAACAATTTCTTGGGTTAGAAAGTAGTGCCACTCAAAAAATTAAACCCATAGCCATGTTCAAGCACCTTAGACCTAAATACAATTTTAGGATGATTCTACAAAGCTGAGATTATGAGTCTTGTTTTTAAATGTCATTTTAACCAGTGTGTCAAACTCTAGCCCTTATCCTAGGCATCTGTTTAGCAGCTGTGTACTGTTTAATATAGATGAATAAAGGTATACAGTGTGGGTAACAAAAGTAAGAATCCACTTTCACTAAAGAAAAAACTATTTAAATTGAATATCCTATGCAATTTAAATTCTATGTCAGAGCAATGGCTTAATTACAGTAAATGAAATACAGCACAAAAAAATGTGTTGAATCCACATTCATTGTTTGCACAGTTTTTATCAGTTTGTTGATAGACCTTGGTACAATATAAAATACAGACTCAAAGATTAGCAAAATAATTAACAAAAAATTTCTCCTAAATAAGTAGAATAAGTGCTAGATGTTCACAGTAAATTAAAAGCATATACTCTTTTTATATTAAGAAATAGATAAACCTTGGAAAAGTTATTTTACTAAACTTTTTCTAGTTTTTTGTTGCTATTGTTTTATACTGTCTAAAACAGTGCATTTTTCTTGCTAAAGAATTACTAACTTAGGCTGAGGTGGAAGGATTGCTGGAGCCCAGCAGGTCGAGGCTGTGGTGGCCGGGAGCGGCCACTGCACTCCAGTCTGGGCGACAGAGTGAGACTCCAACTCAAAAAAAAAAAAAAAAAAAAGAATTACTAAATTATCCTTCTTCAAGTATTTTAATACCTATTCACATATACTGTCTCCTAATTACCTATTCAGCCTGCATATGTGAGTATATCCTGCCAAAAGTCTCTGATTAAGATGCTCAACATTATTCCAGTTCTATTATCCTTTAATTCTTTGTATCATTCTGATATTTTCCCCCAATCAGGACCTATGAGAAGATCTGACAGTGAGACTGGAAAGGCAAGCTGGCAGCGTGTAAGTCAGTTTGCCTACCGTGAGCATCGTTTGCCAACCTGCATGACCACTGTGTGGTGTTAGACAATCACTTGTCGGGCACTGCTTTCAGTGTGCAATGAGGCACAGCTGAGCCACTTTGTAATATGAAAACAAATGATTCACTGGCAGATAAGCCCAGAAAATCAAATAAACCAAAACTGGCAGTACAGTGTGCATGGCTCAGATAGAAAAGACAACATGACATATCATATTATTGATTTTAATTACCAGGTAGAAATAACTGAAAAGAAACAAAAGGAGCTTTCTTTATCAACAAAAGGTTTTGGTACAGTGATTGGTCAAGATTTGCTCCATTTATTTTTTTTCTTTAGAAAGAAAAGGACAGAAAAGCTCCCACAGTGAGAGGGTACCGAGGGGGTTGCCCTGATCCAATTTTTTTAGACCAATTTCTAGGGTACATAATCTAAGTTCTCTCTTTTTCTCACTCTCTCTATCTTGCTCTTGCATTCTTTCTCTTTCACTTCTTCCCTGTTTTTCTTTATAAAGTACAGCTAATTTGAGGATGAAGCAGTGGGCACAAGCAGAGGGGACTTGAAAGAGTTAGACTGTGCTGTGTATCTGGGTATGGGGGTTGTCTTCTCTCTCTTCTCTCCCCCTCCCCCACAAAATTTATATGTTGGCATTCAATCTTAAGAATATGAAAGTATTTGGCAAAAAGGTCTTTAAAGAGGCAATCAAGTTAAAATGAGGCCATTAAAATTGGCCCTAATCCAATATGGCTAGTGTCCATATAAAGAAGAAACTTGGAAACAGATACAGAGGGAAGACCAATGAGAAGACACACACAGAACAGAGCCATCAATAAGTCATAGAGAGACACCTGGAAAAGTCCTTCCCTCGTGGCCTCAGGAACTAACCTGCCAACACCTTATCTCAGATTTTTAGCCTCTAGAATTGTGAGAAAATAAATTTCTGTCGTTAAGCCATCCAGCCAGTGATAATTGTTTTAATGACAGCGCTAGAAAACTAGTATAGTGAGTTTTTACGGACTAATTTTTATCTAGCATCAGTAGAGCTCTATAATGTTTTTTAGTGAGATAGACTCCACTTGGGAGTCAAAGTACACAACTGCAGAAAGCACTTTACCTTCTGGTACCTGTATTGAGCTGTTGAAGATAATTTTACAAGTATGAACTGTAATTAGCCTTATGAATATTAGTTATACCCTGAATCTAGTTTAATATCTTTTTGAAATAAAGTCTGGGTATATAAGCTTGCCAATAACTAAAAAGAAACAGATATCCACATAAATGACAAATTCCAAACAAATCTTCTGCCTCTAAGAAGTAACCAAATCAGGAGTGGTTACTGTGGCAGATTATAGATGTCTACACATTTTTTGACCACCTGTAACATTCATAGGTGGCGATGGATTCTATACCTGTTATATCTGCTATAGATTCAATAAAATATGATGGAAGTAACACTATGTCAGTTCCAACCCAATCCTTAACAAGACTGGTGGCTTCTGCTTCCTTTTTCTTATAAGGTTGTCACCATAGAAAATCCAACTAATTTAAGACTGTCAGGCTACAGGAAGTCCACTTTAGGGCCACATGGAGAAGAACTGAGTCACCACACATGTGAGAGAAACCTTCTTGGCTCTTCCAGCCTACACACCATCATCTAAGATTGCAGCCATCAGAAAAGAGGTTGCACATACATGGCCCTGTCTTAGGTAAGGCTACTGTAACAAAATACCTTAGATTATGTGACTTGTATAACAAACATTTATTTCTCACAGTTCTGGAGACTAGGAAGTCCAGGATCAAAATACTGACAGATCCAGTGTATGGTAGGGCCTATTTCTTGTTTTATAGAAAGCTGTCTTCTCACATGCCAGAGGGCAGAGAGATAGAGCAAGCTCTTCTTATGGGGATGCTAATCTCACTCATGAAGGCCCCACATTCAGGACCTAGTTACTTCCGGAGGGTCACACCTCCAAAACCTACCACATTAGGAGTAAAATTTCAACATACAGATTCTGGGGAGACATAAACATTCAGTTTATAACAGGTCCCAAGTAAACAATTTCAGTCAATCCACAGCTGTTTGAGTTGCTGCAACTGACACCCTTGGTAAGCTAGCTTTTCTTCGTGTTTCTGACCCTCAGACTTATGAGCAAAATATAATTATTGTTATTTTAAGATTCTAATATCCAGAGTACTGTGTTATGCAGAAAAGGTAATTGAAACAATCTTAAATAAGCTATTGAGGCTTTGCAGAGATGTGTTTAGAGGCATGGGTTTTATGCCATGTAAATAATACCAACAGTTTTGGATCAGAGAAGAAGAAAGCATCTGTTAAGTCAGATAAATATTGACAGGTTATGAACTCCCAAATAAGCAAGAACCTTTATTTTACTCAGTTTCATTCTTGGTTCCTACAGTGTTAAATGTAACTTTCAGCCATGCAGTGTTCTTTTATCAGCATTACAGTTCTGCCATCTACTTGGGAACCTTTCTGTAAGAGAAATTCAATAATGGATCCCTTTGGTCGTGATCACAGCCCTTCGGTCCTGAAGGGCAGCTTAGAGATTAGCTAGCTCAACTTTCTCATTTTACACAGAAGAAATTAAGTCTCAGAGAGTTTAAATGACTTGCCCAATGTCACAGGACCAATGTTTGACTGGGGTAAGATCTCAGATGGCCTGACACCTAAGACAGGGCAGACCCTCTGCAATACCATTTTAATAGAATTCTTAAATAATTAAAGATGATTCTTTAGGTAATTTTCATCTTTTAAAAAGTCAATATAAGTATATATTGAAATGCGTGTGTTTATTTTTGTATATATATACAAAACATATATAGTATGTATTATATAGTATGTATTTATATATAGTATGTGTATATGCACAAAAATAAACATGCACTTCAATATATATTTATTACTAGCTTAACTTTTCGTGTGTATATATAACTTTTTTATGTGTGTGTATATATACTCATCATTCTAATTATACGGAAATTATGTCTGTGCATAGTATATTTGTGTCATGAAGTGGGATTCAAACCTTAAGAGTATTTCTGGAAAGAGTTTGCTGTAATGGAGATTAAGCTATTAATATAATAAAACCCAGTTGTATCAGGCATTATTGAATGGGGGAAGTACTGCTCCATCGCTTTAAAACTAGTCTACAGAGGACACCAGCCATGTACTGCTACCAGAGTTGCCATGTTTCACAGTGTGCTGCTGCCTGGAGCTCTGCCTGTGCTAAGAACAGAGCCAGTGGGGACCTATGTGCAGAGAGACTGAAATTACTTCCACATTACAGTGAACACAAAAGAACAAAAACCTTATTAAACACAGATTAAGTGCATTATTGTGTAAATCCCTCCCTGAAAAATGAAGCTAATCCTCTCTCCCCAAATATTAAACATAACACTAATATTATAGTAAAGATAGAGATAATATCCTCCTCTTTATCTTGGCTCACCTTTGTCATATTAATGAAGCAAACATGTAATTGCTGTGGCTAGTGCCTGTGAATCAGAGAAGCTGCCAGCTAGATCTGGAGTCAGATTTCCCTCTCTAGTTATCTACACCATCTTTCCTGCAAAATCTTTCCAGACTTATCTTTACTCAAAGGCCTTCAGTGCAAGTTAATCTGGGGTTTCATGTTGCAGAGGTCTTGAATGGCAAATGTTATGTTTGTGTTCTTCCTGATAATTATATTTGACTGAAAACACATTTGCAACTGGTGCTGCACATGGAGTCATAAATCCCCAGGGCCAGAGTCAACGCCTCGGTAAGGCCATTGAGTTCGCACAGAAGTGGAAAGTAGCTCAGATGTATGCCTTTTTCCATATAAACACATCTTATTTTCATGGATGCAACAGAATCTTTTATATCTTCAATGAGGTTATGTGTTTGGACTTTCATTAAATGCCTTTTTTTTCCCTGTTAGAGAGTTTGATATGAATGTTTTGTATCTGACACTGTTCAGTAAAACTCAGGATGAACTCAAACATGGGTAAATTCCCAGATATAGTTTAAAATGGGGGAACTATAGTTCTGATAATAATTATTTATTACCTCTATCCCTTAAGTATAAAAGTTTTTTATTGATATTTTGTATAACTGAAGGAAGGAACGAAATTAAAAACAACCAGAAGATAGAGAAGGAGAACAACATCAACAAAAGAAAATGACAGAATTTACAAATAAGGACTAGGAAACGAAGATGCTCTTAGAATTTAACTAAGCTCATTTTTCTGTCGTTAGCTGTTTTAGTACCATCAAACATTTTCTCCATCTAATTTTTTCCATGAAATATAATTGGTAAAACAACACAATAGGAGGCCTGGACAGATGAGGTCAGTTTTTTTTTTTCCCTCCTTATCTGAATGTTCTAACAGCTGGGCTCATACAAATTAATCAAACAAATACTGGCCTCCTAATCTTTTATTTATTTATGTATCAGACATGAGATGGAAGGCAGCTTGCTAGGAACTGGTCATAGATACTAATATCAACAAATGTCAGAGTAAAGAAAACTTCCAAATGGTT
This sequence comes from Cephalopachus bancanus, assembly GCA_027257055.1. Taxonomy (NCBI): domain Eukaryota; kingdom Metazoa; phylum Chordata; class Mammalia; order Primates; family Tarsiidae; genus Cephalopachus; species Cephalopachus bancanus. Next base: position 5,685,512 of record JAPVLO010000024.1, on the reverse strand, counting down.
TTGCTCATGTTGCCTTTTTACCCATAAACCAATAGCGATACTAGAGTGAAGTATTTCATCAGGCTATTGTCAGTTTTACTGGGGAATTTTTATTTTATGCTGATTGATGTCCTCTGCTATTTGGTAACTGTTTAGGGGAAAGTTGGCTTCATTAAAAACTGCAAGTATTTCAACAGGTCCAGTTGTCTTCCAGGTCACAAGTAAGGAATATAGATATTTTCTTACCTTTCATTGACTGACGTCTGCACAGCATTGTGGTACATTTTCCAATCTGATTTACTATGCTTTTAGACAAATGAGATCAAGAAAGGTGAGCAATAAAATGGCCTCGGGTTTGTGCTAAGTGACACTGCACACAGAGAAAATAGCTGCACTCATTCAATCAAAAACCAGTTCCTTTCTGTTCATCCAGTTAGTTGAGGTAAATTCTTGTGCCATTTTTCCATCAGTATATTTCCCACCTACTTACCTTCCCCACTTCTGTTATTCTCAGTTTATAAAAATCTTACTCAACTTCAAGGACTATAAAAGACAAATATTTTTTCTTCTCAAAATTCTTATGATACATAATCAATAATCATTTTTCAAACTTTTTAAAAAATTGTTAAATGTTTTAAATGATACACTAAAAACAACTAAAAGAAAATAAACACTTCAAGAAGAACAACAACTCCAGAAGTCAAAAATCAATAAATTTAAATGTGTAAAATTATAAAAGTTATTTCTGGAAAATGTACTGCAATGCATATGTCAAAGTATTACTGTTCATTTTTTCTATTGAGTTTATAAAAATTACTTAGAAACTTGAGTAATACAATATAAAACTATGCAAAGACATGAAAAAGTAGTTTACAAGAAAAGAAATTCATATGATGAGCAAAATACTAAAATATATTTAACTTTACCAACTGTAAAAGACAAAACTCAAAATGATCTATTGTTTTCACTTATATTGACAAAAAAACTAAAAGATGATAATATCTACTCTTTCCTGTACCATTAAGCAATGTGTTAAGATGGTTAGCAACATAGATTGTGGCGCTGATCAGCTCATGTTCATATTCTGCCTTCATTATTTATCAACAACATGATTTGACTAAGTGATTAAGGCACCCTACTGTGCTTCAGTGGCTTATTTTTAAAATATGAGTACTGATATAGTGCCTATATTTAGTATCTAACTATTTAGTATCTAACTGAAAAGGTCAGTGGAAGGATAAATGAGTTAACACATGTTAAATATAGTTAATAGAAGTACTTGGCACTTACCACTTTGGAAAGTTAGCTACTGCTATATACTTTAGGGGACAAAAGTGGTACAACATATGTGCAAAACAATTTAGCAATATTCACCAAAATTGTAAATGCTAACACTTCTTCACCTAGCAACTAAACTTCTGAGAATGTACCATTTAAATAGAAAAACAAAAATGAGGTATAAATGTAAGGATATGGATTACAGCTTTCCTCCTGCACAATATAAATCTAGTATTGTAGCAAATAAATGGGAAGTATTTTATTAATAAAAGATTGTTTAAATAAGTCAAGAAACTTTTATATAATGAAATAATTATGTAGAGTGAAGATTTCAAAAAGTGTGATAGAATTATTTGTAATACATAAAAAGACTTCCAAGAAGTGTCTTTAAGTGAAAGAATCAATGTTCAGGATAGGGTACATGTGTGATCTCTTTTGTGTAAATAAAAGACACATGTACACATAGTGGTGTGTGTCTATTTTTATCTGGAAAAATAAACAGCAAATTAACCCTGGTTACCTTTGCAGACAAGTACTAGGAAGATGAAGGAGATTTTCTTTTCATCATTTTATACCTTTCATAAATGTGCAAATTCTCTAATCAGGAAAGATTTATACTTTAGTTTTAAAATTGCCAGAGATGATCTGTTATATGAGATTATAAACAGTTTAATTTTATTCCTTATAGCTTTCTATATTCTATATTGAGAACATACTTTAAGGCAAAAATAAATCAACCCAATGAACTTAAATTATGAATTCTGAAAATGTGTTCTATGATAGTACCACATTTATTATTCCCTCTTGGAGATATAATCAAGTCTTTTCAGTTTAAATTTTCTTTTGTCTTTTTTTAAATATATATATTTATTTATTTATTTTAAAGAGGTGGAATACAATTCAGGTTTAGGTATACAAGTGATTATCGTACAGGTAAAGTTTGGGCCTCCCTTTGGTCCCCACTTCACCTGATTTGATTGAGATCGATACTCTTATTGAGGTTATGAGCCCCTTATTGATGATATGTGCCTTTCCCCCTCCCTTCCCTAAGAATATGTTATGTGATGATATTTGCAAAAGTTAGTATATAAAGTCACATGTACATTTTGATTGCACTAAATGGAATACTCATGTAAAGAGATAAATATTTTATATTAAAATTTATGTCAAGAAATAAATGAATATGCACAAAGGGGAATATATACAAAGTAAACATTTATTACATTGGGATACTATGTTTTTTAAATAATCATTACCATAAAAACATTAAAAAATGTGATTATGTGTTCATAAAATTTTATTGGTAGTCTACATTTTCACCAACTCCTAATTAGAAAATCAATCAGTGAGAAGAATGAGGCTGTTTTGGTGATCACAAAAATCGAAACCAGACATTATTTGATGATGGATAGAATCTCATATCAACCTCAACATTTATGAAATTTGAAGCAAACATTTGTGGTTTAAGCCAAACTGAATTGATTGTATTGAACTCTTGTGTTTTATGAAACAGACTTTACAAATACTGAGTTTATGCCCTTCAGACAGACTTTTAGTCAATTTTGTGCTGTTAGACTAACTATATGTTCACTTCTGTCACTGAAGCCCATAAGGTCCTTGAAGAGAACACCACAGAACCAATACAATCATGGACTTCAGAGCCATACTCAGGTTGGAACACTGGTTCCTTCATTTTCTGTAAAGGATGTGATCATGACCAATTTGTTAACTTTTCTTAACCTTTCAGTTTCATGTGTGAATGGAAAAAAATTAAGCCTTTCTTGCAAGATTTTCTAAAGAAGAAAATGAAATGACATATCTAGAAAAGCAATTAGTTCAGAATAAAGTATATATACCCAAATGTTCAAAACCTTTTCCTTTTAAATATGCTCACATTGTCCCAAATTTTTAGACATTATAGATATTTAACTCATATTCTCCACATAATTCTTACATGTATCTCCTCTGTTTTCAAGAAACATAGAGTAGCACTATCTGTAATAAAAAGCAAACAGTACATTAATTCTTTTTTTAAAAAAATCAGGTGGGGACTATAATCCCAGGTGCTCAAGCCTGTCATCCCAGCACTTTTGGAGACTGAGACTAGAGGATTGCTTGAGCCCAAGAGTCCGAGACTAGCCAAAGGAACATAGTGACACCTCATCTCTACAAAAAACAAAATTTTTTAAAAAATGGCTTTGTCTGGTGGCTCATGCCTTTAGTCCTGCTACTCAGAACGGTGAGGCGGGAGAAAAACCTAAGTCCAGAGGGTAGAGGCTGTGGTGGGCCATCATTATACCACCGCACTCCAGCCTAGGTGACAGAGTGCGACCCCAACTCAAAAAATAATATTAAAACTTATTAAAAACTATTCCAAAAAATTACATGATGATTTTATAAGCTGGCTGAAGTTTGGATGAGAAAAATATAAAATAAAATAAAAAGATATTCTCTCTGAAAACTTGAAGAGAAATTCAGAAATTCTAGCCCAGTTTAACAGCTGTCAGCAAGTTTACCATGCCATTCATACCCAAGCTCTATCACGCATGTCATAAAATAAAAAAGAAATGGTGATTTTTTTCATCTTGAAATCAATTGACTGTAAGTCTTGCATTGATGTTTAGAGTCCCCAGACTCTAACAAAAGTAATGGTTGGGTGGAAAAGGCAAAGAATATGTAGACATACTGAGTGTCAGTGGTGAGGGTCACATTTTCAGTAGTAATTGTCCCAATTCCCGGGTTCACTGAATTCAAAGCAAAGTAGTATGTACTGTGGGAAGAACTGGACATAGTAGAAGACATCAGTGCCCTGCATGCTTTTTTAAATTGTTTTCTCAAAAAATTCCTAGTTTTTGGTAGTTTTTATAATAATGAAGGTAGTTAAAGAATGCTAATGAACACATTCAAAAAAGGCATTTGATTTTATTCTATTTGAAGTACAGAAATTAGACACTTCACTAAATAGATTTCCTCAACTGAATATACAACTACACAGATATTCTTTAAATAAAGATTAATTTCCCTTTTCCAAGCCAAAAAAAGAGAAAGTAAGCAATTGTCAATCAGAATGTGTCTATTCTCATTTAAAAAAATCAGTTGAAATGTTCTGGAACCATATCTTTGAGTTTTTATTTTTCATTTCAGAAAAAATTGTGGCAACATGTACAAAATATAAGACTCCTACATAGCAGGAGGCTAAGATGCTGTCTTAAAGATTACTCTTAATCTTTTTATGATTGAGGTTTAGGCATGAAGCTTTCTCCTAATTCACCAAGACAGGCATTATCATGATCATTCTCTTTGGAACTTTATCTCTTCTCTAGTAGATCAGTATGTATAAATTATTTTCATTTATTGCTAAATCATAAAACATTTGAAGGTCATTTGAAGATAATCTGTTCAAGGACTATGAGTTTCAGAAGCTCCAAGGAAGCTAATTCTGTACAACTATCAGTGGTGCGGCCAGCATATGTGAATACACTAGGACCAGCTAGCTCTCTCCTAGTCTTATATTTCCCCCAATCACATTATTTTGTCTATTTTTTTAGACAGTTCTTTCTATTCTTTTGAGATCCAGACTGTAGTTTGGAAAACAGGTGTATGTAATTCCAGTGAAGGGTACCCGACAGCTATGAATACTCGGAAAATCAGAGCCTACTGTTAATTCCTTCATTCTTGAATTTTGGTAACATAAGGTAACTTTTTTGTGTGAGCTCAGCGTGGACCAACCTGATTACATGAATGAGCTTCTGCCTTCAGGGCTAGAAAAAAATCTTCAATTTTGACAGAGCCACACAAGCAGCTAGTTTTCACCTGAGGTCATCAAATGCTTATTTCAAGGACAAAATTGTTAAAGAAGTTTTTGTTTGTTTGTTTTTAAGAAAGAAGCTTTTAGCCGGGCTCGGTGGCTCAGCCTGTAATCCCGCGCCTTTGGGAGGCTGAGGTGAGTGAATTGCCTAAGCCTGCGGGTTCGAGACCCGCCTGGGCAGCAAGACCTCATCTCTACAATAAATCAAAAAAGCAGCCGGGTGTGGTAGCGCATGCCTGTAATTCCGGCTACTTGGAAGGCTGATGCGGAAGGATCGCTGGAGCCCAGCAGGTCGAGGCTGCGGTGGCCGGGAGCAGCCACTGCACTCCAGTCTGGGTGACAGAGTGAGACTCCAACTCAAAAAAAAAAAAAAAAAGAAAGAAGCGTTTAACCAATATTACAGGATTTGTTTTCCTACTATCGAGAGATAGAAAGAATCAAGCAGAATCTTTACAATATCTTTTGAGATTCTTTGAAAGAAAATATCAAATTACTATTTTTTACCTCCTGAATGTCACTAAGTTGCTCCATTTATATTGCCACTTAACCTGGTGGGTGAGTCAGACTTTGGCTGTAAGTTAAAATTGAACAAGACAAAAAAGATGGCCAAAAAAGCACCATTGGTCCTAATTACAGCCATGAGAATTTCTCAATATAAGTACCAGAGAAGAAAAACTGGGAAAAATAGGTCATAGAGATATAGTATACTAGAATCTGACTGAAGAAAATTTGGATGTGGGTCTGGTTGCTTTCACGTAATTTATATGCATCTCTGGAGATTTACACTTTGAAAATAAATACATATTTAACAAAATACAATTTTAATTGTTAAACTAGGCCATTGATACAGCAATCAAAAGTTAATTAATGCAAGAAAAGATTTAAAGTAATTATAATAATAAATATTTAAATGTATCTTTCTGAAAGCCATTGATGCAACTTCTAAACCAATAGATTCCTTTGATAGAGTACAAAAAATTTTTTTAAAAATTTATAGATGGTTTGATTTTTCTCAAAGAAACTTGAGGCATCAGAGAGTTCATTGTTGATTTTCCCTAGAAGTTTCTTTTTTAACTGTGGTTAGGCTATCACAGTGTGTTAAGAACTTGCTCGGGGCCAGGCTCGGTGGCTCAGCCTGTAATCCCAGCACTTTGGGAGGTTGAGGCAAATGGTTTGTCTGAGCCCGAGGGTTCGAGACCTCGCCCGGAAACTTGGTGAGACCTTGTCTCTACAATAAATAAATAAATAAATAATGACCTAACTAATGACTACATAAGACATGAATAAGACATGAACCTTAAATGAAAAAATAATAAGAATATATAGCCAGGTGTGGTGGTGCACACCTGTGGTTACGGCTACTTGAAGGCTGAGGCAGAAGGATCGCAGGAGCCCAGCAGGTCGGCGCTGGGGTGGCGGTGAGCATGCGTGCCACTGCACTCCAGCCTGGGCAACCGTGCAAGACTCCGACTCAAAAACAAAAACAAAAACAAAAAAAACATACTCGGAACTTAAGAATATGTGCTTGGCATTCCCGAGACACAAATTGTAGACATTTGTTATCCAATTTTTAGGGTTATAGGTGTAACCTTTTGCTTTCAGGAGATTATAGTCCAACAGGAAGCCTGACATGTAAACAGTAAGTTCAATGAAATGCCACATAAGAATTGTGCCCAAGGAACAATTATGTCTACAAATTAGAGAATTAAATACATCTGTTCCTTAACTAGTTCAATTTTCCCCAACTATAAGATGAGGTTAGATTATTATTTCAGTGCTGGAATTTTTTGGCAATTATAATATCTAGTGATTTTATGACTAAGAATCTCCAGTTTTACAAAAAAATTAGTCAAAATCAAAAACAGTTTTAATGCAACACTAGACATATCAGAATAGTTCAGAAGCCTAATATTATCTTCTTTAAAAGTAGTACTTTTAGCCGGGCTGGGTGGCTCAGCCTGTAATCCCGAGCCTTTGGGAGGCTGAAGTGAGTGGATTGCCTGAGCCCGCGGGTTCGAGACCTGCCTGGGCAGCGAGACCTCATCTCTACAATAAATCAAAAAAAAAAAAAAAAAAAAATCGGCCGGGCATGGTAGCACATGCCTGTAATTCCAGCTACTTGGAAGACTGAGGCGGAAGGATCACTGGAGCCCAGCAGGTCGAGTCTGTGGTGGCCGGGAGCGGCCACTGCACTCCAGTCTGGGCGACCGAGTGAGACTCCAACTCAATTAAAAAAAAAAAAGTAGTACTTTTTCCATTTATGACTTTATATCTCAGTTTAATAAATATCAGGGCTAATATAGACAAGGTCACAGGTATGTTCTCCATCTTCAAGTTAGTCAGTTTCATTTGGTTCACAAAGATCTTTTGATAATCAGTCAACTGATTTACAAATGTCTTCCACTAGTATTTTAACATGACGTTTCAAGAGAGTGAAGATGGGTTTAATGCCACTCTCTTACCATGGCAAAAGCCATCTAAGTTATTTTTCTACTTCCAGGCATGTGGAAGATTATTATCCGTACATTGCATTTTTTGTTTGTTCTCCCATTATACATAAAAACAAGAAGAATCCGGGCTCGCTGGCTCAGCCTGTAATCCCGCGCCTTTGGGAGCCTGAGGTGAGTGGATTGCTTGAGCCCGCGGGTTCAAGACCCGCCTGGGCAGCGAGACCTCATCTTTACAATAAATAAAAAAATCAGCCGGGCGTGGTAGCGCATGCCTGTAATTCGGCTACTTGGAAGGCTGAGGCAGAAGGATCGCTGGAGCCCAGCAGGTCGAGGCTGCGGTGGCCGGAGCGGCCACTGCGCTCCAGTCTGGGCGACAGAGTGAGACTCCGACTCAAAAAAAAAAAAAAAGTTCCTTTAAAAAAAGCAAGACGGGAAAAAATTTTAGTGCACATAATTCTCATTACCCTGTTTAGGAATTATTTGAAAATAAGTCTTTATGTTAGATAATGGCATTCTATTTTGTTAATTACTCCTATGCTTTAGAGAAGTCATATTTGTACTTTAAAATTGATGTCAAAAATAGCAATGTAAACATATTATTTATGCATAATAAGATAAACACCGTAAAAATAAAAATAGCTGAAACTGGTTTAATCTGTGAGGTGTAATTGGGGCTAAAGTAAGATAGAACAATGAACTACATTTTAATAAAAGCCTTCAGTACTATTTTATTTAATTATGTGTTCTTATTTCATATAAATGTTTGCACATATGTATGCAAACCCACATACAATGTCGAATAAAGAAGTGGAATTTCACCAAAAAAGACAGAAAATAAGAAAAGATGTGCTCTTGCTTGGAAAGTCACAAATTTGGTCTTCTTAAATTAGAAAGAAGGAGGGGATGAGAATTTAATCCAAACTCCAATGGAACATTTTTGAGGGCAGTCTGTTAAAAAAATAAATAAATAAGCACTTGATAATAGCCCACTATAAGCCAACGTGAGCTATAGAAAAGGGAACAACACTTTCATTTACTGTAATTTAATAAGGTATCTTCTAACATCAAGAATAAATATAAGATCAAGATTCAGGGACTAGATAATCAGGGAACTGTTAAAATCTCTACAATAAAAAAATTGTGGATTTTTCACTCTATAGGCTAACCTTTACTTTGACTTGGGTACTAACCACCTGGTTTTTTGAAAGACATGGGGGAAGAGGGGTAAAGAACAAAAGGAGCAAGACCAAATATTTTTACTCAAGTCTGCTTTGGATCCTGATTAAAATAAACCAATTTTTTAAAGATGTAATTTCAAAAATAAGAAAAAAAGTAACATTATCTGATATCACATGATTTTTAATTTCATAAGATGTAATAATGGTGTTTAGTCATGGTAGAAAACCAGCAAGGCTTTGTGCTAATACCTTACAATGCACTACAGCTAGACACTATGATTTGGACAATAAGTCTACATTTATTTCAGAGGAAATTAAAGAGTTTGAAAACAAGGATCATTTCCCTGTTTTCTTTATTATGCCTTATCCTTAAGCCAAACATTGGATAGAAAGAATACTGCAAATCTTAAGAAGATTGCAAAAGATCATTGACAAGCAACACTTGCCAAGGTGGGTTTTATTTAATGAAAGAGTTTCACTGTCTAATTTTTAAAATTTGAAACTTGAGTCTATCTCAGATAATTCTTTTGTTGCTGTTACTGTAATTGTTACTATTAATTTGCATCATGAAATGTCCTTGTATCATTTTTAAAAGTATTTTCTAATCCAAGAAAATCTATACAATCAAAACCTTGTTTTTAGAAACAATTAATAATTGATAAATTTCTAATCATACTAATCAGGAAAAAAAGGAGAAAACACAACTTACAAATATCACAAATGAAAGTGGGATCATCACTACCAATTCTTTGGATAGTAAAGCAATAAAAAAGTAATAATATAAAAAACTCTATAATCACACAATTTATACTTAGATGAACTGAGTTAATATCTTGAAAGATACAAACTATGAAAATTTACAAAAGGAGAAATAAAGAACTTGTATAGTCCTACATCTATTAGATATGTAATGATTGAACTAATAATTAAAAGCCTTTTATAATGGAAAACACCAGTCCCAAATGACTTCATTGATGAAGTCTACCAATCATTTAAAAAAGAAGTTTATGTACATGTATATGTACATGGGTTGGTAAATTGGTAAATACATGTGTTACCTGCCTCTGTCAGTTGATTGGGCCTAGAAGTAAAAATACCCTGGTGACAATGAGCTCACCTAGTAACCAGATCTTGGTTTTTAGTAGAATTATTTAATAAAAGGAACCAGAACTCTTTGGGGGAAATGACTGATTCTAGAACTGGAACAATGAATATACAAGAGCCTGGAGCATCTTGTGCGCACACACACACACACACACACACACACACACACACACACACAGTGAGAGAAAGACAGAGAGAGAGAGAGAGAGAGAGAGAGAGAGAGAGAGAGAGAAGAGGTGATTATGTCAAAGTTGAAAAGGAGCCAAATGAAAAAACTACTAATGGCCCGAACTAGATAAATTTGAGCAACAAATGAAGTAGTGTTGGATTATAAAACAATGTATGAAATAGATATCGGTAGAAGTAACGATTCAATAAATAAATAAATGAGGGAGAAGAGACAAAACTCCCATGTAAAAATTTTAGATAATTTATGCAGATACTTTGACCTCATAGAGATAATGCCTAACTCCTTAGTGTGAGCTGTGCATAGTGCCTTCATTCCAAAGAAGTATAGAAATAAGGGGTAGAAAGAATAACCTTATATGGAGGAAAACTGACAAATACTACCTCAACCAGGCAACAGTGGTGAGTCATATGATGTGTCACGATGATATAATGTGTCAAGAATTTCCCTTTACCATATGATCTTCTCCCCAATACTCATAAACCCAGTATAATCATGAGAAAAATGTTAGACAAATCACAATTGAGGGACATTCTGTAGAACACCTGAGTAGTATGACATAACATTATCAAGGTCATAAAAAACAAGCGAAGTCTGAGAAACCGTCATAGCCAAGAGGAGCCTAAACATAATGTGATGCTCTGAATAGGATTCTGAAACAGAAAAAGAACAATATGTAAAAACTAAGAAAATCTAAGTATAGATTTAGTCAGTAATGTCTCAATAGTAGTTCTTTATTTTTGAGAAAAGTTACCATGCTAATATAAGATATTAATAATAGGGAATACTGTGTGTTGGATATTGGGAACTCTCTGTACTATCTCTGCAACTTTTCTGTATATCTCAAACTACTTCAAAATTTCAAAAGGTTTATTTTAAAAACACTATATGTCAGCCTGTAATCCCGCGCCTTTGGGAGGCTGAGTTGAGTGGATTGCCTGAGCCCGCGGGTTCGAGACCCGCCTGGGCAGCAAGACCTCATCTCTACAATAAATCAAAAAATCAGCCGGGCGTGGTAGCGCATGCCTGTAATTCCGGCTACTTGGAAGGCTGAGGCGGAAGGATGGCCGGAGCCCAGCAGGTCGAGGCTGCGGTGGCCAGGAGCGGCCACTGCACTCCAGTCTGAGCGACAGAGTGAGACTCCGACTCAAAAAAAAAAAAAAAAAAACACTTTATGTACAAAACATATTTTAAGTACATGCTTAAATTGTATTTTACAAAGTGAAGGAAATTTCGCCTGACTTTTAAAATTCTGATATACAAAATATTTTTAAATATAGAAGTATTAATTGACTTTATTGTTAACTTCTAATTTATTATGATTGAATGGTATTATGTCTACAGAAACCAGGTTTAACAGATGGACTATTGATTTTTTTTAATTGTCAGTTTTAGTACTCAGACAATATTGAACAGGTTTTCTCTAATTAAAGTATTAAAATCTTTGATATAAGTGGCAAGGGAAGTAATTATTTCACAACTTTTTTGTGTTTAAAGACACAAAATACAATGTTACTTCTTGCTGACATTAAAGATAACTCTATTTCTTTGTGCCTCAAATAAGACTGGCTTCCTCTCAACTGATTAAATGTCCTGCAGAAGAGAAGACAGCTAGAAATATATCCGACATAAGTATTGATGATTGTGATCAAATAAAATTTATTTAAACTTTTCTCAGAATGCATGACTTTCTAAAAATCTGTATCATTTGCTTCATCTAGGAATTTGTTGAACCAGATAATTAAATATGCAAATGATTCTTCAATACTTCAAGCAAACTTGAAATTTTAAAATTTAACAATAACTTATAAATATATATCATATTAATTATTAGGAAACGATTACTGTAAATACATTATTTTACAAAAGCACTTTCACCATTACTGCAAGATTTTGCTTTAAATTGTAATTTTGTTAGAGCAGAAAATGCTCAATATAAATGTATACAAACTTCTGAAAAGAATTCCGTGGAATATGTCTATCTACTTACAGTAAAACATAAAGACAAGAGCAAATTCATATATTGAAATTACTGTAATTAGTTCATAAAAACTTGCATAACAGCCGGGCTCGGTGGCTCAGCCTGTAATCCCGCGCCTTTGGGAGACTGAGGTGAGTGGATTACCTGAGCCCGCGGGTTGGAGACCCACCTGGGCAGCGAGACCTCATCTCTCTAATAAATCAAAAAATCGGCTGGGCGTGGTAGTGCGCACCTGTAATTCCGGCTACTTGGAAGGCTGAGGCGGAAGGATCGCAGAGCCCAGCAGGTCGAGGCTGCGGTGGCCGGAAGCGGCCACTACACTCCAGTCTGGGCGACACAGTGAGACTCCAACTCAAAAAAAAAAAAAAAAAAAACTTGCATAACATTATAGAGCATGTGGGCATCATAGCTGAGGTGTGAAACTGGGCAATTTGGTTCCAGGATCCGTGCTTTCAACTACTCTACTCTCTGCAAGACACTAGGTGATTAAAAATCTTGTTAATTAAAAGAGATGATAAATTAAAAACAGGAAGAAATACAAAGCTCATGTTTTAGGGTTCCTTCGGAGTGTGCCCTGGGGCTGATTAGTAGATAAAACAGCCAGACGTTCATTCATTGTGAAGTCTATCTTCAATGGAAGACTTCCAAGGAAGTCTAAGTTAGACTGTTTCTTGAAGTGGGACTCGGGATTAGAGGGAGTTTAGGGTACATTCAGTCAAGGCTAAAATGATCATGGTATTTCACAGCCAGACTGAAAAATGACAAAGGACTAATGATTATAAATAATCAAAGTAAATTGTCACCATAAGAAGATAAAATATGTCACAAAAAATGCACGTGGTGTTATATCTTAAATCCTCACTTGAATTATGGCAGGAAGTAGTGAGATCCTAGCCAACATCAGGTGTACTTATTATTCTTTTGCTATCAAGCATCAAGGGAAAACCACCATTTGTCAGCTGACTATTTGAAAGTGTGAGAGAAAAATCTGAGGTCTAAACTCCTACTAGTGCTTGAAGAATGTGAAGTACCTTGTTCACATATTACTATCCTCTTCTAGGGAGCTAATAAGGAAGTGGAAAACTCCTTTCAAGATTCTATTTCCTGAAAAGCTTTATCTTGCTTTCATGAAGTCTTTCAACAATTTACTGTAACAAGTCAGGTTCTTTTCTTCATAAGAACAACATTCTCTAGAACCTACTTTTGAAGACTAAATGTTGCTTAGCTTTCTTGAGTTGGACACGATGTTCTATTCTCTCTTTTATCTGTCAAGAGCGACTTGGTCTGGAAGACATAAGATAGTAATGACTATTACTTTAGCTATATTAAAGATAAAGTCAAAAGTAATTTTAATCCTTTTTTTTTTGAGAAAGCAAGATTTATTGAGAGGACAGAAAAGCTCCCACACTGGGAAGGGTCTGAAGGGGTTGCCAGTAATTTTAATCTTATATAATTCCTAAAACTGGGAGTGTGTCAGTTTCTAACTCTGATAATAACATTGTGAATAAAATATACTTTCACATCCATGTCCATGTTGGGCTGGGCACTGTGGTTCACACTCGTAATTCCAGCACTTTGAGGGCCTGAGGCAGGAGGATTGCTTGAGTCCAGGAGTTCAAGATTAGCTTGAGCAACATAGTAAGACCTCGTCTCTACAAAAAATTGAAAAATTAGCTGGATGTGGTGGTATGCACCTGCAGACTCCAACTATTTGGGTGGCTAAGGCAGGAGTATTACCTGATCTCAGCAGGTCAAAGCTGCAGTGAGCCATAATTGTGTCACTGTTATTGCACGCTAGCCTAGGCAACATACTGAATCCCTGACTCAAAAACAAACAAACAAACAAACAAACAAAAACTCCATGTTCATGCTGCCTAGAAACTACCACATAGAACAGAATATTCTCAAGAGAACAATCACTGAGGCAATGAACTTGATACCAATTAAATTATAAATATGACCAATGTATATGCAATTATATAAGCAAAGACACAACTAAAAATCAATTACTACAACTAACTAGTAATAAATATTAACAGCCGGGCTCGGTGGCTCAGCCTGTAATCCCGTGCCTTTAGGAGGCTGAGGTGAGTGGATTGCCTGAGCCCGCGGGTTCGAGACCCGCCTGCGCAGCAAGACCTCATCTCTACAATAAATAAAAAAATCAGCTGGGCGTGGTAGCGCATGCCTGTAATTCCGGCTACTTGGAAGGCTGAGGCGGAAGGATCGCCGGAGCCCAGCAGGTGAGGCTGCGGTGGCCGGGAGCGGCCACTGCACTCCAGTCTGGGCAACAGAGTGAAACTCCAACTCAAATAAATAAATAAATAATAAATAAATAAATATTAACAAAATTTAATATTAATTTAAGAGGAGAAATTGTTGTTTCCAGTATCTAAAAATTGAGCATAAGTTCATATACATATTCATTTTAAGAAATTTCTTTGGGTGCCACAATAGGTATTAGTATTTTAAAAATGCAGCTCCCATTTTAGTGACATTTAGGAAACTCACTTATAATTATGCTAATCAGATATTTAATTCATAATAAGGTAGTGAATTTTGAATTTAGATTGCATTTGCAAGGTTTGTTAAAAATTTTCTCCAGATAATATTGATACTTTTTCTTGCTTGCTACATTTTTTTCTTTATTAAGGGGGAGATATTAAAGTTTATCCTGTTTTATTGGAATTGTGTTATATAATGCATACATTTCTATTCACTTGCCATTTAATGTCCTGTTTTACATGAGGAAAAGTAGAAATCTAAGTTAAGCAGCTTTGCATGTTGAGTTGGTGAAGTCTGGACATGGCAAAAGTAGGAACTCTCTTTATAGACTCTACTGCAGACTTCTTATATGTGAGTTTATATGTATATGTATATGTATAAAATATAAATGTATGTATATATGTATAAAATACATATTTAAGGTATCAGCCTAGCAACATCAAAGATAAGATGATTGGATTAACTATAACTAGGTTATAGCAAGTAACTATGACAAAAACCATCATCACAATGGAATATCAGAGCATGCAATCTGTCTTTATCATGTGTAAGGTTGAGCTCTTCTTTGAGTAATATATTGATACTCTGAAGAGTGAAATATAATAAAATGTCTCCTGATAGTTTTTTTAGCACCTTCAGCAAAAATCAAAACTTGGAGAAGATGCCCAGAAGCATTTAAGTGGTTTTAGTTTTATCTTACATTTTTATATTTATTAACTGTATAGTTTATTATTTTTACCAAATGATCTGTATTTATTTTCACTGAATAGTTTAAAATATTATAGTAATTTGTATTGTTTGTGTTTAAATATTGCTTGTGTGATTTCATACATTTAAAAATGTATTGCTTCTGAATGTATCTTTAGATATTTTGTGGCATTTACTTTTTATTCTTCTCACCTTTTCAGATTAGGCATTGGGAAAAATAAAAAATTTATTTTAAAATAAATGATTCATTCAGATAATTTTTTTGTTTTACTTTTCAGAGAGTACACGTAACTTTTAGGAATAAAGTATGTGTTTCAAGAATTTACAGAGGTTCACCTAGCCCATAGCAAGTTAGGGCAAATGCAAGTGAGATCTGCACTTTCTGATATGGATCCATGAAAAGACTGAATGTTTGAAATGTGACTAGTCTGAGTAGAATGTCGGTATGTGTAAGAGAAATAGAATTCCAAACATAGTCTGGGGAAAAAAAAAAAGGAAAACAGTTCATTGAGAATTTTAAATTGATTATATGTTAAAATAGTAATCTTTTGCTCATATTGGATCAAATGTTTTTATTCATAAAATAATGTCGCTATTTTAGTTTTTAATGTATCTACTAGAAAGTTTAGAATTATATAAGTGGCTTGTATTGTACATGTATATTTTGTTTAGATTGGAAAACACAGTTTATTTAGAAAGTAAATTAGAGAAAGAGAGAGAAGATTCAACCCCCACAAGGTAGGGGAGGAAGTCAAAGTTAAGAAAACATGGTGGCCATAGCTCAAAAAACACATGACCTGGCTGCTTAACACAACAATGGCCTTGTATTACATTTCTATTGGACATTCAAGAGCTAGTCCATCACCTGCTGGAGCCCTACATGTGTTTTATTCACTGGTGCATTTGTGAGTAGTGTCATTATTCACTAACCAGTGAACTTTCAAAGACCTTTCCACTTTCATGTAGACTGTGAGGAGAAGTTCAGGCAATGAATTATTCACTTGGTAGTCCCACGGCAGCATTTAGTGGATCTCAAGAGGAGTGTTGAACTGAGGGCAGTTTTAGGTAGACAAGTCTCTGACATTTCCTTTGCTTTTAAAGGTTTGACACTCTGTTTCGGTCTAAACACATATCATTGTATACCATCTTGGTGCCTGGTTGAGCGAATAAGTTGTACGGATTAAATTATACTAAAATTTTCTTTATTTTTATTTCATTTATTTTTGACACAATATTCGCAATGTTAAGGTGATTCTAGTTGCAATAATTATTTTTGATGCTGTTATCCTTCCTGCCTTCCCAAGATATTTCCATCAACAAAACAATAATCAAATGGCAAATTAGACTAACACTTGTAGAAATGGAATTGATAGCAAAATTGTGGATAATTTTCCAGCCCAGTTTGACAAGAGAAATGTATTAAAATGTTAACAAGATTAACAATAGATTTGTGGAAACTTTGAGAGACAACACCTTTTGGTTTGTTCATTATCTGGTTTGATGGTGTGCTCTCTGTCAGGCACAGATACTGATGTACTTTAGTTACAACTGTCAGGATAAACAGATTTGGGTATTTAGCCCTTCATCAAGACTCTGGGAAGATAAATTATAAAACTGATACAAGCTATGTCCCTAATGTAACTATTTCTGATGTTATACTTCATCTAACTCAATATTTATTCATTTAGAATAATCCTGACACCAAAATAAGAATTCAACTCAGAAAATATCAGCCAGAATGATGCAAATCAAACAACTACTGGTTTTACTTTCTATATCACTATTAAGCAATCCATTTAAGAGCTATTTGGGTATAATTACATGAATAGTAAAATTGTCATTCAGAATTTGCTTAATTACCTTGCTAGACAGGCTTTTATTAAGATATGCCTATGTGCCAGTCATCAGGCTGGAATCCGGGAAACACAAAGAATCATTCTTGAACTTATATGCCTCATACTCTGCGAGTTTCCTTCCATCTCTGTGGGAATGGCTCTATAAAGACCTAGATAATAGATGATTTCTTAATCGTATGAAGGTGCAGTCACTTAATTTATGACCTAGAAGAGCAGAGGTAACTTGGAAAACTGAATCCACAGAGAATCTTCAGAGCGTGAACCTATCACATTCTGTACATTCTGTTTCAACCTTTCCCCTGTCTTTGTTTTGTTTTGTATGCCTTAAAGATCTCTCTCAAAAATGAGAGAAAATGGGTCAGGAGCAGTGGTCCAGATTGTAAGCTCAACACTTTGGGAGGTAGAGGGGGGAGGATTGCGTGAGCCCACGAATTCGAAACTGCCCTGGGCAACATAGTAAACTTTGCTAAGTTTTTTGTTTGTTTGTTTGTTTTGTTTTGTTTTGTTTTTTTAAACTGGCCAGGTGAGGTAGCAGGTGACTGTAGTCCCAGCTACTTAGGAGGCTGAGGCAGGAGGATCATTTGACCCAGGAGTTAGAGGCTGTTGTGAGGCATGATCATGCCATTGCACTCTAGCTTGAGTGACTGAATGAGACCCTTACTCAAAGAAAGAAAGAAGGAAGGAAGGAGGGAAGGAAGGAAGGAAGGAAGGAAGGAAGGAAGGAAGGAAGGAAGGAAGGAGAAAGGAAGGAAAGAAAAAAGAAAGAAAAAAAGAAAGAAAGAAAGAGAATTAGTAATGAATTTACGCTTTACTTCATTAGATTGAAAAGACACAGATAAAGTCCTATGAACAATGTTGTCCCTGGTACCCAGCAAAGATCCTAGTGCACTTTGTGCTTCATCAGCAGAATGCTAGACCTGATTGTAGAGATGGAGGATGTGAGTGGATGTGAACAGATTAAAAAACAAAACAAAAGGCTTTGCATAATATTCCAATTGACTGACAGAGATAACATTTCTATTCTTTTACATACATTTTGTATTTCTTATAATATCACATGGAATACTGTCCATACATATAACTTTATCAGGGCTAAATGACATAGATCTCTAATAATAACCGGTAACACAATCAAGAATAGACTGTATAATATTGGTATTTAGGACTTTTTGTGTTGGTGAAAAAAATACACTTATTGTTCACTTTTTCTATTTTATTCCTGCAAAACTTTTATTGGGGCTGCATTCAGAGATATATTGGATACATATATGGCGTGTGTGTGTGTGTGTGTGTGTGTGTGTGTGTGTATAGTCACTTACTATAACCTAGTTATAGTTAATCCAATCATTTTATCTTTGATGTCGCTAGGCTGATACCTTAAATATGTATTTTATACATATATACATACAAATATTTTATACATATACATGTACATATAAACTCACGTATAAGAAGTCTGCAGTAGAGTCTATAGAGTTTCTGCTTTTGCCATGTCCAAACTTCACCAACTCAACATGCAAAGCTGCTTAACTTAGATTTCTACTTTTCCTCATGTAAAACAGAACATTAAATGGCAAGTGATAGAAATGTATGCATTATGTAACACAATTCCAATAAAACAGGATGAACTTTAATATCACCCCCTTAATAAAGAAAAAAATGTAGCAAACAAGAAAAAGTATCAATATTATCTGGAGAAAATTTTTAACAAACCTTGCAAATGCAATCTAAGTTCAAAATTCACTACCTTATTATGAATTAAACATTTGATTAGCATTATTATAAGTGAGTTCCCTAAATGTCACTAAAATGGGAGCTGCATTTTTAAAATACTAATACCTATTGTGGCACCCAAAGAAACTTCTTAAAATGAATATGTATATGAACTTATGCTCAATTTTTAGACACTGGAAACAACAATTTCTCCTCTTAAATTAATATTAAGTTTTGTTAATATTTATTACTAGTTAGTTGTAGCAATTGATTTTCAGTTGTGTCTTTGCTTATATAACTGCATATACATTGGTCATATTTAAAATTTAACTGGTACCAAGTTCATTGCCTCAGTGATTATTCTCTTGAGAATATTCTGTTCTATGTGGTAGTTTCTAGGCAGCATGAACATGGTGCTTTTTTTTTTTTTTTTTGAGTCAGGGATTCAGTATGTTGCCTAGGCTAGCGTGCAATAACAGTGACACAATTATGGCTCACTGCAGCCTTGACCTGCTGAGGTCAGGTAATACTCCTGCCTTAGCCTCCCAAATAGTTGGAGTTTACAGGTGCATACCACCACATCCAGCTAATTTTTCAATTTTTTGTAGAGACGAGGTCTTACTATGTTGCTCAAGCTAATCTTGAACTCCTGGACTCAAGCAATCCTCCTGCCTTAGGCCCTCAAAGTGCTGGAATTACGAGTGTGAGCCACAGTGCCCAGCCCAACATGGACATGGATGTGAAAGTATATTTTATTCACAATGTTATTATCAGAGTTAGAAACTGACACACTCCCAGTTTTAGGAATTATATAAGATTAAAATTACTGGCAACCCCTTCAGACCCTTCCCAGTGTGGGAGCTTTTCTGTCCTCTCAATAAATCTTGCTTTCTCAAAAAAAAAAAGGATTAAAATTACTTTTGACTTTATCTTTAATATAGCTAAAGTAATAGTCATTACTATCTTATGTCTTCCAGACCAAGTCGCTCTTGACAGATAAAAGAGAGAATAGAACATCGTGTCCAACTCAAGAAAGTTAAGCAACATTTAGTCTTCAAAAGTAGGTTCTAGAGAATGTTGTTCTTATGAAGAAAAGAACCTGACTTGTTACAGTAAATTGTTGAAAGACTTCATGAAAGCAAGATGAAGCTTTTCAGGAAATAGAATCTTGAAAGGAGTTTTCCACTTCCTTATTAGCTCCCTAGAAGAGGATAGTAATATGCAAACAAAGTATTTCACATTCTTAAACACTAATAGGAGAAAAGTAAATGTTTAAGTTTGATGATTACTGTAATTATTATGGGGGGACCACCCAAAGAAAAGATTTATTTATTTAAAAATGTGTATTTATTCTAACAAATTTAAACTTCAGTCACCTTCAGTGTACTCTCTGTATGACGCAATATACCTAAAGAGATGCTTTCTCCACTGCTCAAAACACATTTTGAATTTGACAATTTTGGTGCCTTTTAGTGCTTCTGCCATTTTTTGTTTCACCTCTTCCGCATAAGCAAAATGTTTCCCTTTGAGGACTTTTTGATCCAGGGAAACAACAACAAAAATTACCTGTGTGAATAGAAAGAGTAGAGCATGGGGTCATACTGTTTTTGGTCAAAAACTACTGAACACTGCGAGGTGTAGGTAGATGCGCTCATAAATCGCTCATCATGAGCAAACACATTGAAAGAATCTCGGCAGTGGCTCAAGCCTGTAATCCCAGCACTTTGGGGAGGTTGAGGCAAGAGGATTGCCTGAGTATTCGCCCAACAGTCATATTCTTAGTTGTCTCTGGGTACTATGAAAAGCACCAGAAGTTGTGAATGAGACACAGTATCTGCCCTCGAGGAGATCAGAATGTAATTATACATGAGAAAAACCAACTCTGTGTAACCCTCAAATTTCTTAAAGATAAATAGGCAAGAAATATTTTGGAGCTTAAACCACTTGGTCAACCTTAAGTTTTAAGTTGATCAAGATAATTATTTGTTAGGGTTTCTAAAAATATCAGTCCTTAATGCAAAACTTATCTTGAATTAATGTTTTTTTGTCAAGTAATTTTTAAATAAAAACTTGTAAAAGCATAACCAATATTTAAACTTACAAATCTTAACATTAGTATACAGGTTTATAATTTATCAAGTTGTACTCATTAAATCTACTGGGGACATTTATGATTTCAATGGTATAAAATAGGAAGTCTCAGTTTAAAAATAGTTTTAACATATTAAGAATATTTTTCAAAAAAGTTTTATGTATAAATTAGCACTGCCATATAAACAAAAATTATACTTTTCTTGGCTTAAAAACAATAGATAGCTTGTACATTAACAAACTTGGGCAATAAAATGATCATAGAAACTGGAGAGTAATCAATTTATGGGAATAAATCAAGCATATTTATTTTATACATTCTGAAACTTAAAGTATAAAAAGATTAATGAAGCAATGTTAACCATTTTTTGGTAAAGGATAGTGTCTTCATTTTTGGTACTTTAATTTAAAACCTTCAAAAATTAATCAGGTGAAAGAGGGAAGGTGATGAAGCTTCATTACTCATCACAGAAAATGAATATGCCTAACAATTGTAGAATTTAAGTAGTGGCCAAATGCGAGTTCACTACATAAACTATCAAACTTTGTACATTTGGAAACTGTTGTCATAAAATATTAGGTAAAAAAGAAACAGGTTCACGTTTTATGTTATTTAACCTTCCTGATCATCAAAAAAGTATGTTACAGGACATTGCACTAAATAATAAGAGAGATGATAAAAAATAAGACCTGCTCCTCAAAAAAACTTACAATCTAATAGAATAAGTAATTTTCAGGAGATTGTAGAAGAGAAATAATGGCAGTTGCTGAATATTTATTATAGACAAAGGTTTATCTGACTTGAAACTAACTACCTCAATAAATAAAAATTATCTTCTAGGAACAGTCTGAGGGAAATAATAATTGAACTTTACTTTTAGAGGTAGAGATGATTAAATAATGGTTAGAAGGGAGTGATAGTGAATGAGCAAGATTGTGACAAAAGTTACAAAGACAAAAAAAAGTTACAAAGTAGACAAGCTGATGAGATGGAAGATTCACAAGCAAAGAGATTGCCTGGGAATATCAAATGTTATTGAAAAGTATTCCTATTCCTGGGCAAATAGAAAATCATTGAGCAGCAAAGGGATAGATTAAAAAAATATATATGTATTCAGGAAAATTCTATTATTCTATTTACTTAGCTAGATTTCCCAAAAGCTACCACACTGTAGTGGTAGGAGGCACTGTAGTGGTAGGAAGAAGGCAGAGCTGAGGCTCGGATGAAAGAGATTGGCAGAGAGTTAACACAGGCACCAGTCTGTATCTATCATATTGTGAACCCCTATGATATGTCAGGACTGTATCATATTTGATCATTTAATAACCATATAATTAGCTCTACCTAAAGCCTGTGTTGTAAGTTTTAATGTTCCTCATTTTGTGCATAGGGAAAGTGAGGCACAATAATGTCTGGGTAACTTTCCAAAATCACCTAACTAGCAAATAATGGAGCTAAAATGAAAATTTCATTACTAAACCTGTTATTTGGACAATTATATGGAACAATTAAAAAAAACTCTAACAATGAAATTGACTGGAGAAAGTGTAAATATTGGAATTTGTCTCAGAAAGATTGTCTTGAATCAATGAGTCAATGGTTAGAATTACTTTAGTAACACACATGGGGTCAATGATGTCAGGTTTCTTGAAACACATCCAGTTAAAACAGTCACTGCCTGGTCTTCCTGTTAAAGTTAAACTAGTAAAGAGTAGGATTATTGTTTTAATACATGGAACATGAAAGTTGAAATTGTCCTCAGTGGCCTTTTTTCTCCATCTAAGAAGATATTGGGCAAATTTGTCAAGAATATTCATTTGAAGGTTCTCAATTTATTCATGTCTGTGGTGTCCACATGTCTCTGAGGGTTTCATCTAAAGCACAATTGAATATCAACTTTTTAATGAAAGGTAGCCATTCTCACTGCAGGTAGCTTTATAACTATAACTATTGCAGCCATTTGGAAGCCAAAGACAGAGCCCAAACACTATGGGTGTCAAGTTTACACTCAGAGAACTACTGAGATTTTTATCTGCCAACACAGAGTCAAGCAAGGAAAGTGAGAACACTTTTACACAGGACTTTTCGTTTCATTGATCTATGCTAACATCAACACACTTTATTCATTTTATGTCTCGGGTATATGTGATAACTTCCTTTTGTGTCCAGATTATTAATAATCAAGACATTTTTGGACATAAAGGGGCATGCTTTTTTGGTTCACTATCTCTCTAAGAATACTCTTTTTCCATCTATTTCCACAAGTTTTAAACTTTCTCATTAAAATACTTCTCTGAAATTTCTCACTTCAAAATGAGTCATAGAAATCTCACATACCTATCCCTTAGGATCAGTGGTGTGTTGGTAAATGATTGCCTGAGTATTAAAAACAAACAAATCTGATTTACAGTGTGTGCCCATTTCAAACTACTACTACTACTACAGGCAATTTCTAGAAATCAATATGCATAATGGCTGTTATGTTTGACACCATTTGTTCATTTCAGTGAACCAATGGCACAGAGGAAGATCAATACCCCTGTACCCAAGAGTAAATATCCCCTGTGGAAAAGTCCTGTTCTACAGGTAATTTTTTAGTTACCCAGAATATTTTTATTTTGTGACTAAGTTTTAATGATGACTTCTTTTAAAAGTATTATTTTTAGCATTATTGAGGTATGATTAACAAATAAAATTGCATATATTTAAAATATAAAATGTCATGATCCTAAGGAATATGTATGTGAGAAAAATTTTAACGAGAAATTTTAAACTTGTGGAAGTAGATGGGAAAAAAGTATTCTTAGAGAGGTAGTGAACCTAATCCTTTTGGAGTACATGTGGTCATCATACAGATAAAGTGAAAAGTTTACACACTTTGACCAACACCTTTCCATTTTCTCTAATCCTGTCCCTTGACAATCACAACTTGGCTTTGTTTCTCTAAGTTACACTTATTATAGACTCCACATATGACACAATATTTGTTCTCTGTCTGATTTATTTGACTTAGCATAATGCCCTCTAGTTTTTCAGTCCATGTTACCACAAGTGGCAGGATTTCCTCCCTTTTAAGGCTGAATAGTATTCTACTTATATTCCATATATAAACACACACACGCTGTGAATGACCAACTTATTGTTGAGAATAGATACTTATGTCATCAACTATTATTATATTGCTGTTTATTTCTCCTTTCAATTCTAATAGTATTTGCTTAATATATTTAGATGCTCCAATATTGGGTGCATAAATACTCATAATTTGTTATATCTGCTTGGTGAATTGACCAATTTTAAATCTCATAATGACTTTTTTTTGTCTCTTGTGACTGTTTTTTACTTAAAATTTATTTTATCTGATAAAAAATATATAGTGATCCATGCTCTTTTGGTTACCATTTGCCTGGAGTATATTTTTCTATACCTTTACTTTTGGTCCACATCTGTCCTTAAGGCTAAAAGAACTTTATTGTAGGCAGAATACCATGGGATCTTGTTTTATTTTATTTTTTTAACCCATTCAAACTTGAATGTCTTTGACTGGAGAATTTAATCAATTTAGGTTTAAAGTAAATTTTAATAGGTAAAAACTCACTATTTATATTTTTAAATTTTCTATTTTGAAGTTTCTCTATTCATCTTTTACTATCTTTCTTTTTAATTTGATGACTTTTGTTTAGGCATACTTTGATTTCTTTTTCTTATTCTTTTGTGTATCTACTACAAATTTTTCCTGTGCTCACAATGAGGATTACATAAACATCTTATAGTTTTAACAACTTTTTTAAAGCTGATAACAACTTAGCCTTAATTGCATATAAAATTGTTATAAATTCACATCTCCCCCCTCACACTTTAGGTTATTATTGTTGCAATTTACATATTTTCTTACTTTGAATATCTA
Source organism: Cephalopachus bancanus (assembly GCA_027257055.1). Classification (NCBI taxonomy): domain Eukaryota; kingdom Metazoa; phylum Chordata; class Mammalia; order Primates; family Tarsiidae; genus Cephalopachus; species Cephalopachus bancanus. Next base: position 5,660,766 of record JAPVLO010000024.1, on the reverse strand, counting down.
TTAAAAGATTCATACTTATTTTAGATATGTATGTTTTGAACTTTTACACAAGTGATGAAAGTGGCACTAGTATTATAGTATTAGAAAATTTTGAATTTGACTATATATTTAAACTTTACCAGTAAGTTTTATGGCTTCATATGATTTTATGATGTGAATTAGTGTCATTTAACTTCAGCCGAAATATTTTCTTTAGCATTTCTTATAAGGCAGGCATATTGCTAGTGAATTCCTTCAGCTTTTGTTTGAGTGGGAAAGTCTTTATCTCTTTCCTTTTTGAAGGATAGCCTTGCTAGATATAGTATTCTTGGCTGACGATTTTTTATTTTAATATTTTGAATAATGTCATCCACTCTCTTCTGGCCTACAAGGTTTTTGTTGAGAAATCTACCACTAGTCTTATTGAGAGGTCTTTGTATGTTACAAGTTCATTATATCTTGCTAAATTTAAGATTCTATTTGCCCTTGACTTTTGACAATTTAATTATAATGTGTCTTGATGTAGACCTTTTCAGACTCAAGCTATCTTGGGAACTTTTGGCCTCATAAATGTGTATGCCCATTCTCTCCCCAAATTTGGGACTCTTTTGGCCATCATTTCTTTAAATAGACCTTTTGTATCTTTTTCTTTTCCTTCTGGAATTCATATGCATATATTGTTTCACTTGGTAGGATCCCATAAGTCCTATAGCTTGAGTAGAGTCACTGGCTGGGCTTTCGTGCCCGGGCAAAGCTGCAAGAGGTGCTCTGTGCCTGGGAAGGACCCTAGTCTAGGTCTATAGACTGGGATTTGCATCAGGTCAGAACCAAGGTCTGGGCTCCATGGTTAAGTGGGGTTAATGACAGGGCTTTCTGGTCAGGCACTGATGCAGATTATACTCCTCAATGGGACAACGAGGCTGGCTTGTTTCTTTGCCCAGGTGAGACTATAGGCTGGGCTTTGCAGCTGGGAGTTATCATTTCTTCATCTTCTCGATCAGGTAAGACCACAGGCTAAGTTCTACAGTTTGAGAGGGGTTGCTGAGTGGGCTCCCTGCCCAAGAAGGGCCAGTAGCTATGCTCTGTGTTTTCACTGGACTGCTGACTGAGGACTCCAGCTGAGTAGAATTGCCACCTAGGCTCTCTGATAAGACTGGGTCACTGGCATGACTCTGAGGGTAGGCATAGATACTGGCTGCACTCTCTGGCTGGGTCACACTACTTGCAAAAATGCAGTGTCTCTGCTAAAGTTCACGTGCCAATTCCTGTGAGCTCATCTTTTTTCTGTGTTCCTAGATGACCCCATGTGGTCTAGTCCTCCCAGTTTTCCCTGTTAGAAAAGATAGAATGGGCTGTCCAAGATGCACTCCAAAACACTCCATATATATTGTATTTGGGGACTCTTCTACCAACTGGAGAAAATGTAGGCTTAGAAAAATCTTCACAGTGTGGTGCTATGCCTGCTTGGTATGGGAGCAATGCAGTGAAAATGAAACTGTTCCTCTAACTCTTCTAAGGTAACTTTTTGTGGTGTTAATGGTCCAAGAGGGTGGTTCAGACTCACCATCCAGTTCTAGGATTTTCACAAAGGCATTCTAGTCTGTGTGCTAGCTGGTATTTCTATGAGGAGACCTAGAGGTAAAATTTTCTACTCCACCATCTTACTGATGTCATTCTTTAGTGGTTATCTCTTAAAACTTGGTTATGCTTAAACAGCGTTTGATAAATAAATAATCCAAGGAGACTTTCTAGAATATATTAATATATAGAATCATATTCTTCTATTTTTTAACATTAGTCTATATGAGTCCTTAAATTGCACCTAAATTTTAAATATGAGAAATTGAGAATTATTAGCCTAGAATTATTGGCAAAGCTATACCATGTGAGTATAAAGTAACACAATGTGTGCTAACCAGACCTTGCTCACAGGCAAATGGAAATAATTATGAGCCATTCAGTCCTCAGACCTGAGTCAGTCTTAAAACTGAGAGAACAGAGCCAGGGATAGAACACTAAATATTACTATCAGCATTTTCTTATGAGTAGAGCTAATGCTTTAAATATAATAATCATGAGTTTTAAAGAGCCATCTGGTAGTATTAATTAACCCAGAGTTTATACCTGATGGTAATTTAAAATTACTAAGCAAAGGACATATAAGTAGAACTTCAAATGCTGTACAGAGAAATAAGAGAAAGAGGAAGAAAATGCAGGTTAATTAAAGAAAGAAAAAAATATAAAAGTCTAATTCATCCTGAAGAATTTATAATTTAAGAGTTTGAGATGGTCTTTCTATGCAGATATCAAAAACTGGCTTCAAGTAATCAAGGAAGGCAAGAACTAAAGCTGACGAACGGGTCTGTCTTCTCAGGCTATGGCTTGGCTGGTTCAAGTGTGAATGAGGACACCTTTTGCATGTTGGGAAATTAGAAATATTATATCTAAGATGAAATAAAAGTAAATTATTTAGTAAAATGACACCTCCACTAAGAAAATATATATATACATATATACATATATATATATATATATATATAGAGAGAGAGAGAGAGAGAGAGAACAGGAAAGGAAAAAGGAAAAGAGGAAGAGAGAGGTCATATTACTGAGTTTTTACATTTCACTTAGGATTTTTACTTTCTCAACAATCTTGAAAATTGTATAATTTGCTTGTTTCACTGTGAAGGAAACAGAAATTCAGAAAGGGTATGTGACTGTCTTAAAGCTATGTAGCTGATTTAATCCCATGAATATATTATACAATAAAATCATAAGGACTTGCTCTAGACAGAAAATAAATCTTTATCATTTATGAAGATTGGAATAAGGGAGAACTGCTAAAGAATTTGATAAATGAAAGAAATAAATATCAAAGCTGTTGACACTTCGTCATTAATGCCCAAGGATGAGGACTTAAAATAAATAGTTATTTGTTTAGCAGAGGACCTTCCTAGTTTTGGGCAGTGTAAAAATAGCTTCAGTGTTTAGGGTGGGAGAGGTGAAGAAGTAGAAAACTCTGCATAATAAAGAAACGGAATTTGAGAGCTTGGAGGAGAGATTTCTGGAGAGAAAGATACACAGTAGCTTAAGAAAATGGAAGTAAAAGTTAGGACTCCCTGGTAGAAGTTACCAGGAAATTTCTGATCGGATTTTAGGATGGTACTATTTAATATTCCATTATATTATATATTATAGTATTATCTATAATTATTTTCTGTTACTCCCAAACTAAACTTTAGTAAAAGTTTATTTTAAAAATAACTTTGTTAGTAAAACTTTGGAGGAATGAAGGAATCTGAAAAATGTTCACACTGGTTTGAGGAAACATTCACAACAATGAGCATCTTATGGGGCAATTGTAATAACAGGTGAGAAGTATGTCAGACTGGACTGACCCAGGTGAAGTGAATCCCTTGGAAACACTGAAATATTAGATAAGACATCCTATAGTTGTGTGGTCAGGGGATTCAAGGCGACATCTTAGAATACTAAAGCAAAGAGTAATCTCAGAAAGCCGAAGGATACAGAGATGTTTGAGCTGCACCCACACAAAAAGGATAACTGCCCTAAGATAATTTCCAAAGAGCTTTGGAAGTGCATTTCTGAAAGATAGGATCAATTTTACCTAGTTCTGGGCAACAGCCTAATTACTGAGAAGGCTGATGCTGTTTCGGATGGTGCCTCACTCAATAGTCTGTGGAACTGAGATTGTGAGGCAACTGTGTTTACAGCAAACATTACATCTCATACATTTAAATTTTTCAGTCAGAAGTCCATAGTATTTCAAAAATGTTTCACAATGTATCATTTCAAAAAGGACTGCAAAAGTGATAACACAGATGTAAAGTTGTATTACTCCTTTTGCAAAGCACACTCTTAAAAATACTGTCTATAAATGTTTCTGAGTATTGCTCATAGAAGTTCCTAGGAAAATGGATTTTGGTCTAGAAACCAAAAATTCTTTTACAGTATACTTTTTCAAGCTTTGTAACTTTTAAATAAATAGGAGAAATTATATTTTAAAAATAAGTTATTTAGCAAAGGAGTGATTTTTTTTTTTTTTTTACTGATGAAGTCTGTCTTTTCAGAACACTGCAGGGTAAACAAACGTCTGATTGATTAATGAGTGATTCAATAAAATCAATACACTCCTATAAGTCACATGAAGTGCAGGCCGAAAGAACAGATGGTTGAGGATATCTGTAGAACCACATTGACAAACTACAGATAAACACCTAATGAAAACTATTATAATAAATTTATATGAGTCGAACATCTGTTCTTTTATAACTAGTACAATAAGTAACAGAACAGTAATGGAATCAATTTTGTCCCCCTAATAATTGTCTCATTGTTTAAATTTTGACATTGACCAGATGTTTAAAGGAGGTCTCATAATTAGTGTGTGTGTACATATATATATATATATACACACACATATATATGTTCACATACATGACTGTACCTTTTATAAAAGCGTACATAAATTAAAAGAATAAGAATAAAAGGTGATGGCCAATTTTTCTCATCTGTATGCATTCAGTTCTATGCTTTATACATATTACTTACAAAGCAATAAGTTTTGTCTTCTTATCACTTTAAAAATATTCCATCTGTCACAGAATCAGCTTTACCACTCTTCACAAGCTCTGTTACCACTTTTCACAAGTCACCACTTGCACAAGTTACCACTTTTCACAAGCTCTTTCAAATAACTTATTAATATATTAATGTACATGAATTTAAAAGTATGCAGAAAGAATGTCTCATTGCAAAGATTGGTGAAAACAATTGAAATCAAAAAAGGAATTTTTATCTGAATGTATTACCATTTTCCATAATAGTACAAATCTAGAAAGGAAGAAGCAATTGGTGTATTCAGAATATTTACTGCATAGTTCATTACGGCTTTTGCATTAGTTATGCCTTATGACACCCATAATCTTATCAAATTTTGCTACTCAGATATTAAACTGCATAGCTATAGTTTACAATTAAGATATTTTCTAAGATAGTTCAGACTAATTAGCATGATTCTAAGAGCTTATCAAAAGTTTTTCTATTTTACTAATATCTAAAATTCAGATAACTTTTTTCACACTGCTAGTAAATTCAAAATAACAAAATAATTTATACATTTTACTTACTAACCCAATAAAATTCAATTGTTTACAAACAAGTGTCAAATTCTGTTTAATAATTTTCTTATCTGTCTTCAAGTAACTAGAGCCAATCTTATAATATTTTGGAAGTACAATTTTGAAAGAGGTATACATAATAATTTTAAAAATTATTTAGAATGTGTAGGCAATTGTTTTTTGTGAAAGTAATATTTTCTAATACTGTTCTATAGAAAGAAAAACCTTCTAAAACCTAAGAGTACATGAAGCAATATTCAAGGTCAAAAATTTGAAAGAAATGTTTTGATGATAAATCACCACCTCTAATTCTATTGATTAGCCATTTTTTAATACTACAAATTTCATACAAAGACTATGAGACCACACTATAATAAATAAAGGGAACATGGAGATTGATTTTTAATCCACTGAACCCAAACATATTTTCTCCTGAAATATGAGACAAAAAAGAAAAATATATCCAAAATATTTCTATTCAGTTGGTATGAACCTATAGCATAAAAAAGGGAGAAAAACTAGAAAGCTACTTTCTATGTAAAATGAATACTTAAGTATCCTGAAAATTAAATCAGTTATTTTAAATTAGCATATCTGTTATTTTTCAAGATGCCATAGTTTTTTCTGAATTTTTAAAGACAAAATAAATTATACTTAGTTACAGTTATTTTAACTCTATAGTTACAACATATTGTTGTTTACTCTTATGCAAATGAGGGAAACTTTGTATAGCTTAGCTAAACTTGAAAAGCAATCATTTAATTAACAAAATTCTATATTTAAAATTTTTGGAAAAATATAGGTTTTGTATATAATGAAAAACAAAATCCCAAGATATCTTTTTCTCAAATTTTTCAATCTTACAAAATACTTATTGTTCCAAATTCACAAATAATACTTTAAAAGAGCTTGTAATTTTAAAATATTCATTTATTACCCTGCTAATAATCTGAGAGCTCTGTCCAGATATAAAAAACATATATTACAATAATATTAACTCTTCGAGAAGTGGAAGGAACATTTTTGATGATTTAACAATATAAAAGAAGGAAATCAAGCAATTTAGAGTGATAAATACTTTAGCTTCTTGTTGCTTTGTATCTTTCTGTTTGTCTGATTAAAGCTTTACAAAGCTAACCAATCATATGAATAAGCAAAATGGGTATGACTGATGTCAATACAACAGGCATGAATAAAACAAAGCATCAGTGATTATGTTCATGGAGCTATTATGAGGCTCATATAAGATAATGTATGTGAATATATTTAGAAAACAGTGAAGCAGCACATAAATGTAAGGTGTTATTATGGTTATTATATGCTTCTGACTGTACACCAGAAAAATGGCAGCCAAGTGTATTGTGAAGATGCATTCTTAGAAGATCATGAACATAATACCCTAAAAGCTGATTCACAGGTGTCTTTTGTATGTGAAACACTAGGCAAAATGAGCAATTTGAAAAAATACCTTTGATAAAACTAACAGACATTCCAGAAACTCTCTCATTGGAGAGAACATGTGTCTTTATTTTGTGAGAGTATAATGGGAATTTTTAAATGTATTTTTTAAATACTTTCATAGAATTACAAGAGTCTAAGATAGGTAATCAAAAATCTGGGATCTGATCCTAGTTTTACTTCCATTTTACCACATGTTTACAAAAATATTTAATCTCTTAGACCTCAGTTATTATACATGTGTTTTAAATGGCTTTTCACAAGCCTAGGTAGAATAAAACATTTGAGCACTTCTCATTCATCCTGGTATAAAATATATTTGTTAAATATAATATAAATGGTAAAAATAATATTTGAAAATCCCCCCACTCTTAATAGCCTGTTATGAATCAATTTTACATTAGCACATATTCAGCAATATTTTTGGTGAATGATCTTCACTTGCTCACACAAGGCATTACTCACTACAACTTTTCTCCTAACTATTTCTGGAAGTCTTTCTAGGCTTCTTGATTGGCAGTAATGTAAATGCATAGATCTGAATGCCCATGAGCTTTCAATAACCACTTTCCTTTGTTCCTCTGGCCAGGGCACTCTCTTGTGCCTCACAGCATCTTTTTACAAACTCCATTTTTCCAAGCCATTGACTCAACCGCATCCCATTTCACTTTTAGCAGATGACATTTTGTTCTACTTTGCAAAGAAAATAGAAACAGAAGTGTGATTACAGTTAACAATATTGTATGCTGCATTTCCAAATAGCTACAAGAGAGGATTTTGAATGTTCTCAACACAAAGAAATAATGAATGTTTAAAATGATGGAAATGCTAAACGCCCTGATTTATCAGTGATCATTGATTTATTGCATACGAATTAGATCATTACACAATGTATATATGTATCAAAACATCTCATGGTATCCCTTAAATATATACAATTATTATGTGTTAATTTTTAAAAGAAAATATAAACCAATAATGCTTTCCTTTTCTTGAACTGTACTTTTTCTTTTGACTTAAAGTATTTGTCCCTCTTAATAAGTCTGATCATTCTATCCATACTCTATTGAGTGTTTCTTGAATTATCTTTAAAGAACCAGATTTGTTTTAAAATTCCGAATTCATTAAGTGCCTACAGTTTTTAAAAATATTCGACAAGTGAATAACTAGAAAAATAAAACAAGCAAAATTAAAATACGAGTATATTTTTATTAAACTTAATTGGTATCAGGTGACTGTCAAATTACTACAAAAGTTTCCAAATGCTTATTCTCAATTTCTGTACATCACCTCACAAATCAGCAACAAACAGCTGATGAACCAATACAAGCTCTTGGATCTAAATTGAGTAGCATTTATGAGTGTGTAACATCTCTAATCTTTTCTGGGACATTGGCGTATCAATTATCTCCTCTTCCACATCTTTCTCCTCCTCTTTTGGCTTCCTCACTAGCATTTAAGCATGCTTTTGCTTCTCCCTTTGAGCTACCATTGTATACTTCAGCTCCACTTTTCATCAAACAGTCTAGAAAAGTGATCTAGAAAAGTCAGACTGCCTTCTCACTCCATTCCCCAGCTCACTCCTCCCTGGCTTCCATCTCAATTGTGCTACTGGAGTTATTCCTGCCAAACTCACAAATAACCAGGGATCATTTTACCCCTTGTGAGACATTTGGCAATGGCTGAGGAAATTTTGTTTGTCACCACTAAGGGTTGTAATAAGTATCTAGTAAATAGAGGCCAGGGATGCTGCTATACATCCCACAATGGGCAGAACAACCCTTTAGAATAAAGAATTATCCAGCCCAAAATGTGCTGGCATTGAGAATCCTTATTTTAAAAGCAAGCTACATGTATTAATACTTATATAACCTGAATGTCTCCTAGTGTGTGACACTATCAAATTGTCTCTAACTTCAAGTTCAGAAGCCTAAGTGGCAGCATCCAGTTGACTAAGTTCATGTCATGCACTTGGACTCTGCTTAACAAGCAACTGGAAGCTTTGCTCCTGTGTTTCCTTTTTATCTTGAGGTTCTCCTTTGACTGGTATTCAGATGATGGGTAAACAAAAATGATGACGGTCAACTATAATGTCCCAAACCAAATATGTATATTCCCAAACTCCAATACCAAACTCAATAAAATGATCCAAAATCAATTGTTCACACCAAAGCTGAGTCTTTTTCTTTGATTCTTCCTCTCCTTCATCCCCAACATCTAATCACTAAGTCATGCACACTGTACTTGCTATTATCTCAAATCTATTCATTTCTCTTCATCCCAATCCCAACATTATTATTTATAGAAAAGCGGAAGAAACAGGCTTCAAAAATGGGCAGAAATCCAAGGGCCTCTGCATCTAGAATGAATGGCCCAAAGAAGTGGGAGATGGTTTAGAATTCATTCCAGCACTGACAGTAGCAGCAGTGGCTCCCAGCTTCTCATGGCTATGGTGCTGGGTTATCCAGTCTCAGTGTGACTCTTTCTGTGACATGAGTTTTTATGGATTGTCATTTTGCTCTCATACTATTATTAAATTCTATTATTATTCTAATTCCTTAGAATTATTATTGTATAGAATACAATAATTGTATAGAATAGTATAGAATTATTCTAATTCATACTATTATTATTCTAATTCCTTAGCCCTATCTTTTTCCAATTCATCCTCAAGACTGCATTCAGAGTTGACTTTCTAAAACACAAATCTAGCCAAATCATTGCCTTCATTGAAACCATTCGATGACCCCATGACTCTCTTGTGATGAAGGACAACCTCCATATTAAGGTTTGTCCATCTTTGTGATCCAGCACTTGGCAACTTCTCTATTCTCATCTTTAACTACTTTTATACCTCCACCAGCAGGACATCACACTATTACTTTCCCATCAAGACTTTTAATGGTTTTAGCTTTCCTTTTTCCTCTTACCAGTAATTTTTTGTATCAGGCATTCTCTTTATCTGGAATCCTACTCAAGAGTTTGTCATTTGATAATAGGACTTTAACTAACTAGTATTTGACTTTTTAAATATAAATTATTTCTCTCACCTTTTTTAGTGGTTGCTTAAGCAATGGAAATTATTTTCTCACAGTTCTGGAGGATAGAAATCTAAGATCAAGGTGTTAGTAGGTTTGATTTCTTCAGAGGCTTCCATTCGTGGCTTGTACATGACCACCTTCTTGCTGTGTCTTCACATGATCTTTCCCCGTGTCCTTATATTCCCTTCTCTTCCAAAGACACATAATAATTTATGTTGATACTAACATTATATTAATCTTAAACTTATTGGATATTACAAGAGAAGCAGCTACAGAAAGTTCTTATTCTTAGGATATATATGAACATGTTGAAATGCTAAATGTTTAAGGGTATCGAGTCATAATAGCTGCAACTTCCTCTCAAATGGTGCAGCAATTAAAAAAAGTATATGGACCAAGAGTGCAAACATGACAAAATAATAATGAATAAATCTAAATAATGAACATAAGACATTTCTCATAATCCTGCAACTTTTCTATATGTTTGAAAGTTTCAAAATAAGATGCCGAAAGGAGGAAACCTCATCTCATTCCCAAGAACCCTGACTTAAAATCTATGATACTAGGTCCGTCTTTTTTTCACCTTTATTATGATATCATTGATAAATATATGCTGTGTATATTTAAGGTGTGCAGCATTCATCTCATAGGCCTATCCCACACTCTTTATATAAATTATTTATGTAAATGGACATCAGTCTTCAGTTTACACTGAATCAGGACCACTTCTAAGAAAGAATATATAAAATTGTATTCTTGCTCATATTTTTTGATTTTTATAAAATTTCCTCAATAGGAAGAATCAGAAATATATCCCCAGTTGAGTAGAGATTAAAATGTAGGTTCAGCAAATACAAGCAAAAACATTTTCACATCTCTTGCATATACTAAACTTCTGCTTCCATTTTTCAGAATCACTTACATTGGTAGAACAGACTCATACCAGAATATGTAGGTCCTTGACCAAAATACAAAAATGTTACTGATATGTTGGCTCTTGAAAATGATCTATGAAAAACTGTTTAATAAGATAAAAATGAATGGGAATGTTTTCAGCAGTATACACCAAATGAATAAAAAAATCATATTTTATGATATTAATATTTCAGAAAATCACTCCCATGTCACTTCTTCCAGAATTTTCACTAACTCTATATCCTTAAATTAAAAAAAGATGAAAGTGAGAAATTGAGAAATTGTGATCATTATCTATCATCTGGCTTCAGTATTTAATTTATAATGTACAAAACTCTGTTCTGTTTTAAAGTGACCATTTATAAAATTTTAGTCCTAAGTTTTCAGAAAAAAGAAGTGATAACTTTGGACACTTAACTGTTGTTTGCAAATATTGCTACCTTTCACAAGTGCTAGAAGGAAAACTATTTCCACAAAAAATGTAAATTAACAGTTCATCTTTTCACCCATAGTGGCATATCAAATTATGCAAGGCTGGTATATCATTTGTCAAGGCACATTCAATGACCACATTGAGGAAAGACACTTGGATGTTCAAACTCAAGCAAATGTATTCCCATACTCTAGCGATCATTTTTACCTGTTCTGTCTGCTTACACATGTTGCAGGATTGCTATTCGCCATCTGTTTCTATGACTTTGTGTCTAATTTTCACATTATTCTAATTGTCCTGGAAATTGCTGAACTATTAGACTTATAGTTCTAACTCCTGTACAATTTGGGACATTTTTGAGTCAGGAACCAATTTTCAGTGAATATTTTCCCTTTTCATTTTGTGCACTACCTTTGTTTTTTTTAAAACTTTTTCCAGCTAAGTTTCATCTTCATTAATTCTCATGCTATCTCAACAGCAGAGAAGCATGTTTCAGATGTTTTATGTAAAGAGAGAGACTAGTACTCTTATCTATTAAAAATCATTTTGGGGCCAGGCTCAGTGGCTCAGCCTGTAATCCCAGCACTTTGGGAGGCCGAGGTGAGTGGATTGCCTGAGCCTGCGGGTTTGGGACCAATCCAGGCAAATTGGCGAGACCTCATCTCTACAATAAATCAAAAATTAGCCGGGCATGATTGTGCGTGCCTGTGGTTCCGGCTATGTGGAAGACTGAGGCAGAAGGATCACTGGAGCTCAACAGGTCAATGCTAGGGTGGCTGTGAGCATGCCACTGCACTCCAGTCTGGGCAACAGAGTGAGACTTCAACTCTAAAAAAAAAAAAAAAAATTTTGTATTTATAAACCAAAGTCATCTGTCATCTGTCTTTCCTTTCTTCCCTCCCCTTCCTTTTTTCCTAACTTATTTTCTTCCTTTCTCTCTCCCTCCTGCCCTCCCTCCTTCTCTCCCTCTCTTCCTTTTTCTATCTCTCACTTTCTCTATCTTGCTCTCTCTCTTTCTTTCTCTCTCTTTTTCTTTCTTTTTTCTTTGTTTCTTTGGTTTTTCTTTAGTGTGGGAATTTGTTTTCCAATTAAATTATAAATATATATTTTCTTACTATATTAATTATTTCATATGTCTATGATCAAATCTAAACCAACTTTATTGTTCACTTGTGATTTATTGGCAAATATTATATATACATATATACATATATTTATACAATTTAATAATATGTAATATATAACATAAATATGCATATATTTTATATATTAATTATAATATATTAAATACATATATTAATATATGCATGTATTTGTATATGTATATTTATATGTTTTTTCTTTTTTTTTTAATTTTATAATCAGTATTTTTTATTATCGTTTTGTAAAAAAAAAAACTGACTATCTGTTGAGAGTTGTTTTCTTTGTTATTCAATTTCCCCCATCTAATTTTTTTTTTTTTTTTTTTTTTTGAGTTGGAGTCTCACTCTGTCGCCCAGACTGGAGTGCAGTGGCCGCTCTCAGCCACTGCAGCCTCGACCTGCCGGGCTCCGGCGATCCTTCCGCCTCAGCCTTCCGAGTAGCCGGAATTACAGGCATGCGCTACCACGGCCGGCTGATTTATAGATTTATTGTAGAGATGAGGTCTCGCTGCCAAGGCGGGTCTCGAACCCTCAGGTTCAGGCAATTCACTCACCTCAGCCTCCCAAAGGCGCGGGGTTACAGGCTGAACCACCGAACGTGGCTCCCCCGTCTAATTTTTATTAATATATTATTTGTTTTGAAATCTCTAATTTAACAATTCAGGAAACAAACTATAAGAAAGTTTTATATGGGTGAAGTATTTTTCATGTGACATAGCATCTTCATCTCTTTAATCCATTCTCACAAGTGATTGCTGTGTTGTACCTATGTTTTTTGGAAGAATTCAAAGTTACTTTGTATGATACCCCAAGCACTCCCATATTTGTATCTTTACCAAAATGCGTGTTGTTTTTTTAATGCTTGACTTTAGGAAGATTTGACATGGCTTCCAATTTATTCTTGTTAGTAAATTTTTTATATATTTATTTTAAGCTATAATCGCCTTCTAGGCTCAAGACAAAAACTTAAGCACTATATGTGATTCCTCTTTTTCCTGCAACACCTCAGAACAAATTGTCTCCTCAAACTTCAAAATATACCCCACATCTTAAAGTTACTTACTACCTCTGCTAACTGCTCCCCAATCCAATTCATTATCTTATCTCATCTGAATCACTAGAGTAATTCAGTATAGTCTCGCTGCTTCCATTCTTATTCTCCTGTATCTATTCTCAACACAGCAGCCAGACAGATCTTTGTACATCTTCATTCCTGTGCTAAAATCAACCAATGGCTTCTCACCTAACTTGGAATAAAATGAGAACTCTACAAGGAGCAGAAAGTCCTATTTAACATGACTCTTAGCTACCTTTGTTCTCAACTTTCACAAACACTCCCTCCCATAAGTGCTTCGATCACACTAGCCTTTTGGCTTTTCCATAAACATGCCAAGTTCCTGCCTGCCTCAGAGCCTTTCCCTGAGTGTTCCCTCTGTTTGGCATGACCCTTCACTGATTCTCACAGGGATCCTCTTCACCTGTGTCATATGTAAGTTATGTGTCCTACCCCAAACCATTCTCCTATCCCTTTATCTTGCTCTATTTTCCATGCAGTCTTTGTAATTACCTGAAAATATATTGTATGCTTCTTTTTGCCTTATTTATTACCCATCTTCTTTTTTAGAAGGTAACCTTTTTTAGAGAAAGAACTTTTTTCTGTCCCTGATATAGTTTGGATGTTTGCCCCCTACAGATCTTATGTAGAAATGTTCGAAGTGGGGCCTAGTGGGAAGTGATTGTGTCAATGGCTTGGTGCCATTCTCTTAGTAATGAGTGAAACAAGTCACTTCCAATCACTTTTTACAGGTACCCAATAGTACCTGATATGTGGTATATAATGATTGGGTGCAAAATAAATATCACGTGAGGTAGATGTTATTATTCTTATTTTTCATCGATTCATCTATAGAATCCAAATCTCAAAAAGGTAAAGGAACTAACCTGGTATTAGGCTGCTAGTTACTGACAGCAACCAGCTCAGAATCTGGGCACTTGGTGGCACGGTTTACTAGCCAGAGTAGTGTATTTCTTCACAAACATTCTGCAGCTCTTGTCATGTGTTTACTCTTTCTACAATATGAAGAAGGAAAGAACTTAATTCTGACCCCTATGGCAGCCCACTGGACACTGTAAATTATGAACATAGCCTGGTTTCTTAGTCTCAATATTGTACTATACATTTTTCATGTCCTTGTCATCAAAGAATTACAGAGTGTGTTCTAGATGTGATTAACTCATTAATCTTCACAAAACCTAGGCAAGGTAAGTAAAATTAATTATCCTTGTTTTACACCCCAAGAACTGAGATTCACAGGAATTATTAGGTGTCCTCAAGGTCATATGGTAAGTTTAGAACAAGAACTCACAGAGTTGTTTCCACATGTTTATTAGAGAAGTTTTTAGCCTATGTAATGACATGCAATTTAAACAAATAGTGACTATGTTATTTATAAAAATCACTATGAATTGTTATTAAAAATCAAAAAATAAGCTTAAAATATGTCATTCATTTGATTAATCTTATGAAAGAGATGCACAATGGGACTTGATATTTTCTATAGACTCTTTCAATCCTGTGTTTCCCAGATATACTCTGAGTATTTGTTGCATCATGCCAGTTAAATGTTTTCTTTAATCTTATTTCTAAACATGATGTCAATAAAGTAACAGACAGATATTGATATGAATTGTTATGGAAGCACAATAACATTGGTGAGACAGTGCAGTCCAGGATTTTTCATCACTCAGTTCCAGGTCCATATCCCATCTCTATCACATCTTAGCATTGTCTCTATTTTTTTTCCCAACTATATTAAACTTCTGAAAGTTTTCGCTTTCAGTATTTGAAATCTTCTAATCTCAGTTTCTTCATCTGGTAAGTATGGGCTGTAATAATATTAATGAAAGTATTCTTTGGAGTCCCATAGAAAGCCTGCAATAGAAAGCAAGCCGATGCTCACAGATAAAGTGATTGAAAGTGGCTTGTTTACAAGGAAGCTGAACACTTCCTCATACTTGTCTTCCCAGAAAGGCTGCCTTTCAAAACATTTTTTTTGTAAATAGTGAAATCTAAAATTATATTCTATGTCAAATAATCACAGCTTCTTCCTTTAATAATAATAGTAATATAATAAAAGTGCAATAGTGTCACTACTGAGCTCTGAGTTTATTGCATGAAATGGAGAGTACTGTGGAGGTGACTGGAGTTGAAACATGTAAGACTAAAAACAAAATTTTAAATAAATGAATTCCAGGTTTATTGGGGGGGATTTTTCCTCATACAGTCAGGCAGGACTCAATACTGGCTATAATATTCACCATGTATTTCAAGTAACCACCGTTGTGTCACAGTTTTTATGTTTGTTTGTTTTAAGACAGGATCACCCAGGCTGAAATGTAATGGCACTATCATGGCTCACTGCAATATCCAACTCCTGGGCTTAAGTGATGTTCCTGCTAAGACTACAAGTCTCACCACAATGCCTAGTTATTTTTTGTTTTGTTTTGTCTTTGTTTGTTTATTGTAGTGACGAGATCTTGTTATGTTACCCAGGTTGGTCTCAAACTTTTAGGCTCAAGGGATTCTCTTACTTCTACCTTCCAAAGTACTGGTGCATTACAGCCGTTAGCCACTGTACCCAGCCATATCATGGTATTAAACCCATTTTTAGTCATATTAAATTTGTTTTGTAATTTTGAGTGACTTTTTTTCATCACTTTTGAACTTCTGGAAGTTTTCACTTTGGATATCAACGTTCTTGGGGTTGGTTTAGTTGCTGAACAGAAACCAACTCAAGGTAGATTGGGGGAAAGATCTAGGAAAATCTCCAAGGTCCCAAATGTGGAAGGTCATGTGAAATCTCACTAGAACTGAAGCACCATCAGGCCGCTACACTCTTTCACGTCACATGGAATCTCATTTCTGCTCACATGCGCATGGATGTGAATGCTGTGTTTGCAGATTCCATTTACTTCTGTGAATTCCAGCTTCCTCAGCAAAGCATTCAGTGTTTCCTTCTCCATCACTGTACTTTCCTTTTTTTCTTTGAAATTTCTTTTTTATTTTATTTAATTTTTTTATTTTAAAGATGTGAGGTACAATTCAGGGTTAGGTATAGAAATGTTCGTTATACAGGCACCTTTGTTGATGAAGCATGCCCCTCCTCTCCTGGCAGTTTCCCACTACTGCCAATCCTTTCTTATAATATTATGACTATTGTTCAAGGTTCACTTATGAGTGATAACATGTGATACTCAGTTATTTGTTTCTGCAATAGATCACTCAGTATTATAGATTCTAAGTCCATCCAAGTTGCAGGAAAGTTAATAATTTTGTCCTTCTTTATGACTGTGTAATATTCTATCATGTATATGTACCACATTTTTTTACCCAGTCCTCTTTTGATGGACAGCATGGTTGGTTCCATGTTTTTGCTACCTAACTGCAGTCAGGATAGCCATCATCAATAACTCAAAAAACAACAGATGCTGGAGAGGATGCAGGAAAAAGGGAATACTTCTACACTGTTGGTGGGAGTGTAAACTAGTACATCCGCTCGCTGTGTCAAACAGTTTGGCGGTTCCTAAAATATCTAAAAATTGACCTTCCATATGATCCTGCAATCCCCCTACTGGGAATATACCCAAAAGAACTCAAATCACTCTATGAAAAAGTTGTCTGCACATGCATGTTTATTGCAGCATTAATCAGTGTACTTTTCAAGTACTTTGTGTTGCTGGATTATCTAATCTGTCCTGACCTCATCACGGTCCCTTTGAATTGATTCAATATCTGGAGGTTACTTCTAAAATCTTGAAAACTGCTATGGACTTTTGCATCTCCCAAAATGTGTATGTTGAAGCCCTGATTCCTAATGTGACGGCATTAGGAGATGGGGCCTTTGGAAGGCAATTAAGTTTAGAAAAGGTCTAATCATGAGGATTACATTAGTGTGTTGTGTTGCTATAAAAAAATACCTAAGGCTGGACAATTTATATGAAAAAGAAGTTTATTTGGCTCATGGTAAGATCAGGAATCATTTACTGGTGGCAGAAGGCCAAGAGTGAGCAGGTGTATCACATAGCGAGAAAGAGCAAGAGAGAGAAAAACATAAGTGCCAGGCTCTTTTAAACAACCAACTCTAATAAACTAACAGAACAAGCACTCACTTTACTGGGAGAATGGTACCAACCCATCCATGAGGGATCTGCCCCCATAATCTAATCACTTACCACTAGGCCCCACCTCCAAAACTGGGGATCACATTTCAACATGAGATTTGGAAGGGACAATAATCCAAACTATATCAAGGATGGACCACTCCCCATGGTGGGATTTATGCCCTTATAAGGATATGGAGGGACCAGAGCTCTTTCCCTTCATTATGTGAGTATACAGCGAGAACCAGGAGGAGAGCTCTCACCAAGTACTTCACTCTGCTGGCAGGCTGATCTTGGACTTCTAGCCTCCCAAACCATGAGAAATAAATGTTTATTGTTTAAGCCACTTAGTCTATGAGATTCTGTTATAACAGCCCTAACTAAGACATATATAATCTGATTGGATTTTTTTGTTTGTTTGCCTGTTTCTTACAGGACCATTGTTGACCTTCTTGATAAATGCCTGGTTTCTCCAGTTTTTGCAGTTCTAAAAGAGATCAATTGATGGCTTGATATCAATCCTGCAAATATACACTGAGAAATTTTACATGTCACATTCTGCATGGTCCTATGCAAGAGCAGGGGTTTTAAAAACTACTGCCAGTTATCTAGGTTATGCAATGGGAACTGGATGAAATGTAAATGATGATGTATTAGTCAGATATTTTTAAACAAATGGGTCACTGGTTTTACTTACTATTGAAAAAGCCATGAATTGGCATCCTCTTTGGGTTCCCTCCCACTGTGGAAGATTTTCTGTCCTTTCAATAAATCCTGCTTTCGAAAGAAAGAAAGAAAGAAAGAAAGAAAGAAAGAAAGAAAGAAAGAAAGAAAGAAAGAAAGAAAGAAAGAAAGAAAGAAAGAGGAAAAAGAAAATGTCATTAACTGCTCAAATGATTGATGAAAAAATCTCAAGATAATATCTTTCAGAATTGAGGGTCAGCCCTAAGTCCACTGACTGATGTCCTTATAAGGGAAAGGAAAAGGAAGTTCAAGATACAGAGATATATGGGGAGAAAACCACATGAAGAGATATATGGGGAGAAAACCATATGAGGCAGAAATTGGAGTCATACAGCTACAAGTGAAGGAACACCAGGAGCCACCAGAGTTGTTCCGAACAGAGAATTACCTCATAATTATGGACTTTGAAAAAAATGTGGCCTTTGATTCTGAACTTCTGGCTTCTAGAACTGTGAGAGAATAAATTACCTGTTGCTTTAAGTCACCAATTTTGTGATAATTTGTTGTGGCTACCACAGGAAACTAACACAATGGTCATTTGAGCCACAAACATTGTAATTATCTCCCATCATGCTGAGAAAATAATCAGTGAACTAAACACACCTTGAATTATAAAAAGTAATATATATTTAATTATACATACATACATACATAAGCATATAAGGCTATGTAAAGCTATATATGTGCAACAAATAATTATCTTAAAAAGTAATAACAAATGATCCCCATTTGTTTGAGCTGTTGACATCATGTATATCAGTGCTGTGCTAACTCTACTGTGTAGTGACTTGTGGAGCTTTTTAAAAATACATATTCTTTGGGATCCTGTTCAGAGCCATTAAATAAGATTTTTTAGGGGTTGAGTTTAGGCACAGATACTTTTATTCTCCACAAGTAGCAGCTGAAAACCATGCTTGAGTTACTGTACAAAGTTCTAAAAATGCTAAGCATCATTTTTATATATATTTTATAAAATGCATATTATTTTCCAGAAACAATTAAATGTAATAAAAGTAACTCATAATATGAAGTTTCCTGAGAGAATATTCAGAGAGTGGGCTATCTTTTAGAGACTTGATTTATATTTACACAAAACAAAAACCTTTTATTGGTGCACATCTGAAGCAAGATCATAAAAACTTCTAACTAACCCTTGTTAAATAACTGACTTGCAATTATAGATCAGATTGTACTCTCCAAAGAAAAACATCATCTTTTGTTTTATGCTTGCCAGACTCAATATCATCCAGAGTGCATGCTCTTATTTCTATTTCAATTAGAAGTGTTATCCCCCAAGTAAACTCCCTCACCCTTTCAAATGTCTTTAGTCAAGTAGAAGAAAGACAACTAAAAGGGAAAAAAAAGTAATTAAAGAAAGAAAGAAAAGAGATACATAAAATTCTAACCACCTGGTGAGGTCCCACCACAGATGGACTGTGAGACATTGGGCCAGTCAACCCTCATCCTTAGCCTGAGTTTCCAAGTCTGTAAAATGGAAGCCTGCACTAGTGATTTGTGCAAACCTTCCACAATTGACGTGTGATCTCGAGAGAGATCTGCATGCATTCTAACAACCAGGGGGAAAGCTTGGAATAGAAACTCACTTCAGTATTTTTTAAGAAGAGTCTTGAGGCAGAACTTAAGATAGCCACTGGACAGGTCGGACTCTGAGAGTCTCTGCAATAGCAAATGTCCAGAAAGACTCTGCATGAGTAGGCATGTGCTAGTGGGAGAGTGAAAGTTCATCTGAGGGGAGACCCGGGTTCATGCACCTGGGGCCCCCCTCTGAGGGCAACTGCAAGCCCCCACTGCCCTGAGACTGGAGCACAGTACACAGTACACAGAGATCATGCTCAAAATAGTCTGCTGCTTGTGGGATTCTCCTGAGAAAAGCCTGCCAAATCCAGCTAATTTTCATCACTTGATGCCTGACCCATACCATCACCTGCTATAGCAGATCAGCTGAAATCCCGGATCTGATCAGTGGAGAGAAAGGATCTGGGAGAGCTGGAGAGGAGCCCCATGTCTGGTGAGGAGACACTGACCACAGCCATTTTCTCTGTCCTAGGACCAGGCAGAGATCTGCGTTGCCCCGCCCAGCTCCACTCAATTCTGCCCAGCATCCAACATGGGACCTAAGGTAATCTCATCAAACTGGAGAGACAGAAACCCCTCCCCCATGCTGGATCAGTCACAGGTCAGATCTGAGTGGCAGACTGACAAGCAGCAAGCTGGGTGGCTCCAGATCTGATCCACCCTCCTCTCTCAGTAGGCCTGGGGCATCTGACACAAGCTGTGAGCACATCAGCCTGTGCTGAGAGTAACTCTGTCAGCCTGTGCTGAGAGCTAGAGATCAGAACTGAAAGACTGACCAAGAAAATAGAGAAAAAAACCAAATAAACACAATCAGAAACACAAAAGATGAGGTTACAACTGACCCTGAATAAATACAAAAGATTATTAGAGACTACTAAGTACACTTATATGGAAACAAACTTGAAAACCTAAAGGAAATTGAAGACTTTCTGACATCATACAACCTTCCCAGGTTGAAACAAGAATAAATTGAGACCCTAAATAGACCAATAACAATCAAGGAAATTGACTATGTCATAAGATAACTGCCTACAGAAAAAAACCCTGAACCAGATGGCTTTCCAGCAAAATTCTACAAAATATATAAAGAGGAACTGATACCAATCCTATTGAAAGTATTCCAGGTGATTGAGAAAGATGGAACTCTCCCTAAATCATTTTATGAAGCTAACATCACATTGATACCCAAACCAGGTAAAGACTCAACAAAGAAAGAGAACTACAGGTCACCTTGATGAACATAGGTGCTAAAATTCTCAACAAGATCCTAGCAAATCGGACTCAGCAACACATGTCAAAAATCATCCACCACAACTAAGTAGGCTTCATCCCTAGGATGCAAGGCTGGTTCAACATTCGTAAGACCATAAATGTAATTAAATACAACAACAAATGCAAAACCAAAAACCACATGATTATATCATTAGATGCAGAAAGAGTGTTTGATATAATCCAGCAACACTTCTTGATAAGAACCCTCAAACATCTAGGCATAGATGGAACATACCTCAAAATAGTCAGAGCCATCTAAGAAAAATCTACAGCCAGCATAATGCTAAACAGACAGAAATTGGAACCATTTCCCCTGAAAACTGGAACAAGACAAGGATGCCCATTGTCAACACTCCTGTTTAACATAGTTTTAGAAGTTCTAGCTAGAGCAGAGAAGAGAAGACTATCAGATATATCCAAAAAGAAAAGAGGAAGTTTAATTATCCCTCTTTGCAAGCGACATTATTCTATACCTCAAAAACCCAAGAGAATCTGTCAAAAACCTCCTTTCACTGATAAAGGACTTTGGCAAAGTCTTAAGGTATAAAATAAATGTACAAAAGACAATTGCCATTTCTATACACCAATAATAAATAAACAGAAACCCAAATAAAAAGCACAATTCCATTCACAATAGTCACAAAAAAAAAAAAAATGAAATACCTTGGTGTCTTCCTAACCAGAGACATGAAAGAACTTTACAATGAAAACTACAAAACACTGCTCGAAGAAATCAAAGATGACATGAACAAGTGGAAAAATATCCCACGCTCATGGACTGGAAGAATCAACATTGTTAAGATGTCCATTCTATCTAAGGGAATCTACAGATTTAACACAATATCCATCAAATTACCAGGAACATTCTTCTCAGACCTAGAAACAACAATACAGGAATTTATATGGAAACATAAATGACCACAGATAGCCAAAACAATCCTCAGGGAAAAAAACAAAAAACAAAAAACATGCAAGCAGTATCACACTCCCAGACTTTAAACTTTATTATAAAGCTACAATAATCAAAACAGCCTGGTATTGGTTCAAGAGCAGGCATATAGACCAATGGAATAGAATTGAGATTCCAGAAGTAAAACCTTAATTTCTCAACCAACTCATCTTCGACAAAGACCCACAACCAACCCCTAGGGAGATGAGAACCTGTTCGTTAATTGGTGCTGGGAAAACTGGTTGACCACATGCAGAAGACTGAAACAGAACCCTTACATATCCCCATACACAAAAATCAACTCTAAATGAATCAGAAACCTAAACATAAAACCTCAAACTATAAGAACCTTAGAAAATGCAGGAGACACTCTTATGGAAATTGGAACTGGTAACCAATTCCTGATCAAAACCCTAAGAGATAAGATAGCCAAGTGGGACCTTGTCAAGCTGTCAAGCTTCTGCAAAGCCAAAGAAACCCTCAAGAGAGCATGGAGACACCCCACAGACTGGGAAAAATATTTGCCAACTCTATGTCTGGCATCTAGGCCTAACATCTAGGATCACAAGAAACTCAAATGTGTTGAAAAGAAAAAAAACAAGCAATCCTATTACAAAGTGGACAGAACACATGAATAAACAGTTCTCAAAAAAAGACATATGAGCAGCCAACAGATACATGAAAAAATGCTCAGCCTCACTAGTCATCAAAGAAATGCAAATTAAATCTACACTGAGATACCACCTGAATCCAGTCAGAATGGCCATCATCAATAACTCAAAAAATAACAGATGCTGGAGAGGATGTGGAGAAAAGGGAACGCTTCTACACTGTTGGTGGGAATATAAACTAGTACAGCTTCTGTGGAAAACAGTGTGGTGATTCCTAAAAGTTCCCAAAACTGATCTTCCTACTGGGAATATACCTGGAAGAACTCAAACCACTCTATAAAAAAGATACCTGCACATGTATGTTTATTGTAGCATTCTTCACAATAGCAAGAACATGAAACCAACTGTTCTGCCCATCAAAAGAGGACTGGTCAAAAAAATGTGGTACATATACACAATGGAATATTATGCAGACATGAAGAAGAAGAAAATCATGAACTTCGCAGCAACCTGGATGGGCTTGGAGTCTATAATATTGAATGATCTTTCACAGAAAAAAAAATTGAGTATTACAAGTTCTCACTCATAAGTTAACCTTGAACAACTATTGTAACACTATAAGAAAAGGATTGACAGTAGCGGGAAACTGCGGAAGCATGGGGTGGGGGCAAGGAGGTGGGATTGGCAGTAGTGGGAAACTGCCTGGGAGGGAAGGCACACCTCATCAACAAGTGTACCTGCACAATAAATATTTGTATACCCAAGCCTGAATTTTTCCCCACAATTTTAAAATAAAAAATTTAAAGGAGAGCCGGGCTCAGTGGCTCAGCCTGTAATCCCACACCTTTGGGAGACTGAGGTGAGTGGATTGCCTGAGCCTGCGGGTTCAAGACCCGCCTGGGCAACTTGGTGAGACCTCATCTCTACAATAAATCAAAAAATTAGCCGAGTGTGGTAGCGCACCTGTCATTTCAGCTACTTGGAAGACTGAGGGGGAAGGATCGCTGAAGCCTAGCAGGTCGAGGCTGCAGTGACCGGGAGCGGCCACTGCATGCCAGTCTGGGCACAGAGTGAGACTTCAACTCAAAAAAAAAAAAAAAAAAAAATTAAAGGAGAAAAAACATCCTAACATCCTAACCACTTGTGTAGTTAAAAGTAACTCTTGTAGATTATTTAAAAATCTCCTGAGAGTATAAAAATAGAAAAATAATTCATTTTGTTGAATATAGCCAATAATTAAGCAAATACAACAACAACCAGAATGAAGCAAAAAATAATCACTGACCAATGACTAAAATCTGTGAACCTGGAGCATGGCCAGATAGTGGCATATTAGATATGGTGTAATTAGATCAAATTCTGAAGTAATTCTTTAAATAATCATGGTGTTTTCAAATTTTAATTAAGAGAATAAAACTCTGACTCAAATACACAGGCATTACAGTAGAATTACTAACATTTCTTTGGGAATTTAATATGACCTGACTTATTGTCTTCCCTCTAATATGAGACCCAAACAGTGACAATAATGAACAGTGGCCCAGTTCCTCAATTTATAAAGTATACCAGATTGCTAAGCAAAAGAATTAAATTGAGGACTCTTAGCTGAATACTTAACTAGACCCAAGTAATTTTGTATCATGCCTACTATATACAAGGGATCAGAGAAACGATTATCAAATATGTTTATTTTTTATTAACTGTCTTATCTCAACTTGTTAACTTTCACTTTTCTTTTGTTTTTCTATGTCTTCTGCTATTTTTCCATTTTACTAGACTCATCTTCACTTGGTTTACATTTCAATTCATTTATTCTTAAAATTCTAAATGTATGTTTCAAATTGAATGAATATTAATCAGGGAGATAAATGAAATTAATTAGTAAGACAAAATCAAATACAGCTTTTCTGCCTCTCCTTCATCTTGAAGATGTGTATGTGAGGGGGATGCTGATGCTATCAGGTTCTCAATGAATCTAGTGATCTCAGGAACTGCTAAAAGACAAGAAAACGAGAAAGGAAATGTGGTGGCACTGGTGAATAAAGGTGGAGTTAACAATTGCTCACATCAAAACAATTTTGGAGAAGTTAACAATTTTAAAATATATTTCCAGGGTTTCATTTGGACCTAGAAACAATTTACTCTATTAATATCACTATCACCTTTTTGCTAATGGTGTAGAGATATTTTGCTTTATGCTTAAGTAATGTTAATTTTATAACTGGATAATTGCAAGCATTTTTGTATTAAAACATATTTTGTGAATAAAAGAAAATAACATTGATTTTTTTAAATGTCACTAGCTCACTGCCCTTAAATGATGCCAGGGTTTAGATTAACTTGTTACCAATAGTTGCAGTAAAAAAACACAGTCTTACGATTTGCATAAGGAATATTGATGTGGGTGCCTTAAATTAATTTTCCTTTTCACTTCTGATGCACCTATCATCCATCTCCTTCATCAGAATAATGACCTTAAACAACCAAATATGACCCAGCAAACAATTGCGTTTGAAAATGCATGACCTTGCCTCCTTCATAAATTTACTCAAGAAAATATACACTGTAGCGTGTACTTGAAAGTAAACATTAGATCCCACTAATACTAAGTAATACAATAGACATTTGTTCAAATAATGAAAATATTGAGTTATTTTCTCAGAACGGTTTGTTTTATGTATAAATTTCACATCAGGGTTTGTCAAAGGAATGTACCATATAGCAAATGTCAACTTTGGGAAATTTATGTACAGAAAATAAATATTGCAAATTATCTTTGACAAGTTTTCATTTTTTATAGAACAAACATGTCAGTCAGAAATAAAAACAGAAAAACTCAATCCTACCATTTTAATAAATTAAATATTTTATTTCTCCAATTTTTCTCCCAACTCCTGTGCATTTGTATTTTCATGCATAGCTGTAGCATCATTTTTAAAGAACATTTGTAATTGATTACATAGTCTTTGCAATTCAAATAAGTTGACATCATATTATTTACATAACCGTTTCTCAACATTTAAACATTTACTTTTATGATAACAGTTTGGACAAGGTTCACTCTTTAGTTTTCTGAATTGCCCTACCCCATAATTTTATGTTCCAGGGAGAAACAATATTAATTTTAGTGTATTTCTATGAAAGTAATAAAATCATGATTAGCAGAGAATAATGTACTAGCCAGGTATTGACATTATGGGATACCTGAACACGTGTAACTATAGACACTACTTCATGACATGCTCTTTAAAAAGTTCTAAATTATCTTCTGTTCTTAAATTATACATGCTTTTTTCATTTCAGCAGTAGGGACTGTCAACACTTGACTTAGGATTAAATAAGTCAGTCTTATTTTATATAAACCAGACTGTGTTTCACACACTGAAAGGCATTTATACCTAAAGAACATTTGTAAAATCACATCAGGATTTACATCTTTAGTTGCAATATTATAAAAAGGCACCATATTGATCCTTTTATTTCATGACATTATTTTTTTCTGCCTGTATTTCTTTCATTCCCTCATTCAATAAGCATGTGCTGAGTTTCTGATATGCATCAGGCTCTAAGCTAAACCCACTCTTTGTCAGTGGATCATTCATTGTCTTACATCCTCTCTGTGTGGTTAAGCATGTGTGTTTCTTTCTATGTTTTCAACTTATCTCAGAATCACTCTGGCTCCACATTTTATATGCTTTCTAATCCATGCATTTTATATTTTCTTTCTCCTCCTTTTATTCATCTGCTATTCTCTGTTATTCACATATTCTTTCATTCAAATATGTGTTTAGTCTTTGAATTTGTTGAAGAGTTTTATAGTTTGCAATCTTAATTTTAAAGAATTATGTTGGACATTTCACAGTTTTAAAGGCAAATTGTACACATGCCTTTGTACTATAAAATTTATCATATGATTTTAAACCAAAATAAATATTTATTCTTTTATATAAGATAGAGAATACCTAATAGCAAAGTAGAAATTCTTCAGCCTTGAAGCCACTGAAAAACAAAAATAATTAAAAAATAAAGTAGAAATTCATCAAATTTTTAATGAATTGGTACCATAATCTTCAATGCAAATTTTTTGTAAATCAAGATTTTATATAGTATTGGACTATATAATTATTCTATCTTATTTTGTAAAATTTAAATAATATACTTTAAAACAAAGGCTTTACTAAGATACAAGTATATAATTTTATAATCAACTAATATTTCAATTGTTTAAAATTGAGAACATAAAATTTATTTACAGGCTCTTTCCTATCCAATTTAGTTAGAGGTATCCCCAATCCCCCTTTTTTTATCCCCCTTTTTATAACAATATTTAGTATTAGGAAGAAAATAGATAATAGCACAAAACTAATGCTATAAGTGTAACTTGGAAAGAATAGAGGATATCGAAGTCTTCCTTCTATCACCTAGAAAAGAGAAGTATCTTATAGTTTAAAAGAAAAGGAGAGAAAAATAGGGCAAGTAATGAACGCCAGAGGTTGGCAAAACTAAAACAATAAGGAAACTAGAAAGGATACATGGCCAGAAGGGAGTGTGTCACCTTCACTCAGGTCCACTCCATGCATTGTTTTTGCTAGTCTTGGGATCTGAAATAGAGCCTGTGGCTTCCATTACCACTGACTGTCCACTTTCTATGAATGGGGCAAGAGCCCTTCCCAGGCTTATTTATGGGTGACTTATGGTGTGGACTTCAGTTTGCCAACTGTTCAATAGGAGTGCTTCCGTTTCTGCTCTCAAGGCTTGTCTTGGCCCCATTTGAATTATTCTGGAATACTTGCTTTTTCTTAATGCCCCAAGATATGCATAACTCTGTGTGTGGGGCAGGGGGGACGGGGTTTGAGACAGGGTCTTGCTCTGACACACAGGCCAGAGTGCAGTGGTGTTATCATAGCTCACTGTAACCTAGAACTCCTGAGCTCAAGAGATCCTCCTACCAAAGACTTCCCAGTGGCTGGTGCTACAGGCACGCACCACTCCACCTGGTTCATTTTTTAATTTTTTGTAGAGATGGGATCTCGATACATTGCCCAGGCTGGTCTCCAGCTCCTGGCCTCTAGCAATCCTTCTACCTTGGCCTTCCAAAGTGCTGGAATTACCTGTGTGAGCTACCTCACCCAGCCTCATAACTTTCTTAAGTAGAGAGTGGGACCCTAAACATTGAAGTAGCAGAACTATGGGAGAGGAATCCTCCCGGTGCCTTAGGGGGACAGAGCAAATTTGACTTCCCCAGAGCCAGGGTGAGTAAGAGACAGAGATCAAGGTCCTTGTTGCTACATTTAGGACCTTAAATCTAGTCCTCTTGATGTTCCCTTTATCTTATCTCTGTCTCTTTACTTCAACACATCCTTAGCTGGAAGCCCACTGGCAGAGTGATCAAAATCAATGATTTTTGTTGTTGTTTATTTGTTTTGCTCCCTCTCAATACTTCAAGGTCTCTATATAAAAAATACTGTGGATTATAACGTTAAAGTCCTCAGGACTAGATTTCTTTCTTTCTTTCTTTTTTTTTTTTTTTTGAGTTGGAGTCTCACTCTGTCGCCCAGACTGGAGTGCAGTGGCTGCTCCCGGCCACCGCAGCCTTGACCTGCTGGGCTCCGGCGATCCTTCAGCCTCAGCCTTCTGAGTAGCCAGAATTACAGGCGCGCGCTACCACGCCCGGCTGATTTTTTTTTTTTTTTTTTTTTAGAGATGAGGTCTCGCCTGCCCTGGCGGGTCTCGAACCCGCAGGCTCAAGCAATCCACTCACCTCAGCCTCCCAAAGGCGCGGGATTACAGGCAGAGATTTCTGACAGATATGTCAATCTAGGAATTTGAATTCAGTACAACACAAATTTCCAAGAGTGCTAGATGAATGCATTTTGCACCAATTACTATCTCTCACTGGAGGAGTACTTGAGCTCTTACTAAATAATTACTTTTTCATATTTTAATTTTCCTTGGTGAAAAATGAAAATGATTTCAAAATTGGGCAACTGCCTGTTTTGTTTTGTTTGGGGAAAAGAAGAGCTTTACTTCCTGAGCCTTAACTCAGAATACCTATTTATCACCATAAAGGGTGGGAAGTACATTTTGTAAGGACTCAGTGCTCTTACCTCATGATCTCAAACTTATATT
The DNA here is from genome assembly GCA_027257055.1 of Cephalopachus bancanus. Lineage (NCBI taxonomy): Eukaryota > Metazoa > Chordata > Mammalia > Primates > Tarsiidae > Cephalopachus > Cephalopachus bancanus. Next base: position 5,632,199 of record JAPVLO010000024.1, on the reverse strand, counting down.
GGCAAACAAAAGAATGCACATCTTATATTTTATATTGCCTTTGTGCAAATCTTGAACAATTTGAATCTTAAAGAAATATGTATATAGAAATTGGAGTACTTTTATTTCATAATTTCAATATACTTTACTTAAATAATACAACAAATATGTAATTATAGAGATTAGCATATTTCTCTACCTAAATGCTCAGATGTTTTTCTCTCTTTGTATCACATATAGTCATGCAAACACAGTACATAATCATTTATTCATTTTTTAAAAAAACCCATCATGCCATGTGCCGAGTTCTAGTCTAGGTACCAGGAATACTGTGAACAACCTCAGAATAAGTCCTGCAACCATCAATTGTATGTATTTTTGAGTAAACACCCATGAAGTTTTATACATGACTATATTAAACAAACAACAAACTTTGAGAATGACAATAAAGGGAGATATTTCCTTCAGTGATATAAATTTTCTTTAAACTGGTATATTTAAATCAATAATATAACAATTATAGTTGTACTTAAATTTTTTATTCATTTTTTTTTTTAGAAAGCAGGATTTATTGAGAGGACAGAAAAGCTCCCACAGTGGGAGGGGACCCAAAGGGGTTGCCCTAGTTGTGCTCATATTTAAAGGTATACATAATCATGATCCTAATAGGACTTAGGAATATATAGGAGACAACTTACTCAAAAGGCTGGGGAGAATACTTTGTAAAATGAAGTAATGCCTAGTGTTCTCTTCTTGTTTGGATCATTCACTATTTAAACTTCTTATTTCCCTGACTCCATACATTTGCATGCTCTTTAATCTTCATAATAATTCATATACACTATATTTCCTGATTTTATTTCTTTCCAGTGTAGTTTGTGTGTAAAAGGGCTTCTGTTCTTCCCTGTGATATAGCCCTCTTCATAAAGTCATTAGAGGGTTTGAGAAGCACCTACCAGCCCTGAGCTCTGTGGCCTTAGTTGCTGGAATGCTTGAAACCATGGATCACTGGGCTGTGGCTGGCTTTCATTAGCTGGCATTAGCACTATGGGAGTGGGTGAAAAACCTCTGGATACTCAGCTCTGTGATTTTGAGGGTAGAAGGATAGGAAAGTTGAGAAAGATTAAGATAAAAGCATAAGAAAGAGAAAAGAAGATCATTTGGACAGTTCAATGGTTCTGAGTGCCTGTGTATTCCCTCTAAGGACCAAAATGAATAAAAGTTCATATTCATGACTTTGAACACCAAGGGAAGTTCCATAAGCTGAGAGCAGCTGGCATATTTATTTGACAGGATGTGAGATTCTTTCAGTGCAGGGTTCATAGATGACAATGCACACAGGGCCAGGCAGTAAATCTGCATCAGAACAGCAAACTGGGAGTAAGGAAAGAGCAAGTGGTGCTTTTACTGCAAGAAGCAGAGAGTGCCAATCCCGGTAAAGGATGCAGCTGCTGCTCAAATCTTTCAGATAATGGGTGCCCAGATAATGGGGGCACACATTCTTATTCAAGAGGAGTGCTGCAAATGGACCTAATCCATTTATGAGTTGCACAGCTCTCACGTTCTGGACAGCAGTAGCTGCCAAAGAATTCTGAGGTGAGGAAAGTTAACTTCTCACCCACAAACTCATCACTGTGTTATAAGGAAAACACATTTTAGACCAAAATCTGTAGCACGCAGACATTTTTAAAATAAACAAGCACTCAGTAAAAAGCAAAAACAAACAGGCAAAAAAAAAGTTAATACCACGTGTTCTTTAGAGAAGCTTCACTCTGGTCATTTGGGTTCTCTGACTACAGGCTTATGGAAGGTTTATTCAAGGCAGAAACTGCAAGAATCTCGGAGGCGTGTTGTGTACCTGTTTTATTGGCATCATGCTATCATAACAGCTTCTCAAACAATGGCTATCCACAGGACAAATTAGAGACTAACTTGGGATGCCATTCCAATGGGATACAGGTGAGAGAGTCTGGTGTGACTCATAATCATTTCCACAGAATTTAAAAAGCATATGTGAGCAGCTAATGCATACATCTTACTGAACATCTCTAATTTCTGTACGAAAAGCCAATTCTAACATCTATTCAAGCAAAGTAAAAAGATCAGAGTTTCACCAATAAAAATCTGTTTTTGGCAGAAAGCAAAGAGGCCTTCAAACAGCTGTCTTAGTTGTATGGCTCTTCCTACAAATTACTAGCTTTGGTTGATCTCTCCTAGAATTAACGGTAAAAATATGTGCAAATCTGGAGCACCACACTAATTACACTAATGTATTTTAAATTACAGACATTTTTATCAAGGAAGAAATTTATATATTTTGTATAAAATACCTTCATTTCTAAGTAGTAGCACCTAATTCAAATTATTTTTAAAATATTGTGTACCAATATTTTGGTGAAAGGATACAATTTTTTTTAGTTGACTAAGAGGAACAAGTTCAAGAGATATATTGCACAACACGATAACTATAATTAATAACAACATATTGCACTTTTGAAAAACAATGAGAGTAGTTTTTAAGTGTTTTCACCACAAAATTAACTATGTGAGTTAATGCATATGTTAATTTGCTCAATTTAACCATTTCACCATGTTTATATATTTTAAAACATCATGTTTTACACAACAGATACACACAATTGTTTCCATTAAAAATAAAACACTAAAAATAAAAATACATACATTATAAAAACTGGCCAATAAAACACATATTAACGTTATTTACCAAATAAACACATATTCATTTGGCAAGCTGCTATTTTGTAGTCCCTACTTTTTTTTAAGTTTTTTTGCTTATAATTAAGTAGCTAGAAAATGTTAAGGAGAGGTTTAATAGACTAGGATGAATGCGTTTCAGTCAATAAAATGTCTGCGAGCCTTTTTCTTCTTGAAGAGGTATATTTAAACACTGAAAAGGGAATGAAGAGAAGACTATTCCAATATAAAAGAAGATTGCAGAGAGGCATCAAAGACCACAATAACTAATTGGTAGCTTTCACAATTCTGCAGCCAGTTATCCACTCCTCCTTCTATATGAGATGAGGCATAAGAGCTAGTTCGGAGAGGGGCGCGCCTTGGTGTAGGGTGTGTCTTAGCATCATAACAGGAAGAGGTCTCACTGTACAATCCCTTCATAGCATTTCTTGTCTCTAAATATTCTTGATGGAAATATTTTACTCCGTTTCCCAACCTTTTAATTACAGTGGTTTTCAACCTTTTAAAAGAAGTTTCTCATGTAAATTTTAAAGTATGATCTCTGAAAGTTGGGTCTGGTTACATATATTTTTTAATGTTCCACAGACAATTTATGAATCTCACTAAAGTTAAAAAATTACTTCTCAATAAATTCACTGGATTCAATAATTAAATTACAGGTGATATACGACACTCTCCTACCATATAAGACTCACAAAAAGCAAAAGATGAAAGTAACTGGGAAAAACAAGAGGCAGGGAGTCCCAGGCATGAGGATGGACATAAAGAAAGAGGTCAAACTACTTCCCTTCTGCCTTCAAGATCTTTCACTTAGATATGGTCTTTTTCACAGTCCAAGTCCCCAACCTTTATCACTCACGTGCAATTCTTCTAGCCTACCTCTTTTATTTGATTATTTATTCACTTTTATTTTACTTTTCTCTCTTACCTACCTCTTCCAACCTCCCTCAGTACTCTCAATCTTCTTTTCTCATGACCTATACTGTATTCCACCAATGTACTGTATTCCACCAACTCAATCATTCTCAACTCATTATTTCTCTAAGAATTTTTAGAAACAAAGATCTCATTTTTATATTCTATAGTTTGATCATGGTAGTAGGTACACAATCCTATATGTTTGTAAAAAAACTATAGAACTGTACACCTAAAATGTAAATCTTAGTTTGTATAATATACTTAAGTAGAACTTCTTTCTGATTATAGAAATAAAAGAGAAGAGAGGAGAAATAGAAAAAAGTGGGCGCCAATTGGGGGAGGCTTTTGAAATAGTGCATTCTATCTATGCAGTAGTATACCTTTAGCAAATTAAGTAATGCAACTTTTTATTTTCATTTTATTCTGAAATTAGGACTGTAGGCACAGCCAGTGGAGTATGATCAAAGAAGCATAAATAGGGAAAAAGTGAGACATTCTTTTTACTGTTTTACAGTTTGAGGTTTAAGTTTTTCCTGGATTAAAGAAAAGAATAATCTTCTCACTGACAACATTTTTAGTGGAGAAAAATTACTCCCTTTAAGTAGAGATTAATTGGAGTCTTCGTTTGATAGTAGACAGTCTTCCCTTAAGGTCTCATCAGCAGAGCTATTAAATGGTCAAAGGATAATACAATTAACAAAGTTTGATAAACATGCTTCCTCCTCAGAACAGTTTCATTAGGTGACTTTCTCCCTAGAATTATAATGAGATTCTTGGAAACATAGTAGCAGAGACTGGGGTAATGATTCATCAAGCTATGCAGTTCTTATAGGAGTTCAATCCCATAAATTGTTTTTAGTGCCCTATCTTGGCTGAGTTTTAATTACAATAGGTCATGTTAATTTGATCTTGCTCTCTAAGTCCATGCAGAAACAGAGGTAAGGTACCATCTAGAAATATTATTTCTAAACTCATTTGTGTTCATATACTCTTATGATAAATTGCTTATGAGATTTTTTAATATTAAAATTGTTTCCGCTGAACATTTGGAAGATTTCTTTTGGGGTTTGACACTTCTTTTTCTTCAGTGTAAGTCAATATTTTACAACTGCATTGTGCATTTATTTCTGTTGTGCCCACATCTGGCCAGATGCCCTTATATCCAGGTTTTCTTTCATCTGCCTCCACTTTCCAGTAGGATGGCATCTATCATAAGAGAGAAGTGCTAATGCTCCCACTGGCTCTTGATAAAGAATTTTCCCTGTTTGATTTCTCTTCATAATGGATAACTCCACACATGTTTCATAGCTACATTTCAAACTGGGTTAAGATAAAAGAAATAGAAGCAAATGTGGCTAGCTGGAAAATGGTAGCTTTATAAATTAGAATGTAGTTCCCAGTAGCATTTAGTTTCCAAATCCTGGAAACACTCTTCTTTTTCAAACTTGCCCCCATTTATGAAATTTATTTCACTGCTCACTTCACTTCATAGAACTTCAAACTCACCATCTTTCAACTCTTCCATACTTCCTGCATTTCTGGTTTTAAGATTTTCCAAAAACTATAATTTCATTATTTCAGATGTTTGTTCAATAATGCCTTTAAAATATCAGTCATTGACACCTTAATGTAAATTAGTTTCATGAGACGGTAGAGTGGAATGAGGGGGAGAAAAATTGAGGATTATTTTGCAGTTCAGAAAAGACTGATTTTTATCCAGGATATAAAGGCTTAGATCATCCAAGGTTTGATTTATCTCTCACTCATTCTTAAGTTGTGAATCAGATTTCTATCTTTTATTGAAAAAAGATTATTTATAAGTAGACAACAGATAAAACCTGCATGCTAAAGGAAGAAGGTCTGCATGTGAGAGACTTGGAGTAAGAAAAAACTGGGAGAATAAGTTAACTATTCAGAAAATTTTTGAGCAATGAAATAATATGGGGCATAAAGATTCAGAAACAACAAACAGGCTAGAATTCTTATTAAGATCGTAAAGCCAATAGGATTTCTCTTGAGATAATTCTAGTGTTGTATGGAATAAAGTTTGCAAAACTGCCCTTAAGTTTTAATACATTCATTTTGATTTAAAAATACCACATTCATCTTTCCTTACTTTCCTGGAATTAAAGCTGGAAGAATTTAATTGCATTCTCACTAGAAATGAGCTCTTTCAGTGTGCTTCTTTAAATGCTATTAAGGGCTACCTATGGTCTGAATAATCTATTTTTATCAGAAAAAAATAATATATGGGTAAATTACCGGATAATGGGTTTTTAAGTCTCCATTAACTGCCGTTTGCCAAGATTTCATGTTACTACTTTAGTGTCTATGTTTAGGATATTATTTAATGAATCAGACTAAGTGGCAGCTCAATTGTACGATCTAGGTCACATGATCACAGCTGTGGAGGAGAGTAGTTCGCATCTACCTGCAGAAAGGTCCTTTGCCACAAATATATTAGACAAAACAGTCTCTATTGGAAGGCTCTAATTCAGGTTTTTTGTAATATTTAGGAGTTTATTTTCACCTGCTTTCACTGGAAATAGCTATTAGATCAGTCCTTGGGCTAAAAATCTGGAGATTCTCTGATTTTCCTCTATTTCTCGACTTTTATATCTTAACAATTGCCAAATCAATATAATCCCATCAGTTTCTTCTCGTATTTTATCACTATAATAGTTAAGAAAACTTTATTGTCTTCCCAGTATCAATTGAAAAGAAATATTTTTGTGTATATATCTTTATAAATTATATCTATATATGCTACCATCATTTCTACATACTTTTTACAGGTGGGTCATGTCATCCCTCCAAAAATCCAGCACATCAGATATGCTGGAAGGCTTTCTTCTGCCATTGTGGGCTCTTTCAGATCTCAACTCTTGCTTTTTTCTAGGTATGTAAATTCATCTTATTTATCTGCTTATTAAAATTACACTCATCCTTCAAGACCTAAGACTTTTGATTAAACATTCCAAAGAACCGATATTTTGTATACCTACTTGAGAACACTAGGCTGGGTGTTAACTGCTAGGTGCTCACATGCTCACTCCTTCGTAAAGTCATCACCATACTCCTACATCAGAAATGAGTGACATTTTCTATGACCAAGTGAGACATTGCACACAACTCTCTTTCAGTTCTCATTTCACCTAGAACTGCATTTGAGTTACCTATTTACAATGTTTGTCTCTTTCATTGTATTGTGCGCTCTTAATAGAACATGCTTAAAGGCTATGATGTTTTATTTATGAAAATACTTTTTTGAAGTAATAAAGAAATGAAATAATAAGTAATTCATTAGAATGTAGGTAAGTGAACTTCTTGTTCCAGAATATAGATTAAACACTCAAGTTTACTCCTCCTACCTCCCACCAAAACACTGAATGATTGCAAAATTATTAAATTAAGAATAAATTCATTAAAGTTCTGAGAATGAAAGGAGGTAAATAAAAATTTAGTTAAGATTAAGACACATTTCAGGAAAATTGAAAGAAAGTTACCAATAGGAGAAAATGCAGCAGAGGAAGGAGATTTTTTTCAATTTTTGTTTTGTTTTGCTTTTTGTTTCTCATGAAGAACCCCCCTGGAGGTGATAAGTATAATAAATTAGAATAAAATAACTTATTTTAGAATAAGAGATCATTGATCGAATAGAGATAATTGATCAAAAACTGCAATTACATAATTTACATATATCAGTATATCCAATAAGTGCTGTGGCCTGGTTTGCCTCCAGGTTAAAACCAGAGACATACTAAGGAAACTGAGTCATTCACACAGGGGAAGCTAGAAAATTCTGTTTGGATAGATGCCCCTATTTCAGCTACCTATCACTGAATGACAAACTATTCCAAAAGTTATTGATTTAACAGCAAACATTTTATTGACTCATAAATTTATGGATCAGGTTTGGAGCAGCGAGAGTTTTCTACAACATAGAGTCATTTCATCAGCTACAGTCAGCTGGTGACTGGACTGGGCTAGAAGGTTTGAGAAGGCTTCGCTCACTTTTACTGATGCCTCAGTACCCCTCCACGTGGTGTCCCTCTCTACACATAGTTAACTTGGGCTTCTTAATAGCCTGGTAGTCTCAGAAGTGACTCTCCTCACAGGGCCACTGGTTTCCAAGTGGTGAAGGCAAGACTGTAGATTTTTAAAGGTCCATACTGGGAAGTTTCATTACACTCTATTGGACAAAACAGATACCAGAGACAGCCCAGATTTCAGCAGAGGGGAAACCGATTCTATAATTAATGAGGACAAGGAAAAGTCACATTGCAAATGGCATGTGGGATGATAAGTATTTTGGGGACAAATATTAGAAGCACAGCTGTCCTTAGTCTGCCAAAATTTCCTCCTTCAAGAAAAACACACTTGCCCCCTCCCCTGAAATTTCATCCTATTACTACATCAGACCCAGGCTTGAGGACCAGAATTTCTTTATCTAAATCAGGTCCAGGTGAGAGTAAGTTTATTCAGGTGCCATTTTTTAAGTACAGAATCTTAGCTTCAGAGATGTATAAATAAAAAAACGAAAACATATTTTTTTGACCCACACTCAACATATAATGGAAAAATAGAGACAGACTAATTGCAATAGACACTTTCATTCAACAAAGGGGAAACTGGAGGCACACAGCAGTGATTCATCCATAGCAATTTTGAAATCCACTGAGCATATGTCACCAATTCCCACTGCTCTGGGGGAAAAAAATGTATATTGATTACAGTCCAGCTCTGCTCCCAGAAAATGAGTCTCCTGGGAGCGTTGCTCTACTCTTTTCTTTATATTCCCAAAATTATTGCCCGTGTTTGCAATTGAGTGGTTTTCTCAGCTTGTTTCCTGTGTGTAAAAGTTTGGGCCTACAGACCTCTTTTCATTTTGAAATCTTTTGTCCTTTTTCATCTAAACTGGTACCATTTATATAAAAGAAAGTTGCCCTTGTGTATACCAAATTATAATCCACTCTAGACAAAAGCCACATCCCCAAATATCTTCAAGACTTGTCTCCTTCTACTTTGCATTGTAAATCAGGGTGCCATGGGATGAATCACTTAAGAGTCTTAGGTGCCCTTTTGTCAAGCTGAGAGATTAAAGTAATAACATTTAACTTTTTTCTGAGGTTTTCACAAAGGGACTTCCAGGAAGAACTCTGACTTAATATTGACCCCAAGACTACATTTTCAGGCAGCACCCTAGATTTAATCTTGGCTCTGCATTCATTTCCTAATTTGGGCACTTTGTACCAGCTGGAGTAGCTGGGAATGAGAAATGGTGTTATTTTCTAACCTGGCACGTCTTGGGTTAGAAATAGTTCCTGTAAATTCTGCTTGAATATGAAACATCTCCTTTTTTGGTTGATTTTCTCACTTTACTTTAAATAGGCAATTAAACGAGGTCAGCTCACATTTCCAATGTTCTGCTTGCAAACTCCCTTAGTCATATTGAAGCAAAGGCTATGCTTTCTACATGCTGCTCACAGCTGATATCTGAGTGTGGAAGGGACACTAAGCCAGGCCCATCTATACAGTAACTCATGCACCCATAATTTAATGGTTTAAAACTACAAGCACTGTATTTGTTCATGATTGTTTGGTTCAAAAATTTGGGTAGGGCATGGCCAGGCAGTGCTTCTGCTCCATGCATGCTGACTGGGTTCAATCTCAGCTGCATTGGCTGGTAATTGGTTTGGACAAGAAGATGTGAAGTGGTTTTGTCTGCATGTTTGCCACCACCATGCTTTTTGATGAGAATTTTCTTTCTTTATAGCTACGGTGAGTTTCTTCGTTGTCATCTCAGGGCATTTAGATGTTTTTCATGCCATCTTATTCCAAAAAGACATTAGAAACAAACAAACAAAAAATCCAGAAGACATTTCAGGCCTAAGCCTCCAACTCAGAAATTACAGATGGTCACTTCTGTGCATTCTTTTGAACATGTCCATCAGGACACATGCCCAACACAGGTATCTGTAGAGGAGAAATGATTGGGTCATGTGTGGCAACCATGGAAACGCATCACTCTGATCTTCTCCTACGGAAGAGTGATTGATTGACAGTCCCAGCTGTTGCACTCTGAATGTATGATCATATACATGCGAAGACCACACTATCTGTGGGATACTCCCAGCCAATGACCAAAAGATGCAGGAACACTGAGGCAGGCTGTCTTATAAGATACAGAAATTCTTTAACACTATACTTTGGCCTGAAGCTCCCAAGAGCCCAGCAAAACCTTTTTAGGACCTACACTGCCATCTGAGACTTGACCTACCAAGGCCAGGCCTACCTCATGGTTCGAAAGTTCTCTCCACCTTATTTTCCTCTCCTCCCTGTTCCTTTAATGACTGTTTTCCCCAATTAATCTCTTGTACATCTAATCCCATCTTGGTATCTGTTTATCAATAGACCCAACCTAAGCCAGCCTGGAAAGGTCATATTACAACAGAGCATGTAAGATGAAATACCGTTCTGATCTGGATACTAAGAGAAGCAAAGGGTCCTGCCTGAAACCTCGCAGTCAACACATCCTGCTAACAACATAAAGGGTAGTCTGCCAGAAGAGAAGCCAACAACAGCAGAGAAGACCCATGAGACTACATAATTCTTTATTCATAAATATGAATAAACAGCCAAAGACCACCAGACACTTCAAATAGATCAATATCAGAAAAGGGAGAGTCTTGGAAGAACAAGATAAGATACTGTTTCCCAAAAGAAGTGGATATAATTAAGAGAACAGATGAGAACATTCCTCAGAAGATTTTCTTCCGAGGTATTGTTTTGAAAAACAAAAAAGATATACTCCTATAGGCTGAAAAATATATGAGAAAAAAATCCCTTAAGGTGGCCTGCATGGCCTTCTACAGGAAAGGCCTGGATTCATTCTCCAGTCCTCAGTCTCAGGGTTGCTCTTCACACATCCTGGTACATGATTCTCATTGAGAGCTCCCAGTTTTCTCCAAGGTCGGGACTATTTTGAGTTCCAATGCCTACCTTCTCTCTCACTGTTCAGGTGCTCCATAGCACACAGCTTGAAGTTGAAATTAGATAAAAGGTACTCTCCGTGAACTCTGTTTCTTCTTCCTCTCCTTTTCCTCTGCTGCTTCTTCTGGATGTTGTAGAAATGTCTATATAAGTCAGAATTCAGGAGACCATATTATCTATTTATACTGTAACATGTGTGAGATTTTAAAATGAACGGGTCATGATAAATATATTCTCATGGACAATGTAAATAATCAGTTTATTAATCACTAATATCAGTTTATTTTGTGTGTATAAAACAGATCAACATGGGTTCATTCACAAACATTCGGCATAAAGGGTTACGTTGTCTTTTGTTTTTAACATTTTCTTTCACTTCTTGTTCACCTAGCATAAAAACTGCCCTCCTGAATCAAATTCCATCTTTCATCTCCAGAATAGTTGATTTTTTTTTCTAGTTCTCAGTAACACATTCGTTAGTTGATTTACGTTCCTAATGTTGGAAAGGAAACAATGTAAGCTTTTTATTTCTTTTACTATAAAAGGAAGTTAACTGAAGAAATGGAAAAGAAGAAATTATTCTAAGTGAAAAACAGGGCAGTGCCCAATATTATTAGGGTGGTTTCACCTATCAAATTAAAGTCTTCTTTAAGTGTCTATTCTGAAATGATGAGCATAACATGAGGAGGTTGGAGAGTGATGAGCTGGGCAGCTAGAAGGTGTTTGAATTTTATTACTTTCCCTTAAAAGCTGAAAATGTACCAAGACAGACCACTGGAACAGGCCAAGTGAGAAAGAAATAATCCGTTGTCTTTACAAAGATGTACATATTACTTTCATGAATATTTTTAGAGTTGAAAATAAAGAGCATCAGGAAGAAATGAGGAGAGATCATCTGGACTTGGCAGAAGCCTGCGGATATGCCTTCCTTCCATCTGAGGAAGGGGTCCCACACTCCAGCATCAGTAGTCAACCACACCATCGTGGCTCTTTTGTGTCTTCTTATGACATGTGGGAGCCAGACTAGAATATTGTCCAGGTGTTTTTTTAGTCCATAATTTAAGCACATTGCTAAAACACCAGTTCAGCTGGATCATTCTTTTGTTTTAATTTCAAAGCTATACTCAGATTCATGTAGGTGCCATTCAAGTGCAGTTTATTCAACCAATAGACATGAAACTAGCAGAATCCCTCTAGCAGTCACACTGTACTAATCATATCATCTACAACTTCAATTCAAATTCCAATGTATGGACAGATAGAAAGTATTCTTTATTTTTGCACTTAAATTAAAGACCAACCTGATGGAGTGGAAGAGAGCATCTTTACAATCTTTAAAATCCTCCTATTGTCCTAATTAGCATATTTACATAAGCAAAAGTTTATCTCAGTGTACAGCACCTAATTTATGAGTTAAAATTCTGTATAAAAATTCCAAATATTTACTCAGGTGAAGCATTTTATATATTGATACATGCAATTATTTTTCAATTACTCATTTAAAGTTTTGCATAGAAAATTATTTGGAAAACATTCAACATCTTAATGGAAATAGATAACAGAGTTTTACCTACAGGAATTATTTTATATTGAGAGAGAGACAAAGAAAGATGGGAAAAGGAAGTGAAGAATAGAGAAGTGGAAGGAAGGGAAAAAAATATGCAGTGCCTTAAGCAGATTTGCCATTATTTTTCTTCCTATATAATTTTGAAAAACACTGACAGTTATCTTTGTTAGTCAACAAAATAATTTCTTTACAATCACATATTTTCTAATTTTATCTTGAAAGAGTGTGCAAAATTAACAAAGATAACAGTGTTAAAATAACTCAGAAATATGCATTTTAAATATTAAGTTCATTTTCAATCAAAGAAGTGGAAAGGCTTAGGGAATATGTTTATGTACCTACATCTATGTGCATGAAAACACATGTGAAAAATAGGGCTGTGATTCCAAGTTGTGGTTTAACATCCAGAATTTTATAGTGTTATTAAGTATACCACAGTATCTATTAAGTACTGACCTTTGCCACAAAAACTTGGCATGAACTGTTCTCTCCAGGAAACAGATACAGCGAGAGAGTCTCTGGTTTCTGTTACATTTATACAGAATTTGAACTGATCAAGCCATGCTTATGGTAGTTGTCCATATTCAAAATATAGAAAAACATGATCAATTATCCTAAAAATTAAAGGTCAAATGACATTAATTAAGTGGCTTGAAAATTTAGTTTTAATTAAGCCATTCTTAATGAACTTCCTTGTGATTAGGCAATTCTTTGTTTTGTATACCCTGTTACTATAATAAAACCAAAAAAATACCAAAATGATACAGGAAATACCAAACATATCATAAAGACAGGCACTCAGGTTGAGATTTTATACATGGTGTCGTTGTTCTGCTTTAATTTCTTCATCAGTAAACTTGGCATCTACCCAATACTTACTATGCCAGACACTGTCCTAAGGGGAATCAAATATATACATTTGTGTATATTTGTGTGTGTGTTTGTGTGTGTGTATGTGTGTGTATGTATGCATGTAAAATTATTCTATTCTCACAAGCACGCTGTGAAGTGGCCTGCATTATTATCCTCATTTTTTAATATGAAGACACTACAGCATGGAGAAGTAAATAACTAGTCACTAGTCACACAGCTCCCAGTGGCTTTACCTGGGTACCTCCTCCCAGAAGTTCCTTCACTGATGCTTGTTTTTCTTGACTCCTCTTCCTGTGTTTTCCCATAATATCTTGTGGCTTTCTCTATCATTGGGTCTATCAACTGTTTTATAAGTTGCCTATTTACTTATCTTCTTTGAGGTAAAAGTGTTGTTTTGATGTCTTATCTGTATATCAGATTCCATTTTTCCTCTATTATATGATACCAATGACTACTATATTCACCTTAAATCCATCCCCAAATTTGGGATAAAAAAGAAAAATTACATAGTATGTACATGTCAATTATAACATAGGCACCTTCAGAAACTAAAACATGTATTGAACATATTTCTCCCCCAAAAGATGAAACATCATACTACATAGTACCTATATGATAATGTTTATGAAATAGATGAATAAAAATAAAAAATAAACTAGTTCTGCCTTCATCTTGTAATAATAATAATCTTAAAATAATTGTTTGATATAAAATTATACTAGGTAAATTTGTCTTCATATAGAACAATTTCCAATTAACAGATCAGATTATTGTTTCCTCTTCATCACTCTGAAACATAATAGGATGAAATAAATAGTATAAAATTTAGAAAAATTAGACAATATTCAGAAAAAATACAGAAAAAAGAATATTACAATTTTTTGAGTAAATAATTTTGCCAAACCCTAAGTGTGAAAGAAAGCTTTGTTCAAAAAAAAGTCTTTAATTTTAAAGATGTGGGGTACAATTCAGGGTTAGGTATACAAATGTTCATTATGCAGGTATCCTTGTTGATGAGGTGTGCCCCCCTCCCAGCAGTTTCTCACTACTGCCAATCCCACCCACTTCTCCTGGCAGTGTACCACTACTGCCAATCCCTTTCTTATAGTATTATGATAATTGTTCAAGGTCCGCTTATGAGTGAGAACATATGGTACTCAGTTCTTTGTTTCTGTGATAGATCACTCAGTATTATAGCCTCTAAGTCCATCCAAGTTGTTGTGAAATTCATAATTTTGTCCTTTTTATGACTGCATAATATTCCATTGCATATATGTACCACCTTTTTTTTTTATCCAGTCCTCTTTCAATGGGCAGCAAGATTGGTTCCATGTTTTTGCTATTGTGACTAATGCTGCAATAAATATGCGTGTGCAGGTATCCTTTTCATAGAGTAATTTGAGTTCCTCCAGGTATATTTCCAGCAGGGTGATTTCAGGGTCATAAGGAAAGTCGATTTTATAACTTTTAGAAATTGCCAAACTGTTTTCCACAGAGGTTGTGCTAGCTTACACACCCACCAAAGTGTAGAAGTGTTTCCTTTTCACCACATCCTCTCTAACATCTGTTATTTTTTGAGTTATTGATAATAGCCATCCTGACTGGAGTTAGGTGGTATCTCAGTGTGGTTTTAATTTCCATTTCTTTTATGGTTAGTGGGGCTGAGCGTTTTTTCATGTACCTGTTGGCTGCTCACATGTCTTCTTTTGAGAAATTTCTATTCCTATCTTTTGCCCGCTTTGTAATGGGTCTGATTCATACAGAAACATAAATGACCACAAATAGCCAAAACAAACCTCAGCAAAAAAAGCAAAGCAGGAGGTATCACACTCCCAAACATTAAACTCTATTATAAAGCTACAATAATCAAAACAGCCTGGTATTGGTACAATAACAGGCATATAGACCAATGGAACAAGACAGAGATTCTGGAAACAAAACCTCCATTTCTCAACCAAAACATCATCGACAAAGCCTCCACCATCAACCACTGGAGTAAGGAGAACCTATTCAGTAAATGATGCTGGGAAGACTGACTGACCACATGCAAAAGATTAAAACAAGACCCCTACCTATTACCATACACAAAAATCAACTCTAAATGGATAAGACCTAAATGTAAAACCTCAAACTGTAAGAACCTTAGAAAATGCAGGAGACACCCTTATGGAAATTGGAACTAGCAACCAATTTCTGATCAAAACCCCAAGTGCCCATGCCATAAGAGATAAGATAGACAAGTGGGACTCCATCAAAATGACAAGCTTCTGCAAAGCCAAAGAAACCATCAAGGAGCAGGAAGACAGCCCACAGACTGGGAAAAAATATTTGACAACTGTATATCTGACAAAGGCCTAACATCTAGGATCTACAATGAAAGAAAGCTTTAATTGATATTTACCAAGCATCTAGACATCAAAAGAAAGATTACCGTAAGGAAGAAGAATTAAAAGACTAACTAGATCTCTGGAAGCAAAATGTATCCGAGTGATTCCTAGATATGCTATATCATGAGGGTTATTTAAGACTTATAGAAATATTGATAGAATAAATTGTTTCCTGATAACACCAGAAAGCTTACTTATAGACTCAGGCATGTTTAAATATTTCAATATCTATGGTTGCTGTATGTAACTTCTTGGAACAGAAATAATTTCAATTTAGTAGTATTTGTATGGAAGACCTCCATATTTTAGGAAATATGCCCCCAAAAAGGAGCCAATGCTTAAAGAAAGACATTATTTAACAACAGTTGCATATAATGATACATTCTCACCAATGTGGTACATCAATTACGTTGGCTTAACTGAGTCATCTTCCTCTAACTCCTGAAAATGAAAAGATATTGGCAGTAACTAGAATGACTCATAACCACAATAACACATTTCACAAACATCCTCAAGCACTTGAGCCCCAATTCATAAGATAATGACTATTACCATATAAATCAAGAGTCTTCCATAACAGAGAAGCCAGATTGTAAAAGGAAGCTAAATTATCCAACATTCTACTTGTCAATATGCAATTATTTAAAAATATCACACTTTGTTTAATTAATCATTGCTTTACTTTTCAAGCTATCTTTCGCTTTTCAATTTCAAAGACGGAAATCTTTCCATTCATTTATTTTTTTCTGAAATATCCCTTTAAAATGTTCTTCCTATTGGTTTTAAGTTATGACATTTTTACATATATTTCTTGGGTTTATATGCTTTAAATATTTAGAGATATTATTCTATACCTTGGCTAAGAATTTTTCGTCTAAGCAGGAATGTATGTATTTAAATTTAAAATAATTATTTAGAACTCAATTGCATAATTTCAATTATTTTAAATGGAAGGAATCAAAACCTCTGTCTAATGCATCAAATATATATTGTCATCTTATTTTATCTAGGCTGTGTAAATGATTGTGCATTTTCAAACATTTGAAGTCAGAAAAAATTGTAATGAGTTAACTTTTTTCCCACTTCTCTGAATCTAAAAAGTTTTTGTTTGAAAAAATATGACCGAAATAAAGCAAATCAAATATTGAAATCTGTATACAATATTTCATGTTTATTTTTCATTTTTAAAAATAAAAAAATTAATTTTAAATAATTTATAGTGGAGGTAAACACATAGTTATTAAAATAGTTAAAGTTATAAATGAAAGGACCTGTTGTGGTTGTAAAATGGGGAGAATAGAAGCAATATGCAACTTAGTAATAAAATATTAATTTCTGCATATGAGCTTGTCTACATATATTCCATTTGTCCTTCCAAATTCAAATCTTTCCAGACTCATCAAGCATCATACCTTGGGAGACTTATTGATATAGAGTCTTGGGAGACTTATTGATATAAACTACATCAATGGTTTTCTTTGCTCTATCGCTTCCAAGTGAGTTGTGTCAATGGTAGACACTGGCAAGAAAATAGAGGGGTGGGGGAAGAGTATAGTAGTCTGCACAATGGCCCCTTAAAAATGTCC
The DNA here is from genome assembly GCA_027257055.1 of Cephalopachus bancanus. Lineage (NCBI taxonomy): Eukaryota > Metazoa > Chordata > Mammalia > Primates > Tarsiidae > Cephalopachus > Cephalopachus bancanus. Next base: position 5,615,181 of record JAPVLO010000024.1, on the reverse strand, counting down.
TTGTCTAAATTCTCAGAATGTGTGGATATGTTACCTTACATGCCAAAAGGGACTTGGCAGGTATGATTAAGTTAAGGATTTTTGATATGGAGAATTATTCTGGATTATTCCAGTGGGCCCAACATAGCCACGAGGTTCTTGAGGCAGGAAGGTCAGAGTCAGAGAGTGAAAATAAGTGTTGTGAAGACAGAAGCAGAAGTCAGAGAGTCAGGGAGAGATTTGAAGAAACTATACTTCTGACTTTGGAGTTGAAGTAGGGGATCATAGGCCAATGAATGCAGCTGGAAAAGGCAAGGAAACATTGGCTCCTGGAGTCTCCAGAAGGAACACAATCCCGCAACAACTTGATTTTAGCTTAGTGAGACCCATGTAGGATTTTTTTCACCTCCAAGGACTGTTCTGATAATAAATATAGGTTGCTATTAGCCACTGTAAAGATTTGTTACAGCAGTTCTAAGAAACAAATACATAGAGCAAGCACAGGTTATTCCTTCTCTCAGTCCTCTCTCTCTAGTTTCATCAGCTGAACAAGCTCCTCTACTGAAGCTTTGTACTGGGTCAAGAGGCCTTCTCCATGCAGCTAGCTTCTCTGAGATCCAGTAATCTTGTCATATCTTTCTTTTCAGACCTCAGAGCCACACATTCCTTGTTAAATATCCCTTTCTTTAAACTCCGGTCAATCCTATGTAAGTAAACTGTCTAATTGCCTCAATTGAAGAGTGTGACATGTTTCCTGCTGAGACACTGAGATCCTACAATATGCAACTAGATCTTGAGTACTTACTAAAATTTTGTCCAGCCAAGTATTACTCTGTGTACTTTATTTATGTCAGTATTATATCATGTGTTTCATGTGATTTCATATTTATCTGTTCAGATTCATTCATTCAACAAGCACTTATTGATCTCCCACTATGTGCCAGCTTTTATGCTAGTTACTAGGCATACAATGCTGAACAAACGCAGACAAGAAATTGCCCTAATGCAGTGTACAATGTTATGGAGGAAGCAGACATTAATGAAAGCATCACATGATACACATAATATTGTACAATTACAAGTGCAATGAAGGAGAAGTGCCATAAAAATTTTAAAGAATTTTTCTGGGTGGAGAGGCTGGGAAAGATTTACCTGAGGAAGTAACGTGTAACTGAAGACCTAAGGATAAAGTAAAGGAGGATGAGGAAAGGCCACATCAAGCAAGAAAAAAAAAACATATGCCAGAGTCCTATAGCAGGAAGGAATATTGGTGAGTATCAGATCCTGAAAACAGACTGCAGTGAACAGGACAGAGTGAAACAGAGATGAGTCTGAAAAAGGCAAAGAGGCTATACCATCAGGATTTAGGTGAATAAATTTTCTTAGAGCCAAGGGAAAATTGATTAAGTATATGTGATGGGACTACAGAAAATGAGTAAAAGTTTAATGTGTTCAGTAATATCTGCTTTATGTTTTGAAAACATCATTCTAAAAACAGAGTAGAGAACTCTTTTGGAAGTAGAGCGTACATATATTATATATGCATTCATTCTTCAATAAATATTATTGAGATCTTCTTAAGTAATAAGTACTCTTCTGGTTATTAGTAATACGAGGGCAAACTAGGCAGTCAAGAATCTAGACTTACACAGCTGAAATTCTAATGAAGGAGATAAATTACAAATGTATTTAGTAGTTACTATGTACCAGAGAGTGCTCTGGTTCTCAGGACAGATCAATGATCAAAACAACAGAAAACCCTGTCCTCGCAGAGTATATGCTCTAGTAACAATAAATGAATAAAGGTTATAATGTGAAATGGTGTAATCGAATTTCAGGTAGTGAAAAGCGGTAGAAAGAAAAAAGGATAATATTATAGAGTGTGCTTACAAAGATGAGTAGATAGATATTAGGTTATTGTTCAATCTGAGTAAAGTAAGAAATACCTTAAACAATAATTTTGGTGATATGGACACAGAATGAAGTAGTTTGATTCGATAAATATTTAGGAGGACAGTTGCTAAGATTGGTAGTGGTCCTAGTATGAGAGTGGATTTTAAAAAAAGAGGTTTTAACTATAGCTGCTAGATATATGGGGTGATATAATTCACAAAGATTAGGAATACTGGGAGAAGGTTAGGTTTGCATGGGAAAGTCATTACTTTTATAAGTGTTTAGTTTGCATGACCTAGTTGAATACACAGATTTATTGTTTAGATAGGAGATCTGGTGCAGAGAGATAAATCTGTGAATGCCCTCATATAAGTTAAAGGAATCCAGAAGAATGAAGATCATCTATACCAAGGCTATATATTAAGAGAGATTTTTATTGTGCCTAGAATAACTACAAATCTAATTTCAAAATAAGGATGCATTTCCTAAAGAACAGGAAATATATGGGTACAGAAGTAACTGGAAAATCAGGAGAGTATAGTGTCATAAAATTCATGGCAGGAGAGGGCTATAAATCTATCTGTCCTTCTAGAATAGTGGTTCCTTGAAGATAAGTTTATGCCATTCATTTCCATATCATTCCCCAGTTACAGACACATGGCACAGGAGTGTGCATGTGGAAGATATTCAGAAAACTATTATTTAAATACGTGTCACCATATCAATTTAGTCTAACAGATTGGTGCCCACACAGAAACAGTTCCACCCTGGTGGTACCAACCAGGCAAACATGTGACAGGCTCTCTCTTGCTTCCTCTTTGTAAGTGTTTCTTGTATAGAGCAAAAAATAAAATAAATTTAAGCAACATGAAATATTTTCAAACATATACATTCAGCAAGTCACTAAATGAAATTATCATTTTGCTTTAAATAATTTCCTGTTTTCTGAGATAGCAATTGCAATGAGCTGAATATCTGTACCCCCTCAAAATGTACATATTTAAATTTGAACAGAAGTAATGATATTTAGAGAGGACTTTTGGGAGGTAATAAGGGTATGAGGGTATAGCTCTCCTGAGAAACTAGTACCCTCATAAAAGGGACCACAGAAAGCTCTCTCACTCTCTTTCCACCATGTGAGGATACAATGAGAAGTCTGCAGTTGGTAATTGGAAGAGGTCCCTCACTAGCAGTCAACCATGCAGACACCCTAACTGGACTTTCAACCTCCCTGTTTCCAGAATTGAGATATAAATTTCTGCTGCTTAAGCCCAAACTGACTAAAACAGCAATACAGAGGCACTTGCATAACAGTAAAGAAGCTTCCCAGTCACTATTCCAGAAGTGGGAACAAGCTAATTTGCAATAAGGGCAGACTGTCTTTATAGTACTTAAGTGTATGCCTTAGAGTTATTCTAAATTCCAACCAATTAGATAAAGGCCTAGACTCCAATGCTAATGTTAGAGCTACATCTCTGAATACTCTATTTAAATCAAAATATCCATTTCACCTATTTTCATAAGTTTTTAATGATACAAATAAAACTGTAATCCAGGCCAATGACTTGACATGCATTTTGTGCACATAGTTAAAAGAATAAAAAACCAAGGAGGAAGGCAGCATTCATTTCTACTTTCAGAGAAAATGGAAGGGTGGGAACTTGGGCAGTGAAACTGTATTTGGATAAATTAATTGCTTAATTTACCCAGAGATAAGTCAGTTAGATAGCTTTTTTTAAAAGAATAAGAAAATAATAGGTATAAAATTCCTATCAAGTATATCTTCAGTCAATTTTTTGATATTTCCACAAGATATTTTACAAAGTACTTTTTTGTTTTAACTGTGTTCTATTGCTCAGTATATTAGATCAGATTTTACCAAGATGTTCTTTTGTACTATTTATAGAAGGAAAGGGTGATTCAACCTTTGTAAACATTCAGTCAATAGCCAGACTAAGTTACCTTAAGGGCTGAGAAATATGAGATGTTTTTGTTTGTCCATATGGAGAGCTGAATGGTCTTAATCAGGGATAGTTTCATCAGACTAAAATGCAAATTGGCTGGAAGGGATACAACTGGTATGGTAGGAGACCAGTCCTGTGCATTTCCACTCACATATTTCAGACTGCAGTAAATGAAGAGATCTTCAAGCTGGTCCTATCAGCAAGTAAAGAGCAAGGTTTTTAGTTAAAAAAAAAAAAAGCTTTCTGTGTATAACTCATATTGCTTTAAAAACATCACCAGAACCTGTTTTGCATAGGTATAGTAAGACACACGGTCACAAAAATTATTGCCATGAAGGAAGAAGTTTTTCTAATCTTCAAAGACTTCTAGAAACATGAAGCAGGACACAGGACCACAAGGAGTAGTACAGAAGGGAGAGGAACAAATAGCTAGAGAAGGGAACTTCAAGGGAGAAGACTTTATTGTGGATTCTTGTTTTCGAGAGAAGGAATGAACAAAGCAAGTTAAGCTCGTGACAAAACTTATGATTGGGTGGCTTGATTAATTTCAACAGGCTTGGGTTATAGGAATGGTCCCCAGTTGCCTGGTACCTGGCCTTGCAGTGATTAAGGCAGGAAATAGTCTCTTGTACTGTAGAAGTCTGAGAAAAGAAGATGGAAGTGAGGTATGGATTCAGGATTGGTTGGTTTGCATAACAAAGGCATGCTGGCAGGTAATTTGTTATCTTGGAATTAATTAACCCACCCTGTGAAGGGCAATTACCTTCCTCTGCCAGGCTCCAAATGCCAGAGCACCAAGAACACAGAAAGTGAGAAAATCTGGTTAACATCAAAGGAAAGAAAGAAAAGTCTTCTTTGCTTCATACTCAAGAAAATACATTTTGACAGACAATCCAAAAATTGAGATAAGGAATAGGGCACATCAAAATTCTTGGAAAGCATCTTCTGTGTCTATCATCTCTCCTGAATTTTGTTCTTCAATTTTCAGTTGGGACAATTGTTTCTTTGGAAATAAGTACTTGATATTGTATATACATCCTAGATTAATGTTTTCTTTCTTCTGAGAGAATTAATATTTGCATCTGACATATGGCCAAGGACCCTAATTTTCTGGAATCATATAATCAATTTCAAAAATTGAGATGGTTGAAGGATGACATTTAGTGCCTATGAGGGTAGGTATGTTTTTCTACTTTTCTTCTAAATGACAAACACCTCAAAGGGAAAAGCTATTTTAAATATTAGACTCATTTCTCTATACTTGTAATTCTACAGAGCTTAATCCCATTGCCTTCCTGGATTTCTCATGTTTTCAAGCAGCAATTTAAAACTTGTTTTATTTAGTTTTTATAGTTTTTCTCTATAGAAAGATTGGTCTTATTTGCCAAGTAATAAATAGAATAGTGGGCCATGTTCATTTCTCAGTGAATTCACTGAGTTCACAGGCCTAACCATTGATTATTTAACTGGCACTCAATGTATATATGAAATAGACATAATTAGAAGTTGACAAAATCTCCACAAAACCATAACCTTGACATGCAGGGTAAGAGCCATGTAAAAGTCCTGAAATTACCTCTCTCTGACAAGGTAGTGCATCAATAATGCATTATACGGAATGTAGGAATTACTGCTATTCTCAAAGACTTAAATAATATAGTAGTAGTAGCACCATTTAATTCACAAGTCTGACCAACGCAAAAAACTTAATGAATCATGGTGGATATCAACAGCTTACTACAAACTTAAGCAATTGGCAGCCCCAGTGGCAACTGTTGTGCTAGACATAGCCTCTACAGCAAATTAACACAATTTTGTTTGCGTGATATGTGGCTATTGATCTGGTATTTTTTTTTTCATAACCATTAAAACAAAAAATCAGAATCATTTGCATTCGCATGGAAAGACAACTGTATATACTTTTGGTTTTTCTGAAGACTGTTATTATTTATCTTTCTCTCTATTATAATATTTTTTGAAGGAACAAGAACTACCTGGGTATCTGAATATATATAATTCATTCAGTGGATAATATAATAGTCCACTATATTGATGATATTATGTAACTGGTCCTGATGAACAAGACTTGGTAAGTCCTTCGAATACCTTAGTAAGACACACACACTCTAAAGAGTGAGAGATAGGCACTGCAAGATTTTGAAGGCCTAGTACACCAGTGAAATTAAAGCAAAAGATGCAAAAGACAAGTTTTGCATCTCGCACATTGTATCACCAAGAAGGTCTTAGGATTTGGAGACAGCATACATTGTACTTGGCCCTTTTATTGAATGAGGCAGAAGGCCCTGACTTTGTGTGGGCACAGAACAAAGCTGCAAAGCTTAGGATATATGACTTGAAGAATCTGTGGTAGGACATATATCTACACTGTAGAAATTACCATGGGGATGCTCTGGTAAATCCTAATAAGAGATATGCAACACAATCACATAGGTCCTGTCCCAAGATCATGCTACCCACAGGAAAGAATTATACATTATTTGAAAAATATTTCTTGTTTTGCTAATGATCTCTGACATGAATTGAGTAACTGGACACAGGACATCAAATGATCACACTGTCAGAACTGCTCATTATGAATTAGATATCATCAAACCCTCCAAGTCACAAGGTCAAGGATGGGGAGAAGCTATGTGATAGTCTCTCATGACATGGAAATGATATATCTAGAATTATGATTAAGCAGGTTTAGAGAGTATAAGCTGCAAAACAGGAGACCAGGGCTTCCCCATATTCTTTACAAGTCTTTCACTGACGCCTCTCCCGCAGCTCATGGACCTAAAGGGTTTTCTTGTGATAAGCTCACAGTGGTGGAAAGAGCCTAATCTGCATTCATGGATGGATCAGTTTGGTATGTGAGAACAAGTCAAAAATAAACTGCTACTTGATTACAGCCCCATTTAGGACAACCCTGAAGGTCCACACTGAGGGGAAACCCTTTCAAAGTATTGAGTTTGACCAGTGAATCAGGTCATCCACCTTGTCTGGAGAAGGAAATGGCCAGAGCTATGCTCAAATTCATGGGCATGGCAAATGCCTTAAACAGTTGACCAGCAGACCAAAAGGAACAACTTTGAAAGATAAGGAAGGAGCATGTGGCTATAACTATAGGAGTGGGTCCAAAGAGTGAGAGTTTTTTCATGAGAGACAATCCCATGCAGAAGAGTCACCAAACAAGCAAAACTACACAGTGAATTTACTTTCCCTTTTCCCTCTCTTTACTCCTCTTTTCCTGAAATAACTTACCCAATAAATTATATCAATAAAAATATCCATTTGTCATTCTGCTTCTAGAGAGTCTGACCTATGAAAACTATCCCACCATCAAGCAAAGGAAAAAAAAACTAGTCCTGTTGGACTAAAATTTGAGTGGTGAAAAATTCTCTAATAATTTGGCACCTTAGACTTTCCATCATATGATTTCAAAATGTATACACACATCACCTATATACACGGAAAACAAATCACAAAAACTTTTAAAAATTAATTTCATGCAATTTAGAATGATAACATGCCCATGTGCTTAGTCCCTCATATCTACAAAAAATAAAAAATAAAAATAAAAAAAATTAACCAGATATGGTGGAACACACCTGTGGTTCTAGCTACTTGGGAGACTGAAGAAGGACCATCACCTAAGCCCAGGAGGTAAACGTTGTAGTCAGCTGTGATCATGCTATTGCACTCCAGCTTAGGCAACATAGTGGGATCCTGACTAAAAAAAATTAAATAGACTAGAGAAGCAGTACAAATAAGAAAAGAATACAAAAATAAATAAGAAAGATTTGAAAATTTATCTTCCTTCCCTAAAATCAGGATTTTGAAATATCTTCAATTCTGCCTATTTATAAAATCATCAGATTTAAAATCTAAATGGATGTAGATATTGACAAGCCGATCCTGCAGTTTATGTAGAAAAGTAAAAGAGGCAGAATAATGAACATAATACTGAAGAACTAAATCAGAGGATTGACATTATCCAACTTCCCCAACTTCAAGACTTACTTACTATAAAGCTATAGTAATCAAGACAGTGTGATAATGTCAAAGGACTAGACAAATAAACCAATGGAACTGTGCACAGAGTCCAAAAATATACTCTAACAAATATAGTCAGCTAATCTTTGTCAAAGGAGCAAAAAGAATCTACTAGAGAAAGGATATTCTTTTCAGCAAATGATGCTAAAACAACTGGACATCCACTTGCAAAAAGAACAAAAAGAAAAGGAAGAAAATAAGAAAAAGAATCTAGACACTGAATTTACAACTTTCATAAAATACTTAAAATAGATCATTGTTCAACATATAAAACTGCAAAATTTAAAGACTTCTACAAAATAGCATAGGGGAAAATCTAGATGAGCTTGGCTTTAGCAATGAGTTCTTGGATAAAAAACCAAAGGCCTAATTTAGAAAAGAACAATGAATAAGTTGGACTTTATTAAAATTAAAAACTTCTGCTCTGAGAAAGTCACTGTAAAGAAAATGAGAAACCATTGCCAGACCATTGCGACCATTGCCTTGCTGAGCTATGACGTGGCCATGTGCTTTTTGAGTTATGGCCAGGCCACGTTTTCTTAAGCTTTGGACCTCTCCCCTACGTTGGGGGGGGGTGAATCTCCTCTTTAGCTCTTTCTTTAATTTACTTTCTAAATAAACTATGATTTCTAATCTAAAAAAAAGAAAAGAAAGTGAAAAGACAAGCCACGGGCTGGGAAAAATATTTGCAAAACATTTATGTGATAAAAAAAATTTTATCTAAAACATACAAATAATCCTTAAAACTCAACAATAAGAAAACAAACAGTTTAATTAAAAATTGAGCAAAGCGTCTGAACAAACCCCTCCTTTAGAAGATAAGCAGATGGCAAATAAGCCTATGAAAAGATGATAAACATCACACTATCAAGGAATTTCAAATTGAAACAATAATGTGATATCACTACACACCTATTAGAATGGCCAAAATCAAAACATTGATATCAAATACTGATGAGGAGATGGCACAACAGAATCTCTTATTCCTTGCTGGTGGGGATGTAAAATGGTACAGCACTTGTGGAAGACAGTTTCACAGTTTCTTAAAAAGCTAAGCATAATCTTGGTGTACAATCCAATAATCATGCTTGTTGGTATTTATGCAAATCTTATGTTCACCCAAAAACCTGTGCTTGAATGTTTATAGCAACCTTATTCATAACTGCCAAAACTTGGAAGCAACCAAGATATTCTTCAATAAGTAAATGAAAAAATAATCCATACAATGTAATATTAATTGTTTAGTGATAACAATAGATGAACTCTCAAACCATGAGAAGACAAGGAGAAACCTTAAATACATATTGATAAGTGAAAGAAGTCAGTCAAATACTACACCCTGTGTAATTCCAACTACATGACGTTCTGGAGAATGCAAAACATTAGAAAGATTAGAAACGTTAGAAAGATCAGTAGTTGCCAAGGGTTTCAGGAGAAAGCAATGAGAGATGAAGAAGGATAAATAGGTGAAGAAGAAGGAATTTTTAGGGCAGTAAAATTATCCTACATTATTCTATAACGAGGCTATGTGGCATTATGATACTTAAAGTATCATTAATATAAGTAAATAAGATACAGTTCAATGAAAGCTTGTAACTACTAGAAAAATACCAGGGAAAAAAAAAGACTTTCTCATGGCTGAAATGATGTTCCTTTTAATAAAGGGACTTAATAAAATTATGCAATCAGCTAAGCTAATGTCTATTGAAGGGAAAAAAGCTAGTAAAAGGAGAAAATAATTTAGTAAGTTTAAATAATTTTAAGCAAAATAAAATTACATGTAAAGATTCAGTCTAAAAAATAATTAAGACGATAAATCATAAAGTGAAAATATGAGACTTGAATTTTCTTTAGTATTAAGCAATATAGAAAATGAAACTGATTACTTGAAGCACAGTAAAGTTTAAGAATAATTTATTTGGAGAAATTTAATAATGAAGTAAAAATAAACATGAAAAGGAACTAAAGAAATTGATAAAGCTTTACATTAAATGTATCTATATCTAAAGCAAAAACAAAAAAGTCTGTGCAGCTTATTCTGTCCTAAATTCTAATGAAAAACTGTGAGTATATACACCATGACCAAAGGAAGCATAAACTTAGCACAGAAAGTAGGATGTGAGAAATGATCAAAGTGTTATATTAAGGTGAAAAACTTTAAAATGGATTAGAATATATTAAAAGTCTATAGGAAATTTGAAATGTAGGTAAAAGGATTTTATTTAGAGCTTTGAAATTAACAGCTCCCCTGAGAAAAATAATCATTACAAAAAAGAAATGAAAACAAATGTAAAAATATATCATAGATCCACATTTTTATATAAAAAGAAAATTCAAATATATTGTTAGTATTATAGATTTTTTTCATTTTTTTATTAGTTTTATAAAGTAAGATATCATAAAGGAAGAAAAATTCAGAAAAATGCAACTTGCTCTGTGATTTGGAAATGTGAGCTCTGGATAGGCAAGAAACACAAATACAGTAGATACAAATAACAATAATTCAGTTTGTGATGATTTAATTCAAGAAACAATAACTGTAACTATAGGAAAGAACAAATGACCGAGCTATTTATGATTCATGTTCTTCAGAAACATTGTTGCAAAGTCAACAAAATGTAAGCAAAAAGAAAACAAGCCACATTTTAAATGATTGTTGAAGGGAAAGGTTTGACTGAGAATGAGAAGAATGGCAGGCCAAACACTGGTAGCTTTTTATCAAATCACTTATGTGATAATGAGGTAGAAGGAGAGTCTTCATGGAAGGAAAGAATTTCTTCATAAATTCATTATTTTTACCAGATACATTAGTTGACAGTATAAATATCAATGACTTTAAAATATATCTATGCAATAGATGCATATGTTTATCTGGGCTTAATTAGACAAGATCTGGTAGAAAAAAAGTTCAAAATTAAAGAATTATTCTATAAAACGTTGACCAAAATAATTGTTATAAATTATTTGATCTAGGTACATTCTTTTCTTTAACCCTTAGGAAAGAATATAATATCTCTAAATTACTATTTATTTATTTATTTTTGTTATTGTTGTTTTTTTTTATTAATCAATATTTTTTATTATGATTTTGTGGGGTACAGTTAAGGGTTAGGTGTACAATTACATTTCATTCAGGTACCCTGTTGATAAGAGGTGTTTCCCCATCCCCAGACAGATATTTGCGACTGTCAATCCCATCCCCCTCCCCCCCCCATAGTTTCCCAGTACCATCAGTCATTTTCTTATAGTATTACATTGGATGTTCAAGGTCCATTATATGAATGAGAACATGTGATACTCGGATCTTTGTTTCTGTGAGAGGTCACTCAGTATTACAGACTCTAGTTCCATCCAAGTTGCTGCAAAATTCATGATTTTGTTCTTTTTTATGGCTGCATAGTATTCCATCGTGTATATGTATCACATTTTTTAATCCAGTCCTCTTTTGGTAGGCAGCATGGTTGTTTCCAGGTTCTTGTTATTGTGAACAATGCTGAGATAAACATACGTGTGCAGGTATCTTTTTGATAGAGTGATTTGAGTACTTCAGGGTACATTCCCAGTAGGGGGACTGTGGAGTCATATGGAAGGTCGATTTTTAGAGCTTTTCAGAATCGCCACACTGCTTTCCACAGAGGTTGCACTAGTTTACACTACCACCAACAGTGTAGAAGTGTTCCCTTTTCACCACAGCCTCTCCAGCAGCTGTTATTTTTTGAGTTGTTGATAATTGCCATTCTGACTGGAGTTAGGTGTTATCTCAGTGTGGTTTTGATTTGCATCTCCCTGATGATTAGTGAGGTTGAGCATTTCTTCATGTGTTTGTTGGCTGCTCGGATGTCTTCTTTTGTGAAGTGTCTGTTCATATCTTTTGCCCATTTTATAATGGGGTTGTTTGTTTTTTTCTTTTCAGCACGTTTAAATTCCTTGTAGATCCAGGATGTTAAGCCTTTGTCAGACCTGGAGTTGGCAAATACTTTTTCCCAGTCTGTAGGCTGTCTCCCTGCTCTCTTGATGGTTTCTTTGGCTTTGCAGAAGCTTGTTAGTTTAATAAGGTCCCACTTGTCTATCTTCTCTCTTATGACCTGTGGGTTTCGGGTTTTGTTCAGGAATTGGATGCCAGTTCTGATTTCCATGAGGGTATTTCCTTCCTTTTCTAAGATTCTTATGGTATGAGGTTTTACATTTAGGTCTCTGATTCCTTTGGAGTTAACCTTTGTGCATGGGGATAGATAGCGGTCCTGTTTCAATCTTCTGCATGTGGTCAGCCAGTTTTCCCAGCACCATTTACTGAATAGGTTCTCCTCTCCCCAGTGGTAGGTGGTGGGGGATTTGTCAAAGATGAGTTGGTTGAAAATTGAGGTTTTGCTTCTGGAATCTCAATTCTATTCCATTGACCCATATGCCTGTTCCTGTACCAACCCCAAGTTGTTCTGATGATTGTAGCTTTATAGTAAAGTTTGAAGTCTGGTAATGTGATACCACCTGCTTTGTTTTTTTTGCTGAGGATTATTCTGGCTATTCTTGGACGTTTGTGTTTCCATATGAATTCCTGTGTTGTTTTTTCCAGGTCTGAGAAGAATGTTGCTGGTAATTTGATGGGTATTGCATTGAATGTGTAGATTGCCTTAGGTAAGATGGACATCTTCACAATGTTGATTCTTCCAATCCATGAGCATGGGATATTTTTCCCCTTGTTTGTGTCATCTTTGATTTCTTTGAGCAGTGATTTGTAATTTTCATTGTAAAGGTCTTTCACGTCTCTGGTTAGGAAGATGCCAAGGTATTTCATTTTTTTTGTGGCTATTGTCAATGGACGTGTGTTTTTTATTTGAGTTTCTGTTTGTTTATTATTGCTGTAGAGAAATGTGATTGTCTTTTGTACATTTATTTTGTATCCTGAGACTTTGCCAAAGGCCTTTATCAATGTAAGGACGCTTTTGACAGATTCTTTTGGGTTTTCAAGGTACACAATCAAATCATCTGCAAAGAGAGATAGCTTGACATCCTCTTTTCCTATTTGGATACCCCTGATTGCTTCCTCTTCTCTGATTGCTCTAGCCAGGACTTCCAATACTATGTTGAACAGGAGGGGTGAGAGTGGGCATCCTTGTCTAAATTCCCCAATTTCAGGGGAATTGGTTCCAATTTTTGTCCATTTAGGAGTACGCTGACTGTGGGTTTCTCGTAGATGGCTTTTACTATTTTGAGGTATGTTCCCCATATGCCTAGATGTTCAAGGGATTTTTTTCAAGAAGGGGTGCTGGATTTTATCAAAAGCTTTTTCTGCATCTAATGATATGATCATGTGATTTTTGTTTTGACATCTGTTGATGAATTTAATTACATTTATGGTTTTACGAATGTTGTACCAGCCTTGCATCCCAGGGTCATGGTGGATGATTTTTAAGATGTATTGCTGAATCTGGTTTGCTAGGATCTTGTTGAGAATTTTAGCATCTATGTTCATCAAAGATATTGGCCTGTAGTTCTCTTGCTTTGTTGGATCTTTACCTGGCTTGGGTATCAATGTGAGGTTGGCTTCGTAAAATGATTTGGAGAGAGTTCCATCTTTTTCAATTGCCTGGAATACCTTCAGTAGGATTGCTATCAGCTCCTCCTTAAATGTCTTGTAGAATTCTGCTGGAAAGTCATGTGGACCAGGGCTTTTTTTATTACATAGTCGATTTTCTTGATTGTTATTGGTCTATTTAGGGTCTCAATTTCTTCTTGTTTCAACCAAGGTATGTTGTGTGATGTCAGAAAGTCCTCCATTTCATTAAGGTTTTCAAGTTTGTTTCCATACAAGTGTACATAGTAGTCTCTAATGATCTTTTGTATTTCTTCAGGGTCAGATGTGACTTCATCTTTTGTGTTTCTGATTGTGCTTATTTGGTTTTTTTCTCGTTTTTTCTTGGTCAGTCTAGCTAGGGGACCATTGATCTTCTTTATCCTTTCGAAGAACCAGCTTTTTGTTTCATTGATTTTTTTGTGTTATCTTTTTGTCTTCTATGTCCTAGATTTGGGCTTTTATTTTGGTGATCTGGATTTTTCTGCTGAAATTAGTGTTTTTGTGGTCTTGCTTTTCCAGCTTCTTTAGGTGGCTTGTTAGGTTGTGAATTTCTGTTCCTTCCATTTTCTTCATGTGTGTTTGTAGGGATATAAATTCCCCTCTTACTACAGCTTTCAGGGCATCCCAGAGATTTTGGTAAGATGTTTCTTCATTTTCATTTGTTTCTAGGTATCTTTTGATCTCTGTTTTGATTTCATCGTTGACCCAGGAGTTGTTTAGAATCATGCTGTTTAGTGTCCATGTCTTTGTGGGTTTTGGGGGCGCTTTGTTGGGGTCAATGTTTATTTTTATTCCACTGTGGTCCAAGAAGGTACATGGTAGAATTTCAATCCTTTTAAATTTGCTTATGCTTGACATATGGCCAAGTATGTGGTCGATCTTAGAATATGTTCCATTTGGTGATGAGTAGAATGTGTATTCTGTGGTCTTTGGATGGAGTGTTCTGTAGGTATCCTTTAAATCCACTTGGTCCAAAGTCATATTGAGATTCCGGATCTCCTTTATGATTTTTTGTCCTGATGATCTGTCTAGGGTTGTGAGTAGGGTATTAAAGTCCCCAGTGTTGGTGTTAGAGTCAATATCTTTCTTTAGTTTTCCTAGAAGTTGCTTTATGAAAGTTGGCGCACCTATGTTGAGTGCATATATGTTTAGGATAGATATTTCTTGTTGATGGATTGAGCCTTTTATCATTATGTAGTGGCCTTCTATATCTTTTTTGATTTTTAATAGCTTGAAGGGTATTTTGTCTGAAATTAAGATTGCTACTCCTCCTTTCTTTTGTATTCCATTCACCTGAGAGTTTGTTTCCCATCCTCTTACTTTGAGTCTGTGGGTGTCCTTTCTAGTGAGGTGAATATCTTGAAGGCAATAGATTGTTGTCTGGTGATATTTTATCCATTTTGCCATTCTGTGTCTTTTCAGTGGTGCATTTAGTCCATTCACATTTAGGCTAATAATTGAAATGCAAGAGTTGATCCCTGTCATAAGGTTCTTACAGAGTTGTTCCTGTTTGTTTGTTGTCTTTCTTTGGGTTTTGGAGTTGGTTCATGTATGTTTTTAATCTTTTGCCTGTACTCTTGTGAAGAATGTTGTTGTTCTTTTTTCTTTTTCTTCTGTATTCAGTACTTTCTTAAGTGTTTCTTGTAGAGGTGGTCTGGTGGCAGTGTAGGTTCTTAGGGATTGGATATCTGGAAAAGATTTCAATTCTTCCTCACTAATGAAGCTTAGTTTGGCTGGGTAGGTTATTCTTGGTTCAAACTGTTTCTCTTTTAGAACTTTGAAGATAGGGCTCCAGGGTCTCCTAACCTGAAATGTTTCTGTAGATAAATCTGCTGCTATTCTAATGGGTCTTCCCTGGTAGGTAGTCTGGCCTTTTTCTCTTGCTGCCTTTAGGATTTTTTCTTTTATAGTTACTTTGTTTAGGCAAATTATTATGTGTCTGGGAGTTGGTCTCCTCATCTGTTGTCTTTCAGGGGTTCTCTGGATCTCGTGCTTTAATTTTTGCATCACTGATGAGATGAGGGAAGTTTTCTTGAACGATTTCATGAAATGTTTGTTCCAGTGTGACCTCTGACTCTCTCTCTGCCTCAGGAAGCCAAATTACTCTTAGGTTTGGTCTCTTGAAGTGATCATTCATCTCTTGCAGGTTTTGTTCTGTCTTTTTTAGCTTCTTTTCTATGCTTTTGATAGTTTGGGTTAGTTCTGTGTTTTGGTCTTCGAGCTCTGAGATTCTTTCTTCTGCTTGGCTGATTCTGCTTTCCATGCTTATTAGTCTGTTATTCATTTCCATCACAGTATTCTTTACTGCTGTTATTTCTGACATCAGCTCCTTCCTATTTTCCTCTTGTCTCTTATCAATTTTTTTAATTCTCTCCATCAATGTCTTGATGTCTGGGTTTGTTGCATGTAACCAGGCATTCTGGGGGCTCTTCATTGTTTGTATTCCCGAATCTGTTTTCTCAATGTCTGATCTCCCAGGGGTCTGTGTGAGATCTATATTCTTCTTTTGGTTTTTCTTCATTTGTACTTCAGGTGCGAGCTGTGATTCAAAATCTATCTGCAGGTCCTGGTATTCACTGACAGGTGTGTGAATAATCTGGAACCCACTTCCCACTGCCTTGGAATCTGTCCATGCAGTGGGGCTGTAGGTTTACTCCCTGAAATAAAATGTGGTTACCAGAGGAGAGAGAATGGAGCAGACAGTGGGTTGAAGTGGGAGGTGGAGAGATAAAGGAGTAAGGTGGGAAACAAACGAGTGTGCCAACAAATAGAGAGAGAGGCCTATACTGAAACATTTAAAAACAATAGACCACAGCTACAGATGAACCAACTCTCATACAAACAAAAATAAAACATATAGTGATGCTAACACACCAGCTATCCAACCACCTTATTAGTGTGCTGTTCCTCTATACAAAGATATGGTTTACAGAGAGAAGAAAAGAGGAGAAAAGGAAGAGGAAAAAAGAAAAAAAGGAACGATACAGTAGGAATAGAATTAAGTCATTAAACTAACAGAATCAATGAAGCACACTCTGAGACATTTCGTTTAAGTCCAATGTCCTTTCAGGTCTGATTTCTAGTTTTCTTTTCAAGCTGGTAAAGTAGTTTGCAGTTAGGGTCAGTTGCCCCTGGTCTGCTGTGAAGGACAGTTCAAGTCACCCTCTTTCAACACTCTGGCCTATGTCTATCAAGATTGTTTCTCCTGTTTCAGTGTTGTTACCTTTATTCACCAGCAGGTGGTGCTATCTCAGCTGCTCGCCCCAGAGGGGGTGGGGCGGGACAGGGATGGCAGAGGTTGAAGATGGCAAGATGGCTGCCTGCCTCAGGGCAGACGGCAGGAGACTTACGGCAGGCAGGATGTCTCGGTTGCAGGAGAGGTGGCAGCGATTCCAGCAGATCTTCCCTGAAGGGGCTTCAAGGACTGAAGTTGTGGATCGCCTCCGGCCTGGGTGGTGCGATGTGCTACCGGTGGCGGTGGCGGTGGTTGCAGCAGCTGCGGTGGCTGTGGTGGCAATGTCTGCGCTGCAGTGGCTGTCCAGACCGCTGCGATGCTCCAGCGGTGGCAACAGCCGAGCTCTGTATGAAGAGCAGCCTGCAATGTTGGGGTCCATAGCCCTTGGGGCGAGAATCAGAGACCCACTGCAGTTCTCCTTTGCAGAGGTTTTCACAGACCAGGATGCCCCGTCGCCATCTTTCCGAAAGTCCCCCAAATACTTATTTTTTAAAGACTTAAATATAGATGTAAATGTGGGCTAAAAATAATTTTTAAAAGTTTTTAAATGTACATGTAAAGATATGTGAAATACGTAATAAATATCAATTCATAATATCCTTCTATGACGTCTTTCCTGTAATCATAAAAGTTTATGACATTTTTTTCAAAAGTGGAGATAGTGAGTAGGAGAAAGTCTGTTACAATGAAGAGAGTAGTCAAATAAGTTTATTGTCTGCTTAAACAGACAGAAAGCCATGGGCTGGCTACAACTCCTCTCTAAAGTCATGAGGTCTACTGGGTGCAGTGGCTCATGCCAGCAAGCCCCTCACTTGGAGAAAGCAAGGCTGGAGGATCGTTTGAGCCAAGGTGTTCGAGACCAGACTGGGCAACACAGTTAGATGTCACCTCTACAAGACAAATTTTAAAACCAGCTAGACATGGTGACTTGTGACTGTGGAAACAATTTCTTGGGAGGCTAAGGCAGAAGGATGACCTGAGCCCAGGAGTTTGAGGCTGCATTGACCTGTGATCGTGCCTCTGCACTTCAGCCTGAGCAACAGAATGAGACCTTAAAAGTAAGTAAATAAATAAACAAATAAATAAGCATCAGTGCTGAAATAAATACATTTTATTAAGTAATAATAATATTAAGTCAAAGACTGCTGACTGGGAGAAGAGAACAGGATAAAAAAAATAATGTACCTAGATCAGATCTTTTAACAATATGATCAAAGATCCCTAATATATCTAAATAAAATTTGAAAGCAAAGATAGTCTTAGTATTTGTGCATAATCTAATGCAATCTAGTATCTGGCACATATGAGAATCATGCAGTTCACAATATACTAACAAATGATAGTAGATTTAAATTTTTTGTTAAATAAAAAATGCATATTTTAAATAGCTAAACTGAGAGTTACCAAAGAGTCACTTAATGTGTGTGTGTGTGTTTGCACACACACACACACACACACACACACACACACACACACCCCTATACCTCATATCTCTACAAATTTTAAATATTTTCCTTTGATTATATGTAAAGTTTTATTAGTTTGTCTTCATGGAATAAAGTCAATGTTCATTTAAGATGTTTTTCCTAAGTTTCATCTGTGTTTTAATTTATTTCTAGTTCTCCCAAAGTTGATTCACAATGGATTCCCAAGTTAGTGTATCCTCTGAGAGTATTTCACATTTGAAACACTTAGCATGCTTTGTATTTTCAAAATAAATATAAAAATTCATTTAGTCAGGTAAGTCAATATATCTATGATCTAAAACATGTCTAAGTTTTTCTTTGTGATTGGTTTGCAAATTTATTAGAAGAGAAAAACTTTTTTGAGATAGATATCATTGATATTCAAAACATGTAGCTATTAAAGTTAGAAGTATGTCAGAGATTTGCATTTTCCAAAGCTAAAGGTCTAAGTTCAGAAACAAAATAAATACATTAAACATTGGCCAGCTTCAGCAATTTAGCAGTAATACATTAAAAATAAAAATGAAGCTCAGATGTTTAAAATATCCTCCAAATCTGGAAGAACCATCATGTCTCATAAACTGCTATAAATCTTGCTTGAAAGTTTTAAAACTGTGACTTGATTATTAGACAAATATTGATTTTCAACAAATTGCCTTTCAACTAATTTATCATTTAGCAAATTGGCTTTCTGAGGATCGATATTTTTCTTTTCCAGGAAGTTGACTTGAAACCATACTGTTACTTTCTCTCTCTCCATGCTGTAGCCGTATGACAGCATGTCCTTACAACACATCACGCTCCTTTCCATAAGTCTTTTTGGATAATGTTTCATTTGGATAAACACTCTTTCATTCCTTCCTCCCTCTTTGCCTAATGAAATTCTATTTATTGTCAGCCAGCTGCCAGCTTCAGAAAATAGATAACACTGAGCTGTAGGTATACATTCATTAGTTTAGATATCTGACTAATCTGTGTGATAGATTGTATTTTTTTCCCAGCAAATATTTATTACCCTTTCCCCCAACCCCTTGATGCAGAGGATATTTTTCTGTTCAATTGATGTTGGACTTGGTCATGTGAATTGTTTAGGCTAATGGAATGTGGGTCATTTCAGAGCCAAAACCTTAAGAAGCATGCATGTCTTTTCTCTTGCTGATTTGTTCTTGTTCACCTGCCATTCACTATGAGAAGAGTGCACACTGGATAGCCAGAGAATAAGTGCTTGGAACACAACTGCATACAATCTGCATTCTGTTGTCAAGTATAGGAGAATCAGAGCCAACTTAGAAATTTGTGAGTGAAAAAATAATAATGATTTAGTTTTCAACCTCTCAGTTTGGAGGTGGGTTGTTAACAGCTTATTGTGGCAATTGCTAACTACTACAATGACTATTTCCCAACTATACTGAAATAATTCCCAAATGAAAGAATAAATATATGAAAACTGGAAACAATATACCATAACCTAATGGTTAAATAAAACATACTTTATTCCTTTGACTGTGACTGTGTAGTAATTTTAAATGCTGCTTTCAATTGTCTTATTTTTTTTAATTTTTAGACCTATATTACAAAATATAACATTTTTTGAAAA
Source organism: Cephalopachus bancanus (assembly GCA_027257055.1). Taxonomy (NCBI): domain Eukaryota; kingdom Metazoa; phylum Chordata; class Mammalia; order Primates; family Tarsiidae; genus Cephalopachus; species Cephalopachus bancanus. Next base: position 5,595,419 of record JAPVLO010000024.1, on the reverse strand, counting down.
ATAAGCTTACAATAAAAAGCCAATCCATATAGAGAATTCCAAAAAAGACATACATTTTAAATTCCAAAAAGAAACCATTCACACACACACAAATTATTAATATTTCAGAGAGTTATAGATGTAAGTAGATAAATAGATACAAAGATTTTAAAAAGTTATAAATAATGGGATTACAGGTCAGGTGAGGTGGCTCATGCCTATGATCCCAACCCTTTGGAAGGCCAAGGCAAGAGGATTGTCTCAGTCCAAGAGTTTGAGACCAGTCCAGGAAACTTGGTGAAGTCTTATTTATATATAAAAAAAATTTTTTTAAATGGGATTATAGTATACAAGATATTTTAAAATTAAAATATTATAATTTTACTTGAATTGAGCAGAAACAAAGATTTTTAAGTGAAACTGAAGGAAATGCTACACACCATAAAATATAGCATCATCTAAAAACATAGTCTCCTCTATTTTATAAAATACCAGATAATTGACACTCTGATCCTGTCATAAAAATTTTTGAATTCTGATTTTATTAGCTTCATGATTGTTAAGGTTTATTGAATTTACATTCTATTTTGTATCCATTTTCCTCATAGTTGTTTTTACTTAAGTAAATTCAATGCTTTCCACCAGTCTTTTTTCTAAGACTTCGTTACTGTGTTCTTTATTTAAATTAATCTCTCATCTGAATTACCTTCAAAAGGCAGCCATGAGCTGATTATTACATGAGTCTTTTTATGGTTGAGAATGTGTATCAGTAGTGTCTGTACTTGAAGAAAATATTGACGCCAAATAGTTTTATACAATTGTAGGTCATACTTTTATTCAGGTATATCCCAATTGTCTTATGTTATTGACATAACAGATATTCTGTTTAAAAATCTGAAGCTGACTGGACATTTTCCCCCTTTGTAGTTCTCTAGATATTTTCTACTAGAAGAATTTTTGGTTTTTACTTGAATTGTAATAATTTACATAGAACTTATCAGTTTATTATTGGTAATTCTAAGTCAACATTTCCTAAAATTTGATTTTGCTTTTTGATATGCAAATTTAGTTTTTTCTTCATTTCAAGACTTTTTATTATTTCCAAATATATATATAATTTTTCTCATATTTTTAGTTTCTCAAAACATGTTCAGGTATAGGAAACTGCTTATATTAATATTAAAATTGTAGGTAAAACTTGAAGTTATAAATCTGATATGAGACAAAAGACATTAATGTGCATAGAAAAAAATATATTGGGTAAAAATACACATTGAAATGATTCAATGTTTATACTGGATTGTCATGTATGATTTGCATTTATACATTTCCCTCTACACGTTCTTTGTTTATTCTGCTTTGATTTAAATAATGTTTTGATGCTACAAAAAATCAAACAAAATCATATAAAACTGGATGTGGGTCAAAATTCAGCTTGAGTTATTAGTAAGTAATCTCAGTGAGAGAGGAGACAGTCAGAAACTGTTAGGCAGATAGAGAAGGAGGGGTCTAGAGGAAAAATATCACCTGTGGGAAGGCCCCTGCATCACCCCTGTTTTGTAACTCTTAGCTAAAAATGTGATTAATGCACTTGAGAAGATTGTCTCAAACAAAATTGTACTACTGAAAGGATTTTTTGCTACTTACAGACAGGCATAATAACTTAGCTGGATGTCCTAACTTGACCGTAACTTATTATAATATAATTAACATAACATTTGCATTGCAATTTCACATCCTCCCCCAGTGGGTTTTTCTATAGTATTAATGGGTAATATTCAAGATGGAGTAACTTTGGACAAGGACCTGAGTGTGTGCAATAAAAACTGGGTCTCAGGAAGCAAGGGGTGGACAGGTTCAAATGAGGGAAACACCTGCTGAAAAATAAGATAAAACCACAAACAAACCCCTAGCTCGTTTCCTAACCCCTTTCATGCGTCTTTCCTAGAAACTATACCCCCAACACCTTTGTAAGTACACACTCAGTCTTCAACCCTCACAGGATCACCAATCCCTGTCAGACAAAATATGACATTCTGGCCCTTCATTCATCATCATAAAAAACCCTCCCACACAGGCTACTTCCTTCCCCTACCTTTGTCATGTCATCAACCATGTATAAATATAGCAAGAATGCCATGGAGAAAATGTACAAATTTCCCCAAGTGTATGTTTCTCACTCTCTCACAGTCTCCTATTCTTCAACCAGTAGTTATTAATACCTCCACATTTCTTCCTTTCTCTATATAACCAATCTCAATTTACTGTCTCCCCTAAAGCATGCCCTTCCAAGCTTTCACTGGAGTTACTTTAGCAGACAGCAGCTCCATTTGGGAATACAGCCAAGGTGCCTAAACATGGTTAACCACCATGTGGTTCTGCCATATAGCTGCCATATGCCACCATATAGCTTCTCCCTTTCTACCCCAGAAATGTTTTTCTTATATGGCACGTCTATCTATCTCTGCCTACCTGCCAATTGGTCAGGCACTTGTACTTTAATATACCAGGCTCCAGACATCAGTATTCTATCTGATAATGAAATTATCCAAGTTCCTCTAGTAAGTTCAATCTCTTCCTCTACAACCAAAACAAAAAGGGCCATACATTTCCTACCCTTGCTAGCAGGATTAGGCATCTTATCTACCCTAAGCACAGGGATGGCAGGTATAACTACCTCCACTATATTCTATCAACAATTATCCACGGTCCTCTGTAACACCTCAAAATCATCCATATCTCCATAACCAGTCTCCAAAGGCAAGTAAATTCACTGGCAGTGGTAGTACTCCAAAACAAAAGGGGACTTGACATTCTAACAGCTAAAAAAGGAGGACTATGTGTATTTCTTCAAGAGGAATGTTACTTTTATATCAATGAATCAGGTATTGTCCATGATGCAGCCCACAGACTTCAATATTGAACAACAGAACTCCAGTGACAAGCTACTAATTCGTGGTAGTTCAAATTAACATTTTTCCCTTCAGTGAGATGTTTATTCCCTTTTTTGGGGCCCCTAATAATAATCTTTCTGGCACTGCTTTTTGAACCCTGTACACTAAATCTTCTTATAAATCTGTTTCTTCTTGTTTAGAATCCATCTGGAACCCCGCACGACAGAACTTTTCTTCCAAGACTCATTAGACCTCCCTCCAGAAGATCTCTAACTGTCACATATATAACTGCCCCCTCACAGCTTGAAGAAGCTAGAGCAGTCATTGTCCCTTTTCCCTAACAGCAGTTAGGGATACCATTCCAGAGGAGGGGAATGAGAGAGAAGATAGTCAAAAGCTCTTTAGGCAGATAGAGAGAGAAGGTCTTGAGAAAAAGTAGTATCTGTGGGAATGCACCTGTACCACCTCTGTTATGTAACTGTTAGTTGAAAATGTGACTAATGTGGTTGAAAACATTCTCTCAAACCAGGATGTACTACTTAAAGGGACTTTTTCTACTTAGATGCAGTCACAATAACTTAACTAGATGTCCTAACTTGACCTTAACTTATTATAATATCATTAACATAACAATTGCTTTGCAATTTCATCCCTCCTGAGTGGGCTTTTCTGTGGTGCTTATGGGTAATATTCAAGATGGAGTAACGTTGGACAAGGACCTGAGTATGCAATAAAAACTGGGTCCCAGAAAGTAAGGGGTGGATATGATGAAAATATGGGAAGTGCGGTGGCTCAGCCTGTAATCCCGCGCCTTTGGGAGGCTGAGGTGAGTGGATTGCCTGAGCCCGCGGGTTCGAAACCTGCCTGGGCAGCAAGACCTCATCTCTACAATAAATCAAAAAATCCGCCGGGTGTGGTAGCGCACGCCTGTAATTCTGGCTACTCGGAAGGCTGAGGCGGAAGGATCACCGGAGCCCGGCAGGTTGAGGCTGCGGTGGCCGGGAGCGGCCACTGCACTCCAGTCAAAGCGACAGAGTGAGACTCCAACTCAAAAAAAAAAAAAGAAAATATGGGAAATGCCCTAGAAAAATAAGATCAAACCACAAACAAATCCCTAGCACCAGTAACATATTTCAGGTCCCCTCTCTTTTCTGGAGAGCTTTGCTGCTTAATAAACTCCTTCTTTCACTCATCCTTTTGGTGTCCATGTTCCTTAATCTCCTTGGTCCTGAGATAAGAACCCTAGGTTGCTGGTCTATGCTGACAGTGGAGTGGAAAACTCCAGCAACATTGGGAAATTTTCATAATTTCTTTGAGATATTTTTCTCTCCTGAAAACTGAGGTTAGTATGAACTATTCCACAGTTAGATGAGCTAAATGAGATGAAGTACTCAGTCAGTATCCACACGTAAATATTCAATGAAATACATCATATTATCATATTAATTATCTTTTCAATTTTCACCAGTGTGACAGAGTATAATGAGGAGTTGGATTCTTTTTTTGTTTTGTTTTGTTTTGTTTTGTTTTTTGACTATGCACTACTTTTTTTTTTGAGTTGGAGTCTCACTCAGTCGCCCAGACTGGAGTGCAGTGGCCGCTCCCGGCCACCGCAACCTCGACCTGCTGGGCTCCGGTAATCCTTCCGCCTCAGCCTTCCGAGTAGCCGGAATTACAGGCATGCGCTACCATGCCCCGCTGATTTTTAGATTTATTGTAGAGATGAGGTCTCGCTGCCCAGGTGGGTCTCGAACCCGCCGGCTCAGGCAATCCACTCACCTCAGCCTCCCAAAGGAGCGGGATTACAGGCTGAGCCACCGAACCCGGCTTGCACTACTTTTAAAAGCCTTTTCTTTCTCTCTTTCCTTAGTGCCCCACATCAGGTAAGCTGATAAGAAAGCCTGATGTTCCCTCTGGCACTAGAAAGAGATCCAAGTCATACCAACCCATGCATCTGTGCAGGAACTCTCACCCTAGACCCACCACCCAACCACAATAGAACTGAGAGCCAGTTTCTTTCTTTGTTCACAGAAGTCATCTTGCACCTGCCAAGGGCTTGACCTGCTTTCCCCAGAGACCTCAATTATGTAATTATAGGTCTTTCACACCCTTTTGCATGTGTGACTTCTTCAGCCAGGACATCAGAACCAAATTTTGGACGGGAATGAATCTACCTCTCAGATGACCATATACAAGGAAAGGAAATGGCATTCCCACTAATGGATGAATCAATCAAGTAGATCTCAGTTGACAGTGAGAAAATAAAGGCTAAATGGCCTCATTCACATACTTAACTCTAAACAGTAGAACTATCAATAGCCTAGTATATATCCTCTATCACCTTCCTCTCTACCTACTCAATATTGTTATTATTATCATTATTTGTATAGTTTTAACAATCCCCGAAGGAATGCAAAAAGCATCAATGTAAAGCTACTGCAAGATGAAAGAGGAAAGAAACGAGAGAGCCAAAAATTCAAAGAAGAAAACTCACCAGAAAATTTTGCAGATCAGAAGAAAATTTTGACCATGTACATCTCCACAAATTTAAAATATCAATAAATCATGTTATAATTAAGAGTAACACCAGAGATATAATTTCTCAGAGTTGGAATGGGAGGAAGTAGAAAGAGATGAAATTTAAGTTTAAAGCTCAGTTTAAACATTAAAAAAAATAAAATCATAAAAAGTAATATTCAGTCAAAGGACTTAAAAGATAATAGACATCACTGAAAATAGAACGAAGAACATAAAGAACAAGATTAAAAAATGTAAATAAATTAAAATGGAAATGAGCAATTATGATGACTACAAAAGAAATGTTAAGGGAGATAAGCCAAAAAAGAGACATATCATGAACATATTTGGTTTCCCCAAATAGAAGAGCCAGAATATTGGTACAAAATAAATAGATGAAGATGAAATTAAAGAAAATATGTATAATAAGGTAATACTTTAATCAGTACATTGAAAAGAGTACAAAAAAAAATACATGCCGCAAAAGAAGACTGACACAGAGTGATTTTTCACAGAGTGAAAAATAACCAGCCAGGGCTCGGGGGCTCAGCCTGTAATCCCGCGCCTTTGGGAGGCTGAGGTGAGTGGATTGCCTGAGCCCGCGGGTTCAAGACCCGCCTGGGCAGCTAGACCTCATCTCTACAATAAATAAAAAAATCAGCTGGGCGTGGTACGCATGCTTGTAATTTCGGCTACTTGGAAGGCTGAGGCGGAAGGATCACCGGAGCCCAGCAGGTCGAGGCTGCGGTGGCCGGGAGCAGCCACTGCACTCCAGTCTGGGCGACAGAGTGAGACTCCAACAAGAAAAATAACCTAATAAAGTTTTTGGATATCCAGATACATACATCTACCCAAGCTACCCAAAGGAGAAAAAATGTCAGTACAGACTTTTATTCTAGAAGAACATTCAATGCTAATAGAGCAATACCTACAAAGTCCTAAAGAAAGGTGTGGCCCCCAAATTTGGTCATCCTCACATATGGATAACAGACCAATATAACACTGTGCAAAGATTCAAATTATCTATTTGTTTTCTTAGCCATTTATTCTTTCACTTATTTGTTTTATTTATTTTTTTACTGTAAAGATGTGGGGTACAATTCAGTTAGGTATACAAGCGTTGATTATGCAGGTACCCTTGTTGATGAGGTGTGCCCCCCCAGCAGGCTCCCTCAACTACCAATCTCACCCCATTTATTTGTTTTAAAGATATGTGATTCAATTTAAGATTAGGCCTACAAATAGTCATTGTACAAGTAAAATGTGGGCGGGACTTTGATTCCCATTTTGCCTGATTGAGATCAGGTATCCTTATTGATGAAATGTATCCCTCCTCCCCTGGCAGTGTCCTGTTACTGCCAATTCCTTTCTAATAGTATTATGATAATTGTTCAGGGTCTGCTTATGAGTAAGAACATGTGGTACTCAGTTCTTTGTTTCTGTGATAGATCCCTGAGTATTATAGACTCTAAGTCCATCCAAGTGGCTGCAAAGTTCATAATTTTGTTCTCTTTATGGCTGTGTGATGTTCCATAGTGTATATGTACCACATTCTTTTTTTTATCCAGTCTACTTTCTTTTTTTTTTTTTTTTTTTTGAGTTGGAGTCCCACTCTGTCGCCCAGACTGGAGTGCAATGGCCACTTCCGGTGCAGCCTCGACCTGCTGGGCTCCGTGATCCTTCCGCCTCAGCCTTCCAAGTAGCCGGAATTACAAGCATGCGCTACCACGCCCGGTTGATTTTTTGATTTATTGTAGAGATGAGGTCTCCTGCCCAGGCAGGTCTCGAACCCGCGGGCTCAGGCAATCCACTCACCTCAGCCTCCCAAAGGCGCGGGATTACAGGCTGAGCCACCGAGCCCGCCTCAGTCTGCTTTCAATGGGCAGCACAGTTGGTTCCGTGTTTTTGCTATTGTGAACAGTGCTGCAATAAACAGGTATATGTAGTATCTATTTTGTAGAATGATTTGAGTTCCTCTGGGTATACAGAACTTGACATTTATTTTATCAAGCAAAATAATAAAGAAACTACCAAATAAAAAAACTGACTGATTATAAAATCTATTTTACTTTATGTCTTATATTGAAGCAAATGAGGTTAGGGTCACCCAAAGAGATTCTTAAATGTTATAATTAATGATGATATAGACATAATTAACAAAATTTAAACATGGAACTTAGAAAGAGACAAGTAGAAGTTTAAGTATACCAATATTGTCATTTCTTGTGTCTGGGTTTTAAATTAATATTTATAGTTGGTAGTGTGGTAATAAAAGTAACTATATATTAATATAAATCCACAAAGTTAAATACTGAGAAAAATAATACCATTTACTTAAATCAAGTATAAAAGGGAGGAAGAGAAGGAGGAAAAATTAAAATAACCAATTATGCTATTAATCACAGTAGGGAATAAATAGATACTATATAAAGAAAAGAGAGTTAAGTAATTAATAAGAAGCAGTCCTTCTATGCTATCCATAGTGAAGAACCAGCTTTTTTCTTTTTTAAAAATTCCCAATTCATCACAGACTGATACTTTCACTAAAATATGCAAGAAAAATTAATTACCAAAGGTGATGCTTTTCGTTATGTTGATATGAAGAAGCTAACAGATTTCTTCTAAAAATAACAAGTATACTTGAACAAGATTGGACAAGATTGTCAAAGTAGACATTTAAGGCTCTGAAAATTGATGAAATATAGACAACAAATTGCAAAATTTTTCTAGGAAAAGCTGCTAGAGTTTTAGATAAGAGAAGCAGGAAGCTTTTGCCTTCTTTCCTGGAAACGCTGATATCCCTGTCCTCAGTTTTGTAAATGAGAACAGTAGTTACACCAGCCCAGAACTCAAGTCATAAATCTTAGTGTCAAGGAATCAGAACTGGCTAAACTTTGAATCGGTTTCCCAACTGATACATAGATTAATAGACACACATTTAAGTGAAAAGATACTCAGCATTATTAGTCTTTCAAAAACGCAAATAAAACCACAATGAAGTATCACAGCACACCCATTAGAATGGCAGAAGTTTAAAAAAATCTGACAATACAATGTTGGTAGGTATATGGAGAAGTTAGAATTTTATACCTTGTTGGTTGGAAGATAAATGATATAACCACTTTGGAAAAGTTTGAGTATCTTAAAAAGGCCAGTGGTACACATACTACCAATATTTACTACACATGTGCTAAATAGAAATAAAAACCTTTTTATAAATCTTCATAGCAGTGTTATTCATCATAGCCAAAAACTAAAAAAAAAAAAAAAAATCAAATGTCTGTCAGCTGGTGAATGGATAAATAAAATGTGCTATATTCATACAATGAAATACTGATTCAACAATAGAAAATCACAATCTATACATGCTACAACATAAATAAAACTCAAAATTATTAGACTAGGTGAAAAAAGCTAGATACAAAAGACTTCATATTGTATAATTCCATTTATATGAAATGTCTAAAGACAAAACAATAGAGAAAGAAAGTCAGTATTTACCTGAAGATGTGTATGGGAATATAAATGAACAACAAGTAAGCACAGAAGCTTTATTGATTCATGGAAGTGTTCTCAAATTGGATTTTGTTGCAACTTGCAAAACTGTATACATTTACCAAAACATTATTGAGCAGTACACAAACAGTAGGTGAACTGTATGGAATGATGAATTGTGTAGTAAATTATACCTCAGTAGAAAATAAAAATTGCTAGAAAAAATAGATATACTATACACAAGTTCCTATTATGTTATTCGATTCAAAAGACATAAAAATTACTTTTTAATAAATATAATCTGAAAAAATATCAATAACAAAAATAGGAAAAGAATAACAAATCAGGCACAATGGTTCATGCCTGTAATTCCAGTGCATTGGGAGGCCAAGGCGAAAGGATCACTGGAGGCTAAGACTTTGAGACCAACCTGGGCAACATACCAAGATTCTGGCTCTATAAAAAATTTTAAAATTAGCTGGGTATGGTGGCACATGCCTGTAGTCCTAGATAATGAAGAAACTGAGGCAGAAGTGTTGCTTGAGCCCAGGAGTTTCAGGCAGCATTGAGTTGTAATTGCACCACGCACTGCAGCATGCGCAACAGAGCAAGACCTCATCAATAATAATAATAACAATAATAAATTTGCATATAGTCTTTAATGATTACATACACATAAGTAATATATAGAAAGAATTATTATCAAACACTTTTTGTTGTATTATAATTAAAACTAGGCAACAATTTTTAAGTGTAGTAATTCTACGTATTAAATGCGCACTTTAAACAAACACCAAACTTACCAATGTTTAACATTTTTTATGAGATAAGTGAGTGTACTTATTAGTTACTTTTCAAGATTGAATTGATAATAATGCTGCTCGCAATGGATAATTTATAACTATTTCTATGTATTACTTTACTAACACTCATAGAAGAGAAGCTAGCCTTAAAAGTTAACATTGACCAGAGTGAAGATATTTTAAAGACATGTTAGGAAATCTAGAGTATTCATTTTCACTATTTGTCAAAAATGAAGTAAGTGAGGCATTCTAACTTTTTAAATTATTTATTTATGCTTCATTTGTTTTCATAATTTAAGCATTAGTTTAATTCAAAAATAAAATTGAATAAATAAAATATTTTATAAATGTGTTTTCACAGAATTTTACTTCCCTTTTATTGTTTATTCTTAAAATTTCTCTTTAACCCTTTATCAGTAGTAATTCCAATGATACATAATGGTAAAGTAAAATATAAATTATCTTTCCTTAAAATAAATGTTACACAAATATCTTATCTGTGAAATTTCTTTATTGAGAATAAAACTCAAACGTTGTGTTAAATTTATAAAAAGGATGTCCTGAACAGCTATGGACAGATAATACACCTTGCACTCAGTGGAGGTTTCTTTGAACACACTGGATAAAAAAAGCACAATCCAAAAATCACTGCCTCCAGGAAACTCCTCATACTGCAAAGGACACCCATACTGCAAAAGACTTGAAATTGGAGGCTAGAAAATTATCTTTCAGGTGAACAGAAAACAGAAAAAGCAGGAGTAGCTGTTCTGATATCAAACAGAGTAGCCTTCAAGCCATCAAAGGTTATAAAGAACATAGGATGGCACTATATAATAATAAAAGGCTCAATCCAGCAGCAAGAAATATCCATTCTAAACATATATGCACCCAACACAGGAGCACCAGGTTTTATAAAACAACTACTAAGTAAACTAAGAGAGAACATTGACTCTTACAGAATCAGATCTGGAGATCTATATACCCCACTAACAACTTTAGATAGATTATTGAGAAAAAAAAAATCACTAAGGAGATCTGGAACCTCAACTCAATGTTTGACCAAATGGACTTAATAGACATCTACAGAACAATTCACCCAATGATTACAGAGTGTACATTCTATTTATCAACAAATGAAATATATTCCAAGATTGATTATAAACTTGGACATAAATCAAGCATAAACAAATTCTAAAAGATTGAAATAATACCATGTATCATCTCAGATCAAAGAGGAATAAAAATAAATATCACAAATAAGATACCACAAAACACACAAAGACATGCACACTAAACAACATGCTGCAGAATGACCTCTGGGTCAACATGGAGATCAAGACAGAAATAAAAGATTCCTGGAAACAAATAAATAAATAAAAATACAAATCTTATCAGAATCCCTGGGATGCCAATAAAACAGTATTAGGAGGAAAATTCATAGCATTGCATGCACACATCAAGAAAACAGAAAGATCACAAGTAAACAGCCTAATGTCACATCTAAGGAAGCCAGAAAGACAAGATCACCTAAATCCTACCTTCAGCAGAGGAATCCACATCACCAATATAAAATCATATCTGCAGAACAAAGACTAAAATATCATAGAAAGAAATCAACAAGACAAAAAGCTGGTTTTTTGAAAAGATAAATAAGATTGACAGACCCCTGACCAGATAGACTTGAAAAAAAAAGTGCAAATAAACACAATTAGAAACACAAAAGGAAAGTTACAACTGACCCCAAATAAATTTTTTAAATTATCAGAGATTACTATGCACTCCTACAAGCAAATAAACCTGAAAATCTAAAGGAAATGAAGGACTTTCTGACATCACACAACTTCCCAAAACTGAAAACACAAGAAACTGAAACTAAACAGACAAATAACAATCCAGGAAATCAACTCAATCATTAGAAATCGCCCCATAAACAAAAGCTCCGGGCCAGATGGCTTCCCAGTGGAATTCTACAAGATATGCAAGAGGAACTGATACCAATCTTATGAGAAATATTCCAGGCAATTAAGAAAGATGAAATTCTCCCCAAATAATCTTATGAAGCTAACTTCACACTGATACTCAAACCTGGCAAGGCCCCAACAAGGAAAGAGAATTACAGGTCAATCTCCCTGATGAACACAGACACAAAAATTTTTAACAAGATTCTAGCAAATCGTATACAGCAACACATCTCAAGGATCATCCATCATGACTGGATGGGCTTCATTCCTGGGATTCAGGGCTGTTTCAACATTCACAAGACTATAAATGTAATTGAATACATTAACAGTTGTAAAATCAAGAACCAAATGATGATACCACTAGATGCAGAAAAACATTCAACAAAATCCAGCATCACTTCTTGATTAAAAATCCTTGAACACCTAGGCATAGAAGGAACATTCCTCAAAGCAGTAAGAGCCATCTATGATAAACCCACAGTCAATATTTTGCTCAATGAACAGAAGTTGAAAGCATTCCCCCCAAGAATGGGAACAAGACCTGGATGCCCACTCTCACCCTTCCTGTTCAACATAGGGCTGGAAGTCAGAACAAGAGCAATCAAGTAAGAGAAGGAAATCAGGGGTATTCAAGCAGAAAAATAGAAAGTTAAACTATCCCTCTCTGCAGAGGATATAATTCTGTACCTTGAAAACCCAGGGGAGTCTATCAAAAGTCTCCTTATACTGAAACACAACTCTGGTAAACTTGCGGGGTACAAAATCAACATATAAGAGGCAGTTACATTTTTTATACACCAGCAACAAGCAGGCAGAGAACCACATAAAAAGCACAGTCCCATTCATAATAACCACAAAAAAAAAGAAATATTTTGGCATCCACCTAATCAGAGAAGTGAAAGACTTTCAAATGAGAACTACAAGTTACTGCTCAAATAAATCAAAGATGACACAAACAAATGGGGAAAAAAAATCTCGCTCATAAGACTGGAAGAATCAATACTGTCAGGATATCCATCGTACCCAAAGCAATCTACAGATTCAATGCAATACCTATCAAATTACCAACATCATTTTTCTCAGACCTGGAAACAACAATGTAGAAATTCATATAAAAACAGAAAAGGGTGCACATAGTCAAAACAATCCTCAGCAAAAGGAACAAAGCAGGAGGTATCACACTTCCAGACTTTAAATTTTATTACAAGGCTACAGTAACCAAAACAGCCTGGTATTGGTACAGGAATAGACACAAAGACCAATGGAACAGGACAGAGATTCTGGAAGCAAAGACTCAATCTCTGAAGCAAATATCTTTGACAAAGCCACCAATAACAATCATTGGGAAAAAGAGACCATATCTAGCAAATTGTGCTGGGATAACTGGTTGACTACATACAGAAGAATGAAATCGGACCCCTACCTATCACCATATGCAAAAATCCACTCAAAGTGGATCAAAGACCTAAGTGTAAAACCTCAAACTATAAGAATCCTAGAAGAAAATAAAGGAAGCATCCTTGTGCGCATCAGAGTAGGCAACCATTTCTTGACTATGTCCCCAAAAGTGAATGCTATAAAAGCTAAGATTGACAAGTGAGGTCTCATCAAACTGAAAATCTTTTGCACTGCAAAAAAAAAAAAAAGGAGATGAAAGAGACACCTTACAGAATGGAAGAAAATATTTGTAAATTATGCAGCAGAGAAAGGCTTAACATTCAGGATCTACAAGGAGCGCAAATGTAATGAAAGGGGAAAAAAACATTAAAAGGTGGTCAAAGGATATGAACAGACACTTCTCAAAAAAAAGCAACTAACAGACACATGAAAAAAATACTCAGCCTCACTAATCATCAGAGAAATGCAAATCAAAACTACAATAAGAAGAAAATTAATTCCAGTAAGGATGGTCATCATCAGTGTCAAAAAACAATAGATGCTAGTGTGGATATGGTGACAAAGGAACACTTCTACACTGCTGCTGGGAGTGCAAATTAGTTTAGCCTCTATGGAAAGAAGTGTGGTGATTTCTAAAAGAGCTAAAAATTGACCTCCTATATGATCCAGTAATCCTTCTCTTGGGAATATACCCAGAGGAACATAAATTAGTCTACCTGCACACTCATGTTGATGACTGTTGTACTATTCACAATAGCAAAAACATGAAACCGGCCCTACTGCTGTTAAAAATGGACCACATAAACAAAGCATGGTACACATACACAATGGAGTATTTTTCTTTATTTTATTATTATTATTTTTTTGAGTTGAAGTCTCACTCCGTCACCCAGATTGAGTGCAATGGCCACTCCCAGCCACTGCAGACTCAACCTGCTGGGCTCCAGTCATCCTTTCACCTCAGCCTTCCAAGTAGCTGGAACTACAGGTACATGCTACCATGCCTGACTCATTTTTTTGATTTATTGTAGAGATGAGGTCTTGCCAAGTTTCCCAGGCGGGTCTCAAACCTGCAGACTCAGGCAATCCACTCACCTCAGCCTCCTAAAGCACAGGATTACAGGCTGAGCCACTGAGCCTGGCCACAATGGAGTATTGCACAGCTATAAAGAACAAAGTCATGAACTTCACAGCAAATTGGATGGAGTTGGAGACCATCATTCTAAAGTGATCTATTACCAAAACAAAAAACTGAATAGCACATGTTTTCACTCATAAGTGGACCCTAAACTATAATCACACGAACATAAGGGCAAGATCAGCAGTTGTTGGACACTACTAGGGGAGAGAGGAATAAAGATGGTTGGGGGGCACCTGACAACACAAAAGATAGAAGATCCACTACCAAAGGGAGGAGGGTCAGTTGGTAACCCAAACATTACTTGTATATAGCTACCAATGTAATTAATCTTCACTTGTACCCCACATCTCTACAATAAAATAAAATAAGTATAAAATATTTGACAATAGCTTTTTGCAGATGTGCAATAACAATATTGTCACCTGCTTCATTGGAAATTGTTGTTAAATTATAAAATACATAATAGCTATGTGAAGTAATTTTGTTCTAACTTTCTTTTATTGAGAATTCTTATATTTTTCTGTTTATTTATAAAACCATCACTTTTGACAAATTAATTTTTTCTACTGATCATAACTAATATGCACATCTTGCTACCTGTGACTCAGATGAGCACAGCAACATCTCACCTGGTCTGAGTCATTTTTTTTACCAACATGTATCAACTGATCACACACTTGAATGTGAATGTTGCATCAATGCCAAATCCTATAAGATTTAAAAACATATTTTCATTGTTTGTACTCATCCCAGTATGCATCAGTCACCAACAGTTTGCAAGCCAACACTAATTCTCAGCCTGTCCTTTGAGTAACAATGATATAAAGGTGAAAGTCATAACCAGATCAAAATCTCAGGAAAAATATAAAAGAACCAAGAATAAAATTTTATGCCTTATAGAGAAGACTTAAAAAGAAGCAATACACACAGAAAGCATGACATAAAATATGTCTCTAGGACTAGAAACACTTACTACGTGTAAATAAATAAAATTCATCCTGAAAATGAAAAAGATTCTCATAATGTATCACAAAATGTATATAAATATAGATACAAAAACAATAAAAAATGAAAGTTGAGCAGAATCTTGGAGGATAATTACAAAAAAGAGGCATAGATGTTCATCTTTCTATCAGAAAAGGTTAAATTCAAGAAAAGGAACATTAAAAGAGTCAAATAAGGCAGTTTATATTGCTGAAGAGTATTATTCACAGTGAATTTTAAAATCAAAAGTATCTATGCACCAAATAATAAGCATCAATATTCACATGCAAGAATAACAGGAAATAAAAGAAGAAATATTTTTAAAGATACAGTAGTAAGTACTTTTTCAGTATGTTACAGATCATAGCAACAAAATTAAGCAACACTGCAGAAGGCCTAAAGAACTTACTACATAAGTTACATAAAAAACCAAGGAATGTACTTTCTTTTTAGCTTTCCCAAGATTATTCTTTAAAATAGCCATATATAAAGACACAATGAAAACTCCATACATTTCCAATAAACATAGTGCATACACTATCCCCTGAGCATAATGAAACTAAATAGAAATGAATAATACCCAAACACAGACAAGAGCACAATAAATTTTTTAAGTACCTCTTGAACAACTCTTAAGCCAAAGACAATGTTTAAACATAAATATAAGTATATATACATATGCATATTTTTATAACAGAAAAAAAGAAAGAATAAAGATTACCATTATTTAGCAAATGTTATATTGGATTTCTTAGATAAATCAAGAGAATCACGACTACTCCAATCACTACTATCCCTAGTACCACTAATATTAACAATGAGAATTACTTTTAAAATAATCTGATAATATGATACTTATGCTTTTCAAGTAAATAACAATGAGTTTAAAAATATTATAGAAAAAAGTCTAAAATGACACCAATAGGATAATAAATGGAATAAACAAGAATTTTTTGTTTAAAAATATCTACAACATATTTTGGGAGGCCGAGGCAAGAGGACTGCCTGAGCTCAGGGTTTCAAGAACAGCCTGGGCAACTTGGTGAGACCTCATCTCTACAATATATAAAAAAATGAGCTGGGCATGGTAGTGCATGCTTGTAGTTTCAGCTACTTGGAAGGCTAAGGCAGACAAATTGCCTGGGCCCAGCAGGTCAACGCTGAGGTAGCTGTGAGCATGTCACTGCACTTTAGCCTGGTCAACAAAGTGGGACTCTGACTCAAAAAAAACACTACAACTAAAAAACCTTAAAATACTTGTTTCTATTGTAAATACAAATTTTAAAAAATTAAATGACTTCCAGCAAGATGGCAATGGGGCAGCATGGTCTGTGAGACCCTCTGCCAAAGAGAACACTCATAAAGACCCTAACTCTCTCCCAAGGGCTGCAGCTCCCATCTTCCACAGCCTACTCTTCACAGGGAGCTCAGCCACCACCGTCACCCACTGTTACTACTCAGATATCACAGTGGTTCAGGCTGCTCCTGCAGTCACAGATGCTGCTGCTGCGGTCATTCCAGCTTATGCCTGAAGTGACCCACAACTTCAAACCATGAAGCTCCCACAAGCAGGATCTTCTGAAATTGTCACTGCCTGGCTGCTGCTGCCACTACCACACCACACTCCTAGCCCAGAGATGGCCTGTGGAACTCCCCCTGTGTACAGAGAAATTGCCATGGCAGGTCACGGATCCATAACCAGCTCAATCCCTTCTGGACTGCAGCTGTGAGATAGTACCACCTGCTGGGGGTCCAAGGTAACAATATCAAAATGGGAATGGCAGCAGCTCAAATAGAAAAAGCCAGATCTCAGTAATAGACTGGACAGGGGCCCAAATCTGAACTGTTCTTCACAGCAAGTCAGGGGCAACTGACCCTAAATGTGAACAATTCTACCAGCCTGCAAAGACAGTTAGAAATCAGAGCTGAAAGGACATTGGGCTTAAAGGAAAAGCCTCAGAATGTGCTTGGTTGGTTCTGTTAGTCTACAGACTTTAATCTATCCCTTTTCCCATTTTTCCCCCTTTTTCCTTTTTTCTTATTTCTCTGTAAACCCCATCTTTGTTTAAAGGAATAGGACACCAATAAGGAGGTTGGTCAGCGTGTATGTTAGCACCATTGTATGTTTTAGCTTTTTATATGGTTGTTGGATAGTTTTCAGTCATGGTTATTGTTTTTCTTTATATTTGTTTCGGTCTTTGTGTCTCTTTTCACTTACCAGTTTGTACACTCATCTGCTTTCCCTCTCACTCCTCTCTCTCTCCACCTCCCTCCTCCCCCCACTGCCTGCTCCATTCTCTTCCCTCTGTTAACCTCATTTTGCTTTCAAGGAGTGAACCTACAACTCCACTGCAGAAACAGACTCCAAGGCAGTGGGAAGTGGGTTTCAGACTACCCATATATCTGTTGGTGGATACTGGGATCTGTAGAGAGATATTGAGCCACAGCTCCCCCCTTAATTAAATCCCAAAACTACAAAAAGGACTGCCATCAACCTACAGTCCAACTCCAGAACTGAACAAAGCAAGAGGAAATACATTAGGAAGAACAGGAGAATGAACAAACAGAAGTAAAAGAAACCCCTCCACCCCTGAATGACAGAATAAAGGAAGATGGGGAAGTGGAGGGAAGGGAAAAGTAGGAAGGAAAATCTGCACAAATAAAAAAAACTAAAAGAATATAGGGCTCACACAGACCCCTGGGGGGTCAGACACTGAGAAAACAGACTTCAGACCACAAACAATGAAGAGTCCCCAGAATGACTGGTCACAAGCAACAAACCCAGACATCAAGGCATTAACAGAGAATTTAAAAAATTGAGGAGAGACAAGA
The DNA here is from genome assembly GCA_027257055.1 of Cephalopachus bancanus. NCBI lineage: Eukaryota > Metazoa > Chordata > Mammalia > Primates > Tarsiidae > Cephalopachus > Cephalopachus bancanus. The sequence goes on along the minus strand of JAPVLO010000024.1, from coordinate 5,577,415 downwards.
GGAAAATAGGAAGGGGCTGATGACAGAAATAACAGCAGTAAAAAAATACTGTGATGGAAATAAATAACAAACTAATAAGCTTGGAAAGCAGAATTAGCCAAGCAGAAGAATCTCAGAACTTGAAGACCAAAATACAGAACTGACCCAAACTGTCAAAAACATAGAAAAGAAGATTAAAAATCAGAACAAAAAATTCAGGAGATGAATGATTACTTCAAGAGACCCAATCTAAGAGTAATTGTCCTTCCTAAGGCAGAGAGAGAGTCAGAGGTCACACTGGAAAAAAACATTTCATGAAATCATTCAAGAAAACTTCCCTCATCTCATCAGTGATGCAAAAATTAAAGCACAAGAGATTCAGAGAACCCCTGAAAGACAACAGATGAGGAGATCAACTCCCAGACACATAATAATTTGCCTAAACAAAGTAGCTATAAAAGAAAAAATCCTAAAGGCAGCAAGAGAAAAAGGCCAGACTACCTACCAGGGAAGACCCATTAGAATAGCAGCAGATTTATCTACAAAAACCCTCCAGGCTAGAAGAGCCTGGAGCCCTATCTTCAAAGCTCTAAAAGATAAACAATTTCAACCAAGAATAACCTACCCAGCCAAACTAAGCTTCATTAGTGAGGGAGAATTGAAATCTTTTCCAGATATCCAATCCCTAAGAACCTACACTGCCACCAGACCACCTTTACAAGAAACACTTAAGAAAGTACTGAACACAGAAGAAAAGGAAAAAAGAACATCAAAATTCTTCACAAGAGTATAGGCAAAAGATTAAAAACACACATGAACCAACTCCAAAACCAAAAGAAAGACAACAAATAAACAGGAACAACAACTCTGTAAGAACCTTATGACAGGGATCAACTCTTGCATTTCAATAATTAGTCTAAGTGTGAGTGGACTAAATGCACCACTGAAAAGACACAGAATGGCAAAATGGATAAAATATCACCAGACAACAATCTATTGCCTTCAAGATACTCACCTCACTAGAAAGGACACTCACAGACTCAAAGTAAGAGGATGGGAAACAAACTTTCAGGCAAATGGAAAACAAAAAAAAAGGAGGAGTAGCAATCTTAATTTCAGACAAAATACCCTTCAAACTATTAAAAATTGAAAATGATACGGAAGGCCACTACATAATGATAAAAGGTTCAATCCATCAACAAGAAATATCCATCTTTAACATATATGCACCCAACACAGGAGCACCAACTTTCATAAAGCAGCTTATAGGTAAATTAAAAAAAGATATCGACTCCAATACCATAATAGCTGGGGACTTCAACACCCCACTCACAACCCTAGACAGAACATCGAGACAAAAAGTCAGCAATGAGATCCAAAACTTCAATGTGACTCTTGAACAAATGGACTTAATTGATACCTATAGAACACTCCATCCAAAGACCACAGAATATACATTCTACTCATCACTGCATGGACTGTGCTCTAAGATCGACCACATACTTGGCCATAAATCAAGTAGAAGCAAATTTAAAAGAACCGACATTTTACCATGTATCTTCTCGGACCACAGTGGAATAAAAATAAACATCAACACCAACAAGGTCCCCCTAAAACCCACAAAGACATGGACACTAAACAGCATGATGCTAAACAGCTCCTGGGTCAATGATGAAATCAAAACAGAGATTAAAAGGTACCTGGAAACATATGAAAATGAAGAAACATCTTACCAAAATCTCTGGGATGCCATGAAAGCTGTAGTAAGAGGGGAATTTATATCACACAAATGCATCTGAAGAATATGGAAGGATCACAAATTAATAGCCTAACAAGCCACCTGAGGAAGTTGGAAAAGCAAGGCCACCAAAATCCTAATTTCAGCAGAAGGATCAAGATCACCAAAATAAAAGCCCAAATCCAGGACATAGAGGACAAAAAGATAATACAAAAAAATCAATGAAACAAAAAGCTGGTTCTTCGAAAGGATAAACAAGATCGATGATCCCCTAACTACACTTTTCAAGAAAAAGAGAGAAAAAGCCCAAATAAACACAATCAGAAACACAAAAGATGAAGTCATATCTGACCCTGAAGAAATACAAAAGATCATTAAAGACTAATTCGTACACTTGTATGGAAACAAACTTGAAAACCTTATGGAAATAGAGGACTTTCTGACATCACACAACCTGCCTAGGTTGAAACAAGAAGAAATTGAGACCCTAAATAGACCAATAACAATCAAGGAAATTGACTACATAATAAGAAAACTACCTACAAAAAAGCCCTGGTCCAGATGGCTTTCCAGCAGAATTCTACAAGACATTTAAGGAGGAGCTGATATCAATCCTACTGAAGGTATTCCAGGCAATTGAGAAAGACAAAACTCTCCAAATCATTTTACATAGCTAACATCACATTGATACCCAAGCCAGGTGAAAATCCAACAAAAAAAGAGAACTACAGGAAAATATCTTTGATGAACATAGATGCTAAAATGCTCAACAAGATCCTAGCGAACCGGATTCAACAACACATCTCAAAAATCATCCATTATGACCAAGTAGGCTTCATCCCTGGGACACAAGGCTGATTCAACATTCGTAAAACAATAAATGTAATTAAATACATTAACAGATGTCAAGACAGAAACCACATGATTATATCATTAGATGCAGAAAAAGCTTTTGACAAAATCCAGCACCCCTTCTTGATAAAACCCCTTGAACATCTAGGCATACGGGGAACATACCTCAAAGTAGTAAAAGCCATCTACGAGAAACCCACAGCCAGCATTCTCCTAAATGGACAAAAATTGGAACCATTTCCCCTGAAAACTGGAACAAGACAAGGATGCCCACTCTTACCCCTCCTGTTCAATACAGTATTGGAAGTCCTGGCTAGAGCAATCAGAGAAGAGAAGGAAATCAGAGGTATTCAAATAGGAAAAGAGGAAGTCAAGTTATCTGTCTTTGCAGATGACATGATCGTGTACCTTGAAAACCCAAGAGAATCTGTCAAAAACCTCCTTACACTGATAAAGGATTTTGGCAAAGTCTCAGGATATAAAATAAATGTACAAAAGACAATTGCATTTCCATACACCAATAATAAACAAACAGAAACTCAAATAAAAAGCACAATTCCATTCACAATAGCCACAAAAAAATGAAATACCTTGGCATCTTCCTAACTAGAGACATGAAAGAACTTTACAATGAAAATTACAAAACACTGCTCAAAGAAATCAAAGATGACACAAACAAGTGGAAAAATATCCCATGCTCATTGATTGGAAGAATCAACATTGTGAAGATGTCCATCCTACCTCAGGCAATCTACAGATTTAATGCAATACCCATCAAATTATCAGCAACATTCTTCTCAGACCTAGAAAAAACAACACAGGAATTCATATGAAAACAAAAATGACCAAGAATAGCCAGAACAATCCTCAGCAAAAAAAAACAAAGCAGGCGGTATCACATTACCAGACTTCAAACTTTATTATAAAGCTACAATAATCAAAATAGCTTGGTATTAGTACAAAAACAGGCATATAGACCAATGGAATAGATTTGAGATTCCAGAAGCTAAACCTCAATTTCTCAACCAACTCATCTTTGACAAAGCCTCCACCACCTACCACTGGGGAGAGGAGAACCTATTCAGCAAATGGTGCTGGGAAAACTGCCTGACCACATGCAGAAGACTCAAACAAGACCCCTATCTGTCACCATACACACAAAACTAACTCTAAATGGATCAGAGACCTAAATGTAAAACCTCAAACCATAAGAAGCTTAGAAAATGCAGGACATACCCTTATGGAAGTTGGAACTGGCATCAATTCCTGAACAAAACACAAAACCCACAGGCCATAAGAGATATGATAGACAAGTGGGACCTCATTAAACTGATAAGCTTCTGCAAAAACAAAGAAATCATCAAGAGAGCAGGGAGACAGCCCACAGACTGGGAAAAAGTATTTGTCAACTTCAGGTCCAACAAAGGATTAACATCTTGGATCTATAAGGAACTCAAACATGCTGGAAAAAAAAAAACCGACCCATTATATAGTGGGTAAAAGATATGAACAGACACTTCTCAAAGGAAGACATCCAAGCAGCCAACAGACACATGAAGAAATGTTCAACCTCACTAATCATCAAGGAGATGCAAATCAAAACCACACTGAGATACCACCTAACTCCAGTCAGAATGGCCATTATCAATAACTCAAAAAATAACAGTTGCTGGAAAGGGTGTGGGGAAAAGGGAACACTTCTACACTGTTGGTGGGAATGCAAACTAGTACAACCTCTGTGGAAAACAGTATGGCGATTCCTAAAAGCTCTAAATATTGACCTCCCATATGACCCTGCAATCCCCCTACTGGGAATATACCCTGAAGAACTCAAATCACTCTATCAAAAAGATACCTGTACACGAATGTTTATTGCAGCATTGTTCACAATAGCAAGAACCTGGAACCAACCACTGGATTAAAAAAATGTGGTACATATGCATGATGAAATACTACACAGCCATAAAAAAAGAACAAAATCATGAAATTCACAGCAACCTGGATGGAACTAGAGTCTATAATGCTGAGTGATCTCTCACAGAAACAGAGATCTGAGTATCACATGTTCTCACTCACATAGTGGACCTTGAACATCTACCATAATACTATAAAAAAAGGACTGACAGTGGTGGGAAACTATGGGGGGGGGTAGGCAGAGGTAGGGAGGTGGGACTAACAGTAGTCAATATCTGTCTGGGGATGGGGAGACACCCCTTATTAACAAGGGTGCCTGAGTGATGCACATTTGTATACCTAACCCTTAACTGTACCCCACAATTTTATAATAAAAAATATGTTTAAAAAAATTAATGGAATACCTTATTCTTGGATAGAGATACCCACCATCTGAAAATCCTCAATGATTCCTAAGTTAATCAACAAATGCAATTCAATGCCCTCAAAACATCAGTGTCTATTATGTTTCTACTGATGTCTATATCTATGATTTTTTTTAAAACTATATTAGTCAATTCAAAAAATTTTTTCTTGTAAGGTAAAATATCCTTACAAGAAGAGCCAAGAAAAATTTTTAAATGTAATAGAGGATCTAGTTTTACCAGATATTAACTATTACTTTAGCTGAATGAATAAATGTGCCATGGGTCATGGAAAGACTGAAATTTCAAGGGAATAAAATAGAATCTGAGAGATAGTGTTCAATACATCTGGGAACCAAAATATAATAAAGTTGACATTTAAATTTACATTAAAAACAACATATTCTGCAAATGGTGTTAGAACAACTGACTGATTATCTGAGGAAAATTTAAATTTCTATAACACATTGATTACAAACTAGATTTAAGATTAGTAAATGTGAAATAAAGGTAGAAGTAATTTTAAAAAGTGGGTACACTTTGGTGCATACAATTTATTTGACTAAAAATATACAAAAAGGGCAAAGCAAAAAAAAATGACATTTGAGAAACTATATACAGTTATACAGATAATTACCTCAGTATGTACTACTTTTTTCCAAATCAACAAGAAAAACAGACTAACAGCTCAATAGAAACATGGAGAAAGTATAAGAGAGTTCACAGAAATGGAAAAGTAATTAGCCTAAAAATGTGAAAGTATATTCAGTTTCACTAATAAAAAAATACAAAACAAAATCAAAATGATGTAAGATACTTTAAAAAGTCAATTAGATTGAAAAAGAAGCAAAAATAATTATGTACTATATTGTAAATGGTATGGAGAAGTAGCATCTTTGTACTTTTCTAGTAGAAAGGTAAATTTGTACAGCAACTATAGAAAGCAACTTGATATTATCTATAAAAATTGTCTTTTTTCCAGTAATCAACTTTTAGGTATATATGCTATCTATATTCTTACAGATGTTGTTGTTTTGTATATTTTAAAATATTCCTGTAGCCTTCTATATAATAGCAAAATATGAGAAATAAACTAAATTTTCATTAAAAGGAGTTGAATAAAATAACTTATGATACATCTATGCTATGGAACATCATACAGCTGTAAAAAATATGAAGTATATATGATTATTATTATTATTACATATATATACTCAAACGGAATAATCTCCAAGACAAATTTTTGTTGTTTTGTTTTTATAGTACAGATCAGGTGGTATAATACGCAACTGTGTGTGTGTGTGTGTGTGTGTGTGTGTGTGTGTGTGTGTGTGTGTGTGTGTGTGTTGGGCAGGTAGTTACATGTTCTTGTAACTAAATGGAATATCTGAAAAATCTCTCAAAAGGTAGCCAGGAGGTTGTTCACATAGTTACTGCTATTAAATAAGACTGGGTGACTGGAGCATAGGCAGCTACCTTTATGCTTTATCATTTTTGCAACTTTTGAATGTGATGTCATTGCTTCATTACCTGTTAACACAAATAAAATTAAAGAAAAGCAAGAGAAAAAGAATGAAGTATATTTGTAAGTGCAGAAATGAAACAATCTCCAAGATACATGATAAAGTACCTCAAGGTACAAGACAAGTGAAACTAATGAAAGTGTGCATCTGAATGTCTTTAAATCATTTATCTGCATACTTTTTTTTGAATTTGGTAAAACATTTCTGGAATAATGTACTCAAACTGTTGCAAAAATTGTCATTGGCAGTGAATGCAGGTCTGAGCTTAGTTGTGAGAAACTGGCTTGCTTTTTTTTTATTACTGTTTGGATTATTTATTTTGAATATATTACTTTTCAAAATTAACAAAATTAAATAATCTCCAATAATGCCTCCATTTTATCTTTTTTACCCTCTAATAGGACTAAGGTCTGTGTTTATTTTCTAGAGAAACTTTATCTATAAGTATCGCAGTGTACATTTCTTTTTGTTTCATTATTTCTTCATTTTGATTTTTACTTTCTAATTTGTGTCCTATCAATTCTGGTGGATATTTAGGTGCCACAGTGAATTCTGGCTCATTTGCAGCTCTCTATGAAAGTGAATGGTTTGTTTTTTCACTTTTTTGTTTGTTTGTTTTTGTTTATGCACACAGGAATTTTGAATTATCATTGTTGGATAACTGGTGGCATAGTTCACATTATATAATAAAACATGCATATATTCATATAGATCCAGATAAGTTTGCTTAAAAGCAAAATGGTTTTGGAGCAACCTATTTAAAAATCACATTGCAAATAGTCCTTTTAATTCAAAAGTAGTCAATGGTCTTTTTTTTAAAGACCATCATAGTAAATTCAAAATAATTTCACACTTTTACATATGCTGTCTGATGTGCTAAACTCATAATCATAATCAAGTTGAGGTGGATAAACCTTGTCATTTGAACTATAAGCATTTTTAAACAGGTGTTTTTAACACTTGTTTCTTAAAGACAAAAATAATAATGGATTCTAAAATTAAAATAATTCAAATTTTGTACCAGAAATACCATTGCTCCAAATGGAGCCATTTTTCTCATAAAATCAAGGTAACTTATGTACCTGAGTAGTGCATGTGTAAATGCAAAGAGATCAATCAGATTCAAGCAGGCAGGAAATCACCTCTAGTGCTGTTTTAATATATTTAGTAAATGTATACCCTTTTCATCTTTGTGACTTACTATCATACATGGGGTAATCTGATTTTATATTTCAGCATAACCTACATTGTGAGTTAAAAACCAATCTCAGAAAGATGCTCACCCATCCAAACGGAAGTAAGGGAGAATGATTGCATTGGTCTTCTGACATATATTTGAATAAATACTTGCTATTATTTTCCAAGATTCCTAAACCATTTAGTAATAAGTTTAAATGTCAACTGCATCACTCCTGTATAGCAAATTCCTTTGACAAAGTACTTTTCCTACCCTTTACTTCTTAAATGATACTCTAATGAGCTTTAGCACTCAGCATTTGGGGAAAAAAAAGTACTTCTCTCATTTCAGATATGTATGCTCTCATCATTATCTTTTCTCAAAATAAGAGGAAGGACTCTTTATTAACTTCAGTATTCAAATCAGCTGCAAATGTTGGTTGAAAATCATTTATTTTCTATCTGGAGACCAGTTTAATAGTGATGAATCTTGCTATGGTTGCCAAAATAAATGTTCAGAAATGTTTTATTTATTCATAAGGTTTTTAAGATTCAATAACATATCAGGTCATTTATAAATTGTCCCAGATTTTAAAAACTCTAAAGTTCTAGCACCTTTCAGCAATTAGGACTTTAGAAATCTATTTCAGCTAATAATCTTAAAAGAATAGTACCAAAATTGCAAACGCTGAAATCAGTAAATAATAAAAAGAGATCAAAATACAATAAGAGAAAAAAGAAATGTATGTAGAAATAAACTGTTCATAGCTAATATACATAACTGTGGGAGACTCGGATCCACAAAAGAAAAATCCAGTGGATGTATAACCTCTTAAATATCAGCTCAAGAGTGAGGGATCATTCAACTTCTAACAGAGATGGCATGAAAAAGTCATTCTGTGGAATAATTATTTTGCTGCAATACTAGAAACTGTTATTAAGCAAATATTTCACAGGGACATGAACATGTCTAGTGTGTGTGTGTACACAACGTGTGCAAGCTTGTAATAGTCAAAATTTCTCTCCCAGATTCCTCATACCTCTTGGTTCCTCCTTTATTTCTTTCAGCATTTTTGTATCTGTCACAGAGTTACTCCAGAGTCCCCTCAAAAGGATCTTCTCAGATATCTTCGTAACTAACTATTTCTCACTTTGTGTGGTCAAATGTCATTTCATCCGAAAGGTCTTTCATCATCTTCCTATCTGAAACTGCACCCTCCTCCGTCTTCTCTCACTCAGTTTTCTTCTTACCACTTATTATTACCTGGAAGGTAGACAAGTAAGATAGATAGATAGATAGATAGATAGATAAATAGATAGATAGATAGATAGATAGATAGATAGACAGATAGATATAGATAGATATGCCAGATCAGTTTTTTGACCCTCGCCTAGAATATAAATTCCATAAGAACATAGATGTTCTTTTGCTATGTATTTTCAGTGCTTAAAACAGCATTTACCAAATTTGTTTCTAAAGCTGGGTCAATTTACTGATCAGGATACTCAGTATTCTCCGTTTTTGAATCTGTCAAATATTTGACAACTAATGACTTAAACTACCCAAATATCCAAACATTTTTTTGAATTTTGGGTCTTCTAGAAGTTTAACTTATAATGGGAATTCCTACAGGCAAGGAGTGTTAGGTTTTGATTTTTTTACTGAGACAAAAATGCAAATTCAGTAAGTAGATTGTTCTCTATCCCATTTCATGAATGATAGCGTAGTTTGGCATATCATTATAACAAAACTTTCACAGAATTACTGCAATGATTAAATAAGTTTTCTATATTTAAGGCTTCTCAAATTGTTCCAAGTTATCAATATCAACACTATGAAGTAAACACTTAGAAGACTTTCACATCTAAGATCCAGCCCGCGACTTTATGAAGACAGTACTATACTGTATAATACGGTGGTTAAGAGAGGAATATGGAGTCAGAATTCTCTTTTCAAAATTTAGATCTGCCACTTAGTAACTATAGAGCTTTGCAGCCAGCTGACCTAATTTTTCTAAACTAGTTTCCTCGTCTATAATAAAGGCTTTTTTTTCATAGAATAATAGAAGGATTTTTTTTTTAATCAGCATAAAATACTTAGTAGTGCTTGGCATACAGAACAAGCTCAATAAACATGAACTCCTGTTAAGTTTCGGGTTGTTTCTTGAACTCAAGAACTGCTTATTTTGTTAAGCAAATAATTATTGAATGACTTCCAGGCCTTATCCATCATTGAATAGTTCACAAGTGCCTGCTTAGGATCTTTTGTAGACACTAAACATTTAGACAAACCTTAAACTACATAATTTTCTTTATTCCAAAAATGAGAGCCACCAAAGACCAGAATGGGGTCTATTTTGTTATTGCTGTAATTCTCATTATCTGACACAATGTCTGACACATAGTAGATACTCAATAGATATTTTTGTATCAACAAATAAATTAATATGTCTCTAAGATTAACCACTAGCAATTTCAAAATTTAGTCTTCTATTAACTATCTTCTTCATTAACTCCCTTTTTTGTTTCCTAAGTAAACTCCAATTCTTGGATCATTTTGATTCTGTCACAAAAAGAGTGGTTTGACTACTATGTTCTACAAGCCATTAAACATGTCTTTTTTCCTCTAGTTACCCAGTTTAGATTATTCTTGCTCTCTAAACCACCTGTCTAAATTCCTAAGTTCTTCCCTGACAACCATGTCCTTTCCCAACATCCTATCCCCCTATAATAAAGATACAACAAAATTGGGTTTGGATTTTCCCTGGGATTAAAGAGGGGCATTTTTTTATTTCCCCTAATTCTCTGCATTTCCCATGAGTATCCATTACAACTATTTTTTTTTTTTCCCAGCTAATTTTTATTTTCATTTTTGTAGAGATATGGTCTCATTAAATTGCTTGGGCTGGTCTTGAACTTCTGGCCTCATGATCCTCCTGCCTCAGCCTCCCAAAGTGGGTGTGAGCCACCATGCCCAGCCAATCTGGGTTTAGTTGATGAACAGTAAGCTACACATATATAAAGAAAATAATTTGATCGAGTTTTGACATATGCACACACCCAAGAAACCATTACAATAGTATAACAAACACATCTATCACCTCCAAAAGTTTCCACACGCCCCTTTGAAATCTGTCCCTCTCTCCTCCATGCCTATTCCCCTACAGGCAACCATTGATCTGCTTTCTGTCACTATAGATTAGTTTATATTTTCTCAAATTTTTTATAAATGGAATAATATACTATGTATTTTTCTTACATCTTTCACTTTGATACTTCATCCATATTGTGGCATATATCAATAGAGCATGACTTTTCATCACTGACTAGTGCAGTATTCCATTGTATGGATGTACCACTATTGTTTGTTTGTTTTTATTGGTGTTGTTTTTAAACATATTTTTTATTTTAAAATTGTGGAGTACAGTTAAGGGTTAGGTATACAAATATGCATCGTTCAGGCACCCTTGTTGATAAGGGGTGTCTCCCTGTTCCCAGGCAGATATTGACTATCGTTAATTCCACCTCCCTTCCCCTCCCTACCATCCCCCATAGTTTCCTGCCACTGTCAATCCTTTTCTTATAGTATTATGATAGATGTTCAAAGTCCACTATATGAGTGAGAACATGTGATACGCAGATCGTTGTTTCTGTGAGAGATCACTCAATATTGTAGACTCTAGTTCCAAACAGATTGCTAAAAAATTCATGATTTTGTTCTTTTTTTATGGCTGCATAGTATTCCATTGTGTATATGTACCACATTTTTTAAATCCAGTTTTCTTTTGATGGACAGCATGGTTGGTTCCAGGTTCTTGCTATTGTGAACAATGTTGTTGGGAGCCGGCCACGGAGGCCTACTGAGTGTTAGGGATCAGGAAGGGCCGTTGACCCCGAGACCACTAGGATGCGTTCAGGAGCTATTGGCCCCATTTCCTCCCCCTTTCTACTCAGCACTAACCAGATTAAACTCCCGTGAGCTCAAAACATAAAAACTCTGAGACCGGGACGAACACAAGCTAACTTTAGAAGCTCATTGCTCCCATTCTTCCACAAACTGCAGTTTTGGCTTTCACACAACTTATAATTCAAACTCATGTCACATCTAAGAGTCTTCGTATTGGTCACAGGCTTCTGGGTCATGATCTTAGGATTTATTGAAGGTGTAAATTGTAGAATATAGTTTTAGAAGACAGCCATTTTGTTGAACGAATGAGGCTGGGTTACTCGCAGGTAGCCCACTGTGAACTTTGGACTGGGCCACATTCCAAACATTCTGGGATGGGCCGCTTTCGTTTGTAAAGTAAATACTTAAGCTTCTATAGAATTGTTTCACTTGGCATAAATCAATTAGTTTAGGATGAAAAAGGTTTATAGATTATGTCAGTCATGGATTAGGCAATCCTTTGTTATGGGATTTTAAGATTATCATATGAAAAGGGTTTAAAGGCAATCATTGATTAAGTTTTCATGGATAAGGTTTCTGGTGGGTGGGGGATGCCCCTCCCACATCTGACTTTGTGTATAAAAGACCCGTTGTAATTCCCAATAACACACATCACTTCTGCACTAGCCTGGAGTCCAGTCTCTTTCTTCCTCTCTCTCTCTCTCTCTTTCTTATTCCCCCCAATCGCTGACGCCGTCTCCACCTTTGGGGGACCCTGAACTCAGCTGGAGCTAGTCTCTGGCACAATGCTGCGATAAACATGCGTGTGTAGGTATCTTTTTGATAGAGCGATTTGAGTTCCTCAGGGTGTATTCTGTAGGGGGATTGGGAGTCATATGGGAGGTCGATATTTAGAGCTTTTAGGAATCGCCACACTGCTTTCCACAGAGTTGCACTAGTTTACACTCCCACCAACAGTGAAGTGTTCCGTTTTCACCACATCCTCTCCAGCATCTGTTATTTTTTGAGTTATTGACAATTGTCATTCTGACTGGAGTTAGGTGGTATCTCAGTGTAGTTTTAATTTGCATCTCCTTGATGATTAGTGAGGTTGAACATTTCTTCATGTGTCTGTTGGCCGCTCTGGTGTCTTCCTTTTAGAAGTCTCTGTTCATATCTTTGCCCACTTTATAATGGGGTTGTTTGTTTTTTTTATTTTCAGCACGTTTGTGTTCCTTATAGATCCAAGAAGTTAGACCTTTGTCAGACCTGGAGTTGGCAAATACTATTTCCCAATCTATGGGCTGTCTCCCTGCTCTCTTGATGGTTTCTTTGGTTTTTCAGAAGCTTGTCACTTTAATGAGGTCCACACTTGTCTATCTTATCTCTTAAGGTCCATGTGTTTTGGGTTTTATTCAGGAAATGGATACCAGTTCCAATTTCCATAAAGGTGTGTCCTTCATTTTCTAAGGTTCTTATGGTTTGAGGTTTTACATTTAGGTCTTATCCATTTAGAGTTGATTTTTGTGTATGGGGATAGATAGGGGTCTTGTTTGAATCTTCTGCATGTGGTCAGCCAGTTTTCCCAGCACCATTTACTGAATAGGTTCTCCTCTCCCCAGTGGTAGGTTGTGGAGGCTTTGTAGAAGATGAGTTGGTTGAGAAATTGAGGTTTTGCTTCTGGAATCTCAATTCTATTTCATTGGTCTATATGCCACTGTACCAATACCAAGCTGTTTTGATTATTGTAGCTTTATAGTGAAGTTTGAAGTCTGGTAGTGTGATAACTCCTGCTTGTTTTTTGTTTTTTGTGGTTTTTTTTGCTGAGGATTGTTCTGGCTATTATTGGTCGTTTGTGTTTCTATATGAATTTCTGTATTTTTTTTTCTAGTTCTGAGAAGAATGGTGCTGGTAATTTGATGGATATTATATTAAATCTGTAGATTGCCTTAGGTAAGATGGACCTCTTCACAATGTTGATTCTTCCAATCCATGAGCATGGGATATTTTTCCACTTGTTTGCGTCATCTTTGATTTCTTTGAGCAGTGTTTTGTAGTTTTCATTGTAAAGGTCTTTCACATCTCTGGTTAGGAAGATGCCAAGATATTTCATTTTTTTGTGGCTATTGTGAATGGGATTGTGCTTTATATTTCAGTTTCTGTTTGTTTATTATTGGTGTATAGAAATGCGATTGTCTTTTGTCATGTATTTTATACCCTGAGACTTTGCCAAAGTCCTTTATCAGTGCAAGGAGGCTTTTGACAGATTCTCTAGGGTTTTCAAGGTACACAATAATGTCATCTGCAAAGACAGATAACTTGACTTCCTCTTTTCCTATTTGGATAACCCTGATCGCCTTCTCTTTTCTGATTGCTCTAGCCAGGACTTCCAATACTATATTGAACAGGAGGGGAGAATGGGCATCCTTGTCTTGTTCCAGTTTTCAGGAGAAATTGTTCCAATTTTTGTCTGTTTAGAAGTATGATGGCTGTGGGTTTTTCGTAGATGGCTTTAACTATTTTGAGGTATGTTCCATGTATGCCTAGATATTCGAGGGTTTTTATCAAGAAGGGGTGCTGGATTTTATCAAAAACTTTTTCTGCATCTAATGATATAATCATGTGGTTTTTGCTTTGATGTCTGCTGATGTATTTAATTACATTTATGGTCTTACGAATGTTGAACCAGTCTTGTGTCCCAGGGATGAAGCCTACTTTGTCATGATGGATGATTTTTGAGATGTGTTGTTGAATTCGCTTGCTAGTATCTTGTTGAGAATTTTGGCATCTATGTTCATCAAAGATATTGGCCTGTAGTTCCCATTCTTTGTTGGGTTTTTACCTGGCTTGGGTATCAGTGTGATGTTAGCTTCATAAAATGATTTGGGGAGGGTTTCATCTTTCTCAATCACCTGGAATACTTTCAGTAGGATTGGTATTAGCTCCTCCTTAAATGTTTTGTAGAATTCTGCTGGAAAGACATCTGGTCCAGGGCTTTTTTTTTTTTTTTTTTTTTTTTTTTTTTGTAGGTAGTTTTCTTATTACATAGTCAATTTCCTTGATTGTTATTGGTCTGTTTAGGGTCTCGATTTCTTCTTGTTTCAACCTAGGCAAGTTGTGTGATATCAGAAAGTCTTCCATTTCCTTAAGGTTTTCAAGTTTGTTTCTGTGCAAGTGTACATAGTAATCTCTAATGAGCTTTTGTTTTTCTGATTGTATTCATTTGGTCTTTTTCTCTTTTTTTCTTGGTCATTCTAGCTAGGGGAACATCGATCTTGTTTATCCTTTCAAAAAATCAGCTTTTTGTTCCATTGATTTTTTTGTTTATCTTTTTGTCTTCTATGTCCCAGATTGGGCTTTTATTTTGGTGATCTGGATTCTCCTGCTGATGTTAGGGTTGTGGTTGTCTTGCTTTTCCAGCTTCCTAAGGTGACTTGCTAGGCTGTTAATCTGTGATCCTTTCATTTTCTTCATGTGTGTTTGTAGAGATATGAATTCCCCTCTTACTACAGGTTTCATGGTGTCCCAGAGATTTTGGTAAGATGTCTCTTCATTTTCATTTGTTTCCAGGTTTATTTTAATCTCTGTTTTGATTTCCTTGTTGACTCAGGAGTTGCTTATCATCATGCTATTTAGTGTCCATGTTTTTGTGGGTATGGGGGAACCTTGTTGGTGTTGATTTTTTTTTATTATTATTACACTGTGGTCCAAGATGGTGCATGACAAAATTTCAATCTTTTAAAATTTGTTTATGCTTGATTTATAGCCAAATATGTGGTCGATCTTAGAGTACGTTCCATGTGGTGATGAGTAGAATGTATATTCTGTGGTCATTGGGTGGAATGTTCTGTAGGTATCAATTAAGTCCAAGAGCTACATTGAGGTTCTGGATCTCGTTGCTGATTTTTTGTTCTGATGATCTGTCTAGGGTTGTGAGTGGGGCATTAAAGTCTCCAGCTATGATAGTGTTGGAGTCAATATCTTTCTTGAGTTTTCCTAGAAGCTGCTTTATGAAAGTTGGTGCTTCTATGTTGGGTGCATATATGTTTCAGATAGATATTTCTTGTTGATGGAGTGAAACTTTTATCATTATATAGTGGCCTGCTGTATCTTTTAAAATTTTTGATAGCTTAAATGGTATTTTGTCTGAAATTAGGATTGCGACTCCTCCTTTCTTTTTTTTTTTTTTTTTTTTTTTTTTGAGTTGGAGTCTCACTCTGTCGCTGAACTCCGGTGATCCTTCCACCTCAGCCTTCCAAGTAGCCAGAATTACAGGCATGCGCTACCATGCCCAGCTGATTTTTTTTTTTTTTTTTGGATTTATTATGGAGATGAGGTCTCGCTGCCCAGGTGGGTCTCGAACCCGTGGGCTTAGGCAATCCACTCACCTCAGCCTCCCAAAGGTGCGGGATTACAGGCTGAGCCACCGAGCCTGTCTCCTCCTTTCTTTTATGTTCCGTTCACCTGAAAACTTGTTTCCCATCCTCTTACTTTGAGTCTGTGCATGTCCTTTCTACTGAGATGGGTCTCTTGAAGGCAATATATTGTTGCCTGGTGATATTTTATCCATTTTTCCATTCTATGTCTTTTCAATGGATGCATTTAGTTCATTCTCATTCAGGGTAATTATTGAAATGTGAATGTTGATCCCTATCATAAGGTTCTTATAGAGTTGTTGTTGTTGCTTTTCCTCTTTTTTTATTGATTTTCTTTTGGTTTGGGGGTTGGTTCGTGTGTTTTACTCTTTTCCTGCACTCTTGTGAAGAATGTTGTTGTTCTTTTTTCCTTTTCTTCTGTTTTAGTACTTTCTTAAGTGTTTCTTGTAGAGGTAGTCTGGTGGCAGCATACATTCTTAGGAATTGGATATCTGGGAAAGATTTTAATTCTCCCTTGCTGATGAAGCTTAGCTTGGCTGGGTAGGTTATTCTTGGTTAAAATGGTTTATTTTTTAGAACTTTGAAGATAGGGCTCCAAGCTCTCCTACCCTGCAGGATATCTATAGACAAATCTGCTGCTATTCTAATTGGTCTTCCATGGTAGGTGATCTGGCCTCTTTCTCTTGCTGCCTTTAGGATTTTTTCTTTTATACCTACTTTGTTTAGGCAAATTATTATGTGTTTGGGAGTTGGTCTTCTCATTTGTTGTCTTTCAGGGGTTCTCTGAATCTCTTGTGTTTGAATTTTTATGTCACTGATGAGAAGAGGGAAGTTTTCTTCAATAATCTCATGAATGCTTGTTCCAAGGTGGCCTGTTTCTCTTTCTATTTCAGGAAGGCCAATTACTCTTAGGTTTTTTTCTCTTGAAGTAATCGCTCCTCTCTTCAAGGTTTTGTTCTATCTTTTTAAGCTTCTTCTCTATGTTGTTGACAGTTTGGGTTAGTTCTATATTTTGGTCCTCAAGCTCTGAGATTCTTTCTTCTGCTTGGCTAATTCTGCTTTCCATGCTTATCAGTTTGTTATTTATTTCACTCACAGTACTCTTTATTGCTGTTATCTCAGCTATCAACTCCTTCCTAGTTTCTTCTTGTCTCTCTTCAATTCTTTTTAATCTCTCCATTAATGTCTTGATATCTAGGTTTGTAGTTTGAGGCCAGTCATTCTGGAGGCTCCTCACTGTTTGCATTCCAAAGTCAGTTTTCTCAGTGTCTGCCCTCCCAGGGGTCTGGGAAGACTCATATTCTTCTTTTGGTTTTTGTTCATTTGTGTATATTTTTCTCTCTCTCTCCCCTTTCCCTCCCCTTCTTTAATTCTTTTTTTCAGGGAAGGTGGGGTTGCTTTTACTTCGTTTCTTCAATCTCCTGTTCTTCCTTATGAGGGTCCTCCGGCTTTTCACTTTTGAGGCTGGAGGTGGGCTGTGGGCTGTACTTTTTGCAGTTTTTAGGTTTAATTAAGGGGGAAACTGATTCAGAATCTATCTGCTGATCCCAGTATCCACCAACAGGTGTATGGGCACACTGGAGCCTATTTCCCTCTGCCTTACAATCTGTCCATGCAGCGGGGTGTAGGTTTGGTCCCTGGAACAAAAGGAGGTACGAAAAAGGAAAATAATGGAAGGGGGGTCAAGAGGAAGTTAGAAAGAGAGTAGACTGAAAGGGAAAACAGATATACATACCAACTAATGTATGAAAAAGAGACACAAGACCAGAAAAGAGTGAAAAACAGACACATAAACAAAATTCCCTAAAGCATACCAGTAACCACACAAAGACAGTCCAATAAAATCATGAATTTTGATGCATTTTTCCCCAACACAAACAGGTAGTCTAAATCAAAAAGCAAACAAAAGTGAGCAGAACAAACAGTCAAAATGATAAAGTCAGAAGTCAAAATAAGAAACCAGACTAGCTCTGGAATCTTCCCTGAGTGTCTAAAGTCTCTTCAGCTCTGATCTCTAGTCTCTCCCCTTTGCTTTCATTGAAGGCAGATAGGTTTACTCCCAGTTTTTGGTTTGTTCCTTTAGCTTGCTGCCTGAGAGGTCTGTGAAGCTGAGTTGCCTGTATCTGATTCAGCATGGGGGAGGGGCTTTTGTCTCCTGTTTAGCGACATTATTTTAGAGACCAAAGTGGAGGCTGCTTGTAAGTGGGCAGTGCAATGCATATTTCTGCCTGGAAAATGGCTGAGGTGGGCAGCTCCTCTTTTGTGCATCCATTTTCTCCACCCATCCTATCTCTCTGCTTGTCTGGTCCATGGGCTATCCTCTATGATGGGTTGTGGTGGCATGTGGCACGGGGGATCAGCAGCACAGCTGGGTGCTGGATCTAGAGTGCCACCAGTGGCCTGGGGTGGAGGAGGGAGCTGGGAATTCCCTCTTCTGGAGTTGAGAGCTAAGAATGGCTGATCAGCGCTTCCTTAAGATATCCCTTATACAACCATGGGGTCACACGCTGGGTGCCTCAGCCAGAGTGGGACTGAAGCTCCAAAGGGCAGATGGTGAGTGGTGACAGCAGCTTTGGGCCCTGCACAGGGCACTTCAGCCAGAAATGGAGCTGGTATCTCTGAGGGGCAGTTCCCTAGAGCCTCCCTGGGTGATGGCAGCTTGAAATAGGGCTGGGTGGGGGCCCAGAACCCAGGGTGGGGAGCAGAACTCTCAGTAGTGAGCACTGGGCTGCTGGGCTGGGAGTCCAGTCACGGTGGGAGCTGGCAGAGGCTGAGTGCTGGGCAGAGCAGTGTAGCCAGCAAGGGAACCCAGATCTTCACAAGGCGGTATTCAAGGGCCTCCACAGGTGGTGGCTTGGTGCCAGATGAGATGTTGTAGCTGGGGAGGGAGCTGGGATCTTCGTGTGGCCAGGGCCAGGGCCATCTATAGTGGAGTAGCAGCAGCCAGGGGGCTGCAATAGCTGGCCTTGTGTGGGACCGAGGGTCTCTAGGCCTCGGACTGGTGTGACTGTTGGTGGGCAGGGGGGTGGGGGAAGGAAAGTAAGAGTCTTTTTGGTAACTCATGTTTGGAGAATCTTACAGTTTCACCTACACAGTCGCCATCTTACCAGAATTCACCCATTACTACTAACATGTAACACACATCAGTATCATTAGGTGCATATCTTCGTGTGTCATCTGAAAATTGTAATTTCTTATCTAATATCTAAGAAAATAGGGAGTTTATTATCACTTGCCTTAATGATAGGACTTTTGCTTGACATTGTGTTTTCCATAAGCTGACCAGTACCTAATACATGTCTGACTCAGTAGGGGATTATTGATTGTGAAATTATTGATTCAAAATGTCAGGAAAACATCAAATAGAAGAGAAATTTCTGTAAGTTTTATGAATAGAATAAATTCAGACAGGATACACTTTTTAATAACAGTGTTGGAGATAATAGAAAGAATGAAATGTGTATAGGCAAGTACTTTTGGTTCCTAAATAAAAGATTAATAAACCTCTATTTTTTTGTTCTAAGAAATAGGATTTATAAATAGCTTTGAATCATAATATAAATCATAAGGATAATCTGTTTTGCGATTCAAGACAAAGTTGATAATTAAAGTCAAACTTTGGTTGCCTAAAATGATTCTAAAATATTTGGCTCATTAACTCGTGATGAAGGCTGGTAAAAGGTGTATTGAATATGAATGTTCTGTTTCTTTCTTTGTTCTTTTCTCCTTTTGTTCTTCTCCCTCTTCCAAGAAAACTGTACCCTTACCAACACATTTTATTATCCTTCTTTCTTTGTTTTTGGAGGTCACAATCACCACTCACCACAGCCTTGAACTCCTGGAGTCCTCAGCCTCCTGACTTGCTGGGATTGTAGGTGTGCACCACCATCCTCAGCTACAATTTTGATTTTTTGTGGAGATGAGGTCTCCCTTTGTTACCTAGGCTGATCTTGAACTCCTGGGTTCAAATGATCCTCCCATCTGTGAGCCACCGCACCCAGCCTCAACTTATTTTCTTTAAAGAATGGATGGGCAGAAATAAGACTAAAGAGTGAGTAGAGATAAATTAGACTTAAAGAGCCAGGAAGAAAGTCAAGACAAAAAAACAGTCAAAATGTGATATTCAAACAATTTTGCTGGAAAGAAAGGATAAAATTCTAAAAATAAGAGGCTTCTCAGAAACTGTAGGCTGTCAGCAAATTAGGAGAGGAAAAAAGAGCATTTAGATGCATGTGAGTGTAAATTTGATTACAACGTAAAGATATTTGGGACATAAAAGTTAAATTGGTATCCCATTGCAATTACATTTTGATGCACTGTGTTGTTGGTTTTTTAGATGTGACATGAAGCTAAAACTGAGCCACTTGAATTACTGAGGCAGCAATTAGAAGAATACTTAATAAACTTGAAATGTGAGTTACTTGGGATAAAGGATTCTAACATTTATTATTACCAATTATTACATGCACCATTATATTTATGTCATAATTTTTGTTTTTAGTGTTCATAGCCATGCTGTGATAAGTGAGTAAACCAAGATTCAGAGAGATTAAGTAGCTCAAACTAACAAGTAATAGATACAGGATATCAAACTCTCAGATATCTTACCCTGAAGCTAATGAATGTTCTTCTGCATCCTCCCACAACCTTTATAGAAGCCACAAAAATTGGTATGTCAATAAAACCAACTAAGAAGAAGTCGTATTAGATAAATAAATAGATGGATAAATGCCAAACAAACTCCTTTATTTGAATGTAATTGATTTAAAATCTTAGATTGAAAATACTATCCTTCCCATAGAAGATTGACTATGTTTTGTTTGTTCAACAAAACATTTCAGAAGTTAACATTTCAGTGTAAAGCAAATAATTTTAGAAAATTCTTATTTCAAGATAAATCCTTTTATATTCTAGATATCTGTTTGATGTTACTCCCACCTTGCTAATCCATGATGCAATTCAGCACATTGATATACTATAGAAATGGTCCCTTTTTATCTATTTTCGGACACCTATAATTGATCTTGAAACTACTTGTGCTTGAAATGAAGCTAGCAAATGGAAAATGAATGAGCAAAAAGCTTTTTCTTCATCTGCTTGCTCCTCACCACCCTAATTAAGTTTGTCTAGTCTGAAAACATCCAATAGTAAATGCTTTTGTTATTCTGAAGTGTTACAAGCATTTTCAATGAAATTTATTTAGTTCATCATAAGGGAGTCTTTAGGAGGTATCCCCCAAAATATAAATAAATTAGAAAACGTAATCTCAGCTTTCAGATCACTGTATACATTATGATATCATATGATTTGTTTTTCTCTGCTATTTTCCAACATAATTATATCAATTCATACAATACAAGCCATTAAATCATAATAAGAAGAGGTCACAAGGTGAATTTTGTTTTATGAAGCTTTTAGATATAATAAAAGTCAATTTTGCTATCAAATGTGCAAATGATTAAGGAAATAAGGCTATATGAGGAAGAAAATTCAATACACATAGGAAATGCTGATCTGGTATGCAATTGATCAGATCTTCAAAGATAAACATTTATAATTACAAATTAATATTAACATAACCTGGTATGATAGAGCTGTTTATCTTGATTTGCTGATATATAGAGGAGAAAATTGGTCAAACTTAAAGAGTGATTTCTTGACAGTAGAAGCAGTTAAACTCCAATGCACTACTGAAAAAATTTTTAAATAAAAATATTTTGTCCTGTCTGAAAATATTTCAACATAGTCTATAATCCACAAATACATATTCTGCTCCTGCTGTGCAACATAACATAAATGCATATAAAAACACAAGAAAAGGCACAAGGCTTGAATTGTATCCTCACAGAACTGCAGTGTCATTGGGGTACTTACATAGAGGCACATATCATAATTAATAAAACTAAGGTGTAAGTATAAGGCAATGAGTAAATACATATAGGAATTAAAAGGAAGGAATAATTAATGCTGGGGAATGACAAGAGGGTTTCCAGGTATTTAAAATGGAAATTGTGTATGAGATGAATCTATAAAAGGAGAAAAGGTAATTCTGTGTAAGGTTAAGATCACGTAAATTTTAAAAACACAGAACGTGAGACAGTAATGTGCCTATCTTGCTTGGAGCAGAGCACTTATAAACAAGAATATTTGGAGATAAAATTGAACATACAGTTTGGAACCAAGCTGTAAAAATTCTAGAGTGTCAAGTTAAGAGAATTCTTTTTTTTCTATGGTCAGTGGGAAAGTGATGTTTTCAAAGGTTAATTTTGCATCAAGAGATGTGAGTGGATAGGAAAAATTAAGAGGGCAAAGAATCAGAAAAAAAAATACTACTTATACAATTATGATAGATATTGAAGTTGGCTGTCTCAGTACCCATTTCAATCTCTCTTCCCTTACGATTCCCTAACTACATAGGATGGTAAGCCAGAAAACATGTCTTCTCAGGCTTATATTCAAGTAGAATAAACTATGTGACAATCCTGGACAACTAGACAAAAAAAAGTTATACTGGGATATCTGAAAAATCCTTAGTTCTGCTAGTATTATTGCCACTCCTTTCTCTTTCTTATACCTCTTTTACCTTCTTTTCAGGAAGGGAGACACGATGGCAGCTGAACTGTGACTTTATGTGAAAAACAACAACAAAAAAAAACAAGAGAATAATAGAAACTTTAGCTTTGGCACCCTTGAAACATTCATGTGACTGGGATATTTGTACATAGGCACATATAACTAACAAAACGTGCAATCATATACTTCTGAACATCTTGTTTTCATGTGATTAAAAAGATAACTCCTATTTGACCAAATCACTCTTCAATTGCAGTTAAACAATCTGACATAGAAGCTACTAGAAGCAATCCAGGTGGGATATGAAGAACCTTCAAAACCAAGTTATAGAAGGAGGTGTCTAAATACTGATGGGTTTTCCCATTCCTGCAAATAAAGAATTAACAGTATTCTGTGACTAATTAGATTGGGGAAAAGTTTAAGTGAGAAAAAGTAGTCTAAAATAAGCTTAACATGCCTCTCATCTAAACAATTATAAGAATAAAAACACCATTAATAGATTCCATATTTTCCTATCCTAAGGAAAAACAATGAAGTAGAACAACTTTTCAGGGTCTTGACAAGCCTATGATTGTGTGATCAAACAGAGACACTATTAAATTTCTAACTGTAATTTTACAAAATTTTATAAAAGTAAAGATTAAGTCTTACCTTATGCCCTTAAAGGACCTCAAAGTGACAATATGAACACATTCCCAGCACATATCATTACTTCTCAGATATTTTGACTCCATTTTTTTCTTTTCCTTTGTTTTTTTGTTTTTTTTTTTTTTTTTTGAGTTGGAGTCTCACTCTGTTGCCCAAACTGTAGTGCAGTGGCTGGTCCTGGCCACCGCAGCCTCGACCTGCTGGGTTCTGGCGATCCTTCCGCCTCAGCCTTCCAAGTGGCTGGAATTACAGGTACACGCTACCACGCCGGGCTGACTTTTGATTTATTGTAGAGATGAGGTCTCTCCAAGTTGCCCAGGCGGGTTTCAAACCCGTGGGCTCAGGCAATCTACTCACCTCAGCCTCCCAAAGCGCGGGATTACAGACTGAGCCACCGAGCCCGACTTTTTCCTTTGCTTCTACTTGAATCCAAGATACCATTCCTGTCACCCGAGCTACTATGAGAGACTGTTAGCTGGTCTTCCAATATCCACACTGCCTGCCTTCCATGCAATCTGTTCTGCACAAGTGGCCAGAGTCATGCTTTTATAGTGAGAATCTGATTATGTCAACCTGCTGCTCTAGACACTTAAAAAGGTTTTCCTTTACTCTTAAAGTTCTAATTATTTAACATGGTTCTTTAAACACCATGTGATCTGACCCTTGACTGCTCATATCACAGGAAGTTTTCTCAGAATGACTTTCTCTCAGGACCTTAGAATGTTCTGCCCACTTTCCTTTGCACATGTAACTCTTTTTTTCTTTTTCTTTTTTTTTTTTTTTTGAGTTGAAGTCTCACTCTGTTGCCCAGATTGGAGTGCAGTGGCCGCTCCCGGCCACCGCAGCCTCGACCTGCTGGGCTCTGGCGATCCTTCCCGCCCCAGTCTTCCAAGTAGCCGGAATTACGGGCATGTGCTACCACACCCGGCTGATTTTTAGATTTATTGTAGAGATGAGGTTCGCTGCCCAGGTGGGTCTCGAACCCAGAGGCTCAGGCAATCCACTCACCTCAGCCTCCCAAAGGCGCGGGATTACAGGCTGAGCCACCAGGCCCGGCTGTAACTCTTTTTTTCTATAAAGATCTCCATACTCACATGCCTATCCTTCTTGTCTCAGTGCAACAATTACTACAGCAGAGAAGATACCCCCTCCACCCTGCTAAATCAACTCCCTTTATTTTGTAGTTTCATGGTCCTATTGCACCTCTTCTTTCTTCATTGCACTCATCATAGTTTTTTAAGTGATTTCTGTGATTATCTTCCATCTCCCAAACACAAGTGTTTAGGTTCTTACAGAGGGTCTTACAGATTCTCACCTAACCAATAAATGTGTAATGATTGATTACTTTGAATCAAACCCAGGCAAATGAAGCTCCATGAGTCCAGAGACAATGCTCATTTTGACTTCACATTGTAGCATCAAGAATGAATGAATCTATATGTAAGAAAAAAAGATAAGGTCATGCTGATGGAATACAAAGCCACAAAAACATATCATTGGAACATTATGTAGTATGATGGTAAGAGAATTGAAAAAAAGGATACAATACAAATAAAAAAGAGATGCATAGACTAGTCTGAGGAAGCTTCAACTTGGAACAGGGGTAACTTTTCCTGGAAGAGATAACGTCTAACTGGTCCTTAAGGAAAGCATAGGATTCAGTTAGGTAATGAGGGAAGGGAATAAAATGCCATTCTTGAGTAGTCATAAGACCCATTTTTAATCATTAGTAAGGATATTTAAAAGGATACATGGAATGGCCTCAGTAATTGTTTCTAAGAGCTCACCTGAAGAGTTTCAGTTGGGAAAGATAAAAAAGTTCTGGAGATAGTGTTGATAGTTGCAGAATGATGTGAATGTATGCATGACCAGAACTGTACCCATACAAGTGCTTAAAATATCTATACCTGGGGTGAGTGTCTACAGTTTTAGCTACTTGAGAGGCTGAGACAGGAGGATCACTTAAGACCACGAGTTATAGGCTATAGTGAGCTATGATTGTACCTGTGAATACCACAGTACTCTGGGTAACACAGGAAGATATTGTATGTATGGATAAATAAATAAATAAACAAATAAATAATATGGGGTTAAAATAGTAAAGTTCATGTCATGTATATTTTACCACAGGAAAAAAAATTCAAAAAATAGAATTCAGTTAACTTATTTGAGCTACATCTGCTACATAATAGTTGCATGACTTTGGACACAGTCTTAAGCTTCTTAACCTATTTTCTTATTTGTCAAGAAGGGGTCATTTTTCACAGGAATTAAGTATGATAACCAGAATATGACAAGTGGTATGTGTTCTATGGGTACAGAATTTGTTGGACTTACATATGCTGAGAAAATATCTCAAAGATGCTTAAATAGGTATATCATTTCTGCTATTACTTAAGGAGAGTTGACAATTAGATATTGTAGGAAACTATTTTCATGAACGGATGATGGTGATGAGAATTAAGTAGAGGGTTTTATTTAGCTATTTCCAAGAGAACAGTAGGATCATTTCAACTCTGCTTTGGACCAAAAGGATCCACATATTTTATCCAAATTTCCAGAAATAGTTAACTTGAGAACAAAAATAAAACTTACATTTTTTCAACTTTATGCAATTATGTTGTCTCCCTTAATCTAATTTATTTCCTACACTGTATTAATAGAATTCTTCTCATTTAAAAAAATTGAACAAATATATCTAGTGTCAATGAAATAAAATTTTGTTCTGACAGTTTTAGGTATTGTTTCATCTTATTGAGTAAAGAGCATACATTTTGTCCTTTGAAAAATGTGCATTCATACATTTTTGGTTTATTTCTTTTTTCTTTTTAAATTAGCTTCAATACCTTAAAGCCAAGTTCTATATTGCAGCCTTAAAGTAGATACAGAATCTGGAACTGGAAAGCATGTTAACCTACATTTCACTGAACAATGTTATCCCCACTGGTTGAAGAGGAGGAGAGGAATGGAACACTGAAGGGTGCACATAGTACACATCTGGCTGAAGCTGTTTCACAGTTGAATCAAGATGTGAATAAATACATGTGGTATCATTCACCAGCATTATTTTAGGTGGAACTTTTAAAAAATAAAATGGTAAGAAAAGCATAAAATGGCACTCCCATTATATGACTTATAGTACCAACCAAAATCAGAAATAATATAATCTGCATCAATTCTATGGTCATTTTTATGCATCTGAATTTATTGCATATCCACAGAGCAAACATTAATTTGGTAAAGGATTCTCAGGTTCCATGTTCTCCTTGGCTTTTGCTAAGTTAAACTTAAATTTTAAAACTAAAAGAAATTTAAACATTTCCCAGTGTTTGCATGGCACTTTGAATTAATGGGACAGTTAGGAGAGTGAATTAATGTGCTATTTTGCTATTCTTAAAGAACTGTAGGCAATGAACATATCAACTTGAAAGTAAAAGGAAAATAAGTTCTTGATATAATGGCTCTCAAATCATCACTTGCTCTATCATCATTCATTAGTAATAACAACAATAGATTAAATACAATTGTCATGTCTCTACTGTAGTAAGAAAGAAATTCCCAGAAATAGTGTGAGGAAGAAAGAGGAGTCAAGCAGGGACTAGAACACATCCAGCTCTGTCCAAGCATCCAACATGGGACACTCCGTGCCCTAGAAAATAGATGTATGCTTGGAAAACAAGGCCAGACACTAAATTCACATGGTTTAATCCAGGTCAAGATTTGGAAGGCAAAGGACAATCTCTTTAGATGTCCAAGAGAGTCTCCATCTGTTTAACTTGTTCTTGTCATAACTATCTTGCAAATAGATGGTGAAAGAAGGGAGATATTTCAGGATTCAGGGCATGTGAGTCTCACCTCAACATTATTAAAATACATCTTACACTGCATGCGTGCATTGGTAGTAAACTGTGTATAGTAAACAGATCACATTGAATGGGAATGAATTCATGCAGTAAGAGGGTATTATACATTCAGCTGATCATATTAATAGTAATAATAATAACAATGCATTGTTAAGTAATTATAAAGAATGTTTACATGATCACCACATGGAAAATACTGTGTTGAATGGTAGCAATACACAGCAATGGAAAATGACCTAGTCCTTCCACCAGAGTTTAGATCCAATGAAGAATGATTTAAATAGTTGGATTCTGAGTACTACTAGAGTCAAAAAAGACATATCTAACTCTATCAAGAAGTTGAGAGAGGGCTTCCTGGAGGAGAGGATTCCTGAACTGAGTTCTGGATGTAAGGGCAATTTATCTGAATGAACAAGGATGAGTAAAAAAGAGAATTAAAAAGTCCAAGATGGCTAAAACAACATAACTGCAAGTCATTATTACAAAGGTTTGAAGTTTTAGTTAAGAAATGGAGGTTGTGTTTGAAAGCAAGTTATTAGAGACTTGTGTTGCCACAAAGTAGATTAGACTTTATACTGGAATAAGGACTAAGAGCAATCCACCTTGGGCCCTGAGCATCCCTGCATGTGCTTATTAAGTGTGCTGAATTGCAAGGCTTACTCCTCTCCAGATACTGGGCAATTTTCTGTAGTTATTCACATAGACAAATAAGTAGGTCAAGGCAACTACAGGGTAACTACTGTGTCATTGCTCACATCCCAGAGGGTGAAAGGGATCGGCCTTTTTGATTCTTTTTCTTTTCTTTTTTTTTTTTTTTTGAGTTGGAGACTCACTCTGTTCCCTGGGCTAGAGTGCAGTGGCATGCTCATGGCCGCTGCAGCCTTGACTTGCTAGACTCGGTGATCCTTCTACCTTAGCTGTCCAGGTAACTGGAACTATAGCACGTGCCACAACACTCAGCTAATTTTTAAATTTATTGTAGAGATGAGGTTTTGCCAACTTGCCCAGGCTAGTCTGGAATCCCTGAGCTCAGGCAGTCCTCTCACCTCAGCTCCCCGAAGTGCTGGGATTATAAGCTTGAGCCACCGCGCCCAGCCTCTGTTTCTTTCTTGTTACTATGTGCTCTTGCTCTAGAAGAGGTGGTTTCTGAGGTGAAAGGTAAGATCATTGTACATAGGTAGCATTCATCCAAGCCCATTGTATTACTCTAGTGGGCTTGGGAGCAAGGGGACTTGATGTAGATATGCTACGGTCATGCTACTTATTGAACCATAGTGCTAAAGTCCTTTGTCTCTGACTCTAGAGTCTTCTGCCAACATCTAAAAATTTTGGCAGGATATTAGTTTGCAGGATATTAGTTGTGAATTAGTTTGCAGATAGAAGTAAAATCTCATACTCTTCACAATCCTTGACCTTTGCAGTATTGAGAGTAGATTTCAGCCAGGCGTTGCTTCTCAGCTTTGGAACCATTGACACTTTGGGTTGAATAATTTTTTTTTTTTTTTTTTGCTATACTGTAGGATGTTTAACCTCATTTCTATTCTCTGCCAACTAGATGCCAGTAGCACCCCTCCAATGTGACAACCAAAAATGTTTTCCAGGGGAGACACTGTTGAACTACTGAAGAAGAAAAAGACTAGAGTTAGAGGCCTCCCCTAAAAGAATATTGCAATATCCACAACAAAGATTAAAGTAGGAAGATGTTGATAGGATTAAAGAAAACAAATTCAAGAACAATTTTGAGGCCTGATTAACATGTGCCATTAGTATAGTAGGCAAATATGTCTGGGGAGAGCTCAGTCTGTTAACATTCCTTTGGTCTATACTGTGGCAGAGCATATAATTAATAGAGCCCTAGAGCAAGATCACAAATGTGTGCAGCTGTGTATCACCAGGAGAATGCAAACCGCTTTTAATCCTTTTTCCTGATAGCGATTGAAAAAATAATAATTTGACAGACCTACAGCCATATTCCAAGATTCTAGGGCTACTTTGATCTATTTTAGTAGAGTTGCCATATCCACCATAGCAACTGCAATTCAGGAAGCCCTTTGGTATTCTGCCACCATCTTCTATGATACTTTTGTTTTTGGAGAGGATGGTCTTGTGAATTGAATGGAGATATGGTGAGTATCACAAGCCCTGTATTCTTTAAGACTTTAAAGAGGGCACTAATAATATAACCAAATCTTTTCTAACTGAAATTTAGTACTCTTTTTCATTTTCTATCTTGGTCAGAGTCAGGATATTGGTACTTTCAGGTGCTTCCACATTCTTAGTCCTACCATGATGACTGTCTCCACAGTTCATTGAACCAATGTGAATACTGAGCTGCTAAATATAACAATCCCAATTGTGCACTCAGAGTTTAAGGAAATAGCCTGGGGTTTGGTCCATAGACCCACTGGACATTTGTGAAATGTGCTTGCACCCAGACTTCATTATTACTGGGCTTCTATGTGCTCTCACTCTAAACAGAGGTCATGATGATAATTTGGGTCCCCTGAAACAATATCTTCTTAAATCCTGTCTCTAATAATCCTCAAAACATTTTCCCCAAAAGCAACTTATTCTCAAAAACGACCATGAGTGCCTTTACAGAAGGGTTGGGGTAATTGCTAAGATAAGATTATAATTTCTCTTCCCAAAGGGATCAATCTCTTTTTCATTCAATGTGCTTTGGGTTTGACAACTGAGTCAAGTCTGGAACTTGGGGTAAGAGTTACAATTTTTCATTATAGTGAAGGAATTTAACCTACTTTTATTGTTCTAGGTATTTTCTGGTTATATAAGGCAAGAAACACCTTGGATTTACTGTTCAATAATCTCAAGCTTAGTATTACCATGATTTGTTATCCTATCCATAAATTTCTGTCAATCTAGGCTCTCTGATCGCCATTCTGTCCATATTTCACTTTGGTTTTCATCTAACTCTGCTATCTGGGATTCCTATTGTCCTCATTGACACCCGGAGCCCAGATTCATAGCAGTCTACTACTGACGTTTTAATATTGTATATGTCCCCTTCCCTGATGTATTCCTGTTGTTATAGTTAACAACATAACAGCTGGGACCTACCAAAGCACACATTTAACTGTTGTGTCCTTTGGTCTAACATCATTAATCAGCTATTCTGTGCCTATTCTCTGAAACTTTTGAACTTTTCTCAAGACCTTTTTCTAAAGCAGTTTCACAGCTCTACCCCATTTACCATGAGCTATAGTTGTTCCAAAACTTCAAAGAGCCTTGACATAAATTGAATGAGACAGTCTCCAGTGCTTTGTGTTTTGAATCCTGAGTCATGAGAAGGTGCCCCTATCTCAATAAACTTTATTCTATTTCATATTTTGCTTTACCTGGAATCCAGTACTCTTAAAATTTATTCTTGGACATATTCTCTTGGTTCCTGCCATCATATGTTAGCTAGGTCTGCAGCTCTTTTGAGAAATAATCCTTTGATTTTGTAATATTTTCTTACTCAGGCCATTACTTCCTGCTCAGCCAGTACTTTCAGTTTTTGGTTTGAAGGCAACAGGAATTCAAGGACTGATTTAGATAAAAAAGTATCATCATCCTGTAAAAACTTTGCCACTGATGAAGTTGTCACATAGTATCTAGATGTTGGAAGTCACTCTTCTCTAGCAAAGGGGAGGGGTCACTTATGTTGGTCCATAGTGTATAAGAGAATCCTGGGGGTTTAACTATTCTCAGGTACATACATCTGGGTATCCTTACCCAGAACTTGAGGCTTCATTCCTTCCCTGTCAAGAAACTGGTTATAGTATAGGAAACTTACCAACACTATGCATTCAATCATCTTTGTTCATATGCTTCTTTTTCTATTAATAACTGGGTCTGGTTTTTCACTACAATTGGTTCTTTGGGTATATGAAATAACTGTCTTTTTAAATACTGCTGTGAAAGTTATGCTTAGTTGACAATTAGGTGAACTGAGCCTTTTATTTTATTTCTTCAACATTTTAATGGCAATTAATAGCCAGCAGTACATGCGATTACCATTGTTTCCACTTCATTCACATTCTAGAGACATTACATGAATCACTCTATCTCCTTCTACATTTGTGAAATTTCAGTTAGTTATAAGCGAGAGATTTAATAATCTTGATGTAACAGAAAGACAGGAATTATTGTCTCTCTAAAGACCACAAGGTATAAGGTACTTGATGCCATCTGGTCATCAGTGACCCAATTTTAAAATCCTATCTTAAGGGCCTATAAGCTAACACTACTTCTGGTACCACCTCTCATAAGTTGGATTTCTCCACCAGCAGAGTGTGAAACAAGAATTTAATGAAAGTAGTTATCTGGGAGGTGATAGCAGGAATCACTGATAAAAGAGTGAAAAAATAAATTTGGAAAGGAAGGGAGGCCCACAAAAGGATGTTGTTTGGAGCAGGTAACTGCAAAAGGCACCTGGGAGCTCAATGTCAGCAGAAACCTCTGGGTAACAGTGTAGCACTGTAGCACCTTGAGATTATTCCATCTGACAGGTCAGTGAACTGGGATGTCTTCCCATCATTTTCCATCAGTCAGTCATTGACTAGGAGCTGCTCATGGGAAGAAAGGTGAATATGTGTCACCTACCTGATAATACTCACCTTCCTAGCTCACAGATGAAGTAGGTTATGGACATCAGAAAAAGCCCTTAGGTCAAGAGTAGCAGGTTTTTCCACTTGAAAGTGATCTGACCATTATGTACAGAAGTAATGAGAACTGAGGGAATATTAGTTGGCTATCTTCGCAGTTTGCTACCTTTGGTCACCTTAACGCTAAAATAGCCCTAATTTTGTACTTTAAATGCCCAACCTCAAGTAATTTCCAACACTTCCAAGCATCAAAGTGATCACTCCTCCACCTCCCCCTAGGAAAGTGATTATCATTATCTTTCTTTCTATCCCAACTTCTTTCCCCATATTATTTTGCTGGCTTCCATTTCTGACTCCTCTGGAGTTGGAAAATGGAGGAAAGGGATTTAAGAAAGTAAGTTCTGATTAGTTTGGAGTTGTCACAAGCTGCCATTAAGTGCCTTCGGGACCTGGTCAATGCATAAAGCCTATCTTTATCTCGAGGGCACTCTTGTAGGTTCTTTGAGACTCCTACCCGCCTCAGTTTTCTTAGTTCAATTTTTCTAATTCACGACTTTCTCCTCCTGCTGGCCCAAGAAATTCTTGACTATAGTTTCTCTGTTCTGAAGTTTATGCATCTCTGTAGGAGACCCTGCTAGGCCCATACTAGCTCCCTCTGGTGTGTGTAGACTTCACTTGTCCACAGAAATTTTTCATAACCCCTTTCCCCTGCCAAAACCTGAAAATGTAGGTCACTCATACAGCATCTGTCTTTTCCCTCACCACTGAGGCAGTGAGCCAGCCCACTTCTTGCCTTTTAGATCTTCCTGCATCAGAGTTGGTCATCAGCGTCCTACATCCCTTCAACTTCAAGATATGTATTTGCAACTCTGAGTGATTTTATTGATTTTTTAAAACAGGCTTATGGTGATAGGCAGAAAACTCTGACCCCTTTTCCAGGGAAGGAGGGTGGATTTTTCCAGACTATCATCTCCACAGTGCATAAATGCATATGAGGAACTTAAGAATTATAAGAACAAATGCTTATTTTTCTTCACTTTGCAATACCCTCCATTGTGGGTCTATCATACAATGTACTCTGGCTTCTGATATCTACTGTCATCAGACCTCAAGCAAAATTGAAACAAAAAGATTCAATTTTAATGGATTAGTATAGATATTAAAAAATCCAACAATATCTGAAAATTCAAAATGTAGTTGCAGAAATAAATGCAATATACATTCATTATAGAAAACTTAGGGCATGGAGTATAGAAAAAGTAGACAGATGAAAATATGCTTCATTACTTCATTAACCACAGACAGCCAACAACATACCATTATTATTTATTTCTACTCAGTTATTCTTTATTCTGTGTATATTCTTTACATTTTATAGCAATACTTAATATACAAATTTTAATTAGGGTTTCTTTTGTATTAACTTTGGTATTTTCCATATTATCCTAGAAGTTTCACACACATAGGGATAAACTAGTCCACTAAAAGAGATGTGCCACAATTTATTTTGCTCTTCCTAAATGGCTAAACATTATGATTGGCTCCAGATTTTAGCCATATACTTTTCCCTGTTAATATTCCTGTACTTTGTATCTAGTCACAAAGACATAATTATTGGCTTAAAAGAAAACCCTCAAGATTTAAAGACTTGTGGCTGGTCTGAACTGAAATCCCCTCACCATTGTTTATCCCAGCAGGATAAACTTTGAGAAGGCTAAAAACAGGTTAGAATAGATCAGAGGTCAAGGACCCAGTCAAGTGGCCACTGCCAAGACCTTTGGAAGGGTATGAAGGCGTCCCAGGCACAAGAGAAAGGACACTAACATCTGACTGGTAATTTCATGGAATGAATGACTTTGGCTAAAATAATCACATTCGATATATAAAATAGAAGACAGAAATACCATTACAGACTCAGTTCTTTAGTTTAAGACAGTGGTAAAAACCTCAAAAGCTTGTATGTCATACAGGCCACCTAAAGAAGTGAAAATGTAAAAGAAAAAAAAATAAAAATAAGTGAAATGGGCTAAGTAGATCTGCAGCTAACTGACGAGCTTGTGCCCTGTCAGATAAGAAACTACTTTTCCCCCTCAGATAAACTTGTCAGATTTAGCAAACAAAATTACAGGATGCCCAGTTAAATTAGAATTTTAGATAAACAAGGGATTTTATTAGTATAAGTTTGTCTGAAGTATTGCACAGAACATATTTGTCCTAAAGCATTATTCATTTTTTACTGAAATTCTAATTTAACAGGGCATTCTGTATTTGATCTGACAACACTAGCTTCACCTAACTGTTGGCTTTCCCACCAGGAAGATGGGGTCAGGATGACTTTTAAGAACTACTAGAAATCTGGAGTTTCTTGAGAAATACCCTTATTTCTAAATTCCAGAAACTAAGTCAATTTTTTTTTTTTTTTTTTGAGTTGGAGTCTCACTCTGTCACCCAGACTGGAGCGCAGTGGCCGCTCCCAGCCACCGCAGGCTCGACCTGCTGGGCTCCGGCGATCCTTCCACCTCAGCCTTTCACGTAGCTGGAACTACAGATGCACACTACCACGCCCGGCTGATTTTTTAAAATTTATTGTAGAGATGAGGTCTCGCTGCCCAGGCGGGTCTCGAACTCATGAGCTCAGGCAATCCACTCACCTCAGCCTCCCAAAGGCTCAGGATTACAGGCTGAACCACCATGCCCAGCTAGTCAAAATATTTTAAAGATACATGGAGGCATGCAGAGATGGCAGCTGACCATCAGTTAAGCACCTCTGATATTAGATTATGATCCAGAATCCAGACAAAAACATCTATTATTGAAGGAACAGTAATATATTAATCATTTATTCACAGCAGTGATTATCTGAGAGCAGGTGTGCACAGGAGAAAGATATTTAAAAAAGAACTCATGTTTGACTACTTGAGGTAGAACCAGCCCCGCAGCCTAAAAAAGTCACGGTATATCCTTGAATTTAAATGTATTTCATGAACCATAGTCAGGTCAACCATTTTAAGATATTATCACGAAAAACATATTTAAAAATTTACTTCAGGCTCACGCACACAAAATGAAGTTAACTCAAGTTATCATTTTCTGGAATAAAGCTAACTGTAGCTTCATTTTAAATGTTCATTTGTTAATTGAGCACGTTTATGTTTGATACTAAAATTGAAGCAATTTTAATAGAAAAATCTTATATATGCCTACCAGGCAAAAATTATTTCCTCTCAAGGTGTATGAGTCCCAACTTCCTAATTAAAATAAAATAATAGATTCCCAATCAGTGGTGGGAAGGAGACATTTAGAGAGCTCCCATGAAGCACTTCACAAGGAACACCATTAGAATTAATGAATATAGGTAACTGAACATTTTGTCGCTGCTGAGTTGAATTCAGTGGGTAGGTGAAACAGATTCTATTTACTTGAAGCCAAACCTTGATGCATCCATATAAGTTGTCTGGCATGTGCAGTATTATGACTCAAGCAGCCTTACTCCTGTAAAATAATTCTAAATGCACAGTTTCCTGGGTTTAATTCCAGAGTTATATATTCAACCTATAGAATTGAATTCTCATTATTGCTGGAATAGGAATATATATATGTGTGTGTGTGGTGTGTGTGTGTGTATGATGAGGAACCCAAGAAAACGGAGTCATCTTTTAGAGCGTGGGCCCCTTGTAGTACAGGCTTCCCCTGCTAGGTAAGTGTTCTAGGAACTGATCAGCATCAATGTACCAGCAAGCATTATTGTGAGAGAAGATTTATGGGAAAAACATCCTGAGTTGTGACAAACAGGTGACTGGTTCTTCTACCATGACAACGCACCTGCCCACACCACACTCAGTGTTAATCAGTTTTTGACAAAAAAACGGCATGACCCCCATGCCTCACCCTCCCTAGTCACCTGATCTCTCCCAGAGCAATTTTTGTTTGTTTGTTTGTTTCTATAATGAAAGTTTTCAAAGGAACACATTTTGCAGATGTGGAAGAAGTGAAACAAAAAACAGCAGAAGCACTAAAAGCCATCAAAATTGATGAGTTCTAAAACTTTTGAGCAATGGAAAAAGTATCTTGACAGGTGTACTGCATCAAACTGAGAGTACTTGGAAGGTAACTGAAATTTAAGCATGCAAGAATAAATACACAATTTTTCAATAAAAAAGTTCCAGGGTTTTTTGGGTCCTAGTCATATATAAGAAAAAGGAGTCAAGTTTCTAATTATCTTTTGTGGGGGTTTTTTTGTTGTTGTTTTTTGAGTTGGAGTCTCAGTCACCCAAACTGGAGTGCAGTGGCCGCTCCCGGCCACCACAGCTTTGACCTGCTGGGCTCCAGTGATCCTTCCACCTCAGCCTTCCAAGTAGCTGGAACTACAGGCACGTGCTACCACACCCGGCTAATTTTTTGATTTATTGTAGAGATGGGGCTCGCCAAGTTGTCCAGTCGGGTCTCGAACCCGCAGGCTCAGGCAATTCACTCACCTCAGCCTCCCAAAGCGCGGGATTACAGGCTGAGCCACCGAGGCCAGCCTCTAATTATCTTTAACTAGGGTCTGAGGCTTTAATTCTGAGCTGAATTCCAGATTCTTAGTGACTTGTGTAATTTTTTTAAATTAATGACTGACTATAAATATGTATTCATTCAGGGATGGATGATATTAAAATCTTTAACCTTCCATGTGACATAAATAGTGATCAACCAAAATGGATGCCAATTCAACCAAAATAAATATTTGTTTTTAAAAAATTATATTGCTTTATCAGTGCATCAGCTATATATATGATTCAGAGAGATATGTCTTAGAAGAAAGAAAAAAATTAAGGTCAGTCTCTGCCTTCAAGAAGGATTTCCTATAACTGATGTTTATGTTAAAGGCAACTCTCTGAATATCATTTAATTCACTTATTATTTAACATAGCTGTCCCCAACCTTTTTGCCATCAAAGACTAGTTTCGTGGAAACAATTTTTACATGGACAAGGCTGTGGGGGGGTATGCAGTCAAACATCACTGCTAATGTTATTCTGTATTTGAAGCTGCTCCCCAGCACTATTATCAACACCTTAGCTCCATCTCAGATCATCAGGCATTAGATTCTCATAAGGAGCATGCAAGCTAGATCCCTCGCATGTGCAATTCAGGATAGAGTTTGTGCTCCTATGAGAATCTAATGCCACTGCTGATCTATCAGAAGGTAAAGCTTGGGTGGTAATGTGAGCAATGGGGAGTGGCTGTAAATACAGATGAAGCTTCGCTCATTCGCCTACAGCTAGCCTGCTGTTGAGTGGCCCAGTTCCTAAATGGCCATGGACCCGTACTGTTCTGCAATCTGGGGTTTGGGGACTCCTGATTTAATACACTGCCTCGTAGGGGCAAGGCTCAGGGAAGAAAAGAGTTGAACAATCCAGAAACTGATGCATCACAGCTATCCAGTTTTCCTCTTGTCCATTGTTAAGGGCAATAGTTTGGTGTGGTTTGCAAAATAGGTGCAAGTATTCTCCCTTAGTAAACATGCCCCTTTCTAATGTAATTTTCAGGGTCCTCCCATTAAAAGGGAAATGGCTATTTCACTTCATTTTGAATTTGGGCTGGCCTTGTCATTTGTTTTAACCAACAATGGATATGTTGTACCAGTTCTGGGTCCTAGTCCCAAGAGGCATGCACACTTCCAAACTTTTGCTTTGAAACTCACTGCCACCGTGTGAACAAGCCTGAGTTGCCTGCTGGATGATGATATCACACAGTCCAGTCACCCCTGTGGCCCCTGTAGAACTTCCAGCTGATGACAAGTATACGAAGAAGCCCAGTCAAGAGTAATCACAGCCAGATCGGCAAAGGCACCCAGCTGACACTTAGACTTGGGAGAGACAATAAATAATTAAATCATATGTATCTGAGGTGGTTTGTTATGCAGCAGTTAATAAATACAGTTGGCCTTGATAATTAGCAGGGGGAGCAGAAACTCGATTTTTTATCTGCTTACTGCAATATAAATATACTAATATCCCAAGTTACATGAGTGTCAGAAATGCTTCAAAAATGCAACCAAATCTTGCTCATTTTTTGTAGTGCTGAGGCTGATAAAAAGGAAACTGAATAATAAGCAAAGAGGAGTAAAGATTGTCCTTGTACTATATTATAGTAAGAAATGGAGAAATAAATTTGCAATCTATAGTCATAGCCCACATATTGTTTTTCTCATTAAAGTAACAGATAAAAGTAGATAGAAAACAAAGTTCCAATATACTCTGTGAAAATGTTCTAAAATTGAAAAAGACCTAATAAAAAAGATATTTCTTAACAAATATGTATCCACAGTGTCACTTTAAATGTCAATTTACTCAAGATCACTAGGGAAAGAAACTGACCTTTCTCTTCATTTAAATGGAAATATTTGGGTTCATATGGGACTTTTGATTTAAATGTCATTGATTTTCAACAAACGATAACAAGAATTCTGGCACCGAATATTCCTAGTGTGTGTGTATGTGTGTGTGTGTGTGTGTGTGTGTGTGTGTAAATATACATATATATATATATATATATATATTTCTAGAATGCTAAGACAGTGCAGAGTTAGAAAAGAAAACTTATCATTGAGGGATAAGTACTGCATACAACCAGGGATAATGAGAAGCCTGAACTTCAGAAGAGATTATAGTGACTGTTATTTTAGAAGAATTACAAACAATGTGGACATTACTGATACATAATACCCTTGGATCCTGAAAAGGTGCAACAAGTATGGGCTATTGGCTCACTCCTCTAAAACCAACCCCGGAGAAACCATGCAAGAAAGCCAGATACATGAATCTGAGGAATTATCAATAAAAGAATGAGAAGCCCTTGGAAAACAAATATAAAAAATAAAACAAAAGACTATTCTGAATTAGTGTACCTGTTTGTGTGTGTACGTGTGTGTAGGGTCTCAGGAGGGGTGAAAATAGTGGCAAAAAGCAATGGCAAAGTGGCCTTACAGTGCTGTGAAGGAAGTGGATGGGATATAACAGTTACATTCTGTTACTTTGTGCTATCCATGGTCTCTTGAGACAATCACAGCCTATGTCACTCATAGATACCAACAGTACTAGCGAAGTTAGCAGAGAAATACCAGGCAGCTGGAAAGCCCATGGGGTGAGGAACTAATGAAAGCAGGTTCAGGCTAATCTACCCTATCTTAGTTGGTCCCTCCACCACTGACCCTCCCAGGGAAGAGTAGCAGATTTAAAGTCTTGAAATTTGTTTCTTTATGAGAGTCCCCAATCAGATGAGTTGCCTAAAGGCATGACAGCAAACAGGAGTGGTTCTAGGGTATTCTCTGGTATGTGGGTAGAACGGACTCATTGCCTACTAGACATGTCCTCCTAAATGTTTCATTAGTCGCCTTAGCCTTCATATGTCCAAAAAAGAATTTGTCTTCATTTAAAAAATCTATCCCTCTTTAGTTTTTTTTTCTCTTAGATGGAACTATCACCCAAATAGCTACCCAAGCCAGAAACTTGAGAATCATCTCGGACTCTTATAATACCATTTGTTACTAAATTATGTCACTTTCTTGTGCTAAGCATCCATTCTTTCCATTCCCACTACTAGTCCCTCAGATGTACAATTTTAATGTATACAGTGTCATATACAACTTATATAGAGTCATATATAATATTGCTACCATGCTATCATTGTGCCTGACTCTATTATCACTGAAATGAGAGTCCTAAAACAAAACTCTGTTCATATAGCAGGATAAAACCTTAAAAGTTTTCTATCAATTATATTTCCATTTTTAGGTCCAATCATAAACCATTCCACACAGGCAAAACTTTATAATAGATTTAAAGATATACAGAGGAAAAGAATTGCCTATGCCAGTACTCAACCATCTGTGTTCCAAAGATTATTATTTTTTATTAAAATTATGCCCTTTGAGAGACTATTTGAAATTCTCCCTACCGGCTTAATTTATATTAACTATTTTGATAAATGATTCTGCATTATCCAGTATGCATTTAATGGTTTATATCAACCCTCTCCCCATTTCAAAGACCACCCACATTGCCAGGAAAGAACTAAGGAAATGGTTGAGGAAGAAGATCACTCCCTAGCTTCGTAAATTCTCTTCCTTTCTTCACCAGTGATGACTGCTCATTTACAAAAGAAATTAAAAGTCCTTTACATGGGATGATGCTTTGCCCCCATTGAAGGTGGTAGGATAGAGCATAAATTCCCTTAGTGGTGTCAATCTGGCTCTTCAATTTTCCTAAGACAATTAAGCATGCAGCCACAACTGTATATGTATGCTAAATATATGGGATGCTATCCATGACTGTTATAAATAGAAAAGGAAATGTAAAGTTCTTATTAATTTTCACTCTTTCCAGAATCCCGACATGAAAGCTTTTTAGGAGACAGAAATTCTTCAGTAGGAATTCCCTGAGTTTTTATCTCTCCTCTTTACCTTGCGGTCTGAGGATTCCTTATCTACAAGCCTTCTTCTAGGAGTTTCTAAACTCACATCTTCCCCTTCTTGTGCTAGAAAACTCACATCTAACCACAAGTAGGATTTTGCTCTCTGCTTTCATTCTGCTCCCCACCCTACACATAAACCCAAGTCTACAGCATTCTGTCTGGAGTAGCAACCCAAGATTATGAAAGCGTATCAGTGACAGAAGTCCCTTAGAATAGAGGCTAGCAGGGCCCAGGTGCTCCAGGTTCTATGGCCTTTTCTGAGATTTGGTCAAAAGTTTGCTTTTGATGTCTCTACTAAAATTTCATTGGATTGTTTGACCATTGAACTCATGAGATTAAACACAAGACCTTCTTCCGGGAAAACACTAATTAGGGGGCTAGAACTATTCATATCAAGACTCAGCTCCCTTTCTTTGGCATCAATGAGCTCCCTACTGCACATTTGCATGTTGTTGAGCTTCTTTCCTAGTCATCCTTAAGTGTAAGCAATATAAAAAAGAAAATATATTATCTATAATGACTTCTCTTATTAGAAGTGCTCAAGATTGATCATTCTAGGAAGGATTAAATTGAATTCTTCAAATATATTCAATATTTATCTGGTGGAATTAGGGGCTGGGAAAAAAGAACATGGTCAGTTCTTCCCAATACATTTATTTTTGCTCCTTCTTTCCTATGTCCAGTCTGTTATGCCTATAAACTCTGATATTCCCTTAATCAGTAAAGACCAATAAGTCAATATCTGACTGACTGTCTGACATATAACTTTCTGAATATATGATTTCTACATTAATAAATTACTGAATAAAGAACACCCTTTAGATCTATTGTACAACATGTTAACTATAGTTAATAGCATGTATCGTAATCTTGTAAATTGCTAAAGAGTAGATTTTAACTGTTTTTGCCACAAAAAAATGATAAGTATGTGAGGTAATATATATGTTAACTAGTCCTATTTAGCCATTTTACAACGTATACTTATTTTAAACAACATGTTGTACATAATAAATAAATATATACAATTTGTATTTGCCAATAGAAAAACAAATTTTTTAAAAGAAACATGATGTATGGTGGTGTGCATACCTATTACAGAAAAAGCCTTGTCTCTTTAGTCATGGTACATTTAACTTGCCGCACTTTTGATTCCTGCCCAGAGAAATGGGTTGTTTGCCATTTTATGAAATGCAGAATATAAAAAAGTGACATTTTAAATATTACTACAAAACAGAATCTTGACACAAGTGCCCCAAATCAACCCCTGCTCAGACCACTTGCTTTCTTAGTACATTTGAAGCTCCTAAGATTCAGTGACGGAAAAGTCTCCAGAAAGTCCAGAGTTTGGCAATTAAATCTTACTAACTGAAATTCGAATATATTTCTATCTTGCCAACTGACACTATTTTGCTTGCATTCATCTTCGCTCCTCCAAAAAAAATTTTTTTTTTTTGAGTTGGAGTCTCACTCTGTCGCCCAGACTGGAGTGCAGTAGCCACTCCTGGCCACTGCAGCCTCGACCTGCTGGGCTCCGGCGATCCTTCCACCTCAGCCTTCTGAGTAGCCGGAATTATAGGCACGCACTACCACGCCCGGCTGATTTTTTGATTTATTGTAAAGATTAGGTCTCGCTGCCCAGGCGGGTCTCAAACCCACGGGCTCAGGCAATCCACTCACCTCAGCCTCCCAAAGGCGCGGGATTACAGGCTGAGCCACCGAGCCTGGCCCCAAAATAATTTTTAAGCACCTACTGATGGCTAGCATTTTCCTGGGCATTATAAGTGTTTCACATAGTTTATGATCAAGGTGGCAAATAGGAAAAATGCACAAGATGATTTGGCAAAAATGCAAGAAAACACCATTAAGCACTAAGAAAGGCTATACTGTATAGTCCTTAGTTTAAAGAAATAGAGAACCAGGCAGGAATAGGAGAAATAGCATCCTCAAGCTACATCTTGAAACATAGGTAGAAGAGCAATGCAGTGTAACCATGGAAAAACAGTTCCGGTGTCAAGACCAGCTCTCAACCCCAAAATTGTGCCTACAACTCTACTCCTGAGAATACGTACAGAAAACATAGATCCTTACAAAGCACATGACAATATCTTTGACCAAAAATACAATAAAAATGTAAATGAAAATTATGGTAAAAGATTGTTTCTTCAACACTGTTAAGAGTTTTTCTTTGTTCTATTTACTGGCACAGTGAAAAACAGAATAAAGTTTGGGTGAACAAAAGCATGTGCTTTACTATTATTTATTCTGATCATGTTGTATAGTTATATAGTACTATACTTTATAAACATTCTGATTGTGTGCTGACTTGGAGTGAATTTAATATTGAATGTGCATCTGTCATGATGATATCTGGGATTAGGAATTCATGGTCAAATAAACTCACCCAGAAATCCAGGGAGGTCTTCATGTCATCATACAATGTTGCTGAGGTTAGAGAAATGATGAGAACCAGGAAACTTTAAGTTTATAAAATAAAAGGGAAAACAGCTGAAAAAGATGGGATTCAAATAGACAAATTTGTCTAAGGAGGAAAACAGATGTTGTTCAGATTTATTTCCTGTTTCTTCCTGTCAGTGATGTAACTCTCTGAACTCAGACATTAAGTCCAGATGGTTCAGCCAAGAGGAGACCTGTGCCAGAGATCTTGTCTCAACAAATTTTGTTTAAAATCTATTAACTTTTTATTATCATATTCCAGTTCTTAATTTGCATGACTTTTAATTCCTGAGTTAAAAAATACTTTAAAGGCTTACTCAAAAAATATGCATATCTGTCCAGATTCACACAAGAAATTATTTTGAAAGGTTATCAAAATCAAATCTAAGCAGTGAGAGCTGTCCTTGGCAACATTTGCAAGGAAATGAATAGTATAATTAAGATTGCACTGTGCATAGTACATTACTTAACTAATATTATAGGGGGCTAAAACTGCAATAACTTCTACCACAAAAGAATGGTTGAAGATAAAAATGATTACAATATTCAACTCAAGGAGTTTGAAAAAAATAAAGAGACATAAATACAGTAGAAAAATGATAGAAAATTAATAAAACCAAAAGATCTGTACAAAGATTAGTAAGTTAGATGTCTCATTAAAGCAGACAAGTAAAAAGAGAAATAATCCAATAAACAATACCAAACAGAAGCATGATAAGCTTATAAATGCAGAGAGTCGAATGGCAGTTACCAGGAGATTGGGAAAATTGGAGAATGAATGGTGTAGGACAAAGGGTACAAAATGGTGACTATGTAGACGTGATAGATATGTTAGTTAACTGGAATGTAGTAATCATTTCACAATGGATATCAAAACATCAAATTATACAACTTAAATATATAATTTACTTGTCAAAAATATTGTTCAAAAAATAAAGAATTTAAAAACAAATATATTAATAAATAATAGCCATAGATACAGTAGTGATGCAAAATGCATTGAAATAAAATTATGAGTAGCTACTTAGTAAATTAAAACATTTGTGTTAAATCAATTCATTTTGGCAATATATACTGCCAAAAATGGCTCAAAAAGAAACAAAATTTTAAATATATCAATAATTTTTAAGTATACTAAAATCTGAGATGTTCTCACAAAGTCTAATTTTTGATCACTTTATTCATGAGCTCTATACCCATCCTATCACT
The DNA here is from genome assembly GCA_027257055.1 of Cephalopachus bancanus. NCBI lineage: Eukaryota > Metazoa > Chordata > Mammalia > Primates > Tarsiidae > Cephalopachus > Cephalopachus bancanus. Next base: position 5,533,757 of record JAPVLO010000024.1, on the reverse strand, counting down.
CACATAGCTAATAATGAGCTTGATGTAATGCAGGTAATTCCAACATACTTTTGCAGTGAAATATAAACAGTGTTTTAATACTCACTAAAAAGTGTTATTGTAACAATTATGTTGAAATATGATTATTAAACATTAAATATGTAAGGAATAATAAATGCATATCTTGCTTGTTAATGTAATACAAAATATGGTTCATAAGTGATTCTGATATCTACTATAATTTCAAAATGGTGATGAGCACCAATGTTATTTTAAAATATATCTCAGAATGTTATTGTCAAAGAAGTAACAGACACTTAATATTAGCCAGGTATGGTGGTACACACCTGTAGTTCCAGCTATTTGGAAGGCTGAGGAAGAAGGATTGTCTGAACCCAGCAGTTCTAGACTGTGGTAGCTGTGAGCATACCACTGCACTTCAGCCTGGGCAACAGAATGAGAATCTGACTAAATAATATACTTGTATGTATACATATATCTTTATATATGTATATTAGTATGATCTGTTGACTTTGTTGACTGTGTTCATAATTGGGAAAATTTAGAATTCTGTTTTAGGTCAGTGAAAATAAATATGTACTTTTAGCCTCTCCTTATTTTTAGATATCCTTGTTATTGTAGGAACATTTGGTTCATAGACTCCAGGTTAAGCATTCCAAAAACAAATTACTTAACCTTTTGTACTTCACTTTTCTTATCTGGAAAATCAGAATAATAGTAGTACCCACAATGATATATTATTGAAAGAAACATTATATAAATATAAATAAATTAGAAGAGATATATAAGTAAATATTTGCTACTGTTATTGAAGTTATGAATGATTCAACAAGCAGCTAATTCCTATCTAATAAAAGTTGTCTCAGAATATAGTAAAAGATAATACCAAGTTAATTTAATAAAGATAATACAAGTATCTAAAATCAGATAAAGACAACACACAAAAACAATCATAGTTTTATTTCACCAAACATAGATGCAAGAACTCTAAAATAAATGTATTCATAAATAATAGATCATGCTCAGTGTGTCAGCCAACATCAGAAAATTTATTGGTGATATTCAGCACACTAATGAACTCAATGATAAAAATTATACCATCATCTCAATAGGCACACAAAAAGGCAATTGTCTAAACTGAGCATTTACTTAGGACAAAAACTCCTAACAAACTAGATATAGTGGGAACTTCCTTAAGAAGAAAAGGCTAGCCGGGCTCGGTGGCTCAGCCTGTAATCCCGCGCCTTTGGGAGGCTGAGGTGAGTGGATTGCCTGAGCCCGCGGGTTCGAGACTCGCCTGGGCAGCGAGACCTCATCTCTACAATGAATCAAAAAATCAGCCGGGCGTGGTAGCGCATTCCTATAATTCCGGCTACTTGGAAGGCTGAGGCTGAAGGATCGCCGGAGCCCAGCAGGTCGAGGCTGCGGTGGCCAGGAGACTCCAACTCAAAAATAAGAGAGAGAGAGAGAGAGAGAGAGAGAGAGAGAGAGAGAGAGAGAGAGAAAGAAAGAAAGAAGAAAAGGCTATAATTTTAAGTACAATAAAATTTAGAGTCTGATAAATAGTACTTATAATAGTGGGTACCCTTGCTAATTCTTGATCTTAGAGGCCTTTCATATACATATTCTCCATTAAGTATGAGTAAAAAAATTGGCATACTAAAATAAATAAAATGTTTAAGGAGTATTAAGAGAGAGTTAATGATACAATGGGCACTGGAGACTCAGAGGGAGAAGGAAGTAATGGGTGGAGAGATGAAAAATCACCTAATGGGGAACCATGTGCCCAGGTGGGGGTGTTGGGTACATTTAAAGCCCAGACCAGAAACTATTTGTACCCCCTAAAGATATAGAAATGAAGAAAAAAGTTAAAATATATATTAAAGGATTATAGAATAATAATATAAACAAAGCAAATATTTTTGTACTGCTACATAATGTAATTGTGTTTTAAGATGTATTACTATGAAAGTTTAAAAATATTAAAAAGCTTATAAAGTCAAAAAAATAAGAGAGAGTTCATCAAGAAAGAAAACTCAGCAGGATGAGTTAGATGATTTCTTATCAATAAGAAATTTTAGCATGCTTACTGAAAATAAACATTAAAAAATAAATTGAATCTCTCTGCATCAAAAATAACCAAATATAACAAAAAATACAAATAGTAATATTTTAATAATAGCAACACAAAAATAAGAGTTGCAATAGTAATAAAACTAAAAGATTTTTGCAATCATCTCATCAAAAATGCCAAGACCTTTCTAAATGGCATAAAGGAAGGTCAATGTAGAAAGTCTATGGTATGGGATAAAAATAATTAATGTTATAAAAATTGAATTTTCCTAACTTATTAATACATTTACTCCAATAATTCTAGTTGGCTTTTAAAATAATTTAATAGATGTATTCTAAAATTTCTATGGAAGTATAGATATTATGAATATTTAAGTGTAAATTCTGATTTTAAAAAGCATAGCTAAAAAGGGACCAGATTTGAACAAACTTTGAAACAATAGTATTAAACCAACATAGAATAAGTAAAAGAGTGGATCAATAAATCAACAGAACCAAATGTAAAGCATTGAATAATCCTATGTATGTTTAGGTCCTTAATATTTGATAAAAGGGTCCCACAAATAAATGGAACAAACATAATCTATTTCATATAATGTTGGGAAAATTGAATTATTATATTAAGAAAAATAAAAATAAACTCATAATACTATTTACAATGGCGAATTCTAGATAAATACCTTAATGTGAAATATAAAATATGGAGTTTATGAAAGAAAAAGCATTTCTTAAACAAACAAAGGAACAAACCATAAGATGAAATTTTGATGACTCTAATTGAGAAAGTTTACCCAATAAACAGAATGAAGACATGTGGCAGTATATTTTCAGTGAGAAAAACAAAATGGCAAAGAATTTCTACTTTCTCATGAGAAAGACCATGAGAAGTAAATGTCCCTGCTATAATAACTATAAGAAATAAAAATAAATTTAAAAAATATATATGTTGAACATATTTGAGAGTTACAGAAGCATCAAGGAAAATAATTTTTCTATATAAGTTTATGTTCTTTTAAAAATATTTATTGATTTTTTAAATTTTATAGATGTAGGGAGAGGTTACAAGTGTCATTTTGTTACATGGATATACTGCATAGTATTAAAGTATGGTAATTTCATATAACTATCATCTGAATAAGGTTCATTGTACCCATTAGGTAATTTCTTGTTTCTCACTTCCCTCCCACCCTACCACCTTTTGTAGTCTCCAGTGTCTATTATTCTTCCCTCATGTCCATGTGTACACATTACTTAGCTCCCACTTGTAAGTGAGAATATGTGGAATTTGACTTTCTATTTCTGAGTCATTTCACTTAAGATAATGGCTTCCAGTTCCATCCACGTTGCTGCAAATGACATAACTGCATTCTTTGTTATGAGTGAGTAGTAGTCCATGGTGTATATATATTACATTTTCTGTACCCAATTATCCCTTGATGGACACTTACTTTGATCCTCTATCTTTGCTATGGTGAAGAGTTCTGCAATAAACATATGAGTGCAGATATCTTTTTGATATAAAGATTTATTTTCCTTTGGACAGACACCCAGTAGTGGGAGTGCTGATTGAATGGTAATTTTATTTTTAGTTCTTTGAAAAATCTCCATACTGTTTTCTGTAAGTTTTGTACTAAAGAACATTCCCACCAATGATGCATAAGAGTTCTCTTTTCTCTACGGTCTCACCAACATATTCCTTTAATCATTTTATTTGGCACATACAACAAAATTTCTCACACAGGTCCATAAGGAATATGTACAAAGATGTTCATCACTGTAGAATTGACCTACCTGGGAACTGGAACAAAAGGCCTGCTTTATCTCTTTGGCAATTCATAAGCAAATGTGATAGAATCATTCACTGGAATACTTTACATACCCAATTTAGAAGCAACAGAACCATATACCATTGCTATTTTGATAAATCCTAGCAAGATGCTGAGAATCAAATTAAGAATCACTGTGCAAACAGACACAAAACTTTATGCTTTTAAGAAAAATAAATAAATAAAAATATATACCTCGAATATAACAGAACAGTTACCTATTGAGCAGGGACTAAAGAAAAAAAAATAGGAAGAATGTATGAGTAGTCTCTTGTCCAATGATGATAAGTGTCATGAATTAGGAAATATGAATAATTAAATTATCAGCATCAGTGAACTAAAATTTAAGCCCAGAAAAAATGAGGAAAGGAAGAAGGAAAGGAGTGAATTGGAAAAGAAAAGAGGAAAGGAAAGTAGAAAGGAAGAGATACAAAAGGAAAAACAAGAAAGAGGAGGAAAGGGGAGAGAAGGAACAAAAAGCAAAATGCCAATCTTGAAAATGTGTCAGTAGTTTTTTTCTCTATTTGGTACAACTATGAACTATTTTTGTTTTTACATTATACTTATCTGAATTTTTAACCTTCATAGAAAAGAATACTTGGATTTAAATGAACATTTATTAACAAATAAATACATATTTTACTAATGCCCAAATACATCTCAAGCTGATGTAATTTGTTCAAAAGTGTTATTCAATAAGCTAATTAAGTAAACCCTAGATCATGATAAGTTCCATTAGATAACAGAAACTCATCCAAGTTTGAGAGAAAAAATGTTCAGTAGTCACTGATGTCAAATAAAAGACGAGAAAATAAAACTTATTTGTCTTTTATTCCAAATATAGATATTCTAGAAGACTTATTAAAGAGAATCTTAGTCTCATGAACACTCAGAAAAACAAAAACTTAAGAATATTAAATTTTTTTATCTATTAGATAGGCAAAAATCTGCAAGTTGAATAATATCATTTGGTGAAGATTTGAAGCAACTGGCACTTATGAACTGCTGGTGATAGTGTAAATTGGCATAATCATGATGGAATAACTATTAAATTTGCCATTGCATAAAGCTCACCCAATAGTTCCATTTCTAAATACATACATTAAACTTTTATGTATGTGCACAAGAGGACGAGTATAAGGGTATTAATCACAGCATTGTTTCTCATGATGCAGAATTATAAAAATCTAAATGCCCATCAACTGGAGAATGAATAAATAAAATCTTATGTGTCCATTTGAAGGAATACCACAAATCTGTAAAGGAAGATTTGGATCTCAAAAGTTAATTGTTAAGTTAACAAAGCAAAATTCAGAACTACATGTACAAATACAATTAAAATGCTTGTGTAGAACAATACTAGAGCTGGGCTTAGTGGCTCAGCCTGTAATCCCACGCCTTGGGAGGCTGAGGTGAGGGGATTGCCTGAGCCCATGGGTTCGAGACCCGCCCGGGCAACTTGGGGAGACCTCATCTCTACAATAAATCAAAAATTAGCCAGGTGTGGTAGCACGCACCTGTAGTTCCAGCTACTTGGAAGGCTGAGGCGGCAGGATCGCCGAAGCCCAGCAGGTCGAGGTTGCAGTGGCCAAGAGCGGCCACTGCACTCCAGTCTGGGCAACAGAGTGAGACTCCAACTCAAAAAACAACAAAAAAAAATACCAAACATTATGTAAGAGTACTTTTAAAATTAAAAATATTTAAAATGATGGCTTTTCCTGGGTGAAAGAAAAGGGAAGTGAAACTAAAAATGTGACTTTAAAATGATACATTGGGAAAAAAATAATTTTAAAAATGATACATTGGCTACATCTGCAATGCCTTATTTTGAACAGAAAGTAAAAGACTAGTGGAGAAAATGATGAAATGATAATAGCTGTCTGGAAAGATGACAGTAGCAGCAGCAGCAGCAACAAGTTTATTAAACTTGAACACTTAGTTTCCTGTAGAGCAAAAGGAGATATCACACACACACACAAACACACACACACACACACACACACACACACACACACACACAAAGGCAGAACGTATGAGTATTTTCTTGTCTAATGGTGCTGGGTGCCATGAATTAAGAAATATGGAAAATTATATTCTCAGCATCTGCGACCCAAAAATTAAACTCAGAAAAAACAAGGGAGGAAAAGAAAGAAAATAAATGAAGTGGAAACACGTTTTGTTTATTGTCTCCCCATAAAAACAGACAGAGCTACTAGACAGCAAAAACAGAAACCAATGGAAACTATTTACAACAAAATTAGGTGACAAGGTAACTCCACAAACCCCAAAATAAAAGCAGATGGGGATAAGCAACCAATAGCCAAACAATCTCCATGGTATTATATTATGTGCAAAACTAAGCAATGACATCCTAAGGGCATATTTGAGTGATAAAACTATAAAAAGAAAATGACAAGGAAGTGATTTCTCTGAATGTCAGGATAGTGGTTACTTAGGAAGAAGGGATTGTGACTAGAATGATAACTAGGAAGGGATTTCTAGGTTGACAAGCAAAGTTGTGTTTCATGATGTGGATGGTGTTTGACTCATAATAATTTCAAAAATTGATAATAGTTGCTGTGTATGGATAGTTGGAATATAGGTACTTGTCATATTACTCTTTGTACTTATTGTGGCATTAAAATTCCCCCCAAAATATAATAAAATATGACAGTGGATCAACACCAAGATACCAGGAAGCTAGCATATGTATTTTCCTCAAACTCCAAAGCTGTAAGTCAGAAAACCCACCTGTCATTCATTTCCCTAAGCCTGATTTCAAGAATAGGCTCTGGCCTCCTTTATTAGCCATGTCATACTTGATCATAAACAAGATTCATAGAATACTATATTTAGAAGTATTGCTCATTCAAAATTCTGGGACTTCCCAATACATTCTGTACTAAAATATTAGCAATGTTTTATCATTCATAGATTAAAATAGGTAGATAGATGATATGCAGAGATCTTTGTGATTAACTGCTTTTATAATAAACGTGATGGGTTTTATGATAATTTATTCAAATCTTTCATTCGTGTCCCAATAATAAAAATAAACATACTAAATATGTTTATTATATTTTATAGTTTAAAATTAATTTTACGTATATCATTGCAATCAATCTTCACAGCATCTCTAAGTATTCATTCAGCTACATTAACATTATTTTTTTCACTCTTTAACCTGAAAGGATTAATCAACATGCTCAAGAACACATGTAAAGTTAGGGAAAAAAATAAAATTCCCATTTAAATGTTATTTCCTCTAAGTCTAGTGTTTTGCTATTCTTCTTAAAGCATCGCTTTTTCTGGATTTGGTGCTTAGTCCACCATATTTGGCAATTAAACTCATGAGTTTAACCTCATTAACTTAATGTTCTAACCATGTTAATTAAACTGGGACAAGCATAATTAGACATTGAATTTTACCTGCAAAACATAAGGGCCTCACAGAAACCTTTTCTTCTACTTTCAAACTCATTTTTAGCTCTAGGCAACCAAAGTAGATTAAAGTAATAAGAGCGATGGAAAACTTATTTTGTTTGTTATCTATAATAACTCTTTCGAGTCCGAAGTATTTTCAGAGAAGCAGATTTCCTTAGAAACCCTAGGGTTATAGGTTAGTTGCAATTAGGATATTAATAAGAACACTGATGTAGATAAAGAAAATTATATTTAGTCAAGAATAGAATGTTTGAGAGTTTCAGACTGCAGCACTTTGCCATGCAACCTGTGTGCCTAATATTGATCTGACTCCAAGCATACGTAAAGTAGTTTATTATATTAGTCTATGACAGCTTGTCATAGCAAGTCTATGACTTGCTTAGTTTTTATGCCACATCAGAGGTAAGCAAATGTGTTGTCAGAGAACATGGATACAAACTGTGAAATTTAAATCATGCAAGCCCTCCTAATTTTAACTATTCTCTTTTGTAAAAATTTATCAATCCGCTATAAACTATTTATTGAGTAGCTATGAAGCCTATTACTGCATTGTTTCCACAAAGATTTACAAAGCAAACCTCCTCCATATCTAATGATCCCTCATAAGGAACTCTGGGAAACAAATCAATTCAACAAATCAATTTTAAAAATACTTATTGATCTGCAAATAGTGCCAAACATTGAATTATATACTACATCCACAAAAATAAGTATGAGCAGACACTCTTTGTCCTGACTTAGCTAACAGTCTATAAGGAAGAAATCAAATAATCATAATGTAATGTAAGTGTATTCTTACCTTTGATCTTACAAATATAATTGTTTTTCTACTTCATGCAGCCACAATTCTGAAAGGATTCAGACTTTCTGAAGACAAAGATGAAGTACTTAGTTATACACTGTAGTGTGGGAAATCAGAGATATTCTAGAAATTGAAGCTCTCAGCTGACTTCCTCTGAATTTCATTAAAGCTTTCCACAAAACAACTTAAAATCTACATCTACTCCTAGCAACTAAAAATATTTGTTCTTTGTTTAAATTATTTTATTCAGTTTTTCTTGTCTACTGAATTACTTAAAGTTTTTAAATTGCAAGCAACAGAAATTAACTTAGAGTAAATTAGGCAACATACAACGATGCAATTCTAAAAGATGTAATGATGTCAAACCTAAGGAAATCAGAAGGGTATAGCTTAGTATGGAAACCAAAAAGTACACTAGAGAGCTATATAACAGAAACTGATCAACAGTTTCTTCAAAATACTGTTGTAAGGGGAAAAAGTGAGTTCTAATTCTATGTTCCAAATATGACATAAAATACATGCAAAATAAGTCATAAATGGATCATTTAGCAAACAAATGTAAAGCAAATACTATATAACAGCTGCTCAGATTAAGAAATAGAACTTTATTAATGCTTTATACCCTTTGATTGTGCCCTTCCCTAATTATAATCCACTTGTTTCCTTGTAGAGATAATTAATATTCTGGTTTTGTGAATTTTTTTTCTGCTCCCATACTTATGTAAAGTTCAAAAACAAGCAAAGTTCTGACTATTCTCTATCATCTATTCTTTCTCATTTTAAAATTTTAAAAAGAAAAGGAGAGAGAAGAGAAATGGAGAGAGACGATAAGAGAGATTAATATAGAGAGGAGTCAAGAATCAGAGACTGACTGATTCAGTTTGACCTAGATAGGAAACATCCCCATCCTTGACTGACAATCCTAATAAAGGTTGGATTGAATCAAGAGAGAAATCGTACCTAAAACAATACATGACGTCAATACCAGCAGAAATGTGAACCAAAACTAACAAATGTCTACTACATCCATAGATTTTCTATTAGTGCCACAATAACAAAAGTTTCTGTATAACAAAGATTTCAAAATGTCAGGAAACTATCCAATTTGGGACCAAATATCTTGACTCAATCAAAAACCAACGTCTAGTCTCCTGACATTTTTTTTTTTGTAGGGCTATCTGACCTTGCCTTCCTCATTTCTTCTATATTGTGGGTTTCATTTAAGACCTTGATTAAATTCTACCTCTTCTAAGAAGCTAGTTTATGGTACTGAAATTCTCTTCCTATAGACTAATAATTGGTATTCACTAGTCAGTTTTCTAGTCTGTTTGTGCTAACCCTTAATATAATTACTATTTAATGAACATCTACTCTGAACTATGTTCTGTGTTAAGCATTCTCAAGAACTAACTTTAATTTTAACAACAAGCCCATAAGATAGATACTATTATCATTCCCATTCTATGGGAGAGAAAAAATGAGGCTCAAATATATTGATAAGAGAACCATTATTAGAGCTGCTATTATTATACAACACAGGGCAAAAAATCAAAGTGTACAATCATCTGAGTGCTGTGTTAGACATTCTTAATCCAACAGAGCTTCTAAGTTCCAATAGTAGAAGAGAAAATTTGGAAACAGAAAGAAAAGCCTAAAAAGTAAATTGACAAGTGTTTTCCATTCTACAGTACTCTCTGGGAAATACATCAGAGATTTAGTATCTCAAACCAGAATGTGCCAAACTTTTTAATAGCATCTATACTGAGTTTAACAGCAAAAATTATTTTCTCATAGGAGTACATAGTATCAAGAAATAATTTCTGGCTTTTGAGAAAATTTATGTTCCATTTTTCATTACTTGTAAGAGTTCTATATGATTATATATTATAGCATTTTAATATTAGTTTTTAAAATATGATGACATATTATGTGGTACATTGTTATGCTAGTGGAATTCAATGAATCACATTTCTCAGAATTCACATACTTGTGTGTTCCCCTTCCACATGGCCTTGGACATGTGACTTGCTTAGGGGAATTGGAAAGTATGTACACAGTTGGAGCTTGCCTTCATGGAATATTGTTGCCCCTGTTCAAGACTTCCAGAGGCTCAAAGAGAACATGGAGAAAAAGGCACCATCACAAGTGTTCCAAGCACACTGAGCTCCCAACACATCCCCTAGCTGAATGAATCTGCACCAGTGAGCCCAGAATTACATTGCAAAACCACTAACCCAACCCATGGAATTGCAATAAATAATATTTTTTGTTACTTTAAGTAGAAATAGATCACTGATTTGAAAATTCATACCAGAATAGAGTGCCTGATAAAGCATACACCTAAAAATTGTGGTATTGGTCTTAGACTAAGGAGTGAGTAGACACCAGAGGGTTTGTGAAGAACCTACTATTAGAGGCTTGAAAGATGTTTTGTAGTATTGAAGCAATGGATGTTTTCTGCAGCCTTTTGTAAGATATGCAATATGCCTAATGATTCAATAATAAACTTACATCTAGTGAATATTCTAGAGACTTCTAGGCAGAATGTTAAAAGTGTCTGTTATCTTCTTTAGCTGTGTAGGATAGAGTAAGGTAAGAGGAAGAGGAGCTGAAAGGGGAACCTCACTTTGAAAGAGGAATTTTAAAAATATATAAGGGACCTAGAAGTTGATTGGAAATAAAACTGTTTCACATAATCAGTCTCTCTACCCTGTAGAGAATCCCCCCGCCTCCAAAAAAAAAAGACTTTAAAATACCTAATAAGTGGTGTGGCTGTAAGACCCTTTATTAAAGCCTAAAAAAAAAAAAAAATTAAAGAGTTGCCCAGTAGACTTTCTCATCTGAACAAAAAGACTCCTAAGAATAGTACAAGCTTGTCCCACAGCAACCACACAAGGAGTCTAAGGGAAACAACAGAATTTGCCTTAAAAATAATTGTAGATGTTGCTTTTGGGGTATCAAGTAAACTCCCATCTGACTTGTAGGAAGATCACAAAGTTTATAAGGGAATTTACCAGATTGTACTACAAGGGGTAGAGACAAATTATAAGTAAAAGAAGATCTTGACTCTTCGGTTTACTAAAAGTAGTAGGCTGAGAAAACTACTCAGATGTAAACGTAGGTCTTTCCTACAAAAAAGAAAAATTAAAGATATCTAACAGGACACAACCAAATTCTCAGAGATGAGGGTCAAAAGTCACAGAAATCAATGTTTTAGAGAATGACTACCAGGGAACAGAACTCATCTCTAATCAAGGAACACTTCCTGCCCCCAGTGTGACTTGTGCTTTTCTGACTTTTAGAATTGCTAAGGTCTAAGGAACGTTCTGTTCTCCTTCTTAGTCTTTTTGAATGAGAGTGTCTACTGCTGTCATCTCACCCTGACTCACGGTTGTATGCTAAATATGTGAGAGGTCATGAGAATTTAGATGAAAAGGAACTCTGCTCCGAATAATTCATCCATATCCAGATCTGATTCTGTTTATGAGATCATGGACTTCTTAACTGATGCTATAACTGGTCGAAGCCATGGGCATTTAGGAGGTAATAAGTGTGTTTCATGTATGGAAAAGACATGGATCACTGGGGTCAGAAGCTGAACTGTGGTAGATTGTTTACCCAGATGGAACCCAATAAACCAAACCTTCCTGTAACCACACTCGTGATATCCCCTCCCTCATGAGATTTGTTTTTGTCAGAGGAATATCAGCAAAGTAGTGCTGAAGACTTGATAAGCATTTGCACATTGGGGCTTGTACTCTCAAAACATTGCTGCCACCATGTGAAGCCCAGGCTCATCACATGGAGGATGAAAGACCACATGTAGGGAGACACAAAGCCACCTTCGTTTTCTCAGCTGAGGCCAGTCCCCAGCCAATTTCTCAGCTTGGTGTAGCTGTACAAGTAAGTCCAAGTAAAGGCAGCAAAAGAATTATCCAGTCACAAATTAGGGACCAGTATCAGAGCTTTCTGTAGTCCTCATCATGCCTAACAATGATGAATAGTAAACGCTAAATTAGTGCTGGCTGATTGTTTGATTGACCCTTCACTACCAATAGCTTTTTCTTTCAGGGATGCTTTAGTTTTAAATAGTTTACATATCAATAAATATATACCATACCAACAAGAACTTTAAAGAAGAGGTTTTTTTTAAAAAAAAAGTCTTTATTTTAAAGATGTGGGGTACAATTCAGGATTAGATAGATAAGTTGTCATATGGGTAAAGTTTGGGCCTTCCTTTAGTCCCCACTTCACCTGGTTTGAGATCAGGTATCCTTATTGATGATATGTGCCCCCCACTGCCCCCTGGCAGAGTCCCACTATTGCCAATCCCTTAAAGAAGTGGAGTTTTGTTAGTTATCCAAGGTCTCTGGTATCACCAAAATAGACACTGAATTTTGATGATTAGTTTCACCTTCCATATGTTTACCACGTTATGAGGTAGAAATAGAAGAGATTTGTTAAGAATTTTACGCTTAAATCAAGTCTAAAATTACTGATCCATATATATTCTCATTTGACACTTTAGCTTTTGAAGACTAGGTTTGTCCTGAACAATGCTTTCCTAAAGCCAGGAGGGCAAAAAGAGGAGGGTGAGAGCAGTCCATGTTAAAATGTCACAAATCCCTAGTATTATTACCAAGTTTCTGTTGCTTTTCTTAAATAAATGCTTTTCAATTCATTTCCAATTGCATTCCTTTAGTCAATTTCCAGAGTTGAGAAATTATTGCTTTTGACAATTTTGTCCAATTTTGTCATTGCTTTTCATGGAGAGAATTTGCCAAACTTCCCATTCTGGAAATCCTATACCCTCATTTCTTCTATTTTAAGAGTCATTATTTACTATCTTCTTACTAATTTCTAGATAGCTATCAGTATTAGTTTACATAGATATACTTATATTACAATGTGCATTATTATTTACCACCATTTTCTTTTTTCGTCATCTTATCCTATCTTTAGGATGCTGCTCTGGTTCATTTGTTTTTGTTTGCTTTGTTTATGTAATTCTTTCTCAAGTACTTTTATCAGATAGGATGTATGAATTATATATTCTATATTTACAATGTTAGCAACAGAAAGAACTGTGGTACACATAAGTACATAATTTGCCAGGAAACTTTCACTTCTGTTGGTGATCTGGGATAGGGGCTGTGGGTCCTATGCAAATGAGCACATGAACTTGCCCTGGGTCTTTTATAAAAATCATGAGCATGGAAAATGTTGCACCAAACCTGAAAGGAGACCAGGAAAACTCTGCTTTGTGACCCAGGGGCATACTGGGAAGCAAATTAAATGGCATATACAGAGAGAATTTTTTTCAAGAATTCTCAATTCTACCAGCTTGTGGGAGCAAGTCTGAACTTATGCTATGTACACAATAAAAATCCTTGATTAAGAAACTTACATAAAAACTGGACTAGAACTGATAAAAATGCTGCAACTCAGTTGAAGGTATGCCAGTATGAATTCATGGGGAGAGTTTTATTATCCACAGCACTCAAAGACTCTTAAAGAAAAAAAATGTACGGGGCAGATGAATTCACAGATTAAAAATATAAAATATATGTTGGCTCAATACCAACGGTACAGCCCCAGATTTTTAAAAATTTAAAAATGGCATTGAAAGGACTGGAGCAAATAGAATAATCTAGAAGGGAATTTAGAATAAATACATTTTGTGTCTAAAACACTTATGAGATATTCATCCCATAAAATAATAATAGAAAAAATATGAAGCAAGAAGAGCCAAAACTATCCAAAAATATTGATATGAAATATTGTCATTGAAATAAAATTGTTCCACTTGGATCATCTCCTGGATAAAATTATTCACTCAGGGAGGTTTTAACCTATTTGAAATTAGGGGGAATTACAGGAATTCCCCTACCACCTAGTTTTAAAAGGGAAGTCCATTTTGAAAACAAATTCAGGCAATCCATATACCTCACCTCTTAATTTCTGCTGAAACTCCAAAATTGTATATTCAACTATATACTCATCCATTTATACTTGAATATCTAATGGGCATGTATAAAATTGAATTCCTAATTCTTCCACCAAATACTGCTCTATTCACCATCTTTCCCATCTCAGTTATTCCCAATTCTAGCTTTCCAGATACGTGGGCCAGTTACTTGGTCATAAACGTGCTGTTTCCTTATTTGTGTCTTGAATTCAATGTATCATCAATTTATTGACTGCGGTTTCAAAACGTGTCCAATATCTGACCACTTCTCATGTCTCCACTGCTGCCTCCCTGGTCTCCACTATCATCTTTCACTGGAGTCTTTGTAATAGCTTCCTATCTGTCTTCCTGCACTGTCCTTGCCATATCATAATCTGTTCTTGATGCAGAACCTATAGTGGCCTTTTTATAGAATAATAAAATTTTTGTCAATCTTATGCCTAAACTTGGATAATTTAATCTCCGTTAGAGTAAAAACCAAATCTTAATAGTGTCCTTCAAGAAGCTAAATAATTGGCTACTTGCACACACACTACCACCTCTCTGTCTTCATCTCTTTCTCTCTCCTCTTTCCTATCCATCACTCTGCTCCAACAGTGGGATTCTTGCTATTCACTGATTATATCAGGCATATTATGCCCTTATAACTTTTTCTCAAGCTTGCTTCCTTTTAGAATACTCCTTCTCCAAATAGCCATGCTAATTTCCTCATCAAGTAACTGCTCCGATGCCATCTTTTCATTGAAACCTCCTTGACTATACTATTTCAAATTCATCTAATCTCTCATGCCACCACAATGCTAACCCAACTATGCACATAATATCAGTAATTATTATATTTTATATAAAAGTTGTAATATAAATTGGTAAAATGGATTGATAGATAATAACAACATTACAAAACATTACATTGAAAAATTACTTCATTTTAATTAACTACGTGAGTTACTTAGGACACATAAAACATCAAATTATATCGTTTGGAGAAGATCAAGGAATGATAAAAAGGCATGATTAACTTACTCTGGGCACAGTAACTTGAGCCAAACTAATATAGATACAGAATGTATGGAAAGCAACAAGGAGTGAGAACAGTGAGTCTGGTTACCGACAGCAGTTTTAAACTGAGATGCCAGTAGGAACCAGGCTGGCAACTTAAGAGTGTGTACTAGCCAGGGCTTAACACAACAGAAAGTGGTAAGATCTGTGGCAAATGAGATAACGCATAAACAGTAAAAAAACAAATGAACGAACGAACATATGACTGACTCCTGAGCTATACTTCCTCATGGGATATTATCATTTTTTACTTACTTCCATTGGGAAATGGTAGGTCCAGATACTTGGGCCAGTTACTTGGTCATAAACTTGCCCAAGTAAACTTGGTCATAAAGATAATTTTGGAGAAGGAGAACATTTAAGACATTCTTTACTACATTGTTCCCAAAAGAGTTAATGCTCCTGCTTCTATGCTTATTGTTCTAAAGTCACTTGGATACTCTTAGTATCTATACTTTTATCCTAAAAATAAATTCAATGCTTGGAACTTGATCAGGATTTTGTGATTTCAAGTCCTTATAGGCTTCAGCAGTGATTTTACTTATGTGTAACCCAGACCCTGAGGGAAAAAATCCTTGGAAGTGACACATAGATCTCTTGCCATATGGTTTGCACATGCATTGTCAGCATGCATGGCTAATTCAAGGGCATGAGAAAACATATGCAAACACTATTGGGCATAGAAATTTAGAAATTTCTTTGAAATGCTGACCTTTAAATGTTTAACACCTGGAGTATATAGGATATAATAACATCTTTCAAACCTACAAATCTTCTTTGTAAATATGACTGGAAATGGCCATCCTCTGAAAAGGGAAAAAAGTCTCATCTTCTCCACTAAGAAGTAATCTCAACTAGACCAGTTTATAATGGGTATATTTGCCCATCCCAAGTTGTTTTTATTTATAAAGTAGACAAAAAGTTGACCTAAACCACTATCAGAAATGAAGTGTCCCTCATCCTGTAACTTTCAAGAATAAACTATAAACAAATAACAAAAAGTTTAAAATAGAGTGTTATGCAATAAAATAATAAAAGTAAAGGCTATCAATTCTGTTTTCTGCACTATTGCTATGAAAGTCTAAAAGTATGCATTATTCTGAATTTATAAATATAATGCTTTGTTATTCAAGTAATCTGAAATAGCACCAACTAAAAAAACTTAGCTGTGGAGATAAGACATCTGTGACACTACATCTATAAGTTTAATAGTTACAATATTAATTAAAATTAGCCAAGCCACCCGAGACAAACCATTTTAATTCATTGAGCTTCTGTGTATTCATCTGTAAAATGAGCTCAATAATGCCAACTTCACAGGTTTTTATCAGTATCAAATGAGATAATGTAAATCAACAAGTTTGTAAATAATGAAGATGATCTGCTGCCCAGTTTAAAGTGGATTCTTTATTTTTCTTCTTGTATTCTGTATGACCTTGAAAAATTTTTTCAATAATTCTGGTAGTGGTGGGAGTGGGGTTGTTTCCATAGACTATTACAATCTTACCTCTCCCTCCCCACAGTGTTTTATATCCTGTACATTAGATATTGCTTAAAGGCAAATAGGGAGTATGATAAACAACCTAGTTGACCTTAAATTAGCAGACATCTATGGATAATCAGATGATCCCTATGCCAATATTAAATAAAATGGATTTATATTTTCTGAAGTGTTATTCTATACCATTTTACCAGTATTCCATATAGATAATATGATTCTCATGATATTCTCACAGCTCTTATGATGTCCATAATGATGTGATCTCTAACATAAAATAACTGACAATCAGGTAGATTTAGTAACCAGAAGACACAGAGCAAGAAGAATTAGTAGAACTAGAAATACAAGGAAGATTTTTTCCCCTTTACTTCAGAGTTCATAACATTTGACTAATAAAATATATTGGCAATCGTAATGACAATAAAAAGGATTCACTATTTTTTTTACTAAGTGAGATGAGCATGATGACCTCTATACTACAGAAACCCCTCTATATTTTCTTTTTCCTATGGCCATAATAAATAGTCACTTTGGCAATATGGGAAGCATGTGTGCGTCTCATGTGCCAAGTGTGTGTGTCTCTATGTGTGTGTTAGTATTTTATCTTATAATCCGTTCTTTAGTGAAACTACTGCCAAGATTTACATAAAATTAAATTTTTCAGTATCATGAGATATACATAATGAGCCCCAGCATATGATTAGAGACCAGAGAAATATAAAATCAACTCAATGCTCATGAGGGAAAATATGTAAAGTCAGAAGGGCACGGTGAGTGATGGCAAGCCCCTGACAGGTAAACTACTACTGCAGACATCATGAAGGCATTATAATGCTCTACCTTACATGATTATGGTATCATTCTTAACATAGTTCTCCAGACAGCTTTTAACAATTGGCTGGTGTTGTTGCATAAAATGGAAACTTATTTGTCATCCACAGCCTGGAGTAGTGATTTTCAACTGTAATTGTGCAGTAAAATCACTTAGGGAATTTCTAAGAAATATCAATGCCCTGGCCCTGCCAGGGATTCTGATTCATATAGTCTGAGTGGAATCCAGGAATCTATATATTTTTTTAAGTTCCCAGGTGTTCTAATATGCAATCAAGTTAAAAAATGCTGGCTAAAATTGTGGATAGATGTGATCATCAGGAGGTTAAAAGGATAGCAATAATAGGCAAAGAATGTATTGATGTGGACCTTTCAGAAAAGGATACAATTAAAAAATAATTATCTTTGGAATTTTGATCCTAAATATTTTAAAATTTAAATATAAAACATCTCTAAAAAATTAAAGGGCAGTTAAAATATTTAATGTGCTTAATGGAGAATATTAAAGGGAACAAAAGGAAAGACTTTCTTTCTAGCAAACACTTAGCAATCTGCTTAAGGAACTGATAGAGTATTAAAAAGTAAACGGACTAAAAGGTAGGGTGAGGCCTGCAAGAGACAGAAAGGCTAATGTCTTTCAACAAACCTCAGAGAAAGTTTTAACTATAAAATACGTGTTTTTTATTTCAATTCATATCCATTTTTAGTAATTACTCCTAAATGAATTACTGGTGTTACTAGTATCACTAAGTATATTATTGTGTATCACTAAATATATTATTTATGTATTATGATACTAAATGTATTAAAAGTGATTTCTAAGAAAAATTTATGTTCTATAAATTTTTTTTAGTATTCTCAGTCATTTTAGCAAATGCAAAATGCAGTAACATTTTGAACTAACTTCTCGTTTAATAATTTTTCCTTGAATAATATCAACACCAATAGATAGGGTATGTTGTATATAATCTACCTTCTATGATCTGAGATGAGCAACACTTAACATTCCATTCTTATCCTTAATGTACTAAAACAAATTATTAGGCTAGACATTTGTTCCAGTAACAAACTACAAGAGTATCTTCAGGACACTCAATGGTCTTTTGCTGAATCTATAGTCAAATTGTCAGTTTCCACTGACATTCTCCAACAATTTGGCAGCTAAAGACTTTGAATTACAAATCAGCAGGTTTCATCTTAAACATCTGTGGACATTTAAGTTCACTGGAAAATTGGCAAAATTATCCTAAGGGATAAAAGACACTTAAGAGTGATATCAGTCATCCATCATCTCTCACAACAGTTCCAGCGGAGCAAGAAATTTAGAAAATTAGTGTTGAGCGCTCTCTCTTGTCTCCTCATTTCTGCCAAACTTGCCTTTTCTCTCTCACTCTCAAGTGCCACACAAGGTGTTTCAATCGAAGAAATTGCTCCCATGAACACTTATCATGGTTGATTGATGATCACTGCAGAGCATGAAAAATGCTTCCAAGTGATCCCTCATCAAACATACCGCAAACCTTCCCTAAACCACATTGAGAATGTGACTTTAAAAAAGTTATAATGAGTAAACAGGAAAAAAGTAAATTAAGAAGGTTTAAGAGAGAAAATTACACCAAGTGAAGACAAATTGGCAGATCCATTAATTATTTAAGTTTACTTGCTTTACCTAGTAAACTATTTAAACTTATTTTCTATGACAGTAAGTCCAACGTTATACAACTAAGTGTGCAGGGGTTTATGTCAACATCTCCTATATTAATGACTAAATGAAAAAAAAATAATTCAGTGAAAATGACCACTGACTGAATAAACTGACACTTAATTAGCAATAGTAAAAACCTCAATCTGTAGACACTTTTATTTTCGTCCTTGAAACTATATATTTAAGACAAACAGTTCTCAAAGTGTGGTCCAGAGGCCATTGTGAGCTCCTAAGACTTTTTCAGGGAGTACATAGGTTAAAACAATATTCATAATGATACTAAAATATTATTTCTCTTATTCTCATATTTCTCAAAAAACTTGGTAGATTTCTTCAGAAGCTACATGATATATCCAAAATTATCTGAAAAGGCTATTAAAATAGTTTTCCTGCTTTCTACTATATGTCCGTGCAAGGCTGAATTTTCTTTATAGACTTCAATGAAAACAACAAATTGCAACAGATGAATACAGAAGTATATTTGATAATCCAGTTGTTTTATATTAAGCCAGACATTTAAAAGACTTTCAAAAATGTCAAGCAATTACACCATTCTTGATCATTTCTATTTTTGAAAATTTGGTTAATTTTTATGAATATATGTTAGTTATATAAACAAATGTTGGGTTTATCTTTGTTTAAATAGACTATTATATAAATATGTTTAAATGTCTCAATATGAATTTTAATTCAATAAATGTAAATAGATACTATTTACATAAATAAAAACTCCTTAAATGTTTAAATAATTTTTAAGGTGTCCTGAAAAAAAAAGGTTGGAGATTTTCTGTTTTAGACTGTTCTTAAATATCATCAATTAATCTTGCTACATTCTCTATTATTTATGATTATTTTTCTTAAAAAGATAATTGTGCACCTAGCACCTAGATCTTGGTTTCTTATACCATTTTAATTAAAGAAACCAGGATTTGTTAGGTAAATGGCTGTTTCTAAAACCTGGGCAGGAAATATGCATGATGAACCAAGAGCATCTTGCAGTGTTAGAAAGTAAGGAAGTACTAAAACAAACAACAAAGAGGAAAAAAAAACAATGAAGGGGCATGTAAAAAGGACATTATATTCAACTCAAAGAGACACCAATTGCCAAAGCTGGAACAATCTGAGGAACAAAATAATTAAAATAGTATTGGATTATAATCCAAAGTATAAAAATAAATATCCATGAGTTCACATTGATATAAATAAAAACTTGTCTAAATAAGAAGAGGAAAAAAGACAAATTTCCTTTGCAGAAGAATTCAAATAACTTATGTAGATATGCAACCGTCAAGAAAGTATAACACAACTCCCCACACCTTTAAGTGTGATCTTTCTTCCAAAGGGTATAAAAAGCAAGGAAAAAAAAAGAAAACTGTACAATGGAGAAACCTGACCAACACTAACTTGGGTAGTTGATCACTGTTAACATCAATAGTGCTAAATAATGTTGATAGTGTGTACCCATTATATGATGTGATGAAAATACTTTTATGGTCTTCTTCCTAAAAGTGTCCTGAAACTCAGACTCTTTGTAAGAAAAATATTGGACAAATTGTAATGAAAGAGTATTCTACAAAACATCTAACTAGTACTCTTCAAAATTGTCAAGGTCAGCAAAAACAAGAAAAGTCTGAGAAACTCTCCACAAAATGTAACGTGATATCCTAGATGATATTCTGTAACAGAAAAATAACATAAAATGAAGAGAAAGGAAATCTGATTAAAATATAGCTTTATTTAATAATGATATATACATATATGTTCATTTGTTATGAAAAATACACCATATTAATGTAAGATATTAATAATAAGGGAAACGATGCAGGATTTATGGAAACTATATTATATGCTAATTATGTTTTTTGAATCTAACACTGGTCTAAAAAATAAAGTTTTTCAAAAAATTAATTATAAATATATTACATTTTGTTCAAATCTAAGGTGATAAACAGAAAAAGAAAATAATAATTGAGGAAACTTTGTATCAATATTTCTCAAAATGTTGTCCTAGGAACACGTGCATGAGAATCTGCCAAAGGAACTCAACAAATCAGATTTCTAAAACATCCCCTGCCAATGCCTTCTCAAATAGAAATTGTGGGAATTAGAGTCCAGGAATCTTCATTTCAGTACGTTTGAACTCCATTAGTTGAGTAAGCATGCAACACTTACTTTAAAAATTATTTTTGCACCTTTATCTCAATAAAAGTAACAAAAATAACCTGACAAGATAACAAAGAAACAGCAGGTCAAACAAATAAAAGCCTTTTTAAAAAGTTTAATAAACAAATTAGGCTTTATAATACATTTTAATTATTTATAATCAGATCAATCAATTATTTTCAACAGCATGCCTCAGAGACTGTCTAAAGATATTTCTCTCAATAGATAACTGATGCATTTTATAACTTAGTGCAGCAGAAAGTTACTCATTACTTATGTATCTAAACAGGATATCACCCTCAAATTAGTTATGCGCCATCTTATTAGGCCTAAGAATACCCAGTGAAGGAGAATAAATTTCACCTAAGTTTGATTCAATTTGAAATTCATAATGCGAGTAGAAAGCAGCTCCATCAAATTTTAAAGAGTCAGGTTAATTTGCCTTCAGCACAGTAGTTGTTTCTTTCTGAAATGAATATAGTTTTAAAAGGGAAATAAGGTTTTTGCTTTTACTTTGTTTTATGATAGAGTGATCAAGGAAAAAGCACATTACCAGTGTGGATGAGGGAGATAATCAACAGAGAGAAGGACTCTTTCTTTCCTTTCCATTCATGGTTCTTAGAATTTCTAGCAGCATCAGTCCTTTATAAAGTACTCCCCAAGAAAGGTTATATGTTTTGCAAAGAGACATTAAAGAGCAATGCCAAGATTGTTTTTCTGGCCCAATTTGATTCATAAAAATAAAACATAAGAAGTTGTGTTTTCATTTTCTTTCTTTCTTTTTTTTTTTTGAGTTGGAGTCTCACTCTGTCTCCCAGACTGGAGTGCAGTGGCCGCTCCCGGCCACCGCGGCCTTGACCTGCTGGGCTCCGGAGATCCTTCAGCTTCAGCCTTCCGAGTAGCTGGAATTACAGGCGCACACTACCACACCCGGCTGATTTTTTGATTTATTGTAGAGATGAGGTCTCGCCTGCCCAGGCGGGTCTCGAACGCGCGGGCTCAAGCAATCCACTCACCTCAGCCTCTCAAAGGTGCGGGATTACAGGCTGAGCCACCGAGCCCGGCTGTGTTTTCATTTTCTACACTTTCCTCATCCTTTAGAATTTGACACAATAAAAACGGGAAAAAATAGACACGCTATTCTGTTGTACTTTTTTTGCTTTCTGAAAAATTGTATTTATTGCTTCTTTTACAGAAATTAAAATGAAGCCTTAAGTACTTAACTAATTTTGGTATAAGTGTAAGGTAATTGTAAGAATGGCTGAAAATCTCACTCATTAGAGTTTCAGTTACAATTCTATCACATATGAACTTTCGATACCTGAAATTCTGATAGATATTAAATAGGAGGAAATGATCAAATTTCCATGGCTGCCAGGAATTATGGTGAGAAACCTTTCACTACCTGACTTCCATCACAACCATCCATAATAAAAAGGAGACAACATGAGGTCCGTGTGTGTGTGTGTGTGAAAATCATATCTTTAAAAATATTAGATATTTTAAATATTTGTAATTATTTATTAGAAAACTAAAAACACCAATGGCATTGAAAATAAGACTTTAAAATTACATGTAGTGAATATCGATCTTATTTTACTAAATAAGATACACATAAAATTTAGCTTTCTTTTCCATAACTCCGTTTAATTTGCATTCTAATCATTAAGGGGCATTAACTTAATCTCCAGTCATGTCAGTGTCTCTTTCCATCTTCTTCCTGAGTCAGCAGCTAATTCTTTGGGACTTATATAGTGACAGGTTATGGAAGATATAAGTAGAAATCTCGGCATTTTCAATATTATCTATGCACACATTACCTTGTAATCAACTGAGATGTTTGTGTTCTTAGGTAGTCTTCCGCCTTCAGGTAATGAGCATCCCTGTCACAACCATCTTGTCTTGAGAACAGGGCATTTATGATTTCATTGGCTTTCTGCACCATGGGCTGACTGCTCTCTGCCACTCAAAAATATATACCTACTTGCTCCCTGAGCTCAGCAGGGGTACACAAAGATTCTAGAGGGGTGCTTCAGGCTCACCTGCCTAGACACCCTGTACCGATACTTTTGTATTATGCAGTGGTGCAGAGAAATTAGGGAGCCATTTATTTCCTAGGCTATCTCTAGGAGGAGGGAAGGGGGAGCACAAGATCATTCCACTCTCAAAGTTCACCAAATCCATCTAGGGGAGAGGAATATTTTATCTCCCTTGGATTTGGCAATTAAGAGTGGAGAAGGGAACAAAACACTAATAGCTCTTTTCCACCCTCTCCCTTATCCCTCCTAGCCCTCCCCCCCCCCGCCAACTCTAATATAGTCATTGTACAGTCAGTGGGGCAAGAAAGAAATCTGGCTGACTCTATGTGTCCATTATATTTGGCTCATGATTTTTGTAACTCAATTTTTTTAATTGACTCATCTTTTCTGCTTATTGTTATAACAAAACTGTCTTGATGCTTTGGAAGTCTCATGGTCTAATTGCTGGAATGAGGGCAGGTCACAGAGCAATTTAGAAGCATAAGGAAGGGGAAGAATGCAAAAGTTAATATTGAAAACACTATTCTTCCAAATGTATATCATAGGCAATAATCTTCCGTATTCCTATAATTATGTTTCTTACTAAAAACATACCTGATATTCTTGGGGAGGTTATAAAATTGAGAGTAACTTCACCTGCACCTAAACCACTTATGTATGCAATCCTGACTTGTACCGCACAAATAAAATAAAATTAAACTAAATTTTTTAAAAAATTTGATTTCCATTTGGTGCAGCTTAATTATACAACATAGGTACACTCATGCTGGGTAAAGTTGAACTGACTAAATACTCAGCACTACAAGATATAAACTGAAATGAAGACATTAACTTCTGTGTGTTTTATTAATCTGTTATTACCTTGGTCATTATGAATGAACAACTGTTGGATGTGCTTCTTATATGTACTCCAAAATTCTTGGAATGGTTGAAGAGTCAGTATAGGGAAACATTTGCATGAACATTTTTATTAATAAATATTTTATATTTAAATGTTAGTAAAAGCAGCCACCTTACTTTATTTTATTTTATTATATATATGGGGTACAAGTGAAGATTAACTACATAAGTAGGCTGCATACAAGTGTGGTTTAGGCTTCTAACTGATTAGGCTTCTACCTCACCCCCTCTGGTAGTGGACCAGGTCCCTTTGTGTTGTCACATGCTACCCACCTCCTTCTTTCCCTCCTTTCCCTAGCAATACCCAGTGAATGCTGACTGCACAAATGTGACTAATGTTTAAGGACCACTTATGAGTGAGAACATGCAGTATTCAATACTGCGTCTCCATGACACATCACTTAATATGATGATCTCCAACTCCACCCAATTTGCTGTGAAGTCCTTAATACTGTTATTCTTTATGGCTATGTAATGCTTCATCATGTATATGTACTGTATTTTCTTTATCCAGTCCACGTTTGGTGAGCAACGGGATTGGTTCCATGTTTTTGCTATTGTGACTAGCGCAGCAATAAACATGCATGTGTAGGTGTCTTTTTTTGTAGAATGATTTATGGTCCTCTGGGTATATACTCAGGAGAGGGATTGCTGGATCTTAAGGAAGGTCAATTTCTAGTCTTTTAGGAATTGCCACACTGTTTTCCATAGAGGCTGAAATAGTTTGCACTCCTACCAAAGGTGTAGAAGCATTCCCTTTTCTCTACATCCATGGCAGTACCTGATTTTTTTTACTTATTAATGATAGCTACCCTTATCGGAGTTAGGTGGTATTGGATTGTAGTTTTGATTTGCATTTATCTGATAATTATTAAGGTTTAGTATTTTTTGTGTGTCTGTTGGCTGCTTGTATGTCTTCCTTTGAGAAGTGTCTGTTCCTGTCCTTTGCCACTTTTTAACAGGTTTTTTTCCCCTTTCATTTTGTTTTAGATTCTTGTAGATGCTGAATGCTAGGTCTTTGTCAGATGCGAAATTTGCAAATATGTGTTCCTATTCTGTGTGTTGTCTCTTTATTCTCTTATTTGTTTCTTGTGCTGTGCAAAAGCTTTTCAGTTTAATGGGATCCCACTTGTCTATCTCAGCTTTTATGGCATTCACTTTTGGGCCTTTGTCAAAAATTTGTTGCCTACTCTGATGTACATAAAGGTGTCTTCCATGTTGTCTTCTAGGATACTTGTAGTTTTAGGTTCTGTATTTAGGTCTTTGAACCATTTTGAGTTGATTTTTGTATATGGTGATAATTAGGGGTCCAGTTGCATTCTTCTGCATGTAGTCAGCCATTTTTTCCAAGCACAAATTGCTAACATGGTCTACTTTCTCCAGTGATTGTTACTGGCGGCTTTACCAAAGATGAGTTGGTTGAGAGATCATGTTTTTGCTTCTGGAATTCTGTCCTGTTCCATTTGTCTATGTGTCTATTCTTGTACTAATACCAGGTTGTTTTGTAATGTAGCCTTGTAATAAAGGTTAAAGTTTGGAAGTGTAATACCCACACCCCCACTCCCCCGTTTTGTTCCTTTTGCTGAGAATTGTTTTGGCTATTCATGGGAAGCCACCCTACTTTACAAAGAAATCAGGGGATATTCCTTCCCTATCTCCAATTTTATTTCCAATTTTTGACCAACATGTATTCCTTTATACATATTCACTTCCACTAAAGCAAGTGATATTATTTATGGTTAATTACTATCATTTATATGTTATTCATTCCCCCTGAAAGGTGACCACAATGAGTGCTCAGTCTACATAAAAGGGAGCAAAGAACATAGAGACATGATGAAAAAAGAAGAGGTTCAGTGTGTTGCTTGAAATTAATCAGAAACTTACTGAAAAGCTATTAAAACGACTTTCAGTTGTCTAATTCTAAAATGAAATCTCTCTAATTCTAATTCTAAAATGAAGTCTCAAGCTTCAACAATCCTCTAAGAATCATCTATCTCCAATTATATCTAGCAAAGAAGAGCAATAACTTGAGATCACTCTCAGTCATACATGACAGCATCAAATAACTCAAAATCAGAATAGAGAGAGGTGTGCAAAGATGACAATCTCTTGGAAAGTACCCAGACAAATCCAAATGATAAATGGTAAAACAAACAAACACACAAAAAACAGAACTTATATTCCAGAACACTGTCTTCAAACAAGAGTGATTTCTTTATTGTGAAATTAATATTTCAAAAAGTACAAAGTAGTAAATTTTCCATCAAAGGCTTATCCTTTACACATGAGCTTTGCATGCATAATTCTATGCTTTTATAGCATAATAGCTCTCAGCAATTCTTATCAGCATGGATATGTGTATCTGCATGTGTGCATGTTTGTTAGTATGTGAACACAGGCAGTTGTGACTCTAGAAACTCTCCATGCCTCTCCCATACCCACTTCTGGCCCACCAGGTCATTCAGTAAAGATTTTTTAAATTTTCTTTGGCTATGTGGCAAAATGATAATTACCTAAGAAATGAAACATTATGTAAAAGATACATTAACTTAGCCAATATGAAAAACAAACAAACAAAAAAGTTTAAATATCCTAAGTTTTATTTTTCTTTAAGAAAGACTCAACTGCAAATTTTGTACTCAAGGTAAAAATTAGTCACAATTTTTTTCTCCCCCTCATCAAAGAGTAAAATATATCAACCTCACTGAACATACCTGAAACATTTTTACACAAACTCTATAACACCACATTGCCCTTTCTAAGCATTAAATGGAATTTTCCACTGATCATCACTCATGAGTTAATGATATTCTGTGTGCTATAGCTATTAAATTGCATTTTAGGTAGTCTGTACCAGAGAGGTCCAACTTGTTCACTCCTCACATCCAACCCCCTCATCTAATTGGCCCACTGAGAAAACACTTCTCTTAACCCTTATCTTTTTTTTCCATTCCCTGCATAATGCTAATGGATATAAATCTGCCTGACAGCAGATCTGTAAAAGTGTACAACTTGGCCCTAAAGTGTAAAGCATTTTATTGGTTGTCTCCCTTTGTGCTGGACTGACACAAATTGCTTTCTGACAAAAGCAGGATCAATTAAACTGATAACAGTAGAATTATGTGAGAACAATGAGACACACCTCCACAGTAACTCAGAGTTCGTTATATACATCCTGGGACTCCACAAATGAATAAAGACACATATCTCCTATTAAAGACACTTGCAGCTAGTAGTTGGCAAGTAGAGAAAAGACTTAGGGGAATGCACCTTATATTCTCTTTGAAAGTGAAAGTGCTGATACCTCACCAGGCTGAGGACAATGAAAGCAACCTGAGCAAGGACAGACAGAAGACAGAATAATGAGGACTCCAGAGAACCAGTCAGAACATAGTTTTGGCATGCAAGCAGTTCTGGAACCTGAATTCAAATGTCTCTTTGAACTTTAGAGGGAAACTATATAATGTTTTATCAGACCTATTTCCTAATACACTAAATTTTGAACTTGATCAAAGACTTATTAGCTGTCATTGGTGAAAAGAAGCAAAAGTAAGACCCCCCCCCAGCTTTTATCCATAATTAAAGCAAAAGCAAAATCAACTTTTCTTAAAAAGTTGCAGATGAGATTTGATCTGTCACTATATCTAGATTTGCTTATTAAGAATAATTATTTTATATACTTTTATATTATGCAACTGGAGACATGACTTGTGTATGACCCTAAATGTCAGAGGAATTTACTGGGAAAAAATCTAAATTATTATACAATTTATGAAAAAAGTCTAAATAATTATACAATTTATGATCTGAAAACATATTTGGGATCCCCAGTTAACTGTCTTTGAAGAACTTCTCAAGCCAGTCATAAACGCCCATTCCCTGGTTGTCTATTTACCAACACATTTTGAGTTCCTCTCTCTAGTGCAGGTTGTGGGAGCTAGTCATCATGTAACAATGGGGACTGTGAACTGAATTGTCATTGTTTTGTGTCTGAGTTATATGATCGATAAAACCAATGCTTGCTAATTGGCTTTCATATTTTATAGCTGATTTCATTATTTTCTGAAAAGAGTTATTCAAGATAACTGACTTGAAATGTTTTGTTATATCCTAGAAATAAGATTTTTTTCTAAAGAAAATAAATTGCTACTGAATAGTCAATCAACAATAAAATCCAGAAAAGATAACCAAGCACTTCTCATATAAGATTGTGTGTATAAAATCCTCATCCATTGCAATAAAAATTACAACTTTGGCAATTAAACTTAGAAGCAGGTCAGTAATTGAAAAGAGCTAATCACAATATTTTAACATATGATAATTATCTTGTTCAATTCAAGAGGCTTAATTTGAGACTATTAGCCAAGAAATTCACATTAGGAAGTGCTTTCAAGTCATTAGTTTCCTGCTTAGGACATTTCTGTTAAGAATAATGTTGCTATTGGCCTGATTTGATAGCCCAAACCTGTAATTCCAGCACTTTGGGAGGCTGATGTGGGAGAATTGTTTCAGCCCAGGAGTTCAAGATCAACCTAGCAAGACCTCATCTCTAAAAAAAATTAAAACATTAGGTGGGCATGGTGACACATTCTATAGTCCCAGCTACTCAGGAGACGGAGGTGGAAGGATTGCCTGAATCCAAGAAGTCAAGACTATGGTGAGCCTTGGTCGTGCCACTACATTCCAGTCTGGGCAACAAAGTGAGACCCTGACTCTAAATAAATAAATAAATAAATAATTATGTTGCTATAAAGTGGTAGAAGAACTAACATACATTTGGATAGTCATGCCCTATTCCACTTACTGAGTTCTTATTTTTCCTAAGAGGGTGCAGCACATTTCCAAGAGAAGAACATACAGGTTTGAGCAAAGTAAAATAGAAGTATATATCAAAGATGATCTCTGCACAAACTATGAGAGCAAGAAAGTTAACAAAGAAAGAGGAAACAATAAATGTGCTATAGCGAACTTGATCCAGCCCTCGTTGAATCTCAGAGGTCCTCTCAGAGACTGAGGGAACATGCCTCAGAATTCTACACAAATAATATTGCTTGGAACCTAATAGCAATTCCAATGTTTAAATAGAAACTCAAGATGTTGGTTGCCTTCTCAGAGTAGGCATTGACTTCTCCTTACGCATGCCATATTTCATGACAACAATTCCCCATCTCTGTTTTTCCTGCTCTTCATGTCTAACTGCCTGTTTAGAGTCCCTGAGTCTGAATCTGATTCAACTAGGTGACATACGATCTATAGTGTAGGACATTACTGTTCATCCTTGGGTCATTCTGAGCAACACTAGGTCATTAGCCAGTCAATAAATGATTGGATTTAAATCACACTATCCTGGGTCCAAGGTGGTGAAGACATTGAGGTGCAGATTTCATTAGGAAAGCATGCATCATAAACTTTCTGAGTATAAAACAGGCAATGTGAGGCTTCCCAGGACAGAACTTTTGAACTGGAGGACAGCTGGCAGGGTCTATTCTAATCATGGAGATTGGTAACACCTCTTCCGTACATAATCCATGATACATGATGTGTGCACAGTCCCTCATTCTCTGAATAGCTTTCATAACTCCTGATACAGCACCTCATATTCTATACTCAGAAGACACTCAATAAATATTATGGACTGACTCTGAAAATTCCAAGAAAAGGATAATATTGTACAAAGTAGGCAAATATTGGCTATAATTGCCTACCCAAGTGAGTCAGTTGATTCAGCATGTCATAACTTATGCCACTGGCTTATATCACCATCCCAGTAGAGAATATTATCAATCCAAATTGAAAATCCTACCCTTGTCAGCAGCAACTAACCTCCTGACAGACCATGTCTGTGTATTTATGAAGTGCCAAGAACAAGCAATAAAAGTTATTTAGAGACAAAAGACCAAAGAGAAATAGATACCACAAACCCAAACATAGTTTTAGTTTTTCAGATTACTTCAACACATCACTATATATTGAGAAAAAAATGTAAGACCACAGACAAGAGTGATTCTGAACCCAATTTGAAGAAAAGAAATTGTTACGAGTGAAAACCTCCAAGGCTACTGAGACTCATTGTTTTTTATTGCAAATGTTGTCAGAGAGCTTTAAGAAGAAAACAAAACTTTCAATAACTCTTATAGGAATAGCTGTACTTTTTAGTAGTCTGTATAGCTAAGGGTGCTGCATTACATAATACTTCAAATTATTTTGAAAATTTTCTCTCTTTTATTAGCTGGGCATGGTAGTGCACACCTGTAGTTCCAACTATTGGGAAGACAGAGGCGGAAGAATTGCCAGAGCCCAGAAGATTGACGCTGAGGTGGCCATGAGTGTGCCACGGCACTCCAGCCTGGGTGACGGAGTGATTCCAACTCAAAAAAAGAAAGTTTTCTCTATTTTTAATAAATTTTAAAATTGTTTTTGCTTAACTTTTTTGTGAGGCAGACTTGATTCGGATATAAACCCACAGATTAAAGGCACCTTTTTCTGATTAGATGTGCTCATTTCTATCACCTTTGTTGCATTTGTTTTGGTTAATCAACTAAGCAAATATTACCCAATGTGTCATGTACAGAGCACCATGTCAGGAGCTATGGAAAAGCTAAAATTTGTAATGCATACTCTCAAAGAATTCACAGCTAGCTGGGGAATAAGAAACATATGCAGATAGTGAATATGTAAATAAGATAGACTACAACGTGACAAAGAGAGACATAAAGTGATGTTCATAGGAAGAGATTGGGTGGATGGATTATAAAAAGGTCATAGAAAAAATAATGTTTGAGATAGTATCAAAGGACTAGGCAGGATTTTGACAGGGAATGCTATCATGAGATAAAAGTGAACAAAGATCAAAGACAAAACATGATACCTGCCTTAACAGCAATGATTTCTGTTTATTAAAAATATACACAGAAATAGGAATGTAGACCAGAAAGGTGACATCATTAAGACAGTTGGAGAACTTAAAATAATTGGAAAGGAAGATTTTTAAAATTCAGAGGAAGGGAGTAAAATAATTCTATATTGGATGTATATACAAGTATGAATGGTTTTTAACAAGCCATTAAAGCTTTTCCAGTTACACACTAGTTATTCTCCAAAATTCAGCTGCCCCCAAGTAATATAAAAGAGTAATTCCCAGACCTTGAAGATATAAAGGCAAACCTAGGAACTCAGCCCATGAACATTTTCAAGGAAATCCTGAAGCCTGCCTCAAATCTCTGCTCTTAGTCCCCCAAAGATCCCTTGATTGTGATAAATAGTGGAGAGATGGATAAGGAAGAAAGGGAGAAAAGGAGGAGAAAAAGAAAGATAGAGGAAGGAAGGAAGGAAGGACAGAAGGAAGGAAGGA
Organism: Cephalopachus bancanus; assembly: GCA_027257055.1. Lineage (NCBI taxonomy): Eukaryota > Metazoa > Chordata > Mammalia > Primates > Tarsiidae > Cephalopachus > Cephalopachus bancanus. Next base: position 5,502,092 of record JAPVLO010000024.1, on the reverse strand, counting down.
AGGAAGGAAGGAAGGAAGGAAGGAAGGAAGCTAGTTAAAAAAGAAATCTCCTGTTAATGTGATTTTTAAAATATATTTCACTCATAATAACTAATTTTAGTCTCACAACTTTTTTAAGAAAGATAAACATTACTCTGAGAGTCATTTAGAAGGAGCTGAGCTAAGTGACATGTCTAAATGACATAGTTATTAAATGATAGAATCAAGTCTGTACTAGAATTTTTGTCCACTACTTTCCCATGACACCAAACTATACCTCTATGATTCTACAGGTAACATCTACTTAGCAGTGATTTTCAAACATTTTCCTTCAGGCCAGACCTTTTCATCAATCACCAGGTTGCAGAAGCTCCTAGCCGAAGGACTCCCTGTAGATACCCAACAGACAAGTCAAACTCACCAAGTTCACCACATAATTCTGTCTTTCCAATCAATTTGACCTTTTCCTCCCTGTTTTTCAACAAATTATTTAAAAGAGAATTATATACAGTCACAAATTGCTTAACAACATGAATGCCTTCCAAGAAATATATCATCAGGAAATTCCATTATTGTGCAAAAATCCTAGAGTGTACTTACACAAACCTAGATGGTAAAGTTTACCACATACTTAGGCTATATGGTATAGCCCATGGCTCCTAGGTTACAAACTTGTAAAGTTTGTAACTGTCCTGAATACTATATACAATTGTAACACAGTGATAGTAGCATAACTAAACATATCTAAACATAGAAAAGACATAGGAAAAACATGGTATTATAATGTTATAGGAACACTGTCCCATATGTGGTCCATTGTTGACCGAAATGCTGTTATGAGGTACATGACTGTACATTATTCTCATTTTTTACTTCTTATCCACCATATCTAATCAGTCACAAATCCCTCCCTTCTTAATATTATCTCCATGCCTAGTGCCAGAACTTAATTCTCTGTTAGAAAACACATATGCAGAGACAGCAAGATGGCAACCGCATATATGGATCCCTGAGATTCTCCGAACGTGAGTTTCCCAAAAAGACTATTACTTTTCTTCCTGCACCCCCCGCCCACCTCCACCTGCGCTGGTACGAGGCTTGGGGACTTTTGGTCCCATGAAGGGCCAGACATAGCTGCCGGACCGGCTGCTCCACTATATGTGATTCCGGCTGGCTGGGGAATTCCAAATCCCGAATCACAGCTCCATCCCCAGCCACAGCGTGGAGACCAGCACCCAGCGCAAAGCATCTGGTGAAACAGGGAGGCTCTGAGTGCCCGCCCCTTAGAGATAGCGGTCCCATTTCTGGCTAAAGTGCCCTGGGAGGGACCCAGAGCCACCATCTGCCCTCTGGAGCTTTGGAGATCGGAAGCCCCTGGCCCACCCTGGCTGAGGCACTCAGTGTGTGCGACCACAAGCCTGTGTAAGGGGTCAGAACCCCAAGCTGGCATAAGGTGCGGATTGCAGGCTTCCAGCTCCAGAGGAGGAAATGCCCGAACCTGTCCTCCACCCCAGCTGACTGGAGGCACCCCAGATCCAGTGCCCAGCTGTAAAGCTGGTCCCTCCTAGAGACCCACAGGAGCCCCCTAAAAGCAAACCACCACCTCCACCATTTTCAAGGCATATTTACATCACATCACCCCGCCCACCTAGCAGAGCCTCCGCCTTGGTTCCCACGGTGATGTCATTAACAGGAGACAAAGCCCCTCCCCTATGCTGAGTAGTGACTAGTGTCACAGATCTCCTAGGCAACAAGTGAACTGCCTGCAATAGAAAGAGAGGAGAGAGGCTGGAGATTAGATCTCAGGAACTTGATCCACTAAGCGACGAGAGAGAAAACTCTACACAAATGAAGAAAAACCAAAAGTAGAATATGGGTCTGTCCCAGACTCCTGGGAGGATAGACACTGAGAAAACTGACTTTAGAATGCAAACAACAAATAGCCCCACCCAGAATGAATGGTCTCAAAATACAACCCTAGACATCAAGACATTAATGGAGAGATTAAAAAGAATTGAAGAGACACAAGAAGAAACTAGAAAGGAGCTGATATCTGAGATAACAGTAATAAAGAATATTGTGAATTAAATAAACAATAAACTGATAAGCATGGAAAACAGAATTACCCAAACAGAAGAAAGAATCTCAGAGCTTGAGGACCAAAATATAGAAATAACCCAAACTCTCAAAAACACAGAAAACAAGCTCAAAAAGACAGAAAAAACCTTCAAGAGATAAGCGATTACCTCAAGAGGCCTAACCTAAGAGTAATTGGTCTGCCTGAGGCAGAAAAAGAGACAGAGACCACATTGGAACAAACTTTCCATGAGATCATTCAAGAAAACTTCCTTTATCTAATCAACAATGCAAAAACTCAAACACAAGAGATCCAAAGAACACCTGCAAGACAACAAATGAGAAAACCAACTCCTAGACACATAACAATTCGCCTAAACAAAATAGGCATAAAAGAAAAAAATCCTAAAGGCAGCAAGAGAAAAAGGTCAGATTATCTACCATGGAAAACCAATTAGAATAGCAGCAGATTTATCTACAGAAACCCTGCAGGCTACGAGAGCTTGGAGCCCTATCTTCAAAGTCCTAAAAGATAAACAATTTCAACCAAGAATAACCTACCCTGCCAGATTAAGCTTCATCAGTGAGGGAGAATTAAAACCTTTCCCAGATATCCAATCCCTAAGAACCTATGCTGCCACCAGACCACCTCTACATGAAATACTTAAGAAAATACTAAACACAGAAAAAAGGGGGGGAAAAGAGCAACATTTTCCACAAGAGTACAGGAAAAAGAATAAAATACATATGAACCAACCCCCAAAACAAAAGAAAGACAGTAAACCAAGTGGAACAACAACTCTAAAAGAACTATATGTTAGGGATGAACTCTCACATTTCAATAATTAGCCTAAATGTGAATGGACTAAATGCACCACTGAAAAAACATAGAATGGCAAAATGGATAAAATATCACCAGGCAACAATATACTGCCTTCAAGGGACCCATCTCACTAGAAAGGACATGCACAGACACAAAGTAGGAGGATGGGAAACAAATTTCCAAGCAAATGGAACACAAAAGAAAGGAGGAGTCATGATCCTAATTTCAGACAAAATACCATTTAAGCTATCAAAAATTAAAAAAGATACAGAGGGCCACTACATAATGATAAAAGGCTCACTCCATCAACAAGAAATATCTATCCTAAACATATATGCACCTAAAATGGGTGCACCAACTTTTACAAAGCAACTCCTAGGAAAACTAAAGAAAGATATTGACTCTAACACTATCATAACTAAGGACTTTAATACCCCACTCACAACCCTTGACAGACCATCAGGACAAAATATCACAATGAGATTCGGAACCTCAATGTGACTCTGGACCAAATGGTCTTAATTGATACCTACAGAACACTCCATCCAAAGACCAGAAAATACACATTCTACTCATCACTGCATAGGACATATTCCAAGATCGACCATATTCTCGGTCATAAATCAAGCATAAGCAAATTTAAAAAGCCTGAAATTCTACCATGCACTTTCTTGGACCACAGTGGAATAAAAATAAACATTGACACCAACAAGGTCCCCCCAAAACCCACAAAGACATGGACACTAAACAGCATGATGATAAAAACTCCTGGATCAATGATGAAATCAAAACAGAGATCAAAAGATACCCGGAAACAAATGAAAATGAAGAAACATCTTACCAAAATCTCTGGGACACCTTAAAAGCTGTAGTAAGAGGGGAATTTATATCCCTACAAACACACATGAAGAAACTGGAAGGAGCACAAATTAATAGCCTAACAAGCCACCTAAGGAAGCTGGAAAAGCAAGATCACAAAAACCCTAATTTCAGCAGAAGAATCCAGATCAACAAAATAAAAGCCCAAATCCAGGACATAGAAGACAAAGAGACAATACAAAAAATCAATGAAACAAAAAGCTGGTTCTTTGAAAGGATAAACAAGATCAATGGTCCCCTAGCTAGACTGACCAAGAAAAAGAAAGAAAAAACCCAAATAAGCACAATCAGAAACACAAAAGATGAAGTCACATCTGACCCTGAAGAAATACAAAAGATCATCAGAGACTACTATGTACACTTGTATGGAAACAAGCTTGAAAACCTCAAGGAAATGAAGGACTATCTGTCATCACACAACCTGCCTAGGTTGAAACAAGAAGAAATTTAGACCCTAAATAGACCAATAACAATCAAGGAAATTGACTATGTAATAAGAAAATTACCTACAAAAAAAAAGTCCCGGGTCAGATGACTTTCCAGCAGATTCTACAAGACATTCAAGGAGGAACTGATTCCAATCCTACTGAAGCTATTTCAGGTGATTGAGAAAGATGGAACCCTCCCCAAATCATTTTATGAAGCTAACATCACATTGATACCCAAGCCAGGTAAAGATCCAACAAAAAAAGAGAACTACAGGCCAATATCTTTGATGAACATAGATGCTAAAATTCTCGACAAGATCCTAGCAAACCGGATTCAACAATACACCTCAAAAATCATTCATTATGACCAAGTAGGATTGATCCCTGGGACGCAAGGCTGGTTCAACATTCATAAAACAATAAATATAATTAAATACATCAACAGATGTCAAAACAAAAACCATGTGATTATATCATTAGATGCAGAAAAAGCTTTTGATAAAATCCAGCACCCCTTCTTGATAAAAACCCTCAAACATCTAGGCATACAGGGAACATACCTCAAAGTAGTAAAAGCCATCTATGAGAAACCCACAGCCAGCATACTCCTAAATGGACAAAAATTGGAACCATTTCCCCTGAAAACTGGAACAAGACAAGGATGCCCACTGTCACCCCTTCTGTTCAATATAGTATTGGAAGTCCTAGCTAGAGCGATCAGAGAAGAGAAGGCAATCAGGGGTATCCAAATAGGAAAAGAGGAAGTCAAATTATCTCTCTTTGCAGATGACATGATTGTATACCTTGAAAACTCAAGAGAATCTGTCAAAAACCTCCTTACACTGATAAAGGCTTTCGGCAAAGACTCAGGATATAAAACAAATGTGTAAAAGACAATCACATTTCTTTACACCAATAATAAACAAACAGAAACCCAAATAAGAAGCACAATTCCATTCAAAATAGCCACAAAAAAATGAAATATCTTGGCATCTTCTTAACCAGAGACGTGAAAGACCTTTACAATGAAAACTACAAAACTCTGCTCAAAGAAATCAAAGATGACACAAACAAGTGGAAAAATATCCAATGCTCATGGATTGGAAGAATCAACATTGTGAAGATGTCCATCTTGCCTAAGGCAATTTACAGATTCAATGCAATACCTATCAAATTAACAACAACATTCTTCTCAGACCTAGAAAAAACAACACAGGAATTCATATGGAAACACAAACGACCAAGAATAGCCAGAACAATCCTCAGCAAAAAAAACAAAGCAGGTGGTATCACATTACCAGACTTCAAACTTTACTATAAAGCTACAATCATCAAAACAGCTTGGTATTGGTATAGGAACAGGCATATAGACCAATGGAATAGAATTGAGATTCCAGAGGCAAGACCTCAATTTCTCAACCAACTTATCTTCGACAAAGCCTCCACCACCTACCACAGGGGCTAGGAACCTATTCAGTAAATGGTGCTGGGAAAACTGGCTGACCACATGCAGAAGATTGAAACAGGACCCCTATCTATCCCCATACACAAAAATTAACTCCAAATGGATCGGGGACCTAAATATAAAACCGCAAACCATAAGAACCTTAAAAAATGAAACATACCCTCATGGAAATCGGAAGTGGCATCCAATTCCTGAACAAAACTCGAAACCCACAGGTCATAAGGGATAAGATAGACAAGTGGGACCTCATTAAACTGACAAGCTTCTGCAAAGCCAAAGACCATCAAGAGAGCAGGAAGAGAGCCTACAGACTGGGAAAAAGTATTTGCCAACTCCAGGTCTGACAAAGGCTTGACATCCTGGTTCTGCAAGGAACTCAAAAGTGCTGAAAAGAAAAAAACAAACAACCCCATTATAAAGTGGGCAAAAGATATGAACAGACACTTCACAAAGGAAGACATCTGAGCAGCCAATAGACACATGAAGAAATGTTTAACCTCACTAATCATCAGGGAGATGCAAATCAAAACCACACTGAGATACTACCTAACCCCAGTCAGAATGGCAATTATCAACAACTCAAAAAATAACAGCTGCTGGAGAGGGTGTGGCAAAAAGGGAACACTTCTACACTGTTGGTGGGAGTGTAAACTAGTGCAACCTCTGTGGAAAGCCGTTTGGTGATTCCTAAAAGCTCTAAGCATCAACCTCCCATGTGACCCTGCAATACCCCTACTGGGAATATACCCTGAAGAACTCAAATCACTCTATAAAAAAGATACCTGCACGTGAATGTTTATTGCAGCATTGTTCATAATTCAAGAACCTGGAACCAACCACACTGTCCATCAAAAGAGGACTGAATTTTAAAAAATGTGGCACATATACACGATGGAATACTATGCAGTCATAAAAAAGAACAAAATCATGAATTTTGCAGCAACCTGGATGGAGCTTGAGTCTATAATACTAAGTGACCTCTCACAGAAACAAAGATCTGAGTACCACATATTCTCACTCATATAGTGGACCTTGATCATCCAATGCACTACTATAAGAAAATGACTGACAGTGTTGGGAAACTATGTGGGGGGAGATGGGACTAATGGTAGTAAACATCTGTCTGGAGACGGGGAGACACCTATTATCAACAAGGGGGCCTGAATGAAGCATATTTGTATACCTAACCCTTGACTGTACCCCACAATATCAAAATAAAAAATATCGATTATAAAAAAAAGAAAGAAAACAAGTGGATGATAAAGAATGACAAATATATGGACTTTGCAGCAACCTGGATGGATTTGGAGTCTATCATACTCAGTGATTTATCACAGAAACAAAGAACAGAGTTCCATATGTTGTCACTCATAAGATGATCTTGAACAATTATAATGCTATAAGAAAGTGATTGGCAGTAATGGGAAACTGTTGGGGGGGTGAATTGGCAGTTGAGGGAAACTGCTAGGGGAGGGAAGGGCATACTTCATTAACAGGGGTACCTGCATGATCAATGTTTGTATACCTAACCCTGAATTGTACCCCACATCTTTACAATAAAAATTTTTTAAAAGTTAAAAAAATAAAAAACAGATATGCAGCACATAACTGGTGTTCAAATATAAAATCAAACTGTTTGATATTATATTCTTTGCTACATTTGCTATATTACAAATGATTTTTGATGATTTCTTAATACGTTTAAAAAGTGAATCAATAAATGGAGGATTACTTCTTTTCTCATTGATTTTCATAAGTTGAATATTTCTTATCTGAGATGCTTGGGACCAGGAGTGTTTGGGGATATATATATATTATCTATTTAGAAATATATATTTAATTTTAGAAAGCTTGCATTTACATAATAAGATAGCATGGGGATGAAATCAGAATCTAAACATGGAATTTATTTATATGTTATGTACATCTTATACACATAGCTTGAAGGTAATTTTATATAATATTTTTAATAATTTTGTGCATAAAACAAAGTTTTGACTGTGTTTTGACTGCAACTGGTCACATGAGATCAAGTGTGGCATTTTCCAGTGTGGCATAGTATTGGTGCTCAAAAAGTTTCAAATTCTGAACATTTTCAATTTCATATATTCAGATTAGAAATGCTCAACCTGTGGCAAATTAAATTCAGTTACTAGGAAAAAGTGTAGTGTGAGATTATTTCCTAAAATATTCTCTAAGCACCTATTGTGGGCAAAATAAGTTTTTACAAATTGTGTAAAGTCATCTAGCTAAAATATTACATCTAGACAAAAATGCATACTTATTTCTGAGGGGCTTTTTTAAACCCATTTTATTGCTAGTACCTATGGAGAATTCTGTTATAATCTTATTCATTATACACAATATTTTTATTTCTCAGAACTGCAGAATTTTTTGTCACATATTAATTCTATCATTCATCTGCAATGATCCAGTCAAAATGGAGCCACTAAAACATAGCATAGTTATCTCACCTACAAAAAAACAGACAAATAAATAACTATGTATGTATGTATACATATATGTGTAAATTATTCTTACATTTCTATAAAAGATGAAAAAAAAAACACTTATACAGGAAAGACATGAAAAAGGCATTTGATTCACAAAACAGAGTACTGAAATAAAATAACCTAAGTTTTTTTTTAATGCATGAGAAAAGATTTAGGATCCAAGATGGCCACCACGGAGCACCAGACCAGTGCCTCTCTTGCTGAGCAAAACAGAGAATAGGGACCCAACCTCTGATAGACACAGGTACTCTGAACAGTTTTGGATGGGTGAAGCACCCTGTACCCAAAAGTGGACTCTTTGTTCACACAGAGACCAGGGAGCAGAGTGCCAGGATGCAGATGCTGGAATTGGGGCATTCCATCCCTTGCCATGCACCTTGCACCACATATGAATTGACGCCCCGCTCTGTGTGCAAGAGGAGGTAAATAATTCTGATACTCTCTGGGTTGGTTTCCCCTCCCAGTCACACATGAATCATTGGTCCTAAGTGGGAGGAGTCCTAGTCAGGGCACAATTGTGGGCAGCCAGAGCCCAAGCAGAAAGGGGAATGAGCCCATAGTCTGACAGCTCCCAAGCTGGGAAGACCCACCTCCAGAATGCACTCAGCTATTGCCCACTGCTGGCATCAGAAAGGCTCTCTTGTCGGCCCAACATGCCCATAGGGTGAATCCTTCCATGGCAAGGAGCTTGCTGTCTTTCAAGTGCTAAGCATGAACTTGAATGGAGGAGGAAGGACATGAAAAACATCTAGAGTGTTTCTTAGCGGAAGGTTTGTGGTCGGCAGACCATGAACAGTAGCCAGGGACCCCATCTCCCCACCCAATCCTCACTTGCAACAGGAGTCAAAAAGCAGCCTGACCAATCTGACTGCAGGGAAAAATCTACAGCAGAAAGCTGTTTTCAGGATACAGGATAGAACATAAAGCAGAAGTTAATACCCCCCTCTCTCTCCCTAAGTGATCTTATTGAACAACAAAAAAGACCTTAGCACAGCAAGACATTAACTAGTTACAAAACAATGAAACTAAAGAAGAACAATAATGAGAAAGAGTTGCTTTTAGCAGATGAGGAAGAACCAACAGAAAAACTCTAGGAATCCTCAGAGTCTTAAAGATACAGTGTCCAACAAAGAAGCTATCAGTACGCAAACAATGGAACCCTCCCAGAGCTACTGTCCAGGATAACAGTCATAGAATTCAGAAATTGGTATGGCTAAAATAAATAAAGAAAACCATGAGAAACTAAAAGCAAAGTTCACAAAAGTCATGCCAGAAGTAAAAACAGAGTTGGCTATTTCCAAAAGACCCATTCTGAAATACTGGAAATGAAGAACTTCCTCCTGGAATTCTGAAGCACAATAACAGGAATAGGGAGTAGGGTCAACCAGGCAGAGGAAAGAATCTCAGAGCTTAAAAACCAAAATATGGAACTAACTCAGTCTGTCAAAAACATAGAAAAAGGGGCTAAAAAAGAATGAGCAATACTTTCAAGAACTGTGGGACTGTGTCAAATCTACACCTGACTAGTATCCCTGAAGCAGAGGGGTAAACTGAGAAGACCGTGGAGCAAGCATTCCATCAAGTCATTCATGAAAACTTCTCACTAGACAGGCAATCATTCAAATGTAAGAGATTCAGAGAACCCTGGCAAGAAATCAGATGAGAAGACCATTCCCAAGGCACATAGTAATCTGCCTCCACAAAGTAAGCATGAAAGAAAAAAATCCTAAAAGCAGCAATAGAGAAAGGTCATACAATCAACAGGTGAAGATACATTTGAATTCACCAGATTTTTCTGCAGAAACACTACAAGCCAGAAGAGAGTGGAGTCCCATTTTTAAGCTTCTCAAAGATAAATAATTCCAGTCATAAATTTCCTACCCTGCCAAGCTAAGCTTCATAAGTGTCAGAGAATTAAAATCCTTTCAGATATCCAGTCTCTAAGAGAATATGCCACCTCCAGACCAACCTTTCAGGAGATGCTTAAGAAGGTGTTGAACACAGAAACAAAAGAATGATCACACCAATCACAATAGTACAGGAAAGCACAAAGTTAACAGAGAATCTAGATCATTTTTAAAAAGTGGAAATACACACACATATAAATACAAAACTAAAAAAGAAAGCAAACCAACCCCCTAAGAACCTTATGACAGAGATAAACACTCATATTTCAATAATCAATTTGAATATGAATGGACAGTGGACTGAATGTGCCATACAAGAGGCATAAAGTGGCAAACTGGATAAGAAGTCATGATCCAACAGTCTGCTGCCTCCAGGAAACACATTTCCTTGCAAAGGACACCCACAGGCTCAAAGTAAAAGGTTGAAAAATACCTTTTAGGCAAATAGAAAGCAGAAAAGATCTGGGGTAGTTATTCTGATATCAGACAAAGCAGATCAAACTATCAAAATTTTAAAAGGATACAGAAGGACACTGCATAATGATAAAAGACTCACCCAATCAGCAAGAAATATCTATCTTAAAAATGTATGGACCTAACACAGGAGAACCAGGTTTTATAAAACAACTACTAAGTAAACTAAGAGAGGACATAGACACTTACCCGATAATAGTTGAGACTTCAATATCCCACTAACAGATCTAGACAGATCATCAAAGTAAAAAATCAATGAGGAGATCCAGAACTTTAACTTGTCACTCAACCAAATGGATTTAATAGACATCTACAGAACATTCCACCCAATATCTACAGAGTATACATACTATTCATCAGCACATGACACATACTACAAGATTGATCAAATGCTCAGACATAAATCAAGTGTGAACAACTTCCAAAAGATCAAAATAATACCATGCATCTTCTCAGATCACAGTAGCATAAAAATAAATATTGTCACCAACAGGATCCCCTGAAAACCACAAAGACATGGACACTAAACAGCATGCTGCTCAATCATTTCTGTATCAACACAGAAATCAAGACAGATATAAAAAGACTTCTGGAAATAAACCAAAACAAATACACATTTTATCAGAAACTCTGGGATGCCATGAAAACTGTGATGAGAGGAAAATCCATAGCATTACATGCACACATCAAGAAAATAGAAAGATCACAACTAAAGAACCTGATGTCAAACTTAAGAGAGCTGGAAAAACAAGATCACCTAAATCCTAATTTCAGTAGAAAAATTCAGATTATCCAGAAAAAGTGACAATTGTTGGATATTGAAGTCAAAAATATCATATAAAGGATCAACAAGACAACATGTTCATTCTTTGAAAGGATAACTAAAGTTGACAGATACCAGGCCAGTTTGACTTTAAAAAAAAAAAAAAAAGAGAGACAGAAAGTCCAAATAAGCACAATAAGAAATGCAAAAGGTAATATCACAACTGACCCTGAAGAAACTCAAAAGATTATCAGAGATTACTATGAATACTTGTATGCAAATTAGAAAGCCTAACGGAAATGGAAGATTTTTTGGCATCATACAATCTCCCAAGAAGAAATTGAAACCCTAAGCAGACTAGTAACAATCCAGGAAATTGACTCAGTCTTAAAAAACCTCTTCTCTAATACAAGCCCTGGTCCAGATAGCCTCCCAACTGAATTCTACAAGACATACAAGGAGGAGCTCATATCTATTTTATTGAAAGTATTCCAGGTAATCAAGAACTGAAACCAGACAAAGATGCCTACTCTCACCCTTTCTACTCAACCTCGAGTTGAAAGTACTAGCTAGAGCAATCAGGTAAGAGAAGGAAATCAGCGATATTCAATAGGAAAACAGGAAGTTAAGCTATCCCTCATTGTGTACGGTATGATCCTATACCTAGAAAACCATAAGTATTCTGTCAAAAGCCTCCTCACCCTGATAAATGACTTTGGAAAGTCTCAGGTTACAAAATCTATATGCAAAATACACTTTTCTATATACCAACAACAAGAAGTCAGCAAACCAAATAAAAAGCACAATCCAAACCACAAAAAAAAAAATGAAATACCTTGGCATTCACCTAACCAGAGAAGTGAGAGATCTTTACAATGAGAACTGCAAAACACTGCTCAAAGAAATCAAGGATGACACAAACAAATGGAAAAACATCCCATGCTCATAGATTGGAAGAATCAATATTGTCAAAGTATCCATTCTATCCTAGACCATCTACAGATTCAATGCAATACCTATCAAATTACCAGCATCATTTTTCACAGATCTGGAAATGACAATACAGAAATTCATATGAAAACAAAAAGAGAAAAAATAGCCAAAATAATCCTCAGATAAAGGAACAAAGCAGAAATTATCATACTTCCGACCTTAAGCTTTATTACACAGCTACAATAGACAAGAAGGCATGGTATTGGTACAGGAATAGACACATAGACCACTAGAACAGGACAGAGATGCCAGAAGTGAAAACACAGTCTCTCAACTAAAGCCATCAGTAACAATCAATGAGGAAAGGAGACCATATTTAACAAATGGTTCTGGAGAAACTGGCTAATCACATGTATAAGAAGAAAACTGGACCCCTACTTATCACCACATACAAAATTCATCACTTGTACCATACAGCTTTATAATAAATAATTTTTTAAGAAATCAACTCAATATGGATCAAGGAGTTAAATGTAAAACATTACACTATTAGAATCCTAGAAGAAAACAGAAAACACCCTTCTGGACATCAAAGTAGGCAATGAATTCATGACCAAGTCACCAGAAGCAAATACTATAAAAGATAAGATAGACAAATGAGATTTTATCAAACTGAAAAGCTTTAGCATAGCAAAAGAAACCATCAATAAAAAGACAACCCACAAAATGAAAAAATATGTATTTGAAAATTATGCATCTGAGAAAGGCATACCACCCAGGATCTACAAGGAACTTAAATGAACTAAAAGTTATCAAACAAATACTCCCAATAAAAATGTGGGCAATGGCATGAACAGCCACATCTCAAAGTATGACATACAAGCAGCCAACAGATACATGAAAAGAGGTCAGCCTCACCAATCATCAGAAAAATGCAAATCAAACTACAAGATACCACCTAACTTCCATAAGGATGGCTATCGTTAATAAGTCAAAATATAAGTGTTGGTGCAACTGAGTGCAAAGGGGAGCACTTCTATATCTATACTGTCGGTGGGAATATAAACTAATTCAACTTCTATGGAAAACAGTGTGGTAATTCCCAAAAGAACTAAAAATTGATCTATATAATCCAACAATCGCTCTCTTGGGAATATACCTGGAAGATCATAAATCATTCTGCAAAAAAAGACACCTTCCCATGCATGTTTATTGCTGCACTATTCACAGTGGCAAAAACATGAAACCAACCTTGTTGCACAAGAAAAGTGGACTGGATAAAGAAATGTGGTTTATATACATGATGGAATATTACACAACCATAAAGAACAAAATCATGGCCTTCTCAGCAACTTGGATGCAGTTGGAGACCATCAGACGAAATTAACTATCACTGAAACAAAGAACTGAATACCACATGTTCTCACTCATAAGTGGGCCCTGAACACTAGTCACATTAGCACAAGGGAGGGATCAGCAGTCGTTGGGCATTGCCAGGAAAGGGAGGAAGTATGGAGAGTGAGGGGGCATGGTACAACACAAAGTTCCAATATCAGGGGGAGTGGACCAAACTTCACCTTCATGTAGCCTACTCATTCAGTAAATCCTCACTGGTACCTCAAAACCCTAAAGTTAAAAAAAAAAAAAAAAAAAAAAAAAAAAACAGGTGCTAAAATCTCCAACTATTATTACAGAACTACCTATTTCTTACTTAAACGTTTTTTGCTTTGCACATTTTGGTTATTCGATGTTAGATATGTATGTGTTTATAATTGTTATATTTTCTGTTGAATCTATTATTTTATTAGTAACTAATAATATGTTGTAAAAAGAAAAGATTTAATTGTGATTTAGGTATAAACTACTACCTTTCAGCATACATTACATTACACACATGCACAAGTGTGCACATATACCACATACACGTGCAAATCCTATTCAAATCTGTAATCTTTGTAATAGTGAACTGCACACACAAAGTATATCTAAGTAACTAGAGTAATTTATTTGCCACCGAAAAACAGCAGTAATTTGGGGTTGCTCAGTGTCCATTTGAACTTCTAAACTCCAAAAGCTTCTTTTCTGCTTTATTTCTTTTCTGCTTTCATCATCATGTTCTTTTTTTGTTGTTTGTTTTTTGAGTTGGAGTCTCACTCTGTCGACCAGACTGGAGTACAGTGGCACACTCCTAGCCACTGCAGCCTCAACCTGCTGGTCTCGGGCGATCCTTCCGCTTCAGCCTTCCAAGTAGCCAGAACTACAGATGCCCACTTCCATGCCCGGCTAATTTTTGATTCATTGTAGAGATGAGGTCTCACCAAGTTGCCCAGGCAGGTCTCAAACCCGTGGCCTCAGGCAATCCACTCGCCTTGGCCTCCCAAAATGCTGGGATTATAGGCTGAGCCACCGAGCCCAGCCGTGTTCTATTTTTTATTTAATGTGCCTGTACATTAACCTGAAAAAACAAATAATACATTCAGATAAATACTTCATTCATGTCCAAGCTAAATGGATATAGGGAGACAAGGCTATTAAAGGAAAAGGTTGGAATCTCCAGTCTCTCTGTGTCAAGTTCTGCCTTCCACACTATGATCCAGCCACCATTGCCTTTGAACATTGCCTAATGCTCCAAGTTCTTGACATCTCTAAGGCTTTTCTTCATGGTGCTCCCTGTCTCCAGGGGATTTCTTCCAGTCGTCGGCCTGGGTAGCATCTTTCCTTTCTTCAAGTCTCAGTTAAAGTCCTTTTGTTGAGGCCTGCCCTATCTCCCAGTATACAGTATGTTCCCTGTTATTTTTCTCTTCTGGCATTCTCTTTTTATCATTATAAAATTTATCAGAGTTAGTTAGTGCACATTTCTTTGTGGATTTACAAGAATAATGTCATTTCCTACAGCAGACAATGGGTCCCATAAGGAAGGACCTTCTGGTGTTGACCACTGTTACACAATGCTGGCCGTTATAGGTAGGAAGGAAGAAAGGAGGGTAAGGAATGAGGGAGGGAGGGAAGGAAAGAGGGAGTGAGGGACAGTAATAAAAACTAAGAAAAAGGAAAGCTAAAAAGTGATAACTTTTAAAAAGAAGGTTAGGAAAAGAAAAGAACAAGTAAAAAATGGAGGGAAAATGGAGACAAAGAAAAAATTATAAACCAGTGAGTGCAAAACTAAAAAGAAAGCATAAAATGAAAACAAAATGACCTCTCATGGCAGTCCAACCAATCTAGCATTTTTTCCATGAATATCAACTAGAAAACCAGACTGAAGCAGGATTATTACTGTCGCCAGTGAAAATTTGTCATACTGATGTCTCCTAGTAATGCATGCATTGGTTTATGGACCCAAACTCCTCGAGTCAGCACCACAAATCTGGCTAATGTTCTTTAGAGCAGCCTAAGTTTGCCCTTTAAGGTTCTGATTTAGCTGACAGATGTGTAAAACCCCTTGTGACCAGTGAGCTTGGTATTGATTACACATCTGTGAGGCTCAAAGACTCATGTTTTTCTAGCTAAGGTCAGCATTACCTTAAGTCCTGTGCCCTGATGCCGAGCTGTCTGTATTAGAGGCCATGACATAAATTCTGCTTATTCCTTGGCCACTTCCACTTTTTACCACTGGTGTTTGTGTAGATGAATATGGAAGACATTGATCTAAAGTTCTCTGCTGGGAAATGAATGTTAGTCAGTGAATTTCAGGTTAAGGCCAAAGCCTGGTGTCATCTCTCCCTCGTACATAAGCAAAGCTAAGTCTTAAAGTTGTCAGAAGACATTCTTAAGTGAATGTAAGCAACAAATATACAGCTGTCAATGTTGGCCCTATTTAAAATTGCAAATTTGCCCTTTTAGCCGCATTCCCAATCCCTCTTAATTTGCCCTACGTTTCTTTTATTATACTCAGCTCCTCCTAACATTTATTATGCCATTTATTATTTAATTATTTCTTATTTCCACTAGAGTGTAAGTGAATGAGGTTACAAATATCATGTATTTTGTTCACTATTGTATTCCAAGCACTTTGAACAGTGACCATCACATAATAAGCACTTGATCCATAAAATATGAATACAATAATGTATTCATAGTGATTTGAATACAAATCAATGAAAGAATAAATAAAGATCAGTATTCTGTATTATGTGGGTTAAGGAAGCAGACACGAAAATATAAACATTGGAATCTTTGCCTTTGAAGAGCTTCTGACTTAGTTGGGAAAATAAACATACACTCAGAAAGATGGATAATAACTCCTATGAGGTAACCAAGATGAACAGATGGAATTGCATACATTAGTAAATGCATTGGCACCATAAGAAAGAGAACTTACAGAAGCCAAAATACTACTAGACTGAAAATTTGAGTGAATCTTGGCTCTACTACTTAACAACTATATTACTTCAGACATGTCACTTAAACATTCTGAGCATCAGATTCCCTGCTAGTATGAATGAATAAAAATGGCTTTCTCATTATAAGAGTCTAGTGAAGATGAAGTAAGATAAATGTGAAAATAACTGGCTAATAATATTTACTCAATAAGTGCCTATTAGCTGAATGGGTTTTCTCATTTACAAACAAGAAAAGGCAAGCAGGGTGGTTACTTTACTTGCCCAAAGTCAACCAGTTAATGTCAGAATAGGAATCCCAAGGCTCCTGAGTCTCAGCCCAGAGTCACTGAAAATAGAACATAGTGCCTCCACTGTCCCCTGACTTATTACTATAAGTCATTCTGTTTTTCACACATAACAAAAATTTATTATTTGTTCTAGAAAAGAAGCATCATTTCCCTGAAATGCCCTCATTAGGCTCCAACATGTCTAAGCTCTGTCTCCCTTTAATCGGTTTACTTGTGAAGAAGCAATTTGCTTTACGACCTCTTTGCAGAGTTTGAAGGGTTTATGACCATGTGGTGTCAACAAGGAGCTCTAAGATGCTTTCAGTTCCATTTACTAGCTTCAGAGTCTTCAAATTGTAGAAGTCTATTTGTTCTGAAAAGACTGGAGTTTGAACATTAAATCTGAGCACCCTTCATGCTTTTAAGCTTACTGTCAAATGGTACAATCACTTCTCATGGACTATTCCACAAACAAAGCAGCATTTCCTAAGACAATGTGTTCAGTCATGATATGATGTGTTTTTAATAATAACACATCAACTTGTCCTTTCACCATTTCATGAGGCTTCAAAGAGGCTGAGTAGATCTCACATGGTCAGTCTTGTAACTTTTTTGCTAGTGGTAATAGAGACTTTTAAGGAACTAACAAATATTTTGGCTCAAATCTAGAAACTGGGAGTACAAATCTATAATCATGGAATGAGTAGACTATGTCCTTACTTTCAAATGCATACATTGAAGCAGGTGTAAATAGGGGATAGAGTAACCAAAGGCTTAGGCTCAAATTTCTTAATCATATAACCACTTCACCTCACATGAATCTTAAATTCTGTACTAGAATCCCCAAATAATGCAGAGGGTCAGGACCTGGAGCAATGATAAATGAAACTCAAGCAAAAGCTCACTCTAACTAGCTCAAGTCCAAAAGGTATGGTTATCATGATATCACTGTGTTTGGTCATTTGAGAGCTGGATATAAAATAGTCAAACATTCTCAGCCTTTCAAATGTTACATTTACTCTTGCCTCTGTTCATAATCTCTGAATCTATTTTATTTCCCTCCTTCTAATATTCAGGGTTTTTTTTCCTTGTTAATCAATAGTTATATGACCTTTTAGGTAGAATTCCCAATGTTATTCGACCCAATTTTTGGTGTCTCAAATTTTCATTATACCAAAAAATGAGAGGAGAATCTCACTGGTCTTGTTAATATTTCTGGCCAGGTCACCATGTGACTGGTGATATAATTTGTTCCTCCAAATCTCATGTTGAAATATGAGCCCCAGTGTTGAAGGTGGGGCCTAGTGCAAGGTGTTTGGGTCATACAGGTGAACTCCTCATGAATGACTTGGTTCTGTAATGAGTGAGTCCTCCCTCTATTAATTTGTGTGAAAGCTGGTTGTTTAAAAAAACGAGGAGGGGGGCGGGCAAGATGGTGTTGGGACAAGTCGGTCTGTGAGAGTCTCCACAGAGGGTGGCTGCTATAGCCGGTCCCACACACCACGCTGCTGTCACTGCCCCCACTGCTACCACCACCACAGCCCTCGGTTCTGGCCCCGAGGAATTCCCCACTCCCCACCTACAGTGCCTACACCACCTGCCAGCCCCAGACCTCCCCATGGCCACTTCAACCTACAGTGCCTGGCTGTCTTGCACTGCACCTCAACCGGTTCAGCCCCTGGCTGTGGAGAGATCAGAGATCAGCAGGAGCCCTGAGTCTGATCGGTGGCAAAAGAGGATCAGGAGAGCCAGGGAGGCCCATACCCAGTGAGGAGGTGCCCGCTGCAGTCATTTTCTCTGTCCCAGGAACAGGCAGAGCCTGTATCAAACAGCCCATTTCCTCTCAGCTCTGTGGAGCCTCCAACTTGTGACTTGAGGTAATCGCAACAAACTGGGAGAGACAGAAGCCCCTCCCCATGCCAGATTGGACACAGACAGGTGGGATCTGAGTGGCAGACCTGACAGGCAGCAAGCCGACTGAGTCCAGATGTGATCCAAACTCCCTCGACAGCAGGCCTAGGGCATCTGGCCCTAGCTGTGAGCAACCCTACCAGCCTACCAGCCTGTGATGAGAGCCTGAGATCAAGCTGAAAGGACATTGGGCCTACAGGAACAATCTCAGAACAACCTTGATTACTTATTTTTATTTTTTATTTTTATTCTTTGTCTGTTTTGCTCATTTTTGTTTGTTTTGGTTTTTTTCTTTTCTTTTCTCTCTCTTCTCTCTGTTTTTGATAATGTTTTCATACTTTGTTTGTATTATTTTACTGATTTCCCTTTTTTTTTTTTTTTAGAACTCCTGTTTAAATAGGGGAATAGTATATCAATAGGGAGGTTGGTTGGCTTGTATGTTTGTATTATAGGTTTATTTTTTGTTTGTTTGTTTGTTTTTTGCTCTTTTCTGTCTTTGTGTCTCTTTTCATTTGTTAGTTGGTATGTTTATTATCCCTCTTACTCTTCTTTCTCTCCACCTTCCTCTTACCCTCTCCTTCCCTGTTCCATTCTTTTCCCATTTCTTATCTCATTTTGCTTTCAGCAAACTTATCCCCCACTGCATGGACAGATTGCAAGGCAGTGGGAAGGGGGTTACAGGGTACCCACATACCTGTCAGTGGATATTGGCATATGCAGATAGATTTTGAATCATAGCTCTCCCCTCAATTTAATCTCAAAACTGCAAAAAAAGTACAGCTCCCAACCCATAGTCCAGCTTCAGAATAGAACAAAGCTAGAGGATTCACATAAGGAATAATAGGAGATTGAGCAAACAGAAGTAAAAGCAACCCCACCATTCCTGAACAACAGAATTAAAGAAGAGGGGGATGGAATAAAGGAAAAAGTGGGAAGGAAAATCTACACAAATGAAGAAAAAACAAAAGAAGAATATGGGGCTATCACAGACCCCTGGGAGATCAGACACTGAAAAAACAGACTTCAGAACACAAACAATGAAGAGCCCCCAGAATGACTGGTCACATACTACAAACCCAGACATCAAAACATTAATAGAGAGAATAAAAAGAATTGAGGAGAGACAAGAGGAAAATAGGAAGGAGTTGATAACTGAGATAACAGCAGTAAAGAATACTGTGATTTAAATAAATAACAAACTAATAAACATGGAAAGCAGAATTAGCCAAGCAGAGGAAAGAGTCACAGAGCCTGAGGACCAAAATATAGAACTAAGCCAAACTGTCGAAAACATAGAAAAGAAGCTTTAAAAAATAAAACAAAACCTTCAAGAGATAAGCGATTATTTCAAGAGTAATTGGACTCCCTGAGGCAGAAAGATAGACAGAGACCACCCTGGAACAAACATTCTATGAAATTATTCAAGAACACTCCCCACATCTTATCAGTGATGCAAAAATTCAAACACAAGAGACCCCTGCAAGACGACAAATGAAAAGACCAACTCCCAGACACATAATAATTCACCTAAACAAAGTAAGTATAAAAGAAAAAATCCTAAAGGGAGCAAGAGAAAAAGGTCAGACTACCTACTGGGGAAGGCCAGTTAGAATAGCAGCATATTTATCTACAGAAACATTTCAGACTAGGAGAGTGTGGAGCCCAATCTTCAAAGTTCTCAAAGATAAACAATTTCAACCAAGAATAACCTACCCAGCTAAGCTAAACTTCATCAGTGAGGGAGAAGTAAAATCTTTCCCAGACATTCAATCCCTAAGATCTTACGTTGCCTCTAGACCACCTTTATAAGAAACATTTAGGAAAGTATTAAACACAGAAGAAAAGGAAAAAAGAGTGACAGCGTTCTTTACAAGAGTGCAGGAAAAAGATTGGAAACACACATGAATCAACCCAAAGATCAAAAGAAAGACAACAAACAGGAACAACAATAACTCTATAAGAACCTTATGACTGGGATAAACTCTCAAATTTCAATAATTAGCCTGAATGTGAATGGACTAAAGGCACCACTGGAAAGATATAGAATGACAAAATGGATAAAATATCATGAGGCAAAAATATTTTGTCCTCAAGAGACTCATCTCACCAGAAAGGACACTCACAGACTCAAAGTAAGAGGATGAGAAGCAAATTTCAGGTTAGCAGAACACAAAAGAAAGCTGGAGTTACAATCTTAATATCAGACAAAATACCCTTTAGCTATCAAAAATTTAAAAAGATACAGAAGGTCACTACATAATAATAAAAGGTTCAATTCATCAACAAGAAATATCCATCCTAAACATATATGCACCCAACATAGGAGCACCAACTTTCATAAAGCAGCTTCTAGGTGAACTTAAAAAAGATATTGACTTTAACACTATCATAACTGGAGACTTTAATACCCCAATCACAACCCTAAGCAGATCGTCAAAACTAAAAATCAACATTGAGATCCAGAATCTCAATGTGACTCTTGACCAAATGAATTTAATTGATACCTACAGAACACCCCACCCAATAACCATAGAATGTGCATTCTACTCATCACCACATGGAGTGTACTCTAAGCTAGACCACATCCTTGGCCATAAATCAAGCATAAACAAATTTCATAAGATTGAAATTTTGCCATCCACCTTCTCAGACCATGGTGGAATAAAAATAAATATCAACACCAACAAAATTCCCCCAAACACACAAAGCGTGGACACTAAACAGCATGATGTTAAGCAACTCCTGGGTCAACAAGGAAATCAAAACAGAGATTAAAAGATACCTGGAAACAAATGAAAATGAAGAAACATCTTACCAAAATCTCTGGGATGCCATGAAAGCAGTAGTAAGAGGGGAATTCATATCTCTACAAATGCACATGAAGGAAATGGAAGGATCACAATATAACAGCTTAACAAGTCACCTAAAGAGGCTGGAAAAACAAGACCATCAAAACCCTAACTTCAGCAGAAGAATCCAGATCACCAAAGTCCTAATCCAGAACATAGAAGACAAAAAGATAATACAAAAAAATCAATGAAACCAAAAGCAGGTTCTTTGAAAGGATAAACAAGATTGATGGTCCCCTAACTAGACTGACCAAGAAAAAGAGAGAAAAAACCCAAATAAACACAATCAGAAACACAAAATATCAAGTCACATCTGACCCTAAAAAAATAAAAAAGATTATCAGAGACTACCATGTACACTGTATGGAAACAAACTTAAAAACCTAAAAGAAATGGAAGACTTTCTGATATCACACAACCTCCCTCGGTTGAAACAAGAAGAAATCGAGACCCTAGATAGACCAATAACAATCCAGGAATTTGACTATGTCATAAGAAAACCACCTACAAAAAAAAAACCCTGGACTTTCCAGCAGAATTTTACAAAATATACAAGGAGGAAATTATACCAATCCTATTGAAAGTATTCCAGGTGATTCAGAAAGATGGAACTCTCCTCAAATCATTTTATCAAGCTAACATTACATTGATACCTAAGCCAGGTAAAGACCCAATAAAGAAAGAGAACTACAGATCGGTATCTTTGATGAACATAGATGCTAAAATTCTCAACAAAATCCTAGCAACCTGGATTCAACAACACATGTCAAAAACCATCCACCACGATCAAGTAGGCTTCATCCCCAGGATGCAAGGTTGGTTCAACATTTGTAAGATATCGACATAATTAAACACATCTGCACTTGTAAAAACAAAAACCACATGATTATATCATTAGATGCAGAAAAAGCTTTTGATAAAACCCTGCACCTCTTTTTGATAAAAACCCTTGAAAATCTAGGCATAGATGGAACATATCTCAAAATAGTAAAGAGTCATCTACAAGAAACCCACAGCCAGCATATTGCTAAACAGGCAGAAATTGGAACCATTTCCCCTGAAAACTGGAACAAGACAAGGATGCCCACTCTCACTCCTCCTGTTCAACAAAGTTTTGGAAGTCCTAGCTAGAGCAATCAGAGAAGAGAATGTGATCAGGGGTATCCAAACAGGAGAAGAAGAAGTCAAGTTATCAGATGACATGATTCTATACCTTGAAAGCCCAAGAGAATCTGTCAAAAACCTCCTTACACCAATAAAGGACTTTGACAAAGTCTAGGGTATAAAATAAATGTGCAAAAGACAATCACATTTCTATACACCAATAGTAAACAAACAGAAACCCAAATAAAAGCACAATTCCATTCACAAGAGCCACAAAAAAAAAAAAAGAAATACCTTCGCATCTTCCTAACCAGAGATGTGAAAGACCTTTACAATGAAAGCTACAAAATACTGCTCAAAGAAATCAAAGATGACACAAACAAGTGGAAAAATATCCCATGCTCATAGATTGGAAGAACCAACATTGTTAAGATTTCCATTTTACCTAAGGCAATCTACAGATTTAATGCAATACCCACCAAATTACCAGCAACATTCTTCTGAGACCTAGAAAAAACAATACAGGGATTCATATGGAAACATAAACAACCAAGAATAGCCAAAACAATCCTCAGCAAAAAAAAAAGCAGGAGGTATCATACTCTCAGACATTAAACTTTATTATATAGCTACAATAATCAAAACAGCCTGGTTTGGGTACAAGAACAGGTATATAGACCAAGAGAATAGAAATGAGATTCCAGAAGCAAAGCCTCAGTTTCTCAACCAATTCATCTTCAACAAAGCCTCCACCACCAGCCACTGAGTAGAGAATAAGCTATTCAGTGAATAGTGCTGGGAAAACTGGTTGACCACATGCAATAGATTGAAACAGGACCCCTACCTATCTGCATACACAAAAATCAACTCTAAATGGATCAGAGACCTAAATGTACAACCTCGAACTATAAGACCCTTAGAAAATGCAGGAGACACCCTTATGGAAGTTGGAATTGGCAACCAATTCCTGATCAAAACCCAAAGTGCCCGTGCCATAAGAGATAAGGTAGATAAGTGGGACCTCATCAAACTGACAAACTTCTGCAAAGCCAAAGAAACCAGCAAGAGAGTAGGGAGATAGCCCACAGACTAGGAAAAAATATTTGCCAACTCCATGTGTGACAAAGGCCTAACATCTAGGATCTACAAGGAACTCAAATGTGATGAAAAGAAAAAAACAAACAGCCCCATGACAAAGTGGGCAAAAAATATATGTAGATTTCTCAAAAGAAGACATATGAACAGCCAACAGATACTTGAAAAAATGTTCAACCTCACTAGTCATCAAGGAGATGCAAATTAAAACTACACTGAGATACCACCTAACTCCAGTCAGAATGGCCATCATCAATACCTCAAAAAATATCAGAAGCTGGAGAGGATTTGCCAAAAAGGGACCACTTTTACACTGTTGGTGGGAGTGTAAACTAGTATAGCCTCTGTGGAAAACAGTGTGATGACTCCTAAAACTTCTAAAAATTGACCTTCCATATACCCTGCAATCCCCCTACTGGGAATGTACATGGAAGAACTCAAATCACTCTATAAAAAAGATACCTGCACACGCATTTTATCACAGCATTGTTCACAATAGCAAGAACATGAAACCAACCATGCTGCCCATCAAAGAAGGACTGGATTAAAAAAAATATAATACATATCCACAATGGAATATTATGCAGCCATAATGAAGAACAAAATCATGAACTCTGCAGTAACCTGGATGGAATTAGAGTTTATAATACTGAGTGATCTTTCACAGAAACAAAGAACTGAGTATCCGATGTTCTCACTCATAAGTGGACCTTGAACAACTACCGTGATACTATAAGAAAAGGATTGACAGTAGCAGGAAACTGCCGGGAAAGGGGGGAGGTGGGATTGACAGTAGTGGAAATCTGCCAGGGGAATGGGGGTTACACCTCATCAACAAGGGTACCTGCACAATGAATATTTGTATATCTAACCCTGAATTATGCCCCACAATTTTAAAATAAAAAATTTAAAAGTTTAAAAAGAAAAAACCTGGAACCTCACTTCTCTTTCTTGCTTTCACCTCACCTGAAGCCCAGCAGATGCCAGCACCATGCAGAATCATGAGCCAATAAACCTCTTTTTTTTGTAAATTACCCAGCTTCAGGTGTTCCTTTACAGTAATGCAAAACAAATGGATACATCTGGGAACTCTGAAGAAGGTGGTATCATATGGGTTGCAATGCCTACAGTAGAGGCAGGTCCTACAGAAATCTGCAACTGAAAATGATAACCAGAACCCCCCCTACCACGAGTGAGAAGAATGTTTACTTATTAATTCTGGAAGGAATCTACTTCTCCCAGTCACCATTACTTTATTACCTCTTAATTGTTCTCCTGATATCCAGATTCTCCTCTTCTAAATACTTTCCGGCTGCTTTCAGAATGATTTTACTATGTCATATTCCTGCTCAAAACTCTACGATGGCTCCCTAGTTGTTCCCCAGAGGGATATGAACTCCACTCTTTAATGGGCTACACAAAACCTCATCTGGGCACTGTCACACCCTCACGCCTCTCTGTTCCTTGCATTCCCCCCAAGCCACCCACTACACCATGGTACAGACAAGGTACTTGTGGTTTCTTACGCACACCATACTATTTCTTGTCATCAAAATTCTGCTAATTCTGTTTCCTCTACCTGGCATACTTTCCTCCTTTTTTACATTTGTCTATTTATATTTGTCCTTTAAAATTCAGCATAGATGCAAATTTCTCAAGGAAATATTTCTTGATCTCTCACATGCTAAAACAGGCACCATAGGTGTTTTCTATTCTAGCACGCATTATCCTCCATTGTCATGGGCTGCTTACTCTCCTACGCCCATCACTCCACCAGAATATCAGTGCCTAGGAGGCAGACACATTGTGAAACAAATTGTTGCTTCTACCACAGAGCCTGGCATGCATGAGTGCTACATCGGTATTCCTTGCTAAATGAAGGAAAAGACAAATGTATCTCAAAGACTTCTAGAATACCCTCCCAGTTTTAGCCTTTTGTTGTTGTTGTAGTTGTTCTAATGGTCATTCTGCCTCTGCTTGATTACCTTCATCTTCTTTCAGGATCATAATTGACAAGGTAAAGCAATCCAAACAGACTGCAAAGTCTAGTTTCCATAGATTTAAAATTCAGACCCTTGAAAATATGTGTCAACATTACCCATATGCTTTTCCCCAAAACATATTTACAGTGATTGCAAAATATATTATTCATCTTCTCTGCTGTATCCACTCTTAGCCCTGTCCCCTAGCACTGGAATATTGAAGGTACTTGGAATTGACCTGCTGATAGGTCTTTAGATACATATAATCAAAATACCTCTGAATCCCCAAATCCACACTGTTCCGCTAAAAGGAAAAAAAGAAAAGAAAAGAAAATTAAAATCTTCAACCGAGAATGTAACCTTAGCCTCCTATATAAACTGCATACCAACACATCTCGCACAACACCCACAAGATCTTCTGCTAAAAAAATAAAATAAATAAAAACCCAACCTTGCTCAAACCAGGAAAGAAACGTGACACTTTATGGCATTACAAATATATATATATTTAACTGCAAACTGAGCTACTGACAGCTTTTTAATACGTTTAGTTTCTACCTATTATTTGGGGTGCTTGACTTAAAACTTACAATAGGGTCTTCCTAACCTCTGTGAGTCCAGAGGTTATCTGTCCAGAACATACCTAGCACTTTGAAACATGTCTGCCAGATTAGCATCTCATAAAAAGCTTATCAAGAAGACAGAAAGTGGTTTAATGTTTCAACTGCCCAGAAACACAACCTAACTAACATGGGTAGATAAATAGTAGTTTATGAAACAAGATTTTAACTAGTTTTTAAATCTATTACTCTTCTCTCATGGTTGTGCACTAATATCTCACTTCTCTCCAAAAACAAGGTAGCCCACAGTGTAATTTTCTTTTTTTTCTTTTTTTTTCTTTTTTTTTGAGTTGGAGTCTCACTGTGCCGCCCAGACTGGAGTTCAGTGGCCACTCCTGGCCACCGCAACCTCGACCTGCTGGGCTCTGGTGATCCTTCCGCCTCAGCCTTCCTAGTAACCGGAACGACAGGCGCGCACTACCACGCCTGGCTAATTTTTTTGATTTATTGTAGAGATGAGGTCTCACCTAGTTGCCCAGGCGGGTCTCAAACCTGCGGGCTCAGGCAATCCACTCACCTTATTAAACCTTTTTTAGAAACCTTCACATACCTCACATATTCTTACTGCCACTCATTTCTCCACCCTTTACAATCTACCTTCTACTTGCACCAATCTAGTGGATTTATTATCTAGAATAAAACAATAATCTCCTAATGACTGCTTTCTAAATGTTTTTTCTTCAGCCTCACTGAAGACTCAGCATAGGCAACTATCATTTTGTTTTTAAACACTCCATATAGTTTCTAAAACTCTGAGATAAGCTTACTTTGTTTTACCTCTGACTGCTCTTACTCTTGTTACTTAAAATTCTTTCTGTTTTTCACCCAAGACTGGGTATCATCCTTGGTTCTTTTCTTAGCTCTGGGTAAAAATAGAGTTATGAACTGAGTAAGGCAAAAAGTTTCTAGATATGACACAAAAAGCATATGTGATAAAAGAGAAGATTGAAAAGCTGAACTTTATCAAGATTTAAAACTTATGTGCATCATAGGACACCATCAAGAAAGTGAAGTGACAAACTACAGGGTGAAAATATTTGCAAGTCATATATCTGATAGGTATTTGTATCCAGATATATAAAGAAATCTTTAACTCAATAGTAAAAGACAAATAACTCAATTTCAAAATGAGTAATTCATTTGAATAGACATTTATCTAAATAAGTTATATAAATGACTAATAAACACATGGAAAGATGTTCTATATCATTAATTATTAGGAGAATGTAAATCAAAACATGATGTAGACTGGGTGCGGTGGCTCATGCCTGCAATCCCAGCACTTTGGGAGACCAAGGCAGGAGGATTACTTAAGCCCAGGAGCTCAAGATAAGCCTGGGCAACATAGTAAGACCTTGTCTCCACAAAAAATTAGCTGGGCATGCTGGCTCATGCCTGTAGTCCCAGCTACTTGGAAGTCATCTTAGTCTAGTAGGTCAAGGCTGCATTGAGCCATGATCATGCCACTGTACTCCAGCAACAGAGTGAGACCCTGATTCAAAACAAAACAGAATGTGTTGCATCTGCCTCTATATATTGTGTTAGTCTACCTCTCTTACTTTCTGGTTTCCAACGGGAGAAGATATATGCACAGAAGGAAGGATAGATGTTGAAGTATGTATTCCCCTGGCTAACTTTCTGTGGGGTTTTGTATTGATAGAGAACCCATACCTCTAACAATGGCACAGCAATTATTGGGTGATCCTCTCCTAGGGTTACAGCTACAGTGACAGGTCCTGCTAATCACTTCCTCTACCTGTACCTTCAGGCTTGCCTCATTGCCATTGAGGAGCACTTCATTATTCCTTCTTCATTTTTCTTTATCTTTCCCACAGCTATGTCAATCATCTTCTTAAAAGCTCTCTTCAATCACCCTTTTTTTGAGGGGGATATCTATTTTGAAGAAGTGACTACTCATGTAGCCCTTCTCTGTGGAAGAGTTCCTTCTCACCAGGTATCTGCTAAGGAGCAAGACAAGGCCCCAGTGTTCTACAGTCCCATGGATATCTATCTTTTCTTATTGTCTTCAGAAAATTCTTCTTAGCCAGAACAAATCCTTCTTTCTTGTTCAAGTTTTTAGCAGAAGCCCTTCTCTTCTCTGTCTCAAGAACACACAATACAATTTCCTTGTTGACTTGATCTTAGAAAGAAAATTGGGCAACATCCCTGGGTCCCCTCCTACTGCAGGAGCTTTTCTGTCTTCTCAATAAATACTGCTTTCAAAAAAAAAGAAAAGAAAAAGGAAATTAAGAAAGGAAAATAGTCACGTAGTTCCCTATATGACCACAAATCTCCCAGTGAGGTAAGAGAATCCAGAAATTGATCTACTTGTAAGAAGAGGGAAAGTGAGTATCAATCCAGTTTGTATACCACTTCATTTCTTTTCTGTTACCTCACATGCAATTAGAGGCTCATGAAAATTTGTAGAATAAGTTAATAATTCATTGTAAATATCACTTAACCTTAATTGGAAATCAGATCTGTCTTTTTCACCTCTGTTTCCTCAGTAATTAGATGAGTGCCAAGCATATAGTAAGTGCTTGTAAACATTTGTAGAACAAAAAATTGGAGTACTTTTAAGTATTGCATGTTTTTATGTGCCAGGCAAACAATAGATATTTTTATTGCATTATTTCAATTTACACAATGATATGAAGAAGGCATTATTACCACAATGCTACAGTTGAGGACACCTAGACACATAGAGGCTAAAAAATCACAGTGTTAATATATTGATGGAAAGAGATTCAGACATGTTATGTACAGTCACTTAGATGTAGTTGCTCATAAGAAACTCTATGAGGTGGTTAATAATGGGGGAAAAAAGTAAAGAAGAGCATGGAATGGTTGAGGACAGTAACGTTCAGGGAGAAAATTACTCAAAGAAAGTGTGAGAAAGTGAATAGTCCTTTAACACTGTTTTTTTTGTTTTGTTTTGTTTTGTTTTTTGTTGTTGTTGTTGTTTTTAAATAGCTGGGGGCTAAGTGGTGGTTGTTGTGATTCCCATACTGTATTGTTCCAGTGGTAATAAGAAGAGATTTATATATGAAGCTAAAATGGGAGATTTAGTCCACATATAAAACAGACCAGGACACACAACTTCTAACCAACGAGGGAGAAAAAAAAAATGTGACTATAAAAACATCCCTTACAAAATCTTCTATAGCTTCCTGTGGTGCTTTCGTGCTGACTAGAAAATTATCAGACAGATACTGATTGGCTTCCAGGGCCAGTGATTTCCAAGCACAACATGATGCATGCTGGGACCCTGGGCTCTAATACCACCACATTATTATTTTCTTCCATCCTCTCATTTGGGAATTCAAGAACATAAAACTTTACAAAATAAAGCAAGCCTTACAAAAGCAGAGCAATTGAGTGCACCTGTTGACTATTGTTTTTAATCCACAATAATCCTCTGGATTTTTTTTTTCCTTTTCTTTTTTTTTTCCCCACTTGATTCTTGTATGAGTTTTGTATTGCAGAGTGGCAGCATACCACAGGAAATTTAATCGAGCAACTATATTTTTGTGTTAGTAAATGGAAATCTGGGCATCTACTGTATCAGTGACCTTTTACCAACCCTAGCTCACAATGGCCAGGTGTATAGAAAAGTTAAAGATTTTATGTCGGAAGCTTAAAAAAAACAGTATTCCAGTTCCAATACTGGCTCCTTGGACAAAGAGGACAAAATTGAAAATTGGGCAAACTCCTTTCCTAATGTTTTTATGTCCCCTTCCCTAAATCAAATCAAATGAAAAATCTAGTTTTGACTATATGGCAAATTGCTTGTGTTTTTCTGGGTGGTAGATGGACTTTTCTTAGCTTGTCTGATCTACATTTTTCAACTTTGGTTTGATATATTTGTAACTTAATTTTCAAGGCTACAGTCCCAAAGGTGAACCTAGACTGTTGTCTTCAGGGTTAGCAGCAATGACATATCTAACATATTTCACAAAAACAAGGAGTCCCCTTCTCTACAGGATGTTCTTCTGGCAATTTTACATGCTTTATCTCTCTATATCTGCTCCTGAGTGCTTTGCTATATTTGGGTTCTCCATAGAAACAGAACCACACACACACACACACACACACACACACACACACAGAATTGATATATATATATATTATAAAGAATTAATGTGATTGTGGAGGCGAAGAAGTCCTATAATCTGCTGTCTACAAGCTGGAGATCCAGGGGAGTCACTGGTGTAGTTTTGTTTTGAATACAAGAGAATAATGCCTCTGCTCAAAAACAGTGAGGCAGAAAGAGTGAATTCTCTCTTACCCTACCTTTTGTTCTACTCAAGTCTTCAATGGATTGAATGACACCTACTTGCATTATGGGAAACAATCTGCTTTACTCATTCTACCAATTCAAATGTTACCCTAATCGAGAAATATCTACACAGACACACTCAGAAAATTGTTTTTACAAATACTGGGACACTTCATATCCCAATTTGACACATAAAATTAACCAACACAATTGAGTAGCTCTAGTTCTGAAACTCAAGAAAATATAAGAGTTAGAGGAGTGTTAATCAAGTCAGAATTTAACCTTTAAGCAAAGACTGAAAACTGTGCATTCCTTACAAAGAATGCCATTATCTCACTAATATTCATACCCCCAGCACACAGCACAATTCCTGACACATAGTAGTTACATAGCAAGTAACGTGCAAATGTTGAATTAATCATTCTGTGCTGTGGGAAATCCAAGTGAGCATTTGTTGTATTATTTTGTATTAACAAGGTAATCTGCATTACCTCTCTTATGCTGCAGCTCTCCAAAAACCAGCATCTACGTCAAACAGAAATTCTATATGGAATGCTACACAGAAGGAAACAAAGATACCAGCAATCTGTCCAATATTTATGTTTCATTTAGATATGTACAACACAAAATTTGTTTCACAATGAGCCTTCAGCAGATGTCTCCCTAAGCTAGACATGATCTCTTTCATTTCCTGCTTGCTAATTTGCTTATTAGTTTAATAGATAGCCAATATTACAGAATCATGGAGTTTCCTTTCCTTATTCTTCTCCTTTGGCAGGAAAACATATCTCTTATTAAGAGTGAATTCAGAGATGCAAAAAGACCACATTGCCCCCCAATCGTTTTCTGAGGTCTTACCAAGAAATAAAAGAAAATGAAACATTATCAAGGTGCAAGTTCACATCTATTATGTGGAATTGCTTTTTTGATAATCTCTAAAGAATAACCATATTTGCTGTGTTAATAGATAAATGCAGAAATAAGCTTTGGATTTACTTGGCTCCTGACTGGCTTTGTCAGCCTGTCAGAGCCTTGTGAGTTATCTACAGAAAGCCTTCCATCAAAGCTTTCTTGAGCACGAAGTCTAAGGAAGAGATCCCAAGGAATTGCAAAAGATAGAGAAGCAATACAAATGACCCAAACTGGCAAGATAAATCTTCCAAATGCTGCCCTCAGTACCTCTAAACTAGCTGTTGATTTCTTTACAGCTCAATTGGGAAGCCATGTGGTTAGCCTAGACCACAAAAGTTATATTATCAAGTACAGGGATCATATTTTCACAATATCTTTACTTGGTCTAAAAGTTAGACCATTTACTGGTACAAAATAATGCTTTGACTTGATCTGAGCAAGAAAATTAAAGAAAATTGCATATTTAAACATATTTACAAATTTTAAAATGTAAAGGCATATATATATATTTACGCAACTCATAATTCTAGCAGTGATCATCATTTGAATGTAAGATTTTTTTTAACTACAAAATGAAAGCTATCTCATACCTGTGAAAGCTCACCCTTTATTTCCAGTTCTCAAAGTGTCTATTGAAGAACTGTGATTATTTCCCGGTTCAGTTCTTCTACTTGAGCTCGTATGGCTATCAGGCTTACAACAGCGAACAAAAAAATTAAGCAAAAAATGCCAAAGTCAAAGAAAAGAAAATAAGATTTCAAATACTTGAATTAAAAAGCAAGCTTCCTAACTCACCATTGCTAAACTGCCCCAAATGCTTGTTCATAGGCTTAGCTGGTTGTTGATTACATGAGCATCAGTACCAAAGGGAAGCTGGGAGACCATAGTGGAAACAGAGACGCTATTGTCAGTAGGTTACTAATTTAATTGCTCAGTTAAAATTTGTGAAAAAGAAAACAAACAAAAGAAAATCTTGTATATGACCATCACAATGACTATCATTAAACCCAAGGAGACTGAAATTCTGCATGATAAAAATAACATGGACAACGAGCCTAAAGAACTACCAAGCTGAAAAACCCCAGACTTCAGGGGTCTCTTCTATTTTCTTCTCTCTTCTCATTAGGACTGTACCTATTCCAGGGCTTTATGAGTCTACACACAGAGGATTCCCAAATTTAAAGTTCAAGTCTAATCCCTGTCTTCTGTGCTCTAGATTTGTTTGTCATTCTGCTTTCTTATCATCTCCATTTTTATGTTTAATAGGAATCTTAGAATTATATGTTCAAAACAGACAACTTGATTGTTCAGCATTTGCAATAAGCGCTTTTTCCTAAACTTCCCAATTTTAGTTATTTTTACATCCACCTGGATCATAGAGCAAAAACTCAAAAATCATCCTTGATTCTTCTCTTGTAATGAAATTCATCAGGAAACACTAACAATTCTACCTCCTAACTAGGTCTCAAAGCTAGCATAACACAATCTTCACCATTACTATCCTAGACTGCTACAATAGCATTTTTCTCCTAGACTCCTTCAATATCCTCTAATTAGAACCCATTTTCTACCTTGCCCTCTAAAGTCCATTGACCACATAAAAGTTTTACAGATACTTTTCACTAGAAAGAGAGTTTTATGATCTTGACCACCAAGGGAGACTTACATCAACTAGCAGGTAACACTTGGTAATATAGGACCTCACCTCCATTATTGCCCTGTAACAGTCCAGATACCGAACTTAGTGGTATAGAATGCAAGAGTATGATTCACTTACAATAGATGTAATATGGAAAAGTGCAAAGTGCCTTTGTTTCCCTCCTTCCTCAGTCATCAATGGCTCTGCCTAGAATCATGTTCTTTTTCTTCATATGAACTGCTGCTACATGGCATTTGCCCCTGGTCCACTAGTTTCTAAACATGACCTGTGGCAGTCACGCTAAGCTATTGTTGAAATCTGAAGAGGTCCACAGTGCAAACAATTTGGAAGATCATCTGTGTTCATTCTCTGGGCCAGTTCTGTGTCCAGTGGCTTCTGCTTCCCTTAATCTCTCCTTGACTCTACTTTTATTCTATTGAAGAATTACATAACCTATATAAGTAAGTCATTGACTCAACAACAAATATTTCTGAGAAAATTGAATCCTAGGAGCGGTATTTAAAAGAGTTAGTGAAAATGTTTACCAGTGTTGTTTGCCTTGTGAAGTGTGAGTTTGTCAGGGCCAAATGGAGAAACACTGAAAATATATATGTAAATACAGAGTATATCTTTAACCCATGGTTCTCAAATTTTACTATGCTTCAGAACCACCATATTACGACACACATTGCTAGACCTCACACCCCGAGTCTATAACTTAGTAGTTCTAAGGTGGTCAGAAATTTTGCATTCCTAACAAGTTCTCAGGTGGTGTTGCTAAGTCTCAGAATTCTCACTTTGAGAACTCCTGTTCTAGTCTACACACCGGAAAGTGACTGCAAGTGAAATGAACTGTGTTGACTTCACCTGAACTCATTTCTCACTTCAGAGACCTCTTACAGAGAGTTTAATCTGTGTCACACTTGCAGCCCCTCTGCACCACAGGAAACTGATGGTCAACAGAAGCAACTCTGGACTCTGAAAAGAGAAAAATAAAAGGATGAGGAACCCTGCAAAAGAAGAATTTGTATACTTGACTCAAAGGCAGCATATCAAATTCACAGGACAACCTATTTTAGTTTACTTTAGTTATGTCAGCAATGATTTGAAGTCCTTATATCCAGGAATCTTCAGTCAACTAACCTAAAGTAGGTCTAGGTATCAGTAGTTTGTTTAATCCCCCAGGTGGTTTTAATGTAAAGCCATGATTGAGAACTATATAGTTTAATATTGTTTGATTTCCAATCTCTGCTGCACTTCTTCCTTTGGGAACATATTGTATGTACCAAATTAGTTATACACATATTATCTGAAATGCACAGAAGTCCCAGTCTAAGGAAGTAATTCTCAATCAGAGGTGATTTTGTCCCCAAGAGGGTATTTGGCAATTTAGAATATCTGGGTGTTTTTGTTTTTGTTTTTGTTTTGATTTTTGTTTTTTTGATAATTATAATTTGGAAGTACTACAGGAATCTAGTGGGTGGAGTCCAAGGATGCTGCTTACCACCATGCACATGAGAGTTTCCCTCAACAAAGAATTATTTAATCCAAAATATTCATAGTGCTAAAGTGGAGAAACCCAGGTCTAGGCATGAGGTATAGGGTCTTTATGTTTCACCTAGGATTTTATTTAGCAGTATGTAAAGCATCAGCAAATTCTGATGGAAACAATTCTGGGTCTTTTGATTCATGATAGGGAGAGGGGGAAGGAAACTCAGATCAGCCCAAATGAAAGTTAGATAGCTTAAACAAATAAAAAAATTTCAAAATATCATCTTTCTCATGATTCTGCCTACAACCAAGTCCTGAATGTGCAACATTAATACATGCTTAAATGTTTCACTTAATTCCTGGTTTTCTATAATTTTTAAACTTAATTTTTAAGTTCTCTTTGATGAAACAATTGTAGCATTTAATGGGAAAACGTTATTGGTTATAAAACCATGTAGCATTACACTCTAGGGAAATTGGAAAAGCGTGACATAGTTTAAAAAGGTCAAAATAGTTTACAATCTATTTATGGCACACTGTTTGGGATTAAGAATGTCATTTCTCAATCATTTGGTTCAGTTGACGTGTAAAGACATAATTTAAAAAACAGAAGCCTTATTTGGGTTTTATTTTATTGATATTCGTCATTGATTCTTCCATCACTGTTTCTCATCAGGCTGTTCCTGCTAATTACTGCTGGCACAAAACCCATTCTATGTTTTCTCTCCAGATTGGATTGTTTCTTTCCAAAATTTAGAAGGAAGGGTCTATCCAAAGTAATAATGCATTTTATTACTCTTCTGCTTATTTTTTAATTACCACTGACACTGAAAGCATTTTGTTATTCCTATTGCTTTTACATCAATAAAATTAAATTAGAAAATAAAGTCAAGTGGGAGCTGATTTTTTTTTTTTTTTTTTTTTTTTGAGTTGGAGTCTCACTCTGTCACCCAGACTGGAGTGCAGTGGCACGCTCCCAGACACCCAGCCTCGACCTGCTGGGCTCTGGCAATCCTTTCACCAGCCTTCCAAGTAGCTGCAACTACAGGTGTGTGCTACCATGCCCTGCTAATTTTTTGATTTATTGTAGAGATGAGGTCTCGCCAAGTTGCCCAGGCGGGTCTCAAACCCGCAGGCTCAAGCAATCCACTCACCTCAGCCTCCCAAAGCGTGGGATTACAGACTGAGTCACTGAGCCCGGCTTTGGGAGCTGGTTTTAAAGAGACAATAGGGAAACAGTTGATATCATGTTCACCAAATTAGGCTAGGAAGAAAATGTTTCCCATTCGAACAATATTGAGTGCAGTAAATATAAGAATGTGAAGCTGCAAGTTCCCCACATACACATACTCTCTACTGTCTACTTGAAAATAAAGAGCCCTGACAATGTTGTTGCAAAATAATCAGATATTTTCACAAAGCAAATAGTTGAGGAACGGAGAGGAGAGAGAAAAACAAGAACTAATATTTACTGAGTAGCTACTAGACAAATGCAAGGTACACATAACATGTGAAATCTCCTTTGAGGAAAAACAACAGTATGAATACTGACAAGGCAAAAATATAGGTCAAAGGAGATCAATTATAAACTTCCAACTCTGCCTTGGTGCTGATAGGTCACTAACAAGGCAGAGTATCTGATCTTTGTAATATCTTTACAGTTCATAAATTTTAAATCTCTTTCCATCTCATAATTACCACATGAGCTGAGCAAGAAGGACATTATTTTTCTAATTCTAGGGATGAGAAGATTGAGACCCATTGGTATTGAGCAACAATCTCAGGATCAACCAACTAGTAAGTTACAGAATACGGAAATAGAAAATATCTGTGTTCTACCACACCATGCTGCCTTTGCAAACACTGTCATGGCCTGAATTAATATTGCTACATTGTGCCTTTATGTAGAAAGAGTTCTACGGTTATTACTTAAATCTGGCTCTCAATAACAACAACAACAAAATAACTAGCTATCAAATGTGCTACTCATTTAAAGAATTGGGCAGGGAGTAATAATATTTATTTACACTGGAGTTTGATTTGACATGGATTTACCTGCATTATAGGAGGTTTATCCGTGTCCTGCCTTACTTTTTTCCATTTCTCTATATCATTCCTCTTTTCTCAGGCCCCTGCCTTTTTCTTCTTGCCTTGTTCCCTTCCTTACCCTATTTTCCCTTTCTCAGTATTATGTGGTAAGGATGAGAGTATGAATTGGCATAATATTTTTATTTGAGAAGGCAGAATATTTACTAGCATGTCAAGGGTCTTAAAATGGTTATATTCTTAGATGTAGAAATCCACTCCATATAATGTATCCCCAGGGAGTGATTATAACTGGATGGAAAAACAGGACTCCTGTGTCAGTTTTCTAGAAAGCCCAGAGGCAGCAGGTACCAATGACTCCCTTGTTACACAGAGAGGGGCTGAACCACCCAGGCAGAACTGAAAAAAGGGATATTGGAGAATTGCTTATATGACCCTTACCTACAAAATAAGTCAGAAAGGCTGTGAGCAGAGATGGAGACTGGCAAAAGATTCCATCTAAAGCATGTTGTCAGTAGGTTATGGCTTTTCCCTTCCCTATTGCCATCATGAAAGAGAAAAGGGTGAACATTAAAGGATACGTTTGGAGAGCTTGAGGGTGGGAGCTCAAGCAGAACAGACTGTTTTCTAACTCCATCTGAAATAATGTTTCTAAAGAGAGGGACTGGGTAAAAGTTAACCAACCCCTTTTGCTTGCTGTCAGCCTGGAGCCAGCTGCAAGTCAATGTAAAATTTCCAATTATTACACTCTACTGGACACATTTATTGCTATTAGTATGAGTCTCTTCTTTGCGATTATAAATGACTAGGTGCTTTGTTGTTATCTGAGAGTGAAGGGATTATCTCTACAAACTGACCCAGATTTAAACTGGTAGTAATTTAAGTTTTCTCACCATCCTCTCCTGCTTTTTCTACATTGTCTGTATATACTTGCTTCATAAATAAAAGAAACAGAAAGAAATTAAGAAAAGATCAGTATGATGTCAAACTAAAGAAAATATCAACCTGGAGAAAAGGTTTTAGTTATGTGTTACACAATATTTTGCTTTTCAAAATCTGTTTTATTAGCTTGACAGCTAATATAAGTGTTTAAAACAGATACTCATCAAATTTGCTAATTGCATATAGGTGGAAGGGATTGTGAAGCAAACAACTACATCACATTAAATCTATGAGGTCAATGTTATTGCTGACATTTTACAGATGAGAAAACTGCATTGCATTAAGCCACTGTGTGCCCAAATTCATGTAGCCACTAAGCAACAGAGTCAAAATTCCAAATCTTTTCCAAACTGGCTTTGAATTCACATATTAGGTAAAGACTAGAGATAGCTGATTTTGATGATCTTATTCTAAATCAAACATGTTGTTGGCCTTTCATTCTATTAAATTAAAAGCAAAAACAAGGAAACTCACTTCTGTTAAAGAAATAAAACATGGCTAAAAAGGAAATGCTAACCTTGCTCTGTTTATACTTTGCCTAATTCTTTCAAACAGCTCATCTAAGTCTCTAAGGACAGAAATTTCTATGAAAGTAAACAAATAACATATAAGGAAGAGAATAAAGATTATGAAATCAAAAGGTACAAAAAGAATGACTGAAGTTTTGTCAATTTTATGTGTCTGTGAAATTTAATCATGTGAGAACAGTAGCTATGCTGTTTCTCTAATTTGATGTACATGCACTATTTCCCAGGTTCATGAAAGGTATAGATTTTTGACAAACCTTTTATTGAACAGAAGCTGCCAAAAAAGAATTGAAAATCATTTTTACTGCACACAATTAATTTGCGAATGTGGAGTTATTTGAAACCTCTAATATATTCATGAGACCTCTAATGACCACCCCAAAGGCAAACTTCAATTTGAAGTCAAATCCTTTATTTACCAGACCACTTAAATTAAATTGAAAAGAACATAGTCTTTTAAGCAATAGTCCCTCACATAGGTTTGATAGTCTCAGAATATTATGGTCTCAGAGAGAGAATACACAGATGGGGAAGAAAAATGCAAAATTCATTCCTAATCCGAAATATGAAGATGAATCTTTTCCTACTGAGTAATGAGGCTGGGTTGAGGGGTTAGCACCCTTCTTCTCTGTAAGAAACAACACTTTGTTAAGAAGTTGTTACTATCCCAAAATAAAGTGAGATGACAGATGTGTAAATCTAGCATGTGGGTCGAGAGAACAGTCACAGAATTATTTGCAAAATGCTGCCTAAGATTAGCACATGTATTTTTTTCAACAAGTATGTACCACTGACAGCAGTGTAAAAAGAGTTAATATATATTTTTTTCTAGCTTGGCACTTGAAATCTAAGTTTTTATACTTGTCTTCCATAGAACTAGTTTCTATGGAAGATAGAGGATACATAGTTTCTTCATTTCACAATGATAACATAGTTCAATGTCTATTTACTATCCATCAATGGGAATGTAGTGGGTTGAGATCATGTTTTGGACATTGTTTTAAGCTACTCTTCTCTCATTTAGTAGTCTTAGGGGTAAACTATTTGAAATCAGTTTCTTCCATCCAGACAGTCCTCTTCTACTAGTAGAATATCAGTTGTATACTTGTAACTATAAGTAACTGAAGACATAATTCAAAGATATTTAAACACTAAGAAAATGCATTGGATTATTGAACTCAAAGTTCAGTTGCAGGGTGACCTAAGTTTAGCATATTCTAGAGCTATCTGTTCAATTACTCTGATACTGTTGGCTGCACCATCCTCTGGGTTGAACCATTGGTCTGGGTTGGTCCTCAGAGTGACTGATGTTAGCAGCAGTTCTAGCTCTATTACTCGTTATTGTTTCCAGAGGCAGAAAGAGCACTTTGTCCACTTTTTACAGTGGCGTGCCATGAACCACTGGCTTAGCCCTTAGTTGGTATGCCATCCTCTGCTTCAAAAGTGAGTAAGATTAACATTAACATTAAATCAAGCAAGTCCATCCCTAGTACTTAGAACAGCT
Organism: Cephalopachus bancanus; assembly: GCA_027257055.1. Taxonomy (NCBI): domain Eukaryota; kingdom Metazoa; phylum Chordata; class Mammalia; order Primates; family Tarsiidae; genus Cephalopachus; species Cephalopachus bancanus. The sequence continues at coordinate 5,462,345 of JAPVLO010000024.1, read as the reverse complement.
CACATAGATTGTGCTAGGAGAGTTGTAGATACTGGAAGAGATCATAAACCTTTAAGAAAGAGGAAAGAAAAATGGGGTTATTTGTAGACAGTCAAAAATGCCCTATTAGCCCTTCGTTTTCCTTAAATAAAAAGTAAAAAAGTAAAAATCTGAGCAACTTGGAGAATATTTTCTATCCCAAAGTAAAGAAAGTATTCAAGTGTTTTGTTTCCAAAGTTCTTTGTGCTTCTGGAGAATGGCGTATATATTGTTAAATACATGGTTTGGCACAATCATGTTATCTTTGTCAAAAACAGGAAAACATATATAAAACATGCAATGTTAAATGTTCCTTTTATTCTTAGAAAACACATATATATGTATATTTATGTATGTATAGAAAGCACATATTTGAATAATTAAACATATGCAGTTTGTCATTGTGGGAAAATAAATTTTAGTGAAAATTAAGGCCAGACTGAAATATCTTACAACACCAGGTAGGCAATCCATTATTTTTGGACCAACGTTTCAAAGGCGCACTATGGTTTAACAATGTAGATTTTAGGTTGCATGCTCCTTATTAAAATAGCAAATACATCATGTTTTTCTGACCAAGGAGCTAAATTTAAGATGATAAGTGACAGCCGATTTAAATACTGTGTGGCAATGTGTGTGCAAGTGGTAGAAAATGAAGGATGATTCTTGAAAAAAAAAAACAAAACTTGATTTTATTTGCTGAGGATGGAGACATAAAGCATAAAACGTATGCTAAAAATGTGGAAATCTCTTTCTAACATTCATTTTATAGTACCAGAAAGATAGACATACAGCCTTCTTGAGCTGCAAAATTCTTTTTATAGGGTCCAACTACTACTGATAGACTATGTCAGGGTCATCTCAAGCTAGAGCACAATTCAGGGGTAGATTACCAGCCTTAAGAGGCATGTTGAAAAACTTTGCATTTAAAACATGTCTTCAAATACTTTATTTAATTTCATTGTATTGACATTTTAAAACAAATCAAACTTAAAACATAAAATTTATTTAAATATGTGTGTCTGCAAATTATGAGATAAAATGAAGTAAATAATCAGTGCAATCAGAGTCAAGGATTAGAAAAAAACTACCGGTTTCAGTATAGCATGAACAGAATGGTTGGGCTTTCCATCTACCACCTGTAGGTCTAAAAGATTAACAAGCACCATTGCACCTGTCAGATTCCCAGTTGTCCATTGCATTCTTATGGCACTTTATATGGTAGAGGAATTTCTGAAAATAGTTCAGAGAAGAATTATTAAGTAAATTAAACCACTATCTTATTGACTATCATTATACATTTTGAAATGCGTTCATTAAGGGGAACAAAAAGTTTTAGCTTCATTAATTAATAAGAACTATACACACAGTTAATCAAAAGACTTCCTAAAATTACATATTAAAGAAAATATAAGACTGAGGTGAGTGGAATGCCTGAGCCCGCAGGTTCGAGACCCGCCTGGGCAACTTGGTGAGACCTCATCTCTACAATAAATCAAAAATCAGCCAGGCATGGTAGCACGTGTCTGTAATTCCAGCTACTTGGAAGGCTGAGGTGGAAGGATTGCCGGAGCCCAGCAGGTCAAGCAAGTGCTATTCTAGACCATAATGTATTAAGCCAAAAAATACATTTTCTGATCAGATATTCATAAGACAAAAATGTGTCTAGTAAATTTCCCAGACCTTTATATTTGGTCTACAACTATTATAAAGGAAATACCATTCATAAGAATCTCAGAACATTAAATACATGTTATATTTTTAAACGTTTTTTTCTATAAATAAATTTAAGCTGTGTTTTGAAGCCCAGATAAAAGAAAGTGGATCTTTTTCAATTTAAGATCAACCTATCTCCTTTGTTCCCAGAGAACAGAATTGAAGTTTTGAGGAGCTCACCTGGTATGAAGACATCCAAGAGGAAACATCCGTTTCTTCTCATCTAGTCTTGTGGAATCTGTTGAGATTACCTAGTTCTCATCAGGGCTTTTGCCCTTGGACCATGTTGCGCTCAAGACCTCCTCCTCAATTTCTGTCAAGTTTCTTTAGCTCTCCATGACAAGTATGAGGCATTCTTGATTGTGTGGAAACATTCTCTACCACATATGCTGTAAAACAACAATAACAACAACAACAAAACTTGCATAGCTTCCTCAAGCTCATCCATATGATAATCTTTTTTAGTACTTTTAATTATATAAAAACATGTATAACATAAAATTTTACCATTTTAACCATGTTTAAGTATATAATTGGCATTAAGTACATTCACATTGTTGTGCAACCATTACCTCCTTTCATCTTCAGAACTTTTTCATTATTCCAAACTGAAGTTCCATCCCCATTAAACAAAATTTTCAGTTATGTCCTCTCCCAATTCCCTAGTAACCACTATTCTACTTTCTGTTTACATTAAAGACAATTATTATTATTATTATTATTATTATTATTATTGAGTTGGAGTCTCACTCTGTCACCCAGACTGCAGTGCAGTGGCTGCTGCAGCCTCGACCTGCTAGGCTCCGGCGATCCTTCCGCCTCAGCCTTCCAAGTCGGTGGAATTACAGGCGCGCATTACCACGCCCGGCTAATTTTTTGATGTATTGTAGAGATGAGGTCTCGCCAAGTTGCCCAGGCGGGTCTTGAACCTGCGGGCTCAGGCAATTCACTCACCTCAGCCTCCCAAAGCGCGGGACTACAGGCTGAGCCACCGAGCATGGCTGACAATTCTCAATGCTATCTCATAGTATTGGTGGGTTACTAAATCCTGGTTTGCCTGGGACGGTCCTGATTGACATCTATTATCCCGATATTTCATCAGATTTAACACTTGATTGGACCATTTTCACCCTTAAAAACATCCTGATTTTGATGATTACATGATATAGTCATCCCAATAAGGTTGTGTTTGGCTTGTGGGTTCCCACTCATGTAAGGAAGCCACATACCCCTTCTAGTCTCAGGTGTCCACACTTCTTTAGGGCTTCTATGTCGCCAAAGAAAATAGTGGTAAGAAACATGGATGAAACAGAAGATTGGGAATCCTCTCATATAAATTATTTCCTGTTACACTCTTATGCCTCTCCCAGTCATTAGAGTCTTTATTTAATCTGAAGGCGGGTAGCCTTCTCTCTAGCTTTTCATGTAGATATCTTATGGTTCTGTGTTTGAGGCTTTTGAAATTCAAATGTTTATTTCTGCCATGAGCTGCAAAATACATATTTTGAAACTCAAAAGCCAAAAACTGACTTTTTTCTTCCTGCAGTACAGCCTATGTCCTGAGGCAATAGTTACCAGAGTCTAGCTGCTCACATGTAGAAATGATCATAACAGGAAATACTAGAAAAAAAAATGTAATTTGTATATCAAAATGTCACTTCACACATATAAAAATGTATTATTGCCACAATTTTCTGGAGAGATTAAACCTGTATATGGTATTTGTTTATTATGTATGAACTGTTGGTGGCTGTCATTACTCATGGGGTGTTCTCCATGGAAAAGAATGAAGTTTACATTAGGAAGTAGACACAGGCAACTATTGCTGATAGACTATGTCAAGGTTATCTCAAACTAGAGGACAATTCAGGGGCAGATTACCAGCTCTTAACAGAGGCCATGTCAGAAGGTAAGGTTTGGAGATCAAGAAGAATTGCACATTAGAATCTAGCTACTCAGTCTAAGCTAGGGACACATTACTAAATTAAAGTGAAGAAGCAGGTTCAAGAAAGTTAAGGAAGTACAAAATGGAGTAGAATAGAAATGGAAGATAAAATTTGAAAGAAAAGCAGTTGAAAGGGGTGTTAGGGAGTTGGGGGAAAGGATGAAAGACTTGAGAGGAAGAAAGGGAGAGGACAGAGTGATGGTGACAAAAATTCTGCCTTGTCTATTACAAAGTAGAAACTCATAAATCTAGAGCAATGGATTTTACTGAAGCCAGCGTCATTTCCAGGACAGTTTTTCCTGTTATTGACAAATAGATTAGAGAAACAATAGGTACCTGACTGCACTTGGTGATTTTCCTGATCTATTGGGCTTGACTGTGAGGTCAGCTCCTGCCTGACTTTTCACTACCACCCAGTGCCTCACACACACACGGTTCCATATGATTTAAAAAAAAAATTTTAATGGGTTCAGTGGCTCACGTCTGTAATCTCAGCCCTTTTTGAAGACCGAGGCAGAATGACTGCGTGAGGCCAGGAGTTTAAAACTGGTCTTGGCAACTTAGCAAGACCCTGTCTCTATAAAAAATAAAAAAATTAGTCGAGCATGATGGCCCATACCTGTAGGTCCAGCTACTTGGAAAACTGAAGCAAGAGAATCAATGAAGCCCAGGAGTTTGAGATTACAGTGAGCTATGATTATATCACTGTATACCAGCCTGAGCAACAGAGTGAGACTTTATCTCTATCAAATAAATTTAAAATTTTTAATGTTATAAAGCAGTCATTCGTATAAGTCACTTTTCTTTTTTCCTTTCTTTTTTATTTTTTTGTTTGCTTCTTCACTGAACGTTTTACTTTTAATTTGAGATCCTATCACCTTACATTAAAGTACTTGGCTTATTTTACCCGTGTTTGTGCTCTCTATTATGTTAAAAAGAATCTCCCAGAAATGCAAATTAGTCTATTTAGCTGATATTCCATTCCAGAATCCAAAGGGCAGAAGTGTTCATCTTATATTGGAAATTGCTTAACTCGCTGCAAGAAGACATTTGCAGAAAACCATTAGGAGCATAATGAATAAGTTGAGCCTTTAATAAGAGAAAAAATATTCCAAACCTTACTTTATTTAGTCATATTCTGTATATCTAGATTTGTGCTGTTTCTTGAAAACCTATAAATCTGGCTGTCTGCCCACCCAGTAACCTGCAAATATGACTACAAAAATGCTTTACAAATTCTACCATGTGAGGTGTGTGAGATGGTCTTTTCTCCAATTATATTATTTGTCACATGAAACACTGTTAACACTGTTAAATAAGCTTTATAGCATGTCAGTTTTCCCTTCCCTAGAAAGATCTCATTTCTGAGTGGGTAGGGAAGATTTTAACATGAGGTATTTATGTCTCATCCTCCTTCCTTTCAAGATGAGGTGCTAACTTGCCCTTCACTGACATACCCAGGGTTGAAATCATAGCCATGTTCCATACATGAGAAAGACATTTATAGAGGATGACAAATTTACTTTTAAGATGGCATCTTCTACTCACAGTGACATAGTTTTAGAAATGAGACTTAGAGAAATAAATTAAGCATTTAATGTAAATAATGTAAATTATTTGACCCTTTCTCACCCAAACAATCAAGGTTTGATTATTTTTATATTAATTTTCTCTCTTTTCAGTTAAAAATACTGAAAGAAAACGATCTACTGGAAATATTTAGAAAATTAGATCTTGATAGAAACAGATAATTATAGTATTTTACTGAAACTTACATTTTTCTACTATAGCATAAAATGAGTGTCATCAGGAACATTAAAGTGCTGAAAGATGTGCACAAATTATTTCTAAGAACACTAAGGATTACTTGGAAATGACAAAAAGAAAAAAAAGCACTAGAAGCATTTAGTGAAATAATTCTACCACTGCTGTCTTCTATTACACACACACACACACACACACACACACACACACACACACACACTCCTAATACCACACTCCTGAGTCCTGTATAATTTGTTACCAATTGCACACTCAACATTTTGATGATATAAAAGAGGTTAGTCTGGCTATTCTCCTCTCTGCCTCTAAAATATGCCATGCACACTGTACCCTCTATCTTTTATACATGTTTATTATGACCTAGAACACAAAGACACTAAGATTATGCTGGTAAAAGTGCTATGCAGAAAGTATTGCAGGTAAGGGAGATAGGGAGTATAGGGGTAGGAGTGTGGGCATATGTTGCATTTTCTGGCAGGGCAATGGGAAATTTCTTATGAGCGAGGGGCTTGGGAAATGACCCAAAGGAGCCACATCAAGGGAGTAAGACAGAGTCCCTAATAAAGACAACATGCCTGGCATATGCACAGAATAGCAAACACATCAGTGTCGCTAGAGCAAACAATCAAGAAAGAAAGAATAGACTAGCATAAGGTTAGTGGTGGGAGTAAGGGACAAGTTGTGTATAGCCTTATTGATAGTAGCAAGGATTTCTTTACTTAGTCTAGGAAAATATGGGAAGATGCTGAGCAGAAGAGTAACTGAATCTGACAAGTTCTTTCTCACATTTTGACTGGACCACACTGGCTGCTGAAGAGAGTAAAAGCAAAATGAGGGATACCAGTTAAGAAGTTATGTAACACAGGCAAGAGATGAAGGAGGCTTTGACCAAGGTGACGTCAATGGAGGTGGTGAGAAAGTAGATTGTTAAGCTTGTTTGGGATGTTATTCCTTTTCATTCTTGAGGGCCAGCCCAGCTCCACTATCAATGAGGTTTGGAGCAATGACTACAATTTTTCAATATATAAAAGTACTCTTAAACTTAAGACATTCCAAACTATCTCCTAATCTCCTCTCCCCCAAGAAAGTATTGTTCTTCATAGTCTACATAGTCTTCATACACTATGAACTCAGTGGCTAATAAACAGCAGAAATTTATTTTTCACAGTTCTGGAGGCTGGGAAGTCCAAGTTCATAGCATGGACAGATTCAGTGTAGATGAGGGTCCATTTCCTAGATGATCATCTTTTGTATACAACAAAAACCACATGGTAGAAGGAGCAAGGAATCTCTTGCAGGCCTCATTTATAAGGTAAATCCCATTCATAAGAACTCTACCCTCATGATCTAATTGCCTCCCACAGATTCCCCCTCTCAATACTATCATCTTGAGGGTTAGGATTTAAAAACAAGAATTTGGAGTGGGTTTATGAAAACACTCAGAATATAGAATAGCTGTAGTCTGATTGCCTTTTGAAAAAAAAAGAGGTGATGGTTTATTGGATTTGGGATGCAAGAGAAAGAGAACCATCAAGGTTGATCTTCAAGGTCTGGGTCCTGGAAAAAACAGAATGGAGTTGTCATCAACCTAGATGGAAAGACTATGAAGAAAAACACTTTCTTAAAGAGAGGAAATTAGGAGATAGTTTGAGACATGTTAAGTTTGAGATGACTTTTATATATCTAAAAATTGGAATAATTGTTACAAACCTCATTAATAAATGGAGCTGGGATGGCCCTCAAGAATGTAGAGGACTTGGGGGGAGGATCAGTTTAATTAGACAACCTTTACATTTAGAAGGGACTTGTGTAATGCAAAGATATCTCTCTCTTCACCACTTCCTTTTCCTTATTTAATTTTTTATTTTAAATATGTGGGGTACAATTAAGAGTTGGGTATACAGATGATAATTATGCAGGTACCCTTGTTGATGAGGTGTGCTCCCCCATCCTCTGGCAGTTACCCACTCCTGCCAATCTTGCCACCGCCCTCCCCTGGCAGTTTCCCACTACTGCCAATCCCTTTCTTATAGTATTATGATAGTTGTTCAAGGTCTGCTTATGAGTGAGAACGTGTGATACTTGGTTCTTTGTTTCTATGATAGATCCCTCAGTATTATAGCCTCTAAGTCCATCAAAGTAGCTGTGAAGTTTATAGCTTTGTCCTTCTTTATTGCTGTGTAATATTCCATTGTGTATATGTACCATATTTTTTTCAGTCCTCTTTTGATGGGCAGCACGATTGGTTCCATGTTTTTGCCATTGTGAATAATACTGCAATAAACATGCATGTGCAGGTATCTTTTTCACAGCATGATTTGAGATCCTCCAGGTATATTCCAAGTAGAGAGATTGAGGGGTCATATGGGAGGCTGATTTTTAGATCTTTTAGAAATCACCACACTGTTTTCCACAGAGGCTGTGCTAGTTTACAGTCCCTACAACAGTGTAGAAGTGTTCCCTTTTCCCCATATCCTCTCCAGCGTCTGTTGTTTTTTGTTATTAATGATTGCCATCCAGACTGGAGTTACATAGTAACTCAGTGTGGTTTTAATTTTCATGTCTTTGATGATTAGTGAGGCTGAGTATTTTTTCATGTATCTGTTGGTTGCTCGTATGTCTTCTTTTGAGAAGTGTCTATTAAAATATTTTGCCCACTTTGTATTTGGGCTGTTTGTTTTTTTCTTTTTGGCATGTTTGAGTTTCTTGCAGATCCTAGATGTTAGGACTTTGTCAGATACACAGTTGGAAAATATTTTTCCCAGTCTGTGGGTTCTCTCTCAGCTGTCACAGAAGCTTGTCAGTTTGATGAGGTCCCACTTGTCTATCTTATTGCTTATGGCATGGGCACTTGGGGTTTTGATCAGGAATTGGTTGCCAGTTCCAATTTCCATATAGTTTGAGGTTTTACGTTTAGGTCTTTCATCCATTTAGAGTTGATTTTTGTGTATGATGATGGGTAGGAGTCTTGTTTTAATCTTCTGCATGTGGTCAGCCAATTGTTCCACCATCATTTACTGAATAGGTTCTCCTCTCCCCAGTGGCTGTTGGTGGACACTTTGTCAAAGATGAGTTGGTTGAGAAATTGAGGTTTTTTTCTGGAATCTCTGTCCTGTTCTATTGATCTGTATGCCTGTTCTTGTACCAATACCATACTGTTTTGATTATTGTAGCTTTATAATAGAGCTCAAAATCTGGAGCGTGATGTCTCCCATCCCATTTTGTTTTTTGTTTGTTTTTGTTTGGCTAAGGTTATTTTAGCTATTTGTGGTCATTTATGTTTCCAGATGAATTCCTGTATTGTCATTTCCAGGTATGAGAAGAATGCTGCTGGCAATTTAATGAGTATTTCATTAAATCTGTAGATTGCCTTGGGTAGGATGAAAATCTTAACAATGTTGATTCTTCCAATCCATGAGTATGGACTATTTTTCCATTTGTTTGTGTCATTGTTGATTTCTTTAAGAAGTCTTTTTGTAGTTTTCGTTGAAAAGGTCTTTGACTTCTTTGGTTAGGAAAATGCCAAGGTCTTTCTTTCTTTCTTTCTTTCTTTCTTTCTTTCTTGCTTTCTTTTTTTTTTTTTTTTTTTTGTGGCTATTGCTAATGGAACTGTGCTTTTTATTTGAGTTTCTGTTTGTTTATTGTTAATGTACAGGATGCAACTGACTTTTGCACATTTACTTTATACCCTTCCCAAAGTCCTTGATTAGTGCAAGGAGGTTTTTGACAGATTCCTTCAGGTTTTCGAACTATAGAATTATGTCCTTTACAAAGAGGGATAACTTACCTTCCACTTTTCCTATTTGGATAACCTTGACTTCCTTCTCTTGTCTCATTGCTCTAGCTAGGACTTCCAATACTATGTTGAACAGGAGGGGTGAGAGTGGGCATCCTTGTTTTGTTCTGGTTTTCAGGAGAAATAGTTCCAATTTCTCTCTGTTTAGCAGTATGTTGGCTGTGGGTTTCTCATAGATGGCTCTTACTATTTTCAGGTATGTTGCATCTATGCCTAGATGTTTGAGGGTTTTTATCAAGAAGGGGTGCTGGATTTCATCAAAAGTTTTTTCTGCGTCTTTGATATAATCATGTGGTTTTTGTCTTTACATTCGTTAATGCAATTGTGTTTATTGTCCTGCAGATGTTGAACCAGCCCTGCAACCCAGGGATGAAGCCTACTTGGTCATGGTGGATGGTTTTTGAGCTGCGTTGTTGGATCTGGTTTGCTAGCATCTTGTTGAGAATTTTAGCATCTATGTTCATCAAGAATATTGGCCTGTAGTTCTCTTTCTTTGTTGGATCTTTACCTGGTCTGGTTATCAATGAGATGTTAACTTCATAAAATGATTTGGGGAGAGTTCCTTCTTCCTTGATTGCCTGGAATACTTTCAATTAATTGGTATCATCTCCTCCTTGTATGTTTTGTAGAATTCTGCTGGAAAGCCATCTGGTTCAGGCTCTTTTTTTGCAGGAGTTTCTTATGGCATAGTCGATTTCCTGAGTTGTTATTTGTCCATTTAGTGTCTCGATTTCTTCTTGTTTCAACTTGGGGAGGTTGTGTGATGTCAGAAAGTCCTCCATTTCATTTAGGTTTTTGAGTTGGTTTCCATACAGATGTATGTAGTAATCTCTGATCTTTTGTATTTCTTCAGGGTCAGTTGTGACTTCATCTTTTGCATTTCTGATTGTGTTTATTTGGGCTTTTTCACTCTTTTTCTTGGCCAGTCAAGCTAGCAGTCCATCAATCTTGTTTACCCTTTAAAAAAAAAACAAACAGTTTTTGGTTTCTTTTTTTTTTTTTGTATTATAATTTTGTCTTTTATGTCCTGAATTTGAGCTTTTATTTTGGTGATCTGGATTTTTCTGCCGAAGTTAGGAGGATTTTTGTGGTCTTGCTTTTTCAGCTTCTTTAGGAGATTTGTTAGACTATTAACTTGTGATCTTTCCATTTTCTTCATGTGTTTTCACTAAGATATGAATTTCCCTTTTAGTACTGCTTTCATGGCATCCCCAAGATTTTGGTAAAAGGTTTCTTCATTTTCATTTGTTTCCAAGTGTCTTTTAATCTCTGTTTTGATTTTTGCGTTGATGCAGGAGTTGTTTAGCATCATGCTGTTTAGTGTCCATGTCATTGTGGGTTTTAGAAAAACTTTGTTGGTGTTGATATTTATTTTTTTTCCACTGTGGTCTGAAACAATACATGGCAGTATTTCAATCTTTTGGAATTTGGTTATGCTTAATTTATTACCGAGGATGGGGTCAATCTTCGAGTATGTGGTGTTGAATAGAATGTATATTCCATGTTCATTGGGTGGAGTGTTCTTTTTTTTTTTTTTTTGAGTTGGAGTCTCACTCTGTCACCCAGACTGGAGTGCAGTGGCCGCTCCTGGCCACCGCAGCCTCCACCTGCTGGGCTCCAGCGATCCTTCCGCCTCAGCCTTCCAAGTGGCTGGAACTACAGGCGCACGCTACCACACCCGGCTAGTTTTTGGGTTTTTTTTTTTATTGATTGTGGAGATGAGTTCTCACCAAGTTGCCCAGGCAGGTCTCAAACCCACGGGCTCAGGCAATCCACTCACCTTAGCCTCCCAAAGGTGTGGGATTACAGGCTGAGCCACCGAGCCCGGCTGGTGGAGTGTTCTTTAGTTGTCGATTAGGTCCATTAGGTTAAGCACCATGTTGAGGTTCTGGATCTCTTTGTTGACTTTTTGTCTTGACGATCTGTTTAGGGTTGTTAGTGGGGTGTTGAAGTCCCCAGCTATGATAGTGTTAGAGTCAATATCTTTTTTTTAGTTTACGTAGAAGCTGCTTTATGAAAGTTGGTGCTCCTTTGCAGGATGCATATATGTTTAGATTGGATATGTGTTGCTGATGGATTGAATCTTTTATCATTATGTAGTGACCTTCTGTATCTTTTTTAATTTTTGATATCTTAAAGGGTATTTTGTTTGATATAAGATCATGACTCCTGCTTTCTTTTGTGTTCTGTTCACCTGAAATTTTGTTTCCTATCCTCTTACTTTGACTCTGTGTGTGTCCTTTCTGGTGAGATGAGTCTCTTGGAGACAATATATTGTTGCCTCATAATATTTTATCCAGTTTACCATTCTATGTCTTTTCAGTGGTGCATTTAGTCCATTTACATTCAGACTAATTATTGAGATGTGATAATTCATCTTTGTCATGAGGTTCTTATAGAGTTTGTTGTTGCTGTTGTTTTTTTTTTTTTTGTATTTCTTTTGATTTTGGGGTTGATTCATATGTGTTTTCAATCTTTTTCCTGCATTCTTGTGAAGGGTGTTGTCGTTCTTTTTTCCTTTCTTCTGTTTTTAATGCTTTCTTAAGTGTTTCTTGGTAAAGCTAGTCTGAAGGCAATGCAAACTCTTAGGGATTGAATATCTGGGAAGGATTTTAATTCTCCATCCCTGATGAAACTTAGCTTAGCTGGGTAGGTAATTCTTGGTTCAAATTCTTTATCTTTGAAGATTGGATGTCAAGCTCTTCTAGCCTCAGGTATTTCCATAGATCACTCTGCTGCTATTCTAATTGGTCTTCCCTGGTAGGTAGTCTGACCTTTCTCTCTTGCTGCTTTTAGGATTTTTCCTCTTATGCCTATGTTTTGTAGGTGTGTTACTATGTGTCTACGAGTTGGTCTTCTCATTTGTTGTCTTGCAGGGGTTCTCTGTATCTCTTGTGTTTGAATGGCCACATCACTGATGATGAGGGAAGTTTTCTTGGATAATTTCATGGGTTGTTTGTTCCAGGATGATCTCTGTCTCTCTATCTGCCTCAGGGATTCCAATTAATCTTAGGTTCAGCTTCTTGAAATAATCACTCATCTCTTGATGGTATTGTTCTGTCTTTTTAAGCTTCTTTTCTATATTTATAACAGCTTGGGTTAGCTCCATATTTTGGTTCTTAAGCTCTGAGATTCCTTATTCTTCTTTCCATGCTTATCAGTTTGTTATGTATTTCATTCACTGTATTCTCTATTGCTGCTATCTCAGTTATCAACTCTTTCATTCTTTCCTCATTTCTCCTCATTTCTATTTATTCTCTCTATTAATATCCTGATATCTGAGTTTGTGGTTTGAGATCAGTCATTCTGGGGGCTCTTCAAGGTCTGAGTTCTAAAGTTGGTATTCTCAGCAGCTGACCTCCCAGGGGTCTGTGTGAGACTCATATTCTTCCTTTGGTTTTTCTTATTTGTGTAGATTCCCTTCTCCCCCCCCCCCCTTTTAGCTCTTCTTTAATTCTATTGTTTGGTGATGGGAGGATAACTTTTACTTCTGTTTGCTCAACCTCCTATTCTTCCTTATGTAGATCCTCTGGTTTTGTTCAATTCTGAAGCCTGACTGGGGGTGGAGCCCTGTGCTTATTGCAGTTTAGAGACTTCATTAAGTGGGAGCTGTGAACCAGAAGCTATCTGCAGATCCCAGTATCCACTGATAGGTGTTTGGGCACCCTGTAACCCATTTTCCACTGCCTTACAATCTGTCCATGCAGTGGAGATGTCTGTTTGCCCTCTGAAAGCAAAATGAAATAAGAAAGGGGAAAAAAATGGAAAAAGAAAGAAGGAAGACAAAAGGAAGGTGGAGAGAGTGGAGAAGAAGAAGAGGAAAAACAGACAGGCATACCAACTAATAAATAAACAGAGAAACAAACAAAGACTGAGAAAACAAAAAAGACAAAAACATAGAAATGATTATATAAACAAAAACCCCCTGTTGGTGAACTCATCCTCAGAAATAACCATACACAAATAGAAAATCTAAAATAAAACATTAAAGTAGCAGAAACATAGTAAGTACAAAAATGCAAACAAAAACAGAAAGAAAGAGAGAAGGAAAAAAACCCAAAAACAAAGAAGAAGAAAAAAAAACTCTCTTTGTGACCATTTCTGTTACTCCAGGTTCTTTTCACCATAGGGAGCAGCTCATCTCTGGTCTCCAGCAGCTACCCTTTGCTCTCAGCACAGGCTGATGGGGTTGCTATCAGCATGGGTCAGATGCCCCATCGAATACTGTGGGATGAAGATGGATCAGATCCAGACTCACATTACTCACTGTTGCTGCTGTCAACTCTCTCACTCAGATCTAATGTGTCTGTGTCTCAGAGGGACATCTGTCTCTCTGAGTCCAATGAGAGGATAGCCTCTGGGCCCCAAGATGGAGACTGGGCAGAGCTGAGCAAGGCAGTGCAGTTCTCTGCCCCATCTTGGGACTGAGAACATGGTGCCCGTCAGCATCTTGTCACCTGCATTGGAGCTTTATGCCAGATTTTTATGACCTGGCTTCTCCATGGTTCCTCCTGCTTATGCCCAGTCTGCTGCTGCAGGTGATGGTGTTGGCCGGGTGCCAGGTGGTGAGGGGTAACTGTATTCCACTGCCTTTTCTCAAGAGAGCCCTGAGAATGGTACATGATCCTGCATGCCATGGTCTCCAATCTCAGGGTAGTGGTGGGTTGCAGTCACCTCTGGAGGAGAGCCCCAAGTGCATGAACCTGAGTCTCCTCTTAGACGTACTTTCACCCACCAGTACACACTCACTCACACAGAGAGTCTATATGGACACTCACTTTTACGGAGACTCTCACAGTCTGACTTGTTCTGTCGCTATTTTGACTGGAAGCTCCTCTTTTTAAAAAATAAATAATTTAAAAATAATTTTTGGAGTATACAACATGATGTTATAGGAGAAGATAGATAGAGGATACACAGAGATAAATAGTAAAATAGTTACTATAGTGAAGAAAATGGACATATCCATCATCTCACATAGTTACCCTTTTTTGTTGTTTGTGTGGCAAGAACAGCTAAAATTCACTCATTTAGCATGAATACTATATATACTATATTTTTATTACCTATAGTCCTCATGTTGTGCAGTGGGTCTTAGTTTTGTTCATCCTACATATCTGATTTTTCTATCCTCTCACATACATCTCTCCATTCCCACTCCTCCTAACTACATTTTGTTCTCTGTCTTTGTATATTTGATTTTTTTATATTTTGCATATAAGCGGGATTTATATATATAGTAAAACATCTTCCAGCCTCATTCATGTTGTAACAAATGATCTCATTCTTTTTTGGGGCTGAATATTTTTCCATTTTATTTAGGTACTAGTTTTTTTTAATCTCTCTGTCCATTGATGGACAATGGAGTGTTTCAGTGTTTTGGATATTGTAAATAGTGCTTCAATGGACACGACAGTGTAGATGTCTTTACAAGTATAGAGATTTCATTTCCTTTGGGTATGTGTTCAAAAGAGGGATTGCTGGGTCATATGGTAGTTCTATTTTTACTCTTCTTAGAAGTCTCCAAACTGTTATCTATAATGTCTGTAATAATCTACATTCCCATGAACACTGTAAACAGTTCCCTTTTCTCTGCATCCTGACCAACATTTGTTATCTTTCGACTTTTTGATAACAGCCTTACTAACAAGTATAACTTATAGTGGTTTTGGTTGGCATTTCCCTGATGACTGATGATGTTGAGCACTTTTTCATGTACCTCTTGGCCAATTTTGTATTTTCTTTGGATAAATGTCTGCTCAGGTTCTTTGTCCATTTTTAATAGAGTTATTTGTTTTTTGACTCTTGAGTTGTATGAATTCTTTTTAGATTTTAAATAGCAAACCCCTATCATACCTATACCTATAGTTTGCAAATACTTTTTCTCAGTCCATAGGCTACTGTTTCATTTTGTTGATTGTTTTCTTTGCTGTGAAGAAGCTTTTTAGTTTGATGTAGTTCCATTTACTTATTTTTGCTTTTGTGGCCTGAACATTTGGTGTGATATCTAAAAATCATTGCCAACGTCAAAGCCCAGAAGCCTTTCTCCTATGCTTATTTCTAGTAGTTTCAGAGTTCCTGATCTTATATTAAGGTTTTATATTCATTTTGAGTTGATTGTTGTGTACAGTATAAAATAAGAGCCCAATTTAATTATTTTGCATCTGAAAATTTAATTTTCCCAGAACTGTTTATTGAAGAAATTATCATTTCCCCACATTTTCTATTGGTGACTTTGTCAAAAATTAGTTGACAATACATGTTTGGATTTATTTCTGTGTTTTTTATTTTGGTACACTGGTCTATTTGTCTTTTTATCACCAGTGCTATACTTTTTTGATTACTATAGCTTTATAATATAATTTTAAATAAGGAAATGTGATGCCTTGTTTTTTCCCTCAGAAATATGTTGGCTATTTTGAGGTCTTTATGGTTCTACACAAATATTAGGAGTATTTTTTATTTATGTGAAGAATGTCATTTAAGTTTGCTAGGATTGAATTAAATCTGTATATTGCTTTGGGCAGAATGATCAACTTAACAATATTAGTTCTTCCAATCCGTGAGCATGGCATATCTTTGTTTTTGCATTTTTTTTAAAATTTATTTCATCAATGTTTCATAGTTTTCAGTCACATTAAATAGCTAAATAGTTTTCATCACCTTAAATGTTTGTATTTTCTTTATGCTAGAAGCATTAGTTTGGCAGTAGTGGGACACTGCCAGGGGAAGGGGTGAACATAACATCAATAAGAGTACCAAACTTTACCTGTACAATGACCATTTATATACCTAACCCTGAATTGTACCCCACATCTTTAAAATAAGTATTCTCTTATAGTTATTTTGAAATATACAATAGGCTATTGTAAACTATAGGTTTGTAGCTGAGTTTGTATCCTGAAACTTTACTGAATTTGTTTATTAGTTCTAATAGATATTTATGGAATCTTTGGGGTTTTTTTAATATACAGAATCATATTACCTAAAAGCAAAGAAGAATTTATTATTCCTTTATTATTTAGAAGCCTTTTATTTTCCTAGTACTTTATTTGCCAATACTTTTAATACTATGTTGAATAGAAGCAGTGAGAGTTGGCATCCTTGCCTTATATAAGATCTTAGTGGAAAAGCTTTTAGTTTTTCCTCTTTGATTACAATGTTAGCTGTAGGTTTTTCATAAATGGTCTTTATTATATTGAGAACTTTTCCTTCTGTACCTAAACTGCTGAGTTTTTATTAAGAAAAGATACTGTATTTGTTAAACATCTTTTTTCAGCAATTGCAATGATCATGTGGTTTTTATCTTTATTTCTGTTAATGTGATATACTGAATTGATTGATTTGTATAAATTAAACCAGCTTAGTATTGATATCTACTGTATTTGATTTGCTAGTATTTAATTTGAGGATTTTTCATTAGTATTCATCACAGAAATGAGCCTGCAGTCTTCTTGTGATGTCCTTATCTGGGTTAGGGAGAGGTGATGATGGCCTCACAGACATTCTTGGAAGTATTCCCTTTAGTTCTATTTTTTGGAAAAGTTTAAGAAGTATTAGTATTAATTCTTCTTTGACTCTTTGGTAGAATTCAGCTGAGAAGTCATCTGGTCTTTGGCTTTTTTTGTGAAGAGGTTTTTGATGATTTCTACTGTACTTCATTATTGGTCTGCTCAAGTTTTCTATTTCTTCCTGAGGCAATATGGCTGGGTTGTGCTTTCCTGGGAATTTGTCTATTTCCTTTAGGTTATTCAATTTTTTTAGCATATAATAATAGTCCCTTATGATCCATTTTATATCTGAGGCAGTTGTTATAATTTATTCACTCTCATTTTTTACTTTATTTAGTTGAATCTTTTTTTTTTTAGTTAGATTAGCTAAAGGTTTCTCACTTGTGTTCTTTCAAAAAGAAACGAACTCTTAGTTTTACGTATTCTTTCTTTTTCTGTTCAAAATTTTTTTTCTATTATGCTTTGTATTACTTCCTTCTTTCTGTTAACTTTGGGTTTAGTTTGCTCTTTTTTTCCTAGTTCCTTGAGGTATAATGTTAGACTATTTGATATTTTCTTTTCTAATGGTAGGCAATTTTTGCTATAATTTATTTTGGTTGTGTCACATAGGTTTTCACACATTGCATTTTCAGTGTCATTTATCTCAATAATTTTTAAAATTTCCTTTGTGATGTCTGTTTTGACTTATTAGTTGTTTAGGAGCATGCTGTTTATTTTCCATATATTTAATTTCCATGCATTTCCAAGTTTTCCAAGATTCCTCCTGCCATTGCTTTCTAGTTTCATACCATTGTGGTCTGAAATGATACTATGTATGATTTCAAACTTTTAAAAATGTGTTAAGACTTGTTCTGTGGCCTAACATAATCTTTATCCTGAAAAATGTTCCATGTGCACTGGAGAAAAATGTGTATTCTGCTGCTGTTGAGTGAAAAGTTCTGTAAATGTCTGTTAGGTCAATTTGGTCAAAAGGGCAATTCAAGTCCAGTCTCCTTATTAATTCTCTGTCTGGTTAATCTATTTATTGTGGAAATTAGGGTATTGAGTTATCCTACTATTATTGTATTGCTATCTGTTTCTCCCTTCATGTCAATTAATTTTTGCTTTATGTATTTAGAAACTCCATTATTGCATGCATATATTAAAATGGTTATGTTCTTTTGATGAATTGACTTATTTATCATTAACTAATGACTTTATTTGTCTTTTGCAACAGTTTTTCACTTAATGTCTATTTTATTAGATGTATTATAACCACCTCTGCTTTCTTTTGGTTACCATTTGCATGGAATAACTTATTCCATCCTTTCATTTTCAGCCTATTTATGTCCCTAAAGCTTAAATGAAACTCTAGTATGTGTTTCTCTCTCTCTCAATCTGTCTGTCTCTCTCTCACACACAATCTCTCACACACACACACACACACACACACACACACACACACACACACTTTCAGTCTCTCTGTCCTCACTTTCTCCCTTTTATATCAAACATATATGTATTATGGATGAACAGTGCAATCTGGGTAGAAAAAGTATTAATCCATTTCAGAAAGAAATTGAAAACAGGTTTGATTCTCTAATTCTTCTGCTAGTGCTCACTGATCTCTTCCTTCCTCTTTCCTGAGGCTCTAGCTTTCTCCTGGTATCTGTTTCCTCAGGGTCTGTTTCTGAACCAGAGTCAGTTATGATTAGCCTATCAGGGTCACCTGGCACAGAGCCTGTAAATCTATGTTTTCAGAGCTACTTGGAGGTAAATGTGAACCTATAGGCATGTTAAGACTTCCCAGAAGGGAGCAGTAAAATTGACAGGCTGAAGCACCACATACTGATCTAAATCCTTAACATCAGAGACATGAAATTTGATGGTGGTATGTCCAAGTTTCTCAGGTCACTCTAGTCTTTGCTATAGAAAAATAATATATTGACAGCTTGCCAGTATTCAGGTAAGTGAACTGTTAATACACTTTAGCTATTATTTCCATAATTTCGTCCTTGGGCTCTTTTAAAACTCTTGGGAGAGTGCCAACCTGTCTCAAAGATTTATGAACATTCAACTCATTACTTTTCTCTATGCTATTAAAATGTAAAACATATTCTCTAATACAGATCATTTTAATTTCTACTTCCAAATAATTCACTTTATAATATACCCATAATTGTATTTATATTTCCATAAGTTATGAAATTTGCACTAAACCCCCAAAATATTTGTTAAAAATTATTATTTTTGGTTTGTGAATGTTCAATGAAAAGTTAACTATAATATTAGTCACCAGAGGCTCTACGTGTAAGCACAACCTTTATGGCACCTGGTGAAGTCTATCTATTCTTATGCTCACTAGTTATATGCTGCATGATTAGGCATCTTACAACATAGATACAGATTCTTATAATGGAGAGTTATGAATGTCTGGTTCAAAAAGACAAAATAACACAGTATGGTACAGGTGTACTGCGCTTGGTGCAGTGTATGTTAGCAGCCTAGTGATGTTTCCTAGAACTAAACTCCTGTTCACCCACTTGCTAACTGTGTGACTTTGGGAAAATTATTTAATCTCATTGAATTTCAGCATCTTCACCTATCAACTGAGCATACATATTATAAACCTTATAGAAAAGTTATAATATATAAAGAAGATGAATGGTGAATGGCATTTGACCTGGTGACAAATACCCAGCATGCGTTTAATAAGCATTAACTGTTAATATTATTATTGAAGGAGACTCCAACCAAAGATTAACTGCAGTGTGCCTGGTTATTAGTTTTCTAGTTTTTACACTGACCAAATTACATTTTGTTATCAACAGTGGGGAAAACAAATTTGATTGATCTAATAATCAAAGTACAGGCAAATAATCTTATTTATCTGATTCAATTGACTTTTTTCTAAAACATGTTTCAACCACTACGGTCTACTTATAACTAAATAATAAGAGTTTAAAATGTGACATGAAGCCGGGCTCGGTGGCTCAGCCTGTAATCCCGCGCTTTGGGAGACTGAGGTGAGTGGATTGCCTGAGCCCGCGGGTTCGAGACCCGCCTGGGCAACTTGGCGAGACCTCATCTCTACAATAAATCAAAAACAAAAATTAGCCGGGTGTGGTAGCATGCACCTGTTGTTCCAGCTACTTGGAAGGCTGAGGCGGAAGGATCGCTGGGGTCCAGCAGGTCAAGGCTGCGGTGACCGGGAGCATGCCACTGCACTCCAGTCTGGGTGACAGAGTAAGACTCCAACTCAAAAAAAAAAATGTGACATAAAGGCTAGACTTCTGCATTTCAATCTGAGATTTATTTATTGTGTTATGACCTCCAAAAACTCACTTACCCCACAAATAAATAAATTAGTATTATGGCTATGACAGCCAGAAAATTGTTCTGAACAAGAAAGAACTATTAAAACTAAGAAAAACTATTTATGATTCTATAGGATATTGTCTACAACCTATAACTAACACCTAGAGCCTAGAATAAGGCAGTACATAATTTGTAAAATGTGACCGTACTTACAAATACAGAATATATTTTCATCTATTAACAGCTGTAGTTTCTTAATTTTCCTCTAATCTCTTTAACCATTCCATTTCAAGTTCATAAATACCTTTTCTTGTTCTCAACAATACTCAAATATTGTTGTTTTTCAGAGTTTAGTCCTTGATTTTGTTGTTTTTGTTATTCCATCCAGTTACTCTGGAAGATGTCATAAATGTCAAGGTTTTAAATATCATCCTTATACTTATGACTCATCAGTTAAGGTGTCCACATCATTTCTTACCTGCAGTATTGCAACATATTCCTAACTAGTCATGACCACCTTCCTGTCCATTGTCAATTCTGCCACATAACTGACTTATAATATCTAATTATGTCACTGCTTGTAAGTATTGTCATTCCTAAATAAACTGATATTTGTAATTGTTTTTTAAATTATTAGAAAAATTTTCAACTATACACAAAGTAAAGAGAATAGTAAGATAAACACTCATGTCCCCATTACCCTAATTCTATAATTATCAACATTCTGTCATGCTTTATTTGCCTACTCTTTTTTCATTTTTTTTTTTTAAATTTCTTATTACTGAAGTATTTTTAAACAAATCCTTAGCTGTTCTAAAATGCACTTTAAAAAAAAAGAATATGTTCTCATGCTTGGGATTTTTATGAGATTTGGAAAATGTGTGTATATGTGGATTAATCAAGTTTGTCTAGTTGAAACTACTTGGTGGCTCTACTTAAAATTATTTTCTGTTACCTTTTATAAAAATAAAATCCAATATAAGTCAAAATCCGGCCTGTACTTAAATGTGCATCCTTACCTCCAAATATTCTTCCTAAACTATTCTATTCCATGTCCCCAACTATTCACTTCTCACCATGTTCTCTTTCACCCATGAGCCTTTTCATAAAAGCTTTCTTTTCCTAAAGGTGCCTGGTTTTTCTTCCTCTTCATGTTGAGTTCTTCATTGTTCATCTATTAACCCTTCATACTATGCCGTAACACATCACACACCATAATTTCTAGAGGAAAAATATCAGCCAAAAGTTTACAAGGATTAAAACAATGAGGTACCACTACAGCCATATTAGTATAGCTAAAATACAAAACACTAAAACATCAAACGCTGATGAGACTGTGGAGCAACAGGAACTCTTTTATGTACGGTGGGAATGAAAAGTCATACTGTGACTTTGGGAGACACTATGTCTGTTTCTTACAAAACTGAATATAATTTTATGTTGTAATTGAGCAATCATGTTTCTTGGTATTTAACCAAATGAGTTAAAAACTTCCACGAATAAACCAGCACATGAATGTTTATAACCACGTTATTCATAATTGTCAAAAGTTGGAAGTAACAAGATGTTCTTCAGTAAGTGAATGCGTAAATAATCTGTGGTACACCCAGAAAATAAAATATTATTCATCAATAAAAAGAAATAAGCTATCAAGTAAAATAAAAGACACGATGAAACCTTATATCCATATTACTAAGAAGCCAATCTGGAAAGGTTCCACACTGTATACTTCCAATTATATGACATTATGGAAAAAGTAAAACTATACAGATAGTAAAAAGATTATTGGTTGCCAAGGGTTAGAGTGGATAGTGGGATAAATAGGCAGAGAACAGAGGATTTTTAGAGCAGTGAAAATACTCTGTTTAATCCTAATGTGGTACATATGCAACACCAGTACTGAACCCTAACGTAAACTGTGGACTTTGTTTGAGTGATGACGTGTTAATGTCAGTTCACAGATTGTAAAAAATGTGCCATTCTTTGTGTGAGATGCTGATGGTTGAGGGAAGCTGTGCATGTGTCAGTATAAGGGGTTATGAGAAATCTTTGTACTTTCTACTCATTTTCACTGTGAACCTGAAACACTTTTAAAAAAATAAAATCTATATATTTTTAAAAGTCCAAAACATCTATACCTTATTAGAAGTCATGAAATATGTTTCATAATATTTTGCAAATGTTGCATAATATTCAGATCAAAATACATAGACTCGTGAATTGATATCACTAGACAATGAACTTGTAGAGATAAGGGATTATATCACTTTATTATATTTGACTCTTCAGGACCTAGCACAGTCCCTGGGGCATGGCTCATAGTCAATACATATTAGTCAAATATAGAATTCTAACGAAGTCTATAACATAAACAAATTCCTGTGAAAATAGGTGTGCAAAAAGAAACAAATACTATTCATTTGAAATTTACCTTGCTTCTAGATTTTAATCATTACACTTATACATGGTTATATGAAACAAGGATACAAATTGGATAGTACAATTGTCATAAGGAAGACTGATGATTCATTGACATCTTCTGTTGATAGCTTTATTCAACAACTTCTTCTTTGGAAATATGTTGACTATCATGTAGACACAGCTTAAATGTCTTATACATATTGTTCAATGAAAACTTTACCATTTTCTTGTAGGAGTGGGAGTGGATGCTGTTTTTTCATCAAGAAACTGAGTCTTTGTGAGTGCACTTGGCTTGTCCAGAATTATTAATATCAGTGGTAGGCAGACATTCACGAAATTCTCTTCATTCTCCTTTGGTCTTCTATTTGCTAAGCAATGAAGCCTCACACTTACAACTGGCAAATTGAAATGCACAGTAATTAAGTGATTTACTCCAGCTCAGAGCAGAAGAACATGAGTTTGGCATGTAAACTTGAAGAGTCTGATGTTATTACTTCTCTACAGGCATCAATAATTGTATAGGTCAATAATCACAGATAAAATCACTTTGATATTAGCCATGAAACTTCTTTATAAGAAAGATGGTCTAATGCTAGTTAACAATCTCTGTTAAAGTCATGTATTTTCACTGTAATTTATCTTCTTCCATGTAAATGAATACCAATAGAAAGAAGAATTTCAAAACTAATTCATTTAGCCAAAAAGTCTCTGCCTGAGAATAACAGAATATAGAGAATAAAAAGCAGGAAATGGAAGATAATGGATTCTTCCCTCTCAAAACTAAACTCAATGAAAGGCTGACTTCAGTTTTAGATATTTTAAGTCTAGGACTCAATAAATAGCTTTTTATGAATTCTGAGAGTCAGTGACCCTGGGTCTGGATGTAGCCGACCCATATAATGCAGAAAAGTCAAACACATGATGAACCATCACCACTTACACAACCAACAACAGGGCCCTTACTAACTCCAGGACAGCAGCAAAATATTTTCTTGTTCTGGTCTCAGAATTATGTTTTTGCTAAGCTTATGATATTTAGGTAAGCAATAAATAAGCATGACTTTCCTTCCTACAACCAGCCGTCAGCATTAGCCTACCTCCACCCACCCCCCCCTTCCTTCTGCACTGTGCTATATATCCTCATGCTTCCCCAACTATTAATCCTACTTTTAACTCTCTCTACTATATCTTCCCATTGTTACATTCTTCCCACTGTTATGGTCCTACCTTCTCAATGCTCTTATTACATTCTATACTTAAATGAAACTCTTTCCTATACTCATTCTTCCTCGCAAATTCTTATCCTTTTGAATACATGTTTGTTATCCATTTTTGTTACCCAGGTCTACTCAAGATTTTTTCAATACTCCAAACTCTGATCACAGTATCCTATTCTTTAGCTTTCTCAAGCCCTTGCACCTACCTCATTTGATCTTTGACTTAGAAAGGAATCCAAGGAATCTTTTTTTTTTTTAATCTTTCCTTACCCAGCATGGACACTAAGATAAATATTCTGAGCCATACCACACTATTACTAAAATTATTTAATTCATAACCCTTTTCCCCTCCATTTTCCTATCCAGTAAACCCTAAACCTGGGTGAATGATTTTAAGTAGACTTCTCTGATCTCATACCCCAAAGCCTGAGCACTTGAGAAAAATCACACCACAGTGCAGATTAGTGCCACTATAAATTCAGTCTCCAACCTCAGTAAAATAAGCTATCTCCCCTAATATTTTCAGACATCATCTCTGCCCCATAAAGCATTAGCCCCCATAAAGCTTTAGCCCCATAAAGCCCCATTAAGCCCCATAAAGCATCCTTGCTCCGTACACAGACAAAATATGAACTTGTATCCTATTATGACCATCTGCTAAGATCTTTATTAAGCCAGTATTACTTCTTATCACAGCCATAGTCACAACCATCCTTAACAGTTTTTTCTAAAATCAGAAAGAAAGTTCTTCCTCCTACTGTGCAAGATCAACCCTCTATCTATGTCTTAAATAGATTTCCTCTTACTTGTCATTGATTTTTGCCCTTAATTTCTTAGCTCTAAAGTCTTCTCATTTCCACTTCTAGCCTAAAAACATTCCCAAACCTCTTCCAATCCACAAGGAGTTTCTCTTAACAAAGGCAATCTTTCTCTTTCCTAAGTACCCAAGCTTCACAGAGGGATAAATTGTTTGCTGACTACTTTCTTAAAGACCACTCAATACACAGGAATCCAGCCTCTAAAGTCACCAGTGACCTCACAGAACCAAAGAACCAAATAAACACTTACTGTTGCGGGGCCCTTAGATGCATGTAACACTGGTGCTCACCCTCTCTTTCTCAAAACTCTTCACTGTTATTTCTTAGATACTATTCCCTGGTGTTCTCTCCTCTCTCTCTCTCTCTCTCTCTCTCTCTCTCTCTCTCTCTCTCTCTCTCTATCTGTCTCTCTCTCTCTCCTCTCTTTCTCTCTCTCTCTTCCTTCCTCCCTCGCTCCCTCCCTCCCTCCCTCCCTCCTTCTTTTCCTTCATCTCTCCCCTGGTATTTTTCTCCATTCTCTTTCTTGACAATAGTAATCACTCCACTGTCATGGTTTTAGTATCACTATATACTGTTTCCTTCCAAGGCTGTCTTTACAGCATAGCTCTCTTCCAAGCATCAGACTCAGATATGAAACTTTTTGTTGAACATTTCTATTTAAATATTCTGCAACTAAGCATGGGTAGAACTAAATCTACCTCTTTCCCAAATTTGTTTGCCTCTACCTGAATCCCGTTTTACAAGA
The DNA here is from genome assembly GCA_027257055.1 of Cephalopachus bancanus. Lineage (NCBI taxonomy): Eukaryota > Metazoa > Chordata > Mammalia > Primates > Tarsiidae > Cephalopachus > Cephalopachus bancanus. The sequence continues at coordinate 5,437,079 of JAPVLO010000024.1, read as the reverse complement.
CTCAACCAAACCAGTAGGTTACCCTTGACATTTCCCATCCTCTTCACATTCTCTGCCTACCTGAATTAATTCCACTTCATAGTCAAGTCCTTCTGAAATTACTTTCTACATGCTCTTTATCTGCATCTCTCATCTCCATTTCAGCAACCACTGTCCTAGCTCAAGCACATGCCATCTCTGCATAGATAATTGCAATGACCACCTAACTAGTTTTTATGATTCCAATCGGATTCTCCTCGGATCGCCACACCTATAAAAGTGAGCAGTCTTTATGAAAAGCAGAACTTACCATGTAACTTCCCTGATTAAAGCCCTCTGTTTGTTTATAGTACCAACAGAAAAAGCCTCCTAGCACAACAGATAAAAACAACATACAATACTGCATGATCCAGCAGTCGTCTAAATCTTCTACACCATCTTCCATCACTTCCGTTAATCCACATGATGCTGAAGTAATACCAAACTTCTTGCCATTCCGCATTATGCCCTTTGTTCCTTCTCATATCTGTGTTGTGAATGTTCCCAATATCCAAAAGGCCTCTTTATTCTGGTTATCCTCCAGCGGAGGCACACGCCTTTCATAAATCTTTCCTTAAACTCCCTGCCTAAACCAGATACAACTCTGTGGAACTTCCCACACCTTCTCCACCCTGAAATTAATTCTGTACTTGAGAATTTTCCTAGGTGATATCCACTCACAAATAATCGTTTTCATTTACCAAAGACGTTTTGAAATAATATTCCCTCTGATAAAAGAATGCTTTAGAAATATTGTTTATAAGACATAATCATAAAGTAGGGAACTATATGTGTTTGTGTAGCATTATAGAAACAGAAAAATATGCCTACATTCCTCTTTACAATTCTGCAAAGTGATGGCAGTGAGAACATCAGGTATACATAATCTGAAGTTAAGATATATGTTGGAAAATGAGATTGTATACAAAATAAAAATATTTGTAGCATCCATCACATAAAATTCATCTTTCAATATAGTGACTTGGAGTATATAAAAGCATGAATGACCCTTGTGGGATAGGGAAGCTGCCCAGTCAGGGACTAATATCCCAGATTTCCAACATATAAGTTATTTCATCTCAGTTCTACTTAGCTCAGTGGACAAAGTTAGAACAAGCTGCCAAGACAGCCATCTGCACAAATAACTTCAACATCATTTTGCAAGGAATCAACCTGTTAACCCACTCAATACACTCAGTACACAGGAATCCACTATCCAAAGAGGCCCCAGCTGGCTAAAAACATTTTCACTCCCACACAAGACTTTTGCCCATGCAGGTGAGCACCCCTTCACCTCCCCACCCCCCACACCCCCACCGTGAGTCCAAGTGCCTCTTCCCTTTTTTTTTCTCTGCTGCTACTTTCTACATTTAAAGGGCACACAGGAGAAAAAGTTGCTATAAAACACATTAGACACCCACAAGTTCCTGGCTTTCTTTTTACCCATGATTCTATTTCTATCTGGCCTTTTAGTTGAGTAACCCACACATTTCCTTTCATAAACTAGATTAAAAAGAAATTTCTGACTACTGAAAACAAATGTAGTGGCAAACAGGGGCTATTAGGCAGCAATCCTCACATAAATTTGAAGGACTCCAGAATAAAACAGTTTAGCAAGTGATTGTTTTAAAAGACAAATGCTCTCCAGGGATGTTAAACACATCAGTTATTCTTCATAGTACTTTCAACTCTTAGAACTAGCTTATCTATCTATCATCTATCTATCATCTACCTATCAGTTTACTCCTGTCTTTTTCCACTAAAACTCAAGTTCCATGAATTTAGGAACCTCATCAGCCTTTTTCAAGCTGTATCCACAAAACAAATATTAAATAGCATTTTTTGAGTGACCGAATGAACTAAACTTTTGTGCAGTATTTTAAGAAGTGACTCTTAGCTTCATGTATGAGAGTCTTGGTATTAATAAGGAATTTCATGCAGAGGGTAAGAGTTGATTTTAAAGAATAGGACATGTAGAAAAGGGTAACCTTTAGAGTCCACAGTTGGTAATTTGATAGTGGTTGTGGAGATCATGGTAAGCAAGGGTGCTGGTAGTTTCTCTGTTAGGTTTTATGTTTCTTGTGTGGAGACAATCACCTGGGAACTTGAACTAAAGTAAAGATGAGTGACTTGAATAAACTAGGAAACTTTTTTGAACAAATTTTTACTGACAAAAAAAAAACAGCATAAAGTATTTGGGGTGTGTCTGTGTATGCCCTCATACTCTGTCCACTTTGCAATATTTCCTGAACCTTAGGGTCATGATGGTGCCTGTGCCAAACTGAAAATCATCTTGGGGCCATGATATTAGACTATTAATTCTTAGAAGAGCAAATACCCATTTAAAAAATAAGAAAGACTAACAATGAAAATGCAAACTCTGGGCACGTACTAACAGCATGGTCTAAGAGTCTCAGTACATTTCAAACTCCTACCTTTGGAAGTCCAGTCAATAAGAAATAGAATTCACTAAGAAAGTCCATGTCTTAGGGCCTTCAATTGTCTGAAAATAACCTTTAGTTAGAAGGAATCTCAATGCAAAAAAGAATAGAGGTTTCATATAAAATTTTGCATCTGGAGTTAACAGTAAAGTCAAACTTTGCAGGGTTTCAATCATGTGGTGATGCTGCAGCCAAGCAACCGTGAGTCCAAGAAATTAAAGTACAATCCTGTGTCAGTTCTACAAGGTGATAACTAATGTAACAGCTGTTTCTTCCTCGAGACAGTTCATTTGAAGATAGAATGTTTGCATTTTCTCATTAAAAATATTGATTTTTGTTCACCTTACTAGTCAGGCATACCAGACTCATTTGCTGTTTGATGTATTTTTTACTGTTGCAAATATATCTAATTCAATAAATTATACGGTTTTGATGAACTCTCCCAGGTACCACACAACGAGACTGTTTGAATAGCTTGCCAGCTTCTCCCACTCACTGCCCATTAAATATGTGACATTACAACAGGAAGCAAACACCACTAGCCCCTATAACACCCTTCTGTTTTGAACATTTAGAATGACTACACCATGTGTGCAAATGCTCCTTCTCTTATGGACAAAATAGAAAAGACATTTCTCAGAAATATTTTCAGTTATACAAATTAACAAATGCATTGTTTAATATAAGATTGACTAAAGTGCTTAACTACTATTGGCTATGAAATAAGAGAGTATTTTCCCCTGTAATTTATTATCATTAAAAACACAGTCAAGAATGAAAAAGAAGAAAAAACTGGCAAACTCCTTGGATTTTAGAAAAAAATTAGAAAAGTTTATGAAAACATCTGTAACTATATACAATATTGCTGTGATTTATTTATATATCCTATGGTTTCTACTGCCTGGTTATTCAATGCTGTGTTCTCTTTCGTATTCTGAAAGTAGATCCCATTTCTCTGAGTCTAGAGTAAACAAATGACTCAGCCCTTGTCAAACCCTGGTAAACTAAGTGCCTTAGCCATAGTGATTGGAGCAGAAACTAAGCTTGTGGTCTGGGGCAGTCCTGTTAGAGTGCTTGCTTAGAGCTTATCTGTCTGAAATATCATGGAAGACAATCTTCTCCATCGAGGGTTATGAAGATCTATTTGCAGTGATACCAGTTGCCTTGTTTCTTTTTACCACATGGAGAATCCTGAATAAACCTTTGCCTAGAGACCAGAGAAGATAAAGAACTTACAGTAAGTGCTAATGTCATCCAGGTCTTTGTTCCTCTTCCTTGACTGAAGAACCTGCGGGTATCCAGCCACGCAGCACCCAACCTGTCATCTGATCACTTCCCTTTTTGTTGGGTTTCAATCATTTTTCACAACAGGGGTCTTACCTAAAATATCTTTTCTTAAATTATTTCAAGCCGGGCTTGGTGGCTCAATCTGTAATCCCGCGCCTTTGGGAGGCTGAGGTGAGTGGATTGCCTGAGCCCGCGGGTTCGAGACCCGCCTGGGCAGCAAGACCTCATCTCTACAATAAATCAAAAAATCAGCCGGGCATGGTAGCGCATGCCTGTAATTCCAGCTAGCATGCCTGTAATTCCAGCTACTTGGAAGGCTGAGGCGGAAGGATCGCCGGAGCCCAGCAGGTCGAGGCTGCGGTGGCAGGGAGCGGCCACTACACTCCAGTCTGGGCGACAGAGTGAGACTCCAACTCAAAAAAAAAAAAAAAAATTATTTTATCAGTGATCCAGTCCATAGAACTTATTTTTCTTTTCTTTCTTTTTTGTTTTTTGGTATTTAACATTTTATTATTTTCTTAACAAAGGTATTTAAGCTACGAAGCATAGTAGAGGCAAAGGCTTTGGAGAAAGACATACATGAATTCAAACCACAGCTCTTTCATTTACAAGCTGTGTGAACCTCGAGAAGCTCTTCAAGTGCTCTTAGCCCCTGTTTCCTCCTCTATAAAATGAAGATGACAATAAAGATTTTATAAGATTTCTGTGAGATTTAGACAATATATGTGTTCATAGCCCACAAAAGTTAAATGGTAGTAGCTATTACTAGGTTTTCCATTTTACTGATAATGGTATTGCAATTCAAATGGGACATGTAACTTATTAAGAGGACCCAAAATGAAATAGCATGATTAAAACATGATTAAATCCAGGCCTATTTGTCTCCAAAATTCCTATTCCTTCATCTATACCAGGCTGACACAGAGAAAAGGAAGAAAAGAGAGGAAAAGGAGGAGATGAACAGATTCCTTTTCTAACCAAGACGCCATGTCTAATTCATTTCTTTAGAATTAAACCACATCTGGTACACATCGTTTATGAATTGAGAGACTTATACTGAAAAGTACCTTCCACTTGGGTAAATGCTACATAAGTAAGATGACTATCATCCATAACAACAACAACAAAAAGACTAAATGTGGAGCCAGAACCTCAATAAAACCAAGGACAAACAAATACAAGCAATCCGTCTAGTATTTCCATGCTTAACTAGGTATAAACAAACTGATTTCTGTGCACATCTGGCACTGCAATGTGCACCATGCCTCATCTTTACTTTTACAATAATGTAAAAACTTAGAATCCATCACAATGTGGAAGCATTCAAGAGAAGTGCTCCGTGTTCATACAAAATATGTCATGAAGAACCAGAAAGCCTGGGGTAACTGAATAAAGAAGGGTGCCTGCAGCAAGTGCTCTCCAGACTCATCCCCAAGTCCCTTATCTTTTTTGTGTAAAGTTAACATATAACATGCCAAACAGTTCCCAAGAATCATCTAAACAGTTACAATTCTACTTGAGTTGTTAACTCCAGTGGGACCAATTCCCTCAGTCCTGCTTGTCTTCTTCTGTCATAAGACCACATATATTACTCTACTGCACAAACACTCAGAACCAATATTGTCATCAGTGGCTCAATATACATATCAGCATCACAATGAAACAGAACTGCTTACATTGGAATCATCAATTGAGGAAGACAATATGGCTGCTGGTCATCCCTTACCACCAACAAACAACTAGTAAGTGATCAAATAATTCCTTATTCCTTAATTGATACCAGAACATGAAAAGTCATTGTAAGTTAATAACTCATAATATGATGTAGTAAAGATGGTTTTTAATATTTTGATCTGATCAGAGTGGCTCACACTTGTAATCCCATTTCTTTAGAATTATACTACATCTGGTACACAGTGGCTCACACTTGTAATCCCAGCACTTTGGTAGGCTAAGGCAGAAGGATGGCTTGAGGTCAGGAATTTGAGACTAGCCTGGGCAGCATAGTAAGACCCAATTTTTACCAAAATATTTATATGTATTTTGATTCTAACAAATTTGAGAATTCAAGTAAATAAAACTGATTTTATTGTCACAAAAAGTTTTAAGATACACAGCATGGAAATTACCTGATTGGCATTTAAGGGAGTGTTTTCCAGGTAGGGACCCTTTTTTGATAAAAGAGACTTCAGTTCTTCAACAGAAAAGCTCTAGGCACAACACTTTAAAGGGAAATGAGCAGTCCAATACACCTGAGTGGCCCTATCCTTTTGAATTTCCAGTTTGATTACTATTGCCTCTATCACTGTTGGCTCACAGAAGGATGTTGTTCCACTTTTTATAAATCTAGATTTTCATTAGTTACCATTATCCCAACAAGACTGGTTAGAATAGTCAAAGGGAAAATTATGAAACAGGAAGAAAACAAATACTTTAGGAAAATACAAGTTGCATTTGTCACAGAATTCAGAATAAGACTTTTTCCCTTGTTCCTCATAATTTTAGCCAAAGTTTCAAAACTAAGGGCAATAAAGGATGTTTTTACCTTCTAAAGAAAACCCTTACCAAGCTTCCAAACAGCACCATCTTTTCAACAGATTGCCCTGAGGTGGCCAAACTTGACACTCCACCTTCACTTTCTTCTGAAGGATTCCTCAAAAGAAATGCCATCCTTGCCCTGTCAGTTTGCAGTGGAGTGGTTGTTTCTCACCTCCATTCCCCACCAAATAAAAGGAGAGACAACACACACACACACACACACACACACACACACACACACACACACACACACTAGATTTTGGAGATGCCTAAATTTGGTGTCTCAATCCCCTCGTGTACACTTCCCCAATCACTAGGCTCAATACAGTGCCTCCTTCACACTAGTACAGGAGACATTGCCAGGTTTCCTCCAGAGCTTGGGAATGTATTTGAACCAAGGATCAAGATTATATTTCTTGCATGGATAATTCTGGATGCAGAAGAATGCTTGATTTCTCTACAATTTTAGGTCAAGAAGAAAGGGCAGCAGTGGGACAGGTCTTTCTGGTAAGGCAAAGATGCACAAGTTTTCTGAAGTCAAAGCGGATGCCAAAGAAAACAATAAATTTGAGCCATTTTAAACATATCCCACTCAAGAAGGAAGTCTGCTAAGTGAAGGTTTCCAGCAGTGTGAGACTGTGGGAATTGCACAAAATGTCCCACCAAGAAAGCATGTCACTAAGTTAGAATACTATGCAGGGGTTGTGTACAGTGGTCCCATGCAGGTCTCTACAGAACACATATGTGTGTCCACAGGATAACCAGAGATCTAATGTCAACATCTCAGAGAACACAGAGTGAGGAGAAAAGTCCTAAAAGTATCAACTTAGGAAAAGAATTCTGAGCCAGGTACAGGGACTCACATCTCTAATCCCAGTGACGAGTTAGGCTGAGGCAGGAGGATCACTTGAGTCCAGGTGTTCAAGGATGCAGTGAGCTATGATTACCACTGCACTCCAGCTTGTGTGACAGAGAAAGACCCTGACTCAAAAAAAAAGAAAGACTTCACACTTTTCCTCTAGATTTTCCCCCTAATGCTAAAACCCTGGAGAATCCAGAAAACAGAAACACAAAGAGTAAATGAACAGCCCATACCTCCTCCCTTTTAGAAGGTTCTCAATGATGGGTAAAGAAAATATACAACCTATTTAGAATCCTAATAAGTACTCTACATTGTAGTTAACATGGAAAATAATCAGACAGTACCACTGACTTGGACTCAGAAAAACATTCAGTTCAAGTTCTTGGTTTTAATGATTAAAGTTAAAATGTCCTAGAGAAGCATTCAAGCTTCTTCACTATTTAATCTCAATTTCTTATCTCCTCTTACTCACCTTGAAGACTAACCCCTAGGTCTTATCATAAGAGTGTTTTCCTTTGCCTTCACAGCAGAGCTCCCTTTCACATCTCCATACCATATCCTCATTGTTCTCTCTTCTCCTCACCTTTCTGCTTTTCCAAATCCTAGAGACCCAGGCCAAATGTCTCTCTCATTGAAAGTTCTATCTACATCCCATAGGCAGAATCATTTATACTCAGGTCTATCTCCCGCTGTACCTTCCTCAGACTGCCAGTAAGTACAGCATTTATCTATCTGGAGTTCTGCCAGTTACTTTAATGAACATCTCCCAGCTAGACCATGAGGTGAGAAAGTTGTCTCCGTTATCTGTGTATAATGATGCACTACACACAGTCTCTACTCACATAGCAGGCATGCACTGCAAACTTATTAAATGCAGAAATAAATAACAGCAGACAAAATTACTAAATTCACAACTTCCATGTTCTCCTTGAAGTGAAGGATGCCTAGTGCTACCATTTTTATTATCATAATACTCCAAAAATAAAATCTTGCAGCCAGCCTGTGTCTTTCATATTACAAACAAGAGAAGTGAGGTCAACAGAAGTCTAAGACTAGGTCAGCACCACATAATAATTCAGCATAGGCAACAACACTAGAATCCAGGTCTCCTGACCAGTAGATACAACCAAACTTTTAGACTTCTCTACAATTTTCCTCCAGAATATAAATACATGAGAGAAGAAAACATTGTAAACATTGTGGATATACCCTCAATACTGAAAAAGTGCCTGACATTAAATTCAATAACTATTGATCCAATGCATAAAAAAAATGATTGCAAAAGTTATATCTGGGATATCTCCTAGGAAAGATTTAAAATTTAAACCGGTCTACAAATTAATCATTGTTTTATCCATAAACATAAAGTTACTGGAGTTCCTAAATAGAAACAATGAGAAACAACACTGGTGTCTGAACTGCATGGTCAAGTGCTAGTGAAACCTTAGATGTGTCTGAAGATAAATTTCTTCTTTTACTTCCCAGAAAGTATTTTAGTATTTTAGTTTATATTTTGTTTTTGTTTTTGCATGTGTGTGTGTGATAAAAGACAGAACTTGAAATTAATTAACTTGAAGAGATGTGTATCTCAACAAATCAAAATGAAGAAGCATAACTTACATTTATTTATTTGTTTGCTTTTTTTTTTTTAAGACAGGGTCTCACTCTGTCACTCAGACTGGAGTGCAGTGGTACAATCATGGCTCGCTGCAGCCTCAAACTCCTGGACTGTGATAATCCTACTGCCTCAGCTTCTTGAGTAGCTGGGAATATAGGAATGGGTTACATCATGCAGCTAATTTTTTTTTAACTTTTATTTTGTAGAGACAGGATCTCGCTATGTTGCCCAGGCTCATCTCAATCTCCCAGCCCCAAGTGATCTTCCCTCCTCAGCTTCCAGAAGTTCTGGGATTGTAGGAATGAGCCACCACACATCTGACCAGAGCTTATATTCAAATGTATGAAAAGCATTACTTTGGAAATATTCTTCATTAGTATCACTTGTGAAAAATATAGGGCTGACTATAAAAAAAAAATACAGCACAAGTTTATAAACTTTCATTCTTAAGTATGAGAGTGATAGAATCTAAATCCAAAATGCCTGCCAGAGGGTCTCTGGAGTGTGTCCTCCAACAGTCTTTAGACCTGGAGGACTGTCGGCATTGTGTGCTCTGGGCCTGGCCATCTGCCCTGCCCTTTGGAGGAACAGGAAATTATGAGAAGTAGTCATCAGTTAGAAGAATTTGTGGGGGTGGCATCCTTGGAAGGATCCCATGACAGCATTGGTTACCATAGCACTATAGCTCTGTGATCTGGCATTTCCAGTGAAGACAAAGCTGAAATCCGCCAATTGTGCCAGAAAGTGTAGGCGGCAAGAAAATAGGTACAATTCATGAAGCAAAAGATTTGGAACGCACAAAACCACAATTTCAAGAGTCAGGAAAGGCTATCTTTTTTAATATGGCAACTAAATTGTCTTCTTGACATGCGATGTGAAGCCTATCAATTTTCAAGAGTGTCAGCTAAGCAGTAAACTGTCTCCAGCCCAGGCATGTGCTTGAACAATTGGGTTGCTATTGTTTTTACTTGATTCTTGTATTCCTCAATTCATCTGGCAGACCATTTTCAGTTTTCCTTCACTAATAAGATACACATTCTGTTTAATTTAAGCCAGAAAGACAGAAGTCATTGAGACAGCATCTGAGGACTTCTCACTTAGGAAATTGTATTAAATTCTTAATCTGCTTCCGGAACAAAGCCCCAGAACTGCGTTTTCTCTGAATGCATTTCAGTAAAAAGAAAGTGGCGGTTGTGTTGCTCCCCTGCTGATCATCTCACGTCACAATACACACACATTTTCTGCATGTAATTGTTGGCCTCAGTCCCCAGAGACACGGAGGATGGAGCTAGCTTGGTGACTTAATAACCTATCATTATCTACACCTCCAGCATGAGATTTGGGGACTCTCTATGTAAGTCAAATAAAATCTGCACTTTCTCACTGGCAATTTAGGATGTTTAAAAAATACTTTTCATATTCTTTTCATGAGTAGCCCCATCTCAGTTGCTCTTATAACAACCTTTTTCTCATTTCCCACCAGCTAGATGTTTATTAGCGTAGGAAAGAATTATACTTTACAAATTTGGGTAGTACTTATCGTTTCTAGTATTAACACTGTGAATTCTGAGTTCTCCCAAGGCTGAAGGTTTAAATAAACCTGGTGTGTTTGAGACTCAAGCATATGACAATTTGAAGAGGAAGGGAGAGTTACTGTGGAAGTAAGAAGAGGATTAAGAGATTGGCCTGACAGCAGCAAGGTAGTAGAGTTAATTTAGTGCACAAAAGCAGTTGCTTGAATGCTTCTTCTTTTCTTTTTTTCCTGACATTCTTTGTTTCTATAAAACCAGGGCTAAGAGACAACATCTGGAAGGGAAGACAGTCAAGACACAAGTAACGTGGCAACGGCTTGCTGGCAGCTGTTCAGATATCTTCCCAATGAATGAACGCTGCAGACCCTGGCCTGATGTGATATTCAGTTATTCACTTAAAAGGATTAGAAAGAGCACTCCAAAAATGTGCATTTTTGTAATTAGTTCTTTTGACTGCATTTGTTTTATTTTGTTTCTCTGACTTCTGATCAACTGGAAGTGAATCTTTCCACAGGTATTCTCTGATGCCAAGTAAAAATAAAAGCATAAAATTCTTCCAATCAAATAAGCATGTATCTCTTTGAAACCAACAAGCTCATCTTTTAGTTCAAAGGCTTAGATTAAATGTAATGATTTCTCTCTGAAGCTGGAAGTTAAAGGCAACATCAAAAGGGAAGGGGCTTCTATTAAATATAATTAGTTTTTACAGAACCCACGGGTCAAATGAGAGTATGGAGTCTAAACTTAGGCACCATCTCCAAGAATTAAGTTTACGTTTATCTTCATCTGTGATCCCAAAGCTTTTGTGATTTAGGCCATAAAACTTGAGCCTGGCACTTAAAGTCTTTCACTATCCAGTCCATCCCTACCCACCTTTCCAGATTCATCCCTAGGTAAACTTTGGTGCTCCACCTCCCTCTTCCCACCTCCTTAGAGCTTCTGTTCTACCTCTGGCAAACTCCTCAGTCTAAGAAACCTAGTCTACTTTCATTTCTCAGATTCTTTTGCAAACCTTGATTCCTGTGTTTTGAATGCAGCTTCCCACTGCTCCACGGAGCTGAGAAATTCCTCCTTTTTTTAAGAGCCTTCCCTATTTGCCTCAAGCAGCTAGTGTCCTTACTTTCTTGAATTAACAAGATTTTGTTCTTATGTCACTTTACATGTACACACCTATGCATTTGTATTCAGGCCATTAGACCACAAAAGGAGGCCCAAGTTAGTAGGAATGCTCATGTGGGGAAAGTCCTGCCTCTCAGTCAAGCCTGCATCTTCACCTTATGGAGACCAGTTTACAAGGAAAGCCCCAACAAGGGCTTAACATGTGATATTGGGCCAGTCACTTAGCTCCCAGAGCTCCAATTTCCCCAACTGGCAATTCAGCACAACAAAAGTCTCTAAATTATGAAATTTCAAGAATGAAATAATATTTATAAATGTGCTTGCTTACTGTACGGTATTATGTAAACATAACAAATGGAAGACTAAAAAATTGTTCACATGATACTTCTTTAGCATGTCCTGGAAATTAACACTTGTGGCGTTTAAAATGCATGCTAATTTTTTCATTGGTATTTTTCTGTTAATAAAGTAGGTAATCTGAGTTTAAAAACTACCTCTCTCCTCAGTATCTCCTCCTTCTTGATATTCAAAAGACTGTTTCCATTTTGAAGCTTTCAAATAGAGTTTTAAATATTTTTTACTTTTCTCTAAATTGTCCTTAAATCGACATATTCTATATATTATATATAGACATATATATGTACATATGTATGTGTGTGTGTGTATATATATGCTTATATGCATATGTGTATATATATTAGTCAGTCTTGTTTTAGAAGGGTTTTTTTTTTTTGCATTTTAGGGTCTTATTAGAATGAAACTAATTAACAAAACACTTAAACACTGTAGATGTTCCCTCTCTTCCAATGCTGGCCAATAACTCTTAGCCTTTAACTCACAAGGACTTTTGAAGGCAACAAGAATTTTCACTGTGGAGAAGAGATAAATGCAGGGAGAATGAGCCTTACACAGCTCAGACCATCCACTCAAAGCAAATCCCTTCTTTCCTTTGACTTGCACAGTTAGCTGACAAACACCACAAATTCAGTTGTGTCAACAAGTCAGTTGTCAGGAAGCCAATGCCTACTGATTGTGGAAGAAAACATTTGACTCGGGGTGCTTTTCCCAAAAATGGCATCAGTGTCACAGTGGCTAAGACTTTTCAAGAGTTCCAGATAAAGACTGCACTCTAATTAACGTATTTGTCTTCAGAATCTTTGGGTTGCTTTTGGAAGACATATATATGTCCTCTTCAATGCGAATGTTATAAGGGCTTTGCTGTTCTTAGGATTGATCTATTAGGCCTTGGAATTTCACTATAATTGGCACAGAGGAAAAGGCCTATTTAGTGTTAATGATATGATCTTTTGTTTTTTAAGGAAAAAATATACCATAAAGTTTTCTTTTGTTTGAAAGTGGCTTCTCATTAGTTTGGCCTATGTGAGCATTGTTCATAGGACTGGAAGAAAGTAATATCTTCCCATCTGGTGCAATACTCACGGGTGCACTAAAGACACTCTTTTAAATGGTATGAAACAAATCTTTCTAAAGTCTCAGTCCCATTTTCTCCAACGTGGTGTGTTTTTATCTTTAAGTCAGTCAAAAGTTTACTTAATCTTTAAAATGATATTTTCTGATTCAGATATATAAGACAAAATGAAACATTGTCAGTGTGAAGGAAAGAGGTTGCACAGCAAATATGAAAAAACACGATATCAATGAATTCCTCCAAATGCCCTATAGCTACTTCCCCATAACTAAATTGAAATAAGTCTGGCAACTCAATAACTTATTGACATTTACTACCTGTACCCAAATTACTTCATTTAGTTTTAAGCCCATAGGATCTTAGGTGTTCCTACATGTCTCAGTATACAATAATAGAACTAATTCTTGGCTACGAAAAACTACCTGGGGTGTTCAGCTTTATATAAAAGCCATACGATTCAATTTACTGGCAATGTTAGACATAAAGAATTTCTCAGCTCAAGCAAGTATGAGGATTAGATGGGGCTGTTACCCAATGATTCTAGGCATTGTTCTGTCCTTCTTTCACAACATTGATTGAAAGCAAAACAAAACCAGAGAAACCTTGTAGTTTCACCTGGCTTTATTCTCTTTATTTTCACTTCAGCAAAATGAAAGGTTTTTCAAAATCCAACACTGTGGTTGAAAATGATCCTGATTGCCCCCTAAATGCTTCACTATTCTTACTAAGATTGTTCCCTTGTAGCATAACCTCAGAAGGGTTATCATGAGACAATCTCAGATTTTAAAATGCTGCTAGGAACAGTATGAGGGTTGTGAAAATTCAAGAGAAGCTTCTCTATAAGAAATACTGGGCAGAAGTATTTCCAAGAATAATAGATTTGTGATCTTAATTTTTGTAGTTTTTATTTGAAGATTACTTTTTATTTGGCTTGATATTTTTTGTTATCATTTTTCTTTTGTTGATCAGAAAATAATTTGTTTCAAGGGAGGCCATGTTAATAATAACTGAATCACTACGTCACACACATTTGTCCTGGGCCCTTAAGAGAGTCGACTATCCTGTTAAATGTATAGGTTGGAGAGGAACAATCTAGAAGTTGTTATAATCTAAAAAGGATACACTGAGGTATTACTGGCATTTATACATAATTAAGTTACAGTCTATTTGTAGAAAGTTAATCATATAAGTCAATAAGAAATTGCTCTATTGCCATATGCTACAGAGAAGTGAATCCAGTGCCATAAGCATCATGTTTTTCTACACAGAGACTTGTTTGTTTTGGGAGAACAGAGTAGAGTTTAGTGAAGAGTCAAAATGTTTAACTCTACTTTTGATAGAAACGATTAAGAGCCCACGTCACGTTTAGACTATTTGTCAAATACTGAGGAAATATGAAAGATGACTGAAATCTATGGGCTTTTTAGGCTCTTTGTAGTTGGGTGAACAAAATAATACTCTGGTTTACTCAAGTGAAGTGATGCTACTAAGCACACCTGAGAAGGTAACAAGTCTTAGCAAATAGCCTCAATGGTGGTACAATCATACCTCATGCAGCAACATTCTGGGTGCTACAGAAACTCCAGAGAAAATATTGATATACCATGACTCAGCTTCCTGTATGTCTGATTTTATTGCTTCATAGCTTTTGCTTAGTGTCTCTTGCCTTCCGATTCTTACTTAGATCTATGTGTATCTTTCCATAAGATTCACACCCTCAAAAACCATTTTTTCAAAATTCTGGTTGGTTCAAATAGTGACAATATTTATTTGTAATTAGGAAAGAAAAAAATTATATGAAATATCTGCATTATATTTTGTGATCCAATTGGGGTCACCAAATGGTAGACAATGTCATGGTCAAGACAGGAACTTAAGGAGTACGAGAAATTTCTTATTTCTATTCTTTATTATAATTCCTCTCATCATCACCAAACTTTCAAACAAATATGTTACACTTTTTAAAAATCTTGTTTCAATATTGCTCACAGGAATAAAGGATTATTATTGTCAGTAGGTGCTCATAAATTTCAAATATATATTAGCAACATTTGAAATGATCATTAATTTTGAAACTCAGGTTAACAATGAGAAGTCAGCTTAAAAAATTAGCCCACAATTTAGTCCACATTTTGAAAGGGAATTATAACTGTGGTGACCTTAGTGATGCAGCCCCTTTATCAATATTATCTGAGTTGATTATTTAATAGCAATTTCTTTTGAAGAGACATTGTTAACTATAAAATGTATCAATTTATTGCAACTTAAAATGTAATAACATCCTTCCATTTGCTAATCTTTTTTTTTTTTTTGAGTCAGGGTCTTACTATGCCACTTAGGCTTAGAATGCAGTGGCACAATCATGGTTTACCATAACCTTGACCTCCTGGGTTCAGTCTCCCAAGTAGCTGGGACTTACAGGTGCAGACCACCATGCCCGGCTAACTATTTTCTTTTTAGTAGATACTAGGTCTCGCTATATTGCTTAGGCTGATCTCAAATTCCTGGGCTCAAGCAGTCCTCCCTCCTCAGTTTCCCCAAGTACTGGGATTATAGACATAAGTCACCATACCTGCCTGCCTCCATTTGCTAATCACTGATGTTAGATCAAGGCCTTTCTGGGAATGAGTCCACTACTGGAATTCCCATATTATTCACCTTGTATAAAACCACACCAATAATTAATGCCCTATGGTTTCCAACTTCTGATAATATTAATGTGAAATGGAAACTTAAAGAAATGTGAAATGAAATCTGAATGCATAGGCATTTTATTTTTAGTACATGTTCCCATTTCTATAATTATCTTGCTCCAGTTTTTTTTTAAGCAGCTTTATTTTATTAGTCTCCTCAAGACATTCCACTGACTTTCACAGCAGCTACAACTCTTTACTCACACCTACATTTCATTAAATAATTATTTTTAAAGTATGACTTGTATAAACATATTTGATAACAAATATGAGGAATCTAGATTAGCTTACTCTCAACTGATGAGAGCAGAAGATCCTGGCTTACCACAGAATATTGTATTGCGGCAATGGCTCAACACACTCTGGGCTACATCAATGAGTGGCAGAGAAGGAACTAAGAGGATCTGTTCATCTGAAAATATTTAAGGAAGGTATTTATACACAATGTATTATAAATCATACTCAGTGGAAATCTAATAGAAACGGCTAGTTGTTTCAATCCATAGACCATGAAAACACAGACCTGGTGAAAAGAGTGGCCTCTGTTCTTGTCTCTTCCTGACTTTTCATTTTCATATCTTATTCAAATTCTACCGATTCTTCCCTATTGTTCCACATCATTCTTATTTAGCATGAATCCCTGTCACTTTCTCATTTAAGATCCTTTGTCTCAAATTGCTACCTATTTATTTACAAGCTCAAGTTCTGCTCTAAGAAGAATCTCTGTATTACAAAATTGTTAAGAAATTTTGCTCTTCCAGCAATTCTGGAGTTCCAGTTAGCTGGTTAACTAAGGTTTTCTTCCTCTCTCTCTCTCTCTCTCTCTCTCTCTCTCTCTCTCAGACACACACACACACACACACACACACACACACACAGACGCACAGAGCAAATCTCTAATTTGAACAACTGGCCTTTTTCTATGCAGTATATTCTGCTTATAACAAAGGGACAAATATCCTGACTAGGATCTGAGTTGAGAAAGATTTTTCCCCTTCTCCAACAGAAACATGAAAACAATTACATTTCTTGGAAGTCAACATCAAACATTGTCTTTGCTCCATAATCAAGGCTATTTGGGGGGAAACTGTTTTAAATTCGTCATACTTGGGCTATAATATTATTACAGAAAGAGGAATATTTCTAGTTTCTCATTTCTCCTTTACTCTTCATTTTTTTAGGCTCTCATTCCAATATTCCTTTCTGTTTAACTTACTTTTCCTTTCCATCATTCATTCTGTTCCTGCTATTTCTTACCATTCAGAAAAAGAAAATGCCATTTTCCACTTTATTCTTAAGGAAGGGAAAAATTGTCACTTTCTATAAAATCTGAAGTTTCTGAGAAAATTCTAAGTTTACTTATTTAGTTGTTCTAGTAATACTTTAAAATCTACCACTTACACAAACTTCCTACACAATTATTTTCTAAAAGAACCTGTCCCTTAGAGCAGAGAATCTTGCAGTATGCAAGTTACATGGGCTATCTACTATCAGTGTGTAGCTTTCCTGTCTTCACTTCATATGCAGTAAACATATGCTATTAATAGGAATGGCATTTTCCACTATTTGGTTTTTAGCCTAGTAATTAATGATCAATATTGAAAAAATATAAAATATAGGTAAGCAAAATAAAATAAACATTTTGAAGAGTACAGACCAGTTGTTTTATAGAATAGCTAACTTTCAGGTTGTCTGAATGCTTCCTCATAATTAGATTCAATGTTTGCCAGGAATATTGCAAAACTGATGTGTGTCCTTCTGAGTGTAGTATATTCGGAAGCACATGATAGCAGTTTGTCTGATGTGATATATTTCATTTGCCGAGAAGCAGGCTGATAGGGAGGCTGGTATGAAGGATTTTATCAAGAAGTGCTCTTGAGATTGCCAGCTAGAAAAAGTCAAATAGAAGGACAGATTCAGCACAGAGAGAAGGTGGGTTGTGATACAGTTTCAACAGAAGCCTCAACTGATCCTTCAGGGAAGAGTAAGGCTGCCATGGCCCTTTAGAATTATCTAGCATCGAGATAATGGGACTAGGCCTTGAGGCACCTGTTTCAGTGAATGAGGGCCACACCAGGAAGAGGAAATGCCTTTGAGTGAAATGACTTCTTCAATCAAAGCAATTCCAAAGAGAGCTGAAAGCTAGGGATTGACTAAAGGATTCTCACTATGGAAATACACCCTTTATTACTGAAGGGGGACTTGGATAACACATCACAGTGTCCACTACATCCCATTAGTGGTAATGTTAATACTGAACACTTTTCTGTAATATTTGTCCATTGTAAAGGTACTTTCTTCCTTTCACGATTTATTAGCAATAATAAAGAGAGGATAGCCAGGCTCGGTTGCTCAGCCTATAATCCCGTGCCTTGGAAGGCTGGGGTGAGTGAATTGCCTGAGCCCGCGGGTTCGAGACCCGCCTGGGCAACTTGGTGAGACCTCATCTCTACAGTAAATCAAAAAATTAACTGGGTGTGGTAGCGTGTGCCTGTAGTTCCAGCTACTTGGAAGGCTGAGGCGGAAGGATCGCCGGAGCCCAGCAGGTCGAGGCTGCGGTGGCCGGGAGCAGCCACCGCACTCCAGTCTGAGCGACAGAGTGAGACTCCAACTCAAAAAAATAAAAAACAAAATAAAATAAAATAAAGAGAGGAATTTGACATGATGAAATTATCCTGTTCCCTCACCACTTTTATCATATGATTTTACTATCCATTGAGAACTTCCCCCTCAATTAATTATAACTATAAGGCTTGACAAATGGTCATTTTCTGTTTGATTTTTTTTAACATTTATTGATGGGCATTCTCCTATAAAGAAGAGGATTACTTATTATTTTTGAGACCCTGACTCAAAAAAAATTAAACTTATGTTTTAAAGACACAATTTAAATTTCAAAAATAATTTTGGTATTTTTAAAAGAATGCTATGTTAAAAGTGATGATTACCTCTAATAAATGAATTATCTTTGGAATAAATTTTGCTACTATTCTCTCCTTTTATGTTATTATACTTGTGTGTAATTAGCAAGTGTATTATATGAGTAATCTCAGTTTATTTTAAACCAAGTGAAACATGGCTATTTCCTCTGAAATTGGGAAAGCTCATGCATGAGAAGTTGGATAATGTTTTTTAATGACCACAAATAAATAATTAGCAAATTTAATATCATCTAAGCCAATTAAAGACAGTAAAAATTGGACTTTAAAAAAATATGTTCACCTTTTTAAAAACAAATGTTTGTGTTTCAAAATTCCAACCAATTTAAAATTTTTGCAATTATGCAATTGGAAAAGAATAGTCTAATTCACAGCAACTGATGCAAATGGTCCCTGCCCTCTTTGTAGGTCATCTCATGAAACAACCAATGTGTCCACAGCTAAAAAGACTCTATATTTAAAGAGCATGAAACATCTACCAGTTGTAATACTAAACTGTTTTCAGAGAAGCTTTACTTTAGCTTCTGCTAAAAATAAAATAATTTTAACTCACAGACTCTTAGGAAACATCCCAAGCTGATTTTATAAGAATTTAAACTAGACAAGGTATATCTGGAAAGAACTCATAAAATTATACTTAAGCCCCTCATTTATCTAAGTGGGTATGATTATGTTTGAATGTTTGTTCATCTGAGCATTATTCAGTTATGATTATATCAAAGAATTAAGATAAATTACAACATGCCTAATTTTTCAACTTTCTTTATCTTAAACGTTTGCATTATATTATATCATATTAGTTGCATCATGAACAATTCTTACATCTTATATCCATGTCTTATTATATATTATATAGTATGATATCTGAAATGATTTAGAAAGTACTCAGTGAAATGTGTAGTGACACTCATGTAGTTTTCAAGAGCTTTTGGATTTTTTTGTTGTGTCTCTGTCATCAACATTTATTGTGACTTGATTATGTCACTTATGTGTTTCAGACCTCACATTTTTATCAGTAAAATGAAAATGTACACAATGGGAGTCAAACATGATATATACCATGAAAGTGCTTTAAATATTAGAAATATACATATGCTTAAGACATTTTGGAATGACTAGAGTCATCTTGTAGAATAATATAAATGGGAAAATTCTCTGATGCATTGAATTGTCTTGTGATATTAATTCTGGGGAAATAATGAACATTATGTAAGAAGTTTCTCATCACAAGACTGGACTACACAGGGCAAAAAAAAATCTAAGCATGTTAGACTTATCTCTACTACGTTTTATTTATTTTATGTATGGTGATGATTTAATTATTTATCAAGTTACTTTGACTAGTGCTTATGGTGCCTATAGTGTGTTAATCCTGTTCTGAGTGCTATGAATACAAAGACAGACAAAAGACTCTGAACTCAAGGAACTTATTATCTAATGAGTAAGTCAAGAAATCACCACAATTTGCAACAAAAAATGTGATGAATGGTAAAGATTAATAGATGGATCTGACTGTGTGCAGCAGAAAATGCAGATAACAGAGGCATAAACAAAATAAGCTCCATTTTCTTCTTACATTATAAAGTAAGTTAACACAGGGCTAGTGGAGTAACAGTTACATTTAGATCAAGATCTATGTGGATAGTTTTGTCTTTTATGGTTGGCGGCAATATGGTGGCCACAGTTCTAGATATTGCATCTACATTTTAGGCAAAAAGTAGGCAGAAATGCAAAACAAAAGTAGAGTATGTGCCATCTGAATCATTTTTTAAAAAAAAAGCTTTCTTGGAAGGCTTAACCAACAATATTCCTAACTCAATGGACAGATTTGATCCCTTTACCATGGTTAACTCTCCTACTTGGGAGAAAGAGAAATGAAGTTTTACCTAAACATGTTGCTGCCACTCCAAAATTGGGATTCTGTTATAAAGAAAAACTATGTATATAATTAACATTGAGTGGGCAATTAGAAATGTATTTCACACTAGAGTATCTATGGTTACCATGAGAATATAAAAAGCAGGCATCTAAATCAAACTAGATAGTGTAGTGTTGATGTGGATTGTAATTCTTCACCAAAATACCACCTAAAGCCTATTATCCCACTAGTGTTCCTCACACCTGGTAAATAGCACCACCATCCCACCATCCATTCCATTATTAAAATCAGAAATGTAGGAATCATTGCCAGTTCTCCTTGTCTTTCTCTTAGTAGCCATTTTATTATTTGCTTTTAAATTTTCTCAATGTGTCTATATCTCTATTCCTCAGATATCATTTACGCTCTAGATCTCAGTACCTCTCATTCGACTACAGCAGAAGCCTCTTGTTTCACCACTTCTACTATCGCTTTTGTCCAACCCATCCTCTGCTTACACAGCAACAAGAATGGTGTCTTCTTAAAATGTAAATGAAACCATATCACTTTGTTATTTAAAATTTCTTATAAGATTTCCTATGGCACTTACAATAAAATACAAATTTATCTAAATGTAGTAGGACTAGACTAGAGGGCTATAAATCCCAAATCTTGACCCTACCTCTAGCTTCAATACAGCAGAGAAAATGTCAAAATGTATCTGATTGCCGAAGAGACTGGTTTTACCATTCAAAAACTGTGACTCCAAGAACGACTCCCCTCACCTGCCTGAGGTTTCTTATATATGTAAAGAAAGTTGACTTGATTAACACTAACAGTTCTAAAATTCTATGAAGAGCTAGAGCAGTCTGCGTCTGTTATTTAGTTTTTAGTACCTTTAGTTGTGTATCTGTCTGATTATTCACAAGGTAACAGTTAATGCAAAAAGGTTATCAGTTTTTTTCCGAGTTCCATCTGTGCATGATTTTGTCTCAAACAGATTTTCATCAGGGTAGGCAGATGGTAGATTAGCTCTGGAAACACACTGAAGCATTGTTACTATAACTAAACCTTAAATGCAGTACTGAATCATCTTGTGTTCAGATACCCTTGGTTATGTACGTTCCAAGTGTACAATTGCCAAACAAATTGGTTAATTTTTATTATGTTCTTAAATTGCAAACTAAACTTTCTTGAGATAACTTAGTTCTTATTATTACTACTCAGAAAACAAATTAAATGCAAACTCCCTAAATTAGTATAGGAATAGAAGTTAGGAAACTGTACCTATATGTCCCCTAGGAAGAAATTAGAACACATTTCAGAATCACTAATTAGCTCTAAAAGTTCAAGAAAAATTAGCAAGTAAACCAGTATACCTACTTTATTTATTCATTTAACAAATATTTGTTTGGTATTTGTATACATCATAAATAAAAAATTAAAATAATCATATAATTTTACACACTATATTTTCAATATACTTTTACATTGAAAATGTTATTTACACTACAATCTGTATAAAGCATTATGCATGTTGTGCCAAATAAAATCCATATGTATAAAATCCCTCAGGTGCTAAGAATAGCATGTACTCTAAATCAACAACTCCCATTGGCTTTTTCTTAACTTGTAGTCTTGTCATCTTTTGATGAAACAATGCCTTGCCTCCAAACTCCTTGCCCTCCCTTAAGCTTCTATTTGCCATTATTGGAGATGTAATCAGTGAAGCTGGCTGTTCTTAACAAACATTTATATCAAGTCCTGTCACTGCTCCAAAGGAGCCATTACAGTGAATAATTTTATGGGTAGTTTGGGCCCAAAGAAGCCTAAAAGAGCCATTATAGCTTATTGTGTCAAACAGGCTTGCAAAATAGAGGCCCTCAGTTTGACTTTCAAGTACAGAGTGAAATCACTCCCCAGGATCAATAGTGTGCATGCTAAGAGTCTTTCAATATACAAAATATAAGTCATTTTATTCTAGTTCCTCAATAGCTCATCCCATCCAAATGTGCCTAAATCACAGCCAGGAACCATCCCTAATTGACTACTTCAACATTTTTCCTCCAGCCTTTAAAAATGCAAAATCTTTTTTAGGTTTAGTCATTTGTTCAAAACTATTTAATTTGTGGCACTTCAAAGATGTTCTCTGATGATCTTCCATGAAGTTAGTCTTATCTACTATGTTTAAAGTTGGTCTAATTTTATAGTACAATAAAAGTAGTTCATTGGCAACAGGGTCATAGAGTACTCTTGGGAGTACCCTCAAGGACTCAACTTATTTCATCAAATTAACAATACTGATGCCTCAGATATTTTCAGCATGTTATATAAAACAATATGATAATTTGATAAGGAAAACTCAGAGGGTACTCTCTGGTAAGAACAACTATAAGAAAAGCACTTCCTCCATCCTTTTCTTTTCGTAAATCAAGTAGATGGTATAGGAGAGATTGACACCACTTCAACTCTAAAGTTGCGACTCTGACAGATCTAAGCCATTTGGGTCATTTTTAGATTCTGACAGATCTAAGCTATTTGGATCATTTTTAGATTCACATAACTAAGTTTTACACCTATCAGAGCATAGGAGTCCCGTGATATAGCAAATGGTTCATGGGTGGACATGTAACAAAATTAATCTGGTCAAAGCAAGGCTCAGAATTTTTAATTTTATGATTAAGAGAAGAAAATCCCTATCTTTCCCTAAATCTGAATGAAAAAAACTGGTAGTTGTAGATGCTACAGCTGGCAGTCATCTTGCAATCACAAGGGAGAACATGGCATTGCGGGAGAGCCAGCCTAGAAATAGGATGAATACACAGAGGAGGACAACATTGACAGAGTCATAGGAACATAGGACTGCCACATAGATGACATGATGCAAGTCATTAATATTTGGATCAGACCAACCCTAAAGCACACATTCCCACAGGAATTTATTTTAGTTATGTTAAGTCAATAAATTATTTACTACTCGAGTCATGTATTAGTGCCCTAAATTGTAATAAGCACCAATTAATAGAATTTCTGGACAGAGGCTTTAAAAAGGGGTAGAAAGTAGACAGACTATGAGAATGATGAAAGAGAGTTAACAAAGTTTTATTGATATCACAAATTTTTCCTAGGATCTCAATAAGGTTATACATAAAACTGTGAAGTGTTCTCAAAAGTGAAGAAATATAAAATTAAATATAAAATATAAAAGTGAAGGTCATAAAATTCAATTGTATGAACACCAAAAATTAACTTTATAAAGTAATACAATTTAATCTTTATTTTGAACTCCTATTATACCAAATAGCAGAAAACTTAATTCCAGATAAACTTTGTCATTTCAAGTATTTACCAAGTCAATTCAAGTTTTTCCTTCTCCTTTGCTCCAGAGAAACCGCTGGAGAACATGCACAGCATCGTGACACTGAGGAAGAGCATCAAAATAGTCAGTATCACTTGCCCATGCTAACAGTCACTGAATGAACACCACTCTGTCTGTCCCTCACAATGCATACCTCCCAACTGGCATACAGTGAATGGCATACTAGTGAATAATGCCAACCATGGCTCACATGGGTGGTCACAGTATTCTGTCCTCTATACTCTAGTATACTCTATTCATGAAACCCATTCTGATTAGTTCACACCTTTTCCAGTCACCTCTTGGTATCTCTGTGTGTCACACAGAATTTCCAAGTTATCTCTTCTGCCACCATAAAGATACTTGAGAATCAAGTGCCACTTATACCACTATGCCTAAAATGCCAATTCCCTCTTTTAACTCCATTAGTGCTAAAACAAGTTATTGTATGAAATCTTGTTTACTTTCCCGGGCGCCACTGAAAAAATGAAAACATATGTCCTCTACACTCAGATGCCCAAAGTTTCCTGGATATTTTCATAACTGACTTGAAATGGGCAAAGAGTGGAGTTTTCCTGAGACCTATCCCAATACCATACAGTTAAGGTTTTATTTATAGTTGATGAGGTAGACAGATTAACAGTTCCCCAAAGATGTCCATGTTCTAGTTTCTGGAACCTGAGAATGCGTTACCTTACACAGCAGAAAAAAGTTTACAAATGTGATTAAATTAAAGACCTAGAGATGGGAAAATTATCTTGGATTACTGGGTGGGCCAAAATCATCACAAGGGCTTTTATGAGAAGAAGACCAGAGAGTTAAAGTCATAATCACAGAGATTTAATAATCCTATGTTGCTTGTTTTGAAAATGGGACATAAGGCCATGAGTCAAAGAATGCAGGAAGCATCCAAACACTTGAAGTGGCAGGGAAACAGGTTCTCCCCTAGAGACTCCACATGAAATGCAGCCCTGGCAACCCATTTTGGACTTCTCACCAACGAAACCATAAAATTGTACATTCGTATTGTTTTCAGCTACTAAGTTTGTGATACTTTGTTATAGCAGCCACAGGAAATTCATTCAGTAAGGCAATGACTCCTCAAAAATGTTTTCAAACCTTTCTGATTTATGTCCACAATTCATTTCTTCTGGTTCTGTTGTGATAGTAGCCTTTATGGTAATAAGGCTTTTTATATCTAGCCAAATGGGGAAGGGTCCAGTGTCTACAATGTATGTGATTGCAAGTGTAAAGAGGCAGGACACATTAGTTAATATCACAATAGCATCTTATCACCCTGGATAACTAAGTGAATAAAAACACATAAGATAGTTTTCAGGAAATGTACACATTTGTTATAATGTGCAACCATATTGCTGTATCATTTACTACTTTTTAATGTAAATCCATGCCATTTCACTTCCTGGAAATACAGGAGCTGAAGGATTCTGGACCCTACAGTGGTCCAGGGATGAGCACAGGACTGTGATGCCTCTTTTCCATTTCTGTGTTGTATGCAGCAGAAGACCACTCATGGGAAACAAGTTGCAGATGAGTCAGGTCAGGAAAATTTTTCAAAGTAAGATTACAAAATGTAGGGATAGTCAAGAAAAGATAACTAAATGTTTAAGCGAATTAAGCCTAGGACAAAGAAAGAGGAAAGTGCATAAAAATTTAAACAGGGTAAGAGAAAAGCAAGTTTAAAAGGATTCCTAACACAGAGTTCACATGCTTGCCTAAACTTCCTGTGCAGCAAGTACCTTGTTTGGGGCTATGGAGCTAGGAGCAAGAAAATATGTAACAGAAGAACATGAATAATTCTGAAGTTTTCAACACAAACATGAAATCAGTCTTGATGATTTCCTTCCTGGAAAGACAGGAGCCGAAGTACTCTGGACCCTACAATGGTCCAGGGATGACCACAGGACTGTGATGCTTCTTGTCCATGTTTGTTTTGTATGCAGCAAAAGACCAATCATGGGCAACAAGTTGCAGATGAGTCAGGTCAGGAAATTTTTCAGAAAAAAGGATCATCAACTTCACCTAGTGAATAATGCCAACCAAAATGACTTTTCTATGAAATATTTTGATATTTCTGGGTGTCTTGAGAACCAGTAAAATAACAACCACAGAAAACAAGACCATAATGCCCATCTAGGTATTTCAAGTATCTATATTTTTATCGGTAAATCCATGAACAGATGCAGTATTTGTGACTTCAAATATATGCTCAATAACTTGTTGGTTTGATGTGAAATTAAGAAGCTAAAAACAATGATACTTAGTCTACGTATTTCTCATTTTCATCAGTTGATCCTAATAACTTTGTGCCCCATCAAAATTAATATTTTGTTTTTATGGAATATAGCAACAGCAGCTCTAAGAGGAACATTTATAGCAATAAGCACCTTTACCAAATAAACAATCCAATGTTGCTCCTCAGAAAACTAGAAAAACAAGAACAAACTGTGCCCAGAGTTAGAACAAAGAAAACATAAAAAAGATAGGATAAAAATAGATAAAATAGAAACTAGAATAGCAATTTGAAAAACAAAACTAAGAGTTGATTTTTCAAAAGAATAAACAAAATTGACAAACTTTTATCTAGACTAAGGAAAAAAAAAGAAGAGACTTCAATAAAATCATGATAAAGGAGGAGATATTATAACTGACATAGCTGAAATACCAAGGATTATGAGACTACTATAAACAATTATATGCCAACAACTTCAATAATCTAGAAGAAAGGAATAGATTCTGCAACACATACAGTCTACCAAGACTAAACCATGAAGAAATAGAACATCTGAACAGAGTAATACAAAAAAAAGACATTGAAACATTAATTAATTTAAAGCTTGCCATCATAAGAAAGTCTAGAACCGAATAGTTTCACAGCTGAATTCTACCAAACATTTAAAGAAAAGCTAGTACCAATCCTTCTCAAATTCTTGCAAAAGAATTGAAGAGGAGGGAAAATGTCCAAATTCTTTTTTACAAGGCCAGCATTACCCTGACACCAAAGCCAAACAAGAAAATTACAAGAAAAGGATATTGCAGAACAGTACCCTTCATAAACATAGATATAAAAATTCTCAACAGAATACTAGCAAACTGATTTCAACAACATATTAAAAGTATCTTCCACCATGACCAAGTGGAATTTATCCCTGGGATGCAAGGTTGCTTCAACATATATGGATCAATAAATGTGATTCACCATATTAACAGAATGAAGGACGGAATTTATATAATCATTTAATTAGAGGCAGAAAAGCATTCAACAAAATGCAACATCATTTCATAATAAAAGCTCTCAGAAATTAGGTACAGAACTGTGTGTTATTCCTCAACACAATAAAAGCCATATGTGACAAACCCTTAGCTAACACTACACAAAGATGAAAAGTTGAAGGCTTTTATTGGAAGATCAGAAATATAATAAGAATGCCCATATTCACCTCTTTGGTTAAACATAGTACCAGAAGTACTTGCTGGAACAATTAGATAGAAGAAAGAAAAAAGGAATCAAAATCAGAAAGGAAGAAGGAAAATTATCACTGTTTGCTAATGGCATGATCTTATATATTAAAAGTCTTAAAGAGTCCATCAAACTCAGTGATCTACCACAGAAACAAAGAACAAAGTACCATATGTTCTCACTCATCAGTGGGCCTTGAACAATTATCATAATACTGTAAGAAAGGAATTGGCAGTAGTGGGAAACTACCAAGGGAGAGGAGGTGGGATTGGCAGTTGAGGAAAACTACCAGGGGAGGTAGGAGCACACCACATCAGCAAGGGTACCTGCATAATGAACATTGTATCCCACATCCTTAGAATAAAATAAATCTGAATTGTACCCCACAT
This sequence comes from Cephalopachus bancanus, assembly GCA_027257055.1. Taxonomy (NCBI): domain Eukaryota; kingdom Metazoa; phylum Chordata; class Mammalia; order Primates; family Tarsiidae; genus Cephalopachus; species Cephalopachus bancanus. The sequence continues at coordinate 5,409,517 of JAPVLO010000024.1, read as the reverse complement.
CTTTAAAAGAAAAGTCAATGGGAAAAATTCTTCCAAGAGGACCTGCAAAGCTGTCCTCTTGCTCAACTACGATTGAAATAATCAGTGACCCTTCCCTCCAACACATGGCAACCAGAAGTTGCATGGAAAGAAAGGAAGCAAAGGATTGGCCTGTCCTTGCTCTATCTTATTATGCCACAAAGATGGCATTTGGTATCTAACCAAATCGGAGCTTGCTGCTTTTTCCTTTATCAACTATACCATTTTGTGCACTTTAAAAGCTATGGATAGAGTCTTTTTTCTTTTTTTTTTTTTTTTTTTTGCTGTAAAAAAAATACATACTATGTATGCTGGAGTGACTATTCAAAAGAACTTTTTCTTAATGTGATTACTAGCTCTGTAATTTGACTTAATCTCAGTGTCTTAGAGAAGCTGCAAGAGTCTTTTCAAGAAGCAGTATGCTCAGTGGCTAACAGACTTCAAAGACAGAGTCGTATTTTGTTAGTTGTGAATCTAATTAACAATGTAACTCTCAGCAAATTATGTAATAATAATAATTGTTAACATTTTTAAAAGTCCATCAAAATCATAGCTGATAAATAAATATCATAAAGTTGCAGAATAGAAAAAGCAAATTACAAAAATCAATAGCATCTATACACACTAACAACAAGCTGTTTGAAAAGGAAAGGAAATTATGAAACCAATCTTATTTAAAATAGCATCAAAAAATACTTGGTAGTAAATTTAATCAAGAAAGTGAAAGCCTGTATACTGAAAACTGTAAAGTATAAATGAGAGAAGTTGAAGATGACACACTTAAATGGAAAAATATAACATATTCAAGGATTGACAGAATTAAATGCCCATGCTATCCAAAACAATCAACAAATTTAATGCAATCTCTGAGCAAATTCCAGTAGTGTTATTCACAGAATTTAAAAAATAAATACATTCCAAAGTTCATATGGAACCTCAAAAGATGCCAAATAGTCAAGTAATCTTGACCAAAAATAACAAAGCTGGAGGTATCACACTACTGGATTTCAAAATGTATTACAAAGCTATAGTAACCAAAGTAGTATGGTACTGGCATAAAATGTAACATCAGCTAATAATATAGTATTTAAAGCAGAGAAATAAACCCACACATCTATAACAAACTGATCTTCAACAAAAATGTCAAGAACACACAATGAGAAAAGGACAGTCTCTTTAATAAATGGTGTTGAAAAAACTGAATATCCACATGCACAAGAATAAAAATGAACCAGTATCTCACTTGTTATACAAAAATCAACTAAAACTGAAGTTAAAACTTAAACCTAAGACCCAAAACTGTAAAACTACTAGAAGAAAATGTAGAGGAGAAACTCCATGAAAGTCCTCTGATCAGAGATTTCTTGGATACAACCGTAAAGGCACAGGCAAGAAAAACAAAAGTAGACTAATGGGTTGCAACAAACTAAAAAGCTTCTGCACAGCAAAGCAAACAATTAATAGATTGAAGAGACAAGCTACTGACAGGAAGAAAATATTCACAACTCATACACTGGATAAGGGGCTAATAACTAAAATACACAACGATTTCAAACTACTCAACAACAAGGAAACAAATAACCTTATTTTTAAATGGGCAAAAGATTTAAATAGACATTTCTCAAAAAAAGACATATAAAAAGCCAACAGATATATTTTTCAAATGCTTAATATCTCTAATAATCAGAGATTACAAATTAAATCCACAATATTCCCCTTATAACTATCAAATTGGCTATTATTAAAAATATGAAAGATAACACCTATTGATGAGGATGTGGAGAAAAGGGAACCTTTAAATACCATTGCTGGTATCATACATTAATACAGACATTTCAGAAAACAGTACAAATTTTCCCCAAAAAACTAAAAACAGGATTACTATATGATCTAACAACCCCAATACTGGGTATTACCCAAATGCATTGAAGTCAGTAGGCTAAGAAATATCTGCATCCATGTGTTCATTGCTGCATTATTCACAATAGTCAAAATATGTAAAAAAAATTAAATGTCCATCAGCAAATGAATGGATTAAAAATATGTCATATGTACGCAATTCAGCACTATCTAACCTTTATAAAAACAGGAAATTGTGTCACTTTCAACAACAGGAGCAAACCTAATGGATGGTATTTTAAGTAAAATAAACTAGCCACAGAAAGACAAATATCATATGGTGTCACTTATTTGTGGAATCTTCAAAAGTTGAACTCACAGAAACAGAGAGAAGAATGGTGCTTACTAGCAGCTGAGGAGTGGGTAGATGGGGAAAGAGAAGGTGTTTGTCTGGGTACCAAGTTACAGTTAGATAGAAGAAATAAGTTCTGGTATTTTATTCCACAGCAAGGTAACTACAGCTAATGTATTTTATATTTCAAAATAGCTAAAAGAGAAAAATGTCAATGTCTTCACCCCAAAGAAATGATAACTATTTGAGGTATTGATATGATAATCACCCTGATTTGGTCATTCCACAATGTATACAGGTATGCAAACATCACATTGAACCCATAAATAATATAATTATTGCTAATCAATAAAAATAAAACTTATAAATGATAATATATAGCATTATACATTACATGCACGATTGAGTTTCATAAAATAAAAGTACAACATATAATGTATATACAATATATGCCATATGTTCTGCTTTATGAAATCTATTAAACTCAGGTCTTGAGTTGTTCAATACAAGCACTGATGCCTATTCTACCTAGGCTAGCATAATCATGTTCTGTCTATATCATAGTATAAAACATTGCTTGTTTTCTTTTTTTTTCTTTTTTTCTTAAATCAATATTTTTTATTATGATGTTGTAGGGTATAGTTAAGGGCTAGGTATACAAATACGTTTCATTCAGGCACCCTGTTGATAAGAGGTGTTTCCCCATACCCAGACAGATATTTGCTACTGTTAATCCCATCTCCCTCCCCCCCATAGTTTCCCAGTACCGTCAGTCATTTTCTTATAGTATTACATTGAATGTTTGAGGTCCATTATATGAGTGAGAACATGTGATACTCAGATCTTTGTTTCTGTGAGAGATCACTCAGTACTATAGACTCTAGTTCCATCCAGGTTGCTGTGAAATTCAAGATTTTGTTCTTTTTTATGGCTGCGTAGTATTCCATCATGTATATGTACTACGTTTTTTAATCCAGTCCTCTTTTATGGCAGCATGGTGCGTCAGGTTCTTGCTATTGTGAACAATGCTGCGATAAACATACGTGTTCAGGTATCTTTTTTATAGAGTGATTTGAGTTCTTCAGGATATATTCCCAGTAGGGGGATTGTGGGGTCATATGGGAGGGTGATATTTAGAACTTTTTGAAATCACCACACTGCTTTCCACAGAGTTTGCACTAGTTTACACTCCCACCAACAGTGTAGAAGTGTTCCCTTTTTGTCACACCCTCTCCAGCAGCTGTTATTTTTTGAGTTGTTGATAATTGCCATTATGACTGGAGTTAGGTGGTATCTCAGTGTGGTTTTGATTTGCATCTCCCTGATGACTAGCGAGGTTGAACATTTCTTCATGTATCTGTTGGCTGCTCAGATGTCTTCCTTTGTGAAGTATCTGTTCTTATCTTTTGCCCATTTTATAATGGGGTTGTTTGTTTTCTTCTTTTCAGCACGTTTGAGTTCCTTTTAGATCCAGGATGTTAAGCCTTTGTCAGACCTGGTGCTGGCAAATACTTTTTCCCGGTCTGTAGGCTGTCTCCCTGCTCTCTTGATTGTTTCTTTGGCTTTGCAGAAGCTTGTCAGTTTAATAAGGTCCCATTTGTCTATCTTCTCTCTTATGACCTGTGGGTTTCGGGTTTTATTCAGGAATTCGATGCCACTTCCGATTTCCATGACAGTATGTACTTCATTTTCTAAGGTTCCTATGGGTTGAGATTTTACATTTAGGTCTCTGATCCATTTGGAGTTAACCGTTGTGAATGGGGATAGATAGGGGTCCTGTTTCAATCTTCTGCATATGGTCAGCCAGTTTTCCCAGCACCATTTACTGAATAGGTTCTCATCTCCCTAGTGGTAGGTGGTGGAGGCTTTGTCGAAGATGTGTTGGTTGAGAAACTGAGGTTTTACTTCTGGAATCTCAATTCTATTCCATTGATCTATATGCCTGTTCCTATACCAATACCAAGCTGTTTTGATGATTGTAGCTTTATAGTAAAGTTTGAAGTCTAGTAATGTGATACCATGTGCTTTGTGGGTTTTTTTGCTGAGGATTGTTCTGGCTATTCTTGGACGTTTATGTTTCCATATGAATTCCTGTGTTGTTTTTTCTAGGTCTGAGAAGAATGTTGCTAGTAATTTGATGGGTATTGCATTGAATTTGTAGATGGCCTTAGGTAAGATGGACATCTTCACAATGTTGATTCTTCCCATCCATGAGCATGGGATATTTTTCCACTTGTTTGTGTCATCTTTGATTTCTTTGAGCGGTGTTTCGTAGTTTTCATTGTAAAGGTCTTTCACGTCTCTGGTTAAGAAGATGCCAAGGTATTTCATTTTTTTTGTGGCTATTGTGAATGGAATTGTGTTTTTTATTTGGGTTTCTGGTTGTTTATTATCGGTGTAGAGAAATGCGATTGTCTTTTGAACATTTATTTTGTAACATGAGACTTTGCCAAGACCTTTATCAATGTAAGGAGGTTTTTGACAGATTCTCTTGGGTTTTCAAGGTACACAATCATATCATCTGCAAAGAGACATAACTTGACTTTCTCTTTTCCTATTTGGATACCCCTGATTGCCTTCGCTTCTCTGATTGCTCGACCATGACTTCCAATACTATGTTGAACAGGAGGGGTGAGAGTGGGCATCCTTGTCTTGTTCCAGTTTTCAGGGGGAATGGTTCCAATTTTTGTCCATTTAGGAGTATGCTGGCTGTGGGTTTCTCATAGATGGCTTTTACTATTTTGAGGTATGTTCCCAGTGTGCCTAGATGTTCGAGAGTTTTTATCAAGAAGGGGTGCTGGATTTTATCAAAAGCTTTTTCTGCATCTAATGATATAATCATGTGGTTTTTGTTTTGACATCTGTTGATGTATTTAATTACATTTATGGTTTTACGAATGTTGAACCAGCCTTGCATTCCAGGAATGAAGCCTACTTGGTCATGATGATGACTTTTGAGATGTATTGCTGAATTCGGTTTGCTAGGATCTTGTTGAGAATTTTAGCATCTATGTTCATCAAAGATATTGGCCTGTAGTTCTCTTTCTTTGTTGGATCTTTACCTGGCTTGGCTATCAATGTGATGCTGGCTTCGTAAAATGATTTGGGGAGAGTTCCATCTTTTTCAATCACCTGGAATACCTTCAGTAGGATTAGTATCAGCTCCTCCTTAAATGTCTTGTAGAATACTGGTGGAAAGTCATCTGGACCAAGGCTTTTTTTTGTAGGTAGTTTTCTTATTACATAGTTGATTTCCTTGATTGTTATTGGTCTATTTAGGGTCTCTATTTCTTCTTGTTCCAACCTAGGTAGGTTGTGTGATGTCAGAAAGTCCTCCATTTCCTTAAGGTTTTCAAGTTTGTTTCCATACAAGTGTGCATAGTAGTCTCTAATGATCTTTTGTATTTCTTCAGCATCAGATGTGACTTCATCTTTTGTGTTTCTGATTGTGCTTATTTGGGTTTTTTCTCTTTTTTTCTTGGTCAGTCTAGCTAGGGGTTCATCAATCTTGTTTTTCCTTTTGAAGAACCAGCTTCTTGTTTCATTGATTTTTTTTTGTATTATCTTTTTATCTTCTATGTTCTGGATTTGGGCTTTTACTTTGTTGATCTGGATTCTTCTGCTGAAATTAGGGTTTTTGTGGTCTTGTATTTCCAGCCTCCTTAGGTGGCTTGTTAGGCTGTTAATTTGTGTTTCTTCCATTTTCTTCATGTGTATTTGAAGGGATATAAATTCCCCTCTCACTACAGCTTTCAAGGCATCCCAGAGATTTTGGTAAGATGTTTCTTCTTTTTCATTTGTTTCTAGGTATCTTTTGATCTCTATTTTGATTTCATCATTGACCCAGGAGTTGTTTAGCATCATGCTGTTTAGTGTCCATGTCTTTGTGGGTTTTGGGGGGACCTTGTTGGTGTCAATGTTTATTTTTATTCTGCTGTGGTCCGAGAAGGTACATGATAGAATTTCAGTCCTTTTAAATTTGCTTATGCTTGATTATGGCCAATTATGTGGTCAATCTTAGAATACATTCCATGCGGTGATGAGTAGAATGTGTATTCTGTGATCTTTGGATGGAGTGTTGTGTAGGTATCAAGTAAGTCCATTTTGTCCAGAGTGACATTGAGGTTCCGGATCTCCTTGCTGATTTTTTTGTCCTGATGATCTGTCTAGGGTTGTGAGTGGGGTATTAAAGTCCCCAGTTATGATGGTGTTAGAGTCAATATCTTTCTTTAGTTTTCCTAGAAGTTGCTTTATGAAAGTTGGCACACCTATGTTGGGTGCATATATGTTTAGGATAGATATTTCTTGTTGATGGAGTGAACCTCTTATCATTATGTAGTAGCCCTCTGAATCTTTTTAAATTTTTGATAGCTTGAATGGTATTTAGTCTGAAATTAGGATTGCAACTCCTTCTTTCTTTTGTGTTCCATTGGCCTGAAAATTTGTTTCCCATCATCTTACTTTGAGTCTGTGTATGAACTTTCTAGTGAGATGGGTCTCTTGAAGGTTGTATATTGTGGCCTGGTGATATTTTATCCATTTTGCCATTCTATGTCTTTTCAGTGGTGCATTTAGTCCATTCACCTTCAGGCTAATTATTGAAATGGGAGAGTTCATCTCTATCATTGAGTTCTTAAAGAGTTGTTGTTCTTCCATTTGGTTTTTTTTTTTTTTGTCTTTCGTTTGGTTTTGAGGTTAGTTCATGTATATTTTATTCTTTTGCCTGTACTCTTGTGAAGAACATTGTTCTTTTTTCCTTTTCTTCTGTGTTTAGTACTTTCTTAAGTGTTTCATGTAGAGATGGTTTGCTGGCAGCATAAGTTATTAGGGATTGGATATCTGGGAAATATTTTAATTCTCCCTCACTGATAAAGCTTAGCTTGGCCGGGGAGGTTATTCTTGGTTGAAATTGTTTATCTTTTAGGACTTTGAAGATAGGGCTCCAAGCTCTCCTAGCCTGCAGGGTTTCTGTAGTTTTAAATCTGCTTCTATTCTGATTGGTCTTCCATGGTAGATGATCTGGACTTTTTCTCTTGCTGCCTTTAGAATTTTTTCTTTTATGCCTACCTTGTTTAGGTGAATTATTAAGTGTCTAGGAGTTGGTCTTCTCATTTGCCATCTTGCAGGGGTTCTCTGAATCTCTTGTGTTTGAATTTTTGCATCACTGATTAGATGAGGGAAGTTTTCTTGAATGATCTCATGGAAAGTTTGTTCCTGTGTGGTGTCTGTCTTTCTGACTCAGGAAGTTCAATTACTCTTAGGTTAGGCCTCTTGAGGTAATCGCTCATTTCTTGAAGGTTTTGTTTTGTCTTTTTGAGCTTATTTTCTGTGTTTTTAAGAGTTTTTGATCCTCAAGCTCTGAGATTCTTTCTTCTGCTTCGGTAATTCTGCTTTCCATGCTTATCAGTTTGTTATTTATTTCATTCACAGTATTCTTTATTACTGTTTTCTCAGATATCAGCTCCTTCCTAGTTTCTTTTTGTGTCTCCTCAATTCTTTTTAATCTCTCCATTAATGTGTTGATATCTGGGTTTGTAGTTTGAGACCCTTCATTTTGGGGGCTCTTCATTGTTTTTATTCTGAAGTCAGTTTTCTCAGTGTCTGCCCTCCCAGGGGTCTGGGAGAGACCCATACTCTTCTTTTGGTTTCTCTTCATTTGTGTAGATTTTTTCTCTCTCTCCCCCTTTCCCTCCTCTTCTTTAATTCCGTTTTTGAGGGAAGGTGTGGTTGCTTTTATTTCTCTTCTGCAATATCCTGTTCTTCCTTATGAGGGTCTTCTGGCTTTGTTCACTTTTGAGGTTGAAGTGTAGGCTGCAATCCATACTTTTTGCAGTTTTGAGGTGTAATTGAGAGGGAAGCTGTGGTTCAGAATGTATATGCTGATTCTAGCATTCATGAACAGGTATATGAGCACACTGGAACCTATTTTTCTCTACCTTACAATCTGTTCATTCAGCAGTATGTAATCTTGGTCCCTAGATTAAAAAGGGGGATATAAAACAGGAAAATAATGGAGGAAGATGGGGTCAATCGAGAGTTAGAAAGATAGAAGAGTGAGAGGGAAAACAGATATACATACCAACTATCAGGTGAGAAAGAGACACAAGGCCAGGAAGAAGTGAAGAAAGACACGTAAGAAATATATCCTAAGGAATACTGATAGCTACACAGAGACAGGCTAATAAAGTTGAGAAGCAGTGTAAGTCAGAAGGCAAACCACCTACGTGATCAAAACCATCAGTTCCAATGATAAAATCATAAGTCAAGATAAGCGATCAGACTAAAGTCACTTCTCTGATCTCCGATTCTGGCCTCTCCCTTTTTTTTTGTTGAAGCCTAGGGGTGGGGCTTTGTCTCCTCTTTCACACTCTTGCCTTAGGAATTGAGGTAAAGTTTGTTGATAAGTGGGCGGGGCAATGGAAGTCTCTGCCTGAAGAATGGCAAGGCAGTTTATGCATATCTGTTTTTCTCCACTTGTCTGGGTCCCCCAGCTTGGGGTCTTATACTGAGTGTCTCACTCAGGGTGGGCCCAGAGTTCCAGAGCTCCAAAGCTACAAAGGGTAGGCCGTGAGTTGTGAGAGTGGCCCTAGGCCCCCCACAGGGTACTTCAGCCAGGAATGGTATTGGTGTCTTTGAGGGGCGGGTGCCCAGAGCCTCCCTGAGTGACCGGCGGCTTGGTGTTGGGTGCTGGGCTGGAGACGATGTTGCCAAGGAGGGAGCTGGGAGGGGGCTGGGACCCAAGACTCCCACACACACAGTGGAACAGCAGTAGCAGGGGGCTGCAATATCTGATGCTGCGTGGGACCGAAGGTCCCTGAGCCTTGCACAAGCATGGCTGTTGGTGGGCTAGGGATAGGGGAAGAGAAGTAAGAGTCTTTTTGGGAACTCACATTCAGAGAATCTCACAAGTTCACCTATGCCATCGCCATCTTGTTCCCGTCCCTCGCTTGTTTTCTTTATACATTTTAAATTTTAGTTAAGATTTACTTGTGAACACTAATAGAATAACAATACAGAAATAAAAATAAATTAATCATATGAACAATAATGTTTTCTTTGTGAATTTACAACAGAGCTGCACTGCAGAATTCTGTTTCTCATTATGGTTTATTTTAGGAAACATGGAACTATGGAGACAATAACATAGATGATCACATACCTAAAATGAGGTTCTTCTAAAATGAAATATATACAAAGCTTGAGACATTATGGTTAAACAACAAAGAAAGTTCCAGTCAAAATTTTCGACCTGTGAAAGACTTCTCAAACAATAAAAGCTTAGCTTATTTTGAAATAAAACATAGACAATTATGGTCTAAGCAGATAATTACAAAAACTACTCTTTGCAACTACAAGAAGAATCCTTGGGATTGTACTAAAGTAAATGATACATAGAGACAAATTAAATGTCCTACAGTGAAAAACTTGTTAGACAAATGTACAATGGGCTCTACACAGCCATTAAAAAGATCTTTAGAAGTGTCTCTTAACGTGCTTTGTCCACAAAAGACACCTGATCCACTGCTGGGGGATTGAGATCTACCTAATAGACCAATTTTACCTCAAATACCCTACTTCTGTTTTCAATCCTCACTTGCATCCTACAACTCTATAACAAATAAATAAATTATAAAAATAAAATATTTGGGAATAGGAAAAAAAATAGATGTTGAATATCTATTTGTCCTGACATAGAAAAGTAGTTACTACATATAGTTGGTTAAGAAATATAGTTGGAAAACAGCATAGCATTATTTCATTCATGTAAAATTGATTACATAGTAGGTACAAACTTCAAAGTAGACCACTGATTATATAAATATACAATTTTTAAATTCTTACTTTAGCTTTTTAGCCCCATTTGTTCTCAGCAGTGGAAATTTAAATTTTGCAATTTATCTTAAACTAAGTTATTTCCAACTTAAAATTCATTTTGGTGAGGGGCTTATGTACTTAATGACTTCAGAAGTATAAAATCCAAGCTTTCACCCTCTACCAACTCACTACCTCACCTCTGCCTTCCCTTTTGCCCATGAGTGTCCCAAGTCCTTGGGGGGGAGTTTCTCTGTCATCTTGGCATTAGAAGGAGTTTTCTAGGTCATGTGGATATGTATTTGTACAGGCTGATATATATAGTCAATAGAAGTCTTCAATATTCTCCATTTCCCTGTTTCACCAATCTTTGCCTTTCAGGCACCAGGTTCATGTAAGTCACTGTACTCTGCTCCCTCCCCATTTTTACCATGAGAAGTGTCTCCAAGTCTACCTATGGATGCCAACCATGTCCACATCCCTCTTGGGAAACATGATTCTTTTGAATTCCCTCCCACATCTAGGGGGAAGAGCAGAGTGCTATTGAGGTAACTTTCAGGTCCACTGATGAGACACCTCTTCAGCCATTGCTACTTGTCACCATGGTGGATGCAGAGATTCTGCACAAGATGTGAAGGTTCCACTAGTTTCATGAAAGGAAGCTAGAAAATGATTTATCTGTCATCTTTGAATCTCCCCTCACCCCTATCATCCTGAGTACCTTCCACAGCACCCAGCCTGAGTAGGTTGCTGTGTCTCTGCTCAGGAAGCCAACACCATCTTAATTTTCTGCTTCTTCCTATAGTTGATACCTTCATCTCTTGTGGATCAGGAAATTGTACTTAGTTGATCAAGCTTCCTTCTAATTTCTATTTCACCTACATTCATGGAAAACACAGGGAAATGGAGGGCTTATTCCTTGGTATTCAATGCTAATTTTTCACTTAAAAAAGTATTTTTCTTGGCCAGACACAGTGGCTCAAGCCTATAATCCCAGTACTTTGGGAGGCTGAGGCAAGAAGATTGCCTGAGCCTGTAGGTTCAAGACCAGCCTGGGCAACATGGTGAGACCTCATTTCTACAATAAATCAAAAAATTAGCTGGGCATGATAACGTGCACCTGTAGTTCCAGCTACTTTGAAAGCTGAGGGAGAAGGATCACCTGAGCTCAGGAGGTCGAGGTGGCAGTGGCCAGGAGCATGCCGTGACAGAGTGAGACTCCAACTAAAAAAACAACAGCAACAAAAAAATAAAACTTTTTCTCTCAAAAGGTCCGCATTTTGAAAATTAAAAAAACCTTGTCTTGGAGATGGGAACAAGAAGGTGACAGCATTGGTGGACTTGTGAGATTCTCTGAACGTGAGTTGCCCAAAAAGACTCTTACTTTTCTTCCCCCATCCCCCAGCCCACCACCAGCCGTGCTGGTTTGAGACCCGGGGACCTTTGGTCCCACACAGGATCGGATATTGTGGGCTCCTGCTGATGCTGTTCCATCACATGCATGGGAGTCTCGGGTCCCAGCTCCTTCCCTGGCTACACCGTCTCATGCCCCGCACCCAGCACCAAGCCGCTGGTCACTCAGGGATGCTCTGGGCACCTGCCCCTCAGAGACACCAGTCCCATTCCTGGCTGAAGTACCTGTGGGGGGCCCAGGGCCACTCTCACAGCTCACCGCCTGCCCTTTGGAGCTTTGGAGCTCCGGTGCTCTGGGCCCACCCTAGCTGAGGCACTCAGCACATGACACCAAGTTAGAGGACCCAGACAAGCAGAGATAAACGGATCTGCAAAAACTGCCTCGGCCATTCTCCAGGCAGAGACTTCCATTGCCCTGCCTACCTATCAACAAACCCTACCTCAGTACCTAAGGTAATGTTGCAAAACAGGAGACAAAGCCCCACCCCTATGCTGAATCAGACAAAAGCAACCCCAGGAAGCAGACTAAAAAAAAAGAAAGAACCCAAACTGCAAGTAAATCTAGCTACCTACAATGAAAAACAAAGGAGAGAGGCTGGAGATCAGAGCTGAAGTGACTTTAGTCTGATCACTTATTTTGACTTATGATTTTATCATTTTGACTGTTTGTTTTGATCACGTTTGTTGTTTGCCTTCTGACTTACACTGTTTCTTGATTTTATTGGTCTGTCTCTGTGTAGCTATCAGTATGCCTTAGGATATCTTTCTTATGTGTCTTTTTTCACTTCTTTCCGGCCTTGTGTTTCTTTCTCACCTGATAGTTGGTATGTATGTATGTTTTCCCTCTCACTCTTCTCTCTTTCTAACTTCCTATTGACCCTGCCTACCTCCATTATTTTCCTCTTTTATACCCCCTTCTTAATCTAGGGACAAAGACTACATACTGTTGAACAGACAGATTGTAAGGCAGAGGAAAATAGGTTCCAGTGTGCTCATATAACTCTCCATGGATGCTAGAATCAGCATATACATTCTGAACCACAGCTTCCCTCTCAATTAAACCTCAAAACTGCAAAAAGTATAGATTGCAGCCTACACTTCAACCTCAAAAGTGAACAAAGCCAGAAGACCCTCATAAGGAGGAACAGGATATTGCAGAAGAGAAATAAAAGCAACCACACCTTCCCTCAAAAACGGAATTAAAGAAGAGGAGGGAAAGGGGAGAGAGAGAGAAAAAATCTACACAAATGAAGAGAAACCAAAAGAAGAGTATGGGTCTCTCCCAGACCCCTGGGAGGGCAGACACTGAGAAAACTGACTTCAGAATAAAAACAATGAAGAGCCCTCAAAATGAAGGGTCTCAAACTACAAACCCAGATATCAACACATTAATGGAGAGATTAAAAAGAATTGAGGAGACACAAGAAGAAACTAGGAAGGAGCTGATATCTGAGATAACAGTAATAAAGAATACTGTGAATGAAATAAATAACAAACTGATAAGCATGGAAAGCAGAATTACCCAAGCAGAAGAAAGAATCTCAGAGCTTAAGGATCAAAATATAGAAATAACCCAAACTCTTAAAAACACAGAAAATAAGCTCAAAAAGACAAAACAAAACCTTCAAGAAATGAGCGATTACCTCAAGACCTAACCTAAGAGTAATTGAACTTCCTGAGTCAGAAAGACAGACACCACACTGGAACAAACTTTCCATGAGATCATTCAAGAAAACTTCCCTCATCTAATCAGTGATGCAAAAATTCAAACACAAGAGATTCAGAGAACCCCTGCAAGACGGCAAATGAGAAGACCAACTCCTAGACACTTAATAATTCGCCTAAACAAGGTAGGCATAAAAGAAAAAATTCTAAAGGCAGCAAGAGAAAAAGGCTAGATCATCCACCATGGAAGATCAATCAGAATAGCAGCAGATTTAAAACTACAGAAACCCTGCAGGCTAGGAGAGCTTGGAGCCCTATCTTCAAAGTCCTAAAAGATAAACAATTTCAACCAAGAATAACCTCCCCAGCCAAGCTAAGCTTTATCAGTGAGGGAGAATTAAAATATTTCCCAGATATCCAATCCCTAATAACTTATGCTGCCAGCAAACCATCTCTACATGAAACACTTAAGAAAGTACTAAACATGGAAGAAAAGGAAAAAAGAACAACATTCTTCACAAGAGTACAGGGAAAACAATAAAATATACATGAACCAATCCCAAAACCAAAAGAAAGAAAGGAAGAAAAAAACAAGTGGAAAAACAACAACTCTATAAGAACTCTATGATAGGGATGAACTCTCACATTTCAATAATTAGCCTGAATGTGAATGAACTAAACGCACCACTGAAAAGACATAGAATGGCAAAATAGACAAAATATCACCAGGCACCAATATACTGCCTTCAAGAGACCCATCTCACTAGAAAGGACATATACAGGCTCAAAGTAAGAGGATGGGAAACAAATTTTTAGGCAAATGGAACACAAAAGAAAGGAGGAGTCACAATCCTAATTTCAGACTAAATACCATTTAAGCTATCAAAAATTTAAAAAGATACAGAGGGTCACTTCATAACGATCACTCCATCAACAAGAAATATCTATCCTAAACATATATGCACCCAACATAGGTGTGCCAACTTTCATAAAGCAAATTCTAGAAAAACTAAAATATATTGACTCTAACACCATCATAACTGGGGACTTTAATACCCCACTCACAACCCTAGACAGATTATCAGGACCAAAAAATCAGTAAGGAGATCCGGAACCTCAATGAGACTCTAGACCAAATGGACTTAATTGATACCTACACAACACTCCATCCAAAGACCACAGAATACACATTCTACTCATCACCACATGGAATATATTCTAAGATCGACCACATAATTAAGCATAAATCAAGCATGAGCAAATTTAAAAAGACTGAAATTCTACCATGCACCTTCTCGGACCACAGTGGAATAAAAATAAACATTGACACCAACAAGGTCCCCCCAAAATCCACAAAGACATGGACACTAAACAGCACAATGCTAAACAACTCCTGGGTCAATGATGAAATCTAAATAGAGATCAAAAGATACCTAGAAACAAATGAAAATGAAGAAACATCTTACCAAAATCTCTGGGACGCCTTGAAAGCTGCACTAAGAGGGGAATTTATATCCCTACAAACACACATGAAGAAAATGAAAGGAACACAAATTAACAGCCTTACAAGACACCTAAGGAAGCTGGAAAACCAAGACCACCAAAACCCTAATTTCAGCAGAAGAATCCAGATCAACAAAGTAAAAGCCCAAATCCAGAACATAGAAGATAAAAAGATAATACAAAAAAATCAATGAAACAAAAAGCTGGTTCTTCAAAAGGATAAACAAGATCGATGGACCCCTAGCTACACTGACCAAGAAAAAAAGAGAAAAAACCCAAATAAGCACAATCAGAAACACAAAAGATGAAGTCACATCTGATGCTGAAGAAATACAAAAGATCATTAGAGACTACTCTGTACACATGTATGGAAACAAACTTGAAAACCTTAAGGAAATGGAGGACTTTCTGACATCACACAACCTACCTAGGTTGGAAGAAGAAGAAATTGAGACCCTAAATAGACCAATAACAATCAAGGAAATCAACTATGTAATAAGAAAACTACCAACAAAAAAAAGCCCTGGTCCGGATGACTTTCCAGTCGTATTCTACAAGACATTTAAGGAGGAGCTGATACCAATCCTGAAGGTATTCCAGGTGATTGAAAAAGATGGAACTCTCCCCAAATCATTTTACGAAGCCAACATCACATTGATAGCCAAGCCAGGTAAAGATCCAACAAAGAAAGAGAACTACAGGCCAATATCTTTGATGAACATAGATGCTAAAATTCTCAACAAGATCCTAGCAAATCGAATTCAGCAATACATCTCAAAAATCATCCGTCATGACCAAGTAGGCTTCATTCCTGGGATGCAAGGCTGGTTCAACATTCGTAAAACCATAAATGTAATTAAATACATCAACAGATGTCAAAACAAAAACCACATGATTATATCATTAGATGCAGAAAAAGCTTTTGATAAAATCCAGCACCCCTTCTTGATAAAAACCCTTGAACATCTAGGCATACGGGGAACATACCTCAAAATAGTAAAAGCCATCTATGAGAAACCCACAGCCAGCATACTCCTAAATGGACAAAAATTGAAACCATTTCCCCTGAAAACTGGAACAAGACAAGGATGCCCACTCTCACCCCTCCTGTTCAACATAGTATTGGAAGTCATGGTCGAGCAATCAGAGAAGAGAAGGCAATCAGGCGTATCCAAATAGGAAAAGAGGAAGTCAAGTTATCTCGCTTTGCAGATGATATGATTGTGTACCTTGAAAACCCAAGAGAATCTGTCCTAAACCTCCTTACATTGATAAAGGTCTTCGGCAAAGTCTCATGTTACAAAATAAATGTTCAAAAGACAATCGCATTTCTCTACACTGATAATAAACAAACAGAAACCCAAATAAAAAACTCAATTCCATTCACAATAGCCACACAAAAAAAATGAAATACCTTGGCATCTTCTTAACCAGAGACGTGAAAGACCTTTACAATGAAAACTACAAAACACCGCTGAAAGAAATCAAAGATGACATAAACAAGTGGAAAAATATCCCATGCTCATGGATGGGAAGAATCAACATTGTGAAGATGTCCATCTTACCTAAGGCCATCTACAAATTCAATGCAATACCCATCAAATTACTAACAACATTCTTCTCAGACCTAGAAAAAACAACACAGGAATTCATAGGGAAACACAAACATCCAAGAATAGCCAGAACAATCCTCAGCAAAAAAAAACCAAGCAGGTGGTATCACAATACCAGACTTCAAACTTTTGTATAAAGCTACAATCATCAAAACAGCTTGGTATTGGTACAGGAACAGGCATATAGATCAATGGAATAGAATTGAGATTCTCGATCAACTCATCTTCGACAAAGCCTCCACCACCTACCACTGGGAAGAGGAGAATCTATTCAGTAAATGGTGCTGGGAAAACCGGCTGACCACATGCAGAAGATTGAAACACGACCCCTATCTACCCCTATGCACAAAGGTTAACTCCAAATGGATCAGAGACCTAAATGTAAAATCTCAAACCATAAGAACCTTAGAAAATGAAGGACGCTATAGCCTCATGGAAATCGGAAGTGGTATCGAATTCCTGAACAAAACTCAAAACCCACAGGTCATAAGAGAGAAGATAGACAAGTGGGACTTTATTAAACTGACAAGCTTCTGCAAAGCCAAAGAAACCATCAAGAGAGCAGGGAAACAGCCTAAAGACTGGGAAAAAGTATTTGCCAACACCAGGTCTGACAAAGGCTTAACATCCTGGATCTACAAAGAACTCAACA
Source organism: Cephalopachus bancanus (assembly GCA_027257055.1). Classification (NCBI taxonomy): domain Eukaryota; kingdom Metazoa; phylum Chordata; class Mammalia; order Primates; family Tarsiidae; genus Cephalopachus; species Cephalopachus bancanus. The sequence continues at coordinate 5,392,650 of JAPVLO010000024.1, read as the reverse complement.
TGCTGAAAAGAAAAAAACAAACAACCCTATTATAAAATGGGCAAAAGATATGCACAGACACTTCACAAAAGAAGACATCCGAGCAGCCAATAGACACATGAAGAAATGTTTAACCTCACTAATCATCAGGGAGATGCAAATCAAAACCACACTGAGATACCACTTAACTCCAGTCAGAATGGCAATTATCAACAACTCAAAAAATAACAGCTGCTGGAGAGTGTGTGGTGAAAAGGGAACACTTCTACACTGTTGGTGGGAGTGTAAACTAGTGCAAACTCTGTGGAAAGCAGTGTGGCGATTTCTAAAAGTTCTAAATATCACCCTCCCGTATAACCCCGCAATCCCCCTACTGGGAATATATCCTGAAGACTCAAATCACTCTATAAAAAAGATACCTGAACACGTATGTTTATTGCAGCATTGTTCACAATAGCAAGAACCTGGAAGCAACCATGCTGCCCATCAAAGAGGATTGGATTAAAAAATGTGGTACATATACATGATGGAATACTACGCAGCCATAAAAAAGAACAAAATCATGAATTTCACAGCAACCTGGATGGAACTAGAGTCTATAATACTGAGTGACCTCTCACAGAAACAAAGATCCAAGTATCCCATGTTCTCACTCATATAATGGACCTTGAACATCCAATGTAATACTATAAAAATAGGACTGACGGTACTGGGAAACTATGGGGGAGGGTGAGGGAGATGGGATTAATGGTAACAAATATCTGTCTGGGAACAGGGAAACACCACTTATTAACAGGGTGCCTGAATGAAACGTATTTGTATACCTAACACTTCACTGTACCCCATAACATCTCAATAAAAAATATTGATTAAAAAAATAAACAAAAAACAAACAAAAAACCCCCTCATCTTATAGTCTATCACCTCATTTGTTCTTTCTAGATTCTTTTGAGTGACACCTTTCCTGGGACAAATAACTCTCCCCTGAGGCAATACAGGATACTCTGGGAGTGGAGGTGTTAAAAGGAGGAAGACACCAAGCAACACAGGTAAATTTCTGTTAATTTTGTCAAATTTCATCTCAATATGCTCATACACATCCACACATGGTGATACTGGTTGCTTGGGAACTCAGGTGCAAATAATCTTTTTTATTTCTTTTTTATTCTATTTTTAATGAGTACATATTGTGTTTTATAAGATAATTTTTATAAATATGATGCAGATATTTTTAATACTTTATATTTATTTCTCTTTGAATTAAGCAGAGAGCCTGAGAATATGACCTTTGAGTGATAACAAGAATTCTTTCATGAAACCAGCATGGGTGATACCACCAATAGAAGTACTCATGCAAATATTTTCAAAATTAGCATGATCTGCTTCTATCTACTTGCATATACACCACAGGACTATTTAGCGAACTCTTCTCCTATGTTCAACTAAAAAATGAACGTCCAGGCTCTACTAAAACTATATGAAGCCTCATGCAACATAAACCTCACCCACTGAGTTTTTATGAATTTCCAATTCATATTCTTGAATTTCAGGAAGTCACAGAACAGTATTGTTATATCCAAAAAAAAACTGGCAACAGAGAGATGCAGGTGTCAGTGCTGTCTACATCAACTATAACAGCTGTTTGACCTTGGGCAAGGTACTTCACTTCTGAGTCTCAGGACCCTCATCTATAGAATGGATTAAATAATAGTGCACCTGACATACAGTTATAAAAAAATCAACATGTAAAATAAATGTAAAACATTAAAAACAAAGAAAATATAAGATACCCAATACAAGTTAGCTGCTAGAATGAGAGTTCCAAGTACTACAACCATCTGCTCTCTAACTCTCCTTTGGGTATTACTATTCCATGCCTTATACCAGGCATAGAATTGCCTTTTCCAGATCTCACCAACAATAGAAAGGATCCTTTTGTATTCTAGCCCCACAGGAAGATACTGAAATAAGTAACTAACACAACATGGTCAGACAGACCTGGTCTTGCTTCGTAACTTGCTAGTTGTATGAATTTGAGCTAATTAGTATCTTTGCACTTTACCTGTAGAATGGGGATACTATTTTCTACAACCAAGTGTTGCTATACCAGAAATAATCCAGAAACAGGGCTTAATGTAATACCAACATATAGCAAATGCCCCATGTGTGACAGTTATTCATTCTTACTGAGTCTTAGAAAATATTAATCTCTCCTTTAATTCTCTGATCTTAGCATTATGTTCTAAATTATACAGTTATATTAATAAAGTAAATCCCTAAGCCCTGTGCAGTACACACCTATAGTCCCAATTACTCAGGAAACTAAGGCAGGAGAATTGCTTATACCCAGAATTTTAAGTCTGTAATGTACAATTATTGTGCCTGTGAATAGCCACTCCATGCCAGCACAGGCAACATAGCAAGACCCCATCTCTAAATGAATAATAAGAAATCCTCTTTTTTTTTGTCTTCTCAGTCATACATGGAAAACATGTTTTTCCATCTAAACATCTGCTGACAAGCATTATGGCAAAAAACAGAAAAATAATAGCATAAACATCAAGGAAATATGAGACACTAAATACTTAATATAAGCCAATGGCACTGAATATGAACTTTATCTATTGTCTATTTAAATATTCAAATAAAATAATTTCTTATAACTGCTTCATGGCATTTTTCTTGGGTTCTAAGATGGCTTTAAATAGAAGCTGTTCATTATTTCCATCTGAAACAATAATAAAGAAGAGGTTTGTTAATTTTCTATTACATAATAATCTTAAAGTAGCAGAAAAAGAGGCTGCTCTTCACATTTTCAACATGAACATTGTCTTACAAAATCAACATAACAATGAAATAATTGTTTTTAAGATCACTAAGAAAACCATTATTTCAGCCAGTTAAATGTGCTTTATGAATACACTTTAGGTAGACTGGCAGCCTCAAAGAGGAGCTTACAACGACCAGCCAATTCAATCCTATTTTAAGGCAGCTGTATATTTTCTCTAATATAATGTGACTGTTTCAACCTTTTAATTTAAACTAAATTTTGGCTTTAATGAGGGTTTATCCTGGCAGGAAACCAAACTGCATTTTTAGGGTGAATTCTATCTTCAATCAGAAATACAGTAGCTATAGCAAGAAACAGTGTACATTCTGTATTATTTTTTCTCTTTCTCTTTGATACTTATGCTCACTGGAAAATTATAATTAAAATATTCAGCATCAGGATGTATTATCATATAATTTACTTCTAGGGAAGATAAAAAACTAAGTACTTACATTTTCCCCAAAGATGAGTATTTAGCATAAGGATCAACAATTCTATAATTCTGTATGTGTCAGATGGTAAATATTTTGGCTGAGTGGGTTGAGGGTCTCTGTCCGAGGCCCAGCTCTGCCATGGTAGCACAAAAACAACTGTAGACAACACATAAATAAATGGTATGACTGTGTTTTGTCAAATTTAATTACAAAAACAGGGGGTGATCAGGCTTACTTTGTAGTCTGTGGACCCTTGGTGTAAAAGATGGCTCATATTCAAAATACAAAAAATACAATTCACTGTACAGAACACACTGTGCAGAATCCAAGATGGAACTATACCAAGCCACAGAAAACTATTAAGCATATTCTGTATCCAGGATTCAGTGTTAGGTCTTATGAAGGTATTACATTAACGTAAGACCAAGTTCTTATCCTCAGGAAGTTCGTGATTTTCCAGAGAAGCCAACGATTATACAGAATAAATTGACAGCAATACTAGACATTATGTAATGAAGTGTTAGGTGGACAGACTTAAACTAAACTAAGGTCTTTCAAAACTCCACTGGGAATACACATTTATTTAATACATTTTAACTAAACAAAGAGTAACACTATTATGCATGGAAAAGAAAAGTTGGTAGTTTATTGATCAATCTGACATGTGGAATTACCTATGATTCCATATATTCACTTTTTAGTATTTTACAATAGTAGAAATTTTCAAAAACCTGTGTTTATTCTAGGGGTACAACATAAAGTCATATAATGTTGAATTTAATATTGTATTTCATAGTGGTTGAGAAAAGTTGAAAACTTTAGCAATCACAATTCAGGAAATTCCTAGCAATTTCTTGGTAATGTATAATTCACTCCTGTAAATTAGCGAGGGTTCAGAGGCCTAAACTCAGGAGGAACAACAAAACAGCAAATGTGAATGGTAAAATTAAAAAAAAAAAGTAAAATAAATGTATTAATTCAGTTTGGAAATATTAATTGTTTGCCATCAGATCCATTGTTAATTAGCAAGGAAAATATTAGCTAGATATTTTGAGATTTTAAACTACTCTGAAAAGTTGTCCAAAATTATATGGATTGTTAAACTGTCATTGAGAAGAATCACCGCATTTATATAGCGCATTTTAAAAGCTACATATCAGGAGTATTGCTGTCAGGGTCTTTTGACTAAGACCTGACAAATCCTTGTTCTGAAACACAAGGTTGGGATGATTTATCAAAACAAGAAGAATCTTATAATGTCCTGTTCTACATTTTCACCTTTGAAATTTATGAATTGTTATATAGTACTTACTATGTATAACCTGTCTGCTGCAAAAGTGCTTTTTGAATTTGCTTTCCTAAAGTTAAGTGTTAGAATTAAATAGAGAGCTATATCATAGCTTGAAAAAGAAAAAAATACTCCTAAAGCAGCAGAATTGGGTAGCTTAAATCATCATCTGAGGATAACCAAGGAAAGTGGACTCAATGTCAAATGACCTTTTGATGTTTGTCCACTGCTAACTTAAGCCTCTGCTCACCCACCCGTTTGGTTCACAACACCGCTGAGTGGTCTTGCCAAGATATGTGTTTGCTTATTTCTTTAGAATGCCCTTATCAGGATTTTCTATTCATCTTCCTCATCCAGAGATCCCAGAGTACAGACTCACTTGTTCCTGAGTCCACTAGCAACACATGACATGGTAGATTTAGCTTCTATGTTTGTTTTTGAAACAGTTCAGGGAAAAGCATAAAGCTAATGAGTTGAGAAAATGCTACCCTAAAACATGGCAGGTTGGCATTTGAGAAAACAACAGAAACAGGAAGTTCACTCTCAACTTCTCCTAGCCCTTCTCACCTGCAGCGGGTCATAAAACCTAGGAAGGTTACTTTCTGACCATCTCTCATCCTTTTCTCTGGAGGCACTTCAGAAGACCCTTCTTCCAGAGGCACTCTTCCTATGTAAAGAGGAAGTAACATCCTATCTCTGAAGATACAAGGACACAGAGAAGGATCTGAATAAATAGGTTTCGCAAAGTTGTCCCCAGATTATTATCATTAGATCATATTCTTTTGCTCTTCCTTCATATTCCTCCACAACTATCTACTCTTCATCAAACTTAAACATACATATACATAAGTTTACCCATTGCTTTGGATTTTTACTTCCTTATGAAGCCTCCATGTAATGCAAGCATTTATATTAAATGAATTTATATAACTTTTTATTATAGAGACCTCAGACAGGAAACTGTGATGGAATAAAGTATATTTCTTTTCCCCTACAAAGTCACAGATTTTTAGCAACAACAGATAAATGAGGATTAAATCAATAAGTTTCTTATCAAGGTGTGCTAAGTATTCTGTAGTTGTGTTTTACTTTCTCAACACTATCATCTTCTCAATGATTTACAAATATATAAATTTACCTTAAAATTAATAATGAATTCTTATTTTAAAACTATTTAAAGCTGGGTGTGGTGGTTCAAGCTTGTAATCCCAGCATTCTGGGAGGACGAGGTAAGAAAATTGCCTGAGCCCAGGGGCTCGGGACCAGCCTGAGCAACTTGATAAGACCTCGTCTCTACAATAAATCAAAAAATTAGCCAGGAATGGTAGTTGGAAGGCTGAGGCGAAATGATCACCTGAGCCCAGCAGGTCAAGGCTGCTGTGGCAGCCTAGGTGATATAGTGAGACTCCAACTCAGAAAAAAACAAAGCAAAACAAAATATTTAGAGACTCTTTTATTAGATAATTAAATTAATTAATCCTGATTTTCCCTGATTTTTCATTAAGAGTCTACAGGGTTTTAGAGAGAAAAAAAAAAAGCCTATTTCTGCAATAATATATTCTCATTTTCTAACTTGCATCCTCTACTCAAACTAGCAGCAAATAAATATGAAGCGATAAAGTACATTCATATAGCTCAAATTATCTCCATAATAATATAAAATAAAATCAATGTTTATTGTAATTATTGTAATATTGCTGTAATTCAAGCTACTCTTTTCCATAAAAAAAAATACTGATTATATTTTAATAAATCTGAGCACTAAATTTTTCTAGCTTCTCTAGTGTTATGCCAAGTTTGCACATATTGGTATTTTTGCTCTTGCATCTTATATTAGCTTTGCTCTCTTATGGCACTAATTAGCAAATCACTTGAAAACATGCGTAGTGCATAAATATTTGGCAAGTTTTGGGGGGATATTTTTTGTCTAGAACATAAGATAAAGAGCAATGCAAAATCAAACATCAGATGGTGTTTCCAATGGCATAGTCTCAAAGTTTCACAGGTTTATTTGATGTTGATCTTTACCCACCTCATGAGAAGGGAGAAACCTCTCCTCATAAGTGTATCTTTTGTTTTTCTAAGCTAAAATTACCTTTCTACAGTTTATTTATTGAAATGTGGAAAGGTTGATGACACTAAGTCACCTCTACCATATGCTGTAATTTCCTTATGTTCTGAGATCATCTAATAGGCTAAAAGCAGAGACCATTAGGACTAAAGATCAACTCTTGTAGGATATGAGGTCTTTGTAAAACCTTTAGAAAGATTATCCTATCAGTGTGGCAATTAACTCCATTTTGTGGTGGATGGCAGAAAAAGAAAGGTATACAAGAAGGGACCCCCAAAATACATGGAATTATTTTTTTGGAGGACAGGCTCCTTGTAGTGCAGGCTTCTCCCACTAGGTAAGAGTTCTAGAACCCAATGGCACCACTGTACTAGCTAGCATTGTGAGAGTCTGCATTCAGCTTCGGTGAATTTTTTTTTTTTTTTTTGACATTCTTTCAATGTGCATTTCATGTTGGGTGATTTACAAGAGCATCTGCCCACACCGCACTGAGTGTTCAGCAGTTTTTGACCAAAAATGGCATAAACCCAGTGCCTCACCCGCCTTATTCACCCAATCTCACCATGAACAACTTTTCTTTTTGTTTCCGTGGGCGAAAAAAGTCCTCAAAGGGAAATGTTTTGCCAACATGGAAGAGGTGAAACAAAGAACGGAAGAAGAACTAAAATGCATCACAACTGACAAGTGCAAAAACTGTTTCGAGCAGTGAGAAAAGTGTTTCATTAGATGCATTGCAGCAAACGGAGAGTACTTTGACGCTGACTGAAGTTTAAACTTGTAAGAATAAATACACCGTTTTTTATAAAAAATTCTGGGGGGCATTTGGGTTCCCCTTGTATTCTAATTGACTTTAGAACAATATTTTCATAGATAACAGACATTTTCAGCTAGCATTCGCCATTATCTAAGAAAAGCAACCTTTTCCAATTTCATATTTTTTATCATTTAATACTGGATTTTGCTTGTTCTAAGACACACATTTTACATTTTAACATTTCTGAAATCAGGATGTTTGTCATAATTAGGACACTTTACAGTTCCTGATAGCACCATTCATCCTGCCAACATCCCAGTCTGGTAATGCCAGGATTGTTATCATGTATCACTTGACAAGGACACCCAGACAATAGCCCTTAAAGCACCATTTGAGAAACAATGATGAGTCATGATTGGGATCTGGAAATCTTCCTTTAACAACTTCTAATAAGCTCAAGAAAATGACCATGATCAACACTTGGGGAATGGGTAGCAATAGCTGGGGGGAAAAAAATCCCAGAGAAAGTAGTAAAGTGCGTTTTAGAAAATTCTGGATCAAAAATGTTCATTATGGCAGAAAGGATGATATTTTGTGGCAAAACAGATATCTATGACTAAGTGAAAACTTGACACAGAAGAGGCAGACTCCACATGCAAAATAATGTAGAGATTTCTTAAATAATATATTTTATTTATATCTCTTCTATATATTTTTTCAGAAGAATGACATAATAAAAACCTGTGTTTAAAATATTGAAAGAACAGCCGGGCTCGGTGGCTCAGCCTGTAATTCCGCACCTTTGGGAGGCTGAGGTGAGTGGATTGCCTGAGCCCGCAGGTTCGAGACCCGCCTGGGTAGCAAGACCTCATCTCTACAATAAATAAAGAAATGAGCCAGGCGTGGTAGTGCATGTCTGTAATTCCGGCTACTTGGAAGGCTGAGGCGGAAGGATCGCCGGAGCCCAGCAGGTCGAGGCTGCGGTGCCCGGAAGCGGCCACTGCACTCCAGTCTGGGCGACAGAGTGAGACTCCAACTCAAAAAAAAAAAAAAAAAAAAATTGAGAGAACTATTTCAATAAGCATAAAATATAAATCTAAAGTAATATGAAAGTGTTATATCATGTCTTAGTTGACATTTTTTGTCCCTTTATTCTTAGTGGTAGATAAAGTAATAGTATGCTTTAAATTGAAGGAATCTTAAATTCCAGAGAATATGGGAACTACTTTGAATCAGCTGTTAGAGTTGATTGAACTCGGAAGTGCTCAACTCAAGCATTGTGAGTTGTAGCAATATGAACTTTTAAAGTTATCTTTTTCCAGGATAGAAAATCTGATTTATTATTGGATAACAAAATCTTTTGTTTTTCCAAATAATATTGAAACAATTAAAAAATAGCTTAAATACCAAATATAGTATTATTTCATATACTCTTAAACTTGTAACTGATTTAAAGGAAATGAAACATCTTTGCTTTATAAATTGTAATCCGTGGAACACAAGTGTCCATGAAAGATAGTTACTCTTCCATGGCAGATCACAGCAGCAGTTAGACTTTGAGTACTTTTGTGATAACAGGGACATTTTCCCAATTTTTAGATTATTAGATTTATGTTTTTTTCTTCTGACTCCAGATTTGCCATCTTCACTCTTTAAGAGAAAATGGTTTTCTAAATGTAAAGATAGATAGAGAATGATGACAGAATTTGAAGAACAGACATTGCTTCTTGAAGAAGTTAATGAGATTTTCTGAGAATAATTTACAACTTAAAAATATGTGAAAACAGGTTCTGAACGAAGTCTTGTTTTCCAATGTTTTACTGGCAGCAGTGTGATAATAGAGGAAGGAACGTGGGCCGTGGAAGCATAGATTGAATTTTGAAAAGTAGGTTCCTGATTAGTAACTGTAATTGTTGGCAAGGTAATAGGCATTTTCTGACCTAAATTTTCTCATTGGTAAATTTGGAATAGTCATCATCTAACTGAGAGGGTTGTGTAGGGATGAAAAGTTTTGACTGGTGCTTGGCACATAATAGCACCTTCATAATTGCTGCTAATATTATTGCAACATTTGAAAAATAAAATTTGGAATAGCTGTGCCCTAGTCACTGTATCCTTAGCTGGGTAAAAATTTCTTAAAAAGAAATAAGCCTTCACTAGTTTTCTGAAAATACAGCATGAATAACTCGTGAAAGCAAACAAGCCAGCATCTCAAAAAAATGTCCTCCAAATCATCCTTCAAAATCTACTAATTAGACACTTTTTACTTAATTGAACTATAAATTTCTTTTTAAAATCATGAAAGTCCAACCTGAATAATATACAGCTCCTAATTCCAGCTAGGAGGTAAGCCAAGATCGTAACGTCATAGCCAGCTGTGTATATCTAAACTCCAAAGAAGTGTCAGTTACATGCTTTCATATTTACAATTTGAGTCTCCAGATAAATCATTTGTTCTAACTTTTCTAAAGAAAAATCGGCACAGTTCTAGCCTGGGGCTTTATTATTAATTTATATAATATGTTGTCAAATCTCAGCACAAGATAACCTATTTTGTAACACTCAAGTTAAATTTTCCTATGCACAACTTGAACCTTTATGTAAATACCTGTTCTGACTAGATATAGTAATGAGGTTGTATTTTGTAGAATAAAAAAAAAATACTGCTTTTCTACAAAAGGCTTTCAACCCCCTTCTCTTCTTTGTCATGAACGTTGATGCCTCACCCTTAAAAGATAGGCATGGAAGAAAGGAGGCCTGATCTATATAATGCCTGAGACTAATAGAAAGGTGTTTGTAAGGAGGTTCAATACAGGAAGCTTAGTGAGTGCTCACAGCCTAGTAAGTGGAAGATTGCCGCCTCGTCTGGAAGGCATTACCTTAAAATCTGCTTCTTTAATTTCACTCTTCTTTTTTCTCTTCAAAATTGGTTGTGCCTGACAATAGGGATGTAAATAAAAGTAATACTTCATGGAGAGTCAAACATTGCATTGTAAAAATACACTTTAAAATTGAGGCCTGTCTTAGCTTGGGCTACTATAAGAAAATGTCACACACTGGGAGGATTGAACAAAGAAATTTGTTTTTCACAATACTGGAGGCTGGGAAGTTCCATGACCTGTGTACTGGTTAATTTAGCTTCTGGTGAGGATGCTTTTCCTGGCTTGCCAACAGTTGTTTTCTTGCTGTGACTTCACATAGAGGAGAGTGAGAGGGAGAGAGAGAAATGGAGGGGACTTTCTGGTCTTCGTGCTTTGTTTTGTTTTAAATAAGGGCACTAAACCCATGATGAATACTCCATCCATGTGACCTCATCTAAATCTACCTGTCAAAGGTCCCAGTTTTAAATACCATTACATTGGAGATGAGGGCTTCAACATATGAATTTTGGGGTGATACAGGTTAGCCCGTAGTAGGACCCTAACTAATCCCCCAGGGAAACTAGAGCAAATCTATATCATATATTAAGTTTTTTGGTCTTAAATTGTAAGCTGGATGTGCCATCAAAATGTGACCATAATGTAAGGTACATCTGATTAATGAGTTAAAAATTCTTAAATATCCTCCCTTATTTCAATATGAAGGCAACAATAATAGTAATAATTTAGATTTATTTATTGTTTATTGTCAATAATGTGCTGGAACTGGCCCACATAGGCTAGTGAGAGCCAATTACTCATATTTCTTTTGCAGTGAGCATTCAGTGATGTCATCTTGGTGGTATTTACTCCATGGTGGAACTATTTACACTACAGAAATTGGCAAACACTATGAATCAGAGCTTCTGTTTGTAATGCCAGTTGTTAACATTTTACTAGACACAACACTGCCTATTACATAGCAGACATTATTCTGAGAGTTTTGCATTAATTCTCAAAAGGGTCTGAAGAGGCAGGTACTATCAACTATCTCTAATTTGCAATGATAAACATTGCACAGAGATATTAAGTGATCTTCCCAAGTTTAATCAACCTGTTAATGACAGAGTCGTGATACAACTGGATGCCACCTGACTTCACAGCCTGTGCTCTCAATCACTTCTCTCTGCTATTTTTCTATGTCAAGTTCAATGGAATATTTTTATACTTTGAAGGATTTAGGCATTATTGATGTATAACTGTATTAAAATGCTTACCCATCAGCTTTTTAAATTTGTTTTTTACAATTGAAATATTGAAAAGGAAAAATATTTACCTTCACCATGTGTTATTCTGCTATCAGACAAGTTTCCTTGAGATTTTCCTATTTAATTGATCTCTACTCAATTTCAAAAGAAATTTTAAAAAAGAATGAACAGCCCGGGCTCAGTGGCTCAACCTGCAATCCCAGCACTGGAAGGCTCAGGCGAGTGAATTGCCTGAACCCGCAGATTCAAGACCAGCCTGGGCAACTTGGTGGGACCTCATCTCTACAATAAATCAAAAATTAGCCAGGTGTGGTAGCACACACCTGTAGTTCCGGCTACTTGGAAGGCTGAGGTGGAAGGATCAGGAACCCAGTAGGTCAACATTGGGGTGACTGTGAGTGTACTACTGCACTCCAACCTGGACAACAGAGTGAGACTTCAACTCAAATAAATAAATAAATAAGAATGAACAATTTGAATGCTAATGAATTGCATGTAGAACCAGAAGAGTAAAGTAGCATCCTTGAGAGGAACTCCAAGGGTTCTCCATTGAAAGACATATATTGTCAGAGGACCAGTGCATAGAATGAACAATTTACTTTCCTGCCAAAGGTAGTAATGTTTATCCCTAAGTACTGATGGCTTCTAGTCAGTAATTTTAATAGCCATCCTAATTCTGGAGTTTTCCTTTGGTCATCCACTTGATCTGCAACTTCTTACAAATAAATCAAATCCAAGGCTTACAGTGCAGGTCATTAGACAGCATTGATGCATTGCAGTAATTTTTTTTAGAATCTCCAGGAAAGATATCCTCAAGGATTATTCCTGTCAGTATTGTACAATGAATTCATACTAAGATGTCTACACAAAGGATATGAAGGGAATAGGGAAACAAGGATATAGAAGTTTTGACTTGCCAGACTAGTTCAAAAATCATTACAAATGTTGATCTCATACCCAGTCCATAGGTATCAGTTATAAATTTCTTGGTTTTAAAAAAGAATAAATAAAAATATCCCCTTCAGTCAACAAAAAGATTAAAAACTGTTTCAATTCTTTTAAGAAAACAGATATCAGAATATTCAATAATGAAATAAAATAATTGCTTTCCATCAAAATGACTAAAATGATTGGTTACTGCTTTCGGGAGACAAGCACTGGTTTTCTCACTATGTATCCCCTTTTTGGTATATTCAGAACTGCTTATGGAAACACAAACAGTACACATATGAATATATGGCCATTCAAGATATATGTGATTTTCCCTTTTAAAAATTAAAAAAAAAAAACACACATTCGAAGATTTTTCAAGATCCATGATATTCTTTGAGTTAGATGTCAAGTTAGGTAAGTTGAAGTAGGTCACCTGCAATACTTAATGTTCCTTTCTGAAGTATATATTTGAACTAATGTATATTAGTTCACATTCTTAACAATGGTGAATTTTCTTCTTTGAGATGTCATTTACAGAACAATGAGAGTTACGATAGAGAGGTCTGAAGAAAGGTTTTGTTCTTCATTTTGACCTGGAGGAAAGACTGAAGTAGATGACTACACTAATAGCCCCAATGAGTGACACTTTCCAGTATCCACAATTTTTGTTGTCTCATGACTTGCTTTGGCCAACAGAACCCCAACAGACTTTGGAGTTCAATGTCTCTTAAGACACTCCAGCCTCCACTGAAGAAGCCCAGACTACCTTTATTGAAGAATAAAAATCACATAAAAAGAGACGCCAGCCATTGCAGTTGTCCCAGCTAAGCCCAACCTCTAGCCAAATTACAAGCCACTTGAATGAGCTCAAATACAACAAGCAGAAAGACCATCTTGACATAGAATTGTAAAATATAATTCATTGCTTTTGTTTTAAGCCACTAGATTTTTTTGTTGACTTTTAGACAGGAAGAGATCATTGAAACAGCTTGAGATGGATTTCTTCTAAATGTAATCTATATTCTCATTGTCAGCCATCCTGCAAAAAGGTCAATTCTGGCACAGTTCAGAAGACTTGACAACAGTCTTTAAACTGAGAAAGAGTAAAAATAAAAAGATTATGTTTTTCAGTGTCCTTGGGTCAATATCACCTTAATAGTCATAAACACACAGAGAGCTCCTGGTGGTACTTGGAGAGGAGTGGAATAATAAATTGGTCTCAGTCATGAAGAGCTAGACTAGAAGCATAGCAAAGAAGCCAATCAATCAAGAGATGCAGATTATGGGACTGTGACTTGCAGCATTTTTGAGTTAGCCTTTTGCTTACTTTTCTTGTGTTGAGTTACTTCCATTATGTAATAGGCATAATATTTCTCCTTTGTATTTTCTTTTTCACTCTTCTTTTATGTAACCCTTTCTTTAATCAACCTGCGTCTCCTCATTGGGTTGGTAAAGACCAGGATGGGTGAAGCTGGAATGCAAAACCAAGAGAAAAAATATGTTAATGTCAAGACTAAAGAGTTTTAACTCCCTTGAATTCATAGATAGGAAATAGAATTGGCCAGTTAATTTAATGTAATTATCAATTTAATTCAATGTAATTAAAGTTGAGTATGCAGTTATGTTCTTCCTATTTGTTTTCTATTTGTCCAGTATGCTCTATAGGCTTTTTTCCATTTTCTTGGCTTCATTTAAATTAAATGATTACCATCTTGGCTAATTAGCTACATATCTTAGTTTTCTGTTATTTTGGAGGTTGCTCTAGGCTTCCTAAGATATAGTTTTACCTTATTACAGTCTGTAAACAGGGGTATGCCATTTCACTTAAAGTGTAAGAACATTACAAATAACATAGTCTCATTTGCCCCTGGCAAATTTTTTGTGCTATTATTGTCATACATTTTACTCCTACCTATACTATAGTGTCATTGTTTTTATTTTTTGCTTTAAACAACAGTTAATTTTTTAAAAATTAAAATGAGAAAAAAGATGGATTGTGCATTTATTCATAGCATTCTAGCATTATTCACTCTTTTATTTAGAATCAAATTACTTTCTGGCTTTACTTTCCTTTTGGTTAAAAAAAATCCATTTATTTATTTACCTTATTTGCATGCAGGTCTGCTAGTGATAATTTTTTAGCTTTTGTTTGTCCAAGAAAGTCTTCCTTTTGTCATCACTTATCAAAATTTTTTTCTGGATAAAGGAATCACTATTAAAAAAATAATTGTTTTTATTTTAGTACAGGCATACCTCTGAGATATTGCAGATTGTGTTCCAGACCACTGCAATAAAGTAAATATCACAATAAAGTGAGTCACACACTATGTTTTTGCTCCACGGTGCATATAAAAGTTATTTTTGCACTACAGTGTAGTCTACTAAGTATGCGATAGCATAATATCTACAAAAATAATGTGCACACCTTAATTTAAAAATGCTTTTTTTAGCCGGGCTTGGTGGCTCAGCCTGTAATCCCGCGCCTTTGGGAGGCTGAGGTGAGTGGATTGCCTGAACCCGCGGGTTCGAGACCCGCCTGGGCAGCGAGACCTCATCTCTACAATAAAAATCAAAAAATCAGCTGGGCGTGGTAGTGCGTGCCTGTAGTTCCAGCTACCTGGAAGGCTGAGGCGGAAGGATTGCTGGAGCCCAGCAGGTCAAGGCTGCGGTGGCCGGGAGCGGCCACTGCACTCCAGTCTGGGCGACAGAGTGAGACTCCAACTCAAAACAAAAAAAGCTTTTCTTAATTTTAAATTATTGGCTGAGTGCAGTGGCTCATACCTGTAATCCCTGAATTTTAGGAGGCCAAGGCAAAAGAATTGCCTTAGTCCAGGAGTTCAAGACTAGCCTGGGTAACACAGTGAGAACACATCTCTACAAGAAATTAAAAATTAGTTGGGCATGGTAGCACACACCTGTAGTTTCAGTTTCTTGGAAACCTGAGGTAGAAGGATTTCCCGAGACCGTCAGATGGAGGCTGCGGTAGCCATGATTGTGCCACTATACTCCAGCATGGACAAAAAACTGAGACTCTAGCTCAAAAATAAAATAAAAATAAAACTCTTGATTAAAAAAAAATCGAACAGCCATCTGAGCCTTCAGGAAGTCATAATCTGTTTGCTGGTGGAGGGTCTTGCTCCCATGTTGATGGCTGCTGACTGATCAGTGTGGTGGTTGCTGAAGACTGAGTAGCTGTAGCAATTTCTTAAAATAAGACAACAGTGAAATTTGTAGCTCTTTCTTTCATGAAAGATTTATCTGCAGCATTAAATGCTATTTGATAGCATTTGACCCACAGGAGAACTTCATTCAAAACTGGAGTCAAGCCTCTCAAACCCTATTGCTGCTTTACCAACTAAATTTATGAAATAATTAAATCTTTTGCTATCATTTCAACAATGTTCACAGTATCTTCACTGAAAGTAGTTTCCATTTCAAGAAACTCCTTTCTATGCTCATCTATAAAAAGTAACTCTTCATATGTTAAAGTTCTATCATGAAATTGCAGCAATTCAGTCACATCTGCAGGCTCCACTTCTAATTCTAGTTCTCTTGCTATTTCCACCACATCTGCAGTTATTTCCTCCACTGAAGTCTTGAACCCCTCAAAGTCATCCATAAAGGTTGAAAGAAACTTATTCTAAATCCTGTTAATATTGATATCTTAACCTTGTCCCATGAATCACAAATGGTCTTAATGGAATCTATAATGCTGAAACCTTTTCCAAATGAAAAAGAGTTTTGACTTTACCCAGATCCATCAAACCAATCACATTTCATGGTAGTTATAGCCTTATAAAATGTATTTCTTAAATAATAAGACTTGAAAGTCAAAATTACTCCTTGATCCATGTGCTACATAATGGATGTTACATTAGCAGGTATAAAGACAACATCAATCTCATCTCCATCACAGTTCTTGGGTGATTAGGTAAAGAAGCAGAAATATTTTGAAAAGGATCTCTTTTTTTGTGAGCATTAGATCTCAACAGTGGGCATAAAATATTCCCTAAACCATACTGAAAATAGATGTGCTGCCAGTCAGGCTTTGTTGTTCCCTTTTCTAGAGCACAGATAGAGTTGATGTAGCATGTATTTTAGCACCATCTTAAGGGCCCTATAGTTCTTGGAGTGAAAAATGAACATTGATTTCAACTTAAAATCACCAGCTGCATTAGTTCCTAACAAGGGAGTCAGCCTGTCCTTTGAAAAAACTTTGAAGCTGGATTTGACATCTTCTCTCTAGCTATGAACTCTCTAGACAGCATTTTCTTCTAATATAAGGTTGTTTTCACTACATTGAAAATCTGTTGTTTAGTGTAGCCACTTACATCAATTATCTTAGCTAGATCTTTTGCATAACTTGCTGCAGCTTCTATATCAGCACTTGCTGCTTCACTTTGCACTTTACTGTTATAGAGATGGTTTCTTTTCTTAAACTTCATAAACTGATCTCTGCAGCTTCCTCGCCTCCCTTAGCATTCACAGAATTGAATAGAGTTAGGGCCTTGTCCTGAATTAGACTTTGGCATAAGGGAATTTTTATAGCTGGCTTGATCTTCTATCCAGACTACTAAAACTTTCTCCATGTAAGCAATAATGCTGTTTCACTTTATTATTATTTGTGCAATCACTGGAAGATGCAGCACTTTTAATTTCCATTAAGAACTTTTCCTTAGCTTTCACAACTTGGCTAGCTCAAGAGGTCTTGACCTATCTTGGCTTTTGACCTGCCTTTCTCACTAAGCTTAATCATGTCTAGCTTTTGATTTAAAGTCAGAAATGTGCAACTCTTCGTTTAACTTGAATGCTTAGAAGCCATTATAGAGATTTTTACTTCACTTGGCTTAATTTCAATATTGTTGTATGTCAGAGATTAGGAAGTCCTGAGGAGAGAGAAAGAGATGGGGGAATGGTGGGTTGGTGGAGCAGCCAGACACACACAAAACTTATTGATTAAATTCTCCATCAAATGGGCCCACTTTTTGGTGCCCCAAAACAATTATAATAGTAGCATCAAAGATTACTGATTACAGATCATCATAACACATACAGTAATAATGACAGAACCAGGTATAATGGCTCATACCTGTAATGCCAGAGCTTTGGGAGGCTGAGTCAGGTGGGTCGCTTGAGGCCAAGGGTTCATACCCAGCCTGGTTAACATAGCAAGATTCCATCTCTAGAAAAAATAAAATTAATATTAGCCAAGTTTGTTGCTCTGTACCTGTAGACTCAGCTACTCAGGGGCCGAGGTGAGATGAGCTATGATCATGCCACTGTATTCCTGCCAGCATAGCTGACAGAGCAAGATGCTATCTCAAAATAAAATAATAATAATAATAACAACAATAATAAATAATTTAAAAGTTTAAAATATTGGCAGAATTTTTCAAATGTGACACAGAGACACAAAATGAGCATATGCTGTTCGAAAAACAGCACCAATAGACTTTCTGACACAGGGTTGTCACAATTCTTTGATTTGTAAAAAACCACAAGATCTATGAATTGCAATAAAGCAAAGCACAATAAAAATTGTTCTCTACTATCTTCAAATATTTTTCTGACCCCACCACACATCCTCTTCTCTGAAACAATACCTGATATTGCACCAACATCTGGCAACCAACCACATAACATTCTGTCATTGAATTTTTTATGTAAAATGCATCCAGAAAAGCAGGAAAATATGACACAAAACCAGAAAAAAACTCAACTCAAATTCAAACAAAACAAAACTAAAAGTATTGCCAGGTGTAGTGGCTCATGCCTGTAATCTCAGCACTTTGGGAGGCTAAGGCAAGAGGATTGCTTAAGCCCAGGGTTCAAGATCAGCCTGGGCAACTTGGCCAGACCTTGTCACTACAATAAATTTTTTAAAATAGCCAAGTGTGTTGGTGCATGCCCGTGGTTACTTCCAGTTACTTGGAAGGCTGAGGTTGAAGGATCGCCTGAACCCAGCAAGTCGAGGCTATGGGGGCAGTGAGCATGCCATTGCACTTCAGCCTGGGCAACAAAGTGAGATTCTGATTCAGATAAATAAATAAATGAACAAACAAAAGTTGCTGATGCTCTTTTTTTGTTTTACTTCTACATCTTTCAGTTTTGATAGATTCTATGACTTCGTCTTCAAGTTTGCTGATCTTATCTTCTACAGGGTTCAATCTGTTCCAATATTTTTTATTTTATATACATTTTTTTCCTTGTAAGGTTAATTTAAGTTTTTTATTTCTATTAACTCTCTTGTCATTATTTTTATATTTTCTTATCTGGAACATATTGAAATTGTTTATACTCGCATTTCCATCATCTTTGTCATTTCTTGGTCTGTTGTATTAAACTTGAGTTTTTTCTTTGTTGTTGGTCACATTTTTTACCTCTTTGTCTGATTATTTATTATTAGATAACAAAAATTTGTGTTGTTAGTTGCTAGATTTTGTTTCATTCCTTTGAATCTGGACTCAGTTAATTTATATGAATCCAGTTGAATCCTTTAAAAATCTTGTTTTTAGTTTGTAAGATAGCTCAAGAACATTCTTAAATCAAAGGTTAATTTAATCCTACTACCAATCAATCTGAATATTCTATAATGCTCTAAATATTATGTGATCTTCCCATTCTGGTTGGTGGAAACATGAAATACTCTAGTCCTGTATAAGCTCTGGAAAGTGTTTCATCCATTTCTTTCTGATGATATTTGTCTTAGCCCTTGGTAGTTTCTTCTCATGCCTGCTCAAATCAGATGTAGTCAAAAATGTAGCCACTGTGAACTCTCCAAACTCCAATCTGTCTTCTCAATTTAGCAAGGTTGCTAGGCTGTATTTGGGTTCACTCTTCTGCATGGCAGCTTGGAAACCATGCCCAGGTAGTCAGCAAGAGAAATGGTAGGTCTCAATTTGTTTGTTTTCTTTTTCTTAGAGAGCTTATTTCTGTACTCCTAGTTGTCCAATATCTGAAGACCTTTCTTTTATGTACTTTGGCCAGTATTCTGACCCGTTTAAGGAAATAGTGTTAATCCAGAATCTATTACTATAGCTTGACCAGAAGTGAGAATGAGGCAATTATTTTCTGTGTTTCTTGGTTGGTTGGTTGGTTGGTTAGTTGGTTGGTTGGTTGGGCTTTTTTATGCCTTATTTTGTTAATAAGAGGATATTCCTGAAATTCCAGTAGGTCATATAAGACAGCCAGGCCTGGTAGTTGCCAAAATCTTGTTAGAAGTTAATAGAAAAGGCGTATCTCATACTTGGGATGGAATAGCCAGAGATTCTACTTTCAAATACAGAGTTATATTTCTGCAGACATCCCCAAAGAGATTGGCTGTGCCTACACCTTTATTACATACACAATTATTTGCTTCAGCCAAGGAAGGATCATGGCAGGACATATGAATATCAATAAGAAAAAGTCAAAGAACCTTCTGTGAGCACATAAGGAAAAACCCTTGAAGGAACATCAGCAACTGCAGGGCAACTCTGTGAAGGAGTCTAGTTTCTGGAAATAAAACAAGTGTGTTGTGCCACAATATTGCTTTCATTTTTATGGGTTATGCAAAAATAAATGGCCTCATCCTAATAAAAATTAAGTAGAATTTCCTGCCAAAAGAACAATCTGGTATTCTCTCCCTATATAAAGCAATCCAATTCCATATGTACGGTATGGAATTAGGAGGTTAGTGTAAGGTCCAGGGCATCAGTTGCCCGCACGATATCACTTTGCTGATGGAGCAGGTAAGTTAACCATGAATGAATTCTCTCCTCCCCACCTCCATTTTCTCCTTCCCTCTACACCCTCCTTTCCCTCCCGTTTTCTCTCCTTCTCCGTCTACCTTTTCCAACAGAGAAGTCCTGATAAAATAATCTGGATTAGGAAGTTAAATAATAATGCAATAATAATAGGTAGGAGTAGGGTGACAATTTTGGTGCTATTCATTTTCTATATTTTGCAAATTTTCTACAATAAACATATAAAACAGTCATTATAAAACTATTTTTTAAAGAGAACACCCAAAAATGTTATCTTCAAGGATCCTAGCTTAATTTCCTTACATAGAACAAATAATAGGTGTGTCTTTAATAAATGAGGACAAGTGGTAATGTCTGGAGACTAAGAAAAGCAAGGACACTGTTAGTTCCTTAATAGCTACATGTGTATTCTCTTTAATACCCTCAGAACTTGGAATGCTACTAAAAGCCTCCATGGAATCTCCAACTTTCTGTTTTAAGAAACACAGTCTCAAAACTTTCTATAACATATAAAATTGTTGATCTTCATGAAGTAATTTAACCTCTGTAAAAACTAAGCTCATTTTCCAGAATATAAACTAGTCAGTGCTAAGTCCTATTCCTAAAAATAACTCAAGAAAAACCTTGCCAAGAACAGAGGGCTTTGTCTTGGGTCATTTCTCTGAGGATGGTCGCTCCACAGCAAACACTTCAGACCTTTCTTGGAGCTAGTTTGCCTTCAATGTCACCTTCACGATCTCTGCAGAAGATATTTAAATTAATGAAAGTTTACTAATAAGCCTACATATAAGAGGCAATTGTTTCCTCTTTCTCTGGTTGGAAATAAATACCAATGTATATCTCACAAACTTACCCACTCTCACTAAAAGTTAAGTATATCGTGAAGAATATGCACATGAATCACAGAGTTATAACACACTAGTTAGGGGAAAATGTTTAACCTATTCTAGTTGAATGAATTGAACACGCTGACCCACTTCCTGGACTATACCATACTGGAGACACTTCCAAATGCATTTATAGATGTGGACACCAATTATCTATTAGAGTACAAGTTCCAACGGGTGTTTTCAGCATCCAACACCACCACCCAGTCATATGCTTCATATCACTCTAGGGTCAATTGCACATAGTAGGTCTTCAATAAATGTGTTAAATTGAATTAGATTTCTGTATTAAGCCTAGGAAATCATTTGACATGAAATATTTCTAAAATAAAAATTTTCTGAAGCCATTGAAAATCAGTTTCTCCACTCTTTTACTTATACACTATAGAGTAATTGCCTTTTCATTTGTGTGTCATCCCTTAAAGGTATCCCTTAAAAGAGAATTTCAACCACTGTGTGCTACTTCTCTATGCCTTCTACCTTGTACTTAATGCATTCACTCATTCATTCATCCATTCACTCATTTATTCCTTTATCCATTCATTCAATAAATCAATAGAACATGCAAATATTTGAAGACAATTTTTATATTTCTTCATAGTCTTCTCTTTGCCCAACTAAATATTCTCAATGCTTCCTTTATCATTCTCTTTATGCTATGTGTTCTAAAAAAGGAGAGGGACATTGAGAGCTCAGAGCCAGGGAGTACAGGGAAAA
Organism: Cephalopachus bancanus; assembly: GCA_027257055.1. Lineage (NCBI taxonomy): Eukaryota > Metazoa > Chordata > Mammalia > Primates > Tarsiidae > Cephalopachus > Cephalopachus bancanus. The sequence goes on along the minus strand of JAPVLO010000024.1, from coordinate 5,370,886 downwards.
AAATAAGTCTCTCTCTTATTCCGAGTTGAAGTTTCTACTATGACAACATAGACATTTGTTCAGAATTGATAACTGAGATGTTCTGGGGACATAGTCATTAAGTTTTAAAGTATCTAATATTTAATAATCCAGTAGAGTAAAATTATGGTTTAAAAAAATCCACTATGTTACAGAAAATGCTTTACAGGAAGTATTATACACAATGCTATGTGTGCCTACTTTTTGCCTACAAGTAATATTTTGTTTTTCTAAACTTTAAAATTTTTTCAACATTAAAACTTCAAGCCGGGCTCAGTGACTCAGCCTGTAATCCCACGCCTTGGGAGGCCGAGATGAGTGAATTACCTGAGCCCGCGGGTTCGAGACCACCTGGGCAACTTGGTGAGACTTCGTCTCTACAATAAATCAAAACATTAGCAGGGCATGGTAGCGCGCGCCTGTAGTTCCAGCTACTCGGAAGGCTGAGGCGGAAGGATCGCCAGAGCCCAGCAGATTGAGGCCGGGAGCGCCCACTGCACTCCAGTCTGGGCAACAGGGTGAGACTCCAACTCAAAACAAACAAACAAACAAACAAACAAACAAAAACTTCAGATATTACCAACTATTTTCTGGAGATTAAAATAACACTAGCAAATGCAGAACTATATCTTTCTAAACTACTGCTTAGTATTTCAGTGTTATATCATGATTGTCCTTAAAATGCACAACAAAGAACTAGCTTGATAATCAGCATTGATCTTTTAACTTCTCAGTGGGCCTAGAGCTTTTCCATTGATAGCTCTCTGAATTTTAAAAATAACAACAATGATAAAAGACAGGACAAATATTGTAGCTCTGCTCTTAAAAGAATTATGTGATTTGTATGTTGGAAAGGATTTAGGAGAAGGGAGACCATCACCCACACCTCAAGGAATAGCAGTTCCCAGAATGTCTGCTCAGCCCTATGAAGACTGAGCCTCCAGCCCTACATCATGTTGAATGTTCATCTTTAATATCAACAGGGACTTCATTGTTGTACAGCTTTTCTTCTCATTAGTAAGACAATTAGTATTCACACCATCTACCTTGGATTTATAGAAATAATCTCTCAAACATTTGGGCAGGCTTCCAGCTGAATCTCTAATGTAAACGGTTTGGCTTAGTGTCAATGGAAGGTGCTTTTGAGTTATACAACCAGCTCATGTCAAGTCATTTCAGTGGCACTTCTCTAAAACATACAGATCTTGTGATTCATTTTTTAAAAGCTCTGTGGCTGACATGCCCTCACTTGAACAAAGCTCCTTCCAGATCATGGGCCTTTCCACGAATGCTGGAGTTGCATCTTTCTCCTTTGGTCTGCATTACCTGGGGGATCAATTGCAAGCAAAAAGGAATTCACTTTAGCAAACCTTGTGACTTCCCTGAATCCACAGAGCCTTCCAGAAACTGAGGCTTTGTGCCAGATCATTATTATCCTAGCTATGTGGATCCTCTATTGAGCAATTAGAAATAAAGAGTTTACTTATCCTAGGGAAAAGAGGAACACAGTGAAAAGAGAAACACAGTGAAAAGCTCCATGGAAAGAAATAAACAGACAGACAGATAGCCAGTGAGAAAACTCTGTATTCACTGCAGATGCATTAAAAGATAATCTTGGACTTGAACCAGAAATAAGCCTGAAACTTTTTTTGCCTCCTCACTCTTCTTCAGCTGCATTATTCACAGCCATTTGCTTTACCCTTTCAGATACGGGGTCACACTTTCTGCTTCTGAGCTATTGTCCAAGGCTTAATCTGATCTGATATAAGTCACTAATTTTTTTGTGTAGTATTATTCCATAGTGTACTGAATTCTATAAAGGGCATTTTGAAGTCATGGAAATCACTGGGACAGAAAAAATAAATGCAATTTTGGGCATAGGTTTATTGAGCAAAAATATAGCTATGGACTTGAAGAAATTTAAGGGTTTAAACTTAAGCTGGTATCTTTCTTGATTTTATGTCTAATTAAAAAATTCTCCCCAATGAGTCATTATTTTATATTTACTCTCCAGTTTATGTCTTTTAACTTCTGGGCAAATCAATATGTAGGTAACCTTTGTATTGTTTAAACATTGCTTTATATGTGTCAGTCTTACTATCCCCACTACATTTTTAAAAACTTAGTGTCAATGTAGTTCCTCACTTTCCTGAACACAAATGATGTGTTTGTATACACACATACATACACATTATCTATTTAAAAACCTCTTACAATCACAGTGTCAAAAATATTTATTTACAAGCAAGCAGGTCAAGTGGTATCTCGCTTTACCTCAAATAGTTGCCAGAACTCTGATTTGGGAGGGACAGCTTTATCCATGATACAAGGAACAAGTGGTTAAGTTAGGAAGCTTATTTAGACAATTCTAATAAGGTAGAGAACTTATTAGAATGTAAACGTTTCTAATAAGTTTAAGCTAGGAAGCTTACTCTAATACGGTAGAGAATGCAGTAACAATGTTATCATTACTGTGGCTTATTTTCTGGAAACTGCAGAGAAATTACAACAAAAATTAGAAGAGCTACATGAATACAAAAGAATGAGAGAAAAAAATAAATCCCTTCGAACATGTAGCAAACTAAAGGGAACAGGACCTCCTCCAATCACTATTGCTCTCTACCTCGTCAGTCTCTGTCCCCCAAATGCAAATCCATTTTTTAAAACCAGGCTATTTGCTGCCAGGTTTCTGGAGAGATGGTCATCTCCTCACATCCTGCATTTTCTCACACATGCCTCTTGAGCATATCTACTTCCCCAGTTTCCCTTCCTGTGAGAGCTGCGCTACTACCCTTTCTTTCAAATTTCTTGTTTCAGCCTGACTACATTCTCTTTCTTCTCCAACATTCAGTCAAATACGATAAGCTTACCTACCAGATTAGGGAAACAAAAGTCATCTACTGAAAAAAATTTAAAACCCAGTCTGTCACCAAGACCTGTCTTGAGCATATCTGGATTGGATAGAAACTGGCATCAAGTTGGTGCTAAGCAAACCACCCTATCTGGTCTATACTGTCATCATGACTACTAAACTCTTCTCATCCTTTAAATCTCAGCACAATTATCACTGACTGAATGCTCCTCTGAATTATTTGATGGGGTCAAATCCTTGTTTTATACTCCCATTCATTTCATGTGCACCTCCTTTGTAAAACAGCATAGTTCTAGCTGACAGTGATTTGTATAACTGTGTAACTCTGTAACTGTGCTTAATATCCATTGCACACACTAGACAGTAAAGAGCTAAAGACAAGAACAATGTCTTTTATTTTCATAACACATTACCCCAAAATCTAGCACACTTATTGAGCACCTAGAACATAGATGATGTTCAATGAATATTTCTTGGATAAATAAAAGATTGGATAAAGAAATGAAAGATTGAAACTCTGTATGATTTTTATGCAGTTTGTGTTTATAAATAATATTTCAAAGACTTAGAATTAAGAAAATACTTTTTTTAAAATTACCTAAATACAAATGAAAATAAAAAGTAATAGTCTTCAATAGTTGTTATAGTACAGCCATGAAATCAGGAATGGTTAAACATCCGAATTTATTAACTCTTAGGGTGATTATCCAAATTTACCTGAAATAGTCCCAATTGTTAGTTCCAGTATAATTTATTCCTAAACCTTCACTCTCAAAATTATTCTAATGTGATCAAAAAATTACATGATTACCTTACTTGTAATGAAGGGAATTCTTGGGTTCTGGCTCTGGGCCACTCTTATAGTCTATTCAGGATGTTATAACAAAAAATATCATAAATTGTGTGGCCTATAAAACAACAGAAATTTCTTTCTCACAGTTCTGGAGACTGAGAAGCCAAAGATCAAGATGCTGGCAGATTTCGTGTCTGGTGAAGACCTGCTCCCTGGTTTATAGATGGCAACATCTCTCTGTGCCCTCACATGGTGAAAGGGGCAAAGAACTCCTTTGGGCCTCTGTTATGAGGATACTATAATTCCATTCCTGAAGGCTCTGTCCTCATGGCCTAATTATTTCCCAAGAGATCTCACCTCTTAATGCCATCACCTTGGGGGCTAGAATCTCAACATATTCACATGGGGAAGGGAGACACAAACATTTAGAGCACAGCAGCCTCTTTGTGAACTATGTCCTGTCCCATGAAAAAAGTCTATTCTAAGGTTCCAAATTATTATTTATTTTCTCAACACATATATGTGAAAACTGTAGATATAATGATAATCTATTAAAATATAAGAGCACTACCATTTTGGAGCATCTTGTTGAGTTTAGCGAAGAATTATCAGGTAGGATAAATATCAAATGTGATGTATTCCATCTTGAAATATTTAACTTCCAAAACAGGCCATTGCATTATGCATAGGTCCCAATTGCGATTTGACAAACTGAGCTTCACTTTTTTATCCCACTATTACATTCAGTGATTCGTGGCACTTTAGCAGCTGGAGTGTTCTCTACCAGAGCTGACCCCAATTCAAACTTTAGCTAAGTGGCACAGGGCAGAAATATAAATGACCTACTAGGTCATTAAGTCCAAGCTTCACGAGATAATTCTCAGGATAATTAATACTTTTCAATGAACTTTAATAATATTTCTTTTCTTAAAACCTGCATATGATCTAAAAAGAGTATTCAATTGTTTAAAAAAGGTAATGACAAATTTGATTTGATGTAAACAACTCTTGAAAAATTAATGAATAAGCTACTGAAATTCAGAGTCAATTTCATTTTATAATAAAACTACTCAAAAACATTATTTCAAATCAATATGGTACACGTTCATGATTTCAACAAAATAACATAGAAAATGTAGAGAATTGAAGTTATTATTTATCTCCACTTTTCTACTTTGATTTTTTTTCACAAGTGAAAAATTCAGTTTGAGAATATAAAAGAAAAAGACAGGTGTAGATATATTCTCTTTTTTTGACTTAATGAAAATCATTTATTACAAATCTTGTCTTTGGAATTATTTGAAGTTTGTTGCTAATAAAAACCACATATCAACAGAACAAATTCTTCATAGATAATTGTGACACATTCTCAAAAGACCTTAAAACACCTGTCTTCTTTATTTTAAGGCATTTTACTAAATTGCCAATGTAAATATTCATACTCTTAAATGGGTGTTGTGTTTGTTATTGTTGTTTTAGTGTATCTGACAGTTGTCAAAAAGGAACCCTGCAAAACACAGAAGAGCCTTGTAAAACCCTAAGTGCATCCACCCAAGACTCATAGTAATAGAATATAGTGATGGCCTCCCCTGGTCTAACGAAAACCTTAACAGTACCATTGGTAAAAGGTGTGGGGGGGCAGTGTATAAGGGTCTCTAGAGTAGCTCAGAGCTTAGTTGACACTGCTGAGTCAGAACAAGAGGTTCCAGACCTGGAACAAGACATGCCTACTTGGTGGGCACAGCCCCTTGAGGGAAATCCAGCTGCAAGGCTGAGAAGAAACTGAGCCAGAGAGATAAGCCCATCAGCGGAAACTTAGGAGTGGACAGTACGCATTCTTTCCATCATGTATTCACTTAAAAACAAATTCTATTGAGAGTCCACAATATGTCAGTAACTATGTTAGGTACAGTAATGAGTGAAGCCAGGTATGGTGGCGCACACCTGTAATTCCAGCTACACAGGAGGCTGAAGCAAAAGGGTTGTTTGAGCACAGGAATTTGAGACTGCAGTGAGCTATGATCTTATGATCATGTCACTGTACTCACTTCGGGCGACAGAATAAGACAATGTCTCAAAAAAAAAAAAAAGTGAGTAAAACAAATAGTCTCTGCCCTCAAGGAACTTACAGTCTAGCAGAAAAAACAGACTTTACTTAAATAATCCCATAAATGTGATAGGAGCGCTGACGGAAAAGAATATTGTTAAATGAGAACTTATGACAAAAACCCCTGGTCTAGAGAGAGGGATAGGAAGTAGGGAGATGCCGGCAGGAGTCACATTCCAGCCAGGAGGAATAGCATGTGCAAAGATACTGTGGCAGGTGAGAGCATGATGCATTCACAAGATGACTATGTGGCTGGACTACAGAAAGCATGGGGAAGCACAGTCAGCCAGGTGTCAGGAGATTTGATGAATCTGGTTTTTCTCAGAAAATGGGAAAGGAGTCAACCTCCAGGAGCTGACACTGCTGCTGGGACATGGGAAGATGTTTTCCTAGAAGCCATAGTTCAATTTCAGCTCCTGTAGACTAGCCAGAAAATGAATCACAACTTAGACAATTATTTCTATGAAGAAATGTGAGACAAATTAACAACCAAGTTCTGGTGTTATTAGTCCATTTTTTAAGCAACAGTGCTTCCTACAGTCACGAAGTGGAGAGCCGGTGAACAGTCTTCAATATCAGATCAAGGGGGTCTATATAGTAGCTCTGCCCCTTCGCTGCTCTGAGACCTTGACTAGTTCACCCAACTTGTCTATGGTTCTGTGTTTTTAAGTTTCACATGGAGCAATGTTATTGTTCACCACACAGAATTAATACATTTTATAGATGTAAGAGTGTGGAGCACACAGTAGGCATGCAGGGAACATTAGTCATTGTTCCAGGCCAGTGCACCCACCCATCCCCCATTGCTGGGAGGGTGAACTGCAAATAGTTCACAGATGTGTCTCTGGAAAACTTGCCTGAAGGGATGGGAGCCAACTCACCCAAGAAATGTTATAGGCTGGGCATGATGTCTCATTCCTGTAATCCCAGCACTTTAGGAGGCCAAGGTCCCTTGAGCCCAGGAGTTCGAGACCAGCCTAGGCAGCATAACAAGACCTCATCTCTACAGAAATTAAAAACATAGTCAACTGTGGGGGAGGCTCATGCCTGTAGTTCCAGCTACTCAAGAAGCTGAGGTGGAAGGATTGCCTGAGTTCAGGAGGTTGAGGCTGCAGTGAACCATGATGGTGCCACTGTACTCCAGCCTGGGCGAAAGAGTGAGATTTCCCCTCAAAAAAAAAAAAAAAGTAATGCTGCAATCAGAGTCAATTTGGACTAATAGAGGATGGAAAATCCTGTCCTACCCCAAGGTGTGACACTTCTGTGGTGCCAGTGTGGTGCCAGTGACACTGTCCCACCCCGAAGTATGACATCTGTGGTACCGATGATACCCAGAGCTCCCTGCAGGATGGGGCTGAGACCCATCTTTACCCGATTCTTCCCCCGTCCTAGGCTGCTTCCCTCACTGTTTCTTCCCAGAGCACTCCCAATAAATTCCCCATAAGGAATTCCTTCTCAGACTCTGCTTCATGGGAAGCTAATCCAAGACACTAATTATAGTAATTAGGATGTTAATCTACTCTTTCTCCAAGGCTTCACATTCTTTTTTGCCAGACCAAAAGTTCAACTCTGTTGACTTCCAAAAAACAGATCTTTGCTATCTGTTAATTCCACTCTGTATTCAATTCACACCTTTTACAGACTTCTATTGGTTGTGTGTTTATTTGTTTACCTGTCCAACAGTAAATCCCACCAGACTCTCTGAAGCCACGAGAGTAGATGTTACGTGCTATTTAATTTTTACCTCACGGGACATAGAACAGAGTCTCACATATAATAAGGACTCAGCAATTCAACTTGATTATAAAGTGTAGAGCTGTGAAATAAGGAGATTACAACAAAAAAATCAGAAGCAAATCTCCATGGAAGGAGATGATCGTAGTGCACTTCACAATAGAGATTAATCCAGCCTGACCCAAAGGACACTTTCCCTGTTCCAAGCTGCTTGCTCACCTGTTCACTTACACACACATTTTACTAATGTTGCCTTCCAATTGTTACTAGCTCATGCCCACACATCTTTACAAAATTAGATTCTATAGCATGTTGGGAAATAAATCCTGAAAGAAAGTGACAGTTACAAATCTTTTGGGCTTGAAGAAAATGACTCTCAGCCCGAAAACCTCTCCACAGAATTTCATTGCATAGATAAAATGTAGTTTAAAACACTGCTACCTATAATGCACTCACATTCAACACTTTAATATATTGACACTGAGGTCCAGTAAAGGCAAAAGTATTTAGAGGGAACAAATTTTGGAACAAACATTGGACACTACATTATTTGACAATGTAGGCACAATAGGCCAGGCATGGTGGCTTATGCCTGCAATCCCAGCAATTTGGAAGGCCAAGGCAGGAGGATTGTTTGAGGCCAGAAGTCCAAGACCAGTCTGGATAAAGTAGCACAAACCTGTTTAATGAAAAATTAAAAATTAGCCAGGCGTGGTAGCATGCTACTGTAATTTTAACTACTCGGGAAGTTGAGGACGGAGGATTGCTTGAGCCCCTGGAGTTTGAGGTTGCAATAAGCTATGATGGCACCACTGCACTCCTGCTTAGGGGACACAGTGAGACTTTGTCTCAAAAAATAAAAATAAATGAACAATGCAGGTCCCCCAAAAAATTAGTGGGAAATTTAAAATAAGAAGGTGTTTGCAAATGAAGCAATTGCCTGATGGAGTTCCATATCCGATAAAATAACTCGAGAAGTCTGAACTTGGAAAAATTCACAAACCAGTCAGTCAGCTCATAAGTGATTGGGAATGCAATGCATATGCATGGTCCTATTTACATACAGTCTTCTCCCAGCTGCAAATAAATACAAGGTATGAATCTGTAATACGTACTCATCTATTGTATCCACATGGAGAATAGCTGATATATTAAAATGGAAACTCCTGATTCCTTCACTGTCATAATCAACACATTTATATTCATGCCTGATTCATCCCAAGTATTAGTCACCAGAAGGAACCGGGGAGGACTTTTAACATCCTAAGTCTTGTTCTTCTCTGTAAAATGTCGATAGAGCCCATTTACTCACCAAGTCTAAATATCCTGCTGATCAGCAATAAATAAAAACACCAAATGGAGGATTTTTGTTTTTTAACTTCAAGAATCAGATAAAAGTGAGCAGCATCTTTAATGAAAAGAGAACAGGCTAGCAAGAATGTGTGTTGAAAGTTGTTTTGACCAAATAATTTAAAATGTTTGATCCACAAAATATATATTTTTTAAAAAGACAGACATGGTCACATTTTCCTTTCTGGGAATTAGAAAATAACACGTTACAGCTTTGTTTTTTACACATAAGGGAATAGCGTCTGTATGTATATGTGCTATTTAGAAACAGTGCTATTTACATACACACATTTATACATAATAACCTAGAATATATAGAAATTTGTGTTTGAGAGAGGAGTTTATAGGACAAATTTGAGTGGATAATTTTAAGTTCAATACGAGGAGTGCTCCATATTTCTCCCAGCTAAAACTGTCATAATGAAACAGTGAAAAGCACTTCTTCCCCCTAATTAAAGACCACATGCTGCCTCTGCAGTAATCACAGATCTCATTAGGGCCCAATGAGGGCTTTGGTATCAATCACATTAAGTAGTGACTTTATAGAGTCTCATGTGTTTCATGTGTTTGCATCTTTTAGTTGTTGCAAATAAATTATTTGACTGCAATCTGATTTGTAGAAAATTGTGTCAGCACTTGGGATGCGAAATATGTATATGTGCATATTTTTTTTCCCGGAGAAGTGTGGAGATGAGTGCACCTTATGTCTTAGGCAGTGATGAGCTCCGGTAAGGTAGTAAGTTATGAGGCATGTCTTATTTTACTTATTTTTTTGTTTGTTTATTTATTTTTGAGAGAGACTCTCACTCTGTCTCCCAGACTGGAGTACAGGGGTATCATCACAGCTCACTGTAGCCTTGAGCTCCTGGTCTCATATGATTCTCCCATCTCAGCCTCCCGAGTAGCTAGGACTACAGGCAAGTGCCACCATACCTTGCAGAGATGGAGTCTTGCTGTGTTGCCCAAGTTGAATATATTTTATTTTATATGTGTTTTAATAACTTTTCCAAGGGCAATTCACCATGAAAAATCAGTGTGAAGTTAAATATTTACAAATAGCTGATGCAGTGTCTGTAAAAGGTTTTCTCCATTAACAATCATTCTGTCCCATAAAGGGAGAAAATAATCAAAGATTTAAAAATCATGTATTGACCACCTATTCTGTGCCTGGCAGTGACCTTGTGGATTTTGTCATGCTTATACTAGCAAAGTTAAATGGGGAATGGAAGCCATTGTTCCCAACAGTCAGGTTTTAAATAATTTGTTAAAAATTTTAGTCCACTGTCTTTTTATTTCAAGAGACAAGGTATCACTATGCTGTCCAGACTGAAGTGCAGTGGTTAATCGTTATGCTGCTATGGTCTCAAACTCCTGGACTCAAGAGATCCTCCTGCCTTGACCTACTGAGTAACAGGGACTACAGGTGCCTGTCCCTGTCTTAAATAAATAGAGTCTAATGAACACATTTTCATCTGAAAGATTCTCAGAAGCACATTCTGAACATATTTTAAATGTCTTTTGAGGGTAAGTAGAATTATAAATTTATCTAACTGACTTTCACATTAAATAGTAAGTTTCTAGAAACTACGGGTTGTATCATATCTATCTCGATATTTTAAAAAGTATTTATCACTATGATTTTCTTTTCATTTCATTGAGCAAATAAAGGTTATATGTGATAAGTGCTAGATAAATGTTTATTGAAGAAATAAAGGAACATTGTAATCTATGTGGAAGAGAGATCCTAGTGTGACCTCCAATGACTTGCTTCTTAGTATTCATACCTTGTCCAATCCCCTCTCCCTGAGTGCAAACAGAACCTGTGACTTGCTTCTAATCAATAGAATATGGCAAAGGTGATGGCTAGTCACTCCCATGCCTAGTTTTTGTTACAAGTCTCTGTTCATCTTAGCAGTCTGGAGGGAGAGACTCTTCTTGCTGGTTTGATGAGAGAAGCAGCTGTATTGGAGAAGTCCACACAGCAAGAAACATAGGGAAGCCTGGGACCTCACCCAAGGACTCAGGTGAGCTCAGCTGTCAGCCAGCAAGATGCCAGCCTCCTTCATATATGCTTACCCAAAGCTACCAAACATGCCTTTTAGGAGTTTAAAAAATAGCTCAGGACTTAACAAAATATCTTGTTGCATAGCTAAAGTATTCTCAATATTTCTCGAGAAATAAAGTCATGAATCATAGACATTTTAGGGGCCAGGGGCCAGAGGTTGCAAACACACGCTCTCAAGGACCAGACAAGAAATATAAATGAACAAAGCAGGCCAGATGCAGGAAAGAACAGTAGCACACGGGCTACATAAGTGGGAACAACCGTCCAGCCTCAGGGTCAGGAACATCAAAGCTGTGAGATTGTGGCAAACTGGATAGCATTTGCCCTGGCTACACAGTGCAGCCAAATGATCATTGTTCCCAGTGTCACTGGATCTTAGGATTCTTTTCAACTGAAATTTGAAAAAACATGAATCATGATTGGGAAAAAAAATCGCCTGCTCTCCAAACATTGAAAAACTAATTATTATAAGGTGTTAAGCCCTGCCTTGATCATGAAGTGCTAATTAAATAAAACGTGCACTCTGATTTGACCCAAGTCCTTATTTTAGAGCTAAGGAAATAAAGATTCAGTTTGGGTCATATACCTGTAAAAGGCCCTACAATTAGAAAATAGAGGGCTCAGTAATTATAAGCTGGGTAAGAACCGGCTCATGCAACTGGAAACTCTAATAAGACAATAGAAATTAAGGATTCACATGCAATTCTTTTTTAGAATAAATTATTAATCTTTGCCAATGAACTAAAACAAGGTACAGGTAGTTTTGTAGTGGGAACAGCTTGCTTATGAAACTAAAGGAGTCTTTTTTGTTGTTTATTTGGACATTCAAAAGACAAAAGCAAAATAAACACAAAATGCATTCAGTGTAAGCATCACAAATACTATTTATCAGTCATGGGCAATGCTAACATTGTTTTAAATATTCATACCCTTTGGAGTAAGGCTGTCAGCTTTCCCCTTTGTCTGAATCACTCTGCCTTCCACTTGCAGAGAATGAATGTCAAACCACAGCTAGGCTTCTTGTGATGCAGGCAATTAAGGGAGTCACAGGAAAGGTGTTCCTCCCCACGGTTCTCGGGAGTAATGGGGCAAAAGAAACCCAGCATCCCATCTCCGTGTGCAGAACCACTCAACCCTTCACACAGCTCCAGTTTTGATTGATGGGTTTGTGGCATATGACTCAGATTCCAGAAGGTCTGATCATTTCAGTGATAATTGCTTAGATGAGGAAGTGTAGATGATCAATAACAATCTTGTCCTGGGTAGTCAACAGGTATACACATTCATATGATTTACAACTCGGACAAACTGGCAGACACTCTCAGAGTGCCTAATAGTGTAGAAGATTTTAAAATGAATATATCATTAGCTATTATTTCTTTTTAGGAAAGTTCAATGAATTCCTATATATGCATCATATAGTTGTGCTTATTTAGTACAATATGAAGAAGTTTAAAAATGCAACTGAGGCATAGTTTATACAAGTTGAAGGAGTGGTGATAAAGTCTAAAACAATGGCTAAAAAATATTTGGATTTGGCCTGGGGTACATTATGGAATTTTTCATTCATCATATTTGTACTGCTAAATCCCTGTTTAGAGACGAGTTATTAAGCAGCTCTGGGGGGGAGGCAATTGGGAAAGTAGCCAAACGTATCCTAATTTGATAGGTTGAACACCTGCTCTTCATTTACAAAAGATTGGGGGCTATTGGAATGTCCTTTGAAGAAATTCTGTTTCATCCAAATTTCTTCTAGTATTCTCCCTACTTCCTGCCCCAACTTCCCCAAAAAAACAAGTTTGGAAAAATTATTTTCCTTTTGAAAAATGTTTATTAAAATAATGTGTACACAGACTGAAAACAAACACACAATGACAACATAGTATAAAAAGACTTATTTTGAAAAGGCATTAATAACTATTGCAATATTTTTTCTGTATCTTGTTTGCGCTAGTAAAAGGAAATGCCATTGGAATGCAGGTAATTTCCAAATTTAAAAGAAAATCTTATGCTATTCCTTTCAGAATTCTTAACTTGTATATATCATTTGTTGACTTTTTGCTGTGATGAATGAGGATAAAACCAATGCCCAGCAGGACTACCCGTGTTCATAACTGAGTAGGAGTGGTCAATCCTCCTTCTATTTCTCCCTGTGAAATAATATTCCAGAACTAAGAGGAGAAGGATTCAGCTAGCAGCCAGCTTTTCCTCACAGAATGTCTTTTTTCTCATTGTCAAGGACACTACTACTTCAGACATCATTGAATTGCAATTCTATAGACATTAGAATGTTGAAACCAAAGAATATGGTTGAAGATACTAGTTTGTGGGTCAATCACAACTATTATCTTCTGTTTCTCCTACTTTGAACCCTAAGCATCTCTTTCTAGGAAATCTTTTAAGGATTCTCTTATCTGTAATTTTAAATGACTCATTTTACTTACAGACTTTAACAATCGCTATAACTTCTTGACTTCTTATTTTCTCAATTGAGAGTCACCTCTACTCTTATCTCCTAATTATAACTAAAATAACACTTTTAGCTAAACACTCCCTAAGTGTTAACTTGCCACTGCCTCCTTATTCAACCATTTGGTCACCAACAATCAAATTATTCTTTCTTTCTATTATAATCTCACTTCATTTCTATCCACCTATTCAGAAATGATGTGATAGAAATCACTGGCCACCAGGAGGCAACAGACTAACCTCCACCTGGACTTGAATGTATAGTCTGGAACACAGCTAGAAGAAGAGGTTAAATTGAATGAGCCCTAATCCTTGACCATATACTTACTAGGTTCAGGCACAGTGGTTAGCCTCATGGCTCTCAGAGCTGCCACTTAGTCAATATGCACCACTATGGTCACACCAGTGTTTAGGTCACCTTCTGCTCTGATTGGTCAGTGACCAATCAAAATAAATCATTCTCCAAGCCAATATTTATTCACTTACTACCAGGATCAAAGTATTTGTTAACCCTAAACCTTCACTGAATAAAATATATATCCTAAGGCTGAGTGTGGCTCTCTGGTAGTAACACAACTGTGACTTTGGCCCAACTCTTTAACATAGCTGGGTTTTAGTCACCTCATTTGCAAAATGGAACATGCTCAAAGTCCTTTTTCTTCAATCATCTTATGAATGATGTAGTTGTCCCCTCAAATCTCAAGTAGAAGTATGATCCCCAATGTTGGATGTGGGACATAGTGGAAGATGCTTGGGTCATGGAGGCAGATCCCTCATGAATGGCTTGGTGCTTTTCTTGTGATAATGAGTGAGTGCTCACTCTTAATTCAGGACAGAGTTGCTTGTTTAAAGGAGCCTGGCACCTTCTTCCCTATATCTTGTTCCTACTCTTGCCATGTGACACAGCTTCTCCCCCTTTGCTTTCTGCCATGAGTAAAAGTTTCCTGAAGACTCACCAGAAGCCAAGCAGATGTTGGTGCCACACAGAACCCTGAGCCAAAATAAACCTATTTTCTTTCTAAATTGCCTAACCTTAGGTTCCTATATGGCAATACAAAATTGGACTAATACAGTGAGTCAGTAATGATTGCACTAAAATCAGTGGAATTCACTTTTTAAAGCTACAAGTAAAGGAAACAAGTAAAATTTTTACAAAAGCAACATGTTAGTTTCAAATTATAAATAAAGATGAATAAAGTCGATTTCATGGGGGTACAGCCATTTATTCTCTGAATAATTGTCTAATTAGCTATATCATCTCATTTTCCAGTGTCTGGTCATATTTATAAATTCAGCTGTTATAATTTTCACCTTGAGAAGAGGTCTTGATTTGAAAATATAAAATATGATCTTGGAAACAAGTAATTCCACTGAAAACTGCCAACCACAATCCCACTCTTTGTTCAAAACTGCAGTCAGGTTATAACTCCTCAGCAAACAGATGAGGAGCACGTGCTCTGGACCAGGCTGTGTGAGCCACCTGGTACATCAGAACGTGTAGGAAATTATCCCCATCCCACCTTCAAATAGTTTAAAATACAGTCGTGTGACAAGCACAAAACTGTAACATGACTGTAAACAGAGGTGACCCAGTGAGCCCCTAAGGTGGCAGTGGCATTATGAGAGCAGCCACTCTGGGGTTTCTCAGAAAAGGGCTGTCCAAGGAGATAGGATGCATATATATATATATATATTTAATTTTTTTATATTTTAAAGATGTGGGGTACAATTCAGGATTAGGTACATAAGTGGTCTGTATTTATTTTTTATTTTTAAAAAATCAAGAGCTAACATATAAACACACATTTATATGTATAACACATAATACACATGTAGATGGGTTTTTTGTTTGTTTTGAGTTGGAGTCTCACTCTGTCGCCCAGACTGGAGTGCAGTGGCCGCTCCTGGCCACCGCAGCCTCAACCTGCTGCGCTCCGGTGATCCTTCCACCTCAGCCCTCCAAGTAGCCGGAATTACAGGCATGCGCTACCATGCCCGGCTGATTTTTTGATTTATTGTAGAGATGAGGTCTCGCTGCCCAGGCGGGTCTCGAACCCACGTGCTCAGGCAATCCACTCACCTCAGCCTCCCAAAGGGGCGGGATTACAGGCTGAGCCACCGAGCCTGGCTATGCAGATGTGTTTTAGCATGTATGTATATAGAGTGAATGAGAGTGAAAAGAAATGAAGATTCATTTTCACCATTAAATTTTAAAAGTTAATATACTTGACATTCTTAGAATAATACCTAGCATATAGTTAGGACCATAAAATGAACTGTTAGATTATAGGAACACTGATATTTGAGAAAGGACTGAGTACCTGTGAGAGTGAAAAATGATCACCGAGCAGCCTTCAAATCCCAAGTCCTGACTTTCTGACCCCTCTCTCCTAACACATTTGCCAAGCAGAACCCAGCTGTGTGGGCTGTCTCCTTCAGAACTTGGAGTGGTCATGCCAATCAGGTAGGCCAATCAATGGACTTTACACCTGCTTGGCCATTTTGGTTGGTCCATCAAGAGTCCAGTAACACTGGCTACAGTGGATCTGTTTTCTGAATTTTTCTCAAACCTATCATTGCCCTATTTCTGCCAACAATGCAAAAGTACCAACTTATTTCATGCAAAAAAAAAATGGATTATAGGGAGAGATCTCATGGCCTGACAGGAGATAATGTCTTTCAAAAAATTAACTAAGCACTAGAGAATAGAGTAATTTCTAGGTCTTTAGCATATTTTAGCCTCTGGAGATAACTATATTGTGCTTTTAGCATGAAATCTATGGAATAAATTTTGAGATTTGTGAGTAATATTTATTTTTTCTGTGTAAATTGTCTTGGAATTATAATAGTGTAGTTTCTACTTTGTGTCTTTTAAAAGCTAGCTGCTAAATTTGAATATATGTATTCTTTGGAATCTCTATCTAATTTCTTTATAGCACATGTCTCTTGAGAAAGTACAGTTTTACCTGTTTGAAATAAAGCTCTTTCCTCCTTTTTAAAAAGCCATCAATATATGGAGTTAATAATCTTGATTTTTAAAAAACCTTTCTGAAAGAAAATGATGCTTTTACAATCTTGTCTGATAATTGGACAAAAATAATAGTCTCTTGATGTCTGAGAAAGACCAAGGGAGAAGTATTTTGGTATTATAGAGAACAAAGACCTCAGAAATTCTGCTTTCCGTGTGACAAATCTCGAAGTCATTCAAGAAACAATTAAGCAAGTTGCACCTGAATATGCTATGCTTTGAAAATGCTGAATTAAATATTGGTAGCATACCCACATCCCACTGTAGGTGAAGGTACTACTTCTTTTCTAGCGAAGTTCCTTCTATCAGAAAGCTTTCAGCCAACAGTAATAGTCCTTTGTATGACTGCAGATGTTCAGCAATAGGCATTATTGAGTCGGCAGGGAAGCTGCTCACCAGATTTTAGAGGGAGATGAATATTATAATAAAAACCTGTCAGTCCTGCAGTCACGATTTCAATTCCTCCCTGACCCACAAGCAGGAAATTCATCTGCAGTGTCTCAGTTCCCCTCTGGCTTGTTCTCAGCTGCAGACTGCTTTGCATACTGTCTCCACTGTTGTTTCCATTAACCAATTAGGTTCTGAAGCAGAAGCATCCTCAACTCTGACAGCCCTTTTGTGCTTGGTCCCTGTTTCCCACTGCGTTATGGCACATTATTCTGTGTTATTAATAATGTAGATTTTATTTAAAAATTTTTATTAGCAATTACCTGTACTGTGATAAGCCTATTTATTAGATCTTAAAGCCATTTCAGGTTACTGTCCCATGGAGGATTTGCCAAGAAGGAAATGAAGACAAAGAAAATGTTCTCACTCATAAGTGGGTCCTGAACATTTATCACAACACTACAAGAGAGGGATCAGCAGTAGCAGGACACCTCCAAGGAAGGAATGGGGGTCATGTAACTAAGAGTACCTGTTCCTAAACCGGGGAAAGCGAGGACCAATTGGAGGTCCAAATTTCACCTGCATGTATACTACTTATTTACCTAATCCTGACTTACACCCCACATCTTTACAGTAAAATAAATAAAAAGCAAACAAAGAATGAAAGATATATATGGGATTATACTCTCGAATTAGGAGATTGCTGACTAGACCAGAACAAAACCATCAGAAGGTTGTAAGGTTGTGGGAGAACTTACAGGGTAGAACCTGCCATTATAGGGTACTGATACAGGGATTACTGAAGAGATTGATTCAGAAATGAGAATATCAGAAGGGAGTTGAATGAACCAGTTGTGATCAACAGCAAGCTCAGCAACTGAGAACAAACAGAACACCCAAGTCCCACTCTCAAGACTTTCATGGGTATTTTTCAGACCTCCCCAGCTAAAACTGTAGGCTCAGTCCCCAGAGAAAAGCAAGGATCCTGATGTGTATAACATCCTAAGTATTTATCAAAATACAGTCTGGGGGCTTTGCACTGAATGCCTTTCTGTCTGTAAAAGTCTGGGGAGCTGGCCTGAGGGCTTGATCACCACATATGAGAAGGTGCAGTTTTTCCCTGTTCTCCATCCCCCCACTTCCCATCCACCACCCAGATTTTCTGAATTTGCAAAAGTCACTCACCCTCTGTTTCTCCGTCTGTATATCAGAAGAGTCGTAGCAGCCACCAACCTAATTTATGGGGATATATGAGTTTTTAATGAGACAATATTTATATAGTGCTTTGAGCTTCATGAGGTACTCTGCTTTATAAATACTAACTATTCACAGGGTAATATTAACACAGTCTATCAACTAAAATGAGAGTTTTTATAAAAGACAGTTGTCAAGAAAAATGCCCCTTCAGCAAAAGAGAAAAAGACTACTGGGTGATTGCCCCTGAAAATATTCATCTGTCTTCTTTCTCTTGTTTCTGTGTTGTATGGACGATGAGAGTGGGGGGTGGGTAGGAACAGGTGCAGCTCAGAGATGGGTCACCAGATCCTGAGAGCATATTCACATCTGTGTGTGGATTTTGGATTTGACCTATCAACAAGAAAAAGGACACTAGCATCTCCTTGTTTCAATTTAAAAACTAAATAAATAAATACGCACAGAGGGAGTATCACCTAATGGTGTAGCTCTTTCACTTTTGAATTAAATCATCTTTTCTTAAGGAATCCTGCTCTATGTTAAAGGCAGAAATGGAGAGTGAAAAGATGAAGGAGATAAAGGGAGACAGGTAAACCATGTGCACTAGACAGAAAAGTGAAAGTTAGTAGCTATAGCAGTAACCAATATCTACTCTATACTTAACCAAATGCTGGTTTCATTTATTTCACAAAACAGTCTTTAAGCCAATGCTAGCATATCATCTTCTGTCTAAACTCAGGATGAAATAACAAAGAACCACAAGTTGAGTACTTAAACAACGGAAATTTATTTCCTCAGAGTTGTGAAGGCTGGAAGTTCAAGATCAAGGTGGCAGGAGGGCTCATGTCCTCTGAGGTTTTTCTCATTGGTTTGAAGATTTCCATCTTCTACTTGTGTCTTCACATAGTCCTCCCTCTGTGAGTCTGTGTCCTAATCTCTTCATGTAAGAACACCAGTCATTGGATTAGGGCCCCACCAGTCATCCAGTCATCAAATTAGGGCCCAACATAATGACTGCATTTAACCTTAATTATCTCTTTAAAGGTCTTTATCTTTTTTAAAAAATGGCAACATTTGGAGGAACTAGGGGTTACATCTTCAACATATAAATTTGGTGTGGGGGGCATACATTACTCCATAAAACCCTCATTTTATCATTATTATTATTTTGAGTTAGGGTCTCACTCTGTCACCCAGGCTAGACTGCAATGGCATGGATTATGGCTCACCACAGCCTCGACCTCCTGGACTCAGGCGATCCTTCCTCCTCAGCCTCTGAGCAACTGGGACTACAGGCGTGTACCACCATGCCTGGCTAATTTTCTGATTTTTTTGTAGAGACAGGACCTCACTATGTTGCCTAGGCTGGTCTTGAACTCCTGAACCCAAGACATCCTCCCACCTGGCCACCCAAAGTACTGGGATTTCAGGCGTGAGCCTGGCCAAAATCCCCATTTTATAGGCAAATAAAAGGAAGGTTAAAAAGGATAAGAGATTTGTTTTTAAGAATCCACCAGACTCTACCTCAAGTATCTGATGGCTTTTTCTCAAGTCCTAAGTTCTAACTCCTGAGTTCTCACTCTTGTGGGATGGAAGGTCTGCAAGAGGGAAAAAAATCCCAAGTTAGAAATGCTCTTGCATGTCTTCAGAAGATAAACTAATTCAACTAAAGCCAATCATAAGAAAATGAACAATTTTAAAAAAAGTTATTTGTTATACATTACTACTTACCAATTACAAATATCTCTAAACAACTTAAAAGAGATAAAGAGAAGTTTTATACATACCAAAAATGAACAGAAAATACCCCGCCCATAGAAGTAGATATCTGATAATGTAGCTCCTGGATTACAACCTATTTCTAGTTTTTGAAATTAGCGATAGGCTTATAAGAATAACATAGGGAAGGAGTGGCAGAGGGAGAAACAGATTAATTGGAGATCATTGGGGTAGGTTTTTATTATTTTTTTTCTTTGTCACATATGCCTAGAACTGAGAGTTACTTCTCACAATTGTGTTTCCAACTCCAAGTCTTTTTGATTTTTTATTATTTTTTCTTTGTCACACATACCTAGAACTGAGAGTTACTTCTTACAATTCTGTTTCCAATTCCAAGTCTTTTTGATAGTTCTGTCATGTTTCCATGTGTTATTAGAAGAACTTTACCCCAGGAAGTAGAGTATATTTTTCCATCTGTTTTTTTCCACCATCTCCAACTCCAGGCTTATGAAGGTATCTTTAAGAAGGTCCAAACATCTGGATGAAGTTTATCAGCTGAATGTCTCAGAAAAGAAAGCAGAAATGTCCAGGAAATGTGTGAAGGCAGGGAGTCCAGGTGTAAGCTTTAATAGCAGTTACTTGAATCTCATTCTCTGAAAATTCGTCCTTCACTCTCTTTGCCAAATAATTCTTCTTTCCTTTGTATTTAAAATATTTTCCTCTGCACACTTTTTGAATTTAATCTATATCATTTTTATTCATTTTATTGTTGAAAATTTTAGAGAAGAGAAGCATGCTCATCCTCCATGCCAGAAAGCAAAGCAGGCATCACCAGACCTAGTCTCAGCTCTTAATTGAACCACTAACCAAGTCGCCAAACCTTACTTTTTATCTGTAATACAGTAACAACACCTGCAGTGCCATTTTCATGGGTGTGAAATCCATGCAATCAGATAAGATCCCTCCCAGAATAAAGTCTCATGCTTGGTTTAATTCTCTGTTACCGTGGTCTTGAAATTGTTAATCATATGAGAATAAAGAGCTTTGCATTTTCAATGTGCATTAGATTCCACAAATTCTATAGCCAGTCCTGCAGACCTGGTCTACCTACCTCTCGAAGCCTGTAAAACCACCTTGTAAACAAAAAAGTGATCTAAAAGTATAGGCTAAGTCGAAGTTCATTTTCACAGTGTGAGAATGGCATGGTGAGGCAGTTCCTTGAAATGAGACAGGCTGTAAAGAGAAAGCATGGAGGAGAAGTCAGGAGACTTGGCATCCAGCCCTGGTCCTCTCCCAGTCTAGATGGCTTGGGCAGAACATTTCATCTCTTTATACCCCAGTCACTTCATCTGAATAATTACAATTTGTCTGTATTATTCCTCTTCTGCACATTAATGCTATCTGGGGAGAACTTTTTAAAATACTAGTTCTTGGGTTTTCCCTCAGAAATTTGATTTAATTATTCTAGGGTAGAGCCTGAGTAGATCTTGAGTTTTGGCATTTTTAAAAGTTTGTAAATGGGTGAGTGTTATATTAGAACTTGAGTGTAGATTTGTATGTCCACTTTGAAATGAGTGGTTGTATGCACCAAACTGAACACAGACATAGTCCAAGGTCCAACAATATTATCCCTGAGTATATACCCTACAAAATATTTACATGTGTTCTCCACAATATTTGTAAAGTAACATTTATGGCAGCATTGTTTGCAATAGCTCCAAACTGTAGTCAATCCACATCCATTAACAGTAGGATAGGTAAATAAATGGTGATATATTCCTAAATGTGATATTAGACAATGAGAATGAAAATACTTGTAGAATCTCACAAACATAGCATTGGGAAAAAAAAAAGTCTGACACAGCAAAGCATAATATTCTCTTGTTCTGCTAATTTAGATTTCAAAAATAAGCAAAAAATAATTCACAGCATTCAAAGTCATGATGGGTTATTTCTACAGGAAGGTAACGACTAGGGAAAACATGGAGGCTTCTGGTGACAAGGAATGTTTTATTTCTTAATCTGTGGATAGTTGCAGAGGTTTATTTACCTTGTGAAAATTAACTGAGCTGTATGCTCATGCTCTGAACATGTTATATTTCAATAACCAGTTAAGATAAAAAGTTCTTGTATGATTTTAAAGTGCCTCCAGGATTGAGAATCATGATACTAGATGCCTATGATATCCCTTATAACGCTGAACGTTTGCATTAGGCTTTTCCAGAACTTCATCCCTGTGAAGCCCGAGTAACACGAATGTTTTTCATGCTCTCTGGGCTTCATCAATATCTTCTCTTTTCCCTTTCTTCTCATGAGTTCACCTTCCACATGACAAGGTCTCTTTTTTTGCTTGTACTACATGTTGTTTAATCAGGTGGTCAAAAAGTCACTGGTTCCAGTATACACGAACTATTTGATCCTGGAAACAAACATATGTTTTATATCCAAGTGTTTATTCTTTCATTTTTCCATTACATGTATTATAGATAATCAATGAAGAGAGCAAAGGTGGTCCTAGGGCAATAATCTGGTGCCACTAGATATACCGGGCTTGTACAAGTACCTGTTGATGAGAGAGCAGTGCATTTGCTCCACCACTTCAAGGACACTGGAGATTGCTTGTCTCTCTGCACCTTTTGGTGACAGATAACAGACAGCCTATTTACTCTCATGCAGAAAATAAATCATTGGAAAAAACTATTCTCAAAACCAGCAAAAACACTTGACAGAACACAGGGCTGAGTTTATCAACAAAGACCAAGAGTGCTTCTGCATATTCTGTGGCTTTGAGTATCCATTCTAAATGTGCAAGTAAAGGAATGCTTGCATCATGCCTGTCAGCCCTTTCCACCTCAGACAATAGGACCCAAGAGGTGTGTGCGAATAAGAGTGTGAACACAATGCCTCCAGTAGTCCAGACAGCACTCAAGACTGGAGAGGAATCAACCAAACTGCTTCTCACTCCTCCAAGAGACCCAATTCCATAATTTCATTGAGATTCACAGACTGAGAGATAGTTTGGAGCAATTCATGACCATAATGAAAGCCTTGTATATTTTCTTCATAAGAAAGAACACTCATAAGAGCACATCTACTGTGCACACTTGCAGTAGATGTCAGGCGATTTCATTATACAGATTCGTAGGCATGGAAATAAGAAATGAGACTTGTGGATGATTACATTTTTACACTTTACTCTGTGTGATAGCATAGGCGATGTTTATACTTTAAGGAAAAGAAAATTGCCTTGAGGCAATCGTATTTAGAATCCCAATCCCTCCCAGGGGAAAGAAAAACCATGTATATATTTCCAAGTTGCTAAGATCGAACTGAAAGTGTAAAAAATATAAGAACCTTTAAAAAGGCCATTCTTTAAATCAAGCAAGCTGAAGTTCCAAAACATGGTAAAATTTCTGGAGAAATTGTCTGAAAAGTTTGTTAACTTTGCATATCATTTTAATCTAATTCTTTGTAACCAATAAATGAGATTTTTTTATCTCTTAAGAGTTTCAATACTTATAATAAAGATGCATTTAGATTAAATAAAGGTAAACTCTCTCTCTCTCTCTCTCTCTCTCTCTGAATATATATATATTCCAAAGCAAATACAAGTAATCCCAACATGGCTTAATAATTTTTTAAGTTTATAATTATTAATTTGCAATGGAAATAAGTATTAGGGAGAGCCTATTCTGCTGATTACAATTATTTTGATATCCAAATTAAATAATGAGTACCAGTGAACCACATTGTTCTTCTTTGTGAATTAAAAATTTACTGCATATCTACTATTTATAAAGCCTGTTGCTTGGTGTTACAGGAGTCAGAAAGATGTGTAAGTAAGGCCCTTGCCTTCAAAGTACTTGCAAGCTCTAATGGGGGAACTGGAAAGATGCTTGGAATGGTAGATTAGAAATAGAGTGTGGAATTCCCTGAATGTCATAAAAAAGAGTGTGGACTCTTTCTGTAAAGCCCAATAAAGCCTTCTGAGCAGAGGAGAAACAAGCTCAAAGCCATATTCATTGATTCAGCAATGATTTGAAGAACAGAGTTGAGTGGACAAAGAGAGACAGCAAGGAAAAGTTAAGTGTCATAGACATAGGGAATAAGTACAGATGTGGATGGAAGGTGAAGGAATGAAGGAAAATAAGTCAATGTTGAGAAAATAAAAAATAAACTGTGGTGTTCACAGCAGGAAATAGAAAATTCTCAGTCCTGCCAGGCACAGTGGCTCACGTCTGTAATCCCTGGATTTTGGGAGGTCGAAGTAGGAGAATTGCTTGAGCCCAGGAGTTCGGGACCAGTCCACCAACATGTGAGACTCTATCTCTACAAAAAATAAAAAATAAAATAAAATTCTCAGTCCACTCCATTACCACGTTCAGAGCAAGATTTAGGCAAGATCAATCTCTGAGCACAAAATGCTAAATTTCCCCTTCTGTGATAAACATCACCATTCTCTGAATGGTTGCTGGAGTTTTGTTCATTTGTTTGTTTTTTTAATTTATTGTGTGTTTTGGTTCTTTTTTGTTTTGCCAATGATAACTCTAGCATTGTTTATTTCCCTCACTTTTTTTTTTGAGACAGGATCTCGTTCTGTCATCCAGGCTGGAGTGTGGTAGTGTGATCATTGCTCGCTGCAACTTTAAACTCCCTGGCTCAAGTGATCCTCCTGCCTCAGCCTCCAGAGCAACTGAGACTATAGGTGTGCACCATGTCTGGCTATTATGTTTTAGTTGAGATGGGGTCTTACTATGTTGCCCAGCCTGGTTGCAAACTCCTAGGCTCAAGTGATCCTTTTGCCTCAACCTCTCAAAGTACTGGGATTATAAGCATGAGCCAACACACTTGACCTTCTCCACCTTTTATATAAAAATTATAAATTCCCAACATTGAATGCCTCTGATTCTTGAGAACTGCCCCCACCCCCGCAACTTATTTAATTCCTCCTTAGAATCATCCACTACAAACCCAAACTCCAAAGTAAGAAGCCCCTTCCAACTCACCTCACTGACATGCTTTTAGATTTTTCTAGGGTGTGTTCTTCCTTGCCACAGCAAGCTAAACAAGTCTAACTTTGCTTGACAGTAGGTATGTTCCTAGTGATCTTTAGTTAGTGGATTTTAATTTATAAAGAACATCAACAGGACCAAATTAATAATACTAAATGGTTGGTTGGCTGAAGACATAGATTTCAAATGACTTTAAAGTTTGAAACCCAGGAGCCAAGGAAGATGGTGGTAAAGTCAATCAGACTATATGAGTCCCATTGTGAGCGAGTGAGTGTATGGACAATTTTGCGTACATGTCTGTGAGTAAGTATGTGTGTGTGAGTGGCTGACTGAGTGGGGACTCAGGAGCAAGTGACCAGGGTTCTCCTGGCGAAGTAGCTAATGCTGCAGTTGCTCTGCTTGGTCCCTAGTGCTTCCCAACGTGGAGAAGTCTAGTACCATTTTTTAAATCAGCAAGGCCCTTCCCAAGAAGAAGCTGCCAAGAGTGACTGCTGGCTCCAGGCTCTGCCTCAGCACTGCAGCACCTGGCTGAACATTAGCAGCAAGGGCTGCAGAGGGAGTACAGTGAGGGAACCAGAGGCAGAGGCTCACTGAAGAAGACAAAACAGGTACCCTGCCACCATCTTGAAAACTGGGAGGAAAGTGCTCCGGTTTGCTCACCAGGGAATGACAGACACAATCTCTGTGACCTGCAGGTTAATTACTCAGGGGTTGATCTTGACCCAGAGAGAATATCCTGAAAGTACAAACTTCGGAGGGACAGGACAAGTGCTAGGAGTCAGGCACCCTACTCCCTACCCTGATTCAGCCGTGGGACAAAGGGTGTAACCAGAGAAGATGACCCCCAAGAGATCAGCAGTGAGTCTAGGGCTGACCCAACTCCCTCCTCCCCAGCAATCCTCTGAATGTCAAACTCAAATGGCTGGGGATGACTGAGAGGGAAAAACCCAGGCACTGGACATCAGCCATAATAGGAGGATGCTACTCCAGGATAAGACTACCTGGGGACTCCCACATTAGTATCTAGGGAGGAGACAATCCTGCACATCCACATCAGAAGGGATCCCACTGACCACATGAGAGAGGGAGGGGAGGACTGAAGCTCCACCCACCCCTACAGACCCCTCCTCTTTCTGAACCCCATGATGGGAGAATTGTGAATGCAGCTGCAGCTCCACAGGAGACAGCACAGGGGTTTACCTATGAGCAACTGAGAGAAACAATTACAGAACCTACCACAGAGGGCAAGTTTTTTTTTTTTTTTCTTTTTCCTTTATGTGTGAATTTGTATGTGAGGGTTCAATTTGCATTAGCTCCCAATTTTTCTTTTTCTTTCTTCTTTATTTTTTCATTTTCTGTCTTCTGTTTATGTATGCACATGAATAACTGAGTGTTCATCCTTCAGGTTTTTTTGTTCTCTTGTTTTAGTTTAATGTGTGTGGGAAAGTATGTGTAAGGATTTGTATTGCATTCTTCCCCTCTTTTTTCTCTTTTCTTTTTTTCTTCTTTCATTTTGTGGTTGTGAGTGTGTGTGTGTGTGTGTGTGTGTGTGTGTGTGTGTGTGTGTTCTGCTTTCTTGGTTTTTTGCTTGTTTGTTTCTTTTCCAGTTAGTTTTGCTTTTTGTTTGTTTGTGTGTGTGCTTAATCGTTTTTTTCTTTGTTTTCTGCTCTTGTTTTTCTGGGGGTTTTTGTTTGTTTGTTTGTTTTTGTTTTTGTTGTTGTCATTTTTTAGCCATCCTATTTCTTTCTACCTTTCTCTGTTCTCCTCATGGCTGTTACTTTATCTTGGACTCAGTGGGTATACACACATACCCATTGCATCATCATGTAGAGTGGTGGTGGGGAGGGAGTCTCAGGGAACTCATGTCGGTCGCAGTCAGTGAACATTATGATTTGCAAATAGTTTCTGAATCCTAGTTCCTCATCCCCAACCTTATTCGACTCTCAAAACTACAAGAGACAGCAAGGTTTCCCACCTTCAGCCATTTCAAAATAGAACAAATTCAGAACCCTAATCAGTAAAGAATGGAGGACTGAAAACATCAAAAGTGAAAACCACTCCCACTGTCATTGAATAAGGGAACTAAAGAGAAAAGAAAGAGATCTGTCACAGATGAGGAAAAATCAATAGAAGAACACAAGGCATTCCCAGTGTACTAAAGAGAAAACACCTGAAAAGCCAGACCTCAGAGCCCAAACAATGGAAGTCATCATTGACTGACCCCAGAATGCAACAGGGATTAGGGAATGGATGGAAAGAGTGAATAAGACCCAAAAAAGACAAGATACAACACTGAAAGAACATGTAACTGAGATTTTGGCCACAAAAAAACTTCATCCAGGAAATAAATAGCAAGATAACAAGCATGGAAAGCAGAATTAACCAAGCAAAAGAAAGAATTTCAGAACTTGAAGACCAAAACATGGAATTAACACAATCTGTAAAATACCTAGAAAGAAAACTCAGAAAGAAAGAACAAAGCCTCAAAGAGATGTGTGATTATATCAAAAGGCTAAACCTGTGACTGGTTCATATCCCAGAAGAAGAAACAGAGAATACCTTGGAGCAAGTATTCCAGGAGGTCATCCAAGAAAATTTTTCCTATCTCACGAGAGATGTGGTCATCAAACACAAGAGATACAGAGAACCCCCACAAGACATTAAACGAGAAGATCAATCCCTAGACACATAGTAATTCACCTACACAAAGTAGGTACAAAAGAAAAAATTCTAAAAGCAGCAAAGGAGAAAGGTCAGACTACCTACCAGGAATGACCAATCAGAAGAGCAGCAGATCTATCTGCAGAAACATTATAAGCTAGAAAGAACTGGAGTCCAATTTTCAAAGTCCTCAATGATAAACAATTTCAACCAAGAATTTCCTACCTAGCCAAGCTCAGCTTCATCAGCAATAGAGAATTAAAATCCTACCCAGACATCCAGTCCCTAAGAAGTTATACAGTTTCCAGACAAGTTCTATAGGGGATGCTTTAAAAAGGTATTAGGCACAGAAGAAAGAAAAATAAGAATGACCACGAACTTCCAAGAGAACAAGAGAACACAGAATCAACAGAGAATACACCATGATGGCAAACTTGAAAACACACACATACATCAACCAAAAGTTAAAAGAAAACAAATAAAAGAAATTTTATAAGAACCTCATGATGGAGATAAATACTCACATTTAAATAATCAACCAGAAAATGAGTGGACTAAATGCAGCACTGAAAAGACACAGAATGGAAAACTGAATTTAAAAAAAAAATGACTCAGTAATTTGCCACATCCAGGAAACTCATTTCACTACAAAAGATACACACAAACTCAATGTTAGAGGATGGAAAATGAATTTCCAACTGAATGGATCACAAAAGAAGGCAGAAGTCACAATCTTAATAGCAGACAAAACATCCTTTAAGTTATCAAATTTTAAAAAGGGTCAAGCACGGTGGCTCATGCCTGTAATCCCAGCACTTTGGGAGGTGGAGGTGAGAAGATTACCTGATTCCAGGGGTTCAAGACCATCAAGGGCAAAAGAGTGAGACTCTGACTCAAAAAAAATTTTTTAAGATACATAAGGACACTACATAAAAGATTCAACCTATCAACAAGAAATATCCATCCTAAACATATATGCACCCAACACAGGCACACCAGTATTTATAAAACAACAATTAAGTAAATTTAAAAAGATATTAACTCTAACACTATTATATCTGGAGACTTAACTACCCCACCAACATTAGATAGATGATCAAGGAAAAAAAGTAACAAAGAGACCCATAGCCTCAACTTGACACTTGACCAAATGGATTTAATAAATACCGACAAAACACTCCACCCAGCAAGCACAGAAGCACAGTAATTTTGGAGTGTGTTCCATTGGTGATGAGTAGAATGTACTCTGTACATTCTATCATCACCAATGGAACACACTCCAAAATTGACCACATCCTTGGTCATAAATCAAGCATAAACAAATTTCATAAGATCAAAATACTGCCATACACCATCTCAGACCACATTGGAATAAAAATAAATATCAAGACATACAAAATTCCCCCAAAAGCCACAAAGACATGGACACTAAACAGCATGATGCTGAACAACTCCTAGGTCAACAGAGAAATCAAAACAAATTAAAAGATACGTGGAAACAAATACAAATGAAGAAACATCTTACCAAAATATCTGAAATGCAATGAAAGCAGTTCTAAGAGAGGAATTCATATCTCTAAGAACACACAACAGGAAAATGAAAATGAAAAGATCACAAGTTCACAGCCTAACAAATCACCTAAGGGAGATGGAAAGTCAAGACCACCAAAACTCTAACTTTAGCAGAAGAATTCAGATCACCAAAGTGAAAGCCCAAATATGGGACATAGAAGAAAAAATACCATAGAAAAACCAACAAAACAGAAAGCTGGTTCTTTGAAAGAAAAAACAAGATTGATGGACCCCTAACCAGAATGATCAAGAAAAAGAGAGAAAAGGTACAAATAAACACAATAAGAAATGCAAGAGATCAAATCACAACTGATCCCAAAGAAATACAAATGATTATCAGAGAGTACTATGCACACCTGTATGGAAACAAACTTGATAACCTAAATAAAATGGAGGACATTCTAAATCACACAACTTCCCAAGATTGAAACAAGAAGACATTGAGACATTAAATAGACCAATAACAGTCCAGGCAATTGACTTCATCATGAGAAAACTACCTACTAAAAAAAGTCCTGGACCAGATGGCTTTCCAGCAGAATTCTACAAAACATGCAAGAAGGAGCTGACACCAATCCTACTGAAAGTCTTCCAGGCAACTAAGTTAGATGGAAATATCCCCAAATCATTTTATGAAGCTAACAATACACTCTTTACTCAAACTGGGTAAAGAGCCAACAAAAAAGATAACTATAGGCTGATATTCTTAATGAACATAGATGCAAAAATTCTCAACAAGATTCTAACAAATCAGATCCAATAACACATATCAAAAATCATCCAACATGATCAAGTAGGATTCATCCCTGGGATGCAGGGCTGGTTCAACATCTGCAGGACCATAAATGTAATTAAATACTTCAACAGATGTAAAAAAACAAAAAAAACAAAAAAACAAAAAACATGATTATATCACTAGATACAGAAAAAGTTTTTGATAAAATCCAGATTCCCTTTTTGATAAAAACCCTTGAACACCTAGGTATAGATGGAACATACCTCAAAACAATAAGTGCCATCTGTGATAAACCCACAGCCAGCATATTGCTAAATGGACAGAATCTGGAAGCATCTCCCTGAAAACCAGAACAAGACTAGGCTACCCACTCTTACCTCTCCTATTCAACATTGTGTTAGAAGTCCTAGCTAGGGCAATTAGACAAGAGAAGGAAATCAGAGGTATCCAAATAGGAAAAGAGGAAGTTAAGTTATCCTTCCTTGCTGAAGGATATATATAATCCTATACCATGAAAATCCAAGAGTATCTGTCAAAAACCTCCTTGCATGGATAAACGACTTTGGCAAAGTCTCAGCGCACAAAATTGAAGTGCAAAAGACAGTCACATTCTTATACACCAACAAAAACAGGCAGAGAACCAAATAAAAAGGACAATCCCATTTATAATAGCCCCCCAAAAAGTGAAATACCTCAGTGTCTTCCTAACCAGATAAGTGAAAGACTTTTGCTACAACAACTACAAAACACTGCTCAAAGAAATCTAAGAAGACACAAACAATTGGAAAAATATCCCATGCTCATGGATAGGAAGAATCAACATTGTTAAGATGCCCATCCTACCAAAGGCAATCTAGAGATTCAATTCAATTTTCATTAAATTACCAACATCATTCCTCTCAGACCTGGAAACAACACAGGATTTCATATGGAAACATAAACAACCATGAATAGCCAAAGCAATCCTCAGCGAAAGAAACAAAGTTGGGTATTTACCACATTTCCAGACCTTAATCTTTACTATAAGGCTACAATAACCAAAACAGCCTTGTATTTGGAACAATAGGCATATAGACCAAAGGAACAGGATAGAGATTCCAGAAGCAAAACCTTAATTTCTCAACCAACTCATCTTCGACAAAACCACTACCAACAACCACTGGCAAGAAGAGAACCTATTCAGTAAATGGTGCTGGGAAAACTGGCTAACCACATGCAGAAGATTGAAACAGGACCCCTACATTTCACCATACAAAAAAATCAACTCTAAATTGATCAAAGACCTAAACGTAAAACCTCAAACTATAAGAATCTTAGAAAATGCAGGATAAGCCATTATGGGAATTGGAGTAGGACACCAAATCCTGATCAAAACCCCAGACGTTCATGCCATAAGAGATAAGATAGACAAGTGGGTCCTCATTAAACTGAAAAGCTTCTACAAAGCAAAAAAAAAAATCAAGAGAGCTGGAAGACAGCCCTCAGAATGGAAAAAAATTTTTGCCAACTATGTATCTAACAAAGACCTAACATCCAGGATCTACAAGGAACTCAAATATACCAAAAGGAAAAAAACAAACAGACCTATTAAAAAGTGTACAAAAGACTTGAAACGACACTTCTCAAAAGAAGATAAACAGACAGCCAACAGAAACATTAAAAAGTGCTCAGCCTCACTAATAATCAAAGAAATACAAATCAAAACCACATTAAGATGCCACCTAACCCAGTAATAATGGCCATTAATACAACCAAAAACAACAGGTGCTGGCGAGCATGCAGAGAAAAGGGAATGCTTCTATACTGGTGGGAATGCAAGCTAGTTCAACCTCTATGGAAAACAGTGTGGCAATTTCTAAAAGAACTAGAAGTTGACCTTCCATATGACCCAGCAAGCTCCCTACTGGGAATATATCCAGAGGAACTTAAATCATTCTACAAAAAAGATACCTGCAAACGCATGTTTATTGCAGCAATATTCACAATAGCAAAAACATGAAAACAACTGTGCTGTCCATCGAAACTGGACTGGATTAAAAAAATGTGGTATATCTTACACTTATTAGGATGGTTATAATTTTAAAAAAACAGGAAATAACAGTTGTTGGTGAAGATGTCAAGAAACTGGAACTCTTGTGCATCATTGGTACCAATGTAAAATGGTGTAGCTGCTGTGAAAACAGTATGGCAGTTCCCCCAAAATTAAAAATAGAATTACCTCTGACCATAACTTCTCATGAAGAAAGAAAATAGATTGGTGGTCACCAGAAGCCTGGAAGGTGGGGATGAAGGGGAAGCAGATGTAGAGAGATTAATTAATGGGTACAAGTATATAATTAGATAGAAGAAATAAGATCTAGTGTTTGATAGATAAGTAGGGTGACTAGTTAACATTAATGTACCTTTGTAGCATAATGTTCATTTGTACATTTTGTAATGTACTCTGGTACACTTCAAAAGTTCCAGAATAGAATAATTCAAATGTTTCTAGCATAAAGAAAAGGTAAATATTTAAGGTGATTGATATCCCAATTATCTTGATTTGATATTTATACATCATATGAATGTACCAAATTATCACATGTACCCTGAAACTGTGTTCATCTACTATGTATCAATTTTTTTAAGTTTTAAAAAATACTATTGCCATAGGTCTCAGAAATTTCACTTCTGGATACATAACAAAAAAAAAAAATTAAAAGCAGAGCCTCAAAGATATTTGTATATCCATGTATATAGCAGCATTATTTAAAATAGCCAAAATGTAAAAGCAACCACTGTCCTGCCACAAATGAATGGGCTAACAAAATGTGGAATGTTCATACTATGGAATATTATTCAGTCTTTAAAAGGAAGGAAATTCTGTTACAGTCTATAATATGGATGAAACTTGAAGACATTATGCTAAGTGACATCCGTTACAAAAGAACAGACACTGTATGAACCACTTACATGCATAAAAACAGAAAATGATTGCCAGGGGCTAGGAGAGGGGAGAATTGTTAACGGGTTTGAGTTTCACTTTAGCAAAATGAAAAGACTTCTGGAGGTTGGTTGCACAACAGTGTGACTGTTCACTACTGAACTGTACACTTAAAAATGGCTAACCACATTTTAAATAAACACAGCAATGGCAGGAGTAACACATGAGAGAAAAAAAGAATTGAGTTGTGTTCACCAGAGGTCACTCTCATTCAGGGCCCGGCTATCGTCCATCATTAACCAATAGAGAGTCTCTTCAGAGCAGTGCCCTGAAGTTATGGTTTTGTTCCGTGCCCTCAAGGAGGGCCAGACTAAATAAAAACAGTGACCGGGTAACAAGGGAGGCACTTAGATAACTTTTAGAAAATGACTTTTTTTCCAGATTATTTCCTGCAGAAAAGGGGTGCCTGGTTTGGGCATCCAAAACCTTATTTAGAAAACAAGAAAACAGGAACCCTGAAGTCTAAAGTAGTTAGAATGATGAGTGGGTTATAGAAAGAGCATAACACAATAAAAGCCAAATTCAGGAGGAAGAGCTTGAAACTAGAGGATTCCAAACACATACAAGAGAAATGAATGATCAGGAAAGCAAGCCACATTGCTACAGGGAATGAGGGAAAGAGTGGGTACTTCCTGGGTCTGGAGGCAAGTTTTACCTGACAGGGAGAGGTATCAGGGCTGTGTATGCTGGCCTGGACCACGGGGCTTCATTCTTCTTGGTCATTGTGGGAACTGTGTAACTGCCCAATAGGCTCTCAGGCACATTTTTGACATGCAGAGGAAAGAGACCAGCAAGTTTGGTGATTAGGAGATCAATGTCAGGCTTGGAGAAAGTATTGTCAGTATGTTGGTGGCATTTACAGTTACATTAATTGTGAGATCAAAAAGAGAGGGCAAAATGAAGGAAACAGATAATGATCATTCTTTTAAGAAAGTTGTTTTGAAAGAAAAGAGAGAAATAAGATATTTGTCTTAGAGGTTGGCAGGGACAAGCATGAGAGATAGCAATGTTTTCTTTCCTTCTGTAGTAGCTCAACTGAGGCCCTCATTCCCCAAGATATCTGCACCCTGAGCCTCAGAACACTTGTGAATATCTTACTGTGTACGGCAAAAGAGACTTTGCGGATGTGATTGAGGTTAAGGAACTTGAGATGGAGAGATTATCCAAGTGGACCCGATCTAATCACTTGAAATCGTTAAAAGTGTAGACTTTTAACCGGGCTCGGTGGCTCAGCCTGTAATCCTGCACCTTGGGAGGCTGAGGTGAGTTTATTGCCTGAGCCTGCAGGTTCGAGACCCACCTGGGCAACTTGGTGAGCCCTCATCTCTACAATAAATCAAAAAATTACCCAGGTGTGGTAGTGCACCCCTGTAGTTCCAACTACTTGGAAGGCTGAGGCGGAAGGATCACCAGAGTCCAACAGGTCGAGGCTGCAGTGGCCAGGAGCTGCCACTGCACTCCAGTCTGGGCAACAAAGTGAGACTCCAACTCAAAAAAAAAAAAAGTGTAGACTTTTTCTGGCTGGGTCAGAGATACCATGCTGCCGGATTTGAATGTGGAGGAATGAGACTATAGACCAGGGAAGGCAGGTGTTCACTAGAAGATGGACAGGAAACACGTTCTACTATGCAGCCTCAAGAAGGAACCAGCCCTGGCAACACTGTGATTTTAGCCCAGTGAGACCAGTGTCAAATATCTGACCTCCAACGTTGTGAATTAATAAATGTGTGTTGTTTATTAATTAGTACATTTATGGTAATGTGTTTTAGAAGCAATGGGAAATGAAGACACTTCCTTACAAGAAAGCTTTATTAAATTTCATTTTATAGTGTAGCAGAGTACAAAATCATAGTAAGAGGTATGGTATTAACTAAAGTATTAAATGAAGGTTAATAAATATACCTTTCATATATCAAAGTGCTGCACATATACCAGTTATTTCAACCATGAGAAGACTGAATACCTACTTCTATTAACAGACTTCTTGAGAATGGAAGCTCATTAGTCTTAAATGACTAAAAGCAATACAACAAAGGAGAGGGGAAAAAGCATCTTTGGATGGAAAGAAAAAAATTGCTTCTGAATCAGAAGAATCCATCATTTTTTCAACACATATTTACAGAGAATGCTTTCTCTGTATCCTGCTCTGTAGTAAGCAGTGATCATAAAACAGAAAATAAGACAGACATACTTCCTGTTCTTCAGGAGCTCACATTCTAGCAATAGCCTTGAATAATAAATAAACACATAAAGTTATGTTGCATGATGATAAATGCCCAATTTGAAAAATGGAATTTAGGGATATGGCGTGACCAAATATCAAGGATGGCCATGGAAAGGCTTTCTGAAGAGATGACTTAAAGGGTGTCATCTGAATAAAGTAAGAGAGTATATATGTGCATATTTGGGGACAGAAAAAATAGTAAGAGCAAAGGCCCTGGAGCATATACACATTTGACCAGCTGAAAGAAAGGTGGGCAGTGCCCTCTGTGTAGCATAACAAGAAGAGGAAAAGTAGTGAAAAACAAATCTTAAAAAGGAGCAAATGTATGTATGGGGGAAACAGATGACATAGAACCTTGAATGTCATTTTTAAGACTTACTTTTACTCTAAGACATGAAATCATTGGAAATAAAGTTTTGAGAGAATCTGTGACACAATCCTAGTTAAATATTTTAAAAATCACTCTGAGTACTATGTTGAAAATAATTGGGGAGGGAGACTAGACAAACATGCAACAAAGAGTCCAGTTTGAACAGGAGATAATGGTGGCTTAGATTATGGTGGTAACCTTGGAGGAGGTGGTAGGGATCTGAAAATGACAGGTTTTGCAGATAGATTGGATGTGGCTTGTGAAAGAGATATAAGAGTCAACAGTGACTCTAAGATCTGGGGTCTAAGCAACTGGAAAATAGACTTGCCAACCTGGGAAGATCACACAAGATGACATGGTCATTCACTATTTGGCTCTAGGGAAACCTTCCAAACTGCCTTGCCCCACTCCAGACACACTAGCCATGCTATTCTACTGCCCTGCCTCTTGGCTTAACCTCTGTGGTCTGCTTCCAGCCTTTTCCATTATCTATCCCCCACCAACTCCAAGGACAAAGTCAAGCACTCTTGGTTGTGTCTTCATTCAGCTTGAGGATTGGAAGTGGGGAAGAAACATTGTTTTCTCCTTGAAAATTATTTTCAAAATATTCTATCTTAATAATTCAAACAATCTCTGGGTACTATGGGTGGTGATGGGTGGGTCTCTGAAAAACTCAGATCCTGAGGATGTGGAGGCTGTGTCTAGTTCCCCTGTGAAAAACGTAGTAGTACTTGTTCCCATCATTCTCAGCTTTGAGGCCTAACCAAAATATGGACGCAACAAGAAATGTCTTTCAACACCATGCTGTGTGTGTGTGTATATATATATATGATATCATGTAGCCAATAAAACAACAAATATAAATTACTGGATCCCAATATAAAAATAGGAAAATAAAAGTAGGCCATTTACAAAAGAAATATTAATTTTTAAATGTGCAATAACTATATAAAAAGCAAAGATATCAAATCAAAGTATAGGTAAAAGTATAAAAGATATCAAATACAATATTAATTATGAAAGACATACAAATTAAAATAAGATATCATTGGCTATTATACTGTATATGATTAAAGGAATTACTCCATTACTCTTGTATGCAACAGGGATTAGTAGGGCATCTATTAATTGGTACAAACATGAATTTTTTAAAATGTATTTAAAACAATGAAGAATGCAGCTGGACATAGTATCTCATGCTTATAATCCTAGCACTTTAGGAGGTAGAGGCAGGATGATCAGTTAGGCCTAGGAATTTGAGGCTAGCCTAAACAAAATAGTGAGACCTCATCTCTACAAAAAATTTACCAGGTATGGTAGTGCAGGTCTGGAATGCCAGCTACACAGGAGTCTAAGATGGAAAGATCAACTGAGCCCAGGAGGTCAAAGCTGCAATGAACTGTGATCATGCCACTGCACTCCAGCCTAGGCAACAGAGTGAGACGCCAACTCAAATAAATGAATAAATAAAATTTTTTTAAAATAAACTAAGGAATGGCAAAATATTTGTAAGAATTTTTATTGCAGCATTATATGTAAAGATAAACATTTGGAAGCAATATAAAAATCCAATAGTAGATTGATTAAATAAATTAAATAATGCCCACATAATAAATACTATGTGTTTACTAAATCATGTTTATAAAGATATAGAGAGATACAGAGTCAGAAAGATGGAATATATTCATAATACATTGCTAAGTAACAAAAAGCATATTACAAAATAATAAACATAATGTGACCATATACTTGGTGTATGTAGATTGTAGAATTAGTGTAAATGTGTGCACACACTACCAGTAGCATTAGTAGCTTTTAGTTTCTAAATTAAAACATCAAACTTCTAGAATAATTTAGAAAATAGGAAAAACAGTTGATAGGAAAAACAGTAATAAGCCATACAGATGTTTTCAGAAAATTTATATTGACTTAAGAAAAGGTATGTTATAATGCTGAATTTAAAAAGGAGAATACGAAATTACCCACACCAAATGATTGCAAGTAAGTAGAAAAGAAAATTTTGAATATAAAAAATCTGTGAGGAAATACATTGAAATATCCACATGGTGATCTCTAGGTTTGTTTTCTTTTATATTTATAAATCTCCTATATCCAGTATATATTACCTTTATCAACAACAACAAAAAAAGTTATTCTAAGACATTTGATTGTTTGTGTTGTTCTATTTGTCTCCCTAGTGGGATTGCCTGTAAACTTGAGGCTGGGAAGAGAACTGATTTGTATTGCTCATTCCCCTTCTTTATATCTCACACTGCTGTATTTTGAAAAAGCTTGCAGCTAATTGATTTCCCACTCCATCTTTGTCTTTACACCAAACCCATGTTCTTATCTTCAATCCAGCCCTTGTTGCTACTTTATTTCTGTCTCTCTATTTCATTCTGGGATGGTTGTCTTGAAATGTGATTCATTATTCTGTAATATGGCCACTAATCATGACAGGAAAAAAGCTGTGCAGATAGATACAGAAAAATTTGAACTTTTATAATGCTATGTCTAATATCAATATTCACAAAGAGGTGTCTATGTGGAAAGGATGTCATCTAACAAAAGAAACAAAGATGAAGTCTCTGACATCCTGAGGGGGAAAAAAACAGGAGCTATGACTATTATTTCCTAGCAGGAGGCAGATACAGCTCTGAGTCACCAAACTAGATTAGATCCTCAAGGAAATCTGTAAAATTAAGTCTATAAAAGTTGGCCCAGCTGGTTAATTAGTACACTGTACAGCAGATTATGTTTTATAGTTTGATTTTTATGTTCTAAGCTACAACCTAATAAGTCAAGCCAATTACATTACAAAGAACTTGATGAGTTGCCTTTCTCATATGAGCTCACCACCAGTCACTAAACTTGCATCTACAGTAAGGGTGATTTCTGTTATATGCCTAATTTCACAGACCTCCATGTTAAAGCATCAGCAAACAGAGAAATGCTTCCAGAACTGCTAACACACAAAATACTATGCTCAGACCCCAACTAGTGCCAGCTGAAGGAAATGATGCATTTATTAAGGCTGTAATTACAGTCTGTGAAACAGCTGGTTATGGTCTCTTTCTCCCAGCCTGAGCTACTTTCTAACATCTGTGAGTATGAGCAAAGTAAGGCACTGACTTCTTCTTTAAAGTATCTTCTCCAAGACAGGAAAAACATTATGTTTCAATGGGTTTAAAGTATTCAGTCAAAGTAATAAACGAGACATCAAATGCTGGAAGCCAAGATGACCAATACGAGTACTTGAACACAGTCATGCGCTGAATATTGTGTGACATCTTCTCTAATTAACCAAAAGTCCGTGTTACGCTTGCCATCCTATCATGCAACAGTTCCAAGCTGCTCCTGCTGCTATCTTTGAATTGCTTTGGCTTTCCAGTCTTATTTCATTGTAGGACCTGTTTTAATGTTTTACTTTATGCAATTCATATTTTCTTTCTCTCTCTCTCTCTCTCTCTCCTCCCTCCCTCCCTCCCTCTCTCTCTCTCTCTCTCTCTCTCTCTCTCTCTCTCACACACACACACACACACACACACACACAAAAGTCAAGATACACTTTTCATTTTTTCCTGATTAGTCTCCATATTTTTTCATTTTCTTGAATTTTCTCATGTTATTTCATTGGTTAAAAATGCTTCTTCCTTTGCCCTGTCACCTCTTCCTGTCAGGGTCATATCCATTCTTTACTTAAAACTCAAACAAGCCTCTTTCATGAAAACTGCCTTGCTTGTTTCCATGGAGATGTGGTGTTATCCTAAGATAAGTCTAGTCAAGAAAAGATTGTTAGATCTGGTCTGCCTGAGTTCAAATCTCAAAAATAATTGTGTGGCTTTATACTAAGTATGTTACCATTCTCTGCCTTAATTTATTCTGTAAATTAAGAGTGGTGGTAATATATCTATCTCACAAGATTTTGGTAAGAATTAAATTAGTTATTACACTATAACGCACCTTCAATCTTGTCTTACACTTATTATTAGAGTGAATACTTTTTCCCTGCACTTGATTTTTTTCTTCCATGTAGATGCAGGGCCCTCTTGGCTTCTCCCAAGCTTGCCTTTTACCAGAGAAAAGTTTAGTCTTATCAGTAAATTTAAAAAGAACAAACACAGCATCTCACCTCCTCTGCTTTTCTTCTTGAGAGTGAGGTTTCAGCTGGAGGAGAGCAGGAGAAGTCCCTCCCATGTTGTAACTTCCAAATGTCTTTCTCATCTAAAGAGGTGATGTTTTGGCATCCATCTTCTACTCTTTTGCTTATTTCTCAATCTGGTCCTAGCTCAGGGTAAGATCATCGTAAGAGAGGGGATGCTATTCTGTTAGACCTCTTGAAGACCCAAGGGCATTATCAGCAATTAATGCATTTTAGTTAATATCATTCCTTCCTGTCAACTGCTACAGGAATTTGTCATTGCATTCTTTTTCTTATAGAATCGAAGCATTCTCCTGCCATTAGTTTGTCTTTTCTACTTCCCCACTAAATTATAGCTTGTAGGGAAAAGGATGAAGTATACTCCCATTTTTCCTCTTGTTTTACATAACCCCTTGAAAATAATATTGAATATAAAAGACAGCATTGTATGAGTAAAGGTAGTACATAAGTATTATATAAGCACCATAAAGTAATATCACTGTGTATTAATAAAGACATTTTAATGAAAATTCATCTTCTATGGTATAAGAATTTTCCACATTACTTCACAGCAACCTGGATGGATTTAGAGTTGATCATACTCGGTGATCTATCACAGAAACAAAGAACAGAGTGCCATATGTTCTCTCTCTTAAGTGGACCTTGAACAATTATAATACTATAAGAAAGGGATTGGCAGTAGCGGGAAACTATCAGGGAGGGGGGTGTGTGATTGGCAGTTGAAGGAAACTGCTAGGAAAAGGAGGGGCATACCTCATTAACAAGTGTACCTGCATAATCAACATTTGTATACCTAACCCTGAATTATACCACATTTATAATAAAAAAAATTTTCCAAATTAACATTTTGTTTGGAGAATGACTTTAAGGACATGTGGTCTTTCCTGTCCCTTCAAGTAGAGTTAAAAAAAGAGATTCAGTATTCCATAGTACTCACCTAAATGTTAATATAGGATATCTCCAAGCTAGTTGTTACTGTGGCCATATTTTTCTTTGAGCTGTGTGCACCAATTCCCAACAATATGACACACACACAGACACACATGAACTAAGGCTTCAAAAACTGAAATATAATACCATATCTTAAAAAAGATAGAGTAATATCTGAAAAATATAAATAGGACATTTTGGACAAGAGTTAGCATTGCCTTTATTCCTCAAGGCAATTCTACTCAGATAAGTTAAATTAGAGAATATATATATATATATATGTATATATATATGTATATATATACATATATATATACACACACATATATATATTTCAATTGTATTATACATAAAAGATAAATGTTTATAATTGTATTATAAATAAGAGATATATGTTATCAGTAAGGATTGCAAATTTGTATCTGAAGGAAAATCTTACTTGGTGAGGGCATAATAGTGATGGTGTGGTCAGTGGGAAGAGTACCAATCAGGAGTGAAAACACTAGATTTTTAGTTACCTCTCACATCAACGAGTAGCCTGATGTTGGACATTTGGACATGTAACTTACCTTTATGAGTATCCATTTTTTCATCTGTAAAATTAAAGAATCACAATTGTCCAGCTCTAATGGTGTACAGATATTGTTTCTAAAATGTACAACGAATGGGCTATTCAAGTTAATGTTGGTCCTCTATAAGAATGCAGATCTACAAATAATGCTCAGTATTAAATGCATGATTTGGAGCACAGTAAAACTCTGAAACCAAATCCCAGCTTCATAATTTCTTACCTGCATGATGTTGGGCAACTTACTTAAGTTCTCTTTTTCAGTTTCCTTATCAATAAAATGGGGATAATAAATAGTATCTAAGAACAAAATGAGATCATGTAAATTTTCTAGAATAGTAAGTAGCAGATAATAAATGTTCAAAAAGTTATTTTCACTAGTTTTTGCTGAATAAGACTAGCTCCACTCAAAGCACTATTTGTGGGGAAAATATTTGAGGGTTGAAATAACATGAAGAAAAACTAGTCACATCTTTTCTGATGATCTTCTCCAAATAGAGTTAAGAAAGGACTCAATATTCCATTCAAGAGCTGCCTGTGTCAGTCATAAATATTCATCCCCATGTTTCTAAAACAAAATTATAGTTTGGTTTATTCTGGCTTTTTTAGAATATGTATGATTCTTCATGTTGTTTGGTCATTCTCTTAAAGCCTATCATTAGGTGACATCCTATTGCCACAAATACTTTAACATTCCCAGGTATAACCTTTAAGAAGATATTTGATACAACAGGGAAAAACCATTAAGAAGATATTTAATATACACAAAATTTCTCATTCCTGACAATCACATGGTAGGCGGCACAATGGTAGGAATGAATCAGATGCAGATAGCCTTATTATGACAATTAGCAATAATTACTAGTGTTATACAAATGAAAGAATCTTATTGTTGCTTAAGGAGACACATGATGGGAATAATTAGGAATAAATTGTAAGGACTGGATTTTGATTTGAATAAATGATTGCAAAAATGGCCATGGCATTGCATAAGCAGAGACCGTTTTGAATTTTGAGATTTCTCTTTCTGATTGTTTCATGAGAAAAGCATAGTTGAGAGTTTTGTTCTTTGAAGGTATGAATTATGTTGGACAGTGAATTGTCTCATCTTTTTGGATCAATAAACCACTTCAAGCTTTAGAACTAGGTTCCTCTTTCAAGCCATGAATATAATGAGGTGACACAGCAAATTACCTAAGAAAGGAGATAACACTAAGAAAAAGGAAAGTCATACCAACTGAATGTCAATACCATTAGCTTTTGTTAGGGACAAAAGGAGGTATTCTAGTGACTTTGTTAGTACATCCAATAAATAGATTCTTCTATATTCTGATCTCCCATGTGATATAGGAGTTAAAAGAAAAGTAGAAAGAACAAAAGTTGGGAGAGTGTGTTACTATTTACACACACTTTAGAAAAGATATTTTCTACCAAGTTCTGATAAATATTAGTTATACTTCTAAATTTTATAATTGTGCTCTTTTTCTAAAAAAAAAAAAAAATACATGCTTTGTTTTGCCACTGTGACAGAGTGTGAAAAGCTCAAGTGCTATTTTGTTGTTTAGTTGAAGTTAGATTTAGGACAGGGAAACAGAATTCATAAATCGGCTTTCCTTAACAGAAAACTGTTGAGTAGTTAATTAATCAATTGAAAAACAGAAAGCTTAGTTATGTCTTTAAAGTCTTAACATTATTCCCATCAGTGGGGCCAAATAGATGGAACTAAAATACTTCATCTGCCTCACTCCTTCAAGAGTATGAGTATCCCTCACCTTTGAGTCTGCCATCTCAACTAAGCAGAGTTGCTAGGTAGGCAATACTGGTCAGTGAAGAAGGCTTTTGTGTATGCATCAGTGAGCACAGAGGAGATATGGATAGGGCAGGTGGGGACACGAGGATGAACTCTAAAATTATACCATTGTTCATTTC
Source organism: Cephalopachus bancanus (assembly GCA_027257055.1). Lineage (NCBI taxonomy): Eukaryota > Metazoa > Chordata > Mammalia > Primates > Tarsiidae > Cephalopachus > Cephalopachus bancanus. The sequence goes on along the minus strand of JAPVLO010000024.1, from coordinate 5,328,003 downwards.
TACTAAATCCAACCTACAAGTAAGGCTCTATCCAATTCTGTTATTTCTCTGCCCCTTATATTTCTGTCGATTAGAGTTGCAGGTTGAAGCAAAAAATTGGTTTCTTACTCCAGATTGGGGATCAGATATTACTACTAGATATAACTATCCAGACTTACGTATAATCTATATAGCTATAACTTGATAGAGTTCTTTAATATTTCTGATGAAAACTAAGAAACACTTAAATATATACAATGTGAATAATATTATCATAAAATTTTCTAGAACTTAAATATACACAATTAATTGCATATTGCAAAAACCTCTTGATCTTGGCAATTCTAATTCTCTAGATCTTGAATTTAGACTTTACTTCTTAGCCCCAAATCATATGTACAATTGCCTACCAGTCATCATACCTGGCACTTTGTATTTAACATATCTAAATCTGAATTTAAATAATTCAGCCAAAAACCTGCTCCTGGTCAGGTGTCCTAACTTAATGAATTATAACACTATTCCATCTAGTTGCACCATCTTGACATTTGAAAGTTAGCCTCAATACTCACTCTCCCTCCCAGTCAATTCCTGTCAATTATACCTTCTAAATAGGTCATAAATGCATCTTCTCCTTTTCATTTCTCTACCATTGCAGCAATCTTAATTTATTTCTGTCTGAGTAAAAGAGACAAAAGATTTGGAGAATGGGTGGTTATGTTGGCAGTTTGTAAATGAGGACACAAACCATCACTCATAGGCATGAATTATGTAATATTCAGTGCCTTTGATAGAGGAGAGGCATTAAATTCTAAGAGCTCTTTTTTAGAAATTTTATATTCAGTTTCTCTGCTGAACGGGCTCAATAGGTTAACCCCCAGAGTCCCAAGGGATTACATATTGGGACATACAAAGACAAGGATGTCATAGAGGTCTAGGACCGAGGGAAAAGGCCACACTTTATCACATATTTCTAGCACCCAACAAGTCTTACAGAAGATATGACTTTAAGATAAACATTAGAGGAAGACTTTAGACAACTAAAGAGCAGTATTATTTTGCATTTGAGGGGTGCATTTTGTCAAAGGGGGAACCTGGACTTTTCCTCTTCATTAGCACAGACCAGTCATGCATGTGTGACTAAAGGACTCCCTCTGCAGCAACCCAAGGGCCTCCTATCAGCTTGTATTTCCACAGTAGTGTATGGCCCAAGTCCAAGGAGGTGGCATAAAGTCACAGACTTCTAAGGTCAATGTTCTCAGTCTCAGGATCAAAGTACAAATGCCTGGTCCCCTTTCTAGGAGATTCTGAATTATACTTCTGATTGTTGAGCACATGAAGTAACACAGATGACATGAATAACAATAAATGCAACCTCTAATTAAAAATCTTCTCTATATGAAGCACTTTAGTCAGTGTTTGGCATACATGGTCTCACTTCATATTTAATCTTCACAATAGTGTGAGACAGGTGTTGTTATCACATATTTCAGCCATTAGGAATCTGAAATTCAAAAAGCAACCTGTCAATAACAGAGCCAGAATTCAAATCTGACCAGTTTATGCTAAATCCAAACCCCTAGCCTATGTGTATGACAACACAATACTTCTTCTTTGAGATGCTGTTGGAGTTCTAACCCCCCAAATAGACACCTACAATATGAACCTGATGACTGTTTGGAGAGTAAGGAAGAGGGTAGGTAACATATCTTACCTTCATTGACTTACTGGAAAACTGATGCTTCTGTTTTCAAGAACTCTTCAAAATAGAGCCTACCATGCAGTTTAATGGGTTGTCGACAACATAGTCAGTCTTTTCATCTGCAGATTGCTAGAAGAAATTTATTTCAGAAAATAACAAGCTTTAAATGAGTTAAACATTTTCCTTGGATTTATCATGTGTCCGAGACCTGCTTAAGGCTCCAAATCTCAATTTTCACCTTTGGTCTCAGACCTGTTTCTTGGCCCTCCAATTTCCAAGTCAGTGGATCACTTTCTACATATTTCCTCTTTCATGCTGTTGCCGACAGTTCATTTTTAGCTGGCTTAAGGGTACACCGGTATGACTTCTTTTTTATTTTTATTTTATTTTATTTTGCCATTTATTCCACTCAGGATAAAATAACTAGGTTTATCATTGCTAGAATCAAAGAGTAGAATCCTTTCAGCAGAGCTTTGTTACAAATCTTAGCGTTCCCCATGGGGTGGCCCCTCCTTTTCAACTACTAAAACACCCCATACTTTTCACCATGTATCATGTACTAATCTGTTAATGACATTTCTAATGAAAGGAGAGACAAAATTATAAATTAACAATCAACATTAAAACTGATTCTTATTACATTTTTAAGTCATAAGTAGGGAAGTACCATTAAGTTCACAAATCAGTAGCTGGTGTTCTACATAATAATCTATGGCCCAACTTTTTTCTCTGGCCATGAGATTGCGTCATTTTGAATCCTTGAAGTACTCATGACCTGGGTCTGACTGCTGTTAGGCTGCAAAAGAAAGAGCCAGAGTGATCCCCAGCACCCATGTGCAGAGATCTGTCACCTGACTACCAACATACCCTGAGTTCAAAAGGACCCAGAGATAATGAGGAGAAAGTCTACTCAGGTTTCCAATGCCAGACATTCACACAAAGTAGGCATAGTTGAAAATGGAAAACCATTTGTAAGGTTCTGTTCAATTTCTCACTAAATTATTACCAAAGAGTGGTTTAATAAAGAGGTTTGCATTATAGCTTGTATAACAAGCGAAATTGTTGCTTATTTTGTAGCCTGAAATAATGATCAAGTTTCATTAAGATGCTTGTCTGTAATAAAATAAGGGGGAGGAGAGAGAGAGAGAAAGGGGGAGAAAGAAAAAAGAGAGGTCCCGTGACTTTTTTTTTTTTTACAGATAACTGTGGCATGTCATGTCACCAATCTTCTCTTGATTAGAGAGACACGGGCTTGAAAGGGAGAAAGTATGGCAATATCCCATTAAGTATGAGAGGACTGGAAATGCTCTTCTGAATATGAAATGAAGATAAAGTGAGGATTCCATAATCCTTTTGATAAACAAGAATCAGTTGCCTAATGCATTTCCTAATGTAACAATGGAGGATAGGATTTCACTAAATTTAAATCCAGATAAGTTTATAATTACTTGGATTAATTTGTCTGCTGCATTGTGCTGCTTCATTGTTCAAAAGAAATGCAAAGACAGTCATTCCTAGCATGCCAATCTCTTGCCATATAAATTGTTGTTTCCATAATATTTATAGTTTTCATGAATTGTTTAAGTAGAAGTAGAAGTAATCAGGGTTTTCTATAAGAATAAAAAAAACACATAGATGCCCCCAAAAGTATAACAGTGTATAACAAGGCCCATTCCCTAAAAGCCAACTCCTTCCCTTACTTAGAAGACCTTTGAGTAAATTGTAAGAAAAAGTATCTTCCTTGTTGGACTATAAAAGCTTGCAGTTAGTTTATTTGCAATGAAGAAAAACCACACACTGTAACCCAAACTTAAAAACCAGAAAGCCCACACATCTTTTTCTCAATGGTATCTAGCTTTAGAAAACAAAATTTTGGACATACTAACTTTGGTTTCAGCATTGTACGTGATAATTCTTTCACAACACAAGTACATTACCATTCAACTTACAAAAATACCATATCAGAATGTCTAATTGTAGGTAAGGTATCCATTTATTACTTGTAAGACTCAGGCAAAATATATATGCTATTACTCCATTACTCATGTTTAATGTTTTGCCAGAATGTTAAACTGTGTTCCACAACAAATTCTACAATATTCAAGTCTTTTTGTTTAATATTTCTGGTTAAGACCTATATCTAATTTTATAATTCAAGTCATTGGAATTTGCATATGTTCCAGTTTTTAATTACACATCTATAACTGAAGTCACAATCAAACCCTGTATATTTATTGTGATATAGTGGCAAAGAGCATCAGACTGTCAGTTATGAGGTCTAGTTTCTAGTCTTAGCTTCACCACTTAATAGTTGTGTTACCAGATAGTAGCCAAGTGATTGGCTTTCTTTGGGCTTGAATATTCTCCTCTGAAAATGAGAAGTACGCCCTAAATAATTACTAATTTTCCTTATGCTGCAATTCTGCACTTCTTTTTTAATACAATAATAATGTATTTCTTTGCATCTTCCTAGAATCACCTAGAATGTGAATCTCCATAGCCTTTACCACGTTTAACACAAATGGCATTGGAATGAAGAACATTTGAAGATTATTTCCACATTTTTCATAAAATTAAGTTTCACATTTGTTATACTTTTCCTAATATGAAGGAGTCTAGTTTAATTAAGACGTACATCTATATTGCATTTTTTTTTTTTTTTGAGTTGGAGTCTCACTTGGTCGCCCAGACTGGAGTGCAGTGGTCACTCCCGGCCACCGCAGCCTCGCCTGCTGGGCTCCAGCGATCCTTCCGCCTCAGCCTTCACAATAGCCAGAATGACAGGCATGGGCTACCACGCCCGGCTGATTTTTTGATTTATTGTAGAGATGAGGTCTCGCTGCCCAGGCGGGTCTCGAACCCGCGGGTTCAGACAATTCACTCACCTCAGCCTCCCAAAGGCTATATTTTAAAAGGAACAGAAAACAAAGAATTGCAGATCATCTTAACAATTACTGACTTAGGGAATATTAGATCATGCTCCTAGGGGAGATATGAGGTTAAATTCCTGTGAAATTCTGATCACAACATGTTTGTCAGTATGTTGCTTTCAAACAAAAATACATATAAAACAAGGTTATATTGATCAAGATTGTATTGATCATGACCTTGTTTTATGTATATTTGTGTGTAAATAGGACATTGCTTGATATATATTATTGATTTATTAACATTAAGCTCACTGTAACTCATGCTTGAATGAAGCTTATCGAAGTCACACATTTTCTCTGTAAGACACATCGCAGCCTTCCTGTGCTTAGGTGCACCTAGACAGCATTTCAGTACTACACATGAAGTAGCAAAATCACCAACAAAAATACAAAAAATGCAAAAAATGTGGCACTAAATAGACCAAAAAAAAGAGTATCTCTTTATAGTATGAGAGCAGAAACAAAAAGCCAGAGTGTTGCCATGTTCCAACTCAGCTGAGAACATATACAATGGGCAACTCGAATTTTCACTGCTCTGTACATGTCTTCGCATGAACTTTGTGAGTACTGACATTGGGGGTACAAGTAAGTTTTAATGAGTGAGTGAATCTGAAAATCTGGAATCTGTGAATAACGTAGATTAATTGCATAAAATAGTCTTAAAGGATTCTAAGGAAAAATGAATTAAAACATAGAATTGGGAGATTATTACAAATTTTACTATTTAAGTGGGACCCTCACTGTGACTGTACTCAAAGGTTACTGGTATGCATTTTATATTAAGTACTAATGAAAGTAGAATTGATTCTATTATAAAATGACAAGCAAACAATTCTGTATGAATTAAGTGCTTGATCCATAATTTGTTTGTTTGTTTGATTCAGTAGGTATAATTTTACAGTTAGATAATTCAGGGGCCAATTTCTCTCACGACCCATTTGCCTTCTCCTACTTTTAAAGACATTCACTGTGTCCCAATGTTTGGCTTTCCTCTACTCCTAGGAACATGGAAGCATTACACTTCTCCGAGACATTGTGGTTGGGCAGGGTCATATGAGTTTCTTTGGCTTATGAACTATGAATAAAGAAGACTGCTTTCTTTTTCAAGTAGAATTTTTTGTGTGCAGATAAGGGAACTGAGAATTCAGATACCCAGGCCCACCTACATAGTGAGTGGTGGAACTGGAATAAAGACTTGCATCTGTTTGAGACCAACGCCTTGTACCATGAAGCTTCCTGGACAGTGTTTTAAAGAGTACAATGCATGTACAGTCATCTCCATAAATAAAGAGACTTGATTCCATGAATAAACCTTTAAAGTCAGACTGCTGCCTGAGTTCAAAGTTTTTAAATAATCTCATAGTTTGGATCCTCAAAAGAGTTCTATGCCTGGCCTTCAGTACAATATAATGAAGTAACAGTAAACTTCTTTTTTGCTTTTTTTTTATTATAAAGAGGTGGGGTACAATTCAGGGTTAGGTATGCAAACGTTGATTATGCAGGTACCCCTGTTGATGAGGTATGCCCCCCTCCCCTAGCAGTTTTCCTCAACTGCCAATCCCGCCACCCCTCCCCTGAATGTTTCCGACTACTACCAATCTCTTTCTTATAGTATTATAAGAATTGTTCAAGGTCCGCTTATGAGTGAAAACATATGGTACTCTGTACTTTGTTTCTGTGATAGATCACTGATTAAGATCAACTCTAAAACCATCCAAGTTGCTGCAAAGTCCATATGTTTGTCCGTCTTTATGGCTGCATAATATTCCATTGTATCTATGTACCACATTTTTAAAATCTAGTCCAGCTTTCATGGGCAACATGGTTGGTTCCATGTTTTTGCTATTGTGAATAGAGTTGCAACAAGCACACGTGTTCAGGTATCTTTTTTGTAAAATGATCTGAGTTCTTCCAGGTATATTCCCAATAGGGGAATTGCTGGGTCATATGGAAGGTCAATTTCTACTTCTTTCAGAAATCACCACACTGTCTTCCAAAGAGTTTGCACTAGTTTGCATTCCCACCAGCAGCGTAGAGGTGTTACTTTTTCTCCGCATCCTCGCCAGCATCTGTTGTTGTTTGTTTTATTAATGATGGCCATGCTTACTGGGATTAGGTGGTATCTCAGTATGGTTTGATTTACATTTCTCTGATGATTAGTGAGATTGAGCACTTTTTCATGGGTCTGTTGGCTGCCCATATGTCTTCTTTTGATAAGTGTGTATTCATGTCTTTTACCCACTTTTTAATGGGGCTTTTGTTTTTTTCCTTTCAGTGCGTTTGAGTTCCTTGTAGATCCTAGATGTTAGGCCTTTGTCAGATATACAGTTGGCAAATATTTTTTCCCATTCTGTGGGCTGTCTCCCTGCTTTCTTGATTGTTTATCTTGCTTTACAGAAGCTCATTAGTTTGATTAGGTCCCACTTGTCTATCTTATTTCTTAAGGTATAGGCATTTAGGGTTCTGAATAGGAATTGGTTGCCAGTTCCAATTTCCAAAGGGTGAGCAGTAAACTTTTTATAATCATCATTTCCATGTGTATGTATATTCTGTTTGTGTGAATTTAAACAGGTTTTTGCAACTAGTTTTACAAAATAACTAAGTCCTGATGACCTAAAATAACTAACCATGACACTCAATGAATTAACTCATTTCCAGTGCATCTACAATGGCACTAATGTTGCATCCTTGCAAGAGTTGGAAAGTAGGCACTAAAATAATCTTCTGTTGTTCAAATAAGATATCCTAGTTGAGAATGGCTGCTAACATACTCTTTTCAACTGGACTTTGCCACTTAATTTTATCTCATAACTCCAGAAGTATTTTCAGTTTTGTTCTAGATATAATTTACTTAGTACAGATATAATGTGCCAAGGTACTATGCGCCTACCCTATGATGCACTGGTGTTTTATATATACATAAAATATGCATACTACATATTTTAGAGACATATTAATATATACATAGATGTATGCATATTATGTATGCATATATTTGTGCATGTATATGTGTATATGCATATACATATATTATATGCATATATATGCTATAATTTGAGTGTTTTTGTCCCCTCCAAAATTCATGTTGAAACTTAATCCCCAATGAAACAGTGTTGAGTGATGGGGCCTAATGGGAAGTGTTTATTTTCATGAGGACTCTGCCCTCGTGAAAGGAGTAATGCCACTATAAAAGGGCTTTCAAAAGTGGATTACTGCTCTTCTGGTCTTCTGCCATGTAGGAATAGCAATCTTTCCCTCAGGAGGATGCAGCATTCAATGTACCATTTTGGAAGTGGAGATACCAAGCTTTTATCAGACACCAAGATGCTGGCACCTTGACCTTGGAATTCCCAGCTTCCACTGTGAGAAAGAAGTTTCTATTTTTGGTAAATTGCCTAGTCTGTGGTGTTTTGTTACAGCAGTACAAAACAAACAAAAAAAAATACATATACAAAGCCAGGTGTGGGGACTCACATCTGTAATCCCAGCACTTTGGAAGGTTGTCATGGGAAGATTGCTTGAGCCCAGGAGTTCAAGACCAGCTTAGGCAAAATAGTGAGATCCTGTCACTACAAAAAACTGAAAACAAGGCATTGTGGCATGTGCTTGCAGTCCCAGCTACTCAGGAGGTTGAGGTGGGAGGGTCGTTTGAGCCCAGAAGATCAAGGCTACAATGAGCTGTAATTATGCCACTGCACTCCTACCTGGGTGACAGACTGAGACTCCAACATAAAAAAAGAAAATAAACAAAGACATACACCTATATATTATACGTACACAGTAATCTAACCTAATCACAGAATTAACCTTAAAGAAATCTGTGTTATATCTATTTTTCACAAAATAAATCATTAACTTAAGTAATATTCCTTCTGCTCCCTCTTCAAGCTGTCTTAGCTCTCAGGTTATAAACATGCTCAAGTTCTCTTACATGGACCCTTCTCCCACACTCTTCTTCAACCTTAAGTTATGTTGGTTTCTATCACCAAGCTTTTTTAAATTTCATTTTATTTCATTTTATAATCAGGAGGTGCAAGTGAAGATTTGTTACATAGGTATACAGAGTGATGGCAAGGTTTGGGTTTCTGATGAGCCCATCCTCCGTCATTGGTGGGCGGTATTGTAGCCCTTATCCTTTCTTCCTCTCTCCCTGCCTCCCCCTTTTCATATTTGCTTTATACAATCAATCTTGGATGGACTTTTAGGTTCATTTCATGACTCTGCTATTGTGAATAATGCTACGACAAACATACAAGTGTAGATGTCTTTTTAATAGAATGATTTCTTTTCTTTTTGGTCGTTCTATTTTTGGTTCCTTAAGATCTCTCCATACTGTTTTCCACAGAGGTTGAACCAACACACATTCCCACCAACAGTGTACAAGTGTTTCCCCCTCTCTGCTTCCATGCCAATATCTGTTCTTTTTGACCCTTTAAACGGTAGTGATTTTGACTGTTGAAAGATGATACTCAGTGTGGTTTAATTTGCATTTCTCTGATGGTTTGGTGTTAAGCATTTTTTATGTGTTTATAGGTCGCCTTTAATTTTTTCTTTTGAGAACTGTCTGTTCATATCCTTTGCCCAGTTTTTATTGAGATTTTTTTCCTGTTGACTTGGTTGAGGTCTTTGTAGATTCTGGATATTAGTCTTTTGTCAGATGCATAATTTGTAATTTTTTTTACTGTACTTTAGCTTTTTACTTTACTTAAGTCCCATTTATCTACTTTTCTTCTTGTTGCATTTGCTTTTGGGGTCTTCATCATACATTTTTTTTGCTGATGTCCATAAGAGTTTCTCCCAGTTTTTCCTCTAGGATTTTTATAGTTTCAGGTCTTATATACAGGTATCTTATTTATCCCGAGTCAATCTTTGCACATGGCAAGAGACAGGGGTTCATCCTTATGCATATTTCTAGCCAATTTTCAAATACCATTTATTAAATAAGATGTCTTTTCCCCACTGTTTTATCTTTTTGGCTTTGTCAATGATCATGTGGCTGAAAGCATATGGCTTTATTTCTGGGTTCTCCACTCTTTTCCATTAGTCCATGTGTCCGTTTCTGGATTGGCAGTATTGGGAAACTGCCAGGGGAGGAAGGAGGGAATGGGATTGACAGTAGCACCATCAAACTTTTGAAAGCATTTAACCATGTTTATCACCTCCATTAAGGAAGTGGCAAAGTCAAGATTCAAACCCAGGTCAGACTGATCCTAAAATCTGTACTCTAAGTTCAACACTACACACATCCTCTTAGACTTATATTTATATATTTTTTTCTGAGTACAGTTGTGTAGGACATGTGGCTATGTGGTAGGTCTATGGGCATGAAATAAAACCCAGACTAAAGACAATGGTGATCTCTGCTATGCAGGTTTGCCACAGAAATCCATGAAGCCAGTAGTTGAAAACTCATCAATCATTCTCCAGAGTGCTATTAAAAATAATTCAACTTTCCTTGTCATCTCTCTCAACTCATTTCTCACTTTTCACAAAGGTTAATCCTATGCCATCACGAAGAACAAGTTTAGAGCATATCTTACCACTGGTTTTCTTTGTTGAAGGAAAGAGGGGCAATAAAAACAAAACATTCTTGTTTTTCAACTTAATCTTTGTCTAATTCAGTCAATGATTGATTACCTTGAGCAAAATTGTACTTTGTTTTAAACAAAGTCATCAGTGTATATAGATATTATGGCAAGATGAAAGGCATAGAGAAATTTCAGTAACCCAAGTCAAAACTCCAATCCACAGGGTGAAACTGATATTCCCAGACCAAATTCAATAAAGTATCAAAATTATGGAGAAACTTAGGAGATAGGGAAGTGCAGTTCTATATCTAAAATAAGAGATTATCTTCCCTTAGTCAATTCATTAGTATTTTTACTCAACTACTTTCATGACTAAGAAAATTGAAGGATGCAAATTAAAGACTGAATCTAATAAGACACCCAAATTAATTGTCTTCCAAAGTGTAATCCTAGATGCTGAAGTTGATGAGAAAACTCCCTTGAAGAAGAACTCTGAAATTGATAATAAGTGACTGAACATCCACTACACACCAGGTATTTCAGTATTCTTATTTCTAATTCTCATAATCCCATGAAGCAGATATGTGTTCCAGAAGACCTTTGGCCATTTAAAATTTCCTTTGTAAAATTAAAACCCTCTTAACATTCAGCCACACATTTAAGACTTTATTTTTCATTCTCTTGGGGAAAAGTAGAAATTGTGTATTATGACTGTTAACTATTATTCTTAGGTACACGTTTCTCAAAAGAACAAAATTTTTATTGAAATAAATGAACATTAATTATTTTCATATTCTTGTGAGAAATCTCTGTTCAAAAATTTTTCAGGTTTTTTTGATACTACTACCAAAAAAGAGAGAAGGAGAGACTAGTACCTGGAGACCACCATGGTGGGCAAGAGGCAAAGCTGGGTTTGATCCTATCTTAAAGAAACTGCCAGAAAATGACTCTGAGGAGACAGCGGGACCCTTATAATCTGTGTGAATATAAATCATAACAAGCTGAAGCCTTAGATGAAAGTCAGAATTGGTCACTTCACATAGATGAGAAATATCTAGTTATATGTTATGGGAAAGTCATTTCACCAAAGAACCCCCTAAGCAACTATGTGATTTGTCTTTGGATATGTCATGGTCAATGGAAACTCAATGTCAAGTTGAGACACTGAAATGAGACCTTTCTTCTCCCACTGATCTTTTATCTTTTTCTTCGACTCTCAGTTGTACTCTATAAAGAATCAGAAGCCACATCAAGTAAGTAGGGAGGCAGGTGAAAGATGGGTGATCATTTTTTAAATGAAAATTTCCATGTTCTAGGAAGCCCCTCAAAACCTATCCCAAACAAACAGGGATGGTTGATCACCTTGGACGTTCTAGAGTCAAGAGAAAAGAAGGCGACCAGGCTTCTGTCTCTTACCAAAAACTTTTTCCCCTCAGCTTGCATAAGCTCAGAAGGAGAAGCTTTAAGTTTGAATGGTATTTGAGGGATTTATCACCATCATCATCATCCTCATCATCACAGGACTAGGCATAAATATATACTTATATACATACATACATATATACATAGACACATATGCGCACACACACACACACACACACACACACACACACACACACAATTAAACAGCATTTATTCTTCCAAAAAGTAACCAGAAATGCCATAGTATTTAGCCATGTTTTTAATTCAAGGTGGCAAGGAGGCAAAGAGCCTATGAAGCATATTTGTTGTAGGAACAGCTTTAAGGAAAAATAGAACTGATTTTGAGGACATTCTATAATCTATGTTCTCTCCATGTACCAATTCCATAAAGTATTATTGTAAAAATTTCTAATTTAATGCATCTGGAATTAATATTTATATATCATGAAAGATAAAATAATGTTTCTAATGAAACTAAAGTGAGTGTTCATTGTTAAATAATGTATTTTTTTCTATGGATTGCAATTCTATTTCTGTCGTTTCATCAATATCCATGAATATGAGAGTCTGTAAATGAGCTGTGTATTCAATGCCACCAATTACAAAAATTTTTTAATAATTATTGTTATCTTCATAGCTAAGTCTCCCTTTGTTTATCTTCAAAATTGTTTTAACTATATCTGTTTTTTTATTATCCAAAAATGTTTTAGAATTATTCTATTTTACACAAAAACACCTTTTGGTGTTTTGATGAAAATTTCAGCAAAGATAGAGTAGTTGGAAGATAATAACATCTTTTTGATAATAAAATAATATCTCTTCAGAATATTTCAGAAAATTTTTTAAATTACCTCCTATATAAAAACTTTATACAACTTTGATTAGTTTATATCTAGGTATCTTATAATTTTAGTGATTAATTTAAATGACATTTTAATATATTTTCTAAGTATTTTCTAAAAAATTTTCTAAATATTTCAATATAGTTTCTAAATATGCTGGTTTTAGTAACCCATTGCTTTTGTATATTAATCGTAAAGTTAGCTACACTGATTAAATCTCTTAATGATTCTAATATTTGGTAGATTTTCTTGAGTTTTCTATATAAACAATATCTTCCATATATAATGACAGTTTTGTTACTGCCTTTCTAATCCTATAAACTTTTAATATGTTTTTCTTGTCTTCACGCCCTGGCAAAGACCTCCAAAAACGAATAGAAACAGTGATAACAGATACCATAGATCTATTTCTGATGTATAAAAAATGGTTGTATAACTAAGTATCTCAGCCTTAAAAAGCATTTTAGTTTTTTCTCCTCTCTCTTAATCTTACTGCTTGACACATTATATTTTATTCTATTTTTATTTTTCTGAGTTGCAGTCTCATTCTATCACCCAGGTTAGAGTGCAGTGGCACAATAACGGCTATCTGCAGCCTCAACCTCTTGGGCTCAGGTGATGCTTGCCCTCAGTCTCCTCAGTAGCTGGAACAATAGGCATGCACCACCATGCCAGGTTAATTTTTTAATTTTTTGTAGATACAAGGTCTAAGTACTGGGATTACAAGTATAAGTCGCTTCGCCTAGCAAAACATGTTTTAGAAACTTCTATTCATTATGCATGGCTGTCTGATCTTATGCCTGATTAGAAATCCTAGGGGCTAATCTTAAAACAACCTGACTGTGGGACCCTTTCGTTTGGGGTGAGTCACCAGAAGGTTGATCCCATAATCTCACTGCCACTGAGATAACAACCAATCAGACCTTGGAAGAACCACCATTCAAGATAAGCCATCAAGACACACTCCATGTCGCTTCTGGAAGTTTCCCTTTTTAAACCCTTACATCCAACCTAAAATTCTGAAGTGGTTTCTTTGAGACATGAATCTGACCATTTCCCCATCTACTGGCTTTGGGAATTAAAACGCCTTCCTTCTACCATGTCTCAAGTTTGGTTTTGGGCAATGTTGGCTGAGCGTGCATTGGTTACAGTTCTATCATTTCACTGTCAATTTTGTATTTTGCTGTAGGTTTTGATAGATGATCTTGTTAAACTTTATTATCAAGTTAAATTTGTTATCGTTGTCTCATCTGTTTTTAAGGATAAATGGCTGTTAAATTTTATTGAATATCCCTGTAAAAATAACTACATTAAAAAATAACTTACTAAAAACTCCTCAATTTCTTGAATACACTGACTTGATAACAATGTATGTGGGTATTTTGCTAGATTTGTTAGCTAATATTGTTTAGGATTTTTGCATCTATCTTCGTGATAGTCCCTATATTATTTATTCTTAATTTTTAGAACCTGGTTTTGGTATCAAGATAATCCTGACAAAACAGTGCCAAGATTATTCTCATTTTATTGTGCAGGGGTGTTTGTATAAGTTTAGAATTGCATGTTCTTTGAATGATTAATAAAACTCTTATTTAAAATAATCTGGTTGTTAGTGATTTTTTTTTTGGTAGCTAGATATTTAACTATGGATTAAATATCTGTGGTGTTATAATATATATACTGGTTTTCAGCCATGGTTCCTGACTCATAACCCCATCGCCCTTGTTACACTCTTTTATTACAATGTTCGGTGGGTTGGGCCTCAGGGGCAAGCTCTAGAAAACAGAATATCTCTCACCTTCTGCTGTCCTACTTTCACCTGCCCTAAATCAGTACTCTAGTCTTCCCAGACTTTCCATCACATGATTTAAGAACATTCCCAAAGAAAGCCCTGTCCTATACCCTGGAGGAAGAAATACTGCACAGAGAAGAGTCTAAATAGATAGAACCTTCTGGGTTTAGATCATGTACTTTTTGCCCAATCGCATTTCAACACAGTTGTCCATGTTTTAGAAACTTCTATTCATCATGCATGGTTGTCTGATCTTATGCCTGATTAGAAATCCTAGAGACTAATCTTAAAACAACCTGACTGTGGGACCCTTTCGCTTGGGGTGAGTCACCAGACGGTTGATCCCATAATCTCACTGCCACTGAGATAACAACCAATCAAACCTTGGGAGAACCACCACTCAAGATAAGCCATCAAGACACATTCCATGAATGACCAAACAAGTGTCCATAAATGGCAAGGACAGAATTGGGGGAACTTCTGGAGAACTGAACACATGGAGGCTGACAGGAAGGTAAAGAACTCATTCTTGTATGGAAAGTTGGAGCGCCCCAACTCCACAGGGAAAGAAGCTTCTGTACTTAGGACACTTCCATCCCTTGCCCTATACCCCTTCATTGGGCTGTTTATTTGTATCCTTATCAAATTTCCTTTGTAATAAACCCATAAAAGTGTTTCACTGAGTACTGTGAGCCACTCTAGCAAGTTAGTTAAACCCAAAGAGGGGGTTGTGGTAACCCTGACTTGAAATCAGTCAGTCAGAGTTCTGGAGGCCCAGACTTGTGATTGGGGGAGGAAGAAGGGGGAATTCTTGGAGAATGAGCACTCAGCCTGTGGAATCTATCTCCAGGTAGACAGTGTTGGAATTGAATTGGGGGACACCCAGTTGGTGTTCACTGCTTAGTGATGGGAAGAAACCCTCACATTTGGTCACAGAAGTCCTCTTCTGTGTTGGTGGTTATTGTGGTGAAAAATCAGAGGGAAAAACACTGCTTGAGAGTTTTTCCCTAAAACAGTGTGTTTAATGATTACAGGATGACTTCAACCTTTTATTTCTTCTTTAATTATTTGATACATACTATTTTGTGGGACAATGTCCATTTTATAAAAATTTTCAAATACATTACATAAAATTGTTAAACCATTTTCTTATTTTTCTTTTTCACTGAATATGCATATTGATCTTTTTTCATAGTTTTTTTAAAATTTTGTTTTGTTTTTATACTGTCATGTGTTCAAGTCAATTAAAAATATCTTGACATTCCATCCTTAAATACACAAGTATGGTTCTCTAAAAAACAAAAAAACTTTCTTAATGCTGAGAAGCATTTCTATAATTAAAAATGTATCAATGTTAAAATTATTTGCTTATAATTTTAGCATTAACAACAAACAATAATTTTCATTAACCATTTTATACATAGAAGGGTACATAAATTATATGAATAGTTCAATGAACTTTACAAAAAGAACACACTGACACAGTACCCAGATTAAAATAAAGATTACTGCCAGTGACCTCAAAGACCCTCAGTTAGTTCCTTCCAGTCACTAATTTGCCAAAAGTACCACAATACTGTCTTCTAATACCATAGATTGTTTTGTCTGTTTTTAACTTTTAGATCATATGTATGTATCATGTTATGTGTATTTATTCTTCTCTCTCTGTGTATCTTATCTATTCAACATTATGTTTGTAAGATTTAACCATGCCATTGTTGGTAGTAGTTGTTAATTGATTTTAATTGTGTGAATAGCGAAGGAATCCAGAATATATCACTGTAAAGTGTCTTTGTTCTCCATGAATTTTCCTTTGCCTAAAATCAGACCCTCCCAAAATAATTCCACTGTCATCAATTCTCTCCCAGGAAGTTTCCCATCTAGGAAAGATTGACTACTATCACCAGAAAGATGGACTCCTAGGAATAAGAAATTACCTACACAAGCTGGAAATGCTGGCTCACACATGTAATCCCAACACTTTGAGAGGCCGAGTGGGAGGATTGCTCAAGCCAAGAGTTCAAGGCCAGCCTGGGAAATACAGTGAGACTTCCCCTCTACAAAAAATATTTTTAAAATTAGCTGGGCATGCTGGGGCATACCGGTAGTCCTAGCTATTCAAGAGACTGAAGCAGGAGGATCATGAGCACAGGAGATTGAGGCTCCAGTGAGCAGTGGTTGGGCCACTGAACTTCAGTCTGGGTGACTGAGTGAGACCCCAACACACACACATACAAAAGGAAGAAATTACCTAAGCAGACATTTTGTCACAAAACTATCAACTCTCCCATCTATTCTCATAAGAACCCATTTATCTTTTTGAAAAGTCATTTGGTTTCCTGTACGTGCCTATTATCCCCCTCTCCTTTTTTAATTAGGATTTATAAAACCCAAATTCTAACTGAGTCATGTGTTTCTAAAAACTCCAAGTAGATATATGAATAAAATCTACCTTTTCTCTTGCTAGTCTTTTCTTCATCAGTTTAGGTCATAGTCCCTACCCTAGAACCTAAGAAGGTAGAGGAAAAGTTTCTCCTCCCTGACAATACTATAGCACAATTTATTTATTCATTATACTTCAATGAATAAGGCTGCTTTGAACATTCTTTTGTGTGCATTTTTATGTTTCCATGTATGCATTTGTATTGAGTGTATGCCAGAAATGGAATTTCTGGATCATGGGCTATATACAAATTTTCAAGGCCAGTGTAGGGCAGGGAAAAAAAAAAAAAAACCTTCATCTACCCTTCTAAATTCTGTGACTAAAAGTTAAATCAATATAAGATAGATAAACAAAAGAAAAAAAATCATTACACATGTGTGCATGGGAATTTCACAAAAATATATGAGACTCAAGGAGGTGGCCAAATGATTGAAATGTATGTATTGTCCTGGGCTATGCAATGAAATAGGAGTTTGGAGTTTCTCATTGTGCAGGAAGGAGGCAAATTATCTTAATTGAAGGGTGAGGAAAGGAAACATATAGTAAATAAAGATTGTCTTGTTATTCAGATAAGAGTCTCTCAGGTGATAAAAGTTGTCTGAAAGGGTAACTTCTTTTCTAATACAGGTGAAAGAACCTAACATGGAGTCAATATAGCCAATGAGCAGCCATTTTAACATCACTAAGCTTTGTCATATTTTTCTAGTAGTTCATTTTAATTTTCCCTCTAGTCCATTAGCCAAGGACAGAACTGGTTTCTCAGAGGTAGCTATTGATAATTGCTTTATAACCCCCTCCCCAGGCTGTTTTGTAAACTAGTCAATCTAATCAGCTCTTCATTACCTTCATGACACAGACCCCATCAACATGGCAACAGTCAAGTGACTAACCCACCCATCTGCCTGCTGTTCATCACCTGATGTCAGTACCTGTGCTTACCTGCCCTCTGTGATGACATGTAACAGACTGCCACCCAATCACCCTAACAACCTGCCCCCTTCAAAGGGAAGGATTAAAAGATATTCGGCTTCAAACAGTAGTCACCATTGCTTTGTTACACTCTGATGTGTCAACATGGTTCATTGAGCTATAGTCACAATGTTTCCTAGCTTTGGTCCCATCCCCTATTTGGAGAGGTGAATCTCCTCTCCCTCTCTCTCATTTACTTTCTAGCCATTGCTCTGCTAAGCTATGCTCTGGCCATGTGCTCTTTGAGCTGTGGCCACCATGTTTTCTTAACTTTGGCCCCCCTCCCCTGGGGAGGTGAATCTCTCTCTCTCTCTCTCTCTCTCTCTCTCTCTCTCTCTCTCTCTCTTATATATATATATATATATATATATATATATATATATATATATATATATTTACTTTCTAAATAAACTATACTTTCTAATCTAACTGCTGTGCAATTCTTTGCATCTTTCACATGGCACCAGATTGCAGATACTCCCGTAGGGTCTGACCTAGCATTTTGGAGGCCTCACTGGGATATATTTTACCCTAACAACAGGTATTTTTACTAAGGAAAATTTCTTTTACAAAAGGGGAAATGTACATATTACTAAGCAGTTACAGGGAAATAAAATGTTTTTTCTGAGTCTTCTGGTTCTCAATTGCCAATGGCTCAAAATAATCCATATACCAAAATAGCAAATTTTGTGGAGTCATATTCTGTACCCTTCATCAGTAAATATGACCATACGGTTTTCTATAATGGTTGTGCTAATGTATACCACCAGCAAATCATATGAAAATTCAGCCCTTGGCCACTTGTTTTACCTGAGGCATTGCCAAGGAAACAACTTTTGCATGAGCTCCACTCAGCTACCAGTCTCACAGGGCACAAATTTGCTAATTTGCCTGCATTGCTGATGGCATTTGTATCACAAGAATAAAAGAGAATTGACATTCATGGGACAAAACTATGAGCAATGGGAGTTAGAAGACAGTGGAAAAAATAATCTATTCTTCCATATCTGGACAAGCTGATTTAAGAAACATTTGTTCATATGTCCTGTAGGAATATGGTTCTACAAAATCAAGTAATAATTTGAACTTGGTACCAAAGGGTAGCCAGCTGAGTAATATTCCCTCCTTCTCTTCTACATCCTGCTTCCCTGGGACTATGCTCCTTAATAAGTTTAAATCATGTAACATTTGTTTCAGGGTTTGAAACTTCTGTGGAAGTTAGACAGACTTTAAGCACTCTACAAATCAGATTCTTATGTTAAATGCGACCATTAAACTAAATGTTCTCGATTTCCTTTTTGTTCTAAGTTCTGTTGGATTTTTTTCTCTTGGAAAATGACTTGTAACTCTACCCTCTGGTCTTGATGTGATGAGAGGGCATTGGAAAACCACTGAAAGGGAAAAGAATGAAAAGAGAAAAGTTACCTTTAGGGATTGAGGAGAGTAATTGCATGAAGTGAAGCAAATTGGAACATGTTTGTGACCAATTAATTTCTTCAGTTACCTATAATTCTCAAACATAATTCCTCTGATGTTAAATTTTTGATGCATCAACAACAGCAACAAAATGAACTATTTTGATTTACGGATAACAGTTGAGCCAAGGGAACTTTCCAATCTTAGATTTACTCACACATGCACACATACACACAAGTATCACCATTTTAAGATGATCACATTTATATTTTCTGTCTTATTTATTTTTTATTTAAAAATGTATTGATACATAATAGGTGTACAGGGTACATGTTTCAGGTGCATATAATAATTTAATAAATTCATATAATTTGTAAAGATCAAATGAGTGTGCTTGGGAATATTTGTTTTTTCTTTATGCTCTAAGTATCCAAATTATTCTTTTCTAGTTATTTTGAGATGTATAATAGCTTTTTGTAAATTGTAGTCACCCTGCTAATCTACTTAACACTAGGTCTTATTTCTTCTATTAGACCAAATATGTGTCCCCACTATTCAACTTCTCTTCTTTCCCTCTGGCTTTTTATACTTCCTGGCTTCTCATAACCACCAATAATACAGTCTCCATATGTTCATAAGATCCACTTTTTAGCTCACACGTATGAGTGAGAAAATGCAATATTTGACTTTCCGAGTTTGGCTTATTTTACTTAACATACAGATTCCAGTTCTATTCATGTTGCTGCAAATTGCAGGACTTTATTCTTTTTTATGGCTGAAAAATAGTTTACTGCATATACCACATTTTTTAATCCACTCATCTATTGATGGGCACTTAGGTTGAATCTATATTTTGGTGATTGTGAATAGTGTTGCAATCAACATGGGAGTGCAGATATGTTTTCAACATAATGGTTTTCTTTCTTTTGGATGTATAACCAGTAGTGGAATTGCTGGATCATATGATAGTTCTATTTTTAGTAAAACTTCTATACTGTTCTCCATAGTGACCATACTAATTTACAAAAGTGTACAAGTGTTGTCCTTTCTTTATATCTTCATCAGCATGTTATTGCCTATCTTTTGCATAAAACCCATTTTAACTGGAGTGAGCTGATATCTCATTGTAGTATTGCTTTTCATTTCTCTGAAGATTAGGGAGGTTGAGTATATTTTCATATGCCTGTCAGCCATTTGTATATTTTTTGAGAAATATCTAGTCAGATTTTCAGATGACATGGCCTTATACGTAGAAAAGCCTTAAAACTGCCCCAAAAAGCTGTTAGAACTAGTAAACAAATTCAATAAAGTTTCCAAGAAGCAAAAGCAGCACATAAAAATCAGTAGCATTTATATATGACAATTAACAATTCAATAAAGAAAGCAATCCCATTTTGATAGTTACAAAAAATATTAAATATCTAGAAATCAGTTTGATCAAAGAAGTGAAAGAGCTATACAAGGAAAATTATAAAACACTGTTGAAAGAAATTGAAGAGGACACACATACACATGCGCACACACACACACAAATAAAAGATATATGCTCATGGATTGAAATAATTAATATTGTTAAAATGACAATGCTACCCAAAGCAGTGTACAGATTCAATACAATCTCTGCAATATCAATGACATTTTTCACAGAAATAAAATATATCTTAAAATTTATATTCAAGCACACACACAAAAAATAACCTGAATAGCCAAAACAATCCTGAGCAAAAAGAGTAAAGCTAGAGGAATCACACTATCTGACTTGAAAATTTACTACGAAGGTATAGTAAACAAATCAATATGGTACTGGCATAAAAACAGACACATAGACCAAAGGAACAGAATGGAAAATCCAGACATAAATCCACACATTTATAGCCAACTCATCTTAAACAAGGCACCAAGAACATACAATGAGAAATAAAAGCTTTTTCAATTAATGGTGCTGGAAAAACTATATACAGCAAAATGAAAGTAGATCTCTCTCACCATGCACGGAAATCAGATCAAATTGGATTAATGACTTAAATCTAAAAACCTGAAATTATAAAACTACTAGAAGAAAACATTGGGGAAACACTCCAAGACAATAGTATGGGCAAAAGCAGAGGCAACAAAAGCAAAAGCAAACAAATAGGATTACATCAAGCTAAAAAGCTTCTGCATAGCAAAGGAAACAAACAACAAAATAAGAGACACAGAATGAGAGAAAATATTTTTAAACTACCTGTCTAACAAGGGATTTATAACCAGACTATATAAGCTCAAACAATTCAATAGAAAAGGGGGAGGAGGGGCAAAAGCTTTTTATCTTTTAACCTCAAATTTTAACTCTTTACCATCAGTAAATGTGAACTATTACAACCAAACATATTAACCTAAAAATTTCTTTCATAAAGTAGACAGCCTTAATTGGATTTCATCTTGACACTGAAACTGATAATTGTATTAGTAACTTGGTAAGTATTATCTGCATTCTCAGTGTGATCCTAGGACAACCACCATAATTGTCACTTGGAACAGCTCATTGTAACTTATTCCCAAACCCTAGCTCGCTCACACTTACTAGATCAACGTCTTTGGATCTAGGCCTTGAAAATAACACTCTCAGGTAGATTATTTTGTGCATTAAAGTTTTTAAGTGCCAACAGTTTATTTAAAACTTCATTCCAGTCATGCAGGTTTTATAATCTTCAAACAGCCTGAAGACAAAAATTTGGTTTCTCTTATCAGAGCACCATCTTCATGAGTTAATATTTTGGGTATGGTGAAGAGGTACTTGCTAGACTGGCAATAATTACAGTGGATCCCCAAAAGGCATGGAACCTTGCATCAAAACAAACTGAGAACATGGCATTTTTGGATTCGCTTCAGAGGATTTTTTTCCTAAGACAAAAGCAACCCAGAATGTGTTTTATTGTGAAATAGATGCACTATGCTGGAAGAATTAGTATTTTCAAAGAAAACAGGTCTTCTGTTAGTCACATTAATTTATTAACTGTTTCCTTAAGATTTTTCTTTCAAAACAAACTTTTACTGTCCAGTCATATGTTTTCTGTATAAAATTTAATTAAATCATAAAGATTTCTAATCATATAAAGAGAGAAGCACAAACACACACAAATATAAAATGAGGTAGAAGAAAATTTCAAAGGTCATTTTTTTCCCTGATTAAAATTCATAATAAAATTACAACAGCTATGTTTTTCATCAAGGAAGTATTTAAGCAGCTAATTTTTATATAAATATATTCCATGCTAGTTCAATAAACTAGAAAAAGGAGCATAATCTTGTTAAGATGCAATTCAGAGGGAACAGTGGGTGAACAGCTATTAACATGTGAAAGCAATGAATGAACGTACTGAGTAAATAAATCACATAAATTACTCACAACAAACCAACAGAATTTAGATTTTTTTTCATAAATTAGGTATGACTTACTTGTGGAGTAATTAATTTTAAAATATTTTTTAAGATGCCAGGCAAATTTTCTTTTGCATATTTCAATGGCTGTTGAGTTCCACAGCTCAGGAATAAAGGTCAAGATCACACACCCATCAGGAATATGTGACAAGACCCTGTCATTATGCCAGGACTTGATGTTCTGATAAGCTTGCTGCTAGTGGCTCCTTCAGACATACCACACAAAGGAGTGTAGGTTCCTACCAAGCGCCCGACAAATATGACAATAGTTATTTTCTCCAGTTTTTTTTCAAATTATACTGTCTCTCGTCTCAAAACCTACACGATTTAAATTTTTTGAGTCATAGCATACTTTATTTCTTTCACTCACTTAAAAAAATCTTGCAAACTACAAGCTACCATTTTTTCAGCTTTAGTTTGAATTTGCAGTTAGCATTAAGGACAAAGGAAGATTGTCTCTCATTTCTCAGCTGTAAGGCTTCTCTTGAGCAGCTTGGCCTACAAAAGGTACATATATAATTTCAACTTTCACATCTACCATCAAGGCCTTATTAAGTTAAGTGTACATGGATAGAATTACAACTAAGGAGAAGAAGTCAGTACTCATTGTAAAAGAAAACATCTCTGTAGATATTCTGGGTTCCACCTTTTTTTATTCTCAATTCTTTAGTGAATGCTTGTCACTCTAACAGAGGAAACCTTTGTGTTGCTCTGATTCCAATATGCTAATATTAGAATTTTCATTTAATAACACTAAAAAAGGAAACTACAGTCCAGTACAACAATGTAAAGAAAAACAGTTTTATTTAGAAGCCTCTGAATGCTTATTTATAAAATGTGAATGACAGAGAAAATGATTAAAAAGGAGGAAACTTGTTCACCTTTGGAATAAACTATGCATATTAATCGCTGATGATCACAGGAATTTTTTAGTATATTATTTTGATAACATAGGCAAAAATATTTCTTAGTAAGAGTATGAGGGATGAGAAGAAAGTTAGATGTTATTCAGCAAAGAGAGTCTGAAAATCAGAGAACAGTCTATGGACATACCCAATTTCCTCTGAAAATCAGAAAACAGGATCTATGCTGTTTCAAATATAGATATTGTTGTTAGATGTACATAATCGTTTGAGGCTTCTCTTATATGAACCTTCCAGTAAAGGCAGATTTTGCTTTGTTTTCTCTTGTTTTGTTTCCTTTGCCAGGCTAAAGAAAACTACCATAGCTAAGGTATGTAGTAGCTACAATCTCATGATAGTATTTTAGGTTGATTCTTTCTTATAGGAAAAAATGTCTAATTTGTACCTGAACTTAAGTGGAAAACTATTTTTATGACAAAGTACAACTGCCTATATCTTATGGTTGTCATATATTTCAGTGGTCCTATCTGAAGTTATTTTAGAAATGGCTATTCTATAGAGTTCAGGCACCTTCCTACAGTTGACTATTAAAATAATTCATTTTTTTAAAAACACATTAATTCAGCTTTTAGCATGTGTCAGGAAAGTATTAGGGATTGAGGTTAAAAACAGAAATAAGACAGACACTATCCCTGACTGCTGGGAGCTTAAGGTGTGCATTAATTAAATAAAAATGTCGTTAGGACAGTTATTCCAGATGGTGTGATGCTAGTCCTTGCCTGCTTCCATGGTGACCACTGAGATCACACCTGAGTCCCTCTAGAGCCTCAGAACTAACAAGTGCCTTCCAAAGTGTGAGAGATAAAGCATGGAAACCTTCTAGGTTTGGGTATTTCTGATGTTTGCTTATTCTTATGTGTAGATGACCATTTCTTGATGACGGTTTTCAAGAAGACTAAGATTCTTCAGTGCTGAAGACCCTAATTCAGCTTAAGTTCCCTGGAAAAAGTATAGGGATGCAAACTTTTCCTCTTTGAGAAACATGAGGAGGATTGTTAAATTTGTTCTCAAGATATATTTAGTACCGTTTATCTTCCAGAGAACAAGGTGAATAAGTTCAAAGTGACAGCACTGATGCCTCTCAGGCCAATGAGATTGAATAAAAGAGAAAAGAACTACAATGGTCTCTTCCCACCACAACTTGGTACCCCCAGAAGAGCAGAAGAAAATAGTTGAGTACAACTTTGGAGGAACACTTGAGATCAATTTTATCTGATGAGTCATGTAGCCATAGAATTTAAGGAAGAAAAAAACTACCCAAAATCACTAGTCTCATCTCATTTCTTCTATTCTCTCTACTAGAAACCGGGCTGAAGCTGAGAGCAGACCAGCAGACAGCCGAATCTGATTTTCTATTTTTTGTGACACCATCATTTTATTCCCATTGAAAAGTATTCTCTGCCGGGCTCGGTGGCTCAGCCTGTAATCCCGCGTTTGGGGAGGCAGAGGTGAGTGAATTGCCTGAGCCCGTGGGTTTGAGACCCGCCTGGGTAACTTGGCGAGACCTCATCTCTACAATAAATCAAAAAAATTAGCTGGGCATGGTAGCGCACGCCTGTAGTTCCAGCTACTTGGAAGGCTGAGGCGGGAGGATCACCGGAGCCCAGCTGGTTGAGGCTGCAGTGGCCGGGAGCGGCCACTGCACTCCAGTCCGGGTGACTGAGTGAGACTCCAACTCAAAAAAAAAAAGAAAGAAAGAAAGAAAGAAAAGGTTTCTCATTCTATTGAGAGTTTTCATTCATCTATCTGCAGTCAAGTCATACAACTACACAAAATACTCATGTTTCACTATCTCAAATAAGCATTTAACATTGCCTAAAAGACCAAGCAAATATAAGTATGAGAGTAAGTTATGACACATACAATCCATAGCTGCACCAGATATTCTCAGTTCCTTTCCACTATCAAGGTAGATAACCAGAAAGTTACAAGCCCATGTCTCACAAAGGCAAATTCTTTGTGAGAATTATTTCTTTGAATTTTTAAGTAAAAAAATAATAATAATAAAGAAAAAAAAGTTTTGTGTGGTGGCTCATGTCTATAATCCTAGTACTTTGGGAGGCTATGTCAGGAGGATCACTTGAGATCAGGTGTTCAAGACCAGCCTGGGCAACATAGTGAGACCATGTCTATACTTCATTTTTAAGAAAAAATTAATAAAAAAAGAAAGCATTTACTTAAATGATGATTTAATGTCATGTATTTATTTATTTATTTTGAGTTGGAGTCTCACTCTGTCGCCCAGGTTGGAGTGCAGTGGCACACTCACGGCCACTGTAGCATCGACCCACTGGGCTCTGGCAATCCTTCTGCCTCAGCCTTCCAAGTAGTATTTTTTATCAAAAGTAGTAATATTAAAATGATAAATATTTTATGATTTCCACAAAATCATTATTGAAAACATTGTCCACTGTATTGACTGGTGTTTTTAGTACAAGGTTACACACAGACACACTGGGTAATATGCTGTTCCCAACTAAGACATTTATCATGCTGCTCTTGGCATTCCCTAAAGTCTCACACAAGGTGCTGAAAGTGACCCAAGCACACTGTCTACCACGTGGCACTGGCCCTTCCCTAGGTCTTGGCAGTTGAAGGATGAGGATATACCGCAGGGCGGAGTTTGGCCCGTACTTAGAGGCCATACCTCTCTATATGCCTTCTTGAGTAACAAATGAACCTCTCTTCAAGGTGTTCAGAAACACACATGGCAGAGATCCTTCTTCAAGGTCCACCAAGTATAGCAGAAACAAGAAAATTGTTTAGTAAGCAAAATAATTGTACCCATAAGAGAGTATCCATTGAGGTTCTCAGCACTTAGTCCCTCGGAATAAATAGTGAAAAGATAATAACATCCCTGTCACTTATAAACAGCCTGTGCTTTGTGTGCTTGTAGCCAATGCAGAGAAGGGATCTTTAAAATGTTGTATGAGAATGATGAAATGGAGTCCTATATGTATTAAGCCATAGGCTAGATTGTTTTCCTTTTTTAAAAAAAAGTTATTTGGCTGGGTACAGTGGCTCATATCTGTATTACCAGCACTTTGGGTGACTGCAGTGGGAGGATTGCTTGAGTCCAAGAGTTTGAGACCAGCCTGAGCAACATAGAGAAACCTTGTCTCTGGGGGGAAAACAAAAATGAGCCAGGAGTGGTAGCCACGCCCAGGCCAGGAGTGGTAGTCTATAGTCCCAGTTACTCAGGATGCTGAGGCAGAAGAATTGTCTGAGACCAGGTGGTCAAGACTGCAGTGAGCCATGATCATGCTACTGCACTCCAGCGTGGGTAACAGAATGAGACCTCGATTAAAAAAAAAAAAAAAAAGAAAGCAAAGAGAAAAGGAAAGAAAACACTTCTACACTGTTGTTGGGTTATGTAAATTAGTTCAGGATTTGTAGAAAGCAGTGTGGAGATTTCTCAAAGAACTAACAAAGATTATCTTAAGAGTTATCCCCCCAATTCCCTCAATATATGAAAAAGAAGGAGGAGGTAAAAAAGTACAAAGAGGAAGAAGAAGAAAAGCAGCAGCAATAAAGGAAGAAAAAAGGGAGAGAGGCAAGAGGGGGAAGGAAGGAGGAAGATATCTGTAGGTAAACTGAAAAGAGTAGAACATATGAGCTCTGAGTCAGTTATAGAACAATACATGATAGCCATTCCAGGTACAAACCTAGAATAAAATTTTCTAAAAATCTTAAATCCAAGAAATATACATACCTGAGTAAAACAACAATGACAATATTGGAAAATAGAGGTAATAGAATGACAAGATTCTGGGTTGTTTGGGGTTTTTTCACATTAAAATACAGTTATTAATGTATCTTGTTTGTTATTCACTTCAGGGTCATTTAAACCTTGGGATTCAATTTTATATGAGTGACAAAAAACCCAAAATATCCATGGTGCAAATAAGGAGATTTATTTCTGCCTTATGAAAATTTAAGAAGTTCAGGGCTAGTTTAGCAGTTCCAAGATCATCAGGAACTCCAAGCTTCTTCTATCCAATTGCTTCTATCTTGTAGTCCAGGATGACTAACCTAGTTCCAGTCAGCATGTATGTATTTCACTCGATAAGCGGGTGGGGGGAAAGAAAAGTTAAAGGTGCCTTGCCTTATTAAGGACACTTTCTCCAAGTTGAACCAGTCCTTATTTTCTATTGACCGGAACTGAGTCACATCATCACACCAACCTGTAAAGGAAGCTAAACAATCTGGGTGCCCATATGGGCTGACATTGACTGACATTGAAGATGAAGTAGCTCTATTTCATGGGAAAGAAGGGAAGAACAAATAGGATGCAACTCTTAGTTTTTGCCACAGCAGGAATTGCTTCCACCTTTTGAAAACATTCCAAGTACATCAAAGCAAAAATTATCTCCAAGAGAATGTAGGTCTGGAAAAATGAAAATTCAAACTCTTCCAAAAGATCACATCGATAATCACTTAGTCTTAGCTCCTAGTAAGGCATTTTAGGACCTTGGCAACTTAGGGATAGTTGGGAGAAGAAGAGGAAGCAGGGACTGCTGCCCAGGGCTCCCAGGTAAAGAAGATATGTGTGCAGTTTTCCTAGCAACAGAGCTGGCCGGACAAGGAAAGTCAGTGGCATTTGCAGTAGTGTCTAAAGGCGTAGCAAGATCATGTCTGATTCAGGAAATCATTGCTATGAGGAGGTGCAATTTAGCATCAGGAGCACTCTGCCTTCTGTAGAACGTAGTAGTGGAGACACTTGGGAGCCAAAATGGTAGTAGGAATCCAAGGGACCAAACTTGGGAGATGGAATCCTGACCCCAGGAAAATGTCATGGTGGGATCAGATGCAAGTCAAAAATATAACCCAAAATGAGTACAAAAATACCAGAATACAAGTCACACTACACAAAATATGGGACAACTGTACATGGCTAGCCATCAGTAACAGGGAAAAAAGGTCATATCAAGTGAGTCTACCACTCTGCAATGATCCTTGCTGCCTGTTTTCTTCTTCGTGATTAAATGGTCTGATTCTGCAAGATTACTATTTAAGAAGTCTCCAAAATCGCTTTCATTCACTTAATGCATTTTTTGTTTTTTGCAAGATTTGTCACTTTACTAGGCAATTAATTTGCCTTACATTTGCGTCATATTGCAGGTAATGTGAAGAGATGGCCTGGTACTAGGTATTGCTAGATGGTAACTAGTATTATAGGGAGAAGGTTGGTTAAATTTTCAAGTGTTTGGTTTACTAAGGAATATTTTTGTGAAGAGACACCAATCAATATAGTGACTGCAGCAACTCAGTAAGTATTTGAACAACTTAGAGATGAGAAGAATATCTTATTAGGATAAAGGCAGAAGCCCTTGTCTATAAAGCAGGCTGACCCAGGAGGTGGAAAGCATTTATATCTGGTTGGCACTGAAGGGGTTTCTATCTCTGCATAGCAAATTAACACAAACTCTGCAGCTTAAAACAATATGCATTTATTGTCTCACAGTTTCCTTATGTCAGAAGTCTGGACCCAGTGTGCTGGAACTGGGTTCTCTGCTTAGGGTCTTACAAGGCCAAAGTTATGGTGTCAGCTACCCTGGGCTCGTATCTGTAGGTTCTGGGAAAGAATAGACTGCCATATTCATGTTGGCAGAATTCTGTTCTCACAATTTTAGGACAGAGGTCAATATTTTCTTGTTGGCTGTCACTTTTGGGGTTTTTCTCAGTTTCATTGCATGTGTCATTATATGAAATTATCTTGACAATTTAATCAACAATTTTATTATTTATGTCGCTCCCCCAAAACAATTTTACCTTCAAGAAGAGGGACATTGTCTGTCCTATCTTTGGACCAAAAAGAGTGCCCAGTACAATTATAAATATACAATTACTTTTACACTAAATGAGCAAAATTTGTGATCTATTTAACGTTTTTGGAAAAAATTACTTTTAATCATTATTAACAAAATTATTTTAATGGCATTTATTTGTGTATGCCATATATATCTCGTCAGACGAATATTCCTAAGCTTTGATTTTATATTCCTGAATTATTTATTATAATAACCACTGGAATAGTTCCATTCTGGAGGACTGCATAAAATAGTGAAAAAGAGATGTATAAGGGAGAGAAGTTTCAGTAAATTAAATAAAGTACTTAGTAGACATTTATTTTAAGAGTTTGAAATGTTTCTTCCTAGCCCACAGAATGGAAAAAAAATATTTGCCAATTGTATATCTGACAAAGGTCTAGCATCTAGGATCTACAAGGAATTCAAACATGCCAGAAGGGAAAAAAATAACAGCCCCATTAAAAAGTGGGAAAAAGACATGAATAGACACTCCTCAAAAGAAGATATACGGGCAGCCAACAGACACATGAAAAAGTGCTCAGCCTCACTAATCATCAAAGAAATGCAAATCAAAACCACATTGAGATACCACCTAACCCCAGTAAGAATGGCCATCATTAATAAAACAAACAACAACAGATGCTGGCAAGGATGCGGAGAAAAAGGAACGCTTCCACACTGCTGGTGGGAATGCAAACTAGTGCAACCTCTTTGGAAGACAGTGTGGCGATTTCTGAAAGAACTAGAAATTGACCTTCCATATGACCTTCCATAATCCCCCTATTGGGAGTATACCCAGAGGAACTCAAGCCATTCTGCCAAAAAGATACCTGCACATGCATGTTTGCTTCAGCTCTATTCACAATACCAAAAATATGGAACCAACCACGCTGCCCACTGAAGCTGGACTGCATTGAATAAATGTGGTACATAAACACAATGGAATATTATGCTGCCATAAAGAAGGACAAACATATGGATTTCACAGCAACTTG
Organism: Cephalopachus bancanus; assembly: GCA_027257055.1. NCBI lineage: Eukaryota > Metazoa > Chordata > Mammalia > Primates > Tarsiidae > Cephalopachus > Cephalopachus bancanus. The sequence goes on along the minus strand of JAPVLO010000024.1, from coordinate 5,297,832 downwards.
GATAGATTTAAAGTCGATCATACTCAGTGATCTATCACAGAAACAAAAAACAGAATACCATATGTTCTCACTCATAAGCAGACCTTGAACAATTATCACAATATTGTAAGAGGGATTGGCAGTAGTGGGAAACTGTCAGGGAAGGGGAGTTGGGATTGGCAGTTGAAGGAAACTGCCAGGGGAGGGAGGGGTACACCTACCTCATCAACAAGGGTATCTGCATAATGAACATTTGTATACATAATCCCGAATTGTGCCTCACTGATGGGCACAGTAGCTCAAGCCTGTAATCCCAGCACTTTGGGAGGCGGAGACGAGAGGATTGCCTGAGCTGAGGGATTGGAGACCAGCCTGGGCAACGTGGCAAGACTTCGTCTTTATAATAAATAAATGAATAAAATTACTCGGACATGGTGGCACATGCCTGTGGTTCCAGCTACTCAGAAGGCTGAGGTGGAAGAATCACCTGAGCCCAGTAGGTTGAGGCTGCGGTGGCCCTGAGCATGCCATTGCACTCCAGCCTGGGCAACAGAGTGAGACTGACTCAAAAAAAAAAGAAAAAAAAAGAATTGTACCCCACATCTTTAAAATAAAATAAAATAAAGATTTTGAAATGCGTAAATGGTCTATGACTAATGGCTCATCTGTTTGACTGATGTTTTTGTATTTCTTAAAACAATTACTGATGTTAAAAAGGTTATATTTTTATTTAGATGATAGCGATTGTTTAAATAGGACTAACACACAGCCTAATTTTAAATATATTCATGCATCAAAGTTCTCCAAGAAATCAAATTATTTTTTGAAATTTTTATATGATTTTTCCATCAAGTAATTTGAAATGTGTGTGCATTTTTTCTTACAGGACTCTATTTCATTGGACCTCAATTATTGCATGTTTATTTGTATAAAACAAATGCTATGTTTTGTGGCCATGAATTAATCTCAGATTTCCATCCAGGGCAAAACATTATAAGTAATCAATTTGTAGTGAGTTATTTATTGTGATAACAATTCTAGATATTTATTATATCTCCAATATACTCTGATGTGTTTTAGAGTTATGAAATGAGAGCATGTGACACACAAAGTATACATTTCAATTTCGGTGTGACAAATTACAGGAAGCCAAGGATGTCCCTCTCTCTCTCCCTTAGTTCTTTCTCTGTGTATGCACATGTGTACATACACACACACCAGTGTCTAGAACTTTGAAAGGATGCTTTTTGACTTCTTTTTCAAAAATCAAATCCAGTACAACATAAAGAGGGGTAGCTAAATCTTATAGTTTAAGCTGCTGTCTGCTGAGATTACCTATTTCAACCTCCAAAGATATGTTTAATTTTATTTGGAATATACAGAGTTCCTTGTGTATGATGGCAGAAGTGGGATCCATTCAAAAAAGAATCCTTCCAGGATATTCCAAGCTAAAGATAATCAAAGAAAATTATAAAACCAGAATCTTCAATTATGCATTTATGTTCTCTTTGGTATTCCTGGACTTTTGGTAAGCTCCTATTTAAATGTTCCAGGTACCCTTTCTACATGATTCTCCCACTGCAGTAATCAGTGGGTGACTCCCCAGTATTCATTCTCCTGATTCAAAGATGAGAAATCCTAAACTTATCAGGGCCCATGATTCACATGATTCCCATGTCTTCTGGGAAAGAGCAGCCATACACTTTCCTGTTAGACATTAGCAAGGAAGCATCTAACCTGAATAGCCACTGTAGCCATCTGGCAACCCTAAGGAGGAGACCTCACTCCAATATGAAGTTGACCCCAAGTTTGATAGAGTGGAGAAAAAGGATTAGTCTAGATACTAGAATGACAATATTTAAGTACTACTCATACCATGTCTGGAGACTTCCCAACTTATGCATTCTCAATTAAATTTTAAAAGTCATTATTTTTAACCACTTTAAATTGCAGTTTTTGCATACTGTCAACCACAAACATTATAAAAAATATATCAACCACGGAGGATAAAAGGAACAATAATTCTTTTCTCATTGGCTAAGTTGGGATTCAGCATTGTCTCCCATAACTCTTGAGCTACATGTAAGCAATGATATCCACAGTAACCTGAGGTAGAACAAGTCTTGAAATAACCAAGGCAAATTAATTTTTGTAAGTATAACTTTATTGGATTCCATTTTTTAGCTCATAAATTCAACAATTTAATTTTTAAATGAGGTTATGGTTAGTATTGAGAGTATAATGCTTGATATTCAAAGCAAATGTTTAGCTCTAGTGGTTCCAGTGGATTAGAGACCCCAGTGGGCATGCACCAGGGCCAGGCTGCTGACTGACTCAATTGCTTTTAGCTAAAATATCAAAGAGTAAGCAACAGAGAAAGATCTTTAATCATGTGTGTGTTTTTCTTTAATGTCAATCAAGCAAAAAGTACAACATTACACAGATGGCGAGAGAGGGTGGGAAACAGGAAGCGAAATTGTCTCTGATGTTCAAATACTGTTGTTCTTTCTCTTACTTAGGGAAGCATCAATGTTGGGGAGGAAATATTCAACTCAGAAACACAGTGACCCTTTACAAGTAGCTGGAATGTGCACAAAGAAAGAAGATACAGAACCACGTTTTCTGGCACCAGGTGAAAAAAAAGTTTAAAGTTCAAACTCAATATCTCCCTTAAAAAAGAAATAATGTGATGAATGTGTGCCATAAACTTGAACTCATGAAAATAACTTTAAATGCTTAAACTGGTTTTATAGTTCCATTTATTGTAGGAAAGTTTCTTGCACCTAAAACTCAAGCCAAAGAATCAACTTCTAAATGGGAAAACATTTTCAAAACAATTCAATTGTGTAGGTCTTAGAAGTCTACACAGATAACTTCTTTAATATTCTGGTTGCTGAGCTAATAGGTTATTGTTAAAAATGGAAACGTTATTGAAAAAAAGAAAGCCTACAAAATGGAGTTCTAATAAAGGAATTCAAAATATTCCTTAAAATGTATCATTTTAATCTGAGTCACAAGAACCCCTTCTTCCTTCTTTGAAAGCTGCTTTACCCGATATGTCACCAAGGATAGGCAAGAGAAAGCAGGGAGAATGACACTGGGATCTATGTCAGCCAAATGGGGCTCATAATGACCACATGAATTTGCTATTCCATTGATGCTTAAGACTTAGTCCTCAAGTGTACATCTTCAGCTTGTTCCACATTCCAGACTTTGTTTTTTCAACTGCATGTATTAAGGAAAACATTGTCTACAACTAGTTTTAGAGACAAAACAAGAAATATTGTATTTTTCTGTCAGATTATTAACAGAAAATAAAACTTTTAAAAATTGCATTGGCAAATATACTGACCAAAGTTTGAAGAAAGATTATAAAAATGAAAAGGAAGCCGGGCTCGGTGGCTCAGCCTGTAATCCTGCGCCTTTGGGAGGCTGAGGTGAGTGGATTGCCTGAGCCCGCGGGTTCGAGACCTGCCTAGGCAGCGAGACCTCATCTCTACAATAAATCAAAAAATCAGCCGGGCTTGGTAGCTCATGCCTGTAATTCCAGCTACTTGGAAGGCTGAGGCGGAAGGATCACTGGAGCCCAGCAGGTCGAGGCTGCGGTGGCCGGGAGCAGCCACTGCACTCCAGTCTGGGCGACAGAGTGAGACTCCAACTCAAAAAAAAAAAGAAAAGGAATACCTGCATAAGGGGTTTAATTTTCTGTAGAGCCAGAAAGAGAGTGAGAAAGAAGTAAATACAATGCTATTGTTTCTGAGATGTCATGGGATTTAGTTAAAATAAGCTTACACAATCGGAACAGCCAGACAACCTCATATGCAATTTCAAGTTTTTTATTTTATCTTAGTTCAAACAGTTATCATCCTTTGTATATCTAGTATTACTTAATTTCCTAATCAGTCCAGCTGCCTCCAGTTTCCCATTTTCCAAGTCCTTACTCAGTAATACTCAAAGTGATCTATCTAAAATGTGTGTTACTCATCTACTTTAAAAAACTTCAATGACTTGCTATTGCCAAAACAATAAATCCAAGCCCTTTATAATGCAATACCATGTTCTTCATTATTTGACCTTACTTAACTTCTCCAGCATCATTTCCTGCCACTCCTTGCTCACACTTAATATTTTATAAATTCCAAATTAACTGAATGTCCCCACCTCTTTGATCTTTCATGTCTCTTTAACATTGCTAACCATACCTACTCAAACTCCTCTCTAATTCTTCCCTTAGGTGCTTCCATGGATGCTTCAAAACCCACATGTGCACCGTTTCTCTTACAGCCTCTTAGACGAATCCTAGAAGATCTTTTCTCAGTGAAAAAATTGAAATGACTAACACTTTTGTCCTTTTTCACCCATAAAACTTACTATGTATACTATATGCTCGGCAACACATGTAGCATTTGCATGTTAAGCAATTGTCTTCTAATTTAATGTGAAATAATTTCCATCATTATTAGACTATATGCTTCATTAAAATGGCTGATATAAAGCATAGTTTTATGGCTTTGATTATGTCTTATACAATTTTTCAAAATATAAAGATGCATAACACTTACATTGTATAAAGTGCCAATTATTTACAGCAGAATAACCAAATATTAAATTCTTGAAAGGATCTTCAAGATCATTTCTTATATTTCTTTCTTCAAACTATCATCCAGAGAGGTTAAATGAAATGTCCAAGATTAGATAGTTGGTTAAAGGCAAAGCCAGACATGGGGTTCTTTTTTGAAGCTAATCTACCTCACTTACCTGTGGTCTGGGATATACCTAAACATATAACCCTCCTCCAAATGATAGCTTAGACCAACAGTCCAGCTACTTACTCCAACTTCTTTCTTAAATCCTCCTTATCTTTCAATGAAGAAAGTCAAATAAATGAGTGCAATATTTTTAGAAGTGTTTCAGCATATGTAAGAATGTATAAAGATTTGTCCAGATATATCCTATTTATTTTTAACAAGGTATCAACTATCTTTGCAGGATTTTCTAAATCTCATAGTCGTCTTAAACTCAGTACTCAGCTGCAATAAACATGGAACTGGCTTCAAATGTAAGAGTCTTAAAACTAGAATGTATTGAATTTCTATATTCTGGGAATGTTCACGTGGTGTGTGTTTGTTCATTTAATTTTTGGGTAAAAAATGTATTTTATAGTTCAATTTTTTAACATATAAATTGGACTCTTCTGAACTCCAGTCTACTTAGTTCTCATCCTCACATGCAGCAATATATTTATGTTTGTACTAGAGATATTCTGCTAGAGACCTTATAAACATATACACATGCACACACATACGCACTTACACATTTTTCTTTCAATGGTAAAATGAGCCGGGTTCGGTGGCTCAGCCTGTAATCCCGCGCCTTTGGGAGGCTGAGGTGAGTGGATTGCCTGAGCCCGCGGGTTCGAGACCTGCCTGGGCAGCAAGACCTCATCTCTACAATAAATCAAAAAAATCAGCCGGGCGTGGTAGCACATGCCTGTAATTCCGGCTACTTGGAAGGCTGAGGTGGAAGGATCGCCGGAGCCCAGCAGGTCAAGGTTGCGGTGGCCGGGCGACAGAGTGAGACTCCAACTCAAAAAAAAAAAAAAAAATCAATGGTAAAATGATCATATACGATAGTACTGTTCTTCACTTTGCTACTTTTATTTACTATATCTTAGTAGTCTTTCCATAACAGTATATAAAAAGTGCTATATTCTTTTTTAACTGCTGCATAGTATTCCACTATATGCCTATATCATAGTTTATTAAACCAGTCTACAATTGATGATCATTTAGGTTGTGTGGAATCTTTCACTATCACAATGAATAAATATATATGTACCATCCCACATATATGTGACAAGATGCATAATATAAATTCCAGATGTTAAATAGCTAGGTTAATGGGTATATGCACCAATAATTTTCATAAATATGCCAAACTTCCTTCTATGGGAAGAATGCAGTTTTGTACTATCCCAGCAATGAGTGCTGTCACTTGTTTCCTCACATATTCTTGACAACAGAGTATGTTATTAAATTTCTGTGAAAAGACGAAAAGATGTTATTTTAGTCTCATTAAATTACTTTTTCTTATTAGAAGTGAGGCTTAAATTTTGTTACATGTTTATATGTTTAGGAGATATTTGTATTTCTTCTGAGGACTATCAATGCTTTGGGCCTTTCTTATCTCTCTTGGAGTGTTGAAATTTAAATAATTAACCCTTTTTCTCATAGCATGAATTACGAATAATTTATTATTGTCTTTTGTATTTTAATTTACTCATGTCAGTTTTACATACAAAATCTGTATTTATATACAATAGAACCTATCAATATTTTCTTTTCTGTCTTCTAAGTTTTATATTTCTAGAGATGCCTTTCGTACAAAAAGTAAAACATACTCCATGATTTCTTCTTACATCTTTATGGTATCATATTTTTAGTTAGTTAGTTAATTAGTTAGTTTGTTAGTTATTTTTGAGACAGGATTTCACTCCGTCACCCAGGCTAGAGTACAGTAGCCCTATCTCAGCTCACTGCAGTCTCACCTCCTGGGCTCAGGCAGTGCTCTTATCTCTGCCTCCCAAGTAGCTGGTACTACAGGCATACGCCATCACATCCAGCAAATTTTTTTTATTTTTTTGTAAAAACAGGGTCTCACTTTCTTCTTCAAGCTGGTGTCAAACTCCTGGCCTCAAGTGATCCTCCTACCTCAGTCTCCCAAAGTGCTAGGATTACAGGCGTGAGTCACCATGCACAGCCTGGTATCATATTTTAATGTAAATATTTGATCCATTTATAACTATTCTGATGTAAAGTATACAATTGATTTTATTTTATTTACCAGATTGCAGCTAACTTATCCTCAACACCATCTTTTTTCTACACTGATATACCTGTTCTAGTGATGATATATATATATCCTCACATATATACATATTCACACACATCATTCCATATTTATGTGAGAAGATCTATATGATAAAGTTAAATAGCTAAGTAGTTTTGATAAACATGCCAAACTACCGTTCATGCGAAGTACTCAATTTTGTACTATCCCAGCAACGGATGTTATTGTACTATCCCAGCAATGGTTACTATCAGTCTTATACTATCCCAGTAATGGGTCCCATATCTCTGGGTGAGAATAAAATAGAATATTATTTTTCTGATGCTTTTTCAATTTGTGGGGTTAAATGTTAGCTGCAAGGGTTTTTTAGTTACCTCATTCCAGGCAATCATCAACTGAAGTACTATTTATTAGAAATGCAGAAAAATAGCAATGCCATAGGAGGGATGTATTAGATCTAAACAGCAGTACTTAAGACTGTCTTGCAATGGAAGCACTATTTTACTTTACAGGTAAAGATACAAGGAAATCAACACAAAATAAATAAAAAACATCCCACAAGTAACGCAGATTTCTATCGGTATTGTCACTTCAATTTTGTTATATTCTCAAAGATATGATCCAAATATTTATATAAATACATAATTTTTTTAAAGCATAGTAAATTCTCTCCAAATATTATCATCTCTGGCTATTTAGAAGCTGCAACTACCCAAAATCCCCTAATGGTGAATTGTAAAATGAACCTTGACACAACAAACCTTCTAGAAATTATAGGATTTACATTTTTCTGAAATAAAAAAAGTTAATGTTTGCAAGCAACCAAAACTAAAATAATTGTTGAAATGTTAATGGACTCACAATGAAATGCGTTTTGTCATCTGGAGGAGACATTTTCATTTCCTGCAATAAATAAGGGAAAAATGCAGTGTTCAAACTATGCAAGTTAATTATTTTGATAACAAGTAAAGGAATGGTAAGTGCTTCCCATTTTAAGAATCTTCCAAATAGCATTCATCATGGTGCTAGAAAGACTGTTACGGATTTCTTAGCTCTTCAAATCCTTTCAAGATGCAGGCAACATGACCTGGCAGCCAGATGTAGAAATATTCCATCAGCAAAGAGTGGCCCACCATCAGATGACCAAAAATCTGTATTGTTAGCTACAGAAAGAACAGTTTTCAAGGTTAAGCAGGTTACTACTGAGGTAAAATAAATGGTTCAGTAAAGAACATGTGAATTATAGTCACACATTTATTGGCTCTTGCTATGCAGCCATTAGTTAGAGGCCATTTAGTGTTTCTTCTAACTAAAAGAATGGATCATAAAGCAGAATAAATAAAACTGATTTCCCTCTACAGAGATACTGTGAAAAACACATTCATGCCGGGCTCGGTGGCTCAGCCTGTAATCCCGCGCCTTTGGGAGGCTGAGGTGAGTGGATTGCCTGAGCCCGCGGTTCAAGACCCGCCTGGGCAGCGAGACCTCCTCTCTACAATAAATCAAAAAAATCAGCCGGGCGTGGTAGCGCATGCCTGTAATTCTGGCTACTGGGAAGACTGAGGCGGAAGGATCGCCGGAGCCCAGCAGGTCGAGGCTGCGGTGCCCGGAAGCGGCCACTGCACTCCAGTCTGGGCGACAGAGTGAGACTCCAACTCAAAAAAAAAAAAAAAAAAAAAAACATTTATATAATCCTGAGACATAAGTTTGTTAAACTAAGACAAGTAGCTTCCCTCCTCTGATGCCCATTTCATATTCACAGATCCACAGTGGAGCTGAAAAGGTAACTTTTCATTCCACAGTGTCTCTGATTGAACAAGTAAAATTGGTACCTCAGTGCTATCGGTTCCCTGATGGAACCAAAGTGTCAACTGCATCTTGAATGTGTACAGCATTGATTTTTGTTTTAAACACTAAGAATGTTCTTAAAAGTACCATGTGAAGCTTTCAATTTAAGCTTTGAATGAGAGAAAAGAACATCTGCAGCATCTGCAGGTTGCAGGGGACAAACATATTTATTCTTCGGAGAGTAAGTCTGCGACCGACAGCAAAAATCCAACCAAAACCTCAAAAGATTAAACTTTTTCATAAAGCCTTGTCCTAGTCCATTTTATGTTGTGATAATAGAATACCACAGACTGGATGATTTACAAAGAAAAGAAATTTATTTCGTACAGTTCTAGAGGTTGGGAAGTCCAGGGTTCAGATACCCACATTTTGAGTGGCACTTCTTGCTGCACTAGTCTATGGTGAAATGGGGAAGGGTAAAAGAGGACTCAGAAGACAGAGTGAGGAAGAGGACTGCTAGGAACCCAGTCCCACAATAACTAACCCACTCCTTCAACACAGCATTAACCCATTACCCAATCACCTTTTAAAGTCCCACTTCACAGCACTGTTGCACTGAGAATTAAGTTTCCAACATGTGAACTTTGGGGGACACATTCAAACCACAGCCGGCTTCGTCTAACAAAGTCCAGATATAAGTGAGTTTGCGTGTCTTTGTATAAGTAATGAAGCATGGATTTACTTGGTTTTGTGTTCTTGCTAAATAACTAAAACTTTTCAAACAAAAAAGAAAAAGAGAGCAATGCAAACAATTAGATGCTATTTTCTAAAATAGTAGTTTGCTTTTTTTAATATATTTGACTGCACTTATTTGGCATATCTAAGTGCAGCATTTGGGACAAAACAGGCACTCAAGTTTGTAAAATCCAGAGAAATAATATGTTACTAGCAAAATTTTGAATTCTAGGGATATCATTTTCTCTCATTTTAAACCAAGAGAAATAAATTCAGGTTTAAATAAAGCCTGGCCTTCATATGTCTAAGCTTTTTCAAGAAATTCCTAATTGCTCAAATATGACAATATTATATACTTTCAATCATTGAAGAGACGTAGAGCAAAGAATTAAAATCTTCTTCAGACCTCTTATAGTCTGATCCTTTTATAAAAGATCATAAAAGAAACCAAGATGCTAACATTCTTAAGAATTTGAAGCCCACACATAATAGCCATTATATAATAACATGACTAATATGAAGATACTATAAAAATAAACCAGGTCTAATTTATCTACTCGCCACCGATTTGCCTTGTAGATACTGGCAACTTAGTTGGAGGTTAGAGAGGACAAGGCAGTCAGAGGCAAGAAAGAGGAACAAGCAGGAGACTAAGCCCCACTGATTTTCAGATTAAGAAACAGATCTAGCGTTAAAAGTAAGTCAATGGTATATTTATCAAAGAACTGCTTCTTAAACAGGAATGAGACACTGCAATACAGACAAAGAACAAAGTGGCAACTGGGAAAAGATACCAGCAAGATACAGTCTCTCCTCCTGGCCACACATCAGCTCGCATACACAGTTTTTTTGTTTTTGTTTTTGTTTTTTGTTTCCATTACATGTGCATGTGGGTGACATACAATCCAGGCAAGCCTGAAAGTCAGCGACACAGAGCTGGCTGGCTAAAACTGAGCATTGAAGAAGATTGTTCAGAAAAGACTCATAAACACATCTGAGAACCAGGTGGTATGAAAGCTCCTCAGGGTCCCTGCCATGTCACCTGGTAACCCTGCTGGGAATCAGGTGGAATCAATAGTCAGCAACTGCTTTCCTTCATCCTTAGGTTGCACAACCATGTATCCCTTTTTCTGGAGATAAACTATACCAAGGTGAAAGAAAATGAAACCCCTAAAGAATCTCTTGATCAGGAGATTTGGGGGAAGATTCCAACAACTTGCTTTCTATGTTTCTATGAGATAATGAAAATACATCTGTCACCCATGCTCCAACTGAGGTAAGAAGTTAGTGATCTCATGTCACATGAAACCAGACTCAATGAGCATCAAGGTGTTACCACAGCCCTCCTAATGCTTTCAGAGGTTTCAGAGAAGTGATCCTGACATGGTTCCCAGGAAAGTAGTTTCATCAAAGCTTGGCAGTGAGTTGTGGGCTGCTCCTTTCTCTGACTGTAAGATCAAATTAACCCGCAAGGACTTTCCAAGAAACTCTACCTTGGCAAAGAGTTGGAAGTAGCATGGTTAATATCTAAATGGTAATCAGCATTGTCTTGAATTGGAAATAGATCAAAACTAGGCCTATGCTAGAGAAAAAAGAAGAAAGGAAATTCTTCTTTTTCCTTTTTTTTTTTTTTCTTTCTCTCTTCTTTCTGTCTCATAGCAAGAGACAAGGTCTTGCTATGTATATAGACTGTTATAGAGCTCCTGGCCTCATGCAATCCTCCTGTCTCAGTTCCTCAAAGAGCTTGCATTACAAGCGTGAGCCACCAGACACAGCTAGAAAGGAAATTTTTAATTTCAGAAGGTTCTAAGTCAATAGCTCTCCACTGTGGAAGTCATTGGGAAGCTGTTTCAAAAAGCATATGTTGATGATCCTCTCTCTCTGATTGTCTTCCCTGTGCTCACTTTGAGAGCTGCCATGCAAAGCCATCCTATTCAGAGAGAAAAAAAAATTCAGAAAATATAGAATATCTTTTGATATCCTAAACAGAAAGCAAGTAGAAATTTACAATGTGGATTTAAATTGTGAAGAATAAAACTTAGTACCTACTGTCTGATCAAGGATTCAAGTTCCATCTCAACATTTAAAGTGTGTCGTGTTTTCAGCTTGTGAGCAGCTCTGGAGAAGAGTCTGACAAGTTCATGATTGCTGAATATTGAATACAGGTGGGCATCCATGCCATCTGCATCTCCTTCTCAAGATTCACAGGGAGGGGGAGGACCTCCCCACCCCCACCCCACCCCCACCCCCCACAGCATCCCTCCTGGCTCAAGGTTCAATCTCCTTCTGATCTAAAGTTCAGTTCTTTTTTCCTTTTCTGGTCTTTTCAACATTGCTGCTGATTTTCTTTATACCTCAGAACGATTTTCAAATCTCTTTGATCCTTTCAAAAACAAAAACAAAAACAAGCAAATCTCCAATTTTTTTGTTTTCCTGTAACTACTCAATTTTTTCTATCTTCTCTTTCACATCTAAGTTTCCTAAAAGGTGTCACCTGCCATCTGCCCTTTCTTCTCATCTCTCATTAATTGTTCCTACTATTATAATTGTCTTATAAAATTTTATTACATTATTTTGCAAGTATTATATATTATAATATAATATATAAAAATGTCTAATATAATTTATTGTTCCGACTATTATTATTATAATTAGGCTTCCTTCCTGAAACTATTCTCAAGAATATCTCCAAAGATCTCCCTACTGCCAATACCAATGACAGCCCCTTTCTCATTCGATCTCTCTGCTGCATTTGCCACTATTGCCCACTAACTTTTCTAAAATTTCCCCTCTCGTCTTACCCTCTCCTAAAAATGGCTCCTACCGGTGACTCCCTACAGGTTTTTTATAAAATATATGTTACAAATACAAGCGCAAAGTGAAAAATACAAGTTTCATCTGAGGTGATCCTCAACCATTAGTGAGTTACAAAGGAATGGACACATCAACCTGACATAACACCCCAGTAAGCCATGTCATTTCATACTTTTGCTTGGAATGCCCTTCCTCACTTGTCAGCTGTTGGGGTTTGAGAAGATAAATACACAGCTTTCCTCTCTTCTCTGTCTGAAGCAGGAAACCGTCTGAGAGATAGATGCAGTAGCCAGGCAGATGGAGAAATATATTTATTCCTGATAACATTGACTCTAGACACAAGGTTAGGTCAACAATAGTTGCAGGCATTCTTCTCCTGAATTAGTTACACCACCAGTGCAGGAGGATAATCGCAGACCACACCCTCTGAGGAAGCTCCTGACCTACTACTAAACCTCCTTACAGTGGAGAGGAAATGAAATTATGTCCTTCCTCCTGTTAAGCAGATATCTAAAGGGACAAGAGAATGGTGGTCCATGCAAACTCAGATTCTCCTCATTAGTCGGTTATGCATTTCTTCTTGCAGGGGGTAAATAGAAAGGAGTGGGTGTGACTCTATAAAAGGCTCGGCACAGCACGATGACCAAACACATGGGTTCTAGAACATTATCGTCTGAACTTGAATCTCAGCTATATTAATTAGCAGTTTTATTAGTTTGTACATGTTCTTTCGTTTCCCTGTGCCTCAGTTTCCTCAAATGTAAATTGGAAAATTTGTAGTACTAACTTCATAAGATGAAAAATATTAAAAGGAATTAAGAAAAATTAAACGAACCAGTACTTGTTGAGTACTTAGAATAGTTTCTAGCAGATAGTAAGTAATCATGTGAAAATTTAAGTCTGAGAAATCATCTATAATAGTTCCCTAAGAAAAATCATTTGTACTACCATAGTATTTTGAATATATACTTTGAAGATCACATGAATCTTTGTATTTTTTGTTAATTTATAGATCTGTCTCTTCACATTATATTATGAGTATTTTGAAGTTAGGTGCTGAGTTTTCTTCATCCTTTTATCTATAGCTCCTGGCAGTGCATATTCAGTTTTTTATTGAATTAATGAATAAATGATTTTTAAATTTTCTTAATCCACTTTTTGGTGGAATTAAGTACATGGATTAAGGACATGATTTCCTTCAAAAGATTGATTCATTTGCTTTATGGTTTCAAAAAATATTTCAGTCATATCAAATTTGTAGATTGTTGATTTCTGTTGTGGAAATCAAGTTCTGGTAACAAAGCATTTAACAAAAGAATAAGATTTTAAAGCAGACTCATAATAGAATGTATCAGACAAGGTTGTACTGGCAATCAGAAGGCACATCAAATTAATATACTTAGAGGAGAGTTTATTTACAAAAGGAATATTCACTAAAAGAGTAGATGAGGAACCCAGCACTACCAGCAATCAAGCTGTTACCACCTCAAGGTCCAAAGGGACAACTAGAAAAGGAATGGTTTCCAGGACCAGTTAAAGAGTCATGTAGAACAGCATGTTTAGAAAGCTTTCCGATGCATGACACAGCAAACATTAGGAGACCTCCAGGAAGAAGCTAAGAGCAAAAATACCCCAACTTCAATCTCTGCCCTCACTCTGATCTCCTGGACAATTCCCCATTGGCCAAACTCAATCAGAAGCCAGACAGCTAGGAGCTTTGTTGATAAGTCTATTCAGTTCTATTTTCCAGGGCAGAGAGCAATGGGGAGAAGGATGGAGAGTAGATACGGTGTTTAACAAGTACAGTAGGCAAAGTTCTCAAGGAAATTGGAAAAACAATTCACTTAGTTTTGTTCTTCCATATGAATACATTGCAACAAATAAGCAATGCGTAATTCACTCAAATTAATGTCTTATTGATTTTTCAAAGATTTCCTGAGCACTTAAGGTGCACATGAAAATACATGAACTTGGTGGTACAAAAATGAATTAGATGGGTTCTCTTCTCCCAAACAATGTCAAATAGACCAACACAGAACAATGCAGCAAATGTCATAATAAATGTGATGCGTAAAGCAGTCCATGCTCAAGTTTTTAAAATGCATTTACTATGATTTCTGCCTAGCACCTGTTTCTGCATAATTAAAATACCAATACTTTGGCTGGATTCTGAAAAAAAATGTGGGTCACATTTAAACAATATAGAGTATTTCAGAAGTAGTAAAAGTAGAAGGAAAAATGCCAGAATAGTCACTGCTCTAATACACACTTAATTTTTACTAAGAAGACACACAGAAACACAGTTTGTTTTATATTTCTATAAACATCACAAAATACAAAAGAAAAAATTTGCACATTTTAACGATGTTTGTTATGTTTTATAAACATAAAGCAGCAATAAAACCAGAAATTAATCATTAAAAACTATTTAATCTACTGTACTCATACACATATTTAATTACATTTCCTAATAAAATATTTACAAGAAAGCCTAGTATTTTTGGTATAAATAAGACAGAATGCTAAACAAAGCTCTGTGTAAAAGCATAAAGCATATTCTATGAGTAGTTTACACGTTAAAACAGCGTAATTGATCATCTGTTCCATTTTCCAAAAGTACAATTAATATAAAAAGAGACATTGTTCTCAAAATAGCTTTTAATTAAATCCAATCCTGCTAATATCAAGACTGCCTTATGAAAGTACTTCACTTTTAACTTTATTTTCAGAAAGAGGTAAAAGAGCAAACAAAACAGAATCCTGCTTACTAAAATGAGGTGTAATGTTATGTTCATACTAAAGAGGATCAAGAAAATCAACAGCAAATTCTCTTCAGAAAAGTATTCGTCTCTGTCTTTCCTGTGTTAATCCCTCCACATATCTGGGAAGCATACAGGAATATGTGCAGCAAAACTCAGTGTCCGGCCAGGTATGGTGCCTCATGTCTGTAATCCCAGTACTTTGCAAGGCTGAGGCAGGAATTCAGCTTGAGCCCAGGAATTCGAGACCAGCAGAGGCAACACAGTCAAACCATGTCTCTACAAAAATTCAACAAATTAGTCAGGCCTGGTGGCACACACCTGTAGTTCCAGCTACTCGGGTGGCTGAGGCTAGAGGATTGCCTGATTCCAAGAGGTCAACAGTGAGCTGTGATTGTGCCACTGCATTCTAGCCTAGACGACAGAGTGAAACCCTGTCTCAAGCAAACAAACAAAAAACCAAAACAGTTTTTCTTTTAATCGTTGATAATCAAAGTTATCTAATTCAGAAGTATGAACAGAATTCCAGATAATGCCATTGATCTATTGCCTTTTATAAGGTCTTAGGTTGAGTACTTTCAAGTTTCCATGTTTGGAATTATGGAGGACAGGCATTCCTAGAACTCTGAGCTCAACATTAATTTTACAAGTTGTTAATCTACAGTATGCCCTACAAAAGTGGGGAAGGTATCATATTATTAGAAATCTACTTCAAGCCCTTGCTGTGCTAATGAGTAAAACTGAAACCTGAAAATTAAATGCACTTAAGAGGAAATGTGGGGTAAGCATACCATTTCCAGAATAAGTTAGATTTTGTCTGCCAAATTTAAATTACTAAACCTCTTCTGCATCTAAAGATCAATATTCCTATAATAAAATGTTAAATAATTACTATAGTTAAATAGTCCGATAAATGAAAGTAACAATGTTCATGAGGAATCAGAATGGTGAAGTAAAGAGAGGCTCATTAGTACAACCTGATAAGATAGAAGAAAGAAGTTTTATTTGATACAGAAATTAAAGATACTAGGTATAAAAATAAGGCATCACAAAAAAATTCTTAGAGACTTGTAGCATGTGTGTGTGCACACACATGTGCACATACATATAGGTATAAGGCAATAAAGATATGAATAAGGTCAGCCGTTCATTTAATAATTACTCCCTGGAGGCTTCTTTTCATTTCACACAATGTTAAGTAGACACCAGTCACTTAACAGTTAATGAAACAGACATAGTTCCTGCAACAGACATAGTCCCCCACAGTCTAGTGGGGATACTGACAAGTGAAAGAAATAATTACACAATCTGGGCAACATAGCGAAACTTCTTCTCAACAAAAAATAAAAAATTATCCAGGCACCGTGGACCATGCCTTAGTCCCAGCTATTCTGAAAGCTGAGAGGGGAGGATTGCTTGAGCCAGGAGTTTGAGGCTGCAGTGAGCTATTATCATGCCACTGTACTCCAGCTTGGGCAACAGAACAGGCCCTGTAGAAAGGAAGGGAGGGAAGGAGGGAGGAAGGGGAGAAGAGAGGAGGAAAGGAAGGATGGACAGAAGGAAGGGAGAGAGGGAAAAAGGATGGAGGGAAGGGAGAAAGGAAAGAAGAAGGAAAGAGAGAAGGAAGGAAAGAGAGAAAGAAGGAGGGAAGAAGGGAAGCAAGAAATCATAACAAAATCACATGATAAGAGATATTATCTAATAGGAATGTTTGAGATCCAAGACAGCAACTGGGAGAAGCACCTGAACTGAACTTGGTCAAGTCAAGCATCTTGGGGGAAGCACAGTCAAGCTGATACCGATAACGAAAGTTCACATGGGAGTCAGGTAAAAAACGATGGAGGATCTTTTATGAGATTGAGAAAACAGAACACACCAAGGTCCTAAGGCAAGACAATATGGCGCTTTCTTGGTTTTGAAAGTATTTTTGCCTGAATAAAGTCTAGTCTTTGAAGAGCTAATAGCAGTAAAAATGAACTAGTAGGATATGCAGGCAAGCAGGACAAGGTCACTGAGGGTCTTGCATCTGTGAAGACTGGGTGCATTAATAAGGAAAGGAGAAGAGTGAGACACATGCAGCAGAAAGAACAATGGGATTATGTGGGAAAGCCATGACCTCTGGAGTTCCATCTCCACACCTATATGATGGGCAGGTAGGGGAGCTTGACTAGTCATCTCTAGGGGCATTGTACTGGGAATCTCTACAGAGAGAGATGGAACACGGAGGCTACTTTGCCAGGAAACAGTGTTTATTCGTGCAAGCACCGGCTCAGTGGATTCGCAAAGACTGAGCCCTGAGTGCAGGGGATTATTGCCTTTTACACATTTTTAGCTTCCTTGTTCCCCGATAAGGCTTGCTTATTAGTAACATACTGGTTAATTGGTTATTTCATAGCTCAAGGTTACAGCAGAGCTACACTTGCACATTACAGAGTGGGGCCACATTTCTTTCTAATATGTATCATCTAAGAAAGTTCTTATCTTATGGTGCTAGAAGATCTCTTTTATTATTCTGGGAAGGCTTTTATCTTTAAGACTTGCCTCAGTGTGATAAGCTCACACAAGTTCTAAATCTATGAACTAGTAGGATCTGGCATATACATATACACAATGGAATATTACACAGTCATAAAGGACAAAATTATGAACTTTGCAGCAACTTGGATGGACTTAGAGTCTATAATTCTGAGTGCTCTATTACATAAACAAAGAACTGAGTATCACATCTTCTCACTCATAAAGGGACCTTGAACAATTATCATAATACTATAAGAAAGGGATTGGCAGGAGTGGGAAGTTGCCAGGTGAGGGGAGCACACCTCATCACTTTCATCACTTTGAATAGATGTGAGCAATAGACAGTTTCATGAAAGTCAAAATATTTTAACCTAAAACTATTGGCAATAGCAGCAGCATACTTTTTATATCTCTGAACAGTCCCTAAAATGTATCCTAAAAACAGATAGATCAACAAGATAGCAAAGCCCAAAACCCATGAACAAATTCACAGTTGGTAGCAAAGTATCCCAAATCCCAAAATACAAGCAAGTAGTAGTAAACCACTAACTGCCAGATAACTGACATGATATCAATGACTGTGCAGAAAAAAACAGAGTGAAGCAAAAGAGTCTGGGAATGTCAGGAGCATACCAAGTACCCACCAGATATTTGCTTGAAGGCACAATGGTCAATAATGGAACAGCAGCTGTGAGTGCTTATGTCCAAACCAATAAAAAGGGCACACAAGAGTCAAAGATCAGCTCCACAATGATGCATGAGACTCCCACATGAATTCTCACATGAACCAGACAGGGCTCCCTTCCAGAAGAGGACCCCACACTGAGGAGAAACAGCTGAGAGTAGATTCAGCAAGGAACCTCATGAGGACAACAGAGACAAAGGAAAGAGACGATCTAGAGAAAAGTAGAAAGAAAAATAGAGCCAGAAAATGTCAGGAAACAAATCACCATATTTTAAATTCAAATTTAAATTTAATTCAAATGTTAAAACACAACAAAAGAGAGAGAGTTCAATGAAGTGATAAAAGCTAGCCTCAACTAAAAGTTCCTTCTAAAAGTTCATGGAAATCAATTTTGAATAGATGTGAGCAATAGACAGGATAGATCAAATCCACTAAAAGACTAAAGAAAAAATATAATAAAGAGCAAAATAGCAGCCATAGAGACAATAAAATATAGCAAAAAAAAGTCCACAAAACAAATACACACCATAAGTAGCCTATTATTTCAAAACAAGCTAAAAGATCCTAAGCTAAGGTTGCAAGAAATGAAAAAGCAATATAGACTTCTGGGCAAGATGGAGACAGAACAGGTCAGACTATGAGAGTCTCTGCAAAAGCAAGTTCCCCTAAAAACTCCCCGTGTGAGTGAATGTGTGCTGGTGGGTAAGCGAAAGTTCATCTGAGGGGAGACTCGGTTTCATGCACCTGGGATTCTCCTCCGGAGGTGACTATAACCCACCACTGCCCTGAGATCGTGGATACCCGCACACGCAGCATCAGCTGCCAATCTCAGGACTTTCTTGAGAGGAGGCAGCAGAGAACAGCCATGCTTCACCACCTGGCACCCAGCCCACACTCTCTCCTGCAGTAGCAAACTGGGCACAAGCAGGAGGATCCTTGGAGATGGCAGGTCATGAAATCTGGAATAGAGCTTCAACGCCCGTGACAAGATGCCAACAGGCACCATCTTCTCAGTCCCAGAACTGAGCAGAGGCTTGCATTGCACTGGCCTGATCCACCCAGCCTCCATCTTGGGACCCAGAGGCTATCTTCTCATCAGACTTGAGACACAAATGCCCCTACCCCATGCTGGAACAGGCACAGACATGCCAGATGAGTGGGACACTTGAAAGCAGCAGCAGCAGCAAGTAGGGTTGAGTCCAGATCTGATCCATCCTCCTCCCACAGTAGTCCATGGATCATCTGACACATGCTGAGAGAAACCCTATCAGCCAGTGCTGAGAGCAGAAGGGAGGAGCTGGAGACCAAAGCCCCTCCCTAAGGCAGAGATCTGAAAGGAATCTGGACACACAGAAACAGCCAATGAGCATTTTTTATTTTATTTTTGGTTTTAGTTTTAGTTTTTTTCTTCTCTTTTTCTTTCTGTTTTTGTTTATGTTTTCGTACTTACTTTGTTATTTTAATCTTTTTTTAGATTTTCTGTTTATGTATGGGTATTTTAGAGGGAGAGTACACCAATGGGGGTGTGTTTGTTTGTATGATTGTATGATTTTGTCTTTTTTGTATTTTCTCTCTTTGTTTGGTCCTCTGTTTATTCATTAGTTGGTATGCCTGTCTGTTTTCCTCTTCTTCTTCTCTCTCTCCACCTCCCTTCATCATCCTCTTTCCTTTCTCCATTCTTTTCCCTTTCCTTATCTCATTTTACTTTCAGGAGGCAAACAAACACCCCCCACTGCATGGACAGATTATAAGGCAGTGAGAAAGGGTATCCAGGGGACATGCACACAGTCAGCAGATTCTTGGATCTGCAGATAGCTTCTGAATCTTAATTAAATCTCAAAACTGCAAAGCAGCAAAGGCCCCAACCACTAGTCTAGTCTCAGAATTGAACAAAACCAGAGGATCTACATAAGAAAGAACAGAAGATTGAGCAAACAGAAGTAAAAGCTATCCCCCCATCACTGCAGAACAGAATTCAAGAAGAGGTTTAAAAATGGGGAAGAAAACCTGCACAAATGAAGAAAAACCAAAGGAAGAATATGAGTCTCACACAGACCATTGGGAGGCCATCCACTGAGAATACAGAATCTGGAACTCAAACAATAAAGAGCCCAGAAAGGCTCAAACCACAAACCCAGATATCAAGATATTAATAGAGAGAATAAATAGAAATGAGGAGAGAAAAGAGGAAAGAGTGAAGGAGTTAATAACTAAGATAACAGCAATAAATAATACAATGAATGAAAAAACAACAAACTGATAAACATAGAAAGCAGAATTAACCAAGCAGAAGAAAGAATCTCAGAACTTGAGGACCAAAATATGGAATTAACCCAAACTATTAAAAACATAGAAAAGAAGCTTAAAAAGGCAAAACAAAACCTCCAAGAGATGAACAATTATTTCAAGAGGTTAAACCTAAGATTAATTGGAATCTCTGAGGCAGGTAGAGAGACAGAAATCACCCTGGAACCAACATTCCATGAAATTATCCAAGAAAACTTCCCTCATCTCATCAGTGACATGACCATTGCAACCCCTGTGAGACAACTCCTAGACACATAGTAATTCACCTACATAAAGTAGGTATAAAAGAAAAAATCCTAAAGGCAGCAACAGAGAAAGGTCAGACTGCATACCACGGAAGACCAATTAGCATAGCAGCAGACTTATCTATAGAAACACTTCAAGCTAGGAAAGCTTGCAGCCCTATCTTCAAAGTTCTCAAAGATAAACAATTTCAGCCAAGAATTACCTACCCAGCTATGTTAAGTTTCATCAGTGATAGAGAATTAAAATCCTTCCCAGACATTCAATCCCTGAGAGTTTGCTTTACCTCCAGATCAACTCTACAAGAAACACTTAAGAAAGTATTAAACACAGAAGAAAGGAAAAAAAGAATGACAACACACTTGACAAGAATGCAGGAAAAAGATTGAAAACACACATGAATCAACCCAAAAATCAAAAGAAAGACAACAAACAAATAAACAAACAGCAGCAACAACAAACTCTATAAGAACCTCATGACAGGAATAAACTCTCACATCTCAATAATTAGCCTGAATGTGAATGGACTAAATGCACCACTGAAAAGACACAGAATGGCAAATATCATGAGACTCATATCATCATGAGACTGCAATACATTGCCTCTAAGAGACTCATATCACCAGAAAGGACACTTATAGACTCAAACTATGAGGATGGGAAACAAAATTTCAGGTGAACGGAACACAAAAGAAAGTAGGAGTTGTGTTCTTAATATCAGACAAAATACCCTTTAAGCAATCAAAAAATTTAAAACATACCGAATGTCACTACATAATGATAAAAGTTTTCATCAATCAACAAGAAATATCCATCCTAAACATATATGCACCCAACATAGGAGCACCACCTTTCATAAGACAGTTTCTAGGTAAATTTCAAAAAGATATTGACTCTAACACTATCATAGCTGGGGACATAAACACCCTACTAACAACCATAGACAGATCATCAAGACAGAAAGTCAACAAGAAGATCTGGAACCTCAACATGACACTTGACCAAATGAACTTAATTGATACCTACAGAAAACTCCACTCAACAACCACAGAATATATATTCTACTCATCACCACATGGAATGTACTCCTAGATTTACCATATCCTCAGCCATAAATCAAGCATAAACAAATTCCTTAAGATTGAAATTCTTCCATGCACCTTCTCAGACAACAGTGAAATAAAAATAAATATCAACACCAACTAAGTTTCCCCCAAACCCACAAAGACTTCGATATTAAACACCATGATACCAAACAACTCCTGGGTCAACACAGAAATAAAAAACAGATTAAAAGATACCTGGAAACAAAGGAAACCAAAAAAAATCTTACCATAAACACTGGGATGCCATAAAATCAGCCCTAAGAGGGGAATTCATATCTCTGTGTACACAAATGAGGAAAATGGAAAGAACACAAGTTAAAAGCATAGAAAATCACCTATGGATGCTGGGAAAGCAAGACCACCCTAACTCGAGCAGAAGAATCCAGGTCACCAAAATAAAAGACAAAATTCGGGACACAGAAGACAAAAGTATGATACAAAACAATCAATGAAACCCAAAACTGGTTTTTTGAAAGGATAAAAAAGATTGATGGATCCTTAGCTAGACTGACCAATAATAAACACAATCAGAAATGTAAAAGATCAAATCACAACTGACTCCAAAGAAATACAAAAGATTATCAGAGATTACTATTTACACCTGTATGGAAACCAACTTGAAAACCTAAATGAAGTGGAGGATTTTCTGACATCACACAACATCCCCAAGTTGAAACAAGAAGAAACTGAGACCATAAATAGACCAATAACAACTCAGTAAATCAACTATGCTATAAGAAAACTACCTAAAAAAAAAAAAAAAAAAAGGCCCCGGATCAGATGACTCCTTAGCAGAATTCTACAAAATATACAAGAAGAAACTAATACCAATCCTACTGAAAGTATTTCAGACAATCAGGAAAGATGGAACTCTCCCCAAATCATTTTATAAAGCTAGCATCACATTGATAGCCAAACTGGGTAAAGATCCAACAAAGAAAGAGAACTACAGGCCAATATCCTTGATGAACATAGATGCTAAAATTCTCAACATAATTCTAGCAAACTGGATCCAACGACACATCTTAAAAATCATCCACCATGATCAAGTAAGCTTCATCTCTGGGGTACAGAACTGGTTCAATATCTGCAAGACCATAAATGTAATTACATCGCCAGATGGAAAGACAAAAGCCACATGATTATATCATAGACACAGAAAAAGCTTTTAATAAAATCCAGCACCCCTTCTTGATAAAAACCCTCAAACATCTAGGCACAGATGGAACATACCTCAAAATAGTAAAGCCATCTACAAGAAACCTACAGCCAACATACTGATAAACACACAGAAATTGGAACCAATTTTCATGAAAACCAGAACAAGACAAGGATGCCCACTCTCACCCCTACTGTTCAACATAGTATTGGAAGTTCTACCTAGAGTAATCAGACAAGAGAAGGAAATCAGTGGTATCCAGATAGGAAAAAAGGAAGTTAAGTAATCCCTCTTTGTGGAAGACTTGATTCTGTATCTGGAAAATCCAAGAGCATCTGTCAAAAGTCACCTTGCACTGATAAAGGACTTTGGCAAAGTCTCGTGGTAGAAAACAAATATGCAAAAGTCAGTCACATTCCTATACACCAACAATAAACAAACAGAAACCCAAATAAAAAGCACAATCCCATTCACAATAGCCACACACAAAAAATGACATACCTTGGCATCTTCCTAACCAGAGAAGTAAAAGACCTTTATAATAAAAACTGCAAAACACTGCTCAAAGAAATGCAAGAAGACACAAACAAATGGAAAAATATTCCATGCTTATGGATTAGAAGAATCAACATTGTTAAGATGTCCATCCTACCCAAGGCAATCTACAGATTTAACACAATATTCATTAAATTACTAGCAGCATTCTTCTCAGACCCGGAAATGACAATACAGGAATTCATATGGAAACATAATGACCATGAATAGCCAAAACAATCCTCAGCAAAAAAAAAAAAAAAAAAACCAAAGCAGGAGGCATCACACTCCCAGACTTTAAACTTTATTATAAAGCTACAATAATCAAAACAGCCTAGTATTGATACAATAACAGGTATATAGACCAATGGAACAGGATAGAAATTCCAGAAACAAAACCTCAATTTCTCAACCAACTCATCTTCAACAAAGCTCCACCATCAACCTCCGGGGAGAGGAGAACCCATTCAGTAAATGATGCTGGGAAAACTGGCTGACAACATGCAGAAGATTAAAACAAGACCCCTACCTATCCAGATACACAAAATCGACTCTAAATGAATCAAAAACCTAAACGTAAAACCTCAAACTATAAGTACCTTAGAAAATGCAGGAGACACCCTTATGAAAATTGGAAATGGCAACCAACTGAGTGAAAGCCTAAGTGTCCACAGCATAAGAGATAAGATAGACAAGTGGGGTCTCATTAAACTGAGAAGCTTCTGCAAAGTCAAAGAAACCATTAGGAGTGGGGAGACAGCCCACAGACTGGGGGAAAAAATTGCCAACTCTATGTCTGACAAAGACCGAACATCTAGAATCTATAAGGAACTCAAACATGCCGAAAAGAAAAAAGCAAACAGCCCCATTACAAAGTGAGAAAAAGATACGAATAAACACTTCTCAAAAGAAGACATACAAACAGCCAACAGATACATGAAAAAATGTTGAGCCTCACTAGTAATTGAAGAAATGCAAATTAAAACCACATTGAGATACCACCTAACTCCAGTTAGGATGACCACCATCAATAACTCAAAAAACAACAGAGGCTGGAGAGGATGTGGTGAAACAGGAACACCTACACTGTTGGTGAGAGTGTAAACTAGTATAGCCTCTGTGGAAACAGTGTGGCAATTCCTAAAAAATCTAAAAGCTGACCTTCCGTATAGTCCTGCAATCCCCCTTCTAGGTATATACTTGAAGGAACTCAAATAACTCTGTGAAAAAGATAACTACACACGCATGTTTATTGTAGCGTTATTCACAATCGCAAAAATGTGGAAGCAGCTCTGCTGCCCATCAAAAGAGGACTGGAATTTTTAAAAGTGTGCTACATGAGCCGGGCTCGGTGGCTCAGCCTGTAATCCCGCGCCTTTGGGAGGCTGAGGTGAGTGGACTGCCTGAGACCGCAGGTTCGAGACCCGCCTGGGCAGCGAGATCTCATCTCTACAATAAATCAAAAAATCAGCCGGGCATGGTAGCGCATGCCTGTAATTCCAGCTACTTGGAAGGCTGAGGTGGAAGGATCGCCGAAGCCCAGCAGGCGAGGCTGCGGTGGCCAGGAGCGGCCACTGCACTCCAGTCTGGGCGACAGAGTGAGACTCCAACTCAAAAAATAAATAAATAAATAAGTAAATAAATAAATAAATAAATAAAATAAAAGTGTGCTACATATACACAATGGAATATTACACAGTCATAAAGAAAGACAAAATTATCAATTTTTCAGCAGCTTGGATGAACTAGAGGCTATAATACTGAGTGAACTCTCATAGAAACAAAGAACTGAGTGTCACATGTTCTCACTCATAAGTGGACCTTGAATAACTATCATAATACTATACGAAAGGTACTGACAGTAGTGAGGAACTGCCAGGGGAGGGCAGGGTCGGTTTTGGCAGTAGTGGGAAACTGCCGTGGGGGGGGAAGCACACTTCATCAACAAGGGTACCTGCATAACGAACATTTATATAACTATACCTGAATTGTACCCCATATATTTAAAATAAAAAATTTTTTGAAAAGGAAAAAATGAAAAAGCCATATAAATTGGAATTAGAAAAACGCCATGAGTTAGCAAACCTAGGACAAAATTGTGCGAATGGTAGTTTTGCTAAGATGTTTATTGTTAAAGACATGCTTCACTAACTTATGCCTTAGTTTTATATGGCTTTCTTATTTGTGTTTTTTTTTAATTTTTTTATTTTAAAAATTTTCCAAAGTTCAACCCAAAGATTTATAACTTTATGATTAAATGAACATTGGTAAGTTTATTAATGAAGAAAGAACAAATTAAGATATTTTAATTACTTAAATGCAAGATTATTAACCATTTGACAAAAGCATTCACACATTAATGTGTAACTAGAAACTTACTTTTATTAAAAATAAAAACAGCTATTCATTTTATCTACCCTCAGAGAGTGTAATATTTTGAAATGAAAATGATATGACTATTTTAGCAAAGTTCAAAATATAACTAAAGCAACATTGTGCTTTTGGATTTCAAGTTTCTAGTCCTTTTTGTTGAGAAACCCCTCAGAAAATTACTTTATATATGGGTCTGCCTTGTCCTTTGGCCAGTAAGCTCAGTAAGTGACAAATATCCACTAATTCAATTATTGGATAACTATTTTACTCATTGAGAAACACTATTAGTATTTTACACTCAGGCCATGTTTTGATACATAAATCACAATAATAAAGTACGATCACAAACACTTATCATCAGAATTTTTAAAAAATACTGACCGCTATATTTTTCTCCTTATTTTCATTTCTTAAATTACTTACAAGAAACACAATGATGCCTGTAAGTGGCCTGAAGTAAATTGTCAATCACTTTTGTGTTTAGTGTATCAAAATCCAATAACATGGCTCACAGTAGATGGGAGGATAAGATTTGAGCCAACAGAATTTCAGCTGAAAACTGATTCTTGACTTACTGTTTGTGTAAACTGGGCCTGTTTCCTCATATATAATAGAGATAATTTCATTTGTTTTGTCAGACTATGAGAATGATTAAAGGTGATAATGAATACTAAACATTTATCACAGCAAATATATATAAACATTCAAATATTTGGAAGTATTCATAAAATCAGACAGCATATTTTAGTGAGAGTGAGCTGCAATAGAAAACTGGAAAACAAGTAAGACTGCATCTTTTTGAGAGTATAAAAACAAGAAAGAAAGATTAGGTATCAGCAATTTTACTCATATAATCAACTTTACTAAAAATAAAAATACTCACAATGGTTTTTTTAGTAAAATACTGAGCTTTTCATTTCACTACTCTTACCAATATTTCTTTTAAGCAAATCTCTTCATAAGGACTTAAAATTGCAGTAAATCTCACCTTATTCACAAGGACTTAAAAAAGCCACAGTAAATTCTGACACTTGGAAAGTACAGAAATATGAAAGTAAATATTAACTGTACAATACTGAAATCCTATTGATATTTTCACAGTAGTTCATGGTAAGTATGTTTAACTTTAGAGATCTTTTTTAAAAAAAACTTGGAAAAGAACTGAACTAAAAGGTAGAAATGAGATTTGAAGGAATTTTGAATTAGGCTATAGGAAAAAAAGAATTTTAATAAAAAGAGAAAGACCAACAGATCAATAAATAATATAATTTATGTAACTAACAAAGCAGTTATCTTGGTATTGTGCAGGCTTTAAAGTCAGATCAGACCTTGTTTTAAATCCTGTTTCTGTCACTTATAGGATGACTTTGAGCATGTTGCTTAAGTTCTCCCAGACTTGGCTATCCTCAATGAAAATAGCATGTTTCACCATATTGCTACAAAGAACAATTGAGGGGTTAGAATATGTCTGCACATTATAGGGACTCAATAAATTATAACTAAAGTAATAATTATAATGTAATGGGATGCTATCTTTCAAAAGTACCATGAATAGGTCATTCATGTAATACTAAGTACATATAACTTCACAATA
The DNA here is from genome assembly GCA_027257055.1 of Cephalopachus bancanus. NCBI lineage: Eukaryota > Metazoa > Chordata > Mammalia > Primates > Tarsiidae > Cephalopachus > Cephalopachus bancanus. The sequence continues at coordinate 5,270,390 of JAPVLO010000024.1, read as the reverse complement.
CATTGGACTTGGGATAAATCATTTAGAAGACCTGAATGCAGAGTGCTATGAACATTCTAAATAGACTTGATTAATTTTCCGGGTTTTTTTTTTTTTCTTTGATTTATTTGTGCTCTTCTCTTTCTTATTTTCTTTCTTCTATCTGCTTTGTGTTTAATTTGCTTTTAATTTTCTAACTTCTAAAATCAGAAATTTAGACCTTGATTTTAAACCTTTCTTATTTAATTATAGACTCTTAAAACTATACATTTTCTTCCAAACACTGTTTTAGCTGTATTCTACAGTTTTTGATATGTTATCTCTTCATTATCATTTGGTTTGATATATTCTAAATTTCCCTTGTGATTTCTTCTTTGATCTATGTTTATTAGAAACTCTTCTTTGACATGTGTTCATTACAGATGCATTGCTTAATTAACAAATAATTGAGGCTTTTCTAGCAATGTCATCATTTTTATTTCTAAATGAATTCTTTTGTACTCAGAAAATATATTTCACATGTTTTTGATCTTTTGAAATGTATTAATATTTATTTTATGGACTAATACATGGCCAATGTTGTTGAATACTCCATTGGTGTATGAAAAGAGTGCATATTCTGCAGTTTTTGAGTATCATGTTATACAAATGAGACTTAGGTTAAAGTGTTGTTCTACATCTTAACTAATTTTTTACTGTTAGTTCAAATAATTACTGAAAGAAGGGTATTCAAATCCCAGGTATGAACCACCCACTATTCCTTCCTTCTCTGGGAGTTTTTCTGTCCTCTCAATAAGTCCTGCTTTCTCACCTTCCAAAAAAAAAATTCCCAGCTATATTTTTTATTTCTCCCTTTAGCTATTTTTTTGACTCATCATTTTGAAACCTGTTATTTAGTACAAACATATGTATTTATATCATCGTTTTATTATATATCCTTTATTTTTCTCTTTAGTTATTTCAATAATTTGAAGCAAATTTATTATGATGTCCCTCCCTTTAACTCTGGTAGAACTCCTGACTGGTCTACTTTGTATGATTTAATCTAACCACACTAGCCTATTTTTACTTTGTAGTCGCATTATGTAGTTTTTCCATCCTTTTACTTTCAACTTGTCTAAATTCCTGTGTTTAAAATTAATCACTTATATATAACATAAAGTTGTTTTCTTATGCAGTCTAATAATCCCTAACTTTTATGTAGAATATTTAGCCCTTTTAAGTGCTTTGTAATTATTGATATGCATCTTATTTGTTTTCTATTTGTCTCATTCATTCTTTGTTTTTTGTTTTGTTTGTTTGTTTGTTTGTTTCTCCATTACTGCCTTCTTTTTGGGTTAATCAAAAAATTTTTGCTTTTACTTTATTTTTCAATTGGGTTTTTAGCTATACTTCTTCATAATATTTATTGGTAGTTCCTCTCAGTATTACAATATCTATCCCAAATTCAATACGGTTTTCTTTAAATTAAGAATATTGTATCACTTAATGTAAAATGTAAAACACTTATAGTAGTATAATTTTATTAATTACTTTTATTTGTGCTTTTGTTATATGCTATAACTTCCACAATGCCACCTTATTTCTGTTTTAATGTAGCTTAACATTTTAAGAAATGTTTTGAAAAGATAAAATAGTATTTCATGTTTGGCAATATAGTTACCATTTCTCATTATTCCCTTTTATCCTGTACATTGATATTTCTTTCTAGTATTATTTCCTTTATCCTGAAAAACTTCCTTTAGCATTTTTTATAATACAGGTCTACTGAAAATGAATTCTCTCAGATTTTTTTTTCATCTTATAGGTCTTTATTTTGCTATAGTTTTTTAAGAAGATTTTCAGTATAGAGTTCTAAAGCAATGGTTTTTATTTTATTCTCTCTCAGTACTTTAAATATGATGTTCCATTTATTCCAGCCTCCATTGTTCCTGATGAGGAAGTCAGCTGTCATTCTTTTTTATAATCCTACACCTGATTAATATGTCTTTTCCTTTGGATGCTTTCAATATTTTTTATTTTTATTCTTTTTAAAATATTTTTTATTTTTTAATTTTTTTATCAGTTTGCTATCATGTGCTTAGGTATTAGTTTGCTTTTATTGATCTTGTTTATATAGTTTCCAAATTTGTGGCTTCTTTCTCCACAGTATAAAGAATTTGCTCTCCAAGTTTTCAGAGAGTATAGTCTTTAGCTAGATCTTAGTCAGCTACTTAATGCTAACCAAAATCCTGGCATATAAATAACAGATAATTGATCGTAGTTAGCACCACACTGGAACACCTGAATTCAGTTATGTATCACCCATATACTTTCAAGCTTAAGAGAATTGCTAGGGAAAAGAGTCATGTAATATAAATAAGATATATAATTTGCATTTAAAATTTGCATTCCTTTATGCTTCAGTGAGAAAAAATATCTGAGATTTTATAATCTGTTTTAGAAGTTACTGCCAGGAAAAAACTTTGTCTATCTTGGATAAATTGTTCTATTTCCCACTTTCTAATAGGACAGTCCAAAATTTGATCTCCACAGCTAGCTATTATTTTATCTATCTTGGTAACAATTTTTATTATCATTCTTAACAAATGTAAATGTTATGTTTTTGTTAAGTCCTTCCCAAGGAGAGCACTAGCAAATTACTGTAGAAACCAAAATGCACACACATGCATGCAAAAGAGAGTATAAAATACAAAAAGAAAAGAAAAACAAAGAATGACAAAATTTATAAAATAGCATCCATTGCAATATTTGGTACTGTTAAGGTAGGGGTCTCAACCAGGAGTAATTTTACCCCAGGAAATATTTGACAATGTCTAGAGACACTTTTTATTGTCACAACTAAAAGGACACTACTGGCCTCTATTGAGAATAACCAGGGATGCTGTCAAACACCCTACAATGCACAGGGGAGAGCACCCCACAAAAAAGAATTATCCATCCCCAAACACCAATAGTGCCATGGTTGAAAGATCCTGATTTCATCTGTATCCACTATACACTTTTAAAAATACTTTGCTTTCATAACTATAGGCATAAACTGAATATCACCAGTCAGTATACAAAGTGATAGCCAAAAGAAATTAAGAAGCAGGCTAACTCATCTCCACTGTAAAGTTTATATCTATAGCTAAAATAATCCAGTGTGTACCAGTTCTTTATAGATGGGGCCTGTGATTTTTTTCAGTGTTGCTTTGTTTTTGCTTTTGTTTTTTGCTTGTTTTTGTGTCAGCAGCCAAGAATCTCACTTTATATGTATTGATGACATTACTAGACTGAATTAAATAGCTCCATCTAAAAATCTGATGGATAGTTTACCAAATAAAAAGTTACAAACTATGAATTACAGTTACAATAACTGGATACATCTGACTTCCATTTTTAAATTCTTATATTCCTCTGTTTAACTTGAGCAGGGTAGTATGTGAAAATCTCACACAGGTACAGGTCTTAAGTCAACTTCCATTATTGCTAACTAATTTGTAAAGGTATGAATGCCTGCTGTTTAGGACTGAATCTTATTTCTATTTTGCCAAAAGTAACTTTGAAGCATTTAGAAATATTTTGACAGTTTAGATTATTTTTTTTTATTACTTCCTAAAATAAAATATGTTGGCTCTTTTAATATTTTTATAGTTAGCACATTTTTTAAATGACACAGAGAGGTTTGAGGTGCTCCAGTGAGCTCAAGTTTAAAGTGAATAACAAAAAATATGTTTTCGCACAGTATGTTTGGTCTTCTGGATAAACCTTATAAAAAATGTTTCATTTTATCTGTTACTTCTAGAAGATTGGACAGCATACTTACATAGCTTCAGTGGAAATCGGATGCTACTGAGAAATCATTCTCAAAGACAGAATATGCTACTTCAAATTTCTGGTTTGAACACATCACAGATTTTTCAATTAAGTTCTTAGGACAACATTTAATAAAATGGCTTTATATAAATGGTTTATATAAACCATTAACATATATGATTTAGCTCTTTTTCCCCTCAAGTGGTAAAACAAACTGACTTCCCAGCACTCTAATCACACGGTGGTAACAAGTCATAAGTTAAATTAAATAACATGGTCTTAATGCTTGTCACAGAACAACCATGAAATCTGACGAATTAAATAATCTCAAACTTGCAAAGCTGATAGATTGACTGGATAAAAAAACAAAGGTTTAATTAATGCCATGTTCCTCAGAAATTAGGTTTAAAAGAATTGGCAGCTAGAAAATGTTTTCTGATGGGCTTCAAGTCAGAAAAGGTACACATATTTAGCATAAAAAAATTTTATAGACAAAAAATTTTCTTGTAGTAAAATATACATAACATAGAATCTATCTTCTTAACTATTTAAGCATACAGTTCCATCACATTAAGTAAAGTACATTTGCCTTTTTGTGAAACCATTACTGACATACACCTGTAGAAATTTTTTCATCTTCCAAAATTGAAACTCTATACCCATTAAGCAGTAAATCCCCATTGCTCCCTCCCCCAGCCCCTGGAAAACACCATTCTACTTCTTGATTAATTTTGGACTCAGTTTCTTCTTTTACTTAATAAAGGAGAGAATCCATTGCTGACTACAATTAATCCCCCACATATGAATGAGTTTTGTTCCAAGAGTGTGTTCATAAGTCCAGTAAAGTTAGCTTAGGTATCCAACTAACACAATAGCTGCTTTTACACTTGCTTCCAGATATCCTGGACTTGAAATAAAAATACTGTACTTCATACAGTACCATACAGTAAAGTATACCACAGCACAACCACTTGTAAAGAATGTATGTATGTGACAATGAACGTAAGACATGTGAACTAACTTATGTGATTGGGCATGCCAACATAATTTCTCATCTTTGAAATTTTGAAACTTGAAGGTTCATATGTAGGAGATTTACTGTAATGGAATTGCTCTTAAATGTGGAGGCATTCTTACATACATGTGGTTGAGTATATTGTAGAGAAAAGTAACAGAAAAAAATAGGGTTGTAGAAAGAAAACAGGTGGTGATACAAACTAGAGGAGGTACTTTCTGTCCTGTTCACAGTCTTCAGCAGCCCTGCCTCAGATCTGTTCAAATCTTTTTGCAGCAAAAAGTTGATCTTACAAGCCATTTCCATGTTGTAGATATGGCAACAGGTTTCATAGCTTCCCTGCTGTTGCTAGCAGCATGGCTTCTCATAGTACCAAGGATGCTTAACGTCTTCGGTGAGCTTTCATGGTGAGAATTATGTCAGTGTAGCCAGCCTAAGTCAGGATAAATGAGTATGCAGAAGGACTTAGTGAAATCAGAAGCTAGACATTAACTAAACTTTTTAAAGGTCTTTCTCACCCAATGTAAAGTTAAATTGCACATCTAAATTATTGAATGTCAATTTTGAGGTCAAGCAGACTATGTTCAGTGCCACCAAAATTACACTGCCTTTCAAATAGTATAGATGTAGCTCACGTAAATTCTCTTCAAATTCTATGATAAAAACATCAAAAATTTAAAAAGTTAAGGCCTCTTGACAATTCTATTGTAAGGGTCTTTATAGAACTTCTAGGTTTAAGAAAACACCAAGGTTTTAGTGCAACAGATTTATACTCACGAAGGCTCCAGAATCCTTAACAATTTTTATTGTCATCAACAATTATCAGAAATGTGAATATAAGCCTTTGCCTATTAATTAGCATTGTGTGGGACATAATGATTCACAGTTATTTGTGACATCATTACTACTAAAATATCCAAAAGCAACTGCTGAGTACCCTGAAATAAAAACACAGTGGGAAACATTCTATATTGCCAACATGCCACAAGTGTGCAGTGAAAGTTTTGAGTGATATTAATTCTCCTAATATTATATAACTTTATTTCTACTGTCCATGCAAAGTTTTCCACTTTTAATATATATATGCTAAACGTATACTAAAGTTATTATACACAAATGGTAATTTGAGGTACATTCTTCATCATGTTTCTGGCTTTGTAAAAATTTTAAGACCATAAACACCTGCTAGAAGTATTTGATAAAAATATATTGTATTTGTATTTACGTCTTAGTTTGGGATTCGTAGGAAAATGGTAGAATTATATATGTATATGTGAGTGAGTGTGTCTGTAGTATTTGTTGCACTTTATTCTTACTGAATAAAAGAAACTATATAGCTATTTATTAACCAAAATGTACCAGCTGTCCCCACTACCATCAGCCAAAGAAATCTTTACATTTTCTGAACAACTATACCATTTAATGGCAATTACTCATGTATCATCTTATATCAACTATAGTTGTCACTATTATTATTAATATTATTATTATTTTCTTTTTAAAGATACAGAGTCGCTCTCTGTCACCCAGGCTGGAGTGCAGTGGCACAATCACAGCTCACTAAAGTCTCTAATTCCTGGAATCAAATGATTCTCCTGCCTCAGTCTCCCAAGTAGTTAAGACTATAGGTGTGTGCCACCATGCCTGGCCATTTTTCTTTTTCTTTTCCTTTTTTTTTTTTTTAGAGATAACGTCTTGTTATTTTGCCCAGGCTAGTCTCAAACTCCTGCTCTCCCTTCCCCCCATCCCATGACATTTCCCACTACTGCCAATCCCTTTCTTATAGCATTATGGTAAACGTAGAGGGTCTGCTTATGAGTGAGAACACGTGGTACTCAGTTCTTTGTTTCTGTGATAGCTGAGTACTATAGATTCTATAGACTCCTGTGTCAGCCCCCCAAAGTGCTGGGATTATAGGCATGAGCCACCTTACTCAGTCTATAGGTGTCTTTAAACTGCTACTAGAAATCTGGTATATTGTTATTTAATTTAATATAGTTTTTTTTTGTCATCACCTTGTGTGTAAATCAAGTTAAGCCATTTCCCTTATATAATCTTTAAATTAATGCCACATAGTATGCAGTCAATATGATGACTGGTTGAATAAAAGTAGAGAATTGTCTTTCTATTAAGTGATTTAAAGAGAGATGTCCACAACTCCAAAATAAAATCCTGTCATGTCTTTTTTCACATTCATTTAGCTGGTGCACGCCTCTCTTTGAAGAGTCAAACACTCACATAGTGCCTGCCTAAGCTCCACATTGAAAACTCCCAGATGCACGTCAGGCTTATTCCATTTTCTGAATCACCTGATTTTGCACCACCAGATGACTCAGGATAATTGTTCTATCTAAGGGATGATGCAGTTTTGCTGATTGTAAAGAAGTTTTCAGTGTTTCTACCGAAGTTTTATCAATATGACATTCATTTGAGACTTGGATACACTGCCTTTTAAGTCTATAAAGAGAATTTGATTAATCAGAAATGGTATCTGTTTGGATTTCCTTTGTTCATAAGTCCTCCAATTGCTTACTTTTTAACAGGCATTGTTATGACAAATATTAGATATTAGTTTGTTTAATCTTGTTTATAATTCTTTGATGAAAATATTATTATTATTATTATGCCCCTACTACAGATGAAATAACTGAAGCAGGCATAGAGAGGTGCCAGGTCATGCTGTTAGAAAGGGATCAAAGTCAGTTGTCTTTGGTTTTGTTTAAGTCTTACTGAGATGTGGGTGCATCTTTCCCTGAAGATTAATTATATGTATTGCAAAAACAGGAAGATATAGATATAAATAATGCCTGTAAAATTCCTGTGAAGTGTCTCCCTATTCCAAAAATATATTTATTTACTATTTTATATATTCATTTATTTATTTATTTTCATTTTAAAGATGTGGGGTACAATTCAGAATTAGGTATACAAGTGGTCATTGTACAGGTAAAGTTTGTGCCTCGATTTGGTCCCCACTTTGCCTGGTTTGAGATCAGGTACCCTTATTGATGTGTGCCACCCCTTTTCCACCTTCCCTGACAGTTTCCCACTACTGCCAATCCCTTTCTTATAGTACTATGGTAAATATTCAGGGTCTGCTTATGAGTGAGAACATGTGGTACTGAGTTCTTGGCTTCTGTGATAGATTACTGAGTATTATATACCCTAAATTCACTCAAGTAGCTGCAAAGTCCATATGTTTGTCCTTTATTGATGCATAATATTCCATTGTGTATATGTACCACACATTTTTTTATGCAGTTCATTTTCGATAGGCAGCATGGTTTCTTCCTGTTGCAATAAACATGCATTTGCAGGTATCTATTTTTGTACAATGATTTGAGTTCCTCTGGTTATATTCCCAGTAAGAGGATTGCTAGGTCATATGGAAGGCCAATTTTCTAGTTTTTTTAGAAATTGCAAGTCTGTTTTCCATAGAAGCTGAGCTAGTTTACACTCTCACCAACAGTGTAGACACATTCCCTTTTCTCCACATTCTCGCCCACATCTATTTTTTTTTTTTTTTAATAATGGCCATTCTTATGATGGTTTGGTGGTATCTCAGCGTGGTTTTGATTTGCATTTCTCGACGATTAGTGAAGCTGAGCACTTTTTCATGTGTCTGTTGGCTGCCTAGGTATCTTCTTTTAAGAAGTGTCTATTCATGTCTTCTGCCCACTTTTTAATAGGGTTGTTTGCTGTTTTCCTTTTGGCACGTTTAAGTACCTTGTACATCCTGGATGTTAGGTCTTTGTCAGACATATACTTGGCAAATATTTTTTCCCATTCTTTGGACTGTCTCCCCACTCCATTGATGGCTTCTGTGGCTGCACAAAAGCTTTTCAGTTTATTGAGGTCTCACATGTTTATCTTATCTTTTATGGCCAGGACATCAAAGGTTTTGATCAGGAATTCATTGCATACTTCAATTTCCATAAGAGTGTATCCTCCATTTTCTAAGATTCCAATAGTTTGAGATTTATGTTTAGGTCTCTGATCCATTTAGAGTTGATTTTTGTGTATGGTGATAGGTAGGGATCTTGTTTTAATCTTCTGCATGTGGTTAGCCCGTTTTCCCAGCATTATTTACTAAATAGGTTCTTCTCTCCCCAGTGGTTGTTGTTGGAGCCTTTATCGAAGATGAGTTGGTTGAGAAATTGATGTTTTTCTTCTGGAATCTCTGTCCCATTCCATCGGCCTAAATGACGACACTTGTACCAATACCAGACTGTTTTGATTATTGTAGCCTTATAGTAAAGTTTAAACTCTGGAAGTTTGATGCCTCACTCTTTGTTTCTTTTGTTGAGGATTGTTTTGGCTATACATGATCATTTACATTTCCATATGAGTATCTGTATTGTCATTTTCAGGTCTGAGAAGAATGATATTGGTAATTTAATGGGTATTGCATTGAATATGTAGATTGCCTTTGGTAAGATGGACATCTTTTTATTTTATTTTATTTTATTTTATTATAAAGATGTGGGGTACAATTCAGAGTCAGGTATACAAATGCTGATTATGCAGGTACCCTTGTTGATGATGTATGCCCTCCCTCCCCTAGCAGTTTTTCTTAACTGCCAATCCTATCCCCCCTCCCATGACAGTTTCCCTGACAGTTGCTGTCAATCGCTTTCTTGTAGTATTACAATTGTTCAAGGTCCGCTTATGAGTGAGAACATATGGTACTCTGTTTTTGGTTCTCTGATAGATCCCTGAGTATGATCAAATCTAAATCCATCCAAGTTGCTGTGAAGTCCATATGTTTGTCCTTCTTTATGACATATATTCCATTGTGTATATGTACCACATTTTTTAATCCTGTCCAACTTTGACGGGCAGCATGGTTGGTTTCATGTTTTTGTTATTGTGAATAGAGCTGCAACAAACATATGTGTGCAGGTATCTTTTTTGTAGAATGATTTGAGTTCCTCTGGGTATATTCCCAATAGGGGAATTGCTGGGTCATATGGAAGGTCAATTTCTAGTTCTTTCAAAAACCACCACACTGTCTTCCAAGAAGGTTGCACTAGTTTGCATTCCCACCAGCAGTGTAGAAATGTTCCTTTTACTCTGCATCCTCACCAACATCTCTTGTTGCTTGTTTTATTCGTGATGACCATTCTTACAGGGGTTATGTGATATCTCAATGTGGTTTTGATTTACATTTCTCTGATGATGAGTGAGACTGAGCACTTTTTCATGTGTCTGTTGGCTGCCAGTATATATTCTTTTGAGAAGTGTCTATTCATGTCTTTTGCCCACTTTTTGATGAGGCTGTTTGTTTTTTTCCTTTCGGTACAGTTGAGTTCCTTGTAGATCCTAGATGTTATACCTCTGTCAAATATACAGTTGGCAAATATTTTTTCCCATTCTGTGGGCCATCTCTCTTGATGGTTTCTTTTGCTTTGCAGAAGCTCATTAGTTTGATGAGTCCCACTTGTCTATCTTATTTCTTAAGGTGTGGGCATTTAGGGTTCTGAATAGGAATTGGTGGCCAGTTCCAATTTCCATAAGAGTGTGACCTGTGTTTTCTAAGATTCTTATGGTTTGAGGTTTTACATGTAGGTCTTTGATCCATTTAGATTTAATTTTTGTGTATGGTGATAGGTAGGGGTCCTATTTCAGTCTTTTGCATGTGATCAGCCAGTTTCCCCAGCACCATTTACTAAATAGGCTCTCCTCTCCCCAGTGATTGTTGTTAGAGGCTTTGTCAAAGGTGAGTTGGTTGAGAAATTGAGATTTTGCTTCCAGAATCTCTATCCTGTTCCATTAGTCTATGTGCCTGTTCTTGTACCAATACCAGGCTGTTTTGATTACTGTAGCCTTATAGTAAAGTTTGAAGTCTGAAAGTTTGATACCACCTGCTGTTTCTTTGCTAAGAATTGTTTTTGCTATTCATGGTGGTTTATGTTTCCATATGAATTTCTGTACCGCCATTTTCAGGTCTGAGAAAAATGATGTTGGTAACTTAATGGGTATTGCATAAATCTGTACAGTGCCTTTGGTAGGATGGACGTCTTAAAAATGCTGATTCTTCCTATCCATGAACATGGAATATTTTTCCATTTGTTTGTGTCTTCTTGGATTTCTTTGAGCAGTGGTTTGTAGTTCTCATTGTAAAGGTCTTTCATTTCTCTGGTTAGCCAAGGTATTTCATTTTTTTGTGGCTGTTATGAATGGGACTGTACTTTTAATTTGGGTCTCTGCCTGCTTGCTGCTGGTGTATAGGAATGTAACTGTCTTTTGCACATTTATTTTGTACCCTGAGACTTTGCCAAAGTCCTTTATCATTGCAAGCAGGTTTTTGACAGATTCTCTTGGATTTTCAAAGTATAGGATCATATCATCAGCAAAGAGGTATAACTTGAATTCCTCTTTTCCTATTTGGATACCCCTGATTTTCTTCTATTGTCTCACTGCCTAAGATAGGACTTCCAACACCATGTTGAACAAGAGGGGTGAGAGTGGGCAGCCTTGTCTTGCTCCAGTTTTCTGAGTAAATGTTTCCAGTATCTGTCCATTTAGCAATATGTTAGCTGTGGGTTTATTGTAGCTGGCCCTTACTATTTTTAGGTATGTTCCTCTTATACTTAGGTGTTTGAGGATATTTATCAAGAAGGGATGCTGGATTTTATCAAAAGCTTTTTATGACTCTAACGCTATAATCATGTAGTTCGTTTTTATATCTGTTAATGTATTTAATTACATTTATGGTTTGCCAATGTTGAACCAGCCCTGCATCCTGGGGATGAAGCCTACTTGGTCGTGGTGGATGATTTTTGAGATGTGTTTTTGGATCTGATTTGCTAGAATCTTGTTGAGGATTTTTGCATCTATGTTCCTAAGGGATATTGGCCTGTAGGTCTCTTTTTGTTGTTGTTGGATCTTTACCCGGTTTGGGTATCAGTGGGATGCTAGCTTCATAAAATAATTTGGAGTGAATTCCATCTTTCTCAATTGCCTGGAATACTTTCAGTAGGATTGGTATTCAGCTCCTCCCTGTATGTTTTGTAGAATTCTGCTGGAAAGCCATCTGGCACAGGGCTTTTTTTTTTTTTTTTTTTTTTTTTTTGAGTTGGAGTCTCACTATGTCGCCCAGACTGAAGTGCAGTGACTGCTCCCGGTCACCGCAGCCTCGACCTGCTTGCCATGCCCGGCTGATTTTTTGATTTATTGTAGAAATAAGGTCTCGCCTGCTCAGGCGGGTCTCGAACCCGTGAGTTCAGGCAATTTACTCACCTCAGCCTCCCAAAGGCGCAGGATTGAACCACCGAGCCCAGCTAGGGCTTTTTGCGTGTGACAGAGTCGATCTCCTGTGTTGTTATTTGTCTATGTAGTGTCTCAATATCTTCTTGTTTCAAACTCAGGAGGTTGTAGATGTCAGAAAGTCCTCCATTTCATTTAGGTTATCAAATTTGTTTCCATATAGGTATACATAGAATTCTCTGACAATCTTTTGTATTTCTTCGGGATTGGTTGTGATTTAATCTTCTGTATTTTGGATTCTATTTATTTGGGCTTTTTCTCTCTTTTTCTTGGTCATTCTGGCTAGGGGTCCATCAATCTTGTTAATTCTTTCAAACAACCAATTTTTTGTTTTGTTAATGTTTTCTATGATATTTTTGTCTTCCACGTCCCATATTTGGACTCTTATTTTGGTGAGTTGTATTCTTCTGCCAAAGTTGGGGTTTTGGTGATCTTCTCTTTCCCCTCCCTTAGGTGATTTGTTAGGATCTCCACTTGTGATATTTCTGTTTTCTTGATGTGAGCTCATAGAGATATAAATTCCCCTCTTAGAACTGTTTTCATGGGATCCCAGAGGTTTTGCTAAGATGATTCTTCATTTTCATTTGTTTCCAGGGATTATTTAATTTCTGCTTTGATTTCAGTGTTGACCCAGTAGTTGTTCAGCATCATGCCATTTAGCGTCCATGTCTTTGTGGGCTTTGGGGAAATTGTGTTGGTGTTGATATGTATTTTTATTCCACTGTGGTCTGAGATGTGCATGTCAATATTTCAACCTTATGGAATTTGTTTATGCTTGATATATGGCCAAGGACATGATTGATATTGGAGTACATTCCATGCGATGATGTGTAGAATGTATATTCAGTGGCTGTTGGGTGGAATAATCTGTAGGTATCTATTACATCCATTTGGTTGAATGTCAAGTTTAAGTTCTGGATCTCCTTGTTGATTTTTTTGTCTTGATGATCTATCTAGGGTTGTTACTGGAGTATTCAAGTCCCCTACTATAAACTATTATAGTTAGAGTCAATATCTTTTTTTAGTTTACTTAGTAGTTGCTTTATAAATGCTGATACTCCTGTGTTGGGTGCATATATGTTTAGGATGGATATTTCTTGTTAATGGATTGAATATTTTATCATTATGTAGTGTCCTCTTGCAACTTTTTAAATTTTTGATAGCTTACAGGTTGTTTTGTCTGATATTAAGAATGCAACTCCTGCCCTCTTTTGTGAACCATTTGCCTGGAAACTCGTTTTCTATCCTTTAATTTTGAGCCTGTTTGTAGTGAGATGAGTCTCCTGGATGCAGCAAATAATTGGATTATAATTTCTTATCCAATTTCCCATTTTGTGTCTTTTCAGTGGTGCATTTAGTCCATTTACATTCAAGATGATTATTTCAATGTGATTGTGTATCCCTATCATGAGGTTCTTACAAAGTTTTTTCTTTGCTTATTTTCTTTTGGTTTTGGGGTTGATGTATGTGTGTGTTTTCAAGTTTCTTGTTGTATTGTATTCTGCTGATTCTGTGCTCTGCTGTTCTCTTGTGAAGTGTATGGTCATTCCTTTTTTTTTATTTTTTTTTTCCTTCTGTACTTAATACCTTTTTAAGTGTCTCCTGTAGAATTGGTCTGGAAGCTGCATCATCTCTTAGGGATTGGATGCCTGGGAAGGATTTTAATTCTCCATCACTGATGAAGCTGAGCTTGGTTGGATAGAAACTACTTGGTTGGAATTGTTTATCTTTGAGGACTTTGAATATAGGGTTCCAGTGCCTTCTTCCTTGTAGTGTTTCTGCTGGTGGGTCTGTTGCTATTTTTATTGGTTTTCTAAGGTAGGTAGTCTGACCTTTCTCTCTTGCTGCCTTTAGAATTATTTCTTTTGTACCTACTTTGTATAGGCAAATTACTATGTGTCTAGAGGTTGGCCTTCTCATTTGATGTCTTGTGGGGGTTCTCTGTATCCCTTGTGTTTGGTTGGTCACATCTCTGGTGAGATGAGGGAAGTTTTCTTGAATTACCTCCTGGAATACTTGCTCCAAGTTGTTCTCCATTTCCCTTTCTTCTTCTGGGATACCAATCAGGCATAGGTTCAGCTTCTTGATATAATCACACATCTCTTGTAGTCTTTGTTCTTTCATTCTGAGTCCTCTTTGTATGTTTTTACAGATTGAATTAATTTCATGTTCTTGACTTCATGTTCTGAGATTCTTTCTTCAGCTAGATTAATTCTGCTTTCCATGCTTGTCATCTTGTTATTTATTTCCTGGATGAAATTTTTCGTTGTCAAAATCTCTGTTACAAGTTCTTTCAGTATTGCATCTTATCTTTCTTGAGTCTTATTCACTCTTTCCATCCATTCCCTAATCCTTGTCATATTCTGGGGCCAGTCATTGGTGACTTCCATTGTTTGGACACTGAGGTTTGATTTTTCAGTTTTGTCTTTGGTATACTTGAAACTGCCTGTGGTTTCCTTTGGTTTTTCCTCATTTGTGACAGAACTCTTGTTTTTCTCTTTAGTTCTGTTATTCAGTGTCAATGGGAGAGACTTTCCCTTCTGATGTTTGCTCAGTCCTCTCTTTTTCCCAGGTCTGGGCTCTAGATTTGTTCTATTATGAAATAGGATGGTGAATGGGAAGCTTTGCTGTCTCTTGTAGTTTTTGAAATTCGAATAAAGTAGGGGATGGGGCATTAGGATTCAGAAACTACTTGCAAATTACAATGTTCACTTATTTTGGCATGTGTTCCCTGAGACCCAGTCCCCATCACCACTCTATATGACAATGCAAAGCAGAAACCAATGCAAAGCACAATTGAACACACACACACACACACACACACACACACACACACACACACACAGACATGCACACATACCCCAAAACAAACTGTAATAACAACAAAATGAAACAAAATAAGCAACAACAACAACAAAAAAAAACAAGCAAACTAAGTACACACACACAGGCCTAAAAAAAGTGAATAGAAAGAAAAACAGAAAGACCAGAGGGGATAATAAAGAAATTCAGGTTGAACACTCACACATATATTGATACACACCATAAACTATAAAAAAATAAAAAACCCAGAAGAACAAAAGAGCAAAAACGAACCAACAACAACAAAATTGAAAGATGACACTCAATCATTCACATACACACAAAAACAGAAAATGACTAATAAAAAAAAAAAAACAGAAAAGAAAAGAAAAATATTTGAGATGATGCAGATCAAACCCTCATATGCACATTCATGCACAAAGAAAAAATATTTTTAAAATAGATGAACTAACAAGCAGTCAAAAAATGTTTTAAAATTTTTTAAAGATTTTTTTTAAAAACTGCCCTCTTGTGGTAGGCTCTGTAATTGTTCCTCTAATCAAGTCTCTTGCAGAGCCACTCTTTTCACTCTCTCCTCAATGTCCAGAGCAGGGAAGGAGAAGGGGCAGTAGAGGTGGGTGGGGCTGCAGTCCTCCCCTCACACTCTCATATGGTCAGGTGCCGTATCGTCTCTTCCCCAGATTTGTACTCGCAGGGGGTGCCCCAGCCAGGCCTATCCTGGAATGGAGTTCTCCTATTGTGACTAACATCCAGGCTTCTCCTGGTTTGTCCCTCTCAGTCATGGTCCAGCTATGTGGGTCTGATTTTCAGAGGATTGCTGCAGAGGAGAAGGCTTTGGGTCAGCCCCAAACTCACCACTGATCTCTTTGGAGTCCTTCCTTGTCCTTTTTGGTCATACTCTTTCTCCCTCGGCTAGATCAAGGTAGGGGGTGGGGCACCTGGAACTCAACACTCCTCAGGTCCCTCAGAAGTTTATGCTTTCAGGATATTCCCTCTGGGTCAGGATCAGTCCCTGAGTAGTTGATCTGCCAGTCACAGAGATTGGGTCTGTTGCTCCAAGGTGAGCAAGTTGGAGCATGTTCCTGCCCTACCTTCAAGGTGGTGGTGGGCTGCCTCTCTTATCCTCTTACGTGGATCTTTGCCTCTGGACTCCCTCTGCAACCCCTGCTGCCAGTGCCCTGCCAAGCACTGAAGTGGTGAGACAAAGCCTGGAGCCAGCAGTCTCTCCTGCTGCAATGGTAAGGGAGAGCCTGGGGCGACAGTTCTCCCCACCACTTTTTCACAGGAAAATTTTTGTATGTTTAAAAAAAAATAATGGTGCTGGGTTTCTGTGACCTGGGAAGAGCCAGGGATGAAGCAGAGAAGCTGCAGCACCAGTTTTTTTGTAAAGGTCTTTAACTTCTCTGGTTAGGAAGATGCTGAGGTATTTCTTTTGTGTGTGTGTGTGTGGCTATTGTGAATGGAATTGTGCTTTTTATTTAGCTCTCTGCCTCTTTATTGTTGGTGTTTAAGAATGTGACTTACTTTTTCAATTTATTTTGTACCCCAAGATTGCACCAAAGTCTTTTATCAGTGTGAGGTGGTTTTTGGCAGAGACTCTTGGATTTTTTAGATATAGGATCAGCAAAGTGGGATAACATGACTTCCTTTTTTTCTATGTGGATACCCTTGATTTCCTTGTCTCATCTAATTGCTCCAGCTAGGACATCCAAAACAATGTTAAATAGGAAGGGTGAGAGTGGACAGCCTTGTCTTATGCCAATTTTCAGGGGAAATGCTTCCAGCTTCTGTCCATTTAGCAATATATTGGCTGTGGGTTTATTGTAGATGGTGCTTACTATTTTGAGGTATGGTTCTTCTATGTCTAGGAGTTCAAGGGTTTTTATCAAGAAGGGATGCTGGATGTTATCAAAAGATTTTTCTACGTCCAGTGACAAAATCATGTGGTTCTTGTTTTTATATCTGCTGATGTATTTAATTACATTTATGGTCTTGTGGATCTTGAACCAGCACTGCATCCTGGAGATGAAGCCTACTTGGTCATAGTGGATGATTTTTTGAGATGTGTTGATGAATTCTATTTGCTAGAATCTTGTTGAAAAATCTTTTCATCAGCCGGGCTCGGTGGCTCAGCCTGTAATCCCGCGCCTTTGGGAGGCTGAGGTGAGTGGATTGCCTGAGCCCGCAGGTTTGAGACCCGCCTGGGCAGGGAGACCTCAGCTCTACAATAAATCAAAAAATCAGCCAGCCGTGGTAGCGCATGCCTGTAATTCCGGCTACTCGTAAGGCTGAGGTAGAAGGATTGCCGGAGCCCAGCAGGCGAGGCTGCAGTGGCCAGAAGCGGCCACTGCACTCCAGTCTGGGCGACAGAGTGAGACTCCAACTCAAAAAAAAAAAAAAAAGAAAAAGAAAATCTTTTCATCCGAGTTCATCAGGAATATTGACCTGTAGTTCTCTTTTTGGTTGGATCTTTACCTGGTTTTTGTAACACTGTGATTTAGCTTCATAAAATAATTTGGGGAGAATTCCATCTTTCTCAATTGCCTGAAATACATTTAATAGGCTTGGTATCAGTTTCTGTTTGTATGCTTTGTAGAATTCCACTGGAAAGCCACCTGGTCCAGGGCTTTTTTTTTTTTTTTTTTTTTTTGTAGTTTTCTTAAGATAGTATCAATTTCCTGGTTTGTTATTGGTCTATTTAGAGTCTCTGTGTCTTCTTGTTTCAACCTTGAGAGATTGTATAATCAGAAAGTCCCCCATTCCATTTAGGATGTTGAGTTTGTTTCTATGCAGCATAGTAATCTCTGATACTCTTTGTATTTCTTTGGGCTCTTTTTTGATCTTTTGTGTTTCTGATTATATTTATTTGGACTTTTTCTCTCTTTTTTTTTAATCATTCTGGCTACAGGTCCATCAACCTTGTTTATTCTTTCAAAGAACCAGCTATTTGTTTTTGTTGATTTTTTTTTCTTTGGTATTTTTGTCTTCTATGTCCCATATTTGGGCTTTTACTTTGGTGATCTGGATTCTTCTGCTAAAGTTAGGGTGTTAGTGGTCCTGTCTTTCCAGCTCCCTTAGGTGATTTGTTAGGTTTTTAACTTGGATCTTTCCATTTTCTTGATGTGTGTTCATAGAGATATAAATTCCCCTCTTAGAGCTATTTTCATGGCATCCCAAAGGTTTTGGTAAGATGTTTCTTCATTTTCATTTGTTTCCAGGAATCTTTTAATTTCCGTTTTTAATTCTGTGTTAACTCAGGAGTCATTCAACATCATGCTATTTAGTGTGTATTTCTTTGTGGGCTTGAGGGGAATTTTGTTGGCATTAATATTTATTTTTATTCCACTGTAGTCAGAGAAGGTGCATGGCAGAGTTTCTATCTTATGAAATTTCTTTATGTTTGATTTATGGCAAAGGATGTGATTGATCTTGGCGTATGTTCCACATGGTGATGAGTAGAATGTATATTCTGTGATTGTTGGGTGGAGTGTTCTATAGGTATCTATTAAGTTCATTTAGCCAAGTGTCAAGTTTAGGTTCTGGATCTCTTTGTTCCTTTTTTGCCTCAATGATATATCTGGGGTTGTTAGTAGGGTATTTAAGACCCTTGCTATAATAGTGTTCAAGCCAATATCTTTTTAAATTTACTTAGTAGTTGCTTTATAAACACTGGTGCTCCTGTGTTGAGTGCACATATGTTTAGGAGAGATATTTCTTTTTGATGGATTGAACTTTTTATTATTTTATTATGTAGTATCATTCCATATCCTTTTACTCTTTGACAGCTTAAAGGTTGTTTTGTCTGATATTAAGACTACTACTTCTGCCTTCTTTTGTGACCCATTCACCTGGAAATTCATTTTTCATCCTCTAATTTTGAGTCTGGTATGTCCTTTGTGGCAAGTTGAGTTTCCTGGTTGTAGCAGATTATTGGGTCATTTTTTTAAAATCCACCTTGCCATTCTGTGTTTTCAGCAGTGCATTTAGCCCATTCATGATCAGGCTGATTATTGAAATGTGATCAGTTATCCCCATCATGAGGTTCTTATAAAGTTTTTTTCTTTATTTGTTTTAACTTGTGGATTGATGTATGTATGTGCTTTTGATTTTGCAGTTGAAATGTATTATTTATTAATTCTGTTTTCTCCTGTTCTCTTGGGAAGTATGTGGTCATTTTTTTCCCTGTGCTTAATACTTTTTTAAGTGTCTCCTATAGAGTTGCTCTGGAAGCTCCAAAATCTCTTAGGGATTGAATGTCTGGGAAAGATTTTAATTTTCCATCACTGATGAAGCTGGACTTGACTGGGTAGAAAATTCTGGTTTAAATTGTTCATCATTGAAGACTTTGAAAATTGAACTCCAATTCTTTCTACCTTGCAGTGCTTCTGTTGATAGGTTTGCTGCTATTCTGATTGGTCATCCCCAGTAGGTAGTGTGGCCTTTCTCTCTTGTCGCCTCTAGGATTTTTTTTGCCTACTTTGTGTAGGCAAATTACTATGTGTCTAAGAGTTTCTCTTCTCCTTTGATGTCTTGTGGGAGTTCTCTGTATCTCTTGTGTTTGGATCATCACATCTCTGGTGAGAAGGGGAAAGTTTTCTTGGATAATCTCTTGGAATATTTGCTCCAAGGTGATCTCCACTTCCCTTTCTTCTTCTGGGATACCAATCAGGCATAGGTTTAGGTTTTTTTATATAATCACTCATCTCTTGGAGGCTTTGTTCTTACTCTGAATTTTATATCTAGTTATTTTATAGATTGTGCTAATTCCATGTATTGATCTTAAAGTTCTGATATTCTTTCTTTTGCTTGATTAATTCTGCTTTCCATGTTTGTCATCTTGTTATTTATTTCCTGGGTGAAGTTTTTTATGGCCAAAATCTCTAAGTTCTTTCAGTATTGCATCGTGACTTTCTTGGGTCTTATTCACTCTTTCCATCCATTCCCTAATCCCTGTTGTATTCTTGGGCCAGCCATTGGTGACTTTCATTTTTTGGCCTCTGAGATCTGATTTTCAGGTTCTTTTCTTTGGTACCCTGGGAATTACCTGTGTTCTTCCATTGGATTTTCCTCATTTTTGACAGATCTCTTTCGTTTCTCTTTAGTTCCATTATTCAGTAGCAATGAGAGGGGCTTTCACTTCTGATGTTCGCTCAGCCCTTTGTTCTTCCCTTACCTGAGCTCTGAATTTGTTATATTTTGAAACAGGGCTGTGGGTGAGAAGCTTTGCTGTCTCTTATAGTTTTGAGAATTGAATAAGGTGTAGGATGGGGAGCTAGGATTAAGAAACTACTTGCAAATTACAGTGTTCACTGACTGGGGTATGGGTTCCCTTAGACCCACTCTCCACCACCACTCTATATGTTGATGCAATGGATATGTGTGTGTACTCCTGAGGCCAAGATAAAGTAATAGCAATGAGGAGAAGAGAGAAAGTAGAATGAAATAAGATGGACAAACACAGAAAAACAAATCAGAAACCAAAGCAAAAACCAACTAAACACACACACAAACAAACAAATAAACAAAAACCAAAACAAACTGGAAAAAAAAAAACAGGAAACTGAATATACACAAATACACACACATATACACACACACACACACACACACAATCACTCACACACATGCCCAACACAAAAGAAAAAGAGAAGAAAAAAGAAAGGAGAAAAAAATAAGGGAATGTAAATCAAACCCTCACATACACATTCACAAACACATTAAACTAAAAAAAGATAGAACAAAGGAAAAAAACTGAAGGATGAACACTCAATAATTCATGTACACACATAAACAAAAAACAAAAAAATGAAAGAAGAAAGAAAAAAAGAAGGTGGTGGGGAATGCAAATCAAACCCTTACATACACATTCATGAACAAAGAAAAAAGAGGAATAAAGAACTGCTCTCTTGTGGCAGGTTCTGTAGTTGTTCCTCTCAGCCACTCATAGGTAAGTCCCTCTGCTATCTCCTGTGGTGCTGTGGCCACATTCTCAACCTCCCCAGTTGTGGCCCAGGGAAGGAGGAGGTGGGTAGTGCTTCAGTCCTCCCTTTCTACTCTTGTGTGGTCAGGAGGATCCCCTCTAGTGGGTAGGTGCAGAATTGTCTCCTCCCCAGGTACTGGCAAGGAGCACCCCAGTCAGCCTTATCTTGGAGTAGAGTCCTCCTATCAAGCCTGATGTCCGGGGTTCCAGGCTTCACCTGGGTTCATCCCTCTCAATCATGCCCCAACTGTGTGGGTCTGATGTTCAGTTCAGAGGATTGCTGGAGAGGAAGAGATTGCGTCAGCCCCGAACACATTGCTGATCTCTTTGGGGGGTCTTCCTCCTCCATTTCTAGTCACACCCTTTGTCTCACAGTTGAATCAGAGTAGGAGTGGGTGCCTGAGGCTCAGCACTCATCCTGACCCTCCAAAGTTCATGCTTTTGGGATATTCTCTCTGGGTCATGGTGAAACTCTGAGTCATTAACCTGCCAGTCACAGAGATCAGATCTGTCAGTCCGTGGTGAGCAAGCCAGAGCACTTTCCTGTTCAGTTTTTGAGATGATGGCAGAGTAGCTGTTTTGTCTTCTCCAGTGGGACTCTGTCTTTGGCTCCTTCGCTGTGGTCCCTTGTAGCCCTTGCTGCCAATGTCTGGTCAGGTGCTGTGATAGTGAGGCAGAACCTGGAGCTGGCATTTATTCCCAGCAGCTTCTTCCCAAGAAGGACTTTGCTGACTTTTTTAAAATGGCACTAGGCTTCTGTGCCCTGGGAAGTGCTAGGATCCAAGCAGACCACCTGCAACACCAGCTGCTTCACCAGGAGATCCCTGGCCACTTGCTCCTGAGTTCCCACTCAGTCATCCACTCACATACCTACTTACTCAGACATGTATGCAAAATTGTCCATACACTCACACAGACACTTGCATAGTCCAACTTGCTCTGCCTCTATCTTCCCACCCATTTGTTAATATACATATTTAAAAGCCTAATTTGTCACTGAGTTATGAGAGGAAACCACCAAAGTAAATGAGAAGACTCTGAACAAATTTCCCCTTTCCTATAGTTACTCATTTGTGCCTTGAGCTTGACTGTAGGTTGTAAACAAACCTTTCTAGGTCTGCTCCTTAAAACAAGGTGAACACTGCAATATCAGGGAATCCTGGAATAGTTAACATTCAGTGATACTTGGCATATGCATAACACTTGTCAAGCACTGTTTTGAAGTCTTGCACACCACTACTACTCAAAGGATAGTGTTAGCAGTTCACTATGAAGAACAAAACTTAAGAGTAAGCTTTCAAATGCTTTTCTACAAATTAACAGACGTATCTTTTCTATTCAATCTTCTTTTAAAAATAGAGACTAGTATTTTGTGTCCTTATTTCTTTGTTTCATTTTTCTAGTAATTCACTGCAATATGTTTTGTGAAAATATCAGTAACAGATTAGAACTTTCAAAAAAATAGATCTATCATGATAGATAATATGCAAAGCACTCCTGTATATATATTGACACATTTAATTCTTATAACTAAATAAAGTGGTTTTTGTTAGTCATTTTTTCAGAGGAAGATACTATGGCACAGAGAGGTTAAGCACATTTAGACAGTAGATGACAGAACAGAAATTCAGTCCTCATCATTCAAGTATTAAGATGTGCCTTTGACCACAGTGCTAAACCGACTCTCCTAAGCTCATCTTTGTTAGGTGTCTGGAAAGCAGTGCTGGAAAACGTAACTCATAGTCTTGGGTAGGAAACAAAGGTGCCAATAAAACATGGCACCTTTCATCTTATTGCAGTTTGCTTTATTGTGCTTTGCTTTTTTTACAAATTGAAGATTTGTGACAACTTCGCATCACATAAGTTTATCAGCATCATTTTTCCAGCTGCATCTGCTCACTTGATGTCTCAGTGTCAGCATGATTAGCAATACGATATTTTAAAATTAAGGCATATGCATTATTTTAGGCATAATGATACTGCACACTTAATAGACTACAGTATAATGTAAACATAACTTTTGTATGCACTGGGAAAACAAAAAAATTATGTGACTCATTTTATTGCAATTCTTACTTTATTGCAATTCTCACTTTATTGCAATGCCTGGAACCAAGCCTTCAATACCTCCAATGCATTCCTGTTATCTTTTGACTCCCCTAATGTCCAGAGACTCCCATCCCATTGCCATTGTAAAGCAATGCTGAAGTTTTCTCAGTCCACATGTGTAATCCTGACATTGTATTTGCCTCCTCATTGGAGTTCAAGTGGGGCGTTCATTAACCGGCTTCTTCCCATTGACAAGGCTCTTCAAGACTTAGCACCTTCCCTCTGACTGGATACTTAGTCTGAGGTTCTCAGACTCAATCAGGCTAAAGACCTCTCATTGAAGACATAATTTGTAATGATATAAGTCATTTGAAATCATCTAACAAGCATACATTTACCGAGGGCCCACTCTGTGAAATGACCTGCATTTTTTATACTTATATATTGTAAATATACACATACACATTTTAATTTATATATACACATATATAAATGTATAAATATACATATACTAAATTTTTACTTCCTATATTTTGATCTATTTGATTTGACTCTTTTAAAACTCATATTCTAATGGAAAGACCTGGATATCGGCTTAGTATTTGAATCAGTTTGTTCTCAGTCAATAAAAAGAGATTTGTTTAGTCTTTCTGGAATGGACTTCATTTAACCTTTGCTTTTGCTGTTCCTTCTATTGGGGTTATAATTTCCCTCCTTACCAGGCAGCAAAGTGCAGTGGATAAGGAATAGAATCTGGAACCACAGTATGGATCTGATTCTTTCACTTATCTATCCATTCAACAAGTATTGAACATTTATTATGGGTGAAGGCACTGTTAAAACTACTGGAGATGGGGCAGTAATTGAGATGGTAGGTTTCCTGTTCTTATGGGGCTGACCTTCTTTTTTTTTTAAAGAAGCAGCAGTGTCATCGATTTGGCTGGAGCTGACCTTCTAAGACAGACATTAAACAAATACACTAATGAATAAGAAGGTGGTAAGTGGTTATGAAGAAAATAAATTATTAGTCAGATAGTGGCAGACAGAGAAGGGAGTTGTAGACTATGTATGAGAGAAGCCCTTCTCTGATGCTACAGTTGTTGAACTGAGATCTTAACACCATGTTGGAAGTAGACATTTTACAACTGGGGTAAGGAGAATACCAGGGAAAGAAATCTGGTATCATAGCTGCAATTATAAGAAAAAACAAACAGAAAACTGAAAGATATTGGCTGACATAAGAAAAGTATAGTTTAGGGTTGCCTCAAATCCAGTGCCCAGTGATCTTCTCAGCTTGGCCTTTGTCTGCGTAACAGCTTCAATCCTGAGCTGCGGCAAAGGGCTGCCAAAGTCCCAGCTGTCATGGTAATGCACAGAGAGACAGTCTCTTAATGGTGCTCTATTTTAACAGCAAGAAAATATTTTCCAGAAACATCTAGCAAGCTTTCCCTGTGGGCTACTGTCCTGAAAATAGACATTGGCCTATTCCTGACTCAGTTCTTGTGACCAGGAAAGTACTTGTAATGACTAGAATAGTCCTGGGCTCCTAGTTTAGTCACTAACAAAGAAATGAGAAAGTAATGACTGGTTTCAACTACTCAGGATAACCCCTGGCACAGAAGCCAATTCTACAAACCATTTGACTGCAATAAGGAGAGGTATACATTTGAACAAAAAGTGGATACTATCAGGGAAAGGCTAAAAGTGAATGGAAGTTAGATAGGCAGTCGACAAGGTCCACTCTAAATGTCTCAGGCAAAACCCTAGCTCCATTAGAGGAGAGAAAAGAGGTTCAGAGTAGCTAGAGTGTCATTAAGGAGGAGAGGGTGATATGAAATAGTATTACAGAGTAGACAAAGGTCTACTCTTGTAGATACTAGATGTCATGGTAAAGAGTTTAAATTTTATTTGAAGCATGATGGGAAGCCATCAGAGTGTTTTAATCAGAGTGCTTTATTCATTGTGGCACGATCTGGCTACAGTGTGAGATAAACTGGGTTTGTGTGGTGGGAACAGAGGATAGGGCACATCACTAGGTCATTTGAGGGTGCATTTACTTCATCTTTTTAATCTCATTTGCTGTGTTTTAAAAGAGAAGTGGTTCAACTACTTTTTTCAAAGTTGTTATAATTCATTAATGAACAATGTGTAAAAGTGCTTTCAATTCTGTATAAACAAATAGTAATAAATGCACTATCACTCATTCAGTCTCACTCAGTTGTCTACTCAGAGACTTACTGTTCAAACCAGTGCCATACTGACTGATTTTTCCTCTGAATTTCTATTCTGCTTCATGCTTGTGAAAAATTATTTTAGTATTAAACTTTATAATTATAATAGTATTGAGTAGCATACACATGCTGAGTACATTATGAATTTAAAAGTCTTTAAATATATACATTCGCATATACCAATTGTGTGGTATGTATGTATCTTCAATCAAATTTTCATTTCTTTTATACAATTTTTTTGATCCATAATATTTTTACCTATTTATGGAATACATGTTATATATAAACACCACATATACTCTGTAATACAATGTGTGATGGTGAATTCAGAGTATTTAGAGTATCTATCACTTCTAGCATTCATAATTTCTTTGCGTTGGGAAAATTTCAAACTTTCTCTTCCAAGTCAGCTAAAAACCCAAACTTCACCTGCATACAACTTAATTATGCAGTAAATTCACACTTGTACCAAACAATTTTAAAATAAAATAAAGTAAAAAATAAAAAATCTTCTAATTATTTTGAAATACACAATTACTGTTGCTAACTATAGTCACCCTACTGTGCTCTCAGATTCTAGAACTTCCTCCTTCTAATTGTGTGTTTGTACCCATTAGCCGGTCTCTATTCTTCTTTCTCCCATTCATCCACACCCTTCCCAGCCTTCGATGTCTATCATTTTACTCTCTATACGTCCATGAGACCAACCTTTTCAGCTCTACAGTAAGTTTTGCGCTTCAGGAAGACAGAATAGTTCATGGAAAAGTGCCAATATTTTGAGTAATATTTAAAAAGCAATACACTTTCAAAAACAAGCAGGCGGAGCAAAGTTTAAGTGCCAAGGAAGGAATCATTCAAACATATACACTACACCTACTATACACATGCAAGGAGTTTTAGCTTTGACTTTGTCACACATTCTGACTGAGACATTAATAATCTAAAACATCCCAGATTAAACAATTCAGACCCTGAATCACTTTAAACCATGTAAAGCAATAAACCTTCAAGATAAAAGACAAATAAAATGGCAGAGTTCACTGAAAAGCCATGTGCAGATCATGTTTATGTTTGATTTATTGAACAAAAGGTGAAGGCTAAAAGCCCCTTTTGTACCCTTGTTTGGTAATATTAATACAGCTAGTAAAATCATATACTGCATAGTGTTAAGAAATAAACATTATCAATTCTCCTGACACTGCAGAATGCAGCCTAAATTCAGTTTAGGACACGTTTCAGGAGAAAAGCTAACAATCACAAAAGGAATAAAACAAGTTCAAAATGTAATACAAATATGCTTTATTACTTTTCAAGTACAAGCAAGACTGAAGCTTCATAATTATATAATATTTAATGCTTAATTTTATTTTCTGTGGTAACTCTACAAGCAATCACTCATGAAAAATATTAAGAGGACACATTTCAAAATCACATAATTAAAATAAATGTTGGCTGCTATATTTGCTTACTCTGCATTTGTGATTTCTACATTCTTCCGAATACATAGTTAAAGCAATATATGCTCAGTGGGAGAATCAACATCACCCCTGCAGACCCCACAAATAACCTACAAGAATGTTGCTTGCACTGCCATTTACTTAGAGCAAATGGTTGTTTTTCTATAAACACGTTATTTATGAGAGCAGCAGATGCAATCTGCATACTAATATAGTCTTACATTTCACAGAATTACCCACATGGCTTAAGTGGCTTTCTCTCTCTCCACAATCACCACTTCTCTCCACTCTCAATTAGCTCCATCATCATTCAAATCTCCACCATACAAAAATTTTCCTAACTATGGCTCAAATAGTTAAAAAGCAGCCATGGAAAAATAATTCAAATCACAAGAACATTTTAAGCCCTGACAATTCCAGATCATCCTTTATTCAATTACTTTATTCCATAACTAGAAATCAAAATGAATAAATAAACAACAGACCCATCACCATCTAAACAATTTTAAAGGTCTTCAGAGTGGATCTACATAAAGTATTAAACAGACCCATACACATCATAGGCTGCCAAATTCATGAACTGCAAATTCAAAATAACAACATTAACATCTTAAAGAAAAATTCAAATCTAATAGCAAGAATCCTGAGTCGGTTATCTCAGAACAGCAAAATACTCTGTTGTTTTTATTTGATGATATTCATATGCATATTGTGCACTAAATAATTATGTTTTAGTGTATATCTTCACCCAGAGGCACAAAACCTCCCGTATGCTTAAAGTGTGTTATCTGCCTTAGACTTGCCTCTGAGAAGAACAGATAGGCAGTACAGAGTTCGGCATTGTCACAATTCAGTGGCTTAGTGCCAGAATTTGTGACACTGCCTAGCAACCTCCCCACATCACAAGGAACACAACAATGCACTCACTGTGAGAATAAGACACAGTGAAAACTTACATAAAACAAATGACTTTATACAGGGCAAATAGATTCGTCTGCTTAAAACCATACTGAGGTCCATTAAAGATTTTTATAAGCAAACAAAAATGCTTATAAACTTGCATTCTGATGACTAAAAAGCATTTCATTATCTGATAGTTGTGTAGTTTTTATACACAGTCATCTTTATGTGTGTTATTCTGTTAAAACTGTGATTCTCCAATATACTTATACAGTGCCATACTGAAATATATTCCAGTAAAGTAAATCATATTTTAGTAATTAATCAGACTTGGGATACTTAAGCAATTTGTTAACTAAGCTGAACTAACTGCAAGAAATCAAATCACTAATTTCTCATCATCTCCATGCCTCTGCAAGACTTGCTATGAACTGAATTGTGTACCTGCAAATTCTTATGCTAAAGCTCTAGCTCCCTGTGTGATGGTATTTAGAGATAGGGTCTTTGGGAAGTAATTAGGTTTAGATTGGAGCCCTCATGATGGGATTAGTGCATGCACTTACAAGAAAGGGCAGCAGACCTGTGCCTTTCTCTCAGCAAGGCAGAGAGTAGAGACGCAGTTGCCCATAGATGGAAGCACCTTGAACACTTTTGGAGGGGCAAAACATCCTGCACCCAGAAAAGGTCTCTTTTAACACAAAGACCAGAAAGCAATGGCAGACACAGGAATCCCAGTTCAGGTCTGCTGCTCCACAGTGGCCATCTTGAAATCCTTCTTCCCAATATGAGCATTTTAAAAATACTTTCAAGGAATTACAAGACTGGATGGACTGGCCAATTATCCTGGTTTGCCTGGGACTCTCCTGGTTTTAGCATTGAAAGTCTTCTGTTCCAGTAAGTCCCTTTATCCAGGGCAAACCAGGATGATTGGTCATCCTACATTACTATGTCATTTTTACCAGAGAGCATGAAGTAGCTGTAGTTCTTATTGTCTAAGTACCCAGAGCAAATAAAGACTTATATAGCTACATATGTATCTGCATCACATAGTGATTAATCTTTTTTCTTATACAAATTTTAAACCATTGAAACTAAAAGGGACCCTTTTCCCCAATATTAACTTTGCAAGTAAACAGATAACAGTTTAGAGAGATGAGACTTTATGAATCGACTATAATAAGAACTTTCTCCTCATCTTAAGTTAATCAGTTCTCACAGAACTTTTGAGTATATTCTAATAAAAAAAAAATCCTGAAGAAATTTCTAATGGCTTCAAGGTAATGAGGAATTAAAAATAGTACACTTTGCTTACACAAATTCAATGTGATTATAGGTAGATTCTTGTCAATAATATCCTTTGTTTTAGATAAATCTTATAAATCATATTTTTTAAATATACAAAAATATTAAAACAACTATGAAAAGGAAGAAGAAGAAAAGAGGAATTGTTTGTTAGATATACACCATAGAATCATCATAGTCAATTCTCTATGGTACTATGGCTACATGTATAAATTGTTCAGTGAAATATCAATATATGAGCATGGAGAAAATGGAAAGACATATCCAAGGTGTTAACGACAAATGTAAGACATGGGTACTGATGTTATAGAATTTTGTGGGATAGGGGAGAAATTAGTCTATTAATTAAAACTGGATGTATGATGTGATCCCATCTATGAACAATGACTGATATATGCATATATATATATATATAAAGATGCCTAAAAGACTATGATCACCAAAATAATAATGATGCTTATCTCAGGGTAAAGGGATTGAATAAGATCTTTATTTTCTCCCATATAGTAGGGTGTTTTTTTTAATAGTAGGTATTCCAGTCCTATTAATTTTTATGCTTCATAAAATTAAAAATTAGTGGATACATTTTAATTGGTCTTGCATCATCTGAGGAAGTATACAGGACATCCAAAATCTGGATATGCTTTGATTAAAAATTCCTGCTTGAGGACATTGGCTGTGCTCCCTGAAGAGTGGCATGCTCACAGAACCACAGCCTTGACTGTAGGTGATATAAATCTGAAGGCCTATCCTCTCACGGATACCCAACTCAACAAAAAACTAATTCAGTATTCACGTAAATACAAGTAACTTCAGAAAAGTAGCCAGTGAAGTCAACAAAACCTCAACAGAAACATCTCTTGGTTCACTGTGATGGCCGAAGATGCGGAGCCACTGAAGATCATACTACATCTCCCACTATTGTGTGAAGACAAGAATGTTCCCTACATGTTTGTGTGCTCCAAACAGGGTCTGGGGTGTGCTTGTGGGATCTCTAGGCCTGTCATCACTTGTTCCGTCACCATCAAAGAAGACTCAGAGCTGAAGCAGCATATCCAGTCCATTCCACAGTCCATTGAAATGCTTAGTTTAAGCCTTTGACCTCTGCAACACTCCCTGCTGACTCTTTTATCTAAGATTGTTTATCATGTCTGTGTTAGACATAATATTTTCAGCACTTTCTACCATTATAAAATACTGTAATACTAAATCTGGTTTCTGGATTTTTGTATCGTTTTTGTTCTGTTTCACAGGGGTCTTTTCCTCTTCTCCCTTTTCACGCTGTCTCTCTCTTTCTCTCTGCCATCCTTCATTCTTTCATTCTCTCTTTTGAATAATTTAACAAATTCCCAAAACAGACAGAAGCAGAGCAGCGGCACCATTCAAAGACAGGAAGAGTCAGGAGACATCTGATAGTGCTAGGATAGAGATCTGGTTCCAGCTTTCACCCACTAACTTCCTACGATGTGCAGAGAATGAAGGAAATGAAAACGGATCAACTTCCCCACAGAGCTAATGGCTACTGTTTTTAGTTTTTTGTTCTGTTTTGTTTAATAAACATAGAAATGAACCCTCCCAGGCTTAAAGCTTGAAACTTACATTTGTCTTATCTAAGTTCCTTTCTCAGGAAACTGGCCCTCATGTCTATAGTATCAAGGAACTGAAACTCACCAGATCACCTCATCCAGAAAATGAGATGCAAGACCCCTCCCTAATTCCTGTTTACCAATTCCTCTTTCTTTCCCCTATCTAATTCTTATGTTTTACATTTCTGTCCCACTATATAAACCCCTGGCTTCAGTGGGAAGGGGAGACAGACTTGAGGTGAAATATCTCGTTTCCTTGCCTGATATCATCCACATTAAATGGCTTCTTCTCTATCAATACTCATTGTCTCAGTGATTAGCTTTCTGTGCTGCAAGCAATAAGATCTCAGCCAAAGCCGTGGCATTTCAGTAACAGAAATGAACACATCTACTTGTATCTTTTGTGCCTGGCATACAGAGTCATTTGTGCAGGATAAAATGATTGAAGGATTTCCTTTACTCTCCAAGGGATTATGTACCATTTGGGGGAGGAAGCATATGTTATGTGAGGTTGTTAGGCTTATGTGTGTGCACCATTTACTAATGTGCCCTTGCTGTTTGTTTTATAATACAACCTTTTATTCTCCTCACCAACCCCTAACCATGCCCCTGAGGGTGACAGGGCAGCAGCATACCAAAGAGATGCACTGTAAGATTCCAGTGGTGGCTTGAGTGAGACGTGAGGTGGTTGACCTGAGTCATCAAAGAATTGGGAGTGACAGGGACAAAGAGCATCACCTGATGCTGGAATGAAGGATTCTGAGAAGATTGTGGGCACTCTACTAGTAGCTACAGCAGAGATAATAGAATGCAAGGAAACAGCCTCTCTTTGATAATGGGAATTTTTTCAGTGAACACTTGGCACCAGCTCCAAGAGCTTTTACCCCTGTTTCCTGCAACGGTGTGGGTCAGATATATCACATGAAGAGGGTGCTAATATCACCTTCATTCTTGTGAGCATCCCAATGAATACACGTATTTTTATATTCCAATTTAAGTTTTTAAAAGCTCTGCTTGACAATTTATTTATAAATTGGCATATTCCAAATATAATTAACATATATTGTGTTTATAAATCCTATCCTGGACACAGAAAAAATTAAAATAACATTTTTTCTGAATTTGAAAGTAACATACTATAAACACTTATAGAATGAATATTTAATAAAATAAGCAAAAATCACAACAAGCACTTTACTTTTGGTATGTATGTGTATGTATATATGGTTATACAGAATGTGTGTGAGTGTGTGTGTGTGTGAGTGTGTGTTTGTAACCTGTTTTCACTTGATAGTGCATGACAAAAACTTTTATTTCCTTAATAATTCTTACTCAGCATTGTTTGGCAAGACTGTATAGTATTATATTATATGACTAATAAGGTGATTACTTTACTATATTCCAATTTGAGCTTATGTAATATAATTTTCCCAATTTTTTAGCATATGAGGGCAGTAAATATCCTTATAATAATATTTAAGTGCATCTCTGGTTATTTTATGTAACCAAATAATTATGCCACTTTGATTTTGTCTAAAAGGTATGAATGTTTTTACAGCTTTTTCAAAAGTATATTATGCCAAATTACCTACATAATCAAAAATACTGGCATTGTCACTTTATAAAAAGATCTTGGACACCTCATAGTTACATAAAATTGCTCTCATGGGTGAAAATATTTTTATCAAGAAAATAGCCTGTGTAATGTATTATATATAAAAGATCCCTTTTAGCTATCTTTTCAGCATTTGCACAGAAAGGTGTTTGAAAAAGTGTTCATCTATAAGAAAGGGATTGGCAGTCATTGGAAACTGTGGGGAGGGTGTTGGCAGGATTGGCAACAGTGGGAAACTGCCAGAGGTGGAGGAGGAAAGGGACACACCTCATCAACAAGGGTACCTGCATAATGAACGTTTGTATACCTAACCTGAATTGTACCCCACATCTTCAACATAAAAATTTCAAAATAAAAGGAGAAAGAAAAGGTATTCATTACATGTTGATGATGATTATTTCTTGACGGTAAAGATTTCAAGTGATTTTTTTTACTTTTATATTTAACACTTTTCTTATTGTCTTTCTAAATTAATTGTAAAGAACATGTCACAGTTTTTTAAGTAGTTTAAGAAAATATTTCTACCATATGAAGCCCAAAATTGAAATATATTGACAAGAGTTACATCAGTCATATAGTAGTAGCAGTAAGTACTTTGTAATTCTTGAATACTGTCCACATAAAAGCTGCAATGCATCTTAGTGTTAGTTATAATCAAACATTTAAATTTTCTCTGCTTTTTCCCTAACTACAAAATTTTAAAAGCCTGACTCAACTGTACTCAACAAAACAAAATAGTTGAATTAATGGAAACAATCTTTTATGAAGAAAAAATGTTTACATAAATGAAATAAATATCTCTTGACCTTTAATCCTTTAAATAATCTAACCAACTAACCTGCCATCTAGCCATTTGGCATTTTTATTTATTGTTAAAACATGATGTATTTTGTTTTGAGTTGGAGTATCACTCTGTCGCCCAGACTGGGGTGCAGTGGCATGCTCCCAGCCACCGCAACCTCGACTTGCTGGGCTCCAGCGATCCTTCTGCCTCAGCCTTCCAAGTAGCCGGAACTACAGGCACGCGCTACCATTCCCAGCTAATTTTTGATTTATTGTAGAGACAAGGTCTCGCCAAGTTGCCGGGGTGGGTCTTGATCCTGCAGGTTCAGGGAATCCACTCGCCTTGGCTTCCCAAAGTGTTAGGATTACAGGCTGAGCCACCGAGCCCAGCCCATTATGTATTTGGGAACAGTGCTATATACTGTTATCATCTGTCAAGAATTCCATTTGTATCAAATTATTTTGTTTCCAACCTCTTTTCACTCATTCTTGCCTGCCTGTAACATGTGCAATAGGAAGATAGTCTAGTGGCTAGATGATATCAACCTATTCAATAAGTTTTCTAAAACAATTGAATCAATTAAGCTTTTGACTGCCAGCTTATAATACTAAACTCTAATTAAATTTTGTAAAATACATTTTATTAAACTAAAGCAAAAGAGATGTCATTACAAGTATTTGGTGAAGTAGGCCACTCAAAAGATCAATAGGACAAGTCTAAAGGGTTACATAGACATGGTGTCTAGAACACAGGAATTCACAAGAAACAGGAAAACAGAAAATGCTGGGACACCTTGGTCAGCACGATGCTGACATTTCTGGTGAGATTAATAGTCTCTTAACATTTCCTCAATCACTCCCTCAAGACTTAAGGTTCCCAAAAAGATAGCATCCTATGGACCAACCTTAGATCATATGATTTCCCCTTGGTTACTGGTGTGAAAGACTAGCGACTGGAATCATCTGCCCATCATGAATACTCATGATAGAAATGGGACAATCTCCAAAATAAAATCAGGGCACAATAGAATGGCTGCTGGGCATGCCAAATATCCACTGTAACTGACTGCCTTTACTATTATGCCCTTTCCTTTGGCTCAGGTCATCACTCTTAGATTAGCCTTTTTCAAGCTGAAGAACACAACATACTGGTGAGTCATAACATCAATTTAATGGATCATAACCACCTATTTTTAAAAAATCAAATAGAACAGAAAATATCAGACACATTTCATATAGGATATTTGTGAAATTTTTCTTTATCTTAATAATGTCTGTGGAATATGTATATGTTTTTGTGTGGGGATGTATGTTTGAATGTAGTCATGATCCACGAAGGTTGAAAAATGTTTATACTGGTCCTTATTAGCAATTTTCACAGTCAACAACTATACACACTCCAAATTTATACCACAATCTGAGAAGGATAAATCCTCATAATCCACGGATATTTTGAGGTCTCCATGTTGAAACATTGTAAGTAGCTTATGCTGCAAAGTGATTTCATCACTTATAACATCACATACGATCATTAAACTTTATTTGATTAGAACAAATATTTTGGCCGGGCTCGGTGGCTCAGCCTGTAATCCCGAGCCTTTGGGAGGCTGAAGTGAGTGGATTGCCTGAGCCCGTGGGTTCAAGACCCACCTGGGCAGCAAGACCTCATCTCTACAATAAATCAAAAAATCAACCGGGGGTGGTAGTGCATGCCTGTAATTCCGGCTACTTGGAAGGCTGAGGCGGAAGGATCACCGGAGCCCAGCAGGTCGAGGCTGCGGTGGCCGGGAGTGGCCACTGCACTCCAGTCTGGGCGGCAGTGAGACTCCAACTCAAAAATAAATAAATAAATAAATAAATAAATTTTGCATGCGTTTATTTGATCACAAGTATTTACCATCTTGTCTAAAATCCTACCAGTGCCACAAGTGAGAAAATTCCCAGTGTGCAATTTTCTATCATGAATGTTTTTATATCATTGTAATTTCATTAGTTCACATTAAGTCAGTCAATTCTTGTTTCTTTCATAAAATTTTCTCCAATTACTGCAATCCACACTGATTGCTTTCCTTTTTCTGACCTCTTTTAACATTTAACTCTCCACAGTTCATCATGTAGTTGTAATACCTCACCCAAATAAGGCATACTTTGAAACTAGGTAGGGATAAAGACGTACAAATAGCCCAGAGAAATCACAAATACCATATACTATAACCAATGCATTTTATTCATTAAAAAATATCTAGAGTCTTATTCTTCCTGTTTTATATTTTATTATAATAAGCATACTATCTAGCACATGGGAGATAATAAATGTTGAGTGAGGAAATAAATTAAATAATAAATGAATAAATATAAATGAATTACATTTCTAAGTCCAAAGATGCTTAAAGAGAAACAAAATGCAAGAGTGGTGCAAAGGACTGAATTGTGTTACCTGCAAAATTTGTATGTTAAAGCCTTAACCCCAAACGTGACTAGTTGGAATAAGGAAATAATTAAGGTTAAATTAGATCATGAGAGTGGAGCCCTGATCCAACTAGAACAGTTTTCCTAATAATAAGAGACTCTAGAGCTTGCTCACTTGTTCTTGACCACTGGAAGGCAGCCATCTGCAAGTCTGAAGAGGGTTCTCACCCCAGAAACAACCCTGCCAAACTTTGATCTGGGACTTCCCAGCCTCCAGAACTGTGAGGGAACAAGGATCTGTTGTATAAGCCCCTAGGCTATGGTATTTTGTTATGGCAGACAAAGCTGAACTAACTAGGAACTGGGAAATTGGAGTTAGACAAGTGGGGAGATGTGGCAATATTGCAATAAGTCTCACACACACACACTCACACATACACAATATATGCATAAACACAAAGTTCAAAATAATGTTGGGCTATTTAAAGTAGGAGCAAACAGAAAAAAGCATCTCAACTGTATTATCCAAAGAACAAATGCTCATAATGAAGATCTTGAATCACTGAAAGAAACTGAAATGTGTTCAGTAAATTCTACTTACCAAAAATGGTGATTTTTTTTAAAATCTAAATAGCTAAAAGTGAAATGTTTTGTTACCTCTTATCAAGCTGAAAACAGTGTCTCCATACACATTTTCCTCAAAGGTTCTCAGGTTGAATTTTATTGCCATAATTTTATCAAATACACTTCACCTCTGTGATTGATTGTAGGCAATTTGAAGGCAGAAAATAGCTCTTATATTTATTATATTATTATAAGAGTGCTTATAAGGTGCTTCACAAATTGCTGAAAACAATGTCAGAAAATTGTGAGTCCCATATATTAAAAGTGAATAAATGGATAAACTTTTCATGAAATGATTGGATAAAATTTAAACATTATTGTTCATTTTATAAACTAATTTAGACAAAAATACCAATAGCAAATACAATTCTGTGATTGGCATAGTGTGGGGGACCTGCCCCTGCACGATCGGGGTCCTTGGTAGGTAAGACGTGAGACGCTGTCGGCGATTAAACTGAAGGGATAGATATAAAGAAAAAGAAAGGGGAGCAAGAGAAAGAGACTGGACTCCTGCTCAAGTGACCAGAAGCCATTTATTGGACGTTATCCCAGGGCTTTTATCCCCAAACTCTGCAAGGTCATCATCACAGGAAACAAAAGGTAGCATGTGCCTTTCACATGAACAGGTCCAGGTGCACAAAGGACACCCCCCCACTCTCAAGCAAATGTTTTTTAATACATAAGGAAGAACATAAGGAGGAACATGAGGAAGAACAACCACAAATTGTCTTTTTGTATTTTATGCTAGCTTAATGTTCCCCAAACCAGTTTCTGTACCCTTAATTGTATTACAACTACATCATCTTGAATTAACATCACTCAATGTCTAAACCCAAAACCACCATAGTGAATTATTAATTTCTACTATTCTGTACTAATTCAAACTAGTTATATTAAAACAATTGCTGCTATGGTTACACTCTCCTAGCACCAGCTGGCCTAATTCAAACTTCACTGGCCCCCCTGAATCAAACTGAACTAACCATACTTCTATAACAAAATGGTTACTTAAATTTTCTTAATCTATATAAACTATTTTCTAGAACCTATATCTATAAATTTCTAAAATCACATCAAGAGAACCTGTGACTTGCACTAAGGCTCCTCAATGTGACTCAAAATTAAACTTAAATTGTTTAAAAGCAAAAACCATAAACCATGGAAAATGGGAACAATAGACTCTCAAGTTAGCTGTGTTCGTTCCAGTTTCAGAGTCCTCTGTTAGAGCCAGCAGGAGCCCTTCCTGGATGCAGTACCAAAAAGGAGGAAGGGAATAGGGTCAACAGCTCTGGAATGCATCCTAGTGGTCTCAGGGTCCACGGCCCTCCCTGATCCCTAAAGCTCAGTGGGCTGCCATGGCCGGCTCCCAAGAGCATAGAGAATTTATGGCATTAAACATTTTATTTAAAAAAGTCTGTCTTGCTGAACCAAGATCTCTGCAGTAACTATGTACCTCTGTAAGGCGTGGACTCACTCAGAATGAAATCCTGGGATTTTGAGAGATTCAGATGCAAATTTCACCTATAAAGGACCCATCTGTCTTATTAACCATATTTTTGATGAAGAACAGAACTCTATTCCATAAACGGGTTGCATAATACCTACAGCACATTGTCAGGAAGAATTTATGAAAATTGCTTCCCTCATATAACTAATACACATCTATTTGAATTATGCATCAATTATACCTTTGTAAAGACCATTTACCATAGGTTTCAAAATAGACAAAGAGAAATCTATATGTGAATATAGAGAAGGCAATACATTTTCCTTTATGTTTGTATATATCAGAACTCCACAACGTTGACCTTTAAAAAATGTGACTTGCAACCCGGCTCGGTGGCTCAGCCTGTAATCCCGTGCCTTTGGGAGGCCGAGGTGAGTGGATTGCTTGAGCCCGCAGGTTCGAGACCCACCTGGGCAAGCGAGACTTCATCTCTACAATAAATAAATAAAAATTAGCCAGGCGAGTAGCGCGTGCCTGTAGTTCCAGCTACTTGGAAGGCTGAGGCGGAAGGATCACCGGAGCCCAGCAGGTCAAGGCTGCAGTGGCCGGAAGCGGCCACTGCACTCCAGCCTGGGCGACAGAGTGAGACTCCAACGCAAAAAAAAAAAAGAAAAGAAAAGAAAAGAAAAATGTGGCTTGCCAAACTCTGCTTCATTCTATGGTGATTATTTGATTTTATACAAAGATTTATTTGGCTAAGATTGGAAATGTTACTGAGAAATGCTGGGAATTGGACTTTTTTAGTTCCTCAAAGAGAAAAGATTTTAAGTCTTCGTCAAACTGTGAAAAACGTGTTCTAGCTTGATACACATCAACTTACATATAACGAGGAACAGAATTAAAATACATCTCAGTTTTTGTTTGTTTATCTTTTTGTAACACATGTATGTGCATGTTTCTAAGATAAATATATTTCAATCTATGCACTTTGAAAACACAGCAATCATGTCAAAGAATGCTGAACCTATAAAAAAAATTTTCAAATTTCCTTTCATATTACATCTGTTTAAATTAACTAACTGTAGTAGTTTCCAGAACCTTACAAGAAGTATAGATTTTAACAGTTGTTTTTTGTCAATCTGTCCCAGAAATAGTGTCAAGGGTTGAATAAGTAAATTATAGAGTAATGGATTTCAATCAATAGTTGTTGAAAAAAGTTACTGTGTAAACGGATTCTTTCAACATGTAGGGAGCACTCTTTCCTCTTAGCTGTCCTCAAAATAATATCAGATGTATACAGATGGAACTGCTAAAATTTACAAATAATATAAGGTACAGCTTCATAAAAATATATTAAATGGCTTCTGTTACTATTTCACTAATAAAAACCATAGCTATATTTTCCACAAGATCCTCTTACTGAGCATGAAGTCATGCAAAATGTTTTGCAGGGAAAATGAGAAATGCTAATCTAGTTACAGCAACAGTTCCCAAGAGGACAAGCAGCTAAAATTATGCAGTGGAGGGCAGTGAGAAAGAACCAGAATTGGCATATTTGCTGGCAATGTGACAGCCATTATTAAACCAGTTCTACTCCGTTTTACCTCAATAATCAAATCAGGAGGAAATATTAATTAACAGTTGAATCATTTTAAACTAAGCACTCCAGAGCATTAGTTACCTAGTGCTTTCAATCTTTGTCACAGCATGACAGACATAGAACATGATGCTATTTGTACAGCACAGAGAGACAAACAGATGAGATAATTGACTCCACAACTCCAGTCACTGTAGGCTGCCCCAGGGCTAAGGGGACAAACATCTCAGTCTATCCGTAAGAAGTTCCTAGACACACAAATTAGAAATTTCTGTAATAACTGAGAATGGAAATGTGTTCTATAACAATAGCCTAGCCTGACAAAAATGAGCTTCCACATGCCAAACAAAATTAAGAAACATTCACTAAACATTTCCTAGGTGCAAGGCTGTTTGTTTAATGACTGAACCAGCAGGCAGATTTGAATACCAGGCTAAATTCTAATATCATTCTGTAGGCAGCAAAGTGCAATGAAAGATTTGAACAAAGGATAATAACTTAAGAATAAAACCACAAGTTTAGAAAATTTTAATTTCATTTGAAAGATTGATGTTAGTAAGACGGTTCAGTCTCAAATTTGTTTTTTATTTGGGAATGAGTTGAACTAAGAAGTTTATTGAGTAATGCCTGTAATTATTTGCTAAAAAGTAAGAGAAAGAGAAAGAAATTAGATTGATTATGGTACTTCAGGGAGCTTAAGTTGGCAGAAAAATATCTAGAGGTCTGAAAAGAAGAAGCCAAAGAACCCAAAGAGTTAACAGTTGTGAGGAAGTAAGGAATTCCAGGACACAAAAGAAAAAGAAATGAAAATGCAAAAAATGTAATAAGGATCAGAACTATACAACTTTATGACTAATTAGATGTAGTTATGCACAGAAGCAGAAATAAAAATTTAAGATGTGTACAAGTTTCTGATCTAGAATATAGGACATGTCATATCATTAGAGTGAGTTTAAGAAAAAATGACAAGTTAGATTTCAGACATTTCAAGTTTAGGTGACAGGGCATTCAAGAGTTCACCAAATATGTTGATGTGGAACTTGAAAAAGAGGTGACATTTGAAACTATAAATATGAATTAGAGTTCCAAGAAAGTAAGGCGAAGTTTAGAAAGTCAAAGTACATGGTCCAAACTACAATATTGTTAAAACTGAAGAGTATATACAGGTTCAACCACATGCCCTGTAAAAATGTTGCTCCCACAAATCTCTTCCAACCAACTACAAATTATTTATTCAAACAGCATTCAGCAAATATTCAAATATGCCTAAAGTGGCAGGACTGGGACATACTATGGAAGACAAGGCAAGCTTGACCCTTGACCTCACAGAGCTTGTAACTACAGTGGGAGAGATGGACATTAAGCAAAATCACATGCAAATAAATACATAATTGCCAACTGGGAATAGATGCTGTGAATTCAAATTTTGAAATGTCATGAGAAATTCTTAATGCAAAGTCATAAAACTACTATGTACCAAACTCATGCTCTTAAAGTATTCAAGGAGTATAATCTAACATATTTATATTCAATGTTGGGCTTAATTCGCGACTTAATTTACATTCAAAATTTTCACTGAAAACACTTTTTTTATGAGAAGTTTACAATTCACATGAACAACATAACCAAGGCTGGGTCAGGTGTCCCTTTTAAGAGCACCATAACTATCTCATCTTTGTTCTCTCATAATACTTTATGGTTTTCTGCTCATAAGCTATCTCCCATCCTTAATTTTAAAATCCTTGAGAGTGTTAAAAGGGTTTTATATGTTAGTATATCTGTTATGCCTAGCATAATATTTGGCACATGGGAGGCACTGAAGAATGAATGACTGATTAAATGAATAAATGACCATCAGTAGGAAAACATTACTGGGAAAATCTCCATATTTTTATTTTCATCCCTCATCATCAATACCAAAAATGATTAAACATCTGCCATAGATTGGGCACTGAGCTGACTATTGAGTTATAAGAAAACACGAACTATAGTGACTTACTCTCAAAGAGCTTAAAATTTAAGGACACAGACAAATAATCCATACAGCATTTCATAGTTCTCAAACTGCCTTCACATACAACATCTGTTTTCCTCATCATAAGAATCTTGTGAGGGAAGAAGGGCAGATATTAACTCTATGATTCTGACAAAATGGCTGAGATGCATTTTGAGAGATAAAGTGCCTTGTCCAAAGTCATATTTAGTGGCCAGGCAGAGAGAGTACTAGAACTCAAGTAAGTGTTGAATTCAATTTGAGGTAAAGGAGTAGAAGATAAGTTTCAGAAATAGGTTAAGTATAGCTTAAATGCCAGCTAGACATTCAGACTTGCAATTTAACATCAATTCAGTCTCAAATATATTCTTTCATATGCCAAAAAAAGTTATGTATAAAATAAAAATTGAATCAGCACTAGTAATGTATTACACATTTAATCTAAGACTTAAGAATACTTTTTTTTTTTTTTTTTTTTGAGTTGGAGTCTCACTCTGTCACCCAGACTGGAGTGCAGTGGCCGCTTCCGGCCACCGTAGCCTCGACCTGCTGGGCTCTGGCGATCCTTCTGCCTCAGCCTTCCAAGTAGTCGGAATTACAGGAATGTGCCACCACGCCCGGCTGATTTTTTGATTTATTGTAGAGATGAGGTCTCGTTGCCCAGGCAGGTCTCGAACCCGCAGGCTCAGGCAAAACACTCACCTCAGCCTCCCAAAGGCGCGGGATTGCAGGCTGAGCCACCGAGCCCAGCAAGAATACTATTTTTAATTGCCTTTGTAAAAAATAAATAAAAATAAAAACAAATGGTTTATAGGGTCTAAGAGTCAATGTAAATATTTGCATATGCATTCTCCTGAATAATTAATGTGTATATTTTCCCTCTGTGCTATAAATATAAATAGTATTATTCTTGAAATAAGTAACAGTGATAGCTAATGATTCCTAGTAATGTAGTTAAAAGTTCTATTGTAAACTCATACATCAATCAAACATGTGGGCTAAGCGATGAAGCATTCAAGTTGCTCAAGTGTCTGGTGGTAGGTCCCTTTTATTGCCTCTAGCTCATAACCTTTGAAGAATCCCACCTCCTCTTCCCTCAACTGTTTATCCAGCATGCTTTCTGAGAGTTCACTGGACCAGTGATGCTGGATTACTGATTTAAGTAGAGCAGTTATAGTTTACCTCAAGAATTTGAACTTCAAGATGAAGAAACTGAGCCTAGAGCATATAATCATGTTCATGGAAGGGCTAAAGAAGAGTCCACAGACTTCCTTTGCTGAGGATCCAAGAGCTGCCCTGAACTTCCATTTCTAAAACTTTTTTGTTACATTGTATACTCCAGGGTCCTCTCAAAATATTTATTTAAAAAAATGAAAACCAATTCCATATATGGAATATATAAATCCTCATAAGTATATAAAACCCTTATATTTAAATTTTAACAAGACTAGGTAGAAAGGTTATCTCCTTTTGAAATTTATTCATTTATTAGGGAAAAGAAGGGAAAAGACCTCTCTAATCTCACAGAGTTGAAGTAGTTTGAACAGAAACAAATAATAGAATACATATATTGGGTAAGATTTTGGAGTTTTAAAAAAGCCAAATTTTTAATTTCATTACATTCTTACTATGACAATCTGTGAAATTAACAAAATTTTTTGGATAAATAGAAACATCCCTCACCTCAATTATCACCAACCTCAGTTAACAATGGGTATAATAGGACTATGCTTGGCTTTTGTATTAGGTTCCAAGTTTCACAACATGATAATTAAATGGTATTCCTAAGTAATCACTGCTGCTGAACCAAGAAGTTCAGTCTAAATACTGAGAGGATAATTCTACTCTCCTATAGTGGCTTTTCTTAAGCCTCTTATTTGCCACTTTTGCAGAAGTTACTTGTGTTAAAAAGACGTAACAGTGGTTGAGGCAAGGGTAGAAACGTTGGAAGATAGGCAAGTCTACCATAATCAATTTATAAGACTGTTCTAATTAAGATAACCATGTATTTCATTTCACATAGTGGCCTATCAGCTTTCTATTTCAGAATGAGAATAAATTATATTTATTAAGTAATACAGAGACCTCTGCAATATTGAGTAATTTATATTTTTGTTGATTTTAAAAATGATGTTTGATTTTTATTTTTTATAATAAATGTTACTGCGTATATTTGAGGTTTACAACATGGTGTTATGGAACACATAGAGACAGCAAAATGGTTACTCAAGTGAAGCACATTAACATGTCAATCATCTCAGATAGAGATAATTTTTTGTGACAAGAGCAGCAAATTGTATTAGGCATTTTTGTTAAATCAGTATATTTTAAACACTATTTTTCTAGCATGCTAATGTTTTAAGGTTTTTGTATTTGAGGAATGAAGTTCCTTTTTCTCTAGCTTTTTATGGTTTGTTTTTTTTTTTTCCTGCTTGGCTACCATCATCAATGATAACTTTCAATTAGTGTGTCCTTGAAGATTTCTCAGAGTACATTGGCCCCACTATTCATTGTTTGGCTCTAATGGTAGATTTACAATTGACAGCATCTTTCTAAAATAATCAGTTGAGAGAAAAGCCAAAAAAAAAAAAAAATTCTAACATTTGGGCAGTTTCATTGCTTAATCTAGAAAATCCAGTAACCAAAAAAATTTTAGTTAACAAAACACACACATGCTGAATAACTCAATTATAAAGGTAGCAGTGTGGAAATTTTAAATCTTCTTGTAAATGACTATTCCATAAAATTTAATATTAACCACAATAAGAATTTACCAAATATTTGAAATTAGTTTATGCTGAGATAAAATGGGCAATAGAAAAGTCTTACAAGTTGAAAAACAGATACTTAATTTCAGTATCTTCACTTCTCACAAAAATGTCTGCAAATGAAAGAGAAAAACATTCTTTCCTGCAAAATACCTTCTTTAAAATTGAACTTTATTCAAGGTGCTCTCTTGTTATTCCGTAGTTAATTGGTTTGCATGAAAATAATGTGCAAATGAAAGTAAGAGCTCTACAATTCATATGATAATACATAGTCTGACATGTTAGGCTAAGTATAAAAGTTAAAATTATTTTAGAGAAAATAATT
Source organism: Cephalopachus bancanus (assembly GCA_027257055.1). Classification (NCBI taxonomy): domain Eukaryota; kingdom Metazoa; phylum Chordata; class Mammalia; order Primates; family Tarsiidae; genus Cephalopachus; species Cephalopachus bancanus. Next base: position 5,226,440 of record JAPVLO010000024.1, on the reverse strand, counting down.
TATCTCATCTTTTAAATCGTCAAATCAATTGTCTTAGAAATCAAAACAGTATAAAAATTCTAATTCATCATTTTTACTCTCAATAGATTGTTTTTTTATGACTAAAAATAAAGTCAATTTGCATTCACATCTCATAAATCATTTTCACACAATATATATTGTCATTTATACAGCTTTAGCATAAATAACAGCTAAAGCACTGGTTAGGCAAATTAACTATTTTCTAGGGGAAGAAAAAGTCCAAATTCAATCTGTGGTTGAATTTAAATTAATCTTTAATCAGAATTTAGCCTCTGTGGCCCTATGCAATTTGAATTTAAGAAGTTAAGATAAAAAATATCCATCACCAACCTCAAAAATATAAACCATTGCAATCACTCACATTTATCCTCCTGAGCAAATGCTCAGATCCAATTTTTTAAAAATCTGTAAGAAAAAACTGAATAGAGTTCTGTCTGTCCTGGACTATTTATCTATATATGAGAGCTTTTCCAATAGAGGTAAGGCAGTAGTAGCATTTTGTCAATGCAGCAGCAAGACTACAAAGAGGCACTCACAGTCTTGACAGTCTTGTCTGTCAGGGAAAAAATGATATGGGAGACTAAAAAATATAAACAGACAATCTCATATTTTCTTTCCCAGTTCATCTCTACAAGTAGTGAGGTGTCTATAGTACACGAAGTTCAGGATCATGTCTTCCCTTTCTCTTCTTATACTCTTTGAAGTAGCTCTGCTTCTTCTGAAAAAAAGCTGGCCTTTGTGGGTCAGCCAGACTCCTCTCTCTAGGGGGCAAAAAGGAAGCTTCATTTGAAGCAAAGAAAGTATCAGCCACTCCACCTCCCCTCTGTCCCTCCCTGTATCCTGCTGGGGCACACAGGCACTAGCATGTTTGAACATAAGGTAGTCAAAGTGACTGTGAACAGGGAAGGAAAAAATCAAATTTCCTATCCAGCCCACTCAGAAATCCCAAGTTCATTCCAGCTACCAAAACAAAGAGGAAGCAGAAACCAAAAGGGTCTTAAGTTAGATATAAAATCTACCACTTTAGCTTCAGATAAGAAAAATTTAAGCTCAAAATTGTCAAGTTATGTATCCAACTTCTGTTTCCTCATTGCAGCTCCATTGGCACGATTGCCCAAATTTTATTTCTGTGACAGTGTTCTGCCATTTCCCACTGACAAAACTGCACAACTGCCACGTTTTCTTCTTCTTGGGGCTTTTGCTCCTGACATTATTTTCCTACCCCTGGCTCTTCCCATGGCTCCCTCTCAGTTCAGTTATTTCTTCTCAGAAACACCTTGCCTGACCACCCTAACTAAAATTACCATCCTTCTCTTTCCTAGCTTACATCTATTACAATCTAAAATAATCTTCTTTCTTTATTTGTATACTAAGTAATTGTCTCTCTTTTACAATAGAATGTAAGTCCCATGAGACAGATACCATATTTTTTCTTTACAAACTGTGTGGTATAGAGTCTGGCACATAGTAACTGCTTGGTACCACTTGTACCAAGCATCACTGTAAACTATGGCAAAAAATAAATAAACAAATGAGCCAAATTTACCCACCAGGAACCCATGATCTTAAGGGGAAAGCTACTACTTGAGTATATAATTTTTTTTTAAGGCAGGATTGGATAAAAATAAGTAAAAAATGAGACATGTATTTTATGAAGAAAGGGACAAAGCAAATAACTATAGCCAGAGGTTTCTTAGAAAAGAGCTTCTTTGAGCTAGGATATGACGTCGCTTTAACAGAGGTTTCAGGAGGAAAGAGCATTCCAGGAAAAAACATCTTGACCAAAACTATGGAGTAGATGGGTATTACATTTAGGAAGTATCTGCTACAGCATGGGAAATGGAGAGAACCAAGGACAAGAACAGAGTAATATAAGGACATTTCCAGTCCCTTGCTCCATCCTCCTCTCCAGTTCATCACTCCAGTTTCTACAGTTTCATCTCCTTCCACACCAGCCCAGACTTTGAGACATCACTTCAATACTTCTTTTCAAAGAACTTCACACTGGGTTTTCTACATCACCTGCCCTTCAAAGTCCTGATTTTAGTCCAACTATTTTATGTCCAATTCTTTTTATGCCTGATCCAACTCTTTTTATGTGTAGACTGACAACGCTTAGTCCCCAAGATCTGTGCCCCTATCTAGGTACTCAATGCTCCTTGGCAACATTTTTATACTCTTTATGGTAGTTACTAGAATGTTTCCTACGACCAAGTTAGCCACTACTTGTGCAATCCAGACATCCTTCATTGAATTCCTACTTCTGTGTGTCCTGCAACTGTCTTCACTGCCCTCTCAGCTCCCTTCTTCCTTCACATTGGCCATTACAGCACTCTCCTCACTGGATTACAGGCTCTCCCACTGGACTATGTGCTCTTCAAGGATTAGAATTTATGTCTAATAAATTATGTCTCAATTTTAACATTTGTCTCCCATTTATTTTTTTACATCTAGCACAATTCATGATACTTGTAGATACCGAATATATATGTTCTGTTTTAATGGGTAAATGAATGAATAATAGTATAATACATAATGACAGAATATGATGGGAGTAGTTGATATTTCAAGCTTACAGATTTCTATTTCTCAGTATTGGCAACTTATTTCAAAACTCACCATAATCAGATCTGTGTTCTAACATGAATTCTGGTGGTGTACTTCTGTCAACAGTTGATATGAAAGACAAACTACAGAAGAAAGAAACATGGCAAGGAAATGAGTTAGAAGGCCATTATAAATAGCCAAATGAGAATGACATGGGTTGTATTGTCATTAACAAAAAAAAATAGCAAAGAAGTTTATTTAAGTGGGAAAATGATGGACAAAAACAAAAATAAATATGTGAGACAAACTAAAATGCTTTGAACAACAAAATAAATAATCAGCGTGTAAATAGGCAACTTACTGAATGGGAAAATATATTCACAAATTATACATCTGACAAAGGACTAATATCCAGAATCTACAAAGAGCTCTACCAAATCAGGAAGAAAAAAATCAAATAATCCCATTTTAAAAATGGGCAAATGACATGAACAGACATTTCTCGAAAGAAGATACACAAATGGCCAACAAACATATGAGAAATGCTTAACATCACACATCACAGAGAAATGTAAGTTAAAGCCACAATGTGATACCACCTTACAATAGTCAGAATGGCCATTATTAAGAAATCAAAAAACAATAGATGCTGGCATGGATGCAGATAAAAGGGAACACTTATACACTGTTAGTGAGAGTGCAAATTAGTACAACCTCTATGGAAATCGGTATGAAGATTCCGAAGCAACTAAAAGTAGGTCTAACATTCAATCCAGCAATTCCTCTACTAGATACCCACGCAAAAGAAAAGAAGTCATTATACGAAGTCTGACAATTAAGTTCGTGAACTTATCCTAGGAAAAGTGCTATATACATCATTGCTGAATATCTCTACAGTCATCCTTTGAAGTAATTCTCTTGGGAAGCTATGCACTGATGCCAGTGCCTAGTCCACTCATCAAAGCAATTTTGAAACTCTTTTTCTGGAATGATCATCAGAGCTGTTATTACAAGAATGTTGGAATTTGAATTAGACCAATGAACAAACATTAAATTTCTTGGCAAACTTGGCAAAAGTGGAAGTGAAATCAGGTATATGTTAGTCCAAGTTTATGGGAATAATGCCATGAAGGAAATGTGCAAATGGATTAAACATTTTTCTGAGGGAAGAGAAAACGTCACTAATGAAGAGAGGTCAGGATGAACAGTAATGAGCAAAACTGATGAAAACATTGCAGAAGTTCATAAAATTGTGCATCAAAATCATTGGCTAACTGTGAGAAGCATAGCAGACCAAATAAGCATCAGTAGAGAAACAGTCAGGAAAATCTTAACTGAAAATCTTGGCATGAGGAAGTTGTGTGCAAAGGAGCTCTTGGATCATGACAAGGCACCAGCTCACACAGCACTGTCTGTGAGGGAAGTTTTAGCCAATAAACAAAAAATTGTATTGGAATGCACTCTCTACTCACCTGATCTGGACTCCAGAGACTTTTTTGTTTACCCAAAGATTAAGGAAATATTGAAAGGAAGACATTTTGATGGCATTCAGGACATCGAAGGTACTACAACAGCTCTGATGATAATTCCAGAAAAGGAGTTCCAAAATCGCTTTGGCAGGTGGATGAGGCACTGGCATCAGTGCATAGATTTCCAAGGGGAGTACTTTGAGGTGACTTAGTGATATTCAGCAATGAGGTATGTAGCACTTTTCTAGGATAAGTTTGCAAACTTAATTGTCCTCTTATAAAAAAGACACCTACACTTGAATGTTTATTGCAGCACAATTCACAGTTGCAAAGATGTTGGATCAACCTAATGCCTAACAACTTAGCAGTGGATAATAAAAACATGGTATATGTAAACCACAGAATACTATTTAATCATAAAAAGTAATGAAATAATGTCTTCTGCAGCAACTTGGATGGAATTAGAGACCATCATCCTAAGTGAATTAATGTTGGAGCAGAAAACCAAACATCACACATTCTCACTGATAAATGAGAGCTAAACAATTGATCTTCAAAGGCATATACCATGCAAAGAATGATATGATGGACTTGGAGACTCACAAGGGAGAAGGGGAGAAGAGGATGGGGGATGAAAAATTACCTAACAGGTATAATCTGCACAGGTGAGGGCGGTACGTACACTTAAAGCCCAGATTTCTCCATGTAACCAAAAACCACTTGCACTCCTAAAGCTATTGAAATAAGCATCTTTTTAAAATAAAAATCATAGAATTTTTAGAATTAGAAATCAGCTCATTTCCCCTCCCTCACCTTATTTCTACTGTTTGAAACTGGAATGAAGGGCAGATATTTCAATCCAGTACAATTAGCTCCAATTTCATTGTTATCTGCTTTGAAGATGACAGTTAATGTCATGGGAGAGATAGCACAGGGAGAGGCTATCCAATGAAAGTTTGTGTCACCCAGGTAACTAACGGTAGAAAAAGATTCAAACCTAAGCAGACTGTTTCTAGAATCTGCTCTTAATTATCATGCTATGTTGCTTCTGAAGACACAGGTCCTTTCCTAAGCAAACTTAGAAACCAAAATATGGGAGCACATGCATTAATTTAAATAAAATTAAGTCAGTGAAGTAACAAATGCTTCCAGCGTTAAGACTGAGACTTTGGAAGAACGTCTCTCTACAAGTCAAGAGCAAAACAGAAGAGTCAGGAAAGGAAACAAGGGAAATGGAACAGTCTAACTTTGAAAGTCTCTTGGTGGTAAAATTCTTGCTTTTCACACAGGATATCTGAGTTCAATTCCTCAACTCATCTGAATAATATTTTAGTACCTACTAAGTGCTGGGTACCATGCTGGGTCTTTGAAATTCTATCACAAAGATCAGTGATAGAATTGCAAAGATTCACACCACATTTACCATCAACCAGGAACCCAGATGAGCATCTTGCACATATTTATCTATATAGTTTTCATTGCCTTTGAGGTTGAGACACAGAGTGATTAAGTAACATGTCCAAAGTCACCCAGCTAGTTAAGGATGGGCAAGGATTCAAACCTAAGTAGTATGCTCTAGAATCTACTCTTAATTACTATGCAATGTTGCCTCTGAAGACATAGCTCCTGTTCTAAGAAAACCTAGAGTTTAAAATATAGACGCACATACATTAATTTGAATAAAATAAGTCAGTGAGATAATAACTTCTTGGAGTTTAAATGAGGGATTGCAGCATGGGAAATCAAAATTTTTTTAATTTTCTAGTTTTTGTGTTAGATTATTATGATTTTTTCTTATAATACTGATATTCTGTTTCTATGTAAGTAGTCAAGGAATTATTCACTGAGGTTTCATTGGCTCCACACCCCCCAAAGACTTTCCATGGTAAGAGCCAAGAGTCACATTTATAGTCAGTGAACAGTCAGTACAGAGCAGCTCCAGAACCCAAGATGTATACATATAAAAGCAAGGTGAGGACCAGGCAGGGTGGCTCATGTTTGTAGTCCCAGGTCTTTGGGAAGCTGAGGAGAGAGGACCACTTGAGGCTAGGAGTTCAAGAACTACCTTGGCACCATAATGACACCCTGTCTCTATCAAATAAAAAATAATAATAATTTGCAGGGTATGGTGGTTTGTTCCTGTAATCTTTGTAATCCCAGCTACTCATGAAGTTGAGGTGGAAGAATTGGTTGAGCCCAGGAATTCATGACCAGTCTAAGCAAAACAGCTAGGCCTGGTCCATAAAAAATAAAATAAAATAAATAAATGGGGAAGGAATCCTAAGAATCTGAAGAGTTAAACAGAAATGGAATAAAAAAACAAAGAAGAAGAGAATGCCAAGGACAAAAAATTAAATTTCCCTAGCTTATCACTTGACATATTTAGCACAATATATACTTCACTTTGCAGTTTTTTCAAAGGAGTACTAGGTATCTGAGCACTTTATTAGATATTGGCTGAACTTTTCTGTTATGTTGCCTTTACTCTAGAACAGTTAGGTGTAAGAAATAAGGTAGGAATTTTCCATAAGAGAAGATCTGACCAAAAATAGTCCATTCAATAGAATGTTCCCCTTTGGATTTGCTGTTAGCTGGGATTTGCAAATAAACAAAACTTCTGAGTACTTTATCATCTCTTCTCTGTTTGCACTATCTAAAAGGCATGTCCTTTGTATTATACTCTGAAAGAAGGAAACCAACATTATTTAATGCTCTGTATGTGACAATAATATTCAATGAAGCAATTTAAATGATTTAGTGAGATATAATTTCCTCTCGCAGAAATTGCATATTCTTAAAAATAATGTTATGATATTGCATACTTGTTTAAACATGGACATAGATATATGCTTAAACAAATTATCTTTGCTTTCACAGAGGAAAAGAGTAGTTTAACTACCAAAATACAAAAAGAACAAAATGATTTTTTTAATCAAGGAAAATTCATTGAAGCTTAAGTATGAATAGAAACCATTTACATTTTCAGGAAGATTATAAAAATCAATCTATCATTTTAGATTTAAATATTTGAAGTAATTACTATGCATTTAACACATACTAACACAATTCAATCTAGTTATGACATTACAAATCCAATATATATTCATAACATTTAAATTATATATACAAATATTCTGGATGAGAATCAGGTTCATCCAATTATTTATCACTGAAGTGCCTAGAATTCTAAGTAGCAACCCTGGTACAGGCATCATTGCAAATAGTATTTATCATGAATATATACACTCCATGATTCTTGCCATTTTTCTTGTGTTCATTTTGTACTAATTAAAAATGTATGTGCCGGGCTCAGTGGCTCAGCCTGTAATCCCGCGCTTTGGAAGGCTGAGGTGAGTGGATTGCCTGAGCCCGAGGGTTTGAGACCCGCCTGGGCAACTTGGTGAGACCTCATCTCTACAATAAATCAAAAAGTTAGCAGGGTGTGGTAGCGCGTGCCTGTAGTTCCAGCTACTTGGAAGGCTGAGATGGAAGGATCGCTGAAGCCCAGCAGGTTGAGGCTGTGGTGGCCGGGAGCGTCCACTGCACTCCAGACTGGGCAACAGAGTAAGACTCCAACTCAAAAAATAAAAATAAAAAAAGTGTGTGTCTCTCATTTTTTATGCTTAAAATGCATAAACCAAGTAAAATTAACCACCAATTAAATTTCAAATATATTATTTTTCAGAACTCAACATTTTAAATTCATAAACAAATCACAATATAAGAAAAATTACACTAAACTTTCAATTAAGTTTAAATGAACTTTCCATTAGGAACAAAAACATGTACAAATGGCTGTAAAACACAGAACTTCAAAGTATCTACTAGTACTAGATCTTGCATTCAAGACACATATATGTCATGTTCAGAACTAGGAGCTCCAGAGGTCAAAATCTCAAATGCCAACAGGTTCCAGGCAAACAGTAAAAGGGACAGGGGCAGGGGTCAGGCCAGGACCAAGCCAGGACTGTGGCAACCAGAGGAACCAGCTTTGACTAAAAAAAAGGTAGCTTTATACCAACTCACCAGCTGATAAAAGCAGACTCAATGTTGCTGGATCGCCTTTAAGAAAAAGGAAAATGAGCCGGGCTCGGTGGCTCAGCCTTAATCCCGCGCCTTTGGGAGGCTGAGGTGAGTGGATTGCCTAAGCCCACAGGTTCGAGACCCGCCTGGACAGCGAGACCTCATCTCTACAATAAATCAAAAAATCAGCCGGGCATGGTAGTGCGTGCCTGTAATTCTGGCTACTCGGAAGGCTGAGGCGGAAGGATCGCCGAAGCCCAGCAGGTCGAGGCTGCGGTGGCCGGGAGCGGCCACTGCACTCCAGTCTGGGTGACAGGGTGAGACTCCAACTCAAAAAAAAAAAAAAAAGAAAAAGGAAAATGTAGAATAGTTTATGAAATCACTTGATTATTTTTCTAGCTGAATAATGTTCAAGAAAAATCTTGGTCTCCAAAATTTCCCTGATCAATAAATTTAATCTGTAAACAAGTGTTACCTTCCATGTAATCACTATGTGATTTTACATGAATATGATTCCATATCAATCTATCTAAAATACTGTGTTCTACAAAGTATTAAAAATCATTTCCATAGGCCGGGTGCAGCAGCCCAACCTATAATCTCAGCATTGTGGGAGGCTGAAGCGAGAGGATTGCCTGAGCTCAGAGATTTGAGACAAGCCTGGGTAACTTGGTGAGATCTCTTCTCTACAATATCACAAAAATTAGCGAGGCATGGTGGCATGCGTCTATAGTTCCAGCTACTTGGAAGACTGAGGGAGAAGAATCACCTAAGCACAGCAGGTTAAAGCTGTAGTGGCCATGAGCGTGCCACTGCCCTCCAGCCTGGACGACAGAGTAAGACTCCAACTCAAAAAAAAAGAAAAAAGAAAAAAGAAATAATTTCCAAGATTCATCAAATACACAGAAACTTAGGTGTCACTCTTTAAATCTGGCAACTCAAAAAAATTTTTTAGAGTCTTAGAATAAAGGAAAATTCAAGGCTTGCCATATATGTCTAATGCTCTGTGTCTAAACAACTATTTGTCTAAAACAATATTTTAAAAAGTTCATCGAGGTAATGAATGTCAAAGCCCCATTTACATTGGTAAAGTGAAGTTACAGATCTTCATCCAAATGAAATGGTAAAGAGGAAAACATAAAATCCACTCATTTCACTTTCATATTATTCTGCATACTAAGTAAAAATCACAGAGCAAAACATCTGTAAATGACTTACTGAAATGGCATAATGTGTGTCTGTCAACATGTGAGCCAATCTAATGAACTATGCCAATCATTTCACACACCACCAAAGAAAATCTTGTGCTCTTAATTTATAAAAAGGGAAAGGAGAGCAAGCTATTTTAGCCTCTGTAGTGACCTATAAACAAAAAGGGCATTTATGACACAACGATAATATTTCACTCACTCCCTTAGCGATCTTCAGCATTCATAATACCTTCTAACATTTATTACTAAATTATTTCTGGGAAGTTTCGTATTCTAATATTCCATTCTGTTGAGCACATAGCAAACCACTTCATTTGGTTTGAGGTAAAAATAGGAGAACACACCATTTTCTAGGACATAGTGGTATGAGAAATTTGAGGGCACTCCATCAACTCTCTCCGAGGACATTATCTTCCAATACCTCTAACTCCATTCTTTTGGAGACTGGAGAAAGGCAATCACTAAAAATTGAGGGAAAAAAATTGCAATCTTAGCATATCCAGAATGAGTTTTCTAGTTTGGCAGCTTTTGTTTTGCTATTGAAACCTGGATTCTCAGTAAAAAGCTGAAATGGGAAGAATTCTATTTTTAACTATCTGTTTCATGTTTAAGTACTATTAAGACTAAGTGTGGATGCATACAAAGTAAGTAAATAATTTTCTAGGATAAATCCAACGTCCCTGGGTGAAGTGACAAGAGACAGTAGACAAACATAAGAGGAGCATGAAAGATTAATTCCATGAAAGGCAAGAATAGCAAGGGGTTTGGGAAGAAAAGTTGCAAAGCTGATTCGATTCCACAAAGAGGCTGAGGTGAAAACTGGGAAAGAGATTTTATACAAGATCACTCCTCAGGGAAGTAGAAGACTAGGTCATTTTTGAGAGTACAGGTGATAGGGTGCACACCTGACAGTGGTTTCCTTTTGATGCAATCATTTGTAGTCGCATCAATGTTTCACACTCTCTGCCCTTAGCCTTCCGCTCTATCTGTGCTTGTCTTCCTGACATAAGGTGACTTAGAAAGTTGCCTAGTAGAAAGATGTCAACTCTCCATCCCAACACCTCTTAATACTTCCATACCTGTAATTAGACCCCAACAAACTTCAGGAAGATCTCATCTAAGAGATCACATATATTTCAAAAGAATTGCAAGATGTTGTGAATATGTTTTTGCAGAAACCAAAGGAATGTGTTTGAGAAAAAATTCTATATGTCTTAGACCAGGGAGAATGGAAAATAACATTACATTAAGCTTGAGTTTCTTTTTTTTATTATTTAAAGATGCGGGATTCAATTCAGGATTAGGTACATAAGTGGTTGATGTTCAGGTGAAGTTTGGGCCTCTTTTTGACCCCACTTCACCTGGTTTGGAATCAGGTACCCTTATTGATGTTACGTTCCCCACCCCTCACCCTGTACTTCCTTCCCTGGCAGTGTCTCACTACTGCCAATCCCTTTCTTATAATATTACGATAAATTTTCAGGATCTGCTTATGAGTGAGAACATGTGGTACTCAGCTCTTTGTTTCTGTGATAGATCATTGAATATGATAGACTTGAAATCCACCCAAGTTGCTGCAGAGTCCATATGTTTGTCCTTCTTTATGGCTGTATAATATTCTATCATGTATATATATCACATTTGTTTATCCAGTCCATATTTGATGGGCAACACAGTTGGTTACATGTTGTTGCTATTGTGAATAGTGCTGCAATAAACATGAATGTGCAGTATCTTTTTGCAGAATGATTTGAGTTCCTTTGGGTATGTTCCCAAAAGAGGGATTGCTGGATCAAAACCTCAAAAGCCCATACCGTAAGAGATAAGATAGACAAGTGGGACTTTATCAAACTGACAAGCTACTGCAAAGTCAAAGAAACTATCAAGAGAGCAGGGAGACAGCCCACAGAATGGGAAAAAAAATATTGTCTATCCGACAAAGGCCTAATATCCAGGATCTACAAGGAACTCAAGTGTACCCAAAAGAAAAAAAAAACCAAGCAGCTCTATTAAAAAATGGACAAGTATGCTGTAATTCTGCTACTTGGAACTAGCAAGGATCCGGAAGCAGGCATGGGAATGCACTCAGTCTGGTGACAGAGTGAGACTCAACTCAAAAATGACAAAAGATAGATATACTTCTCAAAAGAAGACATATGAGCAACCAACAGATATATGAAAATATGCTCAGCGTCTCTAATCATCAAGGAAATGCAAATCAAAACCACACCAAGATACCACCTAACTCCAGTCAGGATGGCCATCATTAATAACTCAGAAAACAACAGATGCTGGAGAGGATATGGGAAAAAGAAAATGCTTCTACACTTTTGATTGGGGTGCAAATTAGTACAATCTCTGTGGAAAACGATGTGGTGATTTCTAAAAGACCTAAAAATTGACCTTCCATACAACCAAATTTGAGTTTCCTATACACTTAAAAATGTATTGACCACATAACCCAACAAGTCCATTTTCATGTATTTAGTCAAGAAAAATAAAAATATATACTCATAAAAACGTATAAATGAATATTCATATCAGCATTATTCAGAATATACAAAAGCTAGAAACAAGTCAAATGTCCATCAACTAGTGAATGGATACACAAGCTGTGGTATATCCACACAATGGAATATTACTCAACAATAAAAAGAAAAAATTAGACTAAGTAAAAGAAGCCTGGTCAATAATAATACATACTATATGATTCCATTTAAATAAAATTCTAGAACAGGCAAAATTGACCTATCATAATGGATTTCCAATCAATAGTTGCCTTGGGCAGGGAACTGGGGAGAATAATTTCAAATAGGCACAAAGGAAATAGTTGTATTCACAAAAGTCATTGATCCATAAACTTAATGTGGGTAAACTGCATTGTTTTTTAATTGTAATTCAATAGTTAATTTCTTTTTAAAAACTGAATTGCATTGAATTTATTGATATGGGTACACTTACCAGAAATTTTGAATTTAATTTGTTGGCTTAAGTAGCTAAGAAAAGTCTCTAAGAATTTTGGGGGTTGGTTAACTAAAAAATTAAAAATTGATCATGGCCTATGGTTAATGAAATAAAGATGCCAGAACTTCTTAACATAATTGGAAGGAAAATACAAAGGCTTAAGAAGTGGATTTATCAAATCCAGTCTTCACACTCAATCCCATTCCCCAAGAATGCTTAGAAGACTTTCCCTTATTGAGATGCCAAGAAATACAGCAGAGAAGTGATCACTAGCAAGTTCTGTGGTAGTGTGTGCCTTCTGCACACTGGGGATGATAATGGGAGATGTCACTGTTGAAATGGGCTCCCTGATATCGGTTGCAATAATAGGATCCCAAAGTGACAGGGGCCACTTGGAAGCATTGAACCATCAGAGAAAAAGTGGGTGTAATCACTGTAATGGATGGCGAGAAAAAATAGTAATCAGAATGACCTATCTGCAGACATCTTTTTATGGCTAATTGACCATGTTGCCCTTAGAAATAAAATAGGACCCCCACTAAAATATTATCTATATAATATTTAAACTTACATAACACAAGACAATTAAAAAACTGGTGGAAGAAAGCTGAAAAAAATTATGAAAACTGACTTCTCATTCAATTCCTAGACCTAAGTCAAACCCAGAGCTCCCTACCACAAGGAAGACCAAGTCCCCATGAGAATGGACCGTTGCAACATAACCATGAGGGGGAAAAGTGCTAGTCTTTTTTCAAATCTTCTTCCAAAAGAAGAAATGTGCACAGGAAATTAGTACTCAGACTTTTGAGAAATTAGCTGATTCTAACTCCCAGAGATCCAACGCAATAAAGAATCTGACTCCATTTTTTAATGTTTGCTAAAAACTTTGGAGCCCAAGCCAGGCTCGGTGGCTCAGCCTGTAATCCTGCGCCTTTGGGAGGCTGAGGTGAGTGGATTGCCTGAGCCCGTGGGTTCGAGACCCGCCTGGGCAACGAGACCTCATCTCTACAATAAATTTTAAAAAAAAATCAGCAGGGCGTGGTAGCACATGCCTGTAATTCCGGCTACTTGGAAGGCTGAGGTGGAAGGGTCACCGGAGCCCAGCAGGTCGAGGCTGAGGTGGCCGGGAGCGGCCACTGCATTCCAGTCTGGGCGACAGAGTGAGACTCCAACTCAAAAAATAAATAAATAAATATGGTCTATATACATAATGAAATACTCTTCAGCCTTTACCAAGGAGGAAATCCTACCATTTGTGTAAGCCAGGCACAGAAAGACAAATACTACATGATCTCACTTATATGTGGAAGCTGAAAAAGATGAACTCAGGAAAGCAAAGAGTAGACTGGAGGTTACCAGAGTCTGGAGGTGAGGGGTGGAAAGATGTTTGTTGAAGGATACAAATTTCAGTTAGATCAGAGGAATGAGTTCAAGAAATAGATTGTACAACATGGTTACTATAGTTAATAAAGATGTATTGTATACTTGAAAATTGCTAAGAAAGTAAATTTTAAGTGTTCTCACCACAAATAAATTATAATTATGTGTGGTTAAAAACCAGCCAGTCTCCTTTTCTTTTTCCCTCAAACCATTTTCAGGCAAGGGTTAGGAGGCCTGCCATGTTCTTCCCAGAGAACTTCATTATGTGAGTTATAAACCTTGTCATGTCCTCTTGATTTATATGCGGTATCATCAGCCTCAATATTCAAACCAAATTTTGAGTGGGAGATCTATTCTGTTTCTGTTTGGGTGTTTTTGGAGAAATCAAAACACCCAAATAGGATCACCAAAATAGGATCTTCTGGTAGTTGTGACAGATGGAACTTTGCTGTATATTTCTCTACAGATTGACTCATTAGTTATTTCCTCATTTTCTGGATATGTGACCGAAATAAACATACTCAATAACAATTTAAATCTCCATATTCATAGAATGGAATATATTATGATAGGCAGAGCCAAGGGGAAGCTCCTGGAACTTCCTCTCTCGAACAGTGTAGAAAACCAAACGCAATACTCTATTTCTAAGGAAGCTGGATGCATTAATGCCACCATCAAAGACTTGAACAGTAAAATGTGGTGATTTTTTTTATTGAATACCCACTTAAATTGCCTATTTGGCCTCTGCAGGTGGTGGATGGTCTTGGAAAATAAAACTCACTAGGTAGCATTGGCAGTTGCCTCTGTTTCTCCTGCTGGAATGTCTTCTTGGAGCAAATCAAAACAACCCTGGCATCCGATACATAGCTGTTGATTTTTCAAACTTTTTTTCTCTGTACTAATTTGAAAGTATGATTAAAGATAGCTTATTCTCATACAGAATGGACAAAGCTACACCAGCAGTCTCTCCTCGGCGAGCCATGTTAACTCTTCTGCTCTCTACCTAATTTAATCTGCAGAAATCTTAATGATCTTGGCAACCCACAGAAAATCTGGTCCATTACATTGATGGCATCATGCTGATTGGATCAGATAAGCAAAGTGGCAAGTTATCTCTGTAAGACACATGGATGCCATAAGATGGGAAATAAACCCATGAAAATTCAGTCTTGTTGCTGTGATGTTTCTAGGGGTCCAATAGTCTGAAGTATGTCGGAAAAACCTTTCAAAAGTTAAAGACCGGTTGTCTCACCTTACACTGATGGTAGCAAGGATCTGTAGTCTCTTTGATTTTAGAAATAACATGTAATATATTTGAGTGTGCTGCTCCAATCCATACATCAAGGAACCTGTAAGTCTGCTCAGTCTCAGTGAGGCTCAAAGAAAAGGAAGGCTTGGTGGAGGGTGTGGGCTGCTTTGCAAGCTGCTCTGCCACTTGGGCCATATGACTCCACAGATTTAATGGTGCTTGAGGTGGTGAATGAAAGTGGCACATGGAGTCTGGCAAGCCTAAAAAAAAGAATTATTGTACAAACACCGAGATTTTTGGAGTGAAGTTATATCCTATTCTGTACATAATTCCTCCTCTTCTGAGATGACTGCATGACTGTTACCCAGAGATGAATAATGTGACTGGTGACTGTTAGGAATCTGTAGCTCCCCCTTTTGGAGAGAGGATCACAGAGTCTTGTCCTCTGTTACTCTACTCTGTAGCCCTTGGGGAATGACTTGGTTTTATTTTATTTTGTCTTTATTTTAGAGTCGTGGGGCACATGTGAGAATTTGCTATGGATGTAAATTTCGTGTAGGTGTAGTTTGGGCTTCTAGCAAGCCCTCTCTCTCCCCAGTAGTAGACATGGTACCCAATGGGTGGTTGTGTGCCCCTTATTCCCCCTTCCTTCCTCCTTTAGCAGTGCCCAGTTGTTTGTCCCAACTTTGTGTTGCCATGCCCAGTATTTAGGGCATGCTAAGAGTGAGAAAATGCGGTATTCAGTGTTTTGTTTCAGTGATAGTTCACTTAAAATGATGGTCTCCAGCTGTAACCATGTTGCTGCAAAGGACGTGATTTTGTTCTTCTTTATGGCTGCATAGTATTCCACCATGTATTAGTACCATGTTTTCTTTAACCAGTCCATTTTCAATGGGCATCTGTGCTGGTTCTATATTTTTGCTATTGTGAATAATGCTGCAATAAAAATATTTGTGCAGGTGTCTTTTTGCAAACAACATTTCCCAGACTCCTTTGCCAGCTGATTTCCCATTAAGTCATCTCAACAGGAGGATATAAAAGGAAACTGTTACATCTGAAACTCATATATATCTGCATGATATCACTCAGGATTAAAAAAAAATTTCTGAATGCAGTTTTAATCCAAAGTTTAAGATCACAAAATTTACTTTTGGTGTTGGTCCCAAGACTGTACACTGGAAGACAATTTTTAATACTGTAGAGTAAGAAGACATTACATAAAAATTAAAGTGAGCATTAAGTATTTTAAATTCAGATATATTGTGCATTGCGCTGAGCATGCATGTACTGAAGTAAACTAGTATTATTGCATCTGCATACTTTAAGTGTAAATATTATTTGTCTCCCTAATACAAAACTTCAAAAGATTTGTAATAGTAATTAACTTCAGCCCAATTCCTTTGAGGAGCTACAAGAACCTATAGAAGACAAGAATATGTGCTAAGGAGACACACAGAAACACACACACATCGTGTTTTATAACTGAATTTAAAAGTATGATCTTGCATATTTTAAGTCACTCAAGGTACTAATGTTTCTGTGGGTGTCAAAGTCAGCAAGTTAACAAATAAATATGGCATTCTTCAGGAGGCTGATTACATATCTTCATGTGATTTATCATTCTGGCATGAGGGGTGTTGGAGTGGGGAGGATCTGAAACACAGGCTTGTAGGATCTTTGTCCCGCAGCTGGAATGAAGTTTGATGTTTGCCTTGTGGCGTGCAGGTGTCTGTACAACTTATTCAGTTTGGTCCCAAGAGCACTCTTGTGAAAAATAAAGGTTAGGAAAAGATATGAATAAACAGTGAAAATGAAAAGGAAGTTAATTATGCCAGGTGAAAGGCTACAGAATTCTATTTTAGCACCTTCAAAAATATGCCAACATTTATACAACAATCTCCTGGGGTTTATGAGAGATGTCAATTTTTAAGACACTCTACCTTTCTTTTTGTTTTGTTTTGTTTTGTTTCACTTTCAGCCATCTGTGGGTAATATGTGTAGAGAGAAGATGATCTGACAAAGTATGAAACACAACAAACTGTAAGACTTTGAGCCTTGTATAACAAAATATAAAAACAAAGATCAAAGTCACAAGGCACACTGAATGATTGTTTGGTTTTTTTAAAAGAACAGCCCAAAGCAAGGAAAAAAATTCCCCAACTTCTAAACAACCAAAGTATCAGCAAAACATAAACAAGAGCATGTTTATCTTATACCTACCACAGAATCTCCTGTGTCCCTTTCCTGTGTAAGCCTTTAGCCAGCTGGACAAAGTAAATGGGGCAGCCTGTTTCAATTTACTCCGAAGAAGAGATTATTTTGAAGTTCCGGTGGTACTTTTTATGAAGTCGAATCCAAGAAAATTAACGCACATGTGTAAATGTGTAAATCTACAAAAACTAGATATACAATATGATGAAAATGAATTCCATAAAACATACACCAAAAAAATACAAGCAATTTAAATCCTAATGCTGATAAAGGACTTTCAGTCTTCGTAGAAAGAAATTTCAATCTATGTAAAGACCCTTTTATAATGTGGCTGGGCTTTTTCTTTCATGAGTTAAACATGTACCAGGGATAGCATATATTATTTTTTCTGAGTGGGAAGGTAATATCCCCACTTAGCCAGATATGACAATGTGTCATTTTCCAGGTTTTTTTTACATTAATCCTTATTTTTATCTCACATTGTTAGATAAAATGTATGAATCTAGCTCAATAAAGCCTCTTTTCCATCAATTCTATATGGGTCCTTTAGATGTTGCCTTGGTATCCAGAGAAGTGTGCCCAAAGTGAATAATGGAGTACCTTTATCATATTAACCATAGTGCTCAATACAGTTTCATATTGATTAATTCAAAGAAAATTGAAAACATCTAATATGTTACTTAAGAACCGAGATGTACACTGAATTTAATATATTGTTTTTAAATTCTAGAATTGTTGTTGTATTTTTTGCTGACCATCAACAAAAGATACATTTGAAGCCCAACTTCATCTTTAACTCCAAATGTACTTTAAGAAGTATTTTGCCGGGCTCGGTGGCTCAGCCTGTAATCCCGCGCCTTTGGGAGGCTGAGGTGAGTGGATTGCCTGAGCCCGGGGTCGACCGCCTGGGAGTGAGACCTCATCTCTACAATAAATCAAAAAATTAGCCGGGCGTGGTAGCACATGCCTGTAATTCCGGCTACTCGGAAGGCTGAGGCGGAAGGATCGCCGGAGCCCAGCAGGTCAAGGCTGCAGTGGCCGGGAGCAGCCACTGCACTCCAGTCTGGGCGACAGAGTGACACTCCAACTCAAAAAAAAAAAAAAAAAGAAGTATTTTTTTCTTTCTTTTCCTTTCCATTTCAACTGCTATCTTTGCTGAACTTATATATCATTACAAGTCTCTCAATTTCAATAGATCTGCTCCTAACATCTATGGGGCCTGAACCAAGAATATCAAGAAATCCATATATTATTTGTCTAAATATTTTAAATGATTTTAATCAAACTAACAAACTCTTAGATACAATATAACAATATACACTGTCTTCCTACCTCGAAATATCTATTTAATAGTAAGCATAAAGGCCAAGTTTGAATTTAGAATGTTTGGATTCCTCAAAGTTCTACATCAGGACTTAATAGCACAGAAAGAGCTTGATCTTAGCCCTCATTCTACAACCTACTCTCTTTCTCCTCGCACTGTCATTTCCAACACACACCATAGATGTCCTGCGTGGACACTTCAGCCTGCATGTTCAAGTTTGGTCCCTTCGTGCATTGCTATCCATTGGCTGAGTTTGGGGCACAAGCATGTATTACAGGAAAACATGATCCATCCTTGGGAGGAAAGACCTGGGTTAAAGTCCTGGAAAGTGTGCTTGGGGCTATCTGAGCAGAGGATTCTGGGGCCCTAGTTACACAAGGGCTAGAGTGTAGTCTCTAGGTGGATGTAACCCTTTGCCCCATGGAAGGAACACAACTGGAGGACAACCCAACAGGGACTCTCATAAATACATGATCCAGGGCAGAGGCCTTCTTTGTCCTCAACTATTAGTGGTTTTGTATTTCCTGCCTGCTTTACCACCTTTAATTCACTCTACATGTAAATCCTATCCAAAATTATATTCATTATTGGTTCATGATTACATATTCACCTTCTCCTGAATTTCCTAACTTGGTAATAAAAGCATCATAACTCAAAAATTTGTTTAATGTAGAAACTTTAGGGGTCATCGTAGACTCTTCCTCCACCACTTATTTCCAATCCTCTTGATTTTTCAGCTGAAATACCTCTAACACCAGTAAACTCTTTTCTGTTCAAACTGCCATTGTCTTAGTTAGGTAATGCCCTCATTACAATGGCCTCTTAAATGGTCTTCCTGCACATATTATGTCCGAGTTCAATCCATTCCCTACTTTTTAAAGGCACATTTGTAATCAACTCACTGTTACCTTTAAAAAATTTTCATGCCCATACACTGCCATAAGACTAAAATTAGCATTGATTCAGCATAGACAATCTTTTTCGATGTGGCTCCAGCCTCATCAGCAGCCATTTCTCCCTAGGCCCATCTGCCTTTCCTTTTGGCCACCGTGGACCACTCTTCATTCTCAGAATAATCCCGGCCTTTTCATTTTTCATTCTTTGCTCATGCTATTTCATCTGACTGGGACGTCTCTCTCCAGTTCTAATGTGTATGAACTCTAAATCCAGCTCAAATATCTCCACCTCCCCACAGGCGTCTTTGAGCCTCAGACAAATTTAATAATTAATTCTTCCCTCATCTGTTTCCTGATTGAATTTTATGCCTAAATTTCTTACAGCATTCATCAAATTAGCATAATTCATATTAAGCTTAACTGAATGACAGAAGTGATTGTTGAATTTATATTAATTCTCTTAGTTTGGGTTTCCCTAGAAACATACCCTGAGGATTTTTGTGCAAATTTCATTTAAGAACTGCAGATATGGAGTAGGGATGTGAGACAAGAAAGTGAAGATAGTCAGTGAAGTTTACTTCATCAAGCCAGATAATGCTGTGGCAACTAGAGCTTAGGACATACACCTTTCACAGGACAAGGCAGCTGAGATAACACTAACTCCCAATACTAGTGGCTAAAGGCTGCTCCCAGGGGGTGTTCATTCTCCTGCTCTTCTGACTAGCTTTGCATGACTTTCCTCTTTTAGAGAAAACTCTCAAGCTACAAAAATGCAAATATCTAAAAGTTATGGCGATCACATCGTGTTGAGGCCCTTATCAGATACTCAGAGCCCAGATCTAGAATCCTATTGTCTCTGCAGTCTTGTAGGCAATACACATGGAATGACCATCTGGTTCCTCCAATTTGTTCCTTAATCTCTAATCAATCACTGTAAAAGTTCTACTGTATTTAAGCCCCATAGCACTAAGAGGTAGCTATTGTTACTGTCATTTTACAGAAGAAACTGGTGCTCAGATAATTTAATTCATAGATTTAAGTCAAAGAATTTAGGCTATATAGAGTTAAGAAGATCCAAAAAGGCATTTGAATCCAGATACTCTAAAGAAAATTCAAACACTTAATAAAGAAGATCTCCAAAGAACTAACCAGGCTATTTATATTTAATTTTAGAGTCAAAATGTTGGTTAAACTGGATATATTTTGTCCTTTCTGTGCCTAACTTTAAAAGTTTTACAGCTGGGCTCGGTGGCTCAGCCTATAATCCCGTGCTTTGGGAAGCTGATGTGAGTGGATTGCCTGAGCCCGCGGGTTCGAGACCCACCTGGGCAACTTGGCAAGACCTCACCTCTACAATAAATCAAAAATTGGCCGGGCATGGTAGCACGTATCTGTAGTTCTGGCTACTTGGAAGGCTGAGGTGGAAGGGTCGCCGGAGCCCAGCAAGTCGAGGCTGCAGTGGCCAGGAGCAGCCACTGCACTCCAGTCTGGGCGACAGAGTGACACTCCAACTCAAAAAAAAAAAAAAAAGTTTTGCATTTGATCCAAATTTTTAAAATCTAAATAAGAGCATTAATTATTTGTTAATGAGTAACTATAAGAATAATTAGTAAAAAAAATACATTGCTTATTATTTTCAAAAATTAAAGATAAAAAATTATAGTGCCAAACTAGTAAGCAAATATACTAAATTTTTTATAAAATACTATAAACATGTTCTAAGTGCCTAAATATATATTATTTTATATATTAATGGACATTTAACTCTAAAAACAGTTACTCAGTTGGTGTTTAATATATTTTTTAAAACATATTTTTATTTTAAAATTGTGGGGTACAGTTAAGGGTTAGGTATACAAATATGCATCATTCAGGCACCCTTGTTGATAAGGGGTATCTCCCCGTCCCTAGACAAATATTGACTACCATTGATCCCACCTCCCTTCCCTTCCCCACCCCCCCCACAGTTTTCCGCCACTGTTGACCCTTTTCTTATAGTATTTCGATAGATGTTCAAGGTCCACTATATGAGTGAGAACATGTGATACTCAGATCTTTGTTTCTGTGAGAGATCACTCAGTATTATAGACTCTAGTTCCATCCAGGTTGCTGCGAAATTCATGATTTTGTTCTTTTTTATGGCTACATAGTATTCCATTGTGTATATGTACCACAATTTTTAATCCAGTGGTTGGTTCCAGGTTCTTGCCATTGTGAACAATGCTGCAATAAACATACACCTGCATGTATCTTTTTTATAGAGTGATTTGAGTTCTTCAGGGCATATTCCCAGTAGGGGGATTGTGGGGTCATATGGGAGGTCAATATTTAGAGCTTTTAAGAATCGCCACACTGCTTTCCACAGAGGTAGCACTAGTTTACACTCCCACTGACAGTGTAGCAGTGTTCCCTTTTCACCACATCCTCTCCAGCATTGGTTATTTTTTGAGTTATTGATAATTGCCATTCTGACTAGAGTTAGGTGTTATCTCAGTGTAGTTTTAATTTGCATCTCCTTGATGATTA
Source organism: Cephalopachus bancanus (assembly GCA_027257055.1). Taxonomy (NCBI): domain Eukaryota; kingdom Metazoa; phylum Chordata; class Mammalia; order Primates; family Tarsiidae; genus Cephalopachus; species Cephalopachus bancanus. The sequence goes on along the minus strand of JAPVLO010000024.1, from coordinate 5,204,619 downwards.
GTGAGGTTGAACATTTTTCTTCATGTATCTGTTGGCCGCTTGGATGTCTTCTTTTGAGAAGTGTCTGTTCATATCTTTTGTCCACTTTGTAATGGGGTTGCTTGTTGTTTTTTTTTTTTTTTTCAGCATGTTTGAGTTCCTTGTAGATCCAAGATGTTTTGTCAGACCTGGAGTTGGCAAATACTTTTTCCCAGTCTGTAGGCTGTCTCCCTGCTCTCTTGATGGTTTCTTTGGCTTTGCAGAAGCTTGTCAGTTTAATGAGGTCCACTTGTCTATCTTATTTCTTATGGCCCGTGCGTTTCAGGTTTTGTTCAGGAATTGGATGCCAGTTCCAATTTCCATAAGGGTGTGTCCTGCATTTTCTAAGGGTCTTATGGTTTGAGGTTTTACATTTAGGTCTCTGATCCATTTGGAGTTAATTTTTGTGTATGGGGATAGATAGGGATCTTGTCTGAACTATTTTCTGCATGTGGTCAGCCAGTGTTCACAGCACCATTTACTGAATAGGTTCTCCTCTCCCCAGTGGTAGGTGGTGGAGGCTTTGTCGAAGATGAGTTGGTTGAAAAATTGAGGTTTTCCAACATCGTGCTGAATTGACAAGAATGGTAGAGCAGGTGCCTAGTGCAGCAAGAGCCTGACCTGAGATCTTCATAGAACTAGAAATCTCCTATGCCCTGCTTAGATGGTGTCTAGGTGTATATACAGGAGACACAAAGGCAGCAAAGGTCCAAAAACTGTCCAAGAATGAAGTTCTCATGATAAACATAGAACCCATGTCTCTAGGACAAAGAGTCAATGTAACCAAAGTTGATTTGGATAAAATAGATATCACTAATCCTGTGTGCACAGAAGTAAGATTTAAAAAACTGCCCTTGGCCCGAGTTGAGAAACACTGGCATTTAATTGATAGGGGTCAGATAAGAAGAGGAGTGACCATCAGGCAAGTAGTAGAAGATGACCGAAGAATCACAGTTAAGTAATAAATTTGCATGAAGTCAGAATGGCCCTCAGCAACCTGGGAGTATATTTTCAAAGCTAGAAAAGGGAATAAATTTCACAGCTCATAACCTTAGTAAAAGCTGTCAAGTTATTCTCATTTTTTTGTGATGCAAATTTAACTTCTATTACTTGAATAGTAAGGTCCACAACAAATGTCAAAATTGATGTATTGATGAATTTAATCTACTTTAGCAGATATTGATCATTGCTAAAGATTTTCAGAGTTGTACATCAATGCAGCTTTAAAGTGAAATTGGTTGCTACAACTAGCCTTTGCTGTATCACATATAACACTGGACCTGCTTGAAATAAAGCTTTTTTGTATTCAAAAAAATAAATATTAGCTTAATGATATAAAATAATTTTAACTATTTTACTGAAAATCTCAGTAGAAAATTAATGTCAATCATTTTTGATTTAAAATAATATAAAGAAATTAATATTGTGGCTCCAAATGAATCTTGGGTAAAAATGTAACATAAATTATCTTTAAAATTTTTTAAAGAAAAATTTAAGATGTAATCAGTAATTATCTTAGTTCAACAATTACTCATAGATGATTATTTATAATCTATAATTTATTTTGAGTCATTTTTTTCTTCACCAACTTTAATAAAGCCTTAATTTCTGGAAAAAAAAAAGACAAAACCTAACTTGCTGACAGATCACAGAATATTAAAACAAAAGCTCTAGGTGTTTAGAAATATCTAGAAAAGGTCCATTTGTGTTACCTTTCAAGAGAGGAAAGCATAATTATTCATTGTATATTTCATGCATGGGATTTTTCATCAGAGTTCTGACATGTTTAATGATTTATCTTTATATGAATAAGTAAAGGAGAAAGAAAAGGAAATGGAGGGAGAAAATAAAGAAGGGAGGGAGGAAGGGTAGAGGAAGGGAGGGAGGGAAGGAAGGAAGGGGCAAATAAAAAAAGTTAATGATAAACTTATCACTTAATTGTATTTTTAAGGACATTTTCCTTTTTACAGCCTATATAAGCTGTGACACACTCTGAAACATTCATAAAATTCCTTCCCTCTCATTTGTATTCTGCATTTGTAAATGCTGCCTCAAGTAAAATAAGCAATTGAGTACAATATTTGCAAACTTTTATAAATACTGTTTTAATTACTCTGCACTCCTGAATCCTTCTGTTTGGGTTCAAGACTGATGTCAAACACTATGAGTGTGTTTATTGCTTTGGAGTGGGATGGGACACTTATATGGCATATCTGTATATTTTAGAAAGCTACTCTATGTAACTCAAACACATGCACACAGGATTATAGGTAACTTCATTGTTACATCAGATGAACACAAAATGATCATCAGCTCCAGTAAGTCTAACACTTACAAAATTGCAACTTAAATGAAAAATGATACTTTACAATTCCAATTGGCTCCTGAATTCACTTTATTCCCACCATGATAATCAACCCAAGAGAAACGTTGGCAATATAATTCAATCTTTCAAGAAGGAGAATTCTTAAAAGGCTATGAGTCAACATTAACTGGTTTTAGTTCTCACCTTGATTTTATTAATTTGTTTATTAATTTATTAACATAGTCAATAAATGTTTACTAAGTGTCTTCTAGTGGCAGCCCTTTGGCTGTACACTGATAACATGAGATGCAGTAATAAATAAGTACCTACATTTAAGGAGTTGCCAGCTGGTGAGTTTATCCTACTTTCCCTTAAAGGTGATATCCTATCTAATCTGGAAAGACCTAGTGTACAGCACAAAGTTCTATAAGCACATCCTCTTTTAAAACTTTAATCGAGTTCTTCCTATTAGAACTTAAAACTCATGCCAATTCACATAATTTTTACCTCATTCCATGCCAGCCACCCGCACCCATATTACCTCAACCCCAAAACAATTTCACTTCTGGAATCATACATTTAATTCTCTTTTTCTGCTTTCATTGTAAGTGTCATTTCACATCATTACAATCCTTCATTCCCCCAAACTCTCTATTTTATTTTCAAACTGTCAATCTGCTTTTTTCACTTTTTTATTTTAAAGATGTGGAATGCAGTTCAGGATTAGGTATACAAGTGGTCATTGTACAGGTAAAGTTTGGGCCTCCCTTTGGTTCCGACTCCACCTGGTTTGAGATCAGGTACCCTTATTGATATTATGTGCCCCTCAACTTCACTGGCAGTTTCCAGCTACTGTCAATCCCTTTCTTACAGCATTGTGATACATGTTTAGGGTCCACTTATGAGTGAGAACATGTGCTACTCAGTTCTTTGTTTCTGTGATAGATCACTGAGTATAATAGACCCTAAATCCATTGAAGTTGTTGCAAAGTCCATAATTTTGTCTTTCTTTATGGCTATGTAATATCCTATCACATATATGTACCACTTCTTAAATCCTTTTTAGTTTGTTTAATTTTATCCAGTCCAGTTTTGATGGTCAGCATGGTTAGTTCCATGTTTTTGCTATTGCAAATAGTGCTGCAACTGCATATCTGACAATGGCCTAATATCCAGGATCTACAAGAAACTCAAATATGCCAAAGGGAAAAAACAAACAGCCACATTAAAAAGTGGGCAAAAGACATGAATAGATACTTTCTTTACTAAACAGCCGGTAGTCTATGATCCATCACGTCACATTACTACCTTCTGCTCCACCTGGATCCTGATTAAATTCAAAAGTTTGTGTTCTCATTCCTGTAGCCAGTCAGTCTCCCTGGTACTGCAGAACAAATCACGCACACCTGTTCATTTCTTTCAGTGTCTTCAAAGTCATCTGGGTCATCAACCAGGGAAAACAAACCATTAATGTCCGGGCATCAGAGACATCTCTCACTTCCCTGTAATTATTTTAGATTGCATATGAATGTGTCTGAGTCCTGTAATGCAAGGTGCTCACTGCTTACCACCTTAACACACTTTTAAAAAAATACCCAGTGCTGAAGTCACTTATACTCTAAAAGCCCTTTCTTTTCTCCACTGGGTTATATGTCCCTCTTCTGTGTCTCCATGGCTTCCTACTTAATACTCTTCTGCAATTGTTTTTTCTTGTTCTAGTCATCTTGCTAATTAGTTGTTTAAGTCCCAGATAATATCTTTTGTTTGTAAACACACAAACCTAGCACTGTGCATTACACATAATAGGCATTTAATTTAGTTGAGTAAGTGTATTTTAAAATATTCACTATATTTCTTCTTGTTTCCTACCTCTTTTAAAATTTTTCTTACGATATGAGATTGCAATAAAACAGCTCTCTTTTTCTTTTTGCTCCTTAAAACAACTCCTAAGAAAATAACACATTTTCTGTTGGTTTTTTATCATAGATTGAAATCTAGCTTTTAGTTTGATTAATTTAAATATTCTGATTTGACAAATTTTGAAATAATATTTCCAACATGACTATAAATATTATATAGAGAGAGAAAAAGGGGGACTAGCTACTCATCTAATTGGTAATAGTGGTGATTTCCAGGGAGTAGGATTGGAAGAAGTTAATTTTCTATGTTATATTTATTCTACTTGTATTTTATAAAATGAACATGTATTCTTTTTATTTAAATTTTTGTGAGTACTTTTATATTTAAAAAGAAGAAATTTTAATAAAAAGCAGAACTTTCATTTGTAAAGAACAAAAGTTTTTCAGAAAATTTCACCAAAACATTATGAATCTAATGAGATTCTCCTTCGTTAAATAAGCAATTAAACTTTCTCAGAGAGGGTCCATGATGAATCCACTATATGTCAATTCTGTGAAAATGCTATCAGTTCCAAATGCACTTATTAAATATCTAAATAGTTTGCCTTTTTTGTCCTGTTGCTCACACACACTAACATTTAAATGATAACTTCAAAATTAACATACTATAGTACACTTTATTTGGGGTTATTTAAAAATTGTTAGTGAAAGAACTCCTGAGAGACATTTCTTTCCCAGCAATTTTCAAAGCACTTATTTTAAAAATCCAAACAGTGGTTTAGGATTCCAAATTAGCAACAATGTGTGTTTAGACTGAAAAATTAAAACACGTTTCAAAACAAATATTTCAAAATCAATTTCTTTCATGTTTACTCATCAATTCTTTGGTTCCAGGCTCTATGTTTTCCCTGAAGCAGTTGACAGTTTTGCTTTTGGTATTAAATAACATAGGATTAGTCTGCCTGAGGGACCATCTGTTGTTCTATGCCCTTGTCATGATGATTCTGAGGACTTCAGAGCTGCATTCTGAAGTTTCTCATTAAGAGGAGAAGAAGGGCACTCTCTATCATGAGCCTAAGTCTCAGAAATGTCCATTTCATATACATCAGAATATATCTGTGACATGTGTCAAGCAAGACAAGATGTTTTTGTTTCATTATAGGTGAATATTACTTGATGCTGTAGCAGATGGGAAGGTAAGTTTTTGTTTGTTTGGATTTTTTATTTCATTAGGCTGTGCCTTACAATGTTGATGTGTTATTTAACACTTTCAGGAATTTTCTCTGCTTTACGAGTTACTGCTGATATTCCTGTTGAGCTACAAGTAAAAACAATATGCAAGTTTAAAAAAAGATTTATTATTTGTAATGAGTTTAGGCCATCAATACTTATGGTTTTTCAAAGTTCAAAGAGAAGTAGGCTTTCTTTCAACCCAGCTTCACAAATCCTTTATCAAAATCTTAGAAAGCTTAAATTAAAATGAATTAAGTACGCAATCAGGCTACTCACAAATAAGGGGAAACAAATTTGTGTTGATTCACTACCTAAAGATTAAGAATCCCGCCCCCCAAAAAGAATACCTTTCCAACAGTCATGTGTTTTGTACTAAATTGCAAAAGGATTCAATAGCATGTATTGCAGAAAGGAATGTGTTGGGAAATTATTCCTGAGTCTACCCTAGAATTTCTTCTCCTTTAAGAGAAAAATCACATTAAATTGGCTTAATTACCAGTACTTACTTTGTTTTTATATCTATTTTGTGGTATATGTAATTATTTCATTGATTTAAAATATAAACCAGTTAGTAGATTTATTTATTAGACTCTCGGATATCTATGGTGCATAAGGCAAAACTCATGGGCCATGGGGGTTTAGAAACATAAGATGATCTAAAAACCTCTCAGAGAATATATTCAAGAGTTAAGAATTGCCTTCTGAAATGCAAAAGAAGACCCAATATGAAAAATATAAATATAGGCATCTCCAGAAGTACCAAACTTTAAAAATTCCCTGTAAACACATTTACAGATGAGACCACAATGACCCCACATTTCCAGTGAAAAACCAAGGCTGTCTCCAGGTTTCAATTGTGATAACAAATATGCCTTTCAACTCCAATTTAGGTCAATAGACAAATGAAAAGAGAGAATTAAGCAGCTAACAATTTTACTAACATACGTCAGAGATAATTGTTGTCTTGTTAAAACAGGAGAGCTTCAAATCTAGAGAAAGACAAGAAGATGAAGAGTTTCATGTTCTTTATATCTAAAAGATACAGACCTTGTTTGCGACTACCAAAAACAAAAAAAACTGTTCAACTACTAGATATTTGACACCATGATAAATCACGTTTTCAAGACTTTCCCCAAGCTGAACGGAAATACCCTCCAAAACCACTGCAAAATTTTTCCTCCCATTTCATAGAGAATCCTTTGGGTTACTAATTTTGTTTTCCAATTACCTCCACACCTAGGAAGTGATGCCCCACATAAAAAAACCTAAGTATATTCTCATAGCAAATAAGTTAACCCTAGAAATTATGAAACCTTCTCTGATAGATTCAGGTAACAAGCATTGACTGATTCAACAATGCCCATTCAATAATTTGAAATCTTACATCATGAAAGGTAGTCTAAAGCCCCCACCTCCACCTAGGAGCTGTGTGTGCATACCATCTCTCAATGTCATTGTGAAGCCAAAAGCCATCAAGACAGGGATTGGCCCCAGAAAACTCAAAGCCTGGTAGAGGAGGTAAGTGTGTATAATTAATTGTATTGTAACACAGAATGATTAGGTTATCATGATATTCAAGCACACTGAAAGCACTGAGAGAGAGAGAGAGTACATTGTACTAAAAGAGTAAGAGAAGTTTAATAAAAGAGCCAGTCAGCCAAAAAATGATTTCCAGGCACTGTGCTATGGAACTGGAATTTGAATTTTGACAGAGTGGAAGGAAAGGAAATACCAAGCTAAAATACAAAGAATACCATGGGTAAAATGTAATTAATTCAGAGAGTCTAAATTTGACCAATTTTATAATATATAACAGAAAAGAAGAGGCTATAAAGGTAAGTTGTTTTAAATTTTAGTTCAGACTTGGTTTTCTTAGTATACTAAGCTAAAGAGGGTGGATTTTACTTTATGAGCACCTGAAAGGACTATCTCTGAACAGGGATACTATTTGCTGGGTCTTATCTATGCTTGCAGAAGATCATGTTGGAAGTCAGTAAAAACAGATTTGGTATGAAAGACGTGGTAGAGTCAGTGGAGAAGCTGTTGTGATAGTTAAGAGTCAATAAGGACTTTGACTAGCAGGATGCAAATACAATTAATTATACATATTTAACTCCTTTACCAGGCTTTGAGCTCCTTGGAGCTGAACTCTATCTTGATGACTTTTGGTTTCACAGTAGTATTAAAAGATGGTGTTTAAACACAGCTTCTGGGATGAGGAGGTGCCTTTTGAGTTACTTTTTATAATGTAAGAGATTTCAAATTCAGGACATTGTGGTTTTTTTTTTTCTCATGGATATTGTTACCTGAACCTATTAGAGAAGGTTTTATAAATTCCAGGGAGAACTTATTTTTTGTAAGGATATACTTAAGTCCTTTATCTGGGGCATCAACTTCTGATGTACAAGAAATTGGAAAACAAAGTAGTAACCTCAAGACATAGGCAATTATCAAAAGTTAATTGTAACTCAATTGTTTTATTGATGTGCCTGTGCAGTCAAATCCTTTTAACTTAATTTTTTTTTTTTTTTTTGAGTCAGAGTTTCATTTTGTCACCCAGGCTGTACATGTACAGGCTGTAGTGCAGTGGTATGATCATGGCTCATCACAGCCTCAAATTCCTGTTCTCAAGCGACCCTTCCACCTCAGCCTCCTGAGTAGCTGAGACTATAGGTGGGTGCCACTACACCCAGCTAACTTTTTAATTTTTTTTTTTTTTGAGACAAGATCTTACCATGATGTCACTGTTATGTCTAATTTTGGGTTTTAAGCAATCCTCTCATCTTGGCCTCCCAAAGTGCTGAGATTACAGACATAAGCCACCATATCCAGCTTCAAATTTCATATTAAATTATAATCTTTGATTACAAAGAACTAGAAGATAGTATCAATCAAAACTAAAGTAATTTGGCAATGTATGTTTATAATACATTTATTGTGAGCCTCAGAAATAAAAGAAAACCTGCCATTGTGTGTACAATTATGTAACAGATTAGTAATTTTGCCTATCTTAAAAGGATGTAACTTTAATCAAATTGACTTGATTCTCTCTCAACTGAGAAAGTTATTGGAATTAAAATACCTAGTCATTAAGAACTGATAAATACAAAAAGCTAAATGTTATTGATACAAAGATGACGTTACTGGTCATACTGTTTGTCCATTCTTCTGAGAAGTCTTCCTAGGATTGTCAAATAATCTTTCTTTAATAAAGGGGGTGAAGTGAGATCATAGGCACCTAGCCTTGCTTGGAAGATCTATTGATTCATTTATTTATTCACTTACTTGGCCAATACTTACTGAGTGCTCACTGTGTGCCAGAGATAATATAAGGCTCTGGGTAAATAGAGATGAAAGAGGACAAAGTTGCTGCCTTCAAGGAACTCTTAGTTCAGTTAGGAGAGTGGCAGAGAAAGCCCAGAGCTATTGGTGATATGTTACAACAAAATATAGGGCACATTGAGCCAGTAGACCTGGATATCATAAAATGGAGGGAAAAAATCGGATGATCAGAAAGGTTTGCCCAGAAAAAGAAATACCTCAGCACTAATGAAATAGAAGTGATAGTTATTCGGAGCACGTGCATGAGAGAGAGAGAGAGAGAGAGAGAGGAGAGAGGGAAGAGAGAGAGAAGAAGAGAGGAGGGGAGAGAGAAAGAGAAAGAGAGAGAAAGGGAGAGAGAAAATATTCGGTATATTCAGGAAAAGGAAGTAATAGCATAGAGGCAAGGTAAAAAATGAACCACTCAGGACTGCAAGTATTTTAGAAAGATTGAATGATGTCACAGTTGTCAGGAAAGGAAAAGAGAAGAAAGCTATTGAAGGAGGAAGTGGTAGTTAATATGAGGGCTCTTACATATGTCATAGCACAGGATTAGAACGTTAGTAGATGAAGTCAATAAAATGCTTTAAACAAGGGGTTATAAAACATTAGCAGCTTTGCATTTTAAAAAAAGTTTCAAATTTTTCACTCCCAAAATTAGGTTCAACTATGATATGTACACTATGTATCTTACCAAAATTTGCAAAGGAAATTCTCACATTCCAAAATCCTTCAAGTCTTATTAAAGAATAATATAATATCCTCATATTTAAATAGAAGGACTTTATATTTTTGCTTAAAACTTTGAGCCAACTTCTGCAAGCATTTAATACAGGTATGTAGACAAGCTATTTTAATTTTTTAATGTCATAATAAAAAATTTGTCTGGCTATTATGATGTGCTCTAAATTTATTGGTTAGTTAAAATTTGGCAAAATCAATCATTATTTAAACATTGCATTCTTATTCGCAATTGCAAAGACACAGAATTAACCTAAATGCCCACAAACTGATCAGTGGATAATTAAATGTGACATACATATGTAATTATAAATATAAATTGCTATTCAACCATTTAAAAAGAATAAAATAATGCTTTTGCAGCAACATGTATGGAATTGAAGATCATCATCCTGAGTGAACTATCACAGGAACAGAAAACCAAACACCACATGTTCTCACTTGTAAGTGGAAGCTAAACTAAAGATCTGCAAAGACATGCAGAATGGTATAATGGACCTTGGAGACTCAGAAGGGGGAGGGAAGGAAGGAGTGGGGGAACAAAAAATCACCTGTGGGGTACATTGTGCACAGGTGGTGGTGGTGGTGGTGGGTGCACTCAAAGTCCAAACTTCTTCACCACTATACAATGTATTTATGTAACCAAAAATTACTTGTACTCCCTAAAGCTATTGAAATAAAGAGAGGAAAAAAAGAAAGTAAACTTTACCCAACCCCCAAAACTGCACTCTTAAGGGAGAGAGGTGAAACCATCATCTTTTTCTATAGTGTATTTGTAAGTTAAAAAATAATTTGTTTTAACTCAGTAAAAGAAAAAGCTACCATACAGTGTGTCAGATATTCCCTTTCCTTCTCCTCTAGATTCCAAAAATATATTATTGGTCATTGTTCTCTGCATGGTTATTTAAGAGCTAAGATGTTTGGGCATTTTAGGGGGGGTTGAGGGGGATTATAATTCTCTCTAGACTTTATTTTCATGGCAGTAAATTGTTTCAGATATATTGATTGATTTGCCTTATGTTAAATAAAGTGCATGTGTGTGTTTGTTTTAAGAAATGCATCATCATTTTCAGTGGTAAAAGTTTAGTTTTTGTCTTCTAGAAAACACTGCTGAAGAGCTTTAGTATTGCATCTGAGTGATATTTTAAATTGACAGACAACAATTGCTCATATGCATGGAGTATATAGTCGTGTTTTGATACATATAATATATAGTGGTCAGAGCAATGTAATTATCAGAATAACCATTATCTCAAACAGTCATCATTTCTTTGTGTTCAATGTCTAGCTATTTAAAGCTGTTCAAAGCTTTGTGTTCAAAGCTTTGTGTTAAAGCTTTGTGTTCAAAGTTCTAGCTATTTAAAGCTGTTATCTTTATTGTTAACTATAGTCATCCTACAGTGGAATAGAACATTAGAACTTATTCCTCCTATCTAGCCATAATTTTTATATCTTTTAACAAATACAAAGATGTATTTAATTGAAGCTGTTGACATAGAAATTTTAGGTAATAAAAATTCCAGTGTTGAAACATTTCTAGAGACCTGTAGCCTAGCATCTCACTTTTTGCAGCTGAAGCTAAATTGAGGCACAGAGCATTTAAATAGCCTGAAAGTTTATGTATGAAGTCTTTTCATGAAATAGGAATAAAATCCAGGTCTCCTCAAAATATAATGTTCTTTCCACTTTTGTGTTTTGCTGGTGACTTAGCTGTTACTTTATGGTATCATACAACTGCTTGACCAAAACTTGGTATTATTCAGCTATTGCCTATTTCTCCTTTGGTAGACCCCATCTTAAATTAAATTACTGCCTACCTTGCCAACGTTCTTTTATCTCACAAAGCTAACTAACCACTATGCCCTGATAACTTTACTTCCAAATATATTTCACATCTACCACCTCCTCATTATGCTTCCTGATGTGTATCTAATTTAGGCAGTTATCATATCCTACTTTTATTACTATTACAATATATTTCACACTAATCCCCCAAACTTGCTCTAGAACAAACTTTTAAAACTACAATTCTTGTTATTGTCTGCCAGTTTAAAGTCTTCCAGTGGTTGCCACTGCCTTATGGATAAGAGTCCAAGAGTACAAGTTATGACATAATCTGGGCCCTAATTATATTCCCCACCATTATCCCACCTGCACCCTGAGTACAAGCTGTCTCATGCCTCTTTTGTTATTGCTCTTTAGAATACGTTCCTCTTCCTTATCACATAGCTAACATTATCATTTTTCAAGATACCATCAAGTGAAACTATCTCTGGAGTTTTAACTGGCATTCCTCCAACAGCTGGAGGTGTTAGGTGCTTCACTTCTAAGTTCCCTTGGGCACAAATTAATAATGGCACTTACCCAACTGCAATATAACTATACATTTACATTTCTATCTCTTCTACAAATCTTGAACTTCCAAAAGGTAGGGACTCACTTTCATCTCGGCATCACTAAAACCTAGCACAATAACTAAAACATATTTGCTGAATAAATGAATGATTTTAAAATGACTACATGAAAGAATGGACAAAAGAGTAAATGTCTATAAGGCGACAAAACAAAAACCCCTATATATAATTAAAACTGTTATATGGACAGGCACTAGAGAAATGATTTTTTTTTTTTTACACAGGTCTCATAGGTAAAAGAAACATGCAAAATTTTGAGTCTATGCTGTACCCACTGCAAAATAGAAATATATTTATAAATGAGAATCATTTTTGTAGAAATACGTTTTGTAGTGAACTTCACCTGTTTTTTTACTGTTTTGCACTTTAAATTAAAAGGACTTTTGAGGGTGCTGAAGTCCTTGACATTAATTGTTCCATTTCTAAATTCCTGGACATGAGAGCCCACTTCTACCCTTTTGATCAACTAGCAAGACAATCTTTGGAGTCAGACATCTCATGAATAAACAATTTAGGAGACTATCTTTTGGGCTTGTTGCTGTGGGCTATCAGTGCAAGTACAGCAAAACATTGGTGCAGAAGATATGAATTAATTCTAAACAATACTAAGAAAACACAAATGCAATGGATAAGAGCATCAGTCACAGAAAAGGATGTGTCCCTCACCTTTTGAATCTCTGGCTAAATGCCACAGCAAGTCTTCCTCTGATCTTTTTGGTGACCTTTTCAAGTATTAATTATTTTTTTAATGTTCTACAAATACACATACATGTTTGTCATGACTCTTCCTATGATGCATTATAAGGCATTAACAAAGCAAAAAAAAATTTGATATTGAAGGTTTAATTGCACAGCTTTTGCATACACTTTAATAGGCAATGCAAAACCTTCTCAGCAGGTGCACTATGAGATGAAGTGATTTTTCATGAATAATTTATTTTTTTTTTTTTTTTAAAATGCACTTCTGCTAAAATGCAATTTGCAATAATGTTTTTCAAGAGAGATCAGTGAAAATCTGAAGCTGTCATTGCCAATTTGTTTTAGTTCAGATTCAAAAGGTCACCCACTTGACACAATGAAAACAAAAAAATGCCCTTTTCTTTTTTCCAAGTCAAGGTGTTATGCTTTATATTTTCTGTCTGAAATATTTTTAAAGCCTGAAGAGTGAGGAATTTTATGCTACCTAATAAAAATTTATGCTACCAAAGAAAAAATAAAAATGTATGGGACTTCCCCCAAAAAATCTGTTTGAATAGAATTCTCTAAAAATGTGGAAATCATCTCAGGATCCTTTTGCTGTAAACTACCCTGGAGAATTTATATAAAAATGTCATCTTGAGCTACAATGGACCAGAAAGTTATGTGATTCAAATCATAGCCCTGTATAGACTATCATTAAGAACATTTGGGGAAAAGGAGGGAAGGGAGGGAGGGAGGAAAGAGGGAAAGAAAAAGCTGGAAATAGTCATATGTGTGGGGGGTTTTCCCCCTCTGAGAAAAGATAATAGCCTCCCATAGAGCTTTTAAATACATTATACCATTTCATCCCCAAGATGAAATGGATTATTGGAGAAGGCACAGCAGATAATGACATCATTTTTAAGATGAGGATATCGACAGCATGAAAGATTTTGAGACAACACACTCAAAGTCACAAAGCTAAGGGGTGAGATCAAGAACCATGAATACAACACGTTTATCAAGTGTTACGATTGCCCAGAACACCAGAATTACCATGTCTATGGAGAATTTTTGTATATAAAGCACATTTGAATTATAGGTAATAAATTCCATGCTATTTGCCAAATGCAATAATGCTATAATCTTTCCAAATTTTATTTTTAAGGGGGAAAAAAAGTCAAAATCTAAGACATTCTGAATACACATATTTTGAACTATTTACTCCTAAAATATAAAGCTTGGTCGGGCTCGGTGGCTCAGCCTGCAATCCCACACCTTTGGGAGACTGAGGTGAGTGGATTGCCTGAGCCCGCGGGTTCAAGATCCGCCTGGGCAGCGAGACCTCATCTCTACAATAAATCAAAAAATCAGCTAGGCGTGGTAGCGCATGCCTGTAGTTCAGGCTACTCGGAAGGCTGAGGTGGAAGGATCGCTGGAGCCCAGCAGGCGAGGCTGCGGTGGCCGGGAGCGGCCACTGCACTCCAGTCTGGGCGACCGAGTGAGACTCCAACTCAAAAAAAAAAAAAACCAATTAAAATATAAAGCTTGGATAGACCATATTTCTTATCTACTAACATTAGATTATATTCCTTATAGAAGAATATTTTTCTGTTTTTTATTTTAAAGATATGGGGTACAATTCAGGGTTAGGTATGCAAATGGTTATTATGCAGTTACCCTTATAGAAGATTTTTCTTAAAAAAATACTTTATATCAGTACTTTTTATCTCAGATATTATTTGTAACAACACTTTTAAAATAATTTAAGCCTTGGCTGGCAGGCTCAATGGCTCAGCCTGTAATCCCAGCGCTTTGGGAGGCCAAGGTGAGTGGATTGCCTGAGCCACAGATTCAAGACCGGCCTGGGCAACTTGGCGAGACCTCATCTCTACAACAAATCAAAAAAAATTAACCGGGCGTGGTAGCACGCGCCTGTAGTTCCAGCTACTTGCAAGGCTGAGGCAGAAGGATTGCCGGAGCCCAGCAGGTCGAGGCTGCAGTGGCCAGGAGCGGCCACTGCACTCCAGTCTGGGTGACAGAGTGAGACTCCAACTCAAAAAAAAAATTTTAAGCCGTAATGGTATTCAGGTACACTAAGAATACAGGTCAGAGACCCTAAAAGATAAACAATCCTTTCCAGGAAATCAGACAAGAGAAAACTGACAGTTGGTTTCTGTCAAAAGAAGAAAAAAACACTATCAAGCAATGTGTTAAAACAGGTTCAGATCATAATATTCATTGTAATTTGACTGAATTGGTTTGATCAAGACATGGTTATATGAAATCCTGATGAGTTGGGAACATTTTTAGAAGGTCTGCTGTTCTAGCAGTTGGAAGGTGGTAGAGATTACTGACACTGACATAGGTGGAAGCAGCAGGGATTGAATTCATTTCCTTTAATTCCAAGTTCTTTAATTTTTTTAATTTTTATTTTAAATGTGTGAGATACAATTAAGTGTCACATATACAAATGGCCATTGTACAGGCAAAATTTTTTCTTCACTTTGGTCCCCACTTCACCTGGTTTGAGACCAGGTACCCTTATTGATAAAGTGTGTGCCCTCACCTCCCTCCCCTGGTAGTTTCCCACTTATTGCAAATCCCTTTCTTATAGTATGATGATAATTGTTCAGGGTCCACTTATGAGTGAGGTACTCAGTTCTTTGTTTCTGTGATAGATCACTGCGTATTACAGATACTAAGTCCATCCAAGGTGCTGTGAAGTTCATATGTTTTTCCTTCTTTATGGTTGCATAATATTTCATCATGTATATGTACCAAATTTTTTATACAGTCCACTTTCGATAGGCAGCACCGTTGGTTCTAAGTTTTCGCTATTGTGAATAGTGCTGCAATAAACATGCATGTGCAGATATCTTTTTCATAGAGTGATATGAGTTCCTCCGGGTATATTCCCAGAAAGGAGATTGCTGGGTCCTATGGATTGTGGCGTACAAGTAAGGATTAACTATATAAGTAGGCTGCATGCAGATGAACTTTGGGCTTCTAAATGGTTCTTGCTCCCTCTATAATGAACCAAGTACCCTTTGTGTTGTCACATGTCCTCTACCCTCCTCCCTCTCTCCCCTTAACTCCAAGTTCTTAATTGGTTTTTCATTATCAGCGGCTTCAAATAGTGTTCATTATCTATCTCCTTCATAAAGCATTTTTTCCTTTCCTCCAGTTCTAAGTCCTCCATTGAATTACTTCACTTCATCATTCCCATTTCCTACAGCCTCAGAAAGAGAGGATGCTCTTCCAACAGGAACCCCCAGTCTTCCTGTTCACTATTAGGGCACAATCAGTATTACTATAAGCAGACTGTGACTGAGAAGCAGGATCTGAAACTGTTGTATCTCTTGTATTACAGTTTTCTACTTCTGCTCTGAGGATATTTTCACTTGCATTTGATTCTTAAGAAACATATGAGCAAACAAAACCAACTGCTCAATAAATTATTTATTGGAGCCTCAACTTCTTATTCATTCACTCCTCTTTTTACCCTTCCTTTATTCTGGTTTCTTAGAAAGAAATCTTAAAAACTGGGTATGAGTTTTAAAAGGGCTTCCATCAACCTACTCTCCCATCTCTATAAACTTAGTTGAGAACTCCCTTAAAAACAAAATAAGCCTCGCAGCTGAAATGTTCTCTTTATTCCATCCACACTCATTATTTCTTTATCATTCATTCTTTTGATTCAGAGTTACATGTCAATGTAAATCTTTCCCACTGGAATATTTAGGACAGAATCTATATGTTATTCAACTTTGTATCACTGAGTACATGGCTACTGTTTTGCACATAGTAGTTGCTCAATTGTTGAAATGAATAAGAAAGTTGATGTATATTAATATTTATAATATCACTTGTTACAATTTTTTTAAAAACCACTGTTTATAAGTTAGAAATGTGGCTGGCCATGTGTTCATAAGTAGAAAGTATGCAAGAAAACAGGAGTTCTACAGACTCCTAGAGGTTGTTTCAAAGCTCATACAACTTTTAAAGGTTTCTATGAATGATCTTAACTATGTCAACTCCTATCTTAAATTACAGTAGCAAGAAATGAACACAAAATGGCAATCATTGTCTGGCCATGCAGAAAGTGTTGCTCTCATTTATTACTCATTTATTCCTCTCATTTATTCCTATTAATGGTATTCAGGTACACTAAGAATATAGATCAGAGACCCTAAAAGATAAACAATCCTTTCCAGGAAATCGCTCTCATTTATTCCTATTAATTCAGCCAAAAATTTAGTACTTTGCAGAAAGGAACTGAAAACTTCTCAGTATAGAAATCCCAAATAATGTTGGAGTAAAACTGTGTTTTAATCTTTACTACTTGTATATAAAACCTTACTTCCAAGACTTTTTTCCAATTATTATTTCAATATAGTTACTCAGCTTACCCAACAATTTCTGGTAAGAGAAAGAAGGAAATCAACATTTACTGAACTCCTACCAGGTCCTCCTCCAAGCCCTCTCCAAATAAATTTCCTAGGATCATCTTATTTAATGATTACAAAATTTTTATTATTATCATGATTTCTACTTGAACAGATCCTGAGAAATTTGTTAACACTTCTGAGAATTCATTCTGAGTCAGCAGAGGCACTAGGATATAAACACAGTTTATAAAAGCCTATTGTTTTTGTTGTTGCTTTAGCCATTATACCATGTTACAGCCAGGACAATTGACAGGGTCTTGTTTTTTATTTTTTAATGAATTCTTAACAAATGGGTTGTCTCTGAATGAAAAAAATGAGCCTAGTGTTTACACAGACACTTGACTCCGCTTCTCATACCATAGATGTCAAGTCACTAACTTACACCGTGGTCTGGCTACTAAGGTCTTTCTTAGCCCTATTTTCCCCTGAATCCAGGTTCCCAATTACTCTTAGTTTGTGTGATTTCTTTCTTCTTCTTTCTCATTCTCCAATTTTATTCTTAACTGTAATATGTTTAATAATTAGGGACACTAATTTTCTGGTACCCTTTTTCCTCAAATTTTTTTTGCAAAGTAATGAATTGAATGATCCTTTTTCCATGAATATGCAAAACTCCCATTTGTTCTATACTTATTGAAGCTATACATCAAAGTGATAACTAATTGGTATCTATAAGCACTCCCAAAAAGCAAAGTTTACCAGTTGAAAGACTTGGCATTAAATCTTCAAGTTAAGGAACTTGAAATGTGGTAATTGTAACTTTGTTTTCTGTATTCAGTTATTGCGCATAGAAAGAATAAGGGCAGCTTGAGATAACTCAGGAGGTAGAGAGCTCCTATCATTCAGAGTAATCAGGAAAAGCCCAGATAAGCCCTAGGCTTGGGTGTAGGAGAGAAAATTCAAAGCAAATATGTAGTGAGTCAGATGATCACCACCGAACATATGAATCTAAGCTGTCTTACTTGTTTTGTGTTGCTATGAAAGAATACCTAAAGCAGAGTAACTTATAAAGAAAGGAGATTTATTTAGCTCAAGGTTCGGCAAGATGACACATTCAAGGCATAGCCTTGGCTTCTGGCAAGAGCTTTTGTGCTGCATCACAGAATGGCAAAAATAAAAAGGTCAAAGAGGAAGCATACACTTGTGAAGAAGGAATAATATGAGAGTTATTCTGGCTTTATAACAACCTACTCTCATGGGTATTAATTCATCCCCACAAGAACGAATACAATCTTGAGAAAGCAAGAACTTATTCATTACTGTGAGGGAAGCACCAAGTCACTCATGAGGGATGCACCCCCATAACCCAAACACCTTCCACTGGGCATCACCTCCCAACATTCAACATGAGTTTTGGTAGAGACAAACAAACCACATGCCAGCCATAGCCCTAACTATTTTAGGTACATGCCACCATCACCAACTGGCTCTGGTGGTGCTTTCTTATCAATGTATCTGAAACGTAAGTATCAATAGTCTGAAAAGCAAATCAAGAGACACAATCTGAGTATTAGACAAGGGTGCTAAGGAAGCTAAGGTCATAATTTTTAACTACTTGAACGAGATCCACATGGTGCCACAATCTCAGTAAGTCCAATAAACAACTTAAATACTCCCAGAAACACGAAGGACTAGGAAAGATAGAAAATATTGTCAACCTTCACTGAACAAACGCATTCTACATGCCAGAAACTGTGCTAAACAATGGTGATGCAATGGTGATAGAATGGTGAATAGGGCAGAAAATGGGAATGGCACCTTCCTTACATGAAGTTTATAGTAGAAAAAATAACAACTAGTAATAAAATAATTGCCGGGCTCAGTGGCTCAGCCTGTAATCCTGCACCTTTGGGAGGTTGAGGTGAGTGGATTGCCTGAGACTGTGGGTTCGAGACCCGCCTGGGCAGGCGAGACCTCATCTCTACAATAAATCAAAAAATTAGCCGGGCATGGTAGCGCGTGCCTGTAATTTCAGCTACTCGGAAGGCTGAGGTGGAAGGATCACCGGAGTCCAGCAGGTCAAGGCTGCGGTGGCCGGGAGTGGCCACTGCACTCCAGTCTGGGTGACAGAGTGAGACTCCAACTCAAAAAAATAATAATAATAATAATTAAAACAATGTGTAATGAGTGTCTAGTCAGAGAAATTAAGGGTGGAACATTTACCAAGATAGACTACATTGTAGGTCATAAAACACACCTTAACAACTTTGAAAGAATAGAAACTATACCAAGTATGTTCTCAGACCAAAGTGGAATTAAGCTAGAAATAAAAAACAGAAAATTCCTGAATATTTGCAAATTAAGAAAACCACTTCTAAACAGCAAATGTGTCAAAGATGAAATTTTAAAATATTTTGAACTAAATGAAAATGAAAACACAACTTATGAAAATATGTGAGGTGAGGTAAAAGCAGGGTTTATAGGAAAATGTATAGCACTAAATGTATATATATTAGAAAAAAACAAATATTTAAAATCAGTAACCTAAGGTTCCACCTCAGAAAAGTGAAGAATAAAGAGCTATCTAAGTCTAAAGCAAGTAGAAGAAAAAATAATAATAGACTATTAGAACAGAAAACTATTAAATTAAAAAAGGAAAATGATAAAACTAACAAAGCTTATTTTTAAAAATATTAATAAGGTTAATAAACCTGGGGGGAAAAAAGGAACAAATTGCAAATATCAGAAAAGAAATGTAGGTCATCCCTACTCATGCCATAGATATTAAAATGATAATAAAGTGTTAATACAAACA
Organism: Cephalopachus bancanus; assembly: GCA_027257055.1. NCBI lineage: Eukaryota > Metazoa > Chordata > Mammalia > Primates > Tarsiidae > Cephalopachus > Cephalopachus bancanus. The sequence goes on along the minus strand of JAPVLO010000024.1, from coordinate 5,184,844 downwards.
ATTTTATATCTACAAATTGGGTAATCAGGAGAAGGTTAAAGTTTCCTTCTGAAGGTCTGATAACTGAGTCTGCTAAAATAAGGTATCAAAAGGCAGATTAGCTGAAGAAAAAACACACAAATTTATTAATATGCAAGAACTTGGACATCACGTAAAACATGAAACTCAAGGAAGAGTCAGATGATTGGAGCTTAAAAATCCTCTTCACAAGGGAGAGGAAAATGTAGAAATAGGCCATTTTAAGGGAAGAATAAATGATTTTTAGGGGAGCTGAAAGGACCAGCAGAACAGACAACAGCCTGGACAAAGTTCCTCTGGACTCTGAGGAAGGTAGTGACAAGCTATGAGAAGATAAGGGGTGGAACTGCAATATGATCAAAGATTGTCTTATTATGCAAATAAAGTCTCCCAGGTAACAGTCTTCAGAGGAATAGATGAAAATCTGTCCAGGTGGGCATGGCAATGACCTTTAGTTTCTTCTTTGGTGTTTAAACTTCGCTGGTTAATGAGATTTTAGACAAGGAATTGATGGCAATTGTGCTTCTTTTGGAAGAACTTCCCTTAGTCAAATAAGGGGACTTTCAAGAAAACCACCTTCTGCATTAGGTGGAAGACACAAAGGAAGATCAGAGACTTTGAGTATGAAGCAGCCTCCAAGCTCTTCCAATTTACTTTCATTCAAAGTGCTCAGAATGTCAACACGCCAAACTTTGGGGTATAGTTTCTGACCTCTTACAGTAACATAAATGCAATGAAAAAATTTCTTGAAAGATACAAAATACCAAAACTCACACTATGATAATAGATCATCTTAACAAGTCTATATCTATTAAATAAATTGAATCAATAATTAATAACATTCCAAGAAAGGAAATACTAGGCCCAAATGGTTTCACAAATGAACGCTACCAAACATTCAAGAAAGGTAATTTTCCATGACCTTTTCCAAAAAATAGAAGCAGAGGGAAAATTTTCTGATTTATTTTATAATGCCAACATTATCTCACACAAAAATGAGATAACATTACAAGAAATATGGACTACATATCAATATCTAACATGAACATAGATGCAAAAATCCTTAACACGATATTAGCAAATTGAATTCAACAATGTAAAAAAGAATTTACACATTTTAAGTACACAGGCTTAACATTCAAAGATCTATCATGATGTGTAATCCATCATAACAATAGACTAAAGAAGAAAACATATTATCATATCAATTAATGCAAAGAAGCATCTGATAAAATTCAACATGTACTCATGATGAAAGAAAAATTATCAGTCAATTAGGAATATGGGGAAATCAACTTGATAAAATAGTCTACAAAATACTTATTAGCATTATACTTAATTAGAAGAAATTGAATACTTTACTTCTAAGGTCAAGAACAAAGCAAGGATATCCTCCTTTATCTTTTTGACATCATATCATACTGTAAGTACTAGTTAGTACAATAACTCAATAAAGGGGTCTAAAATAAATACAGATAAGAAAGAAAGAACTAAAACTGCCAGATATAGTTTGGATATTTGTCTTCTCCGAGTCTCATGTTAAAATGTCATCCTCACAGGTTTGAGAACAGCATGAGCAACTTGGCAAGACCTCGTCTCTACAATAAATAAAAAAAAAATTAGCTAGGTGTAGTACACACGCCTGTAGTTCTGGCTACTTGGAAGGCTGAGATAGAAGGATTGCCTGAGCCCAGCAGGTTGACACTGGGGTGGCCATGAGCATTCCACTGCACTCCAGACTGGGCAATGGAGTGAGACTCCAATTTAAAAAAAAGTGATACCCAATATTCAAAGAGGCATTTAGTGTTAGGTAGCAGTGTCATGAAGGTGGATCCTTCATGAATGACTCGATTAATGTTAGTTCACATGATAGCTGCTTGTTTAAAAGAGCCTGGCCGCTTCTCCCCTCTCTTTTGCTTTCATTCTCACCATGTGACATGTGTGTTCCTTCTCCATCTTCCATCACAATTGTAAGCTTCCAGAGGCCTCATCAGAAGTCCAGTATATGGTGGCACCATGCAGAACCATGAGCCAAAATAATCCTCTTTTCCTTACAAATTGCCCAGATTCTGGTATTTTTTTATAGCAATGCAAAACAGACTAATACACTGCCTTTATTCATAGATCACATTATTAATCATTAATGACGAAAAAAGCATAGAATCAGCAAAAAAATTTCTGTAACTTGTATATGATTATAGCAAAGTCTCAGAATACAAGGTTAATGTACAAAAGTCAATTTTTTTCTATATACCAGCAATGACCACAGGGAACTTTAATTTAAAAAAAAATACCATTCACAGCTGGACTTGGTGGCTCAGCCTGTAATCCCATGCCTTTGGGAGGCTGAGGTGAGTGGACTGCCAAGTCCGTGGGTTTGAGACCCACCTGGGCAGGGGAGACCTTGTCTCTACAATAAAATCAAAAAATTGCCTGGGTGTGGTAGCGTGCACCTGTAATTCTGGCTACTCAGAAGGCTGAGGCAGAAGGATCGCCGGAGCCCAGCAGGTCAAGGCTGCAGTGGCCAGGAGCGGCCACTGCACTCCAGTCTGGGCGACAGAGTGAGACACCAACTCAAAAAAACAAAAACAAAAACAAAAAACAAACAAAAAAAAATACCATTCACAACAGCACACCTCAAAAAATAAAAGTAGGTATATCTGACAAATACGTACAAGATCTACATACAAAAAAGTACAAAACTCTGATGAAAGAAATTAAAGATCTAAATTAATGGAGAGATATTCCATGTTCATGGATTGAAAGAGTCAATTTTGTTAGATTGTTAGTTCTTCCAAATTTGATCTATGGACCAAATGAAATCCCAATCAAAATCCCGACAAGTTATTTTGTTGATATAGATATACTTACTCTAAAGTTTAAATGAAGAGGCAAAAGAGCCAGAATACAAAATACTGAAGAACAAAATCAGAGGGCTCAACAACCCAATTTCAAAACTTAATATAAAGCTAAAGCAATAAAGCAACATAGTATTGAGGAAATAAGTTATATAAATCACTGGAGTGGAATAGATTGCCCAGAAACTGACCTCACAAACACAGTCAACTGATTTTTTTTTCTTTTCCTCTTCCTTTTCTTCTCTTTTCTCCTCTCTGTAAACCACATCTTTGTATAGAGGAACAGCACACCAGTAAGGTGGTTGGTTAGCTTGTATGTTGGCATCATTGTATGTTTTATATTTTTGTATGGAAGTTGGTTAGTCTGTAGCCATGGTCTATTGTTTTTATCTGTTTCAGCTTAGGTCTCTCTCTCCATTTGTTGCTACACTCATCTGTTTCCCCCCTTACTCCTCTCTCTCTCCATCCCCCTCTTCCCCCCACTATCTGCTCCATCCTCTTCCCTCTGCTAACCACATTTTATCTCAGGGAGTAAACCTACAGCCCCACTGCACAGACAGATTCCAAGGCAGTGGGAAGTGGGTTTCAGATTATCCATACACCTGTCAGCGAATACTAGACCTGCAGATAGATTTTGAATCACAGCTCCCCCCTAAAGTAAATCTTAAAACTGCAAAAAGGACCACCCCCAACCTACAGTGCAACTCCAAAATTGAACAAAGTAAGAGGGCATACATAAAGAATAGAAGATTGAACAAACAGAAGTAAAACCAATCACTACCCCTGAATAACAGAATTAAAGAAGACGATGATGTGGAGGGAAGGAAAATGTAGGAACGGGAAAAAAATGGACAAATGAAGAAAAACCAAAAGAAGAATATAGGTCCCACACAGACCCCAGGGAGATCAGACACTGAGAAAACAGATTCCAGAACACAAACAATGAAGAGCCCCCAGAATGACTGGTCACATGCAACAAACCCAGACATCAAGACATTAATAGAGAGAATTTAAAAAATTGAGGAGAGACAAGAGGAAAATAGGAAGGAGCTGATGTCAGAAATAACAGCAGTAAAGAATACTGTGATGGAAATAAATAACACACTAATAAGCATGGAAAGCAGAATTAGCCAAGCAGAACAAAGAATCTCAGAGCTCGAAGACTAAAACACAGAACTAACCCAAACTGTCAAAAGCATAGAAAAGAAGCTCAAAAAGATAGACCAAAACCTTCAAGACATGAATGATCACTTCAAGAGACCAAGCCTAAGAGTAATTGGCCTTCCTGAGGCAGAGAGAGAAACAGAGGTCACACTGGAACAAACATTTCATGAATCATTCAAGAAAACTTCCCTCTTCTCATCAAGCATGAAAAATTCAAACAAAAGAGATTCAGAGAACCCCTGCAAGACAACAAATGAGAAGACCAACTCCCAGTCATATAATAATTTGCCTAAACAAAGTAGGTATAAAAGAAAAAATCCTAAAGGCTGCAAGAGAAAAATGTCAGACTACGTACCAGGGAAGACCAATTAGAATAGCAGCAGATTTATCTACAGAAACCCTCCAGGTTAGGAGAGCTTGGAGCCCTATCTTCAAAGTTCTAAAAGATAAACAATTTCAACTGAGAATAACCTACCCAACCAAGCTAAGCTTCATCAGTGAGGGAGAATTAAAATCTTTCCTAGATATCCAATCCCTAAGAACCTACGCTGCCGCAAGACCACCTCTACAGAAACACTTAAGAAAGTATTGAACACAGAAGAAAAGGAAAAAAGAACAACAACGTTCTTCACAAGAGTACAGGCAAAAGATTAAAAACACACATGATCCAACTCTAAAACCAAAAGAAAGACAACACACAAACAGGAGGAACAAAAACTCTGTAAGAACATTATGATAGGGATCAACTCTTACATTTCGATAATTAGTCTGAATGTGAATGGACTAAATGCACCACTGAAAAGACATAGAATGGCAAAATGGATGAAGTATCACCAGGCAACAATCTATTGCCTTCAAGAGACTCACCTCACTAGAAAGGACACTCACAGACTCAAAGTAAGAGGATGGGGAACAAATTTTCAGGTAAATGGAACACAAAATAAAGGAGGAGTTGCGAACTTAATCTCAGAAAAAATACCCTTTAAGCTATCAAAAATTAAAAAGATACAGAAGGTCACACATAATGATAAAAGGTTCAATTCATCAACAAGAAATATCCATCCTAAACATATATGCATCGAACATAGGAGCTCCAACTTTCATAAAGCAGCTCCTAGGTAAACTAAAAAAAGATATTGACTCCAATACCATCATAGCTGAGGACTTTAATACCCCACTCACAACCCTAGACAGATCATCAGGACAAAAAAAACAGCAATGAGATCCGAAACCTCAATGTGACTGTTGATCAAATGACTTAATTGATACCTACAGAACCCTCCATCCAAAGACCATAGAATGCACATTCTACTCATCACTGCATGGAACGTACTCTAAGATCGACCACATACTTGGCCATAACTGAAGCATAAGCAAATTTAAAAGGACTGAAATTTAACCATGCACCTTCTCGGACCACAGTGGAATAAAAATAATCATTAACACCAACAAGGTCCCCGCAAAACCCCCAATGACATGGACACTAAACAGCATGATGCTAAACAACTCCTGGGTCACTGATGAAATTAAAACAGAGATCAAAAGATAACTGGAAACAAATGAAAATGAAGAAAAATCTTACCAAAATCTCTGGAACGCCATGAAAGCAGTAGTAAGAGGGGAATTTATATCCCTATAAACGCACATGAAGAAAATTGAAGGATCACAAATAACAGCCTAAGAAGCCACCTAAAAAAGCTGAAAAATCAAGACCACAAAAACCCTAATTTCAGCAGAAGAATCCAGATCACCAAAATAAAAGCCCAAATCCAGGACATAGAAGAAAAAAAGATAATACAAAAAAAATCAATGAAACAAAAAGCTGGTTCTTCAAAAGGATAAACAAGATCGATGGTCCCCTAGCTAGACTAACCAAGAAAAAGAGAGAAAAAGCCCAAATAAACACAATCAGAAAAACAAAAGATGAAGTCACATCTGACCCTGAAGAAATACAAAAGATCATTAGAGACTACTATGTAAACTTGTATGGAAACAAACTTGAAAACCTTTCAGAAATGGAAGACTTTCTGTCATCACACAACCTGCCTAGGTTGAAACAAGAAGAAATTGAGATTCTAAATAGACCAATAACAATCAAGGAAATTGACTACATAATAAAAAAACTACCTACAAAAAAGTAGCCCTACACCAGATGGCTTTACAGCAGAATCACAACTCAAAAATCATCCCTCATGACCAAGTAGGCTTAATCCCTGGGATGCAAGGCTGGTTCAACATTCGTGAAACCATAAATGTAATTAAATACAAGACATTTAAGGAGGAGCTTATACCAATCCTACTGAAGGTATTCCAGGTGATTGAGAAAGATGGAACTCTCCCTAAATCATTTTACAAAGCTAACATCACATTGATACCCCTGCCAGGTAAAGATCCAACAAAGAAAGAGAACTACAGGCCAATATCTTTGATGAACATAGATGCTAAAATTCTCAACAAGATCCTAGCAAACCAGATTCAACAACACGTCTCAAAAATCATCCATCATGACCAAGTAGGCTTCATCCCTGGGATGCAAGGCTGGTTCAACATTCATAAAACCAAAAATGTAATTAAATACATCAACAGATGTCAAAACAAAAGCCACATGATTATATCATTAGATGCAGAAAAGCTTTTGATAAAATCCAGCACCCCTTCTTGATAAAAACCCTCAAACAACAAGGCATACAGGGAACATACCTCAAAATAGTAAAAGCCATCTATGAGAAAGCCAGCATACTCCTAAATGGACAAAAACTGGAAGCATTTCCCTGAAAACTGGAACAAGACAAGGATGCTCACTCTCACCCCTCCTGTTCAATATAGTATTGGAAGTCCTTGCTAGAGCAATCAGAGAAGAGAAGGCAATCAGGGATATTCAAATAGGAAAAGAGGAAGTCATGCTATCTCTCTTTGCAGATGACATGGTTGTGTACCTTGAAAACCCAAGAGAATCTGTCAAAAACCTCCTTACACTGATAAAGGACTTTGGCAAAGTCTCAGGATATAAAATAAATGTGCAAAAGACAATCACATTTCTTTACACCAATAATAAACAAACAGAAACCCAAATAAAAAGCACAATTCCATTTATAATAGCCACAAAAAAATGAAATACCTTGGCATCTTCCTACCAGAGATGTGAAAGACCTTTACAATGAAAACTACAAAACACTGCTCAAAGAAATCAAAGATGACACAAACAAGTGGAAAAATATCCCATGCTTATGGATTGGAAGAAACAACATTGTGAAGATATCCATCTTACCTAAGGCAATCTACAGATTCAATGCAATACCCATCAAATTACCAGCAACATTCTTCTCAGACCTAGAAAAAAACAACACAGGAATTCATATGGAAACACAAACAATCAAGAATAGCCAGAGCAATCCTCAGTAAAAAAAACCAAAGCAGGAAGTATCACATTACCAGACTTCAAACTTTATTATAAAGCTACAGTAATCAAAACAACTTGGTATTGGTACAGGAACAGGCATACAGATCAATGGAATAGAATTGAGATTCCAGAAGCAAAACTTCAATTTCTCAACCAACTCATCTTCGACAAAGCCTCCACCACCTACCACTGGGGAAAGGAAACCTATTCAGTAAATGGTGCTGGGAAACTGGCTGACCACATGCAGAAGATTCAAACAGGACCCATATCTATCCCCATACACAAAAATTAACTCCAAATGGATCAGAGACCTAAATGTAAAACCCGAAACCATAAGAACCTTAGAAAATGAAGGACATACCCTCATGGAAATTGAAACTGGCATCCAATTTCTGAACAAAACCCAAAACCCACAGGCCGTAAGAGATAAGATAGACAAGTGGGACCTCATGAAACTGACAAGCTTCTGCAAAGCCAAAGAAACCATCAAGAGAGCAGGGAGACAGCCTACAGACTGGGAAAAAGTATTTGTCAACTCCAGGTCTGAAAAAAGAATATCTTGAATCTACAAGGAACTCAAATGTGCTGAAAAGAAAAAAACAAACAACCCCTTTATAAAATGGGCAAAAGATATGAACAGACACTTCTCAAAGGAAGACATCTGAGCAGCCAACAGGAACATGAAAAAATGTTCAACCTCACTAATCATCAGGGAGATGCAAACCAAAACCACACTGAGATACCACCTAACTCCAGTCAGAATGGCAATTATCAACAACTCAAAAAATAACAGTTGCTGGAGAGGGTGTGGCGAAAAGGGAACACTTCTACGCTTGGTGGGAGTTCAAACTAGTACAACCTCTGTGGAAAACAGTATGGCGATTCCTAAAAGCTCTAAATATCAACCTCCCATATGACCCTGCAATCCCCCTACTGAGAATATACCCTGAAGAACTCAAATAACTCTATAAAAAAGATACCTGCACACGTATGTGTATCGCAGCATTGTTCACAATAGCAAGAACCTGGAAACAACCATGCTGCCCATCAAAAGAGGACTGGATTTAAAAAATGTGGTACATATACACGATGGAATACTACGCAGCCATAAAAAAGAACAAAATCATGAATTTTGCAGCAACCTGGATGGAACTAGAGTCTATAATACTATGTGATCTCTCACAGAAACAAAGATCTGAGTATCACATGTTCTCACTCATATAGTGGACCTTCAACATCCAATGTAATACTATAAGAAAATGACTGACAGTGGTGGAAAACTATGGGGGGAAGGGGAACAGAGATAGGATTAACGGTAGTAAATATCTGTCTGGGGATGGGGTGACACCTCTTAACAAGGGTGCCTGAATGAAGCATATTTGTATACCTAACTCTTAACTGTACCCCACAGTATCATAATAAAAAATATTGACTAAATAAAAAAAAAAACTGGATATCTAAATGCAAAAAAACGAAAAGGAAAGAAGAAAGAAAAAGAGAATCTAGACACAGACTTTAGACATTTCACAAAAATTAACTCCAAATGGGTAATGCATCTAAACATAAAATGCAAACTATAAAATTTCTAAAAGTAAACATAGGCTACATAGAACTCAGGGTGATTTGGAGTTTGATGAGTTTTTGGGTACAATATAAAAAGCATGATACTTTTTTAAAATTGTTAAGTTGGACTTTGTCAAAATTAAAAGCTTATGCTCTGTGAAAGAACTGCTATAAGAATGAAAAGAAAAGACACAGTCTTGGAAACAATATTTTCAAAACACACATATATTAAAGGTATTAGCTAAAATAAACCAACAACTCTTATAACAACAAGAAAAAGCAACTCAATTTAAAAATAGAAAAAAGGCCGGGCTCGGTGGCTCAGCCTGTAATCCCGCGCCCTTGGGAGGCTGAGGTAAGTGGATTGCCTGAGCCCGAGGGTTCGAGACCTGCCTGGGCAGCGAGATCTCATCTCTACAATAAATCAAAAAATCAGCTGGGCGTGGTAGCGTGCTCCTGTAGTTCCGGCTACTTGGAAGGCTGAGGCGGAGGATCGCCGGAGCCCAGCAGGCGAGGCTGCAGTGGCCGGAAGCGGCCACTGTACTCCAGTCTGGGCGACCTAGTGAGACTCCAACTCAAAAAAGAAAAATAGAAAAAAGATTTGACACCAAAGAAGATATTGTTGGTGTTCAGAAAAGATAACCCCAAAGTGTGACATTTTGGCATGCTGAGTGCTTTGAACTAAAGAAAATTAAAAGGTCTTAGAAGCAACCTTAGAAGGAAGGACTTTTTGACTATCTTTCTGCAAGCAATTGATGGCGCCATGTATATGACATCCTGGAAAAGGCAAACACATGAAGATAATAAACATATCAGTGGTTGCTAGGGGTTCAGGTGAGTGAGGAGGGAGGAATAGGTTAAACTGTTCTATATGATATTGTAATGGGGGAATATAAGACATTAAGAAGTTGTGAAAACCCACAGAACTACTCAGCACAAAGAAAAAACTGATACATGCTATTGAAAAAAATCATTTAGGAAGTCAGGCAATATCAGGATGAAATGCAGATTGTGACAAAAGCAGACAGACAACTATATTACAAATGTATGAAACAACTTCATGAAAAGGAGTTGGGGGGCAGTGTCCCGACCTAAATAACTTTGAAAATGAATACAATATATAAAAAGTATAGGCAAAAAAATTGTATATAAGCATTGCACTCTAGTTGAGAAAGTGGGGTATGGGTTAACACTTTTAACACTGCTATGCATGCATACTGGAAGGGAACAATTAAGTAAACAGATGATGGATGATGGGAGCCAAGTTTCTCACTGTTGCAGTAGGAAGTTATAAACCAAGGAGAGGTCTGGGATACCCATGAGGTAAAGAATTAGAGTCAGAGACATAGGTATGAACTGGTGTTTAATACAGATATAGACACAGTTACACAAGGAAAAATTATAGATATGAAAATATACATAGGTTAGCATGCACACACATATTTGATTTCTGTTAGATTATTTAACTTAGAAGCAATGATACCCCAGTAACAACAAATACAAGCAGCCCAGATCTTAGCTTCTAATTCACCAGTTTAAAAAAAAAACAAAAACAAAAACAGAGCTCCTGGGAGCAATAGCTTGTTCTTGGACTGGACAGGAATTACACAAGATGAGCCTGGAGCATCCTGTGGTGACAGAAAGTAAGGAAGTGCTGAAAAGAAAAGAGAAAAAACAGAAAAGAAAGGAAAAAATACTTATGGTATGGCCATGTCAAGAAGATACAAGGACACCAGAGCCAATTACAGAGTTCCCAGTAGCCAAAGTTGGAATAATTTTTTAAAATATTATTTTGGATTATAACCCAAAGCAACAAATACATATATGTGATTCTACACTAATATAAATAAATTACTGAGTAAATAAATAAATGGGTGGGAGTAGACAAATTGCCCATGCAGAATAATTCCAAATAATTTATGTAAATACTCTGCCCTCCAGGAAGTAAAGCATAACTCCCCACTTTAAGTGTGGATTGCATATACGCTTCCAAAAAGCATAAGATAGAAAGGGGGGGTAGGAAGGATAATCAAACAGTGAAGAACCTAGACAAGACCTCAGTCAACTGATTGAGGTCCACATCAACAGTGATAAGTCATGTTAAAAGCACGTATCCTGAATATGATAGGATGAAAATGGCTCTTTGGGCCAGGCATAGTGATGTACACCTGTAATCCCAGCTACTAGGGAGGCTGAGGCAGGAGGATCACTTGAGCCCATGAGTTCAAGGCTACAATGAGCCATGATCACACCACTGCACACCAACCAGGATGACAGAGCAAGATAGAAGAAGGAGAAGGAGAAGGAGAAAATGGCACTTTGTAGCCCTCTTCCCAAAAGCATTTAACCTCAGTCTAATCATAAGAAAAACATCCTACAAATTCCAATTGAGGGTCATTGCAATAAATACCTGACCAGTACTTTTCAAAACTGTCAAGGTTATCAAAGCCAAGTAAATGTCACAGCCAAGAGGAGCCTACAAAAATAATGTTACTAAATGAAATGTAGTATACATTAAATGTAATGAGATTCTGGACAGAAAAAAGAACATATATAAATATGAATAAAGTATGGGTTTTATTTAATAAAAATATATCAATATTGATTTATGGAATATAATTATTGTACTATATTAATGTAAAATAATAATAACGGAAGAAACTGAATGTGAGGTATATGGGAACTCTGTAATATCTTTACAAGTTTTCTGCAAACCCACCACCATTCTAAAACAAAAAGGTAATTAAAAAACAATTAGTCGCCGGGCTCGGTGGCTCAGCCTGTAATCCCGCGCTTTGGGAGGCTGAGGTGAGTGAATTGCCTGAGCCCGCGGGTTCGAGACCCACCTGGGCAGTGACACCTCATCTCTACAATAAATTAAAAATCAGCCGGGCATGGTAGCGCGCCTGTAATTCCCGCGACTCGGAAGGCTGAGGCGGAAGGATCGCGGAGCCCAGCAGGACGAGGCTGCGGTGGCCGGGAGCGACCACTGCCCTCCAGTCTGGGTGACAGAGTGAGACTCCAACTCAAAAAAAAAAAAAAAAAACAATTAGTCAACTTCAGGGTATGATAAGGAAACAATTCATCATCTTAGAAACTGATCAATTAGGGGAAAGAATTATGCATGTAGCCTGTCATTAGCAAAAAGACTGTACCCTGAGTGATTTTATTAGATTTTGTAATGCAGCAACTTGGCTAGCCTGAATTATATACACCAGAATTCTCTTTTATGTATGAGGGGACCCCCCCAAAAATTATTTTTTGGAGAACAGGCTCCTTGTATTACAGGCTTTCCCGCTAAGTGTTGTAGTAACCCATCAGCATCAGTGAACCAGCTAGCATTGTTGTGAGAGGCTGTGTTCGACTTCAGTGAGTTTTTTTGGTTTTTTGGTTTTTTTTAAGATTCTTTCAATGCGTTTGCCCATTTCATGATGGGTGATTTACTAGCGCACTTGCCCACACCACATTGAATGTTCAACAGTTTTTTAACAAAAATGGCATGTCGCCGTATTCCATTCTCCCTATTCACCCGATCTCACCTGGAACAACTTTTTGTTTGTTTTCCCGAATGAAAAGAGTCCTCAAAGGGAAACATTTTGCTGCCGTGGAAGAGATAAAACAAAAAACTACTACTAAAGGGCATTAAAAGTGATGAATTCAAAAACTTCTTTGAGCAGTGGGAAAAGGGTCTAACAGATGTATTGCATCAAACAACAAGTGTTTTGAAGGTGACAAGTTTAAACATGCAAGAATAAATACACAATTTTTTTATAAAGCAAATTCCAGGGTTTTTTGTGTCTCCCCCTACCCTTATATGTTTTCGGTTAGCTTGAACCACAAGAGATAATGCAAGGCTAACGCAGTGTAAAACCTGCAGCACAGGGGACAGGTGAGACCAGTTTGAGAATGCAGGCCAAAATAAGTGGTAACCTTCATCATTGGCTAAATATCAGCAAGAGTCTGATATTTAACAAACTAGTACTATAAGGGACAGTTGAAAAGAAGTTTGAAAAGAGAGAGAGAGTGTGTAAGACAGAAGACACGGTCTTTTATCATCTAGCTTAGAAAGTGATATCCATTACTTTTGGCATATTCTACTCTTAATAAGAGAGTCACTGATCCAGTTCACACTTGAGAGGAGAGGATGACACAGAGCATGAATACTAGGCGGCAAGGAACTTTTGTAGCCATGTTAGAAGCTGCCTACTACAGCTGGTCTTTCAACCCCCGATTCACACGCTTCCACATGCAAAGCACACCTTCTCCCTGAGCCTTCAACTTTTTATCCATCACACCATCAGCTAAAAGGCTAAAATATAGAATATATTCTATATCATCACCTAAATCTAGGTATATATATGGATGGGCTCCTGAGGTATACTGCCTATATATTTTTTCCTTTTAAAAAATGAAGGCCAGATGCAGTGGCTCACACCTGTAATCTCAGCACTTTGGGACTATGAGATGGGAGGACAGTTTAAGCCAAGGAGTTCAAGAACAGCCTGGGCAACATAGTGAGACCGTGTCTCAAAAAAAAAAAAATTAATCAGGCATGGTGGTGCACACCTGTAGTCCCAGTTACTCAGAAGGCCAAGGTGGAAGGATCACATGAGCTCAGGAGGCCAAGGCTGTGGTAAGCCCAGGAGGTCGAGGCTGTGGTCTGCCATAGTCATACCACTGCACTCCAGCCTGGGAGACAAAGTGAGACCCCGACTCAAAAAAAGAAGTTAAAGATGTTTAATTTCCACATCTAAAACTTTTAAAACAATCATTAACGTCAGGGTAAATGTCTCTTTTCTGTCATTAGAAAGTCATGCACTATCCATCATATATATATTTCAAAGTAAATAGTTAAGTGATAAAGAGGAGATATTTTAGGAGAGTTTATTTAACAATTGCCAGGTCCATTGATTAACTTTGACAAATATCTTTATTAAATGTTAATGAGAATCTAAAAGACCAGCAACAATTTCTGAAGTTAGCTGTAGATAAGAACTCTGATGCTTGATTCATTTTAATTCTTCTCCATCTTATATAAGTGCGTAAAATGACATTTGTGACATTTTTCAATGAATATCAAGGTAAAAAAGAAAAAAATTATCATGCTCCTTAAAGCATTTGAAACTCTTTATTCACAAATGGCAGAAGCTCACTTCAAACTAGTATAAGTATAAAAGGAATAAGGAATTCACTGGTTCATGCAACCAAGAATGTAAGGGTGGAGCTGGAGTCAGGTGCAAATGAGACCTCAGATTATGCTGCCAGACCATCCTGCTTCCCTTTCTCTCCAGTTCTCAGAACGACTTCTCTGATAGTGTCAGCAAACTCTCCTATATGGCACATATTAGCCCATCAATTCACCACAGAACACATAGATAGATCTCTTCTTTTTAAGCATCCATATATAAAACTTCAAAAAAGGCCTCTGATGGGTCCACTCTGGCTCACATGTTTGTTGTGCTGATTCTCAATCAAAAAGCAGGGTATGTCATCCCAAACTCACCACAACTGGAGTAGAAGATGTCCAATATCCTCAAGGAAAGACAAGGAGTAGGTGAGAGTGAGGGTGGAGATGAGGATTGGGAAACTGTACTGAGGAAGAAGTAAAGAGATAGTTGAACAAGCTAAAAAGCAGAATTTCATTATACTGTATTAATTTAAATCTAAATCAATCATTATGTAGATTATAAAACTACATGTAAAAGGTAGAAAGACACCAACACTTCAATTCAGGCCCAGTTACCTGGGCCAAATTTCTCAGCTGTTGAGAATTAATAATCTTTACAGTAATTCAAATACATGATATATTTAAATTTTCAGTTTATTAGTATTTAATACTTCATACCTTAGTCAGAAGAATTATATGTAGTTGCTTTTTATGTGAATAAAGATTTACCTTATGTCAGTCTGAGTACATTGCTGTAGTAGATAAATGTTAAAATAGTTTTTAGAATAATTCAGATGTAAAAATTCTCTACTATAACTCTTCCAATAAAAAAAACATGGTATATGCAAACACATAAAACACAAAGATTACAAAAATAAGGTAGCTCTTATGAGAAGGTAATACTCCTGACGTTGTTTTTGTGTGTGTGCATGTTTTGTCATTTAATTTCCTTTAATAATCTTATGCATAAGGAAAATGAAGCTCAGAGACATCAAGAACTTACTCAAAATCACACAGTTGGAAGATAGCAGAGTTGGATGACTGTTGTTATGTTGTTTTGAATTACATTTTCAACTATGTTATTTGAAAATAAAACAGATAAAAGAAATTCAACCAAAAATGAATAATTTGATGAGTCATTGTAAGGTAAATTCACTAAAAACTACCACCCAGATCATAAAATTTTGCAACCCACCTAGAATTCCTTCCGTGTAATTCATATCACAATAAGTCCCTCATTCCCCCAAATTTAATCTTTATCGTGACATTTATTACAACCACTTCCTTCTGTTTCATTATTATGTTATCACCTAAGTATGCATCCTAGACACCATAATTTAATGTTACCCCCTCTTTACAAATTTGATGTGGCCTTAAGTCTCTCTTAATCTACAGCTTTCTCCTTCAACCTTTTTTTATAACTGTTAAAGAACTCAGTGCATTTGAACTGTAGTACATAAGAGCACATTTCCTTAGCAGTTAAATTATTTCACAACTGTTCCCTCAGCTCTCCCAATGATTATGTGAGTTGCTAACAAGCTTGAATAAATATTCTTCTGTTTAAACTAGCCAGAGAATAGATACTTCTCAAAAGAAGAAATACGGGCAGCCAACAGACACATGAAAAAGTGCTCAGCCTCACTCATCATCAGAGAAATGCAATTCAAAACCACATTGAGATACCATCTAACCCTTGTAAGAATGGCCATCATTAATAAAACAAACAACAACAGATGCTGGCGATATGGAGAAAAAGGAACGCTTTCTAAACTGCCGGTGGGAATGTACAAACTCTTTGGATGACAGTGAGGCGATTTCTGAAAGAACTAGAAATTGACCTTCCATATGACCCAGCAATTCCCCTATTGGGAATATACCCGGAGAAACTCAAATTATTCTACGAAAAAGATGCCTACACACGTATGTTTGTTGCAGCTTTATTCACAATAGCAAAAACATGGAACCAACCGTGTTGCCCATCAAAGCTGGACTGGATTTTTAAAATGTGGTACAAACCAGCTGGGCAGGTGAGACCTCATCTCTACAATAAATCAAAAAAATTAGCCGGGCGTGGTAGCGTGCGCCTGTAGTTTCAGCTACTTGGAAGGCTGAGGCGGAAGTATCGCCTGAGCCCAGCAGGTCGAGGCCGTGGTGGCCGGGAGCGGCCACTGCACTCCAATCTGGGCGACAGTGAGACTCCAACTCAAACAAAATATAAATAAATAAATAAAAATGTGGTACAAGCCAGGCTCGGTGACTCAGCCTGTAATCCCGTGCTTTGGGAAGCTGAGGTGAGCGGATTACCTGAGCCTGCGGGTTGGAGATTCATTCGAGAAACTTGGCAAGACCTCATCTCTACAATAAATCAAAAAATTAGCGGGTTGTGGTAGCGTGCACCTGTAGTTCCAGCTACTCGGAAGGCTGAAGTGGAAGGATCACCAGAGCCCAGCAGGCTGAGGCTGCAGTGGCTGGGAGCTGTGCCACTACCCTCCAGTCTAGGCAACAGAGTGAGACTCCAACTCAAAAAAAAAAAAAATGTGGTACATATACACAATGGAATATTATGCAGCCATAAAGAAGGACAAATATATGGACTTTGCAGCAACTTGGATGGATTTGGAGTCGATCATACTCAGTGATTTATCACAAAAACAAAGAACTGAGTTCCATTTGTTCTCACTCATAAGCTGACCTATGAAAGCCATCGGCAGTATTTGAAATCTGTCAGGGGAGGGGGGCATGGGATTGGCAGTTGAGAGAAACTACTAGGAAAGGGAGGGGCATACCTCATCAACAAGGGTACCTGCATGATAAATGTTTATATACCTATTCCTGAATTGCATGCCACATCTTTATAACATCTATATAAAATTAAAAAATTAAATTAAAAAAACAAAGTAAAAAAAGAAAAATACAAACCAATGTATTGTATCCCACATCTTTACAATAAAAATTAAAAAAATAAAAATAAATAAAAGATAAAAAAAGAATAAAATAAACTAGCCAGAACTCATCCAAGTGTTTGCAGCTATAAAACCTAATTATCAAATGTGAATAACTTTTTAGTTATAAAGTTAGTTTTCTATACATATATAATGCATATATATAGTTAATGTAGGATAAGGATAAAAGTTATATATAAGAGAATGTCTATTGAAATTTTTATTAAAAACAATTCATACCATAAAAAATAGCATTACAACTTAGTTCCTCAATGTTATGTAGACACTAAGATAACAAATCTTTCTAAATGTGCTTATCACTTGTTAGAGATTCATATGGAGAGCTGTATCAGAGGGATTAGAGTAGATATAGCAACATATGTTGCTATGGATTAGTATTCATGCAGAGAAACATCCATGAAAAAATTGTGCCAAAATTTATATTTGTAATATTTCCAGCAAGACTCAAATTGGTTGTAGAATTTGAAAAGCAAATATAATTTAGCCTTTAGTGAGCATAAATAATGTATGAGTATTACCAAAAAATAAAGGTAATCAGGAACACAGTTATTTCAACAAAAAGATACCTACACACGAATGTTTGTTGCAGCTCTATTCACAACAGCAAAAACATGGAACCAACCCTCTTGCCCATTGAAGCTGGACTGGATAAAAAAAATGTGATACATACACACGATGGAATACTATGCAGCCATAAAGAAGGACAAACATATGGACTTTGCAGCAACTTGGATGGATTTGGAGTTGATCATACTTAATGATTTATCACAGAAACAAAGAACTGAGTTCCATATACTCTCACTCATAAGGTGACCTTCAACAATTATAATGCTATAAGAAAGTTATTGGCAATAGTGGAAAACTGTTGGGGGGGGCAATAGTGGAAAACAATAGTGGGACTGGCAGTTGAGGAAAACTGCTAGGGGAGGGAGGAGCATACCTCATCAACAAGGGTAACTGCAACATCGGTGTTTATATACCTAACCCTTAATTGTACCCCACAACTTTATAATAATAAATAAAATTTTTTAAAAAGGTAATTTATTTTATATTCAGTTTGAAGTTGGTATATACCTTAAATAAGACAACAGACAAAAGATTCAAAACATGAATAATACCCTTAACAAAAAGTAACTAATCAGTGGATAATGAAAATAAGGTATATAAATATATACAATGAAATCCTATTCAGCCATTTTAAAAGAATGAAATATTGTATTTTGCAGCAACTAGGATGGAACTGGAGAACATCATCCTAAGTGAAGTAATGCAGGAACAGAAAACCAAATACTGCATGTTTTCGCTTATAAGTGGGAGCTAAACTAAAGCTCTTCAAAGGCATATAAAATGTTATAATGGACATTGGAGACTCAGAAGGAGGAGTGGGTACAAAAAAATCACCAATTGGGTACAATGTGTACAGATTGGGGTGGTGGGTAAACTTAAAGTCCAGACATCTTCACCACTATACAATGCATTCATGTAACAAAAAAAAAATCTATACTTCCTAAAGATCTTGATAAATAAACAAATAAATAAAGCAAAGTCTGTAATGTGAGATTATCTTAATTGCAACTACTACTAGATTTAATGTAAAGATTAATGAAAATACAGAAACATTACGTGAAGGTATCGGGATATGGCAAATAAGACATTGACAAAGAGAATATCATCATTTTACTCCAATACCTTTATTGACTATCATTTTGCAGGTACAAAAGGAAACACAGAGAAAAAGGCTAGATAACAATCTAACATATTTTATGTTTTCCATTTAACCAGGCAATGGTCTAGAAATATAATTAATGTTTTAGCTAAATGTGCCCTTGGGATTACCCAGAGTGGTTGAAAGATCTTCAATAACAGTACATAGAAAAGCATAGAAATATAGTGTAAATATATACAATACAGATTAAGAATGTGTATGTCCAAGGAGGAGCTGATACCAATCCTATTGAAAGTATTCCAGGCAATCAAGAAAGATTGAATACTCCCCAAATCATTTAATAAAGCTAAAATCACATTGCTACCCAAACTAGGTAAAGGTCCAACAAAGAAAGAGAAATACAGACCAATATCCTTGATGAACATAGATGCTAAAATTCTCAACAAGATTCTAGCAAACCAGATCGAACAACAAATTTCAAAAATCATCCACCATACCAAACAGGCTTTATCCCTGGGATGTAGGAATGTTTCAACATCCACAAAACCATAAATGTAATTAAACACATAAAGATATGTAAAAACAAAAATCACATGATTATATCATTAGATGCAGAAAAAGCATTCAATAAAATCCAGCACCCCTTCTTGTTAAAACCCCTTGAACATCAAGGCATAGATGGAAGATACCTCAAAATAGTAAGAGCCATCTATGAGAAACCCACAGACAACATACTGCTAAACAGACAGAAATTGGAACCATTTCCCTAACTGGAACAAGACAAGGATGCCCACTCTCACCTGTTCATCATAGTATTGGAAGTCCTACTAGAGCAATCAGACAAGAGAAGGAAATCAGGAGTATCCACATAGGAAAAGTGGAAGTTAAGTTATCCCTCTTTGTAGACAACATGATTCTATACCTTGAAAACCCAAGAGAATCTGTCAAAAACCTCCTTTCACTGATAAAGGACTTTGGCAAAGTCTCAGGGTATAAAAGAAACATGCAAAAGACAGGTGTATTTCTATACACCAAAAACAAGCAGGCAGAGAACCCAAATAAAAAGCACAATCCCTTTCTCAATAGCCACAAAAAAAGTGAAATACTTTGGTATCTTCCTAACCAGAGAAGTGAAAGACCTTTACAATGAAAACTGTAAAACACTGCTCAAAGAAACCAAAGATGACACAAACAAATGGAAAAATAGTCCACGCTCATGGATTGGAAGAATCAATATTGTTAAGATGTCCATCCTACCCAAGGCAATTGACAGATTTAATGCAATACCGATTAAATTAACCAGCAGCATTCTTCTTAGACCTGGAAATGACAATGTGTTAATTCATATGGAAACAAAATGACCACAAATAGCCAAAAAATTACTCAGAAAAAAAAATGGGAGGAGGCATTACACTCCCAGACTTTAAACTTTATTATAAAGCTATAATAATCAAAACAGCCTGGTATTGGTACAAGAACAGGTATGTAATCAATGGAACAGGATAGAGATTTCAGAAGCAAAACCTCAATTTCTCAACCAACTCATCTTTGACAAAGCCTCCACCAACAACCACTGGGGAGAGAAGAACCTATTCAGTAAATGATGCTGACAAAACTGGCTGAGCACATGCAGAAGATTAAAACAAGACTCCTACCTATCACCATACACAAAAATTAACTCTAATTGGATGAAAGACCTAAACATAAAACCTCAGACTATAAGAACCTTAGAAAATGCAGGAGACATCCTTATGGAAATTGGAACTGGCAACAAATTCCTGATCAAACCCCAAGTGCCCAAGCCATAAGAGATAAGATAGACAAGTGGGAATCATCAAACTGACAAGCTTCTGCAAAGCAAAAGACACAGCCCCGTTACAAAGTGGGCAAAAGACATGAATAGACACTTCTCAAAAGAAGACATACAAGCAGCCAATAGATACATGAAAAAATGCTCGCCCTCACTAGTCATCAAAGAAATGCAAATTAAAACCACACTGAGATACCACCTAACTCTAGTCAGGATGGCCATCACCAATAACTCAGAAAACAACAGATGTTGGAAATGATACAGTGAAAAGGAAACACTTCTACACTGTGGGTGGGAGTATAAACTAGTATAACCTCTGGAAAACAGTATGGCGATTCCTGAAAGATCTAAAAATCAACCTTCTATATGACTCCGCAATCCCCCTGCTAGGAATATACCCAAATCACTCTATGAAAAAGATACCCAACCGGGCTCGGTGGCTCAACCTGTAATCCCGCGATTGCCTGAGCCCGCGGGTTCGAGACCCACTTGGGCAGCGAGACCTCATCTCTACAATAAATCAAAAAATCAACTGGGCATGGTAGCACATGCCTGCAATTCTGGCTACTCGGAAGGCTGAGGCGGAAGGATTGCCGGAGCCCAGCAGGCGAGGATGCGGTGGCTGGGAGCGGCCACTGCACTCCAGTCTGGACGACAGAGTGAGACTCCAACTCAAAAATTAAAAAAGAAGATACCCGCACACTCATGTTTATTGCAGCATTATTCACAATGCCAAAACATGAAACCAACTGTGCTGCCCATCAAAAGAGGACTGGATAAAAAATGTGGTACATATACACTATGGAATATTGCACAGCCATAAAGGACAAAATTATGAACTTTACAGCAACTTGGACGGACTTAGAGTCTGTAATACTGAGTGATCTATCACAGAAACAAAGAACTGAGTATCACATGTTCTCACTCATAAGTGGACCTTGAACAATTATTATAATACTATGTGAAATGGATTGATGGTAATGGGCAACAAGTGGGGGGGCACACCTCATCAACAAGGATACCTGCATAATGAACATTTGCATAACTAACCCTGAATTGTATCCTACATCTTTGAAATTAAAAATTTTTTAAAAGAATGTGTATTGTGTCTCATAATATCATGATAACTGAGATATTAGCAAAAATAATACTAAAGAATCTACATATTCACACATTATAGAGTGGCATAAAGAGTGACCTATTCCAAAACACCCAACTTGGAATAAATCACTCTTTGTATTCCAGACATTTGTTTGCTTAATTATATTTTACTTAAGACGAATATTCTTCTACACTCTAACATGTCTATTGAACACTACCAGGTGACATGGGGACCAATTGACCCAAACTTTACCTGTACAATTACCATTTGTATACTTAACCCTGAATTGCACTCCACATGCTTAAAGTAAAAATTTTTTTTAAAAAGACTACAGCCTACAACAGAAACAACAGTGTGCTATTTGCAGCAGTTCCATGTTTATGTCAAGTATTCCTCAACTTATCATAGAACTCTTTGCTGATGACTTGGGCAAAGATTCAGAATTTTTCTCAACAGGGCCCCAGGCAGCTACTACCAACTGAACAAACATAGATAATCCTAGAAGTGGAGTCTAACTGCCCTCCCTGGCTTGCAGTAAATAGGCAGCAAATGATAAGCCAAAAATAATCAGTAAAAAGCAGTAGGTATATGCATCATCAAAATTTCCACACAGAATAATGCTTCATAATGGAAAAGTTAATAACTTAGGTATGAAAAGTCATGTTTCTTCAAGTGATATAATATGCAGTCAATGTTTTAAAACCCTTGTTTTTCAAATCATATTCAATTTAATCTTTTGTACTCCGTCATAGATTTCTTACGTTAATTCTCCAAAAATAGTATTTCATAAAAAGTAAGGTTCTATGAGCATCCTTTGCAATGCACACTTTTGAAGGAAGCACAAGTATAGCATAGACTAACCATGATGCTTCAAAATTTAAAACTATGTTTCTTTGAAAACGTAAATTCAATTTTTACCTATTGTTGAGTTTCTACTACTATGAGTTATGCACCTTTGGAGATTACAATGCTGTGTAGTGGTTAAACCTATGAGCTCTGGAATTCTAGTGCCAGGAGTCAAATCCTGGCCCCACATTTCCTAACTGTGTGACCTTGGATAACTTCTCTATGTCTGAGTTTCCTCATCTGTAAAATAGAGTAAAAATATTACTTATGTCATTGTGAAGTTGTATAGACTAATATATGATAATGCAACAGCATTGTACCGTTTACATCTAGTGAACACTCAACAAATTTTAGAAATTTTCTAAAGTATTGTCATTGTTATTGTTATTGTAATACAAAGATTAATATGGTTCATTTACTATTCTCAAATTCTACTTCAAAAGTCTGGGAAGCAGAGTGGGAGGGGAGATGGGGAGGGGGAAGAAATAGAATACATATAACAAAGTAATATCATTATAAGAGACAACCGAATAATATTGGTACATTTACATAAAAACCATTATGTCAATTCAACTGTTATTAGAGTTCAAGTTCAGGTAAAAGTTTTAGAAAGCCTTCATTGAAAGGATGAAATTTGATAAAGACATAGGTTGATGCACATGATTTTAACAGACATGAGTAAGTCGGTCAGCATGAGTAAGCTAGAAAGAAAGCAGAGGACGTGTTTGGAGAATGATGATGAGTCCAAGATTACAGTATTGAGTAAGGAAAAATGTAAAAATATAATTTAGAATGTAGGCTGAATCATATTTTAAAGGACCAAGAATTCTGTGCTGAAAGTTTGAACTTGAATGAAAAGGATTTAGAAATTCAGTATGTAATCTAGAGCTAGAAATCTATTTATAGTAATAAATCATGAGAAATGTTTTTGGGGGGAGAGAACAGTGATGACCTCGCTCCCAAAGTCAGAGACCATTCATTTTTTTATTCTTTTATTTGAATTATAATAAATGTTATTTTAGTTAACATTTTTAAATTACAGAGAGAGTCTTGTAAAATCTAGTTTTTCTCAGAATTTGCACAATGTCACTCTAATCTGTCTTTCTGCCTCTCAAATAATAACCAGTGAAAACAAGTCATGTAAAAGAATTACACATAACTGATATTTTCAAGCATATTTACAATATCTGGACAATAGTTCACATTAAAGGCAACATCTTCAACATCAAAAACAATCTTCAGATATTCATTCCTTATTACAAATAATTATGGAGTTCTAAATTTTGTATTCAACAAAATAGCACTGGAGTTGGTTTTATAAAGACTTGAAAAGAAGCATATATGGTTCCCTTCAATCAAGGAAATCTATGTAAATAATTGAGATGCACATTTTCTAAACAATGATGAAATAAAACACCATGTTAAGTGGCAAAAATAAAGTCAAAAGTGAAGGGAGCTAAGCTTTTTTTGAAAGTGTATAGTTTACATTCCACATTTCATCAAATCTGCCCAGCAGCCTGTATTTACAGATCAGAAAGCGTACTAAAAGTTCATTGTCCTAACAGGTGAGGCTAATCCTGGGCTCAGGAGCTAGAAGCTCAAATGCTAGTGGCTTTGTGATCTTGGGCAAATGGTTAAAGCTCTTTAGGTCTCAGTTGCTTCATCTATTAAAGTGGAAATACGACAGTATATATGTGGAGGAAAACTAATGCATATATGTGGAATAATAATGCCTTATGCTAGATTTACCTAAAATACTTTCTGAGGAATTCTAGTGCTGAAAGATATTTGTGATCAAAAATGAATTTATAGTCTTATAGATTGATTCTTGAGAATACCTATGTATAATTTTTACCTTTTAGAGATTTACAGTATTAATGAAGACTCTGAGAAGTCCTACAGTCCAAAAAGAGGCAGCTTTAACTTTTCTTAATCCAAAATTTTTACAATTCATTTTGCCATAGAATATTATATCCCTCTTTTCTTTTCTTATCTTTCACTATCATTCTTTCTTAATTTTTTTGTTCATTTTTATGGAGCATTAAACCTTATATCCAAAGAAAATAATTTCACAGAACATTCTATAGGAAGTGTTCTACAACGGTAGTTAGCATTCACAGCAGGCATGAGAGATTCAACCAATTAGCAATTAAAAGGTCCAAATGTGGAAGAGATGAATGAAAAATGGAATGGTCTAGAATGCCCAGCAAAAGTAATAACTTTGATGTAAAAATAAAAACTTAGACAAGCAGGAAGGCAGACTTACATGAAAGAGAGTACACCATTGGCAGAGACAACACAGTTCAAATGGAGTTGTAAAGATAATAAATTCTACCGTGATACCAGTTATGATGGGCAAAATATATTGAACATGTAACATTCATCGGGCATTATCTCAACCAGCAGGTAAGAAGATTGGTGAAGTAGACTAGGGCTAAATTTGGAAAACTCTGAGTACCATCTCATATAGTTATCTTATTGACAAAATCCCTATGGAATTTAAGTATTCAATCATTCACAAAGCTTTCATTGAAAACTGACTTCCAAAGCAATATACTAGATACTATGTATGAGAGGAGTAAAGAATTAGTACCTGAAAGCAAATCGGAAGGCAGTGAATTGGAGGGAGGAGAATATATTCAGGCAGAGCATTTAATAAGTTACTATATGAACTGAGGAATAAAATTATGAGAGCCTAGAGACAATCAGGATCAAGGTAGGAATCCAAGAAAAGGACTAAATGAGAAGTCAGTTGTGGGTGTAAGGAGTGATAATTGAGACTAAGTCTAGTTTCACCCTTTCAAGCAGGGTCTTTAAACAGCAAATTTTGATACACTGGGGATTATGAAATGGGTTTAATGGATCACAACTAATATTGTGCTGCATTCAAGAAAAAAGTAAAGAAAATAGAGTGTACCTACATAATACTGTTTCATAAAACTTTTATTTCAGAAATATGTACTATAAAAAGCATTGGCAGTAACAGGAAACTACCGGGGGTGGGAGGGGAGGTGGGATTGGCAGTAGTGGGAATCTGCCCAGGGGTTGGGGAGGGCACTCCTCGTCAACAAGGGTAGCTGCATAATGAACATTTGTATACTTAACCCTGAATTGTACCCCACATCTTTAAAATAACAAAAATTTTTTTAAGAAATATATACTATAAATGTGTGCTCTGGGTTATATGTTGTCAAAGGAAAAAAAGGTTAAAATTCTATATAACTAAGGGGTGAAGTAAAGCCATGGATTCGGAAAAACAGGAGAGAATTTTAAGGACAGGATATCACGTATCAAATGCAAAAGAACCAAGCAAAATGATTTATTAGAGAAACACTTCAGTTTGCATGAAGTAGGCCAATCAGAAAAGACCAGAAACTAGAATACTGAGAAACACCATGCATTTATTATTTTTTATTCATAGAATATTAACTTGGTGAACTAATAAGGTTCAATCATATGTAAAGGTGAGCACGTATTTTGAATTACTTTCATGTCTCTGTTAGACTGACCTTTTAAAATTAAATTAGTTTCAGTTTATAATATTTCAAAAGTTTGAGATTGCCACTGTTTGTTGTTTGTTGTTGCTGTTGCTGTTTTCTTTTTTTTTTTTTTTTTTTTTTTAATCAGAATCTCACTCTGTCACCCAGGCTGGAGTGCAGTGACACAATCGTGGCTCACCACAGCCTCAACCTCCTGGGTTCAGAAAACACTTTTACCTCAGTTTCCTGAGTATCCAGGACTATAGACATGCACCACCACACCTGCCTTATTTATGTATTTTTTTTATTCTTTGTAGAGACTGGGTCTCACTATGTTGCCCAGACTGGTCTTGAATCTCAGTATCCCTGCCCCAGCCTCCCAAAGTACTTAGATTGCAGGAGTGAGCACCACACCCTGCCACGAAAACATTTAGTTCATGACAACATAATTCTTGAAACATAAAAAATGAATCACAAGCAGTATAAACATGTAGAAATTGTCTTTTAAAAGGAGTAAGATCCAGTTCCATTCATACCAAAACGTTTTGGCTATTCTTCCAAAAACTGTCTTTATATGTTTATTTTTATTGCCTTTTTTATTAAAATACTGTATCAGATACAAACTGTTTTAAAATATTATTAAAATTATTGCTCTAGGTTAAAAAGAGATAAGGAACTTAGTTGCTATTATTAGTTGTTTGTGTATTACTTTGGCATTTTACAAAGCAAGACAGTTGCCTATTTCTGATAGCCCAGATCTATATATTAAATTCAAAGAAAATTTATTGACTTTCTTACATGTAAGTATCTCAAAAATACCCTAGTTTCTTGCACATAAAAAGTTAACAATCTTGTAATAGTTATACAATGAACCAAAATTAAGGTAGAATATGCTATGTGCCACGCTAGCAATAAAATCCAGGGTCAAAGGAATTTCAGAGGATGACAGCATCTTTTTTATTAGGATGGTTAGTGAAGGCTTCATAAGCGTTGTGACATTTTAGCAGGTTCTTGAAAAACTACAAAATTCTGACAAGTCAAAATTAGAAGCAAGAATCCATGATCTAAGGAGAAAAACAAGATGAGAAAATGAGGGATGAAGTATCACCATTCAACTAGTTTGAATATATAATAAGGCATATGCAAAGAAGAGCAAAGGACACTGTAATAAGCTACCTAGATATCCCTCCAGCTTCTGAAGAACTTTCCCCTCCAGTTTCTGGAAATGCTACAGCTTACAGCCCTTAGATGTCAGCCCAATCCAGAAATATCGTTTGCCTAAAAACAGTCAACTGGACCAAGGTCACTCTTCAGTCATGGGCCAGCCCACATTTAATGATTCATTGATGCAGAAGTATAAAGGCCCTTATTGCAGTACAAGAAAACTATGAAGATCATCCCAGCTTCAGAACTCACAGTCAGCTGAGGCATTCATTGACACTAAATTACAGTCCAACTTCTACCTCTGTCAAACTCTGCTTCACTTACTTCCTTTCCTTCCACAGGAGTTGATCCCAGAATTAATTCCTAATAAACTTCCTGCACACTAATATCCATCACAGAGTCAGAAAGTTATTTATGACAAGAAACATTTATAGGAATTTCTGATTTTTAAGACAGAAATTGAAAGCATTTTATACATTCTATTCATTTTGTCTTCCAAGATATATCCCCAGATTCACAGGTAGACCGGGTATGGGTCATATTCACTAATACTAGGAGATACCTTCAAACCCAAAATACAGTAGAAAAAGAAGGAAAATAGAGACCAGTGCATTTAGCAAAATGGTGGATGGTTAAACTTCAGACCACTCAGAGGAGAATAATCAGAAAACAGCTTGCCACACAGATTTATGATGATGGTGTAGGGGCTGAATCTTGTCCCCCAAAATATATATGTTGAATTCCTAAACACTCTTTCTCCCAGTACTTCAGAATGGGACTGTAATTAAGTTAAATTTAAGTCTTGGTGGATCCTAATACAATGACTGTGCTTATGAGAGAGGGAATCAGGAGACAGAAACATACAGAGGAAAGATTATGTGAAAACACAGGAAGAAAATGGCCACCTACAAGTTAAGGATAGAGTTCTTCAGAAGAAACCAACCCTACCAACATCTTGGACGTCTAGCCTCCAGAACCATGAAAAAATAAACATCTATTTTTAAGCCACCCAGTCTATTGTATTTTGTTATGGCAACTGAAGCAGACTATAGGTCTTATTTAATACTTCATACTTAAAGATCTTAATATATTTGAGCAAACCCAAAGGAACAATTAAAACCGGAGAATCCAAAGGACACACAAACAACACAAAATATAGTGGCAAACTTCAAACAAATCATGCTCAATATCCTCAGAGAGATAAGAGAAGAAATTGTATCATGAAACAAGATACAAATTGCTGTGAAAAGAACAAAACAATAAACAAAACAAGTTCTTATTTATAAAAATGTGATAGATATAATTAGAAAAAATTAATAGCATGTTGAAGAAATAAAATTAGAGATTAGAAAATTTCTCAGAAGATAGAAAGAAAATAAAATAAATAGAAAATAGGAGAGAAAATAAAATGAAAGGGCCAACTGAGGAAAGCCAATGTTCAGCTAACTGGGAAACAAATGTGACACTGCTTTGGGCAATGAGATATAAGTGGAAGTCATTGTTAGGTAGAGCTTCTAGGAAAACTTTTATAAGAAAGAAGACTCAGAAAGCATATGCTTTCTGTCCTTTTTCATTCCTTTTCTGCCTAAAATATAGATGACATGTTGAAAATAAAGCATTCATCTGGCAATCTAGAAAGTGACCTGCGTGATATAAAAAGCCACATGAAAAGAATTGGAAAATCAGAGTGGAACTTGTGTCCAAAATGGCAAAGTAGATTCGATATATCAGCACTGAACTGCCTGTCTCTGGACTTCTTACTATGTGAATAATATTAAACCCCTTTTTCATAAGGCACAATGTATTCAAGTCTTCCATAATTAGCCAATGTAATCTTATTTTATTACCACAGTACTTTAATTGACTCAGTAAAGAACAATATTTAAAACATCATAAGAATAAAACTCTAAATTTTAACTTAACCAAAAACTATAATATAAGCAAAAATATTATAACAATACCAATAAAAGAAGATAGATGATACATACATATATGTCAAGAGAGAGATAATGAGAAATTGGCTTATGTGATTTTGGAGGCTAAGAAGTCCCATAATCTGCCATCTGCAAGTTGAAGACCCAAGAAAGCCAATGTGAGTACCAAGACCTGAGAACTAGGGATATCAGTGGAATAAATCCTAGTCTGAGGGCAAAAGAAGACGAGATAAGTCTCAGCTAATACAGCCAGGCAAGAAAAAAAATGGGTCAAATTCCTCCTTCCTCTGTTTTTTGTTCTATTTAGCCCTCAACCCTCAATGGATTTGATGATACCCACTCACATTGGGGAAAGCAATCTACTTTACCCAGTCCACTGATCCAAACGCTAATTTCACCCACAAACCTTTACAGATACATTGAGAAATAATGTTTAATCGGGGTACTCATTGGCCCAATCAATTTGACACATAAAATTAACCATCACAGTACTAGTATAGCATAAATTCTGATCTATCATATTCAAGTTTAAGTAAATGTCTTAAATTAATGAACCAAAAGAGAGCAGTGTAAGTATATAATATAAAAATATGGAAATAACTATTAAAAATAGCTAAAAGAGTCTAAAGTGGTCTCCAAAGTAAGGTGTGACTTAGGGATAACATGAAATGAAGCAGGAAAACACATTTTTAGTTGTAATCCTTTTGATGCTATTAGGCTTTATTAAGTGTTTTGCATGTAATTTTTAATTTAGAAAGTATTTGGAGATAAAGAATGGATCTAGTAGTCCTTGGGTACGCCCTTATCCTCCAGCCTTCAGACTTCAAGCATTTAATAAAGTGCACTCTCATTTTTTTAAGTGCTTCATAACATTTTAAGTCAGCAATCTAAATGTCTTTAAATATAAAATCAGAAAAGTACAAACAATTTTAAATCTAAATTTTAAAATTTAGAATGGTTGGCATCCAAACAGTCATAATATGCACCACATTTTAACTACCCAATGTGCCAGTGACACTCTTACCTGTTTCACTCTTACCTTCCCACTGTCCCAGTGACAGATTTTTAGGTTTACTTACCCACAGTCTCAGTGATGGGCAATCAGGTTCACCTTCCCATTTTGCCAAATGAAGGGCATCTAAGTTTACCTATTCACTGTCCTAGTGATGGGAATGTAGGTTTATCTACCTATTGGCCCAGTAATGGAATTCGGGTTTGTCTACCCCTGTCCAAGTGACAGTCTGCCTTCAATTCTTGCCTTCACAAACATTTCTGCAAAAGAAATCCTAAATCCTAATATGTGTCCCTTCAATTTCCCTGAAATACTTTGAAATAGAAAGGTGAAGTTGTAGGGTACATTTATACTTAATCTGAATAACTCACAACAAGTTTCTCTCCACTACCACCAGAAGTGCTATACAGCCCTATGCCTTGTTATTTCTGTTGTATTACCCATGGTTCTCATATATACCAGTCTAATCATTTACCATCATAGTTCAATGTTGCTTTAATTTGAATTTCTTAAATTACTCACCATTCTGACTATCTTAGTATATACCTCTTAGTTTTCTAAGTTTGCTCTTCTGTAAATTTCATACTCTTCTATTTTGATCTTTTTCCTGGGGTGCCTTTTTTTTAGTTGATTTATTGAAGTTGCTTATGTGTTGTATATATTCAGCCCCAGTTGCTATTAGATTTTGCAAATATTTTTCCACTTATAATCAGATACCTTCATCCAAGAAGTTATTTATTGAATGGAATATTTAATTTTTAGGTAATGTTATCAATCTGTGCTTTTAAAACTTAAGAAATCCTTTCAAATTCCTTGACACACTCAAAGGAATAGTATGCAGCAGTTAGAAGCTATACTGGATGTTCAAGTAGCAACATGAACAATTTCAAGAAACTTGGCCAGTTTTAAAGAAATAGAATAGGATATATAGTATAATAATACTATTTAAGCTAAGAACACATGCAAACAAAGCAATATGCTTTTGGCAGATGTAGTAAAATTAAAATTAATAGACCAAGAACATTAAAACAGTTTCCAACAAGTGGAAATAGAAATGAGACATAAGAGATAAAAGATTAAAAAGGAGAAGAAAAAAGGCGAAGAAAGACAAAAAGAAGAGGACCCTATATGGACCAATGTGAAGAATAAGCTATAGACTAAATGTGATTAGTTCAATTAATAGAATTTAAACGTTTTTTAAAATTCCATATGAATGAAGGCAGGAGTCCTGACCAATAGCTATACCAATAAATTGGACCATCCTCAGTAGTTTAAGATATTAACAGTTTAAATGATATTCATAAAAAATAAGAATCTAAAATTATTATAATTAGAGCAGGACATTTCTAATAAATAAATTAAGTTTCTATCTCTATGCTCAGATCTTCTCTAGGTGAGCTAAAATAGTTTTTTCTCCCCAGATTTTAAGGACCTTGAAAAACTGAGTATTTATTGAATTAGTAGTTCTTAGGCTCTCAAGTTTGAAGAACTGGTAAAATTCCAAAATTAAAAATGTGTGGTCTGATAAAATGTTGCAGACACTTTAGCTAACCAAATAAATATATCTTTTAAGTCAGTTCCAATCATCATCCATTAGCATCTTTATTTATAAAATAAAAGAAATTCACAAATAAGAAATAAACTTTATAAAAGTATGAAGAATAAAGAATACTTCAGGTAACCAAACACAACCAGTTTTATGCCTAATATTTTTTAAATCCTTACTTTTCTTTCTGTGTTATAACTAGTGAAAATATTATCATGAGTGGAATGGCATTTAAGAAAAACTGAATTAGAAAATGTCAGTTAAATCAAACACTCTAGGAATACAATTCTATATTATAGTCATAAAAGGAAAAACGCTGTACCCTGCTTCTTTATTTAAAGAGTATATAAAATCTAGCAAAGTATACCCCAAACTACGACATTATATCTTGCTAATAGTCAAATAAACTAATACTTAAAGCTAATTTGGAAATGTCAGAAATTGACCGGGCTAGGTGGCTCAGCCTGTAATCCCAGTACTTTGGGAGGCCATGGTGAGTGGATTGCCTGAGCCCGTGGGTTCAAGACCAGCCCGGACAACTTGGCGAGACGTCATCTCTACAATAAATCAAAAGTTAGACAGGCATGGTAGTGTGAGTCTGTAGTTCTGGCTACTTGGAAGGCTGAGGCGGAAAGATCGCCAGAACCAGCAGGTCGACACTGTGCGGCCGTGAGCGTGCCACTGCACTCCAGTCTGGGTGACGGAGTGACTCCCACTCAAAAAAGTAAAATAAAAAAGAAATGTCAGAAATTATAAAATGATTTTCAACTGATCGCTTAATAGTTTTATGAAGAAAGGATTCTTCTGAAATAAAACTTGGCAGTATTTTGATAGCAAACCAAAAATGCCAACAGAATTTCTAGAAAATAGAACAATTATAAGGTTATTTATCTTTCAAACCTGAATAATTATGGATAGTCTCAACCCTATGAAAGTCTTCTAACTGACTTATTTTAGACCAAATTGACCATTTACTCAGCCTTGATTTATCACTAAAGGTAAACTTCCCAAAGAAATTAGTCTACTTAGCTTCAATTTTTTTACAAACAGAGATGAGCCAGACATCCTCGATTCATATTCAAAATGGAACAAACAGTTATCCAAATGATATTGTTGTTTTTTTTTATTTAAAAGAACTAGTAAAGAAATTGCTAAAAAAAAAAGCCTTTAAATTTTTTCAAATAACTTTTTAAAATTTAAATATTTTGATGGAGTCTTATTTCCTCCTAGCACAATTGTTAAGCCCAAACTTTCTGAAAAATTTTTAAAATAGACATGATAAACAGACAGAAATAGACAGATATACAAATGAGGCTTAGGAATATGGACACTTAAAGTATATGGATGAATAACAATTTTAAAAATTGGGTTAATGCTTAAATTCCTGTTTGAAACTTATTTGAAAAAACTATTTTTATTAAAAACTTGAGACTGGTATATTTTCCTTTTCAACTTTAAATGTTCAAAATTTCATATGAAAGTGAAGGTGTTAGAAAATTATGCAATTAAGTAGGATTGCCAACACAGAATGGAATTAGTTGTCCATCTACTTTGTGTTTCAGAAATCTTAAAGTATAAGAGCTAAACTTGTGAAGCTGAATTTTATAGGTGACCTATATTATGCAGTCCCATAGTCTGACTTGTCACCATGAAGAATGATAATGCTATTCTCATATACAAGTATTTTATACTCAATATTTGTAAAATCAAAGAAATAGATTACTGAGTATATCTTGCCCTAGAGGAGTGTCAACTCAGAATAAAAGGCTTTGATAATAATCATAGCATTATATCACTTTGAATTTCATTTTAACAAGACCTAGTCACTAAGTCAAAGCTAGAATCCCACCAAGGAATTCTGAATATATGTAGACAAATTTTTAGAAGTTCTTGTGTCACTTCTCTAATCCAGATCATATGTCCTGGCTAACAAGTCTCCAATGATTTCACATTGTCACTTAGTAAGATAAATCTAAAATCACCCACATGACCAACGAGGCCACATGATCTTACCCTGTTTGTTTCCAAAGCTTAATCTCCAGCTGCACACTGGTTACCTCCACAATCCATCCATACTGGCATTCTTTAATTCTTCAGTTACATCATCCTCCTTCTTACTCCAGGATCTTGCACAATCTGTTACTTCTGTCTAGTGTTTTCCTTTCTCTTTCTTCTAGTTCACTCCTAGACATGCTTATGTCTAAGATCAAGCTGAATGAACTCAGGAATGCTTTTCTCAAGCTCCAGTCTGTGTAAGTTCCCTATTTTAAAATCCGACATTTCCCTGCAGTTTTATATGATTGTACTTATCTATCATCCTTGTCATTTATTTCCCAATATCCACCTACTCAACAAAACTGTGAACACAAAAGAACAAGGACTGCGTCTATCTTGTTTGTTATTTCTTCTCTTACTACTTTCCATAGGTTAGATAGATGCTCAATGATCAGCAGAATCAATAAATAAATGCAAAATATGATTATTTCACACATAGCCAAGAATTTTCAAAATAAATGGAAGTGTAGGAGAAAAACTAGATTTAACTTCATTTTAACTGATTTTAGTTTACAGAAAAATTAGAAGCAAGAACTAATGAAAATGAAAGAAGAAATAATTAAAATACAAAATAATAGAAAATAAGAAATTCAAAGTTGTCTCTTTTTTTTGAGTCAGAGTCTCACTCTGTCACTCAGGTTGGAGTGCAGTAGCCCACTCACAGCCACCACAGCCTTGACCTACTGGGTTCAAGCAATCCTTCAGCCTCAGCCTTCCAAGTAGCTGGAACCACAGGCATGTGCTACCACGCCTGGCTAATTTTTTTAATTTATTGTATAGACGAGGTCTTGCCAAGTTTCTCAGGCTGGTCTTGAACCCCTGATCTCAGGCAATCCTTTCGCCTCCACCTCCCAAAGTGCTGGAATTACAGGCTTGAGTCACTGCACCCAGCTGTCTTTAAAATTTTTAATAAGATTGATAATGTTCTAGTAAGATCAAATAAGTAAATTGTCAACATCAAAAATGAATTCAGGACATCATCACAGATACTATAAATGTCAATGGGATAATAAGATGCTATGAAAAACATATGTAAATAAATGTATCAACTTCAATGAAATGGACACATTTACAAAATGACTAAACAAATGTTTGTATGTTGATAGAATGAAATAATACATAGCAATATAAAGAAATGAACTATTGCTCCACACAACATACACAAATTTCAAAAAGTAACAGAAATCAATCACAAAAGGGAATACACTGTGTATTTCTATTTATATGAAGGCAAAGAGAAGGCAAAAATAATCTATGGATATAAACAAAAGTAGTATGCTTGTCATTTAGGGAGATTTAGTAGTGGTATCTACTGGAAAGGGAAATGGGGGAACGTTCTAAAACAGCCATTCTCAGTGGGTGCTATGAAAAAATTAAGACTCTCTGAAAATGAGTTGAGTGACTGTTTTTATCTTCTAATAATGGTACATATCTAGTATCATTCTAGATTCACTGAAGGTAAATTAATTCAATAGAATCAATGTGTGCCTTCGGGTATTAGGTTTTAATTCTCTCCTGGATCCCTAGTTGAGAGGTACTAGCTGGGTCTGCACTGTCCCATACTGTAGTCAGTTGCCACATGTGGCCATATGATTTTTAATTCAAATTACTTAAAATTAAATAAAATTTAAAATAGAATTCTTTAATCAGACTAGCCATATTTCTTTTTTAATTTAATCAATTTTATTTTTCAATTTTAGATGTTTCATTTTCTATTTTTATTGTTTAGTGAATTTTTTAATAAATAATTTTATTTTTAAAGCAGTTTTCATTTACAAAAAAATTGAGTAGAAAGTACGTGGAGTTTCCATTATGCCTCCTTATCTCTTTCCACCTCAGTTTCCCTGATATATTAACATCTTCCATTAATGTGGTACATTTGTTATGGTTGATGAGCCAATATTGTTACATTATTATTTTAAAATGTTGTAATCTTAATTTTTTCCTTGTATTTTTTAGTTGACATGCAATATTTGTACATATTTTTGAAATACAGAGTAATACCTTGATACATGTATACAATGTATAATGATCAATCAGTGTAATTACCCTATCCATCACTTCAAACATTTATGTCTACTTTTTTATGCTTTCTAATTCTCTGCTGAAATGCTTCACTTTACCCTTTATTTGTTTTTCAGCATATTAATTACAGTTGTTTCCGGGTGTATATTTGTTAATTTCATATTCTGGATCTTCTGGGAGTCTGTTTCTGTTGTCTTTTTTTTTGTTGGGTTTTGGTCTTCTTGTTTTTTTGTTTTTGGGGGGGAGTTTTTTTGCCATTCAATATCTTATATTTATTTCAACTTGACTTTTCAGTAAATAAGTTTCCATATAAATTGCATCTATAAAGTTTTGAGTCTGATTACTCTAATGTTCCCAATGGCTTATATTTTGAACAAAGCCTCCACATTCTTTAAATTTGTAGATTCTCTCCAATGCATAGTCTAATGTCAAACAAAGTTTTTGCTGGTTAATGTCTTTAGACTTTTTAACATTTGTTCATTCAAATGATCTGTAGTTTTAGAAAAGATAATAGTTCTCTTTATAGCTGTAAATTTCTCACCATGTCTCTATGGTTTATAACTTGATTTTCCAGTCATTACAGATATTGAAAATTTAGAGCATAAATTCTCTGATGTTGAGAAAATTTGGAATAATGGTGAAAAGGAATACCCCATTCTGTGCATCTATAGGAAATCCCTAAATATATATGTTCATATGTCAACCAAGTATTGAATGAGAGCTAAAGGCTTTATCACATTCCTCTCATTTGTATAGTTTCATCTCAGTATGGATTCTCACATGTCCAGCAGCTTGTACATGAGAGCAAAAGGCTTACCATATTTTTCACATTTGTAGAGACTCTCTCCAGTATGGATGGTCATGTGTCCAGCAAATCCAATGTGAGAGT
Organism: Cephalopachus bancanus; assembly: GCA_027257055.1. NCBI lineage: Eukaryota > Metazoa > Chordata > Mammalia > Primates > Tarsiidae > Cephalopachus > Cephalopachus bancanus. The sequence goes on along the minus strand of JAPVLO010000024.1, from coordinate 5,148,183 downwards.
GAAGGGTTTTGCCATATTCTTCACATTTGTAGGGTTTCTCTCCCGTATGGATGGTCTTATGTCTAGCAAATCCTCCTCAACTGTGAAAGGCTTTGCCACATTCTTCATATTTATAGGATTTCTCCCCAGTATGGATTCTCTGATGTTCAATAATCCTTGAGTACTGAGTAAAGGCTTTGCCACCATTCTTCACATTTATAGCATTTCTCTTCACTATGGATGGCCTTATATCCAGCATATCCTCTATAAGAGCAAAAGGCATTGCCACATTCTTCACATTTGTAGGGTTTGTCTCCAGTATGGATGGTCTTACGTCCAGCAAGTCCTCCTTGAGAGTGAAAGGCTTTGCCACATTCTTCACATTTGTAGGGTTTCGCTCCAGTATGGATTACCGTATGTCGAGTAAGGTGTGAACGACAGTGAAAGCCTTTGCCACATTCTTCACATTTTTAGCATTTCTCTCCTGTATGAATACTCAGATGTTGACTAAGACCTGAGTGTCAACAAAAGGCTTTGCCACATTCTTCACATTTGTAAGGTTTCTCTCCAGTATGGTATCAGTGATGTTGAATAAGATTTGAGTACTGATGAAAGGCTTTGTCACATACTTGTCAGTTGTGGGGTTTACGTGCAGTATGGATTCTCTGATGATGAATAAGATTAGAATACCACGTAAAGGTTTTATCACATTCTTCACATTTATACAGTTTCTCTCCACTATGAATTTTCTGATATTGTGAACGATATGAGTAATAGCTAATGGCTTTGCCACATTTTTCACTTTTGAAGGCTCCCTCTCCCCTATGGATTCTTTCATGTCTATTTAGATAAGATGATTTCCTAAACACTTTCCCATATATATTGTGTATATTTCCTCCACTGTTATTTTGATGTTGACTACATTTTGAGGACTGGTTAAACGTTTTGCCATATTCATGTTTCAAAGCCATTTCAGAAATATGGAAACTCTGGTGGATAACAAATTTGGAATGTTGATGAAAGACTTTCCCACTCTTGTTACATTTGCAATGGTTATCCATCTGCCCTTCACCCTCATGCACACTTTCCCAAGATTTTTTTAAGCATGAGTTCTTAAGGCCAAATTTTCCATATAATCCCACTGGCACCTTTGTAAGTGAGTCTTCTATGCTCTTCTCTGGCAAAAGATCCTCAGTGAAATGAGAAGTCACAGCTGGAGGTTTGGCTGATGTGCTGTGTCTCTTTATTTCCCAGGCCTCTTTCCTTTGCTACAGACAGGTGATCATATTTGGCTTAGAGACAGCAAGTCCTAGAAAAACCAGGTTTCTGTGGTTCTCTAACATCATGTTCCTGTACAATATCTGCTGAGTGGGGTCCAGGAAGACCCACTCCTCTTGAGAGAATTCTATGGCCACATCCTTGAATGTCAACAGCCCCTGAGAACCATTTTTTTCTTTTCCTCCTACTTCTCTGGGATTTCTTCTTAGGTGAGATTATCCAATCAAGTTACACCTGCTCAAATACTCATCATCTCCAGTATTCTGGGTGTCCAGGTCTCCTCCCTATGGACTCCCGAGATCTGCTGGTCACAGGGCAACAGTGACTGAAGCAAAAACATGCAGTTCTCTCCGAGACAATCGGTCTTCTTGTCTTTTTAATGTTAGATTAGTTTTGATTGAATGCTTGATTTTTTGTATGAGAATTAAAGAAATTGGCTGTTATCTTCCTCTAGGAAAGATTTAGTTTGGTTTCCAGTAAGTAGGGAGTCTGGCTGATGTCAACCAAATGCAATCTCCACTTTAGACTTCCCTTCTCTCTGGAATCTTGGATCGTCAAACTTGCCCTGCCTTGTTAGTGTTCTGATTCTCTCAATAACATTTTTTCTTTCAGTTTTGTACAGCTTTCCTATTTGTCTTAGTGGGAGATTGATTGTCAAATCAGCAAATGTGTCAGAAACAAACAAATTCAATGATAGATTATTAGCTTTCTGAAGAGATAGTATGTGACTTGTATCTTACTGTGTCCCCAACAGTATCCAACATATTTGGCAAAATATAGGTGCTCAATAAATGCTGTTCTTGAATTAATGAATGGGTTTTCTGATGAAAATGGTGCTGAAATAGAGCAATATTTTATATAAAATTGTTCAAAGTCCATTAGGGAAATTATCAAGGTTTTTTTTTTAACTGCGAATTCTGACTTGCTCATCATAACAAGATGTTTCTCATCTCTCTCTGTTTTTTTAAGTAGACAATTTGAACTAATTAATGCAGTTGAGTAAGAAAAAATATCCTCACTAATCATCAGAGAAATGCAAATCAAAACCACATTGAGATATCACCTAATCCCAGTAAGAATGGCCATTATTAATAAAACAAACAACAATAGATGCTGGTGAGGATGCAGGGAAAAGGAAATGCTTCTGCACTGCTAGTGGGAATGCAAACTAGTTCAACCTCTATGGAAAACAATGTGACAATTTCTAAAAGAACTAGAAATTGACCTTCCATATGACCCAGCAATCCCCCTACTGGGAATATACCTGGAGGAACTCAAATCATTCTATAAAAAAGATACCTGAACACACATGTTTATTGCAGCACTATTCACAATAGCAAAAACATGGAGCCACATTTCAAATGCTCAAAAATCACATGTGGCAAGGGCCGCTATATTGAACACAGATACATCCATGTGAATTTTACCTCAATTTAAAAACATAAGAAACAAGTGTGAATAAGTTTATATAATAAATGAATAAGGTTTTAAAGTCTGATAATAGTAAGGTGTTACATCTCATGAAACATGAAAACAAATTTTTCTTAATTTCTTTTAGTTGTCTGTTTTCATAATACAACAAATCTACTAATAACATTTTGTATGATTAGCAATCCTGAATAAATGATCATTCCCCATGAAAATGACAATTTGGAAATGTATATCTGGGCTTGAGTTCATTTTGAAATATAATTAATACCCCCAGGATTGGTCAGATTTGTTTCACCCAATTTGTCTATAAAGGATTATGGAACCAGGGTATATTACAGCAATATGTGGACCAAATGCTTAATATCCTAGATATGGTTTAACACAGCACAGTTGGTGAGAAACATCACCACCACTACAAACAATAAAATGCTTTCTATATTAGCCAAGTTAAACATATCAGCATTTTTCATGAAGTCATGCAATTAAACAGACTTCATTTTGCAAAACCACAAGACACTGTTCATTGGACTCTAAAATGAGTTTGCTAAATTAATATTCCAATGAATTACAATTAAAAAGAATATACAGATTTTCAAGTGCTGTTGGTTTAGACCAAGTCTTGGAAACAAATAAACAAAGCTATCAATCGTTATCAACAGTCAGTAAGTATTCAACTTCAACTAAAATATGTATAATGTGACTTACTTCCAAAAAAGAAAATGAAAAGGTGACTCTGATTCCTGGAATGACCTGGAATAGCTAATTTCCTATCAAGAGAGCATTTACTTTCATTAAATTCTCAGAGCTACAAAATATAATAGCTAATTATGGTCTATGGCAAGGGTCCCCAACCCCTAGGCCATGGACATGACATGTTAGAAAGCAGGCCACACAGCAGGAGGTGAGCAGTGGGCGAGTGGAGCTCTGCCTCCTGTTGTATCATCAGTGGCATTGGATGCTCATAGGGGCATGAACCCTATTGTGACCTGTGCATGCAAGGAATCTAGATCCCATGCTCCTTGTGAGGATCTAATGCTTGAAGGTCTGAGGTGGAGCTGAGGCAATGATGCTATTGCTGGGGGGCAACTGCAAATACAGATTAACATTAGTGGTGAGGTTTGACTGCACATTGCACCATCTTCCCCATCCATGTAAAAATTGTCTTTCACAAAACCTGTCCCCGATGCTGCAAAGGCTGAGGACCAGTGGTCTAAAGTCTAGCACATGTATACACACACACTCATTTTGGTGTATGTGCAACATTAGTAAAACCAGCCTGTCCTAAAGTTCAAAAGGTCCCAGCAATGTCCAGTTGGTGTTGTAAAGATTAGCTCTGAGTCCATAGCTCAGCCACAGTGTGCTTGAAGTGGCTCTACCTGTCTCTCAAGGGCATGATGTACACATCTCTTCCCATTTCCACTTCAGTGATATCATGATGGTACTTTGAATTAGATCACAATGTGAACTGCCAGATGGTTCTTATTTAAACAATGAAATGATGTAAGTAATAGTGCCCTGGAAAATAATAATTATATGAAATAGGTCCTATATTTAAAAACATGTTTTGTGTTTTAACTTTGTGGTGCCCTGGCTGCTGCTCCTGACCATGTAATGTCATAATCTTTTTTTTTTTTTTTTTTAATTCAGAGTCTCACTCTGTTGCCCAGGCTAGAGTGCAGTGGCATAATCATGGTTCATCACAGCTTCAATCTTCTGGGCTCAAGCAATCCTTCTGCCTCAGTCTCCCAAGTAGCTGATACTACAAGCATGTGCCACCATGCCCAGATAATTTTTTCTTTTTTTTTTGTAGAGACAAAGTCTCCCTATGTTGCCCAGGCTGGTCTCAAACTCCTGGGCTCAACCAACACTCCCGCCTCAACCAAGCCTCCCAAAGTGCTGGAATTACAGGTGTGAGCCACCGTGACCAGCCCATGTCACAATCAATCTTATTTAATGGCATCTCCAACCTTCTGGGTACTCAGGGAGAAGACTTTGTAATTATGCTTCTCTTTATCCCATGGCCCTTTTCTTGTCTATCAAAAAATTCAATTGCTATTACTTTTAAAACATATCCAGAATTCAACTGCTTCTCACACTTCTCACTGCTACCACTCTGGACCAAGACACCAATAGCTCTGTCCCTGTCCTCATCTGCTCTTAATTGCTGCCACCCTGTCTAGTATCAGGACAGCAGCCCCAGGGATACTCAGAGACCTACACCAGCTTCCCATCTATTTCACAGTAAAAGCTAAAATTTGTACAGTGACCTATTGATCTGACCCCTCTTCCCCTCTGAACACAATTTTAGCAACATGTTCCCTCACTTGCTCGATTCTGGCCACATTGGCCTCTTTATTTCATTTTTTTTTTTTTTGAGTTGGAGTCTCACTCTGTCGCCCAGACTGGTGTGCAGTGGCCGCTCCCGGCCACCGCAGCCTCGACCTGCTGGGCTCCGGCGATCCTTCCACCTCAGCCTTGGATTCCAAGTAGCCGGAATTACAGGCACGCACTTCCACGCCTGGCTCATTTTTTTATTTTATTGTAGAGATGAGGTCTCGCCTGCCCAGGCGGGTCTCAAACCCGCGGGCTCAGGCAATCCACTCACCTCAGCCTCCCAAAGGTGCTGGATTATAGGCTGAGCCACCGAGCCCGGCTGACATTGGTCTCTTTAATCTTCCTTGAACATAACAGGAAAATTTCCACTTTGGTGCCTTTGCATGAATTGTCCTACTAGTTAGAATGCTGTGCTCTGATAGCTGCATGGCTGCCTCTTTCACTTCCTTCAAGTTTTGGCTCAAATGTCACGGTCTCAATAAGCTCTATCTTGGTCACACTCTCAAATTGCAATGCCCTCTTTATCCACTATCCCTCCTTCATCTCAGCATTACCATTCCCCTTTATCCTGTTCTATTTTCCCTTTCTTGCCACAGCACTGATCAGTCTTTAACATATTATATAATTCACTTATTTTACATAAATAAAGTTAAGTAAAGTTTACATTTTATGATGGCAGAATCTTGAGTCTATTTTATTCACAGATACATCTCAAGTCTCTAGCACATCAAAGATGCTCAAAAGAAATGTTTGTTACTCATACATGAATGACTATCCTAAGCTCTAGAGAATTGTCAAATGGCTTCATATTTTTTCCTGTGATCTTAAGATGTTTGGGAACATGATAACTGAATCTGAAAGTTATCCAAATGTGTTGTGAGTCTAAAAAAGTTCAAAACTGTTTAATCATATCTGCGATTCTATTCTGTAAACTAAAATCTGTCAGAAATCTAATGCCAAGATTGTTATTGGAATTTCTTCCTCACTGCATCACTTCCAAGAACAGTTTGAATCATTTCCTGAGACCCTAAAGACTATAAATACACAGTCTGCTTCTTAACTGGTGAAGAGACTGTAGTTTTGTGAAAAGGTTTTAAACAGATTTTAGCAGACACAACTGGCTTGATGACTGAAGTTAACCTCCGGTTTATAGGATCAAAGAAACAAATGATTTTAGCATCCAGTAAGATTTTATGCTTGAATACTACATTATTTTATATCTGCACATAAAATCACTTTCTATTTTCTCTACTAGACACTCATTGTCCATGTACAAATCACAAATTCCAAATAGAGAACTGTAGGCAAAGAACCAGCAGAACTCGTATATTCTGTGTTGCTCAATAATGTAGGTAGGGATGAGAGAACCTGTATTATTGTATTCGAGTGCTCCAATTCCAAAATTTTATGAAATATTTAAAAATTATATGAAAATGATCATATGCATCTTGAAGCAAATTTCTAAAATAGCCTCCAGACACAATTTCTTCATAGCCATGTAGAGATGGAAGGTGTCAAATAGCCTACATTTGTTTTAAAGATGTGTTGCAATTCTCTATACACCTAGCATATGTTTTAAATGTTTAAATTCATTGATATAGCAGTAGTACTGCATGATAAGCAGTAGGTTTAGAATAAGTTAAAGGAATGGAAAATAATATTAACACTATCATGAGTGTCTGTATAGAAAGAAGCAAAAGGAGAACATGCACAGCAGATTCCAGCTTCTTCGTATTTATTTATTTATTTATTCTAGAGATGTGGGGTACAATTCAGGGTTAGGTATATAAAATTAATAACGCAGGTACTCCTGTTGATGAGATATGCCCCTCCTCCCTCCCCTAGCAGTTTCCCTCAACTGCCAATCCCACCCCGCTCCCCTGAGTGTTTTCCACTACTGCCAGTCACTTTCTTATAGCATTATAATTGTTCAAGGTCCATTTATGAGTAAGAACATATGGAACTCAGCAATTCCCCTATTGGGAATATACCCAGAGAAACTCAAATCATTCTATGACAAAGATACCTGCACACGCATGTTTGTTGCAGCTCTATTCACAATAGCAAAAATTTGGAACCAACCGGGTTGCCCATAGAAGCTGGACTGGATTTAAAAAATGTGGTACATATACACAGTGGAATATTATGCAGCCATAAAGAAGGACAGATATATGGATTTTGCAGCAACTTGAATGGATTTGGAGTCGATCACACTCAGTGATTTATCACAGAAACAAAGATCTAACTTCTTCACAATTCCAGAGGATAAGGGAGTTGTTTGATATTTGTTTGTTTTGCTCTCATTTAGAAAAGTGATGGCACACAAAGCATGTTTTTATTTGTCAATTTTTGGCAGAAACATCTAAACAAATAGTTTAGCCATCAGCATTTAACAATGACTTAAGGAATAGGGTCATTGTAGCAGTCAAAATCCACAAGCCCTACCTGGTCCATCCATTACATACATCAACCTTGCTCTCATGGGCAAGATAAACAGCCTCAAAGTGCAGGTAGCCAGAAGATATAATGGGACTACTGACTTCAAGGTGACTCCTAGCCAAGGTGAATCAAGTAGGAAGCAAGTCAGCCAATATCATCAAGTCAGAATATATATAAAGAACATGGTGTTAAAGTTGATTAAATTCTCAAGTATTTATTAAATTGTCTTAATGCTTCATATCTCTTCCTAGGAAAAACCTACACTTCACTTGCCTCTAGAATCCTTGTTTCAGTGCAAACCAAATATTTAGGAGTGACATATGGAAAATTTCTAGCTTTGCTATACCTTTTGAATACATAAAAAATATTTAATGATCACTACAATTTACCAGACAAATGCTGGGAATACAACAATAAACAGGCCAAGTGATGCCTGAGATATACTAAGGAGCAATAAACATGTGGCCCTCCATCTAGGACCAGATGGGTCAATGTTTACATTTATTATTTTCCAGAAATAAAATAACATGAATATATTTAAAGTCAGATATGTCTATAAAAGCAGGGTTCCGGAAGTTAAACAAAGAGTTTGTCATAAGTAAAAACAAAGGATAAAGAAAAAGCAGGCAAGATACCATTCCAATTTCATATTACACCCAATGTTTCCGGATAAAATTTACTTTCATAATGAATCTCAATGTAAATCTCATTTTCTGTGTTTTGTACTCATTCCCAAACATGTCTAACAATTTAGGTTGGGAATTGTCCAAATATACTTGTACATTTGTGCAATTATCTAAATACAAAGATGTCTACTCAAATGTTTACAATTTTTAAGATAACAGGAATAACTTAAATTCCTAAAAGTAGAGGAATGAGTAAGATAATTATCTGTATAGTGGGATGTTAGATAGTTATTTAAAAAATTATGTGCAAATCACATAAATACAGGTATAAAACAGTGTCTTGAACTTCCAAATGAAAAAAAAAATCAGCAAATGTTATCTATAGTAAAATTGCACTTATATTTTTTAAAGAATATACACATATGTTTATATACAGGCATAGCTCATGTTATTGTTTTATCGTACTTGGTGGATTTTATATTTCTTACAAATGGAAAGTTTGTGGCAACCCTGTGTTGAACAAGTCTATAGGCACAGTTTTTCCAACAGCAGGTACTCAGTGTCACATTTTGGTAATTCTCACAATATTTCAAACTTTGCCATTATTATTATATCTGTTATGGTGATCTGTGATCAGTGATCTTTGATGTTACTATTGTTTTCAGAGGCCATGAACCACTTAAAACAGAAAACTTAACTGATAAATGTTATGTGTGCTCTGACTGTTCCACGGACTGAATGTTCCCACTTTTACTTCTCCTCAGGTCTCCCTATTCCCTGAAGCACAATGACATTGAAATTAGGCCAATTAATAGCCATGCAATAGCCTTATTTCACTCTTCAAGTGAAAGGAAGAGTCATATGTTTCCCATTTTAAATCTGAAGCTAGAAATGATTAAACTTAGTGAGGAAGGCATGTTGAAAACTGAGATAGGCTGAAAGCTAGGCCTCTTGTGCTAAAGAGTGAGCCAAGATGCAAACACAAAGGAAGAGTTCTCAAAAAAAAAGTTTAAAATGCTACTTCTGTGAATACACAAATGATAAGAAAGTGAAACAGCATTATTTCTTATATGGAGAAAGTTTTAGTGATCTGGATAGAAGTTCAAACCAGCCACAACATTCCCTTAAGCCAAAGCCTAATCCAGAGTGAGACACTAAACTCTCTTCAGTTCTGTGATGCCTGAGAGGTGAGAAAGCTGCAAAAGAAAAGTTGGAAGCTAGCACAGGTTGGCTCATGAGGTTTAAGGAAATAAGCCATCTCCAAAACATAAAAGTGTGAAATGAAGCACCAAGTACTCATGTAGAAGTTGCAGCAATTTATCCAGAAGATCTAGCTAGAAAATTGATGTAAGTGGCTACACTCAACCAAAAATTTTCAATGTAGAGAAAACAGCCTCCTATTGGAAGATGACACCATCTAGAATTTTTATAACCAGATAGGAGAAATCAATGCCTGACTCCAAAGCTTTAAAGGACAGGTTGAATCTCTTATTAGAAGCTAATACAGCTGGTGACTTTTAAATTGAAGCCAATGCACATTTACCATCCAAAAATCCTAGAGCCCTTAAGAATGATGCTAAATCTACTCTGCCTGTGTTGTATAAATGAAACAACAAAGCTTGGATGATAACACATTTATTTACAGTATGGTTTACTGAGTATTTTAGCCCACTGTTCAAATGTATTGCTCAGAAAAGATTTCTTTCAAAATATTTCTGCTCATTGACAATTCATCTGGTCACCCAAGAGCTCTGATGGAAATGTACAAGGAGATTAATGTTGTTTTCATGCTCGCTAACACAATATTCATTCTGCAGCCTGTGGATAAAGGAGTAATATTGACTTTTACCTCTTATTATTTAAGAAATACATTTTGTAAGGCCATAGCTGCCATAGATAGTGATTACTCTGATAGATCTGGGCAAAGTAAATGGAAAGTCTTCTGGGAAGAATCCACTTTTCTAGATAACAGTAAGAATATTTGTGATTCATGAGAGAAGAGGTCAAAATATCAACATTCACAGAAGTCTGGAAAAAGTTGATTTCAAACCTTATGACTGACTCTGACAGGTTCAAGATTTCAGTGGAATAAATAACTGCAGATGTAGTTGAAATAGCAAGAGAACTAGAATTAGAAGTGGAGACTGAAGATGTGACTGAATCTCATGATAAAACTATGGCACGTGAAGAGTTGCTTCTTATGGATAACCAAAGAAAGTGGTTTTTTGTGATGGATTATACTCCTGCTAAAGGTGCTATGAACATTGTTAAAATGATAGCAAAGGAGCCGGGCTCGGTGGCTCAACCTGTATTCCCGCGCCTTTGGGAGGCTGAGGTGAGTGGATTGCCTGAGCCCGTGGGTTCGAGAGCCGCCTGGGCAACTTGGCAAGACCTCATCTCTACAATAAATCAAAAATCAGCTGGGCATGGTAGCGCACACCTGTAGTTCCAGCTACTCGGAAGGCTGAGGTGGAAGGATTGCTGGAGCCCAGCAAGTCGAGGCTGCGGTGGCCGGGAGCGGCCACTGCACTCCAGTCTGGGCGACAGAGTGAGACTCCAACTAAAAAAAAAAAAAGGATAGCAAAGGATTTAAAATATGGCATAAACTTAGCTGATAAAGAAGCAGCAGAGTTTGAGAGGATTAGCTACAACTTTAAAAGAAAATTCTACTGTGGGTATAGTGCTATCAAACAGAATTGCAAACCACAGAGGAATCTCTTGTGAAAAAAGTCTATCAATGTGGCAAACTTCATTGTGGTCTTATTTTTTTTTAATTGCCACAGCCACCCCAACCTTCAGCAACCACCACCCTAATCAGTCAGCAGCCATCAACTTGGAAGCAAGATCCTCCATCAGCAAAGATTATGACTTGCTGAAAACTTGGGTTGGTTATTAACAATTTTTTAGCAATAAGGTATTTTTAAGGTAAGTTATGTACATTGTTTTGTAGACATAACAATTCTGCATATTCAATAGACTACAGTATAGTATAAACATAGCCCTTCCATGCACTGAGAAACAAAATCTTGCTTTATTGCAATATTTGTTTTATTGCAGTGGTCTGAAACTGAACTTACAATATTTTCAAGGAATAGTTGTACCAATAAAGTCTAAAAAGATACCATCTTAAGCTGTTAACGGTGGTAGACAACAGCTTCAAATTGGTATACTCAGTGCATTATTTGAACCATTTAGATATCTATATATTGCTTTCTGAATTTAAAAAATGATAATTTTTCAGTGGGTCAATCTATCCAATCTTTGCCAACCACTTAATTATTGCTTTACCTGTACATTGACCACTTGCATACCTAATCCTGAATTGTACTCTGCAACTTTAAAATAAAAAATTTATTTAAAGAAATGGTTTTGTAATCTTAGAACTTAAAAAAGCAGCAATTATAGAACAAAAATAAAAGATGAAAGGGTCAATTAATATTTTCCTTGATACAAACCTATACCCATAGACCCTAAGCAGCACACACATGCACACACATGTATACCAGCAAGCACGCACCCCAACTTGACATTGTCAGTCTGAATGCACGAGTTGGCATATCATCCTAACCAATAAGCCCTCATAAATAGGCAAACTGGTTCCCAACTTAAAAGAACTAATCAGAAAGTGACTTTAGCACAAGATAAAGAACGGAAACGTGTATAATTTTATAATGTCTGTTATCTCCCAGGTCTATTTGTGATGGTAGCGCCAAACCCATTTCCTGGTGTCTAGTCAAGAACTTACAATGTTTCACCTCTTTTAACACTTTATATAATGCTGGTGAGGGTTACTTTGAGTCTTCAGTTCTGTGGAAATTATTTAAATGGCTCTCATTAAGAAACTGATTGGAATTACTAGTTCAAAGACTCAAAATCTGTATGCAACTTCACCAACCAGGAGCCAGTCTGTGATTTCTCTTAACTGGGTCGAATCCTTAATAAAGGTTGTTAGTGTATAGAGACATAAGAATGTCAGAGTAGAACAGTTTACTAGGTTATAGCTGGACTCTAAGCCAATATGAAAAGCACATGTATGTGTCTCCTCGCTTAGGTGACACATGGTTGAGAGTTTATTTTTGCTTCCAACATCACTATAAAGAAAAAAGTCAGCCTACATTACCTGGAGAAGAGGGAATTGGTCAAATATCAAAGCCAGATCTTAGTCCCAAAGCCACCAGTCTAAAATTAATAAGGGAGGCCTGTGCTTCTCAAATAAGCTTCAGTTAGATACTCTGTGAACTCAGTGTTCAATTCTACATGAAAAACAATATCAAACTGTTTTCATAAATCCATAACATTCTCATTTATTTGGCTTGTATTTATTTAACAAATATTTATTGGATAACTACTCTTTGCCAAGAATACTCTAGACAGACTCTCACTTCAGTGGGAGAGTTAAACAAGTAATGTATAAATAAACATCTGTGAACTGGATCCTATCACCTGCCTCCACACTCAGGAACATTGCCTTTCTTGAGATTGAGGTACTCCACAATACTCTACTCGGACATATTTTCTTCTCTGTCCATGCTCACTTTCTTGGTTTACTCATCCAGTCTTTTGACTCTAAAATGTATACAGCAGGCCCAGAGTGCTTGCTTAACTCCAGACCCACATATCAAAATACCTGCTTAATGTCTGTACTTGGATGTCCAGTAGATATTTTTACCTGTCAAGTCCAAAGATTTGTACTTGACAGATACAAAACTGAGTGTTAAGAGTCTGCCCTCTTAAACCTGAAACACCATCGATCCATCCATCCAAAAATCTGGGCATCCTTGATCTCTCTTTCTCTGTCTCTTTCCTTTCCCACATTTAATTTGTCAGGAAATCCTGTGTCTTCTACCTTTAAGACAAATCCAGAATTGAACTACTTCTCACTACCGCCACAGCAACCTCCTTATTTTGAGCTCCCCTCTCTCCCTGGTCTCTTTGCTTCTACCACTGCTGCTCTCTAGTCTTTGTCCTACAGCAGAAAGAGGATCAGTTAAAACCTGAGTCACATCATACCTCTCCTGGACTCCAGCCCTCCAATACCTCCTCCTCCCCCACATCAGTCTTCTCAAATAATTCTTAAACATGACAGCTCTGCCTCCACCTTAGGTTGTTTGTGCTCTATTCTCTCTGCCTGGAATGTTCTTCCCTTACATAACAGCATGCCTAACTCCCTCACCTCTTTTAAGTATTTACTCAAAGGAAATCTCATTAGTGAGCTATATCCTGAGTTACCTTTTTAAAATAACCAAGTATCCCCAGCCTTTGTACTCCCAATTTCCCTTACCCTACTCTTTTAAGATCCCTTTTACCTTTAACATTTATCACCTCTTAATTTCCTATATACGATTGTGTTGATTGCCTTGCACTATTGCAAAGTAAACTCCAAGCAGGCAGGTATTCTGGGGTCCTCTGTTTACCCAAGCAGCTAGAACAGTGCCTGACACATAATAGGCACTCAATAAATTATTTGGTGAATGACGCAATAATTAAGAAATTAAATTTTCCCCTCATTCTCCCACATGATCAGTTTTTGTGTGTTTTATTTTTGTTTGTTTTTAGAGTTGGAATCTCACTCTGTCGCCCAGGCTGGAGTGCAGTGGCACACTCACGGCCACCCCAGCATCAACCCGTTGGGCTCCAAGGATCCTTCCACCTCATCCTTCCAAGTAGACGGAACTGGCGCATGCTACCACGCCTGGCTAATTGTTTGATTTACTCTAGAGATGAGATCTCACCAAGTTGCCCGGGTTGGTCTCGAACCCGTGAGCTCAGGCAATCCACTCGCCTCGGCCTCCCAAAGTGCTGGGATTACAGGCTGAGTCACCGAGCCCGGACTCTTTTTTTTTTTTTTCTTTTAAACTGGATTACTTTCATCTACAAACTGAAATGGCAAGGAGGGTGAATTTTTTTCTAAATGTGATGGGAAATCCTCGAAGTAAGTAATGGCATAACATGTGTTGATCTACGTTTTAAATAGATTCCTCTCACTTTGTAAGGAGCCTGAAATAGAAGCTGGAAGATGAAGCCCAGAAGCCATTATTAAATAAGCAGCAGAATTATGTATGTAGGACCAAAATAACATTAGGAGAAAATATTGACAAAAGATATAGCACAACAAATGTGACAAGTTGCTTTTATTGGTATTTCATATTATGGCAAGTCTTTAACCATCTTTAACAATAATGATAATAGCACAACATTAATACTTGTATTTGGCCATTGTTCATTGTATATGAACATATGACCTCATATATTCTCCTTCTGTATATTTCTCACAAGAAAGCAAATGAATTCTAAACTAACACAACTAAAAATGGGGCTCGCATTGCTCTCAGTTGCTGAAGACAAAATGTTTGAACTTGATAAGTATATTTCCTAGTGTATTATATTGGTAGTATATTGCATACTCATATATCACTAACCTTAGAGCTGTCTTAGAAGTCAATTCTAATACTATAAATATAAATCCTAATATGAAGAAGCTATTAAAAAAATAAAATTGTCCCACCTTTTCTAAAAGTGTATCTTTTAAGAAAAGCCATTGAATGCAGAAACAAAAGAGTAAGAAACCAATTAATTCATTTATTAGTCACTTCTTTAATCTTTGACTCAGATTTTATGCTGGAGCAGATATTTTAACATTTTTAATCATTCTAACACTAAATGATTAATATAGTTTTTTCATAATTGCTAATTATAAAATGCTGGTTGGGAAAACTACATACAGAAGAAATCTGAATTATTATTCTATGGTTTCAGTATCAAAAGATTTCCAGAGTGAATGAGGGTGTGGAAAGGTTTTCCATGCTATCGTGTTTTCCTCCTCATTCACTGAATTCATTGACCCACTCTCAAAATCAAGAGGAAACAAAGGTGGAAACAGCCCTGGGGACACAGGTAGCCTGAAAATAAAACCCCTGCATGATCTTTAGGTATGCAAGTAATGTTCAAGCAAGTAATGTTCAAACACGAGGAGAATAACAAAGCATTCCCCACGCAACTGTATTACTTAACTGTCAGATACACATATTCCTAATTTACCTGTGCTGAGCAGGCACAGCCCTGAAAGAAAGGCTTGATGGGTGCCAGCTACAAAGGAAGCACACCACAGAGGAGATGCAATTTGTATAAACACAATTTTAGGTGGGATCAGAATGACATTCTGTGATTAGGATTAGTCTTCTTTGAAAAAATAATAGTCATTCTATAGATCACACATATTAGAAAAACATTTCCTGCTATGATGCACACAAATATAGGTGCTTATGTCATTTTAAAAATTATGCTAGTTTTGCAGTGAATAAAAGCAACCAAGCAAGTCTTTTGTATTTTTAAAATTCATGTATGCAGCCTTTTCATATAATAAGGAGTTCCTATTTAAACTCATAGAAGTTAGACAGGAGTTAATGTAAAATCTTAAAAGCAACATCGGACTTTGCCTTGTGCTCACTTTTATGGTTTTGTTTTCATTTTTGTGCATTTGTTTTCAGATACATTATACAACAGTTTTTCTGGCAAAAGTAAGATGCACTATCAAAAGAGGAGCAACATTAGGAAGCACATTTCCACATTAAGGATTATGACTAAATATGGTCCACCCCAGAAGCAAAATGAGACCCTTAGTCTCTTACCTCGACCTTACAAATCCACCTATTGGTCCCCCTAACTTTGATCTCTTCTCACTCCAAATTCATATTGCACGTCATTTTTGTAAACCAGTCTACTCATCAGGAATTTGTTAAAACTGAAAGATTTTTAGGCCAGGCACAGTGGCTCAAGCCTGTAATACCAGCACTTTGGGAGGCCGAGGTAAGATGATTGCCTGAACCCAGGGGTTTGAGACCAGCTTGGACAACATGGCAAGACCTCGTCTCTACAATAAACAAACAAAAATTAGCCTGGTGTGGTAGCACATGCCTGTAGTTCCAGCTAGTTGGAAGGCTGAGCAGAGGGATCACCTGAGCCTCATAGGTCAAGGCTGCAGTGGCCGTGAGTGTGCCACTGCACTCCAGCCTGGGCTACAGAGTGAAACTCCAACATACATAAATAAATAAACAAACAAACAAACTGAATGATTTTCAAACTAGATTGCCGTGGAAATGTTGGGGGGAAATGAGAATCATGTTTTCGTGGCCATGAGATTAGCAAAAACTGAACTCATTGAAAGCAGCCAAGATGATCTACATGAACTTAATAAGTGTATATTTAGCAGAAAAATACAAATAAAAATTATTCTTCATTCTGGGGCATCAGTTACTATTAATACATATCCTACAAAATACATGATGTGTACACCCAGAAACAAAACATCCATACCAAGCAGTCCCAAAGCTAATCAATCCTTACTGTTAGAGATAGGTTGAATTATCCAAAATCTATGTTAATATGGGATTTTTCTAAAGAAATAGGTTTTATCTTAAAATAGCTTAATAACCTCTATTAATATCATCAAGGCAACTTAATCAAATTGCTAGTGCATAAATATGTAATTCTATTCATTGTTATAATTTATTCCTAAGTATTATATTTTCTATTTGATTCTTTGCTTTCCAAGTACATTATGATTTATATCTGCCCACATATACCCAAACTTCACCCAGTAATTGCCTCTAATACTAATTTTCATTCAAGAAAGACTAAATGTCAAATGTCATCTTATCCATGCTTCTAAATGAAATAAAATAATTTGAGTATCTTTCCCTCCTAGGGGGAATAATCACAAGGGTTTTTTTTTAATGTGGTTAAAAAAAAAAAAAAAAGTCCATGTAGTATAACAGGAAATTTCACTTTGTTACTCTTAGGATCAGTTTATAATAATATTGAAGTGTGATACATCTTTTAACCATCAAGCTAAGTAGAAATTAGTCCATCCAAAAAGCAAAGAATTGTTTTAAAATGAGCTGGTTCTTATTAAACCACATCTAATTCCCACATCTCCAAACCGCAAAGGTGGTATGTTCCTGTGATTCCTCTACCTATCTTCTCCATTGGCTCTTTTTTTTTTTTTTTAGAAAACAAGATTTATTGAGAGGACAGAAAAGCTCCCACAGTGGGAGGGGACCTGAAGCAGTTGCCCTCCATAGACTCTTAAAGCACCCATATTCAGTAATTCTCAGTTGAGATATTGTGGTAACTCCTTCGTAAAACTCCATCCTTTCTAATACATTTGGCCAAAAAATGTCTACAGTTATAAAATGCCTGGTATTGAACATCTCACTATCTTTAGAATAAAAGTCTAAATTTCAGACCAAGGCATACGAATCTGTTGGGAATTCCCTCAAACTATACTTCCAGCCATACTCTCACTACATCTATGAACTCTAATCAGGTCAGCTATATCATTTCCCAAAAAGATGTTTTTATCTATAATGTTATACATATCAACCTGTTAAAGCCTTTGGAGACCCTATCTGTCTTTCATGACCAGACTCAGACACCAGTCTTTCGTAAGAAAGATAATCCAATCTGGATTAGTCTTTCCTTCTAGGTTACCAAGCCATTTAATTTATTTATGAATACATATTCCTTATCACATTCTGCTTTGCAAAATTAATATGAAATTGAAATTTTGGTTGTGACAAAAGAAACTATACTGTTTTTAATACTGTTTTTATAAAATAGACAATAAATATGTGCAAATTAATTATGCAAGCTGGCAATGGTTCATATTCTGAAAAGAAACAGTGTCCAACAAAAATTTTACTAAGAGTAAGCTTGATGATTCTAATAAAAATGAACTCTCACTTCTCATTTAAAAAAAACTCATAGCCAAGAGCTAGAAAGTTATTTGATTCTATTTCAAGCTTCGTTTTAAAATGAGATTTAATTATGCATAAAATATAAGTATATTTAATCAAGTTCACATATTGAACAAATATGACAGGGAACAATCAAACTGCAATCTATCTTTTTGTTTTTTACTAGTGTTTTACTTTTTAAAAACATTTTCTTAAAAATGCAGAGCACACATAAAAATAGAGAGAAATATAATTAACTCCCTCATAATCATCTTTTTTTGGAATTTCAAAATCAACAAATTTAAATTCAGGATATTTGTTATGCTTGTTCCAGCTATTCCTTTTTCTTCCCTTTTAAAATGCATTCATTGGTGTTAACACTGCCTGTCCCTGGTTGAAACGACAGCAAACGCCTTGAGTTCAGCTCACCCCTAAGTAATAGTTCTACAGTTGCAAACAATCTCAATGAATCTCAATCCAGAAAATAGAATATCAATTCCAAGGTATTAATCAATTGTACCTAAGATCTCCCCTTTCCTAGTTCTGTTCTGTTTCAGAAGCAGTACAGAAGGGAGTGGAGTTCTTTTTTCTTTTTCTTTTTAATTATAAAGATGTGGGGTACAAATCAGGGTTAGGTATACAAATATTGATTATACAGGTACCCTTGTTGGTGAGGTATGCCCCTCCCTCCCCTAGCAGTTTCCCTCAACTGCCAATCCCACCCTGTCTCCCCTGACAGTGTCCCACTACTACCGAACGCTTTCCTATAGTATTACAATTTTTCAAGGTCCGTTTATGAGTGAGAACATACGGTACTCTGTTCTTTGTTTCTGTGATAGATCACTGAGTATGATTGACTCTAAATCCATCCAAGTTGCTGCAAAGTCCATATGTTTGTCCTTCTTTATGGCTGCATAATATTCCATTGTGTTTATGTACCACATTTTTTTTTTACAGCCTGCTTCCTCAGTTGGGCAACCACTTTTGTAGCCCTCCTCTGGCTGGCAAAAGAAGAGGAAATTTTCGCCATCTTAACTTGACTTTGCACTTTCTGAGACTGGCAGACATTAACCTTTTGTGTCATGTGGTGCTTTGCTAGGTTTGTCTGAAGTGTCTTGCAAGATCCCTTTCTTCTGCGAACCCTACAACCAGGTGGATGCCCCTTTATTCCAGGTGGTCACTTGCCATAGCTTCCTTAGCCTCTGGGCAGTCACTCCCAGCTTCTTCCTGCTGAAGTGGTTTTTATACCATTCCAGGAGGCCTTGTTGGATAAGACCCCAGATAGCTGCATGCCTGCTCCCTCTTCAGTATGACCCATGTCAGATCCATAGGAAGCATTTATGTGTATCTTGGCTGGAGATACTCTCACAGTAGGGGCAGATCCCAGTGTAGGAGCACACTGCGGGCTTGACTCCGAAAGCAAACCTCATCTCCCAAGTTTCCAGACAGGATTCAAACCTCAGAACACCAAGTCCCAGGTTCAGAAGTGACATTTTAAGTTCTCAATATAGCCCTGTGAAAAAGCACTCTTCTTAGAATTAAAGGCGTTAACACCCCTCTTACCTTCCAGGATAGAGACTCAGAACAAGGCAACAACTATCTCTTTTTAAAAAAAAACCTTTTACCAATTACTTTTCCTTTGCACATTCAGAGGTGATTGTGAGTGAAATGGTTTGAGAGTCATGAGACTTTTTAATATTGCATATGTTTCATCTCACTTTCTAATTTCACATCTATTATACCTGGATACCTAACTGAAACTTCCATTTAATTTCCTTCCATTTGAAGATCTTGTCTCACATATATGCATAAGAATAATTGTAAATGAAGTCATCCTTTGTTTATGTCATCCAGAAAAAAGCTACAATTTATCACGATCAAGGGAAACTGTTGAAGAATGTTGGATTTTTCCACAACCTTGGCACTGATAGAAAGTTTTCTGATGCAAAAATGATAAATAAATAAATATCAAAAAAATAAAGAAAGCTCCTTGAAGAATATAGAATTCCATAATAAACCAAAATGGATTCAAGTCATATTTAATAATTATTAATGTTCCTGGATAGTCTGTTATGTCCATTTAAGAACATTTAATGAATAGCATTTGCACTGGCTGAGTACAATCAGCATATTAGATTTTACAGTGAACATACAGAAGACTAAGTCTTATTCTTGGGTCTATTTAATAAATATTGACTTCTTGTTTAGGCATTAGACAAGATTTATTGATGTGACAATTCCATATTTTCTGAGAAGGATTAAAATTTTTATTAAGCCCCAAACTATAAGGCAATGTCAATACTGGTCTTGGTCACATGCATTTATCATGAAATTCGTTCAAACGGCAGATCAAGGATTCCATTAAACCATTAGTTCTGTTTCTCTTTCCATGCAAATAAAACAGACAAAAGCCATTCAAATATCTTTTTTCAAACCAGAGATGAACAAAGAAACCCGGAGTCTAAATACAATGCTGAGTCCAATACCAGTGCTCCTGAAACTAACCAGATCACCCAAAAGGCAAGGGTGAGTAGGCAGAAGTGCATAGAGGGACAGTCACTGTGGCCTACTGTCACATTGTCAGACAGACAAACTAAATTGACTTGCACACATGAAGATCATCTCTGGACTTGAATGCAATTGTGATTAAGGGATAATAAAGGACAATATAAGGGAATTTGATTTGTTTTTTTGTGTGTTTGTTTTTTGATCTCCTACTTAACATAGAGCAAAAGGAAAATAATCTAAGGAGGCCCTAAAATACAATCTCAAACAACAACCAATAACTGGATTGCCAAGAGAAAATACTATCCACAGATGAGTGTACCTGAAAAGAATGCACCACCTTGGGCTTCTTCTTATTTCCTTATTTGTTTGAAATGATATGTACAAAGTTTCCACATAATGTCCAGAACGTAGTATTTAATAAATGACAAGTACTATTATTATGATTTATATTATTATAACAAATTTCTAGTAAAGGAATATTTGGAAAGCAAATAATTTTGATAAAGGCACTACAACATATACATTCAGTAAAGATATGACTGTTTTCTCTTTATTGAAACAATATTTTTATTGTGTTTCCTTGTTGAAAGAGAAGAGGAAGATGGGGAAAGATAGGAAGAATAGAATATATATACAAATCATCAGATAGTACTAAGCAAAAACTAGTCAATTTTTCCTGTTTAATACTTATAGGCTTTCCCTAAAGCCAGATGCCAGATATACATTTGTTTTGAAATACTCTATATTATCCAACCCAGAAACTAAAAACTAAAACACTTATTATGCATTCAGCAATTTCACCACAGCCTTAACCTCAGAAAAGTAGTCTTACAGACATCCAAAATCGTAGCTTGATCATCCTAAGTTACAGGTATTTTTATGTCATGCTAGCAGGACAATGACTGACCTACAACACTGCCTGATACAGTGTAAGTGCTCAGTAAATATGTGTTAAATTAATGAATGAACCAGGAGAATATTATAACTGAATTTACCAATAACCAATACATGTATTATTTTTGAATGGAATAGTTCTGTTTAAACATAAGGACTGTAAAACCAGTCAAGGAAAGGGTTTCAACATAGTCTCTTGGAAACACAGTTTAACCTTGAAGAGTCAGATAGTATTTATCTCTGATTTGTTGTGTGTTATAAGCAGACGAATCAAAACAACTCTACAAAACTCTATATGAAAACACCTTGGCTTATTTCCCTTTCTCACCAAATGAAGTCACTAAAGATTACTTTTTTTGTTCTGTGGAAACTTTTGAATAAATCCTTGCAGGAACGGTGCCATGGTTTAATAAGTAGTCTTGAAAACTGCTTCTCAAACAAGACACCACCCTAAAAAAAAACATGACTAGTGAAAAAGATTACTTTCATTCACTATCTGTGTGTTGCCCAAGGAAAATACAGACAGATTTTAGGTGGCAGAGAATGCTATTATCTTAGAAGGGTGTTTTTCAGGCGATAAGGCAGATGTTAAAGTTTAAAGTTTTATTTCAAACTGTGTCGTTTACAAAAAATTCACTTAAAAGATAGGTTGCCGTTTTCTACAAATAAAATAAGGTTAGCATTTGCCTCTGTCAATTCTCAAAATATGATAATGTAAGGATATATACTGTAACTGCAAGAACACATTACTAAGTAATTGAGAGAGAGATTTAAAATGTAAATAGTGGTCTTAGGTTTAGATAAGTAAAAAGAATCAAGCTGCTTTTCGGTTTTTGGCTCGGTGGAGGCTCAGGTGCAACTTTCTTCGGTCGTCCCGAATCCGGGTTCATCCAACACCAGCCGCCTCCACGATGCCACCCAAGTTCGACCCCAACGAGATCAAAGTCGTGTACCTGAGGTGCACCGGGGGCGAGGTCGGCGCCACATCTGCGCTGGCCCCCAAGATCGGCCCCCTTGGTCTGTCTCCAAAAAAGGTTGGTGATGACATCGCCAAGGCAACCAGTGACTGGAAAGGTATTAGGATTACAGTGAAACTGACCATTCAGAACAGACAGGCCCAGATTGAGGTGGTACCTTCTGCCTCTGCCCTGATCATCAAAGCCCTCAAGGAACCACCGAGAGACAGAAAGAAACAGAACATTAAACACAGTGGGAACATCACTTTTTATGAGATTGTCAACATTGCCCGACAAATGCGACACCGGTCTCCAGCTAGAGAACTCTCTGGAACCATTAAAGAGATCCTGGGGACTGCTCAGTCTGTGGGCTGCAATGTTGATGGCCGCCACCCTCATGACATCATAGATGACATCAATAGTGGCGCGGTGGAATGCCCTGCTAGTTAAGGAGCAAAAAGGAACTATATTTCAATAAAAGGTCATTTGACAACTAAAAAAAAAAAAAAAAGAATCAATCTAATTTTTTTCTTCATAATATCTTTAATGGCTTTATGCAGGTCAAATCCATCCCATATAGATAATTGATCATTCAAATAAAAAAGTAATAATTTTGGTCTGAAAAACAGCAATTTTGAATGTGAAAATCATATCCTTTTTATCTACATTTTACTTTTTTTAATCTACTTTTTCTCTACTTTTACAAGAGAAAGGTAAATATACAAAGATCATATAATAATTTGAAGGTCATTACAAAACAACACACATACAAAATGATTATCCATTACTAAGAAGAGAGTTAAAACTTAAGTCATAAGGATTAAACTCCTTATACTTGAATTTCACTTGTAGAAAATATATCAAAATCTCCAGAGGAGAAAAGGAGAAGCTATTTTGAAAATAGTTTCTAAGTAATGCTGATAACCTTCCCTGACTAGAATAATCTCATAATACTACATTGCCACAATACAATATTTACAATAATTTTTCATATTTCACTTAGGCTCCAGGTATTTCCATCTCAGTGTCTTGCTATGGTTTTTAAATCTTAATATATCCATAGCTGTATTTGTTATCTACCTTTCCCATCTTTAATCTATTGCCCCTCATATAATCTCTATCAGAGCATGGCCATATATCATTCTCCTAAACTATACACTTGATGGTGTCTCTCAAAGACTCCTTTCCTCTCAGTGCTCTCAGAAATCAGCCTGTCTCTTCAATTCTGTCTCTAAAATTTATCTCAATTTTGGCTTAACTTCTTGCCTTCATATTTACTAAGACGGCTTCCTCATCTTTTTTTTTTTATAAACAATATTTTTATTATGATATTATGAGGTACAATTAAGCGTTAGTTATACAAATATGCTTCATTCAGGCACCCTTGTTGATAAGAGGTGTCTCCCCATCCCCAGACAGATGTTTACTACCATTAATCCCATCTCCCTTTCCCTCCTCCCCCCATAGTTTCCCACCACTGTCCGTCATTTTCTTATGGTAATACGTTGAATATTCAAGATCCACTATATGAGTGACAACATGTGATACTCAGATCTTTGTTTCTGTGAGTGTCACTCAGTATTATAGACTCTAGTTCCATCCAGGTTGCTACAAAATTCATGATTTTGTTCTTTTTTATGGCTGCGTAGTATTCCATCATGTATATGTACCACATTTTTTTAATCCAGTCCTCTTTTGAAGGACAGTATGGTTGCTTCCAGGTTCTTGCTATTGTGAACTATGCTGCGATAAACATACGTGTGCAGGTATCTTTTTTATAGAGTGATTTGAGTTCTTCAGGGTATCTTCCCAGTAGGGGGATTGCAGGGTCATATGGGAGGTTGATATTTAGAGCTTTTAGGAATCACCATACTGCTTTCCACAAAGGTTGCACTAGTTTACACTCCCATCAACAGTGTAGAAGTGTCCCCTTTTCACCACACCCTCTCCAGCAACTGTTGCTTTTTGAGTTGTTGATAATTGCCATTCTGACTGGAGTTAGGTGGTATCTCAGTGTGGTTGTGTTGCATCTCCTTGATGATTAGTGAGGTTGAACATTTCTTCATGTGTCTGTTGGCTGCTCGGATGTCTTCCTTTGAGAAGTGTCTGTTCATATCTTTTGCCCATTTTATAAAGGGGTTGTTTGGTTTTTTTTTTTTTCAGCTCGTTTGAGTTCCTTGTAGAACCAAGATGTTAAGCCTTTGTCAGACCTGGAGTTGGCAAATACTTTTTCCCAGTCTGTGGGCTGTCTCCCTGCTCTTTTGATGGTTTCTTTGGCTTTGCAAAAGCTTGTCAGTTTAATGAGGTCCCACTTGTCTATCTTATCTCTTATAGCCTGTGGGTTTTGGGTTTTGTTCAGGAATTGGATGCCAGTTCCAATTTCCATGAGGGTATGCCCTTCATTTTCTAAGGTTCTTATGGTTTGAGGTTTTACATTTAGGTCTCTGATCCATTTGGAGTTAATTTTTGTGTATGGGGATAGATAGGGGTCCTGTCTGAATCTTCTGCATGTGGTCAGCCAGATTTCCCAGCACCATTTACTGAATAGGTTCTCCTCTCCCAGGTGGTAGGTGGTGGAGAAATTGAGGTTTTGCTTCTGGAATCTCAATTCTATTCCATTGATCTATATGCCTGTTCCTATACCAATACCAAGCTGTTTTGATGATTGTAGCTTTATAGTAAAGTTTGAAGTCTGGTAATGTGATACCACCTGCTTTGTTTTTTGTTTTTGTTTTTGTTTTTTTTTTGCTGAGGATTGTTCTGGCTATTCTTGGTCATTTGTGTTTCCATATGAATTCCTGTGCTGTTTTTTCTAGGTCTGAGAAGAATGTTGCTGGTAATTTGATGTGTATTGCATTGAATCTGTAGATTGCCTTAGGTAAGATGGACATCTTCACAATGTTGATTCTTCCAATCCATGAGCATGGGATATTTTTCCACTTGTTTGTGTCATCTTTGATTTCTTTGAGGAGTGTTTTGTAGTTTTCATTATAAAGGTTTTTCACGTCTCTGGTTAGGAAGATGCCAAGGTATTTCATTTATTTGTGGCTATTGTGAATGGAATTGTGCTTTTTATTTGGGTTTCTGTTTGTTTATTATTGGTGTAGAGAAATGCGATTGTCTTTTGCACATTTATTTTGTATCCTGAGACTTTGCCAAAGGCCTTTATCAGTGTAAGGAGGTTTTTGACAGATTCTCTTGGGTTTTCAAGGTACACAACCATATCATCTGCAAAGAGAGATAACTTGACTTCCTCTTTTCCTATTTGGATATCCCTGATTGCCTTCTCTTCTCTGATTGCTCTAGCCAGGACTTCCAAAACTATATTGAACAGGAGGGCTGGGAGGGGGCTTCCTTGTCTTGTTCCAGTTTTCAGGGGAAATGGTTCCAATTTTTGTCCATTTAGGAGTATGCTGGCTGTGGGTTTCTCGTAGATGGTTTTACTACTTTGAAGTATGTTCCCCATATGCCTAGATGTTTGAGGGTTTTTATCAAGAAGGGGTGCTGGATTTTATCAAAAGCTTTTTCTTCATCTAATGATATAATCCTGTGGTTTTTGTTTTGACATTTGTTGATGTATTTAATTACATTTATGATTTTACAAATGTTGAACCAGCCTTGGGGATGAAGCCTACTTGGTCATGTTGGATGATTTTTGAGATGTGTTATTGAATCTGGTTTGCTAGGATCTTGTTGAGAATTTTAGCATCTATATTCATCAAAGATATTGGCCTGTAGTTTCCTTTCTTTGTTGGGTCTTTACCTGGCTTGGCTTCCTCATCTTTTAAGTGCACTAATACAGCTGTCTCCTAACTGCTATCCCTGTGCCCACCTGCTTTCAATTTGGTCATTCTCTAAAATGCTCCCAGAATTCTGTTTATTGAAAAATACTTATTATACAATCATGTGTTTTCTCTTAAAATTTTCTGTCAGGTCACTATAGTCTTTATGAAAAAGTTTCAAAATCTTTAACACATCATATATTGCTCTTCATAATCTGACCACACTCTACCATCATCAACTTCTTCCTCCTCAAGCCCTTGTAGAATTTCCCACTTAGAAGTTGTTTAATGATAATGAGTGGTTATACACACTATTTTCTCCTCATAGATGACCCTTTTCTAGAAAATGTCTACATATTTTCCAAACTCGACTCAATTTTCATTTCCACTGTGAAATTCTCCCCAGGTCCTCCAGAATGGGATACACTTTCCTTTACAGACTTTTCATTGAAACAAGGAAGTGCACCATTAAAAAAAAAGGAAGACATAAGATTCCAAAAGGAGAAAATCCAAGAGAGGCAAAGGAAATGTCCAGACAGATAATAAAAGGAACTTCCTGGAAGACAACTAGGCAGTAGTCAGGAGAACAACCAACAACCTAGAAAGCAGGAAATGAGCAATGGCAAGAGGCAAGGAACACAGCATGCTACCAAAAACTTTCCAGGTGTTTTGATCTACTGAGAGGAAATTTCAGTTTTTGTTTTTGGGGGGTTTTTTTTAGAAAATTTGGAAGAGAATTAGAGATAAACGTCTAGAAAAGTTCCTCCCTGAAATAATGAGGTTACTGTTGCCTCCAGGATAAATTAAAATTTGTATAAGAAAGGGAATATAATGTTTCTATATAACCTAGTTCTGAACAATAGTTATTAATGATAGAAATATAATCCCTGAATATTAAACTAAAATTTGTTATATAGTGATATAACCTCTGAACATTGAATAATCTAAAATTTTGGATAGAGTTAAATTGAGGAGAATTTTATATGACAATTAAATTCTCATCTTCCATAAGAGAATTGAATGATATCTAAGAGTGAAAAAATTAAGAAATAGTGGTACAAGCAGCATTTTTAGCTATATAAAAGTGAAGAGCTGGGCTCTGTGGCTCAGCCTGTAATCCCGCACTTTGAGAGGCTGAGGTGAGTGGATTGCCTGAGCCCGCGGGTTCAAGACCCGCCTGGGCAACTTGGCGAGACCTCAGCTCTACAATAAATAAATAAAAAATTAGCCGGGCATGGTAGCGCACCTGTAGTCCCAGCTACTTGGAAGGCTGAGGCAGAAGGATCGCCAGAGCCCAGCAGGCCGAGGCTGCGGTGGCCAGGAGCGGCCACTGCACTCCAGTCTGAGTGACAGAGTGAGACTCCAACTCAAAAAAAAAAAAAAAGAAAAAGAAAATGAAGACCAGGAGAAGCTGCAAAAAATCACTGAAGATCAAGAAAGTCCTCTGTCCCACAACTCCAGGTATCAGACATCAGACATATCATGTTTTCTGGGAGTGGTTCACCAGAGTTGTGAAACTCTGGGATTTAGGATCCGACGACTGGAGTGGGGACAGCGAGGCAGGGGAATGCTGTTCTTCATTACAGCCTTGTAGTATTATTTGACCTATTAAACTGCATACATAAGAAAAATATCTCAACATTTGAGAATAATGGTGGTGGCATTCAGAGTAATACATCTTTGGGCTTATCTTAAATATCATTTTCTACCCTACTTAAACAGGTAAATCCTCATTACAACCTTCCATAGCACCTTCAGCTTATCCTTCATAAGAGACAACGATAATAATAGAGCATAATACTATTCTATAGTATTTCAATATAATAATAATAGAGTATAATTACCATTATTTAAACTTAATCTTAAAATCATATTTAAATAGGATAATGTCAAGAAACTTTCACAAAACTGAGGCAGCAACATTTAACACTCATTATTTTATGAGGCAATACTAATAAGAACAAATATCTCAAGACTAATAGTAAATTTATTTGAAAATTCCAACAAAATGAATTAAGAAATTTTAGCAAGATTTGCAATAAAAATCTCAGTCTTCATGTGACATCATCAAGAACAGATTCAGCGCTCATATCTGACACAATTAGGATGACATCTCATTAGAAAAGTTGGTTAAAAGTTGGAGAAATAAGAATCACACAAAAAAGTTAAATCCCATGGCAGAAAGTGTTGATCATGACCTAATAGCATATGTCAATTTTTTCTTAACCTATCCACCTCAATGTTGTTTGTATGGCAAACATTTCCCTGCAGATGGGCTCCTCCCTCAGCCTTAGGATATGAACCAGAATCATTCTATATCATTCTAGCAAACCCGTTGTATAGTGCCATTATTTAGGAGTGGACACATGACCCAGTACTGTACTCTGAGACAAAAGAGGAAATCTGCAAGTTATAAAAGACCTGTCTCCTTGATAACTGGAGAGAAAGTTGTAAACAGCAATTGTGACTCCTTCCATCTGCCTAGGATGATGCCACATAAGAATGTAAATTTGGTGCTTTGACAGTCACGTTGCTACCCAGAGCATCACAGAAAAGCAGACAAGGAGACCCGATCACCCTTGACATGCTTAATTAATCGAAACTGAAATGGTCTTAGCATGACATTCTTATGTGAAATAATTGCATACCTGTACATTTTATGCAATTTTTATTTGGACATTCTATTGCTTGCATGTGAAAGCACCATAACTGATACAGACATAACTTAAAATTTATACTTTCACTGACCACATTACTTAAGCAATCATTTGATATAAGGCATAGCCTTCAAGTAAAAGTCTTGAGATTGGAATTCTGCTTAGTTTTTTCTTTAAAAGGGAGCTAAAACATAATGACCCTTACAAAACACTCTAAAGAATGACTCTAGACTTCTACACTTTTTTTCTAATCATTAATGGTTTTCATATATCATATTTCTAACCCAATGACAATTTTTTACTGACCTACCTTAATCATCTTTCCAAAGGTTTAACATAACAATTTTTTCTTTTTAATCAGAAATATGATTTACATATAGGATTATGTGTGGCATGTATGCAATTTAAAGATGAATAATAAAATAAATGCCAATAAGCAAGCAATGGAGCATTAAAAAAATAGAAAATTTCTAGGAAGTTTCAAGTCTAAGACAAGAATTGCTGGCTACAAGGAAGGGTATGTGTGTACACCATTAACTTTATTAGATAATGTCAAATTGTTTTTCAAAGTGCTTTTACCAGTTTACCCCCCACCAGCAATATGAGTGGTTTTCTTGTTCTATATTATTAAGACTTAATGTTGTCAAACATTTTTGCTTGTGTAAATCTGGTGGGTGTGAAATGATATATTGTTATGATTTTCAATCTAACCTTCATAGAAACACAGAGCCTTACACTTATTTAGTTGTTTTACACAGGTTTAACTAAATTATGTAATTATAATAGAAACATGATGAGGTGTAGGAGCAAGCACTATAGACTCTTTTAGTATGCACACAACCCAGTCAATGGGAGAAGAGTTGAGCATGCACGTTGTAAAACAGCCTGATTTTTAAGGGCATTTATCAAGCCATGGGCATCAAGTTCTCAGAAGGAATATAGCATCCTGATTAGATAAGTCAATTGAGTTGAGATTGGTTTAGAGAGTTTCCATAGATAATCCTCCTACAGTTGGCATCTAATTTCTAGGCTGGATGAAACGCTGCTCAGATGCAGTGAGCAATTGCTTCTACTCTTTTTTTTTTTTTTTTTTTAGTTGGAGTCTCACTCTGTCAGCCAGGCTGGAGCGCAGTGGCATCCATGGCTACCACAGCTTCAACCTGCTGGGCTCCAGCAATCCTTCTGCCTCAGCCTTCCAAGTAGCTGGAACTACAGGCGAGCACTACCACGCCCGGCTAATTTTTTTATTTATTGTAGAGATGAGGTCTTGTCAGGTTGCTCGGGTAGGTCTCGAACCTTCGGGCTCAGGCAATCCACTCACCTCTGCCTCCCAAAGCACTGGGATTACAGGTTGAGCCACCGAGCCCGGCATGCTTCTACTCTTAAGATCACACTAGTCTTTCTATCTTCTACTTCTCTGGAGAATTCTCAATATTTTTCCTTTCTTTTTGTAAATTATAAAATATTTTTAAAATACAGATTAGAAAAAATCTTAATGTAATGCCACTTTTACTATGAATCTTTTTTATTCATAACATTACAGATACAATCTCTTATAGGTCTCTAAACAATCACATTTTATACTCATTCCCTAATAAATATATCATGAATTTAGTGCTTACAATTCATTTACTAAGCAGGATCTTTCAAGAAACAAATAACACATTAAGAAAGATTTACTAAGGATACCTGCATAGTGAACATTTGTATACCTAACCCTGAATTGTACTCCACATCTTTCAAATAAAAAATAAAAAAGGAAAGATTTACTAAAGAAAGTTTAATAAAGAGGCAATTTTAAATGGTGTAGACAGGACTTAAAACAATAAAAAATGTTGAAGCACCCTTAGAATAGCAAAAATGGAAAGCCTTTACACACCATCAACCTGAAGGACAAGATTAGAGAGCTAGTTCCCAGGACCCTGAGAAAATTGTAACTGTCAGAAAAGACTCCTGACAGAATCTGTGGTCCAGAGAAAAGTGCCACACCCAGCAAAGGACTGGCAGAGGAAAAAGCAGGAACTGAAATCCCATGGCCAAGTCTAGCTAGAGGTGGTATGGCCAGAGTAAAGTGCATAGATCCAGATATTAGAGTAACATAAAACAAAAGGAGAAATAAAATTAAAAGAAACAAAAAAGATAAACCACTAATTTTTAAATTTTGTTCATATGAGTAGCCAGAAAACATGGTGAAAATAACCTGATAAAAAGTTTTCAAACACAGATGTTTACAAAATAAAGACTATTTCAAACCACAAAAAAAAAAGTTTTCAAACAAATAAATAGGAATTTTATACTAGATTTACCTTGAAATCAATCAAAATATTTGTGTTACACAGAGGACAGTGTTCATGTACCAAAACAAATTATTCCAACCTCTACTCATTTCAGTCATTTTAATACAGTAAGATTAGATCTTTAAAGTTAGAAATTGAATTTTTGTTTTGACCAAAAATGGTACAATTTAAAGAAATTTTCATAGTAGTAAAACATTTTTTAAAATCTGCTACAGAATTGTCTGCTCTGAAAGTGAATTTGTAACGTTACACATGAATATTTTTATATTACAGTATATATATATAGCTATATATCATAGCTATGAGTAACTTAAGTAATAGGCAACTAAATTGTAATAACTGATGGTATATGAATAATAAGATAATTTTTCTAAATAAAACAACACACGTGGCATTTCTTTTTTTTTTTTTTTTTTTGAGTTGGAGTCTCACTCTGTCGCCCAGACTGGAGTGCAGTGGCCGCTTCTAGCCACCGCAACCTCGACCTGCTGGGCTCCCGCGATCCTTCCGCCTCAGCCTTCCAAGTAGCTGGAATTACAGGCATGCGCTACCACGCTCGGCTGATTTTTTGATTTATTGTAGAGATGAAGTCTCGCTGCCCACGCGGGTCACGAACCCACGGGCTCAGGCAATCCACTCACCTCAGCCTCCCAAAGGCGCGGGAGTACAGGCTGAGCCACCGAGCCCAGCTGTGGCATTTCTTAGTGTGGGTTACTTTGAAAGCAAAATCTATGTCAAGGACTTGGATGTAGCTGATTTGTTTAAAGAACTAATTCAAAGAAGCTGAAGGGAGCAAACAATGTAAGACATGGAAAAAGAGAAATTGTAGGCAAGATAAAAAAGGAAAAATAACTTTAGGGGTTTACATTCATGTAGGACACAAATCAGTATAAATTATTTGGTTTCAGCCGGGCTCGGTGGCTCAGCCTGTAATCCCACGCCTTTGGGAGGCTGAGGTGAGTGGATTGCCTGAGCCCGCGGGTTCGAGACCCGCCTGGGCAGCGAGACCTCATCTCTACAATAAATCAAAAAATTAGCCGGGCGTAGTGGCGCGCGCCTGTAATTCCGGCTACACGGAAGGCTGAGGCGGAAGGATCGCCGGAGCCCAGCGGGTCGAGGCTGCGGTGACCGGGAGCGGCCACTGCACTCCAGTCTGGGCGACAGAGTGAGACTCCAACTCAAAAAAAAAAAAAAAATTATTTAGTTTCATATTTATATCATTGACAAATTGTCTTCTAAGTTACTCATTGAATGCAATGCTTAAAGTCAGAAATTCAATTACATAAGTTAACATAGTAACTGAATTAAAAGACCACCATTTTAGTTGATATAAAAAATAATTTTATGTAATTAAATATTTGGTTGATGGAAATTTTAACCAAATAGTGATAAAAAGCAATTTTTCAACCTGAAAAACTGGATTAATCAAAAAATTAGTTATTAGCATACCTTATGGTGAGACTTGTAGAATAATTTCCTTTAGAATGAGAATACATGTTAACACATATATGGGGTTCCTGGCCAATGCAGTAAAACAAAAATATAAATGGATTACAGGAATTAGAAAAAGAGTTAAGACTATTTTTCTTCAGATGTTTTCATTCTCTACATGTAAAATTCAAGCAAATTAGCAAATAAAGGGTTATAGCTATGATGTAAATTCATCTAGTTTGGTACAAAAATCATTAGAATTATTATAAAACAGAAATAGTACATCAGAAAATGTAATGTTAGTTTATTAAACATATTTTGAGAGCCCACTATGTGTCAGGTTCTGGCCTAAGTACTAGGAATACAGCAGTGAGCAAAAGAGACAAAAACGCCTGCCTCCTCGAAGCTTTTATTTTAGTTTTAAAAATAGAAATGACAGTAATATTAGGGGGAAAAAACATCGACTTCACTATAGCAACAATACTTTGAAGAACCTAGTAATACATCAAACAAGCATATACCAAAATAGAGAAAAATGCTGTGTTCATGGATTAAAATAATATCATAAAGATGTTAACTAATCTGTAAATTGAATATGATTCCTATCAAATACAACAATTTGGAGTAGGGATTTTAAAATTCATGTGAAGACTTGAAAGTGCCAAAAGTAAACAAAATAATTTTTGAAAAACAAAAGAAGGGGTCCAGCCTCAAGAAGACAAGACTTATTTATAAAGTTATAGTCAGAAATATAATATTGCTTTGTCAGAGACAGAAAAATAAATCAATAGAATAGAATAGTAAGCACAGAAATAGACTCATTTATACTAAATATATACTGAAGTTATATAAAAAATCAGTGGCAGAATGAGTCACTATTCAACAAATGGATCTAGGAGAAATAGACTTATCTACATTAAAAAAGGGTCGCCTTTTTATGATAAGGGTCAAATTTTTATGATCTTGGGGTAGAAAAAAATATCTTGTACAAAATACTGAGCAGAGATAACAAAGGGAAATGCTGGATACATTTGACTTCATTAAAATTACAAACTTTCACACAAGCCCACTTGCCAAGAGAAAGCATTTAGAACGCACAAACCCTTCAAATCATTGGCTGCAGCATATTTAAGATATTCCCACAAATCAACATAAACAGTCCTATAGGAAAATAAACTAATGAGGTAAACAGATAATTCTTGGAAGAAGAAACATGAATGGCCAATGAACAATGGTAAAGATGCTCGTATTCATTAGTTGTCAGAGGAACACGAAACAGCCCATCAGATTGGGAAAAAAAATTGTAGACATTTCTCAATAGAAGTGAGGATGTGTGGGGACAGAACTTCCATGTCTGCTTATAGGAGTGTACATTAGAGAGAAAGTTGGTATTATCTAGTAAAGCTAAAAATACTCATCACCCACAACCCAAGAATTCTAAGTATAGAAACTAGGAAAACAGTCACAGAAGCTCATAAGGAATCATGTACAAGAATAATCGTTTTAGCATTGTCATTCAAACTGTTTATAAAAACTTAGTTCACTTGAAAAGTTTAAACCTAGATATCCCAAGCCAACAAGTGTATGAAACTTCTGAAATATGTACGCCATACCTTTCCTGTAAAACATACAAAGTGAAAAGTGAATTCTACGAACTTCAAGTTGTTAATGAAATTTTAAATTGCAGCTGCTATTTCCGTCTCAGTGTTGAATTCCCTAAGATTAATAAGTTCTACAAAATTTTTAAAGTTACTAAATTGAAAGGAAAAAATTGAGTGAAGATATTGAATCTTACAGTTCACTGTTTAGAAATAAATCTTAATTGCATAAAACTTTATCTCTCCTACTTTGAGTTTACTGGAGGCAGGACCTGTGTTTTTGTTGTCTGCGTTATTTTTATTATTAATATCATATGCATTTCAGATTAAAAACCAAATGTAATTGAAAACAATAAACCCTATGTCTTTATGATATTCACAGTATGTATTCCCAGAAAATGTTTTAAGCTTAGCAATAAAAAATAAAACTTTTTCTGAAAAATTAGAGCAAAGCATGACTATAAAAATATGTCACAAAAGCAGAAACATGTCATATGATGATAATGATTCACATAATGATAATGTATAGAAAAGGCTTAAAATACAGTCTTTAATATACCTTTCAGAGAGTAAAAGATAAACTTAGGCATATTAAAATTTTAAAGAGTTTATTTGAGTAGTGAATTGAACAGAGCCAAGCTGCAAGCAGTTTTGGACTCCACTGCATGAGTGAGGGGTGGGAGTGTCTTTTATAAGGTGTTTGTGGAAGCAAAACAAAGAAAATATTTAATTGGTTAAAGTGGAACAGTAGCCTTAAAGTTCCTAATTAGAGGTTAGTTGGTGGTTTCTGGTCCAATTTCATTTTCCTAGAATATGAATTGGGTTTCTCCTCTGAGTTGCATTTTGGTTTACTTACATAGGACCTAAGAGTGCTAAAGCAACTCAGTCTAATGGCCACCCAATTAATTATTTTAATGAAGAGCTAGATTGAGGAAAGAGTTCACTTCTCAGATTAATAATGGATGCTTTTGCTTCAGTTCATTTCTATAAAAATTATTTTTATGTCCCATGTAAATATGTACTTATTAAAAATAAACAAACAAAAGAGAAAATAGTACAAGTTCTAGGAAACTAAGATAAAGTTTTCACACATTTTCCAATATTTAGTGGAGTTTTTTTCTCACAAAATTTAATTTAATTTTTTTCAATTTAAACTAAGATTACTATTCTTTAACTACTTTCATCCATTTAATTCAACTGTCAAACTATATAGAAACTGTTCTAATATTTTAAAAGCCAAAATTCAAGAAAATTATCTAAAATGTGTTTCCAAGAATGTAATATAAGTAACTTAATACCAATGTTCACAATATGATCAGAAAAAAATATAAGAAAAAAATAACAAAGAAATTTTACATTTCTGGTAATTAAATCTTACTTTAAGATAAGTGAAAAAACTTTCAAAAGAAAATTTATCAGAAGCTTAATCATTATACCCACCAAGTGGATGAAACTTAAAATTGCATCATAAACACTAAGTTTGTAGTTTAACAGGAATTACATTAAATCTGTAGATTGCCTTAGGTAGGATAGACATCTTAACAAAGCTGATTCTTCCAATCCAGGAGCATGGAATATTGTTCCATTTGTTTGTGTCATCTTTGATTTCTTTGAGCAGTGTTTTGTAGTTTTCATTGTAAAGGTCTTTCACATCTCTGGTTAGGAAGATGCCAAGGTATTTCTTTTGTGTGTGTGTGGCAATCGTGAATGGGATTTTTTTTTTTAATTTAGGTTTCTGTTTGTTTATTGTCAGTGTATAGAAATGCAACTGTCAGTCGGGCTCAGTGGCTCAGCCTGTAATCCCGCGCCTTTGGGAGGCTGAGGTGAGTGGATTGCCTGAGCCCGCGGGTTCGAGATCTGCCTGGGCAGCAAGACCTCATCTCTACAATAAATAAAAAAATCAGCCGGGCATGGTAGTGCATGCCTGTAATTCCGGCTACTTGGAAGGCTGAGGCGGAAGGATCGCCAAAGCCCAGCAGGTCGAGGCGGAGGTTGCCAGAAGCGGCCACTGCACTCCAGTCTGGGCGACAGAGTGAGAGTCCAACTCAAAAAAAAAAAAAAGAAAGAAACGCAACTGTCTTTTGCACATTTATTTTATACCCTGAGACTTTACCAAAGTCCTTTATCAGTGCAAGGAGGTTTTTGACAGATTCTCTTGGGTTTTTGAGGTATAGAATCATGTCATCTGCAAAGAGAGATTACTTAACTTCTTCTTTTCCTATGTGGATGCCCCTGATTTCCTTCTCTTGTCTGATTGCTCTAGCTAGGACTTCCAAAACTATATTGAAAAGGAGGGGTGAGAGTGGATATCCTTGTCTTGTTCTGGTTTTCAGGGGAAATTGTTCCAATTTCTGTCTGTTTAGCAGTATGCTGGCTATGGGTTTCTCAGAGATGGCTCTTACTATTTTGAGGTATGTTCCATCAAGAAGGGGTGCTGGATTTTATCAAAAGCTTTTTTCATGTCTAATTATATATGACAATACAGGGATTAATATGGAAACATAAACAACCACGAACATCAAGATGCTTTCTTCACCGCTCAAAATGGTTTTTGGTCTTGTCAATTTTGATGTATTTTAGTGCTTCCACAGTTTTTTGTTTCACCTCTTTCACATGGGCAAAGCATTTCTCTTTGAGGATTTCTTTCATCTGGAGAAACAAAACAAAAAGTCACTCAGGGCAAGATCAAATGAATGGGGAGAGTGGAGAGGGTGGGCCCGGGGGGGTGGGCACGGAGAGTGGGCCCAGAGAGTAGGCCCGGGTGTCATGCCATTTTTGGTCAAAAACTGATGAACACTCAGCGTGATGTGGGCAGGTGTCCTTGTAAATCACCCATTGTGAAGTGGGCAAATGCTCTGAAAGACTCTCCAAAAAATGACTGAAGCCAAACACAGCCTTTCACAACAACACTAGCTGGTACACTGATGTCCGTGAGTTCCTATAACATGTACCTAGTAGGGGAAGCCTATAATACAAGGGGACCACCCACCAAAAGATAACTCCAGTTTTTTTGAAGAGTTCCCCATAGTAGCTGTAAGCATAGGTAAATGCCAGGCCTTACTTAACTCTAAAAAATAGTATCCAATATTCATAAGCATCAAGTTGTTAAAATAGAACAATAAACTACAAACAATGTCACAAGTTCTGTGGAGAATTATCGCAAAATTAAGGAAAATGCTTCTATAAAGTAAAAATGTTTGTGCAACGTTTATATATACAGTACTAAATAAGGTTACTGCTTGTACATCTCCATTGTACTTATGCCAGCTGGGCCCATTAAGGGACTTATTGCCCAGAGGAGCAAGGATCTATCTATACCTGAATACTAGACAAGGGAGTAGTTCTCTATAGCCAAAACTGAATGATAGCAATTATAATAAAAATAGCCAGTATCTAATAGCATGTTTGTAAATACTTTGCATGCATTAATTCATTAATCTTGATAATAATAAGAAATTGTAGTAAGTTGAATAGTGTCCACCCATCAGATCCTAATCCCTGGGACCTGAAAATGTTACCTTATGAGGAAAAAGGGTCTTTGCAGAAGTGATTAAGTTAAAGCTTCTGAGGTGGTGAGGCCATTCTGGATTATCCAAATGGTCGCTACATGCAATTACAAGTATAAGAGAGAGGTAGAGGAGATATGACAGAGAAAAGAAGACATGAAGAAAAGGAGAGGTGAAGACAAAGACAGAGAGTTTGACCACAAGCCACAGAATGCTTGCAGTCACCAGAAACTGAAAGAGGCATGGGGAAGATTCTTTCCTACAGCCTCTGTTGTCTTGGTTTCAGCCCAGTGATAATGATTTCAGGCTTCTGACCTCCAGAACTATGTGTGAAATAGAATAAATTTCTATCGTTTTCAGTCACAATTTTGCAGTAATTTGTGACAGCATCCAAAGGAAACTAATATGATTACTATCTTTTCTTCTCTTTACAAATAAAGAAACTGAATTAAACCTTATGTGAACCCTGTCCTACTTCTAGACTTTTTGGTGACATGAGTTATTACATTTTCCTCATTGTTTGAATTGAGTATTTTGCTACTTA
Source organism: Cephalopachus bancanus (assembly GCA_027257055.1). NCBI lineage: Eukaryota > Metazoa > Chordata > Mammalia > Primates > Tarsiidae > Cephalopachus > Cephalopachus bancanus. The sequence goes on along the minus strand of JAPVLO010000024.1, from coordinate 5,110,189 downwards.
AAGTGCTAGAAATCCACATGATAAAAACAGTATTTTACAAACTTCCCTGGTTATTTTATATGTGGGAGCTTTGGTTGCCAAAGATAGTTACATTGGATTACAATTAATTTTTATATTTTTATCTGACTTAATTTTTTATAGACAGCATATATGTTAATTTTTTGAAATGAGAGGATAAAGTATTTTAATTTTAAAAGTCAAATTTCTGTTACATTGCAGATACTATCAATCACTGTCAAAATGTCCTACGAATAAAGAATAGTTATTAGTTTGTTTTCCACCAAAATCCACATAGTTTGGGAACTACAAATTCAGCTGCTAATAAAGTTAGGATAATTTCACAAACAAGTGAAGCAAGCAAAATATCTTTTTTAAAAAATAGAATCAATCTCACTGTCAGTGAGCAAGAAAGAATGGTGATGGTGGGGATTGTGAGAAAAGTAATATACACTCTGTCTCAAGAGAGCCATAGCTATGGCCCCATCCATTTGTGGCTGCACAACTAATTCCAAAATTTTACAACACTTCATAGGTCAAATAAAATATATCTGTGAGTAGAATCTGGCCATTAGGGCCTGAATTTTTTACCTTGCTTGACAAACTGTCTTTGGGACTATGGAATGTATTTGTGGATCATCTGTATGTAATAAGTTATGGCGAAAAACCTAATTAGGGCAGAAATTGTCAACACTGAAACCAGTGATTTTGGATTCAAGTCCCAATAATATTATTAGGCAAAATTCAAAACATGATAAGTCTTAAAGCTGGGTCCTCACTTTAATAAAAATGTGAATATAGTTTTGCTTTTTTGTTTTGAGTTGAGGTCGTACTCTGTCCAGGCTGGTGGCAGAGGCACAGTCGAGGCTCTCTGCAGCCTCAAACTCCTGGGCTTAAGTGATCCTTTTGTCTCAGCCTAATGAGGAGCTGGAATTATAGGCAAGTACTATCATGCCCAGCTAATGGTTCTGTTTTTTGGTAGAAAGAAGGTCTTACTATGTTGTATAGGCTGGTCTTGAACTCCTAGACTTCAGCCTCCCAAAGTGCTGGGATTACAGGCATAAACCACTGCCCCTGGCCTGAATACAGCATGCTAAGATTCAATGAAGCTAAAGTGAGCGTGTGTCTACTCTATAAAAGACCCTAGCAAATTAGAGGTAAATGAAACACTCTTTAGAATTGAAGATTACAAACTTCTTCATCAACGATAAATTCCTGATAGACAGAGCCTGGGACTTGTCACCTTTGACCAGCATACTTCCTTAATTACACATGAAAGACACATACTCGACATCTGTCCAATAAGTGGACAATAGACACAGATAAATGGTTTCCAAGATGAGTAAAAAAAGATCAATTTTTCTTGATATAGTCATTTATGGGTAGGCAATGAGAAATTGATTACAAATAAAGGAAGCTTAGATTTCAAGCTTTTGATGGCATTTTGGTGGATTTATCAAAAAAGCACAACAGATTGAAAAATTCATTACTTTATTAGTAAAAGCATTTTGACAGCATTTAGAAAATAATCTGGAAATTTATTCATATGCTATTCTTTCAGTGTACCCATAGCTCAAAAAAAAGTATGCAAATTCTCAAACACTATGTGAGAAACATGCCTAGCCACCCTAGACCAAAGGCTGAAACACATATATAAACGCAATCCATTGACCCTACATGTGCATAGCTAAGTATGTGTGTCTTGTGGAGAAACATTGCATTTGGTAACAAATTGACTTACCATTTTCCATACCTTTTAGAACAGTTCTCCATTTTAATTATAAAATACATTTGTGTAAAACACACATCTCTTGTGAGTGCAATAGCTCTTTTTTTGTTGCCACCTTCATTCCCACCACCACTTTCCCACCCCTCAAATTCACTTTTTTTTTTCCTTGTGAGCTATTTGTGACCTTGACTATTACCTCAGGAGAAAAGTTTGAAGATGTGGTATGAAATTATTGTTCCAACTAAGAAATAAGCAACAGTGTGTTACAGGCTGAAAATAGGCTATTTTGGTTATATTAGGATAGTCATTTAGAAAAGACTTAGAAACGTGTATTAAACTAAACTGGGCTAAATGTGGAAGCCACTTGAATTTTAAAATGAACATTTTTCCTTGTCTCTCCCTTCACTGCCCTTGGATCTAATAATTGTTGCTAGTACTGACCCAACAGAGATACAACCAGCTTCATTGAGCACCCTGATAAGCAGGAGACACTAACACACACAACTACACATCCCTGGAAAAGCCTCCACTGGACCTAGGTAAGAAATGGGTTCTGCTGAAACTTTCTAAAACCCAGAAATGTATCTGTTCCTTTATTCTATAAAAGACAACTACTTTCTTTCATGTCTTTGTATTAATTTTATGTATAATGTTTAATTAGGCCTTGTGAACCAGAACTCATGGAATAAGCAAAAAACTGTATCCATCTGGAAAGTACACAGCCCAAATGGTTCAAGGTAATTGTAATTTAGAAGACTGGCAGAATTGGTGTAATCTGAGCACAGGTTTATGACAACTTAGGGGGAAAAAAACTGTTTGGGATCTAAATTCTGATTAGGAAATAAACTGAGTAATGGTCATAAGACATGTAGTCACTATTAATCAACAGTGGGACAAAATAAGAAATTGTATGTTCTATTGTAAATACTGGATGGAAACTCTGCTAAAACAAACAAGTTTTTGGTGGATACACAGCCTGGTCCCTGATCCCACTGTATCAGAATAAAATCCTTACTTCTCCCACCTCTTTGCCTCTCATATTTGATTGACCATGAGGGAAGCAGTCAATAGTGGGACCAGGCCTTAACAACCAGTATGCCCATTCATACTGGTGTGACAGTCAACCCAGATCTTTCTTTAGGGTTAGGTCCAGTCATCCTCAGCTCAGCTAGGAATATCCTCTGCTGATATAGCCCTTGGCCACAAAAACTGACTCACCCAAATGACCTTAAGGTATAAAGGCTGAGTCCCTTGACTCAGCTTGTAACAATTCCAAAGAATCAATCTGGCTCAAGGATACCTCAGTCTCAGCCTCATTGGATCCACTCAGGCCTCAATTGCAACCACATTACAAGTAAGTGAAACCAGTCCAACTTCCTAATAGAACTAAGACTACAAGTTTTTTGTTTTGGGTTTTTTGGGGTTTTTTTTTTTAATAAACATAGAAATGGACCCTCTTAAGACCTTCAAAGAGATCAGTGGTGAGTCCAGGGCTGACCCAAAACCCTCTTCTCCAGCAGTCCTCTGAACGTCAGACCAACATGGCTGAGAACAACTGAGAAAGACGAACCCAGGTGGAGCCTGGACATCAGTTGCAATTGGAGGGTTCCACTCCAGGATAAGCCTGGCTGAGGCACCACCCACCAGTACCTGGGAAAGAGACAATCCTGCACCTCCCCACTGGAGGGGATTCCCCTGACCATAAGTTCAGGAGGGACTGAAGCTCCACCCTCTCCCACTGCCCCCTCCTACTTCCCTGGGCCAGACACTGGGGAGAATGTGAATGAAGTCAAGGCTCTGCAGGAGACAGCAGAGGAGTAGCTGAGAGGAACAACTACAGAAACTACCACAAGAGGGCAGGTTTGTGTGTGTGTTTCTTGGTTTTTTAATTTTTTTTATATTTTTTCCTTTGTGCATGTATGTGTATGTGAGGGTTCCATCTACATCTCCCCCACCACTTTTTGTTTCTTCTTTCTTTCTTCATCTTTTTTCTTTCCTTCTTTCATTTTTTTCTTTTCTGCTTATGTGTGTATGTGAAGGAATGAGTATTCATCTTTCAGCTTTGTTTGTTTTTGTTTTTTTGTTCTTCTCTTTATTTAGTTTAATGTGTGTGAATACATGTATGAAGGTTCAATTTGAATTCCTTTTTTTCTTTTCTTTTTGTTTTCTCTTTTTCTTCTCCCTTCATTTTGGGTTGAGCGTGTGTGTATTTGGTTTTCCTGGGTTTTTGTTGTTGTTGTTGTTGTTGTTGTTGTTGTTGTTTGTTTTGTTTTGCTGTTATTTAAGCTTTTTTGGGTGTGTGTGTGGGTGTGTGTGTGTGTGTAGTTGGTTCTGGTTTTTGCTTCAGTTTCTGCTCTTGTTGTCCTGTGTTTTCTTTTCTTTTTTATTTTTTTTTAATTTATGTCCATCTTATTCCATTCTACTTTTCTCTGTTCACCTCATTGCTGTTAGTGTATCTTAGACTCAAGGGGCACACACATGTACCCATTGCATTGTCACATAGAGTGGTGGTGGGGAGTGGGTCTCAAGGAACCCATACCACAATAAGTGAAAATTGTGATTTGCAAGTTGTTTATAAATCCTAGTTCCCCATCCTCTACCTTATTCAACTCTCAAAATTACAAGTGACAATAAAGCTTCCTACCCACAGCCCTTTTTCAAAATGAAACACACTTATAGCCCTGATCAGGAAAGAATAGAAGGATGAGCAAATATCAGAAGTGAAAGCCTCTCACACTGCCACTGAATAACAGAACTAAAGAGAAAAGAAAGAGCTCTGTCACAAATGAGGAAAAAAAAAGAACACAGTAAATTCCCAGTGTTAAGAAGATAAAATGCCTGAAAAATTAGACCTCAGAGCCCAAACAATGAAGTAACCAACAACTGGCCCCAGAATACAGCAGGGAGTAGGGAATGGATGGAAAGAGTGAATAAGACTCAAGAAAGACAAGATTAAACACCAAAAGAACTTGTAACAAAGATTTTGACCATAAAAAAATGTCCTCCAGGAGATAAATAACAAGATGATAAGCATTGGAAGCAGAATTAATCAAGTAGAAGAAAGAATCCAAATCTAAGAACTTGAAGACTAAACATGGAATTAATCTAATCTATAAAAAGCATATAAAGACAATCAGATAGAAAGTACACAGCCTCAAGAGAAGTACCATTATCTCAAGAGGTAACCCTGCACCTGATTAGTTTCCCAAAAAAAGAAAGGGAAATGGAAAACACCTTGGAGAGATATTTCAGGAAGTTATCCAAGAATCTCTCCCCATCTCACCAGAGATGTGCCCATTCAAACACAAAAGATACAGAGAACTCCCACAAGACATCACATGAGAAGACCAACTCATAGACAAATAGTAATTCACCTATACAAGTAAGCACAAATGGAAAAATCCTAAAAGTAACAAGAAAGAATGGTTAAACCACCTACCAGGGAAAGTCAATCAGAATAGCAGCAGACCCATCGGCAGAAACACTAAAAGCTAGAAGTGACTAGAGTCCAATATTCAAAGTCCTCAAAGATAAACAATTTCAACCAAGAATCTCTTACCCAGCCAAGCTCAGCTTCATCAGAGATAGAAAATTAAAATCTCTCCAAGACGTTGAATTCCTAAGAAATTATGCAACTTCCAGACCAGATCTGCTAGAGATGCTTAAAAAGTTATTAAACACAGAAGAAAGGGAAAAAAAGAATGACCACACACTTCCAAAGAGAACAGCAGAACACAGAATCAAGAGAATACACTGTGACTGGAAACCCAAAAACACACACGTACATCAACCAAAAAGTTAAAAGAAAACAAGCAAAAAAAAACTTTATAAGAATTTCATGACTGGGATAAACAATATCATTTCAATAATCAGCCTGAATATGAATGGACTAAATGTATCACTGAAAAGATGCAGAATGGCAAACTGGATTAAAAGCCATGATCCAATAATTTTCTGCATCCAGGAAACTTATCTCACAACAAGGGACACACACAGACTCAAAATTAGAGGATGAAAAATGAGTTTCCAGATGAATGGATCACAAAAGAAGGCAGGAGTCGCGATCTAAATATCATACAAAACAACCTTCAAGCTATCAAAAATTTAAAAAGATACAAAAGGATACTACATAATGATAAAAGTTTCAATCCATCAATAATAAATATCCATCCTAAATGTATATGCACCCAAAACAGGAACACCAGCATTTATAAAGCAACTACTAAGTAAACTAAAAAAAGATATTTACTCTAACACTATTATAGTTGGGAACTTAAATACCCAACTAACAACCCTAGATAGACCATCAAGGCAAAAAATCAACAAAGAGATCCAGAACCTCAAGTTGATGCTTGACTAAATGGACTTAACAGATACTGACAGAATATTCCACCCAACAACCACAGAATATACATCCTACTCATCATCACATGAAACATACTCCAAGATCAATCACATCCTTGGCCATAAATCAAGCATAAACAAATTCCATAAGTTTGAAATACTGCCGTGCACCTTCACAGACCACAGTGGAATAAAAATAAATATAAACAACAACAAAATTCCCCCCAAATTCACAAAGACATGGACATTAAATAGTATGATGCTGAATGACGTACTGGGTCAACACAGAATTCAAAACAGAAATTAAAAGATTCCTGGAAACAATGAAAATGAAGAAACATCCTACCAAAACCTCTGGGATGCCATGAAAACACTTCTAAGAGGGGAATTTATATCTCTATGAATACACATCAAGAAAATTGAAAGATCGGAAGTTAAAAGCCTAGCAAATCACCTAATGGAACTGGAAAGATAAGACCATCAAAACCCTAACTTTAGCAGAAGAATCCAGATCACCAAAGTAAAAGCCCAAATATAGGACATAGAAGACAAAAATACAGAAAAAAATTAACAAAGCAAAAAGTTGGCTCTTTGAAAGAATAAACAAGATTGATGGACCCCTCACCAGAATGACCAAGAAAAAGAGAGAAAAAGCCCAAATAAGCACAGTCAGAAATGCAAAAGATTAAATCACATCTGACCCCAAAGAAATGCAAAAGATTATCAGAGATTACTATGCACACCTTATGGAAAGAAACTCTATAACCTAAATGAAATGGAGAACTTTCTGACATCACACAACCTTCCAAAGTTGAAACAAGAAGATATAGAAACACTAAATAGACCACTAACAGCCAAGGATATTGACTCCATCATAAGAAAACTACCTACAAAAAAAAAAGCCCTGGACCAGATGGCTTTCCAGTGAAATTCTACAAAACGTGCAAAGAGTTGCTGATACCAACCTATTGAAAGTATTCCAGAAAACTAAGAAAGACCAAATTCTCCCCAAATCATTTTATGAAGCTAACATCACACTGATATCCAAACCAGGCAAAGATCCAACACAAAAAGAGAACTGCAGGCCAGAATCCCTCCTGAACACAGAAACAAAAATTCTCAACAAGATTTTAGCAAATTGGATCCAGCAACACATCTCAAAAATCAACCACCATGACCTAGCAGGCTTCATCCCCGGGATGCAGGGCTGGTTCAACATCCATAAGACCATAAATGTAATTAAATACATCAACAGATGTAAAAACAAGAACCGCATGATTCTATCACTAGATGCAGAAAAGGTTTTTGATAAAGTCCAGCATCCCTTCTTAATAAAAATCATCGAGCACCTAGGCATAGAAGAAAAATACCTCTAAATAGTAAGAGCCTTCTATGATAAACCCACAGCCAGTATATTGCTAAATGGACAGAAACAGGAAGCATTTCCCCTGAAAACTGGAACAAAATAAGACTGCCCACTCTCATGTCTACTGTTCAACATTGTGTTGGAAGTCCTAGCTAAAGCCATCAGTCAAAAGAATGAAACCAGGGGTGTTAAAATAAGAAAAGAAAAAGATAAGTTATCCCTCTCTGCTGACAATATGGTCCTATACCTAGAAAATCAAAGAGAATTTGTAAAAAAAAAAATCTCCTTACACTGATAAAGGACTTTGGCAAAGCTTCAGGGTACAAAATAAATGTGCAAAAGACAGTCACATTCTTATATACAAACGACAAACAGGCAGAGAACCAAATATAAAGCACAATCCCATTCACAATAGCCACACACACAAAAAGGAAATACCTCAGCATCTTCCTAACCAGAGAAGTGAAAGACCTTTACAATGAAAACTACAAAGCTCTGCTCAAAGAAATTCAAGAAAACACAAACAAATGGAAAAATATTACATGCTCATGGATTGGAAGAATCAACATGGTTAAGATGTTCATCCTGCCAAAGGCAATCTACAGATTTACTGCAATACCCATTAAACACCATTCTTCTCAGACCTGGAAATGACAATATAGAAATTCATGTGGAAACATAAATGATGACGAATAGACCAAAAAACCCTTAGCAAAAGAAACGAAGCAGGAGGTATCACACTTCCAGACTTTAAACTTTACTATAAGGCTACAATAATCAAAACAACCTGGTATTGGTACAAGAACAGGCATATGGACCAGTGGAACAAGATAAAGATTCCAGAAGCAAAACCTCAAATTCTCAACCAACTCATCTTGGACAAAGCCTCCACCAACAGCCACTGGGGAAAGGAGAACCTATTCAGTAAATGGTACTGGGAAAACTGTCTGACCACATGCAGAAGATTGAAACAGGATCCCTACCTATCACTATACATAGAAACCAACTCTAAATAAATCAAAGACCTCTGAATGGAAATTGGAACTGACAACCAATTCCTGATTAAAACCCCAAGCACCCATGCCATAGAAGATAAGATAGAGAAATGGGACCTCATCAAACTGAAAAGCTTCTGCAAAGCCAAAGAAACCATCAAGAGAGTGGGGAGACAGCCCAAAGAATGGAAAAAATACTTACCAACTGTATATCTGACAAAGGCCTAACAACCAGGATCTACAAGGAACTTAAACATGCCAGAAGTAAAAAAACAAACAATCCCATTTAAAAATGGGCAAAAGTATAGACACTTCTCAAAAGAAGATATATGGGCAGTCAACAGACATGAAAAAGTACTCAACCTCACTAATCATCAGAGAAGTACAAATCAAAACCACATTGATATACCACCTAACCCCAGTAAGAATGGCCATCATTAATAAAACAAACAACAACAGATGCTGGCAAGGATGCAGAGTAAAAAGAAAAAAATTTTCTACACTGCTGATGGAAATGCAAATGAATGCAACTTCTTTGGAAAACGGTGTGGTGATTTCTAAAAGAACTAGACATTGACCTTCCATATGACCCAGAAATTTTCCTACTGGGAATATATCCAGAGGAACTCAAATCATTTTATAAAAAAAATACCTGCACACGCATGTTTATTGCAGCACTATTCACAATAGCCAAGACATGAGACCAACCGTACTGACCATTGAAACTGGACTGGATAAAAAAAAAATGTGGTACATATACACAATGGAATATTATGCAGCCATAAAGAAGGACAAACATATGGACTTTGCAGCAACTTGGATGGCTTTAGAGTCTATCATACTCAGTGATCTATCACAAAAACAAAGAACAGAGTATCACACGTTCTCACTCAGAAGCAGACACTGAGCATTTACGATAATACTATAAGAAAGGGTTTGGTAGTAGTGGGATACTACCAGGGTGGGGGTGGGGGAGGGGGACACAACATCAATAAGGGTAACTGATCTCAAACCAAGCAAAGTGGGGACCAAAAGGTGGCCCAAACTACCTGTACAATGACCACTTGTATACCTAATGCTGAATTTTACCCCACATCTTTAAATTAAAAATAAATAAAAAAGGGGAAAAAAAAAGAAATGGATCCTCTCGGTCTTAAATATCAAAATGTACATTTGTCTTATCTGAGTTTATTTCTTGGGAAACTGACCCCCAGGCCCATAATATGTAGGAACCCAAGCTCAACAGACTACCACGCCCAGACAATGAGATGCCAGGCCATGCCCTACTTCCTGCTTACCAACTCCTCTTCCTTACTCTTCCATAATTCCTGTTTTCTACATTTCTGTGTCAAAATATATAAATCCCTGACTTCAGTGGGATAGAAAGATATGAGACTGAATCTCCCATTCTCCTTTGATGATATCACTTAAATAAAAAACCTTCTTCCCTGATAATATCTGTTTCAGTGATTGGCTTTCTATGTGGTGAGCAACAGAACCTCACCTGAACCCCTAGTATTTTGGTAACATAAACTTCTCCTGCCCAATTTGGCCTTCCATGCTTCCTTACAGGTCTGTTTCCCAAAGCACTCACCAATACATTTTCTATATTCAACTCTCCATCTTAGAGTTCTATTTCAGCCAACCTACTCTAAGACAAAAATTCTCCAAAATAAACATTCTGCTCTTAAGAAATCAAATGAAGAAGAAAACACTTTTAAATAAATGTCCTTATTATATATCAGCAGGTACCTTATTGAATGTTATTCTAATTTTTCCAAAAGGTATATATCTGATTTGGGGGCAATTCCTAAATAGTTTCAGAAAATTCTCTTAGATACTCATACGTGTTGAACTGTCAATTTTGAAAGCCTAAAAATCTAACACTTTGTCAATGGTTGTATATTTTGGAAATAAACAAAGTACTGAATGCCCAGACCAGCTGTTGATACAGACAAAATTCTTTACATTTTCCTTAGAATTAGAATTTGTTTAAAAAATATACAATGTTATTTGATGAAAATACCACCTTAAATCAAATATAATTAAATACCATTTATTACAAATCTTATGTGTTAAAGAGACAAGAGGAGGTGGAACAAGATGGTTATATAGAACAGAGTTCCACAACCCTTGGCCACAGACCAGTACCATTCTGTGGCCTGTTAGGAACCGGGCAGAGGTGAGCAGCAAACAAGTGGAGTTCTTCCTTCTGTCAGAACAGTGGTGGCATTAGATTCTCACAGGAGTGCCAATCCTGTTTTGAACTGCACACGTGAAGGATCTAGGTTGCGCACTCCTTAGCTCCTTATGAGAGTCTAATGCCTGATGACAACTCCCAGTTCATGGAAAAATTGTCTTCCACAAAATTGGTCCCTGATACCAAAAAGGTTGGAGACTGCTGCATAGACCCTTCCAGTGACCATCCCCCCACAGGGACATCAAATTGAACAACTATCCCATAAAATAGCACTCTTATAAAAACAAAAAAATCAGGTGAGTGGTCACTATACCCGGTTTTAACATAATACCAAGGAAAGAGGCATTGAACAGGATAAGAAAAACAGTCTTGAATTGCCTACAGCAACCCTCCTCCATTCACCACAGCAGCACAGTGCAGAGAATTGGTATACTTGGGGGAGGGACAGTGAAGTGTGAAACTTTGCATTGGAATTCAGAGCTGCCCCGTCACAGAGGAACACAACACAGAGTAGAACTTCGCTGTCACCCACAGAGAGTGCATTTAGACCAGCTCAGGGCCAGAGGGAAATTCTCAGCCCCAGCAAGAGGAACCCATGCCCTGGTTTGCTACCATCAGCTTACCAAAGTGACCTGGGACCAGAAATAAACTTTAATGACAGTCAGGCCACAATGACTGTAGTCCTCCAGTAAGTCTTGGTGCTGCATTGGTCTCAGAGACAGTGGACTTGGAGAGCACATGAACCCATGTGACACCAGCTGTAGCCGCTAAAGGTGTGCCTGTGTCACCTCTCCCCCAACTACAGGCAATGAAGCTTAGTGAGATGCCTACTTGGGAAAAGAGGATGAAGGATTTTGTCTTGCAATTTGATTAACAGTTCAGTCATAGTAAAATAAAGCACTAAGAATATTTCTGAAACCCCCAGCTCTAGGCCTTAGCTCCTGGACAACATTTTTAGACCTACCTTGGGCCAGAAGGAAATCCACTTCTCTGAGGGGAGGAATTTAGCCCTAGCAGGATTCACCACCTGCTGACTAAAGTCCCCTTGGGACTTGAATTAACATTAATGGTGACCAGACAATAGTTGACAGCCAGTACTTATCTACAAGGCTTCAGGGCAACCTAGCACAGTGGTAGCTATAGTGCCCAAGGAAGTACTTGTATCATTCCTCCCCCAACTCCAGGACCAGAGAGGGTCTCCTTCTGATTGGGAGACAAAGATTGAAGAGAGCAAGACATTTTGCCTCATAAGCCAGAAAATTATCCTTTATCTCACTCAAATCCACTTAAGCAGTGTATCCTGTCATTCAGTGCAGATAAGCCTGCAATAACCACAGGATTAGATCACAACACTTAATCCCCTTTGGATATGTGAAAGCCCTCTTAAGAAGTACAGTTACAAGCAAGCCCAGACTGTGATGACTGAGACAACAAAAAACCAAAAATAGAGGTCATGAAGTTAAAGTACATAATTTTTTTGGTTTTCTTTTTGTTTGTTTTTTCTTTTCATTGTAATCAGAGTTAAGTTGTCATCAGTCTAAAGTGGTTATAAGATGTTATTTGTAAACCTCATGGTAGTCACCAAAAAAAAAACTATTACAAATACACAAAAAATAAAAAGCAAAAAATTCAAACATACTGCAAGAGAAAATCACTTTTACACAAAGGAAGGACAGGAAGGAAAGAAAGGAGACAAGACCAAGAAAGCAAACAGAAAACAAAGAACAAATAGCAGTAGTAAGTCCTTACCATAATAACATTGAATGTAAATGGACTAAATTCTAGAATCAAAAGACATAGAGTCTTTTGACTGAATGGATTTTAACAAGACCCAAATATATGCTGCCTATAAGAAACTCACCTCACCGATAATGACATACATGAAATGAAGTTATGGAAAAATGTATTCCATGCAAATAGAAACAAAAAGGAAAAGGAATAGCTATACACAGATAAAATAGACTTTAAGTCTTTAAATTATACTGCAAAGCAATAGTAACCACAACAGCATGGTACTGGCATAAAAACAGACACATAGACCAGTGGAACAGAATAAAAAACCCAGAAATAAATCTATACATTTACAGTCAACTCATTTTCAGCTAAGCTGCCAAAAACATGCAATGAGCAAAGGCCAATGTTTTTAATAATGTTACTGGGAGAACTGGCAGCCCATATGCAGAATAATGAAACTAGATCCCTATCTCCCACCATACGCAAAAACAATTCAAAATGAATTAAATATTTAAACCTAAGTCCTGACACCATAAAACTACTGGAAGAAAACATTGGGGGAACGCACCAGGACATTGGTCTGGGCAAAGACTTCTTGACTAAGACCTTAAAAACACAAGCAACAAAACAAAACTGGACAAATGGCATTACATGAAGCAAAACATCTTCTGCACAGCAAAGAAACAATCAACAGAGAGAAAAGACAACTCACAGAATAGAAGAAAATATTTTCTATCTGATAAAAAAATTAATATCCAGAATATATAAGAAGCTCAAACAACTCAAAAGAAAAAAATAATAATTCCATTTAAAAATAGGTGAAACCATTGATAAATGTGTCCCTGATCTGTAATTTACAAACTGCATGTTACCAATTTTGTTAATATTTGGATGAAGTTCATTGAAAGAGCAAGAATTAGAGTCTGAGGTTTAGCCTCCTTGAGTTTTAGCTTCTTGTTTCCAGACTTGACTGTTTTACTGGGAATTCTGTTTACCTCAAAAGCAGCTAGTTCATGAGCTAGAATTCAACTTTCTGTATGGGACAATATGTAGACTGAAAAAAGGAGAAGGGCACTGCTTTAGTCTGAAAAAGTAAATGTCACCTTGAAGAGAAATTTGCTGAAAATATTTGTGGATTTTTTCGAGTTTTAAAAAATTATTTGAAAGAAGTCAGTAAAAGGCTGTACCACTTCCTTCTTGTCATGTTTAAAGTAAAGAAAAATTATGACTATAGAAACTGAAAGTCTAATTGTAGAATTTACAATACTTAAGGAGTTTAATCATATTAAGTCCCATATGAACCAAAGTTATACTTTATGCTTGTCTGTGTCTTTTCATCTTTAAGTCATTTGCTAGCAATAGGAGTGCTTAAGAAAACTGACTGAACAAATATATTTATAAAAATAGTTACTAATTACTGGTATCTCTAAGTGAAGTACCTAGCTTTCAGGTAGACATTGTTACTACAATTTTATCCTGGAATCTACTCAGGTGTATAATTGCTTTGGTTAGGAAACACAGTGTGTATGACTGATCTCTGCACTTGGTGACTTTCTGACCACTTACAACGAGGTAGAAAAAGCAAAACATTAATGTGCCTTCGCTTTCTTTGAGAAGTATCCTCTGCTTGGCATGTAACATTCATTGTTTACTGATTTCTGAAGAAATGTTTGTGGTAAAAGCATTATTTTCAAAGCACGGAACTGTTGATGTTGCAAAATGAATAAAATGTTAATAGCTCCCAGTATTTAGAAATATATATTTGCCTATTAATTTCTGGTATAGGCGTCTAAGGAAGATTTTAAATTGTCATCTTGAAGAGGCTAATTTGAGTGACATAGGCACTTCCATTGAAGACTTTCTGAATAGCCATTTTTAAGCTGTATGAAGAACCTTTAAAATACGCATATCTTTTTAGAACTCTAAGCTAAAAACTAATCTAATGTTTAGAAAAATTTATTCCCTAATCTTTTAGGTATAGCATTGTACATATTGGAGAAAACCAGGGAAAAACTTGTGTTCAACATTAATGGAATAGTTAAGTAAATTACAGTATATCCAGATGAGAGTCTCTTATTTAGTCATTTATTGTATACAGATACTTTTTAAGGATATAAGAAAATGTAAAGTTAGGCCAAAAGTTGGAATGTGTAGTTTTTCAATGCAGTATGATCTCAACTGAAAAATGATAGGCAAAAACCTAAATAGACATTTTTCAAAAGAAGACCAACAGGTATACGAAAGTGTTAAACATCACCAATTATCAGAGAAATGCAAATACTACCTATAATGAGATTACATCTCACTCCCATTGTTATCCAAAAGACAGGCAATAACAAATGCCGATGTGGAGAAAGGGAAACCACCATAGACTGCTAGTGGGAATATAAATTAGTACAACTGCTATGAAGAACAGTAGGAAGGTTCCTCAAAAAAATAAAAATAGAACTATCATATGATCCAGCAACCTCATTACTGGGTATATATCCAAAAGAAGGAAGATATTGCACTCCCATGTTTATTGCAGCACTGTTCATAATAACCAAAAATAATAGTTGATATGGAATCAACCAAAGTGTCCATTGACAAATGAGTGGATAAACAAAATGTGGCACATAAAAACAATGAAATATTTTTCTGCCACAAAAGAAAATGAAATCCTGTCATTTGCAACAACATGGATGGAATAGAGGACATTATGTTAAGTAAAATTAGCCAGGCACAGAAAGACAAATATTGTATGTTGTCACTCATATGTGGGAACTAAAAAAAAAATTTGAACTCATAGAGTAGCATGATGGCTGCCAGACGGTAGGAAGGATATTAGAGAGGGTAGAAAGGAGAGGGTTCATTGGCACAAAAATATGGTTAAATAGAATGAACATGATATAGTATTCAGTTGCACAATAGGATGGCTATAGTTAACAGTAATTTATTGTATATTTAAAAATAACTAAAAGAGTGGAATTAGAATGTTCCTAACAAATAAATGACAAATGCTTGAAGTGACAGATACCCTAACTACCCTCATGTGATTACTTCTAATTGTATGCTTGTGTCAAAACATCACAGGTATCTCATAGTTATACACAGTTATTATGTATCCATAATAATTAAAAATTTTTGAAAAAACTCATGTGTTAAATATTTGCTCTATTATTATTTATTAAAGATAGAACTATCATATGACCCAGCAACCTCACTACTGGGTATATGTTCAAAAGAATGGAGATATTGCACTCCCATGTTTATTGCAACACTATTTACAATAGCCAACAGTAATAGTTGATATGGAATCAACCTAAGTGTCCATTGACAAATGAATGGATAGGTCTTTTCTGTGTAAACATCTATACCTATATCTATATATTTATATGCATGTTTGTGTGTTCAACAACGTTAAGATAGATTATTTTCTTTCTTTTACAAATGAGAAAACTGAAATTTTTTTCACAAATGTAAAAATGAGATACTGAATAATTTTTCCAGGATCATATAACCCATAAATGTCAGAATTTAAAGCCAGGTTTGTGTGGTTCCTAAACCTATGCTTTTCTTAATAACATGTTTTCAAAATGAAGCATATTAAAAATGGGCCAGTATTTTTGTAAAAAAATCTGAGGAGGTAACAACAGCAGTCAAGAGTTTTCATCACCAGATCCAATTCCACTACTAAATAACCTATATAACCAAGACAAATTAAATACACTCTAATTTCCATCTCCTAAACTGATATTTCAATAAGTAGAAATAGATATGTATAATAAACATAAATTGTTAGGTATATGCTATGGTTTAAATACTCTAATAAATAATATACAAACATTTCATTAAATCCTCACAAGAATTTCATGAAATAGATAGTCTATCCATTTTGAAGATGAGAAAACTAAGTTCAAAGGTCCTAACGAATTTCTCAAAGTTATCTACTTCTCAGGCTTATTTTCAGATATTTAACATGACAGTTAAATGATTCTAAAACTCAAGAGAAAAGAAAGAAATACTAATTTTAAATTTTTTATTTTATTTCTGTTTCATATTATTTCATCTACAACTTACACATTCCCAATAAGTTACAAGTTTTATTAGTCCTACAAGAAAAAATAAGCCTAACAAGGGCTTATTTCTTTAGCATTTTTTTTAAATAAAAACTTTACTTCAGTCCTTGGTCGAAAAGAGATAAGTAAATTATTAACACAAGAGTATTACATCATATTAGATACCTAAACTTAGTGTTTTGTTTTTCCAAATTACGTACTAAAAGGAATCTAGACATTTATTTTCTCTCTTGCTTTAAAATCATCAAGCAAATCAAAAATTTTTTTTTAATTTCTTATTTCACATTCTTTTATTTCTGTTAAATTAACCTTAATTGAAAAGTTGAAATATTTTAATTAAACAAATCTCAAGTTATAGACAAAGAGATTGCATAAAAATACCATATTTCATAGGCTTTACAGTGACATTTTAGACATTTTAACAACTCAAAATTGGAATGAATCTTTCAACCTAAAGTATGTCGTAGTTTATTAGCAATGCTTTTTTTTACTTGGAGGTATATAAATTAACAGTGAAACTTAGAATCAGTAGCATCTGGAATTTGATCAAACATAGGAGTTTTAAGCAACACTACATTTCCTGATTTTTTACAATAAAATCTTATTTCAAAATGCTTAATGATATCTTGTAATAAAAAATAAAACCTGTCCATTACAATCTAAGCAGGATGGCATAAGAGAATAAAGTATCATTTGACAAGAGTTTATCACTTATCATTATAATCAGTTAATATTTATTTAGCGCCACAGTGTTTATCAATCTCTGGTATAAGCTATTTTTATTCCTACACTTACAAAACTGAAATTCTTTTTAACTTTGTCCATTAGAAATTTATGTTAAAATTTAAACACATATTAGAATGAAACATGAATCTTGTTATAGTTATCTTAGAAAATCTTATACTTTAAAACATGTTTAGATTTTTTGAAGGATCATAACTTGTTTCTGTTATCTAGTAGGAACTCATGAAAAACAGAGCATGCCAAATTCTAAATGTGCCAAATAAAGACATACCTGACAGTTTATTTGTAGTTCACTTTGAAGACCTTGGTACATTTTGATATTTTATTATTTCAGATTAGGCAACAGGAATTTTGGAAGTTGAGTTTTTCAGACGCTATCATCTGAATGTCTCCCAAAATTCACATGTTGAAGCTTAATCCCCATCCTGGTGGTACTAAGAGGTGAGGCCTTTTGAGAAACGGTTAAGTCATACATGCTTCCTCCTCATGAATAAATTAGCATCTTATAAAGGGCTGGAGAGAGCTAGCCTAGGTGCCTCTTGCCCTTCCATTCCTTTTACCATGTAAGGAGAGAGCAAGACGGCCTCACCACACACCAAATGCCAGCACCTTGATCTTGAAATTTCCAGTCTCCAGAACTGTAAGAAATAAATGTCTGCTTCTTACGAATTACCCATAGTATTTTGTCACAACAGCCCAAATGGACTGAGACACTAGCCAAGTAAGAATTTATTTCTGTAAAATAGAGAGAAATATGTATTTCAGGGCAAAATGTGTACTTCAGGGTTAAGCTAGTAAGCACAATGCAATGTCTCACAACCAATTCAATTAGAAAGAGAATAATTTTTAAATTTAATTTTCTTTGAGCTGTGGAGTACATATGAGGATTTACTATATAAATAAACTGCATGCAGGTGAGGTTTAGGCTTCTAGCAAGCCCTCTCTCCTCCTCGTAGTGGACCTGGTGTTCAGTGACTGGTAGCGTGCACCTTATGCCATCTCCCTTCCCTTCTTCTTTAGCCATGTCCAGCATTTCTTGTTCCCACCTTTGTTCTCCTGTGTCCAGTGATCAGGCCTGCTTATGAGTGAGAACATGCGGTATTTAGTTTTTTGTTTCTGTGATAGTACACTTACAATGATGGTCTCCAGTTGCATCTGTGTTGCTGTAAAGGGCATGATTTTGTTCTAGAAAAAGAATAAATTTTAAGATTTTCAAGTAAGCTTCTGTATTGCTTTACATAAAACTAGGTTTTAAGTTTCTCTCTGCATGTTTATAAAACAACAACAAAGCACTGATGATAAGCCTATATTAAATAAAAAGTATAAATTTGGTATAGCTTAGATTAAGTAAAGTCACTTGAGTTAAAAAATACAGTAATCGAACAAGTTTTAGAAATAGAAGCTTAAGAGAACTTGTTAAACAATCTTCCCCATTAAGACTAGATGTATAAAACACGTATTTTTAACAAGTATGTCCACAAAGCTCTGCTGCAAAACAGTTTTCATCAAAAAAAAAAACCTTTAGAAACCACACATTTCTCAGAAAAGTAGGGTCCAACTACAGCTGGGTAAATTAGATAAGATTTAGCTCTCGCTTCAATTACAATTATGTTAAAATTCTTCACTGAAAAGTGGAATAATACAAATAGTCACTTAAAAAACTGAGATGTTAATGATAATGTAATCCTAAGGCTTGTAGAAAAGATTGCCCAAATTCTCATGTCTCTTCCTTTCTCAAGTATTTAACATTCTTTTGTCAAAAAAGTTCCTTATAAAGGGCCATAAGGCATATATGCAGTTTTCTTTTTAGAATATTAATAATAAGCCCATTTCCCTTTATGACTGCATTCCTTTAAAGAGTTTCACGAACATTGAAATAATTAGGCAAAGGCATTTTCTAGATTACAAAATGACATCACTTTTTGCAAAATTTCTATCTAGTCTTTAATAAAGAAATATCAAGCAATTCACAAAATAGTCATCTATATTACTAAGGACCTTTGTGTGCTATTTTTTTTTTTTTTTTTTTGAGTTGGAGTCTCACTCTGTCGCCCAGACTGGAGTGCAGTGGCCGCTCCCAGCCACTGCAGCCTCGCCTGCTAGGCTCCAGTGATCCTTCCGCCTCAGCCTTCCAAGTAGCTGGAACTACAGGCACACGCTACCAAGCCTGGCTGATTTTTTGATTTATTGTAGAGATGAGGTCTCACCAAGTTGCCCAGGTGGGTCTCGAACCCGCGGGCTCAGGCAATCCACTCACTTCAGCCTCCCAAAGGTGCAGGATTACAGGCTGAGCCACGTAGACCGGCTATGTGTGCTATTTCAATTAAAAATTTAAGCTAATATTACAGTTAATCCACCCTGCACACATAGTTAATGCCAGATTTCTTCACTGATTTGACATATGTATTTCACTTTGATTAGAGTAGAAATAGCTATCATCTTAAAAAAGAAAAAAATTGGAAGAAATGAGAAGAATAAAGAAAAGATCTCAACCCTCTCCAGAATTTGCCAATTTATTGCAGTTCTAGTTAAAGCCTAAGATGATTTAAGGTGGCAGAAATTATAAATATTTTAAAACAAAGGATTTTCAACATAATATACTCCTCTTAATGAAGAAAAATGATAATAACACTGTAAAACAAATTAGGCTTCACCTGCAAATTTAATAAAAACTAAAGTTGGAAAAAGATAAATGAAGGATCTTGGGCAATATCAAGGCAAGAATTTGGCTATTGCAGTAATAAATAAAATATGCAAAAACAACATGACGCTATTAACAATTAAAGGGAGTACTCCATGTAAAATAAGATCATTATTCCAACCTGTCCAATACTGATTAAAACTCCACTTCTAGTGGTTTGTTGGAGAATGATTTGATGAAAGGGATAAAGAAAATGAAATGGCTCAAGACTTTTCAAGAAGACAGGATGAAAGAGATATTTCCATTTGGTGAGAAATGAATGTCAAGTGATTACAGTCAACAAACACTTTAGATAAATGATCTGACCAGGACGGAGGTTTGTTGAGAAAACCTGCCATAGAACTACATATTATTTTTCAGTAAGTGTGTTTATAAAAAGTAGCTGAGAGAATGCTAAGGTTTAATGATAAATTTCCATTTTTTATAAAGGAAAGAGTAAAGGAATTTTGTGTGCTATCAATTTGGAGTCTACAATTTGTTTAAAAGTAAGAACATCGTCCAAATTTGTGTGACGTAAATGGCATAGGTGATAAATAATCCTTAATTTTTAAAGATTTATTTATGAGTGTTTCATTTATGTACCAGATTATATCTGATCATTTATCTTACACTAAAACAGATTTATTTCTTTTTCCCCACATATTTCATAAGTGGGAGCTTTTGTCTAAGGTAATTTTACTGAAAGAATTACACCTCATAAATTGTAATTTATACTTAACTCATAGATTGAATTTGGTCATAAAGACAGAGAAGAGTTATAAGACCGCAAAACATTAGATTAAATCACACAATTTTTTCATGCAGTTTTGGAATTTTCTAGCATATTAAATTATGAAATGTGCATTTATATGTCTAATTTCTTATTAAATGTATTAATGAATGCTGGAAAAATTACAAAAGGTCAATTTTTGGAAGTGTACAGCTTCCTGGTACCAATCTCAGAAAAAAATGTAGAAGGAGACTCTAGTTAAGATAACATAATACGTGAGCGATATCTTTTTTTTTTACAATAATGTCAAGTTTAATCTGCCTATTATACAAGTTGAATATGTAGAGCATGTTTTGCCTGGGTGCTACACAGTGAACAGAGGTTTCTTGAAATGATCAATGGGTAGGGTTAAAAATGGGCTAGGTGGGTAGGGATGAGGCAGGGAAGAGTAAAAAGAGGAGAGGCCTCAGTCACAGGACTGGCCAGTAACAAGCCATGACCCTCAAGGACCCAGGGACATGGGCACCCAGATGACAGCCCCTCTCTGAATGAGCACCCAGGCAACACAGACCAGGACTGGTTGCTGCAAACTTGTCAGCAGCTGCCTCCTGGCACAACCGCCCACTAACGTGCAATCTACCAGACAAATGGAAGCTCTTCTTACCCCACCTCCCAGGCACCCTCCCAACGTGGGTTCTGAATTCTAATAACAGCGGAAACATTCAAATGGTTACATATGAAATGCTGTCCTGCATCTTTCTGTCTCAAAGATAGCAGCTGCTCCTCCCCCAGCCCCACCCCCCGCATTCCCCCAAACAATTTCTGTGCCAAGATGAAGAGGATGCCCCAGGCTGTGGGGGGCTCCTGGCCACGAGGAGCTGTTGCAGCGGCACCAGGGCACAGGGTGGGAGGGACACAGCAGAGATCCTGGCAGCATGACCCAGTTCTCTGGCATCTCCTCCCACAGTTGTGCTTACTTATTCAGAGAGAGTGACTGCATTCGTCTTCCTGACAACGTGGCATCATCTTTTGCTTCTCTCTTCTTTATTCCTGGCAGCCTCCTTCCGCTGTTTCCAGATGATGGCCAAAGTCAGCCTTGGATTACTGTGCCTTCCCAGCTAAATGCATTTTCATGTAACGCTCTTTTGCCTTCTACTTCTCACTTTCTTCTAGTTCTGTCCTTGAAAGCAACTTTGACCCGGCCAGATCCAGTCGGGTGAGCTTTTTGGTTATCTGTGCCATCCGGTTGTCGATGAGCTCTTCGACACCTTTGCTTTTTGCTGGTAGTCATCTTCATCTTCACTCTCATCTGAGTCTAGAGATCTCTTCTCCTTTTCGGAATCACCTGCAACCCCATCTCCAGCTTCTTCTTGTTCCTCTTCTTCCCTGGCCTTCTGCTTTTCAGCCTGGTGTTGTGTGTCAATCTCCTCAGAGCTCGTATACTGCCTTGCTCGGCCTTTGTGGACCCTTTTCTCCCTCCTTTAGGCATCGTGGCTCCAGGGGCTGCGGTGGTGGCGGCACCTCCAACTCGTGAGTAATATCTTAAGTAAAGCATCTGGGCTGCTGTCCAAGTTACCCATAAGAAGGAAGCTGCAATAATTCTTATTTTTAGAAGACTCTGTTGGTGTGTTAGAAACAATTTTATTGAAAAACATACTGTTACTTTGTTATTAAAAGTAGGAGTCAAAGAGTTAAATGTCAAATCCTGCCTTCATGTTTTCCTGAATAATTTAATCTACTGTACCTCAAATATATTGTCTACAAAGTAAGGTAATAGAATCTTCTCAATTTTTTCATGAGAATTAAAAGAGATAATGCATATAGTTCACTTAGCAGAGTGTTTAGTATATAGTAAACAACATTGCTAGCTAATAACAATTTAAAATGCAGTGATAGTATAATTACTAATAAGTCCATAATAAAGATCACTTTTTATGCTATCAATCTTTTTTAAATCTTATTATTTCCATGCTATACTTTAGTTATATTATTAATTACAATAGTTACTGATATGGTCACATCTTAACAGCATCACTTTCCCTTCTGGTTGTTCTAGTCAGGAGAGACTTCATAAAGAAAGCAGAATTTAATCTGGGAATTGAGAGCTAAGAAGAGAGGAAACTCCCAAGGGGCAGGGACTAGGTAACAGCAGGAATGAGCAGACACGTTCATGGAATTGTCATAAAAACAATATAATAGGGACAATTGGTATACTTTGGATATGGTGGAAATGGTGTTGATTAAATTGAAAATAATATTAGGTAACATGAAAATAATGCTGGGTAAGTATAGTAGTACTCCTTTATCAGTAAGGAATACATCCCAAGACCCCCAGTGGATGCCTGAAATCACAAATAATACCAAACGTTTTTTCCTATACATAAATATGTATGCCAAAGTTTAATTTAGGCACAGTAAAAGATTAACAACAATAACTAAATAAAATGGTACAATTATAACAATATACTGTAATAAATATTTCGAGAATATTCTCTCTCTGTCTGTGTGTGTCTCTCTCTCTCTCTCTCTCTCTCTCTCTCAAAATATCTTAACATCTTAACATTTTGGACCACAGTTGACCACAGGAAGCAAAATTATGGATAAGAGGGGGAAACCACTCAATGAGAGAAGAATCTACAGAGGCCCTTAAATAAAATCAAAAAAGGAATCCATTCCTTCCATGAAACTCAAACGAAAATAATCATGAAGTCTTTTCTTTATCAGACACGTTTGTGATTAAAGTAGTGCTGAAAGATGATTGGTTTGTTGATGGAATGCAGAGTCCATTGAAAAAAGTTAAGTTGAAGATGTCAGCTAGGCTCTGTGTTGCCCCATACGGTAGCCACCAGTTACATATAGCTATTGAGGAGTGGAAATATGGCTAGTCTCACATGAGATGTGCTATAAATGTTAAATATAAACTAGAGTTCCAACACTAGAACAAAAAGATAGATCATCTAACAAGATACATATCTTATTAATACTTATGATGTTAATTACATTTTGAAATGCTAATATTTTAGATAAATTGAAATAAATAAAAATATATTAAAATTAATTTTACCTTTTAATTTTTAATGTCTACTAGGCAATTTAAAATTATATTTGTGACTCATATTATATTTCTAGTGAACAGTTTATTGTAAAGTTGCATCAATGAAATGATAAAATTGTGCACTACCGTGGCAACTGTACAACAAAACAAAATAGAAGAAAATATTACAAAAGAATAAACTGAATAGTTCAAAACACAAGGAGAGGGAAAATAACCTCAAGAATTTAAAATTCAATGACTAGCTTTACAACTGGCAGAAACAAGTTCATAGGTGGAAAACGGATGTGAAAAGAGGATTGGAATATTTACTTTTAGACAAGCTAAGTATGAGGTGGCGGTAGAATATGCAAAAGGAGAAAACTTAAGGTGAATAGAAAAGATGGAGGCACTGAATACAGCAAGAAGGATGTTATGCATATGCTGAGTAAATAATTTTAGTGAAATTATCAGGATAAATGCCAGATTGTAAAGAGTTAAGGAATAAATAGTAAAAAAAAAATCAAAGACAATGAAATACAGATTGCTCTGTTGAGAAGTTGTCACTTAATGGAAAATGAGAAGTACAGAATGAGGACAAAGGGTAAACACTGTCAAGGAAAAGATTTGGGTCTGGGTTTTGGCTTCCAGAAGAGAATGGAATCCACATGCTTACCTTTTCATTCCATCTGGCAGTATGTCAGACATGCTTCCAAAAACCACATGGTCAGATAGTTCCTCAGGCCTCCAGACTCAGACCAGGACTTACACTATTGGCATTCTTCAACGTGCTTGTCAGGCACCCGAGTCCTTCAAGCTCTGTGGTGGAAGTAGGAACAAACACAGGCAAAGAAATAGTCACTTCAGCACTGACAATGGAAAAAAAGTGATTCAAGCAAGTGAAATGAATAAGATCCCAAAACAGCCCAGCCTTTTAGGAGATGTACAAGCAGCTTAGGGGTGGGGAAGAGTAGAAGGGATAAATCAAGGAATGAGAGAGTAGTGAGAGCTCTGAATGGAGAGACAGGCAAGGAGTTGATCGGAGGTAACTCGGTCACAGTAAAAAATCAGTTAGAACTTTATCCCTAGGATCAAGGGGAGCCATTAAAGAGTTTTAAACAAGGAATGATATGGTAAAACCTTGTGTACATTGTTCATGGACTTGCCAACAGATTGTAGGATAGACTGAAGGAGATGGGAAGCAGAAATACACGTTAGGAAACTATTGCAATCATTCTAGAAAGATAACAAAGGTCTTAATTTTCCATTGGAGAAGTTTTTTCTCCATCAGAGCTTCACTGCCTGAGCTTGCAGTGGCTCCAGCCAATTGTGATCACTCCCTTATTCTTCATTGCCAAAAGGATGCAAGAAAGATTTTGAATATATAAAGAAACAGAAAACCTATGGAATGGGAGAAAATGTTTGCAAATTATGCCTCAAAGAACCAATATCCAGAATCCATAAGGAACTCAAATAACTCAGCACACACACACACACACACACACACACACACACACACTCCATCAAAAAGTGGACAAAGGACATAGATATTTCTCCAAAGACACACAAGTGACTAATAGACATATGAAAAAATGTTCAACATCACTAATCATCAGAAATAAACAAATTAAACCACAATGATATATCATCTTACACCAGTCAGAATGATCATTATTAAAAAGTTAAAAAACAACAGTTGTTGGCACAGATGCAGAGAAAGGGGAATGTTCATATATCATTGGTGGGATTATAAAATAGTTCAACCTCTATGAAAAACAGTGTGACAATTTCTCAAAGAACTAAAACTAGAACTGCCATTCAACCCATAAGCCCCACTATTAGTTATCTACCCAAAGGAAAGGAAATTATTATATAAAAAAGATACTTGTATGACTTGTATGTTCATTGTAGCATTATTCACAATAGCAAAATCATGAGACCAACCCAAGTACCCATCAACAACTGACGAGAAACTATATATGTATAGTTTATATATATATAGTTTATATATATATATATATTGTATATATATATATATATATACAAACACTGTGGAATACTACACAGTCATAAATAAAAACAAAATTATGTCCTTTGCGGCAGCATGGATGGAGCTGGAGGACATCAAGAGGCCTCATGGGGCCTTACTCCTTATGATCAGTTGAAAGAGAAAGAGAAGCGTTGGGCCTGGTTTACAGTGGTTCTGTACCATATGCAGAAACTATCCAAAAGTGGAAAGCTGAGGCACTGTAGTTCCCCTCTAGGACTTCTCTGAAGGACAACAGTGAAGGCAAATCCTAACAGTGGGTAGAACTTCAGGATGTGCACTGGGTTGGACACTCTGCTTGAAAGAAGAAATGGCAAGATATGTGATTATATACAATTTATAGGCTGTAGCCAATGGTTTGGCTGGATGATCAGGGACTTTAAAGGAACGTGATTGAAAATTTGGTAACAAAGATGTTAGGGAAGAGAGGTATGTGGATGGACCTCTCTGAGTAGGCAAACAACATGAGGATATTTGTATTCTACGTGAATGCTCGCCAAAAGCTGAACTCAGCTGAGGAGAATTTTAGTCATCAGTGACTAGAATGACAACCCACTTTGTGGATACTAGTCAGCTTCTTTCTGAAGTCACTCCTGTCATTGCCCAATGGGCTTACAGGAATAGAGGTTATGCATAAGTCCAGCAACAGTGGACTTTCCAAGACTGATTTGGCTATGACCACCATGAAGTGACCAATGTGCCAACAGCAGAGACCAACACTGAACTCCCACAATCATACAATTCCCCTGGATAATCAGTCAGCTACCTGGTGACAGGTTGATTATGTTGGACTGCTTCCATTATGGTAGGGGCAGCATTTAATCCATACTGAAATAAACATTTACAGATTTGTCTTCTAAGCACACAATGCTTCTGCCAAAACTACCATCTCTTGGCTCACAGAATGCCTTATCCACCAACATGGTATTCCACATGGCATTTCTTTTGACCAGAGCTCAAATCACAGCAAAAGAATTATGGCAATGGGCCATGCTCATGAAATGTATTGGTCTTACCATGCTATCCTGAGGCAGTTGACTTAATAGAATAGTAGAATGGACTTTTGAAGACTCAGTTACAGCACCAGCTAGGTGGCAATACTTTGCAGGGCTGGAGAAAGATTATCCCCCTGAAGACTGTACGTGCTCTGAATCAATATCCAATATATGGTACTATTACTCATATCCAAGATTCACGAATCTAAAACTCAAGTACTAAATTACCCCTACCAACCCACTAGCAAAATTTTTGTTTCTTATTCTTATGACCCTATGCTGTGCTAGCCTAGACTTCCAGAAGGAAGAATGCTTCCACCAGGAGACACAACAATGTTTCTACTGAACTGAAAATTAAGACCACCACCCAACCCCTTTGGGCCCCTTATGCATTTCGTCCAATAGGCCAAAAAGGGAGTTACAGAGCTGGCTGTGGAAATTGATCCAGATTACCAAGGAAAACTTGGTCTACTACTCCACAATAAAGATAAGAAAGAGTATGTCTGGAATACAGACCTTAGGGTGTCTCTGAGTATTACCATACTCTGTGATTAAGGGCAATGAAAAGCTATTGCAATCCAATCCAGGCCGAACAACAAATGGCCTCTGGATCAGGAAGGAAGGTTTGAGTCACCACACCAGCTGAAAAACCACAACCAGTTGGGTTCTTACTGAAGACAAAGGAAATACAGAGTGGGTATAGAAAAAGCTAGCAGCCAGGCTCGGTGGCTCAGCCTGTAATCCCACGCCTTTGGGAGGTTGAGGTGAGTGGATTGCCTGAGCCCGCAGGTTCGAGACCTGCCTGGGCAGCGAGACCTCATCTCTACAATAAATCAAAAAATCAGCCGGGTGTGGTAGCACATGCCTGTAACTCTGGCTACTCGGAAGGCTGAGGCGGAAGGATCGCAGGAGCCCAGCAGGTCGAGGCTACGGTGGCCGGGAGCAGCCACTGCACTCCAGTCTGGGCGACAGAGTGAGACTCCAACTCAAAAAAAAAAGAAAAAGCTAGCTATAAATACTATATCATGTGACCAGTCACACAATTGGAGTCTGTAATTGTCATGAATATATTCTTATTTTGTTGTAATTTTGTGTGTGTATATACATATATTAAGCAAATATATTTTTCTTTCCTCTTTTATTCCCTTATATAATATAATATCATATAATATTGACTTTATATCAGTATTTAATTATTTTTCATGCCGTGTCATAGTATTTAAGTTATGAGATATCAAGAAAAGAGTAAACATCACTAAAGAACTTCTTTTAGGGAAGACATCAGCGCATTTTCAGTTGTACACGGAATAGTTGTATCATATTAAATGGAATTACAACATTGCTTTTATCTTAATTTGACGATTAAGTAGGGCTTTAGAAAATCTGTATGAGTCCCGAGTTGACAAGGGATGGATCTGTGATGATTAACTTCATATGTCAACTAGACTGGGCCAAAGGATGCCTAGATAGTCGGTAAAACATAATTTCTGGGTGTATCTATAATGGTGTTTCTAGAAGAGATTAACATTTGAATTGGTAGACTGAGTAAAGAAGACTTACCCTCATCAGTATGGGTAGGCAATATTCAATTTGTTGAAGGTTCCCAAAAGAACAAAAAGGCAGAGGAAAGGTTAATTCCCTCTCTCCTCTTAAGCTGACATATCCATCTTTTTCTACCCATGGACTAATTCAGCACTTCTGTTCCTCAGGCCTCCAGACTCGGACGAGAACTTATACCACTGGTTTGCCTGGTTCTCAGGTCATGGACTGGAACTACACCACAGGCTTTCTTGGCTTTTCAGCTTGCAGATGACAGATCATAGACCTTCCCAATCTCCTAAGATTTTCTTTTAAATCATCATAGTTTTGGTTGAATCTCAATAATGAAAGTAGTTTTAGAGTAGTCATTTTGAGTTATCTTTTCACACTTTCCCACAGTTAGTCTTTTTAAAAAAATTAAACTAGCCCACTGCTGCTGCTGCCGCCGCCACCACCACCACCGCCACTGCCGCAGCCTCCATGTCGGCCGTAGCACATCACAGCACCTGGGCCCAAGGTGATCCACATCAAACCCCTTCAGGGAAGATCTGCTGAGATCGTTGCCACCTCTCCTGCGACCGAGACTGTCCTGCCTGCCCGCCGTAAGGCTCCTGTTGCCTGCCTTGAGGCAGGCAGCCATCTTGTTCCTGTCCGGCTCTACCCGCTCTAGGGCGGGCAGCTGAGATAGCACCACCTGCTGCGATTCAAGGTAACAACAGCAAAACGGGAGAAACAAGCTTGATAAAGACATAGACCAGAGTGCTGAACGGAGGGTAATCTGAACTGTCCTTCACAGCAGATCAGGGCCAACTGATGCTAACTGCAAACTAATTTACCAGCTTGAAAAGAAAATTAGAAATCAGACCTGAAAGGACATTGGACTTAAACGAAATGTCTCAGAGTGTGCTTCATTGATTCTATTAGTTTAATGACTTAATTCTATTCCTGCTGTATTGTTCCCTTTTTTCTTTTTTCCTTTTCCTTTTCTTCTCTTTTCTTCTCTCTGTAAACCATATCTTTGTATAGAGGAACAGCACACTAACAAGGTGGTTGGTTAGCTTGTATGTTAGCATCACTATATTTTTTTTTTGTATGAGAGTTGGTTCATCTGTAGCTGTGGTCTATTGTTTTTATCTGTTTTAGTATAGGCCTCTCTCTCTATTTGTTGGCACACTCGTTTGTTTCCCCCCTTATTCCTCTATCTCTCCACTCCCCTCTTCAACCCACTATCTGCTCATTCTCTCCCCTCTGCTAACCACATTTTATTTCAGGGAGTAAACCTACAGCCCCACTGCATGGACAGATTCCAGGGCAGTGGGAAGTAGGTTCCACATTATCCACACGCCTGTCAGCGAATACCAGGACCTGCAGACAGATTTTGAATCACAGCTCTCCCCTTAAGTAAATCTCAAAACTACAAAAAGGACCACCTCCAACCTACAGTGCAATTCCAGAATTGAACAAAGTAAGAGGGCGTACATAAAGAATAGGAGATTGCACAAACAGAAGTAAAACCAATCCCTTTACCCCTGAATAACAGAATTAAAGAAGATGGTGACGTGGAGGGAAGGAAAAAGTAAGGAGGGGGAAAAAAAACACACAAATGAAAAACCAAAAGAAGAATATAGATCTCACACAGACCCCTGGGATATCAGACACTGAGAAAACAGATTCTGGAACACAAACAATGAAGAGCCCCCAGAATGACTGGTTACATGCAACAAACCCAGACATCAAGACATTAATGGAGAGAATTAAAAAAATTGAGGAGAGGCAAGAGGAAAATAGGAAGGAGCTGATGTCAGAAATGACAGCAGTAAAGAATACTATGATGGAAATGAACAACAGACTAATAAGCATGGAAAGCAGAATCAGCCAAGCAGAAGATAGAATCTCAGAGCTCAAAGATCAAAACACAGATCTAACCCAAACTGCCAAAAGCATAGAAAAGAAGCTCAAAAAGACAGAACAAAACCTGCAAGAGATGAATGATCACTTGAAGAGACCAAACCTAAGAGTAATTGGGCTTCCTGAGACAGAGAGAGAAACAGAAGTCACACTGGAACAAACATTTCATGAAATCATTCAAGAAAACTTTCCTCATCTCATTAAGGATGAAAAAATTCAAACACAAGAGATTCAGAGAACCCCTGCAAGACAACAAATGAGAAGACCAACTCCCAGACACATAATAATTCACCTAAACAAAGTAGCTATAAAAGGAAAAATCCTAAAGGCAGCAAGAGAAAAAGGCCAGACTACCTACCAGGGAAAACCAATTAGAATAGCAGCAGATTTATACACAGAAACCCTTCAGGCTAGGAGAGCCTGGAGCCCTATCTTCAAAGTTCTAAAAGACAAACAATTTTAACCAAGAATAACCTACCCAGCCAAACTAAGCTTCATTAGTGAGGGAGAATTGAAATCTTTTCCAGATATCCAATCCCTAAGAACCTATGCTGCCACCAGACCACCGCTACAAGAAACACTTAAGAAAGTACTGAACACAGAAGAAAAAGAAAAAAGAACAACAGCATTCTTCACAAGAGTACAGGCAAAAGATTAAAAACACACATGAACCAACTCCAAAACCCAAAGAAAGACAACAAACAAACAGGAACAACTCTGTAAGAACCTTATGACAGGGATCAACTCTTGCATTTCAATTATTAGCCTAAATGTGAATGGACTAAATGCACCACTGAAAAGACATAGAATGGGAAAATGGATAAAATATCATCAGGCAGCAATCTATTGCCTTCAAGAGACTCACCTCACTAGAAAGGACACCCACAGACTCAAAGTAAGAGGATGGGAAACAAACTTTCAGGTGAATGGAATACAAAAGAAAGGAGGAGTAGCGATCTTAATTTCAGACAAAATATCCTTCAAGCTATTAAAAATCAAAAAAGATACAGAAGGCCACTACATAATGATAAAAGGCTCAATCCATCAACAAGAAATATCTATCCTAAACATATATGCACCCAACATAGGTGCGCCAACTTTCATAAAGCAACTTCTTGGAAAACTAAAGAAAGATATCGACTCTAACACTATCATAACTGGGGACTTTAATACCCCACTCACAACCCTAGACAGATCATCAGGACAAAAAATCAGCAAGGAGATCCAGAACCTCAATGTGATTTTGGAGCAAATGGACTTAATTGATACCTACAGAACACTCCATCCAAAGACCACAGAATACACATTCTACTCATCACCACAAGGAACATATTCTAAGATCGACCACATACTCAGCCATAAATCAAGCATAAGCAAATTTAAAAGGACCGAAATTCTACCAAGCACCTTCTCGGACCACAGTGGAATAAAAATAAACATTGACACCAACAAAGTCCCCCCAAAACATGGACACTAAACATGGACACTAAACAGCATGATGCTAAACAACTCCTAGGTCAACGATGAAATCAAAACAGGGATCAAAAGATACCTGGAAACAAATGAAAATGAAGAAACATCTTACCAAAATCTCTGGGATGCCCTGAAAGCTGTAGTATGAGGGGAATTTATATCCCTACAAACACACATGAAGAAAATGGAAGGAACAGAAATTCACAACCTAACAAGGCACCTAAAGAAGCTGGAAAAGCAAGACCACAAAAACCCTAACTTCAGCAGAAGAATCCAGATCACCAAAATAAAAGCCCAAATCCAGGCCATAGAAGACAAAAAGATAATACAAAAAATCAATGAAACAAAGAGTTGGTTTTTCGAAAGGATAAACAAGATCGATGGTCCCCTAGCTAGACTGACCAAGAAAAAATGAGAAAAAAACCAAATAAGCACAATCAGAAACACAAAAGACGAAGTCACATCTGACCCCGAAGAAATACAAAAGATCATTAGAGACTACTACGTACACTTGTATGGAAACAAACTTGAAAACCTTAATGAAATGGAGGACTTTCTGACATCACACAACCTACCTAGGTTGGAACAAGAAGAAATTGAGACCCTAAATAGACCAATAGCAATCAAGGAAATCGACTACGTAATAAGAAAACTTCCTACAAAAAAAAACCCTGGTCCAGATGGCTTTCCAGCAGAATTCTACAAGACATTCAAGGAGGAGCTGATACCAATCCTACTGAAGGTATTCCAGGCGATTGAAAAACATGGAACTCTCCCAAATCATTTTATGAAGTCAACATCACATTGATACCCAAGCCAGGTAAAGATCCATCAAAGAGAACTACAGGCCAATATCTTTGATGAACATAGATGCTAAAATTCTCAACAAGATCCTAGCAAAGCAGATTCAACAATACATCTCAAAAATCATCCACCATGACCAAGTAGGCTTCATTCCTGGGATGCAAGGCTTGTTCAACATTTGTAAAACCATAAATGTAATTAAATACATCAACAGATGTCAAAACAAAAACCACATGATCATATCATTAGATGCAGAAAAAGCTTTTGATAAAATCCAGCACCCCTTCTTGATAAAAACCCTTGAACATCTAGGCATACGGGGAACATACCTCAAAATAGTAAAAGCCATCTACGAGAAACCCACAGCCAGCATACTCCTAAATGGACAAAAATTGGAACCAATTCCCCTGAAAACTGGAACTAGACAAGGATGCCCACTCTCACTCCTCCTGTTCAACATAGTATTGGAAGTCCTGGCTAGAGCAATCAGAGAAGAGAAGGCAATCAGAGGTATTCAAATAGGAAAAGAGGAAGTCAAGTTATCTCTCTATGCAGATGATATGATTGTGTACCTTGAAAACCCAAGAGAATCTGTCAAAATCCTCCTTACATTGATAAAGGCCTTTGGCAAAGTCTCAGGATACAAAATAAATGTACAAAAGACAATTGCATTTCTCTACACCAATAATAAACAAACAGAAACCCAAATAAAAAACACAATTCCATTCACAATAGCCACAAAAAAAATGAAATACCTTGGCATCTTCCTAACCAGAGACGTGAGACCTTTACAATGCAAATTACAAAACACTGCTCAAAGAAATCAAAGCTGGCACGAACAAGTGGAAAAATATCCCATGCTCATGGATCAGAAGAATCGACATTGTGAAGATGTCCATCTTTCCTAAGGCAATCTACAAATTCAATGCAATACACATTAAATTAACAACATTCTTCTCAGACCTAGAAAAAAACAACACAGGAATTCATATGGAAACACAAATGTCCAAGAATAGCCAGAACAATCCTCAGCAAACAAAAAAAAAAAGCAGGTGGTATCACAATACCAGACTTCAAACTTTACTATAAAGCTACAATCATCAAAACAGCTTGGGATTGGTACAGGAACAGGCATATAGATCAATGAAACAGAATTGAGATCCAGAAGCAAAACCTCAATTTCTCAACAAACTCATCTTCAACAAAGCCCCCACCACCTACTACTGGGGAGAGGAGAACCTATTCAGTAAATGGTGCTGGGAAAACTGGCTGACCACATGCAGAAGATTCAAACAGGACCCCTATCTATCCCCATGAACAAAGGTTAACTCCAAATGAATCAGAGACCTAAATGTAAAACCTCAAACCATAAGAACCTTAGAAAAGGAAGGAAATACCCTCATGGAAATCGGAACTGGCATCCAATTCCTGAACAAAACCCAAAACCCACATGTCATAAGAGAGAAGATAAACAAGTGGGACCTTATTAAACTGACAAGCTTCTGCATAACCAAAGAAACCATCAAGAGAGCAGGGAGACAGCCTACAGACTGGGAAAAAGTATTTGCCAACTCTAGGTCTGACAAACGATTAACATCCTGGATCTACAAGGAACTGAAACGTACTGAAAAGAAGAAAACAACCAACCCCATTATAAAATGGGCAAAAAATATGAACAGACACTTCACAAAAGAAGACATCCGAGTAGCCAGCAAACACATGAAGAAATGCTCAACCTCACTAATCATCAGGGAGATACAAATCAAAACCACACTGAGATACCACCTAACTCCAGTCAGAATGGCAATTATCAACAACTCAAAAAATAACAGCTGCTGGCGAGGGTGTGGTGAAAAGGGAACACTTCCACACTGTTGGTGGGAGTGTAAACTAGTGCAACCTCTGTGGAAAACAGTGTGGCGATTCCTAAAAGCTCTAAAAATCGACCTTCCATATGATCCCACAATCCCCCTACTAGGAATATACCCTGAAGAACTCAAATCACTCTATAAAAAAGATACCTGCACACGTATGTTTATCGCAGCATTGTTCACAATAGCAAGAACCTGGAAACAACCATGCTGCCCATCAAAAGAGGACTGGATTAAGAAAGTGTGGTACATATACATGATGGAATACTATGCAGCCATAAGAATTTCACAGCAACCTGGATGGAACTAGAGTCTATAATACTGAGTAACCTCTCACAGAAACAAAGATCCGAGTATCACATGTTCTCACTCATATAATGGACCTTGAACATCAAATGTAATACTATAAGAAAATGACTGACGGTACTGGGAAACTATGGGGGGGGAATGGGATTAACAGTAGCAAATATCTGTCTGGGGATGGGAAAACACCTCTTATCAACAGGGAGCCTGAATGAAACGTAATTGTAGACCTAACCCTTAACTGTACCCCACAAAACCATAATAAAAAATATTGATTAATTTTTTAAAAAATTAAACTAAAAGTCTTCTCACCATTATAAATATGTTGAAGTGTTACAATACTCTAAAATTTATAGTTCGTACCTTCTAGTTCAAACCCTCCCAAAATTTTTAGAAAGAAAGAAAGAATGAGAAGGAAGAAAAATAGAAAGGAAGGAGGAAATGAAAAAGTATATAGTTTCAAATTCTTTAAAAACTTATGTATATAATCTGTGATTAAATATAGATATGTATTAATATTAAATAATATTTTTGAAAAATTTTCCTTTAGAGTGACTTTTTAGCCATCTAGCACTTGATTCTCTCAGACAAGCACTTAGCTTTGGGTTATGAATAGCTCACTACAACAAGAGCTGGAGTGCCAGACATGTACTTGCAATAGCTTTTGCAGTTAAAAGGAGTTAAAGGGAGTCAAAGGCAACATCCAAAATCAGAGTGAGGAGCAAGGATGAGGATTGCAGCAAACACAAGTTGGCAGAGTGGACTGGTCAAGCGCCAAAGTGGAAAAAGAACTCAAAGCTGGGCCCCCAAGTCAGAATGAGGGCCCAGTCAGGCATGAAGGAGGCATGGACTGAGGCCTTGCGGGTGATATGAGAAGGGGTGGGCTTCCTTCTTCTCTCTGTAAGAAAGAGCAGTCTTTCCCCCTGGCCCTAGACAAGTCCAACTTGCACAGCAGGCATGGGTTACTTAGATATAAGTAACTAGTTACTAGGATCTAGTTGCGGGTCAATCTCCTTTAGACAGACAATTCAGATCTTCTACATTTAATCATAAAACTGTGTTTAGTTGTATCTTCATGTCAAGAAAAAGATTTCAAAATCATTAAAACGCTGAGTAGCTCTCCAAAGTCATAATGTGAGTCAAAGTTGAACCAGAGCGTAAGATCCATTTCCTCACTCCTAGCATCATTACATCTGCCCATTACACTGCTTCCCATCAAAATGATTTAAAGTTATTCTTTTTCCCCTAATGCTACGCCCCAATGGTGCCACATAAATCTCAAAGTAATATTAGAGTTATATTTCTTTTCAGAGTGTAAAGGCAATCTCTACTTGATAGGGGATAGCAAAACAATATTAAATGAAGGGGTTTTGTAACTTAAAGAAATAAGTCCTACATGTTACTTTTATATCAGAAAAAAATGTACTGTTTTTAAAAAATATGAGCTCTTAGCAACAATATCATCTGGCTTCCTGCATACACACAAACTCATATATAGGTCGCGGAATAACAATTACACTGTGGGTTTTAAAACCAAACACAAACATTTTAATCACAATTCTGACAAACTATGTGATCTTTCTCAAATGACTACTTCTTACATCAAAGTTTCCTCATCCATAAAGTAGAAATAATGACAGTAACCCTCTCAGGGGACTGTTGTGAGGATTAAATGAACAATGCACTTAAAGGCTTAGCACAATTCTTAGGGTAGAGTTAGTGCTTGATTAATGTGGTATTAATAATAATAATAATAGTCCTTCTCAGATTTATGGCAGGAAGCTCAGCAGAGGCGGTCTAAGACTCCCCTCTGGGCTCTTGGGTTGTACTAGTATCCGTGACATGGAACTTATGTCATATTGAAAGCATGTCAGGGAGGACAGCATGCCTCCCATGTTCTCTGGGAGCACTGGTGTTACACCACATAACAGAACTCTCTGAAAATCTAAGCAGATTTCAAAGTTGCTTAAATAGCAATCTTGGCCAAGAGTCATGTAAGTCACCAACTGGCAATAGAATGATTTTCCACTCAAACTTGGCAGCACCAGGATTTAAACAGAAAACTGGGAGGAGGGCGAAGGAAGTAATAGGCTTCCTTCCTTGTGGTATTAGACTCTTTGGCACCACAGAGAAAAATTGTAAAGAAGACAGAAATTTTGTGTGAGGATTACAGTGTTTATTTTTAACTTATCAAAAATAAATTGAAAAGGAATTGCTAGCTACCATCATACAAATGTTCTTTCTACCATTTTTTTTCATATTTTGTGAACTTTTTTAGAAGATGTCAGGATTTTATTTGAGTGCTCTCACTCAGCAATCATTTGCTCAAGAAAACTTATTTTTATCTAATATAAATTCTCCTATTAGGTTCCATAACAATTTTTTCATATTTATTTATTGAAAAGTGCTATTACTGGGGCTATAGGGGAGATTGTACTTATACTTCAGTGATTTCTACTGATATATTTAGCTATCATGATATCAACAGAAATAAATACAGTTAGTTAAGACTGAGAAAGAACAGCTAGTAAATATATTCCATATCATTCCCTTGAGTAATTTTCTACAACCAGTGAAATATCTGTAAGAATATCTTTAAAATATCTGTAAAAAAAATTGTGTGGTTCCCAATGATAAAATAGATTTACTGTGAGATACTGTAGCTCAGAGACGAGTAGTTTTATACTTCATGGAACTGACTGTAGTAGACAGACTAATTCCTCCCCATCCCCTGCAAAGATGTTCATGTCCTAATCCCCCAGAATTGAATATGTTACTGGACATGGCAAGAAGGACTTTGCAGATGTGATTAAGATAAGGAATTTGAGATGGTGAAATTGTTTTGTATTATCTGATTAGGTTCAACGTAAACAAAGAGGTCTTTACTAAGAGGTTAGAGGGATAAAAGAAACGAGCTATGGGCTGTGGAATGTAGGTGACCTCTAGTAGCTGAAAACGCAAGAAAGAGATGCTCCTTCAGAGTCTCTAGAAGGAATGCAGCCCTGCTGACACCTTGACTGCAGGACTTTTGGCCTCCAAAACTGTAAGGTGATAACTTTATATTTTTTGAGACAATATGATATAATAAATATTTGGTTTCTGCTCCCAGTTCCTAAATCCCTTGGAATTTCCTGGGTGATAGAATCATGTTTTGTTCTAATAAGAAGACTCTTGAGGGGGACTCCTGGCTAGGCTCAGGGTGGGGGCTGGTTGATAGGAGAACTAACCATGTGATTAAAGGACTGGAACTTTCAGCCACATCCCCAGCCTCTGAGGAGGGGAGAAAGAATGTAGGTTGAGTTGATCACCAATGACCAATGATGTAATTAACTGTGCCTATATAATGAAGACTTCATTTAAAAAAAAAAAGCATAACATGGAGAACTACTATTGAACAGTAGAGTTCCTGGGAGTGGAGCACCAGGAGAGGCCCAGAGGTTCCTGGCCTTTTTCCACATACCTTGCCCTTTTGTCTTGTCCTTCCGTGTACCTGTCTTTTCCATCTGGTTGGAAAGTGTAAGGAAAGTGTTTCTCTAAGTTCTGAAAGCCACTCAAGCAAATTAATTGGACCTTTTTTGAAAAAAAAGGTTTTTTTAGATTCAAGGGGTACACATGAAGATTTGTTACATAGGTATACTGCATGATGGTGAGATTTGGGCTTCTGACAAGCATTCTCCCAGGTGGTGAGCACGGTACCCAATGAGTGGTTTTTCAGTCCTTATTCTCCCTCCCTTTCCCCTTTAGTAGCCCCAGTTTCTTTTGTTCCCATCCTTGTGCCTGTGTGTGCCCAGTATTTAGTTCCTACTTATGAGTGAGAACATGCAGTATTCAATTTTCTGCTACTGTGATAAATTGCATAGAATAATGACCTCCAGCTGCATCCATGGTGCTACAAATAACATGATTTCATTTTTTATGGCTGTGTGGTATTCCATGGTGTATATGTACCATATTTCCTTTATCCAATCCACCATTGATGGGCACTTGGGTAGCTCCATATTTTTTCTATTGTGAATAGTGCTGCAATACACATATGTGTGCAGGTGTCTTTTTGGTAGAACGATCTGTGCTCTTCTGGGTATACGCCCAATAGTGGAATTGCTAGTTTAAACAGTAAATCTATTTTTAGTTATTTGAAAAATTTCCAAACCTGAAAAAGGGGTTTTGTGAGCCCTAATTTAAAACTGGTTGTTTAGAAGTATAGGTGACGACCTACTACTTGAGATTGGCATCTGAAGTTAGAGGCAGTATTATGGGACTGAGCCCTCAGCCTGCGGTACCTAACCATATCTCCAGGTACACAGTGTCAGAATTGAACTGAATTATAGGGTACCCAATTGTTGTGCACTGAAGAATTGTGTGGTATATGAGAAAAATTTCCTATACATTCAGTGTCAGAAGTGTTGTGATATGTGAGAGTAGGAAAAAAACTGTTTTTTCCCACAGCCATATTTGTGGTAATTTGTTAGAGCAGCAATAGGAAACTAATACAGTGACTATGAACTAAATACTTGCGAATTTCTATGAATTTCTATACAAGCATCAAAAGGAAGCAAAAATATTTAAAAATTTTGGAAATAATGCTCATGTAAAAACACACTCCTATATTTTATATAAACTACAACACTGCCTAAGTATGCTTAGAAAATCTTGCCTATCCAGCCTCATCACAATTTCACAGTCCTGAGCCCATGTCCATGTGACTATCTCTGTAGTCCCTGCTCATAATCCATAAGGCCAACTCAGCAAATAGAATCTCAGAAAACATAGCTGGCCCTAAATGTCTCTGCCACCTGCCCCAATCCTGTTCAAAGGAGCTTGCCTGGGTGCTTATTTGGAGAAAGGACACAAGGGCTATTTATCAATCAAAGTGGGGAAAAAAGTCATTTATTTCACTTATTTAACCTAGTCCCTGAAAATTCATTCAGCCTGCTGCTCTCCCCACCCTTATTCATATCACTCCAAAAATGGGGGGGGGATTGCCAAGAATTTAAGTTGACAAGAACAACAAACCTAAAACACAGCCACTGAAGAAGTTTTAGGCCTATCCTAAAGAACTGGATTACAATAGTTTCAAAGTTCCTGGGGCATAGAAAAATGTCTTCAAAGTTTGTCAGCAATAGCAGAGTCAAAGCTTGTTCTCTCATAATCATGCTATACTAAAAATGTTAATGAATTTCTTCATGATAGGATTAATGAACACCATAAATCTTTAAGATAAAAGAAAGACCATACAGTGCTTTTCACAGTTATAACCTGGGAACATTCTTCTCTGAAGTATACGTAGTACAAAAGTTGGAAAACAATGTACTAATTACATACAAAATTTTCTACAAATCAGTTAATGCTTTTGAGAATTATTATGTGAAAAGAAAAAAAGAGCCAATATTAAAAATTCTACATGGACAATTTGAGAACTCATCTTAGTCAAATAACAAAGTACATTAAAGAAGCTTATTTCTCGATATCAGGGAGGAGGTTTTGGGGCCCTTCCTGCTGAACAGTTGGAGCCGAGATACTTAAAGTTAGGATAGACTAAGAAGGGTCAATTGTCAAGCACACAACTGAATCAGAAATTGAGGTCCTGTGGCCAAAATAGGATCAGAATGAAGGAGGTAAACATCTAACATGAAATTGACACATTTAACAGAAAGCCAGGTCACCCAAAGTCACCCCAACCTGCCAATTCAAACAAAAAACTCAAAAGCTAAAATGTTATAACTCAAAATTAGTACCTCAGCATCACCCCAAGTACTAAAATTTAAAATGTAGGGGAAAAGATACTTCAGACAAAATAAATGATACTCTGAAAAATAACTGTCATCATTTTTAAGGGATCATAAAAAATAATCATATATATCTGGCAAAGGGATAATCACTTATCAGCTGGGAATCCCATAGGCCTCAGGCTCAGAATAACTTCCTTACTTGTAATCCCCTTATTTTTCCTGAAAAACTACGGGGAAAATGCTATGTTTGAGAACTTTCCAAAAAAATGGCAAAAGAATCAATCTCTAACATTCTTCCCACACAGAATATTATCAACTGGATTCTCCTTTTATAAAATATTTTTAAAATAAAAGTATTCACCCTAAGAAGAAAGATATAATTATAAGCATAGTTTTTTTAAAACCTGGAAAAGCCAATAAATACCCAAAACTGCACATATAAACACACAAAACCCAATTAGTGTAACCTAGTATACAGTTTTTTGGAAAGAAACTACGGCACACAGCAGTTATATGTGAACTTATTATCTTAGAGGTTATCTGACTTTTGGGAATCAAGTTGATGTAATTAGTCTTAAAGACAAAAGAGATACATCCAGCTTACATTACTTATATTTTTACAAAATGAGCTTTAATTATCATCACAATAGTTAATATATTTTGCCATTAAAATTAATCTATTCATTCAATAGATACAAGGGGACTTCAAAAAATGTTTGGACAAGTTGAATTAAAAGATTAAAATATAAAATATAAACTTCATTTTTAATCATAAGCTTAATTAAGGCCATGACACCTTTGTGTAAGTAAACTGAGGATCCTGGGAATTTAACCATGTCAATGCAGTCTTTTTTACATTATTAACTGAAGGAAAATGGGTGCTTTTAAAAAATTTTTTGACATTAGGAAAAGAAAAGAAGCCAGATGGAGCCAAACCAAGACTATAATGACTTGCCATCAAAATTCTCACAAAATTGCCCTTGTTTGATAGGAGAATGAGCAGGAGCATTGTCATGGTAGAGAAGAATTCTCTAGTGACGCTTTCCCGGGCATTTTCTACTAAAGCTTTGTCTACCACACACAAAACACTCTCATCATAAGCAGATGTTACCATTCTTTGACCCTCAAGAGAGTCAACAAGAAAATGCCTTCATCATCCCACAAAACTGTTGTCATGACCTTTACTCTTAACTGGTCCACTTTTGCTTTGACTGGACCACTTCCATCTCTTGGTAGCCATTGTTTTGATTGTGCTTTGTCCTCAGGATCATTCTGTAAAAGCCATGTTTCATGTCCTGTTACAATTCTTTGAAGAAATGCTTCAAGATCTTGATTCCACTTGTTTATAATTTCCATTGAAAGCTCTGTTCCTGTCTGCAGCTGATCTGGGCACAAGGGTTTTGGCACCCATCAAGTGGAAAGTTTGCTCAACTTTATTTTTTCAGTCAGAATTGTGTACGCTGATCCAATTAAGAAGCCTATAGTGTTGGCTATTGTTTTTGCTCTTAATTATTTGTCCTCTTTAATTAGGGCATGAGTAAGATGAAATTTTTCCTTGAAAATTGATGTGGAATGTTTGCTGCTATGGGCTTCATTCTCAACAACGTCTCATTCCTTTTTAAAATGAGTTATCCAGTTGTAAGCTGCTGATTCCTTTGAAGCACTGTCCCCATAAACTTTCATAAAGTATCAATGACTTCACTATCCAAAACTTCACCATAAATTTGATAAATTTTTCTTGCTGCTTCAACTGAGCAGAATTCATGCTGCTCTGATAAGGGCTCTTTTCATACTGATGTCTTATGATGTCTTATCCTTCTCAGAGCCTCAAAATAGATCCTATTCAGTCATGTTATAACAAGTTAGTACAAGTTTATTTTGGTGCAATTTCTTAAAATGCATGCATAGTTTTTTCATAACATTCTCCTTCTTTTTTTTTTTTTAGTTGAAGTCTCAACTAGAAGACCCTGTCAATCAGGTGGACCTCCAAGGCTGGCTCCCAACAACTCTGTCACCCAGACTGGAGTGCAGTGGCACACTCCTGGCCTCTGCAGCCTCAACCCGCTGGGCTCCAGCGATCCCTCTGCCTCAACCTTCCAAGTAGCTGGAACTACAGGTGTGCACTACTATGCCCAGCTAATTTTTAATTTATTGTAGAGATGAGGTCTCACCAAGTTGCCCTGGCGGGTCACGAACCCGTGGGCTCAGGCAATCCACTCACCTCGGCCTCCCAAAGTGCTGGGATTACAGGCTGAACCACTGAGTCCAGCCAATAAAACAATTTTCAATGAGCATGTTGAAGTTCCTCAAGTTTATTAATGCTTTCTATAGACAATGAGCTAACAATGATAAGTATTTATCTGTGGGTATATTTTATAACTTCATGCATTTTATTGCTCTCATCACAAATATAAAATTATTCGTTATCAAAAATAGTAATGTATAATTAAGTATTTTTAGTTCTTTATAAA
This sequence comes from Cephalopachus bancanus, assembly GCA_027257055.1. Taxonomy (NCBI): domain Eukaryota; kingdom Metazoa; phylum Chordata; class Mammalia; order Primates; family Tarsiidae; genus Cephalopachus; species Cephalopachus bancanus. The sequence continues at coordinate 5,067,441 of JAPVLO010000024.1, read as the reverse complement.
GATCCAGGAGGAAAAGACAACTTTCTAAAAAACTTAAACTGGAACAATTTTTCCAATTGTGTATTCTGGGAAGCTTACCATATCTCTATACAGTTTAAGATGGCATGCTTTCTTAAAATATTTAATTAGTGGTGGGCTTATAGGTAGTACATAATTTGATCAGACATTTTGAAATTAAATGAAATAAATAATTTCAAAGAGGAAAAAAGCATTTTAATGCCTGCTATCTTATTAAGAGGCCCTAATTTTAAAAATTAGGCATTTGCTTTAAAAAAAAATCAAACTAAATCTAGAGAGGTTTTATTTTACTTAAAGTATATCTACTTCCACTAAGTGTTAAAGTTTAATGGCACTTCCAATTGAAAAAGTATTTTAGCAGAAACACCATAAAAGCAGTCATGAAAATTGAAATGATACACTGCAACCTGGAATATTTTACCACAGAATTGCCTAAGCAAAAGATTTTTCAATAGCTAGACAAGCAACTCTATTTGTAAAAAAGAAAATTGTTTCCTAAAGAAGTAACAGGAATGAACTCTAATTTATTACAATTACAAATTACTTTTCCAAAAGTGTTGTAGTCTTGACCCCAATTCAATTATTAGACTTTTTGTTTCTTTGAAAATATTGTAACTGTTGATTCAATGAAATCATGTTTCTCATGACCAGTTATCCCTTTAATATCACGTCTCATCTTACATAAGCAGTCTCAGTACACTAAGCAGGAGTGCTACCATTTTTATAAGAGCAGTTAAAAGATAATATTATGCTTTTTTTATTTTTTGAGTTGGAGTCTCACTCTGTCACCCAGATTGGAGTGCAGTGGCATGCTCCCGGCACCGCAGCTTCGACCTGCTGGACTCCAGCGATCCTTCAGCCTCAGCCTTCCAAGTAGCCAGAACTACAGGCGCACGCTACCACATCCAGCTAGTTTTTGATTTATTGTAGAGACGAGGTCTGGCCAAGTTGCCCGGGTGGGTCTCGAACCCGCGGGCTCAGGCAATTCACTCGCCTCAGCCTCCCAAAGTGCTGGGATTACAGGCTGAGCCACTGTGCAATTTAAGTATCATTCCCTGGCAAATCTATGAACAACTAACACAGCTATTTGTCACTCTGTAATCAACACTACACTAGAGATGAAAAAATATTATGTTTACTACTGTGAATCTTCAGTACTGTGGCGCTAGAGCTGACAAATTTTGTGTTTTGCTTTTTTAATATGTAGGTTTGGGTAAGGTTTTATTTTTCATGTTTCGGGTAAGTAAAATAATTCTAAAATTACTAATTGCAAAGAACTGGATGCATTCGGAGTAATTTCCTTAAAAAATAAAGTTATTTTGGCATAGAATTCATATGGAGAAATTATATTATATCCACAAGTCATTCAGTCTAATAATCTGAAATCAAGATGCTATGAGGAAGGATATCATTCTTCTCAATATTATTATTCTCATCATACACATGAGAAATCTGAGATTGAAAGATGAAAAGTAACTAACTCATCTTGGGGTTTATGAAAGGAAGAACTGGATCTTGATCACCATCGACAGCTAGATCCACCTGGGTCGTTCCGACAGATTGAGACCACCAAAATTGTCTGTTTCACCCCACATTGTAATGTATTTGTAAATAAATAAAAACACAACATGTATTCTATAAACCAAATCTGTTCAGCCTTGAAAAATCACTATCAGAAATATTTATGTTTTCTCAGGCTAGAAAAATATTCCATAATTCATTTGATTTTGATTTTAATAAACTATGTTACACATAAGCTTTTTTTCTCCAGGACAAATATGCATACCCCAATTCACATACACAGCAAAGTTAAAAGAGCATCTAACAAAAACCCCGAGGGACAGAATCTCTAGTCCTATTTCTAAGCCTCCCATCAGACACAATACTCATACTCAGATATGATTCATGCCTATTGAATCACGCCTTTCCAAAGTAAAATCTCTTGGCTGTTCAACATGGGTCATGGAGGCCAACTTCAGGGCACCACAGTGGGGAAACCTTCTTTAATAATATTTTTTGACTGATTTTTTAAAGCCAAAAAAAATTGAAAGCATTCCACATATAAAGAATAACTTTCCCTTCCTTTTTATTCAGAGGTTCATCATGCTTGGTCCCAGCATAAATTAGGCATTCCCATTATAAAAATATGTAGGTCTTTGTTTTAAATTCTGTTTTGGGATTGTAGTAAGTCATATTCAGGCATTTGCCAGGTCCTTAAAGTAGCATGAACTCATTTTAAAACCAATTTTCTTGTTTTGTAGAAAGGCAGAAGTTGAACTGATTGCATAATGAGATTTTCTCATTAATTAGGGCTTTTTAAATAAACTAAATCTATTTGTGTTTTCCTAGTGATACTAAAACTTTGGATATAATGCTTACTTAAATGTCTAAATTATCTGATGTAAATATTAGTATGGGTTCATCACCTATGGTTGTTCTCCTTTTTAAAAAAAAAATGTACTTCCTACTGACAACCAGAGAGACAGAGTTGGCCTTCTTTTTACCTGGTTAGATTCTCCTTTTCTATAAGGACTGAGCTCCTCATTACCACCTCCCGAAGGTCTCCCAGCTCCTCCAGGCTGAGATGGGTGTAGTTTCAATATGTCACCACATGTAACCTACAAAATAGTGTTGTTAGCACACTGTACTGTAATAGATTGTAGAGCCCAGTGTGGAAATTCAGATCCCAAAGAAGATGAAAAGAGCGTCTGAGCATGGAGGGGACCTGGAGGGGACCCAGCCTGGGATGACAGAGCTCTACCTGGGTGTGACAAGTGTCCAAGTGAAGAAAAGGCCCAGAGCAGGATCCTGAAGACCAAGCAAGGTCAGGAGGTCCTCTCATGGTAGGACACTCTGGCATGGGATGTCCAAACCCACGCAGAGTGGAGAAGGCATTTATGCAAAGGGTCTGAGTTCCAGTGCAGTATTGAAGCGAGTGTAGCAGCCTGCTATGGCATCAGTGCCTGAGTCAATATTGAAGACAAGGGGGTGGCAGTCAGACACAGGAAGTCTGGGACAGAGCAAAGGAAAAGGGGACTTCCAGGGAGGCAGGGAGACAGCCTAATATGAGGTGCTCACCAAGCAGGGTGAGAAGGGCATATCCATGGTGGCAAAAGACATCCCACCCAGGGTGTCAGTGCTGAACTATAAGAGCTGGCCTGGGTATTTGGAACATGCATGTGGTGTGCCAGGCATCCACCAGGAAACAGTGACATTGGTTACATGCACGGGGAGGAGGGGGACACATAAACTGAACAAAGACTTTTTGTACTATTGATAATGAGAACCAGGTTTCTCATCATCAGATACTCATAGCAAGAAGCCAAAACTCAAATGGACCCTGAGGAATTTTATTTCGGACCCCATATGCATCTAGGAGGAGAACAGGAAAATGTAGCTCAAGACTGTTCTGAATTTTTTAATAATTTAAAATATAATAATAACCAGTCCTCCTGATTATAGTTAAAACATACTAGCCAGTATATTTAAAATGTATATTGGTACATCTTAAGTGAGATAACATTTTAAAAGCTCCCATATCCTTGCCACATCACTCCATGAGAATACAGACTGACCCCTGCTGCCTCCTATCTCTGCCAATTGTCTCTCCCCAGTTCTGTTCAAATACATATGGGGATAGAAGAGCCAGTAAGCTACATATGCAGACTCCACCCTGTTTTGTATAATTCCCATTCTCTATAAGCAATTCACTTGGAAACCAATATATCCTCTCTCCCTTTCTCCTGCCTTCTCCTTTCTTTTCTCTCTCATCCTTCCATAGAGTTCTCTCACGTAGAGTGGGAGGGGCCTATAATTAGAAGGAATTGGGAACTGGAGATCTGATTTGAGCCCTGAAAGGATTGTCATACTACAACTCTCTGTAGAATATGAGGTACTGGCTGTCCCATGTCCTTGGTTATGTTTCCTAGTTCAGAGTAAAGGGTGGCGTTGCACTCAATCGCCTAATATATATGTTAATGCATAGAAAATGTCAGAAAAGATAAACACAAAACGAATTACCATGGTTAAATACAGCAAGGGACTGGCATGGGGAACCAGAAAAAAGAGAAAATATATGTGTACTGTTTGGATTGTTTCCAACACCATGTTTATATATTACTCATATAATTTATAATTCATTTTTAAAAAGTCAAAAGTAATGAAAAATTTAAAAACTAATCACTAACAATCTACTGTACAATAGTAATGAATATAAATCACAGAATGGACTTTGTCATTATACAATCAATGAATATTATTAAAACATGAATGAATTGGCCATATTAGTAAATAAGTATATATATGCAAATTTCATACAAATAGATTTTACAAACCATTAAATCTTAGTGACCTAATAAGCTAGACACATAAGTTAACTGTTAATAAAAGAAAAAAAACAAATTTGAAAATTAATCAATATCTATTTGCTGCCTTCAAGTATTAGATTGCTGGTGGCATTTTGTTCCTTTTTCTAAAATTTCTACAATGAACACCCATCTCTTTAAAATCAAGAAAAAAAAAAAGAAAACCTTGAAAAGAAGTACCTCTCATCCCTCTCCTCTTTCCCCCCAAAAAAGCATATTTGTGTATATATGCCAAATATACATATTTAGTAAAAGTAAATCTCAATATTAGAATAAAAAATTTAAAAACATAGAAACTCAGAGCCCAGTAAGGAAACTTGATGATTTATTCTTTTCCCAAAGGGACAAATATATAAAAACAGCTTTAGTGACTTGATAGTTTACCAATGGTTTTAGGTTTTCTAAAAAAAAAAAAAATCAGCTGAATCTTTAATGCAGCAATCTTTCAAGACGTATCAACACAAATTTAAATTCTTCAGTTAGTCAATAAATATGTTACTTTTCTTTATAATTTTAGCACTTTCTATGAACTATTTCTTGTAGGTTGCTGGCTTTTTCTTTTTCTTTTTTTTTTTACTTTCTTTTTGTTGTTTCAGAAGGAAGCATGCTAAAATTTTTTCTTGGTAAAAAAAAAAATGTCTTTCTTCTAGCCTTAAATAATTTGAACATTTAATTGAACTATTTTTTTAACTTTCATAGTGCAGTTTCTTTCAAAAAGAACAGTACACCAAGCTTGTGAAGCTAAACTTGTAAGTGTCTAAAATTAACCTGTGAATTATCTAGCCAAATATACAATTACAGTCTGTGTGTATGATAGACAATTTTCTTCAAGAAGCTAACTAACACATAACAAATCAACACCAACATACTTGCATCATTTGGGTCAGCTCTCTGCTCTAACCAAAGAAAGCTGGAAATTGAAGAAGGAGGCAATGATCAAGCAGGAGACACAGGAAACACTCCTATGAATACAAAGGGTGAAGCCTGACTTTCTCCCAAAAGCAGTCTTTGACAATTCAGGGACACAAAACCTGCCAGTCCAGTCAATCTTCCTTCCTTGCAGCTGGTAAAACCCTATCAACTGAAGAAGGAGCCATAAATTATACATTACTTGAAGCAAAAAGAAAATCAGTGGAAGTAATATAATTATATGATATCATTTTAATAGTTTAAATCAATCTCGAGTTATCCTTATAAATTATAATGAAAAAGAATCTACCTTTTTGAACCTGATCAAAAAGAAGCAAGATTTTTTTTAACCAAAAATGAAGTTAAATACTATGTAACAGATGTACTGACACATTCTTTTTTTAAAGAGTGGGACATTTTATTATTTTTTCTACATTTGAAAGTATTGCTGTCATTATTTTGTGTGGACTCAACTTCACTAAAACTAAAGAGATAAATAGGGCAATATTAAGCAAAACCTTCTTGGTAAACTGGTGACTATGTCATTCTGTTCTACTTAGAGCTTGTTAAAGGAGAGTTGGGGATTTAGCAAGCTAAAAATGTGTCACAAAGAAAATAGTAGGCAGTCTTCCCTGGAGATCTGCGGTGGCTGGACACTTATGTGAGTGAGTAACATGCCCCTGATCACAGCGGGAAGACTCGCAGACGTGACACGTTCAGTGACAAAGCAAGGGTTCTAATTAGCAAAGGGTTCCGTTCTGACAGTAAAGGGCTTAACCTTTCTTGGGAAATAATGAGCCAGACAATGTTTGAAGCCTCCATGTAAGTTTTAGAGGAGAATGGGGGATGCTGAGAACTGCCTTACATGTGCTAAACTGACAGACACAGGTGACCGAACAATGAACTGTACACTTGGCAAAGAACGAGAAAACACTTGGTATATGCTAGTGTCCTCCAGAGCAGCATTCCTCTGTGTCCCTGAATTAAGATGAAACAATTCAATAGGTCACATTATTTGGTTGAGTTGCTTTAAAGAAAATAGAAGTCTTTATGGAGGAGATATATCTTCTGAAAACTTTTCCTAGATATCAACTTTTTGATAATGCAACATCTGGGAACTTCACTAAAAATCAGAGACAAATCTCAGCTTAAAGCCTAAAACGTTCATTAACAAACACAAACATTCAATGGTTAGAATGACCTGTATGACATCCAAACCAACAGCCCAAAAACTAAGTAAATGAGAACATATCCTCCTTGTCTTCTAATTTAAAAAATTATTAGTGCTCCCAAAAGTTGTTCACATACATGAGTTTTTACTTTTACCTGCACAAATTCTAAAGAGTAATAAAAGAAATGTTCCCTGACTTTTTATTAAATGTAACTGAATCTTAATTGCTCATCAAAACAATATGCGCTCTTTAATAAAGTAGGTAACTTAATTTATTTTTTCCTGCTTCGCCCACTCAATTTATTTGTCACTCCTAAAATATTGTCTTCTAGGAGATTTACAAATAAACTGATATATATATGGACTGTATATAAAAATACTAATGTTTCACACAACGCAGCAATGCTGACTTGTCTTCCAATATTTGTCTAGAAGGTATAAAAATTCTCAGTAATAAAGTACTAATTGTGTTTGCTAAAATATACATCTTAAGAATTATAAGCCCCAAGGAAAGAAAGTTAATAAACCACCAATAGTAGTCATAAAGCACAAGAATTGGGGTTAGAAATTTTAAATGAAGAGCCTTGTAAAACAACTATCTGGTATAGGTATTTACTGTATTACCTTTATGGAAGCTGAATTCTGAAATACATCTGTCCCAAGGATTTCAGCTTTATAGAATTGAGGGATTGTGGATTTGTACATTTGCTTTTCCAATCAGGACATGGAAAATCAGGTTTTTTATTATCTCTAGTAGAAATATTTCAAAATAGCAAGCATACAAAGACTCTGTAGGAAGAGAGAGAAATATAAGACTTGCATAAACTATACAGTACTTGTTTCCTTTTCCTTCCTTGTTGCTACAGGCAACAATTTTCTCTTGGGGCAGAATAGTAATGATTCTGCTGTACCATGACTCTGGGAAAAACAAAGGCACTTTATCCGCCCCATCTCTTGTCAGGTGAAGGATGAACTGTTCTCTGGTGAATATTCAAAAGTGCCCTGAGCCTTCCAGCAGGAATGAATGTTCAAGGCTCACACGGAGCTCAGGTTCAGGTTAACCATTAGGCTGTGCAAAAACTTGATGATTTAAAAAGACAAGATAATGATGCAAGCTACGTTATTTGGAAGAATTAGCCAAATTTGAAAATCAGTTGCTTGGGAATAAATATAAATATTAAAGAGCATCACAAGGTTTCAGTTGCTCATGATTATAAAACTGTTATAAAACTTTGTACCATATATTTTATTGGCCAAAATAGTCTTCCGAAACAAGATTTAAATCAGAAAAATATAAAGTATACTTGTTTATGACTAAAGAAGATGATAGTACTTAATACCACCTATCAAACTATATTGTTTTATTATACTATATATCAAAAAATTAATTATATATTAATATAACTGTATTACATTAATATAATATTATTATATTAGTGATTATTATTTGTCTTTCTTGCTGTAATGAAAGCTTCATTCTGGCAGAGATTTTTTTTAAGAGACAGGGCTATTACCCAGGCTGGAATGCAATGGCACATTCTGCAGCTTCAAACTCCTGGGCTCAAGTGATCCTCCCACCTCAGTCTCCTAAGTAGCTAGGAATATAGGCATGTGTCACCATGTCTGGTTAATTTTTTTTAAAACATTTGTAGAGATGTGTTCTGCTGTGTTGCCCAGGCTGGTCTCTAACTCCTGGCCTCAAGTGGTCATCCCTACTCATCCTCCCAAGGAGCTGGAACTATAGGCATGTGTCACCACACCCAACTAATTTAGTAGTAGTAGTAGTAGTAGTAGTAGAGACAGGTTTTTGCTATGTTGCCGAGGCTGGTCTCGAATTCCTGGTCTCAAGTGATCCTCCTGCCTCAACCACCCAAAGTTCTATGAATGAGCCTCTGTGCCTAGACTGACAGAGATTTTTATTAGTTGTTCACTAAACATGCAGAATAGTGCCTGACACATTCCAAAAACAATTGTGGAATGAATGGCTAAAATTTTTAAGTAAAATTAAAAGAAAGAAAATAATTCCATTGAAAATACTTTAGAGTAGAACCAAAAGAGATACTAATTTTAAAAGATAATCTCCAAGAAGAGTGCATCTATTCTCATTAAAGAAAAGGGCATGTCGCCAGGCCCTGCACCATTACCCTCAATGGGAGAATGTCATCTCTGTGTACTAAAACTCAAGTTTTAGTACACAGGTCTTCCCTCCCTTCTGACCCAGCTCACCACTCTCTGGGTAATAATCCCATACCTGGCTCTGTTACTTTCCATCTGAACTGGTCCTCCCATAAAATTTATACTGCTACTTATTCAAGGGAATAAACATAGATTAAATGTTTAGCCCCAGGGTCCTGGAAACAGATTTGAATAAGGCTTGAAGCCAAAAAATTAGACATGGAATGAGACTATAATGATTTCTATGTTCTTTCTGCTTATCCAAGCATTGAATTTTGAGGTAACTGAAAAGCACAACTGCAGTATTTGGCTTAATCACAATTTGATCGTTAAATATCATTTAAAATAAGAGCTTACTGAAATCTAACGCTAGTTTAAGATGTTTGGTAAATTTCAAACAACAAATCAGTATGTTACACTGTAGAAGCAACTTAAGACAGATGTGGATGAATTTTGTGAAGGGTAAAATGGAACCTCTTCCTAATTACAACCCCTTTCCATCTCAAAATATACTGGCTGCAACAACCACCATCCCTCCCATTCTCACCCCAGAACATACTGTCTTGAAGACATTACTCACCTCCTTCATACCAAATCTTCTCAATTGTTCTTTGGCCAGCATTTCATGATGTCTATTATTTTAGTTAGGTGGCACTCCACGATCCTAGGTATTTTTGTTTTGGTACAGTTCTGAAACATTTCACATCTTTCCACAACTGAAGTCATCTCATGGGGCTGACTTGGCTCTTTTGTTCCTTTTTTTTTTTAATGTTAATTGACAATTCATGCATTCTTATAATTTCACCTACTAGAAAGTGTGCTTTCTTGCAACACATGCTGTGTTGAAGATTAGAAAGTGTTTGTTGAATGAATAAGCCCCATTCTGGCCTACTATCAAGCCTATCCTGCTTGCCACATGGGATTGTAAGATGTTGATTAAAATATGCCAAATTGGCAAAGTTAACAAATATAAAAACTTTTTAACCAGCAAAGAATAGGAAAACTTACAGAGACAGCTACACAAACAAGAAACAATGCACCATATTCACAAATAAAGAAACAGGAGTCTTTTGTCCCCAAGTCCCCATGAAAACAAATGGTGCAAGTAAGGGTGCCACAAAGGAGAGAGGCTCTGCCTTGTCATCTCCAGCACTCACAGGAAGCTTCATCAGCTTCTTCTCCATGTGCTGACTTGCTCTTTCAGGTACCGGCTAGCGTAAAACAACCCACTCACATTCCTGAACACTCACTGTGAGACCAGAAGAAACAAGACATAATATTTTGCAGAAGCCTTGGTTTCTCCTGACCTAGATCCATTTCTGTGGGTCTCCCATACCATTTAACCCTAGAATATTGTCAAGTCCTACTAGTGCTTCAAACTTAAGTTCAAGCACATTTTCTTATTCAAAACAAGGTCTCTTCCTAATAGCTCCTTTTTTCATCAAAAAGATTTTTTTTAAACGTATTTACCTTGCATCCCAAATAATTCATCTTCATGAGTCTTCTCTGTGTCAGTTTCTTCCCTTCCATTCTCAGCCACCATATTAGGTTAGGTTTTTTGCAAACTTGAAGTGAATACATCTGTTATGGGCTGAATGGTGTCTCCCCAAAATTCATATGTTGAAATTCTAACCTCTACCCAAGAATGAGACTATATTATTAAACAAAGCTTCTAAATAAGTGATGAAAGTAAAATGAGGTCACTAGGGTGGGCCCTAATCTAATATGACTGATATTCTTATAAGAAGAGATTAGGACACAGACACAGAGGAAAGACCTTATGATCACACAGGGAAAAGACAGCCATCTACAAGCCAAAGAGAGAGGCCCTCAGAAGAAATCAACCTTGCTGATCTCTTGATCTTGGATTTATAGATTCTAGAACTCTAAGGAAATACACTTCTGTTGTTTAAGCCAGTCGTCCCCAACACTTTTGGCATTAGGAATCGGTTTCATGGAAGACAATTTTTCCATGGACTTGCAGGGGTGGAGGGGGAGGACAGGGATGGTTTTAGGATGATTTATGGTGTACTTTATTTCTATTATTATATTGCAATTTGAAATAATTATACAACTCATCATTAAAAAAACGAGGCTTAAAAAGAAGTGGTAAATAAAATAATGGGCGGGCCACATGCCACTAAAATAAGTGTTAGATTCTGACTTAAAGCCTGCCACCATATGCAGCTGTACAATTAAAGTACATCAACTCACTTGCCACTCACTGATAGGGTTTTGATATGAGTCTGAAAGCAATTGATTTATTATAATCTCTGTGCAATCAAACCTCACTGCTAGTGTTAATCTGTATTTGCAGCTGCTCTCCATTGGTAGCATCACTGCCCTCAGCTCCACCTCAGATCATCAGGCACTAGATTCTCATAAGGAACATACAACCTAGATTCCTAGGTCACAACAGGGTTTGTGCTGTTATGAGAATGTAATGCCACTGCTGATCTGACAGAAGGCAGAGCTTAGGCAGTAATGCAAGCACTGGAGAGTATCTGTAAATTCAAATGAAGCTTCGCTAGCTCACCGGCTGCTCACCTACTGCGGTGCAGCCTAGTTCCTATTGGCCTGGTACCAGTCCATGGCCCAGGAGTTGGAGACCCCTAGTTTAAGCCACCTAGTCTGTGGTACATTGTTATGGCAACCCTAGAAAACTAATACAACATCCACATCTTTATCTGATCCATTAACTTGGCCAGTGATCCCTTGTTCCTTGGCCACAGTAAGCAATGGATATATTCTTCTCTTGATTTGGGGTTTTTAATCTCTTTATGAGATTTTCTTGATCTAAAAGGTACATGCATGTAAAGTGTCCTTCCTCCTGATCCTCTGTCCTTTCTCCCATGTCTTCAATCATATCCATTCCCTCAGGGATCTAGAGGTGCACCCCTCAGTTATGCCTCTCCAAGTCAATTCACTCTAGATTCCCTCTTTAAATTAAAGCTTTAGAAATCCATCCTTGTAATTAAAAACAACTATTTTGCTCCTCCTAATTTTGACATCGACAATCAATCTTCATTCAACCCGTATTTTCCTTCCTCTTAAAGGAATAGCCAAACTTCCTTCTCAAAGTCATATGTTGAAAATATGTATATCTTGTGCTGAAATTCTTTCTATGGTCTTCCCTTAAGAGAAAATAAATCCAGGCCAAACTCAGTGGCTCAGCCTGTAATCCTAGTGCTTTGGGAGGCCGAGTGAGTGGATTGCCTGAACCCATGGGTTCAAGACCCGCCAGGGCAACTTGGCGAGACCTCATCTCTACAATAAATCAAAAATTAGCTGGGTGTGGTAGCACATGCCTATAGTTCTGGCTACTTGGAAGGCTGAGGCAGAAAGATTGCTGGAGCCCAGCAGGTCAAGGCTGTGGTGACCAGGTATGTGCCACTGCACTCCAGTCCAAGTGACAGAATGAGACTCCAACTCAAAAAAAAAAAAAAAGAAAAAAGAAATCCTGAAGTACCATATGTACATTTTACTTAACCAAAAATTACTTTTAAGTGTTTATAGAAATGTAAGATTTTGTTTTGTTTTGTTTTGTTTTGCTATACACTGTATTAAACCAGCTAAGACACTAATATTTAAGACACCCTCAAAAGGGTCAACACAGTTGAGACATACTTAAGACCAATAAGGTCTATTCTCACAACTACATTCTGGGAAAATTAATGCCTACCAATAAAGGAAAATGTCTTAAAGTTAAAAAGCAAGTAAATAAATAAACAAACAAAATGAAACTTTCAATATACACAGACATTTAAAATACACATTCAAAAGCATTTTAAAGCATTAAAGAGGAAGTGTTATGCTTGCAATATCACATTTTGTATCATAGAGTCTATTCACTTCTGCTAGCAAGATTATTACTTTATGCAGGGACTGAATACTAATTTTAACAATATAAATTGATTGCTCATTGTTGCACAGGACAAATATTAATTATTTTCTCATGCACGACTAACCCCAATGTATTTCTGTCAATAATTATAGGCAATTAATGAGAATTGTGCAGTTTATATTTTTACTAGTTTGAAACAAAATTTTTAAACCAAATGGGTTCTACTTTATAGACAAAATTTCTAAACAAATTTTAGACAAAGTCAATTATAAATTCATACCCCATGTGTTATGATAAGTGTATTATAAAAGACATAATACCTAGTTTCCTAGAGTTTTCAATCAGATCATATAAAAAATTATTATATAAATTTGTATTATAATTTTGTTTCACTATTACCCATGTCTAGGCTTAAAAGACTAGACAAAGGCAAAAGGAAATAAGTTCAGATAATGAGAGCTAGGAACATAGTCTATTGTTGAAAGACGGAGGAAGGTATTTTGAAAATAAAAGATCTGTCAGTTTGGATTTATTTTTCAATACAAGTAAGCTTAAACACATTTTTTATTAAAGGAAAGGGAAGCCCAGTAGTGGTGGCTCACACCTGTAATCTCAACAGTTTGGTAGGCTGAGGTGGGAAAATAGCTTGAGCCCAGGAGTTGGAGACCAGACCTCAACTCTGCAAAAAAAAAAAAATTAAAAAATTAGACAGGCATAGTAGCACACACTTACAGTCCCAGCTACTTGGGAGGCTGAAGAGGGAAGATCGCTTGAGCCCAGGAATTTGAGGCTACAGTGAGCCATTTGTGCGTGCCACTGCCCAATAGCCTAAGTTAAAAAGTTAGAACTTGATTAAAATACAAGAATATTAAATAATAGTAAGGGAAGAGACAGATGTACTCTCATATAACTAAACAGATGAGAAATAGATTTACACTATATTTATATTCACACACAGCTTAATCCAGGACTGAAACATAACCAGAATCCTTCTTAATTTTGCTTCCTCTGGGTTGCTTAATTTTTAGGCTCCACGTATCACCCTTTGAGAAGCTCTAGGCTCTCCCTTGAGTCTTCAATACCTATAAACCTCAGTATTCACATCACCAAGTTAAGAGGGAAAAAGAGAGTATGTACCCTTACAATCTCACCAAAATCTCCCTGAGGTTTATTCCGATTGGACCCTTAGGTCCCATATCCTAAATGATATATTATAAATGGTATGAGCTAACTGATTATCACATCTGGAGCCAGATGTGAGGTCAACCCATTAGGAAATGTTGTCAGGAAAAGAGAAGCATGGATATTGGCAGGCAAACCTCCACTCTACCAAGGTATGGCAAATCCCCAAATGTTGAACATTACTGTTTCAGTATCAGCTTACACTTTGCAAGCCAACTCTTTAGACATAATGTTAAAGGAATTTACTCACCTTGATTGTATTGGTTTTCTATTGCTGCATAACAAAGAAAACTTAGAGGCTTAAAACAACAAACATTTATTATCAAAAGTAGCACTTGCCACAGCTAATTCCTCTGCTCAAGGTGTCACAAAGCTAAAAATCAAGGTGTTGTCTGGGCTACATTCCCATCTGGAGCTTAGGGTCCATGTCCATGCTCGTGTAGTTTTGGCAGAATTCAGTTTCTTATGGTTTTTGTCATGGTTTTCTTGCTGGCTGTCAACTGAAAAGCATTCTCAGCCACTGGAGACCATTATCAGACCCTTGCCCCCACTTCCCTATACTCAAAATGACCAGTGGAAACCTCTCTCCAGTTGAATCCCTCTCACATTTCAAATCTATCTCACTTCTGTCTCTGGTCTCTAAATACAAATTCAAAGTGTTCATGCAATTAGGTCAGGCTCACGTAGGTATCTCTCTAAGTTAAGGTTAACTGTTTGGGATCTTAACTCATCTATAAAATCCTTTTCACAGTAGTACCTAGATTCGTGTTTGAAAGAGTAACTGGGTGGCTGAGCACAGTGGCTCAAGCCTGTAATCCCAGCACTTTGGGAGGCCGAGGTGAAGGGATTGCCTGAGCCCATGGATTCAGGAACAGTCTGGGCAACGTGGCGAGACCTCATCTCTACACTAAATCAAAAAATCAGCCAGGTGTAGTAGTACACGCCTATAGTTCCAGCTTCTTGGAAGGTTGAGGCAGAAGGATCGCCTGAGCCCAGCTAATCGATGCTGGGCTGACCGTGAGTGTGCCCGTGCACTCCAGCCTGGGTGACGGAGTAAGACTCCAACTCAAAAAAAAAAAAAAAAGAAGAAAGAAAAAAAACTTGGTGAAGGTGTGTATGTACATCAGGAACCAGAATCTTCAGGGCTATCTCTGAAATCGGCTGACCACGTTAATATATTTTGTTTTTAATTTAAGACAGACGGGGTGAGAGTGGGATGAAGGGGATGAAGAAGGCTTTTGTTTTCTTAACAAATTAACGTGTTTTATGGAACTATCACAGAAAAAGAAGTCTTTAGCACAAGGGGAATAGTTTAAAATTTAAAATAGCAGGAAAAAACCCAAATAGAAATCTAGAACCAAAGAGGACAACTGGGTTTTTTCAGTTCTTATTTTGGTTGACTTATTGGGTTTGTTTTGTTTTTTACCAAGTCAAATGACAAACCTTTCATCTAGAAGCAAAATGGTTTTTAAGGAGGAAAGAAAGTTTATCTTTTAGAAAAGCAAATTCAAGTATTACTAAATTTAGAGCATAAGTCGAATTCTTTCTATGCTTTCTTAGAAAATAAAGAAGAAAGCCAAATAAATCTTCCCTTAAAATCCAAATCAAATATTAGTTTATGGAAGTTCTAATTATCTTGGATATTTTCTAGTTAAAAGCATGTCTTATTAAATGTCTCAGTTATACAACAAATTTTTTAAAAGAGAGAGAGAATGAGCAGAATGAACCACTTTTAGTGTCTTAAGAAAGAAGGTTGTTCTTATATTTCTTTCTTGGTAAGTGATGTAAAAGTGAAGCATTGCCCTCTAGAGGAAGAAGGATCTCCTAGCACAGACAGCTATTTCACAATAATGTTGCTATGTACACAAAATGTTCCAATTTCAGGCAGATGCTCTTCTTTAGGGTATAGGAAAAAAAATAGAAAATAGCTTCAGTGTAAAAAAGGCTACAAATTTTTTTAAATAAATTTAGAATTTTTTCAAGAGTTTAGTAAACACTTTACTTTGAAGAGACATTAATTTATAAGGTTTGAATTGTATTTTTGCCTTGCAATTGTGAAATAAACATTTATTTTAGAGAATGGGAAGTTTTCAGTCTTTCTTAAAATATGTAGATTCAAATCTACCAGATGTTTCCCCAGTAATTATAATAGAACTGTGTATAAAATATATGATCCTATCTTTAATTATAAAGAAAATGGGAAACAAAGTTGACCCACATAATTTTACTATCATAGTCAAACTTCATATTTAGAAAGTTTAAAAACAATAAACTGAAGAGAATCTAAAACTTCAATGACTATATTTGGCAAACCACGTCAAGAACTTCCCCATTACCAGAACAGCTCGGCATGTTCACATTGTCACAGGAATAAAAATCAGAAACTCTAGCATGTCATTTAAATGTCTAGGTCTCTGTTTTTAACATAAAACTAAGTGGATGCTTTTAAATTACTCTCTCCAGAATCCCAGTCAGAAAGAGTTCTGGGCACTGCCTTGCCTGTATGCTTCTACCAGAGTAACATTTATCTTGTCTTCCTGTGGAGTTCCATATACATTTTCCACAGAAGAAATGGTCCTTGGCATTAAGGAAGAATGAAGGAACAAAGGAGAGAAAGAAAGAAGGAAGGAAAGGAGAAAAGGAGGGAGGAGGAAAGGCGGGAGGGAGAAGGAGGAAGACAGGAAAGAAAGCAAGGAGAGAAGCTTGGAAACTGCTGGAGTACTAGATGTTGTTTTTAAGTTCCCCTCTTCTACTGTATAACTCTATTTCTTTTTTCCTTTTTTCTTTTTTTCTCTTCAGGGATGGCAGCAGCAAGAATCTGGATGCCAGCCGGGCTCGGTGGCTCAGCCTGTAATCCCGCGCCTTTGGGAGGCTGAGGTGAGTGGATTGCCTGAGCCCGTGGGTTCGCGACCTTCCTGGGCAGCGAGACCTCATCTCTGCAATCAATCAAAAAATCAGCCGGGCGTGGTAGCGCATGCCTGTAATTCCGGCTACTACGAAGGCTGAGGCGGAAGGATCGCCGGAGCCCAGCAGGCGAGGCTGCGGTGGCCGGGAGCGACCACTGCACTCCAGTCTGGGCGACCGAGTGAGACTCCAACTCAAAAAAAAAGAATCTGGATGCCTCAAAGCTAGTTCCTAAAATGGTAAGTAATATCATGTACAAACCCAAACTAGACACAAAGGGACAAAATAATGATAAAGTACTGCATGTTCTTAGTGTGGATCCTACACTGCAGAAGGCACTTACAAAGAGTACACAGTAGAAGAACACCTTACAACAGGTTCAAAGCATATAGTAAGATAGGGAAGATTTCTCCATGTGACATGGCACTTTTCTTCCTCAGCAATACCTGCCCGTCATCTCACGTTGACTTATATAATTAGACATGTCCCTCTTCCTTCCTGTCTCACCTCAAGTGCCATGGTATATTTACAGAACTATAAATAGGTCACAAGACAATCCAGCGAAAAGTTTTAGTGAAATACTAAGGGAAATTGCCAACAGAAGTTTCTGGTTTGCCTCAGTTGATTTTTATAAGCAAAGGATTAAACAACTCCTTTGGACAGGATTTGGAAAACACAGTCTTTTCTGCATCCTGAGAGTCAGCCTTAATGCATTGCAAACCTTTTAGTCACTTATTTTAGATGCAAAGATTCTTTGACTGGGGCATGAAAAATTTTAGGACACAAGGCATTTGTACTCGTTTTGCCATGGAATCCAAATTAGCCAGGTTTACCACACAATCCTGGCGTTTTTCATCCCTGTTCCATGAGGCAGTTACCATACATGGTAGCACCACCACAGAAGAAAACTCTTCTTCAATAATTCCCAGAATATCTTCTCCACTTTCTCCTGACACTCACACAGGTTGCTTGCTACCCTGAACTTTTGGTCAGCAAGCAAGTCAGAAGCCCTTCTGTTTCCTTTTCCCCTACAGTTAAACCAGATTCCATCACTGCTCTACCTCCTCAGCCACCAGCCTCTCCCATCATTTCCCCCAGACCCACCCCAACTCAGTCAACACATCCTTGTCTACTGTAAAATAATTTGTTTTCATGTAACAGAGTTGAAAAACAAACTCTCCCACTTAAGAAAATGTCTGCTATGACTAAGTAGAAGTACATTTAGAATAGATACAGAAGAATAGATACAGTAATGTTGATAATTAGTGTGGCACCCAGCTCTCAATCCAAATCCTATCCACGAGTTTCTTTCACACAAGCTTGGAAGACATAATAAATTATGCTAACCATATTCAATACATCATTTTTACAATGTAATCATGCTTTTAAAAGGTCTCCCTGAATATAATCAAATCCTTTATGTTGTGTCTGGCTGCATGACTGGTGAAACAATCTATAGAATGGGTATTGCTGTTCTAAGAACACCCAAAGCTTGCTGGAGGGAAACAATGCAGTTGTAGTCTGAATATTTGCTATGTCACCCCAGAATTCATACATTGAAACCTAATCCCCACTGTGGTAGTATTAAGAAGTAGGAACTTTGGGAGACCAATAGGTCATAAGGACTCTGCTTTTATGAATGGAATCAGTGTCCTTATAAAAGTTGCTGGGGGAGCTTTCCCACCACTTCTTTTATATGAAAATGCAGCAAGAAGGCACTATCTCTGAGGCAGAGAGCGAGCCCTCATCAGACAGCAAATCTGCCAGTGGCTTGATCTTGGACTTCTCAGTTTCCAGAATTGTGAGCAATAAATCTCTGCTGTTTATAAACTTCCCAGTCTATGGTATGTTATTACAGCAGCCTGAATGGACTAAGAGAGATACCAAGTACTATCCCTTGTTGAGAACCAAAGGTCCCCAAATAATTTATTATACTTGGACCATTATAAGAATAACTCACATCTATTGTGCATTTACCATGTGCCACACACTGAAAAAGCACTTTAGACCTTAACCAACCCTCAGAGTGTGATTATTATTGGCATCTTACAGATAAGGAAGAGAAACACAAACAGGTGAAATGATCTCTCTAAATTAACCAGCAAATGAGTGGCACAGCCAGCATCTGACTGCTGGCAGTCTTGTGCCAGGTCCCAACTATTAATGACTACACTGAAATGCCTCCAAAAAGTCTAATGAGAGGGGCTGTGTTTCGACCCTAAGACCCTGCAGAGGTTTCTCTCTCCTAGCAAAGTGGTCCTAAAAATAATATACCACCAAGTGAGTTTTCTTTAAAATGATAATAAATACTTTAAAGAAATTGGAAGAGATACAGGTAAATGCTATGACTAGAAATTCTTCTGAGTAAAAAAAAGAAAAAGAAATTCTTTGAGTGACAATATAAAAGAAGGTCATAGATTAATTGTCTATGCATATCGTTAATGTAAGCTTCAAAACAGTAATAGGATTCTTGTACTTGCAACTTGGTAAAGAACTCTGTCTTTTCAAAATAAATCCAATTCCTCTGTATTTTGTGAAAATGTGTATGTTCCTAATATAAGTTTTTCATTTCTGAACATTTCTTAAAATTCAAGCAACTAAAACATAAAATTGAAAGTATAAGAAATGTAACTTGAGGTAAAAGCATAGAAAATATCATTTTTAATCAGCAAAACAAAAATCTCACCTTTGGAAAAAACAAACAATATGTCCATATTAGGAGAAACTGAAGTACAGAGATTTGAAGATGCAATATTAAATGATTCATTCTGTTCATTTATCTTTAAAAAGGTGTGTATTTCATGTTGATATCACAAATAAATAAGAGATTAACTTAAAATGGCTCATCTTGTATTACTTTGGACAAATAAAATCAACATAAATTAAACTATTTTAAAATAAATGTAACTCACCTTTTATGGGAATTTGATTTTGGAAATTACATTATTCTCTAATCTATCAATAGCGAAGAGACTTCTCTGCTGAAGAGGCCTTGGAGACCTGAGTTTTACAATATGGGGGCCTCTCTTTAAGAAAAATAGTAACATATATATAATTTTATACAAAAGTACACATTTGTTTAGAATGAGAAGTCGAATTATAGATTGATGTATTTTAAAAAGCTGAAAAATACCACAAATACAAAAATTTAAACAAATAATATTTTTCATCTGTCAGACAATCTCCATTATACATTATACATTCTTTCCTTTTATTTTTTTTGACTGCCGACTCTCTGACCAATTATTTAAGTATCATTCCTTAGAAATATCATTTTCAACAGTGACAAGAATGCTAATTTTGTCCTTTTCCAGTATACAAGTCTTTAAAGAGGCCCATTCAAGTGCCTTAAGGCCCTAAAGTTTCAGCCTCATTATCTTTATGGTAAATTCCCTCTGTTTTGGACAAATGTCAAATAATTTTGAAGAATATATAAATAGAGAAAATAAATTTTATTGACATAGAATAGAAACTGTTCATTGCTTCTTGCTATGATTTGGTTTATAATTGAGATGTTTTCCTCAACAACTCTTGTATAAGTAAATTTCCTCTTGCCTTAAGAACTCAACTCCAGTTTAAAGTTTTTCATATTAAATTTCATGGATAATTTTGGGGCGTGTGTGTGTGTGTGTGTGTGTGTGTGTGTGTGTGTGTGTGTGTCTCATTCTCTTGCCCAGGCTGGAGTGCAGTGGTACAATCATGGCTCACCGCAGCCTCCAATTCCTGGGCTCAAGAAATCCTCTCACCGCAGCCTCCCAAGTAGCTCAAACTACAAGCATTATAACACCATCATACCTGGCTAGCTTTTCAATTTTGTTGTAGAGATGAGGTTTCATTATGTTGTCTACACTGGTCTTAAACACCTGGGCTCAAAGCAATCCTCCCACCTCTTCCTCTCAAAGTGCTCAGATTACAGGTGTGAGCCATTGTGCCCAGCCTCCATGGATAATTTTTAAAACATATTCTATTTCAGCCATTGACCTCACACTAGGCCAAAGTTTTCAAATCGCATTATAAAAGTAAAAGCAAAAGCAATGCTTTTTTTTTTTAGACTTCACCCTTTCTTAAAAGTATTGTAGACATTTGAAGCAAAAGCTTCCTAAACCACAGCTCTTTACAATTACTGCAGGAAAAGTATAAGCCATGTACTGTGTTATCTTCCAGTAATGGTTCCCAATGAAAATAAAAAAGGAATTGTGTCAAATTTTAGTATTTTCTTGAAGCACCAAAGTCCTGACAGGCCATTTAGTTACATGAAATGCATAAAGAAATTTCATCATCTGTGGTTTTATCCTGAAATAAAGTGCTATATGCAGATTAGTTTAGAGTTCTTGAAAATTTTGTCATCAGTTTAATTTTAGATTTGTGCTATTTGTATTTATCTTATTTAATTTTATGTCTATTTTATTTGCATTTAGTAAATGTATCTGGAAATCTTCTCTTCAAATAACTCACCCCTTCACATTTTTATTCTTTTATTCATTGTCAGAGAAGTAATGCACTGACATCTTAGCAAGGTTTGAAGGCAGCATATCTCACACATGCACACATAAATACCCAATCATCACCATGCTTAATGAACTACAAATGAATCACATTTTTAATTTTAAGTGAAAAATATACATAAATTTCTTGAAGGAATAAAATATAAAACTTAATTGTCATTGAAAATGTCATCTGAAATCCTAATTTTTCAGTTGTAGTGGTAGACTAAGAATCTATGCATAGCCAGACATCTACCAAAGACACACTTCTCATTCCTTTCAATTTGTGTTCCTCAAAAAGATGTAAAAAAAATGCACATGAGAGCCGGGCTCGGTGGCTCAGCCTGTAATCCCGCGCCTTTGGGAGGCTGAGGTGAGTGAATTGCCTGAGCCCGTGGGTTCGAGACCCTCCTGGGCAGCGAGACCTCATCTCTACAATAAATCAAAAAATCAGCTGGGCGTGGTGGCGCATGCCTGTAATTCCGGCTACTCGGAAGGCTGAGGCAGAAGGATCGCCGGAGCCCAGCAGGCCAAGGCTGTGGTGGCCAGGAGCGGCCACTGCACTCCAGTCTGGGCAACAGAGTGAGACTCCAACTCAAAAAAAAAATGCACATGAAGATAATATGTAAAATCTGAGATAAGTGCCACTTATTAAGGCTCAGATACATTAATTTTATATAAGAATTAAAATTGCTATTTACCTTCAAATTTACAATATACCAAGAATGATATCTGAAGGGAAAAGATTTGAAGTTGCTGACAGCCAATTAAAGCTTCTCTTAGTGTTATTTTTTTTTAATGTTCCGATCAACAATAACAGTTAAACACAAGTTTTGGCTTAGCAATTAAAGGAATATATGAACAAATTGTTCAAGGAAATAAGAGTGAATCAAAATTATATTTGGTGTTGTTGCTGTTGTTGTTTTGACTTGAAGTTTCACTCTGTCACCCAGGCTGGAGTGCAGTGGCATGATTACAGCTTAACCACAGCCTCGACCTCCCAGGCTCAAACAACACTTCCACTTCAGCCTCCCAAGTAGCTGGGACTACAGGCACACATCACCACATCCAGCTAATTTTTTTTATTTCTTTTGTAGAGAGGAGGTCTCACTCTGTTGCCCAGGCTGATCTGTAACTCCTGGACTCAGCAGTCCTCCAATCTCAGCCTCCCAGAGTGCTGGAATTACAGGCGTGAGCCACCACACCAGGCCCAAAATTATATTTGAACCAAAATATTTTATATAATTATATAAGAAAAAAAATAGATTATTCAGTTAAATTTCAAGAAAACTATAATGATAAGATACAAGAATGTTGTGAGGCTTTGCGTAGTACTCCAATAACGTTCCTCATTACTTTTGCATTTCTACATAGTTATTGCACACTTAATACTTAACTTTTTAGTTATACTAAGTAAGGTAAATGACTGCGGTATTCATTTATTTACTGTGTGGTTAATGTTATGAATAAAATGTGCTCTATGTGCACGAAACCAGATTCAAATATTTAATCAGTAGTTGCCAATACTATTTAAAGTTATTTTTCTCAAAAAGTATGTAAGTTGGTTAGAACTGTTTTATAAAAATGGAAATTTTGTGCCCATTAGTTTTCATTACTAATGTAATTTTAAATTTCAAGACTAAAGCAGCTGGCAATTGGAGCCAAGTTTCACAAGTCACATTTATCAGTCCACAAATATTGACATAATGGCTCTATCTCACTTGGCTGGTGAAATTTTACTATTCCTGACTTCCAACATACCATGATAGGCTTATAAAAGCTTTCTTGACACTTTTGCCCTTATCGTATAAAAAATAAAATGAGTTGCACTTTGTTGTCAAACCAACAGCATAATTTAGGTTTCTTGGTAAAGATTGTACAGATTTTTCCCAGAAAAGTCCTAAATACAAAATAGGTCATTCATATTATTCATAAGAGTATCTACTTTTTTTATTTACTATAAATCAACATACACAAGCCTGTTCTATAAATATGACCCAATGTTTTCCAGGCCAAACATATCCTCATAAAATTCTGAGATCCAACAGTGTTGCTCTCATTAACATTAAGCTCTCAATTTCTTACAATATGTGAATCTAAATTTTACATTACATTTTAAGGGTACATTATATTTACAGTTTTAGTAGAATAAATATTCTTCATTTGCAACTTTTCAAAGTACTAGGAATGTGAATGGGCTTTATATATTATAAAATACACATTATAAAATATAAAATTAGCATAATATGTACACCCTCTGTTCCAAAATACAGCTGAAGAACAAAGCGTTTGCCAGGAATGCACTCTAATTTTACCACTTCCTTCTTACTTATTCCTCCTGTCTCCACAGGATGCACACAGGCAACAAAGCAAAGACAATCAGCATCTTTATTCCACTAATATGCCTTTACTCTCTACAGTCTATGCCATAGAGGGACCTCCATTCTATCTTGTAAGTGGCTGATAACAAGGAGCTGAGGAATGGGGCCAAAGCCTTAAATTAGTCTCCCTATGTTTCTCAGTAACATCACAAGCCAGAACAGCTCTGCATGGCTCATAGTTTCCTCAGGTAGAGTTGTCATCTTCAAATTACCCTGGCCTGTAATCCTAGGGGAGAAAATCAATAACTGAATGCCATTCAGGATAAAATAAGTTAATAAAACAATTAGAACTGAAGGTGTTTCACTGATGGCTAGAGATACTTAATCCTTGAAATACCATGACTACATCTAGTACTTCATGGTTTGTCACATTTTTTGTTTCTCATTTGCTCAGCATGATTGCCCAATGAGACTAGGATATCAAAGATGACCACAGTTTACAAATAAGAAAACTGAGGATCAGAGAATTTAAGCAATTTGCTTAAGGTCATATGGTTAGTAACAGAAGAAAGATAGAAGTCAAGTCTCTTTGTTATGCTTTTGAAACTATTTCTACCACTGGTGAACCCACTTCCTTAGATTTAATTTCATAAGATATGTATTACTAAACAACTTTTCAATAAAGCATCTTTCATTTGGTTACACCATGATCAAGATGATGCCCAAATCCTCTGTTACCTTATCAAAAGAGATTTCATTTGAAGTACTTCTTTTTTGTTTTGTTTTTGTTTAAGTACTTCTAACATATCTATATTTTATTTTTGTTTATTTTGTATGTGAGGAAAGCTATAAAACAATGCTTTGGTCTTCTCTAGCTATTGGCAATCTCCTGTTTCACTGCTAACAGACTAATGCTATACATGAGACTAGAACAAGAGTGTGTTATTACAGAAAGGAACTGAGGCTGCTATTTTGAACCTAAACAAGAAAACGCTACACACAGCAACACCAAATCAGCAACAACAAAAAACTTATTTAGGATTTTTCTCTATAGTTTGAAACCTAAAGTTAATGACATCCATTCTTCCAATACCTAGAAATAAACTCAGTTAAATAAAGGTTGGGGCTGAGTTCGGTGGCTTAGCCTGTCATCCCATGCTTTGGGAGGCTGAGGTGAATGAATTGCCTGAGCCCGTGGGTTCGAGACCCACCCGGGCAACTTGGCGAGACCTCATCTCTACAATAAATCAAAAAAATTAGCCAGGTGTGGTAGTGCATGCCTGTAGTTCCAGCTACTTGGAAGCCTGAAGTGGAAGGATCGCTGGAACCCAGCAGGTCGAGGCTGCGGTGGCCGGGAGCATGCCACTGCACTCCAGTCTCAGTGACAGAGTGAGACTCCAACTCAAAAAAAAATTAAGGTTGGGAGTTACCAGCCAAACTCCACAAGTAAAAGTATCACATCCTCTAAATAAGCCTAAATAGAAAAAATATATACATTTTTAAAAGTGTATATCCCATCATAAGGTTGTTAGTCTATTTGTCAAGGAAATGGAAAAAATACATAAGGAGGAAGGGAATCTGAGAAATTTAAAAATAAAAAAGAAGAATTCACTCTCTACCTCATTCCATTCTCTCACACACTTCCCAACACTTAGTAATCTGATTTCTGCTCACAAAACTACAAAATAATCTCTGTGTAAAAGTAAATGACTTTATTCAGTAGTTTGTTTTCAGTTTTTATTTCATTTGACTTCTCAGAAGTATATGATCAGCAAACTTTCTCTATTTCATAACATTGTCTGCCTGGCTTTCAGGAAAATTATCTTCCCACACTGTATTCCCTGATTTTTCCTTTCTTTCTGTTTTCCAGCTTAAATGTCCATGTCACACAGAAAGGATCAAACTGTTTATAAGGATCTTAACTGAGTCCCAGAACCAAGTTCAGGAATATTATAGTAATATAAAAATATACAGCACCCAACAAACTAAAATCTCAATGTCTGGCATCTAATCAAAGATTACCAGCATGCAAATAAGCAGAAAAGTAAATGTCATAAAGAGGGGGAAAAAAATCAATCATGGAAACTAACTCAGAAATGACACAGACATTAAATGAAAAATACATTGGACAAGATTAATAGTAGATTAACTATTCTAAAGAAAAGATTAGTGAATCAGAAGTCATAGCTATAGAAAGTATCTAAAATAAAACACACCAAAAAAGACTGAAAAAATTAATGAAGTATCAGTGAGTTGTGAGTCAACTTCAAGTAGCCTAAAATGTTCTTAATTAAAGTTCTTATAAAGAACAGAAAGAGGAAAGGATGTGGAAAATTTTTTTTTAAAGCCTGAAATTTTTCCAAATTTGATGAAAACAATAAGCTCACAGATCCAAGAAGATTAACAAGATTCAGGAAAAAGAAACATGAAGAAACTACACCCAAGCATGTCCTAATTAGATTGCTTAAAATTGATCATATTAAGAAAATCTCTAAAGCATCCAGAAGTATAAATTTCTTTAAAAAATCTTTTCTCATGATCGTTTTTTTTAAATCTAGATTCCTGTTGCTATAGCCCTTCCAATTAGGATCAATGTTTTATTTTTAAACTAAAAGTTGATTTGCATATGCAGTTAGGAGTATGGTGAGACAAAAGCAGCTTCTATGGCATAAAATTTATTTTATTTTTATTTTTTAGCGGTGAGATCTTGCTCTGTCAACAACTCTGTATCAGTGCAGCACTACAATCATAGCTTACTGTAGTCTCAATCTCCTGGGCTCAAGTGATCCTCCCAGCTCAGCCTACCAAGTAGCTGGGACTACAATCATGAACAACCATGCCTGTTTTGTTTTTGTTTTTGTTTTTTTAAGACAGAGTCTCATTTTGTTGTCCAGGTTGTTCTCAGCTTCCTAGGTTCAAGTGTTCCTCCCTCCCACCTCACCTTCCCAAGTAGCTATACCAAAATTTAAGTAGGTACTTGCCTTGCTCTGGGAAAGAGTGCCTCCTTCCATTTCACCCTTGGCGTCTCTCTTGTCTCACCCTGTTCCTTGCTTTGTTTTACAGTAGTCATCAAATATCCCTTTTGATAAGTTTTACTGAAAAATATCAGAGCATCATGAGAAAATAACTATTCCTGGATATTCACTTACATCCTCGAATCTGTTTTCCAGGAAACATTTAAAGGTCATCTCATTTATTAACAAATAAAAATAAATTTGCACTGTTTAAGTGTCAGGCACTATTGAATTCCCTGAAGACATAACAAAATACAAAATCCTTACCTGAAAATATCCGCAGCCAGCAGAGAAGGTTATCAAGTGAACACATAATTTAAAGTGATAAGTTTTGAAAGGCTATGTGGCCTAGATGCTATAGGGGCATGAAGAAGAGAGGGCCCAACACTGGAGATTGAGAAGAGGATTACAGGGAAAGGTTTTGCAGGAAGAACTTTCCCTCTGTGATAGGTGATGCAAATTCATGACTACAGACAAAATACAAGAAAAAAATGATAGTCCTACACAATGATAAATGGTAATTGACACTATGTGTCAATGTCCAGGGAGGAGAGGGAGTGACAGAAGCTATGCCACACCAGAGTATGGCCTAAAAGGCATCGTCACTCAACTCAGCTGTTAATATGTAAGAAAGCTGGTTCACTATGATCAGATATTCCAATTTTCCAAAGGCTGGAAATCTGAATTTTTGTGTGAAGACCTCAACTGTTAAATACTTGCCATATTTATCTGAAGGTATATATATATATATCTGTAGGCCACATTCAGCACACCAACCAGCTGTTTAAAATATTCACCTTAGTTTTCTCTTACCCCTGAAGAAATTCAGGAATTCAGGATCCAGGCATTTAGAGTAATACACTTCTCAAAACCACTAAGATGTTTGATTATATTTCTTCTTACCCCTTGACTTTCACAAGTTTGAGAGCATTGATGCACATACAAAAGACACCCAAATCTCCCCTTACATGGTTTTCACCTTCTTACATGTTCTTAAGGAACATTAAACTGGAAGTGCCTTCAATCGTATCCTATGCTAGAAGAGCTAAGAGTTTCTAAACAGTCTATTAGAAACATCACATCAGAATTGTGTACCCGGAAAATATCAAAGTACAAATGCTCAAAATATCCTAGTTTTAACATATACATTTTATTAATAAGAGATTACTTTAAAATTCTTTTTTAAAGCCATAATCTCCAAAGTAAATGAAACTTTCAAAGGATTATGATTACACAAACACAGGAAGAGAGAAAAAAGCGGTCAAAAGTCTGTTATTCAAGAGCTGATGAATGTCTTTTCTTCCTGTTACTTATCTTCATTCATAAGAAAAATAAATAGGTGTGGTGTTTATGAAATAAAGAAACACCAAGTTATTTTTAAAATAGTGGTATCATTTAGTCTAACTTACAATATTGCAATGGAATGAAAATCAAAAATTCTTTATTTTTTTAAATATTTTTTTTATTTTAAAGATATGGGGTACAATTTAGGATTAGATATACAAGTGAACATCATGCAGGTAAAGGTTGGGTCTCCCTTTGGTCCCCACTTTGCCTGGTTTGAGATCAGCTACCATTATTGATGTTGTGTCCTCCCTGTCCCCACCCCGGCAGTATCCCGCTACTGCCAATCCCTTTCTAATAGTAAAAATTCTGTATTAATCTTGCATTTCATTATTAATTTTCTCTATTACTCAGAATTCATCTACACATAAGACTTCATCTCAATCCATTAAGAATGAAATATTGACCTTAAAGAAGTGTATAAAGATCATTAGATAAAAACTAAGCATATTCAAATCAAATTATTAATAAAATAATTTATCACTAATAGTTTGAACAGAGCAAAGTGCATATGACCTAAAAATGACAAGCATGTGCATTTTTTGCTCAATCTGGTATTTCAGAATTCAAGATAGTTTCAGAAACAGATAATAATATAACCAACTTTTATTATTATCTCTCACTATAATAGAATAAAAAGAAATGCTTTTTTTAAAAAAGTAATCTTGCTGCTGCTTGGCCTTTTTTTTTTTTTTAATTTTGAGTTAGAGTCTCACTCTGTCGCCCAGACTGGAGTGCAGTGGCCGCTCTCAGCCACCGCAGCCTCCACTTGCTGGGCTCCGGTGATCCTTCCATCTCAGCCTTCCAAGTAGCTGGAACTACAGGCGCGCGCTACCACGCCTGGCTAATTTTTGATTTATTGTAGAGACGAGGTTTCGCCAAGTTGCCCAGGCGGGTCACGAACCCGCGGGCTCAGGCAATCCACTCACCTCGGCCTCCCAAAGTGCTGGGATTACAGGCTGAGCCACCGAGCCAAGCCTGGACTTTTCTTTTTAAAACCAGAGTGTATGAAGACACAAGAAAGTGAGAAGAAATAATTTTCTGAGTCACCAAATTTTAGCCACATATTTTGAAAAAACAGAATGAAATCTAAATGTATCCAGAATAGGCCAGACACAGTGACTCATGCCTGTAATCCCAGGACTTTGGGAGGCCAAAACGGGAGGATTGCTTGAGTCTAGGAGTTCAAGACCAGCCTGGGCAACATAGTAAAAACTCATCTTTACAAAAAATTAACCAGGCAGTAGCATGATATGCACGTGTAGTCCCAGCTACTCAAGAGCTGAGGTGGAGGATTGCCTAAGCCCATGAGGTCAAGGCTATGGTAAGCTGTGATCATGCCACCGTACTCCAGCCTGGGTAACAAAGTAAGACCCCAACTCAAAATAAAGAGTAAAAATAAAATAATAAATATAACCAGAATATTTTCTACTTTCGTACTTTCCATCACAACGTGGAACAGAGGGGAGGGGGAGCAGACTTCTAAATATTTGATGGTGTTTATCTTCCCCTGTAGACTACAAGCTTCTTAAGAGCAGGGATCTCATCTATTTTATTCATCATGGCATACCCAGCACCTAGTGCTTGGTGGGGTACACAACAGATATTTTAATAAATACTCAAAACAAATAAGTACATTGTGCGCTAATAATTATACTATACATTTTAATATTTTATTCAATATGGTCACAGAACGGGATTTCTGATTAATTAAATTATATTGTTATCAGAGATATTCTCTTTCCATTAGAGACAGCCTTAAAAAAACAAAACAGACTTTGAATTCAGGCTGACTTGTGTTTCATTCCTAGATCTGCTATTTGCTGTTACTTAGCCCTCTGAGTTTTCATTCTTTCTTCTGCAAAATGTAAGTAACACTGCCTACCCTCATTAAAGATGGCCAGAAGTGTCACAGATAGTAGGCTACTGGTTGTGCTCGATGGCTCAGCCTGCAATCCCAGCACTTTGGGAGGCCGAGGCAAGTGCATTGCCTGAGCCTAGGGTTCGAGACAAGCCCAGGCAACTTGGCAAGACCTGTCTCTACAATAAATCAAAAATTAGCCGGGCATGGTAGCGGGCGCCTGTAGTTCCGGCTACTTCAAAGGCTGAGGTGAAAGGATCACCTGAGTCCAGCAAGTCATCACTGGGGTGGCCGTGAGCATGCCACTGCACTCCAACCTGGGCAACGGGCTAGGGTGAGACTCTGACACACACACACACACACAAAAGAAAGAAAAAGTAGTCGACTATATAATAAAATGCCTGCAATTGGGTGATTTATAATGAACAGAAACTTATTTCTCACATTTCTGGGCTGCAAAGTCCAAGATCAAGGCACTGGCAGATTTAGTCTCTGGTAAAAGCTTGCTCCTCATAAAAGGTGCCATCTAGGTGTCCTCACATGGAGGAAGGGACAGAAGGGCAAAAGGGGCAAACTCTCTTTGAAAGCTTTTTCTGAGAGCATTAATTCACTCATGAAGACACCACCGTTATGACTTAATCACTTTCCCAAAGGCCCCACTTCTTAGTACCTCCACAATGGGGATTATGTTTCACCACAAAGCTTGGCAGGTGAATATGATATGCCAAGTGATAAGTACTATCAAAGGATAGAGGACAGACTATTGGAAGACTGGGAGTACAGGGTGATCCAGGGATTGAGAGATCATAATTTTAAATTGGTTAGTCGGAGTAGGTCTCACTACGTAGAGGATGTTTAGGGGAAGGTTTGAAGAAGAGAGGAACTTGGCTCTAATTCTAAAATCAGATGTATAATCAAACATTTTTTAAATGTGTGAATTATTAATTCTCTAATTATCATTGTCTAATTTTTAATCCATTTTTTAAATCATATCAATTTTTCTTACTCTTTTCTCGAAAAATTCTTTTCATGTAATTGGTGAGAAAAAATTATGAAAAAGAAAAATCAAAAAGAACACTCATTTTAGTGGGCACTCAATAAACTTACTTTTAATAAATATTTCAAGAGGCAAATTAATTTAGCATGTTTTAATTTTAGAGATGACCCTTCACCAACTTAAATATCTCTTTTAAATGTTGCATTTAATACTTATGTCCCTCCAAAATCACAAATATGGCCAATATTTTTTAGCATAACATACAAATATGACTGCCATTCTAAGTTGACCAGCAGACTTGTAGTTCTTGTGGAGCAAGATAACCATAAAATATACATGGTTTTATAGAAAAGTATAATTTTTTAAAGGTGGTAAATAAGATTCTTAGGAATAATTACATGGGTTTTTCAGTATACTTAAATCTCTGTTTGTGCCCCAAAAAGAAAGAATTATACAACCAGACTAATCAAGTAATAAAAAAACTTCAAGAAAAATAGAGAAACAATAAAAGCCACACAAGATTAGAAATGTTCAACAGAGAAAAATGAATCATATAATAAAGCTATAAACTCTTTACCAGTTCTGTAAAATGTTCAAGTTGAATTGTAAAATAAACGTTTAAATATATATTTTAATATCCTCCCCAGTACATTTCAGTATTTCCCTGAACCAATTTTATGTACATGTAATTTATATTTCTGTGTCAAACACCTGCATGTTATAAATATATTAGCACAAAAACCTATTTTGAGAATTTTATTAAATCAGAAGTATGTACTAGTGCGCTTCCATTTAGTTGAAGAAGTTAATATAAGATTTGTTGGCTAGTTATGGTACAAAACTGAGCCAGGAAAAACATTCATTTATTTATATACTGTAGCACCTGAAAATGTCTCATTTACACTGTGCCCAGAACCACAAAATTTATCAAATAAGTTTCCAGACTCTCCCATCCAAGGAAAGCCTACATTTCCAAAGACATTCTAAAATTCAGGTTAACTTAGAAAATAAAGAAAAAAATTAGCACTACATAATTGTATCTAAAAGCAAAAAATAAAAAGAAGAAATTGTGTTTCTTAATGATGAAACAAATCATAAATGTATAGAAGATTTTGTAAAATAATGTATCTTGGACAGAAATTGAAGAAATAATGATCCTAAGAACGTTTTATGCAAAAAATCAGGACCGCGTCTGATAAAGTTGAAAAACCAGTGGGCCCAGGAACAACATTTTATATTATTGCAACAAACACATAGGAAGTCCTAAGATTTTCTATTTTTAAAAGCATTTATGTATAATACTTAGAATCAGTCTGCTCATTTAGCATGAAAAAATTATCTCATCTAAGTGCCCAAATCAAGTTAACCAGCATCCATAAGGATGAAACCTAGCTAAAATTTCATATTCTTGTATTTCAATGGCTCACAGTTGGGGTGAATTTGCCCCCCAGGGGACATTCAGCAATGTTTGAAGACATTTTGGTTATCACACCTTGAGGAAAGAGGTTGTGCTACTAGCATCTAGCAGGTAGAGGTCAGGTATGCTGCTAAACAACATAGAGTTCACAGGACAGCTTTCCAAAATATCAACATTGTGCACTTGTTATGCTCCAGGCACTGCATTAAGCACTTTACATATATATTCCATTTAATCTCCTCAAAACCTTATAGGATAAATGCTGTTATTGTCTTAAAAGAAGTAGGTGCCTTGCCATAGAAGAGCCAAGTACGTTGCCCAATAAAGAGCTAACTACATGTACTCCAACTACTGCCTTCTGCCATAAAGATTTGTCAAAAATGGTAGGAGATTTGATTTCAGATCACAAGCAAGTCCTAGTTTCAAGTCATTGGGCCATTTTGTTTACATTAAATTAGCTATAAAAATATAATAATGCCCCCATTTAACTTAGGTCAGGCCTCTGATAATCTGTAGCCTTGAATTAAAAGTTGGTGTAAAAAAATTTTAAAAGGCTGAAAGGCCTATAATAAAATCCCATAAACTTTATATGACAAGACAAGCAGAGTCATATGTAGACTCCAACAATTAGGTGAATCATATCATGACAATTACATGTAGTCACAATAGCCAGTGAAAAGTAAGAGCTGGTAGACAATTTAGAAAGAGTAGACCAGACTTTGTCTTCTTTTTATTCTATGCAATATGAAAGCATTTGATTTTAATGTGATAATACAATATACATCAACAATGTATCAATTTGTCACAGTTTAGTTCAATATTTGGGATTCCTAGACTGGACAATATAATGAGACCTCCTCTATATGCACACATATAGTCCAGGCTACATGCCTTAGTAAATCAGTACTGATTTACTGATTTACTAAGGCAAATCACCTGAGCCCAGGAGGTTGAAACTGTGGTGAAACCTGATTGTGCTACTACACTTCAGCCTGAGCAACAGAGCAAAACCTTGTATTAAAAAAAAAAAAATTACATACATACACACACATACACATACACACACACACACGATTCATAAAGATAACCTTGAATCAAACAGGATTTGTTTAAGCAAGGGAAGTATTGTGCAAATATTTCATTCTAAATAATAAAACCAAAAGTTTTGGTACTTAAATATTTAAGCTTCAGTTATTTAAAAAATCCTACACACACACACACACACACACACACACACACACACACACACGTATTTATACCCACACACTATATATGTATACATGATCTTTTACAAAACTATGAAAATATTGTAGAAACATTGATGTAATTTTTAAAAATGTAACAATTACCTTTCCATGTTCTTAAGTAATTTAGAACATGACTTTTAAATAACTATGTGTGTATTTTTATGGTAATCTAACTCGAGCTTTTTGAACACTGTAGCATATAAAATAAATATTAACCCTCCTAGCATAATATTAGTTTAGTCTAATTTTTATCATTACTAAAAGGCAAAATACCCTTTATTATATTGTAAATTCAAATAAATTGAAATATAAGACTTGAATTTAGATATATGTTCAAATCATTTAAGGGACCAAGAACTCTGTAACATTCAGACTTTCCAACCAAATAATATGATATTCTAGAATCATGGAAACAAATTGTACTGTCACAGGTTTTAAAATAGAATGACTAGACTGATGGACTGAAGACTTTCTTTTAAATAAGAAAAATAGATAGCTCACAGAATTCCAAGCCAATGCTTATTACTTTTAAGTGGATTCTTTTTTTTCTCTATTTACTTTATTATTGAGATGTGGGGTACAAGTCAGGATCCAGTACATGAGTAGTCTACATTAAGTGGATTATTTATTAGGGAAAATGATTATAATTTACCCAAAAGAAGCAGAAGTGGAAATAACAAAGCATGCAAATCATAGTAACTTTAAAAACTCTGTATTTTGAAATAATGTTAGATTTACAGAAGTGTTATATATAAAGAAGGTACAGTTATCCTTAATCATCCAATCTTAACATTTTACATAGGCATGGTACATTTACCAAAAGTAAGAAAGTAAAATCGGCGCAACACAATATAGTAACCAAAGTTCATATTTCACCCATCTTTCCAGTAATGTTCTTTTTCTGTTCCAGCATCCAAAGCAAGATACCACATTGCACTTAGTCTTGATATCTTCCTAGTCTTCTCAAATCTCTGAGAGTCCCTCAGTCTTTCCTTGTTTTTGATGACTCTGCAACTTTTGAAGAGTACTGCCATGGTATGTGTTTCATAGCATGCTCCACAATGTGAACTTCCCTCATATTTTCTCATGATTATACTAGGGTTAGGAATTTTTAACAAGAATAATATAGAGGTAAAGTGACTTCATCACATCATATTGAAAAGTACAAATCAACATGACTTACTACTGGTAACGGTAACCTTGAACACCTTAATCACTTGTTTTTTTTTGTTGTTGTTTTTTTTTTTTTTTTTGCATACGGATATCCAGTTATCCCAGCACCGCTTGTTAAAAAGACTATCCTTTCTCAACTACACTTTCTTGGCATATGGTTGAAAATCAATTAACCATAAATATAAGGTTTATTTCTGGATTCTCGATTCTACTCCACAGATAGATGTTTTGTAGTTTTCACTGTACAAGTCTCATATTTCTTTTGTTAAATGTATTCCTATTTTATTCTTTTTGATGCTATTATAAATGGAATTATCTTCTTAAATTCATTTTTGGATTACTACTAGGAAATAGAAGTACAGAAGTGAATCTTGCATATTGATCATATATCCTACAACCTTGCTGAACTAGTTTATTTTATTTTATTTTTATTTTTATTTTTTTTGAGTTGGTGTCTCACTCTGTCGCCCAGACTGGAGTGCAGGGGCCGCTCCCGGCCACCGCAGCCTCGCCCTGCTGGGCTTCAGCGATCCTTCCGCCTCAGCCTTCCGAGTAGCCGGAATTACAGGCATGCACTACCACGCCCGGTTGATTTTTTGATTTATTGTAGAGATGAGGTCTCGCTGCCCAGGTGGGTCTCGAACCCGCGGGCTCAGGCAATCCACCCACCTCAGCCTCCCAAAGGCGCGGGATTACAGGCTGAGCCACCGCGCCCGGCTGAACTATTTTATTAGCTCCTATAATTTGTGTGTGTGAGAGTTTCTTAGAATTTTCTATATACAAGACCTTTGAGGTTTGCCAAACCAACTATGGAAGCTCAGAACAATCACAATACAATCCTCTACTTCTGTTTTCACCAGTAGGCTCCTTCAGCCAGCCTTTTCACTGAAGATTCTCAGGAGTGAGACAGATACTAGGTCCTATGTCCCCTAAATTCTGAGAGTCACATGTGAAATTCCCTAATGAGTCTCCGCAGGGCCCCAACACTTGCCTTGAAGGAGAGGCCAAGAACACTCTCCTCTCCATGGAAAAGGTAAAAGAGTAATTATCATAGAGCACTGACATCTCTAGCTCAAGCGTCATGTGCCCAGTTAGAAATCAGCAGCTTCTATTACTAAAAGGAGAATGAATGTGGCGGATCATTAGCAGATTCTGCTAACAATTGCTTTTTAAAAACTTCAAATTTAAAATGAATATGGAAAAAAGAAATTACTAAAAAAGTTTAATATGAAGTGCTACATTAAGAATATCTACTTTTTCTTGAAAGGGGATGGGGGGAGAAAATCCTTTTAAGTTCTGGCATTCTATTGCACAAAAAGGTGACTAGAATTAGTGATAATGTATTGTATACACTGTATTTCAAAATTGTTAAAAGAGTGTATTTTAAATGTTTTTATCACAAAGAAATGGTAAGTATGTGAGGTTATGGATATGTTAAGTAGCCTAATTTTCTCATTTCACAATGCATACATGTATCCAACCATTATATTGTATTCTATAAATATATACATAGTTATTTGTCAATAAAAATTTTTAAACTAGGAATATAATTTTAAAATGAAAAATGGGTTTCTTTACAAATTGAGTTCTAAAAATAATTTAAACTTGCATAAATAATCTTGACAATTAAAAGACTAATCTTGAGTTCACTGAAATCTACTTTTAGTGATCTAGAGAAATAGTGAAAACAACAAAAAATAGATCCTTAAATGAGCCAAGACCCTCAATGAAATGCCTTCAAACTCTAAACAAACATTTTATCAATTAAATTATAAAACAACAACAAAAATAGCATAATTTTCATTTTACCTCACTTTCTTTTATCTGTCTACCTTGAGATACACAGGTAGGAAAATGCCCGGAACAGAAGCCATGAGGGAAAAATCCAACATAGAGTTTCAGTTTTTTCAAAACTTGAATAATCAATTCCTCCAGTGACTATAAAGAAGCAACATACTAAGTACTAGAACATACCACCACTAATATTTATAGAAATAGTGAAAGTTCTAAAAATGGCCAACCAACAGGTTATTTTTGGCTAAGCTACACTGCGTGAGCTTTATTCTATGCAGGCTTAACATATGTTAGATATGTTCCAGAAAAACAAATCAGTTCAACATGAACTAATATTCAGGCAGTAAACTCAAATCAGTTAATGCTAACCTCTGACTTCCCTGACAAGAACTCTCTTGCTTAATAAATGAGTTTAAATTATTACAGAATTAGTGATTATGGTAAACCCCAGTCACTGTTTTCAAAGCTAATTCAAAGAAAAAAAAGCGAATGCCAGATGTCCTCTGATGATGCATGGCAGCTTAATAAGTTGAGAATTCTAAGCAAATCAAACAATTTTATCCTTGGGAAACCTAATTGAAAAGGGATACCAGCATTAATAAAAGTACAGTCATTTGAACATGTCGTGAGAACAGTGGTTTCCCAAAACTAGCATGAAAGAATCCAGTATATGAATCTCCCTGTTCAAATTGGACTTTCAGCAAGCATTTTGGGATATTTATAAATTTACCTGTGGAAAAGAATTTGCAGTATTTGGAGGTCTGGCATGGTTACTGCCTTTTATTAAGCTTAACTAGAACCCATTTTCACAATTTGGATCTTAGAGAAAGTGTATTTTTAGACTATCACATATACTTATATACAAAATGAAAGTCTTTCTACCAATTATTCTTTATAATAAAGTTTCAGCTGATAGACACAAGTGACTAAATACCTACATTTTCATGTTTGTTAGTTTTATATCAACAGACATATTTAAGTACTCCGACTAATTAAACCACCTTTCTACTTTGAACACCTCATTTTTAATATTCTCTATTTATTTGACCATTTCCTACTGCAAGTTTAATACTACATTTTAAATAAAGTCTACTTTTATGAGAACTACTTTGAGCAAATATTATTTTCATGTAAAAGAGGAGCACATTAAGCCATGTGAAAAGGGATGTAGTAAGAATATTTAACCAAGTTTGGAAGTCCGGCAGTAGCTCTGACCAAAATAAGCTGTTCTAACAGAGGGCAGTTAAATACCCCATAGACTGAAGAATATTTTTAAAGTCAAAATTCAGTATCCAAAGGAAAAAAATCATAAAACTATGTCAAATTTAATATGTGGAAACATTTATAACTCTAGCATCAGAAAGAATAACTTGGAATAATATGTTGAATGTTCAAATTTGTAACAGACAATTATACATACTATTTTAGGTAACTCAAAAGTTCTTATTTAACAAACATTTCTAACAGAGTAATAAGATTATTTTTAATTCTTATAAACAAAGAGAAACAAGCACAGGACTAAAATAGATAAATTCATTAAGACCAAAGATCTGAAAAAAGTTATATACTCTCTAAATCATGGTACACAAATAGAAAACATCTCAAAAAAGTCAAGTCATTAAGATGCTTACTTAATTACTGTCCAATGCAGGTCTAACAGGCAGACAAATACCTTACAGCTCAAAAAGACCTTACAGTTTACAGTTTATGCCAGTTATCAAGCTATTGTCTCTTAGCTCTGCACCCAGATTTCTATATTCCAGATTCTGATGCCAGGGCTTGGAAGTTGTAGACTCCATTTCTGGCTTGCCAGCTGGCTCCATATTGTGCTCTGCCAAAAAGGAATCTAAAAAGGGGAAGAATCGATTTGCTCCTTCTGCTTCCTGTTTGCTTTCTGCAGCCTTCCCTGTATGTGTGTCATTTTTCTTAGCAAAACCTGATAACACTTCTTTATACGGTAGAAGCAGGGCCCTTCCTTAGCATAAGCTGAATCTAATTTGAAATTTTTTCAATACTTGACAAAGCTCATCATTTCCTCTTGCACTAGATATACCAGCACCAACATGGAAGAACCCCCACTTCAGAGGTCAGGGCTTCAGGTCTGTGGGTTCCTCTTCTAAGTATCTAAGTTTTAGTAATTTTACTATCTTATTTTTGTTCCGCCTGCCCTAGTGGTGGTAGCTGGGATGCCTTAGTATTTTCCTGTATCCTTTCATTTATTTACTAATTTTTTGACCAGTTCACAATTCTTAATGTCAAATGCTCTGCGTAAATAACTAATATGGTTTCTGTCCCCTGACTATACACTAACTGATCACCCATCCATTAATTCTCAAGGTGCTATCAAAATCACCAAGGGCTTCAGAGGTACAATTTGAACATGAATATCTAATAATTATAATTTTCTATTTGCAAAATGAAAAAAACATTTTCATAAAACAAATCTTAACCAAATATTCTTTATTGATATTATTTTAGTTGACAAATTATAATATACATTTGTGAGATATAATGTGATGTCTCATACATGTATATAAATGTGAAATAATTAAATCAAGCTAATTAGCATATCTACCTAACTTACTTATACTTTTTGTAGGGAGACATATGAAATTTACTCTTAGTTATTTTGAAATATACATCATTAACTATAGTTGCCCTGCTGTGCAATAGTTCTAAAAATTTGTTCCGACTGTCCAAAACTTTGTACCCTTCAACCAACTCCCCATTGTCTTCCTCTCCACCTACCTCCAGTCTCTGTAAACATCATTCTACTCATTTAACTTTTTTAGATTCCACATATAAGTGAGATCATGCATATTTGTCTTTCCATGCCTAGCCTATTTCACTTAGCATAATGTTACATAATGTTACAATGTTACATCATGCCCATTGTTACAAATGACAAAATTTCCTTCCTTTTTAAGGTTGAATAGTACTCCATTACATATATGTACTACATTTTCTTTGTCCATTCATCTCTTGATGGACACAAATTAATTGCACATCTGGGCTATTGTGAATAAGCTGCAATAAACATGAAAATGCAGTTATCTCTTTGACATATTGACTTCATTTCCTTTGGCTATATACTAAGAAGTGGGATTGCTAAATAATATGGTAATTCTACTTTTAGTTTTTTCTGGGACCTCTACAAAATTTTCCA
Source organism: Cephalopachus bancanus (assembly GCA_027257055.1). Lineage (NCBI taxonomy): Eukaryota > Metazoa > Chordata > Mammalia > Primates > Tarsiidae > Cephalopachus > Cephalopachus bancanus. Next base: position 5,028,056 of record JAPVLO010000024.1, on the reverse strand, counting down.
TAATGGCTGTACTAATTTACATTTCCACCAACAATATTCAAAATTACCCTTTTCTTTGTATCCCTGACAATACTAGCTATTTTTACCTTTTTGATAAAATAATTCTAACAGGTATGAGGTGACATTTCATTGTGGTCTTAATTTGCATTTCCCTAATGATTAGTGGTACTGAGTATTTTTTCATGCACTGTTTGTCCATTGGTATGCTGTATTTGAGAAATATCTGTTCGGATCCTTTGCCCATTTTGAGTTCACTATATATTTTGGGTATTAACCTCTTTATCAGATATATGGTTTGCCAATATTTTTGCCCATTCTATGTGTTGACTCTCCACTTTGTTAATCAATTCCTCTGTTGTACAAAAGCTTTTTACTTTTATGCCATCCTATTTGTCTATTTTTGCTTCTGTTGTCTGTGCTTTCAGGGTCATATGCAAAAATCATTGTTCAGACAAATGTTGTGGCTTTTCTCCTAAGTTTTTGCCTAGCAGTTTTAGAGTTTTAGGTCTCAATCCATTTTGAGTTGATTTTTGTAGATGGTGTGAGATAAGGCTCCGTTTTCATTCTTCTGCATGTAAGTAACCAGTTTTTCAATATTATTTATTGAAAAGACCATCCTCTCCTAATTGTGTGCTCTTGGTACCTGTTGAGAATCAATTGACTATAAGTGCATGGGTTCATTTCTGGGCTTTTAATCGTGTTTCACTAGTCAATGTGTCTGTTTTTAGCCAGTACCGTGGCTAAATTGGTTAATAATATATTTTGAATACCGGGAGTGTGATGCCTCCAGGTTTGTTCCTTTTCATCAAGATTGTTTTGGCTATTCAGTTAACCAAATATTATTGGTCCCAAGGGATACACAGAAGAGAGAGAGAGAGAGAGAGAGAGAGAGAGAGAGAGAGAGAGAGAGAGAGAGATTCTCAACCAAAGAAGAATTAAGATGATAGGGCCTGAGATGGGGACTTAAATTAATAAGAGATTTAAAAACACCAGCCGGGCTCGGTGGCTCAGCCTGTAATCCCACGCCTTTGGGAGGCTGAGGTGAATGGATTGCCAGAGCCCGCGGGTTCGAGACCCGCCTGGGCAGCGAGACCTCATCTCTACAATAAATCAAAAAATCAGCCAGGCATGGTAGCGCATGCCTGTAATTCCGACTACTTGGAAGGCTAAGGCAGAAGGATCACGGGAGCCCAGCAGGTCGAGGCTGCGGTGGCCGGGAGTGGCCACTGCACTCCAGTCTGGGCGACAGAGTGAGACTCCAACTCAAAAAAAAAAAAAAAAACCACCAATGTAAGTTCAACCCCTTCATAATAAAAATAAAGAATCTAAGATCCATTAGACCTATAAGGTTCTTGAGAAAAGGAAAAGTTTTGCCTGCCCAAAATAAAAACTTGTGCAAATGAGATAAGCTAAAAGTGTACCCAAGATCAAAAAACGAGTTAGTGACAGAACTAAGCCAATGATATTATCTCTCAGTTGGAGGGCTTGTCCTGCCTATCCCACTTTTATGGAAGGGTCCATTATCACTAGGCTGAAGTCCCAGAAAAATACTAGTGAAGACTGAGTTCCCCAAGAAGCAGATTCTGTACTGGAAAGTAGTGTACAAATGTATGAATACTGAATGCTGTTACAATCAGCTTTTGGCAGAGAGGAGGGAAAGAAGCAGGATTAAGCAAAGGAAGAGGCTGAACTGTTACATAGTACCAAAAGAAACCCCAGTTGACTCTACAGGGAGTTCTGAAGATAGGATGATCCTTTAGAGTTATGCTGAGTTGAAGCAAAAAGACTGAGTCTTTAGACATCCTTGTCAACAGGTCATTGGATCTGAAAAAACCCAGAAAGGAGGTATGGCCTTAAATAAACTGGCTCCATTAAGCTTAAGCAATCCAATAGAGGGGAGAGGATGAAGGGAAGTACGTTAAAGGGTAAAAACACAGAAAGAATACATTCAATGTTTAATAGCAGAGTAGGGTGACTATAACTAAACCAAGAATGTATTATACTCAGGTGGTGGATGCCCTAAATACCCTGACTTGATCACTACCTATTATAAACATGTAACAAAATTTTGCATGTACCTCTTAAATGTATACAAATATTTTAAATGTTAGCAATTTGGTTTCATTAAAAACTTTTTGCTTTTATGTCTTTTTATGTGAAATACAGAAGGAAAACAATTCCATTTAAATGGAGGTTATTAGTTGACAGTAGTTAATCAAAGATTTGCTGCACTCAAGTAAAAAGAAGCCACAAGGTGGAGCATAGAGGGAATAGAGGGTTGTTCTTTCTTTAACATTCTGTGATTTCAGAGCACCAATTACCCTACCTAACTGGAGAGACAGGAAAGATCATAGTTAGTAGCCTGTCTCCAAAATCCCGTGCCTATTGTATGAAAAGGTTATCTCTGTGTTTGGACCAACCAACATACTCAGAATGAGTCTTAAAGGGAAGGAAAATCAGACATCGGTCTGTGGAATCCCAGAGGAAAAAAACAGACCTCTGTAAATACTAAATTCTAAGGTTTACACTGGGTCCAGAGAGGTGCGAAACATCAGTGATCGGGAATTAGGTCTAGGCTGAAGCGGACCACAATCCTAGACAATATATAGCACCCACAGTTAACATGAGGAGAGTACCAAAATATTTGCCATTTAAAGGTTTAACATATAGCTCATGAAATAAGATAGAAATGCAAACAGTATCATACAAGTTTTGTTGTTATCCTGTTGTAAGGAAGATGTGGTAGATTACGCATCCTCTTTGTCGGGGTGCAAGCAGTCTCCAATCCCGCTCCGGAGTTGCAGAGCCAGCGTGGGAAACTCTCCTAAAACCTTTACATCGCTCCTGGGCCCTTGAAGGCCTACCCGCGTAGGTTAGCCCCGAGCCATCAAAACGTTCATCGTATCTTTGAATGCGGTCACAGACATAAGGATGACAGCCGCGCCCTCCACGTGTCACCTTAAACCACACACACCACCCCGTCAGGCGCATGCGCACTCCGAGAACTCGGGGCCCAATTTAGGGTACTGAGCAAGCGCAGTTCCGTGAACCACGCCCTCCCCTGAAAGGAGCTGGCGCGCTTAGGAGTAGATGAAATGCTTGTGTTGTTATCTTTAACAGCTTTTACCTTTAACAACTTTGTTCAGACTCTCACGCAGGTCCTTATTCTTGCTGTAAGTCAGTTTACCTGAAGTAAAAATTGATGTTTGGCGTTAAAATTTCCTCCTTCCCTTAAATTACTATTTTGCGCTTTGAGGCGGGGCGAGACGTTCCGGCAACCAGTCCTGACAGATATGGGGAGAAAATGGCATATTGCAGAGAATATTTACAGTCTACCAACTCAGTCACATAAAACAACACTTAAAAATAAAATACTCCGTTCTTCCATACGATATGCTTCAAAAGACATAGACTTTGTATTTGTCCACGCCAAGGAGAATAGTGCTTCTATCTACTAACAAGGACCTGTACCAAGAAGCTGCGCACGCGCGAGCCGTCCGGCCGCCGTGAAGCGCTCGAGAGGCCTGAATACTGATCTGCCTCGCGCTTTCCGGCAGTCGTGAAGGAGGCTTCTAGGCTCGATTGAGGCCGCCATGGGGAAGGTGAATGTAGCCAAATTGCGTTACATGAGCCGCGATGACTTCAGGGTCCTGACCGCGGTAAGAACCCCACAGTCCTTCTCCTCTTTACCTTCCCACTGTGCGTCCTCGTCCTGTTCCTCCAGGTTCGCTGGGAGCTAAGCGGACGTTCTGAGCTGTGGGGTGTGGTAGAGGCTGGGCATGGAGAAAAGAGCACCGGAGAGTCGGATTTTTAAAAAACTTTTGTTCAGGATCCTACCTTCCCCCAGACCGGGTAAAGGCCCCGTCTTCTGATCATTTTCTTCCTTTCTACTCCCATTCACTTTGCGCTTCAGAGACACGCTTGCATCTCTGTGGCCTGGGAAACTTCTCTGACCCTGGGCTTCGACCAGCTGTGAAGAAGTTCCCCCTTGAAAAGTGAAAGCCATTGAGCTCCCCCCCAAGAGTCGCGTGGCAGTTCTGATTAAATCAACACGTTTGTCGAGTTCTTAGTAGCAATATTAGGGGACTCGGCGGGGTACAAAAAAGACCAAAGAGGAGACAGACACAGATCAAGTTAACGAATTAAATAAGCAGGATAGTAGATAAGTGCTATGAAGATGTTAAAGAATAACAGAGTAGATAGTATGCATCTGGTGGGAAGAGGGGGCGCGAATGCTGTCTTTGAATTGTGTAGACAAGGAAGACCGCCTGACGACTTCTACCTGTTTACTGTTGGTCTTTTTTATTTTTTAAGTTCTTGATCCTTGGGAGGCAGTGAATAAATACTCTAAATATTCTTTAAATGAAAGAGTGAACGTGGGGATAATAGGAGCTGTATGAGAAGAAACCAGCCCGGTGAAGTCCTTGGAAAGAGTGGGAGATGAGAAAACAATAATAAGTGCAAAGGCCCTGAGGCCTTAGTTGAAGAAAGGAAAGGCTTATGTAAAACTGAAGCATAGTGAGTCAGAGACTAATTAATGGTTGGAGATGTAGCTGGAGAGGATGAGAGCCAGATCATGTACTACAGAGTCTTACAGGATTGGTAAAGAATGTGATAGGAGCCACTAAATGTTTTCAAATGGGGAGTGACAAAATCAGATCTTATGGCACAAAAATCAATACATACATGTAGGCATTTGCAGAATAAAGCAATTCATGTATTTAGGAGCCATTATTTTTTGGTAAAAAGCAAACCCGATGGTAAGGACTACCTGTAGGGTATCTTAGAAGTATTTTCCAGCCTTTGCCTGAACTCTACATGCCATCCCATATAGCTACCACTGTACTAGCTGTTTCCTGTGGCCAGTGCTTTCTTACATTATGTGCCATTTCCAAACTTTTTTCTTTTTCTAATCTCATTCTGTCTGCTTTCTCTGTATGCTCACATGTCGAAGTCAGTCCCAAGTCTTGCTTCTTCCTTGGAACCGATCCCTCGGTTAGAAGTATTTTTGTTCAGAGGTAACCCTGGCTACCTCTTTTTTTTTTTTTTTTTTAAGTACTTATCACTTCTAATAAAGTTAGATACATGCATTTTTTTATTTCCATAATTGGATAATAAATTATCCAGGGGTAGAGTATGTATATATTTTTAATTCTCCATAGTGCCCAGTACAATGCCTACATAGAGTACTTTCTCATTAAATACCTGCATAATAAATATCTGGAACTTCGGTATTGAAAGACAAATGTTTCAATGTCAGCATATATTTTAGAATCTACCACATGTAATTAACTATGTCAGGCACTCACAGTTCCTACCCTCAAAGTGGAGAGACTATGAATATCAATTGTCAGATTTCAAATCATAATTAAAAATATGTTCAAAAAAGGAGATAATTATGTCTCAGAATTAGTTGGAAATGCATGGTCAGGAAAGTTTCAAGGAGAAGTTAATTTCTTAGCAAGGTTTTGATAGACAAAACTTTGTATTGATTATGATTATATAATATCTTTTAAATTTCAGGTTGAAATGGGCATGAAGAACCATGAAATAGTTCCCTGCAGCTTAATTGCTTCTATAGCCAGCCTTAAACATGGTGGCTGTAATAAAGTTTTAAGAGAATTAGTGAAACATAAACTCATAGCTTGGGAGCGTTCCAAAAGTAAGTATTTTGGGGTACTATTTGGATTTTTCAGGTGATTGGTTTCCCCCAGAGCAGATGTTCAAAAGGCAAGGTGTAGAAGTTTTCAGACTATTTAAAGCACTAGACGAAGAACAGATAGCATACGTTTGCCATATCCTATTGATCAAAACAATCACAGGATACACCCAGAACAAAGGAGGTGGAGAAAAGGTGTAGCAGGGTTGCCCTGCATAAGAGTGAGTGGCATAGGGATGTTGTTGCAAGCATGTTTGGATATATAGTCTGCTACAGAACTTTAGAACATTACTTCTCAAACCACCTGTGGCGAGGGATGAATTTGTTTAGCCTATCACAGAACCTTTTATAACATATAATAAAAAGTAACTACTAGAAAAATTACATGAATAACAGATACACAAAACAGGCATAAATTCTTAATATAAAAACTGAAATTGAACTTAAATACTTCCTTTTAGTTGCTGTATTTATTTTGCCACAGGTAGTTGTAGGCTGGTATCAGACTGTGGGTCACACTTTGAGTAACACTACATTTCTGGAGAAGAGATGCAAATTATAGGAAGAAATTGAAAATGTGTAAGCCTGGGTAGTTTTACCAACTAAGATTTTCCCATCTTTAAATTGTTTTTATAACTTGAACTGCTGAGACTTGGTTTTACAGTGTAACTGAAATATGGTCTTTCTCATTTGATTTTTGTCTAGCTGTGCAGGGCTACCGGTTGACAAATGCAGGCTATGATTACCTAGCTTTGAAAACCCTTTCTTCTAGACAAGTAGTTGAGTCTGTTGGAAACCAGATGGGTGTTGGCAAAGAATCAGGTAAGTGCTGATAATACTGTGGAAAGCACTTTGTTTGCTGTAGTGTGTATTTTCCCTTGAGAAAACATTCCTCCTTTAATTTTTCCCTTATTTCTAACTAAACAATAAATTGGAAAAATGGTTGGAAGCAAATTATAAATGTACCCTTAGTTTAATTATTGTTTTGTTCATTGTCTATCACTGTAAATCAGTTATACCAAGAATTTTCCTCTAATACCTGAAATATTTGGCAAATATTTTATTCGCTCTATTTTAGTTCTGATAAATTATACATTTTAACAGTTAAAAATATGTACTCAGGGAAGTACTAGACGGTAGTGAACATCTAAAAATTGCAGACACATTTTTCCATCACAGCAATGTGATTAGCAAAGCAAAGTACATATATGTAAAACCTGGGGAAAAAGCATTATATAAAAGCTTTGAACAAATACTTGTGTATTTGTTTGTTTTTTATATAGAAGACAGGTAGAAATAAAGAACAGAGAATGATTTTCTTTATACCATGCCATATACTGCTTTTTATCCTGTGTAATTTATCCTGTATAGTTACATTGTTTGCCTAAGCTTAGGAAGCAAAATTAAACTTTGGAAGTAAAATAATTATTGGGAAACCTACTCCAAAGAAGACTGCTGTGGTCCTTTATATGTTTTTTATATCTTCTGTATTTATATCCAGTTGTGGTGTATATTTAAGAGGTAAAGCAAGAATACTAAATACAGTACAACTTATGTGTGTATTTGTAGAAAATGTTTAAACAGAAGTAAGAAACACCCCCTTTGGGGGGTAGACTCCCTGTTAATTATTTTTACATCCAATCTTAATTTCACTTTGATTATAAATTCATGAAATGACTTACAAATACTCTATAGTGAAACAAAAACTTAACTTAAACAGTAATTTTTTTTATTTGTAAGCGGTTAATTACCTGGTAAAATGATAAATAGTGCAAAAGGGTACGATAAAAACTAAGCCTTAGTTGTAACCCAGGTCTTAATCTCCGCTTATCACATCCCAAAGCTAACACTCTAATGAGTTCTTACATATCCTTCTAGAAAGTTTCCATGGAAATACAGCTATATTTACATGTTCTAAGATTTGTGTATATCATTCACATATCTTTTTAATCACAGGTGAAAGCAAACTACTCACTATTCTACAACTACTTTTGTCCACTTGATGCATCCCTGTTACCATTACCATTTCTTACCAGCAGATATGTCTCATAGTTGCAGAGTATTGCATTATGTGGGTGCTTCATAATTGACTTTTATCAGCTCCCAGTAATTAATGGTCATTTAAGCTACTTGTAGTCTTTTTTTCTTTTTTAGTAGAGACACAAGAATACCTTTGTACAAATGTCTGTGTGCATATAAGCACATAAATTTGTAAATACATTCTTATTGGAGTATTTGTTTGGTAGAGCTGCTGTTGCTAAATAACACAGACTTGGTGACTTAAAGAACAAAAATTTATTTTCTCACAGTTATGAAGGCTAAAAGTCCAAGATCAAGTTATAATTTCTCCTAAGGCCTCTTCAGCTTGTAGGTATCTACCTGCTTACTGTGTCCTCACATGGCCTTTCCTCTGTGTCCCTGATGTCTCTTCCTCTTCTGATAAGGACATTAGTCCTACTGGTTTAGGGCCCTGCCCTTATGACCTCATTTATCCTTAATTATCTTATAGAGGCCCTGTTGCCAAACAGTTACATCAGGGGTTAGAGACTCAACATAGGACTTAGGGAGGGACAGTTTATTGGATAGCAAGGAAAAAGGTGTGTACTTTAAAATTCTGAGGTTATCCAATTTCTCTCCAAAAAGCTTGCCCTAGTTTATAGTCCTGTCAACAATTTGTGGCAGCCTATTTTTTAATAGAAATATAATAATTAAAATTTTCTTCTGAATAATTAGAACATGTTCTAAATGGCAGTATTATATATCACAACTTGTTTTGATAGTTGACAGACTATTTATTAGAAGATCTCCCGGCCGGGCTCAGTGACTCAGCCTGTCATCCCAGCATTTTGGGAGGCCGAGGTGAGAAGATTGCCTGAGCCCACGGGTTCGAGACCCACTCAAGCAACTTGGTGAGACCTTGTCTCTACAGTAAATCAAAAAATTAGCCAGGCTTGGTAGCCTGTAGTTCCGGCTACTTGGAAAGCTGAGGCGGAAGGATCACTTGAGCCCAGCAGGTCGAGGTTGTGGTGGCTGGGAGCATGCCACTGCCATCCAGCCTGGGTGACAGAGTGAGACTCTTACTCAAAAAAAAAAAAAAAAAAAATCTTCCTTCTAACAACTGAGTATTATTCATTGAAAGACTTGAAGAATTGACCTTCATGTTGTTGAAAAGGAAGAGATTAAACCACTTCTCTCACATATAGGGCATTAAGGAACAATTAGATGTTTTCCAACTAATTTGAAAGGTTGTTTTGACATGTGATAGATGCAGGCACTGAGCACCTTTAGAAGCAATAACCTTTGACACATTGCATTTTTGCTGTCTTTTTTAGTAGCTACTAATACATGTTGACTTGTCATTTTGGATTGTAATTAAGGCAAAATGGTGAAGGCCTGGAATATGAAGAGTTTTGACAGATGATAAGTATTTCTAGTTATACAGATTGAGCATCACGAATCCAAAATCCAAAACGCTCCAAAATTTGAAACTTTTGAGCATTGCATGATAGACAGCATAAATGATAAATTTCACACCTGCCCTCATGTACCCAAACTTTGATTCATACAAAAAATTATTTAAAATATTGTATAAAATTACCATCAGGCTATGTATATGCCGTGTATATGAAACATATATAAATTTTGTGTTTAAACATGGGGGTCCCATCCCCAAGATATCTCATTATGTATATGCAAATACTTCCAAATCCAAAATATTTCTGGTGCCAATAATTTTACATAAGGTATACTCAATCTGTATTATGAAAGATAATATATTTGATACAAATAAATTAGGCAGAGTTAGAATTGCTTTAACTTATTGGAATAAAGGTATAATAATATCCTTTTGAAATCTTGGCTCTAGATATTTACATTGTTGCAAATGAAGAAGGACAGCAATTTGCATTAAAGCTTCATAGACTAGGAAGAACCTCCTTTCGAAATCTGAAAAACAAGCGTGATTACCATAAACACCGGCATAATGTGTCTTGGCTTTATTTATCTCGTCTATCTGCCATGAAGGAATTTGCCTATATGAAGGTATTATGAAAATAATTTTGTGTTTTTTTTAGCCACACAATACATGTATCTCAGGGGCCTTAATAACAAGAATCAGTCTGTTGTCCCTAGAGTCTAACCTCAGACTCAGTTCCTACAGGCAATCACTTTTAACTCTGTTGATTATTTGTGTGTTTGTTTAGTGATACTCTTCTAAGTGAAGGTATTTTTAATTGTTATTAAGGCATAATGGCAGTATATGTTCTATAATATTAACAAGATGGAATAGCCAAAAATAATTAATAATATAGTTATCTCACAAATGTGTTTGTGTGGATGTATGTCCATCTATTCAATGTATATACCTATGGATGTGTCTATTTTTAATTGAAAACACCATCTGTAGAAACTTAGTATCTCAGATAAGTTGACTAGTATCTTTCTTTCACATGATGGAGCAAATGTCAGTTTACAAATTTTTATGTATATTAAAAATGGTAAAAACTTTTTGTTTTTTACCTTTCACCTTTAAAATTAAATTCAACATAAATCTGTTAAATATCGTTAAGAATACCCAGATTAAATGTATTCCTTGTTAGCTAAAACACAAAGTAACATTGTATTTTTATTATTCTGGTCATAATTTATCTTTGTTTTTTAAAAAGTTGAATTATTGAAAATTGTTTCAGTATGTGAACGGTTGTTTCTTAGAAGTTCAATTTGTTGTTCTTTGAGTAGATTATTTTAATCTATATGCTTAAATTTTTAGTACTCATGGGAAAATTTTTAGAACAATGTAAATAAGTGATACTGCTATCGTACACTTTATATATTTCTAGTCTTATGCTAATAGCTTGAATTATGTGATAGTCAATCAGTAAGTATACAGCTTGACAGGAATCACACATTTTCCCAAAACCATATTATGTGTTCTCCATGGTATTTATGTTGAAGGTAGAGGAGGGTAGCCTGGTTACATATACTTCACTCCTTAGATACATTTGTTATTTTCCTAAGAGAGAAAGAATAAAATAAAGATTAAGCAATAGTGTAAGGGTTAGGCTACAGCACAAGTTCTAGATGAATATTGACAATCTTTAATTGTCAGTTGTGCTCTTGAACTGCTACAGCATGTTCAGAATGTCTGCACTGGGGGAAAAACCTCTTTAAAAACAAATGAAACAAAATTTCTGAGAAGTGAGGAGTCATTCACTTCCTGTCCACAGAAGGTAAAAGGTAGAGTAGACAACCTTTTAAAATTAAGTACTGCAGTATTATGGGGTGAAGGAGTGGATACCAAAGAAATAATCAGTATGATCTATGTCTTAAAGTTGGGAAGATAACACAGACACACATGAAACAAAGAAGAGTTTAAAAAATATGCGTTTTGAGTTTTGAGAAACTTCAGAGTAATTTATAAAGGAGGTTTCATGCAATGAGTAGGAGTTGAGTAGAGATGTAGAACTTGGAAATTATTTGACTCCAAGAAGAATGCAGTGCATTTGGCAGAGATGCCAGTATGGGTAAAGACATGAATGGATGAGCCCTGTACGTTTAGGTGACACTGAGGAGAGTGTGCTGACGGCACTTCTGGGTGCTTATTGGAGAGAGTATTGAGAGAACTAGGGCTGCACAAGTGGGTTAAAGAGCATTTTAAAACTAGGAAAGTCTGGGCTCGGTGGACTCCTGGACTCAGGCAATCCTCTTTCTTCGGCCTCCCAAAGTGGCAGGATTACAGGCATGAGCCACCATGCCGGGCCTTCAATGTGTTACTTTTAAATAGAAAATAAGCTGGGCTCGGTGGCTCAGCCTGTAATCCTGCGCCTTTGGGAGGCTGAGGTGAGTGGATTGCCTGAGCCCGCGGGTTCGAGACCCGCCTGGGCAGCGAGACCTCATCTCTACAATAAATCAAAAAATCAGCCAGGCGTAATAGTGCATGCCTGTAATTCTGGCTACTTGGAAGGCTGAGGTGGAAGGATCACCAGAGCCCAGCAGTTCGAGGCTGCAGTGGCCACCGGCCACTGCACTCCAGTCTGGGCGACAGAGTGAGACTCCAACTCAAAAATAAATAAATAAATAAAATAAAAAATTAAATAGAAAATAAGCCAGGCTCGGTGGCTCAGCCTGTAATCCCAGCGCTTTGGGAGGCCGAGGCGAGTGGATTGCCTGACCCCATGGTTTCGAGACCCGCCCAGGAAAACTTGTCGAGACCTCGTCTCTACAGTAAATCAAAAATTAGCCGGGTGTGGTAGCACGCGCCTGTAGTTCTGGCTACTTGGAAAGCTGAGGCGGAAGGATCACTGGAGCCCAGCAGGTCGAGGCTGCGGTGGCCAGGAGCGTGCCACTGCATTCCAGTCTGGATGACAGAGTGAGACTCCATTTAAAAAAAAAAAGCAATGAGGAAAGGTTGTTCGGATCAAAAGGAATATTTACAGCCATTGTAGATTTTTTTTAATTATGTGTTGGCATGAGCATCTTAGTCTGATATTGGTACACAGAATAGGTTAGGTAGGTAGCAAGACATGGAACGCTGGTTGAGTAATCAGGCACAAATGACAGAGGCAAACATAGAAATGCTAGCATTCCAGATGGCAGGGGCATAAATCTAAGGTATTTTAAAGGCAGTAATAACAGAACTTTGTAAACAAAATAGGAGAAGTTAATGCATAGGGGAAAAGATGTGTAGATGATCTAAATATTTGACTCAGACTACAACAGTGTATATGTTCGTCACATAATATATTTGTATTGCATATTATGGTCTGGAGAAAAGGTCAGTGCTCTAAATGTCTGATCTGGTGGAATGCCATATTTCCTAATATGCCAGAAGACAGTATTGTCTAAGTCACAATTTGCTTTCATTTGAATATTTTGAGCACATTTCAACAAATAACAGAGACTTACATCATAAGAGAGGAAATAGCCCAAGAAACCATGAACTTCTTGAGGACAGACCCTTCTTAATACTCATTTTTGTAGCCCGAACACGGTGCTTAATAAATGTTCATTTTTAGTGGAAAGGTGAATTCACACAAACCAGTTTTAAATTATTTGTTGTACAGTTATTCTATGCATTGAATAAAAAAGCCATGAATAAATAACTATTTGGTAACTAATTTTATAAAGCCTTGTTGTGTATTTTTCTTCCGATTGTGAGAATGTACATTTTTTTTATTGTTCTTTAAAATGTAATGACCACTGGGCTCAGTGGCTCAGCCTGTAATCCCACCACCTTGGGAAGCTGAGGTGAGTGGATTGCCTGAGCCTGTGGGTTCGAGACCCACCTGGGCAACTTGGCGAGACCTCATCTCTACAGTAAATCAAAAATTAGCCAGGCATGGTAGTGCGCGCCTATAGTTCCAGCTACTTGAAAGGCTGAGACAGAAGGATTGCTAGAGCCCAGCAGGTCAAGGCTGCAATGGCCAGGAGCGGCCACTGCACTCCAGTCTCGGTGACAGAGTGAGACTCTAACTCAAAAAAAAAAAAAGGTAATGGCCACTTCATTAGCTTATACCTGTTTTGCATGTTTTAGGCATTGTATGAGAGGAAATTTCCAGTTCCAAAGCCAGTTGATTACAATCGCCATGCAGTGGTCATGGAACTTGTAAATGGTTATCCACTGTAAGTATTCATTTTTCTTTGAAGTCATGGAGTCCAATAAATGAATTTAAAGTTCATGTTTTTTAGTAAGCTTTTTTTAATTAATGAAATACTGTTTCTGGGAGGTTAGAAAATGACACAAAGGAATAGACTCAAAGACAAATTGAAAACTCAGTTTCATTCTTACTATGTGGACTTTAATCTTTGTTATTCATTCATTCAGTATTTCTTGAGTCTTATTAAATGCCAGGCACTTTTAAGCTGAACAGTGAATAAAACAAAGTTCCTGCCCTCATAGAACTTATTCTGATAGAAGGAGACATGCAATAAAAAACTGAAGAAGGAAATATATATCAGGTGATAGGAGTGCTATGGATAAAAATAAAGTAGGGTATGGGATAGGAAGTACTAAGAGACAGTAGAAAACTGCTATATCAAATTTTAACTGAAATGGGAAGCCATTGGAGTAAGAGAGCAAAGATCAGATCACTCTGCTGTATTAAGAATAGACTTAAGGGAGAAAAAGACAGAATTAGGAATTCAAATTAAGAGGCTGTTGCAATAATCTAGGAAAGAGATGGTAGTAGCTCTGATCACAGTGATAGTCATGGAGATGATGAAAGTGGTCAGATTCTGAATGTGTTTTTCGAGTTGAACTAACATTGATTTGTTTGGGATAGGATATAGATGTGAAAGAAGGGGGAGTCAGTGATGACAGCAAGGTTTTTGGCCTGAATAACAAATTGATTGGCGGGATAAAATTGCTGTTTTCAAAAACTAGAAAGCTACAGGAAGAGCAGTTTGGAGTTGGAGGGTAGAACAGTATCAGAGACTCAATTTGGGGCATGATAAGTTTGAGATGCCTGGGAGTTCAAGAAGTCTAGATTGAAATCCAGTATGTATATGGTATTTAGAACCATGACCCTAGATGATCGCCAAGAGCAAGTCTAAATAAGAGAAAATACGTCATAGGATTGACTTTTGAGGAACTACAAAATATAGTGGTAAGGAAAAAGATGAAAGCTCAACAGAAAAGACTAAGAGTGTGATCTGTGAGGAAAGAGAAATGCCTGCACAATATGATGTTTCAAGAGCTAAATGAAGAAAATGTTTCAAGGAGGGCAAAGAGGACATCTGATACACCAGCTAAAAGGAAGACCAAGATTGACCTTTGGATTTAGTAGCATGGAAGTCATTGGTCTCAATAAGTGCTATTTTTTGGAATAAAGTAGATAATAGCCTGTTTGAATTGGGTTTATTAGAGAGCAGGAGGAAAGAAATTGGAAAAAGCACATGTAGAAGAGTTTGGCTATAAATCAAAGAAATAAGGTTGTGGAAAGGAGCAGGGTGTGGCTTTTTAGTTTTGTTATAGGTGGAGGACGTTGTGTTTGTATGCTGATAGAAATGAGAAAGCTGCTGGGGAGAATGGCATGAAATAATATATATGCATGCACACATACATGCTTTGGTTAAAACCATGGATCAGTTTAAATAGCTTATTTTCTTACTTAAAACACTTTCAGATGTCAGATACACCATGTTGAAGATCCTGCATCAGTGTATGATGAAGCTATGGAACTAATTGTCAAACTTGCAAATCATGGACTGATTCATGGAGACTTCAATGAATTTAATCTCATTTTGGATAAAGATGACCATATCACCATGATTGATTTTCCACAAATGGTTTCAACTTCTCATCCCAATGCTGAATGGTATATGCTAACATTGATTATGGATTTGGGTGTGTTTGTGCCTGATGTAATTATTTTTTATTTATAATTTTTCAATTTTGTGATACTGACATTTAGGTTAATAACTTTTGAAGTGGCTGGTGTTAATATTATAAAAATCTGTGGCTGGATGCAAGGGCTCACAGCAGTTTGAGAGGCTGAGGAGAGGGGATCACTTGAACACAGAAGTTTGGGACCACCCTGGGCAATATATATAGTGAGACCCCCATCTCTACAAAAAAATACAAAAAATTAGCCCGGCATGGAAATGCAAGCCTGTAGTCCCAGCTACCAAGGAGGCTAAGATAGTAGGACCATTTGAGTTCAGGAGTTTGAGGCTGCAGTAAACCAGAATCATGCCACTGCACTCCAGCCTGGGTGACACTTAGCCCTGTCTCAAAAAAACAAAACAAAAAATTGGTTTTTTTTTCTAAAGGATCTCCAACAACTAGAATTTTCCCCACAAGAGAATTTTTCTTATCGCTCAGTATTATGAAGGGGGAAAATGTACTTTGATTCAATTTTTAAAACCTATTAATTAAACATATGCTATATATTAGAAATCTGAAGAAACTGCCTTCCTGTCTTATTTTTCTAATCAGTGAAGATGGCATCAAAATAATTTTAATTACTCTTGTAATTTGACAGACTTTAGCCATGAAACCCTTTGTTCAAATATATTTTTAGGCAGAAGCCCAGTTATCAAAACAGATAAAAGCTGGCCCAGAAGAAGTAATGACATGAAGAAGGGACCCCTAGAACTACTGTGTACTTTTTTGCCTTTTTTCTGTCTGCTTCATGGTTACCTCCAAGAGATGTTCAACAATCATAACTCAGTAATCTTGTTGGCCTGAGTAAAAGTGCATTGTTGTACTGGACTCAGTTGCCAGACCAATGATAATTATCTTTTGTCATTTTTTTTTTTGCTCATTTTATTATTAGAAAAGAATTCACATAAAACTTCATCTCAGGCCTGGCACAGTGGTTCACAGTTGTAATTCTAGAGCTTTGTGAGGCTGAGGCGGGAAGCCAGGAGTTTGAGACCAGCCTGGACAACGCAGCGAGACCCCATATTTAAAAAAAAAAAAAAAATTGGCTGAGTGTGGTGGCACCCATCTATAATCCTTGCTACTCAGGAGGCTGAGGCAGGAGGATTGCTGGAGCCTAGGAGTTTGAGGTTGCAGTGAACTAAGATCAGGCCACTGAACTCCAGCCTGGGCAATAGAACAAGATTATGACATTCCAAGTTTAGGCTGCTTTGTTCTGTAGTCTATGGGGAGACATTGATTTAATTTGAATTTTTGTGAACTAGTGCTGGGCAAAGGCAAATGTACTAAGCACTGGAGATTGATATATAAATAAGCCCCATATCTGCTCTTGAAGAAGTTACGGTCTAATAGAGAAGATGTGAACATACATATATAAAATGATCGTTTTAAAATTTTTCAAGATTTTTCCCAGAATGCCATGAAAGCAAAGAAAGGAGGCAATGTCTTCCTATTTCTAAATTTCGTTTTTCTCAAGGAGATAGTCAGGTTCATGTCATCCTTCCTTAATTCACCCTTTTCTGAAAATCTAGAGAATCAAATCTGGTATTGCTGTTTTATGGTGTCAAAAAAACACAACCTGATATTCAGAAATCTTTTCTGCTCTTGACCCAGATTAACATATCTTCAGATCATTTTTATAAGCCAGGCATTATTTATTTCTTTGGGTGTTATTGCAGATCAGCTGATGAATAATAAAGATACAAAAACATAGTTCAGTAGTCTTGTCATTAATCTCTTTTATTTTCAGCTTTCCCAGTTGATCAGGTATTTTCATGAGTGCTACTGATAAGAGGCAGAGCTAGACAGACTGGGAACTAAAAAGGATTAGTAGAAACCTGTCCCCCACTATGGGCCCATAATCTCTTCTAGTATATCTTACTATTACTAAGTAACAGTGTGGGGGAAACCTTGAGTTTCTAACCATAGGGACTGTATGGCATTGATACTTTGAGACTTCCTCAGGTTTTTTTTTCCTAAACACTGGCAACTGATTTGTCTCTTTTTTTTTCTTTTGTGTAATATCATCTTCTCCTTTATGTAAGGAGCAGGAGTACTGTAACAAATAATAAGGATATTATCGTTGGATAATAAAGAAAAAGATGAACAACAAAGGCTGTGTCAAAAATGACTCTTGATTTTCCAGGTATTTTGACAGAGATGTTAAATGCATTCGAGATTTCTTCATGAAACGTTTCGGCTATGAAAGTGAGCTTTATCCAACCTTTAATGATATCAGGTTTGTACTCAGCATTGCTTAAAATGAAGGGATCCTTTAAATACCTGATTTATTTGTTTTTTAAAAATTAACATTTTCTTCTAAAAAGAATTTACAATTAGTGACCTTTGACACATTATGGTTGCTATTGAGTATCATTGCTTTATAGTAGTACATAAATGAAATTTCAGAACTTGAAAATACCTGCCTTTGGTCCACTAAAGTACTGCTATTGAATTTTGGAAAGGAACATATCTAGTTTCTTATAAGTTCAGGAACTTTTATTCCATTTGGATGCTATGTAAATATCCCTTTAATAGGGAATCAAACCAAACGTTTTTGAAATTTATGTTTTTCTTTATTTGGAACAGAAGCTATCTTTAATTGATTCTTGGGACATTATGAATCCTTCTCAAAGCTAAATTTTCTCATATTTTATATACTTAAGATGTTTTCTGATTTGGAATGAGTCATATTTAAAATAAATCATTAGCTCTCCAATAGTTAATCTACTAAGTTAACATCATCTGGCATTTCTATAACCTGTCTATTAATATTAGTATTTTTCAGTCATATTATTTTCTTAAAATGACAACCAGCATATATCTTTCATGTATACCTAAGTAATTAAATAATGCATTGTAGGCAAAGAACGATCTTGTAGATATATAAACTATTAAACTCACTTGAGAATCATAATTTATCAGAGTAATAAGTATGTACTCATCCAAATATTTTTCCCTCTTTCAACATGTGACATTTTTTTCCTAGGAGAGAGGACTCTCTCGATGTGGAAGTTTCTGCCAGCGGCTACACAAAGGAAATGCAGGCAGATGATGAACTGCTTCATCCAGCAGGTCCAGATGATGGAGATAGTGAAACAGACGAGTGTTCTGACTTCTCATTTTCTGATGAAGAGGTGACAGAAAAAACACAGGTTTGTAGGTCAGATAATGAAAGTGAACAGAACTCTGTGGATAAATCCAGCGGCTGCTGTGGCAGGTCATCGAGAGTCCTTGAGCAACTACAGGAAGACAGTTTATCTGAGGAGAGTGCTGGAGCACACGGTTTTGAGATGACTGAACTCAGTCGAGCTTTAGGAGAAATAAAAGGGCAGGTTGTCAAAAACAATTCTGTAACTGAATTTTCTGAGGAGAAAAGCAGAACTGAAAATTACACCAGGCAAAATGGTCAGACAGGTCAAGAAGGAATCCCTGCTGACTTTGACGACTATGAAGATGAATGCCCTCATCTGATTGCCTTGTCATCATTAAACAAAGAATTCAGGCCTTTCAGGTATAGATTTCTATTGGTTGTTTTTTATTTTAATCTTGGGACCAGTACCTTCTTTGATTCTGGCAAATGAATGTTTTTTTCAATGATGTGGCACTATTTGTAAAATGAAGGCCAAATAACTTTTTATTGTTAAAACTCTAAGTATCTTCTTTTTCAATTGATGCCATTCTAGGCAACCTGTAGACTAAATTTCAAGTAATTCTGTCTTAAAATACAAACGGGTGACTTTCAAAGAATTAATGTAGGTCTCTTGATAAATTTATCAGGTTTTAGATGGATGAGTTTTTTGTTAAATATTTTTATAATTATACATATGTATGTTTGGGCTATAAAGGCATGTAAATATGTAAAGCATGAAGTAAACATGCTTTCTACATAAAATAGCTACAGGAAATTTTCTCTGGTACTCTGAGCTTTCTGTCCTTTGTTCCTGTACAGTTAAAATTATTTAATGGTATTATGTTTTCTTTTAAGATTTTTTTTGGCAAATATCAATTAGCTCAGTTTAAATTATCAAAAGTTCTGGATTTGGTATTTTTAGATTTGGGATAGTTTATCCAGAATCAGACTATAGTTTAATGAAATATTGATTTTATTTACTTCAAAATAGTAATATGAGAGTTAAAACTAGATTGGCAATATATTAACTAAGCATTTTCCAGTACATGTTTGGACTTACATCTTAAGGCTGCCTTTATTTTTACATTTCATGAAACAAAACATGAGAATTTTGTTTCTATTCCATGTGGTTCTGTATCCTGCATCTCAGGGCTACTGCCATTTGAATAATAAACTTGGCAAATTAAAGTAGACGCTTAAGAAAAAAGTCAGAGGTTCAGTATCAGTCTGGATTATTTGGAGAAACAGAACCAATAGGAGATTTGCTGTAAGGAAATGGCTCATGTGGTCATGGAGGCTGAGAAGTCACATGATCTGTAGTCAGCAAGCTAGAGACCCAGAAGAGCCGGTAGTATAAATTCCAACCAAGTTTGAAAGCAGGACGAAAACCATGTCCCAGCTCAAAGGCAGACAGTGAATTCTCTATTACCCCAACTTTTTGTTCTAAGACTTTCAGTGGATTGGTTGAGGCCCCCCCACAATGGGGAGGGCTGTACTCAGTTTACTGATTCAGAAACGCTTTCACAGACACACCCAGATTAACGTTTAACCAAATATTTGGCGCCCTGTGGCACAGTCAAGCAGACACACAAAATTAAATGCCACAATAATAGAAGAAAATCTACATAGGGTTAAATATAGTCTTTTAAGCTAAAAATTGAAATAATAGTTTATTCTCACTTTCCAGACACATGCTAGGCAAAACTCATTCAAAGTAGAAGCAAAATAGCTGAAAAGTATGAACTGGTAGGAGTTAATGTTGTCTGAGTTCTTAGGCATCGTATATACTAAAACTTTGAGCTATGTAAAAAACAACTTAGTGTCTGTGGCTGCAGTTTTTCCACTGCAGCAGAGCTGACTTGTGTAGAGTACTGTACTGTCTCTGTTATGTCTTCTGTTGTCTGGGAAGGTAGCAAAAACAAATGTCTCAGAAATTTAGATTGTGAAAGACAGATTTGTAGTATAGTTCAGTGAAAAAAGAGGAGAGAATTAGGAGAAAAGGACATGAATTGTGGGGAAGTGATAAATTTTGATTGGCAAAACATTCTACCATTTTGAAATTTTGATAGTAACTATGTCAGAATGCTGGAAAATGAAAATTGTCAATATATTGGGCTAAATTGTAGGTAATTTTTCCTTCACAGGAATTTTAAATACAGTGATCTTTCTGTGGTATTTTATGTCTTCAGTTTTACTACATATAAGAAAAATATAAATTAACTTACTAAAAAGTGACTATTACATTATAAAAGTCAACTAGATAAATTGTGGGTTTTTTAACATTTTAGAGATGAAGAAAATATGGGAGATGTCAAGCAATATAGAACAAGAACTCTGAGTATCACTTCTTCAGGCAGTGTTGTAAGCTGTTCAACAATTCCTCCAGTAAGTAGTCATTCAACATTTATCAAATGTTTATTAGGTCATTACTGTGGACAATGAGCTCAGTCATTGTGAGGATTATAAGGTGTATAAGACAGCCTCAGTCTTGAGCCTTACATGTTAATAGTGTAAATTATAGTAAGTACAAATTTAGTAATGTAGGAGAGAGGGCTCGCTTTTAGTTGTAATGATCAAAGGTTTCAAGAAAAAGATGGGCATAAGTTAGCTTGAACTTGAAAGAAAAAATCAAAAAAATTTAGATTTAAAGAGGACTTTGTAGATTCTTAGGGGTTAGTCCCTTCATTTTGGCAATGAAAGCCCAGATAGGTACTGTAATTTTGCTCAGTTACCTAGTTAGTGACTGGTGTGTGAAGGTGCACCAGCTTCACTAGCTAGTTTGCTCTTAAATTTTGAAAGAGAAGAATAGTAAACTTTAAAAAATTTTGTATTTCAAGTTTTTGTTGGATGCTTTGTCCAAAACAAGAGAGCAATTACAAGAGATTTTTTAAAGGGCTGTTTCCTGGACTGGATAATTTATGAGCACAAATAGTCTAATTCCTAGTGAGCAGCTTTTCTGCCTGCCAACCTTCTTTTGGAACTACCCAGAAAGAAGAGTCATTTTAGAGATAAGTATGTCCCCCAGAACAAAGCCACTCTTACTGGTCCATGGAAGTGTGTGTTTGTCACTCCTGTTATCTGTCAATATTACAGAGACATGTCACTCTTGCCATATAAGAATGACATGAATTTTCAAATATCATAATTTCTTTGAAGAATGAAACAAAGTTACTATTGGTTTTCTTATTACTTTTCTGAAGGTTTTGGTAGTTAACAAACACTAGTGTCTAAGCCTATAGCATACCACATTACTTCCTGGCCTTTATATTTTGAAATTTTAATTTCAAATTTAGTAGTTTGATTGAACTTTCTAAAGAATTATTTTCTGTCCACCATTAAGAGAGTAAGACAGCATGTATCAAGTTTTTTTCATAAATTAAGATTGCATAATTAGTGTATTGGATTTCTTTTTCCTCCTGCTTAAGGTATTGAGTACCACTGAAACCAGTTTTTAGCAATAGCTTTACTCATTGTGAGCAAAAGAAGAAAGTCAGTTTAGAAGGTGAAAAAAGGAGGAAATATAATTATTAGATGGAATGCAAACTTAAAAGGACAGAAAATAACTTCTTTTTTCTGAACTTCTTATTCCAAGTTCAAAAATATTGTCAGTAAGTTAAAATATATGTCCTGTGTTAGGCAATATGGGTTGTTTACAAAATTAAATGAGCGATCAAAAACAAGGTAAAAATAGCAGTACCAGCCGGGCTCAGTGGCTCAGCCTGTAATCCCACGCCTTGGGAGGCTGAGGTGAGTGGATTGCCTAAGCCCACAGGTTCGAGACCCGCCTGGGCAACTTGGTGAGACCTCATCTCTACAATAAATCAAAAAATGAGCTGGGCGTGGTAGCACGTGCCTGTAATTCCAGCTACTTGGAAGGCCAAGGTGGATGGATCGCCGGAGCCCCAGCAGGTCGATTGCACTCCAGTCTGGGCAACAGAGTGAGACTCCAACTCAAAAAAAAAAAAAAAAAATAGCAGTACCGTATTTTATGGCCCACTTTTAGTTCTGGGGCTTTTACTTGATGTTAGAAACATTTAGAGCTTATTAGACTAATAAAAGGTGAGATTCTAGATATGTAATTGGTTCCATATAATCTTCCTGAGGGTCTGATAATTTACCTGATTTTCTGAACATAAAATTGAAATCTATGAAGCATCTGTTAATTATATGAACAGCTAAAAATCTTTTGTGTGTTATCAACCTTTCTTAGGGATTTCTCATGGGCCTGGATATCACTTCATAGTAGCATACCCACTCTTTGCTTTGGTATTTTCTACGCTTACTGGGATTTATTTAACCTTACTCCCCCCCCTTTTTTAATTCTCAGAATCAAAACGTAATAGTTTTTTATCTAATGACAATGGTAATTGCACATAAAGAAAAGTTAGATTACTGATTCATGCTACTTCTTTAAATTTTAAGTTATCCTTTCTTCTGTATATGAAGATGATGGCACTGACATTGTCATGAGGTCAGGTTAAAGTGGTGTTTAACCATTATTCATTTTACTGTTTGATCCTACTTTCATTTCCCATCTCTTATAAGCAGCAGCATGAACCTAAAAGCATAGGGTCAGGCCTTTAGCTCTTACCTCTCATACAATGTTATATGAATTACATTATAAAGTACAAATTTGTCTTCTAAGAAGGAAGGGAAAAAAGATCTCTTCAACCTACCTTGATCAATATAAGGGTTTCTCTCTCTCTCTAATTACCTGAAACAAATTCATCATCTTAACTCTGCATTCTCTGGGAAAGGTTATCACACTGTTTTCTATGGGACCACATTTCATTTTGTTAAAAGGCCAAGAGAAGACATACTGTTTATTTTGTTACTTCCATTACTTGGCAATTTTGTTTTAGAATCTGTACAAAGACAATAATTTAAGATTGATTTTTCTCCTTAAAATACTTTTTATAGTTTTTACTTTGGACCATTTATGAACTCTGTCTTTTGTAATATGTAACAGAATTAAATTATAATTAGAGCATTTTGACAAAGAGAAAATTGGAATCCAGACAGGTTATGTGACTAAAAATAAGATATATTGCTTTTTAATAAATATGTGTGTATGTGGCCACCACTTCCTAGGACTTTTTTGCTTTACAACAAAAAAAAGAATATGATTTGTATTAATTTTATATACTCCCTAAAATAAAGAACAATTTTTTTTAGTGTTTCACCATTTTTTATATATACTAAGTGTGACTGTTCTCCCACTTTTTTGACTTTAAAAAATAATCTTTGACCATTGTCTTGCTAAGTATGGCCATGTGCTCTTTGAGCTATGGCCAGGCCATGGTTCCTGGCTTTGGCCCCCTCCCCTACCTTGAGGAGGTCAATCTTTTCTCTCTCTCTCTTTAATTTACTTTTAAATAAACTATATTTTCTAATCTAAAAATAATAATAATAATCTTTGTAAATTGTTCTGAACTTGGAGGCAGGAGCATGCATATTAACCTGTCATCTGCTTATTTTGCTTGGCATGTTTATCTTTACAGTCTCATCAACGCAAAGAACTAAGGGAAAATGCAAGCAGGTCATTTAGAAAAGAAATTGGGTTTTGTTTTCCCTTAGAAATATCCTGTAGGCCTCTACTACTGCAGTCTAAACATGGTGTACTTGCCACTGTCATCTTCGAGGGACTTTTCATCTCTCTCTTGGTTACTGCTTTATTTAGCAATAGAGATGCTAGTTGTTTTTTGAATAACATTTTTGGGAACCTTTCATTACTAAAAATGTCTTTATTCTGTCCTCACACTTGATCGGGAGTTTAAATATTAGGATTGTGCAATACGTTTCCTTCAGAATTCTGAAGGCATTATTCTCTCATTTTCAAGCTTACAGTGTTATATTTAAGGAAATACTGTTCTGATTTCAGAATCTGGGCTTCTACTTAAGCGAGGAGGCTGTGATAGTTGCCTAGCTTCCTGGGGCTGGGGACAGTCCTGAAATTTGATGGATTTACTGCTTTCAGTCCTAAAACTAAGGGAATATCAGGTGTTTCTGGGGCTTGAGCTTTCCTGGATTTAGCCGAGGTGCATCTCATAGGATATGAGCCTCTAGAAACTTGAGTTCTCTACTCTGTTTTCTCCTCTCTTCTTGTACTTTTCCTCCTGCTAAGAATCATTAGACTAAAACAAAGAGGGATAACTTGTTAAAGCCAGTTGATTCTAGTGACTTAATGTAAAATTCAAAGTCTATGTATAATTAATAGATCCACAGATTCGCATTATGTGTATACAAACTCAAGAAACAGTGCGATAGGCAGGCTCATTCTTCCAGCCCTTTTCTGCCTCTCAAATCCATTGTGCTTTAATTTTTTAACTTAACAGAGTCTTAATAAATGCTTCTTTGTGTCCAGCATATTGGAGGGCATATTAAGAACTTTGCTTCTACATAGAAGAACTTTGCTGTGTTTATCTTCCTTTTTTTTTTTTTTTTTTTTTGAGACAAGTTGGATGATGCAAGTTTATGCACATTTAAATAACAGGCTGTAGCGCTTCGGATGAAAAAAGGTCATTGTGAACTGAATGTTTTACATTTTTTATTTATCGTGTAAGTCATGTGACATGCACAGCCTGTGTCTTAACTAATAAGTAATTTGAATTTATGATCATTCACTATAGGAAAGCGTTCCACAATTCCAAAAAAACCGTGTGAAGACTTGTCTATGACTAACTCCTACCATCAAGTCATTTCTGCACTTGAAGTTGTAAAGACATTCTTGGATATATTGAGCAATAGTGAATGCTTTCAAAAACTCCCCATTACAAAACTGCCTGCTTTTAACCTAGAAAGCAGAGAAACAAGTAGTTTTCATCTTCTTTTTTTCATTAGTTTTCATTATGAACACTAAGTGGCACTATGGCAATTTTTTTTTTTGAGTTGGAGTCTCACTCTGTCACCCAGACTGGAGTGCAGTGGCACACTCCCAGCCACCGCAGTCTCGACCTGCTGGGCTCCGGCAATCCTTCCGCCTCAGCCTTCCAAATAGCTGAACTACAGGCACGCGCTACCACACCCAGTTAATTTTTTGATTTATTGTAGAGATGAGGTCTCGCCAAGTTGCCCAGCCGGGTCTCGAACCCGTGGGCTCAGGCAATCCACTCACCTCAGCCTCCCAAGCGCAAGATTACAGGCTGAGCCACTGAGCCCGGCTGGCAATTTATTATTTAAAGAATTGTGACTGTGGCATACTCTGCTGTATAATCTGTATTTCTGTTTGGAATTTAATGTCTCCTATTTTATAGCAATATCCTTATAGTACTGTCAATGTTTAGAATTTTTAAAATTGATGTTCTTGACATATAAATTTAAAAGATATTAGCAGTTTAAGTCTTTGTTTTATAGAGTATCTACTTCTTATCAAAATAGCTAACTGTCATTGATACTAATTTATGAAATCTTTCCAGGAACTGGTGAAACAGAAGGTGAAACTTCAGTTGACCAAACAGCAAAAATCAGCTATCAGACGCCGATTGCAGAAAGGAGAAGCAAATATATTTACCAAGCAACGGAGGGAAAACATGCAAAATATCAAGTCAAGTTTGGAAGCAGCTAGTATTTGGGGAGAATAATATATTTAAGATATTGGATATTTGTAACATATATATTTTTAAATCACTGTAACTCCTTTTTAAGCAACCTTTAGTCTTTTCAGGATATAAATAAACCTTTTCATCTGTAAATTTGACTCATTCAATACATGTCTCACAAAGAATAATTATCTACTAAAGCAATTCTTTTTTTCCAAAGTAATTTAAATAGCGATGGTAAATCTAAAATCATTTTTTTCAAAATAACTTTATTAGAAATATTTGCATATTTTAAAAAACTAGGCCGGGTTCGGTGGCTCAGCCTGTAATCCCGTGCTTTGGGAGGCCGAGGTGAGTGGATTGTCTGAGCCCACGGGTTCGAGACCCACCTGGGCAACTTGGCAAGACCTCATCTCTACAATTAATCAAAAAATTAGCCAGGTGTGGTAGCGCGCACCTGTAGTTCCAGCTACTTGGAAGGCTGAGCGGAAGGATGACCGGAGCCCAGCAGATCGAGGCTGCGGTGGCCGGGTCCAGTCTGGGTGACAGAGTGAGACTTCAACTCAAAAAAAAAAACTAAACAAAATAAATGTCACTATTTTTGTTTTCTCTGCCAAGAACAGGTAGCTCTTGATCTCAAATCCCAGCATCTTCACCTACTAGTAGAAACAACCTTAAGCAAGTCATATTTCTCTCTCTGTTTTGCTCTCCTCTGCCTCAATTTTCATACTGTTAAAATTGTGGTTGTTTTGATGGTTGCATGAGACAGTGTACATAAAGCAATTAGGACAACATTTAGCATGTCAGTAAGCATTCAGTATAGCATAGCTGTTAGAATAATTATAACAATTTATCTCTCAAACTCTGCTGACAACATGGTTGCACTTTATTTGACCACTGGAAGAATTCGCTGCCTTCTGTTTTTTTAGTCTTTAGAGGTTAGGATAATTTACTTAATAGGTTAATTCATAATGTATTTTGTGCCACTTGCATTGGTAATGTAGTCATGGGAACAGTAACTTGAGATTGTCCCACCACAGTTTCTACAGTTGTCAGCTTTTAGGCAGTTCTGAGCAGTCATGTAAGAGCTAGGAGTGGGGGAGGTTGGGGAAAATGGGGAATGTTATGTGGGTGGGTCCAGAGCACGTTTTCACCCTGCCGCTAACAAGCGCTTAGTACAGGGGGGAAAAACAAGTCCTTTCTCAAGAACTTCATAATTCAGTGAGATGTGCAGATGGGTGCTTACCTATACACACCTGACGATAATTGTCTCCATTGCAGCATACGCCAGAAGAGGGGCATTGCCTGAAGCTAAAAATGACCACTAGGTGGCAGTGACACCCTACAGTTGCCAAACAGGATTGCTTGCGTTCCTGATAATGACCTACCAAAGGGAATACACACTCTTCCAAGATTGATAAAGACAACAGATTCTTTTTCTCCTCTGCCAAATTCTGGCTGTTTGTAAGATCCATCATTATTTAATAAATTCACCTGTATAGCAAGAAAATGTCAAATCCAGTTCCCTTCAAAATTAGACTAATTTTGGAAGTATTGACATAGCTAGCTCCGCTTTGAATTTTAGATGTCTTTAAATTCAAGTACTTACTTTTTATAATCTGTCCACTTTAAAGTATCTTTGTAACATAAAATAATGCTGGAAACAGCATAATAGGACCACAATGTTAATTTTGGAATATATGGTCCTCTGTTACGAGTGTCGAAAGCAAAGTGGGAATAAAACTAAATGACGTCATCCTACTGCGTTTCCCTCAGGTGACTGTCGACTTCTGGGTGCCTACAACATAAAAAGCTCATTGCTATTTGAGAAACTCAAGTTGGCAAATAAACATGGTTCTTACTCTTAGTGGGCCAAAGAACAAAGAACAAATTAGTTATGTCAGCAATGGAGGACTGACCTCATTTGGGCAAGGATTAGTGCTAGCTACTGAAGTGATAAAGGAGCTGGTAGGGAATTCAGTTTCTTCTGGTTATGTTGTTTTGGTTGTTTGAAAACTAGGGTGTAATAGTTAAAAGATGTTTCTGGAGCTGGGCGCGGTGGCTCAGCCTGTAATCCCACGCCTTTGGGAGGCTGAGGTTAGTGGATTGGCTGAGCCCGCGGGTTCGAGACCCGCCCCGGCAACTTAGTGAGACCTCATCTCTACAATAAATCAAAAATTAGCGGGGCATGGTAGCACAGGCCTGTAGTTCCAGCTATTTGGAAGGTTGAGGCGGAAGGATCTCTGGAGCCCAGCAGGTCGAGGCTGCGGTGGCCAGGAGCGGCCACTGCACTCCAGTCTGGGCGACAGAGTGAGACTCCAACTCAAAAAAAAAAAAAAGATGTTTCTGGGGTAGGTGTCAATTAGAAATTGGAGCTTGCCCTATTGGCAAGATGTAACCTTCACATTTTAAAACAGTGAACAATGAATAAAGACATTTTAAGTCTATTACTAATATAGTAAAGCTGTGTATTGTGATTGTTAAAACACTTTTTGAGTCTGGGGGTTCTAAATTTAAATCCCAGTTTTACCACTTCCTAAACCTCGGGTACTTTCTGTAGCTTCTGTAACCTCAGTGTTTTAATTTGTAAAATGGGGACATTTAGTAGTACCTATTTCAGGGTTGTTGTGACGATAAAAGGAAGTAACACTTGGAAAGAGTTTGGCACAGTGCCTGATATATACTCTAGTATTGCTAGAATGACTTCTTAAGGTTGCCAAAAGGAAGGTCCCACAGGATGGCCACCTTCCTGTTTTCTTTTTTTCTTTTTTTTTTTTGAGTTGGAGTCTCACTCTGTCGCCCAGATTGGAGTGCAGTAGCTGATCCCAGCCACCGAAGCCTCAACCTGCTGGGCTCTGGCGATCCTTCCACCTCAGCCTTCCAAGTAGCTGGAACTACAGGCACGTGCTACCACACCCGGCTAATTTTCGATTTATTGTAGATATGAGGTCTCGCCAAGTTGCCCAGGCGGGTCTCGAACCTGCAGGCTCAGGCAATCCACTCACCTCAGCCTCCCAAAGCGCGGGATTACAGCCTGAGCCACTGAGCCCAGCTACCTTTCCTGTTTTCTTTTTCTTTTTTTTTTTTTTTTTTGAGTTGGAGTCTCACTCTGTCACCCAGACTGGAGTGCAGTGGCCGCTCCCGGCCACCACAGCCTTGACCTGCTGGGCTCCAGCGATCCTTCCACCTCACCCTTCCAAGTAGTTGGAACTACAGGTGCACACTACCACACCCAGCTAATTTTTGATTTATTGTAGAGGTGAGGTCTTGCCTAGTTGCCTAGGCAGGTCTTGAACCCGCGGGCTCAGGCAATCCACTCACCTTGGCCTCCCAAAGTGCTGGGATTACAGGCTGAGCCACCAAGCCCGGCCTCCTGTTTTCAAGGTCGCTGATACGTTGACTATGATCCTTCCTATTTATCAAGATTCACAGACACTCCACTCTGCCTGTCATCTTCTTCCATAATCTACTTACTGCTCCCATTAGGTAAGTTTTTTCTATGAAATAAGCAATTTATATCTGTTCTAACCTTGTGGTATCGGTAGCCATTGATCTGTTCTTTGGCACACAACTGGCTACCTTTGAGCTTTCTCTAGAACTATAAAAATGTCCAAAAGTTTCTAATCAGAGGTTTGGTACAGCTTGAGGTAACCATTCTTTTAGCCAAGAGCTTAGCAAATGTTCTGACAAAAGACCTATCTCCCTAATCACAAAGTTCTGCCTGATGTGGCTCTACAGGTGAATAAGCCACTTCCAAATGATAGAGGGATGCGTTCTTGTAGGTTCCCAAGCAGAGCACTTCCTGAGCTGCAGGCTCATTACATCATCACAGATCAGTATTCTGGGCAGGCTAAGGCTCACCCTCCTCACTGTCCTTCACCCGCCTCAAAACATCTCCCTAGGGAGCACCAGCCTGCATCTGAGTTTGCCTTTGGCTTGCTGTATGAAGCACTTGAGCCACCTTTTGCAACTAGGTGAGAAGGCTAGAGGTTAAAGTTCAGAACAGCCTCGGGTTGCACAGTGGTGCAATAACCAGGAGTAAGGAGACAATTTCAAAGTTATAGCGCTTTTATAGAAAACGTTGTTCGCAAAGACTCATATTTGTTGTTACATTTTAAAGGCTGTTTTTATTTACCTTAATATTGTAAATAATGACATTAAGGCCAGGCGCAGTGGCTCAAGCCTATAATCCCAGCACTTTGGGAGGCCAAGGTGAGAGGACTGCCTGAGTCCAGGGGTTCAAGATCAGCCTGGGCAACAAGGTGAGACCTTGCCTCTACAGTAAAATTAGCCGGGTGTGGTGGTGCTTGCCTGTAGTTCCAGGTACTTGGAAGACAGAGGCAGAAGGATCATTTAAGCCCAGCAAGTTGAGGCTACAGTGGCAATAAGTGTGCCACTGCACTCCAGCCTGGGCGACAGAGTAAGACTCCAACTCAAAAAAAATAAAAAATAAAATAAAAAACAAATGGCATTAAAGTTAACATTTTATATAACATTTAGAATCGGATTACTCTAGGTCTAATTCCATAAATAGAAATATGTCTTATAGATAAAATATGTTATTGGAACATTTATTACAATATTACATGCTTCTAAAATAAGCACTTGGAATAAATGAATCCCCAAAACCCTGCCTACTTTAATCCTACTGTTATCAACATTGAATAGGTTTGGCTTAGGTTAGGAAGAGAAATTTGTGTGTTAACACATCAGTTTTCCAATGGTAGAGTGTCAAGTGGTGTCAGGAAAGAGAGTACACAGCTTTTGAAGATACAATTTTTGCTGACTGAAAACCACCACTGTCTTTGGAGAAACAAAAACCCACAGAACAACTACATGACAATACAAAGTAGATTCTAACTAAGAGCATGGTGCCACTAATAAGTGCTGGGGAGATTTCAAGCAGTCTGAATGGAAGGTGTGTGTGCTTTGGTGAATACTTTGGGGGCGAGTTTGGGAGGAGTGGTTGATTGAACAGGTGAACTGGACCAAGGAAATCATGCAGAAAATCCAGAAGACAGGAATGAATGTGGTATGCCTGCTATGCTGTTGCTGGGGAAATGGTGTTATGTGCAGTAAAGGGCCACATAAAAGATTATTTGGAAAATTTTAAAGTGTTGATGTTTGAGGAAAAAGCCACCATGGTTTTTCAGCAGCACAAAGATTTGATTTTAAAGAGAGAGAGTTGGGTCTGAGGGAAACTCATCCACATTGGGATGAATTTGAAGGAATCTGGAATAGAAACTAAAAGGTTGCCCAGTTAGTAACCTAATGATTAAGGTTGAGACAATCTGGAATAGACTAGAACTACAATTGCAGTGATTCTGCATTACCTTATTTTTGTTTTAGAGATGAGAAAATCTCTTTAGATGTAAAATGAATTGCACAAAGTCACATGAAATGAATAAGGTTGGGAGGGAGTAGAAGGAAAAGACAGAATTGCCAAGTACTGGAGAGGTGAGTGGTAGGAAAACCAACACACTCAGGGAACTTATGGCTTGTATTCAGCCTGAGGGTGCTTCCGCAATGTCACTAAGGTCTACAAAACTTGGCATGTCCTCCTAGTGCATGGAGATGTGAGAGGGAACAGTCTTCACAACCAGGTTTTGATCCTATCCTCCATAGTTTCTTCACTTCTTAGAAAAGAGCTTTTTTCTATAGTGAGCCTTTTTATCTTCTCATCACATAGGCAAGAAGACCCATCTCAACAGAAGCCCTTGGTGGAACATTCCTGGTTGTGTTTTGTTTTGTTTTTTCCAGGGAATGGTGGGAGAGCAATGTACTTTGTACTTGAGCTGAAGACCACCGAAGTATTCTGAGAGGATCAAAAGAATATATTGTACTCTAACTTGGTTTTTCTTCAATGTTCAGTTTGTGGAAAAATAGGCCCCCTTTCTATGCAGTCTCCTATTTCTACTTTAAACTAATTTTGGAAAGAAAGAACGTTTCTTCTTTGTCAGCAGAATGCATGCTAAGTGCAGTGCTCTGATGGCGACTGCCTAGGAAGTAAAGTGGAAATTACAGTTTACAGTGTGAACTGGACGGGCACAAGGCTTTTATCTTCATGAAAGCATATCTGTTAGGTGTAGCCTGAATTGAATTAAGAGTACACTGATGATGCAGTCTTTACAGGAAGCGCCATCTAAAGTAGCTAGAGCTGTGAAATTACTAGGTTGCTTGAACCTAACATCTCCACCAGCTAATCCCAGGTTTAAGTACTTTGTTTAAACCAACAGTATTCGCCCTGGGCTTGTTTTAACCCAATAATTTTTTCCATAGTCCAGAATTTCATTTTAATTTGCTCATTCTTTTTGCAAAGATTTAAAATTCTATTTGACTCATATTCCCCAGAAATGTGATTTTTTATATAAAGAAAATAAAAGCATCTCCAGTTCACCCATATAAAGGGTATATCTCATCACAGCATGCCCCTTAGGGAAGCCCTCATCTCTTTCCATTTGAAGCGTGGCTCAGAAACCCAGTCAGAGTTCATATGCCTCTTTTAGGATCAATCTGATTATGTCATAGCCATGTCTTGTATAAAGTTTTATCCCAAACACTCAATGACATGAATTCCTGACCTGAAGGAGGATGTGGTGTCAGAGAAAATGGAAGGAGGAGGAACAAGTAATTAAAGTTTTATGAAAGAGAAAATATTATAAAGGCCACTGGAAAACAACCCCAAAAGCAAATCAAGATCTTTTAAACTATCCTTTTCAAAATATATACATTATACTGGAAGTCAGCCAAACGCAATTAATCAGTTCAGTTTTCACAGAACACATATTTAATGACGCAAGGGCTTGTTATCTCCAACCTTGCAAATTTGAACATCCAAATTCTCCCACCTCTAAATAACTCTAAGTTTATTCTGAAAGTGTTAACCTGTGAATTAGCAAAAGCTTCCCCAATGATATCTTTGACTTCTAACATATTTCTTGAAGAATCAATTTTACTTCTCTCAGAGACCAAATAACAAGGCTGGGTAATTGGTTATGTCAAACCATCAAGACAACATGAACTCAATCGGGGTCCCCAAGCACATACCCAACAGAAAGCTGGGGTAAACCAGAGGTTTCCTTTCACTGTACTTTCTGGTTATGAGGGTTGATATTGACCGCACTAGCAAGGGAAAAGGGCAGTTTACTAGTGTTTTTTTCCCCTAATGTTCTATAAAAATGAAGACATGTACATTTCTTCATTTTTATAGAAATATACATTAGATGAGATACTAATCTATTTTCTAAGTATTTTTCACGTAGTTCAACAGATAAATTCTTATTAATCATTTCCTAAATATAGTGTAATAGTGAACACATGTCTAAAATAAAATTATTTTATGAGGGAGGACCCACAAAAAACTGAAATTATCTTTTGGAGGGCAGATCCCTTGTAGTACAGGCATACCTCACCAGGTAAGCGTTCCAGGAACCCATTAGCATCAATGTACCAGCTAGCACTGTTGTGAGAGGTGTGGCAAATAGGTGACTGGTTCTTCCACCATGACAATGCATCTGCCCATACAGTGCTGAGTGTTCAGTAGTTTTTTACCAAAAATGACATGATTTACGTTCCCCACTCTCCCTATTTTCCTGACCTTACCCTGAGCGACTTTTTTTGGTTTCCCCAGATGAAAAAAATCCTCAAAGGAAAATGTTTTGCCAGTGTGGAAGAGATGAAATTAAAAAAACAGCAGAAGCACTAAAAGGCATCAAAACAGATGCATTCAAAAATTGTTTTGAGCAGTGGAAAAAGCATCATGATAAGTGTATTCCATCGATGGAGAGTACTTTGAAGGTGACTGAAGTTTAAACATGTAAGAATACACAACAGTACTGGGAAACTATGGTGGGGGGGAGGGAGATGGGATTAACAGTAGCAAATATCTGTCTGGGAACAGGGAAACACCCCATATCAACAGGGTGCCTGAATGAAACGCAATTGTATACCTAACCCTTAACTGTACCCCACAACTTCATAATAAAAATAAATTTAAAAAAACAATAAATGCACAATTTTTTACAAATAAATTCTTGTTAGGGGTCTCCCTTCACATATTACTTTTGTTTTTATTTTTGTATTTAATTTTGTGTGTGTGTGTGTGTGTTGGAGTCTCACTTTGTTGCCCAGACTGGAGTGCAGTGGTCGCTCCCGGCCACCGCAGCCTCAACCTGCTGAGCTCAGCGATCCTTCCGCCTCAGCCTTTCAAGTAGCTGGAACTACAGGAACGCGCTACCACGCCCAGCTCTTTTTTTTTTTTTTTAATTTATTGTAGAGATGAGGTCTCGCCAAGTTGCCCAGGCGGGTCTCGAACCCAGGCAATCCACTCACCTCAGCCTTCCAAAGCGCGGGATGACAGGCTGAGCCACCGAGCCTGGCTGTATTTAATTTTTATTTATTTTATTTTTGAGTTCGGATCTCACTCTGTCACCAGGCTGGAGTGCAGTGGCATGATCATGGCTCATGGCACCATCAAACTCTTGGATTCAAGCAATTCTGCCTCAGCCTACCAAGTAGCTGGAACCACATGTGTGCAGCACCACACCCAGCTAATTTTTTTTTTTTTTGAGTTGGAGTCTCACTCTGTCACCCAGACTGGAGTGCAGTGGCCGCTCCCAGCCACTGCAGCCTCAACCTGCCTGACTCCAGCGATCCTTCCGCCTCAGGCTTCCAAGTAGCTGGAACTACAGGTGCGCCCTACCATGCCCGGCTCATTTTGATTTTATTGTAGAGATGAGGTCTCGCCAAGTTGCCCAGGCGGGTCTCAAACCTGCGGGTTCAGGCAGTCCACTCACCTCAGCCTTCCAAAACGTGGGATGACAGGCTGAGCCACTGAGCCTGGCTGTATTTAATTTTTATTTATTTTATTTTTGAGTTCGGATCTCACTCTGTCACCAGGCTGGAGTGCAGTGGCATGATCATGGCTCATGGCACCATCAAATTCTTGGGTTCAAGCAATTCTTCTGCCTCAGCCTCCCAAGTGGCTGGAACCACATGTGTGCAGCACCACACCCAGCTAATTTTTTTTAATGACTTTTTTGTAGATCGAGGTCTTGCCATGTTGCCCAGGCTGGTCTCAAGCTCCTAAGCTCAAGCAATCCTCCAGCCTCAGCCTTCCAAAATGCTAGTATTATAGGCATGAGCCACTAAGCATGGCCTACCTGTGTTTTTAAACCTTTGCCTAGAGACCATCTGAAGTTGCCTTTGCAACTGACTCTCTCTTAATACCTTGATTCAAGCATCTCGTTGGTCGCTTCCTAATTGAGGATAAATAAACACTGAGCTGCCCTTCGTTGCTTTAACTTGTTCCTTCCCTGTCAAGAGTAAACATGGTTGATGTTAACCGGGCATTCATTCCTCCTACTGGTCTCTTCCTAGTTGAGGCTAAACAAAGCTAATGCTGAATAGTCATTAGTCACTACCTCTGTGAAGTCAGCTTCTTCCCAGCCCTTCTTCTTTTTCCTCCCACACACCCTCAGAAACACTCTTGAACACAGCTATGATCCCCCTTTTGCCAATTCTGCATTTAGGTCTTTCTAGTTGCCTCCACCTATGTCCCATTAGAACCTAAAAGGAACTGTTATCAGTCATTTCCCCCTGTTATTATAAACTCTTTGCTCTGACTTTATTAATGTGTTTAACTGCATGACTTCAATTATTCTTCATTTCAACTATTTTATCCTAAATTGTAAATTTTTAATTTTTTTTTTCTATTTTTAATTTTTTGTTGAGACAAAGTCTTGCTATGCTGTCCAAGCTGGTCTTAAACTCCTGGGCTCAAGCAATCCTCCCACCTCAGCCTCCCAAATTGTTGGGATTATAGGTTTGAGCCACCATGCCCAGCCTAACTTGCAGATTTTTAAGGCATTAGCAAGTAAGTGAAGAAATTACTTCAGGGAAGATCATCTTCCTAAATTTCAATCAGGGTCCTCTCCCTCCCTTCAGTCACCTGATTCCCTAGGAATGAGTTGGTTCGGGCTCAGTTACTGCAATCCTTTTCTTTGGAGCCTGCATGCCTTGAACTGAAATCTTTCAAGAAGTGTAGTCTCACCAACTTCACCTGCAAGTAGTTCACCAACTGGCCCCTTCTCCTACTTCGCCTACCCCTGCCTCTTCCACCAGAGCAGAGCACATTATAGCATGAGGAATGAGTTCCTTCCTCTTTTTAACTAAAGATGATTCTTCAGTGTGTCCATTTTGTTTTATCACATTCTGGGTGCTATTTTTAATTGGTGTCCCCCATCTCCTCATTATTTTTTATTCTCATAATTTTTTAATGGTTTTTCTAGTTCAGTCTCGCTATGCTGCCCAGGCTGTTCTTCAACTCCTGGCCTTGGCCTCAAGCAATCCTCCCACCTCTGCCTCTCACAGTGTAGGGGATTATAGGTATGAACCACCATGCCTGGCCCATTTTGTTTTTCACTGTAGTCATCTACCCTTTTGCTTTTGGCATATGCCTACAGCTGACTGAGGTTTGCCATGAATGCTAACATGAGCTTCAGAATTTGTTACTAAAGAACACACTGCTCAGAAGTTTCTCAGGCACTTCCATCTCCATCAGAAGCTTTTTACATCAAAGAACAGTAAAAAAAAAAAACCATGTAGTTGTTTCTCTGTACTATCTTACAACAGGTCTTTATAGGCATTCAAGGAAGAAATGCATAAACAAAGCTTTAAGAAAACTGCTGAAGTATTGGGCTTAATAGGAATAAAGAAACTATGCTACCTAACTGGAATGCTGTATAATCCCCCTTGCTTCAAATTCGTTTTTCATTTCTCAAAATATAACTCACTAATGATCATGATATTTACATGAACTTCTTTTTGCAAAGCTGATTTAGGGTTCTCTATGAAGATACCCATCATTTGCCTTTGTTAGAAATATCTTAGGAAGGTTGAAGATGGTTTTCTTAAATTCTTTTTTGGAGTCTCACTCTGTCGCCCTGACTGGAGTGCACTGCCCGCGCCCTGGCCATCGCAACCTTGACCTACTAGGGCTCTGGCGATCCTTCAGCCTCAGCCTTCCAAGTAGCTGGAATTACAGGCGCGCGTTATCACGCCTGGCTAATTTTTTGATTTATTGTAGAGATGCGGTCTCACCAAGTTGCCCAGGCGGTTCTCGAACCCGCGGGTTCAGGCAATCCACTCACCTCAGCCTCCCAAGGCGCGGGATTATAGGCTGAGCCACCAGCTTTAAATTCTTACCATTCATTGTAGTTCACACTAGCAATGAACACCTTTAATTTTTAGTATTGATTTGTGTCTCTACTACTGATGAGGAGATATCAATCAGGTTGACTGTGCTTTGTTTGAAGACTAGTTCAGCCTTTAGAAAATAAATAAATAAATTTGTAGAAGGCTAAACAATCTGTAATAATATTTGTGCTCTTTTGTAACATAGCCATAGAATCATGCATGTCAGAATTGAAAGACAACATCCAGCTTAATCCCTAAACTGCATGAATGAAGCTCAGAGAAGACAAGTGGCTTCTTTAAGGTTATATGGATAATGAACATCAAGCCCTGGGTCTTACTGATCCCAATTCAGTGTTCCTTCCACAATAGAATCAAGATATTTTTAAGTACTGCTAGAATTAAGTTTAAGCCCATAGAAATAAATGTCCATTTATTGATTAAAATTTAGGCATTTTTAATTTGAGAAGTCCATATTATTTTTCCTGGTTCTCTAATAGGAACATTAACTATCTTGGTTTCCAATTTAACATCATACTGAAGGTACTTGTGTTCATTTATACTGTGTGTCTAATCAATGTATAATAATGTTTTGTCTACAAACCATCTAGTTTCCATTTTAAATTATAAGCTCTTGGACAGCAAGAACATTGACAATTTCCTATTTGGTAGATCCATGAAGGGCTACTTCTTCAGGTTCTGATTTTGTACAATGTCTTTGCATTCTGGAGCAACCCTTTGGGGGTGTGTTGTGTGGCCTACACTCCCTGTGGGCATTTGCTAAGTGATAGTGATTAGAATAGGAATTATTGTTATTACAGTTCCATTCCTTCTGTTTCCTTTTATGAAGCCTACTTTTCTACCAACTAGCTGAAGAAGCTGATCACATGGAAGGCATTTTATTTTTATATAGTCTTTATAGGACTGAGTTCAGTTCATCATACAACACAACTTCATCATGGAATCTGAAAATTGGAAGAAACATTGAAAAGCAATCTCTTGTGGCAACTCTGGAAAAATATTTTAAATAAAAGTATAAAATTCCTCAATAACCCTTCAAAAACTAACATAGGTTACAACCATTAAAATTAGTTATTTTAGCCGGGCTCAGTGGCTCAGCCTGTAATCCCACGCTTTGGGAGACCGAGGTGAGTGAGTTGCCTGAGCCAGCGGGTTCGAGACCCGCCTAGGCAAGTTAGTGAGACCTCATCTCTACAATAAATCAAAAAAATTAGCCAAGCATGGTAGCGCGTGCCTATAGTTCCAGCTACTTGGAAGGCTGAGGCGAAAGGATTGCCGGAGCCCAGCAGGTCGAGGCTGCGGTGGCCAGGAGTGTGCCACTGCACTCTATTCTGGGAGACAGAGTGACACTCCAACTCAAAAAAAAAAATTATTTTATATCTGGTATAAATCCTTATTATTGCAAAGAAATCTCATGATTATATTTATGTCTTCTGCAGAAAGATTATTGAATTGTCATGTGTGGTGGAGAACAACAGAGGCAGAAAAAGAATCACTGTTTTCTTAAAATCTTTTTTTTTTGAGTTGGAGTCTCACTCTGTCGCCCAGACTGGAGTGCAGTGGCCGCTCCCGGCCACCGCAGCCTCGACCTGCTGGGCTCTGGCGATCCTTCCACCTCAGCCTTCCAAGTAGCCGGAATTACAGGTGCATGCTACCATACCCGGCTAATTTTTTGATTCATTATAGAGATGAGGTTAATAACTACCTATTTTTTAAATAAAATATATCTTTGCTTCTCCTGAAATTTGTAATAGAAAAAAATATCATGGAATAAAAGGAAGTAAATGATATCAGAATTAATTTAAGTCATCCTTGGGAATGATTTGCCTTGCAAGGTAAATAGGATGTTCCCAGGCAAGCTGTAAAACCTGGTTTTTACTTGCCATCGTCCCATAGAAGTGACTGTAATGGAGGGAGAGAGGGAGGGAGACTAGCTTTGATTTCCATGAGAGAGGCTCCTGAATTCAAATATAAAGCATAATCTGGTGCCTGGCTAGTTCCACAATCTTGCTTACCAAAGGAGAATCATCCTGAACATTTAGATATATACTGATTATGCTGATAACAGATAGCTGGTAATCCTAAACTGGAAGCTGCTTTGTTATTTAGAAAATTTTCTTGAGAAACAACTTTCTTAATTGCATATTCCTGGGGGCAGCACAGTTGAAGATGGAGTACCAAAGAAATACCCAAGCGTAAAAGCTGCACAGCATTCAGTCAGAATCTGGTAAGAAAAGAAAGCTGTTTCCATGACTAGCGAGCTTCCCCAGCCAGCCTGTAGGTGGGTGTGTTTAACAGAAGGAAGCAATGGGAACCCGCCTGTCAGCCAGCCTCTCGAGCTAATTAGCTCAGCCTACAACAAAGATAAGTGAGCCTGGGAAGAGGGCCCCCTGAGGGGTCTTTAGATTCTGGGAAATGTCTGATTGGCAGATGTTAAAAGGGATTCTTTGGTAATCCAGTGCATCAATGAGCTGCACAAATTCAGTCCAGGACTGCAAGAATTCAGGCATGAGGACACTCTGTGCAGGAGGCTCGCACAGGCAGACCCAAGATGGACAGAACCTTGGAATCTCTGAGACACATCATTGCCCAAGTCTTGCCTCACAGAGACCCAGCTCTAGTCTTCAAAGACTGTAAGTACCAAAAGGGAAAAAAGTTTTTTGACTTTTTAGAAAATACTCCTAAACGTCTAATCACATCCTATTTAAGTACGATTTTTCCTAAATCTCCATAGTCGTGTGTTGTGGTCTAAATGATCTTTTAACTTGTTCCTTACTTCAGTCAGAAGAATGACTTCATTTCACCTATGGGTGGTAGACGCTGGGTTATTTTGTCAGTGATACATCTTGCTAACTGTTTAGCAGTCTCTCCTAAAAAGCTAAGACTTAGAACTTTTTCAGATGTCTTTTAAATAAGGCAGAGCAGACTGGGACTAAGATAAAAACTAAAAATAACTTAGAAGTGATAATAAAATTTATCTATATTTGTTAACCTGTTTAATACTCTACAACATGTATTAATGTTAAATCTAGTATTGTGTTTGCCTGAAATTTTTCATTGCAAACAAAAGTTAGCAATAAATCACCACTGAGCTCTGAAATTTTGATAACAAATTATAATGCTTTACTTAAGAGGACAATAAAATACCCTCCCAGCCTTGGCAACACTCCCTGTGGGTCTCGTCCCCAATCTACACAGTATGGCAAAGTTATTCCAAGATCTTTTTTTTAATAATTATGAAAGATAATTCAATCAAGCTTTCCAATTCTAGCAATGCTATTAAACCATTTGTCACATAACTTGGTTTCTGGAACCAATTTGATTTCCTGCTGCTGCAAAACAGACTATCTTCATGTTATATCTTATCTACAGTGGGTTTCATATTACAAAGGGCTTCTGAAATAGAACTTTGCTTTATGGAACTGCCCAAAAGGTAAAATGCATATGGATTTTTTTTTTTTTAACTTCAATAGGTTACAGCTTTCCTCTTTGTGAATCTACTCATGTTTGTCTCCATCCAAACCTTAATGGTTTGAATTTTTGCTTTCTGATTGCTGAATAACATTCCTTTCCAGATGTCCTCTTAGCTTAGATTTCGCATACGTATGATAAAGAAAGAAAAGTGAGTCATTTTATTCTATAAAATTTTCCTCTTAGAAGTTAAATTGTAACCAATCTGTTCTCTAAGGCATAAAGTAGAAACCTTTTCTTCCTCCCTCTCTTTTTTAAATATCATCTTCCAGCATTTGTCAATAGCTATATTAGAACTAATAAAACCCACTCCCTCCCTTGTCTAGCCTGAAGTCTATTCAGGTTTGGTATTTTTTTAAGTGAAAGGGGAAGGAAAGAATGTCTCCCTCTCACAATGGCCC
This sequence comes from Cephalopachus bancanus, assembly GCA_027257055.1. NCBI lineage: Eukaryota > Metazoa > Chordata > Mammalia > Primates > Tarsiidae > Cephalopachus > Cephalopachus bancanus. The sequence goes on along the minus strand of JAPVLO010000024.1, from coordinate 4,987,261 downwards.
TGAATTCACTCGTGAAGGATGAAAGGGCTCTTGGGCTGCACAGAGTTTTGGATAAATTGTATAGGACCAGGAGTCTCATGCCGGGGTTTGGATAGCGGAAGCAGTAGAAAGAGAGGGGAAATTTTTCACTGAGCTCATTGAAATTTTAAGAAGTTTAAGTCTAAAATTGTATGGCCCACTTTCTAAGCCAAACTAAATTGCAGCAATTGTTTATAATTTAGAAAAGAAAATAGAATAGAAAAAGGGTTACAACAAAGCAAACATGAAGTTTTGTCATCCAGAACTTTGCAAAAATTCTTTTATATGGAAAAGCAAAAAAGGGCCCTATTTTATATATTTCATTCTTTAAAATAAAACCTAAATTTAACCAGATAGCATTGCTGGCGTACTCTGGAATGGACTGCCGCTTTGCAACTGCTGGCCCTGTCTAATAGCTGTGAATATTAAACTGCTGAACCTCTTCCTTCTGGCTCTTCTAATCTAAAAATGGCTAATTTTCATTTCTTACATTTCATTTTCAAATGGCAAATTACTGCACCAGAAGTTTATGGCCTGATGTTGCATTGGGGGAAAGTTTATATTGACATCTGTTGGAGGTACACTTCCTGATACCTAAGTTAGGGAGAACTACAGCTTTTTCTCAGCAAGAAACCATTTGCCAAGTCAGGCAAGATGCAAGATTTGTGAATGGCAAACATGCCTATGGGGAAAAGCCACTTTCACTGACTATGGGCAAAAATCAAGGCAGGCTTTCTCAAAAAGATAGTTTAAGAGCTATCTTAGTTGTGATTGCAGCCTGGTACTTTCTGTGCCAGGAGTTTTCCTAACACTGAAATATCCAACCAACTTACCATGCTTGTGGAAGAAGTGAGAATGAACTTACTTTCTGGGGCAGGACATCAAAAGTCTGTGTAGGACCTTGGCAAACTGTGGGTGCTGCACGTGCCAGAGGTTGGCGTGTGGACCCATTTTCTTTGGCACACCCATAAGCTGCTGCCAGCACACTCCTATTGGCAGCCTGTAAAAAGCTGCCCTGGCCTCCAAGGGCAGGTTCTGAGCAGTCCCTGCTCCTCCTAATCACTCCTGCCTCCTCCTCTACCCTCACCCCTCAGGCTTGTCTGCCAGAAGGAAGGGATTGAGCACTTGAGCACGTCACTGCCAATTCCTTAAGAAAAATTGCTGCCTTACTCTTCTGCAAGATGAAAAACTGATCCAAGAATTTTAAAACCCCAGTCCAGTTGAACAAAAGAGCACACATACACACACACACACACACACACACACACACACACACGCACGCACTTTTTAGCTTGTTTTAAATTTCTCTTCTGTGGATGCAAAGACAGTTTTCTCTCTCTTCACTCTTCAGTCACACATAATACAGAAAGTGTAAATGATCATTCAATTCACGTGTTGCCCTCAGTTGACTTTTTATTTGCTTAAAAACAAGCAATAGTAACTGAATTTTCTCTTTAAGTAGGTCAAAAAAAAGCACCTAGAGAGTTTGCTGGTCTGAGCCAGGTGCACATGGGAATAGTTACATTCACTTAATGAAATAAAATTCAAATGCTTTCTCAGTCAAGGAGGCCCTTCAGATGGCATCTTGCAATGCATTAAACCTGCCATTTTATTTTAGACAAGGTGTTCATCTGGCAATAGTTGTGATTTGTTTTTTATTTTATCTCCTGGAAGAAAATGAATTCCATAACACTTTTTTTTCCTTTTCCCTATTCACATCTCACATGAAAAAATAACGGAAAACAGTTTTAGGTAAGGTAGACTCTCAGTTTGAAGTTTGCTCATCTAAGCTGACACTGGACTCTTCTCCACTACATAAATATCTCAATTTTGTAACAAGAAAGTTTCCACACTACCAAACAGAATCTCTTTGCAAGTAAAGTGTGGCATATCCCCATGTTTCCTTTCATTCTTGGCTTTGTGCAATATCCAATTTCTTCTTTTTTTTTTTTTTTCAAATAGAGACAGAGGTCTCACTGTATTGTCCAGGCTGGTCTTGAACTCCTAGGCTCAAGTAGGAGATCCTCCCATCTCAGCCTTGCAAAGTGCTGGGAATACAGGCATGAGCCACCGTGCTTAGCCCAATATTCAATTTCTTTTCTTGTGTCATGCAACAGAGCCAAAGCTAAGCTATCCTAAAGGCAGACCCTGTACACTCTTTTGAAGGAGTGTGTGAACTTACTATTCATTTGCCCCTATTTGACAGTTCCTCACATGATTTACCAAAAAAAATAACCACATGATTTCAAGATAGCTATACTTTCCGATCCTAATCTGAGTGCTAACTCTTCAAATTACAAGAGTATAATATTTTTATCTGCCATCTTTGGGTTCTTCCTCTATCCATTTAGTAGTACAGCTAAGATGTCAGCTCCTCATCATGTGATAGGACCTATGCTAGAAGCACTTATTCTTCACAGTGTGTTGGTGATGTAGGTACTATTGTTATAGTGTATATAGGTGAGGTAACTGAGGCTCACGGAGGTTAAAGTGATTTGCCCAACTAAATATCATCTGAACACGTGTGTGACAGGAAGGTGGAGTGGAGAAAGGTGTTTCTAAGAAGAGGGAACAGCTATCACATAGCTAATAAGTGATAGAATAGAGCCAGTACTCAAATTCTGTCTTCCAACTCCTTACCTTTAGACACCACAAGACATTGCCTCTCAGAGGCGCTAGTTACCACATCATTAGCATTATAATAGCAGTGCAGGTTGAGTATCCCTTCTCCAAAATGCTCGGGTGTTTCAGATTTTAGATTTTTTTTTAATTTTGGAATATTTGCATTATATATACTTGAGCAACCCAAATTTGAAATCTGAAATATTCCAGTGAACGTTTCCTTGGAGTATCATGTTGTCATTCAAAAAGTTCTGGATTTAGGAGCATTTTGGATCTCAGAATTTTGGATTTGGTATGTTTAACCTGAATCTGTCAGGAAAACAGAGAAGGGAAAGAAATGAACTCTTCTGGGAGTGTGAATGGAGCCCGTTAAATATCACCTATGAGTAGGGGTGTGGCAGGAAGGTGGAGCAGGGAAAGGCATTTTTGAGGAGAAACAACATCTTGTCCAAAGACAGACTGGGCAATACAAGAGCTATGCCCTGAGAGAGACAGAGACAGGCTGAGAAGGCAGGTGAGTCAAGCTCACTTGCAGGCAATAGGGAGCCATCGGAGTTAACGGTGATCTGAGATTAGTTCTGGAAGTTGATGACCTTAAGTTGTATTGGGGAAAAGTTTATATTGACATCTGTTGGAGGTACACTTCCTAATACCTAAGTTAGGGAGAACTACAGCTTTTTCTCAGCAAGAAGCCATTTGCCAAGTCAGGCAAGATACAGGATTCGTGAATATCAAAAAAATGCCTGTGGGGAGAAACCACTTTCACTGACTAAAGATGAAAATCAAGGCAAGCTTTCTCAAAAAGATAGTTTAAGAGCTATCTTAGTTGTCATTGCAGCCATGACAGTGAGTTGGTTTCTAGCATTGACTTATAAAGTGACATGTTCAATTTCACTGATATTTTCCCCAAATTTTATAATGAAAAAGTAAAATGGAATCTTTACTAAACACTGCACAGTTGGAAGCACATTTCTCACAGATTTGAGGTGCATTAACTTCCATTTGGGAAAACATTTTTCTGCATGAAAGGTTTTATTTATATCAGATTGGTAAAATACTTTACTTCAAAGACTGCGTTTTCACCCTTTGGAAAAATTGGACCAGACTGTAGGTCTATTAAAACCATCTTAGTCATCATGCGTTTAGCTGTATGCAGCATGAGAGAGAAAAATCCTCAAGAGTCAAGTATTTTCTCCACCCCATGTTTCTTAGTACAGTTACTTGAAATATATACATTTGATGATAAATTTATAGTTGTTGGACTTCACAGAAATACGAAGTAGGATATAAGGACTGAAATTTCTTGTGCAGTAAATTCCTACACATATCCATTACATTTCACCACATAAAGTGTGCCCGAAAGAATACAGTTTAAACACACACACACACACACACACACACACACACACACACACACACACACACAAACCCTTTACTGCTTGCTAGCTTATTTTAGCATAATAACTGCATCTTAATTACAATAATTTGAACTTCAGTAATTTTAGCATTTAAACTGTGAATGTCAGTTCTACTTCAAATGCCAATTATTTTTATTTGATTTATTATAGTATACAATTATTTTTACTTGAATTTGTACTGAGAGAAATGTAGATTTCAGTTTAGCTATCAATGGCATAAGAGCTGTTTCTTGAGCCAGGCTCGGCGGCTCAGCCTGTAATCCCGCGCCTTTGGGAGGCTGAGGTGAGTGGATTGCCTGACCCCGCGGGTTCGCGACCCGCCTGGGGAGCGAGACCTCATCTCTACAATAAACCAAAAAATCAGCGGGGCGCGGTAGCGCATGCCTGTAATTCCAGCTACTTGGAAGGCTGAGGCGGAAGGATCGCCGGAGCCCAGCAGGCGAGGCTGCGGTGGCCGGGAGCAGCCACTGCACTCCAGTCTGGGCGACAGAGTGAGACTCCAACTCAAAAAAAAAAAAAAAGCTGTTTCTTTTTCTTTTTATCATTAAATATACGTTTGACAGAGTTAAATGCTAAAAGTCTCAGCCTTAGAGGACAATTTTTCAAAATGGAAAAAATTAGATAGCTTCTTGATTACTTAAGGGCCATATCTGTCCTAATACATTTCTTTCTCATTGATAAAGACGATTTGACAAATCAAAATAAAATATGATAGATACCCATTCTGTGAGATCAAATCTGGGACCTCTTCATGGACTGCTGTCTCATCTCACCAGAGAGTTTTTTTTTGTTTTTTTTTTTTAACAGTTAAGATTTGTTAGTCTGAACTCAATTTTAACAACTTCTGAAACTCGTGTGTTAAGTTACAGCCCATAATAGGATACAGCTGCAGAAGGGTGCGTTTCTAAGTTATGATCTTTCTGTTTAAATGATACGGTTTTACTGATTATGTGCTACAGATTGATTTAAGAAATGTAAGACAACTTTAGAAGCCTTTCATAAAAGAATCTTCTTTATTTAATTCATTTCATATTGAAGTTTTAACCCAAATGCTCTCATTTCTTTTTCCTCCATTTTCCAATGCCCATAGACGTTTGTTCTGTCAAGAGAGTTAAAACAATCCTACCTTAAAAGAAAAAAAAATCCCAGTGGAAGTTTAATATTGACAAAATAGACAATGAAAGCACTCCCTGTAGGTCTCATATTTTTTTCTCTGGTGTCCATGCAATGTTTAAATTCTGCTTTGCTTTTTTTTTCTTCCTGCTCCGATGATAATCAGTTGATCCCTATTTAGATCTCATCCTGTTAAGCAGCTGTGGGAACCTGTCATTTAGTCACCACTCTGTTGGCACTATTTAGTCTACATTCCTCTCATGTGGCTCAGGACTGTTATCACTTCACTGGGGTGTTTTTTCCACACCTAAGTTGTAGTCCCAGGAGGCCGGAGCCATACTGTGCACTTTCTTGCACCCCAAGGTGCCTCCCACAGGGGCAGACACCTAACAGGTACACAATCAGACTTTTTGATTGCTGGTTGGTTGATTTTTCTTTTAAAAAAAAAAAAAATTTATGCCGGGCTCGGTGACTCAGCCTGTAATCCTGCGCCTTTGGGAGGTTGAGGTGAGTGGATTGCCTGAGCCCGCGGGTTCGAGACCCGCCTGGGCAGCGAGACCTCATCTCTACAATAAATAAAAAAATCAGCCGGGCGTGGTAGCACATGCCTGTACTTCCATCTACTCGGAAGGCTGAGGCGGAAGGATCGCTGGAGCCCAGCAGGTCGAGGCTGTGGTGGCCGGTAGCGGCCACTGCACTCCAGTCTGGGCGACAGAGTGAGACTCCAGCTCAAAAAAAAAAAAAAAAAAAAATTTATTATAAAGATGTGGGATACAATTCAGGGTGGTTGATTTTTCTCCCTCACAAAAAGGGAGGAAGATTTCTCCCATCATCAAGCATTCTGCTGGGACCCTTTTACAGTGACCCATTCACAATTCCTCTGACTCCATTCTCACAGGCTGGTCAGAAGCAGGGTTAGGTTGACAGGCATATGAGACAGGAGGAAGCTTGGAGGACGAAGGGACTCCAAAGATAAGCACAGCCAAGCCGGGCTCGGTGGCTCAGCTTGGAATCCCGCTCCTTGGGAGGCTGAGGTGAATGGAATGCCTGAGCCCCAGGTTCGAGACCCGCCTGGGCAACTTGGTGAGACCTCATCTGTGCATTAAATAAAAAATCAGCTGGGCGTGGTAGTGCACGCCTGTAATTCCAGCTACTCGGAAGGCTGAGGCGGAAGGATCACCGGAGCCCAGCAGGTAGAGGCTGCGGTGGCCGGGAGCGGCCACTGCCCTACAGTCTGGGCTACAGAGTGAGACTCCAACTCAAAAAAAAAAAAAAAGATAAGCACAGCCACTGTGCCAGAGCACTGCCTTGTAGGGGCCCTAACGGAGCAGCTCAGAATCATCCCATACACCACATTGGCACAGTGGCTTAAAATGCCCGCCCCTACATTTATCCTCTGGATCTACCCCTGACTCTGGGTCATAAAAGCCACCCACCATGCTTTTTAGGGCCAAACTCCGTGCCTTGTACACAGACCCTGGTTAAAAGTCCTGGCAGGATCTTGAAGAACGTTCTTATGATGACTGTTCACAGGGAAGGAAGGTGCTTTATACACCTAAAGCCCTATTTGCACATATTTGACCATTCTGCCTAAGCAGAACTGACCAGCAAAGCCAACAGTGTGAGGCTTGGCTGGTTGGCTAAGATCTATGGTCCTACAAAGTCTCTATAGTGTGATGTCATTGCCAGACAGAACGTGGGAAAGATGTGTCCTTTCTGATTGGTTAAATAGGTTACATCAGGCTTTTATTTTATGCAGCTTTTGAGACTGATGATATCATCTGACCCACAGTACACATATAAACCCTGCATGTGACCTCAGGCATACTGCTGCTGTTTAAATATGCTACATACTTCGTGATATTCTATTCTAATTTCTCTTGGTGAATTCTTTTTTGCTCCTTCATATTCTTTTTCCTCTCCCTTCTTAAAATAATTACCCTGTGCTTACAAGTGTACAGAAAATACATATCATTTAAATCCCCCACCCCCCCACCAAAGGATTAACAGTTCAGCAGTTTTAAATTCCAAAGGTGAAAATTAAACCAAAAAGAATAATATCCCTTTTGCCTGTTTCATAGAGTCTCCTAAGAGGCTAACTTTGTAAAACAACCTAAAGGATTATAATTCCCTCGAGAAAATGATTAGGGTAGGGGGCAGGGTTGAAAGAAGAAAAGAAAAAGCAAACAAAAGACGAAACACAACCAGCTTTCCAGCTGCTGAAGGAGTTAAGCACTGACTTGGGAACATTACCAAAGGAAAGTCCCTCTACTGGGAACAAAGCGAGACTCCAAACTGTCTCCATCCTGCTGTGTGCTGTGGCTACCTTTGAAAGAGTCTCTACACAAAAGAGAAAGGGGCCTGAGATTCCTCTGTGCTATACCCTGTGTGTCCCCAAGATTCCATTAGCCTGGTCAAAACTTGGCAAAGGTTGAGAATGATTATAAACAGCTAGACAGACAATAGCTCTGTGTGTCAGTGTCCTGGGGTTCAGCCAAGCCTAGCACAAGATCCAAAAGCACCCCATTTTTCAACTTATTTTGCATAAATCACACCTTGAGTTTGCCCCTTAAATAATGTGTGGGTCCTTTTCTTGTTGTTCCTCAACAACCCATCGGTAAGCACGTGATCAAATTGCTAATGTCGAAAACACAAATTAACTGTATTTTAAAATATCACCTGCAAAGTATAATTTAATTAAAGGTTATATTAAAATATTGCATAGCATAAATCCATCTATTTAGAGGTTGAGAATCAATTTGGAAATATAGTAATCATCTTGAAAGCCTCTTAATGATTTATCCTTAAATGGCAGCCTTTCCAATTTGTCTTTAATTGTTTTCGGCAAAATAAATTTTACCCAGCTAGGGATTTTCCTTAAAGAAATTGATTCTTTTTTCTGACAGATTTATAATGGATTTTTAAGATCCCCTTTTGCAGACAAATGACTGTCTTCTATGCAGGATTTTTGTCATATTAGATAATTGAACTGGGCAATGACGTATATGGTTTCTACTTTCCAGAAGTATATACTGTCGTTAAACATTAGATTAAGATAAAAGTTAGAGCCGGGCTCGGTGGCTCAGCCTGTAATCCCGCGCCTTTGGGAGGCTGAGGTGAGTGGATTGCCTGAGCCCGCGGGTTCGAGACCCACCTGGCCAGCGAGACCTCATCTCTACAATAAATCAAAAAATCAGCTGGGCGTGGTAGCGCATGCCTGTAATTCCAGCTGCTTGGAAGGCTGAGGCGGAAGGATCGCCGGAGCGCAGCAGGTCGAGGCTGCGGTGGCCGGGAGCGGCCACTGCACTCCAGTCTGGATGACAGAGTGAGACTCCAACTCAAAAAAAAAAAAAAAAAAGATAAAAGTTAGCTCCACTGTAGTTTTTGCTAAGAGCAGGTCTATTGCCTCTAGCATCCATTAGAAAGTGAAAAATTGGGACAAAAATCCCTGTTTCCAAATGTTGAGACATACAGCATCTCATCCATTTATTTTCTATTTTGGAGTTTTGACTTTACCAGTGAATATTAATAAAAGCCTTCTCTTTTCCGTCTCTGAACTCTTCACATATCTTGGAAATAAATAGCCCAATGTGTTCAATTAGAGAATGTTCAGACTTGCAGACTATTTTTAGACGATTTAATGATTTTGGTTTCCAGTCCAGGAACAGTTCATTTCAAAGATGCAACATGCAAACATATAATCATGCCTTTTCTTCCTTCACCTTCTCTAACCACAAATAACAGCTAACATTCTGGTTCTTACCATGTGTGAAGCCCTGTTCTAAGCATTTTCCATTGTAACCCTTATAGCCACCCTGGGATGGAGTTACTAAGTTTCACATGGGGAACTAAGGCAGGAAGGGGTTAGATATCCTGCAATGATAGAAACAGGATTCAAACCCAGGCAGCGTGGCTCCAAAGTACAGGCTTTTAACTATGAAGTAAGTTGCCTGCCTGTTGATGAAATGTGGAGGGACAAGAGGCACTGCATCTTCGACTCTGCCTGTATTTGAGGACTCTTCTACAACATACTATGCTCTGTAATCCATAGGGCATTTACATCCTCTGCATTTCAAACTTCCCATATGAAAACATAGATCTTGTGTTCCCATTGGCTTCCCCACTGGGTCCGATTTGTGAAAATGAAAATACAATAATACGTATAAATGACAAGCTGTGAATGTTTAGGACAAAAGCCCTCTGGGTATCCAGTCCTTCGACATTCTTTTCTGAAGGGGATTCACTTCCTTCCAGGCTGCAGAAGGAGCATTCTTTCTGTTACCTCATCTCTTATCCATTTCTCATGGATTTTCTGCCCAGGCTCTTCTCAGAAATATTCTTTATTGCACAAGAGCAACCATGCATTCTTCCTAAGAGTCAGGGCCCTTCCTCATGACTTCACCTCTGCATGGATGAAGCCACCACAGGCACCATGGCACAAGGCAAACACAAAGGACAAGGGAGTCTATTTCCCTGCCTCTCTCTCCCACTGGGTTAAAGCTGGGGCACCAGGATAATGGGGTTCACATCCAATTATTAAAATAAGTTAAGTCTGCTTACATTGTCTTTGCCAAATGATGTACCTTTCTAATGGTGGAACCCATTCTTATTGCTCTCTTGAACAATTCCTCAGCAGAGGCACAATTATTCTCTTGCCTCCACCCCTGTTCTTTTCTTTCTTTCTTTTTTTCTTTCTTTTTTTTTTTTTTTTTTTGAGTTGAGATCTCACTCTGTCTCCCAGACTGGAGGGCAGTGAGTGACACAATCATGGCTCACCACAGCCTCGACTTGCTGGGCTAAGGCAATCCTTCTGCCTCAGCCTCCTGAGTAGCTGGGACAACAGTCGTGCACCACCACACACAGCTAATTTTTTTTATTTTTTGTAGAAAGGAGGTCTCACTATGTTGCCCAGGTTGGTCTCAAACTCCTGGTCTCAAGCAATCCTCCAGCCTCAGCTTCCCAAAGTGCTGAGATTACAGGTGTGAGCCACTGTGGCGTCTTACCCTCTTACCCTTTTTGCCAAATGTCATCCTCACTACTTTGAGAGCACAGTTTCTCTCCCTTGCCCCAACCCTGTGTAAACCTCACTCCTCTGAGTAGAACTTGGCTTAGGCCTTTTTCTGATGCAGATTTTTTCTGACCCTTTAGCTCACATTGTCTACTCTTCTCCATACATTTACTTAATTACCATGCCATACATCTTTAAGTTTTATATATTACTTTAACATTATCTGTTCCACAACTTAGTACTCTGATATTTTGTTCACTAATTATATGGTGAATACAATATTTCTCCAGTCAGATTGTAAATCTTTGTGAACAGAGACCTGTCTTGGACTTCTTTATTAGTTTATACTGTCAAGGTCAGGTTCAGCACATAGACTATGCCAATGCCACATTGTTTAATGTCACATTAATTATGGTGCTCTGTTCCACTGATCCCAGGTACGAATTTCACATTATTTTCAACAGAGTGCTTCAGGCAGCCAGCATAAACGATTAGATTTGGCACCCAATACAAACAGACTTACCATCCCATTTGAGGATTTCCTAAGCACTAGTTGTTGCAAAGGTACAACCCAAGTAAACCACATGTCTATTCTGACCAGGCTACACCTCTCTGTACCCACTCTGCCACCTCCTGCTGCAACGTGGTTGCCACCATCATACCCATGCTGTATGCAGGCATCGTGGTGGTTCATGCATGAAACCTCCTATTCTGGAAGGAAGTCTTGACCCCTCTGTGAATCGTAGTGACTTCACTTACTTTCTACATTTTTATTCAGTGTCACTAAAACTGTTCAGATTACGTAGATTTTTCTTATATTCCAAACAAATTCAATAACTACTTCTGGGTGCTGGGTGAATATCCCTGGGAGGGATACCAAGGATGCTACAGAGAATAATGAACCAGACACCCTGCCCTCTAGAATCCCACAGTCTGCAGTGAGTTAAAGAACAGAAAACTATATTCCATAAGATGAATTGTTACCACAAGGCGTTTCATTCCTCTGGCCAGAAGGAAGTCCAGCCAAGTCTGACTTGATACATTTAGCCGGGAGCACCACATCCATTTTATTAGCGTGGTTTATAGGAGATTAAGTGCTAAAACACAGGGCCACTAATGGAATAAGAGTTCAGAAGAGGAGATGCATGTGGGCGGGAACCAGTGAGGAAGGTATGATGGGGGAAGTGGTTTCCCCTGAGTGTGAGAGTAAATTGGATGTAAGGAAGGAAGGGGTGGGACAGAAAAAAACGCTCAAAATAGGAGGGAGAACTTGAACCAAAGCACAGATAACAAATAAGCAGCATGTGTCAGAACAAGACTGTCCCTGCTAAAGCCAATTGAGGATTTCTGCTGGAGACATAAAAGGTTAGGCAAACAAGGTGTTGTGGAAGACAGCAGGATGCAGAACTGGCATCAGATGTCTTCATTGGTTAACTGGGAAAGCCTCAATGCTGAACTTTATAAAAAGAAAAAGAAAAAAGAAGTTTGAGGAAAAGGGAAATAAAAGTCTCACAAGAGACTTGCTTGGGAATCTAATTTCTACTCTGAAAGCTCTGTCAACCTCAAATTTTAAAACATGGTGAAGAAGAAAGTAGCCACATTAATGTCTATAAACTTCATAGCATATGTTCTTGTTGATATACAAAATATTCAAAACTGCTGAAGAGGTCTATCCCTTGTGTTCAGTTGAAAAACCTATAAGGATTAAATGAGAAAAGGCATACAACAGGTACATGATAAGGGAGATGGGAGTAGCTGTTTCTTCCTACAACAGGGTTTCTCAAGCTTTATTGTGTATCAGATTTCCTGTGAAACTTGTTAACATGGATGCCAGTTCAGTGACTGGGACAGGGTTTGACAGTCTACATTTCTAACAAGTCTCCAAGTGATATCCTTGATGTTTCTTGGGGGACGGGACTTTCATCAGAGAGGGCTCAAAGATGATTTTGGTTTTGTTTTTGAGAAAAACAAAAGGTGAATCTTGAAAATGGAGTAGATGCCATTTAAGAAGATAACAGACCATGGAAAGAAGGACATTCCAGAAGGATGAATGGAAGCCCAGGGCTTGCAAGCAGTATTAGAAGCACAGAGTGTGAGGAGCCTGGGCATGAATGGGGGTGCAGGGGAAGAGGAGTTCAGGATGAGAGAGAGAATTGTAAGCAGGACCTTCTATGCCTTGCCAAAGAGTCATTTATTCCATGTGTAATGAGGGACCTACAGTTCAAGTTGTGAGTGATTTGATCAGCAATGAAATTCAGGAAGATTACCCAGGAAACAGTGGTAGGAAAGATGGGATGGGAGACTGACTGGAGTCAGGAGGGTTTTGTGGTATGCTTGGTGAGACTGGATGAGCATGAACCAATGCAGGACATAGAGAAAGCCATGCCTGTGGGAGACATGAGGATACGGAACTGGCAAAACTTGGGCACTTATCAGGTACAGAAAGAGTTTAAGGTTCCTGCCAGGTTTCTGATTTAGGTGAAAGGATAAATGATAACATCATTTTCCTAGTGACTCAGGAGGAAGAGAAGCACTTATGGGAAAAAAATGAATTGAGTTTGAAAATATGTTGAGTTTGTGCAACATCCCAATGGAAGTGTCTGATAATGAAGTTAAAGATTCAGGAGAACAGTTTGAGAGCTGTCCTGTATATTATGGCAAATATAGTCATGGAGACAGGTTCTGTCAGTCAAGAATAGTCAAGAGAGAAGCAAAAGAACAACAATTCTCTCATGCAAACCAACATAAGGAGTGAGAAGAAGGAGACCTAGGGGAGATTATTATAAAAAGAGAAGCAAATCAAGAAGAAACACTGCCAGAAAAGCCTAGGAAGATGAGAATTTCTAGAAGAAATTGAGCTGCTGTGTCCAATGCAGCAAAGAGGTCAAGTAAATAAGGGCTGAAAATTAGGAACTGATGATATACGTTGGAGTACCTTCAGTGGAATAATGCAGAGGAAAGGCCGATTGTGGTGGGTTAAAAATAAATGGAAGATAAGGAAGCAGAGATAGTTAATATAGACTAATCTTTCTAGCGGCTTTACTATGAGAAAATTTTTGTAACTAGTAGTCAAAAAAAGTGCCAATGTTAAGTGTTTCACTTTAAAATTTTTATTTATTTATTTGTTTATTGTTTTGTGCACACTTATAGCTACTGGGAGGGGGTGAGTAGAGAGGAAACATTTAAAAATAGATCATGGTTCACACCTGTAATGCCAGTACTTTGGGAGGCCAAGGTGGGAGGATCACTTGAGGCCATGTATTTGAGACCAGCCTGGACAACGTAGCAAGACCCTGTCTCTACAAAAACAACAACAACCACAATTGTTAACTAGTCAGGTGTGGTGGTGCAAACCTGTAGTTCCAGCTACCCAAGAGGCTGAGGCAGGAGGATTGCTTGAGCCCAGGAGTTCAAGGTGAAGTGGACTATGTTCACGCCACTGCACTCCATCCTGAGTGACAGAGGAAGACCCTGTCTCAAATAATATGAATACTAGTTCATGGGACTTAATAAGAGAACAATGCCCAGGAAAAAACTGCACACATTTATTTGAAGCTGTAGGAAGTAAGGTGAACCTGGGCACTTGTGAAGATAGGTCCCTGGACGTAGGCATGGATGTTGCACACTTGGCAACTCAAGTTGATTCTGTAACAGGGAAGGCAGGATCACTGACTGGGCACTGACGGTGGAGCTGCACTAGGGACAAACTGTGTGATGAGCCCTATTCTCAAACTTGAGTGGTTTTCTTCAGCATTTCTTGACCCTCTGTTCATATTTTCTTTCAAATTATCCACAAAACTTGTTGATGCTGCCTGAAAAGTAAATAAATAAATAAAAGGGCAAGTGTTTCATAAACAGAGCATCCTCTGGTATAGCCATCTTTGGAATTCCAAACAGCAAAGTGGCCTTCCTCCCTCTGCACTCCATTCATCTGGCTTTCCAGTTGACAAGAGTTGATGGAGATAGAAAGACAGATTGTGTGTGTGCATGTATATATGTATGTTGTACTCTTTAGGGGAGACGACATCTGCAGGACCATCAAAGAAATTTTCCAAGACTGCAGAATGGAAAAATTTGAAAACTGCCACTTTTATTCATGCAGAAATCTTAACTTAGTGCACATCTCCAAACTCTTTAATCCAAATAACTTTATGTGCCAAGATTCTTGTGTTCATTTTGCCTAGATAAAGTCCTCAACTTCCTACTCCAGTTCTCAGCAGAACATCATTCATCAATCTACTAGCTTAAAATAGTAGGTTAATGGTCCTTGTTGACTAGCAGAGCAATAGGTCACTGGGCTTAGTTTCAGGCTTCAATCTTCAGGACATTGCTGCTGAATTCTGGAAGTCAACTGCAAGAAGAGACACAAATCAACCAGCTCATCAATCCTTGTTTCCTCGGGGATGGGAGGGAGAAGAGGAAGATGGGGGACAGAAAAACAGTTTAGAAAATTGAAGTTCTAATTCTATTGAGTTACATCAACTGATAGAAAATGTTACTTCAAATACCAGGGGTGCCGAAACAAATGTATACACATTTTAAGAACTATTACCTATGTATTACTTTTAGTTTACTGTTATCAGGAGTGTCTGAGGGTAACCACTTTGAGCGCCTCTTATACTTGCAGAAGTCAAACTTAACTTGTTATAATACAGTTTTTGTTTCCTTTCTTAAAATGTGTATACATTTTCTGACACCTTCTGTATTTTTGAATGGATTAAAAAGCTCTGTAATGAACAATTATCAACTTGACTACTTCAACATGTATTTTATTGATTAATTCCAGTATCCCCTCTGTTAGTCTTACATTTCCCTATTTCTTTCCCAAAATACATCTTAAATACTAAACACTGAAGGCCAGGTGTGTTGGCTCAAACCTGTAATCCTGCACTTTGGGAGGTTGAGGTGAGATTATTGCCTGAGCTCAGGTGTTTGAGACCAGCCTGGGCAACTTGGCGAGACCTTGTCTCTAAAAAGAAAATACTAAACACTGAAGCTTTTACATAAACACAAACATCCAATTTCTTAGGAGTCTCCAGGATTTGCCTGAACCACACACCACATGTCAGTACCTAGGGAGGAGTGCGGGAACCCAGTGCTCTAGGAAACTTTAGAAGGTGGATTGTACAATATTTTTCCTTCAGCTCAAACTCTGTGACACTGTTAAGTCTCTGAAAAACACCAACGACCAGCATTTTGAAGCACATCCAAGAATGTATTCATTATAATGGCAAAGGGTACACAAAGAATGTTTGAAAGAACAAGAACTATTTCCTCTAGAACTTGAAGAATCATGAAAGTTGTCTGTTACTATGCTTTTATACGCATACAAGCAATGCTGGTTCAAAATGGCTACGGAAAAAGCAAATGTATTAGTTCAGATAACTCCAAGTCCAATCAAGGATCTCGTATTTGGGCATAGCTGAAACCAGGAGCTCAAACTATGTCATCAAAACTTAGTCTTTCATTCTCCATCTCTTGGCTCTATCCTTCTCTGTGTTGACATTCTTCTCTACCACCTTCCTTCTTGCTTGGACAGTGCCATACTTACATTTTATCCCTCCATAAACCCTACTGAAGAAAAGGAAACTTCCAAAAATTTCAACCAAAGTCCTGGACTCATTGCCTCTAAATGGCTTGGCTTTGACCAAATCCTCACCGCCACCCTGCAAAAGCTGCAAGGTTCTTCAAGGAAAATTTTGTGCTTTTTCCACAAGAAGGACAGCAAATGCAAGGTAGGCAGAAGCAACAGATATCCTCACCACCCTCAAATATGTACTGGGCTCTCATGTGGATAAGGAAATAAACATCTATGGGGCTCCAGAAAGGAGACGTAGACCTTCTGCATGAAACTTACAGAAAAGTAGATTTCAGCTTACTCCAAAAAGGACCTTTTTACAAGGCCACTAGCCATTGAAATGAGCTGTCTCAGGATGTGGCAAGTACCAAGTCATTCCACATGTTCAGGTACAGGGTAGATGAACAGCTGTTGAGAGGGCTGGCAGAGGAATTCCTGTGTTAGTCAGAGCTTTGCCTATGTGACCTATAAGGTCACTTTTGACTCCATAATTCTATTATCCTTGTTAATTTCCACGATTTAATTTGCAGTACAGGATAAACAAACCAACCTAATTTGATCTGGAACTTTTGCAGGCTATCACAGGTCATTTAATCTAAAACACATGGCTCTAGCCATCATTGTGTTTCCTGAAATCTCTAACAGACCTTGTCCTTAACAAGGTCTCCATGTTATTAGTTTCACTCATGGCTTTTTTCAGTCTCCTGTTTATTCCACAATTGCCTTTCATTCTCCTTTAGATTGGGGTGGAGAGAGCATGAAAGAGTTTTCTTCTTTCTGATTTTCTCCTCTTAAATCTGTAGGTTTAAGAGTCCATGAGAAATGGGAGAGAGGACCATAGACATTCAAAGCACTGGACAAAGTCTACTGATGCAAATGTTCAAAGTAGGAAGAATGATATTTTTAAATTTCATAGTAAAAAAATAATTTATAGAATAAATTTGAAATACTGCTACATTGTTATAATTAGGGTACCAAAACCACTTTAGTCATACTCATTAAGAAATATACAAGCTGAGCTCGGTGGCTCAGCCTGTAATCCCGCACCTTTGGGAGGCTGAGGTGAGTGGATTGCGTGAGCCCGCGGGTTCGAGACCCGCCTGGGCAGAGAGACCTCATCTCTACAATAAATCAAAAAATCAGCCGGGCACGGTAGCGCGTGCCTGTAATTCCAGCTACTCGAAGGCTGAGGCAGAAGGATAGCCGGAGCCCAACGGGTCGAGGCTGCGGTGGCCGGAGCGGCCACTGCACTCCAGTCTGGGCGACAGAGTGAGACTCCAACTCAAAAAAAAAAAAAAAAAAGAAAAGAAATATACACATTTGAGGCTAAGCATGGGAGCTCACACCTGTAATCCCAGCACTTTGGGAGGCTGAGGTGGAAGTATGGTTTGAGGCCAGATGTTTGAGATCAGCCTGAGCAACATAGTGAGACCCTGTCTCTATATAGAAGGAAAGGAAGGAAGGAAGGAAAGAAATAGACATTTGCATTAACATTGTGTATTTTAACATGCTTTAAATATATTTAAATAAAGTTATTTCTTTACAACTGAGAGCACCTTCACCATGTACATATTCAACTCTGCTTAAACTGGGACCGCCATACTACAGAATCCAGCTTGCAAATAAATTTTGTTTTTGCCAGGGTATGTCCATCCTTAATAACTGATTATGTTCCTTGTCTTTTTCAGTGAATGTTGTGTCAATGTTACAGGAGTTTTGGGAGAGCAAGCAGCAGCAGAGGGCTTCGTTCCCCAGTGAAGGCGTGGTGGTCTACGAGTCACTGCCAGCCCCTGGACCTCCCTTTGTGAGTTATGTGACACTCCCAGGAGGAAGCTGTTTTGGCAACTTTCAGGTAAGAAGCGGCCATCAATTTGTCAGCAAAAATTAACTGGGTTAAAATAGAGCAAACCCTTGTGTACAATGGTAACAAGTTTCCTTGGATATAGTGAACAAAGTTGCATCATATTCTGGAAAATCAGTGGTTCCAATTTCTAAAAATGGAAGTTTTTTCTATTTGGATGTTCCCTGATATTTTTTATGGAAAATGAATGTTACAGCATATCATTTTGTTTGCCAGATAGCTGCTGCTCTTTCCCACAAAATATTCTGGTATAAAAACCTAAAGAACAAGGAAACGGTGGCAAAGACTTTCCATCAGTAAAAAGTTTCCACTTCCACAAATGTTATAATCAAATATTAATCAATCCACTACACACCAAAGAATGAACCCATAGCAAAGGGTTGAGAATCACAGGACTGGAGTCAAGCACCTATGTTGAGCCAGTGTTCTGCCCTTGGGAAATTAATTTAAGCTTTTCAATTTCCCCAGTTTTGAGATGGGGAATAAGCTCCATGGTATGGCTGGAAGTCATAGAGATATACATGCAATGTGTTTAACATGGTGATCTGGCACATAGTAGGTATCCCTTAAGTATTGTTTTATAATTATAATAAAGACTATTCTAGTTGGTTAAACCCTTATGTTTATGATGGAATACAAATGATGATACATTTCTGTTGCATATCTACTCACATAAAAACATTTGTCTACATTAACTGTCAACATTGGTTATTTAGTGTGTATAACAAATCCTCATTGAGTAACCAGAAAATATCAAGCATTGGGCTAAGTACTGAGGATATGGTTCCTAGCTGAGGAAACCAATGTACAAAAAAAAGTTACAAGTATTACATAGTTATTATATTTGAGAATCAATGAAAGCACAAGAGAAGGAACTTCTAAATTTGCCAATCTCCCTTATAAGTAACTTTTTTATTTTTTTCTGAGTCAGAGTTTCACTCCATTGCCCAGGCTGGAGTGTAGTCGCACATGGACAGCTACTGCAGCCTTGATGTGATGGGCTTAGGCAATCCTTCCACCTCAGCCTTCCAAGTACCTGGAACTACTACTGCTCACCACCATGCCTGGCTAATTTTTTAAATTTATTGTAGGGACAAGATCTTGCCAAATTACCCAGGCTAGTCTTGAACCCCTGGGCTCAGTCAATCCTCTTGCCATCTTCTCCCAAAGTACTGGGATTACAGGGATGAGCCACCGTGCCGGTACCCTTTTAATACAGTAAATTATCTCTAAGTTTTCAGTACTGACAGAGATGTTTTATTTGTTGCTTATGGACATTGCAAAACTCAAAAGCAGTCACGTTTCTTAGTTTGACATCTAAAAAGCCCATAGGCAAATTTTAAGGGTACTTCTTTGTCGCCTAGGTCTACAGAACTTAATGTCATATAATGTTTAAGCCTAACCTCATACCTGATATCATTTCTATTTCCACCTTTACTCTCCCTTTGTTTTTTTGTTTTGTTTTGTTTTGTTTTGTTTTGAGTTGGAATCTCACTCTGTCGCCCAGACTGGAGTGCAGTGGCACGTTCCCTGGCCACTGCAGCCTTGACCTTCAGCCTCAGCCCTCCTAGTAGCTGGAACTACAGGCACGTGCTACCATGCCCGCTAATTTTTTTATTTATTATAGAGATGAGGTCTCACCAAGTTGCCTGGGTGCATCTCGAACCTGCGGGCTCAGGCAATCCACTCACCTCAGCCTCTCAAAGCACGGGATTACAGGCTGAGCCACCGAGCCCGGCTTACTCTCCCTTTGAATTTATTGCTGCACTCATTTATTTTATCCTGTTACTCAGTGTATCTGTTTTACATTGCCTCAAATCCTTTGTGGAATGAGGGGAGGGAATAATTTAATAAACAGACCCACAAACCTAAAGCTGCCTGGGGAAAGTCAAAGGAACCGCAGGGAATGTAAACATGAACTGAGACAAGCCGCGGAGGGTGTCTTGACCAGTCAGAAAAGAGAAGATGAGGCTGGGCATGGTGGCTCACACCTGTAATGACAGCACTTTGGAAGATAGAGGCGAGAGGATTGCCTGAGCTCAGGGATTCGAGACCAGCCTGAGTCACATGGTGAGACCACATCTCTACAATAAATCAAAAAATTAGCCGGTCGTCGTGGCACATGCCTATAGTTCCAGCCACTATCAAGGCTGAGGCGGAAAGATCACCTGAGCCCAGGAGGTCGAGGCTGCAGTGGCTGTGAGCAGCGTGCCACTACACTCCAGCCTGGGTGACAGAGTGAGACTCCGACTCAAAAAAAAAAAAAAAAAGAAAGAAAAGAAAGAGAAGATGACATTGTTGGCAAAGGCACTTTCAGAATTAGGGGAGCATGTGGGTATGTGTGGCAGGAAATAGCAAAAGAAGACAGGTAGGTACATCCATCAGACCACAAGAGCTGAGTATGGGTTTTATTCTAAAGGATTCTGAGCAGAAGAGTGGTGTGTTTAAATATACTTCAGAAAGGTCACCCTAGCAGCAGCATGTAAATGGCTTAGACCTAAATGATGCTAAAGACCAAGAGGGAAGTGAGTGATGAGTGTCGTGGAGAGGAGTTGCACGCACTGTATATGGAGTAGGTAGAGTTGAAGGCTCTTCATTAGACATGAAGGTAGGATGATACCTCAGCTCTGGCTTTGGTCACTGGGTGGAGAACACAGGACGAGGTGGGGCAGGTATGGTACATGGGAGGTGAGGACAGCGTCAGTGTGAGGTGCCTGGAAGCCAGAAGTAGAAGGGCAATAAAAATAATAACAATAATAAGGCCAGGGTGTGAAGGCTCAAGCCTGTAACCCCAGCAATTTGGGAGGCAGAGAAGAGAGGATTGTCTTAGTCCAGGGGTTCAAGACCAGCTTGGGCAAACTGGGGGGACCTTGTCTCTACACCAAATAAAAAAAATTAGCCAGGCATGGTAGCCTGCACCTGTAGTTCCAGCTACTTGGAAGACTGAGGCAGAAAGATCGCCTAAGCCCAGCAGGTCGCAGCTACGGTAGCCGTGAGCGTGCCACTGCACTCCAGCCTGGGCGATGAAGTGAGACTCCAACTCAAAATAAATAAATTAATTAATAAATAAGGCCTGAAACTCAAGAGAGAGATTTGGGTTAGATTTCTACATTTCTGAGTCATAGCCATGGTCACAGGTCTCACTGCCAAATGAGAACGAGAAGAAGATGAAGGAGTGATCTTAGGAACAATTTGGGGGGGAAATAAAAATAATATTTCTCTAAAAAGCTTGAGGATTGGCCAGAAAGTGACAAAGAAGCAGAAGAGAGAATTTATGGAAACCAAGAGATGTGACATTTCGAGATAGAAGATGTAGTGAACGGAGTCAGCTGCATTGCGTGGGTCCAATGAGATGTGCCCACTGACTGTGATGAATGTAAGATCCTTAGTTATCTTAGAAGAGAGTGTCAGTGAAGAAAGTGAGATACAATCAGATTACAGTTTAGAGAGTAAAAAGGGGCTTAGAAATAGAGACAGGCAGCCGGGCTCAGAGGCTCAGCCTGTAATCCCACACCTATGGGAGGCTGAGGTGAGTGGATTGCCTGAGCCCACGGGTTCGAGACCCGCCTGGGCAGCGAGACCTCATCTCTACAATAAATCAAAAAGTCAGCCAGGCATGGTAGCGCATGCCTGTAATTCCAGCTACTTGGAAGGCTGAGGGGAAGAATCTCCAGAGCCCAGCAGGTCGAGGCTGCGGTGGCCGGGAGCGGCCACTGCACTCCAGTCTGGGTGACAGAGTGAGACTCCAACTCAAAAAAAAAAGAAATAGAGACCGGCCAGGTGCGTGGTTCACACCTGTAATCCCAGCATTTTGGAAGGTCGAGGCAGGAGGATCGCTTGAGGCCAGGAGTTCCAGTCCAGCCTCGACAACATAGTGAGACCCCATCTCTACAAAAATAAAAATAATTAGCTGTGTGTGGTGGTGCATACCTGTAGTCCCAGCTACTCTGGAGACTGAGGTGGGAGAATCACTTGAGCCTGGGAAGTCGAGGCTACAGTAGCTATGATCAGCCACTGCATATCAGCCTGGGTGAGAGTGAGACTGTCTCTCTAAAAAGAAAAAAAAAAAGAAGTAGAGACATTGTCCTACATTAAGGATTTAGAGAACTCCTTCCTAGTCTTGTGGTCAGCACTGCTTGTGAAAATAGGGCCTCCTTGCCTATTGTCCAATGGGAAGTTGGAAAGAAAGCATGTTCTGGTCAAATAGTTATCGGTAGCTTCCACTCATCTACGCTATAAGTTCAAGCTGGAAAGAACAACTAAAACTGAGCCACAGAATTCAAATAGTTCTCAAATCACCTGTAAGGATGGACCAGAATAAAAAAAATTAACTGCCCTTAGAATACAAAACACACACACACAAAAATTCTCAAGATTGAATTAAGATGGGGTGGACTTTGCACATTCTTCAAACTCTTTTCTTCTCTAAAATGCCTTAAAATGTCAGATGTCAGACATGTTTTAATATAAGTAAATTAACCATGGTGCTGGACAACAAAGAGGAGATGAACTTGGAGGCAATTCTGGGAGATGAAAGTGAGATCAAATTATGAGGTGCAAGACTACCACAGTCTAAACATATATGAAAGAAATGTTCTGTGAGAGCAAGGGAGAGCTAGAAAATTCCAGGACCAGATGAACTAATGCAAAGAGGAGGAGAAAGTCCTGGGATGATTTTAAGGCTAATTAAACAACTGCTTTCAAAACTTCTGACCCTAAGCCGGCTCGGTGGCCCAGCCTGTAATCCCGCGATTTGGGAGGCTGAGGTGAGTAGATTGCCTGAACCCGTGGTTCAAGACCCGCCTGGGCAACTTGG
Source organism: Cephalopachus bancanus (assembly GCA_027257055.1). Lineage (NCBI taxonomy): Eukaryota > Metazoa > Chordata > Mammalia > Primates > Tarsiidae > Cephalopachus > Cephalopachus bancanus. The sequence continues at coordinate 4,964,827 of JAPVLO010000024.1, read as the reverse complement.
CGAGACCTCATCTCTACAATAAATCAAAAAAATTAGCTGGGTGTGGTAGCGCATGCCTGTAGTTCCAGCTACTTGGAAGGCTGAGGCGGAAGGATTGCCGGAGTTCGGCAGGGCGAGGCTGTCTGGGCGACAGAGTGAGACTCCAACTCAAAAAAAAAACACACCAACTTCTGACCCATCCCACCTGAGAGGTACTTTCCAGCCCTGAGTAGTAGTCAGTAGTGGATTTTGACCTCTGGTGAATGAAAGTAAATTGACTGATGAGGATAAGTTGAGCATGAGTCAAGAAGCCTCAGAATAGAGCTTGATGTAACCCCAGACACCAAAGACAAGGATGAGAACCAGGGAAGGGGGGAGAAAGGCAGCAGTTGAGGAAGTTTCCCCAACCCTCGTGTGCCTGCATGTCCATTACCAAGCACCAACTTTATCAATTATGAGAAGGTGAAGTCTTCCAATCACCACATGCTGTCCGCTCACACAGAGCACCCAGCAGCCCTCCCACTCAGGGGAGACCACCTAGAGAAACAGACAAACAGTAGAGGAAGTATTGCCAGACACCTAAACTGATATATTTATTTACTCACAAATGTCAATGAACTAAAGATCACCAAACATTTGAGGAAAACCAAATGCATAAAAGACCAAGGCAAGCAAACAAGGAAAAAATAAAAACAAAATAATTCAAGTGGCATAGAATGTAAAAGAGTATTACCATTAATTGCCTCAGAATTTTTTGTTTTCCAAGTCAGGTTCTCATTCTATCACTCAAGCCAAATAGCTCACTACAGCCTTGACATCTTGAGCTTAGATGATCCTTCCACTGCAACCTCCCAAGTAGCTGGGATTACAGGTGTGCACCACCACACTCAGCTGATTTTTTTTTTTTTTTGTAGAGAAAAGATCTTGCTATGTTGCCCAAACCGTTATCGTACTCCTTGACTCAAGCAATTCTCCCACCTCAGCCTCCCCAAATGCTGGGATAACAGGTATGAGCCACCACACTCCGCCAATATCCTCGGAAATATTTGGGAGAATATGTATCCCTAAAACAACTATGAAAAATGAACTTGAAAGCAATTCCCATATCAGGGAACAAGGGAGTTAAGTAAGACTGTCAAATTGCAGCAATAAAAATAAATAATAAAAGAGAAGTAAATAGATGGGTGGACTTAGGTAGCCAAATTAGTAAAGGATAACAAAGTAAAAAAACAATAATAATAAAGTAAATCTTCTAGAACTTAGGGCAAAAAGGCAAAAAGATGGAAGAAGATAGTATAAGATATGGAGATAAGACCTAGAGGTGAACAGTAAGGCAATATGAGTCCTAGAAAGAAACAAAGGAAACAGAGGGAAGAAAATAAATCACAGAAACAGTTTTCTTTGTCAAAGAAAAAAGCACAAATTTTCAGGTTGTAACGGCCCACCATATTCCAAGCTAGATCACGATGAAAGAATCACACAGCTCTGTGGCTGTGTGGGACCTGGGGATAGCATTCTGCTTAAAAGGTCGATCAAGGGACTTTTGTTGATACTGCACTTGTACGTTAATCTCTTTTTAAAATTAGATTGAATGTATGTGTAGACTTAGGGGAACTTTAGGGGAGTTGATGAAATGGGACAAAAACTGACAGATTTGATTAACAAAGCCAAAAACTGTTTCTTTGAAATGATAAATGAGAAAGACAAATCTTTGACATTTCTGGTTAAGAAGAAAAAAACAAGAAATATGTCACACTAAGCATCAGAGAGAGGATGCAATCAAAGGAGTGTGATATAAAAATACTAAGTAAATCATTATACTAAAAAATGGAAACTTGAATGAAATAGACTACTTCTGGGAATTCTGTACAGTCTTTGCAAGTCTTCTATAAGTATAAAATTATTTCAGACGAGACAGGGTGCATTCAGGGTGGTATGGCTGTAGACTATAAACTATAAAATTATTTCAAAATAAAATGTTTATAAAAGAGGCTTCAGCCGGGCTCAGTGGCTCAGCCTGTAATCCCGCGCCTTGGGAGTCTGAGGTGAGTGGATTGCCTGAGCCCGCGGGTTCGAGACCCGCCGGGGCAACTTGACGAGACCTCATCTCTACAATAAATCAAAAAATCAGCCGGGCGTGGTAGTGCGTGCCTGTAATTCCGGCTACTCGGAAGGCTGAGGCGGAAGGCTCGCCGGAGCCCAGCAGGTCGAGGCTGCGGTGGCTGGGAGCAGCCACTGCACTCCAGTCTGGGCCACCAAGTGAGACTCCAACTCAAAAAAAAAAAAAAGAGGCTTCAATGGTTCCCTATTACCTTCTTATTAAAGTCTGAATTCCCTACTGTGACTCCACAAGTGGTCCAACTTTCCTTTCTAGCTTTATTTCCCCAGTTCCTGCTCTTGAGACTTGAGGCTTCACCCCGACTCTTCCTCTGTCCTTGATCTCTTCTAACCACTCCCATACTCACATTGGGATCTTGGAAGCGCTGTTGCCACCTTCTCTTCACGTCTAAGCCCTGTCCATCTTCCGAAACTCTACACAAATGTCACATTCTCCATGAATTTTCTCTGAATCTCCTTGCAAGACACCTCTACCTCCTCCGATTTCTCCAAGCAGTTTCCTCTGTTTCTTTCCGAGTGCTTAGTGTTTTCTACCTTATGTCAAAGTTACTTATGTGCATGTTCCATCTGTTACAAAATGTTAAATTCCTCAGGGACAGGGTCTGTATTCTTACATCCCCTGTGACTCCAAGCACTGTGTTTTGCATATAGTAAGTGCCTAGTAAATTTTGTCAACTAAATGGCCAAAAGAATGAACAAGAAATCTCAAGAATAAATGAAGTTAATGTTTTTCCATATCTATATATAATCAGTAATCAGCAAAGATATCTCATCTAATTCTGCAAAGCAGTGGGCTCGGAAGGAAAAGTCAGTAACATTAAAATCAGCTAATATTATTTTGTTCAATCTGTGGCTAAAATTCTGAAAGTGGATGAATTTGAAATTATTGATTTTAAAAATTCCAATTCTCTCTGGATTTAATATATGCGTAGTAACTTTTTCCCCCACCCAATTCTCATGACCATGAGTAACCAAGATTTGACTGTACTCACTCCCAGGCACACATTATGTTTGTTTCTATGTAGCAAGTATGCTCATTATGCTCTATCTAGAATATAATGCATTTGACAGATCAGTGAGTGGATCTAAAGGTTATTAGACTAAGGAATTCTAGTGTTCTTGTTTTTGTTTTGGGTACCCTGAGAATTAGAAATTTTCCTATCATCTCATAAATTTTGACCCAAAGTAGATTCAACATCCTCCTTGTGGTCATTAAAAAAAATAGAAAACAAAATGAAAATCTGAACTCTTCAACAAGGAAGCCTCTTGGGTGATTTCTGTGATCATTTCAGGGTCCCCTTTCCTTATGTTTAAATCATCATATTTAAGGTTCTCAGGAGGATTGTTAACATCCTTGCTTAAAAAGATCCAGAATTTCCTGAATCAAATATGTTTTGAAAATGTGTTTGGGTGGTTGGCTGCCAAATCTGGCCCCTTAACCCACTTGGCCTTCCAAAGCATGATTTGAGAAAGAAAAACTTGGAGGAAAAAAAAAAAGAAAATTTCTCCTGCAGCAATGTCCTTACACTTTTCCCTGTCAGTTCAGAAACCATCTTAAATGCTATTTTCACCATATAACATTTCATCATGCTTTTGCCAGCAGTTGGCCTGTAAGAGCCTACATGCTCATTCCTGCAATACCTTTCACATAATCAAATGTCACCCCTGTGCATTGCAAATCATCTCACGTCGGATTATTAATGCCAAGACCATGTGCTGAAACACGGAGAAACCATTATGCCAGCAGTAGCTGTCTCACTGAGCCATGGACGTCACCCCCAGTGGTGCCAAGTAGTTGAAAATACTTGAAGTGGAGTATGGGACTGGATTGCAGGACTAATCCCTCTGGTTTCAGGCAACTTCATGAAAGCTGTAAGAGATTATACTCATTCATTCTTAGGAAAGTAGTATTCACACAACTTTACTCTTCTGATTAATCAAAGGAAAACAGTCAAGTCAAAGGATCTAATGGATACAAACCACTGGTTTTTATGCAAAGAAACCTCCCACTGAAGGAAATGGGAAGCTTGTGTTCACGAAGACTAATGAAAGAATTTTCAGCTAGTCTTGACACCACAATTCCAAAACACACAGAGAGAGAGACAGAAAGAGAAAGACAGCTGTAACTCTGCGCTTAGACCATGTCTTCATAGATGACTATGGTATAGAAAAGGAATAGTGAAAAATATGATTTTATTTCTCAATTTCTAAATAATTAATAAAATAATTTATTAATAAACACTTTTTTTCAGAAAGTTGTCTTGAAACCCATTAGCATTTATTGGGCCTTTGATGAAAGAAACCACCTTCTAATATTACAGACATTAAGTAGAAATTTATATATTTTGGACATATTTTTCTTCATGCCATTTTTGTCTAGGCAGTTAATCCTTCCCTTAACTGTGTACCCTAAGCATGAAAACTTGCAGCCGTTTCCATTTTTTTATAATAAGAGTGACACAAAGGCCATCAGATTCACTTCTGGCTCTCCTCCGGATGATCTCAGAAGGAACGCCACTCGTTTCAGCAACTGTCTTTGCTGCCAAGTGCAGAAGCAGAACTTGAGCATTTTATCTCACTTTCTATTTTGATTTAAGAGGTTTGTGATTTGAGTTTTGTTTTCAAGCTAGTGACGTGTTCTTCCACGTAGTCTGCTGGAGTGACTTTAATAAATTTCATTCTTATTTCAAGTGAAAAAGCAAAAATTTCTTTGAGTACTAGAATACTAGAGCATGAGGTTATTTATATGCATGAATTTACATTCAAATTTTAAAAATGGCTCCTGGTTAAAACATTAATGTGATAGCTCAATCTATTGGAAGTGCAAGATACTTCCTCACTGGGGTAACGTACCTTTTTCACATATGTATTTTGTTGTTGTTTAACTGGCTTCACAAAAAAATGAATACAGGTGTTAAACACTGGGGCCCAGTGCTCAGGCTAGTGGAGTAACAGTAGCACCACATGAAGTTGAGACATTCGATATTTCCGTATGCAAACTGTTGATTGACTTTTTGTTTGGGTGTAACCAACGTTGGATGTTGTGTAGCAGGACTGCACAGCAGAGAAATATGAGGTGCAACACTCAATGCAGCTGAACTCCTTACAAAGCTCTATCTCTAGGAAATTTTTGCTTTTTACTCAAAATAAGAGTGAAATTCATTAACTCAAGACACTCCAGCAGACTCTATGTGGAAGCAATGGATTCCACTTAATGGTCTTTGATTTCTATTGCTCCTCTGGTTTCCAACCAAAGCCATTGCTTATGAAGATATCTAGAAAAACTACTCTTCCAGGCCATCTACTTCCTAAAAGAAGAATGGTAGGAGTGTTTAATTGTGTTTTAAGTTACCTAAGGTAGTAAGCACACTTCACTTGGATTATCATACATAAAAACATGTTTTAAACTTTCATGCAATGAATGAGTTTTCTCAAAGTTCAGGGAATTAAACCTACATTTAAATCATAATAAACCAGCTGGGCTCGGTGATTCAGCCTGTAATCCCGCACAGTTGGGAGGCTGAGGTGAGTGGATTGCCTGAGCCCACGGGTTCGAGACCCACCTGGGCAACTTGGCGAGACCTCATCTCTACAATAAATCAAAAAATCAGCCGGGCGTGGTAGCGCATGCCTGTAATTCCGGCTACTTGGAAGGCTGAGGCGGAAGGATCGCCAGAGCCCGGCAGGTCGGGGCTGCGGTGGCCGGGAGCGGCCACTGCACTCCAGTCTGGGCGACAGAGTGAGACTCCAACTCAAAAAAAAAAAAAAAAAAAATCATAACAAACCAGTTTATAAAAATGTTTTTTTATCCCCAGGAGAGGATGACTAATAGAAAATTTGATTAATTCATACACTTGACTAAATGGAATTGTAATGTTCTTTTTGCTGATTATTAAATAAGGCCTGGCCTTAACATTCCATATCCCAAATAGAGATTTAGTTCCTGCCATAAAATTGAGGCTATTGTCCAGTGCTAATGCTGTTTTAATGCCAAGTGTTTCTATTTGAAATTACCCATGACCTCTTCTCTGCCTCTAGAGTTGTATACCTCGACTCAGATGCTCTCTATGCTATGCAATGGAACTTAACTTCTAAAGGAGGTATTTCCTGGTGGAAATCTCCACGGGAAAGCATCCTGTTTTAGAACTAATGAGTTCCAAACATAAGAAGGTTAGTTATAGCTCCTTCCCATTTGAAAGTCATATGTCAGCTAATTATCCGACCTTAATGACTTGCCCATGAATGAAATTGAGAGTGCATATTGTTTTAATGAGACCTGTATTTCTTCCCCAGCCTCCTTCCCTAACTTTAATCTGTTTCTTTTCTTATTAAGCAAAGTGAATAGAGATGCTTGACCTCCAAATAGAACAGTAGAGCATAGTGAAAGAAATGCTTACAAAAGGTCCCCTGGTAAATAAAGACTTTGGACTATCTCCACAGGAGTCTCCAAGTCCCTAGTTCATAAACTTTAGAGATATGCTCACTGTCTCACCGAATTGCTGAGCGAAGACAGTCTGACTGCATCTCTCCCTAACTCCCTCCCAACTCTCTCATGCAAGTCTCAAAAGCCAAGTCCTTTTACATCAAAGCAACTATAAAAATAAACCAAACTCTTGAGCCCTGATCAATTCATCTTGTCTTCACCTTAACTTGAAAAAAGAAAAAGAAGAAGAAAAAAAAAGAAAGAAAAAGAAAAAAACCTCGAGAAGAGAGCACAACATGGGTTTGTAATAGTTACCAGGGACCTTGGTCTAGGTATGTGTGTAGAATAGCATTTGTGGCAGAGGTAAACGAGGAGGAGGCCAGGTGGTTTATATTATAAAAATAACATTCTGACCCACCATATGCATGAAACATTTCTTTCAGTTGACAGGAACTGGTGAGTTTTCTCTGAAAATTGGACTCCCAGACCAGGCCCCTCCCCCACACCTGGCTAAGACCCTCAAACCAGCATACACAGAGCTCTAAATTGTTCCCAACGTATCTGCAGCCAGCCTGACCCGTGGAGTGACATGGTGTTAACTTGGGTGACTGAGTTTCAACGGTTGCCCTTTTTCACATCACCATCTGGAAGAGGGGGAAATGCTAATATATCTACAGTTAGATAAATTGGAACACATGCAAATATTCATGCATCGGCCAGGGCAGTCAAGGTCTTAACGCACTGGGAGGGGGACCGTTAGCAGCAAGACCTGGTTTGTGGCATTCTTTGTGCTGAAGGCTTGCTGTCAGGATGAAACTGAGGTGTTGGTGACACTGACCAGAGCTGGCAGGCGGTACACACAAACTCTACAAGTCACTTGCTGAGACTCGGACTCCAAGACACAAAAGCAAAATGTTCCCAACCACCTGAATGATAGACTTAACAGTGTACAGGATTTGGGCAGGAATTCTCACCTCTCACAGAGTCCGTTTATTTGGTTTTGTCACCTGCAAAGTCCCAGTTTGGGAGAACCCCTTGGATACGATGTACTATTGAGTGAATGCCACCTAAATAATGCTAACCTGCCCTTTACCCCAAGGATGGCATCTTCAGCTCTGAGCTTCCATGTAGCTACAATGTATCACATTCGCTGTTACATCATTGTTCTTATTTGAAAACCCTGCTCCCTTTAGACCATTTTACAACTCCTTGGCTACCATTGGTAGGCATCTAATAAGAATGTGCCTAACTTGGTTTTATATATCTTAGATCTGCAAACTTTTTTTCCTTGATGGATGTCTTTAAAACACATGTATGAATAATTCTAGAAAGTCTGTTGTTTGTTTAAAATGGAGAAAAGTTACTCATATGAACGTAGTTTCCCACTCTTCCCTAAAAACAGTGTTATAGTTGGGATACAAGTAAAGTAAAACCCTGGGATGTAGAAACAACCATTCAACACATGTATCCTGCCTATTTTCTAAAACAAAGCATGGAAAAAATTATGTAGCAAATGAGGGCTACCAGGAAAGTTACTGTTTAGAATTTAAATTGTGTCAGCATGGGTAGAAGGTGTTTCTATAAACAGTAACACACCTATAAATAGTTTTAAAGTATTTCATAAATACTTAGCAATAAAATTCATTTTCTATTAGGTATTCCTATTCATGACATGACTGTCAAGATTTTATTTCAATTAATATAAGAACTTCTGTCCAGCCTAAATAATTGACTTCGCTACTATTTCATTTCATTAATATTGACGTTGTATAGTGTGACACCTTGGAAAATTATCACAGCAGAAATAAAAACTGCTGAGCAAAAAAATAACACTGAGACCTCACTTAGTTAAGTCAGCAGTGCTTATGTACTTCCTAAGAGCCTAATTTTAGAAGAACTATTGTAAAAGATTTTTTTTTAACCTAAATGCTGCTTTCTTTGACTCTTTGGTAGAAATAGTCTCTCTAGTGAGAAATTAGCATTTTTGGTGTTAACAGAAGTAGATTTACAAGGAAGCTTCAGCAGAGGCATCTTGTAAATCACAAGGCCAACTTTTTTTATTTGTAATTTCATACTGTTTTTCTTAAGCAAACCCTCAAATTGTATAAGCTTCAGGCACCACAAAAACGACCTCTGACCCTACCAGTTAGAAATGAGACACGGCAGGGACAGAGGTGTGAACAACATTCATCTACCAGTAGTCCCAGGTCCACCTGCGTCAGAATCACCTAGAAAGCTTCTGAAATGCAGATTCCCCCACCATGATTCTCCTGATGAGATTCTGACTCAATAGCTTAGGTTGGGGCCCAGGAATACACATGTTTAACAAGTTCCCAGGTGAATTTAGTCTGGACTCCTGGCTCAGGATTGTAGGCTTGGCAGTGATCTTCATAGTGTACCCTGCGGGCTCCTCGTGGCTTGTTAATCATCTGAACTTTAAAATCAAACACAAAGCCGGGCTCGGTGGCTCAGCCTGTAATCCCGCGCCTTTGGGAGGCTGAGGTGAGTGGATTGCCTGAGCCCGCGAGTTCAAGACCTGCCTGGGCAGCGAGACCTCATCTCTACAATAAATCAAAAAAATCAGCCGGGCGTGGTAGCACGCACCTGTAATTCCGGCTACTCGAAAGGCTGAGTCGGAAGGATCGCCAGAGCCCAGCAGGTCGAGGCTGTGGGGGCCGGGAGTGGCTACTGCACTCTAGTCTGGGTGACAGAGTGAGACTCCAACTCAAAATAAATAAATAAATATAAAATAAAATAAAATAAAACACAAGGCCAGAATGAACTTATCTTGGGGGGAATTTCTTATTCAATAGAGCAGGGAAGTTTAATTTAGGTAGCTTTCACTCTTGGAGAGTTACCAATTATCTCTTAAAATTGTTAAGCAATCTTGTGTGATAGAATGCCAAAGTCTTTTGGCCCCATACTTAATCAAGAGGGCACTTCCAGCTAGAAGGAGATGCTTCCTACAGGAGATAACCTTTGATCTCCAGTCTAGTTACAGCTGGCCTTCCTGTCTTCATTGTCCTTCCACCTTCAGTATAGGAAAGCATCAAAAGGAAAGCAATAGGAGAAATGAGGACATTAAGATAATTATCAGCACATTCCCCTCCTCAGTGAGCACAGTTTATTTCCACAATGTACTGCATCCCCCTTGGCCTTTTCTTCTTCTTTTTTTTTTTTTTTTTGAGTTGAAGTCTCACTCTGTCGCCCAGACTGGAGTGAAGTGGCATGCACTCCAGTCTCACCAAGTTACCCAGGCCAGTCTCGAACCTGTGGCTCAGGCAATCCACCCACCTCACCCTCCCAAAGTGTGGAATTAGGGCCTTTTTAGGGTTTGAGCCACCGAGCCTGGCCAGCCTTTTCTTCTTAACGAAGTCAAGTTTGTCCTGCAAGGAGACACCCTTGGAGTCTTATGTCAAAATGGAAGAGCAAAGTTGAAGCTTTGTCTAAAATCCTCTACTGATTTGGGGAATTCTTTGTGACCCTAGGCAGATGACATATCCTCTCTATTCCAGAGTGGGTGACCATTTCTAAGAAGAGCAAAATAGCAAAGTGGTTGACTATCTAGACTCTCAAGTCAGACAGAGCTGGGGGTAATTCTAGTTTTGTTCTCTTTTTAATTAGCATGGCTTTGGGATACTTGACCTCTTTTTTTTTTTTTTTTTTTTTGAGTTGGAGTCTCACTCTGTCACCCCTACTGGAGTGCAGTGGCTGCTCCCAGCCACTGCAGCCTCGACCTGCTGGGCTCCAGTGATCCTTCTGCCTCAGCCTTCCAAGTAGCTGGAACTACAGGCACGCGCTACCACGCCTGGCTAATTTTTTGATTTATTGTAGAGATGAGGTCTCGCCAAGTTGCCCAGGCAGGTCTCGAACCCGCGGGCTCAGGCAATCCACTCACCTCAGCCTCCCAATGTGCAGGATTACAGGCTGAGCCACCGAGCTAGGCTGATACTTGACCTCTTAAAGCCTCTGTTTCCTTGCCTGCAAAATAAGGATAGTAGCAAAACCAACCTCATAGGAATGGGGTGTAATAACAAAATGTGATCATAAACATAAAGTGCTCAGCACAGTGCCAAGCACACAGTCAGCAAGCAGCAAAGATTACTTTCATCAAGCTCTTCCTCAAGAGTGTGCTAAAAGACTTCTCAATTATGGGCAGTGAGTAAAACCTTTGTATCAGTTAGCTACTGCTGTATAACAAATTGCCTCAAAACTTACATTTATTGTCTCGCACAGTTTCAGAGGATTAGGAATCCAGAAGCAGCTTTGTTGGGTGGTTCTGGCTCAGGGTTTCCTGGAAGGAGCCTGCTTTTGTCAATCTGTCAACAGGAGCTCCAGGTACCTGAAGGCCTAATCTTGGCAGAAGGAGCCACTTCCAGTCTCACTCAGGTGATTGCTGGCAGAAGACTTTAGTTCCTAGACGTGTGTGCCTTTCCATAGAACTGTTCATGACATGGCAGCTGACTTTTTCCCAAGCCAGTGACCTAAGAGAGAAGGCAAGTAGGACCAAGATGGAAGTCATGGTGTATCTCATAACCTAATATGGGAAGAGATATGCCAACACATCTGCCATATTCTATTGGTTACATCAATCCTGGTGCAGTGTAGGGAAGACTACACAAGAGTGTGAATGCTGGGAGGCAGTGATCACTGGGGCATCTTGCAAGCTAGCTATAACTGCCTTTAAATCGCTTTCCTGAGCAATGCCACAATCCTCCTCCTTCTCCTTTTTTTTTTTTTTTTTTTTTGCTTTAATTTTAGATTAGAGCTAGGAGGCTTTGAAACGATTATAGTGGTTTATAATCTACCAGCAAATGAAAGGCATCTGAACATCAAGATAAATGTCTGAGTGAGGTCTGCTGGCCACTTGGAAAGCATGTGGCTCCACATGCCTGAGAAATCCACAGCTGACTTTGGTAAAATCTAGACTATTAAATATTCCAGCTCTGCACTTTCACAAAGTGCAAAGGACAGAAGTTGTCACACTATATTAACAAGTAAGAATGGTTAGTGGAAAAGGCATGGTTTACAAATCTGTATTTATGATTGGAGTCTGGCTAAAAAACAGCAAGAATAAACCGAACAACCTGGGAAGTCTAATTCTAGGAGGAAGTTGCTTTGAAATAACATCATACTTTACTCGCTCCCCAACTGATGTCTTTGATGACTGGTTTGGACACATAATAAAACGTACTGTCACTTACCATATTTTATTCTCTTACAGTGTTTCCCACTGTTTGATGGTAACTTTAACAGTGCCTGTTCTTACAAATACACCCACGTTCTGATTTAGATATGCCAAGTAGATTGCTGTTTGGCTAAATTTCTTGCCCCAGTACAGGTTCTTATAGGTTGCGAGGTCCCATTAAAAGATCCCTAAAGAAAAAATATGCAACCCTTCCTGGCTTGGGTTTGTAGTTCCAGAATTTAAAAGAAAGCGGCTGGTTAACATTATAGACATTTTGAAGTACTTGTCTTTCAGAAATGCCAAGAACAATAGCAAGAAAAGCTCTTTGATGGCTCAGAATTTATTTTATTTTATGTACTTATTAATTGGAACACTTTCTCCCCCATTTTCTGTGCATTGAAACAATAAAATAAGTAAAGACATGTGTCTGCTTTAAAATCTTGATACTGGTTAGGTCTCTGTAGTCCTTTTCCATGCTTTCTGGGTAAAGGCTCTTTCTGTTTCCCCAGCCAGGCTGAGCTGCACTTTGATCTCCCAAGCAGTGCCATTTGGTTGTAAATGTATGTGGCGCTTTTGATCTAGTACTTAGCCAGTCTTATTTAAAATAGATAGCTTCTTTTATCTAAGTAGTGTTTACTAGGTCTCTCTCTCTATGAAAGATGGTTTAAATTGCTATTATTTAGATAGAAGTTGTTTCTGAAGAGTACCCGGGTCTGAATCTAATTCTCTCAATTCTAAAACCCCAACAGCTCTATTACAGATTTTGTAAAGCCAAACTCCTTTTAAAATGAGCTGTTCCTACAGATGTCAGGTAATACTTGCAACAACTTTGTTTGCTTTTTAAAGGAGAACTGATTTTCCAAAGAATAATTAGCCTACCCTACACTTAGACAAAAATAGTCATCCCAGAGTGTCTGGAATGACAGTCTGAATGAATGAAACAACCAATTAACCCTCTGAAATTCAGAAATTAAATCTAGGTATTAATATATTTCTACTACTTGGAAGGCTGAGCAAAATGATCGCCTGAGCCCAGCGGGTCGACGCTGGGGTGGCCGTGAGCATGCCACTGCACTCCAACCTAGGCGACAAAGTGAGACTCCAACTCTCTCTCTCTCTCAATATATATATATATATTGCTAGGTTATACATACCATATAAGGTATATTGAAATGGGACTTAAAAAAAAATCAGAAGTCTACATCTTTCATTCTTTTCTTGAAGGGGATTTCTTGGACATTATGTCTGGTTCTTTAGTGACTTGTTTTTGAGTCTCCTAGGCTGCATTGTTGCTCATTCAGCAAACCATTACAGGGGCAGGGGAGCTCACAGCCTGGGGATACAAGAGGAGAGGCAGAGCATTAGCAGACAATGACACTGCAGTGTGGTCAATGTCTCCTTGGACAGTGTCCTCCCAACCTATCCTTGAGAGTGTTCAGGGAAAGCTTCCTGAAAGAGTTGTCACCTGAGTGTCAGTGAAAGACTGTTGTCCTGTATCTTTTCAGCCAAGCCCATAACACAGAGCCAACCTATGTATCCAAACTCCCCTGGCTTAATACAGGTGGCCTAAAACTTGGAAGGGGTCTGAACCTTGAATTTAGGCCTTGTAGCCTGAAGTTACCCCAAAGTATTCCTGCCTGTTATTCAACACCAAGAAGAAAAACCCCAAACTACTTTCCACATACATTTTGGAACTTTAGCTCCAGTCTTCATTTAAAGGGGATATGGGAAATTGGTCTTTGCTGTAAATTAAAGTAGCTCCTTCTGCCTTTAATTGTTCTACTTTGTCAGGCTTCTGGTAGATGTTTGTTCATTCTCCTCCATGTCGTATTCTTGCCATTTTGAAAGTCCTGTCAGCCAGGCTCTGTGGCTCAGCCTGTAATCTCATGCTTTGGGAGGCCGAGGTGAGTGGATTGCCTGAGCCCGCAGGTTCGAGACCCGCCTGAGTAACTTGGCGAGACCTCATCTCTACAATACATCAAAAAATCAGCCGGGCGTGGTAGCACATGCCTGTAATTCCAGCTGCTTGGAAGGCTGAGGCGGGAGCGGCCACTGCACTCCAGTCTGGGCAACAGAGTGAGACTCCAACTCAAAAAAAAAAAAAAGTCCTGTAATTCCTTCATCTGCGCACTAACCATGTGCGAGTTTCACGTGCTGAACTTGACCTAGGCTCTGCGGAGGATGCTCGAGAAAAACACAAGGCTAGCTGGGCACAGTGGCTCACATATGTAATCCCAGGACACTGGGAGGCCAAAATGGGAGAATCTCTTAAGGCCAGGAGTTCGAAACCAGCCTGGGCAGCATACCAAGACCCTATTTCTGCAAAAAAAATTGTTAAAAACTGGCTGGGCATGGTGACGCATATGCCTGTAGTCCTAGCTACTTTGGGATGTGAGGCAGGAGGATCACTTAAGCACGGGGTCGAGGCTGCAGTGAGCTATTATCACACCACTGCATTCCAGTCTGGGAAACAGAGCAAGTCCCTGTCTCAATACATGCATACATACGAGAACTGACAATTAAGTTTGCAAATTCATCCTAGAAAAAGTGCTACATACATATTGCTGATTATCACTACAGTCACCTTTGAAGTGCTCCCCCTTGGAAAGCTATGCACCAACACCAGCTCTTAGTCCACCCATCAAAGCAATTTTGAAATTCTTTTTCTGGAATGACCATCAGAGTTATCATCACAAGAATGTTGGAGTTTGAATTAGAGCAATGAACAAACATTACATTTTTCCTTAAACTTGACAAGAGTGAAAGTGAAATCAGGGACATGTTAGTCTAAGTTTATGGGAATAATGCTATGAAGAAAATGGCAGTGTACAAATTAAACGTTTTTCTGAGGGAAGAGAAGGCACCACTGATTGAAGAGAGGTCAGGACGCCCAGTCACAAGGAGAACTGATGAAAACATTGCAAAAATTCATCAAATTGTGCATCAAAATCACTGGCTAACTATGAGAAGCATAACAGACCAAATAGACATGGATAGAGAAACAGGAAACTCTTAACTGAAAATCTTGGCATGAGAAAGGTGTGTGCAAAAACAGTCCCAAAGGACCTCTTGAATCATAACAATGCACCAGCTCACATAGCACTGTCTGTGAGGGAGTTTTTAGCCAGTAAACAAATAACTGCATGGGAACACCCTCCCTACACACCTGATCTTTTTCCTTTACCCAAATGACTTTTTCCTTTATCCAAAGATAAAGAAAATATTGAAAGGAAGAGATTTTTGATGACTTAAGGACATCAAGGGTAATACAAAGACAACATTGTTGGCCAGTCCAGGAAAAGAGTTTCAAAATTGCTTTGATGGGTGGACTAGGTGCTGGCATCAGTGCATAGCTTCCCAAGGGGAGTACTTTGAAAGCGACCATAGCGATATTCAGTAAGGATGCATGTAGCACTTTTTCTAGGATGCTTCATGAACCCAATTGTCAAACTTCAGACATACATACACAAGTAAATAAATAAGCAAGGGGCTCCTCCTAGAGGCTGGGGAACGGACGACCCATAGTCAAGCACAGGATCATTACAATACATAGGCACTACTGAGACCCGCCTGGGCAGCGAGACCTCATCTCTACAATAAATCAAAAAATCAGCCGGGCGTGGTAGCGCACGCCTGTAATTCTGGCTACTTGGAAGTTTGAGGCGGAAGGATCGCTGGAGCCCAGCGGGTCGAGGCTGCGGTGGCCAGGAGCGGCCACTGCACTCCAGTCTGGGCGAGAGTGAGACTCCAACTCAAAAAAAAAGAAAAAGAAAGTTTGGGGTGAAAATCACAGGGGACCTGGAACCTGACCTCGCAGGGGACTCCAGCTGGGTGAGTAGAGAAGGCTCTGCAGGACATGAGAGCATAAGTTTGGAGTATTTCTGGGACAGGGCAGACATGGTCAACATGGGCAGATGGGGTGGAAGCCGAACGTGCTGACAGCAAGCTAGAAGAATCTGGCTTTCTGTTTATGGCACAGAGCCTTTGCAGCTATGAAACTGCAGATGAAGTGTGATCTTTGGTACTCTCCCCCCTCTTTCAGTCTGCGCTACTGATTCTGAGAATCATGCTTTTCAGGTAGTGGTAGCCTTGGAGATCAGACAGCTTAGTCCCCCTATGTGTCCAATGAGAAAATTTGCTCCCAAAGTTCAGGTGGTTCAGGTGCATTGGCACAAAGCAGCAGAGCAGAGTAAGATGTGCCTGGCCACCCCAATGATAGGACCTACACCTGGGCTTCTTCTGCTCTTGGGACTTGTTTCCTCCTGTGAGTCCTGGAGGCCAGAACCCTAGACAGTTATCCATAGGTTCACAGGAGCCTGCAGGAAAGAGCCCATCACATCCTAGGCCTTCTAGTCAATGTGGGCTCCAGGGACAGTCTAGTTCTCACAGGACTTCATCTCTCTATCTGGACTACTGGGAACTAGGCAAACGAGAACTTGAAGAATGGAAGCTGTCAGCTGTTGAGAAAAGACACAGAGGCTGGTCTGTGGCTCATACCTGTAATCCTGGTGCTTTGGGATGCCAAGAACGAAGGATCACTTAAGACCAGAAGCTCAAGACCAGCCTAGGCAACAAAGTGAGACCCTAGTCTCTACAGAAAATGAAAACAAAAAAAAAAGAAAAAGAGAGGACAGAAAAGAATTAGAAGGCACTGAACGGATTCGTGTGAGCCACAGGAAGCCAGACTAGGATAGGAAGAAGAAGAACATTATTACATTTGGGAGAAGTTTTGTTTCTTTTTTCTTTTGAGTCACTAATCATAGGCTGCCTATGGCCCCTCACCTAGAGAAGACTGGATGGAGTATGACTGAGAGCAAGGTAGAAAGGCTGGTTGTCAAGAAAATCAAGGAACTGTTGCTACAAAGAATGTGGAGGATAAATGCTGGAAACATGCACACATGCACACACACAAAACAACAGCTATTGACAACAGCACCCTCATACTCACCTGGAGATAAAAATGTCTGCCTGGTATGTTCCTGTAAGTGCTTCCTGTGCCAAGTATTCTCAGTGCTTTATCTATATTAACCAATTAATCCTAGCCTCAACCCTGCTATTAGTCCCATTTTATAGAGGATGAAATTGAGGTACAGAGATGCTAATTAACCTACCCAAGATCTTACAGCTAGTAAATGCCAGAGTTGAAGTATAAAACCAAGCAGTCTGACTCTAGAATGTGTGTTCTTAATTATTGTGTTACAAGTATCTCCAGTTTCCTTGTTTTCCTTCTTTATGTATTTTTTCCTCTAGAATAGGGGTTTGAGAAAGGCCCTAATACAGAATGTAAATCTTCTAGCACACAATAGCAGCTATTATTCCTTTTTTTATTATTTATTAACAGAGTATACAAAGTCTCTGATAAATGGTAGACATTCAACGATTATGAAATAAGACAAAAGGTAATTGAAGACCAGCCAAGACATTCACATGGACTCTATATCTGAAAGAAAATCTGGGCGATCTTAAGGGACATTAGCAATAAGTATGAAAGAATAGGTGCAGATTGTCAACCGATGAATAGAAATGTCCAGAGACCCAGGGATGCAGGGATGAAGCAGTGAGATGCTGAATTCTTTAATGACTCCTATTCTCCTCCCCTTCTCAAGTGCTGCTTAAGTAGAGCGGAGGCCAGACGAGATGCAGCTAAAGTGGCCCTAATCAACTCCCTCTTCAACGAGCTGCCCTCCCGCAGGATCACCAAGGAATTCATTATGGAAAGTGTGCAGGAGGCAGTAGCCTCTACCAGCGTGAGTACCCACCAGGGAAGGCAGGGGAGGGGATGGCTACACTGAGGGACCTGAGGCATTGAAATATTGGGAGATGTCAAAGTGAGCACATTCTTTTGTCTTCTTTTTCTTTTTTTGAGACAGGACTGTCTCTGTTGCCCAGGCTGGAGTGCAGTGGCACACTCATAGCTCACCACAGCCTTGACTTCCTGGACTCAGGTGATCCTCCCACCTCAGCCCCTCAAGTAGCTGAGACTATAGGTGTGCACCACCATCCCTGGCTAATTTTTCTATTTTTTGTAGAGATAGGGGTCTCATTTTGTTACACAAGCTGGTCTTGAAATCCTGGGCTCAAGCAATTCTCTTGCCTCAGCCTCCCAAAGTGCTGGGATTACAGTTGTGAACCACTGTGCCTGGCTGCAAATTATTATTGTAAAAATAGTATAGCTTCAACTTTAACCCATTTAATTGTTAATTTTTAGGAAAAAAAATTTGAATCAGAAATCATGAAATTAGAGCTGAATCCCCATCCCAAATCTCAATTATATTCTTTAGCTTCCCTGGATCACAATTAATCAAGCTTTCAATCAAAGTGATATAATTAAATGACCCACCTTGATTTGTTTAATTGAATATTTGTTTTGAAGAATGCTGATTCTTTTAGGACCTAGGAATGCATGCAGCTGAATATTGCTTTAGTCTAGTGATAAACTAGCTCAGTTTCCCCCAAATTTGAAAGATCATAAAAATCATCAGACCTAGCACTCCGGGAGGTGAAGGCAAGAGGATCACTTGAGAATAGGAGTTCAGAAACAACCTGGACAACATAGTGAGACCCTGTTTCTAAGATTTTTTTAAAAAATTAGCTGGGCATGGTGGTGCAAACCTATTATTCCAGCTACTTGGGAGTTTGAAGCAGGAAGATCACTGGAGCCCAGGATTTCAAGGCTTCAGTGAGCTATGATCACACACTGCACTCCAGCCCAAGTAATAGCGAGACTCTGTCCATAAAAATAAATAAATAATCATCTGAGGTGTATATTGAAAGTACCAATTCCCCAGCCTGTGTGGCCCTGCAATCTTATTTTTAAGGAAAGGCTGACTTAAACGTTGGAATACCCATATGCCCAATATGTGTTAGCTATTAGCATTATTGTGGTTAATATCACTTACCTCTTCCAGAGAGCTTTGAAATTTTCTGTATTGGACACAGTTAAGTGCAAAATGCTTTAAAAACAAAATGCTTTGCCTTAGAAATTTAGAAAGGACATTTTTTTCAGCAATTCAGAACTGGATTATTTGTGCCATGGATGATTTGGCGCTCCCAACCCCCATTACCTCCAAACTATAAGCCAAGGAGGAAGCCTCGGGTCCCCAGCTGTGGCAGGTGTCTCCTTGTGTGTGCTCAAGGGCAGGAACTTGGCATTACCAAAGGGACTAGCCATTTCCAGCTTGCCATTAGCATGAATAAAGCTTCTTGGAGATTTCCTTCTATTTCCCTTAATCTGACTAGAAAGGTTCTGTCATTCTGGAGAAACTACTGATAATGAAGAAGACATTATCAGACTAGCAACAACTCCTTTCCCCTCATAAATGCTCCTATCACTTAGAGCAAAGATAGGGAAGAGGTGGAGAAAACAGTGACTGACCTAGCAGGGAGACAGCAGTGGGATGGCTGGGATCTCTGTTCTATATCTGCCCTGAGGATGAAAGGAAGCCTTTATGTTCCGGCCCTGTAACTTTTAAGTGCCTTTGAGGAAGAGAAGTAACAAAAATGATGCCTGATTTACATAAGTGTGGAATTTGTTCAGGAGCAGGGAAGGGCCCTCAGCATGAAAGTAATTTGTCATTTTCTCATGGAAATTTCTAAGGAAAGAAAATATATATGGTTTGCGTACTTCTGGATGGATTTCCTCTGGGATATTTAAAAAGCCAACATAAATATTTCAGCAGCAGTGTGTTAATGTTGCTGCATTCAAAAGCTATAAATTTGCTTTCTGATGCTGGCACTTGTTTGTTTAGTCTCACAAAGTCACCATTGCCCAACTTCCCAGGAATCTCTGACCACAGGACATGGAAGGACAGGCCCAAATGCCATTTCAGAGCTGTGTTAGCACCAATCCCCACAACCAAACTAAAAGGAAATTTCATTTCTACCTGTCACTCACCCACCTTGTTTCCTAAAGATTACATGGTCAGGAGGTGAAAAAATATAAACCAAAATCCATGTCTCCAGGCCAAACACCAGCAATTTTGAAATGTTCTCATTAAGAATCATGGCAGTAAAATATAAATGGTCCATACAACTAAAGAATTCTTTCCACATCAGTAATATCATCTTGCCTGGTTGTCATTGGAATCAGGGCAAAGTCCATGTTTTAAGATTTCCATAACCAATCAAGGTAGCCCTGGAGGGCAGCCACGCAAATGTTGCCATCCACCAACAAAAGCGTGTGCAATGATACAGAAATGTTTGCTTTTGGAAAACTATTCTATCAGCAAGTAAATAATCAGTTAACATTCTAAAACTAGATTCAAATAATTACAAAACCTTCTCTGCTTTGAGTCATGGTGAGATTAAGAATTTTATCCCAAATCAGCTGGAGACTTGGTTGCAGAGTGCACATCTGTTCAGGTTAGGCCAACAATAGAAGCTTTGCTGTGTGGCCACAGGATTAATTTGTGACCGCTCAAAGAAGAGGAGGAAAACTTAGCGATATTTCCTTTTTCTGCCTTCCTTCTCCAGGGCACTTTAGATGATGCCGATGACCCCAGCACTAGCATTGGCGCCTATCACTACATGCTGGAGTCAAACATGGGGAAGACCATGCTGGAGTTTCAGGTATCTGCCTGCCTGCCACGTGTACATGTGACTATCTATCCAGAAGCCTGGGAGAAATGCAACTCTTATCAGTAACATCTTCTGTCCCAGTGGTGCTGGGAGAGGTGCAGTGTGATGCTCCATGGGTTCTTTGACTCAGCCACAAAAATGAATTTCAGAGCGAGTTGCAAGTGTAGTTTAAGACAGAATTTATTAGAAAGAAAGAGACATGCCCAAGGGGCATGGGAGCCTTAAGAGAAAGGACACGTGTTTGCCTTTGACAAGAAGTTTTTTATACCTTTACAATGATTATTAAGCAAACCATGAGCTAAGAGTGGAGCACTGCAGGTATCCAGTCACAAGTTTTTTTGTTTTTGTTTTTTTAATGGAAAATATAGTTTATTTTGAAAGTAAATCGGTGAGATAGAGAAGAGATTCATCTCCCCCAGGTAGGGGAGGGGGGCCAAAGCATATGAAAACATGGTGACCATAGTTCAATGAACACATGGCCTGGCCAGTACTAAACAAAACAATGGACTGGTCATGAGTTTTTATTACCATATCTCCACCTTCTCTGAGATAAGAGGGGTGGGCTGCAGGTATCTGGTTATGAGTTTTGATGATGATCTTTCAACCTTCTGAGGTCACAAGGATCTTTTAAATAATTAGTCATAGCCGGGATAGGTGGCTCAGCCTGTAATCCCGCACGTTTGGGAGGCTGAGGTGAGTGGACTGCCTGAACCCGCGGGTTCAAGACCCATCTGGGCAACTTGGTGAGACCTCATCTCTACAATAATTAAAAAAATTAGCCAGGTGTGGTAGCATGCACCTGTAGTTCCAGCTACTTGGAAGGCTGAGGCGGAAGGATCGTCAGAGCCCAGCAGGTTGAGGCTGCAGTGACCGCGAGTGGCCACTGCACTCCAGCCTGGGCGACAGAGTGAGATTCACCCCAACTCAAAAATAAATAAATAAAAATAAATAAATAATTAGTCATTGCCTAACTAGATTTGAGCTTTTCTTAGAACATCATGCCTGTGTTTGGGGTAATTCCCTGTTATTTTTGTGATTTACTGCACTGGTAGATCCAGATTCCAGCCCACAGGGTGGTCAAGTCTGGTGTGCCTGATCATTTGGGTGAAGGTCATGAACCAATAGGAAAAAGGTTTAAACGTTTACCCTGTTTTAACTTAAACTGCTACAAGAAACTTATCTATGTCTATCTATCTATGCACTGAATAACCTGGCTCACCAGTAATCTACTTGTTTTTCTTTTGGTCTTTAAGCATTTTGGTCATTTAAATTTAACCGTTCTAGAATCCAGTACAGGAATCCCATCTCAGCCACACCTCAGTAGGCCTAAAGGAATAAGCAGTTGGGGCACAGTCTTTGTTTTTTTGTTTGCTTGTTTGTTTGTTTTTTGAGTTGGAGTCTCACTCTGTCCCCCAGACTGGAGTGTAGTGGCCGCTCCCGGCCACTGCAGCCTCGACCCGCTGGGCTCCGGCGATCCTTCACCTCAGCCTTCCAAGTAGCTGGAACTACAGGCGCGTGCTACCACGCCCACCTAATTTTTGATTTTATTGTAGAGACGAGGTCTCACCAAGTTGCCCAGGCAGGTCACGAACCTGCGGGCTCAGGCAATCCACTCACCTCAGTCTTTGTTTTTATGAAGGAAAGTGAAACACAAGTATAAGGAACAGGTGAGGAACACCACAGTCTTGCAATTCTGTTAGCATCTCACCATTTTTTTGATACAAAGCTCCCCCTTAAACTAATTCAAGTAGTTTGAAGTATTTGTTGTGACTATCTGGTTCTTAATCTTCAGAAGTCATAGATAATAGCTCCTGTAGTGTGTACTATGTAACACACCCCTCGGATCTGGCTTTTTTTTTTTTTTTTGAGTTGGAGTCTCACTCTTATCACCCAGGCTGGAGTTCAGTGGCATGCTCACAGCC
Organism: Cephalopachus bancanus; assembly: GCA_027257055.1. NCBI lineage: Eukaryota > Metazoa > Chordata > Mammalia > Primates > Tarsiidae > Cephalopachus > Cephalopachus bancanus. Next base: position 4,942,620 of record JAPVLO010000024.1, on the reverse strand, counting down.
ACCCCAGTGTCGACCTGTTGGGCTCAGTTGATCCTTCCACCTCAGCCTTCCAAGTAGCCAGAACTACAGGCGTGCGCTACAATGCCCGACTAATTTTCTGATTTATTGTATAGATGAGGTTAGCCAAGTTGCTCAAGCTGTTCTTGAATCCATGGGCTCAGGCAATCCCCTCACCTCAGCCTCCCAAAGTGGTGGGATTACAGGGTGTCTGGTTTTCTATTAAACAATTTGCCATCTCCTATCACCAACCAAATCCAAAAAAATGAGTGACCTATAACCCTTTTTCATCCACTACTGATAAGAAATAATGGAGCTGAGGAACGATATTATCTATTTTTTTGCAAAATAAATAATTATATTAATAACAATAGTAATATCAGCTGACATATATTTGATGCTCATTTTTTCTGGTCTAGTGCTCAGCATTTAACCCTTGCAATAACCATGTAAGGCAGATAGTCTCATTATCTCCATGTTATCATTGAACGATATGTATCATAGCTACAGACAGCAGAGCCAGAGTTTAGATCCAGGCATCTGATCTCTGAGCTCACATACTTTACTATTATCCTCTGTTGGGCTGGGCTGATTTAAATTCAGTAGTTACTGGGCATGAAACGTATTTCCCTCTAAACTCGAATATAGTGGAACATCCATATACATGCCTTGCAGGTGGGAATCAATATGCAATAAAATAGCAAAGAGCCTTTGCTCCTAGAAATTTTATTTTCTTAGGTTAGACTCCAAGAAATAATCAGAGATTATATTCCAAGCAGCAGAGATTATAAAGTTTCATGAGCAAATATTTTCGGCATGGTTTTTCTTTTTGAGAAACTTGCCCGTGGCAGGTCTTTCTACCATGAAACTCTCCTTTTCCTTCTCTTCTTTTCACTAATAAACTCTATTTTAAAACTTAAAAAAAATTTTTTCACCACTCTGTAATTTACAGTGATGCTACAGCTAAGCCCTGAAGCCTTCAAATAGCTTCTTTGGTACCTACCTATCAAACTCCTTTCCTGACCACAACAGCTTAGCCACTTCTCAGGTGGAGATGTCACTCCTACACCACTTGTTTTAAATCAATGTTTTCCTTTATTACCCACCTGTATGAGTAAAGCAAGAATGCTCTTTCTTTGCCCATCCGAAATCTTGGTCATCCTGTCTTTTCTTAAGTGGCCATGGTCTCACTGATTGGTGACGTAGCCTTTCTTGGTTTGGGAGCAACTAGATATCTTTTTTTGTTTTTGTTTTTTTTAAGTGAGAAAGCAGGATTTATTGAGAGGACAGAGAAGCTCCCACAGTGGGAGGGGGCCCGAAGAGGTTGCCCTTACTAGGTATCTGTTATGCCTATCCTCTGGAGTAGACGGGGCAGGCGGGAGCTTAGTGGTTCTGGCCCAGGCTCTGCAGTGGGATGGCCAGTTTTAGCCTGGCTCTCTGTTCCTTACCTCAAAAATCTGTTTTCTAACATGTGTGTAAATCAGGGAGAATAAGACTACCCTCCTCAGGGTGCCATTGTGAGGATTAAATGGCTCAGTATAAGAAGAGCTTATGGAAGATTAACAACTATTATTATGTGTATTTTTGAAGAACTGCCTTACTTGAAATGCCAGAGGCTACTAGGTAGATTCCTCTGGCAACTCTATCTAACCTAACTGTATCTGAACCTGCACAAAATGGTCCAGAGCCTCTGCTGTTAAATAAAAGGGTAGATCTGTAGAAGACCCGTTTTAGCACAACAATCTAAAACTAAGCAGATTTTTTAAAAATTTAAAGAGTTCTTTCAAGAGCAAGAACATAAACTTCTTTTTTTTTTTTGAGTTGGAGTGTCACTCTGTTGCCCAGACTGGAGTGCAATGGCACGCTTCTGGCCACCACAGCCTTGACCTGCTGGGCTCTGGTGATCCTTCCACTTCAGCCTTCAAAGTAGCTGGAACTACAGGCGTGCACTACCACACCCGGCTAATTTTTAATTTATTGTAGAGATGAGGTCTCGCCAAGTTGCCTGGGTGGGTCTCGAACCTGTGGGCTCAGGCAATCCACTCGCCTTGGCCTCCCAAAGTGCTGGGATTACAGGCTGAGCCACCGAGCTCGGCCAACATAAATTTTTAAAAATCCTACGGAGCTGGGTGTGGTGGCCCATACCTGATATCCCAGATACTCTGGAGGCTGAAGTGGGAGGAGCACTGAGGCCAGGAGTTCACAACTAGCCTGGGCAACATAGTGAGACCCCCATCTCTTTTTAAAATTACAAAGTTAAAAAAAAAAAGAATAAAAATCATACAGACCTTTATGTGAAGCCTGCTTTACCACTTGCTACTGGTGAGCTCACCTATTCTGAGAAAGAGTTTTCTAATTTGGGAATAAAATGCTCATTTTGTAGGATTTTCATGGGATTTAAATAATGTGACATTTACAAAACAGCTAGCGTAATGCTTCCCCCAAACAGGAATCTCTTTTAATTCCTGTCCCCTCCGCCACCGACCACAAAAGAAAGCTACTAATTTTATATGAAATGAACATTGCCTGCCTCAGTACACTGTAGCTTGTGTGTGATTTCACAGCTGTTTTCAGAAAAATCAAGAATGATTTTGTGCGTGGTTGTGTTTGCCTGCCAATGATGGGGAAAGGTGAGATAAAAAAAAAGAAAAATTCTTAAAATGTTTTCCACGTGCTATGAAAGGCACTACTCAACCTCCTTTTAGTAATACTTTAATGGCCTTGCTATAGGCAATGTGTGTTTTCTGTGTGGTCTGTGTTGTAAGGTATTTAAATATGTGAAATAATAATTTAAATCATACTGTGGACATGCTTCATAAATTCTGATAAAGGAGTCTGGGAACAGGACAGGGGACAAAGGAAGAGGAAGATGTGAGGGCAGGGAAAACCCAAACCTTCTCTCCCCATGGGTACTAGCAGCCCAGGAGGAGGGCCACCGAGCACATCTCTCTTCCTTCCACCCGCCCTGGATGCCTGCTGGGACCAGCACATTCCTTCATGGACTGAGTTAAATGCATCAGCTTGTTTCTGAACATAATGGGAATTGACCACAGACCTGGGCTGTTTCTGCAGCCGCACAGCAATTCAGTACCCCTGGTGGGTAATAGATGTGTGTTTGTATCTAGCTATGGATGACTATACCATATAAAAACAAGGCTGGTGTCTCCAGACTGCCCTCGGGCATTCAGGGGGGCCAGTCTTGCAGCCGGCCCTCGGAGGAAACATGATAGGCCTCTGCTTACCTTCACTTCGTGGGAGGGAGACTGAGATGCCTGTTTTGAGGTAGCCTCACCATAGAGAAAACCGCCTGCTGTTTGGGGGGAGGGTTGGGAGCAGCACTAGTCACTGGGTCTTGTCAAGGTCAGAATCTAGGAGAACTTTGACTGAAGCTGGTTAATATATTTCTTCTGAAGCCTAATGCGACCCAAGGAAGAGTTGTTTATTTACATCTTTGCTAAATTCTCCAGGTCGCCTTTTAAAACCTCATCCCATAAACAAATTTCCTCTTAAATTCATTCTCTTGGGTGGGGAGATGGTGCCCACCTGTTTTTCGAGTTCTCCATTTGCAGTGTTTGTTTTTCTTATTTCTGATGAATCACAGAGCCAAGCCAGTCTCCTAGACAAAGTTCCAGAGTCAAGCCGTGAGCGAGCGTTTTCTCACCACAAAGTAGCTGAAAAGCCACACATTGTTTCTAATAGGAAGAAGCACGGTGTGGACCAGTTGTCCCTGTAAATGGAATGAATGGCAAAATAAACCAGGCAGGCTGTAGAATGAGAGCTGCAACTGAAATTTTCCCCGAAGAGGAAGGAAAATCCGCCTAAGTCTTCATTCGACTGTAAACTTACTTTGCTGATCAGGACCAGCTACATATTTTTGCAGGACCCAGTGCAGGGACCCTTGTTCAAAAATTATTAAGAATTTCAGGCCGGGCTCAGTGGCTCAGCTTGTAATCCAAGCACTTTGGGAGGCCGAGGCAAGTGGATTGCTTGAGCCCACAGGTTCGAGACCAACCTCGACAACTTGGCGAGACTTCATCTCTACAATAATTAAAATTAGCCAGGTGTGGTAGCCCACGCCTGTAGTTCTGGCTATTTGGAAGGCTGAGGCAGAAGGATTGCCGGAGCCCAGCAGGTCAATGCTGGAGTGGCCGTGAGTGTGCCACTGTACTCTAGTATGGGCGATAGAGTGAGACTCCAACTCAAAAAATAATAATAATAATAATTTCAGAGCCTTAAGCCAAGCACGGGGCCCTGTGTGACTGACTGCATAGAACTCCCTGACGCTCATGAAGCCGGGTCTTGTTCCTGAGACAAAACTACAGAAAGGGCCCAGGCAGGGGTGAGGCCAGTGAGGCATTTTTCTCAGGCACAAAACCAAAAGGAATGCTAAAACAAACAAACAAAAAAACAAACAAAAACCCTCAGTACTCAAGATAAATACTATAAGGCAATACTTTAAAAACTTGAAATGAATGAAAAAAATTCATGATAAACAAAATGTCGACATTTTAAATAAAAGACCCTGAAGGTGTGTGACTCATTCCACTCACTTAAAACCTTGCCTCACCCGTCTCACCCTATGAGGCCAGCTTCTTGCTTTTCTGTCAGTCCACCCAGGTTCCTTACCAGGCTTCCAGAATAGCCAACATAGCAAACACCATAGCACATAAGACTTTAGTGAGGAGTAAGGATAGACCCATATTTGAGACACAGGTCTCCCTATTTTGCCCAGGCTGGGTTTGAACCACCATCTTCCTGCCTTAACCTCCTGAGTAGCTGGGACTACAGGTGCATCCACTAAGCCAGGATACACTAATGTTCTTTGGAGTGACAGAGTTTCTCCAGGTAGAAAGCAAGCCTGTAAAAACCAGGCAGCAAGGAATCAGAGTGAAACTAGGAAGCAATTCCTTACAGAAGTCCACAGCAGCCCTATCCTTGCAAGTCTGCAATAATTGCAAGGATTTCCTTGGGCTGAGCTGAGAGCTCATACACTTTCAGGAAGGTTTTTTTTTTTCATTAGTGACAGGGTTTTGCTCTGTTGCCCAAACTGGAGTGCAGTGATGTGATCATGGCTCACTGCAGCCTCGAACTCCTGGGTTCAAGCAATCCTCCCTGCCTCAGCCTCCCAATGTGCTAAGATTACAGGCATGAGCCACTGCACCCTGCCCTTGGGAAGATTTGAAGATAGTTAATTTGGTCTTATGGGGTAGAGGGAAGAAGACAGGAAATACGTGGAAATATTGAAATATACTGTAATGATGCTGAGATTAATATCTCTGCAGAGGGGGGCAAAAAGTAGATCAGGAAATAATGTAAGAAGGTGGGAAGAAGGTCATCTTTCTAGGGAATTTTAGAACAGGAGCAACACTGAAAAAGAAGCCATTGTGTTACTGAAGAGAAAAAAAAGTTTGGTGATGGGATAGAAATTTAGAAAAACCAGAGGGAATGAAGAGGATGACCTTCATGCTGGAGGCAAAAACAGTTCAAATCTCTTTGGGGAAATATTTTAAAGATGAAGGTTGTCAAGGGGCATGAGAAAGGTTTCTGGTTCTGTTCACAGCAGAACTGTGGATTCTAAAGTCTTAAGGGGATTTGCAGGGTGGAATGACAGCAGTTTATCTGGAGGTAGGGGAGGGAGAGGGTTAGTGCACAGATAAGAATGGGAACCCAGAAGACCGTGGAGGAAGAAGAGTATGTTTCTATGGCAACAATTATCAGAGAACAGAATTAAGAGCCCAGTTAGCAATAGGCTGTTTCTCAAACTGGGTCACAAGGGACACAAGGACAATGACAAGATAGGTATAGGAAGCCACAGAATAAATCCAGCTGATGTTTCTGCGTTGTCAACTTTACATGAAGATCTGGGGCTGGAGTTCTGGCATGTCTGGTAGAGGAGAAGGGTCATATTTAGTTTCTCTTTTCAAAAAATGGACATATACAAGGGAATACGAAATTCAAGTGAATTCTTATAAAACATGAAACCAAGAGATTTCTTATTTGCAAATATTGGCCCTCCTGTTACACCCCACAGAGATTGTTCCACATCAAAACATAAAAAGTGTTTCTGCTCTTTTTTTTTTTTCCTCCTTATTTCAATAGCTTTAGGAGGTACAAATGGTTTTTGGTTACGTGGTTGCATTGCACAGTGGCAATGAAATCTGGACTTTAAGAGTACCCATCACTTTCGCCTTTGCACATTGTATCCAATAGGTGATTTTTCATCTCTCCACCCCATCCTCCCTCCCCATTCTGAGTTCCCTGTGTCCTTTATAGCATTCTCTATACATTTTGCAGAGTCTTAGGTTAGCTCCCACTTACAAATGAGAACATGTTGTGTTTGGTTTTCTGTTCCTGAGTTAGTTCACTTAGGATGATGGTTTCCTATTCCATCCAAGTTGCTGCAACAGACTATTTCGTTCTTTTCAATAGCTGAATAGTAATCCATAATGTATGTATACCATATTTTCATTATTCACTGATGAATATGGGCATTTAAGTTGATTCCACATCATTGTAATTGTGAATTGTTCTGCAATGAACCTGCGAGTGTGGGTGTCTTTTTTTGTATGACAACCTCCGTTCCTTAGGTAGATACTAGGGGTGGTATTGCTGGATCAAATAGCAGATCTACTTTTAGTTGTTTGAGAAATCTCCATACCAATTTCCATAGAGGTTATACTAGTTTACACTCCCACCAACAGTGTATAAGTATTCTCTTTTCTCTGCATCCACACCAGTATTTGTTTTGTTTTTTTTTGTTTTTTTTTTTAAATAACGGTCATTCTGACTGGTGCAAAGTGGTATTTCATTGTGGTTTTGATTTGCATTTCCCTGATGATTAGTGATGTTGAGCATTTTTTCATGTTTGTTGGTCATTTGTATATCTTCCTTTAAGAGGTGTTTGTTCATGCCATTTGCCCATTTTTTAATGGGGTTATTTGCTTTTTTCTTGCTGATTTGTTTGAGTTCCTTGTAGATTCTGGATATTAGTCCTTTGTCAGATGTATAGTTTGTGAATATCTTTTCTCATTCTGTAGCTTGCCTATTTGCTCTGTCGATTATTTCTTTCACTACACAGAAGCTTTTTAGTTTAATTAAGCCCCACTTATTTATTTTTGTTTTTGTTGCATTTACTTTTGGGGTTTTAGTCATAAATTTTTTGTCTAGGCCAATGTCCATAAGAATTTTTTCTAGGTTTTCTTCTAAGATCTTTATAGTTTCAAGTCTGATATTTAAGTCTTTAATCCATCTTGAGTTGACTTCTGTATGTGGAGAGAGAGAGGGATCAAGTTTCATTTTTCTACATGTAGCTATTCAATTTTCCCAGTACCATTTGTTGAATAGGGTGTCCTTTCCTCAGGGTTTTTGTCTGCTTTGTCAAAGATCAGTTGGTTGTAGGTATTTGGATTTATTTTTATATTGTCTGTTCTGTTCCATTGGTCCATGTATCTGCTCATTTATATGGCCACAAAGTATTCAGTGAGTCAGTTTGGTAGTCCTTAGGAAGGATAGCACAGATTTACCCTCCTCAGCCACTGGGGCTACTTTGAGGGAAACACTGAGAAGCGCAGCAGTGAAATTTGCACTCTCACTGTTGCAAATCAGCACAGTGATATGATGGAGTGAAAATCCAGATGGAGAGAAAAAAGTGGAGGAAGAGAGGCCATTAGGAGGGCGGCCTCCCTGGGTGCTTACCCAGGACCCTGAGGCAGAAGGAGTAATTCGGTTGTTATTAATGTGTATTTTAATGAATAGAAATAAGTGGTTTTGGTTTTAGTGATGTCTCTGTGGGTTCTTGGAATGTTTACCATGCAATGGAATATAGACAAAATACAAAACTGGTCTCAGATTCAAAACACTTAACTCTGATGGCCATTTTAGACATGAGAGTAGTGTTATTTGCACTTCTAACCCTCCATTAGCTTTAAGATTTACCAAATAATTTTAAGATGACAAAAACCTAACAATGAGTCTCCCAAGTTTCATAATGGAAACTTATTCCTGAGCAAGCAGAGATAAGGACAATTAATAAAAGTCAGGGTTTTTTTGTTTTTATTTTTACTTATTTATTTATTTATTTATTTATTGAGTTGGAGTCTTACTCTTGTCGCCCAGACTGCAGTGCAGTGGCACGCCCCCAGCCACGCCAACCTCAACCTTCTGGCTCCTGCAATCCTTCTGCCTCAGCCTTCCAAGTAACCGGAATTACAACCGTGCGCTACCACGGCCCGCTAATTTTTGATTTATTATAGAGGTGAGGTCTCGCCAAGTTGTCTCAAACCTACAGACTCAGGCAATCCACTCACCTCAGCCTTCCAAAGTGCTGCGATTACAGGATGAGCCACCGAGCCTGGCCTGTTTTTATTTTTTTTAATAGACTGGGTCTCACTATGTTGTTCAGGCTTGTCTTGAACTCCTGAGCTCAAGTGATCCTCTTGCCTCAGCCTCCCCAGCAGCTAGGATATAGGTGCATGCTACTATGCTCAGTTAAAGGTTAGCTTTTCTGAATAAGCAGTAAGACATCTGTCTAAATGTTGTTTTCATAACTATTTTCAAGACCAGAAAATTCCTTAATTGTATTAAGCTAGTTTGCAATAATTATATGATTGTGGCTATGCTGTTAACCCACAATAGATGTCTCTCTGACAAAAATAAAAAAAAGAGAAAAGTCTATACAAGAAATGAGAATAACTTCAATGGAAAACTAATCGTACCCACATTAGGAAAATACACTCTTCAGTGTGTTTAGATGCCTTACCTTGCCATTGATATCAGACAAGACAAGGGAAGGATGGTGCTGACAGGCCTAAAGTTGTGCTCAGCCCTAGCCTTGGATATGGAAACTATGGATGGGTTTTAACGTCAATACAACCTTATTGTCCACACTTTAAGGCATTTTTCTTGACTGAATTTATAAATTTAGGAGTATTGTACAGTTTCTATAGTGTGTTCATTATATGTTTCATATTGTCAAAGGCAAAATGGCAACAAATGCATTTAAAAGTTCTAGTTGGTTTTTATTTGCAATTCTAGAATTGAATGATGCCTCCTTCTTTAAAACAGAATGCGTGTTGCGATAAGCTGAGCAGAGCAAGTTGGCTTTGGGCAGAAGGGGATTGATGAAGGTAGAAACAAGGAGCAGATTGGTCATCTAAAAGTAACTTCCCCCTTAAAAGTTAAAGCAGAGGGGACTTTCTTATGACATCTGCTAAAACTGGCATGTTTGGGGATTTGGCAATGATCTCTTTCTTTCCTGACTTCTAGAAAGGTCAGATAAACAGCTTAGCTTCTACTCAGTGGCCTGGAACTTTAGCACAAGTGACTCCAATCTGATCTGGTCTGTTAGGCCTACTGCAGGAGCTCAATCCAAACCAATTACCTCTTATAAATGTTATTTAACAATATTTATATATTTATATTTTGGTTCACATTTTTAAAAAATTTACTTAAGTTGTTTTTTTAAATATATAACATAGTCATATGACTCAAAACCCAATAAATTTTGCAAAATTAATCAGAAGTTCTCCCTCCTACTCCTTCTCTCCTCCCTCATTTCTTTTCTCTCTCCAGAGACAATTAATATTATCAGATTATTTTGTATCTTGCCAGAACTCTTTTGGGTATTTACAAGCAAATATGTGTATAGGGATTTTTTTTTTCCAGATAGTAGCACACAGTATACACTGTTATACATCTTGCTTTTATGTTATTTTAACATCACATCATAGAATTCTTTATATCAGAACTTAGTGTTCTCATTATTTCTTTATGACTACAAAGTATTCATTTGTGTGAATGCATCATACTTTGTTTAATCATTCCTCTAAAATGACCATTTAAGATAATCTGTCTCTAGCCATTTCAAAAAATGATATAATGTAAAATCTTGCCTATACATTATTTCTCAGATGTACTGGTATGCTTAAATAACTCATTGGGTGTTGAACTTTTAAGAGTGTATTCTTTTTAATATTGAAAAAATGTGTCAATTATTTAGTCATTTCATTGTGCAAGTATAGATATAGCAGGAGAAGGAGGGAAGAATGTTCCAGAAGCCTGGCGACTCTGGTTTTTGAAAAGTCCCCAAGTGTCCTGACAATATTGTGTATTCTGTTTCCCTGATATATTTGGGGATCAGTTATGCCCTGCCCAACTCTCACCGATGTACATTTCTGCTTTAAGAAAAATGACAGATGTTTGTGTTTTATAGGAGTTGATGACCATTTTTCAACTATTGCACTGGAATGGAAGCCTAAAAGCCCTTCGTGAAACAAAGTGTTCCCGACAGGTGAGATTTTTCAATCAATATTAGATTCACGTTTTATGTAAGCAGACATCTCATCACTTTCCTGAGATTTCCTTTATTTGGATTTTTTTTTTCTATTTATGCTTGGTGTTTTATTTATTAAGAGCAGAGGATAGTTCAGTTCAGTTGAGTCCAGATTGACCCAATGTACACACTAAGAAGAATGTTGGCTGCACACAGGACTGCTCTAGATACCTGCAGAATGAAGAATGGAGGGACCTCGAAGACAGACAAGTTTCTAAGTCCACTGATGAACATACTCTACATGCCTCCCCTGGCTCCTGGGAATTCGTGCCTTCTTACATCTTCAAGGATGCACTGCTTCTGAAACCTCCTCAATGGAGAGTGGTCGATTTGGTTGTAGCAGAAGGATATTTCCCACCCCAGCAAAAGTCCCCAGAGGACATCAGAAATGATTATAAAGATTGACACACTGGCATTCGATCACTACTATTTTTTTTTTTTTTTTTGAGTTGGAGTCTCACTCTGTCATCCAGACTGGAGTGCAGTGGCTGCTCCTGGTCATCGCAGCCTCGACCTGCTGGGCTCCGGCGATCCTTCCGCCTCAGCCTTCCAAGTAGCTGGAACTACAGGCACATACTACCACACCCGGCTAATTTTTGATTTATTGTAGAGATGAGGTCTCGCCAAGTTGCCCAGGTGGGTCGCGAACCCGCGGGCTCAGGCAATCCATTCACCTCAGTCTCCCAAAGTGCGGAATTACAGGCTGAGCCACCAAGCCCGCCTGATCACTACTATTTTTTGACTTAGAAATTTCTTTTTGAGTTTTCAGAGAAAGAGTCTATTTATTTGCTACTTATGAGAAGCATTCCTCTCTCCTTTTTAATACTAAATGTAAAGCTTTGCCTGTATATGTAATCAGTTTCACCCTCTGTCCTCCAAGATTTATCCTTCCTATACCCACCATTAGGATTTTAAAGACATAGCTCATTTTTGAGAATTTCCTAACAAGAATTTGCATGAGGAACAAAGCCTCAACCAGCCGGCAAGAGGAGGCCGGAAGTAAGGAGTTTTCCATGCGCCAACACCCCAGAAGTTTCCAGCAAAGATGGAAAAGAAATGAGTAACTGACAATGGCTTTGGCTATTTTTTTTCTTTTCCTTTGATTTTATAAAAGTCCTTTGAAATATGCTAGGTTAGTTATAAATACTTTTCCATGATTGTTTTTAATTTAAGGTCATAAATAACTACCCTATGTTCTTAAAAATAAAAATAAGCAATGCATCCACTCCACACGATCACATCTATAAGTGATATGACTAGGTATTGGCAAATTGTTCACACAATAATTGATAGGCAGTAACTAAATTTTAATTGTTTGTAAAAGTAAGAGACAATGTACCATGAAGACATCATTATGATAATAATAATGAAAATATCTACATTGCATCATAAATTTTTAATATCCTTTCTGTAGTTATGGTGAGACATCTGGACTGTCATCTTTCTTGTGCTGACAGCACAGTAGAAGTTTCTGTTTCTAAGTCTTGCTCTGACATACCCTTGACTAAAAGCTTTTTTATTTCTGCAATGTGTGTGCCCAAATCCCATTGCAAGGGAATCCCTCCATAGAGCTGTTTCTTTCTCTTCATCTTGCTGAAAGGAGATAACTCTAGGTAGGAGGGTTCAATGAATAAATAAGGTCATAGTCATACTGGTTGCTATAGGAATTCATTTTTAAAGAAAGACTTGTATTTCTAGCTGTGGCAGAACTTTACTTTGTGAACTTGATTGAGTCATTTCTGGGGGTATATTTTGACTCAACCTGGAGAGACTTACTTTGCTGAACTAGCTCAGCCCTTCATTACCTTTTAAGTAGTGTGCCAGTGGGGTTAGGTCTTGGTTTTTGAATGTCAGAGAGGTTGGGTTGTTGATAAGACCCTGATGGATGTGGGAAGCAGGAGAGACCACGCATGCAGGTACCTGTGCTCTCTTCACTGACACCCTGGCCTTTGTTTCTTGGCCCCCAGGAAGTCATCTCCTACTATTCCCAGTATTCCCTAGACGAAAAGATGCGCAGCCACATGGCCCTGGACTGGATCATGAAGGAGCGGGAGTCACCAGGGATTCTCTCTCAAGAGCTACGAATGGCCCTGAGGCAGCTGGAGGAAGCCAGGAAAGCAGGACAAGAACTCCGGTTTTACAAAGAAAAGAAAGAAATCCTGAGCTTAGCCTTGACTCAGATCTATAGTGACCCTGACACGTCCTTGCCCGGTGATGATCAGCTGAGCCTCACGGCCCTGTGTGGCTATCACTAGTAGGGCCAGGCCCCAGGTGCCTCAAGGATGGCAGAGGCTGGACTCTAACACTAGGAAACTCAGTGGAGGAGGTCCTTCCTCAAGGGCATTAGCATTTCTGGCTGCTACCCGAGAGCTGTACGAATTCTCTCCACCCATTCATTCACAGAATAGGAGAGTTGTAGGACTCTAACAGGACCCAACTTCCCGTGCAAACCACAATCCAGATCGTTCCATCTCAGAATGAAAGGATAGAGATAGGATTGCATAAAAAATATTTTCCAGGCCTGGCTCCAACCTCAAGCTTTTTTGACATGTGCCTTGCTAGTTTATCTATATTGTTTCAAAGAATAGGCCCAATATAGCATCCCCCAAAAGAATGGCAGCCAGAACTAGGACAAGTAGCATGATAGCAATTTTTAAAATATTTAGAATTAAACAAATAACACAGAATTTTTTTTTTTTTGAGACCAAGTCTTACTCTGTCATCCAGGTTGGAGTGCAGTGGCACAATCATAACTCACAGCAGCCTTGAGCTCCTGGGCTCAAGCAATCCCGCCTCAACCTCCTGAGTAGCTGGGGCCACTGGTGTGTACCACCATGTCTGGCTAATTAAAAAAATTTTTTTTGTAGAGACAAGGTCTCAATATGTTTCCCAGACTAGTCTCAAACTCCTGGCCTCAAGCTATCCTCCTGCCTTGACCTCTCAAAGTACTGGGATTACAGGCATAAACTACCATGCTCAAACCATGGATTGTTTTTAAAAGTACACAAGACCCTGTCTCCACAATTAAAAAAAAAAAATTAGCCAGGCATGGTAGCATGTGCCTGTAGTTGTGGCTACTTGGAAGACTGAGGCAGAAAGATCCCCGGAGCCCAGCAGGTCAAGGCTGTGATGACTGGGAGCATGCCACCGCACTCCAGTCTGGGTGACAGAGTGAGACTCCAACTCAAAAAAAAAAAAAAGTACACAAGGGTTAGAGGCTGTACCTAAGCTTTGTAAGCTAAACAGTAATTTACACTCTTCTAGGTGTGAGCCAAAGCTGCAGTGGGAATTTTATCTGGACATCCCACTAGCAAAGATTTTGATTTTGAGGTGGTAATAGTATGAAAATACTAGATAAAACTGATGTGGCTTAAAATGCTATTAGAGTAATAATTTTTAAAACCTACACTCTTCCATATATGGTGATATTACCTAAAATAGCAGCTTCACTCTTATTCCTCAAGAAGAATTAATATTTAATTTTTACAATTCTTGCAATCAATCATGTTCCTTTTAATTTACAAATAGATAACTGGAACTAATTCGTTTTTATTTTTGCCACATCAGACATATGTGTACAGTGAAAAAAAATCAATGGCATTTTAAAAGTTAAAACATTTTGCCGGGCTCAGTGGCTCAGCCTGTAATCCCGCGCCTTGGGAGGCCGAGGTGAGTGGATTGCCTGAGCCCACAGGTTCAAGACCCGCCTGGGCAACTTGGCGAGACCTCATCTCTACAATAAATCAAAAAAAGTAGCCGGGTGTGGTAGCGCGCACCTGTAGTTCCAGCTAATTGGAAGGCTGAGGTGGAAGGATCGCTGGAGCCCAGCAGGTCGAGGCTGCGGTGGCCGGGAGCGGCCACCGTACTCCAGTCTGGGTGACAGAGTGAGACTCCAACTCACAAAAAATAAATAAAAAAATAAAATAAAAGTTAAAACATTTTGAAAAATTATTAGCATGTAATTAGCATGCAAAGAATGCTTGTATTTGATTAATTTCACTGGCATCAGAAAGAGGAAATCTTTAGTGCTCTTTGTTGTTGTTCAAGAGCATAAATAACCAGTAACTCAATGTGTACCATTATTAAGTTTAAGTCACTGGAATCTTCTTTAAAGGAGGAATAAGACATTGCTATTTCTATTTGGCCCATCTCTATGGGTCAATCAACTGATTGGAAAATCAAAATCAAATACAAACTAATTTTTAGATAGTTCCTGGTCACGCAAATTTAAGAATGGCAGCAATATCATTTTAATGCTCATAAATGTCCCATATCTGTAACATGAAAAGGATTATTCTGCATCTCATTCAATAATTAAAATTAAGGAAAATGTTTTCCTCAGTTTTTTTTTTTTTTTGAGTTGGAGTCTCACTCTGTCGCCCAGACTGGAGTGCAGTGGCCGCTCCCGGCCACCGCAGCCTCGACCTGCTGGGCTCCGGCGATCCTTCCACCTCAGCCTTCCGAGTAGCCGGAATTACAGGCGCGCGCTACACGCCCGACTGATTTTTTGATTTATTGTAGAGATGAGGTCTCGCTGCCCAGGCGGGTCTCGAACCCACGGGCTCAAGCAATCCACTCACCTCAGCCTCCCAAAGGCGCGGGATTACAGGCTGAGCCACCGAGCCCGGCTTTTCCTCAGTTTTAAAGTTTCTTTTTCTTCCTGTTTATGCATATGCAGACTACTTTTCCTGAAAGCTAAACCATTATAATTACAGTAAAGTTTACACAATTTGATATTTAACATCATACCTAAATATGTACAATGGTAATTATCACTCCTTAAATCCACATGAAAACTACTATATGCTGACCATGTATTTTGGAATTAGCCTTGATAATAAAAAATTATCACAACACATTTCTCACACCAGAGGAAAATTTTGCTACATAATTATCCCACTTAAATATCTTGAAAAGGTAATAAAATGTACTATTTAATACATTTTATTTTAAAATATTATTTTAACAAAAGTAACATTCCTCCCCACAATGAGGCTAAATGCCACCTAGAAGAGAATCGTATTCCCTTATATTCCTGAAAAAGAATTAGAATTAACTTCTGTGTGTTGAATAAATTAGAAAATTTGGAAGCTTTCTGTTTAAAGTAATTTTTAATTAAGTCATTACTCATTACATTATCATGACAAAAAAGTCACAGTGTCCTATGTTGGGTATGATTGAAGTTAGGTACACCTTTACTGCATCTGCAATCTTTGACAATGACCATCTCAAACTGACACCATCTCATTAGATACAGGGACAACGATCAAATGCAACAATGTGAAATTCACTTTTTGCCCAACAATTTAAAAATTGTGCTTATTCTGTAACTGAAAATAAAGATTTTTCCTTGGCCACTATCAGTTTTTCCTGACTGATCAAAACCACCCACTCTTCCTGAAATGGTATGGATCAACAGCAAAAGAAATAAAATTCAGACTCTTTGCTGGTCCCATTGATGCACATTTAATAGCAAATCAATCTCAGGGCTGTCAGTACATCACATAAATGTCTGTAATCATGACCCAGAAAAGAGAAGGCCAGATTTTTTTTTCCTCTCTTTTTCTACATCCTGTCTTCTTTTTTTTTTTTTTGAGTTGGAGTCTCACTCTGTCACCCAGACTGGAGTGCAGTGGCCGCTCCCAGCCACCGCAGCCTCGACCTGCTGGGCTCTGGCGATCCTTCTGCCTCAGCCTTCTGGGTAGCCGGAATTACAGGCATGCGCTACCACGCCCAGCTGACTTTTTGATTTATTTTAGAGATGAGGTCTCGCTGCCCAGGCGGGTCTTGAACCCGCGGGCTCAGGCAATCCACTCACCTCAGCCTCCCAAAGGCACGCGATTACAGGCTGAGCCACGGAGCCCGGCTTACATCCTGTTTTCAACACCACACTATGGTAAGGGAGACTAGAGTGGGAGACTCCCTATTTAAATATAGGAAGCTCTGAGTCATAACCTGTTTTGGTTATTAAACCTTTGAGAATCTGATAAAAGCTACGGTCCATCTCCTAGGAAAACAGAATAAAACACACACAATTCAAATTGCACAGTTCCAGAGAATATGTACCCCTCAAAGTCAATGGATTGTCCTAGAGTATCCTTGGCTCCCGTTTAGAACTCTTAATTTTGAGCACATGCATACAGTCTCAAGCTTCACACCAGGGATCCAGTGTAGCTCAGACATAGCCCAGGTAGGCTTCCTTCCTTCCTTCCTTCCTTCCTTCCTTCCTTCCTTCCTTCCTTCCTTCCTTCCTTCCTTCCTTCCTTCCTTCCTTCCCTTCTTCTTCTTCTTCTTCTTCTTCTTCTTCTTCTTCTTCTTCTTTCTTTCTTTCTTTCTTTCTTTCTTTCTTCCTTCTCTTTCCTTCTCTTCCTTTCCTTCCTTCTCCCTCCCTCCCTCCCTCCCTCCCTTTCTCCCTCCCTTCCCCTCCTTCCTTCCTCCCTCCCTCCCTTCCCCTCCTTCCTTCCTTCCTTCCTTTCCTCCTTCCTTCCTTCCCTCCCTTCTTCCTTCCTCCCTTCCCCCCTTCCTTCTTTTTGAGTTTGAGTCTCACTCTGTTGCCCAGGCTGTTGTGCAGTGGCACATTCACAGCCACCACAGCCTCAACCTGCTGGGCTCAGGCGATCCTTCTGCCTCAGACTTCCAAGTAGCTGGAACTACAGATGCACGCTACCATGCCCAGCTAGATTTTGTGATTTATTTTAAAGATGAAGTCTCACCAAGTTGCCCAAGCTGGTCTCGAACCCGTGGGCTCAGGTAATCCTATCGCCTTGGCTCCCAAAGTGCTGGGATTATAGGCTTGAACCACCATGCCCGGCCAGGTATTTCTAAGATAACTGTCATAATCCTGAAATACGGAAATGCATTATATTTGACAAGAGAGAGTTTAGTTTTCATAAATCCAAGTTACTATATTATTATGAGGAATCCATTTAGAGCAAACTAGTCACTAAATTTGGGTAAATGAATCAGAAATTAGAGCTTTAATAAAGTCATTGTACCTATAGTGTCAGAATTTGGTTGTCTATTTGTTAAAAAGTCATAGTCCACTCATATTTTTGCTATTAAATTTATTTGCCTATTTCTGTAAAAGGAAAAGAATGAAATCATAGATACTTCCGAAATGCTGTATCTATA
This sequence comes from Cephalopachus bancanus, assembly GCA_027257055.1. Lineage (NCBI taxonomy): Eukaryota > Metazoa > Chordata > Mammalia > Primates > Tarsiidae > Cephalopachus > Cephalopachus bancanus. Next base: position 4,925,162 of record JAPVLO010000024.1, on the reverse strand, counting down.
TCAACAATGAATCTCAGGGAAAAGAGACTTAAAAGCATAATGGCTTTATACTTTTCCATTTCTTTTTTTTTTTTGAGTTGGAGTCTCACTCTGTCGCCCAGACTGGAGTGCAGTGGCCGCTCCCGGCCACCACAGCCTTGACCTGCTGGGCTCCGGCGATCCTTCTGCCTCAGCCTTCCGAGTAGCCGGAATTACAGGCACGCGCTACCACGCCCGGCTGATTTTTTGATTTATTGTAGAGATGAGGTCTTGCCGCCCAGGCGGGTCTCGAACCCGCGGGCTCAGGTAATCCACTCACCTCAGCCTCCCAAAGGCGCAGGATTACAGGCTGAGCCACCGAGCCCGGCACTTTTCCATTTCTTTACAGAAAGCTTTTGAAGTCATAGGTATTATTGTAGTTGACTTTATCTCTAGCTGAGATGCTTTAGAGAATTCTGAATTTTATCACATTTTTCTCTTTAGCCAAAGGACAAAATAATCAGACTATGAATATTTTTATTAGCCTTGACTCTATGTTCACTGGTAAACACTAGTCAAGATGTTATCTATTATACTTGATTTTTTAAAAATCTTGCCTTGCAGAAATGCAAATATCAATATTTCTTTGGGTGTCTGTTCTGAAGAGCTAATATTAAGATTGCTTTTAACCAGGGTTTCAGGAAAATAAAAGTTATTTTCTCTACTACAGTGGTTATCAATTTTGGCCACACATTAGATATACCCACGGAAATTTTAGAAACTTTAAATGTCCAGACTGTACCCAGAGCAATGAAATCAGACTCTCTGAGAGTGGGACCCAGGCACTAGTTTTTTGGTTTTTTTTAAACTTTCAAAGTCATTCCAGTGCATAACAAGGTCAATAACCATTGCTACTCCCAGGAAGTAACAGCCCAGAGGTCTATGGTCTAACCAGTGGGAACTATTGCTCCACTTGACCTTGGCCCCAAACTCAAATGTGGAGCTCTTCTGAACTAGGTTAGCAGCAAATCATTCTGCTTGGACAGGAGTTCTCTCTTGGAACTCTTAACTAAAGTACACATGCACATACATACATACACACACACACAAACTCCTCACCTGAGCAGGAAAGCCAGCTTTTGCTCTAGATTCCAGGCTCTCTTTCTCGAATATGATATGTGAACTATCTGCACCAGAATCTCTGGATACTTGTTTTTAAAACAAACAAACAAAAACTTCCTGGGCCGCACCTTAGGCCTTGCAACCAAATTCTGCGAGAGGGTCTGGATCATTTACTCTTTAACCAGGTGTTTCTGATCACACTTCAGTTTGAAATATTCTGAACTAAAGCTTCCTAACACCTCCTTACTGGGTGCCAGAATCCTGGCCTCTAGAGAGAGGGCACAGGAAGGAATAAAGGAGAGAATGGAAGATTTCCTCTCTACCCCTCCTGGTGCTAGAGAGAAGCCAAAGGGGCAAAGAGACCAGGCTGCATTTCTCTCCCACAGAGCAGCACCCACTCTTTGATGCCTTTGGCCTCAACATTTGGTATTACTTTTAACCCCTTTACTAGAAACCATGGAAATACCTACTTATCAGCTTGTGGTTAAAGTCCCTTCTTTGAATTGAACTAAATCCTGGCTAAATCCTGGTAATACTTTCTTCCTTGTAGCAAAGTAGGTGGTGGGAAGGTGAGTGAAAGCTTCTTCCTTAGTGCTATTGATTCTCTAGTGATTGTCATTCCCAGGTGAAAGCCCCAATTTACATCTATTTATAGTCAGTTTCCAGTTCTAGCATCAAGTGAGTTCCACAAGTCCATTAGTCCACAAGTCGGTTAGTGCAACTGTGAGGATGCATCTTTTCTCCTTCTTCCTTCCTTCCTTTCCTTCCTTCCTTCCTTCCTTCCTTCCTTCCTTCCTTCCTTCCTTCCTTTCCTTCCTTCCTTCCTTCTTCTCCCATCCCTCCCTCCCTCCTTCCCTTCCTCTCTCTCTCTCTTTCCCTCTCCCTCTCCCCTTTCCCTCATTTATTTTTTAGAGACAGTCTCGTCTGTTACCCAGGCTGGATTGCAATAGTGCAATCATGGTTCGCTGCAGCTGATTTTTTTTTTTTTATTATTTTTTGCAGAGACAGAATCTTGCTATGTTGCCCAAGCTGGTCTTGAACTCCTAGGCTCAAGCAATCCTCCTGCCCTGGTCTCCCAAAGTGCTGGGATTGCGGGAGTGAGCCACTGTGCCTATCTAGGATGCATTTTTCAATAGAGCAAAGTCATGCATGGTGGTGGGTTTCCCAGATCCGCCTATGTACGTCATAGGGCACCTAAAATATTGATCTGTAGGACCTAATATGGCTGTGAGTAGGCAGGGGAAGGTAGTGGGGCTAGAGCATTGTATTGACACACCCCTGGGGTGTATTTCTCAGTTTGACTCGTCTTCCAGACAGCGCCTTTCTTTTCTCTTTGTCCCCTCATAGTCAAGGCTTGCCAGGGCTCCATCCACTACCATCTTCTGTTGACTGTCCCATCATGGTTTCCTCTACTTGTCAACTTGCTGGAGAAGAGATGACTTTCTTGTCTTTCCTACAAACCCTTTGAAAATTTCTATAAGTTGATGCCACTAGTAACAGGAATATTCAGGTGACCTAAAAATGGCAGCCACTAAGCTTCTTCACAGAATCTGTGTTTACCAGGGCATGAGGCAGGACTGCTCCAGACAGACCAGCCTTGCGGCTAGATCCACTCACCTATACCTGTGAGGCTCTTGCTTCTCTGGTGTTCCCGTTTAGTTCCCAATCACATTAGCCATCCCATAGGCTTGCCAGTAATTCTGGGTAATCTGGCTCAACACCACAAGCTGGACCCGTTAGTCGGTTCTTCTGGGGGACGTGAATTAGAAACATGGAAGGAATTGGCTGGTTGGAGTTAGGAAAGGAAGTCAGAGGAGTCTGTTCATGAGACCTGTGATCTCTGCAGTGGAAAAGAGAGGACACATGAACCATGAATCAGCAAAGGAAGCTGCTCGGTGGAAAGAAGGAAGTTGGTGGGTGCAGACCACAGATGCAATGAGAGACAGATGGGTGGTGAAAGCCTGAGGTCTATGGGGGTTGGTGAGAATTGCTGGCCTACTTGCCCCACGAGATCCTCTTCTCGATTGTGAGGATCACGCATACCTCACAGCCAAAGAAATCTCATCATGTTCATTTCGGAGCAAAGCCACATGCGATGATTCTGAACTTTTCACCATAAGAAAAGTCCAAAAAGCTGACACAAGGAGGACCTTCCTCGAGCGACAGAAATACTACTAAGGAAACTAGATTTAGGATTGGTGACAGGGTTTGTTTTTGCCCCTCCCACTCCTACGTAAAGCTTCATACTGGTCAGGAGATCTCTGAGTTCTGAAAGAGAGTCTTGTCTTATGTGCTTACCATACTGTCTCTGCTCCCCTCCATGGAAATGTCTGTGTTTTCATGTTCCACGGGAGGCACGACTACAGAGGAAAACAGAATTCTATTTTTACAAAGGCAGAATTTATAACCTCTATTTGTTGTCTTCTTCAAAAGCTAATCACTTCAAGAAAATAACGTGCTCTGACCCTGCCCAAGAGTGCTGTCTCTGCCAAAGACATTCCTGTCACTAACTCCTCCTTGAGAACAGTCCCCTGAGTTGGCGTGAGCAAAGGAAGAAAAGCAGTATCCTGTAGGCTGAAAACACCTCTGCATCCTGAACCCATCAGCTCATCTCAGCATCTCAACGATCAGGCCCAACACTCAGCAAGTGCTCAGTGAATATTTCTTGAGTAGAAGTCAGTCATAAATGTCTTGGTGCCTTTTGGACTCAGTTTGAGGAGGGACATGACCTGGCTCTGCTCTACTGGATGTCAGGACTCCCTTGGTTGCAAGATAGAAGCCCAAATCAAACCTGCTAGGCAAGCAGGAAGTTTGCTGGCACATGACTCAAAACAACCCCAGGATGGCATTTGCTCCAAGTCTATCTGGATCCAGGAGCATGTCAGGACTTGGTCTCTCTCACCATGTAAATATCAACTGTGTGCACTTACGTTTGTCTCACTGCTCAGGTCTCAACTCTGCTTTCTTTTATGTTGGCTCCATTTTTGGAAGGCTCTCTCCTTCCAGCAGCAAGTGACAGCCAGCAGCTTTATGCTTATATCACAGCAGAAGGAGAAATTGTCCTCCCAACCATTCAAACCCGAGTTCCAGAACTGAGGGCCATTGTGGTGTTTTAGTCATGTGTTCACCTCTGAATCAATGACTGTGGCCAGGCCTGAGTCATGATGTGTCTTTGCACCTGGAACTAGTTAGTGGTCAAGTCCACTCACCTGAACAACTTAGACCTGGAGGAAGAAGACTAGTCACCCAAGCAAAATGTGGGTTTAAAAAACTATTTCCAGCCGGGCTTGGTGGCTCAGCCTGTAATGCCGTGCCTTGGGAGGCTGAGGTGAGTGGATTGACTGAGCCCGTGGGTTCGAGACCCGCCCGGGCAACTTGGTGACACCTCATCTCTACAATAAATAAAAAAATTAGCCGGGCGTGGTAGCGCATGCCTGTAGTTCCAGCTACTTGGAAGGCTGGGGCGGAAGGATCGCCGGAGCCCAGCAGGTCGAGGCTGCGGTGGCCAGGAGCGGCCACTGCACTCCAGTCTGGGTGACAGAGTGAGACTCCAACTCAAAAAAAAAAAATAAATAAATAAATAAAATAAAACATAAAAAACTATTTCCTCTTTGAGAGTCTTCAGAGACAGAGTGAACAATAGATGAACTGCAAGCTGGGTGCAGTGGCGTGTGCCTGCAATTCCAGCTGCTCTGGAGGCTGAGGTTGGAGGATATTTGGAGGCCAGGAGTTCAAGACCAGCCTGGGCAGCATAGCAAACTCCTGTCTCTAGAAAACTTAATTTGAAAAAGAAGAAATGCACCCTCTCCAACCAGAAGTTGGAAGAAAGAGCTCTCTGGATAGGCAAAAACAACAGATGTGTGCCATGAATATATTGTACCATTTCTAAAAATCAAATCCATCCTCAAAGGACACGCTTTGTCACCACTAAGGATGTTCAAAAGAACTTTCTCCCCAGAGGGGAAATCCAAAAATGCTTCCAGACCAATCATACACTGGAATAAGCATTCAGCTTCCCTGAGGACTCCCCTGAAGGGGATGGCGCTCATTCATATGTAAGAGCTCTGTTGCGTGGAGAAACCTAATCACTGGCATTACTCTGCAGTCACACTTCATCTATCTTCAATGCTGATGAATTGTTGTTATGCAAATGAGTCAGGAAATGTCATCTGGTCTATTTCTGGCAGGGCCCTGGTTTTCATTATCAGTGCTAATGCTTTAATAGAAAGGAAAACCATTGATCCTAACAAGTGAAAACAGTTGTAGAAAAACTGGCCAGTTCAGTAGTTTATCTCTTATTGTTACTGAGCAACTTGCAGACCTTGAGTAAGGCTATTCTCTCATTTGTGAGTCTCGACTCAGGCAGCCATCAAATTGTTTCCATGATTTTGGAAACAATTTATCCTGAATTGTGTATCTCCTAGGCATTTTCATGTTTCCATGTTGTGAATTTTTACATGATGTGTGGAAGTTAACAGGTAATAATTGGTGCAAGCAAGTTTTCTTTTCTTTTCTTTTCTTTTCTTTTTTGAGTTGGAGTCTCATTCTTGTTGCCCAGGTTGGAGTGCAGCAGCATGCTAACGGCCACCACAGCCTCCACCTGATGGACTTAGGTGATCCTTCCACCTCAGCCTTCCAAGTAGCTGGAACTACAGACGCACACCACCACATCTGGCTAGTTTTCTGTAATTCATTGTAGAGACAAGGTCTCACCAAGTTGCCCAGGCTGGAAGCAGGTTTTCATATGGAAATTTTGAAAACACAAAGTGACCTAATGAAATTACAGATTGCCAGGTGAGTTGAAAAGTCAACATGGTGGGTTTTTCTTTTTTTGTCTCACTCTGTCACTTAGACTGGAGTGCAGTGGCTGCTGTCAGTCACTGCAGCCTCGACCTGCTGGGCTCCGGCGATCCTTCCGCCTCAGCCTTCCAAGTAGCTGGAACTACAGGCGCGCACTACAACACTCGGCTAATTTTTTTGATTTATTGTAGAGATGCGGTCTCGCCAAGTTGCCCAGGCGGGTCTCGAACCCGCAGGCTCAGGCAATCCCCTCGCTTTGTCCTCCCAAAGCTCTGGGATTACAGGCTGAGCCACCAAGCCCAGCTGGGTTTTTCTTTTTGAGAAACCTGCTCGTGGCAGGTCTTTCTGCCATGAATCTTCATATTTCCTTTTCTTCTCACTCATAAACTCTGTTTAAAAAGAAAAATTAGCCTGACATCATAATTAATTGAAACTAAAAGGTGGGAGATAGTTTACTCTCTCAGTTAATCTCTCAAATGCTCTAGGAAATGTATTTATTTATTTATTGTGGCTATTTAGATTTTTAAAAAATTTTTTGGTCACATGGCTACCAAAACAAATACATTAAAAAAAATCATAGAAGTGATTTCAATTCTCTTAAAGGCCAAACATAATCGCTTTTGTCTTAAGTGATGACTCACATAAGTATATTTGTTAAAGAATGGCTGGAGTAAAATCCAGACTTAAATTAAGACAACTTTCCTTCATACTGCCTTTCATCTAGAGCATTTCTTTTAGCAACATGGTTTGCTTTCTGTTTTTGTTTCTTCACAGAAATCCAAAGACAGTATCTTTCTGCCTAGTTTACCAGGTGTCTATGAAAAGCCAAGGGTCTTGGCTCTCATACCATTGAAAAGAGGCTGTATCTCACCACATGGGCAACTTCATCCCAGGTGTGGCAGGTGCCACATCACACACATTGACAGTAGGATCCACAGGGTCTAAAATTAATGGCCTAAAAAATAAAAAAAAAACCAAACCATGTATTTCTAAAACCAGCACACACGCATATACACTCGCACACACATATATAAAATCTTCAGTATGTACTAAATTGACTAGCTGCATATCAAGTGGTCAGCAGTGTCTGTATTAGACAGCTCAGGAAGAGATGTTTCCTGGAGCTAACTAGTCCTCTGTTGAGGAACATTCCAATGTTTATTACTATGAATTGTTAAATAAAGCATATCTTTTTGACATATCTTTACGTACTTGTAGAAGCATTTTTTTTTGGTTTGTTTGTTTGTTTTTGAGTTGGAGTCTCACTCTGTCGCCCAGACTGGAGTGCAGTGGCTGCTCCTGGCCACCGCAGCCTCGACCTGCTGGGCTCCGGCGATCCTTCTGCCTCAGCCTTCCGAGTAGCCAGAACTACAGGCGTGCACTACCAGGCCCGGCTGATATTTTGATTTATTGTAGAGATGAGGTCTCGCTGCCCAGGCGGGTCTCGAATCCGCGGGCTCAGGCAATCCACTCACCTCAGCCTCCCAAAGGCGCGGGATTACAGGCTGAGCCACCGAGCCTGGCTAGAAGCGTTTTTACAAGATGAATTTGTAGAAGTGAAAAATGCTGAGTCAGAGGGACAAAAATTGTGATAGAGTTGACTCTAAAGGAGATGGTATTAATTTACATTCTGAAAAAATATACACACATACACTCAGTTATAAGAGGGTCATGTCAGTGTTAAAAGAAGGAACTCAAGTAAGAAAAGGAGTATCTGGGAAGATGAGAGCAAGTCCCTGGAGGGCTAATCGCACCTATCATGAAACAGAAATTCCCAACTCTGCCCCTCCAACTCTGACTTCTCACTTTTCCTTTGAACCTGAAGACCTGTTTCTTCCTTGGATTCAGTCTTCAATTTCCTTCCCATGTTGTTGCCTAATTTACACATCCTATTCATTTTATTCAAATTACTCTTTATTCAGATTTGAGAATTAAAGTTCTGTGGAACTAATCAAAGGGAATTGACTTTGTGGTAAATTAAGGTCCACTCATTTGCATTTTTCTTCAATAAAGCTGTGCTTTGCTCTAGTCTTCAGCCTCTCTTTCTTTCTCTATTTCTTTCCTTCCTTCCTTCCTTCCTTCCTTCCTTCCTTCCTTCCTTCCTTCCTTCCTCTCTTCTTAGATACAAGGTCTCCCTCTATCCCCCAGACTGGAGTGCAGTGGTGAGATCATAGCTCATTGCCTCTTCAAACTCCTGCCTTCAAGCAATCCTCCTGCCTCAGCCTCCCAAAGTGCTGGAATTACAGGCATTAGCCACCATGCCTGGCCCATCCCTTGAAAGCTGAGATGCTTCTTATAACCAAAGAACATGGAAACATAGTTACCTTGTGTGTTTCTGGTTAACTTTTCCAAAAGTGGGGAACTTAGAATAGTAATGTGTGGGCCATTTATGTTGATTACTGCATATTACACAAAAGTGTGAGGGCTGCCCTCATTGCCTGCACTGGGTTGAAGAAGAAGGGTTTTTGGCCAGTTCCCAGATGTGAATTACAGGGAGCTCTAGGCACATAGAATAAAAGGTGCCTGTTTTACAGAAGAAATATCCATTTTTTTTCTTTTTGAGGTGGAGACTCACTCTGTTGCCCTGACTGGAGAGCAGTGGCACACTCACAGTCACCCCAGTATTGACCTGCTGGGCTCCGGTGATCCTTCCACCTCAGCCTTCAATGTAGCTGGAACTACAGGCGTGCACTACCATGCCTGGATAATTTTTTTTTTTTTTCTGAGTTGGAGTCTCACTCTGTTGCCCAGACTGGAGTGCAGTGGCCGCTCCCGGCCACCACGGCCTCGACCTGCTGGGCTCCAGCGATCCTTCTGCCTCAGCCTTCCAAGTAGCTGGAACTACAGGCACGCGCTACCATGCCCGGCTGATTTTTGATTTATTGTAGAGATAAGGTCTCACCAAGTTGCCCAGGCGGGTCTCGAACCCGCAGGCTCAGGCAATCCACTCACCTCAGCCTCCCAAAGGCGCGGGATTACAGAGCCACCGAGCCCGGCTCTGGATAATTTTTTAAAAATTTATTGTAGCGATGAGGTCTTGCCAAGTTACCCATGCTGGTCTCAGACCCACGGGCTCCTCTCAGCCTTCCAAAGTGCTGGGATTACAGGCTGAACCACCGAGCCCGGCCGAAATTCCAATTTTTAATGTCAGTACTTACCAATCCACAATAAGATTTTCACTGATCAGATTGGCAAAAAATAATTATAATATCCAACATTGGCAAGTGCATGAAGAAACAGACATACCAACACTCTATTGCTGAGAATGTAGCTTCCGTCTTTTATGAAGTCTGTTCTATAAAACTTGGATATGTTCTGTCCCTCTGACCCAGCATTTTTCAATTCTACAAATTCATCTTGTAAAAACACTTTTGGCAGGGTGAGGTGGCTCATGTCTGTTATCTCAGCACTTTGGAAGGCCAAGGCAGGAAGATGGTTTGAGACAAGGAGTTAAGAGACCAACCTGGGCAATGTAATGAGACTCTACTTCTACAAAAAATTAAAAATTAGCCAGGCAAAGTAGTGTGCACCTATAGTCCTGGCTACTTGGAAGGCTGAAGCAGAAGAATCACTTGAGCCCAGGAGTTCAAGATTTCAGTGAGCTATTCCAGACTGGGCAACAAAGCAAGACTCTTTCTCTAAAAAAATTAAAATTAACAATATAAAAAGCTTCTATAAGTATTCAAAGATATAGTGAGAGAAGGTGCTTTATTTAACCGTTCATATTAGAAAACATTGGAATGTTCCTCAATAGAGAACTAGTTAGTTCCAGGACACATCTCATGGGATGCAAAACAGTGACTTCTAGCCACTTGACACATGGCCTGTATGAAATGAGTACAGAATGGATTTTGAAGATATATAAAAAAAGAAATGGTTGAGCTCAGTGGCTCAGCCTATAATCCCAGCACTTTGGGAGGCCAAGGTGACCTGAGTGGATTACCTGAACCTGCAGGTTTGAGACCAGCCCGGGCAACTTGGTGAGATGTCATCTCTACAATAAATAAATTTTAAAAAAAATAGCTGGGCATGGGAGTGTGCGCCTGTAGTTCTGGCTACTTGGAAGGCTGAGGAGGAAGGATCACCGGAGACTAGCAGGTGGACGCTGGGGTGGGCTTGACTGTGCCACTTTACTCCAGTCTAGGAGACAGAGTGAGACTCCAACTCCAACTCTGAAAAAAAAAAAAAAAGAAAAAGAAAAAGAAGTAAATTATCTCATTAATTTGTATATTGATTACATGTAGAAATAATAACATCCTGGATATTTGGGCTAAATATGTTACTAAAATTCATTTTACCTTTTTTTTTTTTTTTTAGTTGGAGTCTCACTCTTGTCACCCAGGCTAGAGTGCAGTGACACACTCACAGTCACTGCAGCCTCGACCTGCTGGGCTCCAGCGATCCTTCTGCCTCAGCCTTTCAAGTAGCCGGAACAGACGCACACCACCACACCAGGCTAATTTTTGTGACTGAGTGTAGAGACGAGGTCTCACCAAGTTTCCCAGGCTGGTCTTGAACCTCCTGGGCTCAGGCAATCCTCTCGCCTTGGCCTCCCAAAGTGCTGAGATTACAGGCTGAGTCACCACGCCCTGCCAACTTTACCTTTTTAAACATTTTTAATGTAACTACTAAAATATATAAAATTGCAAATGTGACTCTCTTTTGAACCTTGCATTCTATTTCTCTGAGACAGCATTGATCTCTACTGTGTAGTCACTGAAAGAAGATGGATCTCTGTGTAGATATAAAAAGATCCAATATAGATTCATCAAAAAATAATTTTCAAAGCAATACACATAATAGAAATTCATTTTTTTGTTTTTAAAATTGAGCATATAAAAATAAACAAGGCCAGGCGCAGTGGCACAAGCCTGTAATCCCAGCAATTTAAGAGGCCGAGGCGAGAGGATTGCCTGAGACCAGCCTGGCAACTTGGTGAGACATCGTCTCTACAATAAATTAAAAAATAGCTGGGTGTGGTGGTGTGCACCTGTGGTTCTAGCTACTTGGAAGGCTGAGGTGGAAGAATCGCCTGAGCTGAGCAGGTCAAGGCTGTGGTGGCCATGAGCGTGCCACTGCACACCAGCCTGGACAACAGAGTGAGACTCCAACTCAAAAAATAAAATAAAATAAAAGTAAACATATTTGTAGAAATATGCTCCAAGCATTATTGAGGAAATAGAGATTGACAACAAGGAAAGATTTTTCTATATTAAGTAGAATTTTTTTTTTAAAAGGGAAAAATTGAGATATATTTGCAGAAATGTATCTCTACTACAAACAATTCATAGGCCATTGTCTTTCACTTGGGAGGTCTATTTTGGGGAGGGGGTTGTTTCTCATAAATGCCTGCCTAATACAAACAACCCACCCTGCTGTATCTGGAAGGGAAATGAGGACTAGCTCCCAGAGTACAAGCAGGTGGTCCTCCAGGAAGGAGCCCCAATTGCTGGCAGGGGTGCCAAAGTCACTAAGACTCCTTCCCCAGGGACTGAGCAGTCATCAGGTGTCACCAGGTGGATGGGAGAGGGTATGACTAGGTGGGCAGCACCAGAGCTAGAATCACTAGAATAAGGAGTGTTCACGTGTGAGCAAGAGCTGGGGAGCAACACCAAGAGTCTGGAGAAAGTGACCCAGAATAGGACAGCGTGACAAAGATACAGGTTTTCCGCCAGAGGACCCACAGAAAGGTGGTACCAGTCAAAGGCAGTCTTGGGCTTTTCTTCTGAGATAAGGGTGCGCTGAATGGGTTTTGCACATATAAATGATACTGAACATAAATTGCAATTTATGCACAACAGGAAAAAAATGTTATGTTTTATTTTATATGTATATATATATATATATATATTTTTTTTTTTTTTTTTGAGTTGGAGTCTCACTCTGTCGCCCAGACTGGAGTGCAGTGGCACACTCACGGCCACCCCAGCGTCAACCTACTGGGCTTTAGTCATGCTTCCGCCTCAGCCTTCCAAGTAGCTGGAACTACAGGCATGGACTATCATGCCCAGATAATTTTTTAAATTTTACTGTAGAGATGAGGTCTCGCCAAATTGCCAGGGCTGGTCTCGAACCGGCGGGCTCAGGCAATCCACTAGCCTCGGCCTCCCAAAGTGCTGGGATTACGGGCTTAGCCACCGAGCCTGGCCTATTTTATATAATTTCTGAGATAGGCTCTCATGCTGTCACCACAACTGGAGTGCAGTGGAGTGGTCATGGTTCACTGTAGCTCAACCACCCAGGGTTCAAGTGATGAGGGTCTTCTGATCTGCCTCAGGGGAGGCAGATGGAGACCAAGTGACCTTCCTGTTTCTGCCATTTTCTCAGATTCTATCAGCTTACAATATTCAGTATGCCAAGGTGCCATATTTGGGGGTAGTACGTTCTAAAGCTGAAGATGGAAAACAAGGCTATATTACTCAGTGTTCTACTTTATTTTTAAATTTTTAATTTTTTTTTTTTTGAGTTGAGTTCTCACTCTGTGGCCCAGGCTGAAGTGCAGTGGCACAATCACAGCTCACCACAACCTTGAACTTCTGGGCTCAGGTGATCCTCCTGCCTCAGCCTTCAGAGCAGCTGCAACTACAGGCACATGCCATTATGTCAACTAATTTTTTTGATGTAGTAGTGAGGTCTTGCTATGCTGCCTAGGCTGGTCTTGAATTCCTGGTTTCGAGCACTTCTCCTGCCATGACCCCCCCAAAACAGTGGAATTACAGGCATAAACCACTGTGCCCAAGCTGAATCTATTTTTTTAAATTACTTTGAAAAATCTGGTTTATTTTCCCTAAGGGTAGTTTCTCTAGGTATTTCCAAACTCTCTTTTAAAATCTTCATTTTGAGCACTCTTTTTATGACATTTTAATTTTTATATTCATTTTATTTCTTAGAGATGGGCTCTAGCTATGTTGCCCAGACTGGAGCACAGTGGCTATTCACAGGTCCAACCACAGTGCACTATAGCCTTGAACTCTTGGCCTCCCACCTCAGTCTCCCAGATGGATGGGACTACAGGTGAGCACCACTGCACCCGCCCTGTGACATATTTTTAACAGAAATGGCCTCAAGTTCTTTTCTGAAACCAAATAAATGCACATTTTCTAAAGTAGAATTAATTTTTTAAATGGCTTGAATATTTTACAATCTTTTTTTTTTTTTTTGAGTTGGAGTCTCACTCTGTCGTCCAGACCGGAGTGCAATGGTCGCTCCCGGCCACCGCAGCCTCAACCTGCTGGGCTCCGGTGATCCTTCCGCCTCAGCCTTCCAAGTACCTGGAACTACAGGTGCGCGCTACCATGCCGGCTAATTTTTGATTTATTGTAGAGATGAGGTCTCGCCAAGTTCCCCGGGCGGGTCTCGAACCCGTGGGCTCAGGCAATCCACTCACCTCAGCCTCCCAAAGCGCGGGATTACAGGCTGAGCCACCGAGCCCGGCTTATTTTACAATCTTAAACATGTAATAAATACTTACCATATATTACCAGATTATTCTCAAAAAATAGAAAACCAGTTAGAATACTGTAACATATGTGGCTCAATTTCTCCACAATACTACCTTTTCAAAGTCTTAAAATTATTAATATTGCAACTTTAATAAGTAAGCATCTTCTTAAAGACCTATAAATGCTCTCCACTACAATTTTTTTAAGTGTTAGATTTCAAAATCAGGCCTGTCATCTGACCAAGGATCTACTCAGGTAAAGAAGGTTTCTTCCTTCCTTCCTTCCTTCCTTCCTTCCTTCCTTCCTTCCTTCTTCCTTCCTTCCCTCCCTCCTCCCTCCCTCCTTCCTTCCGTTCTTTCTTTCCTTTCTTTTCTTCTTTTCAATGAGATAGTATTTTTTTTTTTTTTTTGAGTTGGAGTCTCACTCTGTCGCCCAGACTGGAGTGCAGTGGCCGCTACCGGCCACTGCAGCCTCGACCTGCTGGGCTCCAGCGATCCTTCCGCCTCAGCCTTCCGAGTAGCCAGAATTACAGGCATGCGCTACCATGTCCGGCTGGTTTTTTGATTTATTATAGAGATGAGGTCTCGCTAAGTTGCCCAGGCGGGTCTCGAACTTGCGGGCTCAGGCAATCCACTTACCTCAGCCTCCCAAAGGCACGGGATTACAGGCTGAGCCACCGAGCCCGGCTGAGATAGTATTTTTAAAAACTTTTAAAAATTTTTTATTTTGAAGATGTGGGGTACAATTCAGGGCTAGGTATACAAATGTTTATTATAGCAGGTTACCTTGTTGATGAGATGTGCCCCCCCAACCCCCCCAGCAGTTTCCCACTACTGCCAATTCCTCCCTCCCCCTCCCCTGGCTGTTTCCAACTACTGACAATCCCTTTCTCATGGTATTATTATAATTATTCAAGGTCCGCTTATGAGTAGGAACATGTGGTACTCAGTTCTTTGTTTCTGTGATAGAACACTCAGTATTATAAGGACGGTTTATTTCTTTGTTCTTCTGTTTTCCATTTTCACTAGCAAAGTTTTACTCAACCAAATGAGAAAAGATATAGATACTATTTAGAGATGCTTAGATATAGGAGGCCATTATACAGAAGTAATGTATGTTTTTACAAAGTGACCAATGTTAACATCAATATTAAGCACAAAAATATACAAAGCGTAAACAGAGAATGTGTCATTCAGATTAGCAAATCAAGATTATTAACAACTTTATACAAAGTCGAAGAAGACACATTCCTTGCAGAAAGCAGCTCTACATAAATACATTATAATAAACATATCCAAGTTCTCTGTTTCTGCCAAACATATCCAAGTTCTCTGTTTATCAAAAGTTTATCTTAAAATACAAAAGTCAGTCGTGTCTCCCTCCCATTCCTTCACCATAAGCTAGATTTTGTTGCAGCCAAAGGGAAGGAAAAATACTAAAATAAGCACATATCAACTTTTGCTGATCCTGGGCTCTGGAAGAACAGTTTACAGCAGAGGGTGAGGAGCACCACCATTAGACATCCCATTCAGACACCACTGGGACTCTCCCTTTCTTTTTCTGTGCCTTCCTGCCTTTGCACCCATCTATCTGGTTATGCCACTGAATATTTTTGTTTGTATTCTTTGGTTCCTACCAAAGCATTATGCTATGCCTTGGAATAATGCAATACAGATGTTCTATACTCTACAATAGCCCTTGTGCACTCTCTCTCTCTCTCTTTCTCTCTCTGTATCTTCTCTACCTATCAAGAAAAGGGGTGGGGCTTGAAGGAATAAAGAAAGGGGACATGAAAAGAAAAAGGCTTACATGGTACCCATGTGCTATCACAGATGTATTTCTGCCAGTGGGTTGGCAAGTGATATCTTGAACCAGTGTGTCATTAAGTGAATGAGCTCCTTCACCTTCACTAGAGGCCATGGCATAATCCACTTGGTCCTGTGAGGGGGCCAAGGCACACAGCTGTGCCCCCTTGCTGTCATGACAGAGGTACAGTTTGTGGTAAAGGTAAAGTCTTAAATCTGTTAATACCAAGGAAAAAAGACAACCGTGAGAATTTCCTGCCCTCTCTTCTCCTGGTTTCCCCTGGTACAAATGAGCTCTGACATTCTGATTAATTAGACTTGGAGCATTTCAAACAAAATAGCTTTCTGTATGCAGGAGAGTTATTTTAGTTTGTTATTATCATACCTTAGCAATTCAAATGGAGCCAACCCTGCTACAAGAAAATCTATCTGATGAGAAAGATTATCTTCCAGCGGCAGAAGGAGTTTTCTTTCTCAGAAACAGGTTTCGTTACTTTATGCAAATACCATCAAGCAAAGAAGTCAGGATGGACATGGTGGTTTATGCCTATAATCCCAGCACTTTGAGAGGCCAAGGCAGGAGGATTGCTTGAGCTCAGGAGTTCAAGACCAGCCTGGGCAACATAAAGAGACCTTGTCTTTACAAAAAAATAAATAAATAAGCTGGGTGTGGTGGTACATGTCTGCAGTCCCAGCTACTTGGGAGGCTGAGGCAAGAGGTGGGTGAACCCAGGAGGGTGAGGTAGTGATGAGTTGTGATCGTGCCACTGCACTCCAGGTGACAGTGAGATTCTGACTCAAAAAAAGGTCAAATGCTCAATAATCCATCGACGGTGCCAAAAAAATGTATACACACTTTAAGAAAGGAAAAAATGTGTTAAAATTGTAATAATATATACCAGGAACAAAAGATGAATACAAGTCACGTTTGACTTCTGCAATTACAAGAGGTGCTCAAAGTGGTTACCATCAGTGTACAGACACTTGTGATTACAGCGAACTGAAGGTAATACATAGAGAACATCTCTTAAAATGTGTATACGTTTTTTTGGAGCCCCCAGTATATAATCCCCCCAGTGAGTGTATGTGTGTGTGTATATATATACATAGTCACACAACAGAACAACCTTTCAGTCAACAACATGATGGTGTCCCATAAGATTACAATGGAGCTAGAAAATTCCTATGGCCTTGTGAAGTCCTAGGCATAGCAACGTTGTAACATAACTCATTACATGTTTTGTGATGATGTAACATAACTCATTACATGTTTTGTGATGATGCTGGTATAAATAAACCGACATTATAAACTTCATAAAGTAAAAAAGTTGCA
This sequence comes from Cephalopachus bancanus, assembly GCA_027257055.1. Classification (NCBI taxonomy): domain Eukaryota; kingdom Metazoa; phylum Chordata; class Mammalia; order Primates; family Tarsiidae; genus Cephalopachus; species Cephalopachus bancanus. The sequence continues at coordinate 4,908,702 of JAPVLO010000024.1, read as the reverse complement.
TGAAGCTAAAGTTAGTTTATTACGGAAGAAAGAACTTAAAAAAAAAAATTGGCTAGGCACAGTGACTCAAGACTGTAATCCCAGCACTTTGGGAGGCCAAGGTGAGGGGACTGCCTGAGCCCACAGGTGCAAGAACAGGCTGGGCAACTTGGCGAGACCTCATCTCTACAACAGATCAAAAAATTAGCCCTCATCTTTACAATAGATCAAAAAATTAGCCGGACGTGGTAGTGCATGCTTGTAGTTCCGGCTACTGAGGTGGAAGGCTCGCCGGAGCCCAGCAAGTCATCACTGGGGTGGCCATGAGCATGCCACTAACCTGGGCAATGGAGTGGAACTGTAACTCGAAAATAAATAAATAGATTTAGTGTAGCCTAAGTATACAGTGTTTATAAAAAGAAAGCTTTGGTATGTTGATATGTGAGCAGTTCAAATTGAGTGAGTTTTTGTTGAATTTTCTCAATTCCACAGAAAGAGAGGTTCGAATGTTTATAAGGTCTATAGCAGTGGACAGGAATATCCTACGCCTTCACATTCACTCACTGCTCACTCACTGACTCACCCAGAGCAACTTCCAGTCCTGTAAGCTATATTTATGGTAGGTGCTCTGCACAAGGATTTAATTTTTAATCTTTTATACTATATTTTTACTGTACCTTTTATATCTTTAGATACCCAGATACTTACTGTGTTACGATTGCCTACAGTATTCAGTAGTAATGGGCCATACAGGTTTGTAGCCTAGGAACAATAGGTTGTATCATATAAGATTATGTATGAGGTGGGCTAGACTATCTAGATTTGTGTAAGTACAGTCTATGATGTTCACACAACAACAAAATATCAGAATGTATCTCTTTCACTAAGCAATGCATTAAAATGTGTGTGTGTGTGTGTGTGTGTGTGCGCGCACACACACACACACACACACATTTGTAGGAAAGAATTTACCATCTGGACGCTTGGAAATAATTTTGTTTATAAAGATGGAGATAATTTTAAAAGACATATTTAGATCAAGTAGAAAACAAATAATTTACTTCTGCTAACCAGATTAATGAGGGAGGAAAGCAAAAATGATCAAATAAACACCTACACCTTTGAACTGCAGTCTCATACAATGTCATTAACTCAAGCTGTGCTCTAATGGAAGGATATGTAAATGCTTGGCATCTTTTATCACGTGCTGCTTAAATTTTCTCAATTCCACACAGTTAGAGGTTCTCATGTGAATCTATTTTGTATACCCTTGGTACACATCTGTCTTTCTATCCAAGTAAATGCTCACACAATGACTCTACCATTTTTGTGGCAAATTTATATTCTACAATATACTTTTTTTTTTTTTTGAGTTGGAGTCTCACTCTGTCATCCAGACGGCACTGCAGTGACCGCTCCTGGCCACTGCAGCCTCAACCTGCTGGGCTCCGGCAATCCTTCCGCCTCAGCCTTCCAAGTACCTGGAACTACAGGTGTGCGCTACCATGCCCAGCTAATTTTTGATTTATTGTAGAGATGAGGTCTCGTCAAGTTGCCCAGGTGGGTCTTGAACCCTCAGGCTCAGGCAATCCACTCACCTCAGCCTCCTAAAGCGCTGGGATTACAGGCCGAGCCACCGAGCCTGTCTTACAATATACATTGTAAAGTTGTCTAGTTACTTTCTTTTATTTGTAGAATACATTTTACAAAAAAATACTTTTATCTGGATTTCTAATTTTACGGATATCTGCACAGACCTTTTATACTGGTCCAGTTGTTTGGGGACAAATCAGAGACATAATAGCAAGTTGTTATCAATAAGTTAGAGTAAAATCAAATTCCTATGAAAAACACTGGCAAACAAATAGTTGTCTATGACAGTTATTCTTGTAAATGTTATTATAACAAGCTTATTCTAATCTCAAAGTTGCAATGCAGTAGTTATTAGACCTATTCAAATAGACCTTTCAATTTTACTGGAAGGCTGTCTTCCTCAGCAAACAGTCTTAAACAGAAACTTAGTTTTATGATAATAAAGGACAGAGGAAATAATAATTTAACTTAAATTTTGCCATGCAATAAGTATGTCAGATATTTGCTGACTTTTCTGATCTATCTGGTAAGATGTCATAGCTAACCCACAGATGATCTACTTAAGGCCACTGTATCAACATTTCCCTTCCTTCAAGGTTCTTCGTCGGCAGGAATCAAAGTTGGTGGCTTCTGACTTCAATTATTTCTTAGGCTGATAATTTTCTCTTTCTACTTGAACTGTGTGCCTTGGGGTAGTCAATTAAGCTCTGTTATTAACTATTATTATCACTTGCAAAACAAGAATACTTGGCTCTCTTACTACACCTCAAGAACTATCAAAAATACTTCATATTTATCAGCACATTTGCTTTTCAACAACCCTGTGATGTAAGAACTATTATTATCTCCAGTTTATAAATGAGGAAACAGTTGAGGAGGTTAAGTCCAAAGACACATGGCTGAGAAGTTAAAACCATCTATTGCCACTCTGTAGATCTGAGCACAACTGCTTTTCCGTCAGTGGTTAGTTCAGCACTTCTGAGGCTTTAAAATCTTTAAATACCATAAGAATCACCTGGAATCTTTTGAAGAACAGTCTCTGATTCAGTAGGTCTTAGATGGGGTTTAAAAAAAAATGTATTTCTTCCTTTTTTTTTTTTTGAGTTGGAGTCTCACTCTATCACCCAGGCTAGAGTGCAGTGGCACACTCCCGAACTACAGGCACGTGCTACCACGCCTGGCTAATTTTTTTTGTTTGTTTATTATAGAGAAGAGGTCTCGCCAAGTTGCCCGGGCTAGTCTTGAACCTGTGGGCTCAGGAAATCCACTCGCCTCAGCCTCCCAAAGAGCTGGGATTACAGGTTGAGCCACTGAGCCAAGCCAAAAAAATGTATTTCTAATAACCTCCCAAGTGACACTGATCCTGCTGGCCTGAGGATCATATTTGGAGCAAGACTATTGTCAACCAAGTCCTTGTTGAATTTCATGACTCTGGACTGCGTCATGGCACACGGGCCATGCTGTGAATTGTGTAGCATGTGTATACGATGTGGAGGAAATGACATGAAGATGCCTGTGAAGATTTGATGTGATCATCTGAGTCTTGCTCTGCCAATTATTATTAGCATTTAGTTGCCCATTAAAATTCTCTGGAATCCTAGGACTTGTCTCAGTTGCTGGTCTCCTGTCAAATCTACTCTCTATCTTCAATGGAGAGAAGCAGGGTTACGTAACCATTTCAGTCTTTTTCAATTCATTTCACACAGCTGTGCTCAAGAACTTAGGCGACTTAGAAGCTTGTATAAAAATATGCTTCTGCTCCTCTGGGAAACTTTTTTTTTTTTTTTTTAGCTCAAAAGCTACTGATATAACCACACATCCTCAAGACAATTACCCAGGAGTTGCTGTTGGCTAACAATTGTGCTACTGAAATGAGCACAGAAGAGAAAGAAAGCATTTTATACAAACACGAGAGCTTCACGGGCCTCTGGTCAGAACTAAGGAAACTAAATATCTTTTCTTAATAAATAGTCATTAAGCTAAGAACTTTGCTACATGAGTTCAAATTCCTGTATTCTGTTTGTCTGTTTGCTTATTTATTTGTTTAGTAGAGACAGGATCTCATTATGTTGCTCAGACTGGTCTCGAATTCTTGGCCTCAAGCAGTCCTCACACCTTGGCTTCCCATGTCCTGTGAGTCAACCTACCTGGCCAACTTTCCACTTCTAGAAACTTCAACTCCCTAAATTTCTCCTCTACTGAAGATATCCCCAGGGAGTAGCCCACACTTGTTTGCAGGCTCATTCTTTTTGTACTACATGGCATCTGCCATTATCCTCCTCTCTCGCTCTTTTGTTCTGTGTCTGATGGCTTCTGTGACGGCTGATACCAAAAGCACCAGTGACTCCCCTAAAGATAGTAATGCTTCCAGCGATGGCCAAGCCTGCCAAAGGCCCAGCGTCTCCCCCCAGTGCCAAGGAGCTAAGATCCTCAAAGAAAGAGGTCTGCTCCCACATCTTCTCAATTCATGGTGAGGGTTGGCCCCTTGGCTGCCCAGCTATCAGGGCCCCTTCCCAGCCCAGGAGGTAACCCCAAAGTTGCTCTCTAACACTCTGGCTGCAAAACTGTGCTGACTTGAGCTCTGGCTGCTTAGTAGATATCCAAGAAAAAGATCTTCTGGTTTTTACTCCATTTATTTGGGAATCTTTCTCCCATGAGGGCAAGTATGAAACAGCTCTCTCTTCAACACTGATCTGTTGATTTTAGACCAAAGCTCTGTACCTAACCTGCCTTTTTCCACTTAAAAAAAAAAAAAGGCTCATTTGCCCTCCTCAGTCTCCCAGAAGGTGACTGAATCTTGGTTCAAATTAAACTGAATCTCAAGTTGGGATTTCTACTAAAGATGAAACTCCTCACAGGCAAAGTCTGTACTTCTTTTGTGCCGTCTTCACTCCAGGTATTATGGACAAGTGGTTAATGTTTAAAGTCAGGCTGTGCAAAAATAGGCTCTGTTTATGCACTACAGGAAAAAAAACCGTGACTTCTTCAAATACTAAGCATTTCCATTCTATGGCAGGCAGCCTGGTTCTGAGAGTCTAGCTTAGCACATGGTGTCCGGACATGGTCAGTCCTCTATCAGTTCATGGTGAACCGCCATATTTTTTTAAATTTTTAATTTTAAAAATGTGGTTTACAGCTCAGGGATAGATATATAAGTGTTCATTATTCAGGTACCCTTGTTGATGAGGTGTGCCCCACCCTCCCAGCAGTTTCCCACTAGCCAATCCTACCACCCCTCCCCTGGCAGTTTCCCACTACTATCAATCCCTTTCTTATAGCATTATGATAATTGGTCAAGGTCTGCTTATGAGTGAGCATGTGGTAATCAGTTCTTTGTTTCTGTGACAAATCACTAAGTATTATAGACTCTAAGTCCGTCTAAGTTGCTGCAAAGTTCATAATTTTGTCCTTCTTTATGGCTGTGTAATATTCCATCATGTATATGTACCACATTTTTTAATCCAATCCTCTTTTGATGGACAGCACGGTTGGTTCCATGTTTTTGCTATTGTGGATAATGCTGTAATAAACATGCATATGCAGGTGTCATTTTCATGGAGTGATTTGAGTTTCTCCAGGTATATTCACAGTTGGGAGAAGATGGGATCATGTGGAAGGTCGATTTTTGTATCTTTTAGGACTCAACCAAACTGTTTTCCACTGAGGTTGTACTAGTTTACATTCTCATCAACAGTGTAGAAGTGTTCCCTTTTCTCCGCATAGCAACTGTTGTTTTTTGAGTTATTGATGATGGTCATCCTGACTGGAGTTAGCTGGTATCTCAGTGTGGTTTTAATTTACATTTCTTTGATGACCAATTAGACTGAGCATTTTTGCATGTATCTGTTGGCTGCTTGTATGTCTTTTGAGAAGTGCCTGTTCATATCTTTTACCCACTTTGTAATGGAGTTGTTTGTTTTTTCTTTCTGGCACGTTTGAGTTCCTTGTAGATCCTAGATGTTAGGCCTTTGTTAGATACACAGTTGGCAAATTTTTTTTTTCCAGTCTGGGGACTGTCTCCCCACTCTCTCGATGGTTGCTTTGGCTTTGCAGAAGCTTGTCAGTTTGATGAGGTCCCATTTGTCTACCTTATATCTTATGGCCTGGATACTTGGAATTTTGATCAGGAATTGGTTGCCAGTTCCAGTTTCCATAAGGGTGTCTCCTGTGTTTTCTAATGTTCTTATAGCTTGAGGTTTTACGTTTAGGTCTTTGATCCATTTAGAGTTGATTTCTGTGTATGGTGATAGGTAGGGGTCTTGTTTTAATCTTCTGCATGTGGTCGGCCACATCTTCCCAGCACCATTTACTAAATAGGTTCTCCTGTCCCCAGTGGTTAATGGTGGAGCTTTGCCGAAGATGAGTTGGTTGAGAAATTGAGGTTTTGCTTCCGAAATCTCTATCGTGTTCCATTGGTCTATACACCTGTTCTTGTATCAGTACCAGGATGTTTTAATTATTGTAGCTTTATAATAAAGTTTAAAGTCTGGGAGTGTGATGCCTCCCATTTTGTTTTGTTTTTGTTTTTGTTTTTTTTGCTGAGGATTGTTTTGGCTATTGACTATTTGTGGTCATTTATGTTTCCATATGAATTCTTGTGTTGTTGTTTCCAGGTCTAAGAAGAATGCTAGTAATTTAATGGGTATTACATTGAATCTGTAGATTGCCTTGAGTAGGATGGACATCTTAACAATGTTGATTCTTCCAATCCATGAGCATGGAATATTTTTCCATTTGTTTGTGTCATCCTTGATTTCTTTGAGGATTGTTTTGTAGTTTTCATTGTAAATGTCTTTAAGATCTCTGGTTAGGAAGATGCCAAGGTATTTCATGTTTTTTGTGGCTATTGTGAATGGGACTGTGCTTTTTGTTCAAGTTTCTGTTTGTTTATTATTGGTGTATAGGAGTATGACGATCTTGCACATTTCTTTTATACCCTGAGATTTGCCAAAGTCCTTTATCAGTGCAAGGAGGTTTTGACAGATTCTTTTGGGTTTTCAAGGTATAGAAATCATGTCATCTGCAAAGAGGGACAACTTAACTTCCTCTTTTCCTTTTTGGATACCTCTGATTTCCTTCTCTTGTCTAATTGCTTTAGCTAGAACATCCAATACTATGTTGAACCGGAGGAGTGATAGTGGGCATCCTTGTCTTTTTCCAGTTTTCAGGAAAATGGTTCTGGTATCTGTCTGTTTAGCAGTATGTTGGCTGTGGGTTTCTCATAAATGGCTCTTACCATTTTGAGGTATGTTTCACCTGTGCCAAGATGTTCGAGGGTTTTATCAAGAAGAGATGCTGGATTTTATCAAAAGCTTTTTCCACATCTAATGATATAATCATGTGGTTTTTTGGTTTTACATCTGTTGATGTATTTAATTACATTTATAGTCTTTTGGATGTTGAACCAGCCCTGCATTCTGGAGATGAAGCCTACTTGTTCATGGTAGATAATTTTTGAGATGTGTTGTTAGATCCTGTTTGCTAGAATCTGGTTGAGAATTTTAGCATCTATGTTCATCAAGGATATTGGACTGTAGTCTCTTTCTTTGTTGGATCTTTACCCAGTTTGTGTATCCATGTGATGTTAACTTTGCAAAATGGCTTAGGAAGAGTTTCATCTTTCTCGATTGTCTGGAATACTTTCAATAAGAATGGTATCAGCTCCTCCTGTATGTTTTACAGAATTCTGCTGGAAAGTCGTCTGGTCCAGGACCTTTTTTTGTAGGTAGTTTTCTTATGATGGAGTCAATTTCCTGGGTTGTTACTGGTCTATTTTGAATCTGTTTCTTCTTGTTTTAACCTGGGATTGTTGTGTGATGTCAGAAAGACCTCCATTTCATTTAGGTTTTCAAGTTTGTTTCCATATAAGTGTACATAGTAATCTCTGATAATCTTTTGTATTGAGCTGCCATCTTAAAGGCTTTCTTTGAAGCAAAAAGAATAAATATTACCTGTGGTGCATGTAGGCCCCAGGACATCATTGTAAGCCATGATCACAAAAGAATAACTGTGAAGACTTTCAAAAAATTGAATCTTACAGAAAATGATGTTCGTTTTGCCATTAAGATCCTTTAAAATAACATTACATAATATGAGAGATAATAGGAGGAGAGAGAAAAAAACACTAGATGACATTCTATCTCCCGCTCTCCTTACTGTAGCCTTGCTGTTCTCTTGACTATTTTGTGAACATTCCAGGAATGTTCCCTTCTCAGTACCTTTCCAGATGCTGTTCCCTGTACCCATAACACACCTTTCTCAGATAATTCACATAGCGTGATCCTTGGCTACCATTCAAGTCTCTGTTATACAACCTAGGCAACAAGAGTTTTCTTCCTACTCTCTGTTCCCTTACCCAATTTTATGTTTCTCCATAGCATCTAATCTAATTGTCACTTGACATTATATTATTTTCTTATTTTCTCTCATACTACAGGGTCAGGTCCACAAGGGGCAAGTGTGTGTATTGTGTTCACTGCTCTGTACCTAATATCTGACACATAGTAAGTGCTCAATAAATAATTCTAAAATGAATAAGTGTGAATTGTGGTTTAAGATATCATTAATCATAATTATGATTCAGTAAGATATTTTAAAAGCTACTGTCAGATTTCTTCTGGGCATTATAGAATTGTTTACTGCATGTCTGTGCTCACTGAGAATAACTAGAAAATGGAACGTAAACAATTATGTGTGTTTTAGAGACATCAGAGAGTTGCTGAATCCACAAAGGCCAAGATTTGGGGTGGAGACAGGAGATCATGGAGAGGTGAGCTAATGCTTTTCCCCTGTGTATATATGCTGATTTGAGGAATAGGCAAGAGGCTGAAAATATGGACATTGCTTGAACAGAGGGAAGCTTCTTGGGTTAAAGAAACCAGCAGAAATTTGTCAAGCTGATGGGGTAGAAGGGACAGTGTTAAGGACTGGAAGACCACTATCCTGGTTAAAAAGGAAGGGTGGAGAAGTGAACTTGAAATGTGATCCTATTTTCCCTCAAAATACTTGCTACATTCTGAAGATGCTTGAGACAATATGGCTAAGAAATGCAGCAGAATGTCTTGAAAAGATGAGTGGAAATTTTGGCAGTTCTGCCAAGCTGAGGCAATATTAGTGTTCAGTCCTTGGTGCTGAAGAGGTTAGGATAAGGGGAGACTCCTTCATCAACACACTAAGTTATCGCAGTGGTCCCTGAACTTTGCTGCATATTGGTATCACTTGGGAATTCTTTAAAAGTTCTGCTACCTAGATCTGAGTTCCAGATATTTTTATGTAATTGATATGGGGTACAGCCTGTGTGATCAGCTCTCATTCTATTCACTTAGTGAGGAAAGGGTACATCCTCTCTGGGGGGAAAAAAAAAACAGCTGAATCATCTATATTTTTAATATACAGTGTACCTGGTTTTAATTTTTTTAATCACTAGGCATTCCAAGAGACAGGACTGTAAGACTTAAAATTAAGAGAAGAAACATGGATTGCCTGAGCCTGCAGGTTCGAGACCCGCCTGGGCAACTTGGCGAGACCTCATCTCTACAATAAATCAAAAAAGATTAGCCAGGAATGGTAGCGCACGCCTGTAGTTCCAGCCACTCGGAAGGCAGAGGCGGAAGGATCACCGTAGCCCAGAAGGTTGAGGCTGTGGTGGCCGGGAGGATGCCACTGCACTCCAGTCTGGGCGACAGAGTGACTCCAACTCAAAAAACAAAAACAACCCCCCCCCAAAAAAAGAAACAAATTAGAAACAAACCCATCAGTGACCCAAATATTGGAAGAATCAGATAGGATTTTTTAACTAACTAATTAATATGTTTAATAAAACAGAAAAAAATGGTAAAATAGATTAAAAGATTTTAAAAAACCTGAGCTGTTTTATATATGTAAGACCAGAACTATAAAATAATATATATAGATTACGTGTGTGTGTGTGTGTGTGTGTGTGTGTGTTTGTGTGTGTGTGTGTCTATAAAGTTGAATGGAAATTCTAAAACTGAAAACTTCAATAATTGAACATAGAACTTTGTAGATAAATTTAACAAAATATTAGATATAGCAGAAGACAAAATTTGTGAACTGTCAGGTCAACAGACAGCCAAAATGAAATAAAACATATTTTATGTTGAATCTTTCATTTAAATTGAACAGAAATTTCTGAAAATGTATATACCTAAATATATATTTTAAATGTCAAGACTATGAAGTCCTAATTGGATCCATGCACACTGCACAAAAGAATACCTAAAAGTATTATTATATTCCCACATCTTACTTTTCTCCTGAGTATATCCTTCTCTCTCAGTTGAAGGTGGGGGAGTACAGCGAGTGAGAAGGAGTTCACATAAATCAGCAGTTCACTGTTTCTGCCATAATGAGACACATCTTGCCATGCCCAACATGGTGATGTATGTTTGGGAGACATGGCCCTAGGTGAGTGAAATTTAGTCTTGTGAATAACTATTATTACCCAGTATAATGCCTGCATGACATGATTGAGTTTCTACTCTCACCGAATCCTGCTTATCTTTAAGAAACAGAAAGGCCTGCATACAGAAGTTGCTTAAGGAAATCAACTGGTGAAACTCAAGATGGCAGCCCACTTGACCACTAGGACCACCAGAAAACTAGGACCAAAAAGAGGAGAGAAAAAGGACATGATCTGAATTCTGGGAAATCTCTGCTTATTCTCAGAAAAGACAAGAATGTTCCTTCCCTTGCTTTTATTGTTCAATCCCTTCATTAAAGAAACCCTATATTTTAACCCTCTCACTTCCCATCTGGTAAAAAGTTGATTTGTGAGGTATGTTCCCGCTTCTCAACTTTATGGCCATAAAATTAAAGCCTGCCCTGTTTGATCTCTACTTTTAGTTTTGAATGTTGGATTCATGACACCGGACAGGAAATAACTCCATTTTGGAGCAAAGCTGACTTTGTTGCTAATATAACCACAGGGCCTGAATGAGGCATGAAATAATTGGGGGAATTCAGGTAGGTTCTAGAGTGGATCAAAATTAATGAGAATATCAGTACGTACTATCTTAGACTAACTTGCATGAACTGCACTGTCCAGTGCATATCCAAATAAATTTTTGTAATTATTATGTGTGGAAATAGGACCTGGCTCTTAGCAGTATTTGGTCATAAGTCCTTGGATAACATCAATTGTCAACTCTTATTTCTTTTCTTTTTTTTTTTTTTTTTGAGTTGGAGTCTCACTCTGTCACCCAGACTGGAGTGCAGTGGCCGCCCCCGGCCACCGCAGCCTCGACCTGCTGGGCTCCGGTGATCCTTCCACCTCAGCCTTCCAAGTAGCCGGAATTACAGGCATGCGCTACCACGCCTGGCTGATTTTTTGATTTATTGTAGAGATGAGGTCTCGTTGCCCAGGCGGGTCTCGAACCCGCGGGCTCAGGCAATCCACTCACCTCAGCCTCCCAAAGGCGCGGGATTACAGGCTGAGCCACCGAGCCCGGCTGTCAGCTCTTATTTCTTATCAACCCAATTAAAAAGAACTCCTGTAATCCCACCACTTTGGGAGGCTGAGGCAAGTGGATTGTCTGAGTCTGAGGGTTCAAGACCAGTCCTGGCAACTTGGCGAGACCTCGTCTGTACAATAAATAAAAAGTTAACTAGGCGTGGTAGCATGCACCTGTAGTTCCAGCTACTTGGAAGGCTGAGGCAGAGGGATCGCCTGAGTCCAGGAGGTTGAGACTGCAGTGACTGTGAGCATGCCACTGTACTCCAGCAGCATGGGCAACAGAGTGAGACTCCAACTCAAAAAAAAAAAGAACTCCATATCCCACAATGTGGCTTTAAAAGGACTATTTGTCAGAGAAGAACCTGATGATTACCTGAACTGTGAATACAAAGAAACAGAAATATTCTTCTTTTCAAGAACTCTAGCTCAAAGTGATAAGAAACAAGAGGTAATGGACAGAAGTCCCAATTATAATAATAACTGAGACAGGCATGGCACATTTTACAGGACTGTCTCCTTAAAAGCCCAGAATGTGTAGCCGGTTGGTGAGTTTCAATAATAAACATACTGGTATTTGAAAAAAGGAGCACGGTGCCTCTGGCGTGTACATGATTCTCAGTCTGTAGGGGTGACTGGGCAAGCCTCCTGAGGCTTCATTCACAAACAGGCCTTGGAAATGACTGACAAAGAACAGTTGCTGTTACTTGTAGGCCAAGATGTGGCGTAGGTCCAGAGGAAAAGAAAGGCTTTCCTCACACTCATCTTTCAAAGTAAAGTAATTGAATAGCTTTAAAAATAACATCAACAAACAATATATCACCAAAACCCAGGTATCTACTGAAACAATAAACTTCTTTACTCTCTCTGTGGGTGGGAGTCAACAGCAACTGTCAGACTCATATGTCTGCTTCTTTTCCATTTTTAATTCAATTTTCCCTTCCAATGAATCTTGGTGTGGTCTTGGTAGCTCCGAGTAGCAAAGAAAGCCAGAAAGAGCGCCTGCTGCATACAGATATCAGCCCAAGGAAATCCTCAGACAATCCACCTCTTTTATTAACATCACAATCCTCAGTTTCTCTTGAAGTCCCATTCCTCTCTAAGTCATCTTCTTTTTTTTGCCATAGGAATTGGTTCACAGAATAAAATATATTCTGGGCTGCATTAAAACCACTAGTCCCTTGAAAAATCACTTCAAACACGGGAAAAGAAATTGGCATTTAATAGGCACAACCGAAAGGATGGTGGTTACCTGGGAATTCCATTCAACTTTAAGGGCTTTTCAAATTACATTATTTAATGAGTTGGAAGAATAAAAGGAACATAGGTTAGAAAATTCATTTGCTTGTGTTCGGTCAAGAGCAATTAGAGAAAATGAACCACATTTTTTTAAGGCTGCTGTTTTTCTTTCTTTTCTGTCGCCCAGGTTGGAGTGTAGTGGGATGCTCACAGCCATCGTAGCCTCAACTCGCTGGGCTCAGGAGATCCTTCTTCCTCAGTCTTCCATGTCATAGCTGGAACCCCAGGCATGTGCCACCTTGCCCAGCTAATTTTTTTTTTTCATTTAACGTAGAGATGATGTCTCATCATGTTGCCCAGGCTGGCCTCAAACCCCTGAGCTCAGGCAATCCTCTTGCCTCTGCCTCTCAAAGTGTCACCGTGTCCGGCAAGGATGTTATTTTTCATGGGTTTCACTTCAGAATTCATTCTGAAAAATCTAACAAACTAAAACAAGAGTTGCTTTCTCCAGAAAGGTACCTGAGATACAGAGGAGTGGAAAGAGTTAGGGAGACTGCATATTTCAGGTTCTTCAAAGTTTCATGGGCTGGGAGTATTTAAAAAAGGACATAACGATTAAGAACAGAGACTCTGGTTCCAAATAAAGTCAGCATGGAAGGGGTACACCTAGTTCTTTTATTTATTTATTTATTTATTGAGTTGAAGTCTCACTCTATCATTCAAACTGAAGTGCAATGACACAATCACAGCTCACAGCAATCTCAACCTCCTGGGCTCAGGTAAACTCCCTGCCTCAGCCTCCTGAGTGGAAGTATAGGCACACACCACCATGGTTGCCTAATTTTTAAATTTTTTTGTAGAGATGAGGTCTCACTATGTTGCTCAGGCTGGTCTCGAACTGCTGGGTCCAAGGGATACTCCTGCCTTGGCCTCCCAAAGCTACTGCACCTGACGCTAAATCTTATTTTTAATGTGTCTTTAGAGTACCTCAACTGTCCTGGGCTAATAAATAAGAATAACAATGGTATAATGCACCCTATGGTTTACAAATATAGTGGGGAAAACTTGGGAGAAGCAATGGGTAAAAATGAACATGTCCACCCATTTCTTTTTTCCTTTCTTAAAGGTGGTTTCTCCCTGTACAAAGTGTGATCATAAGTGAAACCCCATCATTTCCCTTTCTGTTTCATTGACCCCAACATACTCTCCATTATGGCCATCGCCATACCATTCACCTATCATTTTTTGCTGACTACCACGATTTAGTAGGTGTCGGGTATTCCTGGAGGTCATGGTTTTCATTAAAAGACATATATGCATGCTAGTTCTCTATACTCAGCTAAAGGCAGAGTTGGTCTATTATTTAACTTCATAAACAGTTCTGGGACATTGTTGTAAAACATTGATCTTAGTTTAGAATTCAAGCAGTACACAGATGGCTTGTTTTCCTTGAGAAAAATGTAGGATTCACTTGATAACATAGTTATTTGCATTTTTCTACATCCTCCATTCACTAAACTAAAAAAAAAAAAAAAAAAAGGAAAAGATGCAAAAATGAAATAGAAAAATAAATAATAATATATTGGGGTATTTTTCTGGTTTTGGAACTCACGAAGAAACAGACCTGGTTAGTTTAACATTTGAGGCAGAGACAATGTGTGTAATATCAGCAAAGCCACATGGGCCAGTGACCCGAGGACATCGTTAAAGGGGATATTTGTCAGACAACTGTGTACCAAGACTCTTCTGTACTTAGAGGCACTGTTCCCACCCCTTCCTGTTTGCATTCCTCAGAGTCAGATTTCAGCTAAGGGGATGGAAATTAAATAAAGGTGCATTAGAGAACACATAATTAGTCCTTAAATCATAGATCTCAAATTCATGAAATTTCATCAAAAGTTTAGTAGTAGTCTTTAAAAAATGCCTCTGGGGCAATCCCTGCAAATTTTCTCCCAAGAATGTAACATTAGCATACACAAGTAATTATTGCTCGATAATGCTCTTTTGTGCCAGCTAAGAGTTTTCTTTAACAGTCTTTTCCACCTGTGGAATAAAGTAATTCACAGAAACACATTCACCCAGGCGTGTTTCCATGTGAAATCTGCTTCCATTTTTTTCTCAGTGCATCTAATCTTTTTAGTGTTGTTTTTTGTTTGTCTTGATTTTGTTTGTTTTGTTTTTTCTTGCAGTTCACATTGGCAAACACATCGCTGAACAACACTATGTTCATCTCAGAGCAAACTCGGGTGTCTGTCCCCTTTGTGTAAGAGCCTCCCTCCATGAAGACAAAAGAATACCACAAGGAAAAAGACTGAACTAACCTTAAGGGAAGTGTAGAATTTGAGTTGTAGTATTTTTAGGGTAAATTAACATTGTGGTACCTTAAATACAGGGTGCCAAAAAATGTAAACACATTTTAAGAAAGGAAAAAACTATTAAAATTGTTGTATCCAATATATTCTGAGAACAAAGGATAAATACAAGTCATATTTGACTTCTGCAGTTATAAGAGGTGCTCAAAGTGGTTACCATTAGCATACAGACACTTCTGATTATGGCGAACTAAAAGTAATGCATAGATAACATAGCTTAAAATGTGTATACACTGTTTGGCACCCCAGATATGTGCAAGTTTTACCCTCACAATACCCTCCCAAGTCCCCTGCCCTCAGAAAAGACAGGAGAAGGAATAGGTAATAATAATAATCAACTAATAATTTAGATTCTGTGGAAAAGAAACAGTTTTTTGTGAAAAAGACCCCAAAACGTTCACAGTCACAGCTAGAAGTTCTCAGTCCCTGTCTGAAAGGTTGTGAGGAGCCCACAGAGGCAGGAATTACATTCACCACTGTGCATCAGAACCCAGCCCAAGCAACCCCAGTAAACATGTACCCTCAAACATAGTACCCTCAGCAAATATGCAATCCCATACACAGGTGCCGTAACACAAATTGCCCCTGTGAAAGTCTGAACTTTAGGTGATCATGTTTCTGGTAGATGGCAGTTTGTTATGTTTCTAAATCTATTGTGAATGATTTTAATCAAGTGTTATGTAATTATAATGAATGAGAAGTGACATCAAAGCTTTTGCTAAATATAATTTTATAAAAGTTAAAACTTTAAGTAATTAACAGTACATCTTTGCGTTCTTTATCACTCAAGGAAAACTCTAGGTTAGAAGTTCCCAAAGGACTTTCCTTAACAGTGCTAGGAACTGTTGTCTGTGATTTGAGATCCAGCATACCGTCAAGGCAAATGCAACCTGTCAAAGGTAGAATGTGACACATAAAGTGACAAGGCAATTTCACATTCTGAAGCCCTGAACTCGCTGCCATTTATTGTAAGTTAATCTCTTAAGGATTTCCAACAACCCATTCAATCAGGAACTGTGTTGAAGACTCAAGTAAACAAGAAAGCACCTTTTTTTTTTAAAGGCTGAGCTCTTTACAGAGATGTAGCTGATCGTGTGCTCTGTACAGTACTGACAGGTAGAAGGGAGAGTTCGTGGGTTTTAAAGAGCGTACTGTTAGAAAAAATAGGGGAACAAATAGCACCTTCCAACAAGAGCTGTTATAGGTTAAGGGGAAAGGACATGTGTGATCTCCCAAGGCACAGCATCATGAAAGACGTTTTGTAGCAGCACTTCTGCACCACAGTGCAGTAAAGAATCTGTTGCAGGGAAGAGACACCATTCTAGTTACTTTAAACAGAAAGGAATTTAATTCAGGAAGTCTCTAAACAGCTAGAAGAATAGGTTTTAGACTGGGCTTTTAAGAATGGCTTTCAGAATTACACTGCCAAGCTGGCCAACTGAGGGAACTGTTCCCTAGAGAACTGGAAGTCCCAACATTGCCATGGCAACTGTTGGCCCCATGACTAAGTGCCTTAGTTAGAACTAGGAATCAAGGAGCTGCCCTTGGAACTGTGAGTCCCCAAAATTTCTGTTGTAAACTGAGGAACTAGAAGTTATTGCCAGAACTCTAGGCTAAAGGTCATTCTGTACAGAGTCTCCTGCCCCACTGCCTCTCCCTGAATGGAACTTGGTTCTGGAGTCAAATCTTGCACTGGGGCAACCGATTGATAAAACTCAAACCCATGAGCCATCATAGTGGCAAAGGAATACGGAGAATGTAGGTTTTAGCTTCCTTAACCTAATAGATCTTAATATGCTAATGTGTGCTATCGATCTCCATGAATGGAATATGGACACAGCAATTCCTGAACTAAATGAATCATCAGTCCCTGTTTTTAGCAAGTGTCTTGCAGGACTGGAACTAGAACTCTGGCTCCCAGTTTCCAGAGCTATACCGCACACCTTATCTCTGCAGAAGAAAATATGTTATTGCATATTCAGGCTTTTACCATAACTATCTTGCTAGAATTTAATTATACTCATAAGTTATATATATGTTTTGTTATTGTTTTTGAGAGACGTGTTCTCGTTTTGTTGCCAAGGCTGGCATGTGGGGTGATCACAGCTCAGACATGATCAGAGTTCACTGCAGCCTTGAACTCCTGGGCTCAAGTGATCCTCTCACCTCAGCCTCCCAAGTAGCTGAGACCACAGGTGTATACCATTACGCCCGACTTTTTAATTTTTTTAAAATAGAGATGGGGTCTCCCTATGTTGCCCAGGCTTCATAAATGATATTTGATACTGAGTTCCAGTAAAAGACAAGTTTTACTTTTATATGAACTATGACTTAAAAATGACTTTATAACAATTATGAGTACATTTTTCAAATGAATAAACAAAAAAGTATCAGATTAAAATACCCTCTGAAATATGTCCTGCATTTTTTTCCTAAACACATATTAGACAGTATGCATGAATGGTATTGACATTAAATATAATAATAGCAGGAGGGAAACCACACCATCTTTCTTGTTGGAATCCCTTTCCAGTGTGTAGGCCATTTTCCCTCAAGGACATTTTCACAGAATGGCTCTGCACTCTGCAGCCCACCCTTCCTGGACACAGTAAAGTGTCGTTAAGTTGACAGGGAGCCCATCAACGCAGCACCTAATTACTTCCACAGGCAGGTTGCTTGGGGGAAAGGCTCACCTCCTTTGCCTCAAATTCCCCTAAGCATCCCTTTACAAATATCAGTCAAGTGTGAGCCAAGTCCTTGGCCCTGCCAATGTAAAGGCGCTTTGGTCCCTGGGGTCAAAAATTGCCAACCTTAATGGGTTCCAGCTGCTGCACGGTTGAATGCCTGCTCAGCCAGGCCACAGCCTGCCCTGGCATTTCAAAGAGCCCCCACCAGGCCTGTGTCCTCCCACCCCCCAAGCAGAAGACTGGCTGGAC
This sequence comes from Cephalopachus bancanus, assembly GCA_027257055.1. Classification (NCBI taxonomy): domain Eukaryota; kingdom Metazoa; phylum Chordata; class Mammalia; order Primates; family Tarsiidae; genus Cephalopachus; species Cephalopachus bancanus. Next base: position 4,891,111 of record JAPVLO010000024.1, on the reverse strand, counting down.
TTTGAACAATGTGGCCCTGCCCTGTGGATGGGCATTACCTCCAACAGAGAGGAAACAGCTTCCTTCCTGCAGCCTGGCCTGGCCTGGCAGGAGGACTGGGAGCTCAGATTCCCTGTGTCACTGGGGGGCCAGCACCGGAAAGCAGCTCTGATCAGCTCTATTAAAGTCACGATTTTGGCAACACAAGCAGTGCTCAGAGGACCCCAGGCTGGGCGAATTTTTTCATCTGCAAATCTCTGTAGCTCTTGGGGACTTTTACACCCCAGCCCATTATGAGGTGAAAAGCCAGTGGACACTGAGGCTTTCACCTGGACCTTCCTTCTCAAACACACATGGAACATTTACAAAGATTGAATCGACACTTAGCTCTAGATAAAACAGTATTTGGCATCCACTGCACAGAAATAGATGTGGGGGTGGTGGAGGGGAGGCAAGCATCTAATTGTGTGCCAAGTATATCTAGTTCATCACTTGGATTGCCTCATTGTGATACCAGGGAGCCCATCTCTCCCAACTGGAGGATGAATCCCGTGAACCAGCAGACTTTCCTCTCTCCACACCTTGCTGACATCTTAACCTTCGATCTCTCTAGTGGAACTGCGGAATTTCTTAGAAAATCAAAAAATTCAGACATTTTTATGCTACACAAAAAAATTAAAAAAATAAATTTGCTAAAGATTTAATTTACTAAATAGTTTGAAGATTCTATATAGAAATTACATGGTAAGTTGAGATAACATGATCCCAAGATAAAGAATTCCAAATTAAGCCATCTAGTTTAGGGGTCTCAAACTGTCAGCCCATAGGCCATAGGCTGCCTGCACAAAGTTAAGTTTGGCCTGCAACCTAACTTTCAAAAGAAAAAAAAATACTGAGCCAACATCTAGACATCATGAGATAGTATGTTTTTCCAAATGGGCTTTCAGAGGTGTATGTGTGTTTGAAACTAGATCTGAGAAGACTGACTGCACCCTTCCCAGGGAGGAACTGAATTCCTGAATGAATAGCTACAGCCTGTGTGTGTTTGGGGGCCAGTGTTTACAAGATTTAAGATTCTACCAGGCCCTGTGATTCCTACCCTGAAGCTGAACAGCCTCAAACACTTATAATGCTAGAGCCATGGTTTTTTTATAATATTGAAAAGTTTTTCTTGCACTAATGTCACTGTCATAGGAAAAAAAAATGGAAAATATCATAATCCCTTTCTTTTCTTACTTTTAGAGACAGAGTCTCACTCTGTTGCCCAGTCTGGAGTACAGTGGTTTGATCATAGCTAATGGTACTCTCAACCTCCTGGGCTGGAGCAATTCTCCTGCCTCAGCCTCCCAAAGCACTGGAATTACAGGTACGAGCCACATCACCCGGCTTTATACCAGACCTGTTTCACACATTTAAGGTATCTTTGCCTGGCCCTGTTAGGAGTTTGTCACCCTGAAAGACTGAAAATAGTTATTTTAAGGAAACATCCACAAGGACTTGCTCACACACAGGGCCAGGCGTGGGCACAATGGCAAGGAGATGAGCATGTCTCACTGTAAGTTCAGTCGCCTGTCCCCAGCTTTTGCCCCTGCCCCCACCTAGAGGATATCAGCCATGTCTGGAGAGGTGGTGGTTCAGGCTCTAGACCTGCATTTTTCAGCGAGCACAGAGAGTCAAGAAGTCAGTTTAATAAGTCACAATCAGCTTTTTTTTTTAAAGAAAAGAAATAGAATAGAAAAATATCACAATTCATCAGGCATGGTAAGGGTATTGTGAATTTGCTGTTCTACATACATATGTGTGTATAGGTAGCTATATGAAAGAATGTATCCTACGGATCATGGACAAAAAGTTAAATAGGCCTGCTCCAGACCATTGGTCCCAGGTCTTTCATGAGCCTTGTGTGAGGTAAATGTCTAGACTAGACTGTTTACCCAGACATAATACCTGGCTTCTCCATCCACCCCTTCTCCCCAGAGAGCAGCCTTTGACCAAGGCTAGTCTCTGACGAATATTCACATATTCCCTGCATTCCCATAGGATACAGGTGACCAAGCAAACCTAATAATAATGTAGTAACTGTAAATTGTAAACACTGTATCATTTGAATGATTTACTTGCTCGATTATAAAACTGCTTGCTGTGCTGTCTCAAGGTACGGATTCTTTCTTCACTGACCTGCTGCCATCAGTGCCCCTCTCGTAAGTTTAATAAACCCAAGCCTCTCCCTGCTGGACCTCCCAGTGACCTCTTTGGAATGGGTAAACATTACCTGCAAGTCCTCTCAGATTTTGGACTACCTTTTCTGTGAAGGTCATGAAATTGAGAACTTACTGGATTTTGCGGACTAGACATGCTCAACGAAAGACCTAAAAAAATAACAAAACTAGATAAATACTCTTAAAAAGTATTTTAAATTCATTATGAGCTGCAAGAAAAGATGTGTCCAGGGGCTAAGCACCAGGTAAAAGCAAGAATCCTGAGAGGTGAAGGGGTGGTGAGGCCACTGGTTGCCCTCATGGCTTCAGTCCCAGGTCTCTGAACTCCTCTGACAGCCACTTGGGGATCAAGCCAGGGGTCTGTTAGGACGTACTCACCTAAAGCCAAGCCCTCAGTGGTATGAAGGAATATGAGGCCTGATTAGGCCAGCAGCAACTGAGTAAATTGGGGAAGAAAATCTCAGGATGAGAGTTTACAAATATTACAGAGAGACTTGCTGATCACAGCAAAGAGCTGTGGCGGGTTACGGTGCAGATATGGCCAAGTCCAAGCACCATATCACACACAACCAGTCTGAAAATGGCATAGAAATGGCCTCAGGAAACCCCAATCACAAACATATGAGTCTCTTAAGGGGGTGGACCCCAAGTTTCTGCGGAACATGCACTTTGCCAAGAAGCACAAGAAGAAGGGCCTGAAGAAAATGCAAACCAACAACGCCAGTGCCATGAGTGCACATGCTGAGGCTATCAAGGTCCTTGTAAAGCCCAAGGAGGTTAAGACCAAGATCCCAAAGGGTCCTAGCCGCAAGCTTACTCAACTTTCATACATTGCCCACCCCAAGCTTGGGAAGCGTATTCGTGCCCATATTGTCAAGGGTTGTAAACTCTGCTGGCCAAAGGCCAAGGATCAAACTAAGGACTCAGCTGCAGCTTCATCTGCAACTCCAGCTTCAGTTCCAACTCCTGCTCAGGCTCCCAAAGGTGCCCAGACCTCCACAAAAGCTCCAGGGTAGAGGCCCCTATCTGCCTATGTGAGGACACAAGGACTGATTTGACCCCCAGGCTACTGTCTGCATGGGGCTGGTGTCCTCCTGTGCTATTTGTACAAATAAATCTGAGGCAGGAAAACAAAAACAAAAACATGTGCTGTTAGTTCCCAGTAAACAAAAAACATTAAACATTCACTGCAAGTTGCACAGTAAAAAAAATACAGTTAATGATTAACTATTACTGTTGACTAACCTTATCTTTTTTTTTGAGTTGGAGTCTCACTCTGTCACCCAGACTGGAGTGCAGTGGCACACTCCTGGCCACCGCAGCCTCGACCTGCTGGGCTCTGGCGATCCTTCCGCCTCAGCCTTCCGAGTAGCTGGAACTACGGGCGCGCGCTACCACGCCCAGCTAATTTTTTATTTATTGTAGCGATGAGGTCTGGCCAAGTTGCCTGGGCGGGTCTCGAACCCGTGGGCTCAGGCAATCCACTCACCTCAGCCTCCCAAAGTGCTGGGATTACAGGCTGAGCCACCAAGCCTGGCCAACTAACCTTATCTTAAAGAAACAAAATATCACCATCAATCAGTCACTTCACAAACCTCTGGAGATTTCCTTTTGCAGATCACCCCCAAAGACAATTCCCCCTGGCCCACACTAGACGCCTCTTATAATAATACCCCTCTAGCTGCTGCCTCTTTGTAGACAGCGGACACTTTCTCTGCTGTTTGGTCTATTGTGCCCTTCACAATGTATCTTCCCTTTAATAAACCTACCTAAATAATTCATAACTGTCTTGGTGAATACTTTTACTCCCTGCAACTCCAGTCTTACCAAACCTACCCAGGCTGCTATGCATGGCAAATGGCTAAATGCACAGGGAAAGGGTGAATGTAATAAGCCATAGAGGGATGACAGCAAAGAAACTTCCATAACCTTGCCCTGGGTGAATTAAAAAAAAAAATCCTGACAATCTGGATCACAAAGTGGCCCTCATTTGAGTTTATAGAGCAAATTCATATGGTCATTGAGAATTAATTTTAGAGTGGCCTCAGGCTAGAAGAAGGTCCAAGTGCCTTGCAGATGAAATCATTAATCCTCTCTGGGAATGAACATTCACCCGGACCTTCCTTCTCAAGCACACATGGAACATTTACAAAGATTGAATCTACACTCCTCTGCTCTAGATAAAACTGAAAAAGTGTCAGAGAACTGGTGTCACAGATTACATTCTCTGACCACCATGCAATTAAATGAGAAACTAGTAACGAAATAACTAAAAATAAATTTAAAAAATTGAAACCCAGATACTTCTAAACAACTCATGGATCACAGAGAAGTTCATAATGGAAATTAGAAGAGACTTAGAATGAACAGTAACAAGAACCTTAATATCAAACTCAGGTGATGCATAGCCTCTTGTTTAAATTTTATCAATTATGTCAAGTTGACAGATTGCTTTTAAAAAAATACTTAGATTCCTTTGCTCAAAACATAATAGCTGATTTACAAACTCCTCTGTTTAGGGATGTTTATCAAAGGTGAACTCAACCATATTTCAGTGACATCCTCTGTATCCAGAATCAATTATGTTTTCTTGAAAAAATTTTAATTTACCAACAGACTGACACAGACTAGCAACCACCAATTCATTTCGAAGAGAGACCACAATAACGAAAGCAGAGTACAGGCACACAGAGGTTGGGGATGGGTGGGTGAGATTAAAATTGGTAGAATTCTTACCAAATGAATAAATTATACTCCAACATTTTATAAATAAATTTTTCAAAATAGAGTCTACAAGGAATGTACTATATGATATTATAAAAGGGTCCTTGGAAGGGAAATCTGAGAGCCATAGTTCTAGTCTCTTTATTCTTGCTCCTAATAGAGAAAAAAAAAGCTGTATTTTTTTTTTTCCTCAGAGATCTGCCTTTAAAATAGTAATGAACTAGGCAGGGCATTCTGGCTCACTCCTATAATCTCAGTATCTCAGCACTTTGGAATTCTGAAGCAGGAGGATTGCTTGAAGCCAGCGGTTTGAGACCAGCCTGGGCAACATATCAAGACCCTCTACAAAAAGAAGTTTAAAAATTAGCTTGGTATGGTGGCACACAGCTACAGTCCCAACTACTCAGAAGGCTGAGGTGGGAGAGTCATTTGAGCCCAGGAGATCAAGGCTGCAGTGAGCCATTGTCATGCTATTTTACTCCAGCTTGAGTAACAGAAAGAGACCCTATCTCTAAATAAAATAGATTAAAGTAACAATGAACGACTGTGACAAGACAATTTGTAATTCACAAAAGTAATCTTCCCAGTTAAATGTGTTTAGATGTGTCTGTAAATATTACCTTGAGGAGTCAATGCCTTCATCTAAAGGAGTGTCTGTAAGGGCAAGTAACTCAGGCACTTGGCAAAAATGATCGGGAATAGTTAGGAGTCAATGATTGTCTGCAGAATCCCTCTTCAATCTACCTAGTTAACTCTCAACTGAAGTCATTTATGTCAACATTTTGAAGAGTGGCTTAATTACATATATATGCAAATTACCTGCAAAATCCCCAGGCAGCCTATCAAATAATAACTACTTAATTAAGTCAAACCTACTACTTCACAATTCTTTTTTCAGATTTCAGTCCCAGAACCCCCATATTGGCCTTCTCCCAAGTTCTCAGACATGGGTATCCAAACTCCTTTGTCTCCTACCAGCCCTATTGACTATCTTGGATCACTCCAAATCCTGAGGCGATCAGATGTTAGACCAGATCCAACATTTGGTGATGATTAGAATTCTCTCTTACATTCAGCTGACCCATGTACAATTTGAGGAATTTATGAAAATCTAAACCTAGAGTCTCCTTCTTAGCCCAGTACATTAAGACCCAGAGCCTCCAGGACCATTCCTGAATAGAAGCTCTCCCTACCTGCCCAACTTGGCCAGGTCATAGTTTGGTTTCTGCCATACCAAGCTGGTTATTGCCATGGGATCTGCCCCTAAGTTTCACCCAATTTGTCCCCTGCCATGACCAAATCCTTTCTGTTATTCTGTCTTGCTCAGCCTGTTACCGCCTCCAGTACCTGAATGATTGGGTCATCTGAATGAGTAGCCCATACACCCAACTACCACCCAAATTCTTGACACTGTCCTACTTCTGACTGGAAGTCCCTAGAGTTGTGCTTCTGCCATGTTCTCTTTGAGCAATGCCTCAGTTTCCCAGCTTCCTTCTTAAATGTGGCTGTGCAAGATTATCATCTGCCACTTCCGCCCCAAGTCTCAAGCCATGCCCTGATTCCATCCTCTTCTTTATTTCCTGTTCTAAAAACAACCCATAATACCTTGCACTAAAGGAAAATCAAAATACGGCTTTTACATTGTATGAACATTCACAGAAGGAAAACACCAGGCCTCTGTTTTACTTATTTTACTGATTGTGAAGTGATGCTCTTGTATTTCATGGTTCTCCCCACTAAAGACTTTTCCAAAGTGCCTAGAACACATCCTACAAGTTTTTGATATTTTTGTAGCCATATGCTTTATATTCCTTTCTTCTAGATTTTCCTAGTTTAGGTGGTGTGTCTCCAGAGTTAACCTGTCATGCACAGACTGAGAAAAAGGAGATACATAACAAGGAATTATAAGAGCTGTTTGTAAGATCTGCTGGACTTCATTTGGCTTCTCACTAAATGCTCCCAATCATGGGCATAGTGAATGCTTACTCCAACCTCTAAAATTCTCAAACATAGCAAAGTCCAAAGTTCTTCTGATATAGATGGAAAACCGCTGTAGATTAATAAAACAATAAACCATAAAAATACAGTGCTGAGAAAAGATAGTTTTAAAAAGTCATAGATTTTGTTTTATAAAATCAGAAGAATGAGATCTTAGATCTTTTTCTGACATTTACTTTTTGCATGAGCTCAGACAAATAATTTAACCTGAGTCTTTGTTCTCTCTTGTAAAACAGGAAGGAAGAAGGAGGACTGTACATTAATCTACCTCTAAGATCACTTTGAAAATAATCTGGGTAGGTGGTGCACACCTATAGTCCCAGCTACTTGGCAGGCTGAGGTGGGAGGATTGCTTGAGTTCAGGAATTTGAGGCTGTAGTGTGCTATGAAAGTGCCTGTGAATAGCCACTGCACTCCAATCTGCACAGCATAGACCCCATTCTAAAAAAAAAGAAGGAAGAAAATTTTAAAATCCTAGAATTATGAGAATTGTATCATTACATAAAGCACTTTGGAATAATATTAGCTGCCCAGGATAAAACACTCAGGTCCAGGGTATTCTGCTAAGTGTTCATCCCTGTCACTTTGTGAGGTGGGTTCTTGATAACTGAGGAGACTGGGACATGCAGCACTAACCACTCCACCCACTACCTGTCCTATGGTCATGAGTTTTTGTTTTAATTTTTAGTTTTCTGCTAATAGAGCTCTATGAAAAAATTTAAAAGCCAAAACCAGTAACTAAAGGCATGAATGTTTTAGAAGAAGTGGAGAAAACTCAAAGGTTTCACCCACTTGTACCCTCCTGTGATCTTGGAACTTCTCCTGAAGGACTTCTTGGTCCCATTTTTCACAGTGAACTTTTCCAAGATACTTCAGTCAAATTTGATACTTCAGAGTAGTTGACAAAATCACCCCCACAGTGCTCACAGTTATAGGGTTTAAAAGTTCACATCCTTGTCCAACCAAGTATTGGAGTTAGAGCCTATTGGTTACAAAAACAAGAAGCATCAGCCCTTTGAAGAAAATCTAGTTCCTCAGAGTTAACTAAAATAAAGATGATACTATTTCTAGTGTGCTAATTTGTGCCTCCCTTACAAAAATGTTTTCCAAGAAATTTATCCCTGACTAAAATCACATACAAAATTATGGAAATTTCCATTTAGATTAGCTGCTTGTAATTGGGTCTATAAATATCAGAGAGGGTGGAAAACCCCTAAAAACCAATGCAACATTGTGTATGGATGTACGTTTTTCTAAAAAGAGTTTCAAATGGATCTATGACCCAAAAGATTTTTTTTTTAAGTGCTGATTTAGGTATTACTTCTATTTAGGGGACTCTAAGATCCTTGTTTCTCTAATTTTTACCATCCAGTAAATTCCTATATTTGAGAAAATTATTATGAGTGATTATCTCTTCTCTTCTCTCTCTCTCTCTCTCTCTCTCTCTCCTCTGTCTGTCTGTCTCTCTCTTTTTTTTTTTTTTGAGTTGGAGTCTCACTCTGTCACCCAGACTAGAGTGCAGTGGCGGCTCCCAGCCACTGCAGCCTTGACCTGCTTGGCTCCAGTGATCCTTTTGCCTCAGCCTTTCAAGTAGCTGGAACTACAGGCACGTGCTATCATGACCGGCTAATTTTTGATTTATTGTGGAGATGAGGTCTCACCAAGTTGCCCAGGCAGGTCACTGCTGGAGTCCAGCTCCAGTGGGTCAGGGTTTCCTGAAGGAAGGATGGCATCGGCGCAGGAGAGAAAACTTGGACACTGACTCTGCAGCAAGCAGGACAAATGCCGATTTGTTGTCTTTTTCAACTCCTTTTATACCCTAGATTTTAGCTTGAGACAAAAACATGTTTTTCGTTTTCAAGGCAATCAGTTTCAATTTAATGGACTGGACAGGCAATGTATCTTTGTTCATCCTGTTTTGATCTTAAAAGATTATCATCCTAAACATTAACTATATATTTTATAAACTGCTAACATTTTCTAATGATTATCATTTCTTAATGTCCATACAAAACATACTTATTTCTATAACCATTACATTACAAATCACTACCAAGTTCTAAGCACTATAATTGTCACATAGATTAGCAAGTCACACCTGTGACCTTCACACAGCAATTTGCAACTAGCTGGGGTTAAACAGCATTTTCAAGGTTTCTTAGCTGTAGGTTGGCCTGACTAGTTTTCCACAATGTTACACCTGGTATTTACAATCTGTGCCAATTATCCTCTGTCAGGGAGAATGAGCTTCAACATTTGCAAAACAAAAGGCCTCTCAGGCCCAAGTCATTTTAGTCACAATCCCTAACCAGGATTACAAGCCTCCTTAGCAAAGGGAAGTAAAGGCAAGGGTGCTCTAATATTTATGTGATTGTTAATTTTTTAACCATAATATACCACATGTAGAAATTAAGAAATTAAGTAAATATAATTTTTGCATTGCTACTCTTCCTAGAAATACAAACTGTAGCTTCTCAAATTTCTCCAGTCACCAATCAGAAGAAATAAAATCTTACAAGTAATTATCTACCTGCACATGATATTTAAAATCTCTATTGATAATTTCCTGGCAACATCAGTGAGTTCCCTGACAAACATTAAATCGAGCACTTTCTGATTTTTTACAATTTTCCCAACTACATTGTTTAATCAAGTGATTGCGTGATCTAATACCAGGAGGCTGGGGACATGGAAACCTAGGGAGGAATTCAAATGAAGGGAAAGTAATTTTTCATGAATTCCCCTCTTGCCTTTTTGCAAGGGGTAGTGGAGGCATGAGTGGAATTTTACTTTCCATCCTCGAACTGTACAGAACTTTTCGGCTGCACTAATAACAAAAGTAGAGGAAGCAAGGGTCTTGTTAGGTTTGGAGGGAAGCAACACCCACCTATCTCCATCTGCCCATCCACCCGCCAACCCCCATCTGCCCCTCCGCCCCAAGCCCACATCCACATATCTCACTTGAAACCTCCCGGAATGTGCCACCAATTGCCATGAAGGGTTAGACAGGAACTTTCCAGCCCAGGCCGGATAAACCTGCCAACAACCATACCAGCAGCCCCAGTAACAGCCACACAGGGCCAGAGATGATTGGACACTTTGCCTCCCCACCCCGCTGCTACCCCCAATACCCCCCCAGACGCAGCACCCTTAAAAACCCAAGCCTCCCTTCCTTGGGCGCGACTACCCTGGCCCATCTTCCAGGACCACAGGACCTCGCCCGGGAGTTTCTCCCCCAATAAACGCTTGGTTTGTACTGGCCCTTTGTCCTGTGCCTCTTTCGGTATCTCCAAATGTTACAGGTCTCAGCCAACCAGGTTCGCTTTGCCACCCGGGTCTTCAGCCCCCTGGACTTTGTCAGCATGCAGGTCTCCATGGCTGGCTCCCAACAGGTCACAAACCCGTGGGCTCAGGCAATTCATTCACCTTGGCCTCCCAAAGCACAGGATTACAGGCTGAGCCACCAAGCCCGGCCTCTTTTTCTTTCTGTTTGTCTTTTGAGTCAGAGTCTCACTCTGTCACCCAGGCTAGAGTGATGTAGTATGATCACAGCTCACCACAGCCTCAACCTCCTGGCCTCAGGCAATCCTTCTCCCTCAGTCTCCTGCATAGCTGAGCCTACAGGCATGAACCACCATACCTGGCTAATTTTTAATTTTTTTATAGAGAGGAGGTCTCAGTATATTTCCCAAGTGGTCTTGAACTCTTGGGCTCAAGCAATGCTCCCACCTCAGCCTCCCAAAGTGCTGGGATAACAGACTTGAGCCACTGCATCTGGCCTGAGTGATGATTTTTATCCTTTGAATCATTCTCTGGATTTTTTTTAAAGTGAAGTAAAGGGGATATAAAATCAGAAGTTTGTACTGACAGCCACAGTCAGTCAAAAGGATGTTGGTGATTTTAGTCTGCAGCTTACTGCTTCTTAAACTGTTTATTTTTTGTGTGTGACCAAGCAAATCCCCTTACATTTGTAATAAACTTGTCTGAAACTTAGAGCTCCTTCCTCAGTGTGTTCAGGATTATGGAATTTGTAGTTACCAGTTTGCAGCAAGTGATTTTCTCACTGCACTAAGCAGTGGGTATTAATTTTACATTTGCTGTTGAAACAAGTGACCACAAATTTTAGTGGCTTAGATGCACTAAATCATTATTTTATATTTCTGTAAAGTTAGGAGTCTGACATGCAAATTATCAGGCTAAAAATCAAGGCATTGTGCTATATTTCTGTTGGCAATGGGTAGGATTTATGAGGGGGGACACAAAAAACATTCAATTTATTTATAAGAAATTGTGTATTTATTCTTACGTAGTTAAACTTCAGTCATCTTCAAAGTACTCTCCATTTGATGCAATACACTTATCAAGATACTTTTACAACTGCTCGAAACAATTTGGAGCTCATCACTTTTGGTGCCTTTTGGTGCTTCTGCCATTTTTTGTTTCATCTCTTCCACATCAGCAAAATGTTTCCCATTGAGGACTCTTTTCATCCAGGATTTGGTGGGGGGGAAATCAGTTGGGGCGAGATTGGGAGAATAGGGAAAATGGTGCATGGGGGACATACCATCTTAGGTCTAAAGCTATTGAACATTCAGCAAGTTGTGGGCAGGTTGCTTGTGTAAATCACTCATCATGAAATGGGCAAATGCATTGAAAGAGTCTCAAAAAAAAAACCATTTACTGAAGCTGAACACAGTCTCTCATAACAACACTAGCTGGTACACTGATGCCGATGGGTTCTTATAACACTTAGCTGGCAAGGAAAGCCTGTTCTACAAGGGGCCCACCCTCCAAAAGATAATAAGATAATTCCAGGGTTTTTTGGGTCCCCCTCGTACACCTCTGTTTCTTCCAAGAGTTTAATGTTTTGGCCCTTACATTTAGATGTTTGAGCCATTTGAGTTAATTTTTTTTATATGATACAAGGTAGTGGTCCAGATTCATTCTTTTGCATATGGATATTCAGTTGTCTCAGCATCATTTGTTAAGGAGACTATTTTTTCCCCATTGAATTCTCTTGGCATCCTTGTCAAAATCAATTGACCATAAATGTATGGATTTATTCCTGGACTCTCAATTCTATTTCATTGATCTATATGTCTACCTTTATGCCTGTACCCCATTGTCTTGACTATTGTAGCTTGGTGGTAGATTTTGAAATTGTGTACTGGGAGGCCTCCAACTGCTTTCAAGATTGTCTTGGTTATTCTGGGTTCCTGGAGTTTCCATCAAATTTTCAGATATGCTTATCAAGTTCTACAAAGAAGCCAGTTGAGATTCCTATAGAAATCGTGTTGACTCTGGAGATCAATTTGGGGAGTACTGTCATCTAAATAATATTGATTCTTTAGTCCATGAACATGAGATGTCTTTCCATTTCTCAGGATTAATTTTGAATTTCTTTCAGCAATGTGTTTTATAGCTTGCAGTATACAAATCTTGAATTTTGGTTAAATGTATTCCTAAGTACTTAATTTTTAAATAATATTGTATATGGAATTAATTTCTTAATTTCAATTTTGGATTGTTCATTGTTGGTGTTTAAAAAACCCAACTGATTTTTGCTTATTGATTTTTATCTTCTACAACCTTGTTAAAATCATTTACTAGGTTTAATAGCTTTTTTGTGGATACTTCAGGATACATAAGATCATGTCATCTACAAACTGTTTTACTTATTCCTTTCCAATCTGGATGCCTTTTGTTTCTTTTTATTCTCATTGTCCTAGCTAGACTCTCCAATACTATTTTGAATAGAAGCAGCAAGAATAGGCATCTTTGTCTTATTCTTGCTCTTAAGGGAAAAGCTTTAAATGTGATATTAGCTGTAGGTTTTCTCATCCATACTCTTTATCAGATTGAGGAAGTTCTGTTCTGTTACTAGTTTATTGTCTGTTTTTAATCATAAAGGTGGTTTTTGGTTTTTTATTCTATTGATAGGATATATTACATTAATTGATCAATTGCATTAATTGATGTTAGACCAACCTTGCATTTCTGGAATAAGTCTTACTTGGTCATGATGTATAATCTTTTACATATGTTATTGTTTCTGTTTGCTAGTACTCTGTTGAAGGTTTTTGCATCTATATTTTAAAAATATATCGGTCTGTAGCATTTTTATGGTCTGTCATTTTTAGGTGTCAGGGTAACACTAGAATCAAACAATAACTTAGAAAGTGTTTCTTTTTTTTGGGAAGTGTTTGTAAAGATTTGTTACAGTTCACCAGTGAATTGTCTATCTGGTTGTGGATTTTGCTTTGTGGGAGTTTTGTGATTAATAGCTCAATCTCTTTACTTAGTAGATCTATTCAAGCCAGGCTCGGTGGCTCAGCCTGTAATTCCAGTACTTTGGGAGGCTGAGGTGAGTGGATTGCCAGAGCCCACGGGTTCGAGACCCACCTGGGCAACTTGGCGAGCCCTCATCTCTACAATAAATCAAAAATTAGCTGGGCATGGTAGCGCACACCTGTAGTTCCAGGTACTTGGAAGGCTGAGATGGAAGGATCGCTGGAGCCCAGCAGGTCGAAGCTACAGTGACTGGGAGCGGCCACTGCACTCCAGTCTGGGTGACAGAGTGAAACTCCAACTCAAAAAAAAAAAGAAATAGAACTAGTCAGATGTTCTACTCCTTGAGCCAGTTCTAGTAGTTTTTGTCTTTCTAGGTATTGTCTATTTTATCTAGGTAATCTAATTTGTTGGCACATAATTGTTTATAGTATTCTCTTTTAATTCTTTTTATTCTGTATTGTCAGTTGTAATGTCCCTTCTTTCATTCTTAATTTTAATAATTTAATTATTTTCTCTTTTTTTCTTGGTTGCTCTAACAACCCATTGGTTGTTTATGAGTGTGTTATTTAAATTCCACATCGTTGTTAACTTTCCAAATCTCCTTCTGTTATTGATTTACAATTTCATCCCAATTTCATCTCCAATTAAGTTGAAGAATATACTTTATATGATATCAATCCTTTTCAATTTATTTAGATTTTTTTATGGCCTATTATATGGTCTATTCTGGAGAACATTCTATGTACATTTGAGAAGAATGTGCACTCTGCTGTTCAGTAATCTATGGCTGTCTTTCAGGGAGAGTCAATTTATAATGTTTTCAAGTTTTCCATTATTTTGCTGATTTTTTATTTAGTTATGTCAGCCATTATTGAAAGAGAGGTTGTAAAATCTCCAACTATCATTATTGAATTGTCTATTTCTCCTTTAAAGTAGATTGTTTTCTGTTTCATGTATTTGGGACTCTTTTCTCTTCTGCATACATTTATAATTTTGGGTAGATTGACCATTTTTTCATAGTAAAATATCTTTAAATTTTTATTTTATCTGATATTATTAAAATAGCCACTCCAGTGGTTTTTTGGTTATCATTTGCATGGTATATCTTTTCCATTCTTTGACTTTCAAGCTACTTGTATCTTGGTACCTAAAGTGTGTCTCTTGTAGACAGCACATAGTTGGGTCATTTAATCTACTCTACCAATCTTTGTTTTTTAACTGGAGAGCTTAATCATTTATATTCATATAATTACTGATAAAGTAGGATTTATATCTGTCATTTTGCTATTTGTCTTCTATATGTTGTATGTCTTTATTGTTCCTCATTTCCTCTATTGCTGTCTTCTTTTGTGATGAATAGGTATTTTTTAGTATACAATTTTAATTATTGTTGATTATTTTACTACATTTTTTTCACTTCTTTTCTAAGTTGTCAGCCTGGGGATTACCATCAACATCTTAACGTATAACAGTGTAGTTTGAATTAGTTTCAATTGTATATGAAACTTTGCTCTTTTTAAAGCTCACATTATGCTGTTACATCACAAATTGAAACATTATGTGCTGTGAACCAATTAACTTTAATTTATAATTATTGTTCTATGCAGTTGTCTATCCATTAAGATAGAAAAAGAAAGGAGTTACCAGAGAGAGAGAGAGAGAGAGAGAGAGAGAGAGAGAGAGAGAGATTTGTTCTGTCTTTCAACTTTACTTATGCAGTTAACTTTACCATTGCTTTCTTTTCTTCAGTGGTATTGTCAAATGTCCTTTCATTTCAACCCAAAGGACTCACTTTAAAAATTGCAATAAGGCAACTATTCTAGCAATGAACTCTCTCAATTTTTGTTTATCTGAAAATAATTTGATTTATCTTTTATTTTTATGATAGTTTTGTTGGATTTAGAATTCTTGATTGACATTCTAATTTTTTTTTATTTCGTGCTTTGAATATGTCATCAAACTATCTTCTGGTCTCCATGGTTTATGATGAGATATCAACTGTTAAACTTATTGAGAAACCCTTGTGTGTGATGGGTTACTATTATCTTATTGCTTTTAAGATTCCCTCTTTATTTTTTGCTTTTGACAGTCTGATCATGTTGTGTCCAGGTTTAGGTCTCTTTGCATTTATATTATTTGGAATTCATTGAACTTTTTGAATGAATAGACTCATGCTTTTTTTAAATCAAATTTTGAAGGTTTCAGCCATCATTTCTTCAAGGATGAGTTTGTCATTCTTGTCTGCATCTTGTGTTGTACTCAGAATGTACCCTGGCTATCTGAGTAGTCCTGGCTACTGAAGAGCAAAGTAGATCTTTACTTGTGGCCTGTACTAATTGAGGAGGGAGCTACACCACATAAACCATCTGGCTAAACTTTATTAGCATCTTTTTAAAATATTGTTTTTCTCCTCACTCCATCCAGCAGCTACTTAAATATCTGTTCTTATATTTTTCCTTTCTTCCTGGGACTACTCACACCTTCACACACACAAAAATCTATGTATGTATGTATACATATATGTATGTATCTATTTATCTATCTATCCATCCAACCCTTTGACCCAACTGCTTTACTCTACCCTATCCCCAGCTACTGGTTGGTCTACATAAAGCAAAGGAGTAACCCCACTTCCTTTGGGGCTGCTGCCTCTGTCCCAGAAGGGTCTGCACAGTAGACCATTAGTATGGATGGAGAATCACCAAGTTCAGAATTCTAAGTTAAGAAACACCTGGCTTAAATGTCATCACCTTGAATAAACACATGAAACATGAGCTGCAAAAATCATATGTACATCAGTACATCAGCCTTATCATGGGTTGAGCAGGTTCATGTCCTAAACTCCGGACAACCATTTCTAAGGCAAATAAGGAATACCTTTGAGGATCAGCACTCTTTCTGTCTTCTCTGCCAGAACTTTTGTCTGACAGATCCTAGGGAAGACTCCTTGTGGGCAGGAACCTGACAGTGTTTTCACTCCTGGATGAGGCTCCCAGTCGAGCCTGCAATGCCTCCTCCTGGAGGGAATTCCAGCTGCCCTAAGAAAGCACCACCTTTCATAGCTGCTGCTGGAGCAAGTGTTACCCCAAACAGCCCAGCTCCCTTCCTGGTCATCTTCTGGACGATAGATCAGTGCTCCACTTTACAGGAACGTGAGGGTATAGATGTCCTTTAGAGCTAACCATCTCTTTCAAAATACAAAGAGAATACCTCTCATTTAGGCCACTTCATCCAAAACTACCTTTTTTTCTTTTTCTTTCTTTCTTTCTTTTTTTTTTTCTTTGAGACAAAATCTCACTCAGGCACCCAGGCTAGAGTACAGTGGCATGATCATGGCTGCAGCAGCCTCAACCTACTAGGCCCAGGCAATCCTCCCACCTCAGCCTTCCAAATAACTGGAAATACAGGTGCATGCCACTATGCCCGGTTAATTTTTTTATTTATTGTGAGACAAGGTCTTGCCAAGTTGTGCAGGCTAGTCTCGAACCCCTGGGCTCAAACAGTCATCTTGCCTCCACCTCCCAAAGTGCTAGGATTACAGGCATGAGCCACCACGCCCAGCCTGAAACTACAGTCTTTAAAGTGTGCTCTCACAAGTAGACATTCCCCAGGATTCCTTATCTGAATTTCTCCTGTTCTCTGTGTGAGTCTAGGAGCTTCCAAGAGGGACTCTGAGCCATTTCAGGGCAGATGTCTTCCCAGCTGTACCTGGCCACTCCTGGTGAGCACTGAGCATAAGCAAAAGCCACCAGAGTCTTAACTTCCCCACCCCAGTCCAGCTGAAACTGCAACCCAAACATTCTTTTTTGTTTGTTTAAGCTAGGGTCTCACCCTGCCATCCAGGCTGGAGTACAGTGGCATAATCAAAGCTCACGGCAAGCTTAACCCTCCTGGCCTCAGGCGATCCTTCTACTTCAGCCTCCCAAGTATCTGGGACTCCAGGCACACACCACCATGCCCAGCTAATTTTTTGACTTTTTGTAGGTCTCGCTATGTAGCCCAAGCTGGTCTCAAACTCCTGAGCTCAAGCAACCTTCCCATCTCAGCTTCCCAAAGTGCTGGGATTACAGGTATGTGCCACGGGGCCTGGCCTCCAAGCACATTCTAAAAGATTTGAGCAGACTGCTCCTAAAGACAGAAACTTGGAGAGGTCAAAGATCAGAATTTCTGCTGTGATTACTGAGGCTAGAGGGCAGTAATTGAAATAACTGAAGTGGTTGCCTATCATCTAGAAACCAAGCAGACAAACAGTGCATTTCCTGTGTGACATATTTAACTGATTGCACTCTGGGACTTCACCTATGGGCTTTCCATGCCAAGTGGCCACAGACCCTCGTTTTATTGAACTGAGGTGCAAAGTCAAGACTCCCTGTGTTACAAGTCTATCTGGAAACACTCACCTTATTCTTGCTCAGTCACTCACTCGGAGGAACTCAGACAAGAAAGCATTCTTGCAACTCAGGTTCAGGGGAAGCCAAATTCATTTACTGCTAATTGGAATTTAGGGGAAACCTGGAGTGAAACCGAAACAGGCAATTAACTTCCCACCTCTTGTCATTCACTTGGAACAACCTCAGGAATGAATACCTGCATGTTTACACAGCCCAGATCAAAAGTGCTTCTGGTTCCCAGTCAGTGACACGGGGCATTCCGTGTGGCACTTCAGCAGCCTCTGGCAAGAGGCCTCCACTTCTCACATTCCACTGCTCACCCCAATGAGCAGAGGGAAAATTCCAGGGGTGGGGGGATGTGTGTCCTTAGACCCGCCCCTGTCAAGGCGGCTGTGCTGCTGTTGGAGTCAGCTGCAAATCTACCAGTCTCCCACGGTGACACCCCTTACTTCTGTTCCACATGAACCCCAGTGCCCTCAACTATCTACCACACACCATGTAGGCAGTGTTTATAAGACCCAGGTGGCATTCTCCTGGCCAGCGCCAGCTGCTCACATTACAGCATCAAGCCCTGGGTACCTGTATAGCTCAGGGCCTGGTCTAGATCACAATGTTTGTTGAATGAATGACCCATGAAGAAAATTTCTTTTTTTTTTGAGTCAGGGTCTCATTCTGTGGCCCAGGCCTCCTGGCTTCAGGTGATCCTTCTGCCTCAGCCTCCTGAGTAGCTGGGTCTACAGGCAAGTACCACCATGTCTGGTTAATTTTTTGATTTTTTTGTAGAGACTAGGTCTCGCTATATTGCCCAAGCTGGTCTTGAACTCTTCGACTCAAGTAATCTTGCCACCTTGGTCTCCAAAGTGCTGGAATTGCAGGCATGAACCATGTCCAGCCTACAAAGAACATTTTACAAGCCAAGCTCAGTGGCTCAGCCCGTAATCCCAGTACTTTGGGAGGCCAAGGCGGGTGGATTGTCTGAGCCTGTGGGTTTGAGACCAGCCCGGGCAACTTGGCAAGATCTCGTCTCTATAATAAATCAAAAAACAAAATTAGCCGAGCATGGTAGCACGCGCCTATATTTCTGGCTACTCGGAAGACTGAGGCGAAGGATCACTGAGCCTAGCAGGTCGAAGCTGCAGTGGCTGTGAGCGTGCCATTGCACTACAGTCTGGGCGAAAGAGTGAGACTCCCAACTCAAAAAGAAAAAGAAAAAGAACATTTTACAAGTATGTGCTGCTTTCCGTCTTCTGCTTATTCAATTTATAGCTGCTTTCTCTCACCTAAGTCATGTTGGCTGAGATATATGCTAATTTTCATGTCAGCCTGGAAAAACATACTTAGGAAGACAAATCTGTTGCCAATCTACAGAGGTAGATGAAGATTCCTTTTACCAGAACAATGTTCATTCGAAATAAATAGTTGGGGCAACCCCTTCGTGTCCTCTCCCACTGTGGGAGCTTTTCTGTCCTCTCAGTAAATCCTGCTTTCTCATAAATAAATAAATAAATAAATAAATAGTTGATAAACTGTGAGATTCCAAGGAGCACATCTGAATAGCAAAAGGCCACCAAGAGTTCCCACAAATCTTGGGGCCAGCAGCTGGCCACAGGCCATCAGTTTTGTGGTGCTCTGATACAGCTGGCCATGCACATCTGAATGTAGATGCTCAGGCACAAAGGAGAGAAATGTCAAGTGCATGGGGCTGTCTAGGAGCTGAAATGGGGAATCAGCAGGGCCTAGGTGTGTGCCCATGTGTGTGCGATGAGTGAGAAGGGTGTAAAAAGTTTCCCTAGAAATGACAAAGTAAAGGAGAGGTTCTGAGAACAGAAATATCAAGCAAGGATGGCACTATCTTGGTGGCATGTGAGAGTCACTTCCCTCTCATTCTTTCCTCTGGGTGCTGTCTTGGAGACAATCTATACTGTTCAGTAGCACCTTGGCTTTAGTGCATTTTGTGGGAGGGAATCTTAAAGAGGTGCTAAGTCCAAGTCTAGGTTTTCTCAAGGGCAGAAAAGACACTAGAGATGTGCACATGGTGCAGAGGAAGGTCAATCCTCATCCAGGTTATGCCTCCTCTAAAAATAAGAGAAATGGATGACTTTTAAATTCTTTGTTTTCATATTGTCTCTGTTCGCATGACTGAACTTCTTGAAGTTTCTGTCCTTCTGGAAACAGAAGGTCGTCTGTTGAAAAATAGAAAAGGACTGCAGTCTACACCCATGGTCTAGGATTCTGTGGCTGAGGACAGAGGGCTCATCTCAGACTAACTTCAATCTACAGGCATGAGTCACTTAATGACAGGGATGCATTCTGAGTAATGTGTAGGTAAGTGGTTTGTTTGTTGTGTGAACAACACAAACCTAGATGGTGTAGCATACTGCACACCTAGGCTATATGGTGTAGCTTATTGCTCATATGCTACAAACCTGTACAGCATGTGACTACACTGAATATTGGAGGCAATTGTAACACAATGGCAAATATTTGTATGTCTAAACATAGAAAAGGTACAGTAAAAACACAGTATAAAAGATAAAAGATGGCATACCTGTTTAGGACACTAACCATGAGTGAATGGAGCTTGCGTGACTGGAAGTTGCTCAGGGTGAGTCAGTGAGTGAGCGGTGAGTGAAGGTGAAGACCCAGGACATTGCTCTACCTTACTGTAGACTTCATAAATATAGTACACATAGGCTACACACATTCATAAATATTTTTCTTTCTTCAATAATAAACTAAACTTAACTTACTGTATTGTTATACTTTATAAACTTTTTGACCTATTTATAATAACACTTAGCTTAAAACGCCCATTGTACAC
This sequence comes from Cephalopachus bancanus, assembly GCA_027257055.1. Lineage (NCBI taxonomy): Eukaryota > Metazoa > Chordata > Mammalia > Primates > Tarsiidae > Cephalopachus > Cephalopachus bancanus. The sequence continues at coordinate 4,870,688 of JAPVLO010000024.1, read as the reverse complement.
CCATATAAAAATATTTTGTTTATTCTATACATTTTCAGCTTCAATATTTTATTTTTTAAATTTTTTCAACTTTATGTTAAAAACTAAAATACAAACACACACAGCAGCCTAGGCCTACACAAGGTCAGGCTTACCAAGACGTCATTAGGCAATATGAATTTTTCAGCTCCGTTGTAATCTTTTAGGCAATGGAGTCTGGTGTTGACAGAAACACCATTATGCAGTACATGACTACACTTTAGGAAAATGGTTCATTTTCACCTTTTACCTGTAGTCAGTGAAGCTAGTGTTTATGTTCCTTCCATCCAGTTCATCAACCATTGTGGTACTTGTCGCTTCACTAATGCGGTATGCCCCCACACTCCCAACCCATATCCCCTTAGTGGAGAGACAGTCTATCTGGACCTCCTGGCATTAGTACCTGCCACCTGGCAGAGATGACTTCAACACAACCTACTTCATTTGAACAAACACAAAAAGGCCACTCTTTTGAGATCATGCTATTTGAATCACTCACATCATCATTACATTTAAAAGTGAAAACATTAGGATAGTTTAATTTAGCTCTGCACTCAACGGTAATGAAACACCTCTTTCAATAGCAGATTCTAATGTTCTTTCTCCAAAGAAACAGTACCCTGCAGGCACTTGCACATCATTTGTCTCAAAAATGATGAATATAAACTTTCTAATTGAAAAACATACAAATTTAACATATAATGTTCTATTGTGCAGGATTTTACCTCAAGCATAACCTCTGGTGCCCTTAAGCTGTTAAATGAGGGAATTACAAGAGGTCATATGGAAGGAAGATTCCTTAATAGTACTAATAATCAGAGATTATTTAGCCAACTTCCTCTCTGTACCATGCCATCAAGTGCATAAGTTGCATATGATGTTTTCTAGCAAGAATGGAAACTTAAGTGTGCTTGATTAATTTGTATATTTTGGCAAATAATTTGAAAGAAATTGACATAGGGAAAGGAATATCTGAGCACCTGTGAAGCACCAGGTCTATTTTCCATATCCCACTGCCTCATCTTATTACTGCAAAGTAGATATTACCCTCATTGCAGATTAGTCAGCAGAGTCAGGAGTTTGTTTTGCACCTACATTTAATTAACCACATTTAGTAAGGCAGGATTTAATTTCACTTGTAAAATCTATGTAACTGCATGCTTTTTCTAAATCATGTCTCTCTTTTAAATTTTTTTTATTTTAAATATATGGAGTTAGGTATACAAATGTTCATTATGCAGGTACCCTTGTTGATGAGGTGTGCTCCCCGATTGCCTGGCAGTTTCCTACTACTGCAAATCCCCTTCTTATAGTATTACAATAGTTGTTCAAGGTCCACTTATGAGTGAGAACAGTGATACTGTGTTCTTTGTTTCTGTGATAGATCACTCAATATTATAGCCTTTAAGTCCATCCAAGTTGCTATGAAGTTCATAATTTTGTAATAGTCTATTGTATATATGCACCACACTTATGGCTGTGTAATAGTCCATTGTGTATATGTACCACACTTTTTTTATCCAGTCCTCTTTTGATGGGCAGCACGGTTTGTTCCATGTTTCTGCTATTATAAATAATGCTGCAATAAACATGCGTGTGTAGGTATCTTTTTCACAGAGTGATTTGTGTTCTTCTGGGTATATTCCCAGTTGGAGGATTATGGGATCATATGGAAGGTTGATTTTTATATCTTTCAGGAATCGCCACAGTTTTCCACAGAGGCTATACTAGTTTACACTCCTACAAACAGTGTAGAAGTGTTTCTTTCCCCCTACATCCTCTCCAGCATCCTGACTGAAGTTAGGTGATATCTCAGTGTGATTTTAATTTGCATTTCTTTGATGACCAGTGAGGTTGAGCATTTTTTCATGTATCTGTTGGCTACTCATATATCTTCTTTTGAGAAGTGTCTATTAAAATCTTTTGCCCACTTTGTAATAGGGCTGTTTGTTTTTTCTTTTCAGCATGTTTGAGTTGCTTGTAGATCCTAATGTTAGATACACAGTTGGCAAATATCTATCAGATATACAGTTGACAAATATTTTTTCCCAGTCTGTGGGTTATACCCCTGCTCTCTCAATGGTTTCTTTGACTCTACAGAAGATTGCCAATTTGATGAGGTTCCACTTACCTATCTTATCTCTTATGGCTTGGGCACTTGGGTTTTCATCAGGAATTGGTTGCAAGTTCCAATTTCCATAAGGGTGTCTTCTGCATTTTCTAAGGTTCTTATAGTTTGGTGTTTTTTGTTTAGGTCTTTGATCCATTTAGAGGTGATTTTTGAGTGTGGTGATAGGTAGGGGTCTTGTTTTAATCTTCTGCATGTGGTCAGTCAGGTTTCCCAGCACCATTTACGGAATAGTTTCTCCTCTCTTCAGTGGTTGATGATGGAGATTTCATTGAAGATGAATTGGCTGAGAAATTGAGGTTTTGTTTCTGAAATCCCTATCCTGTTCCATTGGTCTATATGCCTGTTCTTATACCAATACCAGGTTGTTTTGATTATTGTAGCTTTATAATAAAGTTTAAAGTCTGGGAGTGTGATGCCTTCAACTTTGTTATTGTATTTTGTTTTTTGTTGAGGATTGTTTTGACTATTCATGGTTGTTTATATTTCCATATGAATTTCTGAATTGTCATTTCCAGGTCTGAGAAGAATGCTGCTGGTAATTTAATGGGTATTGTGTTAAAACTGTGGATTAGCTGTGAGGACCAATGGGAGGCCCAAACTGCACCTGTACGTTGACCACTTATGTCTCTAATCCTGAATTGTACCCCACCAAATTAAAATAAAATAATAATAAAAAGTTAAAAAAAACTGTAGATTGCCTTGGGTAGGATAGATATCTTAACAATGTTGATTCTTCTAATTCATGAGCATAGAATATTTTTCCATTTGTTTGTCTCATCTTTGATTTCTTTGAGCAGTGTTTTGGTTTTCGTTGTAAAGGTCTTTGACTTCTTTGGTTAGGAAGATGCCAAGGGATTTCATTTTTGTGTGTGTGTATGTGGCTATTGTGAATGGGATATGCTTTTTATTTGGTTTCTATTTGTCTATTGTTTGTGTGTAGGAATGCAGCTGACTTTTGCACATTTATTTTATACCCTGAGACTTTGCCAAAGTCCTTTATCAGTGCAAGGAGGTTTTTGACAGATTTTCTTGGGTTTTCAGGGTATAGAATCATGTCGTCTGTAAAGAGGGATAACTTAACTTCCTCTTTTCCTATTTGGATACCTCTGATTACCTTATCTTGTCTGATTGCTCTGAATAGGACTTCTAATATTAAGTTGAACAGGAGGGGTGATACTGGGCATCCTTGTCTTGTTCCAGTTTTCAGGGGAAATGGTTCCAATTTCTGTCTGTTTAGCAGTATGTTGGCTGAGGGTTTCTCATAGATGGTTCTTACTATTTTGAGGTATGTTCCATCTTTGCCTAGATGTTCGAGAGTTTTTATCAAGAAGCGGTCCTGGATTTTATCAAAAGCTTTTTTTGCATCCAGTGATATAATCATGTGGTTTTTGTCTTTACATCTATTGAAGTATTTAATTATGTTTATGGTCTTGCCAATGTTGAACCAGCCCTGCATCCTGGGGATAAAGCCTACTTGGTCATGGTGGATGATTTTTGAGATGTGTTGTTGGATCCAGTTTGCTAGAATCTTGTTGAGAATTTTAGCATCTATGTTCATAAGGACATTGGCCTGTAGTTCTCTTTATTTTTTGGATCTTTACCCAGTTTGGGTATCAGTGTGATGTGAGCTTCATAAAATGATTTGGGGAGAGTTCCATCTTTCTCAATTGCCTGGAATACTTTCAATAGGATTGGTATCCTCCTTGCATGTTTTGTAGAATTCTGCTGGAGAGCCACCATTGCTTTTTTTTTTGGTAGGTAGTTTTCTTATGACATAGTCAATTTTCTGGGTTGTTATTGGTCTATTTAGGGTCTCAATTTCTTCTTGTTTCAACCTGGGAAGGTTGTGTGATGTAAGAAAGTCCTCCATTTCACTTAGGCTTTTTTTTTTTTTAACATATTTTTTATTTTAAAATTGTGGGTACAGTTAAGGGTTAGGTATACAAATATGCATTGTGCAGGTACCCTTGTTGATGAGGTGTGCCCCCGTCTCCAGACAGACATTGACTACCGTTAATCCCACCTCCCTTCCCCTCCCCGCCCCACCATAGTTTCCCGCCACTGTCAATCCTTTTCTTATAGTATCACGATAGTTGTCCAAGGTCTACTTATGAGTGAGGACATGTGATACTCAGATCTTTGTTTCTGTGAGAGATCACTCAGTATTATAAACTCCAATTCCATCCAGGTTGCTGCGAAATTCATGATTTTATTATTTTTTATGGCTGTGTAATATTCCATTGTGTATATGTACCACATTTTAAAAATCCAGTCCTCTTTTGATGGACAGCGTGGTTGGCTCCATGACCTTACTATTGTGACCAATTCTGTGATAAACATACGTGTACAGATATCATTTTTATAGAGTGATTTGAGTTCTTCAGGATATATTACCAGTAGGGAGATTGTGGGGTCATATGGAAGGTCAATTTTTGGAGCTTTTAGGAATCGCCACTCTGATTTCCACAGAGGCTGCGCTAGTTTACACTCCCACCAAGTGTAGAAGTGTTCCCTTTTCACCACATCCTCTCCAGCATCTGTTATTTTTTGAGTTATTGATAATGGCCATTCTGACTGGAGTTAGGTGGTATCTCGGTGTAGTTTTAATTTACATCTCCTTAATGACTAGTGAGGTTGAACATATCTTCACGTATCTGTTGGCCATTTGTATGTCTTCTTTTGAGAAGTATCTGTTCATATCTTTTGCCCACTTTGTAAAAGGGTTGTTTTTTTTCTTTTTAGCACTTTTCAGTTCCTTGTAGATCCTAGATGTTAGGCCTTTGTCAGACATGGAGTTGGCAAATACTTTTTCCCAGTCTGTGACTATTTCCCTGCTCTCTTGATGGTTTCTTTGGCTTTGCAGAAGTATGTCAGTTTAATGAGGTCCCACTTGTCTGTCTTATCTCTTATGACCCATGCTCAGGAATTGAATGCCTGTTCCAACCTCCATAAGGGTGTGTCCTGCATTTTTTAAAGTTCTTATGGTTTGAGGTTTTACATTTAGGTCTCTGATCCATTTACAGTTAATTTTTGTGTATGGGGATAAATAGGGGTCTTGTTTGAATCTTCTGCATGTGGTCAGCCAGTTTTCCCAGCACCATTTACTGAATAGGTTCTCCTCTCCCCAGTGGTGGGTGGTAGAGGCTTTGTCGAAGATGAGTTGGTCGAGAAATTGAAGTTTTGCTTCTGGAATCTCAGTTCTATTCCATCAGTCTATATGCCTGTTCTTGTAGCAATACCAAGCTGTTTTGATTATTGTAGCTTGATAGTAAAGTTTAAAGTCTGGTATTGTGATACCTCCTGCTTTGTTTCATTTAGGGTTTTGAGTTTGTATCCATACAGGTGTACATAGTAATCTCTGATAATATTTTTATTTCTTTGGGGTCAGATATGACTTCATCTTTTGCATTTCTGATTGTGTTTATTTGGGCATTTTCTCTCTTTTTCTTGGTCAGTCTAGCAAGGGGTCCATCAAGCTTGTTTATCCTTTCAAAAACCAGCTTTTGGTTTCATTGATTTTTTTTTTTTTTTTTTTTGGTATATTTTTATCTTCTATGTCCTGAATTTGGGTTTTTATTTTGGTGATCTGGATTCTTCTGCTGAAGTTAGAGTTTTGGTGATCTTGCTTTTCCAGCTTCCTTAGGTGATTTGTTAGGCTGTTCACTTGTAATCTTTCCATTTTCTTCATTGACTATGTAGAGATATGAATTTCTCTCTTAGTACTGCTTTCATGGCATCCCAGAGATTTTGGTAAGATGTTTCTTTGTCTTTATTTGTTTCCAGGTATATTTTAATCTCTTTTTTGATTTCCATGTTGACTCAGGGTTTGTTTAGCATCATGCTAACTAGTGTCCATGTCTTTGTGAGTTTTGGGGGAACTTTGCTGGTGTTAATATTTATTTTTACTCCACTGTGTTCTGAGAAGGTGCATGGCAGTATTTCAGTCTTATGGAACTTGTTTATGCTTGATTTATGGCTGAGAATGTGGTCCATCTTAGAGTACGATCCATGTGGTGATAGGTAGAATGTATATCCCATGGTTCTTGGGTGAAGTGTTTTGTAGGTACCAATTAAGTCCATTTGGTCAAGTGTCACATTGAGGTTCCAGATCTTCTTGTTGACTTTTTGTCTTGATGATCTGTCTAGGGTTGTTAGTGGGTGTTTAAGTTCCCAGCCATGTCAGTGTTAGAGTCAATATCTTTTTAAAGTTTACCTAGAAGCTGTTTCATGAAAGTTGGTGCTCCTATGTTGGGTGCATATATGTTTAGGATGAATATTTCTTGTCGATGGATTGAACCTTTTATCATTATGTGGTGACCTTCCTTATCTTTTTAAATATTTGATAGCTTAAAGAGTATTTTGTCTGATATTAAGATTGTGACTCCTGTTTTGTGTTCCATTCACCTGAAATTTTATTTCCCATTCTCTTACTTTGAGTGTGTGTGTGTCCTTTCTGGTGAGATGAGTCTCTTGGAGACAATATATTGTTGTCTCATGCTATTTTATCCAATTTGTCATTCTATATCTTTCATTCACATTCAGGCTAATTATTGAAATGTCAGAGTTTATCGCTGTCATGAGGTTCTTATAGAGTTTGTTGTTCTTGCTGCTATTTGTTTGCTGACTTTATTTTGATTTTGGGGTTGATTCATGTGTGTTTTAAATCTTTCTCCTGCATTATTGGGAAAGGTGTTGTCATCTTTTCCTTAAATACTTTCTTAAGTGTTTCTAGAGCTGGTCTAGAGGCAGCATATAAAGTCTTAGGGATTGAATGTCTGGGATGGATTTTAATTCTCTATCACTGATGAAACTTAGCTTAGCTGGGTAGGTAGGTAATTCTTGGTTGAAATTGCTTATCTTTGAGAACTTTGGAGATTGGGCTCCAAGCTCTCCTAGCCTGAAGTGTTTCTCTAGATAAGTCTGCTGTAATTCTAATTGGCCTTCTCTGGTAAGTTGTCTGACCTTTCTCTCTTGCTGACTTTAGGATTTTTTTTTTATAACTACTTTATGTAGGTGAATTACTATGTGCCTAGGAGTTGGGCTTCTCATTTGTTGTTTTGCAGGGGTTCTCTGAATCTCTTGTGTTTAAATGGTCATGTCATTGATGAGATGAGGGAAGTTTTCTTGGATAATTAGATGGAATGGTTGTTCCAGGGTGATCTCTGCCTATCTGCCTCAGGGATTCCAATTAATCTTAGGTTCAGCCTCTTGAAATAATTGTTCATCTCTTGGGCATTTTGTTCTGTCTTTTTAAGCTTCTTTTCTATGTTTTTAACAGTTTGGGTTAGTTCCATATTTTGGTACTCAAACTCTGAGATTCTTTCTTATCCCTGGTTAATTTTGCTTTCCATGCTTATCAGTTTGTTATATATTCCATCCACTGTATTCTTTTTTTTCTTGTTGTTGGAGTCTCACTCTGTCACCCAGACTGGAGTGCAGTGGCATGCTCCTGGCCACTGCAGCCTCAACCTGCTGGGCTCTGGTGATCCTTCTACCTCAGCCTTCCAAGTAGCCAGAACTATAGACATGCACTACCATGCCTGGCTAATTTTTGATTTATTGTAGAGACACGGTCTCACCAAGTTGCCTGGGTGGGTCTTGAACCCTTTGGGCTCAGGCACTACACTCGCCTCGGCCTCCCAAAGTGTTGGGATTATAGGCTGAGCCACTGAACCCAGACTCACTGTATTATTTATTGCTGCTATCTCATTTATCAACTACTTCATTCTTTCCTCTTGTCTCTTCTCATTTCTATTTCTTATCTCTATTAATATTTTGATATCTGGGTTTGTGGTTTGAGACCAGTCATTCTGGGGGGCTCTTCATTGTTTGAGTTCTGAAGTCTGTATTCTCAATGGCTGACCTCCCAGAGGTCTGTGTGAGACTCATATTCTTCCTTTGGTTTTTCTTCATTTGTGTAGGTTTTCCTTCCCTTTTGTACCTCTTCTTTAATTCTGTCATTCAGTGATAAGGGGGATAGCTCTTATTTCTGTTTGTTCAATCTCCTATTCTTCCTTATGTAGATCCTCTGGTTTTGTTCAATTCTGAAGCAGGACTGGGGGTGGGGACCTATGTTTTTTGCAGTTTTGAGATTTAATTAAGGAGGGAGCTGTGATTCAGAAACTGTCTGTAGATCCAAGTATCCGATGACAGGTGAGTGGACCCTCTGGAACCCACTTCCCACTGCCTTACAATCTGTCCATGCAGTGGGGATGTCTGTTTGCCCCTGAAAGCAAAATGAGATAAGAAAAGGGAAAAGAATGGAAAAAGGAAGGAGGAAGATGAAAGGAGGGTGGAGAGAGAGAAGAATAGGCATACCAACTAACAAATAATCAGGGAAATAAACTAAGACAGATAAAACAAAAAAGACAAAAACATACAGACAGTCATACAAACAGACAAAAAGCCCCCGTTAGTGTACTCCTCCTCAAAAGTACCCATACATAAACTGAAAATCTAAAAGAAACAAAATTAAAAAGAAACAAAGCAAATACAAAAATGAAAACAAAAACAGAAAGAGGGAAGAAATAAAAACAAAAGCTAAAACAAAAACATGCAATAAAAAGAAAACTCACTTTTGGCCACTTCTGTATCTTAAGATTCCCTTCTGCTGTTTCCATCTTAGGGAGTGGTTCTGGTCTTCAGCCCCTCCCCTTTGCTCTCAGTGCAGGCTGATAGGATTGCTATGAGCATGGATCAGATGCCTACAGACTACTGTAGAAGGAGGATCAATCAGATCCAGACTCATCCTACACACTGCTGCTGCTGTCAAGTGTCCCACTCAGATCTGATGTGTCTGTGCCTGTTCCAGGATGGGGGAGGGGCTTCTGTCTTTCTGAGTCTGATTAAAGGATAGCCTCTGGGTCCCAAGATGGAGGCTGGACAGAGCCAAGCAGGGCAATGCAGGTGGCTCAAACCTATAACCCAGCACTTTGGGAGGCAGAGGAGAGAGGATTGCCTGAACCTAGGGGTTTGAGACCAGTCAGGGATGCTGGAGACCAGCTCCAGCCAGGTTCAGGGTACCCCAAAGGTGGAGAGAGCATCGGCGATTGGGGGAAAGAAGAAAGAAAGAGACTGGACTCCGATCTAGTGCAGAAGCGATGTGTGTTATTGGGAATTACAACGGGTCTTTTATACACAAAGTCAGATGTGGGAGGGGCATCCCCCACCCACCAGAAACCTTAATCCATGAAAACTTAATCAATGATTGCCTTTAAACCCTTTTCATATGATAATCTTAAAATCCCATAACAAAAGATAACCTAATCCGTGACTGACATATTCTATAAACCTTTTTCATCCTAAGCTGATTGATTTATGCCAAGTTAAACAATTCTATAGAAGCTTAAGTATTTACTTTACAAATGAAAGTGGCTCATCCCAGAATGTTTGGAATGTGGCCCAGTCCAAAGTTCACAGTGGGCTACTTGCAAGTAACTCAGCCGCATTCTTTCAACAAAATGGCTGTCTTCTAAAACTATATTCTACACCTTCAATAAATCCTAAGATCATGACCCAGAAGCCTGTGACCAATACTAAGGCTCTTAGATGTGACATGAGTTTGAATTATAAGTTGTGTGAAAGCCAGAACTGCAGTTTGTGGAAGAATGGGAGCAATGAGCTTCTAAAGTTAGCTTGTGTTCGTCCCGGTCTCAGAGTTTTTATGTTTTGAGCTCACGGGAGCTTAATCTGGTTAGTGCTGAGTAGAAAGGGGGAGGAAATGGGGTCAATAGCTCCCGAACGCATCCTGGTGGTCTCGGGGTCAACGGCCCTTCCTGATCCCTAATGTTCAGTGGGCCTCCGTGGCCGGCTCCCAACACAGGGAAACTTGGTGAGACCTTGTCTCTATGATAAATCTAAAAATTAGCTGGGTGTGGTGGTGCACACCTATAGTTCCAGCTACTTGGAAAGCAGAGGTGGAAGGACCATCTGACTCCAGCAGGTCGAGGTTGCGGTGGCCATGAGCATATCAGTGCACTCCAGCCTGGGTGATAGGGTAAGAATCTAACTCAAAAAAAAAAAAAAAAATTACAGAGGCCTCAGAGATCAAGAAAATGAAGACTAAGCAGTCACTAGGTCCACAGGACCCAAGGATCTGCCAGCTGTAGTCACGCAGAAGAGCAATGGCCTCATGACACCTTGAACAAAACAGCTTCCAATTTTCCACATTTGATTTATACACAAATGACACTTTAATAAGCCACATATTGACACCCCTAAATTGTCTTTCCTATGCTGATACAGCCTCCTGTCTGCCCTGACTTCCTTTTAAACTGTTAACCCCTGGTGCTGCCTGCTTGTCAACAGTTCAACTGTGATGACTGTGCTGCTTTATGATGTTTTCATATTATGTTCTCCTTTCATAAAAATGAGTGGGAAGGAAAGAATGAAACTTATATGTGCAAGCCAAGGTCCTGAATATAATTCAGCTAAGCCAATAACAGAAACAACTGGAGTCCCAAAAGTGTATTTAGCTTCAACTGGATGTTGGCCAGTTGACTGGATGTCATCCAAGAAGAGAAAGAATAAAAGTAAACAAGCACAAAGTATTGGAAATATATCAATTATTGGATCTAGAGGGTGAGAGGTAATTAATAACTTAAAAGTATGTTTTTGCTCTCTGGTAATAAAACACCTCCTTACAGTACAAGTCAACTGTTCAACTTGCACACATATTTTAGCCAGAGGCCTTGTGTGTTGACGAGACTTGAAGAAGCAAAAAGAAGATATAACCAAATCACTGTCCTATACCATGAGTTCTAAAAGTGATTTTGAAAAATAGAGAAAGTTTATTACTCTCCATCCAAAAAGTCTATGGGAATCAAAATGTTCTATATATTTATAATGGGTTTTAGCTCAATTGTTTACTGCCGATATCTGTGAATAAAAAAGCAAACAAAATTTAGCAAGAAGCTTTTGATCAAAATCTTCACAATTCCTAAGAGCATTTCCCCTATATATGAGTAATTATCAACATAAGAGATTATAAAAGGACACGGCATCAAGGTTTTGTGTCACCAGAAATAGGATTTTGGGCATGGAGTTAAGAGACTTGGTAATTTGCCCTCAAACACCCAACTTTAAGCCCTAACAATTATTTTGAAAGAGTACTGATTCCAGTTCTATTTGGAAGCCTAAGAAATTCTCAATTCTCCCTCAACACTACTCATGTGGATAGAACAAAAAAATTCCTTCTGGAGACCTGACCCAGACTGTAACTGTGACAGTGTCCCTCCAAAAAGGCTGTGCATTCACACTCCTACTTATACATCAATCAAAGCAAGGCATATTCTCTGAACACATCCAGTGGCTCACTCTCAAATCAAGATGGTGAGTTTCCTTGGTATCACTGGCATATGACATATATGACATGTCTCATACTGACTTAGGGACTGTATTATTACCGTGTCCGTTGGCCATTTAGATGACCAGAGTGTTTATAAGAACTGGTTTAGTCCAATAAATAAATAATCACTCTAGATGGAGCCCCTGTAACTGTTACTTAGTCCCCTGCCCCTGGAATCCATTGTGAGTCTTAATCCCTACCCCAGGGGACATATGGTAATGTCTAGAGGAGATATTTTTGGTTGTCACAACTTGGGACAGGAGTTGCTATTGGCATCTAGTTGTAATTGGCATTAGGGGCACGCTGCTAAACATTCTATGACAGGACAGTCACCCTAAACAAAGCTTATAGGCCAAAGTGTTAGTAGTGTGAGTCTGAGGAACCTTATGGTATATGCAGTGAGCAGACTGGGTGCTGGTGAGGTGGAAAACAAATGACCAAGACTATGAATATGGGAGCTGGTAAGTTGAGAAGAAACACCACTTTACATCTGGATTTTTTTTTTAATCCAAGGAATTCACACAATATTTGTATTTAAATACTTTTATTTTCATTTCACAAAAAAAGCAACAGTGTTTGCAGTTAAACATGCCTTTCAGTCAGTGCTGGTCATATGCAAAACAAGTTATCAGAAATATAAAGAAAAATAAGCCTTTCCCTTTACAAGTGAACAACACAATTTGTAGATACAATATTATATATACATAATATTTTCAAAATCTCCCACAAAAGACATATTATGATACAAATTTAGAATTCTACCCACAAGCTCAGACTCAAGGAATTAAAGATCTCTTTAGGTGTTTAAATACAAAAATGTAATAATACCTTTACAAGTTTCCAAGTAATTACTTCCCAAATATTTGAAAGAGACCATTCTTCACAGCAACACGGAACACTTGGCTTTAATCAAGATAGTTGTCAGACTACGTTTTGTCTCAATGTGAGTTTGTTGATTAATGCAAATGCTCCAATTACACTGTAATTCTCATTTTATACACACATGCGCACAAAGTGTGTTCTTGCACTAATGGTTTACACAGTCCAACTTCTGGAGCATTTCATTCCACAAAGCCATGACCTTTACTTCCTTTGAAGTGTTTCAAATTGAGAACTACTCAGAAATATCACTAATGACTACCATGACTAACTCCAAAAAGGTGTCCTTTTCTCTTTTATTTATGAACAAAATTAAATATGTCATGAATAAACATTTTTTTTTCCTGCAGCAGCAAGTAAAAGTAATAGCAAAGTATAGGTTAATTTGTCAACACTAGAACCTGAGAGTTTGATATGGTAAAATAACATGTCTTTGCAAATTTTCTAGGAGTCCTATCACTTGATGTTTCTAAAACAATAATATGGCAAATCTTCAACATGGAGTAGCATCATTACAAATGTGGAAGCAAACAAATCATGCTAAGATGCTTGAAGAAAGGGAGGCAGGGAAGTCTGCACATGTGTTTTCTCTGATGCAGACAAACGTGGAGTCATAACACCTACCATATGGTGGATGAAGAGACAACATGAAATATACATACAAATGGGGAAAGCGAACACGTAAGTCTGGATGCATGAAATACACACAAAAACACAAGGCTAAGGAGGCAGCATTGGCTTAAGTTTGTGAGTGTGATTGAAGATAACACCTACCATTTTAGGCACTGAAGACAAAATGGAAGAACAGGAATGGTCCAGCTAGTGGAGAACTGAAGAGGGAGATGCAGTCATGCAAAAGAACTCTGGGAAGGAAAGGGCCAGCTTGATCTGACACACATGGGGACTAACAGATTGAAAGAGCTTACCCCCGAAATGCTTTTTGGGTTGGCTTTAGGGCTCATGTTGTCATTCACTGGAGCCATGGCAATAACTCAAAAGGTTCATTCCAAGAAGCAAAATAATTTCTACCGGGTGCACAACAATATGCTATTGATGGGACTGCATTAGACTTCCACAGATGAATCAGAATTCCAGAACTCAAAAAGAAGCTACTCTTAAGGTTCTTCAAATAAGTTCTAGGCAGCACTCTTATTAACTTACCAGCATACCAGCTTCGTTGGTTTCCCAGTTACTGAAAGCTGAATAAGTCATGAAGTTAGTACTGTTCTCTTGCCTTTCTAGAATTTACAGATGGTCCCTTTTTACCATCTCATGAAGTTAGAATTGACATAAGAAATGCTGGATATAACTAGCTGTCACAATCCAACCATATACAAGTGTCTTCCCTTATCTTATCCACTGCCTACCTGTTGCCATAGTTACACCACCACATTGCTATACCTTCAAGCCAGATAGCAGGAATTTAGTAGGCCTTTTTTCTGTTAGGTACAGTCAGAGCTCTGCAAGGGAGTATGTATTAAGGGAAAATAATGGAGGAAAAAGAGCAAATTATATATGTGTGCATATATATTTACATTATATATACTCGAGAATAAAACAAAATAAGTACAAAACAACAACTACACTAGTTCCTGCTTTATGAGGAAATAGGAAAAGAAAGAAGTGATCTGTCATATTATGAAACTCAATTTTTACTAGGTCCCTATATAGCTATGCAAAAGACTAAATACAAAATGAAATAATAAAGACATGAAGACATATTTATACTTATTAAGAATATTCCCCTACCAAAAATATAAATCTCTCCAAAACAAACAAGTAAGTAACACACAACTACTCTACTTGCTGTTGCCTAAACAGGCAATAAGGGAAGAGAGAGAGGGACATGTATCATACACTGAGCCTTGATTTTCAGTAGGTACCTATACACCCATGGGAAGGCTAGGTACAGAATCACAACGTGAAAATATCTATATACATCTTTAAAAAGTATATGCCCTGTCTTTTTCCCCTAGCCACTACCCACCCAAATAAACCATTCCCCCACCCGCCAAAAAAACAAACCCAAGTTATAAAATGACTGCCCATGTCAGCAACGAGGGAAAGGAAGCAGAGGAGAGTTATCATACATCTGGACCTCCATGTTTCATTATGTACAGACACATCCCAGCAAAGGACTGGGTACTACAAAAAATAACACACAGTCTGTAGCAAACATTTATATACATTAAAAGATATATATACACCTAACCACCCCCCAAAAGAAACTAAACGTCTATTCTACCATTGCCCACCAGGCAATGAAGGATGGGGAGAGTTGGAGATTTTTCATAGAGTCAATCTCAACTTCATTACTACTAAGTACCTACACAGTCATGCAAAAAACCAGGTTCAAAAGGAAATTAACACCAAAAAGATACAAAAAAATTTACATACAAGAAAAAAAAATATATATATATATTTTGCTTTTTCCTCTAACAAACCCATGACCCATTAGAAACCTCAGAAACAAAACAAGCAAAAGCCAAGCCCTACAGTATCCATGCTCTACTTCCCGTGAACACAGACTCCAGGGGAAGGGAAAGGAAATTTACCACATCTCTGGGTCTGGGTCCCTCATTACATTTGATTTCTGCAACTCCAAATAAAAAAATTGGACTAGGAGTGAAAGAACAAAAAAACTAGCAAACTTTTATATACATTAAAAAAATATAAACCCAGAACTCCCCCCACCTCCCACCAAAAAACCCTAAGCAACTACTCTGCTAGCCATTGCCTAAACAGGCAATAAGGGAAGGGGAGATGGGAGATTTTTTTCATAGAATGAACCTCAATTTTCATTACGTACCCAAGTATCCATGGAAAGACCTAGGTACAAAATGAAGTAATAGAAAAAAGAGCAAAAACATTTATATACATTTCTAAAAGTACATACCCCCACCCTCCAGGGAGAGGTGATTGAGAAAAAAAAAAAAGTCAATTCTACTCTACGATTATTGCCATCAGAGGCAATCAGGAAAGGGAAAAAGAGGAGATTTTCATACATCCGGACCTCCACATTTCATTAGGTACCCATATGTCCAATCAAAGGACTGGTACAAAATGAAATAACACAATATAGTAACAAAAACTGTATATATATTTTTAAAAAGTATATATTCTGCCCTTAGTCCCCTCCCGCCCCCATGACTTCAAGAAATCCAAACTACGTTAAAATTATTGCTCATATAGATAAAAAGGGAAAAGGAGAAGAGATTGTTATATATCCAGAACTCCATGGTTCATTAGGAACCCACATATCCAAGCAAAGGACTGGGCACCCAATGAAATACTGTAATAAAGAAGTAAAAACATGTACATACATTTACAAGAATATATACCCCAATTCCCACAAAAGAACCCTTGACAATGTCTACTCTGCTAGACATTGCCCACACAGGTAATATTCTAGTGATCCTCCATTTTCTTCATTTATCCATGTAAAGTCAAGGTAAGAAAGGAAGTGACAACAAAGTAGCAAAAACATTTATATAAATTTTAAAAGCACATATCCTTATTCTGAAGCCAATTTCTTTCTCCTAGCAAAAAAACAAAACCAAAACCTTAAAAATCAAAACAAAACCCTAACTACTCTACAGGTATTGCCAGAGGCAATAAGGGAAAGGGAAAAGAGGAGATTGTTATACATCCGGAACTCCATGGTTCATTGGATGCCTCTCAGCTGGGCACCCAGTGAATTAATACAATATAGTAGTAAACACACACACACACACACACACACACACACACACACACACACACACACACACACACACACACACACTAAGTACATGTTCCTGTCTTCCACTTCCCCCCACCCGCACAAATACCCCATTCCCACAGCTACTCTATTAGTGATTGCCCCACAGCCAATGAGGGATGAGGAACAGAGGAGAAAGGTAAACATGCAGAGCTCTACAGTGCTTTTGGGTACTTTCACTTCATGGGAAAGACACTGCATAAAATGAGTTGAGGATACAGTGTCATAGCAGGTACATTTATGTACATTAAGCACATACCCACTCTCTCCCACACCCCAAACAAGACAAAATGCTATTAGCTATTGCCTAAAGAGACAATAAGGAAAAGGGAGAATAGGAGATCTGTCATACTCTGAACCTCAATTTTTGTTAAGTACCTATACATCCATGCAAAGAAACAAGTATAAAATGAAATATCAAAAGGAACATGATATTTACATACACGTGGAAGAATGACAGGCATCCCCAGCCTCCAAGACTAGATCAAAACAGCCACAACTACAACTACTCTGCTAGTTACTGACCATGCGAGCAACAAGGAGAAATGTCAAGGGGACATCTGTTATACTTCTGCACTTCCATGTTTTATCTACATGTCCACAAGAAGGATGAAGGGAACACACAATGAAATAACATTCACAGAATAGCATTTTTTTTTTTTTAAGTTGGAGTCTCACCCTGTTGCCCAGACTGGAGTGCAGTGGCCGCTCCCGGCCACTGCAGCCTCGACCTGCTGGGCTCTGGCAATCCTGCCGCCTCAGACTTCCAAGTAGCCGGAATTACAGGCATGCGCTACCACACCCGGCTGATTTTTTGATTTATTGTAGAGATGAGGTCTCGCTGCCCTGGTGGGTCTCAAACCTGCAGGCTCAGGCAATCCACTCACCTCAGCCTCCCAAAGGCGCAGGATTACAGGCTGAGCCACCGAGCCCAGCTACAGAATAGCATTTGTATACAGCCTGCTCTCCTCTTGATATCACCTCCTTCTTCCAAAAAAGGAAACCAAATAATGACTTGGCAGCTGTTGCGTGCATAGGCAACATGGGAAGGGAAGATGAGATTTTCACAGGACAATATATCACTTTTCATCAGGACAAAAATTATACAAAGTGGAAGAATATAAAAACATATCAAAACCACAAATGTACATTTTTAAAGTATATACCCCCTCCCAAATGAACTACTCTGCTAGATAGCACCCATGCTGGTGAGCAGAGAAAGGGAGAGGAGGTTTCCCATCTTTCTGGACCTCCACTTTTTATTTTGTACTGACTGTACAACACAGAGAATGAAGTGCAAGATAAAAAATGCAAAATCCAGCAAAAATGTATCCTTAGTTTTTAAAAAAAATATAAATAGGGGTGGGGAGAGGGAAGGAAGCTCCTTAAAAAGAGAATTAGTTCCAATAAAAGCAAAAGTAACATAGGCAAAGGGAAGAAGAACGACCTCACATCCACAGACTTAGCTCTTAGAGAAGCTTCTGCCATAAAAGACAGGTTGAGTTTTGCAGCTCAGCCCAGCTACTGCTGTGCTTGCTGGTGACACTTCTAGGATGTGCAAGCCTTCCCTGAAGCCCCAGGAGACACGAGGAGTATGACAATGTTGGGCAATCTGACTGCAGATTATGATTCCACAGGTGCTTTGGTTTGAGTAGACTCTTAAAAATCCAACTCAGTAATGGGCTATCAGTAATCCAACAAATTCAGCACTTAACTTTAATTTCTTACTTCCCAATAGCCAGAAAGGATTCTGTGTGGTAGCTGGTAACATCGATGAAGCTCAAATTAGTCTATACCCAGGACTCTTCTGACAGATCTTTTGTTCCTATAATGGCTAATGTTATAAAATGAAAACACACAAGGCAAAGAAAATAAGATTTAAGTAGAACTGTGATAATAAGAAAGTTCATGATCATGGAAACAATGACAATAACAACAAAATTTCATTTAAAGAGACATAAAGCACAAGAGGAAGCTTAAGCTTACGGTAGAAGCTGACACTACATGCAGTTGATGTATCTAATAGTTTCACATTACAAACTAGATTCCTTCAGTTGCTACTCTCATAACCTTTCAGATCTCCAAAGCATACATTTTTCTGTCACAACACTAGATTTCCATCTTTCCTAATAATCTTGTATGATGTCTCTTCTCTAGTCAAGTAGACAGTCTATTTTCAATGAATAGCATACTTGTTGCACAAGTACTTACTTGGGTCATTAATCCGTGTGCTTACGGTAAAAAAAAGTTTACCTTAACTTCTGTGCTTCAGTCTGGGTTCTTAGAAATACCATGGCTTACAAAGTTTTGGGAAGAAAAAACTTTGAAAGCTACCATTATACGTATTATACTACAAGTTCTACCTCTTATTTGATCTTATCTTATATACCTCACTTAGAGGTAGTTTTAGAAGTCCCATATAGATGGGTTAGTTTAACTTTAAAAATTATGGAATTCTGTGGGAAAAAGAGAGGTGAGGCCTACTAAAATTACAAATAATTGAGGTGAGGGCTACAAACAAAACCACAAATATTATGTATCCGGTATCATGGGAATGAACAGCCTTTGAGTATAGAGATAGCAATGGATCATGAGTTATTTATTTTTGAGCCCGTTTTGATGAGGTTTTACTTATAACAATAGCCCCCCCGAAGTCCATACTCTCACACACACACACCAAAAAAATGGTATTTTTCAAGACAAGATTTGCCATATGAAAAGTTAACTAACACACATTATAGGAGTAATGTCAAGATGTGCAAGTAAAACTGAAGAATCTTAACTGATTTTTAGAAGTAGCAAAATTTAAACTCTATATAAAATTGGAATTTAGTAAATACAACATGGTAAAAAATCAGCAACAACAAAAATTACCTCAAGTTTAGTATTTTTCCCTCACTCTAAAAATACAAAAACATACTAACTTTCAATATCAACTAAATTATCATTCATTTATCAAAGCACAAGAGAAATAGACCTATAATCACCCCAGTTTCAACAAGACATACTTTGATGATTCTGTGATTCTCAGGATATAATATTGTCTACTCTAAAACAGAGAGAGAAATATTTAGAAAAGACTATATTGGGAGGAAACACACTAGGATTAAAGAAGGCTATTTTTTTTTTAGCTTACCAGCCTTTTAAATTTTGTTATATAAAAATATTTTCATAAAATAAAATATAATTTTATACACAATCCCACATATTCTAATTTTATGCCTGCTAAATAAAAGAAGGTAACCTTTTCCATTGTCTGACTCTGTGGAGTGTTTAAGTGCTCACAAATGGGTAAATACCCTTTTTATGTACATAAAAGCTGTTTTCAAACAAAATATAAGCTTCTCAAGAATTATTAGGAAGAAGACTTTTCTCCTAAGAATCAAAGAAACACAACAATCTACGTATAAGTCTGCATAGCTCAAAAAATTCAAGTACAGTATTTCTCCTTCGGAAGGAGTACAAATGCCACACAGTTTTGGACAGCCTCCCTCATTTTTCTCTATTTCCTTGACCACTCCTTTTATGTTTGTTTGTCATAATAAAAGAAAAACTATAATTTTTCAACTAAAGAAAAGCACTGTTTTTGATAGTGGAAAAAAATTCAAAGCCCACCTTACTAAACATGAATTCAAGTTGCTCCTAGCCCACATTCTCTTTGTTCCTTTAAGGTACTATGGTGAACGTCAAATAAAAAGCTTCCAATTCTCAGAGGCCCTATTTTAAAATATGCTTCTAATATGCTACTCTATCATATAAAATGAAAACGCACACATGGATATGACTGAGAGAGAAAGTGTCTATGATCTATGATGCCAAAAGACAACTGAAATTGCATTCTTAGCAATAGTGATAAAAATCATGATGAAAAACACCAGTGTTAGCAAAATGCTTGCCACAAATGGAGAAATACTTCTCTATAACATAAGGTATGTCTATATGGCAGGAAGTGATAGAGGTGTACAGATCTGGGGACTATCACCATTCAGGAACAAAAATAATTAAAGCTAATTCAATTTGAAACATTTCCTATGGCAACACTATAAAAGATGAGAAAGAAAGCATTAAATATTTGGAAATTTTAACCTTTTGGCCTTGTTATTTAGCTTTTCAATACAACAAAAATTTTAAAAATCTGTAGCACCTGGCTATTCTGCAGAAAATAATACAATAGTTATACATGTTATTCAAACTTTTTTCCCCAGAAAATAAAGGATTAATTTAATTAAAACCCCAAATCAAAGTAGATCTGCACATCTGAGGTCAGTCTCTATAGTGCATGCTTCATTATCTCCATATCACACTCTTCAGGGCTGATTTTGTAGCACATTTTGGTAACATCTATCAATAAGAAGCAACAGATGGCTGACCAATCAGCGACCTGCAATGAGGGTGGCTCCTATGGTAGAGCTTTCCTTGACTCACTATATCAGTAAGTTTCTGGTTACTAAGAAATTGAATAGAATTCCAAAACAGATTCCCCTCCCCAACCCATTTGTGTATCTTTAAAGTAGAAAAATTCCTCATTGTTTTTGTAGATGGTTGGCATACAAGTGAACATAATTTTTTAATAAATAAATACATACTGCCCAAAGACATTTCAGAAAAGACAGATGAAAAATACAGTCAGGCCCTGAGCTAACTAGAACTCCTAAGAGTGCAAACAATTCGGCAGCGATTCTGGCTTCACCTTGGCTTTTGCAGAAGCAGCAGAGCCCAAGTTTACAAGCTCTCTGAATGGGCAACAAAATGAGGTGAGGTTGTGTGCATGCTACAGCCACTTCGTCAGAGTTTTTAAGTTCTTCTCCATCCACTGGATATTCAACTGAATGACTTCCAGAGCTTCCTGGACACAACGAAGTCGAAAGGTTGCCTCTGACTGATTTTCAAAGAATGCCTGAACCTGTAAGATCCACACAGTAATATTTCAAAAGAAGAAAAGGGCAATAAACCCTGGCTATTTTCAAAGTTTTAATTTAGTGATGGTTGTATAGATATCGTGAAGGCAGAGGAAAAAAGTACTTTAATATTCAAGATGTCTACATAGAGTTCCTGATCAAGTATAGTGATAGCTGAAGTAATTTTAAAAATGAATTCCCTTTATTCCCATAAGGATACATTTTTCTAACTTACAAAGAATGATGTCCAAGTAAACAATAAATGAGGTAGAGTCTAAATTGAGGCTTGTCTGGGCTTGGTGGCTCATGACTGTAATTCCAGCACTTTGGGAGGTGGAGATGAGAAGATTGCCTGAGCCCAGGGTTTCAAAATCAGCCTGGACAACTTGACGTGACCTCATCTCTATAATAAATAAAAAATTAACTGGGCATGGTGGTGCATGCCTGTAATTCCAGCTACTTGGAAAGCTGAGGCAGAAGTGTGAGTGAGTGTGTGTGAGTGTGAGTTTGAGTGTGCTACTGCACTCCAGCCTGGGTGACAGAGTGAGACTCTGACTCAAATAAATACATTGAGGCTTGATTCCCCCTTTGAATTAAATAAGTTCCCCCTTTGAATGGAATTCTTCAAAACAATTTTATTACTATTAAAGTTATTTCTATCAGGGAGATAAGTGACCATGGATGAGAAAGGAATCAGAATCTTTCCTCATTACCATATATCCTATTCTCTCTAGAAGTAATCTCAATGCAGAATCATTAGCACTGATGAAGGAAGACAGAGAAGGGACAGGAACTGGCATTAAACTGAACAGTTGAGTGGAAAAGAATTAACCCAGTCTCCCTACTAGCATTTATATAACCAACCTCAGATAAATGTGTCTTTGTTGAAAACAGGTGAGTTGATCCAGCAACAATACTTTGCATGGTATAAGACCCCAGATGGAACCTAAAGAAACACACACAAAAAAAGGCAAAATAATGAGGCACCTGCTGGTAAGCAA
This sequence comes from Cephalopachus bancanus, assembly GCA_027257055.1. Taxonomy (NCBI): domain Eukaryota; kingdom Metazoa; phylum Chordata; class Mammalia; order Primates; family Tarsiidae; genus Cephalopachus; species Cephalopachus bancanus. The sequence goes on along the minus strand of JAPVLO010000024.1, from coordinate 4,848,655 downwards.
AGCACTGTTCTTGAGTGCAAAGGAAATGCTTTATGCTGAAGGTAAAGCAGAGTCTTCTTCCCAGAATCATAGCTCAGTAAATAAGGGGTGGTCCACTGCCAGTGGGAAGGCAAAGTGGGCACAAAAGGGAGAATTATGGAATATCCAGACAAATTATTAGTCCATTCAATCTCCTCACATCATACAGCCAGAAATGTCATTACTATCTTAAAAGAGAGAAAGAAGAAAGAAACCTACACCTGCCCTCTAGCTGCGTGTGAGCTCTTAACTGATGTTTTAGCAATGAAGAGATATTTTTCACCATACATACGTAAATCATTACTCAGAAATAATCTGTGCCCATGCTGATGTAAGAGACCTGATGTCAAGCAAGGCTAGGCTTGACCAGAACTTGGATGGAACACCACTGTTAAATGACTCAAACTATGGAATTATGTTTATGAATGTGAAAATTTCTGTATGTTACAGTTAAAATGTCACAGAAATATTTATCCTCTCCTGTGAACCATCTTAACATTGGGAGAGTGTTTTCAAATGCAGAATCTCAGAATACTGAAAGTTAGTACTTATCTGAGAAGCTTACTTCTGTACAAGCTTATTCCAGTTCTCTTTGACAAAATCCCATGCCAATAGGTGTCCAGGAAAACGTCGGCCTACAGTTCTAATGATAAAAGACAGCTTCTGTGTCCGGATGGTATCTCCAGCAAGGCTATTTTTCATTAACCTGAAGAACAAAGCATATTTAGCCTCCAAAATAATTATTCATGAAGAAACGATCACTGAATTTAAATTAGTATCAGTCTCCTAATTATAACTCTGAAGCAATTCTGGGGAAACAAGTGTTGGGTGAATCCAAGATTGGTCTGTGAATGTTTCTATGGATGATCTATAGAGTTTTTTTAAATGAAGGAAGAACTCACTGACGAGGCAGACATTTGCCTATAGTGTCACATGATAATAAAAAATAGTTTTTGACAGAGAAAGTACATTTAGGAAATAAATTATGGAGATACATTTTTTCACGTAAAACTTTATTTGATTTGAGTAGGCAGGTATATTATACTACAACTCTTAAAAAACTGGGCTGTCTGAATAATTTGAAAACGAAGATACATTTCAGAATGTACTCCTATTAATATTAATAGTTAACATTCATTGATACTGTGTATAATGTTCTAAGTCCTTGACACAATGCTATGAAGTAGATATTAATCACCTTTTTTTAAATTTTTTGAGTTGGGATCTCATTCTATCACCCAGGTTGGAGTGCAGTGGCACGCTCACGGCCACTACAGCCACAACCTACTGGGCTCAGGAGATCCTTCTGCCTCAGCCTTCCAAGTAGCTGGGAACTACAGGCACCCGCTACAATGCCCAGCTAATTTTTTTATTTATTGTAGAGACAAGGTCTCACTAAGTTGTCCAGGCTAGTCTCGAACCCCTGGAATCAGACAATCTTCTCACCTCTGCCTCCCAAAGTGCTGGGATTACAGGTTTGAGTCACTGCGCCTGGCTGTTAATCACCTCCATTTTATAGATGAAGAAACCGAGGTTATATAATTGCCCAACAGTTACACAGTTAATAAGTACTAAAGCCTGGCATTTGAATGTGCCATGCTACATAATATAATATGCTACAATGTCTGTATTCGGTGAGAAAACACATACCCTAAAAAGAATGCAACAGTAGTTTTAGGTGGGAAAACCCCAAATGTCCAACAAAATGTAATGGATTACTTACATTATGATGGAGCCACACAGTATGGAATTATATGAAGCTATAAAAACAAGTGAAGCAGGCTTTATGAAGTAATGGCAAATCTCAAACACTGAGCATTCACTAAAGGGAATGTCACAAAGCACTGGGTATGGTATAAACTTATGTTTCAAAATGTCCTTAAATAATATACGTGTGTGCGCACGCGCGTGTACATGTGCGTGTGTGTGTGTGTGTGTGTGTGTGTGTGTGTGTGTGTGTATGTATATCTGTCCCCACAGGTAAATACAAAGACCAGGACTGACACTGTTATTAACAGACAAGAGGAAGTAAGAATGGAGGTGAAAGATCACGAGAGATACTTTCATATTTTGCTCCATACTCTTAGGTATTGTGTGAATACGTTATAATGGGAATTTATTAATGCATTACTAGTGTGATCTAAAACAATTTTTTTTCCTCTATTTTCTTATATTGGAGAGTGGATACTACTTTAAAGAAAATGTCTATTTACACAGTGCCTTTTGGAAAGTGGGTCTGGGAAGGTGTTGATGACATCTCTGGGACACTGAAGACTCATCTGAGCAAAACCATAACTAGAAAAGCAAGGAGACCCAATCGCCATCCTTGGTCCTTCTTGGTGTGACTTTCAAAGTCTGTGTCCTATGTACCAAATACCTTTCTACTGCTCCTGGCTACCCAGATCCCCTCTATCCCTCCCTGCTTGTTTTTCATGCCGGGAGGCCCTACTTACTGCCCTTCTTTCATCCATGCCAAATTCCCACTTTCAAGCCCTTACCATCTAGATATTAAAAGGAAAAAGTCTGGCATGCAAATTCACATGAAGGTAGAGTCTATAAGGTTGTCTATATTATTTAAATGTTTCTGCATTTTCTAAATGACAGCTTGCACAGAGCAATTCTGGTTTTAGCCCAAAAGAATGGAGTACTAACTGTGGAGTGTGAGACAATGTCCCCAAGAGAGGAAGACATTTGTGAGCAGAGAGTAGAACAGGGCTGTGATCCTGATGTCTCTCAATCTCTTCTGGACCAAGCATATCCATCTTGCCTGTCTGTAAAGATTCAGTCTTTAACACAAAGCCCCACACGTGCAGGCTCTTCCACATACTGCTCAGGCAGACCTGGCCTGCACCAGAAGAAAGGAAATGGGAGATCTAAAAAGAATGAGCTCCCATCCTAGGAACACAGTGCTTTGTGCTTTTTGGTGTCTAATATATCCTAATTGTGGGGTAGTTTCATACCAGTAAAGCTTCTGCACATCTTCTGAGCTGGCAAGTGCTTCAAGTATTTTGTTCTTCTCTGCTTCAGAGCTCACAGTGACATACATGCTTAGAAGGAATGACCAGCCTTTCTCAGTTTTTGCTCCAACTTTGAATACAGTAGTCATGACATCAGTAGGTACACTATAAGAGAGGTGGTCAGACATGAGAATAAGAAGAAAAAAATTCTAAATACAAAGGCAAGGAGTTGACTGGTGGCGGCATTTCTGGGGTCAGGGCAGGTAATAATTACAAATCTTAACTAGACAATTTAAGGCCAAGAAAACAGTTAATTCAATGACTGCTACTTTCCCAGTAGTATGAGTATGAACAACACCAGTTCAGTTGAATACTACAATTATCCACTGACCACTCACAAAGAACTGAGCAGGCAACTGGCTGGACACTGGGGATGGGAAGAGGAATGAGTCCCTGCCCTCTAGGAATCCATAGGCCATCACAAAGTAGAGAGCAACACCCACAGGCACCACAGTATTGTACGGTAAGTTCCACGGTAGAAATATGGCAGTAAATGTGGGGGGGGGGAGAAGAGGGGAAAAAACACAGACTACTTCTTTCATTAAGACCTCTGAAGCCGGGCTCGGTGGCTCAGCCTGTAATCCCGCGCCTTTGGGAGGCTGAGGTGAGTGGATTGCCTGAGCCCGCGGGTTCGAGACCCGCCTGGGCAGCGAGACCTCATCTCTACAATAAATCAAAAAAATCAGCTGGGCGTGGTAGCGCATGCCTGTAATTCCAGCTACTTGGAAGGCAGAGGTGGAAGGATCGCCGGAGCCCAGCAGGCGAGGCTGCGGTGGCCGGGAGCGGCCACTGCACTCCAGTCTGGGCGACAGAGTGAGACTCCAACTCAAAAAAAAAAGGACCTCTGAGATGGGAAAGACTTCAAAAGGTTACGAAGATCCCCCACCCGACTCTCTATCTGATGCTTGAATCTTCTCTCTATGATGCCCAGTAAGGAACCTGGAGAGAAATCAATTATCACCAAAAGCAATTCTATTAACAACTAACTCTACTTGCTATGTTTGATTCCGGAATTAAGAGACTCGTTTGTCACCTCACACCCATTAGGATGGCAATATCAAAAATCCAGAAAATGACAAGTGTTGGCAAGGTTGTGGAGAATTTAGAAAGCTGTGCACTGTTGGTGAGAATGTAAAATGGTACAGCTGCTATGGAAAACAATATAGCAGCTCCTCAAAAAATTAAAAATAGAATTACTGTGTAATCCAGAAATTCCACTTCTGGATATATATCCAAAAGAAGTGAAAGCAGGGTCTCTAAGAGATATTGGTATACCCATGTTCATGGCAGCACTATTCACTAATAGTCTAAGCAACCAAAGGCCTATCCGTGAATGAAGAGATAAACAAAATGTGGTATATACCTACAATGGAATATTATTCAGCCTTAAAAAGGAAGGAAATTCTGACACATCCTATAACATGGGTGAACCTTGAAGACAGTATTCTAAGTGAAATAAGTCAATCACAAAAATTCAAATACTGTATGTATGATTTCACTTAAACGAGGTAGCTAATGTAATGAAATTTATAGAACAGTGGTTATAGGGGCTGGGAGAAGAGAGAGTAGAGAGCTGTTTAATGGATACAGTTTCAGTTTTTCAACATGAAAAAGTTCTGGAGGTTGGAGTGCAACAGTTTGAATGTATTTAACACTACTAAACCGTATATTAAAAAATGGTTAAGATGATACATTTCACATTATATATGCATGTTATGTATATACATACATGTTATGTATATATATACACATGTTATGTGTATATTTTAAAATACACATGACATACACAATTTTAAAAAAAGGTCTTGTTTGATATCACAGATGCATACAGTTCACCTATATTAACATTCAGTTTTATCACATTTATAACCCAGGATCAGGATGAGAAGATCCTGGCTTCAGTACATGGTGTGAGGAAAAGGAGAGGAAGGGAAGTCATTGAGTAGACGTGCAGAGTACCTTTGAGTTCCATTGGATGCCACCCAGTCGTCAAACAGCTTCATGGCAACAGTGCGGCAGTTCCCCAGGCTGTGGGTGCAAGCGAATTCTAGCAAGACTGATCGAAGCTCTCGCATAGATGGGGTGCCCTCATCAGTCCAAGTTTGTTGTTGGATTTGCTTTTGAAGCAATTTAAATACCCTGGACTAGAGAGACAAAATATATTATAACAGGTTTAATAATAATTAGGACAACCAGAAAAATCAAGATAATTAGATCTCTTTTTTCCAAAACTTACCCAAAGAGAAGAAAAAGACACAGATGGAGAGATGTTACTCATTAAATATCAACTGACATATGAAGCCCACATATAGCTGCAAGGAAACCATTCAATAACAAAAGCTATACATAAGGCTGCCATAGCCAAGGAAAACTTTCACTGACATAACTAAGAAAGAATTAATGACTTCTGTGCAGTAGGGAAGCTTTATGCTGTGCATACTCAGCTAAAAGTTATTTTCCTGCCAAAAAGTATCACTTATACACTGCCAGAAGTTGGAACTTCCTGACCTTGTGACTTTAGAATCTATAAACCCATAAATCAATGATAGAATAGTATACTTCTTTACTGATGGTTAATATTTAAATATTTCTGAATCCAATGTTAAAGTTATATTTAACATATCAACTAGTTTGATGCGACAAATTAATCTAACCAAATTAGCATAAAAATGAGGTCTATAGGAAGAATAGTTGTATATGATTTATTTTTCTATCAAGTATTTGTTTAAAAAAAATTCAAATCTAAAAAAAAGTACAACGAATGTCCATATGTTGTTCAACAAGACTCACCAGGTTTTAACACTCTTACATTTGCTTGTTTCCGCATGTATAACACACATACACACTGGTTTTAGCTGAACCATATGAAAATAGGTTACAGGTATCATGATATTTCATTTCTAAATACTATAGTATGAAACATTCTCCTACCTTAATACCTTACCCTACTTAAAAATAAAAACCGTAATACTTTCTCACACTTAAAAAATAAAGTTATTCATTAATATAATCTATTATCCAGTCCATTGTTATAGTTACTTGTGAATAGGTTGTCATTGTTTTACGTATACTTGTGATATTAAGGAACCAACAAACAACTTTTTCATTGCTTTCCACAACAAAAGCATAAAAGCTGTTCATAGTAAGCAGCAATATTTCCATATCGCAAGCTGTGCTTGGGGAGGGGTGAGGACACATGAGATTTAAAAGATCATCACATAAAATACGCATTTATGAATACAACTAGATAGAACAAACATTCTAATATAAAAATGGTCATTTTTAGAAAATCTTCATGGCTATATATAAGGAGGATCAAAATGGGAAAATCGTACAGGTACGCCCCTTCCCAGAGATCTCAGCATAAAAGGATTTTTTGCACCTGGTTTTTTCTTACCTCTACCACCATGATCATGCTTCATCTCAAATAACCAAGAACCACAGATGACCACATGCAGAAACTCTGAAATCCAGAAACTCAGTTCAGTTGAGCGTTACTGTCAATAACTAAAATGAACCGTATTTGGAGATGTTTAAACTGCTGAGGCCACTTTCTCAGCAGAGGTTTATTCTCTGAATAAGCCTCTTGTGGAGCTGAATATGAATTTGGAAAAATGAATTCATGCAAGGAGAATGGCTTTGTGATAACACGTCAACTGCTTTTGTTTCTTTCAAAAGCAATGAAATAGAGAACAGACACCCTGTGGAATGTGTGAGTGGTAGAGCTTATGAGCCACCAGGAGGACATCAAGTGGAAAATACTTGCTGTGCTGCCTAGTAACAAAAGAACATAAAGCAATGAAGCGACCCCCACCTCCCCTCAGATGCACCTGACTCACTGGGACACACTGCCCTTCACTGGCCTCATCTTCCCAACAGTATCATGATAGCAGAATCCAAACAACTGAAGAATACAAGAAATTTACAAGCTACTTGCAACCATCAAATGCAAACAAAGGAAGAATGCAAGAAGAAAAAAGTTTACCTGCTTGAAATTCTATTTGAAAAAACTCAGTGAAGAATAATGGCAATGTTTAATGAATTTGCTAAAACACAAAGAATTCAGTGGGAAAACTGGTACCTTAGAGTACTGGAAGCAAAGGAAACCAGACACTTGAAGATGCTGCAGCTAATTCCTGAGCTAATTCCTGGAATTACAGAGCTCAATTTTTGCTAGTTAGTCTCTGTAACAAATTAAGAGAAATTATCTAAATAGTTGATTTTAAATATATTTCAAATTATAATAGTGTAAAAAAAATTATTCAATAAAATTATATTCTTAGAAAAATCCTGGTGTTACAAAATACAATCATTTTTATAAATCCAGGTTATATATTTAATATTAATGAATACTAATGAAACATATCATGTGCTTCAAATTATCTTATAAATGAAATAAAACCTTTTTTCCTATTATTCCAAATTAGGTTTTTTGAAATTTAAGCTCATTAAACAATAGAATCCAACCCTATGATTTCAAGAAGTGAAATGACAAGAGGAGAGAGAAAATAAATTGATGGCTTATACAAGCCACAAACATTGGATATGCAATAAAATGCAACAACAACAATAACAATATAAAATGACTTTAAAAATGAAACAGACAGGGAAAAATAGTGCCACTGACATTATGTATTATCTTTTGATTTACTGCTTTAATTTTACACTGATATGCCCAGGGAGTTTTTTCCTGGGTCAACTGAGTTTCTTTAAAAGTGAAGTGTCAGTTTCTATTGCAAAAGGTTCATCCCTCCAATGCCTCATAAGTAAAAGAATGACAGATATGTAAGTGATGAAACAGGAATTCAGCTAAAATCAGATGTTAACATCAGATGTGAACAATTTAACACAACTCAAATGTGTCTCCAGACTTTACCCATCACAATACCACAACATACATCACAATGTGCAGGACACATCATGTGCAGCCTTTGTGACAAAATGGTCAATAAATGTACATAATGCTTTGATTGCAACGACATAAAAATTAGTTATACACCAGTCTTATACACAAATGTATTTGGACTTTGTACCCACAATCTCAGAAATGTCTGAGATCGCAGAGTGTTGGATTCAAAGTTTGAGAGTTTTAATGCTACCAGAATGCCCTAATATTAGACTAAGAATTTTGAAGAGATAATAAACTAAAGCTAACTTGGCTTTAGCTAACAGTATGAAGGCCTACTACCCCAGTAAACAGGCCCTTGATCTTAGAAACACATACTAAGCCTCCTACCCTTACCCTCTATCCATCAATCCCCTGAATCCCACCCTGAAGAATGTTCCTAACAAACACACAACTGCCCATAAAACTGGAAACCATTCGGGATGAAGATGCAGTGGAGAGAAAAGTTACTTGCATGTCAGTAGGAAAATATTCCAAAGACCTAACTCCTTGAGTTGTATTCTTAGCAATAAGGATAGCTTGGGTAATATCAAGTGTTTCCTAAGCACTAAGCCCTAAACAGAGTTATCGAAGAAAGTTGGGGGGAGAATGGCTTCTGCTATTATGAAATTTAACTAACTGGGAAGCTGCAAAGTAGGCAGATATTTTGCCTTTTCTTAAGGTCTATTCAGAACCAATACTGTCCTTTAACAGTGAACAAAAAGTGAGTGATATGTATTAATCTTATTTATTGCTACCTGTACTGGGTGAATAGTGTCCTCTCAAATTTCATGTCTGCCTGGAACCTGTGAATATGACCTCATTTGGGAACAGTTTTTGCAGATGCAATCAAGTTAAGAGGAGGCCACCCTGGATCATAGTGGGCCCTAATCCAATAACTGGGATCCTCCTAAAAACAGGAAAATTTGGAACAGAAACAAAGAGAGAATGCCATGTTAACAGAGGCAGAGACTGAGGTGATGCATCCACAAGTCCAGTTATACCAAGGATTGCTGGCAGTCACTTGAAGCCTGGAGAAAGGCATGGAACAGATTATCCCTCAGAAGGAACAAACCTCATCCTGCCAACACCTTGATTTTGGACTCCAAAACTATGAAAGAATACATTTCTACTATTGTAAGACATCAAGTTTGTAATGACTTGTTACAGCAGCCCTAGGAAATTAATACACTGCCCTAAATGGTATTGATTTGATATGACACTAATTACTTCCAAATTAATTCTAGGATTAAAAATATACATATACAATAAAATGTACTGGTGCTGGGATAACTAAATACCCATTTATTAAAAAATCATCTTAGTGTTTACCTTACACCATCCACAAAAATCAATTCCAGATGGATTATAGATCTAAATGTAAAAGGTAAAATAATGAAGTTTTCAGAAGAGAACACAAAATATCTTGGGATAGGCAAAGATTTCATAAACCAGACTACATCAAGAACTTATATTAATAAAAAAAAAAATCATTGGGAGAGTAAAAAGCCAGGTGCAGTGGCTCATGCCTGTAATCCCAGCACTTTGGGAATCATTGGGAAAGTAAAAAGCCAGGCGCAGTAGCTCATGCCCGTAATGTCAGCACCTTGGGAGGAAGAGACAAGAGGACTGCCTGAACCCAGGGGTTCAAGACCAGCCTGGGCAACTTGGCAAGACCTTGTATCTACAATTTAAAAACAAACAAACTCCTGATGGGAGTGTAAAGTGGTACAGCTTTGAAACACTTTTTGTTAGCACAGTATTAACTATGATTATGTTATGACTCAATAATTCCATTTGCAGATATATACCCCATAGAAATGCACACAGAGATTCACCAGAGACGCGTGTAAGAATATCCAGACAGTGCTATTCATGAGACCTCCACACTGCAAACAACTCAAACATCCATCAACAGTAGCCAAACTGGCTTACTCATGGTAATGTCTTTACTAGACTAACAGTAGAAAGTCAAATACTTGATACCAAATTTGCCCTAAAGAGACTAGTAAGCTACCTGTATACTACTTGGAAATGTGCATAAATACTGTAGAAAAAACACAATTATTAACATTTTAGATTTTTTTAAAGTTTCATAAGTTAACAATTTCATTTTAAAGAGAACAAGTAGATGTGAATCTGTCAAACTTTATAAAAGAAAAAAAAAATGATAGGGAGAAAGAAAGCTTCAACTTTCCTAACAAAAAGGTATCATGGAAAGATGACATTGCTAGGACACAAATTAATTTAAAATACAGCAACATAACTCAAAAAGTAGCCTTTGAAGTTAAACTAACCTGGACCTGAATCTCAGCTTTATAATTTACCAGGTAAGTGACTCTGGGGAAGCTATTGTTTCCTCATTTACCTAATAGGGGTAAAAATATGGATGTTGGCATTGTGTCAGGATTAAATGAGGTAATGTAGATTAAGCACCAAGCACAGTGTACACACTATAATAAACACTCAAATGCATTTGTTCCTGGTATGTATCACTCATTTATTCATCTGACAATTACTTACTGAGTGTCACTATGTACCAGGTCATGTTCCAGGTACTGGTTTTTATTAAGGCTACTGATTGAAAGTCTCATGAAATAGAAAATGATAAAAATCTTAATCATTAGTAGAGACCTCAGAAATTGGCTATCGTGAGCTTCTCACTCATGGGCAGGGATGAGGCATCTCTTTTGGAGTCAGATCAGAAGCTTATAGGGAAGGGGTGCTTTTCAAGTGCCATGTGGTCCCGCCTGCCCTCATTTCCTTCCCATACTGAGGATCATGTGTTGATGAAAGAACTCATCACAGAAGATCCACAGTAGGACAATAATAGAGGCAAAAAGAAGGTTGTTTTAAAAAGGGATTTAACCCAGCCTCTTCCTTATTTTAACAGTGAGGATATCAAAACCCCAAAGGCTTTTCTAATTCCTGGTCCAATAATGTCTTCCTTTTCCTGAAAGCTGCCTTTTGTCTGGGTCACTGGAAAGACTGATTGGTTTATAAAGCAAACTCTGCTGTCAGAATGTGCTGATTCAGATAATTAGATAAAAACAAGAATTTATTCCTCTCTTCAAATCTTTTAAAGACTCAGTCAACAGTTTAATACTTAAAGTATCTAAAGTAACAGCTGTTAAGATCAGGAAACTGGTTCTAAGAAAGGTAAAATGGTCTCCAATACCAAGACTTTTTTAGTGCTTTGCAAAGAAACTTATTAATAAATCCACGAGCATCATTATCCATTAGATAGTTATTAGCAGGGACTAGTAAACAGAATATTCTCAGTGCAAACGTAACTGTCATTTTATAATGGTCCCTAGAAAATTACCTTGCAAAAGAGCCTATTTCGAGCATTCGTTCTGTAAAAATAAAACAGGATTCAAATAGAGAAATATTCTTTTCATGTGACCCCATTTTGACAGCAGTGTCAGAAGTCTTTATTTTTATATTCAAACAAGACTATATCATACTAGGCCTTTACCAATTCTTCAAGGTAAACAATGACATTTTGATTCAAAGTAAAGATTTCACAACCAGGACAGTAAAGAAAATGGACTTTAACTAGTTGTTCTGTCAACCCATTACTGGCTGAGTGGAATTGTGAATAATACCAAAGGCAAGCAACCAGAGAAGCTGGCAAAGGCAGACTCACCACCAGTCTTGAGGCCAGATTCATGTATCCCAGTTTTTCCAGGAGGCTATGGATAAGGTCTGTCTGGAACAGGGTTTCAGTGATGGGGGCAGTATGGTTCTCATTTCCAAGATAATCAATCAAATCAAAAGCCCTCTGGAGAGGCACCTTGCCTAGGCTGGAGGATAAAAGAACAGGAAAACTAAATATGCAGAGACAGAGAAGAACTCTGTGCATGTTGAGAGAGAACTTTTTGGTTAGCTGGTGTGTATTGAAGACAAAAATTCAAGCTTAGAGTGGCATTCTGTAAACTCAGACTACAAATTATTATTTTGGATGTTCATATGGCCCAAGGTTAAAGATGCATTTCAAGAGAAAGATAAACAATAGCTCATTTTTTATTCCTTAAGTCACCTGTAAACTGCTACTGACTCAGCTAAAGTATTACAATTACCTCTCAGAAAAGATGAATAGCACTGATTTTATTTATTAATTAATTGATTCTTTATATTTATCAGGGAAGAGGGTGTGACATAGAATGTCTGCATAAAAATTTTTAAAAATTTGTTAGCTGTATAAAAATTTGTTTGTCAAACTTGCTAAAGAAAGGTCTATTGTAAATTTATAGTGAGTGCATTTTTAAAATTAACCATCTTATAGAAATCATAGCAGTGATGGTTAAGATGATACAAAAGACCACTCATTAAAAAAAAAAATGAACCCAAATGGGAAGGACAGAAGAGATCAGAAGGAATACTCTTCAGTGTTCCTTATGTTTCTAAGCCTATTACCAATCTAAATTGGTAAGAGTCTGTCCAGAAGCTATCTTTCCATGAGGTCACTGCTATTTTTGGCTTTGGGATTCTCTAGTAATGAGGTGGCTGGGAGGCCAGCAGTACATAGATAAGGGAGTTCCAGTCACTACGGGTGTCCCTCAAAACCTATGGGATCTATCCCTCTTGCTTAAACCTCTTGCTGTTGGAAATCATTCTCTTATGAAATAAAATAAAGCCTAAACTCTGACATCAAGTTATTCAGCAAAATATGTGTCCTGTTTTTTGGTATCTAGTCTTGAATTATTATTAAGTTCTGTTTTATGTTATTTAATTGTTCAATCTGTTTGTAACTGATGTTTCTAAATAGATTATAAAGTCCCTGGTGGCAAAGAACATGTCTTATATTTCCCCAGTCTTCCAAAATGAACATGCTAGTTCTTTCAAACTGTTTTTCACAAATGCTCTTTACCTCAAAGCACTTGTTTAAAAACAACAATAAAAATAAATACAAACTATGAACACTGTACCCTGCAAGTTCAAAGATATTGTTGATAAGGTTGGCTCGGTCTTTGTCACTCAGAACATAAGGGTTTGTTTTCAACTGTTTGATTAGTGCATCCCAGTCATCATATTCATAGTGTACGATATAATAGCCATTCATGTTTATATTGACTTTGACCCACTGTACTTCTTCTGTAAGATTGATGACACCTAATGGAGACCAAAAAAATGACAGATTAGGAGAAAATACATTAAGGCAAAAAAAAAAAAATTAAATGAGTATTTTGTTTCAAAGTTAATAGGGTTTATTTTTAATAATTCTATTAAGAAACTAAATGCTCGCCTCCCAGCACAGTTATTTTCATATTAGCGAAGGTTACCATATTTACTTAACAATTATTTATTTACAGGCATTATTAGCTCTAGACTAGGCACTGGAAATCAGATGGTGAACAAGGCAGACATATCTGCTTTTATGGATGTTAAGGTGTAAAGTAACTAGGCAAGTACGTTATCAACTAGGTGCTATCGATATAAAAAGGAAATATGGTACTCATCAGAAGCTACACAGAAGAAATGCTTCATTCCCCTAAGGGATGCCAGAGGAGGTTAAAAGAGAGAATGCATGGTACTGGCCAAGCAAGGAAGGCATAGTTGGGACCTTAAGTTCTCAAGGCCTAGAGAGAAAGTGTACATGGTTTCCATGTGCTAAGAAGGCTCCCAAGTGTATTATGGCTGGAGGAGAAGAGGAGAGAAAGGGAAGGTGTGTGGGGGATGGGGCAGCAGGGAAGACAGTGAAAGTACTATACAAGATGTGTTTCATCTCAGCCTTTGTTTTATGTTATCAAAGGAAGAACAAACAACACCACTTGGAAAAACACATAATTTAAAGCTTGCAAAATAAACATTAGGGAAGGCTGAATGTGGCATTAGGAATAAGAATTAACTGAGTTAAAATAATAGAAAAACGATGTGTACTTTTTGGGTCCCTAATATATATGCACGCTGAGGGACCTGTTAGAAATTTCTATGAAATTATTTCAACTAATGTACAAATAATAAAAAAATAAGTGACTATAAAATAAATATGATTTTTCTAAATCCTAAAAATTACTAATAAAAAAGTCCTTTAAAGTTGGCAACAAGGATGTGAGTTTAATATAATAGGGGTATGCTTCTAAGCATCTTGAGGTTTACTATTTATTAGAATACAAGCTCCACGAACTTACTATTTTGTTTACTGCTAAGGCCTCAGCTGCTAGAACAATGTACAGTTAAACATTTTTACAGGAACTCAAAAAATAGTAGTATAATAATATATAAAATAATAGTTGAATTAGTGAATGAATAAGCAAATAATGACTATGTCATGGTAAATAGTTTCAAATCAAATCTAGATACAATTTGTAGATATTTATGATATAAGTCCCCCTCACTTTAAAGTAATAAATACTTTTAATTTTTTTTTAATTAAAAGAAAGAGTAGAGATAAGAAAAATAATCTAAACTCAGACATTGATAGCATTTTGGAGTGTATTTCCTGCCAAGCTTTTTCTTCTATGTGATTTTAATATTTCATATAGCAGATCTATATCCATTTAATTTTTTATCCTTTTTCACCTATTAGGTCTTCCCCCAATTTTTCCATTGTCTTCATATGCAGTCATCAAATATATTCATAATATTCCATTTCAAGCTCTACCACAGTTTAATCAATCTCCTATTATGAAATATTCAGGCAGTTTTAAAATATTCACTATCATAATAATTCTGTAGTGAAGTTTTTGTATATGAAATGCTTTATAAGCACATTTTAAACCTAAGGATTATATATTAGTACCTGAAGCCTTAGAGCTTGTCAACTTCAAATGCATAAATTATTCAAATTTATCAGATTCTTTTAATATCTTTGTGGCTCTAATTCTCTTGATAATGTAAGAGACATATAAGATGAAAAGTTCATTCTGATCATAACTTAACAGGACATATTAGCTAATCAGCCTTCTTCATTAAAAATTTCATAATAATTTCTGAAATTAGCTAATTTCTACATTGCTGATACAGCAACATATGGGAAAGATCAATTAAATAAGGGTTATTCCTTTTCCTACAGCAGATCACAATTTTAAGGATGGCAATGATAGCTGCTCCAACATGGAGTCATTTGCAACAATCCTATGTTGATAAACTTAACTTTGTCACTAACTAATTAAAAAATATCAACACTCTTCAGGCCACTTAAAACAATCTCCTATGGAGCTTTTTATCAAGAAAGAACCTGAGAAAGAAGGGTTATTGAGTCCCAAATCTCCCTCGCCCCCAAAAGGAAGGAAGGAATTATAAGTATGGCAATTGTGCCACTGGATGGATACAGGAAAACTGTGAAATGCAGAGTATTTTCATAGATAAGCAACTTGCCATGTTGTGAATCTAGCCAAGTCCATATGGTAGAGAGGAGGGATGCAGCTGGGAGTGTACTTGAAATTATTACTGTCATCAAGATGACAGAACATTAAGCAGTGCAGCCAACAGTACAAAGACAGAGGAGAGTTATTATTTAAAGAATCAACATATTAATCTCTTTCAGGTCTTTTGAATGATCTAGAATGGAGGACCTTAAAACCACAGGTATCGAAAAATAATAGCTTTGCACACAAGGGAGGTAACTACATCCTGAGGTTCCAATGTGGATGAGGCTACCCTCATATGTTTTAAATCTATTATAATCATTAACAGATTAACAGTTCAGTTTTCAGTCCACTGAGTAGCAAAAAAAGAGTGAGCAACTCCAATATTAAATGGCAGAAGCCCAGATGAAGTAATCTAATAGTGATTCTAAAAAACCATTTGTCAATGAGTTATGAAAATCAACTACTGTTTTACAAAGTCATGTTAAATATCAAAACAAAAAACATGTTTTTTGTTTGTTTGTTTGTTTTGAGCTGGAGTCTCACTATGTTGCCCAGACTGGAGTGCAGTGGCCACTCCCGGCCACCGCAGCCTCAACCTGCTGGGCTCCGGCGATTCTTCCGCCTCAGCCTTCCAAGTAGCCAGAATTACAGGCATGTGCTACCACGCCCGGTTGATATTTTTGATTTATTGTAGAGATGAGGTCTCGCTGCCCAGGCGGGTCTCGAACCCAAGGGCTCAGGCAATCCACCCACCTCAGCCTCCCAAAGGCGCAGGATTACAGGCTGAGCCACCAGGCCCAGCTTAAAAACATGTTACTACAATGTTACATTTCCTGTCCATTGTGCTCCAGAGGGCTAGTATAATACAGGCAGTTGAACTGCATCTCCCTTTTTCAAAAGCATCCCTTTGTCTAATATCCCTTTCTTCCTTATTTAATTGGGGGGTGGGGGAGTCAAGAGCAGAGAATGGCACATGATAAATATTTTAACTACTATCTTCCCTCCTTCTTTCTTCCCAATTGCCTTTTCTCCCATGATATGTCTTAGTTTTACAGCAATATTTCTGATACAGTGATATCCTTTCAGAAACAAGAATGCTTTAATTTAGATTCAGTATGAAAATCTCCTAGAGTAAAAAAATTTAGGTCTGAGTAAGATGTGGGTAAGAGACAGAGAGGGAGGGAATAAGAAAGGGAAGAGGGAAACATTTTAAAAGTATAATTTCCTCAATATGTAGCCTGGAAAAATGGCTCTTTTCAGCTACTCTTATGCACAATAAACATTAATTGTTTGTAATTCATGTATGTGAGGAAAAACAACAAATATATTGACAGATTATAACTCCTATTTATGATGGAACTAATGGACTAACCTAGCACCCCTTAAATTAGAACATGTGAACATATACTATAAATTTAACAAATTATCAAGCATCAAGATAACACACTATACTAAAGTATTGGTGGCATTAAATTAGCCCAAAGTCACTCTGTCTACTACATTTATTTTGAGAATAGAACAAAATGAAAATGCAATTAAAATAAGAGTAATTCTCATTGGAGTATTAGGAACCAAGAAGATACAACTGTCTCAGAGTTCAACATTTTTTGTAAGGAAAGAATATATCCAGTGTGAACTCTAAACCTGAGCAGTAGCAGCAACCGCAGCAGCAAGGGAAGTAACACAGTTGATAAGAGGAAGTAACAGTCACTGTGGTCATCATATATTGGCCCAGTTCCAGCTCTAGATTAAGCCATTATATTCCAGTATATTTTGTATATTGTCCTTCACTAAGAACCTTTTCAAATGAAGGGACACAGAAGACATCATTTCATCAGGCTTTACATGTTCTTTTCTTAAAATGTTTAAAAGTGAGGCTTGAGTCGCTTCATTACAGACTAAAATTCATTCATTCAATAAACTCATGTGTGCCTACCGAGTACTAACATGAATTCATACAGTGATTTATATAGCCATGATCCCTACCCTTAATGGGGAATAAGTCTAATGAGAGCATGAATATTAGTGAAAGCACTTACATACATGACAAGTGGAGTAGAGAATGTTACTTAAAAACCTAAGGAAGGCATCTAACCTCTGTGGGGTGGAGGGGGAGAAGTTCCTGGAGCAAGTGGTGGCTGAGCTAAGATCTGAAGAATGAATGGAAGTAGGTCATGGGAATGGAAGTAGGTCAAGGGTGCTCTTCAAGGAGTGGAAACAGCACAAGCAAAGGCCCAGAGACAGGAGGCAGTATGACATGTTTGAGTTGCTGAAAGAATGTTTGTGTAGTGAAAGCACAGAATGCCAGGTAAGGGTTAAGAAGGCTAATGCAGGAAAATATGAGCTGGTCTACAGAGTAAAAATCTCAGAAAATTTTTTTTTTTTTTTTGAGTTGGAGTCTCACTCGGTCGCCCAGACTGGAGTGCAGTGGCCACTCCTGGCCACCGCAGCCTCGACCTGCTGGGCTCCAGCGATCCTTCCGCCTCAGCCTTCCAAGTAGCCGGAATTACAGGCATGTGCCACCACGCCCGGCTGATTTTTTGATTTATTGTAGAGATGAGGTCTCGCTGCCCAGGCGGGTCTCGAACCCGTGGGCTCAGGCAATCCACTCACCTCAGCTTCCCAAAGGTGTGGGATTACAGGCTGAGCCACCAAGCCCGGCTTTTGAGTTGGAGTCTCACTCCGTCGCCCAGACTGGAATGCAGTGGCATCCTCCCGGCCACCGCAGCCTCGACCTGCTGGGCTCCAGCAATCCTTCCGCCTCAGCCTTCTGAGTAGCCAGAATTACAGGCATGAGCTACCACACCCGGCTGATTTATTTATTTATTTATTGTAGAGATGAGGTCTTGCCAAGTTGCCTGGGCGGGTCTCGAACCCGAGGGCTCAGGCAATCCACTCACCTCGGCCTCCCAAAGCACTGGGATTACAGGCTGAGCCACCAAGCCCGGCCAAAATCTCAGATTTTAACAAGTTCACATGTAAACTGAGCTAACAACTAAAGAGATGATAAAAACAGATTTTCTTATTGTCCAATTACTTCTAATACCACCAAAAAATTAATATATTGTCAGAAATTTCCTTATTGGTTCCTTTCAAATGTTCCCGCCATGTTTGGGCCATGCTGCAGGATCTGGGGAGGTGGGGTTATTTGCTCTCCCTTCAGTCAGAGACTCTGCTTTCAGGGCCCACTTAGAATCTTGTTTCATCTCAGAAAGCAGCATTTCCTTGCTCTTCCAGCTATGCTATCAAAGACATGATGACATCACCAACTGCTCCTACAATTTTAAATAATAAGATTGTTGTTGCTTTAACACTCCACTGTGGTAAAACTGCAATGAAACTGGAACACTCATATATTTCAGGTGACATTATCAACTGTTACCATATGATACAAGGGCAATTTAGTTATATGTATCAAATCACAAAAAGTAACATGGTCTTCACTTTTTAGAAGCATGCCTAAAAAAGAGTTGTTATAATGGAAAACCCTTAAGACTTAAAATAATTGAGAAACAATATTTTTTTATAAAGACAAATAGTTGATCAAGTAGGTGAAGTCAACTGCTGTATATGTTAAGTTTCTCATAAAGGCAAGATACAGAAATCACATATACATAATGATTTCAACTAAGTAAAAAAATATGTATTAAAAATGACTGGAAACATAATCATGAGAGTAGTTATAAAAGGGTAATGAGATTTGTTCTCCTTTTTCCAGATTTTATGTAATGTAAATACATTCTATTAAGATTTATTTTTCCAATAACAACATTAATAGTGATACTTAACATTTACATATCATATAACAAAAGCCAGGCATTGTTCTAGTTGCTTTACATAAACGAACTATAATCCTCAACACAACCCTATAAAGTAAGTATAATTACTATCTCTAACCTATAATTGAGGGAATGAGGCTCAGAGAAGTCACATAACTTGCCTAAAATCAAACAAGTCAATACTTCTAGAGCTCAGAATTGAACCAGGCTACCTGGTCCCCAGAATCCTGTTTCCTTACTCAAAGTTACACTCATTTCTCAGAAATAGGCTACATGCAAATTCAAACAAGAATTTTTCCCTATTCATCAATCTAAAAGCGTCACTAATAGTTTCTGTAGAACTCAAGAGACTTAAGTTCTTTTCAAATGTAAATTAAGGGGAGAATATGTGGTGTGACATTCAAAGTGGTATTTAACAAATAGCTAGAACATTTCAGTTGCTTTGTATAGACTCCTTGTAGGTCAGCATACACTACTATTATATTTTATTATTCCCCCCCCCCTTGCTGTCAGTTTCTTGCTCCATTTTCCCATCACCACAAAATGTATATTATGTCTGCAGGACACATTACAATAACTATTTACTCTAAATCTAGGTCATGAATCAGCCTTCATTATGCATATAAGTCATCTAGGGTGGGTGCATCTTGCTAAAATACAGCTGCCGTAGCCCACCCTAAAGGTAGATAGCAAAAGATATGTTAAGAAAGTGGCTCTATTACTTCTTACTTTGTAACATAAAATATTGATCTAGGACATAAAAATACAGCATTTGCTATTTTCCAACAGGACTGCCAGGACATTCCCTGCAACTTTCTGTATCTTATTTTACATGATTGAAGGCCAATTTTGTGCAGGTTACACAGACCCAATCTCAAGAGTCACCTCTTGTGTGTGCCAGTTCAGAGAGTGTGCAAACTGAAAAGTGAAATTTTCCCATCTGCTCTTTATTCAGATTTTTAAAATTAGGCCATTTTTAATTTCTTATCAGAAAGGTGTTATTATAGCCAAACCTGATTTCTTATCCAGTAATGATACCGATCGATATTTTGAATAATTTCTTCCTCCAGTGATGTAGGAGAGTGGAATATGCCACAGGTAGCTGTAAAACAAAAATATTGAAAATGATTACCCTTTCCAATAATTCATTAGTTACACATGATTTGTTGGGATTTGGGGGGCAAAGGAAGCAGGAAGATGAAATTATTCAAGCTATTCCCATAAAGGGATAATCTTGTGAGGTTTCAGGGGAATGTATGATTACAAGACATTTAAAAATTCTTCAACCTGAAGGTACAAAAGAGAAGGCATGGAAAGCAAGAGGGCATGTACCTTGCATCTGAAGGCTGAATCTCAGGCTTCATATTTAAAAAAAATTTCTCTTGCTGTATAAAAAGTTCTTTTCCTTTTCTTTGAACAGTCACTAGAGGAAATCCTTTCTGCAGGGTCCAGGTTTTCATCATTTTCTTTACATCAAGTGTTTGGTTTGTGACCTATGGGGAAAAGAAATTAATTATTTTGCTTAAAGATGAAAATTAGTTTAAAAATTTTTACAGCTTGAATTTGTTTGTACTCGTTCCTCTTCCTACTTCATGTTAACATTAAAAAGAAGCAGGAAGGTTGTATTCTCCTTCCTTCCTCTCTCCTTTCCTTCCTTCCTGTTTTTGAGTTGGGGTCTCATTCTGTCGCCCATGTTAGAGTGTAATGGCAGGATCATGACTCACCACAGGCTTGACTGCCTGGGATCAGGAGATTTGCTTCAGTCTCCCAAGTAGCTGGGACTACAGGTGTGCGTCACCATGCCCCACTCAATTTTAAATTTTTCTGTGGAGGTGAGGTCTCAGGCTGGTCTCAAACCCCTAAGCTCAAGCAATCCTCCTGCCTTGGCCTTCCAAAGTGCTGGGACTATGGGCGTTTACATTTCTAGCCCAGGTAAATGAGCAACTGCTAAAAGGAAAGCATCCTGTAACAGAACTAAGTGGTCACTAAGGGAGTTAAAGAGGTACTACATAGAAAAGTAGGACATATATCAACCAAATAAGAGTTCATTAAGATTAAAAATCTCTATGAAAGTATAAGCATTCTTTCAAGTCACAATATTACTATCTAGAATGTATGACTAATGGCACAGTCTAAAATCAGAAACACTGCTACTCAATCCTGTGAATCACCCAAATCCTAGTTTCTCTTGATGCTCCTACCCTAGACCTCCATAAAAGTTAGTCTTTGAAAATCCAATGTTGTGGGAGGGCCAGGGAGCAGCAGCTGTAGCAGAAGAGTGATACATAAACAGGACAGCTGCCTTAACCTTAAGTCTTTCTAGAAAACAGTAGTACACCCTTTTCATGGTCACAGACCTTCCCAGAAAATACATGAACTTATCTATAAAATCTAGAATCTAGTTTTAGAGGTTCACAGTCCCTTCTAAGGCCCACAGCCCTGAAGACATCTAATATCAATAATTAAGAAGCAATTTTTGAACAATTGTCTCTTTAAAGCAGGTGGGTTGAATTTATGATTCAAATTATTTTTCTAGATTACATATGGATTTGAATTGCAAGCAACAAAGTCATCATGTACCTAAATTGATAATATCATTCTACTATGACAGGTCTTACTGCAATCACCATATGCCTAATGATTTAAATCATACACAAAACGTGGAGCAAATCTTCCCAAATTCATTGTTATATTAAGCTTACATTTCCCATGGCTCTGAACTATTTATTTCTGGACCAGAGGCTTACTCCAAAGCAAAGTGCTCTGAGGCATTACTGAAACGAACAGGCCAGTGCATGGTTTGATGTGGATGCTGAAAAATCTGAGGATACCGTTAAGAACTAGGCTAGAATAGGAAAATACCATGATGCAAAAGTTACAGTCAGTGGGGAAGGCAGAAATATGTTCTAGTATCAAGAGATAAGACAGTGAGTATAAAATAAACAATGTGGCTTTCAATTGAGATGCTACTGTATGATCAGAGGAAAAAAACAATGATTTGGAAGCAACTGTTTATATAAGGCCTGACCCCTCTTCTCCAAGACAGCTCAGAGAGGAGGGAAGGTATGTCTTCTGGGCAAAGGTTTATCAGCTAGAAAACACCAGGATTCAGATACGGCAAGGAAGCAAAAAGACTTTGAAACTGCATGTGATATTTTATACATACATGGTTTTTCTGGGGAAAATCTTTCATCAAACTTTCAAATGTCTGTGATCTTCCAAAGTACTAAGAACCACTAAACTACATCATGGTAACAACCTCAAATACTTATAAGAGTTGTGGAGTCGGCATACACACATGAGGCATGCTGAGTTTCATGCACTATTTTGAAGCATAACTTCTCACTATAATTACACTGCTTGTTAGAATATTTGCAGGCATGACAAAATCCTAACAGCAAAATGATCCAAGGGCAACATGCAGCATTATGATGTGATATATAATCTACTTTCAAGGAATATAGCCACAAAAGACAAGAGATTCATAGAGCAAAGTACAGAATCATGAAAAGAGGCAGAAAAACTAGAAAAGGATAATAGGAAAAGAAAGAATTTAAAAAATCAAATAGAAATACAGTATTGTCCATCAATACAGAGAAGATAAATTTCCTACAAAAATAAAAATGGCTACCAAGGCCACACACTTTTTTTCAACAATTAAGAACAATGCTTCCATTTCTTAAGTTCAGTGCTCCATTCATAAATGTTTATATACCAGGCTCCATCCCTCTCTCTCTTAAACAACTGTTCTTGGTACCATAGACTTATTTACATAAATGATAAAAAATATACATAGAAGAACTTCTTTCTTCTTACTGTAAGAGCTAAATAAATAAGAGTTTACTGTAAGAGCTAATAAATATGTGCCACTTACCTCATTAAAGCTATCCCATAGATCATCACTCTGAATGGATGCATAGCTATGATTATGCAGATAAAGAACAACAGCATGTTGAAATATATCTTCACTAAGGAAGTTTTCAGCATCAGCAAGAGAGAAGCTCCCTATTTTTAAAAAAGGTGAGGAAAAAGGAAGAACATAATAAAACATTATAGGCTAAAGAATTGAGAATCTAAAATTCAAAATATTAACATTCTAAATATAGTCTTTCATTATAGAAAAATTTAGTTACAATATACTGTTATTTGTCTCATATAACTAGATGTGGACTGTGGTCAACTATCTTAAAAGTACTTTCAGGGATTTGAAAAAAAATTAATGGAGTACATTCCCATGTGCACCAATTCTAACAAGCCATTCTGTGAGGTCTATCAGTATACTCACTGTTTCAGCATTAATGTTGAAAAGCTAAGTATTTATAAACATATTTTTAATAGAAAAACATGCTAAATTTTCTGTAGCAACTCCACTTCCATCCCCAATGCTAGTACCAGCTGAATTCACCAGCACGCACTCCTGGAGACAGCTGTTTAGGCAAAAATCTTGATGTAATCCCTGACTCCTCTCTTCTTTTCCACATCCAACCCATCAGCAAATTCTACTGGAACTACAATATAGTTCAAGTTCAACCATAACTCATCACCACCACTTTCAAAATTCTCTGCTAGATAGTACATTAATTTCTAATTTTCATAGATCATGTTGTGAAGTAATCAAGATCTCGCTTCTTCCTACAGAGTCACTTCAAATGTTTGCAGCCAACAAATGTTTTGGGCAGCAAGTATACACTAGTGACTCATAATTAGCCACAACACCATTCAGGTCACACTATATCCATTCATGTATGTGTCGTCATTTCTAATCCTGAAACAACAACCTTCTCAGTGAAGCCTTTCCTGATTCAAAGTAGAAATCATATTTATCTATCTTCAGCAGCAATTTGTATTACTTCCTGTATCTTTTATATATTCATTTATACTACACTGTATGCTAGTTGGGGGAAAAACTGAAAAGTTCAACTCCAATGACTAAAACAATGTTTACAACACAGTAAACACCCAAGTAGGTTTTTTTTTTTTAATGAATTTCACTTTTGATAAAAGTGTAGCCATGTCAAGTCATCAAGATTACCAATACACATAACTAAATGCATTACCTATTACTCTTTCATTTCTATATCATACTTCATGGTGATGACTTGTTCTATAAATGAAAGTGCTCTTTCTTGTTCCCATCTGTCCCCCTTCTCTCCTGCATCATCAACTTTCCCTCTTCCATAATATTCCTATTAACAAGACAAAAACTATGTAACATTCCTAATTTTAAACAATAAAAGACTCCCTACTTTTCCTTAACTTCACACCTTCTCCAGTTATTGTGCTATCTTTTGCTCCCCCTTTGTAGTAAAACTCCTCAAAGAGTTGCCAGCATTTGCCGTTTCATCTGCTCTCTTTCTATTTTCTCTTGAGCATCTTCTAATCATCACTCCACTGGAAGTATTTTTATCAAGGTCACCGGTGAACTTCTTGGTGCCAATCCAATGTGAATTCTTGGGCTCATCTTATCAACCAATTAGTAGCATGTGAGACGACTGATCACCCACTCTTGCTTGAAAGTCTCAGGACACCACTCTTGATTCTTCCCTGCTCATTGACCATCCCTCAGTCTCTTTTGGGGATTCTCCTCATCCTAGCATTTGATCTATGAATCTCTTTTCTTCTATATATAAATTTACTTCCGAGTTGATCTCCTCCATTCTAAGGGTTTTAAATGACTCCCTAATTTATATATCTAACCAGACTTCCCCTCTGAATTCCAGACTCATATCCAAATACCTGCTTGGTATATCCACTTGGCTGTCTAATGCATGTCTCACACTCACTAAGAATGGAACTTTCCCCCCTTTCTTTCCTTAAATCTACTTGTACTCCTACAGCAGTATTCTCCATTTCAGCAAATGGCAACCCTATTTTTCCAGATGTTCAGGCAAAAATCTTGATGTGATCCCTGACTCCTCTCTTCTATTCCACATCCAATCCATCAGCAAATTCTACTGGATCTGTAATATAGTCCAAGTCCAGCCATAACTCATTACCACCACTCTCGTCCAGGTCACTATTCTCTTGCCACCCATCTGTTATAATAGCATTCTCACTAGCCATTCTGACTCCATGTGCTGTTGAAGACTAGAGTGATCTTTTACAAAATGTCATACCTTATCTCTGATCAAATGGCTTTTCATTTTACTTAGAAGAAAATCAAGGTCATTATGTGGCTTATTAGATCCTTGAAGGATTTGGCCCCTTATAATTCCTCTGACTTCATCTACTACTTTCCCCTCTGCTTACTCTACTTCAGGCACACTGGCTCCTTGCTGGTGCTTGAGGATATGCAAAGCGATCTCATATCTCAAGATATGTAGAGGTTCCCAAGATCAGTCCTAGGTATGATGATGTACAAGGAGGATTCACAGGACTCAGCATACAGTCATACTCACCACTATGATTTAGTACGGAGAAAGGATAGAAAGTAAAATCAGCTAAGAAAAAAGGTACATGGGGTGAAGTCCAGAGGAAACCTGACACAAGCTTCCAAGAGTCCTCACCCAGAGGAATCACACAGGATACACTTAATTTCTCCAGCAAGTTGTGATAATGTGTGAAATACTGTCTACCAGGAATGCTCATTAAAGATTCAGTGCCCAGGGTTTTTATTAGGGGCTACTCATGAAGGTACCTTCTGCCTAGCATATGCAAAATTCCAGACTTTTGGAAAGCAGTTGTTCAGCATATACTGTACTGTACAGTGTAGGCACAGTGAGCCACTCTTATCATGGAATGGCGGGAACTCTCTCAAAACCCAAGTTCCCACATGCCACCCAATGGCCAACCTTGCCTGCAGGCCTTTCAAAGGACGGCGGTCTCAGGAATGCTACATTAACTCTTTCCCCCAAACAAGCTCTATGTATGGGTTCTTTCCTCTGTCTATAACATTCTTCTCCCAGAAAACTACATGCCTCTTGCCTTAGATGGTTTTCAAATGTCACCTTACAAGTCTTCCTTGACCATGCTATACTATAAACAGCATTTCCTTTGTCACTCTCATTTCCCTTACTATGCTTTACTTTCATATCAAGTACGTATCACCTAACATGATACCTATTTATTCATTCATGTGTATAGTGTCTGCCTCCACCTTTGATCCCTGAGATGGAATCTTCACAGAAGAGACATAGTCTACCTTGTTCTCTGATGTATCTATCTCTAGCACCTAGAACACTTGATAGATTTGCTAAATAAATGAATACTCATAAAACAAACTGTAACAGAATTAGGCTTGATGATTATGAAGACCAAACAGAATATGTCTGCCAAACCCATTTCCCTACTGGTATTTACTACTTCTTGCACACAATATTAATATGTTATCCGAAAACATATTATTGATATTTTTCTCCAGTATGTGGTATATTTGCCAGATTCCCAATTCTAAAATAAGTAGTTACCATATAACAGGAGTTAAGTATGATGTGAAAACCACATGATCAGAAGACACTGAATTCTGGGTTTAGAGGGTAGGGATCAGAGGGAGGCAGAACTCTGTCACAACAAATTCTGAAATAACTATTCTGTTTAAGTTCTTTATAAGAACAGAATCACAAGTTTAAAATTTTTCTTTATTGACAGGTCCACTATGGGCTTTAAAAATCACAGCAGTAGCTCTAATTGGAATGTATTTAATATAGCCAATTGAACTCCTGTTTTCCTTGTTTGTTAACAGTGCCTATTCTAGAATTCTCCCTGACAATCAGCCTTGAATCTGGAAAATCTTTCTGCCTCCTTCTTTACTGGCCTTACCCTGTGACTAAATACTTTAAGTATACCCCCACCCAGTGTTTTTTATACCCACTGTTTTCTTCCTATCACTCCTCATTCCAAACTTTTACCATTCCATGCCTAGACTTCAACAGCAATTTCCTGACTTTAGGTCTCTCCCCACTTAAATGCATGTCACAGACTGAAACCAATTTCATTTTCCTAAATAGTAACTTTAATCAAGTCACTCCTCTGTTCAAAAGTCTCCTACAGCTTCCCATTTCTTACAGGAAAAGAGGGTTCCTATGGCATTCAGGACCTTCTACATCCAGGCCCCACCCACTTTCTTCCTTTTCCCTACTACACTTGCAGCTTCCACCGCAGTCAAACATTGATTCTAAACAACATTCCCAGCCTGTTACTATTCCAGACTTTTTCTTTGCAGACCTCACTATCCTACTCCTGTCTTACCTTACTCTTCCCATTCCTCTTTACTTATATTTTTATTATTTACCTCATTTAAATTCCCATTTTCCTCCAAAAAAATTTATCTTCATTATACCAGGGAAAAATCCCCAGTGCCATTCACTTAGTAGGTATTTATTACTGCTCCACAAGTAACCACCACCTAAACTTTGAGTTTCTTGATGAACACATAGATCGTTATCTCACACGTTTTATGTATTTTCTTCTCTATTTAGCACAGGAATTTAATGTATTAATCAAACAATCTGATAGCCAAAATAAAATAAGGAGGCAAATAAGCCCTAACATTCATTCCTCTCCCCAACACAAATATGAATGACATTGATATCCCTGTTCTTCCGTTCTCTGGACTATGGTGATACTAATGAGTTTCTAATTTTCTGCTTTTTTTTTTTTTTTTTAACTTCCAAACATAGAGTTTGTATTTTTGATCCTGCAAGCTGATCTTCAGTTCTTAACACCTCTTTCTGCTTATTTGTTTTGGCAATTCTAACTTTGGAATACACCTCAATTCTAGAAACACAGTCAAGGGGTTGCTTAGGACCGTCCCTACACACATTCTACCTGTAGATCTGGAAATTAAACCAACTATAAGAGATGTGCTGCTGTAAGAACTGGAATTCTCGTCATAAAACTTATGAGAGAGATTGAGAAAGAAACAAAACTCACAAAAAAGTTAAGCTCAAGATTTAAATAGAAGCAAATATTTTATAAGTTTGACATGATACCTAAAAAAAAATCTTTAAAGCAATCTAAATCATGTAGCTTGCTCACATAGGAAATTAATTTGAAACCTACTCCAGCTACTTTTTTGTGCACAGCAATACCTTAAAGTAGGAAAGAGAATCAAACATTTCTTCAATTTGCTCTGAAGATTGAACAGATGATGATATTGGATGAGATGAATTCAAAGCATCTTTCTTCATGGTTTTAAATCGAGCATCTAAGAAATCTTCATACTAGCAAAAAATGAAACAACAGAATATCACAAACAGTATCAAAGGCAAAGGTAAGTATAATAATTATTTATATGAATTAGACTAATTATTGTTTAAGGTCATTATGAAAAACAAAAGCTTCACTAAACTTTGGAATATAAGCTTTTGAAAGTGTAGGAAGATTGTGACCTTCATCAATATTCCTTAAATTAAAAAATACAATTATAACCTGGCCACATCAAAATTAGCATTTCCTAAATGACAGCATAAGAGGAACTAAGAATCTATTACTAAAGTAAACAAATGCCAACTCTGAACATTCAAAATGAATTTTCTAAAAAGGATAGTGTATATTTTAAAAATAAACCTGAAGTTTCAAAAAGAGAGAACAAAAAATGGTCCTCATACTGACTTCTCACATATAGACCAATGTTTCTACTAAAATAATACACATTTCCCTTAACTGAGATCCATTTTACATAAAATATAACTCTTAAACAGAAAGAATTCTTTGAGAGCTTAGCAGATAAGCTCTCCTGAAATACAGAAGTTTTTAAACATTCTGGGCACCACCAAGTGGTGAAACTGTATATCCCACTGGTTAATTAAGTAGCATATACAGATTCAGAATACCTTGCTTAGTATTCCAGCAAAAATTAATTCCTCCTAGTGCTTGAATATTTTGAGTGGGGTTCTCACAAAAATTTCAAATTGAAAGTTATAAGAGTACTTCTGTTTTAAAGCAGTCTTAGATCATGTCTCCAAAAAGTTTAATACAAAGTCACAGAATTTTAGAGTTGTAAGGGTATCATTACACTTTCCCACCTATTGCTTGAATTAGTTTGGTAATAGCTGTCATACTATGCCCTAGTGTGTTTGAATATCTCTAAGTATAGGAAATATTTTCAGAGAGTCTGACAACATAGTGACAATATGATTATGCCTCTCTATAATAAAATGGTATTCCAAGTCTTTGGGAAGGGCACAGAGTATGGTTTGTACTTTAAAAAGTAAATGATATATTTATATCTATATCTACATACACATCACTATTAAAAGAATGCACACAGCGATAACAGAGAGACAGAATTGCCACAAAATGTCTTAATTTTATTCTCTGTATACAGGATTAAATGTTCTGTTTTGCAAAAAAGACTTTTCAATTTTATCTAAATTCCTCCAAGCAGAAGGACCACATCTGTTAAAAATAAAATGCAGCAAAGCAATTTAAAATGTTCATCTTAATGACAAAAATGTAAAATAATCAGACATAATTTCATCTTCCAATGAAATACAACAATAAACAAAAGTATAATTGTCATTGTCAAATCTCAAAAGGTATAGATATCAGTAACAAAGGTCAATTTTATTATACCTTTCTGAAACATTTTCATTACTCCAATGCATAGAAAATACTTGACAAATAGGATTTGATGACTTTTCCTCCTAGGATTCATCGTAGGCCAAAGAAACTTTGTACTTACACTGGAGAGTTCTTGGAATATTTTTTCCAAAGAGAAATATTCCATGAAAGTGGCAAATCCTTCATTTAGCCATAGATCATTCCACCACTGCATTGTTACCAGATTACCAAACCACTGTAGGAGAAAACAAACTCTTCACCAACAGGATATTTATATCCCCAGGAACTTTCTAATAATTGACTGAATTATCATATTAATCACCCATAACCAAATTACAATTTCTTAAAAATACACTGGTAAAATACTCAAAACAAACTATATTCAAGGTAATTTAAAACTTACAAAAGTTACATAAATTTATTTTAAAAGTGAAATAAAAATGTTAACATTTTTACCTTGACTGGGAAAACAAGCAAGAAAGACTATTAGCATATTTATTAATTTAACAAGCTAAATACCACGCCATATAGGAAATAAAAACATTTTTTAGCCATCTCATGAAAGCGTGACTGTCCAGATAATAAAACTCTTCTACCTTTTCATATCAAGTTTACAAGATTATTAGATAATTTTCTGTTGTCTCTACAATCATCCATGACAACTAAAAAATAAGTCTCTATGTGACAGATTTTCCATAGTCACAGAGCATGTACATTTTGTTTCTCCTCAGTTGTCCAAACTGAAGACAGTATTTGCATGATTCAAACCAGAATTCAAACAACACTCCTTAAAAAAGTTGGCATATACATAAACAAGTGAAATCAGAAATATTTTTAGATGTTTTCTTCTATGAGGTAGTAAGAAGAACTAAAATAAAAATAATAAGAGAAATAAGAAAAAAATAATAGCAGACTCTCCTGAAAAAATGTATCTCAAAAATCCTTGAAATAAAAAGGTAGCAGGATACGTAATTTAGTCAGTGTGGCCTAAGGCTTCTCTCAACTCACAGCAAAAGGATGGGGTTACTAGGTAAAGCAAAATACTTTTGAGAATTGTAATAGCATATTTTTCTAAGATATTATCTTAAGACCTGTTTCAGAGGAAAATGATTTATACACCCTAAAGAAGAAATAACAGAGAAATGCCTCCCAAGTGGTGATGGGTGGCCCCAGAAACAACAGACCCAGAAGAGTCTCCCAAAGACAACTTATCTACATAGCCAATTTATAAAAATAATTAAGTATATGCTTCATAGGCCAGCTTGCCTTTACTCTTCACAAGGGCTATAGACTGTTTGAGGGAGAGAGTAAACTGACCAGAGTACTCCCTGTTCTTTCATTTCCTGTCACTGTCGTGACATCACCCAAACCATACCCAACACTGATAAGCACCTCCTTAAGAGACAACAGAGACAAGGTGTGGGTGAAGAACAGGGGTGTTATGTACCCATATAATTTTATTTCCTTTTTTGCATGTCCTACAAAGAGTACCCTTGCCCATTTTTCAGGAACCCACCCTCCCCAATTAAAAGAGAGCCCAGTTCTAGCAGGAGATGGAAAAATATACCTAGTCCTGACAATTACAGTGCGAGTTGTCAGAAAAGAGTGCAACTAAGGGAAATGGTTTCTTCCCCACAAGTAATATCGAGTAGCAGGCATTGGTCAAAGGTGAAGCAGCTGTGCATTAGTGAGGGATAAAAAAAGACCTTGAAAAGACGGTGCTCTTCAAGCCCCAGTGCTACTACTTAATGGCTGTGTGACTTTGAGAAAGTCATTATTTCAGTGAAATCTCAGTTTCCGCATCTATAAAATGGGATTATCACCCACCTTAGAGTGGCTGAGAAGTGAGATAACAGATGTGAAAATGCTTTAATCTATGAAGTTCTCTATAAACATTTGATAGCATTTTCATCTGAGAATTAAGTTTGTGTTTAAACAAGCATTTTTTTAATAATAAAAGAAGGTAATCCTGAAAAAAAAAAAGCTGATTAATCAGCATCTAAGTGTATTCTAAAACTCCAGGATATGAAGTAGAACACAGGTATGCAATATGACAGCCTTGTCTGCTAATACCTGATGGGCCAGCTCGTGAGCGATTATTTTAGTCACCAGTTTTCTATCCGCCACTGAAGAAGTATTATTGTCATACAGAAGTGTCTCTTCTCGGAAAGTAAGCAAACCCCAATTTTCCATTGCTCCTGCTTCAAAGTCAGGAATAGCCACCAAATCTAGACATAACAGGGGAGAAGTAATCAAATTTCCCTTCATCCAAGACATTTTCTTGTTAAATCAAAATATGCCATCCAGTAGCTTATACACCCAACAAACAAAATCTTCCTTATTCTAGCTCTGCATGCTCCTTACTACCTATCAGCTGAGGAAGACCTGATCAAACCCATTTAAGTCATTGTCCCTAAACGAACAAAGAGATACCTAATTTCTTCACAATGAATCAATGTCCCAGAAATGAAGGACAAAGTCCTTCTATCTAGGACTAGTTCCATATTGAACAACACTGAACTCCTCTTGCTTTCCTGAGCTCCATTACTCAGTTTTTATTATTTGAATCAGGAATTTCTTGGGAGTTAGAATTAGTTAAACTCTAGACTAAGCCCTAAGCAAATTCCCACTTAGCACCTTTTAACGGCCCCATAAACTTCAAATGTTTTAAACTCCAAATTCAGATACATTCATGGAATATAAATAACCTTATAATTACCATTTTTAAAGCATTAATAATGTATCTTGGTTTTCTTTTAAAATAACTTGGGCAAAATCTCTTTCTTAAAAAATCTGCAAAATAAATCTAGGTTACAATCCTAATGAAAATCAGAGGCATTATTTGACTCTTACCCAATTTCTTAAGTGGGTATTGAATTTCAAAGTAGTTTTGATAAAACTCAAGAAGCTTCACAGTTGTTTCTAAGGCATGGTGAACTTGACCAATCTTTTCTGGTACAGCAAAAATAGAAACCTAAAGGGAAACATTATGTATGAGGTAAGAACATTAAAATTCCATGATATTTAGTTAAGCACTGTCAAGACTAGCATATCTGGAAAATGTACAGAGTTGTCTGAGATCTTTCTGGACAGAAACTCTTGCTTATAGCTCTTTTGTCTCCCAGAGAGTTTAGCAAGTCCCTTCCACACATATAAAATGTTCAAAAATTCACTGATTCCTTTTCTTTTTTAGTTAGCAACATCCAAAATAAACTACTTTGGGCCCCTTTACTGCAATTTATAAACATTTATCCATTTAATTTTATGACACTCTTCTCTTCCTTTCCCATTATGTGCAATTGCCCTTCCTTACTTATGCACTGTAATGCTTGAGAGTTATTTGAAGAACAAAACCAAATTTTCATCCTCTCAGCACCTATCACAGGGCCCGGCATCTGGCAGGCACACAATATTCAGGAGTCACATCTTACAATGGAGTTACATCCACAGTTAAGACATAAGGCAGAAATTGCACATTTGTTGAATTACCCTGAGAAACCCACTGGAGATCAGCACACTCTCCTTTCAGTAAGCACAGCACAGCTAGCTTTATTCCAATGCTTGGGACAGCTTACTTTTTTTCCAGTTGTTAGTTTTTTTTATGGATCATACTGTATTAAATAAAACATACACACTATGAGCGGCCACAGTAATTAAAACCAACAAGGGAACAATGGGTTCACGTTTTCCATTGCCCAATGAATCCAGAGCACATGCTAGGAGGGAAAGCAGATGCAATCACCCCCATTATTTAAATTGCTATTCTCTCTTTCTTTGCTAACTGAATAAATTAAACACATATGACGTG
The DNA here is from genome assembly GCA_027257055.1 of Cephalopachus bancanus. Taxonomy (NCBI): domain Eukaryota; kingdom Metazoa; phylum Chordata; class Mammalia; order Primates; family Tarsiidae; genus Cephalopachus; species Cephalopachus bancanus. The sequence continues at coordinate 4,815,329 of JAPVLO010000024.1, read as the reverse complement.
TCTAACCATAAACATCTTATTTAGTAAGTAACAAAAGGCAAAATTTAAACAACTATGCTCAAAACAATGGATTTTAAGAAACAATATGTATTGTTTTTCAACTTATTAAAAAAATACCTCTATACTCATCTGGGAAAGCAGGATATGGATGAGATACAGCAGAACACAAAATGCAGATCTTAGCAGGTTGGAAATGGAAGCTTGTTGACCAATTCACCATTTACAACAAGCATTCAACAATTCACTATTTACAAAAAGCCCAAATTTTAGCTTCCCATTAAATGATTAAAAACCTGTCAACAATTTCTAAGAGGTCAAATAGATTTCAACTATAACGGTGTTTATGTAAGGTTTCAGTTTATCAACATACACATTAATCACAGAATCATGAAGATAACACAGCATAAAATTAAATGTAAGGAAAAAGATGCCTATGTAAATAAGAAATGTATAGGCTATTTGTATAATGTTAATTTTTAAAAAGCATTTACTACTGGGTAGCATTAAAATAATGAAGATTATTTATATTTACTGATATTCAAGGGGTTTTACAGTATGTTAACATATGGAAAAAGGGAGTGTGTACTCTTTCTATAAGTGTGTGTGTGTGTGTGTGTGTGTGTGTGTGTGTGTGTGTGTACAGACACACATACATGCCAGGTACTGAATATCTTATAAAAAACTTAATCCTTAAGAGGACTAGTATAGGCAATATAGTACTAGAGTTGTAGAAGGTGAGGTTTGGAGAGGCTTAGAGAGCAGTCTACCCAAGGACTCAGAGCTAGTAAGCTGTGTATGAAGAATTTCAACTCACGTAGACTCTAGAATCCACATTTAACTATTTTGCCTCCTAATGCAGTAATAGAAAAAGAAAAAAGAAAAAAAGACACTTGGAACTCTTCTCTCTCAATCTCTCACTCTTTCTACACACACACATGAGAATGAGGCATATATATGGGCAATGAATAGTTCAGTTTGGCTAGATGGAAGAATTCACATTGAAGTCATCAGAAATACAGCTGAATTTATAAGAAAGGCCTTGAATAGCAGAATGATGAGTTTGAATGTAATCCTACAGGTAGTAAGATGCCAACATAGCAGATGAAAAAAAGAATGAGAAAGGAAGGGAGGAAGGAAGAAAGAGAGTAAGAAGGAAGGGAGAAAAGAAAGAAGGAGAAAAAAAGCCAAGACTGCATACATTTGAGGATACAATAAAAAGTGCTGCAGGTTTTGTTCACAAATGAGTGTAATAAGAACTACAACAAAGATGTAACTAAAGTGAAAAATTAGAGAGGGAATGACTGATTTCAGTGGGGGAAAGAAAGAAAAACTTCATGTAGAGGGTTGTATTAGCCTGAGTCTTGAATAAGAAGCAAACCTGACTCTGTAGATGGAGCTTCTTAGGCTTTATCAAGGCTGCAAACTCTGAGTCAAGGGTTAAATGTGTGGTGCAACACTTCAAGTGGAGTTAACCGAATTACTTCAGATTTAAACAAGTCTTAATATTCTTTTTTGAAAATATTTTGGAAAATCTTTGTTTTAAACTAGACATAAAGTCTTTCAATCCAAAGGTGAGGAAACTGTCTTGAGTACTTACTCAATATTGTATGCACCTACTATTAAACACTTAGCTTACTTCTTGAGTTGTGTGCCACCTTTTAATGGGGAGCATAAAGGTATGTGGTGTTACTGCTGATAAACAGCCAGAGAATCCTCATCTCTGAGAGATATGCAGTAAAGACGATACATGTCTTTTTAAAAAATTTCAGTTTTAGACTCAGGGGGTACACATGTGTTTTCATTACATGGATATACTGTATAGTGGTGGGGACTGGGTCACAAGTATGATAATCTTTTCTAATAGGAAAAGTATAACTTTCTGAAGTAGCAAAATGATAAGATTTAAGTAAATTAAGATGAAAATAAAGCTCTTTAGTCTAGAAAGGAAACCCCAAACTGGCAGGATGTGCTCAAAGCATAGATAATATTCCTGGTGGGGATAAAAGATATGAAACCAAAAATTTAAAAATTCAGATTATGTTTCAATCATGAAGAATAACTGTTTTTGGTTAAAAAGATCCTTTCTCAGCTGGGCTCGGTGGCTCAGCCTGTAATCCCACGCCTTTGGGAGGCTGAGGTGAGTGGACTGCCTGAGCTTGCGGGTTCAAGACCCGCCTGGGCAGGCGAGACCTCATCTCTACAGTAAATCAAAAAATCAGCCGGGCATGGTAGCGCGCATCTGTAATTCCGGCTACTCGGAAGGCTGAGGCGGAAGAATCGCCGGAGCCCAGCAGGTCGAGGCTGCGGAGGCCGGGAGCAGCCACTGCACACCAGTCTGGGCGACAGAGTGAGACTCCAACTCAAAAAAAAAAAAAGAGCCTTTCTCCTGTTTATATTATCAGTATTTGAAAATATTAGCTTTATTAGGTCTCTCTGTGAAATTAAAGTATGAAGTCCAGTCAAACAATCATTTATAGATGGTTACTAAAGACAAAGAAAAACAGAGTCTAATAGAATAAATGATCAATTTGCGTAAAATACAGATAAGCTAGACCCTTAAGTAAAACAATCTTACTTATCACCCTAAGATGAAAAAATGTAATCAGATTTACTTTTAAAAAAAGGAGGATTGATCTAATTTTTACAACCTAGAGCTATCCAGTGTGGTTGCAACTAGCCAGTGAATAATACTATTGAACACTTCAAATGTGGCTAGTGAGACTCAGGAACTGAATTTTAAATTTTATTTAATTTTAATTAATTTAAATATAAATAGTCACATAAGGTTAATGACCACTATATTGCATAACACAGTTATAAAAGCTTTAGTATACATATATTATCTTATTAAGTTCTCTTATAAAAGTAAAATTTTAAAAAGGCCAGGTGCAGTGATTCGTGCCTGTAATCCTAGCACTTTGGGAGGAACAGGTGAAAGAACTGCATGAGCCCAGGGGTTTGAGACCAGCTTGGGCAACTTGACAAGACCTCACCTCCACAATAAAACAAAAAATTAGCTGGGCATGGTGGCATGTGCCTGTAGTTCCAGCTACTTGGAAGGCTGAGGCAGAAGGATCCCCTCAGCCCAGCAGGTTGAGGCTGTGGTGGCCATGATTGTGTCACTGTACTCCAGCCTGGTCAACAGGGTGAGACTCTGACTCAAAAAAAAAAAAGTAAAATGAAAAGAAATTTGAAAATTACTGGCTCTCAAGTATTAAATTATTTACAGTAAATAACAGTTCATTAAAAAGTATTGTTTCTGGTATAAACTGTCAGAGTGTTATCTAAAAGCTTGTTTTCTTCATTCAGCAACTACCAGGAATCATTAAAGCAAGACTTCCTCTAACCTCTTGTGAAACAGGCTTGACGACAATGACCACATCCACATACCAGGGTTCCATTTACGTCCTGGCTCAGGTTCTTCATCTCCCCCACGATGAAAGCAACCAGGTAAGTGCTCATCCTCACACTTTCCAAAAACTCGTCCTGAACAAGTCCATCTTCCTGAGGGACTGATGACTTCTACAAGTAAAAAGGAAAAGGTGACAATTCTGTAACTATAGGAATAAATGATAATGACAAATAAACTAAGAAATTGCAAATTCAAATAGGAAATAAGTAGTCAAGATGCTGATGTGTTTTAATCTCACATGACAAACTTCTGAAGAAAGCAGAGTCCTTAGTGTCAGTCTGTTCTACCAACCTTTATCATGAGGACATATAAAATATAGTGAAAATCCTTAAGGAGTTTTTAGTCCCAAAGATTACTTTGAATAAATGTAAGTTAGAGATAGTAACAGCATTTCTGTTTCTTCTCTTTAAAACGCTACCAAAATCCAAATCCTTATGACCTGGGAGTGTTCTACTCTACTGCCACAAATAAAACCACAGAAGAAGGAGCTAAAGCTGGGATAGTCCTCTAAGCAATCTGAAAAGGTTTCATGGAGCGCCATGTTGAGGATTTCCAAACAGGCTTAGAGGGATCCAAGGCAGGAAGTCAGTAGAAAAGTCTGTAGCAGACACAAGGTGAGGGAATGAAGATAACCTTGTAGGACCTTCCAAACACAAATTAAGATATGTTTTGGGATCTTAGGCAAGTAGGCATTCACTTTGCTTAAAGATGAAGAAGAGTACGGCTCAGAGTAGAGCTGATGGAGTGCAGTCCTATTTGAGAACGAACCATGCTCTCCGCTGCCTACAGGGGGTGGCTTCATAGCCTGCTGGGTAAGGCTCCTGTTCTCTCCTAGCCATATAGGTTCCAGGAGGTTCCTAACAGGCTACAAAGTCCCTCATGTGTCTGTGACAAAAAGTGTGTGTGTGTGTGTGGGGGGGTGTTCTGTTTAGCATAAAAATGATCTTTGGTTTCATTCTTACTGCCTCCCACGCAGAGCTAACACCCAAGACAGAGGCTTTGGCACCTCTTGTCAATCTCCAAATTACAATATTGATTTTTCATTTACTAATAAAACACCAAGAACCATCATGATTCAACACTAATTAAATAACACTGTTTAGAATAGCAAACTCACCCTGGCTCAGAAAATATTAGTCTCATCTTGTACTAGTATAGTATTAATATTTACACAATCTTAGTACACAGCATACACTTCCCATTTCCTACCCACATGCCAAGCCCAGCAGGCCTTTCTCTTTCCTCAAGTGCTCCTCAGGCTGACTTTCCAAATGACCCTGACAAACATTTAATTTTTACTTAAGTATTTTAAGAAAGAATATTAATGTATATTATTTTAACCATTCTCAACAATAGCCTGGCAAAGAGGAATCCAAGTGTTCTTAAAGACAGAGACCCACTCAAAGATTTTACATTCAGTAACAGAAAAGTACCTTAGGCATATTTGACAAAGCAGTGTATTGTTCATCCCTTACAATCCTGATGATAAATGTGGCTTTAAATGCTGGTTCATCAAAACAAGGAAAAGCAGATCTTGCTGCCAGGGGTTCAAATTGAGTTGCTGCAAAGTACCTAAAACAAACGCAAATTCAATCCAATAGTTATTGAGCACCTATAATACAGGGCACCCTCCCAAGTACTAGAGATACTAAGATAAATATGGTACAATCCCAGCCACTAAAGCACTCACAGTCAACTGGGAAAGGCAATGGTTTATGCAATGAACAGAAACTTATTTCAGGCTACAAATCCTGTCCTAACATGAAACAAAGCAGGGGGAACACAGAGTAGGAAACAAATTCTGACTAGAGATTAGAGATACTCTAAGGAAATTGGCATAAAATCTAAAGAGGGGCTTAAAAGATGAGTATTTTAAAAAAGGTAGAGAAGGCAAGAGAGTGTACTCTGGGAAGAATAGGGAGCACCAAGAAGGAGAGCAGGGCATGTCCAGGGACTGGGGTGGCTGTCCAGTGTGAATGGAGACAAAGACAAAGGGGAGGCTGCTGCTGACCATGGAGGACTTTCAAAGGTTTCCAATGGAAGATCTGTAAGAAGGGAGGTCACTGATCACCACTGATCATCTGTACAGACTCTGGTTTTATCATACAACAAATTCATAACTGCATTCTCATGAAGTCAGAAAAAATTAGGTATCTTATAGTATTCTGGTTTCTTTTACTCTCCTCAGAGATGACCCTCCTATAACACAGCAGTTGAGAATATAACACACAGCAAAGTTATCAATTACAGGCTGGGGAAAAGCAGTGAAAGAAATGGGGAAAACGCAGATTTTCAATGTAGTAGAGGAAAAAAGCAGACCTGCCACTTGGGAGATCATGGCCATAGAGCAATCAGGGCAAGTACAGCCCTGCTGTGCATATAATATGCCAGTCAAAATGGCCTATGGTCATTTTGGATGTGGTAGCCTCTCTTGCTTAGGGCTTAGTTTCCACTGTTAGAAGACAAGTAGAAAAGAGAGTGTATGAGATTTGGAGTTAGAAGACATAAACTCTACAATTTGCCAGCCTTTTGACTTGGGGCAAATCAATGACCCACATTTCAATTTTCTTATTTGTCAAATTAGGATTGAGATAGAATCCCCTGCCAAACACCCAGGGCTTTTGCTACAATCAAATAAGACTACTCATAATTTTTAAAATAGTTGTATACTCTAGGCCCTAAATAGATGTTTATTACAAATGTGAGACAACTGAAACTCTTCTTCTGCACTTAAAATTATTGTACATTTTTTTCTGATAATGATGTGCCCAAATAACTGTTACTACTGCAAGAAGGGTAGCAATCAACATACGTCAAACAACTTAAACATATTATGTTCCTAACATTTCATTTCTTCATCCTGCCCCCAATATTCTTACCTAGTTAACAGAAGATTTGAAAGAAGGGTCCCACAAGGGACCAGGGGATAAAGTTGATCATATCCCTACTATTCATACAAAAGAGAACCATTATTTTTGGATAAAAATTAGATCTTAACATTCTAAGACAAATCAAACCTTAAATTATTGTTAAAAAGAGATCCAATAATAGCTGTCTCAGAAGGTTGCTGCTTGATGACACTTAAAATCTGTCCTATCTATGACGAAGCTTGTACTTTCATTGGTGACTATATTTTCTTTCAGAAATACTGTTACAATTCCAGTATATCCTCAAGTAGTGCTCAAGACAATTACAAGTTAGCTCAGTTAGGTAAGAGAATGCTAAGCACTGTGAATAACGCTATACAAAGAAAAAGGTATGAACTAAGGAGGCAGCACACCATGGTGGTGAAGAATGTGGCCACTACAGTTAAAGTGACCTTGGGTTTGAGTTCTCCCTCTGCTATCAGCTAGACATGAGATGTTGGATGGGTTACTTTATGTCCCTCTGCTTCCTCAGCTGTAAAAGAAATATAATAAAAGACTAAGCATATAAGATGCGTGGAGCAGTTTCTAGCCCTTCATTTCCCAGTAAATATTGAGTACTATCATCATCAGAGTTTAGGAAAGTTCAACATGGCAAATGAGAGATGAGAGAAGAAAAAACAAGTACTAGATCAAAAAAGGTCTTGAAATAAATCCTGTTAGAAACAAGGAACTGCTGAAATACGCTTCCATCCTAAATTTGTTTTCTAGTTATTTTAGTATCAGTTTGTTATCTAGAACCTTAAGTCTATCATCAACAACTTCTAGTCTTAACTCCAAGGTTACTGTCTCCACACCTTAGATCACATAGGTAAAGTTCCCTTCCCACAAGTATTGTCTATGCAAGATGTGTGACATTTACATGCACTCAAATTTTCCAATGGACAAGGAATATATCCCTTAATAACTTTATCTAATAGTACAAGTATTTATTCTAATTATACCTCAGAGGGGAAAAAGTATTAAAACTTCTCTAATACAACTAAGCAAAACTAAAAGAAAAAGACAAAAAATTGTTTGAATTATAGTTTTCAGACATCTGAAAAGGTATAAATACTCATCTAAACTTTTACTTTGCATCAAGATATACAATCATACGGGGCATTTATTTTATTGAAATAGATAAATCAACAGACTTATATTTTGTTTCTGATAGCAAAGTTTCCCATACTAATTTATTCAATAGATTTTAAAATACTATGTTTAATGCTCTAGTTCATAATTTTTAAGGAACTATATTCCATTTTTCTGGCATTTTCCACAATACAATCCAGCCCATGGCAAAAGCCAACAAGTGGCCATACCAAAAATCACCTTAGTATACTATGCAACATTTTTAATCCTCCCATCATACAATAACAGGTCCAAGGATTCCAGGGGCAATAATCTAGTTAGTAGAGATGGCTAGGGGACTTGCATTGAAGGTATGCTTTCATACACTGTTTTTACGTATATCCTATACTTCTTAAGGATGATGGAGAATATAGAGGGAGGGCTATAGCCAAGAACCCTCAAGCTGCCATTGCAATTATAAATTCATGTTTAATGCCAGATCTTATGCAAGAATTGAACGTAGAGCCAACATGCCATTTATTTTAGAAGTATTACATAAAAGGAAAAAATATGTAAGTTACTTATCTAAATAGAACCACAGATCTTGCTTTGTCTCGTATCCCATTTCAAATGGATTAAAAAGTTTCCTTAAGATAGATTTAAAATATTCATTTCTAAATATTTCTCTTAATACATCAACATACACTAGCCACCTGGCCAGCATCAGTAATTCACGTACAGCTTTACACGTACAGCTCATACAGTAGTATGAGAGAATGTTCCAACTGCATAAAGCAGATATAACAAGGACTCTGTGTATATAAAAGAGGAGACAATAGTGCTACTTAAGAATAACCTGTATGCAGTGTACACTGTATCTCCCCAGAAATTCAAACTACATGCTAGGAATACTGTGACTAAAGTATAAAACATATGGTCTAAGTAGGGAAATAATTTTGTTTCACTCCACCATTTTTTTTCTGAGCCTAAAAAAGTCTCTCCTATTGTTTTTTTTAAAAAAAATCCCATCAGAAATCTAAAGTAGTCAGAGTTGTATTAAAAAAAAAACTAGTAATGATTAAGGATACCAAAAATGATCAATATAAGCATACCACACTTCTTCACGCCCTCTTCCTCTATCTCACTAAGCACCTCCTAAAGTGCTGCACATTAGGAAAATAGGTCTTAAAGAATAATTCATACTCTTCTTTCCTCTGCTTCCCACAGAGACTTCATGAGATGATGGAAAACTAGGTTCATCCTATAAAATATGACAAGATCAAGAAACTGAAGTTTATATAATTTTCATCCATTCCCTTCCACCAGCACATCCCCACCTCACTCCATGACATATGCTCAAGGCTTTGACTAAGAGAAATAGCATATTCTTCCAAATCACCATTCTACTATTTTATATAACTTCTTAAATTTTAAAAAAATTACAGTTAATGTCTGTGATGTGAGTAAAGGGATCTACACTGCAGAAGATACCATAGAACCAGAATCATTGAAGTGGGCTACATACTTTTTCTCAGTACTTCCATCTGTGTAGGTGATGCCATAAAACCCATAGTAAGAACTGGATATATTTGCCGAATACTCTATCTTCAGGGTATAATTGTGCCCTGCCAGAAGGACTTCAGGGGCAACAATGGCAATTTGTTCATGAAATGGATATTCCAAGATATCAACTTGTTTTTCTTGGCTTGAAACTGCTGACATAAAGGTCACTCTTGAAATATTATGGCCTGTGCTATGAAGAATGATATTCCACGTGGCCTGAAGAGCCTGAAATGAAATTGTCACAGAACCCCTGAAAGTCATCGAGGTTAGGTTTGGGTGCAGGTTAAGTTCATAGCGCAGTGGGATAATGGCAGTGGGAAGCCTGATCTGTGCCCACGGAAACAACTTCCCATTTGTCGCAAGTGGCTGAATTAGTCCCATTGACTGGTTTTTTTTATGGCAGCCTTCTTTGGTAAAGGTACATCTGGGCAGTAGGTAAATCACCATGATTACAGAAATAGCAACCACAATGACAAAAGCACAGACCACCATGGTCCTTGTGGAGGGTACTGAACATGCCCCATCTGGGCTCTGCCGGTAGCCAGTTGCACTGTTCCGAAGGCCTGAGCTTCTGTTCATGAAGGACATGCCCAGCAGCTTTGCAGATGACTCATAATCCTCTTCGTCCTCGTCCATCTCGTGCTCACCAAGACCCCGTACCAGCAGTCGGGAACCCCGGGGCTCATACTCCACCTCATCAGGCTCTAGAGGATGTAAACAAGGCTCTTTGGCTAAATCCACCACATCTGGTTCTTCCTCAAACATGCTGTTTTCAATCATATTCCTGGGGAGCTGAAGCCGATCTAAAGAACCAAAACACAAGGACAAGGCACAGAGTTAAAAAAAAAAAATCATAATAACACATCTTCTAGCTAGGTCACATTTAAACTAAGGTTTAAAAAAAAAATTAAATCACTAAGATTTATTTCTATTTTAGAGCTACTGAATTAAACAAGATGCTTATGTCATTCTTGAGGCATCCATTTATCAATAATAAATAAAAGTATACCACAATGATGACACAAGAAAACCAAAACAGGCAAGTGTTAAAAAAAAAAAAAAAAGACAAGCGAGATTACATACTGACTTCCTTAACATACTCTTGCTCAAAACCTGGGACCCTGCGCTGAGCTTGAGAGAGGCCTGCATTGGCCTGCCTTGAATATGTCAGTCTCTACAGGATGAGGAATCAATAGGATCAAAGAGATGTGCCCACCTGCCACCCATGCCCCTTCTATGGTCTGGGCACAAGGATCTCAGAATTACTGCCTAACAGACCTCAAACCTGCCTCATTTGTGGGTCTCTCCTCTCTAGGGAGAAGTTCCGTTCTCCCTAGGGCGTACCATCAACTGGTATGCCTATTTCTAGGATTGAGTGGTGGCTATGTAACAGGATGGGTTATTGTTTCTCCCAGGAAAGGGATGTTTCTATTTCATAGCAAAAGGGAAGCAACAAAGCATACAGAAAATTTCCATAAGTAAGAAACAATAAAAATAATAAGACCAAAAAACTATGAAAGTCAGATAAAGCTATAACTAAACCCATTTTTCCACACTTCCATAGCTTTCAGAGATACAACATATTCCTATCTATAACCCACACTACACGCCATGAGTGTTAATGGACCTTGGTGAAGTAGTGGTGGGAGCTTTTACAAACTACAGTGAACCACACCTCCTGACTTAACAACCACCACTGAGAAAAAAGGCTCAAAAGGTAGAAGGGTAGATTATCTAATCTCATATATATCAATAATGCCTAGGATTAGGCTCTTCAATGTTCTTTATTGAAAATTCATAGAATTTTAGTTTTTCAATAATCTCAAAAGTTATCAAAAGGAAAACTCCATTATCTTTTCCCTACAAGGCACTTTTTTTTGTTTGTTTGATTTAGGGTCTCACTCTGTCCTCCAGGCTCTGGAGTACAATGGCACCATCACAGTTCACTGCAGCCTTGACCTACTGGGCTCAGGTAATCCTTCTGCCGCAGGCTTCCAAGTACCTGGGACTACAGGTATGCACCACCACACCCAGTTTTTTTATTTTTTGTAGAGTTGAGGTCTTATTTGTTGCCCAGGCTGATCTTAAATTCCTGAGCCCAAGCAATTCTCCTGCCTCAGCCTCCCGAAGTGTGGGGATTACAGACATGATTACACTTGGCCTGTACATACCATTTCTAAGCCTTATACCAATTCTTTAAAATGGCAAGTATTCTAACTATTTCAGACATGACAAAACAGAAAAACAAATGAACTGATTAATCTTCATAAGTCACACAGCTATTTAGTCACAAAACAAAAACTGGAGTCCAGGTCTAAAAATCTGATTCCAAATTTTAGGGCCTTTCATTATTATATTGCATCTCCCTACACAAACTAATCCAATAGAAGATGAGAGCCTGTACTAAATTGCGTATTCTACATTTGGCAAAGAGGTTGCTAAGAGTACTATCTCACCATTAGCAGAGCAGAGTTTACATAAAACTACTTAATATCTAGCGTAACAGAAATGCTACGCTAAACAGTGGCAATACATAATACATAAAATGAAGTATTGATAAATATTAGGGCAAAATTGCCAGTTTTGCTAATGGAAGTGCTGCCGGTGGCCCAGCAAACTTTGCATCCCTCTGCAGCTAGTTGGAAAAGAAGACTCTTGAGTCCACTCCCTAAGTATGAATTTTACCAAAGCCTCAGGTGATTTACTTGCACATAAGTTTGAGAAGCACTGTCCAAAGCGTCCTCCAGGGTCAGATCCCAGCCAGCATTACCAATGATATTCCTGGGTGTGCTTGGGCCACCCCGCAACCACTCACTCTTTCGCGCACAGGCCAGGCTGCTATTCCCTGCTATCTTCCAAGTGTGTTTTTTCCTCTGTTCCCTCTTCCCAAATGTCATCATTTCTGCTTCCTATCCCCGTCTACCTGGGGAACACCTGTTTTTCTAAATTCAGCTTAACTTGCCACAACATAAATTAAGAAAAGTTATCTTCTTTTTGTTTTCCCTTTTTCTCTTTCACTTTAAAAAAAAATTTTTCTTTTGCTTTCCCATCACTCATTTCTGCTTTGGGGAGCATACAGATCACAATGAGGCTGCCTTTTCCTGCCTCTTCTTCAGCCTGGACTTTGTACAAGTTCTTTGAATAAAACTCTTAAACGTTTCTTAGGTGTGAGTTTAGCAAGATGCCATCTATCCATCTCCTGTGAAAGGTCCAGAAATGGAAGAAGGGATATAACATCCTGCTTTGGGGAATTTAATCTCCTAAGTTTCCGACAGTGCCACAACTTCTTGTGACAAAGTTTGTTTTGTTTTGATAGTTAATTGTGTTTTGGGGTCATGCACTTCATTAACAGAGCAAATGTTGTACTCAAAATTGCTTTTGAATTTCTTTTGAAATCTTCATGGTTAGAAATTTTCTGTGGTAGGTTTTTACTACCTGGCACTGTGCTGTAGATTAGTTGCTTAATTTTTTTTAATTTTATTTTAAAATGTCTAAAAGGCCTTTGCTGACTTCTCCCCCCTCCTATGGGAAGGAAGACTATGCTGTCTCAGGCATTGCTCCTTGTGTTTTGTTCTTTATCAAATCCAATGTAGACAGCAATGGGTTCTGGGCAGTGTAGTTTTATTTAATAAATTTCTGAATGAACTAACTCTGGTTGGAATCTCAGCCTAACATTTAGAGCACTCCCATCCCCAAATCCCACCTCCTTAGAACTTTGTTGTTGTGTGCCATTTAAAGCCAAGGAGTATTCTACAGTTTCACCATTTAGCATCTCCCATTTGCACATTAATTTCAAATCTTCTGACAAGGGCTTAGTCAGATGCCTGCGGGAATGCAAATAAATTACTGTTATTATTTAACACCCAATCAGAACAATAGCTATGCAGAATTTTAATATTTAAGAAATGGCACACAGCAACACAACATCTGCTATATTTTACTATACATTAGACATACACTTTTTTTGGTGTGTACAATCATATAAAGTTAAATATATCAAATAAGGGGAAATAACTTGTATTACAGGTAGCTCATGAATCACATTTCAAGCCTATTTAAGAAAATATTGGTTTGATTCTTAAGTCAGTACACTTTGATTTTAACATTAAACTGTAATATACCACATGATTACCCCTTGCTCTAATGGGATTTATTCCTACTGAAAGAAGGGATCCTCAAGAAACAGAGAATTTTCTAGAACCTCTTAAATACACATGTATAAGTTATCTATAAGCCAAAGCAAAAAGCAAATGTTTCAGATTTCAATAACACAGGCCCATGTGGTTATAATCTAAGAGAACTGAAGACACTTTTCATCAGATGCTGTGAACCAGTGCTGCTCGATGTTCTTTGTGGACCAATGCCAATCTCCAAACTGTTTGCTACCCATCTGTGACAGGATATACACAGAAAATTAGTATTCAAAAACTTTTGTAACAATTTGACAGAGTAATTTTATGTCTGCTGAATTTAATAATGCTTAAAATGGAGCTTATGTTTTGCATGTCTTTTTTCATTTCATTTTTCTAATGATTAATTTTTTATATGCTACAAAGTGTATGCAACAGATTAAAAATTTTAAAACAGGCTGGGCACAGTGGCTCATGCTGTAATCCCAGCACTTTGGGAGGCCAAGACAGGAGGATTGCTTGAATCCAGGAGTTCAAGACCAGTCTAGACAACATAGTGGGTGGGACCTTGTCTACACACACACACACACACACACACACACACACACACACACACACACACACAAACCCCAAAAATTAGCCAGGCATGGTGGCACATGACTGTAGTTCCAGCTACTCAGGAAACTGAGGTGGAAGGATTGCTTGAGTCCAGGAGGTTGAGGCTGTGGTGAGCTGTGATCATGCCACTGCACTCTAGCCCAAGTAAGACCCTGACTTAAAAGAGAGAGAGAGAGAGAATATGTGAACAGATCTCAGCAGAGTAATTGAGACTATAAAGAAGAACCAAATAAGATGGAGGGAAAGGAAATTCTGACTGAAGGTTCAATAACTAAAATGAAAAAGTCACTAAATGAACATAATAACAGATCAGTGAGAGTAAAACAAACAGCCCATAAACTTGACAGCTCATTAGAAATTACCAATTTGAGGCACAAAGAAACAAAGGCCTGAAGAAAAATGAACACGCATCAGAAACCTATGGGACAATATCAGATAGCCTAACATGTATGTAATAAGAGCCACAGAAGAAGAATGTGAAAGTGAGGCATAAAAACAATTTGAGGAAATAATAGTTAAAATTTTATTAAGTTTGAAGAAAAACACCATTTATCAGATTCAAAATGTTCAGTAAACCCCAAAGAGGATAAATATAAAAAATAATAATAATCAAACGTAAGGCACATTATGGTCAAATTGCGTGAAACCAAAGATAAAGAGAAAATCTTTTAAAGAGTATGGGAACAACATGTTACATACAGAAGAACAATAATACAAAGAACACTAACTTCTCATCACAACAATGTGGGCCAAAAGATGATAGAACATTTTTAAGGGGCTGGGGGAAAAAAAGTCAACTCAGAATTCCATATCCAGTGAAAATATTCTTCAAAAGCAAAGGTAAAATAAATATATTTTCAGATAAATTAAAGTTGACAGAATTCATTTCAAGCAGATGTACACTACAAGACATTATAAAGGAGATTCTTCAGAATGAAGGGAAATGATACCAGATGGAAACTCAGATGTTAACGAAGGAAAAAAGAATGCTGGAAACAATACATAAGTGTTAAAAATAAAAGTATATATTCTTTATTCTTCTAATTTCCTTAAAAGACTAGCTTTAAAAACTATATGCTTAAACCCAAAAATAACATTGTGAGGGGTTTATAACATACATAAAAATAAAAAATAGAACAAGAGCACAAAGAACACAGAAGTCGAGAAATGAAAATGGAAAGTGTCAAGTGAGAGGTATAAAGTAGAAAGTAAGAAGGGTCATGTGTAAAATGTAAGTAGTATACATTTTACACATGTCAATTAGGTTAAGTTAGTTGATAGCATAGTTCAGATAGTCTATGACCTTACTTATTTGTTGTCTACTTGTTCTATCAATAATGAAGAGAAAGGCAGAATCTCCAGCTGTGGTTGTAGATTTATCTATTTCTCTATTGAGTGATTTTCTTAAGTTAAGGATATATATTTTTAGCCCTAGAGAAAAGATACCAAAAAAAATTTTTTTTAAAGATGGATAGTTAAGAATCCAACAGAGAAAATAACATGAAATACTAAAAATTCCCAGTTAACCTCCAAAAAGTAAGAAATAGAGAAACAAAAACAAAAGAGGCAAATGAGATCATGGTCAAATGGCAGACTTAAATCTAGTCATGCATTAATTGTAAATGGATGAAACATTTTGGCTAAATAACAGAGACTGTCACACCAGGGGTGGAGGGGAGATCAAGAACCAGCTATATAGTGTCAATAAGAGACACATTTTACATGTAAAGCCACAATAGGTTAAGAAAGTAGAAGTAAATTTTACAATGATAAAAGGAGAAATTCAGCAGGATAAGGTACCAATCTTAAATATGTACATACCTAATAATAGAGTTTCAAAATTCATAAAACAGAAAATCACAAAACTCAATAAAGAAATAGAAAAATTCACTGCCACAGCTGGAGACTTCACCTTTCTCTTCATTACTGATAGACAACAAATAAGTAAGGTTTAGTAGATCTGAACTATACTATCAACTAATTTAACCTAGTTGACATTTTATAGAACATTAAACCAAACAACTGCAGAATTCATATGAAACATTCACCAAGATGGAATAAAATTAAAAAGTTACAATCAATTTTAAAAGATTGAAATAGTCTTTCTAGAGACTTTGTTCTCCAAACACAATGGAAACAATTAAAAAATTAATTAGTAAATCAGGCAGACAATCCCTAAAGATTTGGAAAATAAAAACAGAATTCTAAATAATCCATGGGTCAAAGAAGAAATCAAAAGGAATTTAGAAAACATTTAAAATAAATAATAAAAATATAATATATCAAAACTTGAGATAAATTTATTGCTTTAAATGCCTATATTAGAAATAAAATCAATAATGTAAAAGTTTCTACCCTAAGAAAAGAGAAAAGATTTGTAAATTAAACCCAAGTAGAAGAAATAATAAAGAACAGAGCAGATATCAATGAAACAGACAACAGATTAAACAACAGAAAATTACACCAAAAAAAAAAAAAATGCTGCTGGAGGACAGGAAAATCATGTTTGGGGCTCTAATTCATATTTTCCTAGAAATTGGTCTAAAAATCCACAAAATCAAGTCCTGGTGGGTCTCCAACACCAATATTTCACTTCTTTGCAAAAGTCTAGTTAGGTAACTACGGGGACAACCAGAACTGGGTCATGGGCTAGAGACAGAGATCCTCTTTGACAAGCCCAGCCGTCTGACATCTGTCCATCTTTCAAGAATATCTGGCAAACCCAAATCATATAGTCAGTGATAATGTTAGTTATGCCCAAATTTAGAAAACACACATGTTTCCCACCTCCTCTCAAGTAAAAATTTAGGGAAATTTTCTCTGTACATCCAAGTACCTAAAAGGAATTAAAGAGCTACCATCTAAAGGAACCACGGTCTCATCAAAAGTAAAAAAGCATTTTTGGGCGGTGCACACCTGTAATCCCAGCACCTTGGGAAGCTGACACAAGAGGATCACTTGAAGCCAAGAGTATGAAACATCTTGGGCAACATAGTAAGGCTTCATCCTTCCCCAACTCCCGCCACACACAGGCATTCTTAAGCATAAAACTACTTAACATCCACTTCTGTATTTGGATGGTTGCACTTTTTATTAAAAAGAAAAACATTTTAATTTTAAGTGTCCATTTAAAATTTTACCTGAGTATTTCTGAATATGAAAAAGAGGCCTTATTTCTAAGCGTCTGACTTAAAAGTCTTACTTTATTTAAGGCAATTACAAGTCTGAGGCTCATTCTGAAGAAATACAACCTTCCAGCAGTAGTTCAGGTTACAGCTATGTGCAACAAATCTCCACAGTGAGTACCTTTGTTCTGAACCTCTGAGATGCAATAGCCAAACCTATATATAAACTAACTAAATTAGTCCTTGGTTTTCAGCCATGCTTCCACATGTCCATAAGGCACACACAAGCATGCACAATGCCTCTCTGCCTATGAACAGTATGTGAGACCACACACATGATAAAAACATCTTGGTTTCTCTTAGCCTGCATGGCTGCTGTAGCCACTTCCCTTCATATCCTTATCTACATTCTCTTCACTGTCCTGGACCCATAGGCTTCTCTTTTCTCTCTCTTTACTGATGACACTAGTCCAGTGTAATCTTTTCACATCCCTAGTTTCTTTCCCCCCTAAACATCAATCCAAATGAGAGTAGAACAATGTCTTACTCTGACCCATTCCCTTCCTCTCCCCGAAATAGTACACCATAAATATTAAGATGCACTATTCCCTTAGGATAAAAAGGTTAAAACAACTCCAATAAAGAAATGTTTAAATGGGCCCTGAAAAAAGTAACCCAGTAAAATGTACACAGATATTATTATATTCACTATTTCCCCCATTGGACAATTAAAGAAAAGCAACGTGATTTATTGTAAACTTAATATTATCTAGTCATCCTCCCAACTCAGAGGATTACCCAGCACAGGCTTGCTTCTTGGTAGCCACCATACATAGAGTTTTGTTTATAATTAGACTGTGCAGTGTTAATTATGCTGGTTGCCCTGCCAATGTTCTACAGAGGCTACAGGGAGAGATCAAAACAATCATTCCAGGATTCTGAGTCACCTCACTCTCTCCACACTACATACCAGTGGCAGCCTCTCAAACCTGGAAGAAGGAAATGGTACACACTACTTGCCTATATAGCCTTTCACATTTAGGAGGAAATACTGTGTTCCAAAACCTGCTCCATATCCACTTTTCTAGAATAATGGATACATTTTAATCCAGGAAATGTCTTTTTATTACAGAACTATAGTTTGAAGGAAAGAAGGTTTAGAAAAATCTCCAGGATTGGTGTATTCTGTAGAGAAGATAATTTCTGTATAAGTAAACTGCAAAATTTTGCTTCTTCATACATGAATAATTCTTCAATGGAGAAGTTCTCATTCATTGTTGTATTCCTGGTTCCTAGCAGGGGAGAAATCTGCAATAAATGTTTCAACGAAGCAATATAATAATCTAACACATTAAAATGAAATATTAATTAATGAAAATTACCTTCATGTCCATGCATAAACTCTTCAATAGCTGCACCCAGGTTTACTGAAGGTTTATAAGAATTCTTATGCGAGATATAAAGTTAACAAGGTCCTCCTAACACCTGCTGCAGGACTGGCTCTTAAATCAGCAGGGCTTAGTTGTACTTCAGTGATTCTGGGTTCTGAATACTGGGTTTCATTTCTACTAGACACTAACTCTTAAGATTACTTGCTGCATTTCCTTTTCTGTTCTCAAACCTGGTATATAATTTAAATCAATTATGGTTTAGGAGGTATAAAATATAGTGAAGGAAAGCCTGGGGATTCTAGTCCTGGCTCTATCACTTAGTGTATGTTGAAACTTCAGTAAAATGAGGTTAATAAATGCTCTGTCTACTTAGATTATCAGAGGGGTCAAATAATGGCAAGTGGGTCACAATACTTTGCAAGTGATGAAGTGCTATACTAATAAAAACTTCAATACTGTTATATTAAATAACTAGGATAGGAGCTTCAGAATCATAGGCAAATAAACATATTCTTTACTTTTCAGTCAAGCATAGTAGTATTTCTCTCAGCGATTCATTACTATAATTTCCTCTCTCACCCCTGTGACTATAAAAAATGTTTAAAAGATATTGACGGTACAGATCAGTATATACATTTATTAAATATGAAGAATCCAGAAACCTCATTTTGCCTTCCGTCCCATAAATACCAAATAATGAAGATAAGTAACAACTCTGGCCTCTTGGTGTCTTTTAGCATCAGCAATCTTCATACAAAGCCTCAGGCATTATGGAACTTTACATATTATTATCTGTTTCATAGAGAATTTGATACACAGGTTTTACATTTTAAGACATCTGATTTCCAAGACGTCTATCAGATTGCTGCCTTGGTATAAAGACACTACAACTGCTCCCAAAACATCCCTA
The DNA here is from genome assembly GCA_027257055.1 of Cephalopachus bancanus. Lineage (NCBI taxonomy): Eukaryota > Metazoa > Chordata > Mammalia > Primates > Tarsiidae > Cephalopachus > Cephalopachus bancanus. The sequence goes on along the minus strand of JAPVLO010000024.1, from coordinate 4,796,203 downwards.
AGGTTTAAGTGTATCTAAAGGTCATGTTCATTTGCTACATTGCATTTACACAATGAAACACAAATATCCATGACAGCTACAATTTTAAGAAGTTTAAATTTATGTAATACTCAACTTTTCTGGTCGAAATAAACTAAAGGACAGCATTACATAGACATCAAATACAGTTTACTGAACTAAAAGACTCAGTCGGTAAATTTTCTACCATCTACAAATTCTATGCTGCATTATATCTACTAAGCCTAATCAAGCTGCTATTTTCTGTGTAGTTCTGTAGTCCTAAGAGCAAAAGTCAACATCCCAATGCTAGAGACAAGAAGCAAAAAAGATAAAAACTACTTGCTAGTTTAATTTTGCACCTATGAAGCACATTATTTCAAATATCTGTCAAGGAAAACATTTAAGATGAAAAAGAATTCTACTAGAGAATGCCAATGATCAAGGAGAGTATCAAACAGAAATAAGAACTATGGCAACATAAAGAATGCTTCAAAGATACAAAATTTAATGTACAGTATCAGGGCAAAGAACAAATAACTATAGTGTGAATTGTAATACAAGAATTTTTCAAAAACGAGGACGAAATCATTGCCTTCTGTAAAGGAAGGAAAAATTCTATCTCAATAAACAAGGCAGAAGTTCCAGAATACCAGCATAGTGTTTGCTATTAAGCCATATACACTTAACAAACTTCCAAATTACCCAGTGTTCTCCATCACCTCTGTTAGACATTCTCTGGTGCTAAGTGCCCAATGAATGCTTACAACTAAAGGATTACTCTTTTTATGGTTCAAGCATTTATGACCCCACCAGAAGCACTGTATTTTCACCAAGAATTGTTGTTTGTTCTCAAATCAGTTTATGCTACTTAAAAGTACAACTGTGGCTATATTATAAATATTGCATTAAATTTAAAAATATAAAAAAGAAAAACTGTTTCATGAAAACTCATTAATGTACCAGAAAGACCCTACAAAGGTGAGTACCCAAAATAACACTTAGCCAAATTAGGTATGAGCATGGAAAAAAACATAACAGATGGGTAGTGCAGGGAGAGAAAGAAGCATCCTAGAAGGATTTTTGCACCCAGTTTTCAAAATGCCTATGTTCTCAATCTACTTAAAAAATAAAAAAGGAGCTAGAAATTATAGATTACATCATGGGCATGACATATTACATGCAAGAAGAAGGATGAAGAACTCTAATTAGTGGACACATGCAATATAAAAGCTTTGGTCACTAAGACAATATAAGTTATAGTCACCTACTATTGAACTATCAAGTACTAGTTCTTAAACCTTCTATCTAACTGTATTTTTTGTACTCATTAGCAATATAGTTGTTAGGTCAAGTGTGGTGGCTCACTTCTGTAATCCCAGCACTTTGGGAAGCTGAGGTAAGAGGATTGTTTGAGCCCAGGAGTTCAAGATCAGCCTGGCAACACACTGAGATCATGTCTCTATAATCAAAAAATTAGTCAGGTGTGATGGGGTACGACTGTAGTCCCCACAATTTGGGAGGCTGAAGAGGAAGGATAGCCTGAGTCCAGGAGGTAGAGGCAGCAGCAAGCTAAAATGGCACCTTTGCACTCCACCTGGAGTGAAAGAGCAATATCCTGTCTCAAATAAATAAATAAAATAAATGTAAACACACACACACACACACACACACACACACACATAATTTTATGTAATTGTGTACTTCAAAATAACTAGGAGAATTGGAATGCTCTCAACATAAAGAAAAATAAATACGTGAGGTCATGAATATCCCAATTACCTTTACTTGATCATTACACACTGTATATATATCAAAATATCATATGTACTCCCAAAATATGTTCAACTATTATCAGTAAAAAAAGAAACAATTGCAAAACCAGAACATTAGCAGCTAAGTTTACATATTTTGATTTACAAATGAAATGCTGAATATATTTTTCTTTATGGTTTCTATTTTTTTTTAATTTATTTTAAAGAAGTGGGGTATGTAAGTCAGGATTAGGTAAACAAATGGTCATTGTACAGGTAAAGCATGGGCCTGACTTTGGTCCCAGTTCACCTGGTTTGAGATCACATACGCTTATTGATAAAGTGTGCCCTCACCTCCCTGGCAGTGTTCCGCTGCTGCCAATCCTTTTCTTATAGTATTATGATAATTGTTCAGGTTTCCTTATGAGTGAGAACATTTGGTACTCAATTCTTGGTTTCTGTGATAGATACTGAGTATCACAGATCCCAAATTCATCCAAGTTGCTGTGAAGTTCATAATTTTGTCCTTCTTTATGGCTGTACAATATTCCATCATGTATATGTACCAATTTAAAAAATCTAGTCTACCTTCGATGGGCAGCACTGTTGGTTCCAAGTTTCGCTATTGTGAATAGTGCTGCAATAAACATGCATGTGCAGGTATCTTTTTTTACAGAATGATTTGAGTTCCTCCAGGTATATTCCCAGAATGGGGATTGCTGGGTCATATAAGAGTTCAATTTGTAAGATCTTTTAGTAATTGCCACATTGTTTTCCATAGAGGTTGTACTAGTTTACACTCCCACTAGCAGTGTAGAAGTGTTCTTTTTCCCCTGCATCCTTTCCAGCATCCGTTGTTTTTTGAGTTATTGATGATAGCCATCCTGACTGGAGTTGTGTAGTATCTCAGTGTGGCTTTCATTTGCATTTCTTTGATGATTAGTGAGGGTGAGCATTTTTTCAGGTATTCTCTGGCTGCTCATATATCGCCTTTTGAGAAGTGTCATTCATATTTTTTACTCACTTTTTAATACGATTGTTTGTTTTTTCTTTTTGGCATGTTTGAGTTCCTTGTAGATTCTAGATGTTAGGTCTTTGTCAGTTATACAGTTGGCAAATATTTTTTCCCAGTCTGTGGGCTGTCTCCCAGCTCTCCTGATGGATCCTTTTGCATTGTGGAAGCTTTTCAGTTTGATGAGGTCCTACTTATCTATCTTTGCTCTTATGGCATGGGCATTAGGGGTTTTGATCAGGAATTGGTTTCAATTTCCCTAAAGGTTTAGGTCTTTGATCCATTTAGTGTTGATTTTTGTGTTTGGTGATAAGCAGGGGCCTTTATTTTTAATCTTCTGCATGTGGTCAGTCAGTTTTCCCAACATACTGAATAAGTTCTCCTCTCCCCAGTGGTTATTAGTGGAGGCTTTGTCAAAGATGAGTTGGTTGAGAAATTGAGGTTTTGCTTCCAGAATCTCTATCCTGTTCCATTGGTCTATATGCTTGTTCTCGTACCAATACCAGGCTGTTTTGATTATTGTAGCCTTATGGTAAAGTTTGACATCTGGAAGTGTGATACCTCCTGCTTTATTTTTTTTGTTGAGGATTGCTTTGCCTATTCGTGATTGTTTACTTTTCCATATGAATTTCCGTATTGTCATTTCCAGGTCTGAGAAGAATGATGTTGGTAATTTAATGGGTATTGCATTAAATCTGTAGATACCCTTGGGTAGGATGAACATCTTAACAATGTTAATTATTCCAATCTGTGAGCATGAAATGTTTTTTCATTTGCTTGTCATCTTTGATTTCTTTGACCTGTGTTTTGTAATTTTTGTTGTAAAAGTCTTTCACTTTTCTGGTTAGGAAGACGCTGAAGTATTTTTTTTTAATCATTGTTGCTGTTGTGAATGGGATTGTGCTCTTTTTTGGTTCTCTGCCTGCTTGTTGTTGGTATATAAGATTGTGACAGTCTTTTGCACATTGATTTTGTACCCTGACACTTTGCCAAAGTCCTTTATCAGTGCAAGAAGGTTTTGACAGATTATCCTGGATTTTCAAAGGACAAAATCATATTGTCAGCAAAGAGGGATAACTTGACTTCCTCTTTTCCTACTTGGATACCCCTGATTTCCTTCTCTTGTCTTGTTGCTCTAGCTAGGCCTCCCAACACTATGTTGAACAGGAGGGCTGAAAGTGGCAGCCTTGTCTTATTCTGGTTTTCAGGGGAAATGCTCTCAATTTTTGTTCACTTGGCAATATGTTGTTTGAGGGTTTATCATAGATGGCTCTTACCATTTTGAGGTATGTTTCTATTTTAAACTAGCTTTTAGAAATTTCCCTTTAACTTGATCTCAAACACAATGAACCCAGCTCTGCAAAGTTATACTCACTTATAAGTTTAAACCAGAGATATCATAGAATCATGTCTCATCAATAGACATCAAAGTCTAAAATATGTCCTTTACCCAGTAATTCCACGAGAGAAATGTATCCTAGGAGTAACTGCACAGAGAGATATATACAAGAATGTTTATAGCAGTGTTACTTACATAGCAAAAAAGGGAAACAACTTAAATGTTTAACAAGGGATAAGTATATCCATAACCAATAAAATATCATACAGACATAAAATTATTTATACCTCTTTTAAACACAAAAGTATTCATAATACAGTATTAAAGAGAGAATACATATTCATCCAGTAGGATAAACTGAAAATAAAAGGTTATTTCTGAGTGGTAGAATTATAGGCATGTTGCTTTGTTTTTATAATATATATTTTCTTCTTTTTATATATAAAAATAGAAATAAGTCTCTCAAACATGTATAGATCATGTTTTAATCTGCCAAAATGTAAAGTTCATAAGTTAGTGAAAACCTATCAACACTGTTAGGGTGTTTTAGAAATGGCTCTGGGCAGTGAAATTAGGAGACCTTGATACCAGCATAGAGTTTGCTATTAAAAGCCAGACACAGAAAGACAAATACCATGTGATATCACTTAAATATGGAACCATAGAAGCAGAGAGTATACTAGTATTTACCAGATAGATATCAGAGACCAGAGACCAGGGAAGGAAGGATGGGGAGAGGTTGGTCAACTGGCACAAAGTTACATTTAGACAGGAGGAACAAATTCTAGTATTCTAACACACAATAGACTGGCCATGGTTAACAGTTAAATACTGTATATTACAAAATAGCTAGAAGAGAGAATTTTGAGTATTCTCACCCAAAGAAATGATAAATGCATGAGATGAGGACACACTAACTACCCTTGATTGGATCATTATACAACACAGATACATATCAAAACATGAAATTGAAACCCATAAATATGTACAATTACAATGTACCAATTTTAAAAATTAATAAATATAAAAAGTTAAAGAATTTGCTACTAATCTCCCATGGGCTCTTCTATTAAGAGGCATAGTCTATACCTCCACTCCTTGAATCTGGCTTTGTAATGTGTTTTATCAATGGAATACAGTGGAAAAGACAGTAGAATTTCCAATCCTAGACTTTGAGAGTCCTTGTAGCTGTCACTATCTCTCTTTTACTGCCCTTGAGAGCCCCATGAGAAGAAATCTAAGCCAGCCTTCTTGTGAATAAGAAGCCACATAGAAAGATAAGCCCAGATAACAGCCAGGCCAACTGCCAGATTCAAATGAACCTATCTCAGGCCATCCAGCTCCAAGTCAAGAGGCCAGATGATGGTTGCAACAAAAGTGACATCAGGCAAGATCAGCAGAAGATACACCCAGCTGAGCCCAGTCCAAATTGTTGAGCTATAGCATCATGAGCAAATGAATGGTTATTGCTTTAAGCCATTAAGTTTTTTGATGTGTTATACAGCAATAGATGATGAATTTATTCATCATTCACACAGTATCACTATTAATATTTTGATGTACTATTCTTATAGACTAATTTGTTCCCTAAGACAAAATTGAGATTCTACTGTATATACTAGACTATGAGTCTGTGGTATATTTGAAATAGGAACACATGGCAGGGCCTCATGGTTACTTCAAATTTCCACTCAGAAGCATAAAAAGAGAATGGAACATCTTGTACCCAGAACATTTTCATTCTGTACCCTTTACATAAAAACTCCTATGTGCAGTTGTGGACTTTTTCTCCTAAGTCCGACCTTCATGTACATGATTTCATAGTTTCTCACTCTCTCACCAATAGATGTGAGGAAGCTCTGCCTAGGATCCTAGCACAGGAAAAGGTTAGACATTGAAAAAAGTAAAACCAAGTTCATCAACATCACCACCACCAATAATGATGATGACAAAAACCAACATTCACTGAGAGCTTTACCATATGATAACACTAGGCTGAGCAATAGAGAGATAGCACAATAGGGTAGTTAAAAATGTCTCTGGAACAAGCCTGCTCTGCCATTTCCTGTGTAACCTTGAGCAAGTTATTTCATCTTTCCAAACTCGGTTTGCTTATTTTTAAAATGGAAATAATAATAGTACCTATCTCACTGAGTTATGAGAATTAAATGATATGTGTAAAAACATTTAGAACACAGTCTAGCACACAATTATTTGCTCAATAATTATTAGTTCTCTATATTATTAATCAGCATTTTATATGTGTCATCTCATTTAATCCTCATAACGTTTTACAGAAGAAGAAGTGAGAGTCAGAGAGGTTAAACAGCTTGCTAGTAAGTTACACGGCCAAGTTCCAAACCCATATTTTTTGACTGAAGTAACTTTAAACCCTTTAATACTATGTGACATGACTTTGAGTAAATAGCCCAGGAAAGTCAAACCAGGTCTCGAGTGCCAGGGGAATGTTTCATGTCCACATAGCCTCTAGAGCAGGCTGATGTGTTCACAGATCCACCTCTACACCAGAGCTAAAGAGCTGTATGGAGGTTTAGGATAGCCCCAACCACACTAGAGATTAATGCAGCTACAACAATGTGTCACACACTGACACTGTGGTTTCCACAACTCTCTCAGCCAAGCACTTCATGGGTATTAAAAAAAATGTTTGGTGATATCCTAACTAAATTCACTGTATTACTACTCCATTAAGTTGAATTGTCTCCTTCTCTCATTAAGATTATGAATTATCCAAATATACTGTCTGTATGCACTGGTTCTGCATCGGTAGATTTAACCAAATGCAAATCAAAAGTATTTGGAAAAAAAAATTTTGAATTACAATACAAAAATGAAAATAATACACATTAAAACAATACAGTACACATAACTCATAGCATTTACATTTTATTAGATATTAAAAGTAATCTAGAAATAATTTAAAGTAGACAGGAGGATGTAAGTAGGTTATATGCAAATACATACCCTGCCACTTTATATCAGGGATTAAGCACTGGTAGATGTTGGTAAGAGGGTGGGGGTCTTGGAACCAATTCCCCCAGAAAACCAAGGGATTAATGTACAGCATAGTGCCCATTTTACTGAAACTTTATATTTTTAAAAGAACCAGAAACTTTTTTAGAGATTCTCTAATCTTATAATGTTTATAAATAAAACAATTAACTTTTGTCTAAATATATTCAGCTAGTTAGTAAAATTGACAGTAACCAAGGAGATTTCTTTTTTTACTTTTTAAATTTTAACTTTTCTACAGGAAAATGGAAGTGAAACGATCAGTGAGTTTAACCCACAGAACTGCTCAGCTAAGTTTAGTTCTACCCAAATTCAGCTTGGTGATCTTGAAAACAACCACTTTCCCAGGCTTACAGGAAATGGTTAAGCAACCTCAGATAAGTCACTTGTGTTTTTGCACAGTAGACAGTTTTTTTAAGTCGTTTTCAAATAATAGGACATCATAAAGTTACCCAAACATTCATCAACTGAAGCAAGTCTATAAGATGCTACAAGTTATTACTGTTTTCCAGGTATTCTTTCTCCTTTAAAAAATACAAAGAAAACAACTTTTTAAAAGAGTTTTTACATTTTATAATAAAATGAATTCTCAAGAATAAAAATCACTGCATAGTACAGACAAGCTGATGGTTCAGGACTGAGCAACATGGTTTCATCTTGATCTCAGACAAAATACAGAGCAAACATGATTGGGGAAAAACTTATACTTTTAGAGAAGTTTCTTACGTTGTACTATACTTGTTTTTTTTTAGAGAAAAATCTATCTGTTCTCTTTCTTCCCTGTAGTAATAGCTGATTCCTAGAACAGTAAAATGTAATATTTGTGATGAGACTCTATATAGTTTCTAATATAAAAGTTTTCTGTCAGCTGGGCTCGTGGCTCAGCCTGTAATCCCGCGCTTTGGGAGGCTGAGGTGAGTGGATTGCTTGAGCCATGGGTTTGAGACCCGCCTAGGCAACTTGGCGAGACCTCATCTCTACAATAAATCAAAAAGCTGGCAGGGTGTGGCAGCGCGCGCCTGTAGTTCCAGCTACTTGGAAGGCTGAGGCAGAAGGATCGCCGGAGCCCAGCAGGTCGAGGCTGCAGTGGCCGGGATCGGCCATTGCACTCCAGTCTGGGCCACAGAGTGAGACTCCAACTCAAACAAACAAAAAAAAGTTTTCTGTCCATGATGAAACCTTATCTACTAATTCTTAAAATTTATTTTTTAATACAAATATTTATAACACATTTTACTATGTTTCTGTCTTCTTACAAACAATAATCTGAACATTTGTCAACATAAAAGGAAAAAGATCAATGATTGCTCTGTTACTTGTTGGGACACAGAACTCAGTGTCCTGGCTGATAAGGTACGTATACAGGGAATGGCACTCCCCAACTCACACCCCAGAATTTGGTCAATTTGCTTAAAATGCATTTGAATAAACAACTGAAGGTTTATAGCAAATCACATTGCATGCAATTTTTTTAAAGTTTATTAAAAATGTGTTGAAAGATACATATTTATTACTATTCTTAATATTAGAGTCATGTATAAGACTTATCATTTGAAAGAAACAAGGAATTCTCATGATCAAAAATTTTAGATCCTCTCAGGTTCAGAAAATTCCTAAATACTCAATTTTGTTCAGATATAGAGAATGTGCTGCAGAACTGTGACTTTTAACTAAATCAGGTTTTTAAAATCTAAAATTAGAACCATATTAAAACAATCATATGTACTGAAGTGTCACAGTAGTCTTTAAAAGTTGTCTAGAAAAATAATTCTGTCTAATATAAATAAACTTCATCAAAAGTTAAAATAAAGATGATTCCAGCAAATTATAAAATTAGATAAACATAATGACATGGCTATTTAGATAAATTGACCAAAGATCAAATTTTGGCATATCATGAGCCATGTCAAAATAATCTCATTCTCATCTCTTCCTGAATTCTACCCACAGAGATAATTAAATAAATGGCAAGTTAATTATAATTTCAGAAAAACACAATCAGTCTTATAGAAACTGTTCAGGAATACAACATTACTTCTACATACAGTAGCCACTCATCTATTTCGACAGCTCACCATATTAATCACTACTCTCCATACCCTCTATAAATAAGATTGACTGATAAGATAAACAGAATAATACCCCTCCCCAATCCCCAGGCAAAAAAAAAAATGTCATGTCCTAATCCCTAGGGACCTGGTTAAAGGACCTTGAGATGGGAGAAGTTATCCAGGAGAGCCCAATGAAATCACAGAGATCCTTAAAAGGCAGAAGAAGAGATCAGAATGAAGTAACAAAAAAGGAGTTAACTTGCCCTTGGTAGCTTTGAAGATGAAAGAACAGGGCCAGAAGCCAAGGAATGTGGGTGACCTCTAGAAGGTGAAAAAGTAGAAGAAATGGATCCTACCCAGGGCCTACTGAAAGAACACACAGCCCTGCCAACTTGATTTTAGCTCAGTGAGACCCATTCAAGCTTCAAACCTACAGAACTGTAAGATAATATATTAGTGTTGTATTGCTTGTTGAAGTTTGTGATAATTTGTTATAGTAGCAATAGAAAACAAATGCAATTGGTACTCACAGCATGCCCAACGTTCATGGCTGGTTGGCTCCTCTCCAGCACTCCAGTAGAGTTGGAGTTGGGGGCCTGACCAAGCTCAACGTTTCTAGTTATACTTAGTATAGCTACTAATTAAACAAAACAATGAAGAATGTAATTTTCAGACAATTAGCTGTAACCTTAGGAAAAACTCAATAAAGGCAAACAACTAAAACTGTTGATGAATTAAGTCTGAGACAACCCCAAAAGACTGGGGGAAAAACAGTCTAAACAAATTTTGCTCTTAGATTATTTCACAGATGTTCACATTTCCACTTCACTTTATGGTGGATTATGGAGTCAAAACTTGCTGAATCAATCCACATATGGTAAGTTTCTGCTTTAATTTTGTTCTTTTCTCCCCTTTTCCTTAAGGGCAGGCTTCAGGCACAGAGTGGTGTGGCAATGCCAATAGCTAAAATTCCAGTGACTTCCAGATTTCTATCCAGAGAAATCTTAGTAGTTCCTGCAGGCTACACAGTGTAGAAGAAATGCCAGAGGGAGGAGAGAACATGTACAGAACAGACTAAAAATCAAATGACTAAGTGTATTCATTTCTACTGCTGCTGTAACAAGTTACTAAAACTTGGTAGCTAAAACAACACAATTATCTCACAATTCTGGAGGTCAGAAGTCCAAAACAGTCTCAATAGGCTAAAATCAAGGTATCAACAGTATTATACTCCTTCTGGAAGCTCTGAGGAGAATCCATTTCTTGTCTTTTCCAGCTTCTAGAAACTGCATTCCTTAGCATTGGCCCCTCTTTCATCCCCAAAGCCAGCAACGGCCAGCTGTGTCTTTTTCACACTTGTCTCTTTGATATTGACTTTTCTATCTTCCTCCTCCAGTTTTAAGGACCCTTATGATTACATTGAGCCCACATAGATAGTTCAGGATAATCTCTTTATTTTCAGACCAACTGATAGCAACCTTAACTCTAGCTACAATCTTAATTCCTCTCTACCATGTAACCTGAAATATGTCCAAGCTCTAGGGATGAGGACATGGACATCTTTGGGGACGATTGTTCTGCCCACCATGCAAAGACTAGGAAAACTGAATTAACTTTGGAACCACTGTCCACAGATGGTGAAATAGAACTCAGGATCTGAACCTGAGCAGAGTGACTGCCTGCTAAAACAAAAAAGATCAACAACCTTCAGAAAATAAAAAAGTCTATACATTATAACATTCACATTGTCCAGGATACAATCCAAAACTCTTGGACATACAAAGGACCAAGAAAATGTAAACAATGTTCAGTGCAAAAGACAATAAACAGATGATGGAATTATCATATACTTTAAAACTGTTATTATAGTTATGCCCCATGATGAAAAGAGCATATTGAAATAAAAGAGAAAGTAAAAATATCAGCAGAGAAATAGAAACTACAAAAAAAAAATTTTACTGAAAAAAAACTCTGAAGTAAAAAATTCACTGAGCAGTCTCAAGAGCAGAATGGTGATGATAAGAAAAGTAACTGAACTTAAAAATACCCAGAAATTATTTGATTTGAAGAACATAGATAAAAGGAAGATTGAAGAAAAAATGAGCAGTGTCTCAGGGACCTATAGGACAATATTCAAGGGACTAAAACATATGCAGCTGGAGACCTACAATGGCAGGAGAAAAATATTGGGGCTGAAAAATTACCTGAAGAAACAATAGCCCCAAACTTCATAAATTTGGCAAAAGACAGACATTTACAGATTAAAGAAGCTCAATGATACAATAAAGAATAAATCATAGAAAACCAAACCAAGACATAAATAATCAAACTGCTACAAAGCAAAAGTAAAGAAAAACTCAGAGCCAGCTAGGAAAAAAACCCCAACATATTACATATGTAGGATGACAACGCAAATGATGATGGATTTCTTAATAGAAAACTATGTCAACTAGAAAACGATGAAGCAACACCTTTAGTGTTAGAGAGAGAAATACTATATATATTTGTGTAACATATTGTATGCGTCTATCTTTTTTTTTTTTTTTTTTGAGTTGGAGTCTCACTCTGTCGCCCAGACTCGACCTGCTAGGCTCCGGCGATCCTTCCACCTCAGCCTTCCAAGTAGCCGGAATTACAGGCATGTGCTACCACGCCCGGCTGATTTTTTGATTTATTGTAGAGATGAGGTCTCGCTGCCCAGGCGGGTCTCAAACCTGTGGGGTCAGGCAATCCACTCACCTCTGCCTCCCAAAGGTGCGGGATTACAGGCTGAGCCACCGAGCCCAGCTGCGTCTATCTTTATATAAATATGTATCCAAATATATGAAGTATTCTTACCACTCAATAAGATGACAAATAATCCAATGTAAAAGAATGGGCAAAAGATTAATCCAATTTAAAAGAATGGGCAAAAAATTTGAACAGTCATTTCACAAGAGAAGGTGAAAAATATCCACACATACAAATATATTCAACATCATTATTCATCAGAGAAATACAAATTAAAACCACACTGAGATATCACTATACACCTACTGGATTAGCTAAAATTAAAAAGCTTAACCATGTCAGATAAATAAGCTCTCTCATATGCTGCTGATGGAAATGTGAAATGATACAACCAGTTTGGAAGATAGTTTGGCAGTTTCTTACAAAGTTAAAAAATACAGCTATCAGATAACCCAACCAATTGACTCCTAGGTATTTACCCCAGAGAAATAAAAACAAATGTCCACACAAAGACTTGCACTAGACTGCTCACAGCAGCTTTATTTATAATAATCCCAACCTGAAAAACAAATGTCCATCAAGCAGTTACTAGATAAATTATGGTAAACTCATACAATAGAATATTATGCAGCAACTTCTTAAAAATAAACCATTATGCTAAGTCAAAGAAGCCAGGCCAAAAAAGAGCACTGCATAGTTCCATTTATATATAATTAATTTACACAAAATTATAGAAAATTCAAACTTATCTATAATGACAGAAAGCAAAGCAGTGGTCTCCAAGAAATGGGTATGGAGAGAGGGATGGTTTGTAAGAGTTGCACTTTGATTTTAAGTTTAAAAAATATAATACTAAGAATTGAATATACAAGACTTCAGTACTCTGATTTTAATTACACAAAGGCCAACTGGAGAGGTGTATTCATTTGAACAATTATTGCATACTCACATACCTGATTCCAGGTCTTTGTTCCACAGCTACTTTTAGTCTGCTCACACAAAGGGGCCACACGAGGTTTTCTGTGTAAAAGTATTTCTGACACTTATTATGCAGACCCAATGAGTGAAGTGCTAATTTTCCACTGTGAATAAGGATTTCAAGGTATTCTGAATGAACGGGTTAGTATACCACCTACATTTATAGAATACTAACTCCATCAGCTGAACTTACATGTGTATTTCAGATGTCCATGTTTACACTTGATCACAGTTTCCATAAGGCTTATTGTGAAAGGAGAGGAAAGGAAGACAGTTTTAGTACTGTTATTAATAACTTAAGCTTGGAACTTTATGGTTTCAATTATCTCTATTTTCTCATGCCATAACACGATACTAACATCTACAGAGAGCCTGAAAGCCACTGACAACTCTGCTGAGGACAGGTTAATACAGGATATACATCAGCAACAATTTTATTTATTCTGCAATGTACACAGTAGTCAAAGGCTTGACAGATATTTTTAATTATCTGGTGAGCATTCCTTAACCTCAAGGATAAAAACAAACATAAATTAAGCACTATAAAAACAATTTTTAAAAACCCAGCAACTCAAAGCAGTATAAAAAAAGCAAACATAAATTGATGAATACTGGTTAGAAATGTTACAGGTTCAGAATCAGAAATAACTTTTGCATTATGACACATAAGCTTTACTTTTTATACTAACCTGTCAACACATCTCGAATAAAAAATAAAACATGAAATAGCTTACATAACTAAGACATAGATCTGGATTGCTTCTTAGAAATTAATATTTTACTTAAAAAACAAAATATCAAAATACAAATGGAAAAAAGAGAACTTTGATGCCAACAGCAAAGAGACACATGAAGATACTGGAAATGAGAGAACTACACATTTCTATATACAGCAACATACTATTTGGCTACGTATTATGTTTCATATAAGGGAAGCCAACATTCAGGGAGTGAATGTCCTTTTCCAACTTTGTATTCTATGGGATAGACTGGACTTTAAAAGGCCTCATATGTCTGTGTGGAGACTTGTGGAGGAAGGTAGGGTGGAGGTAGCAGTTGTTACTGAAAAACAATTAGTAGTTCAGATTTAAGTAAGTCTCAAGTGCTAAACAAACTCTTTTACTAAATTGCTCTAAGACAAGGATGGGATAAAGATCTCTAACCATTTTGCGATTAGACCTGTCTCTCTCTATATACCTTACTAGAATTTAAAACTGGCAATATGCCAATCAGGAATATGACGGTCATGCTTTCTTTTATAAAACCTGGTATGTGTGGAGAACACCTAGATGAAAATCCATGTGTAGCTCACTGGAAGTACCCTCCATTCCCCACTACCAACCACTTGAAAATTATATTATAGCTACCTAATGATAGATTAACCATCTGTCTAGGTAAAGTCAAACCCCACAGGCTGGTCCCAGCTGACTTGGTTAGGCTCAGGGGCAAAGCTTGGAAAAATACAGCAATCCCAGTCATTCATGACCCCAAAAAGTCCAGAAAAAAGAGGGCTGATTCTAGTCCTCCTTAAAGTCTAGATCATTCTAAGGCAAGGCAGGTATGGAGCAAATGAGTTTTGTATCATCCTGGATCCCTGAGTCCATAAATCAAGACAAGTAGAAAAATAAATAAATAATTGAACTTAGCCAAGTCAGTCCTTAATTCGTTAAAATTAAGATAAGTCTAAGAAGTCACTAAAGGGCCGAGAAGTTAAATGATGTATCTCTATTACATATGTGTTAAGGGCTGGCATGTTGGAAAGTGGACAGCTTGTTGAACACCTCTCAGAAACAAACAGAAAACAGGGATTTAAAAATCATTTTTTAAGATAACTAAGCAGTTAAAACAAACAAACAAAATTGTGTCTCTCTACTTTAGAACCATCAACCAGGGCTGATCTAAATGACTGCAGAATACTCAAATAACCAAGACATTTGATATGTAGCCTGTCAGATATGCCTGACAGCACTTCCCCCTTCTGTTACCTAAATCTATCTTAAGAAACTTGCTGTCCCATCCCAACAGCTCCACTTTCTGCCTGCCATGGACTCCTAATGCAGTCCTCTCCAGTGCCTGAAGAAAGCAGGGATAAATGTTTAGTTTAACAGTTCTCAAAGTGTGGTATGGGTATGCCGGGAAATATCCTTTCAGGAAGTCTTCAAAGTGAAGACTGTTTTCCTAATAATAAGATGTTATCTGTTGTTTGCACTCCCATTCTCTCATTAGTGTACAGTTTTCCATTGGCTACCCAACATAAGCAAGCCAGCACAACAGACTGAACACAAAAGTAAATCTGAAAATCAGTTTTCTTCTATAAAGTCAGACATTAGGAGATGTGCAAAAATGTAAAATAATGTCTCTTACTAGCTTCTTTTGCTTTGTTTTGGAAAAGAGTTATCTTTCATTAAAAATGTTATTTATGTCAATATGTAAACAGTGTTTTATTGTTATTAAATAAATTAATACTTTAAAAAATGTTCTCAGGGTTAATTTCTACCCAATAAGTTTTTAGAGATATAACTCACACAAAGAAAAGTCCTCAGGAGACTTCAGTAATTTTTAAGAGTGTAAAAGAGGTCCTGACACCAAGAAGTATGAACATCATAATTCTGCCTTCAAAGATTAAAAAAAAAAAAAACAAAAAAAACTCCCGAAGTCTCCAGATATCTTGATTCAAACACACAAGTGTCAGTATACTGTTTAAAAAAGCATATACAGTAAATTACACAAAGTGGAGAAAATAAATATAGAGGGTCTGGATCACTCCAGTGCTGGACAGAAATGGGACATGAGGTTTTGGATCATTCAGGTGCCTGTATCTAGAAAAAAATAGTTGAACTTAACCAGGTATACTTCTTTGAACATCCTCAGTCAGGAACGTAAACTACAAACACTTATCCCTGTGAAAAACAATCTTGTTTATCCTGAGGCTTCCAGAAACAAACTGTCCAAAGTGAAGGCTCCTGTTATGCAGAGTCGTGTCCCCCCAAAACTCACTTATGGAAGCCCTAACCCCCAATGTGGTTTTATTTGGAGATAAGGCTTTGAAGGAATAATTAAGGCTAAATGAGGTCATACATGTAGAGTCCTAATCCAATAGGATTTGTGTCCCACCAAAAGGGGACGAAACAACAAAGCTCTCTCCACACCTGAACAGAGAAAAGGCCATGTCGAGGACACAGCAAGAAGGTGCCCTTCTCCCAGCAAGGAAGAAAGCCCTCATCAGAAATGCTGGCACCTTGATCTTGGACTACTAGCCTCCGGACTATGGGAAAATACATTCTGTTGTTTAAGCCACACGCTCTGTATTTTTTGTCTGCTAGAGCAGACTAATGCATTCCCTATACTCTGTTTCCAAATAAACACTCTATAAATATACTATGTAAGCCGGGCTCGGTGGCTCAGCCTGTAATCCCACGCCTTTGGGAGGCTGAGGTGAGTGGATTGCCTGAGCCCGCGGGTTCGAGACCCGCCTGGGCAGCGAGACCTCATCTCTACAATAAATCAAAAAATCAGCCGGGCGTGGTAGCGCACGCCTGTAGTTCCGGCTACTTGGAAGGCTGAGGCGGAAGGATCGCCGGAGCCCAGCAGGTCGAGGCTGCGGTGACGGGGAGTGGCCACTGCACTCCAGTCTGGGCGACAGAGTGAGACTCCAACTCAAAAAATATACATATATATATATATATACTATGTAAGGGGTAGGGGAGAGAAAAATGGAGATCTTCTGAATGGGGAAGGAGTAATAAATCAATGTCTTCACAGTATCACACACTGTAAGTTATGCTACATGGCCACTAAGGAATTGTTTAGGATTGTTCTCTCAAAATGTCGTTTGATTTTTATCCTTTGATTAACATAAGTACAGAAATATTCACATATTTACTGCTTGGCTAGTGTCAGGGCTAAGATTCATGCTTTCGTGCCCCAGCTCAAACTGCAACTAACACATAACACTAGTTATTTTGTTATGTCAACTAATACAGTACCGCTTTTCAGTGGCTTTGCATAACTGATACCCATGACATGACATAGCTTCACCTCCTTCCTCTCCCCAAAAGGCCATATGAAAGCCTGTGTGTGACCAATTCATGCCTTCTTACCAACTCTATGGAATAACTTTTTAAAAGTTCAGTGTTCAATAAGGATACCTGATCTCAAACCAGGCAAAGTGGGGACCAAAGGGAGGTCCAAACTTTACCTGTATGATGACCACTTGTATACCTAATCCTAAATTGTACCCCACATCCTTAAAAAAAGTTTTTTAAAACAAATAAAAAAAGTTCAGTGTAATAGGTTTGGGAATTGCTTTTGTGGCTCTCTTATGAAGGGCAAAGTGCCCCTGTCCAGGTCAACCAGAAGACCCTGTAGCATTGTAGAAAGATAAATTGAACAGTATCATTTAGATTACAAATGCACAGCAGCAATAAATAAGTATGGAAGATAAAAGAAGAAAGGAGAGAAATGTTGGGTCACACTTTAATTCTGATTCTGGAAACGTCTCAGAATAAGAGACCACTTCCCCCTATATCACCTTCTTTCTCCTCAAACACGGAGATGGTGTCATACTGTCTTCCCTGTACAGAGCATAGGATCGGAACTACAGCGAGTACTCAGTAAATACATTTCAGTGGAAAGGAAAGCTGAATGAACCATAATACGAAAGTAATTTGAAATTACTCCATTTGCTATAGAGAAGTTTATAGAAAAAGGAAAAGGTAAAGGGAAGGAAGGACAGACAGACAGACCAAACTCTCAATTAAAAGTACTAACAAAATGAAATTGTTGTGTGTTTGTTTTGGAGTTGTTTGAAGTAGTATTAGTCTAAGATAACATTTATTGAGAACCTAATATGAGTGGAACACTAGGTTTAGATGCCAATCATACCAGCAAATACAAAAGAATTGCACTTTTCTCTGTATGTAATTGTTTACTGGATGAACAAGTGTGTGTATTTTTTATATAGAATCCAAAATGTAGTTCTAAGCAAGTGGTGCCTCCTCTTTCATAACATACCATTGATGCTTCTTTGAGAATTCTCAGGCAGAAATGTAGACTCTAATAATTTGTTCCTGTAGGAAAATATAATCTCTTTACTCAGAGGATTCCCAGGAACAACTGTCGCCCAAGGTCAAGAATGCCTCCACTCTGTTCCCAGGCAGTCTACCCACACAACCACCAAATGCTTCAAGAAATATACTATTCCTTACAAACTTCACCTTGCTGTTTGGTGAATAGCAATTGCTTATGTGTTTTCAGAAGTTCAAGTTACTATCTTTGTGAGGAAAGGAAAAAAAAAAACAAAAACCAGACCCAGACATGGTAGGGAAGTAAGTTGCCATAATTCATAATAGATTCTCAGAGTCAAAAGCTGCTGATAAGTTACATTCATTTAGCAAAAAATCATAATAAGGGTATCGCAGTCATCAACAGAAATACAAATCTTTTAGTTAAACTAGATTGTTATTAAGCTTCCTGTGAGGAAGTATAACAAAACAGGTATAATCTTAAACATACAGTATATTACAGACATGTTTGTTGCATTCCTGATGCCTATGAAACACTAGCCTTGTTACTGAAGTACCCTTCTTCTATATCTTCATGTTAACACTATCTCTTCTGATCTTAAACTCACAGCTATCTCAATTCTACCTACCTCTTCTGATCTTAAACTCACAGCTATCTCAATTCTACCTACCAGACAAAGCACATTTAATATCTGCTCAAAGACTGAAACAAGTTCTACTGGCATGAATAATGAGGTGCTGCATACTGCATTTGCTTGAAGGAACCATGAAAGCATTCCTGGGCCATAATTAAATTGGCTGTAGAATGAAGAGTTCCCCTACTCTGTAGAATGAACACTTCCCCGAAAGTATTGCAAATTTGTAATTGTTAATAAATATGAAATGGAAAGAATCCTCTTATACTGGGCACGAGTCTTTAGTAAAGAATTAAGATCCAAAAATTCCATTTGTTCCCAACTTTTCAAAATCTCCCTATGGCTAGAGTATGCCCAAACTATCAAGTTTCCTAGGCCACTGCTAATAAAAAAAAGTTTTGAGTGCACATTTTACTTTTTAACTAAAGGTATTAAAACATCCTGATAATATCCTAGGAGTAAGAATCACAGAACTAGTGAGTGAAGGGTCAGGACTTGAATGCCGCAGTCTGAACTGCTCTTCACTGTTATGCTAGCTACACGGTACTCTTAAAATAAGGAAGATTCATAGATAGATCTCCAAAACAAAGAAGTACAAAACCAAATGCACTGGAGGGAAGAGGTGTGAAATGGGACCTGTAATTATTGAAGACTGACAGTTCTAGAAGAGAGGATATTAGTTTGTATGTTCATGTATGTTCATATAAATAACCTTTCTAAAAAAGTAATGCTACTGGAATTTTTAAGTTCCTCAAGGGCAGAAACCATGCTGCCTTCATAAATATACTCCATATTTTAAGAACAAAGCTCAGAACAAATTAACATATAGTAAAGGCATATTTTAATGTGTTTAATGTATTTATGTGAAAGGATATCTTTTTAAAAATTATCTTTTAAAAAACACAAATAAAAAACAAAACAAGTTAAAAATACCTGTTGAAGCCGTTTAAAACAGTATCCAAAAAGAACTGGATTAAAATGGGTACTCTAGATTTCTTCCCTGATCCCCAACTCCCAGCAATCCCCCCACCCCGGCCGCACACACACACACACACACACACACACACAGAAGACTGGAGCAAGGAGACCTGGAGAAGTAATTTAAGTGTGGTTTGTTACACTTCTAGGCTAGGTGATAACAGTAAGAGATGAAGAACAAATTATTAGCATGGTGTTAAAGTAAGACTTCAAAAACAAAACAAAACGAGTAATTTTTAAAAAGAAGAAAAAAAAGTATATTTGAACCCCCATTATTTTCTGGTTTCAATAAAACAGAATTAAGCCTAAAGCATTCATCTCTTAAAAAATGTTTTTTGAGCCGGGCTCGGTGGCTCAGCCTGTAATCCTGAGCCTTTGGGAGGCTGAGGTGAGTGGATTGCCTGAGCCCGCGGGTTCGAGACCTGCCTGGGCAACTTGGCGAGACCTCATCTCTAAAATAAATAAAAAATTAGCCAGGCGTGGTAGCGCGCACCTGTAGTTCCAGCTACTTGGAAGGCTGAGGTGGAAGGATTGCTGGAGCCCAGCAGGTTGAGGCTGCGGTGGCCGGGAGTTGCCTGCACTCCAGTCTGGGCAACAGAGTGAGACTCCAACTCAAAAAAAAAAAAAAAAGTTTTTGTACAATAAGTTCACTCTATATATTTCTGTATTTATTTTCCTCTGATTGCTATGGAATAAAGAACTAAGAGAAAATTAAAAATTTACAGTAATACACAAAGCTCTAATAATAATCATTGAGTTCTACTGAACAACTACGCATTCAAAATCACTGTCAATGCTACAGGGGGGAAAATGTTATCAATATCACAGAGGAAGTACTACAATTCAAATTCTGGCTAGACAACACCTAAAAAGCACCAAGTCATCTAGTACAACATCAAATTCCATGAACTAAAAAACACAAACAGTAGAGTAGTGAATGTTGACAGCATCTGGATGCTTTATCCTTGTATTTATCATATGTCAATGATTAAATTCCACATAAGGGTATGCCTTTTATATACTTAAAAGATAGCCAATAACCTTACTGACATAAAAATCAAATCATTTTAGCTCTAATTCTCAAGGTTTTTCTCCTTTTCATTAGCTAAATTATTTATTTTGTTTATATTTTATCAAACTTGTCCCCTAATCCAATCAACAATCTTTATCTTGTAAAGGGTCTCTTAAATTGTCCTCATAATATAGGCCCCACAGTCCTTAACAAACCTCAGAGCCCCTCTCAGATTTAGCTGTAAAAAGTTAGCTGAAATTGTAATGATACCTAAATATTTTTGCTCATTAATCAGGCAAATCTGTATAGCTGTAAATATATTTACAAGGTCTAGAGGTAAAAAGTTTATTTTTAATTCCACCAACTGGATATACAATAGTTTTAAAAGAGAGTATATCGTAACCTATCATAATTCCTTATTTAAAATGAAAAAATGACATTATTAAAATGAAAAAATGACATTATAATGAATATCTGTGAGTTATTTAATAGAAAATGCATATCACTGAATGAGATATGCAAAGGAAATTTATAAGAACTCTTCAGTGTATACAAAAAGCTTGTAATTTTAAAAATAGTTTATTAAAAATACTTCAATTGGTAAGTCTGCTACACCTGATCTCAGAGGAATTTGAACCAAAAATTATTTTGCTGATAATTCTCTGAAATACATTTCCATCTGACATCTCAGAATGATAAAACACAAGGTGTATGACAGTCTTAAATCCCTATAGCAATAACTCTGACATCAATTTACAACTGGCTGAAGGTCAGTTGGCTTATTATTAACTGGATTAAAAAATCAGTGATGATTACTCAAAAGGATGGGATTGAGACTACTTTTTTCCTACTAATAGTCACTATCATTCAATTAAGTGCCAAGAAAAGCTTCTATGCTTGAATTCTTCAAGTCTTCATCTCAGTAGTTTTTCCCAAATTGGTAATTAATTAAAATAGAACTATGAACTCAACTGCAATAAACAACCAGAATTGAACAAAGCTAGCCATGCTTTAGTGAACAGGTGCTTATTTGTATCTAACTCAACACACTATATTATCTAATCCCCAGGTGGAACTAGACCCGCCTTTCTACATTCAATTATTTTTCTGTGTACTTCCCTCCAGCTGGAAAATTACCACACCTCTCAATAGCCTTCACTGATGCAGACAGAAGTGAGGCCACTGCTTTAAAGAAAAATATATTTCCTATTCCCACTAGCACCCAAAACTCTATGTTCAACCTGAGTTGCCTTCTTAATCTAACTACCCAGTCTATATACTAAAAGGCCAATGTCAGTGGCCCCAAGGGTTGAGGCATTTAGCTTCCAGAGAAAATACTGTTAATAAGTATCAGGGTGGGTCAGCCCAAATTTCTGCATCTGATCTTGATAAATCTGGGCACACTGGGCACACTAGTTCCTCCCACCAAAACTCAAGAGCGACAGCAGATACCCTTACTTAACCATTGAGGCCCTTCCAACAATTACAGGACAAGAAGAAAATAGATGAGAATTATGCTATTTCTATTTTCAAATCACACTATGAATACCAACTTAAAGAAAGATCTTTTGAACATTTAGCTCTCATTTATTCTGACTAATCTCTATGCATCTTTCCTCTAAAGAAGATCTTGGAATGATGTAATGCTGTTTCAGCAATGAGTAGTCTAACAACTGTTTTAAATCTTACAAAGTAGTGATTCAGCTGTGAAAAATACCATGGCCCGAGCCTCTTTTCCTACCAGAAATTTCCTCTATGACACAAATGATACCGCTCAACCCACAGGGTACCTCCTTTCCTCAACGCACCCCCATTCTCCTGTCCCCTCAGTTGAAGAAGCTTCCTCTGCAAATTCCCTTCATTCCAGAGCATCCCAGAGCTTGGTCAACAGTACCCGAGGCTGGAGAAGACTCTGGACCCTCCCAATCTACATAAGTTCAAAAAATTAACTCAAGTTTTGTTTCCCTGACTACATTATTCAAATATGTGGAATGCCCAGGAGGACCTTCGTTAAGCAATATACACTAGGAGGAAAAGAACTTCAAAGAGTCTCCTACAATTGAACTTGATACTCCATTGTTTCTTGCAACTCCCTTGGAAGCCTGACTTTTCTTTATTTGGAAAATGACCTGGTTTCCTCTTCATTTGATGCTAGGCATTTAATTAAAAAAAAATAATTGGTTCATTGTTCAGCCATAAAGCACCAGCAGAAAAGTGAAGAAAGTCAGACAATAAAGAACAGTAAATAACCTTTACCATGGTGGTCCCAAAAGACAGGTGGCTCTAAAGTCCTTTTTTGTATTTTTTGTTGCTGTTGTTGAAATCTAAAACATTCAGGGAAGTGAACAGTCCTAACTTACAAGTGACTGTGACTTTTCTGACTGTAAAGAGAAGAGATAATATGATTACAATCCTGGCAAATATTTTCTATCTTCTGCCAGGGACTCCAAATGCCAGTCCTACTCTTTCATTCCCTCATCCTTTAATTTCTTTAAAACCCACCTACCTTCCCTCTTCCTCCTCTACCTACTTCCTCCCTTCCAAACCTGACTCTATCTTCAACTCCATACAACAGTGTCCTGCTCTCCAACCTAGGTTCATTTCTGAGCCAAAGACTTGCAAGGTTCAAGGTATGACCATTTTGAAAATCGATCCCTATGAGCTCTCTTCTTTACCTTTGAATCTTCACACTTCTTTCCCCTTTATCACTGATTCTCCTCTTAATTCCAATATTCCCTAGAGATCTTTGTAAGATTCAAAGTCCATGGCCAGGTGCAATGGTTCATGGTTCATGCCTGTAATCCTAGAGCTTTGGGAAGCCAAGTAGGAGGATCACTTGAGGCCAGGATTTTAAAATCAGTGTGGGCAACACAGCAACACCCATGTCTACAAAATTTTTTAAAATTAGCCAAGTGTGGTGACACATGGGTGTAGTCCTACTTGGGAGGCTGAGGAGGGAGGACTGCTTAAGTCTGGAAGTTCAAGACTACAGTGAGCCATGATCGTGTCAATGCACTCCATCCTGGGCAACAGAGAGAGACCCAAATTCGTTAAAAAAAAAAAAAAACCTACAGGCCCTCCTACAATGATTATAACCATAGATTATGTTACAAGAGAATTTTGTCCTCCATTCCATAGACATAGGAGTTGATTGATATAAAAGGGGCTGTGCCACCACCAAAACTTCCCTCTATTCCCAGTTCTGGTTTCTTATAAATACTCAGAAAAGGTGCATAATAGAATTAAAAAAAAAAAAAAAAAGAATGTGTCTTTCTGGTTGCTCCAATGATATTCTAGAAAGCCTAGTGGTATCAGCTCAACCAATAGCTTACAGTTTTCAAGACATGAGATAACTAATTAACAGAACATGGTTATACTGACCTCCTCACCTCAACAGCCAAGAACCACAAGTCTAATCTAGTTCCATCCCAACTTCTGGTATAATCTTGGCTAACTTCTTCCATATCTCTATTTCCTAATGTTTTCACAGAAAGGGTCAGTGCTGCTATTTCCTAGTAGGAACAGGTTATTTAGTATTACACTAAATAAGTAGACATGTGAGCTTACATGTGAGCTTACTGTTACACATTATGAACAGGTGATAAAGACAATTCTGTAAATTTCTGTCATAATTAGGAAATCATCTTGGACAAAGCTTTGCTGCTTTTTTATTTCTTCTGTGTTTCTATTTTTTTTAATATTAGCATGAAAACAAAACTAGATTCTTCCATTCATTTACCTTACTTAGGTATGCATTTTCTGATGACAGGTTTAAACATTTTTTTTTTTTTTTTTTTTTTTTTGAGTTGGAGTCTCACTCTGTCGCCCAGACTAGAGTGCAGTGGCCGCTCCTGGCCACCGCAGCCTCGGCCTGCTGGGCTCCGGCAATCCTTCCGCCTCAGCCTTCCGAATAGCCGGAATTACAGGCATGCGCCACCACGCCCAGCTGATTTTTTGATTTATTGTAGAGATGAGGTCTCGCTGCCCAGGCGGGTCTCGAACCCGTGGCTCAGGCAATCCACTCACCTCAGCCTCCCAAAGGCGCGGGATTACAGGCTGAGCCACCGAGCCCGGCTAGATTTTTTTTTTTTTTAATGTAACTGTGCCTAGCAGAAAAATCTACTCGTAAGTGGGCATTCAAAAGGTGGTATATGACTGAATTACTGAGCAGGAGATCACACCTCACTTACTGTCTACATAATTTACTTATAACCAATCTTTCTAGTGACATATTTTTCAGCCTGCATCACCAACAGATAAATGTTAGTCATTGGTTATATTAGTTTCCAAAATATGCTATCTATTTTTAAATCTTATATCAAGATACTCTTTTTTTTGGAAATTGATAAGTAACAGCAAAGTACTTTTCTACCATTAATTTCCAGTTAAAAACTAGATGGATTTCTAGCTACAGCCTCAGCCATAGACTGTTAATGATGCTAATACTTGTTTTCTATATAGTCTTATTTCCAACTGAAATAAAAAAACTTAAGACGAAAGGATAAAAACAGAATTTCATTTATATTTCACTACAGAGAAATTATCAGCTTCCATTTCTTGAGTTTTCTCTCAGTGTGGTAATTTATCATAGAACAAAAGAAAAACACAAATGTATAAACAAAATGTGGTAAGTTCACATTTTTTAGAAATGGTGCTAAAAAGTTTTTTGAAAGATATGCAAACCTATAGAACAACTGTTATTTGTAAGATTAAAAAGATAGAAATACAATTTGATACTGTCTTACAAATACCCAACTTGTTTCCCAGACTTTCCATTTTACAAGTTGAAAAACACTTTTAACTGGATACCAATCTGAAAACAAAAACAAAAATAATTTTGTGAGACAGGAAAGTCCCCCTTGTTTAATTATGCACCAGGCTATGGCAACACGGTGATTCATGGGAGCTATGTTCATATGAAATAAAAAACAAACTGTTTAAATTGTTTTCTGTCCCGGGATTTCAAAACACCAATGTTTTTCCTATCTCTAGATTTACTCCAAATCATACTACAAACTAGAAATATGTACATATATTATATAAAATTATATATATAACTATATCTATATATTCCCAGGAAACATATTGATATTCCTTATCAATGTTTCCAAATCCTGAATTTGCTCACCTAATAAACTTCCCAGTGTCTCCCTTCCAGTGAGCGCTTCTAATATTCTCAAAATGAAGTCACAGACTTCTAGGTCTGACCTCAGACTTCCTCAGTCAGATTCTGAGGGCGGGCCTAGCATTTGCATTTCTTAACATGAATTTAAGTTATTCTGAAATGTTTCATCATGCATGCAAATGAGAACAAAGCTAGACAAACATCAAATAATGATTTGTCTTATTCTAGTGCCTTATATCAAAAACCTAAATAATTGCCATCAATTTTGTTTTTGTAATATATAAATCAACTACTTACTAAGAGTTTCTCTCCACCTGCCTAACAGGACACAATAGTTACAGCCAAACCAATCTTAAGTACCGGGCCAGCACACCTCTCTCATTATAGAAAAGCCACCACCCAAAGATCCAAAGCCAGACTCAACATATGCAGCAGTCCCTCCCAAAGGCAAGGCCAAAAACATGTTTTGAATAAATGGGAATTTCTTACAGGTCCATCTCTATAAGCCCTTTCTGGAGGCATTTTAAGTGGACTGCAGCAGTATGATACCTTAAGAGGCTAACATCAGATATTCATCAAATAAACCCTTTATCAACATGCAGAGAGCAAGGCCCAAGAAAAATGGGTCATACCAGTAGCAGCAACTTTTGACAGAGGACAGGGAAACTACAGAAACTCCTACTGGAAGCCAGGCTCGGTGGCTCAGCCTATAATCCCGCGCCTTGGGAGGCTGAGGTGAGTGGATTGCCTGAGCCTGCGGGTCCAAGACCCGCCTGGGCAACTTGGCGAGACCTCATCTCTACAATAAATCAAAAATTAGCCGGGTGTGGTAGCCCGCGCCTGTAGTTCCAGCTACTTGGAAGGCTGAGGTGGAAGGATCACCGGAGCCCAGCAGGTCGAGGTTGCGGTGGCCGGGAGCGGCCACTGCACTCCAGTCTGGGCGACAGAGTGAGACTCCAACTCAAAAAAAAAACTCCTACTGCAATAGATGAATATTAAAGGCTAGAATGACAAGACAGAAACTAAATTCATTTCCTTTACAAATTTATACATCAGAGGTAAAAGTACTGACAAGTTTTTAACTGAAAGATATGCGGTCCTGGATTATTGAAATTGTTAAGCTCACACCTCTGTCTCTCTCTCCATATACAGGAATATATGAGAAAGTGTAAGTGGGAAAGATTTTATTAAAAGAAGATGAATGTGTAACAAAATCCAATACCAAGCTTAATAAATCCTTCAATCATACATTCTATCAATAATGCAATAATCTCTACAAGAACACCCAGACTTACAGGAGCGTTATGCGTGCATACTTTTTGTGCTCAAAAGGATGAAGTATAAATATGCTTCTGACTACATCATGTCATGTTTGAAAACACTAGAAAATTCTACAGCAATCCTTCAAAAGTTCTGAAATAAATACCAAGTTCACCTTAAACCTGACGAGTACCTCAGATTGCTAGCATCTAATTTCTTGTTGACTTTAGATGCTTTAGCTTCTATTTTTCTTGTTAAAGGATTCTAGATAAGGCTCCAAGGAGTAATTAATACATTAATTAAAGCAATGCATTGCCAAATTGTCTCCAGCATAGACTCTGAAATGTGAAAAATAGCTAGGAAAGGATCAGAAATGCAATTTCCTACATGAAAGTTGAAGGTGAGCGGATTGCCTGAGTTCGCGACCTGCCTGAGCAACTTCGCGAGACTTCATCTCTACAATAAATCAAAAAATTAGCCGGGCGTGGTAGCACGTGCCTGTAATTCCAGCTACTTGGAAGGCTGAGGTGGAAGGATCGCCGGAGCCCAGCAGGTCGAGGCTGCGGTGCCCGGGAGCAGCTACTGCACTCTAGTCCAGGCGACAGAGTGAGACTCCAACTCAAAAAAAAAAAAAAGAAAGTTGAAGCATTGCTCCTTTTTTTGTTCTCTTCCCTGGGATTTTTTTCATTGTCCTCCCAAATGTAACAATTTGCAAATACATACTCACATCTAGAGAAGCATATTCAAGGAGGGGAGAAAAGACTACAATTTTAAGACTTGAGAAGGTACTTTAATTCTGTAGGAAAAGGTTCAGCAAATCAGCTATCACTAATCTTGACCAAGTGGGGTGGGTGAGTCAGCCTTGTCATAGAGACTTTTTTTTTTTTTAGGTAAAATTTCACATTCAGAATCCTTCAGACATAGAAGCTCCAAGCATTCTACCTAGAACAAAGAACAAGCCTTGGAATATTCACTTGCAAGAATGTAATGACTTGTACTAAACATATTTTACACTAGGTGGTCTTTATAGTTCTTCAGCTCGAATCTTCCTAAATTCTTTGAGTAACTTTACCAGACTATTCTTAGAGCCTCAGTAATTACAAATAGAACCTATATGAGAAAGGAAAATTCAGAATTAAAGTTGTCATCAGTAAGTCTAATTAAACAGTACAGACCTAAAGATGGCTGCAGAACAAAAATGCTCTGAATTAGGAGCAGGAAGATTATAATAAATACTTTGCAGCAATGATGTACAGCACAAAACGAAGTATAGCTGGGGTTTGGGTATGATGGACAACGTCTCTCTGTCTCCTGGGTGGCAATTAACCTACCCACACAGGGATGGACATTGGCCCCTCTTAATGCCATACTCTACCTGAAGTACCCAACCGACCGCCGGAAAGCACATGTCAAACAGAGTGTGAACACCCCTCATTTTAGTGTGTAGTCTCCCTTACTGACAGTTTCCCTTACTTACTATCCTAAAAGGGAATCCTTACACTCAACGCCTCAAAATGGCAAGACATCTTACCCCTATGTTGTGACTCGGGCACTTCTGGTTCACACAAAGGCCACTGTTATAACTGAGGTGGGAAGATTTCACCTCGGTAAAAGGCTCCTGCCTGGACTCTCGCTTCATGTCACACTGTGGTATCACCCTGACGGACCCTGGATATTTCACGAGTCTTCGACTGAAAAACCATTATTATCGGGAGCCAGTGAAAGGAAGTGATTAATACATTAACTAAAATGATGCATTGCCAGACTGTCTCCAGCATCGACCCTGAAATGTGGAAGATAGCTCGGAAAAGATCACAAATTCAATTTCCTACATGAAAGTTGAAGCACTGCTCCTTATTTTTGTTCTCTTCACTGGGATTTTTCCATTGTCCTCCCAAATGTGACAATTTGCAAACAGTCCCATCTAGAGGAGCATATGCTAAGTGGGGAGAAAAGACCCCAATCTTAGGATTGGAGAAGGTACTCTGACGCTGTAGGGTGCGGGCTCCTGCCTGGACTCTCGCCTTATGTCACACTGTGGCACCACCCTGCCGGACTCTGGATACTTCACAGAAAGCAGGGTGGCAATGCGGGAGGCACCTCTGCGCACCGGGCAGGACTGAGCCGGCCTTTCCTGAAGTTTCCCTTCCTTCCACTAAATTAACCTGCCAAGCCTCCCACTCCCACCGCGCCCTATTATGAAAAGTCACGCCGGCAACTCGCTGAAGGACAGAGGGACAGCTCCCGGTGCCCCACAGAAGTTGGGTTTGGTCGCGGTTAACCCTTCCAGCCTGAGAGCCCGGGCCGACAGCGCCTCCTCCGGGGGTAGACCCCGGCTGCCAACTTTCGCGTTGCCCTCTCTACGCACAGCGGCCCAAACTTTGCGGTTCCCCCTCGCCGGAGCGCCGGGTCCCGGCCGCACCCCGCGCCGCCGGCGGCGCAGACCTTTGCGCCCGCCCCGACCCCGCACCGGCCGCCGCGCGACCCGCGAGCCGCCTCCTCCCGGCCCCCTCCCGTCGACCTCAGAGCTCGTGGGAAACCCGCGGTGGGGGCGACTGCAGCCCGGCGCCGCGCGTCACTCCTGCCCACGACCCCCGGAGCCCCCGAGAGCCCGGGCCCCGGCCTCCCGGCCGCCCACTCACCGTTGGTGAAGGGCTCCATCTTCCCCCCGCCGCGGCTCCTCGCAGCCCGAGCGCCCGAGCTTCCTACTCCGAGGGCTGAGGCGGCCCTGCCGACTGAGCATGCCCAGCGCGGCCTCCGAGGGCTGCCTGGGAGGCGCCGCTCCGCCGTTCCGGGTTTTCGCGGCGGCTGCAGGAAGAGCCAGCGGGGCTGGAGGGAGAGGCCCTGTTCAGCCTCCCGCCAGCTCCGGGGAGAGGTTGGGGGCGGGGCCGGGAGAAGCCCCGCCCCTTCCAGAAGTGCCGGCGGCCGCCCAGCTCACTGGACGGAGAACCGCGTTGAGTCATTCTGCAGGTGTGTGGGCTGACTGTGTGCCTCCCGCTCGCCGGGACACCTGCACTGCGCCAGCAAAGCACGGCCCCTGCCCCATGACATTCCAGAGACAGACACTAAACAGACACAAGAGACACCGGAGAGTGCAGCCAGTGCCCCGCCGCGCGTTAGGTCAGGGTGATGAGCGGCAGAGGTGGCTAACTCGGACGGCGAGGGGCGGCGAGGCCTCGCTGAGCAGGCGCCGCTGGAGCCCAGACGTGAAGGTGGAGCCGGAGCTCGCCGCGAAGGTCTACCGGGCCAGCGGAGCGTTGGCTTCCCTGGGGAGGCTGGCCCGGGGAGCTCGCGGCTCCAAGGCCCGAGGGAGCAGGCGCTGTGGGTCTCTCCGGCAGAGACGCCCGCCCGCAGCAGAGGGGACCCGTGCGGTCGGCGGCGAAAAGACTGGAGGGAGGGCGGGGGGGCGGGGACCCCCGCAGGGCCTGAGCACCCCGGGGTCCGGTCCCTTGGCCGGAGGCTCCGGCGCGGCCTCTAGATGCGGGCGGGGAGAAAACCCGGCGCCGGATCGGCCGGCCGGGGCCGCGGGTGCCGCAGGATGTGGGTAGAAGGCCCGCCTGTTCCGAGCCCTAAATCAACACCTGCGGGTCCTGGGGGTGTCACCGCTGCCGCCCGCCGCCAGGCTTCGCGGCGCTAGGCCGGAGAAGCGAATCTCCCTGGGTCGCCCCTGCCTCCCAGCCCTCGCGCCCCTGCTCCAGCCACCAGCCACCATTGTTTCCAATGCAAAGTCCGGGCTGCCCCGGGCGGTCTCCGGAATCCAACTGCCAGAGACCCCGGGAGCCCCGGGGGGGCTCTCCGCGGCCCGTTTCTTCGTCCCTTTCTTGGTGTGCGCATCGCCGCCGCCCTCCTTACGCGCCCTCGCCGCCGCCTCCCCCTCCTCCCCTCCCTCCTCCTTTCCCGCAGCTCCGGCCCGTCCCCTGCAGCGACTTGGCTCGGGCTGCGCCTCGCTGCGCCTGCCAACTGTCACACGCTCCTCCGAGGCTGTCAACAGCAGGGCGTCAGGGACAAACAAGCCGCAGCGAGAGCAAACAGCCTGGGCAAACAGGGACGGCCGGGATGTTTGACCGACACGGGAATTCGAAATCCAGTTTTAAGAAGTAAATCGAAGTGCGATATTGTATTTTTAATGTCTATTGCACCCCCTACTTCTCATCCCAGTTACAATTTCCAATGGATACCAATTGCACTTGGAAAAAAAGTGAAACACCTTACCTAACTCTGGGACCTCATCAACCACGCTCACCATGCGTTGGCCACAGCGGCCTTCATGCTGTTCCTGGAAGTCGCCAAGTTGCATCCAGCGTTGTTAATCATTCCTATTGCATGCTCCTTTCACAAGAACTCCTTCTTCTGCTTGGTATTTTGCCTGCGAATTCCTTCTTGTCATTAAGGTCTCAACTCAAATGTCACCTCTGCAAAAAAACCCTTCTCTGACTAATCATCTAAAATAGCCACAACACAGGCCACTCCATAAATTTTAGACTTGGCTCTATATTCTTCGCAGCACTCATTAGTGTCTGAAACGATTTGGATTTGTTGTTTAATTATTATCAGTCTCCCTCTCAGGAATGCAAGCTTCATGAGGGCAGGCACATTATCTTCTTCAGGGCTGTTTCAGTGCCTAGATAAGTGTGCAATAAATAATTTTTGAATGAATAGCGAATAGATGCAATGGTATTTAGAACTCTAATTCGCCGCCAATGTTGCAAACCTCTCCAGTGAACGTCTCTATATTGAATGGTGTGTTTGTGATCAGTACAGAAAAGGTGTCTGTATCATATATCTAAGACCTTCTCTCTTCCCATTGTGTGAAAGATACTCACAGCCTTTAAGCTGGCCCCATGTACTTGAATTTCAGAACCAAAAATAGAAAGTGAACCACAGGGACTGGTGTATCCCTGTTTAGATATTACATAGTATATGCAGGCTTGATTTTGTTATAATGACCTAATAATTGTATTGCTTTGATGAAAAGCTCTTTCCTATATTTTAGGTCATGTCATGGTCCCTTGGAGTTATTTTTGCAGACAAGACACTTAGTTTCAGAGATATTTAAAACTCCACAGCTTGTGAAGTCATTTCACCTTACCTCACCTGTAAGCTAGTCTATCATGCTTTTGGGTGTGAAACACATTATCTTGTGTTTTGTTTTAAATACTTCAACTCTGCAAAGACTCGTGGTAAAAATACTTCTTTGCACTAGCAAATATGGATGACTCATCATATCTTTCTGAGATTCTTTTGACAAAAAGGCCCATAATTTCTCTGCCAATCTTCTTCCTCCCACCCCTCCCATTCTTTCACACACAAAGACAAGAAGGACCATTTAAAGACTTGTGGTTTTGTATTGTAGGTAAAAATAGTAAACAAACCAAAATGTTTCAGAATCCTACCTACCAGCAAAAGAACAATAATGAATTTTGTTTTGTTTTGTCTCATTGGATACTATTTTACATTTGACTTAATAAGAAACAAAATTTGCAAATTTATTACTGAAACTCATTATGTTTCTATCTTTAACCTTCTCCTATCTTCCCACACAGCACTTCCTCTTTAGTTTAAGGTTATAACACTTTAACTCATTATGAAGTTTCCATTCATTATGAGGAGATAATGTGATACTATCTACTATACCCATCTACTGTTTTCAGAATCATTGCTGTCTAACATTTGAAAACCAATAATTTGAGAACTAATTATAATATACAACAAATAGCATGAAGAAAAAAATATGAGCACCCTGAATAACAAATAGCATTTGTTTATAAAGAACCAACAAACTTGATAATCTATGAATACAGGAATTTTTTATCAAAATAAAGTACTTGTCTGCCATACATCAGCTCATCAAAGCCTCGCGTTTAACAAATGAGGGAAGTACATCAAGAGAGGGTAAATGGTTTACTTACAGTTCAGGAGCAGTCGTGGACTGGAACTCAAGCCACCTGTGTTCTAAACCAGTGCTCTAGAGTTTCCTGTCATCTTCCTATTCCCATAAGGAAATTAGAATTGAGTACAACAATCCACAAAAGAGATACAGACTAAAGAGAAATATATAACTAACTTCAACTACAAGGAAGTTATTCCATTAGTGTTTTAATATTTCAATTTAATTAGTTGATCCTCCAGATCAAATTTGGGTTTAACACTATTAAATAATCTAATTATTCTGGAACAATTCAGTGCATACATTTGAAAATGTTACTTGTTCAGTACTCTTGAATAAATGGAGGAAACTGCTTGCTGCCAGGACAACCATGACCATTGTGAGGTTTCCTGCCACCATAAGGTCTGAAAGAGTTAATATCTCATTATCTTTGTAATCTATTTGCTGCACACACACTCTGCATTAATTAGTAATGTTTAGTTATAACAAGTTTAGAAATGTTGAGAGCATGAAAGACAGAAGAATGAGTATCCAATAAAGTTCTCATAAAGTTTAGACATTAACAAAAATATTCAGCCAAATAAAGTGAAAAGTTATTATTAAGAAGGCACAATTCTATACTAGTTCAGATGCTGTGGACTACAAAAGTCAAAATTCTGAATCAAACCAATTTAAAAGATAAGGAAATTGATCATTTTGTAGAACTAGTCCAGAGATACGACAATCTTCAGCCATAGCTCTTCAAGAAGAATGTATTTCTCTTTCCACTCTACAACTCTCTGTATGAGCAATGTTTTCAAAGGCTGACTACCATATGGTCAAAAAGGAGGCTACAATGGGAGAGGAAGAAGGAACTTTCTCTTCCGTGTCTCTTTCTTGAGAGCAAGAAAACTCTTCTCAGAAATCTTCCCATTAGAATTCTTTTTATGTCTCATTTGCCAAAACTATATTTTGTACTTTCTAAACCAATCACTGGAATGAAAACAAGGTTACTATGACTGGTTTCTTAGACAAAACAGAACCTAGATGTGCTGAGTTAGGGGACACCTCCCTTGTTTCATATAGGGGAAAAGGGAGTACTTAAAAAAAATAATTTTTCTTATTCAGGAAAGAAAAGAGAAATTAAGCAACCAAAATGTTAGGTGGGTACCCTGAATTTCTACTAAAGGTTATACATATGGATATATTTTATTAATATTTTGATATTTGTAAACACCTGAGGCATTTGTATAAGAAGTAAAATAAAGTTAAAATAGAGTTCATTAAATACAATGTAAATTTTTATATAATTGACCAGTATACCTAGGATTACAAATCAAGAAATGGTATATTATTAAATTTACATTTAGAATTTTGATCTGAATGTAACTACTAAAATTGAAAAATAGATCTAACTTTTGTATTGGACATTGTATTCGTTTGCTAGGACTACAGCAAATAACTATGGCAAAGTGAGTGTCTTAAACAACAGAAATGTATTGTCTCATAGTTCTGGAGACTAGAAGTCCAAGGTCAAGGGTCCGCAGGGCTATGCTCCCTCTAAAGGCACTAGGAAAGGATCTGTCCCAGGCCTCACTCCTAGGTTATCCTACTTCCTTGGTTTGTGGTGCGAAGCTCCTAGGTTCACATAGCATGTTTCCTGTGTGCATATTTGTGTCCAAATTTTCCCTTTATATAAGGACACTAGTCATATCAGTTTGGAGGCCCACCCTGTTCTAGTATGACATCATCTTTAATTACATCAGCAACAACCCTGTTTCCAAATAAGGTCACATTCTGGGATACTGGCGCTTATAAATTTAACAAATGAATTTTGAAAGGGTACTATTTAGCTCATAACAGCATTTTTCTAACAGAAAAAAAGACTGCAGATAAGTATGAAGAAAGATTTGACTTCAAAGGATAGCATTAAGAAGTGAAAGAAGCTGTGCTCCGTGGCTCAGCCTGTAATCCCGCGCCTTTGGGAGGCTGAGGTGAGTGATTGCCCGAGCCTGCGGGTTCGAGACCCGTCTGGGCAGCAAGACCTCATCTCTACAATAAATCAAAAAATCAGCTGGGCGTGGTAGCGCATGCCTGTAATTCCGGCTACTGGGAAGACTGAGGTAGAAGGATCGCCGGAGCCCAGCAGGTCGAGGCTGCGGTGGCCGGGAGCGCCCACTGCACTCCAGTCTGGATGACAGAGTGAGACTCCAACTCAAAAAAAAAAAGAAGTGAAAGAATAGCCAACAGAATGGGAGAAAATATTTGCAAATCAAGAGACTTCACAAGGGACTTTTATCTAGAATATATAAAGAACTCTTGCAACTCAATAATATAAGATAAATAATGAAATTAAAGTAGGCAAAGGATCTGAATATAAATTCACCAAAGAAGATATACAAATAGCCAACAAGCACATGAAAAGCTGTTCAATATCATTAGCCATCAAACAAATACAAATCAAAACTGCAATGGGCTACCACTTCACATCCACTAGGATGGCTAGAATCAGAAAGTCAGATAATACTAAATGTTGGCAAAAATTTAGCAAAATTGAAACCCTCATACACTGCTGATGGGAATGTAAAATGGTGCAGTTGCTTTGGAAAACAATCTGGCAGTTTCTTAAAAGGTTAAACATAGAGTTGCCATATGACCCAGCAATTTCACTCCTAGGAATACATCCAAAAGACTTGAAAACATATGCATTCAGAAGTTTGTACATGAATGCTTATAGCAGCATTATTCATAAAAGCAAAAATGTAAACAACACAAATGTCCATCAACTGATGAAGAGATAAATAAAATGTAGAATATTTGCACAATGGAATTTTATTCAGCAATATTATCCATAAATAAAAAGGTACAAAGTACTGATATATGTTACAACATAAACGAACCTTAAATATTATGTTAAGTGAAAGAAGCCAATCATAGAAGACCATATATTGTATTGTTTCATTTATATGAAATTTTCAAACTATGCAGATCTATGAGACATAAAGTGGATTAGTGGTTTCTTGAGACTGAAGGGAGGGAAGAATGGGAAGTGACTGCTAATAGTTGCAGGATCTCTTGGTGGGATGATGAAACTGTTTTAAAATTGATCATGTTGAGAGGCAGTCAACTCTGTGACTATACTGAAAACCACTGAATTGTAAACTTTAAATGGGTGAATCATATGACATTTTAAATTATATAGCAATAACATTGATATACATGTTTATGAAAGACTTGAGGTTATAATTTTAAAGTAATCGTAATAATTATGCTTGATTTAAAATAAACTAATGGAAATTATACACTATGAATATGTTCTTTCACCAGTGTGCAAGCAAACTTGTTTTCCCCATCTGGCTGCTGCCATTAAAAAAAAAAAAAAAAAGGAGCCAGGCTCGGTAGCTCAGCCTTTAATCCCAGTGCTTTGGGAGGCCGAGGTAAGTGGATTGCCTAAACCCACGGGTTCGAGACCCGCCCAGGCAACTTGGTGAGACCTCATCTCTACAATAAATCAAAAATTAGCCGGGCATGGTAGTGCGCGCCTGTAATTCCGGCTACTTGGAAGGCTGAGGCAGAAGGATCACCAGAGCCCAGAGGGTCGAGGCTGTGGTGGCCAGGAGCATGCCACTGCACTCCAGTCTGGGCGACAGAGTGAGACTCCAACTTAAAAAAAAAAAAAAAAAAAGGAGCAGATTCATTCAATTAAATATCTGCCTCTTTAGAAACAGAGAAATGCTATAGAAAATCCCACAGGTATAGATATAGCTCTTCCACCTTTTTAAAATGAGTACCCTAAGCCTACTAGAAATGGTTAAAAAGATATCTCCACTCTGGAAGTGATGGTCAAATTGTGATATCTGTTAGAATTTTTCAGGGATCCCTGGGCATTGTCCCCCCCAAATTCCAACTCAGTTGATCTGAGATATTGCCTAAAATCTGCATTTTTACCAAGTGATTGTGACATAGATGAGCCTCAGATTAGAAACAGTACTGTAGGAATCCTAAGATATATGAAGGGCAGCATGGGACTGAGGTGAGGGCCTGGTCTCTGGAGGTGGATTCTCAGATTCTGCCTGTACTACTTCCTCCCTCTGTAACTGGGGCAAAATGATTAACCTCCCTTGGCTTCACATTCTCCTTTGGAAACTGAGGACAAGTACTCCCCTCACAGGAGT
Organism: Cephalopachus bancanus; assembly: GCA_027257055.1. Lineage (NCBI taxonomy): Eukaryota > Metazoa > Chordata > Mammalia > Primates > Tarsiidae > Cephalopachus > Cephalopachus bancanus. Next base: position 4,759,234 of record JAPVLO010000024.1, on the reverse strand, counting down.
AGTGTGAGGTATAAGATGAATTAGCACACCTAAAGTATGCTTAGAACCAAGACTGGCCCAAGATAGGCACTAAAGATGTATTTGCTATTATTAGTTAATGTGAATTGTGAAATACCATGTAGACTGAACACAAAAAAGTTCAAACTCACAAAGCATAGTGTAATATAAAACCGATTTCTATAATGATGACGCATTTCACTATGATCACTTAAAATAATGCTGTTCTGAGGAAACCAAGTTTTCAGTGTTTAGTTGACATCTAAGCCCTATGTCAGATGAGGCCTAGCCAGGCCAGGAAATGACAGGGAGGATGGGCCTGGCTATAACCATAAAAACCAATTGTAGGTCTTCTATAAAAATCAGAAGATAGAAAAGTCATTTTTAGAAATGATCTGTTGGCCAGAATTTTTTTATTGACTTGCTCTATCTGGAGAGATATTTACACTCCTGAAGGTTCTAATTTAGTTTTCTTTTTGCTTTATTTCTTACAACTATATTGAAATAGAGCCTATATATTTCACTCCCTTAAAATGTTCACTTCCATAAAATATGTGTTACAAGGTCAGGTGTGGTGGCTTGTGCCTGTATTCTCAGTACTTTGGGAGGCTGAGACGAGAGGATTGCTTGAGACCAGGAGTTTGAGACCAGCCTGGGCAACACAGCAAGATCTCATCTCTACAAAAAAAAAAAAAAAAGCCAGTCAAGGTGGGGTGTGCCTGTAGTTCTAGCTACTTGGGAGGCTGAGTCAGAAGGATCTCCTGAGCCCAGGAGTTTGAAGCTGTGGTGAGCCATGATCATGCCACTGCTCCCCAGCCTGGGTGATGGAGTAAGATCCTGACTCCAAGAAAAAAAATTTCCTTCAGTTTTTTGTTTGTTTTTTAGCATGAGAACGTCCTGTAATATTTATGCAGAAAATTATATTTGATTATGATTGTTGGCTGACTCTCAGGTGACTCAGGTGCCTTTTCTTCCCTCTGTCAGGCTGTCAGCACCGCTTCAGGAGGGCCCACAGTGTACAGTACACCACAGACAACTAAAGGCAAAACTAGAGCTAAATTTTGGCTTTTAAGGTACTTACAATCCATTGGGCCAATCAAGACAAGCACATGGGATCTATACATAATTCATAATACATGACACAGGCATATAAGATCGTGTACTAGCAGGACCAGCCTGAAGCAAAATTGCCAAGTAGGCTTGTCTTTGTGTTCTCCTATGTCCCATTTTCTATTATACTTCCTCACTTCCAGATTCTACCTTACAGTCACCAGATATTTATCAAACAACATCTGTGTGTAACACCCTTGAGTGACAGATACTACCCTCAAGACCTTCCTACCCAACCAGTACTTTCTAGGCTATTGTCTACATTCTAGAATTCACTTTTTCACCCCCTTTCCCAACTTCCCCAGCCCCCTCTCAACTTTCTCTCCCTAGAGTCCTTTTCTCAATAAGCTGTAAAGATGTATTAATCTTAAAAAAAAAAAGTCATACTAAAGGATGACTAATGGGTTACAATTTAATATTTAAAAATTTTATTACTCCAAAGGCATGAATCAGGAATGGTGAAATTATTTTTAAAAGGCAACTGGTAAGAGGAGATATATTTTGATGTCTATGAGGCTTCCTCTTTTAGAGAGCACTATTAGATTTGAATTTGCAAGGCCAGTCCTGCTGATGTTATTTCTTTCCAGGTTGTCAGTGAGACCAAGGTGCAACAATTGGTATATTGCCCTTGGCCTTAAAATCCAAACAGCTAGTCTTCTTAGAGGTACAGTTGTCTGAAATTAGGAGAATAATATACTTTCCCTTCCTGATAATGACTTTTCTAGAAGATAGAACATTAGTCCTAAAACCATGCTCTGATTAGTAATGTCACAACTATTATCTATAGATAAGGCACAGCTTGGAACAAAAACACATAAACATATTTCAATGCTATCTGACCTCTTTCACTAGCTAACAACTTATTCATTGTTGTTTAAATACCTTAATTCAGTCTCTGAGTATGAGTTAAATTAACTTTACCAGTACAGAAGATCTGACCACTGTGAACTCTGTCTAGTTCATGTAGATTATGCACAATTGTTTCAAACCAAACAATTTATTTCCTATCAGCTCCATTTTCTCTACCTGTTTACTCCTAACCATCTAAAAATCTCTGCTTGTCCTTCTAAGAGTCCTGCTTTTAGTTTTGTCTCTACATCTGGAGGTCTAAATACAAAAAAAAATTATATGCCATCAGTCTTATGTCATGCATTTCTTTTAGAAAAAGTTCCCCTAGTCCTATCCTGATCTCATTCCATCTTTGAATTTTAAAAGTATTCTATGTATCCTTTTCCCAACTCCAACTCAAAATATTAAAGATGAATTAGCATTTCCAGGTCAGTTAGCTAGAAAACAGTTTTAGTTTTTAAAGGGGAATACTGTTTTAAAATGAGAAGTAACATCTTTGTATCTTTCAAATCTTTTCATAGGCAATTTATTCTGCCTACTTTAAAATGAGGTTTACAATTTTAACTGTGATATTGTTTGGATGACTAGAGGGACATCCCAGATGGTATCACAATGGGAATTTCTTACAGAAGATTGAACCTGAAATATTGCATTGAAATAAAGACATATGACATAACTCAACAGAGGGAAGTGTGGAAAATCATGTGTGTAAATACCTAAACATGAGAATCATTGAGTCATGTACTGAGAATAGAAAACTAGTTTTCTGGCCTTATCTGCCAGCATAGCATAGTAGGATATTAGGGCTTTGGGGAAGATGAGGAATTAATTAGCAAAAGATCTGGAATTTATGGTAGGGAAGTAAAGTTTGCAGAAGTGAGTGAAAAATACAAATGATTGTCCTTTAGCTTCTGTGAAAAAAAAAGAAAATAGAAATGTTTTACTATTGAAAAGTATCTATTCATGTCTTTTGCCCACTTTTTAATGGGGCTGTTTGGTATTTTCCCTGTGGCACATTAGAGTTCCTTGTAGATCCTGAATGTTAGGCCTTTGTCAGACATACAGTTGGAAAATATTTTTTCCCATTCTGTGGGCTGTCTACCTGCTCTCTTGAGGGTTTCTTTTGCTTTGAAGAAACCTATCAGTTCGATGAGGTCCTACGTGTCTATCTTATCTCTTATGACCTAGGCACTTGGGGTTTTGATCAGGAATTGGTTGCCAGTTCCAATTTACATAAGGGTGGTCCTGCATTTTCTAAGGTTCTTATAGTTTGAGGTTTAACATGTAGGTCTTTGATCCATTTAGAGTTGATTTTTGTGTACAGTGATAGGAAGGGGTCCTGTTTCAATCTTTTGCATGTAGTCAGTCAGTTTTCCCAGCACCATTTGCTCAATAGGTTCTCCTTTCCCCAGTGGTTGCTGGTGGAGGCTTTTTCGAAGATGAGTTGGTTGAGAAATTGAGGTTTTGCTTCTGGAATCTCTATCCTGTTCCATTTCCATATGCCTATTCTTGAACCAATATCAGGATGTTTTGATTATCACAGCCTTATAGTGAAGTTTAAAGTCTGGAAGTGTGAGACCTCCTGCTTTGTTACCTTTGCTAAGGATTATTTTGGCTATTCGTGGTCATTTATGTTTCCACATGAATTTCGGTATTGTCATTTCCAGGTCTGAGAAGAATGATACTGGAATTTAATGGGTACTGCATTGAATCTGTAGCATTTTTCCTAGATTGCCTTTGGTAGAATGAACATCTTAACAAAGTTGATTCTTCCCATCATGAAAAAGTGCTCAGCCTCACTAATCATCAGAGAAATGCAAATCAAAATCACACTGAGATACTACCTAAGCCCAGTAAGAATGACCATCATTAATAAAACGACAACAGATGCTAGTGAGGATGTGGAGAAAAAGGAACACTTCTACATTACTGGTGGGAATACAAACTAGGGCAACCTCTTTGGAATACAGTGTGGTGATTTCTAAAAGAACTAGACATTGACCTTCCATATGACCCAGCAATCCCCCTACTAGGAGTATATGTGGAGGCACTCAAATCATTCTACAAAAAAGATACCTGTGCATGCATCTTTATTGCAGCACTATTCTCAATAGCAAAAAATGTAATCAACCTTGCTGCCCACCGAAACTGAAGTGGATTAAAAAAAGTGGTACATATACACAATAGAATATTATGCAGCCATAAAGAAGGACAAACATATGACTTCGCAGCAACTTGGATGGATTTAGAGTCTATCATACTCAGTGATCAGTCATGGAAACAAAGAACAGAGTACCACATGTTCTCACTCATAAGTGTACACTGAACGTTTACCATAATAGTATAAGAAAGAGATTGGCAGTAGCAGGATACTGCTGGGGTAGGGAAGGGAGGAACAACAACAGCAAGGATACCTGATCTCAAACCAGGCAAAGTGGGGACCAAAGGGAGGCCCAAACTTTTTCTGTATGATGACCACTTGTATACCAAATCCTGAGTTGTACCCCACATCTTTAAAATAAAAAAAGAACTGTTTTTCTGTCTTATCAGTTAGATATATATTTCTCAAATCTTCTAAGCATTTTTCCTATGAATATTAGAAAATTTACTGATTTAAATTCTGAACAAATGACCTGTTTATACACTGCCAACTTCCTAAGTATGATGCAGTCTTAGGCATTTGCATATTAGAAAATATATTATTACGATTTTTGGAAATATGCTAGCCTACATACTCTAACTGACCTTCCTGTTCAAAATAACTCAAAATGTAGAATAAAATTTGCTTTAATGCATGGATAACCTGGAGAGTTAGTAAAGAATACTCATGGATCAAAAACTAAGCGACAGCAGAAGCATGAGGGATAAAGCAAAGGCTGAGGTCAACTTTCGCCTTGAGGGCATCTCAAGCTTCAGTTTTCATGCCTTTGAGAATGCTGGAGGCTGAGCCCAGTGGCTCACACCTGTAATCCCAGTACTTCAGGAGGCTGAGGCAGGAAGATTGTGAGCAGGAGTTTGAGACCAGCCTGGGCAACATAGAGAGACTTTGTTTCTACAAAAAAAAATTAGCTGGGCATGGTGGTGCACACCTGTAGACCAAGCTACTCAGGAGACTGAGGTGGAAGGATTCACCTGAGCCCGGAAGGTCAACGCTGCTGAGCCATGATTGTGCCACTGCATCCAGCCTGGACAGCATAGTGAACCCCAACTCAAAAAATAAAAATAAAAAAAATAAAAGAGAGAACACTAGGGCCAGATGACAAAACCCAGGACCTACCCAAGCCAGGGAGCACAACAAGAAACAAAATTCAGGTATAGTCTCTTTACAAAAGACTCTTCTAAAATCAGAGGACTCAGAAAGATATCAGGGGAAATGGTACCTTGAATCTTTCTAGAGAGGAGTGATTACTATCTGGTACTGACAAGTACAGAATGTAGGAATAAGAAGAAAGTGAATTAACACCTCCTTCAGGAAAATTGTCCAGTGTGATACATTAAAATATGAGATTATGAAAAATATACATATGCTTTGAGCCAGAAAAGACAATTCTTTCATGATCATTTTCCTCCTTTCTTCCTTATGATTTCAATGAGATTAAGACATCAGGAAGCAAACAGCTTAATATATAATTGGTTAAAATCTGTAAATGTAAAAAGTGTGACCCATTACATGTTGAGATTAAAAAATAGTGATACGTGGTGAAATGGAAGAAAGAATACAATAAAGAATACAAGTGAAGCAAATGTTGCAGAGTAAAAACAGTCTTGTGTTGGGTAGACATTATGTTCACGTGGAGAACTGGTTCTCATGGCTTTTTGGAGGGTCTCCTTATTGTCTGGGGTGAAATAAAACATAAAACAAAAAAACCTCAGGAACGTCTCTCAGAAAATCAGAATCCCTTTGAATAGTTTCTGGGCAGGTCTGCTTCTCTGGAACCTCATATGGGCTGAAATGCAAAAGTATGTACATGACATCAGACAAGAAATTTCTTATCATGGTAATAAGTTGGACTCTTGAAGGCTGTATTGTCTACTGTCCCCTACACAAAGCCTGAAAAGGGAACAAGCCGTTGGTTCCAGGCTTCTGTAATCTGAAAGCTTTCTCATTCCGAGTGGGCTGTGAAACCACAAAATTCTCACTAGGTCTTACAGAGAATGAGAGAAACCCAGAGAAGCTGTGTCTGCTCAAACCCACCATTTTTTCATGATCTTGCACATAACTTTTTCCACACCCTATTTGTTCGCTCAGGATAAAGGAAAGTAAAACTAACTTTAACCAAGTCTGAGTTGATGTTAGTGGCCTGGCATCCATCATAAAGCTTTCAAAATACCACACTAACAAGTACAATACATTCGTTTCTTAAAAACTATTTATTCATTAAAACATTATTGGCATAGCAATTCTCACATTTCATCGAATAATAATAGTCAATTTTGATATTCAATTCTTAAGAATCCTAGAAATTGCAAATGTATTCAATATTGTATTTAGATAAGAAACTGAAAGAAAGAGAATTAAAACTTGCAAATTTGTAAATAAATTACTATATAAAAACTTTGCATATTTATGAAAACATTGTTGATGGCATAGTTCTACTGTAACACATACATATTTTTACTGTTTAATTTGCTATTATCTTGATGAAAAAAATAGCATTCTTTACTCTTTCAATTTTCTAATGCTAAAAAACGTATATAATTCTAAAGAGATATCACTTAGGTGTTATAAAAACCAAGGTAGGTCCATGACCAGGTCAAATCTAGAGTTAAAGATGCTTCAAAAATTTTAAGAAACAATTTGAAAACAAATGTAAGAAAACATACCCATGGCCCACCCAAACTGTATTCTATCTACCTCTGACTGTGGCACCAGAGAAAGGTCTGTAATCTATAATTGGACTTCGCGATATCACTCCAGAGCAGGTTGGATAACACCCTCCTTCCTGTCCCAACATTCTTAGCTTTTCTTAATAGTTCAATGAAATTGGTCATCTACACATTGATTCAAGTCTTTCTAAAATGTATTTATATTTTCATATTGATTCATACATGGGATCATGAATTGATTAAGTTCTCTAACTATATTCAAGGTGGCATTTTCTTTATTTATCCCAAACTATCTTACTTAAACGATTAAGAAAAGCATCTAGGAGGCATTTCAGAGATAAAAGTTTCCTTTAAGAAAAACAAATAGAGCCGGGCTTGGTGGCTCAGCCTGTAATCCCACGCCTTTGGGAGGCTGAGGTGAGTGGATTGCCTGAGCCCACGGGTTCGAGACCCACGTGGGCAGCGAGACCTCATCTCTACAATAAATCAAAAAGTCAGCCGGGCATGGTAGCGCATGCCTGTAATTCCGGCTACTGGGAAGCCTGAGGCGGAAGGATCGCCAGAGCCCAGCAGGTCGAGGCTGCGGTGGCAGGGAGCGGCCACTGCACTCCAGTCTGGGCGACAGAGTGAGACTCCAACTCAAAAAAAAAAAAAAAAAAAAAAAGAGTTTCTCTTATAATAGGAAGAAATGCTGAACCTAGGTTACAAACTATGGTGATATATTTAAATATTTACAGTATTTAAAAACCACAATTCAATCCAAACTATACAATGCAATATTATTCTACAATTTTCAAAAGATTTATTAAAAATGCAGTAGTATATGGATCACAGTGGTATGATGAGTATCTTATTTCTTTCTTGTACCTCTGTGACTGTAGATTCAATCTCATTGGAAATGACCTCAAAAGTCAACCCTTGAGGTTCTTCTTGAATGTGAGGCCTAAACCAGAAGGCCCTCCTAGCTTCCTTGATGAACCCTGATATCTATCCAGTTTCTAATAAAATGAGATTTGGTGACAAAGTCTCTGGTTTCCTGATCCTTAATTTTCATAATTCATGTCATTTTCCATGAATAGTAAAAATTAAACTATTCAGTTCAGACTGAGTTAAAGGCAGGGGAGAGTAAGGACATGGAAGGATGCACATGAAAGAGATTTGCTGGGCATGGTGGCTCACGCCTGTAATCCCAGCAGTTTGGAAGGCGGAGGCGAGAGGATTACCTGAGTCCAGGGATTTGAGACCAACCTGGGTGATGTGGCGAGACTTCGTCTCTACAATAAATCAAAAAATTAGCTGGGCATGGTGGTGTGCACATAATTCAAGTTACTTGGAAGGCTGAGGCAGAAGGATCACCTGAGCCCAGCAGGTCGGAGGCTGTGGTTGCCATAAGTGTACTACTGCATTTCAGTCTGGGCAACAGAATGAAACATTGACTCAAAAAGAGAAAGATAAGAAAAGAATATATATATATTTGTTTAGTGATTTGCTAAATTTCCTTGGAGCTAAAATTGACTGTATAAACTCCAGGATAGCAAGCAAGGTTTAAAAACAAACAACAAAAATTTAAAAAGCAAAGTAGTGGCAGAGTGTGAGGCAATGGAGAATGTCGCATTGAGGCTAACAACCACAGCTATATGTATATATTCATGTCTATATCTCCACATTTATCCATTATTCTGGAAGTTTACTTTTAAATAGACTACTGAACTGAACTTTCCTCACCCAAACATTGTATATCTTTCAGCTGGAGATGATAACTGAAAGCAGGCAGCTGTGCCGGCAGATTTCTTGAGGTTTCTCACTGGTTAGACAAAATATCCACAACTCTAACTTCAGTTTCATTGGTGTTACTTTGACTTCATGCAGGCACAGCCATTTAAACACTACCATTTAAACATGAACCAGTAGCCATTTAAACACTAACCAGTAGCCAAGTCCTCAGACTGGAAAGATTCTTCTCTAGCCATTTAATATTTTTGGTTATGGTTTCCAGAACAATTTGAAAAATATCCAGATGTAATCCTTGGGACTTAAGATATTCAAAAAATAGTTTCACCTGAAAAATATGCAAGAACAAAATTACTGGCATGGTTCATAAAACACTTTGTCTTCCAAAAAATTTCAAAACAGCTTACAAATTATACACACACAGGTGCAGGCATTTCTCTGCACCTAGAAGATTATTTTCTTTTTTTTTTTTAATAATTATTATTTCACTTTGTCTGCAAACAGTAGATAATGTAAGACAGAAATTATAAATCCTCATCTTACAAGTGAGCACATTGCGGGTAAAAAAGTTAAATGATTGAACCAGGTCATAGAGTAAAACGTGAGTTGGGATCTAAGTTCTGGAATTCTCAATTTGCTTAAAGGGTAAACAATTTCAAGATTTATTGTGAAAGGAAGATGTAAAATACTAGAATGCTTAAAAAAGACTAGAATTACCAATAACAGTTCTATTAAAAATACCATTGAATAACACTCCCACACATTAATATCATCACCCTTGCATTATGATACAATATGAATGAAAGACTCCAAAAATACTCAAGAGTATTTTCACTTTGAATGCTGTGAACACATGCATTTTAAGAGTCAGCTTTTAATCCTGTCCCTTCTACTTACTTGCTGAAATTGTTAATAATAGAAAGTCACTAACCTCTTGCAACTCATCCTTGGAAGAAAAGTGAGATGTTGTGCCAGAGATGATTGTTCTCATGGCAGTTGAGCCCAAGCCAAATCTGAAAATAAAAAGAAACTTGATAGATGTAAATAATAAAAATACTGACCTTATGTTTATTATAGCATGTACTATATTTAAATATATAACATTAATAACTATGTGATAATTTTATGCATTATAATAGATATTATTAATCACCATCAGAATAACTCATATTCATCCAGTACAATTTTAGAGCTAAAAGACTTTACTATAAAATGAAAATATAGATAAAAGTTCTCTAGGAAATATGATTAGGTTACTCAGTAATGATTATGTTCAGATTTATGTTTATATTTAAAGCAGTGTTCCTTACTTTTTAAAAATCACATACTCCTATCTGTAAAGATTTTTTAAACAATTTCCCAATGTACAGATTTCTATTTATGAATTATCTGCATTCATTATGGTATGATTAAAAAGATTGAAAGCACATGATAAAAATAATATAAACAACATATTTATTTAATTTTTGTACATTATATATTATGTATATTTATAAATTTATAATAAATCATATAAAATTAAAAGCATAAGATAAGAAATAATGTATGTAGCACTATTTTCTTGTATTCTAATGTATTGTCTTGCACACTTCCCTTATACGTGGTGTTTATTAGGGCAAGGTTGATTGGTTGAACTCTAATTCACAGCTACAGACTTCACCCCAATGTTTTATACCTAGAAAACTTGTATCACAGGTCAAAGTGATTAATGCTGAAAAAGCAGTGCACAAACCCAGAACAGAAAATGGTTCAAGACTAGACTCTGCCCATGGATGACAAAGGGCATAATTTCTAGTTTAAAAGGAAATTCACAGTATTGCATGAGAAGTCTGACCGTTTCATGACAAAAAAATTGACAATTGTGCAAACAGCCAAACCAATGGTTCCAGTTGGGTCTTCATGGAAACTTTTTTTTTTTAAGGCATTTTTTATTTGGTTTCCTCTTTTTTTTCCTTTAATTTTTTAAATTTTTATTTTAAAGATGTGAGTTACAATTCAAGGTTAGTTATACAAATGTTCATCATGCAGTTACCCTTGTTGATGAGGTGTGCCCCCTTTATTTGGTTTCATGTGAATATCTGGAGAGGAAAGGAAATGAGGACTCTGAACTGTCCATTGGCACGAACTGAGAGAGAAGAGGGAACTGGGGGATGAATGACATCAGAGATGCTAATAGACCTTAAGGTAAACAAAGCATATCACATAGTTCTCTGATTCAGGATATTTCCATATATGTCATAAGTGACATTTTGGGTGTGGATTAGGAATGGATGAGTGACTTAACTGTGTGTGTGGGGGGTGCATATGAGTGAAAAAGAAAAAAAAAGCCATCCTATACATTTCAAAAGAATCTAATCATTATGGGTTATTTCTGGAGAATATTTTATTCCCAGGAACATACTGGAATGAGCTCCAGTTGAAACTTCAGAAAAGACTCAGAACCAACACAATTTCGGAGGGGGACTCCCAAAACACTCCTGACTGGTTTCCTTTCTGCACCAAGGTTTCCACTGTGCCACTTCTACAGGGGAGCAGGACAAGGGAATTCGCTCTCAACAAAATTCCTGAGGTTTTCCCCCAGAACAAAACTGCATTAACAAAGCAGGCCAAATATGTTTGATGCACTATATAAAGTTCCACAGGATTCGTCTGGACTGAGGAGAGCCAGGAGGGGATGGTGGGATGGGGCTGATGATTGGGTTGCACTCAACTCATGCTTGCTCCCAGAGACTTTTTGCCTGGGCTGAATGCGAGAAGTCTATTTCCCACTCCCTTATTTTCATTCTTCTCTCTTACCCCTGACCAAGATAATTTGGGTTAGTGAGTTTTAAAGTTGGTAGGCTTCACTGAATCATTTGAATAAAAATTGTACTATATATATGTTTTGAGAAACATTTGATTACACTTGGTTTGAGACAACTGGGACGTCTGCGTGGACATAAATGAATACTAACTTTTTTAGGAGATGGGTCCAATTTTCTCTTACAAAATTCCAGACTAATTGCTGTCCCTTTGGATTTCTGGCAATCGCTTGAAGGAGAGCTGCCAAGTCCTGTGTCTTGATAACCTTTCCTTCCATTCCTAGTTCAATTAATCTGAAGGAACAAAAGTCATTTATTTTGTCATAGGAGGTACATGAAAACTAACTCAGGTTACCAATATATTAAAATAATAGAACAAAAAGAGGCATGATACAAGTATAATTTACCAAGAACAACAATAATTATTCCACTGACTAATATTTTCGAATGTTCTAGTTAAACTCTTAATTTTTCTAGCAATAATTTATATTATTTTATCATCTGTAGCAAAAATATTTACTTATTTCAAAGAACTTTGGTCAGAATCTTATATACATTTTATATACAATAATGTCTTTTTATTTTTTTTTATTTTTTTATTTTTTTTGAGTTGGAGTCTCACTCTGTCGCCCAGACTGGAGTGCAAGTGGCCGCTTCCGGCCACCGCAGCCTCGCCTGCTGGGCTCCGGCAATCCTTCCGCCTCCGCCTTCCGAGTAGCCGGAATTACAGGCGCGCGCTACCACGCCCGGCTGATTTTTTGTAGAGGTGAGGTCTCGCTGCCCAGGCGGGTCTCGAACCCGCGGGCTCAGGCAATCCACTCTCCTCAGCCTCCCAAAGGCGCGGGATTACAGGCTGAGCCACCGAGCCCGGCTTAATAATGTCTTTTTATAACAATAATTTTTCTCCAAATTTCTAAAAGTAAAACATAGTCATTTGTCTAGTTTCAATCACATAATTACCAGAAAATATGTTTTCACTATTTGCATTTAACCAATATACTTTTTTTCTCTTCTGACTGTAAAGTTAAAGCCATACAAATTCTGATCCAATTCTTTCATGGCTGAAGTTTTAGAGATGTTACTGCATTTGTATCAGTGCACTTTTAACAATTTAGTTAAATTTATAAACTTACTTCACTAACTTTTCCTGATGTTTGCTCGTTGACAATCCATATAGAATTTTGTATTTTTCAGCCCCTGACATTGACAGTTCATATTGCTCTAAAAGGTAATTCCATCCTGCTGTTGTCTGAGCACCCACAGAATACACAATCTTTAAAACATCTGTTGGAATACTGTAATATTAAGCAAAAAAGTGAAAAATCTTATGAAAAATAATCCTTTTTCATATTACAATTTTAAGTTGTCATAACAGAATCACACAATAATTATTTCTAGTACTATGTGCATTAAATCTTTTTTTGCCAAACTTTTATAAAAATATTTTATGTAATTTTACTTTGCAAATTGTTTGTATTTTATCTCCTACTGATGATAAAATGTTAGCAAGCAGAATAAGCATAAGATGAATACAACAAGTTGATGCACTCAATAAATACAAAAGATGATTTCTGAAATACCTAACTACTGGTTTATACAAATTCCATCATTAAATAACCTTCATTGGAGCTATAAGATTTTTTTTCAAGGATGAGAACTTGATGCTTTGACATCAAGTTGAGAGCACTTTCTGAGGCCTGAGAGTCATCTGACTCTCTAATTGCAATTTAGCACAGTTGATAAGGTCCAGCCATCTCATAGTTCTATAAAACTGGTAAGATGTGCAATGACATTATTTTCTGTCCTTCTAAATAAGATGTCGTGATTTTGATTTTTATTGTTTTATAGGACAATAACTAGTTTTTATTCTAAATTGGTATATGACTTTTAATTCCAAAGATCAATAGATCAACAGGAAGTGATATTCATATTGATGGCTCAGAAAAACCACAAAACGGAGTAGTGGGGAGGGACTAGGAAATTCCCATTTGTCACAGTGACCATATGGTAAGGACTGTACTAGTTTCTGTACATCTTATTTAACTGTCAATACCACCCAATGAGATAGCTATTATTCAGATTTTTTTAAAAGTGAAATAATTCTAGGAAAGGTCATGTAATTTGAGCAAGGTAACGTCACCAGCCATTCTGGAGATTGAGATTTAAACCTATGATTTTAAAGTTTGTACTATTTCTGCTATGCTGTATGTACTTAAATATCCCAAGTGCCATTTGAGTCACAAAATAAGAACTAAGTAACTAACTGATAGTCACTATCATTTTCATTTTAGTGTATTTGGCTGTACAAATTTACAGAAATTGGTAACAAAGATGTTGTAAGTTCCTTGAAGACAGGCTGCATGGTTGTTTGTTCACTACTTTCTCCTTAGCTCCTACAGTGGTGCCTGGCTGGCATGTAGGAGACATGAAAATAATTATACTTTGAATTCATAAATAAAGTAATTAATTAATCTATGTAAGGAAATTCCTCATTAAGATTCATGCTAGTAGTCTTCGAGTTTGGGGTTAAAAAAAAACTATCTTGTGATAGGACAACAGGATGTTTACATTTTAGCTTTACTCATATAACTTATTCAAACAGAAACCAAAAAAAGAGAATAGTAGATCTAAAAAATATATTTTTAACTAATTTTAGGCTTAAATCCCAATGAACAGCAAAAAAATTTTTTCAGAAAACTTGAATTACTTTTTTAAAAGAAGAACTCAAGAAAGAATTTCAACAAACTCACTGAAATTTACTCATGGGGAGAGAAGTTATAGTAGCATATCATAACAATTTGGCACAGGAAAAAAAGGACACCATTACATTCCATGGTGCCAAAATTGTGAACTTTTTTCCTTCTCTTTTAAAAAGCCAAATTTTCCTTAATGCACATATAAATTTAATTTCCCAAAACATCCAACTCTAGAGTCACATTAAAAAAATAACATTATAAAAATATGTGTTGGGCAGAAATCAAGGCTTGCATTGAACAGATTGTGGGGTCTGTTCATATCTATAGGTTGCAGCTGCTGAAATGAACTGCAACATAAACCATATGATCACTGGGCATCTTCCTGATTATATTCACTATCACAGTCAATTTTGCCACTCAACGCATCCTTTAGAAGGCCAGAATCATCAGTTTTCCTTCCAAGATGAAACTTGGACTAAGGCTTGGCCTTTAGTATTGGTTGATAAGGGAGAAACGCGTTTCTTTAAAAAAGCACTTTCCTTTTTTTAAACGAGTTTCATCAAATAATCACTGGTGTTTTAATTGCAGGTATATTTCACATTGCTTCTTCTAACATCTTTTTATCTTTAAAAGGTATCACTTTTGGAGGTTGGGCTCCTCCTACTTCTATTTGCTGGCTATCTTTCTGTTACCATGCCAATTTTTATTAGCTTTCTCCTACGGGGACCTAAACCTCGCTTCCCACAAAATCTATCGAGCACTTACAATGTGGGAGCCTGAAATGGAATATGTAATTCCCAGCATGTTTTTTTTCTATCCTCACTAAAAGGTTTTAGATCTAATGTCTTGCTTGATCAAAGACTTTTACATCAAAGTGAAAAGAACAAAGAATAGGGCAGAAGTCTCGATCTACTTTAATTTTCCATTGGATTCTATACACTGAGAGAAGAGTTCAGCTGCCTTCCGGATGCAGGGATCATGGTTCAGATCACAGGCCAGCTTCAAGAGGGCAGAGCGGAGCATCCTGTCCCAGATCGAGCCCTTGTCACTCCAGCTTTGCGCGTCAATCACTGGCTTAAAATACTGGAGAAGGTAACGCTGCAGAAAATATGAGATGGTTTACAGAGAGGCTAAATTTAGTTCTTAACACAGCTCTTACCCGTCTAAAGGGCTCAAACTTTCTGCATGAATTTTTCCCCAAACACAGAGTTACTTGTCTTTATATTTCTCATCTCTTTTTGGCTTTCACCCACAATACTTGAGAAATAGAGTTTTTGCATTAAAATATGACTTGTGTTCCTATCCAAGAGGAGACTATCAACTGTGAGATAAAATTGCCTTTAGGAGAGAAGCTTTGCTCGTGATACTGGAATCTAGCTCTTCAAATCAACAATAACAAAGAATGAGGGGCCTTGACCATGAGGGCCTGTGGCTAAGGCTGTACAGTCAGCCAGTCTCCTCAACTTCTCTATGTTTTAACCCCGAGGACGTCACTCAAAATAGACTGAGCCTCACTGATCCTCCAGACACTATGTATTGACTCAATACATTTCCTAAAAGTAACACAAACCTTGAGGTTTTCAGAGACATCTGAAATATTCCTTCTGTCCATCATGTGGTAAAACAACTCTAAGTATCTCAGACCTTTGAGAAGTGCAGGACGGCTTGTTTCGTGTTGGAGATAGCGCGTCATGTCGAGGGCTTTGTCCAGGGTCAGCCTTCCTGCACTGAGATATAATGTAACAAATGTTGGTGGTTTGTACATATCTTACTTTTTATTTATTTATTTGTTTGTTTATTTGCTGAGTTGGAGTCTCACTCTGTTGCCCAATCTGGAGTGCAGTGGCATGTTCACAAACACCACAGCCTCAACCTGCTGGGCTCAGGTGATCTTTCCACCACAGCTTTCCAAGTAACAGGAGCCACAGGCATGTGCCACCTTGCCTGGCTGATTTTTTTTTATTTATTGTAGGGATGAGGTCTCGCCATGTTGCTCAGCCTGGTTTTAAACCCCTGAGCTCAGGTAATCCTCTTGCCTTCACCTCCAAAATGCTGGGATTACAGGCATGTGCTATATCTTAATGCACCTGGCTATATCTTAATTTTTAAAAATATTTTTAATATGAAAATAAATATGAAATAGAAGGCAATAACAAGAGTAGTTCATTAAAACCAGGCCATTTGGTTTAAATCCTGGCTCTGCCACTGACTAGCTGTGTGATCTTGGACAAATTACCTAACCTCTCTGGACCTCAGGTACCTCCTTTATGTAATAGGTAGAATATTAGGGTATCTTCCTAATAGACTTGTGAGGGTTAAATGAGTTAATATTTATAAAAGCACTTAGAGTAATACCTAACACATAGTAAGAGGTTAACAAATGAAACAAATATTAGCTAATTTAATGTTTAACACCAAATTCCTTCCATATATCATTCTCTGATTACTTCATGTGTGGGTTTGACTTGATTCTCCAAATAAATCTGGAACTTTGAGGACAGGTGTCATGTCATGTTTTTTCTTTGATGTTTGTCCTTAACTTATCAGAGAAGCAGTGATCATTGTGAATAAGACCAAAAAAATGTTCATCTTATTTAGATTCTTAAGTTATATACCTCCTCTACTCTTTCAATGAGAAGAATAAACAACAGAATATTATTCTGAGTACCAAAATGCAGGAGTGTCTTCCACAGAGGAAACAAATCATGATAGACTCACATTTGCAAAATGGTTCTCATATATTTTCTGGGAAGTTGTGCGTTCACACAGGCTCTACAAGCCCTTCTTGTGAGCATCCAACTCCCAGATTAACACAATGATGTGCTGTGGAAACAGATTCCAGAACAGAGAATGTCTCTGTTGAATTTATCATTAATATAATAGCCTGCCTCCTGTGGGATTTTTATTTTCAAATTCTGATCTTAAAAGAAAGAATTGAAACTAGAAGGAAATAGAAAAATAACCAACTTTTTTGTGCCTTTGATCTTCTTGATCATGATGACATACTACTTAAAGGCAGACTTAGAAAAAATTTTTCAAAAACTTTGAAGACAAGGTGAGACCACATGCTCTATGATTCCGTGGTCTGATGTATTTTTTTAAGAAACAAATCCACAAAATGTCACTATTTCTAACCATAATATGTGGGGCAGCTAATACTTTAGCATCAGTCACAGGAGGAAGCAAGGTCACAATTTAAAAAAGAATGTTTGGGCTGGAATCAGAGGCTCATGCTTGTGATTCCAACACTATGAGAGGCTGAGGTGGGAGGATTACTTGAGGCCAGGAGTTCAAGACCAGCTTGGGCACCTTAAGGGAGACCCCCATTTCTACAAATAATAAAAATAGCCAGGTGTCAATGGTGCTTGCCTATAATCCCAGCTACCAGGGAGGCCGAGGCAGGAAAATTGCTTGAGCCCAGAAGTTCAAGGCTGCAGTGAGCCAAGATCACACAGCTGCACTCCAGCCTTGCTGCAGAGGAAGACTCTGCCTGTAAAGTCGTCATCATCATCATCCAAGTTTGCCAATTAAAAACTGCTTTACGGTAAACCTGTCTTTCTTTTCATCCCGGCCTCGTTAATTTCTTACTAAAATCAATGCCATTATTAGAAATCTTTACTTTTATATTTGTCTGTTTGTTTTAATCTTCATATTAATTCACAAAGGTCTCCTTTATTATTCGTATAGTTATTCAATTGTTTAATACAAACTCAGGTTCTCTTTCTATCCCTTGCTTCAATCCATGCATAAAATGTTATCTGAAATGTTTGTTTAGGTTAAAGAATCAGCATAGGTATAAGCATATACTTCAACCCAACAGCAAAAAATCTACATCTATTTGTTTGCAGACAATTTCAGCTAGATTGTACCTTTGAGAAATAAAATTATATTTTTGAAAAGCCAATTTGGGGCTGTTTTTTTTTAAGGTATGGGACTAAAAGAAACAAATACAGCTTTTCTGTAAGGAAATTAAAGTTGTCATTTTAATTCCACTTAATTCACACAAACCCAAATCTTTAAATTATATTTTAAAAGCATGGAAATCTAATTCAAATGAATATCCATTGCTGGGTCAAATTTTGTCTCCAAACTAAACATGATTACTGTTACTTCCTTTAACTCTTAAGTGGATATTTCATAGAGCAGAGAGAGAAGGGATTTATACTATTGCAAGAGAATACCAAGTAAAAATATTTAAGACCTACAAGTTTTAACTTGTTTCCTTAGACAATCATTTTTATTATAAAAGTAATATAAATAAATATGAACAAATTATATAACAATTGAAAATTAGAGAAGAGGGAAACAAAGGCTCATAATTTCACTACTTATACATTCACCCGCAGCATTTTGAAAAAATTCCTTTGGATTTTTTCATTTATATTTTCCCCATGTACTTGCAAATATAATAATATACAAACTTGCATTCTGCTTTTTTCCCAAACTCACATTGTTTGAAGTGTTTGTCACGTCTTCCTACTCAACTCATGACATTTTAAACAATTAGTAATAGAAAATACTAATAATTTTGACAGCTGACGTTTACTGAACAGATACTGCACTTAGTGTTTTATCTGCATTATCTTATGCAATCCTCAAAACAATGCTGTATGTTAGATATTATTATTACTAAAGTTTTCAAGACTAAAACAATGAAGACTTAAAAAGGTTTTTTAAAAAAAGTGCCCAAGCTCAAACAAAAAGTGAAAAGGTAGTACTTAAACTCTTCTGTCTTCATCCAAAATTTGTATCCTTAACTTCATTAATCTCTCTGACTAATAAAGAAAATATTATTGTTTTCCCACCAATGCATAAATAACTATAGGGCTCCTCCTGCTAAATTTAGACTACCCATAAATCTGTAGGCTAGAAACAGCAAGAAAGACTTTACAGCTACTTAGAAGATTGGATTTCATTTGCTGAGTTGTCAATATTCTTCATTTTTCCCAGTCTTAAATTTTTAATTTACCTTCTCCACAATCTGTGCAGGGTTTTTCATTTGAGCAGACAAACCTCCTTCAACTAACAGTAGCCTACTTCTTAGTGAGCCTATCATGTATTTGCTCAAATGTAGAATGGTGTTCTTCCTAAGAGCCATGCGACCATGATGTTCTTGAGACTCACTGGGCTAAGGATTACACTTCACTCCTCTCTGCTATCTAGATTATTCCATTGTACTGAGAAGCCCTGCCTGAAAGATGTCTTTCCTCAATCTGACCTAAACAAACATCTAAAAGGAAACATGTCACACTGAACAAAGTGAGTACATTATAGTAATTCTCAGAATAGGAAAAGCTTACAATGCACAATATTCTATCTGATCCTCATTTCTCCCTCCCCATTGTTGATCTTGTGACCTGATTTGTTCTACACATTATTCTGATGATTATAAATAGAAAAGGAAGAAAACATTCTGTCTTTCCTGGAAAGTATAGAGAGGAATAAACATAAGCAGCCAATTCTTACTTCACTTCCCTACCAGTTTCATATTGATTTCCCCACGTAAGTAACAGATTGTGTGGCAGGCTAACAACCCATATAAAACTGTAAAGGTTAAGACTATACTGATACTTTTTGTTTAGGAGATTGCACAGGTATCTGGCATAACAGCTACTAGCATGAACACATTTTAAACATGGAGTTGAAAGTTCACATGCCTAGAGGGTTCACACTAAGTGAGTGAAACAGCACACTGCGTGCTGTTTGGACCTTGGTGCATGGGAAGCTACAGGCCTGGCCTAAAGGGGATTAGCTCACTGCATCCTCCTCTGTGGTTATCCTGTGGGAATAAAGGACTACAGTTGCCAAATATCCAGCTGAAGAGAGTCCAGAAATTAAGATTTTTATATAAAGTTCTCCACATTTAAAAACATTGTATTAAATTTATAAACACTGTTTGAGTCAAAATACCATATTAGTAGGTAGATTTTGGCCTAGTGGCCAATATTTGACCTCCATTTAGATTCAGAACAAATGAATGATCAACACTGGACATTTTATTCTGAAATCTAGCTTATCTGGCTATGGATCAGTTACTTCCTGTGAACTGCTGAAATTTGTCAGATGAAATATGTATTACCTAACCAGCTGAAATGCATCATGAATGAGACCTATTCTGTCCTTAGGTCTGAGAAGTGTGTGGTTCTGATTCATCTGAGCAATGAGTCGGTCCCATCCTTGCCCTTCATAATGAACGATGTAATAGCCGTTTGAGTCTACATTAAATTTCACCCAACTGGTCTCTTCAGGTAAATCCAGAGTATCTAGAAGGAAGAAAATGCCATAGGCATTTCATTATCAACATACACATCAGGAACCTCTCCAAAACTGTTATTTTTAATCATGTTACTAATAAGTCAATGGGAAAATAGTTTTGTTTTTTAGAGGGGGGTCTCACTCTAACACCCAGGCTGGAACGCAGTGGCACAATCATAGCTCACTGCAGCCTAGAACTTCTGAGCTCGATGAATCCTCTTAGCTCAGCCTCCCAAGTAGCTGGGACAACAGGGCGTGTGTCAGCACACCTGACTAATTTTTAAAAATTATGATTATTATCATTGTAAAGATGGAACCTTACTATGTTGTCCAAGCTTGTCTCAATTCCTGGCCTTAAGAGATCCTCCCACCTTATTCTCCAAAGTGCTGGGATTACAGGTGTGAGCCACCACATCTGGCCAGAAGACAGATTTAGAAGAGTTGTGATATTCCTTTTTATAGTCTACTGGATGAACTTCTGGAGAAAGATCATCTAATTAAATTAATACACTAATTCACAGGACAAGAACTCCTGATGTGTTCTCATAAATAGTCTATGCCAGTGTAAGAGGCATGCAAGGACCCAGAAGCCAGATGGCAAACATAACTAAAATTTGGCTTAATTTATTAATTTATTGGTGCCCTTGACTCAAGGTTTAGTTACTAGTCATTGAATATGTACGTGTAAATAGTGATCCATTTTCCATTTCAGTGAAATAGAGACTACAGATTCAACATGATTTTGTGATGAGAAACCTTTCAAATTTTAGTACAGTGTTTAAAGAAAAATTAAAATTATATTACATATTTTAAAATATGGCATATATTATGCTAAGTGGTAAAATTAAATTATAATATTCTCTCAACAACTTTGTGAGACCTAGTCTTCATTCAAAATAAGATGAAAAAATCGAAGCTCAGGAGGAATTAAAAAATTTTCTTAAGGTCACACATCTAATTGGTGACAGAATGAGAATTTGAAATTAAATTCAAAGTGTATGCTTTTTTCCACTAAACATTCTTGCCTCATGCATAATTCATGAAAATGGATTAGTGGGTATTGAAGGACATAAGATAGGATTCCATCATTTATTTATGGGTTTGTTTCTTTATAGATATTTATTCAAAACTATTTCTAAGTGTTGAAAGCACAAGAGAACTTCCCACTGAATGAAAAATTCAGACTTTCTAGCTGAAGGATTATTTTAGTAAATAACACATGAGAACTTATCCAAAATGTAAATCTTTTGTTATTAGATTTACTTACAGTATCTTTCCTTCAAATAGCTCCAAACATGTTTAATTTCAGCACTGAAACACCTGTTTGGCTGATTAGTTAATTACCTGTTTTTGATCTTAGAATGTGTCTGTGAATCACATTAGAGGAACTCGTGTAGTAGGTCAGTGGGATATGCCACAGGTACCTATGTAAGAAAGTAAAGATAGTTACAGAATAAATAAATGACCTTTTCAATTTTCACATTGGCAGATTAAGATAGGCTGTTAAAGATTGTAAAAGACAGTTAAGCACCCTTCCTGTGCACATTTTATAAGCTAAGACCAGCATATCCTTAAGTCTGTAAAAATTTCTTCCATGATGATTATGGATCAGCAATACATACTCTGTTGAACTCTGCCACAAACACCTGTGTCATTTGCTGCCATGATCTCACATCATAACAAATTCTGCTGTTTCAGAAAAAAATACAATATATCCTTCATGTTTTCAGAACTCTGAGAGTCTGATGTTGATTCAGACAACCAAACTAAAGCTGTAAGGAAAGTCTTAAGAAGAAAAAACAAAACAAAAACTTACTCCAGTAATTTTTAAAAACGTATTCTTTTGTTCAACAGAACAACTCGCATCTAATCTCTCAACTGCTTAATGACTGCAAAGAAGTGGGTACAATGCTTCAACCTAGATTCTGCAGGAGAGCTAAATCCAGAAAGTAGAAAAGCAGGATAGATGGAGGAAAAGACCTCAGCTATGACCTTACCATAGAAAAGAAGAGAAATTTTCTATTTTTTTAATTAATTTTCTAGCAGCTTCTAGAATTTATTAAATAAGTTTACATGTGTAATCCTACACATGTAAACTTGTGTGTTTGATAACACAACAGGTATAAAACGGAAGGGAAAGTAACTGAGAAAGTACATGTCAATCCTTAGAAAATTATAAAATAAAGGAAATGGCATACACTAACTCCATCTAGTCTTGTAGAGGTCACAGAAAAGTGATCTACATGCTACCCATAGAGTACAGATAAATAACCAGCAAACTTGAAATCTTTACACAAAAAAGTAAAAATGGACACATATATTGCAAAGACCCAGTGGATTGGGATTCATGAATGCGTCTTGGCTACAGAAGAGAAAGGATTTTTTTCCAGATAAACACATCTGGTGGTAGAGGGAGGGTAAATAGAGCTTCATGAGTTTGAGTAGTCATGAATCAAAGGGTAATCATTTTATATGAGTTGTATAAATACTGCCCCAGATAGAGGAAAAATACAGATTATTAAAGTAGATATTTGTTAATCTGGGTCATCCACAGTTTTTAACTCTTTCATGATGTTTTGATAAGTTAAAATATTGTGAGTCCTGATTTCCCAATAATGAATCGGGCATTAAATTTCTCAGACTGTTTTACCAAGTTATATGTTGTCTAAGTTCTCCGAGGTCTTCAGAAGGACATACAGAAAAATGGAATTGGCATAAGGGTTGCCCTTGGATTAGAAATATGCAACTGATGAAACAAACAAACAAAATCCCCATATATCTTATGCATTAAACAGTTCAGCTTTGCTTGATTCTCAGAAAAATTCTAGCTTGATTGCTAAACAGTGAGGTTCATTAAAAAATTAAATAATCCTCATAAGAACCAGCACAAGTTCAATTGGATAATTTCATTTTAGATTAAGTTCATTTGTCTTATTAACAGGGCTAACTGATCAGAGAAACGTGGACACTCTTGTCTCTTGATTTTAATAAAGCCTTTAACATATTTGCTCAGTACAGCCTGGTGAATGAGATGTCGGTGTGTTTAACAGGATTTGCTTTCATTATTACCAAGAACGTCCTATGTTTTAAGACATTACATTTAGGAGGTCTTAGCAACTAATTTATCACCTAGGGAATATCTTTTCTTGACAAGAAGCATAGTTATCATACACTTCCTAGGTATAGGCCAGTGGCACACCTTATTAGGGCCCAGAAGTCAGTGCATCATAATAAAAATTATGAGGGGGATCCCTGAAACCCAGAATTATCTTTTTGGAGGGCAGGCTCCTTGTATACAAGCTTCTCCCACTAGGTAAGTGTTCTCGGAAGCATCCATATCAGTGTATCAGTTAGCGTTGTTGTGGGAGACTACATTCTTGAGAAATGTCCCAAGTTGTGGCAAGCAGGTGACTTGTTCTTCCACCATGACAATGCACCTGCCCACATTGCAATGAGTGTTCAGCAGTTTTTGACCAAAAACGGCATGATCCCCATGCCCCAACCTCCCTATTCACCTGATCTCCACTCTGAGCAACTTTTGTTTGTTTCCCTGGATGAAAAAAACTCCTCAAAGGGAAACGTTTTGCCAATATGGGAAGGTGAAGCAAAAAATGGCAGAAACACTAAAAGGTATCAAAATTGATGAGTTCAAAAATTGTTTTGAGTAGTGGGAAAAGCATCTCGATAGTTATATTGCATCAAACAGAAAGTACTTTGAAGGTAACTGGATTTTAAAATGTAGTAGTAAATACACATTTTTTAAATAAATAAAGGCCGGGTTCTTTTGAGTCCCCTTCATATAACTAACCACCCTTTGCATCAGAACTGAGGTTCTGAAGGTTACATGGAATCTGAGAATGGGGTTTCTGAAAAAGTAGCCTGGGCCAACTGAAGCTTTTTAAATCTATTATCAAAGCTAGTTTCAGTCTTTGATTCCTATGTAGAACTACCATACTACAAAGTTACTAGAAGAACTGAGAGAAAGCTAACAAACTAATGAGCAAACTGAGATGAGGTAAGCTAGACCAAGAAAAGAAAAACAGTCACCTTTCCTGCAGGGACCTCCATTCAGGGTCCTCTTTGAAAACCCCCTTTAGGAAGCGCTCCTGTTGTAGTCTGAGTGAACGCCCGTCTTGTTTAACCACCACGAGGGGGATTCCTTTCTGGAGAGTCCACGTAGTCATCATCTCTTTGACCTCCACACTTTCCCCCAGAAATGTGAGCTGAAATGACAAGTGGCTTTGGTAACGCAGGAGAGAGGAGAGAATCCCAACAGAGATTAGAAGCTTCTATCTCCTTGGAAGCCAGAATCAACGCTTGGGGAAGAAAGAACTCAGGTGGGTCTCTCAGGAAAGGCAATCCAGGCAGCAGGATTAGTGCTGACTATGCCAGGGCTGCTCTCTGCAAATTGCCTGAATGAGGATATAGATGGGATTTTGCAGCGTTAACACGTGGCAAGAAAAGTCAGTGAGGAAGGAGTTGAGGCAAAAGCCTCCTGCCCCCTTACAAAAAAAAAATAAACAAAACAAACAAAAATTCCTCTACTGTAATAACCAGAATCCAGGAGGGGCGACTTAGAAGGGAAATTTCTGTCTTTAGGAAGCTTTAAATATTTCAACAGAACTTTTTATATCAACAGAGGTAGAGAGGATGGAAAACAAAACCTCTAGGTGTCATGCTTCTAGCACAGGTTTCTGACCACTGTATGATGCTGAATCTTTCTTTAGAAAACATAATTTAGGGGATCATCATGACTCCTTAATTAAAAGTTTGCCTTTATACCCACACAAGGACTTTTTCTTCCTCCTCTAGTTCTCTAATTTCCCAGAGGTAAGGAAAAAGAAAGTCATACATTCTATTTCCAAACCTAACAACACACATTTTTCAGTGCCTAAGGGATGCCAACACAATAGTAACCACTCAAAAGAATTTAGATCTGAGATATTTTTAGCTAGTAGTGAATTTGTGGGAATGCTGAACTATAACAGCAAAAACATGGTAGCAGCAGCAGCATCTCCCTAAATAGCATGAGCATTTCCCCTTCAGTTAGCTTTGTTTCAAGGACAATTGGAAAGTCTCTCTCCAGTTTTTTGTTTATTTATTTTTATTTGTTTTTGAGTTGGAGTTTCACTCTGTCACCCACGCTGGAATGCCATGGCATGATCCATGGTTCACTACAGCGTCAACCTCCTGGGTTCCGGCAATCTTTCTGTCTCAGTCTCCTGAGTAGCTGGGACTATAGGAGTGTGCTACCACACCCAGCTAATTTTTAAAAATTTTTTTGTAGACACGAGGTCTTGTTATGTTGCCCAGGCTGGTCTCAAACTCCTGGGCTCGAGAAATCCTCTTACCTCAGTCTCCCAAAGTGCTAGGATTACAAGCATGAACCACTGTGCCTGGCCTCTTCAGCTGTTTAAAGGGACAGGTGGGTGACTCTATGTGTCATATTCACTCCAGGGCAGCTTATTCCACAGATACCTTCCACTCTATAATTATCTTTATACTTACCGTGTTACTTGTCATCTTGGAATCAGAATAACAAACTCCTCCAGACATAAAATCACCTTCTCCACAACTCTATAAAACAGGAAGAAAAAAGTACTGCCATGTACATAAATTTTTTGTACGCACTGGTGGTTGGCTGAATATGCATATTAGACATGAATGCAGACATTTATTCGTATAGCTATATGAAGATATTCATGTAGACACAATGATGAGCATGAAAAAAGTTATTTGCAGTGAGCTGGAAAAGAAATGCACAAAAGACATTTTTTTGTTGTTTTGTGTACATACGAAGGGAGACCCCACCCCCAAAAAACCACCAGAATATTTTGGAAGGCAAGCCCCTTGTAGTACAGGCTTTCTTTGCTGAAAGTGTACTAGGAATCCATCAGTATCAGTGTAGCAGCTAGTGTTGTTTGAAGAGGCTGCTTTTGGCTTCAGTTAAATTTTTTTTTTTTAGAATCTTTCAGCATGCTTATCCATTTCATGATGAGTGATTTATGAATGCACCTGCCCACGTTGCACTGAGTATTCAGTAGTTTTGGACCAAAAACAGCATGACTCCCATGCCTATCCTTCCTAGTCACCTGATTTTGCCCTAAGCAAATTTTTTGTTTGTTTCTTTCCCCAGATGGAAACAAAAAACAACAGAAGCACTAAAAGGCATCAAAATTAACAAGTTTTTGAGCAGTAGAAAAAGCATCTCAATAGGTGTGTGCATCGAATGGAGAGAACTTTGAAGGTGACTGAAGTTTAAACATATAAGAATAAATACACATTTTTTAAATAAATAAATTTTGGGGTTTTCTTTCCCGTGTGTGTGTGTGCGTGTGTGTGTGTGTGTGTGTGTGTGTAAAAATTTTCCTAAAGAAATTCAATGAGGTCAATAACTGTTTTAAAGAAGAATCGCGTTGTTGAATTTTCCATTCATGTCTTCTTTTGCCTGGGAAAATTCCTGTTTTACTTTTTCATTGTCCATTGTCTCTGGTTAGCATTTAGGCAACTCTGTCTAGAGTACTATTAACTTTCCCCTGTCACATTGCAAATTCCTTGACAATAAGGGAAACACCTTTGCGTACCTGGGTATCCAATTCTACAATGGCTGTCACAGTAGTATGTAGTGAAGGCTAAATACATTTTGAGCTAAACTGTAATGAAATGAGACCTAAGACAACTATCAACTTGGCAAATGACCCTTGAATAAAACCAGTAGTTAATGCTCTAAGGGGAACTGCAGATGAGAAAAAATTTAAATACATATTAAGGCTCTCAAATGTTATTAAATGATGGCATGAAAAATAACAGCAAATAATTGTTTTGATACTTAAGTTGCTATTGACATGTTTTAGAAATTTATTTATGTGCCACAATGAGAAGTAAGATATTTTCAGGAATTTATTATTTTCATGCCACAGAGTCCTTTGGCATCAGAAGGGGGTTGGTTAAAACTTAGGACCATTAGAAGAAGGTTGACTGGGAACTTTTCTGATAACTAGGAGGTAGCTGTGATGTAATTGAAAGAATGAATATTGGACTTAGAGTCAGAAGACAATTTTAAGTGCTAGCTCCATCACCAACTTGGTGACCTTGGGCAAATCTCCTGCTTAGTATTAGCTTTCTCATCTATAAAAGTGGGGTAAAGATGTCTACTTTATCTTTTGAAATGGTTTAAGCATAATATGACCAAAAAATCACAGGAATCAGGAATCTTTACTACTGACCTAAAATAATCCTGCAATTTCTGGTCACATTTTCTTTTTAATCCTCCCATACCATCAGTTTGCACCAAATGACAGATTCTTCCTTGTAATAAATTGATGTTTACACACACACACACACACACACACACACACACCCCGAGGGAGAGGGAGAAAGAGATGGATAGGAGAGAAAAGTAACATGAAGTTTTTTGTTGAAAGGTTTGGGGGAAATTGTGGAGAAAGAGCATCTGGGTCACTGACAGGAGGCGACCAAAAAATGGGTAGTAGGGAGCACTTTTAATAAGTATTACCAAGGACTGTGTATTTCAACCCATCTCATGATCTTCAAGAAATTCAAGTAAAAATTTTGAGTTACTGTGAAAGAAGTTTTGATTGCTGAATTTTGTTTCTTTTTAAAAACTTAATTTAATTTAATTTTAAAGATGTGAGGTACACTTCAGGATTAGGTAGCTAAGTGGTCATTGTACAGTTAAAGTTTGAACCTCCCTTTGGTCCCCGCTTTGCCTGGTTTGAGATCAGGTACTCTTATTGATGTTGTGTTCCCCCGCTTCCTCACCTGGCAGTGTCCTGCTACTGCCAAAACCTGTCTTATAGTATTATAATCAATGGTCAGGGTACGCTTATATGTGAGAACATATGATATTACGTTTTTTGTTTCTGTGATAGATCACTGAGTATGAATTTTGTTTCTTTAACCATAAGAGCACACGTAAATTGGACCACGGGTGCTTTATATGGATACAAAAATACCAACTGAGACAATGCTCATGAACTGAGCATTAAACTGTAAAGTGCTACACAAATATTGAGCAATATTATTACTGTACTTAAGGTTCTCACATGCTTATAAAAGGACAAAAGTGCCTTAAAAAAAGAAAAGACCTCTTCTGTCTATAAGGGCTTAGGGTTTTTCTACCTGTAGGCGTGAGTGCTCCCAGTTCAATCATTCTACAAAAAATTATTTTCTTTGCAGTTGAAAATATTAAATTATTTTAAAAATTATTATCATCTGTGTTGACTGAATGCTTTTTGCTTTGTCTTTCCTATTATCTGCATGAATCCCAAAGACAAAGAGATCATAAGTTCTTTAATCAATCATTAATATCAATCACTAGTATAGAATCAACAGTATGCTAGATGCTATAGATATGATTTTTTTTCTTAAGCAAATTATTATTATTGAACTAATAAAACCAATAAAAGAGAGTATTACTGTATGGAACACATCATTAGTGCACTTCTAAGCATTTAGCAGAGACATAAACCAATGAGAGCTGGAGCAATCTGGAAGAAGGAAGTGAAATCTCAGTTGGGTCTTGAAAGATGGATAGCATTGGAAATTCTTGGAAAGGGGAAGGGTAGCAAGGGTACTAGAAATAAAGGTGCAATAATACAGAAATGGAGCAAGATTCCTCCTTAAGAGGGAGAAAATACTTCACCCAGTTCTGGAGAAAGACGTTGAGCAGGGAAGAGATCAGTCTCAAAATTTGGCAGAGAAGATTAGATGATATGGTAGAAATTATAGTTATTAAAGATTTTGGAATAAGAGGAGATAAACGTGTAGGATTAGCCATAGAAGGGAAACCAAAGAAAGGAAAGTCAAGTAATGAGACCCCGTGGGCCTCCTAGTGTGACGTCCTAGTCTAGTGATGTCAGGAGCAAAAGAAGACACTGCCATCTCTGGACCCTGACAGCCTAGCAAGCAGAATAAATAGTGTTGCCTGACAATATAACTATTTATAAACCTTCATAATTATCCTGTCACTTTTTAGACCTCACAACAATCTACTGTTACCAACACATGACTTACACTTGACAGACTGCCCCACAGATCATCATTCTTCGCATTTCTATAGCTGAACTTCTTTAAGTAGCTAATTAGACCTCTCTGGAATTTCTCCTCACTCAGAAAATCCTTGAGCATATTCAAAATACAAGCTCCCTAAAAAGACAGAGAGAGATAAAGCAAAAGTGGAGTTGGTATGATATGTTTTTAAAGAAAGCTTACATTTTATAGAATCTGTGATGTCTGAACAATGAATAGCAAATAAAAAATGAAACAGGTAACAGCAACTGGCACCAATGGCATAAAATTGCTGATTTTGGTGTTTTATTTATTTATTTTTTTTGAGTTGGAGTCTCACTCTGTCACCCAGACTGGAGTGCAGTGGCCACTCCCAGCCACCACAGCCTCGACCTGCTGGGCTCCGGCGATCCTTCTGCCTCAGCCTTCCAAGTAGCTGGAACTACAGGCGCGCGCTACCACACCCGGCTAATTTATTTTTTTAATTTATTGTGGAGATGAGGTCTTGCCAAGTTGCCCAGGCGGGTCTCGAACCTGCGGGCTCAGGCAATCCACTCACCTCAGCCTCCCAAGGCGCGGGATTACAGGCTGAACCACCGAGCCCGGCTATAAATTGCTGATTTATAGTCATTATATTTCTCCTGAAAACAGAGCTTCTCCCTGCACATAATATTTATGACCTTGTTGTAGGAAACCGCATCAAACATTTCCTGTATTTGAGTAGGAGTTTCTGCTGGCTTGGAGATAGGGCGAGATGAATTCAACGAATCTCTTGTAATTACTTCGAAACACACATTCAAAAAATCATCATCCTAGTTGGGAGAAAAAAAATAGTTTTAGTTTCTATTTGACTCTCTAAAAGCAACAGAAAGCATGTTAGGTTTAGTAAGATGTTCTTAGAGGTAAGAATTCTTGCAAGATGTTTTTTCCCTTTACATATTCCCCTTTCACCATTTTTCTGTTTTAGAAAGATATGAATCTAACATTCCTCCATACATTGTCTGAATGCTTACTTTGTACCAAGTCCTTGAGTCCAGAAATAAAAAATAATGATTTCCATTTAGTGAATACTTACTGTGTGCTAGGACTAATCATCTGAAATCCTTTCAATACCTCTGAAAGGGAGATATCTTTTACAAATGAGAACATATGAGGGTTTGGCACTAAACCAGTTGGTTTAAAGTGGTTTAAACTGGCATACAGACAATAACAAGAAGACCCTGATTTTGAATCTATGTCTGCTTGCATCTGTATTATACTGGACTAAATGGATATCTAAAAGACCTAATTAACCATTACTAACTACCTCTATATGTGGATTTGGGAAGTGTTCAGACCACTATATCCATCCAAAAAAAGATATGCTTGAAGACATTCTTTCACACATTTTGAGGAAGCCAACAGGCCTTTTGGAAATGCTAGAGGAGTGTGCCCCCAATTATGTTCAATTCAGGTTGCATACCAAGAACTCTGCACAGAACCTAGTAGCCAAGGTCACTGCCTTGTGAATGTACATGGACAATAACGTTCTTTTCTCTCACCCCAGATACACAGCTGGATTTTTGTGCTAGTTTGCCCTTTCTGTCCACAAACTTTTGGGTGAGAGATTTATGCTGATTGTTTTCTAAAACCACCAATATTTTATCTGGTTCTGTGATCAGTTTCACATATCAAACAAAACACCGTATGTTCAAAACACACAACTTTATGGAGTTTTCTCTTTAAACTTCACTCCAAATTTTAATAGTAAATTGATGATTCTTCTCAGTACAAATGGTATGACACACAGAATTGAGAACTTACAAATTGCAGCTCTGGATATGTAGCATTCACAGAGATAAGTTCCATGTAATTTGCAAAACCCTCATTGAGCCAAATATCGTTCCACCATTCCATCGTAACCAGGTTGCCAAACCACTAGGAGGTAAAAACTGAATGTTGTTAGAAGTTTAACAAATAAATAAAAACAATTAGCTGTATCAAAAAACTTTTTTTTTTGAGAAATTACTAAGAGTTAAGGTATCTCCTCCATCTTTGCTGCCCGTTTTTGTCTGATTTTCCTTCTACTGATTTCCTTGCCTTCTCATTCCCACCACCGCATTTTTGCTTGCTTTCCATTTCTTTCTTCTGTGTCCTTAATGCCTCTGACTCTCCAACTATCATTCTACCTGCCCAACACTTCCTAGCTATTAGATTTAATATTAAGGAAGAGAATGAAACACTTTGTGGAGGGTAGTTTTTCTTTCTTGCATAATGAGAAAAATAACACTTTGTCTAGGAGATACGATGACAGAGTAAGGAGAAATATAAAACAAAATATTCTTGCTGAAGTCACCTTCTTATATTAAGTAGCAGGTACTGAGAAGACACAAAATAATTCATTTAGGACTCTAAGATTCTTATATAATAATAGTTATGAACAAATTTAGTTGTTATCCCCAGCCCCTGACTTACTCCTGGGAATTAACTTGGCTATTAGAAAGAATAAAGTTCTAAGGTTAAAATATATATACACACACAAAATAAAAAGAATACATAGGAATAATCTAAATATTTACCCTTGACCTATATTTGATCACACATTTTAAATATTACTATTCTTTCATACGCGTTTATGTTTTATATCCTTAGTTAGACTATATGCGCATCTAGTATATGTATGTTAAGATTGCAAATTCCAGAAGGACCAAAAGTTTAAAACAAGATTTTGACATTCAGACAAGCCTTGTTATAGTTATAGAAGAGATAATTCTAGGTCTGTAGCATCTAGAAACATTTTAGGCTCTATTCTTTTTCTGACAACCCTCAAATTATTTTGCAAGTGGGCACCAATCTTTCTAAGGGTATCCATGGGAAGGGAGAGGAAGTGTTTTATTAATTTGAGGATTGGTAAATATGGGAAGTACAGTTAACTGATTCTGGTTACTTCAACAGTTAGAAAGAATAGTTCATTCATTCATTCTGTAAATAACTACTGAGAACCTACTGTGTTTCTGGAACCATGCCATTAGTTAGAAATACAAAGGTATATGTCATTATAGCCACTGTCTCAGTACAAATGGTGGTGGTCAACCAGCAAACAATAAATACATCAAGCATTGTAGGTTCTTTCAATGTCTCTGTCAGAAGCAGAAGAGATTCTAGGAGGAAATAATCGGTTTTGCTAGGAGAGTATGTAGGACAGTTAGGAAGTGACTCGTCTCCTGAGCCTTGTAAAGGATCCTCAGGTATATGAAGTATCAGGTAGCAGGAGCAAAGGCACAGAGGGGTGACATGACCTGGTATGTTTGGAAATTGGTAGGTGGTCTTGGATGACCAAAGCTTAGGGTATAGGTAAGAGACAAGACTGGAGAAAAGTAAAGAGAGGCTCAGTCATGGGGACCTTGTATGCCACACTAAGAACACTTGACTCAGCCAATTGGCACTGAGGAGTACTTGCCAGGGTTATACACAGAGGAGTGACAGGGTTATATGGGGAGACAAAATAGTCAAGGCAGAAATTCCAGTGCTGTCTGCTGCTTCTGCCCAAGACTTTACATCTTCATGGAACAGAAACTATTATAGGAAGGCCGAAAGGGAGCATGGAGCCTCAGAGGTAGAGCTCTCAGACCATTTCCCTACAAACATTGGGCAGAAAGATTAGAAATCCCTAGACTCAGTTAAGTGCTTTAGAGCTCCTGGTGACTAGTGATCAAAACACCTAAAATAGGTCAGTGAGGAGATTCTGAACAAGATAGCCTGTATATTCTCAAAATGCAGTGCTGAGAATGCTCTCTGTGCAACTGGGTACTGAGTTTATGGCTTAAAAAACAAAACAAAATAAAAACCTTATTATTATGGTTATGATAAAAGATAAAGTTAAAATTTTTAAACAACAGATTTTACCAGCTTCTACAATGGAATGATATTTGCCCACACGGTGAAAGAGAATTTTCATGCCTTTAATAATTCACTAAATTACTGAGAGTTTTCAGAAAGGAAATAGAGTGGAAATAGTCTCTGATATCTATAGACCTAGTTTTACAGTTCTATATTTGTATGTAATATAATGTTGATAGATGACCCTTGAATATCTTATTCTGCAAGAAATACTAGTCATGCAAGTACTTTCCATTGTTGTCATTATTAATATCCAACATCTATCAAGACAGGCACAGATACCATCTTTATCTGTAATCTTCACAACAGTTTTATGAAGCAGGAGCTACTATTAACTTTACTTATAGACGGAGACACTGAACTTCAGAGAGTTGGGTAGCATGCCCAGGGTCAGCATTCCATGAGTACTTGACTTGAAATTTTTCATA
This sequence comes from Cephalopachus bancanus, assembly GCA_027257055.1. Taxonomy (NCBI): domain Eukaryota; kingdom Metazoa; phylum Chordata; class Mammalia; order Primates; family Tarsiidae; genus Cephalopachus; species Cephalopachus bancanus. The sequence continues at coordinate 4,725,631 of JAPVLO010000024.1, read as the reverse complement.
TGTCTATATAATCACAGGCTCCAACTGAAGAAACATTGATTTTGCCCTAGATTGAAGTACCAGGGTACTAGGGGGTATAAGGAGAAATTTTTTTAGTGCAAATATGTAACTGTAGGGTTTTCAGTTCTATGTGTCTCCATAGTTATCACCTTTCTCTTCCCAAAGAACATTTGAAGGTTTTGTTTAAAAGGGTTTTAGAGGATAAACTTAGAGACTGCTTCTTTTGTGGTAAAATTCCAGTATGAGTTCCGTAGTCTAGAGACTGAGTGCTCTGCTACTGGACATACTGTGCTGGGTTTGGTAATCTCTAAGTTCTCCTCTAGAAGGAAATGATATAATTTATGCTGTTTTAGGAAGATGGGTGGTGTTCTACATAATGCTCTTTTGGACCAATACCAAGATAACATCATGAGTGCCAAGTACCTGATGTGCTAGTTCATGGGCTATGACTCTGGTGACCCATAGTTTATCGGAAGCAGAAGAGGCCTTGGGATCAAAAAGCAGTGACGTCTCTCTATATGTAATGAGGCCCCAATTCTCCATGGCTCCAGGCCCAAAGTCAGGAATAGCGATTAGGTCTAAGAAATAAGAACAACCATACTTGATCATTACGGAATTTGTTATGATCCTTTCAGTATATGTAGACAGACTTTCTGAAAATATCAAGAATGTCTTAACATTGACCTATCTTGTAGTTACACAGAAAATAATCAGTCCCCATTATCAAATGGTATAAATTCTACCAATTGAATTTTGCAGCTGAAGTAACCTACTGACATTTAATCTGAAAATGTTGAACTCTGAACATATTTTGGGTGCATTACTACCAAGAAAATAACTTCTTTAAAAGCAATCATGTTGTATTTTATATTAGTACTAATGAAAAACTTCAGAAATAAAAGTTATCAAATAATTTCTGTTTGAGATTCATCAGAACACATAGCAAACTAATTTCTAGGGAAAAAAAGAAAAATAAGATTTCAGTTTTGGGAGAACAACTTTTAGGAGCAATCCCTATAGTCAATATTTTAATTCATATTTCAAGCACATATGGCTTTTATTATGAGCAAGTGTCCCTGTAAGGCAGTAGAGGTAAAAAGCTCTGGGCATTGATTCTTTTTGACCTCAATTTCCTTTTCAACATTGATATTTCCTCTACCTCTTAAGGAAGACTTAGAAAAAGTGCAATCTAATCATCTTTAAGCAGCCCAGGCAGAATGCATTAATTTATATTTATGTGTTTATATACATCTGCATGTACATCCTTTGCCAATAAATTCCCGTAGGTTAGAAAATTTCTGGCTAATATTTACTCTTGGAATTCTGCTAGTCCATTCTGGAAGATAATTTTTTTTTAAAGTTTGAAATGAACCAAGTCATTTGGCTTGTAATTACATTGTCTGGAGTTAATTAATACTGGTTAATTTCAATGGATAAAAACAAGTATTTATAACACAATCAAAAACTAAATCAGCACTTATAAAATTAGTATTCATTAGCACTTCAAATGTGGAAATTTTTTTCTAAATTGCATTGATGACTTTATATTAGTTGAATTATTTCCCATAGCCATTAGACATGTTTATATGTACTCTATTTTTATTACACTGCATGCTTTTTTCAGTTAGTTTTTTAATAATGTTTCATATGATCTTCAAGGTTGTATTTCTTAGGAACAACATAAGATTGTTGATGGCTGTTATGGATCTTTTCTTGACTTTTGACCCAGAGAACAGCAATGAATTATGGGTAGTATATCCATACAAAAGGGTATATAGAACATGCACTACAATAATACAGTGAGATTCAGAAACTATAGAAATAAGTCCCTGGATATATCTTTTAATGGTGTCTCCCTCTTTTCTTTTTCTTTCTTTTTTTTTTTTTGCCTAAAACTGCATGCCAATTGATGGTCCCTTTTAACTTCTCTAAGGAAAGTACATGGGAGTTTGGGTGAGAGAGGAGGAAAAACATAGTCAGGAATATATTCTAATATCCCAAAGGGGGGAAAAATGTTTTGTCACTATCAGGAACTTTAAGTACTAATCTATGTAAACTATGAAACTTCAGTCACGGTTTTTATATGCTCTGCAACATTCTAAAAGTCACATCTTTTAAATTTTATTTTATTTAAAGATGTGGGATAAAATTTAGGACACATCTTTTATTTTTTAAGATAGAATATTAAAACTGAGATAAACTATGAGTATCATTTCATGTAAAGACCTACAACCACATCGAAATGTTCCTTCCAAATCTTTATTTTTAAATCTATGTCATAGTCTTATCTTTTAACCTCAATGACCAACATAGATAACAGATTTAGGGATGGTTTTCGATTCTCTGTTTACACAAACTTTGGCAACTTTCATAAAAGATTGCTGGTCTTGTACAAATATGGCATACAGATTGCTTCAGAAAATTTATTTATGTCTAATATATATATATATACACATGCACACACACATATATGTATACATATATGAAAACCCATAGCCGAATCAATGCTGTTGGAGCATAGAAGAGGAGCAGGTAGGAAGTGTGTTTACTGCTCATAGAAGAGAATCATGATGGGAAGTGTTTCCCTCTCACTGAAGAGGAGCAAGGTGGGAAGTGTATTTCCTGACATAGAAGAGGAGCATGATGGGAAGTGTTTCCCTCCCACAGAAGGAAGTATGTTTCCTGCATATAGAGAGGAACATGATGGGAAATGTGTATCCCGCTCATAGAAAAGGAGCATGAGAGAAGAAAATCAAAGCAATATCTATGAGCAAAAAGAAAGATAATGATGTAGAGTTTGAACATACCCAGTTTGGGGAGTGGATAGTTGATATCAAAGTACTTCTCATAAAAATCAAGCAATTTCAGTGATGCCTCCAAAGCATAATGTGTTTGACTCCATTTGTCTGGGGATGCATAGACGGACACCTGGGAAATGTGGATCAGAAGAAGTGGTCTTTTAATGACAGCTCCTTGGCCTAATTCCATGCCTGATAACCCTCACACACAAATAAGAAAGTATCAGGATACCATTAAGCATGTTGTCAATAAGGATAAGAGCTTCTGTAAAGTATTAAAGTAAAACTCAATCTTAAAAGTTATAAACATCCCTGCTTCTCTGTTACAATCCATTCCCTAGATTGCATCTGAAACTTTCAAGCTATATTAACCCACCATATCACGAGGGCCCACTTGAGTTCATCCCTTTGATAGATATACTCTAGCTCTTGAGAATTAGCTTTCCAAACTGATGAACACAAACGCAATTCAAATAAAGCATTTGTTCCTAGACCAATGTGGGAAAGTCCTGAAGAACTTATTGAATCCACCCTCTGTTAAGTTTGCTTTAAACTTGAAAATGCTCAAATATGTTCAACGACTCCCATAAAGCAATTAGCTACCAAGTAGAAAAAACAGTATTAGATTCTCATTTTCTTGGCTTTCAAGTAGAGGGTTGCTTCCATTTCATGATCCATTTTTATGCTGTGAATTAACTGAAGACCCTTAGAACATTTATGCAGAAAATATGTAAGTAGCCACTTAAAAAAATTACCTGGCACTGTGCTAAATGGTTACATGTAAAATATAATTTAATACTCACACCTACATTATCAAGTTGATGCTTTTATCTTCATTTTATAGATAAAGCAGCAAAAACACATGGAGGTCAAGTAACTTGGACCAAATCACCCAGGTAGAAAGTTGTAGAGCTGGGCTATGAATCCAAGGAGGCTGACAGGAGCCTGTTCTCTGAAGATAAGGGTCATCCTCCTCCCACACATCTATGTCTATGCATACACATATCTTTGTGCAGAGATGCCATGATAAGTATTTTCACAACTCACATATCCATAAGTATGATATGTATGTAAGTTGTAATAGCCAGTTTACACCATTGTTCATAAGCATTCTTTTAGGGTTCTTTGAAGACTTTTTAACATCTATTACTTGGTTCCTCAGGGAAAGGAGTTGTTTTTTATTTCTTTAGTGTCTCCGCTGATATTTTTAAAAACTTAACTACAAGATAATCATTGGGTATTGTAAGTTTTTGTAAACAACAAAGACTCTAAATATTATAAAGACCATCTTTCATTGAGGAAAAAAGTTATAGAAAACATGTGTCCTAAAATAAGATACTGATTAAAAAAATCCTTATGGAGCGTCCATGAAATTACTAATATAATATTATAAAAATTACTCAATGGCATTCAAATTTTATAGTATATGATGACGAAAATTGGGTTAAAACAATATACTCTAGCTCTTGAGTATATAAATAATATACTGTGAAAAATATATTTTATATGCTGTTACTATGTACACCCACATATACTGATAGACATACAGAAAATATTTTGAAAACTTACTCTAATATTATCAGTAGTTATAGATTGGTGATGGGATTATGGATAATTTTTAATTTCATTTCATTTTTTACCTTTTTTTGTAAAATGAGCATAATATTCTGATAACAAGGAAAAAACTTAAGAAAATAAAGGAAAACTCATTGTTTCCTAGATTATATAAAAAATTAGAACTCAGTCTCACCTTGACCCCTGATGAGGTTGTGCCACTCACAGGGGTGAAATCACAAACTATGTAGGCTACAAGGTATGTACTCATTTTGACAGTAGTTTCAAAGTGATCTTCCAAGAGGTCTCCTTCAAGTTCAATAGTCTTAACCTACAGTAAGGGAAAGGAATCAGTAGCTGAAGACCGGAGTACTTCTCAAGCATACCTATAACTACAGTAAGTGAGTTAGAGGTAAGTGTGACAAGCTGAAGGATGCTCGATGACCTTCTAGGAAGTCAATGGCCTCTCCTAATACTCTGTGACCTCTCTTAGCTTTATTGCTTTTATCCCTGTACTCTCTTGAAGACACAATGCACCACTTTTGAGATCCCAAAAGCATAAAAATGCCAAATTTTATTTCATTGCTTGAAAGCACAGAAACATCTTAGGTGCTTCTATTTTCTGAAAATGCAATAATCTCCAACATTGGCATCAATTCAAGTTTTGAGGTTCTAAGTAAAAATACCAGAAATGACCCCTTTCCCTTTGTTTGTTGTACAATAAATAAACCTCTGAGGTAGAAGAAAATGGGAAACAAAATTGTGCTAGATGCTTCACTTTATCTTTTAATACTCTCATTATGCAAGTATGAAATAGGTGTTATTTCTCAGGAAGGAAACAGGCTCATGCATGTCAACTAGATTGCCAGAGATCATACGACTAGATCAACAGCAGGACTAAGCTATGGATATGACCATGTGACTCCAAAGACGTTACTCACCCTTTCACCAGCTTTGTGACAACTTGAGTCATAACCTTATTTTATCTTTGCTTCATTGATTCAGCAATGAAAGCAGTTAGGCCAAGAAGGTCATTAGTAATTTAAGCTTCTGCCCATCTCCTGAGGAAGCAGAAACTTTTCAGCCTACAGCCTGATCAGCTGCATCCATCAAGTTCACTGGGTAATTATGAATTCTGTCTTCATTTGGTCTGGGCAACTTGCCTTAGAAAGGATCTCCACCATGGTACAATGTCCCAAAATACTGACTGGATATAGTTCCAATAATCTGAAAATACCACGTTAACCATGGCTTATTAAGTGTGTTTGATGTGTTGGGTGAGATTCTACTTTGTTTTAGTGAAAGAAAATAGCTTGAAGCATGACTATAAACTGCCTTACTCACTTAAATGGCAAATGTTTGTGCTTTGAAACTCTATAGAACCTAATTCCACTGGATTCTATTTAAAATGTATTTCTAAGTTCCAATAAAAAAGAAGGCATCGACCAAAAATTCTAAGAAGGGTAGAAGTATATAGAGAGCTGTCATTTTTAAGTCTAGTCAGCAAATTAATTTTGCCCAGCAATCTCTTTTTCTAGGAAATGGATTCAACCTGAGTTCTATGTCTATACTTCCAGCAGAGGAGAAGCTGTCTTAGGGTGGGGCCAGAGAGGCAGAGTATGACTGGTTTTCTGGCCAGACTCTGCAGCAAAACCATTGAGTCAAGTGTGTGGAAGGGTGTGGGGAGGAGGGGCAAGGCTGTGGGACTATGGGGAAATGAGAGTCTGGGTTGCTAGAGAGCTGGTGGCAGAGAGGGTTGGGTAGATTAACATTGCCTTAAATGGAAGTGTGTGGAGTATTAGCACAAGTTCTTCCAGGATGGTGATGTAAATTCCAAGTACAAAACACTCAATGCTGGACAAGGATTTATCTGTTTTCTCTGTGCTCCCTTAAAGAATGAAGGAGACAAAGAAATGTCTCGAAGTTATGCCACCTCTACTAGTGTTCCCTTCCCTTCAATTCTGTCTTCTTAACTGAGGAAATGGAGCACTTAGTGTGTGTTTCTTCTTTCCACCAATCCGTAAGTTATCCATCTTAGGTGCTGAAACAATTGTGATTGTAGCATTACTTCAATTCTCCTTTTTTGGCTATCCATGAAAGCCTGGGTTGATCACATTAAGAAGAAAGTTAAGCCAGTATTTGCTGAGAGGGGCATGATTCAAAGAGCTGCTCTAGTCACCTGGGCAATGCGGAGAATCAAGGATTGCAGGAAGTCTTTTCAGAGTGTTTGCTTATTTTTACTTAAACATGGGAAACTACTGGAGGTTTCCAAAAACATGAATTTTAAATTTCTGTATAATAACAATAATAGTAAATAGTAAATTTACATTTGCATCAAATTTTAAGAAAAGGCCTTACAAACTGTATTTTTACTTTACCCTCCATGATTATTGGGATGAAAGATTATATTAATAAAAAACTACAAGCAAAAGAGCAATAATGGTAAAATGCCCTGAAATGACATGCTGTTGGAAGGAAGCCTTGGAGTTAAGGTAGCAGATCATTGTTACTTGAAAATAAAAGGGCTAATTAAATGGCCGGCTGTTACAATCATGGAAGAGCTGTGAGCAATGGATCTCAGGGAGGTTTGTCACTTTTTCCCTTGTTCTGCTCTGCCTATATTTCAGAGCAAATATCTTTTTCCAGCATTAAACAGGAATCTGGGGAAATGCAGTGTCTAGATTATAGACTCACATCTTCCCTGCATCTGCGAGGCCAGCCCTGTGCAGGGCAGAGAGGAAAATGTAGGGAGGGCCACTTGCTGGCTACAGGTGACCCGCTGCTTCCTGTACCACTCACCTTTCTGAAGCACTGTCAGGAGAGCCGCTATTTTTGTCCTACTTTCCAAGCAGCAATGAGGAAATATTTTACATTTTATTCAACCACACAAATGGCAAGCACATCATTAGTGAGGATATATCAGACGAGGCAAAGGGCCTATTGTGTCTTTCAGAGTCTCTGCATTTTGGGGGCTAATATGAGCCAAATCAGAGTGCCCGGAGGTCTCTTTGAATTAAAAATAATAACCAAAAAAAAACTGTATAACCACAATACATAATTTTCATAAATAATTTTGAGAACTACCTGTGGAATTTAAATACAGATGGGGGGGAGGGGGATTTCTAAGTTCTATCACTGACTCCTAGACCTGAATTTCCTGGGGTACGGTCAGGCAGAATGCATTAGACCCTTGCCACTGCAAATGCTGTCCTTGGACAAACAGCAGGGGCATTACTTGGGAACTTGTTAGAAAGGCAGAATTTCAAACTTTGCCCTAAGACCTACTGATCAGAATCTAAATTTTAACAAGATCCTTAGACGATATGTCTGAACACTAAAGTTTGAGAAGTATTCCTTTAGGTGATTCTGAATTTCATCCCTGTTAACATAACATTGGTTTAAAAGAACACTGTTTCTATATGAACAGAAATAAAATATAAATCATTTTGCTTGAAAAAAGAAATCTCCCTGTGTAATAAAATGATATAAAAGTCTAGAAGGATTGGGGTAATTACATAATCTCTAGCTGGATAAAAACTAATGACTTAAATTCTGAAAGCAAAGGAAATATTTTCTTAAACAAAACTAAAAACTAAGGCTCAACTTGAAAATGATTTTTCAAAGTTTCAAAGTGGAAATACCTTTGGCATGTTGGATAGTGCGATGTGCCTGCTCTCTCTCCTAATCTTGATTGAAAAGTTGGCTTTGAACAATGGTTCATCAAAGCAAGGGAAAGCCACACGTGCCTGGGTTGGCTCAAAATCCGTTACAGCAATTATTCTGTGGAAGAGACCCATTTCCGGCCAGAACACACAGGTGAAACCAAGAAGAGAAATGAACTTGAATCTATAGCAAACAGCTTATCAAAACTGGCGGTGATACATTTGATTTTTCAAACAGTGATTTTCATGAATCTCAACTTTGACTTTGAAGAAAATGAGGGTAAAATCTTATTCAGCAGCTGCCAGTCATGAGCAACGCCTTGTGCTGGGAACTCTACTTACATAATTTTCTTCACATTCATGTCAGACAAGGATATTGAAGTTCGGAGAACGTGAGTGATCTTACCAGGATTCTTAGGTAGTCAACAGCTGAGATAGGATGCAGGCCATTAACTTGACTTCAAAATTGACTAGGAAATGAATAGTTCAGTACTGTCTCTAAACCTGGAGGCTTCAATCAGACATTTGAATAACTGCATATATGAGTGATGTCCTAGGATGTGTTCCCAGGAAGTGGATCTTCATTTATTAAGAACATGCTGCCAGAAGAAACAGGTAAGGAAGTGAGGGAATGAGGACAGGGAAGAGGGACAAGCCAGGCAAGGGTGCAGTATCAGGAAAAATGCCAGCTTCGGGGAGCTCTGGGATGGAAACTACACCTTCTAGGGTACCGCACTAACTTTCTTTAGACTTTATGCTTCAATTAATAAGTGAATCTGGGTGGCAGATTTTGATTGGAGGAGGAGAAAAGACTAGCTCAAATGAGAGGAGGCCAGGAGAGCAAAAAAGAGGAGCTGTCAGGATATTTTACCACAGCTTACTTTATTTTTATGACAAAGACTGGAAAAATGAGACTAGGAATTTTGGTGTCACTTGTAGCCTCGGGGTTTTCTTTGGATTTGGTAGCAGGTACTGCAAATATAAAGGAATTTCAAGTCCCTGGAGTAATTTTCACCACTGTGGAATTGGGTTGTAATAAGTCTATATTGACATAGAAATAAAAAACTGAGACCTTTTTTTGCTATTTACATGAATAATTTTAGCTTCACATGGAAAGTAGTCACTTTCTGTTCTTCAAAAGCACTATTGTCAACTGAAATATTTGCATATTTTAAATAAAGGATGAGTGAGAAAGTGACACAGAGAGAGAGAGAGAGAGAGAGAGAAAGGGAGACAGACAAAGAAAGAGAGATCCATAAAATTCAATTCACATTATGCAGCACATGACCCTGTATGTCAGACCTACTAGGTGACTGAGTATGAAGAGAACTGGCAAATTAAGCATATAAAGGGTCAGAAACAGCCTGCAATTAATCATGAGAGACATGGTGAAAAGTCCTTCAGGTCTTACTCCAAATGTCTCCCCCTCTAATCTCTCATAGATCCCAAAATTTGTCACTTGAAAAAATGGGGGCCGGGCTTGGTGGCTCAGCCTGTAATCCCGCGCCTTTGGGAGGCTGAGGTGAGTGGATTGCCTGAGCCCGCGGGTTCGAGACCCGCCTGGGCAGCGAGACCTCATCTCTACAATAAATCAAAAAATCAGCCGGGCATGATAGTGCATGCCTGTAATTCCGGCTACTTGGAAGGCTGAGGCGGAAGGATCGCCGGAGCCCAGCAGGTCGAGGCTGCGGTGGCCAGGAGCGGCCACTGCACTCCAGTCTGGGCGACAGAGTGAGACTCCAACTCAAAAAAAAAAAGAAAAAGAAAGAAAAAATGGGATTGGGAGCCCTCACTGCTCATGCAGTGCTTTATTGAGAAGCAGCTGATACTTCCTCTATCCAATACTGTGTTGGTCCTGAGAACAGGTCCCTGAAGATTGAGGCTGCAATTGGGGAAAATGTCATCAAGAGGCGGGGGAGAGAGATGGGTCTGGGGAAAAGTTGTGCTGAGTGGATGGCTGAGGGTTGTGGAATGGACACCTGAGGACCAGCACTGAGGCCCAGTGGGCAGGGGAGCATCAGACTTGAGGAAGGGAAGAGCAGTATGTAGTAGACACTGCTAGTTGCCTATCCGATATCCATTCCCCTTCTGCAGTTCCAATGGGATTCTGATTTTCAGGAGGGCAATGAGACCAGATAAAGGAGCTACTTCTTCGGTCTTCCTTGTGACTTGGTGGGACATGTGACTCATTCTGGCCTAGTTGAAGTCATTGGTGGGAAAACATTGTAAAGAGGGTCAGACTCAGCTGGAAGGCTTATTTTGGTCTTTTTCTCTTCCCTCTGCCCCCCATTCTTCCTGCCTGGAATGTGGACTTGATGCCCAGAGGTGCAGCAATCATCTTGGAGCATTAGGAAGAAAGCCATGAACAGAAGGACAGAAAGAGCCTGGGTCCTGGGTGACAATGAAGAACTCTATAGCAAACCTGAGTTGTCCTACTTCTAGACTTCCTGTTGAATTATGAAAATACACCCCTGTGTGGCTAACCCACCAAATTTGGGTTTCTCTAGCAGACAACTGAATATGTTATGCTTAGTCCAAAACTACCTCCATACATATTTTAAGTTCAGCCTAAAGGCTTCTCAGCATATAGTAAACTGTAACCTAATTGGATGTGTCAACAGACTAGAACCTATTCTTGTGCCAGTTACTGAGTTTCAACCAATCAAAAGACGACTAACTATTCAAACTGTGTTCAAATAAGGCAAATGCCAAGTGGTAACCAAGCCAGCTGTTTCTGTACCTCACTTTTGTTTTTCGTACATTACTTTCCTTTTTCTATCCATAAATCTTCAGTCTCAGAGCAGGACCAGGGTCTCTTTGAGCCTGTTCTGGTTGGGGCTGCCCAGTTTGGAAATCGTTCTTTGCACAATTAAACTCTGTTATATTTGATTTATCTAAGATTTTTTCTTTTAAAAATGCAACTGGTAAAAAAGATGGGAGAGCCAGACATCTCTTACCTCCCAGATATATCCTGGCCCTGGAAACCAAATCATCTACTCTATGAGGCATCTTTGATTCTTCTCTTTCTGTCTCCTCATATAACCAATATGGCAGCAATCTCTGCTTTTATACCCTCCAAAATAACTGCCAACTTTAATCACTTCACTCTTTAAGCACTGCCACTAGCCTTGCCCAAATCATCATGACTTCTTACCTGAACTACTGTAATGCCCTTCCACATGATTATACTGCTTCTACGTTTTTTTCTCTATAACATTCCCTTGTCATAGACATTATCTTTATAAAGCACACATTAGATCAGAACTTTCTAATGACCTCCCATTGTACCCAAGAAAAAGTGTAAACTCCTTACAAGAGGCTACAAGGCTCTACATGATCTTGTCTTTCTTCCTTTGGTTCAGTCTTCTCAGCCCACACTGGCCTTCTTTTCTCAATCAGTCCCATCTTAGAGCATTCGCACTTGCCTTAAGATGTCCTGATAATGGTGTCTTACAGAGAAAAAAATTCAGGTCTCAGTTTAAGTGCATTTCCTCAGCAAATACTTCCCTGCCCACTTATCTAAATTAGCCTCAATCCTAGCTACACTCTCTTGTAATCATAGCACCTTGTTTTATTTCCTTTGTAACACTTACCACTTGCTTCGCCCATTTCATTTATTTTCTTGTCCTGGTTATCTCTCCATCATATCACACCATGATATATGCAGTGCCTGGCACACAGCATGTGCTCAGTGAATGTGAGTTGACCAAATAGTCCATATTTACCAGTTCTTCAAACAGATTTGTTCCTTGTTCCTATCTCTTGGATTTGAGATGTGCTGTCTGCTGGGCAATATACACTCTCTCACTTTCTCTCTTCCAATCCCAGTCTCACATTTCCTTTTGATTCCAGATCAAAATTCACCTCTTTTGAGAAGCCTTCCCTATTTCAGCCTTCTCTGTGCTGACCATCCTTTTCCCTAGCATATAAGCATGTCTGTCTTATCACAGTCATATATTGGCCTCTACTCTTAGTTGTCTCTCTCCAGTTGTTTATACCTCTGTATCCTGTCTTCCCATCTCTATTGTGGTTTCCTTAAGGAATGGTAGACCTTTTCTTTCATTGAGCTTCCCACAGTTCATTGGATTATCATAACTGATTGCTGAAGCATGCTCCTGGCAAAGAGATGTAACCCATAAGGAAAATATCACAAGAGACTGCAAATAGCCAGACCATGGACTTACCTTGTTTCACCACCCAGAGTTCTGTATGTGCTTTTGTAAAACCCTTCAAAGCCATCTGCTAACTTGGCCTGGAAGTCAATAGCCACATAGTATTTCAGATCAGGCATGAGTTTCTCTGGAACCAGCAGTGCAATTTGTTGATGAGCAGGATAGCTCAAAACATTCAGCTTTTTTCCTGGTTTCATGTATCTCGAATCTTCCTCTGACTGAAGGGTGGCATTCATGATTTCAAGATCTTTGCTGTGCAAGATGATAAATTGGGTGGCATCTCTGACTAAGACCTCAATCTTCTCAGATGCAACAAAGTCCAGAGAGGTGAGATTTGGGTGGACAAAGAGGTCATAGTGGAGGGGAATGACCATGTTGGGGAGCCTCAGCTCCTGCCAAGGAAATGGTTCCCCATTGGTGGCTACTGGGAAACCCCCAGAATTCTTACTGAACTGATAACTTGATGGTTTTGAGAACTGAGAACAAATGCATATTCTGGGCAAGATGACTGCTAAGCAGTTCAATCCTATGTGAATATTAAACATTGGTTTTCTGTGTGAATTAACCATTGCAGAAGAATGGAACGTGAAGTCTATTCTCTAGAAGACAGGTACATATCCAGGCTAATCTCACAGTTCTTCATAGCTGCATTGGCACCAATTATGTCACACAGGACCTGAACAATATTTTCAATAAATGAATTTAATCTAGAATAAAAAAACATTCACAGCATGAAGAAAAAGATTTCAGGTGACTAATAAAACCTTAGAATATCAAAAAGATGTATACAAGTGGGGAAAACCTGCTCTCTGTCAAAATTGGGCAACTATTCACAAAACAAAGTCGAAATTAAGCTATCATCTGGTCAGTACAGATGAAAATCCTCTAGAGTTCAAACAAAAGGACCTTATCTTAAAAATGTGGGTAATGAAGGTGTGTAAATTCATTGTATTTTGAATGTTTTTAACACTTGGTTACATCTTTAAGCTATTTGTTTTTGTTTTTGTTTTTAAAGAGATGGGGTCTCATTATGTTACTCAGACTGGCCCTGAGCTCCTAGGCTAAAGCCATCCTGTGGCCTCAGCCTCCTGAGTAGCTGAGATTACAGACACCCTTGCACGGTTGCAACATTTCAAGAGTATGCCTGAGCCTGCAGGTTCGAGACCAGTCTGGGCAACTTGGTGAGACCTTGTCTCTACAATAAATAAATAAATAAAAATTAGCCAGGCGTGGTAGCGTGCCCCTTTAGCTCCGGCTACTTGGAAGGCTGAGGCAGAAAGGATCGCTGGAGCCCAGCAGGTTGACGCTGGGGTGGCCGTGAGCGTGCCACTGCACTCCAACCTGGGCAATGGAGTGAGATTCCAACTCAAAAAAAAGGAGTTTTTTTTTTTTACACACGCCTAGATATGTGAAAGAAAACTGTTCAGGATGTCCCTATTTTGTCCTAATAAGTCACAAATACCAGATATTATTATTTCCATTATTAATGGCATTGAACTTCACCTCTTTCAATAAGCAGATCATCTGAATGGCTTTATTGTATGGCTACTGGTATAAAAGTTGTTGGTCCAGATAGGTGTTATCTTCAGCCTGTTTATATCAGAAGCCATGGAAATAAAATTTATGTGTATAATATCAAGCTGAGAATATTTTTTAAATTGTTTTGATCCTCTTCCCTTTACACCACTTTTGAAAATACAATTAAACCAGACTTAATTTACTACCTTCGCAAAAAGCACTAAGACTGTTTCTTCCTATTAGAAGAGTAAAGCTACAGAATGTATAAAATTAGGACAAACAGTGTAGTTAACTTAGGTGATTCAACTCTGTCTCCCAACCTGCCTCTACTTTCTACTCCAACTTAAACCCATGAATGGTTTTCTTTTTCTTCCTTTTTTTTGTTATCATTAACAAGTTCTGCAGAATTAATTATCCGAACAATTGTCTCAATTTTCTAATTTGCAATATTATACAGATAACAGACATTGCTAAAAAAATAAAATAAAATAATGTTAAATAATGACACTTCTTCCTTTTAAACACAAGCATTAAATTATGCTACCAAATCTCAATGTTTCCAGAACTTCTGATAAATGAAATCATAATTGGTCTATTCGCTTGAATTTCAGAGGATTAAAAAAAAAAAAAAAGAGTGGCTTATTCTTTAGGTCCAAGAATTTGGAATCAGAGTGTCCTGAGTCCAAAGCTAGTTCCACCAAACTTACCTGTGTGATCTTGGGCAAAGTTTCTGAGGTTTAGAGCATCATTTTTTTCATCTACAGAACAGTTTAGGGGCTGGATGTGGTGGCTCACACCTGTAAACTCAGCATTTTGGGAGGTTGAGGGGGAGGATCACTTGAGACCAGGAGTATGAGACCAGCCTGGACAACAGAGTAAGACCTTGTCTCTACACAAAATACAAAAAATTAGCTGGGTGCAATGGTGCATGCCTGTAGTCCCAGCTACTCTAGTGACAGAGGCAGAAAGAACGCCTGAGCCAGGAGGTTGAGGCTGCAGTAAGCCATGATTGTGACACTGTACTCCATCCTGGGCAAAAGAGTAAGACTCTGACTCAAAAAATACTTAAATACATAAATAAAACAGTATTATAATTATGCTTTCCTCATGTTGATAGTATTAAATGAAATAATTTGTGTGAAGAAGCTGGTATGCACAGCAGCCAGCACATAGAAAGCATGTAATGAGTGTTGGATATTAAATTATTATCGGGTTTATGACTTGCATTCTGTGGCCTAAATGAAGGAGTAGTTCGGCCTCCACTTGTAACAAATACTCCCAGAGAAGAGTGAACTTGACTGATAAAAGTAGAGAGAAGAGCTCCCAGGCTGGTGTCAGGCTCCTGGCCTCAAGTGGTCCTCCCAGGTCAGCTTCCTGGGTAGCTGGGATTATAGGCACAGGCCATGGCTTCCAGGCTAGAACAAGTAAGGATTTTAAAGCCCAGCTAGTACAAATCCCCAGAGTTCAGACAAAGAAACTGAGAATGAGCGACTTTCCCAAATTCACACAGGAAGTTTGGAGCAAAATCAGGACTAAAATGCAGCTCTTTGATCCTTGGTCTCCAGGATTTTTCATTGTACTGCACTGTACCTTAAATGGCATAGCAGGGAACAAAACATCCTGGGATTGGAGGAGCAAGAATTGCCTCGAACATTTGAGAAAGGCTACATGATCTCGGAAAGAGAGTGAGTCAGCTCAGCAGAAAGAGCCTTAGCACAAGCCCCAGCCTCAACTGTACATACTTTTCAATACAGCAGAGCAGATTCACCCCCACACCTCAGAGCCTCACCTTCAATTATAAAAGCACTTCAGCACAGCAGCTCTAAAAAATACTGATTTTAAGACAAACCCAAGAGAAATGTTAGTACGTTACCTTAATCCACGCTGTTGCAGATGTGAAGGGAGGGGCATTTATTTCTGCTTTCACTTTCTATTCTGAGGTTCAGAACATTGAGTACTTCCTGATCACAGAGCTGGTTCGTTCATTATCACATAGGTATGAATGATTCTTAGGACAAAAGTTTTATTTTAAGAAGGGCAAAAAACTTTCTGTAGAATGCACCAAAAAGTAGCTTCAGAACAGAAGTCAACCCAGTGGCTGCAGTTCAGGCTGTTTTATCTCCACATCCCCTTATCCCCAAGTGTAAAGCCTTCAGAACCTAGTTCATGTTTTCTAGAAGCAAGTTATGTTAAGATTCGATCTTAAATTTCTCATTGTGCTGCGTCCTTAGTGCTATGAAATCTGACTTCTGTCCATCCCCCCCCAAAGTAACTCCAGGGTTACCAATGACCTCTCGGTCAGCTTTTATGGCCTTGATCAGGGATGATTATCCCCGGCATTCTGTGTCTGTAACTTCTTGCCTCCTGGGCACAAGGAAACTGTATCCTGCCCTGATCTCTTTATCTGTCGGGTTGAGTTGGTCTCTACTTCCTTTTTTTTGAGTTGGAGTCTCACTTGTCACCCAGACTGGAGTGCAGTGGCCGCTCCCGGTCACCGCAGCCTTGACCTGCTGGGCTCTGGCGATCCTTCCGCCTCAGCCTTCCAAGTCGCCGGAATTACAGGCATGCGCTATCACGCCTGGCTGATTTTTAGATTTATTGTAGAGATGAGTTCTCGCTGCCCAGGCGGGTCTCGAACCCGCAGGCTCAGGCAATCCACTCACCTCAGCCTCCCAATTACAGGCTGAGCCACCGAACCCGGCTCTCTGCTTCCTTACTACCCAGAACATGGACCTTCCCCAAACATGAAACCCCTGCCCCTCACTCATCCCTTGCTTTATTTCTTTCAGTGCACAGATTTAGCGTTCATCCACATTTCTCCTGTTCTACTTTCTACTTCAAGGGTTCTGCTGCTGCAATTCCAACAGCCTGATGGACTGTCTGCTAGCAACTTATGTCTTCTTTCCACAGATCAACACCATTTGCTGGAACTTATTTGCTTCAAATCTTCCTCCCTTATCTAGGGTTGAACCATATAGCTATTATGATTCTGCTCCTCTCCAATTTACTACCAAGTCTTGTTGATTTTTCCTCTTTAAATCTATCTAACTTAAAAAGACTATCCCACATCTGTTAAAGTAGTCCAGATCCCACTGACTTACAATAAGGTCCCACTCCTTACAATGTCTTTCAGACAGTTCTTCCTGGCTCCTCAAGCCCAGTCCCCTGCAGGCTGTTTGCATAATGCCACCCCATTAATCTTTTCAGCTACCACTTAACTTGTCTCCCCCCTGCTCAAGACCTTTCCAGGGTTTCCCTGTTTACACAGAGAGGCAGGTCCCATCATGGAGACCACGGGTGACCAATTGACAGCCTGAGGACCAGCCTATAGTTGTTATGTTTGGATCAAAGTCTATTAAAAGGCAATAAATCAACGCAAGTGCTATTCTTGAGTGAAATACAGCAAGTTTAGACTGGGAACAGTGACTCATGTCTGTAGTTCCAGCTACTCGAGAGGCTGAGTAGGGAGTGGGGTGGTGGGGGGAGGGGGGTGCTCGCTTCAGCCTGGCAGTTCGAGGTTACAGTGAGCTATAAGGTAGAGAGAGAGAGCGAGAGAGTGAGAGAGAGAGAGAGAGAGAGAGAGAGAGAGAGAGAGAGAGAGATGAAACAGAGCAAACTTAGTTCTTCCTGTCTTGCAGACCCTCTTCACACACCCGTATCACATGCCTTGCCCTGTTGTACACTTGTGTTTGTAACCTGAGCTTTAGCCCAACAGCACATGTTGCTGTGATTAGATCCCAGTCAACTCTTAAGCTTTAACTCTTCCCCCCTCATCCTGGATAAACAACTTGATAAAGCAGAAGGGGCAAAAACCTATAAGGGTTGGAAGCACAAGGCTGAATGGGGTCCCTCAGTGTGGCATTTCAGGGTGAGAGGGATGGCTAGAAACAGGTGAGTGGAGAAAGGGGGAAAAGAAGAAGAGATTCCCAGGAGCTTATTTATAAAAATTGAATTCTGCAGAGAATGGGGGAGGTAGAGGGGGTACAGGAACTTGAAGGTAGTTTTGTGACATTCCTTGTCACAAGATTCAGCCCAGGGGTGTGTGTGTGTGTGTGTGTGTGTGTGTTCTCAGAGCTCTCCTCTGCCCATTGGAACAGAAATGGTGATAGAGAAGAAACAGGGCCATGGATGGGGTTGAGATACAGAATCTGAGAAGAAAACGTTGAGTAGAATCCAAGTACTTCACAGCTTATTTAAAACAGTTTCTCTTAGAAATCGCCACACTGATTTTCACAGAGATTGTACTAGTTTACACTCCCAGTGTTCCTCTCCCCACCCCTACAGCACCTGTTGTTTTTTGTTATTGATGAGAGCCATCCTGACTAGAGTTAGGTGGTATCTCAGTGTGGTTTTAATTTGCATTTCTTTAATGATTATCGAGGCTGAGCATTTTTTCATGTATCTGTTGGCCGCTTGTTTGTCTTCCTCTGAAAAGTGTCTATTCATATTTTTTGCCCACTTTGTAATGGGGGCTGTTTGTTTTTCTTTTCAGCATATTTGAGTTCTTTGTAGATCCTAGATGTTAAGCCTTTGTCAGATATACAATTGGCAAATATTTTTTCCCATTCTATGAGCTGTTTTCCTATTTTCTTAATGGTTTCTTTGGTTTTGCAGAAGCTTGTCAATTTGATGAGGTCCCACCTGTCTATCTTAACTCTTATGGCAAAGGCATTTGGAGTTTTGATCAGGAAATTGTTGCCAGTTTCAAGTTCCATAAGGATGTCTCCTGCATTTTCTAAGGTTCTTATAGTTTGAGGTTTTATGTTTAGGTCTTTGATCCATTTAGAGTTGATTTCTGTGTATGGTGGTAGGTAGGGGTCTTGTTTTAAACTTCTGCAAGTGGTCAACCAGTTTTCCCAGCGCTATTTACTGAATAAGTTATCCTCTCCCTGGTGATTCTTAGTGGAGGCTGTGTCAAAGATAAGTTGGTTGAGAAATTGAGGTTTTGCTTTTGGAATCTCTATCCTGTTCCATTGGTCTATATGCCTAGTCTTGTATCAATACCAGGCTGTTTTGATTATGATAGCCTTATAAAAAGTTTGAAATCTGGAAGTGTGAGACCTTCTGCTTTGTTTCTTTTGCTAAGGATTGTTTTGGTTATTCGTGGTCATTTATTTTTCTATATGAATTTTTGTATTGTCATTTCCAGGTCAGAGAAGAATGATGCTGGTATTTTAATGGGTATTGCATTAAGTCTGTAGACTGCCTTGGGAAGAATGAACATTTTAACAATGTTGATCTAAAAATCGACCTT
Organism: Cephalopachus bancanus; assembly: GCA_027257055.1. Lineage (NCBI taxonomy): Eukaryota > Metazoa > Chordata > Mammalia > Primates > Tarsiidae > Cephalopachus > Cephalopachus bancanus. Next base: position 4,706,673 of record JAPVLO010000024.1, on the reverse strand, counting down.
TCTCCCGCGCCTTTGGGAGGCTGAGGTGAGTGGATTGCCTGAGCCCGCGGGTTTGAGACCCGCCTGGGCAGTGAGACCTCATCTCTACAATAAATCAAAAAATCAGCCAGGCGTGGTAGCGCATACCTGTAATTCCGGCTACTTGGAAGGCTGAGGCGGAAGGATCACTGGAGCCCAGCAGGTCGAGGCTGCAGTGGCCAGGAGCGGCCACTGCACTCCAGTCTGGGCGACAGAGTGAGACTCCAACTCAAAAAAAAAAAAAAAAAATCGACCTTTCATACAACCCAGCAATCCTTCTTCTGGGAATATACCTATAGGAACTCAAATCAGTCTATGAAAAAGATACCTGCACACACATATTTATTGAGGCATTATTCACAATAGCAAAAACATGGAACCAACCATGCTGCCCATTGAAAGTGGACTGGATTAAAAAAAATGTGGAACATATGCACTGTGGAATATTATACAGGCATAAAGAAGGACAAAATAATGAACTTCACAGTAACTTAGATGAATTTGGAGTCTGTAATACTCAGTGATCTATCACAGAAACAAAGAACAGAGTATCACACAGTCTCGCGCGTAAGTGGACCCTGAACAATTATCATAATACTACAAGAAAGGGATTGGCAATAGTGGGTAACCTCCAAGGGAGGGAGGACATACTTCATTAATAAGCTTGATCTCAAACCAAGTAAAGTGGGGACCAAAGTGAGACCCAAACTTCACCTGTACAGTGACCATTTGTATACCTAACCCTGAAATGTAGCCCACATCTTTAAAATAAAAATTAAAAATAAAATAAAACCGTTTCGCACTAAAGGAGTTTCTAACTTTTCTTTTTCCTGATAAGTGGTTAGCTTTGGGGCATTAGCTTCATAAGGGATTGATATCTTACCTTTTCTCTTCATCCTGGTCTTCTGAACTCATTCAGAGCCTCCGTGTTGGCTCTTTCTTAAACAGTGATGCTCTTCCCTAAATCCACCTTGCCGCCATCCACTGTCTATACCCCCTCAGCCTGCTTTGTTTCGTCTTAGCACTGCTCAATTTCTTATACCTCATTACACACACACACACACACACACACACACACACACACACACACAGTGCCAAAAAATGTATACACATTTTAAGAAAGAAAAAAAAGCCGGGCATGGTGGCTCATGCCTGTAATTTCAGCGCTTTGGGAGGCGGAGGCAAGAGGATTACCTGAGCTCAGAGATTTGAAGCCAGGCTGAACAACATGGCAAGACTTCATCTCTACAATAAATAAAGAAATATCCTGGCGTGGTGGCACACACCTGTGGTTCCAGCTACTTGGAAGGCTGAGGCGGAAGGATCACCTAAGCCCAGCTGGTCGAGGCTGCCGTGGCCCTGAGCATGCCACTGCACTCCAGCTTGGGCGACAGAGTGAGACTCTGACTCAAAAAAAAAGAAAAAAAGAAAAAGAAAGGAAAAAACTGTATTAAAATTGTAATACTCAATATATATTGGTAACAAAAGATGAATACAAGTCACATTTGATTTGCAATGGCAAGAGGTACTCAAAGTGGTCCAGACACTTCTGATTATCGTGAACTTAAAATAATACATAGACAATATCTCTTAAAATGTGTATACATTTTTTGGCACTTCCAAGATATATAGTATATATATATGTATGTATGTTTGCTTGTTTTACCCATCTCTCCATTGGAGTGCAAGCTTTTTTCGTGACTTTTTCTGATTGGTTACTGCTGAATGCCCAGGGCTAGTGCAGAGCCTGGCATATACATCAACTGAATGCATTTTCAGTATTTTTTTTTTTTAAATTTGTAAAATCGCCCTACACTTGTGCTATGCTTCAGGCACACAGGGTCACTTTCTATGTCTGGAAGAACCCTGTGTTTCCTCATCTTTACTGCAGCTGCCACTCCATGTGACATCAAGTGTTTATAGAACACTCTCACTCTTTGCATTCCCTGTGCAAACCACTTTTCACAAAGGTAAATGTCACCTCTAGCAAGTCACCTTAGAAAAGTGACACATACTTCTTTTCCAGTCCCTGTTGGCATTTGTTTAGTGGTCCTCACCTTAGTTGATATGTTTGTACTTATCTTCTTCCTTAAATTATCAATGCCTTCAGGCTATGGGCCAAACACAAGACAACTTCTCTCTCTCTCACTCTCTCTGTCTTTCTCTCTCACCTATCAGAGTGATGAGCACATAGTAAGCCCTCAACAAACAGGTGAGAGTGAATGAGTTAAACGGATTTTTCCAAAGAGATGAAATTTACTTAATAATTGTCTAAATATTTTAGATTTTACTATTTTTTTTTTTTTTTTGGTTGGGTGTCTCACTCTGTTGCCCAGGCTAGAGTGCATTGGCACAATTGTGGTTTACTGTGCCTCAAACTCCTGGGCTCAATCAATCCTCCCTCCTCAGCCTTCCAAGGAGTTGGGACTACAAGTGTACACCACCTGCCTAGCTAATTTTTTTTTTGTAGAGACAGTCTTGCTATTTTACCTTGGCTGGTCTTGAACTCCTGGGCTCAAGCAATTTTCCTTTCTCAGTCTCCCAAAGTATTGGGATTACAGGCTTGAACCACCACACCCAAACAGATTTTACTAATTTTTAATGGAAAACACTGTGAAGGTTTAAATAGATTTAAATTTCAATGACTTCAGTTTTTTAAACATTACAAACTGAACCTAGAATCAAGAGACCTGAATCATGTTAAAATAATTCACTTCCTCAACTTTAAATTTAACACAGTAATACTTTCTTTAGAGAATTACTATCAATCTCACAATCAGCTCGAGATAATATAATATGTGAAAAAATTATAAATGTTTTATAAACATCGAGATTGTTTAATAAACTTTGAAGTTATTTACTCACCTCAGTTGCCTTTATAATAACAATCAGTGATTATGTTATGTTGTAATAAAGTGCTGTCTTTGAGGTAAATGCGATGTAATAAGCAACTCCATGTTGCTATATATCTTTTTGACTTTTTGTCCAGAAGATGTTTCTTGGCACTTCCAAGATATATATTATGTTTGTGTATGTGTGTGTGTGGGTGTGTGTGTGTGTGTGTTGTGTGTGTGTGTGTGTGTGTGTGTGTATGCTTGCTTGTTTTACCCATCTTTCTGCTGGAGTATAAGCTATAAAGTTTACTCTAGTACTTCCATTATTATCAAATGTTTATTTACCTTCTGTTGTCACTTTCAGTTAGCCTCTGCCTCCATCCTAGACCTGTTTTAAAGCTGTTTCTTCTAATGTACTACAAGCTGAAAAATGAACAAATGAAACCAGTAGACATTATTTCAGGCACCCGGATGCCGTCAAATGTTTCCTAATGCTGCCTGCGCTATGTGTTGATGGGAGGTGGGGGCAGATTTCAGGATAAATGAAAGGACAAACAGCTTTCTGACAAATAAAAATGTAATGACTCTCCTTCTGCTGAATCTTGTCCCCTTGATATAGTAACAACTTGGCCTTCATCAATGTTAGATGTTTGTCACTGTCAAGCTTGCAGTTTTAAAAATGGCTTCTTTTCCCTTGCCATCCATTTTCCATTAAAAATCTGTTTAAAGTACATCACAGAATTATTGTTATGCATCTGTTCATTTTCACATAAAATAGAGGAAGAGTTTATTATAAATTTTTTATTTTAATTAAAAAAATTTTTTTTGCTTTGGGTTCTCTCTCGGTTTCTCAGGCTAAAATGCAGTGCCATGTTCATGACTCACTGCAGCCTTGAACTCCTGGGCTCAAGGATCCTCCAGCTTCAGCTTCCTGAGAAGCTAGGGCTACAGGCGAATGCCTAGCTAATTTAAAAAAAAATTACAGATTGAGTCTCACTATATTGTCCAGGCTGTTTTCAAACTCCTGGTTTCAAAGTGATGCTCCCGCTTCGAACCCCCAGAGTGCTGGGATTACAGGTGTGGGCAAAAATTTTTAATTTAAGCAAAAACAAGTTTATGTGAGTGCAAAGACTCAGGGATTTATGCAAAATATGAGATTGGGGGGAGGGAGGAGGAATTCACCTAGTCAATGCATTCTGTGGCTACTTTTAAACTCATTCAGTTTCAGCAGAAAATTTAAACAGTGTATCCTCAGAATTTTAAATCAGTAACTGACAGGAAGATGGTTTCTCAAAAACTGATATCTTTAGTATGCCTTCAAAAGCATTTACTAAAAATGAAAACAGAAAAGTGCAATAATAAAAATCTCTTGTTGTCAAAGTAGAACAGATTATGAAATAAACCTGACATTAGACAACTGATATTGTACCACATTTAAATTTTTTATTTAATATAATTGACAAATGAAAAATTCTGCTGACTCTGTCATTTTCTTTCCAATTAAAGATTTCCTAAATAACTGATGAGAAGTGATTGTGAAATAAACCTGAATGATTCTGAGCTTGTTGAATAATTTGAAAGTAAATTTGTGTATCTTCAACCAACTGATAAAGGCCAACAGATTAAACTAAATCAGCATTGTCTTGTCTTCTCACTACTTAAAGATTTAACTACTAAAATCTATAAGAACTTCTGCTTCTGGCCAAGATAGAGTAGGAGCTCTGATTTATCCTCTTGCTTGAAATAATAACAAATTGAACAACAGGCAGTTTGCAAGACAATGAGTATCAGGCAACAAAAGGCAGTGATTCCTGAAGGGGAGGAAACCAATACGGCAAGCCCTGAGACTTTCCCAGTTTACTGCCTAGAGAGAAATTCCAAGCTGCTTTGCAAAACCATCAGAATCTTGAAGTTGAGGAGGTGGACTTAAGAGTCTGAGAGAGCAAGGAAACTAGAGTTCATAGGATGAATAACAGGGAGAAGAGAGTTGCAGAAAGAGATGGAGGGTGAGGAAGGGTGGGCTTTAGATCTTTGCTCCCCTGGACTAGACAACTGATCAATGATCAACATGCGCTTATGCAGAAAATAATGGAGCCAGAGTGGCACCACTAGAAAGGATTAGAAGCAGCAGTGCCTTGTGCTCACATAGAGATAGTAACAGTGCCTGTGTCCTCCTGTCACACTGGAAAGCCTCAAGACGGATGGGCCAATAGGTAGAGTCCACCAATGGTCTTGCTTCAGTAGAGAGGAGCAGATCAGGCTCTGCTCTGGACCCGCAAATCTTGAAAGCAAAATCCAAAAGTATCAACTTGTTTCCAAGTAATTTAACTGAGTTCCAGTGCAAAGTTCAAGAATATCTATAGAAAATAAATAAATAAATAATAACTCACCACCCAACTAGGTAAAAAGATGGGTGATGCTTTTTTTAACAAGATGGGTTTCTTACTCATTGCAACAAGGGTGAACACAGCATGGGGGACCTGGAGACATCTCAGATAGTGTCAGAAAGGAGTCATTATAAGTTGTTAGGTGATTTGGGGAAGGGCTTAATAAAGCAGGCCTTTGTTTGGATTTAAGTGTTTTCAGGACATAACAGTAATTCCATGTTGGGTATGTGAGTGAGAAGTGAAGATCAGCTGGACTCGGTGGCTCAGCCTGTAATCCCACACCTTTGGGAGGCTGAGGTGAGTGGATTGCCTGAGCCCGCGGGTTCAAGACCCACCTGGGCAGGCGAGACCTCATCTCTACAATAAAATTTTAAAAAATTAGCCGAGCGTGGTAGCGTGCACCTGTAGTTCCGGCTACTTGGAAGGCTGAGCGGAAGGATCACCGGAGCCCAGCAGGTCGAGGCTGTGGTGGCCGGGAGTGGCCACTGCACTCCAGTCTGGGCGACAGTGAGACTCCAACTCAAAAAAAAAAAAAAAAAGAAGTGAAGATCAGATGAAGGCCAAGGCTGGAATTGGTGAAGAAACAGCAATCATATAAGTCAGCACATGGAGAATTGCAGTCATTTTTGTGGCTTGGACAATGTTCATGCTTGCCTGTGTTCAGACATAATGATGGAGTTGGCTTGTGCTTGTCTTGGTTCATCAGAGTCAGAGTGGTTTTGTCTGATACTGATATTCCATGAAATGGTTTATGTTTAGGAAGAGAACACCAAAACCTGGCTTTGAGGGCAAGCTCTGCTCCTGTGTATCAGTGACTGCCTTTCTCACTCGTAGCAGAGCTTGGCCTCAGATTCTGTCCCCCTTGTTCCTAGGAGGCAGTCAAAAGTTTAGTTGGTCTCTCAGTTTGTCTTGCAAATCTGCAAACATCTCAGGGGCATCCTGGAATCCCTGGCTCACTTCTTTGATTTCCATCATCTCTAGGACCTGTAATTTTTCACTTTTTTTAACCCTTGATGTTTTAAAGGTGTTTTTATATTTTGCCTGTGTTTATAATTGTCTTCAGAGGGAAGATCAGTCCAGTTATATAATGTGCCATTACTGTGAGTGGAAGCACCCTACCCCACTAACCTCCACCAATCCCTGTCCCACCTGTAGAATTTTGAAGCTTCCAAAAAGGGTCTTCTAAGTCTTTTGCCTGGCACCTGCCCTTTTAGCAATCTGGATAGGTGTCTGATCACCATACAACGGCTCCACAGAACTAATGATCAGATGATTGAGTAGTTCTCACCACACTTCTGTTTAACCTTCCCTAACTCAACATTATCCATCTCCTTGGGCTCTTGACCTAAACTCTCCAGAGTTACCTGACAGTGGTTTTGACATGCAAATACGATTACAAAACAAACCTCTGGACAGCTTCTTCTTCCAATCAAATTGCAGCTCTGACCACCATCTTCTATAGAAATTCTGAATCTACCTGTTAGCTTGTAAGAAATCTGTAAACTGAATAAATGTGGTGGGCTCATGATTACACTTTTGAAAATATATTGAAGCCGGGCTCAGTGGCTCAGCCTGTAATCCTGCGCCTTTGGGAGGCTGAGGTGAGTGAATTGCCTGAGCCTGCGGGTTCGAGGCCCGCCTGGGCAGCAAGACCTCATCTCTACAATAAATCAAAAAAAAAAAAATCAGCTGGGCGTGGTAGCGCATGCCTGTAATTCCGGCTACTTGGAAGGCTGAGGGGGAAGGATCGTCGGAGCCCAACACCCAACAGGTTGCACTCCAGTCTGGGCAACAGAGTGAGACTTCAACTCAAAAAAAACAAAACAAAACAAGAAAATATATTGAGTAAGCGAATTCCCAGCTTTCATCTAGGAGGAGATAGAGGTTTCCTTTTTCTACACTTGTCCTATTTTGTACCTCCTTAAAGCCAACACATGGTATAAAACTAGTCAATGTAGGGTGGAAGGTAATGGGTATATAATTTTAAATAAACAGATACCAACTAGAGAAGTCATGGATTATAGCTTGAGGTCGTTATATGCACCTTAACACCCAGCCTTCTAAGTTTTATTGAAATTAACAAGTTAAGGCTGGTCGCCTTACCTTCACAGCAAAATAACTTTGAGTAACTTTAATTATGAATTTTAAATTCCAGTCCGTGTTATCTAGTAGCCAATCAGCAGGTTTCCCAGAGAAAAGAAAGCAAAAGCAACAGGAGCTTCATCTAGTGGTAATGAGTGTAACTGCAGAGAGGTATTTGTTGCAGACACACATCCAAACACACATCCTGTGGCAAATCACACAGTCCCCAAAGCGATTTGATACATTGATCTACGAGAATTTGGTTTATAGATAGGCTTGGATTTCTGATACGTGAAATTGGTGATAACTCCTATGATTTCATTACTAAACTCAAGCAAGTGGTTCCCTGCTTGAATAACTACATGTTAGTATAGCCTAGGGTAGTGGTTCTCAGTGTCTGCCCTGCATCTCCAATGGCATCAGCACCCAAGCATCTGTCAGAAATGCAGATTCTCAGTCCATTCCAAATTTAATTAATTGGAAACTCAGGGGGCGGGGATTAGAAACCTGTATTTGAACAAGCCCTTAAAGTGATTCTGATATAAACTAAAATATGAGAACTACTATCTTGGGGTTTGGAGTCCAGATCTATTGAAAATTTGAATATTTATTTATATTTATATGCCAGCTTAATTTCTAATTGTCTGAATAACCTTGGGCAAGATAATTTTTTCTTTCAATTTCAAATTCCCCATTCATCAAATATAAACTCCATAGGGTTATTATGAGAACCAAAAGAGATACCCATGTTGCCTTAGTCAAAGTTTCCCTCAAAAGAGAGCATAGGCAAAGTTTAGGTATTACTGCTTTGCTGAAGGGTGTGTCAAGTTGTATCTTCCAAAGTTGGCCACACTGATAGATAGCCCATTCTACATGATCTTATTAGTGAGGTCTTTGTTTCCTTTTCTTGAATCTGGGCGATCTTTGTAATTTCCTTTAACAATATGCAGCAGAAGTTACCTTAAGCCATAGAAGGAAGGTGGCTTCTGTGCAAGTGGAGTGCTGAGGCTGACTTACAAATGAAAACTGATGTGTGCAGCTCTTCCCTACCATGGGATCAGTGACGTCAAGCTGGTGGCCTGAGATTGACCATATGGAGCATTAAATCAGGGAAATCAACAGACTATACAAAGAAGGCAGAACTTTTTTCCCTACTAGGATAGCTGGTTATTAAACATTTCCCAGAACTACTATTTTTTATGCTTTCTTTTCTCCTCCTCATCTTCCTTTTTCCTTCCTTCTTTTCTCCTTTCTTACTTCCTCCTTCCTTCCTTCTGCTCTACTCCTCCTCCTCCTTCTTCCCTTCTCCACCCCCCTCCTCCTCTTCTTCTTCCTCTTCTTCTCCCTCCCTCTTTCCTTCACCCTCTCACTCCCTCTCTCTGTTCCTCCCTCCCTCCTCCCATGACCCTTTGTTGGTTGTCTTAGCTAATAGCTGTATTCCATTTTCAAGTGGAACCATTTGTAAATACACAGAAAGATAAGGTTATAAATATATGTAGCCAATTTCTGTTGGCAAATATATTTGGTAGATTGAGTATGGAAAAAGTTTTGTTGTTTTTTTTTTTTTGTGGGGCATGCATAGAGTAAACATGCATAAGTAAATTTTTATCAACCTGAGTATAATGTCTTTGAGAAAGAAAACTTTTTGGCAAAGCTTGCTGAAAGCAACAGGATTGGAAAAACAGTATTCCATACCAAGTGTGGACCTTATATTAACTGTCCATGTATAAATGGAGGTCGTGCCTCCATTCAAAAACCATTTATTAAGTAGGTTCTGGAACTAGATTAGAAGGTATGGTGGGTGATAATGTAATTACACTTTAAAATAAAGGAGTTTTGGAACACAGGACTGGTGTGACATAATTAAAGTCTAAAGTAAAAAAATAAATAAAATAATTACCTTGGTTTTTTTGGTAGGCTAAAAACATTTAAAGATTATTTAAAGTTTTATTTATTTTTCACTGCGGATTATCAACCTAGAAAGCAAAACCTCAGATATATTGCTTGCAGAGAACACGTAATTATTTACCAAATATTTCTATCTGGTTATTTTGGCATTAGTTTTGTAACTTGCTAACGAAATTATTAAGCACATATCTCATTTCCTAATTCATTGTGAACTAGTTTGTACTCTGGAAAGCAGTAGGACTTTTATACACATGTTTACAGTGGGAACACATGTTTACAGTGGGAACAAGAGCAAAAGTCAATAGGTTTTTTAAAATATATATACCAGTGGAGACATTAGAAATAGAGCTCCTTTCAATCTTATCCTGAATGGGTACTTTAATCATTTTTTTATTTTTTGAGTGGAGGTCTCACTCTTTCACCCAGGCTGGAATGCAGTGGCATATTCATGGTTCCCCAAAGTCTTCAACTCCTGTGTTCAGGAGATCCTTCTATCTCAGCCTCCCAAGTAGCTGGGACTAGAGATGCATGCCACCATGTCTAATTTTCTATTTTTTATTTTTGTGTGTGTGTGTAGAAATGAGGTCTCACTATATTGCCCAGGCTGGTAATCACATTTTAAAAATAGAAACTCTTCTACAGGATACAGGTCCTGACTAATTTTCCTGTGTCTGTAAGAATATTTGGAGACCTTTCCATGATTTCGATAAAAATTTCACTCGTTTAGAAAGTATAAGGAGGATGGAACAGGTCACACATAAGTTCAAAGAGAAAGAATCCAGCACTGTCAGGCACCACATCCCATCACTTTAGTGATACTTGTTAATTATTGGATAAAAGACCACACAAAGAGTTCTAGGAGAGTATACAAAAGTTAAAGAACAAAAATTAAGATATTAACTTCGTCCAGTGTTTGTTCTTAGTGTTTCTAGGTCTCTGCTCAATTCTTAAATACCTTTCAAAGTATTAGCTTAGATCTGCATGTATCTATTGATAAACTTCCCAATGAACACTTTTTTTATAAATTGGATCTCTGATAAAATTTTTATAGTTTTAACCTATACATATGTAAGTCACTTTAGAAAAAAATAATATTGTTCCCTCTTTAATATATCAAATCTTTTCAATGTTCTAAAAAAATTGTTATTGAGCTCGTATCTTCAAGATACCCAAATCCAAACTCTAAGATATGATATAGTTGTCTAAAAAGCAGAATTTCCTGAAGAACATTGTATCCCTCCAAGGGATTATAGACTCTTCTATAATCAATGGGCTCAATATTGTAAAAAATGACCTTAAATCCTTTGACCACAACTGAAGTAAGACTTCTGTTTATCATGTGATAAAATGTTTCTGTGCAATTTGTACCAACCTGATGCATACAAAGGAAGCAAGAAAAAATCTGAGCGTTTTCCATAGTCCTCTGTACTGAAAAAGATGTCATGTTCAATGTACATTTATTTTCCTTGACATGCTCAAAAATTAAGTGTTACCATTAGAGTATAAAGAAGGAACTGTTTGCCTATCTAAGAAAAAACAAAGACACATGGGTTTGATAGATTTAGCATGAGTTACATAGCTTTCAGCTCAGCTGCTATGTTAACAATAAGGTGATCTTACTACTTTGGAAGGTAACCATGTCAAATCACTACTAAACCTCGTTTAAATACAGGCCACGTTATTCAGTTAATAGATTGTGTGTGTGTGTGTGTGTGTGTGTGTGTGTGTGTGTGTGTGTGTGTGTGTGTTAGTGGCAAAGGGCTTTAGTAGGCACTGCCGGGGAGTTAAACAGTTCATGTCCCCACTTGAAGCATCTTGTATGCATATAAATGTGAATATGTATATGGATGTTTCTACCATATGTACACATGATAAAAATTAAATAGTATCAAAGTTATAACATAAATCAACAAAATCTTTCCCTACCTTTTCTGCTTCTGGTCACATTTCTCATAAACCACCATTTGTAAGCTTTTTCTGTTTGTTCATTTGTTTGTTTTCTGATGGTTATTTCTCAACTTCTAAATAATATTTGGGGCCAACATATCTTAAAATAGTTTCTATTGATGTCTTATTTTGAAATATAAAGATTGAGTTCAATTTTTATTCTCTTCAGTTCCCCCTCCTACTCTAGGCTTTAATTGTTTTTATTTTTGTTCCCTTATTACTTTATATCTTTATATAATACATGTAAACCTTGGTTTCTGATTCTATCAACTTTAGACAGTGTCTCCCATCATGTTCAGAGATACAAGATAATGATGGCTAAATTTTATTTATAGTCAGACACTATTTAAGGTGTTTTATATGAATCATCTTATTTAATCCTTTTAGCAACCTTATGAGGTAGTTTCCTAATTTACATACAAGAAAATGAAGGCTTGGGAAGTTAATGGGGACTTGCCTGAGGTCACAGTTAAATAAGGTGGCAGAGAGATTGGAGGTCAGTCAACCTGAATTCAGACCTTTGAGGCTCTACTGTCTCCCACATGATGATCTTACTGTCCCCAAATGTCCCTCTACCTCTCCTCTCTATTCCCACCCGCATCATCTGCCAGCCATATCTTTACTTTTACAGTGTCAAGCTAGATAAATTTACAATCTGTCATATAATTATATGTAAATCTGTTTTCTCCTCAATAGGCCATTTCTAAAAGTTAAAAATCAATAAATACATTTACAAATCCTGACTATGTAAATATGATTCCTGGCAGAACCAAGCAGTGTTCCAAGATTACAGTTTCTTCTCTATATTTCAAAATATTTTACATCCTTCCTTCTTCATGTCTTCCTTTGTTCACTCAAGAAACATTTTGTAAGCTTACTAACTGCTGGTATGATAGGAGGTGAAAAGGAATACAATGAGAAACATGATGCTGTCTAATCCCTGGCTTCTATCTTTAGGAATTTATAATACAGCATTCACAATGTAGCTGGGGTCAAGGAAGCCTTGGAAGAGAGGATGGAGTATAAATTGAACTTTAAGTGAGAATCTGAAATGTAAATAAAGGCAAAAAGAGAGAATATAAAAAGTGATATCAAAGGAGCAAAGTAATCAAGATGGGATTTCTTTTTTTTTTTTTTGAGTTGGAGTCACTCTGTTGCCCAGACTGGAGTGCAGTGGCTGCTCCCAGCCACCGCAGGCTCGACCTGCTGGGCTCCGGCGATCCTTCCGCCTCAGCCTTCCAAGTAGCCTTCCAAGTAGCCGGAATTACAGGCATGCGCTACCACACCCGGCTGATTTTTTTATTTATTATGGAGATGAGGTCTCACTGCCCAGGCGGGTCTCGAACCCGCGGGCTCAGGCAATCCACTCACCTCAGTCTCCCAAAGGTGCAGGATTACAGGCTGAGCCACCGAGCCCGGCTGGGATTTTTTTTTTAAGATGAGATTTAGAAATCCTTCTCAGAATAAGGGGTTTGCTTCAGAGAAGAGTAGTAGGTGTGACTGGATCCTGATCACATCTGACTTGAAAAAAATGATAAGAATTTTCACATAGAAACCAGTGGGTGATTAGAAATGTGAACAAAAATGTAGGAAACAGTCAGGAAGGAAGTCAAATAAAAAGACAATAAAGTCATACCCACGAGTGAGTCACTAAGAGAAAATGCAGAACAAGAAGAGGAAGAAGTGGAAGGAACTTATACTTAGGGAAACAAGAAAAGGAAAAGACAGTCAGAGGAGTCAGGGATGGGCGAGGATCCCAAGAAAATGACAAAGAAGCCAAGGGAGGAGGCAGTTTCATGAGAGAGGTATGGCAAAAGATAAATGGAAATGTTGGTTGAGAAAGACCCATTGATCTGATCAGGTGACTCAGACCACACCTCTGAGAGACCACTTGACCTCAGGAGGTAAAGGTTGAATCTCACTTCAGGGTAGGATGATGGTTGGAGGGAGACGACTCTGGGCAGGACTCTGAAGAGGAAGTGGTATAGAGGCCCTGACTCTGTAGCTGATCAAGGGTGACTGGGTGAGGAGTGCAGGATGACACTGTGAGACTGACTGAGGACAAGCCTTGGGCACTCAGAGTGGAGAGGAGCCCAAGGAGGGCACGCAGGAAATGGGAAGTTGTCGGGGGAGGTCAGACTTCAGGCCAAATAGTACGTTAGAGAGAGAGACTTGAGGGGACAGTGCAGGTGGGTCTTGAAAGAAGAAATATATAAAAATATTAAGTGACTCTTAAGGTTACAAGAAGTATAAGTTAACATGGCAAGACTGCTGCTTTTAGTTACAGACTGTTTGACCCAGATACAGGTGAGGATAAGATGGTAGCTCTGAAAGGTTCAAAGCAGGTTGGGTAGAGAGTAGCAGTACAATGACAGGGGACAGGAAATGTCAGAGTGAGACCTTCTCCTGGGGATGGGCCTGGAGAAAGGTTTGGAGAAGGGAGGGTCTTGTGAGGAGCTTTCCTCTTTCTCCTCAATCTCTCTTTTGTCTCATATCCCTCTTGAAATGACGTAGAGCATGAAGAATAATCCATAGAATATCCATGGTGTCTGCAAAGAAGGTAACTCTGTTGCCATCAAGAGAAGATCAAGCCTGACATGGTGGCTTGTGCTTGTAGTTTCAGCTACTTGGGAGGTTGAGGCAAGAGGAGTTAGAGTCCAGCCCCGGCAACATCGTGAGACTCCGTCTCAAAAAAAAAAGAACAGCTAAAATGAAACATGAAAGGTCCTTAGAACTCACTAGGTACTAAAAAGTTCTTTATTCATAATTACTCCAATGTCAGAGAATTTCTATTAGAGGTTCCATATCTCCTCTCTGACTTTCATACAGTGAGATACTTGTTAATAACTACCTTCTGATTTTCTGTGGCAGCTTGGGTAACCTGATTCCCAGACCACATTTACCCTAGTTGGCAGCCTCAATTCTGTAAAAATTGAAAACAAACTTATTGATTGATTGTAAAATGTCACTTTTTATTGAGACACAGCACTTGGCAGACAATGTCCTGTCAACTAAAGAACTTAGTAGTATTACCTTTTATAGAGATTGGTTTAGTTTCCTGATTATGGAGTTCAAGCCAAGAACTACATTATACCTTGGTTCACAAGGCCTTTAGAATGAGATGCTTTAAATTGCAAGTTTATTTTGATCACAAAAAATAATGGGCAAAATTACTGTTGGGTAAGTGCAACAGAATTCCCACAAAAGCCATTGCCTCTGCCCTGCTGTCACAGTCCAGTGTTAAACATGTGAATCTCTGAAGTTAAATGTCCTGAATTCAAAGACTGGGTCATGTAGTTACTTCAGTTGGTTGTGTTAAGTTATGCTACCTCAGTTTCCTCATTTGTAAATCGGGGATAATTAAAGTATCTAGCTGAAAGCGTTGTAACTGGGATCCTGTGGGATGGCACATGATGAAGCTTGGCATTTACCAACTGCTCAATGTAGATTAGTCGTGATTATTCCTGAGGATAAACAATGTCAGCCACAGCATCAAAGGAAACATTGCCAGACCTGGTGAAGGCTTACAGAAATATCTTCCAGTATCTTTGGAGCTGCTATGAGCCATGAGACTATCTCCATGAAATCTTTAAATTAGAACCAGCAAACATCTGTCAAAAGCCACTTGGATTTTGCCCACTTTGCATTCAGATTCACTGGGGCTCATGTTGCTCTTCAAAATTGCCTGGAATGAGGCCAGTCTGTTTTTGTTTTAGGAAAGAATTAGCTGAAGACTGCCTTACTGAAGTATCCCTGTGTTCATTACCTCTGGGACTTCAAGACGTCCATGGGGAAAACCTACACTGATGCAGGCTGTTTCTGGATGCTGCAGCAGGTGACAAGAGCAGCAGGTCAGGGTCAAGGACCCTTACTTCACACCTCACTAGTTGTGAAGTGATTGGATGCCTTATTTGTGGGAATCACGAAAAGATTTTTGGCAGTTCAAAGAATTATCAGGAGGGCTATAGAATCAGACTTATAAACTTCTAGTAGGACAGCACCTACAGTTTAGCCACAGAATAACAAAGGCATGGTCTTGACCTAGTAATGACAATCTCTTTAATAGTCAGTGGTCTCTGCTACACAACTTTAATAAAGAAAAGGAAAGGAAACACTACATGAAGACTGTTTACTTATGTTACTCATGTGTAAATGAAAGTCACACATTAGTGTGTTGGACTGGTAGAGCTAGATCACATGTCTGCAATGGAGACTGAAAATTTAAGTCTGAATTTTTTGCAGCAGTGGTACTGAAAATGTGAGGGAATCATTTAGAAGATGATAAACAGCCACCAAATGACAAAAGTACAGTAGACTCTTCCAGATCCTCCTTTTTTTATTCCACTTCCCTGAATTCTAGTCAACTCCTTCTCTTGGAAGTCTTCCATAAACAGACTCTTAGGAAACCTTCCTAGACCTCTGTAGACTAGATTGTGTTACTAGATTGTAATTTCATAAGGGGCCCATGTCTGTTTTGTTTAGTGCTGTATCTTAGTATCTAATACAGTGTGCCTGGCACAAAGTCATTGCTAAATAAATTTGTTGAATGAATATGAGGTCATTTCTTCCCTGTAAATCAATCCAGCCTCAATACCACCGCCACCATCAAACAACAACACAAGACTAATTTATTATTAAGACATGTGAAATACTGTCATATTGTTAGACAGTCTGCATTTGGGGGCTGCATTTTATCTCAATATGATGCTAAATTACAGAATGGGATGCCATTTCATGTCAAGTAAACACACTACAGCCCAGCCCAATGCTCAGGGAAGGCAATATTATAGCCATTCTTTTATGCTAGTTGGACTGGTCTTCAAATTTCATGTGTGAAAATCCTCCTCAAACATTAACACAGCCTTCTTGACTTACTGTTGATATGAAACTGAGGTCAAAAGGTCAGAGTCACAGTAGCCAGCCCAAATCAGGAATGCCACAGATACTACCAGGCTTGATTAGCAGTTAACAAAGGACTTTCATATGTGTTATGTCATTGATCCTGAGAACAATTCTGTGTAGACTTCAGAGGAGATATTATTTTTATTTTTACTTGAGTCGGAGTCTCACTCTGTTGCCCAGGTTGGAGTGCAGTGGCACGCTCACGGCCACCACGGCCTCAACCTGCTCTGCCTCAGCCTTCCAAGTGCTGGAACTACAGGCATGCACTACCACGCCTGGCTTATTTTTTGATGTATCATAGAGACCAGGTCTCACCAAGTTGCCCACGCTTATCTCAAACCCCTGAGCTCAGGCAATCCTCTCATCTTGACCTCCCAAAATGCTGGGGTTACAGGCTTCAATTTACAGATTTAAAAACAAACAACCAAAAGCTCAATGAGGTGGAGTGATTTCTCAAGATCTTAACAGTGTCTACGGGAACAGTCAACACAGGATCTAAACTTTCAGTTCCATTTTGGGCATTCTCCACATGGCATTGTGCAGCTAGCATGTGACTGAGGCACAGATTGCCCCAATTTGGGAAAGATACAAGTAGGGAACCCTCTGCCCACAGAGGAGAATGGCCCTCTTTCAGTCAATCTAGTATCCCAGAACAAATAGTCTGGAAGCCCAAGGCTGCACTCTGGCCAACAGAAATATTACTGAACTCAACCTGCACTGGTAGAGGAGTGACTTGGGGGATGTGAGGCCAGAGTATAGCTCCCTTCTGTGTTCTCACTCTATTTCTTTCAGGAGATTTTTTCAGGGTGGCCTCCTGACAGCCCCCAGTACATCCAAAGAGGACAAGAAAAATACTCGTGTGTGGCTCAGAGGCCCAATTCAACCAAGAGCACAGATGCTAAATGAACCAGACCCTGTGATAGTCACTTGGGGTATAGAGATAAATCTAACACGTCCACTGTCATGAGTGTGTGTGTGTGTGTGTGTTTGTGTGTGTGTGTGTGAGTGAGACAGAGAGAGAAAGAGAGAGACAGACAGGTTGGGGGCAGGGGCTGCTCTAATATGAGTTTCATCTTTTTCACTTGAAATCACAGCAATTACAATTTGAAGGAACAATCTCTAGAGCCAAACTTCTTGGAATTCTTGAGGCGGATGCTGGTGGATTTGTGTATGCCTATGAACCAAGATGACATAGTTTGAATGTTGTCCTCTCCAAATTTCATGTTGAAAGGTGATTCCCCAGTGTTGGAGGTGGTTCCTAGTGTGAGAGGTGAGTGGATCATGGCTAGGATTATTCATGAATGGCTTGGTGCTATTATCCTGGTAATGAGTGAGTTCTTGCTCTATTAGTTTACTCAGGTGCTTGTCTCTCTCTTGCTTCCTCTCTTGCCATGCTACATGCCTCCTCTCCTTCCAGTTCCACCATGATTGTAAACTTCCTGAGGACTTATCAGAAGATGACCAGATGCCAGTGCCATACAGAACAGTGAGGCAAAATAAACCCCTCTTCTTTATAAATTATCCAACCTTGGGTATTTCTTTATAGCAATGCAAAACAGACTGACACTCAAGGACAAAAGAAAGTTTTAAAATGATAAGAATGCCATGCTGGGGTTTCACACTGTTATTCTTCCATTTTCTCACTTTTTTTCCTTTGCTAGTCTTCTAAATTGAGCAAGAACTATTAGCTACAGTAACTATTTATTTACATACCAAGATTAACCTGAATTAGGAATTCTCTGGGTTCTGTCAGGATAGCATATATAAGAGGTTAAGTGCTGACAGGGTTGGGGGCATTGTCATGCACTATCAATCCAGTTAACTTTATTACTGAAGACAAGTAATGTCACCCAAATTTAAGACTCAGGGAAATCTCAGAATATTCTTTGGCATGAACCCCAAGTCAAATGGCTGTCATTGATCATCAAATCATTAGTTTAGGGTTACTAGGCATAATTAAGTGAAAAAGAGTTTTACAGTTGTCAACAGTAACTCAGTGCTCACTGTAACCAAATTAATCTATTACAAAATTATCTCTCATTGTTGCTTAACAGCAAAACATGCAAGTGAAATCTATAATTTAGCCTCTTTGTCCCTCTAAGCTGCTGTTCATTGCTTTTGAACACATGTTGATAATTTGATCTTGGCTTCATCCTTTGGACATGATTTTTGGTATTTTCCCTCTGGCTCTACTTATTTTCTTTCTTACTCTCTACCCAGCCCCTAAGGTCCTGCCATCTATGCCTGGACATAAAACAAGTAATCTTGGGCTGGACGTGGTGATTCATGCCTATAATCCCAGCACTTTGGAAGGCTGAGGTGGCAAGGATCACTTGAGGGCAGGAGTTTGAGACCAGCTTGGGCAACATAGTGAGACTTCGTCTCTACAAAAAATAAATGAATAAATAAAATAGCTGGGTGTGGTGGTGTGTGCCTATAGTTCCAGTTACTAAGAAGGCTGAAGCAGGAGATCTCCTGAGGCCAGGAGGTCAAGGTTGCAGTGAGTCATTATTGTGTCACTGCACTCTAGCCTGGGTGACAGAGTGATACCCAAACTAAATTGATGATGATGATGATGATGATGATAAAAGTACCTGTAGTCAAGATTAGAATAGCCTGAATATAAAACATGCTTTCTCATCCAATATGTAAGTTTTAAATTTAAGGTTAGTTTGCATCAAAATAGCAAGGGATACTTTATGATTGCTCTGGCTCTATCCCTAACTCAAAAGGAAGAGGCATAGATTATGGAGCAGCAGTTATGCATATATCCTCTGGAGGCAGACTGACTAGATTTGAAGCTTACATCTGTATTTCTTGGGGAAATCACTTCATTTCTCTGTGCTCAGGTTCCTTATCTTTATAATGGGAATGCTGATACTATATTTACTTCATAGAGTTACTCTAGTATTATCACCTATTTAGATTAATCTTTATGTTGTACTTCATTACACAAACATTTGTTGAGAGTTTTCTATAAGTCAGGCTTTGTTCTAGATGCTGAAAATAAAATTATCACAAGATGAAGTTTCTTTTCTCAAGATGCTGTTTTGGGTGGGGAAAACAGTCAAACAGAACAGGAAGGCAATAATAACCCAGTGTGATAAGTAAATGCTAGAAGTGAGACAAGATAAGAAGCTCTAGGACATTAACCCAAACCAACCCTGAGGAATCAAGGAAGGCTTCTTAGAAGAAGCAGCCATGATGCTGAATCCTAAAAGATTAGAAAGATTAGCCTGACAAAGAGTGGCTAGTCACATCCTTAGGAAAGAGAACAGCAGGAGCAGTGAAAACAGAAGAAGGAATAGGTCACATCTAGAAGAACAGCAAGGCAAGTAGTTTAGTGGAATGATTGGTGGAGCATGAACTCAAAAGATCTACAAAGATGAGGCTCTGAGAAGGGAGCCCAGATGAAGGCATGGGGATGCAGAAGGATCAGACAGGCCCCAGGATCTGGAGAGAGGGGACAGGTCCCAGGATCTGGAGAATGGGGAATGGAGAGAAGTGAATTGTTGGTGGCCACAAGGACCATAAGCAGTAGACCATGGAGAACCCGGCAGAAGACTGAAACGGGGAGAATGCTGGTCTTCAGACTGAAAAGCCAGCAGTGCCCATCTTCTGTGGTATCACATGGAAGAGACCAGTGCAGATAGAGCCCCAGTGAGAGCTGTACCAGAAACAGGGAGCAGGAAAATGGACTGAACGTGGTTGGAGGAGCCAGTCAAGGATCTATGGCCAAAGGTCAGTTAATGGGATGAGATCCCAAGGCCTGAGCAGAAGCAGCAGCCAAGTTGATGTGAGTAGCTCCTGAGAGCAGTGAGTAGCTGCATAAACATTCTTGAGAACAGCATGGGGGACAGGGGATGAAGTAAAGTTTGAACTTGTTGAAAGGAAGGTGAAAAGAAACCATCAAGAGAGCAGGGAGACAGCCCACAGACTGGGAAAAAATATTTGCTAACTCTATGTCTGACAAAGGCATCTAGAATCTACAAGGAACTCAAACATGCTGAAAAGAAAAAAACGGTCCCATTACAAAGTGGGCAAAAGAAGACATACAAACAGCCAACAGAAAAAGGAAAAAATGCTCAGCCTCACTAGTCATCAAAGAAATACAAATTAAAATCACATGAGTTATCACCTAACTCTGGTCAGGATGGCCATCATCAATAACTCAAAAAACAACAGATGCTGGAGAGAATGCGAGGGGAAAAGGAAACACTGTTGGTGGGGGTGTAAACTAGCACAACCTTTGTGAAAAACAGTTTGGTGATTCTTAAAAGGTTTAAAAATCAACCTTCCATACAACACCGCAATCTCCCTACTGGGAATATACCCAGAGGAACTCAAATCACTCTATGAAAAAAAATACCTACACACACATTTATTGCATCATTGTTCACAATAGCAAACACATGGAACTAACCATGCTGCCCATTGAAAGAGGACTGGATTTTTTAAAAATGTGGTACATCTACATGAGGGAATATTACACAGCCATAAAGAAGGACAAAATTATGAACTTCACAGCAATCTGGATGGACTTAGAATCCATAATACTGAGTAACCTATCACAGAAACAAAGAACTGCGTATCACATGTTCTCATTTATAAGCGTAACTTGAACAATTATTGTAATACTATAAGAAAAGGATCGGCAGTTGTGGGAGTCTGCTGGGGGAGGGAGGCACACCTCATCAACAAAGGTACATGTAAAATGAACATTTGTATATCTAACCCTGAATTGTTCCTCACATCTTTAAAATAAATAAAAAAGAAAGGAATTATCAGAGAACTGAACATTCCCTCTCCTTACATCTTTCTATTTCCTCTCACCTACAAAACCAAAAAGGAGATGTCTTGTGACTCAGACTCACTAGACTGTGAAAGCAGTTCTAAGTGTTACCCAAGCTGTCAAGTAAGTGGGAGAGAGGTAGAAATGATCCAATGATGGCCAAAGTTCTGTTGCAATTGCCTCTGGTGGTGAACCAACGTTTAAAAAATGTCATCACTCTTTTCTTTGGAGTAAAGTGCCTGGTTTTTGCAAGTCACAGAGAAGAACAGATAGTCTTTACCCTAGAATTATAGGGCACTATGCTGTCACTGGGGAAGTCCCACAGGGGATGCTGATCTAGTTCCACGGCTTCCTACCCATCTGTCCTGATTTTTCCTCTCAAGTCTTCTTGATTCACAATTGTCTCAAATATGAGAGACACAATGTATCCTATGAAAGGAGTTTTGACAAAATCGCTGTTTACATTCTTACAGCTCAGTTGCATTAGACATTTTTTCAACTCTGCGACAATTTATTCTATTTGTTATTTATTTATTTATTTATTTATTTATTTATTTTATTTGAGTTGGAGTCTCACTCAGTCGCCCATTCTGGAGTGCAATGGCCACTCCCGGCCACTGCAGCCTCGACCTGCTGGGCTCTGGCTATCCTTCCGCCTCAGCCTTCCAAGTAGCTGGAACTACAGACACGCGCTACCACGACCGGCTAATTTTTTGATTTATTATAGAGATGAGGTCTCGCCAAGTTGCCCAGGCGGGTCTCCAACCCATGGGCTCAGGCAATTCACTCACCTCGGCCTCCCAAGGCGCGGGATTACAGGCTGAGCCACTGAGCCCAGACTTGCTTGTTATTTGTTTGTTTGTTTGTTTGTTTCTTAAGCCACAGGGTCTGGCTCTGTCCCTCAGTCTGGAGAGCAGTTGCCCAGTCATAGCTCACTGCAGCCTCCAACTCCTAAGCTCAAACAAGATTCTTTTAGAACATTTCTTATCTTTGATTGAAAGTAGTTTTTCCACAGGCAATAGGGCTTACATTTGTTGTCATAGTGATAACATAACCATAGTCTATTCTCTCCCAATGTGTTTCCTGAATGTTAATTAACTCACACATGATTGATAAATAGGAGAATGAGGTCAGTGGAAACTGCATGGGTTCTTGCAATTTTCCCTAGCATGTTAATATTTTAAAGTCATAAGAGTCAAGTTTTTTCACAAATAGAAAAACAGCTTCTCAGTGGATTAAGACTTCCAGATAAAGCTATATATATATCCTGTGGAAATGCCTTTCCTTTGTCAAAATATGGCTTGCTTAATGGCTCAAAAAACTGCTAGATTTTCCACTATGTTAAGCTCTCTAAGGAGTTTCAAGTAGCAGTGAAGCCTGAAGATATTTCCATCATGTTAAAATAAAAAAAAAAAGTAATAAAAATGCTACCCTTGGATTGTGTTTTAAATTTTGGTTAAACTAGTTTCTATGGAAGTGACTGACTTCAATAATATTCATTCTAAAAGAAAAATGAAGCATGACACCATGGAAAAAGGTCACAAGTGTCGGAATGACTGAGATTTTATAGCAAATGCCCATGGAAATTTAACTATAATAGCATAATTTCTTATCAGAATTCTAACTGGTTATGTTAGAGTGCTGATTTCAAAGTTGTGTTGGTTTTGAGTATTCTATCTTCAATGATACTTTCTTTATAGGCCCTATTGTTTTTAGTGTGTAATTTTTTCCAAATGTGAAGTTTTCCAGGGACACATAGATAGTGTTATTGTAAGGTGCCTGTATTTGGCGCTTGAACAAAGAAGATGAAAATAAAAATAAAGAGTGCTCAGAAGTTTTTGTTTTTGTTTTTATGTTGGCCTTCAATGATTTGAGTGCACAGAGATACTCGATGTGATTCATAAATCCAAGTTGACTGCAGACGCCTTTGTCAATATCTGTTTATGTACTTAGGGGTATCTACTGAGTCATAAATGAAGTACCAATTTGCAACAATGACAGCAATTTCATATTGACCTTTGCCAGACAGATGTCTAGTAGGCTCAGTGCTTCATGTAATCATCTGATTGGATTCTCACATTAGATGTAGAAAGCTGATCTTATTGCCTACATTTTATAGATAAGAAAAGTAAGGCTTAAGTTTAAGTAATTGGCTTAAGTAGTATAACTCTGTGTGTGTATATGAGTGTGTGTGTGTGTGTGTGTGTATTCAAGACTTAGGAGAGAGAGCAAGGCTTAAGACACGCTTATTTTACTCAGAATGGAGTAAAAAATGGCTGTGGTTACAGGTGTCTTGTAGTGAGGTGACATCCTTCAAAACCCATCTTTTACCTTCCTTTATAAGTGAATGTTTCCTCCCTTACAGGCACAAATGCAATTGCCGCTACTGGTAAGCATGTGTACTATGTTGTTTGCCTTTCAATGATGCAGGAAAGCCATCCTGCTTTGTTTCTTAGAACTCTAAGTTCTAAGGTTGATCTATCTTCAGACTTGCAACACTGTCTCCTGTTACCTTAGGCACTCTGCTCACAAAACACATTTTAAAATGCTACAAAGGACAGTCTTTCCAAAGCCACATTTCACTGTGGGTTCCAAATTTACATCTGCCACTGGCCTGTGTGGGAAATGAGCTTTGCCTTTCAAAGTTTGTTCTGTAGATTGCAATGTAAATAAATGCAACTTATATTACCCAAACACTTACTGGGATAATATGGGCTCACTGGGCTAAATTAAGTTGATTGTAGCTATTCTTCTTACCTAAGAGTTGCCCCTCCCCCACTCCCACCCCCGCTTTTTTGACTGGGTCTTGAACTCCTGGGCTTAAACAATCCTCCTGCATCAGCCTCCTAAGAAGCTGGAACCATAGGCATGAGTCACCATACCCAGGTAATTTTTAAATTTTTTTTTTTTTTAATAGAAATGGAGTCTTGCTATGCTGTTGAGGCTACTCTCAAACTCCTGGCCTCAGGCAATCCTCCTGCCTTGGTCTTCCAACTAAGTGGTGCCTTTATATCTCCCAGTTCTTGCCATTTGTCCATCTGTACACACTTATAACAGCAGACAGCTATATACGGCATTAACACTGACTTTTGGAATAATGTGTTTGACCTCCATAATGTGCCTAAGGCAAGTTTAGCCTCTCTGTCTTGGAATCATATAACTAAATGCAAACATCTGATTTATTTCCACTCTAGTCTAGATCCTGTTCTCCCCCTTCCTTCTACCCACGGTTTGCTTCAAACCAGGGCAGAGAGCAAACAACTCTCCCCTGAGGTCTGTGGCCATAGCAGGACAATGGTTGGCTCTTCCTTTCTCGGTGGACTTCTAGACCGAAAAGCTGATTTGCTCTTCTTTGCCTTTGGCCTTGACCCCTCATTTGCTTAACTCTGTTTGTTGAATGACTGGGCAAGTACACATGCTCCCAGCTCAGTCTCATCTCCAAATCTTGCCCCGGAAATGAATCAAAGGGTACAATTTTTAGCCACCTAAGAGAAATGTTTTAATAAAATATCTCTAGGAAATCAAGTCTATATTCATCTCCAGTCTACTACTTGTCACTCTGCCTTATTGTGGGGAGAGTACATTCATTTTTCATGGTGGATGAATCATAACTTAAGATAATTTAAAACAGTTTAGCCATGAAAATTACTGCAGCATGTGCAGAAGTAAGATTAAATTTAAGGCGATAATAATTCTCTGCCAAGAGAAAATGAATATATTCATCAAGGTACCTCATTTGAAAAGTAATTGAGTCACTATTTCCATTCACATTACCATTTGAACATTGTAAAACTAAATTAAAAACTATGGGCTTGTAAAATGGTTTTCTGAAAAGTCTATTTTGATTGTCAGACTTGAACATAAGACATTGCATCTAAAATAAGTTGCTCTTTCAAAAGTAGGAAAGAACTAAATTTATGGAAACATGATACCATTTTTGTTGTGATAAAAACAACCGTATATCCTGTCCTTAAATTTTAACTAGAAAGTTTTGGGAAATAAATTTCCTTAAAAATTATTTCTTTCAAGCCAAACCTAAGAACATAACTTTCCTAAGCCACTCATCTAGCTACATAAAAACTGTATTTTTTTTTCTATAACTGACTTTTATTTTGGGTCCTAAATCCACCTATTGATAGAGACTCACTTTTAGGAATTCAGGAAAAATTCTGTCCAGTCAGAATTTTCTTAGTCAATTCTGGGATTCTTCTGTTCACCAGCATTGGTATGCTATCTGGAGGTGGGAGGGCACTGTGCATTACACACAGATGGGGGAGGCTGAGGACAGGGACTTGGCCCACACTTAACACTTGTCCTAGCTGGCATTCCTTCTCATAACAACAATATAATTTATCTATGTTATCTCTGCCAGATTTCATAATCCTGAGTCTAAAAGGCCAAAATATTTTATAATGATAAAATTTAGATAATAATAACATTTTAAAATAGGAGTTTGAAACTGAATCATTTAGAGTGCTGTCACAGAGAGAACTCAGTAAGTGTGTGCTGAATGAATGAGTCAGTGGATAGGTGAATGAATGCCTTAATCTCTACACTTTTGAAAACCAGGTAGCTATCTGCTCCCTCTCCATGTGACAGAACTGCTCCAAGTTTCTTTGTTGCTGTTCTCTTCCTCTCACTGTCAGAGGATTAGCTGCTTGCTTTCCACACCACCATTGCTAACCTGTATACCCTTACTGTTGGTCTTCTTTACACTTCCTGGTTTGTTTGTTTGTTTTCTCCTTGTGTGTATCTTCTGGTTCTTGTCTCTTTTTCTACGTGTCTCAGCTTCCCTTTGCTGCCATTTTCAATCATGTAATCACATAACTACTGGGGCCAGCACATGGCACTTGCTCGTGTTCTCTGGCTTCTTTTGCCTGTGCATCTGTGACTTCAATACAGGAGTAGCCTGTCATAGAATTTCTCCAGTTCCATGACTCAAGAGGCAGGTTGCCGGAAAACAGAGACTGTACTCATTGCCCAGGATTGAATATATAAAGTGAAACCATTGTGTGTGTGAAGGTGTACTGTGTCATCAATCTGTCATTCTGTCAATCAAGCAGTCCATTCTACAGTAATAGACCATACCAAACATGAATCTATCTCCTAAATTTACAGAAGACTCTAGATTTTTCTTTCTTTCAGGGTTTACTTTACACTCTAATTATCTTATGGATTCTGATGCCCTGGTCATCTTTGCCCTGTGAAAGAAGACAAAAGATGTGTGGCCTGGTGCAGCCCAATGAAGGAAGCCAAGTTCATCCACGTCTCAAACTGATGTTTCAACAGAGACAGAATTATTGCTCAGAAAATTACTTTTAGATAATCAACTCTCAAAGTCATGCCTTTAAGTAGAAGAAAAGTCTATATTTAATTAAGGTAAATTAATTTAATTACTATAAGGCTGTAATTAAATATAGACTATAATTTAATTATCCTGGGCTTTTAATTACCTGAAACCCTTTCTTATCAGAAATAGTGTTCATGGATGCTATTTACATATGCAAATGGATGTTTTTGAGGGAGCAGATAGAAGAATGAAAGAAATCGAGCACAATGAAATGTTTTATGATCCCATAACCAATCTTCTTAGGTCTAGGACTCTAGGTTAGAATTTTACAGAATGTGTGCACTGGGATGTTGAGTAGTGGGGGTAATGGGGAGGATATGGAGAGGGATTTCTGTGGATTCATAGGTTGAGAAAGCAGTCATCTAGATAAGGTTGAGAAGTTTTATTTTTTATTTTTTGCAAGAGACTATAGTAACAGAGCTTTTATTTGCATGCTAATGTGCAGTACAAATCTCCAAGAGAAAGGCATGCAGCATTTCCAAGTGTAGTTTGAAAAAAATGGTGGAAGATCTTGCTGGCCCAGGGTTTTGCGAAACACTCTGTGAACTCTACACTATATACATAATAGGGGAAATTACCAGGACACGTTTCAATATGGTGCTTACATTAAAAGGAGTGTTAAAAATTGGTAGCAGAACAAAGTAAAGGCATAAAGATCTGAACTGGTGCAGTTACACTTGGTATACCTAGCTGGAACTCATTCGCATGCATCTGTCATGCCTGTGTCTCATGTCGCTAAACTGAATACGCAGGGTTGAAGTGCGTAATTAGCAGAAAATTTAATGAGTTTTATTTTTGAAAAGGCAAGACTTAACGGATATCAGTATGATTTAGTTTTTTGTTATCATTCCAACAAATAAAGTTTTATTTTAATAGATGGAGGGAATTTCTATTTCAATAATACAATGTATAGTAATTACTACATTAAAATTCAGAGATTGTAGAGCACTTCTCCCAAAACTTATGTTCATTACTATAGGAGGGTTTTGTTGCAAAAAGGTTTTTATAAGCAATATGCTAGTATTCATTTACTTCTTTCAACTATTCTTAAGAGCAAATATTGGCTTTCAGGGTATCTTTGTCCAGCACGTCATTTTTTTTATTATTTTAATTTTTTATTTCTAATTGGTAAATAATAATTGTATGCATTTATAGGGTACAATGTGATGCTTGGATACATATATACATTGTGGAATAAGTGACTCAGGCTAATTAGCATTGGCTCACATTCTTGTTATTTCTTTATGGTGAGAACATTTTAGCAATTTTGAAATATAAAATATTTTACTATTAAATATGAGTCCTTCATCTAATGTATGGTTTTTAAATATTTTCTCTCAATCTGTGGGTTTTCTCTTCACTCTGTCATTTTCTTTACTGTGTAGAAGCTTTTTAGTTGATATAATCTTACTTGCCTGTTTTTCTTGTTGTCTGTGGGATCATAGGCAAAAAAATCATTGCCCAATCCAATTTAGGTAGATTTTTCCTTATATTTTATTCTAGTATTTTATAGTTTCAGATCTTACATTTAAATCTTTCATTCATTTTGAGTTGATTCTTGTATAAGGAGTAAAATAATGGTCCACTTTCATTTTTCTGCACATGGATATGCAGTTTTTCTAACACTGTTTATTGGAGACATTGTCTATTGTGTGTTCTTGGCACCTTTGTCAAAAATTAATTGACTATATGTGAGTTTATTTCTGGGATTTCTATCCTATTTTGCTGGATGATGTGTTTGCTTTTATGCCAGTATCATGCTGTTTCGATTATTGCAGTACTATGTTGAATAGAAGTAGTTAGAACGGGCATTCTTGTTTTGTTCCAGATCTTGAAAGAAAAACTTTCAACTTTTACCGTATTAGCTATAGGCTTATCATATATGACCTTTATTATGTTGGGGAGCATTTCTTTTGTGTCTATATTGTTGAGAGTTTTCATCATGAAAGAATGTTGAATTTGGTCAAACGCTTTTTCTGTATCTATTGTGATAATCACATAGGTTTTGTTCTTCATTTTGACAATATGAGGTATCACATTTATTGATTTGCATATGTGGAACCATCCTTGCATCCTAAGAATAAATCTCACTTGATCATGGTGAATGATACTTTAATAAGCTCTTGAATACAGTGTGTTAGTATTTTGTTGAGCATTTTTGCATTATGTATTCTAGGGATATTGTCCAGTAGTTTTCTTGTAGTGTCTTTGTCTGGCTTTTGTATCAGAGTAATGTTGGCCTTGAAAAAATAGTTTTGAAGTATTTTCTTTTCTTCAATTGTTTGGAAGAGTTTAAGAAAGTTTGGTATTTGTTCTTCTTTAGATGTTTGGTAGAATTCAGTCATGAAGCCATCTTGTTCTGTACTTTTCTTTGATGACAGATTTTTATTACTGTTTTAATTTCCATACTCTTTTTTATAGGTCTATTCAGATTTCTTATTTCTTCATGATTTGGTTTTCATAGGTTTCATATTTCTAAAAATTTGCCCATTTATTCTGGGCTATCCAATTTGTTGGTGTATAATCATTCGTCGTAGCCTCATGATTCTTTGTACATCTGTATTCTCAGTTATAATAGCTCTCCTTTCACTTCTGATTTTATTTATTTGAGTATTCTCTCCTTTTTAGTTAGTCTTGCTAAGAGCTCAATTTTGCTTAGCTTTTCAAAAGAAGCAGCTGTTAGATTTGTTAATTTTTCTTTTTTAGTCTCTATTTCATTTACTTTTCATTTGATCTTGGTCATTTCCTTTCTTCTGCTAACTTTGGGTTTATTTTGTTCTTCTTTTTCTAATTTCTTGGGTTATAATATTATATTGTTTATTTGAGATCTTTCTTCTTTCTTGGCATAGGTGTTTAGGCTATAAACGTTCCTCTTCAAATTGCTTTTGCTATGTCACATAAGTTTTGAAATGTTGTGTGTTCATTTTTGTTTGTCTTAGGGTAACTCTAATTTATCTTTTAATTTCTTATTTGACCCAGTAGCTGTTTAAGAGTCTATTGTTTAATTTCCACATAATTGTGAATTTCCCATAATTTCTCCTACTATGGGTTTCTAGTTTTACACTATTGTGGTTTGAAAAGACAATTAATATGAGTACAGTCTTGAATTATGTTCAGATTGTGGCCTATCATATGATTCATGTTGGAGAATGTTCTGTGTGCACTTGAGAAGAATGCATTTTTTTTTCAAAAACTCAAAAGACATCTTTGTTAGTCATATATTGGTCAATCCTATTATATTCTTTATTAAATATTAAAATAATCAAAATGAATAGAGAAATTTTATCTGTCATTGCATATGTGGAAAACTAGCTGGTACTCAAAGTGATACCAGCAATCTTTATAGATCTTATATTGTGTAACCATAGTATTGGGCCATTTCCATATATCCTACTGCTTTTGAATGGAATATTCTGGATATGTCTGTTAGGTCCATGTGTTCTAAAGTGTTCCTCAAGCTCAATGTTTCCTTATTGATTTTCTGTCTGGATGATCTATTGTTGACAGTGGGGTATTGAAATCTTCTACTGGTGTTGTGCTGCTGTTTGCATCTTCCTTCAGATTGCTTAATGTATGCATTATATATATTTTAGTAGCACTTCTTTTTTTTTTTTTTTGAGTTGGAGTCTCACTCTGTCACCCAGACTAGAGTGCAGTGGTACACTCCCAGCCATCGCAGCCTCGACATGCTGGGCTCCGGTGATCCTTCCGCCTCAGCCTTCCAAGTAGCTGGAACTACAGGTGTACGCTACCACACCCGGCTAAAGCACTTCTTTTTAAAGCTTTATTTGTCTCATTTGTACTCATATTTTAAATATATTTTTGGACACCCTTTATGTCATTCCAATGACTAACTGATTATAGCATCCAACTAGAACCTTCAGTTCACTATTTGTTCATTTTAAATTTCTTTACATCAACAACAGCACTCTCAAAACCAATCATTCTTTATTTACCAAGGATTCCATGTTTCTGGGTTTATAATTTTGATTCACCTTTTGGTTGAATGAGTAGTGGAGGAAATGCTGGGAGTTTTGGGAAAAGATGAAAAATGGTCATCCAGGACTTTGCTATGAAATGTATGATCCCCAGATCCACAACAACAGCATATCCTGCACACCTATGCCCCGTCCTTGACCTAATGAAGTGGAATCTACATATTAGCAAAATTTGTAGGAAATTAATGTGCCCATTAATGTTTAAGAAGCACTAGTAGAAGACACTAGTTATCAAAGTTGGAAGCTTGAAATCACCTCAGGAGTTATAAAAAGTACTGACACTTGGCTATTTCATCCAGAGATTTTGATTCAGTTGATATGGATTGTGGCTCAGGGAGTCAGGATTTTTTAAAACTCCCCAGGTAATTCTAATGTGCAGAAAATGTTGAGAACTACTGGTCAAAAAGAAGGACAAGATAAATAGATCAGTGCAGTAGTTCTCAAGCTTTGATGTGTATTACCACCAAATACAGCAATACAGAACACCAGATTGTTGAGTAGGAAATACCCCGGGCCTCTGTTTGTACCAAGTTCCCCAGTTGATTCTAAAAAATATCAACATTCACAAACTACTAGACTAGGAAAATATATTAATCAATGGACAGCTTTAAGGATCTTTGAGATTCCAGGTCTTATTTGGGCTTTATGTTTTTATGATTTTTATGTTTTTTATGACTGAGTTAGGACACCAATACAAGAATCTAAGTGTGATCCTTTTATTTCCTTACTATTTTATCCTCCAATATGTATCAACAACTGATTCTTCTAGGGATTAAATTATGCCCAATTTTATGCTAGGATAGTATGCCAAGAATATTTTCTACATGTGATCTTTTTAAAAAAAAATCCCCAAATCTAAAATCACATATTTGAATAATTGTTCTCCCTCCTTCTCTTCTTAGAACATAAATGAAACCTTGCATGTGCAAGTGCATTTAGATTCACAGACTGTTAAAGCTTGACTTGGTCTTAGCAATTAGCTAATCTAATTGTCATTTTCTAATTGTTGAGGAAATGGTGGACCAGAAGGAAGGAGTAAGTGTCCCAAGATCACGTGAAATGGCAGAATATGAGCAATAGTTCTGATAACTTTTAAGAGTCTAGGTAGGCAAGTGTAGCCTGACTCATGTGGGCTAATTATTATAAAGATAAATTAGTCAAATAAAAGAATCAAGTTTATAGGTAATATATTTACTGATGTGCATATAATTAACAAATTACTACATAATTAAGTCCAAATAATAAGGAATTTGTATACATAATTTACTTTTGTACTGATATTTGCATTTTTTTAACTTAAATTTCTATTTTTAGTTTAACTCTGCCTTATATATAATCATCACTAAAACTTAGTTTTCTGCTCAGTGATACACATAGTTTGTAATATTAAATATACACATCAGCCAGGCTTGGTGGCTCAGCCTGTAATCCCGCACCTTTGGGAGGCTGAGGTGAGTGGATCGCCTGGGCCTGCGGGTTCAAGACCCGCCTAGGCAGCGAGACCTCATCTTCTACAATAAATCAAAAAATCAGACAGGCGTGTAGCGCATGCCTGTAATTCCGGCTACTCGGAAGGCTGAGGCGGAAGGATCGCCGGAGACCAGCAGGTCGAGGCTGCGGTGGCTGGGAGCGGCCACTGCACTCCAGTCTGGGCGACAGAGTGAGACTCAACTCAATATATATATATATATATATATATATATATATATATATATACACATCATTATGTAGACAATTTTGTAAACTTTGAGAGACATAATGCCTTGGGATCTTGGCTTATCTGGAAAGAGGAATCAAATATAATTTTTTTTTTTACCCAATTTGTTATTCCTGACTCTTCTGCCTTTCTTCTCTACTCCTCAAAGCTGCAGTATCTCAGATTCTTTAAAGACTCTAAATGATGAGTACTTGGAAATAAACAACCTTAGCTTCCATAGTGTTTGGTTCGATAGACCTTTTAAAAAGTTTGAGCAATTCTCTCCCATGGAGGTAGAAAGTACCAGAAGCCATGCTGGACAGAAGTCTGAACATTAAGTTTTGATTTTAGCTGTCTCTTGTCCTCCAGTCCACCTGAAGCCCCTCTCTTTCAATGACTTGTTACAATCAACAGTGTCTTTGAGCTGACATCTGTTTGCTCAAGCGCTCCATCCTGCCCTCTCCTGCCCAGCAGCAACAGGAAATCTTCTACCAGTCCTGCTTTCTAAAATATTTTCTTACTTCTCTCGGGGACATGTAAGGTTACTTGCTTGAGCATCTGATAAACTTATTCAAACTAAAGCTTTAATTCATTAATCAGTGACCATAGTATTTTAGGTTCTTTTTATCATACATAAAAACTGGTTGTGACTAACTTAAGCATATTTGTAATGGGATTGTTGGTGGGGAGTGTCTCAGGAAATTTAAGAAAGAGGTACACTGCTTAGCCCTGGAAAATATAGGAAATACAGCAGAAAGTATAGTTGAATTTTATCTATAGGAATGACACTAAAGTGAATCAGCTCCATCATTGTGCTAGAGATGGCTCATAACAACACGGGAGAACCAACTATTAAATGTTTGGGATTCTGCAAACTGAATGATAAATATTATGCTAACATTGTTTTCAGACCAAGCTGGGGTCCACTTACCTGGTGCAGTAAGGCCAAACGTTCAAGCCATGGTTTGTAGCTGGAGAAAGTGGGACGTTTATTTGCAGGACGCCAAGCAAGAACCAAGCAGCTTATGCCTAAGACACAAGATCCCCAGTGGCTTGCATGTAAAGTTTTTTAAAAGCAGGGGTAAATTTCAGAAAAGCAGAAGTTATAGGCAAAATTGTAAATCAATACATGGGGGTCACACATTGGTTTAGTCCAGTTAGGTAAGAAATCTTATGATCTATAAGTGGGGGGCTTATAGGTCATTGGTAGATTAAGAGATTTTCTAATTTGCAACTGGTTAAGAAAGAGAAACTTTGCTTAAAAATCTGAGGTCAGTAGAAAAGAGTCTTAGCTCTGGCTTGTGGACGTGACTTTCTCCAGGCTCCTCAGGAAGAAATTTACAACAAAAAACAGCAGTCAGTTTTCAGTCCTCAGTCCCCTCCTTATCTGAAGTCTTGTATCAGCAGATCCATGTTTAGGTTGGGTCCAGGTTTCTGAAGAACTCAAGAACATATGTAAAGATGTTATCCTACTCAGAAGGCTGAGGAGGAAGGATCGCCAGAGCCCAGCAGGTAGAGGCTGTGGTAGCCGGAAGCAGCCACTGCACTCCAGTCTGGGCAACAGAGTGAGACTCCAACTCAAAAAAAAAAATAGCTTCTATGGGGAACAAAACACCTAGTAACTAACTTCCTTGACTATTGTTTTAAGCTGCTATTATCTTCTGGGTTATCAAGTTATTCCTTTGCTTTTCAGGGCTAGTTTGGTGCCTAAAATTTCCCTTGGAGGATCTCAGGATTTTTTTCATTTCCATGTTCTTTTGGGAGAAGCCACAGGCTTTTAAGAGGGATGCCTGCTTTGTCACCGCAACTTGAAATTGGCCATGGTGTGAGTATTTTCACCAAGGAAAGCAGTAGATGTTATAAAAAGCACTACTAAAACGCCATTACTCAGTTCTAACATTGTTGTAAATTTCAAAGTCTAAAACAAGGTTATTCTAATAACTCATTTTGTATTTACTTCTGTGTTAATTACATGTGACCAGCAGGACAGGATTATAATATACAGATGTAGCCAACCCAGAATATCAGTGGTGTCTTTAGCAAAGGGAATTTTTGTGAACTGGGCAACCACCTAAAGTCGTTTTGCATAGTCAGTATCCTTTTCTAGATAATGTATTTGCATCTCAACTAGGGCCAGGCAATTAGGAAATTAGGAGATATGACATGTGCCCTTAGTGGGAATGAATTTATGTATCCAGCCATGACTGTGATTAATGCTTCAGCTACCTCAGTGGTCACAACTGACTGTGTATTTTAATCACCAGGGACCTTTAAAAATAGGCCAATGTCTGAGTCCCATCGAACAGAGATTCTGCTTTAACAGAGTATCAGTGCATTTTAAAAGAACCACGGGTCATTCTAATGTGAAACCAGTATTGAGAACAGCGGAGATTATGAGTTGACATCATTAAGGGATTTAGAGAAGTGAAACCTTTACATATTGTCACTTGCTGCTACTTAGAACTATTGCCTTTTTAAAAAATAACTATTAGACTTTTAGACTAGTATATATGGGAAAATTAAATTTTATGTTATGATCTCCAAAGTAGAACCAGATTTACTAAGAAAAAGAGAAAAAAGTGAAAATAAAGCAATTACTAGATCCTCTGGGGTCAGGGACAACTTGGTTTTTTGGGAAGTGTGAAAGAGTGTAATTTGGGGCTAATGAACTGAAAAGAAAAGACGGTAGTAACTTGGCAATAATATGTCACGTAGTCCCCATATACATATTTCCACTTACTTTATAAATTTGTATATATCCTAGGTTTTGAGACAGATAGTATAGATCTGAGGAGTTTTCAATGGAACAGGTGGGAGTTCTTAGGATGCTTAAAATCTGCATTTACTCACTTACTGATTTTATTCTTTCTTTCATCAAGTAATTATTTATTGAGAAAGTGTTATATGCAAGGCATTGTATTAGGCCCTGGTAATATAATACTTGGCATTATTGAATTTCCATTCTAGCAAAGGAGACAAGCAATAAACAACTCATTATATAATTAAGCATTTAATTACACATGTAAACAATACTATGAATGAGAACTACAGATTTTATGAGAACATAAAACAGGAAGACCTGAGACCTGAGAAATAATCTGGGAAGTCAGATGAGCTCAAGAGACCTTCAGAAGTAACATTTGAGGTATGATATTTGTGAAAATTATTAAGAAAAGTTGAGGGCTGAGATTGTTTCAGGAAGATAAAATGTCACATGGAAAAGGATATTTAACAGGAAGGAGGCTAATGTATTTGAGGAACCGAAAGAAGCCCAGTGTATCTGTTGGGCAGCAAGTAAAGTGGGAAATAATACAGGCAAAGAAGGCTGAAAATTGATCATGTAAGGCCTTGTAGAACATGTTGATACATATTCTAAAGGTAATGAGAAACAAAGAAAGGCTTTTAAGAATAGTATTGTTATGACAAATAGTTTGATTGCTCTTTGTTCCTGATTCCTAGGACGTAACTTTGAAATCCTTAGACGTTCTAGTGAAATAGGAGTGTCTTCATTATTCATGGTGGGACCTTGGGCCACACTTGAGTTTATGATAACAATATGGCTGGTCACACAAGAAAGGCCAACCCTGTGATTAGAAATTTGGGGCTTTGAGTCACATGATATCAGCCAGATCTCTGGTGAGGCAAGTGGAGCTGAAGGTGGACTTCAGTCACATGACCAATCATTCAATGAACCATGCTTACTTAATGAAGGTCTGATACAAACTTTAGAAGTCTGAAGTTTGGGCAAACTTCTTGATTGATGAGACACATTGATTGCAGTAAGGATAATGTGTACTCAGGACACAGAAGCTTTGAGTTTGGGACTTCCCAGATCTCATCTCATGTGTCTCTTCATTTGGCTTTTTCCGAGTTACATTCTTTATAGTAAGACTGTGATTATAAGTACAGTGAGTCATTACATACAAACGAGTTCTGTTCTGAGAGTGCATATGTAACTCCAACAAAGTTAGCCTAGGTACCCAACTAACACAACTGTCTATATAGTACTGTACTGTAAAAGGTTTATAATGGTTTTCACACAAATAATGCATAAAAACAAACACAAAAAATAAAGACACTGTAAGATTAAAATGAACTTTTAAGATTAGTATTGTTATGACAAATAATTTGACTGGTCTTTTTCCCTGATTCCTAGGAGGTAACCTTGGAAGTTCCAATGTAATAGGAGTGTCTTCATTATTCATGGTGGGACACTTGGGCCACACTTGAGTTTATGCTGACAATATGTACCTTGAAAAGTACAGTAGTACAGTATAGTACAACAGCTGGCACACAAAGGCCAGCATTGAGTAAACAGGCAAGAAGAGTTACTGACTGGAGGAAGGAGGGAAGGTGGAATATGGTAGAGCTGAAGGATCATCAGCAATAGGAGATGGAGGGCAAGCTGCAGTTTCTCTCATGCCTGACGTTGATGGCAAAGGTTCTGGCTCCTTCCTGGGTTCAATTCTATCTACTCTCTTGTAAAAACAATTCAGTGATGTCTGGGGAGTGGCCCTTTTTTCCTCATCATAGATGACACAGTAGCACTGAATTGCATTTTTAACAGCTACTGCAACCTTCATGTACTACTCTACATTCAGGTCCTGTGCCTCAAAAACCAACAGTACCTCCTCAAATAAGAAAAATCCCTTGCTGTTTCCTTCATTGTGAATCTTTTCAGTTCTTCTTTTCTTCTTCTTGTCTCTCTTTGTCCTTTCTCTGGACCTCCAATTCTATCAGGGTCTTCATGAGTAAGCTCCTCGTGTTGTACAGCAAGTAGTTCAAAGAAGTTGTCCTTTGCAGATCTAGCTCCAGCTTCTCACTGAGGACCACTAAGTTGCTGAAGATCTCTTTGGACTCCTCATCCACCTTCTTAAACCACAAAAATCATGAATAAACTATGGGCAAATGTTCTTCCAAACCCCACTCACAGCGGTGGCCGTAATCTCATGCCAAGCAAAGTCAATGTTTTTTTATGGCTTTGTAGATGTTATAATCCTTCCAAAATTATCACAAGGTTGGTCCTGATTCATCACTTACTACCTGATGAAAAGTGTGGCATAAATCATATACATAGTTGCTATAACTCCCTGGTCCATAGGTTAGATGAGTAATATAGTGTTTGATGACAGAAATACTACTTTGACATTGGGATGAAAGTCATCCATGAATGGAAGGTGGCCCAGAGCATCATTGAGCAGCAAAAGAATGTTAAATGTGACATTCTTCTCCAAACAATATTTTTCTACTTCTGGAATAAAATGGTGGAAAAACCAGTCCTGGAAAATGGCCTATGCAACCCTGGCTTTGGGGTTACTCTTCCACATATCACAAAGAGAGCCCTTGGCAATGTTTTTAAGGGTTCTTGGGTTTTCTG
This sequence comes from Cephalopachus bancanus, assembly GCA_027257055.1. Lineage (NCBI taxonomy): Eukaryota > Metazoa > Chordata > Mammalia > Primates > Tarsiidae > Cephalopachus > Cephalopachus bancanus. The sequence continues at coordinate 4,669,382 of JAPVLO010000024.1, read as the reverse complement.
AATGATAAACTAACAGAGGCTTCAGCTTCGTATCACTGGAAGCATTGTCAACAAACAACAGAATTAGCGTATCCTTTACTGCTTTATAGTCTGGTATCAACTTTTCCTCCTTAGTGGTGTACTTTGCTCTGGCATCCTCTTCCAGTACAGTCCTGTCTCATTCACATTAAAAACCTGCTCGAGTAAATATGCGCCTTCATCAATGATTTCTAAAGCATTTCAAGGAATTCCTGGCCAGCTACTACATCTGCCCATGGGTTCCTTGGCCCCAAAGCGAGTGCGGGGCTGAGTTTTGCAGAACGTCACAGGACTGAGCTGCAGCCACAAGTGCTCCAAGTCTCCTTGTTGAAGCTGGTGGCGAGCGGCGGCTGCCGCTGCTGCAGCCCCTCAACATGCTGTTTGCGGCTTGGTTGGGTGCTGTGGTTGCCGATTGCTGGGCTCAGGGACAGGGGTCCTGATCCCTGATGTCATGCCACCACCATCCATCTTGCCCACATACTCACCATCCTCCTGGCACCCTGGTTCCTGCGAGTGCAGCACGGGAGGGAGGAAGACGGGAGTCATCCCTAGAGCAGGGCCAGCTTGGCTTGGGCCTCCCATCTGCTTAGCCTGGGTGACCCAGACGTGACCCCCATCCCTTGGCATAGACTCTAAAGCCAGGACAGACGTGGGCTTAATCCTGGCTCTATGTGATCATTGGCACATTACTTCTCCGGGTAATGTGTTAACTCCGGGTATAGCAACATTTCCACCTCCCTCCTCATCTTCAAAGTGTGAGGTTAGACCTGGGGGTTTCCCCCATTTATCCTCCTATCTAGTATGCAGGACTTTCAAGATTCCAGCTAAAATGAGTAGAAAATGCAGTTAACTGTAGATGAACAGAGTTGTTTGACTAGGAGCAAGTGACAACCACATGGAGTCTCAGTGTGTTCCTCTGTAAAATGGAGAAAACAAGTGACATCCTTCACATAGGACATAGTGTAAGTGAACAGGTTAGCACAGAGCCAGAAGCCTCAGAAGTTCTGGATAAGTGAGAGCTGTTACAGGAGGCTGTAACCATGCGCTACCTTGGTTGTCAATTGACATTTGTGACTACCCACTGGCCCATCTGAATCTGTGATGGCACTGAAAGATAGCTTTACACTGTGAGATCCTGCCATTCTTCCTTTTGGAAAATCTTCCCAGTGTATGTTTGATGGGAGGAGAGGAGAAAGAATTAACAACAAGGCTGTGGAAAGAGGCAGAGGACTGTTCTCCTTAACTTCAAATGTGGACTGAATCCCTAGATTTTCCTCTCCTGGAAGAATGAAATCTTAACCCATTCCATGCCCTTATTGGTGCTCAGAAAACGATACCCCAAAGACTGGTACCTTGACATACTGAAAGGTCTTGACTCTGCTTCAGAATCAAGATCTCTCTAACCTTGTCTTGTTCATCCCGTCACCCCCAATCCAAGAGCAGGGAAGGATGCTCTCCAGAACTTCCTTGTCTGACTAAGCATCTTTCCAAAATAAATGCAATTATATTAAACATCCCAAGATCAACTGCTTGAGAAGCGACTGGGAGTCATTATCAAGCCCAGGCTGACTTTTCATCTTTTCTTCTCAGAATAAGAGTTGATGTGAGCGACTTTATTCACATAACAATCCAACCTTTGTTCCTGTGCACCTCCACTTTACTTACGCCTACCTGTAATGTCTGCTTCCCACCTCCCAGGTCCATTATTTCTCCCTAATGATTTACTGGCCTTCGATTTTTTTTTTCAGTGAAAGAAAAAGTTTATTTATTTATTTATTTATTGAGTTGGAGTCTCATTCTGTCACCCAGACTGGAGTGCAGTGGCATGCTCTCATTCTGTCACCCAGACTGGAGTGCAGTGGCACCACAGCCTCGACCTGCTGGGCTCTGGCGATCCTTCCGCCTCAGCCTTCCAAGTAACCAGAACTACAACACTCAGGCAATCCGCTCGCCTTGGCCTCCCAAAGTGCTGTTATTACAGGCTGAGCCACCGAGCCCAGTTGAAAGAAGTTTATTAAGCAATAAAGCTCACTAGAAAACGAGAGGAAGCCCGGAGTTGGTTATCCCCATGTAAGCTTCTGTACTGCACCGGGTTACTAGTAATCATTCTCCCGAAGTTTCCCCTGTTCCCCTGTGCTATGCATGTTGAAATAAAATTGTATGCCTTTTTATTAAAAAAAAAATTGCATTGCAAATGGCTGTGTGTGGATGTGTGTGTGATCAGTGATTTACTCAGTTCTTTCATATTACTGTTTGGGGCTCAAGGCGAGTTCTGTCACTTCTGTGACTCCTTTACAACTTAATGGCTTCAAGCTGTTGTCATGTGTGGAGCATGAGAGGAAACAGATGGAAAGAAGAAATAAAATTGGATGGCTTTATCCTACACATTTAAGAATTCCAGTTGCAAGATCAGCACTATGGCGTCACTACACGCATATAGGTAAGTCTACATCTGTACATCTCAGAAATCTGGTCCCCCTCAGAGGTCCTCAGTCTGAAACTCTGGCTAGACTGGGATTGGGGCATCGGCAGCCTTGGCAACCCATGCAACCATCCAGGCATTTGCAGTTATTATACAACTACTGGCCTACTAGGGCAGGCTACTGTTATGTTCTATAAAATAACTTTGAAAAACTGTGTGCTCTCCCAACACTTTATAATTTCAATTCTACATATACATTTCAAATATCTAATATGTTTAAACTTGTAATAGTTGGAAGCGATGTAATTTTTGGCATTTCTTAAATATTGACATTTAAAACTCATACTTCACTTAAAAATGTGTCCCGTGAAATTAAAATACCATGAGGATTTGATGCCTACATATTTATATTAAGCAAGATGAACATCTTCTTTTCTAATAGTTGGAAATTCTCCCTTCTTCCCCACTCCACTTTCTACCCAGAATTACCACCTAATATATTTTGATGGAAAGTCCTTATGCTAGCATGATTTTTTTAAAAGAAATATGCATATAAATTAAAATTTAATTTTAGAGACCATAAAGCTTAACTATTTTTAGAAATCTTCTGGTTTGCATTATCATTACAATTACTATTGGTACTCAATTAATCAAAACAGGATAAATACATTACAAATTTTGACAATTACTTATTTTTATTCATTATTCATTTTTAAGGAGATGAATGAGTCTCATTTTTCAATTGATACACCAGTATGTGGCTCTCTATTGCTAGAAGGAGTCAAGATTAGGCATCAGTTTTATTCCTATTTTACATTATTTTTTATATAAGTGCTGAGGAATCTTGTTCACATAAAGTTAGTAGTTGGGAATGTAATGAGTTTTGTTTTAGCAACATCATTCAATTCTTTGACCTCCTTGCCACTTGTATGTCAAAAATCACATAATGATCTATCATCAAAAAGATTTATTTTATTATTTTATTTTATGAGTCTCATTCTGTTGCCCAGGCTGGAGTGCGGCGGCTTGCTCACGACCACTCCAGTGTCGACCTCCTGGGCTCTGGAGATCCTTCCAACTCTGCTTTCCAAGTAGCCGGAACTACAGGTGCACGCCACTACACCTGGCTAATTTTTTGATTTATTGTAGAGACAAGGTCTTGCCAAGTTGCCCGGGATGGTCTCGAACCTGCGGGCTCAGGTAATTCACTCACTTTGGCCTCCCAAAGTGCTGGTATTACAGGCTGAACCACCGAGTCAGGCCTAATTTATTTTTAAGTTGGAGTCTATGTTGCCCAGGCTGGAGTGCAGTCACATGATCACAGCCGCTGCAGCCTCAACCTCCTGGGCTCAGACAATCCTTCTGCCTTCACCTCCCAAGTAGCTGGGACTACAGGTGCCTTCCACGAAGCTGGGTTATTTATTTATTTATTTATTGTAGCGACGAGATCTAGCCACGTTGCTCAGGCTTCTCTCAAACCTGTGGGCTCAGGCAATCCTCTCGCCTCCACAAAGTACTGGGATTACATATGTGAGCCACTGCACCTGTCAAAAAGTATTTTTAATTATCTACTAACTAAGTATTCCTTTAATTTTGTTAAAAGCCAAGATTTGAAAACTACATGAATGGAAAAGAATTTGTTATCCAGTCATTAAAGGCATTCACTTTCTCAATACCAACAACAATATTTTTCATTTCTCTTTATTTGAATCATGGAGGTTTCTTATCTCAGAAATTGTAACATGGCAATGTCAGTCATAAGGAGAATGTGGTCCTTTCTCAAGTGAAAGCAAGTGTTGAAAGGAGACCCTATATGACCTTTAAACCACAAGAGTGTTCTCAGATCACATTTAAGTAGGGTATGCATGAAAAGGAGGTTCTGGAAATTGATCTCTTGCCAGAATCATCTGTCTGCCTGGGTGTTCCTTGGAAAGTCTTTCTGGGTTCTCAGACATCTGATCACTCCTTTTAAAGACTTGTTCCTGCAGATAAGGTTTGTTGCAGCTAATCTGTAGGACAGGTCTTTCTGACTTGTAAGCCATGGTACCGCCTGCTTTTTGTAATATTTATTCATGTTTCTACAATTGTAAATTAGTTGTGATAGTACAATTTAAAACATGATTTTACAGGAAAAAAACACATTGTCAACTTAGACTTCAAAATGATATACACAGAGACACTATATAACAAAATAATCAGTAATAAACTTTTTTGAAAAAGGTATCTGGCATTCTTTACACGATTTCATACAATTAAACATCTCTTTACTTAAAAATGCTCTATTTTGCTGTTGTTAAAAAGATATATGATGGGAAATTCTGACCATAGCATTGACATTTGACCAGCATTTGAGTCTTTATCTGACTTTCACTTGCATTTTTTTTAAGATCCTTGTAGCAATTTATGCTGCTTAATGGGGCAGTGTCTTGTCCACGGTCAAATTCTTGTCAGGAACTTGACAGGTCCCTGAGGGCCACATCGTGTGGCATGAATCATTCAAAATTCAAAGCAGTTGTGGTCATAACTAACTTGACAACTTCAATTATTCTTCAGCCTTCTGGGACAGTCAACAACAGAATATTTTCTTTCTCAATATGCAATGTCATACTTTTATCTCATGTCATAATGTCATGCTGTTACTTTTTTTGTTATCAAAGCAAACTTCTCACCATTAACTGGTACACGTGTAACAGCCCTTAGGATTCCTTAAGATGTGGAAAGGTTCAGCATACATCAATTACCAAAGGCCCTTATCCTAGTGGGTCTAAACTGGTTGTGTGCAGAAGAATAAGGTGGCTTGCTTCTTTAAAATGTAACTTTGTAGTCCCTGAATCAGATGTAGATTCGGTAGATCTGAAAAACTGCCTATTAATAGGTAAGTATTATCCAGTGTTTCTTTGTGTTATCAACATTTGTGTCTTAAACAATTACATAGAGATGTAGCCTCTTTAGATGCCTTATACAATAGAGGTTAAACACAATGCAGCAATGATTTAGTAATAACAGTGAAACAGAAAATTATTCCTTTCCACAGCATCAAACACTTCTCATGATAACATCCACAGGTCTATTCTTTCCTGAAGAATATCAACAAATTGCAGCTAACACTGATTTTGATTGTTTTTTTTTTTTTTTTTTTTGAGTTGGAGTCTCACTCTGTCACCCAGACTGGAGTGCAGTGGCCGCTCCCAGCCACCGCAGCCTCGACCTGCTGGGCTCCGGCGATCCTTCCGCCTCAGCCTTCCGAGTACCTGGAATTACAGGCATGCGCTACCACGCCCGGCTGATTTTTTGATTTATTGTAGAGATGAGGTCTCGCTGCCAAGGCGGGTCTCGAACCCGCGGGCTCAGGCAATCCACTCACCTCAGCCTCCCAAAGGCGCGGGATTACAGGCTGAGCCACCGAGCCTGGCTTGATTGATTTTATTTTGAATGTGCTATCAATTTTTTTTTATTCTTTTTTAAGTAGCTCAACAAATCTAAAATCTAAGGTTGATGTAGCATTATTCTCTTTGTATGTACATTGCCTATCTATTACTTATAACACATTTTCAGAGACTTAAATGCATTTTGCAAATTCAGTTCATTTTTATAAAAATGAATACTTATTTTCATGTGTAAAAATCATGAAATGACATGGGCTGGAAAGGACCCAGAAATAATTTCCCCAGATTCTTTACTTTTATGCATTCCTCATTTCAGAGGAAGATTTTAAAGACATTTATGTAACAATCTGAATGTGGAATTAGTCTATATTTTTAGTTTTTCTCAGTCTTTTGCAGTTAGTATACATACCCCAATTCCACTCAATTTTATCAAAGCTTTCCAAAATATTCAACTTGATGTTCACAGATGTGACAACTTTCTTTTTCCACCCATTGATTTCATAACATTTCATTAACTTAAGCAACTACCGGAAGAAGATTCCAGAATACATTTGGAACAAACATAACTGACTCCTAGCCAACTTTCATCTCAGTTAAGGTGAAAAAAGTTCTCTCACACACCAGAAGCAACATTTGCTGTAATATTAGCCTACAGGTTCTGTAGAGCGGATAGAGAACCCCAGTTAACTCAGTGAGTCCGTTTGTGTACTTAATTATTGTAGAATGGGCATGTTACGTGGGACTTTTGTTTAGATGAGTCTGCTCCCCCCGACACTGTTCTAGGATGCTCAGACCCACTCTCTAACCTTAGATTTTAGGTTGGTTGAACTACTTAAAGAAAAATAAATATATATATATATATATATATTTGGGAACACATTCAAAATAAAATCAATCAAAATCAGTGATAGCTGCAATTTGCTGATATTCTTCTGTAAAGAATAGACCTGAGAATGTTATCATGGTAAGTGTTTAATGCTGTGGGAAGGAATAATTTTATGTTTCACTGTTATTACTAAATCATTGTTGCATTGTGTTTAAATCACAAGCTACTTCCACAATTTCTTCTGGATATTTACAAACAATAAAAAGTTCTAATTACTCTTATTTCAAAATGTCCTCACTGCAGTAGTTTACTAGAATAATAAAAATCTCTGCACCTCATTCAAAGTTAAAGGTCTCCTCAACTCCAATCTAAGCCCATGCCAGGAGTCAAGTCTACAGTGGGCAAGCGGGTGGGGATGGGGGGGTGGGTAGGAGGTATGGGCTGGCTGCTTCTCCACTTCTCCATATTTTGCTTCCATCCCTGCTAAGCCTGGATTCTGGAAGAAGCAATAGCAGCTTTTCCCTGGTCAAATGCTATTCCAAGGATAAATGGTAGAAAAAAGGACACCCTAGACTATATCTAATTGCTGTGATTTGAGAGATGCTAGGGATGGACCCCTGGTGGACTGCATCCCAGAGGTAGTGATAAAACTGGAAGGAAAGTGGTCCTTGCACTACTGCATATTGACCTTATAATCAATAAAAGGAATGTGGCTGGTGTGGTGGCTCATGCCTGTAATCCCAGCACTTTGAGAGGTTGAGGCGGAAGAATCACTTGAGGCCAGGAGTTTGAGGCCAGGAGTTTGAGACCAGCCTGGAAAACACAGTGAGACTCTGACTCTACAAAAAATAAAAAATAATAATTAGCTGGACTTGATGGTGTTCTTTTTGTCCCAGCTACTTGGGAGAATAGCTTGAACTCAGGAACTCGAGGCTGCAGTGAGTTATGATTGTGCTACTGCACTCCAGCATGGGCAACACAGAGACCTTGTCTCAATAATAACAACAACAACAATAATAAATAATTGAAATGAGTTTGAACTGCATGGTTCACTTATAAGGCTACTGGCCCAGAGATGAAACCTGTGTATACAGAGGGCAGACCTTTTCCTATATGTGCATTAGTAAGACTTGAGCATGCATGGATTTTGGTTCTTGCAGGGGTCCTACAACCAATCCCTGGCATATACCCAGAAACGACTATATTTGGAAGATCAAGAGTGGCTGTCTCTGGAGAGAACATGACTAATTTGGCTGAAGCTTTCTGTGCACTTCTTTTCCAGAGGCAACCAGGACCCTGAATTTTATATTTATTGTTCCCTTGCTCTTAAGCTTCACTATAAGCATTTGCTTTGCTTGTTTTAGAACTTTATATTATTGGTATCACACTACATATGATCTTCTGCTACATGTTTGTTTGCTCAATATCATGTCTGTGAGATTTATTGATGCGGGGAGCAGTTGTTTCTTTTTATTGTTCTATAGTGTCCAATTATATGAATATCTCATCTTGTTGATGGACATCTGGTTTGCTCCCATTCTTTAGTTATCACCATACTGTAGTGAGCATCCCTGCGCATGTCCACTGATGAATAGTGCTACCATTTTTTGAAGTTACAAACCTGGGGTGTGGGAATCATAGGGGATGCACATCTTCATCTTTTCTAGAGACACTTGAGGTGTCTTACTTTCCTCCAGAGAGGATTTTTTAATTTCCTTTTGTCAATGTCTGGAGTCAGAAGCCATCCAGAGCCATCACACAGTCTCTGGAACCAGCTGGAGGGCTGCAGTATGTACATAGGCTATTTTCCTTCTACGTTTATCCCTACTCCCGTGGGATCTTATTAGACAGTGAGATAGGGCTTACCAGGGTCCCTATCTCCGAGTAGCCCTTGGCTCCAACTTTCAGGAAATTTCTTTCAAGTGATCTTGAATGTCATTCCCCTTTGTTAGCACTTTGATACATCTGATAAATTTTATTTCAAATCTTTCAGGCTTCTTTAGATGCTGTCCATTGAAGAATTAGTCCAATTCATCTAGTCTATCATAATCAGAAGTGGAAATTCCACACTTCCAATCTTACTAGCTAATGTCAACTTGACATCCAAAACGGTTTATACACTAACACTGAATAGCATTTCCACTGATGAGAAATGGTTACTTTCCTGTGCATAGCCTTTTGTATCCCTTGCCTTTTGTGCTCTGGGCATATACTATATATTCAAAATACATACAAAAATCATGAAAAATAAAAGAAAGAATTATTAATTTGGAATGTAGTTTTCCCTTAAGGAAACTAAATCATGTTGTAATTGCTTAATTCTGTTTCCTTGTGTTCTCTCTAATTCAATATTAAGCTGATTGTTATGTCAGCCTAGAATATTTTTTATAACAATGTCTGCATTCATGGAATCTAAAATGGTTAGCGTCGTTACATTAGCATGGATCAAAAGATCACAGTGGATGGAAAGAATTCAATCAGGAAGTCTTAATGTATATGAGAGAAATGACTAGTTCATTTGTTGCTATGGGGAAAATGATGTTTTTAATTCCTTCCCCACTAAGGGTGTTCTTGGATTTAGTAAAATTCAAAATAAGTCAGCATGCCAGTAAATAGTACTAATGCTGTAGGATACAATCTTATAAATAACCTCATATTGAATTTTGGATATCCATTAAATTTTATTTAGTATATGAGAAAGAAAAATACAAGAGATCTCCTGTTTGGTCAATATTATCTGCACACATGTGTAAGTTATTTGGTATGGGACCCTAGGGGGCTGCAGAGCTTATTTAAAGTCATGAGAAAGAAGAATTAAAATGTCATGAAGAAGAATACTATTAAGTTGATTTTGATTGCCTGTAAGTGAGTAACTTCTAAGTTTTTCTGAAGTTCTTTTGGTCTTCCACAGACCCTTCACCCCATTCCAAGTGTCTAGAATTGCTGAAATTTAACATGTTCAAGACTAGGACTGATTCCCATTGGTTCAGGATGGTGTCGTATGGCTCTCCTCTTACACAAAAGAATGGCCCTGAAGATCTCCCACTCTCTTTACCCTTGTGATTCTGTAATTAAGATCCAAATCCCCCTCCCAAAGATGGGCGTACTACTGTATTGAGTATGTGGCAAAACTGCTTAATTGGTGAATCAGCTTTAACAAACATTTGAAAAATAAATAAACAGCCGGGCTCGGTGGCTCAGTCTGTAATCCCACGCTTTGGGAGGCTGAGGTGAGTGGATTGCCTGAGCCTGCGGATTCGAGACTCACCCGGGCAAGTTGGTGAGACCTTATCTCTACAATAAAACAAAAAATTAGCCGGGCGTGGTAGCGCGCACCTGTAGTTCCAGCTACTTGGAAGGCTGAGGCGGAAGGATCGCTGGAGCCCAGCAGGTCGAGGCTGCGGTGGCTGGGAGCGACAGAGTGAGACTGGGTGACAGAGTGAGACTCCAAATCAAAAAAACGAAAAATAAATAAACTTCTAATATCACCAGTATTCACTTATTTGTTTTACTTTTCCTCTTTAATAAATAATATTTATAATTAAGAATTTAATATTTTAAAGACTGACATCTGTGTCCAATAAATATTATTATTATTACTAATGTACATTTACACTGAATCTAAAAACTTTTATATTCTTTTCTTTTCTTTTTTTTTTTTTTAAGTTGGAGTCTCACTCTGTCGCCCAGACTGGAGTACAGTGGCCGCTCCCGGCCTCCACAGCCTCGACCTGCTGGGCTCCGGCGATCCTTCCGCCTCAGCCTTCCAAGTAGCCGGAACTACAGGTGCGCGCTACCACGCCCGGCTGATTTTTTGATTTATTGTAGAGATGAGGTCTCGCTTCTCAGGCGGGTCTCAAACCCGCGGGCTCAGGCAATCCACTCACCTCAGCCTCCCAAAGGCGCGGGATTACAGGCTGAGCCACCGAGCCCAGCTAACTTTTATATTCTTAGTAATTCATTTACATTATAGTAAATAGTCAGATTATAAACCTTTCAAAATGTACCAATCTTTATTTTATAATCATAATTACAATGTAATGACCCATAAAAGTTCCATAAATTAAAGGCTGTCCCTGTAATAGAAAATAAGAACATGCTTGGAGTTAGACATCAAGAAGGCAGCAGAGGCAGTGTCTATGTTTTCAATAGTTCTATTATTTGTGTACTTATTAGAAAATATTTAATTTTGTATGAATGCCAGGATAATTTTGGACTAAAATTTAAAATAATTTATAAGATGAGTGTGGTTCATTTCTAATAGGCCTTAGGCCTTGTTTATCACAGTAGTTTTAAATAGATTAGTCTGTGAATTGAAAAGTCTTATGTGGAAAATAATAAACCAAATAAATGTGACTTTAAATTGGCCCAGCAGAAAAAATAATGGCTATTGCTTCAGAACCCACATATCTTCCCTCGTAGGTTTCAACCTAATACAGGGGTCTCAGTGTTCTTCAGATAAGCAGTTGGGAACTTTAATTTTGGAGGATGGGTAGCACAAAGGGGGTAGAAGTCAAGAGACAAAAGGAGGTAGAAGGGAAAAGTGAAATGAAAATGACTACTAAAAGATTAAAAACAGCTAATTCCAGAAAACATGTATATATTTTTATTTCTCAAACAGAGGGAAACATTTCAGTTTTATTTTTGGTTTTCTAATCACTTGTTTTCTATCTCCAGCTGATTTTTTAAAAAGGAGACAAAGAACACCTACCTGTTATAAATGAAAAGACTCACTAGACCCACTCCTAGTCTCAGCATTTTCATCCAACACTGACTTCCCTTGTCTTTGCTTTATTATGATACAAGCAAAAACACAGGAAAGATTTGTTTGAAGGGATGTGAGTTAAAGTCAGAATTAGAGGGGTTAGGCCTCAGATTCTAAAATTATTGATGCAACATTTGAAAGCACTTTTAAAATGTTAACATAACAATATTTTTAAAAGATTCTACCTACCTTCTCCCCTTTCCAATACCACCTCATAAATACCATGGGTATTTATGTCTTGTGGGAATAGAGTCAGGGATTATTTTTATAGCTATTCCCCTGCATTAAAAAGTACCTAATAAACATTTCTATAACTAGTTTATTTCAACATTGTTGTATAGTTTCCCCTACAGTTAGAGAAACTGATCCGTCTCTAATGGACAACAAATTTCAAAATGAGAGTAACAAAATTAAGGAGACATGAACTGAAGTTTCTCCTAGAGAAGAAAAAACACAACACTCAAAGCAGGGGTCAAAAATTCAAATGCTTTCAAAGGCCAGTGGGTAATTAGGAATCTATAACTCTGTGGCAGTAGCATGGTTAGGAAATGTACTGGCCCACTGGAGGATGCATGGTCAATTCACATGTTTAAAAAATCACCACACTGACTAAGCCCATGATTACAACCATTTGGGATCTTTTGGTTAAAAAAAAAAGTCCTATGTCAAAGGGATAGGGTTTATTTGACTGAGGGTGAAGATCACTAAAAGTTTTACCTTTTTTTTTTTTTCCTTTTCCTAAGTAGATGTTGAAAACAAGTAAAGCTTAAGGAATGACCATTCCAGTGAAGAGGCAGAGTGTACTTAGCAATTTATTTGAAGCCTCCAAAAGTTCTCTCTGCCCAAATTATCTTCCTCTCTGCTCTGTCACATAACCTAAAACCGCACTGGTAAAGTCACGAGGCCTACATACAATTGTGTGGAAGGAATGGGGACGGGGGTCGGGGTGGGGAGAAGGACATCAGTTTATTGCTGTAGCTTTCCAGAGCACATATGTCAGTCTGGCAGTTGTTTAGCTGTAACATAGCTGACAGTCTATGGCAAGTTCATGAGAAAAGTGAAAAAGAGTCCAAGGCATTTTGAAAGAAATTAAAATCTCTGGCCTGTCAATAACACCAACAACGTTAGAGCAGAGGAGGTATCAGGGCTGTGGCATGAAGAAAAGCCAAGAGGATGGTGGTGCAAACTGAGCAACAGGTCAAATAACTGAATTACACTAAGTCCAGTTATTCATACTGAGTATGTATGTCAAGCACTGTGCTTGGTGTTGAGGATACAAAGATAAACAAGCTATGGAATCGTCCATCAGGTAAGACAAACTTTAGCTAGCACAATATTTCATCAACCATATAACTCATAAGTTCTTTTCTTACTTATTTTAATTTTTTATTTTAAAGATGTGGGATACAATTCAGGGTTAGTTATACAAATGGGTTTTTTAAATATTTAAATTTTTTTTTAAATTGAGGACATGATTTTATTTGTGACATTTACTTTTTCTTATACAGTGATGAATAAAATAATTGTATGCTACAAAAGAAGAAATATAGTAAATAGATTGCAAAATATTGCTACCAAGTAGAAGGAACAACAGTTAAAATGTACAGATTATAGAGAACTATCAAAAACTTTTAATTAGGGTAGTAACATATAAGATCTCTGTATCCATTCTTTCCTTCCTTATGCTCGCCTTCCTCCTTTTACTCAATAAATATTTCGTAGGGCAAGTTCTCTGTTAGATCCTGGGACTTAAATGGTAAAAAAGAAGGATATGACCAGCAATCAATTGGATCTAATTGATATTTATGGAATATGTCATCCAACAACAGCAAAATACACATTCTTCCCTGGTTCACATAGAACATTTGCCAAGATAGACTACATTATGGACCATAAAACACACCTTGACAAATTTAAACGAGTCAATATCATACAAAATATGCTCTTAGTCAATGGAATTAAACTAGAAATCAGTAACAGAAAGATAGCTGGAAAATCTCAAAATATTTGAAGACTAAACAACATACTTCTAAATAGCACATGGGTCAAAAAAGATATGTCAAGAAATTAATAAGTATTTTAAAGTAAATAAAAATGAAAATACAACCTATCAAATTTTGTGGAGTGCAGAAAAAGCAGAGCTTAGAAAAAGAAAAACATATAGTTTTTGGCCTCATGGAACTTACAAACCAACTGAGGAGACTGATCAATGACCAAATAAATAGAAAAAGTTTTTTAAAGGAATTTTTAAAATATGATTAGAGCTATGTTAAAGAATTAAGGGCACATGACCACTTTTTGATAAAAGAATCATGGGAAAGCGACATTTAAGTTGAAATCCAACTGTTGGCAGGAAGGAAATTTCTCCAGACTAAGAGAATATCATGTGTTAGGCAAAAAACTACTCATGGAAATGAAAGGAGCTAAGAATGGTAGAAACTTCTTGTAGAGAAAAGAGATATGAGATGGTTTGGAAGGTAGACAGGGGTTAGATCACATAGGGCCTTATAGACCTCAGTAACTGTCAAGAGAAACCATTGAGGGGATCTTAAACAAGACAGGACTCAATTTATATGTGGAGACAAAACTCCTGGGCCAGCAGAACAGACATTTGAATCCTGGTTCAGAAATGATCAGGAAACCACAGCAGAGACAAGAAACTGAGCCCCCAAACCAACCCGCCAATGGAGCATCTGAGGCATTTGGTTTCTGAGGTCATTTGTCTTCTCAAGTGGACTGGCTAAAAACTTTGAACATGAGGCTTTGGTTATAAGTACAGGAGGCTACCCTTATCCAAGATTTTGGCTTTCTACAGCTTCAGTTACCCACAGTCAACTGCTCTCCAAAGATATTACATAGAAAATTCCAGAAATAAACTACTTATAAGTTTTAAATTGCACGCCATTCTGAGTAGTGTGATGAAAACTTGCACTCTGCTGCTTTGTGTCTCTTGGGATGGTAATTATCACTTTGTTCACTGTCTCCACACTGTCTATACTACTTGCTCGTTAGTCACTTATTAGCCACCTTGGTTATCAGACTAGTTGTCGTGGCAACACAGTGCTTGTGTTTAAGTAAGCCTTATTTTACTTAATAATGGACCCACAGTGCAGAGAGGTGATGCTGGCAATTTGGATATGCCAGAGAAGCTGTAAAGTGCTTCCTTTAAGTGAAAAGGTGAAAGTTCTCATATGTTGAGTTTGCTAAGATCTATGGTAAGAACAAATCTTCAATGTGTAAAACTATGAAGAAGGAAAAAGAAATTTATTCATAGTATATATTAGGTTTGGTACCATCCTCAGTTTCAGGCATCTGCTGGGGCGTCTTGATATTTCCCACTAGCCTGGTATGGTAGGAGCTTGAAATAGAATTTATTAATTTAAATAAAATAAGAAAATGTGCTATTATAAGAGGCAAGTACAGACATGGGAAGAATTTGGAGATTATAGTAGTATCTATGCAAGAAATAGTGAGGACCTGGATGAGGGGTGTGGCCATGGAAATAGTGACAAGGGGGAAGGTGAGAAATGGCATCCAAAACTGCCAGTTCCTGTGATGAATAGACTCTCAAGGTGCCTACCATAATCTATGCCTCCTGGTGTCCATGTCCTCATGTGATCCCTTCCACGTGAGTGTGAATAGGACCTGTCACTTACTTCTAACTAGAATGTGACAAGGATGACAGGAGATAGATGATTACATGATTGTGTAACATAAGATTGTAAGGCTTTTTCTAATGGACTCTCCCTTGTTGGTTTTGAAGAAAAAAGGCAGTCATGTTGGAAGACCTCATGGTAAAGAACTGCAGGTGGCCCCTCCGAGTTGAGGTTGGCCTCCAGTCAACAGCCAGCAAAAATCTGAAGTGCTATGTCCTACAACCTCATGGAACTGAAGTCTGCCAACAATGTGAGTGAGATTGAAAGTGAATTTTTCTCCAGTAAGCCTAAACTGAGACTGTAGGCCTGGATGACACTTTGATTGTAGCCTTGTATGACTCAAAGCAGAGGACCCATATAAGCCATGCCTGAACTCCAGGCCTTCAGAAACTGAGATAATAAATGTGTGCTAAGCTATTGAATTTGTGACAATCTACAGCATAGAAAACTAACATAGTGCCCTTAAAAGAGCATCTATGAGTATCTCATATCTCTTCCCATCCATAGGCAAATTAAAAGTCTCATATAAGAAATCACTGCCTTCTATCCATACTCTTACTCAACTTGTTCATCTGGCTGAATCTAGCTGTAGTCTCTCTGCCTGTATTAGTCAGTGTTCTCCAGAGAAACAGAGCCAGTAGGAGAAATATAGATACAGATATAGAGATATATGTATGAGAAGAATAATAATTATGGGAGCTGGCTCACACCACACAATTGTGGAGGCTGAAAAGTACCAGGATTTAACACCCACCAGCTGGAGAACCAGTTGAGCCTGTGGTGTAATTCAGTCTGAGTCCCAAGACTTAAGAACCAGGGGAGCCTTTTATATAATTACGAATCTGAGGCCAAAGGCTTGACAACCAGGGGTTAGGGGTGAGGATGCTTGCCTAAGTCCTGAAGTCTGAAGATCAGAAAAACAGGACTTCTAATGTCCAAGGGCAGGAGAAGATAGATATAATAGGTAATAGTAGGTGTCAACTTGACTGGATTGAGGAATGCATACGTGACCAGTGAAGCATTGTTTCTGGGTGCATCTGTGGAGATGTTTTCAGAGGAGATTGTCAGTACCTCCGTGGATTGAGAGAGGAACGTGGGTGGGCACCATCCAATCAGCTGTCAGCATATCTGTAACAAAGCAGGCAGAAGAAGGAGGATAAGCAGCTTGCTGAGTTTCCTCCCGCTTCTACTCTCCCTTTCCCAGTGGTTCGCCTTGCAACTTCTCCTGCTCTTGGACATCAAACTCCTGATTCTTTTGCCTTTGGACCCTGGGATTTGCATCAGTGACCTCCCTTTTAGGGTTTTGGTCTCAGACAGAGGGTTACAGTGTTTGCTTCCCTGGTTTTGAGGCTTTCAGACTTGGACTGAACTAGGCGACTGGCTTTTCTCATTGCCCAGTTTGTGGATGGCATATGGTGGAACTTCATCCTCTAATTGTGTGAGCCAACGCCCCCAATAAAGTTATATATATAGTAATGAGAGTGATATTTCTGAAGCCAAGGGAGTTGAAAGAATGAAATAAGGAAGAGGTTAGAAACAATATATTGCACAAAAACCAACAAGATAAAGAGAAAAGATCTTTCGATCTGGCAACTACCTAATCAGCATTTACTCGTTTGCCGTTTGGCAAAGAACATGGCTTTTTAGAAAACAGACAAATGAAAATAATCTCATTTTCAGAATTAGTAGCTATTTTATAGGACTCACTAAAAAATTATATGGTCTGACTCATGAATTATATGATCCTCAACAATTTAAGGAAAACTAGCAATGTTTAGATTACAGCAGACTTTTACAAGACTGTTTCCCAAGGTTCAAATCTTCAATACCATTTGAGTATACATTTTCTCCCATAAAATGCAATAAAATGAACTTTTAGACTTTGAGTGGTCCTTCCAAGATCCTTAATGTAATTGTGGAAATGCAGCTTGACTTTTTTTTTTTTTTTTTTTTTTTTTTAGATATTGTCACTTCAGAAAGTGACTGTAACTGTATTGATGATAGAGAACAACAGAACTGGCAGGGGTGTGAATTCTGAGTCAGCAGGCAGGACCACTCACAGACCAAGTGGCTCCTTCTCTCACTTTATTCTAATTTATGCTTCTGCAAAATTACAAACTATGTGAGCTCTAAACATTCATGTCACATCCAAAAAGTAAAAACTGTGAGTATTAAACTCATGGCAACTTCAAGTCCATTACACACTGTACCTGTTGATGATGTCCTGAAAGGTAATGTAATTACTCATAAAGTACTAGAATACTATCCTGAATGTTCAGAGTGCTTGGAAAAGTACATGTCAATCCTAAGAATTCACCCCTAATTTAAACTTTCCTTGAGAGTGATGATTTTGTATCAGGACCAGATTTCTAAATGCTGTTCTGATCTGGTCCTATATTGTTTGAAAAGAAAATTCCAGGAGAAGGTTTTGTCTTTTCAAACATACAGTATAACTAAGCTTTGAAGAAGCTTCAAGGCAAGTAAAAGAAATACACTTGAGTGTTACTGATTAGTAGGAAAAGTGTTTGTTTACCTTCTCTCTCTCTCTCTCTCTTTCTCTTTCTCTCTCTCTCTCTCTCTCCCCCAGCTCACTTTTCTTTCTTTCTCTTTATTACTTCCTCTCTCTCTTTTCACTTTTCTCTTCTTTCTTTCTCTCCTCCCCCATCTCTCCCCCCACACACAGCCTGCCCCATGGTACCACAGGTTCTCTTCCCTTGCTAGTCTCACAAAATTTTTCTTTGTCTCTTCCCATTACCAGTGAAATATCTGAAACTCACCAGACTACACAGCTGGTGATTGTCTAGTGAAAACATGACAACAGCAGCAGTTGTCAATGAAACTTTTTTTTGAAAGTTGAGGAAGTGGGATTTATTAAGAGGACAGAAAAGCTCCCAGAGTTGGGGCGGGGTGGGGGGAACCTGAGGGAGTTGCCTGTCAATGAAGCTTTTTACAAATGAAGTTGTTCTCAGAGAATCCTTGTCCAAAACTGAGTGTATTATAAGATCACTGAAATCAAGTTGATTGATCAGAAATGTAGTTCAGGCTTAGGCTTCATTGGAATTTAGGTCAACCTCAAACAACGTGTGGGAAAAGAAAATAAAAAAAAATTTTTCCTATAGGACACAACAGACACTACCTTCTTTCAGGTGAATGGTGGAATAGGTTATAAAATTGAGACTGTGATTAATTATGGCTCCTAAAATTAAAAGCTACTGATTATCAACTCAAGAAAACTATCTTAGTCCAAAAGAGAGAATTTATTGTGAATGTGCTGGATGCCTCACAGAAGTGAAGAAAATTATAGGAAGGAAGTAGTTCCAAGCTTTAATTAAGGGTGAAATCACAGTGGGAACTTGACCATTAACTATAGGACCTCATTTTTACAGTATTGGGAATATAAAGAAGAAAAATAAAGAAGCTTTCCTGTTAGCTTCAGCCAGAACAATCCTGGACAAGGACTCTGCTTGGCGTGGCAGTGGTCATGTGCCAATCCCTGGCCTTATTACTGAGGCCAGGCGTGGAGTTTCTGTGTTCATCCCAGCCTGGGACTGAGTAATGTGACTATTCACTTATCAGGAGGTGAGCAGCAGGGAGAGGTGTTGAACCGACAAAAGGAAAAAAGCCCCGATAGACATTCCAAATGATAACTTGATTTTTGGCAATGTGCTTATGTCACAAAGCTAAATATTCGTCTCACTCTCAAATGTCCCATGCCACTTATAATCTAAATCTACAATTGATGTCCCAATTATTATGTTTTTGTTCACAACAACAATCAAAATTACTTGAGGTCTTCTCTTAATTATTTTATTTTATTTTTTAGTTGTTCAACCTCAATACAGTTTAACATTTTTGGTGGCTATTGGGATTGGCTCACTCAATGTCTCTTCCAAACTCTTTTCAGAACTTCTCACACTACAGCAGAGATTGGAAAGCAAATACTTTATTTCCCAGACTCCTTGCTCCTAGGTCCTGAATGTGCTTTAGGCTCTGCCAAACAGAGGCACTGGAGGGAGACTTGAATTTGGAATTGCGTTCCATGAGGAGAGAGGCAGCTCTTGAGGTATCCATTTTGCAGGGACAGATTGTAGTATACATAATGGGTACTGGAGCCAGCAATTGTAGCAACAGCTGCCCAGTTTAGCAGATGGTTCCTGAATCATGGCAAGAGAAGCAACTTCATTAGTGGCCAAGTTCTGCTTTGAGGCTTTGGGATTTGTTTCTGAAAGTTCCATCTAGAGTGTTTTTTAAGCCTACACAATGATTATGGAAGTCATGTAATAGCCTGCAATAAATCCTTTTCTGATTAAATAGCTTGATAAATTCTGCTGTCTGCAATTGAACCCTGACTGATACAACACAGAGATTAGTCAAAATGGCACTGGTTTTTTTGATTGTGTTATTTTTCTTTTCTTTCTTTGTCATTGCATGGATACAAAACACAAATTGTGATGAGATTATTTGTTGCTTTAACAAGTGGGTAAATTAGGAGGTGATCACATTTCCTAACTGATACATGGTTAGTTAGACTCACAGGGAACACCTGCTGTGGTTCAACATGCCAGATCTGGAAGTCTTCCATTGGCCCCTGCAGATCCAATACCCACCCTTTGCTAGCCTGCTCCATGCCCTGGGATTTCCCAGCAAGTCTTTCTGTGTTTTCAGGCTTTGTCAATGGGGAGACCCAATTTATGTTGGTTATCTGTCTCTCCATTCCCACATTAGTTGAACATTCACTTTCTTTCTAAAGGGTCCAAGTTGTTGTAATCCTACTATCTGCGGGCCATCTTTCTTTATAGACTTTGTACTCTCTAAACAGTTAACATTTATTAATTCCTTATTGTACAGTTTCTATTTTTCCAGCTGAGGACTTACAGTTCAAAAGTCACAAACAGAATGGCCATTCTGGTGCTTTCCCTGCAGTAAGTACCCATATTTTAATCTACAAGTGTGTAATTCGCAAGCTCTTAATTGGTTAAGAAAGAGAATGTAAAGGAATGAGATAGATGTTAGCAACCACAGATGACTCCAGACTGTCCTCTTTTATCTGCATCATCTTTAATAGTTCTTCTAGGATTCATAATTGATAATGATACTGCCGAGTTCTGACTTCTGTTCCTTCGAGGTTCACTAATTCTCCTACTTTTTCTGGCTAATGAGGAAAATCCACTTTGTCCTAGATGTAGCTGTGACAAAGCAAAGATTTTTCCCCCAAAGTAAGCTAATATTCGCCCTGAAGCTTATGCTGTACTTCAGTCTATTCTACCATCTATCAACATAGCTACCCATCCATCCTTCCATCCATTCATCCATCCATCTATCCATCCATAGATAGATGTGCCTATCTACCTCTAAAGACTTAGAGTATCAGAATTTCCCAGAGTGTGATTCAGAAATCTTTTTTAAACATGTATCTTAAGTTTCTCTGCTGCATTTCTTAGCTTCCATTTACTCACTAGATCTATTAATAAGGTACTTTTTGCCAAAAAAAGGACAGAAAAAAAATGATCAAAACACCCCAATAGTTTGTGTGTTTTATCTAGCAGTGCATTTACAAAAGATTAAATGAGTAATATACATTTTTACTTTACTTTGAGGTTTCTATCTTCATCTTTTAAAATGGGAATTGTCATACTGCTAAACTCACACAGAGTCTATAAAAGTTTAGCAGTCTACCACCAGGACTGGAAAACCAAGGAAAGAACCAAATCTAACACAATGCCACAGACACAGACACCCCTAGAATTCTCAATAATTTAACCTGAATTTAATTCTATCATCTTTGGTGGATCTAGCACTCAGTCTTGGTCTCTTTCCTTCCTCTTAGTCCTGCTGAGTTGGGTGTTGGGTAATGGAAATAAGCCAAAGACTCTCAAAGTTCTGCCAAGGTGGATTTGGGTTGGCCCTGCTACCTCAGCTGGTTAGTGCTTTGATTCTCTCTAGAATCTCTGGTGTGAGACCCAAAAAATTCAACTAGATCTTTAGTGCTTCTTTGCAGTTGCTCAGACCCTCTCAGATCTTGCTAAGAACCCCCAGCCATAAGGACTTCCTCTTCCTTTGCTTCTCTCTTGAAAGTATCCCTGACTTTAGAATTCTGTTGGGCTTATCATATCTTCTCTAGTGTGTAACGGTTCTTTCTACCTTTAATCATCTGCTTCATCAATACCCAAATCCAGTTATTGGGCCCTGGTCTCCTTATTTGGTCATGATATCAGTTGCCATCTTTCTCCTGAGT
The DNA here is from genome assembly GCA_027257055.1 of Cephalopachus bancanus. NCBI lineage: Eukaryota > Metazoa > Chordata > Mammalia > Primates > Tarsiidae > Cephalopachus > Cephalopachus bancanus. The sequence goes on along the minus strand of JAPVLO010000024.1, from coordinate 4,648,074 downwards.
GCGGTATCAGATCTTCTGGTGACCAGACACTGACTCATTTTCCATCAGTGAAAATTTCAGCCATCATTATTTTCTCATTAGTATCTCCTCATTTGGAAGAGATTCTCATTTTCAGCTCAAGGAAGAACCAAACTTTTGTAGTCTCTAGAGGCTCGCTCCTTCTTTAGTTTCTTCCCAATTATTTATCTACTTGTAATTTTCCTTCTCTGCCTCAAGGACATAAGACTATCCAAATCCTGTCATTATAATAACAGAAATACCTTCAATGTGCAGTAAACTTCATATGGCAATCAGAATCTAGGGTGCCACCATGATCCTTGCCTTCCGATATTTTGACTCTTGCAGAATTTCCTCTTTGAGTATAGGAGGAACCTGTAGCTTGCTTTTAACCAATAAAATAGGGCAAGGAATTGGCATTTCCAGACAACAGCCAGCAAAACACTAAGGGTCTCAATCCAACAATCAATGAGGTATTAAATAATGAAACAATTACATGAGCTTGTTATTATTGATATACAATAATAGATAACTAACACAATCAACAATAAGACATAATTTTCTGCCAGGGCAGAGAATAGGCCATTTTCTCACACAAGGTAGTAAAAAATGATGAAGAAATTGTCCTGAAAAAACACCATGCCTTTTGGATTCACTTTAAAAAGCTTTAAAACAAGAACATATATTTGAAGTGATTTAGCTCTTTTTGGTTTTATCTGTAATAATATCCTTTAGGATTTTTTTTTTTTAGTTGACTGTAGCAGAAGCCTGGTTATGGTTTCTTAAATATAGAAGATGTTTGTTTTCCTCACAAATGAAGATATCTATAGGTGGGCAGTCCAGGGCTTGTGTGACAGTGCCAAGATGTCACTGGGGACAAGGCTCTTTCCATCTGCCTATCCTAGCGTCCCTAGTGAGTGGATTTTGCCTTCATGTTTATTAGATGCCTACAGCATCTCCAAATTATCTGTGTTACAGGAAGAAATAGAGAAAAAAGGACAAAGGTAGATTCCAGATGATTCTTTACTTTTTTAAAAAGGCTTTTCTGGATGTTCCTACCAAGCAACTTCTACTTATATCTGAATGAGCAGAAGACAATCATATGGTCACCTGCAATTGAGTGCATGAGGGAGGATGTGTATTTTATCTAGGTATTTTACTGAGGTATACACACAAAAAAATCAAGATCAGTTAGTAAGGAAGAAAGAATGAATGGCTATCGGGTAGGCTGCTGACAGTGCCTGCCATCAGTTATCTAGCTAAATGGAAATCTCATTTAACTTAAATGGAAGAACAAAACTTACAGAATAACCCTTGAAACCAAGTAAGACCAGATGAGTGATGAAAATGTGCTTTTAGCGTAGAGGTCATTTAATTCAGATATTTCCACAAACCTACCTATAAGACTACTCTTAAATTTTATTAAAGGCTTATATTATATTACTCCTTTTAATTCTTCTGCCTAAACTGTTTGCCTTCTCTGCAGCTTGATAGGTAGTATTTCTTTGTTTCATAGGCCCTCTAAACACATGATTTGTTCATACTTTGGACATCTTTGTAAGTAAAAGCAAGAGTTCCTCCTATGGTCCAGATAGCTTCTTAGGGACAGGAAGGTCAGCATTCCCGACCACCACGGTAGTCAGGAAGTTCTTGTAGACTCCTAGGAATAAGAGATCACCACTTCCTCTCACCTCCCTTCCACTTAGTTCAAATGCATAGATTTATTTTTTTTATTTTTATTTTTTGAGTTGGAGTCGCACTCTGTCGCCCAGACTGGAGTGCAGTGGCCACTCCTGGCCACCGCAGCCTCGACCTGCTGGGCTCCGGCGATCCTTCTGTCTCAGCCTTCCAAGTAGCTGGAACTACAGGCGTGCACTACCACGCCCGGCTGATTTTTTGATTTATTGTAGAGATGAGGTTTCGCCTGCCCAGGCGGGTCTCGAACCCACGGGCTCAGGCAATCCACTAACCTCAGCCTCCCAAAGGTGCAGGATTACAGGCTGAGCCACCAAGTCCAGCAAATGCATAGATTTAAATGAGATAAACCTCTTAGGGAGGGTTGGGAAGGGAAGAAAGAAAACAAGGGTTGGCATAGAATACCAGTGTTGTTTGAGATCATTTGAGCCATCTCTTCCATAATTGAAATCTAATTTTCCATAATTGCAAGACTTTACTTAAGCTAACCTCTGTCAACTTGACAGTGTCTTGTGCTGACCATGTACAGAGGAACATGTGAGGTCTGACAATTAAGTTCACTAACTCATCCTAGAAAAAAGTACTACACACCTCATTGCTGAATATCACTGTGGTCACCTTTGAAGTACTCCCCTTGGGTAGCTATGCACTGATGCCAGTGCCTAGTCCACCCATCAAAGCAATTTTGGAACTCTACTTCTGAAATGGCTGTCAGAGCTGTTGTTGTACTACCCTTGGTGTCCTGAATGTCCTCAAAATGCCTTTCTTTCAATACTTCCTTTATCTTCCAGTAAAGGAAAAAGTCACTGGGGGCCAGATCAGGTGAATAGGGAGGGTGTTCCAATACAGTTATTTGTTTATTGGCTAAAAACTCCCTCACAGACAGTGCTATGTGAGCTGGGGCATTGTTGTGATGCAGGATGTTGAGACCATTTTTGCACACACCTTTCTCATGCCAACATTTTCGGTTAAGATTTTCCTGGTGTCTATTGATATTTATTTTGTCTGCTATGCTTCTCACTGTCAGTTGACGATTTTGACACATAATTTGATGACAATTTGCAGTATTTTCATCAGTTCTGCTCACGATTGGCTGTCCTGACCTCTCTTCATCAGTGACACTTTCTCCTCCCTCAGAATAATGTTGAATCTATTTGTACACTGCCGTTTTCTTCATGGCCTTATCCCCATAAACTTGAGCTGACATGTCCTTGATTTCACTTCCACTGTTGCTAAGTTTAACAAGACATTTAATGTTTGTTCATTGCTCTAATTCAAGTGCTGACATTCTCACAACAGCACATAAAAACATGCAACAATAATGAACACCACTCAGCAAGACACCACCACACAGTGACATGAACATAGCTGTGAGACACTGACATCCCAAGACTATGACAGCTTAACAAGTTGTTTGTACAGTGCTGCCAACATAAGCACACAGTGTCAACTTCACGAACTTAATTGTCACACCTTGTGAAAAATAGCTTCTCTATTTTGGCCCCAACTGTATAGACCTTACAGAATCTCATCTAGAAGGGTATTTGTTCCTCTTCTCCTCTCCTTTATATCGTAGCTCCTTTAATTTCAGTACAATAAAAGTCACTTTCTAAAAACTAAGTTTAAAAAAATTTATTTTTACCATGTTCTGCCATTGCAACATATACTCATTATCACAGAGGTAAAAGAACTATTTAGTAGCATGACATTATGGTTCTTCAGAAAAAACAATAAACAAGCCTATCTTTTCATTCTGTTAATACTAGTTTAATTACTATTTTAATACTATTTTCATTATTTTTTAAGGCATATTCAAAGAACATCCTCACTCCTGGCTGGATAATTTGTTCTTTCTTTGTGCTATTGCTGTGGCAAAGGAAGCTGTAAACCAGATAAAGCCTGGACCAAGATTTGCTTTAATGTGTTCAAATTGGTAATGTCTAGTAAATGCCAACATTTCAAATGACTTCACATAGCAGGTATAGATATGGATTTTTTAAGAAATTGACATGATTCATCTAGATACATTTGTGAGTTTTCTTTGAAAGCATAGAGCCTTACTGACTGTGATATTTTGCATTTTTAATAGAATTTATTGCTTTCCCTTGTGTGTCATGGATAACGCATATAAATGAATTGTGATTTTTCCGGTAGTTAAATGGGCGACAAACATAAACACTCAAATCTGAAAAGAAAAAATGAAAAGCAAAAGCATCTAATCAACATATGTTCGGTGTATGTGTTCAGTCTCATTAGCGATGAAAGAAATACAAATTAAGAAACATGTGTTATGGGAAGTTCCCTCCTTGTTGAAATGAGTATAGGGAAAAGGCCACAGGAATGCAGAACACTGAATCGAGAACAGAGGGCTGGGCCTTGTCGCACAGTAGGAGGGATGAAGAGGAGTAGGTTCCCTGGCCTCTGTTAGGCTACAAGAACTGGAGACTTGCTCAGGTTTTAGGTGGTGGTAGTTTACGAAATAAATGCCTGAGGAGGCAGGGAAACGTGGGAAAAATGTAAGCAGGCCTTGTGGTACCAAGAATGTTCTTCAGGACCCACACACAATAACTAGTTGTCCCTACAGATGTTGGCATTCACTGTCCCTCCCATAGTGTACTGTCAGATGGTGACATAGGCCTTTTTCTGATGTCTGATCCCAACTGGTTAAATATTAAAGGAATTCATTGGTCCTCTTGACCGGAAAGTCCCAGGGCAGAACTTATTCTGAACAGCTGGATTTGAGGGCTTCAGCAGGCTTATTCTCTTTGTCAGCTTTACTTTGCTTTGACTTGGCTTCACTGTAAAGTAGCCTCTCACCATGTGGTAGTCCCCGGGAGGTCATGTAACATTGCAAATCCTGTTTCCTTATTCTAGAAAAATGGAGTTATAAGTCACCTACACAAATAAACTGTGAGGATCCAGAAAGATAGAGTTTATATAGATGTTTTCAAACTGCAAAATTACAGAGGAAAGTATTTGCTATGAGCTCAGTGTCCTGCTTGGGAGCTGTCTTTCTTTTAACTTGGTATTGAAACCTTCTTCCCTATTTCTGATTATTAATAAGATGGTATAGGTATTGCTGAATAGGCCTGCCCCGCAATTTGGCACATAGGAGGGAAAAAGGCCAAGAATTTCAAGAATAAGGGAACTTATCTTTTTTTAAATAGCATTTTAAAATTTGAGTTATGAGGTTATTATTATTATTATTATTTTTGAGTTGGAGTCTCACTCTGTCACCTAGACTGGAGTGCCGTGGCACGCTCCCGGCCACCGCAGCTTCAACCTGCTGGGCTCCGGAGATCCTTCCACCTCAGCCTTCCAAGTAGCTGGAACTACAGGCGAGCGCTACCATGCCCGGCTAATTTTTTGATTTATTGTAGAGATGAGGTCTCGCCAAGTTGCCCAGGCGGGTCTCAACCCACGGGTTCAGGCAATTCACTCACCTCGGCCTCCCAAAGCATGGGATTACAGGCTTACCCACCGAGCCCAGCAATATAAGGTTACTTTTAAAATTAGCATTTTAAAATTTGAATTATAGAAGTGTCTCATGGATGTGTGTGTGTGTGTGTGTGTGTGTGTGTGTGTGTGTGTGTGTGTGTCAGCAGTGGGCAAGGCAGAATGGGTGGAGCTCCCCTAACTTGTTTTGTTTTACTTTGTTTTGTATTAGAGACACGGTCTTCCTCTGTTGCCTAGGCTGGAATGCAGTGGCTCATTCATAGCTTATTGCAGTCTCAAATTCCTAGGTTCATGTGATCCTCCTGCCTCAGCCTCCTGAATAGCTGGAACTACAGGCACATGCCACCACACCTGGCTAATTTTTTGAATAGATGGGGGGGGTCTTGCTATCTTGCCCAGGCTGGTCTTGAACTCCTGACCTTAAGCTATCCTTCTGCTTTGACTTCTCAAAATACTGGAATTACAGACAGGTGCCACCATGCCCAACAAGCTGCCCTGTTTAATCAGAACAGCCCTGCTTTTGTCTGCTTTCAACATTGTGATTATGGATAAGATTTTACATCAAAAAGGAGAGTAGTAATATGATTAAAATAGCAGGAACTTTGGCAGAAAAACAAATGAAATGAGTAAAATACTGACATTAATTGACTGAAAGCTAATGAAGGCAGAAGTGAATCAATCAATTAGGGCAAAATTGAGTACCACTTGATAATATCTGGAAGTCAATATTTTTGTAAAAAAGACAATCAGTGTTAGCCCAAAGTGGTACATACTTCAAAGGCTTGAACTTTCTAAGTTGGTAGTGCACTGTTTTGATCTCACACAGTTTACGAACAAACTTCTTAAAGTCCTAACTTAAAGGTCTGCATCCCCTGAAGCCCTGCTGGAGCTTTGAAACTAGAAGGAAACACCACCAAATCCTTTGGCTTACGGCTGCTCGTAGTGCACATGAACCTGTAGAGGAAATCATGGTCAGGTGACTAAGGTTGAAGTCTGAGCCTGGGTGAACTTGTGGCAAGGATGGAGAGTCAGCCCTCTCCTTGCCCTTTCTGCTCCTTGACCTCTCAGTTCCTTTCTGCCCAGGTATATGCAGGGCATTGCCCTGTTCCTGCCCTCTCAGCGGTCTTCTGTATCAGCCCGTCTCTTGGGTGCATTTGCTCCTGCCATCCTAACCTTCAAAATATATAGATACATTTTAAAACTTTACACGAGAGGAAAGGGGAACCACTACATCCAAAATTATAAATATAAAAGCAAAGAAATGCTTGCATTTACTGGACAAGAAGTTCTTATCTCAAGTAAACTGGGAGCACTCAGCGATGCCTGGAGGTCTTGGAGGTCAAATCCTGAAAATGTGAAACTTACCAGATCTCAAAAGCCCTGTTTCTCATTTTTAAAATTTTTTTATTTTTTATGTATTTATATTTTTGAGTCAGATCTCACTGTGTTGCACAGGCTGGGGTGAAGTGGCACACTCATGACTACTGCAGCCTTGACCTGCTGGGCTCAGGTAATCCTTCCACCTCAGCCTTTCAAGTAGCTGGAACTACAAGTATGTGCCACTATGCTTGGCTAATTTTTTTTTATTTATCGTAGAGATGAGGTTTCACCAAGTTGTCCAGGCTGGTTTCGAACCCCTGGGTCCAGGCAATCCTTTTGCCTCCACCTCCCAAAGTGCTGGGATTAGAAGCAAGAGTAACCGCACCTAGCTGTTTCTTGTTTAATTGTAGTGAAAAGACTTTCCTGGATTCCATGCTGGTTTAGTCTGAGAACAGGTTGTTAATTTGTATGTTACAAAATGTCCTTGACTGGAGACAACAGGCAAAATGAAATATTTTAATTTTCAAAAGGAGGCATAAGCTTGAACAAAAAAGTTAGGAAATATTGTTCCAGTGACTTGGAACTCCAAGTTTTCAAAGGGAAGGAGTTTAGTAAGAAAGTGGGAGGAGACAATTGGAGAACAGTATGAAAGGTGTCCTGCTTACCAACCATGGTCTCCTCACCAACTTCCAGCATCTGGAGAGTTTGAATGTTTATGTTTTCTTGGCCTGTTACCTCATTTACCCTCAACAGTTTAAAGATGGGTTTATTGGACATTTCGTTCAGTCTTAATGTTCTAAGAGGAGCGAATAAGTGGTCATTTACTTTTCAAAATCAAGGGCACATTTACATGTGGGAAGCAGCCAGTCCTTGGGGTACAGCGCCCATTGGCAGTAATAGGAAAAGTCCTGGGGCCACCTATAATCCTTGGGGTACAGTGTCTGTCCGTAGTGGTAGGAATGTTCCAGAGCCATCTATAATCCTTGGGGGTACAGTGCCCCTTGGTAGTGGCAGGGACACCCATAATCCTTGGGGTATAGTGTCTTTCCATAGTGGTAGGAATGTTCCAGGGTTCTATAATCCTCGGGGTATAGTGTCCCTTGGCAGGGGTACGAAAGTTATGGCGCCATTTATACTCCGCCCTCCTCATCTGCAGCATCTCCTCCTGGAGTCATCCTCTACTGAACCCCCAGAAGACTCAGCATGTGCCCCAACAAAGTCCTTCTGGGTTCCTCTTTCTTTTGGAGACGGGCCAAGAGCTCTCAGCCCATTTGCAGAGGCGAGATGATGGACACCAATAGAGTCCAATGGGCGTGGAGCCCGTCCCGGCTTGGTGGACCTGGCTCCCGCGCCGGCCTTGTCCCCTGCTGGAGTACCCGGCCTGTCCTGCACGCCCCCAAGGCCTTGCAACGCCGATGGCTCAGCAATAACATAAACACCTCAAAGACACACACAGAGAAGGATGCGCATTCAGAAAGGGGGTTCCTCCGCCCGGTGCCCTGCGTTGCGACCCCGCAGCTTCAGGGGCTTGCAGCGCTCCTTCGCGAGTTCCTGGGTGGGAGCGCCGGCCTCCCACGCTCGGCCTCTCTCCCGGGGCTCCCCTTCCCCGGCTCCCCCTCGGGCCTCCCCGCGCCCTCCGCCAGGTCTCGGGCCCAGGCTCAAGCGCCCCTCCGCGCAGCCCGCGGCTCCCCGGGCTTCACTTTCACTTTCGGTCCCGGGCGGCCTAGCAGGCGGCGCGAGCGAGAGCCGGCGGTCCCGGACCCAGGTACGGCGCCGGGCCCGACCCGCGTGGTGGGCTGCGAGGCCCAAGGAGAGCGCGGCCCGGCCCTTCCCACCGCTGGCTGGGGAGCCCGAGGGCCTGAGCGAGAAGGAGGGGACCGGACAAAGAAGGGTGGCCGGACGCGGCAGGTCGGGGGAGGGTGGCGGGGAGCAAAGCGGAGAAGGAGGGAGACGGGGAGAGGACGGGGGAGAGAGGGATGGGGCGCGGGGAGGGACGAAAGGGGTGGAGATGGAGCGTGGGCAGGGGAGAGGGTGGCGGGGCGCAAGGCGGGCGGGGCAGGAGAGTGGGACGGCGAGCGGGCCGGGGTGACAGGGACGGGGCTAGAGGCAAGGGAGGAGGGGAACGGAGAGTGCGCGGGGCTGGGGAGTCCCTGGGCTTGGCGCGAATTCGTACTCGCCCACGCCGCCCACCCCCGCGTGGGGCCAAAGGAAGGTGCCGGGAACACGGCAGGAAGTAGGTCAAGGAGGGCACCTTGCCGGTAGTTGCTGGAGAAATGAGCTTCGGGTTAGCGACTGCGGTGGGGTGGGGTGTTATGGGATCTGCGGGCCACAGGTGTCCTCTAGGTCACTTCCCTCCCCGCTTCACCTATGCTTGTTGCCAGTAAGTCTCTCCCTCTTCATTTCTCTTTGGCTCTAGCCGAATTTATTCAGATAAAACTCTCCTGGTAAAGCAAATTAAGTTTCCCATATGAATGCCTCACTGGCCATGTGGACCTGCAAGTTGATTTCCTGAGAGAAGGGCAAGAGCAGACCCTTCTCCTGCCTTTGACGGAGTTCTTGTGTAGCCTAGGTACAGAAGTAAATAATCTGTTTTCTAATAAATGCCCACAGTATTTGCTGGCAGCTCAGGGCATGCTCAACAATTAAAAAACAAAACAAACAAAAATACCCAAAACTTTTAAAAATTGGGCAGAGTTGTCTCTTCCCTCTGAGAATTTGAGATTACAGTATATTGATGAGATTTGGAATTCTACTGATGACTATCACATTTTCAGGTGGGGCCTGAAGAGAAAAATTCTAGTATGTAAAGAATTGTTGTTCATATTAATTCAATATTTATATTATTTATTAGCTGTGCCAAGCTATTGTCAGTGTGTGTTAATTTCATCATTCAGAAGATTTTGGAAGAATGTCTGTTATCTCCTTGATCTATTTCATATTTCATAGCGTCCCAGTAAAGAGAAGGGTGAAATAACCCAATCAGTTACCCCTGACTTCTTTGGTGAGTGAGAAAGTCAGAATCACCAAAGACAGCCTAAATAAGTCTTCTAAAATATCTTGAACTTTTCCTGGCGGTGAAGTAAAGTTGGGTGACATAGCCAGGTGCATTTTCATCTGCAACATTGATTTAGAAAGATGCATTAGTTTTATCAGAGGCCAAAGGAAAATAAAGTTTTTAAAACTTTAAAGGGATATGATAAAGGGATATGATAAACAGGGAATTCTTTTAACCTTATCTCCATTTTCTAATTTTGTGTATTCAACTTCCTGCTTGATATTTCCCCTTGACTAGCTCACAGGTGTCATAAACATTAGATTATATTTCATATGTTTTAAACATATTTTTTTATCAAGTCAAGTTTCGATGGGCAGCAGAGTTTTAAACATATTTTAAACCTGTTCCACCTCTGGTCTCTCCATCTCAATAAAGGGCATCTATGACAACCCAGATGTTCACTCTAGAAACTTGGCAGCCATCCTGGTACTATCCTCTCTCTCACCCCCCACCTCCAATCCACCCTAGATATAAATGGCGAATCCATCCTTCCACAGGGGCTTGTCTCTCTCTCCCCACACCACCCCAGCACCCCAGCACTAGCTCACTTTGTCTAGTCTATTTTCTAACTGGCTTCTTGGCTTTCACTCATGCTGCTCTCCAGTATTCCACTACACACAGCAACTGGGTTGATTTTCTTAAAATGTGGACTGGATCCAAAGACCTCCTAGCTCAAAACACTTCAGTGGCTTTTCATTGCACTTAGGATTTCATCCAAAACCCTCAACATACCTATAAGGCTGTATGGTGGTCTGGCCCTTACCTACCTCTCCAGTTGCATCTTTCCCTTGAACTTGAACTTATGCCTCAAGTTCACTGTCCTTCCTAACCAGTGCTCTCCATTGCCTCTGAACATGTACGATGCTGTTTCCCCTCTCTGGACACTCTCCCTGTCCCTCTTCTTAATTAACTTGTGTTTGTCCTTTAAGTCTCAACTAAAATATCTTTAGAGAGTGCCCAAATATAAATCAGTCTGCTGTTATTCTCTTTTAGTATATGTGGATATGTTTTCCTTCATAGCCCTAATCACAGTTGGTAACTATATATATTTGTGTAAACTTATTAAACATCCCTGCCTCTAACTGTAAGCTTTTTGAGGTCAGGGACCTGGGCCCTCTTGGATTACTAGTACCCAGCGAAAGCCTTATCACATCATAGGCTCTCAACAAATATATGTGGAATAAAGCATTGAAAATATTTTAACTCGCTTTATAACAATCCTGTGAGATACGTATTATTATCTCATTTCATAAAAAAAGAAAATAAAGCTGGGATTAAATAAATGTGCAAAGTAGGAGCAAGAGCAAGGACTCAAAAAGTCAGGTTTTCTTTTCCGTCACCCTAATATATATGGTATAATATGTCTTGAATTTTGTATATATGTGTGTGTATATATATATATGTATGTGTGTATGTATGTTTATACAAAGTTATATTTGTAGAAAGAGTATCAGTGACTATTGCTTGGTGTTTTTAACACTGTGTACATTTGAGTCTTGGTGAGATGCCAAGGAAGCATGAGTAGAGTATCACATAGGTATCAGAAAGTAAAAGAGGAAAGGTTTAGAGGTGAAGCAGAAAGAGCAGGGAGTTTTTAATCACATAGATTCAGACTGCATTCCAACTAGCTGTGTGAATCTGGTGAAGTTACATGAATGTTTCTTTGCTTCAGTTTCCCCTTCTTGAGATGGGAATAATAGGCTATTAAAGAGGGAGAACTTGTGCCAAGTGCCTGGCATTTTGGAGGGGCTTAGTGGATGTGTGTTCTTTTCCCTCCTTGGCTCTCTGTTTCTTTTTTTTTTTTTTTTTTTTTTTGAGTTGGAGTCTCACTCTGTCGCCCAGACTGGAGTGCAGTGGCCGCTCCCGGCCACCGTGGCCTCGACCTGCTGGGCTCCGGCAATCCTTCCGCCTCAGCCTTCCGAGTAGCCAGAATTACAGGCATGTGCTACCATGCCCGGCTGATTTTTTTTATTTATTGTAGAGATGAGGTCTCGCTGCCCAGGCAGGTCTCGAGCCCACGGGCTCAGGCAATCCACTCACCTCAGTCTCCCAAAGGCACGGGATTACAGGCTGGTGGCTTCTGTTTCTTTAAGAGTTAGTGGAGTTTAACTTCAAAACGAACTACACTTTTCTTGGGAAGGGGCTGCTTACATTGAATAGACTACTGTTTGTGAGAGCCTTTTTTTTTTTTTTTAAACTGCATCCTGTTTAGAAAATTGTTAATAAAACCTGACTCTTGGAGAACAGCCAGAACCATGAAATGCTGTGTTTTAGATCGGAACACTTGCTGTTAGAAACAAAGCCAGACAAGAGCCAATGTTTTAGGGCAAAGGTAAACACTGGAATATGATCACAGAATCTTGTATGTCACCTGTGGTTGGAAATGAACATGATAATTTTATCAGGGAAATCCCTAATTCATTACACAGAGTTTTTATCTAGCCCTTCAAATCTGTAAGATATAGTTCTAGATGCTATGGAAAATACAGAGATAACTAGACTACTGTTTCCAAGGAATGCATAATGTAGTAGAGAAGGTATTACAAATGTATTATGTGGCAGGTTGTTGCGATCCCACAAGAGTCACAAAGAAAGTGCTGCAAATATCAAAGGAGGAAGTCACTTGTGCCTGGAATATACAAGGAGGGGCTCCCAGGGATGCCTCATTTGAGTTGGTCCTTGAAAGGTGGGAGAAAGTTATTGAAGTGGAAGGAATCGTTGAGCAGAGGTGGATAGAGAAGAGTACAGGGCATGTTCTGAGGATAACCAAAACCCATTGTGGATCCTAAGATACATATGGGAGTTTGTGTTTTGAGATAAGACTGGAGTCTCACTTTTCTAGACTGCAGGACACTGAGGGTCTTGGTTGCCTAAGAAGTCTAAGGTATAGAGAAGACTTCGTAGAACTGTTTTAGAGAAATTGCTCTGTCTGATGACTTAGAGGAGACTGCATCTTTCAGTCTTGAGCATTCACTGATATGTTCATGATATACCAGATGAATAAGACATAATCCCTGCTTCGAGGAGTTTATAATTTAGTAAAGAGAAGCAGACACATAAAAAATTAAGTTAACCAAAGTGTTACAGATTCTAAGAATTCTGCCCAGTACTCAATAGAAAACAAAATTTAGTGGACTTTCACAGTTGTTACTGATTGCAAACTTCTTTCTACTCATTAAATCAAGATTACAGGGTAGATAATTTTCCTCTTGGGGGAGACCCATTGACTACAGGTGGATATGTCCTGACATCTATGCTGTCTAAACCACATGTCCCATTTGGGTTTCTGGCATTGCCTCCTGCTAGTGACATAGCCATGTTCTCTTTGGCCCCCTCCCGGGTTCAACCCTGTAAAGCCTCTGGTGTGAGGTCCCACCACCAAACTCTGCAGCAGCCTGGGGCTTTTCTGTCAGTTCAGAACCAGTTGGAATTTCTAGATCTCCTCTTGGGCTGTTGGAGAACCCTCGGGGACATTCAGAGTCTTTGCATGCTTAATTAAACCTGCCACCTTCACGGAGCCCTCTGGGTACCATCCTCAGACAGAAGCTGCATCCATGGAGTTGCTGCTGTCAGAAATTTTAGATGGAAGCAGGACACAAGTTCCCTTTCTTCTCTAGTCCCCCAACTTCAAGGGAAATCCACCTTCTGCCCCTCCCCTGGGATTCTGCCTGAGAAGGAAGGGGCAGGAACTGTTTACTATATTGGTATTTAAGCTTTACTGTTCTTCTTGAAGTTGCTCTATAACTCTGTGACTGGCAGCCTCCTTTGGTTGGTTCCTAGACAAAATGAGAAGCCAAAAACCAAACCAAACAAACAAACAAAAAAACCTGTTCTCCCTGTTCACACCCACTTTCTGTCTCATCTGGGTGGTGCCTTTTGAACTGGTATTATGAGGTCTCCAAGACTCACTGTCTGCAGTATAGGTATTCTTTTTGTTTAGCCTCCAGATTCCCTCCACAGGAGAGCATGAGACAGATCCCTGGAACTGTGTGTTTGGAAAGGGAGCAGGATGGAGAGTGAGGATTGGGAAGAACATATCAGTTGTCTTGAGTAGCATTCCATCACGTAAGTCTCAAGGGGTAAGGCCAAAGTTTGACAGAGATGATGCTGGAGCTTCTCAAACTTCTGGCCTTAAGCGATCCTCCCACCTCAACCTCCCAAAGTGCTGGGATTTCAAGCATGAGACACTGTACCTGGTTGTTGGAGCTTCTCACCCTGGTTTCTCAGCCAAATCTCTGCGAAGTTAAAAAAAACAATGCGCTCATCTCACCACCATAGACTCCAGTTTAACTGTTGTCAATAGGAAATGTTAAAAACTTCCTAGGTGATGTTAATATGTAGCCAGAGCTGAGAATTCTGACATCTTAGAGAGGAGGAATCCCATGCATCATGATTGCATCAAGGGATTCACATTGTGGGTTTACTGCTTTCCCCATCTGGTCCAAATGTCCAGGAACCAGAGGAATTTGAGGGAATCAGAGCCAGTTACCTGAGCTCATCTGGTAGGGACCTCTCCTGTCCTCTCTCATTAGATAGACATGTTTGTGTAAGGAAGGAAAGAACTATGCTTGATCCTTGATTGCCAATTCCCTCAAAATTCATATTGCTTTTGTGTCCCATGGCTTTTAAAATAAAGTGCAAGATATGGTCTGTGGCAGGACTCCCAGCATACTTTGAGCATAATCTTGGAATTAGTCCCCTCCTTGCCTTGTGAATCACCAATCTCCATCAGGGCCTTTGAGGTTTTCTTTCTATCCACATCAATTGCGTGAACAGCCTTGTCTTTCTCCCTTTGTGCCTTAGATCCTGCCTGGTTTGCACCACCTGCAATGCTGTTAATACTGTCTTTCAATTCCAAACCTGACTTGTCCTTCCAGGCCACAGCCAAATACTGCTCTTATGTGAAGTGTCCAAGAGGTTCCTGTAGCTAGAGTCACTCTCTTTCTTTACAAATATCATTTCACTCTTCCCAATCCTTTCTTTTATTATTACTCTTAAAATACTCCACACTTTCTATATTGTGTTTTATTATTTGTTCATGAATGTCTTCTGTCTTTCCAGATTTTGAAGTCCTCCTTGATGGTGGGGTCAGTGTCTCGTGTACTGTTATATTCCACACAGGGCTTAGCACACAGGCTGTGTGTAGCAGCATTCAACACATACTTGTAAGAGAGAATCCAGGAGATGGGGGATATTTTTGTCACAAATTACCAGGAAAAGTAAGCTCTTTTTTCTTTTCTTTTATTTTTTCCTGAGTTGGAGTCTCACTCTGTCAACCATGCTGGATGGCAATGGCATCATCACAGCTCATCACAGCCTTGACCTTCTGGGCTCAGGCTATCCTTCTGCCTCAGCCTCCCGAGTAGTTGGGACTGTAGGCAAATGCCACCAAACCCAGCTAACTTTTTTATCTGTGTGGAGTTGAGGTCTCACTATGCTGCCTAGGCTGGTCTTGCGAATTACTGATTTGCTCAAGCAATCATCTCACCTCAGCCTCCCAAAGTGCTAAGATCACAGGTGTGAGTCTTTAAGGTGTGATCACAGGTGTGTGACATCTCTAAGATGTCAAAATTAAACTCTTTAAGCCAGTCCTGGCTAAATAAATATTCAATTAACTTTTGGCATGACAATTTGACAAAGACACTGGTGTTATTAAAAGTTACTGTTATGAATACTTGCCTTTTTTCCCATCTTGCTAATAGGCATCTAAGTCTCCTGAATTCTCTACTTGTCAGGCTTGGTGGGAAGCAAGACCTGGTTCTCGTGGCAGAAGCTTGAAGTGCAGATTCTTGTTTTCTCCATTTTCCTGCCCAGTAGCATTGACACCTCACTTTAACTTAGACAGCAGGACTTTAAAGTGAGGACTCTGTAGCTGAAACAAGTATGCAAGGTTGCAGGGGCAGTGGAGAATTCATTCCAGTAGTGGCTGCAACAATGTCACCGTCTGATTTCCAGGGCAGCTTTCTCCAAGGTCCAGTGTGGATGGGGAAAGGGAACTTGATCAGATGTTTCTCTGATGTGGCTCTGGCTGTCCGTCTTTGCCTGTTTATGAGCTTAGTTTTCCAAACTTCTTGCAACTCTGTGACCCATTTAGTGAGCCACTCAGGATCTTCTAATGACTCCTTCTCTGCCTACATCAGCCAAGGCTCATTCTGTTGCTTTCAACCAAGAACCCTGAGTGATAGAGTTAATTAAAACGTTGAAAACCAAATGATGCTTTCTAGTAGGTGTCAATGGATGTTGCTAACCATAAACTTCTCTCTTCTGTGAGACCATAGGGAAGGTAATCTTACTTTTAGAAAAAGACCTAGAATTTTTTGAAGTTTTTATTTATTCTGTTAATGCTGTGTAGAGGTGGATGCAGACTGAAATTATGCTGTCTTGATAACATTTTAATGACTTTTATTTAATTATTTGGTTTTCTTCTATGCCACTAGGTAGTTTGAACAAGATGGTGTCTCCGTCTCTCCAATGGCCCCTTGGAACCATGTCATTTCTACTTCCCTCGCTGTTGAGTCTCTTAACTGTGTCCACTCCTTCGTGGTGTCAGAGCCATGAAGCTAGTGACGGGACACCCTTTCCTTGGAATAAAATGCGACTTCCTGAGCATGTCATCCCAGTTCACTATGATCTCATGATCCATGCAAATCTCACTACACTGACTTTCCAGGGAACCATGGAAGTAGAAATCACAGCCAGCCAGTCTACCAGTACCATCATTCTGCATAGTCACCACCTGCAGATATCGAAGGCCACCCTCAGGAAAGGAGCTGGAGAGAAGCCGACTGAAGAACCCCTGAGGGTCCTGGAACATCTCTCCCATGAGCAAATTGCACTTCTGGCTCCTGAGCCTCTCCTTGTCGGGTTTCCATACATCGTTGTTATCCACTACGCCGGCAATCTTTCGGAGAGTCTCCATGGCTTTTATAAAAGCACCTACAGAACCACGGAAGGGGAAGTGAGGTGAATTTTTCAAATTTCTTTAAGTTTCACGGGCTGCCCACACTAAATTTATTATTTCAGGTGAATTATCTTTGAAATTCTCTTGTGGTCAAACTTTTTCTTCAATTTTGCTTTTGTGTCTTCTTTATGATATTACAAATGGCTGTTTGTTTTTTGCCTTGCTTTTTTGATCTCATTTTCATTCTATTTTTAACCAATTTTCTTTCCTCCAACTTTATCCACATAAATCCATGTTTGTTTATTTAATTAGATTTCTGAGTCATAGTAAACATTTTTAATTCTCTTGGCCTACACATTAGTTTCCTAGGGCTGTTGCCAAAAAGAACCACAGACAGAGTGGCTGAAAACTGCAGAAATGTAGTCTCCCACAGGCCTGGAGGGTAGGAGTCTGAAATCAAGGTGGCAGCAGGCTTGTGCTCTCTCTAAGCCACTGAGTAGTGTCCTTCCTTGCCTCTTCCTAACATCTGGCAGTGGCTTTTGATCCTTGGCACTACTTGCTTTGCAGCTGCATCACTCCAGTCTCTGCTTCTGTGTCACATGGCCATTCTCCCTGTGCCCCAATTCCATCATCCTATAAAGAACACCAGTAATATCGGATTAGAGCCCAGCCTGATGGCCTCATCTTTACTTGATTACATCAGCGAAGACCCATCTGCAGAGGTCACATGCACAGATATTGGAGGTTAGGACTTCAGCAAATCTTTTGGGAAGTTGGTAATTCAATTCATTTACAGCCTGTTAAAGGGAATATTCTTCTCTCAATTAAAACTTCTTTAGGGATCCCAACCTGTTTTACTTTGGTTCTATTTTTAAGAAAGGGACTTATTTGGAGATTTAATGCAAAATTTTAAAATAAAAATGTATTTGTTAGTAGACTCTAATTTATTTTTTGAATTCCATACTATTGTATCAAGGTTAAAAAAAAAGTAAAATTTATCCCAGTAGAGCCCCTTAAATAACCACTATTTTATTTCTGGGGAACACCATCCCAGACTTCTTTATGAATATACATGTATTATGTAAATATATGTGTATATATTATGTAAATGACTGTTCTATTTTCTGTTTTATAAGGTAGTATTTTTAACTTAATATGTTGAGAAGATGTTTTTATAAATGACTATCACTATTTAACTTTATTAAAATATATGTTTGTGTACTAATTTGTTTAATCACTTGTGGATGGAAATTAAATCAAAAAGTTGCTTTCCAACTTTTTAGTATTAGCAACACTTTGATGACCGTCCTTGTAAATTATTTCTTTAAAATAAATGGAAGTAAAATTGGCAAGTTAAGAGTCTATAAACTCTTGATAACCCTTGTTATATTTTCTCATTCCTAATCAATACTTTATATTGGCAATCTTCTTAGAGCAAAAAAAGGCCAAAACATGGTATCTTTGTTTAATTCATGTAACTTTGATTAAGGAAATTGAGCAACTTTTGATGTTTGTTAATGATGTGGAGATGCTTCTTTTGTGAATTGCCTGCTTATGACATTCGCCTGAGATTGCCTTGGTTGCTGGGTAGTCGCTCACTCGTTTTTAAGAGCTTACTACCTGTTAAGGCTATTAACTCTTTCATAAATACTTTTCTATGAATTTTCCCAGTTTTTTAACTTGTCTTTTAACTTAGTTTATATAGCTTTTGTTATATATAATATTTTTTAAGTGAAATCCATCAATCTTACTGTAACTTTACGAATTAAAATGCAGACACCTATCTTAGAGTTCTTAGTGCATCATACTCAATTTTTATTTCACTTGCCAAATTTTAGGATACTTGCGTCAACACAGTTTGAACCCACTGCAGCTAGAATGGCCTTTCCCTGCTTTGATGAACCTGCCCTCAAAGCCACTTTCTCAATCAAGATTAGAAGGGAGCCAAGGCACATGGCCATCTCCAATATGCCACTGGTGAGTCTCAACTCCTACATATCTACTCACAGGAAAATCTACTGGTTCTCTGTGAATTGCATTATCCCAGTGATGGCTAACATTCAGGTAACCTGTTTTGTTTTACTGCCTCAGGGATACTTGGTAACATTTCTTTTTTTTGTTTGTTTGTTTTTTTTTTTTCGAGTTGGAGTCTCACTCTGTCGCCCAGACTGGAGTGCAGTGGCCGCTCCCGGCCACCGCAGCCTCGACCTGCTGGGCTCCGGTGATCCTTCCACCTCAGCCTTCCAAGTAGCCGGAATTACAGGCATGCGCTACCATGCCCGGCTGATTTTTTGATTTATTGTAGAGATGAGGTCTCACTGCCCAGGCGGGTCACGAACCCGCGGGCTCGCCCATGCTTTTGTTTCAAGTCACGATTATTTGTAGTCAAAGAAAACACTGCCCCTAGAAAATGCAAGGTTTCAGTATGCGTAACATTCCAGGCTATCAAGGTCGAGAGGAGAGAGATGGTGTAAGGAATTCAGGTATATTTATTTATTTATTTTGAGTTGGAGTCTCACTCTGTCACCCAGACTGGAGTGCAGTGACCACTCCCAGCCACTTTAGCCTTGATCTGCTGGGCTCCGGTGATCCTTCCTCCTCAGGCTTCCAAGTAGCTGGAACTACAGGTGCGTGCTACCATGCCCAGCTAATTTTTTTGATTTATTGTAGAGATGAGGTCTCGCTAAGTTGCCGAGGCGGGTCTCGAACCCACAGACTCAGGCAATTCACTCACCTCAGCCTGCCAAAGCATGGGATTACAGGCTGAGCAGGTGAGGTTTAAATGATAGTGCCCTTCACAAAGCACTTTCACCCATGTTTTCTCATATGATCTTTTAAGAAGATTTTAAAGAGAATGCTTTGTCGATAAGGCCACATTTCTAGTTTATAGTTATTTTCTACAATTTCCACATATTGTATACGAATATCAACTATACAATTTATAACTATATGTACAAAATTGGGCTGATAGAAGTAATCTTTTCAGAAAATGATGGGTGAAGGTGGGTAATGATAGATAGCCTAGTTCCCGAAGATAAACCATTATTGTCTATTTCAAAGCAGATGTGGGCAGTGTTCCCTATGATTTGTAAAAGTGTCTAAGAGAGGACCATGCCAAATGAATAAAACTATTCATTAAGTGCTATTATCCTTTGATTCAGGTAGCTTAGAGAAACGTCAGCTGGGCTGTCATTCCTCAGCTGGTGTGGACCAACTCCTGGAAGCGCATCCCTTGTTCAGAGAAGCTTGCCACAGATGACACTCAGGGTAAAATAAGCTTTGCCCAGAGCCCTGAAGGATGACCAGCATCCCTATGCTGACCAGGGAAGTGATATCTTAGCTTGGAGAGCCACTGAGAGTCACAGACCAACCTCTAGTATGGTACTTCTCAACCTTAAAACTCTGTGCCCACCTTTGAATACTGTAGGGATCCCTTCCTCAAACAAGATTCTGACACCACCTCCAACCCTGAGGGCTATCCTCTAGAAAAAAAACACTTTCTGCAAATCCCTATCAGCCAAGAACTTTTGTCCCCTTCCCCTCCTTGTATATGGAAAGACAATACAAAATTATGCTATGTAAATTTAAGACACAAGAATATGCTTTTTCAAAATATAGTCCCCACCCTCAATATAATGGTATTGTTCCCTGGGACAGGAGTGAGCTCTCTAATGGGGAAATCATAACTGTAGGAAAACAAAGGGACAGGGATGAGACGGAGACAGGAGGAGACTGAAGGACCAAACAAGATTGGTGGAGATCTTTGTAGGCTTGCAGAGGGAAGTCCTGCAGCCCTGGAGACTTCATGAAGATGCTGGAGTCTAAATCCATGGATATCCATGGATTTGTTGAAGATATGAAGATCTCTTATGCAATCTTTTTCCTTGGATAGAAAACTTCTCACTGGCAGAAATCTAATAGGAGTGACCTGGCCTCAGGTTGCAGATGTGGCACTGAGGACAACGAGGTCTGAAGGGATCTTTTTGGAAGCTGGAAAAACAAATAAATCTAATTGGAACATTGAAGCACTTGGGCAGTATGCAGAAGTTCATCACATTTAAATTTGAATTGGTTTCATCAGCTTACTTTCCTAACAATTAGTACAGATTCAGGAATGGAAAAAGATGGTTTGCAATCCTGTAGGAGGCTGACTAGTGGAGTTGGTTTGAATGACCGGATGGTGATTGGCAGGCACCATAGCTGATGACCGGGTGGTATTAAGAAGAGGGATGAGGGCATAGCAACAGGGGTGAGTGTGGGGTTATAGGAAAAGTGCCTGCTAATATGGTTTTTCAGGCTGGTGCTGGCTGGTTCTTTCTCCAGCATCTCACCTCCATGTTTCTTGTTGCAGAGATATTAGACTTTCTTCTCTGGGAGTGGACCTCTCAGTCTGTGCCTCCATCAACTTCACCCCACCTGCTACTCCCTGGTTGTATTTAAAAACTGATTCCTATGAAGCACATCTGAGTTTGGAAGAGGCTTTTCAGGATCAGACCCAAGTATAAGTCACTTTCAATTGTTTAGAAAAACAGAAGCTCTTTATGGGTAGTATATGGTTGTATATTTTACCAATGTAGAGTATGTACTAGACATTGCATTTCCAGATAGTTCTCCAGCCTGTAGGTATGGACAAGTAGACCACATCTTGGCAAAACCCACGAGCTCAGTTTTGTTTTGTCCCATCTGTGTTAACAATCCATATATAACAGATATGAGCCCATTTGCAGTCATCTAGATTATTTAAAAGTAATTGAGTATTGATAGCTGCACAACTTCATGAATATACTAAAAACCACTGAATGGTATACTTTAAAATGGAAATTTTTATGGTATGGGGATTATTTCTTAATAAAAAAAGAAATTGCATAGAATGGTTTGACCTTAATACCTACATTGCTATTAAATGTTGAAAAGATAACTTTTAAAGCAATTATAGAAATGTCATGTCATATACTTTCAATATTATGACTGGTAGTTAGAAAATTTCTCTTTATAACATGTGTTCAGTCTATTGGATTATTTGATAACTTGATAATTTGAGTTATTCTAATTTCAGGTGAAATCTGTGACTGTAGCTGAAGGACTCATAGAAGACCATTTTGATGTCACTGTGAAGATGAGCACCTACCTGGTGGCCTTCATTATTTCAGATTTTGAGTCTGTCAGCAAGATGACTAAGAGTGGAGTCAAGGTGAGCCTGTGATTATCACATTCAGTAACCGAGTTGTACTGATTTGCCTGGTTGACCTGGTTTTTAAACTGTAAGTCCTGCATCCTGAGAATCCCCTCAATCTTGGGTAAACCGGGCTGGTTGATCACTCTAGTGTCACAGATGCTCTTTTGTACAGCAAGGTTCTAATAGCAACAGCATTGAGAGAGTGTGGCCTGGTCTGACATGTGATTGTGGCTCCATCACTGACTGGCTCTCTAACCTTGGCCCTGCTCCCTCTGGAATGAAGTTTTTACTTCCTTGAAAGGTATAACTTGGGCTAGATCATGCAATGGTTTCTAAGGCTACTTCTGGTTATAGCTTTCTGCAGTTTGGAAGTGAATGTTACTCTCTGAGCAGAGGATTTCTGATTGTAAAGAAAGTAAGAAGCAACTGACTTGGAGTGATCAGAGGCTTTGGAAAGAGCACAGGGGTCAGGAAATACTAGAACACTAGAAATAATGTCTTATTTCAAGGAGCACTTGCTCCTTGTCTGGGAACCATAGCATGGTAGGTAATCTATACAACCATGTCTCAGAATGCAAACAGATTTTTCTGAGAGGGGGAAAGGATATTTTATTTGAAGATACTTCATATATTTGGGCTGGTTTTCACTGAGGTCTGCATAGATGGGAATTCTCTGCCGAATTGCCTTTTGTTCCTTGAGTACTGAGGCTTCTTATTCTTGTGGAGATATCTTTACTTACTTGAGGATTTGAAAATGATGCTTGAGACTTGGATAAAGGGAACACCCTTAATTCAGCAGGGTAACTATCAGCAAAAACATCTGCACATTATTTTGCCCACTTTTCTGAATCTTTTAGAAACAATAATTTTTTAATTAATTTTTTAATTTAAAATTTTATTTTTATTTATTTATTTTGTTATTTTTTTTTAGAGACAGGGTCTCAATCTCTTGCCCAGGCTGGAGTACAGTGGTGTGATCATGGCTCACTGCAGCCTCAAACTTGTGTGCTCAAGTGATCCTTCTGCCTCAGGCTCCTGAGTAGGTGGGACCACAGGTACATGTCACAATGCTCAGCTAATTTTTAAGGGTTTTTTTTTTTTTTGTAGATATGTGTTCTCACTATGTTGCCCAGGCTGGCCTCGAGAATTTCCTGGCCTCAACCAATCATCCCTCCTCATCCTCCCAAATTGCTAGGATTGCAAGCATAAGCCACTGCACCTGGCCTAAAACAATTATTTTGATAATGTTTAATTCATACGAATATTTTTAGTATTTTCTTTTATTTATTTTTTGTTTTATTTTTATTTATTTATATAGTATTTATTTTGATTTAATTTAATTTTTAAAATTTTAGATTCAGTGGTACACATTTGTTACATGGACATATTGTGTAGTGTTGGGGATCGGGTCTCAGGTGGCCCGTTCTCCAGAGAGTGAACATTGTGCCCTGTAGGCAGTTTCCAAACCCTAACACCCATCTTTCCACCCCCCTTATTATGTCTCCAGTGTCTTTTATTTTCATCTTTGTGACCGTCTAGCTCCCACATCTGAGTGAGAGCAGATGGTGTTTGGTTTTTTGTTTCTGAGTCAGTTTACTTAGGATAATAATCTCCAGTTTCATCCTTGTTGCTGCAAAAAACATTATTTCATTCTTTTTTATCACTACATAGTATTCCATGGTGTGTATATATAGCACATTTTCATTTTCTACTGAACGGTGGTTGGGCATTTAGGTTGATTCCACATCTTTGCAATTGTGAATTGTGCTGCAATGAACATGTAAGTGTAGGTGCTTTTGTTATATAACAACTTCTGTTCCTTAGGTTAGATACCTGGTAGCAGGGCTGCAGGATCAAATGATAGATCTACTTTTAGTTCTCTGAGTAATTTACATACTACTTTCCATAGAGGTTGTACTCCATTTACACTTCTACCAACAGTGTATAAGTGTTCCTTTTTTTCCACATTCTCACCAGTATCTATTGTTTTTTGATTTTTTAATAGTGGCCATTCTGACCAGTGTATGATAGTATTTCATTGTGGTTTTGATTTACACTTCTACCAACAGTGTATAAGTTTTCCTTTTTTTCCACATTCTCACCAGTATTTATTGTTTTTTGATTTTTTAATAGTGGCCATTCTGACCAGTGTATGATAGTATTTCATTGTGGTTTTAATTTGCATTCCCCTGATTAAGAGTAATGTTGAGCATTTTTTCATATTTTTGTTGGCCATTTGTATATCTTCTTTTGAGAGGTATCTATTCATATTGTTTGCCCATTTTTTAAAAGGGGTTATTTGGTTTTTTCTTGCTGATTTGTTTGAGTTCTTTGGAGATTCTGGATATTCGTCTTTTGTTAGATGTATAGTTTGCAAATATCTTCTCCATTCTGTAGGTTGCCCATTTACTCTGTTGATTATTTCTTTTGCTGTACAGAAGCTTTTTAGTTTAATTAAATCCCATTTATTTATTTTTGTTTTAGTTGCATTTGCTTTCAGAGTTTAGCCATAAATTCTTTGCCTAGGCCTATGTCTAGAAGAGTTTTTCCTGGGTTTTCTTCTAGGATGGTTTCAGGTCTGATATTTAAATCTTTAATCCATCTTGAGTTAATTTTTGCATGTGAGAAGAGATAGTGATCAAGCTTCATTTTTCTGCATGTAGCTATTCGATTTTCCCAGCACCATTTGTTGAATAGGGTGCCTTTTTTCCAGTGTATATTTTTGTCTGCTTTGTCAAAGATCAGTTGGTTGTAGGTATTTGGGCTTATTTCTGAATTCTTTATTCTGTTCCATTGAACCACATGTCTGCTCTTGCACCAGTAGCATGCATTTTGGTTACTACAGCCTGGTAATATAATTTGAAGTCAGATAATGTGTTGCCTCCAGCTTTGTTCTTTTTGTTTAGGATTGCTTTTGCTAGTCTGGCTCTTTTGTGTTCCATGTGGATTTTAGGATTTTTTTTCTAATTCTGTGAAAAATGACACTGGTAATTTGATAGGGATTGCATTGACTCTGTAAATTACTTTGGGAAATATGGTCATTTTAACAATGTTGATTCTTCCAATCCATGAACATGGGATATTTCTCCATTTGTTTGTGTTCTCTGTAATTTCTTTCATCAGAGTTTTGTAGCTCTTCTTGTAGAGATCTTTTACCTCCTTAGTTAAATGAATTCCAAAATATCTTAGCTTTTTGGCTACTATTGCTAATGGAATTGAGTTCTTGATTTGATTCTTAGCTTGGTCACTATTGGTTGGTGTATAGCAGTGCTACTAATTTGTGTGTGTTGAATTTTGTATCCTGAAACTTTACTGAATTCATTTATCAAGTCCAGAAGTCTTTTGGAGGAGTCTTTAGGGTTCTCCAGGTATAAGATCACATCAACAGCATACAGAGATTGTTTGATTTCTTCTTTTCCAATTTGGATTTCCTTTATTTATTTTTCTAGTCCAATTTACCCTGGCTTTTCTTTTATTTCTTTAAGCACATTAAACATATATTTTATATCCTATGTCTGGTAATTGCTGTATCTGAAGTCTTTGTGTATCTGATTTTGTGGTTTGTTGATTCTGCTGGCTCTTGCTCATAGTGTCTGGTTTCTTTGTGCATATTGTGAATTATGTCTATGAACTTATGTTACCTGAGTCAAAAGGATTATTCCAGGGTGAATTTATATTTTGCTCCTGCAGAGTGACTGGAAGCACTTACCAGTTCAGGAACCACTTTACATTAAATTATTGACTTTAGGTTTTTCAATTCCTAATTGTTATAAGTTTAGCTGCTAAACACCATGAGGTACCTAACTTCTAGGTACAGATTCTCTAAGAAGTTCCTCCTATTCTCCTTATACAGCACCAAGGTTTGAATTAAAGTTTTTTTATTTAAAAATATATTTTTATTTGCAGTTTCCTTGAGAAAGTGTAGTTATTTCTAGTTTACTTTTACACTAAGGGTGTGTAGCCTTTAGGTTCTAGCTTTATCCAGGGGTGGTATGTCCTGTTAGGCTTTCCACCTAGGCCCTGGGTTCTGTCTCCTATCCCTAGTCCTCCAATGCCATGATAACCAAAGCTTGAGTCCAACTGTGTCAGGCTAGCGTTCCAAGGCAAAAGCTGGTTACAGTGCTCTGCTGACTTTGGAGGATCCAGTTGTCACTTCACTTTTGGCCTCTAAGTCTTCATTCTTTGTTGCCACCTTATGAACACATTCAAGAAGACATCCTTATATATGTTACCCAGCATTTGTTGCTGTATTCAGAAGGGGGATTGATCAGGAACAGTCAACATTCATATAAGAAATGGAACTCCCAATCATCTTCTTCAGTATTGGCAACCATATCCCACAGGATGAAGACATTAATGTCAGCCTTCTGTATACTTGTGGAGAGAAGCCTCTAAGTTATTTTGATACTTTTTTTGTGCTTTTCTCTTTAGATTTCTGTATATGCTGCGCCAAACAAGATAAATCAAGCAGATTATGCACTGGAAGCGGCGGTGACTCTTCTAGAATTTTTTGAGGATTATTTCAACATACCATATCCCCTACCCAAACAAGGTAGAGATTTTACTTTTGATTACCCCAGTCGTAGATGCATCATTATAATTGGTACATCCCAGGGTTGTTTCAGAAGCTCCTCAGACCAGAAAAACCCTAGCAAATGACAAACATCCCATTGATCCTTCTGAGTATCTCCTCACCCTTGATCTGTACAGTACCCTTCTACTGCCAGTGAAGAAAGCAGAGCTTCATAGTTCCTGAGACACATGGCACAGGAACTATTTTTCCTCCTGATTTTATAAAATCAGAAAATAAAATCACACAGCAGAAGAAAGAAGCTGCTTTTCTTTCATTATTGGCAACTTTAATTGGCAAGGACATGGAAGGTGCTTAATTTTTTTGAATGAATACATTAATGCAGTGTAATAAAAATATGCATTTTTTATTCTTGTATGAGCCCTTAAAATTTATGTTTGGGGTTTTAGATATATTTGGGTCTTGGGCATCCAAAATAGAGTGGATTATTGAGGTAATTGTTAAGATTACTCAGTCCCAAAACCTCATCAGAAAGTTAGAAACGGAATAAAGAGGCATGAGACACAAGTTGTAGCAAGGTGTCATGTCATAGCAAGGGAACCCTGAGTCACAGATCCCCCTTTTCTCCATTCTGAAAGATTCTTCCAGTCCAGAGCTCCGTGATTCTGCACAGATAGCTTAGCCTTGCTTTTGATTCTAACACCCATCCATTAGGAAGTTTGGTGTGTTTGGGGTCATGTATAGCTTAAAGATTGGTCATGTATTTTCTAACTTCTTCCCAAGATCTTGCTGCTATTCCTGACTTTGAGTCTGGTGCTATGGAAAACTGGGGACTGACAACATATAGAGAATCTTCTCTACTGTTTGATGCAGAAATGTCTTCTGCGTCAAGTAAGCTTGGCATCACAATGATTGTAGCCCATGAACTTGCCCACCAGGTACAAGCTCACTCACACTTTTTTAAAAGCACAATTAAACTATATTTATATGGCTTTTATGGGGCACATGAGGCTATTCATACATTATGCTTATAATTTTTACTTTGTTTCTTTTCTCATAGGAAAAGCTATTAACATTTTTTTAAAACATTAGGTTTCATGTTTTGTAATGCATATATAGAAAGGTTTATTAGTTCTATAAATATGTGTTAATGTTCATAAACTGATATTAGAGATCTAAAATATACTTCTTTCTGAATGTCTTTTGTTTATGGCTGCCAGTCCAGACAATAAAGAATCCAGTCTCCATAGAAATGTGTAAGTAAACTGAGTAATGTTGTTCTTTCAGTGGTTTGGGAACCTGGTCACTATGGAGTGGTGGAATGACCTTTGGCTAAATGAGGGATTTGCCAAGTTTATGGAGTTCGTGTCTGTCAGTGTGACCCATCCTGAACTGAAAGTTGTAAGCAGTTATTTTTTTTTTTTACATTTTAGATTAATCTGTTATTTTATTCAGTTGTTACTGGAAAATATTTACTAATCTTTGATTATAGAATTCATAGAAAGATTTCATTGATAACTTACTTCCTTCAGTGTTTGGATGTGAATCATGTTTCAAAAATGCCAGTGAACTTGGAAGATATATCACAAAGACTTATTTCCAGACTCAATTGAGAATCTATAGTTATTAGGAAATTGTCAAATTGTGTCTTCCCTTAATATCAAAGAAATGGAAATAATGATAGCTTGAATGTTCGGCATAATTTCCCCAACTTTAGGCTGCTCGTTGCAGAATTATTTGGTACAGATTGCTATTATCTCAACAGAACCTTACTAGCCAAATCAAATGAATTGTGCTGCATATTTGATTGTGTAATCACCTATACTCATGGGTCACAAATATAATGCTTTAGAACTGCTATATGTTTATTTTAAAAATCACATGCTCAACTGGAGAAAATCGCATGTAGAAAAATTAAAAGTAAATTTATATTATGTTTAAAAAATCCTTTACCCTACTACAATGACTCTTTTTATTTGTGAGTATTTACTTCCCATTTTCATTTGCCTGTATGCATAATTTATTTATAACAGTTATAATTATAAAATATTTACCATTATTACATTATCATGGAACATAAGTATTTTCTTATGTTTCCACATCATCTTTAATAATAAAAATGATTATGGATGTATATTATTCTATTGAGTTAATGTGCCCTAGTAAAGCAAGTTAATTTGTTCTCCTTATTTTCTATTTGTTATTAGCTATCGATTGTTCTTCATTTTTTTAATTACATTTTTTTTTTTTTTTGAGTTGGAGTCTCACTCTGTCACCCAGACTGGAGTGCAGTGGCTGCTCCCGGCCACCGCAGCCTCGACCTGCTGGGCTCCGGCGCTCCTTCCGCCTCAGCCTTCCAAGTGGCCGGAATTACAGGCATGCGCTACCACACCCAGCTGATTTTTTGATTTATTGTAGAGATGAGGTCTAGCTGCCCAGGTGGGTCTCGAACCCGCGGGCTCAGGCAATTACATGTTTTTAAAACTAAACATCTTTGCTCTAAAATAGTACAGATGATGATTGAAAATGTTGAAATCACTGTACATTTTAGTTTGTTTTATAGTTGTTGGCTGTAAGTGTAATGGTTTTGTTTTTAGGTTAATATGAAATTTTCTTTATTCTAAAGTGATCAGTATTTAAAATGAACAAAATCTAATACTAAAATCATGATTTTGTAGGTGCTTTTTAGGAAATAGTAATTCTATTTTATTTTATGAATATTAGAAGTATATTGGCCCCAAAATTTGAGGTATAGACTTGTTACTTCAGATCACACATTTGTCCTTTCATATTTTAAATCTAAATGTAAATTCATAATTGTTGCTTTCTTTTTTCTGTCTCAATAGGAGGATTATTTCTTTGGCAAGTGTTTTAATGCGATGGAGGTAGATGCTTTAAATTCCTCACACCCCGTGTCCACACCTGTGGAGAATCCTGCTCAGATTCGAGAGATGTTTGATGATGTTTCTTATGAAAAGGTAAAAGTGGATTATGAGGTTACAGTTTAGACACTAAACTTACAAGTACCGGGTGGAGAAGTTATGGTAAGTTTGAAGTGTTAAACTCAGATTGAATATCTTTTTTATTTTTTTTTGAGACAAGGTCTCACTCTGTCACCCACACTGGAGTAGAGTGATGCAATTGTGGTTCACTGCAGCTTTAAACTCCTGGGTAATTCTCCTGCCCCAACCTCCAAAGTAGCTGGGCATGATCACCATGCCTAGCTAATTTTTTTAAAATTATTTTTTGTAGAGACAGGAGTCTTGCTATGTTGCCGAGGCTGATCTTGAACTCTTGGGCTCAAGCAGTCCTCCTGTCTCAGCATCCCAAGGTTCTCAGATTACAGGCGTGAGACACTACACCTGGCCCAGACTGAATGCCTTCTGTCCTGACCCGTGCTGACTAGAGTGAATTCATTTAGGCCTAATTTGCAGATTGGCTTATAACCCTAAAGATTACAATGTGGTCAGTTCTTGATTTACTCTTTCTCGGGTTGAAAATTCACGGTCTACAGAAACACTGCTTTCTACGCACCAGTCAACAAGTAGGTATTGATTGAGCATCAACTTCGTACCAGGCAAAAATGTCTGCCCTTGTGTAGCTCGTCTTTCAGGGCTTCAGAAATGGTTAATATTGTCGAACTGCAGAGTATTGTCCTGAGCAATGTGTTTAATAGCAGAGTTGGAAATTGTTGCTGACATTTAATAATTGGGATATTTTATATAAAAATCAGATTTCCAACTTCTCTTGGGGACAGAAAAGGAGGATTTGGCCACATGTGTTTCCTTTGGCAGCATGAGCTGGCACTAAATTGTGGCTCCTTCTGTAAAAGATCAGTGTGCTACTTTTCTACTGCCTCTACCATTTCCAACTGTTCTAGTGTCTTCTCCTGACAGAGACTGAAAGCGTGCTGCCATTTGTCATTGTGCTTCCTCTTGCTTGCAAGTTTCCATTAAAAGTACAGGGGAAAAAAGGATGTAAAGGAGTGTTCTTACTCTTGGACTCCTGCTCTCATTGACATCACTGGCCATATGCCACTGGAGGCATTTGAGTCTGTAACCCATGATCTATGATAATGGAAGTTGGAAAGGAAAGCCCTTGACCCAGGAATACAGGGCATCTGAGTATTCTCTTGCTCCCATTCTTATTGTGACTCCTCAACCCTCTGCACTCAAGGTTTCCTGGGATCCCTGGACTTCCACACCAACTTCTGCTGGGTTCCCTGGCACCTATCTCGGCTTCCATCTCTAGAGCTTCCCCCACTTCCCACTCCCTACTCTTGCCCTGGAGTGGTAGGAGAGCCAGGCGCTAGTTCAAGGTCCCCTGTTCGATGGGCACCATTGTCTACTCACACATGAACAGAGGGAGCTGGCCGATGGTGCTAATTTGCCCTGCAGGGATGCCTGGGGCCACGAGTAGGAAATAACAGTGGGCTGAAGGCATAAGCAATCATGTTAAACAAATCCCCTACCTAGATAGGTCCAGGCTGAACCCACTTACTCTGTTTCACAAATTGCCATACTTTAAAATGTTACTGCCGTTGCATTTTAAAAGAAATGCATTTTATTGCAAAACAAATTGTGACAGCAGATTACATTGCAACCAAACTGCAGCTAACAATTCTATTATCTTTTCAGGGAGCATGTATTCTGAATATGCTACGGGAGTATCTTGGTGCTGATGCATTTAAAAGTGGTATTGTACAGTACCTCCAGAAGTACAGCTATAAAAACACCAAAAATGAGGACCTGTGGAATAGCATGGCAAGCGTGAGTATGTTTTTGTATATCTCCATATTTGAAATTGACAGGCTTATTATCTTGTGTTGTTTTCCCAGCATCCTATTAATCCCTCTGGGAAAAGTCATTGTTTTCTATAGGAATGAGAGTGATGTGTTTATTTTTGGTTTTTAGATTTGCCCTACAGATGGCACACAAGGGATGGATGGCTTTTGCTCTAGAAGCCAGCATTCGTCTTCATCCTCAGTAAGGTTCTATATCTGTACACATTACCCTGAGCATATTGTTTTGCTCTGTTCTTTGAAGGATCGCTCTGTGCTAAACTTGCTGAACTCCTTGATTGTACACTTTCCTTCCAAATAATACTGCATTTCAACTATACCAGTCTGACAGTCTTTTACTGTAAAAATCTTTCTCCAGTCATGTCTATACAAGAGAGTTTCCCAGTCTTCTTTGGTAATCCTTCTCACTGATGCTCATTTCAGTCTCTCCAAAGTAGTAGATTTGTGACACGTTTCTATGAAAGGGCTGCATTTTAGCAATCAGGAGGATATGTCAATCATTTCCAGAGTTCTTCAGTTGTACAAAGACTATGGCAGTGAGCATTCTTGAACACTTACTATACACTAGGCATGTGCTAAGCACTTATGTATATTATCTTCTTTACTCTTCATAATAATCTATGAGCCAGGTACTCAAAGACTTATTACTTATTCCTGTTTCTACAGATGGGAATATGGAATCCAAAGGCATATGGCTGGTAAATTGCAGAACAGGGATTTGAATTTAGATCTATCTCATGTTTTTAATTTTTTTTTTGAGAAGCTATAAAGCATTCATAACATCTGAGTCAGAAAACAGCCTGAATCTCTGATTATCTGGACTTATGGAATATTTTCAAAGGCAGCTGAGGGTGAGTCTGGAGATTCAACAGAATTATATCCACCATATTTTTATTTTCTTGGATTTTTTGTTTCATTACTTTATTCAGTAGTGTCTAGACTTGTCATGTGGCATATTTTATCCTTTTGCTACCTCTTAAATTTTTTCTTAAAAGCTTTTTTAGTATCAAAGAACATGTCTCTTTTTGAGCTCACGACTCTTTGTTGAGCATGGGCCGTCTCTGTGCTATCACACTGGAAACAGGCTCTTGACTGAACATTTTTTTCCACCTTGCTTGTCTGAGAGCAAGCATAGTATGTAGGTATTGAAAGCCCAGCCACTTCCTCTTCCTTCTTTCTCTTCACTCATTCACACGCCTGCTTTGTGCTTGGTGCTACGCCAGCCCCAAAATGTGCCCAGCAGAACTAGATGTGCAACTTATCCTCAAGACCCAAGTCTATAGTAAAGGCAAATGCAAAGTAAACGGTGCTCTAATGGAGGTGTGATGGCTGGGGACAGTGGGGGAAGGGGACCAGAAGAGGGAGCTGGGGAGCAGAGGAAGAGATCAGGAAGAGCTCCACAGAGGAAGCTGTCACTGGTAGTAGCCCCTAGAGCACAAATTGGTGTTCTCACTTTTTCTTCGAGTTGGGTCAAGCGGGTGACATTCTGCCTGTTTGTGTATAAACCAGCACTGGCGTCAGGAAGGCCTGGATGTGAAAACCATGATGAACACCTGGACACTGCAGAAGGGTTTTCCCTTGATAACCATCACAGTGAGAGGGAGGAACGTTCACATGAAGCAAGAGCACTACGTGAAGGGGTCTGATGATGCCCCAGAAACTGGGTAATGTTTGTAGAATAAGACTCACTCCGTTGTCTGGTAACATCTGCCTTGCAGGATGAAATTTTACTTCTGAAATAGTGCCCTTACCTCTGTCACTAAAATATTCCAATAAAATCTATGTATTTTCTGAAGTTGACTTATCTAACCCCAGTCCATTTTCCCAAAAGGATTAAGGAGACTTTAAACATTGGTTAATCTCATTAAAGTTGATTATATCATTATTTTACCATCCTTATGTTTTGTAGTTTGATAGGATAGTAATTTCTGGTTACTGGCTTGAAATCATCTCTGATCTAAGCAACTG
The DNA here is from genome assembly GCA_027257055.1 of Cephalopachus bancanus. NCBI lineage: Eukaryota > Metazoa > Chordata > Mammalia > Primates > Tarsiidae > Cephalopachus > Cephalopachus bancanus. Next base: position 4,615,174 of record JAPVLO010000024.1, on the reverse strand, counting down.
TTACTAAATTACTATAGTGCATTTGAGCTGTAGCTAAGGACAAAAGTATTTATGTGATTTCTGAGAATCATGAGAGGCACAATTGTCTTCATGGGAAGTCTGAGTTAGATCCTGGGGCTTGTCAACTTAATGCTCCATAAGGATATCACTAGAAAAAACATGCTACGGCTTGATTGACCCTGGATGGACAATATTAAAATTTTTTATCTTGAAATAATTTTCAGACTTACAGAGAGATTTTAAGAATAGCGTAAATAATTCCCATTTATTCTTTGCCCAGATATGTTGACTCTTTATTTGTCATTCTCTATCCTTCTCCCCTGCCCTCTCCCTCTCCCTCTCTCCATCTCCCTCTCTCTCTTTCCATATGTATACCAGGAGTGCCAAAAATATGTATACACATTTTAAGAAATGTTGAGATGTTTTCTGTAATCAGAAGTGTCTAGATGCTGATGATAGTCACTTTGAGGACCTCCTGTAATTGTAGAAGTCAAGCATGACTTGTATTCATCTTTTGTTATTAGTATATATTGAGTATTACAGTTATAATACAGTTTTTTCCTTTATTAAAATGTGTAGATATTTTTTGGCACCCTCTGTATATGTATATGCTTGGCATATGTTTTTCTGAACTGCTTGAAAGTAAATTGGAGACCAGATGCTCCTTTACACCTAAATACCTCAGCATGGCATTTTATGGAAAAAAAAAAAATCACTTATATAACCACAGTACAATTGTCAAAATTAAGAAATGAACTTGAGCCGGGCTTGGTGGCTCAGCCTGTAATCCTGTGCTTTGGGAGGCCGAGGTGAGTGAATTGCCTGACCCTGCGGGTTTGAGACCTGCCCGGGCAACTTGGCGAGACCTCATCTCTACAATAAATCAAAAATTAGCCGGGCGTGGTAGCGCAGGCCTGTAGTTCCAGCTACTTGGAAGGCTGAGGCTGAAGGATCGCCAGAGCCCAGCAGGTCGAGGCTGCAGGGGACGGGAGCGTGCTACTGCACTCCAGTCTGGGCGACAGAGTGAGACTCCAACTCCAAAAAAAAAAAAAAGAAATGAACTTGAAACAATACTATTGTCTAACTTATAAACCCCAGTCAATTTTTTTTTCAGTTGTCCTAAAAAATCACTGTAGCAAAATAGAAAAGAAATTCTGATTCAGGATTTAATATGGATCATATACGGTATTTAGTTGTTATATCATGTTGGTCTCCTCTTTTTCTGAAATAACCCTTCAGTCTTTCTTTGTCTTCCCTTCTTCCCACCCCCCCTTCTTTCTCTGTCTCTCTCCCTTTCTTTCCTTCCTTCTCTTCCCTTCCCTTTCTTTCCCTCCGTCCTTCCCACCCACCCTCTTCCCTCTCCTCTCCTCTCCTCTTCTCCTCTCCTCTCCTCTCTTCTCTCCTTTTCCTTCCTCCCTTCCTTCCTCTTCCTCCCTCTCTCCTTCCCTCCCTTTCTCTTTCTTTCTGTCAGGGTCTCACTCTGTCACCTAGGATGGAGTGCAGCAGTATGATCACAACGCACAGCAGCCTCGATTTCCTGGGCTCAGACAATCCTTCCATCTTAGCCACCTAAGTAGCTGGGACTACAGAGGCATGCCACCATGCCTGGATAAATTTTCTGTAGCAATGAAGTCTCACTATGTTGCCCAGGCTGCTCTCCGACTCCTAGGCTCAAGCAATCCTCAGACTGCCTCAGCCTCCCAAAGTGCTGGGATTACAGGCATGAGCCACCATACCCAGACTCTTTGTGTTTCTTGATACTGACTTTTTTGAAGAGTACAGGCCAGTTATTGTATACACTGTCCTTCAATTTGGGTTTTCGGTTGTTTCTCCATGATCAGGTCAGTTTACACATCACTGACAGGAATTCCACAGAAGTGATGCCTTGTCCCTCTCAGTATATGATATAGGAGGCACACGATATTGATTTGTGCCATAACCAGTGGTCACTGTTCTTTTTTGTTGTTTTTTGGGTCTCTGTTAGGTTACAATATATATCCCAGTGGGGTCTCGAAATGTTAGGTCACACCTGCTGGGGTGGGGTGTCTGGTGCCATCAGGTGCCTGGTGAAAGATCCAAAGAATTCCACAGAAGTTAGATCAGAAAAATAGTTTATTTATTTAGCCAGGGACAGTGGCTCATGCCTGTTATCCCAGCACTTTGGGAGGTGGATGTGAGAGGATTGCCTGAGCCCACAGATTCAAGACCAGCCTGGGCAACTTGGCGATAACTCATCTCTACAATAAATAAAACAAAATTATCTGGGCGTGATGGTACATGCCTGTAGTTCCAGCAACATGGAAGGCTGAGGCGGAAGGATCGCCTGAGCCCAGCAGGCTGAGGCTGCAGTGGCTGTGAGCGTGCCACTGCCCTCCAGCCTGAGCAACAGAGTGAGACTCCAACTCAAAAAATAATAATAATAAAATAAAATATATAGTTTATTTAGAAAGTAAATTAGAGAGAGAGAGATTCACCTCCCCAAGGTAAGTGAAGGGGCTAAGGCTTAGGAAAACATGGCCTAGCCAGTGCTTAATGAAACAATGACAAATGGAGCAGGGAGGAGGAGGAGAAGGGAGAGGAGAAGGGGAGGAGGAGGGGGAGGAGATTCACCTCCCCAAGGAAAAGGAGAAAGCCAAAGAGCACATGGCCACTCCATAGCTCAGCCAGGCAATGACCTGGTCACTGTTCTTAAGTTAGGCCTCTGAGCTCCAGCCAGCCAATCACTGTGAAGGCTTTCAGGGCTCACTTAAGCTCAGATTCCTAGCTCTACTCTAGGGGACCAAGAAGGATGAATAGCTGGCAACAACAGACTTGGGATGTTTGGAGAGCTTGACTCTAGCAGTTTTGGTACCATTCTGTCCTAAACTAACCAGTACCTGGCACATGATAGGTGCTTTTTGAATTGAGTGCACAAGTAAACGATCCATCACTCCTTTCTTTCAGATACCTGTGGCATGTTCCATTGACATTCACCACCAGCAAATCAGACATGGTCCATAGATTTTTGCTGAAAACAAAAACAGGTAATTTATTGTAGAAATAACTAGTTTAATTGAAGGAGGACATGTGGAGATGTGTAGGACTTTAATACTAAGTTCCTTTTGCTATTTATCTTGGTTAAAACAAAAAGGATGGGATGGAAAATACTTTTTGGTTTAAAAAATGGCCAATATCCTGCCAGATAGAGATTAAAACCGTTGAGTTATGAAATGCTAAAAAGGAAGGATTAGCGGTGAAAATTCCCTATTACTTTGTTACCATTACTGGGTTCCATCATAAATAAGACCAGAAACGTGATTGCATTCTTTTCATAGATCTATAAATCTCACAAAATTAACGTCTAAAGCTGATGTTGGCTTTTGTCTATTGGGTTGCTGTTTTCTGGTTTCTAAGAGAAATAAGTGATGATTTCAAATTGTTCCATGTTAAGCTCGTCTCTACTTTTCTTGTCCAGTCTCTGATCAGAAAAGCTTTCATTAGGCAAGAGAGTAAATGGAGCTATGATTTATTTTATTTGTTCTAGATGTGCTCATCCTCCCAGAAGAGGTGGAATGGATCAAGTTTAATGTGGGAATGAGTGGCTATTACATTGTGCATTACAAGGATGATGGATGGGATTCCTTGACTGGCCTTTTAAAAGGAACACACACAGCAATTAGCAGTAATGATCGGGCCAGTCTCATTAACAATGCATTTCAGCTTGTCAGGTAACACAAGCCACACAAAGACGTGGTTTATTTCTGCAAGCAGCAGCTGTTATCATTCAAAATCTTGATTTCTAAAGATGAAAATGCGGATTGATTACTAAGAAGAAGTTGAAAGATGTTTTCCCCTAAGTTCTTCTAAGGATCCAAGATTGCTCCTAGCCTTATGAATAACCTCCTGTTTGTGACAGCTAAGTCACTTGAAGGAAGGAATCTGTATTTTAATCTTTCTCATTAACAACTCACATCAGACTGAAACGAAAGCTTAGAAAAGGAGGACAGCCGGGCTCGGTGGCTCAGCCTGTAATCCCGCGCCTTTGGGAGGCTGAGGTGAGTGGATTGCCTGAGTCCGCGGGTTCGAGACCGCCTGGGCAGCGAGACCTCATCTCTACAATAAAACCAAAAAATCAGCCGGGCGTGGTAGTGCATGCCTGTAATTCTGGCTACTTGGAAGGCTGAGGCGGAAGGATCGCCGGAGCCCAGCAGATCGAGGCTGCGGTGGCCGGAAGTGGCCACTGCACTCCAGTCTGGGCGACAGAGTGAGACTCCAACTTAAAAAAAGAAAAGAAAAGGAGGAGACCAGCATGCTGGTGAAAGCCCTTGCCTCATCCTTTACAGCTGGTTCTGCAGCCTTTTCTGGCTACACTAGCTCAGGCTTCTCCCATGACGAATCTTCAACAGTCTTGAAGACTGAGAGACCCAGGACCAAGTTATTTGCATTACATCTCTTGGATTAAAGGAGGGATTTTTTTTTTTTCTTTCTTAAATCAGATACGTGAACTCACAGTATCTTTAGAGAATGCAGCTCATAAAATCTGGCCCAACCAAATGACCTTTGAGTGATTGAGGATAGAGTGAAACTATCCTTTTTTTTTTCTTTGCCTCATATCAATGGTTTTAAGGAAATGCTCCCCAAGACTAAAACTCCGACTTCTTCAATATTTAGGCAGAACTACAGTCTTAAGGGAAGCCACCCAGGTTCTCCTCATATCCATGTTTCTCTGCTCTGAATGCTGGGTTCGTTCTTCTGGGTTTTCTTTCCACCACACTGGGCCTCCCAAGGTGACAACAAGCAATGAGGGAGAAAGTGAGGGGTTGCTTCTCTAGTTGTTTCTTCCTGCCTAAAAAAAATCCCCCTCAGTAGCTTATTTCTACTTGAATCTTAGAGAGTTTTGTGTTTACTTATGTAAATATATACCCTACTACTAAAGTGTGTAACACCAACCCTCTGTAATGAAGTGTGTCTTTTTGAAATGGAGAAGATGGGTTTACTCCAGGGACTTATACTTTGGACTGAATGGCAGTGTTTCTGACTAGGCCTCCTGAAGGATCTTTGATGGAAATCCCCATATTACTCTGGAAGTTCAGCACACAATCTAGTGTTTCATGGGATCAGATGTTGACATGCTTCCGTTCCATCTTACCCATGTGTTAGCCTTACCTTCTCCCCAGCATTAACATTCCAGATGTTGTGTGACAGAGAAGAGACTAAGATAAAAGTTGTTATTTATTTATGAGGGACATTTAAATCTGGCTGAATGTTTTGCTGGAAGACTAAAACATATTTTGAAGCAAAAAGTTGATTTCCTGGATTTTCTTTTAAACCACTAACCATAGTGTTTCTTGGTCAGCATTGGAAAGCTGCCGATTGAAAAGGCCTTGGATTTAACCCTTTACTTGAAACATGAAACTGAAATTATGCCCGTGTTCCAAGGTTTGAATGAGCTGATTCCTATGTATAAGTTAATGGAGAAAAGAGATATGAATGAAGTAGAAACTCAATTCAAGGTAAAAACCTGAAATAGTTTTATAAATATCATTTGGTTTTTGTGTGTGTGTGAAAAAGAGTACTTATCATTGTGTGTATATCTATGTGCATATCTATGTATATGCATGTGTATATGTGTCTTCGTATACATTTATTAAGGAAAAACAAATAAAATTTATTCAGTATTTGGATAGACTAGCAAGGATTTGGGTTTTATTTTGGCACTAAACATGGGAATGACATTCTTAGACTCTTCAATTTCCATCCTTTCACAAATCTTTTATTATTTATTTATTTATTTATTTATTTTTGAGTTGGAGTCTCACTCTGTCGCCCAGACTGGAGTGCAGTGGCCACTCCCGGCCACCGCAGCCTCGACCTGCTGGACTCCGGCGGTCCTTCCGCCTCAGCCTTCCGAGTAGCCGGAATTACAGGCATGCGCTACCATGCCCGGCTGATTTTTTTATTTTATTGTAGAGATGAGGTCTCGCTGCCTAGGCGGGTCTCGAACCCGCGGGCTCAGGCAATCCACTCACCTCAGCCTCCCAAAGGCACGGGATTACAGGCTGAGCCACCGAGCCTGGCAAATCTTTTATTTCATTTTACTTTCCTTCTTTATTATGATGGCTGATATTAGATTTTCTGGTATTCCTTTTTTTTTTTTTTTTTTTGGAGTTGGTGTCTCACTCTGTCACCCAGGCTGAAGTGCGTAGCACAATCATGCTCACCACAGCTTTGACCTCCTGGGGTCAGGCAATCCTTCCACCTCAGCCTCTCAAGTAGCTGGAACTGCAGGTGTGTGCCACCATGCCTGGCTAAGTTTTTAATTTTTTAATTTTTTGCAGAGATGGGGTCTTGCTATGTTGGCTAGGCTGGTCTCGAACTCCTGGGCTCAAGCAATCCTCCTGCCTTGGCCTCCCAATGTAACTGAGATAACAGGCCTGAGCCACTGTGCCCAGCTAGGGACTTTTAACAGTACTTGAGAAAGAGGCACAAATTGTTATTTCTGGCAAAAAGATATTAAATCTTGTGGCATGATTTTCTCTCAAAGTTTAGTCACATAAACTCTCTTTTAATTTGTTTTTTCAAGGTGGCAGTTCATCTTGATTTTAAGTAGATATAAAAGATTGCTGTGAAAATACTTAATTCATCATAATTTCTTGTTTTGACCCTTCTTATAACAAAATATAAACAGAGCTGCATGGTTTTTACAGTAAGAGTTGGATTAAGTTTTAAAAATCAGCCCCCATCACCTGAGGCCATAATGGATTCTATTAACATGAAATGACCTGTGACACTACTGGTTACACTTGTCCCTCTCCCCCTGTACACTGCTCTCAGGCCTTCCTCATCAGGCTGCTGCAGGGCCTCATTGACAAGCAGACATGGACGGACGATGGCTCTGTCTCAGAGCGAATGCTGCGAAGCCAGCTCCTCCTCCTCGCCTGTGTGCGCAGGTACCAGCCTTGTGTGCAGAGGGCAGAAGGCTATTTCAGGAGGTGGAAGGAATCCAATGGAAATCTGAGGTCAGTCCTTACTGAATAACCCATTTGTTATATAAAGGGTATCTTTTTTCTGTTTTCCATCACTGGTGCTAAACACTGCATAAACAAGTCTCCCCTGTTGCCCTTTTCTGGAAAATAAATTGCTTTTTAAGATTTACTATGTATGTCTCAAATTGGTCTTAAGAAATGCTAGAGGGAACTTCTGCACGTGAAAGACAAATATCTTAGGAGTTAGAATAGAATTGGAATCATTCTTACTTTGTATAACTAATACAAAACCTTACTGAAGACAGCCATTCCATACAGAAACAGAGTTTATGTGTTTTTTAGTAGCTTCTTTGGCCTTCCAAAGTTCCCGGCAGGGGTGCATAGTAGTTGCCGACACTGTCTAAGCAGGTAGAATCTTAGCATATCTGGAAAACCCTATTCTTGCTACACTTCTGTCCTTTGTTTTTTGGGTTTTTTTGAATCAGGGGTCCCACTCTGTTACTGAGGCTGGAGTTGCAGTGGCATGATCATGGCTCACTACAGCCTCAAACTCCTGAGCTCAGGCCATCGCCCCACCTCAGCCTCCCGAGTAGCTGGGACTATATGTGTCACCACATCCGGCTATGTTTTTTTTTTTTTTTAATTTTTTGGTATAGAGGGGGTCTTGCTGTGTTGCCCAGGCTGGTCTCAGACTCCTGGGCTCAAGCAATTCTCCCACCCTGGCTTCTCAAAGTGCTGGGATTACATGCATAAGCCACCGTGTCCGGTCATCATCCATTCCTATTTGGGACGTAAATCCCATCCTGGAAACAGAGAGGCCCACAATCTACCTGCTTCCATTTAAAGAAATGTTTACAAACAGAGGTTCTGTTGGATTCCTGACTTGTGGTTATGATGGTACACTTTGAATCCAGTTTAAATTTTTCTTTGGGCTTGAAAAGTTATTACCTGTACAGTTACCCAGTGTCATTAAAGTATGTTGAATATGCATGTATTTATAAAAGTGGTATTTCATGTTACATTTTTGAGATTACTTAAAACCTAATTTGATATATTTTCTCTTTCATAAAATGTAACTAAAACAAAGAAGTCATTTTTGTTTATATTTCTACGTATGCTCTCTGATGACAGGGTCAGCTCATCAGTGCATAACTGGTCACCATTTTGCCCCTAAGTGTACTTCCTGCATCTCAGATTCTCACTGTGTATTTTTTCCCACAGCCTGCCTAACGATGTGACCATGGCAGTGTTTGCTGTGGGGGCCCAGAACACTGAAGGCTGGGATTTTCTTTATAGTAAATATCAGTCGTCTTTGTCCAGTACCAAGAAGAGTCAAATTGAATTTGCTCTCTGTACGAGCCAAAATAAGGAAAAGCTTCAGTGGTGAGTCAGTCATTCATGCTCATGTGGCTGAGGGAAATTAAATTAGATTAGATCATTCTGGCATCTATTTTTGTTCTTTTGGCCAGGAATTGCCTATTCTGCTGGGAACATTATTGCAAGTGAGCACACATCTAAAAAGAATGGCAATAATAAGGGAGAGAGCCAGGTGCTAGGAAAAATATTTAATATTAATATATTAATATTTCTGTATCTTTAAGGTGATAATGTGCTTGAAGTATTTACTAGAGGTACTTTTCCTGACTGTTCTTTTGAGCAAATGAGAGGCTATATGAGAATGGGTGTTATAAACATGATATAAATGCCAGTTTTCATTATGTAGCTATAGTGAATTTATCAGGACTCTGGTTATCTTTTTAGCCTTTATTATTATTGGTGGACTGTTTTTTTTCTTTTACAAATATTTTATTGCAGGTATTCATAACTGCTTCATTACCTCTTCATTGTTAACATCTCTTAATTCTTCTAGGCTACTAGATCAAAGTTTTAAGGGAGATATAATTAAAACTCAGGAGTTTCCACATATTCTCACACTTGTTGGGCGAAACCCAGTAGGATATCCATTGGCCTGGCAGTTTCTGAGGGAAAACTGGAATAAACTTATACAAAAGTAAGTAGTGCCAAAAAGTATCCCATGACTAGATAAGTTCCCCAACCTTAATATGTTTTAGCTTGCTTGTTAAAGAACCGTACCAGTCTAAGGCGATTTTTTTGATTGAAGATAGGCTGTAAAAGTACTTAAAATATCCGTAGAAAACATAACTCTAATTCATTGCTAACTAATGAATCCAAACAGTGATATTTTCCCTTCCATCTAGAGTAAGCCCTTCCTGCGTCCCTGGACTTATTTCTCCTCACAGTCCAGCCCATGTCTTCCATGAACACTTTTGCTGGTTTGCATCTATGTGTCTTTGTCTAACTCTGGCACTTGTGGCACTTCCTGCTCAATCATTTTCTTTTGGGTACTTATTAGCTCTTGAGCTGTTGGTGTGTATTAGTTCTTACAACGAGATCTTAACTCATTGGTGGACAGAGGTCATATTTTCTATCTTTTTCATGCCGAATCAGTTTCTACTTAAGTGCTGTTACATATAGGAAGCCCTTAAAAACATATGCTGAATGAATAAATATTTCACAATCCATATGGACAATTTCTCTTTCTAGGTTTGACCTTGGCTCCTCTTCCATAGCCTACATGGTAATGGGAACGACAAATCAATTTTCCACAAGAACACGACTTGAAGAGGTAAAAAACAAAAACTTTTTAAAACTTAAGTGACAGCTGATTATATACAGGATAGACAAAATACTGGGAGGGTGTGTGATGAGCTAGAAATGGGTTTTGTCATTTAGAAGTTATTTTTGGATGCCATGGTGTTGACATTAGCAAATATCAGTTGCAAGCAAACTCGTGAACACTGAGTCTCTTCTCAAACATGTTAAGAGGTCTTAGCAATTTTTTTTTTTTTTTTTTTTTTAGTTGGAGTCTCACTCTGTTGCCCAGACTGGAGTGCAGTGGCCACTCCTGGCCACCGCAGCCTCGACCTGCTGGGCTCCGGCGATCCTTCCGCCTCAGCCTTCCAAGTAGCCGGAATTACAGGCGCGTGCTACCACGCCCTGCTCATTTTTTGATTTTATTGTAGAGATGAGGTCTCGCCTGCCCAGGCGGGTCTCAAACCCGCGGGCTCAGGCAATCCACTCACCTCAGCCTCCCAAAGGCGAGGGATTACAGGCTGAGCCACCGAGCCCGGCAGGTCTTAGCAATTTAAAAAGTTGCTTGCGACAATGAATTAGCCCTTGTTTAAGGACGTTAAAAGTGAGCATTAGAGACATAAAAGACTGAAGTAGTCATCTAGCTACGGTGAAGGAGACAGGTCTGAAATCTAGCTTCTTCACCATCCAGGTCCATGGGTTCCATGTTACTTATGACACGTACCATCTACTTTTAGAAATAATTTTAGGCAACTTATAAGATCCATCTATAAATGTCAAAGAACAAAAGCTGCATAATGGACTGGAGATAACTATGTGAGGAGCTTATGCTGAGGATCATTATTGCAATTGTCCCCTAAATTTATCACAGAGATTTCTAGCAGTCAAGGGAATGTGAGAAATCAGTATGGGTTATTCTCATTGTCCTGTAAAAGGGAATGTGTAACATACAAGTTTTCTGCAAAAGCAGACTTTTTTCCAGTCTTAAGCTCTGAGGAATTTCAGGTGTGGGCCACTGTGTTTTGTGGTATCCCTTCTGTAACAAAGTTTCCAATAGTTAAAGCTTTGGAACAAATCTTACATGGCTTAAAAAATATGTTACATTCAGATGAAATCTGAGCGCTTTGAAAATTTTAAAAATTAAAATAAAAATTAAAATTTTCAATAGTTCCATAGTGTAGCCTGGTTATTCCTGGTCTAGTTTGACGTAGGAAGAGAGCTTTGAAAATGCAAAAGGATGAAGGGTTGTCACAGTCCCTTAGCTTTTTCTCTAGTTCTCAGTAGCCTTATTCAGGCTTGCAAAATTTACTTGCACCTAATGATTCAAGCTTCAGCTCCAGTGAGGTCTAGAGTAGAGGTATTCTCTGTGATGACGAAGAACCATTCACAGGCTTTGGCCAGGCAGACCAGATCTATAGCAGCTCAACATTTCATTCATTCACTTGTTCATCTTCTCATTAATTCATTCAAAACATATTACATTCTTATGATATGCCAGACATGCTTTTAGGTTCTGGAGCTACAGCAATGAACAGACACAGCTCCTGCTGTCATGGAGCCTACACTCTATTGGGAGAATCAGACAATTACAGACAGAGCAAACTACGTCAAATAGCTCTGAAGATGAATAAGGCAAGAAGAGAGGGCGATCGGGGTGGGGGATGGTGTCATGTTCTATAGGGTGATTAGGGGAGGATTAGGAGATATTTGAGAAGATACTGAAAGATGTGCTGACACAGAGGAGAAGAATGTTGTATGCAGAGGGCACACCAGGTGCAGAGACTCTGAGGCAGGACACAAAGAGTCCGAGATACTGTCATCATGGAGAGCATCCTACTGACACTTAAAAAGTGAGAGTCATCTGAATTATTCCTTCCCCTCATCTTAATTCATCCCTGCATCCTGTTGGCCCTCTAGTACATGCACGGTATCTGTGCATTTCCCCTTTCTGCTCTTACCCCCAAGCCTTTCCCATCTTAGGCCTCCTCACTGGCCTCCTTCTTGCCACCTTGCCAATAGCAAACCATTTCCCACATTTAAAACTGATTAGGCCATGGCTGACCATCTTCTTAAAACCCTGCCTATTGGTCTTGCAATAAATTCACACCCCTCCTTTCCATGTGTCCAAGACTGTGATGATGGCTTCTGCTGACCTCTGTGGCCAGCTCCCACAATCTCTCCTGGTTCACTCTCTCTAGCCACTCCACCTACCTCCCCCTGTGCCTGGGCCACGACATGCTCTTCCTATTACTAAGCCTCTGCACTTTTTCTTCTTTCTGCCTGGCTTGCTCTTTTCCCAACTTCTCATTTTATCCTTTAGAGTTCCCAGCACAAATGCCACCTTCCCTGACCTTACGGTCCAAAACAGGGGCCAGCCTCTCCCATTACTCCCATAACTTATTTTCTTCATAGCAGTATATTTATAGTAATTATATTACTGCTTGTCCCCCCAAAAGACTAAGTTCCACGAGGGCTTGGTGCTGGCCTGATTCACTGCCTCATCTTGTGTCTAGCACCAGTAATTACAGCAGAGGGTTGAACAAGTACCAGAGTAAATGCTGGTGAACAAATGGATGAAGGTGAGGCCCTGAGACCTGTTGGGTTAGGGGTTCTATGTTTTGCCCACATTCTATGACTACATCCTCAACACAGCTTTGCCATGCAGATAGTCTCCCCCTTTTACTAAGGAAACTGAGTCCCCACAGAAGTTAAATCATTTGCTCAAACAAGTTGGTAGGATATGCCTGTTTTTCTAATCCTATATTGCACTAATTGCACGGAAAATATTCTCAAAGAGGCAGGTTGGAATGAAATATGCTGTTAAAATGGTGCCTTTCCAAGGCAGGTGAAGATAGAAGAGGCAATGTGGGATCAGGAAAAGGGTACGGGCTCAAGGATTAAAGCTGGCTTTGCTCTTGGGGAAGGCCTTTTTAGCAGCACTGTCACTATCACGATGGGCTACTTCAGGATTAATTAGTCTGGCCAATTAGTAAAGTTATTAATGTGGGTTGACTATTGAAGAGCACCCACAGTAATTTTTAACTGACTATGAATTAATCTCGAGTTCTGAGAGTATAGAAACAGCAGGGTTGAGCTACAACTTAAGGCAGAACAGTGGAGGAGGAGGGTTTTCTAAGTTGCCACAGCAGAAGGCCATGCCTTCTGCTCACTGAAAAGTTGTACTGTACTGACATATAATTTTAAAACAACTCTGCATCATTTAAAATTGGAATTTGATTTTTCTGAAGCCTATTCCTAACTCTCCTCTATTCCCAAACTTATGATATTATGATATGGGTTTTTAAGGAATTAGCTGTCTGGAATCCACACTGAATAAATAATACATCTTGGCCTACAATTACTTCCTGAATATAAAATCAAAAGTTGAGGGATTAATGCTGGGAAAATTTATGGGAAATGGGTAAGAATGCTTTAAGGTGAAACAGAATAGCACACTGGTGAATGCTGTGACAAACCCAGCCTGTCCCTCATGTGAGCTTAAGAGATTTAGATACCCAGAGATGAAACAAGAACAAGGTTATTTTTCAGGAGATAGCCAAGAGTCTCTTACCTCTTTAGGTACTTTATGTGTGTGTTTTTTTTTTTTTTAAGCTTGAGGGAATAATACATGAATTGTGGATTAGAATTTTTAAAAATTGGCCAGGTTTAGGGTCTTACCACCATGACTTGCTAAGAATGCCATTCCCCCAGTGTTTCTATCATAACAGACAAGGCCAGGCCTATGGAGAAAGATTGCACTTATGTGGCTGGAAATGCTTTGCTTGGCAAAGAAGATGCTTTGCACATTCTGCTTTTTAGATACCATGTTAAAAAAATTAACTTTGCATCTGTGTATACAGAACAGGATACACATTCAATAGACACACTCAATTAAACCTTAATTATAAAATGGTAAACAGTGAAGTCTTTTAAAGCCTGGCAACTGTGAATAAATAAAAGAGCTGCAGAGAAAAAACGCAAAACCTGACATCACAAGGCCTGAGCTCATTCCACATAGCCCATGTGTACATAACTGTATCCAGACACCTGGGGCTGCATTCTCTATAGAATTTTGACAAATGCTGGAACTTCATTTTCAGTTTTCTTTTAACTAGCTTGAAGTTACATTTGCTTAATAAAATTAATTTTGTAAAAACCCAATTTTTCCTCACAAGGTAAAAGGATTCTTCAGCTCTTTGAAAGAAAATGGTTCTCAGCTTCGCTGTGTCCAACAAACAATCGAAACCATTGAAGAAAACATACGCTGGATGGATAAGAATTTTGACAAAATCAGAGTGTGGCTGCAAAATGAGAAGCTTGAACTGCTGTAACAGTTTGTTTCTTGCCAGGTTCCTGCTAGCTACAGTCTCCAAAATTTTGTAGAATGTGAATATTTTTCAAACTAGAGATGGCTGTTTTGGCTCCAGCAGAAGATACTCCCTTTCCCTTCAACTCCTTACTCATTTGGCAATTCCTGTGAAGAGATTGGCTGTTAGTTTTTCATTCATGGGCTCCTACTACCACGTTTCATTTATGGGTGTGTCTTGCCAAATAAACCCAAGTGGCAGGTTCCTGACATGGAAGAATCAGTTACCTTATTTTTCTCATTTTATATTTCATGCTTAAGCCCATGTCCAAAACTCCCTGCACGTCTGTCATTCGTATGCTGTTTCATCTGTCTCCTGAAAAGACTTTGAATGTGAAGACTACTGAACAATGAACACCTGGGTCAGACACAAAGCCTGGTTCACAGACTAAGTACAATGGCTGTGTGAAAGCTCTCATGTTGAGCCCTCTAGAACTGCTGCCCACCCTTTCTCTTTCTTGCTCCATCCCTGGGGGTTTACTTGTTAGGCCAAGTCATCATGCTTCCTTGGTCTCTAGATTCTGGTCAGTGGGAGCCCTGGGAGATTGGGTTAGGAAGGGAGGTGGTGTTTCTTCCTGGTTCCCTTGCAGGATGCCTGGGACTGGCCTCCACTCAAGGTCTCCGCTCCTAAGAGGCGGCTCTCGTTTGCATACAGCCTTCTCCATCTCTGTGTTCTGGTAACTGCTTCCCTGACTCATCCCTTCAAGACTAGGGGCCTTGGTGAAAGCCTAGCTTTTACTAGTCCTGATGGTACTTGTGGTTTCCACACACCCCACCCACACCTTTGCAAAAAAATCCTTTTATAGAACCCTCCTCAGACAATTCTGAGTGTTACCTATTTCCCCCGAAGACCCTGATTTATAAAGTATCTCTTACGAAAAAGCAGAGTGCACTCAGGTCTATGGGAAAAAACTTTTTTTAGGTAGGGAAGAGATGTCTTCTTCCTTTTCTGCTTCTTATTTGGCCTAGTTTACAATTCCTAAGTAATTTGTCATTGGCACTTATTGCCAATAAATCTTTGCAGAGTCACCGATAAATAATGATATATTGTGAAATGAAAAATATTTGCTTATATTAGCCCAAAGTGAGGATTTATATTCTTTGGCTTTGAAGTCATATGAATTTTTTTAATATATGGCAAAAAATTCAAGATAAAGGAATATAATTGATATGAAAAATGTCAAAATGTATTGCTGTAATACATTATAGAATACAGTGACTTTTCTGTACATAAATGCATTTCTAGTTCCATTTTTTATATATTGCATAAGGGTTTGGGAAATAAAAATAAAAACAAATTACTGGTAATTTCCACCCCAAGCTATTTTCCTTCTAAAACAAAACAAAACAAAACAAAAACCACAGCCAAAATCTTAATGTAAAATGTTTTGCTTTAATTGTATTTTATATCTTGATTAATGAAACATGGAAATATTGGTTTTTCAGTTTTGGTCACCCGAGGCACCCATCTTCATTTGCTTTTGAAAAAGATCACTTTCTAAACAGATACAATATTGCCACAACAATGTGCAGGAACCTTCTTGGTAATAAAAAATTGTCTGTTCTTTACCTCTAAGCAGATATTTGCAATTCTTTTCTCCTAATAATTAGATAGTAAAAAAGGGCTGCTTTAGATTCCGGAGCTCACTCCAGTCATCATTAGCTACTGGCAAACACCCAAGTCTTGCAGATATTTCTAATTAAAAAAGAAGGCATATTCAGAGTTCTTTAAATAAATGTTTAGTTTTACAGGCATTTTTAAACTTCTGGATTTAGGTATGTCATTTAAAAATATTTCTATATGTGCATGGAAATTGGTAATACTGCAGCCATACCCTTGCAAACATATCTGTCAGTGTCAAAGGTTTCAAAGTCTTTTTTTTTTTTAAACAAAAAAGCAAGCATCTATACTGCTCAAATGGGATAATTAGATACATTAAAATCCCTTTTTCTTGTTACTGCCATAAAAAATAGAATAACGACTGCGTCTCTGATGAGCAGAGACACAGTATTTTAAGCAGGCAGATTTTGAAATCCCATAGGCATGTGCATGACTTTTAGAGAGTATTTTTAGGGGTATTAAACGTGATGCTCATTACAAGCATTATTATTTTTGCTTGCCCCACCCCACCATTAGACAGTATAGGCGAGATTATCTATTTTTAGTGAAGTCTGTTAAGTCCTAACAAAAGCTTTAAACCAATGCTAAGGAAGGCCATGCTCTTTGGAAACAAGAAATTCCAAGTCTGTCTTATGTTAGGTCCCAGACTTTTTTTCCTGCATTCACTCCCAGGAAATAAAGATGCAATTAAATATTTACCAAAATTTTGTCAACGATATCAGTGCAATGTTCACGAACTATTCACTCAGAAAGATCTGAGAAAGTTATAAGGCATCAGACCGAGTTCTTAAATTGCTGTGGGAGAAAAACTGATTTTAAATTTCACAAATTTAATATATATGTGTATTTCTTTAAAGCAGAAGTTTCTTTTTATATTTGGTAAACTTCCATAAAGCTAGATGCTATACAGCGCAGAGACTAATGTGGCAATGGCTCTAAGTAAACAATTGCTGTCCAGGTTTTATGTAGAGAATAGAAAGCATAGTTTAGTAACATGGGAAACCAACAGAGTTGAAAGTATGTGAATATTCTGAGAATTAGGTTGTACTTTTTTATTCTCGAAACTTGCCACACCATGATTTATCTAGCCTGCATTTTGCTTTTGCTGACTTGATTCAAGTCTGTGTGTTTTTGTGACTGTAAGGTGCAGAAGTTCTCACACCTGGTAAAGAAGAGTTCAAACTGAAAAGGGGATCGGTGCTTCCTGGTTTGCCCAGGTGATCTATTATTAATTTATTATTAGCAGCCCAAGAGGAGATATGTGTCCGATATACAATATCTTAGGTTTGACTTATAAATGTTAACCCAAAGAAACATCAAATACAGGTCAAAAGCCCAAGCGGAAGGTGGGGGGAGAGGGATAAAAATAATAACATTGAAGAACGTTTAAAGCATTGTTTTCCAAACACTAGCAAAAAACAAAAATAATAATAAATGCAAACTGAAAATACTAGTGAGATTTACAGGCACTGTGTGTAGAATGTGCAAAAGTTTGCAAAGTTTTTCCTTTTTTTGGTGTTAAGAAACTGTATCAAATATATTTCTTACAAATATAAAGCTTGCTTTCTTTCTCAACTGAGGGCAATTAAAAAAAATTCAAGGTTTATCAATACTCAGTACAATAACACAGGTGAACCAGACAAATTCATTTTCTTTCTGGAAAATAACAACAAACTAATGTTTAGGATGACAAATGACTCAACAAATACCACTATCTAGAAGCTACTCAGAAAAAATTATTTTCTGTTGCCAAAGCCTTTTATTCTTCAAAAGTCACCATCCACCAGCTGAAGATTTTATATGCAGATACCTTGAAAAATTCAAATAAAAAATCCAGTGAATCATGTGATATGTAATTTTCTTATTAAAGCATAGTAAATATACCACTTAGCAAAAACATTGTGTAACAGACAACAAAAAGTAATTTCCTATAAGTATACATGAGAGTGGATCATTAACAGAATTTTTTTAATTTCAGAAAAAAATCTTGAAAGCAATTCTAACAGTATACCTCCCTCTTTATAGGAATAAGATGGATGATAGTAAGAGAGCTGAACTCGATTTAACCTACTTTTAGATTTCTTTTAGGCTTCGGTTGGTAAGTGGTGTTATGCTTTTAGGTTTAGCATAAGGCCTCCCCCCTCTCTGAAGATTAAGGACCCTGCTCTCAAGCTAGATCTCAGAGATTCCTTCATCTGTCACCATAAATTGGAATCAACATATTTGTAAACAAAAAACAATGTACATTCAACCAACCTATGTGTTGTAGGTGAGAGAAATGAAGTCCACCTCGAATATTAAAATTAAGACAAAAGTGGTCCATCTTTTCCTTTGTGCATCTTCCAAAACCCTGTAATTTACCCCAGACCCAAAGGGTACTTTGCCCCACTCCACCATGTGTTGTTATTTTGGGTACTATCAGTATCTTAAGGACATTTTGCTAAGTTGTAATATGCCGATTTTGCTTTGCCACAATAGCCTGTAGTCATGAGCATTTTGATTTAAAAGATTCAACTAGCTGGGCTCAGTGGCTCAGCCTGTAATCCTGCGCCTTTGGGAGGCTGAGGTAAGTGGATTGCCTGAGCCCGTGGGTTCGAGACCCGCCTGGGCAGCGAGACCTCATCTCTACAATAAATCAAAAAATCAGCCGGGCGTGGTAGCGCATGCCTGTAATTCCGGCTACTCGGAAGGCTGAGGTGGAAGGATCGCCGGAGCCCAGTAGGTCGAGGCTGCGGTGGCCAGGAGCGGCCACTGCACTCCAGTCTGAGCGACAGAGTGAGACTCCAACTCAAAAACAAAACAAAACAAAACAAAACCAAAAAAGATTCAACTATCCATAGATGTCCATTTTCTGTCTGACCTAATATTTTAAATAGCTCTTATTAGAATAAGGTTTTTAAACATTTCAATAGCACAATCCTCCCATTTAATGCTTTCAGAGAATGAGTGGTTACTCTCGATTTCACAGTGTGCATTTCATAGCAATAGTATAAAGAAAGCATGAAATACTCAAGAAGTGGACTTCATTTCTCTCACCTGTAACACACAGGTTGGTAGAAGGTACTGTTGTCTACATTTATAATAGACATCCAACTTACCATAGTGTAAACTTTAACTTGTATTTCTTTCACTGGCTTTTGGCTTGGGTGTTTCCTCTGTTGTCTAAAAGGGAAAGCAAAACCATCAGTGAGCTCTTTTCTGGTTTAACGGCCAAAAAACTGATCAATCAGAGGCAGTTTATGAAGAGATGGGCTACTCAAAATTAAATGGACAGAAGATGGCAGGCAGTGTCAGAAAATAAGAGGGTCCTTCCAAAGTTTCTTTCCTTCACTTGGCCAAAACAGTTCTTTCTCCTCAAATCTATAAGCTAAAAATAACCTTATGTGATCTTAAATTTCCCACTCTACATTTTTTTTTAAGACCAGGTTAAAAAAAAAAAAGCAGAGGTATTCTTGGAAGGTAGTATTTCATTCTATGGTAATTCATGCTGTTCCTGTAGTTGGGGTATGGCCGGCCAGCTAACTCACTGGTCATACAGGGTTGTTATGCTTTCTCTGACTTGTTAAGGGGCTGACCAAAGATGTTGTATAACTGAAATTAAAAAAGAAGAATTTAATCTGAAATATAACGGTGTATCTGCCAATTATCAATGCTGTTTCTTATATCCTATTATAGACTCTACTACAGGAAGCTTTCAATATTTTCTTTTTAAAAGTTTTTATGTGACCGGACTACTGTTTTTAAAGCTACACTTTTAATTTCTCATTATAGTCAGAGGATCATAGTAATGATCATTTGAATCACACGTTCTTGGAATTAGAAGGGACCTAGAAGTAGTCTAATCAAACTTCCATTTCTGACCACAGCTGGAGTGAATTTAATAATAAAAAAGTTCCAACTTTCATGTTCTAAAATTTATATAAACCACATACGTACTCTTGTGATATTTTAATAAGAGCAGGAAATGCAGCGACTTGAGTTAAGAACATTCATTTAGATTTTTAAAATGCCAGTTACTTAAAATATATGTATACATGCACATGTGTATGTCTTTAAAAATCCAATTTTTATGAGATAGATAGTACTTTAGAAATATTTTATTCTAAATAGATTCCACTGAGAAAATTACTAAAGTGGTAAACCCCACATCACGTGTTTGCTAAACTAATTGGTAAGGTATTTACTGCTCCACTTACCTTGGTTGAATCCTTTGCTTTACCTCCATTCTTGGGTGCTTTGGAACTGGAAGCAGTCTTTTTGCTCTTATCCTAAAGCAAAGGAAATGTCATGAGGGAACTGCTATCATCAATCCATCTAGCAATCAGCTACTGGCTGCAGTCAAATTAATCTTGAGTCTTTTTTTTTTAGTAACCTGGAGATATTCAATTTAATTCAATAATGGAAGAATTTGGATGTTTTAGCCACGATTTTTTGAACATGTAAATGTACACAGAAGGGTTTAAGGTAGGAGGTAAAATGGATAAAAAATAAAGAGGGAAATATGGGTTCCACTGATACTCTGCCAATTTCTATGGTGCGTGGTTCACCGAGACCTTATTTTGTGCCTCAGTAGAGATTTTCTGTGAGGTAACAAATATTGGCCAGGGTGTGGAGAAAAGGGAACCCTCACATACTCTGGGTAGGAATGTAGACTGGTATCACCACTATGGAAAACAGGGAGGTTCCTAAAAAAAAATTAAAAATAGAATTACTATATGACTCAGCAATCCCTCCTCTGGGTGTGTGAAATGATCATCTCAAAAAGATACCTACACTCCCACAATATGGAAAAACCTAAGCGTTCATCAATGGGCAAATGGATAAAGGAAATGTAGAGGGGGAGAGTGAGAGGGAGAAGGGGAGAGGGGAGGGGAGGGGGGAGGAGAGGGAGGGGAGAGGGAAGGGGAGGGGAGGGGGGAGGGAGGGGAGAGGGAGGGGAGAGGGAGGGGAGGAAGAAAGGGAGGGGAGGGAGGGTGGGAGGGGGGAGAGAGATGGGGAGAGGAGGAGGAGGGAGAGGGAGGGAGGAGGGAGAGGGAGGGAGAGGGAGGGAGGAGGGAGAGGGAGGGAAGAGGGAGAGGGAGGGAAGAGAGGGAGGGAGGGAGAGAAAGAGAGAAGAGGAGGGAGGGGGAAAGAGAAGGAGGGAGGGAGGAAGGGAGTGAGGGGGAGAGAGAAAAAGAGAAGGTGGGTGAGAGGGAGTGAGGGGGAGAAAGACAAAAAAGGAGGGAGGGGGAGAGAGGGAGGGAGAGAGAGGGGGTAAGGAAGAGGGAAGGGGAGAAAGGGAGGGAGGGGGGACAATCAATGGGAGACAGGCTTCCAGCCTTGGCCAGGGTAGGGAGAAGAGGTTCAACAAGTTAAGTCTTCCTGAATGAGCAGATGCATGAGCTATACCCTGCAGAGAGGGAGGAAGAATCAACCAGCCCGGCTCAGCAGAAGAGGGAAGGAAATTCCAGAGGGCAAATGAGCAGGAGTCAGCCCATGGGAGTCGGGGGCTGCTCTCACTTTCAACTAGACATGTCCAGCTCATGCGGCCCAGGACTGCTATTATAGTAATGCGGTTCCACAAAATCTTTTAACATCATGTGTTTTTTTAGCATTCATTTTCTTCATGATCCCATATGTAGTTCTATATTTGAAGTTCACAATCTCATTTATGACATTACTTTTTGGCAGCATGTACATTTGTGAGCAGCTGTTTCCAGTTACAAAGCACATGAAGAGCAAAATTCAAACAAACATTTCTGTTGAGCACCTTGAGAACTCACTAAGGTTGTGACCATTTCCATCGAACCAGACATTGATAGCTTAGTTTTACAAAAACCAGGTCAAATTTCCCACTAATATAATATTGTTCTCATTTTTCTAAACTTTATAATAAAAAATATAAAAAAAGAAGTTTTATCATGTATATACACTAACTATATATTATTTATGAGAGGCCCAAGACAATTCCTCTTTACTTGATACAGCTCAGGGAAGCCAAACAGTTGGGTACCTCTGCTTCAATGAACAGAGACACAGCATTCTTGTAAAACCACACAATGTGGTATCCACAACCATGGCTATGGAAATTACAGACAAACATGGAAAACACATATGAAACATATGAAGCAACATTTTACAATTGAACTGTAAGTAAAATGATGTAAAACATACATATGGAAAATGACAAAGGAAATATACCAAATAATCGTGTTTGTGGGGTGGAATGATAGGCATTTTTTCCTTTTCTCTCATTTCAGGTTCTCTTTTGGCATCACTTGATTCATTCTACAGTTTAAAAATTACACATATACATGCACACACATATTTCAAAGAAAGTCAGTATGAAAAAGCGCAGTACCTTCGTTGTGTTCTGTGAGGTTTCTGTAGTTGAGGGGCAGCTGTCCAAATCTCCTGAGAGGGCATCAATGGGGTCCTGTTCATCTGTAGGCTTCTAAGACATGAACAGAAACAACCATTAAGAAAGAAGCACAAGGCAAAATGAGAAATGAGCATTTTCCCACATTACTTACAAACAAATATTTAAGAAAAAAAATGCTGATTTTTTTTTTTTTGAGTTGGAGTCTCACTCTGTCACCCAGACTGGAGTGCAGTGGCTGCTCCCGGCCACCGCAGCCTCGACCTGCTGGGCTTCGGCGATCCTTCTGCCTCAGCCTTACGAGTAGCCGGAATTATAGGCATGTGCTACCACGCCCAGCTGATTTTTTGATTTATTGTAGAGATGAGTTCTCGCTGCCCAGGTGGGTCTCAAACCCACGGGCTCAGGCAATCCACTCACCTCAGCCTCCCAAAGGCGCGGGATTACAGGCTGATTTTTTTTAAACCTAAAAATAATGTATTATAAAGGAGAGAGTAAAACATGAAAATCTTGATGACTATTTTATTCTACTCTTTGTTAGTATTTTCTGAGCCTCAGTCTTCTCACCTGAAAAATGGTACTGATTACCATGAAGAGTTTTTGTAAGGACTCAATGAGAAGTCAATAACAGAGACATACTTATATCACACTTTTATGCATGCCTTGGCACAATACCAAGCACAGGGGAGGCATTCAATATGTTTTAGTTTTTTAAAATGCAAAATAATGCTACAGCTAGAATAAAAACTTTGGTAAGTGGAAACACGCTACTATGGTATTTACCTTGGATTCCTTTGACTTCTTTGTAGGTGGCTTCGCTGGTTTGTCCTTAAAAACAAGGCAAATTATTAGTTAAGCACAGATCTTTGTAAAGGCATACTTAGTATTTATAGAATGTTATCCAATGACTTGACTTGGAAAAAATGGAGCATAGATTTGCAATACCTAATAGACCTGGGTCCCTACCATTTCTTCCCAGCTTTGCTTAATTACTACCCTTTCTAACCATTTCAGTAGACTTTGGGGGGATATAAGAAAGAATCTGATCCTAGAAGTAAAAGAAACACTATTTAGAAACTTTCTGCCATTGTGTGTTATCATTTATACTTCTACTTAAAATGTTACACAAAGTTACTTGTGGTTTTATGCCCTATTTTCTGTAGCTCATCACACTTGGAAACTCATCAGGGATTTTCCTATCATCAAAGGCAAGAATCTTGAATAATACATTTCCCAAAGAAAATGTATTATTAAAGTGGGCAGGTGTCCAGCAGGAAGCAAAGTCATTATCTGGAGGAATACTGAATGGAAGGGAGGAGAATCGGATCCTGTAACAGGAGACCCTGACGCTGACAGCATTATTTAAACCAGGGAGTCATCTTATCCACCAAACGAATGTTACAGAAAGAGAAGCATGTGATTTGGTTTTTTCTTGTTTTTATTTGATGAGCAGGCCTGGAAAGGATTATCTGTCATCTGGTTGGCTCCAAAGTAGGCACGAAATAGGAAAGGGGTGGGAGTGGGGGTGGGTTGACCTAGGAAAAATGGGCTTCCTTGTAAGAGACAAAAGGCCAGGGACTTTTAGACAGAGAACAAGACTTGTGATTGGGAATATCATCTTGCCTGTCTTCACTTTCAACAATGCTGGTGGTGATTTGGAAGAAGAAAGGGAGATGCCAGGTGCCAGGTTTTAGAGTTGCCTTATTTATTTGCCCTATTAGTTATTCCAACACCAGCTTCTCTGCTCTGCTTAAACAGAGCCTGCTTCTTTTGAGATCCCATCACCTTGTTCATTTTTATAGCCTTTTGTTGAAAAAAGAATCACAACTCTGGGATCATGCTTAAGTATTAGTGAGTGACTCAAGATTATTCAACCCTGTTTATACTGCAGAGTTAGCATAGCAAAATCAGATGATACTGGCTCAAATAAATACTTATAGGCTTGACAGCTTTGGGGGCACATTAAAAACATCCAGTCATGATACACTTTTATGCTATTATAAAAGAGTACAGCTTCTATTTATTTCAAGGGAGGTTCAAATTTAAATAGCTTTGTTGCATAAATCCAGTATAGGCATTTCCCTCAGTTTACCTGTCCATCACCATCCAGGAGGTGTCTGTATTCAGGTGGGATAGTGTCATCTCTCTCCCCAAGCTTATCTCTGTGTTCAGCTTTAGCTTTTTCCTATAGACACCAAGTAGACATAATTAAGATTCATTTCCTCCTTCACTTAGAAAATACATTCTGAAGTGCAGCATTCAGCATTTGTTGTACTTTTATGAGGCAAAACAGATGGTCTGTTTTTATTTTTTAAGCAACAGAACAACAACACGGATGACTTCAATAGACTATCAGTTGGTGAAAAATGTAAACCCATATGCTTCTATATGTCAATCCTTCTCTGAATTTTCTTTTAAATTGAGATAAATGATTAAAAATTATCCTCAGAAACCACGTTAGGAGATAAAACCCAAGAGTATATAAGATAACTCTTTTTTTCTGTATGAGTTTTACTTTACAAATAATCAGGTCACTATACCTTGACCTTTAGAGAGGTAACATTTACAACTTTGTCTATTTGTAAGCAACTTCAAAGGACCATGATAATTGTTGACTTGAACGGACTGGACATATTGATGGTGTCACAGGTAAGGAAGCATCTGTTGTTGAGGAAGCCCCGCCCACCACCCAGCATCCCTTCCATGAGGCTCAGCTGGGTTTTTTGCCATGGATTCAGTGACCCTCTCCTCCAGTGAAGGACAGATTTATTTTTCTACACCAGAATTTCGTTTTAAAAACATAGGTTAAATTCACAGCAATATTTCTAAGGTAATAGTAGAATTAAGATCAAAGGATTAAAATATCACTCAATGGATTTTGTTTGTTTGTTTCTTTACCTTTACTTTATCCTCCATTGGTTTATTCTCATCTGGGTCAGGCTGCCTTTGTCCTAAACTATCAGAGAGTTTATCCAAGGCATCATCAAGTTCTTTGTTACTCTGCTAAAAAGAAAATAATTCTGTATCAGTCACTGGTTAGCCCAACTGTATCAGAGCAAACCAGCCCAGGAACCCATCTTTTTAGGGAGGGATCTGTTTTCTTGGAAGAGAAAGACATCCGGAGGTGATTCAGAGTAGACAGGGTCAGAGAAGACAAGGCTAGGGCTGGAGACTGGGGGGAAGAGCAGCAGCATCTGTGAACCTAACAGGGTTGAAGGTCCAGCACCTCCCCCTACTCTACCCATCTCCTGGCCAAGATCCCATCAGCTTAAGGAGGTCTTGGTCAGAGGCCACATCCCAGCAGGTGACCTAGAGGTCACCTAGAGGGTCCAAAAGCAAATGAACCTGTCATGTGCCTTCAAAATGAATATGAAAACAATGTCCACTGATGTTACATTATCAGATGGTTAGCAAGCAGGAATTTTCAATAGAGAGTGTTTCTTTAGTTTGATGGGTACACTCTAAGACCAGATCCTCAAGGATCCATCTCACAAAGTACAGCACGACCAAATGTGAGTTGGAGGAAGCCATGGGGCCTGGCACTGACATCCCAATACTTCCCAGAGCACAAAACCCCAGAGACAATCTGGTATCATGAGAGTGGAAGGGACTTCTCTGCCACACTGGCAACAAGGAACTTCAAAAAGCTTGAGAATTTCTAAACTGGTGTGGAATCTCTTCCTTTGTCTTCAGGAACTTTCCGAAGTTAAACTGCAGAAACAAATAGGAGTTGGTGTTCTAGTGGTTAAAAAAAATTGGCCACTAGAACAACAGAGTAACTAAAATAGCTTATTTCCTCTAACATTTATTTACTATATGATTTAGGTAAGTTATTTAAGCCTCTGACCCTTATTTTCTTTGCTCTGAATTGTGAATAACAATAATACCCATACTCCTAAGTCTCTGAGAGGACTAAATAATTGAAAAGGCATTTAAAACAGTACTTTATGTCAGCACTCAGTAAATCCCACATTATTATTGCTACTATTATAGTGAAATCCTAAGAAGTTTTTTTAAAAATATTTTTCAACATGGTGCATTCAAAATGCTGTCTTCTATCTCTATATGAATTCAATTCAAAATGTGTTTGATATCTGCATTGTCCAAGAATCATGCTGGGCTCTGTCCTAAATTGTATAGAAATTTCCAGTTGATTGTCAAAGTGTTTTTATATACATTATCCAGTTTCATTTGACTCCCACAATGGTCCTGAATAAACTAAGTAAGTTTTGTTTGGAGACAGAAAACAAGTTCAGGGAAGCTAAGTCAGTTGATGCTTGAAAACAAATTGTTAAAAAATGAATGGAACCCAGGTCTTGAGATTGATAACATACAAAGCTTTTCCCTGTCACATTCAGGCATATCCATGATCTTCCATTTTCTTCTAAAGCAGCTTCTCCTGATGGGGTGATTTTATTATCTCGCTCTTTTGAAAATATGTTTTAAGATGCTGTCAGGCCAGGCACAGTGGCTCATGCATACAATCCTGGCACTTTGGGAGGCCAAGGCCAGAGAACTGCTTGAGCCCAGGAATTCAAGACCAGTCTGGGCAACATAGCGAGACCTTGTTTATACAAAAGAAAAAAAAAATTAGGTGTGGTAGCACATGCCTGCAGTCCCAGCTACTTGGGAGGCTGAGCTAGAAGGATCACCTGAGCCCAGGAGGCAGAGGCTGCATTGAGCCATGTTTGTGTCACTGCACTCCAGCCTGGTGACAGAGAGTCCAACTCAAAAACAAAAAAATTCTCATGAGTTTTGATGGCTGACTTTTTGATTCCCAGGTACCTTTATCCGAATAAAACTCTATACATAGTTTTAGTGATATCTTCAAATAAAATATTAACTAAAACAAGACTCTGATGGGAAATGTGTTGAGAGAAGTGTCATTTTAAAATCTACTTGTTACAGGCAAAAAGGCTTTTGATTGCTAATGCTTACCAATAACCACAATTAGGCAAAAGCCCTGGCCTGACTATGAAGAACTGAAGTAGAAACAGCAGCCTGGGTTATTTATGATGCTTCCTTTCTGCTGCATGGGGACTGTGGTCACTGTAGGTATGTTTACACACACACACAGCATTTTACTGGTTTTAAGTGCTTCATGAGAGTCCAGGATTATAGCTGCTAATGGTGTGCTACTCACAGCCCGGTCTGGGCTTTGTCATCTGTGCCTCTGGATATTTTCAGACGATCCTGAGGCTGACCCAACAGGATGAAAATCCATCAGAATCCCAGACTACAGCACGAAGCAAGCTTTGATGCTACATCAAAAGGAATAGAAGCATAGCTGACTTCACTCAGGCTACAAAACGAGGCACTGCTCTTAACTACAGGAGGTGGATCTGGTTTAGGGCGATCCCTTTATCTTTGATATGTTGTGGTCTCCTCGATAATGTATAATTTGGTACCACACAGGTAATTAATCAAAGGAGTCTGGAAAAGCATTGGTCGTGCAGACTTGCCTCAGAACATGTAAATAATTAAAATACTGATGCTGAGGTTTTTCTATTGCCAGCATGAAAATGACACATTTTTACTGAGGTGAATGGGAGGAAAATAATGCTATTCCATGACATGTCTGCAAAATTTTTGTTTGGAGACACTCAAACACAATAATTCCATAAAATAAACTTCAGGTTACACAATGGGTAGTAAAATACAGCAAGTATCAGGAAAAATATAAAGGCAAAAATCAATCATCCAAAATGCTAAAGCATTTTTTAAATCTAGTAATTTGAATATAGAAACAATGTACATGATTGTACTTTCAATTTTAACAGAGCAACAATATACAACAAATACTTTCAGAAATATTGTTTCATTTAATCATTTCAGAGTTATTCTGTCATCTCCCCAAATCATCAGTTTCAGCTGTTTTGAAACAGAAGGTACCTGATCTTCCTAATAATTTGCTCAAAACAGATGCCTTATTTTCCTTCTTGTTGCTGCAAAAACAAATGTTTATCTCCCAAATAAGATTTGTTGCTTACCGGAGTGTCAGCGGGTGGGGCTCCAGCGTGGGTAGTTGAAGCTGGGGTTTGCGAAACCACTTCAGAGATAGCAGCAGAAAGTTTAGCCTCTTCAAATTTCTTTTATCAAAAAAAAAAAAGAAATTTTTATCAGTAACATGTTATATATAAAATCATGCCCACGGTGTCATCACTTAAATAACTCTTAAGATAGTTTTCTGGGTGCTTATTCTCTTGATCCAAACAGACTCACAGTAACTTAAGATCGTAAAAGCAATTTTCAAAACCAATTTTAAGGCCAGGCTCAGTGGCTCAGCCTGTAATCCCAGCACTTTGAAGGCTGCGGGTTTGAGACCAGCATGGACAACCTGGTGAGACCTCGTTTCTACAATAAAATAAAAAATTAGGTGTAGTAGCATGTTCCTGTAGTTCTGGCTGCTTGGAAGGCTGAAGCGGAAGGATCGCTGGAGCACAGCAGGTCGATGCTGGGGTGGCCATGAGTGTGCAACTGTACTCCAGCCTGGGCAATAGAATGAGACTCCAATTCGAAAAAAAACCAAAAAACAACCAAACAAAAAAGAATGAATTTTAGGTTCAAGGGGTAGAAGTGCATATTGGTTATATGGGCATATTGCATACTGGTGGGGATTGGATTTGGGCAGCCCCATTCCCCAGAAATTGAACACTGTACT
Source organism: Cephalopachus bancanus (assembly GCA_027257055.1). Taxonomy (NCBI): domain Eukaryota; kingdom Metazoa; phylum Chordata; class Mammalia; order Primates; family Tarsiidae; genus Cephalopachus; species Cephalopachus bancanus. The sequence goes on along the minus strand of JAPVLO010000024.1, from coordinate 4,586,590 downwards.
TGATATTAAAAGCAATTTTTATTCTACTTCCTTCTCTTATTTTTTTGAATCAGGGTCTCACTCTGTCACCTAGGCTAGAGTGCTGTGGCATAATTGCAGCTCGTTGCAGCCTGAGTGGATGCCTATGATAATAGCAAAGAATTACTTAAATAATTTATTATATTCTATGTTAGTAATTTTTACACTTACAGATATTTTATTAATTTAAGAGGTGGGGTTCTTCCTATGTCGCCCAGGCTTATCTCAAACTCCTGGCGGCAAGCAGTCCTCCTACCTCAACCTCCAGGGTACCTGGGATTAAAGGCATGAGCCACCACACCCAGCTCTACAGATTTAACTAACTTCAGTTAATATTGTTGCATTCATCAAGTTTTAAGATTAGCACCATAATTACTTAGAGAAGCAACTATGTAGGAAACCATCTTTTTCACAACATATTTATGCCACATGAGAACTGAGTATTAAACATGTAGTCCTTTGTACTCAAGATGTCCCCTCTGAGGTGACATTATAAATCTAGCAAACCACTCAGATATCCTTTCTCAGGGGACATAAAGAGATTGCTGGTGATTATACAGGACGAACTTATACCAGCACAAATTTTTCCAAAAAAATGTATGTTTCCTTGAAGTTTTCCATTCAAACAGCATGAAAAAGCAAATATAGAGATAGAACATACACTGAGATATACATTCAAAAATAAAGCTGGTCAGGCTTGGTAGCTCAGCCTGTAATCCCAGCACTTTGGGAGACAGAGGTGAGTAGATTGCCTGTACCCGTGGGTTCAAGACCAGCCCGGGCAACTTGGCAAGACCTCATCTTTACAATAAACAATGCCCCACGCTGCTATTTCCATTCCCTGCTACTTTGTTTTTGGTGGCTACTTTATTATGGCCTTTAGAAATTTAAACGTAAAATTCGAGAAACATTTGACTTATCAAGTCTCTCTTTTTCTCTATTATTAATAAAGGTGAGCCGGGCTCGGTGGCTCAGCCTGTAATCCCGTGCCTTTGGGAGGCTGAGTTGAGTGGATTGCCTGAGCCCGCGGGTTCGAGACCCGCCTGGGCAGCAAGACCTCATCTCTACAATAAATCAAAAAATCAGCCGGGCGTGGTAGCGCATGCCTGTAATTCCGGCTACTTGGAAGGCTGAGGCGGAAGGATCGCCGGAGCCCAGCAGGTCGAGGCTGCAGTGGCCGGGAGCGGCCACTGCACTCCAATCTGAGCGACAGAGTGAGACTCCGACTCAAAAAATAATAATAAAAATAAATAAATAAAGGTGTTTATGTCAAATGTATCTCACAAATACTGCTCTGGCTACTTCTCAAAGATATTTATTTGTAATATCTTATCCCTGATTTTTAGAATAGTCTATTTGGAATTTGATTTCAGTATTATTAGGGGAATTTTTTAAGTGTTTCTTTTAAAAACATTTCTGCAGTGACAGAGTCTCGCTATGTTGCCCAGGTTGATCTCAAACTCCTGGCCTCAAGCAATCCTCCCACCTTGGTCCCCCACAAAGTATTGGGATTACAAGTGTAAGCTACCATGTCCTGCCTAAAGGTTTCTTTTTAATAGAATTTCTGTTCTATTTTATTATGATCAAAGAGCATATGTACAGCAGTTACTCTTTTATATTTGAACATTATGAGTCAGTGTGTAACACTTTCTCCCCAAAGTGCTTGGTACTTTCCCACAAATAATTTTCCAAGTTTGACTATTTGATCCTTATGATAATTGGTTACTTCTACTTTATTCACTACATTGACTCTAACAATCTGTTTCCTTTGCTAGATTGTTAATTGTCTAAGAGCTAGTTTTTTTTTTTTTTTTAATGGTTGTTTTATCCAAAAATTGTACCACTATACACCTTTGGGCAGGGCAGGGAAGGCATATAAATTTATCATTCTTTTTCCAAATCTTTAAATTTCCTTAAAAAAACCACCCCTTATTATTGAAATAATAATAATGACAGTCAGGGTGTGGAAGAAAATAAAGTCTTATTCATCACAAAATTGTTCCCATGTTCTGTACCACAATCATGATATGATTTCATGCTCCTAGGATACTACTCACTTTGTTTTCTCTATATTTCACAGGTTCTAGATCAGGGCTGGAGTGCTTCTCCATGATGTGGTCTGTTTGTATGGAGCAGGAGAGAAGGCCTGGGATGGGGTGACTGAACAGCCTGGTGCTCTTACAAGGGTGGGGAGCATGTTCTGGCTAGAATGCCCTTCTTTGAAGGGTTTATTCCTTCAGGAAATTCCAAGGATTCATTATTTCTTCCAGTTGTCACTCATTCTGTCTATCCCCTAGCTGAGATAAATGTTTTCCATGTCGTTGTCCACATAGGAACCTGTTAATCTGTTTTCCAACTGACTGCCAACAATGTATTCAGTGGTTTAATAACTGGGTTCTCTGTAAATAGATAACTCAGACCCCATCAGAAAAGGTTCTGTAGTTATTTAAGTTTAAGAACAGATTTACAGTATATATTTGTGACATAGTCTGAATGTCTGTCACCTCCAAATCTCATGTGAGAGGTGGAGCCTAGTGGAAGGTGTTTAGGTCATGTGGACAGATCCCTTAAATAGTGAGTTCTCACTCTATTAGTTCATGCAAAAGTTGGTTGTTTAAGAGAGGTTGGCACCTACCTCCTCCTCCCTCTTGCTTCCTTTCTCGCCATGTGACATGCCGGCTCTGCCTTCTGCCATGACGGCAAGCTTCTTGAGACCTCATCAGAAGCCCAGAAGATGCTAGTGCCATGTAGAACCATGAGCCAAATAAATTCTTTTTTTTTACTCTGTCACCCAATCTGGAGTGCATTGGCATGTTCACCACCACCACAGCCTCAATCTTTTGGGCTCAGGTGATCCTTTCACCTCACCCTTCCAAGTAGCTGGAACTACAGACACACACCACCACAGCCGGCTAACCTTTTTTTTTTTTTTTAAATAAATTATGCAGCCTCAGGTATTCCCTTATAGCAATGCAAAACAAATGAATACAGTTTGCATACAAGAAGTCATGAAAATCCTAGAGAAACCTGTTTAACATTACCCAACATTGTCCAAACTCTTCTAGTAACAGAATCCCTTTGAGGGATTATCTATTCCACATGGAACTAAGTTTCCTTAAGGAGGCAACTTGGGAAATGAAAAATTGTAGAAACAACAACAGGTAAAGGTTGTCTGAGAAGTAGTTTTGGATAAACTCAAATATAATCCTTTTTTAATAGGGATATAGTACATGTCAATTGGTTCAATTAAGCAGCCAAAAACATCCACTGTGTTGGGATAATATTTCATGGTGTAACACATTTCTGATGGCTACAGTGGGTCGAGAGCCACTACTTTTTATGATTGTTTCCTCAGTTCCCAAGTCAGATTTCAAGTCACAAGTTTCCATTTATCTCTGCCACCGTAAAGTAAGAATTAAATCAAGAGTTTCAGACTTACAAGAGATGAACTGTTTGGGGCACCAGAGAAGTCCTCAGACAAAGCATCGAGAAGGAAGTCTTCATTCATGGGCTGTAAGAACCAGGAAATGTATCAATAGACACCACTGTCATTGTCTCTCTTCAAAAGAATGTCACTATTTACATGTTGATCAACTAAGAGGAAAACCAAGTCCTTCCTGAATTAACAATCAGGTTCAATGGGAAAGAGATTTACTCAGAGAAATTGGTTTGCTTACTGGAAGCTGTTCCTTAGACTCTTTCGGCAGGAGTGGTTTTCCATCTTTATCCTATTTAGGGGGAAAGACACAGCATGAGTCATTTCACACTTATCCCAAGTATGAGACCCTGTAAATATTATGAAGATCCTACAGGTTATACCTGCTGTTGTACATTTCAAATAAGATTCATCATTTCAGGAAACAGATTCTCTCACCAGAGAATATGCTCTCATTAGTTCATGACAACAAACAGTGAGCTCACAAGCAGCACCAGGCATTCCTGAGGCACAGGGACTACATATTGGATTAGGAAGAGCTTGTGACTTCAGAACCTGGGGACTAGCACAGCTGGGGAACATGTGTCAGTATAGTGTGGCACGTGGCACGTGGGGGGTTTACGGTGGACTTTGCACGGGTTGCTTGGAAAATGCTGGTTAACTTTATAAGCCACACATCCCACTGACAGGGATAAGAACCAAGCCCTGATCTACATACTGGAATGCAACAGAAAACAGCAAGACAGAGTCTCTGCCCTCAGGGAGTTTACCTTGTGGGTGAGATGCTCTGAAACATACAGCACAGATTATATCGAGCTTAAAATGACCCCAAAGTGCCACATCTGAGTAATAGAACAGTATCGATAAAGCACTTGGGGCTATTTAGTAAGAGGAGAGCCATAAAATTAATAGTAAAGCCCATTTATCCACATAAATGAAAATAAATAAGTACAAAGATATGTTCATGTATATGTAAATATATGAATATTTCTCCAGAAACTGGTTAGAGATGGTTTTTACTTGCCTGTTTTAATTTAAATGTGAAGTACAGTGGTTTAGAGGTTCAGGCTGAGTATCCCCAATCTGAAAATATGAAATCCCAAAATGCTTCAAAATTTGAAACTTTTTGAGTGCTGACATCATGCTCAAAGGAAATGCTCAATGGAGAATTTTAAATCTGATGATTAGGGCTGCTCAGCAGGTATAATGCAAATATTCCAAAATGAAAACAAATTCAAAACATTTCTAGTCCTAAGCATTTCAGAAAAAAGATACTCAGAGCCTGTATTACCTGCTTCCCACATGACCACATAAACTCCTACCCCAGCCCCTTCCATCTCCCCTGCATTCACTTGTCCCTTCTGGGCATTTTTTAATATGAGGGAAAGCTAAACTCTCCAACCTAAGCTTGTCCTCCACCTTCCCTTAGCTGCAGAGGCAGCAAATTCCCCAGGTGATACTTAGGTCCCTGAGGGCACCTTTGCTCCACACTCAAATGAAAATCAGCTTTCTATCACTTTGTCACCATGTGTGTGGAAGGGAAAGCTTGTGGTCTGCCCGTAGGAAGCTGAATCTCACTGAAGAGGCCTGACATAGGCACACAGTTGATGAAAAACATCACAGAACTTAAACAAGGGATGAAGCTAGCACCTAGAAATGCTGTGAAGCAACAGATAACTAACACTGTGTGAGGCAAGTTCAGGGGAAGATGAAACTAACTCAGAATGATGGGGTTAGGGGAAGCTAATCACCTGCTGTCTTAAATACACCTACTAAAATTCAGCAAAGGGAGAGAGAAGAAGTCATCTATTATAGAGTGACTTGTACTTGTCCAGTATCTACTGAATGGACAGTCAGTAGAGACAGAACAAATGGCCCTTAAGATACTCTCTAACAACTTTGCAAAGTAACACAAGCAAGCCCCAGTTCATAGAAATGCCATGGTCTCAAATGAGTTGCAAAATGCAGAGAGGAAGCCGAATAAAGGTATCCACAATAATAAATGTTCAATCCAGGAAAGTGTACCATAGTTATGTTTGTCAAATAACTGGACTAGTATGTATGGATGGGTGAGGAGTATGGCTATGACTTTCTGGAATTGTGAAGGAAGTTTGAGAGCATATTCTTTTAAACAGAGGTATGTTATGAAGATGACTGACACCTGTTCAATTGTTCTGCTTGTATAAGTGATTGCACTTGAACCACAAGATTTGTAATGGGGCCTTCTCTTCCATCACTTATTTGATACAATCTTTACTTTCAAAATAAAGGAAATGGGCCACTTATCTTTTAATCAATGTTAAACAGGCTCTCTTCTTTTTCCAATGAATATTTAAGAGCTGCACATTTTTCCTCATAGAAAATAACTGTTCCTCATTTTAGTTTCTCCATCTACATGAGATTTTTTATATTTCCGTATCGTAACAAAACACATGTTAGGAGTGAAACATTAGATAGCTCAGACATTACGTTTCCTTTGCTTAACGGAAAATTGAAAGGCCAGTTAGGAATATTCTAGCCTCATATCTGGTGTTTGGAAAATTTTAAGAAACAAGATCTTAAATTCCAGCTCAGTTCCCATGTCCTGTCTTTATATATATGAAGTTTCATATAAATTGAAAGAAAATAGAAAAATATTCCAGCTCGGTTACCTTGACCTCTTCTAATCTATAATCCGGAGGAATTGTTTCTTCTTTTTCACCAAGTTTTTCACGGTCTTCTTCTTTGGCCTTTTCCTGAATAAAAATTATAACGTTTTCATTGTTAATGTGTCTTCCCCCCTCATAAAACGGATGGCTAAGTGACTAACTTTGAGGTAAACAAATCTATCATTAGGTTAGGATGTACATGTAGCCATATGCTTAGAAGTCCTGCTGCAACTTAATCTAGCAGGCTGAGACACCACCACAGAGCCTGCTGGACTAAAAGGTGGCTGTGAGGAGCAGCAGGAGGCTGCCATGTCTCCCCCTGGGTCCTACCTCTGCCCGCCAGCACAATTGTTGTGCAGGTGGGCAGAGGTGAGATCCAGAGACTTCTGGCCTGTACACACTATCCATCCCTGTGGAGGTGAAACACTGGTGCTTAACTCAGGCTTACTAATTAAACAGAATATGCACAACAATGGAGAAAGCCAGCTGATCATGTCTGGTGGGAAAGTTTTTAAAAATCACTAATTTATTTACATCGGAGGTATCAATGATAGTTATTTTCTAGAAGCATCTGAGAGGCCAGTACCTTGACTTGATCCATCACAGGTTTTCCGTCTTCTGGATCTGCTTCCTTTTTTCCCAGGCTATCTGCCAAGGCTTCTACGGCATCATCTGGCACTGTGCCCTCCTAAAAGTGCATTGAGTGGACAGACTAAGTGCTTGGTTCATCATTCCTTTGAAAACATTCTATCAAACAATTATTTTGTAGATAAGACATGCATATCATCTTTTAATCATCAGAGTTACCCATTAACTTTGAATCTATTTTTATTTTTATTTTTTTTGAGTTGGAGTCTCACTCTGTCGCCCAGACTGGAGTGCAGTGGCTGCTCCCGGCCACCGCAGCCTCGACCTGCTGGGCTCCGGTGATCCTTCTGCCTCAGCCTTCCAAGTAGCTTAACTACAGGCGTGCGCTACCACGCCTGGCTAATTTTTGATTTATTGTAGAGATGAGGTCTCGCCAAGTTGCCCAGGCGGGTATCGAACCCGCAGGCTCAGCCAATCCACTCACCTCAGCCTCCCAAAGGTGCGGGATTATAGGCTGAGCCACCGAGCCCGGCTTAACTTTGAATCTATATGTAAAAAACTTAAATGTTAAAAAGTAGAGTGAGTTTCTTATATCAAATAGTAAGTATGTGCAACTTATAAGTTGACCCTGAGAGACTTATAAGGTCTAGCCTAGAGTTCTGGTTTAGAAAGAAGAAAGGCAATAGGTTGAGGTCTACCACAGAGGAGATGGATGTCAAGGAAAGAAGATAAATGGGATCTTTCTGTATAGGTGGCACAGAAAGGATTTTCAGAAAGTCCAAAGGAAGACTTTCTTCTCCATTTACTGTCAGACGGCCTGGCCTGTCTTGGAGGAGGAAGTTTAGGCTGAGTCTCCACTGAGGCACAGGCTGAGTCTCCACTGAGGCACAGAAGTGTGTTTTCTCTGATGAAAGTGAATTCGGGGCTGGTTCAGGTGACTCTGCCTATGACCAGCTAAACAGAGTGGCAAATGAGGACTGTCTATCTGTAGTTCAGTTGTTCAAAATGAAATGTGCTCCTTCATGATGCAATAACCTCTTTAAATTGAAAATGGAACTGGATGAGCCTAGCACATAAATGATATAAAAGGAAAATAAATCATGTCTGGACTAAGAGGTAGGACTAGTAATGGCATTCTCAAACTACAGGTCATGATCTGTACCTCAGTGGCTCATAAAAATAAGTTTCATGGCTTATGGCCAGGACTTTTTTTTAAATAAAAAGAATAGAATAGAAGACAGAATGCATCATACATAAAAGAGATAAGTACTATTCTTTAAACTGTTGTTTCCATTGTGTAGGTACTGGGTTACAATGGCAATGAATTTCCTACTGTTGTTTTTGGTCAAACAAAAGTGTGAAAGCCCTTGCATTAAACAGTTTCAGTTTCACCTTCTTATAAAAATCTCTGGCCAGGTGCTATGGCTCATGTCTGTAATCCCAGCACTTTAGAAGGCTGAGGCGGGAATATTGCTTGGGTACAAGAGCCAGCCTGGGTAATATAGTGAGACCCTATCTCTACAAAAAACAATTTTAAAAAATTAACCAGGCATAATAGCACATGCCTGTAGTTTTAGCTACTCAGAGGGCTGAGGTAGAAGGATGCCTTGAGCCCAGGAGTTTGAAGCTGCAGTGAGCTATGATAGCACCACTGTGTTCCAGTCTGGGCAACAGAAAAAGATCCTAACTCTCAAAACAAAACAAAATACTGCCCTCACATTTAATATATATTGGAATTTTAGAGTAAAAATGAATTTCTGTTGTATTTATCTTGGTTATCACCTAAAGAAAGAAAAACTGTTATTCTGCTAAGCAGCAATGCAAAAGGAAAGATAACTAAGAAGAAAGCAATTTATTGCCACCTGGTGGCTGACTACTGCATAGATTTTATTCCCAGGAGCTACAAAAAAACTCCTGATGTTTTTAACCTATTTGGGATTAAACCTAAATTAAGTATTAAAACTGGTACCCAAGACTTATTCAAGTAAACTGAGTTGCCACCGAATTCGAGACACCTGTTCACGCTTTAATTCCATTTTTGCATACTCTCTGCTGTAGAATCTTTGGAAATCACTGCTTCCCAAGCCTGTATGTACCCTTTGCAAACCTCTGGCTTTAGAAATTACTGAAACAGAGTTAAAGAAGCCCTAGGAAAAGCAGTCGTTTTAAGAACTAAGGAAAATAGGAACAGGATAAAGAACTAAAACAACTATTTCTGTAGTATTTAGTGTTAAATTCAGAACTAGGACTCAGGTCTCTGGGTTTCCCCAATAAACTTTCCTTTTGTACACAAGAGAACCATCCAGGGCACACATTTGTCTTCTTCCTCGGGTCTGTTTTCCTTTACTAATCTTCATGCCTTTCTGGAGTCCTCTGACCTTTATCACATGCACAGCTATGCCTTTCTGGCTTTCCAAGGGTGTTACAATCCCTGCAATGCCAAATGCCTTGGTGACAGTAACCATGGTAACCGTGGCCTAAGTTAGTAGGGTAAAGGCCTAGGGAAGGGAAAAACAAGAACTCTTTTGGGGCACCCACTAAAAATCCAATGCTCAACTCTGCAGTCAGGGTATAGAGTTGGAAAGGAACTAACTAAGCTCTTTAAGGCCTGGAAGTCACCCTTGGCCAATGAGGTAGATGGCATTGGGTTTGCTCACAAGAGTTCTGTTCTGGAATATTGGCTATTGTCTTTTTTATTCTAATCATTGCCTCTTTTCCTGCTTTCTTCGCTGGACCCTTTCTAGATTTCCACCTCCTCTCTTGTTCTTTACCACTGTGGCCTGGCACCCACAATGTAAAAGTTTCTGGAGAGTGCCCTAAAACCTCAACAAAAACGGGAGGAGGATTCTCAAGTTCTGCCAAAGGCAGGAAGAAGGCTGGGACTCAGGAAATTTTCAGGTGGCACTAAGGACTTCCCCAGCAGGAGGCAGCCATTTCACAGCATCCTTGAGCTGTGACACTTGTGCTATGGCTTCTTCAAAGCCCCCTCTTCCCAAGTGCACCAAGTGCTTTGCATTTCTGTGCTGGCCTGTCCTTGGCTCACAGTCTTCCTGGAAAATGGTGCTTTTTCCAATTCTCAGTGAAATCCTGCCTCCACCCGCAAGCCTTTCCTAATTTTTCCTGGTAAGGGGTCCTTTACTTATGTTCCCCCTGCCATTTTCCCACATGGGAATGATCAAATTGTACTTGTAAGTTTGAGATCTGGCCCATACATACTCTAGGCTTGAAGGTAGCTAAAAGCAGGGGCCATATCTTTCATCTCAGCCGAGGCTCTGGAATCTTAAGCAGGTCACTCAAGGTCAACTCAAAGCCTCATTTCCCTCAACTTTAACAGGAAGATGATCAGAACAGACGTCACACAGTGTCCTTGTGAAAATTTAATGAGACAACATTGCAAAGCTTCTAGAACAATGGCATTGTAAATGACAAAGTTAGCTATTCAGAGTGCAGATTTTAGGAAGTCTGTAGTAATGAAATACATCTCCATCAGATGTTACTCTCTCAGCCAAATTCTATCATTAACTAAAGGAAATAAAACCCACTGAAATCAAAGGGAAACAAAGATTCGTTAGTTAAATATCATACTTCATACAAAAACTAGAAAGTGAGAAGGAAGCAAGAAATGAATATGGAAAGGGAAAGGAACCGAACCAATCTCTCCTTCTTCAGTTGGCAGAGTTGGGGAGAAATCACTATGATTTGGGTGCAAATTATTCTACCAGGAAAGTCAGTAAAAAGTAGCATCAGGCTATTTGTGGAACTCCAAATGGGCTTATAAGATGCAGGAAAGCAAAAAAGCAAATTATCCACAATAGCTAAGGAAGTAGAAATAATTTCAGAAGATAAAAGAAAAACATAGCTTGCAGCAATTTAATTGAAGTTTAAACCTAGTCTGAATTTCTAGGACATCCCTGAAGTCCAAAGAAAAATAAGATACTCTTATTTCTGTCTTCTCAGAATAAAATAAAATGATGGTACTTCACAGCAGAGTGTAATGGGAAGAAGAACAGACATTTCTTAAGACTCTGCTCAATGCCCAGGGACACACTCACCACGGCATCCAGCTTGGGTGGTGCTGACTGTATGCTACACATGGCGCTCCGAGGCACAGCCTCTGCTACAGGAGTTGGGGCAGCAGCCTTGGATTCCTGAGGAAAGAAGTCAAAGATCTGGTTCACAAGACTAAACAATGGTGGACCAAGGAGACACTCTATTCATCACTGTGAGTAAGCTTCCCTTGAATGCCTTAGGATTGTTGAGTAGTAAACCAGTCAGGGCATGTTAAAACTGCTTCGCTATCATGCTTTCAGCTTGGTTTTACCTCTTACCTTAAGTAGGCTACTTAACCTCTTTAAGACTCAGTTTTCACATCTGTGAAAGGAGAACAAGGATGGTAGCTAATCTCAAGGGTTGACACGGGTCTTAAATGAGATAAAGTGAGGTGCTATAGCTTCTGGGAACACAGTAAGCACAAAAAATTTGAGCAAGTATTGCTATTATTTATATTCTGCATTTGTTATCATGTAATACGCAACAAAAATATGCCTACTATACAATATTACATAAAATGTTGTATTTATATAAATCTGTGAGCATATTGTAAATTACAAATAACTAAGTACAAATGCAAGCTAGTGATACTATACCACAGCCTCAGCACTACCAGGGAACTGAGAAAGCAGATTCTTGACCCCCAGCCCAATATATTAAAACAGAAATTTTGGGGGTGGAGTCTAGCAATCTGTGTTTTAATAAACCCTCCAGGTGGTCCTGATGCATGCTAAAGTTTGAGAACCACTGGACTATCTTATTTTATCACAAGAGTATAATTTCAAACAGATTATTTCAAATTCAGACATCTGCAGAATCTTATCCTATGTGCAAGATGCTCAGCAGGTAATCATTAATAGGGTATGATCTTGTCTTTCAAATAACTTACTACTTATTTAAAACTAGAATGCATGTTAGAGTTTAAGGACCAACACAGCTAAAAACTTCTTTGTAACAAAGGCTTTAACAAGCATATATAAAAAAAGAATGCAGACCTCCTGCAGTGTTGTATTCTGCTTAAGAAAGGTCGGAAGGGGAAACCAAAGCAGGAGGATCACTTGAGGCAATAAGTTTGAGACCAGCCTAGGCAACATAGCAAGAACTCCATTTTTATAAAAAAAGGAAAAAGTAGCCGGGCTTGGTGGCTCAGCCTGTAATCCCGCGCCTTTGGGAGGCTGAGGTGAGTGGATTGCCTGAGCCCGCGGGTTCGAGACCCGCCTGGGCAGCAAGACCTCATCTCTACAATAAAATCACAAAATCAGCCGGGCGTGGTAGCGCATGCCTGTAATTCCAGCTACTTGGAAGGCTGAGGCGGAAGGATCGCCGGAGCCCAACAGGTTGAGGCTGCTGTGGCCGGGAGCGGCCACTGCACTCCAGTCTGGGTGACAGAGTGAGACTCCATCTAAAAAAAAAAAAAAAGGAAAAAGTAGCTAGGTGTGGTGGTCCATGCCTGTAGTCCTAGCTACTCAGGAGGCTGAGGCAGGAGGATCGCATGAGTCCAGGAATTCAAGGCTGCAGTGAGTTATAACTGTGCCACTGCAGTGCAGCCTGGGCAAGAGAGCAAGACCTTATCACTAAAAATAAATGACTAGATGGATGGGAGGGTGAGGTTTAGGGAGGAAAAAGTAGAAGATAAAGAAGGCCATATTTTAACGGAGCTTTATGAGAATAAGACTTTAGTGGATCTAGAATTAGCAGTAAGTATCATTCCTGAGAGAAGGAAGCAAATGAAAAATGCCACAGAGACACACATATTTATCACTCAGTTTAGTGACTCAGGAACACAGCCTGATAAGAAAAGAAGCAGGGCCAGGATATGTTAGTAGGAACTTTTCTTTTATAGGGATGGGAAGCTCCTAGGTGCTGAAACAGAGGAATGACGGGACTATAAGCGTGCTTGAGAAAGTGATTCTGGTGGACATGAAGGATGGTGAGAAGGAGACCTTGGAAAAGCTGTTGCTAGCCTAAGGTGAGAGGTGAAGACAACTTTAACCAGGTCAGCTACAGAAGTAGAGACAAAAGGAGAGCATGGATGGACTCTAGAGCTTTCCCAAAGGAATAATTATAGGACTTCACCACAAGAATATCAGGGTTTGCTTGGGTGAAGAAAGCACATCAAAAAAAGCAAGACAAAAAATTCATGCAGGCCAGGCACAGTGGCTCGCACATGTAATCCCAGCACTTTGGGAGGTCAAGGTTGGAGGATTGCTTGAGCCCAGGAGTATGAGACTAGCCTGGGGAACAGAGTAAGACCTCATCTCTACAAAAAAATTAAAAAATTAGCCAGTGTGGTGGCATGCTCCTGTAGCTACTCGGGAAGTTGAGGTGGAAGGATCACCAGAGCCCAGGAGGTCAAGGCTGCAGTGAACTGTAATTGGGTCACTGCACTCCAGTCTGGGGGACAGAGTGAGACCTAGACTCAAAAAAAAAAAGAAAAGCTTTTTAAATAAACTGTTTCATGCAAAATAGTTTTAGTCCCACATTTTTTAAGATTAGTCAAACACATTTAGAAAACTCCCTTAAAACTGTAGATTTATATTTTTAGAAACATACTTCTGTTTTTTTAGTTGGCTTAGGCTGTTTTTCTTTGCGTTTAGATTGGTCAAAATCTTCTGACAGTTCATCGATGAGTTCTGATTCACTCAGGGGCTGCAATATAGGAAACATCATATATTACAAAGATGGCTAGTATGACTATTAAAAAAAATTTTTTGTAGAGCAATTCTCTTCCTGATTAACACATATGAAACTCTATTTTAGGATTTCAAGCTAATTTATATAGTTATTTTTAAATTCAATGTAAAATAAAAACACGCAACAAATAAGGAATACTAAACACCTCAGTGCCACAAAAGTGTTGACTTTAGTCACAAGTTTTCCTGATACTAATTTCAGAAGAATTTTGTTCAAATAACATTGCTTGTTCTCCCCAGTGAAGATCTGAATAATTTTTAAATATGATTATTATTTTATTTCCTAATGACTTCCCTTCTGAATAAGCCAGAGAAAACATAGATCATGTAACTCCTTCCCTATGACCATGTGGGTTTTTGGCATTCTGCTATCCCATCTTCTCAGGGGAGGTGGTGATATTCCATATTCTAGGACATGAGAGGTCAGTTTATTTTTTTCTTAGATTTGCCTGAATTCACATTTCATATTTACTTTTTAAAAAGTGTCAGAATAAGAAGCTGAGCTGTAAAAATCAAGATGTTACCAAAATATAATGCACATTTACTTTAAAAGTTACTAAAAAAAAATGCTTTTCATCTGATGGATAGGGCAATAGAAAAAGAAAAAATAAAAAGCTCTTTTGGCAAGAAAGATACAGCAATGTTAATCAAAGTTTTTGAAAAGTCCCAATTCTCCAACCCATGTGAAAACTGCGACTAATAACAGTAATCTGTGATAGAAGGGCTGTCATTCAGAAGTGAGGCCTTGGCATGGACAGCCTGAGTTCCAAGTCCTGGCCCTGCTGTTCTCTAGCTGTGTGACCTTGAACTATTGACACAGGCACTCTGTCTCAGTTTCCTCATTGAGTAATCACAGTGCATTCCTCACTCAGTAAGGACTCAAAAAGAAAATACTCAAAAAGCATTTGGTGCCATATCAGGCTTATAGTAAGTGATTAATAAATGCTGCTTGTTAGTATTATCAAGACTCATCTGTCATGATAGCTCCCAAATTATTCATTCTGCTTTAAGATAGCTGCTGCTGGCTTAAGTGAAAGCAATACAGAATCATTAGAGTATCTGATCACAATCAAACCCTAATGCTAGCTCAATCCAATTTAAGAATCCTCTTGACATCAGCTAAAGTTCAATGACAGTTACCCAGAAACTTACAGTCTAGTAATCATGAGAAAACTAATCATCAAAATAGGTGAAAAGGAGTGATAGGGACCAGCCAAGTGTTACCACCAGAAATTCCCACTCCTCAGTACTAGGCTTACATGCAGGTCTGCACAGTTAACTCTGGTCTGTCAAAATGCTCATTTATACTCTACACTTCTACTGTTCTTTTAGTATCAGAAAAAAACTTATTTCCTAACCTTGGGTTTTACTTCAGGCTCTGGCAATAATGGTTTTCCATCTTTATCCTGTAAATGAAATTGAAAATGCATTGAAAATGAAACAAGGAGTTTTGCTTTCATTTCTCATAAAGTTTGTTCTGGAAATTCCAGGATACAAAAGGTCAGCTTATTTTTTCTTAGACTTGCCTGACTTTGTGTTTCATATTTCCCTTTTATAAAGTATCAAAATAAGGAGTTGAACAGTAAAAATCAAAACGATGCACACTGGCTTTAAAAATTACTGGGAAGCCCTAATCCTGAATTGTACCCTACACCTTTAAAATTAAGAAATTAAGCCGGGCTCGGTGGCTCAGCCTGTAATCCCGCACTTTGGGAGGCTGAGGTGAATGGATTGCCTGAGCCCACAGGTTCAAAACCCGCCTGGGCAACTTGGCGAGACCTCATCTCTACAATAAATCAAAAATCAGCCAGGCGTGGTAATGCGGCCTGTAGTTCCAGCTAATTGGAAGGCTGAGGCGGAAGGATCGCCGGATCCCAGCAGGTTGAGGCTGCGGTGGCTGGGAGCAGCCACTGCACTCCAGTCTGAGTGACGGAGTGAGACACTCCAACTCAAAAAAAAAAAAAAAAAAAAAAAATTAAGAATTAAAATAAAAAAATAAAAATTACTGGGAAAAAAATGTTTTCCATCCACCGAATGGGACAATAGAAAAAGAAAAAAAGCTCTCTGGCAAGAAAGATGCAGTGATGTTAATCAAAGATTTTTAAGTCTCAATTCTCCCAGGATGAAGAGATAGGTATCATTCTTATAACACTGTTTGGTTTTATAGATACAAAAGTTTCACAATTTATAATATTTCTAAAAACAAGAAACTTTTTATATTAATGCCTATGTAAGAATTCCAACTATTTTCCATCATGCATTTATATGTATGATTTAAAAAATAAGTTACAAATGTAATTACAGGAGTTAATTCAGCATCTTCACACAAATCAAAACAATAACCAAACCATCTTAGCTGAGGGTACTGGTATACCAGTGCTCATTTATCTCTATACCACTTAGAAGTTTATGGTACTTTTATCTATATAGCAGTTAGAAAAGGAATTATTCCTAGGTTTTTCATTCTGCTTTAAAGTTTAAGGATCTATATATCAAGCATTACTAGTAGTTGAAACACTTGTATTTGTGGGGATTTTAATCACCCATGGTTACCACTTTGGAAGCCAGGCAGAGACAGACCATCTCTCAAGGAGTTTAACTATAGCAAGCAGAGAAGAAAGGATTCAGTGTGTTCAGAGTACGTATCTGAACTGGGACAAATACAGGTATTGTCAAGGTTAGGGATACAACAAAACGTGCTAAAAAGGCAGGATGGCACTGTCATGCACTGTGGCCAATAATTTACCGTGGCTGGTTTTAATCTGTACTCAGATGGAACTGTCTCGTCATCCTCTCCACACTTTTCTAGTTTTTCTTCTTTAGCTTTTGCCTGATGAAAGTGAAGAGATGGGGGGAAAAAAGCAGTTGGCTAATGCACGTAAAATGAGATGATACCACTTCCTCTGCATACGTCCCCAAGTGTTAGAGCAGACCAAATTCGGTAAAAGTGTCTGGAAGAGCTTTGTAGACTTCAATGCATGAGACCACGGTAGGGATCTGTGAGAAAGGTAGCATGAGGTGACAGAAAAACAGCCCCACCAGGGATCCCAGGGAGCAGCCCTGCCCCACTCGCAGGCACAGTGACCTTGGGAAGCCACTTAGCCTTTCTTTGGCCCAGTTTTCTCAGCTGTGAAATATGGCTACTGATCATCCTTATGTGGCTCACTGGCTTGTGAGGATCGCCAGAGAAAAGTAAATAAAAGGTCCTTTGAAGAGAGTGTGCACAGGGCAGCAGTGAGTTGCAATTATTTTAATAGCCTTCATCTCCTCACTCAATGAGGCCTAAGGAAGGGAGAGGAAACACAAGCGATTCTCGTGATCAGCCCAGTTCAACCCAGTTCAGAAACAAGAGAAGCATCCCAATACAGATCTTTGTTAATTGATGAATAATTCATTTTATCTCTTCTAAAACGATTCCCCTCAATAACACCAGGACTTCACCAGCTCACTGAACCAAGAACAACTAACTACATTACAAATAAAAGTGTTGTTCTGTAGCAGATCACTGACTTCCAGGATCCAGCACTTGCCATTTGAACTACTGGTGTGTGAGTTCCTTAGTGTGCGATAATTTGTACCTCTATCAAGGCTGGATTTAATTTACAAGTCAAGTGGGAGGTTCACTTAGCAAAGTCCAACTCAACCCACTGTTCCCATCCACATCTCAGTCCAAGACTGGAGCTCTCCATGGATGAACTAATTAATTTTTTAAAATATGTATTGAGCACTCTTCATAAGCCAGGCATTGTTCTAGGCTTTGGGATTAGTTTTATTATTTTATAGAATGACTGTCATTAAAGGATAAAATCATGTCTTTTTTTTTTTTTTTTTAACACCTCCGGTTATTCTACTGCAGCATGTTGAAGAAATCCTATTAAGTGGCAGCACCCCTCAATTCAGGGACCTGTGAGGTCTCCAGCTAGAATAGCCTTCACAAATGTGAAGGGGCACCTGGATACAACCATCATCCCTCCCCACTGCACTCAGGCCTGTGGACAGTGAGAGTCACACACACAGCAGGAGGCTTGCTTTTCCTCTTTTATAGAGATCTTGTACTTATTCTTGAAATGTTTGCAATGAGGTTTGTATACAGTAGGCATTGGAGAAAAAAAAAAAGTTGACCGGTCACAGTGGCTCACACATGTAGTCCCAACACTTTGGGAGGCCAAGGTGGGAGGATCGGTTGGGTCCAGGAGCTCAAGATCAGCCTAGGCAACAGAGCAAGACCCTATCTCTACCAGAAAATACATTATTAAAAAAATAAAACAAAAATTTTTAAAAGCTGGGCTACTTGGGAGACTGAGGCAGGATTGCCTGAGGCCGGGAGGCTGAGGATGTGATGAGCTGTGATTGTATCACTGCATTCTACTCTAACTTGGGGGACAGGGTGAGACCACGACTCAAAAAAAAAAAAGTCTACTGAATTGAAATAGCATTGGACTAGGTAACCACACCTAAAATTGGTGGAGATTTATAATGAGGTATCACTATAGAACAAAAACCTTTGATTTTATGTTATGACAAACTATGAGAATGTCAAGTGGGCATGGGTCTTTTCTCTGGAGAATGGCATGGTTTTCCACAGAGACTTCTCTACTGTGGATGTGCTGGAGTAGCCATGGACACTCTCGCAGGAAGACAGTGACCTTCCTGAGCCCTATCATCACAGACTATCTAGGATGTAATAAACTTACTATCAGGTACTAAGAATTCAGCTTAAGAATCTAGAAGACTGAGAGGGAAACTACCAAGGGAGGGAGGAGCACACCTCATCAACAAGGGTACCTTCATAATCAACATTTGTATACCTAACCCTGAATTGTACCCCACGTCCTAAAAAAAGAAGAATCTAGAGGATTGAAGGATCTCGTCAGGAAATATACTTTGTACATGATTAAAAGGGAATACTTGTATGTCATAAGAAAAAGAAGAGCTCTTTTTACTGGAATTTTAGTTTACAGCTACTCTGAGGTTTTCTAGAGGAAATATAACACAATCATATGCATCTCCACATTAGTTACCCACACTGCTTAATACGTTATTTATTTTAGAGATGGGATCTGGCTGTCACCCAGACTAGAGTACAGGGGCACAATCATAGCTCACTGCAGCCTTGACCTCCTGATCTCAAGCAATCCTCTCACCTCAATCTCCCAAGTAGTAAGGGCTACAGGCACACACCACTGCATCTGGCTCAGTTTTAAATTTTTTTGTAGAGATGGGGCATTTTGCTCTGCTGTCCAGACTGGTTTCAAACTCCTGGCCTCAAGCAATCTTGCCATCTTGCCCTCCCAAAGTGCTAGGATTACAGGTGTGACCCACTGAACCCAGTCTTAATAACTTATGTCACTTTTATTTTTTACTACTTACCTGATTTTAATCATTCTAAGACTCTTGATTCTGGAGTTTATAACATGTATATACCTTCCCTCCCTACATTTATGTCTTATTTAAATGACCCTAATTATCTGTAAAAAGCCAACCAGGTCTCAGGTGATAGAACTACAACTCAGCCTGATCTCTTGACTCCCCCCAGGGTTCTGCTAAGACCTCCCTTTCCTCAAGATGACATAGCTTCTATGTAGTGACTCTAAGTCATATACACTTTGTTGTAATTAAAGTTTCCTTCCTTCCCGATACATTACTTGGTCCTGGAAGATTGGGACTGTTTCTCCTGATCCCTGTAGCTCAGCAGCACAAAACTTATCATGCCACACTGTGGCCGGTGAACTCTCCAAGAAAGTCGAAGATAGAAATTGGCCCATCTTGGACCAGACCAGTCCCAGACTCCAGGAGAGTTGCCGGGCGTCAGGGAGATTCCCTTTTCCTGATTGACTTGGAACAGGAAGTGACAGAAGCGTGGGCATTGTGACAGCGACACTTGTCAGCTACCTTCCCTTGAGCTAATGGGCGTGGGGCACCTAGGGACCCCAGGCTGCCTTTCTGCCTCCCCAAGGACACTGCCTCCTCAGAACAAGTGACCCTCTCCTTTCCTTCCTCTTTCTTCCAGAGGACCAAGTTGAAAATTTCCACAAAAATTATAAATTATTATTCAAGCTCTCCTACATCAGACACAAGTTTGCTTTGGCTCAGAAGGCTTGTTAGGATCTTGGTGTGTGGTGGGATAAACACTCATCAGCATCATTCTCCAAATGTGCAGAGCTTCAGTTGCTTGATTTTATGCTCATTTGAGCCAAAATTTCTGGCCTCTTTCCCCATAGTTTTCAAAGAAGGCTCTTCCCACCCCTTATGGCCATCTTCCTTTTTCTTTATAAAAAGAAGCACACAGAACACTTCTGAAAATGCAAATTACAAATTTCCCCTATCCACGGGAGTAGGCAAACCTCACTATTTCCCACCAAGCCTCTGTTCTTGTTATCTTGTTTTGTCAGATGTCATTTAAACTTTGGCAAAGGAGATTAGCATTTATTTCAGATATTTGGACTCTAAATGTTTCACAAGACAAACACTCAACTATTCCTCCAGGTTGCGAATGACCCCGCAGTAGTATCTAACTTTATCAGACCCTGAAAGTAACGTGAAATGAAAACAAGTTCTTTCTTAATCTCCAATAAAAGAAAAGCTGTGCAAGAATTCTAAACACATGGAACACATTCAGTTTTGTAACCTGCAGACTAACATGCTTCATAAATCAACTATTAAGGTCAGTACCTCATCAACTTCCTTAAGAGAGTTGAGGTCAACTTCAGGATCTGGCTTCCGGGTGCCCAGGGAAGCTGACAGAGCCTCAAGTGCTTGATCGCTCATTGTATCCTGTTAGAAATTAAAAACAAAAAAATTATGTGCATAAAAAAAGACAACAACTTCAGAATCTGAGCAATACATTTACTTTGTGAAATACACATTTTAAATCTGTAAGATAAGCTGTAGATTGGGGAAAACTTCAGGAAGGCAGTTTTATCTGAAACCTAGCAAAAGAGAAAAAGGAAAAAGGACTTACCAATGAGTGAAAATGGAGGCTAAGACACATTTCTATAGTAACATCATTCTCTGGGGGCACACTTCACCCCTTATTTTGCACATTAGAAGTATAACTATAATAATGTTATCTTACAATACTCCCAGCAAAATAAAAGCTGCAAGCAGTAAACCTTCACGACTCCGTTTTTTCTTTTTCTAAAAAACAGCTTCTGACAACCCGAATATTTAACAGCTAACCTTGAGAAGCACGGAAACTTGCAGTGGTCCTGCTGTGGCCTTCTCTGAAGGCACAACAGCTGATGGCTGTAGGAACTCCCGCTTTCAGGGGTGTGGTGCTCATCACTGTTCCCCAGCCAGCCAGATAAAAATAAACTGTCACCTCCAGGAGGGGAGAGGCAGAAGCAGCCCAGACAGACACTGCTCCTTAGTGGAATCTTGACTATTTGCAGATGAGACATGGTTTCTCATCCAGCCCACAATTGCAGGATCACTTGTCAAGATTTGTGAAAATTAAGTCAGAGTTGATTGTGGCTAAGAGAGCTGGACAGCAGTAGCCAAATAATATCCTCTAGGAGAAATCCTCAGGGCTCAAACTCGCTTAGGGAATCAAATGTGAAGATTTTATGTTTCAAGAATGCAGTTTCTCTGGTTTCTGCCCTTCTGGGAATTGTCTTGGGTCATGACCAAGAAGACTAAAATCATTCATGGGTATATATAAAAGCAACCAGGCCTGCGTAGAGTTGATCAATATAACCCTCATTGGATTCACTATTCCACAGAGACCCAAGGACAAAAAAGATCATGGCTTCTCATCATGGGTAGTGCACACTTGGGGTTATCCAGAATGAGCTAGATCAGGCTTAGGAAAGCAACTGCTGTCAGGTAGACTATGGATACTTTCAAAGAAAGATTTATACCTTCTCCACCTTTCTTTTCTTCTCCTGGGGTGGAATAGCACTTCTGACTATCCCTGGTGACTGAGCTTTTAAAACCTCTCCTGTAGATTTCTGAAAAAGAAAACACAAAAGATTAGATGTACAGATGAGAAAAATGCAATTGTAATACCAGAACTAAAAGTTGTTGCTGTTTTAAAGCTCAAAATAGTTTCTAGCAAGTTCTCCTTCAAAATTCTCCAAGCAATACCTCTTTTTCAGTGTTCTTTCCAGCAGCAGTTGGTGAACTACAAGTAAAATCAGATGACAAGGCGTCGATAGCATCATCCGGCCCCATGGGTTTCTAAGGAAACAGGCACAATGATGGGCGAGACATGAGAAGCACTCAAGTGAAAAAATGGATTATACACCCAGCAAATGAAGAATGCACTTCTGTAATTCCTTAGCTAACAAGCGAGATATGTGAATGAAATAAATCAAAATATATGTCTTGAAGAGAGTAGGTACTCACTAAGAATTATTTTCCTCTTACCCTCTTCTAAAAATATTACATGCTGGAATATTCTCATTCAATCGTTATTAAACGTTTATTTTATCCTTATACTTTTTTGGTTTCATTCTCTCTCCCCTCAAAAAACCTACACATGAGTATAGGAGCACAGAGACAAAACCTACAACAATCTCCTTTCTCTGAATAGACAGAAACTCCATCTGTTTGGAGATTAGTTAAGTGAAAATCCTTAAATGTAGAACTGATAGCCCTGCTTCCCCAACCAAAGATATAAATAAAAAATGTAACTTAGAAGTTATTTGTGTATAAACTCACAGAAGAGTCTGGAGGAGGTCCTGTGACTCCTTCTTTTTTCTGAAACAAAAAATAGTTTGATAATGTTGAGAAGGCAAGATTAATCCTTATAATCAGCAAAATGTATGGCTTGGTGCATGTTATGGGTTGAATTATGCCCCTCCCCCACCATCACCAAATCATATACTGAAATCCTAACCCCTAGTACCTTAGAATAAGAGTTTATTTGGAGACAGGATCTTTATAGAAGTAATCAATTAAGGGTGAAGTCATTAGGGTAGGCTCTAATCCAATATGACTGGTATCCTTATAAAAAGGGGGAAATCTAGACCCAGAAATACTCATAGAAGGAAGATGAAGTAAAGAGACCCAAGACAAGCAGAGAGGCCTACCAGAGTCTTTCCTCACAGCCCTCAAAAGGAATTAACCCTGCTAGCACCTTGATTCTAGACTTCTAGCCCCCAGAATTGTGAAACAATTCTATTGTTTCAGCCACCCATTCTGTGGGGTTTCATTACAGCAGCCCTAGGAAGCCAATACAGGGAGCCACACAATAATGACAAATTCACACGCACCACTACATTTTATAAATTTTAAACATTGTGAAGATAATGATACGAATTACAGTCGAAAAAGGAAACAGTTAAACAAAAGTAAAAGATTATTTAACTTACAGCCAAAAGTTCCCTATATTTTGGAGGAATTGTGACTTCTCTTTTCCCCAATTCCTCTATGTAGATAGAACTCATGGGATCCTGGAACAAAATCACACACACAGAGATATTATGTAATTAATTAGCTGAAAATGTTACATGCATATCCTGAAACCAAAGTATACTCTAGTATTAATTTATGGAATGACTGAAATGAAATGTAAATCATTAAGGAGCCAATTCTTTACATAATACTGACATTCTAAGTTTATACAAATATTCATTTAGTTGGTTGAACTCATGAAATGCTAGAAAATATACAATATATGGGCAGCCCTCTTTTGGGTCTCCTCCTGCTTTGGAGCTTCTCTGTCTTAATAAACTCCTGCTTAAAAAAAAAGAAAATATATAAAATATTACACTAAAGTTGACTCCCACATTAAAAATATTTTATTTTCAAATGCTTTCGTTACCTAATGTTTCCAATGTGTACAAAAGTATAGTTAATAACATAATGATTTCTGTATAATCCCAAATCCAACTCTATCAGATCTATAGATCTTTGTTCTTTCTAAGAAAACAAAAATCATAGCTAGAATGGAAGTCTCCTGTTTAGCCCTCTCCAGTCCAATTCCCTTTCCGTGTTACCCAGCAATACCCACCTATCCTAAACTTTAAGTTTATAGTAGTCATTTATTTAAAGTTGAGCATATTTTAAAATAATTTCTATACATGGAGGTATCCATTAACAATGTACGGAATTACTTTGTACATTTTCAAATGTTATATAAATGGTATAGTATTCTATCTATCGTTCAGCATTATTTTTATTCAAAATTTTGTTTTGGGGCTATAGCTGTGAGAGGAAACAGCTAGAGGAAGACTAGGCAGACAGACAGGGCACGTCCTCCCATAACCATGTAGCAAACTTCCAGCAGGCCTCTCAGGCTGACACACTGGCAATGGTAAACAAGCTCCCAGTGAGCCTCTCAAGCTAGAGCTTAAGTGCTCACTGCTGGGAAAGATAAACGACCAATCAGCTGACCATTAGGCCCCTACCTGCCTCCCATTGGTCCTTAGAACTGACTAATCAGAACAGCTAGTGCCGACCAATCAACTCATAGCTAGTGTTAGCCAATCAGCTCAGTCTTAGAACTATATAAGCACCAGGTTACAGCTCCCAATCAGCAACTTCTCTCAGTCCCCACTGTGGGAGCTTTTCTATCCTCTCAATAAATCCTGCTTTCTCACTTTCCAACCATCTGTGACCTTCATTTCTCCTGGGCATGGAGACAAAAACCCCGACCTAAAGAGCTGCAGATCATCAGAGCCAAAGAGCCATGCATCCCGGGGCCTGGCTTGCCAGCTGACTGAGAGGGCAGAATTGGGAAGGCTGCTGGAAGAAGGCGAGACTCCCAAGCTGAGATACTCCAGGGGCTAGGCTTATCAGCCCACCGAAATCAGCAACACTCTCAGGGCTTGGCTTGCCATCCCATTAGAGCCAACACTCCAGGGACTAGGCTTACCAGCCCCTCAAGCTGACCCTCTCTGGGGCTTGGATGGCCAACCCATTGATGCTGACACTCTCAAAGCACAGGCTGACCTGAAAAAAATCTGTATTATAACCATATTGAAACATGAATAATACACTATAAAGAACTGCATTATATTATCCTATACTCTGTTGGACAAAATTGTTTCCAAATGTTTCACCAGTTATTATAAGTCCTTGCACACATGGGCAAGGCTCCCTTCTGGGAATCTCTCTAAAGAGGACTTCCTGGTTGAAAGGATGCTCATTTTCAACACCCACAAGTCATAGGAGAGTTCTCAGACTTTTATACTTTTGTCCATCTTATAAGTGCAAAGTGGCATCTCTCCATGTTTTAATATCATTTTTCTAACTACTAGGGAAAGTTTCATTTTACTTATTTATTGGTCAAATTTTCTCCTAATTTTTTACTGGGCGTTTTCTATTTTATATTATTTATAAATTCTAGAAATAAATCCTTTGTTATATCTGTTGCAAATATTTTTATCTAGTTGGGCACATTTTAAATATCAAACAATTTTCTTGCTTTTTTAAGGATTAGGAATCGAGATGAACTGAGGGTGGTAAACATCAAGAAATCAAAATAAATTGAAGTCATAGGATGGGAAATATCTGTATATCAAAGTAAGTCCAACTTCATTGGACTTAAATCTCGAGGACAGAAAATAAGTCTTTGTGACCCAACAGGGAGTAAACCCATGCTAATCTTAAAATGTTTGCTAAAACACTAATGGTCCAGCTACAATAAGACAAATATTTCCATCCCCAACACTCATTTTTAGTTGCTGTCTCAATACTGATATCATTCCTATCTCTGTCCAAGAAGCAGAACATGAGGTTTTCTCTCACACTTCATAACCATAGACCTGTTTGCCCTCCCAACCACTGGGTATGAATTTTCACAGGTGTCAAGATCACATACAGAAACTTCTGGCCCAGTATATGGTGTATTATCTTCTTCAGTTTCTTCAGGTCCTCCTAAAGTGTCTATTAGGTCATCCAAAGCAGCATCTACACCTGACTAGAAAAGAAAGAGAGAAGATACTTAAATGCTATTTGTTACATGTATTTTACTTTTGGTCTTTTTACCTAAAAACAAACAAACAAACAAACAAACAAAAAACCTCATTCTGGGTAGAAAAACACCAAGAGTTCTTCAACACTAACATAGTTAAAATCTGGTCTCTAACAGACCTTATTAACTCCCAGAGTACAGATGCTGGAGTGGAAAGATGAAAAACCACATTCAGGCAAGAATCGCAATTTCTTTTTTTTTTTTTTTTTTTTTGAGTTGGAGCCTCACTCTGTCACCCAGACTGGAGTGCAGTGGCCACTCCCGGCCACCACAGCCTTGACCTGCTGGGGCTCTGGCGATCCTTCCGCCTCAGCCTTTCAAGTAGCCGGAATTACAGGTGTGTGCTACCACGCCCAGCTAATTTTTTGATTTATTGTAGAGATGAGGTCTCGCCTGCCCAGGCGGGTCGCAAACCCGTGGGCTCAGGCAATCTACTCACCTCAGCCTCCCAAAGGCGCGGGATTACAGGCTGAGCCACCGAGCCCGGCTAAGAATCGCAATTTCAACAGGTCAAAAGAATGAACTAAGTGAGCAGATGGGTTTATTAAAGCTGCCAGTCTAAGGTACTGACAGTTAAAAAGAAAAAAGGAAAAAAGAAAGAAAATACAAAGAATTAGGACCATGATGATCTAAGCAATAGGAGAAATACTTATCAATAGTTTTTATTGATTTATTTATATTTACTTGTTTGTTTATTGCTTATCAATAGCTTTTCAGGATTTTATATAAAGAACCCCAACAAAATCTCTGTATAGCACCTCTTTCAAATAGAATCTATTCAAAAAAAGGAATCGTGCTGTGTTTTCACTCATGTTCTTTTGTTCACTTGTTTGTCCAAAGATGTTTACAAAACAGAAATTATGAGATGTTAAGCTTACAAGAACTGACATTTTGTCAATATGAGTTTAAATCAGTATAA
The DNA here is from genome assembly GCA_027257055.1 of Cephalopachus bancanus. Classification (NCBI taxonomy): domain Eukaryota; kingdom Metazoa; phylum Chordata; class Mammalia; order Primates; family Tarsiidae; genus Cephalopachus; species Cephalopachus bancanus. The sequence continues at coordinate 4,560,318 of JAPVLO010000024.1, read as the reverse complement.
TAAATGAGAGTGTCTCCATCCTATTTCTGGGGCTAAGAGTGATTAATTATAAATTATAACCTTCATCTAAAGAGGAGAACAACAATTTAGGAAAAGACCTTTCGCTCTCTGACTCAGGATAAAAAGAATTGTTTAAAATACATTTTTAAATTTTTTTGTGCAATAACCATATTTCCATAACAATGCTAGGGCTCACCTGATCATGGATATGTGTAATAGAATCTGGGACCTGTTAGTGATACCTCCAGTTAAAGGTGGTAAATTTGCAGGAGAGAAACCAGAATGCAAACTCCATGGGATGAAACTGGAGTTTTCAAAATGAAGGGTTATAACATAAAATGTTACAAACATATGTGTAAAAACCATACTTTCAACCCAGCCACATCTGCCTAAAACAATAATTCATTATAATGGTCCACTTAAATGACCCTCATATTTCTGCCCACAAGAAATCAGATTACAATAAACACAAAACATATGAGTAAATGTCTTCTATAGACATGCACGGCTGCCTTCATACCTTTCCAGATGGCTTATCTGGTTTGGATTCAACTGGTACAGCTGGAGTTAATGATTTCTTTTCTTTTTTCTGGTGGGAGAAATAAAAACTCCTCACATACCTTTATAAAACCCAATACCATTACATATTTTAAAATGGATTCATTATGATGTTAATAGGATTGATCATACACTGAACATCTGCTCTGCACCAGACACTTTGTTATATGTTTTATATCCTTTTTAATAGAACAGCCTAAATAATATTAACCTCATTTAGTGATGGGGAAAGCAAGGCTCAGTGAGATTAAGTAACTTTTCTCAGAAACAGAAGTAAGATTTGAATCCATGACTGTCTCTTTGCTACTCTTCTGTAGGATCGTCCATGGCCAGTCTTCGGAATACCCATACATTCTTTCCTTGGGCTGCCACTTGTAGCTGCCCTCACACATCAACACCTTCACATTCCCCATACCCTGGCATCTCATCAACCATTCTTCCCCAATTTCTCCTAAAATGAGTTTCTCTCTCACCATTGCTTCATTGGCTCTATTGAAGATTACCATTAACTTTCCAATCTGCAACTTCCATGCTTTTATCCAGATATAACCTCTGAAATTTGTTGGAAGCATCCCTCTCTTGACTCTCAACTCTCCCAGCTGCTACCACCCAGCACCACGCTGATTGTACTCTGGCATTCACATCCTTCATGTGTCTCCTCTGCCCCAACTGCATACATTTTGTGTGTTTCTGCTCTGTGCTTGTGGCCCCATCCAAAGTCATTCTCTAGGCTCAGGAGTCAAATGCTTTTAGAGATTGGCAGGAAGTAAATGGGCGAAGTTGTTGGGTTTAAGACAATAGAGGATCATGTCTCATTTGAAGGTATAAAGTTCCAGAAGCAAAGCACAGGGAAGGCACAGCCCTGGAGTCCTGGATTTATACAGCACATGACCGCTAGAGACTTTGGCAAGTCACTTCTCCTTGGAGATAATGACAATATTTGCCCCAGGGTGCTGTGGGGATTGGATAAATTAGCCTATAAAAGGTACAAAAACCATTGTTTGGCACTTGTTAAACACTATGTCAGTACTTGTTATATAAGCGCTAAATAAGTGATTGTTGTGATTGCTACGCTGAAAATACAACAGGGGCAAACCAGGGTGTGAGCCTGAGTCTGGATAACTAAAACCACTCCCATGATTCAACCACCACCTTTTGTAGACATTCACTCCTATTCTCTCCCCACCTTTCCCCTCTGTTTTTCTCCTTCTCTCCCACTCCTTCATTCTTTTGTAATTCTAAAACACAATTTTAACTGCCTTGCTACACACATTTTTCTTTGGACACTTTCAAAACTTAAATTTAGCCCATCTAAAATCAGACACATCACACTTTTTCCCTCATATGATTCCTCTTCTGACTTCAACCAGTCAATGGCACCCGGGGACAGGACAGCAAGGGGCCCAGCTAATGATGTAAAGAGGCACTTGCTCTCAGGTGCCAACCCTACACTTGCAAGAACCTGAAAGTAAGCACCTTGTATTTCATGCCCGAGGCCTCCCTTTCCTTACCTTAGGGTAACCAAGCTAGCTCAGTCAGACTCAGAAGCCCCAGACTATTCTAGATTTCACTTTGCTTTTGCCACTTCAGCCAATCATCTCCTCAAACCTCTGCAGTGCCTCTGGCATAACTCCCCACTTTCTCATGTCATCACAGCTCTAATTTAGGCTTGGGTATGACTCACCAGGACTGACCAACCTTCCCCCTTCCTATCTCTATTCTTCATTCCGCCCACTGCACTCAGTCCCTTACCCTTCCACAGCTTGGTTTCAACCACATCACTCCACCTGTTCTCTAACATTCTCAATGGCTACCCACTGTCAGCTGAATCACTACAGGCAGAAACTCACCTTAGCCTTCTTCACAGCGGGGCTCAACCTGTCTTTCTGGTATTACAGCCCCACCACCACACTGCACCCACACTGGAATGCACTTTGTGCTCAAACACAACTTACTCTTTTCAATGCCTTGATGTGTCGCAAGCCTGTGACCCCAGCTCTCCTTCCATGCTTAACTTAAGTTGGACCTAGGCTCCCAAAGCTCTCATGGAGTCCCTGAGTCAGACAGAAGCCCTCGCTCCTCACCAAATGGCTCCCCATGGAGGCCTTTCTTAATCTTCCTTGAGTTACAGTCCTAGGTATATTGTCTTCTCCCACCCCTAGCTGGGCTGGCCCAGAGTTAGTGCACCCTGCAGAGCCAACCACAGTGTTTTCAACGTGCCATGTACTAAAACTGCAAGGCAGGTCTGACCAATGTTATGGGAGAAGAATCAGAGGCAAATAAAAGTGAGATGCTTTGTCCCAAGTCCCAGTATTCCATACACGTATTCCACACAAGAATTCCACACAAGCCTTTCCTAATTTTATTGTTTAGTTTTCACTGATACCACTGGGTAATTCAAGTCTAGCATAAATTTAAAATCTTGATTACATTTTAAAAAATTCTAAGATATCCAATCCTTGTCTTAAATCTATCAATTTTTCAACTATCTCATGTAAGTACTTCTCCCTGGCATGAGAGAGTAACATGTATCTTGGAGTGAAGTGCAAGTCTCAAGGTAGTATACAAGAGACCTGTTGTAAGAAAAAAAATTAAGTATTTTCATTTAAAATTTTTTGTAAATTTTGCTATTACTTCACAGAAGATGTGCAGTTTAGATAAAAATGTCTTTTCTCCTCAAATCTGAGGGGAAAAAAATGATGTTTCAGGGAGATCATACTTTTGTCCTATGACTTTCTTTACCAACTAGCTCAGAGGGGAATACCTTTCACATGTTGAGGAGCAGAAATATAAATATATACCACTTCAAAAATGTTCATTTCCATCCTCTCATTGTTTCTTCAGTTACTAACTTGTGCCTTCAGACTTATTACATGCCCTCCACACTGATTCCTAACTCTGTATTGCTGTGGGTAGAAGAGGCAAACAACTTCTCATCTTATATTCCCAAGCTAATACCAGAAGTAGCTCTAAGAAGAGGGCCTAAGAAAGGCATGCCCATAATCAGCCAACACAGCATATAACATTTGCTCGTGAGAGGCCTTGAGATGTCTCCTCTCATAGTCGTTCATGCAGATGCCATGAGATCCCCTAGGATCAAGATAGCTGGAGTCAACACTGAAAGCTTAGGGTGAGGCCTACTCACATGCTCATGGAAATTTTATTTGCTTTCATACCTTTACATCTGAAATGCAGGGCCTGAATCCACTCACTAGGTGTTGACACCAGACCTCACATATGGCAGGGGCACTATAAGTATTTGCTGAATTTATGAATTTTAAAATCATTTTTGCTATCTTGTTCACTCTATAGCCCTTAAATGCATGATCTTTACCACAAAATTTTACATATCAACACTTTACCAAGTGATAGGTTGCCTGAGTATATTTCTTATAAAGAAACTGGAGAAGCAGAGAGCCCACGCTGACCTCTACTCACGTGTGCTCACCTTGTCACCTGGTTTTCCTGACGCTGCGATTGTACCAGCAATGACACTCCCTCCACCAGCAGAGGTCGCGTCTTGTGGTTTACTCTAAGAGTGAGGATGAAAGATTGACAGGATTAAGTATCTCTGAATGGCTATTATCAAGATCATGAGTTTCAAATGTCACTAACACCTGCCAGTTTGCCCTGATGGACACCATGGTAGAGGAACGTTTACTTGCTTCTCCTGTGCATGGTACAGTCCTGGGCACCACACGAAGCTGGACTCAAGAGCCACAGAGTCCAGACAGGTAACACAGATAAGACGCACCAGGTCACGTAAGGACAGTGGTAAGCTAGAGCACATACAACAGGTGTAATGGCTCAGTTCATTACAGTCATGGGATCCCAATGTTGTGGGATAGTCTAATTTTTCAAGAGAAGTTAGAAGTTATGATTTATGTGAAATACCCTGACTCTAATTACTGACTACTAATTAAAAATAATTTTTGAGTCAAAGTCTCACTCTGCTGCTCAGGCTGGAATGCAGTGGCACAATCAGAGCCCACCACAGCCTCGATCTCCTGGATACAGGTGATCCTTCTGCCTCAGCCTCTCAAGTAGCTGGGATTAAAAGTGCACACCACCTCGCCAGACTAATTTTCTTTTTCCTCGTAAAGACGAGTTTCACTATGTTGCCCAGGTTGGTCTCGAACTCCTGGACTCAAGCAATCCTATCTACTTGGCCTCCCCAAGTGCTGGAATTACAGGCATGAGCCATCATGCCTGGCCTAATTAAAAATAATTTTTAACAACACTGTGAGTCAAACAAAATACATATGTGGCAGCATTTGACTGGTGGGTCACAAATTCGTGATCTCTGCTATAAAATATATTGTGAAGTGGATCTCATTATTTTCCACATGCACTCAGTGAAAAAGTTCTTCTCATAGATGTTAATTCTTCTAAAAGCTGACTGCCATTAACTACATAATTTTGGAATCAATTTCTGAGTTTTGGCTTTATAAGTTTCTCTCTTCTATAGGACTCTAAAAATGCTTTAAGACTTTCATTTAAATAAGCAGAAAATGCAGGGCACCTGCGTTCCCCTAGCCCAGGTACAAAGGGGTCCAGGGGGTAGCTTCAATCCAAAGCTGGGAGTCTTCCTGTCTGGGAGACACCAGAGCCTGCTGCCTTGCAGTTATGGCTGGTCATCACGGGGCAGTGAGAGAAGGCTGGACAGCACATCCCCTGGACCCATCTGATGCCCTTCTCAGGTCCTCCAGAAACCCAAATGTCTACAAGGTTATTTGAAAAACTGATAAAATAACTCACCACATCATTAAAATATAAAATATACTCAGCACAACCCCATAGATTCAACTCCACACCTCAGTGCAAATAGGGGACCTGCATCTTATTACCTAGCTGATGTTAATGTTTGTGTATCAACCTGCTTTATTTACCTTTGGTTCTGTGGATTTCTCTGGTGATGGCTGTTCACTTGATCTGGAAACTGCTTTTTCATTATGAGCATGCTTGGGTAGGTTCTTTGGCTGAAAGTACACACATATGTGCACATGCACACACAAAGATGTAGCTAACAAGATGGTAGTTTTAAACATAATACCGATACTTTTCTCTATAGAGCAAACATTGTTCATAACAGTTGGACTGTTTGTGGTTTTAATATGTGAATTTGAATTAGTGTGATGTACATATGACAAATTTCACTTTAAGTCCAAAATTTGAAATAGTGCAAATTCTTCCCCCAAAATTCGGCAAGAAGCACATGAATAAATTGTAAACACTGCTATTGCCACATGATGGCACCATTTTAGCTGGAAAAAACAAAACAAATATCTAGTCATCCACTCCAGAGATTAGCCTTGAATGCTGAGATTTTAATTATACCTCACTAAAAAGATGTAACCTGATAATACCAAGTTTTAAGAATAATCATTTACCTCTGTGTGTTCTTTTGGCTTTCCTTCTTGGGATTTCTTCTCATGAGCCACAGATGGCTGCCAATTTCAAAAGATGAAGAACTCAATGACACTGAAATCCACTGCTTTCATATTTCCAAACAATATCAAGAACAAAATTCCAGTTAAGACATTCTGCCTTTCTCAGGAAAAGCCCACTTAGGCCCATTCTCTGAGGTCAAAGAAGCAGACATGTTCTCTCTGGTCAAAAGTAACCCTACCAACAAGTGCTCATAATGGTGACTAGTAGAAGAATAGTGAAAAATTTAGTATTTCATCTGAATATTTTAAAATACATACGTATCTTTAAGTTATTGGCTTTTTAAAAAAATTCATAGATACATTGGTAACTGTAGATTTATCTATAGAGACATCAAGATCAATGTGACTACTGAGTTTGTTGGCAGGGGATCCTACTCTAGAAGGTGTTTGAGATCTCCTTTCTTTTTTAGAATTTAATTAATTTCTTTAGGAACAGGGTCTTTCTCTGTCACCAGACTGGCATATAGTGGCATGATCATAGTTCACTGCATCCTCAAACTCCTAGACTCATGTGACCCTCTTGCCTCAGCCTTCTGAGTAGCTGGGACTACAGGTGTGCACTACCATGTCTGGCTAATATGTTTAAAAAATTTTTTGTAGAGATGAGGTCTCACTATGTAGCTACTGCTGGTCTCCAATTCCCAGCTTCAAGCGATCCTCCCACCTAGACCTCTCAAAGGGGTGGGATTATAGGCATCAGACATCATGCCTAGCCATTAAAATCTCTCTTCATGGAATTTTCATAGTTTGTTTTAAGTAGAGATCATATCACTAGAAACCCAATTCTCTTGAGATCTGGTAGATAATCAGAAGCAATTAAATGTGCACATTAAATGGAATAGAAGACAACTTCCACCTAGTTGCTACATTTTTCACTCTAGAGTACACTGTGAAATACCACCCCCAGGGGCCACCAGGAGGCCTTACACAATTAATAAGCCCCACCTTCACCCTCACCTGCACTTAAAGTACTTGTGCCCCAGGCTTTCTTTCCAAAGGAAGGCTTGAGGACTTATCTGCTTATACGCTTATTAAGGGTAAACATCTGTGCTGCTGTAGACCCCAGGGTCCGCTCCATTCAAGGCAGAATGGCATTCATTCTGGACAACCAAGAGTCAGGAAAGCAAGAAAAGTCAGTTTCCTGGGTAACTGATAACTTGCTCCACCAACTGAGATAAGACTGTCAGGATAACCCAGCTGGCCTCTTAGGAAAGACTCTCATCTCTAAGTTATCTGGTGCTAAGCTCAGCAGACATATCACATTCTTGCTGTCTCACTGGAATTGGAATCAGATACTCACTATCCATCGTCCTTTCTCCTTTGCTCCACTCGCTTTGTTTTTAAAACAATTACTTTATCTATAACAAAAATCTAGATTTGAACAAATGCCTTCTGAAATGTATTTTCACCTATAAAACATTATATATTCTTTTTAACAATATATGATTTAATGTTAAAAATATTTTATATATACTCTTCACCTACACAATCATATTCAAAAGTGTAGTCAAAAATTAATTAAATTAGCTGACAAACCCCCTTTACTGTTCAGTAGCACCAATATAGAAAATTGGTTATTCATTACTATTTTTAAAAAAACTCTAAATAACTCACTAGCAAACTTCAGTCATTTACCTTAGCTGATTGTGACTTCTTCTCAGGTTCTGTTTTTATAGGCTAAGTTCAGAAAAAAGAAAAAAATGGACATAGTTTAGGAAGATTATCATAAATTTCCTTCAACTAAGGAAGCTCAAAAGAGATTATTTTGATGTAAATATAAACTTTATGACTTACATTTATTACACTTTGCTCAGAATTGCAACTCTCTAGATAAGCACTTAATCACACTAGTTAATATTCTGCTGTTACTATTCAGATGGCAATCTACATCTTACTTCTAGCTATGTGCATTGAAGATACATAAAGATTTATTACTGTTTACATTGCAGCTAATACAGAAGCAACATAAAGTACAAACCCTCCTTTAAAGCCAAAGGTACTATGTTTCAAAGTCATTAACATGATCTTTATATCAGTGAAATACCACAGGCTGACAGTGTGAAACAATGGAATGGTGACAGAATCAAGGACACAGGAAGCAGTGAAATATATTTTTAGTGCCAGAAGGTGGCTGATGGGCAGCTAAGCCTACAGAAAGTCCATGATGGGATCAGAGCATAACCGAAGACTGTGAAATGCAGTTATTAGCATGTGCTGGGAGGCTGATGCAACCATTAGTAACAGAGATGCCCTAGTAGATGAACCACATCACCTGTTTCTTGTGCCTTTTCTTGTTAGGAGGATGTGGTCCTTCCATCTGTTTGCTGACTGGAATGGCCTAATGTAAGAGCACAGCTCCAAGTATAATTTTATTTTATCTGACATTCAAATGAGTAACACGCATATACAAGGTTAAAATGATTACCCCATGATCCATTTTATTCATCTACAGCATCTACTCAACACATATGTATATAACTCCAAGAAGACACAGGCACCTACACTCTAAGGCAGGGGTCCTCAAACTTTTAAAACAGGGGGCCAGTTCACTGTCCCTCAGATCGTTGGAGGGGCAGACTATAGTTTTAAAAAAAAAAAACTATGAACAAATTACTTTTTTTTTTTTTTTTTTAAACTATAGTCCGCCCCTCCAACGGTCTGAGGGACAGTGAACTGGCCCCCTGTTTTAAAAGTTTGAGGACCTCTGCCTAAGGTCCTAAGCAAATATTTGTTTGAATTTATATTTTGTTCAGTAGGATTTCCATTAATAAAATGAATTTTTCATTCCTTCTTTTTCTCTTCCTTCCCTGTGTAAATGCTACATAAGTAATATTTTTCCACCTGTCTTTCCAATGTTTGGTTATGATCAAATAATAATCACAGGTGTTATTGAAAATTCTGAAATTCTGAAAATACACATTCTTTAAAAAAATTTTCTAAATATATAGTACATGGATTTTTATTGGGCATATCAGAGCCCTATATTTAGAGATCTAATTTAAAATTCTAGAAATGCTTCTGAAGAACTGGTTGTAATTTAGAAACTTTAATGTGACATTTTATAGTTTACCCAACTAAAGTTTACTTGTGTTAAAAACAAAAGTTAATTCCTTAAATACATGCATGTATTCTCTATATAGGCAAGATATGAAATCAGAAATAAACTTGGTTAAATATTTTATGAACTTTTAAAGAAAGATTAAAAATTAGGTCTAATGCTTCCTGCCATTTATTTCCCTTTTATCTGCTTTACTGTTTCAGCACAGACTTCTATTTTTTATTGTCTGAAGAGGTTGAGGTCAAATATCCTCTTAATTGAAAATGCCTTGGACTTCAGCTATGAAGATGCACACACTTCCCTTACATAATGGCCCCTCGTTATGCCAACACACTGTTTGGGGAAGGAAATAAAGTCCATGATTGAAGAAATGTCATTAAATAAATTTTAAATTTTGGGTCCTTTCACACCACATCCTTGCTAATGAGTTTCTGTTTATAGTACTAACCTTCTTGAGTTTATGCAAATGTAATTTATTAAATAATTGACAAGAAAAATAAGCCAGTTGGCATTGTAGTGGTTTGAATCTATTAATGGCTTCCAATCTATAATTGGCAAACAAGATTCTGCATGTGAGAACTCCACGCTATAATTAAGAATGTATGCTCACAGATACAGCAGCTTATAATTCAATGCACATTATAATCAGTAATTGCTAAATTTATTTCTATAGTGGCAGTGTTAGCCATCATAATGACCATAATGACCAATGCATACCAATCACCTCTTAGGTACCAAGGACTATTCTGAGCTCTACATGTGTCAATATGTAGTCTTCATATTCTATATAAATACAATTATATAGCTATATACATGTTAGTACTCATAATAACCCTATGAGACAGATATTATTTTACTCATTTCACAGATGAGAAATTGAGGTTAAAGCAGTTAAGTGACTTCCCAAAGACACTTATGGTGGACCTAGGATTGTGTGTTCTCAGTCACTGCACTGGCTCTCCAGTATTGGGCACAGCAAGCTCCAGCTTAGCACTTGCTATGGGATAGGCACTGTCCAAATACATTTGTTTCCTTACATGGTCTTATGAAATAGGCACTATTATCAACCTCCTCTAATCTGTACAGATAAGAAAACCAAAGCAAAGAGGAATTGTACAATATTACAGCCAATGTGGAGCTAGGATTCCAAGCCAGGCTGTCTAGTTCCAGTGTACATGAGACACAATCTCTGGGAATTGCAACCCGATCAGAAATGATTTGACCTTCCCTCTTACACCCAGCATTGTGACTACCAATTCTGATGTTCCAGGGGTAAGAGATATAGAACACAGATCTAGTCATACTTTCTCCTCTCAGAACTGGACTAATTTTTATGTTATAGGTGCAGAATATGACTAGAGTTCAGTATATGTATTTCTTGAATTAGAATCTCTTCTCTAAAAGCTCAAAATGTTTGGAAACAAATACTCATCAAGCTCACAACATCTCCAAGACAAGACTGGTATAAACATTATGAGCCAAACATCAGAGGCACATGAAGATGATTAATGAGAATAGTGAGACCGAAATTCACCAAGGAAAGGGACTTGAGGGCAAAAGTGGTCCCTAGTCAGTTACTGGGGACATCCTGTGTATCTTAATTGTCTCTCCCTCTCCTATCTCTCCTAATTTCCTCCCTTCCCTCAGTTTCATAAGACTGCCAGCAATTCTTATGACTAATGCTTGGAGAAAGCTGAAGGGTTTACTGACATTTGCTCTAGAAAACAGGGCATTCTCGAAATAAGTATTGGTCCTCAAGCTGAGACACAGGGGGATTAGAATTTGGCAACAGGTTAAAATAGAACCAAAAGGCCAAGCATGGTGGTTCATGCCTGTATTTCCAGCATTCTGGGAGGCCAAAGCAGGAGGATTGCTTGATGCCAGGAGTTTGAGTCCAGCCTGGGCAACATAGCAAGACCCTGTCTTGACAAAAACTAAACAAATTAGCTGAGACTAGTGGTGCATGCCTGTAGTCCCAGCTACTCTGAAGGTGAGGTGAGAGGATTAATTGAGTCCAGAAGTTTGAGGCTGCAGTGAGCTGAGATCACTGCACTCCAGCCTGGGTGACAGAGCAATACTCTGTGTCTGAAAAAAAAGAAAGAACTAAAAGAATACAAAGGAAATCCTATATTTCCTGCTCTTCTATCTTTTTTCTTTGGTTTTCATGAATTCTAAGTTCAAGGAGAATTTTTTTTGTAGATGTTTCTACTATAGTCTTTAATATTACTTTAAGATTAAGACTTTTAAGATTAAGCTTGATATAACTAGTGACAGCTAATAGATTATGAATCATACAATGTATATTTTGACAACAATTAAAAAATTGATGTAAAATACTAATAAAATAGAATTTTAGATAAAATAAACTTAAAAATTAAAGTGAATGCTAAATAACATTCATATGAACTTAGAGATAGTACAATTCCAGATGTTTGCAAAGTTCTCTGAAGACAGTTCAAGATAAGTCCTTAGATCCACTCGTATTAAATTATAATGCATATCATCTGGGATAGGAAACATGGGGCCAGCAAAGTAATAAGGAAGACAGAAAGCAAAAGTATGTTGGTGATTTTAAACAAGAGCAAATTAATAATAATGAAGCTGAAGTAGCCCTTAAAGGCATTATAGAATATTGAATCATAAGAATTAGTTGAGAGCATTTTGAAAATTCTCCCCCTGCAATCCCCACCTTGAAATAGCCTGCCCCCACAAAGGATTCTGAGACATACTGAGAGGGTTTAAGACAGCTTCAGCCAACTCTTCAGAACTAGTCTTATTCTACGTGACAATCCCACTAGAGGACACTCTTATTTTTCTTCTAAATTCCAAGAAATAATTATAAGTATAAATTCCAGAACTCAACAAAAGTTTGTCAATAAAATGGTATCCCACTTGACTCAAATTTCAGAAAAAAAGAAACTTTAGAAAGCATCTGAAATAACCTGTGTCTGTTTCACTTGTTCCTATGTTCCTTTGGTATATAATGTTTCTTATTTTTATATTTGTATGTAGGTAGAATAAAACCTTTTTAGCAAGAGTAGTTAAGAATTTATACTCACTTAGACATAAAGAAATGCAGACTATCTTTAACTTAAAAACGTAAGTAAACATAGTATCAAAAATACATTTCTAGAAATTCTAAAACTATATAGATGATATTTGAGGTAAATATGAGAAGGAAAGTTGAGTTTTCAAAGACTCCCCCCCATAGATGGGGGAGCATTTTCTTCCATAACTTAAGCTTCCTAAAACACTTAACTCATTTGTCAACAATTAGTCTACATTTGTTTTGCATTACAATACAATCAACTTAAATTAGCATTACCCCAAGTTGACCCTTGAAGGTTCTTCCTACCTTGGTTTCTGTGGGATTCATACTGGAAGACTTGCTGGTCGCACCAGAGGCAGCTGACATCTAGAAAGTCAAGGAATAGAAAGTCTGATTCTATTTCATCGAGAATCTACATGGTCCTTCAGCTCCTCTTATCCTTACTGCTATTGACTTTCCACCTTGGTTTACCCAATTTAGAACACAAAAATTCAGTAGGTGGTATTGTCCACTGGTAAAAGCCTTTGTAACCAGATCAAACCATTCAAATTTGGGGTCTGCTTTTTATTCAACAATCATGGGCAACATTCTTAAGTTCTATGATTTCCAGTTTCCCACCCTTAACTTTTCTTCAGTAGACAACCAACTACCCTAAGTTGATTATAAGAATTACTGCCGGGTACATAATTGCTCAGTAAATACTATTATTACTGTTTATTTTCAGAAAGAACACTGACTTTGAAATGACAGAATTTTGTTCAGACCCCAACTCTGCCAATTACTAGCTGTGACTTTCAGCTTTAGTTTTCCGGGTATCCAAAATAGGCCAATAACAGCTGTTTTGCAGGGCTGTATTTGAGATAATGTGTGTAAAATGTCTGGCATGTTGTAGATTCCCATTAAATTTCTAGTGCATTATTTCTAACGCATTATAGAAGACAGAAGGAACGAGGACATAACTCCAGAAAATAGACTTGGGTAAGATGTGAACTGTTCTTTCAGTGTCATGGAAGGAAGAGAAGGTGGAAATGAGGATGCTAAGGAATTCTGCTGCATCAAGTTTTCCTCTTTGGAAGGCAAGAGATGATGAATAGTCACTGAAGTATTCACAAAACATCCTTCCTGGGGATGCCTGGGGAGTGGGTAGAAACAGTCCCTGAAATCTAATCACCTAAGTGGTGGGACATGCATGTGAATACTTGCATGGTCTTGAGCACTATTCTAGGACTTACATTACAATAGTTAATATTAAATAGATGACAATCATCTTTGCAAATTCTACCCTAGACTCATTTAAACCTCCTTAACATTTGAATCCATTAGGCTTAAAAGAGCCCAGGGATTCCATCTGGCGCGAGTTGACTTCTTAAGCAATCAGCTGTCGGTAAACAGCTGCTGTGCTGCCAACAATACCCAAGAAGCCTAACGTGGACTTTAGTGTCTCTAATGCCTGGCCCAAGTCACTTCCGAGGCTGAGTTACAGGACAGCAGGAGCCCATTCCTGCACCTCGCTTTCCTTCCTCTACCCCAACACACCACCACTCAAGGTAACTGCATGAAACCCACCATAACCCATGGCTGTGTACAAAATCATCTTGCCACAGACCTCAGTCAATGTAGAACTTACAGTTGGATTATCATAATTTACAGATAAAAGTCCACAGCCATAGTACGCTGATTATTCAAACATAGTCATATAAACTGAACTATTCTTGAGAATCCTTACACACACACACACACACACACACACACCCTCCCCCAGTCACTGTATAGCAGGGCATACAGTGGCTTCTCACATTCTTTTTGTGATAAAAGAAAACCTGGAAGATGTACCAAGGCAGATGTTCCCCTCATCAAATTTATGGACACACGCCTGTAGTCCCAGCTACTCAGGAGGGTGAGACAGAAGGATCACCTGAGCCTTAGTAATCACCTTTAATAGATAAACTGATGAGGAGAACAGAATCTCATGTCTAAGGTCTACCAGATACCAGAGTTCATTGGTTCCATGAATAGTTATTCAGAACATAGTTGTGTCAGGTGTACAGGTACTGTGTTTGGTGCTGGAGACACAGTGGTGAAACCAAAAGGCATATCTCTGCCCTCCTGAAAGTTTTAGCATAGTTGGAGAGCACATTAGCAAAATAATCAATCCAATAATTACGTGCTACAAAGGAACGTCATAAGGTCCCATGAGAACATAGACTAGGGAACCAGAGCTAGTGCAGGGGGTAGCTGAGACAAGTGATGCTGAGGATGTGACAGGTTATATGGCAATGGAAGGATAAAAGGCATCACTAAAAGGATTAGCATCGTAACCAGACTGAAGTACAGCTATCACAATACATTCCCTCCCAAATGACCCATGCAAATCGCTCAATATACAGAGTATTAGTGATTATAAGCTTGAATTGAGGCATAAATCAGAGCAGCAAGAAGCAGAGAAAAAATGCCTTCATGTAAATCATTCTCTACCCACCCCTTCACCAAATGTTATTTAAAAAGCCATGAGGCAGGTGTTAAGGATACACAGTCAATAAGACACAATCATGGCCTTGGGGAATTCAGAGTCTAGGGAGATAGACATCAAGCTGCTTTATGTTCCATCTTAAGTGCTCTAGTGGAGGTATGAAGACAGACCTATGGGACGGAATAAAGGTTTACATTCTAAGTCAGTTTCAGGCCCACCTCAAATTATCTTGATGTATTGTCAAATAATTGTCAAATAAACCAATACTGGCTGGATGCAGTGGCTCACACCTGTAATCCCAGCACTTTGGGAGGCTGAGTGAGGTAAGAAGATTGTTTGAGGCCAGGAGTTTGAGACCAGCCTGCGCAACATAGCAAGACCTCATCTCTACAAAAAAATTTTAAAAGTTTAGCCAGGTGTGGTAGTGCATGCCTGCAGTCTTGAATTCTTGGGAGGCTGAGGTGGAAAGATCACCTGAACCCAGGAGGTTGAGGCTGCTGTGGGAGCCATGATCCTGCCACTGCACGCCAGCCAGGGTGACAGAGACCCCCAACTCAAAAAATAAAATAATATAAACCAGCACTAATAAGAAAGACTGGCTGCAGCCAAGAAAAAAAATGAATATTCAATCCTGTACTTAACCAACAGAACATATCTCCTGGTATTCTTCAACAAATGCTCTTTAAATTTGTCTACTTGCTATAGTAAGGATTTTGGAAGTTTGCCACAGTAAACAGATACGAGAAAATGATATGCCTTTAAGACTCTTAGAAAATGGACATGGCTTTCTTCTTTCATACGTTTTGCAAAGATCTCGCAGACCCCAGCCTTTTAGCTCTTCCTACCCATTCTTGCCTAATTCATCTTCCTTCCTGCCCTGCTCATGCACATAATCCCCACTTAAGTAGAGCCAGAAATGACTCCTGTTGCCCACTGTATCCCACAGACGATGCAGAGATCCTTTCTCTTGCCTTTAAAGTCCCCCAGTCCCCAATCTCACCTCACCTCTCAATACAGAACCTCCACTCCAGGCAGCCAGCCCATCCCTGATTTAAGGCATATCATATTCATCTCTCCCTTTATATTTTTCATACAAGTGTCACTGGTAGCTGTGCTTCTCTCCAAATATCCAAATCCTTGCCTCCTTCCTCTAAAGTGTGTCTCACTGGTTACCAGTCTGGCATCATAACTACTGCACCACCGCCGTCAGTCTTGGTGGGCATCACCTCTCCTATCCCACCTCACATCCCCCTAGCACCAGGTATAGGGGTAACTGCAGAATCATATCCTCCACTGGATGGGGCCCCCTGAAAAGAGCTGTCTGGCCGGGCTCAGTGGCTCAGCTTGTAATCCCAGCACTCTGGGAGGCCGAGACGAGGGGATTGCCTGAGCCCACAGGTTCGAGACCTGCCCGGGGAACTTGGTGAGACCTCATCTCTACAATAAATAAAAAAGAAATTAGCTGGGTATGGTAGTATGCGCCTGTAGTTCCGGCTACTTGGAAGGCTGAGGCGGAAGGATTGCTGGAGCCCAGCAGGTCAAGGCTGCGGTGACTGGGAGCATGCCACTGCACTCGAGCCTGGGCGACAGAGTGAGACTCCAACTCAAAAAAAAAGCTGTCTGTTGGGTGCACCAACCAGCTGACCCCCCCCCCCCCACTCTTCTCATCACAGATCTCCATCCAGGGCTTTTCCTGAACTCTGCAAGGTGTCTAAGTGAGGCTGTGTGAGAGGAGAAGCAAGACTCAGGACCAACCTTAACCATCTTCTGAAGTTGGATAGGAGTGGAGAGAGTCCTCTCAGGCCTGGTGAGCAGGCTGATATGGGAGAACAAGGGCTCCTGCAGAAGGGGTGGGCTCCTACAATGCTTGCTGTCTATTCTGGTGCCACTAAATCTGGCTGACAGAACGCTCATTCCTTCAGCTCCTTCCTCCTCTTCACACCATGGAGTCCCTTCACTTCCTCCTTGGCTCACAGCAGGCTTTCGACCTCTTTCCAGGCACTTCCAGCTGGTTTATGGAATCTTCACTACCTCCCCTCTAGCCATTCAGGCTCATCTCCATCTCTGCCCAGTCCCCAGCTGGCTTGGTTCAGAAAGTACAACAGAGACAGAGCAGGTCATCAGATGCGGCAGAATTCCTTCTCCCCACCCCATCTCTGGCAGCCTCCCATATCCTCCCACTGACAACTCAAGTCACACACCTGAGTCTGCCTTTGTTTGTTGAGGGTTACCAAGAACACCTGGCTGCAGCTACAAGTTTGAACTACCCTTTTCCACTAGATCATCCACTACCAGTTTCCTTTTGTGTCACTGCCCTTCCCTCCTCATTCGCTGCTGTGGCATTAGGAGCCCTAAGTTCCCTCCCCCCTCCTCTGACCCACTTTCCTCTGGTAGCCTCATCCACCTGTTCCACTCTTCTTTTTGTTCTTTAATGTTCAGTTGTAAGTTGCAATGAGGTAACCCTAAAGCTGAGAGGCTTGCGCATTAGGTTCTTTACATATTCCAAAGAAGTTACCTGAAGGTCCAGCAGAGACAAACATCGGCTTATTAGAACTTACAGGAGGCACCAATGGCAGCCAATCGCCAGAAAAGGGTTCCCCGATGAGGCACTGATGGCAGTGCCTCAGGGCAGAATGGCCGTTTTATAGACAAGAAAGTCAATTAATCAAATTCCTATCCCGTGTTTACAATTATATTGATTACACGTGACCACAACCTTACTTTCAGCTTTGCTTGGTCACCTGCACCCCATGACTCATCATTGGGCATATGTATACCCTTCAGGGACCAGCTTGACTGCAGGTTGCTCTCTGGCGGAGGGGCAGAAAGAAGCATGATATATGGGGAAAGGGTCAATGTCCAGATATTTACCTCATACAAGCCCTCTGCCTTTTCTCTTGTATTATTGCTCCCTCTAAACATAGATTTCTCGCCACACAACTTTAAGTATCTTTTATCATGTGAACAATTCTTCAAACCCTAGCGATCCTGCTTTGGCCAGACTACATGATTTTACCTTAAAGAGAGGAAGCCAAGACAGGCAAATGCAGGCTCACATCCCTGCTTCAGTGGTTATTAACCCAAATTAATTAACCTCATAGAGTTTCCATTCCCTCATTTGTAAAATGGGGGTGATACCCCCTGGCTCTGGAGTTGCTGAAGCACTCACTTTGCCCTGAAGCACCTGAATTCAAGAGCAATACTGACCTTAGTCCTTGTCTCCATCAAAACTTCTCATTTCTACTGCCAGCCCACTCTGGTTCTAATCACCTATTGCCCACACCTGGATTACATCAAGGCCCTTCTAGTAGTTTCTGTGCCTTGTTCCCTCCAGCTCCACCTCACCCCTACCTTTATCCCTCAATCCCTTCTGTCTATGGCTGTCTGACTAATCTTTCTAAAATAAATGTGTACCAGTTTCCACACTGATAAAATATCAGTGGCTTTCCATTGTTCCTGGACAAAGTCCAGTACCTTCTGCCTGATTTTCAGATACTCCACTATTTGGCCTCTCGCCATGGCCCACATTAAGTCTCCCCTTCAGCCAGGATGGTGTCCTTACCATCTCATGAGCACCACGTCAGGCAGCATAAGCACTGGCTAAGAATGGAAGACAGGACTCTGGCCTCAAGACCAGTAAGTGGACTTTAGCTGACATCTAATGAATGTACAACTTGGAGCAAGTTACTCAACCTCTCTATGCCTCAGTTTCTACACATGTAAGATGGAAACAGTAACAATTCTTACTCTTTTAAATTATTTTTAAGAACTGCTTTAAGGATAAGTAAGTTATTGCTGTTGTTTAAATGTAGCCTAAAGTTGCGTCCTTACATATTTTAAATTCATCCTAGAGGCTTCTTCGTAAATAGTAAATTATAACTAAATATACAAACAGACTATAACCTACTATTGTGCTAATCACCAAATTTTGGACAATCAGAAGTGGTCAACTGTCCAAACTGTATTCAAAAATAAGACAAACACACCCAGCTGTAACCAATCTGTTTCTGTACTTCACTTCCATGTTCTATAACATCAATTCCCTTGTTCTCTCCATAAATCTTCTTCCACCACGTGACTCAATTAGAGCCTCTCTAAATCCATTCTGGTTTGGAGGTTTCTCAATTTGCAAATCATTCTTTACTCAATTAAACTCTGTTAAACTTAATTTGTCTAAGGTTTCTTTTTTTTTTTTAAACAATACGAACCAGTTATTACAGCAGTCCTTGGCTGGTGACAAGTGCTGGGCAAATGCTAGTTATAATCACCACCATCACCATCACACCCCCTTCCACCTCTGAGCCCTGCATCTTGCCATTCTCATTGCTCATGAAGCCTCTTCCCTGCCCAAGTTCCACCTTCCCTACCCTTGAAGATGTAGCTCAAGATACAACACCTGTATCTGCTTTAGCTCATATGATCTTCTCAGCTCTTACAAATGTTTCTACTTCTCACTTGAACACTTGATCCTATATTCTGTGTCGCAGGGTTACTGAGCTCTTTTCTTAGTGTGTCACGTCTTATCAATAAAGCTGTACATTTGTCAAGAAGCAGAGGTTACTTCTACTTCCCTCAGTGCCTACTATGGTGCTGAGTACACAGCAGTAGAGAAGGGCTCAAATTTTATTTCAAATGTATTGGTTTAAATTTTATTTCCATTTTTTAACTGTCAATTACGGTTTAATTTAAACAAAAAATAAAATATAGATAGGTTTTTTGAAAGCTAGAATCTAGAACATAATAAAAGTTCTAGAATCTAAAACATAAATAAATCAGAAGACTTAAGTTGCCATCTTGATGGTTTCTAAGGAGCCTTGACGCCACAGGAGGTCGAGTAAATCTGCTGTGCATTAAGTTTCTCATCATGGGAATACCATGTACCCCAGAAGGTTACAGAGAGAGTCAAATCAGATACCAATTTTAGGGCTATTTAGGCAAAACACAAAACAAATATTTAAAATGTTCTAAATTGAAAGTATGGCAAATCAGCCAGGCATGGTAGCTCACACCTATACTCCCAACATTTTGGGAGGCTAAGGCAAAAGAATTGTTTGAGCCCAAGAGTTTGAGACCAACCTTGGCAACATAGTGAGACTTCATCTCTACAAAAAACCCAAAACATTAGCCAGGCGTTGTGGCACATGCCTGTTGTCCCAGCTACTCAAGAGGTTGAAGTGAGAGGATCTCTTGAGCCCACGAATTTGAGGCAGTGGTGAGCCATGATAATGTCACTAAGCTTCAGCCTGGGTGACAGAGTGAGACCCCAACTCAGAAAAAAAGATGCAAATCAATAACTAATTTTTAACTTGTAAAATTAGCTCTGCTAGAGGTACGAGAGAAAAACAAATAATATTTGTTTTCAAATAGCCATAACCTGGCTGTAAGAACCATAACCAGGTTTTTATTTAATAACACATCTCAAATAATGAAAGAAAATCATGGATGCAAAAAAAAAAGAGTTATTTCCTCACAAAATCCAAAAGACAGCAGAATGTGATCTCCATGAGGTCAGGGATCGGGCCTGAGTTGCTATCCACCTGTACCCCAGAGCTCACACACAGTAGTTGGTTAACAAGTATGTGCTAAATAAATGTATGAATACAAGAGTATTGTCTGATGGTTCAAAAGCAACATTGTATGAGTTTTATTACTTGATCATCAGAAATTTTTTCACAGCACAGGTCAGAAAACTGGTTAGGATAACATAATTTAAACATCTAGTCATTTACATCTTTATTGTCATTAACAAAGAATTGTCAACTTTAAAATAAACATACATACACACAAAAATCCTGAACTGCTTCCTCTAAGGCACGTGTAACAAATAGGTTGCTGACCAGGGGCTTTTCTAAGGAAAACACTGATGTTCCCTACAAACACCATTTCTGGGACCCTTGAATACAGGTTTACATTTTCCTTCTGTAACCAGGGATTATTCACATCAGGAAATGAGTGCTCAGATGTCTACTGTTTGCCATGCTGTTACACAAGCCTTTAACTATTCTTGCAATGCCTTTAATTATTAAACATAATAATGGTGCTTTTAACAAGACCTGTAATGCAGTCATCTAACAAGGTAGAGTGTTTAGTCATAACATAAAATGTGATTCTGATGAGAGATGAACACAGGATCATCTATGAATGAAATTCAGCCATCTCTTTTAGGGAGAATGTGGCATTATACTAGGAGATCCAGTTAGGGTGTCAAACTATACCTCAGAACATAGTATATGACAAATAATTATGATAAGATCTTAGGTACATAACAATGTTACAGGTGATAAGAAGAGAAAGACCATATTTCTGAAGCACAGCTTTGGAAAATGGTTAGAAAATGCTTCATCAATAAGGCAGGGACTATTTAGTGAGTATTTGCTGTGGTGTGATCTACTAGGAGATGGGGACTTCTAGAACCTTTCGTGTGCCAGAAACTGTGGCAGATGCTTTATGTATCTGATTTCAATACATCTTTACAAAATCCTGGGAGGTAAACACTATTATCTACATTATATCAGTGAGACAACAAATAATATTTGTTAAAAAACTTATCTACGATTACACAGTTAAGAAGGGACCAAGCTTAAGCTTGAACGTAAATATGACAATAATGCCCACGAAATTTTTGATATAACAAGTTGATTGTACTCATTTCAAAATTAAAATAAGATATTTTGATTTTATAAAATATTCAGGTAGAGGCTGGATCTGGATAGGCCTTTCAGGTGAGCAAAACAGCTCAAGCAAGACTTAGGTAGGAAAGTACCAAAGGTACTCAATACAGAATGCAACGGGTTAGATTAAGTAGAACACTACAAAATGAGGTGATTTGAATATTATCTATGGGGAAACTGAATATGATTCCAAGTTGGCTGAATAGTACGCTGGGCATTCACAAAATATGTTACATGGAAAATACAGTTAAGTTAAAAATAAAGTGCCTGAGCCCCACTTGCTCTGGGTAGTGAAGAGTACATGAAGCTCTGGCCTCTGATGCAACACGTGGGCAGACTTCAAAACAAATATCCAAACATTGCCTGGCAACTGCAACAATAGCCTCAGCTGACTGGTGATCAGAAACCAAGCTAAAAGGGCTGTAGGAGATGTGGATCACCCCAAGTGCTTAGAAAAAATCCACCTTAGGCCTGAAGTCCAGCTTCCAGTTCTGCAGGGCAACTGCTGCATCTGCATTACTTTCAAACTCCAGTTTTCTCGTGTTTTTTTTCTGGGATAATAATGATTTTGTAAGCAAGGAAAAAAGCAAGCCACACAGCCTAAATGAATCATCAAAAAATGGAAAAGCAGCATTTTCTTCTGAAGCTGTGTTCATGCCTCTACGGATCCTAGTTGCTTCTCTTGATGCGTGAAATAATTCCAACTATGTCTGAACACTGGCTGCCCAAGATTAAGCAAAACAGAGAAGTCAGACCCGTAAAGGCAGTCTCTCTTGTCCCTCCCCTAGAGAAGGTTTGTCAGGCTAGGATTAATATAGGCCCGTGAGTCCAGCGATTTCAGCTAACAGGCACTAAAGAGCAATGAACTGACAAACTGTGACTTGGAGCTCTGAACCTCCGGAGTCCCATAGACCAGAAACCTCATTCTAGCTTTGCAACTTTAGGCAAGCTGTTTAATCCTTCCACACGTAGTTGTTGCTTTTTTTTTTCTCTTCATTAGATGGGTATAAACATGATATATACTTCATAAGACAGCAGTGAAGATTAAATGAGGGTGTGTTTATAAAGTGCTTGGCTCTGGGCCTGGCACATGGTCAGTCAATAAACAGCAGTGATTTTTATTATTTTATGAATGCCAATAGCCTCAAAAGTTTATTTCCTCGGCCTCAGAATGATAGCGCAGTTCAGTGGTGACCACTGCTTTAAGAAGTTACACACTCATCTTGCTTATCTTTCTCAAAGGAAAAAACCCACATTATTTTACCTTATGGCATTTTCTTTGGTTTCAAATGCATGGGTTGGTTTAGGTCCTTGTTCCAGCCAAATTAGAAAGAATAATCTTGGTAGCAAGAGTACAGATATATACAAACCCTAACAGATTAAGACCTCATCTAAAGCATGTACGGTCATTGATGATATGATTATAGTATAAGAACGAAAATTGCCTTTTTTTTTTTGGTTGAGACAGGGTCTTGCTATGCTGTCCAGATTGGTTTTCAACTCCTGGGCTCAAGCAATTCCCCTGCCTTGGCCTGCCAAAGTGCTGGGTTTACAGGTGTGAGCCACCATGCTTGGCCCAGAATGAAAAATTCTGAGCTCTGCTAAACAATGATTCCAGAAGCCTTTCAACTTGACTTCCACAGTGCATTCATTCTTTAAGTGTAGACCTAACAGAAGGCAAGAAAAACATGAGAACTTTTATGGTGCTTGAGCTATAAAACCAATTTCTGGCCTCAATATCTCCACAGAAAATGATAGACTCAATGTCTCAAACAAAAAGTGAGGAGAAACTTAGGAGAAATCTTGAGATGGAGCCAATCACATGAGGGCTGAGAAACGGGCATGGCATGTAACCATTCTTGCAGCCCGCTTTTCACTTATCATAGTCTTAACAAGAAAGCCTACACAGTGGCAATTATAACAAGGTTCTCTCATCAAATAACCAAAATGTTGATCTTCAAATAACCAAAATGAAAATGGGGAGGGAAATAACACATCGTTCTGGAAACCATCTAAGAAAAACAAATTCACAAATGTATATATACATTTGGCAAGTTTAACCTTTGCAAATATTAAAGAGACACAGTTGTACCAATCTTTGCAAATAATTAAGAGGCAGTGTTGTGACATGGTTAGGAGAATGGCACGGCCACAGGGCACTTGAGTTTCACTCCCAGCTCTGTTACAGTTGTGTGACTTTGAGCAAATTTCTTAACTGTTTTGTGCCTATTTCATATAATCATGCATTTCATTATGTAACATCTCTCTTTTCCCTCAGATAAAAAATCAGGGGATAGCCTGCAGTAGGATGTGAAGAAGTTAACACATGCACAGCAAAGATAGGGTTTACTACTAGAAAAGATAGGGTTTACCACTAGGTCAACTGGAAATCAATTGGAGTATTTCACCATGATTTTAATTATACATTTGGAGTTCAGGTTTCATCATATTTAATCTTTGGAAACCTGTGAAGAAGTATAAGAACATGATTGTCAGAAGGGCTAGAGAAGGAAACAATTCTAATTTGCTAAGCTAGGTTTGGTCTGACACAAGAACACTGTGAGAATAACTCAGCAACAATACTGCAAAAATTAAAAGATTACTGAAACCAAGGGATGGCTTAAACTCAACAGCCAAAAGAGGTTAACCTTTTATTTTTGAACTCTGGCTATTCAGCAAAGAGACAGATTGTTCCTTAGTGATGTTAACCCTTTAGGACTAAAATTCCAAGCAATTAATGACTAGTTAAGTGGTTGACTTAAAACTCAAAGTTAGAGTAAGTTATCACATGGAAGATTTTTAGTTTTATAACACTGCTAGTGGCAAAATAATCACAAATTATAATCATTGAAACTATACACAAAATATGCACAAAATCATAATGGTGTGATTTTTTTAGGCTAAAAATGTACATAATTATGACTGGCAATGAATACAATGTCAAGACATTGGACATGGTAACTGGTTAAGCATTAAAATCTTAGTTCAGTTGTTCTTGACACAGTGAGTAGAATTGGTCCAGGAACAAAATCATTCCTAGGCAGGAGACAGAGTTGGGGGAAGAGGAGGAGGGTAATGGATGCCTAGAAACTTACAAAGGAGAAAAGACACCAAGAAGAGGAAGGGAGGACTGTAGCCTAAAAAGCTGTAAGCCCCTCAGGTGGACTCTGTAACTTCCTGACATGGAGAATCACTGTTTTAGGTAATTTAAGACAGGATGGCTTTCTAGTGGCTCAGTGAAGTGACAACTGTTTTCCATCACCTTTTGCTATTAATTAAGCACTTTGTTCTGGTGAAAAATTCTGTCTCTTCACACTGCATTGGTTAAAAGAAAGAAGTCAGCGCACATAAGATATTAGGATATATTTGCAAAATGACTTTTCAAAATTACTCTCCAGCTAGTTTTAAAAGGAAGATTTTTGTTGCTAATGTTGCCAGCCCGGTTACTGAAGAGCCTAGATGTTTCCTAAAAAGACTGGAGCAAAGATATAACTGATGGTCCTGCCGTACCTCAAGAATTTCTGTCCTTTTTCGTATTACAACCCTAAAGCCCAGGAACACATGATACTTGTGACTTTGCCTGTAGCCCATACCGAAAATTCTTTCTAAAGCATACTATAAAGAAATCATAGTATGCTATGGGCATCACCAATGCCAATATTGCTGCCATTTTATAGGCAGATATTCTGGAACATTAGGGAAACTTCTAATGCTACATATGCCCAGTACATAGCTCAGCTGCAAGGGTATTTTTTTAAAAAACAGGATGCAATTTTCAGGTGACTAACTAAATTTTCAGAAAGGAATATAACTCCATCTCTGCAGATTAGGGGTCTAACATTCAAATGAAAATATGTGTTATGGGATGTGAATGAGCATATATATCATCAGGTCAAATGAACATGGGGGTGGTGGGTTTTATAATAAACTAGAACATATATTCCTCACCTAAAGGCTTTCAAACATTTTAAACACATTGTGCAAATCCACAAAATAAGTCAATATTGACAGAAGAGCCTCTTTTTGTTCCATTCATAAAAATATTGGATAAAACTTATTAAAAAAATACATAGCTAAGCTTGAAAGAAGGGAAATCACCAAGTGACCAAAAGGTTCTCTGTGAGCAGGGAGGGCTGAGGCTAAACGACTCCCGGGTATATCAGAAACAGATATAACAGCTGGGAGCTGAATACTCCCATGGGAAAGGAATCCTGGCTGCAGGCCCCATGCTAAGTCACAGGCATAAAGCCAGAAGCTACTGAGAACTGACCATCTACCAGTATAAGCCTTGAAAAGTGCCCACCTGTCCAGGGCAATGACAAGGAGGTTTTCTCTGACTGGAGCTATGACTGTAAAAACAGACACGCATGAGAAAAAGAAATTCCAAACCTGTGCCACTGGGCACTCAAGGTCCAAATTTACTCTATCCACGTTGGGTAGAGGCTCCAAGTCAAGGTATTAATGAACTCTGATGGAATCTGAAATGATCCCAGTCAGAGACATACTCCAAACTACTTAGTAAAGGTGGATTTACAATATAGGGGAAAGGGGACTCTCAGGGAAAACCATCTTTGAAGATGAATTTCAAACACATTGTACAAACTTAAACAGGAAGTTAAATATTCTACCGTAGAGTCATCAGTTACAAATATAGGAGAAATTTCACTTCAAGAAGTCAAGATAAATGAAAAGACACAAAGAAAATAATAAAAATCACAAATCAAAAATAGCCAAAAGTTAAAATTACATGTAGTTGAATAGAGATTTAAGTGACTGGAAAATAGATCTGAGGTCACTACTTAGAATACAGCACAGAAAAATAAGGAGATGGGAAATATGACAGAGAAGTTAAGGATCCTGGAAGATACAAGTTCTGGCCACCAGTTTTAGCTCCCTGTGTGGACTCCAGCCCTCTGAACCTGATGTATCTTTTAAAATAAAATATTATGAAAAGGTATATGTCTAAAAGCATGTGAGGAACTGTTTTAAGCACATTGTTAGCATGAAAATATTTACGTGCAGCGACTCTGATGATTATTTGCCATAGTAATGGAGTTATACAAAAGGATTTATTTGCCTTGTTGGATATAAACATAATTTCCCATTTTTACAATAAGGATTTAGAAGAAGCATATGTAACTGAAAAACATACAAGTAATTCTATTCTTTGCTGCTTTCCCTAGCTATCACCTCAGTATAGTTACTAAAGAAACAATTATGCCCAGAAGACTGAGCCCCTGGATTCCCTATACCAACAGCATTTTCTCACACTTTCTCCAACTCTGCTCTGGGTAACTCTGGAGGCTCTGAGGTCTGGTCTAGGTCTTTGATTCTTAAGTCACCTGTACAGGGACCTCAGTCTATTACAGAGCTCAGAAAGTATGCTTGTATACCCAGCTTGTCTTAATCTCTTGTGGGCAACTTTGAGTGAAATGGGAGTTGTCTAGAACACTGTCCGGGCTCCAAAAATGAGCTGTGAACATCAATCGGTTCAGTTCATGGGAGCCTCTGTAGCTGGTTAAAATTCTCAACAAGATTTCCCTGCACTGCTAAGGCCAGGAGACTAATTACAGATGGGCTTTTTATAGTTCAACCCATTTCCTTTTTTTTTTTTTTTTTGAGTTGGAGTCTCACTCTGTTGCCCAGACTGGAGTGCAGTGGCTGCTCCCGGCCACCGCAGCCTCGACCTGCTGGGTTCCAGCGATCCTTCCGCCTCAGCCTTCCAAGTAGCTGGAACTACAGGCGTCCGCTACCACGCCCGGCTGATTTTTTGATTTATTGTAGAGATGAGGTCTCGCTGCCCAGGCAGGTCTCGAACCCACGGGCTCAGGCAATCCACTCACCTCAGCCTCCCAAAGGCGCAGGATTACAGGCTGAGCCACCGAGCCTGGCTCAACCCATTGCTTACACCTCTGCTCAATCCATTTCTTAGAGCAATGGTTATCAATCTTTAACAGGTGTCAGGATGTAGCCAGACAGTTCATTAATGATACCTCAGTGATTCTGACTGGGTAGGTCTCAGGTGGGGCTGGGACGAGCTGCATTTTTACCAAGTATCCAGGTGAATTTGATGCAGATACTCTCCAGACCACACATCATGAAACACAGAGACTTCTAACAATTTGCAGCACATCCCCCGCGACAAGGACTGGGCAAGCTCCAGGCCCATGGGTTAGTCTGGAATCACCCTACTGGGCTGCCCTGTTTGAGAATACAGAACCTTCTCCTTTCTAATAAGAAGACCTTGCTTACATGCATCACTCCTTAGTAGTTGATATAGTTTGAATGGCTGTCCCCTCCAAATCTCATGTCGAAACAGGATCTCCAGCGTGGAAGGCAGGGCCTAGTGGGAGATGCCTGAGTCATGAGAGTGGAGTCCTCATGAATTGATTGGTGCCATTCTCTCAGTAATAAGTGAGCTCTTAATCAGTTCACACATGATTTGGTTGTTTAAAAGAAGCTGGCACCTCCTTCTGCTCTCTTGCTTCTGCTCTCACTATGTGATATGCCTGTTCCTGCTCATCTAGCCAAAGGAATGAATCTACCAGGCGGCAGCTGCCAAAAATGACATCAGAAATGAGACTGAGAAAAATGAGTCCTTAGAGATAAGAGATGTGTGGAATTCAGGGGCAGGTTATTCTGACTGTTGATGAACTAGTCTATCCTCTTTTGCACTTGAGTTGGGTGATGAAGAAAGAGGAATATGAGCAGCAGGAACCTGCAACCCTCAAAGCTTGCTTGGAGGACTGACAGCACACATCCAGGAAGTTGTGTGAACTCCAGTTAAACTGAGTAGGGCCCCAGGACAAAAAGGAAATCTCAGGCATGGCTGATACCTGATGGCTATATACTCTGTCTATAAGTAAGGTTGTCAAAAACATCTCAACAGAAGGTCCTAGAATTCAGCCGAGTGCAATGGCTCACACCTGTAATACCAGCATTTTGGAGGCCGAGGTGGGAAGATTGCTTGAGCTCAGGAGTTCAAGACCAGCTTGAGCAACATAGTGAGACCTTGTCTACGAAAAATCAGAAAGTGGGCAGGGTGTGGTGGCATGGTCTGTAGTCCCAGCTACTCAGGAGGCTGAGGTAAAAGGATCACCTGAGTCCAGGAGGTTGAGGCTGTAGTGAGCCATGATCATGCCACTACACTCCACCCTGGGTGGCACAAGTGCAAAAGGTCCTAGAATTAGTCAGAACTTTCAGTCCCACAGAATAGCATATGGAAAAGTGTGCAGAGGAAACTGGAGTGTCTCAGGGGAAAAGCATGGGAGGAGGTGATCAGGAATATAAAGAATGAGACAGGCCAATGCTTGGGAAGTCAGATGAGTACCAGCCTTCCGAGCAGTCCTGTCTCCAACTGGCTGTGCCTCACTAGAATAACACCTCGGTCCTTAGAGTCTGTATCTGTTGGTATTTTCTATTTGAGATTTGATCCTGGTAGCAGATCTTCTTTAAGGACTCATATTTCTAAAGTTTATTCCCAGATAAACAGGCCCCAACCTTAACCTCATCTCCCTTCTCTTAAACTTCTACGCTATTTTATAGCACCTGATAACAGTGCTATTTAACACTTTTCACATTTTCTTTTTATATTTGTTACATGATCCATACTTTTGTAAGTGTAACATCATGCCAGCTCACTATAGAAGCTCAAGAAAAAAAAAGGGAAAGGAAAAAAGTGTTCCTTATTCATATTTCTTATTACCTACTCTAATTTTTAGCCAAAGCACAAACAGATAAAGTGTCAAAAATGCTACTGTAAATCCTAGAGAATAAAAATGAATATTATTTTACCATTTCTCCCTAGCCAGGAAGAATCTCTGTATTAATGCAACAGCATCTTAGGACTCTATTCATATTAAGATAAAACTAATCTTTAAAAAAATTCAATCAATATTAACTGAGCAATTACTGTGGAAGGCACCATGGTAGATGCTATGGGGGTACAAGTCTATCTTCTAGGGATTCACAGTTGCGTGAAAGGATTGTATTCTGAGAACGGAAGTAACTATAGCCCAGTGAGACTTCATGCACCAAAGCTCATTTTTTGAAAACTGTTCTGTAAAGTGCAATAAATATGTCCCGGGGAAACAATATAGTGTGGTGGCTCTTGGTTCCTTATCTGTAAAATGGGCACAATAAGAGCATCTACCTCACACTGTATTTTTATCAGTACTTAGTACATACCTAGAACACAGTATTTTTCAGTAACTGTAGCTATAGCTATTAGTGCTCCATTCTAATACAGAGAATGCCAACCTACTCGCTTACTAGAACCTATAACAGTCACTTTCTAATGATTTATTATTATTGGTTAAGGTAGATAATAGAGTTCTACAGGACATGGGCCAAAGAGTGTCACCTCACTAATAGCAGTATTACAACACAGTTTCTACCCAAATCTCCAATGTTCAAATAAATAGACTTGCTCAGAATCTATCAAATCTTAGGAGAAGTTATAAAGTGGCCTTACAAATGGAAAGTAATGTGACCAGGTAATTACTTGTATGGCTTTTCTACAAAACAGTGCAGCTCAATTGTTCTTCACCAGGAGAGGCTGCACCCAACTGAAGGTTACTGAAATGTGTGAGCGTGCCTTTCGTCCTGCTCTGGCATTCAGTGGGAGCAAACAGCTCTGTCCAATTCAGAACTTTTAACCAATGCCAAGAGTATTCCTGTGAGAAACACTAGGTAGATGACATTTCTGAGTCAAGAACCATTCACAGAGAAAAAATAAAATGCGATGTTTGTGAAGACCCATTACACTTTTCCAGCATGCAGATTATTAATTCAGTTTATCAGAAAAACTAAGGGGCAAAATGTATTCCTTTTATGAGGTACAGTGAAGCACAATGCCAACGCTAAAACATATATTCCCGATTCACGGGATCTCCAAAATGAAGAAGTTGGAAGTTATAATGAAAAATAAGATACAAAGGAGAACTTGTGTTATGGCTTTTTATTTAAACAGGACTGACTAATGCGATAGTTCATATTTTGAGGAAAAGTAAACAGGAAAAGCAAACCTAAGAAGTAGAGATGAGATAAAACTAATCTTTTAAATCCAATAAAAAGGTGATCCGTTACAGTTTTAACAACAATCAATAGCTTTAACTGTAAATAATAAATAGGAAGAAACACTTGGCCAATTTTAAGACGTTAGTTCAAATGAAAAGAAAAGGTTTCTTTTCTTTTTGGTTTTATTTTTACAAATTGTTACTTTATGTGACATCTTTTACATTTTTATTTCAAGAGAGACATTCAGCTCAAGCAAGTTCCACCAGAGAATAACCAAGGAACCGAAACTCACCACTAAATCTATATAATCAACTTTTCTTATGCACTGGGAATCTTCTCTCAAAGCATGTGAACTGAACCGCAGCCAACATTTTTGCTGGAAAGTATAAACACTGTTGCAGTCTGCAAAGAACACTTGTTTACAATAAACACCAAGAGTCCTTGCTGTAGACACATGGGTTCCCTCTTCTGCTTCTCTGCCATAGGGTGCTCATGTCTTCTCCATCAGTCTACAGAAGGGGCCTTTCCTTGTGCAGCATGATTTTGCTAAATTTCAACTACTTCATTTTAATCCTCTACTGCCTCCTAGAATCACGCAGCATACCCTTCCCACTACATTCTCAGCAACTCAATATTCCTTTCAGATACTGCAAAATTAGTGTGCGGGAGTTGTATTCATGCCTACAAGCAAAACATCAGGAAGAAGATCTCTACGCTTATTATTAGAAAATACACTTTCCTCCTTTGAACAGTAGATGCCACTTCTTGCTGAGCTTCCCTGCAATGCAGAGGTTTTTGTCCTCTAGAAAACACTTCAAACAGGAGGAACTTTCCGAAGCTGCTGATTAAGCATCCCAGCCACTCTCATGCATAGGTGGGTTCCTAGACGACTAGTCAGAGGCCCCAAGGTCCCGCCCCTTTAGGAAAGCTGTTTGAAGTCTCTACCTCATTTTCTCAAGCTGTAGGATGGGAATAAGGAACTTACCCCTTGCCTATCAATAACTGGAGAATGCTGGGTTCCTAACTCTACAGAAGAGATTGTTATGTATCTGTGAAAACACCTTGTGTTCTTGGAAGATAGAGACAAATTAATCCCCAGTTATTCTACAACCATTTCAGGTTGTGTTCAAGGAAACAACCGAAACATGTTACAACACTGGCCACACCACACCCAGCATGTATCAGGTACACAGAAAGGTCAGAGTGAGACAGAGTGAGCTCACGCTCTAAAACGGAGGTCATCCCGGAGTGGGGGCAGGGTTGGGGGAGGAGGGTCGGTCATCTCTAACCCTAGATAAAAGTGCCAAACCAAACTGCTGCTTTTCTTCTTTTGGGCCAGGTCACACAAATCCCTTGTTTTGTAACCCTAAGTGTCCGATCACCAGATCCGTTCCCAGCTGAAGCGCCAGTTAACAAAGTCACTGACAGGGAGAAGCCGGCCAGAAACGCAATTAAACTTAGAATCCATTTGGAGAGAAAAGTCTCCAGGGTTAAGATAATAGTCACAGCGCACGTCCCAAAGCCAGGGGAGTCAGCTGCCAGGTCCAGGCCCGGGACACGCAGAACAGGGGCGACACCCGCTGCTCGACTCGGAAGCACACGCAGCCCTGGAGCCTGCGCGGAAATCAGTACTCACTCGGCCTGGACTCCCGGGCCCTGGAGGCCGCAGCTTGGTTTTCAGGAGGTTTGCATTCCTGGCTGGGCTCGGCTCCCGCGGTTTCGGCGTCCCAGCCCAGTTCAGAGTGTGGCGGGGAGCGGCAGACCCCGCAAGGAGACGCAGGCTGCTCCCCGCCCCCCTTCCGGTGGCCCCGCCCTCTTTTCTAGGGGGCCACACCCTCTCCTCGACCGACTGGCCCTCCTCCCGGCGGCCCCACCCTCCCCACAGAGGCCCCGCCCTCCCTGCCGGCAGCCCTCCCGCGGCGGCCCCGCCCTCCCCGCGGCGGCCCCGCCCCGGGAGCCCAGGACTTGTCAGGGAGGGAGGTCCCGGCTCCCCAGACTTGTCAGGGAGGGAGGTCCCGGCTCCCCGGACTTGTCATGAGCCTGATATCCGGAGGCTGGCTGACTTCGTGACATCGCAGGTGATGCAGGCTACTTGTTGGGTGCACTGCGCACTATGGCAGGTGCACTGCTGTGAGGCTGTCACCTATGACTCTACCAGAAAACGGGAGCAATGGTGGGTGCTCTTCGAAAATACGTTCCCTACAGTTTCTCTCTTTAAATTGTAAAGGAGATTAATAATGACTACAACCAGGGATTTGTAAATACATTTTAAAAACATTTTCAGCAGTATTTTGTTTATCAATAAAACTGGTGAAATAAGAGCCCTTCCAATTGTAAGATTTTATAATTCCCTGAGCAGAAGACCTTATCATTCTTCTTGATGAAAATATAGCTTAAAAATATCTCGTTTTGCTGATCATTAGCACTGCTTAGCACTTTAACAGAGTCAGTATTCTACTGAATTATTGCATATTATATATCATTACATTTTAAAACCTCAAAATAAGATGAATGGATTTGAAGCCATTGAATAAAATATCAATTCATAAGTCTATACTGGTATAAATAAGTGAATATTGTAAACATTCATTTTAGAAGGGGGAAAAACACTTACTTATGGAAAAAATGCCAACAAATAAATATGGAACAAATGATGGGAGTTAGAGAAGAGAATTATGGGGCTCTAAAAGAAATATGGAAAGCCATAAACCAACCACAATAAAGATTCTGGACCCGGGGCAACCCCCTCGGGTCTCCTCCCACAATGGGAGTTTTTCTGTCCTCTCAATAAATCCTGCTTTCTAAATATATATATTCTGGACCCCGAGTTTAGGGTGTAAGTGGGAGGTGGTAGTGGTCAGTGGAGCACAGACCTCAGGTCTGGTTAGTGACAGCTGAGCAATGACTCAGTGCTGCATCCAACCATAACAGAGGTGACAGCCAACTGGCATTGAAAAGGCAGACAATTCATCTGCACAGTTTCATACCCTGTATACACCCCACCAGGCAGTCAGACAGGTTGAGCCCTCTGACTTCCCCTTCAAGGGGGACCTCCACAGTCACCCTATTTATTTTCATTTTTCTTTTACTTCTGTCGAACAGAGCTGGTGAAATAAGAGCCCTTCCAACTCTAAGATTTTATAGTTCCCTGAGTGGAAGACCCTGTCCTTATAATTCCTCTTGATAAAAATATAGCTAAAAAAATTCCTTTTTTGTTGTTGATCATTAGGTATTGTCTTTCCTTTTTAAAAATAAACTAAACCCCAGCTCATCTAGGTTTCATTGACATTCATTTCTTCTGAGACAAAAACCACAGAGTGGGTTTACTTGGGCCACACCCCAATAGGGATGGGCCCTGGGTTCCAAAAGCTCCAGAGTTCCACAGCTCAGTGAAAGTGAGTATTCTGTGCTCCTGAAGAGTACAGATAAGTATTCACATAGTTATGAAATAAATTTTCCAAAGATTCTTATGCTGCAGGACAGGTGGAAATAAGATGAAGATAAACATTATTGTCCCCCAGGTGTCCTGTGGCTATCACCATCCCTGAGGGTCATCCTCCCAGTGTGGTCCTCAGATCATCTGCATCTGAAACACTAGGGGGTGACTACTAAGTATATACAATCCTGGGCCTTACGTGTCAACACAAAGGGTACCTGGTCCACTGAAGGCCAGCTGGAATCCCAAACTTCACCTGCATGCAGCTTATTAATGTAGCTACCCCCAATTGTACCCCACATCTTTATTGCAAAAAAATTAATAAAGTATAAATGATGCTAAATAAGTTTATTAATTAAAAAAAATAATAATCCTGGGTCTTGCTCTGCCCGTTGAATCAGAATTTTCTGGCTTGGAACTTGAGAATCTGCATCTTAACCAGTTTCTCCAATTGATGCTTAGGTCACTGGTAGCCTAAGCCACAATCAGCACATTTCAGCCTCCTGGCTACTCAAAGTATGTTGCATCAGCATCAACTGGGGGCTTGCTGGAAAAGCAAAAGAATCTCAGCCTCATCCTAGACTTCCTGAATCAGAATCTTCATTGTAACAACAACTGTACTGATGATTTGTGCACATTAAAATTTGAGAATTATGGCTCTGGCTCTCATTTCCAAAATGTTGGTTATCTATACAATATTTTTTAGCCTGCCAAAACTACTTTATTTTTACTTAATTAAAAAAAAATAGATTTACACCAGGTATGGTGGCTCACACCCATAAATTTCAGCATTTCGGGAGGCCAAGGTGGGAGGATTGCTTGAGGTCAAGAGTTCGAGACCAACTTTGGTAACACAGCAAGACCCTGTCTCTATTTAAAAAAAATAAAAATAATCAGCCGGGTGTGGTAGCACATGCCTGTAATTCCGGCTACTTGGAAGGCTGAGGCGGAAGGATTGCCGGAGCCCAGCAGGTCGAGGCTGCGGTGGCCGGGAGCAGCCACTGCACTCCAGTCTGGGTGACAGAGTGAGACTCCAACTCAAAAAAAAGAAAAATAAAATAATTAGCTGGGTGTGGTGGCACGCAGCTGTAGTCCCAGCTATTCAGGAGGCTGAGGTGGGAAGATTGTTTGAGCCCAGAAGCTCAAGGCTGCAGTGAGCTATGATTCCCAGCCTGGGTGACAGAATAAGGCCCTGACTCCCCCAAAAAAAGTTTTTTACTTTAACCTTTAAATTAGCCTTGTCTTAAACAAACAAACAGACAAAAAAGAATGGGATTATGAGTTTGATGTGCTAGTTTACTTTTTATAGCATATTAAAATATATTTTAGTTATTAAAATAAAAATGCTTTCCTGGCTAACACACAGAGTCATCTCACAAACTACAGGTGTGCAAGGCTACTGTGGGGTGACGTTGACACTGAATGTCAGAATACCTTCCACAGCTCCCCAAGAGTTTTTCCAGCCCCTCACTCATACTATGGATGAGAAAAGTAAGAATCTGGGAGAACATCTATGTTGCCAAAAAGTTAGCACAGCTATTCATGGCAGCACCAGGACCCAGATAGCAAATGTGGTTATGTGACAGGTGCTTATTCCTCTGTAGATCTTCTCCCCTCTAGGCTGGGAGAAAAATTTTCTGCATCATCTTCTGTTTGAAATGCCTAATGTTGCTGAACAACCTGTCATTAGCGATTTTCCTCTGGTTCAATTTGGTAATTATCCTATTCTCCTTTCTGTTGTGGTTATCTGTTATTTGGCAGCTGGCTACACATTTGAAAACCCTCACCACTTATTGATAATTTGCTATCTCAACAGTACACATCTTACCAAAGTAGAATCTAGAAAACTCTTATCTCCAGAATCCCCTGTAGCAGGGTTGAGGCCTATGACGTCCACTGGCCAATCAGATGAGCCAGACAAGAGTAAAACTGGAGGTGAGCAACATGTGCGGGCCGCTGCCCACTGAGAAATACATATTATAATAAGGCTTTGAGGTCTTCAGAACTGGCAGTGGCAGAGTTTCTGGCATCAGATCCTAAGTGTAATAGGTATTTAGCTGTGGTAGCAGCAGGGTTTTGGCAGGAGAAAGTTACATGGGTATTGTTCCGGGCTTTAGAAAGCTTCAGGTTTCTTCTGCTAGACTCTGCTGGACTTCCCTATAAATCACCCATTACTCAGCTATTCTGGCTTAAATTAGTCAAAGTGAATTTTAATTGGAACTAACAACTTCAACCAATATATCTTAATAGCACAGACTTCTATGAAGACCTTCCTAATGCCATCTGAACCTCAATTTCCTCACGTGAACAATCAGGTTGCTGAAACAGAAGTTATCTGAGCAGTCTCCAAGCAATAAAATTGCATAGTTGATTAAGGATCACCATTATTTTCATATTTGTTTGAATAAGATTCTACATAATTTCTGCAGCCTCATTAGTCTTCATGATTAATTTACCAAAAATTAAATTTAAACACTCAGCATTTTACAATAAATATTTTTAGTTAGAAATATTTAGCCATGTAAGTACCTTGGATCTTTCAAGCCCAGAACTACAAAGCAGAAGGGATATTATTTGTGAGTATAATTACTCATTTTCTAAAGATTCTCATCAACAGTTCCACAATATATAGAAACCATTCTATAATACACAGCTTACACATATACTTCAAATTAAATGTTTAATTTTTCTCAATAATTGTAAAATTATTGCTTATTAAAAATTTCAAACTGAATGTATCCAGAATCAAGACAACAAGGACTAATTGTTACTACCAATGGTATCTACCATTTTGTCATACCTTTTTCGAATGTGTTAAGATAGCATTATTCTTGCCTGTGTGTGCTATGACAATTGTGAAATAAAGGGTTTCAAGTAATCAGAAAGGTTATTACCCCAGTTTTTCTAAATGATGCATGGGCATGATCATTCTTAGATGATGACAGTTACAGGTGTTCCAGCACCCAAAGAAATAAGCAAGTAAATTTCTTCAATCCTTAATAAAGTTTAAAATATGCGAAAGGAAAACATGAAAAATTCAGCCTTGGAATCCTAATATTCAGGAAACTGGCAAAAGAAAGCAAGTCAGAAAAACAAAGAAAGAGCTGCAGGAAAGATAAGAATGGAAGTGGGACAGGACAGTGTTTTAAAAGCCAAGGAAAGAATTTCAAGTTTGCCATTAAGTACTAAAACAATAAACATGTGGCTAAAACATCTCCACCTCCCAGCTATGCCCTACCCTTCCAACTTCTTAAGAAGGGTTGGATGGGGAGGAGGCCCAAAATTTTTATAACCTCTCATCTTAGAATGATTGGATGATAACTGCCACGTGAAAAGAAGATGGAAAGGGTCTGATTCTTATGATTAAGGTCAAGACAAAAATTGGGTGTGGGTTTTCACAATGTGCTGAACAAAAGTTTAGGTAATAACAATTCTGGAAACATTTACAAATAACTCACTAAATCTCATGGGTGGGTATTTTGCTAATGAGTCTCCTCATTTTTAGAGGCATAATTTAAGGGTTTATTGAATACAAGTCCTAATAACCATAAACTATTATCTTTTTTAGTTGGACTTCAAAACAACAGAATATGAGGACTAACAAGAGTAATCACAGGAGAGAGACGTTTTTTCCCAGCACCCACTAAATGCCAAGCCCAGAATTATTTTATATGTTTATCTCATTTAAGTCTCTCAACAGCTCTGATAAGAGACATCTCCTCATTTTGCAGATTAGAAAAAGTGATACTCAGGGGGACTACAACAATAATAAGTGGCAAAGAGGAAATTCAAACGTGTGTTCCTTTGGCTGAGCAAATAAATGTTCTCTCATGCAGCAAGCTTCAATGCTGTGTGATATCACCAGTAGCAGTAATGGCTAAAAAATAGCAGACCCCAGTTTTGAATTTATGTTGGTTGCAAATATTAATTCATTCTCTATATTTGAAATCCATAGTATTTTAATGATTTTGATTATTTTATCAGTTGGAAGAAGAGAGGCTTTAGAAAGCTCTAAAAAACACACTCATGGGACTTAAACTGGGATGGTGTTTAGCTTTAAGGTTCTAGCCCTTATATCTCAGCTAATTCTCGGTTTTGGCACTTTTCAGAGCTTGGAGAACAGCCAGAACTCTGGAAGGCATGAGAATTTTTTTTTTCTTTTGAGTTGGAGTCTCACTCTGTCACCCAGACTGGTGTGCAGTGGCCGCTGCAGCCTCGACCTGTTGGGCTCCGGCGATCCTTCTGCCTCAGCCTTCCAAGTAGCTGAAACTACAGGCGTGTGCTACCACGCCTGGCTGATTTTTTGATTTATTGTAGAGATGAGCTCTTGCCAAGTTGCCCAGGCGGGTCTCGAACCCGCGGGCTCAGGCAATTCACTCACCCCAGCCTCCCAAAGGCGTGGGATTACAGGCTGAGCCACCGAGCCTGACTGGCATGAGAATATTAACTCTTCATTAAGCAAGTGACATATATGAGAAAGTCTGACTGCCATAGGATAGCCATTTTAAAGGGAACATACTTATTTTAAAGAGTTGTATAGACAGCTGTAAATTAAGGTTTTAGATAATCTTGGACTTACTAAAAAACCACAAAGTTGATATGAACTGATCATAATTTTATCAAAAACTATTAGCTAAAATTAGTTTCTTATCCTGGAAGGTGACATTTCAGTTAATTTTTTTTATAAGTTGCAAAGCTTGTAAGTGTTATAGTTCCAAAAACTGCTTGCACACATCTTATGAGATCCCACATTGTCAAAGACTTTGTATGACAGGAAACCTGGGTTCAAGCCCTATCTCCAACTTATTCTGGCTTTGTGAGTTTGTCAAGGTTCCTTAACCACAATGAACCCTGGTTTCCTCAGGTCTAAAGGAATACTAATAATAAAGCTGTGAGGGGATTACACGAGATAATTATATAGAGCACTTAGCAGAGCACCTGGTGTGGTTCACAGTCATGAAGAGAATTGAATTACTTTCTGAAGAAATAGGAAGACTATATTTTTACTCATAGTATGTGTAAACGTTTAATATTACCTATAACTATTCATGATAAAATATTTGTTGAACACTTATTATATCCCAAGAAAAATTCTAAAACAAATAGTTTTACTAGGTTTTAAACCATTCACATCATTATTAAGATATTAAATCCTTCCCCCTTCAGTGCAGAAATGATACTTTGTTCAAAATCCTTTAGTGACACATGGAGTGGCCCCACCTGTTCAAAATCTCTTAGTGATACATGGACACTGCCTCTCCTCCTGGCCCCACCCACTAATGCCATCCCAGTAGAATGAGGAGAATAAGGGTCTCTTCCTGTTCAGGAAATGACTGACCTTGGTGGCTGGGGCTGTTGGATCAGCATACATTCTGGAAGGTTGGCTACTCCCAAGGCTTGCTGCTTTTTTCTTGAAAATAGAAAATATGATTTCAATGAGGGAAAACACCTTAACAATGTAGTCCAATGCAAATTTTCATATCAATACAAATATCTTCCCAAGCAAGAATCAGATTAATATACTAAACACATTCACTGTAAGCATGTTTTTAGTTTTTCATAACTTTGCCTGAAGACTATATATAAATATCGCAAAGGAAGAATAAGTTGAATAAATCCTAATTTTAAAATAATCAATAACTTTTAAGAATGTAAAAGTCCTCACGGGGGCAGCTGTCATTCCTCACCATAATAATGCACTTCCAGAAACAAGGCCACCCACTGTGGAGTAGCTGCCCGTTTTCTTATAGTGCTGTAGAGGGTGTACAATGGTACCATGTCTATGGGGGTGATCTAGCAATATGGATCAGAGATGTAATTCTACTTGTAAAAATGTATCCTAGGGAAACAAGAAAAAAGCAAAAGTTTTTTTCTTCAAAGTTATATTCATTGCAGTATTATAACATCATATAAAACAATACATTAAAACAATATATATAATAACAATGAATATTTATTGAATACTTACAATATCCCAGGGAACTATTCTACAGAATAATAGAATTGTAGGTAATCATAGGATAATAATGTTCTAATAACAAAGTCTAGAATATTGTTCTAAGTGCTCTAGTGCTTTAAGTACCATGTATAACAACTTATTTACATTAACTGATATAAAGTTGGACCTATTGTTATCTCTGTCTACAGGAGAGGATACCAAGGAACAGAATGAATAAATTACATGACCATGGTCATAGCTAGTAAAAGGCAGGGTGTCTGCTTCAGACTCTGTCCTCTTAGCTACCTGTACTGCCTCCTATAATAGGGGCTTAGGCTTTGGCACAGCTACAGGATGAAATATCACGTGATATTTAAAAATAATGTGTTAGAAGAACATCTTGACTGGGCATGGTGGCTCATCTTATAATCCCAACACTTTGGAAGGCCAAGATGAGGGACTGCCTGAGCCCAGGGGTTCGAGACCAGCCAGGGCAACTTGGCGAGACCTCATCTCTACAATAAATCAAAAAAAATAAGCTGGGCATGGTAGCATGTACTTGTAGTTCCAGCTACTTGGAAGGATGAGACAGAAGAATCACCTAAGCCCAGCAGGTCAAGGCTGTGGTGGCCATGAGCATGCCACTGCACTCCAGCCTGGGTGACAGAGTGAGACTCCAACTCAAAAAAAAAAAAAAAGAATATCTCATTAAATGAAAACATACTATTCATATTTTATATAAAGAAAAGTCAGATTATAAATAGTATGTGTAGTATAATCCCTGAAATTCATTTGGGTTTATTTCCTGATGGTGTTAAAAGTAATTTTTAAAAAATCCTTCCTGGGATTTTTTTGTTTCCTTATATAGCTGGGGTTTTTTTGTTGTTGTTCTTTGTTTTTTGTTTTTTTTTTTTGAGTTGGAGTCTCACTCTGTCGCCCAGACTGGAGTGCAGTGGCCGCTCCCGGCCATCGCAGCCTCGACCTGCTGGGCTCTGGCGATCCTTCCGCCTCAACCTTCCCAGTAACTGGAACTACAAGTGCGCGCTACCACGCCCGGCTAATTTTTAGATTTATGTAGAGATGAGGTCTTGCCAAGTTGCCCAAGCGGGTCTCGAACCCTCAGGCTCAGGCAATCCACTCACCTCAGCCTCCCAAAGGCGCAGGATTACAGGCTGAGCCACCGAGCCCAGCTTATATAGCTATTTTAACTGAGAAAAGGAAAATACATGAGGAAAAAAAAAAAAAAAGGAAAGGTAAAATACCCAGTTCCTTTCCCAACAAGATCTTTATATCCTATCTCTTACCTATGAATATATTTCAAAGAAGCAAGCATAAAAACTATAAAGCTTTATAATCTAAAATGATGATACTATGCTCCAAGGTCTATAAAAAGTGAATAATGTACTGTAAACACTGAATACACAGGAGATGATAATGCATTAATTAGCTGGTATATTACACATTTAAGTGCTCTGTATCTATGCAGTAAACATTTTATATGTACAATTGAGCATGATTTGGCTTGATTCTTTAACATTCAGAAGAAATATTTCGCTCAGTTTATATTGTTTAATTCATTGAAAATGCCTGCCATGGAAGTTTGAGCTGAAGCCTTTTTTCCCTCAGGGCAAATATTGCCTAAGCATGCCAAAAAATCAACACTTAGCTTGCTTTCTTCAAAGCATAATCTCTATGTGTCCACTGGTTGACCACTCTTACAGTATTTCAGGAAAGTCACCAGTGTGGACACATTTTTATAAAATGGTATCTAGGGGACTCAGAGGCATTTGTAGCAGTTCTAGTCCCCCAGGCATCATGTGTAGAATAATTATTCTTCCCCAAGCATACACCCGTACCATCAACCAAGGGAAGAAAAAAAACCCTAGATAAATGTGATAGAAACAAAGGAGGTTGCTAAAAAGCAAGAGTGCTGTGGGTGTGATGTGCAAGATGATGAAAGGCCTACATTTTTTTCCAGATTTTCAGTTCTTTTCAAACTGTGATGTACAAACAGTAACAAACAGCTTCTGATAACCATAACGCTTAAAGGGATTCAATAGAAGAGTAGTAAGATAGTAGGCTTATCCATTTCAACTTTGTTATCTATTGCAGCCTTCCTTTCCAGTGCCAGAGACTGAAGGAGGCTAGTTCCAACGTGGCACAGCTGCCCCACATTCCAGCTCTCAGCCTTTGGTCTCAGCTATAACTAGGGAAGACCACAGTCCAATCCTGGGCTAACTATTGATTTAATTCCCTATCTCAAAGCCCATACACAGGACCCCATCTTCCCTGTAAAGTGTGTAAATGAATTACACGATTTACAATATGTCAGCTAGGATTTTCCCATTAAAAAAAAAATACTA
Organism: Cephalopachus bancanus; assembly: GCA_027257055.1. NCBI lineage: Eukaryota > Metazoa > Chordata > Mammalia > Primates > Tarsiidae > Cephalopachus > Cephalopachus bancanus. Next base: position 4,518,307 of record JAPVLO010000024.1, on the reverse strand, counting down.
TTCAACTATGATGAAACTATAAAGTTAAAAATAAAAACTGTTTAAACTTAATATACTCTTTGCTGCCACCACCGGGTCAGGCGAAGGCAGAGGAGCGGGTGCGTTCAAGATTCGGCGTCTCGGGTAATCCACCACCATGGCCACGGAAGGCATAGCTGCTGGAGGTGTAATGGACATGAACACTGCTTTACAAGAGGTGCTGAAGACCACCCTCATCCACGACGGCCTAGCGCATGGAATTCGCGAAGCGCCAAAGCTTTAGACAAGCGCCAGGCCCATCTCTGTGTGCTTGCATCCAAAGGTTATGAGCCTATGTACGTCAAGCTGGTGGAGGGCCCTTGTGTTGAACACCAAATCAACCTAATTAAGGTTGATGACAACAAGAAACTAGGGAAATGCCGGTAGGCCTGTGTAAAATCGACAGAGGGGAAACCCCGGAAAGTGGTTGGTTGAAGTTGTGTAGTAGTTAAGGACTATGGCAAAGAATCTCAGGCCAAGGATGCCATCGAAGAGTACTTCAAATGCAAGAAACGAACAAATAAAACTTTGGCTCATGTTCTTCAAAAAAATAAATAAATAAACTTAATATACATGCTGATTTTTCTTTTAGTTATAAATCAACTCAAGGCTCAATTTTAAAAAATGACTTACTAATAAATTCAATGTCTCTTAACCCAGCTGAGAATCATTCAACTTTCCTGAGGGTAAAATCCACCCAAAAGGCTGGCTTGCCTTCAAGCTGCCTGGATTACTTAGTCCACACAAAAACAATTTAGTTCAACTGAAATAAGGGTGGAATTTGTATAAATAGTCTTCATTAAATTTTTTTTTCCTATTTTTTTTCAAAATCAATATTTTTTATTATGGTTTTGTGGGGTATAGTTAAGGTTTAGGTGTACAATTACGTTTCACTCAGGCACCCTGTTGATAAGAGGTGTTTCCCCATACCCAGACAGATATTTGCTACTGTTAATCCCATCTCCCTCCCCACCCCCATAGTTTCCCAGTACCATCAGTCATTTTCTTACAGTATTATATTAGATGTTCAAGGTCCATTACATGAGTGAGAACATGTGATACTCGGATCTTTGTTTCTGTGAGAGGTCACTCGGTATTATAGACTCTAGTTCCATCCAGGTTGCTGCGAAATTCATGATTTTGTTCTTTTTTTATGGCTGTGTAGTATTCCATCGTGTATATGTACCACGTTTTTTTAATCCAGTCCTCTTTTGATGGGCAGCATGGTTGTTTCCAGGTTCTTGCTATTGTGAACAACGCTGCGATAGACGTGTGCAGGTATCTTTTTTATAGGTATCTTTTTTATAGAGTGATTTCAGTTCTTCAGGGTGATGCAATATTCATTAAATTTTTACCTAACAGTATTTATTAAGCCTTTTGTCAATGTCAAGCACTGGAAACACAATATGGAAGCTTACAAATATACATATTTACAAAACACAGACTCCTTATGTTCAGGCTAGTAAGCAGAGCTTAATTCCAAATGGTGTTTGCTAATGTGTAAGAACTGGCCCCCCTTTCTTCAATTTTGTCTAACTTGACATATTCACTTATTCACTCACTCACTGGACAAACTGAGCCTGGTGCTATTCTAGGCAATGGGGATATAATGACCACTTAAACAGGAAAAGCTCCTGCTCTCATAACATTTACATTCCAGTAGGATAATCCAGCCTCTAAATAAGTCAACAAAAAACAAGATGACTTCAGAGAGTCAGATTGTAAAACAGGGAGTCAGACTATAAAACAGGGTGATACAGCAGAGAGTGACTGGCTGAGGATGCTTTAGACATGATGAATAAGAAAGTAATATTTGACTGAGACCCAACTGTTGTGAAGGAACCAGTCGAGTAAATATGGGATGGGGGGTGAGGATGAGGCATTTTAGGTAGACAGGGCAGCATGTGCAAAGACCCTGAGATAGGAATGGACTTGGCAAATTACAGAAACAGAAAAAAGGCAGTGCAGCCAAAGCATAGTGGATACAGACATCTATAGTATGAGATGAAACAGGATGCAGGACCAGGATACTTAGTCTGAAGTGATGTGGGCTCAGGATGGCCCTACAATCAGGTGTTTGTGGGATCATCAGTTTCTGCCAGGCTCTGGGTTGCTTCCTGGTCTTCTGCAGGCACCATCTGGCCCCTGTGAGTCCAGGTGCAATGTTTTCAATGTCCTTTGGCTTCTGGTGACCTTGTGCTTAGTATTACAGGTGTCTTCTTCATCCCACACCCCTTACCATCAGCATCTGTCCTTAGAAATGCCACCCTGGCCTGGACACATCTCTCGCCTGTCTGGGTCTGCATACACACTAACTAGTGATATGATAACTATCTTTAGATGGAATATAATTTGTCTACTCACAGTAAGCGGAAACTCTCAAAATAAGCTCATGTGTGTGATTCTGGGTTTGTCCTAATTACAAATATGGTCTAGACTTTAAAATAAAAGATTAAGATGTTAGATGAGAATGCTAATCCAATGGTACATTCAAATTTTGAGTCACATTATTTTCTTCATTTCAACAAATCCAATGAGCTGATTTTTTCCTTGCAACCAACCACATTCTTTCTAATATTTATGTGCTTCTTTTTGTTTAACTCAAGTTTTACAAGAAGCAAACGGTCAGAAACATCCTGCCCTATATCCCTATATGTCTATTCTCAGGCCTGGCTGAGTCATTCCCTCCTTGCAGTTCAGCATTTTGTAGGGCCTCAGTTCTAGCCATTGACAGGGACAAAAGTAAAATCCTCCATTCCCTATTTGCCTCTACTGGACCCAAACTCCAAGACACCAAGTCTGGTCCATTTACAGACAACATGTGTAACTTCTCCCACTCAGGAACAGACTCCTGACTACACATAGGAGAAATCCTGCCTCCATAGACTAAGAATCTACACACTCTACTAAAAGCAGCTCCCTCCACCTCACCTCCAAAAACCCAGCAAAGGAGGCACCTCATGTTTGAGAGAAACTAAAAAAAAAAAAAAGCACAGATTAGATTAATTGTATCAGCTGTTTCAGGGGCGCATGAAAAGAATTGCTGGCTTTTTTGTACATCTACTATAGTTTATAGTTAAATGTTCTTACTGAATGAATTCAAGTCTTAATTTTTTTTCAAAAAAACAATGAAGTTCCAAGAGCCAAATAGTTGCTGTGTCACTGTCACCTAAAATCTCAAAGAAGTCCCCGTGAGTGAAGCCACATTACCTGAGACTCTGTGTGATTTTGCAAAAAAAGGTGCCACATTATCTAGAATAATGATCCTACCCTTTGATATATGCACCTGGTGATGGTATATGTCTACCTGAGAGACCTGGGTAAGTTTATGAAATTTCTAAACATCAAGTTTTCAGCTGGATAATGAGACTAACTCTACTTATATCTCAGAGAGGGTAATTTTGAGAATCAAACAAGATGAAACATATGAGGTCTATGACCCACAGGTTGGAAATTCCTGCTCTAGAAAGAGAGGCCCAAAGTCCTTGAACAGGCAGCAGTGAAACAGACCAACCTACTTCAGGCAAACCCAGTGGGTCTAGTTTTAATTCATGAGATGAATAAATGGATGTTGAAATTTTTCTATGAGTTTTTTTATTTATATAATCAGAAAAAGTAATAAATCTTTGTATTGGGGAGAAAAAAGGTGATTTATCTTAGAACTAGCCCATGATTCTAATAATGGGACATGGTAAAAATACTTGAAAGCAGTTTGATCCTTTTGAGATTTGCTTTTCAACTTTGTTAATTTGGACCAGAGCAGCCTTTAGAATATGTAATATTATGATGCAATAAAAAATATACACAGTCATGTGCCGAATCATGATATTTCCATCAACAATGGACCACATATACGACAGTGGTCCTGTGTGATTATAATGGAGCATTCACAGAAATTTGGTTTATGGCACTTGATACTGGCAGGTCAAGTAAGGGAAATGATATCAGTCATAATGCTGGGACGGTAGTTTTCCATATTAAAAAAACATATACTAGTAAAATTATATATGCCATTTGGGTTTGTGTAAGTACACTCTATGACATTCCCACAATGACAAAATTGCCTAACAATGCATTTCTTAGACTTGGTGAAATTTATTATTTTTCAGGATAAAAGCTCTCATTAAAAAATGTAAATCTGACATATTTGTTAACAAGTCAGTTCCATTATCTAACAGTCACCCTATAAAATGGCAGGAAGTATTGTGTTTCCACATAAAAACCCATGCATTATTTGAAGACTGTATCCAGAAAAAGATTGTCTTTCAAAAGTTCAGGCAGACTTCCCCACACTAGCAATTACAAAACTGTGACTCCCATTTATAATGTTCTTTTATGCCATGGTTTAAGTAGTCTACAAATAAGTACAAGTTGCTTTTACTACCAAAAGTAATATGAATGTGTACTACTACAAATGCAAATCAGTAAATAGGATGTGCTGGCCCCCTGAAACACTGATAAATAAGTCATAATGAATAAGCCTTATCATTAATTCATAACATCTCATAGAAATATGCTTGCTTGATGAAATGGTGTGTGTATTAAGGGGCTTAATAACTCACATGGTGTTCTTTATCTCAGTTCTTTATCTCAGGTGGAAGCCCTCAAGGTGGTCCAGCTCAAGTCTTTGCAGTCTCTAGGTAGCTCTGTTAACCAGGAGTCAAGACAATGCTATCCTCTGGCTCTGCCTCTACTTTGACTTACCTTCCCTCTGAGTCTTGTCTCCTACCTACAAAAAGGGGAATAGCTATACCTACACATGATGAAAATGGGAATGATTTAACTTGCTAGATGGTCTTCTTGAGTGAAAAGAGATTACAGCAGGGAGCAGTGGTTTACGCCTGTAATTCCAGCACTTTGAGAGGGGGAGACAAGAGGATTGCCTAAGCTCAGGGATCTAAGACAAGACTTCGTCTACGAGTAAATAAAAAAATTAGCTGGGCATGGTGGCGCATGCTTGTGGTTCCAGCTACTTGGAAGGCTGAGGCAAAAGGATCACCTGAGTCCAGCAGGTTTAGGCTGCAGTGGCCATGTGCATGCCACTGCATTCCAGCCTGTGTGACAGAGTGAGATTCTGACTGAAAAAAAAAAAAAAGAGAGATTACAATACAGGAAGAAAGAGGACAATGAGGTAAAGAAATGGATAACAAAAACTGGCATCAGTGGTAAGAAAGTCTATGGAGTTGGCGTTTATTGATAAGGCAGAATTCATAATATAGGCAATTTTATGATCAGTATCAGATACTAGTTAAAAGGACACACTCTGGAAAGTGAGTTCAATTCTGGGCTCCACTATTAAATAACAGTGTGGCTTTAGACAGGTTATGCAATCAGACTGTACCTCAATTTCCTCATCAGAAGAATGGGAGTGGCTGAGCTCGGTGTCTCAACCTGTAATCCCAGCACTTTGGGAGGCCAAGACGCATGGATTGCCTGAACCTGCAAGTTCGAGACCAGCCTTTGCAACTTAGTGAGACCTGTCTCTACAATAAATCAAAAATTAGCCAGGTGCAATAGCATGTGCCTGTAGTTCTGGCTACTCGGAAGGCTGAGGCGGAAGGATCGCTGAAGCCCAGCAGATTGATGCTGGGGTGACCGTGAGCATGCCACTGCACTCTAGCCTGGGCAACAGAGTGAGACTCCAACTCAAAAAAAAAAAGAATGGGAGTTGCTGTAAGGGGTGTGTGTATGTGTGTGAGTGTGTGTTCATGCTCATGTGTGCATAGGTGCATGTGCACTCCATATAATGCCTATAGAAGTGTTAGCTATTATCATCAAATGATCTCTAGTTCTCTACTACATTTACCAAATCTATAGGGGAAAAAAGTGCTTACATTATTCTCTTTCCTTTCTGTCAAACTACTTCTCACTAAGGCATTAATAATAAATATGTATTATTCCTCCTAGAAATACCTACAGTATAAAACAAGACCCAGGTAGAAAGGCAGTGCTTAATTCCAAGGTTAAGGAAGTCGCTAATAGTGGAATTTCAGACATCAACAAGTCAACTGGAAAAATATTATTAGAGAGTACCTCCTAAATGCATCTACTTGATAGGATTGCCCTTGCAAGGGTGAGGATAGTGTGTATATATAAATTATGTATATATAAAGAGTTAAATTGTATGTAACATTTTACAGGATACTTTTTGGAATCAACAGATGTGTAGTTTTTAGAGAAAAGATCGCAGTTTTCATCAGATACCAAATAATATAAACTAAAAATATTTAAGAATTCTTGCCCTTCAAGCTGTCTTTGTGCTTAAGTCCTTATTCTCTGTCCATATTTAAGAGATGCTTTACTCAGACACATGTGTGCACTTGCACACATACACAAGCATACCCCCCACACATACACACAGTAACAGCAGCCTGGTTTCTAGAACCATCTCTTAGGGGTTCCAAAGTTAAAAAAAAAAAAAAAAAAAGCTCAAATATACAGTACTTCTCTTTTTAAAGTCTAGGCAGATAGGTGCACAGATACAGTTTGATCATTGCTAAAACACTCTTACCTTATTCTTTTATTATCTATGCTGTTTATTGTTCTTTCTCCTCTGATTAAAAAAATACATTTAGGTTAAAGAGAAAATAGAAAGAAGCAATAGAAATTATTTAAAATCCTGTCAATCAAGACAAGTACTTTCAGTTATTTTTATGCAAATACAAAGATGTGCACAACATATTATGTTATATAAATGGAACTGTAGTTCTTACATGTTTAAAAAATTTTACCTAACATAAAAACTCCTCTGTCATTAAATGTTTTTCAAAGTGTAGCATTAAAGATGACTTAGTCACTAACTGTGCCATCATTTTATTAATAATAATATTGGATATAATTATTATGAATATATAAGAATATTATAATAACGAATTCATTACTTCCTTACAAATGTTTCCTTCTTTATTTATTATTATAAATAAAGCTATAGTAAATATCCTCGTAAATAAGGCATCGAGTATACTTCTGATTCCTAGAATTAGCATTTCTGGGTCAAAAAGGTTTGTTCAGCCGGGCTCGGTGGCTCAGCCTGTAATCCCGTGCCTTTGGGAGGCTGAGGTGAGTGGATTGCCTTAGCCCGTGGGTTCGAGACCAGCCTGGGCAGCGAGACCTCATCTCTACAATAAATCAAAAAATCAGCCAGGCGTGGTAGTGCATGCCTGTAATTCCAGCTACTTAGAAGGCTGAGGCGGAAGGATCGCCGGAGCCCAGCAGGTCGAGGCTGCGGTGGCCGGGAGCGGCCACTGCACTCCAGTCTGGGCAACAGAATGAGACTCCATCTCAAAAAAAAAAACAACAAAAAAGGTTTGTTCTTCATATTAATGACTTAATCACTTACTTCACATATTAAAATAAAGTTTATGTTTTAATTAAAAGAAAAGCCCAATCATATTTCTAACATTTTCAATCTTGTTATTTGTAAGTTTTTAATTATTCAAAGAAAATTTACATCTAAAGTCAAAACCCAAAACCAAATCTCTTAAGACACACACACATACACACATACACACCCCTAACATATGCTCCTTCAGAAAAACAAAATCAACAATGTGTAATCACTGCTGAGACAAGAATTATTTTTTTCCACAATTTTTTGAACATTGTACCATAACAAGGAATTACCTACTTTTAACCACTGGGTGTCCCCTGAACTATATGATTAACATTCAGGCAGCTACTACTGTATCATAGCTACCAAATATTTTAGCAAACTCTCTTCCTTGTAGCTGGTAGTAAGAACCCTTATTATCAGTTATTCAGCTCCCAATGTCATTATTTAATGAAATAAATATATAGTTTCAGATTGTACTGAGTCTAACAGCTGTATTAAGGGAGTAAACAGGAAAAAAATAGTGACAAAAGTATATTCAGAGAATCAGTTTTTAATCCCAAGTACTAAGTGAAACAAAAAATAGATTTGTGAATATGAGATCATTTTAGCTCTCAGTTTCCTACTAGAGAAATGGTTTTCTTCAAAACTGTATTTGCAAATTGCAGAGTAATATGTTTCTGGAATGACTATAAGCCCAAATATCCTGCTCCTTGTGCTCAAACTAGATTCCTTAGAAATTAGAGACTTGATTTTACAAAATAGAGAGCCCAGAGATGTCAACCTTAATGTGAACAATGATCCAGGAAGTCTGAAATCCTAATGATTTCCATAAACAAATTTTTAGAATTTACTTGTGAGTTCCTTCCAAATAATACCTTTCTTTTCTGCTATTGTTTAATTAAAAGTGAATCCACTTACTTATAAACAACTGGCAGAGAATAATACCAAACAAACCAAAATAGAACTTTACTAAATATTAAAGAAAGTCAACCAAATATCAAAATCTAGGCAGAATCTTCACGCTAATCAAAGCAAGATACTGTAATAAAAGGTATATGAATGAGGTCTGTCTCTGTCATTCTCAAAATATCTTCTTGAATTGTACTGTGGGTAACTGAAGTCGTGAAAAGTGAAACTTCTGATAAGGAAAAACTATGGAATATGTATGTTGAAGAAGTAACAAGAGAAACTAAAAGAAATAATTAAGTAACAGCTATTCCAGGAAAAATTAATAGAGCAGCATAGATAGGCACACCTGGCAATTTTTCAAAATTGTAAGGACAAAAGAAAAAAATCTTACAAGTACCAAGGCAAGAAAAATAAGCTTTCTAAAAATAAATCAAAATTAGGCTGCCACAGACATCTCAATAGCACAAAGAAGCCAAAAAACCATGAATCACTAGGTACAGAATTTTGAAGGAATAAAGCTGTTACTCAAGAATGTTACACAATTTTGAACTGACTGACTTTCTTGTGTGTGGCCAACAGGAAAACATGCTTAAATTAACACAGATTCAGATTATCACCATTGTGCTGCTTTCCTGAAAACATCTTTTAAAAAATACTCTAGTCAATGAAGATAAGTAAAAATGTAAAACTAAACTACAGTTCAAAAGAATCCTGGAACCACACATAGTCAGTTTAGCTTCCCAAGTCAGACACCCAAGGGATTCTGTGTGGGACCCAGAAGTCTGGATCTCCTTGGTGAGCCAGGTGGAACTGCCTTGATGCCTGAACAAGGTGGGACTGCCTCATGTCAGAGCCAAGCGGGATTGCACTGCCTCGATGCAAGAGCCACATGGAAATACCTTGGTGCAAAAGTCACATAAGAATGCCTTGGTGCATGAACCAGGCAGGACTGCCTCGGTGCAAGAACCAAGTAGGACTGCACTGTCTCAGTGCAAGAGCCACATGGGAATGCCTTGGTGCATGAACCAGATGGGAATACCTTGGTGCATGAATCAGGTGGGAATGCCTTGGTCGCATGAGCCAGGTGGAAATGCCTTGGTGCAGCTCCTCAGTTCTGCCTTTTTATTGGCACTGGGATATAGGCTTATGCAGCTATAGTCAATTCTCCACAATTAACATAGACTCTCTTGTCATGACACATAAAACAATCCTAAAACAATGTTTACTGCAGTACTCTTCTAGAATTTGTTAGTGATGGCTAAATCATTTGCTTGTGGAAACACTGTCCCAAATGACTTCTTGAACAAGATGTTCCCGCTGAAAAAAAAACACTGAGCACAAAATAATGACCAGATTAAATACTATATTAAATGTCAAAGTACTCGAATTGTGAATCTCTATTTATTTAAATATAGATGGACTTTTTTACTGGAAAAGATTTATCTACCAAAAAGCACACTATTTATCATTTCCAGACTAGGTCCTGATAATGATGTGCCTTTGTTATTTCTGCTTAAAAATTGGGATATACAGTATTTCATTAAATGCAATATATCTGCATAGAAAAAAAGATACAGCATGCCCATCTCTCTAGGTGTTAGAACTCTAGATGAGGGTATTTATTTTCTTTAAATTCTTTGGCACTTTCTACATTTTCTTCAATGATTATATTTTAGCTGCGCTAAAATCACTATATGCAATAATTATACACAACATTATCACATTAATTAAAGAATGCACACAAAATTCTGCAGCAATAGTTGCAACTAAGAGGTAAGGCTCAGAGTAATATTGTTTTTCACAAGTATGTACTACTTTTGAAATGAAGAAAAGGCTAACTTTATTTTTTTAGAGTAAGAAAAATTTTTAAATGTCTGAGTAATTCATTCATGTTAGAAAAAGGAAAAGTAAATACTAAGGAATATAATGTCACCAATGCTGTTGTGGTAAAAGAAAATGTATAAAATATCTTCCTTTAAGACACAATTTATATTCTTTTTTATTTATATATCTCTCTACTCATAAAAATATATCCATTGCTAAATTTTAAGCTTTTAAAATTGGCTCTGTGAGGTCATGTTCATTTTAAACTTTAAATTCCATTTTCCAACACTTCACTGGAATACATTGCTAAAAGACTCACACTCCCCCAGTGTGGCCAGATGTGTCAGTCAAATCCTTTAAATAGATTTGATTGCAGGTTTGGAAAGACTTTATTCCACTGTATTTAAAGATGCTGATGTTAATGTTTTCATTTTCTTTTTCCTGCTCTTTAGTTATTGTATCGTTGGCTTGATAGTCCATGCAACTTTAGGTCTTATAATTCATCGACATCTGAGAAGAACTTGGTGAATTCATAAACGACTGGTATAAGCAGACATACATTCTAATAGACACTTTACCCTACTCTATCTCAAGCATTTGTATTTCAAATGCAGCCTGACAAATGATATATTTGTTGCAAAAGTCTATTAAGATTGCTGCAAATATCTTAGGATCATGAAATGTCGGCATAAGGGTTATATTCCAAAAAAGTAAGAACTATTGACAATAGCAAGAGAGAAAGATCTCTGAAATTCATGTGGCTGCTTTCATCCTCCTATATTTTTATATACAGTAATATAATGGTGGTTTTCCCCTAACCCTAATCAACTTTTTCCTCGGTTATATACTCCTAAAATCCTCCTCTGCCCTTTTCTTGCATCTCTAAATGAAATGCAGCAGATGATAAGGAGAGAGGAAATAACTGCCAAGATAGAAAAGCAAAGCTTCTGACTGACTTTGTTTCAAAGGCCCTGGTTTTGTTCTTAAAGGCCAGCATATATTCTTGGGGACAGTAAGTTATTGAGTCTTCGGAGGTACATGCTAGTTAGAAAATAGATTGCCAAAGCCCAAACTAAGAGTCCTAATCTCACTTCATGTTCAACACAGTAGTAGGTAAGAAAATACTCAGGAAAAAGAATCAGTTTTAGGAAGTCTTTCTCTGGTAATTTTGAGAAGAAAAGAGGATGGTAACTAACCACAGATGGTGAGCAGGGCAGATAAGAAATCCAGATTGCTCATGATTTTTTAATCATGAGCATAAAGGCTAAAATAATGCCTCATGTGTGACAGTTTCCTTGAATTGTCTCCAGGGCCACAATATCTCATCAATGCCTTATTTGCACATCACATAAAGAATTTGAGATCCTTGGGACAGACCATTTTGGAAATATCCTTGACGACCATGTCACCCACCCCCATGCCTGTCCACCCTAGCAAACCCAATACAGGCAGAATTTAATGAGTAAGAAGGGTTCTCCAAGTCTCTTCCGATTTTTAGTGCTGCCCAGTTTATGAACCATTCTTTGCACAAATGAACTCTGTTAAATGTATTTAGTTTAAAGCCATGATTTAAGTCAAAGAGCAAGACCTCTACCCCTCTTTGCGTCTGCTGGCTGAGACAGAGGCAAACAGACCCACATGTCCAGGCTCTGGCCCAAGGGCAGGAGTTGTTAATGTGACTTTACCGTAATGTTATAAAACAATATCAGAATTGCTTAAATTGCCCATAAAGAGAAGAAAAATCTCTTCTTACTCCCTTGAGGCAGAAGAGCAACCTTTAAGTTTCAAAATGAAAGTAGTCTGCCTCTAAGAAAACTCGAGTTTTTCCCTGGCAGTATTTTTTTTTTTTTGAGTTGGAGTCTCACTCTGTCGCCCAGACTGGAGTGCAGTGGCCGCTCCCGGCCACCGCAGCCTCGACCTGCTGGGCTCCGGCGATCCTTCCGCCTCAGCCTTCCGAGTAGCTGGAATTACAGGCACGCGCTACCACGCCCGGCTGATTTTTTGATTTATTGTAGAGATGAGGTCTCGCTGCCCTGGCGGGTCTCGAACCCGCGGGCTCAGGCAATCCACTCACCTCAGCCTCCCAGGCGCGGGATTACAGGCTGAGCCACCGAGCCCGGCTCCCTGGCAGTATTTTAACAGAGCTTTTTAGTAGAGTTTTCCTTTCTAAGCCTTTTATAAATATGGAGATAAGGAGCTTTATAATCTAGACATTGCATAAAGACTTAACTCTGTGCTAGCAGTTGTTGTAGAAACCAATAATGCCTGTTCATTCAAGAAGCAATATTTAAGTTTCCAAATTATAATATAATTGGCCAGAATACCCATATAAGAACTGACTTACCATCCACTTGATTATATTGGGAAAAAGAAATTCCTTCTATGCAAATAGTTTAATCTGATTAACATTATTAAAAAATAGCATCCAAAAAAGTTATTTCCTGGTCTGGAGAATAAGGGAATACTATAGCTTTCAATAAGGAAGTCTTTGTTATTTGCCTGAATAATTAATTTGATAGATAACTTATCAAGAAATCTATTTAAAGGGTAGTGTTAATAAAGGAACTAAATGATACTAGGTAAATTTTCATGTTGGTAAAATGGAAAAATTGTGGTTTTCAAATGAAAATTTATTTTTTAATAATTTAACCAAAAAAACCCAGAATGAAATCTTGATAAGTTTACTTTTATTTTATATTTTAAAAGAAATATTTGACTTTCATGGTTATAAAAAAAATCACTACAAATTTATGTGGTAAGGAACAACCTAAATTATATTTTTATGTGTACTGGTAATGGAAACAATGGTAGAAAACTAGGGAACTAGAGAATAAACTTTAGTGTAGAATGCACAATGGGTTCTAGCCATACAGCATCCTTACATACTGGATATTTTGATAACTGAAGAAAACAAGCAGAAAGAGGGATTAAATTTCCACAAACATCTGTTTAAGTGATAGTGTAGAGAAAAATAAAAGTTACCTTACGCTTTCTAAATTTCCAGATACCTTTCAGGACTTGGCTATATGACTTTACAAGTTGGACATGACACAGTTTCTACTGAATGAAGATAAATGCATTCATTGAGATTTAACATATGAAAAGCATCTAGAGAGAGGCCAATCCAATATCTTTGTGAAGAACAGAACTTTCACATGACCCTTCCACAGAGAAGTAGGTCAGTGTGGAGAATGCACATAATGATGCGTCATTCCGTGAAAGAAGAAATTTACAAGCTCAGAGAAAACCCATCTCAAAGTGGGAAGATTTGGTTTACTAGTATTTCTACAGAATCTATGCAAGTAAAAATAGTTCTCTCTCTTCCTTTTGTTTATGAACCTGAATGGTTAATCTAGGCCATCTCTCTTCTCCTTTCATGGTACACTCTCATAAAAAAGTATTTTCTTTTCTATTACAGATTTGTTTTCCCTTCTAGACTTGTCATGTTCACCAACAAAACAATTTAAATTCACCAATTCCGATAGGGAAAGCATCCTAAACAACCAAGTCCTATCTCAATAAGGAAACTATTTATAAATGTTTTGTTCCTAGGAACAGTTTATTTTTACTGTTTTTTAACAATTTCCATTTATATTCTTGAATAAAAGCTTGATTAAAACTAAACTTGCCAATATTTCAGTAGTAGTTCTTTGCTACATCATTGTTTAAAGTTTCAAGACAGAATTTGTAGTTGAAAAGCAAGAGAAAATGAAAGCCAAATATTGTGGAAATTACCTCATCTGATTCCTTCTTTTCTCCTGGCTTGGAAGGCGATCCACTGTTTTTTTCATTGACATGCTATAAAAATGTAAAAAAAAAAGGTTAATAAAAGAAGATGAAACAAAGTAACAGTGACTTTCATCCCCAAAGGTTAAATGCATAGACTTTAAAAACAAGGACCACTGTAATCTTCCTTCTGAGAATGTTACTCCACACCAACGTAGGTGGCTTTTAAATATCAAGAGATGCTACAGACATTCATTTGGGATCCAGAAAGTCAGGCTGTAATTAACTAGATGCAGAGCTGATGGTGATGCCAAGGCGGCATCTTGTCTCCTACAAAACGTCTCCTGGAATCTTAAAGCGCAATGTCCAGCATGGTAGACATCTGGTTCATCACACAAGTGAGATCTCTAAAAACAATGTTCCATATGAAGCCATACTAAATCCACAATTCAGTGGACTCAAGTGTCCTTCACAGCCTTCCAAGTCACCTATCACTTCTGATGGCTACTGGAACTTCCCTAGAGTTCTTCCAAGAGAGTATTCATCAATGCAGAAAGATAAAACCTGAAGTGGAAAAGACTATGCCAGCAACTTCTCCTATGCAGTATGACTAAGAATTCATTATGTCTAGAAACAGAATTATTTTTCTTACGAGGACACTGGGAATGAATGTAATTCTTATAGTGTTGTTTTATTTTTAATGAATACATAATAATTATCTCTATATATATGGGTTACAAATTGATACATGTATACATTGTGTAATGATCAAATCAGGGTAATTACCAAATCTATCACCTTAAAGTTTTATTATTTCTTTGTGGTGAGAACATTCAAAATTCTCTTTTCTAATTATTTTGAAATATATAAAGCATTATTGTTAACTATAGTAACCCTACTGTACAATAGAACTCCAGACCTTAATCCTTGTATCTAATTAGCTGTGACTTTGTACCCATTGACCAACCTTCCCCTAATGCAAATATTTTGATAGAGTATGTAAAAGCTTCAAGTAGCTTAAAATAAGCCACGAGTTTATCAAATTTTTTTGAGAAGTGAAAAAAAATCTGTATGTTCCTAATACCATGTTAAATGGAATTAGATCATATTTTCCTTAATCATTAAATAAATATGTTACTAAATTATGGCCAATAAATACCAGAAGTAGCTGAAGTCTTTCTTTAATAATATAGAGAATGATTTCATTTCTGTGGGGTATTCAGAAAAGTGGGAAAAGGGGGCAAAATAGAAGACAATAAAATATCATCATTTGATTCTGTCCTACTCACCCTTGGTTAGACAAAAATATCAAGTGCTATTATGTTTTCTAGAGCAGAATCACAGCCTGGATGTGTAGGTCAATGAAATTATTTGAAATAAGAAGATTGATAATAATAATAATAGAAAAATAGTAGTAATTTATATTGTTCTTTATTATTTACAAAGTACATTCCTAAACAGTCTTATTTAATTTTTTTAAAAAGAGGCTCATGTTTTTATAAATGAGAAAACTAAAAGTATCGTTATTTGGTGTTTTTTACAAGGACAAATAACTAGGAAATGGTAAAAGGTCACAAAGCAAGTTTTCTGACTCAAATCTGTTATTTGCCATTATACCATGCTAAATGGAATTAGATCATATTTTCCTTAATCGTTAAATGAATATGTTACTAAACTATGGCCAATAAATACCAGAAGTGGCTGAAGTCTTTCTTTAATAGTTCTTTATATGAATAACTAGCAATAAATCACTTTCATAAATGTACAATTCTTACCAAATGAAACATTAGTGTGATTGGAATCCACTGAAAAGCAGACAGGCTATAACAGCTTGGAGAAACACCCTGCAAGGCTTGCTTTACCTATATGTCCTATTCAGACGTTTATTTGTCCATAGTTGGGGCAATCAGTATTGAGAGGTTAATTAATCTTATAAAAAAGGAACCATATTAAAGCCTACTCATATATCAGCTCTACGGTAATTGATAAATATTATAATAATTGGTGAGCAAAAGATTTGTAAAAGCCAAAATTGGGGGTTGGAGGACACTGCTTATCTCTGTTATCTTAAATAAAGAGGCCATTAGCATGAAGTTGTTTCTGTACTTGGAGCCCTTAAAATAAGCAAACTGAAACCTAACTTAAAGGCATTTCTTGTAACTGACTTAAAACAAAACACAAAGCAACAATAAAATTAGCCTCAGCCATTCACAAACAGCCAACCACCTTATTGATTATATAATTACACTCTTTCCATCAGACCATACCCAAATAAAGCAAACACCACCTATAGCTAATCAAGTAATTTCTTTATTTTACTTCCACATGTAGCCTATAAAACTCCCCACTCACGTTGCAGGAATAGATGGAGCTCTCTGAAGCTCCTTTGGTTTTGACTACTGCCCAATTCATGCATCGTTCTTTGCTCAAATGAACTCTGTTAAGTTGATTTCGTCTAAAATGTTTCTTTAACCATCTTTAGAAGAATCATTCAAGATTTGGAGACAGTATTTGGTAAGGACAAATCTACAAAGACAGAGGTTACCAAATCTGTTTCCTTCCAGAATTGGTAATTTTAGAATCATAATATCTCATTCATTTGTTACCTGCAATTTATACTGTTTTCAGATTAGATAAAGTAAGTAATAACAATAATGTCTACTGTTTATTGCATGTTTACTGTCTTGAGTGCCTCATTTACTTGTCAGGAGTTGTTATTATTCCATTTTACAAATGAGAAAAAATAAAACGGCAACTTGCTCTTGCCTGATGGAACATTCCATGCTCTCCATGTGGTTCCACTCTGCTCCCTGCTCATGCAGCAAACATAAGTCATGATTTGTTATCCTACAGTAAATGAGCATACAGCCTCTTCCTTAAAATATAGGTGTATAGATGATTTCTTTTAAAAAATTAAAAATTGTTTCCTGATGGTACTTCAAAAGAGATTCCACCATAGATTAAACCAACATCATCAATTACTTTCTTTCACTGAATACTCAAAATCCCTCGAAATGGTGTAGGTTCCAAATAATAATCTGGGGATATATGTAATGAGTGCTCTACAAAATGTTTTAAGTTATAATAAACAACTTTAAAATTTTGTATTATAAGTATTTTATTATGTGATTTCAAAAGAAATATCTCTCAATAGAAAGCTTTTAAAATAATACATGAAAGTACAATGACATAAAAAAATTACTTATAATCAGATGCCAATTTTTTTAGAACTTCACAGATCACATTTTTCTAGTTCCTTTTTTATAAACCCAACTTTTTATTATAGAACGTTTGAAGCATACAGAGAAGTTGAAAGAATAATACAACGAATGCCCATATTCCCACAAATTAGATTTCAACTATTAACATTGTTGCTGTATTTTGTCATATATCCATACACATACATATGGGGGGGTCTATATGCCTATATATACCACTATTAGAAAGTAAAAACAGATACCCTGAAACTTTAATCCTAAACATTTCATTATGCATCTCCTTAAATTGAGCACATTTTCCCATATAAACTCAACACTTAGGAGAATTAACAAAAATTCCTGAATACCATTCGATTTCCAGT
Organism: Cephalopachus bancanus; assembly: GCA_027257055.1. Classification (NCBI taxonomy): domain Eukaryota; kingdom Metazoa; phylum Chordata; class Mammalia; order Primates; family Tarsiidae; genus Cephalopachus; species Cephalopachus bancanus. The sequence goes on along the minus strand of JAPVLO010000024.1, from coordinate 4,500,917 downwards.
AAATAACAACTTTATAAATTAACCATTGCTCCAATCATTTCTTGGGGCTTATTCCCCATTCAGCAGCCTGCTAATAATGTAAGATCAGCTTTATCTTTCCACCGAGCGAGAATCAAGGTACCTGATTTTTAAAATCATGGAATAGTTGAGCGCTTTCCACGTAAGTGAGTGAATAGAATGAAAAACTTGGGAATGATAGACGTCAATTTTGACCTAACTTAGGAACCTGCAGTGTGTCTTTCTAAGAGAGAAGAGAGAAAACTTTGCTTACCAATACCACTTGTAGCTGGTGAGGTGGGCAGAGGTGAGGGGAGCAGGGAGCAGCAAAGGAGTTATAGCATGAGAAAGAGAAGTGAACCCACAAAATGAATGAACCCTGCATGAGGGAAAAGAAACAAAAAGATCCTATGCATCTACTCTGTGCCAGGCCCAGGGCTAGGCATCTCCTGTGTGGTTCCCTTTGCTCCCCTTAGCAACTCTAGGAAGTACATACTGTCTCCTTTTTTTATGGATAAAGAAACTGAGGGTCTAAAAGGTGATGTTCTCCTTGGCCATGCCACTCAAAATTACAGTCTGTGGCCTGAGACTGGGATACACTAGATCCCATTAAAAGCTAGCTGAAGTCCAGGCACAGTGGCTCAAGTCTGTAATCGCAGCACTTTGGGAGGCTGAGGCAAGAGGATTGCCTGAGTTTGTGGGTTTGAGCCCCTGGGCAAAAAAAAAAAATATGGTAGAGACCCTGTCTCTACCATAAATAAAAAATTAGCCAGGCATGGTAGCGTGCGCCTGTAGTTCTGGCTACTTAGAAGGCTGAGGTGGAAGGATCGCTGGTGCCCAGCAAGTCGACGCTGGGGTGTCCACAAGTGTGCCACTGCACTCCAACTCAAAAAAAAAAACAAAAAACTAGCTGAGATCAAGAAAGGTTTTAGAGTAATCCAATGCTCTAATGAAAACAAAACAAGCAAACAAATCAAAAACACAAAGTCAGGGTCACTCTGTCACCCAGTCTGGAGTGCAGCGGCATAAGTACGGCTCACTGCAGCCTCAACTTCCTGGGCTCAGACATTGCTCCTGCCTCAGCCTCCCAAAGTGCTAGAATTACAGGTGCAAGCCACCGTGCCGGCTTGTCTTATACAATGCATCAAACACATAATACATATGAATTCTAACTTGTGTTAACAGCTGGAGAGGAAGCCAAAGGCAGGAAAAGTCATACAGGATGCCAGCCCTAAAGCAGTAAAGAATTTCATGGAGAGGATAAGGCCACCAAAGACAGAAAACCACATGAGGGCTAAGATGAAGTGGTGTGTGCCACAGGAGTTTAGAGACAGAAAAAAAAAAAAAAATCACATGAAGTGCTTTCCTGTCTTCCCTCAAGAAGGAATAATTTTCTGAGCTGTTTTCACCCCAAACCTCATCAGATATTTGGCAAGTATAGCTGTCCTTTGTCCTCATTTTAGAGGACAGTATTTACATACAATCTTTTGCCATTGCAAAGTCATAAACCTGTGGCAAAATCAACAAGAGCTATGAGCAATAAGGCTCTAGGCCTGAGCTCTCACTCAGCTGAGGACTTCTGCTGGAGTGAGGCTTCGACTTTGCTGCATTGGGCACCCTTCCTGTTGTTACCCAGATGCACACAGATACACACACAGACAAGGGCACATGTCATACTAAATAGGATGAAATCAAACAAAGTTCTTCATATAAAAGAAGAAAGAAGGCAAAAAAAAAAAAAACCAACAAAAAAAACAGCCTTTGCAAGTTGAAGTCCAGCTGTGAAAAGAGTACCAAGTGCTAGCACGCTTCTGAAATACTTTTGCTTTATTTAATTTTTTCAAAGCCTTTGATTTTTTTTTTTTATAAAGTACAGAGCTTCTTTTTGGAGGAGGCAAAAACATTCTAAATTAAAACTGTGGTGATGGTTGTACCACCCTGTGATTATACTAAAAAATATCATGTCATATGCTTTAATGGATGAATTATTTGAAAAAGTGAGCATTTTCCTTCTTTAACTTGGAGAAAAGGCCATAGGGATGGTATTTGCATGTCCAGGGACAGCTGTGGTAGAATCATGAAGCAATAAAATGTTATCTTGATGCCCTCTGAACTCTTCTGGCGCACAGAGCTCAGCTTTCACTCTACCATCACATACACTGAGAAAGGCTTGTTTCAGAGGCTTCCTGAAGATAGAAAGCCCCCCCCAGTTAGCAGTGGGTCCCATCCTTCAGTGTGTGTCATGAGCACCTAAGAAGCTTAGGGGAACACACATGCCAGAGTACAGGACTTTGAGTTTGAACAGAATGGGACCCGGTCATGGATATAGTTATCTAAAATTCCCCAGCTGATTTTAATACACCGCCAGGATTGGGAACCACTGGTTTTGAGGGGAGATTTATGGGCAGGAAGTGGAAGTTTCTGCTCCTCAAATCGCCCCACTGAGTCAGCACCCATGGGAGGTTCCCAGGGTTAGGCAGGCGGGTGCAGCTCCGGGCTTCTCCTGGGTAAACCAATTGCTCAATGAAGGTGCACAGTTTGCTGGGTTCACACCAGTGTCGCCTGTCTAGTTCCGAGCCTCGCCTTCCTAATGAAGTACCATAGCTTCACATCTGCACATTCACCTCTATTTTCTTAGTAAAGCAAAGTAGAACGTTATTGTATACTTGCTTGCTTGCTGATTACTTTATAAATTTACATCTTATCTTTCCAATCACACAGTAAATCATATCCTTTTTTTCCTAGTTATGTGGTAGGGCCATGACAAATAATTCTTGACTGAATGACCCCATTTTCACAAACCTCTAAACATTCCCTGAGAATACTTTTACTCTTTTCAGATCACTAAACTCGATAAATGAGAGAAAGTCTGGGAGAATAGCTTGAAAAATTAAGACTGTGCAAATTATTATTCCCTGAAACATCCCTTAAAATCGTTTTGTGTATGTATTCTACTTGCTAGAACAAGATTATTCAGCACAAGGACCAGGATGTAAATAAAGCTGAATTTGTTTCAAAACAGTCTCCTGGGTGAACATCCCAGGCCTGTTTCCTTAGGTGTATTCCTTACCTGACCCCTGCTCCGGTGGAATTGTGTGGACATTTGCTGGCTGCATTTCTCCTGACAGATGGCCTTGAACTGGGTTAGGTCAAGGGCAGGTACTGCCAGGAGACCGGAGGTAGGTGGGTGGTATTTCCCCATGCCCCACCTCTGGGGGCCTCTGGAGTAGTGTCCCTTTCAGGACAGGTCAACTGTGGTTCCAACTTCCACAGAGTAACCCTGCTCCTCCCTCTGTCCCTCTGGCCTTGCGATGGTAGCAGCTTCCTGCAACATCTAATTCTTCAGGTTTTTTGTTTTTGTTTTGAGACAGGGTCTTGCTGTGTTGCTCAGGCTGGGATACAGTGACACAATCTTGACTCACTGCAGCCTTGACCTCCTGGGCTCAAGCGATTCTCCTGTGTCAGCCTCCTCAGCATCTAGGACTACAGGTGTATGCCACAACACCTGGCTAATTTTTATTATTTTTTGTAGAGACGAGATGTCTCACTATGTTGCCCAGACTGGTCTTGAACTCCTGGTCTCAAGTGATACTCCTGCTTCAGTGTCCCAAAGAATTGATATTACAGAAGTGAGCCACTGCACCAGGCAGGCTTCCTGCAATTTCTTTCTTTTTATTATTATTATTATTTTTTATTAATCAATATTTTTTATTATGGTGTTGTGGGGTACAGTTAAGGGTTAGGTATACAAGTACGTTTCATTCAGGCACCCTGTTGATAAGAGGTGTTTCCCTGTCCCCAGACAGATATTTGCTGCCATTGATCCCATCCCTCCCCCCCATAGTTTCCCTCTACTGTCAGTCATTTTCTTATAGTATTACATAGGATGTTCAAGGTCCATTATATGAGTGAGAACATGTGATACTTGGATCTTTGTTTCTGTGAGAGGTCACTCAGTATTATAGACTCTAGTTCCATCCAGGTTGCTGCAAAATTCATGATTTTGTTCCTTTTTATGGCTGCATAGTATTCCATCGTGTATATGTACCACATTTTTTAATCTAGTCCTCTTTTGATGGGCAGTATGGTTGTTTCCAGGTTCTTGCTATTGTGAACAATGCTGCGATAAACATACATATGCAGGTATCTTTTTTATAGAGTGATTTAAGTTCTTCAGGATATATTCCCAGTAGGGGGATTACAGGGTCATATGGGAGGTTGATATTTAGAGCTTTTAGGAATCGCCACACTGCTTTCCACAGAGGTTGCACTAGTTTACACTCCCACCAACAGTGTAGAAGTGGTCCCTTTTCGCCACATCCTCTCCAGCAGCTGTTATTTTTTGAGTTGTTGATAATTGCCATTCTGACTGGAGTTAGGTGGTATCTCAGTGTGGTTTTGATTTGCATCTCCCTGATGATTAGTGAGGTTGAACATTTCTTCGTGTGTCTGTTGGCTGCTCAGATGTCTTCCTTTGTGAAGTGTCTGTTCATATCTTTTGCCCATTTTATAATGGGATTGTTTGCTTTTTTCTTTTCAGCATGTTTGAGTTCCTTGTAGATTCAAGATGTTAAGCCTTTGTCAGACCTGGTGTTGGCAAATACTTTTTCCCAGTCTGTAGGCTGTCTCCCTGCTCTCTTGATGGTTTCTTTGGCCTTGCAGAAGCTTGTCAGTTTAATAAGGTCCCACTTGTCTATCTTCTCTCTTATGACCTGTGGGTTTCGGGTTTTGTTCAGGAATTGGATGCCAGTTCCAATTTCCATGAGGGTATGTCCTTCATTTTCTAAGGTTCTTATGGTTTGAGGTTTTACATTTAGGTCTCTGATCCATTTGGAGTTAACTTTTGTGTATGGGGATAGATAGGGGTCCTGTTTCAATCTTCTGCATGTGGTCAGCCAGTTTTCCCAGCACCATTTACTGAATAGGTTCTCCTCTCCCCAGTGGTACATGGTGGAGGCTTTGTTGAAGATGAGTTGGTTGACAAATTGAGGTTTTGCTTCTGGAATCTCAATTCTATTCCATTGATCTATATGCCTGTTCCTATACCAATACCAAGCTGTTCTGATGATTATAGCTTTATAGTAAAGTTTGAAGTCTGGTAATGTGATACCACCTGCTTTGTTTTTTTGTTTTTTTTTTTTTGCTGAGGATTGTTCTGGCTATTCTTGGACGTTTGTGTCTCCATATGAATTCCTGTGTTGTTTTTTTCTAGGTCTGAGAAGAATGTTGCTGGTAATTTGATGGGTATTGCATTGAATTTGTAGATTGCCTTAGGTAAGATGGACATCTTCACAATGTTGATTCTTCCAATCCATGAGCATGGGATATTTTCCACTTGTTTGTGTCATCTTTGATTTCTTTGAGCAGTGTTTTGTAGTTTTCATTGTAAAGGTCTTTCACGTTTCTGGTTAGGAAGATGCCAAGGTATTTCATTTTTTTTGTGGCTATTTTGAATGGAATTGTGTTTTCAATTTGGGTTTCTGTTTGTTTATTATTGGTGTAAAGAAAAGCGATTGTCTTTTGCATATTTATTTTGTATCCTGAGACTTTGCCAAAGGCCTTTATCAGTGTAAGGAGATTTTTGACAGATTCTCTTGGGTTTTCAAGGTACACAATCATATCATCTGCAAAGAGAGATAATTTGACTTCCTCTTTTCCTATTTGGATACCCCTGATTGCCTTCTCTTCTCTGATCGCTTGAGTCAGGACTTCCAATACTATGTTGAACAGGAGAGGTGAGAGTGGGCATCCTTGTCTTGTTCCAGTTTTCAGGGGAAATGGTTCCAATTTTTGTCCGTTTAGGAGTATGCTGGCTGTGGGTTTCTCGTAGATGGCTTTTACTATTTTGAGGTATGTTCCCCGTATGCCTAGATGTTCAAGGGTTTTTATCAAGAAGGGGTGCTGGATTTTATCAAAAGCTTTTTCTGCATCTAATGATATAATCATGTGGTTTTTGATTTGACATCAGTTGATGTATTTAATTACATTTATGGTTTTACGTATGTTGAACCAGCCTTGCATCCCAGGAATGAAGCCTACTTGGTCATGATGGATGATTCTTGAGATGTATTGTTGAATCCAGTTTGCTAGGATCTTGTTGAGAATTTTAGCATCTATGTTCCTGCAATTTCTAATCTCTGGGTTGTCTCCCCTTCCCTGCTGCCTTTCCAGCTTTTGCTGTTTCCTGGGTAACCAAATCCATACATTGCATTCCTTTGGTTTTACATACTTGGAGTCCTTTTTGTCTCAGTTGACTGTGATAAACTCTGATAGGACAAAAAGAACATGAATTTGGAAGTCTGTGACCTGGGGCAAATAATTTAACCTTTCAGTTTCTCCTGATAAATAGAGTTAATGGCATCTCTCCCAGGGACTGATGGATGTATAAAAGAGCCGAGGTTAACGAAGGGCGTGGCCCATTGTCTAGTTCATTTTAAGAAGGTAATACAAATTATTCCACTCCCTTCTTTTTCCCTGGCACCAATCTGATTGTAGCGAATTAAGAGCCTGTGAAATGAATATGAGAAGTACACAAAGGTTTGAAGGTTTCATCTCCAAGACTGTAAGCACTGGAATTTAATATTTTACTTTCCCTGAAGTCCATAGGGACCTTATAAGGTTTGCCTGGTAGGTTTTTCTTTCTCATATTGTGTTTTATATTAGTCTCATATCTCCATGTGACACCCAAGGAAACAAACTACATGGGGGATAGAGAATTCACCTTCCCAACAAACTATAACACTTTACTTACAAGGATGACATTTAAATTTGCAATTCCTGTGTTTTAAGATATGTTGAAAGCATGCATGTGTGTGGGTCTGTATGTCTGTGTTGGTGGTGGTGGTTGTAGGGGTTAACAGATAAAACAAGATTGGTATGATATTGACAATTATTGATCCCAACTGATTGGTTTATGAAGAGTTCATTATATTCTTCTCTCTTTCCCTATGTATATGCAAACATTTTTCCAGTAAAAAGTTTTGGCCCAGGTGTAGTGACTCAGGCCCGTAATCCCAGCACTTTTTAGAAGGCCAAGGTGGTTGAGTCTGAGCCCAGGAGTTCAAGACCAGCCTGAAAAACAGTGAGCCAAGAAAAAAAAAAAAATGGCCACATGTGGTGGCACACGCCTGTAGTTCCAGCTACTCAGGAGGCTGAGACAAGAGTGCTATTTAAGTCTAGGAGATCAAGGTTGCTGTGAGCCAGGATTGTGCCACTTGCACTCCAGCCTGGGTGACAGAGTGAAACCCTGGCTCAAACAAACAAAGTTCTGAAAACTGTAGAATTCCATTATATCATGAGTATTGTCTCCCTAGAGTCACACAAAGGCAAAATTTTGCTTTACTCCATTTTAATACTAAAAATCCCAAGCTCACAGAGAAGCCTAATATGAAAGGCAGGACTTATTTATGCAAAACTTTATCAGTGAGTGCCCACTATGACCTAGATGTTGTGAGGAAGATAGTTATAAAAGAAAGTGGGAAAAACAAAAGGTCTGATTTTCGATATATGATACCTTCCTGTTCCTCTAAAAACATTTGTAATCAAATTATAGAAATGAGTTTCTTAACCATTCTCACATTTAAAAAAAGATAAGTAAAGGAGTAACTACATAGCTGTAATTCGAAATCCTTGTCCCATTGAACCCCAAGTGTTCCTTTTCCTAACACTTCAAGATTTTGGTGGACATCAAGATGACACCATAAAGGTATATACTTTTTTTTGTCCAGTTTTCAGTGGTGGCATTGATTGATCAACTGTCATAGATCAGCTTCTGGGATCCACCTGCAGTAAAGTTTCTTGAGTTTTTGCTAAGTCAAAGGAGATATGATGAGAATTTAAATAGTTATTTCACTGCAGTAGTCATTAGAATAAACTTGTAGTTTCACTTATGAGAAACACAAGAGAAGGCCAGGCATGGACCACACAACTTTTGTGTCCACAGCACTCTGCACAAAACTGACACATAGTAGGTGGACAATAAACAACTGTGAACATATTTGACCTTTACCAAAATTACTCTTGTGTTTTATGAGTTTTCTATAGACAAAATGAATTCCATACATTTTTAGAAAACTATAACCATAGATTCTTTTTACCTCCTGAGTTAACTGACTCTCCCATCTGAGGGTTCTTACTCTTACATAAATAGTGTTCATGGATGAAGGTGGTTTTGCATGCTTCTTAACTGGAAGACAGCAGATATACTCCCCCACAACCCATTTCCCCCACTTCCCCAGCCTCCCCCCCATTTATGTTAGCTTTAAAGCTTTCTGGGTACGTTTTCATGAAAAGAAAGGGAGACAACTAAAAGAACAGAACTTTAGCATCACATTAATAGGATTTTCATGTTTAAATATCTCAAGGAAAAAAAAGATGGTCTACTTAGTGCAGTCTTGTGTCTGTGAAGACAACCTAGTCAGAACTAATTACCCACCTATCTACCTAGGGATCTCAAATGACCATCCACTGTTCCCACTCCCAGAGGGCTACATTATTCTTTAAAAAAAGCACTTGTAGAATATAATTAACTTTCTGGGAAATGTCAAAACTGATTAAAGGAAAACATTATCAGATGTTACACTTAGTTTAAAAGGGTAATGAAAAGCAAACTAATTCAGGGATTGCCAGGCAAAAGAGAAAAGTTGGTTTTGACCTCTGCATTCCTACTACCCTAAATTATGCCCGTTTTTGTTGGATTTATAATTTTGTCTTCTTTACTGCTGAAATTCACTGCAGCCATAGGATCTGTCTTGCCATGGAAGGCTTACAACACTCTTTCTAGGTTGACAGCAGTGATGGGGACTCCCAAATGACTGGGCTCCTTGATAATGCTGTCACTGGGTCCCTGGGTCTAATTAGGCTAAGAAACACCTTTAATTAACATGGCCTAGTAGAATCAACGTATGAGTCAGGAATGTGATTGCTAGTAAAAGCCAAACTTGCCCTCCTTCATGCTGGATCGAATGCTCATCAGATGTTCTCCAAATCTAGTTTTTAAAGTTGTTTATATATATATATACAACTACATAATTCTTTAGAAGATAAAATCAGTAGTGTTGATGACATTCAATGTGGAAATATACATAGTAATATCTTACTGACTAGTTTTATAGATGACATACTCTTAAACAAATATATCTTAGATACAACTTTTAATTATTTTATCTTACTCTGACTAAATTTTGAAAGTTAGGTCATTTACAAACTTTTTCAGTATTTGAAGGAGCCCATAAAATTATTTTAATTATAGGACTTATGAGAAGCTTTTCTGATATGTCTGTGCATATCTATATCTATATATACAGATATATATACATACATAAATCGATATACATACATTATACATACATAACATGTATTATGGATATATGTATATATATTACATGCATGTTGGATTGTATATGTAATATATGTGTTATAAACCGACTCCATGGACTCCATGGGGATTTATGGATGGTCTTTTGGGAAATCTCTGAACTCTCTAAGCTATATAGAAAACTGCATTTCTGTACATGTGTATTTTGTTGTGGGAGGCTGAGGCAGGAGGATGGCTTGAGCTCAGAAATTTGAGACCAGCCTTGGCAATATAGCAAGGATTTGTCTCTATAAAAAAATCAAAAAATTAGCCAAGCATGGTGGCACGTGCTTATAGTCTCAGTTATTTGGGAAACTAAGGTGAAAGGATCGCCTGAGCCCAGAAGATCAAGGCTGTGGTGAGCCGAGATCATACCACTGTACTCCAGCCTGGGCTACAGAGTGAGACCTTGACTCAAAAAAAAAAAAAAAATATTAAAAATGCATATGTGGCTCACACCATGTTTCGATTGGACAGCACTGGTTTGGGGAAAGTTAAAGCTTGCTCACAGGTATGTTGCCTATTAGAAACTTCCCACCAGCAAAAATTTTTTATACTAGTTCCAAAATTGGATTCTAAGAGAGGTTTTAGCAAAAATATCAGACTATGATTAAACATACCAGGATTAAAAGGATAGATTTAAACTATTTTCAACCAAGTAACCCAGCATAGTGTCCCTTAGAGAATCATACGCTTGGAGTCTGCTGCGAATTCTGAACCATGGCCATCATATTTGCAAACAGTGCACATGGCACATTTTGATAAGAACCTTGGAACAATAATGACTCAAGGCAAACGTTTGCTCTTAGCACACTGATGAAATGCTACATTTTAAAAGCCTAGAATATGTGTTGAAAAACAATCACATAGAAATATCTCAAAGGAAATGAGAATTACCAATTCTTTTTTTAAATGTTTTTTTAATTTTAAAGATTTGGAGTACAATTCAGAATTAGGTATATAAGTGGTCATCATACAGGTAAAGTTTAGGCCTCCCTTTGGTCCCCACTTCGCCTGGTTTGAGATCAGGTACCGTTATTGATGCTAGGTGTCCCCCCCACCCCAGCAGTGTCCCTGCTACAGCCAATCCCTTTCTTATTGTATTATGGTAAATGTTCAGGGTCTGCTTACAAGTAAGAACATGTGGTACTCAGTTCTTTGTTTCTGTGATAGATCACTGAGTATGATAGACTCTAAACCCATTCAACTTGCTGGAAAGTCCATAATTTTGTACAATAACCAAAACAATCTGGTATTTGGTACAAGAGCAGGCATATAGACCAATAGAACAGCATAGAAATTCTGGAAGCAAAACCTCAATTTCTCAACCAATTCTCATCTTCAACAAAGCCTACAACAACAACCACTGCGGAGAAGAGAACCTATTCAGTAAGTGGTGCTAGGAAAATTGGCTAACCATGTGCAGAACAGTGAAACAGGACCCCGACCTACCACCATACACAAAAATCAACTCCAAACGGATCAAAGACCTAAACGTAAAACCTCAAACATTAAGAATCTTAGAAAGAGCAGGAAAATGGAAATCGGAATAGGCAACCAATTCCTGATCAAACCCCAAAAGCCCATGCTTTTGATAAGATTGATTTAAGATTGATAAGTGGAACCTCATCAAACTGAAAAGCTTCTGCAAAGGAAAAGAAACCATCAAGAGAGCGGGCAGACAGCCCATAGAATGGAAAAAAAATATTTGCCAACTGCGTATCTGACAAAGGCCTAACATCCAGACTTTACAAGACATTCAATCCAAAACAAACAGTCCCAATAAAAAGTGAGCAAAAGACATGAATAGATACTTCTCAAAAGAAGACACATGAGCAGCCAACAGATACATGAAAACATACTCATCCTCATTAATTATCAGAGAAATGCAAATCAAAACCACACTGAGATATCACCTAACTCCAGTAAGAATAGCCATCATTAATAAAACAAGATCAACAGATGCTGATGAGGATGCAGAGAAAAGAGAACACTTCTAGGCTGTTGGTGGGAATGCAAACTAGTTCAGCCTCTATGGAAAACAGTGTGGTGATTCCTAAAAGAACTAGAAATTGACCTCCCATATGACCCAGCAATCCCCATCTTGATTTATTTTACATACCTATTTTACAGATGTGAAAACAGGTTCAAAAAGGTTGACTCATTGCCATTTGAGAGGAACTCTGTTTTCTCCACTATGTACCTGCAGGCTAGTACACTCTGGCACATAGTAGTAGATTCTCAATAAAAGACCAGTGGCTGATAAGAAAATTTCCTGATTCCAATACAAAGTTTCTAACTCCAAAAGATGTCTGATAACAATATCTTTGTATTTCCCAATATCTCTTGCTGAGAGAGAAAGAGAGAGGTGTTACCTAACTTTTTTGAAATTCTCAGCACAAATCAGTGGGACATACACATATTGGCTCTTTCCATCAACAAAACCTTTGTATTTTTTTTTTTTTGTAAAGCAACCTAATGTTTAATCATGTTTCCTAGTTCCAAAACATTAGACGTGCCAGCTTGACTGGATACCACACCTAATTGGTAGGACAGACATTCAATGCACTAAACAAATGTAATATCTTTGTACCTCATCCAAAGTAATAAAGTACAGGGCAGCTCTCGCTGGCTCTCTCTCACTTCCTCTCTTTCTCTCTCCCCTTCCCCCGCCGTTCTGTCCTAGGATCTTGATCTCAGTTGCTTCTGCCCTTGGTGTTCAGGATGTTTCTCAGCATCTCCCATCCCAGCCACCTGTCTTGCTTTGCGTTGACGAATGCACGTTCGACGACCTTCCTCTAAAAATTTTGAGCTTTACTTAGGGGTGAATAACAAACCCCAGATCTCTGAGATCTTGCGAGCTGCGTCCGAATCAGCCAGGAATCCGCCTCCTGGAACGGAATTCCTCCAGCAACAATTCCTGTCCCATTCAACTTGAGAGTCCTGTGCATTACACCAGGACGAAAGAAACATTGGAGAGGCGCACGCCCGGGCGCGCTCGCACATACCACAGGAGGGTGAGTCCCCGGCCTCTCGCGAGCCTACCCTGGAGGTCCACGAGGAGGTCGCACCCGAACCCCACCCCTGCCCCGCCAAACCTCGGACAATACTTCGTCCGCACACCCAGCAGGCACACTTCCTTCCCGATTCTGCCCTGGCACCACCGCTTCTATTTACCGTCTTGTACCACCAGCTGGCGAATGCCATGGCGACAACCGGCTCGCTCGGATCCGCGGGGTGGAGGACCCGGCGGCGGCGTGGAGTTCTGTGCTGGGGGCGCTGGGCTCACGCTCCGCCTGGCCGGTACCTGGCTGGCACTGAGCTCGGCTCATCCCAAAGCTGCCAGGTGGGCAGCGGCCTGGGGGCGGGCTCTATCATAGGCCCCGCCCCCGTCGGCCTGGCCCCGCCCCTCCTGGTTGGGCTGGGGTTAGTAAGGGAAGAGGTGTCATTCCTCCAGGCAGCCACACCCTGAGGCCCAGACTTGACGCGGAAGCCAGGATCCCACTGACCAGGAAACGACCCCATTCACTCCGAGGTCCTGAATGAACTTTATTCCCCCTTCATCCTCATCCTCATCCTCATGTTACCCAAGTCTCACCAGCCAACTTTCCTCGACGCCGTCCCCTCCCCCGCCCCTGCCAACGCCACGCCCAACGCCCTTGACCCGGACCCGGGAATCCCCGGCCACTTCCAGGCACCTGCCTGGCGGCGAGCACAGCGCCCCGAGCCCTTTCCCGGCCCTAGAGGGGGCGCAAGGGGCGACAGGCCCGGCAACGCCCGAGCAAGGCGGCCCGCGGCTCCCTCCAAGACCCAGCCCCGCGGCAGGGACAGGAGCGCCACTCACCTCCTGGGTGTGGCGCGCGCGCCGGGGCCGCGGGGAGGCGGCGGGCTTCTTGCCGGGCTGGGACATGGCGAGGCCGCGGCGGGCGCTGCCTCCGGGAGGCACGGCGGAGAGTGGAAGGGAAGCCCGGGCGGGGAGCCCTGGGAGGGAGGGAGGCCGGGAGGGAGGGCACGGAGGGGGCGGCGGCGCGCCCGTGAGGCAGCTTTTCCGATCCAGCCGCGAGCCCGCGCCGGGGCTCCCCCTGCCCCGTTGGGTCCTCCCCTTCCTGCGCGCTGCTGGCCGCGGCTCCCGCCGTCGCTAACCTGGGCGCCTGACCTGTAACTGAGCACCCTCTGCACCCTGGTCCTCACCCAGTGACCCTCCCCGGCCCCCAGGACTGCACGGGCTCCCGTTGGTCAGAAAGAGGCGGGTGGGGGTTGCAGGGTTCCTCCTTCGACTTGCCCAGGCGTATCGTGCAGTTGTGCAACGGCACAGCGGGACCCGGGCGTGGCCCGTCCACGCCTCGACCCTCCTCCCCGCAAATCCGGAGAATTAGATACCGTTTCTGCATTCTACCCTGGTTTAGCTGGATTTAAAAACAAATCTGACCTGAGGTTGGACTGTGTAGATAAGGAAGTGGGCATAAAACCAAATTGGTCTGTGTGTGTCCGTGCGTGCACGCGCCTGTGTGTGTTTTATGTCATTCTATTTTTGGGGGGTGGGCAATTTCGAAAATTTAATCATTCTTTATTGGGTAGGAGGCCGTAGGCTCCAATCCAAACCGGATAACAGTCCCAGATGTAAACCCTTATACTCCTTCTGGAGTCTGGCGAGTTTTGTTTCTGAGGCTGGATTGCTTTTGTCTTGGGCTCATCTTAACAGCACTTCCTGGTTTGGGGCTGGAAGTGAAATTTAACAAGCCCTGCTAGAACAGGCTCATCTGGAGAGATGTCAGCCTGCGGTGGGAGCTGGTTCATGATCGGACCTGACAGCAAAACCTGTTTCACTGCAGTGGCATCGTCATTTGGGGACTTGGGGTGACCACTGTCTGGGTGTTGTGTTTTAGACAGTTGAAGAGAGAGAAGCCAGGTTACAAAGATCTGTCATGCTATATATGAGGAGCATGGTAGAACAGAATTCTGGTTTCCTTTCTATCTCCTTAATTTTAGGAATCAAGGGAGAAGCTAGCTGCATTCTAATTGTGGGGGATTGGGGGAGAGGATTTAAATAAATTTCCTCTTTTGATTCTACTTACTGTCTGTGTATCTAGCATTTTAACAAGCAGGCCATGCAGGAATTTATACAGAAAAATGAAACAACTTGGATATGGGGACTATGATCATTCAGGAGAAATTGATTAGTGGCATCAATTACATTCAGAAAGGGGGATTCAAGGTTTCAGATTCCTGGAGTACTTTATTCTAACTATTTATTTATTTATTTATTTATTTATCTATTTATTTTTGAGTTGGAATTTCACTCTGTCGCCCAGACTGGAGTGCAGTGGCCGCTCCCGGCCACCGCAGCCTCAACCTGCTGGGCTCCGGGCGATCCTTCCACCTCAGCCTTCCTTCAGGCATGTGCTACCACACCCGGCTGATTTTTTTTTTTTTTTTTTTTTTTTATTGTAGAGATGAGGTCTCGCTGCCCAGGTGGGTCTCGAACCCGCGGGCTCAGGCAATCCACTCACCTCAGCCTCCCAAAGGTGCAGGATTACAGGCTGAGCCACCAAGCCCGGCTTATTCTAACTTTTTAGAAGAATTGTCCCCACTGACTTGGTGCCATTAATGTTTGAGGTATTTTCCAATGGCGTATTTAAAAATTGAATTTAAATCAGTTAGTTTACAAGTAATACAAGAAATTCTCTCTATATTTCTCGAGAGTCTTCCATGTGAAAGTGACTAATAGAGGGATATAGATATAAAGATTAAAAATACACATTCCCTGCCCCCAAGAACTTATAATTTAGATGAAATCAGGTGGTATTTGTAACACATGATTGTCTAGGAGACATTGAAAGACATGCAGTGTGTGAGTAAGAACAAGGGGGCTTGAGAAGTTTGAGATTCCACCCATGGAGGTTGTTGATTATAGGATGGGAAAGGAAGCAAGGAGGCATGAGCAGGCTGGCTGGCTGGTGAAGTGTCAACCAAAGAGAAGGGGTGGGGATGCCCCAGGAGATAAAGAGGAACCACCCACCAGGATAGAGCTGGAGTCTGTGCTCAGGAGTAGTCAATCTAGTCATCAACTCATTATTTACTGAGTAAATACATTGTATGCTATTAAATATATACATGGTAACATAATATATTCAACAGTAAATCTGTAAGAGACAGTGACCCTAACCTTCAGACTGAGTTTAAGAGTCAGAACTCACATAAGCAGAATAATGGCATTCATGACTATGATGAGTAAAGAGGAATTTCGAAGAAGAGGATAATGTTTTCACTTTCCCTGGTAGTCTGTGAGGAGTTATTGAAACTTTGATACCATGGAATAGCAGCTGTGACTTTGGGGAAGCTCCTTTTATTTTTTTAACTTTTTAATGTTTTTATTTTAAAGATGTGGGGTACAATTCAGGGTTAGGTATACAAATGATCCTTATGCAGTTACCCTTGTGGTTGAGGTGTGGCCCCCCTTCCCCAGGCAGATTCCCACTACTGCCAATCCCATCTCCCCCCCCCACCCCCAGCAGTTTCCCCACTGGCCAATCCTTTTCTTATAGTATTACAATAGTTGTTCAAGGTGAGGAAGCTCCTTTTAAATATATGTGGCTTGACGGGGCCTGGTGGCTCAAGCCTGTAATCCTAGTACTTTGGGAGGCTGAGGTGAGGCGATTGCCTGAGCCCACATGTTTGAGACCCGCCTGGGTATCTTGGCAAGACCTCATCTCTACAATAAATAAAAAACTAGCCGGGCGAAGTAGCGTGGTAGCACGCGCCTGTAGTTCCAGCTACTTGGAAGGCTGAGGTGGAAGGATCGCCAGAGCCCAGCAGGCTGAGGCTGTGGTGGCTGGGAGTGGCCACTGCACTCTAGTCTGGGTGACAGAGTGAGACTCCAACTCAAAAAAATAAAAATAAAAATATAAATAAATATATGTGGCTTTTGCTACTTTATTGTTTGCACATATGGTAAGTATTTAATGCTTTATTTATTTAGTAACAGATGTCTGCTTTAGGAAGGTACCAGAGACCTCTACACGCAAAGATTTTACAATCCAGTAAAAGAAACAGACAAGTAAATACAGGCCTACCTTATTTTATTGCTCCTGGCTTTATTGCACTTCACATTTACTGATTTGTTTGTTTGTTTTCAAATTTAAAGTTTTGGCTGGATGTGATGGTTTACACCTGTAGTCCCAGTCCTTTGGGAGGCCTAGACAGAAGGATTGCTTGATGCCAGGAGTTCAAAATCAGCCTGGACAACATAGTGAGACTTTGTGTAATAAAATATAATGATTAGCTGAGCATGGTGGTGCATGCCTGTAGTCTCAGCTACTTGGAAGCCTGAGGTAGGAAGATCACAGGAGCCCAGGAGATCAAGGGTGCAGTGAGCTATGGTCGTACCACAACACTCCAGTTTGGGTGACAGGCTAAGTCCCTATCTCTAAGAAAACCCCTCAACATCCCCCTGCCAAAAGCAACAAATTGAAGGTTTATGGTAACCTGACTCAAGCATGTCTACTCAGCGCCATTTTTTTCCAACAGCCTGTGCTCACTTCCAGTCTCTGTGTCACGTTTTGGTAATTCTCATATATTTCAAACGTTTTAATTTTTATTATATTTGTTATGGTGATCTATGATCAGTTATCTTTGATATTACTATTATAATTGTTTGGGGGCACTATAAACCACACCCATAGAAGAGAGCAAACTTGATTGCTGTATGTTGCGTGTGTTCTGAGGGCTCCACTAACTAGCCATTCTATCCAGGAATCTAGCTAGGAATAGATTTGCATATAAGTATATACTTGAAACAGTATTTCTATAGAGAAGTAAAGAACAAAGCCAAAAAGAAAAATACTCCTAGAAAAAATATCCTTTCCCAATTGCTGGAGGCTGCCATATTCTGGCAATATATCATGGAAGATAAAGTCTAAAAGCTTGTGTTCAGATCCCAGCTCTGCCTTGAGCAAGTTATTTAATCACTTTGAATCTCATTTCCCTTACCTGTTACTTGTGAATGATAAAACTGAATATCTAGGATTATTCTGAAGATTGAATGAAGCAATGAATGTATTAAAACCCTTGGCACAGTGCCTCATGTATGATAATTGTGTGATAAACACTGATTGCCTTTATTAAATTGTATTTATTATTACTAAATAATTTTAAAACCTCAGAAGAGTTCTTTGGACGAGGCAAAGCACTTTTGGCTGGATCCCAGACCAGAAGCAAACTCCTGTCCAGTTGAGGAATGTTCTAGACCTGTTTCCACTTAGCCAGCATTCTGGATATTCTCTAGATCACAGGATGAGCCATAGCTGAGCACTGCCCCAGGAAAGCCCTGATCCAGATCCACATAGCTAGACTGGCAGCCAGAACTCACCCAGATGTGCCCATTCCTGATAATGGGTGCTTTCTCTATTTCCTCAGGAAATACAAACTTGACTGAGGTATTTGTTTCATTTGTGTATGTGCAGATAGAATGTTTGGTTTTTGAAACAACTCCAACATTTGATAGGCAACAAAGAAACCGAGTTTGGGATGGTATGTGCATGATAATGAATATACTAAACCCAAAATCCTGAAGTGTTCCTATCCTAGAATAACTATAAGTTCATTATGGCCCCTCAGACATGGAGGCAACGCAGGAAACTGAGTCACAAAATTACATTTGTGGATTAGCAAGTGAATCTCTGGAAATCGAGTTACGTTTTTAAAATCTAGTTGCTTTCCTATCATTTCCATCCTTCTTGCTCTCACAAACACCATTTTATTGAGTTACTTTTCTATATAGAAATGTTAACAGTCCAAGTTTCTTTACAGCAAACAGCTTGCTATACTTAACAAAGCTAGATTAATTGTTTAATGTGTTGTTTCTGTCTAGAATGTACCGAGACAAAGTGGTTCATAGGAAGCAACTTTTATTTTAAGAATTATTATACTCAGCTGGGCTCGGTGGCTCGGCCTGTAATCCCGCACCTTTGGGAGGCTGAGGTGAGTGGATTGCCTGAGCCTGCGGGTTCGAGACCCCCCTGGGCAGCAAGACCTCATCTCTACAATAAATCAAAAAATCAGCCGGGCGTGGTAGCGCATGCTTGTAATTCCGGAAGGCTGAGGCGGAAGGATCGCCGGAGCCCAGCAGGTCGAGTCTGCGGTGGCCGGCCACTGCACTCCAGTCTGGGCGACAGAGTGAGACTCCAACTCAAAAAAAAAAAAAAAGAAAAAGAATTATTATACTCTTGTGCTGTAGAAGTTTTCAAATTAATTATCTTATCCTTTCTATATATCCTAATCCACCTCCTCCTGCACACACAAAAAATCATCTAAATTTTCCTTAGGCAGCAGACGTGTTCCAGGCCTAGTTCGTATTTCCTCCCTCAGGTGTGTCTTTTGTCCATTAATAATGATTTCTTGTAACCTGTCCAGAAGGCGTTCAGACTGGGATGATATGTGAGCAAACCATACTTCTTCACTATAAAGAAAAAGAAACCACAATTTGTCATCAATGTGACTCACTCCAGGCTTCTACTACCACACCCAAAACACACAAGACAGCAAACGCTTTGATTAGATTTAACCCAGAAATTAAAGCCATCATGCCGAGCAAGATTGCATGTTTCAAGGTATGTCTAAGGTCCCCTCTCTTTGGTGTTTATAGTAGTCTTGTTCCTTCTTGTTGCAGGATATGTTATACTACATATTTAACAGTGTTGGGTTTATCTTTATTTTTTCCCCCCTGCATTTCTGTTTCAGGCTCAGATTATCATATGAAAATAATATTCCCATTTCCAAGAGGCTCTTCAAAGGACTGCCAGCCAGAGTTTCTTTTATTGAGAAAAAATGTCTCTTTGGTTATAATAATCAAAGTCATTTGGCACACATGCATAATCTTGATTTTTTTTTTCACTCAATATATATTTAAGAATCCACTTGTTTCTAAGAGAGGGGGTTAAGAGCATGAACCAGGAGCCATTTGGAATTCCTGTCCAGCCTACTCCAGTTCCTCCTCCTCCAGAGTAGAATCCCAGACCCCAGTAGGACTCCATTATTCTGTCACCTTCCTCCCCAGCCCACTGTTGATTGGACCATGGGTAGACCTGACCCAAAGTGACTCCAACATGCTTTCTCTCCTCGTTGAGAGTGAGAACTGAGTAAAGAAATTAAGATAGAAATGAGAGAAAACTTTCTGGGTAACAAAAATAACAGTAACATAAAGCATGTAGACCTGGGCTTCACTGTGGGCACAGAGGACCCAGAAGGCCAGTCTGCACAGGGAAAGAGAGCCGGACTGCCAGGGAAGCAGAGATGGGAGGTGAAGAGAGAAGAGGACTAAGCTTCCTCAAGGCCTTCCCACTATGAGCTCCAGTCTCTAGTGAGGCCCAGCTGCAGTCCAATGTTCTGGAAGGTGCACTATGTCCTTGAAAGACATTTTCCCTCATTTTTAACTAGTAAAAGTTGTTTTTTTCTCTTGCTTCACAACCAAAAAAGTCTCAACAAATTCAGAAAATAGCCAGTAAACATGGAGTATGCAAATTGTTTTTCTAGCAAAGTTCTCAGTAGTTTTTCCAAACATTTTCCCCTATTCAGTGAAAAACACATTTTACATTTTCATATGCATTCATATACCTAATTAGAACATGAAGTTTCATGAAACGATACTTTTATTACCTATGTTCAAGTAAAAATAATAAAGAAATGTTTTATTAATAGATAAGCACAACATGGAAACAAACCCACAACACAGAATAAAAAAATAAAAATTAGGAAAGATTTTATGTAATGCTACAGCTATGTTTGTCTGCTCAAGTTGATCCCAGTCTGGGACACATGAAGATAATGCTACTTGCATTTCTGGGCACTGTTGAGCCTAGGTTTTTTCTGTTGTTTTTGCTTTATTTTTAGGTAGTTTAAGATTTTATTTTGTTTTATTTTTTTCAGGCGATGCTAATGTTTATTTACCATGTGGTTCACATGTCAAGCGAGGTGTAAAATCACAAATACAAGGAAGCTGCTGAGCTCCGAGCCTGAGGGTCTTCACCGTTGCAGGAGCTGGGGCCTAATTGACTCCTTGATGTATGGCTCCACGGTATAGGGAAGCTTGCCACCTCTCCCCCTCACTCTCAACTCAGCCCTGGACCAGCATCCTGTGCCTGCTAAGGTAACCTGGGGCCAGCTTTGCCCAGGACAAAGTCCCCAGAGGCTGGCTTTGATGCATGATCCCAAAGGGTATTTTGTTGTTTTTCCTTTGATGTATGGCCTAGTTTTTGTTTTTGTTTTTCCATTCCATTCCCTTTTTTTTTTTTTATAAATCAATTTTTTTTTTTTTTTTTTTTTTTTTGATTTGGAGTCTCACTCTGTCACCCAGACTGGAGTGCGGTGGCCGCTCCCGGCCACCGGAGCCTCAACTTGCTGGGCTCCGGCGATCCTTCCGCCTCAGCCTTCCAAGTGGCCAGAATTACAGGCAAGCGCTACCACGCCCGGCTGATTTTTTGATTTATTGTAGAGATGAGGTCTTGCTGCCCAGGCGGGTCTCGAACCCGCAGGCTCAGGCAATCCACTCACCTCAGCCTCCCAAAGGCACGGGATTACAGGCTGAGAAATCAATATTTTTTATTATGATATTGTGGGGTACAGTTAAGGGTTAGGTATATAAATATGCTTCGTTCAGGCACCCTTGTTGATAAGAGGTGTCTTCCCCTCCCCAGACAGATATTTACTACCGTTAATCCCATCTCCTTTCCCCTCCCCACCCATAGTTTCCCACCACTGTCAGTCATTTTCTTATAGTATTACATTGGATGTTCAAGGTCCACTATATGAGTGAGAACATGTGATACTCAGATCTTTCTTTCTGTGAGAGGTCACTCAGTATTATAGACTCTAGTTCCATCCAGGTTGCTGCGAAATTCATGATTTTGTTCTTTTTTATGGCTGTGTAGTATTCCATCATGTATATGTACCACATTTTTTTAATCCAGTCCTCTTTTGATGGGCAGCATGGTTGCTTCCAGGTTCTTGCTATTGTGAACAATGCTGTGATAAATATATGTGTGCAGGTATCTTTTTTATAGAGTGATTTGAGTTCTTCAGGGTATATTCCCAGTAGGGGGATTGTAGGGTCATATGGGAGGTCAATATTTAGAGCTTTTATGAATTGTGATACTGTTTTCCACAGAGGTTGTACTCGTTTGCACTCCCACCAACAGTGTAGAAGTGTTCCCTTTTCGCCACACCCTCTCTAGCAACTGTTATTTTTTGAGTTATTGATAATCGCCATTCTGACTGGAGTTAGGTGGTATCTCAGTGTGGTTTTGATTTGCATCTCCCTGATGATTAGTGAGGTTGAACATTTTTTCATGTGTCTCTTGGCTGCTTGGATGTCTTCCTTTGAGACATCCTAGATTTCTCTGTTGTTTTTGCTTTGTTTTTAGGTAGTTTAAGATTTTAAAAATCCCGATTCGCACAAATAGGTTATTGAGAATGTTAACAGTGGCAGTGCATTCTGATATATTATCTTCTGTTCTAATTTATTCTGATTTCTTTTTAAGATTGCTGATGGTGACCCACTAAATTTCACAACTGGCTGATTGTGCCCATAGTTTGAAAAACAGTGGGCCTGAATATATTATTACATTGCCTGTTCCTAAGGACAGTTAGAATAAAGCATGTGCTTTTAGGTAACCACAATGCTATTCTTGCTGAAGCCCAAGGCTCTCTCCTTTTTAAAGTTCTCTGCAGGGAGGTTTATTTTTTCTTTCACTGCTGCAGATCATTTTTAACAATTCTCTTTTTGGGAAAGATATCTGCATTTGACTACAGGTCACCATTCAAACTCATTTCTTCTTATCTGCTTCTCAGAGAAGATAAAGAATGGATGCCCTAAACCTTCCTTTTGCTAGGGCCCATCCTTCCCCTTGCCTTTCCCTCCTCCACAGGAAGCAGCTCCCCAGCCAGACTTGTCTCCCCTCTGGGTCACGCATGACTCAAGACCTTTTCCCTTCCCTGCAGCTTCCACGTTGCTATTTTTCCTGGAAAGTCTCTCCCTAACTTATGATCTCGGTCCTGCATGTTTTTCAGGTAGCAGCACAAGCTCACCCACCATCAGGTCTTGCCCATCGCTCTGTCCCACATTTTTCTCTTTCTTTTCTGATCACTTATAGGCCTTGAAGCATTTCCACTCATATCCACTGACATAGAAAAATATCCAGGATCTTGTTAGAAATACGCATTTACAAAATTGCATGTACATGATAGAGCTAAAGATAAAGTTATGTATATGAAATTGAGCCAGGCAAGGCAGCTCACTCCTGTAATCCCAGCACTTTGGAAGGCCGAGACAGGAGAATCGCTTGAACCCAGGAGTTTAAGACAAGCCTGGGCAACACAGCAAGGCCTCATCTCTACACAACATTTAAAAATTGGCCGGGTGGGGTGGCACACACCTGTAGTCCCAACTACTTGGGAGGCTGAGGTGGAAGAATTGCCTGAGCCCAGGAGTTTAAGGTTATGGTGAGCCATGATCATGCCACTGCACTCCAGCCTGGGCAATAAAGTGAGACCCCAACTGAAAAAGAAAAAAAAAAATTGACTGTGTGCTAGCATTTGCATTAATTCTATTTCAGTTTTATTTTCCCAGTTTGTTTTCTTAATTATTTATGCAATAAACACATATTATAAAATAAAAATAATAAAAAGGGCCAGGCACAGTGGCTCACGTCTGTAATCCCAGCATGTTTAGAGGTGGAAGCAAAAGAATTGCCTGAGCCCAGGGGTTTGAGACCAGCCTGAGCAACTTGGCAAGACCTCATCTCTACAATAAATTAAAAAATTGGTGCATACCTGTAGTTCCAGTTACTTGGAAGACTGAGGCAGAAGTCCAGCAGGTCAAGGCTTTGGTGACTGTGAGCGTGCCACTGTGCTGCAGCCTGGGCAACAGAGTGAGACTTCAACTCAAAATAATAATAATAATGAAGAAGAAGTTTTAACTCCTTGAGTTAGCTTTCAAGGTCTTCTATAATTGACATCTTTCCAAAATTAAGTACAAACCTATATGGTCTTGAATTATTATCTCCTCAATTATTCGGGTTAGCTTCAACTTCCAAATGCATTGCACTATCCTTGAAAATCCAGATACTACTCTTTTGGTTTTTCCTACTCTTCATTTTTCTGTTCCTCCAGAAATGGCAATATCATAGCAAAAGTTATTAACTTATTCTTGATAACATCTGAGTCTAGTCAAGTACAGTGTTATGGTATGTGTGGTGTCATAGTTTACTTCCTTTAAACCACTGAAAATTCTGCAAAACACTTCTCAGATTAAAGCATAGCATCACAGGAAAAAAGTGACTTGTTTTTGAAACTGATAACATGGTAACTGCAACTGTGCACATGAGTTTCTTTGCTTCCATTATGTTCTCCACAATTCATTTTTCTTAAGGAAAAGACAGGAAGGGATATATAGAAAGTGAAAGTAAGAAATATAATTTAAACAAGAAAATGAAAAGAGAAAGGGTAAGAGGAAAAAAAAAAGAATAGTTAAATAATGGGAATGAAAGGAGGGGATTGAAGTAGTATTTTTAAGAAGAAACAATACAAATTAGACCAAAGCTACCACTAGAAAAATACAGAATAAGGCTAATGGTTATGTTTTTGTTTATTTTTTATTTATTTTCTTTTTCAGTCTTTTTAATATTTAAGGAGCTAGTATGGTTCCTCAAATGACATATTTTCTGTCTAAAGAAGTCAAAATTAAGTATTCTTGAGTTTTCTAAACATTGGGTCAAGATAAATATAAAGATCTGAGGGAAAATAGGAAAAGAGCTTGTAAGTGATTTATATTTCATCTACAATTTACTTTTTGCTTATTCTAAGCTAACACATTACATGCATCTGATAAAGTCTCACAGCAGTGTTATAGGTTTTATTTGTAGCTGTATTTTACTGAGAAGGAGAGTAACTGTTTCAAGAAGATAAGTGTGTGTCCCACAGCTAGGTGGGTGCACAGCAGATTCCAAAGCTAGGTCTACTCTCCACCCTTCATCTCCAAATCACTGCCCTTTCTCTAGAAGCAACAGCTCCATTGTTCTCTTTTAATTGCCTCTTTTTCTAGATCGTCCAGAACTCTCTAGATGAAACAGCATTCATTATTTTAAATGTATTATATAGTAGACATTGGGAAAGAATTTCATGATGAAAAACACCTGTCTGGTTTAACATCAGCACAAGTTTGGGCCCAGCTCTGCCTCAGGGCAGTGGATCTGGACAGATTGGCCTGGGGTCTACTCTGACCCAGTGACTCCTTGTGAGGTCTGACTCCACCCTGGAGATATAGGATAATTGCAGAGTGCATATCTCCCTGGAGCCTGCGAAAATATATCAAGGCAACCACCTGACTGTGGAAACACTGCCACTGATTTGAAAGGTAAGGCTGTGGGAAGATGAGGCCCAAGAAGGAGACTTGTGGGTCTAGAGGACTGGGAGATATCCCTCCAGCACTGGGCTGGAGCCAAAAGAGTGCCTCACTTGAGTAAGAGGGTGTGACTCAGCTGTTGCCTAGTTACTCCTCCACTCCTCAACCTGTTGTCCTCCAGAAAGGGATTCTGGTTCCCATGTGTGCTCCTTCTGAAGAATGCAATAGTCAGCTTCTCACCTCTGGAATGCCTGTGATGACCAATTTCTGCCACCAGCTTTTTTTTCCTTCCTAGGATACTTCAGATATTACATCTTATATTTTGCATTGCTTTATTTATTTATTTAGTCAGAGTTTCACTCTGTTGTCCAGGCTGGAGTGCAGTGGCACACTCACGGCTCACTATAGCCTATACCTCCTGGGCTTAGGTGAACCTTCCATCTCAGCCTCCTGAGTAGCTGGGACTATAGGCACGTACCACCACACTAGGTTAATTTTTGATTTTTTAATTTTTATTTTTGTAGAGACAAGCTCTTACCATGTTATGCAGGCTGGTCTTGAACTCTGGGGCTCAAGTGATTCTCCCTTCCCACCTCCCAAAGTGCTGGAATTATAGGCATGAGCCACCACACCCAGCCTGCACCATCTTAATGTGGACAAGATGATCACATGTACAAATAAGGCATGAAAGGGCAACCTTAAGATAGACAGATGGCACAGAAGTCAATCCTTATGGGGTTTGGCCAAACGCTGTGTGTAGGAGGTTCCATGACACATGGCATTTAAGTGAAGTTTCACAGTAGAGTCACCTAAACACAGGGCTTCCTCTCTGTGGGTGTGCCATGAGCTGATTGTATCTGGAGTTAAATTTATAATTAGGTACTGTGGATTACCCAGCTAGTTTTTCTGTTTTATGTCTCTCCCCTGGGGTTTTAATTGAGCACTATTTAGTACTCAGGCTAAAATGATACTTCATCTATTATCTTTGTTTAAAAATATGCTTGTGACCCATTAATTCTACATTTCTCCCTAAAGTATGTTATTCTTACACTATGAATATTCTAATTATAGACTACATGCAAGAAATCATTTGTAATTATCAAACAAAGCAAAGGCAACTATTACAATGAGGAATGGAAGGGCCTTAGGTTTGACCTAGACCTTACTTGACCTGAATTGTGTGTTTTCTTAGAACCATCCCTGGTAGTGCTCCTCCAACCCTGTCCCAGGTGGCATTGCAGGAAGAATTTTGTAATGGTGTAGGGCATGGGTTTTGGACTCAGTTAAATATACTTTTATTCATGTCTCTGGTACTTAGCAGTGAGCTCTTAGACAATTTACTGAAGCTCTTTAAGATGCAGTATCGTTATCTATAAAATGAGCCTACTAAGACATGACTTGCAGGGCTGTTATTTTAAAAAACATGTTGCAGCAATATTCTGATTTAATACACAGATAAGTGTTTTTTTATCCTCTCCCCTGAAGTGCTACTAAAAGAAGAGTGAATAAAATTAAAATAAATAGGAAAGTCATAAACCCACAAGGATAAAAGGACTAGAACAGGAAACAATTACAGACATGATATATTAACATATTTTTGTAAAATAGTCAGAGCAGAGTAGTAAAAATCAAATTTTACAGAGTGAAGAATGCTATACCCTGAATGCTTACAGGGAGGATAGGCCTGAAGGAAGCCCCAGTGAATGCCCATTTTTAAAGACTCAGGGTTTGGAAGTAAACCTGGACTGAACAGAGGGAGGTGGGTGGAAATCTGTATTGATTGCAGTTAGAACCTCAGGTCCTTTCTTCCATCCCATGCAGCAAGGCAATGACTCCTTCCCAACCTCGAATGAGGTGGAAGTTCACAAGGAAAAGGACTGCAGATAGAGGCTGACAAAATTAGAGGATCAACTCAGGACATACAACATCTACCCAGTAGAACGTTTGGAAAGACAGAACAGAGAAAGCAGAAGAAAAGGCTCAAGCAAGTAATGGCATTGTAAAACATCAGAACTGACTGACGGTAGTTCTCTCTCTCTCTTTCTCTCTCGCTCTCGCTCTCTCTCTCCCCCCTGGGTACGTCACTGGTGCTCTGTCACATCAGAATGTCTCAGAGGACTAAGGGACATCCTCTGCAGAGTGTTGCAGAGTACCCTGAGTTCTAGTCCCATCCAAAGATGCTGACCCCCTTCCTAGTCTGACACTGCTTGTCATGGAGGAGCCCCGGGTACATACATTTTTACCTGATTTAGATAACTGAGCTGAGGAGGATTATTAAGTCAGCATCACCATTTCCCTAACACCACATTTATTTCTAGTTCTATTTGGGTCTATATTTTATTTGTTCAAAGATTATTTTTCAGATTATTCTTTGAAAAAGATTATCCAATCACATTGTCATCCAATTTCATTGCTAAGAGAGCATAGCCGAAAGAAGAATCATAATACATGAGTGAATAAATGTTTCAATGTCAAGATTGGAAAATAAATTTCCACACACAACTCTGAATATCTATTTTGCCCATCTCTTGAAAAACTCTTTCCTAAACCTTCCATCTGTAAAGGTACGGGGTACATTTGGAAAGCAGTAAAGACTATTTTGAGTAATTTTTTATTTCCCCCACCAACACTCCACTCCAACATATGCACGTATATACCCCCCAAACACACATGATTGCATAGATAAGAGGTAGGTGGGCAAATTACTTTCATGGAAGGTACATCTCAGACTGATGAGTAGAGCCAGTGACAGGGAGATCTGCACAAATTTAACAAAGTAATTCTGCAAAGAAAGTTTTAAGGAGGAAGCATGTTGGAGGACAATTGTCTCATTGGTAATGTTGAATTTCAAACTTCAATTACAATTTATAATTTCTAGATGCAAAATAATGAATATATTCACGTCAATAAGCAGTATAGTCAGGATAGGACAGGCTGTACTACAGTAACCAACAAACCTGAAACCTCAGTGGCTGATCACAGAAAAGCACATTTCTTTCTCATGCAAAGATTACTGCAAGTCTAGTGCTCCCCACAGCAGCTTGAGTGACCCATGCTGTTTCCATCTTTAATGTCATTTCAACCCGAGGCCTACAGCAGGGGACACAAGGGCATGTACAAAACAAAACAAAAATAAATCAAAATTCAAATGGATCTTGTGTGCTTCCCTCTGGAAGCAATCCATGTCACTTGCACTTCCATCCATTGGCCAGGACTAGTCCCAAGACTCCAGTTGGCGACCAGGGAGCCTGAGAAATGAAAAGGAATCCATAGGTTTTTGGTGAGCATTAGATATCTCTACCACAGACTTAAAGCAGGGTTGCAAAGCTTGGCGCCGCTACTTACTGTGTAATTTATTTCATCTCTCTGTGATTCCGTTTCTTCAACTGTAAAATAGAGATAGTAGTAGTATCTAATTTATGAGATTGCTACAAGGACTGTAAGAAAATATTCAAGTAGAACTTTTAGAACAGTTCTTTCATAGAGAAAGTCTTCAATGACTGTTAGCTATTGTGTTACCATCATCACTGCATTGTCTAACTTTCTGTATCCACCAAGGTTTGGCTAATCTCCACTGCCTCTATGTCTTGAGTGTAGGTGCAACTCTAAGAGGAACATTTTACATTTGAGTAGTTTTTCACAGTTTGAGTATCCACAATCAGTCTGAGATGCATGCAGAAGGAACATAATTTCCATTTAATTATTTAGGAAACAGTTTTTTGTTTTTGTTTTTGAGTCGGAGTCTCCTCTGATGCCCAGGTTGGAGTGCAGTGGCATTTTCACAGCCACCGCAGCCTTGATCTGCTGGGCTCAGGCAATCCTTCCACCTCAGCCTTCCAAGTAGCTGGAACTACGGGTGTGTGCCACCAAATTCAGCTAATTTTTTGATTTATCATAGAGATGAGGTCTCTCCATGTTGCCCAGGCTGGTCTTGAATGCATAGCTTCAGGCAGTCCTTTCACTTCCACCTCCCAAAGTGCTAGCCACCTCCTAGCCACTGTGCCCACTAGGAAACAGTTCAGAAACTGCTCAGTTGGGTTACAGTCACATCACCAGCTGTGGTGGAAAACTAGAATCCAGTTCTCTTTCAACAGATTTATCCACTGGCCCCAGACTGACTGACCAAGGTAGAAGCCAAGGTGGCACAGGTGGTTTAATCTGAGCCACAGAGCACATCAATTAAAGAGAAAAAGAAACCAGGCTCGGTGGCTCAGCCTGTAATCCCACGCCTTGGGAGGCTGAGGTGAGTGGATTGCCTGAGTCCGCGGGTTCGAGACCCACCTGGGCAACTTGGCAAGACCTCATCTCTACAATAAATCAAAAAAATTAGCCGGGCGTGGTAGTGTGCGCCTGTAGTTCCAGCTACTTGGAAGGCTGAGGCGGAAGGATCGCCAGAGCCCAGCAGGTCGAGGGTGCGGTGGCCGGGAGTGGCCACTGCACTCCAGTTTGGGTGACAGAGTGAGACTCCAACTCAAAAAAAAAAAAAAGAAAAGAGAGAGAGAAAGTTACAAATCAGCCACAAAATATTTGTGGCTTCAAATATTTAAGAGAAGGTGATGAACAATGGGTCTTGGGAGAGGTTTCATGCCTACTACAAAGCACCAGGGGCCTTTTGTGAGAGAGAACTGAAAACATGCCGGCTGAAACAAAATGTCATAATGTCGAAATGGTCATGTTGACAAGGTCATGTTGAGCCCTTATAGTGACAGAAACAAACTAATGCATTGTCCTTGTTAGAAACCAAGGGCTGCAATGGGAGTCTGAGGCTGTTGACATGAAAAAAAAATCTTTGTTAAACAAATCAAACTGCCAAGTTCCAAACCTTTTATTAACTTGATAGTTTTTGGCAATTGTATAAGATTGAATAGTATGACTATTGCCATCTCTGTAGGCTGAAGATTTGAAAATAGGCAATTTTATGTGGTCAGCCTAAGTTTTTTTTTAAAAAGACATTTTCCCCCTGTAGTAACCTCTGTTCCTATTAGCATAGTCATATATACACAGAGCTACAGACCATTTGTGCAACAAGAATATGAATCCTGCAGCCACCATGTGCCAGACTGCTGTAGGCACTGGAGATGGATCAGTGAACAAGATAGATGAAATCCTTGCCCCATTCGTCAGAATTGGCTTAATGGGCCATCTTTACTGAGTATGAGTATTATAACCAGGACTTCAGAGTCAGTCCAGCCTGCGATGAATTCCTGGCTCTGCCACTACCTGTGTGACTATAGACAAGTGTCTTAATGTGCGCACACACAACACACACACACACACACACACACACACACACACACAGACACACACCTCTCCCAGGTTCACAGTGCAGAGTAAGTACTCTCATAAATGTAACAATTGTAACTATTTACCTTTATTACCACTTGCTAACTGAGAGAACCCTCCCTTCAAAGATTTCACTATTTAAAGAGAAATACTATACAAATATATTAATTTAAGTGCTGAAACTTAAACACACAGAAAGAAATAAATAGGTCTATGAGAACAGGAAGGTAAACATGACACTGTAAAGCATTCACGGTTATTGCTGAGTGACCTTATACTGACAGAGCTAGTCTAGAAAGACCCATGAGGAAGTGAGTCTCCAGACAAGTTCTGAAAGTGAGTTTTGAAAGAGGAGAAGACACATATTTTAGCAGAAAGAGGAAAGTCATTCTCAACAGAGGAAACAAGTAAGAAGCTTCAAAGTCTATGGAAAATATTACCCAAAGGGTAGGTTAGCTCACACAGAAAGAAGGGATATTATAGCCTTTCTTCCTAGAAATGTTGGGGTGTCAGGCACTTTGGGAGGTGAAGATGAGAGGATTGTCTGAGCCTGGGGGTCAAGACCAGCCCGGGCAACTTGACAAGATCTTGTCTCTACAATAAATCAAAAAAATTAAGCAAGCGTAGTGTCACACGCCTGTGGTTCCTGCTACTTGGAAGACTGAAGCCGAAGGATCACTTGAGCTCAACAGGTCGAGGCTGCGGTGGCCTTGAGTGTGCTACCGCACTCTAGCCTGGTGACAGAGTGAGACTCCAATAACAAAAAAATTAATGTTGGGGAAACATAAGTTGAAAAGGTAGCTACTCTTTCTAGACTAGATGTCAAACTCAGAATTCAAATTCACAAGGGGCATATCCTAGCATAGGACAGAGGAAAAAACTGGAAAAAATCTGAGCCCATTTTGAACCAGGGTCTTTACTACCTGTGTCCAATTATTCCTTATCCTGAGTCCTTGGGCTGCTGTAATAGGTACTACAAACCGGGTGGCTTAAAACAACAGAAATTCATTCTAGCTTTAGAGGCTACAAGTCCAACGTCAAGGTATTGGCAGGACCATGCTTCCTCTAAAGGATCTATCACAGGCCTCTCTCCTAGCTTCTGGTAGCTTTTTGGCTTGTGGCAGTAAAACTCCAATCTGCACATGGTGTTTTCCCTGTGTGTGTGTCTCAGTCTCTTTTTTGTAAATAAGAAAACCTGTCATACTGGATTAGGATCACCCTCATGACCTCATTGTTAACTTGATTACCTCTGTAAAAAGCCTATCTCCAAATAAAATTGCATACTGAGGTATAGAGTTAGGACTCCAACATACCCATTGTAGGTGGACACATTTCAACCCATAACACTCAAAAAAAGGAAACTGATCCAATCATAAAAAGTGATATTGGCTAGAACAGCACAAAGTGTTATAATTCAAGGTTCATACAAGTAAAAATCTTATTAAAGCAAAACAGTTTTACAAAGCAAAGAAACTTCTCTGCAACAAGGCTATTTTCATCACAGAACTGTACAATGCCAGTCTGAATAACAAGTCAACCTCGATGTAGGATTTTGTGAAGTAAATGCCCTTGGCGTTTGGATTGGACATAATTAACAGGTATGATATACTGAAACCCAAAGGGTCCTGTTGACACTGCAGGCATGGAAAACTGAGTTGTGAAAGGTTTCTTTTTTTCTTTTTTCAATCTTTAAATGTAACTAAGCAGTGACCAACCATCCAACAAGCCCCTGTGCCTGACTGCATCACAAACATGTCAGTTGTCCCCAGCAGAAAAGCTAGACCACTTATAGAAACAAAAAATAATCCAATAATCCAAATTTCAACATTATTCAAGAAGAAGCTGGTGGGATGGGAAAGAGTATGTTCATACAACTTTTGAACAGCTTGTTTCTTTTTCTTTTTTCTTTTCTTTTTTTGAGTTGGAGTCTCATTCCGTTGCCCAGGCTGGAGTGCAGTAGCACACTCACAGACACCCCAGCGTTGACTTGCTGGACTCTGGTGATCCTTCTGCCTCAACCTTCCAAGTAGCCGGAACTACAGGCACATGCTACCATACCTGGGTAATTTTTGATATATTGTAGAGATGAGGCCTCACAGAGTTGCCTGGGCTAGTCTCGAACTCGCGGGCTCAGGCAATTCATTCACCTCAGCCTCCCCAAGTGCTGGGATTACAGGCTGAGTCCCTGAGCTCAGCCAGCTTGTTTCTATGAGAGGTTGGGCATCAGTTACGTTTCACCTTCAGCTCCGATAATTTGGGTAAGTAATTTCTAGATGTATAATTTGCTTCAACAAAACAGAGTTGGAAATTCTAAATGATACGCTTTAGCCTATAAGTTATATGTGCACTTGATGTATAATATTTATTTATGGTTTGTAAATTATAATGGACAAAGATATACTGTGTGTAGTCTAAAGAAATACATTAAATATACCTACCAGATGCGATGGTAATTCCAGCATTTTGAGAGGTTGAAGCAAGCAAGAGGATTTGAGACCAGCCTGGGAAACACAGTGAAATCTCACCTCTACAATAAATTTAAAAAATTAGCCGGTCATGGTGGCCTGTGTCTATAGTCCCAGCTACTCGGAAGGCTGAGGTGGAAGGATCACCTGAGCCATGTTTGTGCCACTGCACTCCAATCCAAGCAAAAGGGTGAGATGCAACTCAAGGAAAAAAAAAAAAAGAAAGGAAAGAAAAGAAAAAAAAAGAAAGAAATTGAATAATAAAAATGGAGAGAAAACAAAAGGCAAGTCTTCCTAATTACATGCTCAGGCCCCCAAACTCCTCCCTAAAGGCAACCACAATTTACAATTTTTAATGTATCATTTCAGAAATAGCCAACATAGTAATGTGTATGTGGTTATGTGGAAAATTTATTAAAAGTATATATTTCCATTTTTATAGACATATTAGAATACTATATATGCTGTATTTCACACTGCCTTTTTCAGTTAACAATGCATCTTGCAAGACAGTCCACAGCTGCTCATAGAAATTTATCTTTTAAATGGTGGCATAATATCTTATTGTGTAGTTGTTTCAAACTGCATTTAGCTGTTCATGGTCACTTGGTTGATTCCCATTTTTTCCTATTGTAAACAAGGCTGTAATGAATAGTTTTGGGTATATCTTTCTGCATGCACGTATGCAAGTATATTTATTAGAGAAATTCCCAAAGTGGAATCACTAGTCAAAAGCTATATAATTACAACATTTTTGACAGATATTTGCCAAATTCCCAAGCAAAGTTTCTGCACCAGTTTATACTTCCATCAGCAATGTGGGATACTGTCTTCCTCTCGACAATACTGCCACAGTGCTATTTTATTAATTTTTTAATCTTTATCATCTAATAGGACAAAAATGGTATCTGGTAATTTTAATATGTATCTTGAGTTAGGTTGGACCGTCCTTCCACATGATTATAAACTATATTCCTTTTTCTGTGAATCCTCTAATTTGTGTCCTTTGCCATGTTTCTATTGAATTGTTGGTTGTATTGTTGGTTCATAGTTATTTTATTTATTCATTTTTAAATTATTATTTTAAAAATACTGTTATATGCAATTTTTTTGAATTTTAATGCAATCAAATTTATTAACCTTTTTCTTTAAGGCTTTTAAGTTTTGTGTCATATTCTAGAGAAGTTTTTCCACTCTGAGGTTGCAAGACATACTCTCTCTTATTATCTTCTGGTACTAATAAAGATTAATGTGCTTCTACGGTGTTTTCTCACTAACTGATATTTTAAAATAAAAAGATATTTAGGCCAAGCAAGGAAACTCATGCTTGTAATCCCAGCATTATGGGAGGCCAAGGCAGGAGGTTCATTTGAGGCCAGGAGTTTTAGACCAGCCTGGGCAACATAGTGAGCACTTATCTCTACAAAAAAAATTTAAAAGTAGCCAGATATGGTGATATGTACCTCTAGGCCCAGCTACTCAGGAGACTGAAGCAAGAGAATCACTTGAGCCCGGGAGTTTAAGACCAGCCTGGGCAACACAGTGAAACCTCATATCTACAAAAAAGTAAAAAAATTAGCTGGTTGTGGTGGTGCACACCTATAGACCCAGCTACTCAGGAGGCTGAGGCAAAAGCATCGCCTGAGTTCAGGAGGTCGAGGCTGCAGTAAGCAGTGAGCTGTGATTACACCACTGCACTCAGCCTGGGTAACAGAGTGAGACCACAACTCAAAAAAAAAAAAAAATGACCACTACAAATATTTTAGGGGTGTTTATTCTCAGAAAATTCTTATTAAACATAAAATTATTTTTCTAATGCAATTTTATTTTTGAATAATTTTATATTTGCATAAAAGTTTTAAAGGGAGTACAGAGAATCCAGCTATAGCCCTCACCCAATTTCAGTATTTTACTATTAACCAAACTATGAACTTTATTTGGATTTCACCAGTTATTCCATTAATTCACCTTTTTTGTTTATGGTTTCAATCCAGGATTTCATACTACATTTGTCCATTATGTCTCCTTCATCTCCCCTGTGATCTGTGAGTTTTTTAGGCTTTTCTTGTTTTTCACAACTTTGATAATTTTGAAGAGTACATCAGGAATTTTTTGGAATGTCCCTGAATTTGAGTTTAACTGATGTTTTTCTCATGAATAGGCTAGATTTTGGGGAAGATTATCACAGAGGTAAGGTGATCTTCTTGTCACCTTGAATCAGAGATATGTGAGGTCCACACAACTTATCACTAGTGATGTTAACTTCCATCACTTGGTTAAGATAGCGTTTGCTATTTGCTATTTTACTATTTCTTCCTTTGTCTATTCTGTTCTTTGGAAGCAAGTCACTAAGTTGGGTTTATGCTCAAATAGCTTTTAAATGCAAAAGTTATTCTTATTTTGTTTGTTTCAAACATAATATCCACTTGTAAAATTTCCAAAGATTATTACAATGG
Source organism: Cephalopachus bancanus (assembly GCA_027257055.1). Classification (NCBI taxonomy): domain Eukaryota; kingdom Metazoa; phylum Chordata; class Mammalia; order Primates; family Tarsiidae; genus Cephalopachus; species Cephalopachus bancanus. The sequence goes on along the minus strand of JAPVLO010000024.1, from coordinate 4,465,967 downwards.
ACAGGAATTCTCATTTTCCTTAGTCTGGTAATACCAAACTTTAAAGTTTTGGATTTTAGTGCTTTGGAAAAGTACAAAGTCTCCCAAAGTGCTAGGGCTGCAGGTGTGAACCACCACACCCAACCTGTAGTAACCATTTTTAAAGCCTTAAAGATAATTTTTTAGCAGTTGCTTGCTATAGCTAGCCAACAAGCAATGTGAATCCACCAAGTAAAACTACTCTGTGAACATCTTACTAAAACCCTTGGAGAAGCAGTATATGTATATGGGTGAACAGGAATTTGAATGACAGACTTGTACTGTAAAAGGATTTTGAAATGTTCTTTTGAAATTCATAAAGAGTAGTCATCATACTGAAGGCAAGTTTAAGGAAATGTTTTCTTTTTTTTTTAAGTAACAGCTTTATTAAAATATAATCCCAACTCAAAAAATAAAAAATAAAATAAAATATAATCCCCATACTGTATGATTCACCCACTTGAAGCATACAATTCAATGGTTTTTAGTACACACATAGGCATGTGATTCACCAGTCAATTTTAGAAAGTTTTTGTCATTTCAAAAAAAAATACCAAAACTCCCAACCCTTTAGCAATCACCTTCCTATCCTCACATTCTCTTCCATCAGCCCTAAACAACTGCTAACCTACTTTCTGCCTCTATAGACTGGTCTATTCTAATCATTTAATGTAAATGAAATTGTATAATATGTGGTCTCCTGTGACTGGCTGGAAGTATTATTTTTCTATTCTCCAGGTGGACTCTGAAGAACAGATAGCAAACGTACCTTAGAAAAATGCATGTTTATGAATTATTTGACTATTCCAATGTGCATAAGAGTGTTTCCTATGTTTTCTTGTAGGATTCTTATAGTTTGAGGTTTTACGTGTAGGTCTTTGATGCATTTAGAGTTGATTTTTGTATATGGCGACAGGTAGGGATACTGTTTTATTCTTCCGCATGTGATCAGCCAGTTTTTCCAGTACTGTTTGCTAAATATGATCTCCTTTCCCCAGTGGTTGTTATTGGTGGCTTTGTTGATGATGAATTGGTTGAGAGATTGAATTCTTGTTTTCATAATTTCTGTTCTGTTCCGTCGTCTATGTGCCTGTTCTTATACCAGTACTAGGCTGTTTTGGTTACTGTAGCCTTACAGTTAGGTTTAAAGTCTGGAAGTATGATACCTCCGGCTTTTTTTTTTTTTTTCTGTTCTGAGGATTGTTTTGGTTATTCATGCTCTTTTTTGGTTTCCTATGAACTTCTATATTGTTGTTTCCAGGTCTGAGAAAAATGATGTTGGTAATTTGATGGGTATTGCATTGAATCTGTAGATTGCCTTGGATAGGATGGATATCTTGACAATATTGATTCTTCCAATACATGAGCATGGAGTGTTTTTCCATTTGTTTGTGTCATCCTTGATTTCTTTGAGCAGTGTTTTGTTGTTCTCATTGTAAAGGTCTTTCACTTCACTGGTTAAATGGATGATGTATTTCTTTTATGCTTTTTGGTGGCTATTGTGAATGGGATTGTGCTTTTTCTTTGGCATTTTGTCTGCTTGTTGCTGATGTATAGAAATGGAACTGTCTTTTGCACATTGATTTTGTACTCTGAGACTTTCCTTACCAAAGTCGATTATCAGTGGTAGGAGGCTTTTGACAGACTCCCTAGGGTTTTCTAGATACAGAATCATGTCGTCTGCAAACAGGCAAAGGTTATGAGTAGATACTTTTCAAAAGAAGATATACAAGCAACCAACAGACACATGAAAAAATTCTCAGCCTCACTAATTATCAGAGAAATGCACATCAAAACCACATGACATACCTCCTAACTCTAGTAAGGATGGCCATTATGAATAAATCAAGAAACAACAGATGCTGGTGAGGGTGCGGAGTAAAGGGAAAGCTTCTATACTGTTGGTGGGAGTGCAGGCTAGTGCAACCTCTATGGAAGGCAGTGTGGCGATTCCTAAAAGATCTAAAAATTGACCTTCCATATGATCCAGCAACATCTTGTCTGAAAATATACCCAGAGGAACATAAATTGTTCTACCAAAAAGAGAGCTGCACATGCATGTTTATTGCAGTGTTATTCACAATAGCAAAAACATAGAACCAATCCTACTGCCCATCGAAAGTGGATTGGATAAAAAAATGTGGTACACATACATGATGGAGTATTATGCAACCATAAAGAGGAACAAAACCATGGATTTCACAGCAAATTGAATGGAGTTAGAGACCACCATACCTAGTGATCTATCAGGGAAACAAAGAACTGAATACCACATGGTTTCACTCATAAGTGGGACCTGAACATTAATCACGTTAGCACAAGGAAGGGATTGGCAGTCACTGGACAATGTCAGTGGGGAGCACATAAAAACACAAAGCGTACCTGGTCCTAAACCAGGGGAAGTGAGGACCAGTTCGAGGCCCAGACTTCACCAGAACACAGCCTACTTGTGTAGCTAATTCTGACTTCCCCATATCTCTATAATAAATTAAAATAAAATAAACACACATTTATAGATGCAGATATTAACATTATTCATTTTGAATTAAAATCTTCATCCCCCACTCCCAAGGGGTCCTGCATGCCATCCATATACAAATATTCCACTGCACACATTTTGTATGTAGGAAAGAATAAATACAGAGTAGTGGTTAGGAGTATGGATCAGAGAGCTAGATCTGCTGATTCCAATGTTAATGCTGCCACTTAACAGCTGTGTAACCCAGGACAAATTAATCAGCCTCTCTAGTTCTTAATTTTCTCTTCTGTAACATGGGGAAAATAATGCTTCCTACCTCATACGGGTGTTATAAGGATGAAATGAGCAAATATATGCAAAGCCCTTAAAACAGTCCCTAGTACCTATTTAAAAATGCTTGTCTGGCTAGGCTCGGTGACTCAGCCTGTAATCCCAGCATTTTGGGAGGCCGAGGCAAGTGGATTGCTTGAACCCACGGGTTCAAGACCAGCCCAGGCAACTTGGCGAGACCTCACTCGCCTCTACAATAAATCAAAAATTAACCGGGCATGGTAGTATGCTCCTGTAGTTCTGGCTACTTGGAAGGCTGAGGCAGAAGGATTGCTGGAGCCAAGCAGGTTGACGCTGGGGTGGCCGTGAGCGTGCCACTGCACTCCAGCCTGGGCGACAGAGTGAGACTCCAACTCAAAAAAAAACTTGATTTATTTACTGTCATCATCAACTATGAGAGCCATTCAATACAATAGTGCCACAAAATGTTTAGACAGTCTCCTCCTGATCTCTGATCCTTTATGGTCTTAGACCATTTCAACTAGAAGTGCCTTCCTAAATTCCTGGTGTATTCCTGTCATCCTTGGAAGAAGGAAGTTTAGCCTGGAAAGATCTAGCCATGTGTCCTTATCCATTTATTTATTTATTTATTTTTACTTTATTTTATTTGAGTTGGAGTCTCACTCTGTCGCCCAGATTGGAGTGCAGTGGCCGCTCCCAGCCACCGCAGCCTCGACCTGCTGGGCTCCGGCAATCCTTCCGCTCAGCCTTCCAAGTAGCCGGAATTACAAGCATGCGCTACCACGCCCGGCTGATTTTTTGATTTATTGTAGAGATGAGGTCTCGCTGCCCAGGTGGGTCTCGAACCCGCGGGCTCAGGCAAACCACTCACCTTAGCCTCCCAAAGGCGTGGGATTACAAGCTGAGCCACCAAGCCCGGCTCCTTATCCATGTTTATTTTAGTTTCTTTTCAAGACAAGGTCTCACTCTGTCACCCAGGCTGGAGTGCAGTGGTACCATCATAGCTCACTACCACCTCAAACTCCTGGGCTCATGTAATAATAGTCCCACCTCAGTCTCCTGAGTAACTGGGACTGCAGGCATGTGCCACCATGCCTGAATAATTTTAAAACTTTTTTTTTTTTTTAGAGATGCAGTCTCCCTATATTACCCAAGCTGGTCTCAAACTCTTGGCCTCAAATGATTCTCCCAATTTGGCCTCCCAAAGTGCTGGAAATATGGGCATGGGTTACTGCACCCAGCCCTGAGTCCTGAATCTTCAGAGTGGAAATTTTTTTACTACCTCATATCCTCTGAGGATGAAAAGTTGCAAACCTCAGGAAAATTAACAAGGAAAGCAGAAGACAGCTGGAAAGTTCCTATAGCTTCCTAGCAAGCGGGGGAAATTGTATACCTCTTTGCCTGCTGCCAGACCTCTAGGGGCAATGTTTTATTATATTACCACTAGGCAAAACTAGAAAATGAAAAATTAATTTTCCTTTTATTTCTAACCATTTTTAGCAATTCACGTTGTAAAGTTCTTGTTTCTATGTCTCCAAATAGTAGTATTAACAGCATGGCGGCTTTGTGGAACAAATTATTCTTCAGTGACCCCTTTTGAAGGCAAACTTCATTGTAAAAGGAGGAGAAATTTAATTAAATGGGTAATATTTTCAAATCTAATATCCTGTTATGCAGCAATTTGACAGCATGCTTTTGCAATATTTATTCCCTCCTTCATTCTATTTGCAAAGTTTTATAGTATTACATAGCATTGCAAGTGTAATGGATGTGATAAACCACCCTGATCCATTCCAGGAATAAGAGACCTTGCCCTGGCTCCTGGGAGTGCTGCCAACAGACAGATCTCATCTGCCAGCCCCCTTTGGGGGTCGCCAGAGCTTCAGGGCACCACCTTCCTCCCCTAAGGTCCCACACTCCCCCTCAACTAGTTGAAGGACTAGTTGATGTAGGCCCAGCCCCCTCCCTAGCCTCCCACAACTTTAAAGGGCCATCTGGCAGGGTTGTTTGAGGCACCTAGTGGGTCTGCATCCAACTCAGGTCTCCCTTGGCCCCTTCCTCCCTGTGCTTTCATGGGCATTGATGCCAGGAACTCTCCTGAAAAGGTGATATGATCTCAGTCCCTTTTGGTCCACAGAGACGAGAAGTAGGACATTTTGTCATGTTGAAGAATAAGGCCATAAGGTATTTTGCTCTCTGGAGGGAACAGAAACCTAAAGGACGAGAAATACATCCTGAGGGCCTGGCTCTAGGGATATGTGTGACTCAAATTCCTGCTTGGTAGCAGCATAAATTAAAAATATTGACCAGACCTTTTCTCTATAAAAAATTTAAAAAATTAGCTGGACATGGTGGTGCATGCTTATAGTTTCAGCTACTCAGGAGGCTGAGGCTGAAGGATTGCCTGAGACTTGGAGGTCAAGGATGCGGTGAGCCAGGATCATGCCACTGCACCTCAGCCTAGTCAACAGGGTGAGATTCTGACTCTAAATAAATAAATAAATAAATAAATAAATAAATTACAGGCCTGTCATTCCAGCACTTTGGGAGGCTAAGGTGGGAGGATGGCTTGCGTCCAGGAATACAAGATCAGCCTGGGCAACATAGTGTGTGACCTAGTCTCTACCAAAAAAAAAAAAAAAATTAGCTGAGTGTAGTGGTTCACACCTGTATATCTGGGCTATTCAGGAGGCTGAGGCAGAAGGAGCCCCTGAGCTCGGGAAGTTGAGGCTGCAGTGAGCCACGATTGTGCCAGCACACTCCAGCCTGGGTGACAGGGTGAGACTTTGACTCAAAAACAAATTTTTAAAAATATCTTCATATGCTATTTATTCTCTTTCTTCTTTCTTTGTCCCTCCATCCTTCCACCTCCAGTTTTTCCTCACCTGCTGTCCACATGCAAGCCCAGCATGACCTGAGACACACTCAAGGCCCCTGCAGCCTACACATGCTCTCCATGGGCTAGAATGGCTTCCTCTCCATCATACATAGCATTTTACCACTTGAAGTCATTCTTCTGGATAATTCAACAGTCAGAAACATGAAACTCCTATTTGGATCCAGTTGGGTCACTTTGGGGAAAAGGCTCTGAGAGCTTTTGCCTATTTACAAGGATTCCTTTTCTTCTGGTTTACTCAGGAAAACATCACTATGGAATGAAACAAACTTGGCTGAGAGGAGACGGCAAATAGGACAGGTAAGTTTGGGTGGGATTGGGAACACTGGTCATCAGACAGAAGGTCCAGGTTTTTTTAGGGTAGCTTCTCTTCCAGGAGTGTGTGATGGTATAGCAATAGACTTGAAGTGGAAGGTAGTGCCCAAATTGCGGGTACCTTAGAAAAAAAACAAAACAAAACTGCCTCCTCCTCGATTTTATCCACTGAGTTACCCAAAAACTCTCAGGTGTCAGATCAAATGGATGCTCATGACATATTGTCTGATTCAACCTTTGGGTGACTTTTGTATGTGCTATGGACGATCTTCTCCTCTTAGAGCACCCTCCTCCCTCAGCCTCTGGCACCCACGAGTCTACAAACTTCCTTCTGCCCCTGCAGATCCTGTTTGGGCTCCATTGACTTCTCCTCCCCTGGACTTCATTCTGTCGTGTTCTCATTTTTCATACTTCCTAATGAGAAGTGATGAGTGTCTGAATGCTTGCAGGTTAGTGGCAATGAAAAGGAGGTGATAAATTGTGAAGTTAAGTAGAAGGGGGTTTCAAGTCATTCTGGTCAAATATGGGGGGAACAGAAGCCCCTGAGCTCCCTTTCTCCCCAGCCAGTTCACCCCTTGGTCAGAGTGAGAAGCCCCAGGCTGAGTACAGTGGCTCACGCCTGTAATCACAGCACTTTGGGAAGCTGAGACAAGAGGATCGCTTGAGCCCAGGAGTTCGAGACAAGCCTAGGCAGCACAGTGAGACCTTTTCTCTACAAAATAAAAAAATTAGCTGGTCATGGTGGTGCACGCTTGTCTCAGGAGGCTGAGGCTGAAGGATTGCCTGAACCTAGGAGGTCAAGGATGTGGTGAGCCAGGGTCGTGCCTGGGTCACAGAGTGAGATTCTGACTCAAAATAAATAAATAAATAAAAACAAAAAATAAATACAAAATAAAAGAATGAGAAGCCACCCTGGCCTCCCACAGTGCTTTCCAAATACCTCTGCCTGTCTTTGCCCTTTTCCTCTGATCACATGACTATGATTATGTGCAGAACTTTGGTTACAATATGAGGCCAACAGTTCAAGCTTCTTGGTAAATCCTTCTCTGCTTGTACACCCTCACTGCCTTAGGGTAACTTTCATCTTTTCAGATGAATAGGATAAATAGGCCCAGAAACAGGGCCTATATTTACATATAATATAACCTATATATAATGTTGGGATATGACCTATGGATGCAGGACATTGCACAGGACAAAGACATGGGCTGAATGTCAAAAGATGGAAAAGCTCCCAAGAAGACACGAGACCATCTCTCTGCACCAGTGTGTCTAGAGAAGGGATGAAAGTCCTCAGAGGAAGTCTGTCCCTCTTTGGTAATAATCTCCCTAAGGGCTGAGAAGGAAAGGAATGAAACTGGAAAGGAATAGAGAAATGTTGCAGTGGTTAACAGTTTGTAACTTATTTATGCAGAACCCCTGGGTTTAAGTGGAGCTGATACAAAATATTGAGACCCATAAACTGGAGATACCCATGGGAGGAGAAAGCTTCCCTAGTGTTGACAATGGGCTGCGGATAAGTTCATTGTGTGTAAGTTCATTGTGTGGGGAGTCTAAGAGTTGGGCTGCTTATAGTATTCTTACTGGTGTACCAAAACAGAGTCATGTGAGCCCACTGATCAGAAGATAAGGAAAGGAGAAAGCTCGGCTGGCTTGTGTACCCTAACCTGGAGTGCGTGGCATAAAACACTAGGTACTTGGGGAGGTCCAGGGAATCCTAAGAAAGATGTCAAAGACTTTTCCAATGGAAGAGAAGCAACTGGCATGAAGAATCTAGTAAGGCCATAACTTACACATGTGCATTTTATGCACTGCATGAAAATACCCAGACAAGGGGCCCAACCTCCTCCCTATCAAGCTGTGTGCCCTGCTGGGGTCTTCACTCAGTCAGAGAAAGTGATGATCCACCCAGGGGAGAAGGCTTTCCAAAAGATAGTGGTCCAGGGATCTAATCATCTCTCTTCGAGGCCCAGTCTTGCTTCTTGCACTGTGAACCCTATATAACTAAGGCCAATCTTTAGATCTTTGAATTTGCTTAGATAGACAGAATATCATATTTTTTATATTATTATTATTTTATATTTTACATTTAAAAAATTTTATATTTTTCTTTTCTTTTACTTTTTTCTTTCCTTTTTATTCTTCTTAAATTCAACAACATATTTTAATATTAGGGATCAGCTGCACAGTAGCACATTTTTTTTGTTGTTGTTTTTTGTTTTGTTTTTTACATTTTCTTTAAATAGTGAAATTTATTTTTATGGTAAGATACTGTTTTGTCAAAAAGAATGTACTCAATAATTAATTTTTAAAAATCTGTATTTGGAAGAGAAAATAAGTTCTTTGGCTTTTGTTGCATTTAATTTTATGTTTATATTCTAGGGAGATATCCTCACACTAACTCTCAAAAGTTGGTAACATGACAGTAATGTAATTTCTAAAGGTTCATTAAGCCAGACCAGTCCTCATCTGTTAAATGTTACTTTAGGGTGTTGAAATTCCTCTGGTTACTGCCCTACGACTGTTCGCCAAGGGAAATTATTTGCAAAATGCATCCCAAGAAGCTGAATTCATTTACTCATGGACTAGAATTATTGAAAATGGAACACTGGAATGCTGAAAAACCACATTCCAGAAAGGTCATATAAATCCGTGGTTACACTGGGTGCTCTGGGGCTAAAAACTGAGTAGCTGTGTGACTATACTCACTGATTAGCCTTGGGCAAGCTACCTGGCCTTCCTGTGTCTTATTGTCTTACTTACTTATTGTCTTAGTTTCTCATTTGTGAAGCAGAACCAACCTTATGTGATTACTACGGAAATAAGCTGAGAAAATAAATGTCAAGCGTTTAAGCTTGCACCTGACTCATGGTAAACATAGTAATAAAACGACATCAATAGTATCATTAGTGGTACAACTGATTGAGCTGACCTGACACGTAATTGGCCCAGCCTAGAATTGCTGTATTCTGTTCTGGTGCTGCTCTAATGCTGAAACTGTTGCCCTTTCATGGTCATAGTAATGGTCAGTCTTGTACAGGTGGAGGGGTAGAGCCATAGGAAATCCTAGAAGGGACTCTGACCTATTCCAGTTCTGATGCCCCCAGGATTCGCTGAAGCTGCACCCCCAAGAGTGACCTGTTGTTTGGTGTGGCTGCTCAGGTCCATCAGCGTCAGGGTGGAAGAACTGGTCACCCCTCCCACACTTGTGCAAATGTCTTAAGGGGATTCCAGCAGCCACATAGAGCCATTCCCCACTCCATTCCCCACCAGTCACAGACACCAGATTACCTTTCCTTGTAAACTTAACATTTGAAAACATTTCCAACTGCTGTTCAACCTTTCATTCATTCAACATTTCTTTCAACATTTTTCTTTTCTTTCACTTTTAAAAAATTCTTCCCAAATCCAACAACATATTTTAATATCAGAAAATTGAAACTATTGGGGGGGGTGGAATTGGCAGTTGAGGGAAACTGCTAGGGGAGGGAGGGGCACACCTCATCAACAAGGGTACCTGCATAGTCAACATTTGCATACCTAGCCCTGAATTGTACCCACATCTTTATAATAAAAAAAAGAAAAGAAAATCAGCAGCACAAATTTAAGGATATTAGAAGAATTTTATTTTATCTTTTAATTTTTGCTGAACAAAAATGATAGTCCTTAATACTAAGCCATCAGTGCCATTGTCAACAGCTACAGAAATTCTACTGAGCATATGAAAGACTTAGAGAAAGCTTTGCACAGAGATGGGACATGCCTACATTTAAATACATTTTTTACCCTAATATTGGAATTGTTTCCTGTAGTACAGTGTAAGGGCGGGCAAGCCTTTGTGAATACTAGATTTTTCTCATTAGTAATGAGTTCATTCCTTGAGTGACACTTTGTGTCAGGAGTTTACCAATCAATCAGACATCTTATTACACTCATTATCAGATGAGGAAAAAAGTTGTCATATAGCTGACTTATGATGGGGTGAGGTTTTTTTTTTTAAAGATTAATAACTACTATGTACCAAATGCAATGGGGAGTACATTTTATACTTTTTCACAAAGCAAACTTATAAGATTGATACTATTACTATTATCCTTTTGCAGATAAGGAAAGAGAGTCAATGAGAGATCAAGTTGGGAATAAAAACTTGTTATGATAAACTAATTATGTTTAATCTAAGATTAAACATTAATTATTGAAAGAAGCCAGGGTTTTAGGAAGCAGTAGGGAAGGATAACTGATGATAGAGAAGAGTAGAAAGAATTAATACATCTAAGTTTATCTATTGTGAGCCACATTGAAGAATCTCTGACAACCTGAAACAGAAGCAATTTTCTAACTAACCACAGATGAGAGTCAGCTCAGTCTGGGAGTAGCCAGTGAAATTGACTGTATTGACTGTTTCTGATTTCCACCAGAACAGAACAAATGCACTGGACTTGGGTCACAATGAGAGATACTTCAGTACACCAATAGCAATATTTTCTGATGTAAAGTTTGCTTTGGAATTGAAAAGCTAGCAAGGAGATTACAATATCTATATCTAGAAACTTTAAAATATAGCATTAAATCAGTCTAGCATGACTTGTATTCTACCCTGCCATAACCCAGAGAGATGGAGTCCAACCATTCAAGATCCCATCCAACCTCTTTATTCTATTAAAAAGTCTCTAATTCCCAATCAACTTGGAGAATGATTGTATCTAGACTTTCCTTCAATGTGTGCATAGGAACATTTTTTCTTTCTAGGCATTCTCATCTTCCCCCTTCAAGATCCAGAAAAAAAGAAAAAGAAAAAAAGTTTGAATTTGGAAACAAAGAAAATAGCAAAGTCTATGTAATTTGGTTCTACTTCCTATTGCTTTCCCATAATGCCTCAGCAAAAAGCCTCCCTCCAGTAAAAAGGTTTCAAATCTCCTCACCCTGTAGAACATCAAGATCCATATCTAGGTGTGATGCCTCTGCTCACATTGTTGTCCCTCACTTGAAATGCTCTTTTTCTTAGGAAACCCAACCACCTTGTTATATTCCACGCAGTGCTAAGTCATTAAGCCTCTAATGATCATCCTCTTCTCAGAATTCCTATGATACCTAAAATTTATGTCACCATTTAGCACTGAATTACATCATTTGTGATTCTTTGGTATTACACAGTATCCACTTTCTGACTAGATTGTGATTTTTAAAAGAAATCTTTTCTGAATCACCCAAATTGCTGGGTGTACAGTTAGAATGTAAAGAATAGTTTGCTTTTAGTCACAGATAGTTTTGGGGATTTATTTTCAGCCTTGAGGTTTCATGAGTTAAAATCTTCAAAAAGAATACAAAATTATAGTCCTCATATAATATATTAGGAATTGGTAAAAAATGCAAATGATGTTGGGCACAATATTAACTCACTTCAGAGGGAGCACTATCTAGTGCTTTTTACTCATGGGATCTGGAGCAGAGATGCCCTTAGCATTTTAATGTAGGTGACCAGGAAAGATTCAGTAAATGTGGCTGCTCCTGTCCTCTGAAGTACCAGTTCTCCGGTACCTTATTTCAAGGTAAGCATCCATTCTGCCTGACATGGTTTAGTGTAGAAAGCATGCCATCTATTGAAAAAGAAGGAGCCGGGCTCAGTGGTTCAGCCTGTAATCCCGCGCTTCGGGATGCTGAGGTGAGTGAATTGCCTGAGTCCACGGGTTCAAGACCCGCCTGGGAAAATTGGCGAGACTTCATCTCTACAAAAAAAAAAAAAAAATTAGCTGGGTGTGGTAGTGCTCACCTGTAGTTCCAGCTACTTGGAAGGCTGAGGCGGAAGGATCACCGGAGCACAGCAGGTCAATGCCTCTGCACTCCAGTCTGGGTGACAGAGTGAGTCCAACTCAAAAAAAAAAAAAAAAAGGAAGAGAAGGAAAGCTGATATAGGTAAATATCTATCCAAGGAACTACATATATATATATATATATATATATATATACATATATATATGTATATATATATATATATATTTTTTTTCCTCACATAACCTTCACAACAATCTTGCACTGTAGAATCCTGAATTTCACGAAGATTAGATAATGTGCACAGATCAAAGAAAAAAATAACAAGGATTTGAACTTCTTCACTTAACTCTATGATAAAGGTTAAGTCAACTGAAAAACAAGAGCAAAATGGAATATACACATGCTGCCAAAGAAATGTGCACATGCTTCTAAAATCAAAGCATCGTTTTGTATCCTTCCAGAAGATGAGTACATTAGGTAACCATTCAGCACAACCATAGTAAACACAGTATAAAATTGAATTTGCTCAAGGAATTTATACTAAGCTAGACTGAACTCAAAAACATATTAAAGAAATAACTTTTCTCCATTTGAAAAACTAGGGGAGTTAGGATGAGTCATGAGTTGTTTCTAATTTGTTGGGAAATTGAAGAAGGGGTATACACTGGCTGTGAGCAAAAGAAGAGAAATAGATTTTATCAAAGAAAAGACCTGAGGTATAGTCTCAGAATGACTAGGTTAGAGTGTGTTTCAGGGTGAATTGAGGCTTTCACTAAGATTACTAAGAAGACATCAAACTCATTACCTTTTTGCTGTAATTAACTTTATCCCTGAACTTTGCTATTTCTGTTCACACTGTGTCCTGGAAAAAAAAAGATGAACAGAATATGGTCTCTGCTGACAAGTAGGGGAAATCGACATTATACAAATTTGAGCCTTTTTTGGCATATTGTAGTATGTATTATAAAATCAGATATATTCCAGGTAGAGAGATGACACTGGATGGAGTTATCAGTTCTCACTTGAAGAAAGCAGAGATCAGAGAAAGTTTTGCCTGAGAGAAGATGATAATCTAAAAAATCAAATTAAGAAAATAATTCCATTTCTGATAGCATAAAAAGGAATAAAATGAAAACACTTAGGGAAAAGAAAAATGACCAGAGAACTACAAGATTTATACACTGAAAACTACAAAAAATTGTTGAAAGAAATTAAAGATCCAAATAAATGAACAGACATACTGTGTTCACGGATAGGAAGACTTACTATTGTTACTACGGCAATACAACCTAAATTGATCTACAGATTCAATCTAATTCCTATCAAATTTCCAACTGCAAGGAACACAAAAGAGTAAAAACAATCTTGAAAAAAAAGAACACATTTGGGTTAAAGTACTCACACTTTCCAGTTTAAAATGTACTATCAAGAGAGTATGCTACTGTCATACAGACAGAATGTGGGTCAACAAAATAGAATTTAAAGTCCATAAATAAGCCATATACTTATGTATGGATGATTTTGACAAGGGTGACAAGACAATTCAGTGAGAGGAAGAAATAATCTTTTCAGCAAATGGTGTAAAAACAACTGAAGATCTACTTACAAAAGAACACATTTGTACTTCTTGTTCACACCATATATAAAAATTAATTTAAAATTGATCAAAGGCCTAACTTAAGAGCAAAAACTATAAAACTCTTAGTTAGTAAAAATATAGGTGAAAATCTTCAAGAATTGGGTTTGGAATGTTTTGTTAGATATGGTATCAAATATCAATAGACTATATATGTATATGTATACACACATATTTATCTTTATTTTATTTCTAGATTTATATGTAGAAATTAGGCTTCATCAAAATTAAAAGCTTTTGTGTATCAAAGATACTGTCAAGAAAGTGAAAAGGCAACCTACAGTATGAGAGAAAATATTTGCAAATTATACATCTGATAAGGATCTGGAATCCAGAATATATAAATAACTCTTCTAAGTCAGCAACAAAAAGATAAACAACCCAATTAAAAATGGGAAAAGGACTTGCATAGTCATTTCTACAAAGAAGATATACAAATGACCAAAAAGTACATGAAAAGGTGATCAACATCATTAATCATTAGGAACATGCAAATCAAAGCTATGACGAGATATCAGTTCCTACCCACTAGGATGGCTATTACAATAATTTTAAAAAGGACAATAACAAGTATTGATGAGGATATAGAGAAATCAGAATCCTCATACATTGCTGGTGTAAATGTAAAATGATACAATCCCTGTGAAAATAGCTTGGAAGTTCCTCAAAAAGTCAAACATAGAATTACTATGTGGCCCAGCAATTCCACTCCTAAATATATTACTGAGAGAACTGAAAACAGGTGTGCACAGAAAAACTTGTCCTCAAATGTTCAAGACAGTATTATTTATAATAGCCAAAAGTGGAAATAACCAAGACGTCTATTCAGCTAATGAATAAATGAAATGAAATCTGTCTACACAATAGAATATCATTTAGCCATAAAAAGGAATGAAGTACTGACACATGATACAACATGAATGAATCTTGAAAATATTATACTGGTCAGGCACGGTGGCTCAGCCTGTAATCCCAGCACTTTGGGAGGCTGAGGTGAGAGGATTGCCTGAACCTGGGGGTTCAAGAACAATCACAAAAACTAGCCGGGCATGGTGGCATGCATCTTTAGTTCCAGCTACTTGGAAAGCTGAGGCAGAAGGTTCATCTAAGCCCAGCAGGTCAAGGCAGTGGTGGTGTGAATGTGCCACTGCACTCCAGCCTGGTTGGCAAGAGTGAGACTCCAACTAAAAAAAAAAAAAAAAAAAAAAATCACTTTGCAACATGGAAAATAAATTGGAAAAAATCAAGAATAGATGTGGAATAAAAATAATAATACAAAAGAGAAAATATTATACTAATGAAAGATGCCAGATACAAAAGGACACATATTGTGTGATTCTATTTATATGAAATGTCCAAAATAGCCAAATCTGTACAGACAGAAAGTAGATTAGTGGTTACCAGGGGATGGGAGTAAAGGAGAATTAGAACTAACTGATAATAGGTACTAGAGTTGTTTCTGGGGTGATGAAATGCTCTGGGACTAGATAGTGGTGATGGTTGCACAACATAGTGAATTTGTTTAAGGCCACTAAAGTACACAATTTGAAATAGTAAATCTTATGTCATATGAAGCATGTTTCCATTTTAAAAATGCTACTAAAAAAGAGAAGATGCTGAAAATGAGTCTTTGAGAATAAACCAGGATGGGTCCTGCGAGTGAACATTGGAGAAATTCTATAAATATAGCCTAAGGATATCAAATGTCCAAAGGCACAGAGCCATGAAGCAAAGAAATATATTCAAGTCAGGACATTGCAAGAGATTATTTTTTAAGACGTTTTATTTTTTTAGATATACAAGAATTGGTTGTAGACCAACACAAAACACCCCCCCCTTTTTGATAAGTCAATATGACACTTCATTCTCTTAATTAGAAGATTTTATTTATTTATTTATTTTTGAGTTGGAGTCTCACTCTGTCACCCAGACTGGAGTACAGTGGCCACTCCCGGCCACCGCAGCCTCGACTTGCTGGGCTCTGGCGATCCTTCCGCCTCAGCCTTCCAAGTAGTTGGAACTACAGGTGCACGCTACCACGCCCAGCTAATTTTTGATTTTTATTGTAGAGATGAGGTCTTTTGTTTTGTTCCCTCCTGAATTTTGGTTCTCAACTTAGGAGTAACTTAGTTGATCTATAAACAAAGGATGATTGGGTATAGTCTCTCTGTCTGGAATGCTCTCCTAAAGTTCATGTTTTTTTAGTTTTTGAACTTAAATGTCCTTTTCTAGAGCCATCTTCCCTGACAACTATGTAGATTTCCACTCATCACCTTTATTTTCCATCACTGCATTTTGTTAGTATCCTGAGTAGGCAAGTATGTCTATTTGCTTGTTTGTTGGATTTTTGTCTCTAACCATTGACTGTAAGCTCTGAGGACATGGAACATGATTGTTTTGTTCAGTAACATATCCCCAGTGCCCAGACAGTACTCCATAAATATTAGTTGAATGAATGCCCAGTTGAGAAGGCAGGAAGCTAGGAGAGACAGATCAAAGCTTCTCAGGTTACAGGCCTAAATGCAGTCAGAAATTGCCTTGTTCTGTAATCCTGTTGCGTCTAGTCCACAATACCCCAGGCTTAGCTGGTTTAGAGCTTGGCAGTGGTTTAAACCTGTGTTTGCAAAATTCATAGTATTTTATAGCAGAAGATATTCATCTCTGCCAAAGTCAATGCCAAATATCTGTTATGATGTGTTGCTTGGCCTAATTAGTCAAGGTTGGGCAGAGAGGAATGGGGAGGGCACTTGTACAAGACAGCAGAGCAGTGGGTTTTAAAGGTAGAAAGTAAACAAATCTGCGCTGCTTGAGTCAAAGGCTCATGGGGGAGTGTTGGAGGATGAGGTTGGAGGGAAAGGTTGAGATGTAAGTTCAAGTTTGAATCAAGTTGGTTGGTCTAGGACAGATAGCTCTCCTGCTTATCACTGTGACCTGAATGAGAGAAGCTAAGGCAAAGTGATAACCCACACTTTTTAGGAAGATGTGACACTTTCTGTTGCAAGTTCAGTTCTCTGAAGAAGTTGCTGAGGCAAAGTTTGTGATACAAGATATTGATAAGGAATTAATATCTGAGAATAGAAGCAGGATTGAGCAATAGAAGAAAATGAACTATGATGGAAGCTTGGCAAAACCAAGGACACTGTGTGTTTTTGGGAGCACTGGAAAGTGTATTAGTCCACTTCCTGCTGCTGTAAGAGAATATCACACACTGGGTCATGTATAAAGAAGAGTTTATTTGAGTCGTGGTTCTGGAGTGTGAGAAGCCCAAGAGCAAGACAGGGGCATCTGGTCAGGGTCATTTCACAGCAGAAGGGCAGAAAAAGGAAGTAAACACTCAAGATAGAGAGGAACACCAGTGGCTGGACTCATTTTATGACAACCTTCTCTACAATAACTAACCCACTTCTGAGATAACAGTATTAATCTATTCATGAGGGTTCTGCTTTCATGACACAGTCACCTCTTATTAGACCCACCCTCCCAACACTGTTGCATCAGGAATTTAGTTTTCATCACATGAACTTTTGGGGAACACATTCAACCCATAGCTTGTACTATCCATCAGAATTGTCATACATCCTGCCGAAATGACTGAACCTTTATCACTCCATCCAAATCCCATACCTCCTCCATTCAGTAGCCACATGCAAGGTTTTTGCTAATTGATTATGTTCTAATTGTGCAGGGAAATATCATCTATATTTGTTTCCTAATTTGAGCTCTGAAGGTTAAACTAATTGGGTAACTTTGAGAAAGCCACATAACTTCTCAGGTATCTGTGACTTAGATTATCACTGAATGTTGTTATCTTCATGGATAAGGAAGTGTGGTAAATATCATTTTAGGGCCCCACAGCTGGCAAATGGCAGAGACAAGCTTGGGACAGATCTGTCTCTCTGGCTCTAACTCCACATACCTTCGACTATATAACTCAGTGTCCTGGATTCCTAAAACAAGCAGGTTGACTAGATAATTTCTAAATTTCCTTTTATTTTTAATGATTCATGTGTTATTAGGGCATATTTCAAGGGTTATTGGTATTATCATCATATAGAAATGGAAACCTTATTTAGTTCATATACCTAATGCTAATGCTGTGTCTTTTTTTTTTTTTTTTTTTTTTTTTGAGTTGGAGTCTTACTCCGTTGCCCAGGCTGAAGTGCAGTGGCACACTCACAGCCACCCCAGCATCAATCTGCTGGACTCGGCGATCTTTCCACCTCAGCCTTTCAAGTAGCTGGAAATACAGGTGTGTGCTACCACGCCTGGCTAATTTTTGATGTATTGTAGAGACGACGTGTCGCCAAGTTGCCAGGGCTGGTTTCGAACCCTTAGGCTCAGGCAATCCACTCGCCTTGGTCTCCCAAAGTGCTGGGATTACAGACTGAGCCACCGACCCTGGCCAATGCTGTGTCTTTATAGAAGGATTGAACTAATTGATTCTTGCCATATTTTTGAGAAAGTCTGTTCCAAGCAGAAATATATTGGCATCACCTTTTGAATAACAAACATTTTAGCCATAGGGAAGTGGATGGCTTGCTAAAGTTATTTATGTATTAACTTTATTTTTCATAGGACATTTAAATACATTGCCAACTTTTCAATTAAATACATTGCCAACTTTTCAATTCACATCATTACAAAAGAGGTCCTTGTGTGGTGAGTGACAGAGTGAAGAAAAGATCCCATTCACTGAAATAGTCACTTTAAAAGGATAATTTAAAAACTAACAATACTAGCCTGGCTGTGGTGGCTCACCCCTGTAATCCCAGCACTTTGGGAGGCCAAGGCAGGAGGATTGCTTGAGGTCAGGAGTTCAAGACCAACCAGTCCTGTTTTATTTACCAGAGGCCAGTTCAGAAATGAGCCAGCCTAAGCCAGTGGAGATCAATGAAATGTGAGATGCTTGCTTTGAGCTTCTGGGAAAGAAACCCTCTGTTTTCCATTGACGATGAACAAGGAAGAAGCCTATAGACTGACTGACACGAGCAACCACCTACCTCTCAACCAGGAGGCAGCCAGATTTAGGATGAAGAGACACAGAGGACAGAAAAGTAGAAAGACAGAAAAGAGATTTGGGCCCCAATCATATCATGGAGCTGCTGAACCAACAATGTCAGATTTTTAAAAAATCTTGTAAGGAATAAATTTCCTTGTTTTTAAGCCACTTTAAATTGGATTTTTCTGTTACTTGTAGCAAAGGTATTCTGATGCACCATGTATCCTTGACCAAGATACTTCACATCTCTTAGCCCACATTTCTTAACAGGTACTTTGTCAACTTTAGAAGCTGGTTTAAAAAAATCTTTGGCCGGGCATAGTAGCTCATACCTGTAATCCCATCACTTTGGAAGGCAGAGAAGAGAGGACTGCCTGAATTCAGGGGTTCAAGACCAACCTGGGCAGCTTGGCAAGACCTTGTCTCTACAATTAAAAAAAATTAGCCAGGCATGGTGGTACATGCCTGTAGTTTCAGCTACTTGGAAGGTGGAAGCAGAAGACTCACCTGAGCCCAGTAGATCTAAGCTGCATTGCCATAATCGAGCTACTGCACTCCAGCCTAGGCAACAGAGTAAGACTCTGACTCAAAAAAAAAAAAAAATTTTACAAAATTTTTACTGTTCTGCAGAAGAAAAAGAAAATCTAAGACATTCTAGTGAGTCTTCCAAAAAGTCAATTTTAGTCTATTTAAAGGACTTTTAATGTAAAATGACTCCCTAGGATCATGTCTCTTCTTTCATGAATGATAGTGATGTTATATAACCTTTTTCTCTTAAATATTATTATTTGGCAAATACAAAGTCAAACACTGTATATTAATATTCTACATTTTTTGGTGTCATTTTGCTAGTCTGTGAAACCCCAAAATTTGGAATCTACCATGTGAAAATCGTTGGAAAGCTACAAAAATGTAAAACACCTGAGTTAAGCAGAGAATAGCCACCTGAGTTAAGCAGAGAATAGCCATTTAAATAACGAGTATAGGCCCACATATGGAGACTGTAACACCATCTTCCTGCAGAATGCCAAACTTTATAGTATCTTATTTGATCCCCACAATAACCCTTCAGGAGAAGTGTTCTTATAATAATCCAATTTGTTAAATTTATTTTTAAATTTATTTATTTATCCCTCTCTCTCTCTCTCTCTGAGTTGAGGTCTCACTCTGTCACCCAGGTTGCAGTGCAGTGGCAGGATCACAGATTACTGCAGCCTCGACCTCCTGGGCTCAAGTGATCCTTCCACCCGAGTCTCCTGAGTAGCTGGGACTACAGGCACACACCACCATGCCTCGCTGATTTTATTTTTTTATTTTTTGTGGAGATGGGGTCTCGCTGTGTTGCCTAGGCTGGTCTCAAGCAATCCTTCCACCTTGGTCTTCCAAAGTGCTGGGATTATGGGCATGAACCTCTCTCTTTCTTTTTAACTTAAATCTTAATTTACTTATTTTCATTTTAGAAGGTACAAGTGCATATTTGTGACATAATCATATTGTGGACTAGTGGGGATTTGGCTTCTGGTGTCCCCATTCCCCGAAGAGTGAACATTGTACCTTTTAGGTAGTTTTTAGAACTATGCCAGCCTCCCTGCCTCCCTCTTTTGGTGCCTCTTTTGGTCTTTTGTATACCCACTGTTTAGCTTCCACATGTAAGTGAGAACATGTGGTGTTTGGTTTTCTGTTTCTGGGTTGGTTCACTTAAGCTAATGGCCTTCAGCTCCGTTCATGTTGCTGCAAAGGACATGATTCTGTTCTTTTTTATGCTTGTGTGGTATCCCATGGTGTATATATGCACCACATTCTTTATCTAATCAACCATTGATGGCTAGCCCCATTTTAAAAATGAGAAAAATCAACCTTAGAATGGTTAAGTAACTAGTCTAAAATCCCACAACTGCATTGTGGTGGATCCAGAGTTCAGATGGATTCCCCTGGACTCCATTTTCCTTATTCTGTGATCCTGGCTCCTGGAACACAGTCTCAATGGTTGAACATGCATTTTTAACCTTGGGACATGGCTGTTCCCATAGAGTCTTTGTTTCCCTGGAGCGGACCTTAGAATGAGATCTGTATACCTATTTGTATCTCCACAACACAGTAATCATGGTAGAAGTATTAGAAAGCAATGTAAAATTGCCTGAAAATTTGTAGTAGAGATAAAGGAGAGGGTTTATAGCATACACCTGCCATCAAACCTTGCCAGACATGTATTTATTTAACAGACGTTGTTGGAGTTTCTGTTCCCAGGCCCCAGGAATGGATGGACAGGGCTACTGATCACAGGAAGCTTACATTTCAGTTTTAATTCTAGTGGAGATTGACAAAAATCCAGATAACATTGAAGAAAAAAATGTCATGAAGAAGATTAAATGGTAATATGAAGGGAATGGCTGGCAGGAAAGAGCTTTGTAGAGAGTGGTCGGGGAGACCCGATATGAGATCTGGGGTAGCAATATGAGATCTGGACTCTAACCTTGACAATGAGCAGCATTGGGAGGATGGGAGGGAACAGCATGCTAAGGCTGTGAGTGTGGTGCATGTTGATGCATTTCAGGAATGCACAGAAGGCCCCAGAGAGGCAAAGAAGTCCCCACTGAGGAAGGTGAGAATAAGAAGAAAGGAGGCCGGCACGTGAGGCAGCATCCAGACCAGAAGGCCTGTGGAAGTCATGGTGCATTCAGATGATATCCTAAGTAATGGGAAACCGTAGGCTAGCGTGAACCTTACCTAGCCCAATGCTTTGTTTGATTCACCGCCCTAGAGTGTGAGGGAAGTGGCAAAGAAATCCAGTAGAGTAGAAAATGATGGCAGCTTGGTCTTTGGTGGGGGCTATGGATGAAGGGACAGCCTGATCTGTCTTGTCCTGTCCCCTCTTACTTGAGTGAACTCAGGTCTCCATCTAGCTCACTTCCCCATTGTGTCAGTCCTTATCTGAGAAGCAGATGCCAGGATGGGGTTAGATATGTCAGAGATTTATTGGGAGGAAGTGACTGTGGGGGACAAAGGGGAGGAGGCAGGAGGAGGCCGGGAAGGCCTCTAGACTACAATGCAGGCCTGACCCCTGAGGGGCACAGGAGGTCTAGGCAGGGGTCTCAGACTGCAGGCATTTCAGGACATCTCAGCGGGCTGGTGGGGGTTGCAGGAGGAGTGGTCACCCATTGGAAGTGTCCTGTGTGGGGCAGGCATGGACCTGCACTGCCACTTCTGACACACTCAGCCATGACTGGCAGCAGACAGGAAAAGTGGGGCCACCATCACAAACACTGCTGTGCATCCACAGAAGCTGCAGATGGGGACAGCCTGTCAGTCATCTGTGCATCTGTGACTGTCAGGTCTCCATGCCACACCCAGTCCTCCTGGCCCTAGGCCCCAGCCCCCATAAGCTGAGGACACCCAGGCTCCGGCAGGCATATCACATCATTCAATCTGGGGCTTATTAAAAAGTCAAATCTCCTTCTCTTTCTCTGCTTCATCTAGTCCACCCCTTGAGATGATGGTGGAATGCTTCTCCAACTCATCTTTGAACTTCACAATGTGAAAGGCGATAGCATTAATTTGAAATGAAGTGCAATATTACTCAGTGCTTCCAAAAGAGACTAAAACAAAATAAATAAAAACAAAATGTAATTTTGGATTATGTCACTTTTATTTCTAGAAATTTTTGTATACAATAACAACCTTTGCTTAGGAATGTTGTTACTTTTCACACTTCTTTCAAATTGGTTTTCCTTTCCTTTAATTAACTTAAATTATTTCACTGCTGAGAAATTGAAAGCACAGAGAGGATAGAGAAACTGCCCAAGACTGGTGGCAAATTGGGATCAGAATTCTGCCTCCTTGCTTTCTAGACAAGTTTGTTGCTAGTTTCAAGTGTTTATCAGGAAAACATTACAAGGAAATATTAGACAAAATTTTCGTTTATTTCGGTTCAGTAAAAATAAAAGGGAAATTAATATTCTGCTTTCTAAGTGAGTGTATGTGTGTGCATGTGAGGGTACATGTGTGTGTATGTGTGTGTGTGTGTGTGTGTGTGTGTGTGTGTGTGTGTGTGTGTGTGTGTGAGACAGAGAGAGAGAGAGAGAGAGAGAGAGAGAGAGAGAGAGAGAGAGAGGGAGAGAGAGAAAGTAAGAGAGGGGGAGAGAGAAAAGTACAGAGGAAGGGAAAGAGAGACTAAAACTGAACTAGAAACACTGTTGTTGTCACACCCTGTACTGAAAGTCCTAAAAAGACTTCTGCTTTGTGACTCTTTAAGAGAGATTTGTCATGAACAGCACATGGCATTTTCAGTGTACTGCTATTCTTCATTGCTGCTCACAGAATTATAGATATTAATGTAAGCCCAAATTGTACCTCACTTATAGAAATATTTACATCAAAATGAAGCAGGGAATTGGTCTTTCTAACTTAGAAGGATCAAGTGTCTCTACAAATTGCCCACAATAAATAGCAAAAGATACCAAGGACATTTTCCCAAATCCATGTGTTGTCATGGAAATAGATAACCAAAATGATGCCATGATTTTTTATCTCTAGAAACAGTTCTTTCACAAAGGAAACAAACACAAAGCCACACAAAGGGAATGAGAATATCTGCTTATTAAACGATGTTGGTTCATAGCTATACCCCATGGGAAACCCTTTGGCTTTGTTATTTTATTGAGACCAGTTTATCTTTCCAGCAAATGAAAAAATGGAAAAGAAGTATCAAAGCTCTATATTATTAATGACTGTATTAATAAACAAGAGATGGGTGCAATCTAAGAGACTGCATGACATGTGCCTCCAGTCACTCATTCTTTGCTTTGATAATTCTCATGCCCATTAAAAATATTACTTTTGGAGGGCTAAGAGCAGTGGCTTATCCTTGCAATCCCAGTGTTTTGGGGGGCTGAGGTGAGGGGATTGGTTGAGACCAGAAGTTTGAGCTCAACCTGGGCAACATAGTGAGCTCCTGTCTCTACAAAATAAACATTTAAAAAAATTATCTGGGCATGGATGTGCACGCCTGTAGTCCTAGCTACTTGTGAGGCTGAGGTGGGAGGATTTCTTGAGCCCAGGAGTTCAAGACTATAGTGAGCTATAATTATGCCCCTGCATTCCAGCTTGGATGACAGAGTGAAACCTCATCTCTAAAAAAATAATTACTTTTTTGGGGTGGACATTATGTTAGCAATACATCTATTTTAGTATATTTAGAAGGACCCCAAAAGAAAAAAAAATTCTTGGATTTTTACCATTCAGTGGTGACCACTGTTATAATTCTGCTATTATTTTTTCCAGATCACTACGTGCATATATTATAAAATAAACTAGGTATGTGTTAGTTTGTGTGTGTGTGCATACACACTTACAAGATTGGAATCACACTATACTATTGTCCTAGATTCTTCTAAACTTGTTCAATGTCATATGCTTTGTCAGTGGTTTGAAGTACCCTACTGTTTGACTAAGAGTAAGGATTGTTACTCTTTCCCAGAGAAAGGTGTGCATAGACAAAAAAAAAAAAAAAAAAAAAAAAAAAACCAGCAAAAAACAAAACAAAGCAAAAAACCCACAGCACAGTGTAGGTATCAGAACACTGTTTCCTTGAATTAGTTGTGGTTATTTCCTCATTATACCTAAAAACATTTGTATAGAGCCCTAGTATAGCATATGGATAAAAGATGGGTCCAATGATAATCTAGAAAAATATACAGAAAGCTTTGAGTGCTGCTTAGATCTGGTCAAAATAACATGGCTTAGATTTCGATTAAAAATTAACAAAAAAGAAACGCCCCAAAACAAACAAACAAAAAAGTTCTGTAATCTAGAAAAAAGTCCTAACATTTTTTCCATTTTCTAGCATAATTTTAGTATGGTAAAATAATGTCAGAGGAGAAAGAAATTTGAACTTCCATGAGAAAAAGAGGAGAAAAGAACATGGATTTGAATTTAGACAGACCCAGGTTATTTAAATAACACTGGCACTTGATATTAGTAAGATCTTGATCCTTATTTTCCTCTTCTGTAAAATGAAGATGTAAATGCTTCCTTAAGAATTAAATGAGAATATGAATGTAAAGCGATTTGTAGAGTGTCTGGCTCAAAGGAGGCACTTCATTTGGCAGACGCTATTATGATTATTAATGACTTTTGCAAGAATTAATTCCAGGGTACCACATACTATGAATTTAGTGGAGTCAGGTAGGTTTAATGTTTACTTAACTGGTGGTTTTTGAACTCATGAAAAAACATGGTTATTACTATGTTTTAGATTCTGTGACCTGTCACTAAGACACAATCAGAGCAGAAGACAGAAACGAGCATCAGGCTATAAGAATTATTGAGGAATATTGGGTATGATGCTATTTATGAAATAACAGGACTACAATCTATTTGTGGAGGGAAAATGATTTCTAGTCCTCTTGTCATGAGAAATTCTACTAAGAGACATAATTGCACATGATTGCTTGGAG
Organism: Cephalopachus bancanus; assembly: GCA_027257055.1. NCBI lineage: Eukaryota > Metazoa > Chordata > Mammalia > Primates > Tarsiidae > Cephalopachus > Cephalopachus bancanus. The sequence continues at coordinate 4,441,106 of JAPVLO010000024.1, read as the reverse complement.
TCCAGAAAACAGCTGGCACTAAGTACTCTTCCTCCATCTGGGCTAACAGACTTTAGCTACTGCTGCCTACATATCTTCTAGAGGGTCCACAGAGAATGAGTCAACAAATGTCAAGCAATTGTATATTTCAAAACTTGCTTTTCTCCCTTGAGAAAAAGGCCTGTCCATTCTTGTTTTTCAGTTTAGAATGAATGTACCTCGTGGTTTACTTTGTTGTCAATGTTTTCCCTTACTAAGTAGAGGCTCTTTAGGGCACTTAATTTTTCCTACTCTCTTTCCGGTTAATCAGACCTCAAATCTCTAGTGGTGCTTTCATCATAGATCATAGCTGCGATACTTTGCAGTCTACTCTGGACTTGCTTCTTATTGCTCTTTTAAGCCAAAAGGATGTTTTAGTTTATTGCCTGTACTTCTAGACAAAACCTTTCTGTGGATGATTATGCATCTATAGAAAAAAGAATCAGGAGAGCATATTTGGCGTCAGGCTCAGTACTGTGTGCATGGTACCCACACAATGTAAACTTAGCTGAGAAATCCCACTTTTTGTTTGCACGTAGCAACTAAGTTGACATGATTTACTTCTTATCAGACAAACCAGAAAGTGCTTCACAAGATTTATTATATTTCCCTCAGCAATCAGCCACCACTCTATTACCAATTCTAAGTCAGGAGCTGAAGGTTCATTGGTCATTTCATATTTCTATGTGAGTCATGATCAATACGTGTTGAAAAAGAAATCGCTTCTGTTCTTAAGAGTCCTTGTATGCTTTCAGAAGTTAATTTAATTATGTAGTTGAGGAACAACTAAGAAACTATAAATAGAATCTCAAGAGACTATAAGAATCCTTAAACTCCCAGATATGTCCTATACCACAGAGTTTTAAAATCCTGCAACAGAACATCTCTTGGAAGCCTGTCTTGAACCCAAAGCCCTTCAATATTAGCATAATTCCTTTCATTCTTTTATTTGTCCCTGAGGAGTGCCTAACTTTCAGGCTGCTCACCAGAACTGGGGACAGAGAAATCTTCAGCTACAGTGATCCTGGCTGTAAGCCACTTGTCAACCACCAGGGAAATAATAAAAATTTTACCAATGCAATCTCCCATTTTGGCGTATTTTCTAGATGTTCTATCCCTTCCTCTTTTAGTATTTGGAGCCAGATTTTATGTAGGACTGCGATCTCCCTAGAGGAGAGTATATTTCCAAAAGTCCTTTGCAACTGTGATTAAACATGTGATTAAACTCTGGCCAATAAGATATAAAACTAAATGCTGCATGGGACTTTGGGGAAGACAGCAGGTGCCCCTCTGCCCTTTCATCTTCCCTCTTTATCTGTGGCCCTAAATGACCTGTCATGGTTGTAACCCCAATGTCCTTCTGGGACCAGGAAGTGACCTTCTGGAAGGATACCAACACTAGCATGGAGGGAGAGAGAGACTGTCGATGTTGTGGACTATGATGGGTATGGAACTGCCACACCCACCCTTGTTTATGACAGAGAAACAAATCTCCATCTTGCTTAAACAGCTATAATTGTATGTTTTCTCATAGGGGCAGACTAGCTGAACTGATGCAGCCATCAAAGGGTCAAACTCTCCGAAGTGTGAATTTCCTTTAATAGGAGACAAAGCCTTTGCTTTTACAAGACAAGAGAGTTAAAATGCAGCTGCTTTCAGGGGTCCCTTTTAAATCACAAAGTTCAGATAATTGCCAGCAACTCCTTTCCTGAGGGCAAATTTCAAGATGGAAGACTAGGCCTATGGGGAGTTTGAAGGAGGCATGGGAGAAAGAAAAAGGCTCCAGAAAGGGGGAGTTCAAAACCGGCTTTGCTTTATCCAGTTCACTTTCAGTGGGCAGTAGGGCTGGGTCTATTGCGAATTTAAAAAACAACAATAAAATAAAAAACTGACTTTGTCTGTATCACATTTTCATCTTGAGGCTGCCCTCCTGCTTGCTGATGACGAATTTTGTATTTTGCGTTTATAACTGTTGCCTTAGAGGCTCTAGTGGACAAGGGAGGAGGAAATTGCAGGTATGTTAGTAGGCCTGAACCACTGCCTAGAGTCTGGCCTTCTGGTCACAACAACCACAGCAGCTATTCTCAGGCACAGTTGCTCAGCCTGTAATTCCAGAACTTTGGGAGGTCAAGGCAAGAGGATTGCTCAAATTAGGAGTTTGAGACCAGTCTAGACAACATAGTGAGACCTTGCTTGACTCTACAAAAAAAAAAAAATAGCTGGGGTGGTAGTGTGTGCCTATAGTACCAGCTACTTGGGAGGCTGAGGTGAGAGGATTGCCTGGGCTGCAGTGATCCATAATTGTGCACTCCAGCGTGGGCAACAGAGACCCCGACTCAAAAAAAAAAAACAAAACAAAAACAAAAAAACAGCGGCTATAGACTTTCTACTTACTGCCTGCCTGCCAAATGCTGGGCATTTAACATGTATCATTTCTAATGTAATCTTCACAAACACCTGAAATATGTGGGTAGTGTCTACATTTTATAGAATCGGAAGCCGGAGCTCAGAGAGATGAAGCATCTTGCCCCAAATCACACAGATTGCACTACAGAACTCAGATTCAAGTCTGGCCACCTGCTGTCCTAGTTTTCCCAGAACTGAGGGGATTCTTGAAATGTTGGACTTTTAGTGTGAAAACCTGGAGACTAATAGTCAAACCAGGATAGCTGGTCACCCTAGCCTGACTGCAAAGCTCTGTTAGGCTATCTTTAAGCCCCAGGAAGTGTAGTGCTCAGACAGAGCTCCCAGGAGGGTTAAGGACTCCCAAGAGTTTTGGCATTATAAGGGCCAGGTGTTCACCTTCTGCCTGGAAATCCACTCCCTTTTTCAGAGGCAGGCCCTGGAGTGGGCTCTGCAGGACTGCATGGATGGAATTAAAGTCTCTGCTCTTGTCTTCCCATTCTAAGCCAAGCCTCCGCTCCCATCCCCCTCAGCTGAGACCCTCCCCTAGAAAAACCTCGTTGTTTGTAGGGAGGAGAGGCTTGTCTTGCATGAGTAGACCTCTGGTCAATGTCCAGCTGTGGGTAAATGCCATTCATTTAGGCTGAATTGCTCTTCAACTCCTCCTCCTCCTTGAGACACCAGATGTAACTCCTTAAGCTATTAGAATAACCTTTACATGTTCCTAGTAAAGTACTTTTTTCCTAAGAGTTTTATTTATTTATTTATTTGAGTCAGGGTCTCTGTCACCCAGGCTGGAGTGCAGTGATGCTCATCATGGTTCACTGCAGCCTCAACCTCCTGGGTTCAGGCGATCCTCCCACCTCAGCCTCCTGAGTAGCTGGGATGGGAGATGTATTTGCCTTAGTGTTAGTGCTGTATCAATGTGCCTTTAGTAAATGACGCCAGGGGTATATTGTAGGTGTTTCTCAATGTAAATATACCCAAATAATGGCCATCTAGGGCAGGAGTTCCCAGCCTGAGTTTTCTGGATAGGAGTCGAGGGTGCATGAACCTCCTGAACTTGTGTACTCTGTTGTGTATGTGTGTGTGTGCTCTTTTATGGGTAGAGGGTCTATAGCTTTCACTACATTCTCAGAGAGGTCTGCAAGCTAAAGAAAGTTGAGAACTATTAGTGTAGAATGAACAAGAGTCAGCTTGGAAGCTTTTTTTAAATAAAAGGTATCTTTGTTTTAAATAAAGTGACTCACAGTAGCAATCTATCCCAGTGTATTAACCTATGATTCAAGCCATGTCTTTGGTGTGTCAAAGGAATGAGACACTGAGACATAAGAAAGGTGTGGTCAAGGTGGCATCAGGGAAGTGCGGCTGGAAGACTCAGAGCACCCCGCCCTGCTCTGCCCTGAGAGACCCGGTTCGTCAGACCCAGAGAAAAGAGCTCTGGGGTCCAGAACCCACTGCCAAAGACTTTCTGATTCTCTAGATGATTGGTTTTTTCTTTTCTTCTGGAGTGTGTGTGTGTGTGTGTGTGTGTGTGTGTGTGTGTTGAAATTGCTAAGTGTAACTGCTCTCATAAGTAAACTGATTTTCATTTAATAAGCATTTATTGAATATTGTAGCTCGGTGTCTAAGAGCCCACACATGGGAGCCTGTACCTCAGTTATAAATTCATAACCCAACTCCACACCATGTAGCCGCATGATTTTCCAGAAGGGTCCTCACCTCACTGAACTATTTTCCTATCTGTACAGTGAAGATGGTATGAGTGCCTCCCTCACAGAATCGTGGTGAGTGTTAAATGCCATGACACACACAAGTCAACTGGCTGCACGTAGTTCATGTGCCAGGCACTGCAGTCGCTGACAGCAACAAAAGAGGCCAGAATTTCTGACTTCTGGAAGCTTCCTGTCAGGTTGTCAGGCTGCTTTGTGCCTCTGACTCTGCAGAACTTCACAGGTTAGAGAAGGGTTAGAGGAGGAGCTCCCTAAGGACATTACCCCATGAAGTGACACTTCCATGCTTCGAGGAACACCTTCTAGAGCTTCAAATGAAGATTTAAACCTCAAGGCTGAGGTGTATATTTGATGCTTGCCATAGTACAAGTCATTGAGTCTCAGTGGCACGAACCCTGTTCTCTGTCCCCCCTCTTTCCCAGCAAATACTTGGCGCAGGAACCTTAAATAATGGGGCCACTGATAATCTCCTGCTTCTCTACTCATGACCGTGCTTCTCCAGTCAGCCCCTCTCAGGCTCCCTGGCCTGCCTGCCTGGGGTCCGTAGAAGCAGACCCCCTCAGTGCTAGTCTCAGCTGCACTTCCCTTTCCCATTTCATTCTCCCTGTTGCCACTGGCACCATGGATGAAGCAACCCAACAGATTGTGCCAGCATACTCTGGGAGACAGCCCTGTGCAGTAGACAATCCTAACGCGTCAATGGGAGAGATGGTTATGGCAGGATCAGGGGAGAGGAGGGGGTGAGACCTGCCCAGGGACCATCACATGCCACCAAGTAGATGCTCCTGCACCTACCATGGCATTATGTTCTGATAAGCCCATTGTAAATGGAAAATATCTTATGGTGAATATGCGTTTAATACACCTGACTTACAGAGCATCGTAGCTTGAGTCTGCTCAGAGTCTACCTTGAGTGTGCTCAAACACTTCCTGCTGAACAAATCATCTAACCCAAAGTCTATGTTATAATAAAATGGTGAATATCTTGCATAATTTATTGACTATTGTACTGAAGATGAAAAACAGAATGGCTGTGTGGGTACGCCTACTGATTGCATGTTGCTTTCGCACCATCGTTAAGTCCAAAATGGTAAGTCAAGCTATCGAATGTCAGTGACTGCACATTCGCCCTACTCAAAGCACACTGAAGGCCAACGTTGGGTCCTCCCCAATGTCCCAAGTTGTTGCTTTTGAGTACCAAGAGACAACAGAGTACAGGTAATGAATTCATTACCCTTCATAAAGAGGCCAGGGTGTTTTCACCTTGCCAAGCTCAGGATGGGAACATTAAGAGATCATAGATTCCTTTTCATAATTTAAAAAAAAAACTTTTTTTTCAGTTTTAAAAACAAAACAAAATAAACAAACAAACACAGGAAGAAAGAGGAATAATCTGGCGCTGCTGGACCCAGCTGGGCCAAGTTTTTGGCCTGAAGCCGATACGCTGGCAATTGGATTTCCCTGAATCTTTGGACTCTGTTTCAGGTTAATCTGCCTGACAGTTCTCCCTTCCCCCACAGTCAGTGAATCATTTCCTCTTCTCATCGCCTGCCAAACGTTTCAAATCATGCCTCCCTTTCTTGGTTAAGTGCCTAAATTGAACTCGCTCTGATGAAAAAGCAGCCCATGGAAAACACAATTTTCATTCTCATTTACAAGCTCCTTGTCATACGGTTTTTGAGAGAAGCTTTCGAGCATGTCCCAGCTGGATGCTTTTGATGAAAATCTCTTGTCAACACTGAAGCGCCGTAGTAGGTAGAATTGCATAGAGCAGCAGGAGCAAAGGGTCCTGATTCGTTTCCCTGAAACAGCCCGGCAAGTCCGGCACCTGCCGACATCCCATATTTCATCCTGAGGGAAGTAGAAAGTCATTGGAGATAAAATCATGAGCTTCTGCTGCCACCTGGTGGAGCTCTTGCCTTTCATCTTGGTAATTAAAGAGTTACCAGAGAACGCTGTGGAGTTTCCTAGACCAGTACTATTGGTATTATCTGGCCACTGACTACAGATGATATGGGGTCCGACAATTAAGTTCGCGAACTCACCCTGGGAAAAGTGCTACATACTTCATTGCTGAATATCACTGTGGTCACCTTCGAGTTACTCCCCCTAGGAAGCTATACACCAACACCAGCACCTAGTCCAGCTGTCAAAGCAATTTTGGAACTCTTTTTCTGGAATATTCATCAGAGCTGTCATTGTATCACTCTTGATGTCCTGAATGCCATCAAAATGTCTTCCTTTCCCGCGGGTTCGAGACCCGCCTGGGCAGCGAGACCTCATCTCTACAATAAATCAAAAAAAATCAGCCGGGCATGGTAGCGCATGCCTGTAACTCCGGCTACTTGGAGGGCTGAGGCGGAAGGATCGCCGGAGCCCAGCAGGCGAGGCTGCAGTGGCTGGAAGTGGCCACTGCACTCCAGTCTGGGCAACCGAGTGAGACTCCAACTCAAAAAAAAAAAAAAAGTCTTCCTTTCAATATTTCCTTTATCTTTGGGTACATAAAAAAGTCATTGAGGACCAGATCAGGTGAGTAGGGAGGGTGTTCCAATACAGTTATTTGTTTACTGGCTAAAAACTCCCTCACGGACAGTGCTGTGTGAGCTGGTGCTTTGCCATGATGCAAGAGCTCCTCTGGGACCATTTTTGTACACACCTTTCTCATGTCAAGATTTTCAGTGAAGATTATCCTAATTGTTTCTCTGTGGCTGTTTATTTGGTTTGCTATGCTTCTCACAGTTAGCAGATAATTTTGACACACAATTGGATGAATTTTTGTGATGTTTTTGTCACTTCTGCTCATTACTGACTGTCCTGACCTCTTCTTCAGTGACACTTTATCTCCCCTCAGAAAAATGTTTAATCCATTTGTACACTGCTGTTTTCTTCAGGGTATCTTCCCCATAAACTTGAACTAACATGTCCCCGATTTCACTTCCACTCTTGCCAAGTTTAACGAGAAGTTTAATGTTTGTTCATTGCTCTAATTCAAACTCCAGCATTCTCGTCGTGGCACACACAAACATGCAACAACAATAATGAACGCCACTCAGCAAGACACATTGGCATGAACACAACTGTGAGACACTGATATACCAAGGTTATGAAACCTTACTGAGTTGTTTGTAAGTGCCAACATAAGTGCATGGTGGCAAGTTTGCGAACTTAATTGCCAACCTCGTATGTTGTTTCTTAGTACCATGATTTCCTTAGTTAAAAAATAGGTATGATATATCTAACTCACAGGGTTATGAAGATTTACACAGAAAATGTAGATTATATGAACAGCAATAATATACAATTTAATGTGCCTAATATTAAACCCAACAATGATGTGAAATTATGAAAAAAAATAAGTAAAGGATTTCATTGAAAGATATTTGAGAATGCTGAAATAGTCTTAGGCTCCTCCCCAGACCTATGGGATTAAGATGGGCATTCAAATAGAAATCTCAGGTTATTTGGATAGACAGTGAGGTTTGAGAGGTGCTGTTCTTGATGTCTTCTCCAGGGAGATAGAGGCTTATTATTGTTGTTGTTGTTTTATGCCTTAGAATACTTTCAAGTTGCTTTATTTAAAAATAGCATCATCGAAGACAGTCATCACAAGACAGAGTGAAGACTGGAGGCCAGAAACACTGGATTTGGCGTCAGACAGAATTTACTTTGTATCCCATTCCCATTGCTGACTACTGACAGCTGTGGTAAGTTACTTAATCTTTCTGGACCTTAGTTTCCTTAGTTATAAGACAGTCAAAAAAAATCTTACTCAAAGAGTTGTGAGAATTTAAACAGAAAATATAGATATCATAAATAGTAGTAATAAAAAAGGAGGTGCCTAGTATTAATTCTATCAAAAGATGTGCAAATGTGAAAAAAGTATAAAATTTCATTGAAAGACAACTGAGAATATCCAAATGAAAGGAGAGATGAAACCACGTTCAAGGATAAAAGGAGTTGTCAGTCGTCTTCAAATCAATCTATTCCAATGCAATTCATATCACAACCTTGATGGTTTTTTTCATGTTGTTGAATTTGACAAGTTGATTTTAAAATATGAATGGAAGAAAAGAACTAAGGATAGTTTAGACAATTCTGAAAGAGAAAAATAAGATAAGGAGGGTTGTTCTACCGGATATCAAGACTTAGTAGTTCTATAATAGTTCAGGCAGTGTGTACTTGGCATAGGATTGACAACTAACTAGTGCAACAGAATGGAGAGTTCAGGAAGACAACCACATGTGTTGGATATATGACAGTGGTGGCATTACAAATCAACAGAAATGAGCCAATTGATAAATGGTTCTATGATAATTGGTTATCCATAGTGAAAAATTACATATACATACTGTATAGTCACATATGTATGTGTATAAATATATATACAAGGAGGACCCCCCCCAGATAAACTAGAATTACTTTTTGGAGGGTGGGCTTCTTGTAGTACAGGCTTCCCCTGCTAAGTGTTCTAGTAATCTCTTGGCATCAGTGTACCAGCTAGTGTTGTCAGAAGCTGTGTTCAGCTTCAGTAATTTTTTTTTTTTTTAAGTTTCTTTCAACGTGTTTGTCCATTTCATAAGATGGGTGATTTATGAGCTCATCTGCCTAGTGTTCAGCAGTTTCTGACCAAAATCGACATGACCCCCATGCCCCACCTTCCTATTCACGTGATCTTGCCCCAGTGACTTTTTTTCTGTTTGTTTTCTCAGTGAAAAAAGTCCTCAAAGGGAAACATTTTACCAATGTGGAAGAGGTAAAACAAAAAATGGCAGAAGCACTAAAAGGCATCAAAATTGATGAATTCAAAAACTGTTTTGAGCAGTGGAAAAAGCATCTTGATAGGTGTATTGCATCAACTGGAGAACACTTGGAAGGTGACTGAAATTTAAACATGTAAGAATAAATACACAATTTTTTATAAAATCAATTTTCTTGGGTCTCTTCTTGTATACACACACACACACACACACACACACACACACACACACACAAAACCCACATTTAGAGTTCTTCTTTATATCATACAAAAAGATATATAACTTCCAAGTTAAGCAAAACTAAAATAATTTTGAAGAAAATATAGAATAATTTTTAAATTATCTCAATGCAAGAAAGAATGCATTAACAAAATTCAGTAAACCAAACTTATAAATTAAGGGTTTGACCTATTTGATTAGATTAAAATTTAAAACTTCTGTGTATGAAAAGACACAATAAACAAAGTAAAAGAACCAGTCATAGATTGGGGGAAGATATTTTAGTACATAATTGGCAAATAATTTATATAAGAATATATAAAGTGCTCCAATAAATGAAGAAGAAAAAGACAGGTAACATAATAGGAAAATGAACAAAAGACACGAACATGTTCTTCACCAAAGTAGAAATACCAGTGGCCAAAGATGTATGAAAAATGCTCAACTTCAGCACTTAACAATGAAATGTAAATTTAAAAATGAAAGATAACTACTCAACCAATAACTTGAGTCTGATGATATCAAGTTACTCTCCTTGACTGTTGGCGGCAGTTGAAAATCAGCCCAGTGCCCCTGGAGAACAATTTGGCACAACCTCGTAAAACTAACAGCACATCTTGTAAAGCCAACAATCCCATTCCTACGCATATGTCTTGGAAGCACTTTAGCACATATGTCCAAGAAGGTGTTTACAAGAAATTTATCAAGGCTCTTCTTGCAAAAAGAGAAAAACCGTAACCAACCTAAAAGTCAATTAACACAGCAGAATGGATAAATTCATCTCCTTGTAGTTCTGAATATACAGTGGTTAAAATGAATATATTAAAGCTGCATATAATACCTCAGAAGCATAATGCTAGGCACAAAAAATTTATCAAAAACATATGAAAAATATACCATTTATAAAATGTTTCAACCTATAAAATATTGTACACACACACATGAACTAAAAAAATAAAATAGGCATAAACACCAATCTAATAAACACCAATAAAATATAATAAGCAAAATATAATAAACATCACTAGTAGTGACTTCTGGAAAAGAAGAGATGATGGCATTCCAGTAAAGACTTATAAAGAGTTTCAGTAAGGTCTGTGATGTTTAATAACCTATGGCCAGTGGTGGATACATCTTAAAATAATATTATCTGGAATTTTTATATGCTTGAAATAGTTTATAAAGGAAGCGAATGTTATAAAATGAATAATGCATATTAAAATAGGACATTATTTAAAGGAATTGAAATCCTTCTAAATAAATGATTCTAATGTTAAATAGTTGCCACTGGGAGGAAGTTTTTAAAAATTAGGCTGGGCATAGCGGCTCACACCTGTAATTCTAGCACTTTGAGAGGCCAATTTGAGAGGATCACTTGAGCCCAGGAGTTTGAGACCAGCCTGGGTAACATAGACTCCCATCTCTAAAAAAATACAAAATAAACAAAAAATGAAATTGATATTTTACTTTTAAGCAATCTCATGCACCGGCTTATTTTTTTAAAAATCAACCTCTACAGAGCAAGTTAATTCATTAATACCCCCTTTTTTCCTCTCTTGGCACCAAACAGCTTGGCAGCAAGCTACTTACTGAGAGGTGATACAAGGGTAAGAATGCTTACCCCCTAATGTATCTGAAATAAAGAATAAGAAGGAGCAAGAGAAAGAGGAAGAGGAAGAGAAGGAGAAGGAGAAGGAGGAGAACAGGAGAGGAGAAATTTTAGATAAGACAGGATAGAGTCAGCCTACATAATGTCCTGATGCTGCTTTTTAGCAAATATCTTATTTCATACATAAAAATGAAGGCTATAACTTTTTTTTCTTTAGTTGGAGTCTCATTGTATTGCCCAGTCTGGAGCGCAGTGGCACATTCCCACACACATTCCCACCACAGCCTCAACTTGCTGGGCTCCTGCGATCCTTCCACCTCAGCCTTCCAAATAGCTGTCCAGCTAATTTTTTTTTATTTATTTATTTTTTATTATGAAGTTGTGGGGTACAGTTAAGGGTTAGGTATACAATTGTGTTTCATTCAGGCACCCTGTTGATATGGGGTGTTTCCCCGTTCCCAGACAGATATTTGCTACTGTTAATCCCATCTCCCTCCCCACAATTGTAGAGATGAGGTCTCGCCAAGTTGCCCGGGTGGGTCTCGAACCCGCGGGCTCAGGCAATCCACTCGCCTCAGCCTCCCAAAGTGCTGGGATTACAGGCTGAGCCACCGAGTCCAGCCAGGCTACAACTTTCAAAGTAAGCCCTCATGACTCATGACTTGTAATATTTATCCTGGGAATACTACTAGTATTTGAAATATTTTAGAACTCTTCTTGGAATTAACTCCAGAGTATGTAGCATCCAAGTTTCTATAACAGGGAAGTTATTTGGGAGGTGAATTTGATTTTGAAGAAGTGTCAAAAACAGTGATCCAGTCAGATAATATGGTCAATAGCTAGGTGTGATCATATACTAGAGCTTCCTTTACTTTTCCACACTGCAAAAATGTATTGTATGACACACCGGGTAAGGCTCTTTGTGACAAGTGGTGACTTCCCTGGGGGTTCTGGCTGTCATAATCTCTGACAAGCCACCCTAAGAGCTAACGGGAACAATATCTATAACTAATTACTGCACACAGCTGTGCTTCAGACACTGGTTGAAAGGCTCTTTAAATAGTACAGCTGATCTTCCTGTACATCCTGTAAAATGACTCTGAATGTGTGGCAGAACTGGGCTGGATGCTCATCCGTACTATTTCCTCTACCTAGGCAAGTAGATTTACTAGATTCTGCTTGCAGCTAGCTTGGAGTCACATGACTGAGTTTTGGCCAGTGGAGTGTGGAAACCACTTTCTGTCTTGGTCATAGACTTGTGCAATTGTCTGTGCTCTTCCTTCTCAGCCTGTAGTAAAACATTTCAAGAGGATAGAGTCACACAATGGAGGGAACCTTCATTTCTGAATCACTATTTGGAGCAGAGCCTCCAGGAAAGCCCTCTGACCTGGTTTGGATAATTATATAAATAAGAAATAAACTTTATAGTATTAATCTAATGAGATTTTGGAATATTTTTGTCATGTAGCACAACCTAGCACATACTGACTAATACAGAGACAATTCTTTCTTTCTTTTTTTTTTTTTTTTGAGTTGGGGTCTTACTTTGTCACCCAGACTGGAGTGTAGAGGCATGATCATGGCTCACAGCACCCTCAACCTTCTGGGCTCAGGTGCTCCTCTCACCTCAGCCTCCCAAATGGCTGGGACTATTGGCATGTGCAACCATGTCAGCTAATTTGTTGGTTTTCTTTTTTTTCTTTCTTTTTTTTTAGAGATGAAGTCTCACTGTGTTACTCAGGCTGGTCTCGAATTCCAAGGCTCAAGCAATCCTCTTACCTCAGCCTCCCAAAGTGCTAGGATTACAGGCACAAGCCATCACATCTGGCCAGACAATTTTAAAAACCAAGCTTCAGAACTGCTCTAAGCAATGTCTGAATCATTATAATAAACTCATAGTCACTTAAAATGGTATTGAAGGACAACATTCTTTTTGTCAAGTATATTAGTGCTGGTAGTTTTACTTTAAATGTGGTATTGTCACTTTAGAGTCACATGTTGAGATGTTGTATGGTAAAACATTCATGTACTATGAACTAGCTAGAGCACTCCTGGAAGAGTTGACCTTGAAGTCAGATAAGGATTTGAGTGGTTAAAAGGAGAAGGGCAGGGACTTCAGGTAGAAGAAAAGGAGAAGCACCTAAAAAAAGGACATTTTGATTGGGGAGAAAGAAAATTAATTAAAAAGATGAAAGAAAAGAGACTCGCTTTCTCTTTTCATACCAAAACAAAGCAATTAAGAATAGTTTGATCTTGTAATCAGCTCTTAGTTTTGAAAGATATAGAATCCCCTTAATTTCTACCTACTTCAGAAATCTGCAAATATTTTAAATTGTTGTTAAAAGCAAAGAAGTTCCTGGAAGTCACAATACCAATAGCTAATGTTTATTGAGCAATTAACATGTTCCAGGACACGAGCTCAGTGCTTTAAACCCAGGACTAGTGGCATTAGCAGCTCCACCCCGGGAGCCTTTCGAAAATGCAGAATCTCAGATCACACCTCACACATATTGGATCAGTATCTGGATTTTAACAAAATCATTTGTGATTTGTATACGTGTTAAGGTTTGAAAAGCACTGCTATAAATGGTTTATCTCAAATTCCACAGAAATCCTATGATTCTATTTCATGTCTTTGTACTTCAAGCATCTGCAGGTATTTCATATCATCATTAAAAGCAAAAACACTTCTGGAAGTTGTCAACCTAAATAACAAAGTTGCCAACCTAAATAAAAAACAGAGAGAAGCTCTCTCAAAGAAAATGACATTTATTTGGAAATAGGGCATTGTAATGGCAGTACATGTGCCATGGTAAACTATGTGCATTTTCAGGGAGGTTAAGGAAGACAAAGGTTTTCAAAAGAAAAACAAGACTTACATACTTGTTTTGAGATAATTATTCTTGGCTACAAGGATCAATAACCAGGGTGACGCCACCAGCTTGAGGTTGGACAGGCAGTTGCTGTGCAGATGTCCTCGCGGATGGTCTTTGTGCAAGATTGTGATTTTCGCGGAGTCGCTGTTGATTGTTTTTTTTTTGTTATCAGGCACTTATGCACAAGAACCTTTATTTCCTATCTTCCCTTGGCTGTATTTGTCAGGGTTTTGCTTTTTTAACATAAGTGGCTCCATTTTGATTCTGACAACTTTCACAAAGTCATACTACCAATGGATAACACTTATTGAATATTTAACATGTTCCTATGAGGTCTTATTGTTAACCTTATTTCCATAGATAAGGGAAAAAAGCCCTTAGAGATTAAGTTATTTGCCAAAGGACACAAGCTAGTAAATAGCAAGGATGGGATTAAACCTGGGAAATTCTGGCCTTTGGTACAGCATAGATGAATGTAGAAGACATTTTGTTAAGTAAAATAAACCAGGGACAGAGAGTCAAAAACTACACGATCTCATTCATAGATAGATTCTAAAAAACTGAGTTCATAGAAGTAGAGACTAGAATAGTTGTCGCCAGAGGCAGATGGGGATGTAAACAGGGAAATGGTAGAGTTCATCGAAGAATACAACACCAGTTAGACAGGAGCAATAGGTTCTGGTTTCTATCACACAGCAGAGGGACTATAGTTAGCAAAAATGTGTTGTATATTTCAAAATAGCTAGAGAAGAGGATTTTGAATTTTCTTTTCACGAAGAAATAAATGTTTGAAGTGATAAATAATTACTTGAATTCAATAATTGCAGAATGCATATTAGAATAGTATATTATACCTCATATATTCAATTATTATTTGTTGACTAAAAACAGAACACAACTTAAAAAAAGAAAAGAGATATGCTCCTACCAAATTCGACCCTCACCTTCTGCACTGGCGATCTCTCCTTGTGCCAGGAAGAGCTTTGTGGCCAGATCAACAGACTCGAAGAATGAACTTAATTGGGAAGAGCAACCGAGTAAATGGAGACATCTAAAAAGTGATCATGAAAGGAGACCATTATGGAGACCAAAGCAAAGACATATGTAAACATATGAAAGAATACACATGCATGCACAGGGAAGATATATTAATATGTAAAAATGTAATTTTAAATGTTGTCTCAGAGCGTTAGCAAGTAATGTCTAAAGAGTGATACTCTATTTCTTTCTGAAGAATTCAATTATTTGAATATTCTCTCATTTATTAAATGTATTGAACCAAAAACACAAGAAACAGGAGCTTATTTAACAGGATACAATCGGAAATTAAGTGAAAAGTGCTGTGATTTTTACTTATTGTTGCCATTTTTATTGCTAAGAGCACTTGCTGTAATACCTTAACACAGGGGCTCTAGAACTTTAGCACGTATCAGATTCATCTGGGGGTTTTAAAGGCACAGATTGCTGAATCTTATCCCCAGAGTTTCTGGTTCAGTAGGCCTGGGAGGGACCCCAAGGTTTGTGCACTTCTAACACACTTCTAATAGATTTCTAAGATGCTGATCCTGCTGACCTGGGGACTACCCCTTGAGAAACACTGGGCTAGTATGTTCTGGGACTAGTGTCACACCCAAGGACTGGGTTTCAAGCTGTGCACAGGTGGTGCACATCTTCCCACAGTCAAAGGAAATAAAGAAAGGTAATTGAGAGTGTTCCACACCGTGGAGCTTCCTTGGAGTAAAATTTCTCCTTTCTGAGCTAAGCTCTTGCTTTTAGCTGGCTTTCAGGAAAACTATGAAAACTAGAAAACAGATTTTTATAAGGCTGAGTCAGGCCCACATTTGCTCCATGGGTCTGTTTTTCTGCTTTTCTTCTCTGCTCCACTCTTCTTTCTCCTCCAGGCCTTCCCTGTCACCTTCCCATCAGCACTTACTATAGCTGGCACTGGGCTGAATGCTCTATGCATATAATCCCTAGTCCTCAAGATAACGCCATGAAATAGGTCCTATACTTACTAAACAGATTTTAAAAATGGAGACTCAGAGACGTGAAAGAGTTAACCAAATATGACAAAGCTTGTAGGTAGTGAAGTCAGGTACAAATTCTGGTTAACTGCCTCCAAAGTGCTTTCCCATTTCTCCATACCGCCCACCTTGGGAAGTGACTGTCTACATTGGCTGATGCCTGGGCACTACTCAACAGCCATTAAATCCTAATCTCACAGTGGTGCCCTGGGCAGTGGTATTTTAATAAAAGCACTTCTTGTGATGCAAATGGGCTGCCAGAGTTGAGAGTTACCGCTCTGTGGGCACCTGTGTATCTCCCTTAAGGATTTAGTTAATTAATTAAATTTTTTTAGAGACAGGGTCTCACTCTGTTGCCCAGGCTAGAGTGCAAGGGTATGACCATAACTCACTGTAGCCTCAGACTCCTGGGCTCAAGTGATCCTCCCTTACCTCAGCCTCCCATCTAGCTGAGACTATGGGTACACACCACCATGCCTAGTTATTTATTTATGAATTTATGTATTTATTTTGGTAGAGACAGGGTCTCACTATATTGACCAAGCTAATCTTGAACTCCCAACCTCACTCGATTCCCTTGCCTTGGTCTCTCAAGTTTCTGGGATTACAGGTGTGAGCCACTGTGCACAGCCACCCTTAAGGATTTTAAAAAGTGATCCTCCCATAACCTTCTGAGATCGACACAACGGAATGGTAGAATGAGCTCCACATTTGATATTTGAGGAATAATATTGTATCTTACCAGCAGGAACAACTTTGTCTGAAATGTTCAAAAACCTCTAGAAAATACAGTTGCCACAGGTGTTTTAACAGGTAGGGAGATCATACTCCTGAAATAGTAAATTTTCACCACACAATAACTAGATTTAACTGCAAAAGTAGAGCTGCAAGCTCTCTTTACGCATAGTTCACTGTTTAACAAACAACTAGTGGTGGTAAATAGTAAAGGTTTTGTAAATGACAATTTCTTATTAATAAAGTATCTACTTTATCTATGGAATAAGATAGTTGTTTCTAGGGCTCAACTCACAAAACTGTGTTCTGTTTGTTTGAACTCATCACTCTCCAGAAGAATTCAGCTATATGCCCCTGATGTATGAGCATGATGTATGTCAAGTGGTTTTTAAAAAATTTTATATTATTATTATATTATTATTATTTTAGAGAGAGAGAGAGATAACTGTGGCTAACTGCAGTCTTAAACCCCTGGCTCAGGTGATCTTCTGCCTCAGTCTCCTGAGTAGCTGGGACTATAGGTGCACACCACCTAATATCCAGCTAATTTTTAAATTTGTTTTTGTAGAGATGAGGTCTCATTATGTTGCCCAGGCTTGTCTTCAACCCCTGGGCTCAAGTGATTCTCCCATCTCAGCCTCCCAAAGTACTGGGATGACAGACAGGAGTCGCGGCACCCAACCTAATGTCAAGTGTTCATATTTCTCCTTCTACCCTGGCTGCGGATAAAGTGAATAACCTAAAATTTTCTTTTCAGACTGAGAATAATTATATACAGCTAATTAAAGCAGGCTGAATTGTCATCTCTCAAGGCACATGGAAAAAATGCAGTGAGAGCAGGAAAAAACAAAATACGATAGAAAACATGAAGGCTTCAGAATCAGGCAAAGCTGGATTTAAATCCTGACTTTGCACGTTATTAGCTGTGTGAACATGGGCAAGTTTAATGTCTGTGGATGCTCCTTTTTCTTAGCAGTGTGGCTGTTGATGTCTGCCTAGATCAGTAGTTATGAAGCTTAGCATAGAGCATATAGTAGGCAGTCTATGAAAGGCAGCTGTCAGTATGTGAAATGAGGGGGTAGGGGCATAGGCTTTTAATTAAAGAGCAAACAGTTCTACCTGAATGTCCTCATGGAATTTCATACTCAATGTGTCGGAAATCTAAATGAATTCTTTTCCTCAGTTTTCTCTCTCTGTGTGTGGCATCACCATCGCCAGACACCCTAGATAGTGAGACTCTGGCATCCACCTCAGTGGCTCCTCCCCTTCTCCCTCCCACTCTCTTTCACAGAGTATTGTCAGTTCTTTGTCTCCTAGGTCTCTCTCTCTTTTTTTTTTTTTTGAGTCAGAGTCTCATCTAGACTCCAGGCTAGAGTGCAGTGGCATGCTTATGGCCACTGCAGCCTTGACCTGCTGGGCTCAGGCGATCCTTCTGCCTCAGCCTTCTAAGTAGCTGGAACTACAGGCATGCACCACCATGCCTGGCTAATTTTTTAAAATTGTTATTGTAGAGATGAAGTCTCACCAAGTTGCCCAGGTTGGTATCAAACTCCTAGACTTTGGCAATTCTCTCACCTCGGCCTCCCAAAGTGCTGGAATTATAGGCATGAACCACTGTACCCAGGCTTAGGTCTCTTGAAATCCTCTTATCTTTGTCCACAGACACCAACAAAAGTCAGGTTACCACCTTCTTTCGCCTGGACAAGTGGCAAAGCAGCACCTAGGGACACATCTTTCTCTAGACTTCTCTGCTTCTTGACTACGGGGCCATGCTAAGAGTTGCTGGCAAAGATATGTTTCAAATCACACATCCTCTGATGAGTGACCATTGCCACAGAACAAAATCTAAATCTTGTGCATGGAAATTAAACAGCTACATTGTGCTTTCTAAGATTTTTAACCCGATTTTGGCACCATTCTCACATTTCCTGCCCAGCCACTATCCCAATAGAGTCTATGATTTAGTCTTATAAAACTGTTCTGCATTCTCTCAATTCATCTTTCTGAGGATTCTGTTCAGTCCTTTTATGTATCCTACACCTATACCTGGAATTCATTTTCCTCTATCACCTATTCAAGTCCTACAAAGGCCAGCTCCATGATGTTGACTTTGATAACTCCTCTGCATTATATTTCAAATCAGAATAAATTACTTGCTCCTCAAATACTCCTGCCATTTAGAAAAATGGCCACATAGCACCGAACATGATGATAGGTTAATGTGTTTGCATTCCTGTCCCATATTTCTAAGGTCTTGAAGATAGACCCAAATCTTATTCATCATTTATTCCAGATGGGTTGAAATCCAGATGTTATCAGGAATCAAGTGATTGTAGTGGTTTGTGGCCACCACGAGTACAGTCAAGTGCTGCATAAAAAGGTTTCAGTCAACAATGGACCGCATATACAAAGATGGTCCCATAAAATTATAATGGAGCTGAAAAATTCCTATTGCCTAGTGAAATTGTAGTCATGGTAACATTGCATTATTCACATGTTTATGATGATGCTTGTGTACACAAAGCTACTGCACTGCCAGTCACATGAAAGTCATTTAAAATTGTAGCACATACAATTATGGGTAGCACATAATACTCGATAGTGATGATAAACAACCATTTTACAGGTTTATGTATTTACTATGCTATATTTTTCTTATTTTAAAGAAATAAGAAGTATTTTTTATAAGTACTTTTTCTACTTATAAAAAAAATGTTAGCTGTAAAACAGTCTCAGACAGATCCTTCAGGAGGTATTCCAGAAGAAGGCATTGTTATCATAGGAGATGACAATTCCGTGCACATTTTTTGCCCCTGAAGACCTTCCAGTGGGATAAGATGTGGAGGTGAAAGATAGTGATATTGGTAATTCAGACTCTGTGTAGGCCCAGGCTAATATATGTGTTTGTGAATTAGTTTTCAGCAAAAAAGTTTAAAAGGAAAAAAATTAAAAATAGAAAAAAAAATTAAAGATAGAAAAAAATGACTGGTTTACACCTGTAATCCTAGCACTTTTGAGGCCAAGGTGGGAGAATTGTTTGCGGTCAGGGGTTTGAGACTAGCCTGGGCAACATAGCAAGACCTCATCTCCACACAAATAAATAAATAAATAAAATAAAGAAAATAGCTGGGTATGGTGACACATGCCTGTAGTCCTTGCTACTCAAGAGGCAGAGGCAGGAAGATCACTTGAGCCCAGAAATTCAAGACTGCAGTGAGCTATGATTGCACCACTGAAGTCTATCCTGGGTGGCAGAGTGAGAAATCGACTCAGTGTTTGTGTTTTAAGCTAAGTTTTTTGTTTTTTTTTATGAATGAGTCAAATAGTAAACAAAAATAAAAAGATAGTAAGCGAAGGATAATCTATTATCGAAGAAAGTAAGAAATTTTAAAAATAGATTTAGCAGCCGGGCTCGGTGGCTCAGCCTGTAATCCCATGCCTTTGGGAGGCTGAGGTGAGTGAATTGCCTGAGCCCACGGGTTCGAGACCCGCCTGGGCAACAAGACCTCATCTCTACAATAAATCAAAAAAATCAGCCGGGCGTGGTAGCGCATGCCTGTAATTCCAGCTACTTGGAAGGCTGAGGCGGAAGGATCGCCGGAGCCCAGCAGGTCGAGGCTGAGATGGCCGGGAGCGGCCACTGCACTCCAGTCTGGGCGACAGAGTGAGACTCCAACTCAAAAAAAAAAAATAGATTTAGTGTAGCCTAAGTGTACAGCATATATGAAGTCTACAGTAAAGTACAGCAATGTCCTAGGACTTTCCATTCTCTCATTATTCACTCACGGACTCACCCAGAGTAACTTCCAGTCCTGCAAGCTCCATTCATGGTAGTGCCCTATACAGGGAGGCCATTTTTTTCTTTTGTACTGTGTTTGTACTGAACCTTTTCTGTTTAGATATGTTTAGTTACACAAATCCTCACTGTTATATTACAATTGCCTACGGTATTCATACAGTCACAGGCTGTACAGGTTTGTAGCCTAGGAGCAATAGGCTGTACCACATAGCCTAGGTGTGTTGTGGGCTGTAGCATCTAGGCTTGTCTACATATGATGTTCACACAATGGTGAAATCATTTAATAACACATTTTCAGAATGTATCCCCATTGTTAAGTGATGTCTGACTGTATTTGTCCCCTGTTTATGTCATTCACCTTTGTCTTCCCAGTGTGTAGCATATTATAAGTGCTCAATAAATATTACTTGAGTCAGCAAGTGAATAAGTGGTGAAAAGTTAAAGAGAGACGCCATGAAATCTAGAATGGAATTTAACATTTGGATCTTATTGTCATTCATAATTTGATTCAACATTGAATTCATATTCAGAGGGCTACATGTTATTTTTTAAGTCAAAAGTGATGGAATAGAAAACCCTCTTCAAAAGTCATGATGAATACAAGGTAACTAAGAACCAGTAGGACATACACACACACACACACACACACACACACACACACACACACACAGCCAAGTTGCAGTAAATCGAAAGACAAGCTAGCAAGAGGGCATTTTGTAGAACCCTCTAGTGAGAAGTAAAATCTCCTAATTGGTAAAGATGCCAAATTTAATGTGAGCTAACTGCAATACTTAATGCAGAGACTTCGATTTTCCTGTTAACAGTATTACAGGAAATCAAAATCCTGATTAAACTGGTAAGAGACAAAAGCAGTGTGAGACACAGAAGCACATGAATAGAACCTGAATCATGGAAGAAAAATATTTGGTTGGGAAAAGAACTAAGACAATTCCTGACTATGGACTAGAGGTCCTTCATTTTTTCTACGAGGATGTGCTTCAAATTAATATCAGAAAATTATCAATCAGATTGAATTAAAATAAAATGGGCCACAGAGGGGCTAATGCAGATAAATTGGCTGACCCATTATACCTTTCCGTAGGAGCCATTGGTCAAAACACCTTTCCCTCCAGGATAGCATCTAAGGTGAGAATTGCTAGGATTCATCTCAGTGACTTTTATCTTTCTCCCTCTCCTCCTCCTCCTCCTTTTCCTCCTCCTCCTTCTCCTTCTTCTTTAGACTGTCTTCTTATTATCGTTATTATTATTTTTTAGAGATAGGGTCTCACTCTGTCACCCAGACTGGAGTGCAGTGGCCTGATCATGGCTCACTGCAGCCTCAAACTCCTAGGCTCAGGTGATCCTTCTGCCACAGTTTCCCAAGTACCTGGGACTACCAGCATGTATCACCATGCCCAGCTAACCTTTTAAAAAATTTTTTTGTAGAGACAAGATCCCTGTTATTTTGCCAGGTTGGTCTTGAACCTCTCATCTTGGTCTCCCAAAGTGCTGGGATTAAAGACATGAACCACCACAACAGGCTGATTTTTATCTTTCTGTATTTTAATCACTGACTAGGACTACTTCAACAGAACACATTCTTTCTTTGGGTAGTATTAATGTCATTAAACACCTTGTCTTTCCTTTTAAAAAAAAAATCCTAAGAAAACATCTTATTGGCATGCTAGCCTTAATATAATTTATCATATCTTTAAAAAAATCTCTAATAGACAAATTAGAGTGACACTGATATCCCAGGAGTCATATTTGTGTTAGCACATACTTCTCCTCCATTTACCATTTATAGTAACTGCCCTGGAACTAGGAATGCACATAAGATGTAAGCTAGGTGAGTCATAGTTTCTCACTTCCCTGGTCACTGCCTTTGGTTCAAGGAGCAAGCACAAAGTCAGGACAATCAAAATCCTTCTCCAGGTTTTCCAAACTGTAGGAAGAAAGAAGCTTTGTTTCTTTCTCAGTTGGAATGCTATATATAAGTTCAGAGCTGCCAGAAGCCACGAGTCTAGCTAGCCTAGTGGTAGGGGAGACTAATTTCAACATCAAAGGGAAGCAGGGAAAGAGAAGTCAGTGACATAAAATCCCTGACTCTAGCATCCCCAGATACACTTGAATTTTTTTTCTGGTTACATAAGCCAATAAATACTGCCCCCAACTGTGCTTCCTCTAAATTTGGTTTAATTTGACTTTCTGTCTCTTGCAACTTGTGAAAGTTGTCAAAATCAAAATGGAGTCACTTGACAAGTAGAGCCAGGAGAGGCCATGAGGAGAAGGGTTCTTATGCCTAAATGCCTGATCACAAAAACTGTCACAAACAACTCGCCCAAAACTGCATCCTTGCACAGAGGTCATCATAACCATATACAAACAAACACTTTTACAAGGATATCTGCCCAGTAGCTGTCTGTCCAAACTTGGATTGGTGCCTCCCTTGTTATAGGTCCTTGTAGCCAAGGTAATTATCTTCAATTATGGAATCCTCCTCATTGTACATTTAAAAACCTTTATCTCCCTAAATATGGCACACATATTCCCCTTGCAATGTCCTGTTTCCAAGCAAATATCATTTTCTTTTAGAGAGTTTCTCTGTTTGTTATTTACATTGACAAACCAAAAGAAGTTTCAATAAATACATGATCCATTATGCATTGGTTTCAACAATTAAATTTTAGAGAGTAATTTTATTTCCTTTTAAGTCCTGAATCAACAGTATTTAGAGGACAATTACCATTCTATCTGCCATTCAACTGCCTTTGCTTTCTTTCTGGTCCTTGGACACAGACGCCTCTTTCTTCTTCCAGGCTTTTGCATTTGCAGATTCCTCCTTGTGGAGTGACTGTCCCCAGAAATTTTTTTTTTTTTAATATTTGACATATTCTCAGTGTTTTGAGTTTCACTCGAATGCCACTTGCTCAGAAAGACTTTCCCTCACTGCCTTAAACAAAGTGGCCTTCTCCAACAAGCTTATTGCATGGCCCCGCTTATTTCCTTTATAATATTTATCCTAATACAGATTCATCATGTGTATTTGTTTGTTTTCTGTCTTGCTCCTTGGAACATAAGCTTTATGAAGGCAGGACTCTTGTGTGACACTCACTGTGTCATCTCAGTGTCTGGCACAGTGACAAGCACACAGCAGACACTTATAAATTTATGAAATGTTAAATTAAAATGTCCTTGCAATCTCTGCATAGAATTATTGTTGAGATAACAGTATAACATAAGTTATGTATACCTTTCATGTCATACCATATTTCAGTCATTCTTCACCATCCTTTTCTCTTCCATAAAGTTTTGAGCCAGAGCCCTCCTTTGAGTATTCTCATATATAGACCAGAGGGATCCTACCCTTCTGTGACAGGCAAGATTGTATTGTTAAGAGTGAATAAGTCAGGTCTAATAGCCTCTCATAGACAGAACTACCTGCCATCTAGGAGAGTTGAATCTATACCCTGAGAGTCTAATGTGAAATTCAGAGGGAGCCTGGAAGACCTTGGCTGAATGGATAATTTGCTGCAGTTTTTTTGTCAAGACACTAGGTGGCAGGTGACTATGCTCTTGGATATACACAGAAATAATTAGCATCATTGTGCTTATCAAATACTGGATAACTTTCTATGTTGACATTAAATATACTTTCAATCATTTGATAGACTGGTAAGAATTATGATAGGGTGTTGGCTTTGGTCTGTGAATTATAAGATATATTCTGAAACTTGATTTTCAGATTCACAAAAGAAATGTACAACCTGGGAACATTAAAAAACTAATCTACTAAGAAGATTAATGTCAGCTCCAGGGTACTATCAGGAGAGATATCTTTATGTAATAAAACTGAAATCGCTACTTTCACTGCAATAATAGCTTTGTGCCTTTTGAATTAATAATCAAATTTAGTAAATAACTGATTGCATCTTCCTCTTTGAAACACCAGATAAATTAAAAAAAAAATTCTTTCACAAATAAACTGATCAGAGAATCTATTGTTTCCCTGGTAACCTTACAAGCAGAGTCCTAGGGGTAGAGCCTTTATTTTCTGCCAAGGCCGCAGATCCTGGAGAAGATAATCAATGAAAGGACATGTGTAAAATCAGATTGTTTAGGTATTTCCTTTTATTAGGCAAAAATGAAATGCTCAAATCATCTGCCATTAAATAAAGTAGTGCACACAATGTAATAAATATAATAGATGTTAATAAATATATTTCCTTTCCATTTTGTAGTCTTTAAGGAAATAAGAGGAAGTAGAAGGTGGGAGAGGACCCAACAGGCAAAGAAGGGGTGAAAGGAAAAGTAAGGGAAGGAGAGATGTTGAAGGAGAGTAGGAGGGAGACAGCCACACAGCAAGGAGACAAGAAGGAAAAAGGAAAGGGAGAGGCAGAGAGCAACAAAGGGAGTTAGAGAAAGATCGATGGAGGTGGGGAAAACGGGGAAGATCGTAAGAAAGAAAGAAAAAAAAAGAGGAAAAACCTAAGGAATACAGAGAGACCAAAATCCAGGGAAGGAGGAACAGGGAGAAATGTTGGAGGTTTTAAGATATCTTCATTGGTGGCTATTTCTTTGGGACTGCTTAATCTTCTGACTTCAGAGTAAAATCATCTGTTTTGACTGTTAATAAATCAGTGAGTTGTTTACTCTCTTTATTCCAACACTTGAACCTTGGAAGCTTTTCTCTAAATCAGTGTGAATAAGTTTCTTACAGGTTATAAGGAACAGTGAGAGGCTCAGGTTTACGCAAAGGATCAGGATGTGCAGAAAGACTATGCAGGAACTGCATGTAGCCAGGTCTTTTAGAAAAACAGGAGTTGGGAGATCTCAACACAGTTCTAGCCACCAGGTGTCTTGTCACTAGGTTAGCACCAAGGATTTGGTTTTTCTCCAGCTTCGTCATGTCTCTTTTGATTTCTGCTTCTGCTTCTCCTCCCGTTATTAATGATTTTCTCTCTATGTCTGAATTCAAGCTTCATAATATGGAAGGTTTTTACTTGGTCAGTCATAATCTATACAGTGTGCCCTTACTCGGCAGAGCTCTTGTTTCAGGCTATATCAGAGATTGGCTGCCCTTAGGTTAGTTGTCCAACACGGTTCTAACAAATCTGATTAAGGTGGAAGGACCATGTGATACAATGCATATGTGAAACCTTTCTATTTTAGACTATGTGTTTTCCAGGTATATAGAAAGGAAGAGAACAAAACTAAAAGGCATCTTGGTTGGTGAAACTAATACATTTCACTCATGCTCATCAGGCACATCATACTTTTTCTTCTTAGACACATTTATTTTCTTCCTAGACATATGGGCTTCAGTAATGCCCATACTACATAATCAAACTACTACAGGTATCCTTACTGATCAAAGTCATGTCTAGCCACTGTATTCAGAAGAAGTGATATAAAAACTTCAAACTTGAACCTGAAGTCAATAGCCCATCAGAGATTTTTATTTGTTTGTTTGTTTTGTAAAGCCTAAATCTAGTAAAGCAATAATGTGGAATGTTTTGGGCAGAGGGGAAGGGGAAATGTGGGACTTGAATAAGCTCTTTGAAGAAAAGCAGAGAAAAAGAAGGGAAAGAAAATATGCTTCTTTCTGGTGAGAAAGGGAGAGAAAGGTCTATGGACTGTAGGCATACCTGTGCCCAATTCTGTGCCCCAAGAGTGTGGCAATACTCAGAGTCGGTGGTGGGGTATCCAGGGAGGAAGGATTTCTAGGCTCTGCAGACACTTCTGTGCCTGCCTCGTGATGACCTGACTTTAAGTTACCAGAGTTTGAAGGATCACTGTGGGCTTAGGCAATGCAGATACAGTGTAATTCAGGATGGATTGAAGAAGGAAGACCCCAGAAAAACAGCTGGAGAATAGAGGTGTTTTCTGTACATCATGTAAGACTTCTACATTCTTAGGCTTGAATGGGAAGCCAGCCCCAATATTACCCAAGATGAGTTTCCAAAATTACAGCTTGCTTAGATATATGAAGGGGGGACACCCCCCAAAACGTGGAATTATCTTTTTCAGGACAGGCCCCTAGTAGTACAGTCTTCTCTTGCTAGGTAAATATTCTAGAAACCCATTGGCATCAGTGTACCAGCTAGTATTGTTGAGAGAGGCTGCATTCGACTTCAGTGAATATTTTTTTGAAGATTCTTTCAGTGTATTTGCCCATTTTATAATGAGGGATTTACGAGTGCCCCAGCCCACACTGCGCTGTGTGTTCAGCAGTTTTTGACCCAAAACAGCATGACTCCCATGCCCCACCCTCCCTATTCACCCAATCTCACCTTGAGTGACTTTTGTTTTATTTATTTCCCAAATAAAAAAAGTCCTCAAAGGGAAATGTTTTGCCAGTGTGGAAGAGGTGAAACAAAAAATATTAATAGCAGAAGCACTAAAAGGCATAAAAATTGATGAGTTCAAAAACTGTTTTGAGCACTGGAAAAATGAAGAGTACTTTGAAGAATTTATTCTGGGATTTTTGGGTCCCCCTTTGTATACTTGAATTAGTATTCCACTCAATTTAGAGAAAATAAATACAGAGATATTTCTTTACTCCCTGTGTTTAGAAACTAGAAATCATACCATCTGCATTGATTTGAGCACTGGAGACCAACAGTGAATGAAGACAGGTTGAGGGTTGACTGGGATACTAACCATGAGACCCCCACTTCCGTTTCACCCACTAAATGAAAATAGGCCTTGGTTAAATTATGGTTTTTACATTGTGCATTTTTTCTGACAACTTGGAAAGCTTTTATAAACTTGATCATACTCTAAAAAGTTGTGTATCATACTCTAAAAAGTTGTGTATCAGTGATTGTATTAGTCAGGGTTCTCCAGAGAAACAAAATAGAAAAATATACATACATGTGTTTTAATTATAAGGAATTCGTTCACATGGTTATGGAAACTGAGAGATATTCAGTCAAAAGCTGGAGACCCAGCCGGGCTCGGTGGCTCAGCCTGTAATCCCGCGCCTTTGGGAGGCTGAGGTGAGTGGATTGCCTGAGCCTGAGGGTTCGAGACCCGCCTGGGCAGCGAGACCTCATCTCTACAATAAATCAAAAAAAAAAATCAGCCGGGCGTGGTAGTGCATGCCTGTAATTCCGGCTACTCAGAAGGCTGAGGCGGAAGGATCGCCGGAGCCCAGCAGGTCGAGGCTGCGGTGGCCGGGAGCGGCCACTGCACTCCAGTCTGGGCGACAGAGTGAGACTCCAACTCAAAAAAAAAAAAAAGCTGGAGACCCAGGAGAGCCAACAGTACAGTTCCAGTCCAGGTCTGAAGAACAAGAACCAGGAGAACCTATGGTATGTTTCCTAGGAGAACCTATGGCATATTTCCACTCTGAAAGCTGGTAGGCACAAAACCCAGAAAGAGCCAATGTTTCATTTCAGTTTGAGTTCAAAGATAGGAAAAGCCCAGTGTACCAGCTCAAAGCAGTCAGACTAGAGAATTTCCCTCTTTTTTTTTTTTTTTGAGTTGGAGTCTCACTCGGTCGCCCAGACTGGAGTGCAGTGGCCGCTCCCGGCCACTCCTGCTGGGCTCCAGCAATCCTTCCGCCTCAGCCTTCTGAGTAGCCGAATTACAGGCATGCGCTACCACGCCCGGCTTATTTATTTATTTATTTATTTATTTATTGTAGAGATGAGGTCTTGCTGCCCAGGGGGGTCTCAAACCCGCGGGCTCAGGCAATCCACTCACCTCAGCCTCCCAAAGGCACGGGATTACAGGCTGAGCCACCAGCCTGGCTGAGAATTTCCCTCTTAATCGAGGGAGGGTCAGTTTGTTTTTTTTTTTTCTTTTTAGGACTTCATCTGATTGGATGAGGGTGGTCTACATTAGGGAGGGCAATCTGTTTTATTCAGTCTACTGATTCAAATGTAAATCTCATCCAGAAACATCCTCACAGACACACTCAGAATAGCATTTGACCAAGTAGCTGGGCACCTCATGGTTCGGTCAAGTTGACATATAAAATTAACCTTGACCATGAAAATCACCTTCAATCTTTTTGTCATAGAAAAACAGGGGTGAAACAATGTTTATTGGTTTGCTCTCTGGCATCCAGCTCATGTGGCCCAACTCAGAGACCACAGAGATGTGGAAGGGAGTAGAGCAAAGACATTGCATATCTTCTCAAATAAATCAAGGCTGTAGCCCCAGAGACAGGGCAGTTGAGAAGGGAGCTGGTTTCTCCCAGTGCTTGGATGATTGGGTTATGACAGTCCTTCTAGGTCCTGGTCATATCTGAGGTCAGGTACAGGGAAGCTGGTTTGTGGGCAGATTTGGGGGCCCTATCCCAACTTGGATGGACAGATGTCTACGGAATAAAGGCAAAAAATTTGTGTTTGTATGGGGACAAAAGGAAACTGACAGCTAATTAGAGTATATTTTCCTTTAGGCTGACAGCTCTCATTAGGCATAGGAGCCAGAGATTATTTGCAGAATAGCAATACAGTTTTGTCATGTACGGGGCGCAAAACCAACCAATTTTCATCAAGCAGGTTGTACAAGTTCCCTTCACAACGAATTCCCATAAAATCAGTCTCTGGGTACAAAGCTTTGGAGAATGTGAAGATTGTATTGACCCTGTGGAAAGGCAGAGGTGGAACCATACAAACATTGTGGCTGCCAGCTCCCCACTCTTGCAGGCCTCCCCCACCTCCCCTTCATCCTCCATTTTTCTCTCCACCTTCTCTTCCCCTTTCATCTCTCCGGATGCCCACTGGGGTGACTCAGCCCTGGTGCCAGTCACATAGCCACTCTGACCTCCCACTTTACCTTCCTTGAGTGATAATATCTACTTAGCAGGGTTACAATGAAGCCTGAATAGAACAGCATATATGAGTGTTGTTGCATAGAGGAGACATGTGATAATTATTTGGTAGGAAATTAAAAGGAAGGCAGTGGCTTAAGTGTGACCCAGCATTTGGGAAGATAAATCACTCGATGGAAAGTTTATCACGAATAGGATGTGAGAAGGGTGAGTCAGAGCCAACTAATGAAGGAGTGTGATGTTGGAAGGTGCAGGCTGTCTCTGCTGCTGCTGACGTTATTTGAAAGAGATATAAGACTACATCTCTAGTTAGTGGTAATTAGAGGAGCTCCCTGGGCACTTTATGTAGCTGGAATGGTAGCCTTCATATCCTGCCTGAGATCAATTCCAGTTTGTATAATTACATCCTGACAGCAGGCCCCGAGCTGCATGTTTTTTTGCAAAAAAATAATATTTTCTCTATTGTACTTTCTATAATTAGTATTTCATATAGGTGAGTGGGGGGAAAGGCCATGGTATCCAACCTGGTCTCCTTTTCTTTTTCAGGGTAGTTGGATCAATTCTTAAGTAGACTGTGACAGTAAGAAAGTCTTGAGAATGCATGAAAACAAAAAGGTGTTTTGGAAGTATTTTTTTATAATGCTTCCTAATATGGTCTTCATAACAATGATTTATATGAGGTCCTGGATCATTAAAGTACATAATATTCCATCCTGATCATCACAGTCTATCTCTGGGACTAAATTATATCTCCCCTGAAATTCACATATTGAAACCCAAATGCCCAATATAATTGCATTTGGAGATAAGGCCTTTTCTTTTCTTTATTTTAAAGTTGTGGGGTATAATTCAGGGTTATATATACAAATGTTCATTATGCAGGTACCCTTCTTGATGAGGTGTGCCCCTCCTTGCCCTGGCAGTTTCCCTTGACTGCCAATCCCATCCCTCTCCCCTGGCAGTTTCCCACTACTGCCAATCCCTTTATTATGATCATTGTTTTATGATAATTGTTCAGGGTCCCCTTATGAGTGAGAACATAAGGTACTCTGTTCTTTGTTTCCATGATAGATCACTGGGCACGATAGACTCTAAATCCTTCCAAGTTCCTGTGAAATCCATATGTTTGTCCTTCTTCATGGCTGCGTAATATTCCATTGTGCATATGTACCACATTTTAAAAATCCAGTTCAGCTTCAATGGGCAGCATGGTTGGTTTCATAATTTTGCTATTGTGAATAGAGCTGCAATAAACATGTGTGTGCAGGTGTCTTTTTGGTAGAATGACTCTGGATATATTTCCAATAGGGGGATTGCTGGGTCATATGGAAGGTCAATATCTAGTTCTTTCAAAAATTGCCACACTGTCTTCCAAAGAGGTTGCACTAGTTTGCATTCCCACCAGCAGTATAGAAGTGTTCCTTTTTCTCTGCATCCTTACCAGCATGGAGATAAGATCTTCAAGGAAGTAGTTAAGGTGATTAAATGAGGTCATAAAGCTGGGCCTTAATCTGACAGGACTCGTGTCCACACAAGAAGAGAAAGAGACAACAGAGATCTTTCTCTCTTTTTTCACAAGCACAGAGAAAAGGCCGTGTGAGACCAGTGAGGTGGCCAGAAAGAGAGCCCTCATTAGAAACTAACTCAACCAGCATTTTTGTCTTGCACTTCCAGCCTCTAGAACAGTGAGGAAAAACCTTTTGGCATCTGAAGACACTTAACATGGTGTTGTAGGCTGAGCTCAGTGGGGCTCCCATTTTCCAGGGCTTATCCCCAGGTAGCCTGTTGTGATCCATCATGAACATATAGCAAGTCCCATCATATGCTTGTTTACCTTATTGACACAGTCATAGTGACCAGGAGCTTTACAGCTTTGTCCATATTTCTTACTGCCTGTGTTAGTTTCCTATTGCCCTGTAACAAATTACCATACACTTAGCAACTCAAAACAACACACATTTATTCTCTTACTGTTTTGGAGGCCAAATGTCAAAAATCAGTCTGAATGACTAGGTGAATGTCAAGATGTTGGCAGGGTTGTTTCTACTGGAGGTTCTGAGGAAAGAATCTATCTCCTTGCTTTTCCAGCTTTTAGTGGCTGTCTGAATTCTTTGGTTTGTAGTTGCTTCCTCCATATTCAAAGCACATCACTCCAATCTCTGCTTGCACTATCCTATTGCCTTCTCCTCTGATTCTTACTCCTTTTGCATCTCTTTCATGAGGACTACCGTGATTATGTTGGGTCTACCTGGATAGTACAGGATAGTACAGTATAGGATAATCTACCCATCTCAATACCTTGATCTCATCTGCATAGTGTATTTTGCCTTATAAGGTGATATTCACAAGCTCTGGGGATGAGACCACAGCTATGTTTGGAGGGGACCACACAGCTCTTTTCTATATCCCACATGCCAAGCACAAACCCCTTATGGAAACCACCCCATTTGCAGCTCTCTATGGGCTCATTATATTTTTCCTATATTGATTGAGCTTCTCCTTGAACATCCAGGTGTTCACTTCTCCAACTCACTTTGACTTCTCATATAACTTAAAATAGGGACTCCCTTATTTGGCTCTACTATGTCATGTTGAATTTCAGCTCTGTTTTGTTTCACATATATTTGTCTTATTTCTCTAACCAAACTGTAAGTGTCTTGTCTAATTTCTGCATATTTTCCCCATGTTCTTCTTCCCCACTGCCCTGAAATAATTTATTTGGCCTCTAGGCCACCTTATCTTTGATCCCCTCTGCCTACCGTAGGTTTTGTGTCACTTCCCAACTGAGTGCCTGAGTCCATCAGTGTTCCTGCTTGTTTGCTCCCCATCCCACCCTTGGCTTCAGTTGTAGGCCAGGCTCCTACTCTGGTCCTTTCTGAAGTTTTATTCTGAGAGCCTCCTTTGACCTCATTGTCCTCCATGAGTGGGACTCTGTCTTCCCCTTGGGTTGTCCTTCTCTGGGGCCTGGAGTTCTACTGCTAATTCCCAGCTTCCCTGCTGACCAAGGCCCACATTGTTGCACATGAATTCTCCAGCCAGTTCCTGTTTGATAATAATCTGGGGTCTCAGGTCACTGACTACCCTCATAACTGGTCCCAACCCATATTTTAGAGACCTCCTACCTCACCTTGAGCCACTGGTGTTGGCAATGGAGGAATCATGTTTTTATATACCTAGATCAACATTGATTTTATTTTCCATATTCCATATTGGCACATTCAGGATAAAATATATCTATTTTAAGAGACATATTCTGGAAGAAGAGTTGCTTCCTTGTTTTACCCTTTCTGGAAACATTAGAATTAACTACAATTGTCATTTGAAACTCATTATTTTGAGTGTTTGCCATATGTAAGTGCGAGGAATAATAAGATAAAAAAACCACAGTTCCTGATTTTAAGAAACTCCTAACCTAATGTAGTACACAGACAACTAAAACAGAAATTATTCTCATAGCCAGCTACATAATTTGTGGAATTTACTGCAAAATAAAAATACGAACCCTCTTATTAAAAAAACAGAAAAAAGCTGCCATTAATAGCACTAAAATTGGAAACCTTTTCCTTTTTTCTGACAATTCTCTTGTCTTGTCATGATATTTTAAAAGTGGTATTTCATATAGTTCTAAGTAAATAAAAAATAAAATTTTAAATGATTAGCATGAATTTTGTCATTCACCTTTATATTTTACAGTGCCAGTTTTTTGTTTCTGTTTTTGTTTAGAGATAGGGTGTCACTATGTTGCTCAGGCTGAACTTGAACTCCTGGACTCAGGCAATCCTTTTACTTCAGCCTTCAGAGTAGCTGGGACTACCAGCACATGCCACAGTGCCTGGTAAATGCCAGTTTAAAATTCAAATATAATGACATTTAACTCATGCAGAGTTGCCAAAATTACATAATTGCAGTGTTTTGTTTTTTCCAGAACAGTGGAAATACTGCACAAAGCGAACTCAACTGTTTTGATTTTACACTTAGACATGCATACATCCTACTAACACTCTACCTTTAGCTCACAGATGAATAAAGAAGGATTGAAAGTAAAGGAACTATGGGTTGCTCCATCTTTCCTTTTCTGCTCTGTTATTTTCTGTAGGTGTGCTTGGCTAATATAAGGAAATAATAAGAACTGGAAAGAACGATAGGGTTTCTTGCTCTCATGCTTCCTACAACATCATTGCTTTATTGGTATATTCAAAGAAAGTTCTATTTGGCATGTAAACATGGCTTCTTGGGACTGTAAGTGCCACTGCTTACCCACTATCAGTGATAGCTATAACAAGCTTATCATGTACTTGTCTTGAGTCTTACTGAGCTCCCACATGTTGTGGTCCCACTGGAATCCTGTGCTCTTTGGCATTGCAAGTGTTTTATGAGAATGGGGCAGTAAGGAATGCCTAACACGCACCGTCTTAGTTTGGGTGCTATAACAAAATACCATAGGCAGGGTGGCTTAAAAACAGCAGAAATTTATTTCTCACAGTTCCAGAGGGTAGAAGTCTAAGATCAGGGTGATAGCATGGTCAGGTTCTGATGAGGGCCCTCTTCTGGGTGGCAGGTCATTGATTTCTTGTTGTATCCTTATGTGGTGGATTGAAGGTGAGAGAGCTCTCTGGGGTCCCTTTTATTATTTTATTTTATTTTATTTTTTTGAGTTAGAGTCTAACTCTGTCGCCCAGACTGGAATGCAGTGGCCGCTTGTGGCCACCGCAGCCTCAACCTGCTGGGCTCCGGCAATCCTTCCTCCTCAGCCTTCCAAGTAGCTACCACATGCGCTACCACGCCCGGCTGATTTTTTGATTTATTGTAGAGATGAGGTCTCACTGCCCAGGTGGGTCTTGAATCCGCGGGCTCAGGCAATTCACTCACCTCAGCTTCCCAAAGGCGCGGGATTACAGGCTGAGCCACCGAGCTCGGCTTGGGGTCCCTTTTATAAAGACACTAATCCCGTTTATGAAGGCTCCATTTTTATGACCTAATTTTCTCCTATCTCCTAATATCATCATGGTGGGAATTAGGATGTCATCATATAAATTTTATATTAATATCTCATCCATATTAATGAATGAAAGTTAAAATATTAACTGAAAAATTAATTAAAGCACAATGCCACTTACAGCAATGACAATTACTATAGTTGTGTTCTTATATCAATATGTACATATTATGCGTCTCTTTTCCATGAGAACACCTCAGTAGATGGGAAGAAGAGCGAAGGACTTTCTACAGGAGGTGGTGATGGAGTTGAAGCTTCAAGAATGAGAATAATTTTGCCAAGTGAACGGAGAAGAGCATCTAAGTAGAGTGACAGCGGGTGCAAATGCACTCTAAAGCATTGTGTGTTTGAGGCCATCAGTGGTTTGATATGGTTGGACACAGATGAGTGTGGGGCAGCAGGAAGTTGAGACTTAAAAGATCCTAAAGGAATATAAGCTCCAAATGAAGGAATTTAAACTATCCAGAAAGCTACAAGATGCCATTGAAGCAATATACGCAGAAAAATGACATAAAAGGATGTGTGTTCTCAAAGGGTTTCTCTGATGATTATGTGGATAATGAGTTTGAAAAAGGAAAATTACAGCAAAAGAAACCAACTTGAAGCCATTACTATGCTGCAAGAGAGAAACTAAGAATGTGAAATTCTTTAGTTCTTTTTTAAAAAGTTAATTGAAAAAGACGGAAACATATTAATGAATGAGAGTTAAAGTATTAACCATAAAATTATCTAGGGCACAGTATCATTTATAGCAATGACAACTGTTATAGTTGGGTTCTTATATCAACTTCTAAGCCATTCTCTTCAAACACTTCATAATTGGTCAAACACTTCAACAAATATGGCTAAGAGGAATGTCTTTTCTAATTTGGTCTCATTCTATTATTCTCTTGATAGTTGGGCTTGCTGATTCTTTTATTTTTAATTCTGTACTGGTTTTGTCTTACATCCATCTGTATTGAACTGTTGACTTTTTAATTATGGCCTTTAATACAAATTAAAGTGACCTCCCAGTGTTTTGTTAGATAATTGTGCCAAAGTTCAGACTTTGGTAAGTATGGAATCCTTATTTAGCTGGGTGTGGTGGTGCACATCTGTAGTTCCAGCTACTTGGAAGACCTGAGCCCAGCAGGTTGAGGCTGCAGTGGCGACAGAGTGAGACTTCGACTCAAAAAAAAAAAAAAGAATCCTTATAAACAGTACTGCTTTTTTGCAGTGTAAATGTGTGCTATCACCTACTTATTAATTACATTGTGGCTTTTCTGTGTAAAAGGAAATAAAATTTCAGGATCTTTTAAATTGATTATGCCAAGTGAAAAGCTAAACCCTGGAGACTGAGTCATGTAGTATGTTTGCAACATCTGCTTCTTAGATTATAGATGAACTCTCTTTCTCATTGTTCTTGTTTTGTAAATTACTAGAAAAGACCAGAGAAAAGGTCTCTTCCCCTTTCAATCACTGATCTTTGTTAGAGATTAACGGCTTCCTTTATTGTCATGTACCTAACTCAGACCAGATGACGTAAAAGACCCTATTACTATTACATCTTTAGTGTGAAATATTAAATGTATATTCCCCCAAATAAAAAAACCCACCTTGACCAATGCGATTGTTGCAATTATGCATTAAGCCTCATATAGAAAGATTTCAAAATTCTGTGAAGCCTCCCTAAATTTTGGCTATACACACAATCTCAAATGTCTACACTTAATAACACTGACTTCCATTCTTTGGAATCTGCTTACCAGGTGGCTATCCTCAAACTTTAAGCTTGAACAAGCTCTTTTTAAACAGATTTTGACCCTTTTGATTATTTTAGGTTGACAGCTGTTTCATAAGTGATATTGGTTCTGTTTCTCTTCTTTTCTCTTCTTCCTCTTCTCACTTGCCTCCCCCCATCTTCCTCCTCTTCCTCATTTCCCATCTCTCTCTCTCTCACACACACAAACACACATACATGAACACACAAACACATAGCCCTCAAGAGCTCTATGATTGGTGTCTGAGTATCATCTGATACTTCTAGGGGAAGAGGGGAGCACTTTATCCTTTTGGTTTTTGGAAAGGGTACCTTCCCATATTTTGAGTGAAAACAATAATTTTTCTCACTATGCAGAACAGGAACTGTCCAACGTTCACATAAAACTGGCAGGTGATCCTTCTGTTGCCATGGCCAAGGGTTTAAGTGTTGAACAATTTTATGCATTTTGTTGCTTATGCTAATTTATCTTTTAATTAACTAATTAATATTTATAGTATTATTTCTAACAGACAAATCTATTTTAAAACAAAAGTTATGAAAAAAATTTGCCAGCGAGGAACTACTCTTCCAACATCATTTAGTTGTGTACATCTTACTCATGTAACTTCACAAGGAATCAGAGAATTAGAGAAAATTCTTGTCTCACCCTGATTTTCTCACTTTTGATTTGTCTGTGCCTAAGAGCTTTGATTTCCCTCTTCTATTTACTTTTCTCCTTTGGTTCTATCTACTTATTTCCCCATTAAATCTAGTTTATCAAAGCAGTGCTTTGCTAACTTTTCCATGTATTGGCACACACAGAAAGTGATAATGTCTGTATGGAATACTAGTGTTGATGGGTAAGGCCACTTGCAGCTGGAGGGAGCTATTCTGGAGGCTTCTGGCTGGGTCAGTTTCACCCATCTATTCTAAAGGTTGAAGGATTCCTTAGGTGGGTTTACCTGCAACCCACTAGCAGCATAGCAGTTTGTCTTAGCACATAGACTGAGAAACTCTATAATAGAGGATCTTTAGCTCTTCCTAGTGTCCATGTTAACTAACATCAGTGCTTCTTAAAGTTTCATATGCTTATGTGTCACTTGGTGATCTCACTAAAAATGCTTATTCTGATTCAGTAAGTATTTCTAATAAGCTCCCAGGTGATGCCAGTGTGGTTCATGGGCTTTGTGTAATAAGGAACTGGATGATTCAATAAAATAATGTATTCTGGAAAAATTATAAAAGAATTCAAGTCATGGAAACTTACCTCATTTTTAAAATTAGTTACCAGAACATCAGAAACAGTATAAAGCAGCCGCTTTCAGATTATAGGTAAAGCCTAACACTCTTATTTGACTAAACCTGTTTTGGTTGTTTTTCATATCAAATATATTAGGAACTTCAAATTGTTGTTCTTGATAACCCTCTAAAGCCTATTCTAAAGTGATTATAATGGACAGTTTCTCGTTTAAGGAACACTTGTCTGGAGTGCAAAGAACTACTAAATTTGGTTTTCTTGTAATCAAAGAAAGACCTTTTTGAAACAGAGATGATAGCTGATTATTTAGCAAGGCCTTTATGCTAGATTGAACATACTCAAAGAAAAGCATAATTATGTTAAAAATTATTACATTCTCCCAGTCCTTGATGTAGAGATGTTATGCTAATAAAGGAATCACTTGACCTTAACAAAATATCTTTCCTTTCAAATTGTGATTAAAACTTTTTCCTTTAGAAATTGTTATTGTTTCTCTCCAGCTGTCAATGAATACAGAGACTGTAGGTGATATGTTCCATTTCCAAATGAAAATAAATTTAAAGACAAATATAACAATGACTTTCAGATAAAGCTGAAAGTGGCATTATAATTTCTCTGAAAAAGGAAGTGAATTCCCAAGAGTCAAAACATTTTGAAAATAAAAATTAAAACTCTCCATTTTTTTTTTTTTGAGATGGAGTCTCACTCTGTCACCCAGACTGGAGTGCAGAGGCCGCTCCCGGCCACCGCAGCCTCGCCTGCTGGGCTCCGGCGATCCTTCCGCCTCAGCCTTCCAAGTAGCCGGAATTACAGGCATGCACTACCACGCCCGACTGATTTTTTTGATTTATTGTAGAGATGAGGTCTTGCTGCCCAGGCGGGTCTTGAACCCGTGGGCTCAGGCAATCTACTCACCTCAGCCTCCCAAAGGCACGGGATTACAGGCTGAGCCACCAAGCCTAGCTAAAAACTCTCCTTTTTAATACATACCACTTTTTAAAGAAGAGAAAGAATTGACATTCTATGAAATTGAAAATGAAGTATAGTTCTATCCCAATTCAAGTTATGAAAATTTTGGATATTGTTTATAAAGGACCCAAATATCTTTCTTAAATTTCCTTGAAACATTTGACAATTTAGTATATCAATCCATGTGGTAAGAGCAACATTTGAGAACTTTGAGTATAAATTGAATAATAGGGAGTGAATTTGGCATTATTTAGAAATTTTTGATCTTCAAAGTAATGTAAATTAAATCATTTTATTTTCTGAATGAAACTATCTTTGGAAGAAAGGGTAGTTGCAGTAGTAAGTTTGAAAAACTGAAAAAGAAAATGTTGTCTAACTTTATAACTCTGAGAAAAGAATATGTGGGGAGACAAATTAATGATTCTGGAAGCCTAAAAATTAAATAGGCATTTAAGTAAAATACATTATAAAAGTTAACAACAGAAACTCATTACCAATTTATGTCAGTTGCCCTTCTAAACAGAGCTGAAAAAAACATGAGCAGAGTGTTCTCTATATGAAGTAAATAGTTAATCAGTTTCATATCAATCCTTTATTTGAAGATTGCATAGAGAAGTCATGGAACAAAATTCTTGAACTATGGGTGAGTAGTTTTATGACCAATAAATTGTAGTACATAGTATATTACATTAGAGAAATGGGCAATCATATTTCATGCTTCAGAGTGTAAATTGATTACTCTCTTGGGTTCTGATCATAAATCATTTTTCTGGCCATCTTACTGTAATCTCATCTAATTGGTAAAAAGCAACTTTTTTTCTTATCTGTATTTGAAGACTTAGACTTAAGCGACTATAGTTATCAGATGACAAAGCCTGGTAAACTGATATTTTCATGATGAAAATACAAATTTAACATGGGTTATAACATCCACTCTAATTGCATAGCTTTTGGTTTATGAAAGAAATAAATATACTCTAGAAGCCATTACTTCCTTTGAAGTGATTTCAGTTCGGGGAATGACAGCCAGGTGACAGCTGGATTGTGGAACAAAAGTCTGAACAGCCAGGATTCCAATAAGAAGGAGAAAGCTGAGCCACCTCAGCTGCCCAGTGAGCTGGCACTGGCATAGGCACTTAACACATATGATCTCACAGGAATGATTATTTGTAAGAAAACCCACACTTTATAAAAATAGAAGCTTTTCTGAAACAGCTATGCAGAGCTTCCAGAATATTCTTTATTTAAATACCATGCATAATTGAAACAAAAATAAAGACTACTAACACTTTCATAGTATGGAAAATTTGTCAAACTTCAATGTATGGAAAATTTGTCAAACTTCAATGTTTCTCAATCAGCATATTCCTCCCGACTTCAATATAACCGAACATTTCTTGCAGTTAAAACTCTTGGAATGTAGAAACTGGCAATAGCTTCACCACTGATCATGGTTTATTATGTTCAATATTCTTACTAGTTACCCATTCTCTACTGGTCTTTCTGTCTTTTGTTTGTTTGTTTGTTTGTTTGTTTATAATTTTTAGAGACAAGTTTTCCCTATGATGCCTAGACTGGCCTCAAATTCCTGAGCTCAAGCAATCCTTCGCCTCCCCAAGTGCTAGGATAACAGGTGTGAGCTACTGCACCCAGCCAGAGACAAATGACTTCTACAAATTAAAGAAACAATAATTTTCCTTTGTGCCCCAACAGCTCTCTTCTCACAAAATGATATTCAAAATATTTACCAATTTACATTAGTACAACCAATCAAAACATCTTATCAGTCATCCATATACTTACCAACAAGACTATCCTGCACTGGTCAGGGAACCTTCCTTTGTACTCCCCACCTAATCGCCTCCAGTCCTAGCACTTTACACTTGGAATAATAGAATGCATTATTTTGGTATGTAGGGTTTGCAAACTCCAGGCAAGCACTGTAGACCTTCTGAGCTACAAGGACAAAGGCTCCAGCAGTGGTAATAGCTTGGTGTAAAGTCAATTTTGCTTTTCATAGCAAAGAACTGCTGTACAAACCTTTCTAACTGATGTGGTGAATTGGGAATTCCATTTTCTGAAAACAAAACGCTATTGCTTAAATAATCAGAGCCATTATGGAAATAAATAAGACTCTGTGTTTGGTAATGGTTGAGGCAGTAAGATATGATAGAAAGAACACAGGCTTTCAACTAAGAAATCTGGGTTTGAAGGTGGTTCTTTAACTTCTGTAATCTTGAGTATGTTAGTTTAATTTACCTCTATGTTCTTATCTGTAATATGGAGATAAAAACACTCCATGGGGTTTATTTCAGGTTTAAATGGGATAACATATACAGAAAGCTTACCACAATGACTGACTAATACCTAGTGGGTGCCAGCTAAATAGTAGCTTTCTTCTTCCTCCCCTTCCTCCTCCCACTCCTCTACCTTCTTCTTTTCCTTTACCTCTTCCTCCTCCACCTCAATGCTTTCTGAAGTAAACTGTGGCTAACTCATGGTAGCTATGTAATTTAATACTGGAACTTCTACTTTGAGTCAGCAGCTCTTGACTGGTCTTGGTTGTAGGGTCAGATCT
The DNA here is from genome assembly GCA_027257055.1 of Cephalopachus bancanus. Taxonomy (NCBI): domain Eukaryota; kingdom Metazoa; phylum Chordata; class Mammalia; order Primates; family Tarsiidae; genus Cephalopachus; species Cephalopachus bancanus. The sequence goes on along the minus strand of JAPVLO010000024.1, from coordinate 4,400,606 downwards.
GTCACTGATGGGGCTGCCCTTTATGAATTGCAGTCATCTGCCAAATGGTTACCAGATTCCCAGTTTATTCTGATGAATTGTCTTCTTCACTTTGCTGCAGCAGCAAGACCTTGTGATTCTGCCAAGTCCCTGGATCCTAACAACATTTAACTACCAGGATAGAAGATGTGGCTTTTCTTCTGTCTTGTGGCTATAACTTTTCTTGTTTAATCAAAGCAAAAGTGTGCTCATTTATACTATAATATTTATCAAACACTAAATTAAGAACTCCCCTGCCATTGTCATATCATGGTGTGATTATAACCCATTGAAAATATTTTTTCCTTGAATCTTTAAAAACCCATTTAAACAAAATGAAGTTTTAAACTAGGTTTTAAAAACTTATTGTCTAGTCACAGGGTGGAAAAATGCTATTCTCAAATAGTTACCGACCTTTCACCTTATTGGCCCTCAAATAACTAGTGGTGCTACCACCTGATAGCTGTGTGACTTTGGGCAAAATAATTAACTTCCTAGATCCTCAGTTTCCTTATTTGTAAAATGGAATACTAAAATAATAATGAGATAATATATGAAAAATATCTAGAATATTTCCTGACACATAAAAGTTTTCAGTATATGTTATATTAGCTATTACTTTTTACTTTTGAAAAGACATTTCATTATAGGTAAGGTATTATAATAGTCTTTAAATGTTTAGTTAATGAAAAAAATACCAGCTGTTTCTTCATGTCTAAGGAAGCTACTCATAAATCCTTGGTTACTCAAAATGAGAAAACTTGTTTTTCACTTCCCTATATTTAAAAAAATACTGGTGATTTGGCTATTGATATTTTTGAAATATTAAACATCCAAAAGTTTTAAAATATGTGTTTGTTTTTAAATGGTTTCCATTCCTTGGCAGATTTTTTTATGAGTTGGTTGGGTGATTGGACAACTCTCTGAACGTCCTTCTCTCTCTTACCCTCTAATGCTTCTGCCAGAAACAGAATGCTGGGTGCAGTTAGTCACAGACCTGATTGACTGTACTAATTCTTTCATTCTAGACACATTTTGCTTTTCCCTAGCTCCAGACCTCCCTACCCCCAATCTTGCTATGGTGTAGTATTAAAATCAGGGTTCTTTTTGTTTTTGAGTCAGGATCTCACTCTGTCACCCAGGCAGGAGTTCAGTGGCACAGTCATGGCTCAGTATACCTCAGCCTCCCGAGTAGCTAGGACTACAACTGTGTGTCACCACGTCTGACTAATTTTAAAATTTTTCTGTGGAGATGAGGTCTCACTGTGTTGCCCAGGCTGGTTTTGAACTCCTGGGCTCAAGTGATCCTCCTGCTTTGGCCTCCCAAAGTGCTGGCATTATAAATGTGAGACACAATGTCCTGCCTTCAAATCAGAGTTCTAAGTGGTTTTAGTATAGATAAGATCTGAGATAGGCAGGTTAGAAGGAGAGGGAGCTTGTGTATGATGCACTGGAGTTTAGATGTTATTCTGTCGGTTATAGAAAGTTAATTAAGGGCCTTATGCATGAAGTAATGGAGATGCTTTTTGTTGGCAGGTGGGATGGACAGGAGGAAGTATAATTGGAGGCAGGGAAATAAACTGGAGTAATCCAACCAAGGTACGATCCAGGTCTAATATGGGGCTGTGTGAGTGGGAATGAAGACAGGCTGAATGGGATGAGATAACGTACAACATAAACAAAAACCAGGGCACAAAGTGCATTTAGATAAAATGGAGTCTAGGAGATTCCTAGTAAAAAAATAATAATAGTGCCTACCTCTGTAGCACACTTTGCATATTAATATCAATTACCCATAACAATATGTGCATACATCTTTGCTGTTTGTTAAGCTACTGTCTCTCAATTTCAAGCCCACCTTGGCTGCTGGGGAAGGGACCCTGCAAACCGCGTTTCTGCTTTGTCAGCTGGTTCCATACGAGGCTATGCTAAAAGGGGGCGCTGGAGAAAACCGGGGACCCTTGAGGCAGGAGAAGAAACGAGGTTCTTTCTGTTTGCTTCCAGCTCCTGCAGCACCACCCCAGCAACACATCTTCACCCTGGCAGCCCGAGTTGGTTCCGGTCTCTAGTTTTTCTCCCTTGCAGAAGCCCACCACTCATACACTCACAGAGACATCAACAATGCTAGCCGGCCAGTGCCTCCTCCCGGAAGTTTGACTTTCAGCACCAAGGGGCTCCTCCTTCAAACTTCTGGACTCTGATGACCCCGACTTCTTCTCTATATTTCCCCAGTCTTGGAGGTGAAGGCTGCTTCCTGCTCGTACTTTCTCTGTATCACTCCAGTGTTCCTATTTGCTTTTCACTCCTTCGATATTAATAGACATATTGTCTGTTAAAATAACTGGAGTGATTTGTTTTCTTTACTGGTGGACCGTCTTTGTAGCATTCTTTCCTCCTTTGCTCCACTCAGCTTAGGCGTTGCCCATTGTCTTATATATCAGCACAAAATCAGTATTAGAAGAGTGAATGAATGAGTGTTACCATCTGGGGACATTAGTATTCCGTGTGGATCAAGAATAATGAAGAGACTAAAACACTGGCAATCCATGGCTAATGTCAATAGCTCTCTCTTGCAACTATGGCATGAGGAACACCATGGAAGAAAAGGTACTGGACTTGGATTCAAAAGCTCTCGTTATGATCCACCCTTTCTGCTCCCACCACTTGCTATTTGGTGTCTTAACTACTTAGAATGTTGGTTTCTACTTGGGATAGATCACAGGATTTATTGAAGTATCAAATAACAATGCAAAACCTTTTGACAAATATATGAAATAAATGGATGCACATGGTATGTCTTATTTTTTGTTTGGTACTTACAGTTCTCACAGTAAATTTGGGCAAAAGATAGCATAAAAATAAAAATGGCACTGACATTTGTGGAATGCTTATCATGTGCTAGACACCATGGGAGCATTTTACATACACTGACTTAGTCTTTATCAGAACCCAGTGGTGTCAATACTATTGTTATCTCCAGATTACAGAAAGGGAAATTGAGGCAGGGTTTAGATATTAAATTTTACCTTAAAAATGGTGGACCCAGAATTTGAGCCTACTCGCTCAAATTCCAGGTCTTGTGCCAGAGAGTTTCCCATTTCATTTAGTTTCTCAAAGTTTGCAGTAGAAATACAATTGAGTATTTTGAGAAGAGTTTCTTTTTGAACAGAAACTGTCAAGCAGGCAATCACATTAAACCTTATCACCAAAATTCAACTTAAGTCCAGTTTCTACCATCAATAAACTTCTCTTCCACTAACAACAACAAAAAAAAACAGTAAAAAATAAGAATGAGAGAAGAACATTATCACACTCTGAAAAGCATAAAATAGATTTAAATGCCCTAAAGTGTAATAAAGAATTTTCGTAGGTGGGTGCTCTGAAAAAGACAAAAGAACCATTAAAGCTTTGGAAAATAGATACACTAACCACCGTAATAGTAATTTCTCCCCCTCTATTCATTTGACCCTTTCTTTTCTGTCTTTCTTTAACTTGTGATTTTGGGGCAGTGACTATAAAACATTCAGCATAATTTTATTTTTCCAAATGATGTCACAAATACTAGAATCATGAATCATAAATCAGGTAAGGCAAACTCATTTTATGTATTGACGATCCTAACATTTACTAAACAGCCAGTCACTAAGAATGTATAATAATATTTTGATGATTTCTAGTGTGTTACAATTTGGCATAGATTACATTTGAATGTGTTTTCTGCTTAGTTTTGCATTAGTTTTAAAAATGATTATTTAGACCTATTTTAAGCCTTTGTAACAAATGTTGCTGAGCCCCAGAAGTGCCTTTGAAGAAGTGCCACCATTTGCAAACCACTAATGGAGGGACATGCAGGCATTCAACCACTCACTTCATCCCAGGACATAATGAGATGCCGTTCTCCCCTTCCTGAGTACATTTATGCTGGCCCACGCTCTTGGCAAAGGAACAGGCGTCAGCCTCCATCGATCTTAGACACACAGAGTCACTTATCCATATGCTCAGGGTGTTTGACGCTATGTCCCTGCCCAGTCACAAATTAGTCACTTTCTGCTAGTGACTGTGAATATAAAGAAGACATTTTCTGAAATATGGATCTTGTTTTAACAATTAGGGATAGAGAAACCAACAACCATTTTTCTTCATTTATTATGTATCTGCATAAATGAAATAGCTTCAGTCTGTAGTCTCTAGACATGCTAATGAAAATATTCCACCCCTTAAACCTACTCCCAATGCCTCAATTCTGAAATGAGGAGAACAGATAAAAATAGAGTGAAAAATTTGTCTCCTTCCTCTTCTTCCTTTCCTTCACTGTAAGAAGGTCACTCTATCTAGTTTATAAAAACATAGAATATGAGAGTCAGAAGGAAACTTACATATAATTCAGGGTGCTGTCTTGCTTCTGCAAAAATTCCCAAAACAGCATTTCCTACGGTCTCTGATTGAACATACTAGTGCAAGAAGCTTACTACCTTACCATTCCACCCTTGGAAGGTAGGAATTTTTAGAATGCTTTCCTGCATATTGTACGTGCTACAATTTAGTCAGTTGTTAGTTGATGGGCATTTAGGTTGTTCCCAAGCTTTTGTCACAACGATGTTGCAGTAAACGTCTTGGTAAGTATTACCATAATTCAGGATTCATTTCATTAGAGACCTCCATAAGTGAAACTGATGAATGAAAATATATGTGTGTATTTTTAAATTTTAAAAGAATGCTGGGTGACTTTTCAAAAAGGTTATGACAATTTACATCCCGCCAACAATGTTGGACAGTGCCTATTTTTCCACTGAATTTTATCAATCTTTTAAACTTTTGCCCATCTACTGGCTGAAAAAAATATCTCATTGTCATTTTAATTTGCATTCCATGATTACTGCTGAGGTCAAACATCATTTCATATGTTTATTCGTTATTTGTGTTTGATACTCTGTTACTTTGGTTGTTGTTGTTAAATTGTTTGCCCATAATCTTTGGATGGTTTATATTGTTTATTTGAAAGAGTTCTTAGTTACCTAAGGGTTGATGTTTCTGTTACTCATAAAACTTAATTTCTGGGGCAACCCCTTTGGTCCCCTCCCACTGTGGGAGCTTCTCCGTCCTCTCAATAAATCCAGTTTTCTAAAAAAAAAGAAAAAACAAACAAACAAACTTAGTTTCTGTCTTAACCCATTCAGGCCACTGTAACAAAATATCATAAACTGGGTGGGTTATCAACAACAGAAATTTATTTCTCACAGTTCTAGAAGGTAAGAAGTCCAAGACCAAGGCCCTGGCAGATTTGGTGTCTGATAAAAGTCTGCTTTCTCATAGATGGAAACTTCTCACTGTGTCCTCACATGGAGGAAAAAACGATCAAGCTCATTTAGGCCTTTTTAATAAAGGTGCTAACCTCATTCTTGAAGGTTCCAGGCTCATGACCTAAATACCTCTCAGAAAGCACTTCTTCCCAGTGCTATCTTTGGGGGAAAGGATTTCAGCATGTAGTTTGGGGAGACAAAAAAAAAATCCAGACCATTTTTTTTTTTGAACTGGAATCTCACTTTTCGCCCAGGCTGGAATGCAGTGGCACGCTCATGGCTACCCCAGCGTCAACCCACTGGCCTACCCTGATTCCTCCGCCTCAGCCTTCCAAGTAGCCAGAACTACAGGCATGCACTATCATGCCCAGCTAATTTTTTATTTATTGTAGAGATGAGGTCTCGCCAAGTTGCCTGGGCTGGTCTCAATTCACTCACCTCAGCCTCCCAAATTGTTAGGATTATATAGTCTGAGTCACCCAGCCTGGCCAATTTCTAACTTCTAACTATCCTACCTTACCTTTTCTGAACAAATTTGAGAAACACTGTTGTAGAGCACAAGGGGTCTTTAACTCTTGGGGTTGATGCCAATATTTATATTAAGTTTACCAAAGCTTTTTAGGGCATAATAAGTAAGTTTCCTACTTTGTTTTTTAAATAAACTGTTGTTAAACTGTTTCTCCAGTTTATTAATAAACAGTTTTACTTAAGTGCAAGATTTTATCATTATCCTCATTAAATTTTATCATATTTGTTTATATTCAGAATTCTGATTTATAATATACTTTTTGAATACTAAGTCTTCATTTTAGCACAGAGGTTCTCATTACCCAGTTTGACTGGAGAAATTAATATAAAACTGGGCCAGGCATGATGGCTCACATCTGTAATACCAGCACTTTGGGAGGCCAATGTGGGAGAATTGCTTGATCCCAAGAATTTGAGACCAGCCTGGGAAGCATAGAGAGACCCCATTTCTATGAAAACAACAACAACAACAACAACAAAAACCCCAAAACCTTAACTGGACATGTTGGCACACACCTATAGTCCCAGTTACTTGGGAGGCTAAGGCAAGATGATTGCTTGAGGTCAGGAGTTTGAGGCTGTAGTGAACTGTGATTGCGCCACTGCACTCAGCCTAGGCTATAGAGTGAGACCTCACCTCAATAAATAAATTAAAATGAAATGAAATAAAATAAAACAAAACTTTGAATGAAGAGAAGTGGGAAGGCCCCAGATAAATCCCTTTGCACTCACTTTTATTTGTCTTATGGATGTTTTAAATCCACTTAAGATGAATTTTAAGGCAGTCCTTGAGGGGAAAGAGAAGGTAGGAGACATTATAAAATACAATTTAACTGAAGATATTTATGCATATGGTGGTACTTTAATAACTTTGTTCCTATTTTCTAAACAATCACCTGTTGACCCCTTGCCCTCATAAGCTGCTTGTATGACAGACTCAGGCATCAGGTTTCAGAAGAAATTTGAGGTTGTGCTGCTGCCCCAAAGTAGCAAGACCTAGGAATCATTACTGCAATGATGACTAGGCTCCTAAAATGACTAAGTTTCTAAACACAATGAGACAGTATCTGAGAACCAAAGGTAATTCTTTTTTTTTTGAGTCGGAGTCTCACTCTGTCGCCCAGACTGGAGTGCAGTGGCCGCTCCCGGCCACCGCAGCCTCGACCTGCTGGGCTCTGGCGATCCTTCCGCCTCAGCCTTCCAAGTAGCTGGAACTACAGGCGCGTGCTACCATGCCCAGCTAATTTTTTAATTTATTGTAGAGATGAGGTTTCGCCAAGTTGCCCAGGCGGGTCTCGAACCCTCGGTCTCAGGCATTCCACTCACTTCAGCCTCCCAAAGCGCAGGATTACAGGTTGAGCCACCAAGCACGGCTCGGCAATTCTTTTTTTAAAAAATGTATAGCCAACTTCTGGTCTGGAGAAGATGGTATAGATCTGTTGCCCCTTGTTCATCCCCAGTAAGTACAACTAACTATAAACCCTTGAAATTACTCAAGAGATAGCCAAACAAGAACTCTGAAAAGTAGTAAGAAGAATGAAAACTAGTCTGGGACACTAGAGAAGAGGAAGAGCATAGGAGGAGTGCATTTTGTGGGCCCAGATTTGGCACTTCCTGATCCCCAACCTAACAATAGAAGGCAGCCCAGATAGGCTCATTTTCCTCCCAGACGAAAAGGGAGTCCCTCTGAACACATCTTTCTTAAACCAGCCTAACACTAAGAGCAAGGAGAATAAATCTAGAAGCCTTGCTAACAATAAGTGTTTAGGAAACGTTCACCTTTCTTGCGTGGTGATGACTACCCTCCCCTGCTGAAAAATACCAAGGCTAGTGGGAGGAACTGGTAAGAGGGATGCAGCCATGACAAGTGCCCAACCAGGACACCACTTTGGCCCTTGGGCCCTGCCCAGAGACACGAAAGCAGAGCTAGAGATACCTATAGGAGGATTCTGCCTCAACAAGATAAGAAGCTCTCCACTTCCACAGGCCTGAGATTACTCTTTCCCACTGGGAGATTCTGGGATGGGCAGGCAGAACCACCAAGAAGGACACAGTCACACAAGTGGTTTGGCCCAGAAAGCTTCTTTGTCTCTGTGACTTGAGTGAGGTCTTCCTCTGCTCATGAGGAGAGATATCAGCAGCCTAGTCCAGGGAAATTCTTTCCACCTTTCTCAGGCAGTACCAGCCGGGACCAGTGGAAGCCCTTGTGGCACCAAATAAACCAAATAACAGCACAAAGACCCTAAAGATTACACTGTCATTGGAGTCACAACCTACAAAAGTAACCCAGGACCTGTATGTTAAACCTAAACAAATTGCCTGCTAAAGTGGGAGATTCAAATAGGACCTAGAGTATCCTAATAAAACAGGTAAAATGTCCAAGATACAATGAAAAATCACCTGCCATACCAAGAACTAAGGCAACCACAACTTCAAAGGGAAAAGACAATCAACTGATGCTAATTCTGAAATGAGTCAGATGTTGGAATTATCTGGCAAGTATTTTAAAGCAACTGTCACAAAAATGCTTCAATAATAAATAACAAATTAACTTCAAACAAATAGAAAAGTAGAAAATCTCAGTAAATAAATAAAGATGAAATTAAAACACCTTTTTTTTCCCCAAAAAATAACCCATAGGAAGCTGGGCTCGGTGGCTCAGCCTGTAAGTGCTTTGGGAGGCTGAGGTGAGTGGATTGCCTGAGCCCGCGGGTTCGAGACCCGCCTGGGCAACTTGGCAAGACCTCATCTCTACAATAAATCAAAAATCAGCCGGGCGTGGTAGCGTGCGCCTGTAGTTCCAGCTACTTGGAAGGTTGAGATGGAAGGATCACTGGAGCCCAGCAGGTAGAGGCTGCAGTGGCTGGGAGTGGCCACTGCACTCCAGTCTGGGTGACAGAGTGAGACTCCAACTCAAAACAAAACAAAACAAAACAAACAAACAAACAAACAAAAAACCCATAGGAAGGAAATAAAAGAGAAATCAAGGAATTAAAACCAGAAGAAATGAACAATAACATGGAAGCTTGTTAGAATAGATTAAGAAAACATATCTCAAATGTATGTTGTTCACAAAAAACTCACTTCAAATTCAGTGGCAAAGGATATTAAAATAAAAAAATAGGAAAATACCATGGAAACATTAACAAAGGCAGGATTAACTATATTAATATTTGACAAATTAGACATCAGAGTCAAGAAAATTGCTAAAGACAAGAGGGACATTACCTAATTATAAAATAACTAATCTACCAGGAAGTCATACTGGTCCTAAATATTTACATACCAAGCAACAGAACTTCAAAATATGCAAGATAAAAATTGATGGAGCTGAAAGATGAAATAGACACACACACAATTATGGATATGGGGACCTCTATGCCCTTCTCTCAGCAACTGATTGAACTACTAGAAAGAAAAACAGCAAGGATGTAGAATATCTGAACAACTTAACTGACAAACAGGATCTAATTTGACATACATAGAACACTTCATCCAACCACAGAAGACTATGTTTTCTTTCCAAGTGGTCACAGAACATATGCCAAGATAGACTATATGCTGGAAAGTAAAACAGACACCAACAGATTTGAAATAGTTGAAATCATACAGAATTTGGTCTCCGACCATAATGGAATCAAACTAGACATCAGTAACTGAAGACAGGAAAATCTCTAAGGTCATGGAAATTAAGCCACATGCTTCTTTGACATGGGTCAAAGTGGGAGTCTCAAAGAAAATAAAAAAAATGAACTAAATGAAAATGAAAATACAACCTATCAAAATATGTAGTACTGAGAGGAAAATTTATAGCACTAAATACGTATGTTAAAAACAAAGAAAAATCTCAAATCAATGATACTTCAAGAAACCAGAAAAATAAGATAAAAATAAACCCCAGACAGGCAGAAGGAAAAAAATGGTAAAGATCAGAGCAGAATTAAATAAAATCAAAACCCAGAAAAACAACAAAACCAATGAACAAAAAGCAAATTCTAAAAAAAAAATCAGTAAAATTGCTAAACCATCATGGATACTTACAAAAATAAAAATATAGAAAATACAAGTTATATCATTACCAATTTTGCACTAATTAAAAGGTAATAATGGAATACTATGACCAATTTTATGATCATAAATTCAATAACTTTGAATAAATTAATCAATTTCTTGAAAAAAACCACAAACTACCAAATTCGATCGATAAAATAGGTTATACTAATAACCTCATAACATTTTAAAATATTGAATTCATGAGCAACCCCCTCGGGTCCCCTCCCACTGTGGGAATCTTTCTGTTCTCTTCATAAATCCTGCTTTCTCAAAAAAAAAAAAAATTGAATTCATAATGAAAAAAGGTATTTTAAAAAATCTTCAGATGATTTAACTGAAGGATTCAACTAAATACTGAGAGAAGAATTAACTCCAATTTTATATCACCTCTTCCAGAATTTAGAAGAGAAATATTTTCCAACTCATTTTATCAGGTCAATACTACCCTGATACCAAAACCAGACAAAGATACTATTAATAAAAAAAGAAAACAACAGATCAATATCTGTTATGAACTTAGACTAAAAAGTCTTCAACAAAACACTAGCAAATCAAATCTAAAAATGATTTAAAAGAATTATACACCATGACCAAGTGGGATTTATTTTGGGCATGCAAGGCTGGTTCATCATTTCAAAATCAATCAGTATAACCAACCATATCAACAAGGTTGGTAACAATCAAGAAAAATTGTATGGCCACATCAATTGTCATAGAAACAGCACTTGAAAAATCCAACTCCCATTCATAATAAAAACTTTCAGTAAGTTAGAAATAGAGGGGAACAACTTCACTTTGACAGGGAGCAACTACAAAACTCCTGCAGTTAACGTCATACTTAGTGATAAAGGACTGAATGCTTTTCCCCTAAGATCAGGACAAAGGCAAGAATGTCCTTTCTAAACACCGCAATAAGTGTTTAGAGAAAAAGAAATAAAAAGCTACAAATTGAAGAGGAATGAATGAAACTATTTCTGTTTGCAGATGACATGCAAAATATTTCCAAAAAATGTACCAAAACACCTTCCTAGAATTGAAAACTGAATTCAGCAAGATTATTCCATGCCAGATCAGCACATAAAAAAATTTCATTGTTACATGCCAACAATAACTGAAATTAAAAGATACAATACCATTGAAATTCCTCCAAAAATAAAATATTTAAGTATACATTTAAAGACTGGCTCAGTGGCTCAGCCTGTAATCCCAGCACTTTGGGAGGCTAAGGAGAGTGGATTACCTGAGCCCAGGGGTTCAAGACCAGGGATTCTGAGCCTGGGCAACTTGGCAAGACCTCGTCTCTACAATAAATAAAAAAATAGCCGGGCATGGTAGCGCGCGCCTGTAGTTCCAGCTACTTGGAAGTCTGAGGAAGAAGGATCACTGGAACCCAGCAGGTCAACGCTGGAGTGGCTGTGAGTGTGCCACTGCACTCCAGCCTGGGCAACGGAGTGAGACACCAACTCAAAAAAAGAAAAAGAGTATACATTTAACAAAATACATGTAATGTAAGAGCTATTTCCTGAAAATGACAAAATGCTGAAAAAGAAATTTTTAAAAAACCTTAAATAAATGGAGAGAAATATCATGTATCTGGATCCAAAGATTCAACAGAGTAAATATTTCAGTTATTTCCAAATTAATCTATAAATTTAATGCAATTTTTATGTAATTTATTTACTAGACAAGCTTATTTTACAAGTTAGTTGGAAAGGCGCAGTAGAGGGATAGACACATAGAGAACGTAAAAGTAGACCCACACAAATATATCAACCTGGTTTTTGACGTAAGCACAAAAACAATTCAATGAAGGGCAGTCTTTTTGACAAATGATTCCAGAGCGATTGGATATCCACAGGTAAAAAGATGAACATTCACATCTCATACAAAAATTAATAAAAAATGAGTGATGGACACAAATGTAAAATGCCAAATTATAAAACTTTTAGAAATAAACAAGAGAAGATGTGGGAATTTGGGGCTAGGCAAAGAGTTATGTGACTTGACACAGAAAGTATAGTTTATTAAAGGAATTATTGATACATTGTGAGAGGACCGTAATAGAGTATACCATAAACTTGGGTTAAAAGCATGCTATAACCCAATAAATATGTAATCGGCTTGTGGACAATAGCACAGCCATTTTTAGTTTTTAGTTTTCTGTCTTAAAACATAACCTGTAACTGTTTAAAGTTCCAGTTATGGGAAAAACTGCAAAGCTCCAGTTATTCTTCCCTTATCTCACTTTCCCCTTAGCAACAACCAATCAGGTGCCAGGGGGTAATCACCTAAGTTTCCAGATGTCTCTGCAACTTCCCCAGCTAGTGGACCAAGGTCAGCCCGAGTCAGGCTAGCCAATCCTCCACAATTAAGCTGACCACCAGAGGAACTACCCAATTAAATGGTAACAACACTGGAAAGCCCCCCAAACTCCTCCTCCCTTTGTGTAAAAGCATAAAAGGCATCTGCTTAAAGAAATCAGAGCCTCTGAATGTACTCCGCTGTGTCGGTTGTTGACAGAGGTCCAGGCTCGAGCTTGTAAATAAAGACCCTCTTGAATTTTCATCGGAATTGGCTCTTGGTGGTCTCTCGGATTGAACATTCGGCCACTACAATTGGACATCATCAAAATGAAAGCCCATGTTAAAAAGACAAAAAACAAGCTACACAATGAAGAAAATATTTGCAAAGCATACGTTGAATAAATAGCTACCTAGGATATACAAAGGAGTATCAAAACCCAACAGCACAAAATCAATCAATCAAATGAGAAAATGGGCAAGTGTGTGAGGGTTGGGATACCTATGTTTGTATATTTACAATGGAGTGCTACCCAGCCACGAAATGAATCAAATACTAAAGCATTAATCATGGAAGATCTCAAAAACATGATGATCACAAGAGGGCATAAACAGAGAGTATATTCTATATGTTTCTAAAACGGCAAAAATCATCTATCATGATAGAAGTTAAAAAAGTAGGGCTTGAGAAAATTGTGGGTGAGATTGTCTGGAAAGGGGCACAAGAGAACTTTCTAAGTGGATATAAACATATTCTATCTTGTTTGTAGTGTGGATTCTGTGGATATATGCATTTGTCAACATTCACCAAACTGCATTTATGATCTGTGCATATCATTTTATTATGGTATACCTCAATAAAAAAGGATAAAAACAAAATTAAAAAGAAGAAAAAAGTTAAGTTTCAAGGTAACAGAAAATGTCTTAAAGTTCAAATTTCTGTCTTTCTGGAGTCTCCTATAAGGATGTGTTAGAAAACCATCTGGCTCTTACCCGGTTGAGTCATCACACCCAACGCACAATCCAAGGGCATAAACCATAAAAGGTAAACAATCACCTTATGGGGTAGACTCAGCAGCCACAGCGGTTACCTACATCCTGTGTTGCTCCTCTTTGTCCTTCAGCATCACTGCTTTGTCCTTCTCTTTAATTAGTCATCAAGTAACCTTTTCCTGTCAACACTCAACTCCCTACCTTGTTTCTTTTTTGTCCCAAACACACTTGTTACTCATTTAACCTTCCTTCCTTTTGTCTTACCAAATCCCATCAGATTGTGTGGGACACTGTGTGCCATACCTCCTAGGACTGCAGACACTTGGTCGACAACCACAGAGTTCCCCTCAGCTCTGCCAGACTCGCAGCTGTTCTGTTTTCCTCACTTGCCCGAGGAAAGAGAAGCCTGTTCAAGGTGCAGAGGCCAGCACAATCAGGCTTTATGTTCAGCCAAGGGACCCATGCAAACTTTGTTTTGATGCCCAAGTCCAACATAATTGGAGGAGGTAGAAGATGGGAGAAAAGATCAGGAGATCTTAAGCAGAACACCAAGTATTATTGAATAGTTTCCCTTAAAAACTCCAGGAATACAGCTTTCAAGGATATTATACTGCCCTTACATATAGCTTCTGTACAAAGTGAAGTGTTATAAAAATAGAACAAGTTGTGTAACCAGAACCAGTTGTATAACTTGAACATCTTAGATCTGCAACTAATTGTGTGCATGCCTTTTGGGCAAATTACTTAACCTCTCTGAGCCTCAGTTTCCATGTTTGCCAATCAGATGAAAGCAACACCTGACAGGATTGGGGTGGATTTAAATGTTTAATATTTGCAAAGCATCTGTCTGCCATTGGTGGCATATTTGTGTGTCCATACATTCATTTATATATTCATTCCATTGATTTCATTTAATACTTCATTTATTAATTAATTCATCAATAATATATTCAATAATATCTATTGAGTGTCAAATATATGCTAGGCACTCTTTTAGGATGTATGTATCAATAAGCATAACAAAGTTTCTGCTCTCATGTAATTTACATTTCATTTGGAGAGACAGACAATAAATAAGTGAATAAGCATGTAATAAAATGACAGAGAGTGATAAGAGTTAAAGAATGTGGCATAAGGTGTCATTTTTTATTTAAAAAGACCTTCTCTGGGGAGGTTACAACTGAATAGAGACCTGACTGATATGAGCGACAGTGTACTGGAAATCTATAACTCCTTTCTGCCTTTCTTCTTAGAATGATTATTGATAACAGAAAACATATCAAGCATACTGGCCCTATTCAGTAATCTGTTCAGGTAACTGTGACCATCCTTAGGTAAATGGATCATGTGTTTCTTTGTCAGCTTCACTCTGCCACGAGCCCCCTCAGTAACTATATGGAGTATTTTCAGAATGAATAATACTGATATGTCAAATAATTTTTTTCTTTTACTTTTTTTTGAGTTGGAGTCTCACTCTGTCACCCAGGCTGGAGTGCAGTAGCACAATCATGGCTACTGCAGCCTTGAACTGTGGGCTCAGGCGATCCTTCCACCTCAGCCTTCCAAGTAGCTGGAACTACAGGCATGCACCACCACACTTGGCTAATTTTTTGATTAATTATAGAGACAAGGTCTCGCCAAGTTTCCCATGCTGGTTTTGAACCCTTGGGCTTAGGCAATCCTCTCATCTCTGCCTCCCAAAGTGCTGGAATAATAGGCGTGAGTCACCATAATATAATTTAAAAAAAATATGGATACCTGGAGAATGTTTGTGCAAAGAAAGAAGAAGCAGTTTCTACCCTCTTTCCGGTCAAAGTGGAAAGGTATTAATGAGCAAGAAAGCTAAGCTTTGTGTGGTATTTTGTTTATTTGTTTTAGCACCAAATGACCAGACTACTGCTTCATGAGATCCTCCCGGCTCTACCCAAACTGCCTGTCTCTCTGCTGAACTGAGAGCCCGGCTGAGCCTGGAGCCAGATGAGGTCCAGATTTGAAGACTTTAGAGAAGACTGAGCTTGGCCACATTGCAGATGACAGCCCTGGATTCTGGAACCATTCATCAATGTTTAACATTCAAGTCAGAAGATTCCAACAATTCACCAGAATGAAGCTCTACTGGCTGCATCCCGCTCCTTGAATATATACTCGTTTTCACTCAGTATAACATCATCATGCCCCAAATTCATAACACTGCTCAAACCTATAGGGGAGCACCAAACATCACCAATAAAAGTCAGAAGCGTTGACATTGAATTGTTTTGGTCTAAAGGGTCAACTAGGTTCACTCCTCTACCTAACCAGGAAATTATTACTTCTGCCTGTAACCCACATAGACTTGGGTTACCTTGTGCTCTATTTCAACATTGTATTGCATTCAAAAGAAATACTAGTTTAATATTTTCTCCAAAGTAGCAAAAACAAATTTAAATCTTTACGGAAGATGCTTTAAGAAATGCTACCCGGGAGAAACTCATTATAGAACACACCTCTACATGTCTTCAGGGTCCTCATTCCCTCTCTTATTTTCCTTGTATTCATTACAGAAAGGGCTCCCCTCAAATCACTCTTTTCTGTCCCTTCCTCATCTCTACCTTTCTTGGCTTTACTCCCCCACTCCCTTTCACTCCTTAATTTCACCTGTATAATTAATTAATTGTCATTTTATTTTTCTAGTTCCAGGTCCATTCTAATGTACACCAACCTAGCTTTCCCCTCATCCTTCCAGTTCAGCCCCTCTTCCTGTGTCCTTGATCTCAAAATAGTAACCCAGGCCATAACTCCATGAACAATTAAGGGTATTTTCATCCTCACCAGCTGGCGTGGTGAAGGAAGCTGTATTTTTTTATTGCACTTGAAATGCATCTCAGAAAACTTTTTGAGTGCCTACTCTGTGTTCAGCACTGTGACACACAATGGGAAAAATGACACAATTCTTCCCAGGGATATTAAGGATCATAGAGTCATATGAGGCAGACAAACAAGTTCATAAACCTGTGATGAAGCATTCACAATGAGCTACTGATTTTAGATCAGGATTCTACTTTTGTTGTTGTACCTGAGGATACAACCTATCACTGTCATGTCAGTCAGATGGAATTAGACTGAGAAGGTCTTAGACTGAAAAATGTGGTTGAGAGCCAGGTGCCATCTCCTCTGTGGGAATGAAACATGTGAGGCATAATGTCAAAACCGGGCCAAATCAGATGTCTAGTTTACCGATTCTTAGGAGAAATGTGCTGTGTGCACATTAACAGTGTAGGCAGACAGTAAACAGCTCTATTCAGTCAGTGAAGCCATGCGGAGGGGTGTCCAAATGTAGAATGCAGAGACTGGGTACTTTTCTAGGCATCCTAGGATGTTATACTGGAGCAGTGATTGTGTTGTCACTATGGATGACTCATTTGGTGCTGTTTGAGACTTTTAGTCCTTGCAAGTAAGATCTTCCTAAATTCTAGCATTCTTTTTTTTTTTTTAATTTTAGACTCTTTAAAAAATTTCAATAGCTTTATGGTAGAAATGGTTTTTGGTTCTGTGGATGCATTGTATAATGGTGAAGAGGACTGGGCTTTAAGTGTACCTGTCACTAGATCACATTGTACTCAATAGGGATTTTAAAAAATTTCAATAGCTTTGGGAGTACAAATGGTTTTTGGTTACATGGAATCATTGTATAGTGACAAAGAAGTTTGAGATTTAAGTGTACCCACTAATCCGTGTACATTGTACCTGAGAGGTGGTTTTTTTTTGTTCTTCTTCCCTTCCCCATCCCCTTCTAGGTCTCCACTGTCTGTTATACCGTTCTCTCTGCCTTGGCAGATCCTTAGCTTAGCTCCCATCTATATGTGAGAACATGCAATATTCAGTTTTCTATTCCTGTGTTACTTCATTTAGGATGATGTGATTTTTTTTAAACCCTTTCCACTTTTCCCCGTTCTGAGTCGCCAGTGCCTAAATTCTAGTATTCTTGCTAGCAATAAAACAAAAGATGTTGAGAATCACAAATGAGGAAATTGCAGACCAATTGACAAACTGACAGGGTATAATGGGAGCTCAGGGGAGGGACCTGCAGAGTCTGGGATGAGAAAAGCTACGGGTATTAATGCGAAGAGAAGTGGCTTACAACAGCAGCAGCAGCATGGGTTTGGCCTCTGGGTCACAGAAATATTGTGTTCAGTGGGTTTCCCAGTGGATGTTTACAAGTATATATAATACTATATACAAATGATTCTATTATATTCATTATTATGTGATTATATGCAAACTATTCCTATATACCGTTCATCTATCTTTAAGTGGCCGAGGCAGAATTTGAGTTCAGGTTCATCTGACTTTCAAGCATGGATGCTTCCCATCCTGACATGCTGCTTCTTTATTGACACAATGTACACCTTTGTGGCAGAAACAGGTCCATGGGAGTTCTCTCAGTGCACCTGTTTCTTCCAAGAGCTGGAACGGTAGGAATATTTTTTGAATGTCTGTTTCAGCAGGGAAGAGTTCCATACAATGGCGTTTGTTTGTATCAGTTTGGTGCCAGAAGCCTTCAGGGAGTTTCTTCCACTCATTATCATAAAATATGCAGCAGCAGCTGGGGCATTCACAGCCAAAACGGCTGTGGTGTCCAGAGGAGAGAAGATCTGAGAGAGTGTAACTAGTTTTGTAACAGTGAATGCTTTTATTTTTGGCTCTGACACAATAGAAAAGCCCATTTCTATGCTGACTTCTTACACATATGTTATTACCCTTCCAGACAACTTCCCCTGTCCCTTCTGCCTGGTTTTCTCCAACAATATTCTGCGTAGGCATAGATTTAGGTATTATACCTATTGGTAGAGAGAGCTGGTCCTTTCTGTTTTTTTTTTTTTTTTTGCCATTCCTTTAAATAACTCCCTCGTCCAAGAAGGCAAAGAGAGTCAATATTTTCATGAAAACAAAAGAAATATGCACAGAAAGAAGGAAGCATGTTTACTTCTTGATAATTGGAGGTAAAATATAATATTCCTAAACCAGAATATTACTAAACCTCTCAGTATTAAAGATGTAAATAGACTTCCTTTATCTTCTGCCTCTTAATAGCAAACAAATGGATACAAAAAAAATATCAACAGTATATGATGGTGTAAGAGTTGCTGAGGGGTTAAACAATCTACTTATTTTCTGGTGTGCATTAAACCTCAATTCAGTGTCAGATACATGCCTACCCTTATCCACCTAAAACACTAAAGGGTTTTCACCCCTCCCCTCATAGGTTTTCAACCTTTGTTCAGTCAAAAAGTACCCTTTCTTTGAAAGAAATTTTAATCCAAAGTCCAAGAAGTCTAAACTCATAGAACTGATGAAAACAGGCTGCTCTGATCAGGAAAAAGAATGTTACCTGCCTCCCTTGCCGTCCCCTCCCCCTCCAAGGGTCTCTCAAGCCCTGACAAAGCAGGTTAAAGGCTGACATGCTTAGGTGACTCTAAAATGTCTACATTGCTTTGTTCTGAATTACCCTGCCCCTATCATTCCCTCTCTACATTCCTGATACTGCAAACTCCGAATGAAACCTTTTGCATGTCTATCTGCTTTGGCCTAATGTTTCATAGCTGCTTATTGAATTAATGCATGCCTGCATGCCTGGACTGTAAATAAACTATGGGAGTCTGTACATGAAAAAGAAGAATACCATGAGAAACCTGCTCTTAAGGGGTCAACAATTTAGTCAACAGAGAAAATAAGAGTAGGTGAGGAAAACGGTAAGCAGTAAACTGAGTGGAAGTCTCTACTTACAGAGTCCTCCAATATGGAGGACGTGGTGCCAGCGCTTTCTCCATGGATGAGTTAGGATTCAGAAACTAGCAAGAGGGCTATTCCTGTTGGTGGAAAGAAATGGAGTTGAGAATTAGTAATGCCTTTTTGTGGTCAGGAAGGAGACAGTCTGGCAGGAAGGAGGGTCAAGCACTGGGGAGACATAGGAAGTATACATAAGGAAGTCTACTGGGGCCAAGCTATAAAAGATGTTACAAATCAGGCAGCAGAGTCCAGTGTGATTTGGTTTGCAATGGGGAACTATCATCTCTTCTTAACTAGGAGAGTGAAATGATGAAAGTGGTAAATTAAGATCTTGAGGAGAGGAATAACATGTTTCAAGCCATAGACTAAGAAAATTAGTCTGCCAGTTTTATGCAGAGAGTAGCTAGAAGGCTGTTTTAATAATGAATGAGCTCTCTTCTTTCCTGCCGATAAGGAGATGCATATGCCTACACTCAATTCAGAAACTCCCACGTAATTTGCAGCAAATGCTGACACCAACCCTTGTGGCCTTTTTTTTGCAGACGAAAGGAACCCAATGATGGGCTTAAAACCAGTTTATGTGTTTGCAAACAAGTACATTTGAAAAAGTCAAGCAAAACTAACCTAAAACATAACACATTCTCAGTGTTTGACAAACTCCATAACTGTCTTGATTAACTATTTTTAACTCATTTCTATACTCAAAATTGTGGCCATTTTAAATTTTGTTAATTTCAATATGAAAAACTTGCATTGTTAATGCGCTCGTTTCTGGACATGTTTCTTGACAATAAAAGGCGTCACATCATGTATAGTTTGTATGCATTTTTTAGTTGCTAATCTATTTTACTCCTCCTTTAGCTTCAAATTTTAAGTGATTCATGGATAGTCTTTCCTTGAAGCACCCCATGGTGCCTAGCTCAGTGCTCTGAATGTGGTGACTGGCAAGTGAATATTGTGGGTCATGGATCTCTCAGATCTTATCTCCCACAGGTCCCCTCTGTCTTTGCAGAGATTCCTAGCTTTCTTGCTTCATAACCTGTGGTGTATCCTGTTTGAAGAAGGGGCAGAAGTCACTTCTGGTTGTTTTCTCCAATTTAGCGTCATCAGCAATAGATTAGCATCACCTTATCACATCTTTTCACTCATTTTTTCCCTTCCTGTTTTGCTTTTGGGGCTCAGCTGCTTCATTGCTATCTTAATTAAAAAAAAAATAATAGACTGCATTAAAGGAACAATGGAATCAACAAGTATAATATATGATTCAGACAAATTCCTAAAGTGCTTTTCTCCAAGGCAGAATTTGCACACAGAAATTCACATTCATTAGGCTAAAGGCAGAGAGCCTGTCAAGTCAGCTGCAGGTTTAATAGAGAGGTCAGAACCTTTTCTCTCTGTCATTCCTACTGAAGACATCATTAGAGCTACAGTAAAATAGGAGAATGTCACAGAATGTCAGCCTAGTCATAGTGCAACTGTTCTTTTTCATTAGTGACTCAGCTGGTTGCTATGGCAACCCCACTCTAGTATCAGGGATACTAGGGCTGATGCTTCTCTGCCTCTATTTTCAGTTAGGATAAATTGTGCTCCCACCTCATGGTCTCCTGCCATGATATTTATATCTGGGTCACGATAATAAAGCCAGTTGGAAATATATCTGTTGAAATCCTAGCCAGACAGAGAGGCTTTCCACCAAATGGAAGAGTGAATATAGGGTTTCTAAGTTGACTTGAGCACCAATTATCCTGCAGGAGAGCAGGTATTTCCTCTATCCTGTCCATCTCATGGGGACACTGCAGTCCTCTCACGGACTTGTTCTACACTTACACTAGCCTGGCAGGTTGGCTCCAGAAAAATTATGTGGTATTTTTAGTGTCACCTCCGAACTTACCCAGGTATCTATCTATTTAAATGCTTCCTCCAAGTGGGCTCAGTACCACTTCATTTGTTCACTCATTTGTTTAATTGCAGAATAATTATAGTGTGTCAAGGATCATGCTAAATAGTATAGTTAATTGCTGGTCTGTAGTCTAGTCATTTACTGTTTAATTCGGGGATGGATCCAATAAGAAGGGAAGAAAGGTGTATGAATAAATGCTAATAATGTGCTTTTTGTTTTATTTTTAATTGACAGTAATTGTATATATTAATGGGGTATAATGTGATGTTTTGATGCATGTGTACATTGCAGAATGATCTAATCAGCTAATTAGCATATCCATCACCCCAAATATTTATCATTTTTTTGTGTGTGGTGAGAATATTTAAAATCCTCTCTATATGATGCATGTTTTAATTGAGGCACGGACGCATTTAGAAAGTTCAGAGGAAGGAGAGGGTAACTTTGCCTGGGTGAGTTGATACTTTGCCGAATAGGTGACTTTTAAGTTGGACTCTTAAGGGATGTGTTCTCCAGTTGAATCCAGTAACTCTGCCTGGATGAGTTGGTAGATACTTCACAGAATAGGTGACATTTAAGTTGTACTCTTAAGGGATGTGTTCTCCAGGTGAATGTTCCAGTGATTCAGAGTTGGGGTTAGCCTGAAAGATTTTTGTTGCAGCAAGATGTTATCTGGATGAAAGTCGGATTGCTCTTTCTGATTGCTCTTTAAATATGTATTAATCTTTTATTTATTTATTTATTTGTTTGTTTGTTAGTGATGAGGACTCCCTATATTGTCTAAGCTGGTCTCAAACTCTTGAGTAATCCTTCTGCCTCAGCCTCCTTAAGCGCTGGGATTACAGGTGTGAGCCACCGTGCTCTGCCTAATCTTCTATAATGGAAAACATTTTTTGGAAAGCAGAATAAGTTTCTGTTAAAAAACAAAAGGAAAAAAATCTAGAAAACAAAATATTCTTCAGAAAACTTTCTGGAATCAGAGCTCGCCTAAGCGAAAAGTCAATTTGAAGATTTTATTGTCAGTTAACTTTTTTTGGGGGGGGAATTGTTATATTGAGAGAGGCATCTGTTATATCGCCAAAGAAAACAGACAAAAAGGTGCTGAACAAAAGCACTCTATGATCCTTACACTTGATGGAACAGAAAAAGATTCCACACTAAACCTGTTTCCTTTAAAATGAGTATTATTTGGTGACCCTGTGGGTTAATAAAAGTGAGTTTCTCTCCTGCATATGAACCATTGTTCAGAAGTACAGGCAAAAGCCCCCTGAAACCACTACGTAGTGGTCAGTGTTCTTTATGAAATATATTCTGAAACAGGACCTCGTGATGGAGCCAAGATTATATTTACAATGTTTGGGGAAAATCTTTTTCCACTGAGCCTGCGTCACTGCACAGCTCAGAAATTAAAGCAGCACCTTCTAAGATGAACGCTTGCCACAGCCTGCTGACAGCAGTCTTGCTGACACGGTCAGCAAAATGCAAGAAGCACATGCGTCATTATATCTGTGGATCAGATCAGACACTGAGGTCTGTGTAGGCTCAAGAGACTTCCCCAGTGTCCTCTGCCAGATCCTTGAACAGAGAGGCAGGCTTGGTTGGCAAAGATGCCTTAAAATTCAGTTAACCATGGAATCTGGTAATTGCAGCAGTGAACATCACCAATATACTATAATCTTAAATTTTTTAAATAAAGAATACTTACATTTTTGTATAGGTGATGCATGTAATATGGTACAAAATCCAAAAGGTGTCTGAAGGAAGGCACAATGACAAGTGTGTGTCATTCTCACTCCCAACAGTTCACCTCCTTGGAGAAAACCACCATTGCCAGTTTCTTGTGTCTCTTTCCAGGGAATCTCAAGCTTATAGACACATATAAACACTTATGGAAATAGTGGAAGACTATGCATACTTTCTGTATTTTGATTTTTTTTTTTTTACTTAAAACTATTTTTTGGACATGAAAGGGAGAAAAAAAGTCTTTCCTTTTACCCATCCTAGGTTCATGACTGAGGCCCTTAGAACAAAAGACAGATTAACAAAGAAAAGAATACAAAAATTTTAAATAGAGGCTTTATGTGACAAGGGAGCCTTCACAAGGAAATAAAGACCCAAAGCATGGTTAAAACTGAGTCTTGTTTATGGTAGGTTTGTTAGAGTGGATAGTCACGCAGAACTATAATAGCACAAAAAATGGATGATCTAATGGTGATAAAGTAGATTAAACTAAGCAAGGCTTGTTTGTTCAGATTTTTTTTTGGCATCTCTGTGTCTAAGGATGCTCCTTTTTTCCAGGTATAGGGAGGGTCCCTCTCACATGAGGTTTTGCTTTAGGGCAAGATCAGAAAATATTTTCTAGGTTTTTTGACTTGCTTCAGGGGAGAAGGGCAGAGGAGGATCAGAGAGAATGCCCTTCTGCTGCTGTTTCCTCTAGTTCCTTCAACTGAAAATATTTTGAGGTAGTGTGTCCTGAATCCCACCAGACGTCATTATACATTCCAAACGCACATTTAACAGTCCCATATTCATGGACACTGGAAGCACTTTCAATCTTTTGCTACTACAAAAAGTAGTGCAATGAATATCGCTGGCCATGTGTCATTGCACACTTGGGCAAGTACATATAGATACTAGAGAGACTTTGTAGAAGTGCCTGTGCTGAATGAGTGTGTGTACATGTAATTTTTATGATTTTGCAAAGTTGCTTATGATTAAAGTTAGATCATTTTTTACTCCCACTCAATATGTGTATGTCAGTTCTTGTTTCTCCACACCCTTACTATCACAACGCACTACCACATTTTTTTCTCAGTGCTCAGTTTGAAAAAGACTATATTTCATTATAGTTGTAATTGGCATTTCCCTTATGAGTGAAATCAAGCATTTTTCATACATTAAAGTGGTATTTGTATTATTTTTTCCTATGAAATATTTGCTCATGTAATTTTGATAATAATTTAAGAATTTATTAGTTTCTCACTCATTTGTGATGTAAGTTGCAAATATTTTTTCTTGGATGTCATTTCTCTTTGAGTATTCATAATATTTTGCCCTATAGATGTTTTTTAGTGTAAGAAATTTTTAATTAATGGTTTCTAAATTTTCTATTATTATTAGAAAAGTTTTTTCTTCTCTGATATTTTATGCATATGTGTGAGTGTATGTGTGTATGTGTGTGTGTGTGTGTGTGTGTGTGTATACACATATTTCCATACCACATGTTTTTATAGTTCAAATTTTAACATTTATTTATTTTGACTTACCTAGAATTTTAGTATAAGTAAAGTAAGCATCTGATTTAATTTATTTTTTTGCCAATGACTCTTTTGTTTTTTCAACACCAATTTTGGAACAATTCACTTCCCTTCATTTATTTGAAATGCCTAAGTCATGATATGCCAAATGTCAGAATCCTTATGAGTCTATTTTAGTATTTTGGTCTATTCCACTGACTTGTGTGTATATTCACATGCTAACACCACAGAATTTTACCATTTGCACCTGTGCCAGTTGGTTAAAGCCAGCTGACCCTAACTCTACCCTTTATTACTCTGTTAGGGATACCAGAGCTAGCTTCTGTAAGCTAGTAGTCTCCCTTGCCAGTAGAGAGAGCTGGAAGCTCACCACAAGAGGAAAAGGCTTCTCTCCCTGGTTACCTATAATTTTCTTTCAGTAGCCAGTAGTATGCAGGTCACCAGTGACATTTACCTTCAGGCCCGGTCTTCGCTTCCCTGCCTGCTAGACTGTCTGCCAGCTATGAACTAACTCTGGCCTGGGGAAAACTAAGAGCCAGAGCAGGGACATACTTATACTAAATTTTTTCTATTTATATGATTTAACTTTAATTAAATTAATTAATTAATGTTCTATAGCAGCCCTTCCCACAAGATGCTCCCTTTACTGAGGCATGGAGTAATAAGTTAGGGAGAGGGGAACCTGCATCTTTGAAAACTCTACAGTTGTTCCCCTTTGTGAGTAGGCTAATTGATCACAGTATCCCTAGGAACAAAATAGATGGGCCATTTACTAGAGTATCGAGTGATCCATATTACATCAAAAAACAACTCTCGCTATGATCATTAAAAACCTGACTTGAGTCACCACAGTGTCGAATCATAACCTCCACTGAGTTTCCAGACCTGAGTTAATTCATAGGTATCCAAATCCCTTGACTGAAGAAGAGTGTGAGCCTTGTCTCCTTGAGAATTGGAAGTAGTACATACTGTAAATCTTTCTCCAAGCTTTTCCCGGAGTATCTATGAGGGAAGGACCATAAAAAAATGAATTATTTTTTGGAGGACAGGCCCCTTGTAGTACAGGCTTCCCCTGCTGGGTAAGTGTTCTAGGAATCTATTGCATCGGTGTACCAGCCAGCATTGTTGTGAGAACCTGCGTTCCATTTCAGGGAAATTTTTTTTTGGAAATTCTTTCAACGCATTTGCCCATTTCATGATGGGTGATTTATGAGTGCACCTGTCCACACTGTGCTAAGTGTTCAGCAGTTTTTGACCAAAAATTGGCATGACCCCTGTACCCTCCCCTCCCTATTCATCCAATCTCACCCAAGTGATTTTTGTTTTGTGTTTCCCCAGATGAAAAAAGTCCTCAAAGTGAAACATTTTGCTGATGTGGAACGGGCGAAACAAAAAAAGCACTAAAAGGCATCAAAATGGATGAGTTCAAAAACTGTTTTGAGTAGTGGAAAAAGCATTTTGATAGGTGTATTGCACCAAACAGAGAGACCTTTGAAGTTGACTGAAGTTTAAACATGAAAGAATAAATACACATTTCTTAATAAATAAATTCTGGGGTGTTTTTGGTTCCCCTCATATGTTGATTGTATTAGAAAAAATAAAATACCCGAATCTTTAGGGGGATTACTAATACTGACTCTGAATCATCTAATTTCTGGGGAATCTAAAATGCTAAGAGTTGCAGGTAATAGATGGAGTCTAAGCTCAGTTCTTACTCAAGTTGGCTTAAGGACCAATATTGTGTTTATTCACCTAGTTCTTGAATGTAGAATTGGGTTAGACATACTTGGCTACTTTCAGGATTCCCACATTGGTCTCAGACCCTGGAACTTACTTCCACTTCTACCAAGATTATGAACCAAAAGCAATACTACATCCCCCTGCCCCAGAATTGTTGAGATTAATGCCACTATCAAAGACTTGAAAGAAGTAGGGGTGGCAATCTTTTACAATCCCATTTGACTCACCTGTCTGGGATGTGCAGAAATCAGATGGACCTCAGAGAATGACTGTGGACTGTCATCAACTTAATTAAGGAGTGACTCCCACTGTGGTTTGTGATAGTCAATTTTGTGTGTCAACTTGACTGGGTTAAAAGATGCCAAGGCAGCTGGTAAAACACTGTTTCTGGGTATGTCTGTGAGGGTGTTTCCAGAAGAGAGTGATATCTGAATTAATATGTTGAGTAAAAAAGGTCTGCCCTCACCAGTGTCAGTGGGTATCCTCCAATCTGTTGGAAGGCTCTACTAGACAAAAATGATCAAAGAAAGGTGAATTCTCTCTCTATTCTTGAGCTGGTATTCTTGCCCTTGGACATAGAACTCCTGTTTCTCAACCTTAGGACTCAAGGACTTACACCAGTGGCACCCTCCTTCTTTCTGGTTCTTAGGCCTTCAGCCTTGGGCTAGGAGTTACCCCATTGACTCTTCTGGTTCTCAGGCCTTTGGATCCTGCCTTAATTACACCATCAGCTTTTCTGGTTCTTCAGCTTGCATATGGTATATCATGGGACTTCTTGGGCTCTATAATCATGTGAGACATTTCTTGTAATAAATCTCATCTACCTATCATCTATCTATGTATCTATCTATCTATCTATTTATCTGTCATCTATCTATCTTTATGCTTATTGGTTTCGTTTCTCTGGAGAACCATGAATAATATACAGTTGCCATCCTGGATGCAGCATCTTTACTGGATCGAGTCACTGGTTTCTGGCACTTTTGGTTTCTAGCTTTCTCATGGCAAATGCCTTTTCTCTATAGAACTTTGCAAGGACTCCAGGGACAGTTTGCTTTTACATGTTATGACATGGTTCACTTTCACAGTCTTGTTTTAGAGCTATGTCAGTTCTCCCACTCTTTCCAACAACACAGTCTGTAGAGTTTGGTTATTTTGACATTTCACAAAACATCACACTGGTTTGCTAAGTTGATGACACTATGCTATTTGAATCCTATGTATAGGAAATAGCAACCACTTTAGATGACTTAGGAAGACATATAAGAACTATAGAGTAGAAGGTAAACCTTATAAAATCATAGGGGCTCACCTCCTCAATGAAATTTCTGATAGTTTAATTTCTATTAATTTCTATTCTACCTCTAGAGTAACACATAAAACCTTATGATTCACCAGATCCAGTGGTACTATGTGTAACAAATAGAGATACTGTATGAACCTCTGGCAGGCATGAATGGAGCATAACAGTGACGATATCCAGGATTTTGGAACACTTTTTTTTTTTTTTTGGCATAAAACTACTTCCATTTTGAGAAACAGCTGCTATCTTTAAGCATTAGAAGATAGACTCCCTGGCCTTAGAATATCAGGTAACCATGTGTTCTGAGCTTTCCACTAGAAACTGGGTGTTTCTGACCCACCTAGTTATAAAGTTGAGTGTAAGAAGCAATATATCATCAAGTGGAAATAAACTGTAAGAAACCAAGTTTGGGCAGAGCCAACACGTAAGCTAAACAGGTAAATCAGAGGCCTTTAACATTTACTACTGTTGCATCATCTCCTATCCCTCAATTTATGACTGTCCTCCTGGGATGTTCCTAATGTTCCAACTATCAGAGGAAGACAGAGAAGCCTGCCTGGGTTTTGTATGGGTCTGCATATTATGCTGCTACTACCCACAAGTGAACAGCTACAGTACTACAGTCTCACTTAAAGGTAAACCTGTAGGAGAGTAGCAAAGGAAGATCTCCAAGTAGACAGAACTTTAATTAGTACGTGTAATTGTCCACTTTTTAATAGTAAGAGATGACCAGGAAAAAGTGAGTGTAATGGCTTGGCTGGATGGTCAGCAACTTGCAAGGAACCAGGCAGAGAGATTGGTTACAAAGACATCATGTGATTGAACTAAAATAGTGAATGGGCACAGACAGTGAAGATATTTGTATCCCATGTAAATGGTCATCAATAGGCATTCACTTCAAAGTAGGTCTTAATAACCAGGTGAAGGAAAATTACACATTTTGTGCATGTCAGCCTCTTTCCTTAGCCTCTTCAGTGGTTATTCAATAGGCCTGTAATATAAGTGAGCATGACGGTATGAATAAAAGTCTGGTTAACATTACCACTGACTGCCTAGTCTGTCTGCAGCAGAGACCAACACAGCTCTGATATGGCATCATTACCTGGGGAAACTGGCAAACCACTTGGTGGCACATTTATTACATTAGACCCCTTCCATCATGAAGAGGCAGAGATTTATTTCTGTTGGAATAGTAGCAAATTCTTTATTACACTTACCTTCTTTACATGTAAGGATTCTGGCTGCACCATCATCTATAAACTCACAGAATGCCTCATCTACCTTCAAGACATTCCCCATACCATTACCTCATTTCACAGCTAGCGAAGTCCAGCAATGAGACCATGTCCATAGAACTTCTTAGTATTATCACATATCCATCATGTGGAAATGCAGATCTTATTGAAAAGTAGAATGGTTTGCTGAAGACTTATTTATGTAATTTCTGTTTCCAACCAAGATGGAATGACAGGAACTTATTTTGCTCTCCTACATGAAATAAGAGATCAAATATATGAAACAATGGTTTTCAAGATATTAGACAACAAAGGACTGTGACCTTTGAGCAATGAGAAAAAAATGAGGTAATCTCTACAATTACCCCAGATTACTACCTGGAAATACTATTCAGGATGTATCTTCTTGGAGAATTGACCTCTTTATCATTAGGTAATGCCCTCTTTACACTAATTAATTGTTCTGAATTTGTGCTCTCCGAAACTAGTATAGCTACTCCTACTTCTTTTTGTTTAGTGTTATTATAGCGTATCCTTTTTCATCCTTTTACTGTTAACCTGCCTGTGTCTTTAAAGAGAGTTTCCTATAAACAATTTTTGGTCGAGCTCAGTGGCTCAGTCTGTTATTCCAGCACTTTGGGAGGCCAAGGCGAGTGGACTACCCGAGCCCGCAGGTTCGAGACCAAACCGGGCAACTTGGTGAGACCTCCTCTCTACAATAAAAAGAAAAAAAAATAGCCAGGTGTGGTAGCATGTGTCTATAGTTTTGGTTACTTGGAAGGCTGAGGTGGAAGGATTGCCAGAGCCCCGCAAGTCGATGCTGGGGTGGCTGTGAGTGTGTCACTGCACTCTAGCCTGGGAGACAGAGTGAGACTCCAACTCAATATATTTTTTTTCTTCTTTTGTGGTTTTGGTCAACATTTTATGTGATTACATTATCATCTCTCATTTAGCTTATAAATTATACTTATTTTTATTAATCTTGTAGTTGTTTCCCTAGAATTGCAATATAAAGTTAAAGTTAATCTAAATCCAATTTTACATAATACTGTATGCTTCACAGGTAGTGCAGGAACCTTATGTTTTCCCAGATGACCTGACTGTCTATGTAGAAAATTTCAAAGACTCACCATCAACAAGCTAGTTTTAGGCTTCCTATAACTAATAAATGGTTATAGCAATTTTGCAGAATACAAGGTCGTTATACAAAAGCAATTACTTTCCTTTATCCCAGCAATCAATAATTGGAAGTTGAAATTAAAAATACATTACCATTTACATTAGCACAAAATTAAATAGTACAGAGGTGGGGGTGGTGAGTACACTTAAAGCCCAGATCAGAAACTAATTGTATCCCTCAAAGCTATTGCAATTAAAAAAAATGAAATAGTATAAATTGAACAATATATGTTTGGGATCTAAATGCCTACAACTAAAAAATTCTGATAAGATAAATCAAAGAAGATTTAAATAAATGAGAGATATTCTATGTTCATGAATTGGAAGACTCAATATTGTCAAGATGTCAGTTTTTCCCAATTTGATCTACAGTCTCAATGTAATCACAATCAAAATTCCTGCAAGCTTTTTTTTGGCTGTTGACACATTGGTTCTGGAACTTGTATAAAAAGGCAGAAGACTCAGAATAGCCGATACAACATTGAAGGAGTACCAAAGTGGAGGATCGACATCATCTGATTTCAAGATTTACTGCAAAGCTACAATGACCAAGACAGTGTGGTATTGGGTACTGGCAAAAGAACAGACAAATCAGTGGATCAGAGGAGAGGGACTGGAAATAGACCCATATAAATATTGTCAACCAATTATTGACTGAGGAACAAAGACGATTTAATGGAGAAAGTGTAGTATTTTCAACAGATGGTATTGGAACAATTGGATGTCCATATTCAAGCACACACACACACAGACAAACAAAAAAAGCCGGGCTTCATGGCTCAGCCTGTAATCCCATGCCTCGGGAGGCTGAGGTGAGTGAAATGCCTGAGTCCGCGGGTTCGAGACCCGCCTGGGCAACTTGGTGGGACCTCATCTCTACAATAAATAAAAAAATTAGCTGGGTGTGGTAGCACGCGCCTATAGTTCCAGCTACTTAAAAGGCTGAGGCGGAAGGATCGCCGGATCCCAGCAGGTCGGGCTGCGGTGGCCGGGAGCGGCCACTGTACTCCAGTCTGGGCGACAGAGTGAGACTCTAACTCAAAAACAAACAAACAAACAAACAAAAAACCCAAAAAACAAACTTCAAATGGATCATAGACATAAATATAAGACACAAAATTATGAAACTTCTAGAAGATAATTTAAAGAAAATTCTAGGTGATCTTGGGTTTGTCAATACATTTTTAGATATATCAAAGCACAAACTATGACAGAAAATATAGATTAGTTTAACTTTATTAAAGCTAAAATCGTTTGTTCTATAAAAAACACTATTAACATAATGAATAGACAAACCACAAACTGGTTGTACAACATATATCTTATTTTTTAAAAAACCGGTGTCCAAAATACTTAAATAACTCTTAAAAATTAAACCAGAAAACAAAGCCAAACTTTTTTTTTTCCCAGGGAGAAGCCAAGAAGCCATTATTCGTTTTGGGGGGAGTCAGTTTTCCAGGCAAAATTAACTATACTTTTGTTTGAAAGTCAAAAGTCCAGAGAAAGTTCTAGCATCACCGGAGGGAGGACAGTGAGGGTGTCTCCCGGGGACAGAGGTACAGGAAACGGCTTGGGAAAGTGAGACCCTGGCAGTGGCCATCAAAAATTGCCCACCCGTGTTGTCTCCCCGTGTGGCAGGCCTCACGCTGTTCTCGAAGTGAAACCAAATGCATCGGACGTGAGCTCAGTTGTTCCTGACCGTCCTGCCCACGTGTCCTTTTTTTTTTTTTTAGCAATTATATTTCTAAGTTTTGGATTTGGGTCCTCTCAAACCCAGTGACCAGAGTCACTTGGCCAACGTTCTTTGCTGCCTCGTGTTTCTTGTAGTTGGGGCAGGAGTAGAAAATCGAAGACCGGGGGTTGACAGACTTGGGTTGGATTTTGAGTGGTTGTTTCTTTTTTAACAGACGTGCATAGGTTCCCAGCGCAACTGAGCCATGAGTACCAACCCCCGCCCCCCGTATATATCCCCTCCGTGACACGTGCCCGACCTCCCGAGCTCTCAGTATCCCCACCAGAGGGGGCACTTGTTACAATCAATGAACCTACATTGACACATTATCATCACCCAGAGATCACAGGGGACATGAGGGATCCCTCTTCGTGCCGGACAGTCTGTGGTTTGGTCAACATTTTTTTTTGTTTTTGTTTTGAGTCGGAGTCTCACTCCGTCGCCCAGGCTGGAGTGCAGTGGCACGCTCACGGTCACCGCAGCCTCGACCTGCTGGGCCCCGGCGATTCTTCCGCCTCAGCCTTCCAAGTAGCCGGAACTAGAGGCGAGCGCTACCACGACCTGCCTTTTTTTTTTAATTGTAGAAATGAGGTCTCGAACAACATTTTTAAATGGGCAAAATATACACCTCTTTGGCACCATATTTCAAATAAACACATCAAATTATGTTCAACAGCATTTGTCGTTAAATAATTGTAAATTAAAACAGCCTTTAGATACTATTACACGTCCGTTAGAATGGCTAAAATCCCCAAACTGACAGTACCACTGCTGCTGATGAGGATGTCGCACAGCATGAACTCTCTCATTCCTTGCTGGTGGGAATGCAAAGTGGTACAGCTGGCTTGAGAAGATGGTTTCTTACAAAACTAAATTCAGTTTTGTCTTAGCATCTAATTCAGCAATTGCACTTCTAGGTACTTAGCCATATGAACTTAAAAGATGTCCACACAAAAGCATGTACACGAATTTTTTTAAAGCAACTATATTCCTAATTGCCAAAACATGGAAAAAACCAATAGATGAGCAGAGAAACTGTGGTATATACATAACACAGAATATTATCCAGCAATGTAATTCAATAACCTAGCAAGCTATAAAATGATGTGGAGAAATCTTAAATAACGTTGCTAAGTAAAAGAATCCAATCTCAAGTAGCTATTATATATACTATGTAATTTCAATTATATAACTTTTTGAAAAAGGAAAAACTACACAGACAGTAAAAACACACTGGTTGCCAGAGGTTTTGGGGAAGAGACAGAGGTGAAACTCAGGGCAGTTCTCGAAGTGAAACCAAATGAAATGGCTAATTAATATCAAAGTAGATTTCACACAAATATTATTTAGAATAAAAAAGTATCACTTCACAATAATAAGAGTCAATTAACTAAGAAAATATACACTTCTAAACATTTATGCACCTAATAACAGAATCTAAGTTGCCACCATCCATTTTTTCACTTTCAGACAATTGGTATAATATAAGAATTGCACTGTCTTTAACAACATACTTTAGAACAGGCTTTAAGTATATTGTTCCAAGACTTAGACTCTCAAACATTGCCTGTTTTCTCAGCTATTCAATATATTACTCAATTTTGAACACCATGAGTCAGTACTGCTGAATTTTTTAAAAGAGTGATATTTTGGCATTTGTTGTGATTGTCTTTAATCACAACAAATGAGAAAATACAAATAAGAGAGAACAGAGTCTGAATTTGTTTAAACTGCAAACGTTAGTCATTGATTTAACAAGATCAATATAATGAAAGTTCTGTGGTCTATTTCATATAAAATTCAGAGTGATATGTTGTTGCCATATTGATCAAATATGAAGAGCTTCCTTTTAGGGTAACATGACAACAGCTGAGTACCTCTCTGAGTCATTTGGTATTGATTCTTGATCTTCACTTCCTGAGAATTTTTTTAAACTCCCAAACTGCAAATTAGAGTAAACTGACATTTCTGTATCTAATGATGTGATAAAGAAATAGTATTCCAAAGGTTATTCCATTTCTGAAAAGAAGATCACACAGCTGAGGGAGGTCTGGGAGTCTTATGTACGACTGATGATGTAGTGTTTCAATACCATATTTTCTGTTTCCTTTAATTTAAAAAAATTGATGTTGCAAAAATTTAAGGTGTGGTTAGTCCAAGACTATTAACTGATTAACTCTTTGAACATCTACTAATTTGTTCATTGATTCTGACTATATTATTAACTCAGAAATTCAAGAGATGTTGTAAAGTTTAACAATATTTTTCCAATGCTTTTTTAATGTAATTGGTCCTTTACTTTGCTGGTCCAGTGTTTGTGGTTATTAATCGACATACTTTTCAAAGCAAGCTGTTTTTCAAAAGACTTTCAAAACATTGAAATTATGCTTGGAATATATAAAGCACATAGTAAAAGTATAAGTTTTCTATACATGGGCATGACATAAAGACCACATCCATATATTGCTATGCAATTTTATTTCTGTACCAATTACTAGTCACTGACCTCCTTTCCTAGATGCTTCAAATTAGCTGGTCATTGTATACCTTCAAAGTACCCATCTCTAGACCTTTTTTTATTTTTATTTTAAGTTTTTATAGAGATGAAGTCTTGCCATGTTGCTCAGGTTGACCTCGAACTCCTGGGCTCAAGTTATTGCCCTGCCTTGGATTCCCAAAGTTCTGAGATTTCAAATATGAGCCACTGCACCCAGCCTAACCCTAGAACTTGACACTGCTCTTGGTAAACTATGTAGTGGTTTGAAAGAAAGCTACTCACTGGAAGGCTTGAAGGATACCAGGTGACCCTGGTTTATCTAACCAAGTGTATATATATATATATATATGCATATTTCCATCCACTACAGATATAAAATTATATACATGTAATAAATTATATATTTATTTATTTATTTTGCTGATTGTTTAGCTAGTGTTTGCCTATGTGGAGGGTACGTGATCTGAATGGGTTTTTCAGAGAGGTAAGAGAGAGAGCAGAAAGAGCCTGCCTACTAGAGGGGTTGAGAAGAAAGAGGTCAAGTGGGCGGTAGGGCTGAAAGAGTGAAAGCTACTGTAGGGAGATAATTGGGACGGAGTGCTGAGAGGATCAGTATGGATATAAAGGACATTTTGGCCACATGATATGTGATATAATCTCCTCTTCCTCCTCTAAGAACGTTAGCAAACATATACATTAGACATCTACGGTTTTGTTGGGGAAAATGTGCTGAGACTGGCCTCAGGGAGACAGAAGCATGGCCTAAGGGACTCAGTGACAATCAGATTCCTCCTGAAAGCAGCACTTCCAAAGCAAAGGAAGACAAAGTTCACCTTTCACTGCTACTCTTTCATTGTGCTGCTGCTTCCGAGTTGGCAGAGTCTGTAGTAACATGGAGGAAAGTGAAATGAGATGAGGTTAGTCTCTTTGGAGAGGAAATGATGACTCATGTGCTAGGGAAGTTGAAAAGATGAGATTTTGTTTCTCTTCCTGTGTTGCCCATAGAAATACAGCAATTAGAGTGTTTTAAAGTCCTCATCTCAAGGCCATCACTGGCTCCTCATACACCTATGTGACTTCAAGAACACAGATACGGCTGCCCCCTCGGGTTCTCTCCCACTGTGGGAGATTTTCTGTCCTCCCAATAAATCCTGCTTTCTCAAAAAACAATACAAAACAAAACAAAAGAATACAGATATGGTGGCTTTCTAAGGTAAGGGGCTGGTGCTTCTGTTCTACACTTGCATTCTTCTTCCCACTTCTGCCTCCCACAGCCTACCTTCTGTACCTGTTTATTGAATCCACAATGTTGATACTATTTACATTTGTTCTGTAACAATAATTAGGCCTATAAGTTGATTCTAAAAATTGCAAGTCAATGAAGTGATTACATTATTGTGATTTTGTAAACATTGTTCCCTGAAAAGCCAATGTCTATTGTGAATATTCCCCTTTAGTACTTTACCAAAACAAGACAAGTAATGTTTTTTAAAGGTTAATTGCACTGTGGAATGACATCATATCACTGCAGTTTTTACATTTTGTTCCATTAAAATTTATTGACCCAGCTCATATTTTGAATAGCTTTTTGCTCATGTATGGCTTTGTAATGTCATACATGGGTTATTTAGAAAATGTTGGTTCCATGTGTTATGCAGATCCTCCAAATGTTGACACATGTCATTTTACAGAATCAAAAGATAACATTTGTTAATATCACTACTGATCTTCTCAGAAAAGCTTTTAAGTATTGGGAATCTCTTGGGGTCTTAGTGGTGGGTACAAGTTTCCAAACTTCAAATTTTTTACTTGAAAGTTCATATTTTATCATTGAAAAAATTTGTTAGTTATTTTCTTTGAAGTGACAGGATCATTTCATTCATTTAAGAATGTCTGCCAAAACTCCAAGTTTGAATTATCATAATTTGTCTATCAGTTGTCCAATCAAGTAAAAATGGTGTTTGATAGCAAAAAACATCTAATTCACCTCACAACTCAACTGCACAAGTGCTTACCCCTAAGTACCCACATACTTGGGTAAACAGAGAATTATGCACACTTCTTGTTTTGGTGTGCAGAGTATTAAAAAAGACATATACTCAGGAGTCAGGATTAATGAAGTTAACTTTTTTTTTACTGCTTCATCAATGACATTCTTAATTGAAAAGTTGTATTTTATTTTTTCTACTGAAGTGCATGGCAGAAAGTTCTGAACTTACATGTACTTGATTT
Source organism: Cephalopachus bancanus (assembly GCA_027257055.1). NCBI lineage: Eukaryota > Metazoa > Chordata > Mammalia > Primates > Tarsiidae > Cephalopachus > Cephalopachus bancanus. Next base: position 4,364,570 of record JAPVLO010000024.1, on the reverse strand, counting down.
ATGCCAAAGTATCAGCATTTTTTTTCTTTAAGAATGGGCACTTTTAGCTGCCATTAATAATGCATCATCAGTGCAAATGTCAAAACAGTGAAAAAGCCATATTGTATCATAATGTTATTATGAAAATAGTTGTGATAGACTATTTTAGTGTCGCTATTTCAGTCTGATGAGAAGCAATTCTTGTTCCTTTGTAAGTTGTTTCCTCTATAACCTTATTGTGAAAACATTTCAGACCTTGTTTGTACTCTTGGTGATTTTAAATTTCAACAAGACATGCCTAGGTGTGGGTCCAATTTTTGTTTTTTCCATTCATCATGATAAGTCCTAAGTAGACCCTTCTAATCTGCTGTCATGTCTCTTGGCTGTTTAAAATATCCTTGCAATATTTCTTTAATAATTTGTTTTTTATCATTTTTAAAAAAAACTTTAGAACTCTCATTAATCACTTATTTAAACACCTGGATATATTCTTTAGTTTTCTTTCTATATTTCTAACTTAATTTTAAATGTCTTGGCTGAGGGGTCTTGCTATGTTGCCCAGGCTAGACTAGAACTCCTGGGCTCAAGTGACCTTTCTGCCTTAGCCTTCTGAGTAGCTGGGATTTCAGGTGCATATCACCATGCCTGGCTCTAACAGTATTTTTTAAGAAAATATTTCCTATCTCCTTGACTTTTTGTTCCACTTTCTGAGAACATTTTCTATTTTGACTTGCGATCCTGTTGAATTTTTTATCTGGCATATTTTAATATTCAAGACATCTTTCCTATTCTTTGATGGTTCCTTTTTTCATAGCAACCTTTTCTTGTGTTATGATGCAGTATTTTCTTAAATCTCTCTGAAGATTGAAATAAAGTTTAATGAAGTTTTTTTTCTATTTCATATATTAAATTTTCACTTCCTCCAGTGTCATCTTTACTTGTTGGTTTATCTTGATCTCTTTCTTTCATGTAGGATGTTTTTCTAAAATAACACACACACACACACACACACACACACACACACACACACACACGGTGCCAAAAAGTATGCACATTTTAAAAAATAAAAAAACTATATTAAATTTGTAATACTTAATAAGAGGAATGCAAGTCATGTTTGACTTCTGAAATTATAAGAGGTGCTCAGTGTTGTTACCATCAGCATCCAGACACTTCGGATTATGGCAAACATCTCTTAAAATGTGTATACATTTTTTGGCACCCCTGGTGTGTGTGTGTGTGTGTGTGTGTGTGCGCGCGCACGCGTGTGTGTAGCAATCTTAAATTGACTATTCATCTTTAAGAATAAGGAAATAAAAAGTTGAAGACCTGGGTACATGGGTAGGCCTTGCCAACTCAAAGATTTTTACATTAAAGTGCTTCTTAGGAAGGCAGACATCATTTATATTGAGTAACTTCTAGAAGCTGAACAATGCAGATTTTAAATTCTATAGAGGAGATTTTTTTTTTTTTTTGCCAGAAATTCAGAATTCAGGGGTGAGCATGATGAAGTACTAACAGTTCTCTATACTTTCTTCCAGTCAATCACCCTGTTCCCAGCCCCAAGCCTTGTTTTATTCTCTCACATGTGGGGTGGCACCAGGACTCCATAGGGCAGTCTGAATACCCCCTCACCCTTGTGTCCTTTGAGCTGTGGTTTCCTCTGTCACACTCATTCACTCTTCCCTCTGCTTTCTGTCTTCCAGAAGTCACTGAAACCTTAGCATGAAGCCACCGGTGATGCCTTGTCTCCTGGTATCTTTCCTGTTGCAAGTTTATGTCTTGAAAAATTGTTTGTTATCATCTTCTAGAGTCTTGGTATAGAAAGGGGAGAAATATATTTGCTTATCATTTCATAGTGAACCAGTCACTCTCTTCCCCTTTTTGGCTTCGCAGATAAGCCATCCCTCCAGTTTTCCTCCTCTTGGGCTGACCCTGTTGTGGGTCCCTCCTTCTGCCCTTACAGCTCAGTGTTTGAGTTTCTCTCCTCTCTACACTCCCTTCCTAGGCAATCTTCTCCACTGCATTGTTTTAATGTGTTTGTGGACATGCTGGTCCCTACTGTGCATCGCCCTCTCTGACCTACTTGTGGACTCCAGCCTCTTTATCCAATTGCCTACTTGAAATCTCGACTCCAATGTTTCACAGACATTTCAAATATTGGTTTCCAACGTTCACTTCTCCATTATATTTTCTCTACTGTTTTGTTCTCTATTTGCATGGCTTTCTATCCTTCTCATCCTTTACCTCCACGACCTCTGTTGACAAGGCTGCATCTCAGAGAAGCCTTCCCTGATCACCCTGTGTACAGCTCCTTCCTCTCTCCCTCCCACACATTACTCTGTTGCTAGGCACTCTGTTATGAAGCCCCACTGAACTTTTCAAATGTAAAAGTATTTATTATGTTTATTTTCCCTCTTTTTCTTATTAGTGAGGCCCACTGCAGGCAGAGACTATTCCCTCAGATTTATCACTGTTTTCCCAACACTAGCACTGTGCTTGACACACAGGAAGAACTTATCAAATATGTGTAGAATGGATCAATACAGCTGGAAATAAATGCTCAAATCTCAAAAAGGTTTAATATTTATAATCATCTCAAACTTGCCATAAATAGACCTCAAAAATACCATAACAATGCTAATTCAATTTTTAAAAAGTACTTGAAATCTCTATAATTGGTTCAATTAAAAGTTGCAGCTGGAAGCAGTGGCTCATGCCTATAATCCCAGCATTTTGGGAGGCAGAGGCGAGAGGATTGCCCAAGTCCAGGGGTTTGAGACTAGCCTGGGCAACTTGGATAAACATTGTCTCTACAATCAATGAAAACATTAGCTGGGAGTGGTGGTGTGCACCTGTAGTTCCCACTACTTGGAAGGCTAGGGTGGAAGGATCACCTGAGCCCCGCAGGATAAGGCTCCTGTAGCCATGATCATGCCACTGCACTCTAGCCTGGGCGACAGAGTGTGACTCCGACTCAAAACAAGACAAAACAAAACAAAACAAACCCCAAAAACAACAACAAAAAACTCTTGCAATTTCGTTTTTCAGTTATACCTCAATAAATCTGGCAAAAAACACACCTTATATCCATAATGCTTATGAACTTGGTCCAGAAAATAATATGGGTACCTCTTAACTGGCAAATATCCTTTCCTGAAGGACTCCTAACCATCCATAGGCTTATTGCTCCAAATGAATTTTCTCTCAGTTTTTTTCCCTTTATCCTTACCTGACCCAACTTTATAAAATTAACTTAGTTTGTTTGATAAGGAGCACAAATATTCACTTCAAAATGAATTATGAATCACGATATCACCTGAGAACACAGGAATAACAAAGAAGCAAGGCTTTCCTGCAAAGCCCAGACAGCTCTCTGTATTTCACTCCTTTAAACCTTCCAAATAAAATGTCACCAAATAGATCAGACAGATCGAGAGGATCTTGCTGTCAGGAGGAGTTGTATTTGCCAGGTATATGTCAATTGTCCTGCTGCAGATTCTTGGCTTGATTCCAACAACCCACTCCCTCAAAGAAACAGCAGAAACACAAACCAGGTTATGCAGAGAACTAAACCTTGAGAATTGACAGGAGAAATAAGATATTATTCATTACTTTAGATGTGATATTTTGTCCAGGCTAGTCATCATCACAGGAGCTATCTGCCATCTTTTAGTTCTAAAAATAATTACTTAGGCCAACCTTACAAATGCTATTAGCTAATGTATTATATGCTGTAAGTTTTGGTTTTAATGGGGAAATTCCTAGTAATTGTCCTATTGCCCAATTTTTGGAATACACAACATATTTGATGTAGTAATAAGACCGGCTTCTGTATAGTAATTAGAGCTTGTCTTATCACATCCAAGGGGAAATCAACTGTGAGTGGTGAGCATCTGTTCTTGTCCCCCATGTCTTGGGAGACACTTGAAGCATTTTCATTATTCTCTCAAGGACAGCTCCTATTCCATAAGAAGTCATTCACAGGAAATCATAATCAGTTTGAATGCCTTCTTCCAATATGGGGGAAGTATAAATGAAGGTAGAAGGGGCCCAGTGGAAGGGGGAGGGGATTAATGGTTGCCTGGAGAGGTGACTATGACAGAGCCACAGGTGGGGAGGAAGTTGTGCTAATTAATTGGATCCTATTCTAAGCCCAGGATGACACCCACCTCCCTCAGTGTGCTCTGGCGAAGTTCACAAATGCTTTATTATTATGACTCAGTGAGTTTCAACTCTGAAGTCAGACCACCTAGATTTGAATACTAGTTCTGTCAATTCCTAGCTGTATAACTCCAACAAGTTATTTAGCCTTTCTTAATGTTAATTTTCTCATCTGTAAAGTGAGAAAATTGGGAACTTTCTCTGGTTTTTTTGTGAGAATTAAGTTAAAAAGTTTTTTAAAACGTAATATAAGATGAGTACTAAGTAAACATTATTAGTTGTCATGGACACTGGGCTATCTTCTCATCATTCATTCCCTCTTCTTTTGGAAACTACCCCATTTTGGCGGGGGTGGCATAGTCACCCCTAGAAGGCCCTAGCAACATTGGATGAAGCTCTACACATTCTGGGCTCAATATTTCTCTGGCTCTAGCTGTGGGGCCCCCGGCTCATGCCTAAATTAATCAACATAGTCCCACCTCCTGTCCATGGTTATTGGTTTTAGAGTGAGTTTGTGATCAAATTTTGTTCAATGAGACTTAAGACAATTGTTGAGGACTTCTGGGAAAGAAGCATCCTTGGTTTTCTGAAAAGTTTCAGAAGGGAGATGGCATTATTATGATTTCTATCACTATTATATTATTGCGTATGACTATTCTTGTTTTTTTTAAAGGATACTGACATTTAGCTTTTACCACCTATTTGGCTGCTATATAAGAAGGAATCAGAGTGGCCCACAGAATAGACCACAGGGGTTTACTGAGCTCCATGAGCAAGGGGTAAGAACAGGGTCAGAATCTCCACAGGACACCCTACAGGTTAGATCTTCTGAGGTCAGGATCAAGGTGCAGAGAAACTTGGGGTCTAGTGTTGTGTCTCAAGAGCCCTTATGAAAACACTTCTACTTGGAAGGCTGAGGTGGAAGGATCACCGGAGCCCAGCAGGTCAAGGCTGCGGTGACCGGGAGAGACCACTGCACTCCAGTCTGGGCGACAGAGTGAGACTCCAACTCAAAAAAAAAAAAGAAAACACTTCATGAACTTTTAATGGCAAGGAGGCAGCAACTTATGTGACTAAATGGGTTTAGAACATGTCACCCCAAAATATGCCACTTTGGCATATGATTATTTTGAACTCAAGGAAGTTGAGAACCAATCAAAGTAGGAGAAGCTCTTTATTTTCCCCTCAACTGCATAAAATAAAGTAAAAATTCCTCTTTTGTAAAGGAGATTTACATTTGTAAAGGAAATTTTTATTAGCAAAGATATGTGCACCAGGAAGAGAGCTACTCAGAGGCAATTTTATCACCTGAGAGATTTTTCTCTGCATAACAAGGCAACTTTTTTCATCATACATTTCCTCCCATCACCTTCCCATAATTTGCGCTCCCCCTCCACTCCCCCCAGCCCTAAGTCCCCAACTTCTATTCCTCTCTGTAACTCAGGATAATATATAAGTCTGAAGCATTTCTACATCCTGGAGTCTCATGTTTGTGGGACCCCAGTGCAAAAAAAATTAATTAAAATTATTTTTCTTCTGTTAATCTGTCTTATGTCAATTTACTTCTTAGAACAGTCACAGAACATAGAAGGGTTGAAGAATGCACTTCCAAGAATACTGTGGTCGTGAAACTTGTCATCTGAAACCCGGTTTTGAGGTACTGATGCAGGCATCAGCACCCTATGGACAATTTCGAGATAGACCAGTTTTCATTGTCAGGGGACTGATTGCCACTCCACCCCTACCTCCTTATTCCCATCTCCTGGTCGAAGCAGCAGCTGACAAATGTCTCCAGCCTCATGTTGACAGTTAGGTTATCCATATTTAGAAGACGACCTCAGCGTGCCACATTTATTTCTTCTTTCTTTCCTTCTCTCTGTCTCTCTCTCCTCTTTCATCTTTCTTTCTTAGATGCTGTCTTGCCCTGCTGCCCAGGCTAGAGTGCAGTGGCACCATCATAGCTCACCGCAGCCTCAACTCCCTGGGCTCAGTTATCCTCCTGCCTTAGCCTCCCAAGCAGCTGAGACCAGGTATGAGTCACCATACCCTGCTTATTTTTATTTTTTATTTTTTGTAGTGATGTGGGGGGTCGCCTTATGTTGCTTAGGCTGGTCTTGAACTCCTAAACTCAAGCAATTCTCCCAAAGCACTGGAATCACAGATGTGAGCCACCACAGCTGGTCAGCACACCAATTTTCACAGATTGCCAACCATTGTAGCAAAGCACAGTAAAGCTAACCCATATTTACAGTTTTGTTGTTGTTGTTGTTTGGTTTCCCATGATCCTTATATTTTTCTTTAGCTTAACTAAGTGGTAGCCAGGTCCAACATTTAGTCTTGATTAGCCAGAGACACCAGATTACAATTCACTGGCAAGTGAAGTCCTCTAAAGGTATTTAATCATAGAGGTTACACCTATAGAGACAAGGAAAGAATGAAATGAAGCCTGATTCTCAACAGCCTTCTGGAAAATGCTTCATGAATTTTTAACTGCAAGAGGGCAGGAACTTGTCTTTATGACTCAGCTGAATGATGGTTCTTCATAACCCACTAGTTTCATTTAAAACTTGGAAAAAAGAACATTGCCTACTAAATCATCAATATCGCTGGCTGTAACACCTTGGGTTTCCCTGGGAGACTTGGTTCTGGGATAAAAATCTGTAAAAGCCTCAGGTACAGGGAAAGAACCAGGTTAGAGTCAATAGAAAACAATCCTTCCCACCCCTCAGCTTTGACAAGAGAGCTCTTCACTGGGTCTGATTTCTAAGTCCTGGATGTAATCCAGCTCAAACTGGAAAGTCCTGGCTGATGAATTTCAGCTGCCATGATAATCTGACAAAGGGTCCATGAAATGACCAGCTCACTCAGCAGGGTAACACACCTGTGGTCCATGTCACTGATTAGATCTGCCCTCAAGGAGTTTATAGAATAAAAAATGACTCTGTAGCATTATAACCACGTAGAAAAACAGAGCAAATGATGAGCCAAGGAAGCAAGATGAGAAGATGAATTATTCTTCAGTAATTGATATCATTCCAGCTTTTATCCCTGACCCTGGAAGACAGCAAAGCTAAGCAACTACCTTACAAACAAGGTGAGTACACAGGAGGTCTCAGCTCTATCCTTTAAAATAGGAATAAACATTAAGCAGCAACATGCAAGCTTAAAAATCACTGTGTTTGAGCAGAGCTGCAATGATGCATGCCTGTAGTACTAGCTACTTGGGAGGCTGAGCTGGGGGGATTGTTTGAGCCCAGGAGTCATGGGTTGCAGTGAGCTATGATTGCACTCCAGTATAGGTGACATAGTGACTCCATTTCTTAAAAAAAAAAATCCCCAGGCAAAGTGGGGACCAAAGGGAGGCCCAAACTTTACCTGTACAATGACCACTTGTATATCAAACCCCGAATTGTATCCCACATCTTTCAAAAAAAAAAAAGCAATCCCCAAACCAAAAAACCCACTATATTTGAAAAAAGAAGATAACTCCATGAGCTTATATCAGCCTGTGGTCCCCAGTCTCATTTTGGGGAGCCACATCTACTTTTCTAGGGTTAAATTATAGCCTCAGTTGACTAGTAACTCCAGAATACAGGGGAAAGGCATCCTAGTGCTGGGTTCACTTCGGTCATTCTCTCTGGGAAATATCTGGTTTTGGCATAGGAAACGGTTCCAAGATTGAGAGGTGCTCAGGGTCCACATCCAGCTGCCCAAGCCTTGACACATGACTGTTCCCACGTGGGGTGTGTGGACATCCCAGAATGCCGTGCATAAGAATGTTGTTAGTCCCCATTCCCTGCTGGACAGCAAAGGCTCTGGCACCTTCAGCCTCAAGGAATCCTTAAAGTCTCTCTTTCCTCAAACTGACCCAATTCTGCTTTCCTCAGACTTTGAAGCCCTGCTCCTATTTCAGGTACATCGTGGCCCATACTTTCATGAGCTTATGCCTTGAAAACAAAAGTTGAAGCTGCGTTTACCTGTTGGATACCTGGCAACTTCTGCTTTTGGCCCCGTAACATGAGAGTCCATTAGAAATGGAACAAAAGACTTAGCTAACGTCTCAATATGAGGAAGGGAAATGTATACACAGCAGTGACAATGAATCATGAATTAAATTCTCAATACATTGTCCTGTCAAGCATCAGTGACTCAAGCAATTCAATAATCTGTCCCTGTTCTCCTTACTAGTTTAAAATCCATTAAAAATAAAATGGGATGAAAGAAACCCACACCTTTGTTGCAGAGACTCTCAGCTACCCTCAGATATATATTCTTGATTTCTTCCTTGGTAGTAAAACTGCTGATTTAGTTAGAAATTTGGGTGCTTGTAATCCAGACTACATTTCCCAGTTGCTTTTGAGCTAAATGTGGCACTGTGGCCAAGGGGTGGCAAGTAGGAAGTTAGGTGGAAATGTATGTGAATTCCATGTCTGTAAAGTGTCCTCAGGAATTCTTGACTGGGCTCGGTGGCTCAGCTTGTAATCCCAGCACTTTGGGAGGCCGAAGCAAGTGGACTGCTTGAGCACACAGGTTAGAGACCAGCCCAGACAACATGGCGAGACCTCATCTCTACAATAAATAAAAAATTAGCCGGGCATGGTAGCATGTGCCTGTACTTCCAGCTACTTGAAAGGCTGAGGCGGAAGTATCCCCAGAGCCCAGCAGGTCGACACTAGGGTAGCCATGAGTGTGCCACTGCACTCCAGCCTGGGCAATAGAGTGAGAATTCAACTCAAAAAAAAAGAGAAGAATTCTTTCTTGCTGTCTAGAGTGCAGTTACAGTGCCCGAAGCTTCAACAGCCATCCAGAGCTGGGAGGTGAATATTACCTGTTGATGGTGGAAGAGCAGAAAGACTGATATAGTAGTCTGGCCCTAGGGCCTCACGGAGCCTCACAACCAGCCCTGCCCTGCCTCTTTCAGACTTCTGCCACCCAAGAGAGAAATTTGCGCCTATCTTTAAAAAATAACTATTATTTTGAGTGATTGTAGCTGATATGCCTCAAGGTAAGTGAGGTTTTATCTTTTCAGAAGAATTCCACAATTCCATAGAAAAATAAAAGTCCATGATATCAGAGGCAACATATAAGTTTGGCGTTCTCTCTGCTATTTTTACTGGTAACATTTACATATGTTTGGATGCATGTATGCACTTATGCTTGCCAGAGGGAAGTCAGCCTGAGTCTCCAGGACGAAACCACATGTTGGACCTAGCATGTGTATAAACTTCAGTGGCTGAGGAGCTTCCTAGGACTGATCTCATCCTAAGCAAAGAGAGAGCCAGCCATGGAAGCTTAGTGCGGTCACTGGACTAGTAATGAGTTTGGGGATATTGAACTTGTAACACTCAGCTTGTTCCCCAAGTCTGACTTTTTCTGTTTTAAACAAATTGAGAAGAGTCTGAAAGTTAAAATGAAAATGACTATGTTCCTTAAGATATTTGGTGAGATTGGGGACTCATTCCACATAGCACACAGTACAGTAGGTGGACTCTGCTGTGCTATAGCCATGAGAAGATGACAAGGAATAAATGAATTTGATTATTTAGGGTGTGGACTAATGATAAGCTTGGGCATTTATTGGATAGGAGAGATTCGAGAGGGGATGGAATGAGAATACAACATGTTTTCTTTCTTGATTATGCAGAGAACACACACACACACGTGTGCACGCACATACCAGCACACACACAAACCCACACACACACTCCCTGTATGTGTAGAGATGCAGAGTTAGGTTTGGGTGAGGTGACGCATTCCCTGTGGACATGATGAGTTGAGGCTCCTGTGGCACCAGTGACTCTTACAGATGAGGAAAGTTTCCAAGGCAGTAGGAGGCAGTCCTGATGGTTGGAAGTTTCCAGTGGCACTGTGAGCAGTGGAAGATGGCACAGCTACCATTTGCTAACAAGCTCGACAGCAGAAGTCAGGCATCTACAGCAGCAGAGACCTGCAGGACAAACATGGTGGATGCCACACTGGTGCTGAAAGAACTTACCATTTTGAAGCACTTCAAACATTTCTTGGGGACTTTCAGAAATATCTGAGGATAGAATGGAAAGTTTTGTGAAAGGTTTCAGGTCCTATAATAGTAAGTGGGGGTCAGAGCTAGAGAAACGGTTTATTATCAATAATGTGACCCCTTTCTACCTGCAGTTTGGGTGGCTCGGAAAAGACATAGGTTACATTTTTTTTTAAAGTTTCTTTATGGATGATTATTGTTGTTTCTCACTGTGCAACATCCATTTTACCAATCTATGGATTTGAGACAGGCAAAATGATCCTAAACCTGTTTTAAACTGGATAATAGAGATTTGCCTTTAAGAAACAAATAATGGAGAGAGAGGCAAGATGGTGACAGGTCAGAGTATGAGAGTCTCTGTAAAAGCAAATATCTATAAAGACTCTCTGCGCGAGTGGGTGTGTGCCAGTGGGTGAGTGGAAGTCCATCTGAGGGGAGACTCTGGTTCATGAACCTGGGGCTCTCCTCTGGAGGTGACTGCAACCCACCACTCCCATGAGATTGGAGCCCCCAGCATGCAAGATCATCTGCCCTCTTCAGGGTGCTCTTGAGAGGAGGCAGCAGAGAACAGCCCTCCTCACCACCTGGCACCTGGCCCATGCCATCACCTGCAGCCTCAGACCAGGCACGAGCAGCAGAAACTGTGGAGAAGGCATGACGTGGAAATCTGGAACAGAGCCCTGTCACCTGTGAGGAGATGCTGACTGGTGCCATCCTCTCTGTCCCAGGACCAGGCAGAAAACTGCATTGCCCTGCTTAGTTCTGCCTAGCCTCCAACCTGGGACCCAGAGGCTATTCCCTCATCAGACTTGGAGAGACTGATGCCCCTCCCCAACGCTGGAGCAGGCACAGACACATCAAATCTGAGTGGAGATTTGACAGCAGTGGCAGCAGCAGAAAAGTCAAGTGAGTCTGGATCTGATCCATCCTCCTCCCACAGTAGGAGGGGCATCTGACCCACCCTGAGAGCAACCCTATCAGCCTGCGCTGAGAACAGAGGAAACCAGAAACTGGAGCCACTCCTTAATGCCGTGTTGGTAGCTGAAAGGAACCTGGAGTTACAGAAACGGCAGCAGAGTGAGGTTGTGTGTGTGTGTGTGTGTGTGTGTGTGTGTGTGTGTGTGTGTGTGTGTGTTATTGTTTTTGTCTTCTCTCATTCCTTCTGTTGTGTTTACATTTTCATACTTGCTTTGTTTCTGTTATTTTGATGTTGTTCTTTTTAGATTTTCTGTTTGTGTATGGGTATTTTTGAGGGCAAATACATCAACAGGTTTTTTTGTTTGTATGATTATATTTTTTGTATTTACTGTCTTTGATTGTTTCTCTGTTTATTGTTAGCTGGTATATCTATTTTTCTTTTCTTCTTCTCTCTCTCCATCTTCTTTTCATCTTTCACCTTCCATTCTTTTCCATTTTTTCATCTCATTTTGCTTTCAGGGGGCAAATATACACCCCACTGCATGGACAGATAGTAAGGTGGTGGGAAGGGGGCTTCATGGGGCCTACACACCTGTCAGCAGATATTGGGATCTGCAGATAGTTTCTGAATCACATCTCCTCCCTTAATTAAATCTTAAAACTGCGAAAAGCACAACCCCCACCCCCAATCCAGCTTCAAAATTGAACAAACCACAGGATCTACATAAGGAAGAAAAGGAGACTGAGCAAACAGAAGTAAAAGCTATTCCTCCTATCACTGAACAATAGAATTAAAGAAGAGGTTAAAAAAGGAGGGGGGCTATACAAATGAAGGAAAACTAAAGGAAGAATATGGGTGTCATACAGACCCCTGGGAAGACAACAATTGAGAATACAGACTTCAGAACTCGGACAAGGAAGAGCCCCCAGAATGACTGGTCTTAAACCACAAATGCTGAAATCAAAATATTAATACAGAGACTAAACTAGAAATGAGGAGATACAAGAGGAAAGAATGAAGGAGTTGATAACTGAGATAACAGTAACAAAGAATACAGTGAATGAAATAAATAGCAAACTGATAAGCACGGAAAGCAGAATTAACCAAGCAGAAGTAAGAATCTCAGAGCTTGATGACCAAAATATGGGACAAACCCAAACTGTTAAAAATATAGAAAAAGAAGCTTAAAAAGACAGAACAAAGCCTCCAAGAGATGAGTGATTATATTAAGAGGCTGAACCTAAGATTAACTGTAATCCCTGAGGCAGATAGAGAGACAGAGACCATCCTGGAAAAAGCATTTGTTGAAATTATCCAAGAAAACTTCCCTCAGAGATGTAACCATTCAAACACAGAAATTCAGAGAACCCCTGCAAGACAACAAATGAGAAGACTAACTCTAGACACATAGTAATTTGCTTACACAAAGTATGTTTAAAAGAAAAAATCCTAAAGGCAGCAAGAGAGACTACCTACTGCGGAAGATAAACTAGAATAGCAAGAGACTTACCTTCAGAAACACTTAAGGCTAGGAGAGATTGGAGTTCAATCTTCAAAGTTCTCAAAGATAAACAACAATTCAACCAAGAATTATCTACCAAGCTAAGCTAAGTTTAATCAGTGATGGATAATTAAAATCCTTCCCAAAAATTCAATCGCTAGAATTTACGCTGCCTCCAGACCAGCTCTACAAGAAACACTTAGGAAAGTATTAAACACTGAAGAAAGAAAAAAAGAATGATCATGCCCTTCTCAAGAATGCAGGAAAAAGAAAACACACATAAATCAACTCCCAAATTGAAAGAAAGACAGCAAACTAATAAACAGCAGCAACAATAACAAACTCTATAAGAACCTCATGACAGGGATAAACTCTCACATCTCAATAATTAGCCTGAATGTGAATGGAGTAAATCCACCATTGAAAAGATATAGAATGGCAAATTGGATAAAATATCTTGATGCAACAATATGTTGTCTCCAGGAGACTCATCTCACTAGAAAGGACACGCACAGACTCAAAGTAAGAAGGTAGAAAATAAATTTTCAGGTGAACAGAACACAAAAGAAAGCAGGAGTTGCAATCTTAATATCAGACAAAATACCCTTTAAGCTATCAAAAATTTAAAAAGATACAGAAGGTCACTATATAATGATAAAAGGTTCAATGCATCAACAAGAAATATCTGTCCTAAACATATATGCACCCAACATAGGAGCACCAACTTTCATAAAGCAGCTTTTAGGTAAACTAAAAAAAGATATTGACTCCAACAGCTGGGGACTTAAACACCCCATTAACAACCTTAGGCAGATCATCAAGACAAAAAAATCAACAAGGAGATCTGGAACCTCAATGTGACACTTGACCAAATGGACTTAATTGATACTGGCAGAACACTCCACCCAACAGCCATGGAATATACATTCTACTCATCACCACATGGAATGTACTCTAAGATCAACCACATTCTTGGCCATGAATCAAACATAAACAAATTTCATAAGATTGAAATACTGATATGTACCCTCTCAGACCACAGTGTAGTAAAAATAAATATCAACAACAACAAAATTCCCCCAAAACTCACAAAGACAAAGAAGCTAAACAGCATGATGCTGACCAATTCCTGGATCAACATGGAAATCAAAACAAAAATTAAAAGATTCCTGGAACCAAATGAAAATGAAGAAACATATTACCAAAATCTCTGGGATGCCATGAAAATAGTACTAAGAGGGGAATTCATATCTCTACGAACACACATGAAAAAAATGAAAAGATCACAAGTTGACAGCCTAACAAATTACTTGAGGAAGCTAGAAAAGCAAGACCATCAAAACCCTAACTTCAGCAGAAGAATACAGATCACCAAAATAAAAACCCAAATTCAGGACATAGAAGACAAAAATATAATACAAAAAAAAAAAATCAATGAACAAAAAGCTGGTTCTTTGAAAGGATAAATAAGATTGAAGGAACGCTATCTAGACTGATCAAGAAAAAGAGAGAAAAAGCCCAAAGAAACACAATCATAAATGAAAAAGATGGAGTCACAACTGACCCTGAAGAAATACAAAATATCATAAGAGATTATTATGTACACTTGTGTGGAAACAGACTTGTAAACCTAAATGAAATGGAGGACTTTCTGACGTCACACAACCTCCCCAGGTTGAAACAAGAAGAAACCGAGACCCTAAATAATCCAATAACAACCCAGGAAATCTACTATGTCATAAGAAAACTATCCACAAAAAAAAAGCCCCGGACCAGATGGCTTTCAAGCAGAATTCTACAAAACATACAAAGAGGGAAATGATAACAATCATATTGAAAGTATTCCATGGAATCAAGAAAGATGAAACTCTCCCCAAATCATTTTATGAAGCAACATTACATTGATACCAGATCCAGTAAAGATCCAACAAAGAACAAGAACTAAATATAGGCCAATATCCTTGATAAACATAGATGCTAAAATTCTCAAGATTCTGGCATACTGAACCCAACAACACATCTCAAAAATTATCCACCATGACCAACTAGGCTTCGTCCCTGGGATGCAGGACTGGTTCAACATCCACAAAACCATAAACATCATTAAATACACCAACAGATGTAAAAACAAAACCCACGTGATTATATTATTAGACTCAGAAAATTCTTTCAATAAAATCCAGCACCTCTTCTTGATCAAAACCCTCAAACATCTAGGCATAAATGGAACATACCTCAAAATAGTAAGAGCCATCTACAAAAAACCCACAGCAAACATACTGCTAAACAGACAAATTGGAACCATTTCCCCTGAAAACCAAACAAGACAAGGAAATAGGAATCAACCAAATAGGATAAAAGGAAGCCAAGTTATCCCTCTTTGCAGATGGCATGATTCTATACCTCAAAAACCCAAGAGAATCTATCAAAAACCTCCTTGTACTGATAAAGGACTTTGGCAAAGTCTCAGGGTATAAAATAAATGGACAAAAGGCAGTTGTATTCCTATACACCAACAATAAACAGAAACCCAAATAAAAAGCACGATCTCATTCACAATAGACACACACACACACACACACACACACACACACACACACACACACACAAACAGAAATACATACTTTGGCATCTTTCTAACCAGAAAAATGAAAGTCCTTCACAACAAAAACTACAAAACGCTGCTGAAAGAAATCAAAGATGACACAAACAAATGGAAAAATATTCCACGCTTATGGACTGGAAGAATCAACATTGTTAAGATGTCCATCCTACCCAAGGCAGTCTACACATTTAATGCAATACTCATTAAATTACCAGCAGCATTCTTCTCAGATCTGGAAATGACAATACAGGAATTCATATGGAAATATAAATGATCACAAATAGCCAAAACAATCCTCAGCAAAAAAAAAAAAAAAAAAAAAAAGCAAGCGATATCACACTCTCAGACTTTAAACTTTATTATAAACATACAATAATCAAAACAGACTGGTATTGGTACAAGAACAGGCATATAGACCAATGGAATAGGACAGAAATTTTAGAAGCAAAACTTCAATTTCTCAACCAACTCATCTTCAACAAAGCCTCCACCACCAATCACTGGGTAGAGGAAAACCTATTCAGTAAATGGTGCTGGGAAAACTGGCTGACCACATGCAGAAGTTTAAAACAAGACCCCACCTATACAAAAATCAACTCTAAATAGATCAAAAATCTAAATGTAAAACCTCAAACTATAACAACCTTAGAAAAATGCAGGAGACACGCAATTTCTGGTCAACACCTGAAGTGACCGTGCCATAAGAGATAAGTTAGACAAGTGTGACCTCATCAAACTGACAAGCTTCTGCAAAGCCAAAGAAACCATCAAGAGAGTGGGGAGACAGCCCACAGACTGGGGAAAAATATTTGCCAACTGTATATCTGACAAAGGCCTAACATCTAGGGTCTACAAGAGACTCAAATGTGCTGAAAAGAAAAAAGCAACCAAACAGCCCCATTACAAAGTGGGCAAAAGATATGAATAGCCACTTCCCAAAAGAAGACATATGAGCAGCCAACAGATACATGAAAGATTGCTCAGCCTCACTAGTCATAAAAAAGAAATGCAAATTAAAACCACACTGAGATATCACCTAACTCCAGTCAGGATGGCCATCATTAGTAATTCAGAAAACAACAGATGCTGCAGAGGATGCGGGGAAAAGGGAACACTTCTACACTGTTGGTGGGGGTGTAAACTAGTACAACCTCTGTGGAAAACACTGTGGCGATTTCTAAAAGATCTAAAAATTGACCTTGCATATGACCCAGCTATCCCCCTTCTGGGAATATGCCCGGAGGAACTCAAATCACTCTATGAAAAAGATACCTGCACACATATGTTTATTGCAGCATTGTTCACAATAGCAAGAACATGGAACCAACCGTGTTGCCCATCGAAAGAGGACTGGATAAAAAAATGTGGTACATATACACGATGGAATGTTACACAGCCATAAAGAAGAACAAAATCATGAACTTCACAGCAACCTGGATGAAGTTATAGTCTATTATACTGAGCAATCTATCACAGAAACAAAGAACCGAGTATTAGATGTTCTCACTCATAAGTGAACCTTGAACTGTTATCATAATACTATAAAAAAAAGGTTGGCAGTAGTGGGAAATTGCTGGGTGGGGCGGCGGGGTGGGGGGAGATGCGGGATTGGTGGTAGTGAGAATCTGCTGGGGGGGGGACACACCTCATCAAGAGTACCTGCATAATCAACATTTGTATACCTAACCCTGAATTGAACCCCACATCTTTAAATTGAAAAAAATTATAAGAAAAAATAAGGGATTGGCAGTAGTGGGAGACTGCCAGGGGTGGGGAAGGGTAGAGCAGGACTGGCAGTAGTGGGGAAACTGCCAGGGAAAGGAGGGCACACCTCATTAATGAAGGTACCTGCGTAATGAACATTTTTATACCTAACCCTGAATTGTACCCCACGTCTTTAAAATAAACATTTTTTTTAAAAAAAGAAACAAATAAAATGTCTTAGGTATATACTGTGTAGGAGGTAATAAGTAGTAGGTGATGACATTGACATACTATTCTTTTAAAAAAGAAAGAAAAACACTTCAAGGACACATTTTTTTTTTAAAGACATGGGATACCGTTCAGGATTAGGTAGACAAGTGATCACTGTACAGGTAAAGTTTGGGGCTCCCTGTGGTCCCCACTTTGCCTGGTTTGAAATCAGGTACCTTTATTGATGTTATGTGCCCTCCTCTCCCGCCCCCACCACCACTCTCTTGGCTGTTTCCAGCTACTGCCAATCCCTTTCTTACAGTGTTACTGTAAATGTTGAGTCCGCTTATGAGTGAGAACATGTGGTACTAAGTTGCTTGTTTCTGTGATAAATCACTGAGGATTATAGACTTTAAATTCATTCAAGTTGCTGTGAAGAAGGACACATAATCTTTTACACCAGAAAGGTAACAAAAATGGAGGGTGTGTGGCTAGCCAATAAAGCAAGTGTATTTATTTAGAAGAGGCACTTGAAAATATAGCTTCCTGTTTTGGTCTGAGAATTAAGAAGTTGAATCCTCCTTTCTGCAGGAATGTCAAATAAACTGAAGTCTGACCCTTCTTTATTCATCTTACAGAGTACAATGAAGAGCTGTACAAATTCATTCATTCATACCTTCATTACCTCAAACATCACCTGAACATCTGCTTTATTCTAGGACCTAAGATATGTACCACATAATAATAGAAAGAGTTCAAAGATAAGTAAAATATGATTCTTGTCCTTGAAGAATTCAAAGTCTATGGAATGATTGGGGAGGGAGACGTGCATAAATAAATAATTGCAATATCATGTGATCAATGAATCTAAGTGACTATGGGGAACATGTGACATGTGGGAAGATGCAACCCTTGAGTTTGGTCATAAACAACAAAGTCTTTATTCAAGATAGACAAGTCAGGAAGGACATTGTGTAGTAGACATTGAGAAATTACAGAAAACATTACCTTGGGAGGCGTGAGAAAGAGTTGGATGTGGTTGGAATAATAGGAACATGATTAGGGCCTGGGGAAGGTGAGGCCAGGAGGATATGAGGTACCAACCTTCAGGGTATGGGGTGTGATGCTGAGGAGTTTAGTAGTGGTGACTCATCAAAGGGTTTTAAGCAGCAGAGTAACATGATAAAATTGACTTAGGTTGGCAGTTGTTCTACCAACAGTTACTGAGTTCCTATTTGTTGCTGAACACTGTTCTAGGGATAAGAGGAGGAGCACACCTCAGGGAATTTGCAGTTCCGTGGCAGAGGCAACCACATAAACATGCTGAGTAATGGTCTATACAGGATGTGCTGGGAGAAGAGGGTTCAAAGGACCTAAGTTGAGTCTTGAAGGACTCATCTCACTGATGTGTATCACTTACTCAGACTTGGGCTTTTAGAAAAGTTCCTGGCAAAACATTCCTAGTAAACATTATGAAGGTATTTGTTAAATTAAATATACTGTTTAAATGACAGCAAAGACAATCTGCTTTGTTCAGTGTCTGGTATAGTACTGTACACAGTAGGTGGATTCTGTTATGCTATAGCGATGAGAAGATGACAAGGAATAAATGAATTTGAATATTTAGGATGTGGAATAACTTGTAAGCTTGGGCATTTATGGGGCAAGACAGACACGAGAAGAAAAGAACTAGAATTTAACACACATTTTCTTTCTTGGTTATGTAGGGAACACACACACACACACACACACACACACACACACACAACACACACACACACAGAGTCAGGTTGGGTTGAGACGAAGTGTTCCTTTGGATATTATGAGTTAAGGCTCCTAAGGGTGAGCTGGGTGTACCCATTCAGAGGACTGTTGGAAATACAAATCTGGACTGAAGAAGTGAGCAGAGGACACTGTAGGAAGATGGCAGACTTTCCATTTTCCATTTCCCACCTCTGAAAATAGAAGAAAAGTATAGAAAGAAAAATAAAACCAAATCAGTGCTTAGCAATAGGATAGAAGATGCCAAGGGACAAGATATCATGAGAAATCTCTGAAAGATAAAAGCGGATGTTGGATTGAAGAAGAAACTCACAGCCAGCTCAAAACTCAGACAAAAGTGGGAATGACTTTGAGGCAGTCTCAACTACAGAACCCGCAAATATGAAGACCAGGAGGTGATCCTGGGTATCAGAATGATTGGTCTGGATGTCATAGGAGTGGTCAAGTGTTTGAGCCACTTTTTTTCAAGAAAGGATTTAGGTACAAAAAGATTCCTATGACATGGTGAGATGAAATGCAAACCGTTTTAAAAAGAGAGAAAGAGAAAAAAAGATTAGAAAGTAAAATGAAGCTAGGTAGGCAGTATATTACAATTCATGCCATGAAATCCTATGCACTTGCCAGAGAGAGGTTCCTGTATGTTGCTAGAAACTTTTAATCAAAGGGAAATAAGAAACAGGATCTCTTTACATAACTGACAGCATCCAAGGGGTTAAAAACAAATCAGCCACATCCAATCTGATTTACACAATCCCAGCCCAGAATTCTGTTCCCATTCAGTGGAGGTATGAGGTTAGAGGTGGTCAAGGAAGTAAACCACCAGGCATATCACATCTGCTGGCTGCTGGGCACTACACTTATATTTCCTATCTTAAAATTCATAACAACTTAGTCCATCTTGGTCCAAATCCAGTGTACTTTACATTGTCCTTTATTTCTCCTGAGAGAAAAATGGTTCTGTACACTCCTGGCTGATGAGTACTCATTGGTGCCAAATGAAGGTTGTCTCTGTATATTAATATTAATATTTTTATTTTATTTTATTTTAAAAATATGGGGTACAATTCAGGGTCAGGTATACAAATGGCCATCTTACAAGTACCCTTATGTTAATAATTTGTAAAGAAATCTTGCACAAGATTTGAATCAAAGTACTTACCCAAGATCATTGAAACTCAGCCACTCTTTAAGATTACCATACATTCTATTGATGCCTGCTGTTGAGTAAGTGTCAGCATCACTTCTTCTAAGGAACACTGGGTTGATCTCACATAATACTTCCTGGGATCATTAGGAATCCCTTGTCCAAATCTTTTCAATCATTAGAACAGCTTGGCTATGAGGTGTGGTCTACAGGTGTTCTATGAGGAAAGAGAGTTCCTAGGGAGAAGTCAGTGTTATTGTAAATAGGTCCAACCCTTGAGTCAATTCACCTGAAAGTTTAAATGTACATTTTAGAGTAAATTGTTTTCATCTGCCTGTCAAGAGTTGTGTGTACATTGCAGTAGAAATGTGGTGGAACTGGGGTTTATTACACTTTCAAGCATGCCTCTCTGCTATCCCAAACATCTCATAACCTGATTGATATACGAATTGCATTTTTCTTTTAACTAGCTAATGTGTTCTGTTCTCTGCAAATACAAATCTCAGTGATATAATATCTGTACAGGAGGAAGAGGCAAGGATATGAGATTTATTTTGACATTAACCTACAAATACTAAATTGTGTATAGGTACTAGATATCCATAATGTTGTCCTCACTTCTGTGTTTATTTCCAAATTTAGATGTAAAGTACCTCAATGACAAGGGCCTCAAATTCTCACCAGATGTGGTATTTAAGAACGTGGACTCTGTGGGCAGACTGCCTGATTTGAATCTTGGCTTCACCATCATCCAGTTGTGCAACCTTGTATGAGGTTCTTAACTTCTCTTCATTTCAGTTTCTTTGTTGGTAGAATGGGACTGATGTCTGCATTACCTTATAACTGTTATTCAGGTTCAAAGACTGAATATCTATAAAGGGATTAACACAATCTCTGCGATGTGATAAGCACTTAATCAAGATTAGCTGTAATTATTATTGTATCATAACCCTTTGAAACTTGCTATGATTGGTGACTGATGAAAAATGTGAACAAAGGAGTGGAAGGTTGAATGCGAATCACCTCCAATCTTATAGTATTTTAATGGCTGATGGAGCACACTCACCTGGCCCTCTAAACACTAGGGTTTTCCTTCAAGGTTTTATCCTGCTTATTGATGGAGCAATGATAAGTACAAACACATGGTACACTGTCGACTTGTTTTAGAATTTTTCAGCCTTCTCACACAACTCATCTCCAGCTATATTGAGTGCTGGCTCCATTTATATATTCTCCTTCCCATATCTCTGCCATATCTGATTTCACATGGAAATAGTCACAGGCAGAGTGTTTATGCAAGTCTCCATGGTGACAATCCATTCTCTGGTCTCCACGGTGACACTTGCAAACACTTATAACCTCTCAAATTCATTTTGTTTGTTTATTTGAAATGCCTACTGATTTGATTTATCAGCCACGTATAACAACACAAATCTTCTTCTTTCCAGACATAAAAAGAAAGGAGAGAGAATGATATTTAGGTCATGTCTTATAGAGGAATAATCCTCTAAACAATTTATGGGACAACCAAAGCCAAAATAAAAATTGCAACTTAAATATAAAGAGAATACATAATTAGTACTTAAACAGATATACAAATTGTCTTTTAACAGTAGAACAACTAGATTCTTGGTAAAAAAAAAAAAAAATAAAAATATATGGAATAAACATCACTGGGTTAAATAATCAGAAGACCAGAAATTTAGACCAATTTTAGGAAACCCAATTATCTCAAGACTGAGGGCTTTCCTGGCACATGAGACTTTAAGTGCTAAAACCAAGACAGACCTGGGAAAACAGAGATGGTTGATCACCCTAGTGTACAAACTTGAAGCAGTCAGTGGATGCCTCTGTTCTAATCTTCATGTCATTGAAGGGCAGAAAAAAAAAATCATTGTATGGTTCCTTCCTAATGTTGTGTAATTCTACAAAGTAGAGCCAGTGTTTTCCCCAGGAGCACCCTAATTCACTATGAGGCTGGTATGTCAGACTCACTTCCTAAATGTAAATGCTGGAAGTAAAAGTACATTTCTTTTAGAGCTAAGAGTTGAGCCATGTACATTCTTCTTGGTTGTTCCTCAATATTTCCACCAAATAAGAAAAAAATTGAGGGGAGGAGGTAAGACTGAGTTGCAAAACATTGGTGTCATTTTTAGAGCATGTCATCCTGCCATTTCAAAACATCTCCAACCTCCAAAGCTCATTAATATGTCTTCTTCACTTCCCAATTCTGTATGATAAATGGGAAAGGATGTCAAAAGATGCATCAATGTGCCTCTTTGTTTCTTAGCATGAAATCAAACAACATGCCAAAAATATAAGGGATTATTCCAAACGAGTATTATTTTTTATTTCCACATAGCTAGAGGTTCCACCTTGATTAGGTGTGTGGGTGATCAGCTGAGCTGAGCAGAGATGTTTTGAGCAGTACAACATATTGGTTTTTCCATTTCGATTCACAGAATTTGTATGTTCCTTGCAACAGTTTCCACTTGAAGAAAAATAATTGCTTTTGTAGAAACAATATATACATGATTAATTTTGTTCTCTGAAATGCATGGCCACCATGTAAGGAGATGCTTTTTTTCTTCATAGATAATTCTTTCGCAACTTCGTGACTATGATGCAAAAGCATCATCGACACACTTGGATGTGTATTGCTCATTTTATTTGTCTATCTATCATATCTCTCTGTCTAGCTATTTATCTTTACAGAAGTGCTTTAAAAAGCATTGTGGCACAGCAAACTTGAAAAATATTATCTATAAAACAACAATCATATGAAAAACTATTAAAGGAAAAACAGCCCTTAAATATTAGGAATTTTCTTACAAATCCTTTGAACCTATCCACCTTTGTTTATTCCAATTATATGTTCCCTAAAACTTTTAGAAATGTGATTTTGCTGATTTTCTTCATTGTTGCAAAAAAATTTTTTTTTTTTTTTTGAGTTGGAGTCTCACTCTGTCGCCCAGACTGGAGTGCAGTGGCCGCTCCCGGCCACCGCAGCCTCAACCTGCTGGACTCCGGCGATCCTTCCGCTTCAGCCTTCCAAGTAGCAGGAATTACAGGCATGCGCTACCACGCCTGGCTGATTTTTTGATTTATTGTAGAGATGAGGTCTCGCCGCTCAGGCGGGTCTCAAACCTGCAGGCTCAGGCAATCCACTCACCTCAGCCTCCCAAAGGCACGGGATTACAGGCTGAGCCACCGAGCCCAGCCATTGTTGCAAAATGAACCCATTGCTTATTCTTTTCTGTCTCAGGATGGAGTCTTCTATCCCCTTCAATTTCTTTTTTTCTTCCCATTATTGTCTCTGAAGGGGTGGAGATGGCTTTTGGAACATGCATACATTGCAGGGTGTTTTGAGAAGTGATGAATATTAGCATCAGAGAAGTTTATTTGTCTTACATGTGCTGCATGCTAGATAATTTAAGGATGTGTCTTCATTTTCTTAGGCTAGAGGCAGAGACTGCTCTTGCTTGCCTTAGTCACAAGGGGCAACACCAATGCTCTGGGGAGAAGGCAGAGAGTGGCAATGGGAAAGAGAGCTTTCCAGTGTGCTCCCCTAGTCAATTCTTTTTCATCTATAGGGCAATCTCCATGGGAATAATTTAAAAAAATATTTGAACCACTCTCTGAATTCAAAGCATACTTATGAGTCAATATTGGCTTATTTTTGCAATAGATTATATCTTTCAAATGGAAGACAAGAGGCATTAGCGAACAACTGCAGTACAGGAACTGGCCATGCTAAGCGAAGGCAGACAAGATAACTCCATTACTGAAAAAAAAAAAATCACGTTCAGACCCACCCTGAACTGTTGGGGCACTTGGAGCATCCTCTTATGGAAAGAGGAACATTGAGGGGACAGAGGTGATCAAACACTGACATTTGTGGTGTTGGGCTATAAGATGAGAGAGTAGATTATGTCTCAGTGGAAATCTAGAACAATGCTTTGATATGAGATCTTATCAGTGGTTCCACCAGAGGTTTCCTGCAGCAGATACTAGAGGCATGAGGGGCAAAGTCCCACAAAGAATTTAAAGAAGGTTGAATTGGTCTTATGGCAGGATAGAAGGTACACAAGTGAATTGCTAGATTCGGTGGGAGGAGCTTGTCACCATCACATCTGCTCTCTCACCTCCAGAACACACATGCCAGGATCCCAGAATAAGAAGCAGGACATCAGTGAACCTTGTTCTCCAAAGCAGCAGATTTCAGATGTCACAAACTAATGATATTGGCGGAGGCTGTAGATCAACTGTGGGAGAATTTGAACTTTTTATTGAACACATTTAGGAGATGCTGTAGGAATGTACTGTCACAAGAACTGAACACACAGGAAGATTGTCATGAGATCAGAAGGTACCATCATCCACTTGGTCCATGGGATAAAAACTGAGCAGGAGCTAGCACATTGGATGATTTGACCCCAAGAATGAGTTTTTGACAAAGATATAATTGTCAAGGAGGTATACACTAAGAATTTGAGCTGCAGAAAAAGAAAACACAACAGAAAAAAGGAAAGAAAAATCTTTTAGTTTTGTTTTCGGAAATGAGATCCAGAAACGGCTCAAACTTGACTGGCAGAAGCCATACATCACCAGGATCTGCTGGTCTAACTGTGATTTTGAGAGACCTCAGCATCCTGGAGATTTTTCTCTGCTGTCTTCAGGAATTCTGAAGGAAAATATAATAGTCAGACATTATGTTCAACCGGAAGAACCCAAGAGTCTCTTCCTCCACAAAATGCAGTAGCTGTACCATTCAGGGGCAAGTCAGAAAGCAGAAATTGTCTACACATTTCAAATAGAGGGTGTTATATATAGACATTTTTGGCATAGATGATGAAAGAATTGAGAGATTGAACATGATTCACAGAGGAAACCTACTGATTATCCACTGGGGAAAACCCTACCACCATGAGGTAGAGAGATGAAGAAAGGAGATGAGGGTAGTGGAACCCAAGAGCCAGGACCATTTGGCAGAGGGTGGAGGCTTCTCTGTGGAAAGAAGGTTGTCTGGTGACAACAAGTCATTCACTCTTTGCCAGAGTCTCTCCTGAAGCAGACAGAAAGGGGAAGAAAGACGCTAGATTTTCCCTACCTCTTGCCCTCTGGTATTCAACTCGCTAACTGAATCTTGCTGCAAGGCAGAAGGGAGCCTGGGAAATGTCTTTCTGTAAAACACAGAGTGGAACCGAAAGAACAGGAGTGAGTCTAAGAGAACACAGAAACAGTACCTGTACTGTGGCTTAAACACATTAGTTTTTTTTTTCTTTTTCAAAAATAGAAGCCTGGAAGTAAGCCATCTGAGGCTAGTGCTGTGTCTATAAGATATCACCAGGAAGCCAAACCTCTACCTTTCTGCTCTACTATTCTCGGTGTGTAACTTCCATTACCAAAATCACTTTAGGATTCAACATGACTGCTGTTGCTCCAATTATCACTTTCACCTTGGAAGCAGGAAACAGGATAGATGGACAGGACAAAAAGGGCTTTCCAGAAGCCTCTGAGATCACCAACTTATATCTAGTTAGCTATTCCTGTTGACAAACCAGACTTAAAAATGTTTTTTCAGCTGGGAAAATTGCCCCAGGTTTCTGCCTGGTAGGAAAGGGAAGATCGGGTGAGCCACAGGGAATCTCTGCCATAGAAAAAATAGAAAGAATGACATTTAGGAATTAGCACTAACAGAGAAGGGTGGCTGTGCAGCATCTCAGACACAGGCATTAGTCTCATGATACAGAGATCCAAGACAGAGGACGGATGGAGTGTTACGTTAGGAGTGGGGGTTACAATTTTATATAGCTCTGTTCAAATTTGAGTAGAAACATGCAGAAAGTATTGAACTTCAAGTATAATTTTGATCAATTATAAGTAAGGTTGGGTTTTCTTTCTAGTAATAGAATACTCTTCCAGATACTTAGGTGTATAAAAGAAATATCATCATTTATTTATTCACTCATTCATGTATTATTTCAGCAAATACCTGGGCAGGCACTGCACTGGGTGCTGGACATAGGGGTGAACAGACACACATGCCTGCCCTCATTAAGCTCACACTCATTTTGCAGGCTTCTTTATCTCCAGCCCAGAGCTCACAAACTAATAACTTGTTAACCACATGCACAATTTATTTGCCCTAGAATGTTAGCTAGTGCAATTTTAAAAATACAAACTAATTGGTAGCTTTTAGTGATTGAATTCTGTCCCTAAAAAAGATATTTTCAACTCCTTAACCTCCAATATCCCAGAATGTGACTTCATTTGGAAAACTGGTGATTGAAGGTGTAGTTAGTTAAGATGAGATCATACTGGAGTATGTTGGACCCTGAAAATATGACTGGTGTTCTTTCGAGAAGAGAAGAGACACAGGTGCGTGCATGCATGTGCGCGTGTACACACACACACACACAAATTATACTAATCCATGACAGCTGAGGCACAATTGGATGATACAGTTGAAAGTCAAGGAATAGCAAGGATTGGTGGCCACTCCCAAATGCTAGGATGAAGCAAGAGGGGAGTCTACCTAGAGTCTTAGAGTGAATTTGGTCTTGCTGACGTCTTGATTTGGTTGGGGTTTCTAGTCTCTAGAACTGTGAGAGAATAATTTCTGTTGGTTTAAGTCATTCAGTTTGTGGTACTTTGTCATGGCAGCCTTAGGAAACTAATAGCTAACATTTTAAAAATTCAGGATTTTTTAACGTAAAAATTCAGATTTTCAGTTTCTCTTGGAAGAGAACAGATCTGGCAATGCTGGACACAAACCTGACATGACAGCTATGGTGGGACTGAATAACTGCTATATTGTCCAGTTATAGCAATCATCTGACCTTCCTTCCTGTGGCTCTGACAGAAATTGTAGCTGTACCCTGCTTTATTGTCTGCTTCTGGCCGCAGCCTTACTCTGTGTACTTAACTAGTGAATTCTGTGTTGTCAGAGGGCATCTGATCTTTATTCCTACCCCAAGGGAGATGTCCCTGATCATCCTAGTCAATATTGCGACCCCTACACCCTTTCCCCTGCTTTATATTTCTTCACAGAACCCATCTATCTGTTTGTCTATCAATTTTAACTTCTTTACTTTTTATTGTCTGTCTCTTCCTGTTAGAATTTAAGTTCCCCAAGGGCAGTTATGTGTCTGTTCTGTTCACTGTGGTAGCCCCAATGGAGCAGTGACTTGTTCATAAATACATACGTGAAAGGAAGCAAGAGCTGAAATAAATAGCAGACATCAACTAATGCAACCCCCACCAACAGGGCTGAGAGAGGGGATATAACTTGACAGAGGTCATACAACCAATCAGTGGCTGAGTGAGACAGGATCAGGACTCAGGTTTTCAGCCCCCAAGTCCAGTGATTGTTCTGTGGTTCCAGGCTGTCTCCCTGTCATGTAGTCACAATGCTTGGATCCTACAAAAAGATATATCAAAATAGTAATGGAGAAATAATAGCTTTTATGTGCTATATATAATTACTTACCTTTTAAATGTTTTCAGTACACAACTGAAAAATATTTTAGTTTATGTTTCTGCTACCTGAAAGGTGACAGCAAATTTGCTGCCTCTTTCATGATTATTCATACTAAAGATTTGTTATGTTTCTTTATTTTAACTTCAGCTTGAGAAGAGAACATGACTGATTTCTTGATAGCCATACTTTGTGTTTCTTGTTAATAAGGTAGTAAAAACAATAACTAAATTCCACCCACCAGGTTTGAAATGTAATATGATATAAGAAAATCAAATTTGTTTTTTTCATTAATTAACTCATATAACTTTTATAGGGAAACTCTGTCTAGTTATTGAAAAGAGAATATCAAGTCACAAAGAGACCACTATCTGTCAGTCATTCATTTATTCAACAAATGTAATGAGGTCCCATGTGCCAGATCTCTCCAATCACAAAAATCAGATAAGGTAGCTACCCTTGTAGAGCTTATGTTTTAGAGCTGTGTTTTCCAAAGTTGCCTACTGATAGGAGTCTCCTTGTGCATGGGAGCACTTGCAAAACATACAGGTTTGTAAGCCTTACCCTAGACCTACAGAATCAAAATCTCAGGGAAAGAATCAGGACTTATATGTTTACCAAGCATTCAATTCATTTTTATTAGGCATCTTTCAGTAAACAGTTATAGTGGGAGAGCTTGAAATTCATCAAGTGTTTATTCTAATACATGAGCAATTTGCAAAGTAAATTTTATGGAAAACTGTATACTATATATATTGTTCATTGACAACTTAGTAAGTATTTATTGAACACCTAATGCATGTCAAACACTACTCTAGGTGCTAGGGATACAGCAGTAAACAAAACAGATTAAGATCTCTGCCCTCACAGAGCTTTCATAATAGTGAGGAAAACAGATAATGAGCACATATTCAAATGAGAGAGTTTCATATGGTTATCTTAAGTGCCATTTCTTTTTAGGAAAGCTTTCTGTGCCAGGTAACCAGGATAGAAGGAAAAGGAAGAGAAGGCTTTGTTGTTGTTTTTTCTGAGGATTGTTCTGGCTATTCTTGGTCGTTTGTGTTTCCATATGAATTCCTGTATTGTTTTTTCTAGCTCTGAGAAGAATGTTGCTGGTAATAGATTGCCTTAGGCAAGATGGACATCTTCACAATGTTGATTCTTCCAATCCATGAACATGGGATTTTTTCCACTTGTTTGTGTCGTCTTTGATTTCTTTGAGCAGTATTTTGTAGTTTTCATTGTAAAGGTCTTTCACGGGAAAGTAGTGTGGCGATTCCTAAAAGCTCTAAATATCAACCTCCCATATGACCCTGTAATCTCCATACTGGGAATATACCCTGAAGAACTCAAATCATTCTATCAAAAAGATACCTGCACACGTATGTTATCGCAACATTGTCCACAATAGCAAAGACCTGGAACCCACCATGCTGTCCATCAAAAGAGGACTGCATTAAAAAAATGTGGTACATATACATGATGGAATACTATGCAGCCATAAAAAAAGAACAACATCATGAATTTTACAGCAATCTGGATGGAACTAGAGTCTATAATACTGAGTGAGAGAAAAGAAGAAAATGATCGACAGTGGTGGGAATCTATGGGGGGAACAGGGAGGGCAGGGGTGGTAGGATTAATGGTAGTCAATATCTCTCTGGGGTCAAGGGGGATACCCCTTATCAACAAGGGTGGCTTAATGATGCATATTTGTATACTAACCCCTAACTGTACCCCACAGTTTTAAAATAACAAATATGTTAAAAAAAAAAAAAAAGGAAGAGAAGGCAAAGAGGTTGGATGTCAAGGTTTTTGCTTCCCTGCCACTCTGGAAACCAAGCTTCAGGGAGAGTCAGATAAATCTAGGGTGATTTTAGAATCAAAGTCTTGCTCTGCCTTTCTCTAGCCCCCTATGGAAAGATTGCATGTTTCTTGGAGAAGCCCAAAGTTTAGTATTGAGGTTCCATATTCAACAGGGCATTTAGGAGTAGAGTAAAATTAGCTAAGAAAGTTGCTTGAAAAATAGTACAACTATCCTCTCTACTCCACTTATTCTCTATGGCTTCCCTCTGGAATGTTGGGATCTAGAGATTTCTGTGTGTCTGGAGGGTTTGGGGAAGTGTGGTGGCATGCAGAAATAGCCGAAAGTACTGACTCTCATATTATAATGTATTTCAAGCCTTGCAGGTAAAATGTAATTTGTTATCTATTTATTATTAAACTAGATCATTAACAAGAAACATAAACTCTGTGATTCTGTAGCTGGGAGCCAGAGTGTGGACCACCCAAGTCAGATGTGAAATAGAATCAGAGCCAGGCCTCAAAGCATCAGAAGCACCAGCAAAAGAAGAGATAAGAGACAAATAGGCAGAGAAAACCATAGGGCCTCAACCATAACGAGCCAACCTGTCTTAGTTACTTAAGTTGCATGCCCTTCAGAAGCAGACCCAGTGAGGACCCAGAGAACATCATAAGGATCAGACTCCATACCACACCTGCTCTAAGAAGATATGGTTGCCACCCCTTCCAAGCTACCATCTTGGAAAATAGGAGACAGAGAGAGAGACAGAGAGAGACAGAGACAGAGCAAGACACACACACACACACACACACACGCACACGCACCAGCAAGAGAGAGAGAGAGAGAGAGAGAGAAAGAGAGAGACACACACAGAGAAAGAGGGAGAGACACACAGAAAAAGCAAGACAGACATAGAAACAGAGAGAGACACATACAGAGAGAGACATACAGAAGAGAGAGATAGAGAGAGGGAGAGTTTTAGGCTGAAAGAAACATTTTTTAAAATTATGAATGCTTTTAAACATACATACAATGAAATAGTATAATAAATTGCACATATATATCACTATTCATATTCTAGATTTGTGTCACTCTTGTTTCCTCCATAACCCACTTTCTTTTTTTATTTTAAAGATGTGGGATATAATTCAGGATTAGGTATACAAGTGGTTATCATATAGTAAAGTTTGGGCCTCCCTTTGGTCCCCACTTGGCCTGATTTGAGATCATGTACCCTTATTGATGTTATGTGTCCCGCTCCCTCCCTGGCAGTGTCCCACTACTGCCAATCCCTTTCTTATAATATTATGATAATTGTTCAGGGTCTGCTTATGAGGAGAACATGCTCTTTTCTGAGAAAATATTTTACAGCAAATCCCAGGCATAATGTCATTTTGTTGCTATGGACTTCAGTGTGCATGGCAAAAAACATAGGCTATTTAAACCACAACAGCAGTGTTCTTATCACACTTTAAACAAATAATAATTACTTAAAGAATTATCTAATATGCAGTCTATTTTAAATGTCTCTGATTATCTCAAATGACCTTTATGCAGTTGACTTGTTTGAATGGGGATTTAATCAACATACTGTATTTGGTTATTATGTCCCTTAAGTGTTCTTTTTTTTTTTTTTTGAAACAAAGTCTCACTCTGTTCACTTTGTTGTGCAGGCTGGAATGTAGTGGTGCAATCATAGCTTACGACAACCTAGAACTCCTGGGTGCAAGCAATTCTCCTGCTTCAGCCTCCTGAATAGCTGAGACAAAAGGGGCACACCACCACACCCAGCTAATTAAAAATTTTTCTTTTTTGTGGTTATAGGGTCTCAATATGTTGCCCAGGCTGGTCTCAAACTCCTGGCCTCAAGTGATCCTCCGACCTCGGCCACTGAGGGTTACAGGTTACAGATGTGAGCCACCACACATAGCCTGAAGTATATTTTAATCCAGAGCAGTATTCCTGTAATCATCCAGAGTAGGACCTTAAGAACAAAGTAAGATCAGTTGGAAAAATAAATCAAGTTACCCTGTTTTACTCACCTGACCCTGAGCGTATACATTCTGACTCTGCTACAACAATAAGAAGCATTAGTTATCATGGAGAGTTTCATCAAAGTAGAAGATTACTTTAGGAAACTTTCCTGGGTGAATTATATTTACTGAAAAGCAGCTAGAATCTACTAGAGCAAAAGCCCTTATTCGGAAAATATTTCTATGCACTATTTCCAAAGACCATTGGATGGACATGCCCCTCAATTTCTCAGTAGCCTGGCTATAAATCCTGCAAGACTCATTATCAGCAGCACCTACTCTGACTCACAGACTATTAAAGCTTATTGAGAAATAACTTGGACTTCCCAGAAGACTAATTTACGTCAGCAAGCAAAAGGATAATCACAGCCATAAATCTTAAATCTATCCTTGAGTATAGCTGGCTTAAAAAAAAAATTCAACAATATTTAATAACTTTCAGCCAAAAGAGGACTTTGATTTTTTTTTCTTTTAAGATAATCCACACTGTCTTAAAAGTCCTCTTACTTTATTGCTGTTTCTTTCCTGCTACTGTGAAGGATGATGCCATGTACATTACAGCTAAAGGATCAAAGTTCATTGTTAGCTCCCCTTTGTTCTGTTTTAGCGGTTGTTAGGAAACCAGAGGATAATTATTCCAGAGGAAAACAACAGAATCTAGATCATAGTACACATAAGTACAGAGAAATTTCTCACGTGGAAATTTCTCACATGGATCAGTCTTCATATGTGTAAATTCCCATTTTTAGAACTTGATCTCATTCTCTCGTATTGGTTTATTGATTAATTGCTACAAAAGTACCTATGAGAATGGCTCCTAGAAGTGGTTATTTAAAATGACCTCCTGAAATGCAGACTCTCTCCATAGCCAACCCAACTTATTTCCCTCATGTTCACATTATATTTCTCTGGTCAGTGTCTGGCCAAAGATGGATTATTTATAGCAGAAGCACCAGAGCTCAAAGCATCCTACTTGCCTTTTGTTGTCAAGGTAACAACTTAGATTTTTTTTTCTCTTTTGTTGAAAGGTCAGATTTCTGATGATATGAGTCACAGAGCTCAGGGGGATTTTAAAAATTGAGATAGCACTTTTTCAAAGACAAATTAAAAACCATAGCCTTATAAACATCCAGACATTTAAAATTAGGTTTAAGCCGCCAGGTATTTTACAATAATTAACCCTGACACCTCCGTGATTGTGAGGCAGGGGAGCACAAATCAGTCACTTTACTGCCTGTGTAGACCTGTTCTTCAGATCACAGGCTTCTTGGCTGCTTCCTGGGCCTGTTCTTTGCCAATCATAACTGGTTTTTTTCTTTTGCATGAGGTGTGATAGAGATTCTTTAAAATATTTTATCTGAGAGAGACAGGAACAAGATGGCGAAGGCATAGGTGGACTTGTGGGATTCTCCAAATGTGAGTTCCCAAAAAGACTCTTACTTTTCTTCACCCATCCCCCAGCCCACCACCAGCCATGCTGGTCCAAGGCCCAGGGACCTTTGGTCCCGTGTAGGGCCGGATATTGCAGCCCCCTACGGCTGCTGCTCCACCATGTGCATGGGAGTCTTGGGTCCCAGCTCCTTCCCTGGCTACATCATCTCCCGCCCAGCCCCAGCACCAAGCTGCCGGTCACTCAGGGAGGCTCTGGACACCAGCCCCTCAGAGACACCGGTCCCATTCCTGGCTGAAGTACCCTGTGGGGGGCCCAGGGCCACTCTCGCCACTCACTGCCTGCCCTTTGGAGCTTTGGAGCTCTGGAGCTCTGGGCCCACCCTGGCTGAGGCACTCAGCACGTGACCCCAAGCTGGGGGACCCAGACAAGTGGAGAGAAATGGATCTGCAAAAACTGCCTTGGCCATTCTCTAGGCAGAGACTTCCATTGCCCCGCCCACCTATCAACAAACCCTACCTCAGTTCCTAAGGGACCAAGACTACATACTGCTGAACGGACAGATTGTAAGGCAGAGGGAAATAGGTTCCAGTGTGCTCATACACCTGTTCGTGGATGCTAGATTCAGCATATACATTCTGAACCACAGCTTCCTCCTCAATTAAACCTCAAAACTGCAAAAAGTACAGATTGCAGCCTACACTCCAACCTCAAGAGTGAACAAAGCCAGATGACCCTCATAAGGAAGAACAGGATATTGCAGAAGAGAAATAAAAGCAACCCCACTTTGCCTCAAAAACAGAATTAAAGAAGGGGAGGGAAAGGGGGAGAGAGAGAAAAATCTACACAAATGAAGAAAAACCAAAAGAAGAGTATGGGTCTCTCCCAGACCCCTGGGAGGGCAGACACTGAGAAAACTGACTTCGGAATGCAAACAATGAAGAGCCCCCAGAATGAAGGGTCTCAAACTACAAACCCAGATATCAAGACATTAATGGAGAGATTAAAAAGAATTGAAGAGACACAAGAAGAAACTAGGAAGGAGCTGATATCTGAGATAACAGTAATAAAGAATACTGTGAATGAAATAAATAACAAACTGATAAGCATGGAAAGCAGAATTACCCAAGCAGAAGAAAGAATCTCAGAGCTTGAGGACCAAAATATAGAACTAACCCAAACTCTTAAAACACAGAAAATAAGCTCAAAAAGACAGAACAAAACCTTCAAGAGATGACCGATTACTTCAAGAGACCGAATCTAAGAGTAATTGGCCTTCCTGAGGCAGAAAGAGAGACAGAGACCACACTGGAACAAACTTTCCATGAGATCATTCAAGAAAACTTCCCTTATCTAATCAGTGATGCAAAAATTCAAACAAAAGAGATTCAGAGAACCCCTGCAAAACAACAAATGAGAAAACCAACTCCTAGGCACATAATAATTCTCCTAAACAAAGTAGGCCTTAAAGATAAAATCCTAAAAGCAGCAAGAGAAAAAGGCCAGATCACCTACCATGGAAGACCAATCATAATAGCAACAGATTTATCTACAGAAACCCTGCAGGCTAGGAGAGCTTGGAACCCTATCTTCAAAGTCCTAAAAGATAAACAATTCCAACCAAGAATAACCTACCTGGCCAAGCTAAGCTTCATCAGTGAGGGAGAATTAAAATCTTTCCCAGATATCCAACCCCTAAGAACTTATGCTGCCACCAAACCACCTCTACATGAAACACTTAAGAAAGTACTAAACATGGAAGAAAAGGAAAAAAGAACAACTTTCTTCACAAGGGTACAGGAAAAATAATAAAATATACATGAACCAACCCCAAAACCAAAAGACAAAAAAAAAAAAAAAAAAAACAAGTTGAGGAACAACAACTCTATAAGAACTCTATGATAGGGACGAATTCTCATATTTCAATAATTAGCCTGAATGTGAATGGACTAAGCACACCACTGAAAAGACATAGAATGGCAAAATGGATAAAATATCACCAGGCAACAATATACTGCCTTCAAGAGACCCATCTCACTAGAAAGGACATACACAGACTCAAACTAAGAGGACAGGAAACAAATTTTCAGGCAAATGGAACACAAAAGAAAGGAGGAATTGCAATCCTAATTTCAGACAAAATACCATTTAAGCTATCAAAAATTTAAAAAGATACAGCGGGCCACTGCATAATGATAAAAGATTCACTCCATCAACAAGAAATATCTATCCTAAACATATATGCACCCAACATAGGTGCGCCAACTTTCATAAAGCAACTTCTAGGAAAACTAAAGAAAGATATTGACTCTAGCACCATCATAACTGGGGACTTTAATACCCCACTCACAACCCTAGACAGATCATCAGGACAAAAAATCAGCAAGGAGATCCGGAACCTCAATGTGACTCTGGACCAAATGGACTTAATTGATACCTACAGAACACTCCATCCAAAGACCACAGAATACACATTCTACTCATCACTGCATGGAACATATTCTAAGATCAACCACATAATTGGCCATAAATCAAGCATAAACAAATTTAAAAGGACCAAAATTCTACCATGAACCTTCTCAAACCACAGTGGAATAAAAATAAACATTGACAACAACAAGTTCCCCCCAAAACTCACAAAGACATGGACACTAAATAACATGATGCTAACCAACTCCTGGGTCAATGATGAAATCAAAACAGAGATCAAAAGATACCTGGAAGCAAATGAAAACAAAGAAACATCTTACCTAAATCTCTGGGATGCCTTAAAAGCTGTAGTAAGAGGGGAATTTATATCCCTACAAACACACATGAAGAAAATGGAAGGAACACAAATTAACAGCCTAACAAGCCACCTAAGGAAGTTGGAAAAGCAAGACCACAAAAAACCCTAATTTCAGCAGAAGAATCCAGATCACCAAAATTAAAGCCCAAATCCAAGACATAGAAGACAAAAAATCAATGAAACAAAAAGCTGGTTCTTCGAAAGGATAAACAAGATTGATGGTCCCCTAGTTAGACTGACCAAGAAAAAAAGAGAAAAAACCCAAATAAGCACAATCAGAGACACAAAAGATGAAGTCACATCTGACCCTGAAGAAATACAAAAGATCATCAGAGGCTATTATGTACACGTGTATGGAAACAAACTTGAAAACCTTAAGGAAATGGAGAACTTTCTGACCTCACACAATCTACCTAGGTTGGAACAAGAAGAAATTGAGACACTAAATAGATCAATAACAATCAAGGAAATCGACTACATAATAAGAAAACTACCTACAAAAAAAAGCCCTGGTCCAGATGGCTTTCCAGCAGAATTCTACAAGACATTTAAGGAGGAGCTGATATCAATCCTACTGAAGGTAATCCAGGCAATTGAAAAAGATGGAACTCTCCCCAAATCCTTTTATAGAAGCCAACGCCACATTGATACCCAAGCCAGGTAAAGATCCAACAAAGAAAGAGAACTACAGGCCAATATCGTTGATGAACATAGATGCTAAAATTCTCAACAAGATCCTAGCAAACCGGAGTCAACAATACATCTCAAAAATCATCCATCATGACCAAGTAGGTTTCATTCCTGGGATGCAAGGCTGGTTTAACATTTGTAAAACCATAAATGTAATTAAATACATCAACAGATGTCAAAACAAAAACCACATGATTATATCATTAGATGCATAAAAAGCTTTTGATAAAATCCAGCACCCCTTCTTGATAAAAAACCTCAAACATCTAGGCATACGGGGAACATACCTTAAAATAGTAAAAGCCATCTACAACAAACCCATAGCCAGCATACTCCTAAATGGACAAAAATTGGAACCATTTTCCCTGAAATCTGGAACAAGACAAGGATGCCCACTCTCACCCTTCCTGTTCAACATAGTACTGGAAGTCCTGGCTTGAGCAATCAGAGAAAAGAAGGCAATCAGTGGTATCCAAATAGGAAAAGAGAAAGTCAAGTTATCTCTCTTTGCAGACTATATGATTATGTACCTTGAAAATCCAAGAGAATCTGTCAAAAACCTCCTTACACTGATAAAGGCCTTTGGCAAAGTCTCAGGACACAAAATAAATGTGCAAAAGACAATCGCATTTCTTTACACCAATAATAAACAAACAGAAACCCAAATAAAAAGTACAATTCCATTCACAATAGCCACAAAAAAAAATGAAATACTTTGGCATCTTCCTAACCAGAAACACGAAAGACCTTTACAATGAAAACTACAAAACACTGCTCAAAGAAATCAAAGATGACACAAACAGGTGGAAAAATATCCCATGCTCATGGATTGGAAAAATCAACATTGTTAAGATGTCCATCTTACCTAAGGCAATCTACAAATTCAATGCAATACCCATCAAATTACCAGCAACATTATTCTCTGACCTAGAAAAGACAACATAGGAATTCATATGGAAACACAAACGTCCAAGAATAGTCAGAACAATCCTCAGCAAAAAAAAAACAAAGCAGGTGGTATCACATTACCAGACTTCAAACTTTACTATAAAGCTACAATCATCAAAACAGCTTGGTATTGGTATAGGAACAGGCATATAGATCAATGGAATAGAATTGAGATTCCAGAAGCAAAACCTCAATTTGTCAACCAATTCATCTTCGACAAAGCCTCCACCACCTACCACTGGGGAGAAGAGAACCTATTCAGTAAATGGTGCTGGGAAAACCGGCTGACCATATGCAGAAGATTGAAACAGGACCCCTATCTATCCCCATACACAAAAATTAACTCCAAATGGATCAGAGACCTAAATGTAAAACCTCAAACCATAAGAATCTTAGAAAATGAAGGACATACCCTCATGGAAATCGGAACTGGCATCCAATTCCTGAACAAAACCTGAAACCCACAGGCCATAAGAGAGAAGATAGACAAGTGGGACCTCATTAAACTGACAAGCTTCTGCAAATCCAAAGAAACCATCAAGAGAGCAGGGAGACAGCCTATAGACTGGGAAAAAGTGTTTGTCAACACCAGGTCTGACAAAGGCCTAACATCTTGGATCTACAAGGAACTCAAACATGCTGAAAAGAAAAAAACAAACAACCCCATTATAAAATGGTCAAAAGATATGAACAGACACTTCACAGAGGAAGACATCCGAGCAGCCAACAGACACACGAAGAAATGTTCAACCTCACTAATCATCAGGGAGATGCAAATCAAAACCACACTGAGATACCACCTAACTCCAGTCAGAATGGCAAATATCAACAACTCAAAAAATAACAGCTGCTGGAGAGTGTGTGGCGAAAAGGGACCACTTCTACACTGTTGGTGGGAGTGTAAACTAGTGCAACCTCTGTGGAAAGCAGTGTGGCGATTCCTAAAAGCTCTAAATATCAACCTCCCATATGACTCCACAATCCCCCTACTGGGAATATATCCTGAAGAACTTAAATCACTCTATAAAAAAGATACCTGCACATGTATGTTATAGCAGCATTGTTCACAATAGCAAGAACCTGGAAGCAACCGTGCTGCCCATCAAAAGAGGACTGGATTAAAAAATGTGGTACATATACATAATGGAATACTACACAGCCATAAAAAAGAACAAAATCATGAATTTCACAACCTGGATGGAACTAGAGTCTATAATACTGAGTGACCTCTTACAGAAACAAATCTCTGAGTATCACATGTTTTCACTCATATAATGGACCTTGAACATCCAATGTAATAATATAAGAAAATGACTGACAGTAGTGGGAAACTATGGGGGGGAGGGAGATGGGATTAATGGTAGCAAATGTCTGTCTGGGGACGGGGAAACACCTCTTATCAACAAGGGTGCCTGAATGAAATGTATTTGTATACCTAACCCCTAACTGTACCTCACAATATCATAATAAATAAATAAATAAATAAATAAATAAATAAATATTTTATCTTTAAATTTCAGTTTTAGAAACTTCAAAATTACACAGTGGAATGTTTTGGGATTGCTTTGAAAGGGAATGCTATACCTATGACAATAATAGCACTTACCTGTGACCAATTTTAAGCACATATATTAATTTAATTATCTCTCAAAACAACAATCTGAGGTAGAAAATTTTGTCACTCTAAATTTCTTTTTAAAAACAAGGAAGATGAGGCACAGTGAGGGCAAGCAACTTACCTCGGCCACACGACTAGGAAGTGTCAAAGGCAGGATTTGTTCTCTGTTAGTTTAGTTAAATCTGCACTCTTACCACTCCACCACCTTGATACCTCTTTACACACTCTTGGCTCTCACTAAGGTACAGGAAGGCCCCCAGGTGGCTTTCTTCTCAGGAGAGGTGGGAGGGGAACTGTGCTTTCCTTGGACTCTCCAACTTCCACAATCTCCCCCCGCTGAGGAAGCTCACCCCATTCCCATTCTGTGCCACCCAATAAGGTCATCTGTGGACCTTTAAGATATATATGTATTTTTTCCAAGCTGCATTCTCCCAATCACATATTTGGGGGAAGAAGAAAGTTGAATAAAATTCTAGAAACACATTTTCTGGACTCCCCAAAATTCAGCTTGGTACCTCAAATATCAAAGTGTGGTGAATTTGGTATGCTTTGAGTATCAGGCATGGTGACCCACAACGTACTCTGATTATAAGAACAGCTACTATTTTTAAAAATGCAGTGGTATGTGTACAGGTTTGTTAGATGAGTACATTGTGAGATGATGAGGTTTGGGCTTTGATTGAACTGGTCATCCAAATGGTGAACATGGTAACCAATGGGTAGTTTTCAACCCTTGTCCCTCCCTCCTTTAGAAGTTCCCAGTGTCTGTTGTTCTCATCCTTACATCTGTTTGTACCCTTGTTAAGCTCCCTCTTATAAGGGCATGCAGTATTCAGTTTCTCGGTTTCTGTGTTAATTTAGTAAAAACAATGGCCTCCAGCTGCATCCACATTTGCTGAATAGGATATGATTTCATTCTTTTTTTATGGCTGCATAGTAGTCTATGGTGTACATGTACCACATTTTCTTTATTCAGTCCACCCTTGATAGACACCCAGGTTGGTTCTATGTTTTTGTTATTGTAAATAGTGCTGCGATAAACACACTCATATGACTGCAGAACAATTTATGCTTTTTTGGATATATAACCGGCAGCGAGATTTCTGGGTTGAGTGAGAAATCTATTTGAAGTTCTTTGCAAAATCTCTAAACTGCTTTCCTTAGGGGTAGAACTAGTCTACATTCTCATCAACAGTGTACGAGTATTCCCTTTCCCTGCAACCTCATCATCTGTTGTTTTTTAATTTATTAATAATAATCAATAATAGTTATCATAACTAAGTACATACTATGTGCCAAGGATTCTGAATTAATGATCTTTCATCTTCACAACATCCCTGTGAGAGGTAGCCAATCTGTTATGATGAAACTGAGGGTCAGAGCAACAGGGATATTGCCAAAAGTCACATGTTGGGAAGAAGCAGAATCAGAATTAGAACACATGTCTGTCTTGCTCCAAAGTCTATTCTTTTTTCACAGCATAATTTTCTCCTGTTTTTAAAAAACAAATAAGTCAAGGGTATACCTAGTTTAGGACCATACTCCAACCTTGTTCAAAGAGCTTTAAAAGCAAAGTTTTGAGTATTTAGATGCATAATGTCAGGGCTTTGTAAAATGGATTGGCTCCTTTAAACTGACAATAAACAATGATCATGAAAGGGAGTGCATTTTTTTTAAAAGATAAATAGTCTTGGGCAAAACTCAGATTTACAATAAGTTCTAGTGTCTCTTTACTATGTATCAATGGCTTTTTACAATTTCTGGAAAGCTCAGCTCATTATTGGCAATTAACTTTGCATCAGAGGCTTACAAGGACAGAGAAGGACAGGGTATCTTGGGTAATTTCTGGAGTCCTGTCCAGATGAGGAAAATAGCCACAGACCCATTCTTCCTCCCTAAAGTAAAAGCGCTCACAGATTTCTGCAGCATCTCCAGTGTCTAGTATTTGGAAAGGAATCAACTACATTAAGGAGTTTCAGCTAACCCTCTTCTTCTTCTGGTACTCTTTGTAGTTACACGATATGGGTTCATCCCATTGTATAAAGGATTGTTTAGGTCCTGGGAACATCTGACTCGTATGTATTTGAGATCTGCATAACTGCAGATAAAATTCAGCTGGATGCTCCAGTTTTGAACATCAAAGAAAAAATTGTTATAAAGTGATGGATTATTATACAGATTTCAATGAATCCCAGTATAAGTCACACTGCCCCCTCAAGCACAGCATCTGTAATGAATTGGAGCCTGATATAACAAAGAACAGCATGACTGGACAACCATTTAGTGTGTGTGTTTCTCTCCTATCCCCTTCTCCCTGCTGTTCGTGTGGCTGGGTCCTTCTCATCCTCAGTTCTCAGCTCAGGTATCCCCTCTGAGATTGCTGTCTTGAGCACTCCTGCCAATGCAGGAATGCCTTGTCACTGTCTCTTCCTGGGCTCTGATTTTTCATCCCTCCTACTCTGGCCCTCATCATAATTTGCAGTTATATATTTACTTGTTTGTGTACTTGTTTATGATCTGCCTACTCCACAGTTTGTATACTTTTGTGAGGGCAGAGGCCATACCCACACTTTAATAGCAACCTTGAGGGGTTTGATGCCTGGCCAAAAACCTGTGTGTGATTTTTCAGGCACAGCCATAGGTGGTTGTATTTATGAGAGGGGACCCCCCCAAAACTGGAATTATCTTTTGGAGGACGTGGTTTTTGCAGTACAGGTTTCCCTTGCTAGTAAGTGTTCTGGGAACATAGCTATCATTGTTGTGATAGCCTGCGTCTGGCTTCAGTGAATTTTTTTTTTTTTTTAGATTCTCTCAACACATTTGCCCATTTCATGATGGATGATTTACAAGAGCACCTGCCCACACCACACTGAGTGTTCAGCAGTTTCTGACCAAAGGAGGAAATGACCCCCTTAGCCTCACCCTCTCTATTCACCAGTTCTCATCCTGAGTGACTTGTTTTCATTTTATTGGATGAAAAATGTCCTCAAAGGGAAACATTTTGCCTACATGGAAGAGGTGGGAAAAAAAATGGCAGAAGCACTAAAAGGCATCAAAATTGACAAGTTCAAAACTATTTTGATCTTCTTTATGGCTGCGTAAGACTGTATTGTGTATTCGTGCCACATTTACTTTATCCAGTTCACTTTTGATGGGCAGGACTTCGTAACAGCTTGAATGGAGTAGGAAACCATCATACTAAGTGAACTATCACAGAAACAAAGAACTGAATACTGCCTGTTCTCATTTCCTGAATACTAGTCACATTAGCACAAGGGTGTGATTGGCAGTTGCTGGGCACTGCTAAGAGAGGGAGGGAAAGAGGAAGGTGGGAAGCACATGACAACACAAAGGGTACGTGGTCCACTACCAGGGGGGAGTGAGGGTCAGTTAGAAGCCCAGACTTCACCTGTATGCAGCCTACGTGTATGGTTAATCCTCATTTGTATCCCATAACTCTGTAAGAAATTAATTAATTAAATTAAAAAACTGTTTTTAGCAATGAAAAAAGCATCTCGATAGGTGTATCGTATCCAATGGAGAGTACTTTGAAGGTGACTAAAGTTCAAACATGTAAGCATAAATACAAAATTTTTTATCAATTAATTCTGGGGTTTTGGGGGTCTACTTGCATATATGTAGGCTTTCCTTGGCAAGCTTCATGGGGCGAATGTCCTCCCCATCCCAGGCTGGGCGCACAACTGGTGCTTCGCAGCCTCTCAGGGAGTTGCCATCAAGGTCTCCAATCCTTGGCCAGCCAGGCTTTTGAACATTCTATACTCCTAGCCCAGAGGATCTTTATGTGGAGGACTCCTTTTTGGGCTCCTTCAGTAGAACCCTTCTCAGGTGACTCTGCTGAGACCTCCTTACAGGGCAAGGAGGACAAAAAACTTGTAGTCACTTTTCTTCGCCTTGACTCAGTACCCAGTACTTTCCCTTTTTCACCCTTTCTCTTCCACCCACCTCCTCCTTTTTCTATACGATGGCAAGAGTCTTTGCTTGGGACTTGTTTGATGGTGAGACAATTTTCCACATCTGTGTGAATTCATCTGTTACTGGGGTCATTCCATGGGGAAAATGAAACAGCAGAAGAGTTGGTGCTTCCTCCAACATAACATCTTGCTTCACTATCGGAGTAAGGGATGAAGGATTTGATTTGACTGTTACCTTAATTTTGGCCTATTGTCTATCTTTTTTTTTTTTTAAAGAGATGCAGCCTTGCTATGTTGCCCAGGTTGGCCTTGAACTCCTGGGCTCAAGTCATCCTTCCATCTCAGCCTCCCAAGGAACTGGGACTACAGGTATGTACACTATGTCCAGCTCATTGGTTTATTGTCTTAATCAGTTACTCAGATACCTGGTGGCTCAGCTTAGCCCTTGACAAACATATAGCTTAGGTGTTCAGTAAGTACTAAGCAAAAGATTGAATAAATGAATGCTCATTCCAGGAATATTGCTAGGTATTTTGGTCATCCCATAAATATTTTATTTATTTATTTTTATTTTTTAGAGTTGGGGAGTCTCACTCTATCATCCAGGATGGAGTGCAGTAGCACAATCACAGCTTACTGAAGACTTGACCTCCTGGGCTCAGGTGATCCTTCGGTCTCAGCCTCCTGAGTAGCTGGGATTACAGGTGTGCACCCCCTTGCCCGGTTAGTCTTATTTTTGTAGAGATGACATCTCTCTCTGTTTCCAGG
The DNA here is from genome assembly GCA_027257055.1 of Cephalopachus bancanus. Taxonomy (NCBI): domain Eukaryota; kingdom Metazoa; phylum Chordata; class Mammalia; order Primates; family Tarsiidae; genus Cephalopachus; species Cephalopachus bancanus. Next base: position 4,321,092 of record JAPVLO010000024.1, on the reverse strand, counting down.
CTGGTCTTGAACTCCTGGGTTTGAATTATCCTCTCATCTTGGCTGCTCTCCAACAGTCCTCTCACCTCGCCCCCCAAAGTGATAGGATTACAAGTGTGAACCACTGCTCCTTGCCCATTTATTACATACCTACTATGTACCTGATACTAGTCTAAGATCTTGGAATCCATTAAAAAAATCCCTACCATTAAAGGGATTTTAAGCACAAATCCCTGCTTACTTAATATGAATTCCATCATTATCCTACTTCATCCCCTCAACAGCCATGTCAAGTAAAAATTGAAAACTAAAGTTCAATAACTTGCTTAAGGTCATAAAATTTGTAAGTAGCAGAAATGGAATTTGAAGAGTCTCTTCTTTCTCTGGGACCACAGCCTTGTCATCCCAAACTGCTATTGCAGAATTTAGCTTCTTTTTCTGATCCCAGAGACCTAGAATCCTCAATTATGACAGGGTGAAAAATCCTGCCCTACCACTTCCTAGGCATTCAGGCTGTTGGAAGGAGCCCAAGGAGGCCTGAGAGGGACCCTGTTGGCAAAGCACCTGCTAGTGGCTTCCACCCAGCTCGTGGTGGTGGAACTGACAAGGCCTGTGCATCCAGGACCCTCTGCTCTCACCCCTTCAGGAGGAGCTTCCACTGGGTCCTCCTAGCCTAAGGACTCTGAAATAGGCACCTTCGGCCCTAGCCCACAGAAGCAGGGGACAGAAAGAGGAAGCAAAAGGATTGTGAACCAGGGGTGAGCCCGTATTTCTCCTTCATCTGCAGAGTTCCAAAAAAGGCTCCTCCCTCTGAGCTAATGATTGAACAGGAATGGAATAGGATTTTAAGAATATTCCTGGGCCCAGTGTGGTGGCTCAAGCCTGTAGTCCCAGCACTTTGGGAGGCCAAGACAAGAGGATGAGCCCACGGTTTCTAGAACAGCCTGGACAAGTTGGCAAGACCTCATCTCTACAATAAATTAAAAAATTAGCTGACGTGGTAGCTACTTGGAAGGCTGAGGTGGAAGGATCACCTGAGCCCAGCAGGTTGACACTGTGGTGGCCGTGAGCATGCCACTGCACTCCAGCCTGGGTGACAGTGTGAGACTCTGACTCAAAAAAAAAAAAATTCCTTTCCCTTGTTCCTACTGTTTTTATTGCTTATGATTCCATGTCTAAAAACTTTGCTAAATGGTGCCCAGAATTTTTGTTGATTCTATTAGATTAAGTGATTTCATGGCAAATAAAACCTTGAAAACGAGAAGTATTTCCCTTAAGAATTTGAAGACTGGTGGTTTTTTAGAAAGCTAAATATTCACTTAGCATGTGATACAGCAATTCCACTCCTTTGCATTTACCCAAGAAAAATGAAAACGTATGCCCAAAGACTCATATTCAAATGTTCATAGCAGAGATACCATTGTAAAAAGCTGGATACAGCTGGACACAGGTTGGGTGCAGTAGCTCACGCCTGTAATCTCAATAGTTTTAGAGATGAAGATGGGAGGATCACTTGAGGCCAGGAGTTTAAGATCAGTCTGGGCAATGTAGCAAGACCCCATCTCTAAAAAATAAAAAGTAAAAAATTTAGCCAGGCATGGCAGTGTGTGCCTGTGGTCCCAGGTGCATGGGAAGTTGAGGTGGGAGGATCATTTGAACTCAAGAGTTAAAGGCTGCAGTGAGTTATGATTATATCACTGCACTTCAGCCTGAGCGACAGAGTGAGATCCTATCTAAAAAAGGAAGAGAGAACAAAAGAGAGAGAGAGAGAAACAAACGCAACTGGAGACAATCCAATGGTCCTTCAACTGGTAAGTAGATAAACAAAATGTGATATATCCACCATGGCTGCAATACTACCTGCTCATTAAAAATGAACAAAATACTGATCCAAGCAATAACATGGATGAACCTCAAAAACATGATGCTAAGTGAAAGAAGCTACACAAAAGCTACATATTGTGTTATTCCATTTATAGACTATTTCACGGAAAGCCAAAGCTACAGGCACAGAAACTATACCACCAGTTGTTGTCTGGGCTTAAGGTGGGAGCAGGAATCACTAGCAAATCACAAGGAGAAAGTCTGGTGATGATGGGACTTTTGTGAAACTGAATTGTGGCAATGTTTGCATGATTATGCACAACCACCAAATCCTGTCAAACTGCACACTTAGAATAGGTGACTTTTTTGGGTAAATTACAGCTCAATAAAGTCATTAAGAGGTGGAAGAGGAAAAAGCTGTTCAGGCAGTGATCTGTCTTTAAGATTAAAAAAAAAACCATTAGGTTAAAGATAAGGAAGTATTCTAGGCACAAACTATATCCTTGGGATATGATTGCAAATTTAAAATCTGCTCGTGAAGAAATTAATATTTGCTCAAACACAGCGATCATCTGACATTTCAAGCTGGTTCCTGTGTGGGTTGAAATATGCAAGCACATCCATGTTACCCTCTTCTTGGAATTCTCTGGAGGGACTTTTTTTGACAGGATCAGAAAATAAACTGCCATCATGCATGGGAAATGAGAAAAGAGACAAACAATAACTGCTGAACTGGATGTGCTGGTGAAGCCCTTTTGGAGGAGGTAAGGGGGCCAGACAGAGTGGGGGAGAGGAGGGAGGGTGACAGGTGGGGGCTGGCAACAAGATTCGAATCCTCCTCCCTACCACTGTCATGCAGAGAGGACCACTGGACAAAGGCAGCAGAGCAGATGTCACGGGTCTTGAGTCAGAACAATGCTCAACTGACCCTCAAAGAGATCAGACGATCGTCAAGATGGCATTTTAATAAAGCAGGCAGCTGCCTTCTGGCCCACATGTCAGCCTCCCTGCAGCCTTGAGAGTCACTCTTCTCTCTGTGGGAAGGCCTGCTGGGGCATATTGGCTGGCAAGATGAGGCTTCTTTTTCCATTTTCTTCTTCTTTTTTAAAAATATCAGTTTGAAGCTCATTAATGTCAGGAATGTGAGTGAGACACTCTTGTGAACTGTGAAAGGTGGGGTGCAGGGTAGAGAGGACAGTGAAATTGTGGAAGTGTTAGAAAGGTGGGATAAAAGCCTGGTGGAGGGGAGGGCGTGAGCTTGTTGCTTGGGCTGCTGTGCCTGGGCTTCTAGTCCCTCAAGTGAGACTATCAGAAAGAGTCCGCATTTCTCAATAGAGCAGCAGGACACTAAGCGGATGGTTGCTGAACGCTGGCACTCCAGACTGCGGGGTCTCCGCGGGTGGGTTTTATGCTGTGCTCTTTGGTTGCTGGAATATAAATCCCACAGAAATTGTGCTGCTGCAGTGGCCTTTGTGGATAGCAGAGAGGATTATGTAGGGTGGGAAAGAGCTTTCCCCCCTTTTCTTCTTTTTTCTTTTTCTTTTTAATGGAGGTATTCAACTTTCCAGAGAAATGGAACCACGTCCTTACAGTCAAAGAAAAAGAGGAGTTTTAAGGCAGAGCTTGGATAATTCAGGCCAAAGAGGTTTTGTATGGGCCACACCATCACCTGCAACTCAGAGGATGATATATTGTGAACAAGTATTTCTGAGACAAAAAAGTAGAAAAATGAGCAAAGAATATAAACAGAGAATTCACAGACAAAGCCATATAAATGCAAGTCAATATATGAAAAGGCTAGAAAGCCCTGGTGACTAGGGAAATGCAAACCAAAGCAACAATGAGAAATCAGTTTATACAGTTCTTTTTGACGAAGATTTAAAGGCGTGATAGCACTCAGAAATGAGCGGACCCCTCTGTCTCGTACTTATGAGAATGTAAATTACAACAGCCTTTTAGTAAGGCAACTATCTTTTTAAAAACATTTATTTTAGAGTTGTGGGGTACTCGTGAGGATTTGCTACATCAGTAAATTGTGTGAAGGTGAGGTTCGGGCTTCTAGCATAAGCCCACTTCCCCCAGTGATGGACATGATAATTCATGGGTGATGGTTGTATGCCCCTTAGTCCCCCTACGCCCCTCCCAAATATTTGCAAGTTATGCATCAAACAAAGACCTAACATCCAGGATCTATAAGGAACTCAAACAGATTGACAGGAAAAAAAACCCCTAATAACTTCATTAAAGTGGACAAAGGACATGAACAGACACTTCTCAAAGAAAGATATACAAGCAGTCAACAAACATGAGAAAATGCCCAGCTTCACTAATTATCAGAGAAATGCAAATTAAAACTATGAGATACCACCTCACACCAGTGAGGATGGCTATCATTAAAATAAGCTAACTTTTTGAATAATAATAAAAAAAGACCCTAAGTTCTCCTGTTAGTAATTTACCTTACAGAAATGAATAGCATGGATGACAGAAAAACTAGAAACAGCCTCAAACCATGAATCCAAGTGGGATGAAGAATTATGGTTCATCTGTATTATAGAGAGTCAAGCAGATATTAAAAGGAATGAGGTCTGTTAACTGTGAAAGTATTTCTAAGTATTGTATATAGTAGATCTAATACTTAGTAAAAAACATAAACTTCCCTGGAAAAAAAGTCTATTGAGTAAATAGGTTTGGAAGGAAGAAAGGAAGAAAAAGGAAGGGAAGAAAGACTAGGTAACTAGGTAATTTTGATTATCTTAAGGAGGGAGTAGGAAAAGCATTTTTTAATACATCTTTGATTTATTCACTTGTAACAATGAACATGTGTTATTACTTTTTAATTTCAAAAACTTTAAAAATCTTTAATTTGAAAAAATAAAATTAAGTTTTTAAAAATTATATTTATTTAATTAAAAAAAGAAATATTGGTCAGGTGCAGTGGCTCACGCCTGTAATCCCAGTGATTTGGGAGGTTGAAGAGGGAGGATCACTTGAAGTCAGGAGTTCAAGATTAGCTTAGGCAATATACGGAAACCCTATCTCTACAAATATTTAAAAAATTAGCTGGCATGGTGGTGTACACCTGTGGTTCTAGCTCCTTGGGAGGCTGAGGTAGAAGGATCGCTTGAGCCCAGAAGTTCAAGTGAGTTGTGGTAACACCACAGCACTCTAGCTTGGTTGACAGAGAAGGAAAAGAAAAGAAAAAGAAAGAAAGAAAGCAGAAAAGAAAGAGAGACTACTGTGAACCTCATCCTATACTGACATCCTGCTAAAGTTAGAACCATGTTTCTACCACTAAACAGTTTACAACCTAGTCCAAATAATGACATGAACAAAATCAACTAGAGAAAAGCAAATGACAACACATGCCAAGATATTCTGTACCTATGAAGGCTGCACAGCAATATGGGTCAAGCTACCATATAGAATTATATGTTGTTTTTACTAGATAGGAGAGGAGGCAGAGTCTGGGATACAAAGTACAAGATTTGTGTTACGTGTACTGACTGTGGGAGAAAAAAAGGTTAAATATACAGGAAAAACTATTAGATCAATCTTGCCTACTGCATTTTTTTCAAATATTCTGAATCCTTATTGACTAATTTTATCTGAAAAAGAATTACAGTTCGGTTTTACTTAACAACAGAGATATGTTCTGAGAAATGTGTTGTTAGACCATCATAGGGTGCACAGCACTTATGTAAACCCAAATCTTTTATGTTATTTATTGGTTTATTATTATTATTATTTATTATAAAGATGTGGGGTACAATTCAGGGTTAGGTATACAAACATTGATTATGCAGGTACCCTTGTTGATGAGGTATGCCCCTCCCTCCCCTAGGAGTTTCCCTCAACTGCCAATCCCACCCCCTTCCCCTGACAGTTTCCCACTAATACCAAATGCTTTCTTATAGTATTATAATTGTTCAAGTTCCGCTTATGAGTGAGAACATATGGTACTCTGTTTTTCATTTCTGTGATAGATCACTGAGTATGATCGACTCCAAATCACCCAAGTTGCTACAAAGTCCATATATTTGTCCTTCTTTATTATGGCTGCATAATATTCCACTGTATATATGTACCACATTTTCTTTATCCAGTCCAGCTTTGATGGGCAACATAATTGGTTCCATGTTTTTGCTATTGTGATTAGAGTTGCAACAAACATACGTGTGCAGGTATCTTTTTTGTAGAATGATTTGTGTTCCTCTGGGTATATTCCCAATAGGGAATTGCTGGGTCATATGGAAGGTCAATATCTAGTTCTTTCAGAAATTGCCACACTGTCTTCCAAAGAGGTTGCACCAGTTTGCATTCCCACCACCAGTGTAGAAGTGTTGCTTTTTCTCCACATCCTCTCCAGCATCTGTTGTTGACAAACCTAAATATTAGAGCGTATTACACACCTAGACTTTATAGTATAGCCTACCGCTACTAGGCTATACAGTATGTTACTGCTCTGAATACTGTAGAGAATGTAACAAATCACGAGGCTGTAGGAATTTTCAGCTCCAGTATAATGCTATGGGACCACCATTGTATATGTGGTCAGTTCTTGAATGAAGCGTTGTTATGTAGCACATGACTATACCCAAAGAGATGTATGAATACATCCTACTCTGATGTAGGTGAATTTGTTAATTTCTTTTTGAATATTACTTACTTTGGGTGATGAGTTGAGGAATGACTTTATTGCATTATTGATCTCCATACCTTACATATTTTTAAAAATTGGAAATAAATTTTCTTTTGATCAATTTTTACATTTTGTATTTTTGAGGCTATAGTAAGTTAAGAATTTTTAAATATCTTTCTGGTAAGTGAATCCCATTTTGATTTTTGATTACTATTTTTGTCCCTAGTAATGCTTTTTGTCTTAAAGTAAATTTTGTCAGATATTAATTGTTTCACAGTGTTTTTGTTTTTGTTTTCTTTTTTTTTTTTGACCAGTACGACAAATTTGTGCCTGTTTATTTTTTAGGTATATCTCTGGTTGTTTATAGATGAATTTAAAAAAAATCTGTACTTCCAATCTTTAAGTGAAGAGTTTAGTCCATGAACCTTTATTGTGTTACTGACATATTTAAGTTTTTCCCAATATTATTTTGTACATTCTACTTGTTCCAGGCCCTTCCTTTCCATAACCTCTTTCCCTGTCTGATGCCTCTGGTGTTTGACTTGTTAATTTCTATCTGCACATTGCCTCTCTACCTGAATTTTCCAGTTGACACCTCAACCAGGCACTCTACCTGATTTGGTTAACTTTATTCTTATTTGCATCTGATCATACACTGCCCAGGCACCTCCCAGAGCCAAGTCAGAGTCAGCACTGGGGACACCGCTTCTCTGGGAGGAATAGTCAGGTACTTATCACCCAGACCCTAGTCACTGGATTCCTCTTCATCCCTGCCATTTTTTTGTAGTCACCAAACCTTGATTGTTGTTCCTTTAAATATATCTCTCTTCTATCTTCTGTTTCCATAACCACTATCACAGCTCACATCTAGGTCCTTAGCACTTCATTGTTATCCTGTTTTTTAAGCCGATGATTAGTTATACATTTAGGTACATGGTTTGTTCTGAGCAATGTGATATAAGACAAAGTTGCTGGGAGATTCTTGGAAAAGATTTTTCTGAGAAAAAGAGATCCATGAGGAATAAATGGCTTTCCTGTGTTTGGAGGGAATTGCACAGAGAAGTAACACCAGACATTGAGACCACCATTCTGTGACCATGAGGGGACAGGCTTGAAGATGAAAACCAACATGGTGAAGAGCAGAAAGTGGAAAAGCCTAGATTTCTGATGATATCAGTCCTAGAGCCAGTACATCCACATCTAGATGTTGTTTATGCCTAATTATAGACAAACATTCCTCTCCCTACAGGACTGAAACGAAGTAGCTTAGTATGTGTGCACACCCACTATAGAATGAAACTGTTTATAAACATGTTATTCTACAGTTAACGTCAGTATACAGGTATACCTAGTTTTATCATGCTTTGCTTTACTGTGCTTTGCAGATATCGCAGTTTTTACAAATTAAAGGTTTGTGGCAACCCGTATTGAACAAGTCTATAGGCACAATTTTTCCAATAGCAAGTTCTCACTTTGTGTTTCTGTGTCACATTTGAGTAATTTTCACAATATTTTGAATGTTTTTAGTGTTGCTTATCTGTTTTGATGATCTGTGGTCAGTGATCTTTGATATTACTCTTGTAATTGTGGCATGCCATGAACCCCACCCATGTAAGGTAGCAAACTTAATTGATAAATGTGTGCGTTCTGACTGTCCTACTGACCGACTGTTCCCTCTCCTCAGATCTTCCTATTCCCTGAAACACAATGATATTGAAATTGGGCCAGTTAATAAACCCATAATGGCTTCTCGATATTCATGTGAAACAAACAGTCGCACATTTCTCACTTCACATCAAAAGTTAGAAGTGATTCAGCTTAGTGAGGAAAGCATGTTGAAAGACAAGGTCAGTTGAAAGCTAGGCTGCTTCCACCAAACAGCCAAGTTGTTGAAAAGACAATAAAGGATTTAGAATATTACATAAACTTAGTGGATAAAGCAGTGGCAGGAGCTGAGAGGATTGACCCCATTTTTTTTTTTTTTTTTGAGTTGGAGTCTCACTCTGTCACCCAGACTGGAGTGCAGTGGCCGCTCCTGGCTACCGCAGCCTCAACCTGCTGGGCTCCAGCGATCCTTCCTCCTCAGCCTTCCAAGTAGCTGGAACTACAGGCGCGCGCTACCACGTCTGGCTGATTTTTGATTTATTGTAGAGATGAGGTCTCACCAAGTTGCCCAAGCGGGTCTCAAACCCGCAGGCTCAGGCAATCCACTCACCTCAGTCTCTCAAAGTGCGGGATTATAGGCTGAGCCACTGAGCCCGGCTGACCCCATTTTTGAAAGAAGTTAGACTATGGGGTAAAATGCTATCAAAAAGCATCATATGCCAGACAAATCTTTTGTGAAGGGAAGAGTCAATCAGTGAGGCAACCTTTATTGTCATATTATTTTTAAAAATTGCCACAACCACCCCAGCCTTCAGCCAACACCAGTCAGTCAGCAGTCATCAACAATGAGAAAAGATCCTACATCAGAAAAAAAAAAATCTGACTCCTGGGCCATCAGATGATTGTTAGCATGTTTTTTAGCAATGAAGTATTTTTTAATTGAAGACAGGTACATCATTTTCTCAGGTATATGCTATTGCACACTTGGCAGACTACAGCATAGTGTAGACGAAACTTTTATATGCACTGGAAAATCAAAATTCTTACGACTCACTTTACTGAAGTTATTCATTGAGTGGTCTGGAATCAAACCTGGAATATCTCCCAGGTATGCCTGTATAAAGAAAATTATAATGTCTATAAGAGAGTTGGTGTTCATTTTTAAATTAATTTTATCCAGTCCTTCCATTCTAAGGAACTGGTATAAAAGGTTTAGCAGGTGTGATGGAGAGGACTATTTCTGATTTGATTCTGTTCTTCCTATTCCATGTTCTTTCCATCACCATCTCCTTATATTAGGACTCTCATTATCATTTGCAGAAAAAAAAAAAGCTTATGTGATAACTCATATTTTATTTTAAATTCTGGATATTTAAAAAGTTGTGGATAAGAAGGAGTCCCAAAGAAGGAATATTTTTGAAGTTATAGTTAAGGGGGCTATAAGGTGGGTAAAAAACTATTTACCACAAGTTACTATTACTCTTGTACTATATTGTTACAGTAACTAAAAAGCCTCTATGAAACTTAAGGTTATCTGTGAAATTGTTCAGCTTCTGTTTTTTTTTTTTTTTTGTAATTGTTTTTGCTGGACTATCCCCAATTCCTCTCTGTCCTTTAGCTCCATGCAATGAGTGCATAGTAGAAGTTCAGATACTGCTGAGGAGAAAGAGAAGGCATGTTTTATATTTTGATGTTTTTCCTGGTTAATTTCAATGGACTTCCTCATTGCAAAGAAACATGGACTCTCGGCTACTTCCTGTGTAACATCATTAAACCTCCTCCCTGCGGTGTTTCAAGCCTGGAGTCTCATAGTACACTCAGCAGGATGCTTGAGTTGGTGCAGGATACACAATGGTTTAGACTTTACAAGGGACTCATCTCCATTTGAGGTTTATTTTTGAAGCTTGCCCAACTTCCAACTGGGGGTTGCAATTTAGCAAGAAAATTGAGCCCACTTCATACTCGCTCTCTGATGAAGAGGCAAAATGGTGGTAAAATAGCTTGCAGGACAAAGGGAAACTTAATTCCATACCTGGGAGAGCTCAGCAATTTATCTAGGCTGAAGAGGAGGAAAAAATAAATAAACAAGTTCAACCTTAAAGAAATGAAAATGGTATAAAAATGTTATGAAACAGTACATAAAAATGGTAATTTCAATGTAAAAATAGATCCAAGTTAGATATTTTTACATTGGATGGATCTGTGACTTTCTGAATGGCAACTATTTTCTCCATGGTTTTAAAAAACTCATTGGTTTATAGAGGACTGTTTCTGTCCTCCAATTTAGAAAGAACATTTGGTATATAGAAAATAAAATTATCTGTAGCTTTTATCTGTGGCTTTTCTGTATTGATCTTTTAAAGTATTTCTTGATTTTTGTCTTTGTAAAAACAGGGCCATCTGTATGTGACATACACATTTTTAAAAAGTGTTTTCCTTACTGCCAAATCAATTGTCCTGTTATTTTGGACTCACCCACGTCATTTGACTTCCCTGAAATGCTCGGGGGCATCTCTCTTGCTACACACTCATAATTAATCATTTCCTTTTCGGCTGATTTGGCATGGGGCCTCTCCTAGCCAGACATCATCTCCTCTTCTCAGTTCATATTCTTTAGTTTTATCTACTTGCATATGTGTTCTCCATCAAAGCTCACTCTTGTCATTCAGTCATTCATTAGATGAAGACATGTGAATGGGAAGGAATGTAATTGGCTGGGGGAGTGTTGATCAAGAGGAAATAGTGATCATTTTTATTTCTAAGAAGGAGAAAGAACTTTCCAAAGATTCAAGTGAACAGGAGGAAAGTTTTCCTGTGGAAACTAAAACGTTTGATGACAATATTTCCTTGGGAAACTCACATACTAGATAGAGAAGAAATGGACCCACATGGCTGACTTGACTTGAATGCGAAGCAGGTTTTAAATTCCATACATTTTTATTTACAAAAGCCTTCTGTTATATAAAATTTAAAACATACAAAATTAGAACAATATAATGGAATTTAATAAAAAGTTATAAAATGTACCCATGACCTAACTTAAGCAATTAGTGCTCTGCAGCGATTTTTTAAAACTAATAAATAGGACTTCCGTGCAACTTTCATTGACTAAGCTTTGAGAAAACCAAAACCTCCCTCGAAAAAGAGTAAGTAGCAATCTTGAAGATTCATATCAAAAGTGCTTTTTGTTTGTTTTTCTTTTTGCGCTTTATTTTTTAAAAATAAAGGCAAGGTCTTGCTATTTTGCCTAAGCTGGTCTTGAACTCCTGTGCTCAAGTGATCTTCCTACTTTGGTCTTCCAAAGTGCTAGGATTACAGGCGTAGGCCACAACACATGGCTCAAAATGCTTTTTAAAGAGGTGAGCCATTTTATTGAAGCATGCATATGTCAAGAAAAATGCACAAATCAAATGAATGATCCAATGTTCCTCTACAAACTAGACATACCTCTGAAACTAATTCCCAGGTCAAGAAACAGAATATAACCAGCACCCTCAAATCCCTGAGCTATGAGCTCCTCAGAAGAGTAGTGGTTTACTGGCTCTATCCCAATACGTTCATTTGCTTGCTTCAGAATTTTATTTACATGATTGAATTGTGTATTATTTTGTGTCTGGCCACCCTCCTTCAACATTGTTTGAGAGATTTATCTTCTCTGTGTGGTGTAGTTTTAGCTTATTCATCTCCATAATCTGTACCATGGTATGAATATACCACAACTTGTTTATCATGCTACTGTTGATAGACATTTGAATTGCTTTTAATATAGGGTTATTGCAAATGCTGTTGCTATGAATATTCCTATGCACATATTCCTATATATGTATTCTTGTTCAGTATATAGCTGGAAATAGAATTACTGTATCATGAGCTCTGCATATAATCAGTTTAAATAAATATTGCCAAACAATTTTCTAACATTGTTGTTTCTGTTTACATCACCACTTGCAGTACATAAAAGCTTGAGTTGCACCACATCCTCACCAGGATTTGGTATTGTCAGTCTTTTTAGTCATTCTGGTGGGTGTGTAGAGATAGCACATTGGAATTTAATTTGCATATCTCTGAGGAGTGATGAGGTTTAATTTTTTTCACATTTTCATATTCTCTTTTGTAAAGTTCCTATTTGAGTCTTTGCTATTTTTCTACTGGTGTGTGTGTTGTTTCCTTATTGAAATATAGAAGCTGTATATACTTGATACATATCAGTCTTTTGTCAGACATTGTGCTGCAAATATCAACTCCTATTGAGTGGCATGCCTTTTCACTAACTTAATTTTTTTTATTAAATAGAACTGTTTTCATTTTTGCTTTTAAATGTCAAGTACTTTTTGTATCCTATTTAAGAAATCTTTGGTCCGAAATCTTTCCCTGTGTTTTCTCTAAAAGTGCTATTGTTTTGCCCTTCATATTTAGATTTCATCTGAAGTTGTTTGTTGTTGTTTTATTTTTTGTTTCTTTTGTTTTGAGTTGGAGTCTCACTGTGCCACCCAGGCTGAGTGCAGTAGCACAGTCTTGGTCACTGCAGCCTCAACTTCTTGAGCTCAGATAATCCTTCTACCTCAGCCTCCTGAGTGATTGGGGCTACAGATGCATGCTACCAGGTCAAGCTAATTTTTTAATTTTTTGTAGTGACGAGATCTCACTATGTTGCCCAGGCTGACCTTGAAATTCTGAGTTTGAGTGATCCTCACGCTTTAATTTCTCAAAGTGCTGGGATTACAGATGTGAGCCATTGTGCCTGGTCTCACAAGCATTTTGGATCAGCATGTCAGTTTGTCAGTTCATATACACATATGCCTGTGCTGAAATTTCAGTTGGGATTTTATTATTTGTATCCCTTGGGTATTTGTTGGTTAAGTCCGCTATGTATAGCACATGTGCAAGTGCAGAGAGAGGAGGCTGGAAAGGGAAGTGGACCTAGATAAGGAAGGATACAATAGAGAATGCTAAGTATTTTAGTATTTACTCCCAAAACAAAGAGAAGCCATTGCAGGGAAAGTTGATAATTATTGGTCATACTTACAGCGCCCTTGCCAGTGATAGACTGTGAAGATACCGTCTGCTTTGTGGAAGTCTAAAGCATCCAGCGTGCACATATGTCCAGAGATTATTTCTTACAAAGCCCAATCTACAGCTGCGTTTTTCTCTTCATTACTACCTAAAGGGACATAGAAGTGATCTCTAGAGATTTTCAAGTCCATCTCAGAAAAGTAACTTCTTTCTTATTCATGGTCTCAAATTCATTGTTTCTAAGCTACGTAACATGGATAAGTCATGGTCAGTGTCATTTCTTCTGCCTTTATGTTACAGGAATGTCACCTCAAAACTCCATGTGTAAAGAGAGGAAGGCAACTCCATGCGGTTCTGGGGGGTCTATTATCTAGATGGTAATACTAGAGTCTCTTAGCAAACAGAGAAGGTGACATCCCTTAGACAGCTGTTGTTTTTGATAGTCCTGGGATAGGGAAGGCTGTCAGGCTGGGAAGGGTAGGAAAGAAGAGGAAAATTGTGTCAATTGACTCTCATGTCTTACATCCACTCCCAGTCAGAATTCATGCGTGTTCATACTGATCTAACATGTGATATATCCAAGAGACCCAGGAGTCTCTGGGCCCTCTGCCCTCCCCTCATTATAGATTTGTGGTGTGTGTGTACATATAATACTATATGCAATTATGAAAACATAGATAATTATACACAATAATCCACCTGGAGAGCTGTTCCTTTTGCAATCAATGAAGACATCATTCTCTGTGGTTGTGCACTACCCAATCCACACATTTATAAATGCAACTCTGCTGCCATTACGAGTCTCTTAATCTATGGAGAAGAACCTTCTTTGACCTCAGAGGAACCTAACCCAAGTTACTTCCCAGCCATCCTCCCATCTGCCTCAATTTGGCTTAAAAAGCAGAATAGAAATAATTGTGGCTATGAGTCTCTGTTGAAACCTAAATCCTCATTTGCAAAGGCAAGACAAGAGGTTGTAATTATCCTTTCAAAACCTCGTTCTCTTAGTCTGTTCAAAGGACTTTGGATAGCTGAGTGTGTGCCATGTAAATGAAAAGGGCTTTCCAGGAGTTTTGTGAATCTAGTTATTGGTAACATTTAGATTCTTTTGTGGTCAAGTCTGTACAAAGGTGACTAGATCTGGTGTTGAATCTGGGTATCCATTCTATGTTCCCTTCCTTAAAACCAAACTGTTCTTTGGGGTTCTTGGTGTCTTTTCCTATTTAAACACTTCAGTTTGTGCCATTTTCAGTTACTGTAGAAATCTGAATAGAATCAAACCTCAAAAGGTGAGAATTCGAAGCCTTGTTCTTATTTTCCCCAAAAGAAGCATAATTTATTTTCTAAGTAAGTTTACTAAATGTAGTGCCAACACTTTGGGAGGAGAAGACTTTGTCAGGTCATAGAAGGTTCTGCCATACCTTTCCTCCAAGACAATGATTACCATGTGCTCACTGTGTATTTGCATATCTTCAAAAATCCAAGAAATGCAGTCTTTCCTAATGAAGATCTACCCTATGGGACCTGCTTTCTTTATCTATACACAAGTAACTGATAGCTTCTTGCAACTGAAAAAAAAATTATATCTCACTATGTATGCATGCTGTAATATGTAAAGAATCTGGGGTAACTCCCTTGGGCCCTCTCCTGCTCTGGGAGCTTTCCTGTCCTCTCAATAAATCCTGCTTTCAAAAAAAAAAAAATTGGCAGAGTGCTCTGTTCAGCATTCAAAAATGGTAGTTGTTACTAGGCTGTTATTATTTTAAAGTCTTGCATTTTTTTACCAATACTAAAAATATATCATAGGATACAACAGAAATAACAAAAGTGAAGGTTCGTCAATGTATATTTTGAAAATAATTGGCTTTTTTAGTTGTTGCTTTTTAAAAAAATGTTGGTTATTGTTAAATGCTGGTGATGACTTTTTCCCAATCAGGAAGAAATATATGAATTCTATTTGTCACATGTCACTGAACTCTCAGGAAAAGAGACTGAAATCTTTGAAGTCTTTTATGCTCACTTCCACCCTGCATTAGATTGTTGAGTTAAGGACAACCCTCTTCATAATATACTGAATAACTTTTCTCTAAGGAATTATATTTCCCTACTCCACTTGATTCTGTTCTGAAGCATAAAGTTGCCTAATAACTACAGTAACAGGTGATATTTTTAGCCATGTGTCCAGTTCTATTAAAATTTTATGAGTTAGTCATATTGTATAAATTCCCATGAGTGAAGTTACATAAAGGCAAAGGCAGGAGGTTATTAATGCTTAGGGAATGCTAGAGAAAAAGCTTACATAAAAGTGTTTGCATTTTTTTGTTCTTAATGTATAATGTCATATACTCCCAATCCTCTGCTTAACATTGTATATTTGGTGCCATTTCCTGATGCCATTGTGATTCATAGCAATGACAGAATAAAAATTGAGTTTAATTCACATGCTTTCAAAATCTATACTCCAAAATAAAATTTTGAATCTTCTCTTGGTTAAGTACTTTCTTCAAGAAGAATATTTATCTTATAGTTTGATAAAAGGTTCAAGTTAAGACAGGGATGTCATGAGGGGAGGTCAACAGGCCATCCAAAGCCCCTTGAGGTGGCTTAATCTTGGTAGGTTATCCTTATCCTTGGTTTAGGAGTCTTTTGTTTTGTGGGTTTTAAAACCTGATTCAATTAGTGATTAATGATAGATATGTCTCATGGACCAACTCATATTAATTCAACCTCATGAGAGACCAATGTTGAAAAACCAGATGGCTAATATATTAATTATGATGAGACTGTATCTGATGATAAATGGAAAAGGCATCAGCAGATCCACATGGGCATATAAACAACAATACTCAGAAACTATGGAATTGGGAAGTAGTGAGTTAACTGTATGTTAAAAGTCATTATGCTATGACAGTATGATGGATCTATTTATATATGATACATGTAACTGCATTCTATTCTCTAAGGAGAATCTCAGGAATAGTTCCTGTGATTTTACTATGTTGCAGAATAGACCATGGCTCTGTAGTATTTTTAAACGCATATGATGTTGGTATTCTGGTGGTTGGTGGGGACACCCCATCTCATTATGCAGAACAGTCCCACATATTATAGAATGTTGAACATTCCTGGCCATACTACAGATTACAATGATGCTCCTCAGTCATTATAATGAGCAAAGGCACCTCATGTACTTTTCAATTGCCCCATGGGAGGAAGGAGTCTGCTCTTAGCTATGGTTACACGTGGGCCTCAAGTAGAAAGGGTCAAGAAGTTAAAAACCTCTTCCTCTGCACAGCATGCTAAATTTGGTTGGCTTTTTTCTTAGATTATTTGGCCTCATGCTTCTCTTTTTTTAGAGAATCTCTTAGCAGTTCATGTCATAAATAGGATATAATACCCAGGGGCTTCTCACAGGAAGCCACCTGGGGACCAGGACTGAGCCCATGGAGAAGAATCCAAGGAGCAAGCACTAAGGGTCTGTATTATCAATAACTGTGAGTTTTGGTACATTTTTTAGTGGCAGAATATATCCCTAAAAAGATCCTACATAGAACTTCAGCGTAATATCCAGATAAAAACAAACCGCTCTGGTGGAAATGGGGATGGAGTAGATGATCGGAGACAGCTAGAGGGAAAAGCTCAGCCTGTTGCGCTTCGTTGGCAGACCCTAAGGCAGCCCAAGAGATAACATCATGGAACCTTGGGGTTCTGAGGAAGACAACTGGAAAAAAATCTGGTTGTCTAGGCCCATGCATGGTTTGGTCCTGCTCATTGAGGTAGACAATCACATGGATTTGAGGCCAAAACCTTATCTAATAATATAGTGTGTCTCTGTCTGGAGTGTGCTTTCAGGAGTCTGCAGTGTCAAACAACAACCGTTCTTACATTTGGGATTTCAGACCCGGCTACCTTTTCCTCAGAGGCATGAAGTTACTCCTGCTTTGGAAAGAAGTGCTTCTCTTTCCCTGGACTGGGTCTTTGGAATGGTGCATTGCCACTGTAGGACCCTAAACTCTCTTTGGTGCTCCACTGTACTTTTCCTCAACCTCACTGACTTCCGACGGGATATGGCAGTATTTTCTGTTCTCTCTCTCCTATCTTTGGAGACATTGTCTATTTTTAGGGGTTTTAAAAAAAATAAATTTTTGTCCTGCTCGACTCGGTATTCATTTTGTTTTTTAGCTTAATAAAGGCAGTCATATTTATCTTGACTTCTCTGGAAGTCCAGTGGTACTCTTCTTTGGTCTCAAGGGGAATCCTCTAACTTCTGCAGTTTTCTCTAGGTAAAATTAGAGGGAAGAAATGCAGCAAAATCTAAGAGATTGAAAGAAAACGTGAACTTTTAATTGAAGTGTGCTGTTTGTATATCCCCAGTAATTGGTAAGACGAATAGTTCACTCACCAATCCAACTTTCTTCTATCCATGAGACTAAGTGGGCCCATGGCCTATCCTCAGTGATCTTGCGACCATGTCTGTCAACATGAGATGGTATTTACTCTACAGCATGCTTCTCTTGATTCCCATACTTTATGTACCTAGCCCAAGACTTCAGTTTAATAAGTGGTGGGAGTCCTACTTAGGACTTAACTCTTACTTGTTTACTTCAACCTTTACTTTCCAAAGAGCTCTACATTTGAATAGTAGACGTGCGTGAAGCTATTTATAAAGGTGTACTTAACTCTTATTTGACTGTTGTCCTTTGCATGGAGTTCCTACAGGTAATTTTATTGACAGTATGGAGTGGAGGAGGAGGACTGTGGGAAGAGGGTCACATTAATTGGCACAGCAGGGTTAGAAAAATCCTAGGTCTGTGGCTATGATACTGATGAGCCTCCCATCTCCACCATAATGTCATGAGCTTATTGAAGCATATTTTTTTTCTTTTTTTTTTTGAGTTGGAGTCTCACTCGGTCGCCCAGACTGGAGTGCAGTGGCTGCTCCTGGCCACCGCAGCCTCGCCTGCTGGGCTCCAGCGATCCTTCCGCCTCAGCCTTCCGAGTAGCCAGAATTACAGGCATGCGCTACCATGCCCGGCTGATTTTTTGATTTATTGTAGAGATGAGGTCTCGCTGCCCAGGCGGGTCTCGAACCCACGGGCTCAGGCAATCCACTCACCTCAGCCTCCCAAAGGCGCAGGATTATAGGCTGAGCCACCGAGCCCGGCTGAAGTATATTTTCAACCATACAGTGTCTTGAGAGCTCCAGTTGGTCTCTGATCAGAGAGAACGCTTCTCCTTTTTTTCTTTCTTAAACCACATGGATTAGAAAGAGGAGTTTAGAAAAGTGATATTAGCTAAAAATGGCAAATTTATCCATAGAAACTGAGAATTATAAGTGGTGGAAAAGTCCAGGCTTATAATTAATTAATATCAATTTACCATCTGTTCCAGATTGCCTAACCCATCTGGTGTCTGCTGCCAACTAATATCAACACATCTTCCAGATGCTTCTGCTTAGTGAAATTATTAAAGTTTGTACTTGATTTAAAAACAGATGTAGAAGAGCAAAGTATATATGTTTAATCACAATTAAAATCGTTGTTTCTCACTTTTCTGACAACTCCTCTATTTGTGTAAAATCATTAGCTGAACTGAAAGTATGCTTGGGGGTGACAACACTTAAAGTGTGTTGCAGA
This sequence comes from Cephalopachus bancanus, assembly GCA_027257055.1. Classification (NCBI taxonomy): domain Eukaryota; kingdom Metazoa; phylum Chordata; class Mammalia; order Primates; family Tarsiidae; genus Cephalopachus; species Cephalopachus bancanus. The sequence goes on along the minus strand of JAPVLO010000024.1, from coordinate 4,302,393 downwards.
AACTAAGTCAAAATGGTAGGCACAGCCACTGGTAATGGCAACCGTGGGCATCAGAGAGAAGTAGGCTTAGAGAAATTCAGTGTTCTCATCAGAACCAGAGAGTTGAGATAGTGTAGAAGGACTAACAGGAGTCCTCAAAAGCATTCACAGTTACTGATAAGCATGGGGCGAGGTGGGCGCTGTCCTGGGTTCTGAAGTTTGGAGCACAAGAAGGTAGATGCAGCAACAAAGGATGACTAGTTGTTAGCAAGGCTTGAATCTGCCCCCAAAAGATCCTGGTATGGAGTTCATATAGGCAGCCAAGAAGCTGCATGGTGCAGAGGGAACACAGCACTGAACTTGAAATCATAGAATTTGGTGTGAATCTTGACTCCGTACTTCACGAGTTGACCGATTTGGGTAAGTCATTTTACCTCTCTGAACTTGTCTTCTTGTTTTTGAAGGGTTGTCACACAATCCCATTAAAGCTTCTCATAAACTGTAAATCAAGACAGAGTTGTTTCGTATTCTTTTGGAATGAGTCGATATACATATATAGATTTTAATAATCAAATCAATAAAAGTAAGTCTATTATTTAAGACATATGAAAAATGCTTAGCCTCACTAATCATTAAAGAAATACAAATCAAAACCACATTGAAATGCCACCTAACTCCAGTAAGAATGTCCATCATTAATAAAACAACAAATAACAGATGCTGGCGAGGATGCAGAGAAAAGGGAATGCTTCCACACTGTTGGTGGGAATACAAACAGTTTCAAATTCTATGGAAAACAGACTCTAGATCCTGTACAATGATCACTGGTATACCTAATCTTGAATTGTACTCCACATCTTTAAAATAAAATAAAAATAAGTATATTATTTAAAATACCTAAATTGTAATTTTGTGAAAATAAAAATAATGAAAGATCACATTTAACCCTGACAATATACACCCACGTTAATCCACAAAACCTGAAAAACACTCATGGAAAAAAATCAGAATAATTCTTTTATAAATCTTCCCATTGATCATTGTTAATTTAATAATTTTTTTCTAATTAACCTCATTTTTGTAAGAAGGCCAGGTTAATACAGTGTGAATTCAATTCAATAGATATTAATCAAGAACTTGCTATGTGCAAAGTGCAAGACTAGATATTATGGAGAAGGGTAGAACTGATACTTCTCTGGTATACACTGTCACTGCTATTTCACTCATACTGGTCATTTGTTTGGTTGTTAAAAGATTTTGAAGATCAACCCTGGATAAAAGGATAAATAAAACACAGTTTTTCTTAGCTTTTGCCCATGTCTTAGGTTCATGAACTCTAACTTTTAAAGTTCACATTTCAGTGGGAATTTGTGACTTCCTAGCTCAATCCATAGTTCCTTTAGTATTGGCTTTTATTTTCCTGTTGACACTCATGTCTACTTATCATTAAGCATCAAATAGTACACTGTATAATACCAAATAATATACTAAACTTATCTTGTCTTCACAAGTTTGCAAGATTAATAATACTATTTCCAGGTATAGGCCAAGACAGGGGTTCAGAAGTGATTGGCATATTTCCTAAGGAATGATGACTAGGAAGTGGGGAAGGAGTTGATCCCTGGTCTGTTTGACCTCAAATCTGGGTCTTTTAGCCATTCCTTATTGAATGATTAGTAAGAGAAGCAGGACTTATTTCCCATCAGGGGCTCTACTTCTTCTTGAACTATACCCCACTTTTCTCTGCTACTTCCACTCCTTGCCCATCAGATTGTAGTTCAAATTGGAAGCCTAGATTTCCACAGTGAAAGGAGAAACTTTTCTCTCTCACCATAGGTATGGCATTTATCCTATGACCAAACAGGACATATCAATCACTGGAACAACTGGTAGTGAACTCCTGTTATCATCAATAAAAGAGGAGCTCTTTCTTCATTGTAAAATATTTTGCTACAGAATACAAAGAATTCTGGGGCTTATGGAAAGAAGAAAGACTCCCATGGACATCTATAAATCAAGGTACTGAAGCCTCTAGATGCCATCTAAACCAAAATAAACACAAGGATAATTCCTGGAAGGGGGAGACTGGAATTCTTAATGGTTGTGCCCTTTTTATATGCTGGGCACTAAATAGGGGGGCATTCATTCATTATTTTGTGTAATTAAGTGGCTTAAATTCATTCTGTATCCTTCTTATCAACAGTCCTGTGACTCTGGTTTTATGACAACTAATGATGTGCTAACCTGCTTGGATTCCGGAGTCTGTCATTTTCTTCTTTTTCTCCAGTAGAGCAGGATTGTGTTTGAAAGATCATATTGACAGATTGCTTCCAGGGGATATTTTTAGTGCTACGGATAAGAAAATCTCTAGCAAAGGTCAGATCTTTCACTGTTCTAATTAAATTGCAGTGGAAAGAGATTATATCATAAGGGTGACTAGGCAGCTGGCTCTACAGCAATATACACAAAAGCATCATACATCTCTTTCATTGCCATGCCTATGAAAGAGTGACATGGGGCATCAGGGTTGGGTTTTAACTTAAAATGATACTTAGAGATTTTTTAAATGTTGTCAAGGGATATTTAATAATGTTTTGTAGATCAACAGTGATTGTGATTATTACTTTTTATTAGTGTGATACTTTTATTACTTTCAGATATGAGTAGGCAATTTTTAAACTCTGGGGTCCTGCCTTTAGTCATTAAATGGCATCAACTTAAATCCTTTCTGTGACTTCCAGAAGATATATGGCTTCACTGGAAGTTTTCAAGAGCATTTTCCAGAGTTTTACCTTTTCTTGTAATTCTTCATATGAGAAAGTTATGTGAGTCCTTTCTGAAACCAAAAATTGATGCAGATTTCCGCATTAGAAAAGATGCTTTGCTCCAAGAGACAGATAACGTTAAAGATTGTTCCTGAAGTGTTATGGCTATGACTAGACTGAAATATTGCAGCTTTGTAAATGAATACAAACATTTTCACTTAGGACACATCTGTTTCTTACTGGGCCACAAGCAACCAACAATTCGGTTCCACAGATGATTCAGCTCAGCCTGTCTCTTAGATAGCCTGAATGAGTGGGAAATGATGAATTTTTAAATTGGTGTTCCTGAGCTACAAATTAAATACCAACATGTTTATATAAAATTCTATAAAATATCTGAAAACTGCTTTTAATAAATCTAAAAGAAGACTCTTATCTCAATTAGGACTGTCTGTTGTGCGACTATTTGACTTTTTGGTAGATTCTCAATAAGTGTGATTTATTAAGCAAAGACAGAAGCAGCTGTGCACAATGTGAGAAATGGACATTAAGACTGCATAAATACAGGACCGTGATATGGTTAGTGATTTTTTCTTCTGGTGAGGAAATTCTTTTTTACTAGACTACAGAGTCTAGTCTGAAATATATAGTGGGGAAAAGGAAGGGGAGGAAAAGGAAGGAGTATCAGAGAAAAAGCTAATTAAAAGGTAAGTCTGCTTGCCTTTTTCTGCTTCTTATAGGATTGGTGAGGATGATCCCAATGTCCCCTCACTGCTTTTTCCTTTTTCTTTTTCTTTTCTTTCTTTTTTTTTTTTTTGAGTTGGAGACTCACTCTGTCACCCAGGCTGGAGTGCAGTGGCACACTGCTCACAGCCACTGCAGCCTCGACCTGCTGGGCTCAGGCTATCCTTCCACCTCAGCCTTCCAAGTAGCTGGAACTACAGGCACATGCCACCACACCCGGCTACTTTTTAAAAAAATTTTATTGTAGAGATGAGGTCTCACCAAGTTGCCCAGGCTGGTCTTGAACCCGTGGGCTCAGGCAATCTTCTCACCTCAGCCTCCCAAAGTACTGGAATTATAGGCGTGAGCTACTGTGCCCAACCCTTTTACAGCTTTTTCAACACGCATTTCTTTTTTCCTGGTTGAGAGCTTCTCTCTTCACATGCCAATTTAGCTGTAAGACCCTTTCCTGAGAAGACTGTGACAGGTATCCATTATCTCCTATGACTTCAGCTTCAGTGACAATCTTGTTCTTTGGGTGACTATTTGTGGCCTAAAGTCTGCCCCCCTTTCACTACTGCCCTAATTCCTTCTTCCCCTTCATGGCCAGAATACTTGAGTTATTGTCACTGTCTTCATTTGCTCACCATCCTCTCTAATCTGTTCTCTCTAATTTGGCTTATGCCTGTTCCATTTCACTGAAACTGCTTTCAAAAGGTCACTGGTTACTTCTCTGTAGAACTTGACAGCATAGCCTGCCCTGTCCTTCCTAAAGCACCTTCTCTTGGTTTCTGTGGCACCACAACATCTGGTTTTCCTCTAGCTCCTATAACCACTTCATCTTTGTCTTCCTCATGGAACTCTTGTCCTCTGCTTGTTTCTTACATGTAATTGTTGCTTAGAGTTCCTTTCTAGGCTATCTTTTCACTTTCCCTGAGTGATCTCACTCATCCCCATAACTTCAATTTCTATTAAATATCAATAATTTTTCTTTCTCTATCTCCTTTTCAGATTATTCACTAGAATACCAGACCCCTGGAGACAATGGCCCACAAGACATAGCTACTTTGTTATATTGCAAGAACTAAAAAGTCAGCCTGTCCAAAATTGAATTCATCCTCTCTTTCCCAACCCCCATTATCCAAACACACCCTCTCAATGGCCCTTATCCAGAATGACTTCAAACAGATTACTATGACTCCCCTGCACGCACCTATACAGTACTTAATTTCTGTATTCAATTCCTTTCTTCCCATTTTTGTTGCAGTACCATAGTCCTGGCCTCCAAATTTCCCTGCCTGGACTCCTCTCACAGTTTCCTAATTGTTCTAACCTGCCTCAATTCCCTGCACCCACACTCTATCCTATAGACTGAATCATCTTTCTTTGCTGTTAAGCTGGTCATGTTATTTTCCCCATAAAGCTATAAATATCTTTCCAAAGCCCTTAGGATAAAATGCAAACTTTGTAACATGACTTAAAATTGCCTACTTGTTCTGGTCTCTTCTTAATTCTCCAGTCTATTTTCTTGCTAAACCCAGAGACCCCTGTCCCCACGGTTCTTCCAAAAGTTCTGCTTTCCCTCAGCTTGAAGGGTCTGCATCTGCAGTTCCTGCTGCCTTGCTATCTTCTTTGCCTGCTCAATTGTGACTCTCACTTAGGCCTCAGCTGTATTTTCCCTCTCATAATTTATTGAAATTCCCACCATGATCCATGGAGGTAGGAGATATACCTACCTTTCAAGGGTGCCTGGCAAATGGCAGTTACTCACTAATATTTTTGAAATGATTGAGTACATTTGAAAGGCTAACTTCACAGCAACTTTCTCCCCAAATGTCCCAACTAGGCACACTTCTACTTTCAAGGATTCCTCTTGCTAAGTTGATTGCCCACTCATTCAATTGAATGGGCAATCAAATCCAGAAGCAGCCACTGGCGATATGTGTTCTTGTGTCAACACTGACCTCTGAGCTTTCAGTGAACTACAGGAATGAATCTTCAAATCACCCGGGAGGAGACTGCCCTGGGAAGATGTTGGCACATAAGCTTCCAAATGTCCTCTCCTTCTAGATGACATGGAGACCTGGTTTGGCCTCTGTCAGCTGTTCTCTTGCCTCGTGTGACTCATCCTCAGGGCTCACTTTCTACTGCTTCAATTTTACTTCTGTTCTGATCCCAATTAGCACCTTGTTTCCTTTCTCACCTCCTTTATTATTATTACCAATCATACCTTACGCACCACTTCGGGTGTTCAATTGAGTCTCTCAACAATCCTGTGAAGTAGTCATTGTTCTCCCTAGTTAACAGGAAAGAAATGGAGGCTAGTCTATAAGCATACATACATGAATTAGTCAAGTTGGGCTTTGAACTCCAGTGTCCATACTAGTTTTATGGTTTCTGGAGGGTGCAGAGCCTTCCTACACATTACTGCCACCTGCTATGCTCATGACGTGTGTAAGTACTGTCAGTATCTTCTCATTGGATAAGTGCTGGTAAAGAAATGAAGATGTTGAAAACGAGAGAATTGTATTTCTACTTCATACTAATTCATTTTAATGTGGCTTCTTAAAGACTGTGTATAGGTGTGTTGAGCACTACCCACAACCACAGCCAAATAATTAACCAACTGAAACGGCAAAGAATAAAAGAGTATGAAGGTTTACCTTGGCCAACAGTAAGGACTGCTGGCCTTCCAGAGAAATTATAGCACAGAAAACTGGAGTGTGATAAGAAAACTGGAAACAAATAATTGGAAAATTTTCACTATGCATCCAAATCCTATAATTTGGTCAATGTGCAGCTGGATAAAATGTGCATCATAGCCGGGCTCGGTGGCTCAGCCTGTAATCCCGCGCCTTTGGAAGGCTGAGGTGAGTGGATTGCCTGAGCCCACAGGTTCGAGACCTGCCTGGGCAGCGAGACCTCATCTCTACAATAAATCAAAAAAATCAGCCGGGCGTGGTAGCGCATGCCTGTAATTCCAGCTACTTGGAAGGCTGAGGCGGAAGGATTGCTGGAGCCCAGCAGGTCGAGGTTGCGGTGGCCGGAAGTGGCCACTGCACTCCAGTCTGGGCGACAGAGTGAGACTCCAACTCAAAAAAAAAAAAAAATGTGCATCATTCCAATTGATGTGAAATATTTAAAACACATAAATTTAATGTGAGGTAAATGAAGCATAAAATGCACTTATTTTTAATTCTGTTAGTTTTTCACAGCAAGAATTAAATACATTCTTTTATTACTTGCAGATACTATCATATCCTATTGAGACATTCTTAGAATAGATAATATACTCATTTACTCAGAAATAAAGACATGAGAGGGAGATTTAATGCTTGGTTTTGACAAAACAAATTGCAAAAAATCATTAAAAGGGTAAGCTTTTAGAAAATATTAATGCTCTCACTTTATTAAAAAGAAAAGTAAGATATTTGAGGGCCTTAAGTAATCAATTATCTGGAAAATATATCTCTGCAGAAAAAGAAATGCTTAAATTAGCACCATGAACAGGGGGCAAGAAAATGGGCATTTGAACACCTGGCTTTTGTCTCTGGGTAGCACGAGTTTTTTATGGCACTGCCTTCTGGCCTCATTACTGTCTCTCAGCCTCTGTATCAGAAGGTGTCTTCTTACCAAGGTTTGCTTGATGAGGAAAATCATCAGGCCTGTCTTCCCTCCCACTCCCTGATCCGCTCTGATGTCCTCAATCCTCCTTTTAGAACCTGTGATTATATGTTCCACACGGCACTTGCAACCTGGATAATTGAGTCAAATTGGTGAGAGAAAATGAGTATTCTCACCTGAAAAAGAAAGCTGAGAAAATAATAACTAGAGAAAAAGGACATGCAGACTTTTGTGTTAACATCTCTTAAAATAGCCCAGGAATCTCATTGAGAGGATATATAGCCTGCACCACCGACCTAGGAGCACTGGAATATTGAACGTTGAAACACTATATGTCAAGATATAATAGTTGAACAATAGTTGATAATTATGTCTGTGAAAGCAAATTGTGAAGGTGATTGCTGAATTAGCCCAAGGAGTAGCTATTTTGTAAGAAAGCTTCACAAAATCACTAGTTTACCTAGATTGATGGATCAATTAGGAAAGTAACCAGAAGAAATGAGTGGGCCACACATTCACAGAGGAGAGGCCAGAGACCTCTCAGTTGTCTGTGTGGATGTATATATCTCTATATTTCTCTCTATTTCTCTCTATCCATGTCTTTTTAGGTATATGTATACATTATGTATATATGGAGAGAGAGAGAGAAAAAAAATGAAATCTTATTAAAATGGCATAATAAGCATCCTTCCTAGATCAAAGAGGCCCTACAAATTATCAGCAGTCTTCGTTAAGCTTTGCCTTATGAAACATTAAAAGTAGTCTTTTAGGTTTGCTAAGATTGTGAAAATGTGTGGGTTTTGGCACATTGATCTACCAGTTAAGTACCAGATCAGCAACTCTGAAGGAAATAGAGAGCTGAGATCTTTGTATTTAATTAAAAGGGCCTTGAGAATGGGGCTCTATTTTTATTTTTTTAACCCATCCATATCACAACTGGTGTCAGAAGTGTTTCCTGCTAAGACAAGAGTTGTCAACTCTTTTTGAGACAAGTGTGAAGGGTGTCTGCAGGATGATGTTAGAGTGTATGTGTGTTTCATGTGTGTCTGAGAGAAAGAAAGCTCTCACATTTCATAATTATCTTCCTGTCTACTGGAAGTTAAAATACTTCACCGAGAGTCGAAGACTATCTCAAGGGATACACACAAGGGCTACTCTTTCAGACTAAGTATAATAGATAGGGAAGGGGTTAACCAAGGAATCAAATGCTTTTGAAGTGTTTTTATAATTTTCTTTGAAGCTTACATTTTTAAATGTTTTATATGTTTGGGGGCAAAAGAAAAAAACAAGAGATGAGGTGGCAAAGAGTGAGGCTACTCTGTCCTTGCTTTTTGAGGAATTCTTGACCATGGTCCTGGCTAAATATTTTCTTGGATAAGTCCCAGTGTCATTTTAGAAGTGTTGCCAGGAGGGCAGATAAGTGGTAAACTTGGCAACGTATGACCATGACACTTTTTGAAGCTAACGTTGTCAAGAAATAATAAAGTCATGCAAACAAGCATAAACATGGGGGAAATTAATTTGATGTCAATTAAAAATAAACAAAAAGCCCTAAATATGAAAAAAATCAATAAAAAAAATTTAGGCCGGGGGCAGTGGCTGAAGCCTGTAATCCCAGCACTTTGGGAGGCCAAGGCAAGAGGATTGCCTGAGCCCAGTGTTTTGAGACCAGCCTGGGCAATTTGGTGAGATCTCGTCTCTACAATAAATCAAAAAATTATCAGGATGTGGTAGCACATGCCTGTAGTTCTGGCTACTTGGAAGGCTGAGGCGGAAGGATCACCTGAGCCCAGCAGGTCGATGCTGGGGTGGCCGTGAGTGTGCCACTGCACTCCAGCCTAGGAGATGGAGTGAGACTCCAACTCAAAAAACAATAAATAAATAAGTTTGAATTCAGTGTAGATGCATCTCAAGTTTTTTCACTCGAATCTCAAATGTGCACTAAAACAGCAGCTTCTGTATTTTCTATGACTGATTTCCCCAGCAGCAGAAAAAAGATTTGTCAGCCAATCGCATTCAGTGTCTTCTGGTTTAAGTTGTCTCCTTTGTTAATGTTCAATCGCTAACCAAGAAAGGCCTAACTGACCTCTTTTGGATGACTCCCTTTTCCTGCCTGCAAGGGAACAATGATAAATGGTATGGCAGGACCCTAGAGTCTCAGATCCACTGACTGTCCACTGACTTCTCACTTGTCTCTTCTGTGGTCTGGTCTACTTTCTCTTTGCACTGGTGATCCTTGAGCTGCAATGAGTGGGTCGGTCCATTTGAGAAGGTAAGCTGCCACCTGCCCTTGGAACCACGGACCCAGCCACAAGACTTCTGTTTCAGTCTCTTGTTTCAGTCTCTTTTGCAGTAGTGTCTTATTCTATCCCAAACCTTTGCCGATGAACATCCTTTGCCTGAAGAGTGTGGGGACTTCTGAGTCCCCTGCTTTGGCTGAGTGAATTCACCAATGTTTGTGCTCAATGGGGGAATCCGATACTGTTGCATGGGGGCTCCTCCACTAGTCAACACTGGGGTTCCCCACCCATTTTACCTGCCTGGCAGTGTTCTAGCCACTGCACGATTTGACAGGAAATTCTTAAGGGCCTGAAAGCTGCTAAAAAGTCAATACCCAGGTTACTTTCTCGTGGTTTGGTGCAAGATGGAAAGGAGAATATTCAGAGATTTTTATTAGTTATGGCCCTTTGAAACCAGAGCTGGGGCTTAATCTTAGTGGGATTTAGAGACTTTGGTTCCTCGGGTGCTGAGGGAGGAGAGTACCATGGAAATAAATCCTTATTAATTCCTTTTAGATAAAGATGTTACCGTGGGAGAGGAAGCCAGGGAGGCATGATCCCAGGTTATGTCCCCTGCTACTTACTCAGTTTTGATGCTTCATTTCTCCCCAAACTAGGATGAAGGAGCCACCCCGACAGAACTTTCCCTGGCCAGTGATTTTCATGGCTCACTCTGGGAGCAGGGCTAGAAGATGAGTACTGACCAGCTATGCACCATGCACATGACATGCCAGCTGCTTTTGGCTCATAGCACCCAACCACAGGGCAAGAGAGCAGGGGAGGCCCTGCTTCTTCTTCTCTTCTTCCTACCTAACAACACAGTTTTACTCATCATTATTATTTTTTAAAAACAAGCACAGAAAGGCTAAAGATGATAGGTACTTGTCTAAATCCACAAGGCAGGCTGACACAATCCAGAAGACCTAGTTTCTGGTCTCTGTGTTGACACCACATCCTTAGTCAAAGGCATTCCTTGAGAACAAGAAGCTGATGACATTATTCATAGAGTTCCTTGGATTTTCCACTTTCCTTCTCTATATCTTTTTTTTAACTTGCAGCCAGAGGGATCTGTTTAAAATGTTGTCTTTCCCAGTTATCTCTCTTCTTAAAGTTCTTCCTTGACACCCCACTGCCTCTGCATAACTTGCCTAGTATCATCCATCCTCTCTGGTTGTTTCTGAGACAGCTTCTTTCTACGTTTCTTGGTAAGTCACCTTTCATGTCAGAAGTAACAAATGGCAAATACTCAGACTTCCTTGTGACTAAAATTTAGGTGTAGGATGGGCCCCCACCCATAAGACACTTTTGGGCAGATTTTGAGGTGGGAGATGACACAAGCTGCTGCGTATGATGGGCATTCTAGGCGGGAAAGTTCCTGGGTCCTCAGAGGCAGAGGTTTTGATGGCAGTGCTGATGTCCAATATGTGGGGCAAGTGGGGTCAGGGCTCAGCTGTGGTGGCAGAGGCAGCCTCATTGTATCAGTTATGCATCATAATTTGGGCCTTGGTCCTGGCAGTGCAGCCCTACGTGGTTTGCATTCTAGAAAATTCTCTGAGCTGCCCAAGAACATTTGAATGCTTATGACAGCCAAAGTTTGTTTCTAGTTGCATTGAAAAGCCCCAACTAATGCATATGACTTACAGAATCTTTTATGGTTCAATTTCTACTTCCTTCCCCATCTTCATCTCTTAGCATGACTTCCCACCTCACACACTGCAGTCCCGCTATCTTGAAAATCTCTTGACTTTCCTTACCTCCGGATCTTTCTAAAGACTCTGCCCTCTTTCTGAAAAACCCCTTGTAGCCCTCTGCATGGGAGTGACTTTTATTCATCCTTTAGTGTCAATTTTGGCATCACTCTCACTGGGACATTTTCTGTAGTAGCATCTGTTTTTTGGCCCACCTAAATCCCTTCTTCCCTTTTGCTATACTAACAGAACTCCAATTTTATACAGACTGATCCCAAGTCTTGCCAAAACTATGAATGGCCATAAGACTCAGTCCTGGCAGTGAGCTGTAAGTAGAAGTCTACCTGGTGGGGGCATCCATGGCACTATTGGTTTCTGGATGTAAGGTCAGAAGCTGTTCATGTTCACATGTGTCTTATTCCTTTCTCCTTCCCCTGATGTCTGATGTTGAAGCAGATATTTTGTGGGCACAAGAGCAAAAGTCACACTGGAGGAGAAGAAAACCAGAGGGACCTGGGTACTCAATGATATCCTGAAACAGCTGCACCAGACATAAACTGTCTTTCTTCCATTTTTTGTTATGTAATATAAGATGATTTATTGTCAGGTTTCTGCTATCTGCCATTGAGTGTAATTCTGAGCCCCTCAGGCAATCTGATTAGGCATTCCTTTTATTTTTCAGTGTTCTTTACTTCCCCTGTGAAAATACATTATCACCTGCTTGTAACTTCCTGTTTACTCATTTGTATCTTCATCCTCAGTTGAAAGATCCATGAAGACAGTGACTAGAGTGGGTGTTCTCCAGAAAGATATGTCTCAGTCCTATCCCTGGTATCTGTGCATGTGACCCTATTTGGAAATAGGGTCTTTACAGATGCAATCAAGTTAAGAGGAAGTCATATTGGATTAGGGTGGGTGCTAATCTCATGACTGGTGTCTGCCACCAAAGAAAAGGGGAAAAGACACTTGGTTACAGAGACCCACATAGGGAAGAAGGCCATGTGGCTACAGAAACAGAGATTGGAGCTATCCTGCCACAGCCAAGGAATGTCTGGAGCTGCTATATACTGGAAAAGGCAAGAAAGCATTCTCTCCTAGAGGGAGCTTGGTACTGCCAGGAACCTGTTTTCAGATTTCTAGTCTCAAGAACCAGGATGGTATGTATATACTTCTGTGTTTGGGGGGGGGTTGAGTCAGAGTCTCACTGTGTTGCCCACACGGGAGTGCAGTGGCACTCTCATGGCCACTGCAGCCTTGATCTGCTGGGCTCAGGTGATCCTTCTGCCTCAACCTTCCAAGTAGTTGGAACTACAGGCACATGCTACCATGCCTGGCTTATTTTTAAAAATTATTTATTGTAGAGACGAATTCTCACCAAGGTGCCCAGGCTGGTCTCGAACCCCTGAGTTTAGGCAATCCTCTCTCCTTGGCCTCCCAAAGTGCTGGGATTACAGCTTGAGCCACTGCGCCTGGCCTCACTTCTGTTTTTTCAAGTCATAACCAATTTTTTCAAGTGATAACCTCGGGAATCTAACATAGTGAGCCTTATATTGTTTAGATTTGCACCAAGCCTTCTTATGCTATTACCATTCTGAGTACATTCCTCAGAGCAGGTCAGACCTAGAGCCATAAAATGGGGTAAATCAGAGTTAGAAAATATACTGGGCCTGTTTTGCAAACTTGCAATTGGCTGCTTCCATACTCTGTCTTCTCACAACAAGGTTAGCTTGAAAGAACCCAGAATCTAAGGGTGGCAAATAGATTCTCTCTCTTGCCTAGAATGTTGTGTTGCAAAGAATTCTAAAGCTATATTTGACTCATTTACTCAATTTATTCAACAATTATTTATTGAATGCTTATTATGTGATAAGCCAGGTACTAGTCTGGGTCCTGAACATGTAGCAGCACACAAAATAATCAATCGTCAATCACTGTCTCCATAGATTTGACTTTGGAAAGTGTTGTGATGGATTAAAGATGTCTTCCATAAGCATGAGAGGTAGGAAGAGAGACAGCGTATCATATAGTTGCTATCCTTCCAGATTAGATCTAGTTATACCATTTTCAGGCAGTTCCACAATTGTGTGTATCTCTTCTTTGGAGCTCATATAAACAACTTGCTCCACTCATATCTGCTGACAACTCTTTCTTATTTGATGTTTAAAAAATTTTGGGAATAGTAGGCTCCAGTTTGAGGGGGCGTGGTGAGTGTTTTGTTGCAGTACCCAAAACTGCTAAAATCCAGGTAAAGAGTTAGGGACAGTATCTTGGCTGGATCAGAATCTCAAGAAATTCTGAGTATAGAGCAGTGAAGCAAAGAATTTTATTTTTCATTGGAGAGTAAAACCTCTTTTCATTAGAGGTCAGAAGGTGTTGTAGATAACTATAAAATAATAGCTGTGGATAACTGTCCAGATAAAGTATGTGATTAAATGTATCTGTTACTACGTGTCTGAGAAATAGTAAATTTAAAGCTAAATTTAGAGGCTTATCCAGTCCAATATGCAGGTGGAAATCAGACATACACACCACACACACACACACACACACACACACACACACACACACACACACACACAAATTCTCCACTTGATAGAATAACTTCTTATTCATTAAAAGGTAATGAAACAGGCAAAAAACAGGATAACTGAGATCTCATTTTTATTTGAAATTAGAACAATGTCTTGAATGATTTTATGTGTGTCATTTAAGGTACTCCCTTGGTCTCAATCAAGCCAGTTCTAAAACTTATTGAGTCAGGAATGGACTGAAAACAGATGCTGTGCAGCAAACCAGCTTTCCAGGTTAATACAATTTTCAGCATCAACACTGTAATTTCAACCCTACATTCTTCAGTTTGTGTATAGCAGCCATGTTCATATCAAAATGCTAAGCATCTCAATTCATATTATTCCAACTCCTCTGACCGTACCTGCAGTAATTTTTCAGCTAGTTCAAGCAAAATAATTTTTCCATTGTCATTTGATTGTGAAAAGATGAAACAATGTAATTTTGGCTGGAGACTAAGGAAATCCAGGAATAGTACAATAATCTCAGGGGACACCCAGGTTTAAACTGAGATATTGCTTCACTGTGAGTTTTCTGGCAAATATTTTATTCTCTGTCAGCTGACTTCTGAAGCATATGACTCTGGGAGTTATTGATTTAATGTCTGGAAGTTACAGAACTGTGAAAATTCGACCTTCCTCCAATCTAGTTTGCTACATCAGTCATGTCACTTGGAGCTACTGTGACCCTCAGGTCCTAAAACAATTACAGAGATCTCCAAGTCTGTCTAATCTGGCTGCCGGGCTATTGTAAAGAAAGTCCTATCTCCATGAACTCAAAGACCTTTTCAGTCCTGGAATGTGTTTTTGTCAGAAGAGGCCCTAAAGTCAGTTTAACTGGTTTCACTGAGCAGTTAATCTCATTAAGCTCTTGACAGTATGAAGCTAACTGGTCAAATAATTTGCAACATCTGCATGCATTTGTGGTACAGTACTTAAAAAAAAAATCACACTTTCTCCTTGGGTTTGTTGACCAATAACTCTTAAGTTCTAAGAACATAAGCAGGTTACTAATCTATTTCATAAGTCTCTCAAAAGACAAGCCTCAGCTGGGTTCGGAGGCTCAGCCTGTAATCCCGCACTTTGAGAGGCTGAGGTGAGTGGATTGCCTGAGCCCGCGGGTTCGAGACCCGCCTGGGCAACTTGGCAAGACCTCATCTCTACAATAAATCAAAAATGAGCCAGGTGTGGTAGTGCGCACCTGTAGTTCCAGCTACTTGGAAGGATGAGGTGGAAGGATCGCTGAAGCCCAGCAGGTCGAGGCTGCGGTGGCCGGGAGTAGCCACTGCACTCCAGTCTGGGCGACAGAGTGAGACTCCAACTCAAAAAAACAAAAACAAAAAACAAAACAAAATAAAACAAAAATCCAAAAAGACAAGCCTTAAGGTTTATGCAAACTGTAACCTTTTATTTTTACATAGGGGCCAAGGATATTTATGACTAAGTTAATAGGTTAGCTATTAGAGTTACGTATATATGATATTCATAAAAGAAGTCAGGGCATTAACCAAGCATATTGAGGACCCAATAGAAATTCAGTATTCTACTATGAAGACCAGCTGATACACAGTACTATGCAATGTGGTAGAGTCAAAATATTGCATGCATATATATATATATATATGTGTATAATTTGAATGCCAGAAAGCCAGAAATCTGATATTACGGCAGTACAGTGTTGTCTTAAAAGAGATGTGATTTTTCAGATGCTGTTCTTCTTGCCTTTCCATTCTAATTTATCATTATTTTGGCTACACAATTATTTGTTTACTTATGGTGGTAGTTTGGTTACTGCTACCAGGCATGATGATGCAAATGTATGTCAATAACACTTTTGGCCTCTACTTTCATAATGTCTATCTATAATGACTAGACTTTATATGTCAATGTTATATGAATCATCCATTCTACTATTTTTAAATACAGAGTACTCTCTTGCTTTCTATGTATGTATTTGCTTATATAGTGATATCATCTTGACTTTTTTTTTTTAACTAAGTTAACATTTCCCTTATGAAGTAGGAAATGAGTGGAGTAGGTGGGCACACTAAAAAGGGGTGACACTTAAAAAGTATGAAATATAATGAATATATCACAAGGTAGATAAAACACTGATTTATGAAAAAAGGTCATACGTTTTACATTTTAATTCACTCCATGTTTATAATAACTTAAAGTCACTCAAGCATGTATCTTCCTTGGAAAATTTCTATAGATGTAAAATTCATATATATTTTTGCTCTCTTTTCCCTTTCTATTATGCAAGGGATGCTCCTTTATAAGATATTTTTCAATAGACCACATGCTATCACCAAACTAGAAAACAGTAGCTGATGCAAATAATATGTATATGTGCATATACATATGTGTGTATTTTTGGTACACCATCTTGATAGTTATTTTCAGTATTTGATTTTCTCCATTGATAAGAGAAAAGGAAAGTTCTCATTAGTTCATAATTAACTCCTCAAAGTTCATAATTAACTCCTCAAAGTCAACAACCAACTGGAACAAAACAATCAAGTACTGGACTCTAATCTTTAAAAATTCCTAGCCAGCAGAAAAAGAAAATCACCTTGGCAGTTGAATCCTTATTGGAGAAAGAAGGCCACTTCATATTTTACTAGTTAGTCAAGAGCCTGAGCTTTCTACACACCATCCCACCACTCAAAACATAATCATGCTCCATGTATTGTGACAGGTGTTTTTGAACATCTAGACTCTCAATTAGAGTTGTACAGGCTACATGATGATATTGAGAACAAACACTTGTTCTTGTGGGAGTACATTTAATCACGCTGATGTACTTTATCATCTTTTTTAGAAATTTGAAATCACTTGGTGGTTTAGCTGCCACAAAAATTACTTTTAGATACAATACTCACGAATCATAACTATGGTCTCCTTGTCACCTGCTGTCTATTTCATTGTTGGAGCAGGAGACACAAAGACAGGGTTCTTCTATAATAGTTATCAATCTATTTATTGAAGTCAGTAGGTAGGGAGAGATTTGCTGGCATAAAACTTAAGTTCATGTGTAAGTCAAGCACATATTATTTCTAGCTTAACTGGAATTCAAATGCACCTATTCTGAAGGTGATCTTCATCTTTTATTTTCTCCAACTAGCCTTGGAAGGCCAATAAAAAGATACACTTTTCTGCCTTTTTCCTCCAGGCTGTCACATTCTAAGGGAGGATGTTTCAATGCGGGCTATACTGTAATAGCCGTGAGCCATTAAAAACATACAAACGGCCGGGCTCAGTGACTCAGCCTGTAATCCCAGCGCTTTGGATGGCCGTGAGTGGGTTGCCTGAGCCCACAGGTTCGAGACCTGCCTGGACAACTTGGCGAGACCTCATCTCTACAATAAATAAAAAATTAGTCAGGTGTGGTAGTGTGCGCCTGTAGTACTGGCTACTTGGAAGGCTGAGGTGGAAGGATCACCGGGGCCCAGCAGGTCGAGGCTGCAGTGGCTGGGAGCGTGCCACTGCACTCCAGTCTGGGTGACAGAGTGAGACTCAACTCAAAAAAAAACCAAACACACACACACACACACACACACACACACACACACACACACACACAAACACAACTGTTCCTTTTACATTCTCACTCTTAATTTTCTTCATGATTTGTCTCAAAAATTACCTACTCAAATGAGCTAAAATCAACTCCAATTGCAGTTTTGCTTTTGAAATCTTTAGCATTTTTATTATGGGCATATTACTGTGTAACTGCTGTAAAATAGTTTTATGAATATGCTGATTTATTGCCCTACCTAAACCCTATCTTAGTATATTTGTAGCCATTACAATAAAATTGGATGAGACAGACACACCCTTAAGCCTAATGCTTCTTAGACTATGATCCCCAAATCACACATGGGTCTGGGTATAATGCAGATTTGGGGACCAAGCTAGACCCACTGAATCAGAATATTTAAGGGTTGGGCCATTGAATCTGCATTTAACAAGCATCCCACATGACTTTTAGAAATCTTACTATTTGAGGACTGCTGCCCTAGATAGATGCATGTTTCGTCTAGATACACTAAATCAATAAATAATAATTGTTTAATAAGAAGATACAAGCATTTATTAAAGGCCTACCATAATGTATATGATATATCATTTGAATTGCATACTAGAATTTCTATTTTTTAATTTTTTAAATTTTTTTTAGATTTTAAAATATAGTTTATTTAAAAGTAAATTAGAGAGAAAGAGAGTGAGAAAGAGAAGATTCGCCTCCCCAAGATGGGGGAGGGGGCCAAAGTCGGGAAGCATGGCAGCAACAAAGCCTGGCAAGGCAATGGCCCAGAATTTTTAAAAAGACATTATTCACACATTACCCAGGATGACATGAAAGTTCAGATACTAATGTCCAGGTCCTAATTCAGGGTACCATGTTGTATTTAGATGAATAGACTTTTAAATAAATGATATTGAGAAAACATTAAAAACATATAAAACTACATCTATACAAGAATGAGCTCCAAGAGAATGGGACTCAAAATGTAAAAAATAAAACTACAATAATGCTAGAAGAAAAACATGAGTAATTTTCTTTTTAATCTCATATAGGGGAAATATTTCTAATTGTCTCAAAACTCAGAGAGATAAAAGAAACAATACATTTGATAACAATACCAACAACAAATATTTGTGAATGGCAAAAAACACACTAATTAAAATTACGATATACCAAGAGAACATATTTTCAACATATGTCACAGACCAATGAGTATATATCTAATATACAAAGAACTCTTAAAACTTGAGGGACAAAGAATCAAAACCAAATGAAAATGGGAGAAAATACATGAAAGGCAGTTCACAGAAAAAAATTGTGTGAAAATAGCCCTTAAACATACAAAAAGATTTTTTAAATCACTAATCATTAGATAAATAAAAATTAAAACCCAAGATAACATTTCTTGGCTGTCAGATCAGCAACTGTTAAAATGCATGACAACACATTCTTTGGCAAGCCTGAAGAGAAACAGTATTATATATTGTTGGTGCAAATGCAAATGGGTCCAACCATTTTAGGAGAATTTGACCATTCTTAGCAAAGCTATATCAGCACTTACCTTTTGATCAGGCAATCACACTTCTAGAAATTTATACCTCCAACAATACAAATATACAAGCCAAAGGTTATTCATTATTGCATTGTTTGTACTACAAAATATTGGAGTTATTATAAATCTCTATATAAAAGAGAGTGGTTGGTCAGATGTGATAGCTCAAGCCTGTAATCCCAGCACTTTGGAGGCCGAGGCAAGAGGATTACCTGAGCCTGCAGTTCGAAACCAGCCTGGGCAACATGGTGAGAACTTGCCTCTACAATAAATCAAAAAAATCAGCTGGTGTGGTAAGAGTGCACCTGTAGTTGGAAGACTGAGGTGGAAGGATCACAAGAGCCCAGCAGGTTGACGCTGGGATGGCTGTGAGCATGCTACTACACTCCAGCCTGGGCGACTGAGTGAGACTCTAACTCAAAACAAATAAATAGATAAAATAAAAATAAAAAGACAGTGGTTGAATAAATTGTGGAGTATTATTGTGGAGCATTAATAAAATGAAGGAAGAAAATATTTATGAATGGATAACTAGTGGTTTTCAGGATATCCTTAAGTATAAAACACAAAGTGGAAGAGTGGAAGAGAGGTGGGATGTGAGATAAAATAGATATATCTGCTTGTCCATGCAATAACCTCGCCAAAACCAAAAACCAACGCAGGAAGGATAAAGCAGAAGAAAATGAGACAGGTTATCTACAAAGGGTGAGTGGGAATGGAGTGACAAGCATGAACTGAGACAAGGCAGAGGTCATAATGGTCCTGCTCTGAGTGTGCCCTTTCATTCAGTTCTTACTGGAGAACCATGGCCTTGTTTTATACTCATTCTATTGTACTTCAAAATTGTATTGTACTTTAAAATTTATTTAGAATGTGGAAGCAACCCCAGGTAGAATATGAACAGGAGCAAATGTACCTAACTGAAACACAAATCAACAATATAATTCCACTGAAGGGGGCAAGGAGGATGAAGAGAAGAACAGACCGAAGTAACTTTGGAAAACAGTATTTTCACAAAGCTCTAAGATTAGGGGCAAAAAGAACTATACACAAACATAGTACTCTATTTAGTGAATTTGTTTTTCACAGGAGTATGTGTTAGGAATTCTATAACTACTTCATGTGTAATCACAACTTGGGAAACAAGTAAATATATTGTGGCTAATGAGACACAGGTATCTCTTGTTGGAGAAAGGAATTACAATTAAGGCAAGGAAGAGGTTGGAACCTCATGATGTTGGATCGGAATTGGAGATATCAGTTATAAACTCATGGATACATACACAGAGGTTGATGGATGTAGAAACAGATACAGACCTGTGTATGTGTTTATGTATCCTAGCTCTGTTCACTAGAAAGGTCTAGAAGCAAGGAAAATCCAGTTATCATAAGCACCCTAGTACCTGGATCTTGAGAAAGTCAATATCCATCATGATTTAAAAAAAACAACACAAAACTGTATAGTAGACTAAGAATAAAATGAACATCCTTAATTGGACAAAGGGTATCTCTAAACACTTACAACATATATTGTGTCATAAAATGGTAAAAATATTGAAAGTAGAAAAGAGAAATATTTAAGGTGATGGATATCCCAATTATACTTATTTGATCTTTACAAATTATATGAGTGCCTTAATTTATCACATGTACCCTGAAAATGTGTACGTCTATTATGTATCAATAAAAAATTAAAAAGAATTTGATGATAACAAAAATATGATAATTTCCCTGTCAAGATAGGATGTCTGCCATCAACACTTCCATTTCACATTGTGCTGGAAGTCATAGTTTGTGCTGGAAGGCAAGAAAAGACTAAAAAAGAAAAGGCAAAGAAAAAAAAAGCCAAAGTTATCACTAATTATTGATGGATGGTTTTATACATTAAAAACATTCAAAAAGTCCTCAGTTATTAGAATTAATGAGCTATCTGGGAAAGTTTGCAAGATAAAAATAATCAATATACAAAATCAATTATATTTCTAAATGACAAAATAGAAACAGAATAAGATGTAAATACAGAAAGCATTTGCAATGTTATAAGACATCAAGTACCAGGATAAAAATCTACCAAAAGATATGCCAGACTTCTATAAAGATGATTATAGAACTTCATGAGAAGCAAAGATCTAAAGAAATAATTGATAAATACTCTGCTCATGTATAGAAGTAAATTCTCCTCACACTATCCTATACATCCAGTGCAGATGTAATTGAAACCCCAGCAGGATTTTAGTTAGAACTTGAACATTTGATTTTAAAATTGAAAAGAAATGACAAAGTACAGAGAAGAACCTCGCTACTCCTGTAGAAATGTCAGGAGGACTTGGTCTATTTGATGTCGAGATTGTTATCCATCTACTGCCGACAATATTATATTTTTTGACTTTGCAATGACTGCCTAGGTTTTTACCATATACATTAAGCTACACATTTGTGTTCATTCAGTTTTTTTTGGAATAGACAATTTAACTGTGTTAAGTTTCACAATAAAAGAGGTATTTGAAAAAGGAAATTGAAAAAATAGCTCCCCCTTTCTGTTATTCCAACCAAGATTCATTTGTGGGTATTAAGTGTTTGGGCTGCAAATGGCTCAAGGCCCTGTAATGTGTGATTTGCTTAGTGGTATTTTGGCTAAATTCTCTTTGACCTGAGTGGAATTAGTAGAGAAAAATCTCAAATATACTGGCATTATCATTAAGAATGGACTATGAACTCAAATCACTCTATAAAAAAGATACCTGCACACGTGTGTTTATCGCAGCGTTGTTCACAATAGCAAGAACCTGGAAACAACCATGCTGCCCATCAAAAGAGGACTGGATTAAAAAAATGTGGTACATATACACGATGGAATACTACGCAGCTATAAAAAAGAACAAAATCATGAATTTCGCAGCAACCTGGATGGAACTAGAGTCTATAATACTGAGTGATCTCTCACAGAAACAAAGATCCGAGTATCACATGTTCTCACTCATATAATGGACCTTGAACATCCAATGTAATACTATAAGAAAATGACTGACGGTACTGGGAAACTATGGGGGGGAGGCGGATGGGATTAACAGTAGCAAATATCTGTCTGGGGATGGGAAAACACCTCTTATCAACAGGGTGCCTGAATGAAACGTAATTGTACACCTAACCCTTAACTGTACCCCACAAAACCATAATAAAAAATATTGATTAATAAAAAAAAAGAATGGACTATGTACAACTTAGGACTTGTATTAAAAAATTCAATTAAATAACTATTCTTTGTATGAGGTCCTATTCAAATATGTTAGAGACAGTAAATACTGTCATTTTGGGCTGAACAAGAGATTCTAAGTGATAATGGGAAAGAAATAAGCTAGAAAAATAGTTTATTCATAATTGTCTATTTCAAAAAGAAGTTTATTAAAATGCCAGATAGCATGTTTCTTTTACCAGAATATTTTCTGCAGTTTCTTTTTTCAATGTCAGTAAAATGTGTCCTTGTCTAGCCTGGATATCTTTTTATTTAAAAAAAGAAAAGAAAAAAAATGAAAAATGCCAGTTAGTCCTAGTCCTCCTGGAAAATGAACCACATGTTTCTCAATGTATTTTGGTAGCCTATTCTCTCTTCTCTCCTTCATTTTATTCTCCTCAATCTCAATTTTTTTTTTTGCTTCTACGTCCTTCTTTAATTTTTTTCTCATCTTTTACTTTTTCCTTCTGATTCATTCCATCAGTTTCTAAGTCCTCATGTCAAAATATAGAGACTAAAGGGAATGGAGATAAAACAAAGTCAAGTGATCATAGATGGTGAAAGAAAGAAATAGGAGAAGGAGAGTCTAATCATGGGTAGGGAAGGTGGAGGAAGAAGGAGAAACACAAGGACAGATGGAGGGGGAAAGAAATCTATCAGTGGGGTTTAACTGGGGTCCTATCATCCATACCCCATTAATCCAAATACGACTGACAAAGCCATTTAGAGAATCCCTTAACACAAATTAATATAAATCAGAATGGATTGAATCTGCAAAACAGTCATTTTCTTTAAATGAAGGTTTATTATTTTCAAGAAAATACTGTTAGAACAATAGGAATTAATATTGTGTTTACATACTGGACAAGATCAGGAAATCAAGTTTGGCATCTCAGAGCACACTTAGAAAACCAGAAAGGATCTTTGTTTTTCCTGCAATGTGGTTCCCCTATGATGCAGTGTGCGCTAACAGTTATTTTGGAAATTTGAAATGCTCCACAATGATGACCTTTTCTAATACAAAAGTAAGCAGCCACAGAATTTTCTTTCACTGAAAAGGACACTTGCCATTCTTCCAAAACTTTTCTAAGCCCACCCAAATATTTCACCGTGTACCATCTATGTATAGGAGAGAAATAAAGCTGAGTTTCAAATCACAAATGATCTAGAGAAAAATAGTGGCTATCAAATGTAATTTTGTCTCTGTGAATAAAATTGGACATTTCCATTGCCATCAAGCTCCTATATACACATGTCTACCTGGGACACTATACCACCTACCCCAGAAAGGAAAATAGTCATAAATACAATGGATGCAGGCTATCATGCTAACAAACCCATTATCAGAGTGTTGATGCTTAGAGGCATGTTAAAGAGGCCCTCCTTTAATTCTTTTAAAAATTGTTATTAATAATTGATATCAGGGAATGAGAATCAAAATAATGATAATGATGAGTATTTATTGATTGCTTACTATGTGTCGTGCCACCAATTTAAGTGTCTTAACTTATTTAAAAAATAATTTTTTTTTTGAGTTAAGTCTCACTCTATCTATTGCCCAGGTTGGAGTGTAGTGGCATGCTAATGGCCATCATAGCCTCGACCTGCTGGGCTCAGGTGATCCTTCTTCCTCAGCCTTTCAAGTAGCTGGAACTACAGGCATGTGTCACCATGCTCAGCTAATTTTTTGATTTATTGTAAAGACAAGGTCTTGCCATGTTGAGGTTGATCTCAAGCCCTAGGCTCAGGCAAAATCCTCTTGCCTCCGCCTCCCAAAGTGCTGGGATTATAGGCGTGAGTCAATGTGCCTGGCCTAACTTATATTTAATAAAGTCCTAGGTCGGCCATGGTGGCTCAAGCCTATAATCCCAGCACTTTGGGAGACCAAGGCAAGAGGAATTGCCTGAGCCCAGGAGTTTGAGGCTAGCCTGAGCAACTTGCTGGGGCCTCGTCTCTACAATATGTCAAAAAATTAGCAGGTCATGGTAGCGCATGCCTGTAGTTCCGGCTACTTGGAAGGCTGAGGTGGAAGGATTGCCTGAGTATAGCAGGTCGACACTAAGATAACTGTAGGCGTGCCACTGCACTCCAGCCTGGACAGTAGAGTGAGACCCTGACTCAAAAAAACAAAAAAATAAAAAGTCCTCATATAATATTACCAAGGAGATGGGTGCTACTAATATCCCTATTTTACATTTTATAGGTAAGAATCCTTATTTGTAGAGGAGAGGTACTAGGTTAGGGAAATTAGAATCTGACATACTAATGTTCTATTAAAATTGTATCTCAGTGATTTGTACAAGATCTCCACAATATTTAATGACTAGTTAGTTTATGTCAAGAGCTGGGTTAAAGTGCTAAAGATGCAATGGTAGGCAAAACTCAAATGGTCTCCTGACCTCATGGAGCTTACAACCTAATGGTCAAAAGCAATCAGTTAGGAAAACAATAATGTAAGACCTTTTAAGTACACTGTTAGGGTAAGTACAGGGAGACTCTGGGAAGCAAACACAAGATGTCTCTAACCTGACTGAGAAAGTCAATGCTGGGAAACGTGTGGGTACAGTTAATTCACAGAACTGGAGTCCAGATCTTTTGGCTCCCAGGCCAGGGCCCTTTTCAAGACCTCCGGCTATACTGCTCTACTGTACCTCCATCAGGAGAAGGCCCAATTGGTCATTATTAGGGCTGTCTATCCGTGCTGCTCTGTTCACTGAGTAAGCAGTTACTGTCAGTGCTGGCTGGGCTCCAGCAAATGGAGTGCTTATCTCCTTCACTTATTAATCACTTAGTGTACATCAGCACTTAACATAAAACTCGACTTTACAAATAGAAGCATGTTTGTATTATTCCTATGGTAAGTATTAAAACATGATCCATGTTAAGTGGTATCCATGATATCCACTGATTGATGGCTGAGAAAGTAAAACTTTCCCCAAATTGGGATAAAATATATATTCTTAGTTTAATTAATTTCATTTATAACCCTAAAATAAAATGGATGAAATAGATGGTAAAGCAAAATGAAATACCCAGGCCTGTTTTATCTTGCTAGGCCATTCTTGAGGGTCCACCCAGAATCGTTCCATCTCATCACTTTACTACAATGGCTAAAGAAGATGGGCAAAAACCAGTGTTGGTGATGATGTGGAGAAATTAGGATCTTCCTACATTCTTGCTGGGAATGAGAAATGGTACAGCCACTTTGGAAACAGCGCTACAAAATTCCCCCAAAATTTAAACATAGAGTAGCTACCTGATCCAACAATTCCACTCCTATATGCTCAGGGACATTTAAAACATATGTGCACATAAAAACTTGCAAACAGGCCAGGCTCAGTGACTCAGCCTGTAATACTGTGCTTTGGGAAGCCGAGGTGAGTGAATTGCCTGAGCCCATGGGTTCGAGACCCGCCTGGGCAACATGGCAAGACCTCATCTCTACAATAAATTTTAAAAAATTAGCCGGGTGTGATAGCGCGTGCCTGTAGTTCCAGCTACTTGGAAGGCTGAGGTGGAAGGATCACCGAAGCCCAGCAGGTCGAGGCTGTGGTGGCAGGGAGTGGCCACTGCACTCCAGTCTGGGTGACAGAGTGAGACCAACTCAAAAACAAAACAAAACAAAACTTGCAGCCAAATGTTCACAGTAGCATTATTTGGAATAGCCAAAAAGTGGAAACAATCCAAATGTTCATCAGTTGATGAATGGATGAACAAAATGTTCAATGCCCATACAATGGAAAATTATTCAGTCATAAAAAGAAACGAAGCAATGATGATTGCTACAACATGAAGGAATCTTGAAAATATTATACTAAGTAAAAAAAAAAACTGAACACAGAAAGGCCACATATTGTATAATTCCATTTATATAAAAGCCGGGCTCGGTGGCTCGGCCTGTAATCCCGCACCTTGGAAGGCTGATGTGAATGGATTGCCTGAGCCCGTGGGCTCGAGTCCCACCTGGGCAACTTGGCGAGACCTCATCTCTACAATAAATCAAAAAAACTAGCCGGGCGTGGTAGCACACGCCTGTAGTTCCAGCTACTTGGAAGGCTGAGGCCGAAGGATTGCCAGAGCCCAGGTTGAGGCTGCAGTGGCCGGGAGCAGCCACTGCACTCCAGTCTGGGTAACAGTGTGAGACTCCAACTCAAAAAAAAAAAACAATGTCTCTGAACGAAGAATAGATAAGTGTTGCCGGAGGTTGGAGGAGGGGAAAATGGAGAGCACTTGCTAATGAGTATGGGGCTTGGGAGAGGGTGATGAAATGTTCTAAAATTAGGTAGTAGTGATAGTTGCACAAAAATGTGACTACCCCACTGACTTTACACACATTAAAATGGTGAATTTCACAGTATGTGAATTATACCCTAATAAAGCTATTATCTTAAAGAAATGTCCCCAGATATACAGCTTGTATAGAAATAGTGACTATGGTAAATCTGTTTGTATATTTCTGTCCACTCCAAAGTATGGAATGAGGAAAATGTAAAATAATTGAAGCCTGAAAATACCATACACGGCCACTTTACGCAAGCATGACTTCTTCCACTCTATTGCCTCTGTCCTCCATTTCAATTTACATATGCAAACAGAACTATCGAATGCCACTTTGAATTCCAACCTCGGTCTTTGGATTTGAGTTTTATTTCTTCTCAAACCATATTCTTCTTGCAGTTCTCTCTGTCTCTATGTTTTCCATGTCCTCAAGAGACATTTTCCATTCTCTTGTGACTCTCATAATATCCTTCTGGGTTATGTAATGCAAACACTTGTCAAAGCGCAGCTAATATGCATGATATTGAAATTCCAACCACTTTGTTACCAAAATGCCAGGGGTTCAGTCAGGGTCCTGTTCCTTGATGCACAGAAAGCCAATCACTGAGACAATGAGCATTTCCATTCTCATTTGGGTGGTGTGCCAAAGAGAATGGAAGATTCATTCTCAAATCTGTCTCTACATCCCATTGAAACCAGGGGTTTATATAATGGAGCAGGAATGCAGAAAACAGGAATTAAGGTGGAATAAGGGAGAGGATTTGATAAATAGGAATTAGGATGGGGTAAGAAAGAGGAGTTGATAAACAGGAACTAGGTAGGCATCTGGGATCTCATTGGTAAGTTTCAGGTCTTGATACTATAGTCCTCAGAGTGGGTTTCCTGAGAAAGGAACTGAGAAAAGTCAAATGTAAATTTCAAGCTTTAAGATCAGGAGGGTCAATCTCTATGTTTATTAAAAACAACAACAACAACAACAACAACAACAAAAACCAAACTGTGACTATGAGTTTTATGGGAAAGTTGAGCCTGGTTTCAACTTGGAGAGGATCCTCCCACAGGATCAAAGTCTCTTCTAGTTCTGTGGCTTCAGGGCTACTTGGCAGAGCTTTCATCGTCTAGTTGTTAACCTGTGTCTTCTCCATCTCTTTGGGCTGGATGGGTCTAAAATTGTAAACTAAACAAACGAAAACTTGTTGCTAAGCCTGGAAAGACCAAAGCTGTTCACCGACTGCTTCCAGTTTGCATGGCATGATGTGGCAGAGGGTAGGGCCTTGTTCTGCCTACGTCTGTTTGTTCAGGCAATGACGGAAGCTTTTAGTGTCCTGCTTACCTAGACACAGTCACTCAGAACTGGTTTCAGGACCCATCTGTGGTACAATCTGAAAATGTGCTATGCACAATTACACAAGCAAACACAATGTCCCAAGACAAATATGCCCTATTAGTAAGCAGGCCAGAATTGAAGTAAAAGCAGGTGTTTCCTATATTGGATCTGATTGCCTACATGTGTGGCTACTCTGAAATTATTTTTTAATTGCTCTGCAGGGTTAGCTCCAGCAGAGATGGAGAGAGAAAACCCCTTCGTAGTTCTGAGGGCTCTCTGTTCCTCTGCTGAATTAAAGCTTAAGCAGCTAAATCCTGTAATTACTTAAATTTTTTTAAAGAGCCATCATGGCCCATTCTTTTCTAAGCCAGCAAATAATATATTCTAACTGCTATATTAATTTTCCTCTCTTGACATTATTTCTGGAAGATTCCAGACTTTGTTTAACCCAGTGCCACATCGTGACAGGGACCACACCTGACTTTGTGCCATATGGTTGGTATGTAAAATGCTCCTGAATTTGTGATTTATATTACATTATACAACCATAAGATAAATGAATTATATAAAAAGAGCTGTAATCCTTAACCCAAGGAGGCCTTCTGCCTTGTTTATATTGCCAATTCTGGACCACCCTGGAAAGCAGACATTTATTTCTGGTAAGAAGAAATGACTGATGATTTTATTTATTTCTCAACCTCAGTATTTTCCATAGATAAGGTAGAAGGGACAATTTTGAGAGATACAGAATATTCCTCAATCAAGGGGATTAACTACAGATAATATAGAACCACTAACTTAATTCTTGGTGTCATATTAGGTACCAGAATGGGAAAAAGGCTTACAAATAGGCTGGGCATGGCACACACCTGTAGTTCCAACCACTCAGGAGGTTGAGGCAGGAGGATTGCTTGAGCCCAGGAGTTTGAGTTGATCCTGAGCAACACAGCAAAACCCTGTCTCCAAAAAAAAAAAAAAAATTGTACTAATTTAGCCTTTGCATTAAAATTAATTTGGTACTTGGTACTCGGAATAAGAGGCAATATACTCTGAGTGCCAGAAAATGTTCTACATTATCATGTTATAGGCATTCCTTGTAGGTTGAGATTTGAGAATGTGAGCTATGTAAAGAGGATGTGGGAAACCTAGAACCTGTCAGTTTATGAAAATAATCTTAAAAAAGAATTTGTTGTGAAAATTATCATGGTATCCTTTAAAGTTTAAATGAAGAAAGTAAACATGAAAAGGGTTAAGCTATGAGGTACGTCTCTCACATATCGAGGCCTGGACCCTGGATGCAAAGCAGTTAACATGAACCCGAAGCCCTGAGCTCTTAACTGCACAGTAGTTCCCTTTTTCCTGAGATTATGTCCATGCTTACATCTTTGCACTATAATATTCTTTCTTTTGCTAAATTCTGGTGATGCCAAATCACAAGATTTGTTTGTCTTTACTTGGCAAAAAACTAAAAGTGAGCAACTATGTGTTTACACCCCTCCCTCATCATTAAATGTTCCTGATCCATGAAATCTCAAAGTCTAGTCATCACTTCTCTAGATCTGAGTTTCTGTAAAGGGCCAGATAGTAAATATTTCAGGCTTTGTGGTCCATATGGCATCTCTTACAACTGCTCGACTCTGCCAGTGTAGTGCAAGGAAGCATAGACAACACAGAAACAAATGGCGTGGCTGTGTTCCAATAAAATAGTATTTATGGATGCTGAAATTTGAGTTTCATAAATGTTTTTGTCTCACAAAATATTCTTCTTCTGATTTTTTTCAACTATTTCAACACGTAAAAACCATTCTTAGCTTTCAAGCCATACAAAAACAGGTGACTGGACAGATTTGGCCCTGGAGCCATAGTTTTCCAGCCTCTACTGTAGGTGACAACGGACTGGGCAAGCTGTTAACCCATGAAGAGAGAACAACAAGCCTCATTCTGACAATTTCCTTTTATGTAAATATACATCATTCCTTATCAGTTTTCCAAAACAAAATCAGGAAAAAAACACGGATGACACGTGTTAAGTTTTAAAACCCAACTATAAGCTGAACAAAGAGTTATAAACCTTGCACAGGGTGAAAACTACAGCTGCCTGACTAGGAAGCCCTGGTCAGGTGCATGTCCCAGCACAATCCCTTTGCTGGGAGAGACAGCTTCCAAGTAGAAGATAGTGACAATCCATACTGAGTTCAGGGAGACAAAGGACCACCCAGTACCTTACAAAAAACATAATTCAGATAGGAAGGGAAAAGAGAGTTGAGAATTCGAAGGGATTCACTTATGCAAAGTTATACAGGTAGGAAGAAGACTATGCTAGGTAGAAAGAAGGTCGAGAGCAAAGGCCCTGGATGGGAGTATGTTTGGTTTGTTTGAGGAGGCCGGGGTGCCTGGAGCAACATAGGTGAGGCAGAACATGGCAGGGAATGAGGAGAGAATGTGACCAGATCTAGGACCTTGTAGGTCAAGGTAAGAGCTTTACTCTGAGTGACATGAAACACTAATGGAGAGTTTTGAATAGAAGAGTGATATGATCTAACTCATTTTTTAAGAGGAACATGCTGACTGTTGTGTTGAGGGCAGACCATGGCAGATGGCCAAAGGACAGAAAAAAGGAGATGAATTAAAATGTTGTTTTAAGTGTAGTTTAAAGAAGAATTATCTGACCAGGCACAGAAATCCCAGAACTTTGAGATAACAAAATGGGAAGATTACTTGAGCCCAGGAATTCAAGACCAGCCTAGGCAATATAGCAAGATCCTGTCTTTAAAAAAATATTTAAAAATCAGCTGGGCATCATGGCACATGCCTGTAGTCCTAGTTACTTGGGAGGCTGAAGCGGGAGGATTGCTTGAGCCCAGGAGTTTGAGGCTGCAGTAAGCTATGATTGTGTCATCATACTCCAGTCTGGATGACAGAGTAAGACCTTGTCTGACTTTATTTGAGGAATGATGGAGAAGGAGAAACCAAGGAGAATACTAATAAGATCTGGGTGGTAGCAATATAACTGCTATCTACTGTTCTAGATCCTTCATGAGACAGAAACTCAAGGAGGCAAGAACAGATTTGTATTACTTACAATTTTATCCTATGCCTGTACAGAGTAGGCACTTAACCTTTTAAGTAAATTAATGAATGAAATAAGTTAGGTATATTAAAGAGATATTTGGGAACCAAGAAGGATTTGAAAGACAGAACTCAAAATAATAATCTTGATATTCTTGGAAAAGTTGAATGTTAAACCATCTAGATTTTAGAAAGGTGGGAGTGGATACTGAGGAATTGTCGTTACATATCACTATATATTTTAAAGAGGTTTTACCTGAAGGAAAACCTGCAAAGGGAGTAAAGATTTTCATGAAAATATAGAACACAAAATTGAATATCAGACACTTAATTTTAGGTTACTATATATAGGACCTTCCTTACAAAAATTTTTAAAATGTTTGATTTAGTTTGCAGCATTCAAATAAGCAGAATTCACATAAAAATTTAGATTTCTAACTCCTCTTGAAAAAAATCAAAGTCTGACCATCTTGGCCTCTTGTTCCTTCAAGGCAAATATTGGGTGGAGCTAAGTTCCTTCCACTGTCTTTAGGGAGCCCATGGCATCCTTTCTCCAAATCATTAGGTGCACCCCCTACACTCCCTGCTGTCCTTCAAACATGAAAAATGCTGTCTTCTGCCATCTTATACCCACCCCTCTTCCTTCACTTATGTTTTCTGATTTAGATTCAAAGGGATTTTTTTTGTTGTCAACTGTTTCTCCAGAGTGAACTCTTTCTTCATACGAGGAATGATAATTAAATTCGTGAACTCATCCTAGAAGTGCTGCATACCTCATTGCTGAATATCATTATGGTCACTTTTGAAGTACTCCCCTTGGGAAGCTATGAACTGATTGATGCCAGTGCCTAGTCCACCTGTCAAGGCAATTTTGGAACTCTTTTTCTGGAATGGCCACCAGAGCTGTCATCATATTACCCTTGATGTCCTGAATGTCATCAAAATGTCCTCTTTTCAATATTTCCTTTATCTTTGGGTACAGAAAAAAGTCATTGGGGGTCAGATCAGGTGAGTAGGGAGAGTGTTCCAATACAGTTATTTGCTTACTGGTTAAAATCTCCCCCACAGTGCTGTGTGAGCTGGTGCATTGTCATGATGCAAGAGATCCTTTGGAACCATTTTAGCAAACAACTTTCTCATGCCAAGATTTTCAGTTAAAATTTTCCTGTTTCTCTGTCAATGTGCATTTGGTCTGCTATGCTTCTCACAGTCAGCCGACACATTTGATGCACAATTTGGTGAATTTTTGCAATGTTTTCATCAGTCCTGCTCATTACTGGCTGTCCTGACCTCTCTTCATCAATGATGCTTTCTCTCCTCTCAGATAAAATGGGAGTTGAATCCATTTGTATGCTGCTGTTTTCTTCATGGCATTATCTTCATAAACGTGTACTAACATGTCCTTGATTTCACTTCATACTCGTTGTCATCTTCCTCCCCATATGACCTCCCTTTCCTCAGTCTTCAGGAGCTTGGTGCCCTCATCCTTCCTTCCAGCAGCACATGTTGAAGGCCTCTTAAGCCAGATGCTGGAGGTATGACAGTCTCTAAATAGACACAGGGTTGGTCATCAGAGACTTTGAAGTATAAAAGAACAGACAGAAAGAAAGCACAAATCAGCACATAAATGCTTCCAAGTTGTAGCAAAAGCTGTGGAGAAGAGGAATATGCAGGAAGAGATAATATCAAGGGAAGATGGAATTAAGTTGTTCCAAGGAGGCCTCTGTGAGGAGATGACAGTAAAGCTGTGTGAAAAGCCAGGAAGGAGAGAGTTGGGAGTTGAAGGAGCAGCAGGACTGAGGTCCTGTGTGGACTGAACTTGGTGTTGTTGAGTCGCTCATAAAAGGGGTCAGCTGCTGAGGGATTTTAAGACAAGGGAGAAAGTATGAGATGAGATGAGAAGGGAGGCGGGAGAGAGTGAACTCTGGAGGACACTGAGGACTATGGGAAGACTTTCCTTTGTGTGTGTGTGTGTGCCATGTGAAGGCCCATCTGACATGTTATAGGCCCACGATCATGAAAACGTACCATCAAGAAAGGATTGGAAGTGCTCCCATATTAAACTAAACTCATTGGTGGGAGTTACTATTATCTTTCTTCATAGTGGTGAAGTTTTATTTTAATAGGAATCAAAACTTTAAATAAAGGGACAAACTTACTGGCAAAATGAAATGAATCAGCAGAATTCATGGAGATTGGGGCATGAAGACCTCCATTATCTCTGAGATGCTGTATTTGGGTAAAATAGGCTCTACCTTAGAAAATAATTTGGCACAAGATTAAATTCAAACTGAAAAATAAGATTGGCTATATTTATTATTTACACCAGCACCTCACTTATTTAGAGGTCATTTATGTGGAAACATCGACCATAAGGATTGCAACTGGGAAGGAAGTAAAGTAAAGTTCATTCTTCACAGAAGAGGTTGGAAGTAGCTTTTCCCTGAAATTGAGCTGGGGGCGAACCTGTTCTAGGAAAGTTATAGGGTAGTCTGCCTAAGACACTTCCTATTCCCTTTTGGTTATATTTCAGTTCTTCATGGTAGACTTTCTTGCCATATCCCTGTTATTATTTAATACATATTATTGCCATATGTCTGTATTGTTATTTTTAAAATATCTTTATTTTAATTATCTCACTTTTTATTCTAAATTCACTTAGAAGTTTGCACCACTATCACAAATAGAAAATTAGTATCAATTGTCATAAATAGAAATACCAATAAAATACATTCTCTGATTTCTTGCCAAAGGCTCTGAGCCAAATGCCTGCTTTCATTTTATTGGTAAAAGAGATTAGTTTTAAAAACATATTAGCACCAAACTGAGCCATTCTCCTTGACGGTTCCTGCAGGATAGAAAAGGGAGTACATCTCTCTTTGAGCTTCAACATGACTTAATTCAGAGGTCAATGAGCCACCTAGAATCATTTCAATTTCTACTGGGGAAACACTTGGGAAATACAGAAATTTTAAAAAGAAATGATCTCTGTTCAATTTACCAAGGAGAGGGACTGTGTCTTCCAGTGTTTTGTAGCTCTCAATAGGGCATGACAATGACTGTACTCCTGCCTCTGGCAGATATCAACAAAGTTGTTTATTTTTATTACAAGTATTAGGGCACAGTGAGATGACTGAACCCCTGGAAAATAAAATCAGAGCACGAGGACTATCGGTAGTAAATACCAACACTTCTTTTGTGTTATAATGACATAAAGCAATGTCACATTTTTAAAGGGGAATTGATTTTGGACCCAAATTCAAGCATGGGCTTGGGAAGCATTAACTTCTGACCTTAGGTTTATTATTTCATCCTTCTGGCTTCAGTATTCTTGTCTGTAATACGGGTCCAATAATACCTTTCTCATAGGGATGCTATCAGGATTGATGAGGTAACACATGTGATAGGGTTGTCATGTGGCAAGGTCTTAATAATTTGGAACTATTTTTGAGGGCAACACATAGATAGGCTACAATGGCTCTGAGGCTTTGCCTTACATTGCAGTTGAAAAAGAAAAAAAAATATTTGGAGAATTAGACAAAACTGAATATTCATATCAATGGATATAAACCAGAAAGAAATCTTGAGAAAATTATGCAGGCAACACAGGTAAAAAATCCTACTCCATTGAACTTACCAAGATCAGTTTGTGTTGTTGTCATTTAGTCTTGATTTCATCTGGATGATTTCCTAAATTCTTCTCTTTTTTGCAGGTGGCTAAAGCTCTAGCATAAAGGAACAGATATACTACTTTGCCCATCGTGTGTCAAGGATATTTTTTGCATATTAAATAATTCTTTTTAGATTTAAGGTTTTTATTTGATGCCAAAGCATTTATTCTGGTTAGATCAATATACCAAAATTTTTGACTGTCTAGTTACCTGAAAAAGCCAATGAATCACAGTCCAGGCATACTTTGGAAACAGTTATCACATGCAGACTCAGTTCAGCATTGCCACTGAGGGCAGTCCAGTCAGTCACGGTCCAGAAGAAGACCACATTGGATCTCCACTAGACACCAAACACACTCCTACACCAGGGCCTTAGCCTGGCTCTTCTCTCTGTGCAACATTGCACAAGTGAATCCCTTGGAATTCTTAACTCTCTTTTCCCTTCCTATCTGAATTATATTTTTTGTAAGTCCTTTATAGTGATGCTCAATACACCTTCCTGTAGTTATATCAATACATTCTTGTAATACACCCAAGACTACCATTTTATTTTAAAAATTGTTCCACATTTGATTTCACAAAGAAATGTTATGTCCATAAAATTAAGTTATAAAAAACTTAACAGTCTTCTGTAGACATATTATATTAAACTTCACCACACATAGGTGAAGTAGTCATATAGGCAAAATAAAGTCAATCTGGAAAATAATTTTGTAGACCAGTTGTAAATCTTATTGCTTATATACTTTCCTTAAACAAAATTAATAGTCTAAGTCAATGAGAACATGATTCAAAACTGGACTCATGTATAGAGAGTATGGTGAAAATAAACATAAAAACAAATATTCAATTGATATTTCAAGTAGCTATTTCTGCTGTGTTTTGAGACGCAGAAACATGACTTGAGGACCTACCTTCTTATCATACTTTGCAGGCTCCTTTTTTCTTCCTTTACTGCAATAAACAAATTTTTTTCTTTATAACTATGGGGGTCATGTTTGTTTATTAGCTAAACTTGTTTCTCAGTTACTTGGAATTTCTGTGACAGGATTTTTAAAAAGGCATAGTTTCCTCACTTCTTATGTATTCCTTTATTTACTCATTCATTCATTTATTCATTCAACAGACATTTACAACTGGATAATGATATAGGTTCTTGGAAGTAGTATGGGGTATACAAAGATGTATGAAACTAGGTGTCTACCCTCTAAGAGGTACAATCTAAGATTGTGTAAAATTCATATAAGCAATTAAATATACCACAGAAGCAATGACAGGCACATTCTTTGTGTGCTTCAAAGGAAACCTCAAAGAATCAGGAGAGGACACAGAGCAGATCTGATCTTGGCGAATGAGCAGAATGTCACTGAATGAGAATAGTGTACAAGCAGGGCATCCCAGGAGGAAAGAATTTTCTTAATATGAAATCCTATTCAGTTTAGTCTGACTCAATCATCATTAATTGAGCAACTGCTAAGATTAGATTGCTAGGACTCAGACAAAAATGAGCTTCCAGATTGAAAGATGCACTAAATGTCCAGCACAAAGGATGAAAATAGACCTGCACTGAGGCACGTCATTGTGAAATTTCAGAACACTAGGGGTACATTTTTTAAAACGCCTAAGCCTTCAGAAAGAAAATAAAGAAAATAGTTTTAAACTTCTCAACAAAAATCCTACCAGCAGTAAGAAACTGGAGCAATGTTTACAATTATCCAGGGAAAACTATATTTCTGATATGGAATTATACATCTAGCTAAATTCTTAATTAAATATGAAGGTATATTTTTATTTTGGTAGAATTAGAGGTACAAGTGCAGTTTTGTTACCTGGATATCTTACAAAGTGATGAAGTCTGGGCTTTCAGCATACCCATCACTTGAACAGTGTATATTGTACCCAATATTCATCCTTCATCTCCTCTCACTTTTCCACCTTTTGGAGTCTTCGATGTCAATTGTTCCACTCTGTCTGTATGTACTTGGTTTAGATACCACTTACAAGTGAGAAGATGCAGTTTTGACTTTCTGTTTCTGAGCCATTTCACAAAGAATAATGGCCTTCAGTTCCATTCAAGCTTCTGCAAAATACATGGTTTTATTATTTTTTATTGCTGAGTAGTATTCCATGGTGTATGTGTGCGGCAATAAAAATAATAAAATCATGTCTTTTTCAGCTACTTGGATGGTATAGACACACACACACGCGCAGCGCGCGCCACACACACACACACACACACACACACACCACACACTTTAATCCAAACATCTATTGATGAGCTATTTCGTGTCTTTGCTATTGTAAGTAATGCTGTGATGAGCATATGAGTTCAGGTGTCTTTTTGATCAAATGATTTTTTTTTCCTTTGGGTAGATATCCAATAGTGAGATTGATGCACGGAAGGATATTTCTACTTTTGAACCTTTGAAAAATCAATGCAAGTATATATTTGAGGCATTTTCAGACATGCACCCTTTCTCAAGAATTTATTATAAGAAGTGCTCTATAAAAACAAGAGAAACGACTAAGAGAGCAGAAGATATGGGATCCAGGATATTGGCTCCAACTTAAGAGGGTGGTGAGAAGAATTTTTGATAATGATGAAGGATCCTTCTACCACGGTGCACCAGACATGAAGAGAATCTTGTCCTGATAGGATAGGTCAGAAGGTTCTAAAGAGTGTTCCCAGGAAGATGGTATTGATGGATTGCCTGATGCATTTGACTATAATGAGAGGAGATTGGACACATGGGTGAGAATTTAAGGATGAACTGTAAATAAATACATAGCAAAGTATATAAGAAGGGAAAACTAATCAGAGTAGACAATATGCCTTGGGGTAAATAGCCTCATCATGCAACCACCAAATATGTGTCAAAATAGAATTATGATATGACTAGGAAGGGGCAGAAGTTATTATGGATGGCAGAGGTGCAATGGTGGTTAAGGAGAGCTTTTATTCTACATAATACCTAAAGCCAAAAAACATCAAGTAAAAGGAAAATAATGATATTATTTAGCGATATGGAGGTACAATACTGACAGTTAAGAAAGTGAAAAAATTGTCTTGGAGAATCTAGAAATAGGGCAGGCTGGGTAGGGTAGGCGGTTGTTTTTCATAATAAGGCTAGCAACTCAAGTAATTGGTTGAACTGTGAGTGTAACTTGATACAAATAAAGCACCAAATATTTTTAAAGATGTTGTTTTTTTCACAGTTTATCTGAGTCTAGGTCCAGGGAATGGTTGCCTTTTTTAAAAATGGCATATGATTCAATTAAGCAGCAAACAGAAATGGCTTTGAGGATCTCTGCTTTACTATATATATATATATATATATATATATATATATATATATATATATATATATTTTTTTTTTTTGAGTCAGAGTCTCACTGTCGCCCAGACTGGAGTGCAGTGGCCGCTCCCGGCCACCGCAGCCTCGACCTGCTGGGCTCCGGCGATCCTTCCACCTCAGTCTTCCGAGTGGCTGGAATTACAGGCATGCGCTATCACGCCCGGCTGATTTTTTGATTTATTGTAGAAATGAGGTCTCGCTGCCCAGGCGGGTCTCGAACCCGCGGGCTCAGGCAATCCACTCACCTCAGCCTCCCAAAGGCGCGGGATTACAGGCTGAGCCACCGAGCCCGGCTTATATTTTTTTTTTTTTTTAAATCAG
Organism: Cephalopachus bancanus; assembly: GCA_027257055.1. Classification (NCBI taxonomy): domain Eukaryota; kingdom Metazoa; phylum Chordata; class Mammalia; order Primates; family Tarsiidae; genus Cephalopachus; species Cephalopachus bancanus. The sequence goes on along the minus strand of JAPVLO010000024.1, from coordinate 4,264,430 downwards.
TGATAGGATGTTTGTGGCCCCACGTATTAGACCAGACTTCTTCCTAGTGTGAATATGGAAAACTCAGGCAAGCTCTAGATATGTAGAGTTTCTGTGCTGATCTTCCTGAAAGTGACTACACCCACTAAGAAGCCCTGGTGCAGTGGATCATGCCTGCAATCTCAGTGCTTTGGGAGGCTCGCTTGAAGTCAGGAGTTTGAGACCATCCTGGGCAGCATAGTGAGGCTGTCTCTACAAAAATAAAAATAAAAATAATTATCTGGGCATGGTGGCATATGCCTGTAGCCCTAGCTGCTTGACAGAATGAGGCAGGAGGATCTCGGGAGCCCAGGAGTTCGAGGTTCTAGTGAGTTATGATTTACTCTACCACACTACTTGGGTGCCAGAGAGATACCCTGCCTCTAAAAAAAATTAAAATTAAAAAATAAGCCCACTCAGAGCTTCAAGAGTTTGAGAACTGACAGAAGCACATACAAATATTCAGTTCTGACCTGAAAAGGCAGCAAGCAGTGGAGATACCTATAGTTCAAAGGATTCATGTTATGATATCACAGTCAAGAGAGGGTAGGGAACAGCTTCCACTGCAGTTAGCAAAGTGCCTGGTACTTGGTAAAAGCATAATAAACTTTTGCCAAGCAACTGAATGAGTAAATGAATGAATAAACAAAAGATAAGAAGTTGCTTTTTAGATAGCTGGCAGGATGGTCTCCATATGCCAGAGCAAAAATTTGGTCACTTGTTTTCACTTCTCCTTTAAACCCAGCAGGGAAAAGACTTAGATAGCGGTCAAACCCCAAGGGACATAATTAGAAACATTTTTTTCTGTACAAATTCCTGTTGCATTTGGAGTTAAACCTGAGACCCTCCGATTTACAACCCCCACACACGTTAATACGCTTTCTGTAACTCACCCAGGGTAGCAATGAGTACAGCAGTAGCTTTCAAAATGACTTTCTTTGTAAGGGCTCTTCAATTGAATAAAAATATTCCAGATAGATGCCCTGAGCTGCTTTTCAACCCTCGTCTCTGCTCAGCCAGAATGGTGTTGGTTTTATCTTTTTTTTTTTTTTTTTTTTTTACTTATGGGAGTTCCATCCAAAATGACATCTCCACCATTTAAAATGTTTGAAAACCATCGATGCAGGACAGAGCTGCTCTGGCAGAGCCAGCTTTACTTCTTGTCACATACTTTCTGGAGACATTAGGAAGGACATGGGGTCTCACCACACAGTGGAAGGCATTTGAGCTGACTTAATTAGAATCTCAGACAAGACTCCTCAGCAGACGTTTGGGATTTCATATGTGTGTGTGCATGCAGGCAAACACACATGTGCACACACCTGAGAAGGTGCTTGATAGTTTATTTTTCTATAAACGAATGCAGTTTATGTCCTAAACCCACATTTCCTTCAAAAAGCAGAACACTGGATCAAGTGTTTCCAAATAAACCCAGCCATATTATCTCTTTGCTATTTTACTTTTAAACTCAGGCAATTTTAAGGTTCTGCCCTTCTCTGTTTTCTACCCCTGAGTAACATTTCAATTAGAAAGGCAGTCGTGTGTGTGGGGGGTGGATGCGTGTTTGCCAGTGCATGTGGTCAGTAGGCATTTCTGCTAGCATCAGCTGCTATTTAAATAGTCTGGCCTGCCCTCTGGAAATTGGCCCTTACACCACTACTTCTGCTACCGCCTGAGGTCTTAACTTGGGTTCAAGCTTCCTCAAGCCCACTGGAGCTCTCTCAGGCATGTCCAAGCCCCCTCGGTGTTGCATGCTTTTAGCTGTCACCATATACTTAGAAGTCTGAGAGCAACTCAGAGGGAGTGTCTTGTGCCTTCTTTTGCCTGGGCTCATTTTGTGTTTGTTTCTCTTGCTGCTGTGCTGAGGAGCACGTATGCAAGACGGCTGCCACACTGAATTCACACATGGCAGCCGGGCATGCGTCCTCTCTTCCTCGGTCTGTAATTTAGCCGACATGCACCAGGATGATCATTTGGATTAATTAGGCATCTTCTCACTGGCCAGTGCTTGTGATTTTCTGGTTATTGAATACTTAGAATCTTGCCTGCCCCCCCAAATTCTCCCAATGCCAGGAAGCTTAGTCACCCCATTCCCTCCCCTAAACAATGGTCTGATGGGGAAGAAACTGAAGTCGCTTGCTCACATTCCATGGTAGCTTTTTCTTCAAGGTAACTCTTTCCCTTTAGCCAGGCAACCTTTATCTAGTCTCTAGGATATGGCAGTCTGACTCCTCATCTATTCTCTAGCCATTCCATTGTTTATGGTGCAAACTTTAACATCTGACTTCCTGTGGGGCTTGGCCTCTTGAAGCTCAAAAGAAACTGGATCTTGAATATCAATAACTTTGGCTTTATAGATTATTATCTCTGCAGTGATGTTTACATTTTATTTTTAAGCATTCAAAGGCTGAGCACTGACAGACCATTTTCTTTCTGTGTTCTTGACACAAAATCCTGCATCCTTTCTGCAGTGACAACTGCTGCTGAATGAATTGGAGAAGAGCTTGGGGAACCCTGATTAATATCTCAAGATTTCATCCTGCCACCAACATATGGGTGGTGGGCCAGTCCAGTTCCTTCCTTCTGCAAACACAGAAGGAAGTTCAGAAATTACAGAGATGCAATTGGCTGTGGTTCCCTTCAAAGTCATGTTAATGGTAGAGCAATTTACAATGTAGTACAAGGTTATGGACAAACAATTCTTGTAACAACCAGAATATGGATTTCTTTTTTTTTTTTTGAGTTGGAGTTTCACTCTGTTGCCCAGGTTGGAGTGCAGTGGCACACTCAAGGCCACCCCAGTGTCGACCTGCTGGGCTCCTGCGATCCTTCCGCCTCAGTCTTCCAAGTAACTGGAATTATAAGTGCATGCAACCACGCCCAGTTAATTTTTTTATTTTACTGTAGAGACAAGGTCTCGAACCCACTAGGACTCCCAAAGTGCTGGGATTACAGGCTGAGCCACTGGGAATATGGGTTTCTTATGTAAATCCAATGAGTGATTTTGTCAGGAAGGTAATCTTTGGAGTTCTCTGAATTTTTTTCAGCACTTAAAATATATTTTGTAATGCCAAGTAGAACACTTCATTCCTTTACCCTCTGCCCCACCCAGATTGACACATAGCTAGAGGATAGCTAGACACACATTCCTTGGCATTTCAAAAGAGAATTTGATATGAATTACAGAAATAGGTTCCTTTTTTACCTTACAGAAATTGAACCATATACTTCAAATTTTGCTAATTAACTGTGTAATACAGGCTGTGGCAGATCAGCTTATAGAAAGCCACTAAATGTACATCAATAAAAAAATTCCTACAATTCAGTGCACAATAAAGTTAATCACATAAGTGTATCACAATAAGAATCTCTGGACACAGAATCCAAACAAAGACCTGGACATGGGGTATCAAAAAAGGCAGAAAAGAGTATGCTAGGGATCTGCAAAAACTGCAGAAGCCTGAGGAAAATTACACAAAAAGACTGGACTGGGAACTTCAGGATTCCAGAGTAAGAGGTAGTATGTTCCCAAGACAGAGAGAAGAGTGGAACTTTGAGAGAAGAGATGTGGTTTAAAAGAGGGATAGACTATAAGAAGAAAGGAGAGGTAAGATTAGAAAAAGATCCATTCAGAGTAATACCTCCTGGAGAACTAGAGAATATTCCAGAAGGACCCATTAAGTGTGTGGGCAATGAGGCTAGGTCTCTTTACCAAGTCAAGAAGATAAGGAAGCTACACAAAACCCTTATTTTTTAGTCCTCACTTTGTATGTTTTGAATTTACCACCAGAAGTCTGTATATGCTCAGTCTGGGTACCAGTGGCCAAGATGGTACATTAAAAAGAAGAGTTTTCGTCCTCCATGGACATTGGTAAATGATTTTATCATGGACGTTGGGCCTCTAAAAGACAGATCATTGGAAAAGCGAAACTGGTAGCAGTGCCTGGTACCCTAATATACATTCCAAGGATGGCTAGAGACACGTTCCTTGGGATTTCAGAAGAGAATTTCATATAAGTTACAAAAATATGTTTATTTTTATTTTACAGAGATTGAACCATATACTTCAAACTTTGCTTATTAACTATACAAAATATGCTGTGGCAGACCAGTTTATAAAAAAAAATAAATGCACATAAATGAAAAATGCTCACAATTCAGATGTATAATAAAGTAAATCACACAAGTACGTTACAATAAGAATGTCTTGACCCCGAACCTAGACAAAGTCCTGGATGCCAGGATTACTAGCTTTCAAAATTATTACCTTACATGATAAATTAAGTTATTTCTGGACAATTCAACAGCCTGCAAAGCAGGAAAGAAAACAAGCCTGACTACTCTTTGCCCTGGGCGCTTAGACCTATCAGATTTCTCATCTGCTCAAGCCACCGGCCACTATCTCATCCCTTGGAAGAGCAGGAACACCAGAGGCCATGCTTGGTCAAACACATCCTTCTCAATATTGTTCTCATACCCTTTGATGCTTGATATAGCTTGTGAATAGAACTCATTGGTGCCTGTAAGTTCTATTACTGTCATTTAGAATCCAGTGACAGTCTGGGCTAAAGACACTGTGACTTTGGTCAGATTGATTTCTCAAAGCCTCAGTTTCCCCACTTGTAAAATGGATAATAAGAGTATCTTTTTAATAGGATTTTTTGTGAGATTAAGTAAAACAATTCATTTAAGGTACTTAGCAGAAGAGTAAGGACAGAAAAAAACTGCCTAGTTTGCTAATATCATTAATGCTATTAACCTGTCACTTTCCACTTGATATATCAATACATTTCCATGTCAGTAACTATTCACTGGCATAATTCATAATGGCTGCATAATCTTCCATTATATAGATGCCTTATAGTTTATGTAAATAATCAAAATAGGGAGACATTTCGACTGTGTCTATTTTTTTTTTTTTTGCTATTATATTTCCAGGTAAAGTTGGTTGATTACACATATGTGTCTACTTTCACCCCTCCAAGCCCCTCAAAAACTACAGTGAAGGGATTTTTAAAGAATATAAACTCATGGAATGGGGAGAACAGGAGTGGAAACAATAGAAACAAAATTATGGAAGCAGAAAAGCAAATATTTTAGAAGGTGCAAGAAAACTGAATGTAAAAATAACAGCAGGGAAAGCCCAGAACTAACCCTTTCCATGTCTCAGAATTCCCCCAATGCTTAGGAATTGGCAGGCACTAAATAGCTCTAGAAGTTGGGCTGAAAAGAGATGCTAAGATTAAAAAAAAATCACTTGAAAGTCTGTTTCAGAAGTAATCTGACTCCTCCTCACTCTCCGGTGCCAGGAAACCATCCCTTTGCCACCCTAGCAATAGACTAAAGGTCTTCCCCAGGGACACCAGATACAGTTAAACGTGGAACTCAGTAAGGCACAATGGATGCCAAGTTCTTCTGAATTCTTGTCATTTCTCTCTGGCTGGCAGCCCCTTCCCTGAAGATTGGAGTTTGGGGAGTCTCCTCTCTAGAATCTCACTAACTCAAGAGGAAAGACTCTGGTATTGGGGTTTTCTCAGATTATCTACCCAGCCATGCCATCTTGCAGTAAAACTCACAGCTGTCTGTCACCATTTAAATGGTCGTAGCCTTTCTTTCCTCACTTTTAAATATGGTCTAATGATCATGGGTCACTAGAGATCTGAGGAATACCCTTACCATGAGAGAGGGAACAAAAACCAAACAAGAAAACAGCTTGGTGGTCTACCAGGGAGGAGGAAAACTTCAAAAAGCAAAAAATAAAAACAAAGCAAACAAAAAACTCTAGCCTTAACATTCTCAAAGACATGAGAAGATTTTGCAACCTGTTCCTGTTCTTGCAACCCAAGAAAATCTTGGGAGAACAGGAACAAATAAAACGTAACATTCATAAAGCAAACAAAAAAGATCTTTTTGGAAGTTAACAATATGGTGGTGAAGATGAAAAAGTCAGTAGAAAGGCTGAATATAAGTTGAGAAAAATTTGTCAAAAATTATAGCTGTAATGAGAGAAAGGATAATTTGTATCTCTTATAAATAATGATGTTATTTTTAAAAGAAAGAGTGTATTTTAAATGATAGAAACCAGCAGATTTTACAGCTTGAGATAAAATTAAAGAATTCAAGTCATAAAAGTCTTTATACATTAAAACATGGAAAGCAGTAAAAGTTTCTTCTCAGTGCCAAAACATCAAAACAGACAGCAAGTACTAAAACATTATAGTGATCTTTCTAAATTAAATAAGTCTTATGCCTAGTACCAACAAAGTGAAAATGCTGTTATACAAGGCTTATTGGCAAGTTATGATCTCAAGACATCTATTTTCGATGAGAACTAAATGATGGAAGTTAGAAATGCAGACAGTGTGAAGATGCTCTCTTTATGTGAGTCAATCCAAACTCTATAAGGGACATGGTAGGGTGGACTCTCAACACTTATGGCTGCTTTTATGACAACTCTGATTTAACCAAGAGATATTGTTGCCTTTACCTTCACTTCTTATTTTGTTAAGATTCATTTGGCATGTCCTTGACATTCTACGTTATTAGATGCTGAGAATATGTTGACAAGATCAAGTATACCCTAGCAAGATGAAATGGAGAATTGAGATGATTAAGAAGAAATCCAAGACTAATATTTCACTTTCCCTAAAATATGCTGGTAGTTGAGAGTAAAGTATTCTTTAAATTCTCTGCTTCGCCATAAAAAAGAACAAAATCATGAATTTCACAGCAACCTGGATGAGACTAGAGTCTATAATACTGAGTGATCTTTCACAGCAACAAAGATCTGAGTATCACGTGTTCTCACTCATAAGTGGACCTTGAACATCTATCGTAATACTATAAGAAAAGGATTGACAGTGGTGGGAATCTATGGGGGAGAGAAAGGGAGGGCAAGGGTGGTGGGATTAATGGTAGTCAATATCTGTGTGGGGACGGGGGGACACCCCTTATCAACAAGGGTGCCTGAATGATGCATATTTGTATACCCAACCCTTAATTGTACCCCACAATTTTAAAATAAAAGATACGTTTAAAAAAATTCCTGATACAAAAAATAAAAATAAAAAAATAAATTCTCTGCTTCATTTTGCTTCTAGGTGTAATCTCTGTGGATACCTCATAGAAGGACATAGAGAGCAGACAACTGCTATATAAATTTGATTCATGTATATCCATGACATCCTATGATGCCCAGTAGAATCATCTAGTGAGATCCTTGCCACACCAATTAAATCACAATATCTGGGCTTAACACCAGGGCATTGGGATTATTTAAAAGCTACCAAATAATTCTAATGTGCCACAAGAATTGATAATCACTGATAAAGATATGTAATGGAATATATAATTTAGATTAAAAAGTACTTTAAAGCCTGTGGTTTGGATTTGCTATTTATATATTTTTAAGACTGGTAATTGCAAAATAACTACTTTCTTTGAAGCTATGTAGATTTAGTATCCAAATTAACGACCACACTTGGCTAGTTGAAGTAGTTTCATATTTGTCACTTGGCACTCTTGACTAGGTTCCCAGCATTTAGGTGCAGTAATTTGGGGAGTAGGGACTGATAACATTGTTCTTGAATGGCTTGAAGCAAAAGATCAATATAAGTAAGATTTCTATTGGATTATAAGAATAATGACCCTATATCTAGTTATGCATCTTCATAGGAAAGATTTTAAAACTTATTATCGGGGCATTAAATTGGAATCCAGCATTAATTAGCACCAGCAACAAGCAACAAGCTTGGGCTAACTTACTTTTTATGAGCAGGCCAGTGCTCTACAGCAATGTGTGAGCAAATGAGCACTTCAACCTAATGAATATCTTCCTAATTGGCTCCAGGGAAGCTATATATATATATTTTTTTTTTCTTTGAGTAATTACTCTGTTTTTTCCCCCAGGTTCTGCGGCATTTTCTCTAAAGAGATAATTATAGAGCTACTCTAGTAGTGGAAAATAACTTCAGGTAATCTATTTGAAGCGAAAAAAAAGGGAAAGAAATGGAAATAAGATGGAGGGAAAGATGAAGGGGTTGAGGAAGATGATGATGATGACGATGAATGAGGAGGAGGAGGAAGAGGGGAACCAGGAAGAAGAGGAGAAGGAGGAGGAGGAAGAAGAGAAGCAGCGGCTGCCATGGTGGCAGGGTAGAGTCCAACACTAGTTAAGGACTTTTTGCAATGTTTCTTATGACCTCTGAGGGTTTTTGTTGATTCCTGGACCTCACACCATCTCAGATCAGAACGGGGGGTGGGGAGGAATGGTTAGGAATCTACACTTGAAACAAGCACCCCTAAAAGGGATTAACAGTAGTGAGGTCACTGCCAGGGGAAGGAGAGAGGGGAGACACAACACTAATATGGGTACCTGATCACAAACGAGGATCATTATAGGTGTATAATGATAACTGGCATTTATAATGTACTTTATAATTTTCACAAGGATTTTCATCTACTGACTTCTCATTACACCATTATTACCATTCTTATTTCACAAACGAGGACCAATGGGAGGCTCAAATTTCACCTGTAAGATGATCATTTATGTACCTAATCCTGAATTGCAACCCACATCTTTAAAATTAAAAATAAAAAAAAACAGGCATTCCAGGTAAGTATTATTCATAATAAACCACTGGAAAATTACTGCCCTACAATACATTGGGCACGAATGCCAGGGGTGCTGTTCATCTTAACTCATTTATTTTTCAAGTTTCCAATCTTAATGAAGCAACAAAAGCTAATAATATGTTAGGATAACATAAACCTAAGGAAGCAATGTTTCTGGGTTTAATCTGAAATCATGGACGATTCACTTCGATGCAAAACTAAGAAAATGGCAAGAGAAGACAGACCCATAAACATGATAGCTAGCATTTATTGAGTCCTTACCATGTGCCAAGCCCTGTTCTAAGTGATTTACATGAGTTAGTTACACTCAATTCTCATAAATGGCAGGCAGTATTGTTTTCCCTGGTTCACAGATGAGGAAGCTGAAGCTTCAGGGGCTGTCCTAGGTAACAATGCCAGTACTGGGCAGAGAGGACTTACATACTCAACTGCTCAAAATACTAAACACCAAACTATTTCACCAATGTGAAAGGTAGGAGCACTACAGACCTCAGTCTAGTGTTAGCTTTGCCAGATTAACTATGCAATCTCTGGTGGCTTCACCTGCCTGTGACTTAGTTTACTCGTCTGTGAATAGGAATGGTAATAATGGTATAGTGAGAAGTCAATAGATGAAAATCCTTGTGAAAATTATAAAGTACATTATAAACGCCAGTTATTAATATACACCTATATAATCATTATGCACGTGTAGGCTGGAGCCAAACCTTCCCACCTAAAGTTAGGAAATGGAAATTAAGTAATTGTGTCATTACTCAGACATAGGCAGAAGCACAGGAAGGTCATTTCTGATATCAGGAGGGCCAGATGGAGGAGTAAGCACATTTAAAAAAAGAGAGAGAGAGAGAGAGAGAGATTTCTCCCTTGACTATTTCTCTATGGGCCTCCTAGCCTGACCACTACTGATGTTAAGTGTCAAACATATTCCTGCTTTCACATTTTATACATATCCAATATACTTAGCAATATTGAGTCAACATAGGACCTTTATTTTAAGATGCTATGTGTTTAGAGAGAACAATCTTCGAGGTCTTCTCAGTCCCTTACTCTATCACTACTTAACCTTCACCATGAAATCATAGGCCAAGTGCTCTGAGAGGAGAGATCTTGTCCACAAGTCAGATGTGTGAAGTCAGCTGTGTGAGTTGTGGGTGAATTACTTCACTACCCTGCATTTCAGTGAACTGGAGTTAATAAAACCTAACCTTCTTCTCTCAACAGGCTTATGGGAAAAATCAATTGAGAATGTACAGGACTATGAGGGAAAAAGACAAAAAAAAGAGGAAGGAGAACACACTGGAAATAACTAAGTAGGAAAAAATAGTGAGAGATGTGAGACTTGAATGCCAGAGCTAGGCAGTTTGAGGTTTTGAAATCATCTTTCTGTCCAAGCTCCCCCCCACCCCCGCCGCTACTCCAGGAGCTGAAAACACTGGGATAACAAACTGTGATGTACCAGAGTAATATTTTCTCAATACAAATAACAATCACTTACTTGCACCAAACAGTGTTGTAAGAATGAATGTTATGAGTGAAGAAGCTAAAACAAAGGTGTGTTGAATACATGCCTGGATGCTCCTAGCTAGTGAGTGGCCGAGGGTGACAGTGGCCACCCTCGGCCACCGCAGCCTGGACCTGCTGTGTTCCAGCGATCCTTCCACCTCAGCCTTCCAAGTAGCTGGAACTACAGGCGCGCACTACCATGCCCGGCCCATTTTTTGATTTATTGTAGAGATGAGGTCTCACCTGCCCAGGCGGGTCTCGAACCCACGGGCTCAGGCAATCTACTCACCTCAGTCGCCCAAAGGCGCGGGATTACAGGCTGAGCCACCGAGCCCTGCTCTCACACCCACTTCTCTCCCAGCTTTCTCAATTACAAATCCCTACATTTCCCCCATATCTAGCTGTGCCCCTACCTTAGATTCTTAGGTAATTAAGACAGTAGAGTCAGAAGAACTTGAGTAGCTTTAAACTGATCCTCTTACCTTGCTGCTATTTCTCCCACCTCCCACCCACAAGTCCATCTCTTTCCCAAGTTCATGGGCTTGGAATGAACTTTTGACACCTGTTAACTTCTCCCTGGTGACAGCTCATACTTGGACAATACACTTGAGATGGAGTACCCACTAGTCTTGTTGGTCTTTGCCTCTCTCTCTTGTTGTAAGTAAATAGCCACCCTAGTGGCATGGCCTGGTCTAAACAATAAAGGAAGAGTCTCCAGGAGAATCTTGGAAAACAGCTGCAGACACAAATGCTCCCAGGAGACAAGTAGGCACCATAATTGAATGAAGTAAGTTAGGGATCAGGGAACATTTTCTTCAGACACTTAATTCTCTCTGCTATTTTCCCCTACTTTTGATTCCCAAACTCTACTATAAGAAAAAAATGTAGTAAACATAATTGCTTAAATGAGCACTTTGTCTCAGTGTCTGAGAATAGTGAAAATAGCTGTTCCAGACCAACATTTTCCAGTTTTGAAAGAGAAGCCAGGAAACCAGATTTTTATTAGCCATCACCGAGTTTAAGTATCAGAAATGAACTTAGAATTTTAAAAGTAATGTACCACAGGCTGATTCTACTTTAGCACCTCCGTTTTCTCTTTCCATTTGGTGGTGATCAAAGGTTCTTGGGAGGGCAGAGTAGTAAGAAGCAGCCGAAAGCAGAGCTGTCTGTGCTGAGGTGAGCAGCAGATTGTTTCCCCCAGAACCAGCTGTAGGACTGGACATCTCGGGCTTACTTTCCAGTAGGTGCCACTGAGGGATAAACAAGAGTGAACTTACCCTAATTTCACCTTTGCATTTCACCTCCCTCTAGTGAATGCTGGAATTAATCTGCCATTGTTTCAAAAATATAATCCTTGAAGGGTTGCATTGAAGCAGTTGAAAATAAACAGGGAAAAGCAGGCCTTCAATAATTGTCTCTAACTGTAGTTAAAAGAGTGGACCAACCTTAATCCCAGAAATGGCAAGCAAGAAATACAACCAGGAAGACTGAAAAGCAATCTTTTGACATGCAGAATAATAAGTAGTGCCATAAATATAAATGTCCATGAATGTAAAATTATTTTCATTTTCGCCAAGAAATAAAAATTTGGACAATATTGCTACACTGTACTTCTCCTCATTATGATTTTTAAAATAATTTTTGCATTGAAATATTCTTTTTCAAATAGTAATTTTAGGGTAGAGAAACCTGGCTGACTGAACACCATCATAACCAAGTGACCAGAGATAACATCATTAGTAATCAGACATGTGAACATCATGTACCTCTGACATAAGCCAATGAAAATGGCAAAACAGCCCCTCTTGCTAGAAATGTACAATCCCAACATAATCATTAGAAAACACCAAACAAACCAAAACCGATGGACATTGTATAAAATAACTGAGTAGTACTCTTAAAAAGTCCCAAGATCATGAAAGACAAACATAGACTGAGAAAATATCCAAGATTAGAAAAAACATCACAACCCAATGCAATAGGGTGCCTCAATTAAATACAGGACCATAAAAAATAGATACTAGTTAAACAGTTGGAAAATATTAAGAAGGTCTATAGCTTAGCTAACAGTGTTGTATCAATATGAATGTCTTGGTTTAGCTAATTGCATGTACTTACCTAGCATGGAAACCTCTGGGAAAGCAGAATGAAGCATATACAAGAGCTTTGTGTACTATTTTTGCAATTTTTCTGTGAATCTAATATCATTTTAAAATTAAAAGTAGGAAAAATTATCCTTTTTCATAAGTCTACCCCGTGTGCTTTAAATATTTAAAAATGATTCAAACCTATTACATATTTATATTATTTTATATAAATTGACTAACTGAACATTGATATGCACTTTTAAACATTGGATAATGCTTAAATGAGGGAACTTAAGGAAGAATAATATTCGGAAAAGGAAACTGAGTTATCAGTGCCTGCTCTGGACCTGCTGTATCCCTGCTAAAGGGCATGTTGGTGTTGTTTATGTCTCTTTTTTTTTCTTTTGAGTTGGAGTCTCACTCTGTTGCCCAGGCTGGAGTGCAGTAGCATGCTCATGGCCACCCCAGCATTGACCTGCTTGGCTCAGATGATCCTTCTGCTTCAGCCTTCCAAGTCGCCAGAACTACAGGCTCGCGCTACCACACCCAGCCAATTTTTGATTTATTGTAGAGATGAGGTCTTGTCAAGTTGCCCAGACCGTTCTCAAACCTGTGGGTTTAGGCAATCCCCTCACCTCTGCCTCGCAAAGTGCTGGGATTACAGGCTTGAGCCACCACACCCAGCCTTTGTTTATGTTTCTAAACACTTTTTCTTCCTTTCTCATGAGGACGGACATCCACCCCACCCTTCCTTTTGGGGAATTGTTCTTTCCTTAGTGAAAACACTGATGAAATGATGTGGCTACAAGTTATAGTAAAGCTAATACTCCTCTCCTTCCACTTTCAAACACAAAGTTGTCCATATGGCCTATGTCTGACCAACCACAATATAAAATGCCCTGGCTACAATGATTAGTCCAAGGTGAACATATTGCCCAAGTCTAGCACTCAGAATTCTCTGGGACTTAAATCTTGAGCATGAAAAGACGGTCTTCTTTTTCTCCTTGTATCATGAACTGGAAAGCTGTGATCCCAAAATTACCAATAGTTATGTACTTCACCTTGTTAAAGATTCTGAAAAATGAAGTTTGAACAAGTGTAGAAACACAGATGTAGTGGGGAAGAGAAGGAGAGAGAGAAGCGGAGAGACAGTGCAAGAGAGAGAGAAAGAGAAACTCACAAATGCTATTTAAATCTGTGGTCCAGTCTCCTTGGCCAGCTTTCTCTTTTCTTAAAATTTTATTATGAGTCAATACTTTCCTATTTTCTTGCTTCAAATAGTTTTAGTTAGGGTATAGCTCCCTGCCATTTGATTCTTGTTTTCATACATGAAAATGTTATATATCAAGGCTGGGCATGGTAGCTCACCCCTATAATCCCAGCACTTTGGGAGACTGAGGTGAGAGAATTGCCTGAGCCCATGAGTTCAAGATCAGCCCAGGCAACTTGGTGAGACTCCATCTCTACAATAAATCAAAAAATTAGCAGGGCATGGTGACTCATGCCTGTAGTTCCAGCTACTTGGAAGGCTGAGGTGGAAAGATCACCTGAACTCAGAAGGTCGAGGCTGCAGTGGCTGTGAGCAGTATGCCACTGCACTCTAGCCTAGGTGACAGAGTGAGACTCCAACACAAAAAAAAAAAGAAAGAAAAGAAAAGAAAAAAGAAAATGCTATATATCAGATAATACTATTTATAGTACAACTACTTGAGGAACCCGATTCAACAGAAGGGTAAGTTTCAATGTAAGAATACATTTATTCTAGAAGGAAAACACAAGAACTAGTGTCAGATATCACTGAGGAATATAAGCATGCAGAATAATGATCAATGCTAAAGGACTGGAGATGGACAGTGGTCCTCAGTTCCAAGAATGAAAAGAAGGCAAGTTCCGTGAACGATATCAGTGGTCTGCCATTATTTGATCACTAGCATCAAGCATGATATAGATTAATTAAGTCATGCTAATGTTAGCCAGAGTCGGTTCTATAGCCATTATAGACCTTAACTTCTGCATATCACCTGACAAAATCTTTCTGCTATCCATCTGAACAGTCACTGGAAAGGCCAATTAGTAAGTGTTTCTAAAAAGAGGACTGATTATTAGATCAACTTCAACTTGTAGGAGAGTTCCTGGTGACTCTATCTTCTGTCCTGTCTTTTGAAATCTTTTTATTAAGAGCCTGAGTGAAGACACGAATGTAGGGCTGACTATATTTTTACATTTCAAATCCTGAGAGACTGAAATGTAGTAGAAAACAAAATCTTTTTTTATAATCAATATTTTTTATTATGATATTGTGGGGTACAGTTAAGGGTTAGGTATAGAAGTACGTTTCGTTCAGGCACCCTTGTTGATAAGAGGTGTTTCCCCATCCCCAGACAGATATTTACTACCGTTAATCCCCTCTCCCTCCCCGCTCATAGTTTCCCACTACTGTCAGTCATTTTCTTATAGTATTACATTGGATGTTCAAGGTCTACTATATGAGTGAGAACATGTGATACTCGGAGCTTTGTTTCTGTGAGAGGTCACTCAGTATTATAGACTCTAGTTCCATTCAGGCTGCTGCGAAATTCATGATTTTGTTCTTTTTTATGGCTGCGTAGTAATCCATTGTGTATATGTACCACATTAGAAAGCAAAATCTAATCTCACACTTAGTATCCTTCCCCCATACATATAGGTCATAATCAAAAAAATTGTACAAGTTAGGTTGGAAATTAATTTAATAGTAGCACATGTTAATACAAATAGAGATTCTGGTAGTTCAATAGGAAAAAGATAAAAGCGAATTCAATTTTAGGCAATTGTGGCAAAAAGATTGTTTCCAAAAAGATGTGAAATTCCTGCTTTAGTTAGTACAGTTTTCACCAAGGATACTGAATTTCATTCTAGGTACATATTTTTAAAATTCTGTTAGAAAGATCCAATCCAGACAAGAGTAACCGAGATGCAAGTATTTTTAAACATTGGGGATGTTTAACTTAGAGTAATAAAAAGTTAGACAAGAAATAATAATCTGTCTCCAAAGCATGAAGAGCTACCATGTATAAAAAGAGATTGAGACTTATCAGGATGGTACTATAAGGGCAAAATTAGTGTGCTTGACTAGGTAATGAGGAAAGATTTATGTCATTATAAGGAAGGACTTTGTAACCATTTGTGCTCATCCAAATCAAAAAAATGGGTTGCTTTGGGAGACCACGAATTACCTAGCAACTTGATAGAAATGTCACAGAGGAGTGTCATGTATATAAAGGAGTGTTAACTAGATCAGTGCTTCTCAAACTTCAAATGAATATGAACCTCCAGAGATTCATTAAAAAGGTAGATTCTGATTCCACAGATCTGGGTCTAAGGGTATGCATTTCTAATCAGCTTCCAAGTCGTGCCTATAATGTTGGTATGTGGACCACACTTTGGGAAACAAGGAGCTATATAATATTCAAGGCCACTTTTCAATACTGAGCATCTATAATTCTTGAGGGAAAAAATACTTCAGGAGCAGAAAAAGCAGTTATACACCGGGATTTTCATATAAAAATGTTAAGATTCAGCACAGGCTGATAGGGTAGCTCTCAGCGTGAGTCAGTAAAAAAAAAAATTGTTTAAAAGTTTAGAGGAAGTGAAGCATTTCCTGGAAACAGAAGCAGGGATGCTCTAAAACTTATTTAGTAAATGCTTGTTTTAAAAGAACTTATTCGGCCTTTGCCTTATTAGACTCTGTTGTGGCCATGTGCTCTTTGAGGTATGGCCATTGCCATATTTCCTTGCTTTGGCCCTTTCCCTTACCTTGGGGAGGTGAATCTCCTCTCTCTCTCTCTCTCTCTCTCTCTCTCTCTCTCTCTCTCTCTCTCTCTTTCACTATATTTTCCAACCTAACTTCTGTATTTCTTTGCATCTTTCACACAGCACAAGATCCCACACCAGGCACCCACATACCCGGTGGGTGTGACCTAACATTCTGGAGGCCCCTGCAGGTAGTGTGACCTAACAGGAATATTATTCAGCAACAAAAATAAATGAAATATTGATACATGCTACAACATGGAGAACCTTGAAGTTAAAATTAAAAAAAATAAAAAGAATCTGTTCAAAAGAAACAAAAGTTGCTGTTAAATAGTTGTATATGACCACATACAATATTCATTTTCATTAGAAAAGACCAACAATTTTCAACAACTGGAATTAATGGCACTGCTTTAATTTAGATAATTCAGTTCAATTTCATATTAAATTCAAGATTTTGAAAGCTTGTCTGGTCCATTCAGCAAAAATTCTTCATACTTGTTCATTCACCTCTGAGTCTTTCAGTGTACTCCAGTGTGCCATATAAATCTTGTTATTTTTTCCCCAGATACATCAGACAAATGGTAAATCTCTTCATGATTCAAATATTGTTATTTTCTATGTTGGGAGACACTGTTATAGGTAGGCTTGCCTCTATAATATGTTCTACTACAAAAATCTTCTAGCTTAATCACAGACTAATTATACATTTGAGTTAATGTATAGCTACTGTTACCCACAGCAGACAAGTAAGTCTATGCAATAAGTGGAAAATGTTAAGCCTGAGTTATTTCCTCACACATTCTCTGTCTCTTGAAAATCTTGGAGTATTATCCTGCAGGACTAGAAATGTTCTTTTTTCATAGCAGGAATAGTTACACTGTGTTCACTTTGTTATAAATCATTGAGCACATTGTTTAGCGTACCTGAGAGTACATGTTTTATTGCACAGTAACACAAGTTTTAAAGCATTTGCTGTCTAAGTCTAAGGAGACATGGTGATCCACAGATCTCCTTTGAACTTATCCTTACTTCCTGCTCATCCTAGCATTGCTTTTATTCCTCTCTAAGAAACTTAATATCAATATCTGTCTGGGGACCGGGAGACACCCCTTATCAACAAGGGTGCCTGAACGAAGCATATTTGTATACCTTACCCTAAACTGTACCCCACAATATCAAAATAAAAAATATTGATATAGAAAATTTAAAAAAAAGAAAGTTCTCTGCCCCCCCCAAAGAAACTTAATATATGATTAACCATATCAACTGGGCAGTTTTGAGCAGTCATGAATGGCATGGCACTCACTTGACAGTTTATAATAGAAACACAGTCCACTTGAGTTTTTAGATTATCCTGTTTTCTATTTAAATTACTCAGATGAATAAAACGCTATTAAAACCAACTTAAAGGTGATAATTGACTTTTCCAATTCATAATAAAAATATATCACTGATGACTCTGGAGTTTATTACTATGATTCACATAGTAATAGCAAGGACTAACCCTTGCTATGAACAAGCTAAGTTAGATTCTAAGTCTAGTTGCACCCCCATTCTTGGTAAATGTTTATTACTTCTGCAACCCAGAGGAACGCAATTGTGGCAAATAAGGCTCATAGAATAAAAATCATACAGTTTCAGGATAAATTTCTGATATATGTATTGTGTGCCTGAAGACATCATCTTCTTGCTGTGAGAGTTTAGTTTGCCTTATTAGGGATATAGACAAAATGTTTATTCCAGGCTTGTATGGTGTGCCATTTAAGACAAAGTCCTCATTGATGAGACCCTGACCTTACTGCCAACACTCTGCTAAACTGATTTACTTGAACAATAAAAAGAAAAGGACAAATATCTTCCTCTTCTACCCAAATCTACCACTGTTAAACATTAGGCATGGGTTTTCTCTGCCTTGCTGGTGCACAGTTAGCATCTGTCTACTGTGAGAATGAAACATTCTTGAGAGCTTGAGGCCACAACGCAGGCTGAGGTGTGACAGGAAAGGAAGATAACTCACCCAGTCATTAACACTCATACATGTGAATTTAGAGAACAGACAACAGAGCTATCATCCTGAATTCATTCCATACCATCTCATAGGAGAGTTACATCATTGTAAAACACTTAACCGCATTGCATGGCTTCTGAACATCAGCATGTGTTTTTGTCAAGATGCTTTATGTTTAGGAAAAATACCAATTAATCCACATTTCTGCAAACATGGAAACGAATGAGAAATTAGCACTTCTGAGACTCTTCCTCAACCAAGACTTGCCTCATTTTCTTCTGGTTGTTACTCTTGCTTCCTGTTTCCACGTGTTCCTATGCCTTCTTTCCAATCTCCTCCCCATTTTCTTCGATTTCTCTACAATAGATTGCGCCCTCCGGCGGTTGGGAGCTAAAAAGAAAAAAGAAAAAAAAAATCACGTTAGACGCAGCACAGTCGCTCACTTTCACCTCCCCGCGATTTTTCTTTTGGCCTGAGGCCACCGCGTTCCCCAGAGCGCCACACAAGTAGTCAGGATCAAGAACCTAACCACACTCCCTTCTGCCCCCTGCGGCCAGTTTCGTATTTTGCTATTCAAAAGGGGAAAAGGCACACGTCAAAAGGGAAGCAGTTCGGTGCCGGCCAGCCATAGAAGGGCAGAGG
This sequence comes from Cephalopachus bancanus, assembly GCA_027257055.1. Lineage (NCBI taxonomy): Eukaryota > Metazoa > Chordata > Mammalia > Primates > Tarsiidae > Cephalopachus > Cephalopachus bancanus. The sequence goes on along the minus strand of JAPVLO010000024.1, from coordinate 4,245,740 downwards.
TTCTCGGCGCTCAGAAGGGAGGGCAGCTCTGGTCGCAGGCGTGCGTGTGTCGCTGTCCAGACCTCGGTGCTGAAACTAGACACTGGGGTATGTCCCCACCCCTTCAATCTCTCCGCATTCAAATAGGCTCCGCCATGGCAGACTGAACTCATTTCTCTCGGGTAGGGGTAGGCGTGGAGGATTAACTTAGACGTTTGCTTGTTCTCTTTCCACAGGAAAACAGTTTCCCACAATGAGGTATTGTGCATTTTATAGGAAAGTAAAGACACAGCTCCTGTTCAGCACCAAAGTCAAGAGCTCTATTGACGGGAAAAAGGCAAGTCGGCGCTAATGAAGCCTGCTCTTTCCCTCCCTGGGTCAACACAACAGTATTTGCGCCCCTAAACTCCCTTTTTGGTCATTTTAAAAAAATATGGTTTTAAACCATATGATTAATTATTTTTCTGATAAACATTGTAAAAGGTAATGGTGGTGCCAACTTTGCAATTTATCTGAAGTAGAATTGTAGATATTGTTCTCCTGAGGTTGAGGAACAGAGGGGAGGAAGAAGAAAACTTGTAAACTAAATTGGTTTGAATGGTTAAACATTCATTTTTAAAAGTATTGCTTTACCATTTGGAGATGTGCTTATTTTCTTAGGCGAATAGAGAGGGATTGGGACAGTAGTTCCCCTTCTCCTCTTTGCCCTCTCAGCCTCTGTCCGATTTGAAAGACCCAAGAGCCCTGTTCTTCATAGCAGATACTGATACTCAAAGAGCCACTATAAGAATCCTGTCCCTCTCTCCTCACACGAGATAATAAAGTAACTATAAATAAAATGGATAGAAAGGGGTGACAGCGTGCTGCACCCCCAGCCTTTGGTGCTTGGTAGTTCCATTCCAACGGAGCACCTCTCATCGAGAAGTGAAGATGTTTCTCACAGCTACAGAATTTATGGGCAGACAAGGAGCAGACTTCACTGATCCTAGCAAACGGCTCCTTCCTTTTCTTAATCCCTCGCTGCTTATTTTAGCCGCTTCTCCACCCCGCCGGGAATACCATTCAGATCTTAGTCCAGGTAGATCTGACGTCAAGAGATGGCTTTCGTCGATTTGACGTGTAAACACTCATTTCCATTCTGGCTGGGAAGGGCTGGGGCTCTACTCAGCCTGGAGAGCGAAGCGCTTCACTGAGTGCCCGCCACCGCCCAGCCTTTCCTCGCGCGCCTCCTAGCTCTTTGCTGAGCACCCGGGAGCCAGGAGGGGTCAGGAGCCCGAGGGTGGCAGGGGCGAGTCAGTCTGGCTTGCCTCCTACCTGGCTTCCCTTCCGTCTCCCCTTCCCACCTGGGTGCGAGCGAGCGTGTGAACCATGGAACGAAGAGCCTGGACTCTGCAGGGCACTGCCTTCGCCCTTTTTTGCGCGTGGTGTGCACTGAACAGTGTGAAAGCTAAGAGGCAGTTTGTCAATGAATGGGCGGCGGAGATCCCCGGGGGCCCAGAGGCAGCCTCGGCCATCGCCGAGGAGCTGGGCTATGACCTTTTGGGTCAGGTAAGAGTTTCCACTTACAAGAAACTTTCTGGGGTCCAGGGAAGCTGGCGGGACTAGAGCGCGGTCTCTCCAGCGGGAGCAGATTGCACTCTCCTGTGCCCAAGGCGGCTAAGAACCAGGAGCTTCTCCAGCTCCCGCCAGCCGCGCGCTTGGAGAGAAAGATTGCATTATTTACTGTTTGGGCAGGGCGCAGCATGGCAGAAGGAAGCTACTGCAGCTGGGTAGAGCTTGTTCTTCTTACTGTTGTTGGCCGCTCTAGGACTGAAATCCGTTTCCACGCGGCTTGGTAGAAAAACCCCTCCACGCCTGTTCAGGGAACTTGAGATGCGCTCAAGCTCTCAGCCTAGCGCCCCCCGGAGAGGCAGAGCATGCCGTCTCCTGGGACTCTGGCGGGCTGCGTCAGGAGCCGGCTGTTTCCTTCCTTTCAATATGGCAGCATCAGATCCAAGTCCTGATGCGAGGGGACGAGCAGGCTTGGGGGTGCCCGCCTGGCAACCTTGGGGGGCGCACCCAGGGCGCTAGGAGAGCGCCAGCTGCTGGGACTCGCGACCCAGAGGTTGAGGGGACCGGAGTGGCACGGGAAGCTGCGGGAGACGAGGTTGGGGAGAGACGCTGAACCATCCATCTCTAGCCCTCTCTGGGGAGCTCCGAATTTTCACTGGGAACTTGTAAAGTCCAAGCTTCGTAACTTTACTCGGCCAGCCCCCTGCAGGGTCGAGCTGCCGAACTGACAGCGGGGAAAGGATTTGTGTCTTTCCTGTTCCTCAACCAAGTACGTAATCGTTTCTCCGGGGGTTTCGGCTTACGATGGAAACTATTGCCCAAGTGGTGTCTGGGTTAATAGATAGTTTGAAGGCTGATGGGGGGCGTCGTGAAGGCATAAAGAGAAACACTGCTTAGCTGCACGATTCCGAGGGACACCAGGGGATGAGACTTCCAATCTAGAGCTTTCCTTTTCCTTGGCTCAGAATCAAGCCCTGGCCCTCGGCCTAGGAAGTTGGTCTGCGTCGAAGCGGGGGAGGAGGGAGTTGTAAAACATTTTGGCGCGTTTTCCCCCCGCTTTTTTTTCTGGAGGTGGTGATTGAGTGAGACGCCGCTGAAGTCACGGATGAGTAATCGGCGTGGGCGCTGGCGATTCCACAGATCGAGTCCTCTGGGGAATTCGCCTCTCTTGCTAGAGGCTCCATTCTCTAACTTCATGAGCCAAACTGTCTTTGAAATGCCCGTCAGCAAAGTCAATGCAGACTGGCTTCCTGTTGTCCCAGCAGCAGACCCAACCTTTTGCTTTTTTGTCCAGCCTGTGCTCGGTGCCAGGCTCAGTGACAGGGTTTGAGGGATAAGGGTGGGAAGAGAACCGCTCTCAAGGAATCAGGAATCTAGAGGAGAGTGGCTTAGAAACAAATGATTGCAATTGACTGTAATTTGTGGAATAATAAAAGGTGTGCTTGGAATCAGTATTTGTTGATTGAAGAAATGAAAGCAGAAGGGCATTCAGGAGGTGTGAAAGAAAACTGCCCCGAAGAGGAAGCATTTGCACAGGGTTTAGGAAGAGGAGTCAGAGGTTGCCAGGAGAACTTGAGATTGGAGAAGACACTCCAGGCATTGAAAACAGCTTGTCAGAAAACAGGGAGACATAATGCAGCTTAGTGTAAGTCTGGCAACTGCCCACGATTTGGGGGAATTTTTGAGACCAAGAGAGTCTATGGAAATGTGCTGGCAGGTACTTTGGCATCATGGAAATCTTAAATGGGGGAAGAAAACTGAGGATTTAATCTCGTATTCCTTGGACAGCTACTGAAAGGCTTAAATAGCACCCGTGTGGAAGGAGCTAGGGAGGAGAGCAAAAAATAGATCTCTTTTCTTTTTCCCACCTGTTAACCCCAGACACGCATCTAAATCTGGACCATTCAATGTGAGAACTGCTTTTCAGAATAAACAAACATACATTCAAAAGGTAAAACAAAAATTCTTTTTCTTTGGAGGAAGAGATGACATAGTCACAAAAAGCTTTAAAAATTAATGGAAGCCGGGCTCGGTGGCTCAGCCTGTAATCCCGTGCTTTGGGAGGCTGAGGTGAGTGGATTGCCTGAGCCCGCAGGTTCGAGACCCACCTGGGCAAATTGTCGAGACCTTATCTCTACAGTAAATTAAAAAATTAGCCAGGCGTGGTAGCGCGCGCCTGTAGTTCCTGATACTTGGAAGGCTGAGACAGAAGGGTCGCCGGAGCCCAGCAGATCGAGGCTGCGGTAGCCAGGAGCATGCCACTGCACTCCAGTCTGGGGGACAGAGTGAGATTCCAACTAAAAAAAAAAAAAATTAATGGAGAAAACAATCTATATTTACATGTGATTTTCAATGCTATATTTCCTCTAGCCAAAATGGCACTAATAATAAGAGTTTTGAAACAAACAACAAAAGTTATTGTGTCAGAATAATAATTATTTGTAAGAGACTGATAGTGCTTTCCTGGTTCTGCTTATCTCTCTTTTTGGTAAGCATTACTAAAATTACACTAGTATAGCATTCCTATCCTGAGTTCCTTATGGCCTCATGATAAAGCCAGGACTGAAGTACTGACAAAAAACAGAACCAACTGACAGCAGACACAGAGCTGAGCATTGGTGATCTTTTCCTATGGCTACTGATCTCTCTCCTCAACTCTATCTATCTACAGCTTTTAGCAGGCTCACTCCCTGAGGCTCAGGCTTGGATCAGGGCCTAAGCAAGCATTTCTAGTAAAAAAAGAAAAAAGAAAAATAGTAAACTGTTGCCAATTGTTTGTCTCTTAATTTGAAAAAAATGCAGGGCATCTAGAGGATTTGCTAGCTTCAAATTTAGCACTATTGTGAGTAAAGGAAATCTAGCTCAGAAGAACAAGGAATGTAGTTTTAAATTGACCAAAGGTGATGACAGCCACCCAAGAAGTCTACACACCCTAAGGTAGAACACTTGCCCTAATTGTGGAATGCTCTGTCCTGAAAGCTTTGAATTAGTGAAAAATCAAATGGTCACTAATAGTAGCTAATAAAAATCATCACTATGAATTCAATGGCTGTATTTTATAACAACAATGAATTATTTTAGCTGAATGTGTCATTGACCATAGATAGTACCCCAGATTCTTACCTGTTTTCCACAAATATTTGTTCTCTGAAAGAATGCATTTGATTAAATGAGTTTTTCTGAGAAATGTCTACTTACACAATATTGTCACACAAAAACCAAATCTAGTTCCTCCAAAATGTGTGAAACAAGCATCACCAGCCCTCAAGGTATATTGTAAGCCCAAGTGATAATATTCTGAGAATCATCCCAAGACCTCTATCAGTAACTTCCTTTGTCATTTAACTTCAAGTACAAGGAATGTGCTTAGTAAAAGTTGCCTGTCTCTAAGTCAGTTGGGATTCAAACTAGTTTCCATATATACTTATTTGGGGAAATGAATTTTTATTTTAAATTTTTTTCCTTTTGTAGATTGGATCACTTGAAAATCACTACTTATTCAAACATAAAAACCATCCCCGAAGGTCTCGAAGAAGTGCCATTCATATCACTAAGAGATTGTCTGATGATGATCGTGTAAGTGTGCATTTGTCTTCAAACCAGTACTCTAACTTATCTGCTTTCTTTATGATTTCTAATAAGAACAAAAGCATTCTGCAAATATGACTCTTAAAGCATTCTGCAAATATGATTCTTTTTTATTGTGATTATGATTGTTTATCTGCAATGTTTCTTTCCATAAAGTTATCATTGCACATAATAATAACAAAATTGAATTGGATTGGTTCAGCTAAAGTCAATTTTTATATATACACTTTATAATATGCAATTGTTTATATATACCTAAAGTTAATTATATACATATACTCACAAACTCAATCTAGGAGTATGAAAGTGAATATTGAAAATCAAGAGGCAGCACTACAAAAAATGTTTGACAATACAATCAATCAGCAACCTTTCATTATGTACCTGTTATGTACCAAACACTTTAATACCAGTGTGGGGATGCCAAAGAAATACGTGAACCTTGCTTTCAATAACATTTCAGTGTAACCGAAACACATTCCACCATTTCTATTTGGTTTTGCTATATAAGGAACTAGTGTTTATGAGAGAGCTCTAAATCCATGTCTTCACGAGGCAAATGTTTCCATAAGAGTTATATTGTTTGGTCCAAATCATTTGATCACTTTTCCATCCTGATTTATATTCAGATTCAATGATCAGGCAACAGCAGAAAGTGGTTATAATGATTATAGGTAAACAGGATGGAGACAATTTGAATATATAGCTAATGTATCTGTAGATTTTTGAAGTCTACTTTCAAAGTCAGCAGACTTATCAATAAAAAATGGTGATCACGTTGAGAGTATTGCAATTTGCATATACTATGTTGCCTTTTTTCTGGAATGTGCTGTACTGAAGGAAATTTATCCTGGTTGGCCTGATATTTGATTAAATGATTTTTGTTGCTTATGATACTATAGATAATCGTGGAGAGAGATCCTCTTGGAGAAAGAATTAAAACATCCTTTCAATTTCCCAGGGGAAAAAAGTATAATTGACAGAATTTTGATAGAACAGCCGAAAGTACACAGGATTCATGAAATCTGTGAAATAATTTGCTGTTTTATTTGTTTTCCAATTGATAGAGTGTTTAAAAGATAAAAAGAAGACAAAAAATTATGAAGGTAGGAAATAATTGGGCCTGGGTTACCAGTGTTCAAATGTAATGGAAGCAACTGCATCTGACCAGGGATGCCATATCAGCACCATGGACAGTCACTCTATAGTTCATGTACACTCAACGTTAGCTCCTTTGGTCAAATTGTGACTAGTTGTGGGAGAACAACTCAGAGTCCCTGCACCTTACTCTAAAAGCTTTTTGTCCAGTGAGGTCTTCCCTTACCAGTCCCAAGGCAGATAGATTATTGTACGTGGGCTCTGAAAAGTAGAACACTGACTAGGCTTAGTCCTTGAGAGATTTCCTTTTCTGCCTAAATGCATGCCCAAAATGTATGTCCATTAATGCACAAGGGAGTCAAAATGACTCCCTTTTACATGTTTATTGGAAAAACTTAAGCCAGGCATAATGGCTCATGCCTATAATCCCAGCACTTTGGGAGACTGAGGGAGAAGGATTGCTTGATGCCAGGAGTTTAAGATCTCGGCAACATAGTGAGACCCCATCTCTATTTTAAAAAGAAAAGGAGAAAATTGGACAGAGTAGAGCATACCTCACTGCTATTCTTATTCAAAGTACCTCATGGAAATTAACAGGTGACTCTGTTCTACTCTTTAAATATCTCCTTGATAGTTGATTTTAGGGGGTGTCCCAAGGTATTATGAAAAAGAGCTAAGAATTTATTCCCTAACCCAGGTATAATTTTGCAAAAATATTAGCCCAATAGTAATTTTATTTTAAGAAAAACCTGGTACCATAGAAGCTTGCGGTGGAAGGTTGGAGTTGATGATCTTTAACATTCTCTTCAGATCAAAAGTATTATTTACAATTAAGTACATGATACCTATTATGTACAATAAAAAGACACCACCAATTTTCCTCTACTGCATTTGGCCTGCTCTTCTAGAAATTAATATGAGATTCTGAGCTAATAACATTAATCATAACACTGTTTCCTACAATTGGATATTTATCTGATCAGATGGCAGAGTCTCTTCTTATATTCCATTTCTAAAAATTGCTTTTAATGTTCATTTTATTGCTCTTTTTAAAATGGGGGATAATACTCTTTCAAATCAACCCTGTGAAATGCAGTGATAGTCTATCTTTACAAGTCTGTTAATGAAGTCTCCAACTGTAAGTGACCCTCTACCTCAAAGATTAGTACTTGTTTCTAGCAGTCAGCTTTCAAAGACCAATTCAGATGACAGGCATTATTCCAAGCATTGGGGTATTTTAAGCCAAAACAATTGTGCTTGAAAATACAAGCACTTTAAAAATAAATTATAGTGACTAATTTCTAGCACTCAAATCCTTCCCAATGTTTATAATAGGTTTGCAGTGTATTTTCTAATTGAAATTCAGGACAGTCTTAGTGGATGGTTTTATCCTTTCGTTGCAAATTATTTTCCAGTTCTCATTTTTGGTACTGACTCATGCGTACTCTCACATTAACAATATCCTGACACATACTGAACTGCCATCGTGTATACAACAGAAAAGATGTGTTTGGGGTAGGAAATAGTCATGTTGCCCAGCAAAATAAGAGTATAGCATTATCACAAAATGAATACAATAACAAGGTAACCCCCCACTAGGGCCTCAAGTATAATAGGATTATGCTGTAAATTTGGGACAGGTAATTTTTGAGTTGTCAGATCTCTTTGCATAATGCATGAGGCTGAATTAATGGTAAGTGTACATGGTCAGTAGGACTCATTTATCACCCCGGATCGGTTTCTCATTTTAAATACTCAACTCTTAACAGGGGGCTGAAGCACAGGGGAGTCAGAGTTTCAAATATGCAAAATCACAGCACCATTCTTTTCTTGTATAATATTTGCAATTTCTACCTTTTGCATGTAAAGAAATAGAAATTAATCTAAAGGGCATCATAACAGCAGTCTCAGCAGACTCTTAGTTTGTTGACTCATTCCATTAAAGTGGACAAATTTTCAGCTGTAGAGTCCTGGAACCTCAATATAAAAATTGGTATTATGGTTCATTTGCTGATGAAAGCAGACTGAACTTTTGCTTCCACTGTAACCACAGTGTAAATAATTTGAGAGAATTATCATTTCACTGACTGCTTCTCCTCACCCTAAAGGTGCACTTTCCTGTAACAGAGGAGTAATTCATCTACCCAGTGGGCAATCCCTTTTTCTCACTGAGCTGTCAGTTTGATCTGTAGTCAAATGAAAATATTGCAGCACTGCCTAAGCTCTGATGGGACGGGTACCAGAGACAGAGGGAAGATAATTACACAGAGATGACTATTTAACTTTTGATTTTCTTGCTATAAAAATCCTTGTAGGTGATATGGGCTGAACAACAGTATGAAAAAGAAAGAAGTAAACGTTCAACTCCAAGAGACTCAGCACTAAATCTCTTCAATGATCCCATGTGGAATCAGCAATGGTATTTGGTAAGTACCTAGAGAAGGACTGTAAGGGGCCTGGGTTCTTGATATTGTTACATCTGTACAATGGATCTTTTTTTTTTTACTATGGGGAATTTAGTAGAGGGCTGTGTTATACAGCGATTAGGGTTGATGGGACCTTAAATGATCAGGATTTTCTGTTTTGCTGAGTGAGGGTGTCTGAGACAGAGATCTTTAGCTGCTATGAGAGCAGTTGTCGTATTTTGTCTTCTTGAGCTTATCTGGGGTAAATGTAGAAGCATCACATCTTGCAGGTTAGGGGGTCCAAAAAACAGTACCCATGGCAAAAATCTCATTTGGTTAAAGTTGATTTTGAGAACCTTTTAAATCACTCACAGAATATGGCATATACATCCCCGAATCACAATTCTTACATGATATAGATGAATCTCTGAATGAAGCTAATTCTTATATGGTACAGGCGAGACTCTGAATAAGACTCTTTGAGTGAGGAACATACAGAAAGTGTACTGCAAAGTCTAGACTTGTAAACCATTCCACCTTTAAGGATTGTTACCAAATCCTTGAGTGGAAAAATTGTAAGTGTCGCTGCCGGTACACAAGGTCTGTTTTAACATTAAGCCTCCATTGTCCTAATACATGTTAATAGAATGGTTTGTTGTTGAGAATATTATAAAATATTATTTTTTATGACAACTTAAAGCTAAGGCTTAGACTCTTTTTTTGCCTTTTAGAAAAGAGGACCTGTTTCTCTTGCCAATATCTTAAGTACTTATTCATTGCAGCAGAAAAGACTTATCAGCTAACAGTTTTGTGAATTTACTGTGTGCCAAATACTATTCTAAGTGTTTAACATGAATTAACTCATTCAGTCCTCACAACTACCTTATGCTGTAGATATAGTAATTATGCCCATTTAACAGATAATGAAGCAGAGTCACTGGCCAGTAGAATAATTTGCCAAAATTGTGTGGCTGCTAGTGGTGGGACCATAATTGTTGGCCCCAGAGGCTACACTCTTAACGATCGCACTCTAATTGCTTCTGCAGTGGACACAGAGGCCTTCTTCTCTGGCTTTGGCCCACAATCTGTGTATGGTTCTAGCCTTCTATAATTCAGCTTTACACCAGTAAATTTAGCTTCAGCCTAGTAAATTCTTGCTTCTCCCCTAGACCCCACCATGCTTCTTTGTGGGTAGAAACAGTAAGGGGAATGTCTCATTTATTGACACTTAATCATTTATTTACTTTTTCTAATTTAAATATACATATATATTTAATAGAGATGATGTCTGGCTGTGTTGCCCAGGCTGGTCTTGAATTCCCTGGGCTCAAACAATCCTCCCGCCATGGCCTCCCAAAGTACTGGGATTACAGACATGAGTCACTTACCTGGTCCATCTACTGACACTTTTGATTGTTGTTACTTACACATTTCATATTGACTTCTTCCCCAGGTAACTGGCATTCATCTGTATGCCAGCTATCTCTCTCATATGCTTGGAAATGTGCTTATATCTGTGTTTCCTTGCTGCCCAACTCCTGTATTACAGTCCCACATGCCGTAACTATCAGAAAAATCATTTGAAAAGGAAAACCCCAAATCTCCCACAGACACTCCCCAACTTGCCTCTTACCTGAAAATAGGCAATTAAATTGCAACTCCTGATGAGATCACAGTCTCCTGAGCATTCCAGGTTCTGCTCTTCCTTTAGAAGAAAAGTTCTAAACCCCTCATGAATGACTGTGTGCCAGACAATGTAATGTGAGCTCAATAAGGCAACAGAGAACCAAGATTTGAGGGGAGATGGAAATTTCCATACATGAAAGCATGTTATTATAAACGAAATAAATTTAAGGGTAAATGTCTTCTAAACCATGTAGTTCAAAGAGAAGCCCAGATGATTCATCCTTGCAAGTGAAGTCCCACTGGAACTATCGGGAGAAGAGTGGCACTCTGATGATTCATATGGCCCTACTCTCAACTTTGTTTTCCATTTCGCCTACTTTTCTTCTAAAGAGTAGAAGTTATTATCATTAAAAATCATAGCTTAAAATCGTTCCCCTTAACCCAAGGGAAAAGAAAAAGGGTCTCTAGGTGGGAGCTTAAGTTCCCATTTTTTAGCACACACATCATTATGTTACCAGTGCTTCTTGTTTTTTCTTTACCAGCAAGATACCAGGATGACAGCAGCCCTGCCCAAACTGGATCTTCATGTGATACCTGTTTGGCAAAAAGGCATTACGGGTAAAGGAGTTGTTATCACTGTACTGGATGATGGCTTGGAGTGGAATCACACGGACATTTATGCCAATTATGTGAGTCTGAACCTTCCCATACCTGTGACACACAGTCACACAGTTAGGACTTTCCTTCTCTTCAAGGGGATGTAGCTCTGATGTTAACCCCTGGGATAATGAACCAAGACTTTGTCCCTTTTTGCAACCTTCCATCAGCTCATATAAACTTATTTTGAACCAGTGGACATTGAAATAATTCACTGGGTTCAAAGATTGTACTAAACTATGTGTTGGGAGAGGGTAGGGGAGGTACCTACACCAATTAAGTTATTAAGAGTCATTCAACTGGGCACGGTGGCTCACACCTGTAATCCCAGCACTTTGGAGGCAGAGGCAAGAGGATTGCCTAAGCTCAGGGGTTTGAGACCAGCCTGAGCAACATGGCGAGACCTTGTCTCTACAATAAATCAAAAAATCAGCCAGGCATGGTGGCACATGCTTGTGGTTCCAGCTACTTGGAAAGCTGAGGCGAAAGGACACCTGAGCCCAGCAGGTCGAGGCTGCAGTAACCACGAGTTTGTCATTGCACTCCAGCCTGGACAAGAGAGTAAGACTTCGACTAAAAAAAAAATTAATTATATTAATTAAGGAGTCATTCAGACTCTTAACCACTCAGTGTTTGGGGCATTAAAGGAATCAGATTAAGCTTGATGCCTGAGACCACTTTCAAAGTCTCATTTCTCCCACCTTTTATGGGGTTTGTGTCTGATATCATGAAGTTATGTGGAATGTGATGCCTTCCATGCAAATGCAAGGCAAACACCACACAGTACAAATATGCCAAGCTAAGAAAGAAAAAGTGTACTAGATATGGGAAAATAAATCAGTGAAAACTAACTGCTTCATTGTTTATGAAGTTCATAATATAATATTAACTCCACAATTTTATCTTAGGTCTTTAGATCAAGGAGGCAGACATTTCATCTTTAAGATTGTCTTCTGTCTTTCTCTTGTCCTTTCTACCCATCCAACATTCCCCAGCTGTAACTCAAGCAAAAGAGCAAAGGAGCAGGGAAGGAAAAGAAGAGATGAAAAATATTAGCACAGAGTAGAAAGTAGGAGTTACTGAAGGATATGTGAAATATTGAGGAGTAGTAACAGTGATAGAATTTCTATGTGAGATGTGCTTAAGTGTAGCAATCTGTTTGGAAAAGGAATTGAGGCCTAGAAGCTTGTCTTGAATTTCAAGCATGCTCTCTCGAATTAAACTACATTTTATTTAGTGAACCTGTGGAGGCTGAAGGAGATCACTGTGGACTTGAGTCCCATCCTCAGCCACTGTTTGCATCTATATTCATAAGAGTGTCAAAGTGTCACTAACTTGCTTAATGGTCTTATTAAGTCATTCAACTTCTCTGGACCTCTGAAAAATGAGGTGATTGAAAAATGAGATGATTGAAGTAAGTAAACTCTGATTTCTTCCAGCTGTAACATCTACGAGCATCTGTGAACCATAGGTTTGGTGACATTCACGGAGAATTGGATGCTTGCTCACTTTGCTGTGTTCATCAGTTTTGGCTGGTTTGTGGTTATGATAAATATTCAGTGTCAAGGCCAGAAATTCTAAAATGCAAACTTTGGAGCTATCAGCCAGGATGGGAAGGGGTAGGAATGTAAAGCTTAGGAAGTTCTGCTTTTGTGTGTGTGTGATACTACAATGTTATTTTTGTTGTCTCTTTAGGATCCAGAGGCTAGCTATGATTTTAATGATAATGACCATGATCCATTTCCCCGATATGATCCCACAAATGAGAACAAGTGAGTAAGTGTGCATTTGGGGAAAATAAAGTACTTTACAATGCTTTTATCTTGTTTGAGAAAAGTATGCTATAAATTTCGTCCACATTTCAGCTCTCAAAAAATGTTAATGCACACCACACATAACACAATATTTTGTTGCTTTTAAAATAGAAACCAAAGCTTCTATTTTATATCCATTTTGGTTTGTAGAACCACATTTTCATAAGCATCTTATGAAATTCTCCCGTCACATATTACGGAATAGTTTCGGCTTTAGAAAGAATGTTTGAGAAATAAAGATTACAAACTTTGAGTTCACACCCCTCCTGATTTCTCTATTAATCTTTTACTATTAGCATCTTTACTACTAGCTTGATGTTAGTCATGAAAAGAAAAATACACAAAGAAACATATATATGAACAATGCTTACAACTTACAATGGTGGCTACAACCATCCTCACCAGGTATTCCCAGAAGAGCACGGCTAGACTTCAGGCAAGAAAAATGTCCCTGAGTCCCGGCCTCCAAATCCAACACAATCTCCAGGGCTTGGAACCAGTTAGTAGTCTGTCCAGAGTTCTTGCCAATGTAAGACCAAAGGGAAGAGAAAAGAGCCAGCATCTAACTCCTATATTAACTATCTCTCCATTGAAGTCACAGGGTGATGAGGTAAACCAAGAGCCAGACCTTGTAAAGTAAGAGGTCAAAGACCCAGAGACAAGAGACTGTCAACCCTCCTTCCTAGCCCCAAATAAACTTCACCTTCTAGGCATGTGGATTCTCAAGGTCCACGGACTCTCAAGGCCCATAGAAGAAATTATCTTTGTTCGTGTGAATGTTTTTACAACAAGGAGACATTCAGACTTCCTTCTTCATTTTTTTCTACCCAGAAGAGACCTGCACCAAAATAGACAAAAGCCAAGGTCAAAATTAGGGCTTGCTGTTACAAGTGGGAGTGGAAACAGCTGTTAGATGTCACATAAATGCTTCCTCTTTCTCTCTGGATGGTTCTGTCTCTTGGACTGTTACCCAACTTGGAATTTGGGTCAGTCAATTCTCTCTCTCCCCATCCTTCCCTTCTTCTCTCCCTCTCTTCTTTCTTCCCTCCCTCCTTCTCCCTTATTCTTTCTCAGAACTCCCATGTGCTAGCGCTGTAATACTAACTCAAAGTTATTTTTGTCTTTTGGTGCTTTCTCTTCCAGAAGCCAAAAACTCTGGGAAGGGAGGCTGGGGTATATGGTTTGGCCTCAACTTCTTGGGGAGAAGGGGAGGCTCGTGGAGGGTTCAAAAATGTGACTTCTTTCAGTATCACTTATTTCTTTGAGAGCTTAAGTAAAGAGGTTAACCACAAGCACTCTGAAGAGGCTAAAGCATTCAGTAACAGTACAATAGGAATCGCTGGCAGGAACATCATTGGAAGAAAGTGGGAGTGTCTCAGGAGCTCATAGTAGGTCCCCCAGACAAATTTTTTGCCACATTTCTGCGTCAAAATAGTGCAAGACCAGTGGGAACATCTGTTCTTTTGGAGTATAGCCTTGGAATGTCAACCTGGATGATAGTTATGGTTTTGCCAATTAGCAGCATAGAGGGTGATCTCGGGAAAATCACTTACCTCTCTTTATCTCTAGTTTTTTTGTCCCCTAAAACAGATGACAAGCCACCTGCTCCTTACGTTTCTGAAAGAAATTTCCTGAGGAAATGAGTGACAAGTACTTGGAAGAAAGAGACACCCTTCTTAGAATAGAGTAAAAAACAAGCACTTTCATTCCACCCCCTTGATTAAGACTAAAGGAAAATCTGCTCCCAGCCACATGGGTGCCACTAAGGAGCCATAGCTGGAGAAATCAGCTCCTTCCTAAGCAGTATGCCTCCTTCTAGGCAGATGCTGGGTCTGGCCCCAGGATCCACTGTGAGTGATAACTTGTGTACTGGCTACATAGTAGGTGAATATTTGTTGAAATGATACTCTCTGGAGTTTCTCCAGTCATGAGAAGGGAGACTTAAGACCTTCCTCCTCCCAAATGGGGAGTTAGTTTATAACAGCTATTATAACAGTGCAGCATTTATAATAGCTGTTTATCTTTCTGTCTATCTACCTAACTATCTACCTATCTGTTTTTTACCTTATAAAATTTGATTTTACCCAACTCGGAGAACTGCAAGGACCTCAAGGAAGTAGCCCATATAATGATATTTACTTTGTGCCTGAAAACTCTGAGCTACCAGCAAAGAGCCTGCCATGAAACTTCCATGTGGCATGAAGGTAGCGTGGCATAGTCCAACAGTTAAGAGCACAGATTTTGGAGCCAGATATAGATCAAATCTTAGATCTGGCACTTAATAGTTGAGTGATCTCGGGCAAATTACTTAACTTTTGTGTGCTTGGATTTACTTAACTTTTGAAAAGGGATATCTATTTCATTAAGTTATGAGGATTAAATGAACTTATATATATGGCTTGGACACTGATAAATAAAAAGTTAAATAAGCATTTGATGTGATGATGATGATGATAATGATAATGACAGTGACAGTGATCACAGCATCTCACTGAGCAACTGAGCTAGACCTTCTTTCCGTGCAAAATCAACGTGACAAGAATAATATCATTCAATAGGAGCAAAAACAGAGACGAGTCAATTTTCTGAGCCAATTCAGAATCTGCTATTTGAAAATGACATAATGAGCTACTATCTTTCAGGGTCCTCTTGACGATCAACCAAAAAGGGTAGCATCCTAAAGGTATAATAAGAAATCGAGTTACTCTTCCAGCATGTTGTCAGATATAAATCTCTTAGGTTTGGAAAATAAATGCCCCCATTTAATCTTGGCCTTTATAGCAACTGGAGACCCATTATCTCCCAATTCCAAGGGTATTATCTCTCCAAGTTATCTGGATTGCTGCTGTTCTTTATTACTATGTAAATGAGATTACTAGAAGCCGTATTGAAATTCTCCTTTGCAAATCAAAAGAGGAATCGCTAAATAATAAAATCTTAAAAAGTACAGGTACCTCTTATTATCAAACTGGAATGAATCTGTATTTAGTATTTCAACACCAATTACAAATTCTTTATGTAGTTCAATAACATGTGTGACAAGGAATTTTTAACCAGAATAATAGTAGTTTTTAAACTATCTTGAAAAATAATTTTTATAAAAATAAATTTGTTTAAAATCCAGTTACTACCATTGTTCTAAGATAATAGAGGGTTCTTTTATCTCAATACCTCACTTAGGAAACAAAGAGAGCTATAGGTCTTTAAAGAATAGCAAAGACATACTTTTATCAGGTCTTCCCTTCTTCTCAATGTGTAGAGGCGGGAACTGAGCGTAAGAGGAGGAAAACATATCAGCCCATATTTGTACTATGATTCCACTGCAACTTTCAATGAAACTAGTCAGGCCTCAGTATATAAGGAGAGATAAATAACAGGCAGTGGCACACTCCATCATTTTGTAGGACAATGACACAATTCTGGCGATGTGTGTCAATGGGTTGATTCTGTTGGCTCAAACTGGACACTTGTACTGGGTTCTTTTGCTATTTTGAGCCCTGTCTCTCATTCTATATAACAGGAAATTTAGGCAGTGGAAACTTCCGGAAGCACATTTCTCAGAAGCAAATAGGGCTAATCCAAAGAAAAAGAGGGCTAATCCAGCAACAAAGCATACAATGTCTTCTATGTGTTCAAATGTGTACACAGGTCTCAGAGAATGGGTGTGTTCAGGACACCTTCAGCAGCAAATAAAAGAATTCTAACTCAAAGATTAAGCAAGATGGGAATTTTTTATAAAATATCACCCAAGGAATGTTCCAGCTTCAGATATTACAAGATCCAGGAGCTCCGACAATATGTCCTCAGGACACCAAGCACTCTGTTTTCATCTCTTGGTGCTGCTCGCCTCTACTCAGCTTCAGCAGACTCTTGTGTGGCAGAGCAAGATCCACATGGCTCACATGGAACTGAAACCTCAAGATTCCCAAGAAAAAGCAAGGTTCTCTTCCGCAGAATCTGTATCAATCTTTGAAAGCTGTCTAGGAGGAGAGGACCCATAATGGAAAGAATCACAAGAAGTCAGGAAGGCCAGCCTGGGCAGCATAACAAGACCTCAACTCTACAAAAAATAGCTGGGCATGTTGCCTGTGGTCTCAGCTACTTGGGAGACCGAAGAAGAAATCACCTGCACCCCGGAGGTGGAGGCTGCAGTAAGCCGTAATCATGCCACAGCACTCCAACAGGGGTGACATAGTAAGAACATCCAACACACACACAAAAAAGTCAGGAAGGGCCACTTCTTGAATGGGAAAATGCTAGCATACAAAAAAGATGTGTGCTGCATCAGGGAAAACAATAAGTTAAAGATAATTCTATTGTCCTGACCTAGAATTCCCCTCCAGTATTAACACCAAGGAAAGGGGAATGTCACTAAGTAGAAGGAGACCTGTAATCATCTTTGGTACTATAGAAAAAAGAGAATTCTTATGGATGACCCAGTCAGTTTAGGAATTTGGTATTCCATCCTGGGTTGAACGAATAGATGGTCAGTATGTTAGTGTCTAAAACTAGCTGGCCAACACTGTAGCTCAGAGCGAAGCCCTCCTCTCTTTTCTTCTATGTCTGGCCAAGATTCCTCCAAACCACCAACAGCCTTAATGCTGCTCCAAGATATTCCCACAGTGGAATAAAGTCATGAAATAAATAAGTTCACATTAGTGTGCTCTTGGCTTTTTGGCCCTCCTGAGTTAGAATGGTGGTGGGAAAAGACAATTATCATCCCCAGAATTTCAGAAGTGATGCTTTAGTGCTGGAATTTGGTGTTTTAGAGATCGTTTTTTTCCTCCAAATACTCTAAAATCATCGATTATCTTATTTGACTAATTGCAACACCAATTATATTTAGGCTTCTGGCCCCCGTCAGAGTTGACGGAACACACTGGTTTCCCAATTAACCTATAGAGTCTTCTGAAAATCTCAAGTGCCTCTGGGTACCAGATAATTCCCAGACATTTTAGTGTGCTATATGGTTAGAGAAGAGGAGGAGGATTTAAAAGGGAACTTAAAAGTATGAAGCAGAAGCCATTTCTTTGAAATCATTTCTGAGTGTCAGAGTTTCATAATAGTATTAATAACTAACACTGAGTGGGTTCATACTATCTGCCAGCAACCATTTTAAGTGCTTTACATACAATATCTCAGGTGATCTTTACAGCAATTGTCTGAGGATAAGTAACTTACCCAAAGTCAAGTCAGAATTTGAACTCACATGCCTTGGCTCTGGTATCTTTGCTTTTCATCTGAACATAATTTTCATCTAACACTAATGGAAAGAAAATGAAAAATAAGGCTGATAAAAAGTTGTATCTACCATGAATTCATATGCAAACCAAATGTTTGTCCTTATGTAGGTTTTATAATTCTTGTTTTTTAATCCTCAGACATGGGACCAGATGTGCAGGAGAAATTGCCATGCAAGCAAATAATCACAAATGCGGGGTTGGAGTTGCATACAATTCCAAAGTTGGAGGTAAAGCAGAGGTTGTTCATGTAAATGGGGGAGGGTGTTTTTCTTTTCAACAATCAAAGGAAGAAATGAGTTCCCTGCAAAATTTGTTGCAGGACTGGAGCAAGCAAATCAATGGCTATGGATTCTTAGTAAATGGATGGCTGAATATAGCTATACATCTTTGCAGGAAAAAAACAATATGGAAATGTTGAATTACATTTGAACCAAATCTAATTTTCTCTATGTTCTGATTTAGAAGGGTTTGTTATTGAGTGCTTGCTAAGGGAACAGAAGGAGGAGGTATATTTAGGCAAAGACTTTTCCTGCCTCTCAATTCTGTAGAAGTTTTTCATTTTATAGCAAAGAACAGCTTCAGAAAAAAAAAATTTAAGCTGTACTTTTTATATTAAGTAGCCAAAGGTTATCTTTTATAACAAGGATGTAGAATCTTTAATTATTTTAGTCAGTGACCATATGGCAAAACACATGGTAAGTTCCACTGGGGTAACTGAGAACATTTTAATAAAGAAACTATTTACAAGAGTTAGAGAAAACTAATAAAGGGCTAATGAATGTAAGCAGATGTTGCCACCTTTAGGCCTGAAGGAGCAAGGGGAAAGAGAAATGGTACCTGGCTCTCCTCTCATTCCCCACCCGCCTGCTGGTGTCTTCAGTTGGCTGAGACCAACGGGCAGGCAAGAGAGCCTGCTGAGGCAGTTCATGTTCCAGTGGAGAAGGGTGGAAAGTGGATCTGTAGAGGCTAACAGAGATGATACCTCTGATCTCTTTACACTATCCCTACCTTGGGCTCTCATGTCATACTATAAACTGAATTTAGTTTTGTTTTCAAACATTATAACCACCAAAAAGATGAATTGTAGGACACGTCAATTACAATATAACCCCATTAAACTCTACATTAGCATACCTTGAATTTGGTTATATATTCCTTCTTACAAACCAAATAAATATCAATTTGCACTCAGAGACACCTCGCGAATCACTGACCAGTAACTCAACTGTACTTTTTTTACTAAATAGGGAAAAACGAATCACTTCATATTAAATAGTATAGTGTTGGAACCAATTATTTCATTGTAATAACATTTGGCTTATAATAGAATTTTGGACATTGAGGCACTTATTTATGACAAGAAATCAAAATTTTATATCTTATATTTTTCTAACATTGGTAGCATGTGAAACAGTTAGCAACATACATTGCAGGTTAATTGATACATACTGGGCAACAGTAATTTGTTTGACGTCTTCCACCTGGTGTTTTTTTATTCAAGAAGACAATGCAGTCTCGTTTTCTTCCTCCCACATTAATATATAATTTATTGTCCAGCCTATTGTTTGAAGAAGATGTGGAAGGACATACTCATGATTCTTGAAAACCAATTCTCAACTGATCGATCATATCTCAGTATATATTCCATCTCTCTATTTGCTTTTATGTGCAATTTGTATGGAAAACTTCAAGGAAATATATATTTTTGAAAAACTTGTGCTGGTATAAGTTTGTCCTGTATAATCACCAGCAATCTCTTTAAGTCTCCTGAGAGGGCACATCTAGGTTTGCTAGATGTTTGCTAGATTTAATGTCCCCTCAGAGGAGGCATCCGAGTGCAAAGGGATATACATCCTGGCATATATAATATATCTTTCATTAATACAGGATGCTTTTAGATTTTAAGTCTCTGTCTTGATTCCTTTAATACTAACATCTTTAAAGCGCTCCATTAATGTACAGAAAATGAAGACAGAAGCACAAATTATGTAAGTAACTAGAAGGATTCACTTCTTAAGTCATGATGAATTAAATAGCTATAGTTTGTGAGAGATCATCTGATCCTTTCATTTTATAGAGAAAGAATAAGAAGCAAGCTTCCCAACATAATGAAAGATGGCTTGTGGCAGTGTATAACTGAAACATAAGTTTCTAAGACTACTGATTTTTTTTAATTACTCCACCTTTTGATCGTCTAGCTCCAAATGCACGTCTAACAATAATTTTTTAAATTAGGCACCTATTGTACGCCAATCACTTACCCTACAATGTATTATGGGCAGTGTATCCTGGTGATTACAAGGTGGGGGACAGATTTCTAGGGTTCAAATCCTGGATCCCCAATTTCAAACTGTGTAGCCTTGGGCAAATCACTCTCTCTCCCTAACCTCAATCTCTCCAGCTATAAAATGGGAGAACTACAGAACCCACCTCCAATGCTTGTTGTAAGGTTAGATAAGTTCACACAAGTTGGGCCTATAGATGGTGGCTGCATATAGAATATCCTCAATGCATGTGAGCTGTTATTATCATTCCCATTTTATAGTTGAAGAAACTGAGGCACAGAGAGGTTAAGTGACTTGCCCAAAATTACATAGCTAGTAAGCAGCAGAGTCGGGAATTTTTCCTTCCAAATGCATTTTTAAACAGTTTTTTTTTTTTTTGCAAATATAACTTTCACTGATCACGTCAATTACATTTCCTTTACCTCTGCTCCCTAATAAGGAATAGTGTGAAAATCTAAGGCTGTGAACTCCATTGCATTACAAGCCAGAAATAACCAGATAGCTGCCTGTATCTGTTCAGATTACTTTTGCCATCCTGGCTCTTGAATTCATGAATCTGACGATGGACAACAGCCTGTTGGAAAGCACAAAGAGCTACCACATCTACCTTTTCCTGATGAAAAACGTTCCCCCTCAGGAGTGAAATCCAAGGCAATGATTTTCATCCTTGATAATATTTAGAAGAAAATGAAGCATGTTTCTTCAAAATGTTTCTTAGCAAACACATAAAAGAATGGCCTCTGGGTTATTTTTAATCAGTGCTTAGAAACAAGAGTTCTTTCCCTCTTTGTTAGTTTCCTATTGTGGCTAGATCTTTTCAAGCTTCACGGTTTCCTGTCCATGGTTCTTTGTGTAGCACAGAGTGGGTCACAGCCATTGGTGATACAGTCATGGGCAGGTGTGTCAAGGAGTGACTGTCTAGTGGGTCTTTCTGAAAGCTATTAATATTCTGTCATTTTGTTGGGGGTGGTGGAGGGAGTACATTTTGTAATCAACAGCAACCATAGCCACTTCCTGTTGTCCAATGATGCTACTCTCCTTCAACTTCAATGCCCAGACGTATTGCTGAGAACAGAGATGTGAGGGAAAAAAATTACAGCTGCCTGCATAGTGCATAGTATTATCTCTAAAGAGCAGTCAAGTAAGTTTATGAGGATAGTGACATATGCTTTCCTTCTGTTTCTTTCCGTGCTCTTAGTAGCTGGGTCACAGAAGTTGGGAACATCTAGTAGCTACCGGTTTTTTACTCTCTTAAGAGTCCTTTAAAATATGAATATTGACTGGGCATGGTAGCTCATGCCTGTAATCCTAGCACTTTGGGAGGCCAAGGCAGGAGGACTGCTTGAACCAGGAGTTCAAGATCAGCCTGGGCAACACAAAAAGACTTCATCTCTACAAAACATCAAAAACTGGCAATGGTGGCATATGCCTATAGTCACATCTACTTAGGAGGCTGAGGTGGAAGGATCACCTGAGCCCAGGACTTTGAGGCTGTGGTGAGCTGTGATCATGCCACTGCATTCTTGGTAACAGAGTAAGACCCTGATTCAAATATGTATATATATGAATATTAAGAGCATTGTGCCTTTTCTACATGGACATACTGACATCAAACTTTTTTTGTTTTGTTGCTCAGGCATAAGAATGCTGGATGGCATTGTGACAGATGCTATTGAGGCCAGTTCAATTGGATTCAATCCCGGACATGTGGATATTTACAGTGCGAGCTGGGGCCCTAATGATGATGGAAAAACTGTGGAGGGACCTGGCAGGCTTGCCCAGAAGGCTTTTGAATATGGTGTTAAACAGGTGAGATGCTTAACACAGACTCAAGTAAGATGACACCTGACCATTTGGATTGGAGGACAAGGAAATAACACTGTTATGTGGAAAGAA
This sequence comes from Cephalopachus bancanus, assembly GCA_027257055.1. NCBI lineage: Eukaryota > Metazoa > Chordata > Mammalia > Primates > Tarsiidae > Cephalopachus > Cephalopachus bancanus. Next base: position 4,223,598 of record JAPVLO010000024.1, on the reverse strand, counting down.
ATGGTTGTGAATTTCTTAACAAAATTCTTTACAATTTTCAGTGGACTTAGGGAGCCAAGTCACTTTTCGGAGGGCTGGAATTTAAGGATTAAGAGAGTTTCCCTTTATGGCTGTGTAGTTTTCCATCGTGTATATGTACCATATTCTCTTGTTTTTTTTTTTTGAGTTGGAGTCTCACTCTGTCACCCAGACTGGAGTGCAATGGCTGCTCCCGGCCACCGCAGCCTTGACCTGCTGGGCTCCGGCAATCCTTCCGCCTCAGCCTTCCAAGTAGCCGGAATTACAGGCATGCACTACCACGCCCGGCTGATTTTTTGATTTATTGTAGAGATGAGGTCTCGCTGCCCAGGCGGGTCTCGAACCCGCGGGCTCAGGCAATCCACTCACCTCAGCCTCCCAAAGGCGCAGTATTACAGGCTGAGCCACCGAGCCCAGCTTATGTACTATATTTTCTTTACCCAGTCTACTTTCGGTGGGCATCTGGGTTGGTTCCATGTTTTTGCTATTGTTAATAGGGCTGCAATAAACATATTCATGCAGGTGTCTTTTTGGTAAAGCAGTTTATATTCCTCTGGATACATTCTCATGGGTGGGATTGCTGGATTGAATGACAGCTCAATTTTTGAGAAATCTTTAAAAAATCTCCACACTGCTTTCCGCAAAGGTTGAACTAGTTTACATTTCTCCTCAGTTTCACTAGAAGCCCAAACCACACCTTCACACAACATACTTATGTAGGAAATCCTCAAATGTGCCCCACTATTCTAAAATAAAATTTTAAAAAATGAGGGTTTTTCCTACTTAGGTCTGAAAACTTGACTTTGAGGATATTTACTTTCAAATACTTCCAGACATTTCTTTCTCCTTTCCCATTTTCCTGCTGCTTTTGGATTTATACATGTGGTAAACTACTACCCAGACTCCTTTCAAATACTCTGAAAAGGCATTCTTAATATAGAAACATACTGTCTTCCGCTCTGCACGTGCCTGTTGAATGCTCATTGGGTTGCTCTGTCACTTGGGTTTACTGCTTTCTTGCACAGATTCTAAGACCTTGTACTCCACAGGATGAAACAAAAGTAGAAACTTTGGAAAGCACAAATTGAAAAATCATAGAAAGGGCGGCCTTGACGAGTTCCATTCAATTGAAGAGTCCCTTTCAGTGCAGCTGCAAAGCAGATCTGAATAATGCCCGATTTTGTCATTCTGTCAGTCAGCCAGAAGAGTCCAGCAGAAGAAAGAGAGGAAGTTCAAAGATTCAAGTGTAGTGACATAAGCCAAGAAAAGAGTGAAAAAATATGAGCCAGTACTAAAGACTAGATTATGGATCTGCATATTAAAGAAAAGAAAGAAATCACATGTTTGGCCCCACCCCAGGCAGGGCTTAGAGACTGACAGGGACAGAGTCCAGTGGCTTATAACACACAGTCTTGTGAGATTTCCAACATTGATGCTGGAAGATCTGGGGTTGAAAATAGACCCCGAATCACTGTTGTTACAGTCTGACTGTGTTTCTGTGCCCACTGCTCAGAAAATCCGAAACTGATGCAGCCATGACAGTGTCGACAGTGTATTATTGCAGAGCAACTGAGTGAGGAGAGTGGGAGAAATTACTCAAATCTTCCTCCTAAAATTAAAAAAAAAAATTTTATTATAGAGATGTGAGATATAAATGAGGATTAACTACGTAAATAGGCTGCATGCAGGTGAAGTTTGGACTTCTAACTGGCCCTCACACCCACTGGTAGAGGACTTCTGTATTATCACATGCCCTCCACCCTCCTTTCTCCCTCCCATAGCTGTGTCCAGTGACTGCCGATCCTTCTCTTATGCTAATGTGACTAATGTTCAGGGACCACTTACAACTGAGGGCATGCAGTATTCAGTTCTTTGTTTCCATAATAGTTCACTTTATTATTGTAGTCTCCAACTCCACCCAGTTTGCTGCAAAGTCCATGATTTTGTTCTTTATGACCCCATCGTGTATATGTACCATATTTTATTTATCTAGTCCACTTAGGTTGGGCAGTATGGTTAGTTCTATGTTTTTGCTATTGTGAATTGTACAGCAGTAAACATGCATGTACAAGTGTCTTAGAATGATGTATGTTCCTCTGGCTATATTCCCAGGAGAGGGATTGCTGGTTCATATGGAAGACCAATCTTTTAGGATCGTTACACTGCTTTCTATAGAGTTTGAACTAGCTTGTACTCCCACCAACAGTAGAGAATTGTTCTTTTGTCTTGGCACCCATACCAGCATCTGCTGGGTTTTTTTGACTTATTAATGATAGCCAATGGGATAGAGTTTTTAAAGGGAACTTGGAATAGGGGCTGTTGATTAGTTGATGACATCATGGGGGGTTGTCAAGATTGTCTTCCTGTCCCAGAGCCAATTTATGGAAGAGACACCACAGACCAACTTTCTGTTGTCCTGGGTCTGGGCGTCTGAAAAATATTCAAATACCATTCTTAGGTTTTACAATAGAAGATATCTATAAAGCAAGTCCTATGATCATCAGGTATGATTCCCCAAACCATGAGCCATTTTGGAGGTAGTCTAGGGGAAAGTGCAGGGGGAGGTGGAGTCCCTGGAGATTGAAGCTGCTTTTGTCCTTTAACTGCTTACTTTTGTCCTCTGACCTCAGGTTTTGTCCTCAAGCAGTCTCAGCTCTATTTTTTAAGAGAGAGACGATGTTGATCAGCTTTGCCCCTTTCTCAGGGGTCAGGACAAGAAGGTGATTTTATACAGGTGGTTTCATTGTCTCTAAGAATTTCACACATGTATTTGTTGGGGGTTTCTACTGGGGTATGACAGTGACCCCCAAGAGATGATAATACATTTTATGCACTCTGGCTTTTCTTTTAGGGGAGACAAGGGAAGGGCTCCATCTTCGTCTGGGCTTCTGGGAATGGGGGACGTCAGGGAGATAATTGTGACTGTGATGGCTACACAGACAGTATCTACACCATCTCTATCAGCAGTGCCTCACAGCAAGGCCTGTCCCCCTGGTATGCTGAGAAGTGCTCCTCCACACTGGCCACCTCTTACAGCAGCGGGGATTATACCGACCAGCGAATCGTACGTTGCCTTTGTCTAACTCTCTGCTTAGGCAGGGGAGCATGGCATGCATGCAGAATGATCCTACTGGCTGCCTTTGGTACAATTGATTTGCTTAAGCTTGATGTCTCAGTTGGAGAGACTCGGGCTTACTCACTTGAAAGGCTGGCATATATTGGGAGGTTTTCTCTCCAGGGTTAATGACACTTCTGTCAGGATGATCTTCCACTCTGTCATTTTAAAACTCAGCCCTGAGAAGTCACCGAACTTGTCATGACACACAGCTGAGATTCCAAATGTCTCTTCGGCTCGTCTGACGCCTCCCTGGAAACAGCCTTAAAGGAGATTTCAGGGTCATAGGGGCTTTATCACCTTGTACTTGCTGATCCTTTGATAGCAGGGATGTAGTCTGACTTGCCCTTTAGCAGATGATAGAAATACAGAGTCTATACCAGCTGTATCTCCGAAGAATGCATGACCTGCAGGAAAATAACAGTCTCGATTTCCCTTGAGGTGAACCACAGAGCATCTGTTCAGGTGGCTCAGGGAGGTTATGTGCTCAGAGAGCTCCTCCAGCCCATGCCTGCTTGTGCCTTCCTTCCATGAGTCACACTGCCAAGGGCAATTATTGGATTTTCCTTCAAGGGCACGATGATGAAGGGGCATTTAGGGGCTGTGAGAACAAAGAGAGTTGCTCTTAATTTAAAATTTTGAAGCTCCCAATTTGCCCCCCAAAGCAGAAAGAACCAACGAGCTAAAGCATGTAGATCCTAATGTCAGTAAAACAGCAGGTCATGATCCAATTCAATAGTGAGTGAACCTGATACTAACTATACTTGGAATGTGTGCTAAATTCCTAGTCATCGCATGTCAGCTAAACTGTCAGCCCTATTGTCTTTTCCATATAAGATTACTTTCCTGCAACCTAGTTTGGACAGTAAAACTGTGGCCTCAACTGGAAAGTGCTGGCCTCCCTCTCATGCCCATATCTTCAGTTACTCAAATAACAGACGGCAACATCCTCCTCAGGGGTTCTTTATGACAGGCATATTTTATAGCCTTTGAAAGGGGCATATCAGACATCTGCCCCACTTGTATTCAGAGTCCCTGGCTGATGTCATTTCCTGGGGTGTCCAGAGCTGTCTTTAGAAAAAGGCCCAGTAGGCATTTTAGAATCACCATTTTATAGGCTGTGCCTCATCTGGGATACCCTGTACTGAAGCGAAAGAAAGATTTTTTATCTTTGTAAAAATTCCTCCTTAGGTAAGCCAGCCATAGGAGAGACAGCTGGTGGATTCTATTTGAGACTCTTTCAGTAACAGAACCTTTTTCTTACGCAAACCTCTTGGTAGCACAGTCATCTCTGGGGGCTTACTTGCGTCACCAGGTACAAAGGGCAGTTTTGCTTCCGCAGCCCTCTGAGAAGCACAGCCACCATCACTTGAGAAATTCAGCGACTCCAAGTGGGAAACCAAAGGAGGTGATAATAGAACAAATTATTTTTTTACACCTCCCTCCCACACATTGAAATCTCTAGCCACGACTATCGTGCTGGAGCTTGGGTGGGTGTCTTGTTAGTAATCTCTTAGTCCCACCGGCAGCACTGTGGTCCTCAAGGCAGACTGATATGAAGTGTTTTTTATTTCTTCCCTTCATCTCAGCAACCTCTTCACTACCCTAAAGTTATCCTAGGTAATTCCTTGCATGCAGTGGAATTATGTAAAAATACTTTCACAGACAGCATCTCATTTAAGAAACAATATGAGTCAGGAAATGTAAATTGCGTGTTATACATGGGGAACCACATGACTTACCCATAGGACACATAAAATAAAAGTAGCAGTTCTAGAACTGAACCCAGAACTAAGTTCAGAACTTTTAAAATTGAAAAACACCCCCCATTTTTATCAGAGTGCAAATGTGAACGCTAACTCACGGGCATCAAATCTAGTCAACAGTGAGTACAAACTACACACTAAATGAATTGTGTGCAAGAAGTTCAGACGGCTGAGACCAGGATGACTTTACATCCTTGGGCTGAAGAGGCAACCGAATGTCAATCTGAAGGCACAAGGGAATTTTGTATGAGACAGAATTTCTAAATATGCCAGACCAAACACAATGGACCTGATGATTACTAGGGCCAGCATGATTCACAGTGATTTTGCAACAGTTCATTTTTTATAGACAGCATTTTGTTTGGGAATCTCAGAAGAGAAAATATTCATAGTAGGAGTTCTTCATCCCCAGAAAAGGCGTCTTGCTGCCAGAATTATAGACAAGTTGCATATAGAGGAGAGTGAATGAAAATATCAGCAGATGGCAAACATCCGCCCGTGGCTGAGAGGAGAAAGCAGGGAATCGAATCCGCTGAGTTTCCTGGTCGTAGCAGATGCAGCCTTGGGTGCAGTTAGCCCCCTAGGGACAGGCTCACAGACCTCACGTGTTCTTTCTGCCTCTCTCTCCTTCCTGATGCCATCCAGACAAGCGCTGACCTACACAACGATTGCACCGAGACCCACACAGGCACCTCAGCCTCTGCACCTCTGGCTGCTGGCATCTTCGCTCTGGCCCTGGAAGCAAAGTAAGGTCCAGACAGATTCTAATCACCTTTACTAAGGCTGTTTCTTTCTCTCTCTCTCTCTCTCTCTCTCTCTCTCTCTCTCTCTGTCAGTGTCATAAATTTTGTTGCCCAGGCTGTAATGCTGTGGCATGATCACAGCTCATCCATCCTCAAACTCTCGGGCTCAGAAGATCTTTCCACCTCAGCCTCCCAAGTAGCTAGGGCTACAGGAGCATGCCACCAAACCCAGCTAATTTTTTGATGTTTTGTAGAGATGAGGTCTCACTATGGTGCCCAGGCTGGTCTTGAACTCCTGGGTTCAAGTGATCCTCCTGCCTCAGCCTCCCAAAGTGCTTGGGTTACAAGCATGAGCCACCACTGGTCTCCTTCTTCTTTTTAATAATATTTTCTTTTCTGGATACATGATGACAGTAGGAAATTTGGAAAACTACACACACACACACACACACACACACACACACACAGCAAATAAAGATAAGCTCTTTTCCTGCCACTTAGAGATAACTATTGTTAATCTACATGTCAGTGTAGATTTAACACACACACACATCTTACAAAATTGGAATCTTAATATACCCACTATTTTGTTATCTGTTTCTTAAATCTAACCTATAACATATTATAAGTACTTTCTTATGTCTAAGTCCATGTTCCTTGACCTTTAAAATTCATGCTTTTCCAAATCCTCTTCCCACTCAGCTGTGGGGCCTTCTTACTTCTGCTTATTCATTTCAGGCAGGATTTTGTCCAAATTGTTTCCTGTGGACAGAGTTAGGAACAACTAGTTTATTAAAGTCCTGTTTCAGACTAGATAAGCCTAGTCCTGGAGCTGATGTAACCATGGCAGGGAACATGAGATTTAAAGACAGAATTTTAATCTTTCCATGGTATCCAATTGTGTAAATGCAGTTTTTGTCAGAGTCATTTAATCATGACTAAACACCCTTATCCATAAATATTGGTTGTCATCTCTGATAATTTCCTCAGGCTAAGTACTCAGAATTGGAATTTCTGGGCAGAAACAGCAGGCATTTTTTTTAAAGTTTTATTTTTGTTTATAATTGACACATACTAATTGTACATATTTATGGGGTACAGTAAGATGTTTCAGTGTGTGTATTTATTGTATATGATTAAATCAAAGTCATTTAATCATGTTTAAATACCCTTGTGCATAAATATTGGTTGTCATCTCTGATAATTTCCTCAGGCTAAACATTCAGAATTGGAATTTCTGGGTCAAAAGGCAGGCATTTTTAAAAAGTTTTATTTTATTTATAACTGACACATAATAATATATATATATGTATGGTACGGTATGAAGTTGTAATACATGTATACATCATATATTGATCAAATTAGGGCAATTCATATATCCATCACTTTAAATAGTTACCATTTCTTTTTGTGATAACATTCAAAATCCTCTCTTCTACCTATCTTGAAATATACAAGCCAGGCTGCATGATCTGGCTTGTATATTCACACATCTGGAATCTAAAAATGTTGTTCTCATGAAAGTAGAGAGTAGAATAGTGGGTACTAGAAACTGGAGAGAAACGGGTGAAGAGGGGATATGGAAAGATTGGTCAACAGGTACAAAGTTACAGATACCCATCAAAGCTGGACTTGTTAAAAAATGTGGTACATATACACAATGTAATATTATGCAGCCATAAAGAAGGACAAACATGAACTTTGCAGTAACTTGGATGGATTTAGAGTCTATCATACTCAGTGATCTATCACAGAAACAAAGAACAGAGTATCGTATGTTCTCACTCATAAGCAGACCTTTAATAATTGTCATAATACTATAAGCAAGGGATTGGCAGTTGAGGGAAACTGCAAGGGGAGGGAGGGGCACACCTCATCAACAAGGTACCTGCATAATAAGCATTTGTATACCTAACCCTGAATTGTACCCACATCTTTAAAATAAAAAAAGTTACAGTTAGAAAGAATAAGTTCTGTTGTTCTATTATTACACAGTAGGGTGAATATAGCCAATAATAATGTATTGCAAGTTGAAATTTTAAAACAACACAATTTATAATAGCATCAAAAAATCAGAAATAGCTAGGAATAAATCTGACAGAAAATATATATGATCACGTCATTGAAAACTATAAAACACTGCTGAGAGAAATTTTCAGGACCTAAGTAAGTGAAGAGATATACCGTTTGTGGGTCTGATGACTCAATACTGTTAAGATGTCAGTTCTCCCCAAATAGACCTTTGGATCGAACGTAATCCCTACTAAGATTCCAGTAGGTTTTTTTTTCTTCTTCTTCTTTTTAGACTGGTTTGTTTCATGAAGAATTTTTCTAAATTTTTATTTTTAATTTTAAAGTTGTTGGTACATATGAGGGTTTGCTACATAAGTAGATAGCATGAAGGTGAGGTTTGGGCTTCTAGTGAGCACCCCCTTCCAGTACTGGTACCCGCTGGGTGCCTGTTTTAGGGCAGGTATGTTTTTCAATGCTTTTGATACATATTGACAATTTGCTGCCTTGAAAGACCACACCATTTTATATTCCCACAAGGAGCATATGTGTGAAAATACCAATTTCTAAAACCTTTGCCAAAACTACTTGTATTATTATTATTATTATTATTATTATTATTATTATTTTGAGTTGGAGTCTCACTCGGTCGCCCAGACTGGAGTGCAGTGGCCGCTCCCGGCCACTGCAGCCTCGACCTGCAGGGCTCCGGTGATCCTTCCACCTCAGCCTTCCAAGTAGCTGGAACTATAGGCGCGCGCTGCCATGCCCGCCTAGTTTTTTAAATTTATTTTGGCGATGAGGTCTCGCTAAGTTGCCCAGGCGGGTCTCGAACCCGTGGGCTTGGGCAATCCTACTCACCTCAGCCTCCCAAAGGCGCGGGATTACAGGCTGAGCCACCGAGCCTGGCTGTATTATTTTTTTTTTAATGTTTGCTATTTTAATATGCTTTTATTTCGTTACTAACAAAGCTCAAGGTTTTCTATCCTTTGGCCATTTGTGTTTGTGATTGCTTCTTATGGCCTTGATTTTGTTTTATGTCCTTGATTCAGAAACACTATTGTCAGTTGATATTTACCTTTTAATTTGTTGACATGCAATTTTTAATGAAACGAAGTCAATTTAAATATAGTTATGTTTGTCAGTCTGTTTCTTTAAGGTTTCTTTCTTTGCTTTTATGCTTAGAAAAATCTTCACAACCCCAGATTAGATAAATATTTATTTTTTAATTTTTAGTTTTAAAGATGTGGGATACAATCCAGCGTTAAGTATACAATTGTTCATTATGTAGATACCCTTGTTGATGATGTGTGTCCTCCTCTCCCCCAGCAGAATCCCACTACTGCCAATCCCCACCCCCCGGCAATTTCCCACTACTGCCAATCCTTTTCTTTTTCTTTTTTCTTTTTTTTGAGTTGGAGTCTTACTCTGTCGCCCAGACTGGAGTGCAGTGGCCGCTCCCAGCCATCGACCTGCTGGGCCCCGGCGATCCTTCTGCCTCAGTCTTCCGAGTAGCCGGAATTACAGGCGTGTGCTACCACGCCCAGATGATTTTTTGATTTATTGTAGAGATGAGGTCTCGCTGCCAAGGCGGGTCTCAAACCCTCAGTCTCAGGCAATCCACTCATCTCAGCCTCCCAAAGACATGGGATTACAGGCTGAGCCACCGAGCCTGGCTGCCAATCCTTTTCTTATATATAGTATTATGATAATTGTTCAAGGTCTACTTTTGAGTGAGAACATGTGATATTCAGTGCTTTGCTTCTGTGATAAATCACTACATATTATAGACTCTAAATCCATCCAAGTTGCTGTGAAGTTGATAATTTTGTCCTTCTTTATGGCTGTGTAATATTCCATCATGTATACATACCACATTTTTTTTATCCAGTCCTCTTTCTATGGGCAGCACGGTTGGTTCCATTTTTTTGCTATTGTGAACAATGCTGCAATAAACATGCATGTGCAGGTATCTTTTTCATAGAAGATAAACATTTATTTATATGTCTTTTATTAGGATTCTTTTACCATATTGAAATTCTAAGTCCCCCCGGAATTTATTTTAATGTATGATGTTAAAAAAAAAAAAAAGATTTGGCCAAATGCAGTGGCTTACCCCTATAATCGCAATACTTTGGGAGGCAGATATGGGAGGATTGTTTGAGTTCAGGAGTTCAAGACCAACCTGGGCAACATTACAAGACCTCACCTCTACAAAAAATCACAAAATTAGCCATGGTGGTGCATGCCTATAGTACAAGCTACTTGGGAGGCTGAGGCAGAAGGATTGCCGGAGCCCAGGTCGAGGCTGCGGTGAGTTGTGATTGTGCCCCATACTCCAGCCTGGATGACAGAGTGAGATTCAACAGAAAAACAAAATTAAACAAAAAAAAATGATTTAATGACATTGTTTTCATAATTCATTTTTAACAGCATTCACAACTTTTCGTTGGTCCTCATTCCTGCTTTCTGATATTGTGTAGTGACAGCAAATTTGTAAAGGTCAAGTCAGGCACTGTAGTTGCATATTAAAAGAAGAGATTAAGTTTGTAAATGACTATTATCCTTCCTAATAAAGAGACTATCCTAGAAGAAAGTACATATTCTCTAGAGAGAGAACATAGCAGTGCCCTCATGGCATGTTCAGTAGACTAGGATCCCAATCACAGAAGAGTTGAACATCTTGGCCATGTTACAGCTGGGAAGTCCTGAAGTTGCTCTACTTTGTCCAGGAGAGTCTAGTTTATCTGGAGAAACCCTGGGGCTTCCTATGGAGATGTGGGATCCTTTCTGAGCATCTCAGCTATAAGACGGCCATAGAGCTAAGCCAGACAGACCTAACAAAGTTCTTACCAAAAGTTCACCTACTTGGAGGGGCTGGCAAGATGTTTGAGTCCCAAATTTTACCTGTACGATAACTACTTATCTACCTAATCCTGAATTGTACCCTACATCTTTAAAATAAAAAAATTAAAATTAAAAATAAAGAAAAGAAGCAAATCCAGGTGCTCAATTAGAAATAGATTCTGGGCCTAACAAGAAAGCTATATTCAGAATTGGAGTTCACTTTTAATAGAAAGAGAATGGACAAAGGACAAAATCTATGAATACAAGCAAGACTGGCATCAGCAGATGCAGACCAACTTTGAGAAAAGGTAGTACAAGCAGTGAAAAACATAAGGAACACTTGGCTCCAAGTTCCAGCTATACACTAGCTATGTAAACTTAGGCAAGTTACCATGTGGGGCTTCATCTTTTCATTTATAAAATGAAAGGGTTGGATCAGACCTTTTTTTTCTTTCAAACTTTATTCCCTTATATCCTTCTTGGAGTTGAAGTTGAAGACATCAGCATATCTGGAGAATTCAACATAAGTGGTTGGGGTTGATGGTGAGAGGTCTGGGCTCTAAGAAAATAGGGTCCTCTGGCTAACAGGACCCTATAAAATAGGCTTTATGATACTTATGATTTCAGGACACAGATTTTTAGCCCCAGGAAGCTGTTAAAAGAAAGCCATCCTGAAAATTTAAGTTTACAGTCTTTCTTTTCTACCTAACACCTGTCAGATGCATGCAAATATAACTAGCCATGCCTAACCCATCCTTGTCTAGTGACCAACATAGTAGAAATATCCATCTAGCTGGACAGATGTAATGCTAATTTTACATAACAATGGAATTTATACAAATGCAATCCCTGGATTCCAAAACTTCAAAACTTCTTTTTCTATATATACAAGAAGAATCTAAGAATGACCTAGCCTATTAAGCTCATTTAGTCTTGATTGACACTTCTAAAGCAGAGGTTCCACTGATAGTTCTGAGAGGTCCATGAATATCCTTACAACTAAATGCAGAATTACTTATAAATGTGTATATGGCACACTTATACACACTTTTTCTGGGGAGTGTTTTGTGAATTCTACCAGATGCTCTGTGTTTATAATTTAAGAGATATTTAGGCGTCTATGATCTCCCAGGTGCATATCATAAGAATTTAATTCCCTTCATTTTGATTTAATTTATCAGTAAGATGGGCATGACTGATCTGAACATTTTTATCCTTCCTGCCAAAGTACCTAGAGACTATTGAGATGTCTGTTTTCAGCTGCACAGCTTTCTGAACTCTATTCAATTGTCCACACCAAGACTAAATGGCAGTATCTCTAGAAGTATAACCAAATTTATTCCTAGACACTCAAGATTGAGAGAATCATTTAGTCATGTGCCATCCCTCAAAGCACAACTATGAAGACTAAAAAACTCTTGACTACACTTATCAAGAAAAATGGCATTCAATATTTATTAGATTCTTACTATAGGCCAGACATTGAACTAACCTGTTTACATACAATATTAACTCTAATCCTTACAACATTCTTATGCATAGAAATTGTTAGCTATGTTTAATAAATGAAGAAGTTGAAGCTTAGAGAGGTTGAGAAATGTAATCAAGATCCCACCAAGAGATACAAACTCAGGTCTTTCCATCCCTAAAGCCTGTGCTATCAGCAACTACACCATGAGGCCTCCCACAGCCCTGTGAGGGAGTGGGAATGTTGTCATCCCCTCACAGACAGGAGGGCTTAGAAGATTGAGGCTGATAAGTGAACTTGTGTTTATCCATTTCTCATTAAGTTTCCTGTCACAAACAGGCTGCTTACTATGCTGCATTGAACGTGATACAGCTAGAGAGTTGAAAATGGAAAGAGAAAAGGGAAAGAGAAGGAATGGTTTCCTGTGACAATATGTACGGAGGGACACTTTCCTTTTACCAGCATAAATAAGAATCACCTGGAGAGTTTAGTGAATATTCAGATTGCCAGGTCTCATTGCTAGCAACTCAGATTCAGAAGTTTCTGCTATGCAGCCTAGGAATTCCCCATTTAAAAAAGATAAGTATCCCTGTTAATGGTTTTTATACTGGTAGTACTTTAACCAAAACCAAATTTTGAGAAACAACTGCTATAAAGAGTTACTTTTACAACTGTGTTTTTCTACACCTCATTGGGCTGTGATTGTGAAGACACCCATGAGGGTAGTTATTTGGCATATCTTAGAAATAAATATACTAAGAAATGAATTCCTTGCATAAATGCCTGTGGCATTATTATGATGACAATGTGGTGAGTAGACCTAACAAAGCTAGCAGAAATAGCCTCAGTCAGCCAAGGTAAGATCAAAAGAATCAGAATAGTTTTTAATAGGAAAGAAAATTCTGAAGTGAGCCACTGAATTCCTTCACACTTTTGGAGATATTAAACAGATGAACCAATCTTCTGCTTTTATTAAAGTCTAGAGAAAGTAATGAAGGTTCAGTGCTGCATGAACTCTTTGGAAAAAATCACAACACCAACAAAAATCCTTGATTCAGTGGGTTGTGAAATGATGGAAAGTCCAAGTTAGAAAATCTTCAAAATCTGTACTCATTTAGGTGCAATTAGAGGATAAACCAGGTGGCTCCTAAGACTTCTAGAATGCTGTCTCCAGATTTCTTTACCTACATCTCTTCTAATTAGAAGCAATGTTTCAGTTCAATGTTTAATTCCATAACCCTTATTTTCTGTAAACATATCTTTGATTAGCAACCCAATGCAATTTTTAAAAAATTAATCATTGTGGTTGCCATTGAGCACTAATTAACAAAGGAAGGCTGGCAGGAATGAGTTGCACTATTGTTGACAGCTCCTTTTCATTTTCGAAATGCAAGCACACAAATGAAGAATAACCCTGTTAGGGAAAGAGGTTTAATTTTTCTAACTGCATGACAATGAGGCTGCTTGAATATTTTGCAAAGACTAGATAAAATAAAATTTAAAAACAATAAAACCTGCAAGTAAATACAAAATAACTACTCTACAATAAAAATATAGAAAGCCTATGTTTTGTATATGATGTATATGACTGGTCTGATGCCTACACAGTACCATTCCTCATTCCTCCCCATGTGCAAACACCTGCACATACTCACGACCCAAATGAAAGCTGGTATGTTGCCCATTGATCACATTGATACAAGGCATTTACCCAAAACTTTTTTTAAAAGCCTGGAAGGAAGCAGGCATTTCAGTGAGTGCTTTATAGGACAGAATGAGTTTCTACATTGAGAAAATAGCCATTTCTGCTCAGATAGTTAATGATTCCTGAATGAGGGATGACCAAAAAGAAAACAAGAGCTACAAGGAGGTATTTATGCAATTAGGCAGTTAGAAGGTCTGAATAGAAGGGAATTTTGAAGATTGTCATATTCAATTTTCTCATATTATAGAGAAATCAACTCAGGCCCAGAGAGAGAAAGTGACTTGTCTAAGGTCACACAGTTCTTTGGCAGTAGAATACAGTGTAATGTGTTTTCTATTTCCCTATTCTGACTCCATGATTTCAAATGACTTATAATAGTCTCAACTCATCATATACTTATAATCTTTCCACCAACTCCTGTTATTTTTTTTTCTGTAATACAAAACTGGCTAGACAGTTTTTATTTTTTATATACAAGTATAAAAATCATGCCCTACCCTTAGATATTTTTATGGGTAGGGTTGGGGTGGGACTCAAGGGTTTTCGTTATTACAAGGGAGCCAGGTGATTATGATGCAGGTGGTCTGGGATCCACCGAGAATTCATGATTGGGAGTCCTCCAAGGCCTCCATCAGTCACTCTCTGGGGTGAAACGGTGTGTTTTTCAGGAACTCGGGTGAGCTGAGTAAGAGGAAGCTAAGCTGTCAGGTGTTGGAGCAGTCCTTTAAAGCAAGTTGAAAATGAAAGAGTTCAGCATTAATTACTTACTGTTATGAGTCTAAAACTAGAGAAAGCACTGACTTGCTAGGAAACTTGAGGAGTAGACACTTGGGCATTTATTTATTAAATAATGCTTGATTGACTTCAGGGAACAATGTAGGTCTCAAAGTCAAGGAAAAGCTTGAAATCTTGAAATAATCTGACTCATGGCTAATCACAGTATGTTCTACAATTATATTTGGGACTAGTTAGCACTCAGAAGCATTGAATCATTGAACCATGAAATATTTACTGAGCCTCTACCCTGTGTCTTGCATTCTCTTGAGTACTTAGTATTCATCAGAGAACAAGATAGATATATATCTCACCACTTTTTGTGGCTAAATTTGAACAAGGGAGACAGACATTCGTAATATACAATACAAATGAATTTCCCAATATGTTAGGTGCTAAGTGCTATGGAAGAAGAAAATACATATATGACAGAATAAGAAAGCTCAGGAGCACATGAGAGAATTGAAATGTGATTGATTGATTGACTGAGTTGGGGATCTCATTCGTTGCTCAGGCTGGAGTTCAGTGATATGATCATGGCTCACTACAGCCTCAACCTTTTGGGCTCAGGTGTTCCTCCTCAGTCTCCTGAGTGCCTGGGACTACATGTGTGTGCCACCATGCCTAGCTAATTTTTTGATGTTTTGTAGATATGAGGTTTTGCTGTGTTGCCCATGCTGATCTCAATCTCCTGGGCTCAAGCTATCCTCTTACCTCACCCTCCCAATGTGTTGAGATTAAAGTCATAAGCCACAGCTCCCAGGTGAGAATTGAAGTTTTAAATAGGACTCTCAAGGTTTATTGTATTATAATACATCCAACAATCTCCTACATTTCTGATTTATCTTTATGTTATTGCTAAATTAATCTTACTAAGATTTATGATTTTACTAGTTTCTTGCTCAAAAATCCTTGATAATTCCCACTAGTCAAAGAATACAGTCTAAGCTTTGTTTCTGACATCCAAGTTTTACATTGCTCTGACTTAGTATTCCTCACTGCCTCTCCCTGCTCCAGCAAACTGGACTGCTCTCTAATCACACCCTGTACTGTCCCACCTAGGTGCTTTTGCTACAATGGCCTCATGCCTTTTTCTCTGTCTCCACTTCTTGACATTCTACCCACTCTTCAAAGTTCAGCTCAAGTATTTCTCCCACAAAGAACCTTCCTGGGTCTTTATATTCCATAGAAATTCTTTCTCCTCTTAAACTCCTACAATACATTAAGCTATGAATACAGCATTCAACAGATATAGTTATAAAAAGACTTGATTCTTTTTACTGGATTGTAAAATTCTTAAAGACAAGAACCACCTCCTTGAATATCCCCACTGTGTTTAGCACAGTGCCTTGCAAGAGAGAGCTCACTTAGCTAAGAGTTTCTTGATACTTTTGAGACATAAAGGTGTTTAAGGAGGTAGAAGCCTGTGTGTCTTTAAAATCAGACTCTTCCTAAGAACGAAGTCAATACCTCTGTGGGTTTATGACACTAAAAATGCCAAGACTTTTAATGGACAACATAAGAATGAAAGGCATTGAAAAAGTGTTGTCATTTAAAATGTTTGCTCCAGTTATACATAAATAATTAGTAATTAAGAACAAAGTGTTACACTTCTATTTGAATTCTGAATGAAAAGGCATATCAATAGTAATAGACACTAGAGTAAGATGAGAATGACTGCAAAAGGTACTTCATAATCCCTGAAAGGAAATTCTTATTGTGAGCACTTGCTTTTGCAAGGAAACTTTATTTTGTCTCTGAAAGATACTTTGGGTCACTTCCCTCCAGCCCAAATCTCACTTGGAGAGATATGCAGCACCTGGTTGTCTGGA
The DNA here is from genome assembly GCA_027257055.1 of Cephalopachus bancanus. Taxonomy (NCBI): domain Eukaryota; kingdom Metazoa; phylum Chordata; class Mammalia; order Primates; family Tarsiidae; genus Cephalopachus; species Cephalopachus bancanus. Next base: position 4,207,320 of record JAPVLO010000024.1, on the reverse strand, counting down.
CCTCTGAGTATGACCCACTGGCCAATAACCCTGGATGGAAAAAGAATGGAGCGGGCTTGATGGTGAACAGTCGATTTGGATTTGGCTTGTTAAATGCCAAAGCTCTGGTAGATTTAGCTGATCCCAGGATCTGGAGCAGCGTGCCTGCAAAGAAAGAGTGTGTTGTAAAGGACAATGACTTTGAGCCGAGGTAAGCGTCTCCTGGAATTTTAAATGAATATGTGCCCATGGCACAATTTAATTACAACGTTTGTCACTCTGCCTGAGTTTTTTTCTCACCTACCCGTCTGAATTCTATGGAGATGGAGTTTGCCAGTGTTCTCTGTGGGTCTCCATGGAGAACCACTGAGAGACTAAGATCCAGAAATCATGTTAGCATATTTGTATTTTGCCTACCAACCACATAGTATGAAGTCTAAGGCGCACCATTGTTTTATGCACAGTTAAGAAAAAACATTGTCAATTAAACTATGACCAATCATCACTGTTAATTTTCTTTCTAAAATCAATATTAAACTATTTTTAAATATGTGTCTTAGAGCTGATGAAATGTGATGCTTGCCAACCAGTATCACCCAAAACCTGCTTCCAAAATAACCTTGTCTGATGCTGCAGTGCTATATGATTCATGGCTTTTTTTCTAAGAAGGATCCTTTATCACATTGTTTTTATATAGATAGACCAACTCTCATACACAACATCTGCCCACAGAAGCAAAATTTGTGTTTTGTTATTTCTTTTTTTTTTTTTTTTTTTTGAGTTGGAGTCTCACTCTGTCACCCAGACTGGAGTACAGCGGCCGCTGCCGGCCACTGCAGCCTCAACCTGCTGGGCTTCGGCGATCCTTCCACCTCAGCCTTCCAAGTAGCTGGAACTACAGGCGCGCATTACCATGCCCGGCTAATTTTTGATTTATTGTAGAGATGAGGTCTGGCCAAGTTGCCGAGGCGGGTCTTGAACCCGCAGGCTCAGGCAATCCACTCACCTCGGCCTCCCAAAGCTCTGGGATTACAGGCTGAGCCACCGAGCCCGGCTGTTTTGTTATTTCTATCAGAGCAGTCATAATAATACTGAACACCCACTCCTAAAAAATACCTAAGGGGGGAAGCTTAGGGGCATGCCTTACGAATGCACTTAATTTACAGATAAAAATTATTATATTTTATTTTATTTTATTTTTTTGAGTTGGAGTCTCACTCTGTCAGCCAAGCTGGAGTGCAGTGGCATGAATATGACTCATGGCAGGCTCAACTTCCTAGGCTCAGAAGAACTTTCCACTTCAGCCTCCCCAACAGCTATGCATCACTAAGCTCGGCTAAGTTTTTGTTTGTTTGTTTGTTTTATAGAAATGAGGTCTCACTATGTTACCCAGGCTGGTCTCGAACTCCTGGGCTCAAGCAGTCCTCCTGCCAAAGGCCTCTCAAATTGCTTGGATTACAGGTGTGAGCCACCTAACTCTACCCATTTTTTCTTAAGAGGGTCTTTTTGATAGGTCCCAAACAAATCCACCTGAATTTCATTCCATGGCAAATAGCATTGTATTCAAGTATTTGTGCTCCTTGCCATTCTCTTATGCATTAAAATTAATTTATACCTAATCCTGACTTGAGTTCTATTCAACATAGGAAGCGACAACAAGTCTAGCTGAGTGTCTAGTCAAGAGTGATGTGTATACATATGCATAAAATGCAAGAAAGCTGAGATACACTTGATTCAATGCTGATTATTTAATGTATTTAGAGCTCTGAAAGCTAATGGAGAAGTTATCATTGAAATTCCAACAAGGGCTTGTGAAGGACAAGAAAACGCTATCAAGTCCCTGGAGCATGTGCAATTTGAAGCAACAATCGAATATTCCCGAAGAGGAGACCTTCATGTCACACTTACTTCTGCGGCTGGTAAATTAAGAAAAAAAAAATTCTAAAGCATTTGTTGAAAGTTTTAAGTAACCACTGATTGCTTTTGTTTATTCACCAGAACTAAGTCTCCCAATAGATATTTTCAAGTCATAAAATCATGATTCTGTTTCTTTTTTTTTTTTATAATGTTAGATCTCCCTCTGCCCTACTTATTCCCACTGGCCCTTAGATAAACAGAGACTGAGTCTTGTTCAAATAACGTCCAACCAATAAACTGTTCTGGAGTCATGCATTTTCGAGCTGTGTTCAATTTCCCTAGTTACTTATCTATCATTCTTTTCTCTTAGGTAACACAGTAATAAAAGTTACTCTGATAATTGATTAATGAAACTTACAAATATATCTGAAACATCCAAGAGGTTGGTTGAAAACTGGGAATTCTGATCCATTAGGGAAAATTGAGAAGACTAACAAAGTGATCATAATAATACAAATAAGTCCATATGATATGACGTGGACACTTTTCCTAACATGGGGTTAATTCAAATGAGATAGTACATGAGAAAAGCCTTGTCGGCCATAAACCACAATCTTTGTGGCTTTGGGAAGGGCTTTCCCAATACTCTTTCATGTTTTAGCAGGACTCAACAGACAAAGTTCAATTGCTATAGGTGACGTATGAAGAAAGATCTTTATGATTTTCCAGAATATTAACTCATAGTGGTTTGGAGTACGCTATGTTAATTTTGGTATTATGCTTTCATGTCTAGGAATTTGCTTGAAATATCAGTGGAGTGCTTTTTTTCATTGGTAAACCTATAGTTCCTTTAACTCTTTCACATAGAAATATTATTTATTGATCTATAGTGGACTTGGACTTTAAAATTTCGAGTTATTTTTGCTATTAATTTTATGTGACAAGAAAGTATTACTTATATAGCCAATTAATATATTTATTGAATAATTGATGGTGCTTATTAATAATTAAAAATTAATTAATTAAATGATAAATTAATTTTTATGTCTAAATGATTATGGACTCAGGTACCTACTAAATTTTCAAGATTTTCTCTTGTACTTCAGAAGAATAATTCCACTAAAATGTATTTTAGATCTTTGACTCTCTTTTAATCCAATTTATAAATGTAGTTCTTTGAGTTCTATGTATTCAAATAAATCTTAGTCAACACATTCATTCATTATTTATTTTTTCCCTATTTATTGAAGCAATTAGTATTATTTATTATTATATGTCAGACAATGTTCTAAGTAGTGTAGATAAAAACTTTTTTTCCTTGTAAAGGTCTCTAACCTGGTCTTATACTAGAAGAGAAAATGAGGCGGATTATTCTTTCCCAGCTTTCATTTTCAGTTATCAGATGCAGAAATGTATCCTACTATTGGAGCTCTTAGGGCATTCATTAACTTGTGTTTGTTGCATGAAAACAGGAACCAGCACTGTACTGTTGGCTGAAAGAGAACGGGACACATCTCCCAATGGCTTTAAGAATTGGGACTTCATGTCTGTTCACACATGGGGAGAGAACCCTGTAGGCACCTGGACTTTGCGAATTACAGACCTGGTGAGTGTCAATGAGAGGATAAAAAACCACAACCTTATTTATAAACATTTTTAAGGTTGATTTCATCATTAATTAGGACCGGGCTCGGTAGCTCAGCCTGTAATCCCAGCACTTTGGGAGGCCGAGACGAGAGGATTGCCTGAGCCCGCAGGTTCGAGACCCACCTGGGCAACTTGGCGAGATCTTGTCTCTACAATAAATCAAAAATTTTCCGGGCAGGGGGTGGTAGTGCGCGCTGGTAGTTCCGGCTACTTGGAAGGCTGAGGCGGAAGCATCGCTGGAGCCCAGTGGGTCATGCCACTGCACTCCAGTCTGGGCAACAGAGTGAGACCCCAACTCAAAAAAAAAAAAAAAAAAAAGAACTGTGCTCCTCATTGGTAGAAGTAAGAGAAAGGCGTATTATTTTCATGCCCTGCCTACTTGTTCATATAGATAATTATTTTTAAAAAGATGCCATGCTATAAGAGGGAAGAAAAGATATGCTGATAAACAAAGTGACACATTATGGGACAAATCCAAGTGTTCCCAAGTCTGAATGCAATCAGCCATGTGATCTATTCAATCACCAAAATCAACTGTATTCACAGATAGTCAAATGATCTGCCCAGCTTTGGTATGACACTTTGCTGGAGTCACCTGAAGGCACACTTAAAATCATGCTGCAGTGACTATTTAGAAGTAGCTTAATATTAAATGAGATGCCTTATTTAATAAGACTTTTTTTTTCAGAGTCAGTCATGAAATAAACCATTTCTTATTTATCTTTTGTTCTGCTTACTAACATCACCAAACAAAAGCATTTCTTATTTATGTTTTGTTCTGCTTACTAACATTCTTTGGCACTCCTTTCTGTAATTTTAACACACAGTCACAAAAATAAAGAGACAGAGCAAAAATGTCTGAGCAAAAAGCCAAATATAGCTGAATTATTTATTTTTGTATCATTTCTTCAGTATTCTCTATAGGTGAGCATATCAATAAATGGTGTTTCAACTCTATTTCTTTCGAGAGAATGTGTCATACATATCAGCAGAGTAGATTTAAATGCCTAGATAACTTTTTAAAAAGAAGTTTCTTTAAATTTCTGAAGATGTTAATTAAACCAATACAAATTTTATAGTCATTGTTACTTTTTTCCTCTGAGGATAGCTTTCTCCTGCTAAAGCTGTGGTTTAGAAAAGAAGATTGTACCTCATCTCTACAATAAATCAAAAAATTAGTCAGGTGTGGTAGCGCGCACCTGTAATTCCAGCTACTTGGAAGGCTGAGATGGAAGGATCGCCGGAGCCCAGCAGGTCGAGGCTGCGGTGGCCGGGAGCGGCCACTGCACTCCAGTCTGGACAACAGAGTGAGACTCCAACTCAAAAAAAAAAAAAAAAGAAGATTGTAAAAGGCTCTGCTCTCATAGAGACAGCAAGAAAATGTTCTTAGTAGGTGGTCCCATTCTTGAACTTGGCCTCTGTTTTTCAACTCAGTTTCACCATCAGAAAACTAAGAAAATACATTTACTAAGATTAAATTATTTTATATCAAGTTTGCAAAATCTGACTCTACGTTTTTATATTTTTCAAAGTGATTTTAGATTTTAGCACATTATTTGTAACATAATTGTCGACCCTCTGAAAATTATCACATAGGTATACATTTTTTAAGGGCTGATTAGTGCTGGAGATTGTCTATAATACTGCTTAGAGGCTGACGTTTTCGCCAATGGAATGTTTCTGTAAGTTGATAATTGGGAAATATAATTCTATTTATGGAAAGTATATGAACTTTTTCAAGAACACATCCGATATGGAAAACATATAGAGAGTTCTGAATTGTTAATTAAATGCTCGATTATGAAGCAATCAGTTTTTAAATTGTTGAACCTACAAACTCAATTTTTACAGCAAGTGAATCCAATGATTTCTTTCAAAATAAAGCTCGTCACATGGAGTGCATAGAATCTTAAAATTAGATTTTAACTAGGAAATTCTTTTTAGCTATTTTGAATAAGTTTGTTCTATATGATTCAAAACATATGCTAATATATATAAATATGCTTATTCATTAGTCTGGAAGAATGCAAAATGAAGGAAGGATTGTGAACTGGAAACTGATATTGCATGGGACCTCTTCTCAGCCAGAGCACATGAAACAGCCTCGTGTGTATACGTCCTACAATACCGTTCAGAACGACAGAAGAGGAGTGGAGAAGATGGTGGACCTGGGGGAGGTCTGTATGGCTCCATTCTTGACACGCTCCCTTTTGAACTGTAGTAGACAATGTAGCGATAAAGCCATGTCTAACACTGAGGCAAGGAATAAGTCACACATGGTTGGGGAGAAAGAGGAGTGGTAGTGGTGTGGTGTTTATTTTCCATGGGATGAAACCTTATTTTTTTCATTTGTTCTTTTACCCAGAATTTAGAAATTAAAATTAGTGAATTCAAAATTATAAATCCCCCAATGCGACTTTTCTCCAATTATGACAGACATCAAGTTGAAAGACAAGTTATCTTTATGCGTGATCACATACACCTAACATTTTCATTGCCCTTAGTTTTTGAACATTTTCTACTTTGTCTCAGTTAACCTATCATCCCTGTAACCTAGGAAGAATAAACGTCAGCATGTCCGTCTTGCAGAAAGGAAACCAAGGCTCAGGTGGCCAAATCCTGTAGGCTTCTCCTTGCCTGACACTTCTTGGCAACACCAAGGGGAGCTATAGAATCACAATTTCAATCAGAAAATTTTGAAGGATAGTTAAAGTAAGTCGTTCATGTTCCTGGGTCTCAGCCTACTACAGCTGCATGCTTCTCCTTATTGATGATGGCCAGAAACCACATTAAAAAAAAAATCTCTGTATCTCCCAGCATCCAGTTCAATGCCTCAGATATAGTGAACAGGCTTTCAGAATTTCCAGAATTGCCCATAATAGGTCTAGTTCTGTGCTGGGTGTTTTGAAGGATACAAAGATATAGTATTTACTTAAGAAACTTACAAACCAACTGTTTGATAGCCTCAGCTCCGATTCTGGCCCCATTGATAATTTGCAAAGCAGTTTTCCTGCAGAACCTGAGTCCCCAGGTCTTTTCTTCACTGTCTGGGAAGCAGGTTAACCTTGTGTTTCTCCCTCTGAAATTCCTTACAGGGTATTAACAGGACCCTTCTGTTGTTAGAACATGACACTTTTCCACTTGGCCAACAGATTCTCTGAGATCTCCAGTTTCCTCCCCCAGCTCACCACCTCCATCTTCTCCCTAGCCTCTTCTTGCAATTCAGGGGTTAAAAGGGTATTTCTGAGAGTAAAGTGCTCTAAGGAAGCTGTACCCACACTACAGAAACTGGTAGATACCTTCTCTATGAGTTGTTAAATATTCTAATACCCTCTTCTTCCTCAAATGGATTCCCATAGCAGGCTGACAAGTGAAGGAAACCAACACACACTGAACACTTACCTAGACTGTCTCATTTAGCCTTCAAAGCCAGCAGACACGGAGGTATTCTTATTCTTAAGTCACAGGTGAAGTTGAGGTAGATTAAAAAGGTTGCCAAAAGTACCCTAGTAAGTAGACAACTGAGGGGTGAAACTTGAACACATGGGGCTCCCAGGCTTGTGATCTCTGAGCCCCCACATCGCCTCTCCAGTGGACATGTGCTGGGACTGCAGCCAGCTTGCCTGGTTGTCATTAATCCTTCTTTGCGGGTGGTATTCTGTGTTCTAGGAGCAGCCCACACAAGAGAATTCTAACGACAACCCCCTGGGGTCCAAAAGTCCCAGCAGTGAGAGTGTCGGGGGCAGAAGGGATGAGCTGGTGGAAGGAGCCCCGTCTGAGGCCATGCTGCGACTCCTACAAAGCGCTTTCAGCAAAAACTCACTGCCAAAACAGTCACCAAAGAAGCCCCCCAGTGCAAAGCTCAGCATCCCTTATGAAAACTTCTACGAAGCCCTGGAAAAGCTGAACAAACCTTCCCAGCTTAAAGACTCTGAGGACAGTCTGTATAATGACTATGTTGATGTTTTCTATAACACAAAACCTTATAAGCACAGAGATGACCGGCTGCTTCAAGCTCTGGTGGACATTCTGAATGAGGAAAATTAAAATAAGTGTGTGGTCCCCAAGTTGGAAATATTCACGCTTCTTCCTTGCCCTTAGGTTTTGCCTGTGTCTGAAGTGCTTGTTTTGTCATTGATTCCTATGCTTATAATATCCTTCATGGCACTTTTTCTTTTTCTCCCCAAACTGTACATTTGAAGGGGATGAGCTCAAGTAGGAAATTCAACTTCCAGAATTGATCGTAGCTTTTTCAAAACACATCTATCCTACCTGCCCAAGCAAAGTGAACATCAAAGCCAGTCATACTAAGCAAATGTTGTGCAAGTAGTTCTCTCTGGAGTCACAGTTGACACACAGCTCTCATGCTGCATTAGGATTCCTCCTTTGGCCCATTTCATTTCTCAAAAGGAAAGGCAAAGCCTAGGCAATCAATTAATTTGAAAAAGTAATCTGCAAAGAATGAGTGAGAGAAAGAGAGAGAGAGAGAGAATTGTTCCTATAGCATGTTTCCAGTCTTGGCCATTTGGCTCTTCAAAATTGGATGCTAAGAAAGCATTTGAAAGTCTATAATTAAAGAGTTCACAATTAGACCCACACACCCTAGGCCTTTCTACTCCAAATGCTACTCATTCCTGGACTCAAAATCTGGTCATGTTGGGGTGGGAGGGGAAGATCTCTATTATTTAGATCTAGAAACACCTTAAAATCGACATTTTTCTGGTTTGAGCAATCACAGGGCATTCTTCTTTGTCTGGTGTACCATGCAGAGGCATTTGTGAGTTCAGAGGTGGCTTTGTGTCCTGGCCTTCCTCAAGTTCCCTTTTCTGAAAGTTTTCCTTACCTGTCTTCTTTTTCAACCACAAATTGCATATTCAGAGAATGAATTTATACCAGTTTCTCAGAAAAGAAAAAACTCGGCAAATTCCTAGTCACATTTTTTAAAAATAAGAATAACAGGAAATAACAAGAAACCACAAATCACGTGGAAAACTAAGGTAATAACAGGAACATATTCCTAATGGGAAGAACCAATGAGAGGTTTTGTGTTTTTTTTTCAAATTTTGTTCATTAAAACAGGATGTTCTGGATCTTTGAAACTGCATGTTCATTCTTTGACACTAAAGGAACTTCTCCAACCCTACAGCTAATAGTATCCAAATTCTCACCAAATTGTTTCCAAACTTTAAACCAAGAGACACAAACTGGCCGCACACAGACCTTTTTTGTCTCTCAGGTAGATTTTACTCGGTATGCAGAATGCTTTGAAAATGTGATTGATTACTAAAAATAGGAGATTTCACATAAAACCTGATTTTCAGACCCACTTTCCCTCATGGCAAATGTTGGCTAGAGCTGAGGAATAACTGTCTAATTAGACTTGAGCTTGAGGTCCCCAAGGCACTCCGCTTCATGCTACTTACAGCAGCCCTTTGATTCATTACCGGTCAGCATCCAATAGGCATTTGATTGTGCCCATTCCTGCACTAAATGAATGTGTACAAAGTATAAATGCATTAGAAAAAAAACTACCCTTAATTTCTGTTAGGCAGTATCTGTGCAATAATGATTATGAAAGTTTGCTATAATCTAATTAATTTAGGTTGCATTTCTAGGCAAAAAAAAAAAAATGGCATTTTCGAATCTGAAGATACCTTTGAAATCTAATTTGACATATTGACTCTCACTTCACCTGGATGCTCACTAAAACTAATTCATTCATTGCCAACTAGTTTCCCCTCTCTCAGTGTGCTCACAAAGGCTGACTACAATGCTGACTTTCTCTCACTGAGTTTGTTGTTTGCAGTTCTTCCATGAAGTTTGAATTTCGTAATGTCTTTCATGGCATTGAACTGGTTTAGGAAGAGAATATTAGTCTGTCACCTGTTCTGGCTTGAAGTGTGGTTGGCAAGACAAGATTCACTTGTTATTCTACCCTTTGAATTTGTGTAGATCAAGGGTATTTCCAGAGTAATACCCGTGATGCGTAGCGAAAGATTTGTAGTATCACTCTGCCCTTGAAATGTTCACATGTTGCTTGATATGAAGTGTTAGAAAGAATTTTGACTATTGAAGCACATCAAAAAGTAATAAAACTGAAAAGGACCAGAAAGTTACTCATTTTCAACTAAAAACAATACAAAATCCAGAGAGGCCAGTAAGTGGTAATAAACAAAAGAGTTGGAATTAAAACTCATCCTTTCCCCATTCCTAATCTAGTGCTAAATGTATGAAGCTTTCTTTTTAATCATTCCTAACAGTATCTCTTCTGGGTTAAAACCCCAATCAACTCATCGGGTTGTAGCCAAAGGTTCACTCTCGAGAAGCTTTAATATTTAAATAAAATTATGTTGAATGTTTCCAACCTGGAGTACATTGTTTAGACATAAAACAGTTTTGTCAGTCTTTCTCAGTGCCTGCGTGGATTTTTGTGAAAATGTAAAAGAGGAAACTTATATAATATTTCCCTTGGAATTTTAAACTATATTTTCTTTACAGGTATTTATAATATGCCAATGCTTTTATCAAACAGAATTTTAAAAGGCATAATAAATTATATTAAAGAACCAGAAGTTTTCCTGCATATAAGAAAGTTTCATTCAATAAAATATTTTTTGAAAGGCATGTTCCTCTCTCAATGAAAAAAGAATAATATGTATGTGCTATGATATTAAAGTGGCATTTGTCTAGCAGCCTAATACAAGCTTTACATGTGTGGTCTTAGCATTCTTAAGGGAACTATCACATTATACACGTGATGTATTAACCAGAATATGTAAAACATTGCTTATAAATCAAAAGAATAAATGGTTTCTCACTAAGTCAAAAAGAAAAAAAGCTCATGTTTCCAACAAACACAGGATCTCCTTCTCTTACAGTGTTTCCCAAATGAACTGTAAAAAAGAAAAGTTGAAGGTTTATGTTAAAAATTTAATTTCTTTTTAGGAAAACGGACTTTCTAGGAGGCAACTTAAGAATCCACCTAAGCACGGTATATTTTATTTTCCTCTATAGCTCAATCTTTCACTTAATTGACAAAACACAAAGTTGGATGACTAAGCCTTAACTAAATGTCGAGGAAAAAAAAAACTAAAAGGACTTATTACATGTAAGAGAAATGATTTCCAACAGTTCATCACACATGACTTAGTTCACAGGCCAGAGTAAAGCAGCGAAGCATGTAATCCTTCCCAGAGTTTCCCCCATTAAAACCTTCAAGATTCCAACTTTGATCTCCTGTCCTCAGGAGATCCAAAGGTCCACATTTCTCTCCTGGTTCAAACATCCATCCCAGGAATTTCTACCCCCCATTTCAGAATCTGACTTTTCTCTCCTTGGGAACTGGTTTTTCCTCAGGCTCCATTCCTATCTTCGAAATCATAGCCATTTAGTCAAGCTAGAATAATCTTTCAGAAATTCTACAATTGTTCTGAGTTTTGTCTTCCACATCCAGATGTCTTCAAAGTGTTTCCATCAGAATGGTTTGAAAGTATGTCTCTTTTGTTTTTATTGATTGATTAATTAGTTAATTATATATATTTAAGGTGCACAACATGATGTTTTAATATACATGTATATAGTGAAATGATTGCTACAGTCAAGCAAATTAACATCCTTTCCCTCATTTGGTTACCTTTTTCTTCCTCTTTGTAGTAAAAGCATCTAAACTCTAAACAAGTTTCCAGTTTACAATACATCTTTATTAACCATAGTCCTCATGCTGCAGGAAACATCTCTAGACTTACCCTACATAACTGCAACTTTGTAATCTTTGACCTACGTTTCTCTTTCCCCCAACTCCTCCTCGCCCTAGTAACCACCATTCTATTCTCTTTCTACTTGTTTTTGTTTGTTTGTTTGTTTGCTTGTTTCTGTTTTTAATTTCACATGTGAGATCATGTGGTATCTTTTTTCTGTGTCTGGCTTATTTCACTACAGTTTTATCCATGTTGTTGCAAGTGACAAGATCTCCTTTTTAAGACTGAAATATGTATATTTTATATATACATATATATAAATTACAATGGGTCTTTTATACACAAAGTCAGATGTGGGAGGGGCGTCCCCCACCCACCAGAAACCTTAATCCATGAAAACTTAATCAATGATAATCTTAAAATCCCATAATAAAGGATAACCTAATCTGTGACTGACATATTCTATAAACCTTTTTCATCCTAAGCTGATTGATTTATGCCAAGTTAAACAATTCTATAGAAGCTTAAGTATTTACTTTACAAACAAAAGTGGCCCATCCCAGAATGTTTGGAATGTGGCCCAGTCCCAAGTTCACAGTGGGCTACCTGCAAGTAACCCAACCGCATTCTTTCAACAAAATGGCTGTCTTCTAAAACTATATTCTACAATTTACACTTTCAATAAATCCTAAGATCATGACCCAGAAGCCTGTGACCAATACTAAGGCTCTTAGATGTGACACGAGTTTGAATTATAAGTTGTGTGAAAGCCAAAACTGCAGTTTGCAGAAGAATGGAAGCAATGAGCTTCTAAAGTTAGCTTGTGTTCATCCCGGTCTCAGAGTTTTTATGTTTTGAACTCATAGGAGCTTAATCTGGTTAGTGCTGAGTAGAAAGGGGGAGGAAGTGGGGTCAATAGCTCCCGAATGCATCCTAGTGGTCTCAAGGTCAACGGCCCTTCCTGATCCTTAACGCTCAGTGGGCCTCCGTGGCTGGCTCCCAACACTTGACCATGTGATTTGCTTTGGTCAATGGAATGTTAAAATGTGATGTAAGCAGTGGCCTTAAATGTGCTTCCACAGCTTGGTTTGGCTCTTGCTTTTCAGCAGGCCAATGCAGTGAGAAGAGTGTTCCCCAGGAGCTACTGTCCATTCAGCCTGGTTTCCAGAACAGATGTATATGGAGGAGATCTAAACCAAACTGACATTCTGGAACTAAGCCCAGCCAACGCACAGCATGAAGCAGAGCAGTCCTAATGAGAGCAGCCTATTTTAAATAAGCTGAACTTGTCACCTTGTCAACTCATGAGTATAGGAATAAATGCTTGTTGTAAGTCACTGAGTGTTAGGATAGTTTGTTACACAGTCTTACTGTGAGAACAAAACTGACTAATGAAATACAAGTTCCATGTGTTCATTTCCCCACCAATACCATCCTTCTCAAATTCTATCTTCTTGAGTCTAGAGGATGAAAAAAGTATTAAACCATATTCCTCTTAATGTTGATCCCATGGATAAACAAAGACCCTGCCCAAACCTTGAAATTCTCACTTTTAAAAACTCAGGTTCTCTTGAAAACAGAGCCTCAGATAATGACTTGTGTACAGGTAGTTTATTTAGGAAGTAATAGAAGGGAGCAGAGGTGATTCATACCAGAGACAAAGTGACTATATTAGCTGACTCTGGTATTGACAGAAGATAACTCAGAGCAAACACCTAGGCCACCTCCACTTTCACCTCCATGCAGTGCCTTGGCATTTCCGTTAAACTCTCCTCAGAGCTTAGGTGCAACACTAGGAGAAGGGAAAAAAATGTGATTGGCTGCGATCAAATTCACATCACTTATTTGGCAATTCCTAAAAGATCTTCCATATGACCCCTCAATCCCCCTACTGGGAATATAACCCAGAGGAACTCAAATCACTCTATGAAAAACATACCTGAATACCCATGTTTATTGCAGCATTATTCACAATTGCAAAAACATGGAACCAACTGTGCTGCCCATCAAAGGAGGACTGGGTAAAAAAAAAAAAAAAATGTGGTACATACACACGATGGAATTATGCAGCCATAAAGAAGGACAAAATTATGAACTTCGTAGCAACTTGGATGTACCTAGAGTCTATAATACTGAGTGATCTATTACAGAAACAAAGGGCTGAATATCACATGTTCTCACTCATAAGCAAACCTTGAACAACTATTGTAATCCTATAAGAACTGGCAGTAGTAGGAAACTGCCAGGGGAGGGGAGACACACCTCATCAACAAGGGTACCTGCAAGATGAACATTTGTATACATAACCCTGAATTGTACCCCTTATTGAAAATAAGTTAGAAAAGATTTTTAAAAAGCAAATCTTACAATTTAAAAAATTCTGATATAAAAAATGAAGCAATTTTTGCTCACCTGGGTTTTTGGCTTGCAATTTGTACATACTGCCTGTATGTTGCTATATATTGATAAAAGCATGACTCTATCATCAATGTATAGACTAGGAGGGGACTGTAGTCTGTGTATCCATCATTCTCATGGCATGTGGCAAGGGAGTAGAGACCTCTCTTCTGGTTTCTATTCTGGATCAATTTGCCTGGAGTGTCACAAAGCACTTTCACACTGCTCCACACCCACGTGCACCCCACCCCTGCATACCCCCATTCTGTGTCTTCATTGAATATTTACCTAAATATGGAGTCACAGTCTCAGAATACATTCTTGTTCTTAGAAGAGGGTTAAGGAAAACATTCTCAGATTTGTTCCTGCAGGGTTATCATGACTGTTCCCTTCAGTTCCTTCATCCCAGTCCTTAAGAGCCCCAGTGGCAGGTGATTTATAACCTAGGTGATGCCCTGATGAGAGGAGTGTGGCCTTCAGGTTTGCTTCTGTCTTAGGCACTCCACAGTTACTTCTTGCGTCATCATTTCTCCTTTTCCCGCCACCACCAGGGCCCAAAACGCATTCTTGGGGAAGGTTCAGTGCTCCTCTTACCTTATGCACATTTTAAAGTTCATAGTCACATTCCTAGAAAAGAGTGTCACTTGAGTGTTCCATAGTAGGGTATACAATGCCAGTCTGTTTTGGAGGAGGACATGTTTCCTGGATAGTATAAATTTTGAACCCCAAATTTTAAGATAAGAGAGATTAATTATGACAGAGGAATGCATGGGTTGTTTTATGTTCTCTTGCGAATGAAGGAAGCCCAGCCATGAGATCCTATGCATCCTATTAGGCCTCTCAAAGGTGGCCCAACCTATCCTGTTTATCTGAACATCTGCTCCCTTGGCTCTGGTTATTCTTTACTAGTATTTTCTAAGCTTTCACAACATCAGTGAAGGGACCTGACGTTGCCATCTTGTTACAAGGCTGTTTTTACTTACAAAAACCAAAAAGCCACCAGCTTTGCTTTTCTCAATTAGTCGCTGTAAATGATACTGTTCTAATCATTAAAGGGTAAGAAAAAAGTCTGAAAATGCAACAGCATCATACAGTGGTTAGAGTGTGGACTCTTGAGTCAGCCATAAGTGAATCTGAGTTCAGGCCCTGCCATGTCCTAGCTGTGTGCCCTTGGGCAGGTGACTTCACCTTTCTGGACCTTATTTTCTCATCTATAACAGTTAAGTTTACTCCTTATTGATTTGCTGTTAGGGTTAAATAAGATAGTGCAGAGAGAGAGTTTAGCATGGTTCCCATGCACAGTAAATATTCAGTAAAGTGAATTTGTATTATGAGTGAACATGTTCTTGTTATTATTGTGGTGTTATGAAAAGAAAACAGTTTTTAGAATCAAGGAGATTTGAATTTGAAGCTCTTATCTACAAATTCAATAAGGGAAAAAATATCAGAATCAGTGAAGAAGATGAAAATATTGTAATATGTTGCTGGCTAAGATTGCGTTGTCTTGGAAATTGTCACTCCACTGTGAGCTTTCTTTTCCTAAGGCCACATTGGAAGCAGTTTAATCATCACCAATGTAGACTGGAGTCCCCGGAGTGACAGTTGATACCCAAAAAACTGTTCTTCAAGACCGAGAAAGCCAGAAGCAACAAGTAAGGAGAAAGGAGATATTGAAGAAAGAAGCTCATTTTAAAAATTTTGCCTTATATCCAATTACTTTTCATGGTTTGAGTTGGGAGTAACAATTTTCAAATACAAAAATTTTAGAAAACATTGGGAAGTACTGATAATAACAATGAAAAGCAGTTAGTTTTCTCTTAACTACATTCACAGCATAGTGCACTGTTTAAATTCTCATAAGAATTATAAAATAAATGTGAGGTAAGTAGTATTATTTTCCCTATTTGGAGTGCTAAAAACAGTCAAATCAAATGGATAGCAAATGGTAGAGCTGAGATTTTAACCTGGTGGTAATTCCAGAATCCAGGCTATGCCTTACATTAACAAGACAAAAAAAGTGACATGACATTTTGGAAGATATTTATAGCATGGGAATCAGATGAGTACTGTGTGTCTTATACCATTGATTCTTTTCTGCTATTCAAATAACAGAAATAGCTTTTGTTAATTGAACATTTTCTATTCATAAAGCACATACTTTCTATATTTTCACAATGATGATAAAATAACTCATGAATAAGATATATTATTTCTAATGCTTGCATTATCCTCAAGTAAAGTGCTTTCACAGACATGGAAATTGAGATTCCAAAAGGTTAAATCACTTGCCCAAGGTCACATGGCTAAGCCAGGATTTAAAAACCAGTCTGTCCAACCACATCTTTTCACTGTTTCACTTGTTAGCTTTACTTACAAATTTTGCAATCTGATGCCATAATAGATATCTCATGCTTCCAGAAACACATAGATAGATTTTATAATGCTTCTTCACTTCAAATTTTGGAAACCAATAAATTTAAAAGTGAATGAGCCAATGTCCTTGTCTATTCTCACTCCTTGACCTATCTTGAAATGAGCTACAGTTCTTAAGGGAGAACAGAACCCCCAATAACTTCAGCATCCCTTGAATCAATAATCAATCCCATATAAATTCATGTATTGCTCAACCTTAGCATTGCTAAAACATGTTGAGAACCAGAGAATTTATTCTAGGAGTATTCTATTATGTTGGGCCATTCTACTTCTTTGGCCTTCCTGCCTTGATGCAAATGTGTCTTCTTTCAAAAAATAAAATATTATCAAGGTGTGATCTTCAGCATATTGCTCAGTGGGGTGTGTGTGTGTGTGTGTGTGTGTGTGTGTGTGTGTGTGTGTGTGTGTGTGTGTGTGTGTTTAAAAAGGATTTCCTGGTCTTGTACATTTGGGGAAAAGCCTGAGTGTTTAACATTTCTTCAATGTAGGATTTCTCAGTAGTCCTTTAAATAGATTGGTGTGCACTGACTCTTCAAGATTAGGACATGTTTCTCAGCATTTCTCCAGACAGGATCCCTTTCTCCTGGAACATATTTTGAGACCTGTGGTCTCTCAGCTCACTAGGGGAGACATTGCCTTCCAGCCAGCTATCTCCAGTTAATAATTTCTCAGCTTGATTCTAGGTTGTCAGAAGCAAGACTTGTGATCATCGAGTGCCTGATTATTTTTGAGAGCTTAAAGTTCATGCCTTCTTTTTGCCTCAGTGGAAAATGCTGCAGTAACAGCCAGCTGACAGAAAACAGGCACCAACTGTGGTCAGTGAGGAGGATGAGTCAGAGCCCACCGGCTGTGATACAAGGAGAGGGCTGAAACTTGTCTTGGTGATGGAAGACAACTCAGATGTGGGATAAAGAGGGAACCCATCCAGTTACTTACATTAGTAACAGAGAGTGGTCATTGCTCCAATCTGTTGCAGACAGCCTTGGTCTATTCCTGTTGTGTTAGCATAATTATTTCAAATGTATCTTGTTAAACACTAAGTATATCCTGCTACTAGAGCACAGGTGTGGATTGTCTTCATGGTTTGTAGATGGTAATGCACTTCCTAAAATGTTTTGTTCCCACCACAATCATTGAATCTCAGAATTGAAAGGGGTTATCTATTTTTCTACCCAGTTTTCTACACAAGACAGATGCTGGAGAGGATTCTGGGGAAAGTGTTGCTCCTTAATAAAAAGAGGTATAGGGAAGGAAACACATCTTCTTCTTTATACAGACTTCCCTGTATGGAATGCCTGAGATGTTGATAGCCATCTTGGGACCTTCCTGTATATAGTCCATTTCTGAAAGAGTCCCAATTTCATAAGCTTCAGGCCTTGTAAAACCCAGATCTTCCTCCTGCTCATCTCCCTGACCTGAGTCACGAAGTCTATGAACTCGATCTTCTGAGTATCTTTCACGTCTACCCACTTGTCCATCTCCAATGACACCACCCTGGTCCACACCACCATGTTCTTTTGCATCACTATTACAACAAAGTTCTTCCTGGCCTCCGTTCACTGTGATATTTCTAAGTTCTATATCTTATGACATCACTTCCTTCTTGAAAACCCACTGAACAGTACATGTTTAAATGTTTAATCTAAGTGGGAAACCCTGAAGGATTTGGCCCTAACTTGCCTCTACAGCTCCATGTCATCTACCCGCCCCATTCATTCTCTGAGTACGGTACACCTTCCTTCTTCCAGTTACTATAAGGCTCCAAGTTCTTTTCTACCAGAAATGCTTTTCCTGCATCTTCCTTCTAGTTAATTATTTTCTACTTGTCCTTCAGAACTCAGTTTTAAAATTCCTTCTTCAGAGAAGACTTTCTTCTGGCCACTGTACCAGCTTAAGACATAATCTCTATATGCTTCTATAGGGTGTTTCTCACAAAGGTAACCAAATGCATAATTAATTGTTTTATCTATCTATCTAGATCTATCTATCTATTCATCCATCCATCTATCTATATCCTTGGATGGAATGTAAGCTCTACTAACATCTCTCATGTTAACTGCTATATCCCCAAAGGTTGGCACAGTGTCTTGTACAAGGTGAATACCAATAAATACTTACGGAATATTTTGGAGAGCTTTTGGGTGATGAAATGCCTTGAAAATTAGAAATTGGGAGACCAAATTTACCCTCCCCAAGCAGCATGAATTGGCAGTGGCCACATTTTCTCCCTAGGATCATGGCATAGGTACTGACTCCAGCTCTGGAGTCAAGCTGAAGTGAACTTCGATTCCGATTCTGGGACTTAGTGGTTGACACTGGATAGAGTACTCTCCATTTCTAAGTCTCAGTTTCTTCATCTGTAAAATAGGAAAAGTCATTTTAATTACCTCATAAGGGAGAATATTTGCTTATTTGGCACACATTTATTAAAGACCGACTATGTGTCAGGTGTTCTGATAGAGGTCAGAAGTAGAGTAATGTACTTCATGGGTAATCCCCCACCCTCATGGGCACTTTCTTCATTCATCTTTGTATCCCCAGTCCCAGCACAATGTGTGGTATATAATAATTGTTAAATATGTGTTTGATGAATTGATTAATATAGTTATTTATTTTCCCACCAATTTAAGGTGCAAATGAGATGAAAGTGACAATGAGTAACAGTAGAGAATAATAGCTGACACCCATGGAGACGATCCATTGGATGGTATGCAGAATGCTTAGCCTCATATAGGGGTTGTATCAGTTAATCTTCATTCAATGGTGTAGATCCATTTATTATTATCCCCAATTTACAGAGAGGGAAATACAGTAGCACAAATAGCTGAAGTCATTTGATCAAGGTCACATACTTAATAAATGGTGAAGATGCATGTGCACAGATCACCTCACTCCACTGATAGCATCTTAAATTGTATCAACTCCAGTTGAGAACCCAGAGTCCTAGGGATAGAGGAAATGGGGGAGAGAAATTCAAAGCTCAAAAAGAGAAATACGACATCAGAAAAGCAGCAGGGAAATAAATTTCTTTCTCTGACTATTTTCACCCAGCTGTTTAGCTGTTTAGGTAAAAGGTATATGAATACCTCATATACCTTTTTCCCTCTTCTGTTTTTCTGTTCTGTCAGATAATAATAGACTTAACTACATCAGGCTGTGTAGTTTTATTTAACTCTATACATCCTCAGTTGAAGCACTGCATCATAAGAGAGCCATATAATTCTATGCTTTTTGATAAGGAAATGCATTTAAAACCCAACTGTAGTCTGCTGCTTATTCCTTATCCTGATTTCAAAGTAGCCTGATGAACTAACATAATAAAAAGTAGACAAAGAAACAAGCCATATGTCAAATGTATTGAACACAAGGAAGCTAGACAGAAGACTAGTATCTGAGATCAAAAGTGTGTGTGTGTGTGTGTGTGTGTATGTGTGTGTGTGTGTATGTGTGTGTGTGTGTATGTGTCATGGTAAAGCAAACTGTTCCTCTGGGAGACCTAGAGCTGTACCCACTAGCACACCAAGTCCAGCAATAAGGAGCATGTGAGCAAAGTATCCAAGAGACTTTGGAAAGCTGTGTTTTTCCTTTTGACTTCTCTTAATCAATTAATTATATGACTGTTATTAGTCATAACACTCAATTTCATATTCAAATCAGGAGATCATCCTAATCTGTTGCTGAATACATTAACTTGCTTAGTATAGCCTCATGATATTCACATGCAAAATCCTCCAAGAATAATTTATTAAGGTGGCAGCTCAAAGTTTTTGGACTCAGACCTTCTTTGTCCTCAAGACTACTGAAGACCCCAAAAGCTTTGTGGGTTATATCTATTGAAATATGTTGTATTTAAAGTTAAAGTTGAAAAATTAAATATCTACTTATTAATTCCATCCCAAATTTGCAATAATAAACCCACCACATGTTAACATATTTTATTTTTAAAAATTATATTTCCAAAACAAAATGTTAGTGAGAAGAATGGCATTGTTTTATATTTTTGAATATCTCTTTAAGGTCTGGCTTAATAGAAGAATGCTAATTCTGCTATTTACTTCAGCATTCAACCTGCTGCATTAGAATATTTTGGTTGAAATATCTGAAGAAAATGCAGCCTTACATAGACACAACTGAAAAAGTAAGGAATATAGTTGTGGATATTTTTTGATACTTTATCAAGACTCCACAAGTATTTTCTTAAAAGACACAATGAAGTCTCTGAAACTATATCAATAAACTTTCTATACTTTCTTAAATTAAAATCCATTGACTTATCTTGAACTTTGAATGGAGCTTTTATCCATGCATACTTTTATAACACCATTCACTGCTATTTAGACAATATTGAATCAATACTGATTCACTGAGTTATGTAGATTTTCCAAGTGATGGCACATTTCATCATACAGTATTTTAAAAAATCATATTAGTTAATGTTACCCCCAATTTCATAAGAAAATCTCTTAGTAAGAAGCTGTCAAGTTTATGATGGTAGATACAAGTTTTTCAGAATTTTAATTTCACTTGAAAGCTTAAATCTTGCCATTGACAACAAATAGTATCAGCTGTTTTCCTCAAAGTGACAAGCTCATTTTATTCATTTTCAAAAAAATGTTTGCTAATATTCAAGTCAGAATAACCATAGTTTGTTTTTCTTTCAAGTAAAAATGGTGTTCCATGAAAAACAGCAGCTAGTTCATTTTGCAACTCAAACAATTGCACAAATGCTTTTCCTCAAGAAAAACAATAATTTGACATGCAGCAAAGTGCTTTATATAAACTTTCCATTTGGTCAGCCAATTTAAAGGAGACATATTCAAGGGGCCATATTTAATTTTTACTGTTTCACCAAGGGTATTCTTAAGGTATCTGGCTTTTCCTCTTTCCTTTCCTTTTTTTTTTTTTTTTTTTAATTATAGTGTGTGATGGTGGAGTGTACAAACTACAAACTAGTATAGTTTGGTGTCACTGCCTTAATTCTTACTAAGGTGCCACCAAAGCTTTTATACCATCAATGTAAAGGTCAGCAAAGTGAAAAAGGCAGAAACGTCAGGATTATCATGAACATCATTTTGGCTTTGCAGACACCCTTAAAGGATGTTGAAACTCCTGGGGGCGAGTGGTTGTGGACTATACTCTGAGAACTTCTACTAGAGAATTTTCAGTATTAAGAGATATTGTTTCTTTTAGACAAGCCCATGTGATCTACATTAGAACCAAGGGAGGACACACTGAAACTGAAAGTGTCCTGTTCAAACACCATTCAGGACAGGCTGCTGTGTACCTGATCTATCCAATCCTGGCACTCAGGTAGTAACTGCCACATGGGTGGGGCTAACTCAGATACAGATGCTTCCCTTTCACGTGGCTACACCTTTGATCTTTAACAAAAATGCCAGAAGGGCTGGTTAACGAGAGCCAAACTTAGGCTACAGAATCAAACATGTAAATACAAATAAGCTGTGCAGGAAAGAGAAGTTTAAAGAGTTATCTTTAAAGATAACTTAAATGCAAATATAAACACAGCAAACTGCCTCACTGTAGTTCCTTTGTTACTCCCTATTCTTTCACATGAGAAAGTGACATCTAAGATGGTGACTGTGGTAGTAGATTCTCTGGTTCTGAAAGACTTCCAGTTTCTTAAAGATGATTCAGCTTTGTCTACTGATCCACCTTTCTGGACAAGGACAGCTCCTCTCCCACTGAGCCTTTCTAGTGTCAGTTACAGGTAACTGAAAAATTATCTCCAGCATTAAAATTGCAGGTAATTGTGAAAGGATTTTATGTGCATGTCTGCAATTTATCAAAATTTAGTATTTAAAAAGTATACACTTTATCAAGTCCATTTTTACTGCTCTAGCTATTTCTCTATGCTGCAGTATAAGTTAATGCAAATGCAGGAATGTGGGAAATCCAATGTCAATGGACTTATTAAATGTCTCAAATGCCTCATTCTCATTTATTAAAAAAGAAATATAAATAGCAAATGAATTTATATGAGGGGCAAAATTTTCTTGCATGTCACATTTATAAGTTTTTATTGATTTTTAAAGACAATATTCAAGTTAGATGAGGGTATGGTGAAACAGGCTTATTTGTTGGTAAGAACGCATTGGTATCAAGAGCTCATAAAAGTCCCTAATTTTTTATCTTGTAATCCCACTCTGAGAAAATATCTTATGGAAATAAAATATTTGGAAAAAAAAAAAGGAAAGGTTAAACTAATTGGAGAATACATAAATAAATTATGACACACCTGTGGAGTGGAATGTTATGACATCATTAAAAATGAATTTGAAAGTTTTATAGTATAAGAAATTACTCATAACATTAAGTTTAAAAAGCAAAATATAAATTTATGTATATATATATGCACATCGCATACTCAACAAAGTAAAAATACATATATAGAAACAAAAATTTTGGAATAGTATATTTGGATTATTAAGTTCAAAATTCAAAAGTTATTTGAATGATAACAGGTTGGCTGAAGTGTGGGGAAAAGGACATTCATATATGAGAGTATAAATTGGCATACGTTTTCTGTAAAGGAGCTTGACAATATGTGCCAAAAGTTTTAAAAATATGAATTTTATTTTTCCAGTAATTCTAATTCTAGGAATTTTTTTTTTTTTTTTTTGAGTTGGAGTCTCACTCTGTCGCCCAGACTGGAGTGCAGTGGCTGCTCCCGGCCAACGCAGCCTCGACCTGCTGGGCTCCGGCAATCCTCCGCCTCAGAATTCTAGGAATTTTAAAGGATATCTTTAGAGCTGTTTTTCAGAGACTGCTATTCACACAATGGGATAATATGACAGTATTAAAAATGATGGGATTTGTTTGTTTCTTTGGGGGGTTTTTGCTTATAAAACTGGCAAACACAGTTCAGCCTTATTAAGGTATAATTGACAAATCAAAATTATATATTTAAGGCATACAACTTGATGTTTTGATATACATATACATTGTGAAATGATCACCACAATCAAGATAATTAACACGTCCATCACCTCACAAAGTTACCATTCTTATTTTCTTTTTTCTCTTTTTGGTGTCATGAGACATCTATTTAACATTTAACATCTATTCATTCAAGAAATGTAAAGTATGTAATACTGTATTTGTTAACTGTAATTACCACACTGTACATTAGCTCGAGAACTTATACATCTTGCATAATTGAAAATGTGTACCCTTTCACTCATACCTCCCCTATCCCCACCCTAGTCCCTGGCAAATACTGTTCTATTCTCCACTTTCATAAGATTGACTGTTTTAGACAGCACGAATATGTGAGATCATGCACTATTTGTTTTTCTGCGCACCTGACTTAATATTTCACTTAGCATAATGTACTCCATGTTTACCCATGTTGTCTTTTTTTCATAATCAGTATTTTTTATTATGATTTTGTGGGGTACAGTTAAGGGTTAGGTGTACAATTACATTTCATTCAGGCACCCTGTTGATAAGAGGTGTTTCCCCACCCCAGACAGATATTTGCTACTGTTAATCCCATCTCCCCCCCCCCCCAATAGTTTCCCAATACCGTCAGTCATTTTCTTATAGTATTACATTGGATGTTCAAGATCCATTATATGAGTGAGAACATGTGATACTCAGATCTTTCTTTCTGTGAGAGGTCCTCAGTATTATAGACTCTAGTTCCATCCAGGTTGCTGCGAAATTCATGATTTTGTTCTTTTTTATGACTGCGTAGTATTCCATCGTGTATATGTACCACATTTTTTTAATCCAGTCCTCTTTTGATGGGCAGCATGGTTGTTTCCAGGTTCTTGCTATTGTGAACAACACTGCAATAAACATACGTGTGCAGGTATCTTTTTTATAGAGTGATTTGAGTTCTTCAGGGTATATTCCCAGTAGGGGGATTGCGGGGTCATATGGGAGGTTGATATTTAGAGCTTTTAGGATTCGCCACACTGCTTTCCACAGAGGTTGCACTAGTTTACACTCCCACCAACAGTGTAGAAGTATTCCCTTTTCGCCACACCCTCTCCAGCAGCTGTTATTTTTTGACAGGCATATAGATCAATGGAATAGAATTGAGATTCCAGAAGCAAAACCTCAATTTCTCAACCAACTCATCTTCGACAAGGCCTCCACCACCTACCACTGGGGAGAGGAGAACCTATTCAGTAAATGGTGCTGGGAAAACTGGCTGACCACATGCAGAAGATTGAAACAGGACCCCTATCTATCCCCATGCACAAATGGATCAGAGACCTAAATGTAAAACCTCAAACCATAAGAACCTTAGAAAAATAAGCATATACCCTCATGGAAATCGGGTCTGGCATCCAATTCCTGAACAAAAACCGAAACCCACAGGTCATAAGAGAGAAGATAGACAAGTGGGACCTTATTAAACTGACAAGCTTCTGCAAGGCCAAAGAAAGGATCAAGAGAGCAGGGAGACAGCCTACAGACTGGGAAAAAGTATTTGCCAACACCAGGTCTGACAAAGGCTTAACATCCTGGATCTACAAGGAACTAAAACGTGCTGAAAAGAAAAAAACAAACAACCCCATTATAAAATGGGCCAAAGATATGAACAGACACTTCACAAAAGAGGACATCTGAGCAGCCAACAAACACATGAAGAAATGTTCAACCTCACTAATCATCAGGGAGATGCAAATCAAAACCACACTAAGATACCACCTAACTCCAGTCAGAATGGCAATTATCAACAACCCATGTTGTCTTAAATGGCAGAATTTTCTTCTTTTTTTTAAGGCTGAATAAGATTCCATTCATTCACTCATCAGCTGATGAATATTTAGGATGTTTCCATATCTTGACTGTTGTGAATAGTGCTGCAATAAATGACAAATGATGTTTTTAAGAGTACATGGACATGGAAATGTGTTCAAGCTGTTGTGTGGGAAAAAATCATGTTAAATAAAGTACAGTATGAAGGATATGTTCTTATTAGGTAAATAAATATGCAAAATGTTGCACACATTCAGTTGTGAGTTGCTTAATGATGGGGATACAGTCTGAGAAATGTGTCATTGAGGGAATTCCTCATGCCGAATACCATAGGGTGTACTTACACAAACCTAAAATGTATAGCCGATTATACACCTAGGCTCTTTGGTTTGGCCTATTGCTTGTAGGCTACAAACCTGTACAGCATGTGACTATACTGAATATTGTAGGCAATTATAACACAATGGTAAATATTTGTATGTCCAAACATATCTAAATATATAAAAATTACAGTGCAAATATGATATAAAATATTTTTAAAGTGACACACCTGGATATAGCATTAGTCATGAGTAGAGCTTGCAGGACTAGAAGTTGCTCTAGGTGAGTCAGTGAGTGAATACGAAGGCCTAGGACATTAAGCTACTGGAGACTTTATAAGCACTGTACACTTAGGCTACAATAAATTTATAAAAATATATTTTCTTTCTTCAATAATAAAATAACTAGCTTATTGTAGTTTTTTTACTTTATACTTTTTACTCTTTGGTAATAACACTTAAAACACACTTTGTATAGCTGTACCAACATATTTTATTTTTATCCTTATGCTATAAGCTTTTTCTATTTTATTTTATTACTTTTTAAATTTCTTGTTAGAAAGGAAGACATAAACACATTCATTAACTTGGGCCTCCACAGGGTCATGATCATCAAAGTCGCTGTCTTCCACCTCCACATCTTGTCCCACTGGATGGTCTTCAGGGGCAATAACATGTATAGAGCTATCATCTCTTATGACAACAATGTCTTCTTCTAGAATACTTCCTGAAGGGCCTGCCTGAGGTTGTCTTATAGTTAACTTTCTTTTTTAATAAGTAGAGGTACACTTAAATAATGCAAAAAGCATGTTATGGTAAATATATAAACTAGTAACATATTTGTTTACTATCAGTATCAAGCAGTATACACTACATAATCATATGTACTATGCTTTTATACAACTGGCGGCACAGAGATTTGTTTACACTGGTACCACCACAGACACATGAGTAATGTGTCATACTACAACATTAAGATGGCTGCAAATCATTGTGCAATAGGAATTTTTAAGCTCCATTATAATCTTATGGGGCCATCTTTGTAGACTGTGGCCCATTGACAACTGAAATGTCATCATTCAGTGTGTGACTGCTATTAGAAAAAAATATAAGCAAAGATACTATGGTATTAACATGTGGTATTGAGGACAATGGTCTTATGGAGGATGTTATCAGTCAGCTTAATTCAAGAAACAGAATAGAAGAAATAGGTATATAGAAGGAAAATTGTTTTAAAAATTAACTAATTGGGTTGAGGGACTTGGCAAGTCCAAAATTTAGAGGACAGATAGTAGGCTAGAAATAGAGACAGGATTTGTGTGATATATCTGGAGACAGCATTTCTTCTTTTGTGAAAAACCTCAGTTTTTGTTCATAAGGTCTTTAACTGCTTAGATAAGTTCAACCCATATCATCTCAGGGCAATCTCCTTTACTTAAAGTCAGTTGATTGTAGATATTAACCACATTTCCAAATATCTTTACAAAAACACCTCAATTATGCTTCATTAAATCACTAGGAGCTATAATAGCCTGACCAGTTGACACATAACATTAATCACCACATGGGACTTTTCCTTTCTGTTTTGTTTTTCTGAATTCCTAATTTTTTCTTAGTGAAACTATATGCATGATAAATTCATAAGAACAAAGTCATATGTACAGCAAAAAATTTAAGAATAAATCAAAAAGCAAATAATGAGCTATCCTAGATGATGATTCAAGACAATTTTTATTTCTTTCATATTATTCTGTGAACTCTTGAAAATGCTCAAAATTTTTTTCTTTAATGCCTTTCCTTATACAATTATGAGGTAAGTTAACAAAAAAAGCTCTTTATAAAAGCAACAAAATAACTTGTATACTTGATGATACCTAAAAAAAATTAATAGATTCTTTTATTCTATGGTCACTTATTTACCATTTTCAATGTACTTCCTAACTACTGAAACTGAGGTTAAACTACTCCTCCATTACTATTTTCATTTTTGTTATTCTGGTCAGGACTGTTAGATGCAAATGACAGGATAATTTCTAACTACGAGGTCTGACAATTAAGTTCGTGAACCACCCTAGAAAAAGTGTTACATACCTTATTGCTCAATACCACTATGGTCACCTTCAAAGTACTCCCCTTGGGAAGCTATGCACTGATGTCAACACCTAGTTCACTCATCAAAGCAATTTTGGAACTCTTTTTCTGGAATGGCCATCAGAGCTGTCATTGTATTACCCTTGATGTCCAGAATGTCATCAAAATGTCTTCTTTTTATTTTATTTTATTTTATTTTATTTTAAAGATGTGGGGTTATAATTCAGGGTTTGGTACATAAGTGGTCATTGTACAGGCAAAGTTTGGGTACCCTTATTGATGATATGTGCCCCCCACTTCCTTGGCAGTGCCCCACTACTGCCAATCACTTTCTTATAGCACTATGAAAAATGTTCAGACTCTGCTTATGAGAAAGTACATGTAGTACTCAGATCTTTGTTTCTATGGCAAATCACTGAGTATTATAGACTCTACTTTCATCCAAGTTGCTGTGAAGTTCATAATTTTGTTTTTCTTTATGGCTGTATAATATTCCATCCTGTATATGTACCACACTTTATCCAGTCCACTTTCAATGGGCAGCATGGCTGGTTCCATTGTTTGCTATTGTGAATAGTCCTGCAATAAACATGCATGTGCAGGTATTTTATTCATAGAGTGATTAGAGTTCCTCTGGGTGTATTCCCAGAAAGGGGAATGCTGTGTCGTATGCAACATCAATTTTTAGATCTTTTAGATATCTCCACACTGTTTTCCAAAGAGGTTGTACTAATTTACACTCCCAACAACAGTGTAGAAGTGTTCCCTTTTCTCCACATCCTCTCCAGCTTTTGTTGTTTTTTGAGTTACTGATGATGGTCATCCTGACTGGAGTTAGGTGGTATCTCAGTGTGGTTTTGATTTGCATTTCTTTGGTGATGAGTGAGGCTGAGCAATTTTTATGTATCTGTTGGCTGCATGTATGTCATCTTTTGAGAAGTGTCTACTCATATCTTTTGCCCACTTTTTAATAGAGCTGTTTGTTTATTTTTTCTTTTCTGTGCGTTTGAGTTCCTTATAGATTCTGGATGTTAACCTTTGTTGGATTTACAGTTGGCAAATATTTTTTCACATTCTGTGGGCTGTCTCCCTGCTCTCTTGATGGTTTCTTTTGCTTTGCAGAAGCTTTCCAGTTTGATGAGGTCCCATTTGTCTATCTTTTATAGCATTCACTTTTAGAGAGTTAGTCAGGAATTGGTTGCCTATTTCAATTTCCATAAGAGTGTTTCCTACGTTTTCTTCTAGAATTCTTATAGTTTGAGGTTTTACATTTAGGGCTTTGATCCATTTAGAGTTGATTTTTGTATTTGGTGATACGTAGGGGCCCTGTTTCAGTCTCCTCCATATAGTCAGCCAGTTTTCCCAGCACCATTTACTGAATAGATTCTCCTCTCCCCAGTGGTTGTTGGTGGAGGCTTTGTCGAAGATGAGTTGGTTGAGAAATTGAGGTTTTGCTTGCAGAATCTCTATCCTGTTTCATTGGTCTATATGCCTGTTCTTGTACCAATACCAGGCTGCTTTGGTTATTGTAGCTTTATAGTAGAGTCTGAAGTCTGGAATTGTGATACCTCCTACTTTATTTCCTTTGCTAAGGATTGTTTTGGCTACTCGTGTTTTTTTATGTTCCCATGGGAATTTCTGTATTGTTGTTTCCAGGTCTGAGATTAATAATGTTGGTAATTTAATGGGTTTTTTGTTAAATCTATAGATTGCCTTAGGTAGGATGGACATCTTAGCAATGTTAATTCTTCCAACCCATGAGCATGAAATATTTTTCCATTCTTTTGTGTCTTCTTTTATTTCTTTTCTATATTTCCCTTATCTTTGGGTAAACAAGTTCATTAGGGGCCAGATCAGGTGAGTTGGGAAAGTGTTCCAATACAGTTATTTGTTTACTAACTAAAAACTCCCTCATAGATAGTGTTATGTGAGCTTGTGCATTGCCGTGAGGCAAGAGCTCCTTTGGGACCATTTTTGCACACACTTTTCTTATGCTGATATTCAGTTAAGATTTTCCTGTTTCTCTGTCAATGTTTACTTGATCTGCTATGCTTCTCACAGTCAGCTGATGATTCTGACACACAATTAGATGAATTCTTGCAATGTTTTCCTCAGTTCTGCTCTTTCCCAGCCATCCTGACCTCTCATCATTGACGCCTTTTCTCCTCAGAAAATAGTTTAATCCATTTGTACACTGTCGTTTTCTTCGTGGCATTATCCCTATAAACTTGAACTAACATGTCCCTGATTTCACTTTTACTCTTGCCAAGTTTAACAAGAAGTTTAATGCTTGTTCGTTGCTCTAATTCAAGCTCAGACATTCTTGCGGTGGCACGCAAAAACATGCAACAACAATAATGAATGCCACTCATCAACACACCACCACATATCGACACAAACACAGCTGTGAGACACTCATATACCAAGGTTATGAAACCGTACTGAGTTGTTTGTATAGTGCTGCCAGCGTTAAGTGTGTGGTGACAAGTTCACAAACTTAATTGTCAGGCTTTGTAATTTAAGCAAAATAGAACTTATTGAATACATTAGATTTGTCAGACTCTCAAGGAGAGCCAGACTTAAAATGCTAAGCAGCTAAAATACAGGACCAATGCTCATCTACCTGTAGGGAAATATGTTTTCAAAAAACCCCTGCTGCCACCACCCACTGCTCAGCACTGATCAGACCTTAGATTGAGTGCCAGACATTCCACCACTGCAACCCCAGAAGAGCCAGAGACTCTCGGCCACCATAACTGATCTCTCTGCAATTACTATCAGAAAATTGATCTCTCTGCGATCACATCCTAGCACTGCTCCGTTTCTCATTCATCTCTGGTAGGGGAGCATCTGAATGAGAAAAACTTGGTTATGTGCTTGTACCTTAAGTGGTAAAAGAATTTGATACACTATTTGCATCGTACTTTGATAAGGCAGGACTCCAAATGTGGAAAACTAGCAAGATATAAGAAAGTCTGTTCAAAGGATGTTAAGCAGCCACAAGTGCCTTGTATATCCATCAACACATGGATACTCAGGTTGATGTGGATAGTCTAGTGCACAGTGTAGTATTCTCTTTGTTTACCATTCCTATCTTTCTCATCTTGAACCTGAGGAGTGGAAATCAAAAATTATTTCCGTACTGAAATAACTTGTAGTTGCTTTCCACGACAACTCCTCTATGTCAAAAGTTCCAGAACAGAGCAAATATTCCTGGTATATAAAGTTTTTTTTCTGGAATGTCCTTTTCTAAAGGATTTGCCTGTTTTTCAGAAATGGCCCTGCATTATGTGGTTCTAATGTGTTTCCAGCTGTTTTCTAACTTGTCATATTAGCAAGAATAAGATAAAGAAAGAAGGAGAACGTTTTGAATTCAAAAAACCAGTATTTGGATTGGAAAACATAATGTTCAGGCAGACAGTGCTTTGGTGTTATGGAAACTCATTTTTCTCCACCATGTATATCTGAGTATGGCAATTATCCTACTTTGAGTGGAGTGTAGCAGGTTTTCTACACTCCCAATCGTAATGTTTTTACACATGTTTTTACACCAACTGCACATGCTAGATGAAATAGCAAATTCTGCTGCCCACACTCAGAATAGGCAAAACATCAACTCTTTTAGCAAAAACAACCAGTTCAAGAAGATAGCACTGGAAATCAAAGTTTCTGGGATCCCAGTAGACTGAGATTTCTCACTCAGGCGTCTTCCTACCTCTTGCATGTTGGAAAAATAATCTGCTAAAGTCCTTCCTTCAGTGATTAAAAAAAAATGATAGAACTTCTCATTGCTACTACAACCAGATTCTCCCAATAGGTCACTCCACGTACAGTCAGCTTCATGGATGACAAAAGTGCTTACATAGTGTTTTCAAACATTACAATTCCATTCTTAGATGTGACCACTCACAAACCTGTCTTCGAAGGGAGTCACTGCTTTTATTCCCTAAGGAAACATCCACAGGCTGCAATGTTTCTAGGATATAAAGTGATTTTCTCAGAGCCTTACACCAACATTAGTGACAGAGGAAAACTGTTCCTAAAAAAGACAAATAGCTACATTCTCTGTGGGATATTGTTGGCAAAAGCAGAAAAAAAGTAAGTTGATCCACCTGCATTAGATTTCTATTGCATGTGTCTAGCTATTCTGGCAGAGACAAATAACACACTGCCACAGAATCTAAGCTATTTCATGTTCTACCCTTCCTCTTACACAAAGAACCTACCATCCCTCATAAACAATCCCTTGGTGCCCTCTGCCATCTCATTCTCAGCTCACAAGCAGAAGTGATCCTGAGGCCTTAATTGCTTTTCATAGGTCATCATCACTGTCATCCAGTGCTCTTTGGGGAGCAGAATTTTAAAAAGCATGTAACGTAATCAGCTGTCAGAGGGCTCAGCGTTTCCTTGTAAGACAGTCCTGCCTGTCAAATGGAAAGAAAACATTACAGTGAAAAGATGTGCATGCCTGAATTCAAGCAGATGCTCACGATTCTTTCATGGGAAAGAAAAAAATTGGACGACCAACTCAAGTAAGAGGATGTAAGTCTTAAATACAATGTCCTTTCCTAGATGTGCCTGGACGTTGAACTATTAACTATGAAACTCTGTTTGGGAGGTTAAGTACAAGTTGTCAAAAGAGACCTCAGGAGTTGATCTTCTAAAATGATGGTGCACGAGGTGCTCTCTTCCATCTGCATTGATGGTGGCCCAGGCTGAGACTGCCCTTAAAGCAAGGAAAGAGGGTCACAGAAGATAAAGGAAATAAGGCAGTGATTCCCAAGGTACAGCCTCAGGAAAAAAGCAGAAATTTGTCAGGTTTCAGGCAGGAAGGTGTGAGGGGAACCCCAGTAGAATGTATGTATTGCTTTTGTAGAGAAAGGGACAGCATTTAAATCTGGAAATAGCCAAAACTTCAGCCCCTCCTCATTTCTGACATCAGACTTGCTCATCCTTTGCCCAAGACCTGTGGTATCCATGTTTATGACCCATGAGGTCTCTCTGGTGGGCCTAGTCTCTCAAAGAGTGTTCACCAGTTTTCTTGGGCCAGTGGACTTCAAATTTTCAAAGACGTCCTCCTCTACAGTCTCATGGCTTCTGAGATTGGCTACCACAGTACCCATTGGCCAGAATAGCCTACTCTGGCCAAAGTCTGGTCAGATTCTGAAGGTCATGGATACAACTTACATGCCACCAAAGTCATGGGCAAAAGAAAAAAAATAAAGAATTGAAGAACAGAGTTCTCAGGAAATTTTATCCAAAATGGAATTCAAAAGGATGGATTATATCCAGGGAACAATGAAGGACCCATCTGATGTTTAACAGACAGCGTGTTGTAGCAGCCAAATAAACCTGGGTTCTAAGCCTAGTCATCTCACTTACTATCTGTGAGAAAATTATTTACACTCTCAGAGCTTCAATTTTCCCCATCTCTAAAATAGGACTGATTTCTGCTTCATAGAATTTATAGAAGAAAACAAATGCAAAGCATTTCTGTACGATATTGGAACTTAATAAATGTTGGTTTTTAAAAATAATATAATTAATGGCAATTTATTAGAAAGAAAAATCCAAAAGTGAATGAGAGGAGTTCATGGTCAGTGATTTTTTTAAAAAAGCAGCCTGATATACTTACATTTAAGAATATATACTTATATTCTTAGTACTAGAATATAAAGCACTTCAAGCTCTATATTGATCATAAATCTTGCTGTGTTTAAGAGTTTTTTCTTTTACTTGTCTTTGTTTTATATCTTATATCTGGCCTATATATTTGGAGTGCTTTTAAAGGTTAGTATAGATGGGTCATCTAGGTTTATGACCAAAATTTCTTTTTCATATATTCAGCTCAGTCAGTATTTATTGAGCACCTACTACTTGCTCAATAAATGAGCTATGTATATATGCTATGAAATACAATGAGAAGACCCAGAATGGTACCTTCCTTCCTGTCATATATATTTTAATGAATGAAAGAGACAGAGAGCTTCCTAATGGAAGACAACAAAAGGGAAGTCATCCAGTCAGTCATCTTATAAAATACTTCATCCTCTCGTCACTGGCAATAAATGTTTATGAAAGAAGGTAGAAAGAAAGGGAGAGAGGGCAGGAAATGTGTTATCAGAAAATAAGATAATGTGAATAGGCAAAGACTCTACCCCATACCTCATTGACAATCCAAGTAGAGCTTCCCTCCCCCATGGGCTGCCACAGGATGGGTACAGTATCTGCAGAAGGTGGGGAGTATATTAAATAACCTTGTTAATGATGACCTTCCTGGAAACTTTGCTAGAACCCCTGAGGTTTTTTCCCCCTCCTTTGGAGCAATCATGCTTTATCAGTCTTTCTACATAACGACCTATGGAAATGAGCCAACCCTGGAAAAATGACTCCATTTAGCTTGAGCTACAGATGGCCTGGTGAACACCATGAGCTAATGGAAAACTAACACATGCTGGTCCAGGTCAACATCTGTTTCCATTGTAACTGCAGCTTGCAAGACACAGGTGTATTTCATGGGCCCTTATGTAGACTGCCATCTGCTCATTGGATGTTCTTCATTTCCTTTCATTTCCTTCCTGGTATCCAAGACAGATGCCAGGAGTTAGAAGTGGGAGTGAGTGCATGGTGGGCATTGACTTGACTTCTTTTAGGTATACAAGGTTGGGGAGCCCTCCAATTTGGTTCATATTATGAACAGATGAATCTCTAAGACAACACGTCAAACTTACAGTTTTTCTATGGGGAAAATAGGAACACTACGTGCTTTCTTCTGTTTTGGCTTACAGATTTGCTTTCTGTGTACTTATGTAATTCCACCACATTGCCTCTCTCTGGAGTAATAGTTGCGTCATGTAACTGAAGCAGTTATGCTAGACCCTTACAATCCAAACTCTTTACCATATCCCCACCCCAAATTCGAAGAGAGTGAGAATAACGCAACAGTGCTATCAACTCCTAGTCCTAACCTTTACTGTAGATCAGTGCCCCTCTTCCTGTAAATTTCAGTATTTTGTGTGTACTGACATAGTTGGACATAGTTGTGGGGATGAGAATTAGGGGGCCAGTCTGGTAGCTCCATGCTGCTCTTTAACTCATGAGGTTTCATGTTACCTATTGTCCTCAGTTTGGGGCCTCTAGCTGAGATTGCAAGAAAATAAGAATAATTTCATTCAATATTCTATTATACCTATTTGTTTGTTTTTGTCTTTCTCACTCCCAGAAATACCCAGTGGTCTATAATAGTCACTGTTTTATCCCCAGACTCTTGCAGTGCCTGGGACATACAAGGTTCTGGTCCTTGTTCTGCTAGAGTATTGCCAAGTGTGATCTCAGGCAAGTCAGCAAGTCACTTAACTTTTCTGGTTTCTCTGGGCTTGTGTTTCCCCACTTACTACTTACTCGCTCACTTATATACAGTAAATTATAAAGTATTTTAATACATTCTATAATCAGTTTTGTATCACAGAGACAATGGTAATAATCCTTAACCATTCAGATCCACTTTTATTTGGCTTGAACTATATGAAATTGTCATTTTGAATGTCAAAACTGGTTGAATAGCAAAAATTTTACATGATTTAGTCCAATTCATTACAATGGATGGTTCCAATCCTAGTCATTCCATTTGTTGAGAGAAATGGAGCTTGTTGAGAGAAAAAATAAGAATACTAGAAAGACAGTGAAAAAAAAAGTCAAGCTCACAGCAAGCTTAGAGATCAGCTAATTCATTATATCAATTTTTGTTGAGCACCTATTATGTGTAAGGCATTGTTGTCAAACATTGGGGATACAAAAATAAACAAAACAATGAACAAAAATAAATAAAACCTGCTTTAATGACTTTACATTCTAACTGAGGACAAAGAATAAACAAATTGGTGGATGAAAATATAATGCAGTGAAGAGAGCTTAGAAGGAAAATAAAATAGAAGAAACAAAGAGTCACTTGAGGGCAGGAGTGGTATACTAAAAAGAGAGGAATTAAGTAAAATTACCTACTGAATATTGAATCTCTCAGTCATCTTTCTTTACTTGACTTTCAAATTTTTGGCAGTTGGGTGATTAGAAATCAGAAAGAAGATTAGAAAATCTTTCTCTAAAGAATATGATTAGCCTAAGAGAGAAGATCTAAAGGTACTAGTGTTGGGTGTTCATGAACAAACTGGCTCAGCCAGATAATGCTACAGAGAAGACCGGCCACACAGCTTGTAAAAGAGCTTTTTGATGCCCCATAGTTAAATATGAGTAGGCATCTAAGGACTGCCAGATATTTGCGGAAACTCACTAATCTGAAGGTTAGAAGACAAAGTCAACAAGCAAAAACAGTTACTTAGAAGAAACCAAGACTTCACAAGAAGAAGAAAACATCAAAAAATGTTTGATAGCTTCAGAAAGAAAAAAAGAAAGAAATACTTTAAAATGTTTACAGATAGATTTGGAGAATAAAAAAATGAAAAACTTAATAGGATGATTATATAAAAATCTTCCAGAAATAAGTAAAATATAGAAAAATATAGAAAATTAAGTAAAGATATGAAAAATCAGAAATATAAAAAATACATAATCTACATAGGTAAAAAAGACAATAGTCTATAAGGTCAACATCCAAAGAACAAAAATCTTAAAGGAAAGAGAAAGAATATTGGAGCGGGTAGAGTGAAATCAATTAAATCATTGAAGCGATGACTGGTAAATCATTGTGACGTTCCGGATTCTGGCCATAAAGAAAAGAGCACTTTCAAAAAGGTGAGAAAAAAGCTTTCATGCAATGGCAATACTGGGCTTCAGGAACAAAATGAAGCAACACTTTCCAAATAGCAGGAGAAATTCTTTCCAGCTTTACATTTCATATCCAGCCAATTAAGGTTGTGGGTAGAACGAAATTATTTTTAGATCATGCAGGATTTCAAAAATATTACATTGCAAACTTTCTCAGAAATGTAATAGAATAGATATTCTTTCAATATGGGGGACCAAATCAAGAAAGAAGACATAGGAACCAGGAACAGGAGCTCGTTGAGAAAGTAAAAATCCCAGGAAGTTGGTGAAAAAAAATGACACGCTCACAGCTCTGCAGTAGACTGAGAGATAAGCTGTTCTTACTGGGGGGGGGGGGTCGGGGGTCAGAGGCTCTGAGAGGAAGAGCTGAATGTGTTTGAGATTAATATACAGGAAAGTGAGTTTGAGACTAATTCTATAGACATTTAAATATTTTTTTTAGAAGATAACTAGTAACTCCTGAGAAAAATCAGAAAAGAAAGGGAAGGAAAGGGAAGAAAAGTAATTAAAGAATATTGTATGTTCAGTTGTGAAAATGTTTATATAGCTATACTGTGAAAATGTTGGATATGAAAATAATCAAATTATATTATATGTGGATGAGAAGAACAATGGAGGAGATGGTATAAAAGCACACTTCACGTTCATCTTCTATAGTGGGAAGTCAATATTCAATGCTTAAACTCAAGAATCAAGATATGTATACATACATACATATCCAATATTAACTATATCTTGTATTATGTTTTATTTTATTCTATATTATATAATATTTTATCTTTTATTTATTCTATATATTTTATTTACATTGTATATGAGCTATATACAGTGAGTAAATATACATATTCACAAATATAACTATTTATATAAGCATACTACTCAAAGAAATGAAAGTACTGTATTTCATCAATTCTAAGACACACTATTTTTAAACATTTTTTTACATTTCAACATCACTATAATCAGGATATGTCTCAACCCATGGTGTGTCACAGTTTAACTGACAGCACTTATTGCATCATAGAATCAAAGGCATTGTTGATTCAATGAAATGTGGTCATTATCAAAAGAATCAGTTATAATAGTTCAAAGTAGCTGCCTCTGAGAAGCAGGGGAGGAGAGTGGTGGGGGTGGTAAGGGACTGCTGTCTTAGTAACAACCTTATAAAATTATTTGACTCTTTAAATTTGATATATGTGACACAATGGAATATTATGCAGCCATAAAGAAAGACAAACTTATGAACTTTGCAGCAACTTGGATGGATTTAGAGTCTATCATACTTAGTGATCTATCACAGAAACGAAGAACACAGTACCATATGTTCTCACTCATAAGCAGACCTTGAACACATCATACTACTATAAGAAAGAAACTGGCAGTAGTGGGAAACTGCTAGGGTAGGGGGAGTGGGATTGGAAGTTGAAGGAAACTGCCAGGGGAGGAAGGGGCACACCTCATCAACAAGGGGACCTGCATAATGGACATTTGTATACCTAACCCTGAATTGTATCCCACACCTTTAAAAATTTTTTTAAATAAATATAAAAAAAATTATGTATATGTATACTTGATTTTTTTTTAATGTTAAAAAAAGTGTCCTGTTGGCTGCTTTGCAGAGTAGGAGATCTTGCATGGTCCAGAAGGAGACTGGAAATGGCTTGGCCTAGACTGAGAACAATGGAGGAGGTATTGATAAGTGGTCAGATTCTTGTTGTATATTTCACATAAAACTGACTCAATTACCAATGTATTAATAATTTAGAATGTATTACCAATATATTGAATATAGAATGTGAGAGAAAGAGTAGAATCAAACATGACTCGAAGGTTTTTGGCTCGAGCAACTAGAAGAATAATGTTTCAATTTCCTGAGACGTGGAAAATTATAAGAAAAGCAGGGATATTATTCAAGGTTTTCCAGAGAAACAGAACCAATAGGATAGAGCCAGAGATAGAGACCGAGACAGAGATAGTGATAGAGATAAAGAGATTTACTATAAAAATCAGCTCATGCAGTTATGGAAGGCATGAAGATCCACAATACATTGCCTGCGATCTGGAGAACCAGGGAAGCTGGTGATGTAATTCAGTCTTAGGCCACAGGCCTTGGGTAGGAAGGGCAGGGAGTAGTGTAAGTCCTGAAATTCAAAGGCCCAAGACCCAGGAGCTCTGCTGTCTGAGGGACGAAGAAGAGGAATATCCCAGTTCCAGATGAGAGTGAATTCACACTTATTCTGCTGTTTTGTTCCATTCAGGTCTTTGACAGATTGGATGATGCCCGCTCATATTGGTAAGGGTGGATTCTCTTTACTCAGTCCACAGTTTCAAACCCAATTTCTTCTGGAAACACCCTCTGGATACACCCAGAAAAAAATGTTTACCAGCTATCTGCATATACCTTAACTCAGGTAATTTGACACATAAAATCACAGCAGGTTAAGGAAAGGGAAGGATCATGAGTTCAGTTGGGTCACGTAAGTCTGGATGCGTAGTAGGCATCTAAGTGGAAGTTTTAGTAAGCAAATTATATATACAAGTCTGGAATGCTGTCTTAGCTAAGCAGAATATAAAATTTGGGTTTGTACCTCCCCCAACTAAATAGTATTGTCATCTTTTGCTTGCTTTTATAGATAGCAATAAACAAAACCTTGGATTTTGTTTATGCACTAGTCCAAAAATAAGTCTTTAAGTATTTTTTAATCAATCAATATCTGTAAGATTTTGCCTCTCTTTAGTATTGTTGGCAAATACTGGACATGCCCACATGAAGCCATATACCTGTCCAGAAAACCTAAGAGCTTTTTACCACGATTTTGGTAGATTTTAGGCAGGTGTATTTTATTCTGAGAATTGTGTGAAAAAGGAATGTTAAAATACCTGTGGATGTAGACAGATACTTATATGAAACAAAAACTAAATCTAGTTCCCTATTGCACTGAACTGTAGATGCCAAATTTCTTGAGTAACACAATGGAATAAGCCCTCTGAAGCCCCTAGAAACAGTCAATTACAAAATGCCCAATTTCTTGGAGCCCATTTCACAAACACATATCCACAAATGAAAGAGAAACAAAATTCAATGAGTCAGACGAAGCAACTCATGCTTACTTTCTTCAAAGTAACACTAAAGTAAGAACCTGATTTCATCCTCTCACCAGACTTTTTTCTCATCATACTTTTAAATTCACGTTACATATCTCTCTTTGAAGAACACTCTAAGAGACAAAAAGGAAATCTTTCCTATCTATCCAATATAACATATATCAATAAGATAACGTCTTAAGCACCTTGGAGAAAGGCTCTTCATGAACTTCTTTCTTGAGTTCTAGCTAATCTTAGGTTATCATACCATGGGTAGATCCAATAGACCTGTCTAATATTCCAAGTATTGGGATGGTTCCAAGGTATGATTGGTAAGGTGGGGTGCATATCCATAGGCTAATTCCAGGTAATAATTCATGAAAATGCCCACCAAAAACAGTTGTTTTGGTCTCTGCAACTAGAGGTATTTCTGTTAGTTCACTCTTCTTTGATTCTTTTTAAAAACCTGGAAAACTTTTCATTTCTTTCTACATTTGTTATTTTGTACTTACATTTCCTCCACCTCCTCCTATATCCCTAAGCGCTTAAACCAAAATATTTGATCATGCTATGGCGGTATATAGTTAAACATAAAAGAACAGTGGGTTATTTTCATCAATTTCTAGTGACAATTTAAAGACTATTTTCTACCAATTTTTTTCTTGTTACACCCACACTACCTTTCCCCCCCAGTGGTTTTTTTCTTGTAAAAGTGACTCCAGATATATAATACAGGTGTGCAGTAGACATATAATAAATACTCTTTATCAGTCAAGATAGGCTGATTTTACTGTGGTAACAAGCAATCATAAGTCTCAGTGGCTTAAAAATAGCAAAAGTTTATTTATTGCTCATAACACATTTCCTTCATGTATCAGTGGAAGGTTCTGCTCCCTGTCACTTTGTCCTCATGCAGGGACCAAGCCTGAGAGAGCAGACACAATCTACTTTGTCCATTGTAGAGGCAAAGGGTAGAATTGGAAGAGACATGCATACCACTGCTATTATACCTTATTTGGCCATAACAAGTCATATGGCAAAACCTAATTTCGAAGGGCCATATCAATATAATTTTTTGTGGGTAGGGCACTGAATACTAGTAAACAGTTATATTGTCTATTACATACACTCAACTACAGAGCTAAAATGCATGCACTTTTATATAAAAATTCCTAATAAAAGGGGAAATTTCTGTTCATTTTGTACAGGTGTTGTTTAGAAAAACATCTAAATTCTGAGATTCAAAGTATCAAATCAGCCGGGCTCGGTGGCTCAGCCTGTAATCCCGCGCCTTTGGGAGGCTGAGGTGAGTGGATTGCCTGAGCCCGTGGGTTCAAGACCCGCCTGGGCAGCGAGACCTCATCTCTACAATAAATCAAAAAATCAGCTGGGCATGGTAGTGCATGCCTGTAATTCCAGCTACTCGGAAGGCTGAGGCGGAAGGATCGCCGGAGCCCAGCAGGTCGAGGCTGTGGTGGCCGGGAACGGCCACTGCACTCCAGTCTGGGCGACAGAGTGAGATGCCAACTCAAAAAAAAAAAAAAAAAAGTCCCAAATCATTGCCTCAACCTCACTCTGTATGTTTGCCTAACAGCTAATGGTGTCGCATTTTGTAGATAAATAAAGGTCATCATCTCATTAAATGGATACGTTTCAGACCACAGGAAAATGTGTGACATGGTTACCAAGGTTCGTCATTTATAATAACGATCTGAAAATGTCACCAGGGGAAACCAAGAGCCAATTTCAGGCTGGAAGAATCAGTTCCGGT
Source organism: Cephalopachus bancanus (assembly GCA_027257055.1). Taxonomy (NCBI): domain Eukaryota; kingdom Metazoa; phylum Chordata; class Mammalia; order Primates; family Tarsiidae; genus Cephalopachus; species Cephalopachus bancanus. The sequence goes on along the minus strand of JAPVLO010000024.1, from coordinate 4,166,530 downwards.
CGTGATTGTGTGATGGTAATCATTCAATTGTTTTTCCACCCCTCTTCCCTACTGTTATGATGTCAGGAAACAAGCTGTTCCTTTTAACACAAATTCTATACGGCTCAGAAAGGTATTTGGTGTAACATAGGAAAGGAGAATTTGGAATGGGACTAGTGAACAAACATGAGGTCATGAATTGTGGTCTTTCCAGCATAATGTGACAAATCAAGCAATTTAGTAGTTGCCAATCAGGTGTGGGAAATCTATTCAGTTTACTCCAACACCATGCTTCTATTCATTTGTGTAGAAATAGACTCATGCTATTTCTCACCTGGGATATTGAACTAGCTGCCTACTTTCCTTCTTACCTCCAATCTCTCTCGATTTCAGCTCCCACACAAGTCAGTGTTAAGTCAAGTTCTGATGGTGAAAGCTATACCATCAGAAAGAAGTTTACGGCTCCTTGTTGCATAGCAAATAATGTGCAGTTCCTAATCGCATTTTTTCCTCAACAATTTGAGGACAACATACTTTCCTGTCCTTATTTTCCAATGTATCTTCTCAGGTTTAATGACATATGCAATTGAAAAATCCTTCAGCTGAAACATGCTCTTATTTTGAAATATAAAGCTATATTTACTCTTTCTCATAAGCTCATATGTCTTTCTGATTCCAAAGAGTCTTTGAAAGACTCATGATAACAGTTAGGCTTCCTGGTAGATATAAAAGACAAACATAATTGCAGTTAATTCTTAATGAATAGTTAAATGTGATGCATTCAAAGACTAAAAGTAGATCTTTTTAAAATTACAGCAAAACATTGAGTCATGTCACAATGAGGTCAAAGAAAGAGAAGATGATCACATGTAGCTGTAACCATAACAAAATGGTGAACTATACCAGTGCTCAAACATGAAAAACATGAATGTATTCTTAAAAGCAATAACTTAGTTCAGACAAGAACAATCAATCAATTTTAATTCCAGTTAATATTTATTTTATTTCAATTTTGGAAATTGTCTCAACTGACTTGCCTTGGGTAGGGAACAGTTTACTCCAATGATTAGGAAAGAATGGTGTCCTTGTTGGGACAGAGAGAGAGAAAGAGAGAGAGAGAGAGAGAGAGGCAGAGGAAGAAAATCATAGCCAGATATATAGTTGGTTTTGTAATGCTCTGTGTTTTCTTCTCTCTGACCTAATCCCTGTTCCAATCCTTCCCTTACTATCAACTCTTTCTTTTATGCTCCTGAAACCCCAACTCTATTATAAACAATTCTTCCACATTCTCAAACTTATTTTCTCTGCACTTTCTGCTCATAACTAAACCTAACTTCCCATGTGAAACACCACTTTTCCTACAGTCCTTTCTAAAAGAAGATATATATTTTCCAATTTCCCAAGTACCTCAGGATTGGAAGTGGGTCCATGTTCAATCTTCCACCCTCTGTAAATCCTGGACCTGCTGAGTATCATGCCATCTAGACATACCACTCTCTATCCTCCTCTTTGCCATCGTCATCTGCCATCTCTGTATACCATCTGCCCTTTCTTTCAGACATCATCCACCATCCTCAAATCTCTTACCTTCTCCAACCCATAAACTCTTAGCAAATGACCTTACTTTCTACTTAGGACAAATAAATTATCTGATTAAAACTGTATAATCTCAACTTCCCATCACCAAATCCCTGGACTATCATTTTCTCCTTTCTTCTGTTTCTTTTGAAATAGAAGAATAGTAAGTATCAAAAGTATTTCTTTCCTCTGAGCTTAGATTCTTCTTCTATAGACCCTTCTCCTTAGAAACCATGCACTGTGAAATATCTCTTTCTCTCCATATACCCACCTTCTTTACATAAGCATTATTTACATCTTTCTAAACTTAAAACAAACAAAAAGTAGAATGAAATAGTTCCTTAACCCTACAGTCCTTTCCATCCATCACCCTATTTCTTTCCTTCCTTCCCTGTTAGATTTCTTATTTGGCTTTATTTACTTTCCTCCCACTCTTCATTCTAAATCTGCCCCCTGGGTTCACCATCCCACTGATACTGCCCTTGCCAAGGTCATCATTGACCTCTATGATACTACATCCAGGGAATGTGTTTGAATACTTAATGACTCAGTATCTGCCAATTCTGAGGAATATTTTTTTTTCTTAAAACACTCTCTAGCATCATATGTTTTGCAACTCTTTTTCTGTCTCCTTTTTCTATTAGAAATCCCTTCTCTATTAGCCATGAAATGTTGTGGTCTTAGAGGAATGACTCTGTCTGAAGAATGTGTTCTTCTCATTTACCCTCTCTCCACATCACCCACTCCTAGGACTTCATAGTAGACACTGTTGGTAGTCTGCACAGCTCCCTTCAAATCACTTTTACCAGTCTCTGTGCCTCTTCCCTGGTTTTAATCTCTTCTGCTTCTAATGGCCCTTCAGAAGGCTTCCTGCGGGGCTTTGGAGCTGGTCCAATTGCATTGCCGAGAAGACTCTTAGGTACTAGATGAATAAAACTGACTCATATTAAATGACGTAGAGATGCCAGAGTAGTCTCACCAGAGTTCGAAAGAAGAGATTTAAAGGCCCTAGATGTGGGCATGCTAAAATGGTTCGTGAAACCCCACCAACCACGAAGGAGGAACGAATACCCAAGAATCCACCAGTGATGAAGGAGGAAAAAAACCGAGGCCTGATTCACAGGTGGATCAGTTTGTAAAGCTGGTCCAAACGCAAACAGCTGCTGCACAACACCCCTATGTATATAGGTTCCAGCTTTGAACAGCCAGTGCTACTGGCCGTCCACTTTCTGTGAGAAGAAGTGACTTGAAGGAAGGATAAACATAAACTCCTAAGTATTGAAGAATGGATCATTTAGATTGGAAGATTGGGAACGAAAAGATCTGGAGTTGAGATAGGTGTGTGGACCTGTAGGAATGGGCACACAGTATGTATCACCAGTTAATGTCCACCACAGAATATCTACTATGGTAGAGTCTCTAACAACTGGCTGGACGGGATGACTCAACTGGTAAATGTCAAATAGCCTTGGCCACTCCAAGGATGGTACACTGGGACTCTTCACAGAAAAGTCATGGAAATACAAATAGAGGCTCTGCACAAGAGCAGTGGCTGGGTCTCTCTCCCATCAATGCTGATGTAGTTACTGCTGTCACTCAACATCCAACTTGTATGAAATTAAGATGCTAACATACACCATTTAGTTCCAAATCATTCCCTTTCTACCCTGGAAAGGGTAGTGGTTTATCTGGTCCAGGGATGACACACTTTCTGGGTATAGGTTTGCCTTTCTGCCCACCATCCAAGACTCACAGAGTACTTTATTTACTAACATGGGATCCTGAATAATATTGCATCAGACCAAGGAGCCAATTTATGACAGAGGAGGCCACTCAGTGGGTGTATGGGCATGGAATCCACTGATTTCCCACCTACTGCATAACTCAGGCATTGCTGCTCTGATAGAAATCGGAACAGCCTTTTGAAGGTACAACTCAGATGCCAGCTTAGAGAGGATAGATGCACTGTGAGGGTGGGTGTTGCCATAGGATGTGGGACATACTTATGCCCATGGTCACTATATATCCACTGGTAGACTATATGAGTCCAGGAGCCAACTGGAAGAATTAGAAAGATTCTCCTCACCTCATTCCTGGTGATCCAGTTGGTACTGGAGAAATTTGTGCTTCTGGAAACCAGACCTAGGACAGGCTTTATTTATAATCTCTATGGTGACAAATTTGCTAAATCTATCATCAGATCCACAACTTTCTTATGAGTTCCAATTTTGAATATCTGACTACCTGCCTGATATTCATATTAGATACCTCACAGTTGTCTGAAACCCAATATGTCCAAAATGGCACCTACTATCTCTCCCTTCCTGCAGTATATCATTATAAGTTAATAGCATTGCTGTCTACTCAAGAGCTCAAACTTGGAATCTAGAGTCTTCTTTAAAATCTCTTATTTATCCACAATATTCAATTACCAATTCTCTTCTAAAAGTCACACCCATCTCACAACAGGAGGGATACTAGTCACCATTTCTCAGCTGGATCTTTGCAACAGCCTTCATGGTGGCAGCCTCTAGGATGATCCCAGTGATCCCCACCTTCTGGTGTTTACACTGCTGTGTAACCCTGTCTCTTTCTGCTGCTAATATATAGGATATAGCAAAAATGGTGGGATATCACTTCCAAGATGGGTTACAATAGCCTCTGGCTTTCATCTTGCTCTCAGTCTTTCACTTTCACACCTGTTTGTCCTGAGGAAAGCAAACTGCCCTGTTGTGAACTTCTCTATGGAGTGACCCACAAGACAAGGAACTGAGGGAGGCCTCCAGCAACAGCCAGCAGGGAAGTGAAGTCCTCAGTCCAATAATCTATGAGGAACTAGATCCATGGCATGTTAGTGAATGTGGATGCGGATTCACCCCCATTTGAGCCATTAGATGAGACAGCAGCCCTGGATGAGATGTCGATTGCAACCTTGGGAAACTCTGAGCCAGTAACACCCAGCTAAGGAATGTGCATCAAAAGGAATAAATGTTACTACATGTACTTTTTTTTTAATTATGGGAAAAATAGAGCACGTCCTAAAAGATATTGTAGCATGACACACTTGAACTTAGTCAGGAACAACCTGTCAAAGGACAGATCCAACTCAGAGCAATTATAATGGTACCCAAGGCTAAGGCAAAAGCCCTGAAAATAAGTTCAGTGTCTCACTATCCCTATGGCCCCTGTTTCTGACAGATTGGCCTCAATAGAATAGTGCAGCCCAGGCTATCATTTTTTTATTAAGCAAGCATAGATTAGGGATTCTGTAGGGTAAGTAGCTGTTTTTAAAAGAGGACAATTAGTGTCATTCTGGAGGTCACTGAAGCCTGCTGAAATCACCGGGGCCAGCAAGACCAGAAAGACTCATCTTTAGATATCATCTCCCATGGCAATAGCAGAGTAATTAAATCTAAAAGTGAGATGTCAAAATTCTAAATTAGAAAAGAAAGTGATTTGCAAAATGCAGATTGAATTTTCATTTTTCTACCCACCTTCATACAACTCAAGCCAGAGTAGACAGAAGCAGAACTGAAGAAGGCAAGACTTAAACTGCCTCATCTGTGTTGAAATGCTGACCCCTTGTGTCTATAAAGCATTACATCATGGGATTCTGTGCCTCGCCGCTTGGTTTGGTTTTTCAGCTCTGTTTGTGTAAGTGATCATGAAAGAAGTAATACAAACAAATATCAAATATAATTCAGCCTGGGAAATTGTGCTTGGCACATAGAATGTATGGTGACTCTAATTCCATCCACCTCAGTCTACTTACCATCCACTTTCTAGGTATTAATAATTTGCTTCATTTCACTCAGGAACAGTCAGAAGCAAATTTAGCCAGCATATCTCCACAAATCCAAACAAAAATAAATGAGGACATAAAGGAATAGCAGAGTGTGTTTAATGTTTTATCATCAGGTCATGGTCTGATCGTTAGAATATTTACCCAGCCTGCTTCCTGATTCTTATTCCTTCTCTCAATTCTTCTCATGGCAGATGAGCCACTACTTGCATTCATGGTAAGTTAATACACGAATTTGCTTCTCACGCCACTTGATTGATATCTTGTTTAGCCTTGGAGCAGTAACGAGCAACACTCAAAAAAGAGAACTGTTGGTACATGAGAAAAAAATCATGTCGGGAGAAAACTGTCAAATGTTGCATTTCTTATCAATTCATTCAACACATTTCAATATTGACTGTATGCCAGGCTATAAGAGAATAATCTATTCCCTCCTCTTCCCAGTGCTCCCTTCCTTCCTATACATGCAGGCAGACTCATCACCAGAAAATGCTACTCCTTTTTATTGCTTTAGGGCTTGTTGTACTAGCCTTTGGTACTGTCCTTTGACCAGTCTTCCAACACACCTAAAATGTAGATTTGCCTTAAAGCGACTACCATAACACAAGGGTTATTTACGCTATTGAGGCCACAAAGGTAAATGCACGATGACATCCAAGTAGGAGTTTCAATCTAAGTCCTTCAGTAATTAATTCATTCAACAACAAATGTGTAACAAACATTGGTTTACCTAGGTCCTGGGATTATGAATAAACAAAGATGTCTGCCTTCATGTGGCTCACATACCAGCTGGGGGATGCAGATACTAAACTCAGAGTGAATTAATAAGTTACATAGTACAACAGGGCTGGGGAAGGTAAATCAGGAGGAACAGGTGCAATTTTAAATATAGTATTTGATCATATCTAAGGCATCAATGTTTGTAAATCACATAGTTATTTTCTGGGCCACTAAGAAAAATAATACCAATTAAATTGTGCTGCAATGCCTAAAATGATAGTTTTGTGGCCTTGAAGAATTTTTCACATATCCTCAGGAATTTGGTAATTTCTTCTACTTTAAGAGCCGCACTTGTGTCTCTCAGTGGCAAAAGGAAATCAAGCTTCATCCACTTATGCGGACCCTGACTCCTGATGCAGACTCTGTCAACCACATAATATTTGCTTTAAACGGAAATGTAGAAAAGAAAAAAAATCCTGCTATGTAATAAAATCATTATTTTGAAACTTAAAAATATTGTAAGTTTCCTCCCTTGAGGGAAAAAAAGTAGAAAAATATCTGATTTCAGACTCTAAGGCAGAACATTAAACTGAAAACATTTAGCACCATTTAAAACAATCAATAAATTGTCCTTCCTTTCTCATTTTGCCATGAATAGTTAAAGAATTTGTTTTGGCCATATGTCAGTGTTGTGAGATCCATTCGGAAAATTGTAGTTTGGAGCTGAGATCTTCAAATTTTTTGCTCGTGTAGCTCTTAAAAGAATTTTAAAAATCTATAAATGCCCTTTTTTAAAGTGGGGTTAAAATATTTCATCATCATTGAAAGAATTGCAAATGTTGTATGGGTGTATTGTAAATGTTGCTGTCACAAAATAAAACGGTTATAGCTCTTTTTAAAAACATGAAATTGTGATCATTCTTCTAGAGACAAAATATTTGCTTCAATACCAGATATTGACCCATTGTCCTACTCCCACGCCTTTCTTCATACACAATCACTTTTTGTCTCAGTGCTCAATTACAGTGTCATAATTTTGAAGACATTTTAAATGGCAATGAAATCAACTCATGCAGTACCCAAAATGCACATAACTATGAACAACTACAACTGGGTTCCTGGAGGCTCAGGCATTTGCAGCATGATTGTGAAATACATCCCATTTTCAAAGATGTGAAAATGTGGGAAACACACAGCTTAGAGTTGAAGAGATATGGTTGTGTGACCTCAAAGAGAGGGGGGCACATGAATATCTATAGAGGAGGAGCCCACCTATGACAGCTTGTGAGAAAAAAAAGAGAGAGAATCCAATTCAGGTTTATTTAAGGGTGTTGCTTTTCTATTTTAGAATTAGAATCTGGCCCTCGATGAGACTCCCGACAGACCTAAGATAGGGAACTGGCTTAAAGGCAGGGAGGCAGGAGACACTAGGTCTCCTAAAGACAGTGATTCTCCAGGTATGACTGTCAGATCAACAGTCTCAGCCTCACCTGGGTACTTGTTCAAAATGCAGATTCTCAGGCCCCGATCCAACCTTGCTGAATTGGAAATTTTGGGGGTGAGCCCAGCACTCAGTGTTTTAAAAAGACTTCCAGGTGATTTCTATACGTGCCAAAAGTTGGTTCCACTGCTTCAGAGGAACCCCCAATCAAAGATGAAAAAGCAAACAAATTAAGTGATTCTCTTGATGTCCTTTTTGTTATTCCATCTACCTAGAAGGTCATATTTAAATTTCCAGTCTCTTCTCAGGTGTCTTCAGAGGAATTGAGGAAGGAAGCCTGTGTTCTTTTGAGCCAGAATGTCCAAGAAAGCACACGTGAGGGGCATCATGGTGGAGGCAGCAGCAGCCACTCTAATTAGTGAGAATCCCCAAGAGAAAGATAAATCTTGGGGGAATAGAGAAATGCGCACTACCACCCTCAATTGATAAACTTAGGGGATTTAAGGTGATTGTATTGAGGTATTGTTTTCTAAGGTGAATATAATTTTGGTTGGAAGAATATGTAAATAGCAAGTCACATTATGAGAAAGTTCTTTCCTTTTCCATTTCCCTGTACTCCTCAAAATGTCCAAAGATCTCGATTAACACTTAAAAAACAGAGAAAAATTTAGGCTCAATGCCTTGGTAGGCCCAAGTTTTTGTTTTTGCTTTTTAGCTTTGTTTTGTTTTTGTTTTTGGTAGGCCCGAGTTTTAGCTAGAATTCAATAATTGGTTTTTTCCCATTATTTCTTTTTCTGGTTATTATCTATTGTGCCAGGGGATACTGGTTTTTCACTTGAAGTCATTATCTAAAAGTTCTATCTAAAGAAAGTTTATTTAGGTGAAAGATGTACCATTTGAAATAAAAACACTCAGAGAGTTATAATAGAAGTGGTTTGAGGATACAGTATGTAAATGGGAACCACTATATTAAGGAAGACTGTGGGTTGTTATCCTGGCACTTACGCTAATGAGACTTCAAATTCAAAAAGAAAATTGTTATTTCTAATTCGACTTTCAGGCTGGCTTTCAGGAAAGTAGATTTCAGGCATAGTATTTTGAGCCTTATTCAGTTATACATTGATTTTGGATTTTAAAAAACAAAACAAAACAAACCAAAACATTGGGGTGGGAGGAAGGGAGAAAAGGAAAAAGAGAGAGAAAGAGACAGAGACATAGAAAGAGAGAGAGAGACAGACTGACAGACAGGAGACTGTGACCAAGATGTTTTAGTATAACACTTTTAAGATAAAAAATTAAATTGAATTTATGGTAAGTCATTCTATAGATGAGGTGACAAATAAGAAGACACAACTGTCTCTCCATTGCTAACAGCAATTAAAATGCAAATTATTCCCACTGAGATTCATAATTATTTACATGCTGTACACAAATTAACCTACTGTATGTAATTTTAGAGACATTTGGATTTCAGAAAATATAGTTTTCAGGATTTATCTACTGAACTATTTCTATTATTTTTTCCCCATTTCAAATGCATCTCAAGTATACTCACTAGTGCTTCCCTAGACATATATAGCAAAGGTAGATTTAGGATATGAATTACAGACTATTCAGTGAGTTCCCATTATCATTCATTCCGTAAAGTAAGTTCCACATATAGCCTTAATATAAATTAATTCTAATTGGAAATGGTCATAGTATACTTCATTCAGCTTGGAGCAAGTCTTACATGCTTACATGCTTATTGGCTTCGAAGATGTGAAAGTCTCTTGTAAAACCAAGTGCGTGATAGTCAAAGTGGGGAGTAACATCCACCTTTGAAGGGTGATATTTCAATGAGAGGTTATACAGCTGAGATCAACACCTACAGGTCTCAGGCATCCAAAGAGGGTTTGACTGGATTCTTCTTTGTTGGTCATTTCTCTGACTGGGATCTGTCAGTCACCAGAGTGAATAAACACCGTGAATGTTACTGAATTTCAGAGTCTATTAGGAGCCAACAAGCTGACTCAATTCTTACTATCCGCCCACAGTTCCAGAGATTCATAGCCTAGATCACTGAGTTACTAACTCATTAAAAATTAGCAGAAATAAAAATTGAACCAGACCAGTAAGGCTTGGAACAAAGATGAAAAACAAATTAACCAACTTGAATTGGGAGCAGGGTGCGGGGGAGGGGAGGAGTTGAAGGCAGAAGGAGCTAGCTGCTTTCAGGATCAAGTTCCTTCAACAGAAGAATCTGAGCTGCAATGGAACTACTTGCCAGAGGCTTCTGGAGATAAAGGTAGACTCCTGCAGAAAATGTTCCAGATTCTGGGAAGACAACAGTATAAATTAGATAACACTGTGTCCTTGTTTAATTGTGGCCATTGTGTGTCACAGAATATAACCCTGAGGCAAACAGCAAAGGCCTGGCTTTCCTTCCTTCTCTTAACACTGGCTGCCTGGAACATCTTGTCCCGACGTCGTTTCCTGTTTCATAACCGATGGCCATAAAGTCTTTCTGTGATGCGTTCCAGGTTGAAAGACCAAGAACACAGGCAAGGTTTAAGTGTACGGGGGTTGAAGACGGGATCACAACACACAGAGTTCAAGACACACTGTTCCTGCCTACAGCCAGTCCACCTGTCTCTATCAGGCACCTAGAGGAAATTCCTAGAGGTCCACCCTGGAGAGACAGTCACACTTAGTTTACTGGACTTACTATGTTCTCAGTAGTGTTGGACTCAGAAGATCACCTGCTAGTTCACCTGTAAGTCAAACACAGAAGAGGCTCTCTCCTGAGCAGGACTCATCTTAGCTTTCCTCTAAAGACAAGAACTGGTATGAATCCATCTGCATTTAACAAGGATTTGGCTGTATGCCTATAACTTCAAGGGTGTTTTGCTTTGCTTTGCTTTGCTTTTTAGATTTGAGGGTACACACACATATTGATTACATGGACATATTGTGTAGCGGTGGTAATTGGGTCTTTTCCCCAGATGACTTCAAGTATTATGTTCGGTGTCTTTGTCACTTAATCCCTGTGCTTTGTCCAGATATGCCTGTGTTCCTCCAATGAAACAAATCTGGATCTCTCTATACTTTGGTTTTCTCCAGCTCAGTGCATGATTTTAGCTTAATCACTTAACTCTTCCACTCTTCCATTTTCCACCTTCAGTGTGCAAAGTCATGACCAATAATTAGCGAATAGTAATACTTTGAATTTACAAAGGGCTCCCTTCCAGGAAACTTATAAGACTTCACAAAGTCTAGCTGAGATCCTTCACAAAACCCCAGTAAAAAAGGTTTAGTTGTCGGACTCAGTGGCTCAGCCTGTAATCCCGCACCTTTGGGAGGCTGAGGTGAGTGGATTGCCTGAGCCCACAGGTTCGAGACCTGCCTGGGCAACTTGGCGAGACCTCATCTCTACAATAAATCAAAAATGAGCCGGGCGTGGTAGCACGCGCCTGTAGTTCCAGCTACTTGGAAGGCTGAGGCGGAAGGATCGCTGGAGCCCAGCAGGTCGAGGCCGCGGTGGCCGGGTGCGGCCACTGCACTCCAGTCTGGGCGACAGAGTGAGACTACAACTCAAAAAAAAAAAGGTTTAGTTATTTATACTTCTTATTTTAGTTTAGTTTAGATTCAGGGGGTACATGCACAGGTTTATTACATGGATATATTGTGTGATGGTGAGGTCTGGGCTTCTATTGAGCCCGTTACCTAAGTGGTAAATATGGTACCCAGTGGGTGGTTTTTCAACCCTTGCCCCCATCCCTTCCTCCCTACTTATACTGTTTTTGCATTTTGTCCAGTTTTACAGATACAGATACCAAAAGTACCAAGAGGTGTAAATAATTTTCTTGGGGCCATGCGTTATCATATTTTCTGGGCAGCATGTGGTTAAATGCTTCTAATAACGCTCTTCGAGCACATGCTATTCAAATCAAGTTGCAAGACTGAAGTACTTGGTGTTGGTATCCAGCAGTGGCCAAAAACTTTACTCATCACCCTTAAAGCTGGACACTTGGCCCTTCATTATGTTAGCAAGTATTAGAAAAGATGTTTTGCTACTTCTTTTTTCAAGTAATAGTTTTTATCTCCAAGTCAGGTGCAGATTCTGTTGTTGTCGCTGAAATTTAGCAGCGCACCCATGGGCAAATGCTTGGGAGGCACTCAGAGCAGCACCCACTGCCATAAACGAATAACTACACCATCTCAAAGCCAGAGTGGCACCTAGAGCAAGACAGAAACATGAGAAGGAGCTTCACCAAGGTCCAAAGGTCTGAGCAAGAACACCGGGAGCCAAGTTTCTAGAGCACATATAACCAGACAAAACATATCCCAGGAACAGGCTGTTTTGCTGCTTTCCCAATAAACCCCACCTCTGGGCAGGAAATTCATTGCTCCCAAAGCACCTGCTTCCCAGGGGTTCACCTCTAGGAAGAACAATGGAATATGCTTCAGAATGAGAGGCAAGGCCATCCCAACTAACATTTTACATGTTTAATAGGACTAAATCTCAGAGCAGTTTTGTTTGGAGGAGAAGTGATGTGATCAACTTTTCCCACTGCAGACTTAGAGTTCAATACTTTTATTATCTAAATATGCCTGTTAGAACTTGTGAGTTATCTGGATTATAACCACACCCAGTGAAATTTACAAATTCTATTAATCTAGTAAACAAGGATTACAAAAGAAGAAGGAAGGGAAAAATGGATAATAAATGAAGCAGAGCATGAAGAAGGCAGAAGTCAAACAGCATAAGGTAGAAGATAGCATTGCCATAATTCAAAGAACTATGTAAAAATGAGCAGTCTTTAACAATATTTGAAATGGAAATATTTGAAGTGCACATGTGCATTTGCATTATGAGAGGAGAATACAAATAGGTGGGGGGGTTGTTTGTTTTTTGATGTTTCAGTCTAAGGCTTAGTAGAGGATGCCAAGAATTTCTTAGTGATTGTTATCTCACCACTCTTGTCCCTCATCTTTTGGAACAAAAGTATAGACAATGTTAGTCAAATCTATTCACTTCTAGAAATTTCTCATTTCAAAACTTACTTCGTAGTTGTGCCTCCAGCAAGGAATACTGGGAAGACTAGGCTGATACCAAAACCAATTTTTAAAAATTAAAGATTACCTGTCCATTACTTAGCTATGAAGCGTAAGAAAGAAAATTTCAAGTATCAATGCCTCATATGTGTTCAAAATATCCGGAGTACTATCTTAGTTATATCTCCTTGATAACGCCCAGAGAACTTTGTAAAGTCACAGACAGTAAACTAATAAAGAGAGAGATAAAATGACTGACTTGGTCTCAAGAATCAGGTCCAAAGATATCTTCATCTGTAACTGAGAAAAAGGTCAATCTACTTAGGTTGCTGAATTCCCAACACAGTCCAGCTTTGAACTTGGAGAAGGCAGATGCCAAAGAGAACATTAACACTGAACTCCACACAGGTGAGCATGATAAATATAGTATACAAATGAGGCTACCTGCATTACAGAAGAGCCACGTGATGGCCCTGATTCCTCCAAGCATGGGTGGAATCACAGGAATGCAGACATCTTGTCTCCAGGCTGCCTTGTTTCGGGCTTTGTGGCATCATCCTTCCAGTGTGGCTATGGACATAAATGGATTCCTAATAAATTTTCCCTTTCTCTAGCATAATAGGAAATTCTATGTCAATTGGCATAGTAAGATAATAAAGTATATAAAATACAATTGTATCTATTATTAGTCACTGTTACATAGATATGTAATATGATGATAGTTGGCTCTTATTGCTAAATAAAAGACTTTTTTTTTCATCTATTGGTTGAAATAGGAAGGGGAAAACCAGGCTAAATGAGGTTTGCACCAGAGCAAACCTAGCATTTTGGGAGGCTGAGGTGAGTGGATTGCTTGAGCCCAGGAGTTTGAGACTAGCCTGACAACATACTGAAATCTCGTCTCTACAAAAAAATTAAAAAATAAAATTACTCGAATGGGGTGGTGCCCACCTGTAGTTCCAGCTACTCAGCATGCTGAGGTAGAAGGATTGCCTGAGCTCAGGAGGTCGAGGCTGCCATGAGCCATGATCATCATGATCATGCCACTGTATTCCAGCTGGGGTGACAGAGTGAGACCACGTTTCATCAAATAAAATAAAATAAAATAAAAATGTGTGAATGTGTGTGTGTGAGAGAGAAAGAGAGAGACTGTATGATTCATTTCTGCTCTCATATCAGAATATCAGAACAGACTCAGAAACCCCACAGTAAGTCATTTTCATGGTATCAAGTTTAAATCCATCAATTTACATTATGATCCCAAATGTCTTTCAAGTGATTTTTAAAAAATACTTTTCATTTGCCATTGTAAATATCAAATGTAAACTTATAACTTCTGCAAAACAGTTCTTACCCTTGTGCCTTGCATATACTTAGTGCATAGTAAATATTTCCTGAATTAACAAAACACCTCTCAAAGTATACTTTCTGGTGATTCATAGTCTTGGGGTAGAGTCTTCCACCCCTTGAATAACAGATGTGAGACTTAATCTCTAAGTCCTCCGACATTAACAGGAGACTCAGGACTAGAACTCAAGTCTTCTAACTCCAAATGGAGTGTTGAGACCCATCGTGTGCTTTCTCCCCAAATACTATTCTTAAATAAGAAATTCGTGAATCAGAACAGGATATCTGGAAAAGTATGTTTGGATAAGGAACAGTGAAGGTCTTACGGTAAAATTTACTTCACATGAGAAATTACAGAATACGTTGCATTTGATATGTTCCTTCCAGTGGAAGCCTCTAGAGGGCAGTGCACTCTTCAGAACACACGGGTTCTCCAGGGTTTAGAAGAACTCCCTGGAGTTAAAACCTAAAACGTCTGGCATACTTACCAACAGCTTTAAATCAAACAGGACACACAAATATCTCAAGCCCAGTATACTTTTTAGCTGTGTTAGGAAAGAAAACCACTGAAATGTGTATTTAGCTAGGGGCTTTTTCTCTTTCTCCCTTCCCAAGCAGGAATATAAAATATAAAATGAACTTGAAACTTTTCTTTTTATACTAATCAAACAGTCTGAAGTGCAACATATTTATAAGCAAAAGCAGAAACAAAGAACAGAGAGAGAATAAAATACTTGCAGACAACTACCATGGGCTGAGAACTGGAGTCAAAATGCCAGGCAGGGAGTGGTCAGAGCTGAGGCTAAAGTGCTACGTTTAGTTTTTGAGGAATTGAATCTGAAATATCTAAAGACTGTCCAAGTAAAGCTACACAAGCTGGTGATGAATTTGGTGATTCTGAAGCTTGCAGAAGACATCTGAGTTGGAAATTGAATTAGAAAGTCATGCCAAGTGCGAAAGTCTCAATAATGATCAGGGAGTTAAACCAGACACCTGTGTGACCCCAGCATGTAAGAAGTGGGTAAAGGGTTGAGAAGAAACAGAAACAAGTAAGGCAAACTGAGAGGGTCTATTATGACTGTAGGACCAGTGTGCACAGAGTCAACATTGCCAAATGCCCAGGAAGTGTACAGCGAGACAGAGATTGGGAATCGTCCACTGGACTTTGAAACAAGAAGAATCCAAGTGGCCTGCAGCAGAGCAGGAGTCAGATTGCAGGAGTGCAGAGTGAATGGGTCCACAAAGTGCTCCTGTGGAGTACAGGTTACTCTTTTAAGATGTTTGGATCAAATCAAAGAAGAGATGGGGCATTGTCTAGGGCAGGGGTCCCCAACCCTTGGGCTGCAGACTGGTACGAGTCCATGGCTGCACAGCAGGAGGTGAGTGGCGGGCTAGTGCAGCTGGGTCTGCTGTCAGATCAGTGGGGGCATTAGATTCTCATAGGAGCACCTACTCTATTGTGAACTATGCATGTCAGGGATCTACGTTGCACACTCCCTATGAGAACTTAATGGCTGATGATCTGAAGTGGAACCGAGGCAGTGATGCTAGTGCTGGGGAGTGTCTTCAAATACAGATTAACATTAGCATTGAGGTTTTACTGCACTTCCCCCCCATCCCAGCCTGGTCCGCGGAAAATTTGTCTTTCACAAAACCAGTCTCTGATGCTAAATAGGTTGGGGACCACTGCTCCGGGGACACGGGCCAAAGGTAGTTTGGGGGTTTGTTGTTGTTGTTGTTGTTGTTGTTTTTGAGTTGGAGTCTCACTCTGTTGCCCAGACTAGAGTGCAGTGGCCGCTCCCGGCCATGGCAGCCTCCACCTGCTGGGCTCCGGCGATCCTTCCGCCTCAGCCTTCCAAGTAGCTGGAACTACAGGCGCGCATACCACGCCTGGCTCATTTTTTTTTTTTACGTAGAGATGAGGTCTTGCCAAGTTGCCCAGGTAGGTCTCGAACCCGCGGGCTCAGGCATTCCACTCACCTCAGCCTCCCGAAGGTTTTTTATTAGTGAATGGGCAGGAGATAAATAGCTACAAGGGAACACACCCCTGCAAGACTCAAGGTTGATGCTTCAAGAGGGAGGATGGCTGTGGTGCCTGAACTTGGCTTGAGCAATTGGGGTCAGACTGGAGCAAGAGCAGGCACCGTGTTTTCCAAAGCTGGAGAAAGATAACGAGGGGTGAGGGAGGGTTAAGAAATCGAAGGACCTTAATTGCCTCTGTGGCAGGATAAGTTATTGATATATATTTTTGAAATTACCCTTATTCCTGTAGTAGAGTCTCCAATGAATGAGCAAGTCAGCCTTTGTGTGGTTAGCTCCTGATCTTGCCTCTTAGGGTGGGGATGACTTTTATGCCCTTGGGTAGAAAATGAGTTTCTGAGACACTGAGGTAGTGGATACCCCCAGGCTTTTGCCTTAAGTGGTCATTTATTCAGGATTCTGTAAACGGTCACGACTGTGTCTACTGTGTGACTATGTTCATACCTAAGGAGGTGGCATTGTAGTTGAAGGAACCTGCAGGTGACTTTTCTGAAAGAGGGGCCAGTGGCAAGTTGTGAATGTGGCTGAAAGCCAGGCCCTTCCAATGCAATTCCCTGAAGATGACCAGACCTCTGATGGGGTGGCCCCTCTGAGGGGGGTCCCATCCTCCCCAGTCATGAGAACCAGGTCAACTTGCCCAAGCTGCACCAGGGGTAGAGGGGATGGACTGGGGACGGGGGGCGGATGCTTAAAAAATAGAGCCTCCAGCTTTTGAGTAGACTTTTCTGGCCCAGGCAATAAACTAAGCAGTGACTGTGATAGGCTGGAGAAGGGAGACGTCTCCCTTCTGCTGGACTGAGCAATCCTCCAGGGATGCCTGAGAGTCCCTCGAGAGCAGAGCCTCCAATAATGGCTGCTATATGGCCACATTCTGGAGAGGAGAGAATCTTAAATCTAAGTTAACAAAAAGCAAACAAACAAAAAAAAACTGTGCAATATGACATTTCCTGCCCCTGAGGAATGTGAAGATGCCTCATCCCCAATATACCTCCATTTTCTGAACAAAGTAGGTAGCAAGTCGGTTAATAGTGAGGAGAGTATGGATTGGCTGTTGGGTTGGTGGTTGGAAACATATAAAATTGTTTTTAAAATATAGAGTCTTAGACTCATGAACTTGAAGAACGTTGATGCTGGAGGAACCTGTGGCCTCCCCTTCACACAGATTTTTACAGCTGACAATAAATAAAGCTCAGAGAGGCCAAGGGTTGCATCGGAGGCCACACAGCTTGGCGGAACTTGCACCTGTTCTCTCTCATTCTACTCTCAGTGAGAACAGACTCTCTTTCCAGCAGCCCCCCAAGGGATCGCACCTCACCCTCTGCAGTGGCTCCACACAGAGGCTGCCCCAACTCCAGGACTCACTCACCACCAAGGCTTGGACAGGCCAGCTCCCTCCCTGCAGCTGACCTCCAGTAGCAGGAAGAAGGCACCTCAGCTTTGAACCTAGACCCTGGCCCCACCTGACACCAAGAGCCTGCCCAGACTAGAACCAGGCAAATGCTGGCCTCAGTCCAGAAGACACAGCAGAAAAAAGAAGCAAGAAGGCCCATGGACTCCCGTTCCTTTCCATCCACTTCACTCACACAGGAGGAAACTGAGGCCTCCCTTCAGGTCAGGGGCTGGCCCGGCCACCTAGTGTGTCTAAATCAACAGGAAAAGGCTGCTCATTCTGGTTTTTCTTTTTCCAAGGCTCTTTTCCAAGCACGCAGCTCATCATCTGACTGCAGAAAACAGCAAAAACCGCCCTGTATTAAACCCCCACCAGGAACACACTGTACGGGTCACTCTAACTTCGAGCCCACGCTGAGTCTTGGAGTGTAGACAGGCAGAGGCACCGGGAGCTCCTGCCCCAGTAACTGGGCCAGTGCTTGAGGCTGAGCAAGGCGAAGGGAGAAGCAACACTCTGCACTCTGCTGATGGGATATTAATGGAATCAAGGAAGGGCAGGGAGAGAAGCTATAAAAAGACTAGGGCTTCCCCCATAAATCTGGCAGCTCAAGCCCCAGGTCCTTCAAGAGAGAAAGGCCAAACAATAATGACCAAAGCAGAAATCAACACGCTGAGTGATGGGGTGGGAGGAGACACCAAAAGAAACCAGGTGACCGGAGCCAAGAGTACAAAGGTGCCATAACCTGAGACCAAGCTAATAGGGAAGGAGAGAGCAGAACTGGGCGGAGCCAGAGAAGGCTGCTGGGACAACTTCCCAGCAAATTCAAGCCTCTGCAGGGAGGGTCTGGGACAGCTTAGCAGGCCTCTTTGCAGCTGCTAAGGAGCTTACACGGTGTCGTTAGTTTGAAGTGTGTGAGCCGGACAGTTTTCTTCATTCTCTTCTCCCTGATTTGCGCCTGGATATAAAACCGCCCCATCAGGTTACATTCCTAGAGGTCCATATTGTTGCTCCATCCCCAAGCCAGGAGTCACATCTCAGTTTCTCAACACAAAACCAGGTATCTCAAAGGAAGGCACACACACTCTGTGTGCAAAATGATTTTAACGGTACACAATCATTTTTAGCTTAATAGTTATATGTTTATTTGTTATCATTATCCACTACTTAGGTTAAACAATGCTAGCTTTTTTTAAAAAAAAATCATTTAAAAATGTACTCAGGGGCTAGGTGCAGTGTCTCATGTCTGTAATTCCAGCACTTTGGAGCCCAAGGAGGGAGGATGATTTGAGATCAGGAGTTCGAGACCAGTCTGAGCAACATAGCAAGAAAAAGAAAATTAAAAAACAATTTGCTCAAGTAATGAATAAAAATCATGAATCAACTTAAAGAAAGAAAACTATCCCAGAAAAGTAATGAGGGTAATATACAGCAGCATATGGAAACATTCCTGAAGATACTGTTTCCCTGTGAGCCTGAAGGAAAAAAACCACAAGGCTGAAATGTGGTGTTATAATAAAAGGTGTGAATTCTCCTACCCTGGGGGGCTACCCCTGACTTTCATTTTGTTTTATTTGTGTGGGGGAACGGGAGCTTTTACTGATCTCTTGTATAAACTTTGCAGATGGGTACATTTTATTTTTCTATTTTACAGCAGGGAGACGCTGAGGCCTCCTTTGTCCCAGATCACTTATAGGGCCAGGGACTAAGTGAGCCAAGAGGAGCTCCTGGCCTCTCCCAAAGTCCTCCTGCAGAGAACCAGCAAAGCACCAACAGTGACTGTTTCCCTTTCTACTGATAATATGTGGCGTGTGTGTCAGGAAACAAACGCTAGCCCGTGAGTGATCATATCTCCAACTTTCCTCTTCATCTCTCTAGCATTGAAGACTGAAAAACAAAACCAGTTAGACAAGGATTTAATCCATAGCAATCTCTGCCTTGAAAAATCCTTCCAAACCAGTGACATTTCTGTTTTTAAACCCACCAGGCAGGTACAATGCCAGGATAAAGTTGAGGTTCAGTTAATATTTAATATTGTCAATGAAATAATTTCCTTAAACTCTGACCTTTGATTCAGCTGGTTTTTGTAGACAACTAAAAAAAGCAAGAAGACACAGGCCTATTTTGGTGCTGATGCACTTACAGAAATAAGAATAAACTCCAATAGAGCACGGGCTGATGGATCAAATTGAAAAAAATGAGTGATTTGCCATTTTGCCTAAAAGAACTAAAAACATGAATGATTTGATATTTTGTCTAAAGAGCTGAAACTTTTTTTCAACAAATGGACCAAATTCATTAATGCTGTTGGTGCAGCCTCTGCCTAGGTCTCCTGGTTGCATAATTTTAAAGTGGGGGATCCCACGCAATCCCCCTTTATCAACTTCTCCTACCTCCTTGCTCAGTTTGGTTTCATGGGGTTCTGCATGAAGCAAGGGATTGAAGGTCAGGCCTATAACCCAACACTCAAGGAACGAGGAAAGGGAACCACACATGGGGTCATTAGAACTGAGTGTCAGTCTCTTTCCAGTTTACAACAGAAAGTTCTATAAGCTGGGGCAAGTCACTCCATCTCCCTGGTCCTTGATATGCCCACATGTAAAATAAGGTGGTAGGACTCCCAAGCCAAAATGTCTTAGCCTGGAGTCTATGCTTCTGCAAGGACTACATAAACCTTCTAAAATTGAACATAAAACCACTCCTGGCCAGGAACGGTGGTTCACACCTGTAATCCCAGCACTTTAGGAGGCTGAGGTGAAACGATTGCTTGAGCCCAGGAGTATGAGACAGATTTAGGCAACATAGCGAGACCTCACCTTTACCAAAAAAAAAAAAAGTTTAGCCATGTGTGGTGGTGCAGGCCTGTAGTCCCAGCTGCTCAGGAGGCTGAGGCAGAAGGATTGCCTGAGTCTAGGAGGTCGAAGCTGCAGGGAACCCTGATCATGCCACTGCACTCAGTCTGGGCAACAGAGTGAGATCCCAACTCTAATAAACAAACAAACAAATAAACCTCTTCTAGGGAGACAGTTCATAATATTTTTCTGTTTTGCAAGTGCTAACGGAACAGCCGTTATCCTAGATAATTTTTAAGGTCACTTCCTGATCTAATATTTTATTATTGTAGGCAGACACCCAGGAGGCAGCAAATTTACTGCAGCACGAATCCAAGTGATCAGATACAGGCACAAAAGTCATTGCTTTACTTATTCCTCTACCAATGCAGAGTGCCCATGACTCTTCACCTTCTCCCAAAGTCACTTCAGGGACCACAACCAATAATAATAGGCTATCTCCTCAGAAGAAAAGAATCCTGTGTGCAAAATGCAGGATATTGCATCTTTGCTGCTATGAAATCATAAAAGGATTCTTGGATGTTCACAAGTTAGATTTACCCAATTTCCACCGCATTTTATGTTCTTTAGCTTTTCCCGAAAAGAAAATTCCTTATGACACTATCAAGGGAAGCTTTAGAAGGACTGAAGTCATACTCCAATGACAAGAAGCTTCTTTAATATGATTTTGGTTGCTTTCTAAAGGCACAGAGGCCCAAAAAATGAGCAGCAACTGGGGAGGAAAGAGATGACAAGAAATAATAATAATAAGATGAGCTAGTGAAGAGAAACAACAATTAAACATAGAAGTGGCACATTTATTCATAAAATGAAGCCTCCCTAGGGATATCACCATGTCTACTCTGTCCTTCCCAAGCTAAGCAAGAGATGAGTAGGCACTGAGCCCGCCTACTTCCGTGTTGACACTGAGGTGGTGGCAGAGGCCACGAGAAGCACTTCTTTTCTGTCCACGTCATGAAGTCCAGCTAACTCTTACCAGACATAGGACAAAAGATGTCTCAGGTTGAATCATATAAAACTGCCATCTTTGTAAGAAAAAAATAGTTAAATACCAACAATCTCATGTGGTTCAACTTATTATATGCAATATGTCCAAAGCAGGACATTCTAACCACTTGGGCAATTACAAGGTGTCCCTGACTCATCATTCTTTGGCAGAAATGATTAAAACTCTGGAGAAAAAGATGAGAGATGGGTAATTCACTGTCAAATCAAGTCGACCCATTGTTAAAGATTAAAATGATGTCTTTAAAAGATATGTTCAAATTCCAAGACATCTTTCAAGCCAACCCAGAAAATAGTTATGCTTTTTACAGAATTCAGTTTAACAAATCTCTGTTCAGAGCCTCATTTGCACAAATTTTAGATTGCTGAGTACAGGAGCATTTGCAGAGTTGCTTGAGATTAATCTGTAGTAAGGGAGAAATCTTCAATACATGGGGAATAGCTAATACCACAGCAATTATTTGCTAGCAGAGAAAGGCGTCTGGATCATGAGTACCATTTCTGAAACTGTTAGATCTTGACAGTAATCATTACAGCTATGTTAGGAGCAGAAAATGTTAAGCACATAAAGAGTAGACTGACTCATTGTGTTAGTGTGACTGGACATTGGGTTTTCTAAAGAAAGAAAAATGCAATAAAGATAGGCTCTGGCTTTGTTATTTCCAGCTGCAGCTCCCTGGGGAAACTGGGCAGCAGAGTTTTGGAGCCTTCGTTCCAGAAGGGTCGTCCATAAAATTTACAGCCCTCATCAGCAGGAGCAGGGCTCTTGGCGGTTGACATTCCAAGCAAGGCCCATCTGTTTGTTCAGCGTTTTCCCGAGGGAGCAGAAAGGGCCTGCTTCAGTTTCTTAATGAGTTGAAATTCCTAATAAGAGAAAGCTTTGTGGTTGAGTCAAAATATTAAAATAAGCAATATGCTGACATTTTAACAGTCACAACTTTCACCAACTTAAAAACACATGTTGTCACACTGTTTTCTGAACATTTCTCCTCATGGTGTAATCATGAGGTTCATTTAATTGCACACTCACACACATGTGAGTGGGTTCGGAGGGACCCATTGTCTCCACTGGACCCTCAGTCATTATTAATGAATCTACAAGTATTACTACTACTAATAGGAGTTGGTAACCATAATAAAACTGTAATAGTAAGTCCAGCTAAAATTCTGCACCAAGAAAGAAAATTTAAGATATGATTCTTGCCATATGAGTCGGAGAGAAAGAATTCATACAACTAGGAGTTACCAAATAAAACCCATTAGTACATTCTTACCAAAAGAATGTTACCAAATAAAACACAGGACATTTTTTGTAATTTTCAAAATGTTTCATATGACAATAAATAACGTAGGGTTAGCGAGAATGGAGATCTAAGTGGAAGCTGGAGGGGTCTAGAAAGCATTGGGGGAACAGAGCTATCATTGATGGTTCCCTGTTTTGTTTCATTTTTCCACTTTGAGAGAGGGAATGTCAGGTGCACCAAGTGGAGAACAAAGATCAAGAAGCAGAACATGGCATGTTTGGGAGTTCGTGAGAACAGAACAGCTTGGCTGGAGATGAAGCATCGGGGTTTTTTTTGTAGTAAGGTAAGATCTAAGTAATTCAAGTCTTAAGTCAAAGGGTCTGAAACGCTACCAGGGGTCCTGCAACATTTTTTTCTAGCAGTGGATGAGTGAGAAAGACTAAAAATTTGTTAACCTTTATCTTCACTAAGGTAATTGGCACAGAATCTGTCTTGATTTCTGCTGCTCTGAAAAGAGAGGGTGCACTGATGTCCAGAAGGGAAGTCTAATAGCAAACGGAGACTCAATTCTGTAGCCAGGTCATAATGAAAAAGAGGGGGAGAGTGAGAAAAGGAGGGAGAGAGAAAAGGAGGGAAAAAGAGAGAAAGGGAGACAGAGTGAGAGAGAGACAGACAAGAGAGAAAACAGAGAGAAAGACAGAGAAAAAGAGAGAGGAGAGAAAGAGAGAGAGAAGGAGAGAAAAGAGAAAGAGGGGAGAGAGAGGAGAGAGGAAAAGAAGGATGGAAAAAAGTGAAAAGGAAAGAAAAAGAAAGGAGAGAAAAACAGAGAAGGAGAGAGAGAATGGGAGAAAGACAGAAAGAGAGAAGGGAAGGAAAAGAGAGAGACAGAGAGAAAGAGAGAGAGAATAAATTCATTTGTTCTTAATGTTTCTGACCTGCACAGATGAATGAGAAGATAACTCCACTTAGTGCACTAAGTGACTCACCCAGGCCTTCGGGCGATGCCTTATGGTTTGGGAAATCAGTCAGTGGTCCAATGGGGCTAACACATGCTTTGAGTTTTTAACATTTGTCAGAAGGGCAGCTAGAAATAGCACCTGGGATCACATGAGCAGATCTTCAATTGTCAATAAAAAGGCCAAGGAAAGCCTGGCAGCGCAAAACTGAAAGACAGAAATAAATAAATAAACGAACAAACAAACAAAACACAAAAGCTGACAATTTCAGCTAGTCACTTGTTTCTTCATTTCTGAACCAATTGAGTAATTGAGTTGCTGGTAGAGCTCTGGGCTCATCAGGGGCATCTTGTGGAAAAATCAGGCAGGCAACAAAGCAGAATAATCATCTTCATAACAACTAAGATTTGTATAGCACTTTATATATTGTAAGGCATGTTCAAATATATACATGATTTTAAAATGTCAAGAACAAGAGAGATCAACAGGGTGAGTCTTATCCTCACTGTAAACACATAGAAGTTCTTGGTGCATAAGCCATCCCTAGAATAAGCTGTTGAGTTCATCTTCTGACCTCTCGTCCTCAGGTCTTTTGACTACAAAATTGTTTCTTCTAGCACAGAAGCACAACACAGTTAAAAAAAAATCTCTTTTATTTTTCACTAACCCAAGATGTTCCTAAGTGTCTTGAAAACTTTATTACAGATTCTAAAAATACATTTGAAGCCCATTCTGAGTATGAGCGGGGATCACCCTGCCTTTTTCAGAGGGAGAGAATGAATGCCCTAAGCCATCCTTTGTATATAATGAATTAACATCTCACCTATGCAAAGGATGATACTAGTTAGCTACCATTCTTGGGAGAACTGAGAAAATAGTTACTCAGATACTTTTCTGTGTTCTATGAATTACTAAGAATCCCAGTAGTATACTTATCTTTGAAGGAAGAGTCCCTTGGTTACCAGAAAGCAGTATCACACTTCTCTCTGCCTATGCTCTCTAGAAGCTAATGCAATACAAATAACTACTATTTATTGAGAAGTTACTATTATTCCAGGACTATAGCAAATCTTTTATAGATATCACCTGATCTAATTCTTACAATAAACTTGCGAGTCAGGTATTATTCTTACCATTTTACAGATGACAACTTCGAGACTCAGAAAAGTCAACTAACCTTGTCCTAAGTCAGACATGGAATCAGGATGATAACTAAAATGTAAACTGAGGTCGGTTTCACTTCAAAAGCTTCTTCTTACTCTTCTGTAGAGTGGCATACTCTGCCATTTTTATTGCTGCACAAAGTGATGGGTTCTTCTACATTGTACCCTCAACTCTTTCAGGGAAAAGAGCAGTTACTGTTTAGGAGCAGGCTGATAAAAAACAATAGTTGAGCAACAAATTGGCCCCTGACATTTGGATCAATGTAGCAACCTAAAATAAGTATAAAATCATAGATCATAGACGAATCAAACTTGAAGACATCTCAAAGGATCATGAACTCTCTTCATCAATTAATATTCACTGAGAATTTGCTGTGCTAGATAATGCAATAAATACTGAAGATGGGAAAAATAAAAAGTCATAGTTTCTCCTTTTGAGGACCTTAATTGTTAAAGGAAATGCAGTCTACAAACCAACAATGGCAATACAATTAACAAGTGTACTAATGAGTTATGTACAAATTAAAGTGCACAATGGAGAGAATGATTTCAAAAAGGCTTTCCAGCAAAGGATGCTTGAACTGGGTCTTGAAGCATGAACAGGAGGTTGACTAATAAAATTGTTTGGGAATGACACTTCAAGAAAAGAAAAGAACATGTAAAGGTATGGGAAAGTCACATATATTTGCTGACCTGTCAATTGTCCAAGATGTCCGAGAGTCCAAGATGGCTGAAGTGCAGGATGAGAGAAAGGACAGTAGCAATATCAGACAAGTGAGGCCGGCCATGAAGGACCTTGTAAGTCATTCATGGACAGATGAGATACCACTGAACTCAGAAAGGAGATTACAGCAATAGCTTGAGAAAGAGAGGATGAGGAACTGAGCTAAAGCAACAGCAGTAGAAGAAATGGGTCAAAGAAGAAAGACAATAAGGGAAGCAAACCAGCAGAACTGAACTAAATGACTGATTAGATGGAACAATTTGGCAGGTCACAGTGGTAGGAGAAGAGCCATGTGGATGGCATCCAGGTTCTTGGTTTGGGTTGGATAAGTGAAAGATGAGGTGTTCAGCTGGAATGGTTTCAGACAGTGGTGTCTATAGAATATCTCTGGCAAGGTTCTACAGGTTCTCAGCTACAGGGAGAGACTCAATGATATGGATCATCAATTGGGTCCTTGAATCCCCAGCCAAAGCAGAAATCTGCCCACTTTTCTCATCATGAAAGATACCGGAATTTTTAAAATTTATACTCTCATTTCTAAGAAATTGGAGAAAATGTTTCCCCAACTACAAATATACATGCATAGGAATATTCTAACTCCCTTTTTTTAAAAAAAATAGAGATTCTACGGCTGGGTGTGGGAGGTCATGTCTATAATGTCAGCACTTTGGGAGACCAAGGTAGGACAATCCCAGGAGTTCAAGACCAGCCTGAGTAACATAGCAAGACCTCTACTAAATACATACATACATACATACATATTAGCTGGGCATGGTGGTACACACTGGTATCTCAGCTGCTCAGAAGGCTGAGGCAGGAGAATCACTTGAGCCTGGGAGGTCGAGGCTGCAATAAGCCATGATTATGTCACTATACTCAAGTCTGGGCAACAGAGTGAGACTAACTCAAAAAGAGAGAGATTCTAGTCCTTAACATTACTCTTCTACCGAAAACAACTACTAATACAATACAATAAAAGATTGTATGAAACAATGACCAACTTATTTATAAGAACCTGTTTACTCTTGTTACTTCATAAAAGTTAAGTGGAACCTGAGGGAAAAGGCAAGGATCACAGTAGTGTACTTTGTCATGATGGGAAAAAAAATGAATTCTCAACACCATGAAGAGACTATTTTTGTACATAAAAACTTGACAACAAAAATTTTTTAATGTTTTCTTAAACATGAGGCCCTTAGGGTGCAGTGTTACAGTAAAAATCTTAAAGAACTAAAATACATTCATATTCATGTTTTCTCCCCATTATTGCTTTGAAATGCAAATAAAGGATTACCACAAGATAATAATAAGGGGGAAATTCCTTCAATTTTAAAGATTAAAGAGTGAGGGCAGGGAGGAAATGAACTGATAAGTCTCACGTGTGTCTGAGGAAGCACGAAAGACCAAGAGAGAGTTGTTAAAGGACATGCTAATTGTGATCAGGATGAGGCCAACGCATATAAGCAGTCACAGCTGGCTTCTAGTGATATCAGTCTGCATAATGGAAATAATAAGGGGGTGAGATCCTTAGAGTCTCTGGTGACTATTAGACATATTTCCTCAGTGAGTCAGACTTAGAATGTCAGAGAGATCAATTTATGTGATTACAATTAATAAGGTAATTAAGAAATAGAGACAGCTTAAGAGGATATTGCCTGATAATTAATAACCAGCTGGAAAGGATACGGGTCCTAGGGAACAGGGAATTAAAGATCAGCTCGGAGAATTTCTATCGATAAGAGATGGGCTATTTTTTAAGGCAGTTGGTATCTGAAGGCCAACTGCTAAAAAATAAACCTCTAATTAAATGGGATTTTGGGAATTTCACGTCCTATAACATTTTGGAGAGCTCAAAGAAAGGTCAGAAGTAGGCAGGAGACAGGAAGAGGAGAACAGCATTGTCCCTGGAAAAAAGCACCAGGTCTAGGGTGAGGGGCCTGGGTCTACCCCCACCTCTATGAGAGATAAGCTGTAGAAACTGGAACAAGACACTGCTTCAGGGTCTCAGTTTTTCCATTTTAAAAATGGGATGATTGGACTCTATGGCCTCTTTGGTCCCCTGCAGCACTGAAATTTGAATTATAAACACAATTCCTTAAAATAGCAAACCCCCAAAACTAAAATTGAACACTTGGGCATAGATAGTGAGTGGTCATTGTCAGCTATTGGGTTGAATAGATACCAACAAGCATTGAGGCCTCAGATTTAAAAAAAAAAAAAAATTAAAGAAATTGTCTTAAGTCACGAACCTGAAAACAAAAATGAGAAATGAAGTGAGGGACTTTGGCTTATTTTTCTCTGTGGTCCTGAGACTTATAACTAGATAATTTACTGTTACAAGAGGCCTAGCTACAACTATCAACAAAATACCCTTTGTCATATGAAACAGCATAAAGCATTCACCTCAAAGTTCAATCCTCTCAGTGACAATGTTCTCTGGAAACCAAAGCTTAAATTCCCCAGGAACTTGTTAAATTAGACAGTGTCTTTGCCAATCAGATATTCTGATGGTTAGGTAAAAACATCTTTGAGGATAGGCATCAAATACCTTATGTACGCAGAGGCAAGTGAGAAAACAGACAGCTGTCTGCCAGGACATCAGTTTACCTCCTGCTTCTCCAAAATGGTTCAAAACCTGAAAATCCACAGAAGTCGATCCATAGAAGTTTCTAGGCTAAGGTTCGTTTACTCAACTTGAACTGAAGGGTCAGAGCAGAAAGCTGCAAAAGTCAGTTTTCCTCAGACGACAAAAGCAAGGTTGGCAGGTCAAGCAGGAAGGGCATTAACACACTCATGCCACCAAACACACACCCCAAACACAACAAAACAAAAGCCGGTATGTGAAAGAATAATGACAGAAGTAAGGAAGAGTCTCCTCTCCTCATCAACCCACCATGCTGGGAGAATGCAAGGTAAGAGTGGAGAAAGCAGTCGCCTCTGGCATTTTTGTTTTTTTGTTTTTTCAAGCTCTTGAGTCTTAGTAATCCTCCAGCATTGCTTTTGCTTTTCTTTTCTCACTATGTTCCCCAGGCTTGTCTTGAACTCCTGGCCTTAAGCACCCCTCCTACCACAGGCTCCCTAAGTGCTGGGATTACAGGTATGAGCCACCATGCCAGGGTCCAGCTCTGATTTCTAAAATCATCAGTAGTAGTGGATCTCAGGAAAAGTACGCATTTTACAAAATTTGGTAATTTTCTGATACTTCAAATTAACATGAGGGTATTTGGAACTAGAATATGAAGATAACAGAAACAGCAGCAAGAAAACAAGCCACTGAGATAAGCAAAGACGTCAAACAGTGGAGCCTCTTCAACGTTTCTGCCAGCTATGGACCCAAAACAACATCTCCACCCCTTGTTTTCTGGGCTAGGTGCTGGGCACATCAGCACGTCTGGATGGACGAGAAGACCTGAGAGGTCTGATTGCTGGACCTTTCCCCAGGTTCTCAGATGGTACGAGCTCTCTTCTCTGCAAGCAACAGGCACCGGTAAACCCGAGAAGAATGAACACCAAGGCCAGTTTTTCAAGGGGAAAATGAATCACTCAGTGGCAGGTGGCCGGCAAAGCAGGTGTGAATAGATAAGGGCTGTTGCTCCCCTCTGAGAGGAGGAAGGGCGGGCTGGAGGCAGAGGTGGGAGGTGAGGCTGACTGTTGGTGTCCCTGCAAAGGACCATCAGAGCTTTCAGAACTTCTGCCAAGCCTCTCTTCTTCTGACTCGTTGCACAGCCTTTCAGCAGCCTCTGCAGTAGCCCCAGGGCCAACCAGGGACCTCCCAAAATGTGTCAGAGGAATCCCAGTTTCCAACCTCAAGATCCCACTTGTATCTTTGTTTCCCAAGCAGAGTACTGGGGGTCAAGCTTTGAGCAATGATGTGAATTCTAAGAGCAGACCAGACCACCAAATAAAATAAGGCACAGTGTTGCCCTCTGACCTGTGGATCCTACACCCTAAAGGGAGCTCAATTTCTTTTCAAGTCCCCAAGCAGTGGAAAAATTATTTTGGCAGTTGATGATTTGAAAGGATTGTAGTATGTGATTAATTATTTAAAACCCAAGTGTTTAGCATAAGACATCTGGATAGGTAATCATTGAATAAAGTACGTGTTTGTTTTGTCTTGTTTTTAACAAAGCAGTTTATTTGGAGAAGGAAGATACCAAATTATGGGAGTACAGAGAAGTAGTTACAAAGTATCTGAAATCACCTAGAAGTGCAGCCATGATAAATATAGTTAAATATGTTCACTGGGCCATCCATAGGTCATGTTTAAATTTTTGCTTATAGCTCAAATGTTTTATGTTGTGGAAAGAGTAATGAACTAGGAATTCAAATCTAGGTTCTAGTTCAAGCTCTGTCACGAGCCAGTTATGTGACCTTGGGCAATTTGCCTCCTTGGGACTCAGTTTTCTGACCTATAAAATAAGGACATTGGTGACTTGTAAAATTCCTTCCAGTGCCAATTAATGGTCCAATAACCCCGAACTAAGATTGTGAGAAAGCTCATTTAGAAGAAAAGAACATTCCAGTCTGGTCAGGAATTTCAAGACAACCACAAGGCCTGGACACACTTTGCCAATAATTCAATTATGACACATTCAGCATGAAAAGGCAGCAGTGTTCATATTTAGGAATATGCAATACTGTTTTATTAGTTTGTAGGCTCCAACGTAGTGGTCACTGACTGGAAGCCATTCCCACTCTCTCTTCCAGGAGACATCTGTCAAAGTCTAGAGATGTTTTTGGTTGTCACACCTATAGTGGGGTTGGGGGCATAAGCGGCTGAGGGGTGGGAGGACACTACTGGCTTCTAGTAGGTAGAGGCAGGGCTGTTGTTAAAACACCCTATAATGTATAAGACAGCCCCTACCACCAAAAATTATCTGACCCCACATGTCACCAGGGCCAAGGTGGATTTCTGTGAATATTGTGGCTAGGCAGATACCTGAGTGATGGAACAGGCAGGTGACCTGGAGAGACAGCCACACTCACCTTGACCAAGTTGTGGCCATGTGGGAATGAGGGTCTCCTGCTGCAATCTTCCAATTCCTCCAAAGTCATAAAGCTAGATATTTAAAGGTGCTCATTCTGCCTTTTAAATCATGATGAGGCCTAACTCCAGTCAGGAGGAACATCATCAATAACTCAAGAAACAACAGATGCTGGAGAGGATGTGGGGAAAAGGGAACACTCTACACTGATGGTGGGAATGTAAACTAGTACAACCTCTGTGGAAAACAATGTGGCAATTCCTAAAAGATCTAAAAATTGACCTTTCATATGACCCAGCAAACCTCCTTCTGGGATATGTCTGGAGGAACTCAAATCATTCATGCATGTTTATTGCACATGCATGTTTATTGCAGCTCTGTTCAAAATAGCAAAAATACGGAACCAACCAGGCTGCCCATTGAAAGTAGACTGGATTTTAAAAATGTGATACATATATGTGATGGAATATCACACAGCCATAAAGAAGGACAGATTTATGAACTTTGCAGCAACTTGGATGGATTTAGAGGCTATCACACTCAATGATCTATCACAGAAACAAAGAACTGAGTACCACATGTTCTCACTCATAAGTGGACCCTGAACAATTACCATAATACTATAAGTTGCCAGGGGAGTGGAGGGCACACTTCATCAATAAGTGTACCTGATCTCAAACCAGGTGAAGTGAGGACCGAAGTCAGGCCCAAACTTTACCTGAATTGTACCCCACATGGAAGGAAGGAAGGAAGGAAGGGAGGGAGGGAGGGAGGGAGGGAGGGAG
Organism: Cephalopachus bancanus; assembly: GCA_027257055.1. Classification (NCBI taxonomy): domain Eukaryota; kingdom Metazoa; phylum Chordata; class Mammalia; order Primates; family Tarsiidae; genus Cephalopachus; species Cephalopachus bancanus. The sequence continues at coordinate 4,135,485 of JAPVLO010000024.1, read as the reverse complement.
GGAGGGAGGGAGGGAGGGAGGGAGGGAAGGAGGGAGAATAATTCATGGTAAGGACTAATCCAATTATTTCTAAATACTAAATTTCCAGTGGAAGGCAGAACAGTATCAGATTCAGACGGCAGCCTGCCAGTGTGCCACCCCTGTATTAAGACTTAGATAGCAGAAACCAACTGAACTATTATGCAATTCTGTAAGAATAGTTTATATAGCATTTTGGGGGTGGCAGGGCACTGTCTAGCTGCACAACTAGGAAAAACATACAGCGAATGATGGAGAGCCTACATTCAGGTTTTGTTTTTGTTTTTTTGAGTTGGCATCTCATTCTGTTGCTCAGGCTGCAGTGCAGTGGTGCAATCATGGCTTACCACAGCCTCAATCTACTGGGCTCAGGCAATCCTTCTGAGGACCAGCCCCAGCCTCCCAAGTAGCTAGGACTACAGATGCATACCACTACACCTGGCTAATTTTTTATTTTTTTGTAGAGACAAGATTTTACTATGTTGCCTAGGCTGGTCTTCAACTCCTGGCCTCAAGCAATCTTCCTGCCTTGGCTTCCCAAAGTGCTGGGATTATAGGCATGAACCACTGCAACCTGCCAAGTTTTGTTCTGTTTTAATGCAAACTTGATTTTTAATTCCTTCAAACCAGATTTAATCCAGGAGCTCCAAGTCAGCTTGGAGGTGACAAAGCAAAAGACTTTCCCAAACTGGCCGTACCCTTTCACATGTAGTCCTCAGCCTCAGCTCCTTTGAATACTGTGACTTTCTTGGGAGGAGGCGTAACTACTTCACCAGGGCATGGGGTCTGGAGGCTTCAGATATGGATTTTTAGCAGGGGAACGGGGGAGCTCAAGAGAATATCTGCCTTGCCGAGTAGAGTGAAAAGATGATGACATTTCATGCCTAACTAGGTTCCTCATTGGATCACAAATTAAAACCCACCTGGCTGGTGCTGGGATTTTCACTGTATGTTGATGGAGCTTTCCTCTGGCTTTTTTCTTGCTTCAGACATCTGAATTGGACACCAGACACTTGCACTTCAGAGCACTTGTCATGGGTCTTCTTGAGTGACCAAACAGTGCTTCTGTTTTCTGTCACTTAATATCATCTAGAAAGTTCTGGAACCCAAAGTCACAGATGCTTACAAGTAACTTTGCAAGAAAGGCAGCATCATCCCTTTCTAAAGCACTATCAGCTCCTCTCACATTGCTTCCACATCTGTTATGACTGTGATACTAGATCACTTCTGTGACATCTGTAGGGTTGGTCTTATACCCATTTCACAGATAGTGTAGCTAACCTATATAACAACCTGTGGGGCAGGTAGGGTGGCACAGACTCTGCAGCAGATTGCCTGGGTTCAAATCCTGTCATTGTCTCTTATCAACTGTACAAGCTTGGACAAGTTTGTTTTTCTGTGCCCTATTTTCATCATCTGCAAAATGAGACTAATAGTAGCTGCCTCATATGGGTGTCATGAGAATGAAGTGAGTTAATATATATGTAAAGCACATAGGAAATGGCCTAGCACAAAGGAAGCACTATGGTATTAGCTACTCATATCATCATTTTCCAGAGGAAGAAACCAAATTGCAGGATAACCCCAGCAGTCTGACTGCAGGGAATACGCTCTCAATCAAGAAATCAAGAAACAGAGTGAGATATCAGTCACTGTCTTGCAATGGGAAGACCTAAAATAGTTGAAATCTAAGTCTCTTGACTCTGAATACAGTGTCTTCTCTTTTTATAAAATTAGTTTAAAAAATTTTTTTTGGAGTCAAGGAGTACACGTGCAGGTTTGTTACATGGGATATTGCATGATGGTGAGTCTTGAGTTTCTATTGAGCCCGTTCCCCAGGTGGTAGACATGGTACCCAGTGAGTAGTTTTCAACCCTTATGTCCCTCCCTCCCTTCCCACTTTAGGGGTGCCCCAGTGTCTGTTGTTCCCCTCCTTGTTCTCGTGTGCATACAATGTTTAGCTCCCACTTATTATAGAGAATGTTGGCATTGTTTTCTGTTTCTGTGATAATTCACTCAGGATGATAGTCTCTAGCTGCATGATGGTGTTGCTGCAAAGGACATCGTTTTGTTCATTTTTTATGACTGGGTTATATTCCATGGTGTATATGTACCATATTTTCCTTCTGCAGTCCACCATTGATGGGCACCTAGATTGGTCCCATGTTTTTGGATGCAGTATCCTTCTATCTCACCATAGGGCCTTGGGTATCACAGCACATCTAAGAGAATAAGTGATGAAGGTGACAAAGTGTGTGTAGCATGGCAGTTGGTCATAGATTACTTCAAACAAAACCAAGAAAGTCTTTGTGAGGTTCTGAGTTATATGAAGACTATGGAGCTCTGGAACCAAAAGGGATGGGAGCAAGAATAGAATCAATCGGTACAGAAACAGTTCCGGAAAAATTGTGGAGCTGTTACCACTAAGTTATCTCTGATACCTGTGTGCCAACACATCAGCAAAAATGAACTCATTCCCCGTAGATTTGAGTTTAGTCAAACATACCAATTTGAGCTTGAAGTCAAAGTAATTGCCTGCTCCTGCCTTGGAGAGTTTCAAATATACAGTAACTTGCTAGGTATCCAGAAATTGATCACTTCATCATCAGACAATCCAGCCAGGGTAGCAATCGCCCCGGCAGGAAGGTCAACAGGCAAGAAAATGAATCAGCGTCTTATGGTTCCAATTTGTTTTGCTGCACTGACTAAAAATTGCTGTGATTTTTTCCTAAGGTTCAGATGCCTAGATATTTTACTGCTGAGAATATCAAGTCACTGAGCTATTGTTATGGTAATTGACCACACCACTGTAGCATCTCATGATTGTTTTTCTGTTACATGGTCAGCATTATGGATTCTGAATAAATTTGAGCTATTACTGATCTGCTTTCTAGCACACAGCATTATTGATTCTGAAGGAAGCATTAGCTTTGTAGGCTGTGACTGTATATTGAAAATAATACCAGGGTGTAGATATTACTAAACCTTTATATGTTCACTTTGTATCCTAATAAAACACTTGTAAGATCTTCCAAGGGGCCCACCTCAGCTGACCTAGGCATTCACTCAGCCTACTAATGTAATGTACCAGCATGCCAAGTCAGGGCTTCTCTGATTGTGACTGCAGGCAATAAAATGTGATGGTTTCTGTAAGTGGCTAGTTTAAAAGTTTTGCACTTCCTTGGATGGAGGGTTCATGTTATAAGACTGAATAATTTTTTTTTTTTTTTTTTTTGAGTTGGAGTCTCACTCTGTTGCCCAGACTGGAGTGCAGTGACACGCTCCCGGCCACCGCAGCCTTGACTTGCTGGGCTCCGGCGATCCTTCCGCCTCAGTCTTCCAAGTAGCTGGAACTACAGGTGTGCACTACCATGCCCAGCTATTTTTTTTTTTTGATTTATTGTAGAGATGAGGTCTCGCCAAGTTGCTCAGGTGGTTCTCAAACCCGCGGGCTCAGGCAATTCACTCACCTCGGCCTTCCAAAGTGAGGGATTTCAGGCTGAGCCACTGAGCCCAGCTGACTGAATAATTTTTTTAATCATCATACATATTCATTTGACAAAATTATTTTTCAAGTGTATACAGAACAAGATATGTTAGGTTTATCTTTATCTTCTTCTTTCTCTCTCTCTCTCTCTCTCTCTCTCTCTCCTCTCTCTCTCTCTCTCTCTCTCTCTTTTTTTTGTAGAGACAGACTCTTGCTGTGTTGCCCAGGCTATTCTCTTGATCTCCTGGCCTCAAGTGATCCTTTCACCTCAATCTCCCAAAGTGCGGGGATTATAGCCATAAGCCACTGTGCCAAGTTTTAATTTTAAAGTAAGATGACACCTTTCTAATGCAGGTGTGCCTCATTTTAAATAAATCAGTGGTTTTCTAGAAAGTTGAACGTGTGTAAAAGGGTTACCTGACAGTGATCAAGCGGCGCAAGTTTCTCCTTGGGTGTGTTGTCTAACTTGATCTGTTCCACAGGGGACTTGCTGACTCAAACCTAAGCTCTTTTTAGCACCAAGAACATAACTAGAGGATCTTTTGAGGTCATCCAGTTCCAGTGCTTCTCTTGGAGCATTATCGACACAGAGATCTTGCATGCTGTCCATCAAAAGAGGACTGGATTTAAAAAATGTGGTACATATACACGATGGAATACTATGCAACCATAAAAAGGAATAAAATCATGAATTTTGCAGCAAACCTGGATGGAACTAGAGTCTATAATACTGAGTGACCTCTCACAGAAACAAAGATCTGAGTATCACATGTTCTCACTCATATAGTGAACCTTGAACATCTATCATTATACTATAAGAAAAGGGAAACTATGAAGCGGGGAGGGAGGGGAAGGGAGGTGGGATTAACGGTAGTCAATATCTGTCTGGGGACGGGGAGACACCCTTTATCAACAAAGGTGCCTGAACGAAGCATATGTGTATACCTAACCTTTAACTGTACCCCACAATATCAAAATAAAAAATATTGATTTTAAAAAGTGACAAAAAAAAAATAAGTCAGCAAACAAAAGACCTTATTTGAGAAGAAGCAAAACGAAACGAGAAACAGATTTACCTGACAATTAAGTGAGATAAATATCAGTAGTTACAGCACATATAATTCAGGTGTGGTCTTTTAAAATCTTTCCTCACAAAGGAATTATTACAGTCTTTTGGCCTCGGGTGACTTGGGTCAGAGTCTCCGTCCTTTCTTGCATCATTCTCCTTTGGGATTCCTGAGTGCAGTCCCTGTGGGGCTTCCCAGATTCCCACTGCCTTCTCCTGGTGTTCCCTCCCATCTGCAGAAAGTTTCTTTGTTACAGTCAGTGCAGCTGGTAGTGTTTTCAGCTCTGATTTCTTGCTCCTCCCTGTGTATTTATACAGGACTTTGATGCATACAGTTTCGCTGAGCTCCCGATGGTGATTCTCTCTGCTTCTAGTTCCAGGTCTGCATATCTCGTGGTTAACTTGCTTCTGAGGGTTAGGTCTCAGACATATCTCCCATTCCTTCTCAGCTGGGTTACAGAACATCTCCTGATGACCAGGGAGTTTGGGACAAAGACAGAACAGAGAAGATGTGTCTCTGGACTCCTGGCTTAGGCAGCTTGGGTTTGTGCTCTGTTACCTACAACGTTCTAGGTAAGATTTCATTCCAAACAAAACTTCCTTGGTGAAAAAAACAAACAAAAGAAGAAGTTTACATACAGAACTGATTGAAAGCATTTTTTTCTTGAGTCACCAAATGGTCAGGGCACTTACCGTTTATACTCACTGTTCTGGTTACCTATTACTGTTACCAAACCATCCAAAACTTGGCAACTTAAAAAAATAATCATTTTATTGTATCTTCAGATGTCATAGGTCAAAAATTCAAAGAAGACTCAACTGGATGGTTCTTTTGCTCCAGGCAGCCTTGAAGGAGTTCGCTTGAGAGTATTTAACTCCCAGATGGATCTAAAGTGTCCACAGCAGCTTCACTCTGATGTCACCCGACAGGGACAGCAGGAAGGCTGGGCTCAGCTGGATCTGCCCATCCAAGTGCCCACACGTGACCTATTCAGCATGGCAGTCCCAGGGAAGTTAGACTTCTTTTATGGAAGCTCAAGGATCCCCCCCAAAATGTTTTAAGAAACAGAAAGTGAAAACTTAAAGATTCCTAGGGCCTGGACTCAGAAACTGGCACAATGCCACTCCTCCTGTTAATCTATTGGTCAAAGCAGTTCCAGAGCCCGATCACATTCCAAGGGAAAGCAACAAGCACTATTCACAATAGCAAAGACATGGAAGCAACCCAGATGCCCATTGAAAGTGAATTGGATAAAGAAAACGTGGTATATACACAATGGACTACTATGCAGCCATAAAGAAGAACATCATTTCCTTTGCAGCAACATGAATGCAGCTGGAGACCATCGTACTAAGTGAACTATCACAGAAACAAGTAACTGATTGTCACATGTTTTCACTCATAAGTAGGCCCTAATCATGGTCACACAAGCACAAAGGTGGGAACAACAGATGCTAGATACTGCTAAGCAAGGAAGGGAGGAGGGATAAGGGGCACACAACCACATACTGGGTACCAGGTCCATTATTAGGGAAAGAGAGAGGGCTTGCTAGAATCCCAAACTTCACCTGCACGCAATTTACTTATGTAGTAAACACTCATATGTACCCCAAATATGCTCTAAAATAAAATAATTTTTTTAAAGGGAAGGAAATAGACCTCTATTCTTAATAAGGACAGTAGCAAAGACTGTGTGGTCATCTTTACCATATACAGACCTTTAAATATTGATATCCTTGACCCATGGTCAGCGACTTCACTGCTCCCATTTCTCTTTCTGATCCCAGTTCTCTTCCTGTTCTTGCACCCTACCCTGGTGAAATGATCATCATACTGAGTTGACCTATACTGATCAGTCTGGGGGAATAATAACCTCACATGTCCATTACAAATTCTGAACTGACTTTCAAGAGCGTTGTCTGAATTCCCTATTAGTCCTTCCACTGTGTAAGAGATTTCACTTTAGATAGAGTTGCCAGGTAAAACACAGAACATCTGATTAAATTTAAATTTCAGATAAACAACAAACTTTGTTATTATTATAAAAATGTCTCAAATATTACATGAGATATACTAAACTAAAAAAAAACTTTTAGTCCAACAGTTCTAATATTTTGCTGACTTGATTAAAGCAATTATTTATCTACACATCACACAACAACAATGAAGACAAGTCATACAATTATAATAATAATTATTATTATTATTATTTGAATCGGAGTCTCACTGTCCCCAGGCTGGAGTGCAGTGGCACGCTCACAGTCACCGCAGCCTCGACCTCCTGGGCTCCGGCAATCCTTCTGCCTCAGCCTTCCAAGTAGCTGGAACTACAGGCACATACCACCATGCCCAGCTAATTTTTTGGTTTATTGTAGAGGTCTCACCAAGTTGCCAATGTTGGTCTTGAATCCCTGGACTCAGGCAATCCTCTCGCCTCGGCTTCCCAAAGTGCTGGGATTACAAGTTTGAGCCACTGCACCTGGCCCATAAAATGATTTTAATTCTTTGATTTTCTTTTGCATTACATGCAGTTTATATCCATGTGAAACTGAAAAGAATCCAGTTCTATCGGAGATCAATCAAATTTTATAACCACTACTTAACTATTTATGAATGACTTTCATTAAACAAGCATTCCTGTTTAGCAAATGTTTCTATCATTCTTTTTCTAAATTGAAGAAAATCTGCCATTAAATATAACTATATGGCAAAATTAAAGTGTCAAAAATATTTATTAAGTATGTATTTTGTGTTAAGACAATAACATTGTCGTGTGGTTCTTGACTGGAAGAAGCTCGGTTTTCGGGTGGAAACAGATGCGAGCAGATTATCACAAGCAATGCAATAGGTCTTAAAATAAAATAAGAGCAGAGTTCAGTGGGTGTGATTAACAGGGCTTGGGGAGTTTGACAACGTAGAGGAGATGACATTTGACCTGATCTTGAAGGACAAGTAAGAGTTTCCCAGGCAGAAAAGGAAGACGAAGTCATTCTCAGAAAAACAAAAAACAAATGAACATGTGCAAAGGAACAGTGTTCAAAGAATCCTTCCATGTTTTTATAGCAAAGAAGGATCTGGTGAAGGCAAATCTGGAGAAGAGGACCTGAAGCCCTATTGGCTGAGCTTCACCTATATGGCCACAAGAAAGAGGGCCTCAGTCCAATCCAAAGTGTAGTAACAGCAAGAGGAACACTAACAAAAGCAAGCGATCATAAGACCTAACAAATAATCAAAATAAATGCAAGAGGCAACACGCCCGTCGTCTGCAAGGATGAAAAGCAAAATGTTGCTGTAGTTCTCACAACTTTTATTTCCCCCTCACTGTGGCAAGAACCAATTTTCTACATGAGACTGGCTTGGAAGGTTGCAGAAAATAATTGACTACTTTTCAGTTTTAAAGATGATATGCAGAAATATCTCCCTGGTAAGCAGTTTTGTGACGCACTGTGTATGGGGGGGGTGGGGAGAGCAAAAAGCATCTAATGATTATATTAGAATCCTATGATGGCAAGATCCCAGGTTGGCTAGGAAGCAGATTTCTGTATCCATATATGCTTGGGCTCTGCGTACTTGTAGTTTATGATTAATGATAGCTCAGTGGTCCAACATGGTTAAGTAAAGGTAGTAAAAATGCTAGTAAAACAGCAGAAACTGTCTTTCTGATGTCTGATATACCTTCAATTGTTTGATGTGTTTTTCATAACTGATTTTTCAAATCTTACTATTAAAATTTGAAAGACACAATGAAATATCACAACACATCTATTAGAATGGCTTAATTAAAAAAAAAAATCTGACAGTGCCAAATGCTGAAGAGGTTGAAAAGCAGCTTGAAACTCACATATTGCTAGTAGGAATTCCACTTTGGAGAAAAGTTTGGCAGTTTACACATATTTATTTATCCTAAAGAACTAATAACCTATGTCCATGTAAAAACCTGCATATGAATGTTTAAGCAACTTTATTCATAAATGATTAAAGATGGAAGCAGCCTAAATGCTCATCAACTGGTGAACAGATAAATTGTTGTATTATATCTACATAGTAAGAAAAAAGAAAGAGCTACAGATACACACAACAGCTTGGATGAATCTCAAAAGCGTTGTAATAAGAGAAATAAGCCTGATTCAAAAGAATACATACTGAATGATTCCATTTATATGATGTTTAAAAAAGAAAAAACTAAGGGACAGAAATTTGATCAGTGGTTGCCTGTGTCTGGGGGTGAGGAAAGGATACTGACCCCTACAAAGAGTCATGAGGAAATATCCTATATCTTGACTTTGATGATTGTTATATGACTATATAAACTTGTCAAAATTCATCGAACTCTAAACATAAACAGGGTAAATTTTATTGTATATAAATATCTCAATAAATAACAAAGTTAACTTGTATGTCTAAAACAGAAAGAAAAACTTAAGTTGAAGGAAATATTATCTTGAATTTTGTTTGAATATTTATTCAATATTGACTGAAGGCATTTGACCCTTATCCTTTTGTTGATGGCAATTATATCCTCTATATCCAGTGGTAGTCTTGAATGTCTATCAGCCATTTTCAGCCAGTTTTGAGAGAATTAAGCCCTAATGACTACAACATTCGTAATATATAATGAAAAAAAACTTCTCTGCAGCCGGAGAGATCCTAGTTATGTACTATTTTTAAGGAAACGGTCACTTATTTTCTATTTTATGGTTTAGATGAGGAACTCAGATTGAAACTATAGCTGACATAGACTGAACGAGCAAAAAAAGAAACCTTAGACATAGTAACAAAATGCAACCAAGTAAGTCATATTTTTTAGCACTTTCTTCATTTTATGAAGTAGTTCTGAATACTACAAAGGGAAAATATGGCAAGTTTTCCTTTACTAGTTTCTGTCTGTACCTGCTGTTTTGTTTTCTTATTTAGAACACTGACAGAGACAAATCTTAAGCCACAAAACCAAGACTAATTCACTAAGGCAGGCTTTCCCTCAAAAACTGGTTTCTTATCTTTCTTGTTTTGATAGCCCTGGTGTTGGGATATAAAATTCCTGAAGTGTTCCCTAAATAGACAGGGCAGTTCTTCTTTTATAAAGAGCTAATCTGAGTCAATAAAATGTTTGTCAAAAGGGCAGGAAAAAATCAGTAGATCTCAAAAAACATAATGAAGTAGTAACCATTAGACTAATTATCTACAGTGAAATTTGAGGCCTCTCAGGAGACATCTGGCATTAACTTTACAACCAAGTACTTATCAAGTGAAGGCCGGGGGGAAAATTAACTTTACAATTCATGAGCTGTAAATTCAGACATTCAAAACATAAAATGGAGGGAAGGCAGACAGAGTAAAAATATAATTGTTGCATGCAATCAACATTAAGTTGTTATCATCTTGAAATAGACTGTTATAAATATCAAATGTTCTGTGTAACCCTCATGGTAACCAACAAGATAGAAACTCATAAAACAAAAATTAAAGAGATTCAAAACATATGACTGCAGAAGACCATCAAGCTACAAAGAAAGACAGTAAGAGAGGAAACAAAGTATCTGCAAAACAACCAGAAAACAATCAACAAAATGATAGTAAAAAGTCTTTACCTGTCAATAATTACCTTGAATGTAAATAGATTAAATTTTCCAATAAAAAGACATAGAGTGAATGAATTGATAAAAGTCCAAGACCCAACTATATACTGCCTACAAAAAATTCACTTCACTTTTAAGGAAACACATAGACTGAAAGTGAATGGATGGAAAAAGATATTCTCTGCAAATGGGAACCGAAAAAGAGCAGAAGTAACAATACTTACAATAGACAAAATAAACCTTAAATCAAAAACTGTAAAAAGAGATAAAGAAGGACATTATATAATGGTAAAGTAGTCAGTTTGTCAAGAAGCTATAACAATTGCAAATATATTTGTACTCAATGATGAAACACCTAAATATATAAAACAAATACACAAAGATATGAAGGGCGAGATAGACTGCAATACAATAATAATAGGGGACTTCACTATAACAATTTTAATAATGGACAAATCATCCAGGCAGAAAATTAATAAGAAATCATAGGATTTGAACAACACTTTAGACTAAATGAACCTAATAGACATATACAGAACATTCCATCCAATACCAACAGAATACACATTCTTCTGAAGCCCATACAGAACATTTCCCAGGATAGATTATATGTTAGACCACAATACAGAATTAAGATGTAAGATTTAGCAGATTTAAGAAGATTGAAATCATATTAAGTATATTTTCTGATCACAATAGAATAAAGCTAGAAATAATTGGAGGAATCTAGAAAAATTCACAAATACATGAAAACTAAACAATGTGTTCCTCAATAACAAACAAGTCAATGAAGATATCAAAACTGAAAGTTAAAAATATCTTGAACTGAACAACAATGGAAACACAACATACCTAAACTTATAGAATGAAGCAACTTCAGTTCTAGAGGAAACTTTATAACAATGAATGCTGACATCATAACAGAAGAGAGATAGCAAATAAACAATGTTATATCTTTCTTAAGGAAATAGGAAAAGAAGAGCAAATTAATCCCAATTTTAGCAAAAGGAAAAAAATAAACATCAGTACAGAAATAATTGAAATAGAGACTAGAAAAACAATACAAAAGATTTTTTGATAAGATAAACAAGATGAACAAACCTTTAGCTAGACTAACCAAGAAAAAAGAGAAAAGGCTCAAATGAATAAAACTGGAAATGAAAGAGGAGATATTGTAACTGACGCCACAAAAATACAAAGGTTCATAAGAACAATTATATGCTAAAACATTGGATAACCTAGAAGAAATGGATAAATTCCTAGGCACATACAATCCACCAGCACTGAATCTGAACAGACCAATAATGAGCGAGGATTAAATTAGTAATAAAAAGTCTACCATGGGGGAAATAAAAGAACCCGATGGCTTCATTGCTGAATTTTACCAAACATACAAAGAAGAACTAATGCCAATTCTCAACAAACTTTCCAAAAAATAAGAGGAAATGTTTCCAAACTCTTTTTTGCAAGGCCAGTATTGTTCTGATGTCAAAACCAGACAAGAACATTTCAAGAAAAGAAACCTATATGCCAATATCTTTGAAAAACATAGATGCAAAAGTCTTCAACAAATACTAGCAGACCAAATTCAACAACACATTAAAAGGATCATTTACCATGATCAAGCAGAATTTTTTCCTGGGATTCAAGGATGATTCAACATTCATAAATCAATAAATGTAATAAACCACATCAACAGAATGAAGGACAAAAATCATATGATCATCTAATAACTTTCAGGAAAAAATTATTTGACAACTTTTTTTTTCTATAACATTTTTTATTTCAAAATTGTGGAGTACAGATAAGGGTTAGGTATATAAATATGCATTGTACAGTTACCCTTGTTGATAAGGTGTGCCCTCCCATTCCCAGACAGCTATTGACTACCATTAATCCCACCTCCCTTCCCCTCCCTTCCCCAGATAATTTCCCACCACTGTCAATTATTTTCTTATAGTATTATGATAGTTGCTCAAGGTCCACTTATGAGTGAGAACATGTGATAATCAGATCTTTGTTTCTGTGAGAGATCACTCAGTATTATAAACTCCAATTCCATCCAGGTTGCTGCAAAATTCATGATTTTATTCTTTTTTATGGCTGTGTAATATTTCATTGTGTATATGTACCACATTTTTTTAATCCAGTTCTCTTTTGATGAACAGCATGGTTGGTTCCATGATCTTGCTATTGTGAACAATGCTGTGATAAACATACGTGTGCAAGTATCTTTTTTATAGAGTGATTTGAGTTCTTCAGGGTATATTCCCAGTAGGGGTATTGCAGGGTCATATGGAAGGTCGATTTTTAGAGCTTTTAGGAATCGCCACACTGATTTCCACAGAGGCTGCACTAGTTTACACTACCACCAACAGTGTAGAAGTGTTCTCTTTTCACCACATCCTCTATAGCATCTGTTATTTTTTGAGTTATTGATAATGGCCATTCTGACTAGAGTTAGGTAGTATCTCAATGTAGTTTTAATTTGCATCTCCTTGATGACTAGTGAGGTTGAACATTTCTTTATGTATCTGTTTGTTGCTCGTATGTCTTCTTTTGAGAAGTATCTGTTCATATCTTTTGCCTACTTTGTAATGGGGTTGTTTTTTTCTTTTCAGCACATTTGAGTTTCTTATAGATCTTAGATGTTAGGTCTTTATCAGACATGGAGTTGGCAAATACTTTTTCCCAGTCTGTGGGCTGTCTCTCTGCTCTCTTATGGTTTATTTGGCTTTGCAGAAGCTTGTCAGTTTAATGAGGTCCCATTTGTCTATCTTACCTCTTATGACCCAAGCATTTCGGGTTTTGCTCAGGAATTGGATGCCAGTTCCAACTTCCATAAGGTGTGTCCTGCATTTTCTAAAGTTCTTATGGTTTGAGGTTTTACAATTAGGTCTCTGATCCATTTAGAGTTAATTTTTGTGTATGGGGATAGATAGGAGTCTTGTTTGAATCTTCTGCATGTGGTAAGCCAGTTTATCAGCACCATTTACTGAATAGGTTCTCCTCTCCCCAGTGATGGGTGGTGGAAGCTTTGTTGAAGATGAGTTGGTTGAGAAATTGGGGTTTTGCTTCTGGAATCTCAATTCTATTCCATTGGTCTATATGCCAGTTCTTATACCAATACCAAGCTGTTTTAATTATGGTAGCTTTATAGTAAAGTTTAAAGTCTAGTATTGTGATGTCTCCTGCTTTGTTTTGGTTTTTTGCTGAGGATTGTTCTGGCTATTCTTGGTCATTTGTGTTTCCATATGACTTCCTGTATTGCTTTTTCTAGATCTGAGAAGAATGTTGCTGGTAATTTGATGGGTATTGCATTAAATCTGTAGATTGCCTTAGGTAGGATGGACATCTTCACAATGTTGATGCTTCCAATCCATAAGCACGGGATATTTTTCCACTTGTTTGTGTCATCTTTGATTTCTTTGAGCAGTGTTTTGTAGTTTTCATTGTAAAGGTCTTTCATGTCTCTGGTTAGGAAGATGCTAAGGTATTTTATTTTTTTGTGGCTATTGTGAATGGGATTGTGCTTTTTATTTGGGTTTCTGTTTATTTATTATTGCTGTAAAGAAATGCAATTGTCTTTTGCACATTTATTTTATACCCTGAGACTTTGCCAGAGTCCTTTATCAGTGCAAGGAGAATTTTGACAGATTCTCTTGGGTTTTCAAGGTACACAATCATGTCATCTGTAAAGAGACACACTTGACTTCCTCTTCTCCTATTTGGATACCCTTGATCTCTTTTCTGATTGCTCTAGCTAGGACTTCCAATACTATATTGAACAGGAGGTGTGAGAGTGAGCATCCTTGTCTTGTTCCAGTTTTCAGGGGAAATGGTTCCAATTTTTGTCTGTTTAGGAGTATGTTGGCTGTGGGTTTCTCATAGATGACCCTTACTATTTTGAGGTATTTCCCATGTATGCCTAGATGTTCAAGGGTTTTTATCAAGAAGGGATGCTGGATTTTATCAAAAGCTTTTTCTGCATCTAATGATATAATCATGTGGTTTTTGCTTTGATGTCTGTTGATGTATTTAATTACATTTATGGTCTTGCGAATGCTGAACCAGCCTTGCGACCCAGGGATGAAGCCTACTTGGTCAGGATGGATGATTTTTGAGATGTGTTGTTGAATCCAGTTTACTAGGATCTTGTTGAGAATTTTTGCATCTATGTTCATCAAAGATATTGGCCTGTAGTTCACTTTCTTTGTTGGGTCTTTACCTGGCTTGGGTATCAATGTGATGTTGGCTTCATAAAATGATTTGGGGAGAATTCCTTCTTTCTCAATTGCCTGGAATACTTTCAGTAGGATTGTTATCAGCTCCTCCTTAAATATCTTATAGAATTCTGCTGGAAAGCCATCTGGTCCAGGGCTTTTTTTTGTAGGTAGTTTTCTTATTACATAGTCAATTTCCTTAATTGTTATTGGTCTATTTCGGGTCTCAATTTCTTCTTGTTTCAACCTAGGCAGGTTGTGTGATGTCAGAAAGTTCTCCATTTCCTTAAGGTTTTCAAGTTTGTTTCCATACAAGTGTACATGGTAGTCTCTAATGATCTTTTGTATTTCTTCAGGGTCAGATGTGACTTCTTCTTTTGTGTTTCTGATTGTGTTTATTTGGGCATTTTCTCTTTTTTTCTTGGTCAGTCTAGCTAGGGGATCATCAATCTTGTTTATCCTTTTGAAGAACCAGCTTTTTGCTTCATTGATTTTTTGTATTGTCTTTTTGTCTTCTGTGTCCCGAATTTGGGCTTTTATTTTGGTGATCTGGATTCTTCTGCTCAAGTTAGGGTTTTGGTGGTCTTGCTTTTCCAGCTTCCTTAGGTGATTTGTTAGGCTGTTAATTTGTGATCCTTCCATTTTCTTCATGTGTGTTTGTAGAGATATGAATTCCCCTCTTACTACAGCTTTTATGGCATCCCAGAGATTTTGGTAAGATGTTCTTCATTTTCATTTGTTTCCAGGTATCTTTTAATCTCTGTTTTAATTTCATCATTGATCCAGGAGTTGTTTAGCATCATGCTATTTAGTGTCCATGTCTTTGTGGTTTTGGGGGAACCTTGTTGGTATTGATGCTTATTTTTATTCCACTGTGGTCCAAGAAGGTGCATGGCAAAATTTCAATCTTTTGAAATTTGTTTATGCTTGATTTATGACCAAGTATGTGGTCGATCTTAGAGTACGTTCCATGTGGTGATAAGTAGAATATATATTCTGTGGTCGTTGGGTGGAGTGTTCTGTAGGTATCAATTAAGTCCATTTGGTAAAGAGTCACATTGGGGTTCTGGATCTCATTGCTGATTTTTTTGTCCTGATGATCTGTCTAGGGGTGTGAGTGGGGTATTAAAGTCCCCTGCTATGATAGTGTTAGAGTCAATATCTTTTTTGAGTTTACCTAGAAGTTGCTTTATGAAAGTTGGTGCTCCTATGTTGGGTGCATATATGTTTAGGATAGATATTTCTTGTTGATGGATTGAACCTTTTATCATTATGTAGTGGCCTTCTGTATCTTTTTTAATTTTTGATAGCTTAAAGGTATTTTGTCTGAGATTAAGATCATGACTCCTCCTTTCTTTTTTGTTCCGTTCGCCTGAAAATTTATTTCCCATCCTCTTACTTTGAGTCTGTGAGTGTCCTTTCTAGTGAGCTGAGTCTCTTTGAAGGCAATTTATTGTTACCTGGTGATATTTTATCCATTTTGTCATTCTATGTCTTTTTAGTGCTGCATTTAGTCCATTTACATTCAGGCTAATAACTGAAATGTGAAAGTTGATCCCTATCATAAGGTTCTTATAGAGTTGTTGTTGTTCCTGTTTGTTTGTTGTCTTTCTTTTGATTTGAGGGTGGTTCGTGTGTGTTTTTAATCTTTTTCCTGTACTCTAGTGAAGAACGTTGTTGTTCTTTTTTTCCTTTTCTTCTGTGTTTAATACTTTCTTAAGTGTGTCTTGTAGAGGTGGTCTGGTGGCAGCGTAAGTTCTTAGGGATTGGATATCTGGGAAAGATTTTAATTCTACCTCACTGATGAAGCTTAGCCTGATTGGGTAGGTTATTCTTGGTTGAAATTGTTTATCTTTTAGAACTTTGAAGATAGGGCTTCAAGCTCTCCTAGCCTGAAGGTTTCTGTAGATAAATCTGCTGCTATTCTAATTGGTCTTCAATGGTAGGTGATCTGATCTTTTTCTCTTGCTGCCTTTAGGATTTTTTCTTTTATACCTACTTTGTTTAGCTGGATCATTATGTATCTGGGAGTTGGTCTTCTCATTTGTTTTCTTGCAAGGGTTCTCTGAATCTCTTGTGTTTGCATTTTTGCATCACTGATAAGATGAGGGAAGTTTTCTTGAATAATCTCATGGAATTTTTTTCCAGTGTGGACTCTGTCTCTCTTTTTGCCACAGGAATTCCAATTACTCTTAGATTTGGTCTCTTGAAGTAATCACTCATCTCTTAAAGGTTTTGTTCTGTCTTTTTAAGCTTCTTTTCTATAATTTTGACAGTTTGGGTTAGTTCTATATTTTGGTCCTCAAGTTTTGAGATTCTTTCTTCTGCTTGGCTAATTCTGCTTTCCATACTTATCAGTTTGTTATTTATTTCATTCACAGTATTCTTTACTACTGTTATGTCAGTTATCAACGCCTTCCTAGTTTCCTCTTGTCCCTCCTCAATTCTTTTTAATGTCTCCATTAATATCTTGATATCTGGGTTTGTAGTTTGAGACCAGTCATTCTGGGGCTCTTCATTGTTTGCGTTCCAAAGTCAGTTTTCTCAGTGTCTGCCCTCCCTGGGGTGTGTGAGAGACCCATATTCTTCTTTTGGTTTTTCTTCATTTGTGTAGATTTTTCTCTCCCCCTTTCCCTCCCCCTTTTTAATTCTGTTTTTCAGGGAATTTGGGGTTGCTTTTACTTCTTTCTGTTCGATCTCCTGTTCTTCCTTATGAGCATCCTCTGGCTTTGTTCACTTTTGAGGCTGGACTGCAGGTTGGGGCTGTACTTTTTGCAGTTTTGAGGTTTCATTGAGGGGGAAGCTATGATTCAGAATCTATCTGCAGATCCCACTATCCACCAACAGGTGTATGGGCACAGTGGAACCCACTTTCCACTGCCTTACAATCTGTCCATGCAGTGGGGTTTAGGTTTGCTCCCTGGAACCAAAGGAGGTAAGAAAAAGGAAAATAATGGAAGAAGGCAGGGGGAGTCAAGAGGAAGTTGAAGAGAGAGAAGAGTAAGAGGGAAAACAGACATACATACCAACTAATGAATGAAAAGAGACACAAGGCCAGAAAAGAATTAAAAACAAACAAACAAACAAACAAGATTCCCTAAAGCATACTGGTAATAACACAAAGACAGTCCAATAAATTCAGGCCTTTTGATGTGCTTTTCCCAAACATAAACAAGTAGTCTAACTCAAAAAGCAAACAAAAACGAGCAAAACAAACAGTCAAAACAATAAAATAAAAAATCAAAATAAGAAACCAGACTAGTTCTGGAGTCTTTCCTGAGTGTCTAAAGTCTCTTCAGCTCTGATCTCTAGCCTCTCCCCTTTGCAGGCAGATAGACTTGCTCATAGGTTGGGTTGGTTCCCTTGGCTTGCTGCCTGAGAGGTCTGCCACAGGACTGAGTTGCCTGTGTCTGATTCAGCATAGGGGAGAGCCTTTTGTCTCCTGTTTGGCAAGGTTACCTTAGAAACCAAGATGGAGGCTGCTCATAAATGGGCAGAGCAATGCAAATCTCTGCTTGCAAAATGGCTGTGGTGGGCGGCTCCTCTTTCTCTGATCCTTTCTCTCTACTAGTCCTTTCTCTCCACTCATCCAGTCTGTGGATTGGGCAGGTGGCGGGTGGTGGCAGTGGCTTTGGGTCCCCCATAAGGCACTTCAGCCAGGAATGGAGCTGGTATTTCTGAGGGACGTGCGCCTAGAGCTTCCCTGGGCGACGCTGACTTGAGATGGGGCTGGGCTAGGACCCAGAATACAGGGCAGGGGCACAGAACTCTGAGGGTCAAGCACTGGCCACGGCTTTGGGTGCTTCAGTCCAGGCGGTGGCACTGAGCCTGTAGACACAGGCTCTGGGGGCCTCTGTGGGCAGCTGCGGCCTTGGGCCTGCTGGGGCACCCCAGGATGGGATGGAGTCTGTAGTTCTGAGGGGCAGGCATGGAGGGCCTCCACAGGCTGCCACAGCCAGAGACTGGCTGGGCACCCAGCCAGGGAGGGACCTGGCAGTGGCTGAGTGCTGGGCAGATCAGTGTAGCCAACAAGGGAACCCAGATCTCTACAAGGCGGTATCCAAGGGCCTTCACAGGTGGTGGTAGGCAGCTTGGGTTCGTTGAGATGGTGTAGCCTGTGAGGGAGCTGGGAGCTCCACTTGGCTGGGGCCGCCTGGGGTGGAACAGCAGCTGCGGGGGGGCAGTGGTAGCTGTCCATGCGTGGGACCGAGGTTCTCCAGGCCTCGGACCAGTGTGTCTGGTGGTGGTCAGTGGGGTGGGGGAAGAAAAGTAAGCGTCTTTATGGGAACTCACTTTCGGAGAATCTCAGTTCCACCTGTGCCATCGCCATCTTACCGGAACTCCTGACAACATTTTTTTCATAATATTATTTCACAATAACAACATCAAAAAGTTAGCTATAGATGAATAGTACTTCAACACAATAAGGACCATATATAATAAACCCACAGTTATACTCAGTGGTTAAAAGTTGGAACCCTTTCCTCTAGATCTAGAAAAAGTCAGGGCTGCCACTCTCACTGTTTCGATTCAACATAGCATTGGAAGTTCTTGCAAGGGCAATAAGGTAAGAGAAAGAAACAAAAGGCATAGTATTAAAGAAAGTAAAACTATTGCTGATGACACAATCTTATATATAGAAAACCCTAAAGATTTCAACAAAAGTGTTAGAACTGACAAAAGCAAACTCAGTAAGGTTACAGGATACAAAATCAATGGACAAAAATTACTAGCATTTTTCTACACTAACAATGAACTTTCCAAAACAGAAATCAAGAGAACAATTTTGTTTATAATCACTACAAAAACCAAAAAAACTTAGGAATAAATTTAACCAAGGAGGTAAAAGACCTGTACATTAAAAGGTATAAAACATCAAGGAAAAAAATTGAAAAATACATAAATAAATGGAAAAATATCCTATGTTCATGGATTAGAAGATTTAATATTATATTATGTCAATACTACCTGAAGTGATCTACAAATTCAATGCAATTTATATCAAAATTCCAATGTCATTTTTCATGAATATACTTCATTGCTGAATATCATTATGATCACCTTCAAAGTACTCCCCTTGGGAAGTTATGCACCAACACCAGTGCCTAGTTCACTTGCCAAAGTAATTTTGGAACTGTTTTTCTGAATTGGCCATCAGAGCTGTCAGTGTGAGAATGTCAGAGTTTGAATTAGCACAATGAATAAACATGAAACTTCTTGTTAAACTTGGCAAGAGTGGAAGTGAAATCAGGGACATATTAGTCCAAGTTAATGGGGATAATGCCATGAAGAAACAGTAGTGTATAAATGGAGTAAATGTTTTTCTGAGGGGAGAGAAAGTATCATTGATGAAGAGCAGTCAGGACAGCTGGACTTGACTGATGAGCAGAACTGATGAAAACATTGCAAAAAATTTTCCAATTGTGTGTCAAAATCATCAGTTGACTGTAAGAAGCATAACAGACAAAATAAACATCAATAGAGAAATAGCTAGAAAAATCTTAACTAGAAATCTTGGCATGAGAAAGGTGTGTGCAAAAATGGTCCCAAAGGAGCTGTTTCATCACGACAATGCATCAGGTCACACAGCACTGTCTGTAAGGGAATTTTTAACCAGTAAACATATAATTGTATTTGAATACCCTCCCTACTCACCTGAAATGGCTCCCAATGACTTTTTTCTTGACCCAGAGATAAAGGGAATATTGAAGGAAGACATTTTGATGACATTCAGGACATCAAGAGTAACATGACAACAGCTCTGATGGCCATTCCAGAAAAAAGTTCCAAAATTGCATTGACAGGTGAACTAGATGCTGGCATCAGTGCATAGCTTCCCAAGGGGAGTACTTTGAATTTGACTGTAGTGATATACAGCATGAGATATGTAGCATGTTGGCTAGAATGAGTTCGCGAACTTAATTGTCAGACCTGATACACAGTGGAATACTATTCTGCTTTAGAAATGGAAGAAATTCTGTCATTTGTGACATCATGAATGAAGCTGGAGGACATTATGCTAATGACATAAGCCAAACATAGAAAAACACTGTATGCTCTCACTTATATGTGGAACCTAAAACAACTAAATTCATAGAAGCAGAAAGTGGAATGGTGGTTACCAGGGACTGAGGAGAGAAGAAATAGGGAGATGATAGTCAAAAGATACAAAACTTCGGCTGGGAGAAATAGTTTTGATTATTTTTTAGAACTACTGCACAGTGTGGTGAATATGGTTACTAATTGGCTACTATACATTTCAATATCACAAAGAGAATAAATCTCAGATGTTCTCATCACAAAAATATCAAACATCAAAGGTGATAGATACACTAATTACCTTGATTCAATCATTCCACATCATATTAAAAAGTCATAACATCACTTTGCACCCCATAAATACATATACTTGTCAGCATATAATATGACAAGTAAACCAAATAAAAAAAATTCATGTAGCATTGAAATGACAGAGCACAGTCTTTTTTAGGCAAATTGTCTACTAAAACCCATGCTGTGGATGTATGTATGAATATGTGACACATATTACTTCATATCAGGGCCTTTCACCCAATCCTGCTGTGCTCTCATGAAATGTGCATGCTCCAGCTGAACAGTGTGCAGTGAGTTATGGGGCAGAGAAGGGGACTGCACCCAGCAGGAGCATGGAAGCCAGGCAAGCATCAAGTACAACTATACCAAAAAGGAGGGCACTTCGATGTTTTCTGACACTGTAATCTGCTCCTCTGACCATTTCAATTGGCTACTGGAAGCCACAGCTAACCATTTTCAAGTGACATTATTAGACTATTTCTGTCTTTTCCCATTGTCTTCTTTTTTGGTGCCTTGCTACGTTTCATCTCAAATCCGGCTAGTGAATCAATCACAAAAGTAATAGGCTGTTCTAGAAATGGAGAATTATTCTGCACTTTCTTTAGTTTTTTAACACAAACACACATATACACCCCCAACTTTGGGCCCCAAGAGGTTTGCATGTTTTTACAAATCTTCTCCCTGACTGAAATTGTTTAAAGAAGCTAAAACCTGGACCCCTTATTCAAGTATTTTGGTATTACCATTATTATTTGTTTTAATTTCAATGAAAATATTTCTAAAAATTAACTTGCAGACTGAAGGTTTTTAAAAAATTTTTTAATTTTGAAGATGTAGGGTATAATTCAGGGTTAAGTATACAAATGTTCATTATGCAGATACCTTTGTTGATGAGGTGTGCTTCCCTTCCCCTGGCAGTTTCCAACTATTACCAATCCCTTTCTTATATTATTATGATAATTGTTCAAAGTCCACTTATGAATGAGAACATGTGATACTCCTTTGTTTCTGTGATAGATCACTCAGTGTTATAGACTCTAAGCCCATCCAAGTTGCTGTGAAGTTCATAAGCTTATGGCTATGTAATATTCTATTGTGTCTATGTACCCACTTTTTTTGAATCCAGTCCTCTTTTGATGGGTTGCATAGTTGGGCTCATGTTTTTTGCTATTGTAAATAACGCTGCATTAAACGTGTGTGCAGGTATCTTTTTTATAGAATGATTTGAGTTCCTCCAGCTATATTCCCAGTAGGGGGATTGTGGGGTTATATGAAAGGTCGATTTTTTAGATCTTTTAGGAATCACCAACTGTTTTCCACAGAGTTGTACTAGTTTACACTCCCAGCAACAGTGTAGAAGTGTTTCCTGTTCCCCGCATCCTTTCCAGTATCTGTTGTTTTTTGAGTTATTGATGATGGCCATCCTGACTGGAGTTAGGTGGTATCTCAGTGTGGTTTTAATTTTCATTTCTTTGATGACTAGTGAGGACGAGCATTTTTTCATGGATCTGTTGGCTACATGCATGTCTTCTTTCGAGAAGTGTCTGTTCATATCTTTTGCCCACTTTGTAATGGAGCTGTTTGGGGTTTTTTTTCAGCACATTTGAGTTTCTTATAGATCTTAGACGTTAGGCCTTTGTCAGATATACAGTTAGCAAATATTTTTTCCCAGACTAGGCTGTCTCCCCACTCTCTTGATGATTTCTTTGGCTTTGCAGAAGCTTGTCAGTTTGGTGAAGTCCCATTTGTCTGTCTTATTTCTTATGGCATAGGAACTTGGGGTTTTGATCAGGAATTTGTTGTCAGGCAGATTGAAGTTTCATAAACCATAGTTAGTGGTTTGCAACAGCCTGTGTATTTGTCAGGTGCATATATATGTGTGTATATATATACACACATACATATATGTGTAAAATATATAATATTTAAATATATTTATATTTAAATCTATATTTATATGTATAAATCTATGTCTATATGTATAAATAAATATAAATTTATATTTTTATATATAAATAAATATAAATATATATATTTAGTCAGGTCTCATTCTGTCACCCAGGCTGGAGTATAGTGGAACAATTATGGCTTATTGCAGGCTTGACCTCCTGGGTTCAGGCTATCTTTCTGTCTCAACCTCCTGAGTAGCTGGGACTACAGGCATGTACCACCACACTCAGCTGATTTTTCAATTTTTTTGTAAAGATGAGGTCTTGCTATGTTGCCCAGGCTTGTCTTGAATTCCTGGTCTCAGGCAATTCTCCTGCCTTGGCCTCCCAAAGTACTGGGATTACAAGTATGAGCCACTGCACCTGGCCTAGCTTTTTCTCGGACAATGACATTAATATTCTCAAGTTACAGAAAATAATAGCTAAACTTTATGATGTACCAGGCCCTGCTGCAAATACTATGCTTGTAGTAATTTATTTGGCCTTCACAGAAATCCTTAGAAGTAGGTACAATGACTTTAACAATGAAAAATGAAGTCACACACCCTTCTTGCATTCAGTATGGTCTCTGCCATCTAGTTAGCCAACTACACTTACCCTGTGTTAATGACTGTGAATAGCAATTTTGAAACAAAGATTAATATATTGGAGTGCCTAGCTAGTGTGTCCTGCATTACTCAGGTTTAAACAATTCTCACCAAAGAGCAATTGAAAGAACTATATTTAGAGCTAAAAGAGGAGAACGGCAATGTCTGAGCCCAGGCTTCTGGATTATTTACCTCCTTTTTTTTTTTTTTTTGTAAACAATGACTTACAGATTTTGCATCAGTGATAGAGAAACCTGGTTTCCAAACAAGTCCAGGATGAGTTGCATAAGATTCCTGTGGGCCTAAAGTCACCCCGCAAATAGGCTGCATACGCATGTTTCATGTTTAGCAGGATTTCTACTTAGCATCACTCAGATACCATGAGGCAACAGATCTGCATCTTGTAGGAAGACTGGAGTTTGGCTGGAGTAAAATGCATAGGAATTGGATGCTTCTACATTTCTATGTTCTCTGAGAGTGCAGGAATGCTTACCACAGAAAGGATCAAAGGAGATGAACTCCTAAGTAATTTATTATCTTTGGAAATGATTCTGAATACTGTGCTCCTAAGTCTTGTCTGGAAGATACACTAAGCTAAGAAGAAAAGTTTTTCGATTCTACTAGGATTTTGAAAACTTGGAGACCAGCAGACCACACTGCTACTTCAGAAAAAGAAAAAAAAAACAGAATAAAATAAAACAGAAAAATAAATACAATAAAGAAAAAAAGAAATAGAATATATAGTCAAGACACATTTTCCTCCAAACTCACAGTACTGCAATAGTTTGAGAGTAACCAACATAGCTGAGCAAACATCAGTGGAGTGTTAATTCAACCACCAAACAGCTATTTTGGATTTCTTGAGCCTAGATCACTTTCGGCACTTCTGTCACTAGCAAAGGACATATTTCTAATCACCACTGGTTCAGGTTATCTTCCTGCTTAGTTAACAGCAGGACATGAAGAGAGTATAAAAAAATCTGCGATCAGCTGATATAGCTGCTGCAAAATGTCACCTCAAGAACTATGTTCTGGCATCACTCCAGTCCTCTCCCTCACCACTAGACACCACACCACAGCAACAACAAAACCATTACATACTGTATTTAGTTGGAGGCAGGAAAAAACCTTATTCCAAATAGAAGTAAGAACTGTCTTTTAGGTAGCTTCCTTCCCTGCCCCCAATTTTTTCTCTCAAATTATTCTTTCATATTAAAGCAACTGTTTCCTGAATTTCCCTTTCAAAATCTAATTCTCCTGGAAAGGATGAGCATCTAGTCGTACTAATTTCCTTCTCTATACTTTTCAACTGATCTTGACTGTTTGTCAAAATCTACACTTCATGAGGAAAGAACCTATTGGAAAAGAAAGCTTCCTGAACATTTAAAAAGGAACTAACTTCTACCCTGTGCATTATAATCTTTCTCAGAGAATATAAGTAATTGTTCACACTGAAAATAACCTCCAGTTTTGCAACTCAGCTGATTTTAGAATTGACACGAGAAGGCAGAAAAATAATTCAGAATAACACAAAACAAATTACCAAACACGGTCTAATGTAGAGGAGCAATAGAAAAACACCAGTTAGGGCCTATGAGAGTGGTTAGCGAGTCATTATGAAATTTGAAGTTGGGACAATTTCCTAGGCTTTCTGCTACTGAAAACAAGTCTATGATGTAAATTGAGAAACATATAGTCAAGACACATTTTCCTCCAAACCCACAGTATTGCAATAGTTTGAGTGTAACCAATGTAGCTCAGCAAGCAGCAGTGGAGAGTTAATTCAGCCAGCAAACAACAGTGAGAAGTTTGCCCAAGTATCTCTGTTCAGCTTTTCTCACATGGTTCTTGGTTCACCAGGTACTATCTATTTTCAGCCTCATCATTAGTACAGATTCACACTTCTAGTTGTTTTCCAGGAAACAGTCTCTAGATACAAAAGGATGCTTCAATAGGAAATACAAAGACTTATAGAACAATATAACAACAACCATAACATTATATCTTGCAAAATTAATACACATAAGTTGAAGATTTATATTTAAAAGTAATCAAACCAGGTAGGTTTAGTAGAAAATACCTCTTGATGAAAAATTGTTTTATAACACATTTTAAAGGAATTTATAGACAACAATTCTCAGTGAGAAGAGTGAAAGGTATCAGCAAAGGTAAAGATATTGGTTGTTTCTAGTGGAAAGACCATGTTGAAGGGAAATGAAAGAGGGCCTAAAACCAGACTTGAGAATGTAGCAAACCCCGTAGAAAGAAACATCATGTAGAATCTGCAGTCCAATTACAGTTTTGCAGGCTGGCTAATTTTATATAATATAAGCAATATGGCTCCTCTTAAATAGAAAAAAAACTACAGAAAATATTTATGTAAACTTTAGGTATTTCTTAACATCTATTTTCCCTCTATTCACGAAGGTATAACTGTTCATGGTAGAATATTAGAAAAATAAAGTACAAAGAAGAAATTTTAAGTATTCTATCATGCCACTATTTAGACTGCTAACTATTAAGTCTTTCAATCATTCTACTGTGTGTATGTATATTTGTGCATGTGTGTGGTGTATCCATGATAAACTTTTTTGTATAAAAGATTGGACATCTCACTGCACATATTTTTTCACTTCTAATATTTTAAGACTAGCATTCTGCTTTATGTGACATTATACATAGGACTTTTTATCATTCTGGTTTCATTGATGCTTCATTTGATCAATCCTCATTGTGTTTGACAAGTAGGAGCAATTGCAAATAAAACCCCGGTTATATTGTCTGATATAAATAATCTTTAGCTGAATAAATCTCTTAGCTCAATATTAGCATATGTTGGTTTCCTAGACTAAAATATTCAAAGATGACTAAGTAAGTAAAGACGTGATACACTCTGATTCTGTTAGGCAATAAGGGACTAACCTCTTATACTTATTTCGAATGTAGTGTGTCTTGTCTTCAGATGAGTGAAGAGACACTTTTCACTACCATTGTCAATGTCATTATCAAATCCAATTTATGAAAGAAGTGTGTCATGTCCAAGGCATAAAGTGCTCAGTGAGTCCATTGGTTCAAAGGGTTGCATTGTACTACTCTTCCATCACTCTCTAAATAGTGTGACTTGAACCAAAATCAAGCATGCCCCCTTCCAAAATCAGCTTTTCCACTCAGGCACAAAAGCAGTCGTTCATCTTTACTACATCTCCATGGGGTGCATTCAATTAAAAAGAGAGATTTAAAAGCACTATTATGTTGCATGTAGCTATTCAAGATGACAATTCTTTTTCTTCCTGAAAAACAAGTCATATCCATTGTGCATTTGAGTCTCTCATTGAAAATTTCTATTAGTTTGTTTGCTTCAGTATTCTCCATAGTAACAGACACAGGGAAGCATCTCTTCCCTTTGTAATGAATAATTCACAAATAGACAAGCACAACATTGGAGGATGTTTCCCTATCAACTAATAAAAGCTTTCCTCTGGAGATGCGCATGTGCCCAGCAGCCTTCGTAAAGCGACATGAGCAGACAAATATTATATGCCTTGCTCTCTCTATTTCTGAAAACTCAGTGTGGCAGAAAAATAGTGCACTTCAACTCAGAATGAAAATAACTTCAGGTGAAATGGTCTCTATGCTGACAGCTCACAGAACTGTTTACCTACTTTCACCATGTAAAGCAGGTGATGTTTCCAAAGCCTGGTGGCTAGAAATGGTCAATGAAAAGTTGGCAATCTTGGCTCATGACTTGGTTGTTATAAATGTGAAAACATGTATAATCATATTACTTAGGTTTGGCCACCCACAAATATATTACAAGATAAAATGCTTTTAGAATCTACGTAAGTGTTTGCAGATTACTGTATTAGTCACTGCAAATGGAAATTTTCAGAGATTGGCCATAGAAGGAACATTTGTTCCTTCTATGCAGATAGTGACAAACAAATCAAGTTCCCAGGTATTACAGTGAGAACTGGTTCAACTGGACCTTTACTAGTCAAATCAAAGCTGTCGCTTAAAAACTCTATGCTATAGAGGTTACAGAATTCAAGATAAAACTTCTAAAATGATCCCTGGGGTGAGCTATGCTGAGGAAGCATACTGAAAAATATAAAAATAAAATCAAGAGGTCAGTTTTCTTCTTCATATTTTTTTTCTTGTATCTCATCAAACCACCGTGACATCAAGCAGGTGAGAAAATATTACATGCAGGAACGAAATAAACACAAAGTCAGCAGAAAAGACTTAATTCAATGCACAGAAGTAAAGCAAGAATTCCCCCAAGTTTTTAAAAGTTATAGCTAGTTGAACATTTTACAGAGCAATATGTTGAGTCAAACTAAGTTGACTCAGCAAAATCAGTATTTTAATAAAATAAAATTTACAATAAAAATAATCTGACATTTACTAAAATTACTTAAATTATACATCACTATATAATGATGAGGTCCAAGCTTAAGCAACACACATATCCTAAATATTATTTTAGTATAGCCACATGAAGTGCTTCTGGAGTTCTCTGGAAGAAGAAGAAACTAAAACCCCTGAGGATTCATGCCTCCATGACAAAAAGGAATGTAGAGAACCAGGTCTGTCTGCTTCTGGGAAATGGTACTCCATGAGCTAAATGTTCAAGAACTGAGCACGGATTATCTCACATCCCGTAATCACCTTCCTTCCCTCGGGGCTGCCTTTTTGCACACCTCTAGGTCGAGAGTTGACCCATTCATATTATATTATATACCATGTGATTAGATGTTACTGGAATCATGCAACATGACAGAGATGTCTCCTGGCCAGAGAAAAATGTCACAAGGAGTTGGCTACTGTGTGAACTCTCCTCCTCATCCATACTTCTATCTTCCATTCAAGCATTTATTCAACAACTATTTGTATCAGTCCAGAGACTCTTTCAGTTTGATGTGTCATAAAACTCAACTTAAACTGCTTAATAAAAAAAGAGAGAGAGAGAGAGAGAGAGAGAGAGAGAGAGAGAGAATGTATTGTTTCATATAGTAATCTGGGAGTACACAGGCTTCAAACAAATTGCTGGTGTCATCAGAACTCAGTGTATCTCTCACTGCCCCTTGGCTCCACTTCCTCTGTGTTGACTCTATTCTCTGACAGTACTTTGGTTGTCTCTTGGGCAGCACATCAGTCTCATAATCTGATAGTACTTTGTAAATTGTTTAGGGCTTCTAAACAATTTGTCTACTAAAAAAGACAAAATTCTGCCAGTTAGTAATCATCATTTTCTCCTGCCCATATTATGAATTCCAAACT
Source organism: Cephalopachus bancanus (assembly GCA_027257055.1). Taxonomy (NCBI): domain Eukaryota; kingdom Metazoa; phylum Chordata; class Mammalia; order Primates; family Tarsiidae; genus Cephalopachus; species Cephalopachus bancanus. The sequence goes on along the minus strand of JAPVLO010000024.1, from coordinate 4,106,965 downwards.
CACATAGTTATCTTGTGAGAACATCAACCTGTAATTCAACAGGTGAATAAGTACCTTGAGGAATAAAAGTGGCCACACCCTTAAATAAAACTGAGGTCATTCAGTCTGAGTCAGAATACTTGTGGGTGAAGTGTGGGCACCTGAATTTTTTTTCCCACTTTTATTTTAGATTCAGGGGCTACACGTGGATGTTTGTTACACAGACATATTGTATAGCCACGGGGATTGAGTCTCAGATGGCCCATCCTCCAGATAGTGAGCATTGTACCAAAGAGGTAATTTCTGAACCCTAACTCCCTTCCCCACTTCCCCTTTACTGGTGTCCCCAGTGTCTACTATTTCTACTTTTGTGACCATTTAGCTGCTGCATATGAGTGAGAAAACGTAGTGTTTGGTTTTCTGTTTCTGAGTCTGTTCACTTAGGATGATGATCTCCATTAGCTCCATCCACGCTGCTAATTTCATTATTTTTTATGGCTACATAGTATTCTTTAGTGTATGTAAACCACATTTTCTTTATCCAGTCAAGTTTTGGTGGGCACTTAGGTTGGTTCCATGATTTTGCTATTGGGACACCTGGATTTTTAATAACTCTCCAGGTGATCCTTAGGCATAAGACCACTGGCCTGCATATTTAACAAACAGCACTGATAATTAGTGTTTCTACATTTTTGAAAAGTTTAAAGCAATTCAATAGTTGTTATGATATTAAAGTGCATCTAAATTGTACTACTGTAAAACTTTTTATTGGGGAGGGAGTTTTACAAATGGATGCTACAGGTTTTCCAAAGTACCTAGGACCCACAGAAATCTGTAAACTTTCCTTAAATTTTATTCCTGATGCCTATTCCCACCTTCAGATAACTTCTATACATATAAATTTTAGGAAAAAATCAGGGTAAAGCTTGAGGCCTCTGAATTATCACGTGTGGGAAGATAATATATTTAAAATAATAACATGCATTCCTCCCCCCTAAGTGTTTTCCCCCTTTCCTTCTCTAAGAGAAAGCCTAAGAAGAGGGAAGAGAGCAGAAAGGAAAACGCAGAAAAATCTGAATCTTTCTGGCTTTGGTCTTCAAATGCCTAGGAACGTAAAGAGAAAAATCTCTGGGGTAGAGGCAAAATATTTGGAAGAAGCAAGAAAAAAAGATTGTGCATCTATCATCTCCATATCTTACCTCCTCCCACCCCCTATACACACCAAGACTGGGAATAGGTAGGTCTCCTATTTGGTGATAATAACAGAAACTTTGAAAGGCTCCATATAGAGGACCCTAAGGGGCAATGACTCCTAGAAAGAAGATTTAACTGTGGTGAGCTGAAACAGATGAGAATACGGAAAGCTGCCTTCCACCTACAGCTTGACACAGAAATGGCAGAAATTTTCCCAAGTGCCACCCACTTCCACCAAGATTGGCCCAGAATTAAGAGAAAGAGATGAGCCGGGCTTGGTGGCTCAGCCTGTAATCCCGCGCTTTGGGAGGCCGAGGTGAGTGGATTGCCTGAGACAGCGGGTTTCATACCCGCCTGGGCAACTTGGCGAGACCTTATCTCTACAATAAATCAAAAAATTAGTCAGGCGTGGTAGCTGCGCCCGCAGTTCCAGCTACTTGGAAGGCTGAGGCGGAAGGATTGCCAGAGCCCAGCAGGTCGAGGCTGTGGTGGCCGGGAGTGGCCACTGCACTGCAGTCTGGGCGACAGAGTGATACTCCAACTTGGGTGAAAAAAGGGGGAAAAGAAAAAGAGAAAAAGATGAAGGAGCTAAGTGAGACATGTGGACACAAAGAGGAGAATTCTGAATCACCTTGTCTCAGCAAGACCAAGATTAAACCTCTTGGTCATTTGACATGTATTAATCTTTCATCTGAGGAAAAAAATTTATCTGACAAAGATGGACTGTCATTTGGAGAGTGCAGGATCATGAAACTTGAGCCATTCCATTTCCTACAGATAATTTGCATACATTACAAAGGGAGGGGAAAAAAGCAAGGTATTATTGGCAAAGCCTTTGCATCTATTTGTAAGAATTTGTATATGCTTGTGTATTTTTATCTATTGCTACATAACAAATTATCCCCAAACTCGCTGGCTTAAAAATGTAATAATTATTTATTATCTCACACAGTTTCTGTGAATCAAGAATTTGGGAGTGGCTGAGCTATGGCATTTTGGTTCAGGCTATTTCATGAGTCAGGATGGCAGCTGAGACTACAGACATGGGAAGGTTTAACTGCATCTGGAAGATCTGTTTCCAAAATGATGCATTTACATGATTGGCAAGTTCACCTTGGGTGTTGGCAGGAGATCTCAGTTTCTCTTCATAAAGCTGCTTTAGGAGACTTATAACATGGTGGCAGAAGGAGAGATTCAAGAGAAGGCAAAGCAGAAACTATATTGTCTTTCATGACCAAGCTTCAGAAGTTGTATGCTGTCATTTCCCCAAGATCCTACAGGCTACACTGGTCAAACCTACTGTTTGCAGCAGGGAATCATACAAGAACAAGAGTACCGAGAGAGGCTCATTAAGCATCATCTCAGAGGTGGGCTACCACAGCTTGCTATTTTGTAATATTTCCACCACCAAATAAAGGATGCTTGCTTTAAATGAGAAATAAAACATTCTAATTAAATCTCATCCCTGTCAATCAATTCAGATGTAAAAGAGGAAAGCAGTTCATTTCACTCTCAAGGGAAAGCAATGAGTAGTTTATGTTCTTTGAGCTTGACTCAATGAACTTTTTTTGTTGGTTTCCCAAAGGTAAGGCATCAGGTGGGTAAAGGAAGTGTCATCTTCACTGCTTAGACTAAAGAAATAAAAATGATACCTCATCAGTAATGCATTAAAAAGCCAATGTGGATGTGATTTTTATTTGATTTTATTTTATGTAGAAAATAAAAGAGGCATTGCTATAAAAATTCTTCTGATTGTTCTTTGAAATCCCAAACCTTTCACTCACTGCCTTAATAAGACAGTCAACCAACTTAGGACCTAGTAAGGAGAATAGAGTTTTTCCTGATCTTTGTCCAAGAAGACCCAGCAGTAATCAGTGTATTTCAATGACAAAGGGAGAATTTTTTCACTCCCATTCCAGTGCCCTGATATTCTATAAGCCCCTCAAATTTTTATACAGCCCTGAAAAGAAGAATGGAAACTCAAGAAATAGAGTGGGGATTTTAATTAAAATTAAGATGCAGAAAAATAACGTAGGTTATGTTTCACACATGAGTTTTTGAACCCCTGTCCAAAATTCTCACTGTCCAAATATTCAGATAAAAATTAAAGCAATGCTTGAAGTAGAAGACAAGACAAAAATATCACTACTTTCATCTACATAAAACAACTAGGTGACTCAATCCATTGCATCACTCCACTGAGTCAATTCAATTTTTTTTAAAAGCCTTCAAAAAAGCTTTTAAGCAAAATTACATATAGTCTTGCCTCTATTAAGAACAACAACAATAAAATAATTTGTATGCCAGATAATACACTAGGCACATTTTTTCATCTCATTTATTTGTCTCGCAACAAAGCCTAGAATTGTGCATTAAGGGAGGATGGGGGTGGGATTAGCAGTTGAGGGAAACTGCTAGGGGAGGGAGGGGCATACCTCATCAACAAGGGTACCTACATAATCAACATTTGTATACCTAACCCTGAATTGTACCCCACATCTTTGTAATAAAAATAAAATAAAATAAAAGACTTTCAATTTTAACATGAGAGTCTAAGGATCAGAAAGGTTAAATAATTTACCCAAGGTTACTTAGTAAAACCAGCCTAAGAATCCTCAACTTCACAGCCCATGGGCACTTCATGAAGTACACTCTCTTCAAGAATGTGATCTCTTTTTTTGAATACAAGACAAAAAAAAACAACAACAAAACAAGCATCATAGAAACATCTTATGTATAACATAGAAAAAGTAGTGACCATCAATAGCAATTCCAACAGGTATACCCAAAGTACGCCAAAATTTTTTTTTAATCATATAAGTTCCAAAACTGAGCAATATGTTGGGACAGCAGCAGCTAGATAGAACATGACACTTGAAATAAAAAATTCCAAGTTATTGACTGCAAAATTGCTCAGGCAGGATATAAGGAAAGAAGCCTGCTCATTAACTTAAGAGAAAACCTTAGAACACTTCATTTTATAATGTATTCTTAATCTACCATATTTCCTATTCTCGTCTAGTTGCTCAGGCAGAAGGAAAACTGAAACTTTTGATCATTTGTGCTTGTTAGTCCAAGGTCTCTTGATCCATGTCTCTAATAGAGAAACGGAGACACAAGAATTCAACTCATTCTAGGCCACACAAATAAAATCAGCCAAAGAATTCTGCCTCATGACTTCACATACAATATTTGTTCTTGCAACATAGTCATATGCCCAAAGTTTCCCAGACTTTGGAAAATAAGATAGTTCATATTGAAAAATGTATTTTAAAGTTATAAAATGGTGCAGACACTTATTATTATTATAGTACATTGGCTTTGAAGTTAACATTAATCTAGTTCAGATTATATAATTTGGCCACTTCATTTTTTGCTGCTGTGTCATGCTAAAAAATTTCTGAAATTACTTATTGCAAATCTGAGGAAAGGGGGCTGCAAGAGATGTTTTTTTAAGTGATAGTCAGAATTCTCTTCTCAGGTGACTTCTTATTAGTATTTCTGTATGTCTCCAGTAGCATGCTGGCATTGATGAGAAAACAAAATAACTATGCAATTATTATGAAACTTCACATTGAACAGTACTTTTTACTTTCCAAATAAGGGAGGAAAAAATAGTCCCCTCATCTCATGTAGTTTTTGCCAACATATTTGTTTAAAAAGACAAATAAGGACATTTACAGACTTCGTTAAGTATAGCCATGATTTCCTTACTGTGCAACTTAAAGCCTAAATTCTTCTCACAAATAAGAGAAAGATTGAAATTCCATCTGCTAAGTCAAAACAGCTTTTTTAAAAAGTGAAATGTTTAAAAGTGTAGCATATTTATGTTTTATTTTACTCTTCCACTTAGTGATTTGAAAAATACTAGAAGCAGAATTAGTACTCAAAAATTTCACCATTAAAAAAAGTTTTCTGTTTCTAGGGTTACAGAAGATATTGAAATTCCCTTTGTAGAATGACTTCCATCAGTTTTTAAAAGACAGTAGAAATGACGGCACTTTATACATTAATCATACAAATGCAAATTACTCAGTTATTTGAATTTTTTACTTCTTAGAAATGTGCCACTACCTATATAAATGTGATTTTATTTTATTGGATGTGTCTGAACTTTCAATAGAAACTAGAATGGAAGTAGATAAAGTTTCAATTTCTTTATTAAAAGTGCTTTATAGCCGGGCTCGGTGGCTCAGCCTGTAATCCCGCGCCTTTGGGAGGCTGAGGTGAGTGGATTATCTGAGCCCACGGGTTCGAGACCCGCCTGGGCAGCGAGACCTCATCTCTACAATAAAAATCAAAAAATCAGCCGGGCGTGGTAGCGCATGCCTGTAATTCCGGCTACTCAGAAGGCTGAGGCGGAAGGATCACTGGGAGCCCAGCAGGTAGAGGCTGCGGTGGCCAGGAGCGGCCACAGCACTCCAGTCTGGGCGACCGAGTGAGACTCTAACTCAAAAAAAAAAAAAAATGCTTTATATAGTTCTTATGTTCAAGAGAGAACAAATGCAAATAGATCTGAGGGTTAGTTACGTGAAACCCACTAACACCTCATGGAAGAAGTGCGCTTATTGGTTTTTCCCAACCATTTTCTTTTTGGGTTCATTTCACATCAATCTCACACCTTGGAAAGATATAGGTCTGAAGGGTCACTTGACTGTGAAATTTTCCTCTTTATAACATGGAATAGAAATTGAGGGCTTTTGATATTGTCATGGAAATGACTCTCTGTAAATACTGCTCAAAGGCCTATTTCAAGCCAGAATGAGCTGGAACAATGTTTTCTTTTTCTTTTCAATTATGAAATTGGAGTCAGGGTTGAGAGAAGCTCTGGTCAAGACAGTAGAAGGAACTGGGGTTAAATTTTAAAAAAAAGAATGTGCCTGAGAGAATTCCTCTCATATTTGCCAGTTTGCCACATCTTAGGTGCACAAATATACAACCTGTTGAAAACTGAACAGAAAAAGTAGGAAAAATAACAAAGAGAAAAATGGGATAGACCACTTAACTACAATCCTTAGATATTTTTTAAAAGTTGAGTTTTATCTGGAAATTCCCCACACACAAGCATAAGAACGTTCTACTTTTCAACACAAGTAATTTATTTTTTTAAAGTAGGACTTGAGAAATAATGTGTCAGCAAATATATAAATACCTAATTAAATGACTGTGGACTTTTTAATATTTGTATCATGTACAACTTTGTTTTCTTCTAACTGCAAAGGAATAAACCTTTAGATCACTTTAGTTAGAAAAAATATATAATGGATTGAAGACATAAAAACATGATAATAACTAATTTTTTTAAAAAATACCTCATGCTGAGACTATAAATTGGATTTCAGGTTTTATGATTTCAGTGTTACCTTAATCTCTAGCTTTCTTAGCAATTTCTCACAAATAAAAATGTAATGTCTCCTCCACTTCAGACAAATCAAAAACTTTCAGAGAAACAAACTTGGGGAAAAAAAATTCCTGGATTAATTCAGCTTTAAGGACAATGTAGAACTAATGATATTGGTTACTGGTGCAAAGCATGATGTTTACAAGTCACAACACCCTCCATATTCTGCCCCTACCTTTAAGAGCTCAACCTTTTATAAAACATTATTGATTCTTTTAACATTATTTCTTTGAGTCCAGAGAGCAAGTGAAGAAGACTTCTCTAAAGTGTTGTTTGCAGCTTTCATCCATTGACTCCTTCTTTCATTGACAAGAAGGGGAATGTCTCATCTCAACTAACAGACCAAGGAAATATTTCTGTAGGTCAGCTACCTTGTATCAACTGGAGTGTTTTAAAGAGTATTTAAAACATCTTAGAATGAGAAATAATAAACTGTTACTACTGATTGTGAATATAGGGAATTTCATTTTAAAGTGACCCTGTTTAATGGAATGAGTACCTAACTTAATTTGAATCCATTACCTTGATTTAGCAAAACTGGCACCTTACTGATGCCCAGAGGCAACTCTTCCATGTTAGCCATCTTCCCAATTGGAGTTGGTAGTATTCAGCTTCTTGGGTGAGACTGCTCTGTTTCTATGTTAAAACAAAATATGCAACTGGATTCTCAGCCTCACTTTGTAATTCAATTGTGTCTACCCTAGTGGGAGAATGCAGCAATTTGCTATTCTCTCTATTCAATGACATGCCTTCCATTTAGAAGCACATTCATAAATGTTTGAGAAGTGTGCTTTTAACATTAATCAAGAAATTACATAAAATGAACTGAGTATAACCACTACTGAAGATTAATATTTAATACATAGCACTTATAATGATAGTATGATTTCATCTTCATCAGGCCTAAGAACAAAACAAAGCACTGAGTAATCCACAAAAAAAGGATTCTCCCCATTTTTCAGGATGGGTATTAAGGGAAAAAAAGAAATAAAAGGACAATTTAGAACTTTGAGTCCAGAGAGCAAGTGAAGAAGACTTCTCTAAAGTGTTGTTTGCAGATTCCATCCATTGACCCCTTCTTTCATTGACAAGAAGGGGAATGTCTTGTCTCAACTAACAGGCCTGGGAAATAACAGGCAAGGTCAGCTACCCCGTAGCAACTGGAGTGTTTTAAAGAGTATTTGTTATTACCTTCCAAAGACAAAGACAGAGGAATTCAGGCATTAGGATTCAGGAGACACTCAAATCGTAGCTATTTCTTATGTTGCTCTAGATTTCTCTCTATTTCAAAGACAGTTCCTTTTTAGCAACTTCATGCCAATATGAAGACTTAGAAAAAGATGGGAAGGTTGGACCTTTTTAAGACTGATCTTGTCATGAGTGATAATGCAAACTTCCCTTGCTTAAAAGAATGAAATATACCCTCCAGTGCCAAAAACCTTGAGCTTAATCCTATTAATCCACCACACCCAAGGGTAAAATCTTAAATTTGTACAATTCTTTACAGTGTATATATAATGCATTTATGGTAATATTACCCTCTTTAGTTATTTACTTTTCTTCACAATACTTATCAGCACTGACATATTATATATTTCTTGGTTTATTTCTTTATCATCTTTTTCCTACAGCTAAAATGTAAGTTCTAAAAAAAACTCTGACTTTAGTCTGTGTTGCTCATTCCTATATCTACAGCATCTGGACCTGTGCTTGGCACTTAGTAGACAGTAGGTATTTGTTAAATAAACCCATGAGATAAACAAGTGGATAAATACCATTAATTTTAGCCTGAAAACTCCTCTTTAAGAATGAGAAAACTGCATGCCTGTAGTTCCAGCTACTTGTTAGGCTGAGGTGGAAGGATTGCCTGAGCCCAGCTGGTCGAGGCTGCAATGGCTGTGAGTATGCCACTGCACTCCAGCCTGGGCGACAGAGTGAGACTCCAACTCAAAAAAAAAAAAAAGAAAGAAAGAAAGAAAAACAAAACCAAGACATCAAAATACCAAATTATTTATGACAGTATACACAATTAAGTGGGGTTAGAGCTATTAGAAAGGTTAAGGTTGCTAGAAGGTCCCTTCTAGTATGACTTAGCTGAGTTGTGCAGAGGAACCAAACTATGGGTCGCCATAGATTTCCTGTCATCAGAATCAGACCATTTTTACTTTCCATGAAGATTCATGCAAGTGAAAATAGGAATAAGTTCCTATCCTTCTCTCAAACTATAGAAAGTTTTGTCTTAAATCACTTTACTGTATTAGGTTGCCATGGAAAAGTGTTTGTTATCTCAACACCTTAATCACTTTACTGTATTAAGTTGCCATGGGAAAGTGTTTGTTGTCTCAACACCTATTTTGTGTTTATGATTTTCCTCCTCTATTTTCTCTTCCACCCTATGTAATTAGTATGGCATACAGACGCCAATTATTTAACCCTTTTTGCACAATGCTACATATTTTCTATTTGTCCTCACACAATAAGGAAGCTGCAGATCTATCAGGTTCCAAAGCCCAGTCTCTTTCTACTCTGCCATGTACTTTCCCAACTGCTTGGACATCCTGGTCCTTTAGAGGCAGCCTACTGGAGCCCCAGCACAGAGCCTACTGTCACCCTTGACAAGGGAATTCAGCAATAGCTAACCTCATGCTGGTTAGCTGCAGGGAGTGTTATACCTAGGGGCTCCATACGGGCAACTGAAGACCTGGTTATTAGCACCCCACCATCCATGACACTTTGGAGGTGTCTGAACATCCCCAGGACTTGATTTAGGACTGAAATGTTATAAAGTAATGATTCAGTCAATAGTCATTCTGGGAGAAGTCAAACTCTAGTGATAAGAGTGGACAAAATGTATCTTTTCTCCTTCCTTCCCCAGCTACACCAATACATTTTTGTAAGAATATTGTGTCTTCTTATATTTCCACCTCTTGCTCCTTCTTTCTTTCCCTTTCTTTTCTTCTTAGTGACACATGAGGTTTCATGAATCAGTAGTGAGCAGTTGCAGACAGTGAGCCCTCATGATGCTCTCAGCATTGGTGTTACTACTGCCTGTTACACAAATGAGTGATTGAGGTATACAACACCCAGCCCCATCCCAGTCCAGCCCTGGAATACAGTAGCGTCCTCCAACTCACAGAAGAACAGAAGAACTGAAGGGACTCTGATAGGTTGCTTTCATTGAAAATGCTGAACAGATGGTGAAAATAAATCCTTTAGGAACCTGACCTTCTGTTACTAATAGTCTGTGAAGTCACTTGAGAAAGGAACTAAGCTGAATAAACACAGTTATAGTTTTATTGGTGGGGCTATGATACTTTACAAGAAAGATATACTTCCTTGGTACAAGGCCAAGTTCATATATACATATATATGTATTTTAAATGGGAGCCTCACTTGAGTTTCCTAGGACAAGGCTGGGTTCAGGCTATTCCCTTTGTTTGTTGAACTTTAGCCTGGACAAGATGGAAATGATGCCAAGGATGTTCATCAGTAAAGATGAATCACAGGGTTCAAACAGCAGAATGAACCTTGCCAAAGTATCAGAGAGGTGGTAAAGAAGGGAGTTTGGATCCCTCCTGTGAGTGAGTCCAGGGCTTGTTACTAAGAAGATGCTCTGAGTTCTTGCATCTCCAGAAGATCAAGATATCCAGGAAAACTTAGTTCTGTATGTGTCTAGATAGAAGGCAAAGAACCACTTTGTATTTGAGGCTTTGTGAAGTCTCTCATACTCTATTTTAGACAAATATTGTTTAAGAAAGACAAATTAGCTCACATAGACTTCAATTAATGTTAATTTTAGTTGCTTGTAGAGGCCAATCTGACAAAATTTATGATAAAGAGAAAATGGAGCCCAGTCTCCATTTGATAGATATTCTGATTTAATTGGTTGACAATCAGATCCTGTAACCAATTTTGTTCTTGTGAACCCTCAGGTGATTCTAATGTATTGCCAAGGTTGAAAAATACTACCTTGATCAAATGAGCATTTTTTTTTAAGAATAGTCGATTTAGTAATTTTTCTCAAGGTTATGATAACCTCACAATGGGGTGTTGGTTTTTACTGTTAGTCATTAGTAGTGACAAGTTAAAAGTATTTTAAACACAATAAGTGGTTAGCTTGGGGTTGATTATAAAAATTTACCTACAAGAGTCTTGGAAAATAAAACTTCCTAGCATTGAGGCTTGGATAAAATTTCCAATGACAGTGATTGAGGCTTGGATAAAATTTCCAATGACAGTGTCCAGGGATGCCTAATATGGTTGTTGAGATTAGGTACTGCATGATTCCAAGGAGTTGTTCCATTAATACAATATTCATATCTCATTGGGGATATATGGGCCTAGCTAATATTGAGATTTTTGTCATATTTAGATGTGTAAGATGAGATGTTCCTCTGACCATTTTGTACAGAAATAGTAGTAGAAATAGATTTCTTCACTTAGTGAAGGAACTAAATTGTATCTCTCAGTTGACAGGATAAAATAGAATGTTCTCATGCTGAAGCTGGAGACAGAGAAGCTGGGATGAACATCTGTTCTTTGTAGCTGTCTAGCATCTCTGTTTCCTTTGTCTGATACCAAACACCCTCCTCCTACAAAACTTTTCTCCTGGAGGCACTCTCACAGGGGGTCTGTATGTGCTGATCTGACTCCTACCTGCATCACCACCACAGGGGTGAGCACAGGACAGGTCTGATCATACCACCACTGACAGTGATTGGTTCAACAATGGACACAGGGTGCGAGCTGAGCCTATCAGAGAGTAGTCAAGAGTTTTCCATCAGATCTATCTGAGAAAATGCTCTCTATCCATGGAGTTTATAAAGTGAATAAGATGTCTCTTGGGTCTCTGTGTGGCAGAGGGTGTTCACTGTTCCCTAATACCTGTTCTCTTGTGTTCACAATAATAAAGTTTTAGCTAGGCAAATGGTCTGATAGAATATATACAACAAAGGTCTACATTTTCCCACCATCCATCTATATGTCCATGTCAATGGCACATAAGTGAAAATGTCATGAGAAAGCTTCCAGAAATTGCTTTGTATCCTTCATCACTACCCCCCGCCCACCATCCTGCTGCTTGGAACATGGATGTCATGGCCAGAGTTCCATTTTGAACCATTAGCAATATCCCACTCCTGAGATGGCAGTACAGTGAGCTAATAGGTGACCAAAGACTTCATGGGACATAATTGTTATACCAGTCCTCATTTGTTTACAACTAGATTCTACATGAGAGAGAAATAAACTATTTCATTTAAATCATTTAAATTCTTTTTTCCTGGTACTTGCATTAGTAATGAACAGCTAATTAATCTTGGTTAATGGTTGCCTTCCTCAGTATGTCCACCACATAGAGAGAAGCTGCCTGCATGTGATGACAACACAGAATTCCATTGCTATAATTTGAGTCACCGGATCTAGTTATGTCTGAAGCCATATTACCTTATGGATGTTTTTCAGTTAAATAAGTCAATCTATTTACTTTTGTGCTTGAGATAGTTTAAGTTGAGTTTCTGTCATTTGCAGCAGCAACAATAAAAGTCCAGATGAATCTAGTAATCATGAGGAAATATGCTCTCAATAAAGTGTATGACATTATTTTGACCAATTAAGGGCCATGCAACTGGGAGTCAGAATCAATTTATCTTGATATCTCCAGATTCTCAAGAAACAGAGAGGGCTAAACTGACATCTGGATTACATTAGCATCCACATTACTCCTTTACCATGGGCATGTTGTTTTTATCATTTTAAAATGCTACATGGGACTCCAGTGGCTGTTGTGACTTAAAAAGACATTTCCCTGGAAATTAATAATTTAGGAAGATTCGCTTGCCTTCAAAGTACAGGAGGGACTGAATGGATTTTAACGAGTGGAACTGGATGCCAGAGTCCTGATAGGAGCACCAATCAAGGTGACGGAGCTTAGTGACAGTTTGAATACATAGAAAAGAACAAACGTTAAGAAAAACAATCTGATCTCTAGCTATAATACATGTTCTGTTCTACCAGTATCTTATATTAGTAAAGTGGCTTGTGATTCACTAAATATTTTCACACATATTACCTCACTTGACACTCAATAATTTGAAGTAGGCAAAGTGGGTAACTAGAGTGGGTAACTAGTTTCACTATTTTACAGAAGTGAAAACTGAGGCTTAGTGTAGTTATAGGTCTTGCCCAAAGTCACACGGGTGTCAGAGCACAAGCCAGAATCCAAGTTTTCTAATTAGCCGTTCAATGTCTCTTTGTACACACAGACCTGTCTATAAACAAAATTTTCTCTTCAAGCAACTTCATTCAGTTTTGTTTGTGAATTCTACTTCATTATGAGTCATTTTATTTTTCTCCTTCTACTCATGACCTCTCTTGAGCAGTGATCTAGGCTAAACAACAGAACTTCATCCTACAATGAATCATCTTGATAATGCAATATTGGAACCAAAGAGTATGTGTGGAGACTGTGGGGGAGGAAGAAGGAACTACCAACAGCAACTAAAAACCACACCGTGAGCCCCATAGAATAGATTGACTTTAATTTTTAAAATCTTTTCCTCTGCATAGTGCCTCCAATATGAGATTACCTCTCATTCATTATGGTACCAGTAGGCCTGATGATTTTAATAATTTACTATTTCAAGGATCCATGGGAAGAGAAAGGAAATTGCTTTTAGACAGTGTCTTATTCAAACAAACGGAAATGATTTCTGAGCCACAGGAAACAAATAAACATGCCTCTACCTGGAACTTCATTAGTGTTTGCCTGTTGTCTGCTGCTGCAGGATGTCCTTTGAAACAATGGTGCAGTGTGTACCTGGAGATTCCAAATGCTAGTGGGACTATCTGAATTCTAAAAGAAGAGGATGTTGACTGTGTCTAGGACCACTGAGCTTGGAAGAACTCCTAAATGCTGGGTGTGAAACCGCATGCTAAATGTCTTTCCATACAGCAAAACAAAATGCCAAATCCTTAATGGTCAGTTCAGTTTTCACAGTTTCCAAAGGAGCATATTTTATTCTTACTCAAAATATAGTGCAAGTATATCGTGTATTGTTGTGGTATATGACAACCACCATGATACTGATGCTTGGCATTCTGGTAGCATTGTAAAGTCTTCCAAGAAGACTTCCCATTTTCTGTTCTTATATCCATTGAGGTACCTCTCAGCCTTTGCTTGTGAATTAAAAAATTTGTTGTTTGGAATTCTGTGGGATCCTGCTGAATTCCTTAGGACCATGGTCAAACATAGCTAAATAGTTATCCTTTTCCATAATGTTATTCTTGGGCATGGAAAGGAGTATCGTTTTAGTTGAGGAAAATTGGCAAGGGTATTTCTTCCTGCAGGCATTCCTGGTTTGGCGAAAATGTGAGGTGTCAGGGATGCAAACATCTCATCTTCAGATCCTAACCTGGCAAAGACACAAGAGGACGCATGTCCCTGGCAATGTCCAGCAATCAGCAGTGCCACGGTGGGCCTCAGGTCTTTGGATTGACCCGCGATCAAATGGTAGAAATCCAAAGTAAAGCAAAGTGACTTGGCCAAAGAGGCTCCTGGAGCAGAGTGTGTGGTTTCTTCCATTCCTATGGAGATCCTCATTTGGCTGGAAGTCCACCCCAGAGACAAAATGTTTCCAGATTTTTGGCAAAAGAAGAGAAATGCCCTCTTTTCAACTTTCACTAATTCAAAGAAGTAGAATGCTGACAAGAAAATATGAGTATCATCTTTGATACAATAATAATAGCTATATAGATTTTAGTGTTTATACAATAATGCTGCTAATAGTAGCTACTTATAAAGTCATTATAAGAATATAACATTTTCCCTAAGGTTTAGGATATCATATGAGTTAGTAGATGAAATATGTATATTTATATGTGTGTGTGTTGCCATGTGTATGTATCTATACATATCTAAGCACACCTGTGTATAACATGAAATACAGCAAAAGATGTATGCATATGCGTATGTGCGTGGTTTATGTGTGTGTGTGTATGTATACACAAGTGGTATATTGTGGATATTGAGCATGCAGAACTCATAAAGTATCATCATACAAAGTCACTTTGTTTTTATCTTCTATCTCCTGCTGTCCTTTCTAGTTGGGGACATCTTCCTCTGCCCCAGATGGTAACAGGCAATCCTGTGCTTTTTCTGAGCACATTTAGGATTAGAAAATTCTATAATCACTTTAAGTTGTAAAATATAATCTCGATGCAGATATTAGAAATTTCAGTTCAATATATGAACCAGTGTGGTAGGAGCTATGATATTTTCCACCCTGCCCCCATTCCATAAATGAGGCTGGCATACCAATTTCTCAATTGCCATGAAGGTTGACTATGCCTGGCTCCCAGAAGATTCTCTCAGACTGCCCTTGGCTGACAGGTACCATCTTCCCTGGGAAGTCTTGGTCCCCTCCAACCCTCCAACACACACAAATCAACAACTGATTGCAAAGGTATAAAACACCAGCTTGTTGCTCCAGAAGGAACAGTTCTGCAGCACAACTTATATACCTCTCCCATGTAGATGAAGGTCAAGGCTAGACTTGGCCTAAAGCCCCATTTTTGCCCTTTCCTTATCCCTAGCATTACTTTTTCTGAAGAGCACTTCTCAAAAATGTGTTTGCTTCTGAATTCCACTCTCAAGTTCTGCTTCTAGAAAACCCATCCTAAGACAAAACAAAGCAGAACAAATAATCTTTATTTTCATTTAAAGTGAAGACTACCACCTCCACTCAAGTAGGGCTGACCGCAAGTTTCAGAGAAGGGGAAGTGTTTCATTCTTTATTGCATTACCTGCCCGCAAACACTCCACTCACGGCCACCTGGCTGCTATCATCAAGTCATTTTCCTGCATGTATGGAAATGAACATATTTTTTATTTTTCAAACTATAAGTATATTAAAACCCACTGAGATTTCCTAGTGTTAACCCAGCCTTATACTTCTGGTGAGGAAAAAAAATAAAAACACCTTACTTAGCCATGATGCTGTGTGTATTGTGAGGCTATATTTTCAGCACATGAACTCCTTTAGTCTCTGAGTCTCTACTCCTCTTTTTTTCCATGCTAATAGTATCTAGAATTTTAGTTCTGGATTATTAACAGTTCCCTTTTCCCTTCCCCCAGGACCTCCCTCACACCCATTCCCTACCTTTGGGCAGGAGGGATAGGAAAGATTTGGAGGAAGGATAGTATTAGATGCATTAATAATACTTTGTTACAAGTGGCCAAATAAAAATAATCTGGAACAAGTAAATAGAAGGCTAACATTTGTTAAATCTAGGGAGATGAATATGTGAGTGTCTATTATAATTATTTTCTGCTTGTTTAAAATATTCAGCAATAGTAGCATAGAAGGTTATGTGCCAACTGACTGTGAGAGCTCAGCCTTGTTTCTGGTCTCCACTAAAGACTATCGTGTGCCCTAAACAAGTCCCCTTAACATCTTTCAATCTCACTTCCTTTAATAGTAAATGGAAGGTAATAACATTTTGCCCAGCCTACTTCAGTGTTTGGAAAATGACCAAATAAAATAATCTATATAAAAAACTATCTGGAAAACCATTAAGAACTAAATAATTTTAAAGAATTATTGCTGTTTGTATATTGACATGTAAAATATGGAAATTCATAAAATAGAATAATGCTAGTTAAAAGGATCGATATCAATATATTGTACGTCTTTACTAAGGGTTTTTATATTGCTATTTTGACTCAACAAAATTATTCTTGTCATCTGATCCTGCTCTAGTTGCTTGACAAGAAGAGGGAGAAAATTGGGTCCCATCATTCCCCCCAAGTCTTTTCCCGAAATGCTACAAGGAATTGAAAGAGTTAAAGCACAAAGCTCTACCAGCAACCACTGGAAGAAAAACAC
The DNA here is from genome assembly GCA_027257055.1 of Cephalopachus bancanus. Classification (NCBI taxonomy): domain Eukaryota; kingdom Metazoa; phylum Chordata; class Mammalia; order Primates; family Tarsiidae; genus Cephalopachus; species Cephalopachus bancanus. Next base: position 4,090,507 of record JAPVLO010000024.1, on the reverse strand, counting down.
ACCGTATGTAAACACGGTGGTTTATACAGACATTTCCTAGTCAGTTTAGCAAAGAAGACCATTGGTAAAGGAGCATAATGCATGCTTCCATTTAGAGCTTTCCATTTTTATTTTAAATAATAATTTTTAAAAACAATGTAAAGTGAAAGAAGAACAAAAAGGAGCTTTTAGCACGTATACTCTTCTCAGCTGTGCTCTTCTTCATAAATGAAATCTCCTCTAAAACACTTGTTAGATAGAAGCAATTAAGGCTGAGGCTCTATCCTCTCTCCACTAATTAATTACAGCAAACGAGCCTGTAATGTGCATCATAACAACTTAATAAGCTGGGCCAAACTATCTTAGATTCTGCCATGCTACTATTTCATCATTGCTGGGCTATGTAAATTAGGTAAGTAATATCTGAACATAAATAGCTTTTGAATAACCTGTGTCCTTCAAAATAAACTCTATGTCTTAAGCAGATATGCTATTTACAGAGAAGAGGTGAGAGCGGAGAATATCATAGTAGATGCGACAACAGGGAAGGAGGAGACAGGACTAACATGAAAGCTTACACAAATCGTCATATCCTCTTCAAGAATTTAATATCCCACCCCTCTGCAGCATGTGACAGTGGCTGACTGAAAGCCATTCCAACAACTCCTTCATGTCAATTCAATATTTGTTGGACCAGAACAGTGAAGAATGCATAGCTGTATTAGCCTCTCTTTCTTGACATCATTGGTTATATTATCAATTCTCATGTCAAATGTCTAACTGAACCTGGATTAAAGTGTGAGCAACACAAGCTCTTTAGTAATGTCTCTGCCTTTAATGAAACTTTAAAGGCAATTAGTGACTCACTGAGTCAGTGAATAGACTGTACAGCTGGGGATGAGTTAAAATACGGCTTTCTGTCAATGAACCAGTCAAGGGCCCCAGACCAGCTATGAATTATATCAGACACTATTATCTGAAACTTTAAAGTCTGGTTTCTTTAAAAATAAAAAGTTAATATGTGTCCCAGAGAATAACGTCTGCTACCACCTCAAGGTGTTAATTGACGAACTTTAGCAAATGTCAGACAGATCCTCACTCCCTCTTCTTGAAGCACAAATTGTTCACTGCCCACGAAGGTATAATTCAGGCATTTCCAGATTAGAAGGAGAAAATGGTGGATGGGGAGATCTGAAGCTTAAGGAGGTGTACCAGGTAATCGGCCTATTTATCATTTGCATCAAGTTTCTCCAGTATGCAGCCAAAAATTTCCACATTCTCTTAAATATTTTTGAAACATGAGCTTGAGCTGTTTAGAATCAGACGGGGACAGACCAGAATAAATATAATAGGCATAGGCCAATGACAAGGAGACAGAATCAGTTCTCTTCCTCTCTTATTGTTGCATCCATCATCTCTAGGAGGTAATGAGCGAAAATAGACACACACACACATACAAATCTGTTTGGGACCTAAGGGCAACTCTAATCGTGGCATAAACTGGAATTGAGCACATTGTATTGAAGTCAGTTCCAAAATACGTTTCACACTCAAATTTGTGATGCTCCTAGAATAAAAAATAAATATATGTATACCTTTTAGGAGAGATGATTCTGGTAACTTTTTTGGACAGAATCAAGACTGTACTGTAAAACTGGGGCTCTAGCCCATTTTTTTATTTTTTCTTCCTGCACAGGATCTATTTTTAGCAAGTTAGCCTGTAATGTGCATCATAACAACTTTTGGGTTGTTTTTTTCTTCCTGCACAGGATCTATTTTTAGCAAGTTTTTTAAGATGTCAAGCAGTAAAACTTTCAGGTATGTCCTCTCTCAAGTTTACATGCATTTCAAAAAGGCAACTCTAAGATCCCAAATCCTTCAAAACTCAAAGAAATAACCAGTGGGGAGATGTGATTGTAGATGGTCAACCCTCAGTGCCCTGTCAGGACCTCACCAATCCATTTACTGCTAAGACTAATTCCAGAGATATTTGAGCAAGAAGAACCGACAAGTGAAGAGATACCTATGTTGTGTTCACTTTTGTTTAGAGAAGTAGAGAGAAATTCCAGCTTTAAGAAAACCATTCCCTGAATTATATGTTTTCATTAAAATATTCTCTGTGTAGAAAAATATTTAAGCAAGCAGTTTGAAAAGCCTTGGGGTCACTTTAAATCTTATGATGTCTCAAAGTATAAGAGGGTTCAGTCAGCAATATATGACCAACTAAAACACTTTTCTTCGATAAGGAGAGACAATACTTTTTATATACCTTTGCCATTCACTGACAGGCCATAAATCCACTATGTATTTGCTTAGAACAGAAAAACTGAGATACAGCCAGACAATCTTACTTATTACATTTCTATGGCTCCTACTATCTTCTAGATAGTCTTTCCTCAGCTGTCAGATATTCTGCCCATGCGGTCATGAGCAAAACCCAAATGTTCCCTTCACTTGGTTAGGTTAACGAGCTTATCTGACTCACCTAACTACAGAGGCCTTCCCTGAAGTTCCATGATGGTATTTCACAGAACAGCTTGGCAGCCTTGAGTTCCAATAATAGAAAAGGCCTCTCAAACAGTGGCTCACATTATTGAAGTCAAATCTGCCAATGTTATATCAATCCTAGAACAGCACTCTCATTTAGGAAGTAAACTCTATCAAGACAAGTTCTTCTCTAGGCTTGTTGTTTCTCTTGGCTTTCTTTTGAAGAAGGCATAATCAGTATAAATTATTTAATCTCATCTAAAGATTTATATCACTTTTTTAAATTCCAAAAAATGCATTATTTTCCTTGCATCTGTTCACATTTAATATATATAAAACCATTGATTTTCATGAAATCCCCCTCCTTGCTTTGAGAGAAAATTGCTCTCTTTACTTTTTTATTGATGTGTAATTGATATACATACATATTCATATGACTTGTAATGAACAAATTAGTGTAATTGGAAATATCTATCATCTTAAATATTTGTCTTTTTGTTGTACTGGAAACATTTATTCTCTTTTAGCTATTTTGAAATATACAGTAGATTATTGTAAACTACAGTCACCCTACTGATCTAATAAATACTAATTCTTATTTCTTTTATCGAACTGTATATTTACATCCAGTAATCCAACTTCTCTTTGTACTCCCATCTCTTGCTACCCTTTCTGGACTCTGGTAACCACTATTTAGTCTCTGTTTTCCTGAGATCTACTTTTTTAGCTCCTACATACTAGTAATAACATGTATCATTTGTCTTTCTCTGGCTTATCCCAATTAACAAAATGTCCTTCAGTTCTCTCTACATTATTGCAAATGACAAGATTTCATTCTATTTTATGGCTGAATAATATTCTATTGTACATATATACCACATTTTCTTTATCCATTCATTCGTTGGTGGACACTTAGGTTGATTCCATGTCTTGGCTCTTGTGAATAGTGCTGTAATAAACATGGGAGTGCAGATATCTCTTCAATATATTGATTTTCTTTCTTTTGGTTATATACTCAGTAGTAAAATTGCTGGATCGTGTGGTCGTTCTATTTTTAGGTTTTTGAGGAACCTTCAGAGAATTTTCCATAGTGGCTTTACTGATTTGCAATCCCACCATAGTATACCACAGTTCCCCTTTCTTCCCATTATCATGAGCATCTGTTAGTCCCTGCCTTTTTGATAAAGCCATTTTAATGAGGGTGAGATCGTGGCTTTTTTCATTGTGATTTTGGTTTGCATTTCTCTGATAATTAGTGATGCTGAGCATTTAAAAAATATATCTGTTGACTAGGCACAGTGACTCATAACTGTAATTCTTTTACTTTGGGAGGCCAAGGTGGAAGGACTGTTTAAACCCTGGAGTTTGAGACCAGCCTAGGCAACATAGAGAGGACTTACCTTGACAAAAATAAAAAAATAAGCTGGGCATGATGGTACGTGCCTGTAGTCCCTGCTACTCAGGGGGCTGTGGTGGAAGGATGGCCTGAGCCCAGGCAGTCCAGGCTGCTATGAGCTGTGAGTGTGCCACTACACTCCAGCCTAGGTGACAGAGGAAGACCTCAACTAAAAAGGAAGTGTGTGTGTGCGTGCCATTCATGTTTTGTTTTTTTTTTTTTTGAGAAATAGCTATTCAGATCTTTTTCCCATTTTTAAATTGAGTTATTTTTGTTGTTGTTGCTCTTGAGTTGCTTGAGCTATCTAGATATTTTTATTATTGATCCCTTGCTAAATGGATAGTTGGAAAACAGTTTCTCTCATCCTGTGGGTTGTCTCTTCACTTTATTGGTTGTTTCCTTTGTTGTGCATAAGATTTTAAACTTGATGTAACCTGATTTGTCTATTTTTGCTTTTGTAGCCTGTGTTTTTGTAGTCTTACATAAAAAAAATCTTTGCTCATACCAATGCTCTAGAGCATTTCCCCAATGTTTTCTTCAAATAGTTTCATAGTTTCAGATCTTACATTACATTTAAGTATTTAATCCATTCTGATTTGATGTTTGTATATGGTGAGGCATGAGGGTCTGGTTTTATTCTTCAGCATATGATTATTCAGTTTTTCCAGCACCATGAAGAGACTGTTTTTTCCCCATTGTATGTTTTTGGTGACTTCGTCTAAAATGAGTTGTCTGTAAATGTGTGAATTTATATCTAAGTTCTCTTTTCTGTTTCCTTGGTTTGTGTGTCTATTTTTATGTCAATACCATGCTGATCTGATTACTATAGTTTTGTAATATATTTTGCAGTTAGGTAGTATGATGCCTTTAACTTGATTCTTTTTTATAAGGAAATCTTTAACTATTCTTGGCCTTATGTGGCTTCATATAAATTTTAGATTTTTTTTCTATTTCTATGAAGAATGTCATTGGTAATTTGATAGGGATTGCATTAAAACTGTCAATCGCTTTGGGTAGTATTGTCATTTTAACAATACGAATTCTTCCAATCCATGAACACAGAATATATTTCCATTTCATTGTATTGTATTCAATTTCTTTTATCTCAGTATTTTATTAATTGAGTCAACTTACATACAGTATTATTATTAATAGGCAAGGACTTACTACTGCCATTTTGTTGCTTATTCTCATTTGTCTTGAGATTTCTCTCTTCCTCTCTTCCTTTCTTTGTGGTTAAGCAACTTTCTCTGGTAGTATGTTTTAATTAATGGCTTTTTACCATTAGTGAATCTATTATAGATTTTTGCATCATTGTTGCCATGAGGTTTTAAAAAATCTTATAACAAGTTATTTTAAAGAGGTCACAAATTAAAAATAGGAGCAAGCAGATAAAAAGAAAAAAAACTATACACTTTTAACTCCATATCCCCCACATTTTTACTTTATTTTTTCTCACTTTACATATTTTCATATTGCCCAAAGCTTAACAGGTTTCTATATCTATTGTTATTTGTCTTTTACACTTCATACTAGAGCTATAAGTGGATTGTACACACACTTACAATACTAAAGTATTCTGGCTTTGTTTGTGTATTTAATTTGGCCTGTGGGTTTTATATCTTCAAATGTTTTCTTTTTGCACATTAGTGTTTGTTTGTTTGTTTTCTTTCAGATGGAGTATTTCTTTTAATATGTCTTGCAAGATGAGTCTGGTGATGGATTCTTTCATTTTGTTTGGGACAATTTTATCTCTCCTTCATATTTGAAGGATAGCTTTGCTGCATACAGAATTTTTAGATAATGATTTTTTTTTTTTCATGTGTCACTTTGAAAATGTTGTCCTACCCTCTCCTGGTCTATATGGTTTCTATTCAATAGCCTGTTGCCAAACAAATTTGAAACTTTTTATTTGTTATTTGCTTCCTTTCTCTGGCTGCTGTCAGGATCTTCTCATTTTGCTTGACTTTTGAGAGTTTGAGTATTATATCTTATATAATATAAAATATTATAGTTTTATTTGGTTTGAATCTGTCTGGTGTCCTTTGACCTTCCTATATCCAGATATTTGTCTTTCTTAACTTTTGAAAAGTTTTCTGTCATTATTCCTTTGAATAAATTTTCTACCCCTTCTCTTGCTCAACTCTCTCTTGAACACCAATAATTCTTAGAATTGATCTATGAAGTAATTTTCTGTCTTATAGGCAGTCTTGATTAATTTTCATATATTTTCCTTTTTTGTTCTCTAACTGTGCATTTTCAAATAGCCTTTCTTCAAGCCCAGATCCTTTCCAATGCTTGACCCATTTTGCTGTTGAGAGCCTCTGATAAATTTTTCAGTTCAACAAATGTATTTTTCAGCTCTGATATTTCTATTTTTTAAAATTATTTCAATCTCTTTGTTATATTTTCTCAGATAAATATCTGAGTTGTTCTTTTGTGTTACCTCAGAGATCACTGAGTTTCCTTAAAACTGTGATTTCACTTTTTGTTAAGAGAGTTCACATAAAACCATTTTATTTGCATCAGTAACTGGTTTCTTCCTTTCTTTTTTCTTTTTTTTTTTCCATTTGGAGAGGTTGTGGTTTCCTATTTGCTGTTGTATATTGTGAATGTACATCTATGTCTTTGCATTGATTAATTAGTTACTTACTAGTCTTCTCTGTCTGACTTTTTTATTGAATATGTTTGCTTAGAGATTCTTTGTGATTTGTCAGTTGATTTTCTTTATTTCCCCATTACTTCACTGCCTCCTTTTCGGCACTAGATGGTGTCTTAAACCCAGGTTTGCCTCGGGCCTAGTAAACAGAGTGTTGCCCCTTCTGAAAGGGAGTGTTCTAAAGGGAATAGTCCAGTAGTATAGGAAGACTGACTAAGGCTTTATGCTTGGGGACCTGAGGAACAAACTACCTATAACATGGTGCTGCTGAACAAACACTTTGATTTGGTGTCTTCTTTGGCCAGTGAAGCACAGAGCTTTCAAGACCAGGGACAGTAGTTCTTCCTCACCTCTTTGTCTCTGGTTGTCCTCAGGAATATTTCTCCCTTCGGGCACTTCTGATGCTTCTCACGGATTGTGGTAGGGAAAATTTTCCTCCCGGTAAACTCAAGATAGTGGAGGAAGCTGGTTGTCTACTTCAATCTCACTTTTTCTAGTGTAGAAACTATGAGTTAATGATAAATTTTTCTTACCCTAGTGCCAAGCAAATTGGGGCATCGTGGGTATGAAAGCTGATTTCCTTACAATCTGTTTAGATTTTTCTGCAGCCCTGGTTACTGTCTTCTGAAGTACTGTTGTTAAAAATCTTGGCACTGTATATTTGCTGTTGGTTTTCAGTGGGGGAGAAGTGAAGCCAGGTTGCTTCTTTTTTATTTTATGTTTATTTTATTTTAAAGATGTGGGGTACAATTAAGGGTTAGGTATACAAATTTTCATTATATAGGTACCCTTGTTGATGAGGTGCACCCTTCCCTCCCCTGGCAGTTTCCCTCAACTGCCAATCCCACCCCACCCCCGCTTCCTAGCAGTTTCCCACTATTGCCAATCCCTTTCTTATAGTATTATGATAATTGTTCATGGTCCACTTATAAGTGAGAACGTATGGTGCTCTGTTCTTTGTTTCTGTGATAGATCACTGAGAATGATAGACTCTAAATCCATCCAAGTTGCTGCGAAGTCCATATGTTTGTCCTTCTTTGTGACTGCATAATATTCCATCGTGTATATGTACCACATTTTTAAAAATCGAGTCTAGCTTCGAAGGTTGCTTCTACATCATCATTTTGGCACCATAAGTCTCACTCGTTTACTACCAAGAAACAGAATTTTTTGAGAAAAACAATTGTATCAGATTAACCTAAGATAATTTGATTCCTTAATTACATTATACCAGTTTGTTTTTAAACGTATAAAAATTGCTAAGTGGAAAAATAAAATGATATATGTCATTAAAATAGCCATGCTAAAAACAACTAGAAAAAATTATTTGTAAACAGCAAATAAACATGACAGGTGTTTGACTTCGGTAGGCACCAAGAAAATGCAAATTAAAATCACAGTGTGATACTATAATGTGATGGTTAATTTTATGTGTCAACTTGACTGGGCTAAGGGATACCCAAATAACTGGTAAAACATTATTTCTGGGCATATTTGTGAGGGTGTTTCCAGAAGAGATTACCATTTGAATCAAAGGCTAAAGAAGTTAGTCTCTGATTACCACATCAGTGTAAGTGAGCATCATTCAATTCACTGAGAACCTTCGAAGAACAAAAAGGTGAAGGAAGGGCAAGTTCACTTTCTCTTTTTGAGCAGAGATGTCTATTTCTTCTCCTTAAGACATTAGAGTTGCTGGTTTTCCTGGATCTTAAGCCTCTAAGACTTGTATTGGTCAGTCTTCCTTCACCCCCATCCTGTGATTCTCAGGCTTTTGGTCTTGGGATGAGTTATATCAATGGCTTTCCTAGGTCTCCAGTTTGCAAATTACAAACCATGAGATTTCCAGTCTATAATCTCATAAGCTAATTATCATAATAAATTCCATATATATGCATATATATCGAATATATATTGCTTCTATTTCTCTGGAGAACCCTAATACATATACACATATACCAGAATGGTTAAGATTTAAAAAAAGAAAAGACCCAGTAGAGACACCAGAATTCTAATTTAGTGCTGGTAGACAGGAGACTCAACACAACTACTCTGAAAAATCTATTCAGTGGTACCTATTTAAACTAAAAACATACATCCTCTGTTATCTGACAACTCCACATTTAGGTATATTCTCAACAGAAATGTGTACATACATTCACAAGAATACGTGTACCAGAATATTTATAGCAGCAATTCTAATAGCCGCAAACTAAAAACTATCAAATGTCTATCAACAGTTGAATGGATGAATATATTGGATTACATTCACACAATGGAATGCTCTACAGTAGACTATCTACAGCTACACAAAACAATATGAATGAAACTCACAAACACAGTGACAAATGAAAGAAGCCAGACAGAAAAGCACATATAATTTCATTTATGTAAAGTACAAAAACCAATGAAACTAACTAAAGACACATGATGCTATTTGTGTTATGAAGATGCAAAGAGGAAGTCAAGTGTCCACAGAATAGGAGTATTCATCCTCTACCCTTTCTCCTTCTCCCCTGGGAGGCTCCCACCTCAAGCACCACACACATCATAAAGTTAAGACAGTTTTTCAAGTGAATGCTATGCTGAAGCTGAGAACAAGTAGGTACAAAGCCATGGAGACATACTTAATGTTGCTTCTAGGATATTGTGCTGCTCCCACAAACATAAACTCTGACAATAAAGAAATTGGTTTTTCTTTCACTTTCCCCATCAAAGTACAGAAAGTACTTTGACATAGGCCATGGTTATAAATAGAGACTTGTTAAGTGTGATGTGGTGGAGGAAGTGGGTTGGTAAGGGAAGTGCTAAAGAAAATAAGTGGGCTTATTTAATACATTTTACACTGAGTCATTTGCCAAAACCTATGATAAACATTTACTTTACACATAGTTTTTATGGGAAAAGTTGCAGGTGAATATTGCACCAAGAGTTCCTCTAATTTGTTTAAACTGTGCATAAAGAGACCACAAAAGACTAAGACAATATCAACAGAGGATATTACTGTAATTGCATACAAGTTACAACAAAGATAATCCAACACATATTTAATGATGTGTAGGAGAGCTAATAATGCTGGGTAATGAATAGCAAATGGTACACATAAGTAGTTAAATGAGAGTTATTCTTATTCGGTCAACCAAGTGTGTCTCTCTCTCTCTCTCTCTCTCTCTCTCTCTCTCTCTCTCTCTCTCTCTTTCTCTCTCTCTTTCATTAATTCCTACTCTAAACCTTTGTTCATGGCAGGGGCCCTTCTTTTTTATCTTTGCACCCCTATAGCAGGGGCTGGTGTAAAAAGTTTTCAATAAATGATTATTGAAGGCCAGGTGCATTGGCTCACACCTGTAACCCCAGCTCTTTGGGAGGCTGAGATGGGAAGACTGCTTGAGCCCAGGAGTTCAAGACCAACCTGGGCAACATAGTGAGATCTGATCACTACAAGAAAAAAAAAGAGAAAAAAAAGCCAGGCATGGTGGCACATCTGCAGCCCCAGCTACTTAGGAGACTGAGGCAAAAGGACTGCCTGAGCCCAGGAGGTTGAGGCTGTGGTGAGCCATGATCATGCCATTGCACTCCAGCCTGGGCAACAGAGTGAGACTCCGACTCAAAAAAATTTTTTAAAAAATTGTTTAATGGAAGAAATGTCAATATTCATTATTCACCCTGGAGCTCTCACTTTCTTCAGGGTTTCTTGTCTCCATCCATCCATAATTGCTTGTCACCCTGTGTGAGGTTCTTGTCACATCTCTTTTATCTTCCTCATCTTCAGTGTCCCTGAGCCACTTGCCCAAGTGCGTATCCCTCCCCAACCCCAACACCACCCTTCTCCACCCACAAATCTACCTACCCAGTGCCCTGGATTCAAGAAATCTGGAAGCAGTAGAACTCTGGGATACACAAGATGGCAAATCAACCAAAACTGTGATTCTCAACCCTGCCTACACGTTGGAATCACTTGGGGAACTTTTAAAGCATACAGACCCCACTTTCAAAGATTCAAACTCAGTTTAATTATGGTGAATCCCTGGCAGTTGTATTTTTTAATGCCAATCAATTCTAATACAGCCAAGGCTGAGAACCACTGTCTAGAGGATAAATGCATATTCACTAGATGTGGGGAAGTACCACAAATATGGCAGAGCATAGGAGAAAAGAGAAAACATCTATACATGTAGACTCTGGACATCTTAAGGCATAAAGGAAGAAAGGCCAAGGTAGAAAGAAAACCAGTAGAGAAGAAGACTTGTCCTTGGTCAGGGTTTAGGCTCTCCTGAAAATAAACCGACAACTTCCAGATACATCTCTTCTCAGTCCTAAGCAGCTATGAATCAGTGAGCTTCTGATGGCTCTACTCAGTGTACAGAAGCCAGCTCTTAATCTAAGGAAGAAAAGACAGAGTAAGGACAAAGCAGAGGACTTTGAGCATATGAAAAGCTGAGGAGGCCATGGTCAGGGAGCCTGGTTTTTCCCAGTAAAGTAGTTCAACACCTTCCTCCCCCCTCACCCCACCCACCTCCAGGGCCATATCCCTGTTGCTAAGTATGCTGCTTTGCCCTGGACCACCACACATTGTCTTTTCAATCAGATTTTCTTTTTTTAAATACCTTTGATGGCATACATGCTAATCATCTGAATGCTTGTTAGCACTCTTATTTTGCTTTCTTACATATCTGTCACATTCAGCCTTGTTGGTAGATACTCCAGAATTCCTCTCTGGAATTCTGCTTTTACTATACAGTGATGCTTAATGGGAATTTTCAGATAGTTGTTATTATTGTTTTTATTATTAATTTAGCTTCTAACTCTTCACAGGAAGACTATATCTCCAAGAAAACTTCAAGTGCAGGCTTTAGAATAAAAGAAATCAAAGTTTTGAAGGCTGATTTGATCATTTTTCAGTTACAAGACCTTGGGTGATTGATTCTATAAGCTTCAGTCATTTTCTTTTTTCTTTTTATTATTCATTCATTCTTTTTTTTTTTTTTAAGGCAAGGTCTCACTATGTTGCCCAGCCTGGAGTGCAGTGGTACTATCATCATTCACCGCAGTCTCTCTCCTTGGCTTATGCAAATACTGTAGGAGCATGCCACCACACCCAACTAATTTTCTTATTTCTTTGTAGAGATGAGGTCTCACTGTGTTGTCCAGGCTAGTCTCAAACTCCTGACCTCAAGCAATTGTCCTGCCTCAGCCTCCCAAAGTATTGGGGTTACAGGCATGAACCACCATTCCTTGCTTCAGTTATTTTCAATCTATACAATGGAAATAACAATATCTACTTCAAAAGGTTTTGTGAGGATTAAGTAAGGTCATAAAAAAGAATGCTCCTGACAATGGGAAGAGTACAACAAATATTAGCTTTCTCTGCCTCTGAAGGAGACTTATCATCTTTCAAACCTGCATTGTCCAGTATGGTACCCACTGGCCACACATAGCTATTTAAGTTCAGACTCATTAAAAGTATATAAAATTAAAAATTCATTTCTTTTATTTTACTAGCCACATTTCAAGTGATTAAGAGCCACATATAGCTAATGCCTACCTTATTTGGACAGCATAGACAACACAACATTTTCATCACTGTGGAAAGTTCTCATGAACAACACTGCTGTCCCACCAGGGCCTGCTTGGGTGCAGCCACATTGAATATGGGAACCACCCAGGAAGCCCACGGGCCAGGCACAGAGGCACCGGATCGAATTCTTCCATCGGGACATCCCACATGTGACATACATGCCTCATCTAGGTGCTCACTCCCAGGAAGAAAGGGGCAAACAAAGAAGGTGCTGAGGAATCTCACAATTAGCTGGGTTACTTGGCAGTTTTGCTAAATCTGGGTAGGTTCTACCAGTCTGTAGTTCTGTGTAAGCAAATAAAGCCATCCAAGGTCGTCAAGCAAAGGCATACGTGCCATGAATTTTATTTATTACTCACTCACAGCTTTTAAACACAAACTTGGTCAACTTTGAATTCATTTCCCTAGCAACCTGGGCTAAATTAAGCAACATGGCAGAGCCATGAGGGAGGGAGCCTTCTGCGATCCTCTAGCCCATCTCTCAGACTTTGAAGTTGCCTTTTATTATAATTGCTATTGCCTGGGCCAGCCTACCAACAATTGCCATCTGAGGCACACAGTCTCCAGGTCACTAGTGCAGGTCGTGACTTGTTAAGCAGGAAAAACAAGAACATGATGGGGCACAGAGTGTGGTTGCACAGTCTGTGCACTACACAGTACCATGAGGAGCCATTTACAATGTTGCATTCATAGATTTGTATATTTATTCTGAAAATTTCCCAGAAAATAACAGTAATGTCTTAAGAAAGCATGGCTTTTTTCTAATTATCCCAAAAGTATTTTATATATTAGTTATAAGGACTACTGGGTGCTTTACTCTGAATCCAGAAAATAGAAAACAGACAAAGATGTTGAAATCTTTAATCTAGGGGAAACTCAGCATTGGGGCCCAAGAATGTTCTGGATATCCACAGCAGTCTTTGTTCCAACAGTCAGTGGAGAATTATGCCTCATGATTCACTAGACTAGACCAGCCTTGCTCTCTGGATTTAGAGATTTTCACTGTTTCTAACCAGATTCCAACACCAACACAATGGTTCTGAAGCATGGCTCTCCCCTCACGTGGAGAATCTTTTAAACATCTCATTCTAAACCCTGCCTCAGACTAATACATCAGGATCTCTGTGGGTGGAATCCAAGCACCAGCCTAATGTCAGTAGGGCTGAGAACTGCTCCTTTAGCATATGGAAAAAATGGAAAGGATGTCCTAAGTCTGAAGCAAATTGTTAAAATAAGACTTTTTGAAAGTGTTCATACGGGTGTTTTAGTCATCAAGGCCAAAGATAACTGAAACAGAATTTCTTTTTTAAAAAAGCAGTGCGATTTGATATTCATGATTGTGAAGTAGGTCTTCATTACTCAATTGTTTTTTTTGAGTTGGAGTCTCAGCTCACGGCCACCCCAGCGTCGACCTGCTGGGCTCTGGTGATCCTTTCACCTCAGTCTTCCAAGTAACCGGAACTACAGGTGTATGCTGCCACGCCTCACTAATATTTTTTATTTATTGTAGAGGCAAGGTCTCACCAAGTTGCCTGGGCTGGTCTTGAACCCACAGGCTCAGGCAATCCACTCTCCTTAGCCTTCCAAAATGCTGGGATTACAGACTAAGCCACCGAACCTGGCTCATTACTCAATTTAAAAGTTTAGAATTGCACTAAAATATAAAGAAATCACATTCATTTTTATGACAAACTGCTCTAGAATGCTCAAATTGAGCTTTAAAATGTTAAAAGATGTGAGAAAGAAGATGAAGAAGAGGGGAAGGGAAAATCCAGGCCCATTAAAAAACAGAAATCCAGATCAGTTGTGGTGGCTCACACCTGTAACCCCACTTGAGCCCAGAAGTTCAAGACCAGCCTAGGCAACATAAGACCTCATCTCCACAAAAAATAAAAATAAAAAAGTAAGCCTTGTCTCTACAAAAAATTTTAAAAATAAGCCATGCATGGTGGCATGTGCCTGTAATCCCAGCTATTGGGAAGCTGAAGAGGAAGGATCGCCTAAGCCCAGGAGTTAAAGGCTATGATGAGCCGTGATCATGCCACTGCGCTCCAGCCTGGGCAACAGAGTGACACACACACACACACACACACACCACACACACACACACACACACACAAAATCCACCTTCCTCTAAATCCTGAATACAACACAGCCCTTCACCCGCAGCCCCATCTCAGGAAGAACGGGCTTCCTCGTCATCCGAAGCACAAGAGGCAAGACCACAAGGGAATCTGAGACTGTCTGGCAAAATTGTGGCTAGTTTATTTAGAAGATCTCAAAACTGCCTGCTAAATAAATCTACCTGACCTGTTCTAGCACAGTGGAGGTGAGAATTGCTTATTCATGTCACCCAGTTCCAGAGTGCTCTCTGAGTCATGGTGTAGACTGCATTCACCCTGAGGTCTAAGAGAGTAAGTCCCCTTGAAACTCCCTGGAGTTAGCTCTGTCCTGTTGCTACTGACTGTGCCATCGCAAACATGAGTCAGTGCTTTGCTGTCTTCTTTTGCCACCCCAATTTAGTGAGAAGTCAGAATTCCCAGAAAAGCAGACGTTCTCACTGGTTCTTAGTAAAAGAGCCAATCTCATAAATGTATGCTGGTTTTTCAAATACATGTTCTGAATCTAAAAATACACATCTACTTTGAATTCATCTACAGCTGTGTCAACTGAAGATAGATGCTAAAAAATTTAGAGGGAAAAGCCTATTTCTCCTCCCCCATTTTTACTCATACACAATTTTTACAGATTTCAAAGACCACTTCACCTCTTATATCTTCCATTAACTTTTCCCAGCCCAAAGTAACCCTTCCTACTTGGGACTTATATTGTCTGATCTTCTCCTTTAGTATTTAAACAAATATTGTATTATGACACCTCATATTCATTTAACTCATCATATAACAGTTCTTTTTTTACTTATTATATTCTTCAAGTATGGCTATTTGCATAATGCATATTTTGTAATATTCACTGAATGTTAGATGAATTTATTATGAAACAGTTAGATGAACTGCTATCATTAAGTGACGTATGACTGTAAATTATTTCTATGACATATATTATATATTAAAAATACATAACTAAGTGTATTTAAACATTTAAAATATATAAGTACATATTTAAATATATTAATAAGTATATATTAATACATATTAACAATAATATTAGTATCTATATTTTAAAATCATCCATACAGGCTTTCAAAAATGAAGCAGCTACTTTTATACCTGGACAATTTGTTATGAAGTAAGAACATACATTATATGAACTGTTTAAATAACCAGTAGTTGCTTGAGATGTTTTGTCTTATCCATGTTTATATTCTTACGACTTCACATGGTGCTTCATACTTAACAGGTATTCAGTAGTGCTTGCTTAATGAATGAGTAAATGAATGGATATCTTACATTAAGGTAAATGCCCCCTAAACTGAATAGTCCTTAAAATTTAACTGCTCATCAAGCTCCATTCAAGGAAAAACAGAACTAATTTTCTGTGGTTTGGGCCATTTCATACTGCTATTCTGACCAAAGCTAACTGATCCAGGAATCCGTGCTAAGGACAAAGGATCACGTATAAGGAAGGTCAAACTGATATGAGGCACCTTGGTTTAAGACGAAGCAGTAGGAATGCCCCATATTGGATAACAGCCAATAGCCTCCACTGGCTGGTCTCTCAGGAAGTATAAACACAAGCAACATCAGAGAAGGGGGTCACAAGCCCTGCTGTTAAATCAGGCAGGTGATATGCTTTTAGAAGACCAAGATCCAGAGGGGCTGATTGCCAGTTTCTATTTACAAGGAACCCTATCACTCTAGGCAGGTTCTCCTTCACCATATCTGGGAAACAGAGTCTGAGAGATGAGAATAGATACCGCTTGATAAAAGTCTGGAAATGCTGCATGCCTTGTCCTTTCTTGGTCAGTCACAATGCTCACTTGCACATTTCAGTCTCCTGGGAATCTTGCTCAAAAATAAGTTTAGGCTGGGTGCGGTAACTCAAGCCTGTAATCCCAGCACTTTGGGAGGCCAAGGTGAGGGGATTGCCTGAGCCCATGGGTTTGAGAACAGCCTGGGCAACTTGGCAAACTCTCATCTCTACAATAAAGCCAAAAAAAAGGAAAAAAAAGCGGGGCATGGTTGTGTGTGCCTATAGTTCTAGCTACTTGGAAGGCGGAGGTGGAAGGATCGCTGGAGCCCAGCAGGTTGACGCTTGGGTGGCCATGAGCATGCCACTGCACTCCAAACTCGGTGATAGAGTGAGACTCCAACTCAAAAATAAAAAAAAATAAAATAATAAGTTTAACTCTATTTAATAGAGGGACCCAAAGTCTTTATTTTGCAACTCACATTAACTGCAAAGTATAGTGCAGAACACCTGATTTGAGAAAAGGAACCCTAAATAGCCTGGACGTATATATTTCCTCACCACTCAAATAAGTCTAACGTATTGCCTTAATTATGGGCTTATAAATATTATGCTTAGGAAATGAGCCTCAAGTTAGTGAAAATGAAGCCACAGACTCAAAATTAGACCAAGCCCTTTTCTATAAAGAAGTTACTCAAATTGTAACATGAGTCAAAACTTTGGGTTCCAACATTTTTAAGACTTCATGACTTCATTCAGGAATCCTAAAAACAACTGTGGTCATCATCCTTTAAAAATGCAACTTTCATAGTGTTCCCCAGACATAGAGAAAAAAGTCCTTTGGATTGTTCTGTTTTCATTAGTGACTTGTCAGTAAATATGTAAACAATTTTAAACCAAGCAAACACATATACCCAGCATTAAAAAATTCCTCACAATTGCTGCCCTACCAAGGAAAAGAACTCCAAGTAACTTGTCAAATAAATAAATGATCTATGCCTTTTCTTGTCACTTTTCCTTTCCTCAGTAAGTTTAATAAATAAAATTGATGGTTTCGGGAAGAGTTTTAGGCCAGCCATTCCAATTGTAACATTCCTTCACCTAAATATCAGTTACCACAACATTCCAAGCTTTCAAGCAAAGCTGTTTCCTGCATTTCTTTTGACACATATCATAAAGCAACATCAATAGAATTCAGCTCAAAAGTCCTGCTGGAGTTTTTCCTGAAACATGCCCATTCTGTACTTTTTTACTTTTCTTTACTTTTCTCCTTCTTCCCACCAACCTGCATTCTTCCCCAGAGTGTGACTCATTAAGCTAATGATAGGAAAATAAATTCTCTTTGTTTTTCTATTATTTGATGCTTGCAACATAAACTATAAGAAAAAGCAACTTTTAGTTCATCTAGAAACTTTAAGTAGGGTCAATAATAAGTGAAAAGACTTAGACATGAGAAAATATGCCTAACAGAAAAGAGAACAGGTGAGAACAGACTCTAATAGGTTTAGGAATATAAAATTCCAGCTCTGGGCAGAGAGAAAAATTAACGTTTTAATGGATAATTCATAAAGACAGAAGTTTTTAAAAAAAAGCCTCCATTATCACCTGCTCCAAAAATAAAATAAAAGACTCCTGACATTAGAAATTCTTCTATTATACATCAATCAATACCTACTTTTTAAACTAACAGAATAACTCTGGGCAAAGTTTCAACCACTATCCCAGGAGTAATATTCAATGCAAATTTTAAGAAAATGTACATACGCAGCTGGCTAGCTTTCACCCTCCAGAGCTAAGTAATAAATGAGTTTTGAACATAGAAACTGCCATTTAAAGTGTAGACATGGAGGCAGGAATTAAATTCGAGTGAAATATGGCAAAGGTAGACAATAACTACAATAACTTATTAGAATCAGTGAGGAGAGAGAAGTAAAAGCTACTTGAAGAAAAGAAAACTAGAGGCCAAAGGAGAATAGGTAGAGAATTTAGTTTCTATCCCTGTTCTTAAAAATTACTTTAATCGTTATTGTTCCTGTTTGTATTTTGTTTCTGAATTGAGTGATAACATAAAGTAACTGAAATAATGTCACTAGACATACTAGAAGAAGAGAAAATACATGGTAGTTTTGTGCTCTGAAGTAGGTAACTGGAGTAGGTCAGCTTATGAACATTTCTATAAGCAACTGGAAGATCACGACTGTTCATGTTGTTCCCAAGGTTTCGTCTCTCACCTTTTAAAAAAGAAATCAAGTTCACAGCAACACTTTACTGGTTCGATCATATCCTACCCTACCCTACCACACCCCACTCCCAAGGAATGCCTGTGATTTGCCAGAAAGAAAATTTATTTCTCTCTGTTCTATTGGATGCATTTCCCCTATCCTTTTCTACAAAATGCTCAAGGCAAGTAAAATAACTTTGATAAAGCTTATGCCAAAATAGATAAAATTTTGTAGCATTCCTTTGAAATAAAATATGCCACATCATACCTCTTGATTTTAGATTGCAGATATTCAAATTATCATATTTCAAATACTCAATAGGATATTGAGACACAACGTTTTCCACTTAAAATCCTTAATCTCCAAAGCATATCAGTTTTTCTTGTTTTTCTTTCTTTTGTCAAATAATTGAATAACAATGATAGAACTAATATCTATAACAATATCTACTGCTTTTGTACTGGGCACAGTGTCAAGAGCTTTACATACATTATCTTTTTAAAACTGTGGCATGCTTAAGAGACAGGAAGTATTATCATTCCCATTTCACAAATAAGAAAAATGAGGCTCAGTGAGGTTAACATTTTCCCAAGTTACACAGCTCGTAGAAAAGCCAGATCAGGATGTGAATTCTGCTCTCTTTACCCCCATTACCCACACACAGAAATGTCAATAAAGAAGAATTTTGACAAATGCAATAGACATTATCACCTGTTCATAAAAAAGCATAGGCACTCCAATTATGAATGTATAAATTTGAGGTTAAATGCACATGAATATTTAACGACTAGAAGGATATAGGTACGTAACCGGAAATTTTGAGGAATATTTGGATAATTTGACACCCAACACCTTCTATATTAGCCCATAAAAAACTTTTAAAAAGTAATAACTCAAATGCTCTAATATCCTACTAATTGCTTTGGGGTCTCTATTTTATTTTCGCATTATAAGCATAGATCTAATAATGAAGAGTTAAAAATTGACATATAATTAAAGCTGTGGGCAATCATGTCAGATAGGCATTTAACATATTTAGGAAGTTGGATTCAAATGTAGGAACACGTAAGCAAAGCAGTTGGCTAAGCCAGATGAGATAGTCTTTAGCACACTGACCCGAGTCTCCATTAAATACAGACTTGGAAAATGTGAGCAACACTACAAATCACTCACTCTTTAGTAACACTCAACTTAGTCTGATTACTTTCCTTTCTAACAGAAGTGAAAGTTTCTAACAATTCTCAACCTGACTGTCCATCGGAATCATCTAGGGATATTTCAAAATAACACAAATGCCTGGGTCCCACCCCCAAAGATTCCATGGTTCTACATTGACTATTTTGCAAGCTCCCCAGGTGAGTCTGGTCTGTGACAGGTTTGATAACCACTGACCCAGACACCCTCTGACTCCTGTGAAGAGAAACAAATATGAGTCATTCCTGGCCATATCTCAATCTTTTGTCTTTAGCCCTGGATAGTTTAAACTCTCTAGCAATAGGTTATATTAAGAGAGATAGCAACCACCACAAAATCTACTTTTAGATAAAACATGAAAGTTGAATAAAAAGAAAGTTTTTAAAAAAGAAAAAAGTCTCTATTTTTGGTTATTTAAAAAGGAAAAAATGTTATCTGACCTCTTTAGAACACAGGTGATGTGATCCCATTTTCTCAAGTAATTCTTTAAATATGACTCAATGATTTAAAATACACACTTCTTAAAAGCCCATAAGTCTTTATCAAGTCCCTAACAGCTGGCAGATGATAGGAATTAAACCCTAACTTTCAGCCTCTGATACCACTAGAATTTTAGTCCGTGAAGCAACCAACAAATTCACTTGCCATTTCTTTTCATCCCATTTTATCAATAGCTCATATCCACAATGCATGAATCAGCCAGCATAAACTACCTGTATTTCAGGAATCTAGATTAGAATATTATTATTCCTGAAAGATGTTTAAAAAAATAGACATCAAACTTCACCTAATGTTCTTATAATAAAATTTCACATGTAAATAACAATTACATTAAAAGGTGAAACTTATCAAGAATTAACACAACTCACATTGCTATTTGCTTTCTGTACAATCAAGATAGGTTACTTAACCTCCATAAACCTCAATTTCTTCTGTTTTAAAATAGGACTATTAATACCTACTCTAATTCCCTTGAAATTTTGCTCTAAATTCTTGGATGCCTGAAGAACTCTAAAGGTAATTTATCAGTAGTCACTTCATCATAAGTTTTGTGAGGGCAGAAACAATTTCATAGATTTTTATATTCTCAGTATTTAGCATATAGTAGATACTAAGGGAATGAGTGCTATTCATTAAACAGATGAATGAATGAATGAATGAATGAATGAATAAACAATAGTCATTGAAACTCACAGAAAACATAGCCTACTGATTACAAGGTAAAAGCAAAATGCATTCTATAGAGTGTTTTTTCCTTTCCATCACTATTGTCTTTTGGAAATCAGCTATCATATATTGGACCATATTTTTGTCACTTCTTTCTTTGGGTTGATGGAAAAACTGCTGAATAGAAAGAAGCCTTCAGTGATTGTCTAATAAAATTCTATCAGAGTCAAGGAAGCATATGGAGAGGCAAACCACAATTTGGATTTTCCACCTATATTTGAATCGTAGTCTTACATTTTATTCTTATATATTTCAGAAAGATAGGCTTTGGAAAGAGTTTATGGGATCTCAGTTCTAGCATGGACATGAAAACAGAGAAGTAACAACAAAAAAGGCATGCTCTTTAAGTTGGCCTTGTAAATGATGTTAATTGTCAGTACTCAGTGTCAAGACCATTCCTTGTATAAAAAGCCCGGAAAAATCAGTCATTAGAGGTTCTTCCCTGGTGTTTTGGGGAAAAATCAGTTACTAATTACATTACCTGTATTATGACACTTCAGCTAGAAGAAGGCCCTGATTATTTCTACCACTGACACCTGGGTATGTATAATTGAGCTAGCTAGGTCTGGGCTTCTCTGCGTAGAATGTGTAGATTTGTTAATGTCTATGATGTACCAATTATTTTTCTTATCTTCCCTCTTTTCACTTTTGGAGACCAAATACAAATTTCCAGGACTCCTTGTAAAAGAAGCATGCATTTTCTTTGGTTTTAGTTACAGTTATCACTAAAGAGTACTGCTATGCTATTTGGGGGAGAGGGGAATTCCATCCTTCCAGTGAAATCTGGGATATTTTGGGTAGAAAGAGAAGTTAATAACAAAGTGATTAGATGAAGTTGCTACAGGCTATTTATCCCAACAAGACTCTGTACTTGAAATATCAATGGCACTAACACACGTTTCATAAAAAAGTTCATATATGAACTTACACCTTCTTAAAACATTACAACTATGCCACTTACTTACTGATAGACATTTTAGTGAGTCCCATCCTTGTGAGAAATTAACCTAACCAAGGCTGATTTATGGGTCTACTACATTTACACATTTGTTATAGTGCAGAACTGAAAACAGACCAGGAAAAAGCAGGCTTTTAACTTTCAACAGGTAAGAAGCCTTGGTAAACAGTAAGATTATTGGCTCTGAGCTCAAATGAATTGGATAAATAAAGCTTTGCCCAAGTAAGAACTTCTCTGTACTTTTTCTCTGTTATTTTAACTAATCAGCACCATTTTCTAGAAGCTGAATTTCCAGAGACAGATGCAGTCCTATTCTACTCCTCAGAATCGACCCCTCTCCAGGCTATTGTTGAAGTAGAGGCCACATTTCCAAAGGGGATATTTTAAGACATCCTTTTGCAGACTGCCACTGTCTACCTCATTTCTAGTCTACCCTTTTTGCTTATTTAAAGACCTCTGCTTTTATTCAGAGTAGATATAAAACCTTGTTTAAAAATCATATTTCCTTGCCTTCCTTACATTAGGATTGAGTGGGTGACATAATTCTGACCAATAAAAAGTAAGTAGAAGGTGCTATAAATGCATCTGGAAGAGCTCCTTAAAAGTGGAGGCAGACTCAGTAAATCGCCCCCTGTTGCTTTTTGCTCTTATCAGCTTTCCTCTCTGGAATGACAGTGGTCACCTTCAGAGCCTGCAGATGAGAATTATACTTTCAGGGTGGCAGAAGGAATCTAGAATATGCTGATTCTGAATTTGCTGAGTCACCACATTGGGTCTGGCCTGTATACTGCAAGAATTATTTTATATGAAAGAAAAAATAAACCCCTTTCTTTTTTTTTTAAAGACTTTAGTTTGGTGATCCCTGTTGCTTTCAGCTAAATAAAATTTCTGACTAAAATAAGTTCTGTTCCAAAGTTCCTCAATAACAACATAAGATAACAAAGTCGTGTCATTTGAGCAAGGTTGAAGGAACGGTGGATTTTCAAGGAGGGACTCCAAAAAACCAGAACTTTATGTATTTTAAAAAGTGTATATTTATTCTTACATGTTTAAACTCCAGTCACCTTAAAGTACTCTCCCTTTGATGCTACACACCTATCAAGATACTTTTTCCACTGTTCAAGACAGCATTTGAACTCATCAATTTTGATGCCTTTTAGTGCTTCTGCCATTTTTTGTTTCACCTCTTCCACATCAGCAAAATATTTCCCTTTGAGGACTTTTTTTATCCAGGGAAACAAAAAAAAAAGTTGCCCAGGGTGAAATCAGGAGAATAGGAAGGGTGGAGCACGGGGGTCATGCTGTTTCTTTCATCAAAACCTACCAAACACTCAGCATAGTGTGGGCAGGTGTACTCATAAATCACCCACCATGAAATGGGCTAACATGTTGAAACAATCTCCAAAAATTCACTGAAGCTGAATGCAGTTTCTCACAACAATGCTAGCTGGTACACTGATGCTAATGGGTTCCTAGAACAGTCACCTAGCAAGGGAAGCCTCTACTACAAGAAGCCAGCCATCCAAAAGATAATTCTAGTTTTTTTGGGGGGTCCCCCCTCATATGTTTGGAAAGTGAAGGGAATGGAGAATACTAGAAAGCAGCTGTCTTCAAATACATAAGCCACTGACACATGGAGAGGCAAAGAAACCAACCAGGAGGATGGGTAAATGCAAGAGAAATCTATGAGCTCCTAAGGTCTAATACACACTTCTCTTTGATACAATGAGTATTTATTGGGTGTGACTGTGAAGTGGATTTTTTGCTTTGCTTTGTTTATTGTGTTTAATCTCACTAACTTTTACATCACTTATTTTGGACATGTCTTCAGTTTGTCAGAATTTATACAGAAATGATAGGCTCACTTGCAGATGTCAGCCCAACCTAAGGTAACTTTCCAGTAATCAGCACTGGCTTCTCATGGATAGGTCGCCACCATTAGGAGGGTTCAAGTATAGGATGAACGTCTAGTCTATGGGAATATGGCAGAGGAGATTTAAACACTGAGTGGGGCAGTTGGCAGTGGAAACATTTACTTAAATTTCCATACCCAACACAGACAGTCTATGAATCTATGAGCTCCTAATACCTTATATGCAATTCTCTTTAATACAATAAATATTTTGAGTGATTTTACTGCTTTGCTTTGTTTATTGTGTGTAATATCACTAACTTTTATATCACTTGTAGGTCTCTTTCAAAGATGAGTGACTTTTCAGTTGGTTTGGGAAGTGTCTTCAACTTGTCAGAATTTATACAGAAATGATCGACTTGTTTGCAGCTGGGACAACCTAAGTGGTCATTATAGACATTTGTTGTGCTTTACCATTTGCAGGGCACTGAACTATGTGCTTCAAATTGATTATCTATAATTTTGTGAGGAATGTAGTATTATTATTTCCTTTGTAAAATAAGGCCAAGAGAGTTTAAATAATTTTTCAACATTATAATAACTAAGGGGTAATTCCAAAATTGGAACTCAGCAATCAGACTCCAGAATCCTTTAATAAGCATACTGTATTCTTAATGCTTCTTTTTTATCTGACTTTGAAAAGGTATGTCCACCCAGAGATCATGATAAAATTACAAATAAATTAAAGATGCTATAACATCAACTGTAAATTGGCAGTAGTGGGAAACTGCTGGGGGGTGGGATTGGCAGTTGAGGGAAACTGCTAGGGGAGGGAGGGGCACACCTCATCAACAAAGGTACCTGCATAATCAGCGTTTGTATACCTAACCCTGGATTGTACCCCACATCTTTAAAATTAAAAAAAATCAACTGTAAATAATGAGATCAGGTGTCCTGTGTAATATGATTATTTCTTCAGCAATATGTTCTTTAATGTTCAATGTAATTTTATATTTGTCTCTAAATATCACCTCATGTAAAATAAATGTGGAGTAATACAAGTTAAGATGGAATGTGAAAGCTATGTGACAAAAGTCAATATTTAGTCCCTGGATAAACTGGTGAGGGGTGATAAGGCCAACTTTTCTCAACAAACAGCTATAATGACCTTTATAAAGTAGAGAAGCCCAAATAGAAGTCCAAACCTTCTCCCACCAATAAATGAATAGAAACATGCCCACCAATTAGAAAATCTTAAAAATATGTGTGTGTGTGTGTGTGTGTGTGTGTGTGTGTGTGTGTAAGAGGGTTAGCAAGATTTGTTTATGTATTTTATTATAGATATGTGGGGTACAACTCAGGATTAGCTACACAAGCAGGCTGCATGCAGGAGAAGTTTGGACCTCCAACTGGCCGGCACTTCCCCTGGTTTAGGACCAGGTACCCTTTGTGATGCTACGTCCTGACCCTCCACCCCTTCCTGGCAGAGTTCATCAGCTACCAATCCCTCCCTTGTGCTAATGTGATTAATGTTCAGGTCCCACTTATGAGTGAGAACATTGGATATTTAGTTCTTTGTGTGATAGATCACTAAGTGTGATGGTCTCTAACTCCATTCAATTCACTGCAGATTCATGATTTTGTTCTTCTTTATGGCAGTGTAATACTCCATTGTGTATATATACCACATTTTTTAAATCCAGTCCACTTTTGATGAGCAGTGGAGTTGGTTTCATGTTTTTGCTATTGTGAATAGTGCAGCTATAAATATGTGTGTACAGCTGTCTTTTTGGTAGAATGATTTATATTCCTCCAGGTACATTCTCAGGAGACATATTGCTGGATTGTATGAAAGGTCAATTTATAGTTATTTTAAGAATAACCACACTGCTTTCCATAGAGGATGAACTAGCCTGAATTCCCACTAACAGTGTAGAAGTTTTCCCTTTTTCTTAAAAGTGTTAATAGGTAATAATTTTTCATAACAAAGGTGACAATAAAATTTGCAAGCTATGTGTTGACTCAATATTTGAAAAACAAAACACTTCTTTTGCAAATAATCCACACTTTTCTCTTAGAACTTTGGTAATACAAGAATATGAATATATAAAACATGCACATTATAATTATTACATCATGAATTATTATCTAAATGGTCTTGTTAGCATTTAAAATTTGTCCTTTAAGCTGGGTGTGGTGGCTCACACCCGTAATCACAGCACTTTGGGAGGCTGAGGTGAGAGGATTGCTTGAGTCTGGGAGTTCGAGACTAGCCTGAGCAACATAGCAAGAACTTGTCTCTACAAAAAAGAATTTTAAAAGTTATTCTCATTAAAATTTGTCCTTTAAAAGCTGAAATGACTGCTTAATTATTTTACAAAACAGTTATTAACATTACAACAAACAAACTGAACATTCACTATGAAGCACCTTTTTACTCTAATGCATTCTATGTGGGTTCTGTTTTTAATCTTTTGGACCATTTGTCCCATGTTACCACTTGTTCTGATATATTCTTATTCTTCCTTGCAAGCTGATTAGTGATGATAAACTCAGGATCAGAACTTTGAATCGCTGTCTTGAAACACACCTGAATATCTGGCACACATTTCATCCCACAGCCTGGCACCACAGCCTGGCATATTCCGCCCCTCTCACCATGGATACTATCTCATTTAGCTCAGCTTGAAGCATGCTGGCAGCAGAGATTGAAAGTCATTAAAACAGAAAGGTCATTAACACAGTTTCCCCCCTTTTTTACACTTAGACAATGTGCATCAAGTGATTTAAATGAAATACACTTTTAGAAAGAGTCCAAAAGGGATAAAAGGTAAAGGAGAGAGAAGAAGAAGGAGGGAGGGAGGGAGAGAAGGAAGGATAGAAAAGACAATAAGATTTGTAGAGATAAATAAAGGGATGTCCAAGAATACATGGTGACTGCCGTCATTTTTGGCAGACGTATTTATGGAGCTAATGGCAAAAAGCAGAAAGTCAGGAGGAAGCCCTTTCTCACTGACCTCAAATATATTCATATCTATAACTTGCTTGGCTGAATACATCTTCGGTGAGCAGTGGCCCTGTCTGTCCTCACCAAGTGGCTGCTGTGGAATGAGCTGTACAATGTTCTTTCTCTTGACCCAAGCAGTGCGTCTCCGCACACAGTTGCTCTGTGGCACTAAACCTGTCCTGGGAGAGCAGCCAGAAAGGTGGTGGCTTGCTTTGGAGATTGGGCATTAATTGAATCTCCTTTGCTTCCATAAGATAACCCTGTAGATGCTTTTCTTTGCACTGATTATCAGCACCCAGAAAAGAGTTGCATTTTTCTAAGCTACCAAGTAGCCAAGGGTTCATGCAACTATGACAGCTGCCAATTTTTCTGGGGGAGAAATAAAATGAGAAGAAGGAAGAGAAGTCCCCTTCCTGCTGCAATCCAGGGCCCAGTACTACAGACAGCCTAAGAGAAAAAGAGAAATCCATGTTCTGACTTGTGCTTGCTCCCTGTTCCAGCTGGGCAGTGCACCTTTCCTTTCTAGTTTTAGCATGTTACATATGAATCTCCCGACACACATGGACAAACGTTCACGTCAAATTTCATGCTATAAACACGAACTGCTCAGTTACTCAGAACTAACTGCTCCAATAACCCAGAGTCCTCTGAAACACAATCATGCACCAGCAAACAATGTAAACAAGTAAACAAACAAACAAAACCTTCCAAACAACCAGAATACACATGATGACATTTATATCCCCAAACTAAAACTGTTACTCCCAGGAAAAATTGCCAGACCTTTGCCTGGAATCCAGCTCACTCTAATTAAGACCTTGTTCTAAGCACTTTGGCTATTTGATACGGCAGCCTGCAGAGATTAGAAACAGAAAAATGAAGGAAAGTGTACTGCCTGGGCAGATGTCCTGACAGTGGTACAAAGACAGTAGGCCCTTAAAGAAGAGACAGAGCTAAGGGCACTACACGGGTCAACCAGAACCAACATCAACAACACAAAATAAAAATCATAGAAAAAACTAACCTATGTGTTTAATAACTTCCTTAATATATTGCATAATACAGTAAAATAAACCATATTTGCAGCTAGAATACTGAATAATCAAGAAAAATACAAGTATTCAATACTTTTTAAAAAGTAGAGTTTTAGCACCTTTTAAAAAGTCTTGACACAATAGGTAAACCTCCATTTCCTAAAACCTCCATTAATTACTAATTATTGTACGTGGATATCTGTCTGTAAGGTACATGGTCACTTCTTATCTAGCTTCCTAATATTTGGCTACATCAAAGCCAAGCCAGAACATGTGAAAGTGGTTGAGATATGTAAAATTCAGATTACTAGGAAGTGGAGCTGGCAATTTTTTGCCGGAGAAGGAGAAAGGTCTTTAAAAACATGAATGTGATCATACTCAGTAATCTATCACAAAAACAAAGAACAGAGTACCATATGTTCTCAATCATAAGCGGACCTTGAACAATTATAAGAAAGGGATTGGCAGTAGCTGGAAACTGTCAGTGGAGCAGGGGTGGGATTGGCAGTTGAGGGAAACTGCTAGGGAGGGAGGGGCATACCTCATCAACAAGGGTAACTGCATAATCAACATTTGTATACCTAACCCTGAATTGTACCCCACATCTTTATAATAGAAAAAATTTAAAAATAAAATAAAATAAAAAAGAATGAATTAAAAAACATGGATGTACTGAGAAACTTGCCCTAAACTTCTCTTTCTTACTCTCCTGGAACACATTGGTGATAGTTGTTGTACTCTGAAAAGTGGCAATTGTGCCAGCGGAGTGAGAAAGGAGGGTTGCTCCTTCTTCAGCAAAGGACTTGGAATGGTAGCTCAGAATCCCAGATGATCCTCAGAATTACTTGTTAAGAAGACTGGTTACCAGGATCCACCCTTGGCTATGTTAGTTTGAAATATTTGCCTGGGACCCTGGAGTCCATGTTTGTTAAACCGCCACCATGTTTGGAGCCACTGACCAGGGATGCTATGGTCTGGGCAGTTCTCTAAGTGTCTAGGCTTCTCAGCTCAGCTACCTATGCTTTTAGGTATCCATAGTCTCTTGCCCATTCAATCCAATGGCAGTTGGTGCTGTTTTGGGGATGTACTCACATTCAGCTTGGGCCTCCACGGTGAACACACAGAGTTCACGTTCTTCTATATAACACTAGTCAGTCTCATAGCTAGCATTCTAAGGAGTTCAAAGAGACTAAGACAGAACAAGAAACAATAAAAGAAGCCATAAGTCTCCCAACTGCCCAGGTTTTCCAAATGCAAGCTCACATGGACCAAGTCTTTAAAATAAGAAAAATCATTAGGCATGGATTTGAATATGCAGAACCTTCCTGCATGGGTAGAACCAAAGCCTAGTTATGCTTCTTTGGCATTTCAGCTGCCAATGTCTACTCATTATCTTGATGGTTTTTTCCATTACATGGAAAGCAAACATTGATATCCCTGAACACACAGAACATTTCTTCTGCACAAACTAAGTAAACTCTGCTGTCAACTTGTTAACCTCTTCCCTTCCCCTGCCAAACAGAAAGCGTATATAGTATGAAATTTAGGGAAGGGAAACGGTTAAAATTTTCAGTTTTCTGCACACTTCTCAAGATCTCTCTTATGAGGGCCAGAAAAGGTAAAGATCAAGTGCTTGCCAGCTTTGACTACAGATGCTATAAAAGTTCCTGCGCAATCATTGCATTCTAGCTCCTTAGAGGCTGGTATTGTAGCTGTCCATCTCCGGCCCCATACAGGTTAGTTTAAAACCTTAACAGCAGTATTGGTATATTTGGGACTCTATCCAGTTTTTAAATAAATTACATTCTCTACATTCCTGCTGCGTAGTAAAGCACTAAAATTAAGTGAACTAAAAATCTCTAGAACTTAGAAAGGCTCCTAAATACACCACAGTGTGAACGTATGCTGGTTGAGTAAGATGCACTGGTGCTAGGGGAACAAGAAGGAAATATGATTTTTAAAATCTATTTTAATACATTTTAAGTGGGTTACCTGAACTAAAATAAGGAATAATTATTATCATAGTCTTTGACTAGTAGCCATATTTTAGATTTAATCTAAATAATCGACAAAAGTTTTTTCTGTATGCTATTTTGCCATCCTCGCTTCTTAGTATATATCCCCACTGCTATATTTACACACACTCATAAATATCTTATCACACAGTCACTCAATAAGTATTTAATTTAAAAATGGATCAACATCACTTAAACATTTTAACTTAACATTCCAAGCCCAAAACAAAAATAATTTCACAATTTGAGAAAACTAAAGTATGTCATTATAGAAAGAGTACTGGCTTGTAGTAGAAGAACTGGGCTAGAATTCTAGTTGCCTGCTAACAAATGAATAAGCCTCAAACTTCAGCTTTTCATCTATAAAATGGTGGTAAATATCATTTGCACACTTGCTATAAAGATTAGAAATAATATCTGTAAATCTCCAAACACAGTATCTGGCATGTATGATTTTAGTCATGGTGATGACAGATTTTCTTAAAGAATTAATAATACTGTGAGCACAGATGTTTATTTCCCTAGTTTCTTGCTGTTCAACTTTTTCTGTGTTGGATAATCCTAGTATGGTTTAGGGTATTTTCCCAGAACAATACAATACTATATCCAGAAGAAATAAGAAAACATACTTTAAAGTAAAATATATATAATTAAGAATTTGGAGGAGCCGGGCTCGGTACCTCAGCCTGTAATCCTGTGCTTTGGGAGGCTGAGGTGAGTGAACTGACTGAGCCCACAGGTTCAAGTAGCCTGGGCAACTTGACGAGACCTCTTCTCTACAGTAAATAAAAAATTAGCCGGGCGTGGTAGCACATGCCTGTAGTTCCAGCTACTAGGAAGGCTGAGGTGGAAGGATCACCGCAGCCCAGCAGGTCAAGGCTGCAGTGGCCAGGAGCGGTCTGGGTGACAGAGTGAGACTCCAACTCAAAAATAAAAAATAAAAAATAAATTGGAGGAATACTACTTAATTGCAATGTTTGGAGCTTTCCTGAGTCTCTTGATCCATCAAGATTCTTGGATTGCAAGAAATAGAGAATTGTGTCACTTATTGAATGAATTTACTGCAAGCATACAGGGTAGTTCATAGAATTGGAGGAAATGCTTTATAATCAGATTTTAGGAAGGACAGAAACTAGGCTGCTCTGGGAATCAAGGTAGAGGAACTAAGGGATTGTCTTAGGGCAGTGTGGTCAGGATATTCTAGCTCTAATCATGTTCTAATCTTATGTTGCTCTGCTTTAGACTAAAAAAGTTCACACTTTATGGCTGAACTTGTGCCAGTAATGCTTCTAAATACTTTGCATGTATTCTTATTTAGTTCTCACAACATCTTTACGAGGTAGGTAATTCTCAGGAAAAAAAAAACTCATTGGTACAGTTTAAGTCATGTGCCCAGGCATTTGGTGGGAGACTACATCAAGGGCTAGTACAATCAAGACAAGATGAATTAAGGGAGTCAGGGAAATTTTACAAAAAGAAGGGTTAAATGAGGCTGTGCAAACAAAATCCACAGAGGGCCACTACATTTGATATAACCCATATGCCTGGCTCTATAGGTTGCCTATCTGTAGTTCTACTGAGCAAAATATTTTTTATTAATAACATACATTGACTAGCATTTAGAACATTCAGAAATAAAATGACTTTTCTCCAGAAACTGAAGCTTCATTTTGTCTTTTATTATACATGGCAAGGATATAGCAGTAATTAAAATAAATATGTGATTGTACATTGGTGCCAGTTATTAATAAAATGAAAAATCATATGTATTTAACAAAAAAATACTTAAAATAAAATGTAATTTTAATCAAGTTTTACTCTACTGACTCCACAAAGTCTAGGAACCATAGATGAGAGAAAATTTTTCTTCCATTAACCCAGGATTAGTGAGAGAAACATTCTTACAATCTCTTGTGAACCCCTGATAAAATAATTCCTTTATTAGTTTGCTCAAGTAAATAAGAATTTCATTGCTAGAGAGAAAAAACACTTGATTATACTGAGTGCTTCCTTAGAAAAAATTCTGATGTTTGACCTATAAAAGAAGAAAAAAGTTTCTGCCAATAGATCATCATATTATTAAAATACAAGGTTCTTTGAGGAGGTTAGAAACCATACCTTATTTATCCTTACGTGTGTTGTGCCTGACATAGAGATACAAGAAGTTAGTCAAGATTTATTTTGCAAGTTGGTTGTTAATAAATATTTGAACTTATTTCTAGAATAACCCTAATTTTTCCCATGAGAACCTGATTATCATTATTATCATTTAAAGTATCTAAAAATATATATGAGGAAACTTCAAAGATTTCAACAAACGCAAGAATAATATAAAAGTCACAGAAAACAATTAGTATCTCAAGGTCAAAATTATGTTCATTCTTTGTTCAGTCATCAGCTATTTTTTGGACAGTCTTTTATGGTCAAGTAAACAGGCTGCTGTTACAAGAACTGGATATGTGAATCAGAACACAAGTGCCTCACATTACCTGTTCTCAGATTTCCACTGAGATGTTCAAAGGGTTTTGAAAGACAAGAGAACATCACCTTCAGATTTAGAAACCATGAAGATACCATCCTCAAAACAGAAACTTGGAGGAGTTTTGGCTATAAATACAGCACATCAGATAAAAAGCTAATACATAAAACCAGTCACCAAGGAACAATTCTCAAATTCTCCAATACACAGTCGCTTGTTTGAAGATCTGATAGCTAAAAGCTCTAAGACAGCAGAGAGCAATCACACTCCTTGGCTTCAATTTGCTCAGACTGATCATTGGCATTTGAAAAGAGTACTTCTTGAAGTCCCTAAATTCTTTTTTTTTTTTTTTTGAGTTGGAGTCTCACTCTGTCACCCAGACTGGAGGGCAGTGGCACGCTCCCAGCTACCGCAGCCTCGACCTGCTGGGCTCCAGTGATCCTTCTGCCTCAGCCTTCCAAGTAGTTGGAACTACAGGCGTGCACCACCATGCCCAGCTAATTTTTAGATTTATTGTAGAGATGAGGTCTCGCCAAGTTGCCCAGGCAGGTCTCGAACCTGCGGGCTCAGGCAATTCACTCACCTCAGCCTCCCAAAGTGCCAGGATTACAGGCTGAGCCACCGAGCCCGGCTCCCTAAATTCCTACAGAGGCCATACATGTAGTAAGATTTCAGCAGGGAAGGAAACTGGAACAGATGTGTATAAAGCATGAGGCAAGCTGGCTAAGAAAGACTGTACAAAGCATGAGGCAAGCTGGCTAAGAAACAGGCAGTGAAGAAAGCTAGACCCAGAAATCTGACACCTGTGCAGTTGCTTCAGCAAACATGAAGAGAAAACACCACAGAGTCAACATTCTGCTGGTGTACTCAGCGATCCACCTTCCTTCTTCTACCCTTCTGGCTGTGGGAGATGGCTCTGTGAACTGACCGTATGATTAATGTCCAGTTGTAGACAAGTTTAAGAGCAGAAAGCTAGAGTTTAACCTACCTATTTTGTGGACAAATAACAAACGTGGGTAGTCTACCGCTCAGCAAAAATGATAAGAAGTGAGAAAAAATACTAAGATGGGGTCATGAAAATATTCTGTGGCATAATAAATTAATGACAACATTCAAGGTGGAAAAATAAAGCAAAATTTAAAAGTTAATTACTATATAGAAAATAGGCAGCAAAAAGGTAAGAGGGTGGTAAGGAGTCCAAAAGATGCAATATTATAAACCTACTCTAGAATGAAGGCAGTGAAGATAGAATTATCATTGCAGAAAATAAAACTAGTGATATAAAGAACAAATATTAAAGGGTTTTTTTTCAGATAGCAGAAAAAAACAGACTTAAAAGATGAAAGAACATTATAAATGAATGATAAAAAAGAAAAACCCAATGTTATTAATATTACACACAATAAGAAAATGAGACAGAAGCAATAACTAAAGATCTAATAAAAGAAAACTGAAAGTTGTTAGAGCAAAAATATTCCTTGGTCAGGCACAATGACTCATTGGAGGCCAAGTTGGGAGGCCTGCTTGAGTCCAGGAGTTCAAGACCAGCCTGTGCAATATAGTGAGATCCCATTTCTACAAAAAAATTTTTTTAAAAAATTAACCAGGTGTAGTGGTGCATGCTTGTAGTCTCAGCTACTCAAGAAGTTGAGGTGGGAGGACAGATTCAGGAGTTTGAGGCTGCAGTGAGCTGTGATTGAGCCACTGCACTTCAGCCTGGACGACAGAGTGAGACCCTGTCTCTAAAAAAAAAAAAAAAAAAATTGAAAAAGGACTCCCTAATATA
Organism: Cephalopachus bancanus; assembly: GCA_027257055.1. Taxonomy (NCBI): domain Eukaryota; kingdom Metazoa; phylum Chordata; class Mammalia; order Primates; family Tarsiidae; genus Cephalopachus; species Cephalopachus bancanus. The sequence continues at coordinate 4,056,770 of JAPVLO010000024.1, read as the reverse complement.
GCAGATGTGTCACACGCGCACACACACCCCTCTTGAAATTTTAACATTTCAGGATTAAAGAATGAATACTATATACATCCAGGCAGAAAAAAACAAAGCTAAAAACCTAATAGAGTTTATTTAAAAAAAAAAAAAAAAAAAAGCTCAAATGCCACACTTCTAATTAACTCTGGGGTCAAAGAGAACTTAAAACTCCTATTAAAATACAATTTAAAAATAAATACCAATAGAAAATTAGTAAAGAATAATTATAGGCAATTTAAAAACAAAGACTAACAATAAAATAATAAAATAGTCATCATTTATATAGCACTTAGTTTTTTACCAGATGCTATCCAAATGACTTAAATATATTGCATATGTTTACATAAATCATATTTGCATATTTTAGTTGATCAATAAATTCATCAAAATAGTGGGTAGTTCAAATAAATTATGGTATATTCAAGCTGCAGAAAACTATGCAACTATTAAAAATGAAAATACAGATTTGCATTTTCTGACACTAAAATAAAATCCAAAAAGAAAAAAAATATAGAATTGTGTATGCATAATGTGATGTAATTTTAAAAATAAACAAAATATACATATGTATATATTAGAGAGAAAACAACCTAAGAAGATATGCCCCTCGCAAAAGGCTAAAATTTGCTAAACTTGGTGGTTGGATTATGAGTGATCTTTATTTTCTATTTTTACTTTTCTGATGATCATTTGAAAAAATAACATTGTATTTAATTCTTTTAATTGTGAGAGATGGTTAAACCTGTTTTCAGTAATACCCTTATAATCTTTCATTACTAACCAAGAGGCAATAAAAACATGAACTAAGTATGCAACTTCAATAAACTCTAGGATAAAGTAAACCTTAAAAAAAAGCACAAGGAAGTAGTTAAAGGCAAAAAAATTATTTTAATAAATTAGGAAATGGAAGAGCAGAATCAGAAACAAAACCACTAGTAAATTCTTTGGATAGAAGCAAGCTTTAGGAAAAATTAAGAATGTGTAAGGAGACAAATCAGCAAATAGAGATCAGTGTTTTTTCAGTTGTTAAAATATATGTGTATAATTTTGTGAAAATAAAGTCTCAATAAAAATGTGTTTATAGAAAAAAATACGTTTCCAAGATCAAATTAAGAAGATATACAAACTGAATAGATAATAGTGATAAAAAGAATTTAAAGATCTGTCAAAGATTACTTTCAGAACATGATTCTAGACCCTTTTAGCTTTAAAATATAAATTAAAGAAACTTTCAAAAAATTGGTGATTTTCAAACTGTTACTAGTCACTTCTATATGCTAGAAAATGATAGAAAACTTCTAAACATCATTTTAAGAAACTAATATATTCATAAATTTCATATTAGACAAAATTAGAACACAGATATATACTCCTCTCATGCCAAAAAGGTCAAAATCAAATTTGAATAAAGATGTATATATAAGTTAAATTCTAGCAGAGATAAACCACACGATACTAACCCCAATAAAAAGGTTCTGGGTTGGCTCATCATTCCAGAACCCTTTTCCTAGGCCATACTTCTCTCTTCTTGCAGATCTAGTCTCTTCAGGACAACCTCAGCCCATGATGCAAATATATGAACCCCCACTGTGAACAGACCTGAAGCCATTTTCATTTTTATCGAACGTTAATGATTTCATATCATTAGAAGGGTAGAGGACTGCCATCTAACTTCACTACCCAGAAAAATCTGGGTCTAAGCGCCTTCTCTTTCAGAAATGTTAACACAACTATAATTCAAACGCAGAAACAAAACAAAACAAGAGAGAGGCTACAGGATTCAGAGGAAGAAGATATTACTTCTGACTGGGTGAATGGGAAAAAGGCTGTGGCATTTGAGCTGGTTCCTCAAAGACAGGGTTGCATGATCACATGACACATGGAGAGGAATGTAACAGAGTATACATAGTCAAAAAAGAAGAAAAAGAACCCAGGTCCAGTCAGTCATGGTAGCAATAAATATACAATATTGTCTCACTTAGGATTGTCAGATAAAATACAGGCTACCCAGTTAAATTTTAATTTTAGATAATTTTTTTTTTCAGAATAAGTATGCACGAAAGCAGCCAATATTTGAGAGAAACTATTACAGGGCCAGGAGTGGATTATCAGAAAATTCAGCAGGAATGCCTTTCACGTGCATTCTGTGAATGTATTCATAGATGTTTTGTGTAGTTTTTCCTCCACTCTTTATCCCTTAACTCTCTTAAAAATTCAGAGGGATTCCAATGGGAGTGCCCATCTGTGCACATTTCAGATACACTGATGGTGGGCTAAGAGAAGGAAAGGACTCCAGAGTCTCTGAGGGAGACAGTCCTAGAGAGAAGCGTGAGTAGCGAGCCTTGCTCCTGTCCCTACCAGAACACAGTATGCACCAAGCTCTCAGAATTGGCAGCTTCACAACAGGCCAGACCAGAAAGCAAAAGCCAGGCAAAAGGCACAGATTCCAGGAGCTTGGCAAAGACAGTCACTTTTCCTGGACACATCTCTGAAATTGTGTTTTAAAAGGAACAGCACTGACCATTATGGTATTTGGGATTTCCACAAAACTGTTTCCAAAGATGGCTATGATAATTATTTCCCAAGAGGAGGAAATTCCAAAAGCAGCCACAGTATACCATAGTGGTTAAGAGAATGAAGTCTGAAAGTCAAACAGAGCTGGGTGTGAATATCAACTCCACCCATCGCAAGCTGAGTGACCTTGGGCAAAGTGCTCATTCTCTACAGACTAAATTTCCTTAGTGTAAAATGGGAATAATCATAAGAGAATTAAGTGAGACACACACACACACACACACGTGTACACACACACACACACACACACACACACACGGTTCCCGGTTATTCAATAAGAGGTAATCATTATAGTAATATTCCAGTATATTTTCAATGCTAACAAAAGGCAATAGAAATTACAGAAGAAGGACTGTTGATCTTCACAGATCATACTCTTTCTCATACATTTTCTCCTACTCTTGGGAGAAATCAGGGACCCTGTGGTCTAGAATCATGATCCCCATAGTCTAGGATCAATTCCGGCATCCTCTGGCAGAGCGGATATCTCTCCAATATTAGGATCACCCACAGGCTTCCTGCTGCTGCAAAAGGAGCCTGTGTTACTAACAGAGGAGTGAATAGGAAGGGGAGTGGGAAAAAAATAGGCTCCAGCCCCTGACTTCAAAATAGAAAGGTTTTCAGAGGCAGGGAATTTCTGAGATTCCAAAAAGATTTTTGAGAACTTTCTTCTCCCAGAGGAAAGAAACTAGGTCATGTGCTCTTAACCCAATGAGGTTTAGGGTCATAGTGTGGGGAGAGAGAAGATAGTTGACCTTAATTAGATCCAAAAAAAGCCTAGAACTCTTGGGATTTATCCAAAATCAAGCAGAACTTCTAGTGGATAAATCCCAGTCCTAAATTTAAATACTAGTATTAGTAGAATGAAGCCAAATCTAGGACAGCTTCTGAAAAATTACCATTAAACTAACATTTACATGTTGTAAGAACTAAATTTATCCTTGCCACAACTCCCATTTATAGAAAAGGCTCAGACACCACTAGATAGCAAACTCTGTGAAAAGGTGGACTGGGTTTGCACTTTTTACTGCTGCATGCCCACGAACAGCAGAATGGTTGTCACATAGTTGGAACCCAATAAAGATTCATTAAACTGAATAGTTCAAAGCCATACAATAAGTTAGTGGTGGGAGCTGGGATTTGAACCCCAAACTGACTCCAAACTGAATTCACCTCTATGTCAGACTATCTGTAAAGGTAGACTTAGACCAGAAACAATCCCAAGGCAAAGTAAGCTCTTGTCCTGGCTCTGTCCCTAATGCTTTCCTGGGGTCCAGAAGAACCACTTGAAGAAGTTCTTGGGAAAATTTATGGATCCAGAAATTGTGGCAGATACTGCTAGTTGTTCTTGAAAATCTTTTTATCCCCATTTCCTCTTGCTAAAAGAAGCTTGATTTATTCAAGTGACAACATTCCCATTTTAAAATACTCATCTTCTTGAAATACTTGGTATCTTAATTATAATAATAACTTCATAAGTGCACAATATGTCAAAACTCATCAAATTGTACACTTCTACTTTTGCAATTAATTTTATGTCAATTATATTTCAATAAAGCAGTAAAACACACATACACACACAACACACACCTTCCTGGATTTCCTTGTGATTCATTTTTGACCAATGAATTGTAAGTAAAAGTCTACTGGGCAGGGCTTCCATCAAAATTGTTGCACTACTGGAAAAAGAGAACACTTGGTTGGAATTAACATTTACCTTTAGAATTTCCTTTTTCTTTCTGCCTGGAGGTGGAACAGCTATCCTGAGAGAACTGGGACAAACTCTTCAAGTTAAGGCTGGTCAAGCAGGAAGCTAGAATGAACCTCAGTCCTTGATGACTTTCTGGAGAGGTTATACCAGTTTTGGCCTGTCCACCTCCTGACTTCCTGTTTTGTGAGTTCCTGTTTGGAACTCTTTTCCCTGATATAGTATGGTTTCTGCATGTATCGCTGCTTTCAATTACCGAAAGAAAATACTTCCATGCAAATCATAAGGCAGATATCACAAGGTCATTCCTAAAAAAATCTTCACTTGCTACTGAGTAAATTTCAAATCCTCTCCAGCCACATCTCCTACTATGATGGTTTCCCATGAACACTGACTCTTTGTCGTGTTCCCAACAAGCAATGTATTTTAAAATTAATGCTGCTCTCTCAACTTGATATAGCCTTTCTTCCATAAAATTTGACAGACCCTAGAAGATTCATAGAGATGATGTAGCTCACAGTCTGTGGAACACTTGAGAGGAAAATTTACATCTTGTGACTATAATCCAGATACCCTTTGCCCAACATACCCACTTCTGGAGCAAGGAAATCAAACACTCTTCGTAAAGAGCTGAACACTCTTGGCTTTTACTTAATACGAGGTATGAAAGCTCTCACTTTTAAAAATGATTAATGAATTATCTTTATTGGGAATTGTATTAGGATGAAAAAATCTCATTTATAACAGCAGTTTTGATAAAAACTAAAATTTAAAGGTTATGTCTTCCTGTTCTACAACATATGATTATATGCAAAGACATAGGGTTTCTGTTTTATATATGTAATAGAACATAAATGCAAATATGTTACCTCACAATAGAAACTACAAAGGCTAAGTATTGTGTCCTGACATGCTATGTGGTGGTCAAACACCTGTTATTGACCAAAATATTTCATTTTCAGAGCTACTAATTATGTAACTAGGAGAAAGTAATTGAACTTTCTAGTTCATCCATCTGTCAAGGAGAGAAAATATTATGTTTGGCATCTGTCCAGCTTTTCAGTACAGAAACTATTGATGAGCAGATCTAAACCAGAGGGCTTTGTGCCAGCTCATTTAAAAGTCGATCAGTATTGAAAACTCTGCTCTGCATGTCAATTTTTGCTTATTGATTTTTGTATTTCAAAATATTTCAGAGATACAAAAAGTAGTATAACAGAAGTTAATTATTTGCTACACAGATCTAACAGATGTCAATATTAGTCCATCTGTGCTGCATATTTAATTCTTCTTGTAATAAAATATTCCAGATACAACTAAAACTAATCCCACTCACATGTCTTCCCTTTCTTCTCTCCTCAAAAGTGTTCTAGAGTTTTGGGAATCAATTCCATGTGAGACTGCATAGTTTTAATACATGTATGCATGAATTAATATATCGTGTTATTTTTGTTTTAAAATTTCATATATTTGATATTATGTGTATATATCCCTTAGCAATTTGCTTTTTGTGTTAAATATCTTACCTTTAAATTTTTCATATGACTATGTGCAGGTTGATGTGTTTCATTTTAACTATCAAAATAGTAATAACCCACAGTTAATGTGTTAATTCCCTCACTGGTGGGTTGTTAGGTTGCTTCCCCTTTTTTACTGTTCCAAGCAGTGCTGTAATAAATATGTGTTCACATATACAAGTGTTTCTCTAAAATATATGGTGTGTTTTGAAATAGAATTGCTATATACCTTTGTGTATTTTTACAAAAAAATCTAAGAATTTTGATTGAAATTGCACTGAATTTCTAGATACATTTGGAGTGATTTGATATTTTTATGAATCTTCCTATTCATAAACATGGTATGCTCTTCAATTGGTTAGAAAATACTCTCTTTTGTGTCTTTAAATAAAGTTTCATAATTTCATGCATTTAAAAAGGAAAAGTTTTCATGAGATTTTAAATAATAACTTTATAGTTTTTTTCTCTCTCTTTCTTGGTTCCAACTCTCCCTTTTAGTTTGTTGCTCTTTTGAATTATGTCTTTTTAAAATTGCATTTCTACAAGATTGTGCTGTTAAACACAACTTCTACTGAGTGTTTTAAAGCTAAATTTTGATTGTTAATTTCATATTCAGAAACCTTGCTAAACACTATAAGTTTGAAAGATTCCTTTATCCATAGATTTTCTTGGATTTTTCAAATGCCCTTATTTGAAAATTCCCATGGTTGTTCTTTCAGGCAGATGTATCGATGAGTAAGGACAATGTTACTTCTTTTCAATCCTTGCAGCTTTTATTTCTTTTTTCTATCTTATTTTGCTAACTAGGACTTCTAGTATCATATGTGATAGAAGTTATAAAAATGGGCCTTTCAGTTCTGTATTAACTTCTCTAATTTAGTGGCATAAGAATCATCTCATGACAGTGCAGATTTCCAGCTTCCATTATCCTCATTCTCTAGAAATACCAATTCATAGGGGTAGGGTGGGATTGATCAATTTTCAGATTTAGAAGAAATTCTGATGTAAACTGATCCCAGATAACACTGTGAGAAGCACGTCTTTAGATAGAGAAAGCATGTACTAAAGATTTATTGTTGTCTAGACAAAAATCTCTGATTTTATTAGTTTTTTTATCACCAACCTATGCCATACTTTCTTTGAAGCACCACGACCCTATTGGCAGCCCTCCTTCCCAATCCAGCCATGATCAGTAAAAAAAGTTTAGGCATCCTCTTGTAATTGGGACTGACAACACAAGCTAGATTTTTATTTTATGTAGTCACCTGGTAATCCCTTCTGTTTCAACATCCAGTTCTATATTATGGTATATGCTGGTGGTAATAGAATCTAAATAACTACATCACTGCCAAAATTAAATGTGCACTCTTTTTGCTTTATTATGTTTTTATTTCTAGTCTATTCATTGTTATTCCAAAATGAAAATACTAAATCATAAAGTATTATACAATGTCATTGTAGAAATGCTGTTATATCATAACTATTTTAATAGCTCTATTGAGATATAATTCATATCATAAAGATCACCTGTATTCTAAATACTCAGTGTATTTAGAATATTTACCATCACCATAATCTCATTTTAAAACATTTCATCATCCCATAAAGAAACTCATACCCATTAGAAGGCATTTCCTATTCTCCTCTCTCCCTCTTCTGTAAGCCCTGGTCAACCATTATTTTTTGTCATATAGATTTGCTTATTCTGTGTTTTTTGGACACATGAAATTATACGATATGTGATCTCTTATGACTGACTTTTTTCACTCAGCATATTTTTTATGTTCATCATGTTGTAGCATGTATCAGTACTTCATTGCTTTTTATGGCCAAATGCATTCTACTATTCTAATATACAACATTTTTTCTACTCATTCATCAGTTCATGAGCATTAGGGTTATTTCTATTTTTTAGCTATTATGAATTGAACTTCTATAAACACTTAGTACAAAGTTTTGTTTAGACATATGTTTTCAATTCTCTTGAGTGTATAACTAGAAGTAGAATTGCTAGGTCATATGGAAACTCTATGTTTAACTTGTTGAGACACTGCCAAATTGTTTTTTAAGGCAACTGTGTCATTTTATATCCCCACCAGCAAAGTATAAGGGTTCCAATTTCTTCACATCCTTGTCAGCATTTGTCATTGTCTTTTTGATTATAGCTATTTTAGTGAAAGTGAAGTAGTATTTCATTGTGGGTTTATTTGGTTTTGAGTCAGGGTCTCACTCTGTCACCCAGGCTGGAGGACAGTGGCCCAACCATGTCTCACTGCAGTCTCAACCTCCTGACCTCAGGTGATCCTTCTGCCTCAGCCTCCCAAGTTGCTGGGACTACAGAAGATCACCACCATGCCTAGCTAATTTTTTTTAACTTTTTGTAGAGATGAAGTCTCCTATGTTGCCTAGGCTGGTCTCGAACTCCTGGGCTTAAACAATCTTCTTACCTGAGCCTCCCAAAGTGCTGGGATTAAAGGGGGTTTTAATTTACTTTATCTTAATGACTAATGATACTGAGCATCCTTTCTTGCACTTGTTGATAATTTATAGATCTTCTCTGAAGAAATGTCTTTTCTTATTCCCTGCCCATTTTAAAAATTTGGTTGTCTTTTTACAATGAAGTGTAGGAGTTCTTTATATGTCTAGATAAAAGCTCATTTTCAGTTCTATCATTTACAAATATTGTATCCCAGTCCATAGACTGTCTTTTCACTTTCTTGATAGTACACTTTGAAGCACAGAAGTTTTTAATTTTGGTGGAGACAAAATTAACAATCTTCTCTTTTATTGCTTATATTTTGGGAGTCATATCTAAGAAGTCACCACCTGACCCAAAGACCATGAAGATTTATTTCACTTCTCTTCTAAGAATTTCATTACCATAATTATTTTTATAGATGTGAGTGAACAGAAAGTGAGATTCAAAGTGGTATAATCAGAGAGCTATCAAGGGAAAAAGTTTGAATTATTTAATTTTACAGTTAATGATTATTAGGATTATGTGGGGGCTTTTGGGAATTAACCCTAGCTGCAGGTAAATGGATAAAGAGAAGACAGTACCAGTGAAGACAGAACTATAAAGTTATGGTGGGCCTAAAAAGATTTATGGAGTAGGTAGGAAACCTGAATTGATGAGAAGTCAGAGGAAGACTTTGTGCCTCTGCCTAGGGTGACCCTAGGGAACACTCCAAGGTAGCTCCAACAAATTCCGACCACAGGAAAGAAGCCGGGAACCCTAACTCCTGTCCTCCTACTGAAGGACATCAGCTAGAGGGAATGAAGCCATTTTCAAATCCTATGAGAAGTTCTTCCACACAGGCTTGGCCACTTATCACTGTGAGACTACAAGGTTTATCCTTCTGGAGACAGTAGAGAGCAATGTCTTAAGTATCTGCTTTGTCACCATCCCTGACACTTCATAGATGCTACCTCTTAGATTCAATGGCTAAATAGCAAAGGTCACTGATCAACTGTTCTCCATGTCCAGGTGGTAGAAGGACCTGAAAAATACTACATTTTTATAACAGAATGAACACAGGTGAGAATAAACTAATTTATTTATACCCTATCCAAGTAGCTTCATCAAATAAACAAATAATTCGTTATTATCATGGGGCTTTTGAATCCAGTTTTCCCCTTTACATTTCCTACATTATATATAGAAGAAATGCCTCCTAATTCAGAGAATAGCTCACTTGAGTGAAAAATGAGGCACACTGTATTGAAACATTATTCCTTCTTTTCAAAACACAATAAAGAACAATCATGCATTATGTTCACTGCGAACAACTTGACGTGTTGAGCTATACATTCAATACATTTAGAATCCTCTATAACTTTTTTAAAAGTTGTTCTACAAAGCAACGCTACTACAGTGTGTCATGATTACCAGGCTCAGGAAGATACCACTGTTTAACATCTCCGTCTGTGTGCTTCCCCAAGCTTCTTTATCTTTATGGTGCTGCCACTGCCATGGAAATCATGTCTTTTTCCAATGGACACTTTCTAAACTAAGTCATTGTACTGTGAAAGCATTCTGAAAGGCATTGTTGGTAGAAAGTAAGCTCAGTCACAACACAATGGAGAAGTGTGAAAGGCCATTTGATGGCCTAGGGGGAAACAAAATGTCTTCTGAGGATCTGACAAAGAAAGAGCAAAGTCTCCTTTGTACCTACGCCCCTCATGGAACAAACTAGAAGAATGCTGAAAATATGATTTCATTTGTGTTTATGATAAAGTTCATGATTATTCTCTATTCTGTATAAAAAATTTCCAACTTTCTTTTCTATAGAATCTTTGGAAAATCATCTATTCTCACCTGACTGGAATGGTTTGATGGGTCTTCTCTTAAACCTAATTAATGGATACCATGTATGTTTGAGTGTTCTCAACCCTAGAATTCTATGGTGCCATAAAACGGTTATTTTAAAGGTAGATAAAAACATTCAGGTAAAATTTGTATCACATTAATATCGGCCTACCACAATGGCACATGCCTGCAATCCTAGCACTTTGAGAGGCTGAGATGGGAGGATTGCTTGAGGCTAGGATTTCAAGATATTACAAATAATTCAATTTTTTAGATAATTTTGTAAGTCATATACCCTGAGATATTGTTACCTATTTATTTTATTCTGACTCTTTGGTTTTTGCCAAATATTTGCTTACATCTTTTCCATTTTGATATAATTTTATCTACTTGTTTTTTAAAAAACTTTCAGAATAAGAATTTGAGGTTTTGAAATACGGTCAACTTTGCAAGCATGTTGACACATTAAATTTTCTCATTATTGTGACTCACAATAGTTACCTCTTCTCAAATCAAGGCTTCCAATATGGAAATGAAACATCCTGTAACTCTGAACTGACTCTGTCAAGCCTTTCTATGCAAAAGTAGGCTATAACATTTATACATATTTAGCAAAAAGGATTGCAAATACAGACACCAAAGGACAAATGCAATTTACTGTTTTGCCACACCTAAAAACAGGTTCAATTAGGACAATAGCCCATTCCTTCATGTAGAGCCAAAGTTGGTGAAAGAACAAGGGCAAATAGTGGTGAAGAAAAAAGACTGAACAAGAAATTAGAAGACCTGAATTCCAACTGAGACTATGCTACTATGTATTTTATGAACATGAGCAGACTAATTAACATCTTAGTGTGTATTAATTAGAAATGTGCGGAGATATATGTCACAGAAAAACTGACCTAAAAGCTCAAATGACCCAAGAAAAAAAGACAATTAATTGTCTCACATAGGGGAAAATCCAAGGTTGTTTCCGATTTGGTACAGTGGCTGGCTACTAATGACCCAAGCTCTTTCCATCTTCCTACTCTGCTTTCTCACCTTCATTAATTTTGCCACCTCATAGGTCCAAGATGGCTTCTAGGCTCCAGGCATCACATTCCCATTCAAAAACATGAAGCTATTTCCAGTCATTGTAATTACAAAAAATAAAAAAATTAAAAGGACCAAACACGTGAATCCAGGGAAGTTAAAAAAATGGTTTTATCAAGGGACTTTCTCTTTTTTACAGTGACACAATCCATCAGACATCCCCTTATATATTGTTGGCCAAAACTCAGCCACATCCCCCCCAACCCCTCGTATATGTATTCAAGAGAGTCTGGGAAAGAATCTGGCTCTACAGAGGAAGGTAGACAAGGGAGAGGGAAGCTTCATGGCTTTGTCTATAAATTGTGGGAGTTGAATAAACTGATCTCTTGGGTATAGTTCTAGGCTAACATGTAATTTTTTAAAATAAAAAGTAACAAAAAACAAGTAAGCTGACTTACTTTACATTGTTTAAGAAGCCTCTGTTTTGATTCACATTTTCTATGATGGCACTTTTCCCCACTCTCTATAAACAAAAGCAAAACAAATGTCCTCCATCCATTTCGACAGTGAACCATCTCTCCCCTCCCCTAACTAGAAAACATCTTGAGTGGTCCAGACACTGACTCATTCAATTTAACTTTGATGGGGCTGCATCTATTTTTGAGGTTTTGCCATCGTGGTTTAAGAACACTGACTGTCTACAGACACTTTGGATATTTTTCCCAGCACCTCTCTGAGTTTATGCTGCACTAAATTTAAATTGGAAAATTTGAGATGTAGGAGGCTAAGTAAATAATTCTGTAGGAAAAATCACAAGTGACCATCTTCTTTAAAAAAAAATCCGGAGAATTTAAAATATATCGGATTTGTCCAACTGACATTCCATTTGTGATAACTCATAATCCCGTGTAATATTACAATGTACTACAGCTTCATTTTTTTAAACAAAGAATTACACAGCTGCCCCTTATTATTAAAAGCACCCTCCTCTTCACTCCCTGAATAAATGTGTGTTCTGAAATTAAAACAAGACACTACATGAGAAAAACTTGGAAGACAGAATGTCGCCAGCTTTGTATGCCAGATGTGATTATAGAGCGATAGCCGACAACGTTGCAATCAGCCCCTTGGTTAGCCAGAAACCATGGACACCTAGCAGAGGTTCAGTCTGAATACACAGTCAATGGTGTGTTAAAAGTTACCATGCAGAAATGCTTGTTTTACCAAGATATTCTATGGGAATATTTAGCTGTTACATTGTAAATGCTGTTATTTTGGTTTCTAAAAATGTCATGACAGGAAATGGTTCCTGGGAGGAGTTGCCAAGAGGGCTGTAGGGTAGAACCAAGGGGAAAAAAAGTTAAACCTAGAAAACAAGAAGCCAAAAAAGGTGAAAACATGAATTACTATCTGCAATACAACAAATTATTAAAGTACAAAATAAATGTGGTCTTTTCCCCTCCATTTGCTTTCTGGCTACGCTTTGAAGAGTCCCTGCTACTCACTGTCACAAAGGCTATAAGTTTCTGGCCTTTGTCAGTTGCCAGGTAGAGATAAACTAACTAAGGGAAGATATTAGATTATATGGAGGCAAGAGACTGCTCTGCCCTTTCCTGATTCCCAGCAGTTACAACCTATGCACAGTTGCGGCCTTTGAAGAATTTCCGCAGGTCCAGAAATGCTCATGTTCATGCTGTTTTTTTATTTCTCTCCCTGTGAAGGGCAAGGTGGGGGAACAGGTAAAAATAGAAATGGGGCAGAAAATAACTACGGTTATTAGTTAGTTATCAGGAGTTTGACCTTCCTCAGAGAGATGCTAAGATAAGTAGTTCAGTAACTGAAAAGCTGTAGAAATTCAAAGAAAAAGAAAGAGGAAGAGGAATGAGAGAAAGGAAATTAAACTGGCTTTTCTCCCTGAATAGATTTGTGTTACAGAATAGATCTCGTCAAGTATGAAGCCAACTTCTCATAGATGATATTTATCAATTATGTGCCTATCTTTAGGTAATGATTTGTCTTCTTGTACTACTGTACAACAGACTCCCAAGAAAATCACCTCAGACAGAAAGAAAAAAACTGTCCATATATACATTAATAATGTGAGTGTAACATAACTTGCCAGTAAAAACTGCTCAGAAGAGTTCTAACATATCCAAATTTTACTTTCATTCCTTTCCAGATGAACTCAATGCCCTTCCCTCTTCTATGGCAATATAAATGAGTGACTTTCATTCTTTATTTTTAGAGTCCCACTTAACCCTTTACCATCTAGTATGTTTCTTATGTGTTTTAAAGTATAAGTCGCATACAGGTTTAAACCTCAAATTGTTATATCCCTATATTCTCCTATGTTATATCCTGCCTTGTACACAAATGTGCTAATGTGTATGTATCACTGTAAACCTCCATAAATCTGTTTGGTTTTAACCAAACAAGGTGGAGAGAGAACAAAGGAAGAAGGAAGGAGAGAAGAAGGAAAGGAAAGAAAGAAGGAGGGAGGGAAGGAGAAAAAGGAAGGAAGGAAAGAAGGAAGGAAGGAAGGAAGGAAGAAAAAAAGGAAAGAAGGAAGGAAGAAAGGAAGAAAAAAGGAAGGAAGGAAGGAAGGAAGGAAGGAAGGAAGGAAGGAAGGAAGGAAGGAAGGAAGGAAGGAAGGAAGAGATGGAAAGTTAAGTCCACAAATATTTATTACACAACATTGGGAAAAACCCCTTTGGAAGGAAGAAAGGAAGAAAAAAGGAAGGAAGGAAGGAAGGAAGGAAGGAAGGAAGGAAGGAAGGAAGGAAGGAAGGAAGAGATGGAAAGTTAAGTCCACAAATATTTATTACACAACATTGGGAAAAACCCCTTTGGGTTCCCTCCCAACACCTTGCTGGGAGCTTTGCTGTCTTCTAAATAAAGTCCTGCTTACTCACAAAAAATAAAAAATAAAATAAACACCATTGTTGGTAAATGGCACAGAGATGGTACAACTATCTCTGCATTCATGTTCACAAGTAGGGTAATTTTAATTTCATCCCATGTATATGATTTTAAACTTAGAGTCTGATGTCAGACCAAAGCTAGAAGAGCTACCACCATGCCACCCACATGTAAGGCAACCAAATATGGTCTACTCTGCATCTTCTCTCCAGACTCCTGCAGAGCGTGGGCAGTTAGAGCAGCACCCTCCTTCAAGAGAGCATTTTCTCCATTCTTTATGCCTTCTCTAGAGATCAGCATATACAAGCTTAGTGAAAATCTGACTCTGGCTCAGTTAGGCAAAAAAAAAAAAAAAGCTCTCATGATTTCATAGTTAGCAAACTTAATATTGAGCACTTCACATTTTGATAAGTGTGTTTTTATAATTATCTGTTCATGTACTTACATATAAGAATTAATTTCATTAAAAAACCCCAACAATTAGGCCAGGTGTAGTAACTCATGCCTATACTTCCAGCACTTTGAGAGGCTGAGGTAGGAGAAGTACTTGAGTGTAGGAGTTCCCTGAACAACATAGCAAAACTTCATCTTTACAAAAAATCAAAAAAGTAGGCAGGCAAGTGGTGCATGTCTGTACTCAGGAGGCTGAGGCGGAAGTATGGCCTGAGACCAGGTCAATGCTGAGGTGAGTGGTGATCATACCACTGCACTTCAGCCTGGGCGACAGAGTGAGACTCTGGCTCAAAAAAATAAGTAAATAAAACAAATAAAAAATAATAATTAATTAAATAAATTCAGATATGAAGAAATTACACTAAAATATTCCTCACTATTGTAGTGTTTTACACTCGTTTTTACATTTGTTTTTCTTTTTCTTTCCTATTCTAAAAACGCACTACTTCTGAATAAGCAGGTTAATAGCCAACTGTAAATATTTACTATAAATTGTGTTAAAATTAAAGAGTGCAAAACAACGAAAGATCAAATAGTGTGTTAAAACAGATTTTCTTATTTTCTTTAAATAACCACTTTTTAAAAAGATATAACTTGCATTGATTACTTCAGTAAGTGAAAGAAAATTCACCTTTTGCATTCCATTCTATAGTGGATGAAAGAATATAATTCAAATAGGTTTGGAATTTGATTCTTTATTTCTCCACTGGTTTAGTATGAATTTTTATTCTTTTTTAGTCATTTATGATTCATCTGGTGTTGGTCTATTTTTCATATCTGCAGCATTTCTTATAAAAATGCATTCCCTATCAGCCAATAATTTAGGTAAATGTTAGAGTTCACATACCTAAAGAAAAGAAAAGCATTTCTAACACCCTCCCTTATCACTGAAGACAGAGTTTGTTCCCATTTACATGCTAGATCGCACAGATGCAACTGCGTCAGAAATCTTGAAAATGAAATTTCTCTTTCCTGAGGCACCTATAACACAAACATCAGAGGTCAGAAACAGAGCAATAGAGATTCTACAGCTGTTATTGTTAAGAACTCAAGTAAAATGAAGGCTATGGTGGATAAGTAAAAAGTTAATGGGATGGAGGAGGCAGAAGAAAGAAGACATTGAAAGGGAAAGAGAAGTTGAATATGTCATAGGCAAAATATTTTAACGCTCAGGTTATGTTACACTGAGTGAACCTGAATGTATTCCATATACAAGGTCTAACAACTAAGTTTGCAAATTCATCCTAGAAAAAGTGCTATATGCCTCATTGCTGAATATTATCATGGTCACCTTCAAAGTACTCCCCTTGGGAAGTTATGCACCAATGCCACCTGTCAAAGCAATTTTGGAACTCTTTTCCTGGAATGGCCATCAAAGTTGTCATATTACCCTTGATGTCCTGAATGTCATCAAAATATCCTCCTTTCAGTATTTCCATTTCTTCAGGTAAAGAAAAAAGTCATTGGGGACCAGGTTCAGGTGAGTGGGGGGGGGGTTTCAACACAGTTGCTACTGGCTAAGAACTCCCTCACAGGCAGTGCTGTGTGAGCTGGTACATTGTCATGATGCAAGAGCTCCCTCGGAACCATTTTTGCACACACTTTTTTCATGCCAAGATTTTTAGTTAAATTTTCCTGCTTCTCTATTCATGTTTATTTTGTCTGCTATGCTTCTCACAGTCAGCCTACAATGTTGGCACACAACTGGATACGTTTTTGCAATGTTTTTGTCAGTTCTGCTCATTAGTGGTTGTTCTGACCTCTCTTAATCAGTGATGCTTTCTCTCCCTTCAGAAAAACATTCAATCCTTTTGTGCACTGCCATTTTCTTCATGGCATTATCCCCATAAACTTGGACTAACATGCCACTGATTTCATTTCCACTCTTGCCAAGTTTAACAAGACATTTAATGTTCATTCATTGCTCTAATTCAAGATCTGGCATTCTCACAATGGCACACAAAAACATGCAACAACAATAATGAATGTCACTCAGCAGGACATCACCACATTTCAACATGAACACAGCTGTGAGACAGTGATAAATCAAGGTTATGAAACCTTACCAAGTTGTTTGTACAGTGCCGCCAATGTAAGTGCACAGTGGCAAGTTCATGAAATTAATTGTCAGACCTTGTATATTGTTGTCCAATTTTGTTATCACATTGAGATATTCAGCACTATAACACTATAATTTACTATGACTTATTCATTTAATATTAAATACAACAGCAACAAGAAAATATTATGTACAATTTGGGCCAACAAGTAAAAATAAAATGTAGCTCCCAATATTCAGGAATTTACAATCTGGAAGAAAGACCATACAAATAACAAAACTAACCACAGTGCAATCTTTTGATTAGGTGACCTATAAAGCAAAGGAACTCTGATGAGAGTCTTTTGTGGATATTTTTTGGTATTTTGTCAGCTAGTGAACTTACTTTAAGAAAGCAGGTCTGGTCAACTCCCAGTCCACGTGGATGAGTGGACCTTCAACCTTGAATCAGAAAGTGAAGCACATGATCCAGGTCTGGTCAATTTTTTTTTTTGAGTTGGAGTCTCACTCCTTCATCCAGGTTGGGATGCAGTGGCACGCACACTCTCGGCCACTCCGGCATCGTCCTTCTGCGCTCCAACGATCCTTCGGCCTCAGCCTTCTGAGTAGCCAGAACTACAGATGTGTGCTACCACACCCGGCTATTTTTTATTATATTGCAGAGACGAGGTCCTGCCAAGTTGCTTGGGCTGATCTCGAATCCGCGGGCTCAGACAAACCACTTGCGTCGGCCTCCCAAATTGCTGGGATTACAGACTGAGCCACCGAGCCCAGCCTGATCTGGTCAATTATAACACCAAATTTCTCGACACACCAATATTGGTTCAGGGATGGGCACATGAGCCAAGCTGACCAGTTCAGAGTGAATCCCAAAACTAGCGTATAAGTCACAGTAAGAAATATATTCTTTTGCAGTTTACTTGAACCTGGAGAGGAGCAGCTTACAAAATATCGGGCATCACCTGAGAAGGTAAACTGGTATCCGGTGGCTACCATTATAAGTCACCATAAACTGGAGGCTTCAAACAACAGAACTTGTTTCTCTCCTAGTGCTGGGGACCAGAATTCTGTTCGATGTCAGTTTCAATGGGCAGAAATCAAGGTATTGGCAGGACCTCATTCTTCAGATGCTCTAGGGGAGAATCTGTTCCTTGTGTCTCCCAGCTTCTAGTGGCTGTCGGCTTTCATTGGCTTGTGGCTGCATCATTTCACCCCACCTTCATCTTCACACTACCTCCTCCTTTTCTGTGTGTATCAAATCTTCCTCTGTCTCACTCTTAAAAAGACACTTGTTGCTGATTAGAGGTAGGGCCCATCCATATAAACAGAATAACCTCCCCAAGTCAAGATTCTAGTCGTAATCACATCTACAAAGACCCTTTTTCCTTAGAAGGTAATGTTTATGGGTTCCAGGGATTAGGACTTGATGTCTTTGGGTGGCTATTTTCAGCCTGCTAAAGAGGGCAACAGAGAGAAGATGAGATCTGAGATGGGGAGACACTGGCTTCTGACAACATTATCCAAATGTCTGGATTTCTTTTCATTTCACATAATCTATCTCTGGACTTTTCACTTGTGAGCCCAAAGATTTGTCAGTTTGATGTTTCAGTTACTTGGATCCAAGACAGTTCTGACTGATTTTGGACTTCTAGGTAAGACTCTAAGTCTTTGTTTTCCTGCTGGGTAACATTATGTGTACCCCTTTCTCCTTCTGTGGATCAGAGAGATTCAACCTGCTTTAACTTTTTATAGCCATCACAATCTCCTTTTTTTCCCTGTTGGATCCACTCTGCCCAGACCAATTGTTTCACTCATTATTTCTCCTTGTACCTAATCTTACTGTGTGGTCATGTTTTGTTGTTAACCTGATAATTCCATGAAGATATACAGATTAAAATTTTAATACTCACAAAAATTCTCATAATAGCTATTATCTGGTCTGTAATATTTATTAAACATGAAAATTTGAACCAAGGACACTGACTATCTCTCCAGAGATAAATCCAAGGGCAATTAGAGAAGAAGCAGAGTGAATACCATGTGGAAACACCTAAGGCCATGTATTAGTTTGCCAGGGCTACCATAACAAAGTGCCACAAACCTGGGGGCCTAAAACAACAGAAATTCATCCTCTCACAGTTTGGGAGGCTGCTAGTGTAAAGTCAAAAATCAAAGCGTCCCAAGCCTAGATTTCCTTCTAAATCCTTCCCCCAACTCTTTCTAGTTTGTGATGGCTGCTGGCAATTCTTTTGTTTTTTTTGAGTTGGCGTCTCACTCGGTCGCCCAGACTGGAGTGCAGTGGCCACTCCCAGCCACCGCAGCCTCGACCTGCTGAGCTCCGGTGATCCCTCCGCCTCAGTCTTCCGAGTAGCTGGAACTACAGGCGCGCACTACCACGCCCGGCTAATTTTTGATTTATTGTAGAGATGAGATCTCGTCAAGTTGCCCAGGCAGGTCTCGAACCCGCGGGCTCAGGCAATCCACTCACCTCAGCCTCCCAAAGGCACGGGATTACAGGCTGAGCCACCGAGCCCGGCTTGCTGGCAATTCTTATCTATATCTCCCTATGTTTAATCCAGTATTACCCTATCATTTCTGTTGATATAATATTTTACATATTTATGGGTACATATGGGTGCTTTTTACAGGTACAGAATATCAGTGACCAAGTCAGGGTATTCAGGGTCTTCATCACCTTGAGTTTGTAGCATTTCTATGTATTGGCAACATTTCAAGTTTGCTCTTCCAGCTACTTTGAAATATATCATCTATTATTGCTAACTATACTAACTATGGTCACCCTAGTCTGCAATCAAATTGAAACTTATTTCTTCTATTTAACTATAATTTTGTACCCATTCACCAGCCTCTCTTTGATTCCCTCCCTCACCCTCAACCCCTTCTCAGTCTCTGATATCTATCACTCTACTGTCTACCTCCACAAGACCAACTTTTTTAGCTCCTACACGTGAGTGAAAACATGTTTCATTTGTCTTTCTGAGCCTGGCTTATTTCACTTAACACAATGACCTCCAGTTCCATCCATGTTACTGCAAGTAACAGGATCTCATTATTTTTTGTGGTTGAGTAATATTCTACTGCATAAATATACCACATTTTCTTTATCTAGTCATCCAAAGATGGACACGTGTGTTGATTCCCAATATCTTGGCTACTTGTGAATAGTGCTTTAATAAACATGTGAGTGCAAGTGTCCCTTTGATATACTGACTTCTTTTCCTTTGTATGAATACCCAGTAGTAGGATTGCTGGGTCATATGATACTTACAGTTTTAGTTTTTTGAGCTACCTCCACACTGTTTTCCATTGTGGTTGTACTAACTTACATTGCCACGAATAGTGTATGAGTCCCCTTTTCTCCACATCTGCTCTAGCATCTGTTATCTTTATCTTGTTATTAATAGCCATTCTAACTGGGGTAAAATGCTTTTTCATTGTGATTTTGATGTGCATTTTCCTAAGGCTTAGTGATAGTGATGTTGAACATTTTGTCATACACCTGGTGGCCATTTGTATATCTTCATTAAGAATTATCTATTCATATCCTTTGCTCACTTTTTAATGTTTTTTTAAATTGCTATTGTGAAGTTGCTTGAGTTCCTTGTATATTCTGGATATTAGTCACTTGCCAGATGAATAGCTTGCAAATATTTTCTCCCATCCAACATGTTGTCCCTTCACTCTGTTGATAGTTTCCTTTGCTGTGCAGAAGGTTTTTAATTTAATATAATTCCATTTGTTTATTTTATTTTAACTGTCTGTGATTTTGAGGTCTTAGCCATAAAATATTTGCTTAGACCTATATTTTCTTCTAGTAGTTTTGGGTCTTATGTTTAAGTCTTTAATCTATCTTGAGTTGATTTTTGCATATGAGAAAAGATGAAGGTTCAATTTCATTCTTCTGCATATGGATATTCAGTCTTCTCAACATCATTTATTGAAGAGGGTGTCCTTTAATCAGTGTATGTTCTTGGTGTCTTTGTTAAAAAATCAATTGGCTAGGCTGGACACCATGGCTCATGCCTATAATCCCAGCACTTTGGGAGACCGAGGTGAGAGGATTGCCCAAGCCCAAGGGTTAGAGATCAGCCTGGGCAACTTAGTAAGACCCTTATCTTTACAATAAATCAAAAAATTAGCCGGGCGTGATGGCATGTGCCTATAGTTCCAGCTACTTGGAAGGCTGAGGTGGAAGAATCACCTGAACCCAGCAGGTCGAAGCTATGGTGGCCAGGAGCATGCCACTGCCCTCCAGCCTGGGTGACAGAGGCTACTCAAAATAAATAAATAAATAAATAAATCAGTTGGATGCAAATACATGGACTTATTTCTGGGTGTTCTATTCTGTTTTATTGGTCTATGTTTCTATTTTTATACCAATACCATGCTATTTTGGTTACTATAGTCTTGTAATATACTTTGAAGTCAAGTAATAAGATGCTTCCAGTTTTGTTCTTTTTGCTTAGGAATGGTTTGACTATTCTAGTTCTTTTTTGGTTTCATACAAGTTTTAGAATTGTTTATTCTTTTAATGTAAAAAATAGTACTGGTATTTTAATAGCGATCACATTGAATTTGAATACTGCTTTGAGAAATATGGTCATTTTAACGATATTATTTCAATCCACAAACATGGGATATTTTTCCTTTTGTTTGTATCCACTTCAATTTCTTTCATCAGTGTTTTGTGCCATTTTCCTCATAGAGATCTTTGAACTGCTTGGTTAAATTTATTCCTGGGTATTTTATTTTATTTTTTGTAGCTATTGTAAATAGGATTGCCTTCTTGGTTTGTTTTTCAGATAGTTTATTATTGGTGTATAAAATAACTACTGATTTTTGTATGTTGAACTTGCATCCTGCAACTTTACTGAATTTATTAACCTAAGAATTTTTGGGGGGGAGTTGTTAAGTTTTTCTAAATATAAGATCATATTATCTGCAAAGAAGGGCAACTTGGTTTCTTCTTTTCCTATTTGGACGTCTTTTTTTTCTCTTGTCTGATTACTCTGGCTAGGACTTCCAGTACTATGTTGAATAGGAGTGGTGAAATTGAACATCCTTATCTTCAGTACGACCTAATCTTAACTTGACTACATCTACAAAGACCCTATTTCTGAATAAGGTAACATTTCCAGGTACCAGCTATTAGAACTTCAGTATATCTTCTTAGGGAATACAAATCAACCCACAACAAGCCAAAGTGATATTCAAGGTATTTATAATGATCTGATACTGTTGAATTTAACATTGAAAATTTATGCTGCGAATGAAATTAATTATAATTTCCTTTAGTGAAATATAAAATTATATATAATGATACTGGAAAGTGATACAGCTCTTCTTTCTCTGATAAATATCATACCAGTAAAGGACATCACAGACGGTTTGTTTCTCTGATGCAGAATGACTGAAATCCTGGTACTTATATTTCAAATAATTTATTAAACTCATGGAAGAATCTCAAAAAAAAAAGTCAGGTAATGTCACTAATTAGTCAACTAAGCTTAGAACTATTTAGGAATAAAATGACCCAGACAAAGGGAATAATTTCAGGCGGCCATATATTAGTCACAGATATCTTAAATAGCTCAGCTACATCTGAGTGGTGTCTTATTCATCAAGAAATGTTATATAGAGCTAAAATTTAAAATAGAGTTGGAAGGCCTAGCTTCTATGCCAGACCCTGTCACTAACCAACTATTATTTGGGGAAAGATTTTAATTGCTTTGGGTATCAGTTTCTTTTTTCTGTAAAATGAAGGGTTGATAATCCAGATAATTTTAAAGGTTTCTTCTTCCTCGAAAATATTTCCATAAAAACAGTCTATTCTTTGTAATGGTCATTTTGATATTTATGTAGCATGTTCTGCATAGCTCAATTAGTTACAGGTAAGCCCTGGTGTGCCTAAGCATATCTTTTTACCATCCAGGACTAAAGAGCATGAACAAAACATGGACATTAGTGGCTCCCACAACTTCGAGCATCGCATCTTTGCAAAGCAATGGTCAAAACAAAAGAGATAGGAAGGTCAGAGACTCCTCTTATATATCTTTGTACTAAAAAGACAAACCCTTTTCAGAAGCCTCTGAGCAACTTCTCCTCATTTCCCATTAGCCAGGACTGAGTCACAAGTCCATGACATAGCAACAAAGAGGCAGGAACAACCAATATTTAGCATTTTCAGCCTCTGTCATAGAAGACAGACTAAGAGAAAAGAAAAAGGGAAGGGGTATGACTGTTCATCAGGCAATAAACAAGGACAATTTGGCTTCTGTTTAAGTCTTTAATTCTTCTACAGGCTAGGCACAATGGCTCACACCTGTAATCCTAGCACTTTGGGAGGCCAAGGCAAGAGGATTGCTTGAGCCAAGGGATTCATGACCAACCTGGGAAGCATAGTGAGACCTTGTCTCTACAAAAAAAATTTTTAAATTAGCCGGGCATGGTGGTGTGCACCTGTAGTACCAGCTATTCAGAATGCTGAGGTGGAAGGATTGCCCTCACCCCTTCTCAGCACCTACCCCCACACTCATCCCCCACCACGGCACTCCCTCTCTCTCTCCCTTCCTCTCTCTCTCTTCAGTTTCTCTCTTGGTCTTTCTTTTTCTTAACTGTGTATTTGAAAAAGAATTGTGGATAAATAACACTTAATAGTGGGTTATTAATGGCCCAGTGGAACATATGTTGTAATGCCCAGCTATATACTCTCTCAGGAATAAACTGAGCAGGCTTCTTCTTGGTGAGGCAAGTCATCTAGGATGCATCATCAAGGTGAGACAGCAAACCCCTCTGAGGCTGCTAATCTGGGTTGTCCAGAGAAATCATTACAAGGGAACCATTAATGGTAATCAAGGATAACTGGAGATGACAAAAGAATTTGGAGCCCTGGATGTTATCTATCATTTGTAAAAATCATCTCCTTCCTCACCTCCCATCCCAACAGGATAATGGGCATTGACACATATAGCTACAAGAACTTTTCCTCAATCAAGCAAAAACATCATAGGAAGCCTATTGTGTACAATGACTAAGCTAAATGACCTTCCCCATTTTTCTCCCCTAGCAAACCCCAAAGCATTTTCTCCATCCATCCAGGTACCACTTTGGGGCCCTGAGACAGGGGCAAAATGGAAGAGAACAAAAGTTTTGAATGAAGAGTATTAGGAAGAAAATCATGAGCCCTGAATGTAGAAGTATAATGGAAATAGATGAGGAAGAAAAGAAAAAAAGATGTTCTTGAGGAGTGTGGGGTATGTGTGTGGATGTACATGTATATGTAAGCATATACAAATATTTTATTTATACATATTTATTGTAGATTTAGATATACATATAAATATGTATATGTGTATATATATACAAAGGTTATGTATATATAAAGCCTGCACCTTTATGAGTTCAATTTAAAAATTTGAGTTGAGATCATATATTTGTTGTGATGTAGCTCAAACAATTGACCACATGGGTTATGGCATTATGCACATTAAAAAATATATACTCATGGAATCTTTATGCCATGCCAGTCATATACTGTGTGCTCTACATGACTTCGTTTACTCTTCACAGTGACCCTAAATTAAGAACTCCAATTAAAGCCGGGCTTGGTGGCTCAGCCTGTGATCCTGCGCCTTTGGGAGGCTGAGGTGAGTGGATTGCCTGAGCCCGCGGGTTCGAGACCCGCCTGGGCAGCGAGACCTCATCTCTACAATAAATCAAAAAATCATCCGGGCATGGTAGCGCATGCCTGCAATTCTGGCTATTTGAAAGGCTGAGGCGGAAGGATCGCCGGAGCCCAGCAGGTCGAGGCTGCGGTGACCGGGAGTGGCCACTGCACTCCAGTCTGGGAGACAGAGTGAGACTCTACTCAAAAAAAAAAAAAAAAAAACTCCAATTAATTTCCATTTTCCACCTGAGGAAATTGAGATTTAAGAGACCTTAAGTAACTTGCCAAACACCTCACATAGTATGAAACAAAGCAAAGACTCAAGTTGAGGGCTGTCTGATTCTAATTCCACTGGATATTGTTCCAGTTGATACCTCATCAGTGTACCGCCCCAGCCTCCCGGCTTCTCCCAGTATGTCTCACTTACCAGACCATACTGAAGTGAGCTTTTAACTTGTCTTCCTAGCCAGTTAGTTTGGATCATTTGTCTTTGGATCCTAAACCTAGCACAATGTAGGAGTTATATAAATTTACAAACATAGATTGAATTAACAAACAAATTAACCTGGGCAACTGGCAATATAAAAAAAGAGTGCTGAGTTCAAGAGAGGAGGTAAACACGTACAGCAGAGGTTGGGAAAGGCTTTATGGGTGAGGAAAGATTTTGTGGACCTCAGCCAAGTTTGGAAGAGGGAGAAAACTTAAATGTGTAGGAAAGTGAGAGAGGAGTCTGGGAAAGAAATATTTTAGCAAAGACCAAATACCTAAAATGTTTTTTGGTTCTAATTCTACCTCTCCAACAGAGTATTTTTAGTTGCATAGTTCCTCAGCCATAGTATGAATAAGTGTATGACACAATTTCCATGTCAGCCAACCCTTTCTGCTGAACCACAGGCGTGAAATATGGCCTCTGCTTCATTATGATCTTCCTCCAGATACAACAACCCACTGGAAATATAAAACTGCACCAAAGGTCAGAAACCCCATGGATAGCTTGCATCCAACCAGATATATTGCATTTTTTTTAAATCCTAGGGGAAAATGATCAATGTTCACTTAGTGGAAGCCACGTAGTGTCCCAAAAATGATAGACCCAAATTTGAATCCAGACAAAAAATGTTAAAGAGCTGCTAGTGTTAAGAAAAGTAAAACGTCACTTTTTTTCTTGGTTATTATTACTCAGACCAAATCACCCAAAACTTTCAGTAAACAAGGGTAATAAATAAAACACAAGAAAATAATTTGTCTTGTTTTCTGAAATTGTTATTGAAATATAATATACACACAGAAAATATACTATTGTAAACATACAGCTTAATGAATTTTGCAGTTTGAACTGATCCATGTGTACGGCAACACACACTAAGTCACAGCACAGCATGGATATGGCTCCAAGCAGGAGTTTGGAATCAGGTGGCCAACCTGGTATGTCCCCTTCCCCTCAGACTCTGTCCTGGACATGCAGGTCATGCTGAGGCTGAGGACAAAGGGTTCTCCTTGCCTACTGACCACTTCTTACAACTGACCATAGTGAATGTTGTCCCACACCCTTCCTTGAGGCAACTGACCCCCTGGCTGGTTCAGACCTGATGGGGCACACCTAGATCAATGCCTATAAACTTTGATTCCTTTAGTTCACCTTCAGCTCATTATAATTCTAAAAATCCCATCCCTGAAGAGCATTCACGGCCATTTTGTATACCTGCGATGTTTGTATAACCGCCTTCTTACACTGCACCTGTGCACCAGAATCCCTCCCTTTTCACACTTAACCCTGCACTCCACCCTATGGAAAATGCTATAGAACCGAGTGCCTTTTACAATTGAGAATGGTTTTTTCCTGTCTAGCCGGCCACTCCTGGACCACTTTCCCTGTGAATTCCTGAATAAAGTCCATGTTTCATCCGTTGTCTCCAGGTCGTTTCTTTGGCCTCTGGGATACAATGCCTTCCCTTTTTGGATCTTGGGGAATCTGGCACAACACCATGTAACTGACTGTCTAGCTCAAGAACAGAACAGCCACAGACAGCACCCCAGAGGTCTCTTTCCTCTGGGCTGCCCTAAGGATGAGCCTTCCCCTAATTTCTAACACCACAGATAATCTTTCCCTGTTTTTGCATTTTATAAAATAGCATGTAGCATGTATTATTTGGGGTTTGTCTTCTTTCACACAACATATCTTTGAGACTCATGCATATTGTTCTGTGTAGTCATAGAGAATTCATTTGTATTTTTGTCCAGCAGCTTTTCTCAAAGTGTGGTTCACCAGTGTGGTCGAGAGGTAATCTTTTCTATAAATATGGTAAGATATAATTTGCCTTTCTCACTGTGTTATGGCACAAAAGCAATAATACGTAAAATTGCTGGTAACTTACCACAAATCGAGGTAACAGCACCAAACAATTCTGTTCATCACCCTCTTATTGTTCAACACCATACGGTAGCAGTCAACAAAAAGAAACAAGTCCAAAGAAATTGCCAGTTTCACTTCATAATATGTTGGTAAAAATTGTTTAGTTTTATTAGTTCTCAACCCTAGAGTACATATCTTTTTACTATTTTCTGTATGCATCTGAAAGTACAAATGGCTGAAGCGAGCGCATGAGGAAATGTAGGTGTTTAAGTGGTGAGCTAAATTAGCCACTTTTTCGTGAAAAAACATTTTTTATTTGAAATAATAATGGGAAAACTGTGACTATTGAGACTTGAGTATTTGTCAAACATCTTCTCAAAAATAAATGAAGTGAGCATGTGATATCAATTATAAAACTTGTAGAATTTTAGAGAACACATCTACTACCATGAACTTGACAGCTTCCCAGTACTTAAAGACTTTCTTATGTGTGATTTTAAAAAATATGACATAAGGAAATATGCAAGTATTTAGAGGATTTGAGAAACTCAGTGAACTGATGATATCCAAATAACCAACGCATGACTCAAAATCATATGTGGGTAAAAGATCCATTCCAAGTACAAGATAGACCAATGAATTTTAATATAATGAATTTGGAAAGTTCATTGACATGGTTTCAGAATCCATATTGCGACTAATCTTTAAGAAACTTGTCAAGCTTTGGTGTATTATCAAAAAAGGTTATCCACATTTATTTTTTTAAACAATGACATTACTTATCTATATGAGGCTGGATGTTTTTCATGTCCAGTTGACCATTGAACAACATGAGAATTAGGGATGTCGAACCCTGTGCAGCTGAATATTCGTGTGTAACTATTGATTCATCTAAAATGTAACTACTAACAGACTACTGTTGACCAGAAACCTTATTCATAACATAAACAGTCAACCTATTTTGTATGTTGTTATGTATTATGTACTGTATCCTTACAATAAAGTAAGCGAGAGAAAAAAATTGTTATTAAGAAAATTTTAAGAAAAAATATACTTACTATTCATAAAGTGGAGCTGGATCATCATAAAGATTTTCATCCTCATTGTCTTCATGCTGAGTAGGTTGAGGAGGAGAAAGAGGAGGGGGAAAGTGTTGTCTCAGAGCGGCAGAGGCAAAAGAGGTAAAGGAGGTGAAAGGGGAAGCAGAAGAGTCAGACACACTCCATGTAAGTTTTATTGAACAAAAATCACATATAAGTGAAACTGTGCAGCTCAAACTCACGTTGTTTAAAGGTCAACTGTACTTCAAATAAATCATTTAGTAGCAGATTAAATGGAAAAGTGGAGATGAGAAGCTCAGATAACTTCTCATAAACCAGACATTAAAGCGATTGCAAAATGTAGAACACTGCCTCTATTCTAATTTTTTTGGTTTGAAAACTAAGTGATTTTTAATAAAAACATGTTACTTATGTTAGCAGGCAATGGGTTTATTTTTAAGTGGTTTATAAAATTTTTTAAATTTCTAAGTTTTCAGTTAAAATATAGTGAATATCAGTAGCTATAACCCACATAATCAAAAGTTTTTTGGAGTCTTCAATAATGTTTAAGAGTATATAGGGTCCTGGGACCAAAAAATTTGAGAACCTCTGCTATACAGTATTGCACTGTGAACAGGGATTTAATTTTAACAGTAACTTCTGGGAATATTCTTGAGATAGTGAATATTTAGCTAATTTCCTCATCTGGCATTTCTGCTTGTGGTTTCTTCTTCTCGCCAACCCCTCTTGCAGGGGGCCAATCAGATTACAGATCAGATTCTCCTGTACAGTTCTTACAGTGGCTATTACATCAGGTGCACTTTCTTCCAGGCAGGAATATTTCAGAAACCTTTACCAAGAATGTGGAACTATGCTGTGGCTTTAAGGATTTTGCCAGAAAGAGGTCAGAGGAGGACAGAGCAAACTGGAGCAATGTAAGCAAAAGACTTTTTCTTGGACTGTGGATATGGTTTCCTGGGCTTCTCAGCTTAACATCATCTTCTAACACCAAATATTATAAAACAATCTCTCGTGTCTCTGTAACACAAAACGCTGTCTTGTTCTCATCATAATGGCTATTACTGCCTGATTTTTTCTTGTTTTTTTATGTCATTACTTCCTTTCTTCCCATTGTTTTCTCCAGAATGTGAGCTCCAAGATTGCAGAGACTTTGCTTAACTTATTCATTGACTAGAACTGTGTCTGGAATAGAGTAGGTATTTAATATATCTTTGCTAAGTAGATGAATCATGCTACCTTTATTCTGCAATTTACTCAGGGTAAAAAACAAAATTCAAGATCCAGAATTTTGTTTTATTTCATGGAATACTAGGCTTTCCCCCATATGTGTGTATAAAAAAAATAATAGCATAGTTTACAAAGTTTCCAGCACTACATTTTGACTTAAAATATGCCTTTTTTTCCTTGTTCTTATTTCGTTATTCTTAGCCATATAGACAATTGCTAATAAATAGCTTCACAACTCCCTGGAGATTTATGGCTTATAAATAGATTTCCATCATGTTTCTTCTAAATTATTTCTTATTTAAGCTCTACATATTTAGAAATTTACATATTTTATTATAAATTATGTTCTCCATCCTGCTTTTTAAATGTCTTCAATTTGTACAGGTTTTTAGATTTAATATTCTTGTATAAGAGAGTCTACTTCCAGAAACTGGCTTTTAAGACCTTGAAGCTAGAAGAAAATATTTTTATTTAAATGTTGCCAATATGATATATGTACCAACACAAAGATATCTCCAAAGAATGCTGTTAAGTATATATAAAGCAACAGGTAGAACAGTGTATATATTTGTTCTCATTTGTGTTTTCTTTTTAAATAAAAGATAGATAGCCCTGTAAATGTTTGCATGTATATAGACTATCTCCAAAAAAAAGACAACAGAAAACTAGGAAATGCGGTTACCTCTTGGGAAGTGAAAGGGAGGACTGGGGGAAGGAGTGAAGGCAAACTTACTTTTTTTCTCTATTTTTTTAGAGAGAGCATCTCACTTTATTGCCCAGGCTGGTGTCAAACTCTTCAAATGATCTTTCCACCTTGGTCTCCCAAGGTTTTAAATGGCAGACATGAGCCACCATACCATGTTCAATCTTTTTAATATCAGGTACTCTTTGGTATTCTTAGAATTTTCTACACTGTGCATGCATTACTTAACTATTGAATTTTAGAGAAGTAAATTGTACAAATAAATGTGTATTTTAATATGCCAATTAAATGATAGAGATTGGCAAAGTAGATTAAAAAGCATGACTCAGCTATAGCTGGCTACAAAAAACTTACTTCAAATGTAATATATTTGAAGTAAATACAACTGAAATATATTTGAAATAAATACAACTGAAAGCAAATGGACAGAAAAATATATATTATGCAAAAATGAATCAAAAGAAAGTGGCAATAATTATGTTAATATCATGTAAAACAGATTTAAGAGCAAAGATTTACCAGTGATAAAAAGTGACATTACATAATAATAAAAGAATCAATTCACTAGGGGGACATAGCAGTCCTGAATATATGTGCACCAAAAAACAGAGCTATGAAATATCTGAAACAGGAACTGGTAGAACTGAAAGGAGACATAGAAAAATCTACAATTATAGTTGAAGACTTAAACGTCTTTCTCTTTCAATAATTGATGGACTAACTAGACAGAAAATCAGTAAGAATATAGAAAACTCAATACCATCCACCAACAGGATCTAACTGACATTTGTGAAACACTCCTCCAAACAGTAGAATTCACATTATTCTCAAGAGCCTATAGAACTCATACTGAGATAGACCATATCCTAGGCCATGAAACAAACCTCAACAAATCTAAATAAAGTGAAACTATACAGAATGTATTTTCTGATCACAGTGGAATTAAACCAGAAATAAATAACAAAAAGATAAGCAATGCACTTCTAAATAATCCGTGAATCAAAGAGAAAGTCTCATGAGAAATCAATTGAACTGAATAAAGGTGAAAGTATAACATATAAAAATTTGTGGAACATGACTAAAGCAATGCTGAGAGGAAAATTTATGACACTAAGTGCTTATATTAGAACAGAGAAAAAGTCTCAAATCAGTAATCTAAGCTCCTACCTCAAGAAATTAGGAAAAGAAGAGAAAAATAAACCCCAAATAAATGGGAGAAAATAGTAAAAAGCAGAAATCAATAAATTTGAAACAAAAAAGAGAGAAAAATCAATGAAATTAAAACCTAATTATTTAAGAAGATAAATAACATTGACAAACCTCTAACAAACTGACAAAATTAAAAGAGAGAGAGAAAGAAAGAAGCTACAATAAAACATGGGCTATCATGAAAGACCTTGCAGATATTAAAAGAATATTATGGGAATAATGTGAACAATTCTACATGCAGAAGACTGGCGACTTAGACAAAATGAACCAATTCCTGGAAAATCACAAAATACCACAACTAATCCATTGAAAAAGATAATTTGCATAGTCCAATAACTATTAAGAAAATTGAATTCATAATTTAAAAGCTTCCCAAAAATAAATTTCCAGGCCCAAATGGTTTAACCAGAGAATTTTTCCCAATGTTGACAGAAGAATTAACACCAATTTTACACACGTTTTGCCAGAAAATATAGATAAGGAAAAAAACTCTCAATTTCTTTTATGAAGCTAGTATCACCCTGATACCAAAACTAGACAGAGATAATGCAAAAAAAAAAAGCCATAGCCCAATATCACTCAGGTTTATCACACACAATTTACAATTGCAAAGATGTGAAATCAACCTAAATGTCCATCAACTGATCAGTGGATAATAAAAATATGGTATACATATACCATGGAATACCATATAGCCATGAAAAAAGAATGAAGTAGTCTTTTGCAGCCACTTGTATGAAATTGGAGAACATTATCCCAAGAAAACTAATTCAGGAACAGAAAAATCAAGCACTGTATGTTTTTACTTGTAAATGGAAGCTAAACTAAGGATCTGCAAAATCATGGAGAATTATATAATGGACACTGGAGACTCAGAAGGGGGAGAAGGGAAAGAGTGGAAGAACAAAAAAATAGCCTATCGGGTACAATGTGCACAGGTGGGAAAGGTGGGTATATTTAAAGCCCAGACTTCACTGCTATACAATGCATCCATGTAACCAATAACTATTTGTAGCCCCCAAAAGCTATATAAATAAATAGATACATACATTCATACTAAACTGTGGAAAAACAAATCTTCCATTAGAAAATGGGCAGGAGAAAAGGGAATATTTCTACACTGCTGGTGGGAATGCAAACCAGTTCAACCTCTATGTAAAACAGAGTGGTGATTTCTAAAAGAACTAGAAATTGACCTTCCATATGACCCAGCAATCTCCCTATTGGGAATATACCCGGAAGAACTCAAATCATTCTACTAAAAAAAATACCTGCACATGCATGTTTATTCTAGCACTATTCACAACAGCGAAAACATGGAACCAACCATTCTGCCCATCAAAACTGAACTGCATTAAAAAATGTGTTACGTATACACAATGGAATATTACACAGCTATAAAGAAGGACAAACATATGGACTTTGCAACAACATGGATGGATTTAGAATCTATAATACTCAGTGACCTATCACAGAAACAAATAACTGAGTACCACATGTTCTCACTCATACGTTAACCCTGAACATTTACCATAATACTATAAGAAAGGGACTGGCAGTAGCGGCATACTACCGGGGGCAGGGGAGGTGAGGAGGGATTATGTCACATCAGTTGTTTGCAGAAGACTTACATTTAAAGACTATAAAAAGGCTATGCAGATATGAACTTCACTGCATGCTGGGAAAGAAATGGAAAAAATAAAAAGACACAGGCTGGACTTTGGAGTTCCTGTTCAAAAACTCCCCTCTCTCTGCAGGCCTCATAGGAGAATTTAAACACTCCCAGATTGTACAAGATGAGTGAGCAATCCTGAGACAGGGCTAGAGGCTTTGTCCTGGATGTCAGTTATTCCATGTGATACTTCCCAACGTTACCCCTGCCCACCCCGCATGTTCCAGAAAGTTATGTAGGAATTTGCAGCTTGGTCACTTGTGTGGAATTAGGAGAGAATCCCATTTTTGCTTTGGATGAAGTAGCTAAGAGTACTGAAAGGAGTCAATCCTCCTTACCCCCACCTCCCACTGCACACCAGGTCTAGGATTGGTAAAAACATTTTTGTGCAGCAGCAGCATCACAAAGGTCTTTGACAACAGAGACAGCTGCATGGTGGCTTCGCAGAAAGTCTAAGTGCAACAGGGAAAGAGCTGCTTCATCCTGCTCACCCTCAAGATACCCTTGGGAACACAGGAAGGCTGGTGGAACCTGGGAGGGGAGGGGCCAGTTTCCTGCAGTCAGGCTGGTCTGTGAGACTGGAGCTTACCTCACTTGGGTATTAAAACGAAATAAGATAAGACAGCATGTTGCAGTCATTGGTTGTTGAAGTTGAGAACATTTGGGTTTCACTAAGTTAAGAGAAAAGATCATTCTCCCCTTTTCAATAACACAATGTCTTTTCATTAGAAGCCTGAAATAGCAGGGTTTTTCTCTGCTTTTCCATTCCGTCGCAGCCCTACTCATAATTAGCTTCCCACAACTCCTCCCAGGTTTCTTCCATCATTACTCATCAGCCTGGTCTATTTGTGTTACAGATTATTCTTTTTCAACCTCCATTGGTTTCACCCAGTTTAGTACTATTTTGTCATTTTAAATTCATATTGCTGATCTTTGGGGAACATGGGTATTTCTTTATTACTATTATCAAATGCTTTCAAGTGAAGCTGATATGTTCACAGAAGTTCTTAATCTGAGGTCTGTGGCTATAAGGGTTCGTGGATAAAATTCAAGTGATCCTTGAGTTTAAACAGAAAAGAATTACTTATCTTTATTTCCACTAACCTCTAACTGAAATTTAGCATTTCCTTCTATTATTAATGTAAGCAGCAAATCACAGTGAAATAATTAGAATATAGCAGCTACTTTTATACTGCACTCGGTTTCAGATATTTTAGAATTCACTTATACTCATCACTAGTTAAAATTATGGTAGTTATTGAATGTGCACCAGGTCAAATGTTTATAAATAAGCATATACATCACAATTTTTAAAAATTGGTAATCCTTTCAACATAATTTGTTTCCTCTGTAACTGTATTTTTAATACAAAAAAATCACATTACTCTAAGAAAGGATCTATAGACTTAACTAAGCTGTTCAAGGAAATAAGAGTGCAAAAAAGTTCTTATAATAGCCAAAGTCTCTACACCAAAATAGCAAAAAGATTTTAAAAAAACTCAAATGCCCAATAACAGAAGTCTGGTGAAATAAATTGTGATATATATTTACAGTAGAATATAATGCAGTCACTAAATATAATGCTGTAGAAGACTATTTAATGGCAAACATGGAAAGATGTCCATGATATATTATGTGAAAGGAAAGATTGCATATAATACTATCTTTTTTGTGAATCAGATACATAGACACCCACACCTAAAATACACATATATAGAAAATGATGTCAAGACATACACAATAATGCTGATGGTGGTTATTTACAGATGGTGGGAGCTGTGAGTAAACATTTTGCTGACCTCATTTGTAAAAATTGTCTATGAACTTGTACTTATTTTTGCAAGAAGGATAAATAAAAATTATTATCTTTAAAATAAATGAAGGCCTGGCTATTGCCTTACTAGTCTCTGATGTGGCCACGTGCTCTTCGAGCTATGGCTGTCTCCATGTTTCCTAGCTTTGGTCTCCTTCCCTCCCTCTTTCTCTCTTTCTCTCTAATTTACTTTTTAAATAAACTATATTTCCTAATCTAAAAAAAGCAAAAAGAAAGGAAGGCCTAAGGAAGGATCTAAAAGATGTATAATCCTTAACTCTGATCAACCATGCATTCATTCATTCAACAAATACACCTCAGTTCAGTGGTCATTATTATATGAATAAACACTATCTACATAATCCACTATCATTATGTAAAAAAATCTGCTGATAAATGATTTTACAACTGAACAAGGAAAAATTTTAATTAAGCACCATTTATCAACTTTCTAATCAGTAAGACTTAAAGTCAATTCTATCTTTAGTACAAGTACTAGATATTCACTCCTTTAAAAACTGTGTCCCAGTCAGGCTCGTTGTCTTAGCCTGTAATCCCAGCACTTTGGAAGGCCAAAGCAAGTGGATTGCCTGAGCCCACAGGTTCGAGACCCACCTGGGGACCTTGGCGAGACCTTGTCTCTACAATAAATAAAAAATTAGCCGGGCGTGGTAGCGCATGCCTGTAGTTCCGGCTTCTCGGAAGGCTGAGGCGGAAGGATTGCAGAAGCCCAGTGGGTCGAGGCTGCGGTGGCCGGGAGTGTGCCACTGCACTCCAGTCTGGGTGACAGAATGAGACTCCAACTCAAAAAACAAAACAAAACCAACAACAAAAAAAAACTATATGTCCCACCAATCAATAATAATTTTGTCTTCAGAAACTTATTTTTGTTTGTTTTGCTGATCTGTATTTTTGTCTTGTGTCTTGTAATAAAGTAGAAATAAGTTTAGATCCCCTCATCCAAGTCCTTCTATTAAAAATAAGCATATTTTGGTCGGATGCAGCGGTTCATGCCTATAATCCCAGGACTATGGGAGGCTGAGGTAGGAGGACTGCTTGAATCCAGGAGTTCGAGACCAGCCTGGGCAACATAGCAAAACCTCATCTCTACAAAAAAACCAAAAAATTAGCTGGACATGGTGGTGCATACCTGTAGTCCCAACTACTCAGGATGCTGAGGTGAAAGGATCACCTGAGCCCAGAAGGTGAAGGCTGCTGTAAGCCATGATCATCGTGATCACACCACTGCACTCCAGGCTGGGCAACAGAATGAGATTTCAAAAAATGAAAAAAGCATTTTTATACCAACTCATTTCTGAATTTACATTCCCCATGACAAGTACTTGCTTCTTCCATAATTGCCATATCTTACCGTTTTGATTAATTCTGAATCATAATGTCACTGGACAAAATATTTACCATTATTTTATTTTTATATCTAAGTGTTAGGAATTTCAAAATGCTATTGGGATAAATATGCTTATCATAACCCTTATATGTTGATCACATTTTATTAGCTGGAAAAAACATGCTAGGTTTCAAGAATACTACTAAGTAATAATTTTATGACTTTAAAATACAACTCTTCTAAAATTAGACATTCATCTAATACGCAAGATGTGACGATAAAGTAATTGGTCTGATATCGTTGTATTCATAAAAGCACCAGCATTTACATAAAAAATGAATTTCACCTTAAGAGACCTCAGTCTAGTTTCAGTGACATTTGCCTTTGTTCAGAACCATTTTAGGACTCCTTTCTCAGACTTGATTTTAGGCTATGCCATTTTATTTTAAACAAATGGCTTTAAAGCTATCCAGACTTTGTCCTTTAAAGTTGGATTTGATCTTCATTGACACTTCAAAGTAATCTAGAGTAGGAGATTGGGACCTGGCTACACCAGGGAGGAAGAGGTGGGCAGGGCAGAGGATTAGGGAGATGTAGCTTGACACTCTATATTAGGGATGGTATTCTAAATATTCAGCAATAGTTATGGCAGTACACAGAACAGTCAGAACAGAGGCAGTGGAGCAAGGGCATGGAGGACTCCTTTCTAGCTGGATTGGGAGGTGTTCTAGGGGGAAAATGTGGCAGTGGGGATGAGTGGGCACTTTGGGAATTCTGAGCTATGGCATTTACCATAATAAAGGAGAATTTGTTGTTACTGCTATTGTTTTAAATGTCCACTAAATATCAGTCCTTCCAAATGGGGCATTGCAGTTCCTATGTGGCTCCTACACTGATTCTGAAGGCACCACCAAAGAGAAAACAGCAGTAATACTGGACTTAACGTGCAGGATCCCAGGATAACTATTTTGAAGGGCACTACTCATCTGAATATTTATTCTCTAAATTCATTAGGAAAAGATTTTTTGCCTTTTCACTTTCTCACACTAGCCCCAGACATACAGATTGGCATACAGTGGTTGCTTAATAAATGGTTGTTGAATGAATGGCATGTTAGTTAAAGAAAAATCGCTTCGAAGTAAAAATCTCCTACTTAAGGCTTCTAAAAATTATTTTTATGTTTTAGACCAGTAAATTCTTTTTATTTTGTTGGAAATAACTCTCAAAATCTCTTTGAAGAGAAAAATCTACCAATATTTATTTCTGACTCAAATACTTTGGACAGCTGCCTACTTCTCTCTCTGGAAAGCAGTCCTTTTCAATGTTCTTTTAATTATTACATGACTTGAAAAGCCACAAGCAGATGCAAATCTACTTTTAACTCCTTGAAGCTCCCATTATTTCTAGCCAAAAAGAACCCTCCTTCTAGCAGGTCAGACTTGAGGTTTTCCCAAGCTGGAGCTCCTTTGCTATGACTGTCAGCCAACGTGTACCAGGCTGAGGGTGTCTACTGATGTGCTAAGCACTTAATACAGCATTTACTTCTCCTAACAACCCTTTTCACAGCTGAGGAAACTGAGACCCAGAAGAACTAAGCAATTCCCCTGCATTTACACAGCTAGTAAGTGACAAAGGTAGGTTTTAAAGTCAGGCAATTTGATTCCAGAGTTGAGCACCCTTGATCAACACTGTATAACTTGTTTGTCTTCAATCAGTCAACAGGTAGGCACTGAAGGATATCCTGTATCTAAAGAGTAACTTAGGCTAGGCATGGTGGCTCACACCTATGATTCCAGCAATTTGGTAGACCAAGGCAGGAGGATCATTTGAGGCAGGAATTCAAGACCAGCCTGGGCAACAAAGCAAGACATTATTCTACCAAAAATAAGATAAAAGTAAAAATACCTTAGATCTCACATTACACTGACTCCTGTTTATTAAACACATATACAGACACTGCTAGACACTGCTCCAGGTTCTGGGAGGGCAAGTAAGTCACCCACAATCTCTTTCCGGCTGTTAGACATAGCATTTAGAAATGTACTCAAGTCTTCCAGGAATCCTTTTTCCACTACTCTAAATTGAGGGGTAGGGGGGCCGAATGTCACCCTGTATTCAGTTTAAATTCTGGATTCTGAGCCATTATCGTCTTTGATGAATTTCAAAATAGACATAACTGTAGAGAGGAGGCAATCTATTGTGTTCTTATTTCCCTTGGGGGAATATTTAACATTTTGTCCCCATAAGGAGAATAATAGAGAAAAGAATATGTGTAGGTAAGGAGTGAGGCATATAAACTGTTAGGAGCACAAGTATCATTTAAATATTCCATTCATGTGGGCAGTATTGTCCTCTTCCTGTGGGATTACCTTGTGCAATGCTGTTGTTCAGAGCCAATGCCCACCTCCCATCAACTAATTGCTTCATATACAAATTTCATGTTTTAGGAGGCATTTCAAGTTACACAGTAGCTGTATTTATTATCATAATTAGGAACAATAGTAACATTAGCTGAACTTTGTACCTTCCCAGAACGATGAAGCTGTACTTTAAAAGTTAATGAACAACCAGAGAAAGCTAACAAAGAACGGAACCTGGAATAGTAAACTCTACTAAATGCCCCAAACAAGCTAAGTGATAAAAACACTAGCTTTTTCACCATACAATTATGTAGCATGTGCAGAAAGGTTGGTATGCCGTAAGTGGAATTAGCGAATCCATACCATTCCTGCCCTGCTAAGATTTTAAGGGTTTTTTTCTAACAACAACAAACTAAAGTTATTTCTCCTTTTTTCTAAAAAGCAAATTTTCCAATAGTTAAAGTCATCCTTATGTTCTCAGTTACTTAGTTTTAAATTTATTTTCTTATTGTGTGATATGTGGTCTTAAACTTTTTTTTTTTTGGAACAAGGTTTATTACACTTTTAAATAGAAGCAAACAAACAAAAATTACATAAATAAATTAAGAATTTGGAGAGTCTGCTCCTTTACCTAACGACTTGATCTATGTAAAACAACTTCCTTTAGGAGAATTATGTTTGAAGCTGTGTTTAGTCATTTTCATTTTAGTATGAATCAGTACTTGAGTCTTTCTCAAGGACAGATTTTACTAGAAGATAAAATGTAAGATTTTCTACTTTTTTAAAAAAATGGTAAAGGTTTCCAGAACTTTCCTTTGTTCTTAGGTCTGTTTTACCTTTAACACTAAACACCAAAATTTTTCTCTCTCAAAAATAAATTACTGAAGTACAAACACCTTCTATCCTGTAAGAGAGAAATCATACTTGAATCTTAAATTTAAAGGGAACTCCTCAGCCGGGCATAGGGGCTCACGCCTATAATCCTAGCATTTTGGGAGGCCAAGGTGGGAGGCATGCTTGAGCCGAGGAGTTCAAGACCAACCTGGGCAACATACTGAGACCACGTCTCCGCAAAAAATCAAAAAAGCTAGTCAAGTGTGGTGGTGTACCAGCTACTCGGGAGGCTGAGGTGGGAGGATCACTTGCACCCAGGAGGTAGAGGCTGCAGTGAGCTTTGTGACACAGCTTTTTCTAGTTTGGTGGGATCTGTGTTCCCAAGTTGTGGTTACCAGATCTGCACTGCCAACCTGAGATCCACGAGGTGGCTGAGGACACGATGGCGGCGTCCAGAGAGGGGATTGCGGCGGCGATGAGAATTTAGGGAAGCCAACAAACCATGGAGCCCCAGCAAGTGTTATGACTGTCGCAACTCAGCGGACCAGCCAGCTGAGCCCCCAACGAGTGTTACAGCTCTCAGCTCAGCAGGCAGGCAAGCCAAGCTCCCGGAAAGTGTTACTCCATCGGTGTGGCAGGTCGATGAACTGAACTCCCAAGAAGTATTTACAGCTCTTCCAGTTCCGCAGGTTCTGGGTTCTATACACCTGAGAAGTATAGGGAGCACAGACACCGGAGAATGAGCAAGTCAGAGTTTATTGGAAGACAGGAAAGTTCTCGGCAGCGAAAGGGGACCCGAAAGCGAGTTGCTGGCAATCAGGCTGAAG
The DNA here is from genome assembly GCA_027257055.1 of Cephalopachus bancanus. Classification (NCBI taxonomy): domain Eukaryota; kingdom Metazoa; phylum Chordata; class Mammalia; order Primates; family Tarsiidae; genus Cephalopachus; species Cephalopachus bancanus. The sequence continues at coordinate 4,017,081 of JAPVLO010000024.1, read as the reverse complement.
TCAGGGATTTATGTAAGCTTGAGAGCCATGCGGATGGGTTGGCGAGGCAGGCTCGAAAAATGCACCAGTCAGAAAGAAGCGTGCAAAAGGGGGAAGCCAGCGAACCAGGGAATAGGTGTTCTGTTCTCATTCTGGTCTGTGGGACTTGCAGTGGAAGTTTTTTTACCAGAGACCTGCCCCAATCTGTCTGCCTATCCATTTCATCCTTCTCTTTCTTTCTCTCTCTCCCTCAATTGTATCACTGCACTCCATCTGGGGTGACAGAGTGAGACTCCTACTGGAAACAAAACAAAACAAAAAGCCAAACATTTAAAGGGAACTTCTCTCGCACACTCCTTTATTATACTCAAGGGAAAATGATCAAGTTGACCATCATGTCGCATTACCTATAAGATTAAAATATCAGAGGGGTTTTGTCTAAAGAATTACAGAAAACCTTTTAGCTCATGGAGTGTTTCTGATTTTTCTTTAAGCTTTCACCTTTTCTGTGTTTAAGTCATGAGATCAATAAAACATGATGCTCAAAGCTTGCAATTTTAGGATGAGAAGCAATATAGAACATGCAAAATGGATATTATTGCACACAATTGTGCTTTGGGAAAACTACAGCATAACAGCCTGAAAAATAGCTTCAAGTCATAAAAATGTTGTATGCTGATCCCTGGAAAGAATTGTCTCTACAGGTCCGGGAACGATGTCTTGTCAACACCCTCACTCCACGTCTGAGCCCTTCTGCTCTGTGTGGTTTTTCCCTCAGGGATCATTATTGGGCTTCATAATGATCAGTCTGTGTATGAAAAAGGAAAGTTCAAGACTATAATTTCATGCATACTTAGAAAAAAAATCATATAAAGAAAATTCAGTAGCAAGACAAGTAATCTCCTGGAGCCTGCTGTGACCAAGAGCATACCTGAAAGAGGAACAGGCTGATAAATGACTGTGTCTCCCTGCAGCCTAGGGAGCTCTGCTGTCCCTGTCCCCTCTTTAGAAACAATGTAATTTCCCACAGAGAGACAGACAGCAGCTGTGAAAGCAAATGAGTGTTGGACCATTTGAGCCAGAAATTCAGTCACAAAGGATGGGGCAAGCAGAGGGGACATATTTGTTTTAATTCTGGCAACCACTGACTTAGAGATACTTATTAATAAAGGCCAAGGAGAGAGGTAAACCAAGCAAAATAGAGCTGGAAAGGATGCCCAAAGTAAAACCAGATTGACCATGGAAGGGACAGAGACAGGAGGAGGGGTCAGGATCATGTCGGGAAGCAAGGCGACAGGGCATGTGAAGGGCTCCTCAGTCCAGTCCTGCAAAGTCTCCTTTCTCTACATTCTCCTCAGCTGGAGAGGCAGCATCACCTGGAGAAAAGGGAAACCTGGCTTTAAATCCTAGATTGGCCACCCTCACTGTCTGTGGGACCTTGAGGCAATTACTTAATGACTCTGTATCTCAGTATCCTCATCTGTGAAGAGGGGTAACAAGAGGACATGCCTCATTTTGAAAACACCTACAACAGTGCTTGGCACATAGCAATGACTCAATATGTGTTAGATTTTATTACAATCTTGTCAACAACCATGTCAACATATGACTTGCGTTAAGAAAAAAATGAGTTAAAAATGTGTCCAACCTCTTCCAGCAGTTTAATGAAAAAGAAAGGTAATCTTCACTTTTTCTTCCTAGGATGAATAAATTGAGGAGTTTTCTACATGTTTTAAAATTTGTATTCGTATCTGTATTCCTCCATGTACGAAAATAAACCCTTCAGAAAGGCAGTGCAATAAGCTGTGTGTTTGTCAGCATAAACAGCTAAGTAGGGGAGAAGCTGGGAGCCTGTGCTCTTCTTGAACCAGAAAATAAAGCAGGAAAAACTAGGAAAGAGAGACCTATGGGAAGAAGGAAGGGAAAGGCAGAAACAGTCAAGGGTTGGTTTCTAGATTTGAACCAGGACAGATGCCCTTTGGCCTAATAAAGACCAAGTTGTTTTGACCTGTCACCTAACCCAACAATTCTCAACTGAGGGAGGTAGTGGGCTGAGAGCAGGCAGAAATGAAATGGATGATACCGCTGAACATTTGAACATTAAGGCCGAGAACTACAAGTACAAGAAGCATGCTGCATGTGTCATATATGTGACCTTAGTTCAGAATGTCTGTTGAAAGGGGCACCTGCAGTGTTCATAAACATCCCCTCAGTCGAAAGCATTACTCTAACAAGCAGTCATCATCCCTAGGCTAAACGAATGCAACAGCCTGCCAGCTGGTCTTCCTCATTCCATTCTCACCTGACTGTGGAACATGCTCCACACAGAACCTATTTTTTAAGATACAGAGGAATATCATTCCCTGATTAGAACATATCACACTTAGAAGCAACGCAAATTTTTACCATGGCCTGTAAGATCCTGCATTATATAATCCTTGCCTTCTTTTTTATCTAATTTTGTATCTCCAATTTTCTGTTACAACAGTGCTACGCTGGTATTTCAATCCCAGCTGGTTCCTGCCTCAGAGCCTTGGCACAGGCTATTTCTTCCTCATAGCTGCTCACGATGCTCAAGTCTTGACTCAAATATCACTTTTTCTAAACTATTCCGCCTGGGAAACAAAATCCTCCAACAATTATCTGACCCCTTTAATTTTATTTACAGCACTTATCACCAGCTGAAATTCTTATGTATTTACCTGCCAGTTTATTACAATTTTCCCCTTCTTAAAACATAGCTTCATGAGAACAGGAATCTTGATTACCTAGCTCCTAGCATTGAACCTGACATAAAGTAAGCTCCCACTAGGTATCTTTTGAATAAGAAAATAAATAACAAGCAAATGAAACCTAGATGCAAAAAGAAGAAAGAAAAATGTGTTTATAAGAATATATTTCTAAGGGGTCAAATGGCTTAAAGTATTTAGGACAAAATTTCTCAGTAGTTAAAAATTCAAAAAACTTCAAGCAATGATCTATATAGTCAGTTGACTGATGGCTTCTGTCTAGTTTCCTTTGCCTGTAATTCATGTTCTTAGCCTCCTGGCAACAGTTTAAAATCTTTCAGATAACCTACACAGAGTTCGGGATAAAAACTAAACAGAAATAACTATCCAATCCAAAGCAGCAAACTCTGAAAACTATGTAAGAGGATCATTAGGTCACCCTGCCATTCTGCCCTAATTCAATTATTAGGATAGTCACTCAAACTATTGAATGTAACACGAAGTTGAAAAATTATTTCAAAATTAGAAAGAACCCAATAAAAATCCTCTTTCATAACATATTAAACCAATATGTGATTTGAGATTAGAAATAATGAATCATTGATGTCATAAATAAAAAATTTTGGCACAAATGTGTTATCTGTTTGGCAATTTTCACATCAATATTTCATAATTAGGTCATAGCTCCTTTTCATCATATGAAGCTAATTCTTCTTTCAAGCTCAAAGTCAACCTTGCTTTAAAAACAAACACTTTCAGTTTGTGTCGACGATCAGATAATGATGGTTTCAAATACAATTTTTAAGTAACCAATAATAAAATATGTTATATTAAGTAAATATTGAAATACTAATGCCATAACAAAATGGTAACTCTTTATGGATTTCATAGAATCAGTCATTTCAGGTGCTTCAAGACATCTGAGTTCACTTTGTCTGCTTTCCAAAGCTGCACACAACCCAACAGAACTTCCTGAGCACCTACTCAATGTACAAGTTCCTAAGCCCTTTCAATGGAGATCCTGTTCCCACGAATCTAAGTTGAGGTTCAGGCATCGGTAGTGATTTAAAAGCCTTTCCATGTTATTGAGGCCTACCAGGGTAAGAAAACAGTGATTTCAGTTCAAGTTCCAACTCAGCTCAGAACTCCTTTATTCGCATTTCTAACAAATTGTTACTCAGATGAACTTTAAGCATTACCAGAGGGGGCAATCTCATCTCTATATAGTTTTAACCTGTATTGGAAAAATCTGATTGTCACAAGATTTTGTTGATATTAAATTGAAATGGGTCTGCCATTCCTTGAATAGGTCTGATTCTGTCCTCTGACATAACAAAGATTGTTATGTACAAAAGCCCTCCATGTGTTTTTTTTTAGACATATTTTTTATTTTAAAATTGTGGGGTACAGTTAAGGGTTAGGTATACAAATATGTATCGTTCAGGCACCCTTATTGATAAGGGGTGACTCCCCGTCCCCAGATATTGACTACTGTTAATCCCACCTCCCTTCTCCTCCCTGCCCCCCCATAGTTTCGCCACTGTCAATCCTTTTCTTATAGTATTACGATAGATGTTCAAGGTCCACTTATGAGTGAGTACATGTGATACTCAGATCTTTGTTTCTGTGAGAGATCACTCAGTATTATAGACTCTAGTTCCATCCAGGTTGCTGCGAAATTCATGATTTTGTTCTTTTTTATGGCTGCATAGTATTCCACCGTGTATATGTACCGCATTTTTTTATCCTTCACATGCTTTAATTTGCTTTGAGGTTCCCCATAAGCCTGTTCTTCCACAACTAAACAAGTGATTTCCACAGCAATTATTCACAGATCCTTTATAATCCATGGGATCCCTGCACTCTACTGCACCATCCACGCATGCTTCCCAGAACTTTCTCTTTCAGCACACTGCCAGGGCTGGGGTCCCTAAACCAGCTGAGTCACTTGACCCTGCGTGGCAATATTGTGGCTTTCAAATGCTGAAGGGCCAAATGACGCCACAATGGGAAGACATTGTCACCAGTCTGTGGTAAAATGAGAAAAATAATCAAGAACAATGTGGCTAAATTTATTCAGTCTTAAAAAGTATACTTTCTATATTATGTCTTGCCATAGTCCCTTTTTAAATTTAACTTTTTAAATGAAACTATAAGGATAATAGACTGTTTTCTTGGTTTATTTGTTTGTTGTTATAATAAAAAGTCAGCAATCTCATGTTGATGAGTCCCTATTTCTTTTAGAATTGTGCTCATTTTTGAAGATCAAAATCTGGGAAACATTGTCCTAGTCTTGCCTCATTCGCTGATATATCAATATTCTCTAATCCTACTTCTGTCTCTCAAACACCCATCACATCACAAGCCATTCAAATCTTAGTTCATTAGAATCACCTGAGTTTTATGAAAGTACAGATTCCCAGGGTCCTCGTCATTAGAAATTACAGTTCAGTAATCTGGGGTGAGTTTTAGTATTTACTTTTTATTTATTTTATTTATTTATTTTTGGTGGAGATGAGGGTCTTGCTGTGTTGTCCAGGCTGGTCACAAACTCCTGGCCTTAAGCGATCTTCCCACCTCGGCCTCCCAAAGTGCTGGGATTACTGGTGTGAGCCACTGTGCCTGGCCAGTCTCTGCATTTTAAAAAGCTCCTCAACATCCAGTATCTACAAGGAACCCAAACATGCCAAAAGGGAAAAAACAAGCAGCCCTATTAAAAAGTGGGCAAAAGATATGAATAGATACTTCTCAGAAGAAGACATACGAGCAGCCAACAAATACATTTTAAAAATGCTCAGCCTCAGCCAGGCTCGGTGGCTCAGCCTGTAATCCCAGCACTTTGGGAGGCCGAGGTGAGCGGATTGCCTGAGCCCGCGGGTTCGAGACCCGCCTGGGCAATTTGGCGAGACCTTATCTCTACAATAAATAAAAAAATCAGCCGGGCATGGTAGCGCATGCCTGTAATTCCGGCTACTCGGAAGGCTGAGGTGGAAGGATCGCCGGAACCCAGCAGGTCAAGGCTGCGGTGGCCGGGAGCAGCCACTGCATTCCAGTCTGGGCAACCGAGTGAGACTCCAACTCAAAAAAAAAAAAAAAATGCTCAGCCTCACTAATTATCAAAGAAATGTAAATCAAAACCACACCAAGATACCAACTAACTACAGTCAGAATGGCCATCATTAATAACTCAAAAAACAGATGCTGGAGAGGATGCAGAGAAAAGGGAACAATGCTTCTACACTGTTGGTGGGAGTGTAAATTAGTACAACCTCTGTGGGAAACAGTGTGGTGATTTCTAAAAGATCTAAAAATCGCCCTTCCATATGATCCAGAAATCTCCCTTCTGGGAATATACCCAGAGGAACTAAAATCATTCTGCAAAAAAGATACCTGCACACAAGTTTATTGCAGCACTATTCACAATATCAAAAACGTAGAGCAAACTGTGGTGCCCATCGAAAACAGAGTGGATAAAAAAGTCATAATATACACAATGGGATATTACTCAACCATAAAGAAGGACAAAATTATGCACTCTGCAGCAATTTGGATGAGTTTAGAGTCTATAGTACTCGGTGATCTATCACAAAAACAAAGAACTGAGTACCACATGTTCTCATTCATAAGTAGACCCTGAACATTTATCATAATACTACAAGAAAGGGATTGGCAGTTGCAGGACATTTCCAGGAGAGGGGTCACATAACATCAATAAGAGTACCTGATCCTAAACCAGGTGAAGTGAGGACAAATGGGAGGCCAAACTTCACCTGTACATTGACCACTTATGTATCTAATCTTGAATTATACCCCACATCTTTAAAATAAAATAATAACACAGGTTTTTAAATAAAATAAAACAAGAGCTCCTCAAATGAGTCTGCAGAGCATTCGGGATTAGAAAGTACTTTCATGATACGCCTGTACTCAATGTGTATCTTCCATGTATCTGTAACTTGATATCACCAGGGGACAGGGTTTAACAGGAGAGCAGGAGTCCAGTCAGGTGTTTTAAAGCAGCTAAGAACTTGTTACATAAATGTTTAGCTTGTTCCCTCTTCTAGGTATGAACATGTCTGCTCTTGCTAGTCTTCTCTCCTCCTCTAGCCTATCTCTTCTCAGGCCAGATGTCCTTGGCTTTAAGTTTAAACACACTTGCTCAACTTGCCCAACTCCGCTTTTCCTCTTCCTTCCTAGAATAAACAACCCCAGTTCTCTTGGATTTTATCAATATTCCTGGAAAAAGGTAATGTCCAGAACTGGACATAATACAAATACACATTAACCCCTTCTTCTGGGCACAAACATCTATTGATACAGCTTAAGATCACCTTCTCTTCTATAGAAGCATCACACTAATGTTATGTTGAGGTTTGGATCAATCCAAACTATGTGGCTTCACCAGAATTCCAACAGGCAGATGTCCTTCATCCAATCCCACTGATCTTTAAAAATACAACTTTGGGCCATTGCCTTGCTAGACTCTGGTGTGATCACGTGCTTTTTGAGCTATGGCTGTCACCATGCTTCCTGGCTTTGGTACCCCTGCCCTACCTTGGGGAGGTGAATCTTCTCTTTCTCTCTCTAATTAATTTTGAATAAACTATATTTTCTAATCTCAAAAAAACTACAACTTCAAGTTACACATTTATCCAAGTATGCAACCTCAAGTAATAAATTTTATCATACTGGTTTAAGTATCTTTTCAACAGAACATATCATTTTGAATTCTAATTTTGCCAGCCAACATATTGAATCTCTTTCCCAGACAGCATCTTATAGAATGGGTCATATGATGTCACTTAAATAATTGATAACATATTTTTTAGCAGATTAAGACAAAAGAATTACTTCCTAAAGCTTTCCCTCCAAATCCCTTGTTCATTCAGCTATGAATTCACCTATCTGAATTCCATCTATATCATGTTTCTCCATATTTCCCAGCAGGATGTAATCACATGTCACAATAAATACAGCATAATATCATAGCAAATATGCAGAAATTTACAAAAAAGATAATATTAAGCAATTTTCAAACATATTGTTGCAGACATGCTTTATCTGTCATATTCTACAGACCTCTAACAATGCTACCAGAAATAAAAACAAAAGAATTTAAAAAGACAGAGGAAATAAAAGTCATTTGACATATGCTTACTTAGACTTTCTTGACAATACTGTTTTTCTTTTTTATCACAAACTCTCAAATTTTCTGATAATACGAATGTATTATTTTTTTATTTACTGAAAATCAATGTTAGGGATACTGGTTAATTTTCAGAATCTACTGTTTACCTCCCATAAGAGTCATGATACAAGCCGGGCTTGGTGGCTCAGCCTGTAATCCCGCACCTTAGGAGGCTGAGGTGAGTGAATTGCCTGAGCCTGCGGGTTCGAGACCCACCTGGGCAACTTGGCAAGACCTCATCTCTACAATAAATCAAAAATCAGCCGGGTGTGGTAGCGCATGCCTGTAATTCTGGCTACTCGGAAGGCTAAGGCGGAAGGATCGCTGGAGCCCAGCAGGTCGAGGCTGCAGCGGCCGGGAGTGGCCACTGCACTCCGGTCTGGGCAATAGAGTGAGACTCCAACTCAAAAAAAAAAAAAAAAAAAAAGAGTCATGATACACTAGGATATGCTATGCTATTAAACAACAACCCTAAATCTCAGTGGTTTATGACAACCATTTATTTCTCATTATTTGCATCCATTGTGTATTGGCTGCTGCACTGATTCATGTCACATTTGTTTCCAGAAGTCAGCTGAAGGAGAAGACCCAATCTGGAATATGCCGCTGGTCTTGTGGCAGAAAGAAAAGAGAGATGGCAGAAAGCACAGTGGTTCTGTAAGGTTCTGCTTGGAAATGGCTCCTGCTTGGAATGTTGTCACTACTCACATTCTATTGGCCATGCAAGACACATGGTCAAGCCTGGCATTGATGGTGTAGGAAGTATAATTTTCCCATACAAAGAGGTGACTGCAGGAAAAAATGGCAAATATTTTAAACACCGAAACTTATTACATTCTACCTTTTGAATATTGAGGTCATATGCACTTCTTACCATTCTTTTGAAAATTTTCCTCTGTTCTACACATTTTTCTCAAAATAATATAGTTCTATGATTATATCAGTGATATTATTTATTGCCTAAAATGTGAATTGTCTGACTATGTGAATTTGAATTCATCTAAAATATTTAAGATATTGTTAACCTCTTATCATATATTAATCTTAATGCATCAATCTCTCAGTGTTGCCAGCTTAACAATCATAATTCTTGGTATAGCTAGAGAAGCAGAGTACAGTGTTTTCTTTTAACATGATACCATCATTCTCAAGCAATGGACCTATAATTTCGTCTATCTATTGTTCTGAAAATAGCTATAAAAATTGCTGCTGCTGTCTCCAGTGGTTTTTGCAAGCCTCAGCTTATCCTTGGCTTTAACTCTCTTGATATTGTCATTCTACCCCTTTGTATTCTTCTTAGTTATACGTTTTCTCATCCATAACTTACGTAGACACTCGCCAGCCTTATCAACTTGTAACACAAATATGCTGGGTTCTTTACCCCCTCCCTCACTTTCATTCCATTGAGAATATTTTAAATTGTGTATTCAGAATTTCATAATTCAGTCCTCCTCATCACCATGGAATTATATTCATTTTTTGACTCTTCTTGAAATATGCATATGCTTTTGAAAAGATATTCCATCAGCTATTATTTGATACTCCACCTTATTATATCCTCATGGTTTATTTTTTGATAACATAATTATGGGAGTCAATATAGCAGAGAGGCTGAAAGCTCAGTCACTAGAGGTGAAATTTGAACCTTGAATTTTTACTTATGAGTTGTTTGACCTTGGACAAGTTACTTAAATTCTATTTACTCACCTGTAAAATGAGAACAATTATAGTACTTTCCTTTTACAGTTATTGTTAGGATTGAATTAATTAGTATACATAAAGTACTTTGAACAACATCTGACATGTAAGTAGCCCCATGTGTCTGTTAATATTGGGATATATAGTCAAGTGATTTAGGCTATGGCAGCTTTTCTGCTTGTGCTGAGATAAGGGTAGCTTTCTTCTTCATCAAGAATCATTCCCTTCAGACCTTGATAAAGTACTCATCAAACTGGGAACTAGCACCCACAGCACAAGTGTAGGAAAGAATTTCCAGTGCAAGATGATGAGCTGAGGATACAGCTTGCCTCACCTTCTTCCTGAGACCATGAACAAGACAGCAAAGCATTTCAAAAGAGAATGAAGTCTTAACAGCAAAGAGAAGAAGAGAGATGAATCAACACATTTCTAGGAACGGAAAGCAGACAGAATCCTGTGGAAAAATAAATGGCGTATGGGAGTCTGCAGCACAGACAGCAGAAGGGCCACAGTAAAGATGGCACCTAATTCCCCCGTGGAGCTCTGCAGCGGCTTCCAGCTGAATAAGCAGCTAGAGTGGGGGACAGTGAAAACAAGTGGTCAATGCAAGTTTTTCAGTAAAGTACCTGCACTCCCCCTCCCCCTCAACACACACACACACACACACACACACACACACACACACACACACACTCAACACACCTCAGAACCTCTGGTGCAGAATAAAAGGAAATCCAGCATTCACTTTACAAGATGAAACCAACACAGGCACCTGAAGCACTGAGTGAGCTATCTAAATAAACAGGCTGCTAGTGAGAGAATTGGTTTCCTCAGTCTCCCCCTACTCCTTCCTGCAAGTCTTGCACGTTATGACCTCCCTACAATTCAGAGAGTCTTCAATTCAGGGCAGAGGCAACCTGGGGAAAGAAGACGTCAAGAAAATCTATAACCCAACCTGGAACACGTTCATTCTAAAACAAGAACTAATAATCGAGAACCGGCAGACATATGAGGAATACCAACAGTACCGAAGAGAAACAGCAAGATAGAAACAGAACTATCAATCCAGAATATAGCAAAAAGGCAAAGAAAACTTTTTTAAAATTTTAATTAGACTCTTCATGAGTTTGTTTTTTTTTTAATTCATTTTTTTTTTTTTTTGAGTTGGAGTCTCACTCTGTCGCCCAGACTGGAGTGCAGTGGCCGCTCCCGGCCACCGCAGCCTCAACCTGCCGGGCTCCGGCGATCCTTCCACCTCAGCCTTCCGAGTAGCCGGAATTACAGGCAGGCGCTACCACGCCCGGCTGATTTTTTTGATTTTTGTAGAGATGAGGTCTCGCTGCCCAGGCGGGTCTCGAACCTGCGGGCTCAGGCAATCCACTCACCTCAGCCTCCCAAAGGCGCGGGATTACAGGCTGAGCCACTGAGCCCGGCTTATGAGTTTTTAAATAATGATGTAACCTTAAAAACAAGAACATGAATCTATAAAAATGGGATAGATCAAAATACAAGCTAGCTATTAAAAGTTTTTTGAGAGCAAAAATAAAAAATTCATTAAAAAGCAATAAAATTTAAAATGTATCAGAACATATGGACTCTCACAACTGAGTTCACAAACTTATCCTAGAAAAAGTGCTACATATCTCATTGCTGAATATTGCTATGGTCATCTTCAAAGTTCTCCCCCTTGTGAAGCAATACACTGACACCAGCGCCTAGCTTACCCATCAAAGCAATTCTAGAACTCTTTTTTTCTGGAACGGCCACCAGAGTTGTTGTTGCGAGAATGTCAGAGTTTGAATTAGAACAATGAACAAATATTAACTTTCTTGTTAAACTTGGTGAGTGGAAGTGAAATCAGGGCATGGTAGTCCAAGTTTATGATGATAATGCCATGAAGAAAACATCAGTGTAGTGTACAAATGGATTAAAGATTTTTCTGGAGGGAGGGAAAGTGTCACTGATGAAGAGTGGTCATCATGGCCAGTAATGAGCAGAACTGATGAAAATGTTGCAAAAATTTGTCACATTGTGCATCAAAATCATTGGCTGACTGTGAGAAGCATAGCAGAACAAATAAACATTGATAGAGAAACAGGAAAATTTTAACTGAAAATCTTGACTTGAGAAGGGTGTGTGCAAAAATGGTCCCAAAGAAGCTCTTGCATCACAACAATGCACCTGCCCACACAGCACTGTGAGGGAGTTTTTAATGAGTAAACAAATAACTGTATTGGAACACCTTCCCTACTCATCTAATCTGGCCCCCAGTGACTTTTTTCTTTACCTGACTATAAAGGAAATAGTGAAAGGAAGACATTTTGATGACATTCAGGACATCAAGGGTAATATGATAAGAGCTCTGATGGTCATTCCAGAAAGAGTTCCAAAATTGCTTTGACGGATGGACTACCTGCTAGCATTGGTGCATAGCTTCACAAGGGAGAACTTCTAAGGTGACCCCATAGTGATATTCAGCGATGAGATATATAGCACTTTTTCTAGGATGAGTTCATGAAGGACAATGTCATCATCTATAGTTTGGGACAGCCCTGAGTTTCTGTGATTAAATGCTACATTCATCCTAAATGTCTCACTTACCCACACTTGTGCATTTTTCCTTAGAAAATATGAATTGCTAAGGTATAAATCTAGTCCATATTGCACTATAAGCAAACCAGTACTCATTCATAACTCTAACGAAATCCAAAATGCTGGGTTGTTTATATTTTTAATAGCATATTTCAACGTTCATGTCCATATATCTACATTCTACCCTCAAATCCAGAAGATTAAAGAACCAGAGAAGGTTAAAATTGGAAGGGAGCTCAACTATTATTCAATATGTCCTATCATATCATTTTACAGCTGAAGAAACAAGGCCAAGAGTGACTTCCCAAAATTACACAACCACAGAGAGCAAACCCTGGATTTAACCCAAGTTTCTGAATGCAGGTCTAGAGGCTCTTTCTTCTGGATAATACTCAAAAAAAAAAAAAACCCTACAGAAAAAATCAAAAATAGTAATTAAAAAAAGCAATGCTTAACATAAGTTGTTACTGGAAATTCTTAAACAAATTTTAAATAGCTTTCAAGGGATTTCTTTTTCTTGAGTTTTTTTTTTAACTTGGAAAAAACAGATCAGCTACTAAAGTACAAAATATTTCTTTCAAACTATTTTAATTATTAATAATTTAAATAGAAAAAATGTAAATAGTTCATCTATCTATATACAATTTTTGTTTCATCAAAGCAAAAAGAGGAAATATTTTTTAAATAGTACTCTCTTGCTTTTACTTAACATTGTATATCCAGAGACATTGTATTTTTAAAACAGACTATTTTAGAGCAGAGACTGTGTTGTGTTTGTTTATGATCTTCAGTACCTATCATATACTCTGGCTTATAGAATATAACCAATATTTGTTGAGTAAATAAATTAATACTATATTGCACTGGAATTGCGCACGAACCTTTGCATATTACACATTATGTCTGATGTTTATATAGTAAACCTGAAATATAACTTCATTATCTGGAAGGGTACAAAACTTTTCCTAACTTGATTTAAAATCAATCCATCCTTCCCCAGTGCAAATTCTATGATTAAAGGCTTTTCTTTACACCCACCTTATAATTAAATCCAAGGTGATAGTCAAAACCTGCTCAGAGTAAAATACTTCTTTTCCTTCCCTCTTTCTCCAACCCATGGGAGAGTCCTAGAGGTAAAAATCCATGCCTTACTCCAGACACTACTTTCAAGCCCAGGTAAAAACTTTTTCATCCACCAAGAGTCTCCGGTCCAAATCACCAGCTACCTTTTCCCCAATGCCCTAAAGGACATTGAATCGGATAACTAGGAGACATCCTAGGAATTCTGGAAGCAACTTCTAACCCAGAGTGCTATATGCCAGGGCATAAACATGGAAATATACATCAGGAAGAGAAAAAAGAGAGAGAAACTAAAAGATTTTCCAAATATTAAGGACTTCATGGGGAAGTTAAAAATGCATACTAAATATGAAAGTCATTTTTTAATCATGAGGATTCTATTTAATTGTTATGCATATAAATAGGAAGTTAACATAGCTCTTGTTATCTTCCTCATCCATTTTATAGAAATGAGAAAAATGTTGTTTTGAAAACTGATGCCACTGAGATTTTCCAATTGCTTAACAAAATAACAAATGAACCCACCACTTCTAATCTTCCTTGGTATGTTTATACAACAATTGATGTTATAATAACCCCAACTTGTCTATTTTAATGTCTGCATATTTATGCAATTAGCTATGAATGAAATATTACAAGTTTGACCATTATTTTCTATTTGTTATACAGGAAGTGCACTTAAAGTATAAAATAATATTTCCCCTATCCCACTAGTAAAGAAATTACCATAAACCAAAGTTGAGAAAAATAAAAATTAAAGCACAGGACGGGCCAGGCGTAGTGGTTCACACCTGCAATCCCAGCACTTTGGGAGGTAGAAGCAGGAAGATTGCTCTGAGCCTAGGAGTTCAAGATCAGCCTTGGCAACATAGTAAGATCTCATCTCTACAAAAAATAAATTAAAAAATTAGCCAGGAGTGGAGGGGCACACCTGTAGTCCCAGCTACAAAATAAAAAATCAAAAAACATGGGAGTAAGAGTTAAGGAAGCTGTGTTCTTCCTGAATCAGTTTCTACCACTGAGTTACTTGATGCTCAGTCTGCTCCTCAGTTTTTACCCCAAGCAGAAACCTGAGTCACAGCTACATGACGGAGAGAAAAAAATGGCCAACAGTGGTTTGCAATTTTTGTTCACTTCTGTAAAAGGATAACCATGGCTCTTCAAGACCATTTGCCACCCTGTGTCCCAAGTCCACCTCAGAAAATGACAGAAGCCCCAGGAAGGAGGCAGAGAAAGAGGAAAACAACAACAAAGACAGGCTTTGATGCACAGAAAAACCAGGAACTCACTAGAAATTGGCCACACCCTGAGAAGGATTTTTGCACTCACTCCAGAGGGAGAAAAATCCAGGTGTATAAATTTTGTACTTTTCTAACAAAACTGATTCAGAGACTAAAACTGATCTGGAAAATTTCAGTGCAAATGAAGAGTTGAAGAGATTCTATCAGGGAATGGAGACATAGTACCTTGATCATTTCATAAATGTAAGCATGTTGTTTTCTGTGGTGAATATTCTGAGATAGCCCATGACTTTTGATTTCTGATAACAAGAAGATAAAATATCTACAATATGATAAAAGGGAAAAAAAAGGAAAAGAAAAACACGACAAGGTCTCTCATGCTCCTACATGTGTTATTCCTTTTGCCTTAAATACTCTCCTCTGCCTTGTCTGATTCCACCCTCAAGTGTGAGTCAATGCAACTCCACCTTCTCTGTGTAGCTTTCTCTGATTAATCTCTCTAGTCCATCTACAATGTGTCAAGCACTGTGCTAGCTGCTGAGTGGAAAAAATTAAAATATAGCACTAGCCCTCAAGAAGTGTGTTGAATTAGCACAGTGGTCAAAACAAGGGATGTGGGGAGTGGGTAAGAAAGAGGGTCAAGAAAGTCTTCTAGGAGGAGGTGACAGATGAATCGAAATGTAAAAGACAAGTAGGAATTATTCAGGAGAAGAAATGAGTGGGGGAGGGGCATTCAAGATAGGGTCTATGATGCAGCAAGCCTGGGAGAAAGAAAGCTCCTGAGAGGTAAATATGACATTCAAGGGAGTTTAGATTTGATTTTATTTTTGAAGGTAATGCCTTTTAAGCAAAAGAATAAGTGTGTTTTAGAAAGTGTACTGGAGAGAACAAGATTGGGCAGTTACGAGGCTTATTTGTAGAGGAGATGACAAGCGTATTTCATGTGGGAATGGAATACTAATTGAGAACTTGAGGGAGAGAAATGAGTTAGAACAAAAATAACTTGGAGATTGATCTATGATAAACAAGGTAGAAAGGAGTCAAGCAAGAACCCCCAAGTTTGTCTTCTTACTAGAGTGGAAGGTGGGACTTTCATTGAGATAAGGAATGCATGAGGAGGATCAAGAAATAATCAGTTGAGTTTTGAAGCTGTTGAATGAGTAAGAGGCCCATGTGACATCCATGTTGGGAGGTCAGTGCTCATTCCTTTATGTGCCCACCACCCCATTGTATTACACCACATGACCACTCTGGGATTGTCTATCTCCTCGGACTTTCCCCAGAAAGGAAGGCTCTTGAATCTAAAAACTTCGGCTTCAATTTGTCCTCAACCAGCCAAAGCCACCCCCTTGACAAACAAGACTCTCTCTCTCCTCTCTCTCCTCTCTCTCTCTCTCTCTCTCTCTCTCTCTCTCTCTCTCTCTCTCTCTCTCTCTCTCTCTCTCTCTCTCTCTCTCTGAGTCAGAATCTCATTCTGTTGCCCAGACTGGAGTGCGGTGGCATGCTCACGCCCACTGCAGCCTAGTCCCACTGGGCTCAGGTGATCCTTGTGCCTCAGTTTTCCAACTAGCTGGAACTACAGGTGTGAGCTACCATGCCCGACTTATGTTTTGATTTATTGTGGAGATGAGGTTTCACCAAGTTGCCCACGCTGGCCTCGAATCCCTGAGCTCAGGCAATCCTCTTGCCTTGGTCTCCCAAAGTGCTGAGATTACAGGCTTGAACCACTTCGTCCAGCACAAGGCTCTCTTATTGTTCCTCTCTCTCAAATGACCTAATTCAACCAGTGCTAACTCAGAAGAAATACCCTTCAAGGGCTAAAATGCATCACCCCTTCCAGAGAAAGTAAAATGTGAATGGAAGAAGGAAAGGCTATTTCCCCTCTATTCTAATAGCCCCATTTTCAAAGAGACCATTGTCTTAGAATAACCTGACTATTTTGTAAAGTAAATAAAGGAGTGAATAACAATCTTGTTTAAGATTCCAATTTATTAACAGAAAACATGTGTAGACTTAAGAATTTAAAATAAATATATCTTTTTAAGTGAACTGGAAGGCTTTTTATCTGCCAAGAATAGAGTTCAAGACCTCAGAAGGCCTATGTTTTCCCAGAAACCGTAGATTATATTGCTTAGCATGGGCAAAGGCATAAGGCATGTAGGGGTTTCCCATGCAATTTTAGTACTATTTAGGGGAGTTACATAATGGCCTGGAATAATGGAAGAAATCTCAAGACTGATCTTGGGCTATGGATATTGGATCTATGATTTCATTCTTTGGATGAATGTTTCCTGTTCCTGCTTTTCTTTCCAGATACGTACATTTGAGATGAGCTCTTCTCATGTTTGAATTTTATTTTAGTGATCCTCAGCTGTGCCAGTATATACAAACTCATTTTTAGAGCATTTCCCATTATATATATTTCAGTTCAATTTAACATTTTTCATAAAGTGTAATCTTTCTTTCAATGTTCTTATTTATTCCAAATTAGAGGAATAGTTCTGAAACTTATTAAGAATACAATATAAAGTTACCAGCTGCAGAATGTCTGCAAATGGACCATAGGAATGGCAGACCTGGAAGCAGCTCAGCTTATTGTGGAGAAATTGACATTGTCCTCAGCATTCATTGACTTATCAGGTTTTCATAGGACAAATAAACAGATGAGTCAGTTTCTTCTTTTTCTAAAGGACTTTACCCACTTAGGATTAGAAATTCATCGAAGACAAACCTAGTTTTATAAGTATGGGCTGACTAAATGCCATAGTGACTCATTTCAAAGGTGCTGGCTATTTTCAAAAACTGCTGAGAGACCTTGCCATTCCCTGAACTTGGGAAGCTGGTTCTAGCACATGCACATATTCAAGCTTGCCGTATGAGCAAAAGTGAGATCATACAGGCTGATCCTGGCAGAGTCTCTGAAAAATGCAGTAATTCATGCTGTCAGTTACTATCAGCAGCAATTTGCTTCTGGATTGGTTCCTGTAAGCACTCATGTGAGCATTCTGCACAAAGGACTCGAGTGCAATATTCTCTTGGATTTCAGGGACTTAGTGTGGTTTCAACATATAATCAAAAGTGCCACGTAGTTCACCCCCTCGCATTTTGTTTTAAAGAGACAGAGGCTTAAAGCTGAATTCCTTTCTTTTCTCCCAAAATAGGAAGTTGGTGGTAATTTGGAACTTATCTTTAGAACTATCTGTTGGCACTTCAGCAAAATCTACTCTTCGGTAAAGTGCAGAGTGACTTTTTTAAAAAACTTAAGTGTAATTTCACCAATTCCACAATAATAATAATAATTAAAATTTTGCTTAACCAAAAACTGTACTTCTTAGATTCAATTCACATATTTAACAAATTCTTAATTGCTATAAGGCAAATATATTGAGAAATGAAAAATTCTTTGAATTCCTAAGTAGTATAATAGCATATTCTCCCAAGTTTGGTACAATTTCCGAAAAGTTCTATGGCAAAGTTTAGATGTCGCAGCCCTCAGCAGAAGAAACACATTATTAAAGAATCTCTGAAAAATAATATAATTTCATTGAGCTCCAAATAATTTTAGAAATCAATAGCACTCTTGTTATCAATTTACTGCCCTTTCTATTTAATTAACACTATTGACAGTCCAAGGTTATTAAAAGGTCCTGATCAGAGGGGGTTCAAGAAGGAAAAGCCAATACTTGTTGTCTGAGAAACTTTTAAATTCGGTTAGTTTCACTCAGAAAAGTGAAAGTATGCTAAAATCTCAAGTGTAATTGTCAAAAAATACACATATTTTTTGGTGTTAACTTGCGACTTCTAGAATGTTCCTGGCTGAAAAATTGCTTCCATGTTGTATCAGGCTCAAAAATCCTCAAAATTTTCGCCTTTTATATGACAAAGAATGTCTTGGTTTATTATCTACCTTCTTTCCTAGAATGTAGACAGAACAAAAGCAGGAACTTTGTTTGCTGATGCCATCCCAGTGCCTAACATGGTGAATGGCACATGAGGGTATTAATAAAAATATGTTAAATCAATCAGTGAAAGTTGCCCTTTCTTCATTGTAAAGTCTTTAGCAAGGTTTACCTGTAATCAGCTCCTGCTCATTCCTATTCTGTCTTCTCTTTCATCATTCTACCTCTTGCATTGTACACTTCAGCCAAATGCAAATTGTCTGAAGTTCCTCAAACGCACCATGTTCCCTCTCCCAGGAGGTCTTTGCACATGTTCCTCTGTATAGAAAACATTTCTCTTCCTATCCCCCTATTCTCTGGACTGGGAAGCTACCCTTTGTCCTTCAGATTACAGTTTGGAAATCTTCTATTTTAGAAAACCTTACCTGGCCTCCAAAAAAGAACTGCACAGGCTCTTAGCATCCTGTGATTTCCACTATGGTAGCACTTACCCACCTGAATTATCATTGCTGCAAGGCAGTCACATTATTAGCTTCACAGTGATGTTTGTGAAGTTGTACACCAGCAGTTGGGCTTCAACTAGGAGCTCATAAAGGAATTAAGTCTGTACTCTGTACTTATGTTCACATAAGAATATTTAAGAAAAATAGGATGGGTACAGTGTCTCATCCCTGTAATGCATGAGAGAGCACATTGGGAGGTTGAGTTAAGACGATTTCCTGAGACCAGGAGTTTGAGACCATCCTGGGCAGCATGACGAGATTTTGTCTCTACAATAAATCAAAAAAATTAGCTGGATGTGGTGGCAGGGGCATATAGTCCCATCTACTTGAAAGGCTGAGGTGGAAGGATCACCTGAGCCCAGCAGGTTGAGGCTGCAGTAGCTATGATTGTGCCACTGCACTCCAGCCTGGGTGACAGATCAAGATTAAAAAAAAAAGAACATTTAAGAAAAATAACCAGGATGTACTGGAAAAGAATCACAACAGTGTAAGAAAACTAACACATCTTTAAATTCATTGGTCTGTCTAACTGACTGGAAGTATCACTCCAGTTTAACCATTAAAACAAAAGCAAGCATGGCTTCTATATTAAATGCTAACACAGATTGTTCCATGGCTAGTTCCTTCCTATCATCCAGGTCTCAGCAACAATGTTACCTTCTTAGAAAAGATATCATTGACCAACCCTGTGTAAAGTTACCCCAATCAATTTCTGTCTCATTGCCCTGTTTATCACCTAAATTACATGTCTAACTTTTTGCAATTATCCTAATCGTGTCTATGTTTACTAATTTATTTTGAGATTTCCCTACTAAATAATAGTTCCCATGGCAGCAGGAATCTTGCTTGCCTTGTTCAGTGCTTTATATTTCCAGAACCTAGATGAGTCCTTGGCATTCAGCATATGCTCAATTTTTTTTTTTTAATGAACATGAAATAAGGAACCTCAAAACTAAAGCAATTTTCATCTTAGCCAGTAGGGTACTCCCACTGGCACTGGTTGCCCAAAACCAAAAGGCTTTCTTGCCATTCACTGAAAATTCACATATACTAACAGGCTCTTCTTGTCAACTAATGAGTCCCATCCAACGACAAACTATTGTTGTGTATTATACTGACTTCATTCAATTGAATGTGCTATTTTATAATTACTTTATACTACATTTTCTGAATATTACTGTTAGGGTACCAATAATAAAAGTAAAGAAAATCTAAGTTTAAAAGCTTATTTTGCTTTTCTTCTGATTTAATACATTAAAAATATACCCAAGCTAAATAATTTTTCAAATATATTGGAAAATCTAGCCAAAATGTACTGTCTTCCTATTAACTTGATAGAAAACCATGAATACCAGTTTGCCTGGGTAATTCAAAAATGAATAGAAAAGGACTGATTGAGGAGGAAAGAATTTGAACTCATTAAAGACTAAAAATAAAATATTTAAATATACACTTCACTGAAATGTTAGAATACCACACCAACACCCTATTTTGGGGAGCAAGCACATAAATTATACATGGTCACACTATTAATTCTACGGCAACAATATTATAGAAGCACAGTTTTACTCATTTTAATTGGGCAGAAAAGAGAAGAATAATAAAATTGTATATCATGAGCCAAAAGATGTAGAAAGAAAAAGAGAGAGAGAGAGCATAAAATTATATTACCTCTTAAAATTCTTAAAACAAAGTAGACCAAAAATAGCATCCCGATATTAAACTACAAACTCCAACTAGAGGGGGAAACCAATCAGACTAAAATTATGACCCAAGTCTACATATTAAACATTTATAATCCAACTAGTAGTAGGCCTGTCACACAGATAAGTCTGGCTTGGCTTTCCAACCCCTCATAAGCAAGAGGAAGAGCGACCTGTCGGAAGTCTCTGGAGAACTGTGGAATAATCACAGCACCTAGCACAGAGCCTTAGTCACAATGAAGCAACAAATGCCTGCCTACTGATTGTTTAGTTGGTTGATCACGACATTGGAAGATAGCCTTCATAGCAGTAACTTGAGCTAGAAGTGTGGCCCAAAAAGAATCAGAACTAGAATTTCTTTAATGGGAAAAGGCCAGACACTCAGAGAGGAGGAAACTAGCAAGTTCGGCCAGCCCAGAATCTCTCAGCACACCTTTCTATAAGCACTTGGTTGGGGGTCCTTTGCCAGATTATCTGGAATGGCTAGTTTCATGAAATTTAAGGTAACAATTCTGGGTTGCTGACCTACACATGGGATGATCCATGTACCACCTAGTAGATATATTACTTAAAAATGAGTTTAACTCTCTGAGATTTAGTTCCCTGAACGAATATAATGATGAAAACAATATGTCAAAAACCTAACAGAATTCTTGGAGTACAACTTTTATATAAAAGCCTCCATACAATGTAATTATTACTACATGTACCAAATAGTTACCAACGTCCTCTAGATACTGTTATAATATCTATTTGTTTTCGATACAATTTTTAGAATTTCTGGGATTAGTATTTAAGGGTGTTCTAATTGGACCACTGTATTATCTATTTTACTCCAAAAGTTAAACTTTCAAGTTCTAATTAATTCCCTTGGCCAGGCGTGGTGACTCACACCTGAAAGACCAGCATTTTGAGAGTCAAGAAATGGGAGGATCACTTCAGGTCAGGAGATTGAGACCAGCCTGGGCAACACAGTGAGATCCCATATCTACAAAAAATAAAAATTTTAAAAGTGGGCAGGAATCAGCCGGGCATGGTAGCACATGCCTGTAATTCCGGCTACTCAGAAGGCTGAGGCGGAAGGATTGCCGGAGCCCAGCAGGTCGAGGCTGCAGTGGCTGGGAGTGGCCACTGCACTCCAGTCTGGGTGACCGAGTGAGACTCCAACTCAAAAAAAAAAAAAAGTGGGCAGGGAATGGTGGTAAGTGCTTGTAGTCTTAGCTACTGGGGAAGCTGAGGCGAGGGGATCTTTTGAGTCCAGGAGTTCAAGGCTGCAGTGAGATACAATCACATTCCAGCCTAGGCTGGAGTGAGATCCTGACTCCAAAGAAATAAATAAATTCCTCGTATTATTATTCTGGTGATAATTCTTCTTGTTCTTTTGGCAAATTGTTCACATTATATGTGATAGTACAGAAAACCTTTGACATTCATGAGGACAGTACCCTAGACTTCTGTGAAATCTCATAACTGCAAACAATATGATAGTATCGAATTCCTATCCCCTTACAAGCAGCACTTACACTTCTCTCTTTCTAGTTCTGTTGCAGGAGATCACTGTCACTTTTTGTGGTCCCCGAATCTTTTGAATGCCTTTCTGTTGTTGGGGAGTCTCAACATTTGTAGACATACCTATACAAAGCAGAAGTCAGAAACTCACCTTCTGGGGGTTTCTCTTGCCCATGCCTGCTGGGCATGTCTCTCTATCTTTCTTCTTTTCCTTCTCTAATAAATTTTGTTTGAAAACAAAAATTTTAAAATGAAATTAAAAAAACTCACCTTGCCAGCCAGTTGATCTCCATGCCATCAATAGGATGTTAGATCTACCAATCAGAGATATTCATGTGCAACTTGAATTCATAAGAGAACACTGTGGATTCATAAGCAGAAGCCACCTAAAGTTCATCTTCTCATGATCATAGTGACATATATGCCCAGAATTTGGGGGCAGCTGTGGTAGAAATTATGGCATCTGTTGATCGGAGTCAGCAGTGGAAGTTATGGAGTCTGTGTCCAGAAATGGCAGCAGTGAGGCTTCCGCTGGAGCAATCAGTAGTGCCCCTTAGGCATTGTTCCTGGATGGACAGCCTCTAGGTCTGATGCCCTGTTTTTCCCAGAGAACCTGTGAACTACACAATATACTACAATAAATTCCTTTTTTGCCTGAATCAACCAGACAGGGATCTGTTGCTTGCAACTCAGAACCCTAATATATCTAAGAATTATTATTCTCTCTGTGTCTTTTAATTTATTCTGAAATATGTAAGACATGCACAAAGGCCATTTCTTTCTTAGTCCTGGAACTTTTCCATGTACATCCAACACTAGAAGTAGCAGCTGGCCTTCCTTAAGTGGCAACTTATTCACACTTTAGACAAACTGCATATTACCATGACTGCGTATTACCACATGCCATGTGCATTTGGAATCACTACTGAATAAATTTAGAGTGTTCTACTCGACAATCCCAATGGTTTAGACTGCTTGCATAATACCTACAATTATGTCTATTAATTTCTTGGAACTCTGCATTCGGGAATGAGGAGGACAAGAAGTGTGAGTCTTACATGACCTAACTTCCTGTGGACACTATTCAGATCAACACCATGATTGCCTAAACTCCTGTACAACTGAGTATCTAGATTTAAATATTTAATAGACATTTTTCTCTAATTTTGAAAATAAGAATAATTATAAATTCAATAATTACAAACAATTATAACTGGGAAGCTTTCCTTTATAGGAAACAATACCTATATGGAGCACTTCAACAAATCATTTGCTTTGGTGCCCTCTGGACCATCTGTCAGAACAGAGAGCCATCCTAGGACACAGAACCCAAAACGTGACCTGAAGGACACCCACTACTGTAGGAATGGGCAGATGCGCTGGTGTGTTGCAGCAGGCTCATTCTGCCCAAGACAGCTGATACTTTTGTTAAATTTTCAGGAATTTTGCAACTTTTGTTAAATACTACCATTATTAAACATTGAATTACATAAACTTACAACATTTATTATATTAAAAAAGTAATAAATTCTCAAAATATGTTAAAATAAAGGTAATACCTACTTAGAGCTCATCATTTCCTAATTACTTTACTGCATTTACTGTTATCAGTACTCTTAAGTTTATTCACATCTATTGCGTCTGAAGGGGAAAAATACTATGGAATGTTGTACTGTTGTCCTCCACCACTTCTTTACTGAATACTCAGTGAAACTGTGGTGGAAGTATTTATACCATAAATCTTCCCAAAAGCTACCAATCATGGCATGAGTTATTGTTTTGTTCGTTGTCTAGATTTAAGAGAGTGGTGAAATGCTAATAATAAATAATGAAAATGAGAAAATGTTAATAATGCAGATTAATCTTGAAACTGTGTCTTAGCCAGGTGTGGCGGCTCATGCCTGAAATCCAAGCACTTTGAGAGGCTGAGGTGGAAGGAATGCCTGTGTCCAGGAGTTCAAGACCAGTCTGGGCAACATAGCAAGACCTTATCTCTAGAAAAAAATCAAAACATTAGGTGGATGTGGTGGCATGCGCCTGAAGTTCCAGCTACTCCGGAGGCTGAGGCAGAAGGATTGCCTACTCCAGGAGCTTGATGCTGCGGTGAACTGTGCTCGTACTACTGCACTCTAGCGTGGGCAACAGAGTGAGACATTGACTCAAGAAGGAAGGAAGGAAGGAAAGAAGGAAGGAAGGAAGGAAAGAAGGAAGGAAGGAAGGAAGGAAGGAAGGAAGGAAGGAAGGAGGGAGAGAGGGAGGAAGAGAGAGTGTGTGTCCTATTTGTAGCTGTTACATTATGAATCACTTTTTTTTTTTTAACTTCAGACAATATTCTTCCAGTTTTCAAAAATTATTTCCTGGTTCAGCAGAAAAGTCATTCACCTCATTGATAAATGAATCAAGTTCTGAAAGGTGGCTCTATTGATTCACTTTCATTTTATTTTTTAACATAAATAAAAGTACAGCTGAAGTTCTTATCAGAGCTATGCTCTTTCATCAACTACAATCAAGGTTGGCTAGGATTATAAGGGTTTACCGAAAATCTACAAAGGCAGTCTATGAGAATCAATTGGTTACAAGGCATTTATAATAAAGAATATATTTTATTATTTGTAAATGGTATGATATACATTCTTTATGTCAGAAAAGTTTATCATAAATGTACATATTTGTTCTCTGTCATTTTTTTTCTTTACCAGCATACTAGCGGGTTTTTAGCAGAAAAAAAGGAAGAAATTATATCCCCCTAATCAGAACTTAAAAGAAAACTGAAGGAGAGTGGAAGGAAGGGAGATAAGGAAAGAGGGAGGGCAGACTTGAGACAAAAGCGAAAACAATAAATACAACTGAGTCTTACATTGTGTAACTCTTTAAAGTTCTTCATACATTTCCGCGTAGACGTTTTTGGTCTAAACTCCATTCTTAGTCTATCCCCTACCCCTTCCCACACGCAGATCTGCCCCATAGAAGAGGCACCCAATCCTCTGTGGTTCAAGCTCCGGCTCTGTCACCTTCCCCTTTCCATTTGTCCTCTCTTTTCACCAACCCAAAGACCCTGTCTCTCTAGCTGGTGGGAAAAATGATTGAGGAATGTGCTGAGTTGTCAGGTTCCACTGCTGCATTCTCCCCTCCTGTCCCCGCTTCGCCCAAACCCTCTCAGAGCCCCCCCCTTCCTCCTGAGCCACTCCTGATCTCAAAATATTTATAAATATAACCATCAAATGACAGCCTCTTCAGTATAAAACAATGTGCACACCCATCTCTTCCCAGAATTCCCATTCTTCATGTTTCACACCACCACGAAGGCTGTCTGCCAGTTACTGCTTCTCCCTTTCCTCATCCTTCCCATGGCAGGTTCTGGGACATTCCAGAATCTGCTTGCCAGTGCAATTCGTAGTAATTTCGCCTAACTCCCAGACTCAGTCTAAAAAGAGAGAGAAGATAAGGAAAATATTAGGTCTACACTGGTGGCATTTATTCACATTCTTGGCCATTCAAGACATAACAATAACCTGCTAAAGTTCCCTTTTTTTTTTCCACTTTGCTGTCTCCACACGCTCTCCTTCTGCATTCTGATTGCTCAGGCGCTCATGAACACAACTTTCAGTCTATCGTAGGGCAAAGACTATGTCTATCTTGTTCTCTTCTGTATCTCCACGTCCAACACAGAGTATGTACTCAATAAATATTTGCAAACTGATTGCTGGCCATCAGTTAACTGTCTTCCTGATCTCACTTTATAATTCCTCCTCCAGCAAATCTTGCTCCTCGTAGATTCTATTGTTTCAGATTCTGCCAGATGACAAGCTAGCCAGATCAACTATTCAAACTGGAGGCAAAATGACACTGCACTCAGAATACAGCTTCATTTTAACCCAAAGGAAAGAGATCTGTCCCTTTTATGGCATCAACACTTTTTTCTTTCTATTATAAGTAAATTTGTCTCATCTCTTGCACAAGAGACTCTGTGCAGTCTCTGTGATCCAAGAGACTGGCATATTTCTTTTTCTACCTTCCATATACCTTTTACATAAACGTACTCAATATATTTTATTAACTGAGTAAATTTTTCCTATAAACACATGTGGGTATATGTGTTTGTATGTGTGCGCGTGTGTGTGTGTGTTTAATTTTCTCCTCAAAATATATGCATGTGAAAGAGAGAAAGAAATACAGCCAGGCTCGGTGGCTCAGCCTGTAATCCCATGCCTTTGGGAGGCTGAGGTGAGTGGATTGCCTGAGCCCAGAGGTTCGAGACCCACCTGGGCAACTCGATGAGACCTCATCTCTACAATAAATCAAAAAAAAAAAAAATTAGCCGGGTGTGGTAGCGCGCACCTGTAGTTCCAGCTACTTGGAAGGCTGAGGTGGAAGGATCACTGGAACCCAGCAGGTCGAGGCTGCGGTGGCTGGGAACAGCCACTGCACTCCAGTCTGGGTGACAGAGTGAGACTCCAACTCAAAAAAAAAAAAGAAAGAAAGAAATACATATCTGTTAGCCAATGCTGATTAAGTGCTTACTCTTGGAGTCAGCACTCATCTAAGTGTTTTATATGTTCTAATTTATGTAATTTTTACAACAATCCTATGAGTTAAGATAATATCATCACAACCATTTTACAGATGAGGCAACAGAGATATTAAGTAATTTGCCCAAGGTTAAATAACTTATAAGCAGTAGAGGTGGAATTCAAACACACAGAGTTGGCAGTGACTCTACATAGTGAGTAGGCTGTTCATGTTCTGTCAGATCTTCATAAAAATCTTTTAAGGGTAGGCAGAAGCCATTCTTCCAAAGAAAAAATATATAGGAGCTAGGAAAATTAAGTAATGTGCCCAAGATTTCACAGAAGGTGAAGAACAATTCTAGTAACAAATGATGAATGACCACAAATTCAATGCTAAAGACATTCCCAAGTCTTAGATTTCAAACCCAATGACTGGACAATGGAAGTGAACTGATAAAAAGAATGTTTTTTACATTTCCAAGGGAATCATTCAGCAAGTAATCTAGCAATATCTATTAAAATTAAAGATTTACAATGATTCCACTTTATAAATATGGACTGCAGAATTTAAAGTACCAGAACATAAGCACATAGAAGCAAGGATATTTATTATAATATTGATTATAGTAGAAGGAAATTGGAAACAGCCTAAACATCCATCAATAATAGTTATTAAATACAGAATAGAGATCAACAAAATCAAAAGTTTATTTTAAAATGTCAAAAAAATTGACATAACTTTAGTGAGACTGACAAAGAGAAAATGCAAATTATTAAAATCAGGAAAGAAAGAGGAGATATTACTACTAATCCTTTAGAAATAAAACAAATTATAAGAGAAGACGATGAATAATTTTATGCCAACAAAGGCAATAATCTAGGTGAAATGGACAAATTCCAAGAAAGATAAAAACTACCAAAATTGACTCAAGAAGGAGTAGAAAATCTGAATAAACCTATAAAAAGAAAAGATATTTGATTAGGAATTTAAAAGCTACCCACAAAGAAAAGCCCGGGCCCAGATGTCTTCACTGATGAATTTTACTAAAGATTGAAAGAAGAATTAAAACCAAAACTTTACAAACTCTTCCAAAAAATAGAAGAAGAAGGAAAGCAGCCTAACTCATTATAAGAGGTCAGTATTATATTGATAACAAAACCATACCAAAACATAAAACATGAAAACTATATATCAATATCCCTTATGAATATAGACATGGAAATCCTCACCAAATACTACCAAACCAAATCAGAGTAACGTATTTAAAAGGATTATACACCACATTCAACTATCCCAGAAATATAAAACATATGACAATCAAAAAACATACCATGTTAGTAGAAAAATTATAAAAGCCATTTAAGTATCTCAATAAATGCAGGAAAAAAGCATTTTATAAAAATTCAACATCTTTCATTGTAAGAAAAACAATAAAGTAGGAACAGGAGACTTTCCCAATATGATATAAGGCACCTATGAAAAATCTACAGCTAACATCATGATTAATGATACAAGGCTAAATCCTTTACTCCTAAGAGCAGAGCATGACACAGATGTTGGTTCCTACCACTTCTAGGCAGGACATTTAGACCAAAAAAAGAAAGAAAGAAAGAAAAAAGTATCTATACTGGAAAAGAAGAAGTACAACTATCTCCTCTAACTGCAAATAACATAATCTTGTACATAGAAAATCCAAAGATATCCACCAGAAAATATTGGAACTATAAATAATTTCAGTGAGATTGCAGGATACAAGAGCAATATACAAAAATCAATAGTATTTTTACATACTAGCAGTGGACAATTGGAAACAATTATATTCACAATAATATCCAAAAGAATAAAATACCTAGAAATAAATTTAACAAAAGAAGAGCAAGACTCATACAATGAACACTATAAAACATTGTTGAAAGAAATTAGACATAAGTAAATGAAAAGACATCCCACGCTTATAGATTTTTTTAAAAATTAACATTGTTAGGACAGCAATATACCACACGTTTATCTACAGATTTAATGCAATTCCTGTCAAAACCTCAGCAGTCTCTTTGCTGATATTGGTAAGTTAATCTTAAAATCCATCAAAAATGCAAAAACAGCCAAAACAATATTGAAGAAGAACAAAGTAGGAAGACTCACACTTTCCAATTTCAAAATTTACTATAAAGTTACACTAATAAAAATAGTGTGGCACTGGCAAAAGGACAGGCTATATAGGTCAACAAAACAGAATTGAGAATACAGAAGTAAACCATTACATTTATGGCCAATCATTTTTCAACAGGAGCGCCAAGATAATTCAATAAGAAAATAATAATCTTTTCAACCAATGACTGTGGAACAATATACAAAGAACTTTTAAAACTCAATGATATCCACATGCAAAAGAATGACGTTGGACCCCCTACCTCACATTATATACAAAATTTAACTCAAAATAGACCTACATATAAGAGCTTAATCTATAAAACTCTTCAAAGACAACAAGGGAGGAAATCTTCATGACCTTAGTTTAGGCAATAGTTTCTTAGATATGACATCAAAAGCACAAGTGACAAAAGAAAAAAAAATTGGTCTTCATAAATTTGAGCTTCAAAGGACACCATCAAGAAAGCAAACACACACACACACACACACACACACACACACACACGTAAAACAATTACTTCCAAATCATATGTCTGATAAGAGACTTCTATCCAGAATATATAGAGGACCTTTAAAACTCAATAATAAAAAGACAACACAAGAAAGAGATGGGCAAAGAATTTTAATAGTTCTCCAAGTAAAATATGAAAGTGGCCAATAAACACATAAGATACACTTGGGGAAATGCAAATCAAAGCCACAATAGGATAGGACAGAAAATAGCAAGTGTTAGTGAAGATGTGGAAAAATTAGAACCCTCATATTTTGCTGGTAGGATTTTAAATGGTACAACCACTTAGAAAAGCAGTTTGGCAGTTTCTCAAAATGTTAGAGTTACCATGTGACCCAGTAATTTCATTCTTAGGTATATACCCAAGAGAATGGAACACATAGTCTAAACAAAAGCTTGTACACAAATGTTCATAGCAGTGTTATTCATAATAGCCAAAGAATGAACATCCATTTGGAAATAAATGGATAAACAAAATGTTTTCTAGTCATACAAGGGAATATTATTCAGTCACAAAAGAAACAAACTCATACTTGCTACAACATGGATGAACCTTGAAAGAATTATAAGTAAATGAAGCCAGTCACAAGGCTACATGTGGTATGACGCCACTTATATTAAATGTTCAGGACATGCAAATTCATGCAAGCAGAAAGTAATTTAGTGGTTACAAGGGGCTGAAGAGGGAGGAATGAAGAATAACTGCTAATAGTTTATTTTTGGGGTTGTGAGATATTCTTTGGCTTGTTTGTTTGTTTGTTTGTTTGTTTTTGAGTTGGAGTCTCACTCTGTCGCCCAGACTGGAGTGCAGTGGCCGCTCCCGGCCACCGCAGCCTCGACCTGCTGGGCTCCGGTGACCCTTCCTCCTCAGCCTTCCGAGTAGCCGGAATTACAGGCATGCGCTACCACGCCTGGCTGATTTTTTGATTTATTGTAGAGATGAGGTCTTGCTGCCCAGGCGGGTCTCGAACCCGCGGGCTCAGGCAATCCACTCACCTCAGCCTCCCAAAGGCGCAGGATTACAGACTGAGCCACCGAGCCCGGCTGTGAGATATTCTAAAAGTATATGGTAGTGATGGTTTCACAACTCTGTGAATGTACTAAAGGCCATTTACACTTTAAAAGTCTGAATTGTATGGTATGTATTGTATAGCTCAATAAAAGCTGTTACTTATAAACAGCTTCTCCATGTAAAAAACAAAAAATAAAAAAGTGAAACAGTGGACTAAAAACAATAAAGGTATCTTTATCCTCTGGACTAAAGAAAGAATATATTGTGGCCCAAAAATAAAGTCTATAGAGTAATGTGCATTTTATCCCATTTTTGTAAAGTATAAAACAAAAAGCTGATATCTATATCTATATCTGCCTGTATGTGTTTGCATGAGTATGAGAAAAGGTTAGTCAAACAGCAGAACTGAACACTGGTTTCCTCCAGGTAGGGTAAGGGGGTGGTTATTCACTTTTACTTTGTATATTTTCATTGTTCTGCTTTATGCAACTTTGTATTGTTTGGTTTATTAAAATAATTGCTCTTGTAATTTAAAAATTCTAATGTGGACAAATTAATAGGGAGAAAGTAGCATTTTTTTAAGGAGGGCTACTGATTGTCTGCACAGGTAAGGTTAGTCCAGCCCACACTGGCACCCCCAATCAGAAGGAGGGAGGGAGGTGCCCAGGAGAGGGTGCTGACTCATAGTCTACCAAACACTCACACTGTGGGCATTTCGTTAGCATAAAAAAGGACCGTATATTTCCCACTGGACTTTTTTGATTTTAAATGTTTCTTTAGAAACCTAAAGGAAAACTTCCATCAGATTCCAGCTGGCTCTTAGACTTTTGCCTGTTTTCCAGTTAGAGCACACCTGGCAAGCAAAACAGCTGGCTCAAGCAACTAAGGGTCACAAAATGCAAAATCATTAGTGCTGCTAATCCATGTAAGTGTTCATCATAGAATCAGGGCAATTAACCTAACTTTTAGCATACAAACCATGGCACGAAATTAAAACTGGCATTTATTCTATATGATTCTTATTAAAGGAAGGATTATCTACTCATAGTAATGTTGGCAATTATTTTCATAAAATACACATTTATCCATTTTTCATGGGAAATCTCCTCTTGGGTTGAGCCACACCATCCACATCTGCTTACATACTAGATGCCAATGCTTACTGCCCATTAGCTTCTCCATATGAAAAATATAAAGTATCTTTTACAAAAAAAGTCAAATGTGTCGTCACCAATGTTTTCATACAATATCCTCATGGGAAAGGAGACCTCTACAGCAGAACTGATACTTGACTGAAATGGAAATACATATAAGATTCTTGATTTTTTATTTCCTGTATTATTACTATCTCCCCCCACCCCGACTTCAATCATATTATTATAGATCCTTAAACATAATATCTCGTGAGTAAAGAATTCTGGTCCTGAACGCAGATGAAATGAGGTTGATGGTGGCATTGAGATGCAGTTATTAAAAACTGGTCCAACAAGGATCCTCCTAGCATTTCTAGATTGGTTAAAGAAGCAATCAAAGGCTGTTGCTGACAGACACAGATTGTATGATAAAAAAGAATAAAAGGCATTGAAATAAAATTTGTTGTAAGTCTTCCTGGATTAGTCTATGCTTACAAATTACAAATCCATGACTGACTCTTTTCATGCCTTCCCCACTCTTTGCTTAGTCATAAGTCTTTCCAGGATACGGATTGGATATGGATGGCTGCCTAGGAGTGGTGGGATCTTATTACATTGTACTTTGCCCTGTTAGGCCAGTTTTTGTGTTAAGGTTTTGTTTTGTGTTTGTTTTTATTTTATTGTTGTTTTTTCTTAAGTGCTATTACATTTCAAGATGGTTTGTTTCTTTGATGCAATAGTGCCTCAGGAAAACCACCAGAATAAAGATTATATGTGGAACCAATGAGAGACTTCCTTGATGAAAATCTCTTCTTCAGATGAATGTTTGTTATTACTGCCATGTCCTAAATCCACCTGTTTGAATAAAGAAAACATTTCACATAATCAGCTTATGGTCTGTTTACAGGATGTGACATTTGTATTTGTATTTTTTTATACATCTCGTTCTCTGAACACCATAGCTTGCACACAAAGTTTGGGGAAATAAAACATAACATAATGCAACCAGGGAAAGTAAAAAGGCCAACTGCTAGCTAATTGGGCTAAAAATGATTGAGCTCAGTTCTCAGCTGAGGTTCTCTTTCTGAACCATGCTATTGCTAACAGTTCCATGATTCTAATGAGTCATCAACCCCTAACTGTGGTGATGTCCCAGGTGTGCCCTTCCCCTGTGGCCTCAGCACCCTGACATGCTATAAAAAAGAGCTATATTACAGAAAGATGGTGAGGACACCACACCCTCAAGGCCAGTTAGTACGCTTTCAAATTTGAGGAATCTTCTAAAAGGGGTTTATCCAAATCCACGACATCTGTGGTGAAATTAGGACAAACTTCTCCAACTCAGAGAGTCAGGAGATTAGCCATATCAAATCCTGTCATCCAAATTATAAAGCTGGAGGGATTTTAAAAGCCATCTAGTCCAACCCCTTCCTGTATAGATGAGACAACTGGGACCTGTAGAAGTTGAGTGACTTGATGATGAGCACACAGACACAAGACTCATAGTCTTTCTTGTCCAAAAAATCAGTTAGACAAAAGGCTCTGTTGTAAACAGAGAATAACTTTTAAAAAATT
Organism: Cephalopachus bancanus; assembly: GCA_027257055.1. NCBI lineage: Eukaryota > Metazoa > Chordata > Mammalia > Primates > Tarsiidae > Cephalopachus > Cephalopachus bancanus. The sequence continues at coordinate 3,984,069 of JAPVLO010000024.1, read as the reverse complement.
CTTGACCTTAGCAATTTTATGTCTATTAAGAGAGAAGAAAAAAAGCATTAAACCATGAAAATGTAAATCACAATTAACTATTTAAAAAACAATTTAAAAATTTAAAAAACAATTCAAGATACAATAGATTTGTCACAAGAAATTTTCAAATGTACCATATAAACAGTTTTATAACATACATATTATCTTAATAGGAAATGCATAAAACATAAGACTTAAATAGTTGAATAATTTTTATGGATAGAGGAGTTGACACAAAAATGTTAGAGACCTTTGCCATAGGTAGTTCCAAGGCACCCTAAAAACTTGGCGTGAAGGTACTTTGACCCCCAGGGGGCACTTTGAAAAGATGATCCCTAAGAAACTCCAATCAATTCATCAAGTAGCATAACCAGATGGAGAATAATAAAATTTATCTAGTGCATCATAATGTTTAATTTTTTGACTTTGAAAAAGAGATGCAAACAAGATCAGACAGTGATTTGAACAATTTTATTTCTTCAATGCCAACATGCTTAATTATTTCTCCCTAATTGGAGCTCAAATTCAGGGAGCTATTTTAAGATTATTCATCTTCCAAATTACTTATAACTTTTTTTCTCAGAAATTTGTACCATTTTCTAAACATCCACGTTACTCCTCTAAAATAGGAGGAAGAAATGAGATAGGATCATCCATCTTGTGCTAAAGAAATGTATGTGATTATAGGCAAGGATGTCATAGGCTGGAGAGGAATCAAGTGAAAATCATAGAAGAGAAGTTTCTTGCTGGGATCCTTTAAAGACTGAAGTAGGAACTCCCCCCAGGCAGTTCTTAATATTTGTATTGTGTCAGGCGCAGGAGTTCACATCTGTAATCCCAATGCTTTGGGAGGCTGAGGCAGGAGGATCACTTGAGGCCAGGAGTTGAAGACCAGTGTGGGCAACACAGCAAGAGCCAATCTCCCCCCCGACCAAAAAAAAAAAACAAAACAAAAATTAGCTGCACGCACCTGTAGTCCCAGCTACTATGAAGGCTGAGACAAGAGGATTGCTTGAGCCCAAAAGTTTGAGGCTGCAGTTAGCTATGATCATACCACTGCACCCCAGCCTGGGTGACAAAGCAAGATTTTCTCTTAAAAAGGGCGGGGGGCTCTTAGCCTCCACAGGTAAGTACAAATAGCAACAAACCAATATTAGGTCATAGTGCTGCCGTAATTAAATGAAGACTTTTCTTGGGGGTTCAGCAAGCAACTCCACAAGTTAGAAAGTAAGCCCTGAAAGTGTGTGAGCAATATGCCCATAATTACGGTAAAGGCTAGGGTTTAATTCTGGAAGGCTCCCATGACCAATGTGATACAAAATACAGTTGGTGATGATTTACTTACCCTGCATGTTAAACTATTGAGACATACCTACAGTTGGTGACAAGCTGCTGCCTTCAGCTGTTTCTGGCCTCTGTGCCATCCTTCAGTGAGGTCCTCCCCTTGGATCCTCCCTACCTAAAGGGTCAAGTCTGGCACACGAGACCCAACCACAGGTCTAAAGCATAGACTGGCAGATCTTGGAATATTGCCTCCAGGTAGAAGGAAGCTGCAGAAGCCACATAGAAACCACAGAGGAGCTAGGGCCGAACAGTAAAAAGTCGTAAGAGTGTCTCCCATAGCCGGGAGGAAGGATAGAAAAGGTGAGGAGAAAGGGGTCTTAGGATGAGACTGTGTGGAAAGTAGAGCTGCCGAGGTAGGTTTGGGGCATCTCAGAGGAAAGTGAGAATTTGGGAGAGGGGAGTGGGGCCACACAACAGTGGGAAGAGACTTTGTGTGAGAAAAAAACCACCTAGATTTCCATATATATACACCCCTCCCAGTCCTGAAGAATTCAAGTTCAAGAGTTTCTATGAAAATGGATGTGTAAAAAGGCCTGACAAATGGATGAAAGGGAAAATCTGTTTTATTTTTTTAAATGTATACTCTCAAGTTGCCCATCATATTCTCTGTATTTCTCTTTGGACTGAATAGGCTAAGAAGGTGTCGGCACAGGCAAACATCCTTCTTGTTTAGGAATGGACAGTCATGCCATGTGCAGTGAGTGGAGTCACCCAGGGCTCTGGGACACAGGCGTGTTCCTGGGACTGCCATTCTCACTCCTACTGGTCCTTGACATTCTCTCTTTTTACGAAGAACCCTCACAGAGTCTCTTCTGTCACTAGAAGGATACAGGGGGTAGAAGCATGTCCTAAGACTTTTTTAATTTACATATAATGCTGATTCTGGCCCACAATTCCTTATCCACAACACCAATATCTAAAAAGAAAAAAATTTTTTTCTTAACTCATTTGGCAGCAAAATCTGATCCATGGGGAGAGGAGACCAGTCTCTCATGCAGGAGAATTTGGAATAGTTTACATGGATACACACAGCTCCCCCCTGCTCAAGTGTAAGTCTCACAAGCACAGTGACTTCCTTTCAAAGAGTACAGTATTTTTTGAAAAGGGAGAAAAGATGGTGCGTTTATAGTGGGGAAACCTAACAAATGCTACCCCCACCAGCTGGTCAAGGTCATCATCAATAGTAATGAATCGACCGGGTTCAGTGGCTCAGCCTATAATCCCAGCACTTTGGGAGGCCGAGGTGAGTGGATTGCCTGAGCCCGCCGGTTCGAGACCATCCTGGGCAACTTAGTGAGACCTCATCGCTACAATAAATCAAAAATTAGCCAGGCGTGGTAGCACACGCCTGTAGTTCCAGCTACTTGGAAGGAAGGCGGAAGTATCGCCAGAGCCCAGCAGGTTGAGGCTGCGGTGGCCGGGAGCGGCCACAGTCTGGGCGACAGAGTGAGACTCCAACTCAAAAAAAAAAAAAAAATAGTAATAAATCATGCTGATAGTGTATTATCTTACTATATGATGAGAACAGCACTTGACCTCTATGATCTTCCACCGAAAAACCCTATAACCTCAGTCTAATCATGAGAAAAAACAGCAGACAAGTTCCACTTGAGGGGTATTCTATCTGAGTGGCACTCCTCCAATGGTCAAGGTCACTGAAAACAAGAAAAGCTTGAGAAACCATCACAACCAATAGGAGTCTATGGAGATATAACAGCTAGATGTAATTATGTGTCCTGGATGGAATCCTGGAACAGAAAAAAAAATTAAGTAAAAACTAAGGAAACTCGAATATAGTATAGACTTTAGGTAATGTGCCAGTAATTACTCATGAATTGTGATAAATGGATCATACCAATGTTAGATATTAAAATAGAGAAAACTGCATACAATATATATGGAAACTCTATCTTTGCAACTTTTCCATAAATCTAAAAATTTCAGTTATTTTTTTTTAAACTCACCTGAATGACACAAGGCTACTTACGGTCTTTACTTATTACACATATTCATTCAATAGGTTTTGCTGTGGAAATATTAATGTACTTGATAACTTCCTTGCCTCAAATATTTGAGGTAGAATACAATATATGGCTCATGAATATAGTTAGAAATATTTGGATTTCTAGAATCCAAAAACTTCTGAATTCTGAAAACATCTGGTTCCAAAAATTTGAGATCAGGGATTATATGCTTGAAAGACTATTAGTGTTATTAATATAATTAGTAGTGTATTTCACTTATATGGTGGCTCTAACAGACATTTTCAGCTTATCCTGAAACTCTAGCTGAGATTGATAGCAGGGATAAGTATTTGTTGTTTACTATGATTGGTACAATTATGTTTACAGAACAATCTAATTGGGTCCTTAAAATCTGCAAGATAGAAATTCTTATACACATTTTCTAAAAGAGGAAAATGAGATTCAAAAAGGGCAAGTCATTTGCAAACAGTGTGACCAGAGTCAGATATGAGGAACCCACCCTTGACATTTTGGGGATTCAGTACAAGGGTACAAATGGATGTTCTCCCAGCCTGCTGCTCCACCCTGCTTTTCCTCCCACCTCTGTCAGGCCCACCCTGCCCCATAAGAGTGGACAGCCCAGCCAGCCTGTCCCCATCCCAGGCAGTCCCTGGAAGTGTACTTTCAGCTGCCTGAGCAGGGAATTCCAGAGTCCTGAGAGCATGGGGCAGAGGTTTCCAGCATACATGTGTTCGTGGCCCCTCAGATGTCTCTTTCTGTGAGGAGACTGAACACTTCAGAGGGTGAGAGGGGACTCTCCAAGCAGGACTCTAGTGCAAGCTCCCAGACCCCAGGTCTAAGGATCACGGGGCTGGTGTTCAAATGCAAGTCTGCCCGACCCAAATGCTCATGCTTTTTCTAATGTGTTTTCCAAGGAAAAAAAATACACCTAAAGACCACAGTATCAACTTGAAGACTGATTTTGAAATCTTTGATAATTTTTTTAATTTATATTTTTTAAATTAAGGAGTATCAAAGAGTGTATCTTAGAGTCTGATAGTCATATATGAGACAGACAAAGTCAACTAGTTACAAAGCAATCTAATTCAATTTTTTAAATTTGCTTTTAATTAAATTTTCAAATTTGAAATCCTTAGATTTCTAAATTCCTCAACTCGATATTTGAATACACTTAATGAGAACATTCTGTGTGTCAGGCAGCCTATTTGGAGACTGGTTCCTCTCTAAGGGGCACAGGTTCTAACAGGGCAAATTGCTGCTGTCTAGCAGTGGGGAGGGAGGAAAGACAGAACACAAGTTCTTCCCTCTGAAATCCAGAAGCCCATCTCTATTTACAAAGTTATGTTTAAAATTAAATAGTTGATGTTTCACACTGTATTTCGCAGTGTCTTTGTTGGGCACATGTTATTGGGAAGGTAAACAGACATAATTAAAAGCTGGAGGGCTGCATATGGTGGCTCTTGCCAGTAAACCCGACACTTTGGGAAGCCAATGTGAGATGATCGCGTGAACCCAGGAGTCCGAGACCAGTTTGGGCAACACAGTGAGACTTCATCTCTACAAAAAAATTTTTTTTTAATTATCCAGGTGTATTATCCACATGTCTTTAGTCCCACCCACTTAGGAGGCTTAGGTAGAAGGATCACCAGTAAGTTGAGACTGCAGTGAGCCATGATCGTGCCACTGCACTCCAGGCTGGGCAACAAAATGAGACTCTGACACACACACACACAAAAAGCTGGAGACATGGAATTCTCTGGTCATGTCTTTTCCTGGCATGCACAGGACAATTCCCTTCTCTCTTCACCCCCCTGGGTTAGTTCTGAATATGTGACCCCCGGATGTGTCGCGGACACAGGTTCCATCTCCCAACCAGAGTTCCTTGAAAGCAAAGCCTGTCGGTCAGTTCCTCCCTCCTGGGAGCCCCCACAAGCTGGGTGCATTGCTCTCTGCCCAGAGACACTCCATTCCTGGTGGGGATAGTGCCAGCTGGAAACCCAGCAAGGCCTGGGCAAGTGCCACTTGCACAGGCGCTCGCTGAGGTCACCGTCTGCCCAGGATACGAGCTTTAAATGGATGAGTTTACATTCCTGCAGAGACTCTCCCCATGCCTTCTGCAGGCTACCAGTTCACCTTTCTGCTCCTTTTATTTCCTGAGTGAGCAAATGTATGCCAGCAAAGGTGAGTCACACTTCCAGAGTCTCATCACCAGGGGTTGTATCTGCTCCTGCTGGCAGGGTTGTTGACATCTTTCCTCCATGACTTTGGATGGAATACATCCAACAGTTAGTCTTTTCTAAGCCCGACACACAGCAGAGCCCCGGAAGAGTGAAGGAGTTTCCCTCCCTCAGGCCTTCTCTGTATTTCTTTGGTCAGCTGCCCCTACACAGGAAAAGGTAACCAGTTCACTAGGAGAGGCTGCTAGGCATGGGGATACTCAGACAATAATGATATTGGATGGAGGTCGTCAGGGACCTGGGACAGGGAGCAGGAGCTTCTTGGCTCTTTATAGCCTTTAGGTCTTATCAAAGGGTTTTTTTCCAAGGTTGATCAATGAAACCTCAAGCTTCAGTGAAGGAGCCATTTATTTTGTCTGTAAGGCAGGCTTTAATTCAGTGCCCCACACAGAGAATGAAAAAATCCTTGGATGAAGCCACCCCAATGTTTATTGGATGATGTTCACATGTCCATAAAACATATACATACTGTCCCCTCTGCCTGGACCCCAGAGGCACCCCCCTGCCTCAGAGGTCTTACTCTGTCACCCAGCCTGGAGTGCTGTTACATGCTCGTGGCTACTACAGCCTCCCAGACCTCACCTGGTAGGCTCAGGCGATCCTTCTGCCTCAGCCTTCCAAGTGGCTGGAACTACAGACCAGGTGTACACCATCACGACTGGTTAATTTTTTTACTTATTGTAAAGATGAGGTCTTAACGAGTTGCCCAGGCTTGAACACCTGGGCTCAGGCAATCCTCTTGCCTCTGCCTCCCAAAGTGCTGGGATTATAGTTGTGAGCCACTACACCCAGCTTAAGAGCACAGTTTTATCATTCTTTTTCACTGTTTTTTTTATAGACAGTGTCTTGCTATGTTGTCCAGGCTGGTCTCAAACACCTGATCTCAAGCGATTCTCCCACCTCAGTCTCCTGAGTAGCTGGGAGTACAGGCATGGACCACAGTGCCCAGCATTACAGTTGTTAAATTCTACATGTTATTTATGTGTTAGCATAATCAGGATAGGATAGTAAAGGCACCAGAATCACTATGGTGCAAACAGAAAGTGATTTATTCTTACCTGCCTCTGTTCCTTTGAATACTATGCCTTCATATGTTCTTCTCTGTCTCTAGATGAAAGTCAGTCCTGTAGCTATCCCAGTCTCTCCCAGGTCACAAACAAATAGACCCTCTTCTCAGATGATTTTAATATCAAAATTCCAAACCAAAGTGAACCTGCAATGTCTCCCCTTACCCAGCTCAGGTCTGCTTCAGACTTGGAGAACTGTCTGGAAGTCAGCCTTATCGGTTTTCTTCCACTCCATTCCCTCCTATCTTTCTAGGTGTCTAACTCCCAGCCCCTCGGGGTTGGGGCAACAGACAGTGAAGAAGAGAGAAATGTAGGTCCAGTGTGTTAGATATCACTGTCATCTGGGGTTGGTGCCTGTGACCTGGCAGACAGACAACTGAGCTTCCCAGGCCTGCCTTCTATTCAGGGTTTTGAAGACCCAACCCTGCATCATGATGGTGTTTTATTCACACCTGCTTTGGCAGGCAATGCTCTTTCTGGTTGACTCTTTAAGAATTTTCTGCACCTTCCCATTCTGCCACTCCATTCTAGAGGCCCATCTCTTTTCTAGAGTCACCTCACACCTCCATACTTTCTTCTTACGTCAAGTTGCTTCCAAGGTGACCTAGTCTGCTCCTTCCTCAGAGTCAACTCTTGCCCAGGTAGCTCTGAAAAGGCTGACCATTCTCGATGCAGTGCCCCTTCTCTCCACTGCCCCTGCCTTGAGATCCCTCAGATATCAGTCCCCAAGTCCCCCATATTTCAGGAGAGACAGTATGGTGCTCTGAGTGAGTGGTTCCCTATGAGACTCCTCACCTCTACGTTTGAGTGTGGGGACACATAGCCCCTTTCTGCAATAAGGGGAACCAACAAGCACAGTGACAACTCTCCTCAAGACATCCTTCCACTAGTATTTAAACCTCCAAGAACACTAAGCCTTCTCTTCAGTGCCCTGGAGGTAGGTGATGGGTTCAGGCTGGCAGAACCAGTTCTGAAGTACCCTTTCTGCAAGTCCTGCAGAGGTAGTCTAGCACCTCAATTTAGAAAGCCAAGGAACTTGACACCTACTGCTTTGTTCTTTCGTGCCTCAGCCGAAACTGAGACAGAAAGATCCTGTTACTCCTGTTTGTGGCCAGTCCCCCTCCCAACCCCATTAAGCTATAAACTATAAACTCCAGGAGGTAGGGACCTTGGCTATTCTATTCACCAGCATAGCAACAGATCCCCAGGGGGTGCCCTGCATAAGCTCACAGAGGAGAGGATGCTTAATAAATATTTCTTGAAATAACAAATTTATAATGGAAATGAAGATGGTGATGACACAGTCACCAATTTACTGAAGAAGAAGAAAAAAAGATAAGGGGACTTTCATGTTTATAAATAAAATATCTGATCTTGAAATAAGGTAACTTGTGCTTCCTTCTCTCGAAAGACCTAAGTCTAAATCTTAGAATTAAAGTTTTCATTTAAAGCCCAAAAGATGCCTGAGGCACAGACAGCAAATGCTTACACAAGAGTTAACAGATTGGATGCTGGTTGATGATGCTAATATCAATGCTTTGTCTAGACATGCAATGCTGGTTCTGCTGACACAATCTCCTAGAGCATTTTTTTTTTTTCCAGGATGTGAAACTGGGCTTTGAGTCGGTGAGAGTTAGAAACAAAACTGGACCCCTGCAGAGAAAACCCTTGGAAGAAACTAACCCCCATGCTTTGCCCTTGGTGAGTATCATCAAGCTCTCTTTCCCAGGGGCAGTCTTGGAGAAATAGGGAAGTGCCATTGCATTTCAATGAGGCTGATACAGTGTTCTCACTTGGCAAAGGCGTGGGAAGACAGAGAAGCTGAAAAAGCAAATTCTCCCAGACTCATTCCATGACAAACAAACCAAGTGCACAGGGATGGCGGTGGACACAAGAGCTGCCAGCAAAATAGACTAGCAAATACCCTCCTCATGCAAAAATGTCTTCTATCCATCAGTAAGATGCTGTGGGTTAGGAGAAGGCAGTTAAGGGTTCAACCTCCAGCCTTGGAAAGAAAGGGAAGCAGTTGTGGAGAGAGCCTTGCCTTACATGTCTGTGCCTGTGCTGTATACCCAGCTTTCCCTCAGACAAGCCTCATTCCCCAATTCCCTTCTCTCTTCAGCAAAGCTGATGACAGAGAGAAGATTCCATATGCCAAGTTAGAGCCAAGGAAGCTGTCTCTCATGACAGTTTTCACTGAAAAAAAAAAATCTTTAAAAGAATGGAAATTTTGGTTAAATTAAATTTCACCTAAGGAGGATGTTTCCAAATACAACAGTTTCAAAATTCTCCAATAGAAATGTAGACTTTAGGGAATGTCTGCTCTGATGCCTTACACTTGACAAGAAATGACACTGAGGTTCTTGAGAGGTTAAGTGGCAAGACCAGGGTCACACAGCTGTCACTGGAGTCCGCTTCTTCCAACTTGAGCCTCTTGCTCTTTCCCCTAGATTATGCAAAAATGTATTCAAACATTTCTTCACCCAGCTTGGGTAGGGTTTTGCAGCCATGCTTCCAAAATGGATCAGATAACTTGATTTAAATAGTCTCTAGTTTTTACAACTGTACATCATTCTACTTTTCTAACAAAACTGTACATCATTCTGGTTTTCTAACAAAACTAAAAGAGCTTCCCTCTTTCAAGAACTGTCACTTCAGAGTTGCACATGATGCTTTGGTCTGAGCATATAAACTGAAGTTTAATCCTACCTCTGCTCCTGACTCATCAGGACGTATTGGGCTAGTCATGATTTTGTCTCAGTTTCCTCATCTGTTCAGTGGGAAGAATAATGCTGATCTGTCACTTATTCATTTAAGGAAGTTGTCTGGCTGGAAACTAGTGAATAATTGTGGGTAAAAATCCTGTGAAGAATCTAAGTATAAACCGAAAACATATAACTAAGGCACCAAAGTACATAACTCAGAAGCTTTCTAATAATCGTGACATACAGTCTTTTAGTTTGCCAAACAGACAGGAGGCTGTAACCAGTCAAGCATGTTTCTACAGAAAATTTCTCATTACCATATTGTTCCAACATATCAGAGGTGTTGATTAAGCCTGCAGAATTTAAGAGACAAAATTGAAATGGAAATTTGCTTCAAAGCTGCTGAGACGGGGTGTATAAGCATGTTCCTGGGGTGTTCACTGCCAAAAAGTCCTCCCATCAGCAAAAGAAAACTAGGAACTGTTTTCTCATAACCAGAGAGTGTTTGTGTGGCTAGTAGGCCTGCTCACCAGTGTCAAGTTTTGAGCAAACACCATAAAAAAAAATTCCAGACAAAGATAGGCAACAGCAATAAGAAGGAATCTGATGAAGAAACTGAACCAATATTCTGCTTTGCTTCTCACTAACGATATTCTTTACCACATTTTATAATACTGAGCTAACAGCAGGATTTCTGTGGATGAGATAGAAATGAATTTCATTCTTTTGTTTTCAAAAATGCCCACAAGATGGTTTTAAAGTCCTGATAAAGCCCTGTCGCCAATCGGCACAGGCTGTCTAGACTCCAGCAGCATAAGTAATCACTTTGACAATTACCTAAAGAATCATGTGGATGGCAAAATCAGCAGAGAAAGAGATGGTGTCTTATTTAATCAGTCTTTAACAGAACAACTAAAATTACCTGATAACAAAGAATCACCAGATTATTTGTAACAGGGGAAAAAGGCATTTTTACAACAGATTTATTTTGAGATAATGCTGTCATTAAACACTTTGTTTTACTGCCACACAGAAAAAACAGGAATAAAACCATAAATTATTCACAGAAGCTAAAAGATATTTTTAAAGCAATAACAATAATGTTGGAATAAATAGAAGCATAAGTGTACCTATAGTTCCGAGGGCTTGTAAAACTCTTTCCACTTCCAGCTGTGCCTGGTCACAAAATATGGGACACTAAAGTTAGTCTTTGGCAGACAGAGGTAGGGCTTATTAACTATCCATGTGCTCTTCTACATTTCCCAACTTTCTTTGCACTTAGATTGAGGCCATGTGACTAGTTCTGATCATCGGACTTTAAGATGAGGTAACTTGTGTCACTTCCAGGCTGAGGCAGTTAAGAGCTAATGTCCCTTGTTCCTCTCTCTTTTCTTCCCCTGCCTCAGCAACATTGAAAACCACATGTTCCCAGATGGTGTCATGGCCAAAGTGAAGAAAGCTCATGACTCATATTGAACGTTACATATGTGAAAAGTTAGCCTCTGCTGTGTTAAGCTAATGAGATGTCATGGGTTGCTGTTGCAGCACTAAGACTAATTACTCTGACAAACATAAAGGCCCTGAAACTTAAATTTAAGCTACTGATACCAGGCTTTCGAAAATACCATTACAGAAAAAGAATAATACTTTCCTTTTTCTCTTTTTTTATTTTCTCACTTTTTCTGGTCTTGTACAGTCTAAAGCAGTGGTTATCAAAGTGTGGCTCCCCAAACCAGTGGCATCAACATCATCTGGGGATTTGTTAGAAATGTAAATTCTAGACCCCACCTGAGGCCTGATGAATAGAAATTCAGGGAGTGGATTCCAGCAATCTGTCTTTTAACAAGTCCCCCTGGTATTTCTGATGAACATGTCAAGTTTGAGAACTGCTGATCTAAGGTTGGCTTTCCTTGAGTCCACATTGAATGTGATCATCATGCAGCAAATTTCTCCCTTTAATCTCACATACAGTAAGGAAATACATTATGCTAGTCTTTTTATGCTTCTTCCACTTTTTTTTCAAACACCAGCTTTTACACTGATTAGTTACACATAGCTTTACTGTAGTAGATTAGAGATAATTGCAAATTCTTTGTCACTGCCCCCACTGAAAGGCAGGGTTCATTTTCCCACCCCCCTTGAATATGAGTTCAGCCTGTATCATCTTTGCCCAATAGAATATGGTAGAAGTGAAGTACTGAAAGTTTCAAGCCAAGCCTTGAAGAGGACCGGCAACTTTCACATCCTGCCTCTTGAAATCCAGCCACCCAAAGAATGAGGAAACCTAAGCAGCCAGACAAAGAAGCATAGGAGGCCTCAAGAAGAATGAAGACCCCCAGATGACAGCCCCAGCTGAGCCACCAGCTGACAACCAGCATCAACTATCCACTAATTAATTATGCATTTTTGAATGCCTAGGCCCAGTTGAGGTCCAAAATACCGGCAGCTCCAGATGACTTCATGTGAAACAGAAGAACCACCCAGCCAAACACAGTCAGCCCAGATAATTAGGAGATACAATAAAATGATTTTTATTTTAAATCACCAGGTTTGCAGGGAAGAGGAAAGGTATGAAACAACAGAGAGTCAAAATATTCATTTTTTGTTTGTTTTTGAAAAGCACTATCAAAGTCAAATTTTAATAGGACCTTTTCCCCCAAACAAGCTAACTCCTGTGGCTCCTTACAATGGCCTTCTAATATTTCCCTCTCCTTTGGCTTAGATACATTAATAACTGCAAGTTGTTTGTCCAACCTCAAATCTGGAAGCTAGTAATGGTTTCTCTACTAACTATCCCATGGGTTTCAAATGAACATCTGAGTCTGTCTCCCACACTCATAACTGCTAAAAATAAATAAATAAATAAAATAAATGGAAGCAAGAAGTTTATAACCTCATCAGAGAATTGCAGTAGAGTTTAGTTAAGAGATGAGTCAGACTTTTCAGCATAAATAAAAATGTTCCTTTTCACATTCACCCCCAAATGTAGTGATTAACCAAGAACTTGGGTACCAGAAAACTTAAAGCTGTGAAGGCATTATCCTAGTTTTTAATGTCTTTTTGAAAACCAGACACTTGCAAAATGAAAGACAAATGAAAATGAGGTGGTCATAACTATTAACTGATGACTGAAGACAGCTTAGGCAGGATGACTTCCACAAATATCTAACAGAATTTAGGAATCAATTATTTAAAGCTAAGAATCAAAAACTAAGCATTAAAAGCTAAGTACATATCCAGAGATTACAGTTGGCAAAAGACCAATCTTGCAAAAAACCCTAACCCAAAGCCATGATACTGGGTACTGAGTTTTTAAGAGGTTGAGAAGCATACCCTTATCTCTCCATCTTCAGAATCTAACAAAGCATTTGATGTATAAAAAGTGATTGGTGTGAATGAACAAACAAACGGGAGTCACCACAGAGGGAAGAACCAAAAGAGGCCAAGGTGGAAGTGAGGGAACAGGCAACTCTAAAGTTTCAAAGGTGCTTTCTCAACTAAAAACAATTGGGACACAAACCTTGGTCCGCACATGTAAACAGTAGCAGCTAAACAGGCCCTGCAGCTTTGAGCCTCCCAAGGTAAGTCAGGCCTGGGAAGAGGAGAAACAAAGCTTTCAGCACCTTAAAAGGCCCTCAAGAAAGGGAAGGTCTCACACTTCTTTCTTGCCAGTCCTTTACATCTTTAAAAGAACGGAGTCAGTAGTCATTTATAACAAGAGTCATCTGTTATCAAAGAAAGTCAGTTTTACATATACAGAAGCCTCTGTCTAACTGGAATTTTTAATACACCAAAATTCTTGATGATAACTTTCAAATATTAAAATTTCTACTAAAAAGGATACATTTTCATCTAGGACAAAAGTCATATGCTGACAGTCATGGATATTGTTTTCTCCCCATTAAGACACCTAATTATATTTTAGTGCTTCAATGTTTTTATTATTTAATTTTATGTAAGTATATAATTTAATCCTTGTTCATTTTCTTGCTATAATCCTAAGAGGTCATCCCTAAATGTCTGACTATTTAATTACTTTTAATTATTCAGTAATATTTTCTGGAGTAAAAAGACATCAGTAAATAAAAATGAGTATAAAGACATCAGTAAATAAAAATTAAACATTAATATTTCAATAAGACACTCAAAATTTTTTGGTTTTTTTCACATCTAAAACAAGGTGCTAGAAATACTTCAGGTTTTATATACAAGGGGGGACCCCCAAATTAGAATTTACTTATTAAAAATTGTGTATTTATTCTTACATGTTTAAACTTCAGTCACCTATGAAATATTCACCATTTGATTCAATATACCTATCGTGATGCCTTTTCCACTGCTCAAAACAGTTTTTGAACTCATCAATTTTTATGCCTTTTAGTGCTTCTATGGTTTTTTGTTTCACCTCTTCCACATAGATGAAATGTTTCCCTTTGAGAACTTTTTTCATCCAGGGAAACAAACAAACAAAAAGTCTTGTGGGGAGAGATTGGGTGAATAGGGAGGGTGGGGCATGGGGTCAGGCTGTTTTTGGTCAAAAACTGCTGAACACTCAGTGTGGTGTGGGCAAGTGTGCTGGTAAATCACCCATCATGAAATGGGCAAACACATTGAAGGAATCTAAAAAAAAAAAAAATTTCACTGAAACCAAACGCTGCCTCTCAAAACGACACTAGTTGGTACACTGATGCCAATGGGTTCCTAGAACACTTACGTAGCAAGAGAAGACTGTACCACAAGGGACCCATCCTCCAAAAATAATTAGGGTTTTGTTGGGTCCCCTTCACATATGTGTGTGTGTGTTTGCGTGTGTGTGTGTGTGTGTGTGTGTGTGTGTGTGTGTGTATGCCATGTTTTATAACACCTACAATTAAAGTCAAATTTCGGACCTGTAAGGGAAACTTTTTTTTTAACTAACTAGTCCAAATCTTCCTTTCACAGATGGAAAAATCAAGTCTATAGAGTTAAAGCTAGCCTCATTAAAGTAAATGGTTACCAATGCATCATTAGTGATGGGTAACCTCATTCCTTCAATAAACATGCATTGAGAGGGCAGCTGGGGACCAGATATTCAACGTGCCTGGGGCAATAAAAGAATAAAGTTGAGTCCTGCCCTCAAAGCACTCAGTTTATGAAAATGAAAAACACAAATTCACATGAAAACAAAAAACGCAATTCTGGGTCACAGTTAAGCGGCATCACCAACAAAACAGCAAATTCAACTGGATCATGGGATTAGAAGAAAAAGATATTGGAAAGTTTCATATTGGAGAAGATTTTAGTCACAGATCGTGTGCATACATGTGGAACACTATCCTCACCTCAGTGGAGTTTAAGTTAGCCCAGCAAGCCCATTGCACAGATCAGATAAGTAGTAAAGACTGCTTGCTCGAGTGTCCCTGCTTATATAAGAAAGGTCATGCATGTGATGGAGTCATGTGGAGATGAAAACTGACTCACTGTTATTACATTCTCTTATAAATCATATCTATATACACATCAAATTACTTATCATATTCATTGAATTGTATCATGGTCTTCTATAGCAATTTACTTCTAAGCTGTTATAATATCATTATGCAGGAGGTGGGAAAAAGAAAACCATTATCCCTTATTGAAACTCAGACTTTGTAGTGTTGACTGATGTTCCCAAGAATCTGGTAGTAAGTTGGCAGCACCAGAGTGTTGAGCTTCAGGGTCTGTACTTAATCCACTGAATCATCCTGCCTCTTAGAAATGGCTCTCCTTTTGTATATCTGACTGGACAGGATTAGGTAACAACATAGTAACTAGCAAACAGCAAAAGTCGATTAGTACATGCCCCGTGAAGGTGTTTTGGATGTGCTTTATTTTGAAAGAGGAATGAAAAGTTGCCAAGTCTCACATGAATCATGTTTATTCCTGCATTTAAACTGAAACAAACAGTTTTTTAGAAAATTTAAAAATATTTGCCCACTGAACCACCATCATATCTCTTCCCATGTGAGTGCATTAGAGATACACACTGTCAAAAGTTAATGTGGGGCTTCAGAAGAAAATATAGTCAATGACAAGGAAAAACAGGAAGTGCCGACCTAGTATAATTTAATATTTACAGGTTTCAAAGTATGATAAGAGCCTCATGTTCCCACACTCTGCCCAGAGAAAAATACTATCTCTTTACTTAATCTGCCTTTTATGCTGTGTCTGTAAAACATGGAATAAAGTGAGCTGGAAACTTTATGCTCAATTTTGTCAACACAAACAATAAAAAGTGCACAACTCAAATTATTTTAAAATGGAATATGGTAATAGCTAATTGGGGTGTCTACACTGGCCAAATTAACTAGATTATTGCTAGATCATTTCCCTTTGTTTTTTCTGGGCATTCTCCTAGGCATGGGCATTTATGGTATGAACTTGTAGTCACAGGAGATGACAAATATTATAATGTAATTACTCAAATGGTCAACATTTGGAGGTACACTTAAAAACAAACAAAAAAATACCTCAACTTGTAAGGTGGCCTGATGCCAATGTCAAACCTCTCCTACACACCCTCCTAACATTAGTGCATGAGGCCCCTTCATCTGTCACTATGTAGCAGATACCACCAGCCCACGGGATGTAGGGGTGTGAGTAAGAGAGCAGCTTGTCCAACACAAACCACCAACTCTATAAATAACTCAAATGTATTTTCACAAACTGTAGGGCTTCTCAGAAGAGCACAGAACAAAATCAACAAGAATAGTTGTGAGTAGGAATTTCTATTGAAAAGACCATACAGAGCAATAGTTATATAGACTTGAATAAGATCAAACATGTTTAAGAATATTGGTGAGGCAAACTGGGATGTGATGTGTGTACCTTTTTTTCTCCAAGTAGGTTGGTTATACCCACCCACCTGGGACTGAGTCAAGAGCAGTGCTCTTTCCTATTCTGCATTTATCCAGTCATCTCTTTCTGGAAAAAAAAAAAAAAAAAAAGATGAACTTCCGCTGGTGGCCACATAAAGAGTCACTAGTGTGGAGGTGTCTATGTTGCTTACCACTTGAGTGGAGGATGGATTAATTGGAGAATGCCAACCATCTTCATGCAGCAACAAAAGCTTAATGTTGTTAATACTCCAGCCTTGTCAGAAGCCAGAAACTCATGCTTTTGTTGTAATGTCTCATGATTTATCTCAACAACTAGAGGCCAGACAGGTCTATATACTTAATTTAACCTACTGACCACCAGTTTAAGGTGTCCTACATACACAGGAATTACCATTCACTGAATTATTAATGCACTGAATATACATTTACCAGATCAATTCTTTCATATTTATTATTATCCCTATGTTCATTTAATTCTACACATTTTCTCAAGTCAACTGGCTACATTCTCACTGTGTGTTAACTAAAGAGGATCCAGCTATAAATAAGATGACAGTTCTAACATCAAAGAGACAGATATCTATTGGTCGATAAAAGTCAGGAGATAAGTAGGATGTGTTGTAATAAAGGAGTAGATTCAGGATAAACAAGGGTGAATTTATGGGGGTAATGATGCCAGATGAGGTTGTAAAGACCGGTAGCCAAGGACTTATGTGCCATGGTGATGTGGATACTAGCAGCCATTGTCTACTGAACACATATAACGCACCAAGTACTATGCTTCCGTTGTGCATATATTACCCAACTTAGCTCTCACAGCAACCAACTGAGGAAGAGACTATCACTATCTTCATTTAGGAAATAGAATCTTAGGGCGGTCAAGAAAACAGTCCAAGGCTATGGCTGTCTACAGAGACACAGGCAGAATCTGGGCTCACAGCATCTCTCTGACTCCCAAACCTAAGCTTTCAGCCACTATGAGGTTGCTAAGGAATGGGACTTCAGTCCATAAGTTATGAAAACAAATGAAGAACCTAAGAATCACATTATTTTATTCCCTTCTCACAAGTTAAATAAAGAAAAGTATGATTACTATTTTATGTCAGGAGAAATCAAGAAAGGTTAAACAATTCAAAGCGAAGGAAAAATGGACTCCTACCACCCAAATGGCTGAATATCTAGCCCAAGTATCATGCTGGTCTTACATGGTTGGCAAATATTACTTCCCAAATACTTGGTGTGCTTTCAACAACCACACTTCTACAAATTCAGAAATTCTAAGAGCACATTCCCAACTAAATCCTCTTCCTAGTAGAACCATAGCTATTTCTAGCCAGGTAATTCCTAATTAGTGATGTCAATCTGAGAAATACAAAATACCTACTGTGACAAAAAGAAACAGCAGTCATCAACTTCTTTCCCACAGCCAACTGTGTGTGAACTATGAACCCCATTTGAATGTCTATATAAAACAACAGTACACTAAGACTTTTCCTTTGTGTGCTAGTAACTCTTTAATAACATTCCCTGCATTTATCTATAATTGCCATAAAGCATTTAAGCGATCACCTTTCTGAATCCTAGCCACACTGTATTCATGTCTGATAAAAATGTGTCCCCCAAACCCCGTCAAACATTTTTAAGAATATTAGTGAGGGAAACTGGTGTGTGATGTATGTACCTTTTTTCCTCCAAATAGGTTGTTTATACTCACTCACCTGGGACTGAGTCAAGAGCAGTGCTCTTCCCTATACTGCATTTATCCAATCATCTGTTCCTGGAAACATAAAATAGAAATTTATAATAAAAATTTAATACCACTTCTATTTCAGGTCAAAATTAGTAATTAGAAGGGAATTATTTATCTCCTTCTGATATAAAATGATTGAACCTAGGATATGACAAAGATAGTTCTCTGCTCACAGAGAAAAATAGTTGCATAAATGTAGCTATATTCTGATTACTTTTCCTCCCCAGATATGACAAAAAGCTGTTAGTGTCAACTTAATACTTTCCAGAATGAAAAAAAGTAGTAACTTCTTTAAAAATTAAGATAATAGCAACCACCTGTTGAGAGTTCATATATAAAATGTGTGTATGAATATATATAAAACAAGGACCCTCTGAGGAAGGCAAAATACCCCAATTTTTTCAGAGGAGGAAACCAAGACTCAGAGATGCCAAATCATTTTTCCAAGATCAGGTAACTAGTAAGCAGAGATATAGGAAATGAACCCAGGAAAATATGACTCCTAAGCTCATACAACACTACACTGTACTATGAAGTCTTAAGCAATGGAGAGAAAAATAAAGGGAGAATGAAAGAAAGTAGTGATAAAAAGAGGCTTGAAGTTTATCTGAGAATTTACATAGGAAGATCTTGAGGAATGGAGATTATTAAAATGAGCAAGCATAAAATGTATATATGGCAAGACATAGAATAAAATATAAAGATAAATTACAGAATGGAATATTTGTAAAATATAAAGAGACAGAAAACTAGGAATAGAGGGGTATTTACTCAAATTAATGAAGAACATCTGCAAGGCTGGGTGTGGTGGCTCATACCTTAATCCCAGTACTTTAAGAGGCTGAGACAAGAGGATTGCTTGAGTTCAGGAGTTCAAGACCAGCTTAGGCAACACAAGGAGACCTCATCTCTACAAAAAATTAAAAAATTAGTTGGGTGTGGTGGTACATGCCTGTAGTTCCAAGTACTAGGGAGGTTGAGGTAGGAGGACTGCCTGAGCCCGGAGGGATGAGGCCACAGTGAGCCTTGGTGGTGCCACTGCACTACAGCATGGGTGACAGAGTAAGGCCTCAACTAAAAAAACAAAAACAAAAAAATCTACAATGGGTCTGCAGTTAACATCATACATTCATGAAAGAAACTGTGCACTTCCTCCCTTAGATCAGGACGAAGGTGAGGATGCTTCCTCTCAGCACTCCTATTTATCTATGTACTAGAAGTCCCAGTTAGCACAATAAGACAAAAAGAGGAAATGAAAGATAAATTGTAAATGAGGAACTAATACTGCCTTTATTTGCAGATGGCATAATTATCTGTGTAGAAAATCCCAGAGAAACAGCAAAACAACAACAAAACAAGACGACTCCTGGAACTAAGTCCAATTTCTTTCCTATATAAAAGCAAGGAACAATTGGAATTTAAAAACTGAAAAAAGATAATTTACAAGGGCATCAATAAAAAATAAAATAAAATATTGCGTTTATATATAAAATCTATGTGTGGAAAAATGTAATACTCTGATGAAAGAAATATAAAGCATCTAAATAAATGAAGTAGTTTGTGCTTGTAAACTGAAACACTCAAAGTTATAATTCAATTCATCCCAACTTGGCTCCAGTGCAATCCCAACCCAAATCCCAGCAAGCCATTTCAAATATGATGAAAACCTGATTCTAAAGTGCAATGGAAAAGCAAAAGACTTACAATTGTCAACACAAGACTGAAGAAGAACAAAGTTCGAGGACTCACGCCATCCAACTTCAAGCCTTAATGTAAAGCCATGGTGATCATGGCAATGGGGTATTGATAAAATAATAAACAATGGAACAGAATAAGAAAGGACATAAGTCGACCCACATACATATAATCATTTGATCTTTGATAAAGGAGCAAAAGCAATTCAATGGAAAAAAAGACAGTCTTTTCAATAAATGGTGATGGAACAATTGGATGTCCTTACGCAAAAAAGAACCTAAAGTCAGACTTTACACCTTTCATAGAATGAACTAAAAGTGAATCACAGACTTAAATGAAAAACTATAAAACCTATAGAAGAAAATATAGGAAAATATGTATTATTGGGTTGAATGATGAATTTCATTAACAACACGAAAAGCATAACCCACAAAAGGAGAAATTCGTAAGTTAAGCTTTATTAAAATTAAAAAATTTTCTTCGTGAAGGACACTGTTAGGAGAACAATAAGACAAGACACACACTGAGACGGAAAAATTGCAAAATATGTACCTGATAAGGATTTGTATTCAAAATATACAAAGAACCCTTAAAAATCAACAATAGGAAAAGACACCAGCTAAAAAATGGGCAAAAGATCTCAAAAGACACCTCACCAAAGATCATATACAGGTGGCAAATAAATGTATGAAAAATTGCCAACATAATTTGTCATTAGAGAATTTCAAATTAATACAAGATAGCACTATGCATCTATTAGAATAGCTGAAATCTAAAAGCTGATGATACCGATTGCTGGCAAGGATACAAAACTATAGGAACTCTCATTTGTTGCTAGTGGGCACAACTACTTTGGAAGACATTTGGCAGCTTTTTACAAAGTTAAACATGGTCTTGCCATATGACCCAATCATCACACCCTTAATATTTACCTAATTGAAAATTATGTCCATACAAAAACCTGCACACGAATGCTTACAGAAGTTGTATTTATAATCACCAAAAACTGGAAGCAACTGAGAAATCCTTCAGTAAGTGAATGGACAAGCAAGTGGAGTTGTATCCTTATAATTGAAATATTACTTAGCAATAGAAAGACATGAGTTATAAAGCCATAAAAAGACATACATTAATCTTACATGCACATTGCTAAGTGAAAGAAATCAGTCTGAAAAGACTATTTACCCTATGATTCCAATTATATCACATTCTGTAAAAGGCAAAACTAGTGAGATGATAAAAAGATCAGTGGCTGAGGGGTTGAATAAGAGAAGCACAGGAGATATTTCAGGGCATTGAAACTAGTCCATGTGCTATTGAAGTGCTGGAATTATGACACTATAAATTTGTTCAAACGTATAGTCCTTTACAGCATAAAGAATGAACCTTAAAGTATGAGAATTTTTTTCAATTTTTAATTTTAAAGATGTAGGGTACAATTCAGGGTTAGGTATACAAATGTCCATTATGCAGGTACCCTTGTTAATGAGATGTGCCCCCCTCCCCTGGCTATTTCCCACTACTGCCAATCCCTTTACTATAGTATTATGATAATTGTTCAAGGTCCACTTATGAGTGAGAACATGTGGTACTCTGTCCTTTATTTCTGTGACAGATCACTGAGTATGATAGATTCTAAATCTATCCAGGTTGCTGTGAAGTCCATATGTTTGTCCTTCTTTATGACTGCCTAATATTCCATTGTGTTTATGTACCACATTTTTTTAATCCAGTCCAGTTTCAATGGGCAGCAAGGTTGGTTCCATGTTTTTTGCTATTGTGAATAGTGCTGCAATAAACATGTGTGTGCAGGTAAGCCGTGCTCGGTGGCTCAGCCTGTAATCCCATGCCTTTGGGAGGCTGAGGTAGGTGGATTGCCTGGGAAGGTGAGACCTCATCTCTACAATAAAATCAAAAAATTAGCCGGGCATGGTAGCACGCGCCTGTAATTCGGGCTACTCGGAAGGCTGAGGCGGGAGGATCGCCGGAGCCCAGCAGGTCGAGGCTGCGGTGACCGGGAACAGCCACTGCACTCCAGTCTGGGCGACAGAGTGAGACTCCAACTCAAAAAAAAAAAAAAAAAAAAGAGAGAAAGAAAATGTTTAAAACACAATTTAGGAGGCCAGGGAAGTTCAAGATGAAGTGCAGAATGTGATAAAGCAATCTAACTCTATTAAAAATGTGTGAAACACCTTCATAAAAAGAAGTAGGGACAAAAGATACTAACCTAAATAATTTCGGAAGTTGGCCAGGCATGGTAGCTCACATCCATGATCCCAGCATTTTGGGAAGTCAGGGCAAGAGGATTGCTTGAGTCCGGATGTTTGAGACAAGCCTGGGTAACATAGAGAGACCCTGTTTCTACAAAAAATTAAAAAATTAGTTGGGCATGGTGGTACACACCTGTAGCCCCAGCTTCTCAGAGGCTGAGGTGGGAGGATTGCTTGAGTCCAGGAATTTGAGGCTATGGTGAGCTGTGATCATGCCACTGCACTGACAGAGTGAGACCCTGACTCAAAATAATAATAACAATAATAATGGTAACAGAAATTTTTAGAAGTGAGTGGAATCTGTAAGACTAAGGCAAAAAAACTATTGTAAGTACTGAATTCTTGTTGGCAAAGTTGTCTCTGTCAGGAGTATGGGTTAACAATTCTGATACAATATACATAATAGAACAATTAAGAAAATGAGGCCAGGTGCAGCAGCTCATGCTAGAAATCCCAACACTTTGGGAGACTGAGACAGGAGGATCACTTGATCAGCCTGGGCTACTTAGCAAGACACCAACTCTACAATAAATAAAATGAAAATAAATAGCTGGGTGTGGTGGTGCATGTCTGTAGTCCCAGCATTTTAGGAGGTCGAGGCCAGAGGACTACATGAGCCTCGGAAGTTTAAGGGTGCAATGAGCTAGGATAGCACCACTGCATTCCATCCTGGGGAACAGAGTGAGACCTTGTCTCAAAAAAAAAAGAACAACCAAAAAAAGAAAACGAATGACAGTTGAGAGAAGCAGGAAGCTAGGTTTCTCACTGTTGGAGTGGGAGGTAACAGATGAGCAAGAGGAGGAGTCTGGAAGGACCCAGGTGGCAATGGATTAGAGTTGCAGACATCATAGAATGTTTAGTACAATATAGACAGATGATCCTATATAGAAAAATGTATTCATATATATGTATACACATATATTTTCCTGTTCTTCAGTGGGAAGGCTCTCCCATAGCAAGGAGCACACCGAGTGTCCAGATGTCTTTTTCTAATACGTTAACCAACACAAGGAAACCAGGGCTCCTTGGAAAATTTGCTGATTCTAGAACTGGGGCAGAAAATATACAAGATGAGCCTGGAGCATATTGTAGTGCCAGAAAACAAGAAAGTGCTCAAAAATCAAAACCAAAAACACAATGATGGGTTATGTCAGCTGAAAGAATTCCTACTAATGGATAAATGGGAACATTTGGGCAACAAAATAAGTAAAGCAATATCAAACTATAACTCAAAATATAAAATTAACCTCCATGAGTCCATATTAACATAAATAATGATTAAATAAGCATATAAATAAAGGAGAAGAGACCAATCTTTCTGGTAGAAGTATTACAATAATTTGCACAGAAACTGCACCCTTGAAAGATGTTAAACATAACTCCCCACTCTTTAATGTTTGGGCTCCACACAGTAACTTTTCTCCAAAGAGTACTGTATGGAGAGGAGTCTTGTGGGGGCAAAGTAACTTACAATGGAGAAATGTAACAAACACTTCTTCAGCCAAATGATTAAGATCATCGCCTACAATGAGAGTCATGTTGATAGAATGAATGTACTTTTGATTTGATGCAATGAAAACAACACTTTCTGGGATCTTCCTCCAAAATACCTATAATCCCAGTTCAATCGTGAGAAAAACTCATACCAATCCCAACTTAGGGGCATACTACAAAATACCTGAAGAGGCTTCCCTTCAACTTCTCAAGGCCATCCCAAACAAGGAAAGTCTGAGACACTGTCACAGCACAGAGGAGCCTAAGGACACAGGAAATGTAATGTGGTCTCTTGGATGGAAGACTGAAACAGAAAAAAGGACATGGGGTGGGGAGTGGGGGGAAGTCAACGCTGTGTGAATGAAGTATGGATTTTAGTTAATGATAATTTATCCTGTGGATTCATTAATTGTGAAAATTACACCATACTAATATGAGATGTTAATAAGAGGAGAAACTGCATGGAACCAATTGTTCTGTAAATCTAAAACAATTCTAAAATTAAAGGTTTATTTTTAAAAATTACATAGACAAGATTACTAGTTCTAAAATATAAAGCATTACAAATCGAAAATAAAAAAACAAACAACTCAAAATAAGTTTAGGCAAAGGCTATGAACAGGATATCCACTGGAGAGGAAAACCAAGTGACCATAATATTTAACCAACAAACCAAAAGAAGACGGTGACATTATCAGTAGACAAAGATAAATAAAATTTGAAACATGATACTGTTTTTTGATCATCAGTTTGGCCTACAATTAAGAGTAAAAACATCTAGTGTTTATAAGGATGCAGAAAAATGGACACTATCTTACACCGCCAACTGAAACATGATTGCTACAACCTTTTGCAAAAGTATGAGGTAATATCTATAAGAAGAAACATGTACACACCTTGACCTAGCAATTGTACCTTGGGCAATCTATCCTTTAGCAATAAAAGCATCACAATGAAAAGATATATGCATTGTAACATTATAATGTTGTAAAATGATATTTTAGTGGCAAAAAAGTAAAAACAAACTTAATATTCACCAATAAGGTAATGATTAAATAAATGATGGTATATTGATATATACAGACTACAGATTATTATGCAGCTATTAAAGAGTATGATATATGTCTATTAACCTGGAGAGATGCTATGATGTCATTTTAAGTGGTAAAGGAAAATTGCACAGTAATATGTATAGTGTGACAGTATTTTTTAAACACTCAGTATATGCCTCTATGTTTAAATATTTTTGGAAGTCTACACACCTGGCTATTAACATCAGTTATTGCAGGAAAGTTAGATACGGCTGTGAATATAATCTCTTGTTATTTCATATATATTCATATATACATACATTTATGGAATATATGCTAAAATAAAACCCCAAGCATGGCTGCCATCTGTTACATTTAGCTGTGGGATGTTCAAGGAAAACGCATGTCAGAGAGGAAGCAATTGACGTACATGATCACTGTCTAGCAGCATCTCTGTAACACGGTAAAATGAAGATATTCTCTATGGGACCACAGCAACCTACTTTCTAAGTCAAGAGAAAAAAGTACCAAGTTGTTTATTTTTATCAGTGACCTACATGAGAGAAACGAGTCCAGGATGTCTACATTTGCTCCCATATGGATAAGACTGTTAACTTCCTAGAAGTTGGGAAAAGAATTCGCATCGACTGTGATAATTCAGAAAAATAGCACTTTGGAAGATAAAATGAAGCCCCATGTGTCTAATTACTAAATCACATGCAGGAAGACCCAAAACGATACATTCAATTCAGATAATGTCAGCAACCATGGGACATATCTGAAACCCAAAGTTCAGTAAGCAAGAATAGCAGGGTATAGTGAATGGACACAAACCCAAATGGGGAAATCTAGAAAGAAAAAGCCAGAAAGTAGAAAATTGAGCAGAACATTCAAAAACGGCTCCATTTATTCCACACACAGCACAGCCAAAGCTTTATTCAGCAGCACACGGGAAAGAGGGCGTCTGAAGCTGCTCAGTCTGACCTTAAACGTCTGGTTTTAGTCATAATTGAACACTGTTCAACACAAAGCAGTGTCCATGAGTGTGTTTTGAAGGTAAAGATGAAGGCGGGGACTTGGAAGGAGATTAGAAGTAAAGCAATAGAAGGAAATGTTAAGAGTCTGCAATAGGAACCAGGCTCAGTGGCTCAGCCTGTACTCCCGTGCCTTGGGAGGCTGAGGTGAGTGGATTGCCTGAACCCGCGGGTTCGAGACCCGCCTGGGCAACTTGGTGAGATCTCATCTCTACAATAAATCAAAAAATTAGCCAGGTGTGGTAGCGCGCACCTGCAATTCCAGATACTGGGAAGGCTGAGGCGGAAGGATCCCTGGAACCCAGCAGGTCGAGGCTGCGGTGGCCGGGAGCGACCACTGCATTCCAGTCTGGGTGACAGAGTGAGACTCCAACTCAAAAAAAAAGAGGCTGCAATAGGGAAATAGCTCATTTTAATGTTGCCCAGGCTGGTCTTGAACTCTTGGACTCAAGTGATCCTTCCACCTCAGCCTCCCAAAGTGCTGCGATTGCAAGCATGAGCAAACAAGACTGCACCTGGTCTTGTTTTAAATTTTTATTGATACATAATAATTGTACATATTTATGGGTTATATGTAATATTTTGATATGTGCATATAATGTGTAGTGATCCAACCAAGGTAACTGGGATATCCATCACCTCGAACATTTGTCATTTCTTGTGTTGAGAACATATCAAATCTTTCCTTCTAGTTATTTTTAAACATACAATAAGTTGTTTATATCTATAATGACCCTGCTGTGCTATCAAACTCTAGAGCTTACTCCTTCTATCTGACTGTATTTTTATACACACTAACCAATCTCTCTTCATCTCCCCCTTCCCCCACCTTTTCAGTCTCTGGTAACCACCATTCTACTTTCTACTTCTGTGAGATCCACTTTGTCATCTCCCACATACGAGTGAAAACATGTGATGAGAAATACCTAATCTTAAATTTGAAAGATTATAGACATAAAAAGAAAGAACTTCTAGAGTCCTCATGGATTGAAAGAACAAACAGAAAGAAAACTAAAGAAACATAGCAAAGGTAAGGAACCTGGTTAGCAAAGGTAAGGAAAAAGATGTCCCCATTGTAACACCACCTGCAGAATGAGAGTTTTATAAGCAAGCTTGAAGCACACCCACCAGACTGTATATTAAGTTCTCTAGACATGTGGATAAGATGCTAAAAGGAACAGGTACAAAGGAACCTATCTACCAAATGAGGATGTCAGTAAGAGCCTCAGAAATATGAAGGTGATGAGCAAGAGTTAGAACTCAGAGTTTGATCTCAGAGGTGACAAAATTCCAGTGCTTTCTTTTGTAATCATGCCTGTCCTATGCATGGTATATCTTAACTCCACAGATTTCAGGAAGGAACATTTTCCGTACCTGGGTCTTGAGGACTGCCAGAGGTGTCACTCCTACACACACCAGAGGGGTAACTCTCACACACACCCCACCTGAGGCCCACTTGCATGGATTGATTTGAAGGAGGTCCGTTGGGTGTGGAGAAAGAAAGAGCTACATGAAAGACTTACTTACCCGTGTCCAAGGCATTTGCTGCAGCAAAAGAATAGAGTAGAAAAGAGTCAATACACTGTGACTAGACAAAACAAATATTAACCTTAAGAGATTTGCAAATGTATCCACTCTAGTATAAAGAACACTTTTTGGTTCTTGTCACAGACCCTTCAAAACTCTCTGGGAAAGAAAAAAAATATGTACTTTTCCCTAGAAATTTTGAGTCTCCCTCAATGAGATAATTTTGAGAGGAAAGGATGTGAGGATGAGGGAGAATAATAGAAAGGGCTCTGGAAAAAAAGTGACGAAACTTAGGCTCTAGTTTCAGCTCTGCCCCTGATTCAATGTGGTTACCCTGGGGTCTTCTACAATATTCTCTGTAACAAGCTGAAGGATCGCACTCAGATACATTATGTGCTATAACTGAAGAATATTTTGTTTTGCTTTAAGTGGAAATTTACTCATGCTTATGGTTCTGAGTTTAAGCCAGTATTTTGCTTCTAAAATAAGGCTATAATAAAATCTTTAGCTAATTGTTTTCATTACAAATGCTTGTAATATTTTCGATTCCCACCTGGAACTGCAATGGTCTATGCTAGTGATTTTTAAGATTGTTTGTGATGCCTTTTGGTCAATAGGCTTGTTACCCAGAGAACTGATGTAGAAAAGATAAAAAGGAGCTAGAAAGAGTGGAGTTCTGCTTGCTCAACTTCCTCACTGTGTTTTTTCAGAGGCCCCTGAGGGCTGCATCGAAAGCCCTAAGTCCTCAGACTCAGTGTGAAAGTCAAGGTTCTGTGAGCGTTTACCACAAACAAGTAACATGGGCCTGCATATTTAGGTTGAGAAACCCAACTCTGTTGAAACTGCTGCCATACCACCATTTCTATGGGGGAGAGAACCCACATCATTTGGCCTTTGCTTGGTGTCAATTAACTACAAACACAAATGCATATACAGGCACTGAAATGGTTACTACAGTCCTTTGTTATAAAGTGGTTTTTCAGCTTATTCAAAATATGCTCATGTGAATTTTTTGTTTAGAGTATCATCAAAATGAAAGTACAAACATAAAATCAAAATTGTATCTATGCCTTTCATCCCATTGAATTCCTCTAATCCCTCTCTGACTACAACTGATTTCAGGAAGGGCAATGCAATCTCAGTTTTGCATCTCAGAAATCTCTAGAATATGAATCACATCTCTGAAAAGTCACTTTACTTTGAAGTGAAGAATGAACAACTGACTCAGACTTTTATGACGAAATGAACAACTGACTCAGACTTTCATGACGAATACATCTAGAATCCCAGCTTCAGCCCAATCTGTGTCTCAACTGGGATTCAGATGTACTTGGCCTTGAGGACCACCAGAGGGGTCACTCCCACACACATTCCACACATTTGCATGGGTCGATTTGAAGGAGGTTGGTTGGGTGTGGGAGCAAGAAAGAGCTACGTGAAAGTCAAAATATGGGGTAGCAAGTCCCAAGAATTCCCCTAAGCAATAGGAAGAGAGAGACAATAGGCCAGTGGTTCCCAAAGGCACAGGAGAGCATCTAAATAAAGTGTCTCTCACTCAGCTGATATTGATAGAGTCTTACTCTACATTCCATGCATTGTTCTAGGCAGTGGGAACACTGTAGAGGAAAGGCCATAGGTTTCTGCCAATGGTAGGAAGGGGAGTGGTACACAAGTAGGTTGTAGATTTTAACAATTTCTATCATGCTATGAAGGAAATAAAGAAAGCAATGGGAACAACTTTGGATGAGAGAGAAAGGGAAGACCACCACAAGGAAGGTAATTGGAGCTTACAAGGAAGGATGAAAAAATGGGGCGAGGAGGGGAAAGACAGACATGTCCAAGAAATAGCAAAGGTCCTATAGGCGGAGAAAGCTTGTCTCCAGGGACAGAAGACTGGCAGTGTAACTGGTGCCTACTGAGGATGAGTGGGAGTAGTCCAGTCTGACAGCCATGGCCCCTCCAACACTGCAGGGCTTTGCATTCCAGCCTCAGAGTTAAGGAACCCACTGGAGGACTTAAAGAAAGAAAAGAATTGATTTTAACTTACTGCTTTAAAATATCACTCTGCTATGAAAGAAAGGAATACATAGCAAGCAAAAGTGTGAAAAGGGCTGGGCTCGGTGGCTCAGCCTGTAATCCCACGCTTTGGGAGGCTGAGGTGAGTGAATTGCCTGAGTCCGCAGGTTCGAGATCCCGCCTGGGCAACTTGGCGAGACCTCATCTCTACAATAAATCAAAAAAATTAGCCGGGTGCAGTAGTGCATGCCTGTAGTTCCAGCTACTTGGAAGGCTGAGGCGGAAGGATCACCAGAGCCCAGCAGGTTGGGGTTGTGGTGGCCGGGAGCTGCCACTGCACTCCAGTCTGGGTGACAGAGTGAGACTCCAGCTCAAAGAAAAAAGTGTGAAAAGGGAGATTTGAATGGAGATTAGAATTATTTCCCAGTTGACCAGGGAGGACATTGATGGGATCTTGGGTCCAGGGTGGCCGTGAGAATGAGACAAGTATAGAGTTTCAAAGTTTATTTTGGAAATAGAGCTAAGGAATTGCTGATGGGTTGGTTATGGGAAGCAAGGGAAAAGGAAAAATCAAGAATGATTCCTAGGCTTTAAGCTTAAGCAATTGGATGTGTGGTGGTGGTTTCGGCAAGGGATGCAAGAAGCTGGCAAGGTCTTGGGAGAGTATCCTGAAATGCTGACTGATGTGACCCAAACGCCAGCTGGTAGCTTCCTAACTCTTAAGGCCTGGATAGGACATCCTTGAGACCTCAGGACAGGTAAGAACTAGAATACAATTTCTCTTTTCTTCTAAGGCCTTAGGATCTCATCATTGTCCTGTGACTGCCTTTTATGTCTTCACCTCCAGCTCCACTTATGCCTGTCAAACTTTTACCTATTTTCTTTCTTTCATCTTTAGAATGTGCTTGTGTTTTCTTACCTGGTGCACTTATTTACAGCAACAATAGTGGCATCGTATGTAACGTCACATGGTTGGTGGACAGATTTCAACAAAGCACAATTAATTGCAAGAGATGCCTCATAATAATACCAAACTCTGGATAAAATACAAAAGTAATCAAGACAATGCCATTATGATTAATACTTTTTAGAAACAGCTTTATAGTATTTGAGATCATATAAACGCTTCTGCTTGTCATAGACTTGTTTCATTTTCTAAATGATTTCATGTTTTTATTGGAGTCCCTGTCACCAAAGTCATAATATACTTAGTGCATACAAAGTAAAGAAACATTTCTGATATCATTTTATATCTAATTATGTTTAAATGGATCAAGAAATCCATTTCCTGATTTCTGAGTTCTTTGTGTCATGCATTTCTGTGCCAATGGTTGATACTCTTATATCAAAATCTTCATATTACTGAACAATTTCTTCCCAGTAAAAGCAGTGACACATGACAGTTCCTGATGGGGAGCATACCCTATTGTAATTCCTGCTTCATCTCCCCTGGTATAGCATCAGCCAGAGGCTGAGGAACCAGAATATCCCAGTTACTACTGACAGACTCTTGAGGAAAAACACATTCTCTTGATGGTTGCCTCTCTCACCCAGCAGGTTCACAAAATAGATCCACTCAAGTCTAGCATTTTCTTAAGTTCTATTCACTTTCATTAAGATCTAGGGGCTTAGTAAGACCATAATCAGACTCATATTCCTTTTATAATCTCTACAAATGTTAAATGAAAGCATGTAAAACTATCTTAGAGGAGATTGAGAATGAATATGTGTAGATCTGATCAAGATTTCATTTGACTCTCATCAAAAGTATTTCTTATACACCCATAATAGGCAAGAAACTCTAGGTACTAAGCAGAAATTCTTTAGAATACAAAATGAACATTTTCCCTACCATCAGGTAGTTTAAAGGTCTCAAGGTCTTTGTTTTGTCATTCCTGCTGCAAGAGAAACCAACATACTCAACTTAGCCTGGGTCTCCTATACGTCTTTAAAAAAATAAATAAAAAATAAGGAATGGTTTCTCTTTGTGGCCCTACTTTCTCTTAGCTTCTCAAGTGAAGTCTCATTAAATTAGATCATTCATCCAAAGGTGCTCTGAAAATCACCTGATGCAATGTAGGTTGAGGGAACACCAGTCATTCTGTCCCTTCCTTTGGGACACATTTAAGCCAAGTTTTACTGTCTTGCTAAACTAGAGTTCTATAAGAGAATTAAGCTCTAATGCCCAAGGGTACCAATGAATGGTGTGAACTAATTTCTCTTCTATGCATCCAGAAGGGTACTGTATGTTCCACTCTCAGAAGACCAGAAAATGACCACTCAAGTCATGTTCAGTAAGGCCTGCTTCTCTCATATGAACCTCAGCCAAAGCTGAGAAAGGGTGGGGGACAGTGTCACTTTCACCTTCTTTTTGAAAAAGCCATGTTAAATGGAGAGGGACATCTAATTAGGTAACAAGGCACAGACCCTAGAACAACAATTAAAAAATGAGCCAGAAGCCAAAAGTCTCTAGAGAACTAAGGAAGCAAAGAGAAAAGTTAGACCCATGGAAGGTAAGTGTTCTAAGCAAAACATAAATGTGCAGAGTTCAAGGCCAAGGAAACACCAGTC
The DNA here is from genome assembly GCA_027257055.1 of Cephalopachus bancanus. Taxonomy (NCBI): domain Eukaryota; kingdom Metazoa; phylum Chordata; class Mammalia; order Primates; family Tarsiidae; genus Cephalopachus; species Cephalopachus bancanus. Next base: position 3,952,465 of record JAPVLO010000024.1, on the reverse strand, counting down.
AGACTAAAATCAAATACAGTGCAGTTAAAACCAAAACAAACGCTCCCATTCACAGAAAGAAATGGACCAGAAAAGCTTAGAAAATATTATGCTTCTCTGTTCTCCTCAGGTGGCCCCAAAACATCAGAGATAAACTGGGAACCACTCACATACCCTACAATATTTCAACCACGTGAAGGGAATAAGACATGCCACTAAAAATCTCAAGACTGAGAAGTTATCCAGATGAGGAAGGTTTATGTCAGAAGTTAATTTGAAATTCCAAAAAGTGCTTAAAATCATTTATTTTAATTACTCAGTGTCTCTTTCCCAGACAGGAAATTACCTAACTCAAGGACATAAAAACTCATCGTGACCTTATTCAAAACTGACAAAGACACAACAAAAATCAATTTGTAGAGACTCATTAATACTTCGTAAATCAGCATATAATTGATCACATCTATAGAGTTCAACTGTATGCAATAATTCATAATACACATCTATCATTACCAACAAGGGTTTATCGCAAATCGACTTTAAGCAAGTGATGTAAAAATTGGATTTATATTTAATGCACTATTGTAAATTGTACCAATTGCCAGTGTTAACACTGACGGCACTAGATGCCAAAAAAGCTTTTAAATGCCTGGAAAGAGGAAGCTATCCAAAACCGTTAAGAAAAAAAAAAATTTTTAAGGTAATTGGGGACAAAAAGAGAGAAAGTTTTTTCCTCTTGTCATTTAACATTCTGTAGGAAGACCATAAAGCAAGCATACTTTAAGGTAAAGAAAAGATAGATCTTTGGACTTCTCAGTCAAGGGCAGAAGAAAACCAACTGCCTTTCCCTCCTTTCTCCTCTACAGTTCAGTGCAGTCAGAAGGTGTGTCTGGAAGGAAGAGTCCAGCTTTCAGGCACAGTGAGTGGCCACACTCAAGGATGCCAGCTCATCTTCAGACAAATCTACAGTTCATTCTTTTTTTTTTTTTTTTTTGAGTTAGGGTCTCATTCTGTCGTCCAGGCTGGAGTACAGTGGCCAATCACAGCTCATCACAGCCTCTACCTCCTGGGCTCAGGCTATCCTTCTGCCTCAGCCTCCCAAGTAGCTAAGGCTATGAGCATGTGCCACCATGTCCAGATAATTTTTTGATTTATTGTAGAGACAAGGTCTCACTATGTTGTCCAGGCTGGTCTTGAACTCCTAAACTCAAGCAATCCTCCTGCCTCAGCTTCCCAAAGTGCTAGGATGACAGGCATGAGCCACTGTGCCCAGCCACAATTCACTCTTAAAATGAACAGCATCTGTCTGAATTTTCAGGTGGATAAAAAATAAAATAAAATAAACAACAATAAAAATTAATCCCTAAGAATATCTGTCTTCATACAAGCAATTACTGAATTTCACAAAGATCATAAATTGTAATTATGCATCTAAGACTCCCCTCTGACCATTCTTCACAAATTTTAAATAAATTCAGGGAAAATTATCTTGGAGATGATTGCCAATAAAAATGTCTATTATGCCCTCTTCTCTGTAATTTGACATTTGGTGATAATGCTAAATTATTCCAGCATACTTAAGTCCTAGACTGTTGAACAGTTCAAATACCATTGCCAATGAGGATTTAGACAGCCAACATACTCATGGCCCCAACATACAAAAGACATAAGTCAATAAACCTTCAAAGCATGGAGAACCAACTCACTTCATTACTTTTTTTACTGATTGGAAATGTTAGCGACTGCAGCCCAAGCTTTAGGTCCAATTGAGCTCAAGATCTGACTTCCTAATTTACTAATTTTATGACTGTAATCCCCTTATACTTTCATTTTCTCGCCTATAAAAGGGAAATGTGTTCTGTATAGCACAGAAATTAAATTATTCTCAAAGTGTATTTGTATAGTTTATGGGACACAGAGATAAATGATAACTATAGTTATTGTGAAGAAATGAGGGACTTTAGGATGCCATAGTTTGAATACACAAAAATATAACAGCTTTTTTATTCGTGTAAAAAAAATACCTGGTTGTATTTAAGGAAGCTTACAAAGTTATTTAAAAGACAAAGTTACTAAGTCAAAACGTAAACACTGAAAAGAAAGAAAGAAAGGAAAAAGATGAGGTTTAAAAAAGGCAAAAATGTCAGAAAAGATGAGTTTTATCAGTTATATATAGAGTCCTAACAATTGCTTAGAAAAATAAATCAATAATTAACTGAGAGGAAAGCAAAGCAAGATTTTTTTTCTAAGAGTTCTTGAAAAACAAATAACAGATGGAATGAAAAACATCAATAATACCCTTATAAGAGATAAATTTCACAATCTATTTCTCAATACAGTTTTCCTACAGATTGCTGTGATGCTTTTTTTGGTTTGTTTGTTTAATCAGAAATACTGTACTGAGTGACCACAAGCACTTTTTGAATTTGAGAAATTATTAATATAACAGACTTTGTGCTGAGTTTGCAAAGGAATTCCCAAAGAGATCTTTCCTGCATGAAATGGAAATCTTCAATAGTTACCCCATTTCCCATCAAACAAGCTCATCACCCACTCTACTTATCCTGCTGGAAGAGGGTCTTCATGGAGAAAGGCAAAAGCAGGTACTTTTTGAATAAATGGAAAACATTTCTGCAAGGAAAGCAAGAATCATACCAGAGATTGTAACTGTAAGAACTCGGTAAAATTTAAGCTTTAACACCTCCTTATGCTTGTTTGACTCTGTTTTCTCTAGTAAGTAGTATCAAAACTCTGAAAATAAAAGGAACAACAAATGAGAAAGATCGCACTCCCTACCACTGCCAGTTTGGAAAGGAGAAAAGAGAAGAAGGGGAAGAGAGAGAGGTTCTTGGAAGCAGACCCTGGACTAGTCCTCTGGGCCAGGTAATTCCTGGAAAAGTCGAGCAGGTCACTTAAAAAAAAGAAAAAAGGTGATATCTCATAGAAAGGGAAGAATAATATCTGACTTTTATTGAGTATTAACTGAGCACTTTAAGCTTAGCATATCATTTCAAGTTCACAATGACCTTACAGCAGGAAGCATTATTATATTTCTTTTTTGCAAATAGGAAAACAGACAAAAATGTTGAATCATCTGCTAGTACTTCCACAGAGCCAAGTTTCAAAGGCAGACAGGCAAACTCCAAAGCCCTCTCATAACACCTCAATTAGATGAAAAATTCACTAACACGTCTGAGCCAGTGTCTTGCTATCTAAGTTAGCTTTGAACTTTAAAGAGCTAACCTTCAGATACTTGCTCCATCACTGAGAAAAATCATTGAGGTCATTGTAAATAAGAAGTTCCAATTATTCATATCTACCCATGAAATATGACATTTATGGAGTTCTTAATCACTAGGCTGGCAACCTAAATTTCACTCTTTAAATGTAAGGGCACTTTAGATACCATTTAAAACATGAAGCTGAAACTTTTCACCAACTTTGAAGAATGCACCCCATGACCACTTTGCTCTCAAAGGCTGCAGAATTCTCCTTGTTAAATAACAGGCTTAGAATAATTTGCACAGAATCAGAGTCTGATCTGATGAGATATGGGCAGTTAGGATACACATCAAGTGTCCCCTTGCATGAAGATGTCTTCATCCCCACCAAGTGGTAATGTTCTAAGAATGGGGATAGTCTTTTAAGACAAGAGGGAATAAAGAAGACTATATAAGACTAGTCATTGAAGTCAACTGATGATCTATCCAAACATTAAAGGACAGGGTAAACAAGGTCATAGGACATAAAATGATACTGACATATTTTTACCATTATCTTCCATATGCATTATTATGCATTAATAGTTGCTGAACTCACATTGTAAAAAACATCTCAGGGTGCTGTTATGCTTTTACTAACTTATCTAACATTTATATGAAAACAATGTTTAAAGTAGTTATTGTCACATTAAGAAATACAAGACAGGCACTGTGGCTCATGCCTGTAATCCCAGCACTTTGGGCCAAGGCAGGATGTTCACTTGAGGCCAGATGTTCGAGGCCAGCCTAGACAATATAGTGAGAATGCATTCCTACAAAAAGTCAAAAAAATAAATTAGCTGGGCATGGTGGGTGCACCTATAGTCTCAGCTACTTGGGAGGATGAGGCAGAAGGATCACCTGAGCACAGGAGGTAGCGGTTACAGTGAGCTATGGTGGTACCACTGCACTCCAGCCTGCGTGACAGGTGAGACACTGACTCAAAAAACAAGCAAAAAGAAATACAGGTACAGACTCCTGTAAATTTGCTCATTTGCAAATGGCCATGTAGAAAGCTCATTCTATGTATTCCTACAGGATAAGACTACGAAGAGGAACAGGGAACAAAATAAGGTTCCTGACTACACATTTAGATTTTTAAAATTAAAAGTTATAATGAATTACAATTAAATCTGAGTCAATCATATAGTTGGTGTGTGCTTTAAAATATTTAATATCAGAGAAAATTAAAAAGGAAGAGTAAACAAGTTTGAAGATATTGGATTAAGTCATTTAGAGAAAAATAAGTAACTAAGGTACAATTTAACTGCCTTAATAAAAGTTTCTGAAGTCATTAAGAAGCTCTATCTCAGAGCTGGGCATGGTGGTGTGAGCCTATAGTCCCAGCTACTCAGGAGACTGAGGCAAGAGGATTGCTTGAGTCCAGAAATTTGAGGCATAGTGTATCATAATTACACCTGTGAGACTCCATCTCTAAAAAAAGAAAGAAAGCAAGAAAGTAAAACAAAATAACAACAACAAAAAAACTCTACCTCTGTGACAAAATATAGAAAAGAAAGAAATTTTGGTCTGAGCACACATAAGGACAACCTTGATAATGAGGATGATTACATTTTGGCAAAAAATCAGTACTTTTCAGATATTAAATTCTGAAAAATAAGTAAATCATTCAAATAGATATTGACTATCTGAATGACAAAATCATCTGCAAAAATTATTTATGGAAAGAAAAGACAATAGAACTTCAGGCCTTGTGACTTTGAGGAGAAAAGAATAAGAAAGATCATAAAATAGACAAAGCAGAGAAAAAAAATTAAGTGGACAATTTTAAGAAAATATAGGCCATTTTTTTCTAATATGTTTGCAGTCCTTAAATGAGTTTTTTAATGTAAAATTTTTCTTTTCAAATCAGCTCTCAATTCTCCCACTGAGAAGTTGAACAATAGGTGCATTAGTCTAATAATTCAGAAGACATTTCTGTAGTGTTGAATTTGCTGTTAAAACTATTTTGCAATCTGTGGGTGCATACCAACCTTCAGCTGTCCCCAGGAAGAAGCCAAACTTGGAATAAACCAGCAAGTGTTTTGCTAATCCACCGAGTAAACAATCCTCAGGTAGATAGCCCAGAGTTGACTTTTCCATCACCCTGAACTTCAATTTGGAAACAGCTACTTAAAATAAAACTTAAAACTCATGCCAATAATGTAACAGTGTCAGAAGCTTTATTTCTGAGTTCCACCTTATTATTTTATTTTAATCTTAGCAAGGAGCAAGACTTTAGCAAGGACATTTTTTATTGGAAGTTAATCATGTGTTCATTATGCCCACCACATGGTTAGTAAAAAATAGAGAACCAGACTAAGGTCAGAGTAAATAATGATGAAGGATAATCATCTAACCTTTAAATTTCCATGACTCCTGACCTCATAGAGATGTGTGGTGAGGAACATGCTTAAATGATGGATATGAGTGTTTCTCATAAAGTTATTCAAGCTCAGGAAACTATTTTATAAGCCTAATATGTGTATCCTAAGAAACTCTAAGTGGCATAATAATGAGAATAGAACACATTAAAGAGATAACTAATTTCATTTCTACAGGTCAAAAAACTAGATCACAGTTTTAAAAAATCCCATCAGTTCAGCTGCTTCACATTAAGCATGAATAGAGCGTCTACAATCTCTTGAGCATTGTACGGATATTTCCTGAGTCCTAGTGATAGAAAAATGAATAAGAATGGGCTCTGCTATCCAGAGCTAACAATTGTTCCACTGATTATAAATGCCTATTATCTGATAAAAAATAAAAATTGTCATACTGTCCAAGCTGGACATTTACTTTATTTGACCTTACACGTACAAGAACAACATTTACCAAAGTAGACATAAAATAAAAAGAGAAAATGGATGCTGTCATCTGAATATACATTTAAAAATCCATATAACAAATTCTACTTTTATAACTATGTAAGCTTAACTAAAATGAAAGGCAAACCAAAAACAATCCAAAAACAAAACAGCGAATTCTTGCTTAGAGTTCTTCAGTAATTATCTTATTTCTTCAATCGATATGCACTTGAAGTCTGGGAGTCATCCTTCTACTCCAATTAAGGGAAACATCACTTGTTGCTTGGATGCACAGCTACACTGGAACCACGTCCAGCCCCAGGTGGTTTTGATTTGAGCAGCAGGTCTCTGACAAGTTGGACTTTACCTTAACCAGGAGTTATCTAAAGCAAATATTGGCAGTGCCATTTATTATTTTTATTAAAAAAGAAAAAAAGTTCAAAATAAACTTGGACTATGCTCTTGGGGTTGGAAACTTGCAAACCCAAGGAAGAAACTCTTGGTTCCAGAGTTGAGTTGCAAGGGAAAAAATTAAAGTATCTCAGCATTTCAAAATTGCCAACACTCAGGAAGGAAAAATTCTCTTTGTGCTTGAAAAGGAGTTTAACTTGGGAAGTATTCTCTCAAGTTTACAGCAAAATCTTTTCTCTACTTCTGATTAGAACACAAATTAGTGTTCATCTGAAGCTATAAAGGGTAGTTTCTCAAAACCTGTATTTTTGTCTTTGAGATTTTTTTCCTAACTAAATTGAAACTGACCAATGAGATTTTGAAAGAACTCCATTGTTCAACAGTATCCTATAATCATAGAAGGAGTTCTCATTAATCACTGAAATAGCTTAAATAATTGCAAATTATGATTAATACCATTTGAAGCCCTGCCAATCTAAAAGACACAATTTTGGAGTGGAGAAATAAAATTAGAATGCATAATTGCAGAAGGAAGAAAAGAAATATTATAACCAAAAGAATAGACTAAATTTGGATTAAAATTATATTTATCTTTTGTCACAATATGACAACAATTTGGTTCATTTGGGGGAGGGGCAGTGGAGAAGAGAACAGAGGGATCAGAACATCTTGCTTAGTAATAATAGTCCTTTCTGTCCTTTTTCTCCCTCCTAGGAGTGTCCCTGGGAACACTCCATAGCCAGCCCATCTCTCACTGACCTGACATGCACACACACATTTTCCTAGCCTGGAAATCTCTGCCTCTAAAAGAACTAACAACATGATCCCATTCCACTTACACTTCAATTGAACTTGCAAATGAAATTTGCAGACTAGGATGATCAATTGTGTTTCTTGGCTTGATTCAACCTCAGAGCTTCACCTCTAAAACGCTGACTGTGTAAATGAACTGAAACTAATCTGAGTCTTTCTTTAAGCAAGTTCTGTCCTGATCAGGTAGCTTTTTTCCCCCCATCAAAATGAATGCGAGCTCAAATACTGGGTGGAGTTAGTCCCTACGATTATTACAAACCACTTATCAAAGGATTAGTTCCTAAAGACTCTGTCCTCTTTAATAGTCATAGCAGCTAGGGACAACAACAGAAACAAAATGTATTAAGTGCCATGTATTGTGCTAGATCTCAAGGATATGAGTCAAATAACTGGTTCCCCAAAGCCGCAACATTTATTAAACAAATATAAGCACTATTGCATATGCTAGGAATACAGTAGTGAACACTTTATTCCCTTTTGAGACTTATATTCCCATGGGCATAGATAGGTAATCTTTTAAAAATCAATACAAAAATAATATGGTATTTTAGATGTCAATAAAAGTCTTTAAAATAGTATTTAAAATAAGCTAGGGACTGGGTAGGAAATGCAATGGGAAATTGGTGATCTTCAACCAAAAGTGATAATTTATTAATACCTTTGATCTGAAGGTAAGAGAGTAAGCCAGGGTGGCCATCTGGAGAAAAAGTAGCTAAGACAGAGGACAGAGCCAGAGAAAGATGCTTGAGGCAAGCAGGACCAGCAAAAAAGTCAGTGTAGCAAGGAAGGAGAGAGCAGTAGGAGATGAAGTCACCAAAATAATAAGGGACCAGATCATGGGAGACTTTCTTAGGCATTGCAAAAATGTTCGTCTTGACTCAGAGTGGACTGGGGAGCTGCCATAGGTTTTGATCAGAGAAGTAACTTGATTTGACTTCTAAGTGTTTGCTCTATATGTATGTATATACGTGTGTGTTCATGTATACACCATGGGTGCCAAAAACTGAACACACATTTTAAGAGATGTTATCTATGTATTACTTTTAGTTCTCCATAATCAGAAGTGTCTGGATGCTGATGGTAACCACTTTGAGCACCTCTTGAAATTGCAGAAGTCAAATATGACCTGAATTCATCTTTTGTTATCAGTATATACTGAGTATAACAACTTTAATACAGTTTTTCCTTTCTTAAAATGTGTATACATTTTTAGCACCCTCTGTATATATATGTGTATATATATATACATATATACAAATATATACATATATTTGTATACATGTGTATATGTATATATTTGTATATATGCATGTGTTGTAGATATGCATATATGAGGGAGGACCCCCAAAAACCAGAATTATCTTTTGGAGGGCAGGCCCTTTGTAGCATAGGTTTCCTTCACTAGGTAAGTGTTTTAGGAACCCATCTGCATAAGTGTACCAGCTAGCATTTTTGTGAAAGGATGCATTCAGCTTCAGTGAAATTTTTTTTGGAGATTCTTTCAATGTGTTTGTCCATTTTATGATGGGTGATGTATGAACACGCCTTCCAACACTGTGTTGAGTATTCAGCAGTGTCTGACCCAAAATGGCATGCCCCTCATGCCCCACCTTCCCTATTCACCTGATCTCACCCCAAGAGACTATTTTTTTGTTTCCCGGATTTTAAAAAAAATCCTCAAAGGGAAAGGTTTTGCTGACATGGAAGAGTTGAAGCAAACAATGGCAGAAGACATCAAAATGGATAAGTTCAAAAACTGTTTTGAGCAGTGGAAAAAGTGTCTCGATAGGTGTAAATGGATAGTATTTTTAAGGTGACTGAAGTTTAAACTGTAAGAATAAATAAATACACAATTTTTAATAAATAAATTCTGGTTTTTGGGTCCCCCCCCCCGTGTGTGTGTGTGTGTGTATGTTTACCTGCTTTGATCAGTAAGGAGGTATTCTAGGCAAGAGATGGTAGGGAGTGGACCAGGGCAGTAGCAGGGCAGGTGGTAAGACAGGGTCAGAGCTTGGATATATAAACAGAGTGATTATATCTCTGATTATATGCAACAGAAAACCACTCAATCAAAAATAAAAACAAAACACAGAGTATTGGTGAATCTCATGAAATTGACAGGGAACATGGAAAATCAGACTTAGGAGCAGGATGGGAACAAGGCCAGGGACTGCCTTACCATCAGGGCAATATCCGTGGAATGCATGAACTCCTACAGTTGCTTTTGACTTTGTACCATTCTGCTCAAGATTCAGCCAATCAAGAAAATTCAGCTTTCTAAGCTTAGATCACAAGCCCATTTCTTGGCCCACATCCAGTAGGAGAAGGTAAGAACGAAGGACTTCCTAGTGAGAGTCCAAGGTAACTTGATTTACTACCCCCAATTCCCCGGGACTGTACTCAATGGGAGAGAGATAACACCCCAAAGGGATATCTAGGTGCTAACAGGAAGGAAGAATGAATGCTAAGAAGCCTAGATTAGGACGCTATTTATGTCCACTCTAAACTATTTGCCATCCAGTGGATAAACATAGAATTATAAATGAAAGATATCTCAGGATAAAAACTATTCACCAATTGACCCATACCTCACAGTAAAAAGGTATTGGTGGCATCGAGTTATAATTTTACTCTCTCTAGATATAAATATAATTGACACCAGATTGCTATGGAGGTTATTTTGCTTTCAAGTGATCACACTTACAAAGTTTTTTGCTTAAAAGGCCTTAAATCTCTAGATACACCATTTTGGAAAAATGTTCAATTTGCTTTTTAAGCCCACATAACACATAACACATATCCATTACACCTTCCTCTCAGAAGAATCAAAGGAAATGTATTTGAGCCAGTTCATATATGGATAACCTTGTGTATTTCTGACTACGAACAGCTAAATAAAGGTCCAAATATACAATCTAAAATCGTTCTTTTCATTCTCTCTAGATAATTTCTATCCTTTGAACAGAAAATAGACTTCTGAAAACTTGATAGTCGCTCATCCTTTTGGTAACAGTATGCAGACCCTACAGATCATATCTCTAGGGATGAGGTGGTGACATACGTTTTCAGACCTTCCACACAAGCAGCTACTGCTCTAATCCAGTCCATTTTATCATTTAAGAATGCACATCCATGACAGTAGCAGGATACTGCCAGGGTGGGTGGGGTGGGAATCCAACACCAATAAGGGTAACTGATCTCAAACCAGGCAAAGTGGGGACCAAAGGGAGACCCAAACTTTACCTGTACAATGTCCACTTGTATACCTAATCCTGAATTGTACCCCACATCTCTTAAAAAAAAAAAATGCAAATCCAGAAAGGCCAGATCTTCCCATTTTTCAAAGTTGAGAACCCAGATTTTTTATGGAAACCCTCTGGATTTTAAATGATGGATACTTTGGGGTTTGGGATTGTTTTTTATTTTGCTTCTTTTTAAAATCTTTGAACACTGTGCTGTAAACTTTTTTTTTTTAATTTTGAACATTACATAGGTCAAAACACCTAACCATAAATGCTCTGGTGTCTACTCCAAGTATCTTCAAGATGTGATAAGGCCTCAGTAGAGAACCCTAGATTTCTTCCTTTATTATTTCCAATAATAACAATACAACCCCTTCTTCCCCTCATGGGAACCAGATGAGGTCTATGGCAAAGACATGGAATTCTCTGATAATTCCCTTCATACTCCAACTGCACACAAAATGATGAATACTTTTAGAAAAGTTAAAAAACAACATTTTCCAGTGACAACATGGAAATGTCCTGCCTTGTTGCTCCCTGTATAATGTCTAGAACCACAAAGGTAGAATTGTGGAACTAGTTTGGGTGAGACCACCTTGTTGATTGGGACAGACCATGAGGGACACACAAGCTCATCAAAAAGAGGCACTTAACAGTGCTGCTACTGACTCGAACAACAACAACAACAAAAATGTTGAAACCGAACCTCAACAACAACAAAAAAAAAACCACAGTTAGGAGGGAGTATCTTTTTAATTCCCCAGCCCCAACCTTTTTCCCCAGCCCACCTTCCTAGTTCTCTTAGAGGCATGATTGGCTTCTCTAAGTCAACCAAGCTCCATGATACCAGGCCTCATGGAAGACATAATAGAGAAAACAAAACAAACAAAAAGCGTGCATTTCCAAAAGCAATTGAGAAGAAATGTTTATGGAATGTGCTCAGAGACTCAGTTAGTCAGCAGAGATTTATGTAAATATTTTTAAAGGTATTTATAAGTGACCTAATCCAGACAACTAGACTTCCTTTTGCCTTTTTTTTTTTTTTTTTTTTGCCCAGAACAGTGGAAGTTTTATTCACAAACTCTATGCAAAAATAGGTATACTTTTTCCATCCCATGGTTAAATATCTGTAAAATCAGTTCCTTTTTACAATGCGAATTTGGCCTGTGGTTTAGACCCTTACTTCAGGTGAATGGCAAACCACGGTTAGTCGGTCCTGAGAAGGAACAATAGGGCACTGCCCTGAGAAAATACTTTTCATCCTTTCAAAACATTTACGAACATTTACCAATTAATTAGTAGGTGAAGTTAGCCTTTAAAAAAACGAGAAAACCTAAGCTCAAGCTATTTCAAAGCTTTCTTTACAAAGGGATTCAGTGTCTGAGTCTGAATTGGAAGTTGAACCTTCCTAACATTAGCAGTTCAGAGATTCAACTCATGTAAACATTTGAAAGGTCAGCTGTTCATCAAATACTTTTCCAACTACAGCAAACGTATCCTTATTAAGTTTCTTTTGCAAAAGTTCCAAGGTGCTGAACACTCATCCATTGCCACCAATAATTAACAATCCCAAACAACCTAAACACAGAGAATTTTTTGTTGGCCTTTTGAAACTTCAGACTATCTTAGGAACAGGGCCTGTGGGAATGGTAATGGGCAAAATACAAGCTAGGAAAAAGGACATCAGGAAAAAAAATCTTCCCAAGTTTTATCCTGCCCTGTTTCAAATAGGTCTGCAGGAATAAGAAAATAGTTTGTCTTCTTCAAATAAAAACTTTGTGTTTCCTGGAAATAGGCAGAAAAGCAAAAACCAAGCAAAACAATATCATTTGACCTAATATTTAAGATTCAACAGAACTTAGTCAGAAGTAGGCACCAATCATTCCTTATGATTTAACTATGATTTAACAATGATTTAAACATATCTATCTGCCCAAAGTTTAATGACTTCAAAGATTACCTGAACTTCATACCTACCATGAGTTATTATCCTCACATTCTTCCTGCACACCCCACACAAAAACATCACAAGCCTCAATTAAACAATACCATTTATTGCGGGACTTGAGACCTGAACAGCTACCAGCTCTATAAAAGGTTTCCCTGAGTCTCACACCCACACATTCTCATATACTAGTTTCTACATGGCCATGTTTAACCTGACAGGGCTATGTGATGAGCTATGTGTGGCACATCAGCATGAAGAGAGGACTTACATCTTGATGTCAGAAACAAAATTTACTTGGAATGAATGGTAGATCTAAATGTAAAGAAACTATCAAACTTCTAGAAGAAAAATCTTTATGATATTAGGTTAGGCAAAAATTTCTTAAGCAAGACAAACACACACACATACACACAAATGGATAAAATGAAGTTAATCAAAATTGAACAGTGTTACTCTCCAAAAGACACAATTAGGAAAATGAAGCCACTGGAGAGCAGCAGCCATGGCTCTGCACTACCTCGTGGCCGAGGCTCTTCACAGGGACCTCAAGGTGACCAAGAACATGAGGAAGGCCAGGAGCAGCTACTGCAGCGTCCCTCCACCCTCACCAAGCAGTGGAAGTTCGTGCTGCCATGAGGAAAGCGGCCTTGGGAAAAGACTGAGCCCCTCTGTGCAGAATGAAACTGTTACAGAAAAAAAAAGAAAATGAAAATGCAAGCCACAGACTCTGAGAAAATATTTGCAAACCACATATTTGACAAAGGGCTTATATCCAGCATGCTTTTTTTAATGCATACAACTCAATAAGAAGAAAATACACAATTTTTTTAATGAGCAAAAGAATTGAACAGATGATCACAAAAGAAGATACATAAATGACCAAAAGGCCCAGGAAAGATGTTCAACATCATTAATCATCATTAAAATGCAAATTAAAACCATGAGAGGCTGGGCACGGTGGTTGAGGCCTGTAATGCCAGTACTTTGGGAGGCTAAGTAAGGCAAAAGGATTATTTGAGACCAGTCAGGGTAACAAAGCAAGACCCTGTCACTACAAAAAATGCAAAAATTATAGACTTTGTGAAATAGGGCCTTAATTAAAAAAAAAAAATTAAACCTGGTGGTGCATGCCAGAAGTTCCAGCTACTCAGAAGGCTAAGGCGGGAGGATCACCTAAGTCCAGGAGGTTAAGGCTGCTGTGGCCATGATAATGCCACTGCACTCCAGCCTGAGTGACAGAGAGAGACCCTGACTCAAAACACACACACACACACACACACACACACACACACACACACACACACACACAAAAGAGTTACCACTAACCATTTAGTAGAATAGCTACAGTTAAAAAGACTGACCATAGCAAGAGTTGTAAAGGATAGAAGCAACCAGAACTTAAATACATCGCTGGAGGAATGCAACACAATACAGCCATTTTGGAAAACATGGTAGACCTATCATACGACCCAGCAAACCTACTCGTAGGTATTTACCCAAGAGAAATGAAAGCATATTTCCTCACAAAGAATTACACATGAATATTCATAGCAGCATTATTGATAAATCCCCCAAAATTGGAAATAAGCCAAATGCCCATCAACAGGTGAATAGCTATAATATGAAATATAACTTTCCAATAAGAAATAAAAAACTGCTAATTAAAACAACACAGATAAATTTCTAAAGCTTTGTATTAAGAAAAACAATCCAGATTCAAAAGACTATCATATTGTAAGATTCCATTTATATGACATTCTGGAAAATGTAAAACTATAGTGACAGAAAGCAGAATGATGGCTGCCTGGAGCCAGAAGTTCAGCAGAAAAGATAAAATGCCAAGGGACACAAAGGGTACTTTCTAGAGTGATAGAATTTACCTATCTTGATTGTGGTGAAGGCTATACAGCTATAGACAATTATCAAAATTCATTTAACCATACACTTAAGTGAGTAAAATTTATTACATCTAAATCTTAGCTTAATAAAACTAAAAAAAAAAATCCCCAGGCCTGGCACAGTGGCTCATGCCTATAATGTCCGCACTTTGAGAGGCCGTGGAAGGAGGCTTGCTTAAGCCCAAGAGTTCAGGCAACATAGCCTAGGCAACATAGCAAGACTTTGTCTCTTCAAAAAAATTAGTCATGTGTGGTAGTGCACGCCTGCAGTTCCAGCTATTCAGGAGGTTAAGGCAAAAGGATAGCCTAAGTCCAGGCAATAGAGCCTGCAGTGAACCATGATCATGCCACTGCACTCTAGCCTGGGTGACAGAGTGAGATATGGACTCAAACAAAAAAAAAGAAAAGAAAAAGAAATCTCCATGTCAGGAAATCTTCATTTACTCTTGTTGTTCTATAAAATCTTGCTCTTTGAAACACTCTGAGTACTTATCTTCCCAATTTCATAGCAGCTTTGAGCTTTCCTTTCAGAATAAACCTAATCAACATTTTATATCTGTGATTTGTTTTGATATTGTTTGGCATTTATAAGACAAAGCGAATAATGATTTCACATATTCCTCTGGCATCTTCAGAACGCCATTTTTTAAAAAAGGGAAGCATTCCCCTGAAGTTGGTGTATTCACAGTGTGATGCAATTCAACAAGCCTTCACTGAGTGAGTGCCTGCAGCCTTGAACTCTGGAATCAGACTGCTGGGTTCAAATTGCATGTCTACTACTTAGTGATGTGACCTTGGACCAGTTACTTGTCTGCGCTTCCGTAATGGAGATGACAGCCATGCAGTCTACAGCCATACCACACTGAACGCGCCCGATCTCTTCTGATCTCGGAGTCTAAGCAGGGTAGGTCCTAGTTAGTACTTGAATGGAAGTCATACCTACCTCCAAGGGTTGTTCTGAGGATTCAATGAGTTAATACGTTAAAGTGCTTTAGAACAGCGCCTAGTACATAAACAGTCACCTTGCCTTATTATTATGTATGTGGTGCCAAGACTACACAGAAGGATAAGACAAGATTTGTTTTTGCTGTTTGTTTTGATGAGCTCATAGTTCGGTGGAGAGACAGAACAAACTAATAACAACATGTCACAAGGGACACAAAGAGAGAAATGTTTAAGTACTGTGAGAGCACGGATGTGTGGGCAAGTCGTGGTGGTGAGCAGAGCTTGTCACAGAACCCTACAAAGAACAACTAAGTTTTGGAGGAAAGAAACAGAGTTCTCCAGACAGAAAAGAATACACACAATAGTTATGATCCTATACTAAATATCTGCTAAATGCCATATTCTGTGCTACAATATTACACAGGCCATTTCTCTTGCAATTGTTGCAATGCCCGGTAAGACAGGTAGGACAGTATTCATTTAACTCATGAGGAAACTGAATGTCCAATTATGACTGGCCTGAGGTTACAAAACTACTACATACCTTAAACTAGAACCCAATCTCTCAGTCTTTCTGACTCTAAAACTTGAGCAGAGAAAACAACACAGCAAAGCATGTGACGAGTTTTAGGCAAGTACCAACAGCTCAGTGCGATTGGAACACAGATCAGGCTAGAAAGATGAATGCTCGGGGTGTTGCAACCAGTTACTAAATCTCAGACAGGGGTCTCCATTCCACTGCTCCAGGCAAGAAGCCTGCCATGGCTGCCTCAATAGATTTTATCCAGAAAGCATAGTCTCCCTTCACCAGATCTTGATATCAGTCTAGAAGTTTCTTAACATGGGGTTCAATGACTGTGTTTCAGAGCCCTAGAAAACTTGTTAGAAATACAGATTTTCTTTTCTTTTCTTTTCTTTTTTTTTTTCAGTCAGGATCTCACTCTGTCACCCAGGCTGTAGTACAGTGGCACAACCACCACTCAACTATCTGGGCTCAGGAGATCCTTCCACCTTAGCTTCCCAAAGTGCTGGGATTAAAGCCAAGAGCCTTCACACCTGGCAGAAATACAGATTTTTGAAAACCACATAAGCCTATGGAATCAGAACCTCTTTGATCTGGGCCTAGAACTTCCCTCTTGAACAACCTCCCCAGGTGGTTCTCATATACATGAAAGCTTGAGAAACCCAGCAGTTGCAGACTTACTCAGAATCCTGCCTCTCAGGACTCCAAGATTTCAAACTTCAATGTGCACACAAATCATCTGGGAATTCTTTTAACAGTCAGATTTTGATTCAGTGGGTTGGGGAATTACGGGGACTGAATTCTGCCTGGTGTTATAAACATCGCTGGTCCACAGACCACGCTAGGAGTCGCAGGGTTGTGGAATATCCCACCCAGACTGCTTCTCCCTTTCTACCATCCTACTCCTGTGTTTGTCTCCAGACTTCTTCTTGCCCAGGTTGACTGCATCTTAAAACAACTTTCTATTTATTTACTGTCTAAAAATTGTGTACCTTTGCCGAGAGGCGATGATCAAACTGTTTTTATTTTCATACACTCACTATGGAAAAAATAGTACTTTTGAAAAAAAGTTTCTTGGATGTCTTGAATTGCTCACAGAAATTCTAGAAGGGCCTAAGAAGTCAGGCTTGGAGAATGTACAAATGAGGAACTGATAATGATGAAAAATATGGAAAATCAATCTTCTCTTGTGATATAATGCATATAGTCAGTCACGGAGTCCTGTTAACATTTTCTTCAACATGCTCTTTTAAATAACATAATGAAACCAATAGGGCTGTTATCTCTGGATTTCTTTTTAACTGAGTCAGGGTCTCACTCTGTTGCCCAGGTTAGGGTGCAAGTGGCATCATCACAGCTCACCATAGCCTCAACCTCCTGGGCTCAGGCGATCCTTCCACCTTAGCCTCCTGAGTAGCTGGGACTACAGACATGCACCACAATGCTTGGCTAATTTTTCTATTTTTTGTAGAGACAAGATCTCACTATGTTGCCCAGGCTGGTCTCGAACTCCTGGGCTCAACCACTCCTCTTGTCTCAGCACCCCAAAGTGCTGGGATTATGGGCATGAGCCACCATGCCCAGCCTGAGGAGGATTTAGTCAGAATGAAGCTCCTTATTTAGAACTTAAGGAACTTGAGCTCTCTGGTCTCCTGTGCAGACATGCTCTGGAAACCTCTTTTTGCTGGCACTCCTGCAGGGAAAGAGCTATGTGCAACCGACTGCCAAGGCTTTAGCTCCCTGGCACCAAGCAGTGGCAAAAGCCACTCTGTCTGAAAGGCGTCTTTTGCACTCTAGGTGAAAATGGCTGCTTTAGCAAATGGCGTTGAGTTCCTCATGGCACTAAGTTCCACATATTTTTTTTTTTCTCTATGCTATCATATTTTCAAAGCACTAATCCTCGTAAAGAGGCAAGACCCTCATTTCCTATTTCTGCAGTGTCTTTCCTAATGTGCACCTACTCACCTGGATTCTTTCTTGACTTTGCAGTTCAGTTATTTTATCTTGCGGTTGACACTCTTCTGTTTGTTGTTCCCACTTAATTCAGATGATTAAATAGGCACTTTCACAAAGGGGCTACATGACCCACTCTCTATAAAATGGATAGGACTACATGCCAAGGATTACCTAGAGACAATTTATTTGAGTTGGTGCATTTTAGGTGATGGAAAATATTTTAGTCTGCAATTTCACAACTTTTCCTTGAAGTCTTAGTTTTGTTGTTGTTGTTGTTGTTGTTGTTTGAGTTGGAGTCTCACTCTGTCACCCAGACTGGAGTGCAGTGACCGCTCCCGGCCACCGCAGCCTCGACCTGCTGGGCTCCGGCGATCCTTCTGCCTCAGCCTTCCAAGCAGCCGGAACTACAGGTGCACGCTACCACGCCCAGCTACTTTTTGATTTATTGTAGAGATGAAGTCTTGCCAAGTTGCCCAGGTGGGTCTCGAACTCACGGGCTCAGGCAATCCACTTGGCCTCCCAAAGGCGTGGGATTACAGGCTGAGCCACCGAGCCTGGCTGAAGTCTTAGTTTTAAGTCTGAAAATAAATTGTCAATCAAATGCCTTGCATGTTGTTAAGAAACATGCTGTCCATAAAAAGATAAATCTATACTCTGAAAACTAAAAGTAAGACTCTCTTTGGTACTTGTTAGCCCTTCTAGATTGGGTCAACCATTTATGGCTCATGGGAGAAGTCAAAGAGGATTCCAAGCAAATCTGGGAAATACGGACAGTCCCTGACTTAACATGGTTTGACTTATGTTTTTTTTTTACTTTACTATGGTATAAAAGTGACATACATTCAGTAGAAAGAGTCATGATATTCTCTCTCTCTCCCTCTCTCCCTCCCCACTTTCTGCTGGGCAATGGTAGATAGCCACAGCTCCCAGTCAGCCCCCAGATCACAAGGGTGAACAACCTATACTCTACACATTGTACCATGTTGTCAGAAGATTTTGCCCACCTCTAAGCTAACATAAGTATTCTGAGCACCTTTAAGGTTGGCTAGGCTAAGCTATGATATTTCGTAGGTTGGGTGGATTAAATGCATTTTTGACTTACACATTTTTAACTTGCAAGGGATTTATCAGGAGGTAACCCCACCATTAAGTCAAAGACATCTCTAAATATAATTCAATTTTCTCCCTTTTGTGTTTCCCTCCCTTATCTTCTTCCCTTTGCTGTTTCCCTCCTCACCCCTCACCCCATTACTCATTCATTTAATCATTTTTCTTGAATACTATGTGCTATACACTATTAGGCTTTCTATATATAGAACTCAAAAATAAGTCAAATGTAGTTCCTGCTCTCACAAAATCTATTCTCCTAATGGAGGATATGGGATAAGCAATTACAATATACATTCCATTCTTGATTTAAAGTAGCTGCCAACCAATCCCTGCCATGATTTGATGTTTAGTTTCCCTCAGTAGGTTTGAATTTACAAGATTGTCAATTTCTTCCCAGGCAAGATCACTATGCCTGCAATTTGTGTAGTTATCACTACAGGACAAAATGGAGTCTTGAATTAGGTCATGTATCGTCATTGGTATCTCCAGACACACCCCTCAGAACAGTTAATATAGAATTGAGTCTGTTTTTCTTTTTTCATAAAAGAAGCTTTTTATTAAACTAACAATATAAATATAAAACTACTCATCAACATTGCTAATTATAAACAAAAGCATATATATATACACACACATATATATACACATACACATATAGTTTTTAAACTACATTAAATAAGGTTTAAAGGCCAGGCATGGTGGCTCATGTCTATAATCCTAGAACTTTGGGAGGCCAAGGGAGGATTGCTTGAACCCAGGCCTGGGCAAAATAACGAGACTTCATCTCTACAAAAATAAAAATAAAAAAATTAGCCAGGTGTAGTGGTGTATGCATGTAGTCCCAGCTACTTGGAAGGCTCGCATGGAATCACCTGAGCCCAGAAGGTTGAGGCCTCAGTGATCCATGATGGTGGCACTGCACTCCAGTCTAGATGATGGCATAAGACCCAGACTCAAGAAATTAATGAATTAGATTTAAAGAAGTACAGATCCATGCAAATAAGTTGGTGCCTTTCAACACATAACCTTGATTCCCATCAGTACTTGTGTAAGGAGGGAAAAGGGGCCAAAGATTGAGTTAATAGCCAAATGTCAGTGATATAATCAATTATGCCACATAATAGAACCTCCATAAAAACCCTAAACAAAGGGGTTGGCGAAGCATCCGGGTTAATGAGTGCATTCTCTGGCCAGGAGGGTAACACATCCCAAACTCCATAGGAACAGAAGCTCCTGCACTCTAGACCCTTCTGAACCTTGCCTATGCACCTGTTCATCTGACTGTTCATTTGTGTCCTTCATAATATCTTTTATAATAAACTGGTAATAGTAAGCAAAGTGTCTCTCTGTAGTTGCCACAAATTATTGAACCTGAGGAGGGGGTCATGTAGCCAAAGTAGGGCAGAAGTTGGGTAACCTCAGGACCCACTACTTGTGATTGGCCTCTAAGGTGGGGGCAGTCTGAACCCTTAACCTGTGGAGTCTGCACTAACTCTGGGTAGTGTCAGAATTGAATTAAGTTGTTGATTCCCAGTTGGTGTTGGAAGAGAACTAGAGAAGTTGGGGGTCTGGAAAACCCACACATTTGGCGTCAGAAGTCTTGTGAGTAGAGAAACAGATTTTTCCATGAGACCCAAAGAAAATTTCTCGCTGATTTTTAGAATTGGAAACATGTAGGCTCTACTCATCTGATTATGCTTTGAAGATGCTGAGTGAAAGCTTGCCTCTTTGACCTGCTCCCTGGGATCAGGCACCTCCAAGTTTTTAACCATCCCCTTTCCTAATCACCTAGGCAGGACCCATTTTCCCCCATCCTATAACTGCCCAGAACTACAAGTTCAATAACCTTCCTGCCTGAAAAATGTTCCTTTACACTCGCCCTCTCTTCCCTATCCTGACCAGATTCTTTTTACCTCAGCTAGAATAAAAAGAAGATTGAAGTTACATGAATGTAAGGAAATCACCCAGTGATAATCTCTTCAAATCAGGAAATACCATGACCCTTCACAACTCTTCCAGCTAATTCACTCTGAGTAGTCCATTTGTTTGAAAGGTAATTTATATATAATAGTAAGATTACTATAACTTGATTTGCACATTCAAATCTTACTTTATCAGAGGATTATCTTTATTGATAGATTTTGAAACTGCACTTCCTACTTCTCAAAAAGGTTTGCGATAACTTGAACTAAAAGTCATACATACAATTAAACCATAAGTTCATGCAAAACACAAGGGTAAAAAGAGAGTAAAGTTGATTATATAAAACTCTCCAAAACTAGCCTATCCCCATCATTTTTTTTTTTTTTTTTTTTTTTTTAGTTTGAGTCTCACTCTGTTACCCAAACTGGAGTACGGTGGAATGATCACAGCTTACCACAGCCTCAACTTTTTGGGCTCAGGTGATCCTTCTGCATCAGTCTTCCAAGTAGCTAGAACTATAGGCCTGCACCACTATGCCTGGATAATTTTTTTATTGTTTTTATAGAGATTAGGCCTCACTATGGTGCCCAGTCTCAAACTCCTGGGCTCATACAATCCTCCCACTTCAGCCTCCCAAAGTCCTGGGATTATAAGCATGAGACACCTCATCCGGCCACTCCTCATTGTAATTTGAGGACATCTAGCCTGCTAGACCATCTACCACCTTAAGTAGCATTTATTTGGTGTTGTGTAGTCAACCTTGCCCTCTATTGTATTGTGAGTTCTTTGGGAAATGAAGATGTATCTTAGTCAACATTTTTATTTGAGGGGTTTTGGCAAAGTGCTGGACACAGACTGGATTTTCAATAACAGTTTGTTGAATTCACTCTGAATTTCTAAATTCCTACTTTATTTCTTTTAAGAGATGTGCTTTTTTCTTCTTTTTTAGCATTTTAACATATAATTTAAATATACCAAAATAGAACCATTTTAAAACACAGTTTTATGTGGTTTTCTTTCCTATGACATTAAGATGTTAGTTTATAAGGAATTAAGATGTGACTCTTCCTCAAGTGATTTGTATTTTTAAAGCCTGGGGAAAACTACCCACCCCTTCTGCCTCTGAATGTCCTCAGATAACCTCTCCACCCACCAGACACCACATAGGTGTGCAAAGAACACAATAGGTGTCACACTCCCTTCCCACCACACAACTCTTCTCAGACAGGGATATTACTCCTGATCCTGCTCAGAAATACTAATAAATAAAGATCCAACATTTTGAATCCAAAGACTGTCAATCCCTCTTAGAGGACAACTGGTCACTGTCAAACAGAGAGTTTGTAAATTTCACCACTTACAATTCATCTTAGAGCCTCATAACTTCATCAACATTTCTAGACGATCCCAGATTTACAAGTGCCTTCCATTATTCAATTTGTCTTTTGAAAATGTAAAATTTACAGCAAAGTAAAAGCTGATTGCATTTATTATTTGTTATATTTATTAACTCCTAATGCAAACATCATTAATAACATCTGTATTTTGCCAAGCATGTTATAAAATGTTATAATTTCTAATCTCTGATAATGTATTTAATCTTTAACACATCTTGAAATATTACTGCCCTCCAAATTTTAGTAAAAATATTTTATTAAAAAAACAACTATTGATTTTGTGTCTACCTTTGATAAAGAATTTTTATGACATGGATCTTTGTCCATTTTATTCACTCATATTCTCCTAAGCACCTAGACCGATGTCTGGCATGAAATGGGTACTAATTAAATATTTGCTGAATAAACAGTAGTACTCTTTCTCTTCCTATCCCATCATTATTCCCTTAGCTTCACCTCTGCAAAAAGAGCAACCTCTCATTAAGCCTCCCATAACAGATTGGCAGTTTCTTGAGATCTTATTCATTTTTGTAAAATAACGTAATAAAAATAATGTAACAAAACACACACAATTTTCAAATGTGAACAAACAGCCAAAGGACAACTGCATTCTGAGGATCATCACATTAGAATGAACCCTAATGGAGAAGAAGAGGGGAGCACCTTGAAACTTCAGAAAAATCTCCCCTCTACCCCGGTCTAGCTTATACTCATCTTCAACTGCATTTGTTTAAGCAATTAAAGGAATTTGGGAAAGGTTTAAACTGGAGGCAAAAAGATGACTGAGTTATTGGAAATTAAAGCCTATGAAGTTGAAGAAACTTAGATAATTCAGTTAAAAAAATAATAACTAACCCCCCAAAAATAGAGAACAAATTGTCATAAATGAGGCTGGTTAGATAAGAGGTTGGTCAGAAAACTGGTAGGAGAATGGGAATGCCTTAGTCCATTTGCATCACTGTAAAGGAATACCTGAAGTTTATTTGGTTCAAAGTTCTGCTGGCTATATAAGAAACATGGCATCAAGGCATTGCTTCTGGTGAGACCTCAGGAAGCTTTTACTCATGGAGGAAGGGGAAAGGAAGCAAGTATCACCTGGCGAGAGGAAGGAAGAAGAGAGAAGAAAGAGCCAGGCTGGGACCTAACAGACAGAGAATCCATTCATTATTCTGACAGTAGTACCAAACAGTTCATGAAGGATCTGCCCCCCCCACTGCCTGGACCCAAACACTTCTCACTGGGTCCAACCTAAAACACTGGGGATCAAATTTCAACATTAGATTTGGAGGGAACCACCATCTAAATGATATTAGGGAAAGATAGGCAGTTGGGAACTGATGTGCTGGGCAGTACAATGGACAATGACCAAAGGATGTGGTCAACTCAATTCCATGAGGTAGATAACTGCAAAATTTGTAAACAAGCAGGCAATGATATCATGACCCCAGGTAAGTCAGCAATATTTATGATGAGAGTGAGAGCAGCTTACACGCATTGGGCTCTTTCTACAAATTACGTTACAGTTTGCAATCAAAATTTTAAAATCAAAAATTACATTTTACAATCAAATGTCTCATTTGATTTTCACAATTTGGTGAGGTAAATACTATTACAGCAAGCCCTCCATATCTGTGGTTCCAAATCTGTGGATTTAACCAATAATTTCTAAAATATTTGAAAAAAATAAATACAAAAATTAAAAAATACAGTGTAACAACTATTCACATAGCATTTACATTGTATTAGGTATTATAAGTAATCTAGAGAGAATTTAAAGTATATGGGAGGTGCCTAGGTTACACACAAATACTATGCCATTTTATGTAAGGGACTAGAGCATCCCTGGATTTTGGTATCTGTGGTGTTCCTGGAATCAATTCCCCACAGATATGAGGGAAGAATGTGTTTTCTTGATTCACAAACAAAGAAACTAAGGTAAGAAAGATGAAGAAAGTGAGATGAAGAAACTTTGGAGTGGTTAGGCACTTCCCCAAGCTCACCCAGCTAGAAGGTGCTCGAGCCAGCTTCCAACCCAGGAACCCAGGTATATCAAGTCTTGCTTGCTTGCTTACTGTTGGCCACACAGGACACACTACTCCATATGTTGTAGATCAGTTGGCGGTAGGGAGTCCAAGGAGAGACCACAGGCAAGAAGAGGCAAGAGCCAGGCAGCGAGTCAGGGTGCCAAAGTAGTGAGCTAAGACTCAATGTAGTCTGCTCAGTCTACATTGAGTGATGAATGTAGTGATGAACTGGAATGTTAGGCTGGTAAACTGAGGCAGGAGCCAGCATTAGGGGAAGGAAAGAGAGGCTCTAATAGAGAGGTCACATCGCACTCACACTTGATACACCAAAAATCTTTTTGTAGTATAACTCTTGCTGGGTGAAGGAGAATAAGACTGAGCCCATTGATATACTTACAGGGCTAGGCAGAACTGTGGCAAGGGAGGAGCTGAACAGGACAGATGGGCTGTTGCTGAACAGCTCAGGACTCAGACACTGAAGTTAACTTTAAAAGAGCCTGAGCCTGTGATACCTAGAAATCCCAATAAAGACCCAGGTGTGGTACATGAACTCCATAGCAGGTGCAGCTAATTCAATAAAGGCTAATATTAGAACTAAGTCAGAGCCCTCCAAAGCCCTATAAAATATGACAATTTTAGATAGAAGAACAAACTATTAAAGCTCAAAGAGCTTCCCATCCATTCAGGATAAATCATTCCTTTGGAAAACCTCAACTACTTAGGTCAAAGGCTCCTAGAATCACCTATGAAGCTTTTTTAAAAAATTTCCTGGGTCCCATGTCAAACTTAGTGAATCAGAATATCAGGTGGCAAAGCACAGGAAATTGCATTTTTAAAAAGCACCTAGAGAATGTTGATAATCTGTGTGACTCATCTGCATGAATAAATGCAAAAGGCTGCCGACAGGAGTCCATCGGTGGGAAGATTCCCCAAGAGCTGTGTCCTTTTGCCAACTCTGATGGGGGTAATGTCTGTCCTGTTCAAAGCACTAGGGTGGGGCTGTCACCTCATTTCATATGGTCAGGTACTTGAGGGGTCTGCTGGACCCATCCAGAAACAGTCCTCCACTCCATGGTAGAGGCCATCTGGATTCAGACACTTTGACTGCAGATGGCAATAGACTGAGATCTTACACTGGGTCATCAAACAAGAGGATGTGAGAATGATTCAGTCAACTATGGATAAGTAGGAAACAGCTTACTAAGTGGTTAAATGAAAGGGAAACAGCACTGCAGCTGTTACACAGAGGTAGGTTTGGGTAGTGGCTGAGAATTCTTTTCCCTAAAATATTGACAAGTTGTTCAGCAGGCATGGTCAAGCCAATAGCTTTGTTCACTCCTATCCCCTGGGTCTTGTTCTATCACCTTCCTTTGTTCTTTTCTGTGAGGCAGGGATTGAGACAGTGGAGGACTGATTTTAAGCTCTGGGACCAGTGTGTTTAAATAAGTATAATTATAAATTTTTACTAAAACTTCAGAACTGCTGGGATTTGTCCTAAATTGTTTACACACATTATTTCACTTAATGAGCAACTTCAAGTCCTTCAAATAACTTGAGCAGCACAGGAGTGTCTGATTATTTAGTCTAAAGATCCAAAGTATCTTGTCCTTATCTCTCAGAACATACCGAGGTTTCTTACACAGTAACAGTAATAAACTATTTCTGCCTCAATTTACGGCAGCTTCAGAGAAGACTTCCTTGAATTATACCCTCAAGGATTGAGATTAGGAAAAGATGAAGTTACTGTTCACGAGGTTAGTTTTTTCACTGAGACCTGAGTGCCACATAATCCATATTCTGGTGTCTTCTTCTATATGAATAGCTGATGTCTACATAATCAATTCAACTGGCTACATATTGCCTAAAGTAAACAGGAAGATGGCTACAGAGTTGGATCAGTCTGGCCTTCGTGTGCTTTTTTCTTAGTTGCTAAGCACTAAAATTAGTAATGAGAAATTGGGCTCTCCGCATTTTGTATAAATGTGATATTTTTTCTGAAGATGTTTTAAATGAGTCCATGTCAATAAGATAGGGGCAAGGTTGAAAGAAGTAAATAAAGTCCCTTCTGGTCAAAGAATCCAATGACTATGTCACATACAGAAGAAACAACATGCAATTACTCCTTGGTGCCTAGCATATCTTCTTGAAATTTGAAAGGAGGAGTAAAGTTGATCATTTGTCACGGGTTCAAGCAAAGAATATGTCACCTTTCATCTATTTAAAAGTGACACGTGATTTACAGACAAGCAGATTGAGAAACCCTAATGAGGGAAAATAAACCAGCAAGTCACACCAAGTGTGCTTGCAAACCAGAATTTCCTATAGCCACATGGCTACATTTTTACTCAAAATGCTAACTCTTATAAAAATGGCTGACACAAGGTACAACCTAAATGCAGCCACTTCACCTTCTATTGCACAACAACCTTGGCTTTGAGCCAAAGTCCTGAAGAGCAGGTAAAAGTTTCCATTCCAGGCAGTTAAATATAGTGAGAAATAAAACACCCTTTTATCCCCCCAAGGTAAGTAGGACCTTATAAGAAGCAAAACAAGATGTTGGATTTTCTGGATCATTTAAACGGCTATAAGGATGACTTTTGTATATAATTAGCTCACAAGAGCTAATAGCCAATGGAAAGTAATATACAAACCTCTGAATTGCTTGTAGTAATAGACAAGTCCAAGCCATAAAGAACCAATGTCACATAATTTAAAAATAAAACATGTAAACAAGTTGGCAGGTTCTCTGAACCTGACTTCTTGCCCAAGCTTTTCACACAGTAGAGTGAAAAAAACTCAAGATTCAAACTCAAATGGCTGGGGTTCAACACCCAGCTCACTACCTCTCTGAGTCTTTCCCCATATCTTTATCTGTAAAACGGGACTGATAATTATATCTACTTCGTAGAATTACTGCGAGGATTAAATAATAAAATTTTTACTACATAAGTGATTGCTGGCATTAGGAAAACTTGCAGCATAGCCCTTTTCTGAGTGTATATTCCTGCAGCCTGATCTCTTAAGATGAGATATGGCAGTAATGGAATAGAATGTCTCTTGGACCAGGAAAAAAAAAGATCACTCTATTATAAAAGATTTGCAAGCCTCTGTGCCCTAGAATCTTAAATTTCAGTCTCCTAGTGAGTTTACCGAGGTCCCCCAACTGACTCCCTTAGTCATATGTGTGAATTAAACCATTTCTAATGCCCATCTCTCAATGCCAAAAGCTTTGGGAACTCATTGAGTATAAGGGGCGGATCAACATGACTACATTATTAGTCAGAGAACAAACATTCTAGGTAAGTAATTTTGTTTTCTCCCAAAGATTAAATACCTTCCCACCTCTGGAGACGAATGGGCTCCAGGGATCTTTCTCTATATATTTAACAATGATATAACTAAGTGGCAAAGTCAATAATCAGATGGCAGGTGCAGAGAACCAATCAACTTTTCTACAGATAGTTTTTCCTTTAGGGAAATAAGACACGCCTTTAATACAACAGCTTTGTAACCTGAAACACAGGGAGAGGAAGATTGCCAACCAGGAATAAGTTATATGTGAGCAATCAGCTCAAACTCTAGTCTTTGGAGGAAATGGTGTTCAGAACACAGACAAAAACTTCTTTTAGCTTGGTCACCCAGGCTAAAATGTTTGGACCCAGCTTTGAAGACTTTCCTCTCTGAAGCTACCAAATCTAAACAATTATCCCAGTGATTTTTTTTCTTGGAGATAACCTTATATTTTCTCCTTCTCTATCTTTGCTTATCTCTGCCACTTGACCATCTCCTGCCAAGATACTCAAGTGCCTCATAACTACTCTTCCAGCCTCTCCAAACCCATACTGCCAATAACCACCCGAGTGACAGTATCAAACAGGTCTCTGTTGAGTCATGCTTATAGCTCAAAATGCACGCTGAGTGGCTTGTGGTCTATAAGTCTGACCTCTTCTACCTTACTTTTAAGGTCCTTCGTGATCCGACCGCACCCTACCAACCTGGCTTATTTTCCAGTCAGACTGGCTTCCTCACCAGGCACCCATGAACGCATAAGACACACCTACACTGAGCCATTGTCCCTTCTCTACTTCACACCTGCTGCAGCTCTGGTATGAAATCCCCTGCTTTTCCAAAAGCATGTCTGAACCATACTCATTGTTGCAGGCCTAAATTTAGCTTTTTCTTACTCCTGCACTGCCCCAGCACTGCCTATAGAATTTTCTCAAAGAAATCAATCTTCTGCTGTCAATCTTCAAATTATTTAAATTAAAAATAGCAATATCAGGCCCAGGGTGGTAGCTCATGCCTATAATTCTAGCACTTTGGGAGACTGACATGAGAGGACTGCTTGAGCCCAGGTGTTCAAGACCAGCCTGGGCAACATAGTGAAACCTCATCTCTAAAATTTAACTGGATGTGGTGGCTCACACCTGTAGTTCCAGCTACTTGGGAGGCTGAAGCAGAAAGATCACCTGAGCCCAGGAAGTTGAGGCTGTGGTGAGCCAGGATCATGCCACTGCACTCCAGCCTGAGTGTCAGAGTGAGACTCCAACTCAAAAAACAAACAAACAAAAAAATATATCAATAAAATCTCTAAATCTTGAGTGTAGGAGAAAAGGCACTGGTGAATTAGCAAAAATCACTGAACAATGATTTTTGAGATCTGGCATCTAGCCCCCCCATCACTAAATAGCTCTGTGATCCTAGTTAAGCCACACAGTGTCTCTCCAATATAAAGGGGATGGACTGAGTGACCTCTATGGTCTCTTCCAGCTCTTTCTTTCTATGATTCTAAAGCTGCCAAGCCAATGAGGCATCATAGCCTAGTTTGGTCATCTCTGAAAAGCAGAAATTAATTAAGAGGTTTTTCTTTGGGAAACATAAAGTCGCCAGAGCCTTCCGCTTATAATTACAACATAAATTGGGAAAGTTGGTATCAATTTATTCCCATTTATTAGATAGTATGCTATAGTAATCTAGGTCAAATACAAAAGAGGCAATTGGTTAATTTTCACTCTTTTGAAAGTCATCACGTATATTTTGAACCGACTCAATAATGGCCTACTTTGAATTTGGGTGTCATGAAGCTACAACAGGACAGTATCAAACAGGCCTCTGCTGAGTTTTGTATTTGACCTAGATTACTATAGCATACTATCTAATAAATGGGAATAAATTGATACCAACTTTCCCAATTTCAAATAAGCCCAATTCAAGTTTGGAAGAGAAAGAGTTGAAGGATGCATTTTGAATACCATAGGATAGACCTAAGAAAATATGTATACATAAATCCTAAAGGAACAAATATTTTTCCTGCCTCCTTCTATCCAAGTGTGTGTGTGTGTGTGTGTGTGTGTGTGTGTGTGTGTGTGTGTGTGTTGAGTCAGAGTCTCACTCTGTCATCCAGGCTAGAGTGCAGTGGTACGCTCATGGCTACCACAGCATCTACCTGCCTCAGCCTTCCAAGTAACTGGAACCACAGGTGTGCACCACCACGCCTGGCTAATTTTTTTGATTTATTGTAGAGATGAGGTTTTGCTATGTTGCCCAGGCTGTTCTCGAACCCCTGAGCTTAGACAATCCTCTTGCCTCTGCCTCCCATATTTTAAGCAACAAGAATACTACAAGAATTTGCTATAAGTCCCTGAGTTCTTTTTATTCTTTCATTTTATTTTCTATTGGTCTTAAAGATGAGAACATTTGTTTGAAAGAAAAAAAAAACAGAAAGCAAGTTATAACAAACCTGTAAATTATAGGCTGGGCTCAGTGTCTCATATCTGTGATCCCAGTGCTTTGGGAGACAAGGCAGGAGGATTGTTTGAGGCCAGGAGTTTAAGACCAGCTTGGGCAACATAGCAAGAAACCATCTCTAAAAAACAAAAAGAAAGTAATTAGTTAGGTGCAATGGTACATGACTATAGTCCTAGCTACTTGAGAGACTGAGGCAGGAGGATTGCTTGAGCTCAGGAGATTGAGGCTACAGGGAGCTATGATCGTGCTACTGAACTTCAGCCTGGTTGGCAGAGTAAGAACCAGTCTCTGAAAACAAACAAAAAAAAAGGAAAAAAAATTTATAAAGCAATACATAGAAGCAGGAGAGTTTTCCAAGAGAGAGAAGGAGTAGACAAGAAGGAAATCCTGTCAAAGGGAGGTCTTCCAAGGATGCCAGTCAAATGAGAATGATAAATTTGTCACGTTGTGAGTCTCACTCATTTATTCATTATTCATGCATCAAATGCTTAGAATGTAATAAAGGGAAAGACAGAGTGTCTGTCCTACAAGATGCACCATCAAACAGAAAGACAGCCAGGGTCTGTGTTGGCACTGTCTCTGAGTGTCTGCTGTGTGCCAAGCACTGAGCATATCAGCCCCACAAGGCAGGTGCCTTTTTTATCCTTGTATCACAGGAAGAAACTAAGGCTTTCAGAGATTCAGTAACTTGCCTGAGGCTACCCAACTAGAAAGCAGCAAGGCTGGCTTGCTTGCTTTCTTTTTTTTCCTTTTTTTTAGCTGGAGTCTCAATCTATCGCCCAGGCATAATCACGACAATCATGGTTCATGGCAGCCTAGGCTTCCCGGGTTCAGGTGATCCTTCCACCTCAGCATCCCAAGTAGCTGGGACTACATCACATCTGGTTAACTTTTTTATTTTTTTGTAGAGTCAAGGTTTCACTATGTTGCCCAAACTGGTCTTGAACTCCTGGGTTCAAGCAATCCTCCATCTTTGGCCTCCCAAAGTGCTGGTATTACAGGCATGAGCTACCATACCTGGCAAGGCTGACTTTCAAACCCAGGTCTGTCTGACTTCAGAGTCAGCCCCTTCACCCTAACCCTCCACTACAAACTGATACTACAATGTGGTGAGTGGTGACAGAAACAGATGCAAAGTACTACACCCTATGCTACCCACAGACACCCCCAACCCCTTCGATGAACCTGGAAACCTGCACAACAGAACAAATTCCAAACGCTGGGAAGAACTCAGTCCTCTCTGTGGATTTAAGGCTGTGGCCTCAGGCTACAGCAGCATTTGAAGTATATGTATGTTTGTAAAATTACCCAATGTGGGGTATATGGCAACTAGATCAGGCCGCAGGGAGACAGAAGCAAAACACTTCAGTTGGGACCAAAGCAAAACACTTCAGTTGTTTCCCATTCTCTACTGATCTCCCAAAAGAAACACACACACACACACACACACACACACACACACACACACACACACACACACACTCCATTGCCACAGCAGTTCTCCCAGAGAGTAATTTATTTCAAAAGTACCTTCTTCCCACCAAAACAGACATGATTTTTTTAAATACAAGTTTGAAAACTAAAAATGAAAGAATTAAAAAAAAAATGTAAACCACTTCCAGAAAGTAAATGCCCCAAGAGACCTTGGGGGAAAAGATTCTAGGCTGCTCAGTGACTGTTTGCTTCTCCAGGCTGAGCAGCTGAGAGAACTGAGGACCCCAGAGGGGCCTTAGGGTCACAGCCACAAATAAGCGTTAAAGCTAGCTTGGGGGCCCTGGGGAGGGTGCTGGCAGCTCAGTGGGAGCTAACGCGGCCTCACCTGTTCTGACGCCAGCCAGAGGCCCTCATCAGAGACCTGTTTTAAGTTACAACACTGTGAAGAGGTTATGTTTATTTGCTTTATGGTATCTTTTCGGTCTTGTTTGTTTGTTTTAACTTAGTAAGTCATAAAACCTTCAGTCAGCTGCAGGAGGTTGACATGCCCTCAAAGAAGGGCAAATGAACATGTTTTGGTGGCAGTGAGGGCTTGAGACATATATCCCACCGGTATTACCTCCAGAAACCTTGGAAGGAGAAGGGAATTAACTTTCATCAGGGCCTTGTTAAGGATTATGGCCTGAGCATTGTGCTTGGAACCTTACTTATTTAAGTCTCACAGGAACTCTGGAGATATCATTAACCTCTTTTACAGGAGGAAAAATAAAATAAAATGAGGCTCTGTGTTAATGCTAATGCAAAATAATTTATTGAGTATCACACAGCTAGTGGGGGGGCCAGAACTAAAGGTCTTTCTGACTCCAAAGCCCAGTGAGAGAATGCTTTCTGTGGAAATTAAGTAATAATAAGAAATCCTAAAGAGCAGATGAAAAATCAACACCTTTATTTGTGTGTTCTTTATTTAATGATCTACTTATTGGAATAGAAATTATATGTGAAGAGAAAACATTTTAAGCTTTATCAAAAGGCAGACAGTGGAGAAAGAAAGACTCGACTTCTCAATTTTCTTTATCAGAGGTAACTGCTGGTAACTGTATGTCAAGGAAGGCTACATGTAAACATATAAACAACATGTGTGTACATACAGCACCCTCCCTTTTTAAGCACACATGGCAGTATTGGTCTTCCTTTTCTTTGAAACCTAATATATCTTTTAAAGTTTCCATATTGATACATTTAGACGTGACTCATTCTTTTAACAATTGTTAAGACTTAACTAGTCTACTATTAAATGGATATTTAAACTGTTTTCAACCTTTTGTCATTGTAAATAATGCTGTATAAATAACCTTGTACATTCTTTCTTGAACACATATGCTAGTACACTTTTGGGATACATTCTTAGAAGTAAAATTCTTCTGTCAAGAATATGTGTATTTTAAATTTTGATAGGTACAATAAAATTACCTGCAGAAGGGCATTCACCAGTTTATAATCCTTAAAATATATGCTCATCCCTGATTCCTCAAGTGTTACAAAATAGTGTTCAATTCTGTGTTTAAAAGAAAACACCCATGCATTCCTTCTCCTTTGAAAGCTGCATACTTCCTTCAGAAGGAATAGAGGAAACCTATTTATTAAGACCTGGGCATTATATTCTTGGAGTAAAGGAAGATTTTTGGAGTTCCTTGCACTGCAAAAGATGCAGATCTCCAATTAGATGATGTTGGCAAAGTGGGAAAATGCAGTAAATCCCTGAAAACAAGCAGTTGGCTGTGACTTATCACCTAAATCCACCAGAGTACTGTCAGAGTCACCCCTGGGTCTCCCAGCAACCCCACTAACCTGCTGCACAACAAGGCTAGGACAGGCTGTGAATCAGGAAGGGGACATCTGCTTCAAACAGAAGTATTTGAAATCTAGTATCTAGATTGTTGGAGAAAACGATCACGGAGGAGGAGCAATATATCAGAGACATAAGACTAAAGGGAGATGGCCAAGTATTGGGCAGTGCTTCCTAACGGTACTGAAATGAAAGGAAAATGGATATAATAGAAAATGAAACATCCTACAGTCATATTTTCCAATATAAAAATTTTCTAGAGTGAATAAATCCCTAATGGATTTGCAATACTAATACCTTCATACAGTGGTGCAGTCCAGTCCAAATGGCAGAATCCGGGCAGGAATCCTGAGGCCTCAGAAGCTGAGAGAATGAGCCACACATCATCCCCTCTCTGTCTAGCTTTGCTCCCTTGAGTCTGCTAAAAACCTGGGTCTGCCATCCTTTTAGGATGCAATACAAAATACTCCTCTTCTATTCTGTGACCACCCTGCTGAGGTGTTGATGGTCAGCATCTGGGAAAAAGAGCGCACTGGTAGCCACCTATGTCCCTAGAGGGGACATAGAAAAAGAGCAGTGGATTAGTGGGCATCGAGGGTTAACAGACATGAAAGGGAATTTGTCTCTGAAGGGGATGATGTGGTTCCAGTCATGGTCATATTAATGGCTTATTTGTAGCCTGGCTTTATTCTGGAGCTTTATTCTGGAGCATGACTATAACAACAAGTAAATATGCATGACTGACACCACCAGCCAAACATTTTTAAGCCAGGTAGCTGCCCTACAGAACTGAATGTTTCAGTCATTTAAGGAAGGAGCACTCCAGAAAGCAGCAGAATGCCTTCTAATTATTACTTGTGTTTTTTTCCAATTAGCCACCAGCAGCATATTGTCACGGAGGCATTGTTGGGAGTTGTTTGCCTCTATGCAGATGCATTCAGATACTTAAGTGTAGGTTTCTAGGCTTGATGTGTGTTATTATCAAAATTGCAGGGCTAGAAACAATGATTTCAGATGAACTTGTTTCAATCCATCAGATCTGAAGCAGCGTCTAGGTCAGCTTCACAGGCAATTGGAGGCTGTTGGGAAGAGTCTGCTTCGCTCAGCCTGCATCCTACCTGTTAGCTATGTATACAAGCTAAACTGATTTGCCATTATTATCTCAACTCCTCTGAAATCCCACCAAATCAGTCGCTAATTTGCTTGCAAGCACCATCCATCACCACTCAAATGAGTTTTGTCCCATTCTCATTGATTTTGATTGAGTGATTGATTGATTACATATTAGGCTGTCATCTGGACAGAGAAAAAATAATTCAGAACACTCATCTTCATATTTTATTCTGGTGTCATTTAGCTCAGTGTGGGTTTCTGTGATTTATCTCTCTTCTTCCATTTCACTGACAATGCCTTTTCTCTGTTATGGGCTTCTGGCATAGAGAACAGTTTCATGAGCAAGAGTGAACATCAATCTGTGAAGAATAGAAAAATGAAAAAAGAAAAAAAAACTAAACTGAAATTCAAATTTTGTTCAGGAAGATTGGCCTTCCAAGTTCTTGGTAGAATGTGTATAAAGTAAGTTCACATATGCTCTTAGCTCTCTTATGTGATATACTATGTTATATAAGCTGGAGAAAAAATGTAAATGAAACCTTTGACAATAAAATGATCCAGTACATAAATGGAATCTATCAAAATGTGTTGCTAGAGAATTTCTCTGCACCACACTCAGGGAATAATAT
Organism: Cephalopachus bancanus; assembly: GCA_027257055.1. NCBI lineage: Eukaryota > Metazoa > Chordata > Mammalia > Primates > Tarsiidae > Cephalopachus > Cephalopachus bancanus. The sequence goes on along the minus strand of JAPVLO010000024.1, from coordinate 3,917,459 downwards.
CTAATATCGGAGTTAAATGAAAACTAGTCATGTGACTATTGAGCAAGGTATTCTAAGTTCCTACAAACGGGAAATCTATAGGCAACCGAGAATCTATCCCGGTCCACCAATAGACTATAGAATTGCTATTTTTACCTGCATAGCTTTTAAATTATATTTTGTATCAGAGAGGTCTTAACCCAAACGGATGGGAATGTTTACTAAAATGAAAAGTGAACTTCAACCAATGTGTCTTCACTAGTATCTCACAGATGATATGACTTTGGTTAATTTATTTTAAGTAGCAGTAACACTTGAGGAAAACTGGGCCTGATAAGTGATTTGAAGGCATTTTGGAAGGCTAACTTTCTCATGCAGACAAGACCTCAGAGGTCAACTAATCTACCTGTGTATCCCAGTATTTTACCTGAGGCGCACACAGGTAGGTAGAGACAGGCTCAGGATTACTCATACTCACCTTATCTGGGGCAAAAAGAACAATCTCATAGGGCTCTGGACAGTTTTTATTAACTCGGATTAGATAATTAATGTAATTATTTAAATAGATTTCATTTTTTGAGCTTTTAAAAAAAATTCATTGATTCGTGTATTTCCTCTTTGCTTTCCAACCTTGGTTTAAAATGTGATCTGAGGTAGTTTATAGAGATATGTGCAGTGCAACAAGGAAAATCATTCCTATCAAAAAAAAAAATTCCCAGCCGGGCTTGGTGGCTCAGCCTGTAATCCCATGCTTTGGGAGGCCGAGGTGAGTGAATTGCCTGAGCCCATGGGTTCGAGACCCACCTAGGCAACTTGGCGAGACCTCATCTCTACAATAAATCAAAAAAATTAGCCAGGTGTGGTAGCACGATCCTGTAGTTCCAGCTACTTGGAAGGCTGAGGCAGAAGGATCGCCAGAGCCCAGCAGGTTGAGGCTGCGGTGGCTGGAAGCATGCCACTGCACTCCAGTCTGGGAGACAGAGTGAGACTCCAACTCAAAAAAAAAAAAATCCCAACACTTTAGAAATATCTATTTGAAACAGGTAAAAATACTTTTATTATAAGAATTTCTGACAATGTTTTTTGCCAATTGAGAATAACTTGCTAATTGCAGAGACTTTATCATCCTGTTTTTTGATGAGCTGCTTCTTATCCAAACTAATTTTGAGTTCTTTAATATAGTAGGTCTTCTGTATTATGCAGGTTCCATATCCTGGGTTTCAACCAACCACAAATCAGAAAGAGTTTTAAGAATAAGTAAACAAACAAACAAAAAAATACAACAACTTGATTGAGTAATTAAAACTTCACTAAATATCAGAGAAATGCAAATCCAAACCACAATGAGTCTCACACCAGTTAGAACGGCTATTATTAACAAGTCAAGAAACAACAGACATTGGTGAGGAGGTGAAGAAAAAGGAATACTCATATACTGCTAATGGGAATATAAACTAGTTCAGCCCCTGTGGAAAGCAGTTTGGAGATTACTCAAAGAACTAAAAATAGACTTACCATTCAACCCAGCAATCCCACTACTGTATATATGAACAAAGGAGCATAAATCATACTACTAAAAAGACACTTTCACTTGGATGGTCATCATAGCACTATCCACAATAACAAGGTGGATCCACCTAAGTGTCCATCAAAAGTGAACTGGCTAAGGAAAATGTAGTACATTTATACCATGGAATACTCTACAGCCATAAAAAATGAAATCATGTCTTGTGCAGCAATGTGTATGCAGCTGGAGGCCATTACCCTAAACAAATTTTTCACAGAAACAGAAAACTGAATATTGCATGTTCTCACTTATAAGTGGAAACGAAACACTGGGTACACATGAGCATAAAGATAGGAACAACAGACATTAGGGACCTCTAAAGGTGGGGGAGGAATGATGGGAATAAGGGCTGAAAAACCCACTCACTAAGTACCATGCTTACCACCTGAGTAAAGGGCTCAACAGAAACCCAAACCTCAGCACGCAATATATCCATGTAACAAACCTGCACATGTACCTTGAATCTGAATTTTTTAAAAGCACAACTATTTACATAGTATTTACATTGTATTAGTATTATAAATAATCTAGAGATGATGTAAAGTATATAGGAAAATGTGCATAGATCATATACAAATACTATGCCATTTTAAATAAGGGACTTGAGCATCCATGGATTTTGGTATTGGGGTAGGGAGGGGGTTGTCCTAGAACCAATCCCTGGTGGATCCAGAGGGACAACTTTATCATTCTATTCTTCATTCTCATTTTACAGGTTCCAGAGATGTTTGAAATCCAGACACATTACAAACACAAAGGCATATTATAAACAAGTACTAGCCAAGATATGAATGCTAAATACATAAGTAGCCATTGTTTTCAAAAGTCAGTAGCTGACCCAAGACCCTGCCCAATGCAGCAGCAGCTCTGACCTTCAAGCTGCCCAGTTCATGAGTGACAGCTGCCGAAGGGTTTAAAAAGTCCTGAAGGGATCTGGCACATTTCACATTGAGTTAGGTTCATGAAACGACAGTTATAACAAACAGGCACTGTTTACAAATTGTTGTAATTTAGGAATGTGACAGTTTATTTGTTCCCCACTTTTTGATTTCCAAGGTATTATTTACAACTTCAGTTCTTAGCCCTGGAAGACTGAACAACAATACTTATGCTGCCAGTGGATGAAATTGTTGCCACTAACAGCAGTGTAAATGATGCTTATAATTTGGGGTCACAATTTTGCTTTTATAGTAAATGTCTCTATTTAAAATGTAAGTCTTCATTTCCTCAGGCAGTTAGATTTTGTTTCTCTATTATACTATTCTTCACACTACATTGTAATTTATTTGTTTACATGTCTATCTTGTTTCCCTGACTGTAAATTTCTGAACAGAAGACAAAGTTCATTTGTTTTTTAGTGACAGACGGTAGACACCCAATAAGTATCTAGTAGAAGAATAAATATCATCATTTTGATAAAAATCCAAAGTGTTTTAAGCTGTTTTTGTTTTTCAGGGTACCACTCTGTCACCTAGGCTGGAGGGCAGTAGCACAATTATGGCTTACCATAGCCTGGACCTCCTGAGTTCAGGTGATCCTTCCACCTCAATCTCCCTAGTGGCTGGAACAACAGGCACGGGCCACCGTGCCAGGCTAATTTTTTGATTTTTTTGTAGAGACAAGGTCTCATTATGTTGCCCAGTCTGGTCTTGATCTCCTGAGCTAAAGCAATTTTCCCACCTCGTCCTCCCAAAATGTTGGGAGGAGCCACCATGCCTGGAGCCATCATGCCCAGCCTTAAGCTGTTTTCTTTAAGTCAAATTGTGTTAGGATCAGAAGATTCCATCAGACTCTTGTGATTCCTTCTGGTGTAAGTGCAGGCTTCAGGGTTTGGTTTCAAGGTCAGAGGAGAAGGCAACTGGAATTGAGTAGAAAGATTAAAAATCGAAGTGTTCAGCACCTTCTTATATCCTTCTGCCTTTGTCTTCCTCATTGGTGGCTTGAAGCAATATAGAACAGTGAGGAGGACATTTATTATTTTTGTGCACTCTGTTTCCTTTCTCCCTTTTTCTGGAAGCAACACTCTGATTTGGCTTTGGAGGAACTTCCCTATCAGATACATTCAGGTGTGGTTGTCAATCAAGATGCCCTGCCCTACTCCAGCCAAGAGATGGGCACCTGACCCAAGCTAGGCCATCAGATTCCTCTCCTTGGAATGTGAATTTTGAGCAGAAGGATGAAGAGTTGATCGCCATTGAAGGAATCAGAAGTCCCTCTTCCCGGCCTCCTAGTGGCCTCATTTTCTAGTCCTTCTGAGTCTCTTTCCTTGCCTTTTCTTTGGTTGCTTAAGCTTCCCCACTTCCAATAAATTATTTTTCTGATCCAATTATCCTGAAGTGATTTCTGTGCCTGCAGCCAACAAATGGCAACTGGTAAAATCAGCGAGTTGAGGCTGGGTGCAGTGGCTAACACCTGCAATCCCAGCATTTTGGGGGACCAAGGCGAGAGGGCCACTTGAGCCCAGGAATTTGAGGCCACCTGGGCAACAAAACGAGACACTGTCTTTAAAAAAATTTTTTTTTTTTAATTCGCCAGATGTGGTGGCACACGCCTGTAGTCCCAGCTATTCAGGAGGCTGAGGTGGGAGGATCACTTGAAAACAGGAGTTCAAGGTTGTAGTAAACTGTGATCGCACAACTGCACTCCAGCCTGGTTGACAGCAAGACCCTGTCTCAAAAAAAGAAAAGAAAGAAAGAAAAAATCAGTGAGTTGAAGATTATGATACTATCTGTTGTATCCAAAAGCCTAACAGGAAGGAATTAACTCTGGACATCTCCAGTCTATACCCTGGGCTCATTTTATCTCTACTAACTTACCCTATAATCTAGGTATGAACTCTAAAAAATCCCAATCCCCATTCATCCTGTTTCTAAAATAACCTGGTTTTTCACATTCATCCCCCTGGCCCGTCCCAACATAACTTGCCTAAGAAGCAACTCAGTGAGCTTCAAGACTTCTGCAATATTCAACCCTAACCTTCCTGTTTCTCACTTAACTACTCACCCACTCTGCCAGAAAAACATTGGCACTTTTTTTCACTATTACAAAATTTCCAAGTCAGCCACGTGTCATTAGCCCACTCCTAGCTAGTTGTTTGACCTCTGGTTCTCCAGCAATCATCAATAGGAATCCTAGTTACAACGTTTTATTTAACACTTTTATAGTTCTTACCATACACCAGGCATCCTTCTCCTAAGTGTTTTATACATTTTAACTCATGCAATCCTTATTTTCTTTTTTTTTGTTTGTTTTTGTTGTTGTTGTTGTTGTTGTTTGGGGGTTTTTGTTTTGTTTTGTTTTGTTTTGAGTTGGAGTCTCACTTGGTGGTCCAGACTGGAGTGCAGTGGCCACTCCCGGCCACCACAGCCTCGCCTGCTGGGCTCTGGCGATCCTTCCGCCTCAGCCTTCCAAGTAGCTGGAATTAAAGGCATGCGCTACCACGCCCGGCTGATTTTTTGATTTATTGTAGAGATGAGATTTCACTGCCCAGGTGGGTCTCGAACCCGTGGGCTCAGGCAATCCACTCACCTCAGCGTCCCAAAGGCGCGGGATTACAGGCTGAGCCACCGAGCCAGGCTGCAATCCTTATTTTCAAAAAAATCCATGAGACAGGAATAAATGGGGAAGTATGAGATAAAAATCTTTAGTAGCTTGCCCCCAAGTCTCAAATGCCCATAAGCAGCAGAATCACGACTCAAATGCAAGCAGTCTGGCTCCAAGTCTGTTACCAAGCCATCACACCATGATTTTGAGATGATGGGTTTATTACATGGTCAATTAAAGGGAAGGGCTAATCATATTTTAATCTGCAGTAGCTGACAGGATACACTAGCAGGGAAATGAGATTAGTCTCCACATGTCAAAAACCTAAAAACATCAAGTCAATTGATGGTGCCCTCCAGGTCTCCAATTTTTTTTTTTTTTTTTTTTTGTTACCTTGGAAACAAACCAAAACAATTCTACAGTATTTTCCATTCACATTGAAAAGATTCTAATACCCTGGTGGAAAGTGCCTTTCTTCTTTAATTGCCTGAAATAGACATGTTAATTTTGTAGAAAGTTTGAAATGTAAATGTAGTGATGAACTTTTACTCCTCCTCACAGCCCAGGGCTTCCTCAAATCTGGGAAGGGTGGAGGATGTGACTGCACTTGCAACATCACCATTGCACCCCATGGCAGACTTGCTGACTTCCCTGTTTTTAGTTCTAGAAAACAGATGCAGTGACAAAACCCTGGGTAGAAAGGAAGCACTCGGGCCAGGTGGCCAAATCCCTTCTGGACACAATGTCCCTCCTCTCTCTAAGATTGTTAAACCTTTCATAAACCATGCTTTAGATTATTTTTATTGTCTTTTTGGTATTTCAAATGTCAATTAAAATTTAGTGTAGTCATAGTTGTTTTGCTTCAAGATATGAGCATTTTTACTTTCCTTGAATCTTTAAGTTTGGAAGAGCATATAAAGTAATAATTTGCATACTGAGTATCTCAACTTACCCGTTTAGTCCTAATTTCTTCTCTCTGAGCACTACTGGTTCCAGAAACACCAAACACTCTGTACTATGGAGAATATCTGTGATTTAGTGACATATAGACAAAGTATTGATACTAATGGTTTCTAAATGTTTGTAATTTAATGTTTCTAAAATCAGGGTGAATTGTGTTCTAAAATCACAGTGAATTATAACTGAAGGTTAATAGTGTATATCTGTAGGAAGTAGAATTATAAGTGAATTTTAACTTCTGTCTTATCTTTTTCTGATTTTAAATTGTTCTATAAAGAAAACATGTTTATTTTACAAATAAGTGAGGTAGCATTGAGACAGGGATCCAGCAAGACTAGTTTCCCAAAAGAAAGGTTGCAAGGCCTGAACCTCACTGACAAGATGAGTAAGAAGACTGGCCAGAGCCTGCCAAAACTAACTGAGACCAATATCTTATCGAAAGCAACCTCTGCTTGTCTTTTTGCTCATTATACACTAATTATAATATATTAGCATGCTAGAAGACACTCTTACCAGCATGACAGTTTACAATTACCATGACAACTCCGGGAAGTTATCCTTATGGCTTAAAAAGGGGAGGAACTTTTAATTCTGGCAATTCCTCTTCCCTTTCCTGGAAAGTCCATGAACAATCCACCCCTTGCTTAGCATATAATCAAGAGATAGCTCTAAAAATAAAATCCCAGCGATGTATGACTACTGTTCTTTCTATAGACCAGTCCAGGTTGCTCTGCCTATGGAGTAGCCTGTTCCTTGTCATTTCAATAAATTTGTTTTCATTCTCCAACTGAAACCTCAGTGATGCAGTGGAGTGTTCTACCTATGGACTAACCATCTTTCTGTTTCTCTGTTTCTTTAACACATTTACTTTTCATCTCCTACTTATGGCTCACACTTGAGTTCTTTCCTGCATGAAGCCAAGAACTTACTTGGCCTCTCAGGGCCAAACCTCAATTCTGAGGTTTACCTGCACCAGTATTATACAGCTTTGTCCATACCTTTATTATACTGTCCTGGGTACTTTAAAAAAGTGTGTAACTAATAATTAAAATAAAATTAGCAGAACATTCAGCTCTTTGTTTTGAAAGTAGTAAAGCAAGATATATGTAAAAATTTTACTGAAATAAGTGAAAAACTAATTTTCCTTCTTATTCCATTTTTCTCTATTAGTTTAGATAATAAGAGAAAAAACAATAATTTTCACCCAGGAAGGCAGCCTGGTGTCTGTGGACCTAGAATGTAAATAAGAGACCTGCCTTTTGCTCTTCATGGATGTGTTATAGCCAGAAACAAGTTCCCTGTGCCCTAGTTTTTCTCAGCTGCAAAATGGAGACAGTTATGCTTAGTTCACAGGGCTGTGGAAGCACCTAGGATAGGTTGTGGTACACAGTAGCCAACCAATAGATGTCCATTTACTCATTCATAAAGCTGACTGCAGACCTCTTTGGTCAGCACTTGCAAAGTACAGAAACTAATAAAAAAGAAAATAGAGACTCCATGCCTTCTCTCACAGAGCTTGCAATCCAGACACAAACAAGGAGTCACAATGCACTGGAGAAGTTTTAGAAGGGCTAGACATCTTGATTTACATTTTTAAAAAATTCTAACAAGCTAATTGAACTTCCACAAAGGCGTACCTATTTCTCCAGGTTGTGGAAACTTAATCTGCTAATCTGGGATTCCTCCTCTTCTCTGCAGCAGGCAGGAAGTGGGTAAGCATCTGGTCCGGGCTGTTTGCTGAGTTGCCCTCCATCTGGTCATCAGTAATTGGTCTGTGCGGGTCACTGCTGGTTCTGCTCATGTTCCTTATCAAGAGTATGCTGGGGTCCAACTTTCTACAAGTTAATTCCCTTGCTCCTTTAAGGTATACAGGATTATTCCATTGCTTCCCCACCACACAGGACCCCAGGAAACTCAGCAAGGCCCAGCCTCAGCCCTTCCCTACTTCCATGTACTCTGGAGTACAAGAATATCGTGCTCTGCTCTCACACCATGCTGGGCAACTATGGCACTTCACACATTCCCTCAGGTCTGTCCACCTGGATGCTCTGTACAACCATTTCTACTCTGTGTTCTTCTTACCTCCTGTACTCTGCCCAGAAAAAGAAATCTGGGTTCTCTCTATGCTCAGATTCCATATACCTATCAGCAAGTTCTGTCACTCTCCTTTTCCCTGTGTTGAATTTAGGGAAAGGACAAGGCAGAGAACTTCACTCCTTTGTCAGGATCAATAGTGTCTATTTACCCTTTGCTTCCTTCTATCTGGAGAACTTTCTCTCGTCTGGAGCATAGAAGCTTTACTGGGCATGACTTCTTCAAGCCATTATTTTACCTAGGCCTATATGCCTTTTGAGTCCCTACAGGACCCAGACTTCTGAAAGTTACAATCCAAGAAATCTCTTCTTTGATGCATCAAGAATATAATACTGGGCACAGTGGTTTGTTCCTATAATTCCAGAGCTTTGGGAGGACAAGGAAGGAGGATCACTTGAGCCCAGGAGTTCCAGACCAGCTTGGGCAACATAGTGAGACCTTGTTTCTACAAAAAATACAAAAATTAGCCAGGCATGGTGGCATGTGCCTGTAGTCCCAGCTACCTGGGGGGGCTGAAATGGGTGCATTGCTTGAGTCCAGGAGGTCAAGGTTGCAGTGAGTTATGATTACGCCACCACACCCTAGCATGGGTGACAGCGCAAGACCCTGTTTCTAAAATAAATAAATAAATAAACAAACAAACAATTTTTACAAACTTTTACCTGGGGCAACAAGTAAAAGTTATCAGTTAATATTTCAAAACTTTTATCCCACCACATAATACAGGGGCTAAAACAGCTCAAAGGGAGAGAGTGTCTCACCCAGCTGGGGCATTTGGGGGAGGCTTTAAAGAGAAGACCCAGCCAGATCTGAGTCTTCTAGTATGAGTCAAAGTTCAGCTCAAAAAGGGGGAAGGTCATGTGCAAAGTCAGAGTATTAGATGAGTCAGGATTTAAATTTATCTCCCACAATTGTCTAAGCTACATAAATCACATCTCATTTTGAGGATAGAAGAAGCACAGACATCATTGTTGAAGCTGGAAGGTAACTTATGGATCATCTAGTCTAACCCCTGTGTATGACAGATACGGACACTGAGGACCAAAATGATGGCCTTTAATCTAATGTTCTAAAATAAATAGGACAGGCTAGGCATGGTGGCGCATGCCTATAATCCTAGCACTTTGGGAGGCTGAGTCAGGAAGATTGTTTGAGCCCAAAAGTTTGAGACCAGCCTGGGTAACATAGCGAGACTTTGTCTCTACAAAAATTCAAAAAAATTCGCTGGGTATGGTGGCCCACACTGTAGTCCCAGCTACTTGGGAGGCTGAAGCAGAAGGGTTGCCTCTGTCCAGGATGCTGAGGCTACAGTGAGCTGTGATAGCACCATTGCACTCCAGCCTGAGTGGCAGAGTGAGGCCCTGACTCAAATAAACAAATAAATAAGGGACTAAATTCAGCCTCTCACTTCTACCTATTACCAGAAATTTTGCTCTCAGTCTACTCTGCAAACTATCTCCTTTGGGCCTAAATGAAGCATGAATTCTAGCAATTCTTGTAATAAGCTTTGTAGTGAGTTCTTCATCAAGGTTGGGGGAAAAATAAGCAGTTACACTTCAATAACAGCATTGATGTTTTTAAAAGAGAAGGTCCCACCTTCTAGAAAAGTATCCTACTATGATAATGTTCAGAGTGTATTATATGTAAATGTCAGAAAGCCATACCTATGTTAACTTCTTTAACGCCCATAACATCTCTCTCATCTCTCTAGTCTCTTTATTTATGTGCATTTTACAGATAAGGAAACTGAGGCACAGAAAATAAAGTAACTTGTCCTAGGTCATATGGCTAATAAGTGGTAGGTGTGTAGTGGATAGTCAAACCCATAATATCCACTTTGTGAACCACTATAACACCATGTTTCTCTTCATGCTGTTTTTCAGTCTATAAATATACTACAAATACACATCTAAAACTGCAAAAGTACAGAAATACATAAATACAAGCCTTATTTTTTGGTCAGGGTCTCAATCTGTTGCCCAGGTTAGAGTGCAGTAACACCATCACCACTCACCAACCTCCTGGGCGCTGGCGATCCTTCCACCTCGTCTCCTGGGTAGCTGGGACTACAGGTCTTTACAATCACACCTGGTTAAGTTTTTTATTATTTGTGAAGATGAGGTCCTGCTATGTTGTCCAAGTCAGTCTCACATTCCTGGGTTCAATTGATCCTCCCACCTTGGCCTCTCAAAGTGCTGAGATTACTGGCATGAGACACTGCACCTAGTCCATACAAGACTTTCATGCAGTGGGATTTACTTGTTAAACAGTTAGCAATAACCTAAATACCTATTAATAGAGGACTACTTTAATAAGTTAAGGCATATCCTTATCAGAGCCATTTTAAAAAATGAGATAAAGCTACTTGTGCTGACATGGAACAATTTACAAGAAACAAAACATGCTTAAGTTAAAAATAGAAACATTAGCCGGGCGTGGTAGTGCGCGCCTGTAGCTCCAGCTACTTGAAAGGCTGAGGTGGAAGGATCGCTGGAGCCCAGAAGGTCGACACTGGGGTGAGCGTGCATGCCACTACACCCCAGCCTGGGTGAAAGAGTGAGACTCAAACTCAAAAAAATAAAAATAAAAATAAATAATAATAGAAATTTAAATAAGCAAGATTTATATAGTATGTTCCTAACTGGGTTTTCCTAAAGGGGGCTATATAAACAATATTGAAGTTTGATTATGTAGAGTGTTTCTGGAAGGGTGCCGGTAAGAAATGAGCCTTTGAAGAAATAAACAGAGACAGAGGCACCAGGGATGTGAGAAAGGAAGAAAATTCATTTTTCACTCATGTCTTTTTTGTAATGATTGCATTTTTTACCAAGTGCAAGTAAGAGTTATTTAGACCCTATAAACTAGTAAAATATTTTAAATTATCAACTAATGGAATTTTTTAAAATCCTAAGAGAACTTTGTCAAGTTTAAAGACCATAGAAGTAAAGAACGTACTTAAAAGTGCTTTCAAACACTCAAGTTATCATGTTTGTATTTACCTACAAAACAGATTTTTTTTTTTTTGAGTTGGAGTCTCACTCTGTTGCCCACTACCACAACCTCGACCTGCTGGGCTCAGGCGATCCTTCTGCCTCAGCCTTCCAAGTAGCTGGAACTACAGACGTGCACTACCACACCTGGCTTATTTTTTTATTTCTTATAGAGACGAGGTCTCACTAAGTTGCCCGGGTTGGTGTCGAACCCCTCAGCTCAGATAACCCTCTTACCTCAGACTCCCAAATTGCTGGGATTACAGGCTTGAGCCACCTCGCCCAGCCTCAAAACAGCTCTTTAAAAATACCAGGCTTCTTAACTCCTTGCCAGGATATTGATTCATTCCTGACCCACAAGAGGAAATAAAGAAATAGCCAGATGTGTCACTAGCCTGATGCCAGCTGGTAAGTGGGAGCTTGGGTCAAAGAAAGTGGTTAGGGAGGGAAAGAAAGGAAGACTGAGGAGGGAGAGAGGTACTGAAGAGGTAGTTCCTAGTGCTGTTAAGATCCCTGCATTAAGAAGTTTTATCCCTGTTGTCCAAGCACTCAAAATTCAGAATGTACAAGTTGTAAGACATAAAGAACAGCCTTCCTATCACTGAAACAAATTCTTAAATCTCAACACATACTTCATGCCATCACCAATATCCACAAGACAAATCATGCTCAGTGACTGATTTAATTTGGTGTTAAGTGCACCAACTGTTTTCTTTCCACTTGTTCTTTTTGTTTGTGAGGTTCACTTGGTTCTATATCTACTAATTAAATTTTTTAGAAAGTTCAATCAGATGTCCCTGGAAATTTGCCCCTCTCTCTAAGAGTCATCAAATTCTCCTTAAACATGAGGCTGTGTTCTCAGGTAGAGGCTGGAGTGCTCTGAAGGAGAAGGGGGGTTAGTAACAATGTTTGTAGCCCTCCCTAAAAATTCACATATTGATACTCTAACCCCCCCCCCATGCAATGCTATTTGAAGAGACCTCTGAGAGGTAAGTAGGTTCACATAAGGTCATAAGGGTAGGCCTCTCGTGATGCAATTAGTGCCCTTAAAATAACAGACACCAAAGACTTTGCACTCTCTTTCGCTCCGCCATGTGAAATAGAAATTTAATACATATAGCAACTAAAGTCACAATACAAATTTATTAGTTATGGCAGCTAAAATAGCTGTATCAGTTTAATAGTAGTGAGGTGATTTCAGAAAAATATCACCTAAGAAAAAATTATTCTAATGTTCCTGACCTGAAGATCACTACAGAATAGGCAGTCAAATATCCAGGAATCAAAGTGTACTATCTTCAGAAAAATGATGAAACAGAAAAAATAAGTTGTTGAGCCAACTGTTTCATTCTGTATTGTGTTTCTATAAGAAATACAGGGTAATAAGTTATTAAGAAAAGAGGTTTTTGTGACTCATGATTCTGCAGATTGTACAACTATACATAACAACGAAGGTCGAACTTGACCACTGGCTGCTTCCACTCATTGTAGACAGTGAAAGGGGCTGAAGTGTGCAGGGAATGCATGGCAAAAGAGGAAGCAAGAGATAAGGGAGGTACCAACTCTTTTTAACAAGCTCTTGTGGAAACTATTAGAGTGAGAACTCACTAACTCCCTGCCCTCCACCAGAGAGGACATTAATCTACTCATGAACAATCTCCCTGCGTGACCCAAATACCTCCTGTTAGGCCCCATTTTCAACACTGGGGATCATATTCCAACATGAGGTTGGGGGGGGACAAACATCCAAACTATAGCATCATCACAGATAATTCACATCCAAATAAATACAACTAGCAAAAACAATATAAAATCCACAAAGAAAAATGTTTATCCCACTAATACTCAAAGAAATACAAACTGGCTGGGCTCGGTGGCTCAGCCTGTAATCCCAGCACTTTGGGAAGCTGAGGCGAGTGGATTACCTGAGCCCGTGGGTTTGAGACCAGCCCGGGCAACTTGGCGAGACCTCGTTTCTACAATAAATAAAAAATTAGCCGGGCGCGGTAGTGCACACCTATAGTTCCAACTACTTAGAAGGCTGAGGTAGAAGGATCACTGGAGCCCAGCAGGTCAAGGCTGCAGTGGCCGGGAGCATGCCACTGCACTCCAGTCTGGGCGACAGAGTGAGTCTCCAACTCAAAAAAAAAAAGAAAGAAAGAAATACAAACTAAAGCAAACAAATGATAATGCCCAACATACATAAAACTGCAGAGGATGTTATATAGTCATATTGTATAAATACTTCAGAAAGCAATATATCAATATATAGCAAGAATCATAAAGATGTTCATAATCTTTAGCCATTATACCATTTCTGAGAATTTAGTTATGAGAAAGTAATTCAACTGAATAATAATGAAATAAAAAGCTACGTATGTGAAGATGTCAATACAATGTTATTTATGATATACATCAATAGTCCTATAGTATACTTTCATAAGTTGAAAGCTATTTAAGTGGCTGATAGCAGTTAGCAAATTAGGATAGATACAGTACTACGAAATATTATTTATTAAAAGAGGCAATTGTTAATGCAACTAAAATTATGGGAAATTTTAATGTTGAGACAGAGTGTTACATCAAAAAAGCATAATATAAAATATTCTGGTTATAAATATTGTAAAACATATATACATATGAAAAGAACTAGAAACTATTATGCAAAGTTTTATATTGTTTTCCTAGGGAGAGGCAATTATAAATTAAGTTTTAAGTTTTTGTTTATATTATTATTGACCTTTATTAAAAATCATGAGAATTTAGGACTCGAAGAATTGTAAGTATAATCTAAGCACAAGGGAAAAAAATTGGCCAACTTTTCAGAATACAACCAATTTCAATTATTGAACATGATAGTCATTACTTTCTGTTTATTTCAAAAAATTCACTGAATATTATTCTGACACAGTAGATTTTTATGACAAGTGATTTCAACTACAGAGACAGACTTCCTAAAACCCTACCCTAAATTTTGTAGCTACTAATTACTCAACTCCGGCAGCCCATTATGGTAAAGATGGCTCCAAAGTTGTTTTTCCTCACTAAAATGTTTGCTTTGATCACTGTCTTTCATTTATACACAGAGAAACTTGGAAGCCCAGGCCCAGAGCCCAAACCCTTGGGGTTATCAAGAAATACCTCTTAATTCAGAAGGAAGATCATAAATTTCCACTATTCTACTCCTTTTTGGTATTTGCTTTTTTTCCCCTAGAGGAAATAAGAAGAATGTGTGTTTTCACTTAATATTTGTGGCTTTTCATCACATGTTCTTTCGAGCAATATGTTGAGAGTGGGGGAACTACAGAACTCTGAGGATAGACTTTCTCAGTTTTCAAACAGAAAGTAGATAATCCAACAAAATGTTATTTGACCTTTTCCTTTATACTTTTATCCTCAGGCTGTTGCCTGGGGTCCAGAACTGTGGTTTCCAACCCTGAAAAAGTAATCCTGGAACAGCTGGCCCCATGCAGAAAACAAACCAACCTGACCTAGGGCGTGGTTGTCCCTGGAAGAAAGAAGTGACCAAGCAGACCCTGGTCACTCTCCCTAGAGTTGGAACAGAAGCGGGGTGCCCTGACCACAGTCACTCCTCCAAAGTCCGGAAGGCACAGATGCCAATTAAAGAAATAAGATGAAGTTCCAGTTCCCCTTAGCCCGTTTTCAACATAGATGCTTAAACCAAGTGGACTTAATGTGACAAACTCCCAAGGGAACTTTTTTTATTTTAATTTTTGTTTGCAAGGAAATGAGACAGTGTTTCATTCACCTTAAAGGGATCATTTAACCCTGAAATAAACATGCAGGCACATGCCTAGGGAGTAAAGCAATCTGGCAGTAAGCTTAAAAACAACCCTTCCAGAAAGCATTACCTCTCTGCCTCTTTCCTCTACACGGCTCCAAATCTTCCCCTTCTGCTCAATGAAACGCAATACTTTGAAAACTCTATTTCTTCTTTTCCCTATTTTTTTTTAGTCCGAGTTGAATGGGAATTGCTTTGACTCTCTTGGCTTGGTCAATTCCTTGGCAGTTTGTGGAAGTAGAATGAAAGCTGAAACTGGAAATTCGAAAACCGGGTTCCAAGTCCCTCCTCAGTCACAAATTAACTACATAATTATTGACAAGCCAGGTATTGCTCTAGGTCTCTATTCCCTCATCAATAAGATAAGAGGGGGGAACTACATCATTGCTAGGCTACCATCAAACTCTCAAGGTTTTTAACTGACAGGAAAAAATACAGTTGGCCCGTGAAATACTGGTGGGAGGGTATACATCTTTAAAGGGAGATGAAAATAATTATAGAGCTGGAAAAATTTTACGTTCCATCTTTACCTGTCTTGATTTCACAGAACTGAATCATTTCATGGAATGTACTACTCTAAGGACTACAAGAATATAGATCAAAACAAAGCTGTAAAAATAAAAGACAAACCTATGTTAGAAGAGGTGACTGGGAGCCAGTGAAGAAATTCCTGCAATAGGAATTTCTTACATTCTTTAAGACCAAAGCAAACAAGTAGAAAGGAAAAATTTAGATGCCCATTTTAGTGCAGCTTTTCTTCCTGGCAGACCCCTTCCTAGGGATAAGCTTTCATTTCACCAGTTCTGCAGCCTGAAGGAAAAGGTATCCAGGACCAATTTATTTTCTAACTCTCCACTGGTTTATCCACCATGTAAGAACTAAATTACGATCAAGTTAAGAATGAAGACCATGCAAACAAGATACAGGAGAGTAAGAATAAGTATAAACCATAAATTATTCCTAAATCACATACTATGAATTTGTTTCAGCCTCGTTTGCACAACTTTTCCTACCTAGAGATGATAGCAAGTCACAAGATTTGCAGCTTTGACCTTTGTTCTTCTTTCTTCTCCATCTCAGAGACAAAGTAGTAAAAGCTGAAATATATTTTCTCACTAGTCATTTTGTACAGTAGTCAGATTCTTTTGTGAAAGGCAATAGAAACTAACTACCTATATTAGTCTACTCAGGCTGCCATCACAAAATACCAAAGACTAGGTGCCTGAAACAACAGAAATTAATTTGCTCACAGTCCTGAAGACTAGAAGTGTGAGCTCAGAGTGCCAGCATGGTTGGCTTCCGGCAAAGGCTCTCTTCAGCTTGAAGATGGCCAGCTTCTTGCTGTGTCTTCACACGGCAAAGAGAGAGAGAGATAGTTCTCAGGTATCTCTTCTTCTAAGGACACTACTTCTTTCATGAAGATCTTTCCTTCATGATCTCATCTAAACTTAAACAACTCTCAAAGGCCCCAACTCTAAATACCATCATATTGGGGGTCAGGGCATCAACATATGAATTAAAAAAAAAAAAAAAAACAACTCAGTCTCCTAGCATTATCTAACCTACAAAAGAAATGAACTTATTAAAAGATATTGAAGCTCATAGAACTAAAGAAAAGTCTAAAGAACCAGCAGCTCAGGGAGTCTAGGTAGGAGGTTCCAACGGTTCATTCATGGTGTTAATACTAGAAAGAATTAGTTCCAGCAACATGTCCAATTTTTCACTCTCTCCATGCACAATTCAAACAACTCAGAGAGATGGTGATTAGCTTTGCTTGGGCCATGGGGCAGGGAAACTTGATTAAAAGTTTCAGGGACACATCATATAAAGGGGGATGGGGGAGGACAACGGGAGAATATTTCTCCAATAAAAGAGAGACATGGATGCAAAGTGGACAAAAAACAATAGAGAACCCAGTGTTCTCTACCAAGCAAAGACTTAGAAGATAGATCTACCCAGGTTTCAATGCTGACTTGGCCACTCATGAGCTGGTCATCTGGGCAAATTTATTGACTTTTGAACCTCAGATTTTGCATTTTTCAAATAGGAAAAGTAATACCTGTCTGATGACAATCCTGTGTTGACTAAATAAATTACAGGGCACCTGATGTGTCCTAAGTGCTTAACAAATATTAGTTCCCTCTCCTCTCCCTCTTAAACATGGTGCTTATTGCTGCTGATTCACTGTATAAGCCTGTCCACACACCACATTTTATTTAAAAATATAAAATAAAGCCCAGCACAGTGGCTCACTCCTGTAACCTGAGCACTTTGAGATGTGGAGGCAGGAGGATAGATTGAGCCTAGGAATTTGAGACCAGCCTGGGTAACATAGTAAGACCACATCTCTATAAAACATATAAAAAATTAGCTGGGTGTGGTGGTGTGCCCCTATGGTTCCAGCTACTCAGGAGGCCATTGCAGGAGGATTGCTTGAGCCCAGGAGTTGGAGACTCTGGTGAGCCATAATCACATCACTTCTCTCTAGCCTGGGCAACAGAATGAGACCTTAACTCAAAAAGAAAATTTTAATGAATAAATAAATTAATCAATTAATTAAAATAAAATGCAACTTGTATTATGAGGACAAGTTATACTGTTACAAATGTAGCATATAGAACGCAACTATCTAGCATCAAATAGATAAATTTTGAGTCAGACTCATATGAATAACTTTTGGTAAGTCTTCCTGGACTAAGGAAAGAAAGTCATGTTTTGACATTCAAGGTTTGGCGAATATATAATCTCAGTGATGATACTGCTCATCATTTCTGAGAGCCACAAATAAGTCTTCTGTTTGCTAAACACAAAGGGACATGTACCCATTAAACCTTCCTGCCACATGGTCAGCATTTGGGATTTTACATGTAATCTCTGATCTTTGAACCTCTTGAATCATATGCAAAATTGTATATGTGTGTGCACATGTGTGCACAGGTTAAAAACCTTTAAAACCACTGCCTTAGCCAAACAGAGGGTAGATAAACCCTTACGAACCACTCCAAGGAGCAAGAGCCCCTCTCAAGAGTTTCTTCCCTTTAAGATTAATGCCTGTCAATCCTACAATGTGGCCTACTAACATCTACAACAAAAGTAGCAGACAGTGCCTAACGCACCAGAAAATACACAGCTGTGCCTGGGATAATGCTGATTTAGTCAAATATTTTAGCAGTGGAATTTTTTTCAATAGAAATTCTCTTTGAAATTCAATATGTAAAACAGATTTTAATGGACAAATGCACTACATACGCAGTTGACACTTTCATAGACCTACAGAAAATACTTTTTTTTTTTTTTTTTTGCAGAAAACTTGAAGCCCCAGTAAGGGCTCCTATGGTCACTTAGGAGATGATTTAAGTTGCTAAGATACATACTGGCAAGAGGCTGTGGCACGGATTCAGCTGCTGACCTCCAGCTGGCTACCCTCCCCTTCTCTACAATGGCTGTTTCAAAATTCTCCAGAAGAATCCTATCTGTTCTTCAACCTCTTGCTCCCTGAAGAGCATACGGACTCTGTGACCAAGAGGGGCAGGCCTATACAATGTAACGGCAAGACTTCTCTCCTTCCCCCTCAAGCTTGCTCTAATGCTCAATACCCCCACTCATTCTGAGCTCCTTCTCCATTATCTTAGTTGTGTTTTCCCCACTCCAGGTGTTCAAGTATCACCTTCATGGTTTTTGCCATATCTGAACTAACATTATTTAATAGTTTTCTTTATGCCAACTCATCTTACATTAACACCTTTTATTGGAAAATTTTAAACATTTATAAAAGCAGAAAGAATAACAGAAAGAGCCCCATGTACCCATCAGCTTCAACCCAGAACCAATCATTTCCTCATGTATACCCACTCACTTTCCCCCACTTCCAAATATTTTGAATTAAATCCCAGTCATAGCATTGCATCAATAAATATTTCAGTATGTATCCCTGAAAGATAGAAACTTTTTTAGGAGTACTTTTTTAAAAATAGCAGATAGGGAAAAAGGAAAGATACAAAAGGAAGGAATAACCATAGTCCAGAAAGAAAAAAATAGCATCCAATGTGAGAGAAGAGACCAGAAAGGTGAAAGTCAGGCAGAGAAGAGTAGGTCTGGGGACCAACAAAGTGTCCAAAGAACAACAGAACAATAGTCTCAGTGCCAGGAAAACGATAGAACAAGTTAGGGCTGGTGCTTGAGTACAGGCAGGACTTGGGGGAAATGGAAGTTCATTGGCCAGTGGGAAGTACCTCCAGGAATAGGGGTGTAAAGGATGAAAGTTAGAAAACTGGTTCGGGCCTGGGAAACAAGATGGTGGTACTAGACAAGTGATTCTACAATCAGAGAAACACCGAAGAGCACTGAGGAGAAGATGTGGTGGTGGGAGCTAAGGAAACATTATGGCTGGGAAAGGCATAGAGCTGGGGCCTGAGATTAAAATGGGGTGCTAGTTTAAAATGGACTTTGTTTGGGGGAATATACGGTAAAGTGGGTTTGAGAAGGGACACTGTGAGGGTTAAGGGAAGGGAGACTAAGGACCGGGTAGGGACAAAGGGATAAACGCTTCATATTGGAGGGGACTGAGAAGAGGTCCAGGGTACATGACTGTCCACCCTAGAAGGGTCATGATCTTGGACTATGGCCAAGCACCTCTGCACATCACCAATGATCTGCTACCTGGGAAACTCCGTGCCCCTTTGTCCTCACTCTGTTCATGTTTCTACTCATGTCTTGATCACTGCCTTCTTCCTTTGCACCTCTGATTTCCATGACACTCTAGATTTCTTAGTCTTTTGAGTTCTCTTTATATCTCCCCAACTGGTTCTCTTCAAAATTCTTTGGTGAGTCTTCCTCCTCTTCTACCTGCCACTCAGGGACAGAAGTCCCACAGGGTTACACATTTCCTGTTAAGCCTTATCACTTGCCATAGCTGCAGAATGGTCCCCAAATTTAAATCTCTAGTCCTATCCACAATCTTGAGCCTAGAACTCAAATTTATCTTGTACAACTGTCTCCATACTGATATGCTGAAGATATCTTAAATTCAATGCAGTCAATGTATTCTAAAACTAAATCTTGTTTTAGTCCTCAAATCTAGTCCTCCCATTTTTCCTACCTCAGTGACAGCATCTCCAGTTACCCATTTGCTAAATAAGAAAGCATGGACCACATGTTCTCATTCATGAGTGGGACGTAAACATTAATCACAGTAGCACAAGAGAGGGATCAGCAGTCACAGGACGCTGCCAGCAGAGAGGGGGCACGTAACAACACAAAGGGGGGTACCTGGTCCCAAACCAGGGGAAGTAAAGACCAGTTGGTGACCCAAACTGCACCTGCACATAGATCACTTATGTACCTAATCCTGACTTGTACCCCACATATTTATAATAAAATAAAGTAAAAAAAAAGTTTGGACTTAGTTTTGAGTCCTCCCTCTCCTTCACCCCCTAGAGTAGGCATGTTTGTGGCCATCCAGCATCTTGTGAATGTGAATTCTATAAGGAATTTGTCAAACCAGGTGTCCTGTCCTCCCCCCATATCTGGGTACTATAGCTTAACCAAATTGACAGAAAATTAATCATCACAGATAGTGAACTTACAAAAGAAAATAGTATGGGCCCCTGCCCTCAATATATGTCTTGTTAGAGAGATGCCTGTATAAATAAATAGCTATAAATTAAGTCATGAGACCTGTGGTGTTGCATAGCTGCTGTAAACAAAGAGTTTGGGAATCCAGAGGAAGGAACTATTACCTGACTGCAGACAGGGAGTTTATATCTAAATCAGTAGACTTTAAGTAAAGCAGGTTACCCTACATAATGTAGATAGGCCTCCAGTCAGTTGAAGACTTTACTAGCAAATAGAGTGACCTTCCCTGAGGAAGAGAGAATTATGCCTTCAGACTGCCTTTGGACTTACACTTCAACCTCAATGCTTTCCTAGGTCTCCAACCTGCTGGCCTACCCTGCATATTTTGGATTTGCCAACCTCTACACTCACAGGAGCCAACTCCTTAAAGTAAATCTAGATAGCTTAGATAGATAGATAGATAGATAGATAGATAGATAGATAGATAGATAGATAGATAGATAGATAAGGAAAGAAAGAGAAAGAGAGAGAGAGAAAGAAAGAAAGAAAGAAAGAAAGGAAGGAAGGAAGGAAGGAAGGAAGGAAGGAAGAAAAAGAAAGAAAGGAAGAAAGATATTAACTACTGGGGTGTGCCAGTCTCCACAATCACATGAACTAGTTTCTTAAAATACATCTAGATAGGCTGGATAGGGTGACTCATGCCTGTAATCCCAGTCATTTAGGAGGCCAAAGTGGGAGGATGGCTTGAGCCCAGGAGTTCCAGACCAGCTTAGGCAACATAGTGAGATCTCGACTCTACAAAAAATAAAAAATAGCTGAGCATGGTCACACACACCTGTAGTCCTAGCTATGCAGGAGGCTGAGGCGGAAGGATCAGAAAATTGGGGCTGTGGTGAGCTGTGATCATATCACTGCACTCTAGCCTGGGTAACGTAGTGAGATTCCAACTCAAAAAATAAAAAAATAAAAAAAGCCGGACTCAGTGGCTCAGCCTGTAATCCCGCATCTTGGGAGGCTGAGGTGAGTGGATTGCCTGAGCCCGCGGGTTCGAGACCAGCCTGGGCAACTTGGTGAGACCTCATCTCTACAATAAATCAAAAAATTAGCCAGGCGTGGTAGCACACGCATATATAATCCTACTGGTTCTGCTTCTCAGGAGAATCCTGACGAATACAGGGTTCCCATATTAGTCCAGTAAGTTTCCTTCCATGGTAGATGTTCTGTAACTGCTCCATGAATGGATGAAATTGGGAGTGAATATTGGGTAGGAAAAGCTAAAAAATGCTGAAGAATGTGAGGCAGTGGCATACAGGGACAGAGAGAACAGGGAACATACTAGGGAGATGGAACATGATCCTGAAGGTAAGGCCTCAGGAATTCCACCTCTCATTCAGTTTTCCCAGACGAGGCCCAAGACAGACACTGTCCATGTAGTCATAAAGATAACACATAATCAGAAGTTCTTTTGATTGAATCTCTAAGAGACCAGGGTTCAGCCGGGGTAATAGTAAAGAAACTCCCAAGCAGTGAGTCAGTGCCCAGGAAATGCTGCTGCCTGACTAAAACGATGACAGAATTGCTATCTAGATGTGTCTAGCTTGTGCGTAAGTTCAGCAGCGCAGGCTGGCCGTAAACTTCCCACCTGTGCTCCCCGGAGACACCTAGAACTTGGTGCATCTCCTTCATCTTCCCTCACATGCTCCCTGGCACCTTGATTCCCAGAGAGACCCCTTATCTTTGATCACCTTTCCCCAGCAAGGGTGGCCCCGTCAGCTGGTTTGGTTCCCGGCATTGCCCAGCCAGGGCTGCATTTAAAAGCCATTTCACTCTCTAGTCTGTGCAAATACAGGAACTGTGTAAGCAAGTTTTTTTTTAAAGGGAAAACTATAAAATGTGGACAGTAAATTACATCGCTGTTTTTCCCCTCCCAGTGAAAAATGGCAGGCTGCTAAGTGGTTTGGAGTTCAGTCAGTGTTTCAGATTAAAGGGAATCAAAGCTAAACCTCACATTACTTCAAGAGCACGAATAATATATAAACTTAAATCGTCCCCATAACTGACAGAGGGAAAGGAGACTGTCTGTCTGTCGTTATTGCTGTTTTTGTAGCTTCAGAGAGATGGAAGGTTTCTGGATCTTTTAAAGCACAGGTATGCCCATTTTAAAGCATGCCAGTTGAGGAAAATTCAGTGTAGCAAAACAGATGGGTTAGCAAAAATGCTTCACATTACAAAGAATTCTTCATTTCAGAAGCAATTAAGACAGTCCCTATGATTATTAATGGTTTAAAAGTCTACCACAAATGTGTTTCTAATGATCTATCAGAAAAGTATTTCCCTTATTGAAGGGCCCTGGTAATTATTTAGAGACTATAATGAGGTGTATCCATATTGCATTACTTAAAGCCTGTATTTACTGGAAATCTATAATGGGAGAAGGATTTCCTACACATACAAAATTGACCCCTATTGCCAGATTATGTTGGACAAGGAAAATAAAAAGTAAATAAAGAATATAACCTTAAGAACAAGACTAGGCCGGGCTCGGTGGCTCAGCCTGTAATCCCGCACCTTGGGAGGCTGAGGTGAGTGGATTGCCTGAGCCCGTGGGTTCGAGACCCGCCTGGGCAACTTGGTGAGACCTCATCTCTACAATAAATCAAAAACTTAGTCAGGTGTGGTAGCGCGCACCTGTAGTTCCAGCTACTTGGAAGGCTGAGGTGGGAGGATCTCTGGAGCCCAGCAGGTCGAGGCTGCAGTGGCCGGGAGAGGCCACTACACTCCAGTCTGGGCAACAAAGTAAGACTCCAACTCAAAAAAAAAAAGAACAAGACTGCTTGAATTTCAAATAGAATATCTCCTCATGGACCCATTTTTACGTGGCATTAACTTTACACAAAAGATTGAGTACCTGATATTATAGGAACTTGAATATATACTTGTGTGTTCCACAGGTATATTTTTATTACTTAATATGTGTAAAGTAGCTGAGTGTGGTGGCTCATGCCTGTATTCCTGAAACTTTGGGAAGCTAAGTCAGGAGGCTCATTTGAGGTCAGGAGTTCCAGACTAGCCAGGGCAACATAGCCAAATCCCATCCCTACAAAAAGTATAAATATTCACCAAAATTAGCCAGCTGTGGTGGCATGTGCCTGTAGTCCCAGCTACTCAGGATGCTGATGTGGGATGATCATTTGAGCCCAGGAGTTCTAGGTTGCAGTGAGCCATGATCGTACCACTGCACTCCAACCTGAGCAATAGAGACAGACCCTGTCTCTAAAAAATAAAAAATAAGTACAAAGCACTGTGTTATCCCCTAAAGTGGATGCAGAATGAAGGTGATACTTTCCCTCTAAGAAAATTGGACAAATAAGGCATAAATATGAGTCACTTAAGAATAAGATCAAAAATTATATGACTAAGTGCCACGTTGAGAGTCACAGACAGGAAACGGGAGAGCTGCACAGGCTGGAGCAGTGAGAGATATGAAATCTGATCCAGCTATTGAAGGAGAAGAGAGGAGAGTAGGAGAGGCAAAAATGTGCACACAGGCTGGCTTAAAACCAGCTAGGGAAAGGACTTTAAAACGGGAGAAAAAAGGTAGAAAGTACAGAGCTATGAAAAAGAAACAGTAGTTAGAGAAACTATGATCAAATAGCAAGCAGTAGGAAGGAGTACAGGGTCAATGTATGGGGAAAACAGAGTCAGAAATCCTAAGGGATAAGAGATCAGCCCCTATAGTAGCAAAAGGGGTCCAGGCAGGCTCTCAGGCCAACCCTACCCACAAGATTCATGCTGAAAAGATATACTATAGCATATCGGTGTCCAAAGTACCAGCTTGCAAGCGACATTTAAACCTGTTTTAATGATGGGCCCAGTTTGAGATGCACAGAACAGTTTTTCATCTTCTCTCTTCATTAACCTGCCAGCACTAGCAGTTTTCTGTCACAAAACGCTTAACAAAGCTTGTATAGGGATGAGAGTGTTCCAGTCTATTCTCGTCCTCATTACACTCTTACGAGGTGTGTTCCCTGCCCCTACAATAGATTTCCTTCATCCAGCTCCTGACTCCACTGAATTCCCCTCTGATTGTTGGTAACTTTGTCTGTGATTAGACCACAGATGCTCTTATCACATAAGGGACCTAGTAAAAGGCAAAGCCTACTAAGGACAGACTTTGAAAAGGATCTGCAGTTTAATTGCCCTAGAATTAAACCTTTAAGGCCCACTGCAGGGGCAGAGCTAAGAGTTACCCCTGCACAAAGAGAACTCACTCTGGCACCAGGCTGAGGGGCTAAAGCAGGGTTTAAAAGATCAGGGTAGAGGGCAACCCACTTTGTATATCAAATGTGCCAGTTGTAGATCATGGTATCTTTTATCTGCACAGCACTTTACATATTTAAAAATTATTTCACTTACCTTATCTCATGTTCTAAATGCTTTGAGGTAAAAGATGATTCAAAACTAGAAAATTTTAATTTGTCTTATTGTGGCATAATATATATGTGTGAGCCGGGCTCGGTGGCTCAGCCTGTAATCCCAGCACTTTGGGAGGCTGAGGTGAGTGGATTGCCTGAGCCTGCAGATTCAAGACACACCTGGGCAACTTGGTGAGACCTCATCTCTACAATAAATCAAAAATTAGCCGGGTGTGGTAGTATGCGCTTGTAGTTCCAGCTACTTGCAAGGCTGAGATGGAAGGATCGTCGGAGCCCAGCAGGTCGAGGCTGCAGTGGCCAGTAGCGGCCACTGCACTCCAGTCTGGGTGACAGGGTGAGATTCCAACTCAAAAAATATGTGTGTGTGTGTGTGTGTGTGTGTGTGTGTGTGTGTGTGTGTGTGTGTGTGTAGTTACAGAGCACAAGTCTTTAGCACATAGTTTGATGAGTCTCCACTTATATACACACATATACATATACAAATATTCACACACATACA
The DNA here is from genome assembly GCA_027257055.1 of Cephalopachus bancanus. Taxonomy (NCBI): domain Eukaryota; kingdom Metazoa; phylum Chordata; class Mammalia; order Primates; family Tarsiidae; genus Cephalopachus; species Cephalopachus bancanus. Next base: position 3,892,015 of record JAPVLO010000024.1, on the reverse strand, counting down.
CACACTCCATTTAACCACTACCCCAGATCAGGGTATAAAGCAATTCTAGCACCCAAAAAGACTCTCTTGCATACCTCCCTTCTATTTTTTTTTTTTTACAATATTAAAGTTTTTTAAATAAAAAATTTAAGGGCCAGGCACAGTGTAATCCCAGTACTTTGAGAGGTCAAGAAGGAGGAATGCTTGAGCCCGGGAATTCAAGACCATTCTGGGCAACATGGCAAGACCTCATCTCTACAAAAAGACCAGCGACATAGTAAGACCTCATCGTTACAAAAAATTTAAAAAAAGTTAGCCAGGCATGGTGGGGTGTACCTGTAGTCCCAGCTATCTGAGAGACTGAGGTGGAAGAATCCCTTGAGCCTAGGAGGTGGAGGCTGTGGTGAGCTGTGACTGTGCCACCGCACCGCAGCTTGGGTGGCAGACTGAGACCCTGACTCAAAAATAAAAATGTTCAAATTGTTAATCCATACAATAACTCTTAGCTATGCTCGTTTCATTGACATTTGGAGGAGGTGATTTGACTCAGTAATGCACTTTCAAAATCGATGGGAAAAAAGCCAAAAAATTACTTGTGTTCATAGTTTACACAAATAAGAAATATACAACCCCTCTCACCAAACCCCCGTCTTTTGAATCAACTCACCAGGGACCTTGTTTTTTTTTTGAGTTGGAGTCTCACTCTGTCGTCTAGACTGGAGTGCAGTGGCCGCTCCCAGCCACCGCAGCCTCGACCTGCTGGACTCCGGCGATCCTTCCACCTCAGTCTTCCAAGTAGCTGGAACTACAGGCACGCGCTACCACACCTGGCTAATTTTTGATTTATTGTAGAGACGAGGTCTCGCCAAGTTGCCCAGGCGGGTCTTGAACATGCGGGCTCAGGCAATCCACTCACCTCAGCCTCCCAACTCTTTAAAAACACCAAGACATATTGGTAATGAAATTAAAAATACCACAAGACAATTATTAACCTTTAAAATATTTAATCCAGAAATATACCCAAATACATAGCCATTACCAACAATATGAGGTCAGTGGAAAGAGGATAAAGGGAGTTGAGTAAGGGGGACATCTGGCTTCGCTATTTTTTTGTGAAGTTTTTTGTTAATTTTTATGCTTTAAGCTTTATCTCCCTTAGCATGGAAATCAGATATGGGCATAGATGTCATTGAGGCAAGAATCAGAAACAAAAACAATTCCCAGAAAAGGGAATTTCACACCTTTCTTAGAAAGTTATACTGAGTTATTTCCGGAAACTCTGGGCTTATGACTATTTAAATAGTTAAACAGGTGGCTCCCCGCCCCCCAGTAGGCTATATAACACAAACCACAGACAATAAATATCACTTGTGAAAATCAGGCAGGAGGAAGAGAAGCTTCACAGATGCAAGAAACGATAGACAGTGCCAAAAGATTTCACCACAATCAGCACCCTTCATGGTCAGGGTTTGAGGCAGAATCTGTAAGTAGTAAAGGGTGAAGTCTTTACGTTTAATCATCAATTTGCTGAAAGTACAAAAATGAAATCTTTATGAGGGCTGCAATTACATAATTTTGCTCATCATTCAACAGCTGTCTGCTCTGATGCCAACTTTATTTGCAACAGAATACTGTATAATCAAAGTCAGCTTTGTGCAAAAGCAATGTAGGTTAACACTTGAGACCCTGAGTTTATGAGGGTCTCTAACTTTCTCCAACACTCACTGACACCATCTCTCTCTCTCTCTCTCTCTCTCTCTCTCTCTCTCTCTCTCTCTCTTTCTCTCTCTCTCTCTCTCAATCTCTCCCCTAGAGAGATTGTCTTGCTCTGTTACCCAAATTGAGTGAAGTGGCATGACTATAGCTCACTGCAGCTTCAAACCCCTGGGCTCAGCAATCCCCCTGTCTCCGCCTCCAGAATAACTGAGACTCTATAGGAACACAACACCACATCTGGCTAATTTTATTTTATTTTTTTGTAGAGATGAGGTTTTCAGTAGTTGCCCAAATCGGGCTTGAATTCTCAGCCTCCCAAAGTGCTGGTAGTCCAGGTGTGAGCCACCCTACCCAGCCAGGATGTAATCTCTTTTCAAATTTCACTATTGTAAATGGCAACAAGAGGTAAGAGAACCAAACCTGGTCTCCAACTATCACCTGGTCAATAGAATCAAGAAATACTGTAATCAAAACAAATAAAATTATGATTCCTTTGCTACCATTTACTTTCTTATTCTCATGGCCAATAGAACATACAAATCTGGGTCACTTAAAAACCTTTAATAGCTAAATTCATCCTTAACAAGTAACTGAGTTAAATTATTCCTCTTTCTCCATCTGAGGATAACCCATGGTGACTACTAGATTAGCTTTCCCACAAGCAAACTTATGAATAGATCATGTATGCTCTGTTGCCCTTACCCACAGCCTCACACAAAGGATGGCTTAGGAGTCTCCAGCAAACACATCCTTTCTTGTGTTCCAAAAGCATTTCAACAGCATGGCACAGCAGGAGCCAGAATAATAAACCTCCATTCCCACCTTTGGCATTAACTAACTTCTCTCTGCCTCAGTTTCCTCATCTGTAAATTGGGAATGATATATAGCAAACTCCCAGCATTGTTGAAAGAATTTAAAAAATCAGACAGCCCCCAAATAAATAAGACCACACTACAGGATTGTGTATTGAAGTGTGGTTGTATGTCTGTGTGTAGCAAGCTTGAATGGGGTCTCTAAGAAAGTAATTAAGATGTAATAAAATCATACAAGTTGGGTCTTAATCCAATAGGATTAGTGTCCTTATAAAAAGGAGACACCAGAAAGCTGTAGCTCTATCTCTCTCCATGAACATACTGTATGAGGACACAGTGAGAAGGTAGCCATCTGCAAGCCAAGAAAAGAGCCCTCAGCAGAAACCCATCCTGATAGAGCAGAAACCTAAGACTTCTAGACTCTAGAACAATGAGAAAACAAATTTCTGTTGTTTAAGTCATTCAGTCTATGGCATTTTGTTATAGTAGCCCCCACAGACTCCACATGGTATCTTTTTCTACTATCAACACCTCTTATATCACAGGGTCTGCTGAGTCACACAGCTTGAGTAGCAGGGCCATTGGTACCATGGCCTAGAACTAGTACAGTGCATTTTCCTGCTGTGGGTCCTACTCAGAGATGGTGGTCTTTTTTATATCATTCAGTAAAAAGGTTGAAAAAATGCCCCCATGTGTGAATATACTGCCTCCAGAACTTGGAAGGGCCTATCAGATGTTTTACTTCCTTCTTAGTGATAGAAGACCTAATGAAAGAATTTGGTTTTTTTCTATTTTGGTGGGAGAGAGATCCCAAAAATCCTCACTCTTATGGCAACCACCTGAATCTTCATAGGACTTATCTCCCACCATCTATATCACATGGATCTTATCAGTAATCAGTACTTCCCAACATACTCACCACTTCTTATCCATCTAGTCCAATTAACATGGCGTCGTTCATGTAGAGGACAAACATCACATACTACAGAATGCCAGATGGCACATGTCTTCTTGGGCTCTCACATAAGAGGATGGGAGAGTTAACTTAACCTTGGGACTATTATCATTCTGGTGAATTCTGATCTTCCTTCTTTTTAGGGATGGAAAAGGACATAGACACAAAGTTAATGCTCATATACCACATACCTGAGGCTGTGTTAATCTGTTCTAGCAAAGATATCACATCTGGCACAGCAGCTGCAATTGAGCTATAACTTGATGGAGTTTGCAAGAGTCTATTCTAATCCTTCAGAGTCTATGTGGTTCTTGAAGAGGCAAATTAAACTGATCAGTGAAATTGAGTTAACGATTGCCTACATCCTTTAGGTATTTAAGGATGGCATTAATCTCTACTCATTGCCTCCAGAATATAATATTGTTGATTTGCTATCTTAAGTAGGGTAAAGAGGTAATTTCAGCTTCCACTTGGCCTCCTATGATAACTCTTATCCTATAGGACAAGAACCAATGTGGAGGTTGTGGTGACTACTTATATGCCCACTACATTATGCATTTAAGAGACCTGTGAAGTGACCACAGACTGTATATGTGGACCCACTGGACCCATTGTGAACCAAACTTGAGTCAGGGTTCCATTCATGGCTGACCTTCATACACCAATCCCTCAACAGGGAGCCACAGGTCTCGAGGTATCAAGGCCAGCTTGGACTCTGTATCCAACAGCCCTCAAAATAGCTGAGCATTCCCCTTTGATGTGAGTAAATGGCCTTAAGTCCTTTGGGGAATGACTCAAAGAAACATTGCCATATACATTCACCATGCTATTATTGCAGGATACTTCTTCCTAAGAACCCAGAATTTCCTTTAATTTATGGCATCTAAGTCTGAACACTGGCTAGGGACCAAAACTTGGGCAAAGAATTATGGCTTTTCATTAGGGCAGTAGCTGTCAGCTTCCAGGTTATCCATCCTGCTGGGTTCTGCTTTCGTCCCTTTCCTTCCTTAGCAAGATCACACTTCCTTAACTGGTTATGTTTGACTTGATGCTAACTATTGATCTGGAGGCGGAAGTACATCCTGAGAGGGACAGGTGTGATTTTGCAAAGCAAAGGTCTCTGCATTGCTTTCAGGTAAGGGGGTGGAATGTTCACCTCTAATAGAAAAAAAGAGTCTACCTCTATAAGCTCAGAAGGTTTAGACAGAAATGGGTGCATTGATCCAGATGTTTCTAGTTCAAGTTTTTCCAGCCTGGGCCAAGGCACAGTGGCTTACACGTGTAATCCCAGCACTTTGGGAGGTCAACTGCTTAAGCTCAAGAGTTTAAGACCAACCTGGGCAACATAGTGAGACCTTGAGTCTACAAAAAAAAAAAGCCGAGTATGGTGGCATTCACCTGTAGTCCCAGCTACTCAAGAGGCTTAGGCAAAAGGATTGACTGAGCCCCGGAGATGGAGTTTGTGGTGAGCCCTGATTGTGCCACAGCCCTCGAGCCTGGGCACCAGAGTGAGACCCTGTTTCAAGAAAAAAAAGTTCAGGCTCAGTGACTCAGCCTGTAATCCCAGCACCTTGGGAGGCCAAGGCGAGTGGATTGCCTGAGTCCGCGGGTTCAAGACCCATCCGGGCAACTTGGCAAGCCCTCATCTCTACAATAAATCAAAAATTAACTGGGTGTGGTTGCGTGCACCTGTAGTTCTGGCTACTTGGAAGGCTGAAGCAGAAGGACCACCAGAGCCCAGCTGGTCGAGGCTGCAGTGGCCAGGAGTGTGCCACTGCACTCCAGTCTGGGCCACAAAGTGAGACTCCAACTCAAAAAAAAAAATTTTTTTTCCAGCCTGGGTCTTGGCATAAATTCACTGAGACTGAAAATGTAACCTTTTCTGGAGATGTGCTACTTTTAACATTAAATCCTGGGTGTGGTTTTCAGCATTTCTGCCTTCAAGCTGAAGGAAATAAGAGTCTTTTGAATTTCTGTTCAGGCAGCCTACCTGACTTTCACACTTCAGCTTTATTTTTCTTTCTCTTATGCACTAATGACATGCAGCAAACAGCCATCCAATTTCATTGTCCTTATAATTAATATTTTTACCTTTCAAAAGTACGATGTTGCACCAGCCAATTCACTCCCTACTTGGGTATCCCATCCCACAGTTCACCAGTGAAAGTGTTAACACTTAGAGAGCTACCTCAAGATAAGGATTAGCCACCATTGCCAGCCAACCACAGTGACAAAGCTCCAAACTCCCACTTTAAAATCAGTAATCCCTCTCCTGAGAATAAACCCAGATCAACATAAATGGTTCTACAAAAAAGACACTTGCACACGCATATTTATTGCCACACTATTCACAATAGCAAAAATATGGAACCAACCCTATTGCCCATCGAAAATGGCCTGGAATGGTCGGGCTTGGTGGCTCAGCCTGTAATCCCAGCACTTTGGGAGACCGAGGTGAGTGAATTGCCTGAGCCCACGAGTTCAAGACTAGCCTGAGCAACTTGGCGAAACCTTGTCTCTACAATAAATCAAAAAATCAGCCAGGCGTGGTAGCGCATGTCTGTAGTTCCAGCTACTTGGAAGGCTGAGGTGAAAGGATTGCCAGAGCCCAGGAGGTCGACGCTGAGGTGGCCATGAGTGTACCATGGCACTCCAGCCTAGGCAACAGAGTGAGACTCCAACTCAAAAAAAAAAAAAAAAGAAGGAAAGAAAGTGGCCTGGATAAAGAAAATGTGGTACATATACACGATGGAGGATTACACAGTCATAAAGAAGAACAAAATCATGGGCTTCACAGCAAATTGAATGGAGTTGGAAATATCACACCAAGTGATCTATCACAGAAACAAAGAACTGAATACCACATGTTCTCATTCATAAGTGGGGCTTGAACATTAGTCACACTAGCACAAGGGAAGGCTTGGCAGTCTCTGGGCACTGATAGGAAAGGGAGGAGAATGGGGGCATGTGACAGTACAAAGGATACTTGATTCATTACTGGGGAGTGAGAGACAGAAGCCCAAACTTGACCTACATGCGGCCTACTTATGTAGTTAATCCTCACTTATAACCCATATTCCTATAATAAAATAAAATCACCTTTCTTCAAGCACTTCTGGTATTAGTTCTCCAAGAGAAGCAGTCTCATTTATTTATTTTTGACTGTACAAAGTAGTTGTGAAAAATCTGTTGTCGAAACTTATGACTTAGTAAAACACCTGGAAGAAATCAACAGGCAACTCCCAGAAAGAAAAATATCTAAGATAATCAGAGATGTTTGGTTGATTGGGTTTTTACTTGTTAATTTCTTAGGTCAAGTTCCCTGGAAAACAAATTCTGAAGGAGATTTGAATACAGCAAGTTGATTGAGGAGGGCCCTTGGGATCCACACCTGTGGGGCAGTGAAGGCAGTAAGTGTGGCCCAGAGAGAAGAATTCAATTTCAATGCAGTCATACACACACACACACACACACACACACACACACACACACACACACACACTCACTCACTCATAACACTGGGAATCTTTGGGATGGCCCTTCCTCAAAGTAATGGGATTGAACCTTTATTCCCCTACCTGAACCAGTCATTCTATGCAGGCTGTCCCTGAGGTAGGGTTGTGATCCTGTGGGAGACAACTCTCTGGCTGAAAATAATTAATTCCCAGAGAGGGACTCAGCTTAGGACCCTCAGTCTCCAATTTCCCCAGTTACAAAGGGAGTTTGTGACTTGGGTTGAAATGCATCTCTGCAGTCACTATGTAGTATAAACTCACATTACACACACATACCCCTACAACACCTTCCTGCACATACACACCCATTTTAAAGGAAAGACTTTGAATAAGGTCAAGAAATAATGCTTCTTTTGTTAGATATTTCTCAGAAAAATAAGGCTGTACTAAATGCTGAAGACTGTCCTACCATAAGAAAAGTACACAAATGATTTCAATCAAGGACAGGGTCAAGAACTTAAACACTCTTGCCACAATGAAACCAAAATATACTGTCTACCATAGATAAATGTAGGTTCAAAATATTTAATTGCACAAACACAGACTAGAAGAGACCTGATATGACAACATTTCATGAAGAAAATATCCAGGAGGGTTCGTTGTTCCCAGGGCTAGTATTTGCCAAGAGTATAAAGCAATTACCAAGAGAGTAAATGTATCCTTAGTCTCCATTAGTAGAAATATAGTGTCACCAGCAGATGTTATGGTTGTTCCATAGCTCTCATAATAGGCAACCACGCCTGGAGAGGTATTGAGTTCTGAGCCTCCCATGCTAAAAGACACAATTTAGAAACCAGACTGAGTCCTGAGAATAGCAATCAGAAGTCTGAAAATAATGCCTTATAGAGAAAATCTGAAGGTCGTGGGGTGGGAGTGGTAACTCCAGAAAGCATAGGACTTCATGAAAAAGAAGGGAGTCGATTGGATATATTGGGTCTAGGTTTCTCAAGAAAGAAGGAATAGAAATTGTGGGTAGAAATTACAGAGAACAAATTTCAATCAAAATAGTGAAAAACTTTCAAACAATTCAAGCTGTTGACAATAGAGCCAACAGTGAAGGCTCTGTGTGAAAGTGTTGTCAAACCAGGCTTAGCCTAAAGCTGCCTCCTTATATGTAAGTTTTGCCTAAAGGCTTCTGCCATAGTGAACTATAACTATCTGGGTGTGTAAACAGATTGGAACCAACTCATGTGCCAATCACAGAGGTGCAGCCCATCACAGGAGGCCAGCTGTTAAAACGGTGTTCAAAAAAGCAAATGCCGACTTGCAACCCATTCAGTTGTTTTTGTACCTCATTTCTGTCTTCTGTATATGACTTTCCGGTCCATAAATGTTATCCAATCATGTAATAGCCCCAGAGTCACTCTTAACCTATTCTGGTTTTGGAGGCTGCCCAATTCAAGAACAATTGTTAAATTTAATTTAAAGTGGTTTTCTTTCTTTCTATTTTTTTTTTTTTTTTTTTTGAGTTGGAGTATTACTCTGTCACCCAGGCTGGAATACAGTGGCACAATCACAGCTCACTGCAGCCTTGACCTCCTGGGTTCAGAAAAATCTTCTACTTCAGCATCCTGAGTAGCTGGGACTACAGGCACGTCCCACCACACTCCACTAATTTTTTGATTTTTTTGTAGAGAGGAAGTGTCAGTATGTTGCCTAGGCTGTCTCAAACTCCTGGACTCAAGTGATTCTCTTGCCTTGGCCTCACAAAGTGCTAGGATAACAGGCATGAGCCACAACGCCTGGTCAAGTTTTTCTTTTAAGTGTCTAGGCCAAGATTGGGCACCTCCCCAGGAATACTAGGGGGGTTCTCGGGCAGGTAGAGATTATACTGAGTCTCCCTATACATGTATTTTCAAATCTTCTTTTTCTAAGTCTAGGAGTTAAGAACTAAGACCATCCCACGCCAGAGAAGAAGTAAATTTCAAAACACAGGCTACCTTTTCTTTTACCTCTCCCTTCAACATCTATGCTATATATAAAACTCTCCCTCTCAGCAATAGAATGCTGCTTCTAATCTACCTTGCAAAGAAAACAGGCACATGTTCAAATAACATCTGAAAGATGGAATGGCGTGAAGCTCATGAACAAGCCGACACAACTCAGACATTTCTAGTCTCATATCTAGATATGCCAATCCATACTCTTTCTCAAGAACTCCCCAAGAAAGTGACTCATCTGTGAGAATTTAAGTAAGTGGTCACCTCCATGAAACCGGTTCCTGCATCTGAGAATAAATACAGGAGTTGATGCTATAAAGACCCTCAGTTCATTTCAGCTTAAACATTCTCATATTCTAAAGGAAGGAGGCATTGTTATTAAGAAGACTTTAAAAGTCATAGTTATCCAAGAGAAGCAACCTTATTTATTTATTTTTGGCTGTACAAAATAGTTGTAGAAAATCTGTTTGTTGTTGAAATTTATGACTTTGAACAAAGCAAAAGAGAACTCAGAAAGAAAAACATCTAAGATAATCAGAGATATTTGATTAGTTGGTTTTTTTACTTGTTTTTATTTTTTCCTGTGAGTTTACAGAAAAGTTTCGAAAACCAACTGCTCAATGTTGGGTATACATGGACTAACGGGAAGTAAACTGATTTTAGGACTGTCTTAAAAGACTATGCCCCCAAAAATGATATTTTAAAAAACAAACAAAAACAGGATATTGGGTTGGGTTGGCTTGGGGGTTTTGGTAGAAAACAGTGTAGAAGACTATTAAAATAGGACTAGAACTGGGTATTGTGTTTTGTTTTCATTTTTTAAGGATGGGATGTCATGTTACATATATGTTTCAGATAATTTGTGTAATATTTTGAAAATGTGTCATCTTGTATTTGAATCCATCTTCAACAAAGTATGCATTATAAGATATGATGTTATTAAAAATGTTTAAAATATAACAAAGGTGTTATTAAATAATTTTTCATCTAAATCCAAAAAAGGAAAAAAAATGTGTTTTTTGGTTCATTTGTTTGTCATCCAGGCATAGTAATATCGTTTAAAAGAGTGAGGAGCTGACTAGAAGGTATACTTTGAATGGTAACAAAAGGCACACCTATCCTTAAACATTCACCTCCAAACTCACACAGATCTGAAATATTTACATTCATCCTCCCTATGGGTTCTAATACCCTGGGTCAGTGCTAAAATACAGCATGCCCTCTGAAGAAACGATGTCATCTAGGAACACTTATTTTGGATTAATTCAACAAATTAACTAGTCATCTAAAATGTTGTAAATCAGTTGCTAAAAAACTAATGTCAAGCCTAGGCAACATACTGAAACCTCATCTCTTAAAAAAAAAAAAAATTAGCTGGGCATGGTAGCACACGCCTGTAGTCCCAGTGACTCAGGAAGCTGAGGCTGAAGGATCTACTGAGCCCAGGATGTTGAGCCTGTAATGAGCCATGATTGCGCCACTGCACTCCAGCCTGGGTGAGAGTAAGATCCTGAAGATTAGATAGAAAGATAGATAGATAGATAGATAGATGTAAACAAATAAAAAGCTAATGCCATCTTACTCTATGCTAATAGGAATGTAACTACATAATTAAGAAAATAAAACCCAAGGAAGGAAAATGTTAATATTATTGGGGGAGGGGCAGGAGTAAAGAAAGGAAAAAGGGAAGAGACTAAAGGGGACCTGGGGCAGGAGCAGCAAAATGGGCAGACGGGAGAGGGATATTCAGGCAACAATACCAAGATTCTGGGCCTTGGGGGCTAAGGAGAAGTATGCCTGGCTTAAAGAGCAAAGCTGCATGGCTTCAAGGATGGGGAATTACCCACATTGAAGTGATGCATAACTAATGTTTGTGAGGTGCTTTGCTATATACAGAGGACTTTCATATTCATGACCATGTATTTAACCCATCCACTCTCTGAGATGGTTTCTTTCTATTACCCTCATTTTAGAGAAGGAAACTGAGACTGAGATAGTTATTTGCCCTGATTCACACCAGGCCTTCTACCTCCAATCTCACACACCACAGTGCAGCTTCAAGATGGCTCTTGATTTATCTTGCCAACTTACTAGATGTTAGAAGGAAAATGGACTAGCTCAAAATAAATGGTAGTGAATTACACCACTCTCTACATATTTCAAAGTGATTTCACATATGGCGATATTGTTTGTTCCTCATTTTATTTTGTTTTGTTTTGTTTATTTTTTGAGCCAGGATCTCAAGACTTACCACAGCCTCGATCTCCTGGGCTCAGGCAATCCTTCTGCCTCAGTCTCCCGAGTAGCTGGGACTGCAGACAAGCACCACCACACCCACCTTATTTATTATTTTTTTGTAGAGACGAGGTCTCGCTATGTTGCCTAGGATGGTCTTGAACTCCTGGGCTCAAGCAATCCTCTCATCTCAGGCTCCCAAAGTGCTGGGATTACAGGTGTAAGCCACCATGCCTGGCCTGTTGACCATCTTAATTGGAGAGATCAGGAACTAGTGTCTACATTTTTATAGATAAGGAAATTAAGACACAGAATAAACTAAAATTCCACAGAAAATCACTAATACAAAATTAAAAGCAAAGTCTACCAAGCATGACTTTTCTTGTGTTGCCATACTGGGTACCTTCCCAGTGCATGATTTTTGCAAAGCTGATCTCAGGACTAGCCCATGATGAATGAGACTTATAGAAAAGAAGACTGGAAGGAAAAGGAAAAAGCTCCCAGGACAGGACAGGCACGGTGGTACACTCCTGTTGTCCCAGCCACTTGGGAGATTGAGGTGGGAGGATCACTTGACTCCAGGAGTTAAGGCTATGGTGCGCTATAGTCATGCCTGTGAATAGTCACTGCATTCTAGCCTGGGTAGCAAAACCCTGTCTCCATAAAAATAAAAACGTGTTTTAAAAAACTCCCGGGACACACAGAAATAGAATAGGATCTCATAATCAGTTACATTAAGCCAGTTTGGAAAAACCTACAAGTTAAAATAGTAACACCAATAATAATAAGTGCTTTGGAAGAGGAAAATCAAGGTTGCTAACAGAATCGCTACACTGCTCTCCTATAACTACTGCCCACACCACCAAGAAATATAATATCAAAGGTCAACACATTAGAAATAAACCACAACTGCATAGGTAAGAGCACTACAATCCCCTTGAAGTTGCCAAAATAACTGTCTAGTTTTTCTAAAGCTGCATTGGAGGCAGGGAAGGCATCTTGATATCCCAGATGGCAGAAATGTTTTTACCAACTAAGGTTATCCTATGCACGTGATTGACAACCAGAAGTTATTTCACTTTTATACAACAGTGGGTAACTATTTCCCCAAAAATGGAGTGGTATTTGAATAATATTCCATTTGTTACAACTGACATGTTTTCTTTTTTAAGCTTTCTCTCCTGCCCTATTTTATGTTCAGTAACAGAGGAAAATGTATTTGTGAAAAGTCATAAGTGATATGGCTATTTTGCTAATATTCTTCTACAAGAAGGCTGCTTATGTCATGCTGTAGTCGGTTTACTGATTTTAAAAATTGCAAAATACAGATCTGAGAAATTATTAGCTCAGTGATTCCCGACCTGAATTTAGTAATGCAGTCCTTCCAACCATCTTGCACCAGGATATCTGCAATTATTCCAAAGGCTATCATGGGACATTTTCCAAAAGTCTCAAAATAAACCAAGAAAAAAAAAAAATCACAAAACTTTTAGGAGATAAGGTGGCAAAAAACAGTCACAAAATCCAATTACAGGTAATGCAAATCTGAAGAGAAGTCTAGAGGTCACTGAATTAGACCAGTGACTCTCAACCTTGGCTAAACATTTGAATCCTCTGGGAGCTTTTCAAAATCCTAATATCCAGGCTGCTCCTCAGACCAATTACCTCAGAATCTCTGGGATCAGGACGCTGGCATCATTATTTTTTTCAGGGTCCTCAGGTGCTCCAATGTACTGCCAAGATTGACAGTCACTGGAATAGACTCATTAAAAGACCAAATCTTTAAAGGGTACAGTCTTCTGTGAAGCCTCAGAGTAAAACAATATTTGAAATGCTATCATGGGCTTTGGGAGTTGGAATGCTGGCTGAATCACCTAACTGCATGCCTAGAGCAAGGTCTTTAATTCTCCTAGTTGCTATACTACTTCAGAGGACTGCTGTGAAGAATAAACTCAATGAAAGGGCAGGTAAAAGTGCCTAAAACTGCCCTGCATGTAAAAGCACCGAAGAAATATTCATTCCCTCCTCTCCCATTTGGTTAATCGTGACCAAATGGATGAGAGGGTAATAGGCCTAAATACACTTACCTCCTAAGTATTCAGAAACATACAACCACAGCCATTCTTTTGCCAACAATGAAACAGAAAATAAGCACACCAACAGTTTCTGTTCACAAATGACTTCTACACCAAAAGCTCATCTAAAACATAGTTGTTTAAAGCAAAAATGAACTACCATTTTTTGCCAGTTGGCTAAGACAAAAGATCGATAATCACCAATGCTGGCAGGGATGTCGGGAAACGTGGTTTTACAAATTAGTACAACCTTTTTTAGAGAGTAATTGGCAGTATCTATCAGAAATTTAAATGTACATATGCTTCCACATGACTGATCTATTCCTGGACACTTATCCTAGGGATATACTTACACATTTACTCAAGGAGATATTGTTCTGTTTTGTGCTTCCACAGTATTTATCATTTTCTGAAATTCTTTGGTTGTGTATAGTCCATCTTCAACACCAGAAGATAAACCCTATGGGAAGAGTCTCTGCAGCCTAGCCTACCAGGTAAGGAGAGTTGGGCCGGCCAATGGGGCCCACATGATGGTCACATTTGCTGCCCATCAAGTTATGTTTGAAATGTATACTTTGGCTTCTAATGCACTATCTCAATCAATCGATGCATGGCCCTCTTTATTTCATTTACTTTATTCTGAATAATATATACACACCCATGAATGCACCATCTAACCCAAACAATAATATTAACAATAACGTACATCTACTTCCATGCTGTCTTCTGCCTACCCTGCGCCCCTCCGCCCCTCAGGCATAACCACTATCCCAAAATTGTTTGTTATTCCTTTGCTTGTTTTTGAATGTTACAAAAATGGCATTGTACTATATAGACTTTTCTGAGGCTTTAGTTTTTCACTGAACATTTTGTAACAAGGATCCATCTGGTCGGTGCATGTATCTGTACCCTCATCCATTGCAGAATGAATGAACCATAATGTATTTATTCAACCATTCTCCTAGAGAAGACATTGTGTTCCCATTTGGGGACTATTCAGAACAGTGGTACAGTGAACACTCTTCCTGACATTTTTATAGCACAGGGGTGGTGGGTTTCTGGCAGGAAATCTGGTTGCCATCACACTAACCTCATCACCCAGCAAGCATCATGGATTGGGTTTCCTAAAAGGATTCATTTTGCACCCCCCCCACCAGGACCAGTTCAAGGTACCCTAGGGGGAAGCCCATGTAAAAGACAAGCACACCTGTAAAAGGCAGCAACAGGCAGCAGACATTAATTGGCATGACTGATCCCTTCCAGAACCATCCTGACTGTTATCTTCAAACCCAGGCTAGTTGCTTACCTTGCCTACTTTCCTGCCCAAATTTTAAAGATATTTCTATCAAAAGACAAATCCCTGAACAGTCTGATTTCAATACTTTATTTCTATCAGAAAAAAATAAATTCAACTCAAAGAGAATTTCATCTACTGCTCTAAACCAATGTTAACTCTCACAGATAAGCTTGTCTAGCTCTCAGACTTGTCATCTAATGTCACAAAAAGTGAAGAGGGACTCCTTGATTGGCACACACATACCCCAAAATAGCCTGAATGATAAATCAAGTATCAATAGCTACTTAAAACTCATTTTATTTCCTCTCACCAAGCAGATATAAAAGCTTTATGGCAATTCAGGGAAAGAAGAAAAACAGAATAACCCATACATTGTCTTGCAATATTTTTCTTTTAAGTTAATTTAAAATAGAGCCCAAAGTGTTTGTAATGGCTGTGTAAATGCTGCCATTGTCTCATTAGCATTTTAAGAGTTATTCTGTGTTCCCATTGTCCAAAGACCTCAAATTACATACACCATTTCTTTTTAATTCGGTTTTTTAATTTTTTAATTTTGTTTATTTTTCAGTTGGAGTCTCACTCTGTCACCCAGACTGGAGTGCAGTGGCTGATCCCGGCCACCGCAGCCTCAACTTGCTGGGCTCTGGCGATCCTTCCACCTCAGCCTTCCAAGTAGCTGGAAGTACAGGCATGCACTACCACACCCGGCTCATTTTGATTTATTGTAGAGATGAGGTCTCGCCAAGTTGCCCAGGCGGGTCTTGAACCCGTGGGCTCAGGCAATCTTTAATTCGGTTTTCAAAAGTTGCTGCCTCCTCCCAGAAAAGAAAAAACATCAACTTTCAGGCATCCACTCATAAAGGACCGTTTAACTAAAATAAAGCCTTGGAGAGAAACTTGTATTCCACTCTTCCTGTCCCATCTTGTGTCCCACCTTTCTGTCCAGATTAAAGAAGTTAGGAGCAGAAGGAAAGACCACTTTGTTAAAACCATTGCCCCAAATTCCCACACATACACTCACCCACCCTACCAGAGCCTAAATGTTGGTAGTTCCAGAGTGCCCCTTGACCCCCAATTCCCAGCTAGCGACTCTGTACACTCAGTCCTCATCTTCCAATTTGTTCCCATCAGCCATCCCCTTCCTCAGTCCTGCTATAGCAGGGAACACTGATGGAAGAAACAAGCCAAACAACACCTTCAACCCCAGCAGGGACTGGAGCACTCAACAATCCTTCTCAAAGCATCAAAGCCCGCTTTTGAGCTTCTGGTCCCCCAAACAACTCTTGCCCCATAGCCAGTGCTATTCTCTGGATAGACCTCTTTGCAGACTATTCAGATAATCAGCATGAACTTCCTCAGCATCTCACCATACACCCCCGCCTCACCCACACTTTCATCTATTTTTATCTACACCCATAAGTGCCAGCTTTCCTCTCATCCCAGAGGAAGTGACCTCCCTTTTCTAGTTTCTGGCTAATTCCTTCACCTGTGCTGGCAAATGCTCCCCCTCCCACAGACTCCAGAATTCTTGCTCTCTCTAGTTTGGCTACTTCCCCACACAAGTGGCTCACTTCTTAAAACACACAGAACTTCCCCATCCCTATTTCTCCCTTTCCCCCACACAGCTCAGCTCCCTGAAAGAACAGAGGGCAATTGAACCTCATGTCCACTTCTTACCTCTTGCCTCTTCCCCAGACTGCAATCTGGATTCCAGCCCTACCACTGCAGACTCAGGGATCTGGCAAAACTGTGATACTTCCCCTCCCCCCCGTTGCTAAATCTAGTATTTTTTTTCCCCAGTGCAAACCTTAGCTGACCTCTTTGTGGCAGTTGGCAATGTTAATCACTCTCTTCCTTTTACAATATTCTCCTCTCTTGTCTTTTAGCTCCTGCTTTTCCTTTTAACATATAGGACCATTTCCCTCTCATTCTCTTTTTTCCCCTTTCTTTTTGTTCTGTTGCCTCCCTCTTAAAATGCTCCCTAGGGATCTAACCTTGGTCCTCTACTCTTTACTCTGAGTACACCATCCTTAACAGTATCGCCTCCCCAGTATCCATCCAGGAGCCCTCACTTCCCCTGAGCTATAGACCCTTAAAGCCAACTGCCTTTAGGCATTTCACATCAAGTATACAAGTTCCACACTGAGTTCATGATTCTCCTCATTTCCAAGCCCCCACCAGTATCCCTGGACTTCCTTCCTGTTTTTTCCTTCTAAGTGAATGCATCACTATCTGCCCTGTCACCCAAGTAGGATCCCTGGGAAACATGGCAGCCTCCTCCATGCAATCAATCAGGCCCTCCAAGCAATCAATCAGGCCCTGAGGCTTATACAATCTACCTCTTTAACATCACTACCAGCTGGGCACAGTGGCTCACACCTGTAATCCCAGCATTTTGGAACGCTGAGGTGAAAGGATTGCTTGAGCCCAGAAGTTCAAGACCAACCTGGGCAACACAGCGAAATCTCATCACTACAAAAAAAAAAAAAAAAATTAGCCAAACATGGTGGTATACACCTGTAGTCCAAGCTACTCGGGAGGTTGAGGTGGGAGAATTGCTTGAGCCCAGGCATTTGAGGCAGTGGTGAGCTGTGATTGTGCTACTACACTCCAGCCTGTATAACAGAGTGAGACCCCAACTCAAAAAAATAAATAAATAACTGCCATCCATGCCTCTTTCTCCATTCCCATTGCACTTGCCTTAATTCGGACTCTTTTCATCATTAAAATTAATAAGAACTACATTTACTCAAGTACTCTATGCTGGGAACATAACATACAGAATGCTCCCAATAGACGATAATGCCAGGAAGTATCATTGCCCATGATTTTACAGATAAAACAACTGAGACCCAAAGAGGAAAATTAATTGCATCTTGCCTCATGTTCCACGTCTAATACAATCTACACTGTAGACAAAACCAGCTTTCCTCTTCCAAAAACCATTTGTATTGTGAAAATAACACATAAACAGAAATAAGTACGTAAACTAAGAACAGCTGAAAAATTATTCGAAAGTCATCTTTCTAAAATGTAAATGTGATCTTGTTCCGGACATTTTCCTAACCTTTTCATAGTCTCCCCACTGTCTTTAAAGGCTAATGTCAAACCTGAGTGAAGCACAGATGATCTTCCAGGATGTACCCTCAGCCTGTTTCCTTGACATTCCTTGGCCACGCCCTCTCGCCCACCCTGACTCCCGCCTGCAAGCTGGGTCTCCATACTCTGGGCTTTGATCTTACTCAGCTCCTGACTGAGAGTGTGATGTGTATTCTTCTCCTTCCCTTCCTTCACCCCCTCCATTGGATACCAAACTTGCTCTTTGCCAT
The DNA here is from genome assembly GCA_027257055.1 of Cephalopachus bancanus. Taxonomy (NCBI): domain Eukaryota; kingdom Metazoa; phylum Chordata; class Mammalia; order Primates; family Tarsiidae; genus Cephalopachus; species Cephalopachus bancanus. Next base: position 3,874,162 of record JAPVLO010000024.1, on the reverse strand, counting down.
AGCTATGTGTTATTGCTCTTTTCAGAAGATGCTTTGTCTAAAGTGATAAAGAACTCTTGGTGACATTACATGGCTAAAGCCATGCAGCCCCTGAAAGCCTTCACTGTTCACATAGACCATCAGAAATGATGATGGATGTTCTAACATACTTGGGGCATGTCCACTCTGTTCCAAGAAGAAAGGAGATTTGAGGCAATCATCTTAGGTCATTTACGGTGAGATCGGGGAAAGACTCTACTTTGACTAATGACTACATCTCCTAAATTCTTACCCAGAGCCCCTTACCACCCCAAAACTCAAGGCAAAGCTACTGGTAGCTGGGTGCAATGGCTCACACTTGTAATCCCAGCACTTTAGGAGGCCAAGGTAAGAGGATTGCCTGAGCTTGGGGGTTCGAGACCAGCCTGGGCAACTTGGCAAAACCTCATCTTTACAATTAAAAAAAAAAATTAGCCAGGCTTGGTGGCATGTGCCTGTGGTTCTAGCTACTTGGAAGGTTGAGGCAGAAGGATCATTTGAGCCCAGCAGGTCAAGGCTGCAGTGGCCATGAGCATGCCACTGCACTCCAGCCTGGGCAGCAGAGTGAGTCTCCAACACACACACACAAAAACAGCTACTGGTAATGTCAATTATTACCATTGCCATTATTTCATGTAAGTCTAGTCAGCTGTACAAGTTAGAAAACTAAAATTCATCATTGACATTTCCCTTTCTGTCCTCTTCAACCAATAATGCCCAATTTTGCATCTAAAATTATCTGATGATGCCACCTACTTCTGATCATCTCCAGCAACACTCTTCTCATCGAAGCTATCTTTGCCTCTTGACTGGATTACTGTGAAAACCTCTTCACTGGTTCACAGAATTCACCTGAGCCTCTTCTGCAAATCACAAATATGATCATATCATCACTCTGTCCTAATCCTCACGTAGTTAAAATTCTTTAGTGTCTTCATTTTTACAACCAAGTCAACACTCTTAAATATTCCCAGTACTAGAATGATATTTGACACATAGTAGGCACTCAATAAATGTTGATTAAACAAATGAAAGAATATGACCTCCATTTGCACTCCTTTTTCTAACAGAGAATTTCGGCCATCTTGACCTTCCTTCAGTTCTATGTACCCTCTAATCACTTGGCTTTGACATGCTATTCCCTCTGCTTCACATCTTCCTTTCCCCCATCACTATGTTAATTACTACCTTCTTTCTTCAGATCAGAATTTAATCATCATGTCCCCACAGCAGCCTTCCCTCACCAACCTGACTGGTTCGGAGTCCTTCTTACAGGCTCTCATTGCACCACGAGCCTCTTCTCCACACTGCTTGTCACACTTGTAGTTTCACATGTGCTTGTGTGATTATTTTACGATTGTCCATTCCTCTGCCCTGCTAGCCTGTAGCACTTCAAAGGCAAAGATTGTGTCTGTTTTCACTAAACAATATATCCCAGGCACTTAGCATGGTGTTTGACATTCAGTAGGCACTCAATAAATAGTTAATAGAAGAATGAGTGCATTATCAGTTAATGTTCAGTGTGTCCACCCCTTTTACAATTCAATTTTAATGTAGACCTGAAACCTAGAAAACGATCTGAGACAAATCACAGATGATTCTCATGCTACTCTTCTTTTTTCTTTGAAAGTCCTTGATGAAGTCTAAAGTACAACTTTTGAACTCCCAGGACACAATGCTTTTAAATATTTAATCTGAGTTCTTGCAGAAACCTTGTTTAAAAAGACACTTCTCTGGGTTTTGAGAACCTAAAAATGAAGAGAGGAAAACAGAATTTGCCATAAGTAGCCTTAAAAAAAAATAAAAACTTTGTTAACCTAAAGCAAAATCTTTCTTACTACCAATGAAATGTATAGACTTTTTTCCCATGCTGGGCAAACAATAACATATTTAATTTTAAATATGAATAATAAGAGTTGCTATTTCTTGGGGCTTACTTATGTGCATGTTGGATGTTTGTTTTGAAGAAACTGCAATATTGTAAGCAACAACACATGTAGTTTGTCAATATGCTGGACATTCCCAGAAAAAATTCAAGCCATTAAATTATGCATTTTTTAAAAAGATCAATGCTAATATGTTTAGGAACCATGTCTTACTACTCTTGCCATAAGATGCTTTGTCAAAGCAAAAGATGTCTCTGGCCACATTGCAGTGCCATCCATTGTGGATACCATTGTCCATGTGATAATGACTCATCAAAAATAGACAACATACATTATCTAACAATAATAAGTATAATAGTGAGTATAATAGTTTAATAGATTCCAGCATGCCCCTAAGGGTGAAGGACAAAGTATAACCAAAATGGAGGTGTACTCCAAAAGGCAAATTGAGCTTTCTCATTTATGTAAGCGGAAATCCAGGAATCAAGGGGTAGAAATGGGAGTGGCACCACTCCCTAGGACCCTGGGTGACCCACTAGCAAAACTTTTGTTTTCTGTTCCTGTGGCTCTGCTGTCCTAGAAAAAAAAAATGAATCATCAGAAATGAAGTCCTGTCATACCTGGGGCCTGTTTTTCTTTCCTGAAGTGGAGATTTGATGCAATCATTTTAGATTTTTAGATAATTTACAGCAGGATGGAAATGAAGTATGAACTTCACTTTGGTTAAAGACTAAGCCCAGGTTGTTCCCACCATGCCACAACAGAGGTGCAGAGCTGAGTTAGCAATACTCAATTCATGACACTCTAGTCTAATAGTTTGGTGTTTGATCCTTCCCTTGTTCAATTTGCTTCCTTTATTCAACATCCCCTCACCCATTCTCCTCCCTACCTTAAGCACTCACTCTAATATATTTATTCTGTATATTATAGGACATGTATATGTCCCTTTTTAAGTTATGGAAGAGAATTTATTTATATTTGTGAGGCTTTACATCACAATATATATGCCCTTGGAACAGGAAGGCCCTATTTAAGGTTTATGAATTGCTTAATAAGGAAAATATTTAGGTTGATCTTACAAGTGCTCCAGACATTAAGGTTGAGAGTATTAATGGTTATCAGGATTTGTATACATGATTACAATCAAAACAGTAAAATAAACTAAAGATCAAGACTTTCTTAACACCCTCCAAAACATAATAAATTTCCATTTCTAGTGAAACATTTATTCCTATGCTATATCCATTTTGATCTCTTAATTTATTTTCTATTTTATACTTTGATTTTTTTCATATAAGTTACAAAAATAATATTTTGTGTCATCTCCTCAGTCTTAATACCACAGTCACCTGTTTTAACCTTGGGTATATTTTTATCATTTATTAAGCCAGTTACACTCTAGTAAACTTGTGAATGAAAAAACACTAGAGACTAGAGAATTAAGAACAAGTCATGGAGTTGTTATTTTACTATTCCTCATCCAATTTCAGGAAAATCATGTCCCTAATTCTGCCTCATAAATTATTTCCATGTCTAAACAGAAATGGGAAGAAAATAGACATTATGGAAAACTTATCATAGTTTACTTGACATTGTGTGCTTTTAATAGTTCAAAACTGGTAATATTTGATCGTCAAGAGTAAATTAGTAGGCTAACATTTTTTAATGTATACTATATGGCCGGGCGCCATGGCTCACTCCTGTAATCCCAGCACTTTGGGAGGTCCAAGTAAGAGGATTGCTTGAACCCAAGGGTTCATGAATAGCCTAGGCAACATAACAAGATTTCATCTCTACAAAAAAATTGAAACATTAGGGAGTGTGGTGGTGTATGACTGTAGTCCCAGCTACTCAGGAAGCTGAGGCAGAAGAATCAGCTGAGCCCAGGAGGTCAGTGAGTCATGATTGTGTCACTGCACTCCATCTTGGATGATAGAGTGAGACTACAGTGTAGATAGGTAGGTAGGTAGGTAGATAGATAGATAGATAGATAGATAGATAGATAGATAGATAGATAGATGGATGGATAGATAGATAGATAGATAGATAGATATTAAATGGTGGGAAGGAAACTTCCCTAATCATTCTATTTCAAAAAGTAACCCTCCATCACTTTCTGTCTCTATATTGTGATTTATTTTTCTCAATTATACTTATTACTACTTGAGGTATTTTTGGTACCTGTCTTGTCTATTTCCTTTCACTGAGAGGCAATAGAGTGTCAAGGTTAAAACTATGCCCTAAAGTTACACTTACTACACTTGAATTCTTACTCTGCTACTTACTATGTGACCTTCAACAGGTAATCCTGTGCCTCAATTTTCTCCACTCTAAAATGGGGGTCATAATAATACCTACCCCATAGAGTTGTGATTTTACCTAGTATACAATCCACACTATTTAGTACTACCTGATATTTTTATTATTACATTTATTTTTATTACTAGAATTAAGCTCCATGAATTCAAGAACTCAATGTAATTTGTATCACCACTGTCTGGACAGTGTCTAGCAATAGGCATCAAATTTAAGTGAATGCTACTTTGCATATGTGCAACTTTTTAATGAAAACATATTATTAAGTATAACATACACACAGAAAAATGCATAAGTCATAATCGATAAATTTTCACAAAATAAACAAACCCATGCATCCACCAGCCATACTGAGAAATAAAACAGCCGGGATCAGTGGCTCAGCCTGTAATCCTGCGCTTTGGGAGGCTGAGGTGAGTGAATTGCCTGAGCCTGCAGGTTCGAGACACACCTGGACAACTTGGCGAGACCTCATCTCTACAATAAATCAAAAAAATTAGCCAGGCATGGTAGCACGCACCTGTAGTTCCATCTACTTGGAAGGCTGAGGCAGAAGGATCACCAGAGCCCAGCAGGTTGAGGCTGTAGTGGCTGGGAGCGGCCATTGCACTCCAGTCTGAGTGACAGAGTGAGACTCCAACTCAAAAAAAAAGAAAAAGAAATAAGAATAAAACATTACCAGGAGGCCCATCCCAATATTTACAACTCTCTCCCCAAAAGTAACCACTATCTTAACTTATACCGCTATAGGACAATTTGCCTATTTTAAAAATTTATATAAATAGAATCATATATTATATAATCTTTAGAAACTGACTTCTTTCATCAGCAATAATTCATTCATTTTCATTGCTGTCTAGTATTCCAGTGTGTGATATGCCACCGGTTCCTTATCCATTTTCTAGTTGGGAATTTGGGTGGGTGGTTCCCAGTTTGGAATCATTATGTATGTTACCACTATGAATATTCTCATCCATGTCTTTGGTGTAGACAGGCATGCATGTGTATATACATAGAAGATGAATTACGGGGAAGTTTGGCATACTTTTATTTAGCTTTACTAGATTCTACTTGGCTTAGTCTTTTCAGGCTGCTACATTAAACACACACACACACACACACACACACACACACACACACACCACAACTGGGTGGCTTAAAAGCAGAAATTGATGTCTCACAATTTTAGAGGCTGAAAAGTCCAAGATCAAGGCACTGGCAGATTTGATGCTTGATGAGAGACCATTCCTTATATACCTTCCAGCTGTGTCTTCACATGGTGGAAGGGGCAAGGTACCTCTGTAGGGTTCCTCTTTTTTTTTTTTTTTTTTTTTGAGGTTACCCAGGCTGGAGTGCAGTGGCATACTTACAGCCATCCCAGCATCAACTTGCTGGACTCCAGCGATCCTTCTGTCTGGGGCCCCTCTTTTAAAGACATTAATCCCATGATGAGGGCTCCACCCTCATGGTTCCATCGCCTCCCAAGGGTCCAAACTTCTAATATCATCATCTTGGGAATTCGTTTCAACATATTAATGGGGTTTGGTAGGGGTGGGGGTGGGGGCATAAACATTCAAACCATAGCCCTGCTCAATCATTTTCCCCAGTGGCTGCACCAGTTTACACTCCTAACAGCAGCATGTGAAAGTACCAATATACATGTGTTTTTAAGCAACATATTCTATTAGATTTTGTTCTTTTCCACTGTTTTCCCTGAATACTATGTTTTTAAGGTCTTTATATGTTACTGCATATTTATTCCTTCTATCTACTATATAGCATTTGATGGTATACTTTCATCAATTAAGTTTCTATTTTTTTTTTAATGGTACCTGTCAGTGAAGCAGGGTTTTTGTTTGCCTTCCCTACACCCATTCCCTTCATCGTCATCCTGATGAATGATCTGTGCTCATCCACATAGCCAAGTGCTCCAGCTCCAGCCCCCAGATGTGACTGTTAGGTCACCTAAACCAATCATGCAACTTTTATTTCCCTTATGACCCTGTTCTGGTCAATGAGACTTGAAGGGAAGTCTGTGCAGGATGAGACAATGGGGAAGTTGCCTCTGAAATGATTGTTTTAGCTGTTCTACAGAGCCACAAGAAAGAGATCCTCTTTTCTTACCTCTGGATGTTAGTGTGAGACTGTGATGGCAGAAATTACTGCAGCCATATTGTGACTTGGGAGGGAGGTGGATAAAAAATGAAAAAACTCTGGTTCCTTCATGGTAGCACTAAGCTACCAGCCATCCAAACTTGAGACTTATTAGATGACAGAATGGTTTTAGTTGGATTTTTTAAAGCGGTCTCATTATAATAATGAAAACACTTACATTGGTTTATTTAAACCTATTTTATCTCCAAGGTTCTGTCTCTCAATCCCTCTACTTTGTCTTAAATAATTTCAATTTGATATCCTTTATTGACTATGTGGTTAAGTTTATGACACTGAGACCATCTAACAACGGATGCCTCATTCAACCTACTACTCAGCATTGTGCAGTTTGTTCATTAATAATCTTAGAAGAACATGTTGAGAATATATTGATTCTAAGCAACTAAAGGATATCATGCACATTTTGAGCTTGTGTTTTTAATCTTGTATCTTTTGTTTGTTTGTTTTGAGACAGGGTCTTACTCTGTCACCCAAGATCAGTGCTCACTGCAGCTTTGACCTCCTGGGCTTAAGGGAGTCTTCCACTTCAGCAATCCCCCAAATAGCTAGCTGGGACTACAGACGAATGCCACCACATCCAGCACTTTTTTTTTTTTTTTTTTTTTTTTTAGGGAGACAAGTTCTCGCTATGTTGCCCAGGCTGGTCTGGGACATGGACCCAAGCTATTCTCTCACCTTGGCCTCCCAAAATGCCAGGATTACAGGTGCAATTACAAGCTAATCTTGTGTCTTATTAAAAAGTATGTAGAACAAAAATTTTAATATATCAGTAGTCATGTATTCTGTGTTAAACATATTTCATAAAATTTTAGACTTTGTTTTATTCATTTTAATTGTGGGGTAGGCAATACATAGAATGATACAAGATACTCCACATTGTCCCTTCCATAGATTTCTGATTCATTTGACTAGTCTTTTACAGATTAATATTTCAGTATTTCATCTTCATATAGTATATAATATAATTACATCCAATGGAACACCTATTCTGTATGAGACACTGAAACCGGACCTTTGCAAGCATTATTTAATTTTACTCCTTTTAGGGACTTTTATTCTAATTGTTAAACAAGTGAAACTGAAGCTCAGAGGGTTGAGTAATTTGCTCTAGGTTACAGTCAATGAGAAGCAGGTTGGAATTTTGACCCACACCTAGTAGATTACGAAAAACACACTCTTAGCCACTCTTGTCATGTGCCTCTTCTAATTTTCTACCATGATAATCATATGCATATCTAGAACTAGATGGAAGGTTCCATAAAAAAGGCTTAGCCTTTTAAAGTAAGCTGAAATAATAATAATTAATCATATCTAATATTTACTGCATACTTATGTGCTATATAACCATCCTAAATTTAAGTATATTAACCAGTTTACTCTTAGCAAGTTTATCTTTAGATAAATAATGAATTATTTGGGAATAAATAGAGAAGCCTAAAAAAAACCCAGCAATCTGAAAGTCAATTAATATTCTCATCATATATACATATAATATATATAATATATATACATATTTTGAGTTGGAGTCTCACTCTGTCACCCAAGCTGGAGTGCAGTGGCACGCTCATGGCCACCACAGCCTTGACCTGCTGGGCTCAGTTGATTCTTCCATCTCAGCCTTCCAAGTAGCTGGAAACACAGGTATGCACTTTTTTTGTTGTTGTTATTGCAGAGACAAGGTCTTGCCATGTTGCTCAGGCTGTTCTCAAATTCCTGAACTCAGGGAATACTCTTGCGGCCACCTCCCAAAGTGCTGGGCTTATAGGCGTGTGTCACCATACCCAGCATTCCCATCATATTTAACGTAGAAATAAAATGGAGGACAATTTATAGTTTTATTCTATTATATGAAAACTTTTTCTATCGCAAGGAACAACAACAAAAAAAATCTCTCAAACCAAACAGACTTACATCAAAAAAAGAAAGAAAGAAAAAGAAGACTATTGGCTTGTGCAATTACAAAATCTCTGGAGGCAGAGCTCTCCAAGCAGAGATGGATTCTGGGTTCCATCATGTCCCACAGCTTGTTTTTTCCACCCTTAGCTCTATCCCACCCAGTCACCCCATTTTGCTGGATTCTTTCTCAGATTCTATTTGGTGGTTTCTGGTATCTCCAAGTACTCCCCTCCTGATGGCAAGATAAGAGGTAGCAGCTCCCACCTCTTGTATACCCAAGTTCAAGACCAGAGGGACTTTTTCAGCAGACAATGAATTATTCTGATTTCCCTGTCCACCCCTGAAAATATCTTGTGGCAAAGGAGAGGCAATTTTCCAGTTCTTGCAAAGGAGGAGTTCTAGCTCTGAAACCAGAGGACCAGGCTCCAGCCACATGAACTGGGAATAAGGATAAAAAGTCGCATCCTCAAAAAAAAATTAGTGGCTGGGCACCTGGCTTATGCCTGTAATCCCAGCACTTTGGGAGACCAAGATGGGAGAACCAAGACCAGCCTGGGCAACAGAGCAAGACCGCCTTTTTATTTAAAAAAAAAAAAAAAGTGCTCACTCCTCCTCCCTTTCCCCTTGTTTTGTCCCCTCCCCTCTCCCCCATCACTTCCCTCCATCTCTTCTTCTTCCCTGCTTTCAGCCGTCCTCCCCCTTTTTCCCTGTTCTCCCCCACCCCTCCCTCCTTTTCCCCCTTTACCTTCCCTTACTCCTTCACCTCCCTCAAGAAAAAAAGGAGAAAAATTAGCTGGGCTTGGTAGAGTACACCTGTTATTCCAACTATTTCAGAAACTAAGGCAGGAGGATCTCCTGAGCCTAAGAACTTGAGGCTGTGGTGAGCCATGATCATGCCACTGAACTCCAGCCTGGGTGACAGAGTGAGGACACCCAAATCAAAAAAAAAAAAAAAGAAGAGAGAGAGAGAGAAGAAGAAGAAAATTAGTGGAATGGGCATTATTGTAGATAGTCCCTCAATGAACAATACCTCCTACTATGCACACTTTCTATAGTTGACCTGATGACTATCTTTTTTTTAATAGACCTTATTTTTTTAGAATAACTTTAACTTCACAAGAAAAAAAAGAGGCCATTGCATAGAGTTTTTGTATACCCCCAACCCAATTTCTCCTATAATTGACATTTGATATGTATGTGGTGGAGTTGTTATAATTAGTAAACACATATTAGCACACTATCGTTAACTGAAGTCAAGAGTAGTTTATTCAGATTTTCTTAGTTTTTGCCTAATGTTGTTTTCTATTCCAGGATCTATCTAGGATGCCACATTACATTTACTTACCATATCTCCTTAGTCTCCTCTCAACTAGAACAATTTATCAGATTTTCTTTGTTTTGATGACCTTGACAACTTTGAGGATTACTGGTCAAGTATTTTGTTGGGTGTCCCTCCATCAGAACTTGTCTGATGTTTTTCTCATGATTAGATTGGGGTTAGGGTTTTTTGGGAGGAAGACAACAGAAATAAAATGCCATTTTCATGACACTGATCAAGGTTACATCCTGTCAACATGATTTATCTCTGTTGACATTGACCTTGATCATGTGGCTAAGTGACTTTTCCCCCCCTTCCGCACTGTACTCTTTAGAAGGAAGTCATGAGCAGCCCACACTTAGAGAGTGGGGATTTATGCTTCCCTTCTTTCCCTTCTACATAAATTATTTAAATTCTTCAGGGGATACTTGTCTAGTCTCACCCATTGGTTTATTTATTTACTTATTTACTTATCTAATCACCAATGCATAGATCCCTATCTTATACTTTGAGTAATGATCCAATACTGCTTTATTTATTTTGTTGCTTAGCTTTGGCCATTGAGAACTCTTTCAATTGGCTTCTGTGTATGACTAGTTTTTTTGACGAATAGAATGCAACTTCCAGGCGTGGTGGCGCACATCTATAGCCCCAGTGCTTGGGAGGCAGAGTCAGGAGGATTGCTTGAGTCTAGGAGTTCAAGGTTACAGTGAGTTTTCATCATACCACTAAACTCCAGCCTGGGCTACAGAGCGAGATGCTATCTCTGAAAAATAAAAAAATAAAAAGATTGCAACAAATTGATGATGCATGACCTCGTAAGCTAGGTCATTAAAAGGCTTGCAGCTTCTGCCAGGATCTCTTGCCTTCACTCTGGAGGAAATAGCTCCATGTAAGCACGCTAACCTATAGTTAGACTATAACATTGTGAGGAATTCCAAGCTAGCTGTGTGAAGAGGCCATGTGGACAGAGGGACAGATGCCAGCCTCTAGATCTTCCAGTTCTTCCAGAGGAGAAGCCAAAGATATGACTCAAGGAGTCATTTTGGTCCAACCCAGTCAAGCCTTCAGATTATTTCAGCCCCAGCCACCATCTTATCACCACCATCTGATAGGTCCCAAGCAAGAACTCCAAGCTGAGTTGAGCCTAGTCAGCCTATAGAGCCATAAGCAATAATAATAAATTGTGTTAAGCCACTAAATTTTGGGGTGGTTTGTGACATATCCAAAGAAAACTGAAACAGATATTAAAATCTACTAGATAGGATATTAACTCTCAACCTAGCACAACTTTTATTAAACACATATAGTGTTGGATTTCTTGTTTCATTTCCCAGAAGGACATCATTTAGTCAGACCTGCATGACAAAATGTTAATGAACTTTTTTCTTCTCAATTAAATGTATGTAACTTTTGGAGCTCTCAGGGTGATATCTTGATAAAGAACATTCTCCACACAGATAGTTAGGCTTTCTAAAGATATTAATGTCAGTTCAAAACCAGTGATATTTGTCTTGAGTAACTGCTGCCTGCCTAACAATTAGTCGTAGTGAAGTAGAAAGTAGACGTCTGAATAGACTTTTCAGGCAGAAGAATCTTTAAGAATCCAGAAACCCAAAACATTTTCCAGTATCGTGGTAGAAAATGTATTTCTGCATCTGAGCCAATCTAAACGTCTACTGGCACCTTGACAGGTCTCCATGCTACCACAGGGGAGAAGACTGCTTTTTGACATGCATTGTACATTTCCGGGAGTTAATGGGGGGTGGGAGAGAAGGTGAGGAAAGAAGCCAAAATATACCTCCAGAAGAGATAAAGTTATTCATGTCAAGATTAGATTACCAGATTCAAAGAAGCTACATCACTGCTATTTTTTTTTGCAAGGGAAGGTAGATTGGATTTCTATTTTACTTCGATTCACCCTCGTCTGTTTCTCATTGAGAACAGTTTGTACTCAGACATTTTATTTACAAATATTTTCAAGTTTCATTAATACATATTCATTTAACCTAGAATTTGCACTGGTTTGACTTGGCTTGGGTTTAAGTTTACCCTGGGATAATGAAAAAAGTATTTGCCTAACAAATTAATAGAACAAACAAGACTAAGAAGGTTTTATTTCAAAATAGTTAAGATTAAAATATTTGTATGGTCTTAAACATTAATCATGTATATACAAATACGTATTGCAATCTGCAAGCAAGTCTTACCTATTCAGTAGAGATTCAACTTGAAAACAGTTATTAATTAGTTAAAGTTGCCAAAGCAATAAAAAGATTTCCTTTTAAATATTCACCAAGCAGGGCCACTGGAGAGTCTAGAGACAGAGACTTCTGGAGGACAGTGATAGTGTCCTGGCACCTAAACATAGATTGGACCTTAGTAGGCATTCAGTAGATGTTTACTGAATGAATGAAGCAATGATTCAGACTTCAATGACTTAAGTTTAGGGATTTGTATAATCCAGAGGTATCAAATAGCAGTTCATGGGTCAAACTCAGTTCACAATCTTGTCTGGTTGGAGCTGTATATTATTCTATTTTGCTTTGTTTTGTCAAATGGTAAATATTCATTTGGTTCAATTTTTTTTAAAAATATATATACTGTACAGTGAAAAGTCTCACTCCCACCTCTATGTCTTATTGCCCCAAGTCTCCCCGACTCCTCTCAAGGTAATCCCTTATATTGATTCCTCGTGTATTCTTCTAGAGTCTCTCTTGGCAAATTCATATGTGTGTGTGTGTGTGTGTGTGTGTGTGTGTGTGTGTGTGTGTGTGTGAATATCCCATCCCAATTCTCCTGATTTCACTTTTAGGCCCCCTACCTCCCACTTTTCAGAGATAAACTTACCAGATGTAGTATCCCCTAGACTTACCTAATCACAGAATTTTAGGCACCATTGTTAAAAGTACAGATTCCCAACTCCATCTCTTGAAGACTCTAATCCAGTTCTGAATCTCTACTTTTGGGATTAGGCAGGTTTGAGAAGTCTATTCTAAGATGTTGCTAAATACATTCCCATGCCTGTGTTGAGATAGTTCTCTCAGGGAGAGGTCATTATAATTAGATACTGAGTACATGATTAGGACGTGTTTTCTAGTGGCTACATTTTTACTATCTTAATTATTATTTTTTAATTTTTAAATTGACAGATAAAATTGTATGTATTTACTGTGTACAATATATTGTTTTGTAGTTGAAGAATAACTGCGTCTCTCTAATTAATATATGCATTTCTTCATATAAATCATTATTTGTGGTGAGAACACTTTATATCCACTGTTTTAGCATTTTTCATTTATTTATTGAGATAAGTTCTTGCTGTCTTGCCCAGCTGGTCTCGAACTCCTGGACTCAAGTGATCCTCTCACCTCAGCCTTTCAAAGTGCTGGGATTACAGCAATGAGCCATTGCTCCTGGCCTGCATTTTAAAATATAATATATTGTTAACTACAGTCACCATTCTGTACAGTCAATCTCTTGGACTTATTTCTCCTGCATAATTAAAATTTGGGATCCTTTAACCAACCACTTCCTGACACCCTCCTCCAACTACTCTCTACTTCTATAAGATCAACTTTTTTAGATTCCACATATAAGTGAGATCATGTGGTATTTGTATTTCTGTGCCTGGCTTAATTCACATAACATAATGTCTTCTAGGTTCATCCATGTTGCAAATGAGAGAACTTCCTTCTTCTTTATGGCAGAGTAGTATTCTACTCTGCGTGTGTGTGTGTGTGTGTGTGTGTGTGTGTGTGTGTGTGCGCGTGTGCGTGTGTGTGTGTGTGTGTGTGTGTGTGTCTGTGTGTGTGTATATCTCACGTGTTCTTTGTCCTTTCATCCTCTGAGAGACATTTATGTTGATTTCATATCCTAGCTATTGTGAAAAATGCTCTAATAAACATGGGAGTGCAGATATCTCTTCCACATACTGATTTCATTTCCTTTGGATATATACTTAGTAGTGGGATTGCTGAATCATACTGTTGTGTTTTCAATTCGAGAAACCTCCATTCCATTTTCCATAATGGCTGTACTAATTTATCTTCATGCCAACAGTGTGCGAGAATTCCCTTTTCTCTACATCTTCACCAACACTTGTTATCATTTTAGTAATAGCCATTCTAAGAGATGTGAGGTGATATCTCAGTGTGATTTTCATTTGCATTTCCCTGATGATCAGTGATGTTGAGCCTTTTTTGGTCAACAGCTGTTGGTCATTTATATGTCTTATTTCGAGAAATGTCTATTCAGGTCCTTTGCCCATTGTTATTATTTTTTAATTTATTTATTTATTTTCAAAAGTCTTTGTTTTAGAAATGGGGCCTTGCTATGTTGCCCAGGCTGGTTTCAAACTCCTGGGCTCAAGCAGTCCTACCACTTCAACCTCCCCAGCAGCTGGGACTACAGGCATGTGCCACTGTGCCCAGCTTCTGCCCATTCCATAATTGGGTTATCTGTTTTCTCACTATTGAGTTGTTTGAGTTTTTATATACATTTATTGTGGATAGTAATCTCTTATCAGATATATAGTTGTAAATATTTTCTCCTATTCTGTAGGTTGTCTCTTCACTCTGTTGACTGTTTCCTTTGCCATTACGTTTATTTGATGTAATCCCATTTGTCAATTTTTGCTTTTATTGCTTGTGTTTTTGAAGTCATATCCAAAAAAATCATTGCCCAGACCAATGTCATGGAACTTTTGCTCCTATATTTTCTTCTAGTAGTTTCATAGTTTCGGGTCTTAAAGTCTTTTTTGTTTTAATTTTTAATTTTAAAGATTTGGGGTACAATTCAGGGTTAGGTATACAAATGCTCATTATGTAGGTACCCTTGTTGATGAGGTGTGCCCCCCTTCCCCTGGCAGCTTTCCACTACTGCCAGTCCTGCCCCCACTCCCCTAGCAGTTTCCCACTACTGCCAATCCCTTTCTTACAGTATTATGATAATTGTTTAAGGTTTGCTTATGAGTGAGAATATGTGGTACTCAGTTTTCTGTTTCATGTGATAGATCACATGATTTAGATTCTAAATCCATCCAAGTTGCTGCAAAAGTCCATATATTTGTCCTTCTTTATGGCTGCATAGTACTCCATTGTGCATATGTACAACATTTTTTTATCCAGTACTCTTTTGATGGGCAGCATGGTTGGCTCCATGTTTTTGCTATTGTGAATAATGCTGCAATAAAAATGTGTGTGCAGGTATCTTTTTCATAGAGTGATCTGAGTTCCTCCGGGTATATTCCTAGTAGAGGGATTGTAGGGTCATATGGAAGGTTGATTTTTAGATCTTTTAGGAATTGCCAAACTGTTTTCCACAGAGGTTGTACTAGTTTGCACTTCCACCAACAGTGTAGAAGTGTGCCCTTTTCCCCACATCCTCTCTAGCATCTGTTGTTTTTTGAGTTATTGATGATGGCCATCCTGACTGGCGTTAGGTGGTATCTCAGTGTGAGTTTTTAATCCATTTTGAGTTTATTTATGTATGTAGTTTGAGGTAAGGATTTAATTTTATTCTTGTGCATGTGGATATCTAGTTTTACCAACACCATCTACTGAGGAATCAGTCCTTTCTCCATTGTGTGTTCTTGGTGCCTTTGTTGAAAATCAGTTGGCTATAAATGTGTGGATTTATTTCTGGGCTCTCTATTCTGTCCCATTGGTCAACATTTCTGTTTTTATGCTAGTAGTATGCTATTTTAATTACTATAGCTTTGTAATAGAAATATTTATATTTGGAGACAGGGTCTCACTCTGTCACCAAGGTTAGCATACAGAGGCACAATAATAGCTCACTGCAACCCTGAACTCATAGGTTCAAGCGATCCTTCCCCCTTCAGCCTCCCAAGTAACTAAGACCATAGGCATCACCATACCCAGCTGATTTTTCTGTAGAGATAGGGTCTCCCTGTTGCCCAAGCTGGCCTTGAACTCCCGGCCTCAGGTGACCCTCATGCCTTGGCATCTCAAAGATTACAGATATGAGCCACCATGTCTGCTGCTTTGTAATATATTTGAAGTCAGGTAGTGTGGTGCCTCCAGCTTTGTTCACTTTGTTCAAGATTGCTTTTGTTAGTCAGGGTATTTATGTGGTTTCCTTTTTTTTTTTTTTTTTTGAGTTGGAGTCTCACTCTGTCACCCAGGCTGGAGGGCAGTGGCACGCTCCTGGCCACCGCAGCCTCAATCTGCTGGGCTCCGGTGATCCTTCCGCCTCAGCCTTCCGAGTAGCTGGAACTACAGGAGCGCACTACCACGCCCGGCTAATTTTTTGATTTATTGTAGAGATGAGGTCTCGCCAAGTTGCCCAAGCAGGTCTCGAACCCGGGGGCTCAGGCAATCCACTCACCTCAGCCTCCCAAAGGCGTGGGATTACAGGCTGAGCCACCGAGCCCGGCTATTTATGTGGTTTCATACAAATTTTAGGATGTTTTTTCCTATTCCTGTGAAGAATGTTATTGGTACTTTGATAAGGATTACACTGAATTTCTTTGGGTAATATGGACATTTTAATAACATTAATTCTCCTAATCCATGAATATGAGATATCTTTATATTTATCTGTATCTTATTCAATTTCTTTCATCAATGTTTTATAAATTTTGTGTACAGGTATTTCACCTCTTCGGTTAAATTAATTCTCAATATTTTATTTATTTATATAGTTAAATGATCACAATATAGAAATGACATATTTTTATGTCAATTTGAATCTTACATCTTTACTGATTTTTTTTATTAGTGTTAAAAGTTTTAGTGGCATCTTTAGGGTTTTCTATACATAATATCATGTGATCTACAAACAGGGACAATTTAACTTCTTTTCTAATTTGGAGAACTTTGATTTATTTCTCTTACCTAATTGCTCTAGTTATTAAATTATAGTAACTATTTTAAAGAAATTCTATTTCTGAGAAGTAGTACCCAAAGTCTTCCACAATGATAAACATATAGGATAGTAATATCTGTTTGGCACATTGGAGGGGACCACTTTTAGCCAGAGGCAACACATACTTAGGAGTTTCAGAAAGATGACAAGGTGAAAAAGTGATATTTCATGGCACAGTGTTTGAGAAATTCTACTTGAGTATTCTGAGGAAAGGGGGAAAGGAAATTAGCATTAATTTAGTTCTTATATGCCTGGCACTATGCTGACAACTAAGGCTTTTTATCTTGTATCACAATTGATTAAGGATACTGGGGTGTGTACTCATTCCTGTATTTTAAAGAAACAGAAGCTCAGATAGTCAGATTTAGATCAAATATCTTCTAAGCATAGTAAGGGTCAAGACTTTGAACTGACGTTTCCAACTTCTGAAACCAATATATATAATTCTTTTTTTTTTATCATTGTCTCAAATGGCAGCCAATACATATCTCAAATTCTAATTAGAATTCAAGAACTCAAGTGACACAGCTTCACCCAGAGTGCATCTTGGCTTCAATTCTAGCCGATGAGTTCTCCAAACACAACCCTGTTTGTGGTAGCCAGTCTCCAAGAGAGCTCCCAGTGATCATGCCTCCTGGCATTCATGCTCTGGTCTTCTTCCTTTCACATTGTATCAATATCAGTCTGTATGACCAGTAAAATACAGCAGAAGTGATGGTATGTGACCTCACAGGCTAGGGCATTCACTCTGGGAGAAACCAGTTACATGTGATAAGGACACTTGCACAGGCCTATATAGAGGTTCACATGAGAGAGTAACAACCATGGGAATATGGAAGCCATATTGAAAGCAGGTCCTTCAGCCCTGCTCAACCTTCAGATGATTGGAGTCGCTGCTGATAGCTTGATTGCAACCTCATATAACATTCCTAGTCAGAGTCCCTTAGCTGATCTGCTCCCAAATTTCTGATCATCAGAAAAAATGAGATAAAGTATGTTTGTTGCTTTAAGCCACAATTATTGTAGTAATCTGTAACACATATTATGTATAACTAGTAGAAGTTTCTATCACACAGATAAAAACAAAACAAAACATAAAACATTAGACATTTAGGGGTGGGGGGAAACATTCGACGTTTTCCTCTATTATAATCTACATTGATATAGACCATAGTCACTATTGTGATCTATGTTGATATAGACCATAGCCACTAGGTAGGAGGAAGAAAGATTTTAGTTACATTTTCCAAACATTATTAACTTTTTACTTTTTGTTAAAGACTAGTGTTGATGATAGAACCAAAATAACAGGTCAAGGTCACTTCACCTACAACGTGAAGAAAAGTTTCTTTATGAATGTGATGTTTTAACTGGTATGACTAAAAAATGCCACGCTACCAAGTGTCAGAAGAAGTGGTTTTATAAACTGAGCTCACTTTTGTCATGACATACCTACCACATAAGATGACAGAGAACTTCTGCAGACTAAAGATGAAGCACATGTCTACTCATTGGTCCAACACATAGAAAACAAGGACTATTTGTTAATCACCACTAAAAGACCTGGAGAGAGACAAAATAAGTGGAACTAAATTTTCCTCTATCCAAGGTAGGTAGATTTTTTTTTCTTTCCTTTTTGGGGGATGGGGGGAGGTGGGGCATAATCTAGGAAAAGAAAAAACCTGGAATTCAGTCTGAAGAAAGTTCATTAAATCTGATAAATATTGATCCAGGTAAAATATTCCCAAGAAAGTAATTAGCAGCCAAGTGGAAACATGGCAAATATCACTACACGAAAGCAAGTTTTCATTGTGTTGTAGGGACAGCAAATATTATCATGACACACTCATTTAGGCTTTATTTTTGTCAAGTATTTTATAATTATTTGTATCTACAATCCATCAAGGCAATATGGCTTCATAGTTTAATACTCTCACAGTTTCTAATTGGGAAATCTTGGACAGGTGACATTAAGTACAAAAATGGTTTCTGAAAGCATTATGGCTGAGCCCAGGTAAATAGCATCTAGCTTTTGGGCACTTGCCTTCACAGTGGCATGTCCCAGAATAGGGGTGGAGAAGAGGTGGTTAAGAGTACCACTTAAAAAGTGAACTCTGCTGGGCTTGGTGGCTCAGCCTGTAATCCCGCGCCTTTGGGAGGCTGAGGTGAGTGGATTGCCTGAGCCCGCGGGTTCGAGACCCGCCTGGGCAGCAAGACCTCATCTCTACAATAAATCAAAAAATCAGCCGGGCGTGGTAGCGCGCGCCTGTAATTCCGGCTACTCGGAAGGCTGAGGCGGAAGGATCGCCGGAGCCCAGCAGGCGAGGCTGCGGTGGCCGGAGCGGCCACTGCACTCCAGTCTGGGCGACAGAGTGAGACTCCAATTCAAAAAAAAAAAAAGTGAACTCTGCCCTTTTTACTTTCATCCCCAGGCATCTGGTATTCTTAATCTCTTTCCAGCCCGCTCTAAGTCTTATCAAGGGGCTGCAAATAGTGTTGATTATGGTGCATCCTTATGGCCTAATGCCAAGCTTTCCATAATCTTATCCTACCAGTCATGAACCTAAACCAGGCTGATCAAGCATAGGCCTCCAAGCTACCCTCCAACAGGCAAGTTCATTGTCCTCTTCTCATAAATGTCATATGCAGCAGAGAAGCAGTTTTCCCAGGTCTACCCCTAACATTTCCAGGGCTGGGGCAAGAGTCTAAATGGAGGGAGGCCCGTATTTAAAAGTTATAAATCAGACTAACACACATTAGCTATAACATATCCTATCATCCTATTTTAACAAATGACTTCATAGCAACAAAAATTTTAAAATATGTATAAGAAAATACACCTTTTTTTAATCACTGAAAGTCAGCAAAATAACAAGGACTACTGAATGTAATTATTACTGCACAAGTTTGAATAGCGTGTTGATGAATAGTGATGTTTGGATGAATAATAAAGACATCCATAATTCACAAAATACTGTATATTTTTCTATAAAATATATATTTCTTCCTTTTGATTCATCAAAATTACTAATTATGTTGTTATAATCAAGATTGTCACACAATCTGAGTTCTACTAACATGAAATGTCAAATTAGACAAACTTTCTTGGGTCAAAATTATTACAGTTTTATTAATTACATTTAGAGAAACTTAACCCTGCTGAGGCAGTGGTAACTAGAATTGTCAATAAAATTCTTCAATTCTTAAAGCATAGTTTAGAAAGGAGCATTAATATCACATGCCATGTTCAAACAGTGTAATAGATTTGCATTGGATGAGTGATCCCCAAAAATATTACAAAGTATTTAAATTTCATCATATAGGTTGTTGTCACACTGTGATTTTCACAATCTTTAAAGATAGTATCTAGTATCTTTGGTTGAGAATATACCTGGATCTCTAATGGTCAGAAAATAGACTTTATGTAGTTTGAGGATTTAAATGTAGTTTGGGGATTAAAAAAAAAATACGCAGTCGGGCTCGGTGGCTCAGCCTGTAATCCCGTGCCTTTGGGAGGCTGAGGTGAGTGGATTGCCTGAGCCCGCGGGTTCGAGACCCGCCTGGGCAGCAAGACCTCATCTCTACAATAAATCAAAAAATCAGCCGGGCGTGGTAGCGCATGCCTGTAATTCCGGCTACTTGGAAGGCTGAGGCGGAAGGATCGCCAGAGCCCAGCAGGTTGAGGCTGCGGTGGCCGGAAGCGGCCACTGCACTCCAGTCTGGGCGACAGAGTGAGACTCCAACTCAAAAAAAGAAAAAAAAAAATACGCATCTTACTCATAGCTAAGTGAACATTTTTATTAGCTTATTTAATTTTCTTATTTTTTTCAGATTATTACTTCTGTTACATATTGCACCTGTATTTTCATTCTATTTATAAAAATCATTTTCTTAAAATTTTTTGAAGAGTTTTTAAATCCTTTAAAATAGCCAAAGTTAGATCTGTTTTTTTCCCTAAGCTTTTGCTAATATTACTCATAGTGAGCAAATATGTGGATATATTCAAAATTAATTTCATTGTCTGCTCAAAGCACAAGTCACTATTTAAATAATTTTCCATTAACTGCTATTGCACATTTTAAATTTTGTTTAAATCTAATTGCTTTAACAATCTTTGATTAGCATTTCCGTTACATATCCAAGAGTATTTATTAGGTCAAGTTTTATGTTTTTCTCAAAATGCAATATGTTTGGACAGAGCCGAAAATACTACATGTAATGTTTAAATTGTTTCAGAGAATGTCATCAAATCAGAAGTGTTGAGGCCATGCCTCTTAATAACAAATTCAAACTATGTACCATAAATGGCATGTATTTCTAGACGTTTTACCAAAATTCTGGCTTGTTCATCACTGTCATTATCAACCACATTAGTGGCAGTTTCATAGTCTTACCCAAACAGTCTCTTGAATCAGAGTCTTAAATTGAAGTTGCTTTTCCAATTCTTCCCTTAGGTAAAAATCTGTACATTTTACAACAGGTTTGAAACCATGAAATATTCATTAATTTCAACTTCCTTATTATTTTCTCATAGTAGTTCAACACAAATATAAAGTTACTTATTTAGCAAGATATTTATTTATAGTGCAATCTAGTTAAACTGAGTAAATTTTGCTTTTTAAAAATTTTAGGAATTATTTATCTCATTCTCTTATCTTGTAAAAAAATAATTTTATTTTGATGGTCCTTTCTACAGAATTATCTGTTTCATTTTTATTTTGTTTTGTTTTTGTTTTTTTGAGTTGGAGTCTCACTCGGTCGCCCAGACTGGAGTGCAGTGGCCACTCCCAGCCACCGCAGCCCCCACCTGCTGGGCTCCAGTGATCCTTTCACCTCAGCCTTCCAAGTAGCTGGAACTACAGGCGCGTGCTCCCACATCTGGCTATGTTTCATTGTTTTTTAACCATCTTAAATTTTTGGTCATTCTTTCATCAAATTTTTTCTACAAATCTTCAACATTCTCCATTAAGTTTTATAAATGCTGTGTTGTTCTATCATGAAAGGCATCATTAAGCTTGGCTGGATATTAGACATACAATATTATTCTTTAAAGAACATTGTGCCATACAATATTTATTTGTCAATTATACCTAAATAAACCTGAAAAAAGAACATTATGCCCATATACAATTTGATATTCACTTTTATTCATTGATTATTCGCAATTGCTTACTATGTATGTTACCTTTTTTTCAGTTCTAGTAACTGCATCTGCACTTTGTGTGTATAAAGGACATTTTATAATATTTTAATGAAAATGTGTTTCCTGTCACAAATATTTTCATTGCCTAAGGTCTATCTTGAGGATTGGTTGTGAAATAACCAGTTTTTACAGTCTCCTATTTGAAAGGATTGGAAGTAAAATGAAATATTAACATTTCTGCCATGTTCATGAAATGGAAAATTGTAATCATCTATTTGACTTGGAATGCATTTTGCCTCGCAATAATCTCATGCTGTCAGAGGCTTTTGTGTCTCCATCCCCAGATCATCATCCAGTCAAATACTCTGGAGGATTTCTTCCCTAATTTGCTGATTTCAAGACCGTTAGTTTCTCTGTCTTCTAATGGGCAGGTCAGAGTTGTTCTTGTTATTTCTGTATTATGAAGTTGATACAAAAATTGGTAATCTTTTTCATTCTCAATGTTTTAGTTAGTGATTAAATCTTAATTTAATAAAGAACATAAAGTTGCAAGGATTTTTTTTTGTTGTCTGACCTATTTAAGTTGTGGATTTGACAAGAATGATAATAATAATTAGGATTATTTTGATCAGCAGTTAAATCTTCATATTTAAATAAGAACTTGTGATCTCTTGCTTACAAATTCTATGAGGGTCATGCTTAACAAATGTCTGCTCACTTAACATTGTTTCCAGCCGGGCTCAGTGGCTCAGCATGTAATCCTGTGCTTTGGGAGGCTGAGGAAAGTGGATTGCCTGAGCCCGCAGGTTCAAGACCCGCCTGGGCAACTTGGCAAGACCTCATCTTTACAATAAATCAAAAATTAGCCAGGCATGGTAGCGCATACCTGTAGTTCCAGTTACTTGGAAGGATGAGGCGGAAGGATCGCCAGAGCCCAGCAGGTCGAGGCTGCAGTGACCGGGAGCATGCCACTGCACTCCAGTCTGGGCAACAGAGTGAGACTCTAACTCAAAAAACAAACAAACAAACAAACAAAAAACATTGTTTCCATATTGTTCGTTTTATTTTAAATGGACTCTCTCTTTGAACATTTTCTGTTTTTTCTTTCTTGCTTTTTATGCTTTTTTGAACTCTACTTTCAAATTCTCTATTACTATTACAATTTTCTATTTCTTCACTGGCCCTCATTTTCAATGATCTAAAGGATGAAAGGGGAAAAATATAATTGTATAAAGGGTAGAAAATTTGAATATATTTTAATTAAAAATGTAAATAAATTTAAAAAGCAAAAATGAAAGCTTTTTAAAATTATAAAATTATTAAAATAAATAGTAAAATTATTAAAACATGCAAAATTATTAAAATAAACAGGTAAAATATAAGCTACAATGAATATCAAATTATAAAGTAAAATTAAATAATGCTGAAATTTTTTTTTTAGATTTTGAAAGATTAACTAAACTATTAAAAATTTTCAGAATACTAGGCTGGGCATGGTGGTTCACACCTGTAATCCTAGCTTTTTAAGAGGCCAAGGCAGGAGGATCACTTGAGGCCAGAAATTCAATACCAGTCTGGGCAACATAGCAAAACCCAGTCTCTAAGAAAAAAAAAAAGAAAGTATAAAAATAAAACTATTTACATTTCTAGCATTCAATGTCTAGAATTGATATCATACTTTAAGCACATTACATCCAGGTAGAGATCCACACAAATTTAGGAGTAATATGTACTGTTTAATATTAGAAAATATTCTTAAGCCTCCATCTGCAAAAATTTCAATACTGAGCATATTTGGAGTTGCTCCAGAATCATGAATTGATTTGTGTAAGGAGAAGCAAGAAGACGAATGCTCAGCACTAGTGGGAAATGAAACTTCATTATGCAAATACCTGTCGCATTCATACTATGAGAAGAAGGATTTGACAAGTTAATTAATTTATCTTTTCTCTTACCTAAGGGCTTGGGCAGTTCAAATCCTCCCTGGAGCCTGAGGCATTCTTCTTTTCTCATGTTGGATGTAGCATAATCTATAATACTTCAAGGCACTAGAATGAAGATGACTTTTATTTCCAGTAGGAAAGTTAAAAGATATAGAAAAGAGTTTCCCTGGGACCTGATGCCTGTTAGTCACAAGGGTGAAAGTTTCCTGACAAGTGCCTGAGTTTTTGTTGTTTGTTGTCGTTTTAGAGTTGGGGTTTCAGTCTGTCACCCAGGCTGGAGTGCAGTGGCACAATCATGGCTCACCACAGCCTTGAACTCCTGGGCTCAAGAATCCTCCCTCCTCAGCCTATGGAGTAGCTAGGA
This sequence comes from Cephalopachus bancanus, assembly GCA_027257055.1. NCBI lineage: Eukaryota > Metazoa > Chordata > Mammalia > Primates > Tarsiidae > Cephalopachus > Cephalopachus bancanus. Next base: position 3,850,212 of record JAPVLO010000024.1, on the reverse strand, counting down.
CTACAGGCACACTCCACCAAGTACAGTTAATTTCTTAATTTTTTTTAGAGTCGGGGCATCTAGTTATGTTGCCCAGGCTGTTCTTGAACTCCTGGGGTCAATATTCCCACCTTGGCCTCCCAAGGTGCTGGGATGACAGGTGTGAGGCCTCATGCCTGGCAATGTTTTTTTAATCATTTCTTTATGTGTTGTGTATATTTGTGATTTGGGGACCCTCTGAAGCACAGGGTTCAGAGCCTCTTTTTCCAGATCTAAGGACGGTACTGAGCTCACCTGCCTCTGGTGTCCCTCTCCTCTTTCTTAGTCCACTGCCACCATAACCCAGTTAAGGTCCCACATTAATTCACTCTTCTAGCCATTCTATGATGTATTTAGAATTTGAACTGAAAAGGTTCTTCAGACTCTCATATGCTATAAAACTGTATTTGTGAGGAGAGCAGAAGCCCTTCTAATAAGGATGGGTGGTCAAACTTTTGTACATGCTGCTCCCACTGCCTGAACAATATGGTCTCCTCTTTTCCGCTGATTAATTCCTATATAGATTTCAACTCAATTGCAACTTCACAGAAAAGCCTTCCTTGACAGCCCCAATTCATTCAAAAGCTCTTTGTATATGTCCCTATAGTATCTCGTTCTATTTAACAGAGTGATGATTTTTCCTTTATTTCTATGATGCAATTCATGTTTGCCTCCCTCCTTAAAGAGAAAAGGACATGGAAACCACATTTGAGTGTGTTTTCGCTCACTCTACCATGATATCCCCAGAGCTTAGCCCAAGTTTTGCTAGATTTAATCAATCAATTAATTAATAGAACTTCTATGGACTCAATTTTTGTGTCCCCACTTCCCCCCTCCAATTTATATATTGAAGCCTTATCTCCCATGTGATGGTATTAGGATATGGGGACTTTGGAGGATAATTAGGTCATGAAGGCAAAGCCCTCCTAAGTGAGATTGGTGACTTTTTAAGAAGAGACAAGGACCAGGCGAAGTGGCTCATGCCTGTAATCTCAGGACTTTGGAAGGTCGAGGCAGGAGGATTGTTTGAGCTCAAGACCAGACTGGGCAATATAGCGAGACCTCACCTCTACAAAAAATTTTAAAAATTAGCTGGGTGTGGTGGCATGTGCCTGTAGTCTCAGCTACTGAGAAGGCTGAGGAGGAAGGATCACCTGAGCCCAGGAGGTCAAGGCTTCAGGAGATATTATAATGCCACTGAATTCCAGCCTGGGCAACAGAGTGAGACTAAGACCTTGACTCAAAAAAAAGAGAGTGACATGAGAGAACTTGTCTCCTCTCTCTGCTCTCTGCCTCATGACAGGGTACAAGAAGATGGTCATCTGTAAACCAAGAAGTGATCCCTTCCCAAACATGGAATCTGATGGCACCTTGATCTTGGACTTCCCAGTCTTCAGAACTGTAAGAAAGAAGTGTTTGCTGTTTAAGCCACTTTGTCTATGGTAATTTGTTATAGTAGCTCAAACGGACTAAGACACCAGGAACAGATTTTATTAAACTTAGTTCAGATAAATATGGTACAGCATCAGACTATACTCAAACTCAAACTTATCAAGCTCTAATATTGGCATATTGGCCTAATCAGTGAGACTGAGAAGCAGGGGAAAAAAAATGTTAATGTGTTAAGAAATAAATTAACAAAACTATGACCTAGAATATGACATTTAACCATGCCAGAAGTCCTGACCTCCACTTGGAATCAATGAGATTGTCCTGGCAAAAAAAGTGTACCATCAAGTTCCAAGAAAGTGAGCATTGGACACCCTGATTCTGCATCCTTGGAAACAGAGAAGGAAAAGAATATATAGACATTTATTTTCTTCTCATATAAAAACAAGGCTGAAATTGCTTTCAAGTCTTTACACAAAATAGCATTAATATGTTTTTATCAAAGTAAATATACTGGAAGTAGAGAGCTTAATTCACTGTTTTTATCAGGTCATACAATAGAAGCAGAGGTCCTAATAATTGTCTATTATCTTGCTGTAAATAACATACCTCAGCAGCTTTAGCTGTTGTTTTTTAAAAAAATAGCAGATGTTTCTGCTAAGATTCTGTGTAAGTTCTCTTTGGAATAAACAAAGCACTTTTCTTTGTGGCTGAAGAGAGCCAAGGAAAGGCTCTTACCGAAGCCCTGTCCAGTTCCTGGGAACGCCGGATAGTACTGCCACATAGCCTCCTACTTGGCCTCAACCGGAAGGGAAAGATTATTAAAATTGTTCAGTGATTTTCAAGTGCAAAAATGTTTTAACATTTACCTTTACCAAATTATTGTGTAAATATGTTTTCTCCCTCAGCCCCCACTTTTTAGATTATTTTTTAACCATGAATAAACAAAAACTAACTGAACTTGCTAAGTGCTGGTCCTGATACAATATGAGTATATTGCAATTCTTTTCTTTGAAATAATAAACTAAATCTTCTCCTTCTGGAGGAAAAACAAACAGGTAGCAACTGTTAAAAAGTCATCTGGGGCAAATACGGGTCAATCTTTCTGCAGTATTTCCAGTTCATGTCAATTTAGGGGATTATGGTTTTAGTAAATATTTTGCCTCCATTGGATGATAATAACTCTGTGGTTTTTGTTAGCAATTTTGTTTCTTGGCTGGACTTATTCTGAAATAAAGGAAAGTCTGTGTTTATTTTGTAGCTATTTCAGTCACCCATTATATGTTGCATTTTTTTATTGGTCAGGTTTTATTAGGGAAAGACAAATAATTTCCACAGGATTTTATTAGCTATCCCTGTCTCCGAAGGTAAAGTTGGAAACAAAATTTCTTCTCCTTATCATGTTGCACTTTTAAAAAAATTCTCACCCCTCTTATTTAACTAGGCTGGTATACAAACTAGGACTGTAAGCTTGTCTCATAACATTGCTATGTCCTTAAAATTTTCCATGACCCATAGTTTGGATTACACCTTCAATACTTTGAAAGACTTCAATACTTTATCCTTATCTGGGGCTCAATCTTTCCAGTAATGCTCCTATTCTCTGTGTCCCATTTCATAGGTTTTTAGCATAAAGTAGCCATAAGAGAAAAAACATGTTTCAGAGTTTCAGCTAGAGAGATTTGGAAACCTCAAATCCCCACTAGCCTTGAGCCTGACAGCTAGTATCATAGTATCAACTTATTAGTGAAGATTTTTATAAATGTGAGCCAGTGAGAAAAGAGGCCAAAACAGTTTCCATATGTAACACTGCAAACTAAAACTTTATTTAGGCTGTCATTTGCAAAGTGAAACCAAGAGCATCGTTTTTACAAAAATGAATACCCTTAACCCTGATCCCACAAGAGCTATTTATCAAAAGTCATCATAAAATCATCTAGATAGTGACCTCTTACATCCAGATTTCCTAGAAGTGATTGAATTCCTAACATATCTGGAAGACAACTTCTCTATGCTCAACACTATGGCTGCACAAGCAGTGGGGAAATTGTGTTGAGGATGTCTGGAGGGCAGGACAAGAGATGACACAAGTTCTATCTCCTTTTCCCAGCCATCCTTAAGCAGGCTGAGTAAAAAAAAAAATCCAGAGACTTCCTTCCACCTTCTTGGTTACTACAGAGACTTGTTGATGGTTGGTTAATCCCAGTTATTTAACCAAACACTAATCTATGGGTTGTTAAGGTATTCTATAGATGTAATTATAATAACATCAGTTGACTTTAAATAAAGCAGTGTACCCTTGATAATATGGATGGACTTCATTCAATCAGTTGAAGGCCTTAAGAACAATAGAAGCAGAGGCGCACAGGCGCAAGGATCTTTTGAGTCCAGGAGTTTGAGACCAGCCTAGACAATATAGTGAGACCTTGTCTCCACAAAAAAAAAAAAAAAAATTCTTTAAATAAAATTTAAAAGTAGTCAGGCATGGTAGCACATTCCTGTAAGTCCCAGCTATTCCGGAGTCTAAGGTGGAAGGATCGCCTGAGACCAGAAGGTTAGGACTGCAGTGAGCTGTGATCAGGCCACTGCATCCCAGCCTGGATGACAAAGTGAGAACCCTGACTTAAAAATTAAAAAATTTAAAAAATTTAAAAAAAAAAAAAGGAATAACAACAACCAAAAAACCCACTGAGGTTTCCTGGAGAAAAAGAAACTCTGCCTCAATACTGGCACATCAACTGTGTGAGTTTCTAGCCTGCTGGCCTCCCTGCCCTGCAAGTTTTAGACATGCCAGTTCCACAGTTGCTTGAGTCAACTCTTTAAAATAAATCTAATTGTATATGTATAATATACATATAGGTTCTGTTTCTCTAGAGAGGTCTGACTGTTATAGAGCCTTATTCCATTTCTGCTCCTACCTCAGGGGATTGTGTATTGTGAATTAAAAGAGTCATGAATAGACAAGCCTGTTTGTACTGGAGAACTATGGTTCTAAGAACTATGTTTAATACTTGGGAGAATTCCTGGAGAAAACCAGAACATTGCTTTCTCCCATGTTTAGCCACTGTACTAGGTGCCTTTACTATATATATTACATATAGTATATTACTTGTTTTAAATTATTATTTGTACAGCATTTGTACTATAGGCAAGATATCAAAATTCTGATTTAGTTTTTTGGCAAATGCTTATGGTAGAAATTAGATTTTTTTGTTACGTGAACCCTTATTCTAAACAATATGACACATATTTTGGTATCTATATATCTCATTTTAATAGTGTTTGGGCATACAGTATACAGCCATCCCTTGGTATCTGTGGGGGATTGGTTCCATGACACTCTGCAGATACCAAAATCTATGGATGCCCAAGTCCTTTGTATAAAATGACATAGTATCTGCATATAACCTATGTATATCCTTCCATATACTTGAAGTCATTTCTAGATTACTTTTAATTACTAACACAATGTACATGGTATGTAAATAGTTGTTATACTCTATTGTTTAGGGAATAATGACAAGAAAAAAATGTCTGTACATGTTCAGTATAGATGCAACCATCCTTTTTTTCCCCACACATATTTTTGATCTGCCCTTGGTTAAATCCATGGACATGGAAGAACCCGATGATATGGAAAGCCCTGGTTTTGATATAATTATATATAATGAAATCATTTGAGTTCATTAAAAATGAGACATTCTTTTGAGATGAAGAGACCATTTCCCAGAAAATTTTGCACAAACTTCAAAAAAGTAACTGAATTGTGAAAATAGAAAATGCTGATCAACAGAGATCTTGTAAATAAGACTAGCTGGAAATAATTGAACAGCGGGGCTCTCTTGCACAAAGCCAGTTTCCTGTGGCATGCTTTTAGAATCCCAAATACTAAACAACAACAACAACAAAAGTTAAAAAAACAAAAAACAAAACAAATGTAGTAAAGGTACAGAATTAGAGGACCGATCTACTTACAATCATTTTAACCTTTGAGATGTGTTCTAAATCTGCTGTTTATTTTTATTAGCATTGGTTCTGCCTTCTCTCAGAACCCTAGTACAAAAACAGGATGCTCCTAATATATTTATTTTATTGTTTTATTTTTAAAATTTTTATTTATTTATTTTTGAGATCAGGTTTCACTATGTTGCCCAAGCTGGTCTCGAACTTCTAGGCTCAACAATCCTCCCATCTCAGTCTCTGAAGTAGCTGAAGTACAGACACCCCACTGTTCCCAGTCAACATCTCTAATTTCTAAGCCAGTTGGCTTATAATTGACTATCAAAAAATCCTGTCAATTCTGATATAAGCAGCAGTATATCATGGTAGTTAAGACAAACACACCTGGGTAAAAATTCTGGCTCTGCCACTTTTCAGCTGTGTGATTTTGCCAAATTAACCACTCTCAACCTTAGTTTCTCCATATGTAAACGGGGATAATATCTTACTCGCTGAGTTATTGAAATATCAAATAAAATTTTATACATACATATTTCTTAAATAATTCATTGTACATATACCCACAAATCCATATTTTAAAAAAAGCATTTAGCATGGTACTTGGAAAGAGGCACACGCTCAATAAATGGTAGACATTATCCTCCTCTGAAAAGTTTAGAAACTGTCTTTACTCAAAAGCATTAAAGTTCTGACTTAAGAAAATATATTGTCTTGTTCAATATATTTTAAAACTAAATGACATTTAAAATGCCTACGTTCATTCTCATTGTGAAACATAAAAGTCAAAAGATTATGGTATGGGAATTCCTTGATTATAAGCCAACAGAAATGGACTAAAGTAGAAAATGAACTTGTGGGAAGGAGTGAGGTATGCCCAACAACCACAGGGAAAATCAGAAATTGGGCAGTTCTGGAGGTCTAGACAGCAGAGGCAGAGGATATGTTTTTCTTCAGAGCTTTACAGCTACAATGATTCCATTCTAATGGCTTCAGTCATTTTGTCCCTCAAGATTCAAGTTCCAAGAGGGAACATCCATGGGACCTAGTCTAGTTGAATGGCATTAGGATCCCTTTACCCATAGTCTCAGCTTTGCTTTTCTACCCAGAGCAAGTCCAATGGCTATTATCAAGAAAGGAGAAACGACTGACGATGCGAAAACAAATGTCCTGCATGTACATATGATTCCTTTCAGAAACCATATGCCCTGATATTTACCATAATCACATGTATTAAATGGATAAGAGTCAGAAACTATGTTATTTCTTTCATGCGCCAATATACACAACACATTAATAATGATAGGGGAGAACTTGGGATTCTAGGAAACTCCAATCTTCCTGAATAAGCTAATATCGTCCGGAAATGGAACTGACAAATTTCCATGTCCACTTTTTTTTTTTAAGTGTTGATCCTCTTTTATTATCTGACTGTAAAACTAGACCATCCACCAGCTCAGGAGGGGCTCCTGGGTGGGCTTAATCCTCCTCCTGCTCATCTCCAGCTCCGGTCCCACCCTGGCCCTTCTTGGCGTTCTTCTTCTTCTCGTGGCCCGGGCGGCCACCCACCCCCGTATGGAGCGTGGAGGGAGGAGTTAATGTGCTTCTGGGAATCCAGGCGGACAGTGAAGGAAGGGATGTTCACAACATGCCTGCGGACCCTGATACGGTGCTGGCGGACCAGCACACGAGCATGATGGATGGACTTGGCTAAGCCCAGCTTGAAGACCCGGGTCTGCAGGTGCCTCTCCAAGAAACCCTCGATCTTCAGGTGCAGGATGTAATCCAGCTTCATCTTGCCCTCATCCAGCACCCCAATGCAGATGAGTCGCCGCAGCAGGGCACTGCTTCAAACAGACGCCGCGGGTCCTTCTCGCCCAGCGTCAGCAGATCCCGGGCAGCCTCGCGGATCTTGGCCAGAGTAAACTTGACTCTCCAGTCCTCTCGTTTGTTCCGGAGCTCATCCTCGCCGATCAGCTTCGGCTCTTGGCCAAGGCGGGATTTCTCAAAGGTCTCCGCGGGGTCACATAGGTTTTGCCACAAACCCAGGTCCCGGCCACGGCATGTTGGTGCTGTTTGCCGGTCTGCGCCTAAGCACAGGCCCCGGTAACTGAGAAAGAGTCCATGTCCACTTTTACGTTAGGCGTGCTTTGGGAAAATCTGCTCTCCTTCCCCGCTGTCTTTTTCAACCTTTGCCATCTTGATTTCTGAAAGTGGCAGGAATGGCTACAATATTTTGCAGACCCAACCTTGGACTCGAATGAGCTTGCTAAGCAGGGAATCATAGCAAGTAGTGGAACCTTCAGAAGTGCCCACGCTCGTTTGTTTACACTGGAAGTGTATGAATGATGTTGATCTACTTACACTTTTGGTAGATGGCAAAATTGATAGAACACTAATGCTCTCCAACTGAGACTTTGTTTAGCTTCTCAACTACAGTGAAGTAGAAACTTTTCCAATAGTAACAGAGAACTACATGAGAGTCTCTCTCTCTCTCTCTCTCTTTTTTTTTGGGGGGGGGCTGGAATCTTACTCTGTCGTCCAGACTGGAGTGCAGTGGCACAGTCATGATCACCGCAGCCTCGACCTGCTAGGCTCAGGGGATCCTTCAGCTTCATCCTTTCAAGTAGCTGGAACTACAGGTGTGTGCCACACCTGGCTAATTTTTTGATTTATTGTAGAGACGAGGTCTCGCCAAGTTGCCCAAGCTGGTGGTCCCGAACCCCTGGGCTCAGGCAGTCCTCTCGCCTCTGCCTTCCAAAATGCTGAGACTACAGGCATGAGCCACTGAGCCTGGAGAGAGTCTTTCTTTAAAAAATATTGGTGGATGACTACCAGGAGTTATAGTGGTCATTTGGTTCAGGCTAATTGCTTTTAAGTTATGTGTGATTCTAACATAAGTGGTTTAACATCTTCCAAAATTTGCAGCAGATTGAAAGCAGTGTATTAGGAAGTCAATGGGATTAGAAATAAATTTTTGTCAAAAAAAACTCCACTGAGAACAGCAAATAAATAGAGAACAAAAACTGTTATGAAAATACACACACGCAAATCACAGCAGAGCCCTACACAACTCAAAATCTCCTTAACTATATCACATTATAGCATGATAATTGATATTTATGAAGATGACCTTAAATTCTTTTTTATTTTTGTCCCCTAAATACCTTCAAAGTAAAGAATATCATGAGTCCTTAAAAACTCTATTTGAGGTAGAAAAAGCTGTGATACATTTTTAAAAGACGTGCAGGTGGCCAGGTATGGTGGCTTATACCTATAATCCTGACACTTTGGGAGGCCAAGGTGGGGGGTTTTCTTGAGCCCAGGAGTTTGAGACCAGCTTGAGCAACATAGCAAGACCATGTCTCTACAAAAAAATAAAAATATTAGCCAGGCACGGTGGCATGCACCTACAGGCCCAGCTAGTTGGGAGGCTGAGCTGGGAAGATTGCCTGAGCCCAGGAGGTCAAGGCTGTGGTGAGCCATGATCATGTCACTGCACTCCAGGCTTGGCAATAGGGTGAGACCCCAATTTAAAAAAATGCGCAAGAAAAATAATTATTTAAAAAGAGTGTGTATAAAAGGGCAAACTTTGGGAGTTATCAAAATATATATCTTAGCAGCCTTAATTATTATTATGGTTCTGAATAATAATAGCCAACACTTACTGAGGATTTGTCACGTGCTAAATGCTTTAACTGAATAATCTGATTTAGTTCTCATACAAACCCCATGTAGGTACTATTATTTCTTCCATATTATAGATAATAAAACTAGCACAGGTCAAGTATTTGTCCAAGGTCACAGATTTTTCTTTCTCTTTGGTTCTACTTGTCCATTATGGCGGGACTGGAGCTCTGCTCTTTGTAGTTTTTCCTCAGAGATGCAAAATGATGGCACCTCTGCTGTCTGAGATGAAGCTGGTTACCATGCAGTGGGGAAGAGAAAGATGGAGGCTTGTGCTCTGAGTGCTCTGATGTACCTGGAAGTCATGTGGCCACAACTGACTTCAAGAAGGAAGAGAAGTACAAATCTGCCACATCTCCATAGAAGGAAACCAGAATATTAGTGAACAGCCCTAATGATGACCACAATCATACAAACTAGAAAGTGGGGGCACAGGCTCCAAACTGAGGCATCTGAAAAACAGCTCAGAGTAAGGACTACCGTGGTCTAGTGGGGGAGACAAGAGTGGGCTGATTTTTTAGACCATTCCAAAATGCTCTCTACTTGCAAAAATGTTCTTTAACAGGTATTGTTAAAATGCTAAAAATGTTGAGGAAATTATAAAATTTCAAGGCAATTTTGTCCTTTGTATAAGTCACAGAGTTAGCAGATACATTTATTACCAACGGGAGCAGTGCAGTACAATAATTTTTATCTTCTTTCTGAAGAGCAAATGTCCTTATTGCATTGTCAAGGGATAACATAAATGGACCCCTTTTAAGGAAATAATTTTGCGGGCAACCTCTTTCAGGTCCCCTGCTGCTGCCAGGAGTTTTACTCTCTTCTAATAAATTCCTCCTTAAAAAAAAGAAAGAAAGAAAGAAAATAATTTTGCTTTAGTATTAATAAAGTGTTCTAGAACCTTCCTTGCTCAACAGTATCATCACTGACATCCCTGCCACCAAGTCTATGTTTACTTAATCGAATCTTCTGCATGACTTTAATGTAGAGAAGTATTACCTTACAGAATTGTTACAGAAGTAAAGAAGGATTAGCAAGGGGATTAAGAACACAGATATCTACACAGATGCAACACAGTCAGTGCTGGTAGTTAAATTACCTGGAGCAAATTTAAGCATCTAGGCTTTTAAATTGCTGTCAAGATATACCAAAACAAGATATACATGGTTTTACTTTATATATAAAATAAATGTACCCTATATCAACTTTAATATGAATGTTTATAGTCTTAGGAGAATAAGACACATTCCACATTCAGTGACTCACCTCACATAGTCTTGATTCACCATATTCAAAAATTTAAATTCTCAGCCGAGCTTGGTGGCTCAGCCTGTAATCCCGCGCCTTGGGAGGCTGAGGTGAGTGAATTGCCTGAGCCCGTGGGTTCGAGACCCGCCTGGGCAACTTGGCGAGACCTCATCTCTACAATAAAACAAAAAATTAGCTGGGTGTGGTAGTGCGCGCCTGTAGTTCCAGCTACTTGGAAGACTGAGGCGGAAGGATCGCCGGAGCCCAGCAGGTCAAGGCTGCGGTGGCCGGGAGCAGCCACTGCACTCCAGTCTGGGTGACAGAGCAAGACTCCAACTCAAAAAAAAAAAAAAAATTAAATTATCTTTAAATTCCAATTATAACTTATGTAAATACTAAAAGGAGGTCTACTGTTTTTATATCTTGTTTCCTTAGTCTTTACAGTAGCAAAAAATAGGAATCTTTTTCTGGTGCCCCAAACAACAAATATTTATTGACTTGATAATAATGTCAAGTGTTATATAAATACCAATTGTTATTTTATTTTTAATATCAGTCATATCTCTGAGATCTCTGAAAGGCACATGACCACAGTGTCTGAAAGTTAAATGGGAATTTATGACAACTGAAAATAGGCTGCTAAGTTATAAGAAGATCTGAGAAGGATCTTGTATCCTCTTAGCAGAGGATTTACTTTGAGCCTAATTGATGTGAGATTTAAAAATATTAAAGAAAGACCTTACTTAAGAAATGAAATGCAGAGAAGGAAAAAAACAGAAATGTTGTCTTGGGAGATCTGTCATTTAATCAACCCCTAGGATCTGCTCTTTAATAATATTTCGATTGGTTGGGCTCGGTGGCTCAGCCTATAATCCCAGCACTTTGGGAGGCCGAGGCAAGAGGATTGCCTGAGCCCACAGGTTTGAGACCCACCGGGCAACTGGGTGAGACCTTGTCTCTACAATAAATCAAAAATTAGCCAAGCATGGTAGTGTGCGCCTGTAGTCCCAGTTACTTGGAAGGCTGAGGCAGACGGATCGTCAGAGTCCAGCAGGTCAAGGCAGCGGTGGCCGGGAGCATGCCACTGCACTCCATTCTGGGTGACAGAGTGAGACTCCAACTCAAAAATAAATAAATAAATAAAATAAAAATATCTAAAAGTATGTCACATGTTCTGCTCATTCCAACTGTACTCCTTAAGGAATTGAAAATTTTTTTAATTTTACTTGTCAATATTTGTCAGAGGTGCAGCACTGGAAGGACTGCAGTGCAGATTAAAACAGTGAACCAAATCACCATCCAACACTCTGAGAGAATATCACCTCTTTCTCCCATTAAGTTTTTACATTACCCAGGACAGTCTCTAACCATTGATAAGACAGGGAACAACAATGATTAAAGTTCTGAGCTTTTAAAAGCCTGTAAGTTAAGAATTAAAATGGGTAAAAGAAAAGTTAAGAAAGATAAAATAATGAGAAAGTGCAAAGTCAAGAAGGTAAATGACACATGGCTGTGTGCAGATGTGACAGAAATCATTTTGACAACAGAGCTCTATGTCCTGTGTGTATGACACGGTATAGGAAAAAGGAGATAAGGAGAACCTGGTATCCACCTTCAAAATGCTTATCAAGTTGGAGGGTACAGAATAAATAAAATGAACAGTATAAGGAAGGGTACAGTAAGTATAATGTGTGATTCAGAGACATGCACACAGAGCTCTGGACTTGTGCTCAAGTTCCTAACCTGATACATACAAAAAACGAGTTAGTGCATCCTGGTTAATGCTATAGCTTTGAACTTAGACAAATGTATCTGTCAGTGTTCAACCAGAGACACCGAACCAGCAAGAGATCTATATTAAAAGAGTCATCACTAAGAATTAGCTTACATGATTGTGGGGCTGACAAAGCAAGCATGAAATCCTTAGGACAGGTCATCACACGAAGGGCAGGCTGAATCCCTGGAAGCCAATGCTGCAGTTCACAGGCAGGATTTCTTCTTTGAAGAAGCCTCAGCTCTTTTCTGCCTTTTGACTGAGTCAGGTGGCCCAGATTATCTAGGGCCATCTCCCTTACTTAATGCCAACTGATTGTGGACTTTAATTACATCTACAAAATACCCTTATAGTAACACCTAGACTAGTGTTTAACTGAATGCTACAGTGGAGATTATAGTCTAGCCAAATTGACACATCAAACTGACCATCGTGACAAGCCTGGATTGAAGTTCCCTGCGCTACCCCCTCCTAGCTGTATGGCCTTCTGAAAGATTCCACATTTCTATAAATCCTTTGTAAAATGGAGATAGTAAGAGCAACTACCTCATAGGGCTATTGTGAAGATTAAATAATATACTCCATGGAAAGTGAGCTTAGCAATGTGCTCGACATATCGTAAAGGCTCAGTAAACATCATTCATCATTTCCATCATCATCCTCACTACCTGGGTAAGGTTGAGCAAATCAGTCCTTCTCTCCGAGCTTCAATTTCCTTATCTGTAAAATCAGCATGCTAATACCTAACTCACAGGAGTGATGTAAGTATTAAATGAATATTTATTGTAGGTGATTTTTAAAATTGTGCCAAAGGTGAGTTAGCCACTTAGGGAATGATAGATACTTAAACACATTTTATAAAACACATTTTCTTTCTGAAAATTCAGTGAGCAATTGTAATCACAGAAGTTATTTTATTTTTGTTTTTTTGAATTGGTGTCTCACTCCATCACTCAGGCTAGAGTGCAGTGGCACAATCACAGCTTATTGCAGTCTTGACCTCCTGGGCTCAGGTGATCCTTCCATCTCTGCCTCCTGAGTAGCTGGGACTATAGGCACATGCTACCATCCTCAGCTTTTTTTTTTTTGTAAGCTTGTCATGATGGTCAATTTGATGTGTCAATCTGGCTAGACTATAGTCTCCACTGTAGCATTCAGTTAAATGCTAGTCTAGGTGTTTTTTTATTTTTTTGTAATTTTATTTATTATTATTATTTTTTATGTTGCCCAGGTTGGTCTGGAACCTGGGCTCAAACAATGCTCTCACCTTGGTCTCCCAAAGTGATGGGATTATAGGAGTGAGCCACCATGCCTGCCTATAATCACAGAATTTTAAAAGTGACTAATTTGATTTAATATCAGTTCATAATGGTTTCTTATATATACTGCCTTTAGTTTTATAAGTGGAAATTCTCTAATGTATTATAGGTACAGTCAAATAGCATATATACATATACATACACATACACACACACATATATATAAGATTGAATTTGTGGATTTTTTATAATAGCTATCATCAGTACAGGACATGTTAGAAAAATATCATAGGATATCATACTAATATTAATTTTATCATATTTTTTTATTTAAAAAGAATTTTAGAGCAGTTATGCCCTAGCTGTCTTAACCTAGCTGTCTTAACCATGTAAGTCCACATGAGCTAGAATCCAAGGTCCACTGCTTTCTACTGAGTGAATTAAAACAAGTGACTTAGCTTCCCACCTAATAAATGTCCCCATCTTTAAGATGAGGGTAGTGACAGTACCTACTCTACAGGATATTGTAAGGATCTAAAAAGCTGATACCTGGCCAGGCACCGTGGCTCATGCCTATAATCTCAGCACTTTGGGAGACCAAGGTGGGTGGATTGCTTGAGCCCAGGAGTTCAAGACCAGCCTGGGTAACACAGCAAAATCTTGTCTCTACAAAAAAATCAAAAAATTAGCCAGCTATGGAGGCAAGTCTCAGCCACTAAGGAGGTAGAAGAGGGAGGACTGCTGAGCCCAGGAGATCAAGACCAGCCTGGACAACATAGTGAGACCTCACCTCTAAAAAAAATAAATCAAAAAAATTAGCTAGGCATGTTGGCACACACCTGTAGTCCCAGCTACCCAGGAGGGTGAGGAGGAAGGACGGCCTGAGCCCAGGAGGTTAAGGCTGCTGTGAGCCACGATCATCATGATCATGCCCCTGCACTACAGCATGGGTGAAAAAGTGAGACCCCAACTTCAAAAAAAAAAAAAGCTAATACCTGTAAAAATGCTGAGAACTCCCAGTATATCAGTGTCAGAAAGAAAAGAAAAGATCATTTCATGTCCTCCTGGGAAGTCACTGGATGGCTTCCTGTGTGAAATATTCAACTCTTCCTCTAGGCTAATGGAAATGTTAGATATTTACAATATCTCTTCCAAATTAAAATTTCTTTGTTTCCCTGTGAAGGACAATGTAACAGTGACTATCAAAATTCTATCTGCATATATCTTTTTCCCCCTGAGAATTTATCTTACAGATATACCCCCATGTATCCACATACAGTCCTATGCCACATAACGACAACCCATATAGACAACATTGTTCCATAAGATTATAATGGAGCTGAAAAATTCCTATTGCCCAGTGACACTGCAGCCATTGTAATGTTGTAGCCCAACATGATACTCATGAGTTTGCAGTGATGCTGGTGTAAACAAACTTACTGTGCTACCAGTTGTATAAGTCAAGCACATACAGTTATATACAGTACATAAGACATGATAATGAAAATGACTTGTTTATGTATTGACTATACTATATTTTTAAACATTATTTTAGAGTGTACTCCTACTTAAAAAAAAAAATCAATGATAAAACAGCCTCAGACAGTCTTTTGGGGGTATTCCAGAAGAAGGCATTTCTATCACAGGAGATGACAACTCCACTCATGTTATTGCCCCTGAAAACTGTCCAGTGGGACAATGTGGAAGTAAAAGACAGTGATATTGATGGATCCTGATCTTGTGTAGGCCAAGGTCAGTGTGTGTGTTTGTGTCTTAATTGTAAAAAAGTTTTAAAAAACTTTAATAGAAAAAAGTTTATAGAGTAAGAATATAAAGAAAATAGTCTTGTACAGCTGTAAAATGTGTTGGTTTTCTTTTTTTTATAACAGCTGCGTAGTACTCCATTATTTACCAAAGTGAAAGAAAATAAAGTCCTTTATTTGTGGTCACTGGGTTTGTTTTCTATCTTTCACTATAATACAATTGTATACAAACATGCATTGCTTAATATAAGGTGATACATCTGTCATTAGGCAATTTCGTTGTGTACAAACAACAAAATTTTGTTGTGTTTTAAGCTGTGTTATTACAAAAGCCAAAAAGTTTTTTAAAATTTAGTTTATAAAGTTAAATAATGTTACAGTGAGCTCAGATTAATTTATTATTAAAGATATTTTAAATAGATTTATGTAGCCTAATTGTACAGTGTATATAAAGTCTACAGTAGAAGACAGTCACATCCTAGGCCTTCACAGTCACTCACCATTCACTCACTGACTCACACAGAGCAACTTCCAGTTCTGCAAGCTCATTCATGGTAAGTGCCTTATAGCATGGTTTATGTTTTCTACTGTATTTTTACTGTGCCTTTTCTATGTTTAGATATGTTTAGAAGTGCAAATACTTACTGCTGTGTTAAAATTGCCTACAGTACTCATTACAGTCACATCCTATATAGGTTTGTAGCCTAGGAGCAACAGACTGTACCTCATAGCCCAGCTGTGTAGTAGGTTGTACCATCTAGGTTTGCGTGAGTATACTCTAGGATGTTTGCACATAATGAAATTGCCTAATGACAAAACATGTCCCCATATGTTAAGCAATGCATGGCTGTATATAACTGCAATACAATGAAAGACAGAAAACAAACCCAGTGACCATGAGGGACTTTATTTTCTTTCATTATGGTCAATAATGGAGTACTATGCAGCTGTAAAAAGAAAGAAAGAAAACTTTCTATATATTAATCTGTAAATACATTCTAGATATAGTAAATGAAAAAAGCAAGGAATTAAAAAAATGTGCAAAAGGATGGAATGAGAGCTATATATTCATTATATATTCTCAATATATTACTATATGTATATATATGTTTGTATTTACATGAACTCTAGAATAATATCAAAAAAATACAATAAGTAAGCAACTTGTGGCAGGACACTGGATAGGAAATGGTGGATAGGGAATAGGGCTTGGAGTAAAAAAGTGTACCTTTTTATTTATTTTTTATTTTTTTATTTTTTTATTATTATTTTTTTAGTTGGAGTCTCACTCTGTCACCCAGACTGGAGTGCAGTGGCCACTCCTGGCCACCGCAGCCTCGACCTGCTGGGTTCAGGAGATCCTTCTGCCTCAGCTTTCCAAGTAGCTGGAACTACAGGCGTGCACTACCACGCCCGGCTAATTTTTGATTATTGTAGAGATGAGGTCTCGCCAAGTTGCCCAGGCAGGTCTCGAACCCGCAGGCTCAGGCAATCCACTCACCTCAGCTTCCCAAGGGGCATGTTTTTATTTTTTAATCATCTGAACATTATTCCTATTTTTAAAATATATTTTGACAGAAGTAGTTCAATGGTGTCTGTTATATCAAATAGCTATCACAAAAATACTGTCATAGACCACACCAAGACTTAATAATTATTTATTCTTGAAGACATACTGCTCAGCTGAAACTCAACTAAGCTCAAGCTGGGCTCAATTAAGAGACTCTGCTTCAAGCTTCAGTGCCTGGGGCAGCTCTGTTTCTTGTCAAATCTGTAGGTCTGCTCCCCATGTCTCTCATTCTCCTTGGACCAGCAGAAACAGAGGCAGAGGATAGTTCATGGAGGCATGCAAGTCCTCTTAAGTCCTAGGCTAAAAAATGGCACACCCTATATATATTCCATTAGCTGAAGCAAGTCAAGAGTTGAGGAAGTTCACTCTGCTCACAACGAAGCCATGGCAAGAGTATGGATGCAGGGAGGGACCAGTGATTCAATCCATCACAGCTGTGGATAACTGCAGCCACCCAGAAATATTCTAAAACTAGAATTGTGAATCACTGGTCTAAGGAACAGCAAAGAGTAGGTGAACTTTCTAAAGCTTGAATACTCTATGAATGTTACATCTTGTCTTGAAGAGTTGTGTCATCACTGCCTATGTGGATCATGAAAGGGATGGAATGAAATGAAATACAGACTTATGAATTCATAGGACTGGAAGAGACCTTGGACCATACTTTACCAGATGTCTTTTTCAGATGAGCAACTGAGGCCTGCATAAATTAAGTACAGTTAGTATAAATGAGGAACTGGTGGGAGGTGGGGAACACAACATCAATAAGGGTACCTGATCTAAACTGTACCTGTACGATGATCACTTGTATACCTAATCCTCAATTGCACCCCACAAGTTTAAAATTTTTTTTAAATTTTAAAAAAAGAGGAACTGTAAGGTAAGTTGAGCAGCAACAAGAAGGACTTTAAAAAGAGCTATAACATCAAGAGCATAATTATTTATTTGAGGCAAAGAGCAGTCATTAAAAAAAAAATGAGGAGGGGCTAGGTGTGGTGGCTTGTGCCTATAATCCCAACACTTTAGTAGGTCCAGGTGGAAGGATCACTTGAGGCCAGACATTTCAGACCAGCCTAGGCAATATAGAGAGACCCTGTCTCTTCAAAAAAAAAATTTTTTTTTTAATTAGCCAGGTGTGGCACACCTATAGTCCTATCTACTCAGGAGGCTAAGTTCAGAGGATGGCTCGAGTCCAGAAGGAGGCTACAGTGAGCTATGATCACATCATTCTGGCCTGGGTGACAGAGAAAGACCCTCTCTCTAAATGTGTGTGTGTGTGTGTGTGTGTGTGTGTAAATACTGAGGAGGTACATCCTAAGAATTTGTCAAATGTAAAAGACTCATTGATTAACGTTTCCTCAGAGTCCAGGCTGTAGACTGACCTGGGAAATAAAGAGGAAGAATTGCAGTGACAATAACTATACACAGTACCTATAGTCATAAATAAGAACAGAATTTTATGTGTATATAGGAATTCTGATTTAGAAATAACTCTAACACATACATGAATAACAATAGTGTATATTACATTCTTTTTTTTTTTTTTTTTTTGAGTTGGAGTCTCACTCTGTCGCCCAGACTGGAGTGCAGTGGCCGCTGGGCTCCAGTGATCCTTCCGCCTCAGCCTTCCGAGTAGCTGGAATTACAGGCGGGCGCTACCACGCCCGGCTAATTTTTTTTTTTATTTATTGTAGAGATGAGATCTTGCCTGCCCAGGTGGGTCTCAAACCCGCAGGCTCAGGCAATCCACTCACCTGAGCCTCCCAAAGGCGTGGGATTACAGGCTGAGCCACTGAGCCTGGCTGTATATTACATTCTTGTTTTGAAATTTTTATTATTTTTTATTTAAAATATTTCAAGAGTATACACAGAAGTACATCGTTCTCTTATACCAGACACCCAGTCTACCCCCAACCAATCAAAATACTATTACTAGTTTCTCATGTATTATTCCATACATGTACTGTGTATTCTAGTTTTATCTAGATAAATATACAGGCTACTTGCATCTTATTCTAAGGATGCATTTCTAAAGACCTGGCATAATTCAGTATTTATTTTCCTATAATAAGTATTATTTTTTCAACCAACTACAGTGACAATGACATTAAAAGCAACTTACAACTCACTAGGCCTTCTAGTTTAAAAAAGTATGCAATTACCACTTAATTCTTTTTCATTTGGGGAAATTTGCGATATTTCATAAATTATATGGAAACACAAAGGACATAGAATAGCCAACAATCTAGAAAATCAAGTCAGCAGAGTTACACTACCTAATTTTGAAGACTTACAATATAGCTATAGTAACCAAGATCGTGTGGTACCATGTGCACAAAGTAGGAGAATAAGTTAGTAGAATGGAACACATGATATTTTTGGCAGTTTCAGCACACTAATAATTGTGATTGAACTAATAATTCCCTAAAATCACTAAAACATATTTATATGGGCAACTATTTATCCATGACAGCCTCATCTCATTTTGCCCAGCTGATGACTTTTACTAAGTATGGAACTTTACATTTTATCACAACGATATTTTATCTTATTAATTGTTGTCCTTTTTCTTTTTCTTTTTTTTTTTTTTTTTTTTTGAGTTGGAATCTCACTCTGTTGCCCAGGCTAGAGTGCAGTGGCACCCTCATGGTCACCACAGCCTCGACCTGCTGGGCTCAGGCAGGTCTTCTGCCTCAGCCTTCCAAGTAACTGGAATTACAGGTATGTGCTACCACACCTGGCTAATTTTTTGATTTATTGTAGAGATGAGGTCTCACCAAGTTGCCTAGGCTGATCTTGAGCCCCTGGATTCAGGCAATCCTCTCACTTCTACCTTTCAAAGTGCTAGAATTACAGGCATGAGCCATCGTGTGCAAACTGTTGTCCTTTCTAGTCAAGATCTTTGTTGATTTTGACTGTCATTTACTATCTTTTCATGATTCTTAATGTCTTTGAATTTGGTAAGCATTTTACATAGCTCGCTTTCAGATGTAATTAATAAAGACTGCATTTAAAATGACCTAAGCCAAAGAGTAAACTTCTTTTTGTTTCAAAGTTATAAAACAGAGTTTATTAGCAAGAAGAAGAGAAGGAAAAAGGAGGACTCATGGCAGAAAGACCCACCAGAGGCATGTTTCTCAAAAAAGAAAACTGCACCAAGAGGAAATTTCTTAACTCATATAATCAAAAAGACCAGTGTAAACTCAGATACAACTGAATCCTGGTAATCAAATAATGTCACCCGGCTTCTTTTGCTCTCTTCATACGTCAGCAGTATTTTCCTTTGTATGGACTTGAACCTCTTGTCTGAATGATTTCAGCAAAAGGTTTGGCCTATCTTTCATTGGCCTAAATTGAGTCACTTGTCCATCTCAGAACCAATCAGCATGGTTAGCAGTATATATTTCTCCACCTGTCTTTGTTTGAATACCATGTTCACCCCTGGAGCCAAGGCTGGAATAAGGCTCCTTTCAACCACATAGATTGAGGAGTGAGAATGGGGAAAGGTGATTTCCCAAGGACATTGTAACCAGGTGGTTGGAGGAATAGATGCCAGAAAAAGGAAAAATGGCATATATATTTTCACTTAGATTGTTGACCAAAAAAAATGAAATAATAAATAAGGAATTTACAAACATAGGGTATTTTTTTTTAAATAATCTATTTTAAGATTTGCTTTTAGAGTATGGTAACGGGACAAATGAATGAGTGTTAGGTCTAAAGGAAGTAAGAGAATATTGTCTCCATATGCTCAATACAGGAAAAGGCTTGATAATTCCCCTATTCTATTCATATTTAATAAAAAAACTGGAGAAGTTGGAAAAGTCTGTGTCTTAGCTCAGGCTGCTATAACAAAATATCATAGACTGGGTGGCTTAAACAACAGACCCTTATTTCTTCCACTTCTGGAGGCTGAGAAGTCTCAAGGTGCCAGCAGATTTAGTTTTTGGTGAAGGCCCCTTTCCTAGCTGTAGACAGCCACCTTCTCACTGTGTGCTCACATGGTCTTTCTTCAGTGTGTGCACATGGAGGCAAAGAGGGCTCTCAAGTCTCTTCCTCTTCTTATAAGGGCACTCATCCCATCTTGAGGGTGCCACCCTCACAAACTCATCTAAACCTAATTACCTCCCAAAGGTTTCACCTCCAAATACCATCACATTGGGGGTTAGGGCTTCAACACAGGAATGTTGGGAAGACATAAATATTCAGTTCATAATAACCTGCATAAGAACTATAACCAAGTTCAAAAGTCAAGTGGAGAGCCAAAGGAATGAAGTTTATTTAGCTATTTTCCACACAGTGAAAACTAACAGACCCAAAGATGGTCAATCCGCTCTTGCACCCAGAAACAGCATTATTCTTAGAGAAACCTAATCTGCACATACAAGAAGAAGAATATGCTCTGTACCACCTCCAAGATTTCTTGCTTCAACCAGGAGGTAGTATTAAAGACAACAAATCAGGGGGAAAGAAACCTAAGGGTACTATTGAACTAAACTCTGTCCCATAAGCAGGAAGTTCAAGCACAAAAGATTACACTTGATGGAAGCAAACCGGTCAATTAATTGAAGAATATGACATTAAAACCACCTTTTAAAATCCGCAAGAATATCTGATAATTATGTGATTGAGGGAAACTGGAAGTACAAGATGTAAAATGGGTGATGCCAAAAAAGAAAAGAAAATTATAGGGTATTATGCCAATTAGGGTTTTTAAAATATGTTTTTAAAGCTTAGATATTTAGCCATCGCAGGGCTGTCATTTTGCTTGCTGGATCCACAAAGTAAAAACAGGGTATGAGAGGAGTTTCCTGCAATGTCTTAAAATACAAAAGGGATTTTAAAAGTATAGAAATAATAGGGAAACAAGCTTGCCTTAAAAACATGTTAAGAGAGCCCAATCCATGCTCCGCACGAGTATATTCACCATGATTTTGCTTCAAGGTTAATTCAGCTGTCTGGCATTTTCAAGTTTAGTGCCTGTTCTAATGACAACAACAATGGATACCACATATCCTCCATACCCCAAGAAAAGTTACAATCCTGCCCCTAGCAGCAGAAGGCTTGATTTCTAAGCCTAGAGGTCAGAAGATACATCACTGAATCCTATGAAATAGGACTACTATTGAGTCAAACTGATGAAAAGGAACAAGAGTGTAATAACATTCAACAACAGAATATAACATTCTAAAGACGTGACCTAACCAGTTATACTCGTTGACCACTCCATCCCTGGCTAGTCCTGCATAACTTCTAATGTGACTTAGGATACTTAAACAGGGGTGAAGAGGTGAACTTGAATAGCTATAACCCAAAATGGTATTAATCCACTAATGGAAAAAATGTATCTGTCAATCACTTAAACTTAGGTATTCATTCATTACTTTTTAAATCCTAAGTTTCTGTGAAGAAGTATAAACTGACATAGGTAATATTAAATAATTCAAAATAGAAAACATATATGGAGACAATATTTTAACAGTGATGCAATACCTTATTTTAAATTTTGTTTTGAAAATCAATAATACATTGATTTTATTTTCTGTACATTTTTATGTTGATTAAGTTTACTATAGTTAATATACAGTATACATGCATTATGTTTTTCTTTTTCATTTTTCTTGTTTCTCCAATTAAATTTTTAAAGGAGGTTTTATTTTTAGAACAGATTAACATAAAATTTACATTAAACTTGTGAAGATAGAATTCCCATATACCCTACACCTAGTTTCCCCTACCATTAACATCTTTAAATGGTTTGTTTTAGTTCGAACTGCTTTTATTTTCACTTGGTTTTATATTTAATCAACATAATTGATACTCAATAATATAATCAAATACTACTAAAAAGCTGATAATCAAATTCATCAATCTTTGCTGCATTATTCCCAAGGAGTAATCATTCACATCTATATAGCCATTTCTGGAAGTTATTTACTGTTTCCAAACAAATGTGTTTATGCTGAAATTCCTTAATTAATCAATATCAGAAGTTCTAACCATTTTTTTAAATGCTCCATCAGATCCATCACACACCTATCAACATAACTTTCTAAGCCATCTTGTGTTACCAGATAATCCATTCATTTCGCTTCTCCCTATTTTTCCATTCTGAAGTATCCATCCTCTTGCTCAGTCTGCATCTGACAGCTCTCTAGGCTTGATGTCTAGCTGAGATGTCCTTCACCAAATGACTGTGTTGGATCCCCTGTCTCTTGGTCCTTGGTCCTTGATCTTTCTTGGGTTGCACCCTCATTTTGTTAGAATAAATATGTCAGTATCTTCCTAAGAAAAGATTCAAGAGAGGTGGTGACTTTAAGCTTTCCTTGTCTAAACTGTCTTTTTTCTGTCCTAAAAACTTAGTTTGGCTAGGTATAGAATTCTAGATTTAAAACCATTTTTTCTCAAAATTCTAGTGTCATTGCTCCATTGTCTTCTATCTCCAAATACTTCTACTGAGTCATCCTATGCCATTCTATTACCTATTTTATGTGACCTGGTCTCTCTGGAAGTTGTCAGCATTTTTTCTCTCTCTCTTTTTTCTTTTCTTTTCTTTTTTTTAAGAGGCCAGTTCTCATTATGTCACCCAGGCTGGATGCGGTGACTATTCACAGGTGTGATCATAGCTCACTACAGACTTGAACTCCTGGGCTAAATAAAGTGATCCTCATGCCTCAGTTTACCAAGTAGCCGGGACTACAAGCATATGCCACCACACCTGGCTAACATTTTTCTCTGTAACCCTGAAGTGCTAAAATTTTATGAAGACTAGACTTACAAGGGTTGCTTCATTCACTGTGCTAGGCACTCAGCAGGTCCTTTCAAACTGGAGACTTCTGTGCTAGCATCTTTCTCTCTGTTT
Source organism: Cephalopachus bancanus (assembly GCA_027257055.1). Lineage (NCBI taxonomy): Eukaryota > Metazoa > Chordata > Mammalia > Primates > Tarsiidae > Cephalopachus > Cephalopachus bancanus. The sequence continues at coordinate 3,826,685 of JAPVLO010000024.1, read as the reverse complement.
TCTATATTCTAAAATGTTGAAATCTCTCATCTGTTAAAGACTCCATTCCCACATTTTACCTGAAGTCCTTTGAGGAAATATTTGTAGTGTATAATCAACTCAATTATTAATTTTAATGGCAAGTATATTGACTTTAAAGTATAGTCTAAAACTTTGGAATGTATAGAATTTCCAGCCAAATAATAAAACTACTTGAAAAAAACCTTGTCACCTGAGTTGAAATTAGCCAGTTGCCCCACCTGCCTCCATATATAGTTACACAAATGATGGAGCATTTATATAATAAAATATCATGTTATTATTGTTGTTGGTCTAAACCATTTGAGAATAAGTTGGAGAATCATGACTTTTACCACTATTCAGTGTGTATTTCCTAGAAACAAGTCACCTTCTCATGTAATGCTTCTAATTTTATGACCAGTAGATTGAAGGAACAAGCTATGCTTTTGCTAAAATTAACCCTAAACATGGGAATTCTGTGTATAATGTATTCATACTGGACATGGTCCAAATAATTTAATGATAACAATAGAGCCGGGCCTTTTTGTAATATGATTGAATCTCTTCTTTCATCTCATGACAAGGGCCCTGTGAAGCTCTAAAGCATCTAAAACATAGCAAATGGCATGACCTGCCAACATCCAGAATTTTTTAAAGCCAAAATCAACTTACATTTTATTGCTGGTCTTCAATATGCAAAGAATTCTAATGCACTATATTTAAATGTTGGCTTATTTCATATGTATGCCACCCCTTCTTACTCTATTTTAAAAGCTGGAGCTGTCCTAATTTATGAATATGAAAAAAAGATGACTGTATTTGGATTTGCTATTTAAAATTGTCTGAATATAATTCTCTTCTTCATATGTATTTTGGAATTTTCCCCTATCATAAAGTTTATTAGAGTCAAGAATTGAAAATGTTCTATACAAGGGAAGTGTGGGTTACCTGAAGTTTAAACTGTGGTCATCTAAAAACTTTTTTCTAGCCTTCAGCAAAAATTTAAGACAATTCCCATTTTAAAAAATGGTTTTGATTCTAAGTAACCAAACACCATCAACAAATCAGTTATCAAAGAACTACTTTTTAGATGATTCCTCACAACTAAGATACTTGTTATTTTTACTGTGAAATAAGCATGGTTTGGCAGGCAACTGCAATGAGAATATTTATAAAAACTTGATAAAATTTGAAAATGAATATTGAGAAAATGAATGTCAATTTGGTGAAAAGGTAGTATATTGCCATAAGAAAGATCAAGAGAGAAAGAGTTCAATGGATCTCTAGAATATTTGAGATGGTTTCAAGACAAATAAATATTGTCATATTATTAATAGCAGCTTTGCTTTTTTGTAGCAAATCACAGCCAGTGCTCTTTTAACTAAAAAGTGTTTAACAAACTGTACTCGGTGGCTCAGTCTGTAATCTCAGCACTTTGGAAGGTCGAGGCAAGTGGATTTCCTGAGCCCACAGGTTTGAGAACCAGCCCGGACAACTTGGCAAGACCTCGTCTCTACAATAAATAAAAAATTAGCGGGTGTGGTAGCATGCGCCTGTAGTTCCGGCTACTTGGAAGGCTGAGGCGAAAAGATTGCCGAAGCCCAGCAGGTCGACGCTGGGGTGGCCAGGAGTGTGCCACTGCTCTCCAGCCTGGGTGACAGAGTGAGACTCCAACTCAAAAAAAAAAAAAAAAGTATTTAACAACACCTTACCAAATGTAGTGGATGTCTATCACTTGTATCTGCCTGGCATCCAGTAGAGACCAGAACTTCTTTCACCCCCACAGATATGGAGAGTTTTTCAGTCTAACGACCTTACTCTCCTCCACTTCAGGAGCTGAGACAATCCCTGGGCCAGTCCATCTTTATATCTTCTTCCTCTGGTCACAAAAATTGGCAACAGGCGGTGAGCCTTACACCCAAGCTGGACCAATCAGAGTCCACTGATGAGATCCAAGATGTGGATTCCAAAAAGTCTCCTTCCTCTGATCTTGACTTACAAAGACCAGGGAAGTCAGGAGCTGCCATTGGCCATCTTTGATAACCACAGGCAGAGAACCTGTCTGAGAATGATGCCAGTCCCCAGAGGAACACTGAATTGAGTGACAGAGAACAAGACAGCCAGAACTCCTTTTGTACCCCTGCATTCAACTCTGCTAAAGCCAATTCCACATCTAAATTTCCTAGTTAAAAGAACCAAAAATTTTTCTTTTTGCTTGAGCTAACTTGAGCTGGGTTTCTGTCCCTTGCAACCAAGCGTCCCAACTAATAGATCAAGGCAAGGCTGTTTCAAAGCATAAGGTATAATTAAGGCATATATAAGTACACTAGAACAATGGTTACTCTTAAATGGTGCATTTGCCAAATAAAGATTATAAAATCATATGAAGGCAATGTAAGCTTATCTTTGCAAACATTTCTTCTTGCAAACGTTCTTATAACTTTGCAAATATTTCCACTACTCAAGAGAAAATGTATATAGATGTGAGGAAACAGGAGATTTTAAGGTGGCTCTCAAGCCAAAGAAGCACAGACTCCCCTGGACTGAAAAGTGTTCAAGTCATAGGCTCAGTGTCAGTACATTACACAAAACGACTATTAAGTTATCTGGGTGCAAGTTTGAAGGTGCTGTAGTTATATAAGGAAGCTCAGAATGAATTTGAGACTAGGACTCAGAATCTAAAAGAAAGGTCTTGGGAAGAGGGCCATGAAGTTAATTTATGTCAGATTCATATTTTTGCAACATATTAAAAAATTCTTCTTATTCTTAACAAAATATCTTACACTGTGGGTTTTTCTCTGGGAAAACCTGCAATATGAGAAATACTCATGATTTTCAGTACAATAAAGAGAACTGGATACTCAGTACCTGCCAAGTTCTTTGTATAGTCCCAAGTGTTATATACCTTTCTCTTTTACTTCTCTTGGGGAAGTAAATATAACTTTTTACCACTGTGTGAGGAAATCTCATTGTCCAAAAGTTGGTTACAGCTAGCAGGCTGAAATTCCTCTGCCACATGCCTGACATTTGAATTCTCTCCTGCAGGTACATTCCTTAAATTGATCTTTGGAGTCACTTTCCTTCTTGATTCTTCTTCCCAGTTAACTTTGTATCTTTTTAGGACCACAGGATTATAGAACTAGCACAAAATGTGCAACATTATCTTTTAGTGCTTTTTCCCCCCACATCCCTCTCTATAAAAGCATCTGGTGTCTTTGCCTTACCTTTGCTTTACAGTGTTTCTCAGTGTCTGGCACAAGGTGAGTACTCAAATGTTGATTCAATGAACAAATAGAACATTCGATCTGGAAAGGATCTTGGAAATGGACTGCCACCTTATACAGGGAGCAAACTGAGTGTCTGAGAATTTAGGTGATGTGCCAAGAACACAAAGCTAATTGGTGGGAGTACCAAGACTAAGTCTCTTGATTTCTAGTCCAATGTTTATCCACTAAACCAGAATTTTTAGACATTTTTCATAATGTCCGCATGAAAGACATATTCTCTCAAGATACATTCTGGGATGTGATCAATTCTAAAACATCACTATAGCTCCCTAAGAATATAAATTTTTTAAATTGTTAGCAAACAGCCAGGCTTGGTGTCTCAGCCTATAATCCCGCATTTTGGGAGGCTGAGGTGAGTGGATTGCCTGAGCCCGTGGGTTCGAGACCTGCCTGGGCAACTTGGCAAGACCTCATTTCTACAAAAAATCAAAAAATTAGCTGGGCATGGTAGCGCGCACCTGTAGTTCCAGCTACTTGGAAGGCTGAGGCGTAAGGATTGCCGAGGACAGCAGGTCGAGGCTGCGGTGGCCAGGAGCGTGCCACCGCACTCTAGTCTGGGCAACAGAGTGAGACTCCAACTCAAAAAAAAAAAAATTGTTAGCAAACATCAATATGTGAAAGTTCTATTAATCATAATTTTGTTTAGGCATACTTCAAAACAAAGGGTAACAAATTAGCATGTTAAGGGGCCAAAGAAGTTTAAGCCATTATACTAGGTTAGGTTAACATATACAGGACTTTTCCCTGAAGACATCAAAGACATCCCTTTGATTTTACCTTAGACTCACTCTTCTTGAAGTCACCAGATCTTGAGTTGGTGTATCCCTGTGTTCTGCTCTCCTTGATTATGTCATATATCACCCTAGACTCTACTTGAAGGGGGACATTGTATTTCTCACCTTTTTATCTTCAGTGCCTATCACAAGACCAAGTACTCAGCACATGTCAGTTTATGAGACAGTGTGGACAACTGGACATCCCATGCAGAAAGATAAACTTGGATCCTTGCTTCACACTATGTACAAAAATTAACTCAAAATGAATCATAGACTTAAATGTAAAAGGTAAATAAAAGAAAGCATAGGAGAAAATCTTTGAGACCTTAAATTAGGCAAGGATTTTTTTAGATATGACACTAAAAACATGCTCCATAAGATAAAAAAGTGATAAATTGGGTCTTATCACAATTTAAAACTACAAAAGATGCCACTTGGAAAATAAATAAACAAATAAATAAAAACTTGCAAACAGACTGCAAGAAAATATTTGCAAAGCCTACATTTGATGAAGAACTTTATTTAAAATATACAAAGAATACTTGTAGCACATTTTAAAAAATACAAATGATCCAATCAAAACTGGACAAAATATATGAGTAGATATTTCACTAAAGAAGATATGCAAATGGATAATAGCTAATAAAGATATGAAAAGATGTTCAACACCATTTAGTTAGGGAAATGCAGATTCAACAAGAAGATACCACTTCACACCCACTAAAATGGCTATAACAGGCAGATGACAGCAAATGTTAGTGAGAATATGAAGAAATGGGAACACTCACACACTGCTAGTGGGAATATAAAATAGTGCAGCAATTTGAAAAACAATCTGGCAGTTTTTCAAAAAGTTAAACCTAAAACTACCAAGTGACCCAGCAATTCCACTCCTAATTATTTCCTAAGAGACTTAAAAATATACATATCTATAGCCTTAATCCCAGCACTTTGGGAGGCTGAGATGAGAGGATTGACTGAGCCCACGGGTTCAAGAACAGCCTGGGCAACTTGGCGAGACCTCATCTCTACAATAAATCAAAAAATTAGCCGGGCGTGGTAGCATGCGTCTGTAGTTTCAGCCACTTGGAAGGCTGAGGCGGAAGGATCACCTGAGTCCAGCAGGTGAAGGCTATGGTGGCTGTGAGCGTGCCACTGCACTCCAGCCTGGGCGACAGAGTGAGACTCCAACTCAAAAAAAAAAAAAAAAAAAGGTGAATGTAGCCAGGCACAGTGGCTCACACCTATAATCCCAGCATTTGGGAGGCCAAGGCAGGAGGATTGCTTGAACACAGGAATTCAAGACCAACCTGGGCAACACAGTGAGACCTCGTCTCTACAAAAAATTAAAAATTAGATGGACATGGTGGCGCATGCCTGTAGTCTCAGCTACTTGGGAGGCTGAGGCACAAGGATCGACTGAACCCAGGAGTTTGAGGCTGCAGTGAGCCATGTTCATTCCATTGCACTCTAGCCTGGGTGATAGAGTAAGACCGTGACTCAAAAAAAAAAAAAAAGGTGAATGAAACATTGCCCTACTTATAACCCTTGAGAAGATCCTTCTCTTTATTATCATTTTGTATTCCATTATATGGATACATCACCAATTTTCAGAAGCTCTCTACTCTCCTCATTCTTCCCCCCCCGAGTTGAAATCTTACTCCATCGCCCAGGCTGAGTGCACTGGCACACTCACAGCCACCCCAGCATCAACCCACTGGGCTCAGGCGATCCTTCTGCTTAGCCTTCCAAGTAGCCGGAAATACAGGCACAGGCTACCACACCCAGCTAATTGTTTGATTTTATTGTAGAGGTGAGGTTTTGCCAAGTTTGTCAGGCTGGTCTCAAACCCGTGGGCTCAGACAATCTTCTCACCTCAGCTTCCCAAAGTCCTGGGATTACAGGCTTGAGCCACCGTGCCCGGCTCCTCATTCTTAAGATTCTTGTCTCCCTACCCCTAAAAAAAAAGAAAAAAGAAAAAAAACTTTCTCAAAAGCCCATAGTACACTTTAGCACATTAGTTCCAGTCCTTCCATTCACAGCAGGGAAACATGAGCCTTTTGACAGCAGCATATTTGCATTTGTATAAGGCCCTCATTCAGTCCCAGGAGGTTGCCCTCAGAATGCTGACAGTTTGACAGAAGAGACAGATTCAGAGAAATAACTATGAAATAGAGTTTCTCAGGATGGCAAGATCCTACTGGAACAAGTTGAGGAAAGTTGTGAAAGTCTTCCTGGAGATGTCGTCTGAACAAGACATCACGTAACAGTCAGAACTCCCACAGGTGGAAATGAGCAGTATAAGACCTCCTTGACGAAGTCAGTGAGTAGACACATCTATTCTGAGTGCTTTGAGCAATGGATCTTTGTTCACAATCTTTCTCTTCTCTTGCCAAACCATGTTCACCTGCTGTTAGCTCTCTTATCATACCTGGCTACTCAAACAAACTTGGGCAAAGAAAGAGCAGAAGCTGGTGAAATAATTGAGCTTTCATCTGAAGCCTTGTGACTAAGTAATCTCCATTTCCATCAATACATAATTGTGTGTTAAAAGGTATGATTTCACAAATGTTGTTTTTCTCAAATTTAAGCTCCTGACACCTAGAAATAGTATCACAGAAAGGAGGGTTGGAGGAGCAGAAGCAGGAGAGGCCCTGCCAGAACCTGAGCATTAAAGCTCTGGAAAAAGACACGTTCTTTAGAGGTAAGCATGTCAGACCTATAGGTACAGTTTCCCCTGATAAATATGAGAGTCAAAAATCAGTATACAGTGTCTTACATTTGCCATGCATGGAAAATGAATGTGGCTTTAGTGGGAACCCACTGAACCAAAAGTTTGACCCTTAGATAATCTGCTGAACCACTGTATAGAAAAATACTACTGAATTTGCTTCATTAGTTCCAAAGTTTTCTGAGATCTTTGAGCAACATGAATATGTAAAATATCACTGTGTTCAATATTTCTGTCCTTTACTACTTCTTATGCAATGAACAAATTCAGCTGTTAAGCAAATACTTAACCATGTGTCAGGCACTGGACTAACACTGGTAAGTAAGGATGGAAGTTGTGTAAGGAGTTTTTGTAGAGTCCAATGTATATAAAAGTCTGGCCTGTGGACCACCTGCATCTAAATCACTGGAAAGGTCATTAAAATGCAGATTCCTTGATCCCACTCCATCCTAAATGAATCAGAATCTCTACATGCACAGCCCAAGAATATACATTTCAACCAGCTTTACTGATTCTTACATATAGTGAAATTTGAGAATCATTGCTGTGGTAGGAGAGACTCATATCAAAACAAGTGTAACATGTATAATAATAGTAATAGGGGTATAATAATACACATCTCCATTCGGTTCAGTGGATCCATATTACACAGAGTGCCCTTGTATGATATTCTCAGTGCTGATATTTTATACATATAAGAAGCTTCTGGAATAAAAAGTCTCCAAAGAAGCCACTATAAAATTAACAATATCATGAAAACAATTATCACGTTAAAGGAGGGCACAATGAAGAATGAGATTGACTCACCAGAATCGAGAATGTTATCACAGAGGAAACACTTGAGTTGGTTTTATAGCTGGAGCTTTAAGCCCAGCCTGTAAGTTTAGAGACAGTGTCTCAGTCAGGATTCTCTCAGTGTCACACTCCAGAACTGACTGAATGAAGTTGCTGCCACTGCTGATTCTAAAAACAATTGGCTTCTGCTAGCCAACTCTGGAGCCAGCAAAGTGGTGCGTTGTCATTAACCTTTTTCTTCCCATTATCTCACTCCTGAGTTATTCTTGATGCATCAGATTGGTGTCACTGAGGCCACATAACTGGACATTGGCTATAAGAAGGCTAGGCAACACCACATTTTGTTTTAGTTTTATGTTACCTGGGGAAGGTAAAATTCACAATGCAGGGAACTATGAAAATATAGAGGTCAGGCCAGGCTTGGTGGCTCAGCCTGCAATCCCAGCATTTTGGGAGGTTGAAGCGAGTGGATTGCCTGAGCTCCCAGGTTCAGGACCAGCCTGGGCAGCTTAGCGAGACCTCGTCTCTACAGTAAATCAAAAAATTAGCCGGGCATGATAGCACACATCTATAGTTCCAGCTACTTGGAAGGCCGAGGCGGAAGGATCGCTGGAGACCAGCAAGTCGATGCTGGGGTGGCCGTGAGCATGCCACTGCACTCAAGTCTGGGCAATGGAGTGAGACTCCTACACACACAAAAAAAAGAAAATATGGAGGTCAAAAGATTTTGAACTGTTATGATGTCATACCTCTACCACATGAATGATCTCTAGGATCTAGATTCTGAGTCACCCTGCTTCATGGTTTCTTAATGTGTACTCTTATTGTCCAGATCTGAGGCACGCCTAGGATGTAGATGGTATTTGGAGTAGAAAGGGATGAGCAGCCGGACTCGGTGGTTCAGCCTGTAATCCCGCGCCTTTGGGAGGCTGAGGTGAGTGGATTGCCTGAGCCCGCGGGTTCAAGACCCACCTGGGCAGTGAGACCTCATCTCTACAATAAATAAAAAAATCAACCGGGCGTGGTAGCGCATGCCTGTAATTCCGGCTACTTGGAAGGCTGAGGCGGAAGGATCGCCGGAGCCCAGCAGCTCGAGGCTGCGGTGGCCAGGAGCGGCCACTGCACTCCAGTGTGGGTGACAGAGTGAGACTCCAACTCAAAAAAAAAGAAAGGGATGAGCATGTCACATGACAAACTCCAATCCTCAAAGAGATTTAAAACAACTGTTTCCAAAGTCCCTAAACAGTCTGCCCTGGATCCTAATACAAACGGAAATGCAAGAATCCTCCCCTCTGCTAATGAGAAGTAACTAAATCTGTTGATCAATTGCTTCTGACATCAACAACAATCTAATGTCAAATGTGCCAACACCCAAATCTTCATTTTCCACATACAAATTTCAACAGCGTTCAGATGGAAAATACTAAATAATTAAATAGGTCAACTAATGTAATCATTTGAGGTTATATCTTGAAAATCTCTTGGCAGACTTACCAGGCTGCAGACCAGCTCAAATCAAAACATTATGCATGAGTCACATTCAAGTTCAATAGAAGAAGCAGGTAACTATTGATTCTTATCAACGGGATTTGTCAGGCCAAAGCTATTCTCTACTGTGATATAAAAATCAGGAACTCAACAGAATTCTTGTCTAAATCACTTGAAATGTCACTAAAATGCAGATTACCGGGTCTTACCACCACCCTAAATGATTCACAATCTCTATGTGTACAGACCATTTTGACAAGTTTTACAGGTGATTCTTATGTACACCAAACTTGGTAATCATCACTGTGGTAGGAGAAACTCACATCAAAAGAAATGTGCCATGTATAATAATAGACAATAGGTGGGGTGAAATGAGCTTCACTGGGGTCAGGGTGTTTGATCCTTGGAAAAATATCAACACCTACTAGCCTCATTTTGAAGTCATACCTCAGTTCTTCTCATGAACCTCAACCACACCTGTTTCGTCCTCAAGCTCACATCAAGTGTCTCTGTCAGGTTATTGACACCTAAGAAGCTGTTTCAAGGAGTGGGACAACAGGAAGGTTGTAGGTACTTTTTTTTAACTCTTTGAGAAAAAAAGGTTTATTCACAGTAAGTATGAGTCGGTCATATGAAGAATTTTTCTAACTTTTTTAAGTTGCTTTGGAAAATATTGCCAGTGTGGTATTTTTTTGTTTATTTGGGTTTTTTTTGAGTCAGAGTCTCACTCTGTTGCCCAGACTGGAGTGCAGTGGCTCGATTATGGCTTACCGCAGTCTCAACCTCCTGGGCTCAGGCAATCCTTCCACCTCAGCCTCCAGCGTAGCTGGGACTACAGATGCGTGTCACCAGGCCCAGCTAGTTTTTTTGATTTTTTTGTAGAGACGAGGCCTTGCAATGTTGCCCAAACTGGTGTTGAACTCCTTGACTCAAGCAACCCTCCCACCTCAGCCTCCCAAAGTGCTGAGATTACAGGTATGAGCTACTGCATCCGGCCCCAGTGTGGTATTTAATGTTCACATGTGAAGATGCTCATGTGAAAATTACTCTTTCCTTCTTGTTAAACTGTGTAGTTTTCTGACAGGCTTCTGACTTTTCCATTTATGGAATACTGAAAAGCAATACAGCACATGCAGTTTTCATTTTTGAATTATCTTCCAGGAACCTGGAAGCTAAATTTAGTGTTCAGTTGCGATAATGATTTGCCTTTCAGGTACAATTAACTTCTTTCCTTTATTATTTGGTTCATATTCTTTGAATAGTGTGCTATTAATTACAGTTTCAAATTCTTTTTTTCAATTTATATTTGAGTTAAATTTAACATAAAGTGAAATTCACCTATTTTAAATATACAGTTTGATGAGTTATCAGAATTTTATATAGTCATGTAGCCATCGCCGCAATCAAGTCATAGAATATTTCCAACAACCTAAATAATTTCTACTTTCCTCCAACACCCAGCCTCAGGCAGCCACTGATCTACTTTCTGTCACTACAGTGTGATTTTTTCTAGAATTTTAATTTCTTTTTTTTTTTTTGAGTTGGAGTCTCACTCTGTTCCCCAGACTAGAGTGCAGTGGGGCCGCTCCCAGCCACCGCAGCCTCGACCTGCTGGCCTCCGGCGATCCTTCCTCCTCAGCCTTCCAAGTAGCTGGAACTACAGGCGCGCGCTACCACGCCTGGCTGATTTTTGATTTATTGTAGAGATGAGGTCTCGCCAAGTTGCCCAGGCAGGTCTCAAACCTGCGGTCTCAGGCAATCCACTCACCTCAGCCTCCCAAAGTGCGGAATTATAGGCTGAGTCACCGAGCCCGGCTTAATTTCTTTTTTTCATAAAATTTCATGGAACCTTACAGAATATAATATTGTAACTTCTTTCACTTAGCATAAAGATTCTGAAATCCATCCATGTTGTTATCAATGTTTTCTTTTTTTATTGCCAAATAGAATTCAATAGTATGATTATACCACAATTTGTTATTCATTACCCAGTTGATGGATAGTTGGATCGTTTCACTTGAGGCTATTATAATGTGATTATAAACATTCACATACAACTCTTTGTGGGTTGTTTGTTTTTGTTTGTTTGTTTCAAAGACCAGGTCACTGTTGACCAGGCCAGTCTTGAACTTCCAGTCTCAGGCAATCTTCCCACCTCAGCCTCCCAAGTAACTGAGATTATAGATGTGAGCCACCATGTCCAGACCACACTTCACTCTTTTTATGGACACAAATTTTCATTTTTCTTGGGCAATACCTACAAAGCAGGAATGCTGGGTCATGTGGTAAGTGTGTGCTTACCATATACGTTTTTTTCCAGAGTAGCTGAACCACTTTGCAGTCCCACCAGTGAAGTATGAGAGTTCCAGTTGCTCCACATCTTTGTCAACATTTGAAGTCACCAGGCTTTTAATGTTAGCCATTCCAGTGAGTGTGTGGTGGGATCTCACCATGGCGTTTGTTTTAGAATCAGGGTCTTGCTCTCTTACCCAGACAGGAGTGTAGTGGCACCATTGTAGCTCACTGAAGCATCACACTCCTGGCCTCAAGCCATCCTCCTATATCAGCCTCCTGAGTTGCTGGTATTATAGGTGTGAGCCATCATACCTGACTTTATTTTACATTTCCTTGATGACTAGTGATGTTGAGCACTTTGTATGTGCTTGCTGGTCATATTTATGTGTTCTTTTCTGTTCTATTCTATTCTATTCTATTCATTATTTGAATTGGGATCCAACACTCTGCTGCACCACAGCCTTGACCTCCTGGACTCAGGTAAGCCTGCCACCTCAGCCTCTTGTGTAGCATGCATGCCACCACACCTGGCTAATTTTTTTCTGTAGAGACAAAGTCTCACTGTGTTTCCTAGGCTGGTCTCCAACTCCTGTGCTCATGCAATCCTTCCACCTCAGTCTCCCAAAGTGCAGGCAATACAGGTGTGAGCCACCATGCCTGGCCTTTATGTGTGTGTGTTTTTGTTTTTGTCTTTGTTTTGAGTCAGAGTCTCACTCTGTTGCCCAGGCTAGAGAGCAGTGGCATGCTTACAGCCACTGCAGCCTGGACCTGCTGGGCTCAGGTGATTCTTCCACCTCAGTCTTCCAAGTAGCTGGAACTACAGGCATGCACTACCATACCTGGCTAATTTTTTGATTTATTGTAGAGACAAGGTCTCACCAAGTTGTCCAGGCTAGTCTTGAATTCCTGGACTCAGACAATCCTCTTGCCTTGGCCTCCCAAAGTGCTGGGATTACAGGCTTGAGCCACCATACCTGACTTGTTTTGGGTTTTTTTGAGTGTCTGTTCAAAGTCTTTGCCCAGCATTGCTTGTTTACTTATTATTGATTATAAGAGCCTTTATATACTCTGAATCCAAGTCTTTTGTCAGATATATTTTATAAATATTCTTTCCCCATCTGTGCCTTGTCTTTTCATTTTCTTAATGTTTCTTTCACTGAGCAAAAGTGTTCAATTTTGATGAAATTCATTGTTCATTGTTTTCTTGTAAGATTCATGATTTTTGTGGTTTATTTAAGAAATTCATACTTAACTTAGGCTTTCTGACACTCAGCACCACTTTCTCAAACTTGACACATACTGAACTTTGTCATGGGGGAGGTTTATCAGCATCTCTAGTCACTACTCATTTGAAAACAATTGCGCCCTTCATTCTCCAGTTGTGAGAACCAAAAATGTCTTCAGTCATTGCCCAAGCATCCCTTAGAGTACAAAACCATCTCTGGGTAAGACTCACTGGCCTAACTCAATGCCACAAATATTTTCTCCAACAATTTTTTTTTTCTAGAATCGCATCACTTTAATTCTTACACTTAGGTCTACAACTGGTGTTGAGTTAATTTCTATGAAAGGTATGAGGTAAGGATCAAAGTTTATTTTTTCCATATAGATAATCGGTTGTTCTGGTACCATTTGTTACAAACATGATCCCCCCCCCCACCTCTCCCATCCCTCCACTGAATCACCTTGGTAGTTTTGCTAAAAATCAGTTGGTCATATAAGTGGGGATCTATTTCAGAGCTCTCCATTGTGTTCCATTGCTTAATGCCTATCCTTATGTCTTGATTATTGTAGTTTTACAGTAAGTCATGAAATCAAGAAGTCTAAATATCTCATTCTTCTTCAGAATTGTTTTGACTTTTTCAGGTCCTTTGTCTTTTCTAGAAATTTTAGAACAAATCTGTCAATTTATTTTCCATAAAATTTTTATTTTGGAATAATTTTAGAATTGCAGAAAAGTTGCAAAGATAGTACAGTTCTTGTATTTCAGTTTCAGTTTTGCCAATGTTACTATCTTAGAACACTGTCGTACCTCTGTCAAAACTAGCAAACCAGTATTGGTATATTGCTATTAACTAAAGAATGTATTTGGATTCCACAAGTGTTTCCATTAACGTTCTCTTTTTGTTCCAAGATCTAATCTAGAATACTGCATTCCATTTAGTCATTCTCACTCCCCAGCCTCTTCTGGTCTTGGACAGTTCTCAGACTTTCTTTGTTTTTCATGCATGACCTTAACAATGTTGAAGAGTACTCGTCAGGTATTTTGGGAAATGTCGTACAATTTGGTTTATCTGATGTTTTTTTCAAGATTAGATTGGGCCCATGGATTTTCAGAAAGAATAGCACAGAGAAGTATATGTCAAAATAGCTAGAAGAGAGGACTTGAAATGACTTGAAATATTTTCAACTCATAGAAATGATAAACACACAAGGTGATGGATTTCCTAAATACCCTTACTTCATAATTACACATTCTATGCATGTAACAAAATGTCACATATACCCCATATATATGTACAAGTATTATGTATCAATTTTTTTAAGTATTTGAGTCAATGTTGGACTGTACTTCCAGTAATTATACCCCTGATATCCATATGGCATCACTGATAATGTTAACCTGAAATCTATTCCCCCTCCCTTTTTTTTAACCGAGTCCAGGAAGAGCTTGAGTTACTTCCTTTTTTAAATGCTTACTAGAATTTTAAAAAGGATTGAATTATAATGATTCTACAGATCAGTTAGGAGGACAATTGCCATCTTAATAGCATGAAGATTTCCAATACGTTTGCTCTTGTATTTAGGTCTTTTTAAATTTCCCTCATCTTCTCTAAGCATGGGTTTCTCATCAGGATCTGTAAGCTTCTGCTCACTCTCCTGTACCTTCAAGTAGCTGCTGCTTCTTATTATTACCATTTCCCAGAGTTTGTAATTATTATATTATCTGGTTCATTCAGTGAGATCTATGTGACTGAAAGTAGAACCCAACATTGCCTCACATGCTTAAAAAAAAATAAAATGATACATAGTATTTATACATATTTATGGGGTATGTGTGATATTTTGTTACATGCAAAGATTATATAATGATCAACTTAGGGTATTTGGGGTATCCATCACCTTGAGTATTTATTATTTCTATGTGTTGGGAACATTTCTAGTCCTGTCTTCTAGCTATTTTGAAATACATAATACATTGTTGTTAGGTATAGTCACCCTGCTCTGTTATTGAACATTAGAACTTATTCCCGCCGGGCTCGGTGGCTCAGCCTGTAATCCCACGCCTTTGGGAGGCTGAGGTGAGTGGATTGCCTGAGCCCGCGGGTTCGAGACCCACCTGGACAGGCAAGACCTCATCTCTACAATAAAATCAAAAAATTAGCCGGGTGAGGTAGCGTGCACCTGTAATTCTGGCTACTCGGAAGGCTGAGGCGGAAGGATCACCGGAGCCCAGCAGGTCGAGGCTGCGGTGGCCGGGAGTGGCCACTACACTCCAGTCTGGGCAACAGAGTGAGACTCAAACTCAAAAAAAAAAAAATAACTTATTCCCTCTATCTGTGTGTTTGCATCTACTAACTAACCTCTCCCCATTTCCCCTTCCCCCCGATAGGGAAAAATAAATGAACAAATATAGATTTTTATCCCTAAAATACCCTTAGAGGTTGG
Source organism: Cephalopachus bancanus (assembly GCA_027257055.1). Taxonomy (NCBI): domain Eukaryota; kingdom Metazoa; phylum Chordata; class Mammalia; order Primates; family Tarsiidae; genus Cephalopachus; species Cephalopachus bancanus. The sequence continues at coordinate 3,811,644 of JAPVLO010000024.1, read as the reverse complement.
TCGTAATCTGTGCTAAGCCAGTCTGCAATCTTAAAATTCACTACCGTTGGTAGACACAGAGTCTATAATCACAAAACAAAGCTTTTCGCTCTGTGAGATGAATTAACTATATGGAATCGATGGCTTCATGCTTAGTTAAAATTTTAAATCTTAAAAGACCAAACACAAGAGAATCATATGCCAGGGGGGCCCAAAAAGTCGTGGAATTTATTAATAAAAAATTGTGTATTTATTCTCACATGTTTAAACTTTAGTCACCTTCAAAGTTATCTCTATTTGATGATGCAATACATCTATCAAGATACTTTTTCCACTGCTTCAAACAGTTTTTGAGCGCATCAATTTTGATGCCTGTTAGTGCATCTGCTGTTTTTCGTTTTACCACTTCCTCATCAGCAAAATGTTTCCCTTTGAGGACTTTTTTCATCCAGAGAAACACAAAAAAGTCCCTGGGGTGAAATTGAGTAAATAGGAAGGGTAGGGCATGGGCGTCATGTGGTTTTTGGTCAAAAACTGCTGAACATTCAGCGTGGTGTGGGAAGGTGCATTGTAATGGTGAACCAGTCACCTGTTTGCCACAAAAAATTTCACTGAAGCAAAATGCAGCCTCTCACAACAATGCTAGCTGGTACACTGATGCCAATGGTTTCTTAGAACACTTAAGTAGCAGGGGAAGACTGTACTACAAGGGACCTGCCCTCTGAAAAGATAATTCTGGATTTTTGGGGGGCCTCCTCATATTTAAATCTTGATAAAATTATTCAATGTTGTCCATGTTGTGATAAAATGGCTATCTTTTCATTGAGTAATAAATGTTTGATGATAATAGTTTGGTTAAATTTTTTGGAAAGCAAGTGCACAAAGACCTTAAGATTATTCACATATTACCTAGTAACGAATAATAGATTACCTAGTAATTTACTTCTGAAAATTTATCCTATGGAAATAATGCCAAACGCTGTAGAGTTGAAGGGAAGAGTAACACTTAAGCTGAAGGGAAGAGTAACACTTAAGTATGAAGGAATATTCTCACTAAAGTATCATTTTTTAAAATGATACCAGCTGGGCTCGGTGGCTCAGCCAGTAATCCCGCACCTTGGGAGGCTGAGGCGAGTGAATTGCCTGAGCCCGCGGGTTTGAGACCTACCTGGGCAACTTGGCAAGACCTCATCTCTACAATAAATCAAAAAATTAGCCAGGGGTGGTAGCGCGTGCCTGTAGTTCCAGCTACTTGGAAGGCTGAGGCGAAAGGATCGCTGGAGCCCAGCAGGTTGAGGCTACTGTGGCCAGGAGCGGCCACTGCACTCCAGTCTGGGCGACAACTCAAAAAAAATGATACCATGTAAGCATCCAATAGGAAGATAAAAGCTTATTATATTCATACAATCATTTAAAAATGTTTATAAAGCCAGGCACAGTAGCTCACACCTGTAATCCCAGCATTTTGGGAGACCGACGCAGGAAGATTGCTTAAGGCCAGGAGTTTGAGACCTGCTTGGGTAACACATGGTGAGACCCTATTTCTACAAAAAGTGTTTTTAAAAAATTAGCTGGGCATGGTTGTGCATGCCTATAGTCCCAGCTACTGGGGATGCTGAGGTGGGAGGATTGCTTGAGCCTAGGAGTCCGAGGCTGCAGTGAGCTCTGATTACATTCCAGCCTAGGCAACAGAGCAAGACCCTGTCTCAAAATATAATTAATTAATTAATTTAAAAAATTTAAACTTGTCAACTTCTTGTACAAAAAAAGTTTATAAAAAGCTTTTAATGTTATGTTAAGCATATGCATATATGTGCGTGTATATATATATGTGTATATATATATATATATATATATATATATATATATATATAAATACACTGTATAAGTTCAACTTATTTATTTATTTATTTGAGAGGGAGTCTCACTCTGTCACCCAGGCTGGAGTGCAGTGGCATACTCTCAGCCACCACAGCCTTGACCTGCTGGGCTCAGGCGATCCTTCCACCTCAGTCTTCCAAGTAGCTGGAACCACAGGCGTACACCATCATGCCTGGTTAATTCTTTGGTTTATTGTAGAGATGAGGTCTTGCCAAGTTGCTCAGGCTGGTCTCGAACCCCTGGGCTCAGGCAATCCTCTCACCTCGGCCTCCCAAAGTGCTGGGATTATAGGCATGAGCCACCATGCCCAGCCAACTTATTTTTTTAAGTATAATACAAAAGTCTGGAAGATAATATACCATAATTTTAATGGTGACTGCTGGAAATGTAGTTTTTTTCCCTTCTTCTTCCTATTTGCTGTGTTGCAACAGTAAGTCAGGAAAACAATAATGTATTTTTAATCTTATAAAAGCTTACCTTATTATTGAGTTTTTGAGTCAGAAAATACTTCAGAAACTAGTTCACTGCTCTACTTTATTGAAATTTCCTTATCAATAGGAGACACAGAGAATTTAAACTATTTGTCTGAGCTCACAAACCAAGTGAGCAGTATTCTAAAACTAACTTTTCCTGATTGTGGACATGATACCATATTTTGGTCATTTTTGCTGTGTTCCAGCCTCCATTTCTAGGGACAACGGGGGAGGCAGGGTTCACATCAGCAATATTTAATTAAAATAATCTTTAAATTATTAAATAAAATATCTCAAACTTAATTTTACCATGAATATTCTAGAATTTGGGAAATGAAAGGAATCTTAGAATTGTGTTCCCAGTGAATATTTGAAAGGCTGAGTATAAGTGGAGCTTTATTCTAGAAAGCTTTCTAGTTTTGAGATTTAAGGGCCTAATACTTGTGATTTATTTAAAGCTCCTTGTTCCCTTGTTAGAATTATTACTGCTTGTTTGCAGTTGCCCATACAGAAATGACAGGGTACATCATGATCTCATAAATCAGGACTTTCTGTTATGAACGGGTCTATCTTTTCTGTTCACCTCTTCTGAGCTAATGGTATAGTACCAGCATTGTTGATAATTATCTACTACCTCATATATTTTGGATATAATGACCTTTAACTTAGTTTCAAATATCCCAATTTTTCCTAAAGTCTTACTAAATAGAAAAAAAAACTTTTTACTTTAACATTTCATACTCCTGGAAGGTAATCTAATGCGATTGCTAAAGGTTAGTAGAATGTTTATCTTATCAAAAGTGGTCTGGTCTGTTTGAATTACTGTTTGAATTCCAGCTAATCAGGCCTATTTACTAGTTTAAGAACGTTCAGCAATTAACAGTGTTCAAACAGAACCAATCTGCTATGTTATTTCAGCTGGGAAAGAAGCTATATGAACCAATACAACTTTCCTACTAAAAACAAATGATAGCACTTTCTACTCACTGGGGAGTTAGTTCTTTAGTCCTTTAAGTATGTCACACTCTCACACTGCATAACTAAACAAAAGAGTGTGAAACAGCTAAATAATTAAAAACCCAAACGATATGCAATGTTTTCAGATTTTAAAAAAATGATAAAGTAACATTGCCAACAGAAACATCACTGAGGGAAGACAAAACGAATATAAGTGAGTATAAGAGGTAGAGGTAGGCTGTGGTTTCTCTTCTGTCAAGACCTTCCTTGTTTTTAAGACTGTTTAGTTATATTAGCAATTTTTAACACTCGGTAGCTCAAATCAGCAATTCATTGCTCTTCAGACTTTGACACTTCCCCAGCTGCTAGGCCTGTGTTTAACTAAACAAGTACAGTAGCGCAAGTGGAACATTTATGTAACATAGGAGCTATAAATGTTCTTTGAGAAACAGGCCTACTCATTCCAAAAGATATGACAAAGAAATAAGAGCATTATATTTTTAAATAACTTTAAACCTCCTGTGAGGTTTAAGTGAGAATGTGCACACACACACACACACACACACACACACACACACACACACACACACATTTTATTTATATATTTTTATATATAATATTATTGTGAGAGGCTGCATTTGGCTTCGGTGAATATTTTTTTTTTTTAGATCTTCAACGTATTTACCCATTTCATGATGGGTGATTTATGAGAGCACCTGCCCACACTGTGCTGAGTGTTCAGCAGTTTTTGACCAAAACTATGACCCCCATGTCTTACTCTCCCTAGTCACCCAATCTCAATCCAAGTGACTTTTTACTGAAAGGTAAATGTTTTGTTCATGTGGAAGAGGTGAAACAAAAAACAGCAGAAATACTAAAAGGCATCAAAATTGATGAGTTCAAAAACTGTTCTGAGCAGTGGAAAAAGCGTCTCTATAGGTGTCTTGCATCAAACAGAGAGTACTTTGAAGGTGACTGAAGTTTAAACGTGAGAAAAAATACACAATTTTTTAATAAATAAATTCTGGACTTTTGGTCATATATTTTTAAAATGTCTTATATTTGTTGAAGTTAAAAGTATCACATCATTTGTTTACTGAAAATAAAATAACCTTTCTAAATAACTTTTTTTTTTTTTTTTTGAGTCGGAGTCTCACTCCGTCACCCAGGCTGGAATGCAGTGGCACACTCATGGCCTGACCTGCTGGGCTCCAATGATCCTTCTGCTTCTGCCTTCCAAGTAGCCAGAACTACAGGCATGCGCTACCACACCCAACTAATTTTTTATTTATTGTAGAGACAAGGTCTCGCCAAGTTGCCCAGGCTGGTCTCAAACCCACAGACTCAGGCAATCCACTTACCTCAGCCTCCCAAAGCGCTGGGATTACAAGCTGAGTCACCGAGCCCAGCCTAAGTAAGTCTTTAAATTGATTAAGCATTTATCCAGTGAGAGATTGAGTCTTTACACATATCCTGTCATTTAATCCTTGCAATAATCTTATTAGGTGTAGAAACCAACATTTATCCCCATTTTGCAGATAGACTGAGACTTAGAAAGGCTAAGTAACCTGCCCAAGGTCAGTAAATACTGGAGCGTGGTTTGAACTCAGCCCAGCTGACTTCAGAGCCTGTGTTCTTACTCTCCATGGACAAATAATATTAAAGAATTTTTAGAATAGAGGAGCTATTAAAAAAAACTGAAATAAACATTACAGAAAATAAAATCATAAAACACATCCTATGGATGACTTTCCTTTTCTCACCAATAGACACTTATTTAGTGACTTCCCTTACCAATGCCAGCTCCTTCTTTCACCTTCTGCCCCTTTCTCTTCTAACACACACACATACACACACACACACACACACACACACACACACACACACACACACACACACACAGGCAGCATTACTATATAGTGCTTGTGGTAGTAACAAATAGGGCAGAAGGAAGTTAATGTTCTACTTTGGCAAATGTACTAAATGGTAAGAACTTGTGGGGTGAGGAGGGGAGGAGAGATCACTGTTTGTACAATTGATTAGATGTTCCCACTTGCTTGTTTACTTCTGGGTAAATTCATTTACAAATATATAGGTACAAGGAGAAACATCACCATACAAGGGATAACTCCTGGATATCCTTCACCTCTCTGCCCATGCCAAAAATTCCTGCTATTTACCTGATAGAGGCAAATGTAATAGATTTTCCAGAACAGAGTTTAAAATGGACATTGTCTGAATAAACCTGAATCTCCATGAAGTAGATCCTATAGACTAATACTTTCCAGTCTGTAGAACGTTCTGCAGTGAAGGAAACATTTGACATCTCTGCTGTCCAATATGGTAGCCACTAGCCACACATGGCTACTGAGCACTTGATATATGACTGGTGAAACTGGGGAGCCAAAAACTTTCTTCTTACTCTTTTTATTATGTTTTGTTTGCTTTTCTACTTTTCTTCCTTGAGGGAACCACATTTTTAACTTTATCTAAATGTTGTGGGGTTTTTTAGTTGGAGTCTCATTCCATCACCCAGGCTGGAGTGCAGTGGCACACTCATGGCCACCCCAGTGTAGACCTGCTGGACTCCAATGATCCTTCCGCCTCAGCCTTCCAAGTAGCCGGAACTATAGGTGCGTGCTACCACGCCAGCTAATTTTTGATTTATTGTAGAGATGAGGTCTCGCCAAGTTGTCCAGGCTGGTCTTGAACCCACGGGCTCAGGAAATCCACTTGTCTAGGCCTCCCAAAGTGCTGGGATTACAGGCTGAGCCACTGAACCCAGCCTATCTAATTTTAATTTAAATAGTCACATGTGGCAGTGGCTAACATATTGGACAGAATAGCAATACACTCATCTCAACTACTGTTATTCATTGAGTATCTACTAAGTGCTGCCTAGTCACCTTTGAGAAAGGTACAATTTTTTCTCCATTTTACAGATAAGAAAACCAAGGCTCCGAGCGATTAGGTGATTTGTCCATGGATTTACAACTAGGAAGTGGTAAATTCTAAGTTTTACATCTACATCTGCTCTCTCAAGACCTGATATTTTACTACCAGTGTTTTTCAACACTGGCTGCATATCAGCTGGTGTGCTTTCCAAAAATACTCATCCCCAGGTCCCATGCCCCAGAAATTTTTGTTTCATCAGTTTGGGACAGGGTTCAGGCATGTGCACATCTCCAAAACCCCTACTAAGCAACACCACTAATGTAACTGAGGTTCCCTACTCTAGTAGTGGAAAACCATTTCCAAAAGGAAACCATAGGGAGGTTCGACCTCTTCTTCTTCTCTTAAGCGCACCTAACAGTTTAGTGCTAAAATATAAAAATCCAAAAAGAGTCCCACTTCTTAGTTTTGCAGATCAGAGTATGAAACCAAGAGATGTTGTCTGTGACAGAGCTGACACCAGGCCCCAGGTACTGGATAGATAAACACTCCATCTTCGGGAGCTGTGGGGGCAGCAAGGGACCAAAGGTCAGAAAAGATCAGCTCAGAGATAGCAATCTGAATCCCAAGGGCAGACACAGGCTGTGACTACGGAGCACTTCACTGTTTCAGAGGTATGAATGCTCAGCTGTCCCAGGCCTGTTTGCTTCCTCCTCTCTATCCCCTCTCTCTGCCACTCCAAGCGTCCTCAGGAGAGCTCCATGGGCATGCTTCATGGGTGTAGCATTTTTCACTCAGTCAAGGTTACTTTCAACAGATGTAATCCTACCCTGGCACATAGTAGGTGCTTACCATTGGTAGGTGGGGTTTTTTTGTTTGTTTTTGGTTTTGTTTTTTTAACAGAGTCTGCTCTGTTGCACAGACCGGAGTCCAGTGGCATGATCATGGCTCACTGCAGCAGCCTCAACCTCCTGGGCTCAGGCAATCCTTCCACCTCAGCCTCCAGAGTCGCTAGGACTACAGACGCACATCTCCATGCCAGGTTACCTTTTTAAAAGTTATTTTTGTAGAAGCAAGTTCTTACTATGTTGTCTAGGCTGGTCTCGAACTCCTGGGCTCAAACAATCTCCTGCCTCAGGCTCCTAGAGTGTTGGAATGACAGGCATGATTCACCATGCCCAAGGTGTTTAAAATTATGACTGTGAAATGAATGAAAGCAGATTTTGGAATTCAAGGTCTGGGATTACTCTCAGCTTCTAGATGGGTTCTGATATCTAATGTTTTTTTAAAATATCTCTTTAAGAAATCAAATAGGCCAGGTGAGGTGTCTCAAGCCTATAATCCCAGCACTTCGGGAGGCTGAGGGCAAGAAGATTGCCTGAGTCCAGGGGTTTGAGACCAGCCTGGGCAACTTGGTGAGACCTCGTCTCTACAATAAATCAAAAATTAGCCAGGTATGGTGGTGTGCACCTGTAGTTCCAACTACTTGGAAGGCTGAGGCGGAAGGATTGCCTGAGCTCAGCAGGTCGAGGCTGTGGTGGCCGTGAGCATGCCACTGTACTCCAGCCTGGGTGACAAAGTGAGACTCCAACTCAAAAAAAAGAAAAAAGAAAGGAATCAAATTAGTCCCTTCAAAGTCTTTGCAACTTGTCTCTCAAAAGTAGTTCGAGAAGATGACATCGGTCTATGAGACAGGTTTAAAGTAGTTGAAAAGGTGTACAGTGGTGAAGTAAGAAGAGAAAGTACTAACAAAAAGTTCAACAGAGGACTTTATCTGCTCCAAGAGTCCTGTTAAGTACCAGTAATCTGCATTTGTCCCTGTCTTGGGTTAGGAGACAGGGTCTGGGGGTTGAGAGAGTCAGTGCATGTGCTTGACAAAAATAGAAAATGCTGCTGTAAACATTACCCCTCCCCTGACCAGCTAAGTATTTCTTCCTCTTGTACAATAAAGGAGTAAAAATAAAAATGATTTGTGTTTTAGATTATACTCAGGATTGGCACTGTAGAAATCATCTCTCCATTCAGGAACTCGGCACAGCTGTCAGCTAATGAACCTGTGTTCTAAGAATTCGCCTCTAGAAGGAACAGCTCTGAAAGCCACCACCACGAAACTTGCAAGGATGATTGTAGCAAATAGCTTCAGATAAAAACATCCACTCTGTTGGCAAGTGCTCTTTAGGAGGCAGGACTTGAATTCTCTTAAAACAAAATCACCCATCAGCCTTACAGGCCTGCTGCTCACAAAAGGAGGGAAAACACAGGTTTTTCAAGCTACAGCTGCAGATTCAAAAATTAGTTGGTACCAGTTGATTTTGCTTTAGTAATGTCAAAAGTAAAAAACTCATAGAGAGCAGAGCAGGAAAGATTAGCCAAGGGAGTTTAGAGATGTCAAGGAAGATAATGGTAGGAAAAAACTCACTTCAAATATCTCCAGACTTGAATTTCAAGCCCTGGTTTCTTTTGAATCTTCTTCTGCTTCCTCCATCCCCCAGACCTCTTTTTTCTTTAATAGTAATCCATGACCAAGATTTAAAAATAACACAGATTGCAGAGAACATTTACCTTCTTAAGAAACACAAACACACACACACACACACACACACACGTGTGTAAAATAGAACGAAGTCCTCTAAACCCTATATACTCTCAATCTTATTCCAAATCCCTAGAATTTTCTTTAAAAAAATCATTGCCTATATTGTAAAAGGTTAACGAAACACAGTGTCCAATGTGTAAATGTCCTAAGGTGGTCTGTTTCTCTGGCCTGGAATTGTCCATGAAGGGTCAACTAAGCTAGAGGTATAAGCTAGAGGTGTAAGCTAGCAAACATAAGACAGAGAATCAGGAGGGAACCTCTACTCCTCACTTCTTCCCAGCCAGGATTGTGCCTTTGGGCAGAGCATTTCCCCTCTTCTGAAAAGTAAAGGAGGTGAAAATGCTGATTTTCTGCTTTTAATTCAATCCTTCTTTACTAGCGCTAACAGAAACATAAATGCACCACAAATGTAAGCCACATAAGTAATTTTAAATTTGTTAGTAACGACTTATAAAAAACAAAAAGCGGCCCAGTGTGACAGCTCACACTTGTAATCCCAGTGCATTGTAAGGCCGTGGCAAAAGTTGCTTGAGGCCAGGAGTTTGAAACCAGCCTGGGCAACATAGAGAAACCCTACTAATTTTTTTTTTAATTCGCCAGCCATGGTGGTAGGCTCCTGTAGTCCTAGCTACTGAGGAGGCTGAGGTGGGAGGATCACTTGAGCCCAAGAGTTTGACATTACAGTGAACTATGATCATGTCACCAGCCTTGGTGACAAAAAAGTAAATAAAAATAAAATAACAAGCAAAATTAATTTTAGTAATGCTTTCTATTTATTCCAGTATGTTCAAAATATCATTTCAACATGTAATCAAATAAAAAGCATTATTAACATTTTGATAATATTAACAGTTTACAATCTATTTTCCAAACTAGATCTTCAAAATCTGGTGTGTATTTGACACAAGACATTTCAGTTCAGAGTAGCCACATTTCAAGTGCTCAGTGGCTGCACATGGCTAGTTGCTACTGCTTTGGGCAGTGGAGTTTTATACCAGTGCTGAACATTGTTCCAAAGAAGCTCTATTTTAGTGAGAAGTTCACTTCTGTCTCTCTATAGTTAATGCTTCTGTTGCCCAAAAAACTCCCCTGTTTTTGGGCAATTATCTGTTGGGAATGTCTAATTATTATCACTGAAGTGTAGAATTTGCTTAGATTTCTCAGAGAGCTTCAGTATCAGACCTTTGATTAATACTAGTGCTGTTTCCCTATAAATTTGGTCTTCAAGTGAATTTTTCTTGTCTGGACAAGTCATTCCCATTGAATTTTAGGTTTTCTATGCTGAGCTGCACAGAACAATTAGAATATAATATCATTGTTAATTAACAATTTGAAAGGTATTCTCTGGTTCTAAAAAGCAGATAAAAATGCTAGCTAACCTAAAAGCTAACATTTTACTTAATATTTTTCAGAAATCACCCACTTTCATTCTATCAATCATTTTCTGTGCCTCTCAGTTCTCTCACTTAAAAAAACACCTGAAGCATCAACAAGCAGGAAAAGCTAAGTAGGTCAAATATCACTTAAACACTACTCTGCTTTCCAATACATTCAACAAAAAAACCTCCTGAATACATAGGCCAGAGGGCTGTACTTGATGCTGAGGATGCCAGTCTTGATGGTTTAGTTTCAAAGATTTCATCAGGTTAGCCTACTATCAGAGGCTCTGGCAGGTGTGTGTTGGGGAAGGATGTTCGTTTATATTCTGAGGTATCTTTTCCTTATAAAGCTTTCCTCCAAAATCTGACATATCTTTATTTAATTTAATTTATTATTATTATTTTTGTTGAATCAGAGTCTCACTCTGTCGCCCAGGCTGGAGTGCAGTGGCACAATCACATCTCACCGCGGCCTCCATCTCCTGGGTTCAGGTGATTCTTCTGTCTCTTCTTCTTGAGTCGCTGGGACTATAGGCACATATCACCACACCAGGCTAATTTTTGGGTTTATTTGTAGAGATGAGGTCCCCCTTTGTTGCCTAACCTGGTCTCAAACTCCTGGGTTCAAGTAATCCTCCTTCCTTGGCCTTGGAAAGTGCTGGAATTACAGGCATGAGCCACCGTGCCAGCCCCAACATGTTCTTAAATGAGTCCCTTTCTACCCCTCCAGATGTACTATGCCTATAAGACAAAATATGATGAAATATGTCATGTACCACTTTTAGTGTATACTATAAATACAAAAGTAGCACATATTCATTGTAAAGGAAAATATTCAAGAAAATCAAAAGTTTATAAAATAAAAAGTTCTTCCCTCTCCTAATGTACTATTCCCCAGGTATAATGCAGGTCACCCCTTAGAGGTGACCATCACTGAGGTATTATTCCAGAATTCTCCAAGTATGCATAAATATGTACACCCATATGAATAGATATGCAAATTTTGAGTGAATATTTTTAAAATAACGTGATTGTGAAGCAAATTTAAATAGTACAGAAGCACATGGAGAAATCTATATTCACAAAAAATATTTCATGGGCATTTTAAAATAAAGTAACACATGATGTGAGAGAAAATGCAAAATGTAAAATGCAAAGTGAAATTTTTCCTACCCCACATTCTCATAACCCAAAAGTAATAACAAATGCCCAGAGTTCTTTCTTTGTGTATGTGTGGATCTTTTGTAAAATCTTCTGTGAATATAGGTATATAGAATATACTTAATGCAGTTATGAAATATCCTTTTGAAGAGTTTTTTCCTGTAAAATCTAACATACACATATGTGAACAAAACAGCAAAGTGAATCCTCTTGCAATCACCACTCAGATTAAAAAGTAAAGCACTCCCAGCCCTCTGGAAGTCCTCCTTCTAGACTCCTCCTGACACTATCAATACACATTCTCTCTCAAAGGTTTCTACTACCCTTACTTTTAGTTATCAACTCCTTGTTTTTCTTTTTAATTTTATTGGCTAAGCACATATCAGTAAGCACTACAACTTTCCTTGTTTCTAGAGTTTACATAAATAGGATCATGCCATATATTTTTTCTTGGGTCTGGCTTCTTTTATTTGTACTATTTGTTTATTTTAAACTTAATATATCTTGGGCATCTTAGCCAACAGATACAGAATTGCCTCATTCTTTTATGTTCATGATAGAACACTGAACCAGTTTTCAAATAAATAAGCAAATCATGTTCACTCTTTTTGGTCATTATAAACAATGTTGAAAAGAATATCTTGCCATCCATCTTTATATTTAAAAATTTTCAGGCCAAGTGTGATGGCTTATACCTGTAATCCCAGCACTTTGGGAGGCTGAGGTGGGAGGACTGGTTGAACCCAGTTCAACTGGTTCAAGACCAGCCCTGGTAACATAGCAAGACCTTGTCTCTACAAAAAAAAAATTTTTAAGTTAGCTGAGTGTGGTGGTATGCACCTGTAGTCCCAGCTACTAGGGAGACTGAGATGGAAGGATTGCCTGAACCCAGGAGGTCAAGGGTACAGTAAGCTGCAATTGTGCCACTGTACTCCAGTCTAGGTGACAGGGTGAGACCCCCCACCTCAAAAAATTTAATTTTTTTAACTTAAAAAGTAATTGTACTACTCATGTAAAATGAAGTGCCATATCAGCTTTTTCAGAATTTTTGAATGAAAATACCTCTATCTTTAAAAATCTATAAACGTTCAATGTAGAATTTGCTGAGATCAATAGTTTGGATATAAAGAAGCAGAATTTGGCACAATTGTTAGTAGAAGGCATCCAAGGCCAGGCAAGTCCTAATGTTAATGATACTACTCATTGCCAGTGAGCACTTACACTCTCCAAAGCACTGTTCTATACACTGTACCTGCAAAAAAAAAAACCAAAAAACCGATGAGTTAGGCCCTATAGTCATCTCCAATTTACAGATAAGAAAAGAGACACAGAAATGTTAAGTCACTTAGTCAAGGTCATGCAGCTGATAAGAATAATATGCGTAAGCCTTAGGCTTGTACACATCCTCGGGGGCCATGAAAAGAGACAGCACAAGGGAGCTGCTCTGTGGTGATACAACAGTTCTGTATCTTGATTGTGTTGCCATTTACACAAATCTATACATGGGTTAAAACTGCATATAACTGCCAGTCATGGTGGCTCATGTCTATAATCCCAACACTTTGGGAGGCTGAGATGAGAGGATTCCCTGAGCCCATGGGTTCGAGACCAGCCCGGGCAAATTGGTGAGACTTCATCTCTACAATAAATCAAAAAATTAGTCAGGCACGGTAACACGTGCTTGTAGTTCCAGCTACTTGGAAGGCTAAGGTGGAAGGTTTACCTGAACCCAGCAGGTCAAGGCAGCGGTGGCCATGAGCGTGCCACTACACTCCAGGCTGGGTGACAAAGTGACACTCCAATTAAAAAAAAAACCCAGAAACTGCATATAACCACACACACACACACACACACACACACACACACACACACACATACACACACACACACACATACACACATACACACACACACACACACACACACACACACACATACACACACACACACATAAATGGAAGTAATATGGTAAAAAAGGAGTTACGGGTATGGTGGCTTATGCCTGTAATCCCAGTGCTTTGGGAGGCGGAGGTGGGAGGATCACTTGAGGCCAGGGGTTCAAGACCAGCCTGGGAAACATGGTGAGACTCCTGTCTTTACAAAAAATAAAAAAGTAGGTGTGGCAGTATATACTGGGGAGTATATACCAGCTACTGGGCAGGCTAAAGTGGGAGGATCACTTGAGCCCAGCAGGTCCAGGCTGCAGCAAGTCATGATCGCACCATTGCTCTCCAGCCTGGGTGACAATCAAAACCCTTCTCAAAAAAGAAAGAAGAAAGAGAAAAAGGTGAAAAATGATATCAGGTCTGTAGTCTAGTTAACAGTATTGGAGCCATGTCAGTTTCTTGGTTTTGAAATGGCATTACAGTTATATTGCATATTATATTGTATTCCATTTAAGATGTCACCATTGGGAGTTGGGTAAAGGGTATGTGGGAATCTGTATACTATTTTTGCAACTTCTTGTGAGTCTATGATTATTTCCAAAAATAATATTTTTAAAGGGGTAGGGACCAGCATTGGCATCAGCTGGGAACTTGGAAACGCAACACTTCGGGTCCCACCTTAGACCTACTAAATTAGAATCTGCGTTTTCACAAGAATCCCAGATGATTCATATGCACATTAAAGTTTAGAGGCACTGCTATATAAGAAATAATGTCTTCATATCAGTGGCAAAAGGATTAGTCCAGAGGCCCAGGGCCTGCTCATTGGTGGACAACCAGTTCAGTCCCACAGGGCATTGTGCTCAGAAGATTTCCTGCCCCCATAAGGCTTAATACTGTCTTGAAATTCCATAAAAATAATTTCACTTTTGAGTTTGTGTAAGTGAAATCCAAGGAGGCCACAGAGTGTACACAGGAAGCTTGGAGCCTGGGCTCGCCCTCCAGTCCACTTCCTGGCACTGCTGGGATGGCTTCTCAGCTGCCCGTCTTCCGGCATCCTTGCACTTTGGGGGTCACCTAGGCCTCTCCCTCCCTATCCTTACCCAGTAAAGTTAGCTGACCTCCAGCCCTGGTAGGAGGTAGTGTTGCTCCCTGTGACATCTCTGGGTGAGGTAGGGTGGCAGCCATTGCTGTCCCAGACTGGCAGCTCCATGGCATGTTCACGACTATGGGTGGGTGGGAGTCTCTCGCTCACCTCTGATCCGAGTACCTAGCATATTTGGCATGGAAGATGCACTCCACTTGGGGGTCCCCCGTCACAAAGGGTTTCCACGAGGAGTGGGCACAGGGAAAGGGTGATGCCTGACATGCCTTCTGTGTCACCTGCCAGAGCATGGATTGGTCCAGGGCATGGCAGGAGGGGAACCCAACAGCCAAGCCAGTGGGTGATATGAGTGCTCAGTCACAGGAAGAGGCATTATGTGAGTCTGCATTTGTCTTACAAGTATCCCCATGCCCAAGCATGCACAACACTAAATAGCAAATAAAACACTATCAGCTGGGAACAGTGGCTCACGCCTGAAATCTCAACACTTTAGGAGGCAAAGGTGGGAGGACTGATTGAGTCCAAGAATTTGAGACCAGCCTGGGCAACACAGTGAGATCCCATCTCTACAAAAAATAAAAGTAAAAACTTAGGCCTGGTGGTATGCACCTACAGTCCCAGCTACTCCAGAGGCTGAGGCAGGAGAATCACCTGAGTCCAGAGGTTTGAGGATCCAGTGAGCCATAACACCCCACCATACACCAACCTGGGCAACAGAGTGAGTTCCTGTCTCTAAAACAATCACAATAAAATAAAATAAAACACTATGAGAGGTTGAGAAAAAGACTGTGGGAGAATGAGAAAAGCTTTATATTTCAATTTTCCTGATTTTAAACAAGGGGTCTCCCAATTTCGTTTTGCACTGGACCCCACAATTTATGTAGCTAGTGTTGCAGAGGCCTTTGGGAATCAAAAGATGAACTTCCAGCATGTAGCCAGAGGTACACCGGCCAGAGGTATACTCGAAAGTGTACCCAGAGCAGCATTCATTACAAGATGGCTCCAGGAATCCTTCAGCAACATGAGGCTTGTGTGTCCCACTCTTTAAAGGAGACATTGAACTATGGAAGTACAAGACTACACCAAGAACTGTAAGTACAGAGCTTCCAATTCTTTATGTTTATATCTGCTAGTACCCAAAGACATTTTCATATTTTCTACATGTCTCTAAAGAAGTAATCAGCAGTAATTTTTTCTACTTTTGAAAGTTAAAATTCCAGCCAGGCACGGTGGCTCACACCTATAATTCCAGCACTTTGGGAGGCGGAGGCAAGAGGATTGTCTGAGCCTAGGGGTTTGAGACCAGCCTGGGCAACTTGGCCAGACCTCGTCTCTACAATAAATCAAAAAATTAGCTGGGCAGAGTGGTACATGTCTATGGTTCCAGCTACTTGAAAGGCTAAGGTGGAAGGATCACCTGAGCAGCAGGTAGAGGCTGCAATGACCATGAGCATGGATGGCAGAGTGAAATTGCTACTCAAAAAAAAAAAAAAAAATTAAAATCCCTGACTGAGTATGGTGGCTCACACCTATAATCCCAGCACTTTGAGAGGCCAAGGTGGGAGTATTGCTTGAGCCCAAGAGTTGGAGACCAGTTTGGGCACCATAGTGAGACCTCATCTCCCCCAAAAATAAAAAATTAGCAAGGTGTGCACATTAGGTAGCATGCACCTATAGCCTCAGCTACTCAAAAGGTTGAGGCAGGAGGATTGCCTGAACCCAGGAGGCAAAGATTGCAGTGAGTCATGACCGTGCCACTACACTCCAGCTTAGGCGACAGTGAGACCCTGACCACAAAATTTTTAAAAATTAAAAAAAAAATTAAAATTCATATGCAGCAGAAAATATAGAAAAAAGTGGGACTTTGTAGTAATCTTGAATGAGAGATTAAAAAAAGAATTTCAGGTTATAAGGACTATGATAATATCCTTACATGTTTAGATCTTCTTAAACCCATTCATAAAACAGTGCTCATTGAGTTACTGTCAAAAAACTCTCTAGTGAACTTAAATTATCTGAAGAATTTTTGAGATCATGTAATTTTTCCAAAATTAATTTAAAATTTTGTCTTTTTCTACTTTTCCCCATAATTTATTGATGACTAAAACAATGATATTCAGAAATAACACACCTTATTTATTCTCCATAGTGTTGTTTCTCTACCTTATGCAGTGTCAATCTTCCTTTTACTCATATCCTTTATCTCGAACTGATAATTATTATTCAGCATAGGTCACATGTAACTGAAGAGAAGGCAATGCTTAAAAAGTCATTTTGTCTTGCAAGGAGCTCTCAGTGAGTTGTTTAATACGATATATGCAAATCATTATCTGTAATATGATCCAATTTCAGTTTTCTCTCTTCTATTTTTCTATATCTTCCCAGTTTGTCCACAGTGAATATTATAGGGAACATTAGCAACATTTCATGATAGGGCCCTAACGCCTCTGATACCCATTATTCTTTAACAGGAACCATTTGTATTTTTTTCAGAAGTGTACTTAGCCCTTTGGGATGCTATCACCAGTTCACTGACAGGGAGTGATGAAGCTGAGTGTGAACTTCTCACATTTAAGGAGTGTTAATTCATTCACTAGCAGAATTAAGGCCACCTGATAACTCAATTTATTTCAACTCACCAGACTCCAAATACCCAATTAATTTACTCTTCTGTCTACATGAGCATATGCATCTTGACTTTGTTAACTGAATCATGAAGTTTTTTTTAACATGTTATGTTATAGAACAGTGATTGCCACATAATGTAAGACAGTGAGTCAAAATAGTCTAAAAACTCCTTGTTATATTTTCTATTGAAAAATGTCTTATCTTGGCCAGGCATGTTGGATTATGCCTATAATCCCAGCACTCTGAGAGGCCGAGGCAGGAAAATTGCTTAAGCCCATGAATTAGAGACCAGCCTAGGCAACATAGTGAGACCTCATCTCCACAAAAAATGAAAAAATTAGCTGGGCTTGGTGGTGTGTACTTGTAGTCCCAGCTACCCAGCAAGAGCCTGAAATGAAAGTGTGCCTCCACAGTGAGCCATGAGTGTGCCGCTGCACTCCAGCTTGGGCAAGAGTGAAAACCCAACTCAAAAAGAAAAAAGAAAAAGAAAAATTACTTATGTTAGAATCATGGAGAAATCTACCTTTAATAAAGTGTATCCAGTGTGTACTTACTAAATAATTTTAACTGTTGTTACTAAATTATTTTAACTGTCTTGTTTTCAACAGCTTTCAAATAACTTCTGCTTTCCCACAGTATTTTCTAGACTGAATGTAGACTATAAAATGAAAAGGCAGGAAATATAAGCCTGCAAGACTGTATCAATATTAATTAGCCTAGACTTTGAGAATCACTTAGTCCAGTGACTCTCAATACTAGCTGCACTCTAAAGTCACCTGTAGACCGGGCCCAGTGGCTTACATCTATAACTTCAGTACTTTGGGAGGCCAAGGTGGGAGGATTACATGAGCCTAGGAGTTAGAGACCAGCCTGGGCAACATAGCAAGACCTTGTCTCTACCAAAAAAATCAAAAAAATTAAGTGGGCAAGGTAATGTGTGCCCATAGTCCCAGCTAGTTGGGAGGCTGAGGTGGAAGGATTGCCTGAGTCCAAAAGGTTGAGGCTGCAGTGAGCCATGATCGTACTACTGCACTCCAGTGTGGGTGACAGAGTGAGACTCCCAACTCAAAAAAAAAAAGCAAAAATAAAAAATCAAGTTATTGAAATAAAGAAAAATAAAAGAGATACTGAATCCTAAATAATTATAGTCACCTGCAGATGACTTTAAATATACCGATGTCTGAGCCCTGTCCCTGATCAATCTGATTAGAAACTCCTAGATGGAGCTTGAGTATGGTATCTGTTTTTTGTTTTGTTTTGTTTTGTTTTGTTTTGTTTTGTTTTGAGTTGGAGTCTCACTCTGTCACCCCTGCTGGAGTGCAGTGGCATGCTCCCAGCCACCGCAGCCTCGACCTGCTGGGCTCAGGCAATCCTTCCGCCTCAGCTTTCCAAGTAGCTGGAACTACAGGCACATGTCACCATGCCTGGTTAATCTTTTGATTTATTGTAGAGATGCCCAGTCTGGTCTCGAACCCGTGGGCTCAAGCCGTCCTCTTACCTCAGCCTCCCAAAGTGCTGGGGTTACAGGCTTGAGCCACCTCGCCTGGCTGGTATCTATCTTATGTGCTGGTCACCATTCTGGGTGCTTTTACATATATATTCAGTCATGTCATGCTTTACTCCATGTAATAAGCACTATTATCATCTCCCTTTTACTTGTGACAAATTGAGACCAATTGGGGCCAAAAAAATTTTTTTTAAGTTGAAGTCTCACTTTGTAACCCAGGCTGGAGTGCAGTGGCATGATCAAGCTCACTGCATGATCAAGCCTCAACCTACTGGGCTCAGACAATCCTCCTGCCTCAGTTTCCAAAGTAGCTGGGTCTACAGGTGCAT
Source organism: Cephalopachus bancanus (assembly GCA_027257055.1). NCBI lineage: Eukaryota > Metazoa > Chordata > Mammalia > Primates > Tarsiidae > Cephalopachus > Cephalopachus bancanus. The sequence continues at coordinate 3,792,871 of JAPVLO010000024.1, read as the reverse complement.
GCCACCATGCCTAGCTTATTTTTCTATTTTTCTATAGAGACAGGGTCTAACTATGTTGGTCTTGAACTCCTAGGCTGATCTTGAACTCCTGGGTTCAAGCAATCCTCCCACCTCGGCCTTCCAAAGTGCTAGATTACAGGTGTGAGCCATCACGCCCAGCCCAGAAACAAGATAAGATTCTAAAATTGGGTAATCCAGTGTATATCCCAGATGGCATAAGTAAATAAATAAAAATTAGGTAAGTGACGGGATTGGATGTACTTTAAAGTACTTTCCATATCTGGAAGACTCTATGAATCGCTTTGCTTTGTTAAAGTTTTGTCATGAAAGGTTAGAAAAGTTTCAAAAGTCAACTACATACGTGAATAAGGCACAGGGATTCATTCCAACGAGGAAGGAATTATCTCTAGCTTAGGATTCTAGTTCTGCAAACGGCAGTACTTTGTAATGTGTACACACTGGTCAGCAAATCTGCTTCCCTTTGCTACCTACAGAAAGAACCAATTTATATTGTATGTATTTGTGTAGTTGCTCTGAGTGCAGTCAGTAGGAATGTTCCATCAGTGTTCCATCTCACTTAAGTATCAATAAAGGTAAGGGAAAACCTTGCCCAAAATATATTTAAGCTGTTGATGCGGCTGGACGGAAACAATGCAGTGTTAGGTCTGCAGAACAGCTGGTGGAGAATTTGAATTTGATTGCTTGTGTTTGATGAGATTTTCAAATTACTTTTAAAAGTAGGTCATAAGTGCCAGCCTGAATTAAAGGAAGAGGACTCTCTAGGGACTACTGCTGTGTTTTGAGAAATGTCCTTTGGAGTACAGTATGCCTTATTTCCAGAAAGGAAAGTGTCCTTGAAGGTTACAAGCAACAATTTCTGTCTTGTCTCCACCATGACCAGAATGGGGTGGAGCCACAGGATTTGACTCCCCTTGGCTATTGTCAAGGGACCAATTACTACCTTCACAGCTAACTTAATGGGATTCTGAGTAACACCATTAAGGGCACAGTAAGCAATAAATGATTATTAAAAAAACCTTGTGAAATTCCCTAGGTATCTATGCCTGGTCTACCTCCCTTATCTAATACAATCTGTGGATGCACAGATGACCTGAAAATGGAAACTGTGTAACTAATAACTTCTAATTGAAAGAAATTTAACTTAAGTCTGTGTATACTGCTCATTGCATGTTACATCTTAGTTCACACCTAGGGATTCTAAAGTAATTATTTCTAACCTCTTTGGAACTCTGAACTCAATAATCATTAAGTTTCCTAACACTTAACTTGTGCTAAGTGAAAGAGTATTTTAAAAATCAGTTGAAGGGCAATATTTTTTGTTAGCAGAATTTTGCAGCCTTTTGAGAAATGACTTGGGGTGCCAAACACTGTGAGTTTGTTGATAAAATGCAGATTCTTGGCCACTTCCCAGACCTACTAAATCCAAACCTCTGAAGGCTGGAGCCCAGGGACCTAAATTTTAACAAGCTCCCAGGTGATTCTTATGTACATTAAAGTTGGAGAACTTCTGCCCCAGGATACCACTAATCCAAAGTTAAAAGTCACTTGTTACTGCCAAATGTTATAAAATGCTGATACAACTTTGGTTGGCTATAGGAAACCAGCACTTTTTAGTATTAGAAAACTTCCAGTCATTTAACTTTATCATATTTGGGAGTGTGATTCTATATGTAGCCAAAGTTTCTATAGCAATGCCGAAGAAATCTGACCCATTCTATAACTGCTGGTAACACATATGCTACCAGTACCATGATTGGTATGTCCCAGACTTCATCACAGTCATTTTCCTTCAAGGCATGCTCTCCTGTTTTACTCAAAGGAAGGACAATGTTACATTCTCACTTATAAGTGAGAACGCTGGGCACACACAGGCACAAGGATGGTAACAACGGACACTGGACGCTGCTAAAGGAGAGGGGGGGAGGGAGAATAAGAGATACAAAACACCCATTGAGTACCATAGTCACCAATGGAATGGGGGCGGGGGGAGTGCTTATCAGAAGCCCAAACCTCACTCGCCATCATGCAATGTACTATGTAACAAATCCTCACATGAACCCCATGATTCTAAAATAAATAAACAAATAAAGACAATGCTAATTTTGCATAACTTATAAGAACTAGTATCTCTTTCCCTTATCAATATACTTATATTTTTTTGAATTGGAGTCTCACTCTGTCGCCCAGGCTGGAGAGCAATGGCACAATCACTGCTTACCACAGCCTTGACCTCCTGGGCTCAAGCAATCCTTCTATCTCAGTTTTCCAGGTAGCTGGGACTACAGGTGCATGCCACCACACCCGGCTAATTTTTTGATTTTTTTGTGGATACAGGTCTCACTATGTTGCCTAGGCTGATCTCCAACTCCTGGATTCAGGCAATCCTCCCACCTCAGCCTCTCAAAGTGCTAGAGTTACAGGTGTGAGCCACTATGCCTGGCAATATTTTAAAATTTATTGTTCTTCTGTTGTTCTTTTCACTGTATTTATAATAACTTGTCCCTATAGTTGTAAACTGTTTCAACCCCCAACAAACATTCTGTTTTAAAATAATATTCATAAGCTTATCAGAGGTAAGAAAACAGGAAAAAAAAAAACCACCCCAGAATGAAACCAGCTTCAGAAGTCCAAGAGAAAGGTCATGCCCTCAAGGTATGTGAAACTAGCCCCTCAAGCACCTAAGAAGTCTTTCACCCAATTCAGATGTAATCAGTCATGTCTTGGGAAGGGAATTTTTTTGTCTTTTGGTGACTGTCAGAAGCCAGAGTACTTGTTAAACTATTAAACAACTGGTAATGTAAGAATCTTTTTTTTGGAGAAGTTGCCGGGCTTGTTTGTCTTTCAGGAAGAAATAACAGCTGGTACAAACACTTGGTGAAAACAATCTCTCTACTGCGCTTACACTGAAACTGGAAATTGGAGCATACCTGTTAATAAATAAAAAGTTCAATCGCTGAGGTACTAGAAATCAAACCACTTTCATACAGAAAAGCCTCCCAATCAGACGCCATTCAGCCTAGTTATATTAGCATCTCTTCTCAAAAGGCAGAAATCTTGAATGGGATCAATCCTAACAGCTGGTTCCCACCAACTGCCACTCCACCAGACAGGAAGTTGGTTATCGATGGGTGGTAAAGTGTCACAATCGTCCAGGCAGCTCAGGCAGAGTGATGCGCCCTGCAAGAGGTGGTGGCTCCCTGCACAGCCCCCCCAAGAGAACTTTTGCAGCTGGTAGCTCAGTGGGGTTTTTTTTGTTGTTGTTCTTGCGATTTTTTGCATTTTGACTTGGATGCAGCGAAAGGTTAAGCTAAAGGCTATAGTGCACAGGGGACTTTTTCTATCCAGGGAAGGGATATAGGAAGTAAGGCTACAATGTATTCTCAGTTGACCATCAGTATAGAAACTGAATGAAGATTGAAGACAGTAAAACTGTGGAGACATCACCCATTTGCTTGGATAAGAAGATTGAAAAGGAAATTGACTAGTGTGCACAAGAGACCTTGTGTCTTCCTAGCAGAGATGTTCTCAAGTTAATTCTACTATGAAGCTACAATAATCATGACAGCGGGAATTGGCAAAAGCAGAGAGATACATAGATCAACAGAAGCCAGAAACAGTCCCACACAAATACTATAGTCCACTGATTTTTGGCATAGGTGCAAAAGCAATTCAGTGGGGAAAAAAAGATTGTCTTTTGAACAAATAGTGCAGACCCAAATGCCCAAAAATGAACCTAGACACATACCTCACAAAAAACTCAGCAGGGAAAACTCCCCAAGCCGACTCTTTTTCTACCTGCCCACACATCCACACCCAGCATGGCCACAATTTAGCAGCTGGAAGGACAATAGTGTCTGGCAGACAGCAACGGTTTTGATGAATATATGCAGGAACTAAGAGTGGAAATAGGTTTGTGAAAAATGCATGCAACAGCCAGACCAGATTGTATCATCTCTTGTAATGGCAAAAACCTCACCAGAAAAACTGAGAACACTTTGAAACCAACACAGTTTGTTTGTACCCTGGGAGAGAAGTTAGAAGAAACTACAGTTGACAGCAGAAAAACTCAGACTGTCTGTGACTTTACAAATGGCGCATTGGTTCAACATCAGGAATGGGGAGAAAAGGAAAGCACAATTACAAGAAAATTACAAGATGGGAGATTAGTGGTGAACTCATCCTGAACAATGTCACCTGTACTCAGGTCTATGAAAAAGTAGAATAACAATTCTATCATCACTTTAGACAGAAATTAGCTAAGTAGATGAGCAAACACAGTTCAATGAGTAAACCTCCACAAACGTTTTATATGCAACTATTTTTTAGTGTTGGTTTAATTAGGAGCATCCTTTTGGTTAATAAGTGTATTTGTGCTAATAAAAAAATTAGCTCAAAATGGAAAACTGTAAACAAACTTAGGGGAAAATGTATGGGAAAATTTTTGCAACTCTGAGCTAGACAAAGAGTTCTAAGATATAACACCAAAAGCACTATCCATAAGAGGAAAAAATTGGTACCTAGGACTTCATCAAAATTAAGGCTAGGTGCAATGCCTCATGCTTATAATCCCAGTACTTTAGGAGGCAGAGGCAGGAGGATTGCTTGAGCCCAGGAGTTAGAAACCGCCTCAGCAACAAGCAACATAGCCAAGGGAGATCTTGTCTCTACAAAAAACCAAAAAATTAGTTGGGCAGGGTGACACACAGCTGTAATCCCAGCTGCTGGAGAGGCTGAGGCAGAAAGATTGCCTGAGCCAAGGAGGTCGAGGCTACAGTGAGTTGTGATCGTGCCACTACACTCCAACTTGGGAGGTAGAATAAGATCTCAACTCACACAATATAATATGATACTACTATGCACTCTCTAGAATGACTACAATTTTAAATTTTGTTTGTTTATTTATTTATTTGAGTTGGAGTCTCACTCTGTCACCCAGGCTGGAGTGCTGTGGCACACTCACGGCCACCCCAGTGTCAATCTGCTGGGCTCTGGCAATCCTTCTGCCTCAGTCTTCCAAGTAGCCAGAACTACAGGTACACACTACCACGCCCAGCTAATTTTTGATTTACTGTAGAGACGAGTCCTTGCCAAGTTGCCCAGGCAGGTCTGAAACCAGTAGGCTGAGGCAGTCCACTCACTTGGCCTCCCAAAGTACTGGGATTACAAACTGAGCCACTGAGCCTGGCCACAATTTTTTGTTAAAAGCTGACAATACTGAGTGCCACTGGCAAGTACACAGAGAAACTTGAAGTCTCAAATGCAAAATGGTACCGCCACTTTGGATAATAGTTTGGTAGATTTTTTTGTTTTGCTTTGTTTTGTGTTTTTGTAGAAACAATGTTTCACTATGTGGCCCAGGTTGGTTATAAAGTTGAATATACATTTACTACATACAGTAATTCCACCCTCCAGTATTTGCCCAAGAAAAGTAAGACATATTTACATAAAAATCATTTGTGAAAGTTTATGACAGCTATATTCATAATCACCAAAATCTTTTTACAATGTAAATTTCCTTCAGTTGGTGACTAAGTTGTAGACACCCATAGTATGGGATACTATTCAGCAATAGAAAGGAACAAACTACAGATACATGCAACAGCATGGATGAAACATGAATGAGTCTTGCAGGCATTATGCTAAGTGAAAGAAGTCACACTCAAAAGATGATAGTGGCCAGGTACAGTGGCTCATGCTGTAATCCCTGCACTTTCGGAGGCAGGAGGATCACCTAAGCCCAGGAGTTTGAAACCAACCTAGGCAACTTAGCAAGACCTTGTCCTTAGTTTTACAAAATTAAAAAGAAAATTTTTAAAGGATGTATAATGTATTATACAATTTATGAGACATCTTAGAAAAGGCAAAACTATAGTTATGGAGAACATATCAATGGTTGTCAGGGATTAAAAGTGGGCAGGAGGAGAATCTTACTAAAAAGGGACAATATATTTTCAAGGAGGTTTGGGGGTAGGGGTTGATAGAACTATTTGACAAGAATATAAAACTGTACACCAAAAAGAGTAAACCTAACTGTATGTAAATTAAAAATAAATTTTAAAAAGTTTACTCTGAGCTAACACGAATATTTTATAAGAAGTTATCTGGGATAATTTTCATTGCGAAGCCAAAAATGCCTTCAACTTTTCTATTTTTAAAGTACATTTCCAATGTCATGGTTCTGTTTTGGCAAATATTCAAAAATTATAATCAACTAATCTGTTCAAACCTGTATGCTTAAGTGAGTGTGTAAAAAAAAAAGGCTAATTTTTAAAACACAAGCTAGAAACTTTTTTAAAATAAGAGATTCAGGAATCTAAAAGTGAGACAAATATACTTAGTCAACATACCAATCAAAATCTGTTTAGAACAGACATCTCTCTGTGTGCAAAAACAAGATTTTTCAACATTTGACAAAACTACATCATGCTGCTTGGCATTCTATACTATTGAAGTTGAATATAATCTGCTGACTCCAGTCTCGGTGTGTTCACTAGGGGTCAGAGTCATAAAAGATCATCAACATTATGGATGTTGCTGTTTTTAAGAAATGTGCATGTCCCTGTTAGAGGCTAATACACTTACTGAAGATGAATCTAATTATACCTTATACTTTTTATATTTTTTATGCTCATTCATTTGAGAAATGTCACAATTCAAATACTCTGAGCTTTTAAACCACCCAGAATCATTTTATACATAAGAGAAGTGATTCATTCAAGACAAGGATTAGAGACAGAGAATCAAAGAGTACTTCTTCTTACTCTCAGTTAATGGTCCTGTTTCCAAAATTAGATTACAGATTATTAAACATATTTGTTTATTTGTTGTCATTAAAATTAATTTTCTATAACAATTAAAGGTGACTTCGTCCCTGATGGCACTATGCAACAATACCAGTTCTTGGAAATAAATATTTTCCTTTCCTTTACTAGTTGTATAATAGTCCCTAGGATTGAACTAAAATTTTGATTCATTTACAACAGACAATATTCAGTGTACATGTAACAAAATTAATTCAGTAAGTATGTGGTTACTGCCAATAGCAATAATCTTTTACTAAATGCTTTTTGCAGATCATCATTTGAGCTCCACAATATTCATTATTTCCACTGGTGGTACTTTATTTCAAACCACCAAATAATATAGAGCATCCTCTGATCATTAGTCTCCTAACTTACTCTCTCCCCAATAATCTCTTTTGTTCCTTGTACTTTTCAGATCAAAGTGCCTTGAGGCTTCCCAATAACTGCCTACAACAGTGCATAGCTACCTACTTTCTGCTATTCCCAACAAGTGAGGTGTACAAGGTCAGCACATCTCCACGGGTGCGCCCTGAATAAGTATGATAACTAAGGAGTAGCTATTAATACCACCCCTTTCTTTCACTTCAAAAAACATGTCTGACTGCAAGTGACTGAGAGTGATGCTACTTCTGGGAAAATCTTGGAAATCAACACAGGGACACACACCCACATCCCTTAGGCATAAGATACTCATGTTAGTAAGAGTGGCCCACCATAGCCATAACTCTAAATAGGAAGGAGGAGTACAACCCTAAGGATGGACATAGGATTTAGAAATGCTCCCCAGTTCTTTTCTTTCCTGTTTTCTCATAACCTCCCTCAGAAAACTTGCCTGATTCCACAGATCCTGCTGTTATTCAATGGGTTGACTCTGGGGCATAAGACCCACATCTTCAAATGCCTGCCAAACATTTAATCCACCAATACTTCTGACCTAAATGAGATCCTTCTCCTGATTGCCTCATTTCTTTATAGAGCCTTTGATACCCTCTTACTTTAATCCATGTCCATGATCAATACCCATAATCAATACCCCACACAGGGCCTCATTACTTTTGCCTCCTAATCCAGTTCCCTTTTGCCAGTATCTCCCATTCCAATCCATTTCTAATGCTGCTGTCACCTGAACAGTCCTAACATATAGATTAGGACTAACACCATACCACTTCCTGGTCAGAAGACTCCAACAGTCCCCCCACTGCTCACAAATAAAAGTCCAGACTCCTTAACCCAATATTGAAAATGATCTTCACAATCTGTCCGCAGCTCCCTTTTTGACTCCATCTGTCACAACCACCTTCATGTGCCCCATATCCAGTTAAAGCAAATGACTCTCTTTTCCCCAAAACACCTTATGATAACTCATAAGATTCTTAAACTTAGAATGGTTTAATACTCCCATTACCACAGCCACAAGCCTTGGACATTCCAGCACTAACTCTTCCATGAAACTTTTCCCATTGCCCTGTGCTGAATATGTTCTCATGATCCAGAACCCCTATGTCAATAAATTAGGTGCAGCATAGTGCTTTTTACCTAATAAGCCTCATCCTCTACTAGACTTGTTTCTAATTCTGTAAATAGTCTAACTATAAGGTTCATCATATTGGCTCTTAATTTTCCAGAATCCGAAGGATTCACAAGGTGCACAAGGTGGCTCACAACTATAATACCAGCACATTGGGAGGCCAAAGCAGGAGGATAGCTTGAGGCCAGGAGTGTAAGACAAGCCTGGGAAATACAGCAAGGCCTCATCTCTAAAAAAAATTCTTAAAAACTAGCCAGCCTGGTGGCATGTACCTATAGTTCCAGCTAGTTGGGAGACTGAGAAGGCAGGATTACTTGAGGCCAGGATTCTCTGCTACTTTTTGTTATAATATGTTCCAGAAACCATGTTATAAAGTGAAGGGTATTTTCCCATGGGAACAAGTGATATTATTGGGGACTATGCTTTTGACTAAAGACTCATTATCAAATAAATCATAGATATGAACAGGCAGTAAAAGCAAAGACATAAAAGCTGTAAATCTTTACAATAATTTAAAATTATAATCTGATCTTTTTCAAAGGGCTACCTAAGCACTGTGCATATTCATCATACCAAGCATTCCAATATAGGACACATTATATATGCCTGACATAAAAATAAACTTAACTTTTATAAATCTCACTAAAGTCAATATGCTAACTATAATAAACCAAAGCTGAATGAATCCATTTTATTTGTCTTCTTACTGTTTAGGAGGATATTTGGTATTTGCTTGGGAGGGAGTGATTCAAATAGCTTGTCTTGCTTTCCAGACCAACAACAAAACCATTTCCCGATCTGCCCAAGAAAGTAGAAGCAACCATTTTTCTCTTGGTTAATTTCCCTGTGACAATTTGACGATTCAGTACAATTCCTCAGACCTTAGAACCATGTTCAAAGGTAGATGTGCTAGATTTAGAAAAGGAACTATCAGGTTCTGGCACGGCTCTATCACTTACCAAGTAGGTGATACACTGTCTCTCTAAGCCTTGGTTACCTCAAAGGTAACATGAATATAAAAAAACAGCTACCTCACAGAGAAAATTCAGAGATAATGTCACTTAATTACTTTTACCCTTCAAAGGCCTATTGAGAATACTTATTTATTTAAGAGGTGGGGGTCTCACTATGCTGCACAGGCTGGAGTACAGTGGTTATTCATAGGAATGATCATAGCTCACTACAGCCTCAAATTCCTGGGTTCAAGTCATCCTTCTGCCTCAGCCTCCTGAATAGCGAGGCCTGCAGGCATAGGCCACCATGCCCTGCCAGAATAAGCTATTGCTAATTATCAAAATTGTTCTTGAGGTTGATGGCATTTGACCCACTATTAGCATGTTAAAAGGTAAAAAGTTGACCTGGCCCAGTGACACACACCTGCAATCCTAGCACTTTGGGAAGAGTTAAGTGGGAGAATTACTCGTGGCTAGGAGGTCAAGTTTATAGGGAGCTATGATCATACCACTGCACTCCAGCCTGGATGACAGAGCAAGACCCTATCTCTAAAAATAAGGGGTAAGGGAGGAGAAGCTGAACAAACATTGCCCCCACCCCCACCTTGCTTCCTAACTCCTCAGTTTATTCAGAAATACACATGCTCCTTTTTAGTACAAAACAGCAGGTAAATGGTAAAAGTTGGCAGGTCACTCTTTACCATTCTTCTCCTTCTTTCGTGATATTTTTTAGGGCACTCTGCACTACACTGAACAGGGGGAAAGGGCCACTTTGGTCACTATATTGTGCTGTTAGTATAGTGGACAGGGCATTTTCCTCAATCAGGAAAAAAAAAGAGTTTTCTTGGTATATAGGAGAATCAAATATGAGTCTTTTTGCCTCCAAAGGACCTGTAACTTCTCAGAGACTGCTCCTAAAGTGAGGAAAGTCAAGGCACAGAGAGACAAAAAAGCTCCAAAAGATGTTAATGAAGACTTCATTTAGGAAGCTAATGGGTGTGTTTTTGATACATAGGAAAGAATGAGAGATTGCCCTGCCCACCTAGCATTCTACTCAGCCCCAACAAGAGTGAAAAGAGGGACTTTGGAGGAGAAGAGGGCAGTGGGGAGGAGGGACTTTCCTTACTCCCAGATCACAATTTTTGAAAAGAACCAGACTGCCCTAGAAAGGAGGAACAGTGTAGATGAAGAGAATATAGAGGTAGATTTCCAGAGATGGGCTAGTGTCTCCAAGACTGGGAAGAAACACAGGCTGTCAATTCCAAGCAGGGGACAGCCTGAGTCCAGTGTTCTTTCAGCACTCCAATAAAGTACACACCTGGAGAGAGAGGTTGGACCTGGCACCCCAATGCTGCCAGGCTCAGCAATGTCCACAGTTGAGCTATCCCTTTTAGGAAGTGATGTGGACTTGGTCTATCATCCTACTGGCTCTGATGGCTATGATTTTCTAGGAAGACCTTCAACCTCCCTTCTCATAATCCCCACCAGTGCCACCTTAACTCTACACACAAAGAAGTACACAATCTAAAACTGTATGCTTGCTAGGCAAACTCAACTTTAATTCAAGTCACCTGGCTCCTTCCAATTAGACTGCACTTCATCCCGAGCCCTTTCTAAAGAGACATTCTTGAGCCTCTGATGGATTCTTCTAGATAGGTAGACCAGAGAGCCCACCCCATATATTCTGGGACCTCGGTATAACCTGTGAATTTATTGCTCTACCACTCAGTGAGATGGGGGACTCAGAGCTAGACTTAATAAGAATAATAGTGGCAACGATGATGGTGATAATAATCAATGATGCAATGTGACATTTCTTAAATGGAGTAGAGAAAAAATATTCATACATGATACAATAATAATTATTCAACTTAAAACCTATATTTATACAACAAATATTTATAACTTTCTATGGTAATTTTACTTTTATACTCTATAAATATTTAGTGGGGTTCTTTTAAAAACCATCAAGTTCCTATTCAGTTGTGTTTAAGGAAAGGAGAGGATTTTTGCACAGGGCTGGGCCAAGTCTTGAACAGACAGCAATGTAATGGTGCGGGCCAAACAACACAGGGAACGGGAGGCACTGGGGGAGAGAATTCCAAGGGGAAGACTTCTACCTGGAAATTCTCCATCCAGCTTCTATGCTATAACTGGATAAGGTTCTGTGCTGTCTTTTCATAATAGAAGTCACTGCCTTGCATTAAGACATGACAAAGCATTAACTTTTTGTATAGATGGGCTAAAGAAATAAATTATTTTTTTTTAAAAGAAATAATTTATAAAACTGTAAATGTAGGCATGGTCCAATGATTGCATTGGCAATCATTAAAGTAGACATGGAAAACTAGAACTCTATGGGCTTTGACCCAAAGATTTTTTTCATGTCCAGAAAATGTTTATCACAAATCTTAATTAGGTGCTAACAAATAAATATCAGTAGATTCACATTTAAAAAAATCTTCACTTTTCAATTAAAAAAAAATAGAAGATCTGGCAACACTGGGCTTCTGCTTGTTTACCTGGCAACAATCAGCTGGACCAAGAAACCACACTCAACTCTTTACATACCCCCAGCTCGTCATGATCCAGGACCTTCTGTCCTATGACATTGGGTCTGCCCTGTTTTACTCATTTTGGGTATTCAGTGGTTCCTGAAGGTATCTGAATTGGTGACCTCAGAACCAAAGATGTGAGAAATGGACATTAAATATGCAGCAACCAGAAGTGAAGGCTAGACTGGCATCTGAAGGCCAGAAAAGACCTTGACTTTCACACCCCCCTGCGTCCACTGCACACTAGATGTCAGAGATGGAGCAGGTCCTGCATCAGGTTCCTTTTTGCATTTTCCCTGCACTGAATTCTAAGATTTCTTCTCAGTTATTAAATCCAGGCTAGGCGCGGTGGCTCACACCTATAATCCCAGAACTTTGGGAGGCCGAGGTGGGAGATCTCTTGAGCTCAGGAGTTCCAGACTAGCCTGGGCAATGTCATGTAGTGAGACCTCATCTCTACAAAAAAATTTTTAAAAATTAGCCAGATATGGTGGCAGGTGCCTATTGTCCCAGCTACCCAGAAGGCTGAGAAGGAGGATTCCTTAAGCCCAGGAGTTCGAGGCTGGGGTGAGCTGTGATCATGCCACTGCACTTTGGCTTGGGAGACAATGAGACCCCAGAAAAAGAGACTAAAAAAAAATACATAAATAACATTTTAAAAAATGCAAACCATAGCTACTCGGTGTATACAGGAACTAGAAAGGCACATAAAGAGCTGATTCAGAAACTCCCTGTCCTGGTTATAATGGGTTAGGCAGACTGCTTTAAAATTAACGGGGTCTCACTTCCTCATTCACACAATTAGTGGGTTCAGTTAGAATGCTAATTAAGATCATTTTTAGTTGGCCTCTCTCCAACTATATCACCTCTACTTATCTAGATCTATTCTGCTCTTGAGAGGTGTTCAAGTTTCACTGCCTCCACAAAACCTCTTCATACTTTTCCTTTCTTTGAATTTTTGAGTTTATCACTTATTCCATTCAAATTAGCATTTACTAATTCTCTAATTGCTTTGCTTTGAGTATGTTGTTTCATTCACCACGTTTAAACAGAAAAGTCCTTTAAAGACTGAAAGGAGGTACCGATAGAAACCTAGAAGAAACTTAGCTTATTCTTAGTTTAGTCTTTTTTGCCTCAACATAACCACTAGAAAGTATTCAGACATTCTACTACAGGCCAAGATGCAGCCTACTCCACCCCCTTGGCAAATCTCCATCAGGTGTAAGACAAGGACAGAGTCATACAATTGATAATAGACCACCTTTTGGTCAAGGTGTTTGTGGATTGCAAATGTCTAACAAGTCTCTTACAGGAAAAACCTCTCTGGGCCCAAACGGTCAAGTTAACCTAATTAGCCCTTAGAGTCCAACATGACACAGACAGACCCCACCATGGCAGCAGTCATGTGACTAACCCACCCATCTGCCTGCTGTCCATCACCTGACATCAGGTGATGATGTGGAGCAGACCACCACCCAATCACCTTAATCATCTTCCCCCATCAAGGGGAATAGTTAAAAGGACTCAACCACAAGCAGCCATTGGTCATTGCCTTGCTAGACTCTGGTATGGTCATGTGCTCTTTGAGCTATGGCTGTTGCCATGCTGCCTGGTTTTGGCTCCCTCCCCCACCTTGGGTAGGTGAATCTTCTTTTTCTCTCTCTAATTTACTTTATTTTTATTTTTTGAGTTGGAGTCTCACCCGTTCGCCAACCTTCTGGGCTCTGGTAATCCTGCTGCCTCAGCCTTCCAAGTAGCTGGAATTACAGGGACATGCTACCATGCCAGGCTAGTTTTTGATTTATTGTAGAGACGAGGTCTTGCCAAGTTGCCCAGGCAGGTCTCGAACTGCAGGCTCAGACAATTCACTCACCTCAGCCTCCCAAAGTGTTGGGATTACAGGCTGAGCCACCGAGCCCGGCCCTAATTTACTTTAAATAAACTATATTTTCTAATCTAACTTCTGTATAATTCCTTGCATCTTTCATGCGACATCAGATCGTACCCCAGACACCCACACCCCCAGAGGGCCTGACCTAACACTCTGGAGACCCCACTGGGAGAGTGTGACCCTAACATATTTTGAAGGCCCCAGCGAGACGACCCTAACATAGACTATATAATTTAATTTTAAAATCTTCCATAACATGTTAAACGTAGTTGGCATTCAATGTTTATTTGTTAATTATTTAAACTGAATAATGATATAGGAAATATGTATAATATGGCCACCTTCTCAAAAAGCCACTTTCATCAGCCCCCTCAAAATGAATTATCCTTATCAGTGTCATAACTTGACCATCTGGTTCATGAAGGTATAATGTGTACTGTGCTGTGAGACTTCAAGGGGGAGACACTACTAGATTACCACATGACTTTGTACTTGATCACTGCCTCCTTCCATAGTTGAAAAGCTCAAAAGGGGAAAAATACAAACAAGCATGAACTCACTACAATAATATACTGGCCCATGAAAGACTTGTTACCCACTAAAACAGGGCATGAGAAAAGTTTTCCTATAATTAAGGAAAAAAAAACAATGATTGGTAAGTAGCTACAGGTCAGACATTTGGACAGACAGCAGTGAAAACCACCCTTGCTCCTCCCCCACGCCCTTGGATGTCATCAGAAGTTCTTTGTAAGAGGAGGTCAAGTTAGGATGTCATGTGGGTGGGGATTTACCCACCTTCACCAGAAAAGCAGTGGGATACAGGTTTTACTTGTTCTGGTCGAACCTCCCCTCCTCTTCAAAATAATTAAGACTTTAGATATGTGGTCAGTCCTTCCCTATCAGAGTAAAGCAACCAAGAGAAAAGAATCATTCAAATAAAGAATTTTTTTAGACTGTAGTTCACTTGCATATGAACTCTTTGAGTAAGGCTTCTTTTAGATAGCTGAAAAAACTAGGTAATAAGGTTACTATTTCCCTTCTAAAAGTAAAGTTTTTAACCAATTTATTTGGTGGTTGTCTTAGTTTCTCTATTCAATGAATTTAAGATAATTAACACTGTATTAACACTGAAGTAAATGAAATTAACAAGTGTTAATTATGTCTTAAAAGCTAGCCAATTCTGGTGGCTTGAAATTAAGTCAATTTACAAACTGCTCTCCTGTGATGCAACAACACTTAATACAGGTGTTTCCACTTAAGCCATGAGCCATAAAAAGTGAATTCGTTCCGTAATTCACATTATACACAAATGTTTGTGGGTCTGAATCAAAAGGGAGTGTTCCTCGTAGGGTGGGGAAGGGATTTATTCCTGGGGGGGTGGTAATGGAAAATCATAGTCTTAATCCTATTTAAAAGAATGGGACACACTGATAAAATATCTATAAATTTTCCTGGGGGAATCCCAGTGGGACAGAACAAGCTTTTACAAGCTGATGGTAAAAACGAGTGTCTCAGTCGGGTGCATGGCTCATGCCTGTAATCCCAGCACTTTGGGAGGCTGAGGCAGGATTGTTTGAGGCTAGGGGTTCAAGATCAGCCTGGACAATACAGCGAAACTCCACCTTGATAAATAAATAAAACATCCACCTCATAATTTAATGTAATTTTTTTAAAACTGCCTTTCAATGTTTTCAAACCTTTCACTGGTTTGTTTTTAACTGGTGCTTTTGGTCTTGCAATTAATCCATCCTCTCTGGCGGAAATCTGTCAGTCTATCAACACACGCCCTAAGAGGACTCTGCATTGGGCTCCCTGCTTTAGCCACGCCTCTGCCCAAAGCAACGCCAGGAACAGAAAGCATGCCAGGCCTGTACACACCCCTCATGCCCCTATCTGCATCACTTAATCTCAATGGCCCAACTCCTAGCCTTAAACCCTAGTTAGGTTTTCACACATCCCTATCAGATAAAATGGGCAGAATTCAAAAGGAATCAGAGAATGATAGGCGTCGATATTCTTTTAATTTAGTAGAACAATGCCAGTTCTACTCTTCTAAGGTCCTTTGAAAGGAGATACCACTCAACTAGGAGCGCCTTTTCGAACTTCATGAAAAGGCACAATCCTGCCATGACAAGCTCAAGAAAAATATTCCGTCCTTCTGGAATCATACCAGAGCATGGCGTGGGAAAGGCCTTGAAGTTCAATTCTCTGCTATGCTATTCCCACCATACGAAAGGCAAGTACTGAAGATGCTCCATAAAATCTAATACAACTCCTGAAACCTAGGGTTGGCCCACTGATATCAAGTTTAGAGTGAAATGACGATGAAGGGTGTCCTCCCAATTCCATCTGCTCAATTACTCTACTAGTTTTCAGGAGAAGCTCTCCCACAGTGACTCTGTCTACTGTCTCCTTCCTCCCACGCACACACCAAGTCCCGCAAGCTTCCGTGGCCGTCGGGGAAAACAGTCCTTATTTGGTCGCTGTCATTTAAGTGAGTAAGCTCCTCTCCAGAGACCACCAACGCAGGAAGACACTCCCCTACTCGCCCGACTTTCCACTATTATCCGCCCCAGGGGCGGGACTCCGTCGGACTCAATGTAACCAGACGCCCAATCGCGGCCGGCGAGCAAAGACGGGCAGACGTGACGTCAGCCATGATGAAATCAGCGCGTCACCTCGACGTCAGCATCTCACCTCTTGGACGTCCCGTCCCGGGAGCAAAACTCCGGCGACTTTTGGCCCCGCCCCCTTGAGAGAAGGGCGGCCAATGAGGGCAGTTCTGAGGGGAATGAGGCCAATGAGAAGAGCCCGGGGCGGGGCGCGGGGCCGGAGGGCGGGGCGGCCGGCGTTGGTGGCAGTCCGAGGTCTGGCTGCGCGCAGTATATGACAGTACGTCAGCAGCGGGATGGCCGTAGCTGTGGCGGCGGCTGCAGAAGCCCGAGCAGCCGCGGCCGCAGTGGAGGCTAGAGCCGGAGCGGCGTCGGCGGCGGCACCCCGGGGAGTTTAAGATGGCGGCGGGGGGGGCGACGGGCCTGCGGGAGGAGCAGCGGTACGGACTGTCTTGCGGGCGGCTGGGGCAGGACCACATCACCGTGCTGCATGTGAAGCTCACCGAGACCGCGATCCGGGCGCTCGAGACTTACCAGAGCCACAAGGTGAGCCCGCCGGCTGGCCGACTGGCCGGGTTGGGGAGACAGAGGGCACCCGCGCCGCCCGGCGGCGCCTCTCGCTGCCGGGGCACCTTGGCTCGCCCCCGCTGCCGTCCGCGCCCGCCAGGGCAGGGCAGGGCCGGGCAGGGTCGCTGACGCCGCGGTCCCGGGCCGGCCGGGCGCCGGGGCGTGGGGCGTTGGGCGCGGGCCGGCGGGCGGGCGGGCGGCCCCTGGCGGCGGGGCCGAGGCAGCCGCAGCCCTGGCTCGGCCGCGCCGCCGCTGCGGGACTTTCCGACGGCGCCCGCGGATTTCCTGGCTTGTTGGATGCCAGTGAGGGAGAGAGGCCCCGGGAGAAGAAGTGAAGGGACCATGAGATGATCGCGCTGTCCCCGGCGGGGAGAGGGGCGCGTACAGCTTACCGGTTAAGGGCTTGGGGTACGGAGCTCCACATATGTCGGAGACTCACGGTGTACTCGTAGGGATGGGGACTCAGGCGCTCCGCGTATGGCGGAGACTCACGGGGTACTCGTAGGGTCGGGGACTCGTGCACTCCGCATATGTAGGGGTCACACGGTTTATTTGCAGGATGGGGACTCAGGCACTCTTCGTATGGAGGGGACATAAGCGTTTCGCTTATGGGGGTCGGCGCTCGCCGTGTACTCGTTTAGGCTGGGACACAGGCGCTTCGCGTGCGGGGTGAGGGGAACACACCTGCATTTTCAGGGACTCGGGGACACAGGAGCTTTGTGTCCCGGAGACGCACCGCACCGGGGTGGATACAAACCAATACAGCGTCCCAGGGAGAGACCCGAGGACTCATACCCAGCACTCACTCGGGAACAAGACATCGGGTACAGGGGACGCTCAGCGCACCCGAAAGACACGGGCGTCTCGGGCTAACTCGCGGACGTGTAGACAGGGAGCGAGCTTGAAGGTTGGGGGAGAAGGATAGAGTGCATCCCGAGTAGAGACCCTGCTTTCCGGAGAGAATCCCACGGACACACACACACACCTCCAGGACAGAGCGGCACAGATATACGCACATACGCCGCGGTTGGAGTACAAATCCAAGAACGCTTTCTCGTCGACAAAAAGTGGGTGAGAGAGGCGTGGGGAAAGCGTTTATGGACAGGCGGCACTGTGTGGATGAGGGAAGCCAGAGTGGACACACAGCATGAAGGGGGGCATATACCCTATGGGGGAACCAGTAACGCTTCACTCCAAGAATAGAGTCAGAGGGTGAGCGAACCCATAGGGTACTGACATATAACCCAGTCCCTACCGAGTCCAACTGGTCTCATAAGACAGGCACAGAGGGACAGCCAGACACAAACTCACATAGGTATTCAGATAAAAGTGGAGAAAAGAATTAACATCTGTTGAGCTCCCACTAGTGCCAGGCACTTTAAATGCATAAAGGGAAGACAGCCTTAGGCAGAGCCGCGGGGGAGGTGCAAGCCCTCTTTCACTGGTAGTGTGTTCAGAGAGGCCCCCATGTAAGTGTGCACACTTTGGGTAGTGTGACTTATATGCTAGGGTATGTGTAAACGGTGAGAAGAGGCTCATGAGACTCAGAAGTGAGTGTATTCTCAGAAAGGCACTCAAAGTTGCATGTACCCCTAGGTGTATATGCTAGGACACTTGTGTTACCTACTAGAGAGGCATATGGTGAAAAACACTTGAACTTGGTGTAGTACAGAGAGGGGGCATCAGGGAGGACTGGGGTGCACAGGAGAAAGATACCTTCCACCTACAATGAAATCCTAGGGATAAAATATGGATGAGAGGACAGTATACACCCAGCAACAGGAATGCACAGAGAGCCAAGAAATACAAACCTGCATATGCCAATAGCTACCCAGACAGGTGCACCTGTAGTGACGAGACCAGCACCAGCCTGGAGTGGGGACCCATATGGGGGAAGCCAGATAAGCAGGCAGAGGGACAGAGGCAGACTGCAGAGAAATTCAGCCCTGCAAGATGGAGAGATAAGCTTGCCTGTTGCAAGGGAAGAATGTGGGAAGGAATGGCAGTGGGAAGAAGGTAGGTCAGTGATGCACAGAGAAAACACAGAGGCCCAGAGAGAAGGAAACCAGGAGGAGGAGGACAGCTCCCAGGCAGAAGTAGACCCAGGACAGAGAACAACGCAGACGCACAGTGGGTGGGGAGAGGCGACTAGGGACAGTAGGTCAGGCAGCTACCTTGGGGAAACAAGAGGCAAACTGTGCAGTTGATTACAGCAAGATTGGCAGTGTACACTTGTCGGGGAGGCCCACTTGGGGAAAGGAGATAGTAGTGCCTAGGGAAAGTGAGATGACATATACCCCCAGTCCCCCCACTGCCATCAGCAAACTGCCAGTGACCCAAGACGGGCCTACCTTTTTTAGCTACGCCACTATGCCCACCTAAATTTTTTTGTGTGGGCTTCATTTCTGCCTCTTATAACCATAGTATTTTCTTCTTTTTTTTTTTTTTTTTTGAGTTGGAGTCTCACTCTGTCACCCAGACTGGAGTGCAGTGACATACTCCTGGCCACCGCAGCCTTGACCTGCTGGGCTCCGGTGATCCTTCTGCCTCAGCCTTCCAAGTAGCTGGAACTACAGGTGCACGCTACCACGCCTAATTTTTTATTTATTGTGGAGATGAGGTCTCGCCAAGTTGCCCAGGCGGGTCTCGAACCTGTGGGCTCAGGCAATTCACTCACCTCAGCCTCCCAAAGTGTGGGATTACAGGCTGAGCCACTGAGCCCGGCTAACCATAGTATTTTCATGCTTGAGATTAAGATTAAAAAGCCCCTACGTTTATATACCAGTGTCTTCCTGCGGATAGAAGATCAGAAATTCTCTTCCTCTCCCAACCTACCTCTTTTTAATCTTTTTTTTTTTTTTTTGAGTTGGAGTCTCACTCTGTCACCCAAGCTGGAGTGCAGTGGCATGCTCATGGACACTGCAGCCTTGACCTGGAGAGCTCAGGTGATTCTTCTATCTCAGCCTTCCAAGTGGCTGGAACTACAGGCACACGCCACCATGCCCAGCTAATTTTTTGATTTATTGTAGAGGTGAGGTCTCGTCAAGTTGCCCAGGTTGGTCTGAACTCGTAGGCTCAGACAATCCTCTCACCTCGGGCTCCCAAAGTGCTGGGATTATAGGCATGAGCCACTGCACCTGGCCCACTTTTTAATCTTTTTGAAGACTACCATTTTAAAGATACCAAAATGAATGACTTTCTTTGCCCCTGAATGCTTCTGTTGCCTTTTAATATTATTACTGTCTTTTTCCATCTCTGCTTGTAAATTAATAGGTCTGGTTGATGTGTACAGAAGCCGCAAAGGGCAAGGGGGAAGACCTTTTCCAAGTCTCTCCATCTTTCTAAGTATGGAGCCAGGTAGATTATTAGTCCTAGGATTTTTTTTTCTTCTAGAGAACTGGTGGTAGAAGCAAAGCAGTGGCATGTGGGGGTGGGGAGATAGGGGGAAGGAATAAGCTGACTTGGCCTTAACCCGCTCCTGCCTTCAGGCCTCACTGTCACTTCAGCTGCAAAAATACTTTTTGAGTGGTTTGGAAAAGCAAGGAGGAATTGGGGTGAAACTGTCAACCTCAGTTGGATGAAAAGTGGGAAGAGACTTAAACAATGGGAGACCTTTATGGTGATGGGACTGTTGGTACTTACTGCAGGGCCCTCCCACATGTGTCCTCAGTGCCTCTCCTGGCTCAGCCAGACCTGGGCTCCTCCATGGGCGCAGTAACAGTTGGTGGCAGTAGGCATCTGGCTGAACTTTTATCCTCAGTGGAAGGATATTTATTTGGTCTTTTTCACCTTCCATCATTATCAGAAATAGGACTCATGATTTAATTTGTAACTGCTGTTTGGGAATATGTTGGCATGCGCTGGCTAATGGGAAGAAAGTTTATCATGGTCAAATCTGTTCTCTCTGGGGAAAAAAATAGCTTTGATTTCTCATATAAAACTGCCCCCACCATTCCTGTGCATATATAGAAAGCAGCTTTGGCCTATGCAAAGTGATGATTATTATTCCTTGTTTTTTAATAACTTTCTAGGAGCCAGAAATTTCAATAGGTTAATTTGCTAAATTAAGCATCAGATGTTTCTTTTTTTTTCTTCAGATTATTTTGTCCAACAGATTTACTCTTCTAAATTAGTCTCTTTGACCTAAGGCTTCAAAGAAGTGAATTAGGAATTTTAGGAAGCTATGATTTAGGCAAAATAGAGAAGTTCCTTAGTTGTAATTGAGCACATATACTGAGTTATTAGGGTTCATGAAAACAGAATCTTTGAAACTTATGAGTCTTGGTTTTATCAAATCATACTTCCTCTCTGTTTCAAAAGAAACATAAAGCTAATTGAT
This sequence comes from Cephalopachus bancanus, assembly GCA_027257055.1. Taxonomy (NCBI): domain Eukaryota; kingdom Metazoa; phylum Chordata; class Mammalia; order Primates; family Tarsiidae; genus Cephalopachus; species Cephalopachus bancanus. The sequence continues at coordinate 3,771,602 of JAPVLO010000024.1, read as the reverse complement.
CTTCATTATTCAGTTTTCTATTTTTAGAGAAGAGATCTTGGGAGCCTTTCTAAATGGGCAGGAGGACTATGTGAACCCAGGAATGGGAATTACAGTGGAGTAAATATCACCTAAAACTTTTTTTTCACTCACTTGGTATATGGAAACAGCTTCAAATTGATTTTATATAAAGTGTTAACTGGAAAGATATTTTCCTTATTGGGAGAAAAATTTAGACATGCTATTACAAATGTCTACAATATTAAACTTTTTTAAAAAGTGGATTGTTTTGAATGAGGGGACAAATTACTGAATAAAGAAAATCACAAACTACAACTTTATAGTCATTCTAAATTAATGTCCGATTCTGTGGTCTACATAAGCCTTTCATATTTTAAATGAGTATATATTACTAAAATTACATATTTATCCCAAATGTAAAATCATATTTAAAATTAAAACTTAACATTAAAAAATATATTTTAGCTCATTTCAACAGTAATGTAGCTGGCTTTATTTTGTCTTTTGAGTAATTTATTTGTGTAACAAAAATTTTATCAAAATATATATTATTTTTAGATTTTTGTAGTTGCTGAGCCTGTCATTTTAGTTTTTTTTAATGATGTTTATTTCAGGTTTCAAAGATAGTGGCTCAAATAATATCATGTTTACCCAAAAATGACATGAAAACTCTTGCACAGATGTATTTGAGGGCAGGGCCTGCTCATTCTCTGTCCCTGAAGATTAGAAAGCAGGTATCTTTATTTATTTTTATTTTTATTTTTATTTTATTTTTTTGAGTTGGAGTCTCACTCTGTCACCCAGACTGGAGTGCAGTGGCACTGCAGCCTCGACCTGCTGGGCTCTGGCGATCCTTCTGCCTCAGCCTTCCAAGTAGCTGGAACTACAGGCACGCTACCATGCCTGGCTAATGCAGGTGCTTTTAACTAGGCCTCCATTAACACATCTCTTGTCAACTCGTTGTCTTGAAATAATTTTTCCTGCCTTGTTTAGTGTCTTCTAGGAAAATGATAGTGCTTTAAAAATTTGTGCAAACATACTTCCATTTAATTTTTTATGCAGCACTCTGTTAACAGTATCTCTCTGTGTTAATATCTCTCTGTGTTAACAGATACTGTTGTTTCTGATCAAAGCATAAGGCCTTACTTAAGCCTCCAAAGTTATTGGCCTCCATTGTAGTTCCCTTTAATGTGTTATTTGATCTTTTTTTAAAACCACCCATTCCACAGGTTAGGGAGTAGGTGATTTCCTCTCCTTAGCCTTTCTCTCTGATAAGCTGTTCAGCATTTGATTCGTTATGGTTAAAGATATATGAAAGACTCATACCCTGCTCTTCTCTTATCTCCTCCTTTTCTACCTGCCCATTGTGTGTGTGTGTGTGTGTGTGTGTGTGTGTGTGTGTGTGTGTGTTTTCGGTCACCTGCCTTATGAACACAATAGACTGCTCTTCTCTTATCTCCTCCTTTTCTACCTGCCCATTGTGTGTGTGTGTGTGTGTGTGTGTGTGTGTGTGTGTGTGTGTGTGTGTGTTTTCGGTCACCTGCCTTATGAACACAATAGACTGGTCTTCTTAAGCACTTAACTACCTGAGCACCCAGACCAGCCAGCACAGCTCTGCCCCACTATTGGATGTGTTTATTAAGACAATGAGGCTTGCTTCAGTAGATTCCATTTGTCCCACTTTAAAAATGTAACAAGATTTGATTTAAATAAGTTAATCTTACTGATTTTTAACTTTGACCCACCTTCAGTCTGCTTTGGATTTTAAAATGCTTTTTATCAAGTAAAGTCAAGTTTGTGTCCTGTGCTGCAGTGTTTGAAAAGTTTATTCTAATGCTCAGTTGCAGATTGCAAAGGAGAGTGCTTCTTCCACAAGAAAAGTAGTAGCCAGATTGCCTAAAAAGATAGACAGGGAACCTTGGCACCAGAATTGGAAGGAGAAAGTAGGAGCATATGTGAAGGATTGGAACGTATTCAAGAAAAGAATTTAAAAGGAAAGGGGCGTAAATTCTTGGAATGATTTACAGGAAAGCTTACCAAGGACAATCAGCAGATTCAGCCCTTCCATTTGCTCTATTTGCACTTGTAAAAAATTACGGATGCTGTGCTCATAGAGTTTATTAGGTAATTGATGATAAAGCCAGCAGACAGAGGAAAATGAGAATTTCAGCCGAACCAAGGCTGGGTCATTTTTAACAATTTGTGATGACCCTTTTTTCTGCCCTAGAGAAGCCCAGGAGGTTGGCACTGGCATCCAGCCCACTTATTTGCCAGATTGTACCAAATGTATTTTGGTATTTGAGAAGGTGTCCCTGAAATGTGATATTATGGCCATTGCTGCATTTACGATGGATGAGCTGTTTCACAATAAAGAAAATAGCATGTGTATAACCCCACATTTGACTCTCCTGCATCCCTTAGCTCCGTACAACATTTCCTATGACTTAAGTAAAAATCTAGAAAAGCAGGTCTAGTGTAGAATATGGTAAATTAATGACCGTGTCTCTATAGCCGATTTAAAGCTGAAAAACACAACACAGCACAAGTCAGATTACCAGGTAAGATTGCACTCTCTTTTATTTATCTTCTTTCCTTCCTAAGTAGCTTCCAATTCATCTACCTATTCATAATTTCTGTGGTGCCATTATGGCTCTTGAGAGTCATGTTAAATCTTCAGGAAGAACTGGTATAAGAGTTTCCACTAACACTTTCCCAGCAAAGCCCAAACCTAGCATTTCCATAGTTTTAAATGGGGTATAAGAAAAGAGAATCTTATTAATTAAGCTGTAAGCTCCTTAAAGATTCATGAATCAAATCAGCACCCTGAACTGACCTCTACAGTAAGGACATTTGACTACTAGTTTACTAGTAACTAGATGGTTAGACCAGTGTCATGGTTTCTTTTCTTCTTGAGGATCCTATATGTTATTGATCTTAAAAAGGTCCTTGAGTCTTAAAGGGTTTTAGCAAGATTTGGGCAGACAGACTGGGTGGGGGACCACATCCCCAGCAGAGCGAATGGCATAGGCAAAGAAAGAACAGTGATAGAAAAGCTAGGGCAGGCTCTGAGAATTGCCATAAAGACTGTTCTGCTTCACAGCAGGAAAAAAATATAGTTCAGTTTAAGAGAGAAAAAGCGTGTCAGAGAAGGTTAATTACCTTACTAAGAAGTCTGGATTTTATTCTGTCAACACTGAATAGAAATTTAAGGTGATTTGAGCTATGCTTTAGGATTATTCTGGTCTTGGTATACAGAATGACTGTTATGTGAATTTGGATGGAAGTAGACAAGTTAGGAAGACAAATATAGTCCAGGCTCAAGCTAATTGGGGTCTAAACTAGGATACTGGAGAAAGATGTTAGAGATGAACAGAATCTATAGAACAACAGATTTTAAAGGGGAGGATTGAATTGAGATATCTAGCCATTGACACTAAGATGGGTCCTCTTCGTAGAAAAAGGAAGATCAGAAGCAGTTGGGATTGTGGAGTGGGGCCGGGGAAATCAAGATGTTGAGTACTATTTTGGTGAATAGTCACTCAGTCTTTCGACTGGTAATCGAGACTTAGCTTTGATGATATGTTTTTGTGTTTGAGAAGGGTACTTGGGAGTTTGAGAGCAACAGATATATAGAACAGTGCTATATTATTTGGATGTCTTATGTAAACTTCTATTTGGCAGAAATTTTGGAGATTGTTGATGTTTTGGAGGAAGTTGAAATTGTTTGGCAAAAAATTGGTTTTAAGTTTTTGTTTAAAATTTAGGGCTTTTAAAATTTTGTTTGTATTTTTATATTTTTGTTGAATGGCCTCTATAAATTGCACTTAAGGCCATCATCATAGAGCACTGATAATATGAAAATCTAATTTGATTTTAACATGAAAATCAGACCTGTGGGCCTCTAAATCTTGAAACACTCTTCTTATTCATATATTGCCCCCAGGTGAGCTCATCTAGTCCTATGGATTTAAATGCCATCTATATGCTAATGACTCTCAAATACTTACTTCCAGATCTGTCGTTTTCTCCAGCTCCAGGCACTTATTTCCAACACATCACCTCTTCATCAAAGTTTAAAAGGCATCTTAAGCTTTATATATCCAAATATAACTCCTGATTTCACTCCTCAGATCTAGAACTACCCGAGTGTTCCTTGTCTCTGTTGATTTGTCTTCTCATTTCTTGACATATCTGATCCATCAGCAATTCCTGCCAATTTTCAGATTTATCTGGAATCCTATCCCAGCCATTATCAATATTCCAGTCCCAGCTACCATCATCTGTCTTGAGGAACACTGCCATGGACTTCTAGATGTCCTCCAAATTTCTGTTCTTCCTCCACAACAGCAGCCTCAGTGATCTTTTTAAAGCATTAGTTATGATCATGTAGTTTCCCAACCCCCTAATGGGTCCCTTTTAAAAGATGTTTTAGATGCCACGTTTTTAATAATTTTTAGTTTTTAAAAAATAATCTTCATCTTCCAGTCTAGGCTTATTTAACCACTTCTCCTTATACTTCTGCTTTAGGGATCGTGATCCCGGAGAACAAATTTTTGTTTGCATTTATAGTCAGGTTTGACATGTAAGTTTATTATACAATTACAGCCACACATTAAGCTCTTAGGGAAAAAATGGTGAGATATTATGTTCCAAGTGTTGTTGATTTAAAGGCTGGTTCACAGTAACTAAATTTTTGGCTGCTGTTCAGTTTCGATGTTTGCCTTCTTTGTTCCTTTAAGTGCTGTTTGAAATCCTAAGATTTAAGACAGCGGTAATTTTTTTAAAAAATTGGTCTGCATCAGAGCCACAGTTTTCTAGAAACTATCTTTCAAAGCAAGGATTATGTTAAATAAGTTCGGATTTTGCTAATCTCTTTTATATTTCACTCTTTTCTATTTTGTAATGGTTAGAAAAAAAGTATTCTTTATTCCATATATTCTTTAATATGATTCTTTCAGATCTGCAGAAAAGGAGTTTCTCCTGATATCTAAGGTTGGATTGGCTCACAAGGAAAAATTCTAGACTGCTTTTGTGAAGCTTAATGACTTGCTTTTCGGCATCTAATAAAAGACTTGAGGCAAAGAAGGAGATACCATTTATTAAAGTAGTTTTGGATTATCTCTAAATTTCACATCATGTATCCTTCTAAGCATAGTGATCAGCTTTTGACAAGAGCTGAGTCTATTTGATTTCTTCAGGGTCGACTGTCTGATTTCCTGTACTAGTTCCTGCTTTAGCTCCAATTTTCTTCCTTACTCCTCTTTCCCTGCCTAGATATTTTTTATTACCGTGGTTAAAATATGATTATTAGATAGTCTTTAAATTCTCTATCAGGTGATGTTATAAAGAACAAAGAATAAAATGACTCTTTTAATAAAAAATCATAATCACAAGTTCTTAAATGGTACAGTGCTTCATTTAGGAAAGAGATCTATTTTATACAAGTTACATCCCAGGGAAAATCATACCTACTTTTTATTATTTCCTTGCACAAGTGAAAAAACAAGTGCTTCAATTGCCTGATATTTTCCTTAAGCCATAGAGCAAAACAAAAAAGTGGTTTGCTATCAGTTCTTAGTTCTCTGGTTTTCAGATGTTTCAAATTCCATGTAAGTATTGTTGGAGAGGGGCAGGGTAAAACTAGTTCTATAAAATGGTGGATGAGAACATAGTTCTTAAAGTGAGGCAGTGTTGGATAAGAGCGCAGTTCTTAAAGTATTACTGGATTTGAGTCCAGGTCACTTATGAGCTGTGTAGCCTTAGGTGATTCATAGGACTTACCTAAGAAATGAGAATAATAGTGTCTGCCTCACAAGGTACTTGTGCGAATTCCCAGAGGTGGTAGTAAAAATGGATGGTGCCTGATACATTTCTAGCACTCAAATAGTAATGGTTAGCTATAATTGTTTCTTAAAATAATCCACTTAATGTAGCCACTTGAACCATCACCATTTGTAGAACATTTTGTTTGTTTGGGGCAAAGTTCCACAATTATATTTGACTTTGGAATTTTGTTTTGCAGTATTTTTATCATGGCTTATAATGCAGTATAGGTAGGCTCAGTTTTGGAGGCTGAGGTGGGAGAATTTCTTGAGCCCAGGAGTTTGAGACCAGCCTGAGGCACATAGCGAGACCCTCATCTCTCTAAAAGTAATAGTAATAATAATTTCAACAGATTAATTTGTTGAATTAAGCATCAGACATTTTTTTTTATAGACAAACAGTAATGCTGCTTAGGTGCCCAGGTAAATACCAGCTATGTAATAAATGCTTGTTGGTTGATTTTAAATAATTTAAGAATTAATGAATTGAATAATTCAAGTTAACGTTGAGTTAGCTCAAAGTTATGTGATAGGTTTTAAAGGGATGCTAAAGGTATTTTAAGTACATCGCTATCCTTTCATCTCTAACCTTAGAGAAGAAAATTGAAAGAATCTTTATAATGTTTTTAAAGACATCACTTTTCTGGGCCCAGAATGCTATTTCTTGTGTTTGTATATTTACAAAACTGATGATGTTTGATAAGGCAAAAGTAACCATCAATTTAATTTATTTACATGAATGAGCAATATGTAAATAATAAAAGATAATTATAAACTATCTTGATAGGATAAGAAACTATAAAACTCCAAGGAAAACTAAATTGTGCTTCTCTCCAACTAGAAGGAAATAATGTCAGAAATTAATATTACTTAGGAAAAATACTTAGCAAATTATATATTTTAGAGGCATGATATATTGAGAGTATTAGTCTCTAGAAATAAGTGGACATGGATCTCTTTGGTCATAGAGGATTTTTTGTTGTAGTAGCTTTGGCTTGTAAACAGACGTGGAGAGTAAGACCAAACTTATGAGCATTTTAGTGTTGCCTACACTTGTATCCTATGCTTAAAGCCCTACGTTCCTAAGAGGCATACAGGTAAAACTCAAGGAGCTCTAAAAACAGTGAAAGTACTAAGAGTTTAACAGACTCTTGACTGCAAACCATCACCTTTATCGGGTTGTTGAAGCATTTGTTAAAAGGAGTTCCCCCAGTTCCAATGTACCTTTGTGTTTCTTGGCCAGGTGTTGATACCAGATCACTATCTTACTTATATCTTATTTACTCAAATACTATTCACTTAAATCCTAGAGTATCTTGATTTTCAAAAGAATTATTTGGTGCAAATATTTAATTAAAGCCAAAAGCAAAAATTGAATCTCTACTAAAACTAAATTTTTAATGGTAAAGTACTTAGTACATTTTTAGAATACAATGAGTTGAGGTCATGTTTGTACAGTTAAACTTAGATGAAAAACATTTAGATAAAAAATCAACCTGCTTGAGACATTTGATTATAATGGTATTGATTTTTTAAGCCTTTTTCCTGGTAGCTGTCCTATTAACAGTGAGTAGTCAGGTGCATCATAGGTGGTGTAAAGTTCTATCTCCTACTGTGTTTTGTTTCGTTTCTTTCCAACATTCAAGAGCTTTAGCCTAGTAATGCATTGTCTGTAATTGGGATTAAAATCAGTAAAGCATTTGAGAGTCTTTTAAGTATTTTTATAGATTGTCAGCTATCGTAAAAGAGTTTTTCAGTAGTAGTGAGCTTAGTTTGCCGTCTTTGGATAAGTACACATAGCTATTCCAGAGATGAGGTTTTTATTATTTTTAAATGTAAAGGATAGCACAAATATTTACATATGTTCATGATCCTTAAAGCGATAGAAAAAAAATTTTTAAGTTTTTAGTTGATCAAAAACTGAACACTGGAAATTAAAATGATTTTATAAAATTCATTTTCCATGGAAACAAAATGCCAAAAGAACTGTTCATTTAAGATCTTTTAAATGTTTGGCACTGGGGGTAACTCATTTCAGAGGCAAGAGAAGGAAAGAGTACTGAACCCTAGCTCTGTGATCCTGAGTAATGCCCTCTACCTCTTAGAGACTCATTATTTATTCTCCCTCTGAAATGGGGGATATTGATGCTTTCCTACTATCCAGGACTGGTTTCAGGTGGCTCATGTGAGACAGTAGATATTAAAATGCTCCGTACTGTTACATTGGAAAACTAGATTAAATAATCATTCTTTTTGAGGACTTAGGCAATATAGGTAAAACTATAAGCATATTGAAAGGTTTGATTCTAAATTCAGAGCATGAGGCATAAAATTGTATACAGTCAAAATTACTCTTAAAAGTCTGTAAATTGATGTGGAGAATAGTACACATTGTTTTGTCAGTACAGCCCTGAACAGTAATCTGTATAAGTGTATAATGTGTATAGTAGTGTATTGCATATATAAAGAGAATATATCCAAAATGATTTTACAATACTTTTTTAAAACTGAGCACATTGTGGTATTTACAAGATAAATGCTTGTAAGTTAACTAGGCCTAAGACTCCTCTGTATCATAGCAAATAGAAGTAAGACAACTTGTGAAAAATACACTCCACTGTAGTGGAAAAGTGGACACTGGCAAAAACATCTGGTGGGTATTAACTCAAAAGTGGGCCTAGTTCTGAGATAGCAGAATGGTAGCAGCAGTGATTTATTTGGCTAGAAGAAGGTTTAACATTGGTTTAAAATTGGAATCCTCTCCTTTAGGCATTCTTTCTCCAGATAGTTGCCACTTCTTGTTGCTTTATGCCTATCTGTTCCACATGTATCTCCCTTGGACCCTTGAAGACATTGAAACTTTGAGCCTTTGACTCCTGGCTTATCCAAAGGAAGGCCTAGCTGAGGAAATTAATGTTGAGTTTGAATGTTAAGTAGGCAATATGTAGGGATAGGTAAGATGGTGTTTGGGAAGTTACGCCAGTTTGAAGGAACAGGAAGGAGACAGAAATAGAAAGGAAAATGTTTGCAAAACAGGCACAAAACAGGGTAACATAGCCGAGCCACTGTTGGGAGGAAGTAGAAGATGAAATTTGTTGTTCTTATCATCGTGGGTGTGTTGTCTACTCAGTTGCTTGCTTGGCTTTGATTGACAGTGGGAAGAACCACTGCAGGCTGAGTGGTGTGTGAGAGAGATTCCGCTGGCTGTTTTAACAGTTTGGAAGGACCTGAAGGAAGGGAGAAAGCTTTTATCTAGTTGAGAGGTCATAAGGGCTTGGCTTCCAGAATAGAGGCTAAGAGCTTCATTGGAGAGAATTTGGGGCAGCCTGGCAAGAGCTGGTGATTGGGAGCCCCGGAGCCACCTTGGCATCCTTTTTTCTTTGGTGCCTGATAGTCAAGCTTGCAGCACATCTTATCGTTCTCCTTGGAAATATCTGCTCTGCCTATCATCTCCTGTCAGCTCCAGATGCAATCATACTAATTTCAGGCCTTTATCACCGCATCCAGAGTATTTCTAAAGCAGCCTTTGGAGTTTTCTCTAGTCTGTTTCTCTAGCCCTGTCCTACCCCAATCCTTCTCTCTCCCTCTATTTTACACATGGTGAAAGAGCTGCTTTCTTCCAAAACACTTCTTTTAGCAACTCCCTTTCTTATTCACAATATTTGGACCCTCCAATTGTTGATCACGTCAAAGGTGAGACTGAAGCTTAGCAGTGAAGGGTAAGGAGGGGATTAGGGCAGAGTTATTTCACAGGATGATACACAGAGTTATCCTAAAGTCTGCAATTTAAATTATTGTCCTGTTTCTTCTGTAGCAGATAGAAACAAAAACCTAAGACCAATTTTGAGGATAAGGAAAGATGAAGCAGGACTTGCCAGGTGCAGTGTTACCCCTGCTACTGTGTTTCAAGTGTGGAAGAGCTCTGTGCTCATGCAGACCTGTCCTCTACCCACACTGTGCCCAGGCCTGTCTCCTTGTCCATTTCCTGGGGCATTCCTTCTCCCTGGAACTGACCACTTTTTCCATACACCTTTGACTTTTCTAGTATCTATTCTCTCTTATTTGATAATTCTCACTGTGCTTCCCAGTAGTACTTAGCCTAGCACCTAATCATTCTAAAATTTTCCCCAACCAAAATGAGTACACTCTAGCATGAGTGATTAGGCCCCCGCACTCTCAAATCTCCCATAGCACATGGTTGTGGAACACAAGGTAGTAGAAGAAAAGCAACATGGCAACACAGGAAGATTGAGTGCTGGCTGGGTTCTGTTTCCTGCGTAGCTATTGTTGGGACACAGCACTTGTGGGGGTAGACATCAACTGTATGATCTTTAAGGCCTCTCTTCTGGATCTGGAATTCTGTGATTCTAGTGACATGTAATTGACTAATAGAATATGGAGTGTGGGGGGGTGGCAAAGAGACTATAAATTAATTCTAAGGTGGTGAGGCTGGGGAACGAAGAAGATAAACATTCCCTTGCCAGAAAAGTGGGAAAGAGGTGCCAGTTTGTTTGGGGAGACTGGAGATGAGGGAGTTTAGTGTTTGCCAATCATTAAGAACTCAGGATTCTGATGTAAAATGTCCTGTAGCACAGTAGAAGGGAGCAGGCTGTGGAGGGATACCAGTTGAGGAATGGGGGAGAGATTCAGAGTTATCACCATACAGGTACACTGAGCCTCCAGGATGAAGCAGAGTTGGAAAGAGGAAAGGTGGGGCACTAACTTTTGAAATGGAATGCATGGTCAGAGGGCAGGGAGGACTGGTGTCTCTAAGTGCAAAAAAGAGAAAATATCCAGTGGAGAAATCAGCAGTTTGAAAACTGAGAAAAAGTTTGCATTCATTTGACCAAACAATTGATAAACCTGGTGGAGAGAGAATTTCAAATTTCAGTGATGAGTGTAAGGTCACCTCTGAGTTACAAGGACTTAAGGGAGGGAAGTGTAATTGTCTTTGGGGAGATGTTCTATTTGGGTGATGTGGGAGATTCAGGAGGCAAAGCTGATCGAAACACTGTGAAGACAGAATCGGAACCTGTGTTGCCGAGATAGTAGGACCGCCTCACATCTAAACGAAGAGGGGTTCCTGGCCCCTGTGGACACACTTCCATTATTTCAGAAAGAGGAAGTTTAACCATGGAAGGAGTATTGGGGTGCAATTCCCACTCCCCAAAGAAAGTCAATCTGTATTTTTTATTTTCTTAAAAGATCATGAATTAGAATAAAACACTACTACAAAATAGGTTTTAAAAATTCAAGCACTACCTTTTTGTCTTATCCTTTTGTAAAAACCCATTTATCTGGCCAGCTCGGTGGCTCAGCCTATAATCCCAGCGCTTTGGGAGGCCGAGGTGAGTAGATTGCAAGGGCCCGCGGGTTCAAGACCCGCCCAGGCAACTTGACGAGACCTCATCTCTACAATAAATCACAAAAATTTTACCAGGCATGGTAGCGTGCTCCTGTAGTTCCAGCTACTTGGAAGGCTGAGGCGGAAGGATTGCCGGAGCCCAGTAGGTCGAGGCTGTGGTGGCCGGGAGAGTGCCACTGCATTCCAGTCAGGGCAATGGAGTGAGACTCCAACTCAAAAAAAAAAAAAAAAAAAAACCATTTATCCTACACCAAGAAATGAATTTGTCACCCATAGCACTTTTATTATGTTAATTCTAAAGTTAAATAATCTTTAATGGCTGAAGAACAATGATAGCAGTACCCATTGTAATGTTTTCTTCGAGAATATGTTTGTTTATTCATTTTTATAAATTACGATAAGATGGTTCATGTTACCACCAGATTTCACACTCAGGTAATCAGTCTGTCTTTTAAAGAAGTACTTATCATTTCCTTATTTCTCTTTAGTTTCTTTCAGTCCTGATTAGTGAACTTTTTATTTATTTATTTATTTTGAGTCAGAGTCTCACTTTGTCACCCATCCTGGAGTGCAGTGGCACTCTCCCGGCCACTGCAGCCTCAACCTGCTGTACTCCGGCGATCCTTCTGCTTCAGCCTTCCAAGTAACTGGAACTACTGGCGTAAGCTACCACACCCGGCTAGTTTTTGATTTATTGTAGAGATGAGGTCTCGCCAAGTTGCCCATGTGAGTCTTGAACCCACGACCTCAGGCAATCCACTCGCCTCCGCCTCCCAAAGTGCTGGGATTACAGGCTGAGCCACCGAGCCTGGCCCTGATTAGTGAACTTTTAAATCTGCAGAGGAGTTTGGGGAAGTGACTGAAAGTAGTTGGTGCTGTTGTGAATGAGGGGAGGGACATCTGAGTGCTTCTGGCTTTCTGTTTGGGGTAGAGAAGAGAACAGAAATTACTGTTTTTGTTTTTCTACATTGGATGTGGATATGAGGGTGAGAAGTGTAGTTTACAGGCTGATATGTTTCTATTAAACATGACTCAAATCTGATTTACGCATGAGTTTCTGTTAGCAATTTGGAAAAGCATTCCCTCAGCAAAACATACTGGTGAATTTGAATACAGGATATCATGCCAGAGACCATGGCTGATGTTTACAGTTATAGCTGTTATTCCAAATGCACAACTCTATAAGAAAATATTTAAGTCATAAAGGCTGAGGCGGAAGGATTGCCGGAGCCCAGCAGGTCAAGGCTGCGGTGGCTGGGAGCGGCCACTGCACTCCAGTCTGGGCGACAGAGTGAGACTCCAACTCAAAAAAAATAAAAAAGAAAAAGACAATGCTCGTAATAAAACAAACATTGATCTAGAAACTATGTTCTCCAGGTAAGCATCTTATGAGAAAATTGGTTACCTGTTTTACCCTCAAGTAAAAACAAATCTCTGGTAAAATGTGAGAAAATAGCAGAAGTTCATTCTCAAATATTTTAGTTTTATATTTCTAGTATCCTGCTTGAGTATTGCAAAGTTCCTCAAATTATGTCTTTCCTCTTCTTATCCCTATTTAAAATATACTAGGAAACTAAGCAACAATTTGGTTTTTTTAAGTGTAAAATTGAATTGGTTTCAAAAACATGATTAGCTACACTGCCAAAAAATACCTTTTGGTTGTGTGGTATAGAGAAATGTGAAAAGTGTGATATTGTTCATCCAAAACATCTTATATAGTGACATGCATATGTAAATATATAATGAAGAGATGTTTCCACACTATGGTACTGAACAAATGCATAGTTTTGAAGCTTTCACATTTAGTTCTGTGTCACAGTAACCAATTTTTATCTGTTTGTTTCTTTTAATAGAATGTAATTCCTTTTCGACCTTCGATTCAGTTCCAAGGACTCCAAGGGGTGAGTACTCTTATTGATTTAGCAAAAAAATCTAATATTCTTCGTACATGCTATTTATCTTTTTAAATTGTTTTCACCTGAGCCTCTTAATATAATCAGTCACCCATTTTGTGAACTTTGTGACTAAATGAAAATTTCTGACATTTTGATTAAGACGTTTGAATCTTTTTTCTTAATTAATTTAAAAAATAACTCAGAAATAATTATTGATATTGAGAGTGGTTTTTCCAATCATGGACAATTGCATATTTGAGCCTTTTTTTAAAGTATAACATATATCAAGATATTATGTGAATATATTTCGTTTACCACAACTAAACATCCATAAGGCAAGTTATGACTGTGATTGTTTTTACTATTAACAAAATTTTGCTGATTGTACACTTTCTTTTTTAAAGTATATGTACCAGGAAATGAAATATATAGAAGTTGAGTTTTCCTAATGTACAGAAAAAACAGAAGTTTCTGTGTCTATTGCTGCACTTAAAAGCAGCAATGTTGATACTGAATAAAATAGACCCATGAATTTTGTATTTATAATAGATGGTAAACTTTACCAGGAGTAGTACCAGTATTGTTTTTAATTGTTACTATTAATATTTGATATTAATAAAATAAGTAGTAGTTTCAATTATTCTTTTTTGCTTCCTCGTTTAAATTAATATGCATTTCTGTATGTGTTTCTATATACTGGCTATGGTGTAAAAATTTGGAATATCTGAGTGGACTTTAAGGCTATAGACAAAAGGCAAGCTGAGGGAGGGAAATTATATTCTTGATTATTGCAAATCTGCATACTTATGATTTTTTTGCTTTTATGTAACAAAATGCAAAAATGTCAATGTAAATAAATGCAATCTTTCTATACTTTATAACTTGAAAACATTTTGAGAGTCAGATTACATCATTCAACACGAACTAAGAGTGCTTCTAAATGTGTGTGTCATGCTACCTTGAAGAAGATATTTGTGTGGGTGTCAGAGTTTTGCTTCTACACAACAGCTTTACATTGAAGTCCTTTTATCTGCCCCCCCCCAGTAACTGAATGGGATCCTAATTGGGATTAAGTGTTCTTCTGCATGTTGTTGTATAGCTTTTGGGTAGTCAGTAGCACGTGCTGCTTTTCTCTTTTAGGCATCAGTTCCGTTGCTAATTTAAGGTTTCTTGAGTTTTCCTGCAAGTTTTAATGGCATCAGTAGTATGTGAAGGGAAGTTCCAGGGGCAGGCCTGGTTCCATGAGCCCTGGGGACTCTGGATTCACTAAGGGTATTGGGAGGAGCGGGCTAGGGGAGGAAGGAACGTTTGAGCTGCTTTCTTGCACTGGGGTTGTAGGACTGTTCTGGTGTTGCTGCTTTCTGTCATTCTCTCTTTCTCCCAGTTGGGACATCAAGGCTAGGGAAATATAAGTAAAGGGTATTTTCTTTCTTTTTTTCCTCCCACCCACTTGCCCAGGACATTTTCTTAGGAGACACCAAAGTAAACTGCAAACTGCAAGACTAAGCAATGGGGGCCCAATGTGTGCAGGCATCCAGGTTCTCCTATTTTCCTCTTGTAGCTTTGTATAACCTCAGAGGGAGTGTGGTTTGCTCTAGCATACTGGTTGCCCTCAGGTCCTGGGCACCACTGCAAAACAGGCAGTTGATATTTGAAACTTTGGGCCTTCTTTTCCAAATTTTCCTATCTGTCTCCCCCATAATGTCACATACCCATGTGTCCAGGCTCTCCTTGTTTATCTTGGCCCACTCCACTTTCTCTTCCTACTCTACTCCTTGCCTTGTGTAGTTCACTGATGTAAGTAATTGTGATATAAATGATGATAGGGTTAAATCTGAATGGGTGTTTGAATATTAAGAGATAAATGAATGGCAATTGAATTTAGTAGAGTAGATGGGTGGAGGTGCCAGAGACCTGGGGCTGTGGGATGCTTGGCCCTACCCTGCTTATTCTGGGTCTGTCTCCTCAACCCCCCACCCTTTTATTATTCTAACTGGGAACAAAATATATGGACTCAGCATTGTTTTAGAGCCTGCAGCTGCATTCCACCCACCCTCCCCCCTTCTCTTTGCAAAGTTCTCCCCAGCCTTTTGGGACTTAGTAAAAACAAAGAGTCATTACAGGGGAGAGAGTGGGTTGGCACAGCCCACAGGGAGTACGCAGAGCCACAAATGTGAGGGGCTTCTGGACAGTGCTGCTCTGTTTCTTGAGAGAGTCATGATCATTTAACATTGCCTGGGCTGATTGCTTTAAAAACTCTGAAGAAGTGTGCTTACAGAATTTCCTATATGGAATATAATTAGAGCTTTAAACTGAAAGGTGTAAATTTAGGTTTCTCACAAAAGTTACTTTTCCTTAATGAGAAATTTGTCTTTTTACATCAAATGTGATTGGAAATGTACCCTCGCTGTCATGATGGCGTCAACTGTAGGCATATTTGAAGCATAACTGAAGCATTAACAACATTTTAAAAGTGAGTGTCAAGTGTAAAGTTATTTCTGTTTCCCTGATTACACGACTTCTAGGCACTGCCTGGTTATGCTGGTCCTTGTTACTAATTATAAGATTTTTTTTCCCCTTAGTAATGTCTTTAGAAGAATTTGGGTCTTGGCAGTTTAGCTTTTAAGCATACTTACTTTTGTGCCTGAACATGTACTCTTAGGTTGAAATTTTCTTCTAAATAAATGCAGACTGAAACATTAAAGTGTGCTGTTAATAAAGTGAAAATTCTGAGAATCATTGATTACCTGGGTTTTTATCGTCACAGCTGAGCAGCAGCTTTTATAGCATAAGAAATATAAATTGTCTTTTGCAATTCATTCCACCTTTGCCCTTAGTGAAGAAGGTGCTCAGAACATTTGATTGTCATTGAATGCTTTTTCTGGATTCAGAAAGACAAGGAAATGCCTATGGGAATAGTTGATCCTGATTTTTAAACTCATGAAAATTCAGAAATGCTTTGTTGATTCTGAAGAATGTGAATCCACCAAGTTTCACAGGTCTAATATTCATAACTAAAATTCTAGGATTATAAATACCTGTAAGAACTGCATATTTGATCAGAAAAGGTAGCTGGTAAGATTCGTGTGGGCTCTACTGCATTGAGGTGTTCAAGTTGCAACGTTCAGAGGGGCATGTTGGTGTAATGTACCCAACTTCCAAAAGCTACATCTTTGTTGTCAAGTAAGCTTTATAAAAATTAGAATAGTTCTGTCTACTGATCTGATACTGCAAATATGGCAGGTGAACATTCTCCAAAGATGTGCATTTCAGTGAATTTTTAAAAACTAAACTCTGTATATGTATGTTAGCTGAAAGTTTCTTGTTTAAAGGCACAAAGTTGATAGAGGCAGCCCTGTAACTGCAGTCTGGGTCTTCACGTGCTGGGAAAAAATCTTCCCGCCATACTGTGCAGCTCTTGGAGAATAGGTTCTGGAAGCAGGTTAACTCCATATTTTCATGTAATGGCAGTTGTCAACTAACAATGATTCTAAGCAATAAACTATAAACTTGTACGTAATAAGAGAATGTGCTAATATGTTAATTTATTGTTCTGGTTGTTTTTTACTCATTGCACATTCTTTCAGTCCTTACTGGTACCAAGTACTTTGTTAGGTATTCAGTGTGAAAAGGATGGGCAAGACAAGGACTCTGCTTTCAAGGAACTTACAGTCTGATACATGACTATAGACTAATATTAATAATGTAGGATTTACCCAGAACCTACACTCAATACTTCTATAGAAACCAGGAGCTGTTAGGCACAGGCTTATATGTGTATTTCTGATTGATACGAATCAGCTTTTTTTTTTTTTTTTCAGAGATGATATCTTGCCAAGTTGTCCAGGCTGGTCTTCAGCCTGTGGGCTCAGGCAATCCCCTCACCTCAGCCTCCCAGAGTGCTGGGATTATAGGCATGAGCCACCTTGCCCGGCCTACGAATCAGCTTTTTAAACAAAGGTTTTAGTAGATGTAAAATGTTATATCTTTTTTTTTTTTAGTTGGAGTCTTACTCTGTTGCCCAGGTTGTCGTGCAGTGACGTGCTCACAGCCACCACAGCTGCGACCTGCTGGGCTCAGGCAATCCTTCCGCCTCAGCTTTCCAGGTAGCTGGAACTATAGGCACGAGCCACCACACCCAGCTAATTTTTAAAAAATTTATTGTAGAGACAAGGTCTGGCCAAGTTGCCCAGTCTGGTCTCAAACCACTGGTCTCCGGCATTCCTCTCACTCGGCCTCCCAAAGTGCTGGGATTACAGGCTTGCATTGTGCCCGGCATAAAATGTTATATCTTAGCTGTAGATACGTAAAATTCCAGAAGGCCTATTAAGAGCTGTCTTTGTGCATGCACACACAAAGGTAAATATGTGGTACGTTATAATTGAGATAAAATCTGAAGTGGCAAGATTTTCAAAGGTAAATAATGGCCACTAGTCTGCTGGCACGTGGCAGCCTTGAGTGAACTTGCCTGTGGCCTCAGGGACTCACAATCAGGGAGTGATTGCCCCAGGGCAGTGAGAAATAATATGAACATCGTTACAGTAAATGAGATTCCAGAACCCAGTATTAACTCAGTATTTGTTATGAGAATGTTGTTCTAAAATTCTTTAATTGCTCACTTGCAGACTCAGCAATCCCAGCGGCTTTAGAAAATAGTTTTACATATAAATAATTTTTAAATTATTTTTAAAAGGACTGAGAACAGAAAATATTTTCTGTAAGTACTATGCAGTGTCTCCTGTGAAACATCAAGTCACACACACTTTTCTAAGAATGAGCAAGGAATAGCCAGCCAAACAAATTCTAAATGTACACCTTCCAAAAAAGCACAGTGACCTTCTGAAGATTAAATCAGCATTTAACCGGTCACTTTAAAGGCTTGAATAGTGTTATAAAACTCTTGCAGTGGTTATTCAACAGAGGGTTGGATTTTTCTTTCTTTCTTTTTTTAACCTCCAAACTTAGCAAAGTATTCAGAGATGCTTTGTTAATTATTTATTTTACTTTGTGGGGGCTGAGGAGAAGATTTGGTTTGAAAAACTAAATTATACAGTATTTGAAATTAATAGGCAATTTCAGCCCACTTGAAACGGCTTCCTGCAGACTGCCCTCCCCTACCCTACTTGGTACCTGGGAAGCAAAGATAACCATCAGCTTGAAATAAGCAGCAGAGATAAAAATAAATTCCCAACGCTGCCGTTCCTTCTTAGATGATATGCCTGTCCCCGACTTCTTTTCCCTGCCATTTTTGGTTTGGCTAGCCCACTGGTTTTGCCAAGGGTTGTGTTTAGTCAGTCTGCTCAGAAGTTTGCTGACTAACAGCTACCTTTATGCTCTCAGCTCTGAATGTAATTAATACTAGAAGGATGTTAAAATTATATCCTTTTATAATGGCAGTTCTGTTTTAATTTTTTAAATATTGCTTTATTAACACATAGCACATAGGTAGCATTTATTTTAATATGCTGAATTACAACTCTTTAGCCACATGTTAACTTACTAAGGTATCAATAAAATTAGTAAATTACCTAATTTTTAAAAATTAACTTTAATAACATACACACACACACACATATTTTTTTAAATCTCATTTTAGCCAGGGGATGGAAGACCCTGGAATCTCTGGAAACTCATATTTTCTCAAAAAATAATTGAATCATAGTTTGAAGCTATTGTAAATTGACTGAAGACCTGGCCCCTGCCCTTGAAGAGGTCAGGACTTCAGCATGTGGGAGGGTAACTGGGTGTGTTTTTGGTGCCTGAGGAAACTATCTCAAAGTACTCTCTGACCACACCCTTAGTGTACCCCCCAGTATGGCCTACACAAAGACAAGCCTCCAAAACATGAACATTATCCTGCTTTGTCTTTACCAAACTGCAGCACTTTGGAAAGCAGCAGCCGAAACTATAAGTGACATCTAAAGCTACTACAAATACATAGTTTGTATTCATAGCAGTGAGATAAGCTTTACTCTCTTCATTTAGCAAATGTTTATGAATACTTGATGTGTACCAGGCACCCAGGTAGACACTGTAGACAAAGGTAAATACAACCTTGAAATGCCAGCTGTTATTCCTAACTGACGTTATCTGTTTGTCAAAATCTGCCACTGATGGCTTTCTTTTTGGTTTTTTTTGTTTCTCACCAAAAACTAAAATGTGAAATGGAGTCATCTTTATTACAAAGAATGTCATTTTAATAGCACTCACTTATTTAAGCTTGGAGAATAATATTTGACCAATTCTGTGACGCTTTTTGGTCCTTATAGCTAAATCACCCCTTAAATTTTAACCATTAACATTGTTTAAATATCTATTGGCCCCCGACTGTGTGTGCAGGGTTCTGTCCTAGGCACATAAGATGAACTTATAAGAGCTTTATTAAAAGTCAAAATTTAAAGCAAAAAAAAAAAACCTTAACAGAATAAGCCCAAGACCCAGATCTCTTTTTTTAAAAAAAATTTTAATTTTAAAGATGTGCGGTACAGTTCAGGGTTAGGCATACAAATGTTCATTATGCAGGTACCATTGTTGAAGAGGTGTGTGTCCCCCGCCCCCAGCAGTTCCCCACTACTGCCAGTCTCACCCCCCACCCCAACCCCTCTGGCAGTTTCCCACTATTGCCAATCCCTTTCTTATAGTTATTATAACAGTTGAAGGTCTGCCTGTGAGTGAGAATATGTAGTACTCAGTTTTTTGTTTCTGTGATAGATCACTGAGTATTATAGACTCTAAGTCCATCCAAGTTGTTGCGAAGTTCATAATTTTGTCCATCTTTATGGCTCATAATATTCCATCGTGGTATGTACCACATTTTTTTGTATCCAGTTCTCTTTCAATGAGTAGCATGGTTTGGTTCCATGTTTTTGCTATTGTGAATAATGCTGCAATAAACATGTGTGCAGGTATCTTTTTCATAGAGTAATTTGAGTTTCTCTGGGTATATTCCCAGTAGGGGGATTGTGGGGTCATATGGAAGGTCGATTTTTAGGTCTTTTAGGAATCACCCCACTGTTTTCCACAGAGGTTGTACTAGTTTATACTCCGACCAACAGTGTGGTAGTGTTCCCTTTTCCCTGCATCCTGTCCAGCATCTGTTGTTTTTTGAGTTAATGATGATGGCCATCCTGACTGGAGTTAGGTGGTATTTCAGTGTGGTTTTGATTTGCATTTCTTTGATGACTAGTGAGGCAGAACATTTTTTCATGTATCTATTGACTGCTTGTATGTCTTCTTTTGAGTGTCTATTCATATCTTTTGCCCACTTTGTAATGGGGCTGTTTTTTCTTTTTGTCATGTTTGAGTTCCTTGTAGATCCTAGATGTTAGGCCTTTGTCAGATATGCAATTGGCAAATATTTTTCCCCAGTCTGTGGGCTGTCTGCCTGCTCTCTTGATGGTTGCTTTTACTTTGCAGAAGCTCGTCAGTTTGATGAGGTCCCATTTGTCTATCTTAGCTCTTATGGCATGGGATCTTATTTCAAACAATACTACACACACACACACACACACACACACACACATTATTGATTCCAAGGTGTGGGTTTTTTTTTTTCTTTTTAATATCTATAACATCTTTGAACCTGGGATGCATTTCATCATCAGTGGCATGTTGGTATAGTATCTTAGTTTGTCAGTATTTTATATTATGTAGTCATGAAAAGTCATGAATTGTCTTGCAATTTCTGGCATCTTAGATTGCTGTAGACTACAGCAACACAGTGGCAGAATATAGAATTTCTATTTTCTATAACAGGAAAGCTTTTACCTAAATAGAATCTTTTCCAAAGATTGACTGACTTGTTTATTATTATTAACTCAGTATGTTAGATACTCTGGAGAATTTATAGGGAAGGTATACGCTTATAACCGTTCTTGACCTGTAATTTAAACTGTAAGGGACAAGACTATGAAGTTAAATGTTCTCAGCTTTGTCTTTGGGCCGAAACTCATTTACTTATTAAAGTAATGTGTTTAGCAAACAAGTTTAGAAGAAAAGAGTTTTACTGACTTAAGGACTTAAAAAGCTCACAGACATGCTTTGAAGACTAATGAATTTGCCTTTATCAGGCTTTATCAGAAAAATTTTCAAATCCTTCTGTCTCAGGTTTTATAATTTATACTATATTTAGCACAGTGCATAGTTATCTATTCTGTTTTGTATATAGATTCCAAATGTTTTTCTTGTTCTTTTTTTTGAGTTGGAGTCTCTTTCAGTCGCCAAGCCTGGAGTGCAGAGGCACACTCACAGCCATCCCAGCGTCAACCTGCTGGGCTCCGGCGAGCCTTCTGCCTCAGCCTTTCAAGTAGCTGGAACTACAGGTGTACACTACCACACCTGGCTAATTTTTGATTTATTGTAGAGACGAGGTCTTGCCAAGTTGTTCGGGCTGTTCTAGAACCCACGGGCTCAGGCAATCCACTTGCCTCGGCCTCCCAAAATGCTGGGATTACAGGCTGAGCCACCAAGCCCAACCCGATTGCTTTTCAATAATTATAGTTAAAGTTTATTTACTGTTAGATGCTAAGAACTCTGTTCTATGTACTTCCTCTATATTATCCCCATGTAATCTTCACAGCAGTGCTGTGAAGCAGATACTCCCTCCCATTTTGCTGATGTATACTATGGCTCTGAGGTCTTACTATTTGTTGAGGCTCACACAGGTAGTGAGTGAAGGGCCTGGACTAAAATGTAGGCTGATTCCAGAGCCTGTTTTTATCACCGCACTGATTCTCTCCCTTTAATAAGCGTTCAATTATCATTTTCACTTATGCTTAAATAAACATTTGTTGAACGAGCTCCAGCTGGCAAGGGGAAGGGGGCTGTTTAGGAAGGCCTCAGAGAAGCAATGTTTGAGCTGAGATCTGAAGGATTACCAGAAGGTAGCTGATCAGAGAAGGAGGAAGTACTTTTCAGGCCTCTGCAGCATGAGCAAAGTGGGAAACAGGTGTGGCAGTGTCCCACCTTCTTACAGAGTTAGGATTTCTTTCATTTTGGAGATCAGTGCTTCTTGTCTGCAAAATGCCCCTGGAGGTCTATGATGAGGTCTAGAAACTTGGACTTTTAAATATTCCCCCAGGTTTTCTTATGGTAGGGCCACTCACTATCATAAGAGTGTAATAAAAATATATATGTATGTATTATATTCTCTTCTCGGGAGAAGCTTCATGACTTTCATTGGCTTCTGAGTAAGACCACTTAACAAAACCTCTGACTTCTCTAATGGAAGAAAAGCACTTCAGTAAGAGAGACTTTCAAACACATATCCAAACAATTCACAGGAAGACAAAACAGTTGACTTTGCAAAGAGGGCTTTACCCATAGAGATGTGCACATTCACTCAGCTGAAACAAAAGTTCCACAGCATAATATTACCCTTACTTCATCAGGGTACTCTGATATTTTCTGTTTTATTCTCTTTCATTTAAAAAGAATCCTGGTCACAATCCACTGAATCAACACTGTGACCTTTCAGTGGGTTGCAATCTATGACTTAACAAACACTGAAGAAGATTATCATCTACAGCATTTCAAACAGTGTAACCAGGGAGTCATGTGGTCAGATTGCAATTTAGCATGCTTCTCCAGTAGCTGCCTTGACTTAGTCATACCTTCTCTATGGAAAGCATAAAAAGGGAAGAGTCGAATGGCTCTGTATTCCTTTTTTTTTTTTTTTTTTTTAATCCACAGTCTCACTCAGTCACCCAGGCTGGAGTGCAGTAGCGTGATAATAGCTCATTGCAACCTTGAATACCTGGACTCAAATTTTCAAAATTTTTATTTTGTAGAGATGGGGTCTCACTATGTTGCTCGTGCTTGTCTTGAACTCCTAGGTTTAAGTGATCCTCTTGCACCAACCTCCTGAAGTGCTGGGATTACAGGCATGAGCCACCGCACCCAGAGGTTCTGTATTCATTAGTAGAGCATTTAGTTGGATGGTGATACCATTATTTATATCTGAAACAGGTGAAAGAACAGGCAGGCGAGTTGGGGTGTGTTTGATTTGAAACATGCTGTACCTGAGGTATTCATGTAACACTCCAAGGCTCATTCTATCAAGAGGAAGCTGTCCAGGGGGTATTAGCATTAGGGACTTGAAAAAGGAGGATTTTCAAGAAGCAACTCCAAAGGACATTTTAATGGGTTTAATTATATCTGAATGTCCAGTAGTTAGAACAAAGACAAGGTAGATTCACAGGTGGAATTCTGGCATAAAACTGTATTTTAAGAGTTATTTTTTTCAGCTGTTGAGAATACTGGTTTGCATGTAAATACTTATGCTTTGAGTATTGTTACTTTTAATTACTAACATTTAGGGAATTTGAAACTCCCTTGCCAAATTTTGCACTGGCAAAATATATTAGTCTGAGAGATGAACAGTGGTATATTCATTCAGTGGAAGAGTATACAACAGTGAAAAGTGGTGACTTCTAACTACACAACATGCCATAAAATGCTAAGCAAACAGAAGACTACGTGTGGTATGACACTGCTTTTATCAAGTTTAATAGCAGACAGAATTAAATAACATATTGTGTATGTTTATGTATTTGATGAGGTTATTAAAAACCACAAAAGGAATGATGATCATGACAGAATAGGTTACCTCTGATAGGACAAGGCAGGCCAAGGGAGGAGAAGAGCAGGTGGGCAGGTATGTTATTGCTGATGTTCTAGTTCTTGAGTGGTGACTTTACAGGTGCTCATTATGTCATCAAGCTTTGTAACTATCAAGCTTTATTTATTTTGTAGAAATAAATATTACACTCTCTAAAGTTGGTCTTCATTATAATTAACTTTAAAGATAATTTGCTGTCTTCATGGGTTGAGTGAGAAAAACCAGAACATATTTCAATAGATGCCAAAGGGCACTTTAAATTTGTATTTTTGAATTGTTCTATAAACATAAAATACATTTTTAGAGATGCCAAGTGTAAATATGACAAAAAACTAGGAGAAAAGCTGGATGTTGAAGGTTTAAAACACAGGTTGACAAGGACAGTAGAGAAGGCAGGTCTTGAGAAGTTATCTGGAGCTAGACGCCAGCTGAATATCTTGCCAGTAAAGTACTTGATAAAGTTGCTTTGTCATCTATCAGTGGAGAAAGAAAGTTTTCTCGCTGCCTGTGATCTCTCCCCAGTGGTGAGAAAGTACAGGCAGAGTCACTGGTGGTTATCAAGGGCGAGGGACAAGAGGTCATTTTCCTCTCTGAAATAACACTTGACATTTTGGAGTAGTGGTATTGGGAAGTGTCCTGGAAAAAGTTCAGTTGAGAAAGGACAGATTAGGGGAATGAAAAGTAGCAGTTGGTTGAATTTTAACAGAAAAAGTTCTTAGGGGGGCTAGGGTAATACGACTTAGAATGCAGTAGAGAACTGACTGAAGGAGAACTGAATTGGGCCCATATCAGGAGAGTTTGGTACCTAAGTAGCCATAAGAAAAGGGCAGTCTTTTATAAGTCTTGAAATGCCCAGATCATTGAATAATCCTCAGGAAGTTGTGTTAGGAATATCTTATTTTAGAGTGAGAATGTAGGGCATTGGTATATTTATGAATGTAGGACTCAGTACTGATCAATACTAAGAAGCCTTTTTTTATAACTAATCTGAGTGCTTTTTAGTTTTTTTCTGAATCTAGTCTTTTTTTTTTTTTTGAGTTGGAGTCTCACTTCATCACCCAGACTGGAGTGCAGTGGCTGCTCCCGGCCACCGCAGCCTTGACCTGCTGGGCTCCAGCGATCCTTCTGCCTCAGCCTTCCAAGTAACTGGAACTACAGGCGTGTGCTACCACACCCAGCTAATTTTTTGATTTATTGTAGAGATGAGGTTTCACCAAGTTGCCCAAGCAGATCTCGAATCTGCGGGATCAGGCAATCCACTCACCTCAGCCTCCCAAGGTGCAGGATTACAGGCTGAGCCACCGAGCCTAGTCTTGTTGGTAATTTATTAAAGTCAGTTTTCAGATGAGGAAGGGAAGGTGTTTGAAGGCATTTCATTTCCACTGAATAGCAAGATGATGCTGACTTGTACTTCCACAGCTGTTTGAACGTTCTGTGTTTGGTTATAAAGGAAAACTTTCTGCTAGGGATGCTTGGTATTTTGTTTTGCTTTTCATCTTTCAGAGAAGATAGTGTTCTGGTCTTTCCTTAGTGAACTTGAATAGGATAATTATGAATCTAGGATTAATTTTGGATAAAGTCTTACATTTCACAATTTATGATTCTGTAAAAAATAGCTCTAACCTCTTTCAAAAATGCTTAAGGTGATTGAGTCATGAGGGCAAGTATCAATGATAACCTAAAATCTAATTGTTATTGTTTCTCTGATCGAAAAATAAAGTGAATGAATATCTTAGAACTATATAAAGCACACACAAGAATAAAGATGAATAATAAAATGTGCCCAATAGTGAAAAACAGTTGGTTTGTTCAGTTTCTTCTAGTATTTTCTTTTTGTTTACACATATTTTAAAAATTATGGTCAGTGTATTTATTGCTTTTTTATATTCTGCTTTTTTCCATTTAGCATATATCATGAGCATTTTCCTATGTTATTAAATAGTAAAAATGACTTTTAAATAGCTGCCTAACATTTCATTTTATGGATACACTCTCACTTAGCCCTTCTATTACATGTATATACTGTTATGTATACATATAACAGTAGTGATAGGATAACATCCTTGTGAAAAATCATTATTTCTGACCTTATTTCCTTGGGACATATCCCTAGATGTGGAATTTTCTAAGTCAAAATACTTTTAAAGTTTTTAATAACTGTTACCTCATGGTTCACCGTACCCTGCCTCCTCACCTACCCGCCAGAAAGCGGCTTTATATCTCCACAGCTGTTTGAAAGTGCCTGTCCCAAGCCATTTCCCTGGTCAGTATTGAATGCATGTTTTTTGAACGTAAGTTCATTTGATAATGTTTAAAAACTGTGTGACAGTGTGATTTGCTTGATAATATCTGGCATAGGTAAAATATTGCAATGTTTTAAGATATCATGACATCTCATCTAGTGTCTTGCTGTCTCTACTTGGCATTGCTAGGAATGGCTTTGAGTTTTTCACTTCTTTATATTATCATGTATCTACTAATATGCTGGGAAGAGTTTTTCTTTTCTTTACCATTGTTTGTGGTCCTAATAATTTAGTGCTTTTGAGTTTCCACCTTCATCTTTAGATTCCTGTCTTTAAAAGAACATTTCACACTTCCTAGGAAGCCTGGTGGGGAAGGGCAGTGAGTTATTGGTAAGGGGATAAAATGTCTTACTACCTTATATGGTTTCACTGTTTTGTGGAACTCTGTGATATGTGCAGTTCTACCTCTTAGCAAAATTCAATAACTATCTAGAAGATAATCATGTAAAAATTTAGTGATAAATTATTAAAATATAGTGATTGCCTTAACTGTCCATATGTAAATCTTTGCCCAAGTGTCTTTTTATGTATATGAAGACATGGGTTTGATAGCTTTTTCAGTAGCCTAACCAGACCATTCTTAGAAATCTTTTCAGTCCTGTGTCTTTTTTTTTTTTTTTTTTTGCGTTGGAGTCTCACTCCGTTGCACAGGCTGGAGTGCAGTGGCATGCTCATGGCCACCCCAGCATCAACCTACAGGGCTCTGGCTATCCTTCTGCCTTGACCTTCCAAGTAGCCAGAACTATAGGCGCACACTACCGCGCCCAGCTAATTTTTAATTTATTGTAGAGACGAGGTCTCGCCAAGTTACTCGGGCTGGTCTTGAATCCACAGGCTCAGGCAATCTACTCGCCTCGGCCGCCCAAAGTGCTGGGATTATAGGCTGAGCCACCGAGCCTGGCCCAATCCTGTATTTCTGACAATTATAAATCGGTTTATCTAAGAGACTTGACAGGCCCTCTTATTTATATCAGACATGCCAAGTCTCCTAGAAATCAGAACTGCAGTCTGTAATTTAGCTCTTGATGCACTATGCATATCTGTAGCTTTATACATGTGAAATCAGAAGTAGTTTTGCTTTCTCCAAGCTTGAAGGAAATTAACAACTTAATTTGACATATGAATACTGGTCTATATGGAATAGACTGGACCCTATCTTTGTAATATATTTTCAGAGTAGATGAAAGAGATCTATAAAAATAAACAACTATAGGCTTTATTTATTTTTAGGGCTACCTATAATTTTGACACAAGAAACCCCACAAACATTGTTTTTATTATGAAGATCAAATGCTTTAAAGTCACAAAGTTCTGGTTCCCCTGAGAACCCTTAATTCTATTTTCTTTGTTTCTCTGTTGTGCTGTAGCTAGTATCTGGGACTCTCGGGGGATATGAAGGCAGCATATTTTTTTTATGGATAGGGCACTTGGGAAGCAATGTTTGCTCCCCTTCTAGAGGAACAGCAGGTATCTCTAATTTTACAGCCTCCCATGGACATCTGTTGTGGCTGATTTGTTCTTATACCTTATCTTTCTGTATTTTGAGTTTGGGACAATTAGGAATATTGCTAGTCTTTTTCATTGTTTACTTACTTTTTCCAGATAGTTTCTTTGGCTTCCATTTACACTAACAGTTAAGATATAACCTAGACTTGTAGGGCCTTTTGCAGCTACCAAGGATTCAGAATGAGTATAATCATCTTTTGGTTATCCACAGGGCACTTACAAGTCCTTGACCATATGAAAATTACTTTAAAAATCAAACACATCACTATACTAAGAAAAGCATGTGTGTACTCGAATCAAACAGCTCAAAATCAGAGTGAGAGATCCCCAGTATTGTCTTTGTATCATCAGTGCAAACATTTTTTTTGGCATGTAATACATGCTGGGCATTGTGCCAGAACCTTCGATGGTTTATCTCTGAACTTCATAACAACTTAGGAGGTGGGTAGTATCTTTATCTACATTTTACAGATGAGGAAACTGGGGTTAAGTTACTTGCCCAAGGTAACAGAGATGGTAGGTTGTGGAGCCAGGGCTGGCCACTGGGCAGTTTGCTGCAGAGCCCATAATCTAACACACTGGATGCGGTCTGTTCCAGCTGCTCCCTTTTCATCTGTGAGTAAAGAGAAGTTCTTTACTCTCTTGAAGGAAACTGTGGAGGAAAGAACAATGTAGAACTGGAAGTATGAAGGGATCTAATACTAAAGAAAGCATTTTAGAAAGGAGGAAGAACAATTCAGCAGGACACCATGTTCTACCTTTAGTATTCTTCAAGTACTTGACGCTAATTCCCATCAAAAAAAAGGCACATAAAGGTGCATATTTTTGTACACACACTTGCAATTTTCATTTAAGAGGTGACGACAATTTATTTAATAAAATGATAGCCCTCAAATATTTGTTGCTTTCTTGTTGCTGTTTCTCCTTCTGTAGCATAGACCATGGTTTTGTGCCTTTGCTCCCCAGGGAATTGTGTGATGTTACTGCAGTGTCTGCTTCAGCAGTCCCAGTCCCTCATCCCTGTCCCCAGCCAGAGTGTTTCTGATTCTATTGTAATACATAGTCTGTTTCTCCATAAGATTTATTTTGAAAAAGCATTCTGTAATAATAAAACAGAAAATTAAGAGCTGAATGTACTCCAAATCTATGTAGAAATATTTTTCAGACTTAACTAACTGTTGTTTATCTTATTGAACTTACAAGTTTTCATGGTGACATTGATTGGGTTGGGGTGAAACCATGTGTTTTGCAGAATCTAGGGCCTTGGCCACTCTTTGAAACTTCTGTTAATCTTGAGGACTCACACCTGTCAAGTCCCAGTCTCTCTCCTAGATTTGCACAACTGCTGCTGACTGCCAGGCACGAATTTGAGGCCCACTCACATTTGCCAGCAGTTCTTTCTGGCATCATGCAAAAAGAACTTTCCTCAAGACTCCGTGGAATGGGAAAGAGAGAAGATTAGCAATGAACTGGAAATTGCCATTCATATTTAAGATTTTTTTTTGTTCTTTTAGAAGTTGTGTTTGTGCTTTGATTCCAAGAAGTAAACTGTTTTTTAAAACAAAATTTTGCTTCCTACTTGACCAGAAGAATTACTTAAATTTAAAGTTATTTAGTGTGATCTCCCTAAGTTCTTTAAAATGCAAAGTGGTTTTAAAGAGGTTGGGTCATATTTTCAAATGGAATTTGGTGAGGCCAGAGTATTCTGTGAGTATTTTTTTTTTTTGAGTTGTAGTTTCACTCTGTCGCCCAGTCTGGATGGAGTGCAGTGGCATGCTCATGACCATCCTAGCGTCAACCTGCTGGGCTCTGGTGATCCTTCTGCCTCAGCCTTCCAAGCAACTGGAACTATAGGCACATGCTACCATGCCCGGCTAATTTTTTGATTTATTGTAGAGATGAGGTCTCGCCAAGTAGCCCGGGCTGGTCTCAAACCCACAGACTCAGGCAAACCATTCACCTCAGCCTCCCAAATTGCTGGAATTACAGGCTGAGCCACCGAGCCCAACCTCTGTGAGTATTTTAATAAAGACTTTTAAGAAAGAAAAATGTATAATATAAACTTAAGTCCCACAAACCCAGGAAACCTCTTGGCCTAGGTTTGGGGGCTAAACACAGCACAAGAGAGGTCAGAAACATTCTTATTCTGATGTTTGTGCCACAAGACAAGCAGTTGTACAGGCTTTTTTTTTCCCTCCCTCTTCTTTCATCTTGTTATTTATGTTTGCCTGCTCTGGGGAGCCCTGGTTCTCCACAGACGCTTCTGTGATCTGTTTCTAATATATTTATGATTTTTTGGTATCCCTGGCATAAGATACCTTCTGAATGAATTTGATTCCAATTTTCTTCAGATAAATCCAACAAATATTTATCTGGTACCTACTCTACTATGTTCTAAATATATATAAAAGTGAGTAAGATAATGGCTCTCACCTTCAAAAGACTTACAGACACACACATAACTACTTAACATGCAGTGCAGTGAAGGCAGCAATAGAGGTGTGCCCCTAGGGTAAGGAGATTGTCGGGAGCCAGAAAAGGGGTTCCTGAACCCACCTTCCTGAGGCGGCAAAAGCCTCCCTGAGGGAAGGACTCTTGAGCTTCAGGATAAGTTAGCCCGAGCTAAGACAAGAAGTGTGGGCACAGACTGGTGTGCTCTGGCACCTGACACCACAGTATTGTTGCTAGAACATAAAATACAAGGTAGAGAGTGAGGCCCAGTTAAACTGGTTTAGTAGCAAGAGTGCTGGCCCACTGGGAAGAAACCTTATATCTTCTATTAAGGAGCTTAGATCTATGGATAGGTAGTAGGAAGTTGTGAAAAACTAGGTGACTCTTGGGCCCAACACAGTCAGATTGACATCTTTTTTAAGAATAGTTTTGATAAAAGCTGAATGATTAGAGGATAGGATTGAGAAGAGACCAGAAGTGGAGGCCAGAAGATAAGCTGTCAAAGCAAGAGGTGATAATGGAGATATTGCGGAGGACAGAGATGAGAACATTCACTTAAGAAATGATTTAGAGCCGGGCTCGGTGGCTCAGCCCGTAATCCCGCGCCTTTGGGAGGCTGAGGTGTGTGGATTGCCTGAGCCCACGGGTTCGAGACCCGCCTGGGCAGCGAGACCTCATCTCTACAATAAATCAAAAAATCAGCCGGGCGTGGTAGCGCATACCTATAATTCCAGCTACTTGGAAGCCTGAGGCGGAAGGATTGGCGGAGCCCAGCAGGTCGAGGCTGCGGTGGCCGGGAGCGGCCACTGCACTCCAGTCTGGGTGACAGAGTGAGACTCCAACTCAAAAAAAAAAAAAAAAAATGATTTAGAAGGCAAAAGCAGTAGGACTTATGGTTATTTGGGTGTTGAGGGGTGCAGGGTGGTTAGAGAGAAGAGTCGAGGTTGACTCCTCAGGGTGCCAGGAGCCTCAGGAACTAAATGAATGGTGGTTTATTAGACAGTGTGTGTTTGTGTGTATGGTGGTGGAGGGGGGCATTTGGGGGTCAGATGATAATTTAGTTTATATCAGCATTGATTCTATGGGGCATATTTAAATTTTGGATGAGACTGATTAATAAAATAACAATGAAATACAGCTTTTTGATGAGTTGCTGAACTCAGTGGAGGTTTTAGTTTTTGCCACCAAAGAACTTATGGCTTGGCCCAGCCACAACTACATTTTTTTTTTTTTTTTTTTTTATAATCAGTATTTTTTATTATCATTTTGTAGGGTACAGTTAAGGGTTAGGTGTACAATTATGTTTCATTCAGGCACCCTATTGATAAGAGGTGTTTTCCCAGTCCCAGATAGATATTAGCTACTGTTAATCCCATCCCCCCCATAATTTCCCAGTACCATCAGTCATTTTCTTATAGTATTACATTGGATGTTCAAGGTCCATTATATGAGTGAAAACATGTGATATTCTGATCTTTGTTTCTGTGAGAGGTCACTCAGTATTATAGACTCTAGTTCCATCCAGGTAGCTGCGAAATCCATGATTTTGTTCTTTTTCATGGCTGCGTAGTATTCCATCGTGTATATGTACCACATTTTTTTAATCCAGTCCTCTTTTGATGGGCAGCATGGTTGTTTATTCACCCAACTACATTTTGAGCAAGCTATTTAGATTCTCTCGAAGGCTCTCTCACTTCTTTTCTAAAAGCCACTTTGGCACTTGGTTCAATTTTGCATCCATTTTTAAACCATTTCTGTCTTCTCATGCTCCGTAGTCTGTATACCTTTCCCTTGAGGTAGTACCTCTAGTGTCTGCTGCTGTTTCTGTCTTTCCCCTGTCAATAACTGTCATCCCCCCTTTTCCCTGAAAATACCCAACTACACCCAGATCACACTCAGACACCTGGTTGCTTTTAAATAATTTTTAGCCATGAAGGTACAAAATGAGTCATAACAAAACTCCCTTTGAAGCCCCTTTTCAGCTGCTGAAACCAACATTGGTCAGTGGTACAGTATTTAAAAATAAGTACACTTAGCCAGTTAATTAAGGCGCCATTAAGGTGCTCATCATCACATCCAAGATAGTATATATTTATTCACATGTGTATGTATGTATATATCTATATGTGTGCATACATACACATGCATATAGTCATACAATTCTATTCTTCCAGGCAAATGCTTTGGAGTCATTCTTGATTTCTCTCTTTCATTCCTCAAGTTCAATATGTCTACGAATCTTGCTGCCTTTACCAGCAAAATGCATCCCAAATCCAACCATTTTTCCCTATCTTCTGGTAGCTCTTGGATTTCTTTCTCCCTGTCTCCCTCTCTCCCTTCCTCCCTTCCTTTCATGTCTGTCTTGTTGGGTTCTCACCCTGTTGCCCAGGCTGGAGTGCAGTGAGACAATCATGGCTCACCGCAACCTTGACCTCTTGGACTCAGGCAGTCCTGACACCTCAGCCTCCCGAGTAGCTGAGAGACTACAGGCATGCACTACCATGCCTGGCTAACTTTTTTCTTTTCTTTTTCTTTTTCTTTTTTGTAGAGACAAGGTCTTGCTATGTTGCCTAGGCTGTTCTCAAACTCCTGGACTCAAGCAATCCTCTTGCCTTGGCCTCCCAAAATGCTGAGATTACAGGCATGAGCCACCGTGCCCAGCTCGCTCCTGGATTTCTATAATATATACATGAATATACACGTATACATTTCTGTACATATACATGTATATCCATGTATACATTTCTATACGTGTGTCACAATAGCAGATATCTTTGTCAGTTTTATTCACTAATATGTCGTAGAAACTTAAACAGCACCTAGCACAATAGCACTCAGTTAATATTTGTGGAGTAAAGGAATTGAATGACACAATTAATCAATGTCACCGTATTGGACACACCAACATATAAAAGATTGGGTTCATATTAATAGAGAAGCCATATTAAAAAGAGCCAAAAATTATTCAAGGCAGTTTTTTTAGTTTCAGTTATGTAGCAGCTGAGTACATGGGTGTATTTGATTTTTTAAAAGTAGTGTTTTACTTCCATAGATATTATTGCTTACTTGTAGTTTCAATTAAAATTAGTTTTGAAGTGTTGCCATCAATGATATTTTCTCCAAAGTGTTCATAAATTTAAAATAATACATTAGGGATGAGAATGCAGTTCTCGGGAATAACTTTTCTTGTGAGACTTGTAGAGGTAACATTTAGAAATAGGAAAGCTCAGTATTGTGATGCTCTAGTCTTTAATCTAGAACTACTTAAGAAATTCTAAAACTGGATGTAGATGAGCTTGTACAGAATAATAGAGAAAGTTATTCTACTTTAATTTTCTTAATACACATCTTGCTAAAAAGGAAGAATGCAAGGAAATAGACTTTTTTTTATCCTGAATTGTTTATGTGAATTGTTAATGTGAATTGTTATATGATCCAAATTTTTGGATAACTGTCAATACTCTCTTTGTGCTAGAAAAATGTGAAATTTTACACTACTCTCTTTCGAAAAATATCTATCATATGGAAATTACTGGATTCTCCACCCCCTGCCCTTCCCGAACAGTAGTAATACTTAGCTCTTACTGGTTTCTCTAATACTTAACTTTTCTATTACCAGAGAAGGCTACCCTCCTCTTCCTACTCCTCCACCCCCCAGCATTGGTTTACACATCTGGACAGATCTGAGAGGCTTTTTTTCTCTTCTCTAAACCTATAATATTGGGCCTAAAGTTGTAACTGCAACTCTAGTTTAAAAAATAGCTCTGTGGCTTTCAGGTTGAGGTTTCTATTTTCTGTTCTGATTCTAGATTACTCTGCCCCTAAACTGTGGAACCTGAATAGTACATGCAAATATATTTCTCTAGCTTAATTGTATTTTCCATATTGTTAGGAAATCACAGAATCATCAAGAGTCGGGAAAGAATTTAAGAACAATGGAGAATTCTAGTGTTTAAATGTTTGCAGCAAGTTTTATGTATATCTAAGCTAAGAAATACAGTCTATCTATAGTCAAATAATAGATATATTAGTCAAATAATATTAAGAGATGGCTGGCCTCCTGGGGTCCTAGAAGGACGGAGGAGGTTGGTTCTGAGGTCACACAGCTTAGAAAACTTCGGAAGGAAAGGATCTACAGCAAAGAAAGTCGTTTTGTTTAACCCGACATTCCCTAAATTTATTTGAGGATAGAACTCCTGTTTCACATAAAGAAACTTTTCGGTACACTTTGGAAATGCTGGTGGAAAGAAAGCAGACACTTCAGTCCCAGGCCTGGCCTTTAATCAACATTTTCATTTGTTCAACAAATAGTATGTATTGAGTGACTGCTTTGCCATGCAGCATTTGAGGTCCTGGCAATATATTCGGGGAATACAACAGACAAAAGCCTCTTTCCTTACAGAGCTTATATTCTAGTAGTTGGAGGAGAGACCGTAAACATAATATGTTAGTTTATAAGTAATGAATGTTTCAGACAACTGTAAAGCAGGATAAGGGGGGTGAGAGTACAGGGACTGCAATTTTTAAATACGTGCATAACCTCGAACAAGTCGCTAATTCTCTTTGTTCCTAATCTATAAAGTGAAGAAATCAAGCTAGATGATCTTGGCCCTTCCAGCCCTGTGGGTCCGCTGTAAGACCAGGAATTGTCATGTCAATCCGTGGAACTGTTGGTTCATGAGTATCTCATTGAGTGTTTACAATCACCTTTGCAGAAATAGCTGGATATTAATGTTTGTAGAATTATTGTCAAAGAAAAGCTCCATTAAGCTTAAATCATTTGTAATACCTACAAAAGAATAAAACATTTAAATAAATGGAAAAAAAAACTTCTTTTTGGTTCGACTTTTAATCCAGTGTATACCTCAATCCAATATTGAGTAGAAAGTATTTGACTTAAGGGTAGGAAACCTTCAGTAAAGGTACCAACAGCTTTTAAGCAGATGTTAGCTTACACATGAGAAAGTTGCTGCAGTGTGCACACTGTGCTTCTGCCCCAGATCCTTATGTAAATAGGAGGTCCGTGACTTGATGTTGAAATGACCTTTCAGACAGTGTTCCATTGCCACATGCCCTAGCGTGTATCTGAGAATAATTAGATGCTTTGACTTACACATCTTGGTATACAGTGTTTATGTTAATTATAAATGTCTCAAAGTTTCCTGAAACTTTTTCTTTGTAGCTTTTTATCGAAGACAGACTGGAGTTTAGAAGGAGGGTTGTGGATTGTGGTCCTAAGCCTTTGATTTTCAGTCTCTCATTTTTGGAATGAAAATTAAAATCTTCTTTTCCACTTGCTGAGACATGGTGGTATATTTTTATATTCTTCATCATGAATAAGAAACTGTTTGGCATCACAGTGGTTTTTTTTTTTAAGTATTTTTAAAATATTTTATTTGTAAGGCTTTTAGCTAAGCGTTCAAAATCGTAAGTCTTTAAGTAGAATGTTATTCTCTCTGACCTGTAGAAAAAGTATGAAGCACTGTTACTAAAATCGAGAAGTTTCTATCTCACAGAGGGATATTCTCCCAGGGTTGTTTCTAGTTAGACCTCAGAATTTATTTCCCATGGTGGTTAGCCCAGTCCCCAAAAGCTGACACTAGGCCTACCAGTAGCAGTCAGTATGTTTTCTTTTCCCTCTCTTCATAGTCCATAAATTCGAAGACAAGTTCTTCAGCAAATGCTTCATAACCATTTTGGAAGAAAGGAATATCTAGACAGGCTGTGGAATAGTTTCCTGTATATCAGAGAGGTGATGGTATCCACAAGTTCCTGCAACTCTAGCTCTCTGAAATGGCTCTAGATTAGACAAGGTCTGAGGCCCACTCTAGATCTGGCCTTCAGCAGTCCCACAGGCCCTGATCCACTCTGAGATCCCCACAGTTTAGTTCTGAGCCCCTCTCACCTGACTGGCCTAGTCATCATACATTACCTGCTCTTTCCCTAAGTCTCCTGCTTTCCTGCCCATGGGTCAAGCTGTTATACAGCTTTACCAACTGTAAATATGAGCACAGCTTTGTTTACCTATTTCATTCTTTTTTGTAAATTTATTTTTAAGTCAGAGTCTCACTCTGTCGCCCAGGATGGAGTGGCACGCTCATGGCCACCACAGCCTTGACCTGCTGAGCTCAGGTGATCCTTCTGCCTCAGCCTTCCAAATAGCTGGAATCACAGGTGTGCACCACCATGCTTGGCTAATTTTTTTTTTTTTTTTTTGGTAGAGAAGAGATCTTGCAAAGTTGCCCAGGCTGGTCTCAAACCCATAGTCTCAGGCAGTCCTCTCACCTCAGTCTCCCAAAGTGCTGAGATTACAGGTGTGAGCCACTACGCCTGGCCCCATTTCATTCTTAAGAATGTACTTGAATATTGATACAAACATGCTTTGTATCTAATTTGTACCATCATCAAGAAATTAGATGTACTAAATCTGTAGACTGTGTAATTTAAGCTTTTGAAATTTTAAAGATATAAAATATGCCTGTAACACTTTGCTCTCAAAAAGCTTGAAATTAGGGCAGCCCATACCATCTGCAGGCTGCTGCTCTGGAAAACCATATTTGAAATAACATGGATACTTTATTCATTTAAAATACCATTTTTCCCTCCACTTCTCCATTGACTTCTAAGTCAATGAAGCCAAAATTTTGACTTCTCTTCTAAGAGAATGACCTACCTTTTCTAATTAAAAATTTGTCAGCCATGGCCCTATTGACATTTTGTACCCGGTAATTCATTGTTGTGGGGACCGTCCTGTGTACTTATAGGATGTTTGGCTGTATCTCTGGCCTTGCACTAGATGCCAATAGCACTATCCCAGACCAGATGTCCTCTGGGGGACAAAATTGCCCTTTGTTGAGAACTACTGTTTTGGGTTTTTTGTTTGTTTGTTTGTTTAGTTTATTGTATTTTAAAGATGTGAGGTACAATTCAGGATTAGGTACATAAATAGTCTTTGTACAGGTAAAGATTGGACCTTACTTTGGTCTCTACTTCACCTGGTTTGAGATCAGGTACCCTTATTGATGAATTGTGCTCCCCCCTCCTCCCCTGTCAGTTTCCCACTACTGCCAATCCCTTTCTTATAGTGTTATGTTAATTGTTCAGGGTCTACTTATGAGTGAGAACATGTGGTACTCAGTTCTTTGTTTCTGAGATAGCTCACTGGGTATCACTGAGTATTACAGACTCTAAATCCATCCAAGTTGCTCCAAAGTTCATAATTTTGCATTATTCACAATAGCAAAAACATAAAACCAACCATGCTGCCTATCAAAAGTGGACTGGATAAAAAATGTGTGTGTAACGCAAATTTCAAAATAATCCAGTGGATACATAGCATGGGTTATATTGGTTTTTTTTTTTTTTTTTTTAACTATCTTTCTTTTCAGGCTGATTCTTTCCTGTCCTGGTACACACACACACACACACACACACACACACACACACACACACACACACATTTTATATGTATATATATAATCTGTAGCTTTAATTCTACTCAGGAGATGTTTAAAGAACAAGAACATGAAAGCTTTCTGTGTCCACTCACACTGTAATAGTGTGAGGGGTGTATACAGAAAACAATTCATACCAGATATTTTTGTTATTGAACTATCTAAATTTAGATTAGACTCTAATTATCTGTGTGTTTTAAAAAATAAAGTGAAAAATGTATAGAAAGATAATTTTTTTATTTTTAAAAAGTATAAATGTTACTTAAAAAGTTTGGAAGATTGAGTGGTTTGGAGAATGAGAAAGGAAAAATCCACATTTAAGTAATATAAAGGTTTGCTACCAGCTGAACATGTAATGTTCTGTCTAGCAGACATTGGAGCTAAAAAACCCCAGTAATTAAGCCAGAAGTTTTCAGTGAAAGACTACTGCACATTTGCACAATTTGAGTACAAACTAGTCACTCTTGAAAAGCAGAAAGAAAACTGTATGATTCTACTTTTTCAAATGCAGTTTAGAATCCCCAAGTGGGACAGTCTTCCATACTCTGAGGGATGAAGCATTGCTGTAATCCCAAACCTGAGCTGCCAGGAAGGAAGAATTCAGACCTAAACTGAAGCCAAGGCCTGATACCGAAATGAGATCTCAGCCCCTTGGACAATCTCCCTGACCAGGTGTTGCAGGTCTAGGTGGAGGGTTCAGAGGGAAAGTGGATGGAAAGTGGATGAATCATGGCTGGGGAGGGGGTTTCAGTCAGGTATGCATGCCTTTCTTACCTGCCCACCTCCTTCCCAGGCCTCAGGGAGGCTTTAGGCTCCTGTCTGAATGCAGAACCCTGCTCTTCTCACAAAAACAACAGCAGATCAGCGAGTGCCGTGACACCAACGTGCAGGTGGACTTCATGTTTTCTTGTGTCTGATGCAAGCATTCCTTTGCTCTGCTCTCCCCTACTGCCTTAGTATGAAGGAGTCGCCAATGTGTGTGTGCTGACAAGGCGCCGAGTTTGCACACCCAATAAGAAGACTCTACATGAGTCTTCTGAATCTCCCTTGAAAAGGTGTTTTTCTTTTACTTCTTACTTCTTCTCCTTGTTTATTTATCCTTTCAACTAATAGTTATGTC
Organism: Cephalopachus bancanus; assembly: GCA_027257055.1. Lineage (NCBI taxonomy): Eukaryota > Metazoa > Chordata > Mammalia > Primates > Tarsiidae > Cephalopachus > Cephalopachus bancanus. Next base: position 3,733,068 of record JAPVLO010000024.1, on the reverse strand, counting down.
TCTATTGTGTGCCAGATACTGCAAATTATCTCCCTTCTTACTTTTTTTTGCTTTCTTTCTCGGTGGTGGGGAGCAGGAATGGTTGGCTCCAGTTCTTTACTGTAGATCAAGGTTTGGAAGTCTTTTACGTTGAGCAAGTCAAAGGTTACAGGGTATCCTGTGGGACAGAACAAGGGCAAGGGTCATCCATGCTGTGCTCACAAACACATCCATGAGTGCATGTACACACATACATTCTTAGCAGCAGGAGAAGAATGAGAATTATTCTTCTTCCCTGCTTGCATACTAAATTACTGAGATTGTGTTTTAGAGGTGGGAAGTTATATATGAAATTCTTGCCAATGAATCCTTTTTTAAATTATCACCTAACACCATGGCAGACCCAAAGGAGGAAGGGCTTCAGGCAATAGGAGGGGTGGAACAGTAGAAGGACAGTAAGAATATTCTAGTGGTTCACGTACCTTTATCAGGCTCCTGCCATGTACAGAAATGTGGCTGATGCAGGCCCTCAGTCATCGCCAGCAGCCCTGCCCTTTTGCTCAGGGAGCTTCCCATCTACTAGGCAAACCGGACATTGAGCAAGAAATGTAGAAGACACATCTGCCAGTTCCACAGTGTTCCCTGGCCCAACCTGTGAGCTACCTGCAGAACCTGCAGAACCATCACTGTAGGATGTAACCCTGTTCTGTACAAATGAGGGTGAATAATGGAATCGTACGGCAGCTGCATGTTGCCTGTGTATGTAATCATGGCACTAGCCTTATGCTGTTAGTTATTCTTCAGGATACTACCCAAAGACGCAAGAATGAAAATGAAATGTCTTTTTACTAAGAGAACAAAAGATTGGGATGTATCTCAGAGACCATTTGAACCTATAGAAACAATTCATTAGGGGTCATGGAAGCCAAAGACAAAACTTGGGTAGCTCAAAGGAGGAAGAGCTTTTTAGCAAGTTGACTAATAATGCTTCCATATGAACTGCAGTAATCTGCTGGTTTGAAATTAAGAGGGTTCCTCTCAAAAACTAATAGAAGTGACTACTGACAGCTAAGGGTAGAAAATAGAAATAAAAATGTGGTGAGTTCATAAACATGCTTGCCAGATTCCTATAAGAATGCATATCAGGGCAACTTGGGTATAAAATTATTTTCACTTGAAAAAACAGTAAGTCAATCATAAGCTCTTCTGTGTCACATTTATAATTTGAAATATTTCTCTCCCCCCACCTTTTAGCTTGTCAAAATTCCCAAAAATGATCCTGTCAATGAAGTTCATAACTTTAACTTCTACCTGTCAAATGTGGGCAAAGACAACCCTCAGGGCAGCTTTGACTGCATCCAGCAAGCATTCTCCAGGTAAGTGCTTTTCAAGGTATGCAGAAGGGTGGATAATTTTTACTTAAGGAGGTTTTAGAAAATTAATAAAATACCTAGTAGTTATTCTGTAAATATTTACTAAATTGAATTGCAGAGCTCATTTATTTATTGGAAAAATATTAAGCACCTACTGTATACTAAAATTATATTTGTCACTGGGATACAGTAACAATAGTTCTAAGATTTTTAACCTCATGGGGGCTTTTAAGGTGCAGGAAATATTTTTTATCTATAAAACAGAGTTTTAAAAAAATAAAGACAATTTGAGGATTTTAAGGAGGTGTTACTGATTGCATTTAAATAAGAATACCTTATAACTTGGAGGATCACACTCAAGGGTAAAGGAGGAAAATATACATCTTGCATGTCCTGTTTCTTCTTTCCTGTTCAAGCTTTGTTTTAAGGGAGAGTTTTTTAAAAATCTTGATTCCATAGCAGCATGGAAACTAGAAATTAACCCCAGTTTAGCAATTTCTTCTTCTCCCGATTAAAAAAAAAAAAGGAGGAGGGGGACAAGAATACACAACCCTGGGTACCATGGAACTCTTATTGACTTAGATCCTCGGTGAACAATAGGCCACTTGTTTTCCTCTTCTTTGCTTTGGTTGTTTCTGATTAAAGAATGGGCCCTTGAGTAGGGGGAGTTTGTTCTGTCCCTGGATAGAGATTTGGGGTCTCTCATTTCCTTAGTGTGTAAGACTTTGACACTGGCCTAGAGGACCCCATGCCAGTTCCTCTCTGTGGCTTATCTGTGTGGTACTAGAAAGTGCAAGCACTGAGCAGGCACACAAGGCAGAGATACAAAATGAGCCACTTCACTGAAAGAGTTTTAAATTTCTTTTCCCATTTACGGTGAATAAGTAATTTTTTATTTGTTTTATCTGTCTGCCATTTTACCTGAGTATATGTTAATTTTCCTTTTGAAAATTATCCTCAAACTTAATTTTTTGGTATAAATTGCATATATTCTAGATTATTAGACTTTTTTGTGTTGTCCATTGTGATTGCCACTGGTCACATACGGCTATTTACATTTCAATTGATAAAAGTTAAATAAAATTTAAAGTTTCATTGCTCATGGACACTAACCACATTTTACATTCTCAGTGGCTACATGTGGCTGATATAGTGAACAGCACAGATATATAATATTTCCACTATTTCAGAAAGTATGTTGGATGGCACTGTGATATATTATAGAATCTCCAAGTATAAGTGTCTTTGGTGATGGTATGAGCCAACCCCTTCATGTTACAGATGACTTCTTCACATTTATGTAGCTGGTTGGTTAGTGGCTGGGCCAAATGAGAACTGAGCCCTCCTAACCCCCAACCCAGTATTCTTTGCATACCATATAGGTCATATTAATTTCTAGTTGTGGTGTCATCATCTATGGTGCTTGTCTTTAGATAGTTATTTTATTATAGTGAGCATATTTTGACACCGTTGAACTATGTCCCCTTAGGAATTTTATTAAGGAGTTTAATTTCCTTTTCAAAACCAGTCATATCACCATAAGTAATACAGCTTTATCCTTACATCATAAATACTCTGTGTGTTTATTTCCACCCTCCTTGTTTGGAGAAGGACTTACGGTCACTTACAAAACTATACACGACGCAACAAGAAAACCGAAGCAGCTATCGTAAGAAAGTTGGGGCAAATGTAACCCTTCGGTAATCCATGGTGCTTTATAAAAGGGTGTCATTTGGGTATAATTTGAAATTTGCCACTATGAAAACAAAAGGACACAAACTTTCAGTCCTCAGCCTGGCAAACAAATCTGTCTGTAATCTGGCTGACTTTTCTATTCAATTTGCATTCCATTTTTCCCCTGGATCTTGCCTGACAATAGTGCACACTCCCCGAGGGAGGCCCTGGCTAAGCTCAAAATACATGCTCAGTAAATACATGTTCAACAAATACCAATTAACTGGTCTCCTTTCTTACCTATATTTTTAAACCTTCTTGCACCTCACTTTTCACATAAATGGAGGAAATTTCATAGTCCAAATGGCCTTTCAAAAATTTCTTAATTCCTACCCATTCATAGGCTTAGTAGAAATGTGCAGTTTGGGGCAAATAGCATATAGTGATGTACACTCACGCATGGGAAGCAGTGAGCCAGGCTAGCGAAAGACTGCAGGAATACTTAGACACATTTGTCCAGGTATTTAAACTTTCAAGATAACTTGGATTAGAAAGGATGAGTTACGAATTCCAGAGAGTTTCATATTACCTGCAGGGTTTAGTTCCATTTTGTTTTTGTGTAAAGATCTGTTTGCCACTGGGCGCAATGGCTCATGCCTGTAATCCCAGCACTTTGGGAGGCCAAGGTGAGAGGATTGCCTGAGCCCGTGGGTTTGAGACCAGCCTGGGCAACTTGGCAAGACTTCTTCTCCACAACAAATCAAAAATTAGCCAGACATGGTGGTGCATGCCTGTAGTTCCAGCTACTTGGAAGGCTGAGGTGGAAGGATCACCTGAACCCAGCAGGTCAAGGCTGCGGTGACCATCAACAGTGTACCACTGCACTCCAGCCTGGGCGAGACTCCAACTCAAAAAAAAAAGATCTGTTTGCTGACTTTGAATGGTATAAACCATAACTTCATCACAACTGGCAATAGGTTTAACTTTTTCTCACCATGTACATTGCCTAGTAAATAATAGGGAGAGAAGTTAAAATACAAACTTCCTTCCTCCAGACCGACTTTCGCTCTACTGCGGTCACTCCCTCCCATTCCCTGCTCCTTCCCCTCTCCCCATTTTTCTCTCATTGTTCTTATGACATTCAAACATGCTTAAGTCTGTCTCATTAAACAAGAAAATAAAAACAACAACCTTCCTTACAGTCCTCTGCCCAAAGTCTGGCTTCAGTACCCACCATTCCCCAGAAATTGCTCCCCAAGGGGACAGTGACCTCCTTGCCACTGAATCCAGTAGATACTCATTGGTTTCTTAGTATTTTGAACTCTGCTGCTTAAAGCATCTATTTCAGTGGCTTCCATGGCATAGTACTCTTCTGGTTACTCTTCTACCTCTTTGGCTATGGCTTTTCGGTCTCATGTGTTCTTTTCTTCCTGTTTCTTTATTTAGTTATTTTGTTGTTGTTGTTGTTAGTAGAGGTCTCATTCTGTCTCCAGGCTGAGTACAGTGGCACAATCGTGGCTCACCACAGTCTTGACCTTCTGGACTCAGGTCATCCTTATGCCTCAGCTTCCTGAGTAGTTAGGATTACAGGTGTGCACCACCACATCAAGCTAATTTTTTGTGGGGTTTTTTGTGTTGTTTTTTTTTTTCAGTTGGAGTCTCACTCCATTGTCCAGGTTGGAGTACAGTGGCATGCTCATGGCCACCTCAGCATCAACCTGCTGGGTCCCGGTGATCCTTCCGCCTCTACCTTCCAAGTAGCCGGAACTACAGGTGCACGCTACCACACCTGGCTAATTTTTTAAATTTATTGGAGAGATAAGGTCTCGCCAAGCCCAGGCTGGTCTCGAACCTGTGGGCTCAGGCAAACCACTTGCCTCCATCTCCCAAAGTGCTGGGATTACAGGCTGAGCCGCCCAGTTTGGCCTGATTTTTTTTTTTTTTTTTTTTTTTTGTAGAAACAAGGTCTGGTATGTTGCTGGGCTGGTCTCAAACTCCTGAGCTTAAGCAGTCCTCCCACCTCAACCTTCCAATATGCTGGGATTATAGGTGTGAGCCACCGTGCCTGGCCTAACTTTTTAACACATTAGTGTTCTTCAGAGTGTTCTCTCCCGTGAGACACCTTTTCTCCTGAGACGCCTTTTCTCCTCATTCCCTCAAATTCACCATCTTCAACACTGAACTTGCTTTCTTCCACCCAACACTATCAGTAACCTGCCCTGTGTTCAGTGTTTCACTAAATGGCAGCCCTATTTACCTGGTAACCTAGACATGGTCTTTAACTTCCCTCCCTCTCCCCCATGGCTAATGACTAACTAGTCTTGTCAGTTTTGCCTCCTGTCTGTCTATTCTGCATTCTCATTGCCCTCCACTGGTTCATGCCATCAGTCAGTAGCCTCCTAACTAGGCTCTTCCTCTTGCATTCCCTTCCTCCCAGTCTAATTTCCATCCAGATTGAGCTGTCTCGAAAAGTACAAATGAGATGTGTTCTCTCCCCTGTTTTCAATAAATGTTATCTTTGGGATAAAGTCCAGAATCTGTAACAGGATCCACAAAGCTCTGTGTGATGTATTTTCTGTTCCCTCTTCAGCCTCATCTCTAATTGTCCATCCCAGCATTCTCCAGCTAATATGGAAACCTTCTCCTTGCTCTTCCTGGGTCTGCCCAGGTTGGTTATCCTCTAGAACACTTCAGTCCTCCTTCCCCCTTTGTCCAGATGAGTTTCTAGATCAGTTTGGGCATCACTTACTAGGATGTCCTTCCTGGACTTTCCCTGAGTTGTAATCTCCAGTTGGCCCATCCTTGTCACCCATTAGAGAGCTTCTTGAAGGAGGGACAATGTCTGCCTTGGTCCTTGTCACAGCCTCTATTCTTCTCACATTGCCAGGCATGCCATCCCTGCCCAATAAATATTTGGGAGATGAATAAGCTGAATTTAAAAAAAATATCACTTGTAAAGACAGTTATTAGCAATTTACAAAAATTTGATCAACATTTATTTCTTAGTATTACAATAGCTACTTCCAATTAAATTTGGAAATAGAGGATCAGAGCCTGTAGTGTCACTTTCATTACTTTTATATTCCTGTTTGTTTTAAGGTTATAGTAATTTGTATTTAAAACAACAGTTATGGCTGTTATCCTGATCCTCCTAATATTAGCATATTTCTTTGAAACAGCCATCTTCTGGGTCCATGTTAATATTCATGATTCAGTAAAGGTTTTAAAAATATTTCTGCAAAAATCAGTATATGCCTTGAACTTTCTTCAACATTTGTTATAAAAATAAGTCATTTTAGCCAGGCTCGGTGGCTCAGCCTGTAATCCAGCGCCTTTGGGAGGCTGAGGTGAATGAATTGCCTGAGCCTGCGGGTTCGAGACCTGCCCGGGCAGGTGAGACCTCATCTCTACAATAAATCAAAAAAAATTAGCTGAGTGTGGTAGTGTGCACCTGTAGTTCCAGCTACTTGGAAGGCTGAAGCGGAAGGATCGCCAGAGCCCAGCAGCTCGAGGCTGCGGTGGCCAGGAGCGACCACTGCACTCTAGTCTGGGCGACAGAGTGAGACTCCAACTCAAAAAAATATATATAAATAAGTCATCTTATATAGAGATTTAACAAAGTGGTACATACAAATTCTAAATACTTTTAGAAACGTTGGATTAATAATGCTAAAATAAGCTCTAATGTCTTATAGCATTTTAGCCTTAAAAGTAATACCATATTAAAAATCAAAAGAATTGTGGTAGATTCATTTTATCTAGTCAGTTCTAAACATGCACATTGTGGTTTCACTAAAAGTGAGGTCTTTAACCTTTCTCTTATTAATGTGGCTAATTCTTACAAATAGGTGACTGTTACAAATAGCTGAGTGTGGTGGCTTACACCTATAGTCAATCCCAGCACTTTGGGAGGCCTAGGCAGAAGAATCACTTAAGCCCAGGAGTTTGAGACCAACCTGAGCAACATAGCAAGACCTCACCTCTACAAAAGAATCAGAAAAATTAACGGGACATGGTGGTGCATGCCTGTAGACCCAGTTACTCAGGAGGCCAACGCAGGAGCATTGCCTGAACCCAGGAGTTGGAAGCTGCATTGAGCTATGATCAAGTCACTGCACTCCAGGCTGTGTGACGCAGTGAGACCCTGTCCCAGAAAAATAAAAAAATCAAAACAGCTGTTAAATGAAAGTAAAACTACAATGCCCGTTAAGCTCTGGCTTTCACTCCAAATACTGACTTTTTTTTTCCCCAAATTTTTTGGGTCTGGTCTCTGAAAGCTCATTACATTCAATATATGCAGAATTTGAAAAAAAAAATTGAAATGAAGAAGAGAGGAATTTAAATATTTTAAATAATTTTTACATTGAAAAGTTAATATTAGTTATATTAGGATTGCAGACTTATTTGGAATGCTGATTTTAGGCTTATACAATTCTTGCTTGCCTTTATTGCGCAAAATGAGGGTCATGTCTAACAAAGCCGCTGTCTTACTTGACAGCTCTGGAGCCTCCCAGCTCAATTGCCTGGGATTTATACAAGATAAAATTACAGTGTGTGCAACAAACGACTCGTATCAGATGACACGAGAAAGAATGACCCAGGCAGAGGAGGAATCCCGCAACCGAAGCACAAAAGTTATCAAACCCGGCGGACCGTATGTAGGTTTGTATAGATATCTTTCTCCCTCTTGCTGATTGATTGGAGTAATTCAAGATCACTGTAGGTAAATACCAGTAATATTAACTTAATGAAAACATAGAAATTAGTTTTCAGAACATTTTGGATTACACGTAAGAAACAAAACCATTTGTTCTCATCAGACTGCTAGTAAATTTAAGAACAGATTTTAACATGTTACAACTTTCCTAAACCCTAAATACTCTGTTGGATGTTTATTATTACTGTATAATACTAGGAGCTGGTCATGGTACCACATTAAGTTGTAATAGTGGTACCGTTGTGTTTTCTGGATGATGTAATTTCAGTGGTGGACAGTATGGTTCTTGTTTTGCCCTATTGTATGGCTATTTTTACAGCAAAATCTATTAGTGGAATTTATGAGTTGATAACCTCGTTCATTGTTGCAGATTTTTCTTACATTTTCAGAGGATCTTTATAAAGAATTTTCATTGTTGTTGTTAGAAAAGTATAAAATGGGTGGCTCAGCCTGTAATCCCGTGCCTTTGGGAGGCTGAGGTGAGTGGATTGCCTGAGCCCGCGGGTTCGAGACCTGCCTGGGCAGCGAGACCTCATCTCTACAATAAATCAAAAAATCAGCCGGGCATGGTAGCGCATGCCTGTAATTCCTGCTACTGGGAAGCCTGAGGCAGAAGGATCGCCGGAGCCCAGCAGGCGAGGCTGCGGTGGCCGGGAGCGGCCACTGCACTCCAGTCTGGGCAACCGAGTGAGACTCCAACTCAAAAAAAAAAAAAAAAAAGAAAAGTATAAAATACTCATAACAAAGCATTATAACAAAGCATTAAGGTGATGCCTCTTTGGTACCTCAATTGTGATGCCATCTATCCATAAACAGAGGACCTTTCCCACCATCCCATCATTTTTATCCTCAGCTCACTCCTATATCTATCAGATTGAAGGGAAGTTAAAAACAAGACTGGCAGGATGAGTGTCTCTTTGATAAACTGTGACCCTGACAACTTTTAGTCAATTCACATTGATTTTTAACAGCAACAGAGAAAGTTATCAGGAGTGAGGAAGAACTCTTTGAGGTTTGATCAGTTTAATAACACAAGTCACTCTATAGTACATGATGAAAGGATATTGATATTGAAGCTTAAATGCCCACAAAAAGTTTCTTGAAGAACCAAATCCCTTAACCAACGTCTTTCCAAGGCTGGGTGTAATTCTATTTCTGTATTTTCTCATTACTGATCCAGCTGCAGTACATTCAGCTTTGAGAAGCTCCAGTAGTGTCTTTAATAAGTATTTCTTTGGAACAAAGCCAGTGCTCCTGGGACTTGGTGCTTAGCTTAGATACATTAGTTTGGTTTAACAACAATTCATGGCTTCCCCAGGTGTCTATACCCATGGGACCTAGTTCCCTGCCCAGTAAGTCACCTGTAGTGAGATTTTTCACCTGCCCTTTCCTGCTGAGTGAGGTCACAACTTTCAACCTCCTTTCTTTCTCCTTTACCCTCAATATAACTTAATTAATTTTCTGGGCTAGTAAGCTAAATCTCAAATTGTCTTTAAAATGTACAAGATCTGCCACACTTACATTTAAGTATAAATTATGACTTGTCTGCCCTGTTGCTTTGAAAGTGTTGTTTTACTCTGCCCAGGATCACTATTCTATAAACAGTGAGACAAATTGGTGTTTGACAAAGGAATAGATGACTCAAACCATCAAAATAATTTTTTTTTCTTCCAATATAACTAGATGAAAACTCTCACATTGGCTTATTCTAAAGCTCGAAAATCAGCAATGATGACTGCACCTCCCCACTGAGTGTCTTCTGTGTTCCTGTGTTTTTGTTTGCTTTTGTGGGGTTAGGTGCAGTTTATTTACAGCTTGCACAACAGACTTTTTAACACCCACAATTCCACAGACCACATATTTCCTAATGGTACTGGGAATCTTAGAATTTTCAGAGTTTCTTATAGGTACTCCAAATCATTTATATACATTTTGGAGGTGTCTGCAGGAAACTTGAGGTTATCGAAATTTACATGTGAGCCAAGTTACATCTCCACGATTCTAAGAAGACTTGGCCACCCCTCCACACCTAGCTTCCTCTTGGAGCCCTGCAGGAGTCTCTGCCAGCTCAGACAGTCTGTCAGCCTTTTCCTCTTGGCTTTGTCCTCAGTGACCTGGCTGTTCACTGTCACAGCACAGTGTCCTTCTCTGGTCTTACATCTTGTCATTAACCTCCTCAGCCTTTTATTCTCTAGGCCAGATAACCCTAGCTCCTTTTGACATTTCTTAATATGGCCTGTATCCCAACCCTTTAATTATTTTATTGCTGTCCTCTGGACAGTCTCCAACTCCTCACCTCAGAGTTCAGAACTGGGTACACTACCTGTAATAAAACTCTCATTCATTCAGAATATGGGGGAGCAAAAGACTCAAGAATCCCCATCAGCTTTTCTTACGTTTTTTTGATTTTTTAATGTACTTTATGTCTGTTTTGATCTTTTTCTTTGACCCTTATCCATGGCCAGCCCTTTTCCCATGTTTCTTTCCTTTTAGGCAACTCAGTTTGGATCTTCTGCTCCTTTCAGTGTCTCGTGTTCGGTTCTTTAAAATGTTAGTCAGTCACCCTTTGGTACTAATATGACCAACCCAGTACTTATTGAGTGCTTGCTGTACACAAGGCACTGGTTAGCCCCCTCACATGCAATTATTCATTGGAATCTCATAATCATCCTATGAACAGGGTCATGATTCTCTCTATTTCACATACCGAGTTGTTGGTGTCAGCAAGTAGCAAATGATATGGGTATAGCTTCATTAACAAGTTGTTTGCTTTTCTTAAGATAGTAGGAAATACCCATTTAGATCATAATTGACTATATTATATAAAATGACACCAAAAACTCATCTGTGCCAGCTTAAGATATCTGTAGCGTAAGGCTTCTGTCAATAGTGTCAGCCTGGGTGGAAAGCTAGTGAACACAGTGCCAGTCCCCCTGTGGCATGGTTGTGGCATGATGCCAGGTCTCTGACAGCTGGACTAAGGCACAAGTCCAGCTTGAGGGAATAGAGACTGTGCTCCTAGGGGTCTCCTGGCCTCATCACCTGGTAACATGAGCTTCTGTAACCCCCTTTGGGGCTGAAGAGACCAAAGTCTATTTACAGGCTTTTAAACCTAGAAAACAATTTTATTCAGTAATATTTCTGCTTCTAATCAAAACATTTTTATCAGTGGTTACGTTGTTGTATTATAATCCCTCCCTTTTGTTTAAAAAAATTACTAATCACCACTGTTTCTAGTTTACAAGTATCTTACGTCTACTCACTGCTATTTGAATTCTGGAATTTTATTGAATTGCTAATTTTTACATGTACTGGTATTTAGGTGTATAAAATAACCCAACCAATCTAATATCTTGGATTCTGTTTTCATTTTTTCCCTCACCCTCCTTATTTTTGGTAAATTAGCACATGTCTGAGTAACCAGACCAATCACCAAACATCTTAATTTTCTCAGATATTAAAAGAAGTGGATACTTGAACTCAGTCACATCTAAACATCTTTATGGTTCTAACATTTTGTGACTGTTAATTATACATATTTTGGTAGAAAACCTGTTGAAAACATGATCACAAATGCCGAATAGTGGTGATGAATTCCTTTGCAATGGATTATGTATTTAACCATGACAGAGTCGTGTCATCGTCACAAGCCTGCTGATGTTTTTAAAGCCTTGGATCTGTGTTGCCAAGGCTTTTGGTCAGGTTCTACAGAGCAGAAAAACAACTGCAGAAGGAGCCACAGTTCCTACTCTCTTTCTGATGAACTGTTTTAACTTCTTCCTCTCAGATTGTTTACTCAAAGCTATTAGACTGAGATGAATGTTTTCACCATCTCATTTTAAATGGAGAAGCTAGACTTGAACTCTTTGTTATGAAACAACGGTTTAGCTATAGTCCCAGACTACCCAACCTGTCAGACCCACTGCTGCCCTTATATAGAGGGCCCAGGGAATTGATTAGCACTTGGGTCTGGGAAGAGAATTCGGTTCTCCCATAGGCTTTATTAAAAGGGCTTTTCTGAAGCAAATATAAAAAATAAAAGCAAAGCCTTTCTTCTCCCCACTTTGAACCTGACATTTTCCTACTTTACTTTTTTTTTTTTAGCATCTCAATCCTGTATTTATGTTTTCTTCATCTATAGCCTATCTTCCTTTAATTCAGAGGACTCCTTTTTTTGTTGTTGAGTAGCACAAAAGGGATGCAGAGGTAGTAAGCAAGTGCTCCTTGAGTTTTCTTCAGTGGCCTAGTGTGGCTGTTCTTTGAAGCATTTGAATGAAATGGGTTATCCCATTACTGGCTGTCAAAAGAAAAATGAGGCAAAGAGTGAAATAACTGTTTTGAGGGTGGGCAGCTTATGGCAGGTGACAGCCTAGCAGTGGTCCCAAGTAAGGTTCCAACTCTCCTCTCCCTGATCAGACTGTCAACTTCTTGTCAGACTTCATACCTACATCCCTCTTAAGGACAAAGGGAACTTCTCTTATTAGTCCTTTGCCTGCTCCTTAGAGGGCTGGGGATAAACCCAGGAGACCTTGGAGACCTCCTGAGATAAGCATCAGAGGTAGATTAGAGGTCCAGAGGAGGTGGGGCACCTGGAACACAGTGGCAGTACTGTCATCTCTGTTTTTACTTTTATTGACCTTCCTGCGTGAATTTATTCTAAATAACCAGTCCTAGTGTGTGTGAGCTTAGCTAAAAAGCAGTCTCTGCCCATCCTCCTTCAGAGAGAGAGAGAGAGAAGGAAGGAAGGAAGGAAGGAAGGGGTGGGGGTAGAGGGAGAGAGAGAGAGGGAGGAGAAGGGCTTCATACTCAGTTAATGGTTACAGGGGTTGTTTGTGGAGAAGAGTGAGTTAAATGGATTTCTTTTTTGCAAGACTCAGTAAAGGGGAGGGGAATGTGGAATTTATAGGATTTTCTAAACTTTTGTGATCCTGACCTTAATTTTTTTTATAAATTCCTTTTAAAATATCAAGGAATCATACTATTTGTTAACACCATTTCAGCCAAGAAATAGTGGATTGGAAAATGTATGTTGGCCATGTTAGAGATTTCAGGGTGTGCCTGGCTAGGTGGAAGAATGCGAATTAAGTTGATTCCTGCCCTTCCTTCCTCACTTTCTTGCTGTCATTCACTTAGGCATCAAATACCGTCTCAAGGTCTGCTAGTGGACAAAGCAGTCCCTGCTCTGACCTCATGAGTTTAGAGCCTACCATGAAGCAACAATACACATTTTGTTCATAAAACTTTTCCCACAAAGAAGTACAAGGAGGAAAATTTGGCATTAATTAAATTACAGAACCTTCCAAAAGCTACACAAGCTCTTTACCATTTGAATGTATCCCATTAAAAAGCCTCAGTTTTCTCATCTGTGAAATGGGACAGTGTCTACCTTTTTAGATTACTGTGAGATTTAATGAGATAATGTGTATGAAGCTCTTAGCTCACTGCCCCCACATAATTGATGCATGGCAAATATCAGTTTGCATCTGACTCTAATCCACCTGTCTTAAAATTAAGAAAAATACAGAAACCAGATCTAACTGTGTCTCTAAGACATTAGTTACAACTTAATTTAACAGTTCTTCTTATCGTTAGGCAGGATCCCCTTAACGTCGAGTTCTTTTGTTGTGCAAACGTTGGATTTGATATTTGCAATTGGCTATGTCCAGATAGTAAAGAAACATCTCAGCTGGTGGTGGTTTCCTGGGAGCTTTCATTCTTTTTCTCTTACTGTAAGTAGAGTCAGGTCAAAACAAGCCATGGGACCAGTCCCAGGGAGCCCAGAGTGAACAGAATTACTCTTCAGGAAAGCACCTTTCCCGCTGAGCTGTGTTTATCCTAGACCACAGCTTTATGCTCTTCATCCTTATTCTTGTTTCTAAATGCTAGTCTTGTTCCTAATGTAGTTGCCCCATGTTGTGTGTCATTATGAGTTTTTTCCCCTCTTTAACCAGAGGGCCTAGAGTGGGATTTAGTGTGTACCAAAGATGCTGAAAGATTCCACCTCAAAAATCATACAATGAGGGTCTTATCCAGTTTCATTTTACTTTCTGTGGTACTTCCACAAGGAATGGTTTCTGGGGTCATTAGTGACCAGCCATGTCTGGAGTAGCTTCACACATACCGGTCACTTCAGCTCATGTCTGTTCTGGAAGTAGCCATGTACCCACTCAGCTGTCCTAGAAATATTCAGTTGCCCAGTGTTCAGTCAAAACAGAGCTGTGTGAAGGCCTCCATTGTGCCATTTCCATTCCTCTCACTCACCTGGATAGTCTCAGCACCACAGAGGAGAGATCTGCTTGTCTGGTCCTCTGAGATTGGTTGGTTGGTTGATTGGTTGGTTTTATTTTTTGTCACAGCCTGTAGAAAAAGATTATCATTAGCAAATGTTTACTCCTTCCTTGTGGCTTCAGAATATGTGAATTATTAACATGATGCCCCAGCTCAGTCAAGAGTGTGTTCCTAGTGAGGTCAGACAGGTATATTTCACATTCACCTGCTCACTGTATTCAGGTCTGCTTTTTAGAAATGGCATATATTTATTTTAAGCTATAAGATAAGATTTAAGTTTTGTAAATAGCACAGGTGTACATGAAAATCATTTTATTCTCATTTGATATCAAATAACCTACAATCTTAAAACATCCAGTCTGTCATTAACAGTTTGTGTAATATCACTCATGTGTAGCTAAGTGACTAAAATACACCTATACTATGTATTCCAAGAAAGTATTCCATCAAAATAAGTCCTAATTTATATTTTAGGCCATTTATTTTAAATGCTTTCTGTTTGCATGTCTCTTTAAAGTAAAAATTGAAATAAAATGGCCATTATTTTCTCCAGAAATGAAGAAGTACCTAAGTCAGAGTTGTGGAAACTGAGATGTTCATTATATTGTAACTTGCAAATGTAACAATGTCGTTTCCACTGGACCTTAGGGAAAAGAGTGCAAATTCGGAAAGCACCTCAAGCCGTTTCAGATGCAGTACCTGAGAGGAAAAGGTCAACCCCCATGAACCCTGCAAATGCGATTCGAAAGGCACACAGCAGCAGCAGTGTCTCTCAGCGGCCATATAGGGACAGGGTGATTCACTTACTGGCCCTGAAGGCCTACAAGAAACCTGAGTTGCTTGCTCGACTCCAAAAAGATGGCGTCAATCAAAAAGACAAGAACTCTCTGGGAGCAATTCTGCAACAGGTGAGGACAGCTGGAGAGAGGTCCTTCTGCTTACCTTCTAGTTTAGAAGTTCATATGAGAAGGTTGTTACTATCATTATTATTGAGGTAGAGACATTTCAGGATCATTTTGATCAGTGGCATATGAAATCTAACTTCTGAATATTAAGTTAATCATCTTATTTTAAGCATTTAATTAAAAACTAGTTGAAATGAGGGCATTATTTTCAATTGGAACAAATTTTGCCCTGAATTTCTATTAAAAAGTAAACAAGTTTTTGATGTCTGTTTTTAGTCTTGAATCATCAAAGCTATTGCCTTCACTTTCATTGGTTTATCTAGGTGACATTTTATTATTACCTGGTGGTGTTCTTTGTTTGGTATAAGCCAGAATATTTTTGCCTGCCAAACAGTTTAGAATGTTTCTTACCCTGCATACTTTTTACTGCCTTTATTGCTCTGCCTTTCTCTGCCACTGGGTGTGCCAAGATCAGTCACTTACCTGCATCAAAGGATGGGAATATGTCAAGTGTTAGCTATGATCAGTTACCTTATAATTACAAGCTTAAGTATAAAAGTAGGCCATTATTTTTGTTAAAGTCTGTGATTTGTCAGACTGTAACTTACTATATATTTTTTCTTTTTGTTTTTTTAAACTTCTTATATTTTTCAAATTGACTTCAGGTCATAAATGTTGATTAGCATTCAGATCCACTGTAAACGGTGGCCCATCTCTTTATTTTTTCTAAAGTAATAACATTTCCAAAGTTATTTATAGGTTTCATAATTTTTTAAATAAAAAAACAGTTTTTCATCTGTTATTCAAAAATAACACTTTCAGATCTAGTTTTCATTCGCTATCTCTTCAAGACATGATACTAAATCTTATGAAAAGCTAAAACCATTGTCTGCAGTTCAAAATTAGCCAATCCCCAAGATATCTTGGTCATTCTTAAGGAGCTTTATTAAATCCTTTGAGCATGTTTTGGAAACACTTAATTTAAATCCAAAAGTCACATAGCGGTTTTAAAAGCTCAAAAGACAGGATGATTGAATGAATGGTGTCCCGTTCAGTCTTATTCAGCGTTCGATCTTATTTTTAGGAAAGTAGGGGAGCGTCAGGTTACAAGTCTCAGAACATTTGATAGCTGCATCCTCAGAAAGGTTGTGAATTACCTTCTGGGTAGAGGTTAGAGAGGGCAAAATGCCTGCAGAGGCTGTTCACGCAGAGGCTACGATGGCCTGTGGCAGTAGCTACATGATTATGTGCATTAGGTATACTTAGTTCCTGAGCAAGTGGGACACGAGACTTATTAATGTTGCTCATTTGGTAGAATCTAGAGGATCTTCCTATCTTGGGCAACTTTGAAAAAATGCCAGTGCCTGAACTCCACCCCAGGTGAGCTAAAGCCAAGAATCTGAAAATAGGTTCTGGGCACCAATATTGTATAAAGCCCTGATGATCCTTATATGTAGTGTGAGCTGAGACTGCTGGCATGTGAGCATCTACTTGTGTCAGGAACTGTGCTGGACATCTCATGTGCATGATCTCATTTAATTCCTACAAGGAAGAAAACAAAGACATATTCAGAACTTTGACTTAAACCAATTATACATGTTTCCTTTCCTGAACATTCCTAGCTGCTAATAAGAAAAATAAAATTACTGTGCTCCTGTGAAACTGACTAAAAGTAAGCATGAGAGAAAAAAAAGAGCAGCAGGATACACAGATCATCTAAAAATTGGTTATTCTGTCCCAAACTAGTTGGCAGACAAGTCACCTAGAATAATCAATGCTGCTTTTGCCTATGCCAATGGAGATATATGTTGATTTGATACTCACGCCATAGTTTTCAGCAAACCTGTGGACATTATTAATTTATTGAAATAGTAGGTTTTTAAAATAAATTTCCAGTTAAACCTGAAAGCCTGTGCCTGAATTTTAAAATGCTTAACGTCCTCCAGGAAATTTGGTTTAATACTGTTTATTACTAAACTGGTATATATTGATAAAACTTTTTTTCTCAGAATGACTGTTTTCCTGGAAAAAGTACATTTTAAAAATCAGAAAAGCAACTAGATAAAGCTGAATAATGTTTTTCTTAGATATTTGGCTCAAGCTCAACATTCACCCATTCAGTTCAATTTATGAAGTACCTAATAGGCACTGTTCTCAAGGCTAGGATCCCAAAGCGATCCCAACAGACCATCTCTACCTTCATGGAGCTTATTCATGAGATCGTTTCAGATAGAATTGGGAGTAGAGAGGACTGGGATAGGGATCAGTTACTTTGAGTGGACAGATCAGGGAACCTTCTCTCCAATGGTTACATTTTAACTGAAAAGATGAGCAAGAGACAAGAGGCGTCAGCAGTTCTGGAGGCCAGGAAGAAGAGGAGGTTTGTCTGTTCTAGGTAGAGAAGGCCAGAACAGAAGGAAGAGGGAGGTTGAGGTTAAATCCCAGAGGATCTTTCTAGGCCATGGGCAAGGAGCTTAGATTTTATTTTGAGTGAGATGGGATCATTATAGAATTTTAAGCAAGGATATGCTGTAATCTGATTTATACTTTTAATAAGATCATACAGACTTCTCTGGCAAGAATGCCTGAGGGAGCACCGAACTAGAGTAAAGGGACTACTTAAGAGCCTACTTCAGAAATCCAGATTTGAAGTGTTTGTGGTTTGACCTGGTGTGAAGAGTGGAGACAATTTATCAAACTGGGGTGTATTTTGTGATAAGATTTGCTAATAGATTGAGTGTAGGGAGCCAGTGCAGGAAGAATGGAGTCTGTTATTATGACAAGTTTTTGGCCTGAGCAACTGAATGGAGCCAGTGACCAAGATGAAAAGGAATGGCAAAAGGAACAGGTGTAAGGGGCAGAGAAGCAGGAACTCTGTCTTACATAGACACTACTCGGAAGATGGAAAAATAGACATATCCAAATGGAGAGAGATGTCAGCAGGTAATTATATATAAGAGTCTGATATTCAGAGGATGGCTGGGGCTGAATCTTGACTGGATATTGAAAGTCTTAGAGCAGAATGAAGTCATTTTAGGATTAAATGAGGAGAATAAAGAAAACAGGGCATAAGACAGGCCCTGACCACTCTGGCACATAGAGGCATGAGCAGAGAAGACTTAAACAAAAGACCTGAGGGAGGAGAAGGAGGAACCATCCTATTAGAGAAGTCAGAAAAGAGATTACTATGGGGTGGGTACTGGTGCTTGTAGGGTAGGGATAATAGAAAATGGAAGAATCACTTATTTATTCCACTTCAAGAAATCTAGTTGTATCCTATTTTAATTTATTTGCAAATTTGAATTTCAAGTTAAGCCTACTATTTTCTGTTTTATAAGAACATTAATGTGAGATAAGTGTTCAGCTGAGCTGTGAGAGAGTCATATCATATTATATTGGATAGTACTTTTAAAAGATGCAGGAAAAAAGTCAAATTATTAAAAAGACGATTCCTGGCCGGGCTTGGTGGCTCAGCCTGTAATCCCAGCACTTTGGGAAGCCGAGGTGAATGAATTGCCTGAGCCCGCGGGTTCAAGACCAGCCTGGGCAACTTGGCAAGACATCGTCTCTACAGTAAAATTAAATGAATAGCCAGGTATAGCACACATCTGTAGTTCTGGCTGCTCGGAAGACTGAGGCGGAAAGATCATTGGAGCCCAAAAGTTTGATGCTGGAGTGGCCATGAGCGTGCGTGCCACTGCACTCCAGCCTAGGCGAAGGAGTGAGACTCCAACTCAAAAAAAAAAAAAGACCATTCCTGTAGGAAGTGACAAACAAGAATACCTTTCTCCTACCCTTAAAAATTACTTTTGGTTTGGCACATGAACCCATAATTTACGTAAGCCTGAACACTATAGGAATTGTAGTTAAAGGATAAGTCAAGATTACACTGGGAATAAACTAGCTGACTAATAATAGTAATTTGGAGTTCCTGGGGTTTATGTTTCTATCTATTGGTTTTAGGGAATTTCAAGGACTTTAAATAAGTGGTTCTTCGGGAGAACTGGCAGAGCAAACTTGGTTATCCAAAATATGGCAGACAAGGTTATCAGAATGGATACTGTTTTTGAAGTCAATTTTTATTGATGTCCAACAAAAGTGTGTAAACCAACAATTGGGAACTGTTTAGTTTCTACCTAATACAAGTGATCAAGTATTTTTACTGTGACGCAAGTATTGGATTTGATGACCAGAAGTAAATAAAGATGTTGGTTAATACAGTAGTTTCCGTTTATTGAGGTTTTACTTCCTGGGTTTTCAGTTTACTGTAGTCAGCCATGGTACAAAAATATTAAAAGGAAAATTGAGAAATAAACAATTTATATGAGTTTTAAGTAGCATGCCATTCTGAGTAGTGTGATGAAATCTTGTACCCCTTGCTCTGTCTCCCGAATCATTCCTTTATCTAGCATGTCGTGAGTTCCTTACTTGTTTGTCACTTAACAGCCATACAGGTTGTCAGATAACTGTTGTGGTACTGCAGTGCTTGTGTTCAAGGAACCCTTATTTTACTTAATAATGGCCCCAAAGCACAAGAGTAGTGATGCTAGCATGATGTTAATAATTGTCCTATTTTATTACTATTGTTGCTAATCTCTTACTAATTTTATAAATTATCTAATTTATAAATTAAATTCTCATAATATGTATATGTGGGGGGAAAGTAACTATAAGATTTGGTACTCTGTAGTTTCAGGAATCCACTCAGGGTCTTGGATTGTATTCCCCGAGGAGAAGAAGAGCTACTTACTGTATATCTGTTTGAAATTCCTTTAACTAAAAAATTGATTTAAAAAAAATCTTCCTCCACATTTTCCTAATGTAGGCACACTATTTGATTAGAAATATGACAGCTGCAGTGGCCATTCAGGGAAAAACATTGAGCTATGTATATAAAGTTTGAATTCCCTAAATGATGCTTTAGCATTTATTGAAATCTGGCTTGTATAAAACTAGCAGCCCCTTTGGGGCCAATGGGTGTAATTTTCAGTATAAATTCTAAAGGTCACCTGTATTAGGTGAGGAGGTAGCAAAAGTATCTAATGCTCTGTTTTTACACCATATTCCAGGTAGCCAATCTGAATCCTAAGGATCTCTCTTATACCTTAAAGAATTATGTTTTTAAAGAGCTTCAGAGAGACTGGCCTGGATACAGTGAAACAGACAGACGGTCATTGGAATCAGTGCTCTCGAGGTAAGTTCTCTTTTTTTCTTTTTTAAAAAGGATGCAAGTGGATGATTATTTAGCATTAAGATGGGAAAGAGAAACAAGGATGAGCTTTCCATCATGAGCACTTTTTAATTCTCTCCATAACATGTAACATGTGTGTCCTTTACAGAAAATTAAATCCATCTCAGAACGCTGCAGGCACCAGCCGCTCAGAATCTCCTGTATGCTCTAGTAGAGATGCTGTATCTTCTCCTCAGGTATTTCATAAAGTTATAGAATCATAGACCTGACATAGACCTTGGGGGTCAGCTAGTCAGGCCCTCTGATGTGTGAGGGAGATGAGGCCCAGAGGAGCTACGCAACTGGTATGGCCAAGCTCAGCCTAGAATTTCAGTCTCGGCTCCAGCCCAGGACCCTACCTGCTACACAGCACTGCTTGTTCAGAGTACTGAATGTGTACCTTGCTTTCTATTTTGAAAGTGTACATTTTGTTGTAAGATTATCTGCTTTTCAATTTGGTCCTTACTAACTAGAAGACTAATCCAATCCTATACAATTCTCAGATTACATGGAAAATTGAAGCTATTTAATTTTGTCTGAAAATGTTTCAGAAAAGTATTCTTGGGGAAAAATAGGTTTGCAATAAACAAATAAAATGTCATTACATTTTCATGTGTTTTCTTAAAGCCCTTTTCCACTGGATCCTTATTAAAATATTCCCAGAATTCTCTCCAGCTTAGTTTCCCTAAGATTCAGTCCATACTGGACCAAGGTGGAAAGGTCCTGGACAGTACTAGAGTTCAAGTCTGCCTGGTTCTCAGCTGTCTGGCTGGCCTCAACTCTCAGCATCTGGGTGCTTTGAGTGAACTGTGGGACAGACCTCCCTACCCCAGTGCTGCTGACACAGTATCCTCTCTCCCCCTCTATGGTCCCTACACCCAGGAATTAGGGAGAAGCAGACAGATGTGTGGAGAACAGTAAGCATACCCTGGGCAAAATACTCCTCACATGTCAGAAATGTTAAAAGCCTATTGTGAGAAACAGAGGGGGAGTTAAAAAAAAAAAAAGTCCTTGCATGTACAATGTCTATGGAAGCCTTGCTCTTAATGCCAACTCTTACAAAACTACTTCTGCTGTGATCAGATTATATACTGGGTACCAAATAGATGGTGTTATATTGAAAACAGAATAAGAATAAAATAATGGGTTAGCTACTATTTTCTTTCACGCTAAAATACAAGCTGTAATATTGCATTTAAACATAAATATGGTTTGTGTACTGTACTTCTCAACAGTCTAAATTTCCTTTTTAACTTAAATACTATTGTTGTTTGATTGGGCTAATATGAGCATGATTTTCTTTTTTAAAGTACCTTCACATTATTTTAATGGACCAGTTACTAAGATTTTTCTTCTAATCTGGTGAAGAGATATATATGGGTAAAAAAAATTAAATAGCATTTCAACAATGATAGAGAAACTACTCTAAAGTGCTGGCTGTTCCCACTCCAAGCCTGTTGGAATGAAAACTGAGAGCCAAACTCTACATAACTGGAGCATTTTAACCCATCAGATGAAAATAAATGTAGGCTCATTGCCCTTTACCAAACCATGTTAGCTCTCACAGAGTCAAATGGTACCAGTTGCTTTCTCCTCTCATTTCATATAACTAGGTCAACCATGGTCAGCAGTAGAGGATGGCTGCCTCTGTTTAATACTTTCCTGAGTGGTACAGTCCACATAAATCAGCATGTTCTCTCTAGGAACGTAGAGTGAGGCTGTGATCAGAAAGAAGAGATTAAGTGCTCTAAAAAACATGGATTTGCCAGATTCTGCTTTTTGACATTAGACATGGAAATAATAATAACTTTTGGTTTGGTTTGGTTTGGTTTGGTTTGGTTGTTGTTTTGATTTGGTTTTGTTGGTTCTGGGTTTGGATTTTTGTTTTTTTGCTTAAGCATGGAGAAAGGTTAACACAACCCTAGTAATAGACTTAACTATGAATAGGGTTAATCAGTTGTTGAATCAATCATACATGTATTGAATTTTAGTGCAAACTGGCTAATTTTTTTCCTTTCCTCCAGAAACGGCTTTTGGACTCAGATTTTATTGATCCTTTAATGAATAAGAAAGCCCGAATATCTCACCTGACGAACAGAGTTCCACCAACACTAAATGGTCACTTGAATCCCACCAGTGAGAAATCTGCCGCAGGCCTCTCGCTGCCCCCTGCAGCCGCCGCCATCCCCACCCCTCCACCGCTGCCATCAACCCATCTGCCCGTCTCTCAGCCTCCTCAGATCGTCAATTCTAACTCCAATTCCCCTAGCACTCCAGAAGGCCGGGGGACTCAAGACCTACCTGTTGACAGTTTTAGTCAAGATGGTAGCATCTTTGAGGACCAGCAAGACAAATATACCTCTAGGACTTCTCTGGAAACCTTAGCCCCTGGTTCAGTTCTGCTAAAGTGTCCAAAACCTATGGAAGAAAACCATTCGATGTCTCACAAAAAGTCCAAAAAGAAGTCTAAAAAACACAAGGAAAAGGACCAAATAAAAAAGCATGGCATTGAGACTATTGAGGAAAAGGAAGAGGACCTTAAGCAAGAAGAGGAAATTGCCAAGCTAAATAACTCCAGTCCTAATTCCAGTGGAGGTATTTTACCTTTGTGAAAATACTGACTACATGTGTTAGATGAGCCAGAAGAGCATGCTATCATGAGTCTGAGATCATACCGTTTATAATTAGTAGTGCTTTCTTAGCAAATGACTTTCCATTTAATTGTTAATCTTGGTGTTGTGTTTTTGAGCGATTTTTTTTTCACTTTACAACCGTTGTTTTCAGCCTCTTTTTAACCAGCTATTAAGCATTGTTTCTATATTTGTTAATAAGATAGCGACATTTAAAAATGACCCTGTCATCCTTCAGAGGTTCCTTTTGGAAGGTGGACTTTGACATTCTTTTCCATATCTGTTATGATATTGTGCAACCTCAGCGTGACCTTTTATATGCCATTCTTGAACTGACTTAACCAGATGCACAATTAGTAATAAAAATATTCATTTCCTTTTTTCCCAAAGAAACAGGTCACCTCTTCTTTAATTAATATTGGCACAGGGGAAATGTCAAAGTTTTTTAAAAACAGGCAAGGTAAAATTACATTTGCAGATCCATAATATCATCTTTATTTGGAATGAATGCAATTTGTCTTTTGCAAGCCTGTTGGCTATTATTAGCTTAATAGGTCTTAATGTTTTTGGTCTTTTTCCCCCAGTTTTGAGAGTCCTGTTTTAGTAACTGACATCAATTGTTATTTGTAAAGTTAACCATTTTAGGCTTAGGAGGCTTAGAAGCCAAATTTATAGAGAACCAAAGAAGCTGAAAATAATACTTTACCTCTAGAGAAAAGCTAATTAGTAGACAGACTGCTTATATGTGGTGCACTAAATATTAAAAACTAATGAAAATATTAGGTTTTTCTTATTTAAAGAAAAAAATTGATGTTTTGCTTTTGAGCACATAGGAGAGCCAAGCCAAGTCCATCATTTGGCATTGCTGCCAATTATCAAATCAGAAATACAGTCTTCAAATTTAATGAGTTGAGTTTTAAAGAGTGTTGTCTTTTTGTATTTTGTTCCTAACACTGAAAATCTGTCATCCTTACATTTAACTGACCATTTTTGCCATTCAAGAGAAGCTTTGATTGTTTTCTTTTTGAGGTGCTTCCAAAGAAGGAGTTGTAGAATAATATGATACAGTGCCTGTTATTGACCTGGGTTGGGTATATTGCATGTCACAGCATATCTGTTGAAATATTTCGATCACTATAAAACTACATAATGGCTCAAGACGTAGGTGTAAGCGTTTTCCCGCAACGCTCTTGCATTTGAATTTGTCAGTTCAGGAAAAGACAAGAAGTCAGACTCCATGTTCAAAGTGAATAAGCCATGCTCTCCACCCTCGGATGGTGACTGAATGAGGGGCTGGATTTTAATATATGAGCCTCACAGCAGAGTTTCAAGTGTTCTCCACGTTGGAGACATGGAGAAACAGACCTAGTCTCTTTGAATCCTTTGCTGAGGATGTAGTACCTTTCAGAGCCAGACCCACACCTTCTGCGTCTTTGGAACTTACCTGGTGTCTGTGGCAGGTGACCTCTACTTGATGACTTTTCAAAAGACTCAGGCTGTTTTAGAAACATATCCTTTGACCCAAGCCTGAATCAATGTATCTAATGTAAGCAAACAGTATGTCCACAGAGCCTGTTCACTTTTATATGTTTTGTCAATGTGCATGGTTAGGGTTTGAGTTATCAGTTTAACTCTGCTTTAAGTTATAAAAAAAATTACACTAATAAAAAGTCTAAATATAGCCTCTGGAAATGGTGCATATAAGGAAAGGGAATTCTAAGGGATTTACTCACTTTCACAGAGTAGCCTGAATGACTGGCACTTGTTTTGTCCTAAAAAAAAAAAAATCTGCCTAGTATTATGAGGGCTAGAAATTAGAGGAGTACGCATCAACATTCAATAATACCCTATTTTAAATTACTTTAAATCAGTGGGAAAACTTCCTACCCAATTCCACTGTCTGCATACAAAAAAAGGGAGGCAGTAAAAATACAGTGACCACAGCAGTCTGCTACCTGACTTTATTGTCTCATCTGCCTTGTTTGAATCCCATGAAAAGTGGATGTTGATGTAAAATTTGTATCTCCCATTGTCTGGCTGCATCTGCCACCACAGTCTTTGAATTGCTGGGCAGATGCCACAACTGTTGTTGAAAGAATAGAAGATTGACCTTGGGTTAAGATGGAATTCCTTTATTGTGCAGACACTGCAGTAGCCAGGGTGCTTTAAATGCCTGGCGTCGGTTCTGCTGGCGCTGGTCATAGGGCCACTATTGTTCGTGTTCAATTGTATTCCTTGCTCACTGTTGCTTATTGAGATGGAAGAATAGAATTTGAGGAAAAGTGTTCCAGATGTTTCTAATCTATTTTAGAATTACAGGCATTTGATAACCTTACTGGTTGATGAACGCTCAGAATTTTATTTCTTCGTAGGAGTTCAAGAGAGCTGCACTGCCTCCACGGAGCCTCCAGCGATTGAACTCCCAGATTATTTGATGTAAGTCCCTATGTCTGCCAATGGAGACAGCTATTTAATTTTAGAAAGTTTGCAAATTCTTTTCCCATAATTTGCAAATCAGAAAAGTAAGAAGCTCCAGAAATAGAGTCCTGGAGCCACCCCTGCAATTGAAAGCCTGCCATTTAAGCCTGCTTGTCCCAAATCCACCCTTGTCTGCATGAGAGCAGGTTGTGCCTCCCCCTGCTCTGAGCCGTGTTCGTTGGCCCTTAAGTATAGAGAGGCCTGTCCTTTGTTCCGGGGCCAGGCCAAGCATCTGATTATGGAAGATTTCAGGGATCTGACTCTTCAAAGCTGACAGTCTATCAATGCACAGTCGTTCACTTGGGCCCCCCAAAGGGACGTTTTATTACTGACAAAGTGCTTGAACCTCTGCACTTAATAATACAAAGCAGAGATGGATTGATTTTTATTTAAGTAACGTTCTGCCCTCAAATTAGTTTTCAGAGAAGAGAATAGTAAAATTTGATCATTTCGTTTTAGTGCTGGTTGTAATGTTTTTCTTGTTAAAACAAGTTGCTAAATGCTGAGCTGGAGACATTTTTGTAACTGGTTATCACAGAAATTATAACTTGGACACATAATTCTAGCTTTTTTACAGAATAAAAGACTTCTGTAAGAAGAAAATAATTAAGTTGTGAGAGCCTGTAAGAGTGGAGAGTGAAAGCACAAACAGATCTGACTACAGAGTGCTCTGGAAATGAGCACGTGTGCCAAGCAGCCGGAGTGGGGAACGGTACATGGAGTCCGGGCTGTCTGAAGAGCTTTATTTTCTGTTAGTCGCTTCTCATGGTGAATGAGTTAAACTGTGCTGCTTGCCTTGCTTATTTCCACTGTAGAGCACATTTCAGATATCAGATTTGTTGCTTCTGTTTAACGGTGAAGTGAAAGCTGTACTTAGAGGAGTGATACCGCATGTACCCCTCATGCTGGTTATCATTTCTTAACTAACAGGAGCCTGAGAAGCCACGCTGGTGTCCTCTCACCTGAGGGTGGGGAGCCTTGAAAGGCAGCTGCCACCAACTTGGCCTAAGAAGGCCAATTGTCTGCATCCGGGCTCCAGGACAACCCCTGGCTTCATACAGAACTGGTATACCTCTCACATGCAAACCACTTCTAGAAAGTCTCCTGGAAGCTGCCCTCTCAAGTATCAGCTGTCAGTGCAGTGCTCTCGTTCTCCCATGATGAGTTTTGAATTCCTCTTTGTTGTAATAGTGACATATACTTGCTATGTATGACAAAGTCTCTTAGGGAGACTAAGAGATAATGCCAGATTTTTTCCCAAGGTTTCAAGGCTGTTGCTGTGTTTTCCCTACTTTATTAGTTCATTCCATATTTTAGAGGTTTTTTTAGGTTACTTATCTAAGGATGGTTGCTGGGTCTGCTTCAGTGTTCCTGTATGTTGTCACGTTTCCAGGACTATATGATTGTTTGCTTAATTTATTTAGGCAAAAGCAATTTCCTTTAATTAAAAACTAAATCTTAACTGGGAGCAGTGGCTCACACCTGTAATCCCAGCACTTTGGAAAGTGGCAACTTGGCAAGACCTTACCTCTACAATAAATAAAAAAAAATTAGCTGGGTGTGGTGGCACATGCCTGTGGTTCCAGCTACTTGGAAGGCTGAGGTGGAAGTATCACCTGAGCCCAGCAGATTGAGGCTGCAGTGGCCATTAGTGTACCACTGCACTCGAGCCTGGGCAACAGAGTGAGACTCTGACTCAAACAAAAAACTAAGTCTTACATAAATGCAGCAAATTTTCTAAAAATGGTGAGAAACCATGAAATACAGATTTTAAATTGCCTCATAGGAAAATCAAAGGACATACTGTAAAATCTAAATGATCAGCCTTTGAATAATCTGTACTTAGCACTCTATTTCTAGTTCTTTTATAATGCTTTTGTTACTTGTGGTTTTGAGTTATCCAAACTGTTTAAATGCTTTCCCGTCACTGCATTAAGTACCAATGGTAGCACCATAACCATTTTTGCTAGAAATAGTGAAATACTTTTGGTTAAAAATGTCTCTCCTCTTCTATAACAGCAACACAATTGTTGCTCAGTTGGGTATTTTCCCTAAGGAAGATTATTAAGTAAAACACCAAGAGTGTGATTTTGAGAAAGCAGAGTAAATATATTCTAAAGCAAATGAAGAGTTTCCAGATGGGTTAGCCATTTTGCTGATGTGTGCTGTTGCCTAGGGGCTGCCTTTGACTGTGGGCTCCCCCTGGTGTGTGGTCAGGACAGCCGGTGTCCAGGAGGGCCTCTGCTTCCCCATGAGGCTGCAGTGTTCCTTTTACAACTAAAGCACCGGGCGGGCAGCTTCACAGCAGCAGGTCATTGTTGTCTCAATTACACTTAGAAAATTAAACCTCCACACTGTCTAAGTCAGCAAGAATAAAAATATTAATGAGGACACTAGGTTTGCCCACTACATCACTTTTCTCACATTACCTGCTCTGCATCTGCGATGGAGCAATTTATATAAAACTGAAAAGATTAGGAAAAACCATTTGGAAACACCTGAATTCCAAGATTTTACTACAGTGAAGAATATGTGCGTCTCCCCAGGAGCACTGTGAAGCTCATGCCACCTGCCTGAAATTGCTTTGAAACCTTCATTTTTATCTCACAAACTCAAGAGAATGTTGCATTCCATGAGAGAAGCAAGGACGCAAGCCACAGCCTGATGGGCCCCCAGTTCCCAGATCCACAACCAAATAACCCTAAATGTGTTTTAATATTGAAATGGTGTTTTAATTTACTTACCACTGAATAAACTGGCACTCTCGGAAAATGGCCCTTCTCTTGACAGGACCCTTGGGGTATTCACCCCCCAAAGTAAAATACAGGTTTGTGGCATTTTCCTAAGAAAGCAAATTAGACTCAGTATAACACTGGCTTCCTGTTCAATATAGTATGACATTTAAACGTTTGGAAAGTACTAGAGAAACATGCCTTTTTAACTCTCATTTTAAAAGATGATACACAATTTCCTTTTGTATTTTATATATTTGCCTAGTCAGAAATTTGAGGAAAGAGACAGAGGGAGCAAGTATGAGGTCCCTTGTTGAAGAGATTTCTGCAGGCAGCATGTCTGAAAGGCCAGTAGATAGCCTCTCTAAAGCGGTGGACCAGAGAGAACTTTGACTTCAGCACTCTGTGACTTGTGACACAATGGGTTGGCTTCTGCCATTACTGTGGTAGTGAATTATTTCAGATAGAGTATTTATGGTTCAGGAAACCAAAACTGTATTATTTGTTTATTTAGGGTTCAGGGAGCTAGTACTGATTGACTGATTGATTGATTGAGTTGGAGTATCACTCTGTCACCTAGGCTGGAGTGCAGTGGCACAATCACAACTCACTGTAGCCTCAACCTCCTGGGCTCAGGCAGTTCTCCCATCTCAGCCTCCTAAGTAGCTGGAACTACAGGCATACACTACCTCACCTGGCTAATTTTTTTATTTTTTGTAGAAGCAAGGCCTCGGTATGTTGCCTGGGCTGGTCTTGAACTCCTGGCCTCAAGCAGTTCTCATACCTCAACCTCCCAAAGTTCTGGGATTACAGGAGTGAGCCACTGCATGCAACCTAAATATTGTTTTCTTCTTACATATTTGTACTGTAGTTTCATTGCCACCGTGTATTTTTCCCATTTGCTCTTCTTCGTTGCCGTTCTTAAGCCCTCCTGTGTGATCATTTCACCTGGAAGGTGTTTGAAGGAGTGGCCTGACAGCAAACTAATGGCAGAGTGGCCTTAAATTCTATGATGCTTGCATGGATACAGCTTCTGAGCATTTGGGTTAGATCTCTAATTTGTGTGGTCATGTTCATTGTGTAGCTACTCTCCATTTCTCTTTTTTCTTTTGTACCTATTAGAAAATACATTGCTATCGTCTCCTATGAGCAACGCCAGAATTACAAGGATGATTTCAATGCCGAGTATGATGAGTACAGAGCCCTGCATGCCAGGATGGAGACTGTAGCAAGGAGATTCATCAAGCTCGATGCACAGCGAAAGCGCCTTTCTCCGGGCTCAAAAGAGTATCAGGTAAATGGATTTGTTCCAGATGGACCAACTTCATACTTTAACTTCTTTCTTTCTTTCCCTTCCCAACCCACCCATCCCACTGGCCTCAAGTGAGTCCTCTCACTGACCAGCCCCTCTGCTGCTCTAGAAATTCAGTATTTGAAATAGTTCTTGGATATAAATTAACACAGTGAATCTGTTTTCCCACCAGTGGAAAAACCTTTGTGTCACGTAACATAATAAAGAATGTGTTGGGAAAAATATCAAACACAGCTAAATAGAAAAAGGTAGATCTTCAGAGTCAGTTGAATATTGGATTAATTATACTGCCAATTCAAACTGTAGCTCCCAGGTCTGGTGTTTCTCCCTGCAAGATTGTGCATTTCAAGGAAATTGTTTTTCATTATTTTTCTTTAAAACCCCTATTTGATATAGAAATATAGATATATACATACTATATGCTAAGTGGGATATATATTGGGGGGAGAGAGAGACAGACAGACACAGGACTTAAAGGGGGCTTGATACCACAGAGATGAGGGATTTAAAGAAAGAAGTTTGGTGCTTCTAGCTGATCCAGAGACTGAGCTTTGGTCACCAGCATTCATCTGTTTCCACTGTCCTCCCTGAAATGGTGACACTACTGCTGCCAGCATACAACGGGGGATGCCTGACCTGTCTCCTGATTTTTTTTTCATAGTTCTTAACAAAATGATTTAAATAAGTGTTTCCCTCCTGTGTAGGCCAGATAACTTGTCACACTTCACAGCCATAGGTGGCATGGTACCTTTGTCCCAGCCCACTACCCCTGTTCTGACTGAGCCTCCAGGGGAGAAGGGATGAGTCCCCCCAATAAGACAAGCAGCCTGAGCATTTGCACCTTGGAGACTCCTTATGTCTTCAGTTAGTGGCCTTGAGCTTTTCAACAAGCTGGTGAGAGTTAGAGAAAACTTTGCCAAGGGAATCCGTGGCTAAGGTGCCAGAGGTTGGAAACATGGATATTTGGGGATTATTTTATTCCTTATAGTTCTTTGTGTATATGACTATTCAAATTGAAATGCAGTTCCAAGGATTGCTTCATAGTTAGCAGGGGACTCTGGAGCCTCATTGCGTGGGCTGATTCCCAGCTCAACCATTTAATATCTGTGTGGTCTTGAGCAAGTTACGTAGTGCCTCTCTGCTTCAACTTCCCCATCCATAAAATGGAATAATCTTAGAGCTGTTGTGAGGAATAAATGTCAGGAGGTATTTGTAAACTGCTTAGATCCATGCCTGGTACTTAGTACATAAAGCTAGCCTTTTCTTCCCCAGCCACCTGCTCTCCCCCACCCCTCCTGCCATACCGGCAAGGCAGTTACCATTACTGGTTTCCAGTGTATTCTTTCAGAAGTATGGCATGTGCATGTATGAAATACACACACACACACACACACACACATAAACTTACATATCCACCATATTTAATTGAATCCAAGGTTTCTTCAGTTGTAAGATGCACCATCGTCTTATGTCCTAGTAACTTAAACTATGTTACATTATTGTTTATCCTGCTTCCATTAAAATCAGAAGTAATGAGCATTTTATGAGTAATGAATTTTTGGAATAGAATACTGTTCTCTTTCTCTATTTTAAATAAATGGTATCAAACTGCCCAGATTGTTCTGCACTTTGCTGTATTTACTAAACAATAAAATGCATCTTAGCTAATTTTTTTCCCTCAGTACATAAAGTGTGTCTCCAGATTTTAATGGTCTCTTAGTCTCCTTTATATAGATTGATGGACATTTCAATTTTGTTGACTGTCTTTTGCTTTACAAACAGTGCTGCAGTGAGTAACCTTGTATGTGCGTCATTTCACTCAGGGCAAGTATATCTGTAGGATAGTGGAATTGCTGAGTCAATTTTGCATTTGCTATTTCAATAGCTGTTGCCAAATTGCCTTCCGTAGAGATTGTACCAAGTTACATTCCCACCATCAATATTTCCTAAATTCTTACTGAATGCATGTTGGCTATTTGTATTGCCAAGAAAAGGAAAAGCTGTTCTCTTCAGATTTCTCATTTTTAATTTTGTAGAATGTTCATGAAGAAGTCTTACAAGAATATCAGAAGATAAAGCAGGTGGGTGTCATCACTGTTGGTTTCCTCACCTGTAGCTGAGAAGTGTCGTAAATTCTGCATCTTAATTCCTCACTGTTTTTCCTTTCCTTGACAGTCTAGTCCCAATTACCATGAAGAAAAATACAGATGCGAATATCTTCACAACAAGCTGGCTCACATCAAAAGACTCATAGGTGAATTTGACCAACAGCAGGCAGAGTCGTGGCACTAGAGCTCTGCTTGGACCAGAAGATGTGAATAAACTTAAACTTATTTATTTGAAAGTCCAAATGAGTTGTTCTAGATTCTCAAAAGATGAAACTTTGCCTGTTGGAAGTTTCAGTATTAGTAAACTTGAGTTATTTTTTTTTTTTTTTTTCATTTTACTTTGCTTCCCTGCATTTTGAAGCTGCTTTTTCTGGTCCTTTTTTTTCCCCCCTTCAAGACTTGTGTTTGTTAATAGAAATAATTTTTTAGGTATTGGGGATCCAGTGTCTATACTTTAAATCAGTTTTTCCCCCCCTCAAAACTTGTGTTTGTCATTAGAAATGATTTTTTTAGATATTGGGGATCCAGTATCCACACTTAAAAGTTGTGTGTATTTAAAACAAACAAACAAAAAACCACAACAGTAATGTGCAAGGTGAAATGCTTTTGGATAAACATAAGCCTATTTTCTGACCTTTCTTAATGCGAACTCTTTGCCTTAAATGGTAGACTATTTAGAAATTTGCACAAAATACAAAAAAAAATTAAAACATTGTCTTGGAGGGTTAAAAAACAGAAAGGTATATGAGTATGTATGTGTACAGATTCACATACACATATGTACGTACGAGCTGACTTGGTCTAGAACATTAAATCCGCCCTGCAAGTTAACCCCCCATTGCAATGGTTGCCTTAAGGTGTTTGCTAGTTGTGTACATAGTGTGGTTCATCATTAGCTACACTGCTTCCCACTGGGTTCCGGCAGCGGGAAGCACACTGTGGCCTACCAGCGTCTGGAAGTGTGTGCTCGGCCTGCGTGTGTGCAGAGGTGGTGTGGATGTGAGCGTGCATGAAGGAACAAAGCTGCTACTCTCAGTAGGCCAAACGCTCAGGTTCAACAACTGACGAGTGTTACTGTAGGGTTTTTTTTCTGTCAAGTTGCTACTTCTATTGTGGAAGACACAAGCATTTCCATTTCAACAGTTTGTCAGCTTTATTAATGTTGGGCAAAAATTGATATGTTATAAAAATGAAACAGATCTATAGTTTTGGGGGCAAAATTATAAAATGTGTAGGTAACCTATTTATATACTGCTATAAAGTATTTTTTGAAGAGAGATATGCAAAGAAGCTATTACCTACATAAGATGTATATTTAAAGATTTTTTTTTCATCCTGGGTGCCAGGAATATAAAAAAGAGTGGATATATTTAACCATAACATACTGTGATTCATCAAACAGCACAAACTTTCATTTCATGGAGTTTCTCTGTTGACGTTGATTTAAACTATCACTTGTTTTATCATGTGGGAACCTAAGTTATGTGGTCAAAAATATAAGGATTTTGAACTAATGTTGATTCAAGTTGTATCGTCTTATTGTATTGTCTTTTCAAAGTGCTGCCAGTTGAAAAGGGAAGCATTATGTTTACAAATCTGTTTTGAAATGTTTGCCAAAATGTTGGTAGTGTCTTTAATAAAGATGTTTGTCTCCAGCATCCAGAGAAATAATAAATAATTTTGTTGTGTATCACTGTAAACCTGAAAATGTTGGTATCTAGAAAACGTGAGAGAGCATATAGATTAACCTTTTCTCTTTGGAGTTCTTCTAAAACATGAACTAGAATGATCAGATACTATATTAAAAGTATACAGACTCTACAAAGAAACAAGACCCTCTGTACTATAACTCTGTAGGATTACTGCAGAAATCTGATTTCTGTGTAGCGTGGACCTCCTAGGGAATTGTTTCTTTTAGCATTGAGATCCCTGGTGCTCTTCCTTTTACCTCAGAATTGGTACAATCATTATTAGATGCTAATTTATTTCAAATTGAAAAAAAGGAAAGAAAACTTAATTGGGGATAAATTGGGGCCTCATGTTATGGTGGAGACTCCTGAGGGGTTTGTCTCTAGGGAATGACCTCATTGGTGTTATTTCTTGGACATCTTGACCGTTTAATCAAAGACTATGTGTAACTGTTTGCTGTGAGCCATGTTTCTCAGAAGCAAAGTGCTTGGACCATTTGCATCTCCCAAATTAGAACTTCTGGGTCTAGGCCCCAAGTCTCTGCGTTTGTACAGGTTTTCTGTACAAACGAGTTAAAGTGTGAGAACCATTGGTTTATATGTAGTCTCCACCTTTTAGGTCACAAAGTCTTGGAATCTTGAACTGAAGGCCAACTGTTGGCTTTGTTGACAGCCCACTGTATCAGCAGTGCAAATGGCTTTCTTCCTCTTCATGATCAGAGGTCCCCTCAGTTGTCTCACTGCCAGCTCTTACTCAGAACCTGTTTACACACAAGCCTTCCAGCTGGGAGCTGCTCGCTGATGGAGCACCTCCCCTCATCGCATGTCTTCTGGTTGACCAGTTGGGTGACAGTGGAAGCCGGAGATGCTTAATGGAAATGTAGCCTTGCACACCCTTCGACTTGGCCACCTGCCAGTCAAAGCCTTAATTTAGATGTTTGTTGTATCCATTGGACAGGTCCTTGCAAAATGTGCATCTATTAGTTGCAAATCTGAGAATTGTCAGTCTCTCAATCTGCTATCACACGAGGTGGCATTCATTTTTGAAGATGGACTTGGGCCTATTAAAATATCTAGAATCATTTTTCATTCCCAACTGCAAGATGGGATTCTTACAAATAACTGCTGCAGGGTTTAGGTGGCCACTTAGTATTGGTTACTCTGATGAAAGAATTTGGTTAGTCTTGTTTTTGGAAGGACAGTGAGTATGTTAGAGAGTAAGTTGTAATATTTTTTCCATCACACTGTATCTAAAATAATTGAAAAGACTCTTGAAGATACTAACACCATTAAAGTCAACTCCAGATTGAATGAGTAGCTGATTTGAAACAAACCAAGAGAACATGAACTAGACATGGGCTTTGTAAAAAAAAACACAGTGGGGATTTCGTCTCCTACCTTGTTGGTTATTTTTTCCTCTTGGAATATGTTAGAGGGGTTAACTTTCAACTATTTAAGTAGCCATGGATGTTTAATACTTGGCTCTCACAAAACTGGTATGGTCAGTTCAGATCATTACTCCATGCATTTATTATAAAAAGGAAGTCATAATTTTCTTCCCTTTCCTTATAATCTTTATAGTTTTCTTTTCCCTGCAAGTGTTTCGCCTTATAATGAAAACAAATGCACACTTGGAAGCAAGATGTTGGAATGAGGTTTAGACTGAAATGGCCCATCTGGTCAGACACTCTGCTGGATGTCTTGCCCTTTCTTTCCCATAGTGTATCTTGGCTTCTGGAACATGGCTGGACCTCTTCAGCCAGGCGTTAATCCTTCTGTCAGTGTGAGTGTGGAGTCCCGTGTGCATGGTATATGCCTTATTACTACTTTTGAAGTGCTACAGTTTATTACCTGCCTGAGTGTTACTAAATTCTTTGTGTGTGTGTGCTGGATGGGGAAAAATTATAGCCAGCACTTTGAAAGGAATGTCTTGGGAAAGGATATTAACTGGCACTACTAATGAAGGCCACAGAAGATGTTACCAATGTTATTTGTAACCTGAAAATGGAACGAGGCTGTGAGGCTCATTTTAAACTATTTTCAAGTGTTAAATAAACATATAGATATATCTATGCTATTTCTCAGCTGTTCCACCCAAACCATGTTAGGACCCTCGAAGGTAAAATGTCACAGGGGCTTTTCAGTTGTTCCTGAGCTCAGCAGCTGTGGTGGCCCCTGTTCCTACACCAATTCAGTTCAATAAAAATGATAACTTTGCAATTCTGGTACTTGTTTTTCCTTTGTCTCATTTCAAGGCTCTTAACTTTATCTTTAAAAACAAAAAGCAACCCCAACAAAGGGGCAATGACAATTTCTTGATGAACTCATGTAAATGATCTTCCTGGGACAGAGCTGTGACTTGGCAGTAGCTCTGGGATGTGGGGGCAGTGTTTTTGACCCTGCCTGTTTTACAAGGGTAGAACGTGCCCTCTGGAGACAACTTCTAGGGGAGCAATAGTCATAGTTGCCGTTGGGGGAGGTTTCCTATTGTTCTCCTCACCCCAAGTTATCTCCATTTTACTGGTAAGCTGAGGTTAAGAACCTTGCCCATCTCTCAGCTAATAAATGACAGAGCCTGGGAAACCTGACCCCAGCATCTGGTTCTTAGCCACTTCCATACTGCCCTTCGTATGTCTATGTAGGGTGAGACCTATCTTCCCCAAGTGGCTGTTCCAGTGACACCACACAGACTAGACAAGCCCTTTTGATTCCAAAGAAGCTAGAATGTGGGGGTCTGATGAGGGCTAGTGGATTATTCTCATTGAGTTGAATTGTCAAAAATGGTAAAATTCACTTGGGGGGCAGAATTGTTCTTGAGAAAAGGTGGTTTCCCTAACTTTCCTTTCCTTTTGAGTGTGTGCTGACTTAACAATGGAGTGTTTGACAGTGGGGCAGTGGAGGCGGGAGAAAGTACTGGTACTGTCTTTTAATACTTTTGTTTTCTCTTCATAGTCAATGACTGACTCAAGGACAGGCTACTGTTCTACAGCCTCCCAAGCGAAATTAGATATAAGGGGTCTTACTCTTAGCTAAATCCTTTGCCTCCAGTTTCTAGAAATCTTCTGAAGGAATAGAGTATGAGGAAAAGAGGAAAGTCTCAATCAGACCTTGGTGTTAAAAATCTAGAGCAGTGTTCAGTTTTTTGTTGCTGTGACAGATCACTTAGAATGATAGGATGCCACATATTCCCACTCATAAGTGGGCACTAAACTGGACACATGGGCACAAGTGGGAACGACAGATGCTGGGCACTGCTGAAGTGGGAGGGGTAAAGGGTAGCACACAGCCACCCACTGGGCACCGTGATCACTACCTGGGGAGCAGAGGGCTCACTAGAAGCCCAAACCACACCCTCAGTTTACCTATGTAGCAAATTCTCACATGTACCCCACAACTCTAAATTAAATTGAAAATAATTTTTAAATAATGATATTTGAAAACCTGGAGCATGTAGTGCCAGTGGTGCCCCTGGTCAGATTTCCAAGGCACCTCAAGGACAAGTGAGGTTCCTGGTGTGACCCTGTGAGCAGCTCTACCTGGTCCCTCCCCACAGGACATTGGAGTCAAATCTTTGTGCGTGTCTTTTAGCTTGACTTTTGTTCTCAGCTGTAGGGTGAAAAGATGCTTTCTGCCGGGCTCGGTGGCTCAGCCTGTAATCCCGTGCCTTGGGAAGCTGAGGTGAGTGGATTGCCTGAGCCCGCGGATTTGAGACCCGCCTGGGCAACTTGGCAAGACCTCATCTCTACAATAAATCAAAAAATTAGCCGGGCATGGTAGCGCATGCCTATAATTCCGGCTACTCGGAAGGCTGAGGCAGAAGGATCGCCGGAGCCCAGCAGGTCAAGGCTGCGGTGGCCGGGAGCGGCCACTGCACTCCAGTCTGGACGACAGAGTGAGACTCCAACTCAAAAAAAAAAAAAAAAAGATGCCTTCTTACTGGGGCATGGAAGGGTTTCGTTGTTGTTGGTAAAGCACTTTGGAGTTCTGTGACAGTTATCTAAATCATGGATTAACTGACCAGTGCAAGAAGGGAGTGTTTGTGGAAGCATTCTTTTCTAAGTGAGAATGGATTCATGTTGATGGATTGCAAAGGGGGCAAAGGCAGAGGCCTGAGGTTTCAGGGCAGGGTGTATGAGGTTTGTTTTACTGAATGGACACTAGGTGTACACGTACCTGCTCTACTGGTTTTGCCTTCCTGAGATTGGGACAGGAGGCCGGCAGTGGCAGAGGAGCCTCTGATATTTTGATAGCTTAATTCTCAAGCTAGGAGTCAGATGATCCTGCCATGTGTGACAATGCAGATGTGTCTTTTTCAAGTCCTGCCTGCCTTACTCGACTGACCAGCCTAGCTGGCTTTTCTTACCATAAT
The DNA here is from genome assembly GCA_027257055.1 of Cephalopachus bancanus. Lineage (NCBI taxonomy): Eukaryota > Metazoa > Chordata > Mammalia > Primates > Tarsiidae > Cephalopachus > Cephalopachus bancanus. Next base: position 3,695,585 of record JAPVLO010000024.1, on the reverse strand, counting down.
TGGATGGTTAGTACAATGTGGGCATGTGCAGATGGACAATAAGAACTCCATATCTAGGCCTATGAGCCCACATAATTAGCCAGCATGTTTGAGGGTTTTGTTTTTTGTTTTTTTGAGTTGAGGTCTCTGTTGCCCAGACCACAGCCTCGGCCTCCTGGGCTCAGGCAATCCTTCTGCCTCAGCCTCCCATGTAGCTGGGACTACAGGTGCACACCAGCACACCTGACTGATGATTTTATTTTTTATAGAGACAGGGTCTCACTTGGTTTCCCAGGCTGGTCTCTAGTTCCTGGGCTCAAGCAGTGTTCTCACCTCGGCCTCTCAAAGTGCTGGGATTACAGTCATGAGCCACTGCACCTGGCCATGTTTGAATTCTAAAGCTGGGGCTTCTAGGGGCATGGTGATGGCCCTTCCATGCTTCCTGAGTTCCAAATAGGCTTACAGAATCCCATCGTGGTATTCATGGGCAGTATGATCTGCATACCAGTCACATTGCCTATTCCTGCCACTCTCTGCACACTAGTCACGCAGACCTGTCGGCTTCTCCAATATCCCATGCTTCTGCTATCCCACGGAGCTTTCCTATGTAGGCTCTGGCTCACTGGTGTGGCCCTCCACCCTGCCCTCACTTAGCTAAGACCTCTGCATCCTTAAGATCCCCACTTAGACATCCCTTCCTCCAGGAAGCCTTCCCTAACCTCCCAGACTACCTGGGGTCACCGTGGTATATGCTCCCTTCCATTCTACACATCTCCTTTGTGGCATTATTAATATCTTACTTGTAACTCGTCATAAACTGCATTATTAAGTTCCATGGGAATAGAGCCTGTCTTGTTCACCAGGGTGTCCCCAGGCATATAAAAGGTGCTCAGTAATAATTTATTGAAAGAATGAATGAGGTAGACTATTTGCATAGGTCATATTTAAAATTCATGGGGCCAGAGGATTTGGATGACTGCAAGAACCAGTGGACTGGTGCCTGTCCACTGACATGAGTTTGGGAGCCCTTTTGCCATGATTAACTAACTGGACATCTTCAAAAAGAGCATCTCTTTCCAGTATTAGCATTCACGCCTCTAGTTACTCCTGGAATTTGAGCGTCCAAACAGTATATGATGATTGTGAATATGAAATAAATGGTTTTAAAAGTTCCTTTTGCTATTTAGACAGGGAAGTTCCAATTTCATTTCCTTGTAAAAAAAAATTTTTCCCCCAGAGCTTTATTTTCCTTCTGAAGGACATGGTAGAGGACAGCAACCTAAAACCGGTGTTGTACATCAGTTTTCCATCTGCATTAAAGCATCTGTATCCTGGTAGTCCTTTCATTCTAACAAGTGTGTTTTGTTTTGTTGAGTCAGGGTCTCACTCAGTCACCCAGGCTGGAGTGCAGTGGCACAATCAGGGCTCATCACAGCCTCAACCTCCTGGGCTCAAGCAATCCTTCCTCCTCAGCCTCTTGAGTAGCTGGGACTACAGGCATGTGCCACCACACCAGGTTAATTTTTGGGTTTTTTTTTTTTTTTTTTTTTTTGTAGAGACGAGATCTTGCTATGTGTCCCAGGCTGGTCTTGAACTCCTGGGCTCAAGCGATCCTGATCCTCTCGCTTTGGTCTCCCAAAGGAATTACAGGCCTGAGCCATCACTGCAGTTCAATGTGTATTCTAATGGATATTGATTTATGCCCAGCATGTGTGTAATCTTCCAAGTAGTAGACATTTTGAAGATCATCCAACGACTTTGGGATTCCTGTGAAGGTAGAACTGGCCGAGCCTGGCAACAGCATCCAGAACCACTGCCTTCGCTTCTGGATGGGGAGATGAAGATGTCTGGGTGGCAACCCATGGACAGTAGGCTGAGACCTGGGAGCTCATCTACTCTTCTTGGGTGGGGCTGAGAGCAGCCTAACAGATGCTGCTGGAAAACCATACAAAGACAGAGAGCCAGTAAAGTCACAGACAAGTCGTGCCCAGATAAGCAGCGGGTGCCCAGAGCAGAACAGGGAGTGGAACCAGCCTGCCGAGCATCAAGTCCTTCTGTGCTACCCTCAGTTCGCAGGCATGTTTATAAAGCCCTCCACCCTCAGTCACCCCTCTGGGAATGGGCTAGTACTGACCGTGGGGGTTATTTATTGTGATGACACACATTTAGAGAAGTGCTGGCCCTAGTGAGCTTTCTGTATGCGTTTTTATCTTGTTTAATTATTTAGAGTCAGGGCCTCGCTCTGTTGCCCAGGCTGGAGTGCAGTAGCATGATCTCGGCTCATGGCAGCCTCAACCTCCTGGGCTTAGGTGATCCTTCTGCCTCAGCCTCCCCATTAGCCGGGACTACAGATGTGCACCACCACACCCAGCTAAATTTTTTTTTTTTTTTTGTAGAGATGAGGTCTCACTATGTTGCCCAATATTTATTTATTTATTTTTACTTTTTTTTTTTATTTTTAGTAGGAGTCTCACTTTGTCGCCTAGGCTGGAGTGCAGTGGCACAGTCACCGCCACCACAGCCTTGACTTGCTGGGCTCAGACGATTCTTCTGCCTCAGCCTTCCAAGTAGCTGGAACCATAGGCATGCGCCATCACGCCCAGCTAATTTTTTGATTTATTGTGGAGAAGAGGTCTCACCATGTTGCCCAGGCTGGTCTCGAACCCATGGGCTCAGGCAATCCTCTCACCTCAGCCTCCCAAACTGGAATTACAGATGTGAGCCACCAACGCCCGGCTTATTTATTTTTAAAATAGAGACAGGGTCTTATTCTGTTGCCCAGACTTGAGTACAGTGGTGCAATCATAGCTCACTGCAGCCTCAAATTCCTGTGCTCAAACAATCATCCTGACTCTGCTTCCTGAGTATCTGGAATTACGGGCACACCACCACTGTGCCCAGCTAATTTTTATTTTTTTATCATTTGTGGAGATGGGCTCTCGCTATGTTGCCCAGACTGGTCTTGAACTCCCAGCCTCAAACGATCCTCCTGCCTCGGCCTCCCAAAGTGCTGGGATTATAGGTGTGAGCCAGCGTACCTGGCCTTGTTGTGTAGTTTTAAATTCTTTCTTTTATTTGGATGTAGAAAGTGTTGTAACAGTAAGCTACCTGACAATACACACAGCAGGAAATGAACAACTCTATTGGGTTACTTTAGATTTTTGCCTAACAGTGATTGAGCTCTCATAGTGCATAGACACAACTCAGAACCTGCTCCTGATTTGTCTATGAAATGCATTTTTTCTGTGAATCATTTCAAGTACTACATTAGTCTCTCTTAGCATCGTGGTTACCAGTAGCTCAGACACAGTGCTGATGTATTTGTTCCAAACTTGAGCTTAGCTTTGAGCATTCTCTCTATTCTTCTCAGTTTTCTTTTCTTCCTCCCTTCCTCCCTTCCTCCCTCCCTCCTTCCTTCCTTCCTTCCTTCCTTCCTTCCTTGATTTGAGTTAGGAGTCTCATTCTGTTGCTCAGGCAGCTCACTGTAGCCTCAACCTTTCTGGGCTCAGGTGATCCTTCTGCCTCAGCCTCTTGAGTAACTGGGACTTCAGGCATGTACCACCACATCCGGCTAATTTTTTTTTTTTTCTTTTGAGTTGGAATCTCACTCTGTCGCCCAGACTGGAGTGCAGTGGCCGCTCCCGGCCACAGCAGCCTTGACCTGCTGGGCTCCGGCGATCCTTCCGCCTCAGCCTTCCAAGTAGCTGGAATTACAGGCACGCGCTACCACGCCCGGCTGATTTTTTTTTTTTTTTATTGTAGCGATGAGGTCTTGCTGCCCAGGCGGGTCTCGAACCCGTGGGCTCAGGCAATCCACTCACCTCAGCCTCCCAAAGGCGCGGGATTACAGGCTGGGCCACCGAGCCCGGCCCGGCTAATTTTTAAAAAATTTTTTGTAGTGATGAGTTCTTCCTATGTTGTCCAGGTTGGTCTCAAACTCCTGGGTTCAAGCAATCCTCTCACCTCAGCCTCCCTAAGTGCTAGTGTTATGGGCGCATGCCACCACATCAGGCCCCAGTTGTCTTTTATAGAGGACAGTTTTTAAAAAAGCCTTTTTGCCTAACAACCTAAGTGCTTCTTGCTGCTTAGTTACTATGGAGATTGTTCATCACAGGTAAGATGCTTCAGATAAAAAAGCTGCTCTCTTACACCTGTGAGCTTTCCCTTCCCCCTCCAAGGACAGAATTAATGAAATCAGCCATGTCAGAGGAGTGCCAAGAAGGTCTCCAAGGGTCTCACAGCCACCTGAGCTAGACTCTGCAGCTGAGAACAGTTGTCAGGAGATGCTGAGGACTGTTGGCAGAGTCACTTTTTTCTCCACCCTCATCCTTCCATCCTCTCTTCGCCCTGTTGACAAACCTTTATTGCTGTGGTAGCCAATTATCACCCACTACTCCCATCTCTCAACTCACTCTTCCCTGAGTGAACTTTCCTAGTACCCCCTTCTTTTTCAAAAATTTTTATTTTAAAGATGTGAGATACAATTCAGGGTTATATATACAAAGGGTCATTGTATAGGTAAAGTTTGGACCTCACTTTGGTCCCCATTTCACCTGGTTTGAGGTCAAGTACCCTTATTGATGAAGTGCACCCCCCCCTTCCCTGGCAGTTTCCCATTACTGCCAATCCCTTTCTTATAGTATTATGATAATTATTCAGGGTCTGCTTATGAGTGAGAACATGTGATACTAAGCTCTCTGTTTCTGTGATAGATCATTGAGTATTATAGACTCTAAGTCCATCCAAGTTGCTGTGAAGTTCTAAATTTTGTCCTTCTTTATGGCTATATGGTAATATTCCATCATGCATATGTACCACATTTTTTTAATCCAGTCTACTTTCAATGGTTACTTTCGATGGTTAGTTCCATGTTTTTGCTATTGTGAATAATGCTGCAATACACATGCATGTGCAGGTATCTTTTTCATAGAGTGATTTGAGTTCCTCTGGATAATGGGGACTGCTGGGTCATATGGAAGGTTGATTTTTAGATCTTTCAGAAATTGCCACACTGTTTTCCGCAAAGGTTGTACTAGCTTACATTTTCACCAACAGTAAGAAGTATTCCCTTTTCCTCACATCCCTTCCAGCATCTGATGTTTCTTGAGTTATTGATGATGATCATCCTGACTGGAGTTATGTGGTGTCTCAGTGTGGTTTAATTTGCATTTCTTTGATGATTAGTGAGGCTGAGCATTTCTTCATGTATCTGTTGGCTGCTCATATGTCTTCTTTTGAGAAGTGTCTATTCATATCTTTTGCCCATTTTTTAATAGGACTCTTTTTTTTCTTTTTGACATGTTTTTTTGTAGATCCTAGATATTAGGCCTTTGTCAGATATTGCTTGGTGAACCTCCCTTCTCTTAATGTACATGCCTTTTTTTTTTTTTTTTTTTTTTTTTTTTTTGAGTTGGGATCTCTTTCACCCAGGCTGGAGTGCAGTGGCTCACCACAGCCTTGACTTCCTGGGCTCAAGTGATCCTTCGGCCTCAGTCTCCTGAGTAGTTGGGACTACCAGTGCATACCACCATACCCAGCTAATTTTTTAAATTTACTTTTATAGAGACAAGGTCTCACTATGTTGCCTAGACTGGTCTTGAACTCCTGGGCTCAAGCAATCCTGCCTTGGCCTCCCAAAATGCTGGGATTATAGGTGTGAGCAACCATGCCCTGCTATGTGCATGCCTTACCATTTTCCCCTTGTCTTGGGTTAAAGATGACTCAACTTCATGACAGTGAGAAGGCCAGTTCAGAAACAGGAACTGAAGCACAATACATGAAAAGTTGGGGACTGGGGGGCAAGGTTGAAAATGCTTTGTAGTATTAGGGGAAAGGATGGAATATGGAGTCTACACCCTGGATCTGAGTCTGTATTAGTCCATTTTGTGTTGCTATTTTTAAAAATACCTGAGACTGGGTAATTTATAAAGAAAAGGGGTTGGCCAGGCATGGTGGTTCAGCCTATAATCCCAGGCTGAGGTGAGGCCGAGGTGAGAGGACTACCTGAGCCCGGGTTCGAGACCAGCCTGGGCAACTTGGTGAGATCTCGTCTCTACAATAAGTCACAAAAAAACTAGCTGAGTGTGTTGGCGTGCATCTGTAGTTCCAGCTACTTGGAAGGCTGAGGTGGAAGGATCGCCTAAGACCAGTTGGTTGAGGTTGTGGTGGCCATGAGTGTGCACCTGCACTCCAGTCTGGGCAACAAGAGTGAGACTCCCACTCAAAAAGAAAAAAAAATAAAAAAGAAATGGGGTGTATTTTGGCTGACAGTTTTGCCAGCATGATGCCGGCATCTGCTGGGCATCTGGAGAGGCCTCATGAAGCTTACAATCGTGGCAGAAGGTGTAGTGAGAACAGGCATGTCACATGGTGAGAAAGGAAGCAAGAGAGAGAGGAGCAAGTGCCAGGTTCTTTTAAACAGGTTTTGCATGAACTAATAGAGCAAGAGCTCACTTATTACCCCAAGAAGGGCACCAGGCCATCCATGAGGGATCCACCCCCATGACCTCTCCCCCCAAACCCCACCTCCAACACTGGGTATCACATCTCAACATGAGATTTGGATGGAACGAACATCCAAACCATGTCAGAGTCCTAGTTGTGAGATTCACCAGTCTGGGACCCAGGCAGTTTCCCTAACCCCTGGATCTTCCTTCTGTCTCAGGATTGCTAAAAGGATTGCTCACTCATTTTGTACTATCCTGCTAAGTCAGGATTACACCTGCATACCAGGACCAAGTAAAGATGAAGTGAAGATGGTTGTGTTGACAGAGAGGGACTGGGTGGGTCAGTCATGAAGCAGCACTGCTTATTGTCACTTGTGTCCCTGCAAACCCACTCTGGGGGCTGTTTGCCTTCAGAGATAAAATTTCTGGCTGGCCCCGTAATTCTTCAGAGATAGCTACTCTTGGATGAGTCCTGTAATCACTTTTAGCACTTGTCTCAGTTCAGTAACTTTACAAGTCCTTTCATAGAATAGCCAAAATTCTGAAATAACATTTAAGGTTTCTGCCCTCTTCCAGCCAAGGCTGGAAACCAAGTGCTCTGTGCCATCCTCCTCCTCCTCCCACCATTCAGCTCTGCCAGCATACCCCCCGACCCCTGAAAAGAACAGAAGGTAGGGAGGAGAGATAAGGGGAGGGAGAGAGCCTGGTGAATGGCGCCTGTGCAGTCCTTGGCCTTGAAGGCCTTGGTTTTCTCTGGGCATCGTCAGAGCCCATCCTGGCTGCCTTGGACACTTCTCTGGCCTCTCTAGCTGTTAGCAGAGCCTCTCTTTCAGCCGCTTGCTGCACTCCCAGCATCTGCCTCCAATAGTGATTCTCTGACCCCTTCAGACAGGAAGCTAATAGCCTATGGCCTCTTTTTAAATGACCACACCAGCTGGATACATTGGCTCAGACCTGTAATCCCAATACTTTAGGAGGCCAAGGCGGGAGGATTCTTGAGTCTAGGAGTTCAAGACCAACCTGGACAACATAATGAGACCCCTGTCTCTACAAAAAAGATTAACTAGGTGTGGGGGTGCACACCTGTAGTCTCAGCTACTTGGGAGGCTGAGACAGAAGGATCGCCTGAGCGCAGGAGTCCAAGGCTGTGGTGAGCCATGAGGTGTCACTGCACTCTAGCCTAGCCTGGATTACAGAGTGAAATGCCAACTCAAAAGAGAAGTAAATAACCACACCAACATGCCAAGTACAGGTGTTGCATCTGGTTTCTTTCCCATCCTCCCACCCCAGCTATAAACAAGCACTTTTGGCCTGGCATCTGTGAATGCAGGGACTTCCAAATGCACCCTCAACTCTCACGTAGACCTTAATTTTCATACCAGCCCTCTGTGCCCCCAAGCTTCAAGAGTCAAAAATTGGTTTTTCTAAGTGGTTCTCATCAAACCTGCAATAAGAGACAGACACACTATCAACTCTGTAGCAACCCTCTGATTTCCAACACAGGCTGACTTTTCAACTTGCACCCCTCAAGCCAGGGAGAAGACCCCAAAGCTACGGGAAGCAGAACTGGCTTTTTGACAATCCCCTTTTAGACAAGTCCTGCAGTGTGTGGCTCGATTTCTGACTTTCTCTTGTGGAGGTAGATGACCCCGGACTGTCTTGTGATGTCAACCGCAGCTGTCAGAAAGTCCTGTGTGAAGCCCTATTGTACACGTTTATGAGTTCCTGGCTCATAGCATCTGGGCATTTGTGCAACAGGTGTTTATATGCACCTGAGTTTTGTGCTGGGTGGCAGGAATATGCCACCAAACAAGACTACTGTGAGCTACACAGGCTGGTTCCAATTGTGATAAAAGCTGCAAAGCAAAAGGTTCGCCATGAGAATGAATGACAGAGGACGCAGTACAGAGAGGGAATGGGGCAGAGTCTTCCCCAGAAGCAGCTGAAGCTGATCCTGGTTGGATGACAGGAGGGGACAGGCCTTTAGCATTGGGCTGACATGGCCTTTAGCACTCACTGAATGTGTACAAATCACTTCTCATTAGCAAAGACCATTTAGGGTCTTGCTTTTCGCTGTTGGGACTTGTTCCCTCCACTGCTGGTTTGCCCTGGAAGCTTTTCTGGGGAGGTGAAGTCCAGACGTGAATCCCTCCTGAGGCCTGGCCATTCCAGGTTGGTGCCCTATCAGAGACGTTTGGGTACTTGAAGTTCTTATCTGGTGACCTTCTCGTGTTGCTAATTCATTCTGGAAAAAGTTTCCAAAATAGATACCATGTCAGGGCCCAGTGGACCTCGGACTTGTCCATGAGATTTTACATGGGAAAGTGTGAGCTGGGAGGAATGGTGGCTGCCTTTCTTCCATCTTCCAGAGAGTCAGAGGCTGGAGCATCATGAGTGCACAGATAGCCTAGGCTGGCCAGCATCTCCCCCATGGAGATTCCTGGGGTTCTAGCAAGAAGTCTAGGCCACATTGAGAAAGCTCTGTCACCTAGAGACAACTTCTCTGAGAAAAAGAGAAATGACATCTGTACTATTAAAATTGCGAACAAGCTCTGTCTGTTGTCAGCACCAAGCAAACCATCTGTGTGTGCCTCTAACGAGGTTATTTGTGGGCAGGAAACCAAAACAAGAGGGCTGGCAAAAGATGCCAGGGGGTCAGAGACATTGAAAAGGAGCCCTTCTGGGAATGCAAATAAGCAAAAGTAGAAAAGTACAGTGAGTATAATTTTTTTTCTTTTTTTTTAATTTTATTTTTATTTTATTTTATTTTAAAGATGTGGGGTACAATTCAGGGTTAGATATACAAATGTTGATTATGCAGTTACCCTTGTTGATGAGGTGTGCCCCTCCCTCCCCTAGCAGTTTCCCTCAACTGCCAATCCCACCCCCTTCCCCTGGCAGTTTCCCATTACTGCCAATCCCTTTCTTACAGTATTATGATAATTGTTCAAGGTCCGTTTATGAGTGGGGACATATGGTACTTTGTTCTTTGTTGCTGTGATAGATCATTGAGTATGATCCACTCTAAATCCATCCAAGTTACTGCGAAGTCCATATGTTTGTCCTTCTTTATGATTGCATAATATTCCATTGTGTATATGTACCACATTTCTTTTATCCAGTCCAGCTTTGCTGGGCAGCATGGTTGGTTCCATGGTTTTGCTATTGTGAATAGAGCTGCAACAAACATATGTGTGCAGGTATTTTTTTGTGTGTGTGGAATGATTTGAGTTCTTCCGGGTATATTCCCAATTAGGGGAATTGCTGGGTCATATGGAAGGTCAATTTCTAGTTCTTTCAAAAATCGCTACACTGTCTTCCAAGAGGTTGTACTAATTTGCATTCCCACCAACAGTGTAGAAGCATTCCTTTTTCTCCACATCCTCGCCAGCATCTGTTGTTGTTTGTTTTATTAATGATGGCCATTCTTACTATGGTTAGGTGGTATCTCAATGTGGTTTTGATTTGCATTTCTCTGATGATGAGTGAGGCTGAGCACTTTTTCATGTGTCCGTGTATCTTCTTTTGAGAAGTGTATTCATGTCTTTTCCCACTTTTTAATGGGGCTGTTTGTATTTTTCCTTTCGGCGCATTTGAGTTCCTTGTAGATCCTAGATGTTAGGCCTTTGTCAGATATACAGTTGGCAAATATTTTTTCCCATTCTGTGGGCTGTCTCCCTGCTCTCTTATATTTTTTCTTTAGAGACAGGGTCTTGCTCTGTTGTCCAGGCTGGAGTACAGTGGTGTGATCATAACTCACTGCACCTCAAATCTCGAACTCCTGGGCTCAAGTAGTCCTCCCACCTCAGCCTCCCGAGTAGCTGGGGCTACAGGCATGCACCACTGTGCCAGCTAATTTTTTAACTTTTTGTAGACATTATGGAAGGGGGAGTTCTCCCTGTGTTGCCCAGGCTGGTCTTGAATGCCTAGCCTCAGGCAATCCTCCCACCTCTGCCTCCTAAAGTAGTATTTTCTTACAAGATCATTTGACAATATACAATGTTTTGTGCCTTTTGCAAACATTTTCATAAATGTTCTCAATTGGTCCTTCCTTTAAACAATTTTCAGCATGAGGCAGGATAACCCATCAAGAAGAAAAAGGCCCAGAAGGGTCACGTGGTTTCAGCACTCAGCAAGAATGCAAGTCTTGTGTTTCTGCTGTATCCCACCTCTGGGCAGCCTGCCTGAAGATCTCATCTTCTCAGACTAGGTGCTGATCCCCAAGATTTACCTGTTGCCTGGGGGTACCCAGCAAGGTCTCCTCACAGCCCACCCACATTCTGTTTCCTTGAAATTTAGGTTTTCTCCTGAGTCAACCCCACTGTGGGGTGTTGTCCAGACATGGACTGTTTCCCCCTGTACCTGGCTGCTTCCTGCCTTCTCTGCCAGAGGGCAACCTCTGGCCAAGGCAGGACTCTAAAGCATATGCATATTCCCAGTAATGAGTCATGGCATGCGGGTGACCAAGCAAAGCTGAAAACAATGTAGTCATCATGCTTAATCAATGTAATTGTAAACACCAGATGGCAATTTGGCCAGTGGACTTACTTGTCTATAATACTGCTTGCTATCCTGCCCCGAGGTGCGAATTCTTCACCAATATGCCGCCATCGGTGCCTCCCATAAGAGTAAACCAATGCCTTTCCCTTCTTGACCTCCAGATGACTTATTTAGAATAGGAATACATGCAAGCCCTCTCCAATTTTAGGTTACTGTGTCATACCCTTCTTGGAGGAGGTAAAATTCCCACTGCCCCTACTCTGGGCTGGGGATTCCTCATTGCCCTCTTCAACCAGGCAAACACCACAATCTGCTATGAAAATGCCTCCCTTTCTCCAAACACCACCCCTGAGCTGAGGTCTTCCACAGGTCTTCAACAGCCCTTGGGCGTCCATCCATCATGGCAACCATTTCCTACTCCTGTACTCTTCCTGGAGTTGCAGTGCAAGCCATCCTGCCAGACTCAACTTCCCTGGTTGGTGCAAAGTGCAGTTATTGCTCTTTGCATTCTTGATATCCTCAGCATAAAGAGCTCCCTTTGGCCCAGAAGAAAAAGTCTGCACTGTTCCTGCACCTTCCTCCCCATCTTGGCTCTGATCAGCTCTACAGCAACAGACATTGATGTCACAGCCTGACAGCCACGGTTACCCACTGCTCCTCAGAACAGCAGCTCTCAAAGTGTGACCTCTGATCACCACCACCAGCAGCACCCACCAGGAAATTGTTAGAAATATATATTCTCAGGCCCTGCTCCATCCCTACTTCATCTAAGATTCATGGGGTGGGACTCAGCTCTTGGGCTTTAGCAAGCCCTCTAAGTGATTCTTACTTGAGGCTAAGTCTGTGTTCGCAACCCTCATTTATTAGAATCACCTGGGGAGATTGCTCAGCCAACCCAAAGGAGAAGTCGTTCTATCAAAAAGACACCTGCACTCGTTATGTTCATGGCAGCACTGTTCACAACGGCAAAAACATGGAACCAACCTACGTGCCCATCAACAGTGGAATACTACGTATCCATAAAAAAGAATGACATCTTTTGCAGCAACATAGAAACAGGTGGAAGCCATTATTCTAAGTGAATTAACCCAGAAACAGAAAACTGATTACCCATGTCTTCACTTACAAGTGGGAGCCAAACACAGTACACACGGACATAGAGACGGGAACAACAAACATGGGGGATTCTTTTTTATTTTTTTGACATATCTCACAAACGTTTTATTTGACAGTTGCAGACCATGACCATCCCCGAGTGTCGATCCCATCATCTAGGACCTGGTAGCCAAGTTCAGCGCAGCCTCTGAGCCTCTCGCTCAGACTCCAACAGGGTGAGCACGTCACCTTTGCACACCAGGCCTTTCACGTTGCGGGTGATGGAGCAGCTCATGTCTTCCATGAATTCCACTGTCCTTGCAAGTTGGTCCTGCTTAGCACTTTGGTGACCCTGGCCAGCTTGATAGGCTGCAGATGGCTCATGTCCAGGATGGCAGCGCGGCAGTGGTCAGATGGAACATGGATCCTTAAAGGGGGGAGAGAAGGGAGGAAAGTGTTGAAAAACTACCCACCGGGTACCATACTCATCATTTGAGTAACAGGTTATCAGAAGCCCAAACTTCACCATTACATAATATACCCATGTAACAAACCTGCACAAGTAGCCCCTGAATTGGGGAAAAAAAACTCTCCCAGGGAGTTTTTAAACCACCCCATTGCCCAAGCCACCACCCAGAACAAATGAACCAGAATCTCATGGTGTGAGGACCATTTAGAGGGTGTTTGTAAAACTCACCAGTGATTCAAATGAAGGGTAAACAGTGAGGATCACCATCCTGGGTAAGACCTCACATCTCCCAAGTAAATGTCAGGGAACATTTGCAGGCATAACCCAGAAGGAGTTCTGTAGCTAAGTAAATTTGGAAATGCTGGATTTGACAGTTAACACTTTTCTTTTTATAAAAGACTTTTTACAGCCTTGAATATGTTGATATATTCTCCACAAGTGTGGAGAGACCACAGTGTGCTGAGAATCAGTATCCAAGAAACACACATTTCAGAAATGCTGCTTTACATGTTATGCTAGAAATTATTTCTACAGCAAGTCAGGGCACCAGAAAGCCAGGTACCTACCTATGCTCTGGTGCCTTGACTCATAAGCCATCTCTATATCAGAGCCAGGGTTAAGGAAAGGTTATAAAAGACTGGGTGTGAGGACTTATGCTTGTAATCCCAGCATTTGGGGAGGCTGAGGCAGGAGGATTGCTTGAGGTCAGGAGTCGAGAATAGGCCAGACAACATAGCAAGACTCTGTCTCTACAAAAGTAAAAAAACTAAAATAAAGAAGTTCATAAAAGAAACATCTCTTTTTTTGTTTGCTTGTTTGTACAGTCACTGTCAACAACCCTTTGTCATCCAGCTTTTTTTTTTTTTTAAATTCATGTCTCACTCTGTTACCCAGGCTGGAGTGCCCTGGCATGATCACAACGATCATGGCTCATGTCAGCCTTGACCACCTAGACCCAAGTGATCCTTCCACTTCAGCATCCCAAGTAGCCTGGCTAATTTTTTTTTTTCATTTTTTATTTTATTTGTAGCGATGGGGTCTTGTTATTTTGCCTAGACTGGTCTCGAACTCCTGGGCTCAAGCAATCTGCCTGCCTCAGACTCCCAAAATGCTGGGATTACAGGCTACTGCACCTGGCCCAGTATTCTTTATAAGTCCATGTAATATAGTTTTCTTAGAATTTATGCCGGGGGAGGGGCATAGATCTCTCCTGGTGAACCAGTGTACTTTCTTAAATTATATAATGAGAACTTTCTGTTGTCTTGTTTGACCACTAAGTTTTGTGCTCAGTTGTAATTGATTGCTTTAGTTTGGGTAAGATTTTACCTCCCCACAGCTGTAGTCAGTGGGATCATTTATCTTTTTTTTTAATAGTTCTATGACTTGTTAGTATTTTTTGCCACCTATTTCTAGTCTCTTTTAGGAGATTAAAGATATATAGCTTTGCTATAGTTTTTAAAAGAAAAAGATAATAATAGAGAAGTAATCCTTCTGCAGTTTTCTCTCTCTAAAAATTCCTTGTGCTAACTCTATTTAGAAAAGTTGAGTTCCAGAACTGCAAAGACAATTTCCCAAACCGCCCATTGTCCCAACACCTACCTCCTATAAAAACTAAGATGATACTCTAAAATGTATGATGGTCATATATTTTAAAGGTTAATATATAGTTCTGAAAATGTGGCTATTATTTTACCTGTTTGGTCTCATTAGGAGTATTCTTCACAAATACATAATCACCCAGGAAATTCTGAAATAGTGAACTGAATGTCCTAACCAGCACTTTAAAAAAAAATTTGAGTTGGAGTCTCACTCTGTTATAGAATACAGTGGCACAATCATGGCTCACCAAAGCCTCAACCTCCTGGGCTCAAGCACTTCTCCTTCCTCACCCTCCCGAGTAGCTGGGACCATAGGCACACACCACCGCACCTGGCTCATTTGAAATTTTTTTAGAGACGAGGTCTTGCTATGTTGTCCAGGCTAGTCTTGAACTCCTAGGCTCAAGCAACCCTCCTGCCTTGGCCTCCCAAAGTGCTGGGATTACAGACATGAGCCACCACACCCAGCAACAGCGCTTTTCAAATCTGTGACTAATACTGTGTAACAAATCACTCCAAAAGTTAGCAGCTTAAAACAATGAGGATTTATTCTCTCACGCAGTTTCTAGGAGCAGCTGAATTGGGTGGCTTGAGGTCAAGGTCTCTCAGGGGTTGCTGTCTCAAGGCTTGATTGGGCTGGAGAATCCACTTCCAGCCTCCTCACATGACTGCTGGTGGGAGCCCTCTGTTCCTCACCACGTGGAACTTTCCATAGGCTGCCTGGATGTCCTCACACATGGCAGCTGGCTTCTCCCAAAGTGAGAGATGAAAGGGAGAGAGAACACGCGTGACTGCACCCAAGACGGAAGTCGCCATCTTTTAAAGCCTAATTTCGGAAGTGCCGCCTCTGATGTTAAATAACATTTCTATTCTGAGTCCACAGCCTCCCTTTAAGAATAGGACTACAGCCCCAAGCCTATGTGTTTTTTTGTTTTGTTTTGTTTTTTAAAGGAATTGGGATTTTTCATATTTCTGAAAAGCTTCCTATGTTGATACACATGTTGATATCCTTGAGAGTTACTTATCTGCTTCCCAGGGCATGAGATACAGCAGTCTATGATGCTCCTGGTCAAGGTCTACCGCTGACAGGCCTGTTCCGGCCGGGGCATCTGTGGTGAAAACATAAAACAGAGGGAAAAATGTGAGAAGAGACGCGACTAGCAAGTCACCAATCTTTAGAAGTGTGATGGTTTCCCTCCAGAACCCTGGTCTTAGTGGGAGGAGCCATGCATTCTTTCAAATCAATAGTTATGGAACATTTTCCGTATAGTGACACCATTCTAGCCTCTGAGGAGAACACAGTGAACAAAACAAGGTCCCTGCCCTCTAGGGGTTAACAAACTGACAGACAAAGCCAAGCATTCCCAGAGAAAGAATACAGAAGAAACAAATATTCTATCTAAAAAACTTATATAGGATCAGACACAATAGCTCACGCCTGTAAATCCAGCACTTTTGGATACCGAGGCAGGTGGATTGCTTGATCCCAGGAGTTCGAGACCAGCCTGGGCAACATGGCAAGACCTCATCTACAAAAAAAAAAAAAAAATTAGCCGGCATGGTGGTGCGTGCCTATAGTTCCAGTTATTCAGGAAGTTGAGTGGAAAGGCTGACCTGAGCCCAGGAGGCTGAGGCTGCAGTGAGCCATGATCATGCCACTGCACTCCAGCCTGGGTGATAGAGCAAGATATATACACATATATATAAATATATAAAATATATAGCTATTAAATATATATATTTTAATAGCTATATAAAATGTATAGCTATTATTTTATCTGTTTGGTCTCATTTAATATGTATATTAAGAATACTTAATATAGTTCTCACTGTATGTCTGACATGGTTCCAAGCACTGAAAATAATTAAATCATCTACTCCTCATAATAGACCATGAATGTCATCTCCATTGTATGGATGGGCCACAGAGAAGCTGGATAACTTTCTCAGAGCCACACAGCTAGCTTGTAAATGACAAAGCTGGACTTTGAACCCAGGCAGTCTGGCTGGCTAAAAAGTGCTGATCTCTTTGATTTTTGAGAAATCGCTAGTGCCAGTTAGGTGCGAATCCACAAACAGTACATTTTGATCATTAGGTGCTGGTGTAGAAATTGACCAGTGGCCCAAGCTTCTAAGTTCCTCTTTTTAGAAATGTTCCCTTTAGCCTTGTGTCTTTTGGGTGAGAAGTGCATCAGTGTCCACAGAAGAGCTTTCTAGAAGTGGCCTGAGGCAAACCAATAGGAGTGGAGAATCAGAAGACTCTGCCAGGTATCAAGTCCAAATGATGAGGTAAAGATTGGAACCAGAAACCCAGTGGTTAGGTTGGAGGCCCATACAGTCCAGAGCACTACAGGCTGAGGCAGGACCATCAGGCCATGGCAAGAGGGTCAGGCTGAGGCTGTAGACGATGGGTCCTGGGTAGTACCCAAGAAGCACCGCTGAGGTGGGCATGGAATTGGAAGGACACCCCTAAGCAAATCAGTTTCACCAGATTATTTTCCAGCTTATTGACCATGATTGTTACAGGGAGCCAATAAAAAAACAAAAATGCAGACTTTGTCTTTTTCTTCATCTGTTATGAAGTCATTTCCACACTTTGCAAAAACTTCAAATAATACTTAGTGAATACAGAAAAAAGTAGAAGTCTCCCCTGTTCCTACTCACCAATCTCGGACTCCAGAGGTAACTAATAAGAGTATAAATCCACGCGGTTTCCCTTTTGTTCAAATAGGGCATCAAACTATAGATCTGCAACTTAAGTGCTTGCTGAACAACATTGCTTGAATGTTGTTCTGTGTTAGTTATTAGTTAGTTGTTACATGTTGCTGATTATCCATGTTAGTCCTTGTTGATCTATTTCAATCTTTAAACATATATATTATTTTTTCTGTAGAGACAGAGTCTTGCTATGTTGCCCAGGCTGGTCTCGGACTCCTGGCCTCAAACAATCCTCCCACCTCAGCCTCCCAAAGTGCTGGGATTATAAGCATGAGCTATCATGCCCAACTATTCCATTCTTTTTAGAGCTGCATGGCATTCCATCATTTATATCACAATTTTATAACATAATCATTCCTGATTGAGATTAAGACTATTCCCGATAGTGGAAAAACTGGAGTCATCACCAATAATGGCCAGAGAAATCCTCTTTTTAACGGTTTAACATTTGACTTGTGAAGTCCTGCTCATGAGCTCTGCCTCACTCCACCTCACCCATCAAATCTCTTACAGCCTGAGAAAGCTGTAGAACGACAAAGACTATTCAGAGGCTGTTCAGAAATTACTTACAAGCCGGGCTCGGTGATCAGCCTGTAATCCCGCGCCTTTGGGAGGCTGAGGTGACTGGATTGCCTGAGCCCACGGGTTCGAGACCCGCCTGGGCAGCAAGACCTCATCTCTACAATAAATAAAAAATCAGCTGGGTGTCATAGCGCATGCCTGTAATTCTGGCTACTGGGAAGGCTGAGGCGGAAGGATCGCCGGAGCCCAGCAGGTTGAGGCTGCGGTGGCCGGGAGCAGCCATTGCACACCAGTCTGGGTGACAGAGTGAGACTCCAACTCAAAAAAAAAAAAAAGAAATTACTTACAAATGCAAAGCCTATAAATTGTTCACTATTAATTTCTAGAAGTTTTTTGTTTTTGTTTCTGCTTTTGAGACTGGGTCTCACTCTGTTGTCTATGCTGGAGTGCAGTGGCTTGAGGATGGTTTACCGCAGCCTCCAACTCCTGGGCTCAGGTAATCCTCCTACCTCAGCCTCCCAAGTAGCTGAGATGACAGATGCATACCAGGACATCAGCTATTTCTTTTCGGTTTTGTTTTTGTTTTTGTTTTGGTTTTTTTGAGTTGGAGTCTCACTCAGTCGCCCAGACTGGAGTGCAGTGGCCACTCCCGGCCACCGCATCCTCGCCTGCTGGCTCTGGCGATCCTTCCGCCTCAGCCTTCCAAGTAGCTGGAACTACAGGCAAGCGCTACCTCGCCTGGCTGATTTTTTGATTTATTGTAGAGATGAGGTCTTGCTGCCCAGGCAGGTCTCGAACCCGCGGGTTCAGGCAATTCACTCACCTCAGACTCCCAAAGGCGCGGATTACAGGCTGAGCCACCGAGCCCGGCTTGGTTTTTTTTTTTTTTTGTTTTGTTTTTTTGAGTTGGAGTCTCACTCTGTCACCCAGACTGGAGTGCAGTGACCGCTCCCGGCCACCGCAGCCTCGATCTGCTGGGCTCCGGTGATCCTTCCGCCTCAGCCTTCCAAGTAGCTGGTAACTACAGGTGCACGCTACCACACCCAGCTAATTTTTTTTTATTTATTGTAGAGATGAGGTCTCGCCTGCCCAGGCAGGTCTCGAACCCGTGGGCTCAGGCAATCCACTCACCTCAGCCTCCCAAAGGCGCGGGATTACAGGCTGAGCCTCCGAGCCCGGCTCGTTTTCTTTTTTGGAGAGATGGGGATCTCTCTATGTTGCTTTGACTGGTCTCCAACCCCTGGTCTCAAGCAATTCGCCTGCATCAGCCTCCCAAACTCATGGGATTACAGGTACGAGCCACCACACCCAGCCTTATTTCTAAAAGTTGAGAAAGCAAAGTTTGTTTCTTGAATTCAGCAACTGCTGGTGGTAGTTATAGCTCCATGCTATGAATGAGTAGAAACAAATAAAAGCAAATGTCCTCGTTTCCCTGCCCCCAATTTTGAATTACTGTATTATTTGTTATATGTTATGCTGTATTTCATGTTTTTATTTTATTATATGCTTGTGTGCTTGGGATTTACAATAGTCACATTCTGTTCTTTAAATCATGATTGTGTGTGCATTTGGGTTAGCCCTATATTTAAATAGATTTAAGGCTCCAGCTTAGCCCTGGACACTGAGCCTGCCCCTTTCCTGGGACTTTATTTTGATTCATCTCTTTATTGTCCACTTTTTTCTTAATTGGATATCTCTGTGGAGAAATCTGAGGTCAGCCTGCTCTTTCTCCCGTTATAAGGAAGTTGCTTTTTCTGCCTTGACGTTCATGGAATTTTTATACAGTCCTTAAAATTCAGTCCCCTGACTTACTGTGTGTCTTCGTGTTGATCATTTTGTTGTCAGACACCTTCCCCCCAAAATCTCTCTTAATCTGTAGAGTTGGAGCATCCTTTATTTCCATGAAGTTTTCTTTTATTTTATTTGTGGCATTCTTTTTTCTCAAGTTCCATTTGTTCTGTTCTCTACTTCAGGGACACCATTATCCTGTATGTTGGCTGGCTGTCAACTGTAGGTAAAAGCAGTCATTTTCTCTCTGTTTAATATCATTTATGTGGGGTATTTTTCTTTTAAATACTATTTTATTCTCTCTAGTCTGCCCTCCGTCACTGAATATATTTTCAACCATTCTCTGTTCTAATGTGATTTTTATTTCTACGGTGGTTTTATTATTTTCCATTTCTTTCATCACTCTTTCAGCCTTATCTTCTTTTTTTTTTAAATTTAGATCTGTTGGGTACATGTGAGGATTTGCTTTTGTAAGTAAATTGCATGCAGGTAAGGTTTGGGCTTTGAGGGAGCCCTCTCTCTCTGGGTAGTGGACCTGGTATCCAGTGGGTGGACATGTGCCCCTTATCCTGCCTGTCTCCCTCCCTCCTTCCCTCCCTCCTTCCCTCCCCCTATTAGCAGTGCTCCGCCCTGGTTCTCATGTGCCCAGTGTTTAGGGCTGCTTGTAGGTGAGCCCTAAACACATTGTTCTTTGTTTTGGAGATAGTTCACTTGGAATGGTGGTCTCCAGCTGTCTGGCTTTATCATCTTTTTCCTATGCTTCTGTGATCTCTTCTATCTCATTTAAACCTCATTTCACAAAGAGTTTGTATATTTTCAAAATTTATTTGAGAATGTAATAAATATGTATCTGAAATATACTGAAATAATCCTTCAGAGTATCATTCTTTTATTTTTATTTTTTATTTTTTTATTGAGTTGGAGTCTGTCACCCAGGTTGGAGCGCAGGACATACGACCACCGCAGCCTTGACCTGCTGGGCTCAGGCGATCCTTCTACCTCAGCCTTCCAAGTAACTGGAAATACAAGCATGTGCTGCCATGCCCAGCTAATTTGTTTTTTAATTGTAGAGATGAGGGCTAGCCAAGTTGCCCAGGCTGGTCTCCAACCTCTAGGTTAAAGTAATCCTTTCTCCTCTGCCTCCCAAAGTACTGGAATTTCAGGTGAGCCATCATGCCCAGCAAGGGTATCATTCCTTATCTGCCTTGTGAATGTAGAGTTGCTTTCCTGCTTTGTTTTTGTTTTAAATTTGCTTTTAGTGTTCTTGATATGCCTAAGTCTATATGACAACGTAGATTCCCCTCTGAAAGAAATGCAGGCCTTTTCTGCTATTTGTTTACAAAGTATGGAAAGGAGTTGGGATAAGCTGGGACAGCTGCAGGCTTCAAATTGGGTCTGATTGCTCAAATAGTTTTTAGCCATATTTTGCCATCTTCTCTTACCTCTCGAATGCGTGGGTCATCCAGGCAAGATGTCAGGAATGCGCGTGATGGAGACTCTCAGGTGTCTAACATTTTGTTTGATTATTTATGTTTATTTATAGCTGCTTCTTTGAATCTAAGCAACCATGAAAGGCTGTTTGCCATTACTGCTTTTCCACATTTTCTGCCTCTCTTCCTAAATAGGAATTGCATTTGGGGGGAAATAAACACGTTTTGCCCAATAACTTACTTCCACCCTCTGATCACTCTTCTTCTCTGAAGAGTGGAACCATCCCCCCAGGAGAATGTTCTGCATTTCTTCTGTGTGCTATCCACACCTTCAGTATTTGTTAAAAGTAAAACAGGATCCCTGGCGCTCCTTACATCACTTACTTTCAGAGAAATCTGTATCCACGTGGAATCTAGAAGGCATGTTTCAACTCTTGATGACCTGCCTTGACTTGGTCCAGATCCACCCTATTTGGCATATAATGTGATCTGAGGTTTTAGCTACTTCCTAGTTTAATTGTAGGTAGACTTTTTATATCAACATTTCATATTTCAAAAAAATCATTTTGGTAAGTTTCATGGAAGAGGGGTAAAGAAAACATATGTTACACCATCATCTTTTAGCTAGAACATAAAAATTATTTTTAACTCTCTAGTTCATGGGCTACCTGGGTTATGAGCATTTTGCTTCACTTAGTTTTATTCAAAAACATTGACTAAGGAGATAATAGATATAGAAGAGTCTGTAAGATATCACTTAAGACAAAAATGAGTAAGACTTAAGACCTACTTTCAGGGAACATATGGGGTTAGAAAAGAAATCTGTAAGTAGTCACAAGAAGATGCATTACATGGAAACAATGAATAATCATTATTATGACAGTGATGATGATGACGAAAGGAGCTATGGAGGGTGAGCCAAGAGTGTGATCACATTCCACTGAAGGGCTGGCAAAAGTCAAAAGGAAAGAGACAAAATGAACTTTCAGGCCCTTCCTTTCTGTTAATGTACATGTCTTTTTTTTTTTTCCCCCGAGTCAGGACCACAGCAGCATAATCGGGGTTCACCTTGACTCCCAGACTCAGGTGATCTTTCCACCTCAGCCTCCTGAGTAGCTGGGACTACAGGCACATGCCAACATGCCCGGCTAATTTAAAAAAATTTTTTTGTGTGTGTAGAGATGGGGGGATCTCACTGTATTGCCCAGGCCGGTCTCGAACCCCTGGGCTCACGCAATCCTCCTGCCTAGGTCTCCCAAGGTGCTTTCAAAGTGTAAGCCACCATGCCTGGCTGTTTTTCTTTTTCTTTGGTAAAATAGCTAATACTACTAGCCTGTTATAAGGATCAAGTAGAATCATGCATTTCAAGACTCCTGCACAATGCCTGGCTCATAGAAGGTGATTTATAAGTGTTTATTTTCTTTTCAGATTAAGTCTATTTGTGTAATAAGTCTCATTCTTTCATTGCCATATGAACATTTTTAAAACATATGAATGTATGGAGAGTTTTTAAAAATGAATGTTCTTACCTCTTGTTAATTATCTCTGTTAGGCAATTGTGTAATTCTTAACTATGGCATGGTTCTATTAACCGTTTATCTAAAAAATCAAGTGAGACAATCGTTGTGAAAGTGTTCTTCAAACCATCAAATAATAACCAATGTAAGGAAATGTTATTATCATCATGTGAACCTTATCTTATATTCCTTTCTTCAAAAAGAAATCCTGGCCCATCTACCCTGCTCCGCTTTGAATGGGAGACACCTTGAGCAAATTTGAATGGGGTTTTTACCCTGGTGTGTAATTAAACAAGTTTTCTACTGATTGAAGTCCATTTTTCTGAGAGTAGTTAGGGTCTGCCTGAGGCTGGCTTGGAACTCTGCCAGTGTTTTCCATAGAGGTGCAACATACACATAAAAAGAAAATAGGTCAGACTCTCTTATAGTGAGCTGTCTCGTTCCTCAGCTAAAGGTCATTCTTAATCCTCCTGCAGCTCCCAGAATGCTGTGTGCAGTGGTTTTTAAAATAGTCCAGGAAGGAATGGCTTCTATACAGCAAAGCAGGGAACAAATTCTTCATGGGAGCCAGAGACCCCAAATATTTCCCATTCCATTTAAAACACTGCAAAGATGAAAACATCTAAGAAAACGTCATGGTAATATTTTTCCCATGGTGAAATTTGAAATGACATCCCTGGATAGAACTATGGCTTCCATAGAACTATAGAAGTCTTCTCTCTTATCAGCCTTCTATGAAAGGGGATGGAAAAAGAGATGGTTTCCTGGGTCAGTGTCACCCATGTGCAGGATGTTTTTTGTTGTTGTTGTTGTTGTTGTTGTTGTTTTAGTTGGAGTCTCACTATGACTCTCAGGCTGGAGTATAGTGGCATGCTTACAGTCACTGCAGCCTCAACCTGCTGGGCTCAGGTGGTCCTTCCACCTCAGCCTTCCCAGTAGCTGGAATTACAGGCATGCGCCACCACACCTGGCTAATTTTTTGATCTACTAAGAGACAAGATCTCGTCAAGTTGCCTAGGCAGGTCTCGAACTCCTGGGCTCAGGCAATCCTCTCACCTCCGCCTCTCAAAGTGTTGGAATAATAGGCATGAGCCACCCCGCCCAGCTAGCAGGATGGTATTAAGTGTGGCCGGGAAGTTTCCACTAAACCAAGTGACCACCGGGCTGAGATCAAAGTGAGACTACACCACTTTCAGAAACATGGAAATCAAAAGGAACCCTGAGCATGCCATGAGGCACACCGGGACTCTAGGAAGCACGTGACATTGAACACTGTGCACCCGTGACAACTGGGCCTGACCTGCAATGCTGCCTCCTTGTTCCCTTTGCCTCCTGTCTCAGGAGGAGCCACAAGCCTCCACCTCCCACAGAAGCCAACCACGTTCACTTCCCCGGAGGCTCCGGGAGTCCCTTCATCACCCTGAGTACTTTCCACCGGATGAACTGCATGTAATTTACCATTTCAGAGAAGGGGCGATTTTCAAAAGTAAATGTGTTGTTCTCTGAACGTGATCTCATTTCCACAGGTCCTAAGCCTACCACCGCTAGAGTTTCCTTTTTTTCTATTCATAGCAGTTCCCCCACCTAGTTTTGACTCAACCCTTATCAGAGCGTGCGTAGCTCCCTGAGACATTTGTCTGGAAATTCCATTTATGTGACTCAGAAGCCAACAAGTAAGGCGGCATGAGCACTCCTTCCTCATCCCTTGGTTTCATTATCCTGTATGTTCTCAAAGCACTGATCTTTTATCTAGCTTCTTTGTGTGTATTAGCTAATAACACATATGGACACACACAAAAACATTCTTATATTTTACATAAGTATGTATGCACATACATGTGAAATTTGGTCAATGCCAATATAATTGACTGCAAAAATCATACACATTAAAAGATAAACAATGATAGCACCATCTCTTTAAAAATGATGCCAAAATCAGTCAGGTGCAGTGGCTCACATCTGTACTCCCAGCACTTTGGGAGGCCGAGGTAGGAGGATTGCCTGAGCCCAGAAGTTCGAGATCAGCCTGGGCAACATAGTGAGACTTCATCTCTACAAAAAATTTACAAAATTTTAAAGCATTAGCTGGGTTCAGTGGCGCATACCTGTAGTCCCAGCTATTCAGGAGGCTGAGGCAAAAGAGTTACTTGAGGCCTGGAGGTCGAGCTGCAGTGAGCCGTGATCAGGCCATGGCATTCCAGCCTGGGTGACTGAGTGGGGTCCTGACTCCAAAAAAAAAGAAAAAAATGATACCCAAATCCAAAACTGTGACACTGAAAAGCTTAATGCATATTATTTCTGAGGTCTATGAAACTCTTTTGCTTTTTAAAATACATTCTAATCAAATACTGCCTAATTGTGGAAATCAGTGTGTCTTTTGCCTCCTTTTAGCCCTTAAAATAAAACTAGTTCCCTCAAGCCAAAAACAGGGTAGGTTTTGTTGTGATTTCTGCTCATGTGGTAGCTCATGCTGGGGAAGTGGTTACAAATGTGTTCATTGTGCCACACCTGTGGCTACCCCTGACTTGGGGCTGCAAGGTAGGGGTATGCAGACTCTGTCCAGTTGGTGCCTGACCCTAACATTTCTTGCCTCTTGCTGCTTCCCCTATCCTGACACTTCTTGATGTGGGCCTAGCTTCCCTTTCTCTGGCTGCCAGTCTGCTTTTGTATCGGTCTTCTCAGCTTCCCTCAAGGGACCAAGCCAATTCTAAAAGTTTATTTTGACGAGTAGTCTAAAAGCTTGACCGTCTTTGGTAGAAGTCTCTGGTCACCTTAGCAAACACACAAAGCAAATATACATTGACTGTAGATCCCAAATGAATTTTACCATTTTCTGTCATTAAACTTAGACTCCAGAAGCCTGCCAGTTGGGGATGGCTGTGAAAATTGGGTTTTATGAGTAGATACACCAAGAAGATACAGGTGATGCTATGTTTTTAGTCCATATGATTGTCCTTTGGACCAGCAGTAAAGAAGCCACTCTGTCAGGCATGCTTACCTTGGGGCCTACAGATATCCAAGAGACTCTTGGATAGAATCCCTAGGTTTTGTAAATTTGGATGGCGAAAATACCCATTTATTTATTTTCACTAACCTGTAACTAAGCTTTAGCATCTCTTTCCATTTAGAAGGTAGGCATTTGTCTTGGTCTGTTTGTGTTGCTGTAGAGGAATACCAGAAGTTGGGTGATTTACAAAGAAAAGAGGTTTGTTTGGCTCACAATTCTGCAGGCTGTACAAGAAGTATGGCACCAGCATCTGCTTCTGACGAGGACCTCAGACTGCTTCCACGGTGGTGGAAGGTGAAGGGAGCTGGCATGTGCAGAGATCACATGGCAACAGAACAATCAAGAAAGAGGAGGAGGTACCAGGCTCTTTTCAACAACCAATTTTCTGGGGAACTAAGAAGAACTCGCTCACTCCCACAAGCCATTTGTGAGGGATCCACCCCTACAACCCCCTCTCCTTGCACGAGGACCCGCCTCTAACACTGGGGATCAAATTTCAACATGAGACTTGGCGGGACGAAACCCACCATATCCAAATCAGAGCAGTAACAAACCATAATATTACCTATGACTTTGTCATCAACAGTTGTTGCCAATGTCTAGAAATATCATTTACCGTCATCACCGTTTTGAAGGCCCAATTCTTATTAAACCCATCAATAGATCTTATTTAATGTATGAATAAAGAAGCATCTATGGAACAACATCACATATTTTTTTAAAGTGTTTGATAACTATTCTTCAATATAATTGGTGTCCTTGGTAGCCTATGTATTTTCTTTTATGATTTTAAAAGCATCCTTCTGAGGAGTCAAAGGCTCCTTAGACAAGACATCCAAAGGAGACCACGTTTCAAATCACAGATTGAGACTCGCTGTGCTAGGTTTCACAGATGAACTATAATTGCTGGTTATAAATCATCAATCACAATAGAAACATGGCAGATGATCATGACCGATGCTTAAGGAATTTAATTTAGGCATGGGCTCCTAATAGGGGTTTAGCCTTCATAGGCTAAGACACTTCAATGAAAGGGTGGAGAGAAAGAGCACCTATTGTCAGCAAGCTTTCAGATCTGCAAGGCAAACCATTGCATAACCATAGGCCTGATTCACTGTTTGACCTCCTTTATTCTGCTTGCTGAGATGATGATATTTTTGTCTTCAAGGATGATTATAGGTTACTAGGCCTGAAGGTTCAAAATTGCCCTCTGCAGCTTTTGTAAACTCCTCTGACTCTTTATTTATTGAATTCCCTGGTTCTTGCCCTAGAAGTTCTGGCTTATAACTTTGGTTTAGGATTTCATTTAGAACTTGACAATGAAAAAAGATTCTTTGTCTCCAACAGAAGTTGACTCCATCATGTCAGGTCCTACCGGACTTGAAATTATTTTTCCCTGAGTTTCAGCTGATTCATATTCTCAATGGCTGACTCAGTTATGACTCAATAATGACGACATCATTTTAAACTTATGAAATCTGAAGAGAACCTTGGACAGAAATAGAAGAGAAAAACATGCAAGACAAATAAGAATGAAAAGAAAACATACCAAACGAGTGACGGCTGGGGTTCCTTTGTCTTGGTATAAAATAGAAACTTTGCTAATAATAACACATCATTTACATCTGAGTAGCGCTTTGATAGTCATTATTTTGTTTGATGTCTGTGGCAACTCTGTGAGGTAAGCAGTGGTGAAAGCTGAATCCCAGAGGACCTAAAAGACCAACTGGAGGCCACAGACTCCAAGGTGGGCCTGATGGGAGATGGGGGGCGCCAGAGGGGTAGGCTTCTGCTCTCTGGGCATGGTTTTCTCCTCCCAGCACGAAATTCAGGCAGCTTTAGTACAACTAAGTGGACAAAACAAACCGAAAAAGAACTGTGTGCTGATTGAAAGCTAAACGAGATTCAGGAGCAAAACAGTAAACATGGGCACGATGCCCATGTTTTCTGAGCGAGTTCTTAATGTTGGTAACACTCACAGAAGAGAGAAAAGGCCAGAGAAGAATCACTGGCCAGTCCAAGGAAAAGAAAGAAATGAAAATATACACGGAAGGCAGAATTCAACAAGAGAAACTGGAGAATTGAAGGCCAAGTGCCATGGCTCATGCCTGTAATCCCAGCACTTTGGGAGGCTGAGGCGGAGGATTGCTTGTGCTCAGGAGTCTAAGTCCAGCCTGAGCAACATAGTGAGACCTCATCTCTACAAAAATTTTGTAAAAATTGGCCAGGCATGATGGGTGGTGTGTGCTCATAGTCCCACCTACTTGGGAGGCTGAAGCGGAAGGATCTCTTGAGCCCAGGAGGTCAAGACTGAGGCGAGTTGTGATCATTCTACTGCACTCCAGCCTGGGTGACAGAGTGAGACCCCAACTCAATGGGAAAACAACAAAACTGAGAGTCAGCTTTAAGTTCTATTTTAATTTACTGCTGAGCTACTCAAAGGTCTGAGTTTTTAAAAATCTGTATTATACATATTTATATATAAACATATATATTATTTATAAGCATTTAACTAAAAATATATACAGATATTTAATGCATTCTTCTTGCTGCCACTAGGCAATATGGCCTATAATACAAACAATAAATTATTTGTTTTCTAAAAATATATTGTTTATATAGTTTGTGGAATCATGTCCAATAAAAAATCACCTAGCATGTTTAGTTCTATTTACAAATAAGTAAATAATTTCAACTTTTAGTTGCTTTTTATTGCAGTAGGGCAGATTTTTGCTTAGCTTAGTTTTTAATTATTTCTTTCTCAACTATAGAAAAACCTTAGTGCTCATTAAAAGAAAAAGGAGAGAGGAGGAGAAAAAAAAAGAGGCCACAGGGCTGGCTGTCTCTAAGCACTGTGCACGTAGTTAGATGCTACTCAGGTTTCCAGATCCTGATTTGAATCTCAGGGATCAGAACTGTGTACATCCCACAAAAGGCCCTTTGAAACTCCCTTCCCTTCCTGGTCTGACAAAGCCCTAGATGCCTGACCTTTGAGAGACAGACACATTGGTTTGACTTGGCCTCTGATCTCTCCTGAAGGCCCGTGAGCCACACGCTCGTCTGACTGAGATCTGTTGCCTGCTTCCTTCATTGTATGTAGCCCTTTGGAGATTTTCCTAATGAGCTGTCTGTTTGCCTCCGGCCTTCCAGCCAGAAGATGAATGTGTGCAAATCATCAACTAGGTACCCAGCACTGGGACTTAAAGGGAGCCGTTCCATGCGTTGTGAAATCCACCCACTCTGGAGCGCTTGCCAGGGCTGAGTCTTCATTCTGTTTGGCCCTTGGCAGGGCTTGTTGCTACCCTCTAGCAAGAGCTGTGCCCAGCCTCACACTCACATCCTTTCAAATGACCACCTCCCCACCCGACAGGCAGACCATGCGCGTGCAATTCACAGAGGGAAGGAAAGATTTAAAATTTTGGAATCAACCAGGTGGCTACCAGGAAAGAATTTTTTATATTTATGTTGTGGCTCTGAATGGTCTTGATTTTGAAGGTGGGATGGCAGAATATGAATCCCCACATTTTTTATTCATGGTGATTTTAAAGGTCAACACCCGCTCCTGCTTTCTAGAGCTCTACAGATGGGTTTTGCTCCTTCCCTGCTTCCCAGTCAGTCTTCAACCAAAGCTGATGCTGACTCAGAGTTAAATCCTGCTGGACATCAGGAACTTGTCTAACCTCAATCTGCCTGAACACGAACTATTTCAGTCCTGTCTTTCACCTTTGCATGGCCCCAGTTCATTGAGGAAATTGTAGACCTAGTCCTTTCAGAGTCTTTAAAACCACATGATACAACTATATTCCTTAGTGTGGTGATAGTTTGGCATCTTTGTTTTCATGGAGTTGATGAACTCTAAGTATATAGGGTCATTCTCTTCACATATGTAAAAATTTGTACAACCCTAACCTTTCATGTCTTCTAAAAGAATTATGGCTGAACACAATGGCTCACGTCTGTAATCCCACCACTTTGGGAGACCGCAGCAGGAGGATTGCTTGAGCCCAGGAGCTTGAGACCAGGCTGGGCTACATAGCAAGACCCCATCTCTACAAAAAAAGGGCTTATGTACATACTTTAACTAGGTCCCACATAGACGCTTTATATAAAATGGGCATTGATGTTTTTTTTTAAGACCCAGGAGGTGCTATGTAACCAATTCTCCTAACTTGTAAGAAGGAGTTTGCACGCCAAAGTGGAAGAGCCTGTGAAAAATAAAACCATGGGAATCACTTGGGTGGGGCCATGGTTGCTCTATTTCGACTCTAGGCCATACCAGATGGGGCTGAGAAGATCCGGGGTTGATTTAGCAGCTGTTAGGTATCACCAAATATTGTATGAGACTTTGAAAACCTTGAAAAAGCCAGGCGCAGTGGCTAAAGCCTGTCATCACAGCATTTGGGGAGGCCGAGGCAAGAGGATTGCCTGAACCCAGGGGTTCGGGACCAGCCTGGGCAACTTGGCGAAACCTTATCTCTACAATAAATCAAAAAATTAGCCGGGCATGGTGGCTTGCACCTGTAGTTCCAGCTACTTGGAAGGCTGAGGCGGAGGGATTGCCTGAGCCCAGCAGGTCAAGGCTGCGGTGGCCGTGAGCATGCCACTGCACTCCAGCCTGGGTAACAGAGTGAGACTCCAACTCAACAAAATTTTTAAAAACCCTTGAAAAAAATATATATATGAAATATATATGTATATACACACATACAAATTTGCACTCATAAAAAACCAGGTGGAGAATCTCTCTCTCTTTTGAGTCAGGGGTCTCACTCTGTCACCCAAGCTGGAGTGTAGTGGCATGATCACAGCTCACTGCAGCCTCAACCTCCTGGGCTCAAGTGATCCTTCTACCTCAACTTTCCAAGTAGCTGAGACTATAAGCACATACCACCACACCTGGCTAATTTTTTGATGTTTCGTAGAGATGAGTGTTTGCGATGTTGGCCAGGCGGGTCTCCAACTCCTGGACTCAAGTGATCCTCCCGTCTCAGCCTCCAAAAGTGAGGCTGGGCTTACAGGCATGAGCCACCACACCTGGGGAATATACATCTCTTAAAGGAATCACAACAGCACTTTCAAATAAAAAACTACATTGCCCAGAGCATCTAATATATAGTATGGGCATTTTTATATATAGCTTTATTAATAGTTTTGGGGAAAAAATTATATGCAGAAGAATTTTTAAATTATATTTTCAGACCTCACCCCCCTGCACCCCAATATCCTTTCCTTGGTGACCTTGTGCTAGGCAAGAATGAAGGAACAGAAGTCGCAAGATCTATCCAACATTCTGTTCCTACTTCTCCTCCCTCTCCCTTGACAGGAAGAAATCATGGGGCCTGGGATTTCTGTCAACATGAGGTTCCTGCTCAATGCCCTGGGGAGGATAAACCCCAGGCCCTGGCCTCCCAGTTTCTAAGACTAGACAGTCAGGCCTAGTGTGAACTATGAATCCAGAGCAAGCCTGGGTGGTCATGGGATGGCCATATCAAATCAAAACACACTCACAATTTGGGTATGTTTTCCCTGCAAGTTTTGGATGGAAATGAGAGTGGGAGCTCCAACCTCTGACCTCCTGGGTCCCCTGTCACCACCCTAGAACCTGCAGGATAAACTGCTCCACTCTGTGGCTTGGGATTCGCCTGTGGAGACAAAGAGTTTGTTTAGCCTTGCACATGAATGCAACGTATGTGGAGAAGAAAACCTCACCAACCTCGGCCTCCCCAGGCAATGTCTCTCCCACACCCCTTGTGGAAAGCCCCGCCAGGGAAAAATCAATCTTCTGGGCTTTAAACCTGCCTTCTGCCCCGGTCACAAGCTGCCAAGCACGAGGCATGACGGGGGGTATGGGGCTATCACAGGGCAAACAGAGCAGGAGTGGCCAGAAGGAGAGGACTGCGCTTTAAAAGCTTTTAAATGCTTTTAAAACGACTTACTGAAGAAGTGAGCTATCTTCTACTCCTCCTTCCCCAGAAGCACAGGACATTAAGGTTACCTAGAAACCTGTCCAGGAAGCATGTGGCAAACAGCAACCATGCAATAGAAACATCCGGATTTGTCATCTAATAGGAGATGGTATCAGCAAAGTCATACTTGGGTAGAGGTGGAATATAAAACTTAATTAGTTTGCATGTGCTGCCTATTTGGGGGCCATTCACATGTGATTTGTGAGGAAGGAGTCTTTGTTCTTAGCTTGGCTGGGAAGGCATTTGGTTGGCATAAGTGGAAATGAGTAAGCTCTGAGGTTGGATGCTACTCATAACTGAAGATCGCCTGTGGAAAGGAAACTTGCAGAGGGAGAATCAAAAGCCATGACAAGGAGCCAGGTGTGGAGGCTCATGCCTGTAATCCCAGCACTCTGGAAGGCCGAGGTGGGAGGATTACTTGAGCTCAGGAGTTCAGGAGCAGCCTAGGCAACATGGCAAGATCTTTTATCTACAAAAAAAAAAAAAATTAGCCAGCATGGTGGTGCATGCCTGTGGTCCCAGTTATTTGGGAGGCTGAGGTGGAAGAATCACCTGAGCCCAGGAGATTGAGGCTGTGATGAGCCATGATTGTGCCACTGCACCCCAGCCTGAGTGACAGAGCGAGACCCCAGCTCAGAAAAATAAAAATGAAGTAAAATTTAAGAAAGACATGCCAAGGGCTCACCCTGGAAGAACTTCCCATCTGTTAGAGCCAGTATATATGCAGAGAATAGCCTGAGAAGAACATTTTTTAATTTCAAAAGCAAAATACATATACCGTGAAGACCTAGAAGGGGGAACAAGAAGACTTCATGGTGAAGATGATTGTGAGTATGGTGTTGAGAGACAGTGAAAACCTCAAAGAAGGTAAAGGAGAAGAAGGAACAGGTGGCGGGTGTGGTCTGTCAGTGAGTCACATGGCCAACCTACACCAACTGAATGCCCTCCCAGCCAAGCTGAGAACAAAGCCTCCTTCCCCCAAAGCACATGTGAGCGCCCTCCCAAATATGAACAAAATATTAAACAAAATAGCTAGAAGACATATGGCTAGGACAAGAAATGTGTGGTGCAGTTTACTCAATATTTTCATTACTGTGGTGGGTGAGAAGGGGAGAGGATTCCTGTGTCTTTATCACCTTAGTGCCAACCTTTTGAAAGAAGTCTTCATTTCATGAAAGCAGTCTTGCTGTTTCCAAAGAGCTTATTCCTGATATATATTTCATTTCCAGCCAACACCCTTTCCATGTCAGATGAGGTGATCACATTTGTAATTGTAGAGAAGCAGCAAAGAGTGACTCAGCTGTTTTACCACGAAGCTTTGCCGCAGACATGGGGCTTTGGGAAGTCCAGCTGGCAGGGGAAAAAAGCAGCAGGGAGCTATGGCCCCTGGAAAAAAAAACAGTCTAGGAAGGTTTGGGAAGGTTTGCTGCACCCAGCTCCCTTTGACTTTACCCCCCAGAAAACACCCTTTTTCCAATTCAGCATGAGGAAGGGTGAAACTCAGGAATTCTGGAAGTGAAGCTATCTATCTGCAAACTTACCCTGAGGAATCAGCACAAACCCACAGAGCCAGCTATGGGGCAATGCCTGGGCTTTCCAGGCTGACTCCTTCCCACTCAACAGTCAGCAGTTCTACCAGGGGGATCCGGCCATCTTGTGAGTCAATAAAACATGGCGGAAAGTACTTGAGCAACCATGGAGCATTCATTAGACACTAAAAATACAGGCAGGAAATCTCCACTATGCAAACAACCCTCAGGACGGGAAGAGGCGTGACCAAGGTCTGCCTGACGCTCCGCACTCCTCTCAAATTACATACAAGCAGTGCTGTCAACCTAGAATGTTGAGCAATATTCCAGTCATTCTCTGGCTGCGCATGTTTCTCAAATGCTGGATTCACCTGGCAGCAGTGCCCAGGGGTAGAGGCTCACCCAACAGCTGGGGAAGTAGCCACAGCCTTTTTGGCAAGACCTCGACTTGCAGGAGGCCCTGATCTCAGCTCCCCTGGAAATGGAATGAGAAACTCTTCAGAACTGCACCTGGTCACCCTGCCAAGGATAAGAGGCAGGAGGTTTTTTTTTTGATTTTTAGGTATTTTGTTTTATTTTAGATTCAAAGGGTACATGTGCAGGTTTGTCACATGGGTATATTGAGTTACCGTGAGGCTCTGTTTCTACTGAGCCTGTCACCCAAATGGTGAACATAGTATCCGACATGGTATTTTTTCAACCCTTTCTCTCCCCTTCTCTCCCTCTTGGGAGACCCCAGTGTCTATTGTTCCCATCTTTATACCTGTGTGTACCCAGTGTTCGGCTGTCTCTTATAAGTGAGAACATGCTGGATTCAATTTTCTGTTGCTTGGTTAATTCACTTAGGACAAAGGAGAGGAAGGAGTTTGTTTGTTTGTTTGTTTGTTTGTTTGAGAAAGTAGGATTTATTGAGAGAACAAAAAATCTCCCAGAGTGGAAGGGGATCTGAAGGGGTTGCCCGAGGCAGGCGCTTAAAGGTATAAGTTGGAAGTTGAAAGACTAAGTTTCACTCTGATGTACCATGGTCTCAGGAAATTTACTTAAGCCCTCTGTGAGCCTCAGTTTCCCCATCTCTAAAATGAAATAAATCCGCCTTACCTGTTCTGCCTAGGCGGCAGGACCAAAGCACGGGTCTCCATGTGGAAGCGTGCACATCTACTGATCACACCTGCCATCTTCTCTAGGCCCCTGCTGTCTCCTGCCCTGATGGATCTGGACCAGGCATAACCTGTTATTCGGCAAAATTTCAGTTTAAACGTGCCTCCTCTCTCACATGAAATATACACACACTACACAAACACCCTCAATACAGAACCATAATGCTTTCATTTTGTTTTCAACCACAATATGTTTCTCTGAGTGAGGAAGAAAGAGATAGAATTGATGTCACAAACTAAACATGTCCTGTCATACGGCATGCATCGAAGAGAAGCTATTACACATACAGGTGTCACTTTCCCTGTGAGCCAGGGAGCAAAGGGAGCTTAGTCAGACAAAGCTAAATTCTGCTGCACTTGGCTGGATGAAAGTTCGGATGCTTCACTTGTGTACGTGTCTGTATGCTTGTTCACTCCCCTGAGACACCCAGGTCCTTGTGTCTGAAAGGCATCCAGTGAATACACCCTCACCACTCCCCCACCCTCCCCCAACTCCCAGAAAACAAGAGATCAGCTGGGCAACCTGAGATCCCACACCACTGAGGCCAGGAAGGAAGACAGAACTCAAGAAAGGCTGCAAGGAGGTTTCCGACCTTACCTAGTCCCCAAAATCCTTTTTCTAAGTCAAAACCTAAAAGAACCAAGACATAAACAAGTACAACAAATTCAAATTCAACCTAGCATAGAGATTTCTGCAGAAGAACTTTTGGGGAAAGTAAGATTTGAGATTTCACCAGGTGAGAAAGGGGGTTGCAAATCAGTAGAAAAAAATTCTTGGGGGACCAGTTAGAACTAAGAATGGGGTGCAGGGAACTTCTTGGGGATGTAGCTCCCCCTAAATACAGCCTGAGGAACAGCAGGAGCAGGGCACCGGAGAGAGGCATGCTAAGAGAATCACCTTCCCATGGCTTAGACAAGCTACCTGGTAGACCTTCACATTCAGGCCAGCTCCTGTTCCTGCCCCTCCTGGAGATGAAAAGGTTTCCCATGCCCCCTGCTCATAGGTGACTTCTCACCAAGTGCTTCTCCTGAATCCAGGATTCTATTACCAAACTCCTTCATGATCTCCTGCTCAAATTATTTCCGCTCCTCTGAGTTCTGCTGCTTCTTTCCAATTTTTTTTTTAAATGGAGTCTTGCTTTGTTGCCCAGGCTGGCGTGCAGTGACATGATCATAGTTCACTACAGCCTTGAACTCCTAGGCTCAAGCAATCCTCCTGCCTCAGGTCCATGAGGGGACTACAGGCATGCCACATGCTGGCACATATATACATAATTTTTAAAATTTTGTAGAGTTGCAGTCTCACTATGTTACCCAGGCGGGTCTCAAACTCCTAGCCTCAAATGATCCTTCTTCCTCAGCCTCCCAAAGTGCTGGGATTACAGGCATGAGTGCCCATGCCCGGTTTCCATTTTCTTCTAGACGCCAAAAGCATCAGGCCTCCTTTTCAGCTCCCTACCCTCTCACGAGCCACCTGCATGTCTCACTCCTGTCATCATCTTTGTCCCTTCCAGGGCTTCCTGCCAGTAAAATATTTGCAAGTGTCGGTTCAATTTCTACACAGTATAATGTTGAGCATGTAAGTAACATATAAATCCAACCTATTTTTGGAGCTAAGAGTGACAACAAGGTCACACTACAAATTTGTTCCAAGTTGGTGTTGCCCTAAAAAAAAAAAAAATTAAAGTGCTTATGAAGTACTCTAAGACCTTCAGTTAGCACAAAAACAATAGGTGACCTAAAAATCCAAGTGATGGCCCCGAATGGGGGAAGTGTCCTGTTGACTGTGGTTTACAGAAAGTGCATCTGAGTCACCGCCAGGTTCTGAAATTTCACATGAACTCATTCTGCCTGTAAATGTCCCGGCCTCAATGGTGAGCAAACGTGCACTCTGGCCAGTCAGGCAGAAGCACTTTGTTTGCCATTGTGCGGTGACGCCAGATCCCCACTGCTCCTGACAAAGGCCCTCGTCAGGCCTATGTGTCACCGGCTTGCGTTTGCCCCAGCTGCAGCGAGGTGCCCGCAGACACGGGTCTCCGCGGAGGCCAGGGCGGCGGGCCGGGACCGCGCGGGGTGCAGCGCCACCTGTTGGACTCCCTGTGGTAGCGCAGCAGCCTGGATTGGCCACGGAGACCCAGAAGTCAGGCCCTGTCTGCTTTAATGGCAGCAGCCAGGCCTGACTGCGGGGAAGAACAAAACCATCTAGCAGAAACATGCGTCTTTTCTCCAAACCAGCCCTCAAGGTCTCATGCCGTCCCCTCCTCTCTATAGATGTGGCGTGGCGTGGCGTGGCGTGTATGCGTGCACAAGTATGTACACGTGTATGCAGGGGTATGCACACGCATATGAGCATATAGTGTGGCGTGTGCATACAGGTGCATGACCTCTCAAAGGTAGGAAGAGTGATCAGGCCGAACCGCGGTGGCTCACGCCAATAATTCCAGCACTTGGGGAGGCCAAGGCAAGAGGATTGCCTGAGCCCAGGGGTTCAAGTCCAGTCTAAGAAACATGACAAGACCTCGTCTCTACAATAAATAAAAAAATTAGTTCCAGTTACTTGGAAGGCTGAGGTGGAAGGATCACCTGAGCCCAGCAGGTCGAGGATGCAGTGGCCATGGTCGTGTTACTGCACTCCAACCTGGGCAACAGAGTGAGACTCTAATTTTTTAAAAAAGACCAGGAAAAATGACATCGTTCTAGTCTTCCTTGTTAGATTTGTAAGGGATTGTGTGGTCGGCAGAGTCTTGGACATAATTTCCCCCATTTCATTGCTCACAACTCTGTAAAGCAGATAAAACATTCTCTACTTGCCAGTGCCCTGGTTCACTGGCAGAACTACTCATGACCTGACTGCCTTTGAGGGTGATACTGACTAATGACCTTTCCCTCTTTTCAGAAGACTTCCCCACATGGGGACAAAGACTGTCACCATCCCCCAGCCAGACAGGGCTGGCCATAGGGCGGAGGAGATGGCGACCGGAGACCCAGCCAGCTGTGGGAGGCTGTCAGCCTTCTGGCGGTGTCTCCGGAAACTCAGGCGAGTGGTATGTTTCAGTTTTGGCCAGGTACCCTGGCTCTTTAGAGATACGCTTGCATGTCACACACAAGGCAGCTTTTCCTGCCTAAGAGGTCACTCACCTCAACCCAGGGACATTTGTGGAAGTAAGAGGCCTGACTGACATACACAATGGTGTTCAGTAAGGGTGTTCCCCGCTGTTTTGGCCATGTGGAAGTGTTTGCCAGTGTTCTAGGAACACCAGGCTAAGTGTTCTGTATTTTCCTGGGTACCGAATAATAAAAACTATATTACCTTGATTATGTCAGGCAGATCACCAAGTGTCTTCCCTTTGTTTGTCTGTTTGTTTTCCATGTAATCCTTACAACTGCTTTATAAGACATGCAGTACATTCACACCTGCTTTATAGATGCGGGAACTGAGGCTCAGAAGGATTATGCCACCAGTCACAGGCTACACAGCTCAGGAGTGAAGGAGGACTCAAGCTCAGGTCTCTGGACCCAATTCTCCTTATGTTGACTGTGCTGCCTCCCAGCTGTTTGTGCCCTGTGAGGCCCCCAACTACTGTCTCTTTTACTGCTCATTCCAGAGCCAAACTGAGTCGTCAGGCACATGACCCCAATACTCCTTTTCACTGACCCCAAGTATGAAGATAAGACTTGAGGAAGGTGCTCAGGTCCACTTTGCTTTGTGTCAGGACAACATACTGGGGCATGGCTGGAACACACAGTTCTGGGTCAGAGGTCAGTGACAACCAGAACTCCCAGGACAAAATAAACAAGGCCTCTCACACCCACTCCTGGACCTGGCCGTGTTGGGACCCACAGGCCAGGGCTGGCAAACCTGACCCCGAATCGGACAGGTCTGAAGCACGACCTGGACCATTCTCAGGTGGCTGGAGTGGATGAGAAAAGCACCATCCTGGATTCTGCCCCCAGTTCTGCCACACACCAGCTAGGGAACCATGGGGCCACATGGAGAGCCTCATATGGCAGCATCCCCTCTCAAGAACTCCAGACTTCAGGGCTTCTCACTGCAAAGCAGCAGTAATGATACCCACCATGCAGAATTGTTGTGGGGTAATGAGTGGAGGCTAATGTAAGAGAAAGTGCAAGCCAGGTTCATGCCTGTAATCTCAGCACTTTGGGAGGCCAAGGCAGGAGGATCACTTGAGGTCAGGAGTTCGAGACCAGCCTGAGGAACAAAGCGAGACCATCGTCTCTTAAAAAAAAATTTTTTTTTTAATTAGCCAGGTGTGGTGGCACATGCCTGTAGTCCCAGCTACTCAAGAGGCTGGGGTGGGAGTATTGCTTGAGCTCAGGAGTTGGAGGTTGCAGTGAGCTATGATTGTGCCACTGCACCCCAGCCTGGGCAACAGAGCAAGGTTCCATCTCTAAAAGAGAGAGAGAGAGAGAGAGAGAGAGAGAGAGCTGTTAAACTCCACGACTCTGTAGATATTGTGTGTTATTTATGGTTATTAGTTCCACAACAACAACAACAAGTTATTCTCTTGAACTCTAGTGTGCATTTTCATGAGAAATGGCAAAGGGGTATTCTGCTTCAGTCTTTTGCCTTCTGGTGACAGAGTGACACCATTTGAAGTTTCCATGATGCACTTTGACCCTGCTAGGTAATCAGAGTGACATGTTTTATCAGAACCATCCTACACTGCCTGAATTCAACTCTGCCAGCACCCATGTGTTATGATTCCCCCATTAAGCCAACCAGTCCTGAGAGCAAAAGCAAATACTGCAGCTCTCAGTTTAGGTCTGAAGGTGCCGAGAAGCGAGAGGGAAGGTAGCGTGGAGGCTGAAGCCCAGTTCTTCTGCAGGAGCTGGAAAGCTGTGACCCAGGCTGGTGCTGTCCCCTCCCCGGGCCTTCCCCCAGGAGGGCAGGGCAGCCACGCGGAAACTGTCACTCACTAGGCTAACACCATACTGGCTGCCAACCTTCGGACAAAAGCCTTTTGTCTGAGAGGTGCTGGGGGACGCCACACGGCGCTGTTTCTTTCTAAATTAAAATTTTTCCCCCGATGCTGTCTAGATCCTGGAAAGCAATTTCCATGAACTGATTTTAAAATATTCTGTATGGCCGAACACAGTGGCTTATGCCTGTAATCCCGGCACTTGGGGAGGCTAAGACAGGAGGATTGCTTGAGCCCAGGAGATCAAGACCAGCCTGGACAACTGAGTGAAACCTTGTCCCTACAAAAAAAATGTTAAAAATTAGCTGGGTGTGGTGGCGCGTGCCTGTAGTCCCAGCTACTCAGGAGACTATGGTGGAAGGATCACCTGAGCCCAGGCTGCCATGAGCGGTGATCCTTATGATCATGTCACTTCACTCCAGCTTGGGCATCAGAGTGAGATCCAGACTCAAAAGAAGAAAAATTCTGTATGGTAAGCAAATACACGTCAGACACGTGAATGTCCAACATGAGGGGAACAGCTAAATACAGCATGGTGTACTCCATGATGATTATGGGAGTTTATAAACACATAGAGGAAGACCACAGAAGCATCAAGAGGGGGCGTGTGCTAGGTTCCTACGCAAAAAAAAAAAAAAAAAAAAGGAAATATCCCAAAGTTGCATGCAGAAGTGTATTATGGTAGGATCTGATGGTATAAAGGATGAGCAGTGAGACTATTCGGTAGGGTACTGACCTGCACATGTCAAAATCCTCAAAACCCTATGTCTTAGAGTAAGCTTTTTTTTTTTTTTTGAGTTAGAGTCTCACTCTGTCACCCAGACTGGAGTGCATTGGCCGCTCCTGGCCACTGCAGCCTCGACCTGCTGGGCTCCAGCGATCCTTCCTCTCAGCCTTCCAAGTAGCTGGAATTACAGGCGCGCACTACCACGCCCGGCTAATTTTTTAATTTATTGTAGAGATGAGGTCTCGCCAAGTTGCCCAGGTGGGTCCTGAACCTGCGGGCTCAGGCAATCCACTCACCTCGGCCTCCCAAAGCGCAGGATTACAGGCTGAGCCACCGAACCCAGCCTTGAGTAAGCTTTAAAGTCAGTGTAAGGCTTTCTTGAATAATGGTGTATCAATACTGGTTCATGAATTATAACAAATGTGTCACCCCGGAACACAACGGTGGGAACAGGGAACTGTATGCAGGGACAGAAAGGCATGTGGAAACAGCTGTGCTGGCAGCTTAATTTTACTATTAGCTTAAAACTGTCCTTTAAAAGCAGTCTATTAATTTTTTATTTTTATGTATTTACTTATTTATCTTGAGTCCAGGGCCAGGTTCACAATCTGTTACCCAGGCTAGAGTGCAGTGGCACAATCACCGCTCACCACAGCCTCTACTTCTTGGGCTCAGACAGTCCCTTCAACACAGCCTCTCGAGTAGCTGAAACTACAGGCCCATGCCACCATGCCCGGATAATTTTTTTTTTTTTGTAAAGATGAGGTCTCACTGTGTTGCCCAGGCTGGTCTCCAGCTTCTGAGCTCAGGCAATCCTCTCGCACCAGTCTCCCAAAATGCTGGGTATACAGGCATGACCCACCACGCCCAGCCAGAAACCTACTCACCTTGAACTATGGGGATGTCTTGTGGGCAATGGCTGTGTGTGTGTGTGTGTGTGTGTGTGTGTGTACATGTCTATGCAAAGAGACACTAACAAAAAGTTGTGATACACGTGCCTTCACCTGAGGAGGCATAGAATGACCTTGGCAGACAGAACAAGGCTGGGGAGAAGTGTCTTCTCTTCCTGTCCACCCCCTTCATCATGAGCAACTGATGCTGGACCAGTCGCAGGCTAAGCCTCAGGACTAACCACACCTCTACATTTCAATCACCACAGCAGGGAACAGGCAACCACTCAGCACGACTCAGATGGGACTCCTTGGAAATCACGGTGGCCAAGTGGTCTTTGGAGTTCCCTAGACTCATCACAGGAGAGAGAAATTCAAAAAAAATCAAGAAGGGTATTCTCTTGACAATACTAGGAGGGCTTGAGCAATTTTGTGTGAATTATTTTTTTTAAAGCACAGTTCTATTTTATACTCCAAGCTAGAGAAACAGGAAATATGTTACATACATAGCCCTAGGGTCAAAGAAGCCTTAGGTGACACAGACGATAAACACGCTACACATTTAGAGCCGTGGTTCCCAACTAGAGGTGGTTTTGACAATGTCGAGAGACCTTTTGCAGCTGCCATAACAGAAGCGGGGAGTCTTACTGACATGTGGCAGGTGGGATCAGGGATGCTGCTGAAACCCACAACACACAAGACAGCTCCCCACAGGAAGGAATGATCAGGCTCAACATATTAGTGTGGGGTTGAGAACCCTGACTTAGAGCGTAGGAGATCACCTCTGATGGGTTGAGAGAAAACCAGAAGAAAAGATCAGAAACATGTAAGATGCCATGACAGGAAGATATGTTTTCCAGATTTGAAATGTGTAAGAATCCAGAAACTCAGGCTGGACATGGTGGCTCATGCTTGCAATCCCAGCACTTTGGGAGGCCAAGGGAAGAGGATTGCTTGAGGCCAGGAGTTCAAGACCAACCTGGGCAACATGGCAAGACCTTGTCTCTATGAAGAAAAAAATTAGCCAGGCATAGTGGTTGGTACACACCTATAGTCCCAGCTACT
The DNA here is from genome assembly GCA_027257055.1 of Cephalopachus bancanus. NCBI lineage: Eukaryota > Metazoa > Chordata > Mammalia > Primates > Tarsiidae > Cephalopachus > Cephalopachus bancanus. The sequence continues at coordinate 3,654,242 of JAPVLO010000024.1, read as the reverse complement.
CAGGAGGCTGAGTTGGAAGGATCACCTGAGCCCAGGAGGTCGAGGCAGTGGTAAGCCATGATTGTGCCATTGCACTCCAGCTGGGTGACAGAGTGAGACCCCGAATCAATAAAAAAGGGCCCACAAACTTGTTCAGGAGGTTACCGATGAGGGTTGCCATGATTACATGTTGTCAAGAAACAATCAGTGAGACAACATAAGACAAAGAAGAAATGAAACAAAGCACCTGCATTCAATAAAATGTTAGAAGGAGGGGAGCTGAGATTGTACAGACCATGAAGAATCCTTCTTTTTCTGCTGATTTGTATGAACTCTCTCCCCCTTCACACCATATGGATTGAATTTTCCTCTTACGGTTTTGCCAAAAGCAAAACTAACGGGCCGCTTACACAAGAGGAAGTCAGTTAACTTTTAGGCAATACTAACGTGACCACCGAATTTGATGATCTTTTCTTCCCTCCACCTCTTTCTTCATTCTGTATCTGCTGCCTTCATACTTGAGAATTTTCCCTCAAAGTGCCTTCGATGTGGGTTTTTGTGGCGAACGCTTTTCAAGGGAAAAATCTTTCGGTTTGAATGTGGCTGGAATACAAGATTCTTAGTCAAAAGTGGGTTACTCCATTGGATAATCACATCCAGAATTTATGTGGGAAATTCTTTGTTGTATGACTCTTGTTCCTTTTCAAGATGACTGTTTTTTCTCTAGGAACCTTTAAGACTTGTCTCTGTTTATGAAACTCTTAATTTCTCTACAATTTGTCTAGGGGTACGGTGTTTTTTGATGATGGTAGTTTTTGTTTGTTTGGGGGTTTTTGGTTTGTTTTTTGAGACAGAGTCTCACTCTTGTTGCCCAGACTACAATGCAGTGGTGAGTACATAGCTCACTGCAGCCTCAAACTCCTGGGTTCAAGTGATCCTCCCACCTCAGAATCCCAAGTAGCTGGGACTACAGGAGCATGTCACCATGCCTGACTAACTTTTATTTTTTTGTAGAAACAGGTCTTGTTACGTTACCCAGGTTGGTCTCAAACTCCTAGGCTCAAGCAATCCTCCCACCTCAGCCTCCCAAAGTGTTGGGATTATAGGTGTGAGCCACCGCTCCTGTCCCCATCTGACATTCCCATCTGCAACTCCAGTCAGGATTTAGCTTTAACTTCAGGGAGAGAAGCAGTGGGTGGGTGGGTTTTTGTCACTTTCTGGAATCCCATGTTTCCCTCTTGCTTCTGTGGCATCTTCTCCGCTGGCTTGCAGGGAGGGGCTGCAGCCATGCCAGCTGGATGACTGGCAGGACGTGGAGATTCTAAATAAACAATTCATTCATTTCAACTACAGGGACAGTCTGAAGAGCAATAAGTCACATGTGAAGCAGAGCTGGGTCCCAGCTCACGATGGGCTGGACTGTTAGTTCCCTCTAAGTGACCCTACTGTCATTTCGACCTCTGGAAGTTCATGCTCTGACCATGAGGCAGAGACATTGAGAGTCCCTGAACTCAGTGACCCTTGGCTGACTCAAAATTTCCAAGACCCTTCTTCATTGCTCCATTCAAACACGTGCCACGATTGCCTGGGCATGCAGGAAGGGCAGGTGGATGTCAGCTGTGGACTGGACTCCCTTGTGGAGGGTCTGAGTTGGCAGTTGCCACTGTAGCAGTGATTGGTCAAGGGACAGGGACAGGACCAGAGCTTAAGGCTGCACAGAGCAGCAGGTCTGGGAAACAGACAGAGAAGTGTCCTCCATACCTCTTTCTTTGGGGAAACAAAGCCATTTCCTTGGCAACAAAAGCCCACATGCCTGGAATCCCAGCACTTTAGGAGGCCAAAGTGCGAGGACTGTCTGAGCCCAGGAGTTTGGGATCAGCTTAGGTAACATATAGTAAGACCTCATCTCCACAAAAGTAAATCAAAAAATTAACTGGACATGGTGGTGTGGGACTGTAGTTCCAGCTACTCGGGAGGCTGAGACAGGGGGAACACCTGAGCCCAGGAGGTCAAGGCTGTGGTGGCCATGATTGTACCACTGACTCCAGCCCAGGTGACAGAGTAAGACCCAGGATCAAAAACAAACAAACAAAAAAAATCCCACGCCTGCGTACTGTACTAAAATTGTACAGTACAAGGCCAAGGCCAAGTGCATGTGAGCATATGTATGTACACATGCATGTGCACTTGCTGAACTTCTGAAACAGGTCTTGCAGTTGCCCATCTGCCAACAAACTTTTAACCCTATTCCATTAAGAATAAAGAGTTATAATTTCTTTTTTTTTTTTTTTTTTTTTGAGCTGGAGTCTCAGCGGCTCATAGGTCATCGCAGCCTCTACCTCCTGGGCTCAGGTGATCCTTCTGCCTCAGCCTTCTGAGTAGATGGGACTGCAGATGCATGCCACCACATCCAGCTAAGTTTTTTATTTTTTTGTAGAGAAAAGATGTCACTATGTTTCCCAGGCTGGTCTTCAACTCCTGGGGTCAAGTAATCCTCTTGCCCCTAGCCTCACACAGTGCTAGGACTATGGGCATGAGCCACCATGCCTGGCCAATAATTTTCAAAGTTCATAAGTTAGAGAGAATCTGAATAGTCATTTACTTTTCAGAGTCTCTGACCCTGAGCTTTGACCTGTATATAACTACCTCTTTCCCACTGAAGAGGCTCAAAATCTCTCCAACCATTTCCTTAGATACCAAAATGAGGTCACATCATTACTTAAAATTTGCGTTAGAAACATTCTATTACTGAGATTTATGCATTATCATTTATGTATTCTTATACAGAGATATAATTAAGATATGTCAGCGGCATGTTTGTTCTAATAAACACAAAAGCAAATAGATCATAAGAGCTGTCACACATAGTGCTTGCCATGTGCTAAGCACTATTCTAAGTGATTTACATATGAGGTCCTACAATTAGGTCCACAAACCATCCTAGAAAAGGTGCTACCTACCTCATTGCTAAATATCACTCCCTGTCATTATTTGTTGTGGTGTAACAATTAAGTTCACAAACTTGCCAGCATGGGTTTATGTTGGCAGCACTGTACAAATCGCTGTGTGGAAACACCCTCTTTACTCACCTGACCTGACCCCCAATGACTTTTTTCTTTACCTGAAGATAAAGGTCATATTGAAAGGAAGACATTTGATGCGATTCAGGCCAAAAAGGATAATATGACAACAGCTCTGATAGCCATTCCAGAAAAAGAGAACCAAAATTGCTTTGATGGGAGGACTAGGCACTGGCATCAGGACATAGCTTCCCAAGGGAAGTGCTTCGAAGATGACCTTAGGGATATTCAGCAATGAGGTATGTAACGCTTTTTCTAGGGTGAGTTTGCAAACTTAATTATCAGACCTCTTTTTTTTTTTTTTTAATCAGAGTCTCCTTAAATTTATGAGTAAGGAAAATAACAATTCAGGGCAATGCCTGAATCCTCACTGCTAATGTGAGACAAATTCTTGAGCAGGTAAAGGTGACCCGCCTACTTTGCAAGATGCCTGGGAGTCGCGATCTGCCCGTCCCCCTTACTTTTAAAAAAAGTAGACTAAAAAATGAAATAAAATAAAATAAAATTAGGATCTTACTCTGTCATCCAGGCTGGAGTGCAGTGGCACAATCGTGGCTCACCATAGCCTCAACCTTCTGGGCTCTTATGATTCTTTTGCCTCAGCCTCCTGAGTAGCTGGGACTACAGGTATGTGCCACCATGCCCAGTTAATTTTTTGTGAATTATTTTAAAAATTTATTTAGGCCTATCCACAAATGAAACAAAAACTCCCAGAGTTAATAAATAAACAAAAGAGATGGCTGGGCGGATGGATGGATGAGTGAATGGATGGGTAGATAGGTAATGGGTGATGATAGACTAGATAGATAGATAAAAATTAAAAGCTGAGTCATTTTTCTTTTCTTTTTCTTTTTCTTTTTGACAAGGGTCTTGCTATGTTGCTCAGGCTGGTCTCAAACTCCTGGGCTTAATGGATCCTCCAGCCTCAGCCTCCAAAGTAGCTGGGATTGCATGATGCCCAGCTTAAAAGCTGGGTCTATTGACTTGCCAGACGTGGGACACAAGCTAGGGAAGAAATTTACTGAGTTAAGCAGTTGCTCACTGAGAGGGAAAACTCAAAAGTGCTAGCTAGGATAGTCCTTGTGGTTATTGCTAACTAAGGATCGAAATCTAGTACTCTGGAAAGGACAGAATGAGTTCGAAGGCTTAAAAACAGTTGGTTAAAACAAACCTCAATCCTCGCTGTTTAGGAGAATGCCTTCAGTTAGGACCAGTAAGAGTCTAACATCCCATAGTCATGCCAAGTTCATAGTCCTTTATCAGCTTCTGCTACTTCAGAGCCAACCTTGAGAAACACAATAGTCAGTTGTGATCTCTCCTTGGCAAGTGCTACTATAAGCAGAAAATGTTCCTTTTTGTTCCTCAAAGTAGCATTTCAAGGTGGTACAATCAATATCATCCTCATTGGACAGAGTTGGAAACGAAGGCAGAAAGATGTTGTGTAATTTGCCCAAGATCAAGCTAGAATTCTACCCTGGGAGGTCCCAGGCCCACAATTTAAACCTCTCTTCTCGACCAGCAAGCACAGATTTAAAACCACTTATTGACATATGTTGCTTATTTAAAGTAATTCACAAAAAGTTAGCTGGACATGGTGGCATACACCTGTAGTCCCAGCTGCTCAGAAGACTGAGGCAGAAGAATCACAGAAGCCCCGGAAGTCGAGTCTGCGGTGAGCCGTGATCGTGCTACTGCACTCCCGCCTGGGTGACAGAGTGAGACCCTGATTTTAAAAAAAAGAAGAAAGAAAAAGAAAGTAATTAAGTTATTAAAATTACAGTCATAAAGTTATTTTTAATTAAATGAGCAAATATTTGTTCAAAGGGCACTATGATTAGTACTAAAAACCCAGTACCTACACACTAGGTTTTTGTTTTGTTTTTTTGAGTCTGAGTCTCACTCCGTCACTCAGGCTGCAGTGCACTGGCATGCTTGTGGCCACCCTAGCATTGACCTGCTGGGCTCAGGCAATCCTGCCACCTCAGTCTTCCAAGTAGCCAGAACTACAGGCATGTGCTACCATACTCAGCTAATTTCTTCTAAATTTTTTATTGTAGAGATGAGGTCTTGCCAAGTTGCCCAGGTTGTTTTCGAACCCATGGGCTCAGGCCATCCTCTCACCTCGGCCTCCCAAAGTGCTGGGATTACAGGTTTGAGCCACCATGCCCAGCCAGGCCCATACTAGGTCTAACTTAAAATCTGACTTTAGCCAAGCATGGTGGCTCACTCCTGTAATCTCAGCACTTTGGAAGGCCAAGGCAGGACTTGCTTGAACCCAGGAGTTTGAGACCATTCCAGGCAACAAAACGAGTCCCCATCTCTGCAAAAAATAGAAAAATTAGCTGGGCATGGTGGTGGGATTCTGTAGTCTCAGCTACTCAAGAGACTGAGGCGGGAGGGTCACTTGAGTCAGGAGGTTAAATGAGCCATGATGGTGCCTCTGTACTCCAGCCTGGGTGACAGAATGAGACCCTATGTCCAAAAAAAAAAAAAATCCTGACTTTAACCTTTGTAAATTGCTTTGTCAATGTTAAATATTTTATGAAGAAAATAAAAGGTTGTATTTATCTTTTGTTTTTTACATCTTCTATTGTCATAGGAACCAAGTCTGTCTCTCTGTAATCACCTGCATCATACCAAAATATCCTAAAGGAGTGAATCTTTCAAAAGCTTCCCCTTTTAGTCAAGGCATCATGATTCACATCTGTAATCCCAGCACTTTGGAAAGCTGAGGCCAGAGGATCGCTTGAGGCCAGGAGTTGGACACCAACCTGGGCAACATAGTGAGGCTTACGTCTACAAAAAATAAATTTTAAAAAAATTAATTGGGCCGGGCTCGGTGGCTCAGCCTGTAATCCCGCGCCTTTGGGAGGCTGAGGTGAGTGAACTGCCTGAGCCCGCGGGCTCGAGACCCGCCTGGGCAGCGAGACCTCATCTCTACAATAAATCAAAAAATCAGCCGGGCGTGGTAGCGCAAGCCTGTAGTTCCGGCTACTCGGAAGGCTGAGGCGGAAGGATCGCCGGAGCCCAGCAGATCGAGGCTGCGGTGGCCGGGAGCGGCCACTGCACTCCAGTCTGGGCGACAGAGGGAGACTCCGACTCAAAAAAAAAAAAATTAATTAATTTAAAAAGATATGTTAAAACAAAAAGAGTCTCCCTTTCAAAGACGCCCTCATTCTCATCATTTTCACTCAATTCCAGTCTTACTTTCTACGTCAATTTGCCATTTTTCTAACTGGAAATGACTTTCTCTGGTCTGCCCATCTGCCTCCCCCACTTCGTGGAGCTGGAGAGGAGGAGTGAGGGAGTGCAACACCTGTGACTGTTCTGTTGTCTTCTCTCCTTTTGTGGAGATTTAGATTTTTGAAATAGATGACAGTTGATAAACCTGATGACTAACAAAGTTGACTTGGCTGTGTCATGCAGTTTTTAGCTGCAAAGAGGAGGACACAGAGTCATGTAATTTGACTCTCACATGGCCAGAGTAAACTGACACAAAAGCAGTTTTAAAACAGTTCTCAAATAGGAAAAGTACTCTATTCAAATCATCTTGATCTGCGATAGGACCATTGGAATAGATGCATTGCTCCCCAGGATGACTTTGTGTGTGTGTGTGTGTGTGTGTGTGTGTGTGTGTGTGTGTGTGTGTGTTTCACTTTGAGACAGGGTCTATGCTATATTGTCCAGGGATTCCTCAACTTCTGGACTACAGCAACCCTCCTACCTCAGCCTCCCAAAGTGCTAGGACTACAGGCATGAGCCCCCGTGCCCAGACCTTTAGTGGTAATTTTTTAAATGTTGTATCATGTTTGTGGAAAAACTCAATATGACCACAGCATAAGTTATACCTCATCTGTACATTGAATTTGAACAAATAGACAACTGCATGGCTTCCCTGGTGGCAAAATAAGATTTTATTAGAAGAAAGAGTTCTGTGACTAAGAGAATGTTAAGCACAGGACTAGAGTATCTGTGAGACTTTTTACAACACAAAGATTCTAAGATTCTTTACAAAAGAACTTCTGGCAACTTGAATTACTTTCACTGAAATGGTCACATTTTTTCAATCCTAGTTTCTCTTGTAAATGACAGAAAACATTTATATTCTGATATTAAGAAACTCTGAAGTCCAAGCATGGTGGCTCACACCTGTAATCCTGACACTTTGGAAGGTCAAGGCAGGAAGACTGCTTGAGCCCAGGAGTTTGAGAGCAGCCTGGGCTACATAGTGAAACCTCGTCTCTACAAAAAAATACAAAATGTAGCTGGGTGTGATGACGTGTGCCTGTAGTCCCAGCTACTTGGAGAGCTGAGGTGGGAGGACCGCTTGAGCCCAGGAGGTTGAGGCTGTGGTGAGCCATGATTCTGCCACCGCACTCCAGTCTGAGCAAACGAGTGAGACTCCGACTCAAAAATGTCTTTGGAATCATTAGTAAAAAACTAAAAATTATGTCCAGTATAGTTTTATTTTTAAAGCATATTTTAAATGAAATCGTTTTTGGAGAAAGGGGATCCCGGAAGGCTATTTAATTTACTATTTACCCATGACGCCTCATTAGAAAGTTAATATTCATTCATCCATCACACGCACTTCTCTTTTCTGCCACAAGGTGGTGCTCCAACCACAATGTTACTTTCTGAGCCTGGGGACCTGTTCACTAGGTAACATCCCAGGGCGGGCCCCGCTGATCATGGCCGGTCTCAGATAAACCACAGCTTGTATGCAGTGTTTCTAAGTTCCCTGAGATTTACACCGAACCCCGGGGTAAGGATGACGGTGGAAAAAAAAAAACCACTCTATTCAGGAAAGCAAAACGTAACCCACCATGGTAAGGGAATGACTAAAGCAGGTGGGATACGAGTGACTGTCCTTCCTGGTGATGTCTTCAGCAGTAATTGAGACTTTTTAATCATGGTCCCAGTGATGCTGAAAGCTGAGGCCATGCAGATATCTTCCATGACCTTCTAACTGCCACAGCTTGCCCAATACATGCACTAAGGACGACAGATGGGAGAGGGTCTTGAGTATGGGGGTCTTCAGTCCACGCTGGCCCTGCTAGGCCTGGCATCCTTGCTTAGGATCTATCCATATGGCACTCGCTCTGTGCTCTCAGCTGAGCACTTGCAGCACAGGACACCTGCCCCAAAGGGGCAGACCTTTACCTGGGCTGTGAACAGAGCTTCTCTCCTCATTTCCTGGAGTTCTTTCAGTTACATTCTGTAACTTACAAGTCAGATTTGTGTCACTTCCCGAAATAGCGCAGAGAGGTACAAGCTTCAAAGAAAGGCAGATTCTGTATGTGGGTCCGTTTACAAACATGAGCCAGGATGTGTGATTCACGCACAAATGCTAAGTGGCACAGAAGAAAGAAGCAATCTGCATGAGCCAGGGTATTAAAAAGACTTCCTGGAAGAGGTAGCACTTGGAAACAGAGGACTGTCATGTTTGGAGCTGGAAAAGCTCTTGAAGAACATCCGGTATGGGGATCTCACATCATTCCCCAGAGTTCTGAAGGGCCATCAAGAGCCAACCAAGAAAGAGTCCCAGCTGGACAACCCCCACTTCCAGCTGAGCAGCTTGTTTGATCTGTTTCCTTTATTGGGGTTCCATGTAAGCTTTGCTTGAACAAGAATTCTACCTTTTTAAAAATCGGGACCACTGATCTAATCCAAACCGCTCATTTTATAGATAAGATCATTAAAACACATTGGTAACTTTCCCAAGGTCATACATGGCTTGAACTGAGTCTTAAAGGTAGAGAACATTTTGGATATGCTGACGAAGGGGGAAGAGGGTGTCTACAGAGAACAAGAAGGAAGCACATCTCCATCTGACCCACAGGTTAGAAAAGCATGTTTGTCAAACCACATGTACCTAAAGATTGTGTTATCTGTCACCCAGGTACTATTAGGAGATATGTATTCTCTTACCAGAGACACAAACATGCAACACGCATTTAATACATACTAGACTCCAAACCCATACCCATAGAACTTGAAAAATAATGGAATACTCATTTCCATTGTCAGATGAATTTTTTCCATCTTTTGACTTAAAAGTGATTTACTACTATTGTTATAGGTTGAAAAGAGGCCATTTTGTTTACATTAGTATGGTGATTTTTAAAAAGACTTAAAACCTTGTATTCTTTTGTATTTGAGTCAGGCTAAACGTAAAAGCCGCTTGAATTTTAAGTGCACATTCTCTCTCTCCTCCTCACTGCCCTTGACCTTCTCCTCTCTTCTAGCAGAACTAACCACACCCAACTGGCCAATCTTATCTAGCCATTGCAGGTGCTGAAGAAGAAACAAACAGCAAGCCAGACCACCTAATAATTAAGAGATGGGTCCAAGCCCATCAGGAGCGTGTCTGAAAGCCTGGAGTGGGCACCGCCCACCTCCCCTCCATCTGTAAATACGAGGACATCAGATTGTTACAGGCCAGGGATCTAGGAACATGAGATTGTTACCATTATGTTTTAAAACAACTCAAAGCTATCATTTTAAATGTTGTGACTTTCTTTTCCTTCCAAATGTTGTAATGGTCTGCCCTTTCCTCTAAAAAGACCGTAAAATAATATATTGTAAATTCTAAAATGTTATCTAAAATGTCAGCAGGACCAGGAGATGTTGTGTCATATCAGTGGTCTCATATCAAAAATTGTGACTATAAATCTTGAGTCATGCTAAAACCGCACATAGGCTTCAAACTCGGTTGAGTGAAGGGCTATACATTTGGACTATAAGACGGGAATAAATTTGTTTTGCTTGGAGCGGGTGTTTTTGGCTTTTTTGTTTGTTTGTTTTGCTTTGTTTGGGCAATAATGCTGACCCTTGTCCCTAAAACCTGGTTATAAAAATGAACGCTCCTTTTCTCCCAGTCTCTCTCATCTTTGATTGACCATAAGGAATAGCAGCTGATTTATTGGATCAGTGCCTATCATGCAGTTAAGAAAAAGTTAGCACTCCCTCCTGAAGAGGTTGACCCTGTAGCGGGAAACGCCTAGCAAGTTTTATATAAGTCCTGTCTCATTGTAAAATGTCAACTCTTTCTCGCCATCTTCTGTTTCCTCCTTATTTTACAAAATGTGGAATTAATTTCAGACTCATTTTAAGAGCTAAAGTCAAGCGCATGATTGAGAAGACCAAGGGCCAATGCAGAGGGCAACTCTTAAAAAGAGGTGGGAGAAGAGCGTCACTCAGTTCACAAGGAGGACGCCATGGCTTTTCCACTCTGCAGGTGAAGAGAAAACAGAAGGTAGGCTCAGTTTCCCGCAGTCTTTAGGCGAAAGAAGTCCACCTCCACCAACTAAGCACAAGTTCACAAGCCCAGACAATGGAGAAATGCAGGGATAGATGACTCTCCGCTGGAGGAGGAGAGATGCAGATGGTGTCAGCCAGAATCCATCTCTCCCTCTCTTGTCTCTGCTTGACCCTGTTGTCTTCATCCTTACTCAGTCTCTCTTGGAGGGAAGACCCCAGTGGTTGCAGACATACAAACTCAGAACCCTCCACCAAGAGCACCTCTGGTTCAACAGCTCCAGGTATTGGGAATTGCATTTCATTGGCTTGAATGGCATCATGTGTCCCTCCTTGGACATACTTGATTCTCCTCGGTCAGCCTGTAACACATGCCTAACCCTGGCACTGGGAACTGAGAACTTACCAGAGGTTACCTCCTGGTAGAATAGGGCCTTAAAAAGGGGAATCCAAGCCAAGGGCTCAGAGTGGGGGAAAGATGGTTCCTCAAAAGGAAAGATAGTCTCCATTGATCAGGTAAAACCATAGCTATGGGTCAGGTGTGGTGGCTCACACCTGTAATCCCAACTCTCTGGGAGGTCTAGGTGGGAGAATCACTTGAGACCAGGAGTTTAAGACCAGCCTGGGCAACATAGTGAGATCCTATCTTCACAAAAATAAAAACAAAAAACCCACAGTGGTGTACTGCCCTCACCTGCCCAGTTTTCCTCTCTGTGCTGACAGGATAAGGCATACCTGATACCTTTGGAGGCTCTTCAACAGAGAAGTAATAGGTATTACTGGCCAAGACAGCCTGCCATTTACTGATATGTTCATTAAACAAATGTTTATTCATAGCAAGCCACAAACTAAAACTGAGCACATGCAGGGCGTGTTGTTGGGTTAACTGACTTCCAGAACCCACAGCATCAGGAAGTGCCTCAGGCCTCACGCTTGCCAAGTCCCCAGGGCCACATTTTGAGTTGTGGCCAATCATCAGCTACTTTTTCTTCCTTCTGCAAACCCTGGGTTCCAGCCTTCCTCTCCCCTTCACCTCTATTTCCTGGGGGTTTCCTCTTCTCTGGACTTTGGCTAGGCCCAGGGCACATCTTTCCAGCTGGCCTCTGACACTCTTGAAGACAAGAAACAAGATTTTCTTCTTGATCAGGACTGGAGACGCAAGAGACTGGAAAACGTTCACAGCTTCAGAAGTCCTCCTGCTTTCTTATGGTATGTGCTCCTGATGGCTTCAGGCTCCCAGTCTTCAGGGTTCCCAGTCTTTATGGCATTCCTGTCTCCTCTTTTGTGAGGGTTTGCTTGAAAAAAGGAGAAAGAGAATTAGATAATCTCCATTTTGTTTCTTCTTCACTTAGTGGAGTTCTGTGGCAGTATTAGCAGAAAAACAAGGTCTTGCCTTAGTATCCCCGGTTGTGATGATGGGAGAAGTGCCCCCAGGAAGTCCTGCAGGACTCCTGCCTGAGGTGTGTGGGCTGGTGTTGGGTGGGTATTCACCAGTATGGGGTAAAGACCAGCAGCAGTTCTGATTGGTTGACTCAGTGCCGGGTGAGGTGCTACATGTTTAAAATACGTCAGGGTGTATCCTGAAAATCACATTCAATATTGTATGATACTTATATTTTTTAAATTTTTTTGAGTCAGGGTCTCACTCTGTCCCTCAGGCTGGAGTGCAAGTGGCACAATCACGGCTCACCCCAGCCTTGACCTCCTGGGCTCAGATGATTCTTCCACCTCAGTCTTCTGAGTAGCTGGAAACACAGGCGTGCGCCACTGTGTCCTGCTAATTTTTAAATTTGTGTGTGTGTGAATGTGGAAACAAGGTTTCACTATGTTGCCCAGCCTGGTCTCGAACTCTTGGGCTTAAGCGATCCTCCCACCTTGGCCTTCCAAACTGATGAGATTACAGGCGTGAGTGACTACCTCAGGCCCCCTATGTCTGACAGTGCATGCGCCTCCCTCCCTACTCTCATGGAAGAGGTTATAATGGGGGTATCTTCATGCGTTATCCAGCTGGGACCTAACTCATCTTTATGCTGTTGAGTGTTTCTCAACCTTATTTCATCCATGTGCCCTTCTGATAAGCACAAAATTCTCCCTCCTACCACTGTAATCCTAACGTGGTCCCCAGAGGTTTTTCTCCCTCGCATCCTGGCTTTCGCATTTCTCCATCTCACAGTCAATGGACTTTGTCAAGCTTTATTTTCTGTAGTCAGATTACAGTAGGAATCCTCTCTTTTATCTTCCATGTATAGAATTATCAAGGGCCAGGCACGGTAGCTCATGTCTGTAATCCCAGCACTTTGGGAGGTCAAAGCAGGAGGATTACTTGAGACCAGGAGTTCGAGACTAGCCTGGGCAACATAGCAAGACCTTGTCTCTACAAAAAAATCAAAAACTTAGTGGGCTGTGATGTCACAGCCTATTGTCCCAGCTGCTCAGGAGGCTGAAGTTGAAGGACAGCCTGAACCCTGGAGGTCGAGGCTGTGGTGAGCCATGGTCACCGCATGTTGCGCTCCAGCCTGAGCAACAGAGTGAGCCCTCGACTCAAAAATAAAATAAAATAATAAAATTATCATGCAACGTTGAATGTGAATTTCAGAATACACCCTGATATGTTTACAACATTTAACACCTCAATGGCATGGGCTCCAACCAATCAGAACCACTGCTGGTCCTTACTCCATACTAGTGTATACCCGCCCAACACCAGTCCACGCACCCCAGGCAGGAGTCCTGCAGGACTTCCTGGGGGCACCTTCCCACCACCACAACTGGGAACGCTGAGGCAGGACCTCGTGTTTTTGCTGTTGCTGCCACAGAACTCCACTTGGTGAGGAAGAAACAAACATGGCGCTTGTGTCATTCTCGTTCTCCTTTCCTTTACCGGAACTGTTCTTCCAACCAATTTCTTCATCCTGGCAGGACTGCTTCTTCCCTTGGTGCAAGGGATGGAATGATCCAAGATTAGTAACAACAGCCAGGTGTGTCACTGGGGGCCAGAATGACGCACATACGTTTAGCTGCTATCAAAGGACATCGCCCTTTGCTCTTCTCAGACTCCAGCTATCAGGAATCTCGGCAGGTGTCTACACTCAGCCACCCACATGTTGCCCCCGAGGGAATTCTCATTTGCTGTTCAGGTCAGGAAGAGGTGAGGCGCTTGGTTTCATAACCCCTCTACATTGACCCAATCCTGGGAGAAGAAGCCAACTCCCAAACTGGAACACCTCTGCTCTTGCCTGTGTTCGGAGAGGAACGTGATGATATGGCAGGAACTTAAAGTGTCCCCACGCTTCTTGTGAAGCAATGCACACAGGTACAGCCTTCAGGGCGATGTTTACAGGGAGGAACACAGCTCAGCCTTGAAACTAAAGTCGAGCCCAAAACAGATGGCCAGAGTAGAGAGGAAGGATTGAACAAATGAACTGCCTGTCAGACACCCACTTCTGGTTCTCAGAAATAATGGGAGGGTCTTTGCAAGGGCTGCAGTTCTTCACTGGAAGATTCAAGGAGAGAAAAAACAGTGCAGTACGTGCTATATTTTTGCTTACAGAAGGAATAAGCTATATTCAATTTAATCAAATTTTACAGAGGGCCTCTAGGAGATGCTGTAGGAAATGTGAAGTGAGTCCTTCCTCTTGGCGCTAATGCAAGCACACCAGGGAGGACTAATTAATCTCTGGTGAGAAAATGGAAATATTAGTTCTTGAGATATCAAAATCTCTAATTTCCAATGCCTTGGCTGGGGAAACCCCAGAGTTCCCCAATATTAACAATTCCCTGGGCTTGAATCTCTCTGACTCCAAGCTCCTGAGTTCTCTCCATTCGTCTCTGAGTTCTCCAAAAGAACACACTCACACAACAAGGAAATTCATTGTCACAGAACTGGAAACCCAAGCTCCAACAACAGAAAACTGGTTGAATGTATGAAGGTGCCTTTACTGAAGGGAAGAGTAAATGGCGCTCAAAAAATGGATTAAAAAAAAAAGAAAGATGAGTTAGAACTGAATCTGCTTAAGGTCAATTGCTAAGTGACCAGGGCAGGGACAGAATGGTGGCAGATATGATATTGTTTAAGAAAAAGTAAACAGACTGGGCATGGTGGCTCACGCCTGAAATCCCAGCACTTTGGGAGGCTGAGATGGCCTCAAGCTCAAGCTCAAGGCCAGTCTGGCAACATAACAAGACCTCGTTTCTACAAAAAAATAAAAATAAAGAATATACCCAGCCCAACCCCCAACACTATGCAATATACTCATGTAACAACCTTGCACATGTACTTCCTGAATCTAACATTTCAAAATAGACACAATAAAATATGTATATAAAAAAAAAGAACATCCCCAGAAGAAAACACAGTAACAGCAGTTCCATTTGGCAAGAGGCTAGGGGTCAGAAATGAGAGGAAGTACATATTCTTACATGAGTTTTTTGTAACAATGAGTCAGTTACTTTTTTTTCTTTTCTTTTCTTTTTTTTTTGTTTTTTTTTTTTTGTTTTTGAGACATTGTCTGACTATGTTACCCAGGTTGGAGTCCCTTAGTGTAATGATTACACACCACAGCCTTGAACTCCTGGGCTCAAGTGATCCTCCTGCCTCAGCCTCTCAAGTGGCTGGGACTACAGGCATGCGCCACCACACCCAGCTAATTTATTAATTTATTAATTTTTCTGTGGAGATGAGGTCTAGCTGTTGACCAGGCTGGGCTCAAAATCCTGGTCACAAACAATCCTTCCTCCTCAGCCTTCCAAAGTATGAGATTACAGGCGTGAGCTATTGCACCTGGCCTGAACCAGTTACTTTAAAAACATTTATAATGAGGAAGGGAAGATGAGAAGCCACACATATCTGTCAGAGATCAATTTCAACTTCACTAAAGATGTCCTAGCAGTGGAAGAGAAGGCCTTTCTAGCCACAACCCACAGAAAATTTCAGAGATGGCTGGTCTCAAAGTTTCTTTTATTAAAAGTTCCTTTTAATAGAAAGCCTGCTCCTAGGAGCTTTTTTCTTGCCTTCCCCCATCACTGCTTTGGCTCTGTTGGGTCTTGTCCTGCATTCTCAATTTTCTACACACCAAACTTCAATTCTACCTTCTTTAATGCTTCTTTAAAGCCTCAACCAACAAATCTATACATGTCCTGTGAAACACCCACTGCCCTAAAGCATAAGAATTACCACATTTCTCTTCCTTCCTTCCTTCTTCCCTTCCCTTCCCTTTCTTTCTCTCCTCTCCCTCAGTCAGGGTCTCACTCTATCACCTAGGCTGGAATGCAGTGGCATGATCACAGCTCACCACAGCCTCGACCTGCTGGACTCAGGTGATCCTTCCAGCTCAGCTTCCCGAATAGCTGGAATTACAGGTGTGCGCCATCACACCCGGCTAATTTTTTGATTAATTGCAGAGACAAGGTCTCACCAAGTTGCCCAGGCTGCTCTGGAACCCCTGGGCTCAGGCAATCCTCTCACCTCGGCCTCCCAACGTGCTGAGATTATAGGCATGAGCCACCGCACCCAGCCCAGGCAGGTGTTCTGAACGCTTCACAGGAGAGTCTCATGTGCAGACAGGATTGAGACTGTGGCCTGAGGTGTCCCACTTCCTCTATGTGATGGCTTGTTTTCCAGCCCATTTCCATCCCCTCATCGTCCTGCCTCAGACAAACACCCTCGTGTGTTCGCTGAGTTCCTGTGTCCCCCCTCAGTCTCCAAGCCAACCCATTTGGAAGCCAAAGTTCCCAACTCATGTTTAGGGCCCTGTCTCCTCCTGGGTCCCCCTTGTGGTATCCTGGGTGCTGCAAGTGAAGATCCCAGGAGCCCCCCCGTTAGGCATCAGAAGGAGGGTGGCTGGCGCTATCCTGACAAGCAGAGACCCTTTGTCTTTGGTAGCCTGACAGGACACAGGGGAGCAGGACAGCACAGCAGGCTTTGGGAAAGCTGCGGAGGGATGGCCCAGGGTTCCCATGGCTGTGTCCTGTGTCCCCATCTCCTCAGCTGGCAGGGACCAGCACCCTGCTGTGCCGCACTGTCCTCATCCATGGAGACAGTCACGCACTCTCATTTCTTCTCTCTTCACCAACTTTGCCGGCTATGAGGCTGATGGCTGCCATCCTGTTATTGAGACATGTGACTGATAGTTCTTAGAACAGTGAAGCCCTCACAAGGATGTGGAGGTCAGTCAGGCCACGTCACTCCTGGTTGCCTTGTTGGTCCTGTTGTCATGCACAGGCCTGGGTCCATGGTAGGCTCTTAACCTTTTCTCAGGACAGCCTCTGCACCAATATTTCTAACCTTCATGCATAAAAGGATACCTTTTCCAAGATTTTATTTTCTTTCCTTTTTTTTTTTTTTTTTTGAGTTAGGGCCTCACTCTGTCACCTAGGCTGGAGTGCAGTGGCATGATCATGGCTCAACCTTGACCTATTGGGCTCAAGCAATCCTCCTGCCTCAGCCTCCCAAAGTTCTGGGATTATAGGCATGAGCTGCCGAGCCCGGCCCAGAATATTCTTTTCTCTTTTTTAGTTAGGGTCTCGCTCTGTCACCCAGGTTGACAGTGGGACAATCACAGCAACCTCAACTGCTTGGGCTCAGGTGATCCTTCCACCTCAGCTTCCCAAATGCTGGGATTACAGGTATGTGCACCACACCCAACCTTTTCCCAGATTTTTGATGGGAGCAGAGAGGTTCAGAAGATTGACTGGTAACCCTCTTCCATTCTCAGGTTGTCACATGCCTGAGAATTATCAGGAATCCAGTCAGGGTTAGGCAAGCAGGGTGCTCACTTTGAGCAGAAGACAGACTTGAAAGGCTGCATTGTTAAGACATTCTATCAAGCCAGGTGTGGTGGCACACGCTTGTAATCCCAGCACTTTGGGAGGCAGAGGCGAGAGGAATACCTGAGCCCAGAGGTTCAAGATCATCCAGGGAAACTTGGCAAGACCTCATCTCTACAATAAATCAAAAAATTAGTCAGGCATGAGGGTGCTCGCCTGCATTTCCAGCTACTTGGAAGGATCACCTGAGCTTAGCAGGTCAAGTCTATGGTGACTGTGAGTGTGCCACTGCACACCAGCCTGGGCAACAGTGAGACTCTGACTTAAAAAAAAAAAGACAGGCTGGGCTCGGTGGCTCAGCCTGTAATCCCGTGCTTTGGGAGGCCAAGGTGAGTGAATTGCCTGAGCCTGCAGGTTTGAGACCCACCTGGGCAACTTGGCAAGACCTCATCTCTACAATAAATAATAAAAAAAAATTAGCCGGGTGTGGTAGCACACACCTGTAGTTCCAGCTACTTGGAAGGCTGAGGTGGAAGGATCGCCAGAGCCCAGCAGGTCGAGGCTGCGGTGGCCAGGAGCGGCCACTGCACTCCAGTCTAATGAGGACAAGCTGTTCTCATTAAAGATGCTCTGTCCCTCAGTGATTCATTTCCTTTGAACATCTCAGCTCACGTTTAGTGATTATTATTATTATTTGCAACAAGTTGTGCATGAATGTAGCTGTTACTTCGGTGTAAGGCAGGTGTACACCTGATATTGATCTCAGCCTAGGCGATTTGTTTTCCTCCAAAAGTACTGCCTTTCTTTCAAATAGACCACATTTTGTTGTGGAGCCATTTTAACCAAAGTTATGTTTCCCAATAAAAACTTTAACATGATTTTTTAAAAAACCTTTTATTGTTCCTTTTCAGCATTTCTGACATGGCTGCACATAGGTAGTCATGCAGCCACCGAGTGTTTGCTTCTATGCCTGAATTTTCTGTCACTGAGCATACTCTTTAAAAAAATTTTTTTTTCTTTTTCACAATTTTCCTTTTTATTATCACAGTAATAAATCATGAAATTGGTTGACCTCTAAACATCTTACATATAATTCACCTGCCATAAAATTCACCATGTAAAGGATACAATACAGTGGGGTCTCATGATTCTTATAACAAACTCACAGCTAGCATTTAAAGACAGAAAAATCTGTTGAGAAAGGCTGAGCCTCACATTGTAATGAGAACTATATACAATGTATAGCCCTGATTAGTTAAGACTCTTCTGTCTGCAGGTGAAAAAATTCCAAACTGAACTTTCAAGACAAAATAAAAAAGGAAATAAAAAATGACATGTCCAGGTAGACTAGCTTAAGGTATGGTTAAATCCAGGTGCTAAAAAGATGCCATCTGGTCTCCATCTCACAGCTGTTTTCATCTGTGTTGGTTTCATTCTCAGGTAGCATTCCCATTGGGGTGGCAAGATGGTCCCCGGCAGCATGAGACTTACATTTTACAGGCGTGGCAACCCAGCTAAAAAGGGAGAACGCATGCAGGGCCCACTGGTTTCTACTGTCCTCAAAGTCTGGAAAGACAGTGGATGTTAAGATTATAAAAACAAGTTCTTCGTCAACCAGGTCCTCCTCCCTGTAATCCTACACTTTGGGAGGCCGAGGTAGGAGGATCGCTTGAGCTCAGGAATTCGAGAACAGCTTGGGCAACACAGTGTGACCTCATCAGTAAGGAAATCAGGTCTGGATTCCATGTCCGACACTGTGTGATCTTGATCAGTCACGTCATCTCTATAGGTTTAAGTGTCCTCCAGAAGTAGCACAGCCACGGCCCGGGCGGCAGCAAGGGTGGGTTTCGGGCTTTCTGTTCACCGGTTGTGGCCACGGGACCAGGGCAAGGCTAAAAAATATTTTTTTTAAACTCTGCCAGTGAAGCAGCTTTTCATCTTCATTTTGACTTCACACATCCCTGTATGGCTCTTTCACCGTCTCCTCCCACTCTATGTGCCTCCTCACTAGCCTAGAACACACAAGAGGCTGCCCTGGCCTGTGTCCTACACATTGTGGCCAGTTGGCTTTCCCATCCTCAGCCTCGGGGTCCTCTCTGCTGTCCTCTCCATCCAGCAATCCCTCTAAAGTCATGTCCTTTCTTTTTGCCATGGTGCCCCATGGCCTGGCCTTCTGTCTCCTTCCTCCTGCTCTGTCTGTGATCTTGGTCCATCAAGCATTCTCCTCTCTTTTCCTCCCCTCCCTCCCTTTTCCTCTCCTACCCCCTCCTCTTCCCTCCCCCTCTACCTTCCTTCTCCTCCCCCTTCTTCTTCCTCTCCTCTTTCTTCTTCTCGCTGTCATATTTCCCCTCCTTCAATTGGTTACTTTCTCTGCAAAAAGAAAAAGAAAAAAAAAAACATAGTAAAGTCTCACTCATATGAAAGATACTCTCTCTCCCTTTCTCAATTTTTTTGAATTGGGGTCTCGCTCTGTTGCCCAAGTTGCAGGGCAGTGGCACCCTCATGGCTCACTGCAGCCTCAACCTCCTGGCTCAGGCAATCCTTCTGCCTCAGCCTCCCAAGTAGCTGGTACTACAGGCACATGTCACCATACCCAGATAATTGTTTTTATTTTTTTATAGAGATGAGGTCTCACTATGTTGCTCAGGTTGGTCTTGAGCTCCTGGGCTCAAACAATCCTCCCACCTCGGCCTCCCAAAATGCTGAGATTACAGGCATGAGCCACCACACCCAGCAGAGATACTTTTTCTCAAACCTGCTATTCCCTTAAGCTACTGTTGTACCTCTTACCTCTCTCCTGTCAAAGCTCTTTACAAACTAGTCTGAACCTGTTTCTCCACCTCCTTACTACCCAATCACTGCTTTAAGTAAATAAAAAATTAAACATAAAAGTGAACATGCATATGGTAAATACACTGAAGGAGGGAAAATAAAAAGCCCTTACTCTCTTCTGACTGCGAGTCATTTTCCCCAAAGATGATCGGGAAAACTAATTGAATGAATTATTGATTAATAATGTCTGGAGTCTATTTTCAGAAAATATATATATTGATTTTATATGTTATATTGTGCATATGTAACATATTCTATATATTACACATATATTCACTTCTGCAAATATGTATGTAATCCTCTAAATTTTACACATGAGGAATCACACACTGCACTGACCTTACTTTTTAAAAGAATTCAATAATATACCCTGGCACAAGAATCTTGGGATGGTGGGACAGTGGTTGCCCTGGTGAGAGATCTGAAAAGTTGTGGGGGGGGAGTGATAAAATAGCAACTTTCTCCTCATTGTATACTCTTTGGTATGATTAGAATTCTGGACTATGTTTATATATTGTCTAATGAATAAACAAATCACTTAAAATGATATATCTTGAATATATTTTCACATTAGCATCTTACAGATATGACTCATTCTTTTAAATGGCTTCCAAATAGCCAGTTCTATAGATGTACCATGATTTATGCAGTTAATTCCTTATTCATGGAAATTTGGGTCATTCTCAGGTTTTAAGGTTATTATTATTATCATTATAATATACAATGTCACAGGGAGAATCCTTGAACATACACATGTGATGCCGTGGTGACATTTCTTCTCTCCCTACTCCCAGAATCCTTTGCTCTTGTACTATCTGTACATAGATCTGAAGACAGCTCCTTTCTGACAACTCACCCTTGAAGGAGGTGAGTTTTCCTTTACAAGTCTTTGCGGGAGGTCTGGTGTGGAAGAAAACCAGGGTCAGGTTCCAAGCCTTATGAAATGTCCTTGTGACCCATGACATGGGTGAGAGATTCCTTTTGGTAGCAGAATGGGTAGGTAGAAGGATACGTGCATTCTGGTGTCTGTTCTGCTTCCTGCCACAGCATGGGCTGATTGTGGCATGTGGCTTGTCTGTATCATCATTTATCCTCACCGCTTCAGCACCTCAGGACCAATCTGAGTACAGGGTAGTTCTCCATCAGCCCTGCACCCACTCCTGCTGGGGGCAAATAGGAGATTTAGGGTTAGCATCTCAGTGTGAGCCTGTTACGTTAAAGCGGTGATCTTGGATGACTTTGTCTGAGATCCTGTCTCCACTTCTTCCAACCCTTCCCCTCCAATTCCACCTCTCTGCTTTGGCATGCCTTCTGCTTATTTTGTGTAATATTTGTGTATAGCAGCAAGCAAACAAAAACCAGCACAAAGGTATGCAGGAAGCACACCTGACCTGCGGTCTGTCCCACGTCCTCCCTCAAGAGGAAGCCTCTGCTCCTAGTTTTTAGCATGTTCTTCCAGAGACAGTCTGCACATGCCCAAATAGATGGAGTAGTGGGAAACTCACCTGAAATGGTTTTGTTTTTTAACTGATCATAACTTAATAACTGTGATCTGTGCAATCTCTCTTCTCTACTGGGTATGCAGCAAATGAACAGGTTCCATAGCTTTTTGCTTACTTTTAGTTATTAAAAAGTTCTGCTCTAAGCTAGTTTTTTTTTTAATTTTTATCTTAAAGATATGGAGTACAATTCAGGGTAATCTAACTTAAAATTCCAATTTGGCTGGGCATGAAGGCTCATCCCTATAATCCCAGCGCTTTGGGAGGCCAAGGCAGGAGAATCTCTTGAGGTAAGGAGTTTGAGACCAGCCTGGGCAACATAGCAAGACCATTGTGTCTACAAAAAAATTTTTTTAAATTAGCCAGGTGTAGTCCCAGCACCTGTAGTCCCAGCTACTTGGGAGGCCAAGGAGAATGAATTCCTTGAGGCTAGGAGGTCGAGGTTGTGGTGAGCCATGAGGGTGCCACTGGACTTCAGCCTGGGCAACAGAGCAAGACACTGACTCAAAACAACAAAAACAAAGAAACCTTCCAATCACAAAGAAAACAAACAGAAAAACAAACAAAAACAATGGAAAAAAAAAAACACCTCTCTAATTTTGTGTCAGCTCCCCCAACACCAACCCATCGCTAGCTGAGGACACCTGCAGTGAATAGGGGGCATATCTGCTTTTCCACTCCTGTCCCCCTGCTCTTGCTCTTGGGGTGGAGAGGAAAGGGCCATGATCAAATTCTATGACAACTTCTCCCCCTCTCTTATTAAGATTGGGGCCTGAGCCTGGCAATAGAAAGGAAGGGCAAATGCCCTTTACTTCACTTCCCACGCTGTGGTCCTTTCTGTGAATGGTCACAATCTCTCTGGTCAGCTTCTGCCCATCTGGTGATGCTCTCTGAATGAATGGCATCCTGGAGTGGGCACTTTGGTGAGGTCTCTCCCACACATGGTTTTCCCAGTGTGGCAATCCAGCTGCAGGTTGACCTCTTCCAGTGCTGTGTCTCCTTGCCTGGTGACAGGACATAAGACAACTCAAGGCTGTCACCTTCCTCGGCATCCACTTGTCCCATGGAAAACCCACACATCCCTTTCAACCCAGACTCTGCCATTTCTCCAAGGCTCATCGCACCTGCTCAGTTAGGTGTGAGGTAGATCAGTGCGTCAACCATCTGTGTGGTTGACCAACCGGCACGTGAGATACCAGCCTCCTCTTCTGGCAGGTCAACTCCAGTCTTTAAGAATGTTTATCTTGGAGCTTTTTTCAGGTGTCTGGGTGTGGGGGAAAGAAAAATCTTCAACACTCCATACTAGGCCAACTGGGGCTGGGGGGGTGGCAGGGAGTGATGCTGATAGCCATAGGATCGGTTTATCATCTTGTAGCAAAACCTCAAAAGGAATTCTGGTCAGTTGGTGATGGCTTTCTATACAAAGTGTGTTATTGACCCTTCTCTGTCCTTAGCTTTGACCTCCCAATTCTACTATATGAAGAAAGTCTGCCAGGCAGGGTGGCCAGCACTCTGGGAGGCCAAGGTGGGAGGATTGCTTGAGCCCAGAAGTTTGAGACCAGTGTAGGCGACATAACAAGACCTTGTTGCTACAAAAAGTAAAAAAATATAGCCAGATGTATTGGCTCACGCCTGCAGTCCCAGCTACTCGGGAGCCTGGGAGGTCGAGGCTATGGTAGCTATGATCATGCCACTGCTCTCCAGCCTGGACAAGAGAGTGAGACCAAAAAATATTAAAATAAAAATTAAAAACATTTAAAAGTATTCCATTTTATTGATATATTACTTCTAGTGTCCTTTTGATGGGTATTTAAGTTGAACACTTGTCAGTGTTTTATTTTTTATTTACAACAAGGGAAACTGCAAGAGAGTCAGTTCCTAGATTGTTTTGTGGAGTGAATATTAGACTAGGAATAAGATGCTAACAGGAATGTCTAATTGTAGTTGTGGGGCGAGTCCTGACAGTCTAGTTAAGCTTTGCTGAGCCTCTGTAGGTTGTGTGGCAGAGTGCCTAGTTAGCTCCAGGGCGGAGCTGTGGAAACATCTAGAATAGACTTCAAACAGAAGTGTTTTCAGGAAGCCCCACAGTGGGAATTGGTCTTCACTCTTGTTTGGAATCTTTTTTTTTTTTCCTTCCTCACAAGCATGGCTGTGATTCTCTCTTAGCCCCATGCACTCAGTTGTCCCCTCTGAGGGGACATCAGTAATCCAGCAAACCACTCGGATGTCCTGCTCAGGGGACATAAAGAGATTTCTGGTGATTATACAGGATAAACTTATGCCAGCACAAATTTTTCAAAAATATATGTTTCCTTGACGTTTTCCATTCAATTTGCACAAAAAAACAAATAAAGATATTAAATATTTACTGAGATGTGCTTGGTTGAGAACTAGTTTTCAGAAATCACTAGTGTGTCCTTCCACATTGTCTTCGAACAAGAGATTGGACAATAAATTACATATTATTAATGTGGGTGGAAGAAAACAACACTGTATTGTCTGCTCGAATAGAAAATCACCAGGTGGAAGACGTCAAACAAATTACTATTGCACAACATGTATCAATGAACCTGCAATGTATGTCAGTGACTGTTTCACATGTTTCCACACATTAGAAAAATATGAGATACAGAATTTTGATTTTTTTGTCATAAAAAAGTTCCTCGATATCCAAAATTTCATTATAAGCCAAATGTCATTACAATAAAATAATTAGTTCTAACACTACACTATTTAATATGAAGTGATTTGTTTTTCACTATTTCACAGTAAAAAGTGCAGTCAGGTTGCTGGTAGGTAATCCGAGAGATGACTCTGAGTGCAAAGGGCTAGGATATCTTGGTCACAGGTGTTGTTTTTTTCCTGATCCCAGATCTATGACCCTGAAAGAAAGTACAACATGTTCCTTGTTACCTGAAAGGTGTGCTGGTGTCAGGGGTGGGCATTCAGGTTCCCTGAGAAGTTGTCCTTCCCTGCAGGACACTCAGCACTCCTTCTGGTGACTTGAATCCCTGCTAGTTCTGTGGAGGGGCTGAAGTGCAGGCTGGACAAGGACCCAGCAGAAAAATGTCATGGCACAAATGCAAGCTTGGGGTGGGGGTTGAGAGTAGGTGGTCTTCAGCCTCACATTGTCCTCCTTCTAAGACCTTGGAATTTGCTTTGTAGAGCAACAGAGAGAGCACCTGCCTGGGACTCACACACCTGGACTTGGATCCTCACTGGGAAGCCTTGGACAAGTTCTCCTAACCTTCTTGAGTCTTCTGTTTTCTTATCTGCAGTGGCAGTTACTGCTACAGTGGTGTAGGGAAATATTGATTTGTGAGCTTGGCTGAAGGGCACCCAATCCAGTGGGAGAAAGAGGACGTGAAGGGTGTGGAGGCCAAAGCAACTCCATCTTGGATGCTAATCCTCTGTGTTGACTTCTCATTCTTCTCAATTTAGGGAAGGGCTCTAAGATTTCCCATTCATCTATTGTTCCTTGTGTAAGTACCTACTTACTCTAAATCCTGCCCTTAGGTCAGACAACTTTAATGTTACCTTACTTCAGTTGTCTCACACCTCTCTTGTGGATCATCCTGTGGTGTGTACGAACCGGGTCTGGGGAGCGAGGATATGGGGATCTACCATGTTGTCTCACTGCCGCCCTGGACAGAGACATGGCTTCTGTTTGTAAGTCCCTAGTGCATGTTTTCCTTCTGAGAAACTGGGTACATCGGCCTCTTTCCTCTGCCTCTCAGCTTCCTTGGACTTTCAGGGTAGGTTTCCATAGACTTGCCCACCTCAGAACAGGGGACTACTTCCTAGGCACTAACATACCAACCGGACCTGGATCCCTTTGGACCAGCAGGAGTCAGCCACACCACAGCAGGAGGGAGGGCAGTCGGGGCACAGGGAGTGGCAGGTCCCAAGCCATAAAGGTGTGGAACTGGCTTCGAGTCTATGTAGCTGGAGGAAAAGAGAGAGCTGGGAGAAAGGCAGGGATATGACAGAACAGGCAGGGAGGACTCATCACACAGGGCCACGTCCCCACTGGGAAATCTGGGTTTTGTCCTGGAGAAATGTGGACAACTTTTAAGAGAGAACAAGATCGGAGATATATATATGTGTATATTACATATATATTTGTATTTTGGTTCATATATTTATATTTGATTTTATAAATCAAATATATTTTACATATCTTTTTGAGTTGAGGTCTCACTCTGTCCCAGGCTGCAATGCAGTGGCACGATCATGGTTCACCACAGCCTCAACGTCCATGGCTCAGGTGATCCTTCTGCCTCAGTCTCCGAAGTAGCTGGAAGTACAGACATGTACCACCAAGCCTGGCCAATTTTTATTTATTTATTTTTTTTAGAGACAATGTCTTGCTATGTTGCCCAGGCTGGTTGCTAACTCCTGGACTCAAGTGATCCTCCTGCCCCGGCCTTTCAAAGTGCTGGGGTTACAGGCCCATTGCACTCAGCTGAGGTCGGTTTATATTTTTAACGACCTCCCCAGCAGCAGTGTGGAATGGGCAGTGAGGCCAGACTGGAGGTTCTATAAGATCAAGTGAAACCCTGAGAGGACTGGACCAGCAGAAGCTGTCAAGTATTCAGACTGGGGAGGCACACCAGAGCTGTATCAGGCAGGGTTCTCCAGAGGGACAGAACCAGAACTACTAGAATATATACATATGTAAAGGGAATTTGTTAGGGAGGATTGGCTCTATGCAATTACGAGACAAAGTCCCACCACAGGCCATCTACAAGCTGGGCTATGAGAAAAGCTGGGTGTATGGGTCAGTCCAAGTCTGAAAGCCTCAAAACCAGGGAAGGTGATACTGCAGTCCTCTGTCTGAGAGAGGCCACTGGTGTAAGTCCCAGAGTCTAACAACTGAAGAATCTGGAGTCTGATACCTAAGGAGGAGGGGGAGAGAAAGAAGGGGAGGAGGAGGGAAAGGGAATGGGCAAGAAAGAAGGAGATTATACCTCTTTCTACTGAATGTATCCCCCCTTCTTCCACCTGCTTTTTTGTAGCCATGCTGGCAGCTGATGGATGGTGCCTCTTCCAGTCCAACGGGCACATTTCAATCTCCTCTGGAAACGCCCTCACTGACACACCCAGAAACAATGCTTCACCTCCACCCACCAGGCATTCCTCCATCCAGTCAATTAACACCTGATACTCACCATCACAGGGGCACACATGTTAGGATTTGGTCACTCTGTGTGAGGAGGGTAGAGGGTAGCACAGATGCCTCCCAGGTCTCTGTCCTGGCTGCCAGTTTAGAAGATGGTACATGCAAGAGGATGAGCTAGCATGGAAGAAAGAGGGTAGCTTCAGGTTTAGTCCCACCAGGGCTGAGAGGATGGGTCTTCTCCCTAGACAAGGGATCCCTAATACACGAGCCACGAACCAGTACTCAGCCATGACCTGTGAGGAACTGGGCTGCACAGCAGGAGTTAAGTGGTGGGCAAGCGAATGAGACAAGTTTCACCTGTATTTACAGCTGCTCCCACTGCTCACATTACCACCTGAGCTCTGCCTCCTGTCAGATCAGTGACAGTGTTAGATTCTCATAAGAGCGTGAACCCTATTGTGACTGCATTGTGCACTCCTCATGAGAATCTAATGCCTGATGATCTGGGGTGGAGCTGAGGTAGCAATGCTTGCAATGGGGAGTGGCTGTAAATACAGATTAACATTAGCAGTGAGGTTTGACTGCACAGAGACCATAACTGTAACATGTAAAAAGAATAGAAATAAAGTGCACAATAAATGTAATGCACTTGAATCATCCTGAAATCATCCCTCCCCCCATCCTTGGAAAAATTGTCTTCCACAAAACCAGTCCCCAATGCCAGGAGGACCACTTCTCTAGACAATGAGATATCCGTCTCTGAGGCTTAGGGGAAAGGTCTAGACCAAAAAAAAAAAAAAAAAAGTAAATGCGGTCCTCTTCAGCAAAACAGTGATGCTGGAGCTGTGTGTGGGGATAAGATCTTCCAAAGAGGGGATGTATCATGGAGAGAAGATCAAGCCCCAGGATGTGCCCTGTGTGTAGGCAAAATTCTTAGGAAGGAAGGAGGCTGAGTCAGAACATTCAGATATACAGGAAGAGTAAACAGATCAATCTGCCATCAGCATTGAGGAGAAGAGAATTTCCAGAGGCATGCAGTGATTTACAAGGTCAAATCCTGCAGAGTGAGCAGATAAGGAAAAAATCTGGAAGGATGTTCATTTGGGGGCCACACTTTCGCAGCCCTTAGCAGCTTGTAGGTACCAGAGAGATCATGTGAATAGCAATAGCATATAGTTCACCATCTGCACAGCTAGATCGCTTCTCCCCTAAAAAATGTCCTCCTTCTGTTTTGCTGGACTCCCAAAGATCTCTAAAGGGAAGACACTGTGTCTGAGAGGCCGAAGAAATGACCTGGAAACAATGGACAAAACATGGGCTTTTTCTTCTTCTTCTTCTTCTTCTTATTTTTTTTTTTTGAGTCAGAGTCTAACTCTGTCACTCAAGCTGGAGTGCAGTGGCACACCCACAGCCACCCCAGCATCAACCCACTGGGCTCAGGCAATCCTTCTGCCTCAGCCTTCCAAGAAGCCAGAACTACAGGCGTGCGTTACCACACCTGGCTAATTTTTTGATATATTGTAGAGATGAGGTCTCACCAAGTTGCCTAGGCTGGTCTCGAATGCCTGGACTCAGGCAATCCTCTCACCTCGGCCTCCCAAAGTGCTGGGACTACAGGCTTGAGCCACCATGCCCAGCCGACATGGGCTTCTGTATTCGGGAACTGACTTACAGGGAAGGTGGTCCAAGAGTTGCTGGCTGGACAAGATAAAAATGCTCCCGATTCTAAAAGACACGCGGGTTCTATAACAGTTTCTGTAGGGCAAAGTACGGGGTTAAGTGTGAAAAGGGAAGGTTTCTAGTGTGCAGGCACAGAGTGAGAAGATACTTATACATGCATCACAGGCACACAGAATGACTGTGAATGGTCTCTAGGTATGAGATTTTTAGTATTATAGCAAACTAATGGTGAACTAAAACTAACCAAATGTTATGGGCCCTAATCCAGGCATGCCCAATCTGGCCTCATCCAGCCAGCACTTAAGAAAGTGTACATGAGAACATTCACTATGCGCTGCTGTAAGATGTGGTTGGTAGACATGGAGGATGTTATGTCCATGGCCTGAGCATGATCTGTGTGCACAGGCTAGAGTCTGAGGGGAAGGGGACATCTCGAGTTGGCCACCACCCCCAGGTACCTATCCTCTGCTTGGGGCCATATCCAGGGTGTGCTTATGTTGTCAGTGAGTGAGTGTTGCCCCATACCTCCCCACTAAGTATTTCTGAGGGTGTCTCACAGAAGTTCAAGGAGAGTCCACACATGTTCATCCACACACACCCTCTTTCCATCCACAGCGCTTGAGCCACCATGCCCAGCCGACATGGGCCTCTGCAGCCCCAAAGTGACTCCAGCCTCAAGGTCCATGCTGAGTCTCATCTCCTCATGTGCTGGTGTCATAGAGTGTTCTATGCTCTGAAGTTTTCACTGAGCTGAAGTCACAGCATGTTTTGGGAAATGGAGAGGACATCCCCCCTTTGTCTTGTGTTTGTCTCGTCTGTCTGGCATGGTGCCTCACGGAAGTGCCTTCTTTAGTTTGTGCCTTGTGTTAAGAGAGAAACCTGAGACAAATTAAATTTAACAGTTTAATTGAGCAAAGAATGAGTCACAAATCAGGCAACCTTCTGAAACCAGAGAGATTTCCGGCACAGCCATGTGGTAGAAGAAGATTGATGGGCAGAAAAAGGAAATTGATGTACAGAAAATGGAAGCGAGAGACAGAAACAGCCTGATTGGTTACAGCTCAGCCTTTGCCTTATTCGAACCCAGTTTAAACAGTTGGCTGCCTGTGATTGGCTAAAACTAGGTGATTGGCACAAAAGTAGGTTCCAATCTTTTTACACATCCAGTTAGGTGACAGTTCACTATGTGACAAGAAACATTTAGGCAGAACTTAAAATATGTAAGGAGGCAGTTTTAGGCTAAACAAAACTTAACACTTGTGACTTTCTGTCCTAAGGCTTCAAACCCTAGTCCCTGGGGCTAAGCTGTGAGGCAGACACTAGCGTCCCCTGGATCCCAGCCTTTTTCCTCAGTTACCTATAAGGTATTGTCCAGATATAGACCCTTTCCCCCTCTATCTGGCTTCTTTCTTCCCCCTCCCTCAGGGAGCAGGCCCTGGCCAAGGCTGGTCTCTGAAGGACATGCATATTTCCAGTAATGAGTCATAGGGTACAGGTGATGGAGCAATGCTGAGAACAAGGTAGGTGTGTAAACAGTTTGAATAGTTAACTTGCTTGATTATTAAAAAAATCACTTGCGGTACTGTCCCGAGGCACAGATTTCTTCACTGACTGGCCTCCATCGGTGCCTCCTATAGGTTTAGTAAACCAATGTCTTTTTCCCTGCTGGACCTCTGGGTGACTTCTTTGGAATAGGTAAGGATTACACGCAAGCTCTCAGATTCAGGGGGCTACCGTGTTATAGTACCCAAACCTGCAGGTGACCCTACGCAAATACGTCCTTTGGGAAGTTCATTCCACCAATTTACCAAAAACTCTTCACCCAGACTTCCGGGTGAGGCTTAAGCAGGATGTCTAGTTACTGATTCAGCAATAGGGAAGCCAGGATTGGTGTTGGCCACAGGAGTTCAGCAGAAGGGTTGATCAGGAAGTCAGATGAGGAAAGATGCATCAAGATCAGGAAAGAATGGGAGGTGAGTAAAGTACAGGCGGAGAACACAGCGGCAAGGACAGAGGCAGGAAGTGGAAGATGGTGGTGGTAGCTTTTAACAAGGCGGAAACTTGGAGCTAGTCACATGCTGAGGAAAAGGAGGGTGCAGGAACAGAGAAGCTAACAGCAGACTCACGAAGAGAAAGGATCTGAGGGAAGAGCCAGGTCCAAGTCATGCTGATGAACCACCTTGAAGCTCACCTCATGCAACAGCTCTGAGAGCCCTGGAGAGAACCTGGGCCCGGCAGGGGGAGGCATCTGGAGGGGCTGGCCACAGGGGTCTGAGATGAAGAAAGAAAGAGAGGAGAGGAGGCCCAGACTCTGCTGTGGAGGTCATCCTGGAGGGGAGCAGATGTAGGGGCTGGTGAGTCCAGAGCCCTGCCTCCACAGGTTGCCTCCAGTTTCCCAGCACTGCCGCATCCCTTTGTTGAGGAGACAGAACTCACTTAGATCTGTCTCTGTGACTCAGGATGGGGCTTTCTCATGTTGTCATTTTAATTTTAGTAACAGAGTCACCGTAAAAAGCTGCTTCTGGGTGTCAATTTTCTTCCCTTCTCTCTGTCACATTATGCTTGAGATTCTACCGTCGTGACAACGGCAGTGTCCAACTCTGACCCCAGCCCCACTTCTCTGAAGATACTCTGGTTTCAATGTAAAACTTCCTGGCGGAGTGAAAGGACATAACATGGATTTAATATACCCAATGAGCAGCCATTTTAACATTGCCTAAATCTCATGTTTTTCTAGCAGTTCACTTACCCTCTAATCACTAGCCAAGGGCAGAACCAGTTTCTCAGAGGTAGTTATTGATAATTGCTTTACAGTCCCACCCCCTCCCCAGCTTGTTACTAATTAACTTTTCTAGACCAAGTATTTGCCTTCACCCATAAGACCCAACTTGACCTAATCAACCCTTCGTGTCCTACGTGACACAGACCCCCACCACCACCATGGCAGCAATCATGTGACTAACCCACCCATCTGTCTGCTGTCCATCACCTGACATCAGTACCTGCGCTTACCTGTCCCTTTGTGATAATGTGGAGTAGGCCACTACCCAATCACCTTAACGACCTTCCCCCATCAAAGGGAAGAATTAAAAGGACTCAACCAGGAGCAGCCAGCCACCACTGCCTGCCATGTTTCCTGGCTTTGACCTCTCTCCTACCTTGGGGAGGTGACTCTCCTCTTTCATTTACTTTCTAAATAAACTATATTTTCGAATCTAACTTCTGCGCAATTCTTTGCATCTTTCTCGGTGCACCAGATCCCACCCCAGACACACCCCTACCCCCCAGGCAGGTCTAACCTAACATTCTGGAGACCCCACTGGGAGTGTGACCTAACACAGAGGATGATTCATTCCGCCCCCCCCATTTGTTTATTTAACTTACCACATGAAGGAAGGGGTCAGAACTAGTCCCAGGAGTAGAAGATTGCCCTGGCCAGCAGGGAGAATGGGCACCCGGGGTAAGAGCAGAAGAATTTCTAGTCCTCTAGCCCCTGCCTTTATCTTAAACACTGGAGAGTATTGTGGTGCCTGAGTTATTTCATGACTTCCGCTCAAATAGTGAAAACGGGGGGCCAAAAACAAGGATCAGATGGAGAATGAGATTCTCACTGAATCTGTAGTTTAAAATATAGGACTTTGCTTCTATACTTAAATTGCTGTCCAGGGGTCACCAACACAAATGCCTATGGGGTGAAGCCAGTGTCCCAAAGGCAAGGGCCTGCGGCGGAGGGGGGGACCCTGTGGCACATTAGTGCCACTGTCTGTCCTGACCAAAGGGGACCACAGCTACTCAGCCCCAGATCCCATGATAAAGAATACAAACTCTCGGATTATCTGATCTGACTTTTCAGAGAGAAGTTGCAAGTCCAGATGCTTTTGTGAACTCTCCAGATTTTTAAATACCGAGAACCGAGAACGAATGCCATTAACTTACAATCAAAACCACAAACACGCACTATGCAGGCCAAGCAAAACACCCTGGGAGCAACTCCGGGAGGGGTGCAAAATCACAATATATTTTATTTTTCTCTTCTTTTTTCTTTTTTTGGACAAAGTCTCACTCTGCTGCTCAGGCTGGAGGGCAGTGGCATGATCACAACTCATCACAGCCTCAGCCTCCTGGACTCCGCCTTCTGGCCTCAGCCTCCTGAGTAGCTGGGACTGCAAGCATGCGCCACCACACCCAGCTAATTTTTTATTTTTTATGAAGAGACAGGGTCTCCTTATGTTGCCCAGGTTGGTCTCAAACTCCTGGGCTCAAGCGATCCTCCCATCTTGGCCTCCCAAATTGCTGGGTTTACAGACGTGAGCCACCACAACTGACTGGCTGCAGAGTCACAATTTCAATTTCACTCCCTCTAAAGAGATTTCTGTTTCTGTTTCTGGAGCGATTCTGCATCTCTAAGTGGAGAAAAAACAAGAGAGTTTGCTCTAAGAGGTCACAGGCTCCTTATCCCCCCACCTGAGGCTGCTTGGGAACTTTTCTGTTTCCTGAAAGGGTGACTTCATTCTGATCCTTATCAAAGGGCAGGCACTCCTGGCAACAAAGACTCCCTGGCCCTAACTACTAAGGACTAAACAGCAAGCATGCATTCCTAAGCATCACTAACTATTGAAATATACCAGACTGAACCACCTTCGGAGCTGTCCCTTTAAGACTGGAGCATGCTACCAGGGAAACTCCTCCTCCAGGGAGGTTCCTTATTAAATGGGAGCCAGCTGGCCGGGCCGCGGTTCAACACCCCCAAGCAATACCTGCGTTTGAGGGTTCCTCCCGGGGAGACTGCAGCCTGTCAGCATGGCTCAAGAGTTTGTCAACTGCAAAATCCAGCCTGGGAAGGTGGTTGTGTTCATCAAGCCCACCTGCCCCTACTGCAGGAGGACCCAGGAGATCCTCAGTGAGTTGCCCATCAAACAAGGGCTTCTGGAATTTGTTGATATCACAGCCACCAACAACATGAACGAGATTCAAGATTATTTGCAGCAGCTCACGGGAGCAAGGACGGTGAGTGCGGGGTTTCATTTTAAAAGGCAAAGACAAGGCTCCCGGGTTGCTTTTTCTTGGCAGGGCTGTGCCTTTTCTCTAGGACACCGCCCGGCGGCGACTCTGTCCTTCAAGGCGTCCAGAGGGCTTTGCGGGGCGTGGGGGAGGGTGTCTGAGAGAAGACACTGGTCACTTGAATGGGCGGCTGGACTGCCGCCACCAGTCCTCTCAGAGATGAGGAGCGAGCAAGCTGATGATGTGTGCAGTGCCAGGGTCGGTGGGCCCGGAGGCTTGTCTGGGAGTCCCCAAGTAGGAGGGATTTTGAGTCTTTGTTTTAAGAACTGCTGTGAAATGACAGATTTCAGTTGGTAGTGCTGGGGGTGGAGAACCGGGTATGACTGGTGCACTTCTGTTATTTACCACGAAAAGCATGTGCCTTCTTTCCTGTATTTTTCAGGGGCCAAGTGGGATTCGCTGCCCTTCAGTCTTTTCTCTAGGCTTTTTTTTTTAACCATAAGCTAATTTGCTCTTTTTTTTTTTTTTTCATTATCTCACCGCTCCCACTGGAAAAACCGAATACACCATTATCTAAATTAATTTCAAGTGTTTCCAGGCCCGTCATAGGCCAGAATTCTGGCCTGGCTGTCACAACGGCTTGCCGTGTGATCCTGGACAAAGCACCACCCCTGTGATCCTTAAAGATCCCAGCTCCAAGAACAGATTAAAGGAGGTGATTTCCAAGTCTCCCTAGTGACAATTATTCTGTGAGACCCTCTAAGAACTGCTCTCGCCCATCTGAAAAGACTTCCCAGTCTTCACGTCCTGGGCTCTAGGAAGGATACCAACCAGATCACCTGTATCAGTGTTGGTGCTGGGTGGGGTGAGGAATGCCCCACTGGCTCACCCAAGGTCCCTTTCAGGATGCACATTCTAGAACAGAAGCACACATCCTTTTTCAGTTTTAGTTCGACTTATGAGGTTTTGTCTGGGTTCTGAGTATGAAGTGGGGGAGGCCGTTTCTCTCTTTCTTTCTATAAGAAACCAGCATTTTGGTGCAGAGGAGAGCTAAATTGCTGTGAGCTGAAGTCCTGAAGCAAATGCAATGGCGGGAGACCAGTCGCACAGGACGCCTAGGCTCTGAGAGGGAAAGGGCGGGGCAGATCCTACCATGGGCCCCATGATGGCTTCTACTCTGGGACCCTCTTAGCAATAAGGGAATGTGTTGCCAGTAGAACGGCCTTGCTAGAGGTCAGTGGGTCCCAAACTTTGCTGCACCTTAGAATCAACTGGGGGAGCTTTTTAAACAATCCTTATGCCCAAGATATACATCATACCAACTAAATCACCATAGTGGAGGTGATAACCAGGCCTCCGTAGTCAGAAGAACCCCCAGGTGATTCCATCACGCAACAAAGTCTGGGAATGAGTGTTCTCAGCCCACCAGCACCTGTCCTCTGGCAGGTGAAGCAAACCTTCAAATGCATTCACTCAACAGTTTCCCCCCTACTTCATTTAAAGCAATGATGTCTTATAATGCTCTTTTAAGTTTGTTTTTAATTTTTTTGTTTTTGAGTCAGAATGAGACTCAAAAAGACTCTGTCGCCCAGGCTGGAGTGCAGTGGCACGCTCACAGTCACCGCAGCCTCGACCTACTGGGCTCAGGTGATCCTTCCACCTCAGCCTTTTAGGTAGCTGGAACTACAGGCATGTGCCTCTATTTTCTGTTTGGTCCCCACAGGTCCCCACACGTTCTGTGCCACTTTTAGGGGCACCATTCACTAGTGTGAGTTCAGGTAGTTCTGTTGTTTCTCAGACTAGACAGTGGGCGTGAGGGCAAAGGGGACTTTCAGCTCTTTGGCAAATCAGCTTCTTTGCCAGATGGGCTGCACAAAATTCCAGCCTAGGGGACAGACCCATCGCATTTCAGGGCCTGTCTCAGGAGACTGGGGGCAGCAATAGGGTCATGGGTTTTCTTTTAAGAGATGGACAACTATGTTGTCCAGGCTGATCTCACACTTCTGGGCTCAAGAAATCCTCCTTCCTTGGCTTCTCAAATTACTGAGATTACAGGTGTGAGCCATTGCACCCATACCCGGTTAATTTTTTTTGTTGATTTATTGTAGAGATGAGGTCTCACCAAGTTGCCCGGGCTGGTCTCAAACCCATGGGCTCAGGCAATCCTCTCACCTCCTCCTGCCAAAGTGCTGGGATTATAGGCATAAGCCACCCCACCTGGCCTTGTTTTTAAATTAAAAAAATATATATTTCTTACAGGGTTGGGCATGGTGGCTCACACCTATAATCCCAGCACTTTGGGAGGCGAAGGTAAGAGGATTGCTTGAGCCTAGGAGTTTGAGACCAGCCTAGGCAACATAGTAAGACCGTATCTCTACAAAAATAAAAAATAAAAAATAATTAGCTGGGCATGGCGGTATGCTCCTGTAGTCCCAGCTACTCAGGAGGCTGAGGCAGAAGGACCACCTGAGACCTAGGTCTAGGCTGTGGTGAGCTGTCATCATGCCACTGCACTCTAGTCTCTCCAGAGAGAGACCCTTATTCAAAAATAATAATAGTAATTCAGATTCTTGAGTCTTGAACTCATTCCTCCCAGAGCAAGAACACATCTTTCCAAGTTGTATGCTTTGTGATCCTTAACAGGGAAGGGTTTATACTCAGAGATGGAACACTTGAGAGCAGTTGCTGTCATAATTATCCTCTGATGACCTATGACATCGTATATGTCGTGGGAGACAAGCAGGACTTGATTGACTGATGACAGAAACGTCTTCAGTCACGTGGAGAAGACTGCTTTGGTTTTGCTACAGCCCAGCTCCTAGGTTCATGCCTGCGCTAATTTCTTCTTCTTTTTTCTTTTTTTGAGTAAGAGTCTCACTCTGTCACCCAGGCTGGAGTACAGTGGCACGCTTATGGCCACTGCAGCCTCTACCTGTTGGGCTCAGGCGATCCTTCCGCCTCAGCCTTCCATGTAGCTGGAACCACAGGTGTGGGCCACCATGCCCGGCTAGTTTTTTTGATTTATTGTAGAGACGAAGTCTCGCCAAGTTGCCCGGGCTGGTCTCAAACCCCTGGACTCAGGCAATCCTCTTGCCTCCGCCTTCCAAAATGCTGGGTAATGCACTTCCTTTATGGAGATCTGAGTTTCTGACTCGTATTATTTTCCTTCTCCCTGAAGAACATCTCTGAGCAGTTGTAGCAAGGCAGTCCTACTGGCAACACATTTCCTCCACTTTTTGTTAGAGAAAGTATTTCTCCTTCACATTTGAAGGATGGTTTTGCTGGCTATGACAATTTTTTTTAAAGCAGCTGCTATGAACCAGTCACTTCTCTAGACAATGGGAGCATAGCCAGGGAAAAAAACAAAACCTCCTGCCTTAGTCAAACCAACATTCTAATGGAAAAAAAATAGTAAATTTAAACGGAGTGTTGGGAGGTGGTGAGTAGCATGTGTTATGGAGAAAAATTGAGTGGGAAAGGGAAACGGAGTAGGTAGCTGGGTACAGTTTTAAATAAAGCCATCGGAGGCTCACTGACTAGGGAGCATTTGAGTAGATCTCTACAGGAGGTAAGTGAGAAAGACACACAGAAATTTAGAGGTAGAAAATTCCAGGCAGTGGGAGCAGCAGATACAAACGACCTGTGGCAGAAGTGTGCCAGGTGGGCTCATGGAATAACAAGGAGGCTGGAATGGCTGGAGCATTGTGAATAGTAGGAGAGTGAGAGGGGTGAGATCTGCAAGACATTGGGAGATGGGTCAGGAAGGCCTTTCAGGCTGTCCAAGGACTGTGACTTGTAACCCATGTGAGATGAAAGGCCACTTAGGGGTTTTGAGCAGAGGCGTGACTCGATCTGACTCAGTTTGGAAAGTGTCACTCTGGCAGCTGTGGGGAGAAAAAACTGTAGACGGTCCAGGGTGGCGGTTGAGGCTGGGTGACATTTGGAGGAAACAGCAGTCATTCTGGTGAAAAATGACAGTCGCTTGCCCCAGGGTGTCAGCCAAGGAAGTGGCGAAAAGTGTTGAAACAGCGTTGACTGGTGCGTTTCAATGACTAAACCCACTCCAGGAGAGGCAGGGCCACATGTTAGCAAACTCATTGGGGGTGGCAGTTCTCTTTCCTCTCCTTTCTGGGAACAGACTCAAGTTCCTCCTAGGAGGGGGATGGGGCCTGAGGGGAGGCAGCTGAGGGTGTTTCCTGTCTATCTTCAGCTGAATCAACAATGCCTCTGTTTCTTGTTTGGTCACCACAGGCCCCCACACGTCCTGTGCCGCCTTCAGGGGCACTGTTCACTAGTGAGAGTTCAGGTAGTTCTGTTGTTTCTCATACTAAACAGTGGGCGTGAGGGCAAAGGGGCCTTTCAGCTCTTTGGCAAATCAGCTTCTTTGCCAGATGGGCTGCACAAAACTCCAGCCTAAGGGACAGACCCATCACATTTCAGGGCCTGTCTCAGGAGGCTGGGGGCAGCAGGAGGGCCATGGGTTTTCCTTTTAAGAGATGGGGTCTCACTATGTTGTCCAGGCTGATCTGAAACTTCTGGGCTCAAGCAATCCTCCTGCCTTGGCTTCCCAAATTATTGAGATTACAGGCATGAGCCATTGTACCCAACCTGGCTGTGGCCTTTCCAAAGCCTCAGTTACTTAGGGAGGAATAAATGATGGCTCAACCAGTGGTGTGCATGCGTGATCCCTGGAGTAGCAGCAGCACCTGTAAGCGATGCAAATTCTTGGGTCCCGACCCAGATGTCCTGAATCAGGAATTGGGGATGGGAGGAAAGGAGAAAGCTGTGTCTTAACAAGCCCTTTCATGATTCCCATGCACATTCAAGTTGGAAGATAGGACTCCTTGCTCCTTGGGGCATTCTCCTTGGGGCCAACTAAGAACTCAGACTCTGGGGCTAACGCCATGGTCAAAGATGGAGATGTGGCAGGCCACAGGAAGAATGACAATCACTTAGTTCATTTCGAAAATATAGATGTTCAAGATGAGGCTGGCCATGGTGGTTAATCCCAAAATTTTGGGAGGCTGAAATGGGAGGATGATTTGAACCCAGGAGTTCCAGCCAGCCTGGGCAACATAGCGATACCTCACCTCTACAAAAAAATTAAAAAATTAGCTGAGTGTGGTGGCATGCACCTGAACTCCCCCAAATTAAAAATAAAATAGTGAATCAATCTCTTTCTTGTTTGAAGTTTAGCGATTTTTACTGAACAAGGCAGCCCCTCAGCAGAAGGAGCAGTGTGGTAGAATTATGTGGGAATCACATGAGGGTTCTGCCCTGTTGACTGTTATGCGTGAGCATGGCCAAGTGTTACTGGGGCTGTGGCAGCCAAAAGATCTCAACAATTTGGGTAAGGGAAGCCTAGTTTTTGCTACAATAAAGTCCAGGATACAAAGGATGTAAGTTTCTCACCCATCTTCTCTGCAGCTGATCTTGCAGTTGATAAAAACAATGTAGCGTTGGTGACATTTCCCCTTGCCACGCCTCCTGCTCGTGGCTCCTGTGATATCTTCTGTGACTTATGGGTCATCACCAGGCACACTGGCTACACAGAGGCCTGCACATCTTTTCTCACTCTAAGGGCATACAAAATAGCTGTGGAAATGTGGTGCAAGATTGCTTTTAAAATTTTTGCTTTTTTTTTAAATTTTTTTTTTTTTTTTTTTTTTTTTTTTTTTTTTTTGAGTCAAGGTCTTACTCTGTC
The DNA here is from genome assembly GCA_027257055.1 of Cephalopachus bancanus. Taxonomy (NCBI): domain Eukaryota; kingdom Metazoa; phylum Chordata; class Mammalia; order Primates; family Tarsiidae; genus Cephalopachus; species Cephalopachus bancanus. The sequence goes on along the minus strand of JAPVLO010000024.1, from coordinate 3,615,320 downwards.
ACCCAGGCTGGAGTTCAGTGGCATAACCACTCACTGAAGCCTTGGACCCCTGGGCTCAGGGGATCCTCCCACCTCAACCTCCTGAGTAGCTGGGGCTGTGAGCACATGCCACCATGTCCGGCTAATTTTTCTATTTTTTTTTTTTTGTAGACAGGTCTCACTTTGTTGTCAGGCTGGTCTCAAACTCCTGACCTCAAGCGATCCTCCCACTTTGGCCTCCCAAAGTACTGGGATTATAGGCAGGAGGCACCACACTCAATCTATACCTTTTTCTTAATAAAATACTTAATAAAAACACTTTAAGGCCAGGATCGGTGGCTCAGCCTTTAATCCCGTGCTTTGGGAGGCTGAGGTGAGTGGATTGCCTGAGCCTGCCGGTTCGAGACCTGCCTGGGCAACTTGGCGAGACCTCATCTCTACAATAAATCAAAAAAATCAGCCGGGCGTGGTAGCACGCACCTGTAGTTCCAGTTACTCGGAAAGCTGAGGTGGAAGGATCGCCGGAGCCCAGCAGGTCGAGGCTGCGGTAGCTGGGAGCGGCCTCTGCACTCTAGTCTGGGTGACAGAGTGAGACTCCAACTCAAAAAGAAAAAACCAAAGAAACAAAAATACTTTAAGAACTTATCCACAATAATTCAGCCCTCTTTCTCACTTTCTAAGCAATTTACTTGAATTATTATGCCTCTAAAGAAAACCTAAAGCTTTGAAAAATATTCTCATTGCTATCTGCCTTCCACCTCTCCCATTCCTTTTGGTACCTTCTTAGTGTTTGGGGAGAGGGCCTACTTGCTGTGATCACTTGGGTGTCCTACATGGTGCTTGTTTCTTTACTGCCCTTCAACCTCTGTGTGACACCCTTGGCCTGGAAATTGTCTGATCCACAGTGAAGAGGCTTCCTCCTCCTCCCTCAGAATTCTTTCCTTTTTTTTCTTTTTCTTTTTTTGAATTGGGCTCTCACTCTGTCTCCCAGGCTGGTGCACAGTGGCACAATCACGGTTTACCACAGCCTCGACTTCCTGGGCTCAGGTGATCCTCCTGCCTCAGCCTCAGGAGTAGCTGGGACTACAGGCACAGGCCACCATGCCCAGCTAATTTTTTTTTTTGTGTGTGTGTTGTTGTTGAGACCAATTCTCACTGTGTCGTCTAGACTGGTTTCGAACTCCTAGGTTCAAGCGATCCTCCCACCTCGGTCTCTCAAAATGCTGGGATTACAGACATGAGCCACCACTTCTGGCCCTTCCTCAGGATTCTAAGAGTCCTCTGGAATTCTGGAATGTGCCTGTCCCCCCAGCAGCAGGGTGGGACAGTGTGACTGGAGAAGAGCCCGTGCAGCAGGCGTAATGACTGGCAGTTTGGTTTTCCCTGGGTGGCCCACCCACAGTGAGTGTGAAGCTGAGATGGGTGATGCCTTGGTCCCAGAGCTGTGGTGCTTAAACATCTTACAGTAGACCAGTGATGAAGGGAGACCTGGACACAGCCCTCTCCCCTAGTGAAGGATAGGGCTCATCTGTGATTTAACAGCAGCGAGAGATGATCCTTTTAATAAACCACAGACCCGTAAGTCAAGGAGAGAGACCCAGTGCAAATACTTTTCCAGCTGTGTTTAGAAACAAATTCCTTCCTGATGGCTGTGACCCAGACTTCAATCTCAGGTGTGGTCCCAGCTTCAGAGAAATCAGAATTCAGTCAGGGTGGTCTGACTGCAACCAATCCAAATTCCTTCCTTGAAACGTGTTGCTGTGGATTGAAAATTTTAAATCCCTTTGGCAAGTCAGATGATTCCTGCACAGCACACTTAATTTGAAAAATATCCTGCCTAAGGCTGAGTGTGGTGGCTCATGCTTGTAATCCCAGCACTTTGGGAAGGGCTGAGGTAGGAGGATTGCTTGAGCCCAGAAGTTTGAGACCAGCCTGGGCAACATCGCAAGACCCTATCTTTACAAAAATAAAAATAATTGGCCAAGCATGATGGCCTATGCCTGTAGTCCCAGTTACTCGGGAGGCTGAGACAGGAGGATGGCCAGAGCCTAGGAGATTGAGGCTGCAGTGAGCCATGATCATGCTACTACATTCTAGCCTGGATGACAGAGTGAGACTCTAACTCAAAAAAAAATATTCTGCTTAAAAATATTCTGTAATTAATAATGTTACCCCTATGATAGTGAGAAAATTCTGTCCCGTAAGAACATTCATGAGGAGGTTGATACATGATTTGAAAAGCTTGGATCTGGCTGAGTGCAGTGGCTCATGCCTGTAATCCCAGTACTTTGGGAGGCCAAGGTGAGAGGATCGATCACTTGAGCCCAGGAGTTCAAGACCAGCCTGAGCAACATAGCAAGACATCATCTCTACCCAAATAAATAAATAAATAAATAGATTAAAAAATTAGCTGATGTACACTCACGCATAGTCCCAGCTACTAGAGAGGCTGAGGTGGGAGGATCACCTTGAGCCTGAGAGGTCGAGACTGTGGTGAGCTGTGATAGTGCCACCGTACTCCAGCTTGTGCAAAAGAGTGCAACCTTGACTCAAAAGAAAAGAAAAGCTTGGAATCATGGGACATATTAAGAGGAAGGCTAAAAACATCATCCTTTCTAATCAACCGCTAATCAAGTTCCATGAATGTCCTGGGCTGTTGGCTGTTTCAGGTGCCTCGAGTCTTCATCGGTAAAGATTGCATAGGCGGCTGCACTGACCTTGTGAACATGCAGCAGAGCGGGGAGCTGCTGGCACGGCTGAAGCAGATCGGAGCACTGCAGTAATCACAGGTGTGGGACCGTGGGATGTGAGGCGGGAGCACGGAGAGACAGCAGAACTCTACTGTCACAGTTCATTCCACTGCAGGACGGCATCCTGGCTGGGGACAGAATGATCTGGGGGAGCTGAGGAACTGTGACATCAATCACTTGTGAATTTCACACCTTACAAAAGGATTGATTGTGCCAATGGGAGAAATCCTTCCCTCCACCTTCATTGAACAAGTATTTATTGAGCATGTGTCAGATGCTTTTCTAGACACGGGAAGGGAATATAGTGGCACACCAAAAGATAGTGTGGAACTTATGTTCTAGGGAGGTAGAGAGATCAAAAAGCAAGCAAGCAAATAATTCCTGAAACAAGTAAATCAAATAATGTGGTAGAACATGGCGGGAGGCGAGGAACAGACTAACTAACATGAGAAGGAGGCTCTTTCTCAGGAGGGGGTGGTTGAGCTGAGATCTGGTTGACACAGAAACAGCTACATGTAAAGATGAAGTAGATGAACTTTGCAGGCAGAGGGGAAAGCAAGTGCAAAGGCTCTGAGGTGGCCACGAGTCAGAGAGGTTTAAGGAACAGAAAGAAAGCAAGAACAGAGGGAGTGCAGTGCAGTGCAATGAGGTGGACAAGGAAGAATTTCAGGCAGGAACAGAGCACGCAGGTCACGGTGAATAGCTGGGATTTATTCTACATGCTCCGTGAGACTGAGGTACTCTTGGTTTCACCCGTGTTCAGTTGGCAAATTGACCCAGTCTAATTGGCTTCCCTTTCACCAAAGCAAAGTTTCTAAGATCAGTAACCTAAAGGAGGCCTTTGGCTCAGTGGAAAACCACAAGATAAGGCTCTCTTTAGAAAGGAACCTGGATGCTCTTGGAGTCTGGCGGGCTTCTCCCTCCCCAGCTTCCGAAAAGGCCAATTCCCCTGACCCACATGCAGAGAGACAAGCGCTGCTTTATCTGAGGGAGAAACTAATGATTCTTTAACCAAATTGTTCTTTGAGGGGTCTATCTGGCCTACTAATTAATAGCATATCCCTTGAGCAGTGAGTATACATAATTTGTGATGGTTACTTAGAATAGCAACAGAAGGCGGAAAGATCAGAACAAATACAATTGAGTACCCTGAAATAAAATCGCCAATGCTATAAGTCTTCTAATCACATCTCTACATCATTGTCACAGCAAGGGAGCCCTGTATCTGTTTGGGTTCATTTCCTAGCCTCACCCCAATGAACAGTGTTACCAAATGTTTCCTATTCTGGAACATATGTAGCAGTTTAGGTTTAGATTAAGGCTCAGCCTATAATCCCGCTCCTTTGGGAGGCTGAGGTGAGTGGATTGCCTGAGTCTGCAGGTTTGAGACCCATCTAGGCAGCAAGACCTCATCTCTACAATAAATCAAAAAATCAGCCGGGCACGGTAGCGCATGCCTGTAATTCCGGCTACTTGGAAGGCTGAGGCAGAAGGATCGCCGGAGCCCAACAGATCGAGGCTGCGGTGGCCGGGAGCGGCCACTGCACTCCAGTCTGGGTGACAGAGTGAGACTCCAACTCAAAAAAAAAAAAAAAAAAAAAAAGCTGGGTGTGGTAGCATATACCTGTAATCCCAACTACTTAGGACACCAAGGTGGGGGGATTACTCAAGGCCAGGGACTTAAGACCAGCCTGGGTAACAAAGTGAGACCTCATCTCTACAAAAAATACAAAAATTAGCCACATGTGGTGGTGCATGCCTGTAGTCCTAGCTACTTGGGAAGCTGAGGCAAGAGGATCACTTAAGCCCAGAAGTTCAAGGTTGCAGTGAGCTATGATTACAACACTGCAATCCAGCCTGCACAGTAAAGCGAGACCCTGACTCTAAAAATAAATTTTAAAAAACGTAAAAAGCAAAGAATGCAAGAAGATGGAAAATAACATTTCTTTAAGTACCTCTATTTTGGTGTGGGCTTTAGAGTCCCCCATAGTCAGAAGGTTTTGTTTTGTTTTGTTTTGTTTTGTTTTTGAGTCAGTGTCTCGCTCTGTCACCCAGGCTGGAGTCTGCAGGGCTCACTTCAGCTTTCACCTCTTGGGATCAGGCATGCCTCCCTCCCCAGCCTCCTGAGTAGCTGGGACTATGGGAATATGCCACCACACCTAATTTTAACATTTTTTTTTTTTTATAGAGATGAGGTTTTGCTATGTTGCCCAGGTTCAAACGGTTTCTTTATTTGCATTTTCCTTCAACTAATTCTATGCTGCTAGTGTTTTGCTGGCAGCTGCCTCTCAAGGCCATCTATAACAAGCTGTGCTTAAATGGCAGATGGAACTATACTTATAACAGAGGAGGATGAGAATATTTACCTTACAAGAAGATCCAAGTCTTTGTTTCTTTCCTGGCAGAACAGACCCCACATTGACATCCTCCCTCAAGAGCTGGATGACAACAGATGATGACTGGAGGAATTTGGGACACAAAGAGCTTTTTTCTTCATTTGGCTCAGTATTGAAAAGTGAATCAACTTGCCCTTAGCCACAGGGCCAAGAAGGTTGATGGACCATCTTGGTTTTCTTCTGGATTTATCCTTTGCGTTTCATTCACTGACCCAAAAGTTGTTCTTTTTCCTTGGCACGTGTCTCTTGCTAACCATTCTCCAGGTGCTGGCATGCCTCTACCTCTAAGCTAGTGCTTTTCAACCATGTTCATCCAGACATCCCCCTACCCCAGGATGGATTTACAGTTGATCTTCTGCACCTGCCAGTCTGATGAAATTATTTTGCTGCTTGACCCTGTGGAATTTGTATTATGAAATCAGTGGGTATTTTGAATGTGTTTTTCAAACTGTCTGTATCTTCCCAGTCAACCCTATCCCATCCCAACCCACCTTGAGAATCACTTCTCTGTACCAGCGTTCTTGACCTTGCTGTCTGAAAGATCACGTGGGAAATGATCAACAATCCCATGAAACGTCTAAGGGCCCAAATTAAAAAAGTATACGGAGAGTTAAGCACAGTTAGTCTTCACCAGGGATCACGTGGGTCAGAGGCACAAGTTCAGAGGCTGCGACCAGGCATGGTGGCTCATGCCTGTAATCCCAGCACTTTGGGAGGCTGAGGTGGGAGGATTGCTTGACCCCAAGCATTCAAGACCAACCTGGGCAACATAACAAGACCTTGTCTCTACAAAAAACAAAAACAAATACAGATGCTGCAGTCATGTGGCAACACTGTTATTTAAGATGATTCTCCGGGTCATCCTGAACAACCATGTATGAATTTGATGTAGATTACCAGCAAAATTAAGGCATAAGATGCAAAACATTATCATAGGAAACTTGCCTTCCCAAGAGTGTATCTGGGAGAACTCCAAAACTTAAGTATCCCTTATCATGAATTTTGTCTGCTCTAGAATTATAAAATTGTTAATTTCCTCCTTCAGTCTCTAGTGAGAGTGGTTCACTTATTTTCTAATAAAGAAGTACCTATAAATGACTCTGTGATTCTGTTCAATTATTTTCCACATTCTGAAGACATTAAAGAATATATTATGTGAAATACACCAGCTTTATTCATGTTTGTCCCTGGCATTACAAATAGGCACATGCTGCTATCACCTACTGGATACAAGTGGTTGATATAATTTTTAAATTTCATATTTAAAATGAAATTACCACTGTAGCTGAATAAGGACTAATATTAATGATGAATGATAAATAGTAACTGAATAATGTTTAGGTTCAATAAGTGTCTTTCATTTTTCATTTCCTACCTAATGCTCTTCTGTTTTTGGCTTCTTTCCCTTAAGCGTCCTAGCCATTCTCTTCAACCAGGATTGCTAGAGATGGTTGTATGGATTACACACTGCACAACACCATGGATGTCACTCCTGGAGCTTATAGCCCCTGATCCACTCTGGACCACTAACCTGCACCTTCCTCCATACTTCCACGTTCTTGTTCATTGTGCTTCCTCCTTTGTTCTACTTTCAAATTTCTCCTTGTTCTTTAAGGCTCCATTTACAGACTGTCTCCCTGTACTTTCTCTCTCCTCCACCTGCCTTTTGACTAAAAGTCATTGCTCCCTCTTCTGTAATCCAAAAGCTCCGTGCATATAAGTATTTACAGCTTGTATCAGACTATTTATAGTTAATCATCTGTACTGGTCTCATGCCCAATTCAGAAATACCCACAGCCAAGAACCAAACTTAACTGTCTTTGTAAGCCCTGTTTCTAGCCTAGAAGATCTAGTTTTATCAAAACAACACATTCATATGGTTTAAAAAGTCAAAGAGTACTAACAGTCATTCCAAACACAGTCCTGGCCCCACATGTGTCAGTTTTATGAATATTTACACCTATTTTAAAATACTACAAAATGTGTTCTCCCTAAGAAGTGGGAGCTAAACACTGTATACACCTGGGCACAAGGCTGGGAACGACAATGGGGCAGTCCTAAAGGGAGAGGAAGGGAAGTGGTGATGCACACTTGTAGTCCCAGCTACTCAGGAGGCTGAGAAGGAAGTATAGTCTGAACCCAGAAGACTGAGGCTGCGATGATCCGTGATTGTCCCATTGCACTCCAGCCTGGACAACAGAATGAGACCCTGACTCAAAATATAAATAAAATAATGAACATGAAAGTAAAACTAAATGTGTTAGACATGTATCTGCCCCCTACGTTAGGAAAACACTTGTACATATAGTGTCCCTAAGGTACTGATAAAAATACCTTGGAGGCCTATGTACCCCTCCCAGAGTATTCCCTTCCTCCCTCCCTCCCTCCTTCTATCCTTAGAGGTAACTGCTAGTTCATTTTTGTTGTCATTATCCTGATGCTTCTCTTTCTAGTTTTACTCCCTAAATTATCCCTAAGGAATGCATTTTCTTTTTGAAAAGCAGCACCAAACATTGAGCCAGCTGTGTTAGGAGAGGACAAAACTATCACAATTAGATGAACAATCCTAAGAACAGATAAACTAAACACTGACTGAGTTACAGACTGGCTTTGTCATCCCTGGGAGTTTCTCAGAGTCCTCCTGGGGAAGCTGGGGGTGGTCCTGAATGAGTCCTTTGGAACACAGCACCCCACCATCACAGAGGTTATTGTATGAACCAAGTGCCATGTGATCCGGCATGAGCACTGGGCGTGGGTGGTTCTGCATTTCCGCCTCCAAGTCCAGCGTGGCCCACCTCCAGCCTCCAGGAGTGGGTGAGAGCACACTCATGCGCCTCAGCTGGCCAGGAGGGCAGCGCATAGGACAGAAATGTTGTCAGCACAAGGCAAGCTATGTACAGATAACAAACGACCTGCTTCCAACCCACCTAGGCTTTCTGTCCTCAAGTTAAAACAAAAAGTGTACAACAGCAGCGCCCTTGACATGGGAATTGCATTCTCCAGGCTGACTGGTGCTCTCCATTCCTGGGGCAGAGCTTTCCATCTGTGATCACCCTTCACTGTCTGTGGGGTTTCCTTTGTCTCTGTCCTATGTTGGGTCTCCTGAGACCCACATAGATTAGTTAGCATACAGGCTAAGCTGCTATAACAAAGACACAAAGCATGATAGAAGGTTCTTTCTCTGTCTCCTAACAGCCTAGAGGCAGACAGGTGATATTTGCTCCAACACGTCATAATTGACCCAGGAGTCGTGTGCACCACTTCTGCTCACATCTCACCGGCCAGAACTTAGTGTCATAGCCCCACTCAGGTGCAGGGGAGCCTCTTGTACAACTAAACCTCTGGGCGACCTACACCCCCCACCCCAAAAAAAGCTATGGAAAGAAAATTAGCATATTGTGTCTTTCTCTTTTTTCAGTCTTTTTCTTCTGTGCCCTTTTTTCTTCCTTCCTTCCTTCCTTTCTCTTCCTTCCTTCCTTCCTTCCTTCCTTCCTTCCTTCCTTCCTTCCTTCCTTCCTTTCTCTTCTCTCTCTCTCTCTCTCTTCTTTTTTGAGTTGGGGATCTCACTCTGATGCCCAGCAGGAGTGCAGTGGCACATTCACAGTTCACCACAGCCTCCACCTCCGGGACTCAGGTGATCTTTCCACCTCAGCCTTCCAAGTAGTTGGGGCTACAGGCATGTACACCATGCCTAGTTAATTGTTTTATTTTTTGTAGAGATGAGGTCTCACTATGTTGTCCATGCTGGTCTTGAACTCCTGAACTCATGACCTCCTGCCTCAACCTCCCAAAGTGCTGAGATTACAGGTGTGAGTCACCATGCCCAGCCAGAAGGGACTGTCAGGGAGTACTGAGTACTGAGAGGTCGGCACTAAGGGCTGGCAGAAGAAAGCAACAAGAATAACCAAGCGAAAAATTCAGAGCCAAAGCTCTACTCTGTTTACTAAAAGAAATGACTTCATCTCCTGTGAATGTCTCATTTTAACAATAGACTTCTCTCTGCTTCTTCCAATCTGGCTCCTTGAACAGTCATTCCTCCCAATTCAAGGCTGCCTGAGATGACCCTGAAAGGGAAGGAAGACCCAGGGATGATAACTGGGTCTGAGTGGCCCAGACCACACTGTTTATAACCCTAGTGAGTATTATTAGGCCATTATCTTGACATTCGAATGGAAGAGAAAGCCATGACCCACAGTTTACTACACCATAATAATTATTCACTGGTTCTGAGAAATATTTTAAAGAATTGGGTGCCTGAGGTATTTTACTTAAAATTCTTTTTTCATATCAATAGCAATATTTTCCTACTAAATACACCAGATGTTTGAAGTAGCAGAATTTAATCGTGCTCATTAGTGGAAGGAAATTCTGGCCTGGTCCCTTTAAGCACAAATACTATTTAAACAGGGGGTCTATATTTATGCATACTTTTATACCTCCTGTTCCCAGACAGTTTCTCTGGTGAGCTGTGCAGAGCCGAAGGAAAGAGAGAAAAGAAGGGGACGTGGGGAGCCAGTGAAGGTGCAGGACGCTGTGCGACAGGGACCCTGGGCATCGGTGTCTTCTGCCCTTCCTGTGCATATGACTCCTTCCTTCCAGGTGCCAGGGAAGCCTCTGGGGACCTGAGCTGGGTGTTCTCAGCAGAGAGCAGAGGATCTGTCTTCTTCCTTTTCTCTCATGTGCCTTGTGAAACTTGGACCACTTCACACATAAAATTACAAGTTGTGTGTAGGGTGAGGGTTTTGCATTTTTTCTCATTCTTCCAAGTCATCCTGGAGAACTGGGCATAGATTTTTTTTATTTTTTATTTTTTAAGTCAGAGTCTCACTCTGTCACCCAGGCTGGAAGGCAGTGGCATGATCACAGCTCATTGCAGTCTCATCTTCCTGGACTCAGATGTTCCTTCTGCTTTGGCCTCTCGTGTGACTGGGACTACAGGCGTGCACCGTCTGTGGTGCCAGCTTTTTTTTTTTTTCTATTTTTTGTAGAGACTAGGTATCGTCATATTGCCTAGGCTGGTTTTGAATTCCCGGGCTCAAACTATTCTCTTACCTTGGCCTCCCAAAGTGGTAGGATTACAAGCATGGGCCATAGCACCCCGGCCGGAATGGATGATCTTTAACGTAACCTGCCCTGGGTTCTAACCACAGGTGTTAAACGGGGACCAGAGAATCCATTCTGGGAACAGAGGACCAGCCACTCCCAGGAGGGTAGAATTAAAAAATACAGCTGGAGGCCCACACTCTTAACCACCCTGCATTTTATTCAGTCTTTCACCATAAGGGACCTGTGTTTCCTGACCCAATGGAACCACTGACAGACCTTCCTGGACCTCCATGCACTGAGCCAAACCTCAAGAAATGATTTGATTTTTCTCCAAAGTAGACTGTGTCTTGGCTCAGTGTTTCCCAGAGTAGGTTTCTCAGAGCACTGGTTCCAGGGTACATTAATAAATGTTCCATGAACAAAGGGGTTCCATGGTTCAATGAGTTTGGGAACTGCTAGGCTACATAAAGAACTGGCCTGCAGGACTCATGCTTGCTTTGACAGACCTTGCTTTTTATCCTATAAACTTTAAAAACAAATGTTCTTTATAAACTTTAAAAACAGATGTTCTTCGCCTCACTGAACCCCACAAGCACATGAATGTTTGCCTTTGCTGAGATATAGGAAGGCAACATGGGATGGATGGTGGGAACTAGATTCCCTGAAGGGCACCTCCAGCATGAAAAGATGAAGGGGGATGGGCCACGTAGTGTTGTGTAGCAGGTATGCTCAGCCAGTCCCTAAATCCAGTCTTACCCATGGGCCCCTCAGGACATACTGTGCTACCAGCCTCTGTACTGGGTTAGAAGTGAACATTTGATTTGTCGTGGACATCAGCCCAGAGCAAGGTGGCAGCACTAGAAAGTCCCCAGGCTTGACAGACCTACTCAGCAGGCACCACCCACACAGGCTGGTGAAGACTTGGCCAGCATCCTCAGGCCGACAGTTTGACCTCAGAACTTGCCAGAGCCTGTAGGATGTTGGTGCATAATGTGAATTTCCAAAGTTGTGACAAAGAAACACCTGTCAATTTGTTTTAAGGGGCACACGCATTGGAAATGCTGGTTTATTGCCCTTTCACTTCTCTCCCCTTTGCCAATCCTCGCTTACTTTTTGGAAGTTGACACCATTTCATGCAAAGGATGCTGCTAGGATCTGAATGTTTGTGTCCTTCCAAAACTCATATGTTGAAATCCTAACCTCCAAGGTGATGGTATTAGGAGGTAGGTGGGGCCTTGTGGGAAGTGATTAGATCATGAGGGTGAAGCCCTCATGAATGGGATTAGTGCCCTTTAAAAAATTTTTTTTTATCCCTCCTTTTTATAATTTTTATTTCAGTAGCTTTAGGGAGTACAAATAGTTTCTGGTTATTTGGTTGCATTGTATAGTGGCAAAGTCTGGACTTTAAGTGTCCCCACCACCCCACCTGTGCACATTGTACCTGATGGGTAATATTTCATCCTTCCACCCCTTCCTACCCTTTCCCTTCTGAGTTCCCAGTGTCCATTCCCTATGCTTCTGCAGAACTTTAGTCTAGCTCCCACTTACAAGTGAGAACATGCCATGTTTACATTAGTTCACTTAGGATGGTATTCTCCAATTCCATCCAAGTTGCTGCAAGGCATTATTTTATTCCTTTTCTGGCTGAATAGTATTCCATGGCATATATATATCACATTGGCATTATCCACGGATCAGTTGATGGACATTTAGGTTGATTCCACATCTTTGCAACTGTGATTAGGTCGTGAGGATGGAAACCTCATGAATGGGATTAGTGCCCTTTTAAAAAGGACCTAGAGGGCTATCTTGTCCTTTCTACCATGTGAGGACATAGTCAGAAGGCACAACCTACAAACACAGGCTCTCTCATGACACAGATGCTGCCAGCATCTTGATCTTGGACTTTCTAGCCTTCAGAACTCCAATAAAGAAATTTCTGTTATATATAAGCTACCTAGTCCATGTTATTTCTTTCTTTCTTTTTTTAATTTCAGTTGGAGTCTCACTTCATCACCGAGGCTGGAGTGCAGTAGCACGCTCATGGCCACCCTAGCATTGACGTGCTGGGCTCCGGTGATCCTTCTACCTCAGCTTTCCAAGTAGCCGGAACTACAGTCACTTGCTGCCATACCTGGCTAATTTTTTATTTATTGTAGAGACAAGTTGCCCAGGCTGATCTTGAACCCACGGACTCTGGCAGTCCACTCGCCTCGGCCTCCCAAAGTGCTGGGATTATGGGCTGAGTCACCCAACCTGGCCCATGTTATTTCATCAGAGCAGTCCTCACATCCTGACAAATGCTGAATAGGTGCATCATGTCAATGGTTGGCATTTCTTCTATGGCAGTATCCTCTAATGTATTTATATTTTCAGCTGATATAATGTCACAAAATCCACCAAAATCTTCGTCTGCTGGTTCAATTCAAGCATCACTGTAGTCCGCAGTCTGTGCCAAGAGTTGTTTGAGCTGGTTGACCAACACAGTCCCAAACATTAGCAATTTTGTAAATGGCATCCTTTGGCCTGAACTCTTCTGGAAAGTTATGGGTCCTAAAACTCTGCTAACTGTAGCAAGCATGCCATTACCAAAAGCAAACACAATAAGGTGCTTGTACTTGCTCCTTCTGAATTGTGGATTTCCTCGGTCACGAGGCTGTATTGTGGATGTCACAAGGGAATGGGCAATAAAGTCACAAGAAGATCACAGGGTAAGCAACTCCATACAGACAGAAAGATTAGTGGCTGCAGAGGGCTGAGGGAAGGGCTTGAGAGGAAACAGGGAGACTGCTAATGGATATGGGTCAGTCTTTGGGGTGATGAGAACTCTAAACTTGATAATGGGGGTGGTTGTATAACTCAGAATATACTAAAACTACTGAAATATGCATGTTGATGGATAAATTGTATGGTATGTGAATTATATCTGAATAAAACTGTATATATGTAAAAAAAATAAAACTAAGATAAGGACACATTAAAAAAAGTGCCAAGTACACAGTGACTCATGCCAGTAATCCCAGCACTTTGAGAAGTGGAGGTGAAAGGATTGCCTGAGCTCAGAGATTTGAGACCAGCCTGGGCAATTTGGCGAGACCCTGTCTCCACAAAAAATAAAAAATTTAGCCAGGCGTAGTGGCACATGCCTATGCTTCCAGTCACTTGGAAGGCTGAAGCGGAAGGATTGTCTGAGCTCAGTAGGTCAAGGCTGCAGTGGTTGGGTGACAGAGTGAGACTACAACCAAAAAAAAAAAAAAAAATTCACAAAGTAGTGTGAGAAGCACTTGCCCAGAAACAAATTTTTTTCATTTTTATCCAGTTCTGTTGGTCTACAATGAACTCATGTCTCATGTCACTGGTCTATAGTGGTTAGTCAGAACACATTGTTCTCACTACCCATACTTTTTCTTCTTCTCACTCTTCCTCCTTCCTGCCTTTCTTTCACTCTCTTCTTCCCTCCCTCCTCCCCCTTCCCTTCTCCTCCCCTCCCCCCTCCTTTCCTTCCTCCTTCCCTCCCTCCTTTCCTCCTTCCTTCCTTCCCTTGCTACTTTATTGAAGCACATTTTATTCAAAGAGAGAATCTTTATCTCCTAACAGGACTGGTCCTGGAATCTAAAATTGCCGTTCCAAGGATAGATTCTTATGGCTTAGAAGCCACATGAACTGGATTTGAATTTTGTAGGCTATTTCCTTGCTGGGTGACTACAGTTAGGCAAATCTCTCCAGCTTGGGTTCTTATGAGAATAAAAAATGAAATTAACCAATTAAATTAAAATTAAAGATGATTAGCAGAGAAACCTTGCTCCCTGACTGTGGGAGCAGAATCAGCCCTGCAACCACTGCCCCCACCCCAAGCCCTTCCCACCAGAGCAAGCTGTTTTCCTATTAACTGTTTTGGGATAATATTAACCATAAGGTTGGTGTGTTAACCAGTCACAACGTTTGAAGAATCATGATCAGACTAGACCTTGGAGCAGTTTCCTAAGAGGAAGGTGAGGATGAAAGTGTGAGAGGAGGGATGACCTTGATGACTCCTTGACCTTGGAGTCAGCCTTGTGAGTGAACTCAAGGAGTGCGTCTCCGGTGACAAGCTCAATTTTCACCTGTCTTCCTCATACTGCACAACGACAGCAGGGCAGCAGCCTTCGGAGGCAAGCCTCAGTGTTGGTGTTAGCTGATTGTTGCATGTTGTTCTTAGAATGCTTGTGGAGGGCTGTTTGCTAGTGGGTGGAACACGTAAGATTTGGAGTCAGGTCTGAGTTCTTCCCAACTCTGCCACTTATTAATCATGTGGCCTTAGAGTGTCACTCTCTGTGCTCATGTTAGAATGAAAATAGTGATAGCTATTGGCTCACGGGATTGCTGGGACAATGTCATGATAATGATAATGATGGTCATAAGACTTACATAGCACTCTGCAAGGCACTGGCTTCAGCTCTTTATGCCTGTGACCTCATTTATTCCTTCTAATGACACTATGTCCATTAGCCCCATTTTATAAATGAGTGAACTAAGTCCAAAGAGAGGCAGCTTTACCTCTCTGAGATCACAGAGCTGGGATTTGAATTAACTCGGGCAGTCGGCTTCATGGCTCAATAATGAACAGCAGACTTCTGTCCTGTGTTGTATTCTCTCTTCCAAAGGAAATAATGCATGCAAAAGGTCTGGCCCTTAGAGCACAGTCAATGGTGATGTTGAAATCGAGAATACTTCCAGGCCTCACCAGCTTATGTGTAACCGACTGCAAGTTCGGCCACTCGCCACCCAAAGCCAAACTCAAGAGATTAGATGGTAGGAAAAAAGTGACTATTCCAAAAGCTGGCAGTTGGGGAAACGGCCAGGTTTATGCCTCACACAGGCCATTTCCACTTTGGGCCTGTGTGTGGGAGCTTAAGAAGGGAAATCAGTTGTGGGGAGCATGTGAGAGTAGCCATAGGTGCTGGCCTATGTGGCTTGTTCCGATGGCTATCCTGAGTTCTGGTCCCATCTGTCCAGGTGGCACCATCTCAGAGCTGTGTAATCTCAGAGATTAACTGCAGCTTTAAGATGACCTCTGAAGGTGGGGGTGGGAGGGGGCTGGGAATTCCACTGCCATCCAATTTGCTTCAAGATTAGCCTCCAGAACCTCTAGGCAAGCACATAATTAGATAATGCAAGGGAGTGCCTGGTGTGAAAAGGGAGGAAAGGGAGAGAGAGAAAAAACATGATTCAAATCCATTTTGAAATGAGCTACCAGGCTACATATAGATTTCATACAAACACCTCAGTCTGCCTCAAACACAGGTCCCAAAGTCTCCTGAAGTCACTCGTGGGGTGTCTCATGTGGCCCTCCTACCCTTCCACACTTGTTCCTCCCCGAAGTCCTGCTCATGAAGTCCCTTGGGGTGGTGCCTCAACCTGCATCTAATGCTGGTGTTCCCTGAGGCTCTCTCCTGGCCAAGTTCCCTGGGCCCCAGGCAGAAATGGGACACCTGGGCCATTAACAGTCAACATGGCAACTTGGAGACCAGTAGCTCTGTGGAGTTCTCCATGAACTGTGTTGTGTCACTTTCAGCAGACCTTTCCCAAGCAACTACTGTGTTTCAGAGATAGTGCTAGAAGACATACAGAAACAAAGCAAGAGGTAGTGATGGCCCAACTTCCGTGGATGTCTGAGAGAATGACATTTTGTGAATAGCAAACACGAAAATGAAATCGATGTAAGTATGTCCAGACTGACACCCTGTAGGGGCTTAGGGCCACCTGATGCCTACTAACACTGAGGTCCTAGGCGGGATCAGATTTTGTTATTATATTTACTAAAAATTGTGAGGGTTCTCAAAGAGGTGGTGTTGAAGGTAATGGTGGTGATGGTGGTGATAGTATCCAGCCTTCGGAAAATGCCCAGATAATACTTGATAGCAATGATTGACCTATTTAAATGATCACCTTTTGAGAGGACAATAATAGACTTAGGTTAAGAGCATGCTATTGAGAGGCCAAGAAACCAAGAAACTTAAAAAGCCATACTTGCTGTAAAAGTAGTGCTTAGTTCACTATATTTCATATATCCCTACCTCATGTTTACTATATATTTTGTGTATTCCTACCTCATGTTGTTCATGTACCTCATGTTGTACTTTATGAAATCTTAGTACTTTAAATCCTACCTCAGACCCCGTAGAATTAGGTATATGTTGGGTGCCGGGTAGTGACTGATTGTGTAGTTATATAATGACTTAAGTAGTGTTTGTATTTAGAACTCTTGGGTTAAGCATTGTCAGTCCCAATTGCCATGCTGACTTCTGCTTTTACAATGGGATGTAAATATTAAAGCGATAAGCCCCCTTTCAGAAATTCCTTTGCTATCACAGTAGACTCTGAGGCGCTAGCTGCTCTCTAGGTGGGCTTTATGTTGATTTAAATCACTGGCTTCCATGCCAGTGTTAATTTACACACAGTGGCTATGTAAACCTAAAGGAATCAAAGACTTTTACAAAAACCGCCTTGCTATAAGACGTTTGTGATATTTTATAAATTCCCAGAACTAGTACTATATGAATTTCTACCCCACATTCACTGTATGTGTTTGCAGCATTCATATTTAAAACTTTGTTAAGTTTGACTTTTGTTGTCCCATAATGACCATGTTATGTTATGTAAATGTTAAGCAAACAAGCTTTCCTAAGCATTCCTCGGGGTGGATTAGCAAACTTAATGGCTAATGTAACCTCCAGGTTGCTCAGGTTACTTTATACGCAGTGACTCTATGAACCTAACTTATCTGACATTCCACTCTGCCCATTAAGTGGGTTTCTATCAATCACGGGCAGTCAGGTTACAGCCCACAAAAGGCACCTACCAATACCAAGTGTTCCCGTACCCATTAGGAGAAATTACCCAATCATGTAAAATCAAGTTTAAAGTTCTTTCCCCTCCCTCTGTAATTGTGCATAAAAACTGCTTGCCATACTGGATCAATGCTCTTGTCCATGAAGCCTCTACCGGCTTCATGCGTGAGCCCAGACTCGAGCTTGAATAAAGACCCTCGTGTGTTTGCATCGGAGCTGGCTCTTTGTGGTATCTCTCTCTCTCTCTCTCTCTGATTAGAGTTCTGGGTATAACACTTTATATATGAATTCTTGCCAGGGAAATTACCTTAACTGTTGCTCCACCTAGTCAAAGAAAGCGTTTAACCTCACCAGAGCACTGCAGCATTGCAATCAGCCTTCCTACCTGTTGCCAGGGGTTCCAGTAGGTAGTCTCTCAAGGATTTTGGTCTGCAGTTACTCCAAACCAAAATGTCCTTTTTGTTTCCAAAGTAATTCATCCCTCAGGGGGTTCTTTGATCCAGAGTGAATACTGTAAATTTTAGAAAACCAGTCCTACTCCTCTTCTAATCAATGGGATGGAAGCCCCAAGAATGATGGTGAGAGTGCCCCAGGCAACAACATGGAGAGAATTTGAAAAGAGATCTCTAGAAAAATGAAAATTGCCTACATAAGTTCTAATTTTATGAAAATGAAAACCAAGGAGGTTATGTTTTTTCTACAGCCTCAAATTTACTAAAAGTAAAAGCAAAAGCAAGAGACTTCCAACCAGGAGTAGGTAGGAAAAAGCACTCAGAAGTTCCAAGCCAGCCTAGGTGAGGACAGTGGTTACTTAGTAACTCTACAACTCCTATGATAAAAAACTGGTTTAACCAAACTTAGTGTGGCAAGGCCCTAGGGCTTGAAAAGATGATTTATGTATGACTGCACTCTATTATTTCTTACAGTTCTTACAGAGCAGCTGAATATTTTTTGAAAATCAGAAGATAAGAAAAAGGTAGACATCTCAGGAGGAAAAAAAAGTATATTCTGAGAGAGTAGCAAATGCTATCATTGTAACCAAAAAATATTGTGGGGCTCAAATTTCCAGAATGAACTCCTTTAAGCATATAAGTAGGAAGGCCAGACGTGGTGGCTCATGCTTATAATCCCAGCAGTATGAGAGGCCAAGGCGGGGGCACTGCCTGAGTCCAGGAGTTAAAGAACAACATGGGAAACATAGCAAGACCTCGTCTCTACAAACAACAACAACAACAAAAAACTAACCAGGTGTGGTGGCACTCAACTACAGTCTCAGCTATTCAGGAGGCTGAGGCAGAAGGCTCGCCTGAACCCAGGAGGTTGAGGCTGCAGTGAGCTATTATCGTGCACTGCACTCCAGTCTGGGCAACAGAGTGAGACTCCAATTCAATCAATCAATCAATCAATCAATAAACCCCTTTTGGTAATTTCTGGCTGTTGAACTGTTGTGCTTGGACATGACATGACAGAGATCATGCCACCAGGCACTTTGGAGTCCTAGAGATCACAAATATTAAGAGCAAAAGCATTTTAGAGGTAATGTAGGTAGCACGGGTAGAAGCAGCATCTTGCATGGGTCTTGTTAGGTCAAAATCCCAGCAGAGCCTCCAAAATGTTAGGTCAGAACAGACAGGGGTGGGGAGAGGGTTCTTTGATCCAGTGCCATGCGTAAGAGGCAAAGAATTGCACAGAAGTTAGATTGGAAAATATAGTTTATTTAGACAGTAAATGAGAGAGAGAAAGAGAGAGAGAGATTGATTCAACTCCCCAAGGTAGGGGAGGAGGGTCAAAGATAGGAAACATGGCAGCCATAACTCAAAGAGCCATGTGGCAGATCAAAGTTTAGCAAAGCAGTGGCAAATGGTTGCTTGAGGTTGAATGGTTTTAAACCTTTCGTTTGATGGGGGCAGGTCATTAAGGTGACTGGGTGTAGTCTTTTTCAAGGGGTGGACGAGGACAGATACTAACAGCCAGTGATGGGCAGGTGATGGGTGGCAGGCAGAAGAGTGGGTTAGTCACATGACTGTTACCATGTTGATGGGTCTGTGTTAGTCACTGTCATAAAGGGCTGATTAGGCTAATTTTTTTCTCATGCAAATACTTGAAATAGAAAAGCTAATTAGTACAAAACAAGCTGGGGAGGGGTTGTAAAACAATTATTGATAGCTACCTCTGGGAAACCGGTTCTGTCCTTGGCTAGTGATCAGACGGTACACTAGGTAATGTTCAGAGAATATGACAACTAGGCAGTGTCAAAATGGCTTAAGATAATTCCATTTTGGCATTACTCTTTCAGGTCTGAACGAAACAAGACAGGCACTAAGACATCAGTCAGAGACAAAGCTCGACCTTTAAGGAAAGCTAATATGTTGGTTTTGGTTAGTTTGTTCTGGAGTGCAAGAGCATAGCAGAGCTTCCCAGTCCAAGCTAGGACTACAGGTGTGCACCACCATGCCAGGCTAATTTTTTTCATGTTTGTAGAGATGAGGTCTTGCTATGTCACCTAGACTGTTCTTGAACTCCTGGGCTCAGTCAGTCTGCTCACTTTGGCCTTTCAAATTGCTGGGATTATAGGCATAAGTCACCAAGCCGGCTTCCATTCTACTTAATTTTTTTAAAAAGTAACATATTGTGTCCACTAAATTGCATGCTGTTTTCTTACATGGGAGGAAATTAGAGAGCTTTTTGCTCTGTACAGGTGAGAGAATGCCAGACACTCATGCTCTTGCTGATCATCAGCTCACTGCTGAACATTACACTGGAACAATAGAGCAGGAAAACGATTTCCACAGGGGAGTTATTTGCATGCAGCTAAAGGAGTATTTGCATACAGCAAACATTGTGTCACACGGAAGCCTTTTTCCCCTCACCATGCCCAACCAGAACTCTGTCCCCTCATCCCATCTGACTGTCCAACCTTCAGTGGAGACCCCAGGCAAAGGTGTCTCCAAGGATCATTCCGTTCATGTTCTGATTCCCTCAATAGGCAAACACTTATCTTTTTTCTATTCTATATGTTCAACTCCCCAGACAGCTGGCCACTTGGATCACAGGTCCCACATGCCTGCTGACTCCGGCTACTCCGGACACAGGGCAAACTATTTCAAGTGGGAGCATGTTTTCTATTTGCATTTGCAAGTTTGTGACTATTGTTCCAGTTGGGGGGGCAATCTGGTCTTTTCAGTGTCATTTTTACACACACACACACACACACACACACACACACACACACACACACACACACGCTATACCAGGCCCCATGCTTGATAGAGGATCGGGAAGGGGGTCACAAAGAAAAATCAAGATATGGTCCCTGCCCGGTAGAGACCACCAAGACCCAAATACCATAGTAGGTGCCACCACAAAGGTACGATAGACAGCTAAGGAAGGACGCATGCAGAGGTAATGAATTCTTCCTAGAGAGTCACAAAAGCAGTCGGGAACTGATGTTTTGTTTGGGCTTTTCAGAGTATGAAGAGTTTGCAAAGTAGACAGGGAATGGCAACCCAACCAGAGCCACTGGAAGACCATGAGGTGTGCTAGTGTGTCAACAATCCAAATAGACACGCAGGGTGTCAAGATGGGGGTGCCTTTTCTGTCATAGGGAGGAGTATCCAGGCAGGAAAAACAGGGCCATGTTATAAAAGGTCTGCTGGCAATGAGGACTGTGGAGGTTTTTTCTATAGGCAATGGAGGTCTTATAGAAAGGTGTGTGCTCAGATCAGATTTGTATCTGGAACATAATTCCAAAGGAACTGTGAGTCCTGTGTGTGCTTAGAAGGTTTTATTGATACTTGGGAACCTTCTGGGGAGGAGCTGCATTATACACCATCCATCTTCATGTCATGGCTGCCTGGTCTCTCTCCCTCTTCTATCCAGGCTCCTCAGTCCTGGGAAGTTCCAGATTCTTATCCTTCTATTATGAAGAGCAGCTTCTTCACTTCTCAGGTCTTAGTCCCACCTAGCCAGCACTCAAGCCTGCAGGGGCTCACATTTATGTTAAATAATTACCAAGGCAATAATAACATAGCCAGCTTGAGTGCTGGCTAGGTGGCACTAAATTACTAACACAAACCAAAAAAAGTGATTATTTTGCTAAGAGAAATTCTGGTATCAGCTGCAGAAAGTAATATAAATTTTTCTATCTCCTCACACACGAGTCCTCTATAATATCAGCAACATTCTCAATATCATATACATAATAGAAATTATCTGTGAAACAGAACTGTGCTTGAGAAATATGAAGCAGTATTCTCCAAATCATTTCAGCATTTCAACATTCAAGGTAAAAATAACTACAGGAAACATCATTAAACTGGTTTTTTAAAAAGGTTTATTTGTTACAAAATGTTAAATACTAAAACTAAAAACATATAAATTCAGGTCAGGCTATATTAAAATACACACATACCCTTCTTTGCAAAATTATTAAAGGTTGAATTACACCGATGCTTTAAATAAAATAAAGTACTCTTTGAGGACATTTTTGTCCGATTAACTATTCAGTGTAGTGTAGTTTTAAAATTGCAGTTGAAAAGTTTAGCTGTCTTAGAAGTCAGATTTTTCCAATTCTTCAGCCTTCTGCCGCTACCCAATATGAAGCCACCATGCTGGCTTGGAAAGTGTTAATTGCAGTTACACCGCTCAAAGTTCTGTATTACAAATCTAGTTTCCTCTAATATGAACACAGAGTAGTCAAAAGTATACAAAGGGTTAAATAGGTTGAAAACCTGGCCCAGAAAGAAAAGGCCTTGGCTCTACTGATACAGTGTTGTCTCTAATTAAAATGATTGGCCAATACGTGGAAGCAGAGATCAGCATGAAGCACACACCCATCTAGAAATAATCTTTCCATTAAAAAAACAAACAAACAAACTCAACACTAGCACTCATTTCTCCATGATAGTTCATTAGCATTTTTAAAATTTCTTGTTATTCTTAATTGAGTTAATTTAAAGCTATAGAAACATCTACATCCAAGTGAATTTAAACATGAATTGGATTTCTGCCCTGACTAGCTCTGGTGAGTTGTGACCTCTGGGTGTCTGAGTCACGCCCAGGTGGTAAAGAGTTTCCATAACAAAATTAAGTGCTCCAGTCAACAGCACCAGCCTTCAACTCCAACACCCACTCAGGCCTACCAACCTAAGAGAGCCATTGACAGTCTATTAAAACATTTCATAGTATTCTCAAGAAAATACTTTATTTTGCTTCACAGCTTGTATTTTTCAGCTTTCTAGATTAAAAGTTACTGATTTAGGATTTTAAATGATGTGATTCGCATACAGGTGAGAATACACTTATGGAGAACAGAAGGCTATTGTTGCATTTGAAAAGTTCTTAAAGGTGAATGAATTTCTAGACATCTACCAGAGTCTATTCTTTACGATGCTAATCCTTGTCAAATGGGATTTTCCAGTAGTTGATTAACTCAGGTGACTAAAACACAAAAAACATAATTCTAGTAATCTTCAATGACACAGTATAATTAAAATCAGGTTTCTTGGAACGTATCTATAGGGAATTTTTACTGGTTCACTCTGACAATGTTGGTATACATACAAGGGCTAACTGTGCAGTACCTAATACTATTGTATGAAACTGTTTAATCAATCCTTTGAAAAGTTGGGAAAACTGTGAATACTCTAAAGTCACTGGAAATTGAAAGAAAAATGTATTCCAAGACTGAATTACAGATGAAAATAATGCTCACAATAACTTAGTAATCTGTTTTTATCTGGGAATCTCTGTGCTTGTGAGTTTTTGATGTAATTATTTCTGTATACATGTGATAAGAGAAAACCTAGCTCTGTCTTCTATCTCAGTTCATTCTCTCTACATGTAACAAGACTGATTTATATCCTGTCTTTATTACTGAGTAATCTTGAAGGATAAGATTCATGCTACTCCTTATCAGATAGCCTTGTGGTCCTTGGAGAGAACTCAAACAAGCCTGACATCCTGATCTTAGTACACACACACACACACACACACACACACACACACACACACACACACACACGTCTTAAAC
Source organism: Cephalopachus bancanus (assembly GCA_027257055.1). Taxonomy (NCBI): domain Eukaryota; kingdom Metazoa; phylum Chordata; class Mammalia; order Primates; family Tarsiidae; genus Cephalopachus; species Cephalopachus bancanus. The sequence goes on along the minus strand of JAPVLO010000024.1, from coordinate 3,592,288 downwards.
CTTTGATAGCAAATTTTCTCTAGAGAATCTTTTCATGTGAGCATTTTTATAAATGGGTATTAAAATCAGGCTGGCCAGTCACTCTTATCAGCATCCTGGCCTTACAAAATGATCAAGAAAGTGTTTGTTCATTTGTGACAGAGCCAGAACTGTGAGTGTTTTAAAGCTGAGACAATACAATGTGTTTCTCCCTGGCCAGCCTGGTTGGCAGTGGAGGTCCTGGGTGGTGCTGACCTTCCAGAGGCAGAACCTCCACTATGCCCTCTTCCCTTCAGCAAGCTTCCTTGTCCTCCCTTGGTATCGAGTGTCTCTTTTCTGCTTTCAGAGAGAAAGATGTTGAGCAACAGATGTAGCATATTTCCTGCCAGGAAGTAGACATACTTTTGGAGGCCCAGTGCAAAGTAAAAATGAAGGGTCTTTCTTCAAACATTATTAAGAGTTTCAAGACAGTGACAGCATAGTTTTGAAGCAAGCACATGGTCCTTCTAAGTGTGGTGCCCTGTGTGACGACACAAGTTACAAGCCGAGAAAACCAGCCCTGTTTAGGTGTGCTGCCTAACCAGAATCCCACAAAGGACACAAGGTGGCTCAGCTGGGTTGTCCGGATGAAAGACAGAATTCTTTTTCATAATGATTCAAACACTGTCACCAATTGTGAACCAAGTGACATTTCACTTTCCAAATCATAGGCAAATTTCTAATTCTAAAACCTCACATTGGACTGATTAGTTTTCCCCTAGATTTCTCATTATAGAAATAGTTATACGGGGTTTTTAAATGCCTCTTACTTTAATAGAGCAGTTAGTCAGACATGATGAAATGTCTGTATAATCCTATATGATTTAAAAAAAAAATTTAAGCATCTAATTGGGAGGGGGTCTTAATATCACTAAAGCAACAGGACATCTTACAAGGAAAAAACAGCTGTACGACAGCTTTAGATTCTAGGGTGAAGCCTTAGTTTTGTTCTATGGTATGTCTTATTCCCTTTCAAGACCACAATAGTAGCTTTTTCAAAGGGAACTAATAAACATATTAAGCTGTATGGTAATTTTTTTAACGCCCATATTGGTTTAGGTCATAAGAATTTTACTGGAACCCAGAGGTATCCCATTCTTCATAATAAAAAACATGTATATAAAAGCTCCAAGTTACATTATCAAGCAACGACACTTCCGGGAGTGAATATACTTCCTGTATTCCGCAAGTTGCTTCAAGTACATATTCGAAGGCCATCTGTGCTTTTCAACAAAGCTGCGTTCTTCCACTATTTTAAGAAAAAAGAATATTAATTGAATATATTTTATTTTAGATCAAGATAAGCTATCAGCTATTGATTTCTTCTTTAATAGATGAGATCAAACTCTGTTATACACCCCCTACCCTTTCCTCAAAACTTCCAAAATAATTTAATACCATCTTGGTTATATCAGTCATCAAGATTTCAGTTATTATGTGATTTACAATTATATACATTTTTTCCACTGCTTCATCAGACAACAATTGATTGTTTTCCTTTTCTTTTTCAATAAAGCTTTTGTTTTTCCTGGTGATAACTAACTCTTTTTTTTCATTTACTGAGTTTTCTTGAGTCAGTAGCTGACTCAACCTTCCAAACTCTTTGACGTTCCCTAAGTTCTATTTCTCACCTAACCACAGGTATCAGACCATCTCTGCATTCCTGCTATTGCAACTGCTGCTGCCCAGGGAACCCGCCTTCTTATTACAGGCTGCAACCTCTTGTTTTCTAGACCTGCTCCATCCCTTGTTGTTGGAGCCCTCCATTCCTGAATTATAGGTCCTTCATTTTGTTTATTCTCTAGTTTGGGTGAAGTCCAACCTTCATTAGTTTTCTAAAAAAGGGGAATTTAGGAAGGATTTTTGAGGACTTGTTTGTGATGAAATATCATCAGTTTTTCTTCTCACATGATTGGTCATTTGGCTTAGTACAGAATTCTAGGTTGAACCTCCTCTCAGAACGTTGAAGACAGTACTCTACTGTTTTCTAGTTTCCATGGTTGTGAAGAACTCCACTGTCATTTGGATTCATAGTATTTAGTAGGTGATCTGTGAAATTTCAATCCTGAAAACTTAGATTTTTCTATTTATACTCAGCTTTCTTACATGTACCAATGATATCCCTTGTACATTCATTAAGCAGAGAACTAAGCAAATCCTTTCAATCTGTTGACTCCAGTCCTTCAGTACTGGGATAACTTTCTTGTATAATTTCTTTGACTGTTTCCTCCTCACTGTTTTTTTTTTTCTTCCTATTTGTACTTCTAGTAGTCAGATACTGCACCTTCTGGATTTAGCTTTCAATTTAAGAAAAAAAACCTTTTTCTCAAAGTCTTTTTGTCCTACTTCCTGGGAGATTTTCTTACCTTTAATTTATTATTATTATTGTTATTGCTGTCAGATTTTTAATTTCCCAAAACAGCTTTTTTCTTTTATTGTTTTTAGTTGTTGTAGTAAAATACATATAACAAAATTTTCCATGTTGACTAATTTTAAAGGAACAGTCCAGTAGTGTTAAGCACATTCACATTGTTATACAGCCAATCTCCAGAACTCTTTTTAACTTGAAATACGAAAACTCTGTATCCATTAAATAACAACACCATCTCTTCCTCTCATCCTAGCCTCTGGCATCCACCATTTTACTTTCTATCTCTCTATGAATGTTATTTCTTTGTAAAACGTTCTAGTCCTACTTTATGGATAGATATCTCTTATTCTTTGGGGAGGGGGGTTGTAGGTTTTTCTTCTACTTCTATATCTCTGTTCCTCTAACTTCATTTTCTTCTTCACTTATTTATTTTGTTTCAGTTTGCTACCTATCTTTCATGTCAGAGACTGCTTCAGATATCTGCTGATCTTCAATGATCTTTTAAATTTAAGAGTGGGATACTGGAAAGTTCTTTGGAAACCTTTCAGACATGGGTAGGACCTGCTGACTGGTAGACTACGTGATTGAGCACGTATTTACTGGGCTCACTAAGAGAATTCTCAATGATTGTACCTGTGCATTTTTCTCTGTGGCCAGAGAAGGATGCTTTAGTTTTATTCCCAGGGTATGGGAGTCAGGGTGGCAAATACCTAACTGCCAGAATTCTAGAACTTGGATATGAAAAGGTGGACAGAGTTTCACTAAATAAAGTGCACAGTTTCGCAGAAGCCTCACACTTCAGTCCAGCTCCTCACTTCTGATCTTAGCCATATCCAGAGTACGGTTAACATTTTTTGGTTTAATTTCTCCAGAAACAAACCTCCCTTCCATCTCCTGTAAAGACAGGGAAGCAACAGCCTGTCTGGGCGAAGTGGGATGTAGCAAAAGCTTTTTCTCCTTTTTTTTCTTTTTGAGTCAGTCTCACTCTGTTGCTCAGAGTGGAGTGCAGTAGCGCCATCATGGCTCACTGCAGCCTCAACCTCTTGGGCTCAGGCCATCCTCCTTCCTCAGCCTCCCAAGTAGCTTGGGACTATAGAAGTGTTCCACCGTGCCGGGCTAATTCTTTATTTTTTGTAGAGACAAGGTCTCGTTATGTTTCCCAGGCTGGTCTCAAACTCCTGGGTTCAAGCAATCCTCTCACCTCAGCCCCCCAAAATGCTGGGATTACAGGCATGAGCCATCACTCCCAGAGGGCAAAAGCTTCGTAATCAACATTCAACTAATTCTACTGTTTTCAACCCTAAGCATCATCCTGGCTTCTGAAACACCTGGCACCTCACCTTTCTAAGGCTCTTCTGGGATTCTGTTGGGTGAATCAGCTTGTTTTTCATCAGTATCTCCTCCTGCAGGTACTTAGGTTTCCTGTTACTAAATCAATTTCTATTTCCCTATCTACCGTTTAACCTCATCTCTTATATAGATTAACAAGGTTTTGCTCCAAGCTTCAGGACCTGGATAAAAGGAAATCAGTGCTAAATTTCATTAGGAAGCAAAGGTAACATGAGACAACTGCCTCTGGATGAAAAAAACGAGAAAAGTTATGACAGATGAGCTCTGGCAGTTAGCAAAAATGAAAACAAAGAAAACCCCATAATATACAATACAAAATACAATATGGAGTTAAATTAAACTAACCATGAGACTAAAGAATCCATAAATGCCAAGGGTAACATATTCCTGTGCATCGCTATTTGTTTCCACGTGTCCAGTACATAAAACTCTAATATTTAACTATGTAAATGGGTCCTTATGTATCCACGACTGCATTAACATGAGATCTTTTCCAGTCTCACTTTTTGATTTCTAAACACCTCTAAAAAAGGAAAAATTTTCTGCCAAGAGAAAACAATGTGTTGAAGTCCAATAATAATTTGATAACTTTTGAAACCGAAAATGAGTGATTCTACAAGGAAGCTGTAAAGTAATTGTGACAAGAGCCTTTCCCAACTTCAAGTGACCATGGGAAGTGGACCAGGTATAAGGCAATAGGAGAGGTGACTGTGGGTTTCTGGAGAGGGCACAGTCCTTTTTGTGGGCAGTCACTGCCCAGCTGCAGAATGCTGCCATGTGGGATAGGCCTGATTGTCCAACTTTTCGAAAGAGACCATACATCGAATTTCAAAATGCCAACACTATATACTTTTTAAAAAATATGATGTGATCCAAAGAAGCCCTTTGGCAGGCTATATGTAATCCACAGACTGCCAGTTTGTAACTGCTGATTTAGGCAAATTCTCCCTTATCCAAAGGCACTGTTTTTCTCTGCTTAAGAGGATGTCACATCACAGCAAGTTCCTGGAGATGAACAGGCACTGAGGAATGAGAACCCTCCTGACTCCCCCGCCTTATGTTTTTGAGTCGGAGTCTCACTCTGTCACCCAGGTGAAAGTGCAGTGGCATTATCATGGCTCACCACAGCTTCAACCTCCTGGGCTTAGGTGATCCTTCCCCGTCTCCTGAGTAGCTGGGACTATGGGCACGTGCCACCACAAATAGCTAATTCTTTTTTTTTTTTTTTTTTTTGTAGAGACAAGTTTTCACTATGTTGCCCAGGCTGGTCTCAAACTCCTGGGATCGAGAGATTCTCCCGCCTCGGCCTCCCAAAGTGCTGGGATTACAGGTGTGAGCCACCATGCCCGCTGATTCTCTTAATATCCATCAAAGGAACAGAACAGCACACTGCCACAACCTGAGCTCTGCAGCCTGTCATCTCACATGACATCCTAGAGCCCTGCTTGTCACCACCAGGTGGTCATGACATACTTAAGAGGCAACTGGGTAAGTAATAAAATATAGTAAAACTTAATTGATAGAGCATCCTTCTCTCAAGCTTATAATAGTACACCATACATCTCTACAAGACAGCAAGTGGAAAATAATCTTACTCTTCTTGTACATGTAAAGGTGACCTGCGATAGCATAATAAAAGTGGCTGTGAGAGCCATTGCCTTGCTAGACTGTGGTGTGGCCATGTGCTCTTTGAGCTATGGCTGTTGCTATGCTTCCTGGCTTTGGTCCCCTTCTCCCACCTTGGGGAGGTGAATTTTCTCTCTCCCTTCTCTTTCTCTCTCTAATTTACTTTTAAATAAACTTTTCCTTTTTGAAAGAAAAAAAAAGTGACTCTGAGACCAAAGTGAAGTTCATTTAACTTTTAGCTGGCTTCTTAAATCACTAAGTAAGAATGTCCCTTTTAACAGACAGCAAGCAGAAGCATGACTTATCTTTATGCATGGACTTTGTTTTTTTCTTGCTCAAAGTAGATAATAAATACCTGTTGTTTTGTTTTGATGTGATTAAGTTTCTCTACTGTATTCATAGTTGAGTTCCATGTAAGGAGGCTCCCAATAAGCATGCAATGTTGACTGGCTGAATATATCTGCCACAAACTGTGCGTTCCTTGGTTTCCTTAACGTAGAGTGAGTAGCTGAATGATACTAAGAGATTTATTTACACACACACGCACACAAACACACATGTAACATTTATTTATTTATTTGGAGATATGACCACCTGGTGGTGACAAGCAGCCCAGGCTGGACCCAAACTTCTAGGCTCAAGTGGTCCTTCAGCCTCAGCCTCCTGAGTAGCTGGTTCTACACAGACTGGCACCACCACACCTGGCTAACTTTTACATCTTTTACCAGAGAATCTTTTCTCTTTTTTTTGAGTTGGAGTCTCACTCTTTCGCCCAGACTGGAGGGCAGTGGCACGCTCCCGGCCACTGCAGCCACGCCCTGCTGGGCTCCTTCCTTCCGCCTCAGCCTTCCAAGTGGCCGGAACTATGGGCATGTGCTACCACACCCGGCTAATTTTTGATTTGTTGTAGAGATGAGGTCTCGCCAAGGAGAATCTTTTTTACAAAGTAAAATTTTATGTAGAATCCTTAAGATATAGAGCAGAAAAATGTGGAACCGCTGAGGATTGAAGGAGGGAGAGAAGGCCCCAGAGCTGTCAATTTTAGCCTTTTCTTCCCCTTCCCATTCTTTCCTCCTTCCTCCTCTCCTCATTGACTCTCTATTCTCTGCCCCTAACCCAGAAGACCTTCAGGGATTTCCACAATGGCTTCTTTGTCCAGAGTTTGAAACTACCTGACTAGGTAATTTTTCATTTCCTTTTAGCTTGATTTTTCCTTGTGTCTATGCTAGGTATTCAAGAGCTGACCACTATATCTAAACGACCATTATACTTTCATTTTCTTCTTCTTACACAGTTAGTATTCAGAAGCTCACCCTTTGATTAGTTTTCAACTTTATGATTTACCTTGAAAATCACATTATAAGACTGTCATTAAATTCCACAACACTATTTAATACATAAAAAAGTATTATCTCAAAGTAATCTAGTGAACTTCTATATAGATTAATAAATTAATAAATATAGATATCTAGTATAATGAAATTATTTATTGTATAGTTATCAACAGTGAAATTTCTTTATAAGAAAAACATTTTAAACCCGTACTGCTTAAATTTTGCTTCTGACTTAGGTAGTTAAAGCTAAGATACTGTTTATCACAACCAGAGGTCACCTGAGGACACTTCACCACCTTCTCTCTATTTCGGGGGGGGGGGCGGGCAAAGCATTTAAAAATGGACGGCAGCTATAAAATAATCATTAGAAAACGTCTTGTGTAACACAGGTCAAGCTGCTTATGTAACACAGGTGACCATAAATTGTGTCCTCAACTGGCACATTACATAATTCGAAAGAAATGTTTACATTGACAATTCTTACCTTGTTAAAACTGCTATTTCAGATTTTAAAAGTTCTATTGGAGTTACCTTTATTGTTTTATGCAACATAATTAGAATTCCACTTATAAAACTTAAAAAAAGACTCGCTATACAAATGATATCTCAAATCTAAGAACAAAGAACATAAAGTTTTCTTTTCAAAACAGAAATTGACAATCTACCTGAAAGATCCTGAAATTCAGGCTTTTGACTGAAGATGAGGTAGTTAGTGGCAATGAAATGAAGGAGCCAGGTTGAAAGGCAATCGGAGTGGTGAAACTGCAAGAAAAATGAGAAGTGAGACAGCACTGCATGTGGCGACCATGAGTATGATGACCAGGCTGAGAGAATGGCCTGGGGGAATAATCATGGAGTGCTCGTATCAGAGTTTAATACGTCTACACAGGATGTAGCCTTCAGCTACCATGATGGTAGAAAGGAATAGGAAGCATTATTAACAAATCATATTATAAATACACCATTCAGTGAAGAAACAGAAAAAACAAGCTCCCACTGATGGGCTGGCCAAACATCTTTAAGCAGATGCACGACTGCGTGTGGTCAAGGTTCCTGAGGATTTAATCCAAGCTGTTAATCTAAGGCCATGAACTTTACCACCTGTACCTGTGTCTGCATAGCAGGGTAAGGTGAGCAATAAATATCTTAACAAATTTACCTTGGGAGTCAACCAAAAAATATTTTGAGAAAGAAACATCATTGGCCTAAGGGTGTGGGTTTCAAATGTGTAAATATTCCTAAGAGGAAGTTATATCCAAATAGCTGCTTTTTTTTTTTTTTTGAGTTGGATTCTCACTCTGTCACCCAGACTGGAGTGCAGTGGCACGCTCCCGGCCTCCGCAGCCTCAACCTGCTGGGCTCCAGTGATCCTTCCGCTTCAGCCTTTCAAGTAGCTGAAACTACAGGCGCGCGCTACCACACCTGGCTAATTTTTTGATTTGTTGTAGAGATGAGGTCTCGCCAAGTTACCCAGGCAGGTCTCGAACCCGCGGGCTCAGGCAATCCACTCACCTCAGCCTCCCAAAGCACGGGATTACAGGCTGTTAACGGGATGTAAGGTTAGCCTGAGTAGGATTTCCAGCTCCATCCTCCTCATTCTGAGTTACAATGGCTGCTCAGGAGCGAAATCTCAGAGCAACCTGCTCCTGTGACATCATTACTTGGTGACAACCCAGTGACACTCACTGCTCCATCCAACCACTAAGGCAGATTACAGGAACTTGCGAAGTTCCTGTTACGATATACATAGCATAAGATTCACCATGTGAGTCATCTTTAAGCATACAGGTGAGTGGCATTAAGTGCATTCACATGTAGGCAACTAACATCACTATTTCTAGATCTTTTCTATCGCCCCCCAAAGGAAACTCTGTACCCATTAAGCAATTCCCCTTTTCTCCTTACCCCCCAGGTACTTGCAACCACTATTCTACTTTGTCTCTCATTATTTGACTGTTCTAGGTAACACTTATAAGTGAGATTGTACAATATTTGTCCTTTAGTGTATGGCTTATTTTACTTAGTCTAACGTCTTCCACGTAGTTCCATGTAGGTTCATCCATGTAGTAGTATATATCAAAATTTCATTTCTTTTATTTTATTTTAAACATTTTTTGTAGAGATGAGATCTTACTATGTTGCCCAGGCTGGTCTCAAATTCCTGGTCGCAGGCAATACTTCCACCACAGCCTTCCACACACCAAAGTGCTACGATTATAGGCATGAGCCACGGCACCAGCCTCCTTTTCAAGGCTTAAAACTATTTCATTATATCTATATACCACATTACCCATTCATCTGTCAATGGACACTTAGGTTATTTCCACCTTTGGGCTAAGCATAGCTCTTTTAAGGAGACCCAAAAATATTAAATAAACAGTGAGTAATACTAAATTGAAGAGAGATTTGTAGTCTCAAATCTTAAGGCAAAAACTCAAGGATCTGCTTACTTGTTTCGTTTGTTTGGTGGTGGCGGGGGGGGGTGTCTCAGTTATCTGCTTATTCATAGCCTGGATGATTCCAGGCTATGCAGTGGCACAGTTATATGGCTCACCACAGCCTTGACCTCTGGGCTCAGGAGATTCTTCTGCCTCAATCTCCTGAGTAGCTGGGACTATAGATGTGTGCCACCACGCCCAGCTAGTTTGTTATATTGCCTAGGCTGGTCTCAAACTCCTGGGCTCAAGCAATCTTCCTGCCTTAGTCTACCAAAGTGCTAGAATTACAGGTGTGAGCCTCCGTGCCTGGCCGGTTTATTCTTTTAAAAAGTTATACAGTGTGAGAATATGTTAACATGTCAATTCTTTTTTTTTTTTTTTTTTTTTTTTGAGTTGGAGTCTCACTCTGTCGCCCAGACTAGAGTGCAGTGGCCGCTCCCGGCCACCGCAGCCTCAACCTGCTGGGCTCCGGCGATCCTTCCGCCTCAGCTTTCCAAGTAGCCGGAATTACAGGCATGCGCTACCACGCCCAGCTAATTTTTTGATTTATTGCAGAGATGAGGTCTCGCTGCCCAGGCGGGTCTCGAACCCGCGGGCTCAGGCAATCCACTCACTTCAGCCTCCCAAAAGGCGCGGGATTACAGGCTGAGCCACCGAGCCCGGCTATATGTCAATTCTTAAGTCTCTCTAATTTTTATCACATAAAATCAGATTTTTTGAATCGGAAAGAACTTTATAGTTCATCTAATTCCACATCACATTTTAACAGTCTTTTTCTCCCCCTGTCTTTTAACAGATGAATGTGAGTGATCTCAAGGGAACATAGTGAGAACCTTTAGCTATTTTAAGAAGCCATATCCCAGAGCAGATAATATGCCAATGGAATGTCAGGCCATTGCCTGAAGACTGTGACTTTGAAAGAGAAGGGAGATCACAAGAATGAACTGCTGGCTACAAAAACATGCTTAAAACATGCTTAAAATGTAGAATTTTATTTTTGATCAAGATCTAAGATATCATAATGGGTGGGTTCTTGGCAAGAGATGGAATACATCTTGCTGTAAGAACTATTTTAGAAGGATATTTGCTGACCTGAGAAAATAGCTTTAAACTGAGATAATCAACATAATAAAAAAGGTATCAGAAAACAGTAAACCAAATGCTATAGAACTGAAGAGCCATATGAAACCGTGTGGAGAGCTGGGCTTGGTGGCTCAGCCTGTAATCCCGCCCCTTTGGGAGGCTGAGGTGAGTGGATTGCCTGAGCCCGCGGGTTCGAGACCCGCCTGGGCAGTGAGACCTCATATCTCTACAATAAATCAAAAAATCAGGCGGGCGTGGTAGCACATGCCTGTAATTCTGGCTCAGAAGGATCGCTGGAGCCCAGCAGGTCGAGGTTGCAGTGGCCGCAAGCGGCCACTGCACTCCAGTCTGGGTGACAGAGTGAGACTCCAACTCAAAAAAAAAAAAGCGTGTGGAGGAAGTACCCAGAAACTCTCAGAAATAAAATGTGTAGCCTCATGTAGCCAAATTAACATATGGATTATAAGTAAGAAGATGAATTTCAATTTTAATATGAGAATAAATGCAACTTTACAGGAATCACCAAAGCTTGGGCAGGCAGGGTTTAAATAGTAGAAATAAGGAATCTCTACTGCAGACCTGAAGAAGCTGATCTGATGAAAGGAAACAAGCACTTGCTGTGTTAAGAGTATGCCACACCAAGGCCGGGAGCGGTGACTCATGCCTATAATCCCAACACTTTGGGAGGCCGAAGTGAGAGGACTGCCTGAGTCCACAGATTCAACAACAGCCTGGGAAGCTTGGCGAGACCTCATTGCTACAATAATCCAAAAAATTAGCCGGACATGGTGGTGTGTGCCTGTAGTTCCAGCTACTTAGAAGGCTGAGGCAGAAGGATTACCTGAGCCCGGCAGGTCGAGGTTGTGATGGCTGTGAGTGTGCCATTGCACACCAGCGTGGGCGACTGAGTGAGACTCTGACTCAAAAAAAAAAAAAGTCTGCCATGATGAAAATAAAAGAAACTGAAGGTTAAATCATGGTAGAGAACTAAGAGAGGACAGGGTGAAATGGACCAGAAGAGAGGGAATACCAAGACTGCTCATCTGCATAAGAGGGTAAGAACTATGCTCTCCTGGTACACAGCACAAACCTAACAGAGATGGCAACGGAGTGATGAGAAATTCTGTTTCTTCAGAGAGCTACTGGGAGTCTAATTCTGCTCAAAGACAATTTCGACTTCTAAAAGTTAGAGAAATGTTGAGGGAAAAGTTCATCAAATTCTACATTTTAAAAATGCAATTAATTTTTTTTTTTTTTTTGTAGAGATGAGGTCTTGCTGTGTTGCCCAGGCTGGTCTTGAACTCCTGGCCTCAAGCAGCTTCCCAAAGTGCTGGGATTACAGGTGTGAGCCACCATGCCTGGCAAGTTGCCCAAATTCTGACTAGCAGGATAATCGGGCTGGTAAAGTAAAACCCCCAACTAGGAACTTCAAAGAGAACTTGGAAAGAAAATTTCTTGTTATCTGGGATTTATAATTGCCAAATTAGGGATCATCAGGACTAGAATAAAGGATAACTGATAAATTCAGGTTTACTCTTAGAAAAAAAAAGGCCTTCAGAAATAAACCATAAATTTCAAAATGAGCTGTTATCTTAGATTTTTTTAAAATTCAGGGGTTAAAGATAAGAATAATCACATAGTCAGAAACCACAGAAACAGGGAAAACAGGCCAAGGAGAAATTTCTGACAACGCAATCCTAAATGATCTCCAAGAGGAAATGAGTGTGGTGGTGGGAGAGGCAGGGAGGAGGGGCGGTGGAGGAGACACCTGCAGAAACCAGCTGATCCCACAGACAGTCCTCTTACACATACAATACTTAAAAGCAGACTAAAAAGAAGGAAAAGCAATCTTGCATTTATTTATTTATTCATTTATTTATTTATTTATTCGAGTTGGAGTCTCACTCTGTCGCCCAGGCTGGAGTGCAGTGGCACTTGCTGGGCTCACTACCTCAGCCTTCCAGGTAGCTGGAACTACAGGCACGCGCTACCACGCCTGGTTAATTTTTTGATTTATGGTAGAGATGAGGTCTCGCCAAGTTGCCCAGGCTGTTCTTGAACCCACGGGCTCAGGTAATTCACTCATCTCGGCCTCCAAAGTGCTGGGATTACAGGCTGGGCCACCCAGCCTAACTGTTTATTTATTTTTAAAAAGCATAACAGACTTGTTCGAACAGTATGAAAATGATACATCCAAAATGAGTGGAGGTTGTGAAAATGCTGGAAGCAATGAAAAAGAATTTTAAAACTAAAATTGGAGGGGAGGTATTTATTTATCCTAAGCTCAATGTATATATATTACAAAGAAGGGTCAGGGTTTCTCCACTTTTAAAATTTTTGTTCCTAATATTAAATACAAGCGATCATAACACATGATAATGAGAGAACTGAAGTCCAAAATAATGGAAGAGAAAATAAGAGAAGACCTAGATACTTTAAATGAATTCTCTTCTGTGCTCAGAAAAAGAAGTGTTGATTGAGTTCATTGTAGCCTGGCGTCGCTTCTAGTTGCCAGAGATCTCACCTTTGCCCAGGATGTGGCTCCATTTTTTTCTTTTGAGTTGGAGTCTCACTCTGTTGCATAGCTCATGGCTACCACAGGCTCGAACTGCTGGGCTCAGGCAATCCTTCTGCCTCAGTCTTCCAAGTAACTAGAACTACTGGTGTGCTCCAACACACTTGGCTAATTTTCTGATGTATTATAGAGACTAGGTCTCACCAAGTCGCCAAAGCTGGTCTCGAACCCCTGGACTCAGGCGATCCTCTCGCCTCTTCCTCCCAAAGTGCTAGAATTACGGGTGTGAGTTACCGGGCCCAGGGTGGCTCCATTTTAACAACTTGGGTAAAGTGCTTTTTTAACTCCGATGTCAAAGTTTATAAGGATAGATAATATATTGTATGCTGGGTCATATTTTAAGAAGTCCCAACAGTCTGGAGTGATGGATCAAATACATTCCTGTGAAAAAGACCTAGAGCGTCAGGCTTACTTAAAGTTGAATATACACCAGCACTGTGCCATGACAGCCACAAATCCCCAAATTGCCCCAGACTGTGGATGGAATGGCAGAATAGCCAAGGCTGGGGTGAACCACCTGAGTAAGTTCTGCTCCTAGGAATAAAACAGAGTGGGAGGCCAGGCACGGTGGCTCACACCTGTAATTCTAGCACTTTGGGTGGCTGAGGCGGGAGGATAGCTTGAGCCTAGAAGTTCGAGACCAACTGGGGCAACATAGCAAGACCTCGTCTCTACAAAAAAAATTAAAAATTAGCTGGCCATGGTAGCGCATGCCTGTAATTCCAGCTACTTGAAAGGCTGAGATGGAAGGATTGCTGAGCCAGGAATGTTGAGACTCCAGCCTGGGTGACTCAAAAATAAATAAATAAATAAGTAAAAAGAGAGAGAGAGAGTGGGAAGTAGATGGTAGATTTTTAACTGGGACCCTATCTGGGGCTTGGGGAAGCAGACAGAAATCAACACAGCAGTTCTAGTTCTAGTTTATTTACAGACCTGGATTCATAACCTAGGGTTTTTGTAACTGCAGTTGCTCACAGTTTACTTAATTGTGTAATCCCCTCTGCTCCCTAGGATGAGAAGCAATACAATTCTTCAAAACAAAACAGCCTTGAGCTTCATGCCCCAGCAGAAGCCTGGTGTATACTGTGCAGTATATCTCAACCTCAAACGCTTTTTCTACCTAGATTCCAAACACAGTGAGACATACCAACCAAAGGCATTTTGCAGGGATTAAAGATGCACACCCATATGTTCTACATACAACTGGAACTTCAAAACACACTCATGAAGTGAATGAAAAAAAAAATCAAGAAATAAATGAGTTTAGCTTAACTATCTCTGTCAGTATGTATGGACCAAACCTGTTGTTTTCCTTTTAGAAATCCTAAGATGTGATCATTTGGAAAAATTCAATATAAACTCTATTTCCTATAATTCCTATGTGACACAGGACAGCATCACAGCCAAATGACTCTGCTAAGGCCCACTATTTCGTTGCAAAAAATTCCACATCCATTAAAGTTACCTCCTTGTAAATGGACGGCACACAAACCCTAGTGCTTCAAAGTCACGGAGCCGCAGAAAGTGCTAGAAGGCACTGGAGCCTCCTTTAGCCAAATTTCCAAACTAAGACAAGTAATATACCTTTAAAAACAGACATTTTAGCTGGGCTCGGTGGCTCAGCCTGTAATCCCGCGCCTTTGGGAGGCTGAGGTGAGTGGATTGCCTGAGCCCGCGGGTTCGAGACCCGCCTGGGCAGAGAGACCTCATCTCTACAATAAATCAAAAAATCAGCCGGGCGTGGTAGCACATGCCTGTAATTCCGGCTACTTGGTAGGCTGAGGCAGAAGGATCGCTGGAGCCCAGCAGGTCGAGGCTGCGGTGGCCGGGAGCGGCCACTACACTCCAGTCTGGGCAACAGAGTGAGACTCCAACTCAAAAAAAAAATAAAAATAAAAATAAAAATTAAAATTAAAAAACAGACATTTTAAAATAGTATAACCTGTATAGTATTTCATTAAAAAATCAGACAACCAGACACACGGGGCCCATTACCTTCGCCTTCTTGAGCAGGTCAACGATGTCGAGGTTCATGGATGCCAGCTCCCGGCTCGGCATGCTCTGTAGCTGGGTGATGATGAACAGCTCGCAGATGTGCTGCAGTCTGGAAACTTGGTACATCTCAGCACAGATCAGGAGACACATGGCCTGGAAAATGCCAGCTGGTGAGAGAAGGGAAATAAGAGAAAATGGGCAATAAAGATCATTTCTTTAATGACCTGGAAAACTCGCACACTCACATACAAAAATAAATAAATAAATAAATAAACAAAAAACGTGCTGACCGTATCACCCAGTGTAGAGTAGAATGCCCAGGAAAAGCCAGGGAAGTCAGCATTCTGCACTGTGACCCCATGTTAAAAGGAATCCGTTGAGGCCTGCACACTCAGCGTTATACCACAGAACTCCACTATGTTAGCGTACGTGCTCAGAAGGGAGGCTATTCTTTTTAATTCTCCAGAGAAGGTGATTCTATAATTACCCTGAACAGTCAGTTCCGGGACTAACAGGCAAATCTCTCTGTTAGCTAAATTAAATCCTTACATTTTTTTTTTACTTGGTGTGAGTCTCCAGGCTGGTGTTTTTTAATTGTGATTAAAAAACAAAATTCACCATTTTAACCATTTTTAAGTATATGATTCAGCGGCATGAAGTACACTCACACTGTTGTACAACCATCATCATCTTCCATCTTGAGAACTTTCTTCTTTTTCTCCTAACTGAAACTGTTCCCATTAAACAATAATTCCCCCTTTCCCCTGCCCTTGGCCACCCAGCTTTTGTTTATTTGTTTTTGAGTCAGGGTCTCGCTCTGTCACCCAGGCTGAAATGTAGTGGCATAATCACGGCTCACTGCAGCCTTGACCTCCTGGGCTCAGGCAATCCTTTCACCTCAGCTTCCTGAACAGCTGGATCTAAGGTATGCCACCAGTCTACACCTGGGACTACAGGTGTGCCCCACTAATGTTTTTTTTTTTTTTTGTAGAGACAAGGTCTCGCTATGTTGCCCAGGCTGGTCTTGAACTCCTGGGTTTAACCTCCCAAAGTGCTGGGATTAAGGCATGAGCCAGTGTGCTCTGCCTTGCTTGTTGTTTTTTAAGTACTTTCCCCTATAAATCTGATTTTTCATGTAATTCTCTTTTTTATTTCTCCTTAAGTTTCTTACATTCTTTTGTAGCTATAGAACCAAGAACACTGTGTAAAGTAAACATTTAACATAATGACATAAATTTACCTTTCTGCCATCTTCCCAGTACATAAATTCTGGCATCTGACTTAACTTGCTCCCCCACTACTAACTTTTTACCGATTAAAAAAAAAAATCACTTTGTCTTATAGTTATAATTGGTTTCCTGAGCAACTTTTTTCTTTCTTTTCTTTTTTTTAAGTTGTAGTCTTACTCTGTCACCCAGGCTGGAGTGTAGTGGCACGAATCATGACCACCACGGCCTCGACCTGCCGGGCTCAGGCTACCCTTACGCCTCACCCTTACAAGTATTGTAGAGACTAGGTCTCACCAAGTTGCCCAGTTGGCCTCTAACCCTGGGGCTTAGGCAACTCTCTTACCTTAACTTCCCAAAATGCTGGGATTATAAGTGTGAGCCACTGCGCCTGACAATTTTTTTTTTTAATTAGCAAGATAAGACTTAAAATTAGCAGCTTCAATTCATCTAGTGAGAGGATGATTGAAAAACAAAATTTTCCTATTATTCCAAACCTCATCAAATTTTTTATTTAATATACAAATTGCCAATAATGAAAGAGTAAACAATCATCCTTATTTCCAATAAGAACTAACACCTTCATTTTAATTAGGCAAAAATGATAACACTGACAGTGTTTAACACTGACAGTCATGACTGTAACTTGCTCCAGAATAGTCTACAGTCAGCTGCAAGACCAGACTTAATTCAATTTAAAAAAGGAACTTTCGCCGGGTGTGGTGGCTCACACCTCTAATCCCAGCACTTTGGGAGGCAGAGGCAAAAGGATTGCCTGAGCCCATGGGTTCGAGACCAGCCTGGGCAACACGGTGCAACTGCATCTTTACAATAAATCAAAAAATTAGCCAGGCATGGAAGCACATGTCTGTAGTTCCAACTACTTGGAGATCACCTGAGCCCAGCACCTCGGGGCTGCTGTGGTCGTGAGTGTGACACTGTACTCCAGCCTGGGTTACAGAGTAGACTCCAACTCAAAAAATAAAATTTAAAAAGAATTTGCTTTTTTGGAACTTCTAAAATCTTTCACTAAAGAGCTCACAACTTGTTTAAAACTTATTTGAATAACAAACATAAGAAATTGTACCAGTCTGAAAAGTAAAGCGGGGAACCTAAAGGTGGGTATGTATGGTGTGACATATATTTGCGATGGTGCCTGGCCAGGTTCTCCAAGGGTTTATTCTAGTTGTGTTTGTGGCAGGAGCCACCTGGTGGCCAAAGGCTGAAGACTACTCAAAAGGGGCCTCCGTGCCAGCATCCCAAGGCTCCAGGCCTGCTGAAAGAACCTGGCTTTCTCCAAGGTGCCTCCAGCCAGAGCAAAGCTGCAAGATCGATTCCAACCTGGGGCTGCCATACATGGAGGGTTCTTTGTCAAAGGTAGTCCATGGTCAATGAATTTGGAAATAAATCCCACAGTCCACTGGGCATTGAAAACATCTTAGGAAAAGTTTCCAGAGAAGTCGGCTGTCGGAGAGTCTGACTTCAGAAGTCAGAAGGAGGCCTTTGAAAAGTCCCACATCCTCTGGGCCAGAAAGAAGGCCAAAAAAGTCTTAGTATATCGAAATCCTTAAGAGTACCTCCATCAGAAATCAGAGCCATAAAGCAGCTGCTCAACCCTCTCCCTGAGGAAGAGATAGTGCCTCAGGAGCTCTTTGCCCTAGTCTCTAGAATTAGAGTAGCCTCTGAGAACCGTAAGACATCTCCATTTCCAAGTACCTACGGCAAACCTCACACTGCGGGTGCTGGTTGGACATAGGAACTTGTGCCGCAGTCCGAGACGCACACGAGGCACCCAACCACTGCACTTCCACTTAAACTGGCTAAAAAGTCATAGTTGTACCAACATCACCTCCAACTGCTTAGCACATTCCACGATGTAAACTCTATCAGATTTATCAAATCCTCAATGAAAACAGTATTCATAGAAAGCAATTTATCAAAGTGTGTGACAAGGAAAGAATCGTGAGATACTATCTAGCATTTATGCTGCTTACCTGGGCAACAGGAGTCTGTGTAGAGGTATTCCAGAAATGACAAGAAAGTCTCTTTGGAAACTCCGTACACTGGAATCAGGACACTCTTGGCTTCCATGTAGTTACCATTAAACATGGCTGCCATCACTTCACAACGGGCCACTAGGATGGCTCTGTGAGCTGGCACCGTCGTACCTAAACGGTTCAAAAGGGAAACAGAGACAAAAAAGATAAACTTGCAGTGTTATTACTCCAGCAGTTTTCCTCCTAATTAGACTATTGCACTGGGCACAGGTCGATATGCAGAAACCAAATTTTGGAGTTGATAGCCACTACAAATCCAAAGATGACTTCGTTTTAAACTGAACAATAAAGCAATCAAAAGTCGACTTGGAAACCAACACTTTGCAAGTCAGGCCACTATTTGTTACTTAGTTTACATTTCCTAAAGATAGGAACACAGAAAAAGTATTTTGCTTCATATTTTTATAATGAAACATAGTAACACCACCCTTGCCCATGTGCCTCCCAAGAAAATATCCTCAATTATCCTTGAGCCAAACTCACAGAATGGTCTTGACCAGGGTTCCCCTTATCAGAAACAGGAAACAGCAAAAAGTAAACCATAAGCAGTCTGCACATCACATAGTAATGGCAAAAGAATCTCTTATGGAGCCAAGGAGAGCATTCAGACCTTATGAAAGTCTGGAAGAGGGGGGCCTCAGCTTACTACCCCAGGAGTCACTCTTTCCCACAAGAACAATGACTGCTTCTGAGGCAGCAAGAGAGCCTGTCCTGCTCGCTGAAGCTCATTACACTCAACTGACTCTCTAGGAAGAGCTAAGCTCTCCAGCGACTGCGCTACCACACAAAGGCAGTACCAGATGGGGGCACAAGTGGCCTGGGGCTCTGGCATGATGAAGCCATTCTCACCACTACTGCCACCTTAGGAAACCAGAAGTCCACACTGCCAGCCTTCAGTTTAGCCTCGATCCGTTCAACTGATCATTCTCAAGCACCCACCAGGTGCCAGTCACTGTGCTTGGTTTTTTGTTTGGAGTCAGTCTGTTACCCAGCCTAGAGTGCAGTGGCATGCTCATGGCCACCGCAGCCTCAACTTGCTGGGCTAGCTAACTTTTTTTGTTTGTTTAATTTATTGTAGAATCAGGCACAGTGGCTCACGCCTGTAATCCCAGCAATTTGAGAGATGGAGGCGAGAGGATTGCCTGAACTCAGGGGTTTGAGATCAGCTAGCCTGAGCAACACGGCGAGAACTTATCTAAAAAAATCAGCCAGGTGTGGTGGTGCATGCCTGTGGTTCCAGTTACTTAGAAGGCTGAGGTGGAAGGATCACCTGAGTCCAGCAGATCGAGGCTGTGGTGACCATGAGTGTGCCACTCTACTCCAGCACAGTGAGACTGCAACTAAAAAAAAAATTTTATTGCAGAGACAGGGTCTCACCATGTTGTCCAGGCTGATCTTGATGAGATCAGCCTGGGTTCAAGATGAGAATCTTGACCTCCCAAAGTGCTGGGATTACAGGCATGAGCCACCACACCTGGCTGTGCTTGGTATTGAAGATAAAAAGATGAGAAAGATAAAGCTAATCTGGCTTTGGAGCCAGTGTGAATGACAAAGGTACTTTGTTCCAGAAAGTAACTGTCCAAGCCAAACTACTCTACTCTGCCCAAGAGTTTTGCCCAACATTCCTGAAGTCTCATACTTATCGGGGGTATATATTCTTCTTTAAAATAGTTATAATTCTTGGGGGTTTTGTTCCCTTTGAATCCAATCAAAACATCTCCTGACCATGAAAGAAGAGTTACACCTAAACCCAGTAGCTTTCTCCAAAGTCAATAATCCCTTGGGATCCACAAGCAACATCTGACATTGCCCGCCCTGAGCCAGGGGCAGGGGGCAGCGCTGGGGAGCACTCCCACCTGGTCAACTCACACTGTCAGCAGGTATGCTCACCATCCTGCCTCACCAAGACAGTGTCCATCTACTGGGGAGGGTCAGTTTCCATAATTAGAGCATGCTGGTACATTTGTATACAGCAATTAACAAAGAATACCAACAGGTAATGCCATCTGCCTTGTAATTTTAAAGATAAACAGGGAATCATTTTAAAAAAGAAATGAGAAGCTTGACTTTAAACAAACTGGATGGCCTATCATTTGGGTTAAGCAGAAGAATTTAAGACTGACCAAAAATACCAAGTGGATAAGTAAATGGAGGTGGAATTTGATAAGTAACCTTGACATTTTAACAGAAATTTTCTGTCGATAATGTGGTTACAACGAAGTTGGGAAACCAGCAACATACAGTCAGCTCTCCATATCTGTGGGTTCCACATCCAGGGATTCAACCAACTGAGGAATGAAAATACCCGGAAAAAAAACTGCATCGGTACTGAATGCATACAGACTTTTTATCATTATTCCCTAAACAATGCAGTGTAACAACTATTTACATAACATTTACATTGTATTAAGTATTATAAGTAACACTTAATAGTAGGTTATTATAAATAGGTTATTATAAATAACCTAGAAATTATTTAAAGTATAGAGGAGGGGGCTGGACATGGTGGCTCATTTCTGTAATCCCAGCAATTTGGGAGGCTGAGGCTGAAGACTGCTTTATTCCAGGAGTTTGAGACCAGCCTGGGCAACACAGTGAGACCTCATCTCTACAAAAAAATGAAAAATAAAAAAATAGTCAGGCATCCAGCTACTTGGGAGGCTGAGGTGGGAGGATCACCTCGTCCAGGAATTTGAGGTTGCAGTGAGCTATGATCGCACCACTCACTCCAGCCTGGGTGACAGTATGAGATGCTGTCTATCAAAAAATATATAAATTAAAAGTATATAGGAGAATGTGTATAAGTTATATGCAAATACTAAGCCATTTTATATCAAGGACTTGAGCACCGAGTAGTTTGGTATTCGCAAGAGGCTCTGGAACCAATTTCCCAGGGATACCAGGGGATAACTGATACCTTAAGGCATTCCTATTTCAAGTTTGGATTTTAGTTTGGAAAACCGTTTACTTTCAGCTAAAAAAACACCAACTTGTTTCTCATTTCTTTAAACTACTGTTTTGGTGTTACCAATTGTCCTGTAGTGACACTAACATAATACCTCAGTATAGTTACATCTTTTAACTTTGTCTATAAAATATGCTGAATGAGCATTAATGCAAGGTTTATGTACTAACTGGCAATAAAATACAGGTTAGTAATCACTTAGAGAAAAAGAAGACATCAATTTTCTAGTTAAAAGAGACTCAGGTTTTTTGACAATGTCAAGACCAAACAATCTTCTCTTTGTAGTATGTATGTGATGTTACAGTCTTAACAAACTTTCTCTAAGGAGAATAACTATAAAAATAAAACAAAATTTAAAAGCTCAAGTTTTCTAGTCACTTTACATAGATTATCAAAGATCTTTTTTTTTTTTGAGTTGGAGTCTCACTCTGTCACCTGTGCTGGAGGGCAGTGGCACTCTCCCGGCCACCACAACCTCAGCCTGCTGGGCTTCGGCAATCCTTTCACCTCAGCCTCTCAGCCTTCCAAGTAGCTGGAACTACAGGCACAAGTCACCATGCCCAGCTAAGTTTTTGATTTATTGTAGAGATGAGGTCTCGACAAGTTGCCCAGGCTGGTTTCGAACCCATGGGCTCTGACAATCCTCTTACCTCAGCCTCCCAAAGTGCTGGGATACTAGGGGTGAGCCACTGCACCCGGTCAATCTTTGTTATTAATGACACTAACATATAATACATTTGTCACATACTCTTCATACTACTTTGTAGTTTCAAAAGTGAAATTTTTAGAACTGTTTTTGGCTTCATTCTGAAAACAAAGTTCAAGAGATTTAGAGTGTGTACTACATAAGTAAACAGCAAAGGCAGGTAATTTTTTACAAAGTTCTTCATGTAACACAGACGCAAATAAAATGTCTTTCTGTGTCATGTCTAAATATTTACCTAGACTAATTTTAGAATTGCTAGAGTAACATTTTTGTTTTCGCCAACCCAAACAACAAATTGGTAGTGGTAGGGAAAAATACATATTTGGTGACCACCTATATCACAGAGATAGTATTTCATTTTATATTGCATGCCAACTCCAGCCAGTTGGAAGTAATGGCCTGGAACATTTAAAAGAAAGTTTGGCTGCCATCGCGGGGGACAGGAGTGGAGACTGCAGGCTAGGCCTCGGCTAGTCCTTTATCTGGACTATCTCAATCCCGTGGCAACTCCACAAGGCAGAAATTAGTAGCCCTACTTTGCAGGTGATGTAAGAAAGCACCAGTCATGTCAAGTCACATAACTAAACCTGTGTAGGAAATACCCATCCCAACAAAGATTCCAACCAGGTCTTTCCAGCCCACATCACTGTCGCCTCATGAAGGTGTATCAATGTGTCAGTCAAAAGTCTATTCTTGCCGGGCTTGGTGGCTCAGCCTGTAATCCCGCGCCTTTGGGAGGCTGAGGTGAGTGGATTAGAGACCCGCCTGGGCAGTGAGACCTCATCTCCACAATAAATCAAAAAATCAGCCGGGCGTAGTAGCGCATGCCTGTAATTCTGGTTACTTGGAAGGCTGAGGTGGAAGGATCACCGGAGCCCAGCAGGTTGAGGCTGCAGTGGGCGGGAGCGGCCACTGCACTCCAGTCTGGGTGACAGAGTGAGACTCCAACTCAAAAAAAAAAAAAAAGTCTATTCTCATGTAGGTCTCCTTAAACTTCTCATGACACTGAGTAGTATTCATGCTTAAAACTGGAGTAAGGACACCACAGAATTATTACATGTGACTTCAAAGGTATTATTATTGTACAAAGCGAACACACTTCATTTAAATGGATAATTATTTAATTTTAAAATTATCTTCTCCATTATTTCACATACATTTACATTTAGAATTTCAACGTTATCTCCAAATTTGAATTATTCCACAAATATGAATCTTTCAAAGTGTGGCTCTTGCATAATTCAAACAAATATTTTAGGTAAAGTGTATAGAGAAAAATTTCACTCTAACTTAAAAATTTTTATCATTCAGATTTGAGAAAAATTATTGAGGGTCTGCCTTAAGTTTAATATAAATGTAAAATATAAGAATATTTTCCTTCCCTGTTTTTGATTTAAAACATCTAAATTATCAATCAATCACAAACCTAGAAATACCTTCACACTCCAAACAGCTATTTAAAGCAAAAAAAAAAATTGTTATTAAATAATTTTTCACAGTGACATTAAGATTTAGCTGCCTGTTAATAACTTAACCACAATTAAAAACCATATATCCAAATGTTGTCACATTAAGAGGCAATAACATGGCTTAAAAGTAAACTTCTATGGCTTGTACGGTCAAGGATCCCTTATCCAAAATACTTGGAACAAGATTTTTTTCAGATTTTAATATTTAAGCTATATGTATAACCAGCTCCATACTCCCAATGCAAAAATCTGAAATTAAAAATGCTCCAGTGAGTATTATCATTGAGCATCATGTCGGCACTCAGAAAGTTTCAGATTTTGGAGCAGTTTGCATTTCATATTTTTGGATTAAGAATACTCAACCTGTATAGATATTCAGAGAATGACAAGAATATAAAGTAGGATACATAAGAGAATGTCTTTTTACTTTGAATAGAGAAACAGTTATGACTAACTGTTCTGAAATCAACCTAAGTTTCTAGGTGCACTAGCCAGATGTTTGAGGCACACTCTTTCGTGCTCCCCTAGTAGTTAGGCGCAAATCTCTGCTCCATCACCACTTGATAACTAGGGCTGTGAATAATAATACCAAAATATGAGGCAACTGCTGGAATACCAATACCAAAATGCCACACTGTTTCAAGACTTGAGATGTGCACAGACCATCTCCAGTAGATGCTGCCCAAGTCAGTGCTACTATTATAATATATATTATATTAATAATAATGAACATAAGATGTCTCAATACTAAAAGAGTCAATGGGTCAGAACAGATTTGGCTTTTGATTTGCACAATCTGAGCATCTTGATCCTAGATTCAAATCTTTAAAATATCATATCAAATTTGCAAGAAAAATTAAGATATAAGCATACTTAATGTTGACAAAAGCACTTTCATATATTGCCAACGGGAGTGTAAATTGGTACAATTTACATACACAATGGAATAGCATAAATGTCTTACAGATATTCATTTCCTTTGTCAAAGAATCTATTCCAAAGACATAATCTTAATTTCAAAGTGAAATCATTACACTAAATCTTCAATGTGGCTGCTATTTCTAATAAAAATGTAGAAATAAAATACCTACATTTGCGCCTATAGTAAAAAAATAGAATATAACTACATAATGATATTAAAATGTTAACAACAGGTTTTAAATACCATGTAAAATGCTTATGACACAAGTTTAAAAATAAATGGTATACAATTGGATAAATAGTATTTATTACCTATCCACCTTTTTTAAACAGAGGAAAAATGTCTAGAGGGAATTATGCCAAAATCAAACAGTGATTGTCACTGGGGAATAGGATTATGGATGATACTTTCAGTGCATACTGTCTGATTATTCCATATGAGTACCTATAATATTTTCTAATCACATCACTCTCATCTCATTTTCTAAATAGAACCACTATTTACAATACAGTATAGATCCTTCCAGACCCTTTTTACACATTTAAGAAGCAACTTTCTATAAATGGGATCCTTCTGTGCACACGGGTCTAAAGCATTCATATATGACTTTCATAATCAGAACAATACATCTTTTTCATGAAAATATATTCAGATAATTGTTACCAGGGAGGTGGAGCAGCTCAGTGATTCTCCACGGCCTCTGCTTCTTTCCTCATTTAGAATGCCTCTGGTTTTTCTACTTCCTCTTATACATTCTGGAAGAATTCCATCAGAGAACTGGCCCTGGTAAGCCAAGTCTGCTGCCGGAGTGACCACACTGAGGCAACCTCAAACATGCCCCGTTCCAGTGAATGGGGCATACATTTTAATCCCTAAAAGGAGTAAGAATTCACTCAACTTGTTTTTATTTTTTTGGTTAGGGTCTTAATCTGCTGCCCAGGCTGGAGTCGGTGGCATGATCATAGCTCACCAAAGCCTCAACCTCCTGGGCTCAGGCTTTTCTCCTGTTTCAGCCTCCCGAATAGCTGGGACTACAAGTGTGCACCACCACACCTGGCTAATTTTTAAAAATCTGTATTTTGTAGAGAAAAGGTCCTACTATGTTGACCAGGCTTATCTCCTGGGCTCAAGGAGTCCTCCTCCCTTGGCCTCCCAAAGTGCTAAGATAACAGGTGTAAGCCACTGCACCTGGCTTATCTCTTTTATTCTTACTATGGTATATATTTTCATGTGTTGCATATTCCCTTTAAAAACCTTTTAGTGGATTACATTAACATAATGTTTGGTGCCTATGCTTCCTATGCTAATTATAAGCAAGTGTTAATGTCTGCTATGCAAATGACAAGCAAATTTAGTAACTATGCTATAACACCGTAAGGAAAAAAGGTGTGAATGAGAGACAACCCCTAATTCATTAATCCACAGTGGGCCACTCACTCACTTTAATTTACTTGAGAAAGGTTACTCTCAGACTGCACTATATAATTACATCATTGGTAGAGAGAGACTGACCGGGCCCTTTCTCCTTGTTCATTACAATGCAGAGTCTTCTTGAAGAGCATTTAAGCTTCAGGGTTGATTCCCAAGTTCAGGATCATTCATCTTATTAGCAAGAGTCATTTGTTAAAGGCAAGTCACAGTTCTGGGGACTGTAGGAGACACAGTTACGCAACAACATAGATTCTTTATTAGTGGTAATTGTATGTTTCCTCCTGAGACCAGGAACTATGGCTTCTCACTAGAATGAGATCAGTCACTTGGAGAATAATCCAAGATTCCAGCTCTTAGGAGATTACTGAGGGGTTTGGGAACATCAAAAGCTCAAACCAAGGGGACCTAGGTTAAAAAAAAAAAAAGGCAGAGTACTAGAACATGACCATCACCTAGGAAGTTAATACCCAGTTGCCTATACTGTACCTGATTTATATCTAATACTGTACAAGTGATAAAGATTGGTTAGCCCCGACCACAGAACCAGTATCGAGAGCATCCAAAGAACATCGAGGAGGGTCAGAGATGCTTGATCTGATTAATACAAGCACTATATTCTACTACATAAGACTTTTTTTTATTCACCACAGTTCACCCTGGCCTGGAAGAAACGTCACTAGAAACTACTTTCATCACATAACCTTCAGATTGAGAATTCCTTTTCCAGTTCTGAAAAGCAGCACCCTAGCTTATCACATGGTCACTGGAATGGTAGCCCCACCCTATCCCCATCTCTTAGAGCATGCTCAGTATGAGTCCAATCAACCCTAAAACACAGGTAACCTCAGTGTCCCCCAAAAAGTTATCTGGGAGAGAGCACTCAGCCATCTCCAGTGGCATCGGTCACCTTCTTTCAAAATAAGGAAACTGTTATTCCTCTCTGTAAGCTAGATTTTTTTTTTTTTTTTTTTTGAGCTGGAATCTCACTCTGTTGCCCAGACTGGAGTGCAGTGGCAGGCTCACAGCCACCCCAGCATCGATCTGCTGGGCTCCAGTGACCCTTCCACCTCAGCCTTCCAAGTAGCCAGAACTACAGGCATGCACTACCACACCTGGCTAATTTTTGATTTATTGTAGAGACAAGGTCTTGCCAAGTTGTCCTGGCTGCTCAAACCCATGGGCTCAGGTAATCTATTCGCCTCAGCCTCCCAAAGTGCTGGGATTACAGACTGAGTCACCGAGCCCAGCCTGGACTTTTTTTTTTAAGTTAATTTTAGAAGGACAGAAGTACTCTTTTATTTACCAATCATATATCTTCTAAACAAGGGATATAGTCTTTTCTGTTGGAATGTGAAATTCTTAGATGATTTGTACAGAATTATCTATTCCTATGTTTCTTCTGTATGGACAGAACATGCCAAGCATTTTTAGCAAATGCCTTCATCAACAGATATTTTTCTTCTAGAAGCTAATGAGAAAATTCTGGAATCAACAGGGGCCTTATCCCTGGCTAGGCTTGCTCTACCTATCATGAATAATTTATGAAAGCCTGGTTTAGGCGTATGCTTTGGATTTTTATTTTGGCAATGAGTTAATCAAGGTGTGATAATACTGGGGGTTAGTTAGAGAGAGTTTTAGGTTTCTCTGAAATGATGAAAGAGTTACATAAAGTCTGTGGCCTCTGGTTAGTGTTTTTCCCAGTCATGTCCCAAAGTCACTCTTGTTGTCCCATTTTCAGTGTCCTGGGCTCACACTGTATACAATGCTGACAGTAGCTTGTCAGAAGGTTCTTTGGAAAGTTTCCAACTTACTGTCTCGGCAAGTGACCAAAGTTAAAAGCAAAGTGAATCTTCCTGGGGGATGGTATTTCAAAGTAAATGACTACTGTTAGCTGCCACCTGATTTCTACCATAAAATTAGAATGCTATCTCCTCTTAGCAATTAGCCCATCTAAATGAAGTTCTACTTAATTCATTTGAAAACAGCCCTTCTATCCTTCTTGCATAATTAAAGGTGTCTGACAATTCATTCTGAAGTTATGCTTTTTCATCTACTAAAGTGACAAAATTATTCAAGTGAGTAATCAACAATGGGCATTAAAACAGTTCATCTTTATAAATTGGGCATTACTTCCCTGTGGAGATAAGAAGCAGTTCTCGGCTGCTCCGGTGCTAACAATTCTCAGAGTGCTGTGAGGAATAAATGAAGCAAATCTGGGGGTGCCTGGTGTGAGCCAGGCACAGCCCTCAACTCTTTTGCTCAAATCAAAAGTGAGAGAGCTGAATAAAAAGATGATGGGCTGGGCGCGGAGATCCATGCCTCTAATCCCACCACTTTGGGAGGCCGAGGCAGGAATATCGCTTGAGCCCAGGAGTTTGAGACCAGCCTGGACAACATAGTGAGACTTCACTTCTACAAAAAGTTACAAATATTAGCCAGACGTGGTGGCATCTGCCTGTAGTCTCAATTACTTGGGAGGCTGAGACAGAAGGATCACCTGAGCCCAGGAGGTCAAGGCTGTAGTGAGTCATGGTTGCACCACTGCACTCCAGTCTGGGTAGCAGAGTGACGTCCTGTCTCATGATAATAATAATAGCAATAATAATGGTTCATTCCTTTTGTTCAAATAGGAAGAAAGTTGAATAAAATAAGCTAGAGGCAGTATAATTTTAAGATGATTAGTTTCAGATTTTAAAACTAGGATGCTAAAAAAATACACAAACAAAAATACATAATGAAATATTAAAGATCACTGCATTCTTTGCTGGTCCCTGAAAGTTTTAATGAAGCAGATGTTGAGGGAAAAATATACTAAGGGGAATATACATTCTTTGCTTCTTTTAACAAAGTACTT
This sequence comes from Cephalopachus bancanus, assembly GCA_027257055.1. Lineage (NCBI taxonomy): Eukaryota > Metazoa > Chordata > Mammalia > Primates > Tarsiidae > Cephalopachus > Cephalopachus bancanus. The sequence goes on along the minus strand of JAPVLO010000024.1, from coordinate 3,563,868 downwards.
CATTTTCCCAGAAGATTTTGTTGAATTCGGATAGCACTAATCTACATCCCGAAACAGAGAATAGTTATTCCTTCACACCAAACATTCAAACCTAAGACAGAAAGTGAGGAAAGAAAACAAGAAACAAAAACGCAAAATGAACTCTGGAAGAGTTGAACTGTACCTTGTATTTCAAAGACAACATCCGCAAGCATTGGTTTATTAAGGAAGAACTTGAGGGAAGTGTTGTAAAACCACAAAGGTTTTCTGGCTTGATAGGTTTTGCAATTCCTTAGGCAATTAATCTGTAAGGAAAAATAAATACAAGGGAAAGTTTGCTTAATACACTTTTATAATATGTATGCTGGGTTGAGAATCTGAACAACTGTGTTAAATTTCTGAAGAAGTCACGAGTATCTACTCTGTGGGACATCTCTGATCATAGCTTCCAAGAGAACTTACCTTCAGGAAACACACCTGCTACCTGTCAACGAGCAACACTACTCTCCTAGGCATTCACAGCAGAAATCAGATTGCCTAACTGAACACTCAACGTTGCAGCCAAGCTGTAAAGTCCTGAGTCCCTGGGAGTATTTGCTGGGAAACAGACAACCACAACCCAACCTCATATAAATGCCAACGAAGATTTTTTTATACGTACAACCTAATTTGTTTATTAAGAAAGTACATAGACAAAATTTAATTTGTAAGTAAGAAAAATACAGTTTTCCCTTATCACACCATGTCCTTCGCTTACTAGCTTGATATTTTCTCCTAAAGCAATGAACATTAAAAAAAATTCCTGAGGTTGACTGGGTGCCGTGGTCCATGCCTGTAATCCCTTCCAGCATTTTGGGAGGTCAAGGCAGGAGGATTGTTGAGCCCAGGAGTTCCAAGACCAGCCTGGGGCAACACAGCAAGACCACATCTCTATAAAAAACAAAAATAGAAAAATTAGTCAGGTGTGGTGGCATGCATTTGTAATCTCAGCTACTTGGAAGGCTAAGGCAGTATTCCTTGAGCCCCGGAGGTCGAGAATGAGGTGAGCTATGATGATGCCACTGCACTCCAGCCTGGGTGACACAGTGAGATCCCCAACTCAAAAAAACAAAAACAAAATAAAAAAACCTGAGAGTGATAAATTGGTTTGTCTTAATTTCCAATCTTATAATTCTGACTGTCCTTCCTATCCAGCACAGACTACCAGAATCTAGAAGGAGCTGCCTGGACCTCTGTTCTTGAATGCCAGAGACCCTCCCCCGTGAAAACACCCATGCTCTGGAGGCTCTGGTGGCCTCCAGAGCAGTATCTCTGTCTGACTCGGGCTCTGGTGCTTTGTTTATCCTTTCTATGATCTTTTCAGGCATACCCTTGTTCCAGCCCTAGAAGTCAATAGCCAGCCTCTCTTCCCTCATCTTTCACCCATTTATTTTCTTTTTTAAAATGTATTCTATTTACACTGTATAAACAAAACAAGCCCGGACAACATTTTCCGGTCGAGTTACCCAAAAGATGAAGTAAGAAGATTTATTTTATCTTATTCCATTTTATTTTTTATTTTTTTGAGTTGGAGTCTTGCTCCATCGTCCAGGCTGGAGTGCAGTGGCACACTCATGACCAGCGTCAACCTGCTGGGCTCCAGCGATGCTTCCGCTTCAGCTTTCCAAGTAGCCAGAACTACAGGCACGCACTACCACGCCCTGCTAATTTTTTATCATAGAGACGAGGTCTCAAAAAGTTGCCTGGGTTGGTCTTGAACCCGCGGGCTCAGGCAATCCACTCACTTTGGCCTCCCAAAGTGTTGGGATTACAGGCTGAGCTACTGAGCCTGGCTCATTTTATTTTTTAAGACAGAATCTCAGTCTGTCACCCAGGCTGGAGTGTAGTGGCATGATCACAGTTCATGGAGCCTTGCACTCCAGGGCTCAGATAATCCTTCTACCTCAGTCTCCCAAGTAGCTGAGACTACAGGCAAGCGCCACCACATCCAACTTTTTTTTTCTTTTAAATGTTTGTTGTAGAGACGAGAACTCGCTATGCTGCCTAGGTCAGTCTTGAACTCCTGAGTTCAAGCAATCCTCCTGCCTCGACCTCCCCGTGTGGTGGTATTATAGGCATAAGCCACCGCGATTGGCTGAGAAGTCATTTTAAATACAAGGATTCACTAGGAGTGCAATCTCACCTAAAGTCTATTATCTCATTTGGAATGAATTAGTTATGATTTTTATTGAAATATTTAATTTACTCATTCCTGATGGCTTCACCCCCTACCCCTGCTGAATCTTAGAACCTCAGCCTTGGTTGGAATGGGATGAGAACACAAATGACTCTGCCTGGTTAGTTATGGAACTCAGAAAGCTTTATCCCTAGGAAGTAATCAAGCAAGCACCTTGGGCAATAAAAGAATAAATGACATCTACTCCCCACTCTGGATTAATCGACTATGGATTAATCTTTGGTTGGGGAGGGATGATACTATCTTTCCTCACCAGGAAGAAGAAAATCCACTCCAGAATGGCGCCAATGAGCAAGACAGAGAGGTAAAACAGGATCACACAAATCCTGGTCCTATAAAGTACATTCTCAGATCCTATACACCAGGTATGTACAACTCATGGCCCGGGACAGCCAGTAATGTGGCCCCACAAAATCTTTTAACATCACGTGTTTTTTTGCATTTATTTTCTTTGTGACCCCGTGTATAGTTTCCATTTTTGAAGTTCACAATCACACCTTCATGATAACGCTTTTTGGCAGCGCACAGATTTGTGAGTGGCTGTTTTCAACTAAGTACATGAAAAGCAAAATTTGAACAAACATTTCTGACAAGCACCTTGAGAACTTACAAAGAATTGTGACCACTTCCATCAAACCAGACATTGATAGATTATTTTTACAAAAACAGGTCAAATTTCCCACTGGTCTTATAGTATTCTCATTTTTCTAAACTGTATAATAAAAAAAAATCTTATTATGCATATACACTAATGGTATTATATAATTTATGTTGCTACCCAAGACAATGCTTCTTTATTTGAGTAACAGGGAAGCCAAAAGTTTGGACAACCCTGCTATACACAACATCCCATAATAAACAATGAAGGAACTGGGGTATAGGATTCCAGTGACTGCCACACATGAGGGAGGGATACTGTCAGAAACATCACAGCACTAGAGAGCTAGCAGGGGCTTTAGAAGTCATTCAATTTATCCCTCATTTCCCAAGAAGCCCTGACTTGCTCAAAGCCACAGAGAAAATTTGTGGCAGACTCACAACTTTCATCTACATTTCCCCAATCTCAATTTTGTGTTACATCCCTGTGCTGTGCTCAGTGAATGAACAGTCCCTGACTCTGGGAAAGCACAGGATGACAGGGTGGAAGAATTCTTCTCTCCTGCTGTGCAAAGGCAGGAATTTAGTACAATATAATGGGATAGTATAGCCCCTGCCTCTCCTGCCCCAGGAGGAATTAATTTCATTTTCAGTACTTCAAGGAGTATGTTCAAAATCAGACCCAAGGAGAGGTACAGGGTCAAAACAAACAGCAACCCTTCTGTCCTTATCTGTCATGTAAAGGTTGTAAACGTGTATACTGTGAATATTTTATAGATGTATCTTATGTATGAAAGTATATATGTGTGTACACAAATACACGTATATATGTGTACACAGGTGTACATATGTACACACAGATATATGCACAGAGAGAGAAAAAAAACCAAATCTGTACATAGATTCCCTCATCACTTTTGCTTTGAATTTGAAAAAAAAAAAGGGCAGAAATTTGGAGAGAACACATATGTCCACGATATACATGTTCACTAGTCCATAAACAAGTTAATCTAGAAAACTAGATGAACTATTTTGAAAATGAGAATGCAGGCATCTGTGCACATTTTGACAGAAGGTTTATTTAGAGCTGAATTAGATTGCGAGAGCTGCCATCTGGCCATACACACCTGAGAAACTGGAAAGCTTCTGTATACCTGCTTCAGCGTATTCCTGAAACAAAACATCTTGCCCCTTAATTCCACGTTACTTCACTTTTTTGAAAAAGACCGTTTTCTCAATTTTTGAACAGTCAGGAATCTTCATTAGAAGTTAGTACCGTCTTACATTTTTAGGTTGTAGAACTGACAAAGAGATCGATTAAAAAAAAATTAAGCCGGGCTCGGTGGCTCAGCCTGTAATCTCGCGCCTTTGGGAGGCTGAGGTGAGTGAATTGCCTGAGCCCGCGGGTTCAAGACCCGCCTGGGCAGGCGAGACCTCATCTCTACAATAAATCAAAAAAATTAGCCGGGCGTGGTAGTGCGCGCCTGTAGTTCCAGCTACTTGGAAGGCTGGGCGGAAGGATCGCCGGAACCCAGTAGGTCGAGGCTGCGGTGGCTGGGAGCGGCCACTGCACTCCAGTCTGGGCAACAGTGAGACTCCAACTCAAAAACAACAACAACAAAAAAAACAAAACAAAAAATTAAAGGAGTAACCATGTTTTTCTTACATTTAATATGAACTATAATCTGTTAGGCATTATACACAACTTACTTTTTTATCTATTGCAGTCAATTTGATTATCACAGATTCTGAAATAAGAATACACTTGCTAGATTAGTATAATGTCTTAAAATTTAACAAATGTACTGTTAAGCCCTTACAGACTCTCTAAGTTTTTTTGTTTTTGTTTTTTGAGTTTGGAGTCTCACTCCATTGCCCTGGCTGGAGAGCAGTGGCACGCTCACAGCCACCCCAGCATCGACCCGCTGGGCTCAGGTGATCCTTCCACCTCAGCCTTCCAAGTAGCTGGAACTACAGGCGCGCACTACCACACCTGGCTAATTTTTAAATTTATTGTAGAGATGAGATCTCACCAAGTTGCCCAGACTGGTCTTGAACCCATGGGTTGAGGCAATCCTCTCACCTTGGCCTCCCAAAGTGCTGGGATTACAGGTTTGAGCCACTGTGCCTGACAGTTACTGGAGTTTTACTGCACATAAGTTTATGGCCATATACTAAGTCTGTATTTATTTATTTATTTATCTTTAGTTGGGCATCTCATTCTGTCACCCAGTCTGGAATTCAGTGGCATAATCCAGCTCACCACAGCCTCGAACTCCTGGACTCAGGTGATGCTCCTGCCTCAGCCTCCTGAGTAACTGGGACTAAAGGTATGTGCCATCACACCCAATTAATTTTTTTTTTTGTAGGGTTCGAAGTCTGACTATGTTGCCCATGTTAGTCTCAAATTCCTGGGCTCAAACAATCCTCACTTCAGCCTCCCAAAGTGCTGAGATTATAGGTGTGAGCCACCACACTCAGCCTCAAAGTCTGTATTTGTATAACCTGAAGCCAATTTGTATTTTTGAACCTATAATCGATGATATAATCCTTAACTGTCCACCTGGTTGAGCAGATGTCTCAGAACTCTTGAAAAGGCACATGCAGAAACTGCCTTTGTCTCCACAACTACTTGGGACTTAAATCATGAGGAGTTAGAAAACACTGCCTCTAATAACTATTACTAGAGCTGGACAAATTTAATGGTCCTACTCTTGACGTAGATCGTGTATTCCCAGAGCTCCAGGGGAGTGTTTCAGAAGACGGAATTCACAAATAAGCATTTTAAAGACATGACTCACACATATTTTAATTCTTACATTAATTAAAATCTAAGACAGTGAGAAATAACCTGTGTTTATGTTTAAAACACTTACATGGCAAAAAATATATACTTAAGGAAAGCATTACATTTATATGGTTTTGGACTCTTCTAATGACTCAATATTACATTCATTATAGCATGCTGAATTATAATTCAGAGAGTCAAAGGAAAGTAACGTACAACAAATTAATTTACCTTTCCTGGTGTTTTTAAAATGCATTTAACCTTCTCTATTACATTTGAAACATCCCCAGAATCTTTCAACTTCTTCCTGATATCTTCTTCCAATTCTTCCCACTGAAAAGCACCTGTAAACAAATTAGCACATGCTGGGTGTTTCCAACTATTGAAGCAGGTGGTAAGAAAAATAAATCTCTTATTAAATAGCAACATTCCCTTTTTTAGTATTTTCTTTTAATTTTCTTTGCCAAATATATATCCTTATAATTACACAAAAACATTTAAACAGCGCTCATATAAAAAAAATTAGTTTGCCTTTTCCTAAATTATTCCTCAAAACCTGAAGTCTTCCTCCCTGGACAGCTGCTACCTCTGTAATAATGGCCGGCTAGTGACAACAGCAATGGTCACAATATAAGCTTCCATGACAAATGGTCCAGCTCCCAGATTATTTACTTGCCCTCGGTAAGAAGGTAGACATGACCTTTCCCAAGGTTGAATTAAATCCTATTCATCTGGGCAAGCAGTGGCTACCATCAGATTGAGGAATATGCAGCAGAAACAGAATACATTTGGAAGGTCTTGTGCATTGTCAAGGTCAGATGGGGATGTCTGAGAGCCAACTCAACAAATGAAGGGAGTGGCATAATTTCCTGATGAGCTACATGACCGTGGCGTTGGAGCAAGGTAACCTCACTTCCACTTCCTTGTCTTCACCCCAACCCAGCTTCAGAATTTTCTCTTCCTAGGCTCACTTTGATTCCGTCTCTTTGATTCCTCTGGTTCTCACAAAATTCCTGTTCTGTGGTCAGCAAAAGTTGACCTTTTCTCCAAGCACTCCTCTCTCTCAGCCTACAGCAGCCTTCTATCCAGTCTCCCTGCTGCCTGGTGGCCTTTTCTTCATCAAATCAACCCTATGACTCAATGCTGGTCAGTTTTCAAAAGCAAGAGATTGATATGACATTCCAAGAGATTACCCTCATTCATCCCACAACTTACGGAAAGGCCTAACTCATAAAAATATAATTCAGAGGCCGGGCATGGTGGTTCACGCCTGTAATCCCAGCACTTTGGGAGGCCTAGATGACTGGACTGCCCGAGTCCACGGGTTCGAGACCAGCCTCAGCAACTTGGTGAGACCTCATCTCTACAATAGATCAAAAAATTAGCAGGGCACAGTAGTTATAGCTACTTGGAAGACTGACGCAGAAGGATCACCAGAGCCCAGCAGGTCAATGCTGGGGTGGCCACGAGTGTGTCACTACACTCCAGCCTGGAACAGAGTGAGATTCCAACTCAAAATAATAATAATAATAAGTATATATATTTATGTTACAAAAAGTGTAGAGTGTGTGGTTATGGCAGGAGACCCAGGATGCAGTCCCACATCTGATGTGATTTCTAGCAAGTCACTTCACCTCTCTGGCAATTGGAGATCCTTTTCTATTTACTCCTAATCTGCTTCTTCCAGTGCCTCATTTGCTCTATCCACCCCTCTGCCAGAAGCCTTCATGGATACTGGGGAATGAGGAGGGCACATAATAAACATTTGTTGAACCAACGGGATCATGTAATTGCAGCTTCTTTGTAATAAGTGGAGCCAAATCAGATGGAAGGTCAGACACAGGGCTCTTTCCAGCTGAGCCCTACGGCATGGGGCACCCCTGATATGTAGTATTTACCTTTTCTGTGATGTGAATACTCCCTCCATGGCCCAATTCAAGCTACCAACATGACATCCTGGAACACGGAATTGGGAATGATAAACACACTCATGCTGTCATGGGCTGGCGCCGGCTCCCACACAAAAAGCTTTCTCCCTTTTATAGCTCCTTTTCTGCCTTCACTGTTAGCGCCCCTTCCTCCTACAGTTCCCAAAGGCATACAGTCTAGAACTCTATGCTTTTTGGTTTTCTTTCTGCACAAATGCTTTTTAACTTTGGGGTCACATATTCTTTTCACAGAATCTGATAAGTTTCTTTGGTTTTTCACTTCAGAAAATGTCACATGCACATACACATTATAGTCTGCATAGAAATGTTAGAGTAGGCGGGAGCAGTGGCTCATACCTATAATCCCAGCATTTTAGGAGGCTGAGGCAGGAGGACCGCTTGAGTCCAGGAATTTGAGACCGGCCTGGGCAACAGAGTGAGACTTCATCGCTACCAAAAATTTTAAAAATAGCTGGGTGTGGTAGCATGGGCCTGTTGTCCTAGTTACTCGGGAGGCTGAAGTGGGAGGATCGCCTGAGCCCAGGAGGTCAAGGCTGTGATGAGCCATGATCATGCCACTGCACCCCTGTCAGGGTAACAGAGTAAGACCTCACTCAGCTCAAAAAAAAAAAAAAAAAAGTCAGAGTATAAGAAGCCAATGGATCTCAGATCAAGAACATTTCCTCTACACCAGTGATTCTCAACCCTAGCTGTGCATGATGTTTACCTGGAAATCTTTTATAAGATACCATCAGAGAGTGTCTCATTCCCAGATCAAGTCAATTAAACTTTTGGGTTTGGGACCCTGACACCAATGTTTTAAAGGCCTCCCAGGAAACTCTAACATGCACTGTGTACTACCAATGTCCACTAGTCTTCCTTTAGAAATTTCACCTGTTATCAAAATCTAGGGTGAGTGGTATTTAGGAAACGGTAGGTATTGGTATTTTTGATTGTTTACACTCATGCAAGCTAAAGAAGAACAGATACTTTCTCTGTGTTCTCTTTTAATATAACAAATTATGTTATATTTAAGTAAAAGTTACATTAAGTTATACTAGTGAACTCATATTAACTAAAGAACATCTAGACAATATCTCTGTTTAGAAGATTATCTGAAAGCAAGTATCAAATAACCTAAATATACAGACCCGGTAGCAGGCAAATCCCCACCGGCCACAGCTCTGAGGACACAGAAAGAACTAATGACTCAAAATGAAAGTAACATGAACTCTTACCAGCATCCTAATAACTGGGTTGTTTTCATAATTACAAACACTAACAAATCATCTTTGACACCTTTAGGTCCTAATCAAACAAAAAAATTCTGTGTGTGTGTATGTATATGTGTGTGTGTGTGTGTGTGTGTGTGTGTGTGTGTGTGTGTGTGTGTGTTAAGAAACATTTAATACGAGATCTACTCTCTTAAATGTTTATGTACATAGTACACTATCTGTTAACAATAGGCAAGATATCGTATCACAGATCTCCAGAACTTATTTGTCTTCCATTATTTACTGGAATTTTCCTTAGATAACTTCTCACAGCACTTATTTAATTTACTTAGATGTTTAGAGAGCATGATAGACTCGTGGATGCTAGGCTGTGTTTTTAAGCAATGCAGAAAGGGAGCTGCCAGAGAATTCCAAGAACCGGAGAAAGCTAGTAAGCTGAAGATGATAGCTCTTCCCATACATTCATCTACTTTGTCGGCATTTCAGTAAGTGTTGTGAAATTCCAAGGGCCATCTGTGACAGGAAGCGCTCAAAGCTAAATTCTTGAGGCTCTTACACATATTTCAGTTCCGAACCATCTAAGATCATGTGACTCAGGAATTTGCAAGCATAAGACTGTATCAAGTATTATAAGAATGTTACAATTGTATGCCATGTAAGGATTACTCCCTGCAGACCAGGAAACTGCTGGTCTTTTCAGATGACTCTTTCTTCTTTAGGGTTAGTCATTAAGTGCTTATACATTAGGCAGTGTTTGTTGTTATCCAGTAAAAAATTAGCATATAGACCAGACATAGTGGCCCAAATCTCCTAGCACTTTGAGAGGCTGAGGCAGGAGAACTGCTTAAGCCCAGGGGTTCAAGAGCAGCCTCAGCAACATACAGAGAACTCTTCTCTACACAAATTAAAAAATTAGTCAGGCATGGGGGCTGTTCCTGTAGTCTCTGCTACTCAGGAGGCTGAGGTGGAAGGACTGCCTGAGCCCAGGAGGCTGAGGCTGTGGTGAGCCATGACTGTGCCACTGCACATTAGGCTGGGTGACAGGGTGGAACCCTGACACCAAAAAAATTAATAATAATAACATATACAGACATGCTTTGTGTTAATAGCCTTACAAATTCAAACAGGAAAATAAACCGAAATCTTATATGCAGATATAAAATGTTCACAGGATTAGTCAGCTGGCCCCTCCTAATGTAGGATCAAATGCCCCTGGTGACATAATATGTGCACAATTTCAAGTTCCTAAAGGTTAAAATAAGTATATTATTTGAGAAGAATTAAGACATTCTTCGTAAATTGGTTTATTAAAAAAAAAAAAGAGGGATTTCAGGAGATAGGTTTACTATGATTTTCAAGTCCATGTTTGCTCAGGGCAAATATTCCTGAGCAAGTCATATCATGGAGTTCAACCCCTGCATCACCAACAGCCCCGCCAAACAAACAGCCCCTGTCTCCAATCTCCTCTAACATTACCCAAGGATAGATCACAGTGCTATTGTGAAGAAACCATTGCGTAATTGTGTCTTAAAATTTGTGTTCCGTTCAAGGTTTTAAAATGCCAGGCTCCTTTACTGTAGTCTCTGAGAAAAATGTAGTTTAACATGTTTGTTTGATTTAATAAAAAACACTTAAAAAAAAACCCAGTAACTTCATATGTAAAACTAGAAGATAAAACAAAATTTCAATACATATTTAGGCATTTTCTTTAGATAATGGAATCTGGGTGTTTTGGTTTTTTTTTTCCTTTTAACAAATTTTCTGCATTTTTTCAGAACTGTCTTTTCTGTGCAAATACAGCTTTGGGAACTTTTTTTTCTTCTTTAGTTGGAGTTTCACTCCGTTGCCCAGGCTGGAATGCAGTGGCACACTCACTGCAGCCTCGACCTGCTGGGCTCAGGCGATCCTTCCACTTCAGCCTTCCAAGTAGCTGGAACTGCAGGTGTGTGCCACCACATCTGGCTAGTTTTTTTTACTGTAGATACGAGGTCTCGCCAAGTTGCCCAAGCTGGTCTTGAACCCCTGGACTCACACAATCCTCTCGTCTCTACCTCCCAAAGTGTGGGATTACAGGCGAGAGCCACCACACCTGGCACAGCTTTGGGATCTTTTTAAAACGTCACTTAAACATAACTTTTGCTTGAACCAGAGGTCAGAATCTGTAAATAATTAAAGAATAACAAACAGGTACCCGCAGAACCAGTTCTTTCCCTTCTCCTCAACCAGCACTGGGTCCTCTCTGCAGCCCAGGTCAATGTCATATGCCCCTGCTCATACCTGACAGCACCTCTGGCCTTGGCCGTGACATACAAGGAGAGATCAGAGCAGAAACGGGGCTGTTCAGTGTCAGGATAAGAAACCAGTGCAGCAAGCTGGTTAAAGACCTGCAGCTCAGCAAGCTCTCCACACTAGCATGCCCTCCACACTAGCATGCCATCTACCTCGAATCCCTGTCCCAGACTAACTTAGTTGCCACCTACCCCTAAACATCCATCCTTTCCACCACATCGGCAGGGGCCATCATAGGGCACCGAGAGCCCCAGCTCCAAATAGCTGCCCATCTGTCAGCCTTGCAGATCACCCCCATTTTAACTCTGTGCTCTAAGCTGATAACTGGGCTCCCCTCCTAGGCCTCTGCAATGACTCCTAGGCCCTTATTTGCTAGCTGTGGTTGGTTCCCAGTTCCTCCGAGAGCAGGTGTTTCGCTGTTTCTGGTGCTCCATGGATTCAGCACCACCTGGGAGACTCCCAAGTGCAGAGTCTCCTGCCCCATGCCAAGCCTCCTGAATCAGAATCTCCACATAACAAAATCCTCAAAGACTAAAAAAGCAACTGGGCTTGGTGGCTCAGCCTGTAATCTCAGCACTTTGGGAGGCTGAGGTAAGTGGATTGTCTGAGCCCACAGGTTCGAGACCAGCCCGGGCAAATTGGTGAGACCTCGTCTCTACAATAAATCAAAAATTAGCCAGGCACAGTAGTGTGTGCCTGTAGTTCTGGCTACTTGGAAAGCTGAGGCAGAAGGATTGCCGGAGTCCAGCAGGTTGATGCTGGAGTGGCTGTGGGCGATACAGTGAGACTCCCTTTTTTTCCCCACTGGGCGATACAGTGAGACTCCAACTCAAAAAAAAAGACTCGAGAAGCACTGGCCTAGAGGGTGAGGGCCAATAGCAAGGCCACCCATTGTCCATTGTCTGAATACTGGCCTTCCTGAAGGTGATTGCTACAGTGATGGGGACTTAATATAGTTTGGATGATTGTCCCCTCCAAATCTCATATTGAAGTATGATCCCCAGTGTTGAAGGTGGGGCCTAAGTGAGAGGTGTTTGAGTCATGGGGGTGGGTCCCCCATGGGGGTGGGTCCCCCATGAATGTCTTGATACTGTTTTTGTGGTTATGAGTGAGTCCTTGCTCTATTAACTCACATGGGATCTGGTTGTTACAGAAACAAAGAAATGAATACTGCATGTTCTCACTCACAAACGGGCCCTGATCACTGGTCAAAGGAGCTCATGGGTAGGACTGGCAGACGCTGGACACTGCCCGGGGGAGGAGGGAGGAAGGAGGGGGGGCACGTGGCAGCACATGGGGTACCTGGTTCACTATAAGGGGGAGAGAGAGCCAGCTAGAAGCCCACACTTCACCTTTGTGCAACTTACTTATATAGGAAATCCTCACTTGTACCCCTACAATGCTAAAATAAAATACATTTTTTTAAAGAAGAGCTGGTTGTTAAAAAGAGTCTGGGAGCTCCCACTTGTCTCTCTCTTGCTCCTGCTCTTGCCCTGTGGCATAACCTTCCACTCTTCCCAACTTCCGCCATGACCAGAAGCTTCCTGAGGCCTCGCCAGGAACAGATGCTGGCACTATGCTTCCTGTACAGTCTGCAGAACCATGAGCCAAAATAAACCTCTTTTCTTTATAAATGGCTCCGGCCACAGATGTTTCTTTATAGCAACGCAAAACAGACTAATACAGGCCTCTCCACCAGACTGCTGTCTTCCCGCTCTGTGCCTCCCTCCCTCCATCGCTGGAGATGAGCTTTCTTTAAAGCTCCAGTTCAGGCTCTGAGAACAGCAGGGGCAGCTTCCACAGGCCTTGCCCGCCTATACTCCCACAAGTCATCCCCCCCACTCCATGCTCCTGCCACAATCCCCGGGAAACAGCAGGGACCCAGGATTACATTTTCATTCATGCAGATTTCCCCAGCAGATTACATTAATCCTTTCAAACAGCATCAGGGTGAATACATTGAAAACTTACAACAGGTAAATTACTCTGGGGGAGGGACCTGGGATTCAAGAACTTTTTCTTTTCTTTCCCTTTTTTTTTTCCACTTGTATTGATTTTGTAATTTAAAAAGTCACTCCCTGGGAGAAAGCTAGGCAGGCCCTGTCACTGGAGATATATTGGGCTATTTTACTGCTACCAAATTGAAAAGGATATAACTGGCTTCAGAGTGCCTTTGAAAGAAGGCAATGGGAGCTGTAGGAAACTTGCTGAATAATTCTTATAATTTCAACAGAAAAATTATAAAAAAGAAAAATCAAACATATCTTTCACTGTTCCTTAAACATATCATTAAAACAATTTTTTCTTTTAACATATCAACATTTTAGTTTTTCAAAATTGGCCTTAAGTTCTGAACCGTCAGATTCTAAGTTTAAACATTAAAATCTGTGGTACTAAATGAGATCTTTAGTCTGGCTTACTCATATGATAACTTCCAGGTACTAGAACCTACCCCCTTGATTCAACTGAAACTTACAGAGAACCCACTGAAGGCAGCATGCTAGGTGTGTACTGGATATGTGATTATTTGCCTTTGCCAAGCCAGCATTCACTGATCTACCACCACACTCTGCCCCCATATCTATATTTCCACATAAATCTGCATGCTGCAACTATACTTTTCAAAACCATAATTCAATTTTCATTTTTTGAGTCGAGGTCTCACCCTGTCACTCAGGCTGGAGTGCAGTGGCATAATCATGACTCTCTGCAGCCTTGACCTCCTAGATTCAGATGATACTCCCGCTTCAGGCTCCTGAGTAGCTGGGACTACAGGTTCACGCCACCATAGCCAGTTTACTTTTTGACTTTTTTTTTTGTATAGAGACGAGGCCTCACTATGTTGCTCAGGCTGGTCTCAAACTCCTGCTTTGGCCTCCCAAAGTGCTGGGATTATAGGTGTGAGACACGACATCTGACCTTAACTTATAAAATTACATAACCACAACCCAACTAAAAAAAGTAGTATTTTATTTTTAACATCAACCATTTAAATGAAGGCTACCCAAATGTTCTTATCTATACAAAATAATACTTGTTTTGTTTGCAAACCTCAATACACTTCTTATCTGTTCCCAATTAGGCATTATCTGAAACCTAAAAGTAGATTATAAGCATTTCTCCAGACACATTCCAGAGAAGGAGTGACCTTAGCCTAGTATCTCTTCAGCACATGATTCTAAGCTGGAAAAACAATTAAAGACTACTTCTCAGAAAATGTATATTTAGATGCTTACTTTAAAAATCATTTAACATAAATTCTTTTCCATTCTTACATGGGACACTTAGATGTGAGACCCTCAATTCATTTGCTAAAAAGACTCAGAACTTCTGTTCTTTAAAATATAGTTGCTACTGAGTTTTTAAAAGGAAAAGAAGAAAAAATAATTAATAAGCTAAATCTTAAAAAGAAAGGGCACAGTAAGGGGAAAAAGTAATATGTAAGAGTCACAGCGAAACCTGATCTGACTTCAACTAATGTTAGATACTAAATTGCCAGTTCCTAAATGGAATGCAATTCTATCCCTGACTTCCTCCAAATCTAAGTCAAACCCAAGAGTAAATAGCTAGGTTTTAAGGTGTAGACACTAAATCTCATATACTCTAGGAAAATTTTATTTATTTAAATTCAGCTGGACAATAAGTTCTTGTATTTCATATTTTGGATAACTTTAAAAAATATAAAATATTAACATACCTGTTCAGTGGATTATTGATTTTACAAGTAGATTAAAACCAAGGCAAGTGCAATAAACATATGAAAAAATGCTCAACATCACTAAGTCACTAAGTATTAGGGAAATGTAAATCAAAACTATAATTAGATACCACCTCACACCCAATCAGATGGCTACTATAAAAAAAATTCAGGCCGGGTTCGGTGGCTCAGGCTGTAATCTCAGCACTTTGGGAGGCCAAGGTGAGTGGATTGCCTGAGCCTGCAGGTTCGAGACCTGCCTGGGCATCTTGGTGAGACCTCATCTCTACAATAAATCAAAAATTAGCCAGGCGTGGTAGCGCACGCCTGTAGTTTCAGTTACTTGGAAGGCTGAGGTGGAAGGATCGCCGGAGCCCAGCAGGTTGAGGCTGCGGTGGCCGGGAGCGGCCACTGCACTCCAGTCTGGGTGACAGAGTGAGACTCCAACTCAAAAAAAAAAAAAAAAAAAATTCAGACAATAATAAGTGTTAGCAAGGATGTGGACAAATTAGAACCCTTGACCACTAGACTAAGGTGAAATCATATAGCCACTATGGAAGGCAGTATGGCAGCTCCTTAAAATTTTTTCTTTGAAAATTGGGCTAATGGCTCACTAATTATAGTGGTTCACGCCTATAATCATAGCAATTTGGGAGGCCAAGGCAGGAAGATAGCTTGAGCCCAGGAGTTCAAGACCAGCCTGGGCAACATAGCAAGACTTCATCTCTACAAACATTTTTTAAAAATTAGCCAGGTATTGTGGCACGCACCTGTAGTCTCAACTACTCAGGAGGCTGAGGTGGAAGGATCGCCTGAGCTCAGGAGGCCGAGGCTATGGTGAGCTGTGATTGTGACACTGCGCTCCAGCCTGGATGACAGAATGAGACTCAGACTCAAAATTTAAAAAAAAAATTTTAAAAATAGAATTAGCATATGATCCAGTGTTTGCACTTCTGAGTATATATGCAAAAGAATTAAAAGCAGAATCTCCAAAGACATATTTGTGCACTCCTGTTCATAGTATCATTACTCATGAAAGCTAAGACAGTGGAAGCAATCCAGTGTCCATCTATGAATGAATGGATTAAAAAGTGGTATATACATACAATGGAATATTATCAGCAGCCCCTAAAAAGGAATGAAATTCTGACATTTGCTACAACCTGGATGAACCTTGAAGACATCATGTTAAGTAAAATAAGCCAGTCACAAAAAAAGAAAATATTATAGGTTCTACCTATGTGAGGCACTTAGAGTAGTCAAAATTCTAGAAAATAGAGTGGTGTGATTGCCAGGGATTGGAAGGAGGGGAACGGGGAGTTATTGCTTAATAGGTAAAGAGTTTCAGTTTTACAAGATGAAAGAGTTATGGAGATGGATGGTGGTGACAGTTGCATAACATCATGAAAGTATTTAATACCACAGAGCTGTGCACCTAAACATAATCACGATGGTAAATTTTATGTGACGTATATTTACAATAAAACAAAACTGGTGGGGGAAAAAAAAGGCAAGTACATTTGTAATGAAGATTGGAAAACTTGGACTAATTCCTATATACAAAGAAGGACCCGCCCCCCCACCCCCAAAAAGGAATTATCTTTTGGAGGGCAGGCCCCTTGTAGTACACTTGGAATTTGTTCCTCCAAATCAAATGGTCAACCGAAGTTCTTTATTTGGAAGTTTTTTTGTTTGTCTTTCTTTTGATCACAGCCAGTTAATTTTTTTATTTTTTGGGGAGATAAGGTCTCGCTAAGCTGCCCAGGCTGGTCTCAAACTCCTGGACTCAAGCAATCCTCCCATCTCAGCTTCCCAAAGTGCTGGGATTACAGGTGTGAGCCACTGCATCCGGCTATTTGGAAGTTTTGAGAAAGTTGTGTCATAATTTGCAGAAGAAACATCCTGAATTGTGGCAAACAGGTGACAAGCTCTTCCACCATGACAACGCATCTGCCCACACTGCACTGAGTGTTCAGCAGTTTTTGACCAAAAACAGCATGAAACTCATGCCTTGCCTTCCCCGTTAACTTGATCTCACCCAGAGTGACTTTTTTTTTGTTTCCCCAGATGAAAAAGGTCCTCAAAAGGGAACGTTTTGCTGATGTGAAAGAGGTGAAACAAAAATGGCAGAAGCACTAAAAGACATCAATATTGATGAGTCCAAAAACTATTTTGAGCACTGGAAAAAGTCTCTTGATAGGTGTATTGCATCAAACAGAGAATACTTTGAAGGTGACTGAAGTTTAAACATGTAAGAAAACATGTTGTTTTATAACTAAATTCCAGTTTGTTGGGTACCCCCTCATATAAACCAAATACTATTTCCTTCACCTCAGATGATAAGAAAAAAAAAAAACGCAAAATGAACCAAAAGCATAAGAGGGCATAAGTGACCAGAATTATTTGACAAGATACCTGAGTAAATGAAGCGGAGGATGTCTGATAAACAAGAACAGAAGAGGGCATCTTTGACAATGACTCGCAATGGTGGGTTGCCTGGAGACTCCTGGCCAGCACCTGGAAACATGGGATCTCTATTTATGGCAAAGAGATCCTGGGTAGTTCGGACGATACTGGAATCCTGGATGTCAGTAGGACTCTTCACATTGAAAAGCAGCATGAAAACATGGCTTACAGCACAGAGAACAATCTTGTGGGCCTCTATCACTTCCTTTAAATCCGGATTGTAAAACACCACGTCCACACACTGGCAGCAGAACAGCAAGTTATTTAAGTCAGAGTTATAATGTGACGCTTCAGCCTTTAAGACAGGCATTTTTTCTGTTTCAAAAAGGAAAATAAAAATAATAAACACCTCTTTAGATCTACAGATGCAATATTCCGTTTTACTTTAAATACAACAACACAATATTTTTAAATGTTAGGTTGAACCATAGGAAATTGCCAACATTTGACAAATTTTGACCTACCAATACAGCAACTTTATATAGCTCAACATAATATATAAGCATTATAAACTAGTTATTCAGGAATTACAGGTTTTTATAACACAGACACACATGAATACTGCATTTACGTTTTATAGTGCAAACAAAAAACCTACTAATGACACAAGGAGTAATAAAATAACATTTCTCATTATTTGTGTCTCCCTAAACAAAATATTCCTCCAAATACTGATCTTTTTTTTTTTTGAGTTGGGGTCTCACTCCTTCACCCAGGCTGGAGTGCAGTGGCACGCATGCTCACAGACACCCCAGCATCAACCTGCTGGGCTCTGGCGATCCTTCAGCCTCAGCCTTCCAGGTAGCTGGAACCACAGGTGCAGGCTACCACGCCAGGCTAATTTTTAAAAAATTTATTTATTGTAGAGATGAATTCTCGCCAAGTTGTCCGGGCTGGTCTCGAATCCACGGGCTCAGACAATCCACTCATCTCAGTCTCCCAAAGTGCTGGGATTATAGGCTGAGCCACCGACTCAGCCAAATACTGATCTTTACAATTTTGATAGTCATTAGTCTTTGCTTACACCTTTGATTTAAAAATTTAAGGAGTATTAAAGAAGTTGTGAAGAACCCACCCTCACATCTGAAGTACTTTCCCTCTTGGGACCAGAAGTGGAGATGGAGGACTAAGCTATTATAATTCTGCAACTTTTCAAAGTCAAGGCTTAGAATCTTGGGCTCTATTGTTTGAAACCATTTCAACCATTTTATTTGGATCCTAAAACTAGTATTTTTTTTCTCTCTCTATAAAACAGTATGTACCCAGAACCAGCCCTTTCCACTCAGCACACCTCACAAGTCAACTAAGCTCCCTTGTTCCCCAAAGAGTGTAAACTTCCACCTACTAGTTTGATCACCAGAAAAGAGAGTGAAGCCTTTGATCAACTCAGGATACCCACAGGCCAGGCCTTCACCACAGACCCTAACTGGAAAACATCTGCTGTCTCATTTTTATCCAGACAAGCTGAGGAAAGTGGTCTAAATCATCTAAATCGGTGAAATTCAAACTCCTCTAGCAATGAAAATCCTTTGTTACAAAGCAAACTGCAGTCTATAAAACAGACAATAACAGGGTCCTTTGGGGGCCAGGTTCTCTCTGCGCTATCCCCCAGACCACCCTCCTTTCCACTGCCTGTGGTTCCTTCACAGAATCTTAAACGCCATGTGTCCCCGAGCCCAAGATCTGTCCTTGGAACAAATCAGCCTCAGAACAAATGTGTAGCCAGACTTCATTGTCCTGGACCCCTGGGTTATGTTTGGTGTTCTTTCTACAGCTCTCAGAGTAGTGTGACAGTTGAGCCTGCATTTGCTGAAGGGACACTTTTGAAGGCCCATCCACTATTCACCTAGTGACCCCACATGAAGACCCCCATGAGAAATTTCTTAGTGCTAAATGACATGAAAACGTTTTCTTTATCAGAGGAAATGGTATATTTTTTCACCTTGGTCAGTAAGAACTAAGAACTATCTGCATTACTTATTTGGTCATTTGTCACTTTTCTTCTAATCTAGGAAGATTAGAAGGCCCCAGGGTTTGCTATGTAACAGACAATGTCTCCCCTTTTGCTGAGCACACCAGGAAATTCAAAGCTAAGTGTGTATCGTTTATGATCTTTATGTCTGCATTTTTTGTTAGCGCTGAGGGCCTCACTACGTCGCCGAGGCTGAACTATAACTCCTGGGCTCAAGAGACCCTCCCACTTCAGCTTCCCAGAGTAGCTGGAACAATAGGCGCACGCCACCACGCCCGGCTTTATATCCGCACTTTTTAAAAAACCTGGAAATGTCCTCCTATGCTAGTTCATATTTATATTCATTCTTTCAACAAATATTTATCAAGTGCCAACTTTTAAAACAATGCCCCAAACAAGTTGATCTAATAGAGTACTATGCTACTATTCCTATCACAGAATTATGCAGAAGATTCTGGTGACAGTCAATATAATTTATTTATTTGCTTTTAACTTTATTTGCTCCAACCTTGTATTAAGAACATTTTCAAATGTGAAAAAAACTGAAAGAATGATACAATGAACACATGTATCTTATACTTGGATCCTGCAATTATTAACATTTTGTCATTTTTGCCTTATCTCTAGACAGACAGACACACACACATACACACAGACACACACATGCACGACTGAAGTAATTAAAACTAAGTTGCAGTCCTCAGGACACTTGGGCTCACAAATGTACCTGGTTGCTCAAGTTGAGGTGGTCTAAGTCCATGAAACGAGCTGCTCATTTTTCTTTTCTTCATTTTTTCACTTGTTTTCTGATTCAAGGCTTGAATCATAAAATACTCCAACTAAAACATGAATCAAATTTTAATTAAATGTCCAACAACATTAGATATTTAATGTGATCATTTGTACCTCAAATCACATTTGTCAAATGTTTTAAATGTCTGTTCTATATATATGTGTACACACACACACACATTAGCAAATGCCTGTAAACAATTTTTTTTCTTCTTTTTTTGAGTTGAGGTCTCACGCTGTTGCCCAGGCTGGAGTGCAGAGGCATGATCTCGGCTCACCATAGCCTTGACCTCCCGAGCTCAGGCAATCCTCCTGCTCAACCTCCTGAATAACTGGGATTATAGCCATGCACCACCACGCCCAGCTAATTTTAAAAAATTTTTTGTAGAGACAAGATCTTGCTATGTTGCCCGGGCTGGTCTCAAACTACAAGGCTCAAACAATTCTCTCACCTTGGCCTCCCAAAGTGCTGGGATTGCAGGTATGAGCCACCATGCCAGCCCTAACAAATTTTTAATTTAAAAAAAAATGTATCTAATGGAGCAGATTGTACTTTGTCTAAACATAAATATTTAAGAAAGAATGCTTTATTCTCTGTTTTAAAAAAATATTTTTTAATTTTGTTTTTTATAGATAAGTCTATGTTGACCAAGCTGGACTCTTACTTCTGGGCTTAAGCGATCTTCCTACCTCAGCCTCCCAAGTAGCTGAGCTATAGATACATGACACATGCCTGGCTATTCTCCTGAATAATCACTACCACTCTGTGGTTGTCAATAATTGTCTTAGTGGGCACCAACCACCATTAATACTGATGAAATTCAAGGCAGGAAGAGATCTGGTTCTATGTTTACAGATGTTCTTATTAACTATGAAACTTTGCTTTTGTCTCTTGAACAAATTTTTTTGAAATCTGTCCTTTATAAATTTAAAATCTCAGCCACATGTATTTACAAGCTTCAGGACTGGCCCTACCTTGCAAGGCCTAGGGCAAAATTACCAAAGGTGACCCACCTACCACATATCTAGATATTTAAACCAGGATCTAGATCAGGGGTTTTCAATCTTTTGGCTTTCCTGGGCTGCATCAAGTAAAGAGGAGTTGTCTTGGACAGCACATACATTATATAATAGAGTTAGTGTATATACACAATAAGACTTCTTTTTAAAGAAATATTTTGATTATAAAGCTTAGAAAACTGAGAACAATATAAAACTAGTGGGAAATTTTACTTTGTTTTTGTAAAACTAATCTACTAACATCTGGTTCAATGGAAGTGGTCACAATTCTTAGGGAGTTCTCAAGGTGCTCATCAGAAATGTTTGCTTGAATTTTGTTCTTCATGTGTTTCATAACCGAAAACAGCTGCTCACAAACATGCTGCAAAAAAGCGATGTCATGAATAAGGCGTGATTGTGAACTTCCAAAATGCAACTACACGGGGTCACAAAGAAAATAAATGCTAAAAAACACATGATGTTAAAGAATTTTGAGGGACTGCATTATTAGCTGTCCTGGATTGCATGTGGCCTGTGGGCTGTAGGTTAGGCATGCCAGATTTAAACTTTGTAAATCAAGAACACAAACTGATAGGTAAAAGATATTCTATAATCCTGCCTTGAAAAATATATCATCATAAAAGCCTGGCAAAAGTAATGCAAGACTTCTTCCTCATGTAGTCCTTCCTTGGTCAAATGTGCAGGAATCCCAACCAAACTGTATGCGAGAAGAAATGTTTCATGTCCCTGTAGACCTACAGGGCCCGTGGCAGGCCTGCGCTGGTTGCATCTTCACTGCTCTTGAGAGACTCAGTCTGCAAATCTGCTCATTTCAGTTCAGCAGTCACTCATCACATGTGAGTATAGAACACATCAAAGTAGCGATTCTGAATTGAGATGTGGTTTCTGTGTAAAATACACACTGGATTTCAAAGACTTAGTACAAAAAGAACATAAATCATCTCATTAAATAACCTTTATGATATTTTGGGATATATGTTGGGTTAAATGAGATAAATTATTTAAACAAAAAACAAACCAAAAGGCCAGATTTAGATTTATTTTTTATTTATTTACCTTTTTTTTTTTTAAGACAGGCTCTCATTCTGTTGTCCAGGCCGAAGTGCAGTGGCATGATCACCGCTCACTGCAGCCTTGACCTCCTGGGCTGTGATCCTTCTACCTCAGCCTCCTAAATAACTGGGACTACAGGCACATGCCACCACATCTGGCTAATTTTTTAGTTTTTGTAGAGAAGAGGTCTTGCTATGTTGCCCAGATTGGTCTCAAACTCCTGGACTCAAGCAATCCTCCACCTCCACCTCTCGAAGTGCTGGGATTAGAAGTATGAGCCAGGTCCCCAGCCCTGGATTTAAATTCTTAAACTCCTCCGAGGTTCATGCAGACCAGGGAGAGCTGGTCCCTAACTCCTTGGACCTGAGACCACCCCTCCTCTTCTCACTCCCTGCTCCATCTCCTGCCCTTGTGAGCTAAATGGACATCCAAGCTCCATCCACTCCCCCTCCCTTATTCCTCAAAAATAGACTCCCCTCAGCTACCTCCCAGGCCCAGGGATGGGTCCATCAGCAGGGCAGTCCACCTTCAGGAAGACAGACCCAGAATAGAGGCCTGCACAGGCCCTGAAAATAGACACAGGACCAGTGGTCCAAGAATTCCGGGGTCCTGGGTTTTGGAGCAGAGTCACAGCACTGTCCGATAGATCTTTCTGTGATGATGGAAAAGTTCCGGAACATCACAACTGTCCAATGCAGTAGCCACTAACCACATGTAGTTACAGAGCATCTGCAATGTGGCTATTATGCCTGAGGAACTAAAATTTATTTCAGTTTTGAAAATATAAATAGCCACATGTGGTTACCATATTGGATGATGCAAGTCCAGAAGGGGGGTATGAGCTCCAGGTGGGCACATCATCTTGGCTCCTTTGCCCTTGCCATGTGGTGAGGGAAGCAACTGGAGGAGGGCCAGATGGGGCTCTCTAAGTCTCAAGGGCAGGTGTCCCTCTCGCCCAGGTCTGAAGAAAGAGCTGCCCAGCTCATCATCCCCGACTCTTAAATGCAAAACTTTAAATGCTCCTGTCACTCTGACATTATCGACACTATCCATAATCTTGCCAGTGCCATTATTTTTTACTCTCAAGATCCCAGTCGTACTTTACAGGAATGTAAAGACCATTCTAAAGCCAGGCACAGTGGCTCATGCCTGTAATTCTAGCACTTTGGGAGGCCAAGGTGGGAGGATTGCTTGAGCCCAGGAGTTCAAGACCCGCCTAGGCAGCACAGCAAGACTTCATTTCTACAAAAAATTAAAAATTTAGCTAGGCATGGTGGTGCATGCCTGTAATGCCTGCTACTCTGGAACTGCCTCCACTAAAGCAAAAGGATTGCCTGAGCCCAGGAGTTCGAGACTTCAGTGAGCCATGATCGTGCCGCTGCACTCCAACCTGGACCATGTTGCCCGGACTGGTCCCAAACTCCTGAGCTCAAGCTCCTGGGAGGGGGAGTGAATGGAGCTTGGATGTTCATTTGTGTGCACGAAGCTCACAAGGGCAGGAGATGGAGCAGGGAGTGAGAAGAAGAGGGGTGGTCTCAGGTCCAAGGAGTTAGGGACCAACTCTCCCTGGTCTGCATGAACCTCGGAGGAGTATAAGAATTTAAAATTAAAATAAAAAAGATCATTCTGATTTTATTTCCATGTTCTCATCAAGTCTTGAGCTAAGGAAAAAAGGAAACACCATCCTTCTCCCAGCCTTGACAGCATCTTCAATTCTCATGCCTCTAACTCTAATGGCAACATGAGATGCTGGGAAGAAAGAGAAAAAAGGAACAAAAAGAAGAGAAAGTAGGAGGTGGAAGGAGGGGAAAGTGATTGCAGTATTTCAGGTTCAGGATTCTGGAATGAGAAGAAGACTGAAGGCTCCCAAGGAAAATAGCCTCCTCTTCAACACATGAAACCAAATCCAAACCATGAAACCACCCAACAAATGAAGCCGTTCAACAAATGAAACCAAGCCATCTTTTTTGCCCCAACTCCCTAGGTAGTTCAGGGAAATGCATGATTCTTGGCCACATTAAGACTTTTTTTAAAAAGCTACTACAATTTAATCTGCTTGACAGGAGAATTCGCTCTCAATCCTCTACCTCCCCTCTCACTGCTAAGCAAGATAAACAAATACAGCAAATATTTCTCACGGTCATTGAAAATATCCACACTGGGAGTGCATCTTCCTTGAAGCTGTAATATTAATGTTTCTTTATATTACTGGGTGAGTTATAGCCATTTATATCACAAAAATTAGTACCGTTTATAGTTGGTCTTTATTGTACCCAGTTTAGTTAACTCCTGAACTCGAGAAATTTCTGTAGTCATCTGTGGAAACCTCAACACCTCAACACAAATTTACATAATGAATATTCTGGCATATTGGAAAGAGTACTTGGTGAGGAGAAAGGGAACTCATGGAGAATGCCAAAGTGTTCTTGCTTAATGTAGAGTTTTCTTTGGTTTTTAACTGCTCACTCATGTTTTCCAGATTTGTTTGTTAAGAGAAGTCACTTGAAGGGTTGGAAAGATTGTTTCTAAGTCAGTAAAATTTTTTTGGTTGTTTTTTTTTTTTTTTTGAAACAGGGTCTCACTGTGCCACTCAGGATAGAGTTCAGTGGTGCAATGATAGCTCACTGCAGCCCCCAATTCTTGGGCTCAAGCAATCCTACTGCCTCAGTCTTCTGAGTAGCCGGGACCCTAGGTGCATATCACCATACCCAGCTAATTCTTTAACTGTTTGTAGAGTTGGGGTCTTAGTATGTTGCTCAGGCTGGTCTCAAACTCCTGGCCTCAAGTGAACCTCCCGCCTTAGTCTCCCAAAGTGCTGGGACTTACAGGTATGAGCCACTGCACCCAGCCTCAGTAAATCCTTAAGTGATACAACTCCAAAGTATTCTCCAAGGGCCTTACAACCTAACATTTTAGGGGAGGCTCTGTGTGGTAAGCTGAGCATCAACATGACTCCAGAACCCAATAAATGGCGCTGCAACCAAGGAAGCAGACCCCGGCTCACCACACAGCCCACAAGAAGCTGTGTTGGCTACAAGATTAGGAAGATATAAAATTTAGCCAAAGCACACACAAAGAGAAAATTTCTTCTTTTCAACTAGTAAATGGAAATGAAAGATAACTTTCAGGACCTCACTGAGCTGTACAAAGATTACTATTAAATCTGACATCAGGTTGGGCGCAGTGGCTCAGGCCTATAATCCCAGCACTTTGAGAGGCTGAGGCAAGAGGACTGTCTGAGTCTAGGAGCTCAAGACCAGCCTGAGCAGCACGGCAAGGTCTCGTGTCTACAATTAAAAAAATCAAACAAGCCGGGCTTGGTGGCTCAGCCTGTAATCCCGCGCCTTTGGGAGGCTGAGGTGAGTGGATTGCCTGAGCCTGCGGGTTCGAGACCCGCCTGGGCAACTTGGTGATACCTCATCTCTACAATAAATCAAAAAATCAGCCGGGCGTGGTAGCGCATGCCTGTAATTCCGGCTACTTGGAAGGCTGAGGCGGAAGGATCGCCGGAGCCCAGCGGGTCGAGGCTGCAGTGTCCGGGAGCGGCCACTGCACTCCAGTCTGGGCGACGGAGTGAGACTCCAACTCAAAAAAAAAAAAAAAAAAAAATCAGCTGGGCATGGTAGCACATGCCTGTAATTCTGGCTACTCGGAAGGCTGAGGCGGAAGGATCCCCGGAGCCCAGCAGGTCGAGGCTGCGGTGGCTGGGAGAAAGCCATGCACTCCAGTCTGGGCGACAGAGTGAGACTCCAACTCAAAAAAATAAAAAAAATTAAAAAATTAAAAAATAAAACAAAGCAACAACAACAAAAAAAACCTAACCGGGTGTGGTGGTGTGCACCTGTAGTCCTAGTTACTCGAGAGGCTGAGGTGGAAGGATTACCTGAGCCCAGCAGGTTGAGGCTGTGGTAGCTGTGAGTATTCACTGCACTCTAGGCTGGGCAACAGAGTGAGACTCTGACTCAAAAAAGTTCTAATGGATGTTCCAGAAAATAACTAAAGAGCCAGCCTGACAGAAGAGTTTATACGTGGGAGGAATTTCCACTTACCACTCCTCCAAAATATTTTCCTATGTAGAAGTCATCAAGACTGTGGAGTTCTAGATAGGTCGCTCCTAGTTCTTTGGCGAGTTGGATCCCTTCTGTTGTGCTAACACAGCTCCCTCTGTCTGAGGTACATAGTGGGCACGTACAAGGTAATTCTTCTGAGAAAATAAATTTGAAAACAAAAAGCTTTGAAATTAAACAGGAAAAGAGATATTGACAGACAAGCTGAACATAAAACAAGTTAAGAACTCCTACCTCAACCACAGTTCAAAAACATTCAGTGCACCCACTGCCCACTAGACTCTCAATAATAGGTGTCAATGATCACAGAAAGGTCCCTAAATAAGCAAACTTTAGCTGTGAGAAGAACAAAGAGCATTTTAGAAAACTGAAGAGTTACAAGTACGTGAATGAGTACCACCAAGGCTACTATAACAATTAGAACAACCAGCCAGTAATGGCGGCTTGCTTGTTTTTACACAACCTTGACATCCTAAATATCAAGCATGCCTAGACCAGTAGAAAAGAATATAAATGTAACTTGGTTTAAATAATACAAATTCAACTTGGATTTTTCGGTTAATAAACTTTAAATATATTTATAAAGTTTTAATAAACCATATGCTTTTAATAGAACTCTCAATTTGACCCAATTTTAAAGGCTACAAGATTGTCACTCTATAAATGTCACATGAACTATATTCTTATTAATTCAGACAATTCCATCATTAGACTCTAAAGCATTCAACTTCAGAGACCAAATTTAGTCACTCTATCTTTTTCTTAAAGGTTAAAAAAATTAAAAACTGAAGGAAAAAAAAGTCTTTACTAAAAAAGCGAGATGTCCCAAGATTCATGGGTGTACCATTCAAGGTCAGTGGCTGGGAAGGGAATAGATCAACCTGCCTATAAGAACACTCCTTAGTACAACTGAAAATACACCTTCCTCCAGCTAGCTTTGTTTTGTTTCATGATCACAACATGGGAAGTGTCATTACTTAAATAGCCACCAGGTCAAAAGAGGGTAAATTTTCTTTAACAAAAAATTTTTGTTTTTAGAAATGGAGATGAGGTCTTGCTATGTTGTCCAGGCTGGTCTTGAACTCCTAGTTTCAAGCAATCTTCCTGTCTCGGCCTCCCAAATTGCTGGGATTACGAACATGAACCACCACACCCAACCAGAAGAAGGGACATTTTCTAGAAATGCATGTGGTTGTAGTTTGGCTTCCCTGAGGGACTGATGTGAACAAGGTTAATTGGGTGGTGATCTTGGGAACAAGCCTCTTCAGGGATGAGGGATGTGGGATGAGGTAAAGGGAAAATCTGGACTGCAGTATGGTTGCAACAAAGGTCACAGCTGATCCTCCAGGAGCTCTGGAGATCAGAGGGCCTTACAGAGTGGCTTTTCACATGGGGAAGGGCAGCTGAGCCTTTGCATCCTGTCCCTAAATTGACCAGTGATTAGACAAGGGCTGCACCCTGGAGTTGGCATAACCCTGGGCAAGACAACTTCCATCAGCAGAGATTATGGCCTGAACGGGACTCAGCTGTGCACCCTTAGCAACCAACAAGCCCAGCATCTGAGGAAGGAAGGACACTGGCCTGAGAAGGCATCTGAGCATCTCCCCACAGCATACATCACAAATGCCCCACCACTGAACTGTATATATATGGAGAACATGTGTACATGTGGGGTGCATGCTAAAGACATTTAGTGCACATGCAATACCACATATGTTAAAACATACATGTGTATGGACACATACACACACATATGACTTGGATCATTTTAGCTTCACTGAAAGGATGTTAGAGCTCAGAGATCATGCATCCACAGCCTCACTTTACAGAGGAAACTGAGGCTCAGAGAGGTTATGTGACTTGTCTGAGTCTCCTTGTGAGTTAGAGATGGAGAAACAGTAATAAAACTATCACCTGCTCTACCTGATAAATAAGTGACATCAAAAGATAAGATAAAAAATTTAGTTTGAGGCTGGGCGCAGTGGCTTGCACCTGTAATCCCAGCACTTTGGGAGGCCATGGTGGGAGGATGGCTTGAGCCCAGGAGTTCGAGACTAGCCTGGGCAACATAGCGAGCCCTCATCTCTACAAAAAAAATTTAAAAATTACCCAGGCATGGTGATGCATGCCTGAAGTTCCAGCCACTCTGAAGGCTAGGCAGAAGGATCACCTGAGACCAGGAGGTTGAAGCTACAGTGAGCAGTGATCACGCCACTGAACTCCAGTCTGGGTAGTCTGGGTGACAGAGTGAGACCCTGACTCAAAAAGTAAAAAATTTAACTTGAGTAAAGAATTACTGATTCCAAAATATGGCAATATTCCAAAATATGCCATGAACTCAAATCTGAGCTTTTGTATTGATTTTTTCTAAGATCATTTTAGGTTTGGAGCAAATAAAGTTTTCATACAGAATTTAGCCCATCTTGAAAAAACACATTGGTATTTTGCATTCTTTACAAAGCATTCTTTATAGCGCCTTACATTTTCTGAAGACAGAGCCTTCTTATGTATACAAAGGTCTCCTTATGCTGATGGAATGGGGGGAGTAGGAAGATCATCTTATTAAACTTTATTTCTGGCCCCAAATCAAGCATAGTCAGCAGTGTTTCAAGGAAAATATGAAGTGAACATAATGTAATTTTTTAACAAACAATCTTGATTTGAGGGAAAAATATGACGCATTTCAGGTTCAAGCCAGCTGAGAGGGCCTGCACTGTGTGTGGCTATAATCATCTTACTGACACACATTCCTAGAAAGCTCCTGCTCATTGCTAATCCTTGTATCTCTTCAATGCCACTGAAGACATTTCTTTTTGTTCACTCACCAGAAAGGAAAACTGCCTAGTCATTATACACCATTTTATACTGTAATTAGTTGCCACTTAGCTACCTACCCTTTATCTGGATTCTAAAATCTTTCTTTTTTGTCAAGGTCTCACTCTGTCACCCAGGCTGAAGTGCAGTGCACAATCAAGGCTCACTCCAGCCTCCACCTCCTGGGCTCAGGAAGTCTTCCACCTCAGTATCCCAAGTAGCTAAAACTGCAAATATGCACTACCGTGCCCAGATAATTTTTTTCTTTTTCTTTTCTTTTTTTTTTTTTTGTAGAGATAGGGTCTCATCATGTTGCCCAGGCTAGTGTCAAACACCTGGGCTCAAGCAATCCTTTCGCCTCTGCCTCCCAAAGTGCTGGAATTACAGACATGAGGCACCGTGCTGGGACCTGAAATCTTATTTCTTAAAACCTTCTTCACAGGTTTTTGCCTCTAATTAATTATTTTGTGACTCTCTTTGAAACCATTGCTATACTATTGCTTATCAGTCAGCTGTATAATCTAAGATTCTAAGTAAAAGTCTGACTTGCATTGGTTATAGCAGTAGAACCAACAAAACATGTCTGGATTAAACACATTTACATTCAATATTTTACCAGGAGCAATCAGAGAATTCAGTGATTTTAAACTGTGGTGCCTCATGGTCACAGTGATTCTGAATTTGAATGTTACACTTCTAGTTAACACTGTAATCTTTTTTTTTCTTACATGCTATCTTTTAAAATATTATCAAATGTCTGTGTGTGTGTGTGTGTGTGTGTGTGTGTGTGTGTGTGTGTGTGTGTGTTTAAGCAAACACAATGTAACTCTGGCATTTAAATAAATGACATCTCATTCTTTTTCTTTTTTTTTGAGTTGGAGTCTCACTGTCGCCTAGACTAGGGTGCAGTGGCCGCTCCTGGCCACCACAGCCTCGACCTGCTGGGCTCTGGCGATCCTTCCACCTCAGCCTTCCGAGTAGCCGGAATTACAGGCGCGCGCTACCACGCCCGGTAGTGATTTATTGTAGAGATTTGATTTATTGTAGAGATGAGGTCTCGCCTGCATAGGTGGGTCTCGAACCTGCAGGCTCAGGCAATCCACTCACCTCAGCCTCCCAAAGGCTCGGGATTACAGGCTGAGCCACCGAGCCCGGTGACATCTCTTTCAAAGTAGTGGTTTGGGGAACCTATAGAGTGATTCTTACAATGTTGCCACTGCTTTGGCTCAGCCTGTAATCCCACGCCTTTGGAAGGCTGAGGTGAGTGGATTGCCTGAGCCTGTGGGTTCGAGACCCGCCTGGGCAGGCAAGACCTCATCTCTACAATAAATCAAAAAATCAGCCGGGCGTGGTAGCACATGCCCGTAGTTCCAGCTACTTGGAAGGCTGAGGCGGAAGGATCTCCGGAGCCCAGCAGGTCGAGGCTGCGGTGGCCGGGAACAGCCACTGCACTCCAGTCTGGGTGACAGTGAGACTCCAACTCAAAAAAAAAAAAAAAAAAAAAAAATGAAATTTTTTTCAAAAAGTCTAGCCCAGAAAAGGACCAGACTCGAACAGAGTTTAAAACAATAATTGAAAGACAGGATGCCTGTCTTTGGGAGCTTGAGGCTATGAATATGTCCTAGGCACATTCTGAACAAATATCTCCTTTAAAGATGGAATCAATATTTAGTAAAAGTCAAAAAAGTATTCAGAGCTAAGAATGATGAAGACATTCACACACTCTGGCTTGTCAAACATGTGTGTAACAAAGCAAAGGCGTGAGACCGGGTTATATTTGCTGAAGTAATTCTTAAAAGAGTTCCAAGAAGCTGGGCTTGATGGCACGTGCCTATAATCCCAGCTACTTGAGACACTGAGGCAGGAGGATCACTTGAGCCCAGGAGTTTGAAGCCAGCCTGGGCAACAAAAAGAGATGTCTATCTCTATTAAAAACTCTATTATAAAAAAAAAGGCAAAAAGAGTTTCAAGCAAATTACCCAGGGAGAACCCAGCAGTTTCATGTATTCCAAGGGGTGCGGGGGTCGGGGGTATAATAAAGGTCCTTGAGTCAAATAATCAGATTTAGCTTTGTAATTACTTTGTAATCATATTTTATATGGTAAATTAATGTCATCTTATGAGTAAAATTGATTTTTTTCACTTAGATCCTCCATAACACCATTCATTCACTCATTGAACAAATGTGTGTTGAGCATCTACCACACATCAAGCACTAGGGATACAAAGATGCAACAACAGAAGAGACTCAGTCAGTGGAGCCAAGATGGACACGAATGCAAACATGATAACACCTTATGACAAGCACTAAAATAAAGGGGTACAGAATCACCCTGGAGACAGAGGAGAGGAAATGGGTTCTGCCTAGGGGGACTATGGAGGGCTTCACAGAAAAAGTAAGGATTTCGAGGGTAAATATGAACTTGCTATGCAAATAGGCTAGGGGCTGGGTAGAGGGGCCCTCCAGTTAGAGGACACAACACACACACAGGTCTGGATGGGAGGCAAAGAGGACACAGTTATGTCCAGTTTTTGTTTTGTTTTGTTTTGTTTTGGGTTGGAGTCTCACTGTCGCCCAGACTGGAGTGCAGCCTCAACCTGCTGGGCTCTGGCAATCCTTCCACCTCGGCCTTCCGAGTAGCTGGAATTACAGGTGCGCACTACCACGCCCAGCTAATTTTTTGACTTTATTGTAGAGATGAGGTCTCGCCTGCCCAGGCGGGTCTCGAACCCACGGGCTCAGGCAATCCACTCACCTCAGCCTCCCAAAGGCGCGGGATTACAGGCTGAGCCACTGAGCCCAGCTTATGTCCAGTTTTTAAGAAGGAAAGCTAGGCCCACACTGTGATCTCCCTGCCAAATCAGAGAATATGAAATAAAGGTGAAGGTGGGGAGGAGAGGCAAGAAGGGAAGAAGAGGGGAAAAAGGGAGGGAGGGAGGGAGAAAGGGAGGAAGGAAAGGGGGAAGGAAGGAAAGGGGGAAGGAAGGAAGGAAGGAAGGAAGGAAGGAAGGAAGGAAGGAAGGAAGGAAGGAAGGAAGGACTGAATATTCAGCAACTCTAAAAAATTAGAGGCAAAATCTCATCAGCCCAGAAACTAGAAGTATCTGAGAGAATGTACACAGACAGCACAGGACCAAAGAGCAATCTTGACGCTCAGAGTGCAGGTAGACACTGCAGTAACACTGAGCGTCTTACTCCGCAGGCATGAGAAGAGCTAGAAGTAGGAGGTGGCCAGAGGGAACTGCCCAGAAATCAGCTGAAGGACCCCAGTGGAGCTGTGAGGCCTGTCCATCTTGTGTGAAATCCTACTTCCACCTTCAGTCCCAGACAGCAGCTGGGGAGGGGAAGAAGAAGGCATCAATTCAACAGGGAAAGTAAACTGCAAAAGTAGGCAAATTAAGAACTCCTCAGTGTTTGAGAAGCACTGGTACCATGAAATAAAAATGCCTTCTCAAAACCAGACTTCAAAGGCCAATCAAAACAGAATTATTAAGTATAATTATCATGAAAGTTTTTTTTAAATTTGCAACCTTTAGACAGGAATGAAAAATTACAAAAAGAGTCAGTTAGAGCCCTTGCATGAAAAGCTGTTGAAATAAAAAATGTAATAAAGCAAAACAGACCCAGCGCAACTGGAATTTTCCCATAATATAACACAAAGAAATAAACAGGAAATATAAAAGATGAGAGAATCAGAAGAGCGATCCAGAAGCTTCAACATCAGTCTATTAAAAGTCCTGAAAGGAGAAAATAAAGAAAATGGAGGGATGGTGATAACTGAAAAGTGGAGACTTTCCTAGAACTAAAGAAAATCTTAAGTTCCTCAAGTAGTTTAGTATGGCTGGTATATAAGACACAGGGGATTGTGTCCTATAAGTTTCTAGAAGTAGTCAGAGGCTAGATCATGATAGGTCTTGCATTTTTTGTAAGGATGTTACAAGAGAAAGTTATTGAAATGAGATAAAACACTGGACTGGAATAAGGGTATCAGTGCCCATGATTTACACAAAAAATATAATCCCTGGCTCTATCCAATAAAAGGGCCTAGAAACAAACATGCCTAAAGGAATGAGCACCCTAGAGCCCAGATCTTGGTTTTGAAGTATCACCACCCATTAAAAGAAACCAAAGTTCCCTGAAGAAATGGCTGATTCGAGGGCTGGAACAAACAAAGTTTAAGATGAGACTGGAACATCTTATGCTGGAAAATATGAAAGGGCTTAAAAACTGACTGAAGCTGGCTTGAAAAGGAACTAGGCAGATATAGAGTACTATGAGCATCAGAAAGAATAAGCAGAGAAATAGATCATAAAATGTTGAATTTAAAACACCAATCCATGGATCACAATGATTCTAAAAGAAAGATATGAGAGCAGAGAGAAGAGAAAGCTCCATTTACAGAATACCAATAGGTATAGAAGGAATGGTAGAAAAATCATTAGTTTGCAAGCACATTTATCACAAATGAAGAAATTATGCCAAATAATAGGATCGGGTTCTTTAAAAATGTCATTAAAGATACTTCCCTACCCCCCAAACAAACACTGGGGAATTCTTCTGGATTAAAAGACACTAAAAGCCAGGTGAGGTGGTCCACACCTGCAGGCCCAGATACTTGGGAAGCTGAGGCAAGAGGATCACTTGAGACCGGGGGTTTAAGACCAGCCTAGGCAACAAAGTGAAACCTCTATCTCTAAAAAAAGAGACTAGAGAGACATGACAACTAAATGCAGTATGTAATCCTTAATTGCCTATCCTAGATTGGTTACCAATAAAAGCTATAAAGCACATTACTGAAACAATTGGGAAAATATAAGTATGGATTGTGTATTTAAATAATAATATAATAGATAACAGTATGTTAAAATTTCCTGAGTGATTATTGTATCATGGTTAATAGAAGAATGGCCTTGTTCTTAGATGATACATGCTGAAATAATTAGGAGTGAAGAAATTCATATTATTTACACTTTACTCTTAGATGGCTTAGCAAAAAAAAAAAAAGTGTGTGTGTGTGTTTATAAATTCTAGAGTTCAGCACCCTATTCTTGTCAATTTTCTGCATTTTGAAATTTTGCTAAATAAAAGTTAGGGAATAAGAAGAAAGTTCCCCAATCATCCAAAGCATTGATTGGTATGATCTGACTTGTATTCCAGGATGGCTATTCTGAGAGAATTTATTTCAGAAAGAGGCAAACCAGGAATAGGATACCAGAGGTCAATTTACCATGAAGCTGACAAAGCTTAAACTTCAAGGCCCTTATCCTGTGGGTTCTTTCAAACCCGGGAAGAACCTGAGTAATATAATCTTTCACAGTCATGTGCTTTTGTAAGATTTGCAAAACACAACATTCAGTCAAGACCACTGTCTCTTTCCACTCAACTCACTTCATCTTGTACCAGGCAGCTTTGGAGTAACCATGGGCATTTGGGGCATGCTGCTAAGAGGAATTAGGCTTAGGTTTAGTGAGCTATCATTTGTGGTTTGTAGTCACTTCCATGTACAGTTAAGGGTTTGATAACTGCCCTAGCACAGCAATGACTTTCAGAAATGCTTCTGCCACCCACAGTGTACACTTATTGGCATCACAATACAAGGATGCCAAGTTGAAATACGAATGCAATACACTCTGGTGCCCAGGTCCAGACAGATGTAAAAAGTGAAGAAACATGCTGGAAGAAAAACTGATTATCCTTCTCTTCTCTCCAGAGAAAATACCACAAAGTGATTATGATATGATGAAGTGATCAAAGACTATGTAGCCCCAAAAATGTAAGAAAAATTAAAGAAGTGTCAGGCTGAAAAAAGTATGTGGGATTTGACAGCTTTTTGAGTTGTAATTTGTTGTGCTTTCATTTCTCATTCTAAACCAATATTTACTTTTGCACATATAAGTATCTGTCATTTTATGGGCTTTTATCTCACAAAGGACCTCCAAAGTTGTATAAGTTTGAAGCCCTACAAAATTTGGAACTACCCCTTTAGGAGACCAAAGAGAAAACCATCAAGACACAATTAAATGACCAAAGGAAATAAAGAGAAAGCAATGAGTTTGAGATGTATTTAAAATGTAAAATCAAAAGAGTTTCTTAATACACTGGATATGGGGAATGGGAAACTGGGTGGAGTATGATTCCAGTTTGGGTGAATGGATAGGTTCAGCATCCTTCACCAAGACTAGGAATTCAGTTGAAGGTAAAGCATATCCATGGAGATCTGGGTCAGGAGAGACAGTAGAGTCAGAGAAATAGGCTTGACAGTCATCAGCATGCATACAGGGGAAGCCAGAGCAAGTGATGAGCACTTCATGGTTTGGGTGAGGAGCAAGAAGAGGTAAAGTCAAAGGATGGAACCCTGGGAAACAACTCCATGGAGTGTTGGTGGCACTGTGTGTGTGTGGTAGGGGACAGTGAGGGGATGGTAAAGAAGACAGAGAATTAGAAGAAAACCAGGAAAGAAAGAAAAGCTGTGTTAAATGGAGGGAGAGGTGTGCTTCAACAATTTTAAAAAGATAACTGTTATTAAAGTTATTACATTTGACAGTGAGGATATAACCAGTGTCCATTT
The DNA here is from genome assembly GCA_027257055.1 of Cephalopachus bancanus. Lineage (NCBI taxonomy): Eukaryota > Metazoa > Chordata > Mammalia > Primates > Tarsiidae > Cephalopachus > Cephalopachus bancanus. The sequence goes on along the minus strand of JAPVLO010000024.1, from coordinate 3,528,366 downwards.
TGTGTTGCTATAAATGAATACCATAGACTGAGCAATATATAAAGAAATTTATTTTTCATGGTTTTAGAGGCTGGGAAGTCCAATATCAAGGTGCCAGCATCTGGCGAGGGTCTTCTTGCGGTGTCATCCCAAGGTGGAAGGCAGAAGGGCAAGACAGCACAAAATAGAGAGGGTGGAAGGAGACCAAACTCATCATTTTATCAGTAACCTACTCCCTTGATAACCCACTCCAGAGAAAACAGCATTAATCTAGTCACGAGCCCTCGTGAGCCCTCATAACCTAATATCTTCTAAAGGTCCCACCTCTTAACATTGTTGCATTGGGATTAAGTTTCCAACACATGAGCCCTGGAGGACACACTTAAACCATGGCAACTGGTGACCCTAAGCGAGAACAAACTTGGAATAATTGTGAAAGTCAAAACCATACTGCAGCAGACTGAGGAATGAATAGGAAATGGACTCAGGAAGTGTGTGCATTACTCTTTCAAGAATCATAGCCAGAAATGAAAAGAAAGACAGGGAAGTGAAGGGAATGTGGGGTCACGGATAGGGCGATCCTGCTTTATTTGTACCTACTAATGCTAAACACATACTTATCCTATGGCCCAACAATCCTACTTCTAGGTAACAACCTAGACATCATCAAAAGAAGAGTGAATAAATAAACTATGGCATAGTCACGCAATGGGATAACATTCAGCAATAAAAAGAACAAACCACAGATAAGCACAAGGATGAGTCTCAAAAATATGATGCTGACAGAAGTTAGTCAGACATAAGACACTACATGCTGTATAATTCCATTTGTATAAAGCTCAAAAATAGGAAAAACTAATCTATGCTGTTAGCAGTTAGAATAGCAGTTACCTCTGAGGAGGGGTGTTATTAGCTGGGAAGAGGCATGGAGGAGACTTCCGGATTACTGTGAATGTTCTATACCTTGATGGGTGTGGGTTGCATGGATATATAGCTATACTCTGGGCGTGAACGTTGTATGTCCTTTACTTCACAATACCTCAATTAAAATTTTTTTTAAAATAATAAAATAAAATGTAAAGAGCTTTACTAAGGAAATACCACTAAGAAGATCTATTAAATACCACCAAATCAAAGTGCATCCTGAGTTGGTCCAAGGATATCTGACAATCATGTGAATAGCAGCAACAGCCGGAATTTCCTGAACTGAATGAATCCAGCAGCCATGGAGTAAACAATCCTTCCTTTTAGGCACTCACTCGTTATTGTCAGCTCACTCACTATTACCGACCTAAAAATCCAGCTCCCAAGCCCACACACATCTTTATGCGGATAACCTGTCCTTCCCCATTGACCAGACCTTAGATCATCAAAATTAGTTTTCCAGGGCTCAGCATCAGCCTAATATCTCTCCTATGTCAAAAGAACACAATGACTGACTTCTTTCACTGCTGTAGGAGAGCCCTTTAGAAGACAGATTTGTACCCTTCAAATCACAGCAGAAATGCATGATCCTCTTTTTTGTTATCTTCTTAGCCTATCAAATAACGGAGAAACTGCTGGCATTTGAACCCAAGGCATTTTGGTCTTCAGAGAAAAAAAAAACTGTATAATCACGAATAAACCTAGCTTTATTTAACATTAATTTGGTATTTGCATGCTCACTATAAAAAAGAAAATTAAATACTTACCATTTTGTCTTGTACCAACAGCAGCTATTATTACTGGAACTGAATTTAATGCTCTTTTTATCACTGGAATATAATTGTCCTTTACTTCATGGAATGAAAACTTATCATTCACATTGTATTTGATCACAATGATGTCGGCGCTCCCAATTAGGTTTCGAGAGGTGTACCAATCACTGTCAAAAATGTCCTAAACCAAAATGCAAAAGCCATCTTTAGTCAACTTATCTTCCAATCAATCATAAAATAAATGATAACATGTCAGCTTAAACTTTTTGCTATATTTTAATTTTTTGGAATTCCCACAAAAATTTATTTTTAAATAAGTAACTACATATTTATAGAGCTTCATGCTTATGGTCTTCCAACTCTATTTTTTAAAAACGTTACTTATTCTTTTAGCCTGGACAATTATGTAATGGTTAAACAGGAGATCTAGAAAATTTCTGTGAGGCTGAAAAACAACCTCCTTCAATATTTGAATACATTAAAAATAAGCACTTTGTTATACAATTATGCTATATATTTTTATCACCTAATAATTTCAAAAATGTAATGTATAGCATGAGTTGGAAGACCATAAGCATGAAGCTGAATTAAGAAGCTTCAAAGGATTTTCTCTGACCCAGTTAGACACGGCAGGACTTTTCAATGTTTGGAATTGCAATACACTGTGAATTCTGAGGAGTTCCATATACTTTATTCATTATTTTCAAAAATTCATATATGCTGTTCAACTTCATCCAGCCTTTAGACAGTACTATACATGTACAGTGTGCATGTGGCAGGGGAGAAACACTTTTATAAAAAAAAATACTGTGTATTACAAGGTGTTAACATGGCAAGAAACACATTTACAATTCATGTCTTCACTTACGTACATTAAAAATTCAGGATAAACCTTTCAAGTTCTGAGATCTTTACTTTTGTACTATGGTTAATACTGCTATTTAAATTGGGGCTGTAAGCAATTTATTATAGATGCTATTTCTCAAAAATATAGTGCTTTGATGTTTTAACTATAATTTTTCAAAGTTTTTATGTGAATGGTGGTGTAAGGAAAATATCTGCAGGCATCTTGATTCCTCTGCCAAATATGCACAAGTAGCTTTCTTCTCATATTCTAGTTAACTATTAATCATGTGTTTTTTCATGGGCTCTTGGTATGTAATCTAGAATGTAATGAAGCTAGATTAAGGAAATACACAGCTAGACGTGACTAACAAGTCCAAAGGGTATGGGGCTATAAAAGTTTGCACTTCGAAATATGAGTCCAAAACAGGATTAATAGTGTCTCAATCAACTGATCCAGATCTATGTGACAGAGCTTTTATCCCATAGTGGAAAATTCTGGAGAAGTGTTGCACAGTAATGCCCTTTTGCAGAGACAGCTTCTCACCAGTGCCTCCTCTAATTCCCCATACCCTCCCAACCACCCACCTCCCACAAGAACACTCAGAATAACAAGACTGCAGAATTTGTAGACATGAATACACGGTCTAAAGCGGGAAAGATAAAGCATTTTTAAAGGAAGTTTAAAAGGACCACTCCCCTCAAAAGGCAAAGTATGGACTATAAACACCAAAGACAAAGGCTTGAACTTGGTAGAGAGTATAATGGGGTGGGGAGAGGGAGATTAAGTGGGACACAGTGCAAGAAAGCGGGAAACCTTCCCAGCAGAGCTCTCTCGCTTCCAAATCCCAAACCACAAAACCTATTCAGTTCCAACTGTATCTGTTACAGCGCTCAAGTTCAAAGTATACAAGTATAACACAGTACTTAAGTATAACAAAGAAAGAGGACAGAGTCAGACAAATGGGATGGAAAAAAAAGTGGGGCCAAGATTAAGCAGTCATTTAACTCTGAAACAATAAATCAAAAGTAGTTGCTTTCATACTCCAACTAACTCAAAATTCCAAACTTACTGGAGAGTTATACAGGAAGAGGGGGACCTTTAAGGAAAAAATGTCAGGAAAAATATGGGCTCGGGCATCATTCACTCTCTGGGATTGAGGATGTAGAGCTTATCAGTATTGTATTTGTAATACAAATCAGAGCTTCACACCCTGCAAAAGAAAACTGTGAATCTACTACCTTACTACTTTTTTATGGAATGTTTTTGATTAATAGAAAAAAGATCTAGAAAGGTGAAATGAAATCACCCAAAAAAGGGATGAGTAAGAGAGAAAGACATACTAAATAATAAGATACATCTAATGACTCTGAAGCACAACTTATTTTAAAAGTGTCAAGTGTATAAGGCAAGGATCCAGGGAGAAGCTGAGGATCTGCAGACAAGAACTAGGGAAGAAAAACACAACTATCTCATTCCAGCACCGAAGGCACCACTGTCTTCTCAAACTATGTCAAAGAGAAAATACTCCACTGATTTCCAGAACTATGAAGGAAATCAAATTCTCCCACCCCTTGTAAATCAGTTCCAGGATTTCCTCTGGGGGGTTATGCAACATAAAGATTGAAGCCACATTTGGAGAATTGAACTCATCTTTAAAAGAAAAAAATCTGAATTTCTATAGGGAAACAATTTTATTCTACTTCATTGTGGGGCTGCGAACATAGCACGTATTAAGTACTAACATCACTGCCCCAATGTATTGTATTTGTATAAATCTTGAATGACGTGTGGGGAGACTTTACTTTTGCTTGGCATACGTGATACATGACCCTACTGAAGTAATAACACACACATTATTATAGTAGCTACCACTTATGAAGCACCTACTATGTGTCAGCCTACACTTAGAGCTTGACACGTTCTAGTATCTCATTTACTCCTCTGCACACCCCAGGAGGCAGGGATTATACGGCTATTATATTTTTTTTATTTATTTTTTGAGTTGGAGTCTCACTCTGTCACCCAGACTGGAGTGCAGTGGCCACTCCCGGCCACCGCAGCCTCGACCTGCTGGGTTCTGGCGATCCTTCTGCCTCAGCCTTCCAAGTAGCTGGAACTACAGGCACACGCTACCACGCTGGCTAATTTTTGATTTATTGTAGAGATGAGGTCTCACCAAGTTGCCCAGGCGGGTCTTGAACCCGTGGGCTCAGGCAATCCACTCACCTCGGCCTCCCAAAGTGCTAGGATTACAGACTGAGCCAGCCACCGAGCCCGGCCTGGCTATTTTACGATAAGGAAAATGAGGCTGAGAGAAGGTAAGTGACTCACCAAGGACATACAGGCATTAAGTGGCAGTGTGGCGATCTGAAGTCAAATCCTTCTGATATCAAACCTGTGCTCTATCTGCTCTGCTGTATTTAATATTGTTATTGAATACATATGTCAGATAACAGCTCATTAATACACAATCAACCTTCACGTCTCTTTACTTACCACCAAGAGAAGAAATGCACCTTATAAAGAGTAACTCTACAAATGTCATCTATTATGTCTGAAGATCATTATAACCTAGAAAGTTGGACCTGGTTACAAACTTGGTGCCTTAAATAGGGCCAGAGTGTAACCAACCAAAAAGTGACTGGTGTAATAATTATAACAGTCAGTATATGGCAACAGTTCAGACTACGAATGCTTGTTTTATCATTTGGAAGATTTCATTTTACTAGACAAAATAATTGGGATCACAAGCATTGCTTCTTGTGAGATTAACAACATAAACAGGAAAAGCAATTCTAACATTCTAATGCAGTTTATTTTATTTTCCCTACATTTATTTACTCTACCCCCTAAACAATATTACTATTGTTAAATTAATACTATTGGCCAGGCATGTTGACTCATGTTTGCAATCCCAGCACTTTGGGAGGCCAAGGCGGGAGGATCACTTGAGCCCAGGAGTTCCAGACCAGCCTAGGCAACACAGCGAGACCTTGTCTCTACAAAAAAAATAAACAAATACACAAAAAATTAGCTGGGTCAGGTGTGCTGGCGCAAGCCTGTGGTCCTAGATACTCCGGAGGCTGAGGCAAAAGGATCCGTTGAGACCCAGGAGGTTGAAACTGCAGCGAGGCGTGATCGCGCTACTGCACTCTAGCCTGGGCAATAGAGACACTGACTTAAAAAGAAATTTTTCTAAGTACATGCTATACATTTTTTAGCCAGGTGTATTAGTTTTCTACAGCCCTAATTCATTTTTTTAAAACTGCTGTAAAATCTCATATAATGATAATTTGTATTTTCTTTTTCAGACACTAAACTTTCTTCTGTTATAAAATGCAAACTTTAGCTGAAATATATATTTGTGTGTGTGTGTATATATATATATATATATATATACATATCTCCAATATCAGTAAAGAATCAGAAATTTTCAAATAAGAATAAAGCAAGCCTATCAAAATATGTTATTGTATACTGAAAATACATATATGTGCAGGGAGTAGATTCCTTTCTCCTTTTATCAAACACCCAAGAATCAGAGTAGAACTTATCCCTTCCACCACAATTTCATTCAGTTATCACAAATTTTAAATTTTTAAAAATTTTCTGAGTAATAGTAGTAATATTATTTCTGCTTCATGAGCCTCTAAAACAAATGGCTAATAGCAAGAGTATTTGCATTATTGAAATTAAAACCACTAACTAAAGTTTTTCAGAGGTTAATGACCAGTGCTATAAATGAGTCATTTAAAATTCTCAGTCCCTGTCTTTTCTACTCTTTTCCAAGGTCCTATTTCTGAACTGTCCCAGAGACAAGTATTTTTGCCCGTGTTGAGCTTTCAGAGGGCTGTATTTTTAGAACACCAATATTACACTGTCACCCACAGGGTAGGCAAGAAAGAACACTGCTCTTTGCCGGTGAAACTCAGTGACCCCATCCCTTGCGGGTGGCACATTCAACTGTCAGCTGTCTACCGAGGGACAACCCACAGACGTGAAGTGTCGAATAGGTGCTCCACAACCCCTTGGGGGCTTCGGACCTACCAAGAGTGTGCTATGACCGGGCTGCCCCTGCCCAAGGGAACAAAGGTCCAAAGATTTTCTCCAAAAGGGTTTTAAACCGGGTAAGGCGGACACGCCACACTCACGGAAGTGGGCAGAATGGGGAGGAGGGAAAAAATGAAAGAAAAGCTCCTTCGGCCTGGACACGGAGCAGCTGCAGTCCCTTACCCAGACGGGACAGTCGTGGACCACCAGCTTGACGTTCCCAAACGCGCTGGCCTGGTACTCGGTGAACACGGGACGCGCGACCGCGCTGGTGGCGTTCAGCAACAAGCTGCTCTCGTCCCCCGAGACCAGAGGGCTCCTCCCCAGGTACGTGCGGATGAGCCCCGACGGCCGATTGTCCTGGTGGAACGCGTCCCCCTCGTTCCCCAGCGCCACGATGTGGATGGACCTGCACGGACAGACAGCGGGCGAGGGGGGCGGGGAGCCGGGTCAGCGCAGATCCCTCCCGTGGGAGCAGGAAGCGCGGGCGCGGTGCGGCGGGGACCCGCTCGGGCCCCTCCGCCGGGGCGCACGGCACGCGTCGGGCACAGACAATGGCAGGACGGCGACGCGTACGTACATGATCTCAAATCGAAGGGCAGGGCGGCGACGGAGAAAAAAGCAGCTGCTCACGGCCTCTTGGGGTCCCCGGGCGGCGTGTTTACCCGCAATCCGCTCATCCCCGGCCGCGTCCCCCTCGCGCGCCTCCACCGCCGCGCGGCGGACGCAGGGCGGAGACGCGGGGGCCAGCGAGCGATCCGGGGGGCGGGGGGCGAGCTGGGGGTCGGGGGGTGCGAGCCGGGGGCCGGGGACCGCGAGCCGGGACCCGAGGGTGACAGCCGGGCCGGGGGCGCGCTGCCACCAGTCAGGAAGCGCCCGGGACCATCGCCGCGCGCGGGGCCGCCGTGCACCCCGAGTGAACTCAGCTGACCGCAGTCCCCGCTCCGCCGCGCCTCCTTGGCAGGGCAGCTGTCGCCTCCTGCTGCTGCTGCCGCTGCTCCTCCTCCCGGCCGAGGTGGGGTAGGAAAAAGCCGGGCCCCCGCCCCCTCGGCCGGCGGGCGTCCGGGTGCAGCACGTGCCGGCGCCGGGGGTCGGGCGCACGCGGGGGACGTGCTCCCCGCCGAGGTCCCCGAGCCCGGGCGGCCGCAGCCAGATACAAAGGAGCGACCACGCGGGGCGCCGCGGAATATAAATGAATAAATACGTCGCCCGAGCCCCAGGCTCCCGGCCGCCAATCCGCCTGCAGCAAGTTTGCTCAACTCGAGAGGCTGAAACCCGAGCCAGGGAGGGGGTGGGGCGCGGAGGCCCCCGCTCGCTCCCGGCTGGAAAAAGAGGCTGGGGCGGGGTCGGGGGGGATCGAAGGGGGGAGGTGAGGGCTAAGAGCCCGCTTCTGGCTCCGGCAACCCGATTTTTCCCCCCTCTTGGCCTTGACCGAAAGTGTCTGACCACGTCTGCCGCTTTGTCATTTGTCAACATGCGCTACAGCTGTTCTCTAAAAATCATACTGGAGAGAAAAAATAAAGGCAACATTCATGCGGCTGCAGAAAGGTCTCTTTGTTCACACACCAATTAATTTGTTAATGTCGCTGTTGCGGGATTATTTACCATTTCGAGCTATATTTGGTATATCTTACCGAAAACTGCAGGATCTTAAGGGCTGGAATTTTTGGTGGGATCGCTTTTAAAGGAAGGGGTTTAACGTGGTGGTGGCCTAAATGCCAGTTCGCTTGGAGATTTTTCTGTAGACGTTATGGCTACATGTTTAATAATAGCTCCACAGACCAAGTGGAAAGATAACGATTGTGTGAATGCAAGGATACTTAAGACCCTTCATGGAAATGCGCTGAAGTAAAGGTTATGAATGTCCTCAAAGGGCCTCAACTACCTCAGAACAAATGAACGCTGGATCCTCTTACTAATACCAAGAAGGGCCGGGGTTACTCTGGGGCTCGATTCCTCTATGCAACATTAAAATTCATACAAGCACAGTGTTCTATGTTGGAAGAGTTCTGCCTTATCCTTTTATTTATTTATTTTGCCCTATTTTAAAATTGGGCTGTTTCTTTTCTCAACAGAACTATTTTGAGGGCCGAGTAGGGCAGTAAAAAGACCAGGATAAGAGGTTTCTGGAATGTCAATAGCCCTGTATTATATGGGCCCTTGTTGCTCCGTTGAAATCTGTTTAATAGTTTCTGGTGCTCATATAGGATATAATAGGAGTCACTGGTTTGTTTTTTTTTAATCTAATTTTTCTTTGCGTTTAGTTTAATTTCTCTTTTAGTTTCTAGAACATAAGCCATACTGAAAAATTCAAGTGTATGGAATCACCTTTTCTCTTGGCTTCATAGAAAATATATTTTCTCATCAGTCTGCTCCAGTAACCCATAAGTCAAAGAGTCACTAGAATGGGTGAATGGATAAAGAAAATGTGATATAGACATGCAATGCAGTATTAATCAGCTTTAAAAAAAATCTTGTGGACACGGGGCTCAGTGGCTCAGGACTCTAATCCCGGCACTTTGGGTGGCAGAGGCGAGAGAATTGCCTGAACCTAGGGATTCGAGACTAGCCTGGGCAATATGACAAGACCTTGTCTCTACAATAAATCAAAAAATTAACTGGGAGTGATGGTGCGTGCCTGTGGTTCTAGCTATTTGGAAAGATGGGGCGGAAGGATCATTTGAGACCAGCAGTCAAGGCTGCGATGGCCGTGAGCGTGCCACTGCACTGCAGCCTGGGTGAATGACAGAATGAAACTCCGACTCAAAAAAAAAAAAAAATCCTGTCATACACTACAACATGGATGAACCTTAGGGACATTGTGCTAAGTGAAACAGGTCAGTCACAAATCCCAAAAAGTGATTCTGCTTACATGAGGTATCTAAAGTAGTTAAACTCTTAGAAACAGGAAGTAGAATAATGGTCACCAGGGACTGGGGAGAGGGGAAACGGGTAATTATTCAATAGAGTTTTAGTCTTGCATGATTAAAAAGAGAGTTCTGTTGCACAAGATGCATATAGTTAACACTACTGTACTGAACACTAAAAAATGGTTAAGATGGCAAATTATTTTTGTTGTTGTTGTTGCTGTTATTTGTTTTTTGAGTCAGTCTCACTCTGTTGCCCAGGCTAGAGTAAAGTGGTGATCACCCCTCACCACAGCCTCAACCTCCTGGATTTAGGTAGTCTATCCACCTCAGCCTTCCAAGTAGCTGGGACTGTGGGCATGTGCCCCATGCTCAACTGATTTTTAAAAATTTTTGTAGCAGCAAATTCTTGATGTGTTGCCTCAGCTGGTCTCAAACTCCTGCACTCAATTGATCCTCCTGTCTTGGCCTTCCAGAGTGCTGGGATTACAGGCATGAGCCACTGTGCCCAGCCTATTATTTGTTTTTTTACTACAATATTTCAAAATACAAAAACAAAACAAAAAAGACACCAGAGATGTTACAACTGGGAAGTGACAGGAAGGGAGAAGACATTCGTTTTTTCCTCAATTATTGCATATGTGAGCCATGCTGGGTAGACATGGGAGATATTAAAATCCATAAGACCAGGACTTGCCCTTGGTAGACAGAAGCACAAAAGAGAGTGGAGAAGCTCATCTTCTGTTAACTGCTCAGTGATCAATTAATGGTCACTAGATTGTGAATATGAACACACTTGATCCTTATGAAAACACACTGGTTCCTAAAATAGTTATGATACAGGCGTGTGCATTCAGCAATAGAGGAAGTTACAAAGCAGAGGGCAAAGTTCTGTAAATGTCAGGAAGATGACCTGCCTTTTGTGTCATCAGAAGTTCAGAGAGGAGGTAAACGTTGTCCTAGATCTTAAAAGGTGAGGAACAGTTTGTTAGACTTGGAGGATGAGGAGGTTGGAAGGGAAGGGATATTGAAAAGAACTGGACAGATATCACATGCAAAGTTGTGGAGACATGGAACGGCATGGCTTGTTCAAGGAACAGCAATTGGTGAAGTTGGTGCTGGCATGCAGGCTCCTATATTACCTACAGGCCAAAAAGAGAGTGGTGGAAGCTTCCAAGAGCTTTCCAGAGTCAGACCTGGTGACACTCAAGTTGTAGATTGGGAATTCCTGGGCTCACCCCAGTCCCTTATGTATATGTGACAAAGCCTGGTTAGATGCTTACCAAATGCATTTTCTTTTCCAAGATAGGTAAGCGACACTTCCCAAAAGCATATAGGTAGGGCCACGTGATTCGTTCTCCCCAGTGAGATCTGATCCCCACTGGGCAGTCAAGAGAAGGTGTGCCTTGTCCACTCTCCTTTGTCCTTCTATCTTCATCCAACTCGATGACACCAGGTGAACCTTAGAGCCTTGTGTCTGATATTAGCACTGCTGGGTAAAAGCAGTCCCTGAATGCCTGAGTACATCAGGGCCTCCTCACAGAAGGTACCATACTGTGATATGAGTGAGAAATAGGTCTTTAGTGAATGCAGCCAGACATTTTGAGGTCAATTATCACAGCAGCTAGTGTTACTTATCTTGGCTAATAGAATCTCCCAGATGGTCCATTTTCTGATAGCTTAAAGATCTTTGCATAATCTTTACATAATCTTGAGACCATCTTTTAAAAGTTATTTCACTTTCAGTTTAATGTTTTATTTGGTTTCTATAGTTGTCATCTTCCTCATGAGCACATTTTAAAAATGTATATATTATTTTGCCAGAGTGCTAAGAAAGTATATTATCTTATGTCCTCTAACCCCGAGGTCACTTGGGAACACACAGGAAGGGCTTCCAGCCCAAATAATGTTTTCCTATTTTAGTGGCTGAAATGCCACCATTTCATACTTACTCAGTTAGATGTTCTTATCCCTGAATCAGATGTAGCCTAAGGTCCATGTGAGGTAACTCAGTGAGCTAGTACTGGTCCCCAGATCATGAGTATTCACGTATCAGCTTTTAATGACTGGAGAGGAAATAAGTGCTGGTGAGGGCAGGCCTGGAGAGTTAGGCTTGGCACAGATGTTTCCTTACCACGTTTCAAGGAAACTCAATTTCCAGAGAGGAATCTTATAGGCGACCTGAAAATTGAGGGGGGAAAAGAGGAAGCCAAGAGATGAGTTCTGCCACGCCCATCTTAAAGTGAATCAGAGTGGTCTTTTGGCCATCTTTTAAAAATATTAGCATTTCATGTTTATTTTCATTAAAAATAGAGATCTTCTAAGGTTAAAAGTAAAAAAATTTAAGCTGGGCATGTTGACTCACACCTGTAATCTCAGCACTTTGGGAGGCGGAGGTGAGAGGATTGCCTGAGTCCAGGGATTTGAGACCAGCCTAGGCAACTTGGTGAGACCTGGTCTCTACAATAAATCAAAAAAATTAGCTGGGCATGGTGGTGCACACCTGTGGTTCCAGTCACTTGGAAGGCTGAGGAGGAAGGATTACTTGAGCCCGGCAGGTGGAGGCTGCAGTGGCCCTCGAATAAAAATAAAAATTTAAGACAAGCTATCTAGAGGTAGGGTCTCCAACGTGGAATGCATAAGCTGACCCCTGAAATTCTAGAATAAAGTATTTAAACTGGTATTCACAAACACATACCTTTTTTCACCAGGAAAAAAAGGGGGGTAGAAAGAAATGAAGCGTGACTAATATTTAATATGAAGATGGGTGCTGGCACCCCCACTTGATCAGTAAGTAGGCAGGCATATGAGGTATTGAGTAGGGGAAGGCTACAGGAGGGTGGTTTGGGAGGGAGGGAAGGCTCTCTCCTTTGTTCACTTTTACTATATTGTCACGTGTTGCAGCTTTTGCATCTAACTAAGGGGATTTATGGATAACAATTAAGTAAAGTCACTGTTACAGCATGGACCAATGGAGACAGTGTTAAAAATGCAAGAACAGGTCAACACAACCGGCCACGCTGACATTTCTGACACTCTTTGGGAGCCACATTACAAGGCAAAAAAAAAACCAGTGTCAAATCAGACTTGACAGGAAGTTGGCAATAACGTTTGATTATAAAGGACATTGTTTTCCATTAAGAATTTACGTTCACGCTTGCTAACACTGACTTCACTCTAAGTGCATATGATAGTTATTCAGAGAATGATATTCAGAACGGGTCACAATTTAAAAAGTTAACATTCAAACACTGGAGGCAAACTCAACAATGTTTCTGGCATGTTTAAGTGATGTGCTATTCAAGTTAGTACTTTAAAGAAAAGTCACTAATAACAGATGCTAAAAAGGCTCTTCTGAGCTTTCTAAAAAAGAAAGTTAAAATGCAACACACCATTAAGGAAATAGGTTTCTTTTTGCCAAGATAAAAATATCTGAGATGATACATGGAACACAAATGGGCAAAAACAACTGCATTCCTTTGTCAGCAAATACTCTGAGAATATGCACGTAAAGCTTTGCTAAACGCCTAATGGCATATGTATTGGAACAAGTTACACAATGCAGGATGCTTACAATGAGGCTAAACTGAAAGCACAGATGTTTTTAATATGTTCCACTCCATGGTTTTTGATAGATTCTGTTTTCAGGTAGTATTTACCCCATTGTGTTTCAATAATGAAATACATTTCAAAATGACTTTTTCGTGACCCACTAAAGAAAAGCTATCGTGGAAAAGATATATTTTTCTCTCTACATCTTTTGACAATACTGTAAACAATAACTAACTTTTAAAAAATAAAAAGCTTGTTTTATGCAAAACTTAAGTAAAACCACTGATGGATTAATTGTTTCGACTAAAAACATTTTTTTTTAAAAGAAAAGAATTCCAAGCTAAAGTTACAGTGAGAGCGACCACATGAAATTCATTCACGGCATATCTCATAGGCAGTTTATTCTAGAAAAGAATACATTCCAGAATATTATGTATTCCAGAATACACAACACTTAGGATGTTATCAATGTTGTTTGTTTTGTGGAAACAAATTTTATAGCAATTTAAAAATGCTTAATTGTGAAATATGACACATATGCAAAAAAGTGCAAAAAAAGTTATGCACATAATCTAATAAATAATTATAAAATAAAATCTCTTGGGTCAAAAACTAGAGCATTATCAGGACTTGTACAAAGGCTTGTATGTGTGTGTACACGCATGTGGTGCCCTAGTCCTTTTCTCCAGAGACAATAATGAACCTGACTTTTGTGGTGATTATTTATTTATTTTCTTTACTTACTACCTATATGTGCATTTCTAAGCAAATATTTTGGTTTGGCTTCTTTCTGGACTTTTTAAAAGTGGGGCCATACTGTGTTTGGGCCTTGGTTCTTCTACCCATCATCCTTTATAAGATTCAGCCTTGTTGATATGGCTAAGATTTGTTCCTTTTTCTCCTCTTTGCTAAATAGCATCCAGTGGAAATATATACAACATGTATTTATTCATTCCATTGTAGACAGATATGTGGGTATTTATATTTTTTACCTGTTATAAACAAAGCTGCCAGGACCATTCTTTCTTTAAATTATAGTATATTTGTGGGCTTACTAGGACACAGGGTATGTGTATGTCTAACTTTGGTAGCTAATACCCACCAACTGATTTGAAATGTGATTATACCTGTTACACTCCCAGCAGCTGGGCATGAAAATTCTCCCCATAATTTTTTTTTTTTTTTTTTTTTTAAAGGGACAGGGTCTTGCTATGTTGCCCAGGCTGGACTTGAATTCCTGGTCTCAGGTGATTCTCCTGCCTCAGTCTCCTGAGTTGCTGGGACTACAGGTGTGCACCACCACACTTAGCTCCATAATTCCTTATATAATTAAATAGGCTTACTATGTGCCAGGCATGATATTAAGTGCTTTATAAATATCAACTTATTTAATTCTCACAGCATTCTATGGAGTAGGTTCTAAAACTATCCCAATTTACTGGAGAGAAAATCAGGGGACAAAGAGGTTAAGTAAATTGCCCACAGCTACCCAACTAGTGAGGAGGAGATCTAGGATTTCAACCCAAACGACTGGCCTCAGGATCTATGCCCTTACCCACTATGTTATGTGATTAAAAAAATGCATCTAACCTATAAAAATTCTTGTATCTAATAGAATTTTCTAACTCCCTTAAAGGTTTTCCAAATATAATTTCAGTTGATTTTGAGGCCAAGTGTTAAAAATATACACCACCTTCTGATTTGTTTCAGAAACGGATAAGTAACATTAGGCAAGATAGGAATGCATTCATCAGATTTCTAGCAAAACCTTTGAATAATGAGTGATGAGACTGAAAAATAAGAATCATGATTTGATAACCCAGCTAATGAAGCAGTTCTTCCAGTAAATTCCAAAGATCTCTGTGAGCTCTTCTTGGAAAGCCATTAAAAAATTGAACATAAAACCAGACATCTGCATTGCTGTATCACAAAGCACAAGTCAAGGCTTAAAAAGTAATGAGGCATATTCAATTATCCTTCACCCTAAAAAAGCTTTATTAACAATAACATTTTAGAGAAAGATGCTTTTTGTATTATGATTAATACATTTTGAAATTATTTAAAATATGACTTACTTGATCTTTATCTTGTCCACTGAAAATTTTCTATTTCAGTATGTTTTATTGCAATCATAATATATTAACATAGTAATATAAGCACGCAGAGAGCTCTTGGAGATATGCTCAAAATTTTTGCTGGTGAAGTACTCAGTCAAAAAAGTTTGGAGGCCGGGCACGGTGGCTCCTGCCTGTAATCCCAGCAATTTGGGAGGATAAGGCAGGAGGATTGCTTGAACACAGGAGTTCAAGATTAGCTTGGGCAATACAGCCAGACTCTCGTCTCTACAAAAAATAATTTAAACATTAGTCAGGTATGGTGGTGTGTGCCTGTAGTCCTAGCTACTCGGGAGGTTGAAGTGGAAGGATTGCTCCGAGTCCGGGAAATTGAGGCTACAGTGAGCTGTGATTGCACCCCTGCACTCCATCCTGGACGACAGAGACCCTGACTCAAAAACAAACAAAAAATTTGGAGATTGCTGGCTGGTGCTTTGGGCTGTGGCCTGGAGACAAGCTTAGAAAATCACAGTGAAGCTGGGGCCTCCAGGAAGCAGAACAGGGCACTGGGACTGGCAGCTGGATTAAGGAAGGCTGTGAGATAGTAAACAAAGAGGAGACTGGGGAAGACAGAACAGATAAACTGCAGACCTACTTGCCTAGAAATTGACTCAGTGAGAAATATGTTTGTATTGTTTTAACTAATCTAATGGACTGGGCGCAGTAGCTCAAGCCTGTAATCCCAGCACTTTGGAGGCCAAGGTAAGAGGATTGCCTGAACCTGGGGGTTCGAGACCAGCCTGGACAACATGGTGAGCCCTCATTTCTAAATTAAAAAAAAAATAAAAAATTAACTGGGCATCATAGTGCATGCCTGTAGTTCCAGTTACTTGGAAGGCTGAGGCAGAAGGATTGCCGGAGCCCAGCAGGTAGATGCTGGGGTGGCCATGAGCATGCCACTGCATTCCAGCCTGAGCGATGGAGTGAGACTCCAACTCAAAAAAAAAAAACAAAAAAACAAACTAATCAAATGAGAAATAAAGCTTGCAAATTTACACAAAAATCATAAAATTCAAGATTAGCTTAAAAAACAGCAAGAACAACAAAGTCTGCACATGCTTCATGTAGAGTAACCTAAGCAAAGTCACTTACCAGGGTCAGTAAGCATTCAGTCAGTCATAAGGAAAGTTGATTTGACTTATGAGTTGGGTGATTCTTCCCAGAGAAGTAAGCTACAGTTTTCTCAGCTGTGAATATCTTCCACATTGCAGACAGAAGGATCACCTGAGTGATCCTTCCAAGAAGCTGGGACTACAGTTATGTGCCACCATGCCTGGTTATTTTTTTTATTTTTATTTTTTGTAGAGATGAGGTCTTGCTATGCTGCCTAGGCTGGTCTCAAACTCCTGGGCTCAGGCAGTCCTCTTGTCTCAGTCTCCCAAAGTGCTGGGATTACAGGTGCGAGATATTGCAGGACTGCAATGCCATCAGTTTTGTTTGGAGAAGTCAAAATGAAAATCCAGAGTGTTATATACACGCAAAATCCAACTCCCTTGAGCTCTTTGAGAAAAGGTCTAACACGTTTGTTTCTTTGAACTACTCTCCACCCCCTTCATCACTGTGCCCTGTAGTTTTTCAAACAACTCTTCTATTTTACAACTATAATGTTACTTAAAACTATCAGAACATATGTTCCTTTGAATCAGGACTGCCTGTGTCTACCAGCATTTTTCAAAAGGTTGAACTTCGAAGATATCTGGTTGTTTGACCCTTGACATGCCTGCTCTGTTATTTAGCACTTGAAAAGCTGTAAGACCATTTTGAAAAATAAAATACCCCTCCAAGAATATATTCATAAATACAAGTATTGTTATCAAGCACCACTGAATGTGTGTCATTTATTTATGCATACTACTTTTGGTGACATTTTCCATTTGTAGACATACAGAAATATTCGATGTTAGTGCTATTTTTTTTTTTTTTTTTTTTTGAGTCAAGCTCGCACTCTCTCACCCAGGCTGGAGTGCAGTGGCATGTGCACAACTCACTGCAGCCTTGACTTCCTTGACTCAGGTGATCCTTCTGTCTCAGCCTTCCAAGTAGTTGGGACTACAGGTATGTGCCACCGTGCCTGGCTAATTTTTTTTTTGTAGAAATGAGATCTTGCTATGTTGCCCAGTCTGGTGTTAAACTCCTGGGCTTAGGCAATCCTTTTGTCTCGGCCTCCCAAGTGCTGGGATTACATGTGTGAGCCACCACGCTTGGCCAGATGCTAGTTTTAAATGGTATAATACTTTGCTGATATAGCTTCTTTTCAAAGGACTCTAATACATTAAAAATTTTTTCACTATATCTATTACCTGCCTTTTGCTCTACCTGTACTAAATGGTGTGCAACGTACAATGGTAAGTTCCTCTGAAGTCTTCCCCATCTCTTGTGCTCCTTTTTCCTGCGGTGTTGGGATACATGCGTTTCTGCTCTGGCCGACCACTGGCCACTAGCCCAGTAGAGACATTTCACAAGCACGCTTCGGAATGTTCTCCTTTTTCATTCAAAAGTGATCACAAGTCATTTCCCTGACGTCTTCTGCCTTCACACAATATGGTTTATCCTTATTTTTTGTGATGTGTTTATAGCTTTTCACTTCTGATGCTATAGTCCTGTCTACAGTTGAAAACTCTATTTTACAGAGAGCAGTAATTGACATTTTCTTAGAGCTCTCTTTCCTTTTTTTTGGAAAGTCCTGCTGATGCCATTCTATATGAAGCTTGCATCCTTGGTGGATAGTCCTTCTGACAATGGAACAGATCACCTAGCTGAGGCATTTCACAATTTCGGCTTATCTTAAGGACATTTTCTCACTTCGTTTCTTCCTTGCCTGTCACTTCTCCTGAGACTCCCTTGGACACATTCTTACTGACTCTGACCTTCAGTTTCCTCTTTTTTTTTTATGCTGTCTCTCAGCAGATTCAGATGTTCCTCTTTAGAGTTCCATTAAAATTTTGAAATATGAAGCTGGGACGTCAGTTCCTTGATTGATATTATCTCCTCTTTTGCCCTCAAATTAAGACATCTGGACTTGTGTCATTATTACCATCTCTCTAGCTATACTGCCAGTTCCCTTCCCCAGTAGCCAGATCCAAATCTCCTTCCCAATCAATAACTGTCATGACTCCTACAAGGCCAATGCTCGTTCTGCTGATGAAGAAGCTTGTTCAATGTTCTTCTTTAAGATGTTCTGGTATTACAAGCTCCTCCCAGCTTTAGGATCAGGCTAGGACAAGGGCAATCTCCATCTCTATTAAAAAAAAATATTTAAGCAGGCCACGGTGGCTCTTGCCTGGAATCCCAGCACTTTGGGAGACTGAGGCAGGAGAATCCCTTGAGCCCAGGAGTTCAAGACCAGCCTGGGCAACATAGCAAAACTTCATCTGTACAAAAAATACAAAAATTACCCAGGTGTGGAGACATGCACTGTAGTCCTGGCTACTCAAGAGGCTGAGGTGGAAAGATCACCTGAGCCCAAGTGGTAGAGGCTGTGGTGAGTTGGGATCATGCCACTGCACTCCAGCCAGGGCAACAGAGTGACGCTGTCTCAAGAAAAACAAACACAAAACACACACACACACACACACACACACACACACACACACACACACACACAGACACACACGCACACACGCACACACACGCACACACATTTAGACTTCTCAGTGAAATGATAAGTATAGACACTAAAGCAAAGGTGCTTCTGTACTGGTCCCAGAGGCAAGTTTCCCAAACCTTTCCACTGAAATTTCCCCAAATAGAGGGCCTGAACAAACCCTCCAGCACACTCTGTTCTAAATGCCCACCCAGGTTGCAGCCTAAGTAGAGTACTGCAAGCCCAGATTTCTTCAAAGTGTGCTCAAAGTCTTAAAGTCTGCCTTTAAGTCACAGCATATCCTCGTTGATTTAATATAAAAAATAAAGATTAAATTGCCACCAGGTAAAACTAAAGAATGTGCCATGTTTATACAGCGACTTTCTTTCATATGCCTTGGTTTACTTCTGTAGAAACTGGCAAATCATAAGAAGGCCTTTAATTCTGAGAGGCTAGAAGACTTTCCTTCTAGTGAAATCTGGCAGGAAATGACATTTTGTTGAATGAGTAAGTGAGAAACTATCTTTTTTTGTAGATGAAGAGAAACAAATGAATAATCAGTAATTGTTATGGAATGTATGTTATATTGAAAAAGTTTTGTTGTTACTGATTGTTATGTCTAACTCTTCAAAACTGTGGGAAAAGTCTACACGTCTATCTATGAGTAAAAAGAATGAGACACACAGAAATGTGCAGCCCCAGTGTAACACAAGAGGCAATGGAGTATAATGTAATACAAACAAAACAAAACAGACCCAAAAAAAAGCAGAGTTTACTTTGCTTCATTTTTGCTTCAGTACAAGCATTTTGGTACTCACTAGCCATAGCCTTGAAATGGAACAGTCTGTTTCTAGGCCACTACCCATGAACAGTCACAAATTGTACACTATTAGTAACTGTCTGTGCTAGACTCCAGAGTTAGATGTTTTCAGCCAGTGTCTTTTATTAACTCACTATGATCTAATAAATCACTCAGTCCTCTGGCATTAAGTATGATTAAAACAATGTTTTGCTAACAATCCTCATCGTGGTCGAAAAGATTTTTATTGCAGGAAGTCAAATTGATCTAAATAGAGTCGTTGTTCTAAACAATCAAGCTAGAAATGTCATAGGGAGAGGCCAGCTGGGCCACTCAGGCTGGTCTCAGAGTGACATTGCTGGTTAAGTCACATTTTCCAAGGCTCATTCCTCAGTTTTGCAAGTCCAGAAACTTTATTTTGTCAAGGTGCCAGGGGCTGATCACACTCAGGGGACTAGGCCTGTGCCAAGCCCATACACAAGAGGCCAGTGTGTAAACTAGAATACCAGTTTTTCTCATTTGTAATGAGAAAGGCAACCATCAAAGAGGCTAGAAACTTAGCATATTGTGGTCAACACTATCCTCCCTCTGTAGAAAAGACTACATGAAAAGTCTGTTGTTATCCTTTTAGTTCAGCAGACATTTATAAAGCAACTAAGATATAGGTCATTTTGATTCCGAGGGCATTTTGCATATATAAACACTTTTATTAGAATTATGCAACAATGAATTGTCATAAAGAGACATTATTTTCCAGAGTAAACTGTGTTAAGTCAATTTATGCCTTGACCAGATTTTTAAAGTTTTTTCTTCTGATTGGTAGTTTCAGTCATTTAGGAAAGACCCGTGACTATCTGTGTGATGGCACTATGAAGATTATCCAGTAGCCACATCACAGAGCCACCCTCTGATGGTTCTACAAAGGAATCGTGTAATTCTCTGATCAGATGTGTAAATAATCACATGTAACGCATATGTGTTTTTTACTATTAGATTCTCATATCTGTTTTAGGTCACTATTTTAGTGACCTAAAAACTTGAAGTCTTCCAAAGTCAACCTGGGCATCTAAGCTACCGATACTGCCTACTACCCAGTATCAGTACATTTCTAGGATGAATTCTTCCTGAAAACTTTACAGCCAGTTTAACCTACCTTGGCCCATTCCCTGTTGCGCTTATTATAGATCCAGCTAGAACTTATCCTAGTCATCTAGGTTTATCCATACTTTGCTCCTGCCAAACCTCTCTAGTTCACCTTCTAGAATTCCAAACGGGATAGAGAGGGGAAGCCAGACCATTACTCCTCCATCCTTCTGAAGCACTTCTGTTCTTCTGAGATTCAAGGGAGACACTCCCTCTCCCGACCTCCAAGTCAACCACCTCACCTCACCCCCACAACACACATTGTTTATTAAATGCTCAATATCTAGATCTCTGTCTTTCTCTTGACTCCAGATATGTCCATGATCCTGATGTCTGCGTGAACTCTCTTTCAATATCTCAGCTTCTTCATCTTTGGTGACCTTCACCTTCACTCTCTTTCGTTTCTCTTTACCTAGGACCAGATCCTAGGTATTCTCACTGCCTGCAGCAGCACCACATCTAAAGACAATCAAAATATGACAACTTTGCCAAGCAACTTTCTGTCCTGTTTCCACCACCCATTTGGTCCTTGCTCCTGCTCTTATGGGATCTCCCAACTCTTGATCTTTTCACTGTCCCCTTCTCTGCTAGTCCTCTTCTGTCTTCACTTCTTTTCTGTGCATTTGTGATTTCATGGCACATCTCCTGTCCCTATCCTCACATCCCTTGTTCTATTGTATTTCAGTCCAAAACCTCAACCCTGGATGAACCTGGGTGTCTCATTTTCCGATATATCTGGGTTGTAAAATAGTACTGTAGAAAATCATAAAATTGTGCAGATTGACAGCAGTAGAAATTCATGATCTTCAACTTCCATCAGGTATTTGGTACTGCCTGATAAACCAATGCTCATGTTCCCCCAAGCTGATTCAAGCCTTCTCACTTTCCTGTGTCTAACTTTGATATCTCTTCCTGCAGCCTTATGTTTTGTGTCACAGAGAAAAAGGAAGTATCAGCTGGGGAATGCCTCTCAGTTTCCCACAACTAAGCTGACAAATGACATAAAACATGCTGCCACATCCATCCTTTTCTTTTTTGCAGTAAGTCCTAGTGAAGTAAGAACGCCGTATCTTATTGAGGTTTATCCCTCTGGCAGTGCTGTGTGAGCTGTCCCTTCTGATGGGCTGCACTCCATCCATCTCCCCTTTCTTCTCCCATGTCTTCGGCTTTTCTTCTCTACTGCTCTTCACCGTTTCATTTAAATGTATCCAGATCTCTAGATGCTATTCTTTTGTCCTCATCTGAATAGAAGAAACTTATAAAAAAGAAAGATGGCAACATTGAAGGGAGGGAGGGAAGAAAAGGAGAAAGAAGGAAAAAAAAATAACAAAAGAAAGAAAGAGAAGAGAAGGAAAGAGAGAAAATATCTTTTAGTTCTGCATTATTTAATTCTTTCACTTGTTAGGACTTGTATACTGGTCTATAAATATTTTCCAGTGTTTTATTTATTTATTTATTTATTATTATTATTTTTTGAGTTGGAGTCTCACTCTGTTGCCCAGACTGGAGTGCAGCGGCCACTCCTGGCCACCACAGCCTCAACCTGTTGGGCTCCGGCGATCCTTCCGCCTCAGCCTTCCAAGTAGCCGGAATTACAGGCATGTGCTACCACGCCCGGCTGATTTTTTTATTTATTGTAGAGACGAGGTCTCGCTGCCCAGGCAGGTCTCGAACCCATGGGCTCAGGCAATCCACTCACCTCAGCCTCCCAAAGGCACGGGATTACAGGCGGAGCCACCGAGCCCGGCTTTCCAGTGTTTTAAATAAATGGTGTTTTAAATGCTACAGACTTGCTCACCTGGAAAATTATTATGACTTTTAGAATTCAAATATCACAAAAGTTCTTAATTGTTCAGCATCATTTTCTTCTTTAAACTTTTAAATTACGAAGTATACAAAAGACATAAAACACGAATGTATAGTTTAATGAATAATTTTAAAACAAATACCCACTTAACTATCATTCAGATCAAGGAAGTAACTCTGTCCCCTACGTCCCTTCTAAATCAACCTCCTCATCTGTCTAGAAGTAACCACCCTTCTGAATTTTCTGATAATCATAGTCCGCCCTTTCTCTATGGGTTTAACTCTTTCTTTGCCCCTCCAGACCCACTCTTCTCTCTTCTCCATCCTTCTCTATGCACTAAGAAGACAGCCTGCATGAACTATATCCACAGAATCCTTTGGTCTCTGGCTTCTAGTTGGGTTTCGTTGATGGGGAGATCACAGGAACAGAGTAAGACAGGATATTTTCCTTCCCTGGCTCCTCCCCTGCAGTGTCACAAAGTGCTCTTTTGTCACCAGCTTTTTTAGGCTGGCTTTGTCACCAACTGAGAAAGAGAGCCAATAGGAGATCTATCTATCTATCTATTGAGATATTTATTTTAAGAAATTGGCTCATGCATGTGGAGACTCAATAAATCCAAAATCTGTAGGCAGGTTGGCAGACTAGAAACCTATGGAAGAGTTACAGTTTGAGTCCAGAGGCAATCTGCTGGCAGAATTTCTGCTGGAAGATCAGTTTTTACTCTGTTAAGGCCTTCAACTAATTGGGTGAGACCTACCCACATCATGGAGGGTAATCTGCTTTACTTGAAGTCTACTGATTTAAATGTTAATTTCATCCAAAAATCCAGTTGTTCACAGAGATAACCAGATTAACACTCAACCAAATATATGGGCACCGTGACCCAGCTAAACTGGCACATAAAATTAACCACCACATCAGCCAAAGGCCACACAGTTCTGTGAAACTAACCTCTTGGTGCAACTTCCTTTCTTACCCCTTTGGCCAGTATGAGTCCTTGCAGTTTTTCCTAAAGGACATGTACCCTTCCTCATAGCTTTTCCTAAACTCAGCCCACACCTTTTATTAAACAGTCCTCAATTATTTAGCTTGAGTATATCAATACACTTCTCACGTATGCAATCCTAGACAATACAGTTGCTTGTTTTTGAACTTGATATAGCATGGCATGTGTATTCTTTTGTGTCACGCTTCCTTTGTTCAGTGTTATGTACAGAACTTTCATCCATTTTGTTGCATGTAGCAGCAATTCATTCATTTTCGTTGCTGTATAGACTTCTAATACATGAAGGTACCATGATTTATTTATCCATTCTATTGTTGATGAATATGTGTGTTGTTTTCTGTTTTTGGCTACCATAAACAGTGCTACTGCGAAAATGCTGATACATGCACCTATGTACACAATTTTCTCTACAGTGTAATGTAGGCTTGAAATTGTTACATCATAGGATATGCATATATTTAATTTTATGAGATAATGCCAGACAACTTTCCAAAGTAGTAGCTCCAATCTATACTGAACCCATAGTATGTAAGTAATTCTGTTATTTGCATACTCACCCAAGTAACCATCTTGTTATTTTTACACCTTTGAATTTTTGCCAGTTCTGATGGGAAGTAAGTCATTGTGGTTTTTTTTTTTTTTTTTTTTTGAATTGGAGTCTCACTCTGTCCCCCATACTGCAGTGCAGTGGCCGCTCCCGGCCACCGCAGCCTTGATCTGCTGGGCTCCGGCGATCCTTCCGCCTCAGCCTTCCAAGTAGCCAGAATTACAGGCATGCGCTACCATGCCCGGCTGATTTTTTGATTTATTGTAGAGATGAGGTCTCGCTGCCCAGGCAGGTCTCGAACCCGCGGGCTCAGGCAATCCACTCACCTCAGCCTCCCAAATGCGCGGGATTACAGGCTGAGCCATCGAGCCCGGCTGCATTTTTTTTTTAATGAGGTGTCTGTTGAAATCTTCTATCCATGTTTACACTGGATGATCTTCATTTCCTGAGCTGAATGAATTCTTTCTCTGTTCTAGACTATAGTCCTTTGTTAGTTATGTCTGCTGCAAATGTCTTCCTACTCGGTAGCTTATCTTTTTACTTTCTTTATTTTGATAAACTGAAATTCTCAGTTTAATGTAGTCAAATTTATCAGCATTTTTCTTTACAGATAGGACTTTTTCTGTCTTGTATAAAAAGTGTTCCTTACCCTGAGATCATAATTTTTTTCTATGTTATTCTCAGAAGCTTTATATTTTGCCTTTCACCTGCAGGTTTTCAAATCTGCCTACAAATAATTTTTGTATATAGTGCAAAATAGCAGTGCAGTTTTATTTTTTCTCCATATGGATATTCAGTTGTTCAAATTTTTTTGAAAGAGTATCCTTTCTCTGTTGCTCTGCAGTGTCTTCTTTTTCATATGTTAAGTGCCCATATATGGATGGCACCTGAACTTTTATAATTTGTTTTGTTTTGTTTTGTTTTTTTGAGTCAGAGTTTCACTCTGTCACTCAGGTTGGAGTGCACTGGCACAACAATGTCTACCACAGCCTCAACCTGCTGGACTCAGATGATCCTTCTGCCTCAGCCTCCTGTGTAGCTGGGACTACAGGCTCACACCATCACACACACCTAATTTTTTGATTTATTGTAGAAACGAGGTCTTATCATGTTGTCTAGGCTGGGCTCAGGCAATCCTCTCACCTCGGCCTCCCAAAGTTCTGGGATTAGAGGCGTGAGCCACCACTTCTGGCCTGACCTGAGCTTCTCTTCGTCTACTTGGTTATCCTGTCAGTACATGCTATCTTACTTATTTCAATTTTTTCAAGTGTTCTTGCCTTGGCCCTTTGCAATCTTATGTAATTTTAAAAATCAGATTGTCAGCCGGGCTCGGTGGCTCAGCCTCTAATCCCGCGCCTTTAGGAGGCTGAGGTGAGTGGATTGCTTGAGCCCGCGGGTTTGAGACCCGCCTGGGCAGTGAGACCTCATCTCTACAATAAATAATAATAATAAAAAAAAAATCAGCCGGGTGTGGTAGCACGTGCCTGTAATTCCAGCTACTTGGATGGCTGAGGCGGAAGGATCGCCGGAGCCCAGCAGGTCGAGGCTGCGGTGGCCAGGAGCGGCCACTGCACTCCTGTCTGGGCGACAGAGTGAGACTCCAACTCAAAAAAAAAAAATCAGATTGTCAAATCTCACTGAAAAAAAAGCAGTTGATATTTAAACGGAAGTACGTTAATGCTATAAATAAATTTGGGATTCAGTCTTACAATTCATAAACGTGGTCTACCTCTTCATTTGTGTAAGTCTTTGTTAATGTTTTTCAATAATGTTTTATTCCTACATATCTTATCTCTTTAGATATTATTATATAAAGGGCCTCTATTTCCTGTTTCCTCTTCTACTCCTGTATTATTGGTATATAAAAATACAATTGACAATTGATTTTAGATATAGATTTTTGCCTTCACAACTCTATTAATTCTAATTATTAATTAACAACTCTATTAATTCTAATAATTAAGCCAAACTTCTTGAAGGTTATTCACAAATTAGTCTTTCTTTCTCACATGCCACCCTTTTCTTAACTCACTACAAACTGATTTCATCCCACCATCCCAGTCACTCTGCTGTTTCAAGGTCACCAACAGCCTTTGTACTGCCCCATCTGAAGGACACTCCTCAGTTTTCTCAAGGGTTTACAGAACTTTCACTTTCTTGAAATACCATCCCTGGACTTTTTTTTTTTTTAAAAAAAAACCCTGAACAATACATGAAACAATTGAATAATGTTATATCTATCGGTTTTTAATTTTTATGAAACTATTTATTATCAAAAAAACCATGTTCATTACTTTATAAATTTCAAATAAACAAATCCAACCACCCATTGATAACCACTTGACATATATCCTCCCAGATATTTTTATGTAGACGTGCATACATTTTTTTGAAGAATAAAATTATACTAAATAAACCATTTTTTTAACAATGTGGCATGAAGTCAATAAATACTTCTTCACTCTGTTCCTAACACATAGTACAATTCAGGGTACCTGGTAGACATTCAGTACAATCTGTTAAGGAAATGGAGGACTCCATTGATTGCCTGTATATGTTCTTTGCCATTTTCCCCAATTTGGCATGTTCATGTATTCTATGAATCCTGTATGAAGCAAGAATTTTAGCCCTTTGTTAAATATGTTAGGAATGTTGTTTTCCTCTATTTATACTTAATTTTAACTTTACCAAAAGAATAGTAAATATTCAAACACAATTTGATTTGATCAAATGAAATGGCATTAGATATAATACAAATGGTGCTTTATAGTAAATTTTAAAGAACTGAATGCAATATATAGCAGCAAAGTGCAGAATGCTGCCCAGTAGAACTTCTTCTCTGCCTACTTAATTAAAGATATGGGAGGTCTGGTGCAGTGGCTCACACCTGTAATACCAGCAGTTTGGGAGGCCAAGGCGGGAGAATCACTTGAGCCCAGGAGTTCGAGACAAGCCTGGGCAACATAGTGAGACCTTGTCTCCACCAAAAAAATTTAAAAATTAGCTGAGCCTGGTGGCACACACCTGTAGTTACCACTAAACAGAAGACTGAGGTGGAAGGATCACCTGAGCCCAGGAGGTTGAGGCCGTGAAGAGTCATGACCATACTACTGCACTCCAGCCTAGGTAACAGAGTGAGATCTTGTCTCAAACATGAATAGATAACAATGTAGGAGTGATTTGTAGATAGTAGCATAGAATATTTCTAAGAGCAGTACATTTTTGAGTCAGATAAACTTGGTTCTTATCTCATTTCTGTTCCTCGGCAGCTAGGTGGCAGGAGAAATACCTCTCAGTGTCTGTAAATTGAGGAATTGCTTATTTGAAACTTACAAAATGATGAACATGTATTTCTTTTGCACTAAGACAGTTTCATAAAAATTTAAACCCTGTAGACATAAAATTATTCAATTATTTCATATATTGTTCAAGGTTGCTTTGTTTTGTTTGGGTAATATTCAGCCCTCCCTCCCACTGCTGTGGTCAGGAGCACTCAGCAAATGGTGTCCATGTGGTTTCTATCCCCTGATGAGTATTTACAAGTTGGATATTTATTCCTAAATATGAGAACAAACTAGTTCTAGAGCCCTAGGGTATGCTGAGGTTCTCTGCCAAAAAGTTGAAGATAATATAAAAAGTATGAATGCGTGTCTGTGTGTGTGCTAGTTTTACTACAATTTTTTAAAAAACACCTGGGTTTTATTGTGTCGTGTTTTACACCCCTTGGAGAGAAAGTTCTCTCTCTTTTTCTCTGTCCCCCACCACTCCCTCTCTCTCACCCGCCCCCCCCAACTCTCTCAACTAAAAACAAGTCCTATGTATTCTTAAGTCTCCCCTGGAGAGAATCTAGGTATTATGAAATGGAACTACTAGTACAGTTTAAATGGAACATGCTACTGAACAACTCCTTAGGGATTTAAATGTACCCTATTAACTTTAATTCAGTAAAAGTAACTTTAATCCACTATTGTTGCTTTTTTTCTTTCCTAGAGCATCACCGAATTAGAAATCTAGCTTTACTATTACTGTGTATTGCTATCTATATGTAAAACATATGAAGTCTGTCAAGGTTTCTAATGCAACTATTGTAGAATGTTTACATCTTCCAGCAACTTTCAAAAAGTTCCGTTTTCTCAGCCTGCAAATATCTACTCTGACACTGATCTTACATACAGGGATCATCTAACATTTTGTCCAAGCACGAAAACTTTTACTATTTTCATAAAAGTAATTATAGATCTTTTGGGGGAGGGGATCCAGTTTTTAAATAATTTTCTTGACAACTAGCCTAATTCTATTTTCTAGAGTATGCTTCCCCCTTGTCTAGCTCAGATCAGAGTATCACAGATTTTGATTTAATTGAGTAGGAATGAAACTCAATGCTAATATACTGTATGCTGCCAACAGAAAAGATGCATAATGTTACAGTTAATTTTTTAAAATTTTTATTATTTGAGTCGGGTCTTACTCTGTTACCCAGGCTGGAGTGCAATGGCAGTGATCATAGCTCACTGAAGCCTCAACCTCCTGGTCTCAGGCAATCCTTTCGCCTCAATTGGGACTACAGGCATGTGCCACTACTCCTGGCTAATTAAGAAAAAATTTTTGCAGAGATGAGATTTTGCTGTGTTTCCCAGGCTAGTCTTGAACTCCTGTGCCCAAGCAATCTGCCTGCCTTGGCTTCCCAATGTACTGGGATTACAGGCATGAGCCACCGTGCCCGGCCAAATGTTATTAAAAATAGTATGGCAGATATTTTTATTCCAAAAAATAGAAGTTGTTTTTGTTAGAACAGTTACCAATTAATCTATTTTCTCATTACCAAAGGTATACAAACCTTCTTGAAGAAGCAGCCACTTGTAGGAGCCATGTTAAATCATCCAAACTAGCAGAGTGTTCTTTACTACAAGTCAGTGATTAACTGTGTCCCACTAGCCACTAGCCTGATAAGGTAAGAGACTGACCCTGACTCAAAAGAATTAATGCAGCTGCTACAAATTTCTGCTTTAAATCAAAAGATCAAGTGATCTAGGAATTAGGATTCTAGAATTATAGAATTCCACAGTTACAAAGGATTTTAGAAATCATAACTCACATCTTACCGATAAAGACCTTTGGGAACAGTGAGTGCCTGACTGAAGGTCTCAGGAGAATCGGACCCAATATATTTAATAGTGTAAAATATATACAATATATACAAGTTCCTTGTTAATTAAATATTGTAAAAATATTTATGATTATTGCTATATTTTTCTGTTTCAGCATTAGGGAGTATCAGTAAACTATAAAGATTATTTTAAAAAATTATTGTGCTGTGGATTCTTCACATTATGTAAGTGACTGAGTGAGGAAAAGGAAAATGTTTTGACAAAGATGAAAGATCATATGAATTTCTATATATGACGCCCTGGCTTAGAACTATACTCGCACATACATATGAGTGAAAACATGTACAACTGGTGAAATCTGAATAAAGTCAGTGGATTATACCAATGTCAAGTTCCTGGTTTTGCTACTGTACTGTAGTTATGTAAGTCAAATAGCTATTGGGGGAAGCCGGATGAAGGGTAAATGGAACCTCTGCTATATTTGCAACTTTTTGTGTATCTACAATTATTCAAAAATTTAAATATGAAGAGCTATTATGAAACTGCTTTATTGACCTAATTAAATATTTATAAACCATAAGTGATTAGGATTTCATATAAAAATAATTAAAACATTAGATTCTGGTTTAATTCTTACCCCTTTGACCATTCCTTGAGGCTTCTTTACTGTTAGTAGTCCCAGAAGTTTTCCCTTCTTGACAGTCTTAACAGAAAACTGAGTAGTATGTATGGTTCCAGGGGCCAGCCCTATGTTGAAGGCCCCAAATCTTTCTGTCTGGCCCGAAGTCCCATTCAAACTCCAATGTTTTACTCGATTGCTTTCACTAGGGCCTAGCATGGTGTTTAACACAGATTAGGCTCTCAAGAAATGTTAGCTGAATGACTAAATCAATGACTTTCCAAATATCTATAAGATATTTGTACTTGGAAGTCCCACAGTCTCTTAAACTCAAAATATAGCAAAGCAAATGTTTCTTCCCACTAAACTTTACTCTGCCAATTTCTATATTTCTCCTATTTCCACTTTAAAAATATAAGCAGCCTTTGACTTTTCTTCCACATTTATTTATTTATTATATGTGTCTAAGCAGTTATCTCTTCTGTTCATTTTCCTCACAAATTTCCCAATATGTGTCCCTTCTGTATCGTTCCTATGGCTACCACTTTAATCTCATTTTGTTACTAGATATTACTAACTTTTCTCCCCACTCCTAGTTACCCTCAATCTATCTTGCATGCTAGTGCCTGCTACATTTTTCCAATGTATTATTTTTGTCAGGTCACTAGACTAAGATCATGAGGTTCATAATTCTTGATACCATTTATCAAGTGCTCACTGTATACCATGCACTGTATAACTACATATATTATCTCATTTACTCTTCATAATAACCCTGTGAAGAAGGCATCATTTATCCATTTATCCATCTGTCCATTTATCCATTGTATAGATGAGGAAACTGAGGGTCCAAGAGTTGTATAATGTGTCACATTTTTTAAGTAGCAGAGATAGTATATGAACTCAGGTTAGCCTGGTTCCAATCATTATGAAACACCATTCTAGATGTAAATACATCTTGTTCATTCAGTGAAATATACCCAGCAGAAACTCAGCCTGGCACAAATAGATGCTCAGTAAATAGTAGTTGTTGTGTGATCTTTATTAATGGAGTTAAACTGAGCAGGGTACATGCTGGAAGCAATCCTCTTTTTCTTCTGCTGACCATCATACTTGCACAGTCAGTTTATTCCAGCTCACTAGCTCTACCCCCATTCCTTGAAACCTCAGGTAGATTTTATAGTTTTGCTGTTGCCTGTAGGTAATACATGAATAGCCTTTTTCAGCAATTAAAGCCCTACCAAATTCTCATCTCATTCCAGTTAAAACTTTTTTTTTTTTCTTTTTGAGTCAGGGTCTCTCGCTCTGTCTCCCAGACTGGAGTGCAATGGCGCAATCACAGCTCACTGCAGCCTCAACCTCCTAGGCTCAAATGATCCTCCTGCCTCAGCCTCACAAACTGCTGGGATTAGAGGTGTGCACCACTACACCCAGCTAATTTTTAAAATTTTTTTGTAGATATGTAGCCAGGTATGTTGCCTAAGCTCATCTTGAACTCCAGGGCTCAAACAATTCTCCTGCTTCAGCCTCCCAAAGTGCTGGGATTAGATATGAGCCACTGTATCCTGTTCTTCCAGTTGGGTTTTGCTCCAGGCTTAGAAGTCTCCAGTGGAGGAGGCAGGGAGCTCTGGACAGCTGCTTTTCCTCCTCTCTGTGCCCCCTTTTCCCTCATCAGCTGCTGCTTTTGCCTTTTCAAAGCAGCAAGAGGGAAGGAGAAAATGTACGTTGGAGAAAGCTCTTCACTGACTGTATGGTTGACTGGCACTTATGCCCTTGAAAGTGCCAGATAGTCAAAGGTGACTTTGTCTCTTGGAACCTGCTGGGAACCTTCTCCTGCATTTCTGGCTGGATGACAGTCTAGCCCCTGGGCTTCTGGAAACTCGCCCTTCCACTGCCTCTCAGGTGGAGTCTGTCATGGGGACCTCAGGCTGGCTCCCTTCCCGGGAAACTGCATCAAGCCCACAGCCTGCTCTGGAGCTCTCCCTCTCGTTATTTTTGGACATGCTCATTTCATTCCAGCCCCATAGATTTTGCTTATTTTTTTTCTCCCATCTTTCCTACTCACTGACAATCTAGATATAATTCCCAGCTGTAACTCAGTAACCCCAAATCTAAGAGGGCTTGTACATAATGCTTACTTATTCCAAAGAAGTCGCCTGGAGGTCCAGCAGTGAAAGACACTGGTTTATTAAACTTACAGGAGGCACTAATGGTGGCCATTCGGCAAAGAATCCACACCTTGGGACAGTACAGCAAGCAGTTTTATAATCAAGCAAGTTAATTATTCAAATTGCTATATGGTGTTTACAATTTCATTGATAAGGGGTGACGCCTATATTGCTTTCAGCATTGCTCCAGCACTGTACCCCATGACTCTTTACTGGGAATATGCATATCCTTTAGAGACCAGACTTGGCCAGAACCTGCACCCTGAGGGACATGAAAGAAAGAAACCTTATATAGGAGGAAAAGAGTCTATGTCCAGATGATACCTTACAGCAGCTCATCTCAGTGCATACATTTTTCATGAAACCTTTCCTGATTAATTCTTCCCACAATGATTTTTCTAATCTAAAGTCCCAAGTAGCAGTCTGTACTAAAAAAAAAAAAAAAAGTGTTTTATTTAAGATGCTTACGTACATATTTTAAACATTGACCCTTGAGTATACATCATTTTAACGTTCCATGTAATTAAATGTGAAGTACGCAAAGACACTTCTGCTGTGTGTGGAAATACATGATTGCCTCAAGGGAAAGCATTTGTATAATTGAGCTGTGAGCTGCTTTTTTCATGAAGTGTCATTTTCACTTGAAAGAATGACTGACAGAAAAACTATGGCTGTGCAGAGTTGGGTGTTTGGCAGATATTTTCTCAAATGTAAAAGAGGTGTCTGTCATTTCAAAGAAAACAGTTGACAATGTTTATTGCCAATGATAACTGTGAGCTTTAAAGCAGAAATTAGAAGGTGAAAAAACTTGCATCCAGCTCTATGAGCTTGACAACTTGGGGTGTTTTGTAGATATGTTTACATATTCTTTGATGCAGCTTCCCTCAAGAGGTAGGGGTTAGTTCCCCCCCCTCCAATTGTGGACTTGACTGTTTCCAATGACTTGAATATGACTGAAGTGATGAGCGGTCATGTTGAGATTAGGGCATAAAATGTCTGTGGCGCCCATCTTCGGTGGGTTCTTTTGTTCTCTCACTTGTTTTGAACCATTCACTGTGGGACAATCAGCCAAGCTGTGAGGGCTGAGGACACACTCAAGAGAAACTGAGGCTTGCCAGCAACCACATGAGAGCACGTGGGAGTGACTCTTAAGAGCAGGTCACAAGGCATATGAGTGAGCTTGAAAGTGGACTCTCAGGTGTGCCTTAAGAGAACACAGCCCAGTCAATGGCTTGACTGCAATCTCTTAAAAGACTCTGAGTCGGAAACACCCAGCAAATGTCTTTTAAGAAACTAGACACTAAAGAGATTTACCCAAAATAAAATGATACCACTCAGCTTACTACATTTTTCATTTTGGAGAATATAGTTTCCAAAGAACCTGTGAGATAGTAAAAGTTTATTTTTTTAGGTTGCCGAATTTGGGATAATTTGCTATACAACACTGGATTATTAATATAAAAGATTCATAAAATTTAAAGATTTTTCTGATTAAGAGTAGTGGTGATGTTAACAAAGGTTTGTTTTTTGTTTTGGGGTTTTTTTGGGGGTGTTATAAAATGAAGTGTCAGGAGACGATATACATAATTCAGAGAACCTATATTATCTAAATAATCAACGTGTGATGTTATAAAATTATGCATTAGCAATAAAGTCATCCAAAGTACAAGATAGTCTATAAGTTTTAATGTAACAGAGTATACAAAGTTTATTGCTGTGATATTACATTGCAACCAACCTTCAAGAAACTACCACTTCTTGAATTCTGATGTGGAAGTAAAAAAGAAAATCCACAGTTATCTGGAAAATTTACTAAAATACTCCTTTCTTTTACAATTACCTATCAGTGTGAGGCAAGACTTTCTAAATGTACTTTACTCAAAATAATGTACTATAACAGATTAAATTCAGAAGCAGACATGAGAAGCCAAACGTCTCCTATGTAACCAGACAGTAAAAAGGTTTGCAAAAATGAAAACCATAACAATCAGTTTACTACATTTTTCATTTTGGAAAGTACAGTTATTCTTCATGGAAAATGTTATTCTTAAATGAATGTATTGGTTATATATTGCTATGTAACAAATTACCCTAAGATTTAACATCTTAAAATGGTCAATATTTATTATCTTAACATTTCTTTTTTTTTTTTTTAAGTTGGAGTCTCACTCTGTTGCCCAGACTGGAGTGCAGTGGCTGCTCCAGCCACCGCAGCCTCGACCTGCTGGTCTCCGATGCTCCTCCCACCTCAGCCTTCCAAGTAGCTGGAACTACAGGCGCGCACTACCACGCCCGGCTGATTTTTTATTTATTGTAGAGATGAGGTCTCGCCAAGTTGCCCAGGCAGGTCTCGAACCCGCGGGCTCAGGCAATCCACTCACCTCAGCCTCTCAAAGGCGCGCGATTACAGGCTGAGTCACTGAGCCCGGCATCTTAACATTTCTATGGGTCAGGAATCTGGGTGCAGCTTCGTTATGGACCTCTGGCTTGCGGTCTCTCACAAACCTATAAATAATCAAGTGTTAGTGGGTCTGCAGTCATCTGAAAGCTTGACTGGAGAAGAATCTGCTTTTAAGCCACTAACAGGACCAGTTCCTCATTGCTATTAGCCAGAGACATTGGTTCCCTGCCACATGGGTCTCTGCAGGGCAACTCACAACATGGTGGCTGACTTCCCTCAGAGAGATAGGAGGGGATACAGAGAAAGAACAAGCAAGACACAAGACACAGCTTTTGTAACCCAATCTCTAAGTGCTATCCTATCATTTCTGCAGTATTTTAGTTTTTGAAAGGAGTCCATAAGTCCAACTCATGCTCTGGGAGGTGGATTATACAAGGGCATTGATACCAGAAGGCAAGGACAATTGGATCATCTTAGAAGCTGCATATCATATGGATTAATAAATATTTAATAAACTTCTCAGTGTTAATTTCTAATAAGGTAATTATCAATAGATATAACTCACACAAACAAAAGCTATTTGGGGGTCTCAATAATATATATGAGTGTAAAAAGGTTTTAATGACCAAAAAGTTTAAAAACTGCTCTTCTGCTAATACACATATTGATTTAATATAGTAAGTCTGCAGGGCATTATTCAGTTGATAACATATGTTTTGTTTTTGTTATTATTCATAACTACAGATTCTTTCCCCCATAAAATAGTATTTATAATAGCAGTATAAGATACAAAATGCATATGGAAATACAGTGGATTTTATCATAAGTATATATACAGCTGGTGTGGTTACAAGACTTCCACGTACTGAATGTATTATGTTTATCACATATCTGAATATACTTTATTAAAAATGTTTAAATTATGCCAATTCTGTATATTAAATGCTTAGGTTGTCAGTATTCAATAATTGGTGATTTTCTGGGTACACACAGACATATAGATGGGGACAACAGACATTGGGGAAGCCTAAAGGGGAGAGGGAGGGAAGCAAGGGTTGAAAAACTGTCTATGGGGTTCCATGTTCACTATTTGGGTGATGCATTCAGTAGAACCCAGACCTCACCATTACACAATATACCCATGTAACAATTCTGTTCATGTACTCCCGAATCTAAAATAAAAGTTAAGAATAGTAATAACTGATTATTATATTTTATTACTATTTTTTTGGATAGGTTTGTTTTGTAGATTTTTTTGGTTCCATTTCTGGGCTAAGAGAGAAGGGCTAGGGTTGTCACTGACCATCAGGAACCATCCTGCCCTTCCTGGTGGAAAGGAGAGAGCAGAGAGCTATTCTTGTGTCTGAATCTTTTTAATTGCCTTCAGCTCAAAATAATTCTTATGTTGAAGTGGCACATTTTGAGGTGACATATTCTGCTATCCTTCACATGCAAGAATTATTTTTGTACAAAGTAACTTAGAAATCTATAGGATGATTGGCTGGTGTTGACTGAAAATAAATTTAGTCTCATGGCATTAAATCATGGAATTAATTTAGATTAATTCACACATGGTGAATTATGTCTTATCTGAGCTCCCTCCTAAAGAGGTGTCATCAACTTGCTGGCAGTGCTGGGTCAAATGAGAGAGTGGGATGCGTCCTTGAGCGTTTTTATTTTTAGCACTGTTGAGTGAACACAACAGTTTTCTTTTTCATAAATATGGAGAATTACATAAAATAACCCATTTTCATTTTCATGATGTTTGAACATTATTGGTGTGACCCAAGAGATTTGCTTAAGTAGCTAGGTATAAATTAACTAATATGCTCTATGACCCCAAGTGAAGGAATGGAAATACAAAATCTGTATTTTTAGTTGTGCTCTGCAGAGGTCATAGCCTAAGTAGATAAATCTAAGACTTCTAATTGCAGGCCTTAATAGACTATGAATACTTAAATGTATGTAATATTTATTCATTTGCTTGTCTTGAAGTGCTTCGATTATAGATTGCCTGTTTCCAATGAGGAGGATTCTATTAAGAGACACTGAACTGTTCAAAAACCTTTATTGGACAGTGATGACTATGGACTTAATGAGTGAGATGTAAAAAAGAAAGATGTAAGTTTAAAACATAAATTTGTAGCTTATAAACTTTTCTAATGCTAAAATAAGATCGATGTTTCAATCAGAGGAATATTTTATATCATATATAATTAATCTTTTCAAGTACTACAGAATGTAGATATAAAACCTTTACCTCAAAATATGAGCAAGTTACTAATGAAAGAAATAGCTTTTCCAGGTATTTTAAAAATATTTTTACCACATATGTGTGTACCCCTAACATATTGTTTGGTTTTAAAGGTTTTTTTTTTTCATTCTATATAAGTAGATTCTTGTTGTGCTTGTTTTTCCTGTCTTGTTTTTCTCATTCAGAATTATTATATTTCTGAAATTTATTCATGATGTTGCATGTAGCTATAATTCATTTATTTTTACTGCTGTACAGTAGCTATTATGGATATATTATAATTTGTCTATTAATTCTACAGTTGATAGATGTTTGAGTGGCTTACAATTTCTTGATATTTCAATTAGTGTAGCAGTGAACCTTCTAGTACATGTCTCCTGGTGCTAGTGGGGATATTTCTAGGGTTGGAATTGGTGATCACCATGCATATCTTCAATTGTACTTGATGATACGAATTGATTTTTAACATAGGTATGCCAACTTATATGTTTACTACCAGTAGATGGAAATTCCTGAGCTGTATATCATTACTAGCACTTGGTATAAGACCAAAAAAAAAAAATGAGGAACACAAGGAAAACTTAATGAAAGTACAATTTGTGGAAGATTTTGGCACTTCTATTTCAGCAATAAATCTAACAGGCAAAAATTAGTGGGCTATAAAAGAATTAAACAATACAATCAATGAATTCAATTTACTATATTTTTACATTCTTTGACTAGAATACATACATTTCCTTTGGATGACTTAGAACATTTATGATAAATTGGTATGAGTTGGCCACAGAGAAAACCTTAAAATCAAAAAAAGCAAACATTTTGTAGACCACATTCTCTGATCTAAAAGCCAATCAAGTAGAAGTAACTGATAAAAGAGCATCAAATCTTAATTACTTGAAAATTTAATAATTCAGATAGCCCTTGAAGCAAAAAAGGAATCAAAAGAAGCATTGAAGAGAGTTCTTTCAAAAATCTGTGGGCTACAGTGAAAGGCACCTAACAGATTTGATTGTCTTCATTCAGGAAACACTGAGTACCTCACATGTAAAAGGTTTTGGGAAAACAGCCATGAAAAACAGCAAAAAGGACCCAGAACTCAGTAAGTTTGATAGGGAAACAGACAACAAACAAATCTGACCTTTGGCTTCCCACCATCTAACCAGTCCTCAGCAACTCCCAAACACAGGTAGCGATATGAGTATTGTGAATGCTCTCCCCTTGCATGACTTGTCAGTCTACCATAACTATTTGAAGACTGCCGTTGGGCCTTCCCATAGTCTCCTCCATATGAGTGGTACCCAACTGGAATTGTAGAATAGATTAAGTAGTTAAAGCATCTTTAAGAATAAATAAAATATTATCAATATCTCTGTTTCATACAGTGAAAAGACGTTAGAGTTTCTCTTTGAAGCAGATTAAGACATACCCATGTTAGATTATGTAGTGATGAGTAAGATTTGGTTGGCTTGTTAAGGAGTAATCATACTTTTAAAATATTTTGTTCTGGTCGGGCGTGGTGACTTATGCCTGTAATCTCAGCACTTTAGAAGGCCAAGGCGGAAGGATTGTTTGAGCCCAGGAGTTCTAGATCAACCTAGGAAACATAGTGAGGCCGTATCTCTACAAAAAAAAAATCAATAAATCAATAAATTAGCCAGGCATGGTGGCATACTTGTAGTCCCAGCTGCTTGGGAGGCTGAGGTGGAAGAACTGCCCGCCAGAGCCCAGGTCAAGGCTGCAGTGAGCCATAATCATTCCATTGCATTCCAGCCTGGGCGACAGAGTGAGACCCTGAATCAAACAAGAAGAAGAAAAATCTCCTAACATATTTCATTTTCCTCAACATTTCTTACTGTATTTTCTAAATATATGTACTTTTTTAATAAGAAGTTATTCTAGAATAAAAGCTTTATGAAGATTATATATATATATAATATAGTTTGAAACATATTCATGAGATATGTATTACTTATTTATTTTTTATAGTAAGAGGGAGATTTACCTTACATAATTTTATCTAGGATTACTTTTAAAGAATTAGCTCTTGTAGTACATTTTAAATGATTCAATTTACACACATCCTATTTATACACAAGAGGCTTCCAATTTTTATTAGAATGATAGGGTCTATACATATCTTTTGTGACTTAGGATTTCCCAAACTTGGTTAACCTATGCTATAAACGGGATCACAAGAATAATAATAACCTGCATTTCATTGGCTTTGTCTCACTTGCAAAACTTCAAATCTCAAAGGTTTGAATCTGCTCCCCTCCTTCCAGGTATTTTTGGAAATCCCCAATGGGTGTCTAGTTAGGAACAAATCTGGTTGGCACTTGTAACTATGTCTATGGATACCACTATGTCTCCTTCAGGTTGTGCTTCAGTTTTGGCTACTTTCTGACATCACATCCTCACAATCGGTATCACTACTGATGAAGTGACACTTTCAAAGAGTCAAAGATTTTTGGCAAAATCCTGGCGAATGCCTCTTTTTTTGTTGTTGTGTTACTCTCTGTGGGAGGGATGCCCTAATTGTATAGCTAATTTTACTCCACTGTCTTAGAAACGTTAGGAAGACTGCTTAAGGTTAATCTCTTCATTCCATCTACTCCTACTCCTGACTAGATGAGAAATCTGGGATAGATCTGAGTGAAATACACCAGCTTGTGCTCAGAATCACTCCTCTCCCTAATGATTAAGACACTGTTACCAGACTGCTTGTTAGAGTGGGATGCCTTACTTAATCTGAGTTCTCTCCCAAGCAGGCCTTGCAGGCTTTTAACAGGGCTTCCCATCAGATTCCAACATTAGAACCTGTCTGAGTCTTTCATAGTAGATGTTGTGACCTCTCCTAAAAACTAAATTGATTTATATAAAACTATTCCCCATACTCTAAGCAAAGTGATACACTACCATACTTTCAAATCATGACATAAACTTGGTATTTAATCATTAAGTCATAAGTGAATAATCATATGGAAATAATATATCTTAGTAATTTTTTTATTTGGGGGTTTTTAAGGTTTTCTTTGCTTGTTTTTAGCTATTACTCACAACTTTTTAGAACAAATAAGCTAAAGAGCATTCATTTTTACTACTAGGTTCCTAAATGTCATTTTTGTACATATAACTTTGGATGGCTATAAACTATACTGTTTTGCAAATGTATTTAATGTACATAGTTTGATATAGAGTCCACATTTTATAAACATAATAATGAACAGAACCTTTTCTTGTGGCAATAATCATTTGATAAATCTTGAGTATTTGAATTATTTCCATTTTGTACCACTCAGAATAACTCTACATTAACTATTTTATACAAATTATTATTGAGTTTTTTTCCTATTGGATATATTCCTAGGGTAACAATTGGTATTGGTAATGCCAGTGCATTTTCATTGTTTGATAATTTCAGTTTGCTTTCAAAATGATCCTACCTCCTAGAGCTGTTATATGAATTAAAAGAGATAAATATAATCTGGTCTCAACAGAGTATATTAGTGCTTAGCTGGACTTTGATAAATGTCAGTTTCCTTCCACCAGGTAATGATTTTTAAAATTATTTTGACATTATTAAACATTTGCCATTAATTTAGATGTGCACAGTCTCAAAGCAATCTGTGAGCTAAAGGACATGGTCCTGGACCAGTACAACTGCTATCTCTCTGAAGTTGATATCCAAAGGTGATGGCTTCCAGTCCAAATCCCTGATCTAGGGCCTACCACAGTTCTGAAAGAAGTACCATATGGCAGATGGATTTTGATGGTCAGTAGGTGATGCATGAAGTTCAGAGTAGAGCTCATATTAGTTGAGTTTGAAGTGAGTTTGGGAGAGGATCCTGTTAAGAAGGTTATCAGGGTTCCAGCCAGTTTGGTGCAAATCAGAACAGGTTACCAATACCAATTGTTACCCTAGGAATATATCCAACAGGAAAAAACTCAATAATAATTTGTATAAAATAGTTAATGTAGAGTTATTCTGAACAGTACAAAATGAAAATAATTCAAATACTCAAGATTTATCAATGATTATTACCTCAGAAAAGGTTCTGTTTATTATGTTCATCAAAATGAAACCCAGTATTCATTTTACCCAAGTTTTGCAAGCTTTCCAAAAGCAAAATGGCAATGTATATTTAACAAAACCTGCAATGTATTGAGCATTTAAGATCTATTAAGCGTTATCACATTTTGAAAAGCAAAAGATTTAGAAAATTTATGTAATTTGTCCACAGTTACATATTGTGTTAGGTAACAGAGTTGAAGTTCAAATCCAGGTCTGAATGAACTCCACATCTCTTTGTTTTTATCACTAAGTTTATGCTGCTTTCACTTGGATTATGTAAAATGTTCATTTTCCTCAAAACAATGTGCAAATCAGAAGGTCTATTTTCCTGTACAAAGCCCTTTACATAAAGACAAATCTATAGAACTGCTATAAAAAATTTTTGGAGGTCGAGGCTGGGGTGGCCATGAGCATGCCTCTGCACTCCAGCCTGGGTGACAGAGTGACACTCTGACTCAACTGTTTCCTAATTTGTTTTATAAGTATGGGTACTCTATTAAGAGTGTAAAAATAGCATAATAAGGAAGAGAACCACTGACATTGTTATTCATTTGTCTAGCTTATTATCTAAATGATCATAAGATGTGTAAAGTTATAGGTATAATTAAATGCAAACCAAAATATTATAAGATAAGGTCACAAATATAAAAATTAGTGTGGTGGGGTGGAGTTTTCTTATCCCACCACTCCTGTCATTTTTCAACACTCCACTTCCAGGGAGAAGGTCATTAAGTAAGAAAAGACAAACAGGCTTTGTTAGCACAACACACAGAGTCGGTGATGCTGTGTATGTGGTGAATATTAGCATGAGAAATGATTTTCTTGTTGATGTTAATTACATAGGATGCTTAGGAGAGAGAGAACTGGTGGAAAGAGAAGGAAACTGAATGGAATCAACTGGGAATTAAGACATGGAGTAGGCTATTGGATATAAAGAACTAGAGGGTGAGGGGGAGTGGAGAACAGGGAAGAAGGCCAGAGAGAGAAGGGACTGCCGGGAGTTCCTTTGAGGTGGACGCTGATGGCCACCTATCTCAATAAGATGCATAAAGTGTCTCATTATCTCATGGATTCCTCAGGTGTGCTCGTCATCGTCTAATAAGATTTTCTTTCAGAAGCCAGGTGCGGTGGCTCACACCTGTAATCCCAGCACTTTGGGAGGCTGAGGCAAGAGAATTGCCTGAGTTCAGGGTTTCGAGACCAGCCTGGGCAACTTGGCGAGACCTTGTCTCTACAATAAACCAAAAAATTAGATGGATGTGGTGGTGTGTGCCTGTGGTTCCAGCTACTTGGAAAGCTGTGGCAGCTGAGCCCAGCAGGTCAAGGCTGGGGTGGCCATAAGCGTGCCACTGCACTCTAGCCTTGGCGATAGAGAGAGACTCTGACTCAAAAAAAAAAAAAAGAAAAAGAATTTTCTTTCTGACAGTAGGTTGCACTTAAATGTAAAGAGCATAGTAATCTGAAGCATTCAGGTCAAGATGGAAGCAGGTTCTATTTTGGTTAGGAGAGGAGAGTGTGGTGGGGGAGGGGTTGTCCTCTGGCAGATTGTGGACTAGGGACATGTGGGAGCTGAGGCTTTGGCAGGCTTCGTGTGCTAGAGGGATCTTCTGCTGAAGATTTCTCTTTTTCAACCAGCTCCCAGGAAGAGACTTCTAGCAGCCACAGTCTTATGCTTACTGAAGAAAATGGTCTAGCTACAATTAAGTATATAGGTTTCAAATTAGAATGTGATTTGAGTTAACCAACTCTAAATTCATCCATGCTAACATATAATGAATCAAGGCTGGACACAGTGGCTCATGCCTCTAATCCCAGCACTTTGGAAGGTGGAGGCAGAAGGAACGCCTGAGCCCAGGAGCTTGTGACTAGCCTGAGCAACACAGCA
Source organism: Cephalopachus bancanus (assembly GCA_027257055.1). Taxonomy (NCBI): domain Eukaryota; kingdom Metazoa; phylum Chordata; class Mammalia; order Primates; family Tarsiidae; genus Cephalopachus; species Cephalopachus bancanus. The sequence goes on along the minus strand of JAPVLO010000024.1, from coordinate 3,485,868 downwards.
AGACTGCCTCTACAAAAAAATTTTAAAAATTAGCCAAGCGTGGTGGCATACACATGTAGTCCTAGCTACTTGAGAGACTGAAGCAGGAGGATTGCCTGAACCCAGAAGGTTATAAATAAATAAGTAAATAAACCAATAAAAATAAAATATAACCAGGCAGTCATTCAAGTCTCTACATGATATCAAGTTCTTCCCAGGTTTGATCAGAATGGTCATCAGAGGATAACAGATTAAAAAAAAGAAGGTTGAGATTACAAAGAGGACAAATCAAAGACTTTACAGTTTTGCCTGGGTTTGACCTAGTGATCTTCATTTGGGAGAAGTGAAAACAATCAGTTCAGAAGACTGTCTGAATCAACTTCTGGGATTTCTTTTCCACTTGGCATCACATGTGAAGCATTTCTTTGAAAGCACAGGCCAGCTCTTTTCAAAAGGGGCCTTTGTTCTCAGATGATCTATTATTTGAGGTATCACTCCAGAATTTGGGACACATTTCAGCTTGTATTGCAGACCTCCTTAGTATGGTTCATTTTTCAATCCCTTCACCTTTTTCCTTATGCCTACAAACACATACCTCCTCCTCTCATGCCAGAGTGATTTCAGAAGATTCTGTAGAGGTTCTCAGAGGTCTATTGTGCAGTAATAAAAGATTCCGGCAGAGAACTGTGGGTTCTGCCCTTGCTGGCTTTCCTGAGTGGAAGGCAACCCTCTTCCCTCAGTAATGGTGAAGTAAGACAAGCATTGTCCAGGCCTGCAAGCTTGCCAAGCACTAGAAACCCAAGCAAGGACTCATCATGCCAATGAAACCTGTGGGGTGGATATGCGGGCAGGTGTTGAAGAACTGTTCTGGAAAAAGTATACACTGTTTTGTTGTAAAGGCAGTGTGGGTGTGGGAACAACTGGAAATAAAATCCCTCAGAGTCCTCTTGCCTTCCCAGTCACCAGGAGGCACACCCAGTGTTTTACAGTCTTTTGTCATTTAGGGGATGTTTTAAAAGTTTTGTTATTGTTGTTTGTTATATGTTTGTTTTCCTAACCTCTTTTTTTGTCTTAGTTGAGGGGATCCAGAAAGCAATCATGGACCTTGTAGATGAGTTTAAAGACGACTTCCCGACCATCCTGAGATTATCACAGTCTCATCAGGTAATGTGAGTTCACAACTTTCAAAAGGAACCCAAAAAGTATATTGCATTTTTAGTATCATACCAATTATCTAATGCTTGAATTTGAGATCAGTGCTGGAAACTTAAGAGCACAGTAATTTTTGCCACAGTTAAAAAAAAAAAAGCCAACAAATTTCAAACCTTATTCACTGGAAGGGGTCTGTGGAAAGCAGAGATTGTGAACTAAAAAGTGAGGTAGATGGATAAATTAAATTTCAAGAGAATAACTGTGTAGTTAGATTAAAAATGTGGCAGTCTTTCATAACCACAATTGTAATGTAAAATTAGAAAAATACCTAAATATACTTTAGTTAAAATCTATGACAATTAAATCAGTGCAAAAACTTAACTGAGATAAACTGTAACAATGGAAAGATAAATATGGTATGGGTGTATATTTTAATATGGAAAGGAAATAGTATCAATTGAAGCAAAGTATACATGTATACTTTTTAAACCTCCATTCTAAAAATGATTTGAAACAGATGAAATACTAGGAGTGCAGGAGAAGAGGGGTAGATAATTTTGAAGAGACATATAGTCAGGAAAAAGTAACATCTTGTCTAGGGCACACATGAAACCTAATTTACTCAAAGGTACACAGCTCTTAATGGAAAAGGATGGTTCAGTCCTTCTGACTACAGGTGGGATAGAATATTATGTGAAGTTACATGGTACAGGAACGATCCACTTATTCAGAAATCAGAATCTTAGCAATATCCAACAGCCAAAACCTGGAAGTAAAGAAGAAAAAAATCACTCTGAGTAACATAGCAATCACAAAGTCTAACTATTTCATTCGAAAGGAGAAGTCTTAGAGCTACCTTTAACTGTTCATCCAGCCATCAGACATTTACTAATACATCACTATTGCTTGAGACTGGGGATAGGGAATAAAGATAAACAATACATGATACTTTCAGTCAATGAGCTTAATTGAATGGAGACAGAGTTGTAAATAAGAAATTGCATTAGAATATAGTGTAATCTCTCTCTCTCTCTCTCTCTCTCTCTCTCTCTCTCTCTCTCTCTCTCTCTCTCTGTCTCTCTCACTCTCTCTCCCTCTCTCTCTGAGTCAGAGTCTCACTCTATCAACCAGGCTGGAGTGCAGTGGCACACTCACGGCTACCGCAGCCTCAACCTGCTGGACTCAGATGCTCCTTTTGCCTCAGCCTTCCAAGTAGTTCGAATCACAAATGTGTGCCACCATGCCCAGCTAATTTTTTGATTTATTTTAGAGATGAGGTGTTACCATGTTGTCCAGGCTGGTCTCAAACCCCTGGGCTCACGCAATCCTCTCACTTCCTCCTCCCAAAGTGCTGGGGTTATAGGCATGAGCCACCTCTCCTGACCACATATCTCATTTAGAGGAGCAAATGACTCTGCCTAAGATGGTCAGAGAAGGCTTCATGGAGGAAGGAGAATATTCCATTGGTAGTGTGAGTTAGGCCAAAAAGTATGAAATGACATAGAATGTTCCCAGAATGCCAGTTCAATATGAATAAGTGGCATGTAGGATAGAAGTGTTGAGGCAAAACACAGTAAAACATAGGAAATGTAACCAGGAGTCTGAATATGAAGGTTTTTGATGCCATGTAAAAAAGACTGGAATTTTCCATATTTATAACATAGGTAATGGTCACAGAAGGTTTTGAGCATGGAAATGACTTCCAATTGCACCTTTAAAAATTTTTTCTATGGTAAAGGAGTGTGAATGAAGGCAGAGCTTCTAGGAAGATTCTGTTACACTTGACAGCTAAGAATATGAACATTGACAATAGGAATAGAAGGAATGAATTGGATACAAGAGACATTTAGCATGTTTTGAAACTGACTGCAGAATGAGAGAGAATGTGCAGGGGGTCAAGGTAGTCACTGAATTTCTTGAGTGCTAGAGGAATAGTGATCCTATTAACTAGGATAGAGCACCGAATGAGGACTAGCAGGTTTGGAGACCATGGTAATGAGCATGATTAGATCACAGTTTAAGAGGTCATGCCGCATCCTGCCCAAGCCATGGAGTTGTGTTATAAGTTGGATATATAGATTGGAAGCCCAAGAGAAGTCTGTGTTGAAGATTTATTTGGGAGTCATCAGTGAATAGTGTATTGTTCCAGTGTATCATTAAACCAAGTGTATAACTGTAGTATGCAGTTAAACCAAGATGGTAAATATCATTGCTCAAGGAGAGAGTGTAGCAATACAAGGGCATAGGATAGACACCCCTCCCCCAATGCCATTGTTTAAAGTTGGGAAACAGAGAGAAGAAGAGAATAAAATTCTATGGATGCCAAAGGAGTGGAAAGAAAAAGGAGAGAGGGGTTAACATCCATCCAAATCCTCAAGAAAGTCAAGGATGAGACACATTTTTGATAGTTAGCATTCATGTCAATAAAAATTAAGCCAGTGCTTAATGAGTAAAATTTTGGTTACTCAGAAAATCTACTTTTGCAGAACCTCTTATTCACCAATAATGTTTACATATACTTAAACTCTTGTTTAGCAAAAGTAATTTTTTGCTTTTTGATCTGAAAAGTAGGTAATTTGTGATATATGCAAATGAGTCAAACTACTGAGACCCACACATTTATAAAAATAAATTAACAGATAGGATTCTTATTTATCATCGAATCACTTATGGGTTGTAACTGTCAGGACCTGCTGAGCTTTCTCAGCTATGGCAGACTTCTGGGTCTTGTAGAACTGACTCCCAGAAGATGGAACAGACTCCAGGAGAAGATGGAACAGACTCCCAGAAGATGGATCAGACTCCAGGAGTTTCTCTTCTTGTATAGCCATTGACCACTGTACCGCCAATGTTGAAACAGATTTCTTGCATGTGATGAGGGGGAGTAGAGTTTCCAGTTTACTGAGATGAGACTACAGCTGTGGCCCGTAAGATAAGACAGTAGCCCTGGGGTAAATGGATGTTCCCACATTAGCCATCATGGGAAGAGGCTGGGCCTGGTTAGATAGAGGACACTAGGAACTCAGAAGGCTAACCTCGGGCTGAACGGGAAGCAACCACTTTCTCCCTCTGGCTCTCCCTCTCTTGGGTCTAGTCTTTGAGGAGGGGGATCCTGTAGTTTAGGTGACTGGATGCACAGTGGTAAGACGTGTTGGTGAAAAGATGCCAAATTCTGTAAAATATTTTAAGATGGTTTATTCTGAACCAAACTTGAGGACCTAGGCCCAGGAACATCTATCCTCAGAAGGATATGAGAATGTGTGCTCTCCATGGTTAAATGGTGGCTTGAACCAATATGTATTTTAGGAAGGCAGAAGTTACCAGAAACCATAAATAAGTACATGTGATATTTTCATTGGTTTGCCCAGGAAGGAGGGGCATTTCCAAGCTGGCCCTCGCAGGTCATGGGTGAATTCAAAGATTTCTTTGTAGTTCCTGTCTAAGGAACTTTGGAAATCAGTAGAGGGGATGTTTTGTTGAGATAAGGGGGCAGGGAAAACTTCAGATTTGTTGGTATGTAGATGAAGTCCTATATGCGACAGACTTCAGAGAGGATAGATAAATGTCTTAAAGGTTCCCAGAGTCTGGGAGTCCATAAGCGATGGCTGTGCAGGTCCATACAATACTTTGATGTCCTTCCTGATTTGTTATGCGATAACATGCCAAAATTGGGCTGTATACTTAACAAACTTTAGTATTCAGGGTCACAGGTCAATAAAACCCTGCCTGGAGTCCTTGTCAGGTGGAACTTCCACGCCTTTGAGTTAGGAATTTGGAGGCGGGGAGATTCTGGTTAATCCTTAGAAGACAGCCAGATGGTGGTCAGGTCAGCTAAGTAGGATAGGGTAAGGCTTAAAAGCTTCAGAGGGCACACTGGGTTTTCTAATGACATGTGTTAGACTTGGTGTCTAGCTGCTTCCCATGTTTGTGTTCCCCAGCCCGGCTATAAAGTCCTTTGAAACACTGAGACTTCTTGGCTGCACGCTGGAGTACCAAGTAAAGAGACAGGCAGGCACCCACGTGCCATCTAGGATGTCAAATGGCTCAGCCTGGCGAAGTAGTGACAGTAATTATGAAGAAAGCTTCAAGGTGAATCCTAGGAAGGCAGCGACTGGTCTGGAAAGCCCTGCCATCTTTTTCAAGTTGTGATTCTCCCGCCATTGCCAGCACGAGAGAAGTTGGGGTTTTACTCAAAGAAATCACAACTGTCTTTACAATTCCCTTCATCTCTTTCTGCCCTCTGAATTGTCTCATTATTACTAGAGCCATAAGCATGGTTTATGGTGACGTAGATTGACATTCCGATCCTCAAAGAAAGAACTCTAAGTCCCTATTTCCAACTCATTGAAGTTATTTACTTAGAAGAACTTTACCCCACTCAGAGAATAACAGAAGATAATCAAGGTTATTTTATTCTCATTTTCAAAACACTTACATTGTTCTTTTCCAGTCATTTACTTTCAAGAAAGTGCTGTTGAGATTGGCAAGAACCCTGACTAGTTAAGGGATATTATAACATACTGGAAGTAATTTGTTCTTCAAAAATAAATTACTAATACTCGGTCGTTAAATACATTATTTTTTAAAGGTCAGATTGTAAGTACTGCAATTTTTTTAAAGGATGATTGTTTGTACCCAAACATATTAAAAGAAATGGTTTTTGGAAGACTTAAATGACTTTATTAATTGGATTACGTTTAATATCTCTATGGTTTGACTGGCATTTAAATCTTCCCCCCCTCCATGCATATATTTACTAAGGAAAAGGCCATCCTGCTTGCCTGGAGCAAAAAAGATTTGTTGGGAGTGATGGTGGAATTTTAATAGAGGAATATACCCAGAATATAACCAGAATAATTGTTACTAAATAGTTCTGCATGGCTAAAGATTTTCAAGGACATTTTCTTGCTGTAGCTGGGGAAGTGAATTTTAGAATCCTGGCATGAGATGGTGGCTTTGGAGATCTGGTCCGCTCCACCCCTTCTGTCCCAACCAACCCAGACTCCTTAGTGTCTACATGCCTAGTAAAGAGTAATTTTCGAAGGTTCACACTTGCAAATGATTTCCATAGGAGAAATTTTAAATAGTAAACCTTTACATTTAACAAAGAAATGTGTGCTACAATTAGGGAACTAAAAAAAATTAATTTGGATAGTGCTTACTGGAATAAGATAAATCTTTTTGTAATAAACAGGGCCAATTTTTGTGACTTTTTAATTGTGAAAGGTGATGGTGTGTCTTTTCTGTTAGTATTTTGCACTTACCCATATGCTACAAAATAGGAAGTTGTAGGCAGAACATGTTAGAATCCACACCAAAGCATTGGAGTTTTACATCTCTAGAAATACTTTAAAAAAAAATAAAATATAGGACAAAGATGGCTAATGATGTACCAATGATGTCTGGAAATTACTTGTAATGTTATTCAATGAGGCCAGGTCTGCAACTAAAATGTTCTATAATTCCATTATATTTTTGTCTCTGGTGAGTTGTTTTTGTAGAGCACTACCATTATTGTGAAAACTACGGAGTACAATGTGCACTGGAAACTTTCTGAGTAGTTTCTAATGTATTACTTGGTATAGTTTTCAAGATTAATTTGTTACATTTTCTGATACTCTTCATTCATTCATTTTGATAAATATTATAGAGTACCCATTATGTGCCAGACACTATTTTAGACACTGGGGGAAACAAATCAGTGAGCCAAATGGATATAAAACTCTGCAGTCATAGCTGGGCAAAATGATTAATTCCTGTAATTCCAGCACTTTGGGAGGCTGAGGCAGGAGGATCACTTGAGGCCAGGAGTTCAAGACAAGCCTAGGCAACAGAGTAAGGCCCTGTCTTTGCAAAAAATAATAAACAAATAAATAATTAGCAAGGTTTGGTGGTGTGTACCCATAGTCCCAGCTATCTGGGCAACTGAGGCAGGATTACTTTAGCCCAGGAGTTCAAGGTTGCAGTGTTTTATGACTGCACCAATGCATTCCAGCTTGGGCAACCAAGTGAGACCGTGTCTTAAAAAAACAAAAACAAAAACAAAACTCTGCCATCATACAATTTATATTCCAGTCAAGTAGAAAAACAATGAACAGGCTGAGTGTGGTGGCTCACTCTTATAATCCCACCACTCTGGGAGCTGAGGCAGGAGGATTGCTTGAGCTCAGGAGTTTGAGACCAGCCTGGGCAACATAGCAAGCTTTATCTCTACCAAAAAAAAAAAATTAGCCGGGTGTGGTGGCACACATCTGTAGTCCCAGCTACTCAGGATGCTGAGGCAGAAGGATCACCTGAGCCAAGCGGTTGAGGCTGTGGTGAGCTGTGGCTGTTGTGATCATGCCACTGCATTCCAGCCTGGGTGACTGAGTGAGACCCTGACTCAAAAAAAAAAAAAAAAAAAGAAGAAGGAAAGATAAATAAGCTCTATAGCATATTGTTGGTAAGTCTTAAGGAGAGGAAAAATTACAGCAGAGAAGGGATAGGGGTGCAGGGATAGGGAGAATGATATGTGATTTTGGTAGGACTGACCAAGAAGGTCTTAGTGAAAAAGTGATTTGTGAACTAAGGTGCAAAGATGCTTGAGAAGTCAAAAGGCAGAGCTGGTACGAAGTCCAGGAGTGGGAGGATGCCTAACAAGTTCAGCAAATAGTGAGGAGGGAAAGGGAAAGAAGAAGAGGAGGCCAGACAGGTAAGAAGAGCCCACCTTTGCAGGGCCTCGGAGGCCACTGTGTGCACTTGGGCTTTTACACTGAGCGCAACTGGAAGCCCCTGAAGCAGCTGGGCAGAAGCAAGATGTGATCTGATGTGTTTTAATTAGGTCTCTCCGGCTGCGAGTTGTTGAACGGAATAAAAAGAGACCAGCACTCAGGAGGCAAATCCACCAGTCTGGAGAAGAGATGTAGTGGTGTTTAAATATGGGACACTGGGTGTCGCACTGGAGTGATGAGAAGTGGCCAAATTCTGAGACTATTTGGAGAAAGGATTGAATAAGATCTTCTGACAGCCTGCTTTAATAGATACAGAATAACAGAAAGCTGAGGTCATGGAAATTGAAGTTCAGTGTTAAAACTGTCAATGACAAAGAAATGGGCATGGCTCTAGCAAAAGGGAAAGCAGAGGATACATTCAAAGACTCGTGCTCAATGGAGAAAACTGAAGGTGGGATGTAGAACCAACCTTAGTAACTGATGCTAAGTTTTTCTTTTGGTAATGACCTTTATGTGCCTTTTTGTGTCCCTGAGGCAGTGGTTGTGGGGAGTTGGAATTTCTTTTCTGGAATTGGTGCTCAGATGAAGATCATGGCCAAAAAAATTAATCATCTGAATGTGCACACTTTGCAACCAATTCCAGGATCCTTAGAACAAGAGGAAAAAAATGAAGACTTTTTAATTTGTGATCAGCATTTAAATATACACACATGGTGGGTACTACACACCTATAGTCCTAGCTACTTGGGAGGCCGGGGCAGGAGGTTGCTTGAACCCAGGAAATTGAGTTTATAGTGAGCTACGATCGCTATACCCTAGCCTGGGTGACAGAGTGAGACCCTGTCTCTATAAGTAAATAAATAAAATAAGTAATAAAATAAATACATTTACACACATAGTTTGCAAGAAAGTATACGGCATAGATAGTTGGATGAAAGGAATAAATTGTTAACAAAAAAACCCCTTTTATTTAAAATTTTTTCCTACTAGAGCTAGTATAAAAAGTAACTCACTGAAGGTAATAGTGAATTGAAATCATCATCATAAATTGGGGACTGTTTTTTTTAAAGGAAAGTCTCATTCTGCATAAAAGGAATGTAAGTAGCCTCTCTGTTGTCACCTTTATGTTCCCAGAGCCATGAAGAGCCACTGAACATGCACCTGGGTACTAAGCTTTGCTTTCTTATACTATTTTTCTCAAAAGTAACGAGGAGTTCTTCTTGGGAAATAGTTGGTTTCATGTTTTGTGGCAGGGAGAATAAAGGTGGTCAGAAACACTTATCAGAAATAACAATTCTTTCAAAGGTATCTAGGAAAGTAACAAAAAAGAAATCGTCAAATTGTAATAATTAAGCCGTAAAGGGAAACAAAGATTGATATTCATTAGGAACAGGTTGAGTCTCTGAAAAAGCCATGAATTCATGATGACACCAGAATGGAAAAGATAATACGAAGTATGCTAAAACATTATTGTAATGCACATTTGAACTTAAAAAAACTATTGTTTGTAAAAGAATGCCATATTTTGGCCAACCCAAATTAGGTAAACCCAATATGAGGTCTTGCCAAGTTGCCCCATCTGTTCTCGAACCTGTGGGCTCAGGCAATCCCCTTACTTCGGCCTCCTAGAGTGCTGGGATTACAGGCTTGAACCACTGTGCCCTGTTCATTTTAAATTTTTAAACTGGAAAAATATTGTAACAGTCTTGAGTAAGTATTGTTGTTTAAATAACCCAAATACTGGATAATGTTTGAATAAAATTTCTTACTTACTTTTGAAAGAACTTTTTAAAAGTTACAGGCAAAAGAGGTGTAAATTCACAGGGCAAAATGAAAAATTTATGTCTTTTGACTAGTGACTTCAATTCTTGATATTTATCCTAAAGAAAAGTTATATATCCATATAAAGATTTAAGTACCTGGCAAGGACTCAGTGTGTTGCCTAGAGGTATCTCATTATGGGATACTAATTGTATGTATGGCCCAAAGTACAACGCAGTTATATGAGATTCAGTCTCTGCCAGAGCTGATTATACAAATGCCTCGGAGAATCACACATTAGTTACTTATCAAAGGCTTATTTTCAGAAAAGAGAACCTGTGCAGAAAACTTCCAAAATCAGGATGGCTCTTGCTTTAGCCAAGATGGATCGCAGAACATTACTTCGAGGACTAAACGGCATATCTAGATCCTCCAAGTCAAGTGGCCAGACTTCTGCAGCCTCGGCTCGCTTGGAGACTCTTAGAGCTGAGGGACCTGTCCCGTCGTCTGCTGAGAGAAGTGAACGCGCCAAGGCAACCCCTGTACAACATCCAGGTGAGTGAACACTGCATTTGCACAGAAGGTGGGCCCTATCTTAAGAAACTGTTTTAAATTTGCAAAAACCCAAGTTGGCCATGGTGACATGCGCCATAATCCCGGGTACTCAGGAGGCTGAGTGGGGAGGATCACTTGAATCCTGGAGTTCTAGGCCAGCCTGGACAACGTAAAGAGACTTCATCTCAAATAAATAAATAAAATAAATTTTAAAATACAATGTGATGGATGCCTCCAAGATAAAAAAGAATTAATAGAATGAATTTGTGAAATTTTAAAACTAAAATGCATTGCATTTAGTAATCCTACAAGTAAATCAGATATACTTAGATAAGATAAATGAATGGTTGGGCCTCTTAAACAATATAGTCTTTGGTTTAAATAAGCCTGAAAGGGGGAGCACTTTGGACTTTTTTCTACCTCACTAATTTGATTGAACTATATGAAACTGTCCATTTTAAATAGTTTAACATAAATATAAGCATGCAAATCACCACTTATATCAAACCTAAAAGAAATCCTACAATGTGCCTTAAAAATGGTTGTGTTTTGTTCTTATTTCTTCATAACTTTGTTGTGTTTCTAAGATAATCTTTGTTTAGCATAATATATTGAATACATTTCATTGTAAATGCATTTGGATAAACCCATCAATATCCAGGTATATTTGTACATTGTTTTATCGAGGCTCTGTTATCTTTTGTTGAGGACAACAGCTCTTAAAATGTTTTCAGGATTTATTTCTTGTTTTCTAAACTTTATGGCACAAAACTCTGGGTTTTTAAAACTGGGTATTACATAAAGCATCCTAAATTTTCACTGCAAAATTTTCAGAATCTTTTAAGTCTGGCATCTAAAACTAGGATGAATCATTTGAAGTCTTTGTTGAAGGGAAGACAATCAGGCTTAAACTGGGTTAAGCCAAAAAAAGAGATATCTTAGTTCGTGTCAGCAATCCAGAGGTGTTAAGATTCCAGATATCACTGGACACAGGTCCTCAAATGCCTTTTGGATTCTGTTTCTCTCTTTGGCTGCATGTCTTGGGTCTACTTTTTCCGTGTTGACTCCATTCTTAGATCGGCTATTCCCTTATGGTCACAAGATAATTTGCAGCTGTTACTGGAACTACATTCTTCCAGGTTCAATTCCGGCAGAAAAGAGAGAGAGAGTCTTTGACCCCACATTCTTGGCAAAGTCCTCAAGTTCATGCTAAGAGCATGGCTCACAGCATCTCAGTACTTACTTCTAAATCAAGGATGTGAGTTGCAATGATTGGCCCAGGGCTTGATGACCTGCTTCTTCCTGAGAGCTGGGGTTGAAACCCTATCCAGACCAATGACCTGAGAGTGGTATGGAATGGATGAATTCTCAAACAAAACTCTGAGTTGCTTCAAGAAGATAAGCAAATGGATGCAGGGTGGTCAAGTGAACAAATACCCTTTATGTAGGAGTTGCTCTATAGCAAAGATTTTGACATTTCCAGAAACCCTCAGATACTTCAACCAGGAATTGCCTGAGAACGGCATTCAAAAAAGGCTCCCTATGGTACCTGATGTCTGAGAAAGTCACAACTGGTTTGTGGTTGCTAACCACTGGATTCACTAAGAACTACCAGCCTTTTTCCTGTGTCTTTAGATCATCAAAAAGAAACACAGCTGAGCCATGTTATCTTGAAATTTCCATTGAAATAGCTTTTCGGAATCAAATGCTTTGCCTTCTGTTTCTTTCCTTGCATTGTCCAACCCATAGCTTTTGATCAAGTTGATAGAAGAAAAGTCCTTTGAAAAATATTTCTGTATTAGTGTGAAATCATGTTTAAAAACACTGTTAATTATGTTATTCAGAGTCTTTTGCTTCTCTGCTAGGTCAGAACTGGAAGGGATCTGAGATTTTTATACTACTTGCAAGCTAACAAATTTGCCTTCCACATTTACACACAAATACAGAGAGAGAGAAGAGGGAAGAAGGAAAAAGTCTCCCAGGAAAAGAGGGACAGGACTTTATCTTGAGTGGCCCGACATGTCTGAGAAGGTACATCTCTAGATCTCTCCAGAAGGATACATTTTCTCTACCTTGCAAGACTGTTTGCTAGTCAAACATCTTCTTTGTTCAGAAGATGCCATCTGTATAGGAGTGAGAGAAATTCATGGAGAATTGTCTCTCAACTCTCATGAACATTTAGTGGCAGAAAAAAATTATCTTGCCAGTTAACTTGTATATCTCCTTTTTCCAGTAATAAGAACTAAAAAACACAATGTAGTTGCCCTTTTGTCTTAACTGACAATGAGTTTCTGAGGTAAATTTAGACATCAGTTGTGATAACTTGTTCCAAGAACCTGAAATAAAAGGAACAGGTGTGCCAGGCACGTGGCTCAAGCCTGTGATCTCAGTACTTTGGGAGGTGGAGGCGAGAGAACTACCTGAGCCCAGGGATTCAAGACCAGTCTGGGCTCCTTGGTGATACCTTATCTCTACAATAAACAAAAAAATTAGCCAGGCATGGTGGTGTGTGCCTGTAGTCCAGCTACTTGGAAGGCTGAGGTGGAAGGATCATCTGAGCCCAGGAGGTCAAGGCTTCTGTAGCCATGAGCATGCCACTGCACTCCAGCCTGGGCAACGGAGTGAGACATCAACTAAAGAAAAACAAAAAAAGAGGCTTAGAGACTAAGTGATTTGTCCAAGGTCCATATGTAAATTGTGACTTATCTCTTTTGACATCAAAGTCAACACCTATGAAATCTCTTCTTTTTTGCTCTTGTTCTAAATGTCTTAGGATCTAACTTTAATTTTAAAACTTTCTATTCACAAAATATTTCAAAATATCCAGAAAGTAACTTATCAAAAGTCCCACCCAAATTTAAACTGATTGCAGTATTTTGCTATATTGCCTCCAGAGCTCTCCTTTATAAAAAGAAATACAGCTAATCAGACCACAATTCCTTCTCCTTTCTTCTCTACCAGAGGGAATACTTATCTCGAAGTGGATGTAATATGAACATTTGCATGCTTTTGTATTTTCACTACTTTTGCATGCATCTAGTAACAACATTTAGTATTGCGCTCTGTATATTTAAAATTCATATAAACAATAGTATACTGTAAGAAAAAATAATCCATAGTTTATCTGTGGCTGGACAGATGGACAATTTCATTTCCAATGTACTTGTTTGTTGTTTGTTTTGAGTTGAGGTCTCACTTGTTGCCCAGGCTGGAGTGCAGTTGCATGGTCACGATGGTCACAGCTCACAGCAGCCTCAACATCCTGGGCCCAGGTGATCCTTCCACCTCAGCATTCCGAGTAGCTAGGACTACAGGCATGCACCTCTATGCCCGGCTAATTTTTATTTTGGTTTATTTTTGTAGATACAGGGATCTCGCTATGTTGTCCAGGCTGCTCTCAAACTCCTGGGTTCAAGCCATCTCCTGCCCCAGCCTCCCAAATTGTTGGGATTACAGGTGTGAGCCACCGCTCCACCGATGGTTTTCTATTACAACAATGCTTCAGTGAACATTTTTTGTAAGTGGCTCCTTGTCCATATACGTGAGACTTTTTCCAGCTATGTGCCTAGAAGAGGGGTTGCTCTGTCAGAAGATCATCTTTAACTTTATTAGCTATTGTCAAACTGCACTTCAGGAAGGGTCTGCTTTCTTGAGAATAACTGGGAAACTTCCTAGCTATTATTTCTTCAAATATGGCCTCTTTCTTATTTTCCCTAATCTCTTCTTCTGGAATAACTATTAAACATACTTTGCATCTTACTTTATTCATGTCTTTTTACCTTCCCCGTTTCCTTCTCTTCATCTCTTCTTGATGTATCCTGAGTAATTTCTTCTGACATATCTTCCAGTTAACCAGTTCTCTCCCTCTGTATCCAATATGCTCTTTTACTTATTGTGTTTTAAGTTTAAAACATAATATTTATCATTTCTAGAAGTTCTATTTGGTATTTTCTCCAAATTTCCTGCTTTTTTTTCTTTTCAAGGTGTTTTTCCTAGGTATTTTTCCTTTTAAAAATTTTCTTTAATTATGTGTGGTCTTTTAATTATTCTTGTTTGAGGTATTTGGGAATGCTAATTTTTCTGCCTACCGAGATCTCTATTGTGTCTCACTCATAGTAGATAATTTCCCTATGTTTTATAATTTTATTTTAACTGAAACTTCTTTAACAGAGTTTTGTTTCTTTAAAACAAAAAATCTTTCCTGGCCTTGGTTGTGGCACTGTCCCTTTAGAGGAACTCTACTTGTCTTCCATGGGGATCCTTTATGTTTTCTTCAGTTTATGTTTTCTTGCATCACACTCATAGGGTCAATTTAAACCCCTTTATAAGGTGCAAGCTTGGAGTTTTAATATCTCATGGGAAAATCTCTCATGGGAACCCTGGGCAGAGACCAGCTTCCTTACTTTTCTCCCGGACCAGTAAATGCAATTGGTGTCTCAATTTCACTGAGGCTGCAGCTCTGTAAAGACCCCATCCCCACCGCGCATCCATCCAAGTCTCATCTCCAGTCTCTGTATTAAAACTCAAGCCTTCAACCATTATTTCAGGTCCAACAGCATCCTCAGGGTTCCTGGGATATAAGCTCACACACTTGATGCTTGGTCTTTAGTTCTCTCCTTATTCCTTGGTGGTGGTGGGGGGTGGGAGTTGGGGGGGGTCCCTTTCTTTTCTGTAAACTCAGTGTTGTATTACATTTTTTGGAATGTATTTGTATGTATTTATTTATTTTTGTTTTTAGTGACCTCTCCTGGGGTGGGATTTAATTTCATATAGAATTCTGAGGTGTTTGTGTGAGGGTTTCCATATTAGCTCAGTCTGCCACGTTGTGGAACCAGATGTCCTTCAGCTTTACTTCTTAATGTCTTTCAAATTTTAATATAAGTTGGTTACAATTCCTTTTAGGAGCGAAGTATAATTTTACTTTTTCATTTATTCAGCAAACATTTACTGAAAATCTGATATGCAAAATCACTAGTGCAGATACCGGGGATCCATCTGACCCTTGCCCTGTGGGCCGTGGGGCTGATGGGTAAATAAGCCAACAGTGTCAGTAGGGTGTAGCAAGTACATGAACAAAGCGTGCAAAGTGCATAGTTGAGGCATCGAGATGGGGCATGTAATTCCAGAGTGGTTTGTGTAGGCTTTCTAGAAGATAGGATACTGTATTTGAGACTTGAAGGAGGGAGAATTAGCCAGGTAAGAAGTAAAAAAATCATCCTTGACCTGGCATGGTGGCTCAGGTTTATAATCCCAGCACTTTGGGAGGTCGAAATGAGAGGATTGCCTGAGCCCACAGGTTCGAGACCAGCCTGGGCAACATGGTAAGACCTCTTCTTTACAATTAAAAAAAAAATTAGCTGGGTGTGGTAGCCCACACCCATAATTCCAGCTACTTAGAAGGCTGAGGCAGAAGGATCACTAGAGCCCAGCAAGTCAACGAAGAGTGGCCATGAGCATGCCACTGCAGCTTGGGAGTAAGACTCCAGTCTGGGAGTGAGACTCCAACTCAAAAAAAAAAAAATCATTCTTGGAGCAGTGCAATATATATCAAGATACTGAGGTGCGAGAGAGCATGACTTATTTGGGGAACATGAGTAGTTCCTTATGGGTGGAGTGAGACGAGTGATGACAGTCCTGGGTCAGAGGTTCTAAGGTCTTTCAGAATTGGAGCAAGAAAGCAGCTTTACTTGGGTTGTAGACAGTAGCTAGGGTTAGAGAGTCAGAGTCGTCTCTGAGGGGAAACAATTGTAGCGAAGAAGAGAACAACTATCTCAAATCTGACACGCTCAGTGAGGACAGAAATAGAACTATGACTATGAGGACAATGGCCTGGAGAGTCGAAGGTGCAACAAAGGAATGTGTGAAATGTGGCAGAAGTCAATGGGTTGGGTTGTGAGTGGAGTGTCTCCACGGTACCCGTGTGTGCAGAGAGAGGAGTGTCATAGCAAGGAGAAGATGCATCAGACAAGTTCAGCTTACCCAGAGCAGATTCCAGCATGAATTCCTGCAAGGATCACCAGACCGCCTGTGTCAAGGTGACGCTTTGTGGTGAGGGGAAATAAAAGCTGGAATGACTATGCGAGCGAAAACGCTCTGTGGATGCATGACAGATACCACTTGGTGAAAATTAGCCGTGGGAAGGCGAGTGGCCTGGGACCTCTCTGAAGGTATGGGTCAAAGATCCTCTGCAGGTGCTCTGTCAGGTCACTGATCTGAGGGTGACAAGAATATAAGGATGCATTTGTACCTGGAGCACCTTAAATGGTTCTACCCAGACTCTCTCATGTGATTCTCTCATGTGGCTGAGGAGACCGGTGAGGTGGATGACCTCCTCCAGGAACACAGAAACAGAGGAGCATTTTCATGAGGTCACGGACAGTAGCTAGAACAATGTTTCTGCCCTTTGAAGTGGGGAGTTCTGAGATGCAGCATACAGTAATGGTGTCCTCAAGGTACTCAGAGGGTGGGCACTGGCTGGGGACCGAGAGCTCCCTCTACAATGTATATGGGACCCTCTAGTTGGAGTTCAGCTCTAGAGCTTGCTGAATATATCTTAGCATAATGAAAGATGTTGTGACAAATATGAGCCGTCCAAAGACCCAACCGACACGAGGGAGCTACATAGATTCTGATGGCCTAGACATGAGCACAGAGGACTGCGAGAAGTCTGGTCACCCAGTTAGAAGAGGCTTCCCCTTGCACCTGGTTCTCTGGATGCTGAAACGGGTTGTCCCTCAAACCCCGGGTTCTGCCTGGCTGAGGCCTAATGTAGCTTGTGCTGGAAGAGGCCTCAGGAATGGAAAACTCTTAGTGGACAATTTCCTGGTGGTTTTCAGCATCCCAGCAGCAGCACTTACAGAACAGTGCATCTGCACAGCCGTGGGAGCTGCCTGACTGAGTGAAGCCGCAGTTGCTCGAGGCTGCAGTGACCTAGATAATCAGCTTGAATGCTGACTTCAGCCAAGACACGTCAGCTCCCAGACATCGTTGTTGATTTTGGCAGGCCAATGCAGGGCCACAGGACCAGGAGCTCTTCCTGTGCTAGAATCATCTCTATAAGGGCATTAGAGATGACTGTTTTTACCTCATATGGGCACTGTGGACTGATACGGGGGAAGATATGGACCAAAGCAAAGAAAATTTCTAACACGCCTGAGCCATAGGTGGTTCCCTTGTGCTCTCTCATCAGGATGAAGGTCAGAAGCTTATCTAAGTAAAGTTTCTTCCTCAACTCTCCCCTCTAGATTTCAGTTTGTGGTTTAAACTACAAACCTCACAAATACCAGGAAGTGATATTTGATGCTCCTGCCACGAAGCTCTGGGCTGGTATGACCTGGACCTGGAGAAAGAGGACATTTCCTAGAAAGTAGAGCCTCTGGACTCTTGAAGACATAAATACTTCTCCAAGTTGGCCTCAAGGTTGGGGCATTGAGCTTTTTACAGGACTACCTGATTAAAAACTTGTTCAAGAACAGTGTTCTACAGGATGTTAACACTGGGGTGAAGGAAGCCAAGTAGCTTTCTTTACTGTGGGCTGCTAAGAGTCTTTCTTGTATTCATGAGTTTTATGAGTTGCTAAGCAAAGACATGGTGATGTAGATTTTCCAAACTTATAGGAAATATTGTTTTTTTCTGTTTCTTGCAATATTTTTATTGTGAAATCACTGAGTTAGTGTTTCCCTGATGACTCTCCTTGTGTCCCTCATCAAAGTGGTTTTGGACAATGTTAACTAAGTGGAGCTTAGTAATTCTCCAACCTTCCAGTCATGTACAGTGTCTCTTCACTTTCTATGAGTAGTTGGCTTTTTTTTGTGATTTATCTCATTAGTGAAAATAAGATAAACACAGATACTTTTTTTTTAATAAGATGAGGCAGTCAAAATTATGTGAGAAGTTTAAAGATTGGAATGTTTTTACTGTTTAAATATTCATATATTTTACATGCTAATACTACCAAATTTAAAAAAGAAACATTATGAACATAACCTTGATACCAGTGTATTTTTAACTCAAATTTGGAAATAAAGTGAAATTAGTATAACAAGGTTAAGATAACAATTTTTTGAAATAGGCCGAGACAATCTAAAGACTCTCATTTACCAAATGTTTCCTATTCATATCAGTTTTTACCATTCCTGCTCAAAGCAAGCTGAAAATAAAACAGCATGGCTTATAACATGAAAAATATGTTTTGAGTCATAAAATTGAAAAATGGCTACTTGCCAGTAGCCGCATAAATTTCAGAGGGAATATATCTTCTGCAGGGATGATTTGTTACAGGAATAAAAAGTATTTATTATAAACATTAAAATAATAAAAAAGTAATCTGCAGGCAATATACAGGATGAATTATTCAGAAGTGTAACATATATCAAATATATAATTTATTTTGAAATTAATCAGTTTTAATTACTTTTAGATGAAAGACAAAACCTGAGAAAGATGTAGTAAAGTAGAAACAGTAATTCCTCATGCAGATGCCACTGTTATTTTTATTGTATGTGGCCTGCCATTATTGAACATGGACTCTCATTCTGCATGCATGCATTCACCTTGATGAGGAACACAAGGGGAGTCATCAGGGAATCCTTTCACCCTGCTGGGAGGCATTTTATTGGGATGTATCTGCTTTCCCCCCTCCTAAAGAGTCTGCTCTCTACTTGTATTTCTGTCATCTGATAGCCTAACAGTGGGATTCAAAGACACGTTATCATTTTGTTCTTCTAGCAAGAGAGGGAAAGCAGTAGCTGCTTCATTTCCTGGAAACTCTTTCCAGAAGTTTTGCAGGTTGACTTTCTCGACCTGTCCCTACATCTAGGAATTGGCATGTCCCAGAGAGACAGGAAGAAGAAACAGCCTTCTCCTACCCACAACACCCCGTCTCCCATTCTTAGCTACTAGGCCAGATTGTATACTTGATTTCAGTATCCCATAAATCACTTAAGAGGAAAGGAGAGAAATTGTGGTGGGTTATTTTGTTCTTTATTCAGTAGTGGCAGCAACAAGCAAAAACTGAGCAGGCTACACCAGGACACAGAGCACACTTATATTTTACTAATTTCATTTATATAAATGCCATATATGCTCTCATGTTAACTTGGAAAATTCAGGAAACAAGAAAGAATTTAATCTCGCTGAACCTATGTTCTCAATCCATAGGTCTGTCAGAAGATAAAGTGAGACAATGCCAGGAAAGCTATTAGAATAAAACCTAGAATGTAATAAAAGTTCTAGAAATGGTCACAAAGCTGCACCACTAGAATAGCAGTTAAAATTTTGGTGCATTTCTGTCCAAACTTTTTAAATGCAGTGTCGATGTGTTTATTTTAATCGTAAAAATATTGGACATAAAATTTTTTAGCTTTTACACTGAAGTATACAGAATGCTGCATAAATCCATGAAGTGTACAGTTCAGTGAATTTTCCTAACTGAACACATCTTGGTGAGCAGCGCCCAAGAACTCTCATGCTGCCTTCCAGTCACTAATCCTGCCCTTGCTGGGAAAACCATCTGCTTGTCTGCCAAAAGCACAGGCTTGTTTTTGTATGTCATATACATGAGACCAATCTCATGTGCTATGCTTACCATTCTGAACCTTGTTCTTTCTCAAATATCAGGAGGTACTAAGAATATCTACCGTGTCCCTTACTGCACCTGTGTGCAGACATTTTACTAAGCACTTTCAAGCAGTTTCTTATTTATCTTCACAGCAAACCTGTGAAATAAATATTAGCTATGATTCCAAATTCTCCGAGGGAAAAATGAATTTGTCCAAGGTTTCATTGCTTATAAACCCTGGAGCCAGGAGATAAACCTACTCAATGTGTTTGCTCCAGAGCGCAGCCTTGTGATACTGTCCTTTCCCACTGTTCGTGAGCAGCGTGTTCGAAGGCAGTGTGGCTTCAGGATCAGGTTAAGAACCTGGGCTCTGGGGTACGATTCTTGGTTTAAATCTATCTTGGCTACTTACCCGCTATATTCTCATGAGCAAGTTACCGACAACTCTTTTCTCTGTTCTCCATTTGTGGAATAGGGATAATAATAATACCACCTTCAGAGGATTGCTTTAAGAATTAAATGAGAATGTGCATAAGGCACATCGAACAGGACCTGGTACACAGTGCCCTGTGTTTGTTCAATAAAACATTGTCACATGTTCTTTGGAAGCACCTTTTAATAGGCCACAGACAAAAGCCAAGATATGGAATCAACCTAAAAGTCCAACAGATGAATGGATAAAGAAAATGTGGCTTCTATATACAACTGAATGCTATTCAATCATTAAAAAAAAAGGAAATCCTATCATCTGTGACAACAAGGATGAACCTGGAAAAGATCATGTTAAATGAAATAAGCCAGATACCATATGATCTCACTCACATGTAAAATCTAAAACAAACAAACAAACAAAAGAAAACAAGTTGATATCATGGAAACAGAGTAGAAAGGTAGTTAACAGAAACTGAGGAGGGAAGGATGGGAGGGAGGAATGGGAAGAGGTTGCTCAATGGATACAAGTTATGATAAACAGGAGGAATGACTTCAGGTGTTCCATGGCACAGTAGGGTGACTATGGTTAACTGTAAAATATTGTGTATCACAAAATAGCCAGCAGAGAGGCTTTTTGAATGGTCTCATCACAAAGAAATGATAATTGCAAGAGGTGAATGTTCTCACCACAAAGAAATGACAAATGCACGAGGTGACAGATACACTATGCTGATTGGATCGCTATACAACCTGCTTATGTATTGAAACATCAAATTGTACTTGTTGGGTATGTACAATTACAAAGCATCGATTAAAAATACATACATGCTTTAAAAAACAAAAAAAGAAAAGGTCATGTATCACTGAGTGAATGTATCCTAATTTTCCTAATCATTCTAGTATCAATTGCTTTTTCAATGTTATCATAACTTTGTAATGAACATTGTGTGCATTTTTCTTACCATGCATTTATATGATTTTATTAGCCACAGCCTGTACCTTTTGGAAGTTCTTAGAAGCCACTGAGTGGCTTGGCTCTTACTTCCGAGGAGCATGGCTAACTGCCACCTCACTGCTGAATGGGAAGGGAATGTTTTCCCAGTGTCCTCATTTCATACCCTGTTCAAGGCACCAGAGGTGGCGCCTATAAGGCAGGATAGTTCCCTTAAACTGAATGTGTTCAGCTAATATGTTTGAAGCTATTGCCAGAGGAAAGGAGAAACATACGAGAGGCAAATTCATCACTGGTGTAAAAACTTCACATTTCAAAATAGCATGCTGGACCCCAGCACAGGGCATTTCCTGCAGCTTAATGATTATCTAAAATTAATGCTGGCCTTCAGCAGCCCCGTGATTAACATTTCCAAGCAGGCCATTAACCTCCAGGAAAAGCTTAGTATTTTGATCACTGTTTGCTTAATTGAGGTTGTGAATAATTTAGTAAGGAATGATTACATGAATTTGAACAAAGAAAAGACTGTTTTTGTAATATTCACAGCAGCACCTCCTAGTGTGCATAGTTAGTAACTGTGAAAAGTTCGTCATTTAGATTACAGAAATGCAAGGTTTTTATAGATCTGTCATAGGTTTTGATTAGCAAAAGAAAGCATCCTCTGGTTAAAAGAAGTGAAGTAAACTGATATATCTTCACAATGTGAAAGAAGCCCAGATAGCTCTAGGATAGATGGCTTTATTTAGGAAAAGATAATTACATTATCATTTTACAATAACATGGTACAATATGACATTGAAAATTCTTATTTTAATAGGGAAATCTTTTCTGTTTTTGCAGACCAGAAAGGGTTCTTTGTTTGAAATCATTTCCTTTCCAGCAAAGACTGCTTTAACTAGCATAATATATGCTTCCTATGCAGCACTAATTTATTTGGTAAGTTGAGAAAATTATTAGATTCTAGAAATAAGCCTACTTATTTTCTGTAACGTTAAAGATAATAGTGTACTGTACAACATTTAATGGTACCAGTCACAAACTAATATATCATTATTTTGTTACACAAATTATTTTATATTAAAAACTCTCTTTTCTGACGAGCCAGATCAATTCACCAAAATCCAATTTGCTTAAATAACTAAAATTATTTTATCTTCATAAAGTTTATTTGCCATTTGAAGATTTTTCTTTTCCTTTCTTTTTTCTTTCTCTTTCTTTCTTTCTTTCTTTTTTTTTTTTTTTGTAAGAATCTCCCTCTGTCTCCCAGGCTGGAGTGCAGTGGCATGTTCACAGCCACTGCAGCCTCGACCTGCTGGGCTCAAGCAATCCTTTCACCTCAGTCTTTCAAGTAGCTGGAACCACAGGCATGTGCCACCATGCCTCGCTAATTGTTTGATTTATTGTAAGGACAAGGTCTTGCCAAATTGTCCAGGCTGGTCTTGAACCCCTGGACCCAGGCAATCCTCTCACCTTCCCCATCCAAAGTGCTGGGATTACAGGTGAGGGCCACTGTGCCCTACTACCATTTGAATACTTTTCATCACAAAATGTTAGTTTTACTTCTATTTAAGCTACAGTTGTTTTGTTTCAGCCATTCTGCCATGGGTTGGCTGAAGTTCAGTATTGCATCACTTTGGGTCTCTTACTTTGGGGAACACAAGTATCAGTATATTTTTGGATTAGAAGTGCTGTGTATGAAAAAAATAAAAGATTTTATAAATCATAAGGGTTTTATTTTGTTAATAAATGGCCATTTATACTTAACTTAAAAAATACAAAAAAGAAAGTACACAGCTTGATGAATTATCACAAAATTGATTAATCTATATATCATCCAGGTCAGGAAACAAAACATTACCAATGATCCCAAAAGACTCTTTCTTGCCCCTTCACAGTCACTACCCTCTTCTATACAGGAAACTGCTATTTTGACTTGTAATACTGGAAACAGTTTATTCGAATTGTATGTAAATGAAATAATATAGTATATATTATTTTATGTGTCTTCTGTTGCTCAACATTGTCATTGTGAGATTAATCTCCTGTGGTAGCAACTTGTTCGTTTTCTTTGCTGTATAGTATTCCACTGATTGACTATATCAACATTTATTTATTCATTCTACTGCTGCTGAGCATTTGAATTATTTCCAGTACTGGCTATTATGAATAAGGCTGCTATAAATATGCCTATACACATCTTTTGGTGAAATTACTAGGTCATAGGGTATGCATATATGCATCTCTAGAGGATACTGACAAACAATTTTTTAAATGGTTAACAATTAACATGAATCCTGGCAGATTTTATAAAAGTCTCAGTTACTCTACATCATCATGAACACTTGGTATTGTCAGTCTTTTCCATTTTAGTCATTCTTGAGGATATGTAGTATTAATACATTGTAATTTTAATTTGTATCTCCTTGATTATTAATGAGATTGAGTAACTTGCATACATTAGTTGGACAATTGAATATCTCTTTGTGAATTTCTGTCTCCTCTCATTTTTCTATTGGGAGATGTCTTTCTTAAAAACTTAATTTGTACTTGTAAAACATATCCTGGGAACAAGCAACTCCTCTTTTGATTATATGGGGCAAAATGTCTTCTTTTATTCTGTGACTTGCCTTTACATTCTCTTAGCAGTGTCTTTTAAAGCAGAAATTCTTAGTCAGGTGCCTTAGCAACATAATGATACCCTGTCTTTAAATACATACATCCAGAAGATCATACTTTTAATGTAATCTAATGTTAATATTTTCCTTTATGTTATGTGCTTTTTGTGTCATAGAGAATCTTGATTGACACCCAAAGTTATGAAAATATTTTCCTCTGCTTATATTCTGGAGCTTTATTATTTTACCTTCCACCTTTGGATTTATAATCAACATTGAATTGGTGTGAGGCAAAAGTCAAAAGTTTTCCCCATGATATCCAACTAATCAGCACAATTTATTAGGGAGGAAAAAACCCTTTTTCTATTGTCCTAGAACTCCTTTTTTGTCATAAATCAGGTGTTCTTTATGTGTGGGTCTGCTTATAGATACCCTTTTTTTGTCATAAATCAGGTGTTCTTTATATGTAGGTCTGCTTATAGATTCTCTGTTTCATTCACTTGTTCTATGTGTCTATTCTTGTATGATTTCAGCACTTTACTAAAGAATTACAGGAGCTTTATACATCTTGATAACTGATAGAATAAGTTCTCCTTCCAATCCATGAACATGGTATATCTTTCTTTTTATTTTGGTCTTCTTTATTTCTCTTAATCATTCTATGATTTATTTTTTCTTTTGTTCGAACTCTTGCACATTTTGGTTAACATTTTAATATCATATTGAAACACACACTACTAAAGATTAAAATTTTACCCACAATCTCTAGATTCTGTGCAGCCCCAGTTAAAATCCAAGAAGGTGAGTGTGTGTATGTGTGTGTGTGTGTGTGTGTGTGTGTGTGTGTGTGTGTAAGTTGACTAAGTGGTTCTAAACTGTACAGGGAAATGTAAAAGGTCAAGAATAGCCCAGACATCCTTGAAAAAAAAAAGTAGAACTAACTTTTAAATGTATTAATTCATGGGTTAAAAAAAAACAATTCATCAAATATTTTGCCAGTGGTTTTTTTTTTTTGAGGGGGGGAGGTGCTCAATATCTTAAATGTGACTCTCATATTTACTGACATTCAATCAAGATGGGATGCAAATACACTGTAAAAATAGGTGGAATAAAATGGCTATAGGGAAATAAAAACTAAACTAAAACCAAAATTAAACTAATTTCCCAAAGATTGTTGAAATCACCCCACACAATTTGTGATGCTATGAACTTTATAAGTAGGCAACAGAAACAATTTTTGGTGATGTGATGCTTGGTCATATATACATCTAAGGTCAGGGATGGAGGTACAGTTTTGAAAACAAGTAATATATATGTTGGAGGCTAAGGCCTTATGAGTGGAACCATGTCAAGGGAAAAGAGTGGTAAGTCAACAGAAATGTGAAGAACAGCAACATTTAGGGTGAGCTAAGAAGGAATCCATTAAGAAGACAAAGAAGCACTGATGAGAAAGGTAGAAAGAAGATCAGGAGAAACAGTATCAAGGAAATAAAGACTCAGGAAGTTATGAGTGACTAAGTGTCAAATACAAGCAGAAAAAGTCAAATGAAATGAAAATTTTTGAAAATTAGGTATAGTAGTAAAGATGTTGACATTAACCATGTTGAGAACTATTTCAGCAGCATGAGGGGATAAAGAAGATGGATATAAACAGGTTTCAGAGTGAATAGATGATAAAACAGAAGCATAGACTTGGGTTTAACCAAAAAAAGAGAGAATGTGTAGCAGTTGGCAGGGGACCAAGACCCCAGTATTTTAGGACAGAAGATACTCAAGCATGTTACGGATTACAGAGAAAGACCCAGTCAAGACAGAAGAGGCTGAAGAGATAGGACATAATTTAAAGAAAAGATGGTAGGGTAGAGCAAAGATACAAGAATACTGATCTTGATCAAGACCCTTCATTTTCTGAGACTGGCATAAAGATGATTAGAATGAGCACAGATATAATTTTGTAGGTGAGAGAAGAGGGAATATATCAAATAGGAAAGCAATTCCCAACCTTTATTCAAAACATGGCATTCATAGAAAGTGACCATATTGGGATAAATGGGTGAGGCTGTTGGCAGCTGGAGGTGATGACTTTGAAGGTTTATAGCTCTGGATTGGATACACTTGGGTGCAAGTAACAAAAGATACCTGACCAACTGTCTTAATTAGAAGTTGGGAGTTAGGCAGCTTCCAGGTTTGCGCAGAGTGGATCAACAATGTCAACAAGAACCCAGGTGCTGATTTGATCATTATACAATATATACATGTATCAAAATATCATAGTGTACCCCATAAATATTTAGTTATGTGTCAATTAAAATTTTTTAAGAAGAAAAAAAAAAGAACCCAGGGGCTGTGGCCAAATGTCTGTGTTGCTCCCAAATTCTTACCCAAACCTAGCTCCAAGATGGTCGTATTAGCAGGTTGTGCCTGCCTTTGGGAGACAATTAAGTAGTAAGAGTAGAGACCTTATGAATGGGAGTCGTGCCCTTATAAAAGAGGTCCAAGAGAGCTGCCTTGTCCCTTCCACTATATGAGGACAGCTAGAAGGTGTCATCCATGAAACCGAAAACCAGCCCTCACCAGACACCGAATCTGCCAGTGCCTCAGATTTCCCTGTCTTTAGAACTACAAGAAATAAATTTGTTTATAAGCTACTCAGTTTATGCTATTTTGTTATAGCATCCCCAACAGCCTAAGACATCAGGGTCTTTTCACCTTTTGCTTCTTAAAAATGTGTTTTTAGTCCTTGGGTTTGCTGCCTCAGGTTCAGACATCACATCCCTATCAGTATCCAAAGCAGAAGAGGGAGACAGGTAGAAGCAAAAGACAGTCTATCTCTTTATAGGAAGGAAAACTTTCCCCAAAATCCTTCCTGGCCTATTTCCCAGCTATGTCTTTATATGAAGGAAAACTTTCCCCAAAATCCTTCCTGGCCTATTTCCCAGCAGACATTTTATTTGATGAGCCACAGGGTCACACAGCCACACACTAACTGCAGGGAAGGGAGGGAAAGCACGTGTTCTTCTGTTCTACAGTGAGAAGCAGGCAAGAAAAGAGGATGCAGGAGGCCAAGAAGACACAGGCTGTTCAAGCCCGAGGCCCTCAGCCCTTTTGCTGTTACCTCTTCAGGAAAACCTTCCAGTGTTTGTAGTCCAGTCTGTTACCATGAGGCATCTCTTTGCTGAAATAAACTAGTTTAAGTCTTCTCATATTTCATGAACTTTCTCTTCTTGTTGCTTGCCTTAAGTACTTGGCATCACCTTCATTAGTAAACTTACAGAGAAGGTTTAATACAGATCTCAGTGATTCTGAATTTTTGAAGTTATTTTTCTCTATGTTTTACTTTGACATTCTTCCCCTTAAAGTACTGACTGGCATTTCTGGGGGAAAAGTGGATCACATGCTTGCTTAGAATTCATCCATCTAGTGTCTTACTAATTTCTTACTAAAATGTTATGTCTTTCTTATTGTACACACAGTAGACGCTAGGTCTAGGGGGAAGAATATTAAGACAAAAAATACTTTGAGATATTAACATGTTTGTGGACACATTTCATCTCTCAGAAAAGGTTTCATCTAATTAAATCAAGAGAATAAAGTTGTAAAACATCTAATGAATTGAGGAAAAAGATAAAACACATCTTTATTGACGTATACTAGATTTTACATTGCTCTCTATTTTGTGATGTATTTAGAACAAAGAATCAGTCTCCTAATGCTTACCATGTGCTGGGGGTCCTGAAAAGATGTGCTTTTTAATTAGGATATGTAGATTAATGAATTTATGTTAAACAATCTATTGTATTTTTAATCTGTGGTTAGTAGCTTTAAAAAAAAACAACCAAACCTCTACTTTTCAAACTCTTTTATTACCTAGGCAGTCTGTGTTAATGCTGTGCTACAGAAGGTAAGGAACATTTTCCAAGAAGAGGAATCCATAAGGCAAAACAGTGAGGAGAGTGAACACTTTAGGAAAGCCTCTTCGGAGCCTGTGCTTTCGGAGTCCATGTTTTCTGAAGGTGAAATCAAAGCAAAACCATGCAGGTCATTGCCAGAGAAGCCAGACATTTTGGATCACCCCAAGCTTCCTGCTAATCAGCAGAGTAATAAGATCCAGGTTTTACATTCTGTGTTTGACCAATCAACTGAAATGAATGAGCAAATCTGAACACAGATGTCACTGGAAAAGGCTTAAAAGTTACCCATCTATGGCACATTTCCTCTGACAAAACTAGGAGACTAGTCTACATATACTGAATTGCTCTTGTAGGGAAAGGGACCACTACTAAAATGTCATTCTCTAGTGTTTATGTGGTAGAGAAAATAAAATTAATCCTAATGTAGGATATATGTTTTGACTTTTTTTTTTAGTCTAAGTCTCATTCTATCACCCAGGCTGGAGTGCATTGGCATTCTCATGGCTACCGCAGCCTTGACCTATCAGACTCAGGTGATTGATTCTTCTGCCTCAAACTTCCAAGTAGCTGGAGCTACAATAGCGTGCTGCCACACCTGACTTAAATTTTTGACTTATTATAGAGACAAGATCTTGTCATGTTGCCCAGGCTGGTCTCAAACTCCTGGGCTCAGGTAATTCTCTCACCTTAGCCTCCCAAAGTACTGGGATTACAGGAATGAGCCACCATGCCTGGCCTTGACTATGTATTTTTAATGAACAGGAAAACTCAGCTTTGGTGGGTTAGAATTTACACCGTGGCTTATAATATGGGTATATTTATATTTGTTTTTATGAAAAACTTGCTTTAAGTGTGTAATTCTTTGTCTAGGAGGGGAAATACCCTATCAAAATGCTACATATCTTTTTCAGAGATAATAAAAGAATATTTATTTTTTATCTGCAGACTGTAGAGTTTTAATCTGCTTATTATTCTTTTGTAACTCACTTGTAAAGTTATGAAAAACTTGCAATTCACAGATAATAAATTTATGAAACAATATTTACACATCTGATGAGAAGATGTCTGTATATGAGGACAGGACATAGCGTGATATTTTTCATTTCCAGATTTGTTTGTTTCTTAAAGACAAGGACACACTCTGTCACACAGGCTTAAGTGCAGTGGCATGATCAAAACTCACTGAAACCTCAAACTCCTGGGCTCAAGTGATCTTCCTGCCTCGGCCTCCCAAAGCATTGGGATTACAGGTGTGAGTCACCACACTTAGCCCTATTTCCAGATTTAGAGACACAAATTTAGAATAAGAAATTAAGTCCATATTACTCATTACTACCACTGGCTCTTGAGAGAAAATGCTTCTGTAATTAGTACTGCAAACTAGGGCCATGATTTTTGCTTGCAGGAAGTAATTGATTTCTTCTATACTCTTTAACACTTTGTACTTGGCTATCCCCTCTGAGGGAACATTGTAAATCTAGCAAACCACTCAGATGTCCCCTCTCAGGAAATATATAGATATTGCTGGTGATTATACAGGACAAACGTAAGCAAACACAAATTTTTCAAAAATGTATGTTTCCTTGAAGTTTTCCATTCAAATTGCATGAGAAAGCAAATAGAGATGGAATATATACTGAGATGTATGTAAAAAAAAATCAACTGGCATTTCATAGAAAGAGAATGTGTGAAGTGCTTTCATAGTGGTGCACAGAATGGAGAATAAATTACATATTATTAATGTGGGAGGAAGAAAATGAGACTGCATTGTCTGCTCGAATAGAAAAATACCAGGTGAAAGATGTCAAACAAATTACTATTGCACATCATGTATCAATGAACCTGCAATGCATATTGGTGATGGTTTCACATGCTACCACACATTAGAAAAAGATATAAAATATTGATTTTTTGTCATAAGTTCCTCAATGTCCAAAATTCCATTATAAGCCAAATATCATCACAATAAAATAATTGGTTCCAACACTATATTATTTAACATAAAATGATTTGTATTTCACTATTTCACAAAAAAAAGTGCCAAAGTTGCTGGTAGGTGATTCACAAGATATCTCCGAGTGGAAAGGGTTAAATTCTTGACACGTGTTAAAACCTGGCTATAGTCATTGAAGGATTAGCACCTGACAGAATAGGCCAAAATGTCCCTACCCCAGAGATAGCATACTTTCTATACCTGGTAAGTAGCTGCTGCCATAAGCTATTCATAAAAAGGCCAAGTCTGGCTGGGCTCGGTGGCTCAGCCTGTAATCCTGCGCCTTTGAGAGGCTGAGGTGAGTGGATTGCCTGAGCCCGCGGGTTCGAGACCCGCCTGGGTAGGTGAGACCTCATCTCTACAATAAATCAAAAAATTAGCCGGGCGTGGTAGTGCGTGCCTGTAGTTCCAGCTACGTGGAAGGCTGAGGCGGAAGGATCGCCGGAGCCCAGCAGGTCGAGGCTGCGGTGGCCGTGAGCGGCCACTGCACTCCAGTCTGGGCGACAGAGTGAGACTCCAACTCAAAAAAAAAAAGCCCAAGTCTGCCTCGTTAGCAGTCTAAGAAATGAGTAGCAATTGCTACTCAATGCTACCCGTATTCCAGTGGAAAAGAAAATGTAATAATATGTAGCAAAGGGTTCCAGAGACAGAGCCTTTACCGTACAGACCTTGTTCACTTACCATTTTCAAAATAACCAAGAGAAAGAGTTCAGGTGGGTACCTTAGAATGTTAAGTATTAGGTTTAGACTTTTAATTTAGTTCTATGCAATTAAAAAGAATACTGTGCTTTGAGATTAGGTTCCAATCTTGACGAACAGCTCTTCTCACTCTGAATTCATCATCTACTCATCCTAATTCTTTCTGGTCCCACTCACTCTTATATTCTATATGTGCTACTGAGTTTTGCATGGAATCAGCACCCAAGATGTCATTCTAAATACTTAACAACCAGTACAGCGTGGGCACCAGGCAACAGAACAGTGCTGGCCATAAATAACTGGCAAGGTAAAGCCAGCCTTGTCTATGAACTCTGAGGAACAAAACCCTAGATCTCTTTTCTCTAGGGTTTTGTTCCTCAGAGAATGCTCTTTATAACACTTTCAGGAACACTTCACTGTACACACATGCAAAAAATTCTTTAACAATTTATAAAACTTTTTTTTTTTGTTGAGTTGGAGTCTCACTCTGTCTCCCAGACTGGAGTACAGTGGCCGCTCCCGGCCACTGCAGCCTCGACCTGCTGGGCTCCAGCGATCCTTCCGCCTCAGCCTTCCGAGTAGCCGGAATTACAGGCGTGTGCTACCACGCCCAGCTGGTTTTTTTTTATTTATTGTAGAGATGAGGTCTCGCTGCCCAGGTAGGTCTCGAACCCGCGGGCTCAGGCAATCCACTCACCTCAGCCTCCCAAAGGCGCGGGATTACAGGCTGAGCCACCAAGCCTGGTTTATAAAACATTTTTATTTGAACATTTCATAGGCATTCAAAGTACACTGGCTCATAAACAGGAGAGTTGACATCTCACAAGGCTGAGCAGAAGCTGTGTATGGCTTCCTTACTTCAAGATTTGCCCTGACTGGAAAAAAAACTGAGCCATAGCTTATTTGGTTTTGATGTCTAGTACAATAGTTAATTTCTTTAAGTTCTTTTTAAATTCAACATATAAACTGACCTCATTTTTGGAGGCATTTTTTTAAAGTATAAAAATATCCATTAAATACAGGGGGGGGGGCCCAAAACCTGGAACTTATTAAAAATTGTGTATTTATTCTTACATGCTTTTTTTTTTTTGAGTTGGAGTCTCACTCTGTCGCCCAGACTGGAGTGCAGTGGCCGCTCCCAGCCACCGCAGCCTCAACCTGCTGGGCTCCGGCGATCCTTCCGCCTCAGCCTTCCAAGTAGCTGGAATTACAGGCATGCACTACCATGCCTGGCTGATTTTTTTATTTATTGTAGAGATGAGGTCTCGCTGCCCAGGCGGGTCTTGAACCCGTGGGCTCAGGCAATCCACTCACCTCAGCCTCCCAAAGGCGCGGGATTACAGGCTGAGCCACCGAGCCCGGCAATTCTTACATGTTTAAACTTCAGCCACCTTCAAAGTACTCTCTGATTCAATATAGCTTTCAAGACACTTTTCCAGTGCTCAAAACAGTTTTTGAACTTGTCCATTTTGATGTCTTTTAGTGCTTCTGCTGGTTTTTGTTTCACCTCTTCCACACTGGCAAAACATTTCCCTTTGAGGACTTTTTTCATCTGGGGATACAAAAAAGAGTCTCTTGGGGTGAGATCAGGTGAATAGGGAGGGTAGGGCACAAGGGTCATGCTGGTTTTGGTCAAAAACTGATGAACACTCAGCGCAATGTGGGCAGGTGCACTTGTAAATCATCCATCATGCAATGGGCAAATGCTTTGAAAGAATCTCCAAAAATAATTCACTAGAGCAGAATGCAGCCTTTCACAAAAATGCCAGGTGGTACACTGATGCTGATGGGTTCCTAGAATACTTACATAGTGGGGGAAGCCTGAACTGGGGCCTGCCCTCCAAAAAAAATTCCAGTTTTTTTGGGAGGGTCCCCCCCTCATATTGAGGAACACTGCACACTTAATATGTGAGCATTTTAATGCATTTAAAATGCAAAAATAATAACAATAAAATAGGAAAGGCAGTCAATCCATAGAAGTATAAAAGAGAAGAATGGAAGAATGCTGATGACTGCTGCAGTAAGGTGACAGAGGAACCACATACTGTTGTTTCCTTTGTACATACTAAAACTTTCAGAATTACGTTTACTACATCAAATAGGGGTTTTTCTATTTAAAATTTTTCCTACTAAATCTTACTTTTTGCTTTATTATTTTTGTGTATTTCAAAATTATCTTCATCCTTTTTTTTGTGAAACCATTTCCCTATTTTTACTGAAAAATCATAGGGTTGTGCTTTTGTTAAAGTTTTTACATTCAGCAATGCAAAATACTGACACACAAAAAACAAAAACAAATGATGTAGAAATTCAATCCTTTTGATTCAATGCTCTTGTGTTTTTAAAAAAGAAAAAAAATGCAAGACGCAGAATTTTGGAGTGGTTGGCATGCCAATCTTCATTCTTCTTAAACTGAACATCCCAAACCTATAACCTTCAGGTTCCAATCAATCCAGAGGATTGACATGCAAGTATTCTATTGCTCCTAACGATAATCCTTACATCATGCTAAGTATGTGTGCTCTTAAACCTCTCAGATGTACATGATTTTAAAAGAAATAGTTGTTGGAAAAAATAATAATCTTTGGTATTGAAGGAAAGTTATTCTAAAAATATTTCCAAACATAAACATTTTTCATTACTACATATTTTTATCAGGAAGAACTCCGAATTACTTTGAAGTCTCCAGTGGCATAAAAATCAGAGTCACACTTAAAAGGTTCATTAGAGAGAGACACGTAGATATTCCCATTGTCCACTGTCACTGTGTGAATCCTTTGCTTTATTCCTTTGGAGCACCACTTGGGTTTTGCTGATGGATCTTTAGGATTTATAGACTGGTATAGTCCTTCTCCTGTTGCCAAAGTAATTTTGTATTTATGCCAGGGGCAAACTATACATGATCGTCCATCAAATTCCTAGGGAAGAAGATAACTTATTTAATATTCTGATATTTCAAATGTTCATGATATACTACAGATTCTGAACAGAATCTACTGAAGAAGACCCAAGTTGAAGAAAAGAGCAGCTTCTCTTTTTTTCCTCCCATTTTTAAGAATTATTCAGCACAAGGCAAATCTAATTTAAGAACAGTCATCAAGTTATTTTGCAGTTGGTAAGAAATCCAGTTAGAGCTCTATCAGAAGATCTGATTTGCTCAGACAACTATACCATGTGACTGCAGCTGTGCTGTTATCTATTAGACATTAATGTCACTTCCTTGACAGAAATGGAGCAAGGGCTTCAAATGCTTCTATGGGAATTTTCACTAACTGCTGGAAGAACTACAAGCTCCAGATATAAAATCAAGAGGAGTTACTAAAAGCATGAGCGCATGTATTCCTAAAAGAGCAATTTGTGTTCTTAGGTGGTTAATTCCCAACTTTTTAACTTAATGAAGTGCTTCTCAAACTTTAAAGAACATGGGAATCACCTAGATCTTGTTTAAATACAGATCTCTGTTTAAACTCAGTAGGCCTACGGGATGAGTGAAGGACAAGATTCTGCATGCCTTAGAAGCTCCCAGGTGACAACAAAGTTGCTGGTCTATGGACAGTACTTTGAATGGCAAGGTCTTAAAGCTCTCATTATAGACTGGAACTGGGGAAATTCTATGATGTAGAAGGTGCTACACTTTCCTTCTACAAGCAAAAGTGCAGGAATACTGATTTGTACCTTCATAAAACTGTCAGCAAGCATTCACGTTTCCATCATTTAAACACACATCTGTCTTTTAACATAAGGACAGGTGTGAAGCCAGGTAGATATCAAGTGTAGAGAGAGTGGAATGCTAAGTTCAAGCTTGTACTTTGCATCAGTTAAAGATAGATCAGTAAGTCTTGTGAAGTAGAAAATAAGAAACTAGATGTCTAGTTTTAGAATGTAAGGAATGGGGGCAAATTCCCCCATTCCTCCTCAGCTAAGACTTCAAAGTGTGGTTTCTTTCTTTAAAAATATATTTATATCGTATATTTGTCTCACATTATAAAAGTAATATATACTCGTTGTAAGTAAAAGTCAAATTATGCACAGTGTGAAGTAGAGAGTAAATTTTTTTGTATTTTAAAAAATGGGATCTCATTAGGATTATTTTACGACTTGCTTTTTTTCAGTCCCAATTACACTGTTGACACCCGTCCATACCAACACATACAGATTTGCCCATTGTTGATTGCCTAGTACAGTTTTCTATAGCATGGCTGAATCATAATTTACTTAACCAGTTTCTCATTGTCAAAACATTTAGGTTGTCTTCAATTACTCACTATAATCAATAATGCTACAATGAACATTTCCTATACATATACTTAAACATTGTACAATTATATCCATAGGCTAGATATCTCAGAATATAATTGCTAGGCCAAAAGACATGCATATTTTTCTGTGAAATGGTTTTCTTTACATTCTAGGATTGTGAATACCTAGAATACTGGAAATTATATTTAAAGCATTAGAATATAACTCAAACCAAATATGTTATTTTTAAATAAAGAATGAAATAAAATAATAAGAATATAAATAAGAAAGATCTGAGTTTATTGAAAATAGATCTAATTGTACATACCTCTATATCTCCCAAATGTAAAGGTCCTCCTGAGTCTGAAAAGGAATTGAATATTACATGGAGTCACTAAAAAGACCTGTATTTTGGTGGTTTTATGGTTAATAAAAGTTTTATGAATAAAAAACAAAATCTTACGGTAACAGCGAATATCCATAGCATGATATTCTCCTTTGTGGCAGAAAATGACCACTTCTCTATCGTGAACAACAGCTGTCATTCTTCCAGATTTTTTAAGGTTATCTTCTCTGCCAACACAGACAGAAGAATATTCCTTATTTTCAGGATCCTGTACATGGCCATCAAGATTCATCCTAGTTGAACAAAAAGAAAAAAGGAGAAAGAACTAAAAGTAATCTTCACTAGACTGACTATAATTTAACTCAGAGATAATAAAAGGAATGAATAGTCTGTATTTGAGAAAAATGGAAGCATTCTTCTGTAGCTATATAAGATTAAACATTTATAGTTACTAGATTATAGTTAGTCATTACTTTGCATTACAGACACTTAAAGCCTGCCAGAATCAGGGAGAACTCCCCAAGCTAAGACTAGAGTTATGTTAGATTCATTTAAGAAGGAATGTTTAAGAAAGAAATTTCAGACCTGAAACACAGAAACTTAAGTTTCACTATCCCCTTATTCCTTATCAAATTAAATACTAAACAAAATCTGGTTATTATCTGCATTGTTTTCAGCCTTCTGCTAAAGACAGGATTCTTCAATAGTCTGAATAGTCTTGGGCCCCTTGGCTGAGGAGACTCGTTGGTTTTGCCTAGCGTACACTGCTGCTCTTATAGGACAGCCAGATAACTATTATAGCAATCTCAGATAGAAATTGTCCTTACCTTCTTCTGCCTTAAATGGTGAACAAAGAAATTACCTTCTCCTCAATTAGTTTACGGAGAATTTGCAGGTACTATATTTTTTCTTGGCACAGGTATCAGCCTATTTCTTTGAAAGCATCCCTGAGACCTTTCGTAATAGTCTAAGAACATACTCACAGCCTGTTAATTCCATGTGAGAAGGAAACATCAAGATACATCAGTGTCAGGGTTTCAGACCCATATAGAGGATTTTCCCAAGTGTTTCCCCTATGAGGGCACTTAAGGTTTTTTCCTGTGATCGTTTTTCCAAGAATGTTTATATTTATTATTCTCCATTTCTAATCCTAAATCTGTCTTATTATTCCTAACTTCTTTCCATTAGAGATGGAAGTTGCTATCCCAAAGTTTCTGGAAACATTCCTGCTCTTCTTCCCCATCTCAGGATATAGAAAGTGGTAGTTTTCACAACAACTTTTTTTTTTTTTTTTGAGTAAGAGTCTCACTCTGCTGCACAGGCTGGAGGGCAGTGGCACGCTCACAGCCACTGCAGCCTTGACTTGCTGGGCTCAGGTCATCCTTTTGCCTCAGCCTTCCAAGTAGCTGGAACCATAGGCACGCACCACCACACCCAGCTAATTTTTTTGACTTATTGTAGAGACGAGGTCTCATCAAGTTGCCTAGGCGGGTCTTGAATTCCTAGACTCGGGCAATCTTCTTGCCTCCACCTCCCAAACAGGCATGAGCCACCACACCGGGCTTGACAATAACTTTCAAAAAATGTGAAGAACCATATTATTATCTTATCTTAGCATTGACAAAATAAAAAAGAGAGCTTTTCCTCTAGGCAAGATTTTATTCTGAATCTTTGCATATAATGAAATAAAAACCACAAGACAGAGACTGAAACCAGACTTTTGCTTTTTCTTTTACTTATTTCCTAGACAAGTACATTATCAGATATCCCTGCATGGTTTGTGTCCTCTACTGGAAAATAAGAATCTTCAACCACCTGGACAACATCCACCCCTGCCTGCAACTGGCACGAGGCCAGCTCATGCCACAGTGTGGGTGGACAGGAAAGTGGCTGCCTACCACATTCATGCATGAGACCCTGGACGTACCTGGGCCACTACCTTGGAGTAGGGCTACTTCAATTCCTTTTGCATGACAGAAAGGCTTACGACCAAAGACAGAAATCATGGTCACATCTAATCATAACCTACTTTTATCTTTGGGACACGGACGGACAAGTTTCTCTGTCATCTATTTAGGGAGGAAAATATGTTTGAAAAAATAAGTAGGCAAAATTCTCAAGGAGAATTTTGACAAGAGTCTTTAGCACAACAGAATTATAAAATAAAAACTTTCAACGATTGATCTTCACAGTCTCCTTCTGCAGAGTTCTCCTTCCACATTAGAGATTATCATTAATTTGTAAGTATTTTCTGATATTTACTATGATATAATCCCACTATGCAACTGGGACTTCAGGAAGTAAGACAGATGAGGTTTCTGCCCTCACAAAGATTACATCCTAGTTGGTGAGATTGATAAGTAAACAAATGCATAGTAAAATAATTGCGCAATATCATAAGAACCATGATGAAAATAAACCAAGTAACATGAGACAGAAAGTAGTAGGGAGAGGCAAATTTGCAAAGAATGGGTTGGGAAGGTAATTGAGGTGGCAGTTGAGCTGAAACCCCCAAAATGCAAATGAACTAGACATACTAAGAGCTGAGGGCAGAGAATTCTATATTGACAGAATAGCAAAAGCCTGGAAAAAAAGGAAAGAAAAGTCTTGGTTCATCTGGGGAACAGATCAGCCAGATTATGTTTCAGATGACAGGAACACCATGTACAAGACAGTAAATAGGCAGGAGCCAGGTTGTGCAGCAGTATGTGCGGATTCTATTCTAAGAGCAATGGGAAGCCACCGAAGGGTGTAAAACAGGGAAGTATGACATGATCTATTTTTTTGTTGTTTTCAGTCAGGGTCTTACTCTGTTGCTCAGGCTGGATTGCAGTGACATGCTCATGGATACTGTAGCCTCCACCTGCCGGGCTCAGGTGAGTCTTCCACCTCAGCCTTCCAAGTAGCTGGAACTACAGGTGTGCACTACCATGCTCAGCTAATTTTTTTAAAAAATTTGTTGTAGAGACCAAGTCTTGCCAAGTTACCCAGGCTGGTCTTAAATCCCTGTGCTCAGGCAATCCTCTTGCCTCAGCCTCCCAAACTGCTAGGATTACAGGCACGAGTCACTGTACCCAGCTGACATGATCTATTTTTAAAAGAATGCCTTGGGCTAAGCAGGCATGATGGTTCATGCCTATAACCTCAGCACTTTGAGAGGCCAATGTGGGAGGATTGCTTGAGCCCAGGAGTCCAGAAGACCAACCTAGGCAACATAGGAAGACTTCATTTCTACAAAAAAATAAAAAACTTAGCTGGGTGTGGTGGTGCGTGCCTGTAGTCCCAGATACTCAGGAGGCTGAGGCAAAAGGATGGCCTGAGCTCAGGAGGTTGAGGCTGCAACAAGCCATGATCATGCCTCTGTACTCCCGCCTGGGTGACAGAGTGAGACACTGACTCAAAAACAAAAAATCAAAAAAAAAAAAAAAGGCTCTGAGGAGAATGGGTTGTAGCAGAATAGTAACTAACGCACAGAAATCAGAAAACTACTGTGGGAGAGATGGTGGCTTGCACCAGGGTGTTGACTGTATGGGAGAGAAAAGTAGTAGCAACAGCAGTAACTATAATGTTGCTATACTAACTACATGCTAGGTACTGTTTTAAGACTTTACATTTATTTATTAATTCCTTTAATCCTTAACATATTACTAAAAAAGTATAATGATTTTAATTTTAGAAAACTGAGGCACAGAGAAGCTGAGCTGACGAACTGGAAAGAACGAGCTACAGAAAAAATAAATAAATTTGACTCCCAAGTTTCTGGTGTGTGCAATGAGGTATAGTGCCAATGTCTGTGATGAGAAAGGAATGATATTTTTGCAAAGATGGAGAATGAAGAGCTAGTTACATTTTGTTTAAGGTGCCTTGGAGATATCCAATGGAGATAGCAAATCAGCAGTCAGATACATGAGACTAGAGTTGAGAACTGCTATAGTGATAAATTTGGGAGTTTCCAGGTTATAAAAATCAAAGGAATCACTTGGAGAAGGATCGTAGATAGGGAAGACGTTCTAAGACAATTCCTGAAGCACTGCAGCATTTAGAGGTGAAGTGGAGGAGGGGCTGAAGAAAGGCAAGACCAGCGAGTGTCCAAGCTATTGCTAATCAAGTGAAATTCATTCACTGCTCTCTTCTCTACTCTTCAAACTGCAAATAACTGATATTCCAGGAAAAAGGCAGGCAATGAGGTCAAGTCCGCTCCAATGCTGACCACTTTTATGTATTAAAAAATAAGATACATGGAGAAAACCTGGAGTTCCTAGAAAACTGCCCCGAAACTGTGCTTGTTCCATGAAGAGCTGGGCTGGCCCTGCACCCTCCTCTTTCTGTAAATTCACTTATCCCCTGTACCTCCACTCTCCTAGAAATCAAATACTAAGTAGCATCCAAGCAGGGCTTACATTCAGAATAAAACCATTACTACTCTCTTTTCCTTGTATTTCTAAAGTTTGTCTTCTACTCTTTAATATCCTTTTGGATAAATATAGAAATTAATTTTAGAGGGAAAAATCAAGACCATGAGATATCTCAATATTGTTTATAAGGACAGGATCAAGGGTTATAGGTCTGATCCAATCCTTGATTCAAAATAATTTCAATACATTTGGCAGACATTCTTCAAAATAGGAAGAATAAGCTCACAATAAGCCTCTTATAAATGGCATATGTATTTTCAACTTCAAATTATTCTTCAGTCATTTTATAACACCTCAATAGACATTTACTTTTGACACAAGCCTTTTAAAACAAAATATAATAACAATTCTAAAGGTTGTGGCAGGCAACCCTCTAGGGTCCCCTTGTACTGTGGGAGCTTTTCTGTCCTCTTAATAAATGCTGCTTTCCAAAAAAATAATAAAGGTTGTGGCAAGGCTAGGTTTTATTCAATATTTTCACTTTCAGGTCCATTTTAACAATTTCGCTATTTTATGGACTGATTTAATAAGAGTGGGAAACTACAGAAAGGCTCAGACAACCTAAGAAGGATTCAACTCTGCCTTATGCAAGACAAGGAATTACATATGGAAACGGAAAGGAAGTGAGTCAAAGTGATGATCCGTTAGCTGTAGAGACCTAGCTGCTGTTCAACATTAAGTCTGCTGTGAAATGCTCGTGATATTAAACACACATACATGTTTACAATTGGAGATATTTAACAAAATTATAAATCAGATGTCAACATCAAGTAAATACCCTAATTTTAGGAAGACAATCCTTCATCATTCACACCCTCTTCAAATATGGTAATGTCATATTTCATACGACGCTAAACAGGATGACAATGTACCTTTCACTGGTCAACCTGCCATTTTAATTCCACTCAAGTCTTAAGTTAACATTTTACATACAGACACATATATCCAACTTCTTTAAAGAGGGCACTTGTACTGTGGTATACCTAGCTTAGAATAGTTAAAAACTATGGACCCAATCCCCTCCCAACAAGAAGGAAAATTCATTCATGGAAATGCCAAGTGGCTTCAGGCCTTCTGCAGATAATTTTTCTGATGGCTTCTCTGAATATTTATTTAATCTTGTAGGACTGCTTGAAAGTTTTAAAATGTTAGAAGGAAAAAACAATGGCTTGTTTAAAAAGTAAGTTTATAAAACAATAAACATTATTAGAAGTCTCTATGTGAGTATTAGGAGTGAGCTTTAAAGAGATAATTTCTATACAGGCCACTATTTTGAGAGGGGTAGCTCTGAGCCGTGTGAAAGACAGATATCAAATATCATTGTAAGCCTGAGCTCTAAACCTGAGGCGTAGGTAAAGGGGTGTGTGTGTGTTGATGGGGAGAGACCACTCTAAATTCAGTGTATAAAGGGAAGCATTACATGAACCAAGCTTAGAAAATTATGGGCATGTCAAATTTGTACTCTAAAGTTTGCATTGTTAATTCTAGCCCTAACCTAGTTACTTTTTAAAAAGAATAAAAACAACATTACACACACTATTTAAAAAAATGTATCTCACAGTAAAAAAAAAAGCAAAAATATATTGTTTTTACGAAAAGGTAAAGAGGACCATGGCCACAATTTTCTGGATTAGCTATGGCTGACAAGAGACTAGAATACTATCTCTAGTCATCTGGTTTTACTTGATTTTGGCAGGTACCCAAAGTGTACAAATCGTTCAGATGGTAGTATTTACCTTCAGAGTTGGATGTGCGGAATTTATCACACTTTGTGACACAACAGACAGAGGGGCAATAATGATAAGAAAAATGGGAACAAATGAACTAACTGAAAGAAAGGGAAACAGGCTGAAGAAAAAAGAAATGTGGAATTTGCAGTACATAAAACTTACAAGGGATTCAGATTCATAATATATGAAGAAGTCCTATAGACCAGTAAGAAAATGCCAAGTAATTGTTGAGAAATGGGCAAAAGACATGACAAATATTTCACAGATAAGAAAATCTGAATGGCCAGAGATGCTCAACCTCATTAGTAGGAAAATGCAAAGGAAATGCAAAGTAAGCAACAAATGGGACACTATTTTTCATCCACCAGAATGGCAAAAAAATTATACCAAGTATTGGCAAAAATATAAAACTGCTAGTTATAACATAAATTAGTGCTACCACAGTTTGGTATTACCTTGTAAGTAAAGTTAAACATATTCATCACCAAAATCCCACTTTAGGTATATGCCAGAGATGCACAGGTACACATACACAAGAAATATACTAGAAACGGTTATAACAGCAAAAGACAAAAAACAGCACAAACCTCATCAACAGTAGAAAGGATAATGTGTATGCTTATTCAATGGAATGCTGCACAACCATGGAAATGTATCACTATATCAAGTTGGATTAATTTTAAAAATGCAACTTCAAGTGAAAAAATTAAAAGGGAATTCAGAGTACGCTTCCATTTTTGTCAAGTGCAAACAGGCAAAGCCAAACAATATATTATTCATGGATACATGTATATAGGGTAAATATATAAAGAAAAGCAAGGCGATAATAAACATAAAATTTCTTAAGTGTCTCAAAATATTTATTTAATTCTTATAAGTAAAATTATTCTTTTCAACATTTAAGTTGTATCCTACTTTATATTTATGTAGCAAATAACCCAAAACCCAAGAAAAATGGAATAAAATTGCACTTTCTGTCCTCAGAGAATGTGCCTGTGCATATATCATGAATGAATGAATGATTTAATAATTGTGTACAGCTTATTTCCAAACTTGGTACTAGAAGAGGCGATAAATAAATAGTTCTCTTTTTTCCTCAGGCAAAAACTAAAAAAGAAGTACTACTATCGAGCAAGTAACACATTACAAGAGATGTAGACTAACATCAAAAGTTAATTATCTTTTCCCGTCTCCAAATAAATGAGAACAAAATACAGTCCTTTCTCAAACTTCAGTCTCTTTGAACATACACGTCTTTGCAGGGTTTGCCTCCAAGAAAAACTGTAGTGAACTCTGACGGGGTCGATAAGAAATGAGAAGCAAGGCTGGAGGTAGCTGATAAAGGTTTCAGAGAACTATGATTACCCTTGCATTCTGCTTGGGAAAGTATTATCTCACCCGTCACATAATAGTTTCCTCTAAATATCATAAATGCTACAGTTTATTTAGGATGTCTGTTGTTTAGTTATAATTAACACCCATATTACTCAATTAAATATTGTGAACAACATGGTCCATCCAGACAAGAGTAAAAGCCTATATATTCACCTTAATTACCATTACTTTGAGGAACTATTCATAAACTCCCACACACTTCCTCTACTTTAAGACAGAATCGTAACTGAATAAATGAAAGTGGAAAATTAAACAACTTACCCAGTTTGGGAGCCAGATTAAAACTCTCATCTGAAAAATTTAGTTGTTCTGCTCCACAATTCTCTTCAAGAAAAATTTTTGGCCTGTCCCTAAACTTAGGCTTCTAAAGGTGCTAACTCCATATAAAATGACACATTCGCTAAATTGAGCCTCTGTCACTATTAGATCTCTTTCCAACAAAGGAAATAAATTCAAGTTGAATTATATAGATATATAAACTCAAGTTCTCAACAAACACTGGAGACAAAAGAGACGTGAAATTAAAGCTACTTACTTGTTACTCGTCTTGAGCAATGACTAAGGTGTGTTTGCTAAGTCTGGAGACTTGGCCTACAAAGGATCAAAATGCTTATCTCAATGACACCTCTGCTTTTTAGGTTCAGGGAAGAGAAATGCCATAGATTGTAGTTTTTTGTATCTCTTATAATGGCAGACTAATAACAGATAAAACCAGCTACCCTTCGGTGACTGCCTACTGCTTGGACACTCTGCATATATTAGCTCATTAATCGTCACAAAACCGCCAATGGGTAGGTACTCATTTCATTCAGGTAGCACTCACGGATTTATAAAAACGTGTGACCTGCAAGTAAACTATCTTGAAGACAGAAACCGTTTGGCAAAGATTTACTTTGGTGATATATATGTTACTGATATTTATTAGATATATATATCACCAAAGATGATGGTCCTGAATATTTAATTTAGAAACGTTAATGTGCAGAAGTTATGACCACAAATGTTTAACATGTAATACTTGCCTAATAATTTAATAAAGTCATATAGCCGCTCTGGAAATCGCCACCATCCGCTGACCTTAGAGATCTGTGACCACAGGTGAGCTAGACCTGGGTTTGAATCCCGGTTCTGCGTGAGGTGAGGCAAGTTGCTTAATTTCGCTGTGCCGCAGTTTCCTCGTCGGCAAGAAGGGGTGTGGGGAGGGAGAAATGCTTTCACACACGTCAAACGTTTGGAGTAGGACCTGCCGCGGGAAACGCCCGCATCAAGTCAGCTGTCCACTCTAGGGGTCCTCCCAGCTCGGATAGCTTATCCTTCGTGACTTCAAGCTGTGTTGTACATTTCAGGAAAGACGGTCTGTAGTTCTCGGACTGAGGGTGGCTGTCCAGATGCAGTGGACTCTCGCGACCGCAGACTCCAGGAGACGAATCCCCCGGACGGCCACGGTTTTGATATGGATTTAGAGCCAGCTAAGAGGG
The DNA here is from genome assembly GCA_027257055.1 of Cephalopachus bancanus. Lineage (NCBI taxonomy): Eukaryota > Metazoa > Chordata > Mammalia > Primates > Tarsiidae > Cephalopachus > Cephalopachus bancanus. The sequence continues at coordinate 3,441,947 of JAPVLO010000024.1, read as the reverse complement.
TTAAAAACGCCCTCCCGAGGCGGAAGGTCTGGGATGCGGCCCAACTCTCAAGGTGAACGAGCTCTGGGGACCTCCTGGGCCTGGCGGAAGCCTACCCCGGAGGGCTAACCTTTAACCAAGGCTGAACCAAGGCCCAGGAGAGCAGCGGTTCGCTCCGAAACCAAGAACAAAGGGCACACGCGAAGTGACCCGCCGCCGCCGCCGGAAGCCCGAGGCCTGGCCCGCGGCCCGCCCGGAAACAACCGGAGCCGAGAGCTCCGCCCCCACCGGCCGACCAATCCCGCGCCGTGAGGACAGAATTTACGGTCGTCGAGTCCTCGCTCCGCCTCCGCTTAGTCCAGCCCGCCGCGCCCTCCGCGTGCTGCGACTGCGCGAGCAGGAGCTTCAGCAGCCGCGCGCTCCTCCGAGGGGCGGGGCGTGACCCAAGAGGGCGCTATCTGGGGACTTGCTCTGTGGCCCTACGGGCTGACGACCTTTGTTCACCGATATCGCTGGCCTGCCCCTCCCTTCCAGCACCTCCACATTGGCAGTCCCCGTTGTGTGTTTGACAGACGTGGGTTGCATCCATTTAATTTTGTAGGTGGTTTGTTGATCTCGCTACATTTATTCAAATTTTAAATGCACCCGGCAATCTCACTCCTAGAAATTTACCCTATAAAAATACCTGCAGAAAGTTTTCATGATGCGTGTATAAGGATGTTTATTGCACTGAAAGAATGAAAATAGCTAAAGTGATCATCAATACATGAGAATAAATACTGCGCAGACGTGAATTACTTTGTAGCTGTATACTCGAACAGAGTCCATGATGTCATGAATGTTAAAGGGCAGAGCATAGAATACTACTTATAGTGTACCCTCTTTAATGTAAACAAAAGTTATTTCTCGAGATACAAATACGCAGGTGTGAACGTGAACTTTTTCTCAAAAAATCAAAAGACAACGGTGTTTGCTTTGGGGAAAGATGGAGGGTTTTCACTTTTATATGTTGTGCTTGAAGTTTTGGTTTTTTCTCTTTATACTTCCCCGAATTAAAACAAAACAAAACAAAAAACCCTTCATGCTTGTGTTCAGGGCTGAACCTAGATGAATCTGATAGATTTTTAAAAGTTTCCTTGACTGTCTTCCAATGTAGTGGGTCTTAACCCTGGCTGTGCCTTAGAGTCACCAGATAGTTTTGAAAGGTCATAATGCCCAGTCTCCATACCAGACCAATAAAATAAAAATCTTGGGTGGGGAAGAGGGGATTCAATATATGTTTTTAACTTTCCAAATGATTCCAGTGTGAATCCAAGGTTGAACAACATAACATGTTTTAGTATGCTGAATAGCAATCTAAGACCCTTAGGGTGTCCCAATGGACCTGGGGCAGCTGAAACCCAGAGCCTTGTCCATTTACCCCAGTGTGCCATACAAATGCTATTTTTTATTTTTTTGTAAAAAGTTGAGAATCTCAGAATGGATTTGCCTCCAGTGTTAGTTTCTTCTGATTATATCCCATTCAGTATAGTTTTAGGATGAGCAGTAATATTTCATGGGATAACTTCCTTTTCAGTCATTTCACTGACCCAAACACAAATTAAACATATAGTTTTTAGGGATTATCAAAGTAATAATAAAGCATATTTTAAATTATTATAATTTCCATTATCTGTTAGACACCCCAAAGATCTTATTGGCCCATGGAGGATATTAGCAGTCCCCAGCTTGTGTAATCAAAGGGCTAAATAAGGTCTGCCATTTCTAAGGAAAAAATTCTCTTTTGCTGGGGTGTGGTGGCTCTCACCTGTAATCCCAGCACTTTGAAAAGTGAAGGGGAGAGGACTGCCTGGGCCCAGGTGTTTGAGACTAGCCTGGGCAACTTGACAACCTTGTTTCAACAATAAATTAAAAAGTTACCCGGGCCTGGTGGTACGCTCTTGTAGTTCCTGCTACTTGGAAAGCTGAGGTGGAAGGATGGCTTGAGCCCAGGAGGTCGAGGCTGCAGTAGTCATGACCGTGCCAATGCACTTCAAACCGAGTGACAGAGTGAGACTTTGACTCAAAAAAAAAAAAAAAGTCCTCTTTTTTTTCCTTTGGCATAATCTAGGCATTGAAAAAGTACACATCTTAGATCCATTGACATTAAATCTGATTTTGAATAAACTGAAGACTATAGTAGATATACATGTTTGTATTCACAAGAAGAATGAGAGAGGGAGAGAAACTTTCTTTTATCACTACCAAAAGTATTATGTGATTAGCCATGTGATGCTTGGAAAGCTATGTGGAGGGTAGAATAACCTCTCTCCACTTTCCAAATGTGCATGCGCACATGCGCGCGCACACACACACACACACACACACACACACACACACACACACAACACCATATGTGTTGGCAAGCACGTTGGATAACAGCAAGAACCCACTAAGTCCATTTGAAAGTCATTATAGTTCATAATTAAAGTCGTGATTCCTATTGCTATTTTACTTTTTTAAAAAATAGATTAGTGTGGGTCCTGCTACCAATAAGTTTTACCTGCAGCCATCTCGGGGCACTTTCCACCTTTTCTTTCCTTCTTCCATCCTTGACTTTTCCATGCTTCTTACTCTGGCCTGCTAGTGACACCTAGTGGTACCTGTGGCACAAGAAAATACCAACATTTCCTCTGATCGCTCTCTGTAACTTCAAGTATAGTTTGGAGGAGATCCACCAAATCTGGATTTCCTACTCCTTCAAACCACAAAAGGGTGATAACATAGCCCCTTTAGGCCACTAGGGCTCAGATCATGAGAAAGCGAGGGTGGCTTTAAATACCACCTCTCTGCTTATGACTCCTAAATGAATATCTCCACACATTTGTTTTGGATGTCTGCTTGACATTTCTACCTAGATATTGTGGCAGAAAGAGTGGTATTCATCAAATGCCCCAGCTACTATTGCTCATTTTCCAGGCCTACTTACAGTTTGCTGAGGCTGTGTGGCCTATTTGGGGCAAAAGGCTGTGTGTAAAAATGCAGTGTGTCTCTCCTAGACTGAAGCATAGAAGAGCTGATATCAGACTTCTCCAGTTGCTTCTTTTTCTGTCACAAGAATTAACAATCAGCTGGGCTCGGTGGCTCAACCTGTAATCCTGTGCCTTTGGGAGACTGAGGTGAGTGGATTGCCTGAGCCCATGGGTTCGAGACCTGCCTGGGCAGTGAGACCTCATTTCTACAATAAATCAGAAAATCAGCCGGGCATGGTAGCACATGCCTGTAATTCCGGCTACTTGGAAGGCTGAGGTGGAAGGATCGCCAGAGCCCAGCGGTCAAGGCTGTGGTGGCTGGGAGTGGCCACTGCACTCCAGTCTGGACGACTGAGTAAGACTCCAACTCAAAAAAAAAAAAAAAAAGAATTAACAACATCCTGGAAAATGGAGCTTCCACAAGCCTGGATCTCTGAGTGACTATGTGGAACAGAGACCACATTCCCCTACCAATTCCCTAACTTCCACCAAGCCATGAAAAACATGTAATTTAAGTGAGAAATAAGCTTGTATTGTGTTATGGAAGTGGAATTTTACGGTTGTTTATTATTGTAATATTGCATAGTCTAATCTATCTCATCACTATCTCTAATTTTATTGTATTCAAAATTAAATTATTCAATTTCTCCCATAAATCTACATTTTGTTGTTCCCTTCATCCTTGGAAGTGATAACATTGTCCATCTTCTGGCTTAAGGTAGAAACCTGGGTGTCATGCTTGACATCTCCCTTTTCCTTACTCCCCTTGAGCAGAAAGGAGTTCACATAGCTTACCTGAGACTGCTATCCTTTAAAAGATCTGCTTGCAAGGCTGGCCCTTGGCTGACATCTGGGAACTTGGCCAGTAAACAGTACCCTGCACATATGAAACTTTCTTCAAATAATAAAGATGTCTCACCATGCCTAAACCATTTGTACAAACAATGTGGTCTATGCTGACCACTTGCTTTCCTTCTGGGAGTCTAAAACTTGGTACCTGCAAGGCAGAGCTGCCTATGTGACCATCCCAAAATAAAAATGTTGAATGCCGAGTCTCTAATGAGCTTCTCTGGACATTGTTACACACATTTCTACATTTTCATTGCTGAAGGAACAGTGCACTCCATGTGATCTCTCATGAGAGGGAGATTGCGTAGGGAATCCTGCACATGGATTCTTCCATATTCTGCCTGTGTCTTTTTTCTTTAAGATACAGCTGCAAGTCCTTGCTATATTTCTACACAATCTTAGCATGCAAATAACTACAATGAATCCTGTGAGTCTTTCTAGTGAATCTTCACAGGTGAAGGGATCTTCATGATTCCCTAACATTCTCCCAGATCTAATTCAGAACCAAGTCCTGTCAATTCTACTTCTGAAAAAGTATTTTGAATTACACTGCTACTTTCCTTATCTACTGTAATCACCCTGAAGATGCCATCATCTTGTATTTGTGTTGAGATGACCCCATGACACCTTTCTTTCTTGCCTCAGTTTGGAACCAATTGAGAGATATAGAAAGGTATCAAACTATAAGTTTATTTTATTATCAACATCTCAATTGGGGTAGCTTCACTGTGCAGCCAAATGGACTTGTTAACAGCTTTCTGAAATCAACTTGTATATCCAAACAGCTGCCTTCTTCCTTAGAGCTGTCTTCTTTGGAGGACAGACCAAATTGCACCCTTTCTGCAGGTATATACATTTGTAGAAAGGAGGAGAAAGGGGTTAAGCTGAGTATACCAGGAGAAGTGAATGAGGCTGAAGATTTTCATAGCCGAAGCACTTCTTGGTCTCCTGATTTTTATCTTCCTGGTGGAACTCCAAGTCCTAGGATTTAAACAAATGATAGGACGACAGCTGACCATAAATGGGGGGTGGAGAAGGGAGTGTGGTCAGGAAACACCACGGAGTCTGCCTGGAGCATGAAGCGAAACACTAGCCATTTGTACCAAGCCAGACTTAGCAAATATGCACAGAGTTATGTGGTCCCAGCAAAGGCACAGCCGGATGTCTGTAGGTGATGTAGGCCACAGGGTGCAGGCTGCTGCTCCTTGGCCTTGGACAATGTTCAGAACTTATTCATTCTGCCACAATGAGTCTCAGCAGAGATGAGGAGGCCACAAAGACCTTGGAGATCAGGCATAGCTAAGGCAAGGACTACTTTATAGGAAAAATGTCTTTCAGTACTTTGGACTTTCAGACAGTAATGGGTGGAGTAAGGTTTGTTGCAGTTAGAGAACGTGACATTAATGGAACCGAATTTCCCTCATGGGCCCTTTGCAAGATCCTGAGTCCAGAGGGACACTAGTAATGTGTTACATGGTCATATTCTCCCTCTTTCTCTCTCTCTCTGTGTACATATATATGTGTGTTTATACATGTGTATGATATAAATAAAATTTGGGAACAAACACAAAAATACAGAAAAGTAGTACAGGAACACTTAATCCCCAAATAGCCACGTATATGAGGGAGGACCTAAAAAAATTGTAATTATTTTTTGGAGTGTGGGCCCCTTGTAGTACAGGCTTCCCCCCCAGGTAAGTGTTCTAGGAACCCATTGGCATCAGTGTACCGGCTAGTGTAGTTGTGAGAGGTCATATTCCGCTTCAGTAAACTCTTTTTTTTTGAGATTCTTTCAATGTGTTTGCCCATTTCATGATGAGTGAGTTATGAGTGCACCTATCCACACCACACTGAGTGTTCAGCAGTTTCTGACCAAAAACAGCATGACCCCTGTGCCCCACCCTCCCTATTCACCCGATCTCATTCCAAACAACTTTTTTTTTGTTTCCCCAGATGAAAAAAGTCCTCAAAGGGAAACTTTTTGCAAATGTAGAAGAGGTGAAACAAAAAACGGTAGAAGCACTAAAAGACATCAAAATGGATGAGTTCAAAAATTGGAGCAGTGGAAAAAGCATCTTGATAGGTGTATTACATCAAACAGAGAGTACTTTGAAGGTGAATGAAATTTAAACATGTAAGAATAAATACACAATTTTTTATAAGTAGATCATGGGTTTTTGGAGTCCCCCTTATATTGTCAATCTGATGTCCCATCAGCCCTTTATGCTTAAGTGTGTATTTTCTGCAAACAAGGACATTCTTCCACATAACCACAATGCAACCATCAAAATCAGGAAGTTAACACCGACACATTACTACTATTGAAGTCTCAAATTCAGTTCAGAATCAAGGTTCCACTGAGTTGTTTCCTCACTCTTTCCTTACCATTCATGACCTTGACATGTTTGAAAATCATAGATTATTTATTTTGTAGACTGTCCTTCAATTTCAGTTTGACTGATGCTTCCTTCAGATTCAATTCCAGTTTTTTGGGGGTCCCCCTTCATATACTTAGTGGTTTGGGGATTATGTTTCCCTGTACTAGTTTTCTGTGTTTTTTGTGTTTGTTCCCACATTTTATACACACACACACACACACACACACACACACACACACACACACACACACAAATATGTATGTAACACAAACACACACACAGAGAAAGGGAGAATGTGACCATGTGAACACATTACTGGCAAGCATGTCACAGAGAGTAGACTTTGAGCCCCTGTAGGACTGCCCCCCATTCTCTTCCCTCTGGGCTCAAGATTACCTCACTATGCCACCACACACTGCCATCTACCCCACTAGAGATCTGACACCCCACTCTGAGCCACTGTGGTCCCTCCTTCCTCCTTATTCCTCCTAGTCAGCATGGGTGTCTACCCTGCTGTGTCCCATCCACTGGCTTGAGGACTGACTTGTTCAAGAAGGGAAGAGAAAGAGGAGAGGAATAGTGGTAACATGTTTTTATAAAATGTGTATAAGTAATATAATTTAATTTCAATGGGTCAAGACCACTGATTCTTCTTTCTGTCCCTAAGGCATTTTGGGATCCGACTAAGGAGATGTCAAGTTGAAAATACATTTAGTTTAGGTTTAGAGGTTTATAGTTTCCAAGAATACTACTGCCCACGGTGGTGGCTCTCCTTGCATGCTCCAACAAAGGTGAGAACCAGGGCTCCATCAAAATGTAAAAAATGGGTTATAGTGTTTGGCATGCAAGGTATGTGAGTCCCAGAGGGGAAGTCAGATTTGAGATGGATGGAGACAGAAACTAGTCTGTGGAAAATTTGATCATTAGATGCTTGGCAAAATTATAATCACAGCATTCTCTTCTCATGGACAGTATACCTGGGATGTGCTAAAAAATACATCATGTAAATTATAAATCAACCATGTTCTTTTTAGATGAGAATCATATGAAATAGAATTTACCAGAATTCCTGTTTCTAAAGTACACAAATCTGTATCAGGACTACAAACAGTGAGTTTGTTTTATGCTTTCTGTCAATTAAAAAAAGATAAATTATGCTGTAGGAAAGACTGGACTATCTTTCTAATCTACTTACATAAAATATTATCATATAATTGTTGCCATGTGAAAGGATGACTACAGAATAGGAATGGATGACAAAATTGTAGCCAAGAAAATAGTACAGAAGTGAGTCTGGCAATTACTAAATAATTGCTTGCTACTTCATCAGTTGTTTAATATATGTATTTTTTGCATTTATTTGCCCTTTATTCATTTCATACCTATTTTTAAAAATTTACTGGTGTTTTGTTTTGTTTTGATTTTTTGAGTCAGAATCTCACTCTGTCTCCCAGGTTGGAGGGCAGTGGCACGCTTGTAGCCACCCCAGCTTCTATATGCTGGGCTCTGGCGATTCTTCCACCTCAACCTTCCAAGTAGCCAGAACTACAGGCACACACTACCATGCCTGGCTAATTTTTGATATATTGTAGAGTCGAGATGTCACCAAGTTGCCCAGGCTCGTCGTGAACGCCTGGGCTCAGCAATTCTCTCGCCTCAGTCTCCCAAAGTGCTGGGATTACAGGCTCGAGCCACTGCACCTGGCCTAATTTATTGTTTGTATTACTTTTCTTAAAGAGAGCTCCTCCCCATATTGCCACTTGAATCTACACCTAGCATTGAAACCACAAGGTAGCTGAGCTCTGGCGTGCCACAGAGCATGATGGAGAATCTCACTGGAAATTGCCATGACAGGCATGGGTAGGCAGCACTGCCTGGGCTGCTCCAAATTCCACTCTGCCTTCTGGGTCTGAGAGTGAACTGTGGAGGTCCAAGTCTTGAATTCAAGTAGTGTTTCCATATGCTCCATGTCACTCCACACCATCCCGTGGAGTTGAGAGAGCTCTGGAGAAAGTGCTCCTTAAGGCAGGTTGTTTAGCCAAAGTCACTGAAAACAGCCACTGAGGCACAGGACTGAAAACACACGTTCCCAAGAGAGCTCCCTGTCAACATATAGAGATCCTGTTCAGCTAAGTACAAGCACTCACAACAGAAATGGCAATGAAGAGATTTTTAAATGATGAGAAGAAAAAGACACGTGGACACTGGGACCTCCACCTTTGCAAATTTCTAAGCTCATAAGAAGGCAGAATGATTTGATTGCCTGGGTCTGATGGATAGCTCTCCTCTACTCCCAAGATTTGCTAAGCACAATGACCAAATTAACCACTTATGCAAAGATTTCTCCTAAGCCTGATGCAGTGACTCACACCTCACACTCACATAATCCCAGCGCTTTGGGAGGTAGAGGCAAGAGGACTGCCTGAGCCCAGGGGTTTGAGAACAGCCTGGGCAACATGGCAAGACCTTGTCGCCACAGTAAATAAATAAATAAATAGCCAGACATGATGGCATGCACCTTACAGTACCAGCTACTTGGAAGGCTGAGGTGGAAGGATCACCTGAGGCTGTGGTGCCTGTGAGTGTGCCACTGTACTCCAGCCTGGGGGACAGAGTGAGACTCAGACTCAAAAAAAAAAAAAAAAAAAGATTTCTCCCAAATTAGCTTACTTTCACAGGGTATAGATTTGGACTATCTGCACTGATGGCCACCTACCCACTGATGGGTAGTTGAGACGAAGATTCTCTCCTTCTTCCAGATTCTAAGTCCATGCTAGAGTCCTTGGCAACACCAAGCCTGAGTTATGGGAATGCATCTTTGCTTGGCAATTGTTTCAGGGATAGGGAATGGTTTGTTTCTTAACTTTGGTAAGTAGGTGAGAGGATAGTGCTGCAATAATGTCCTGGATCCTGCTAACCCATTTTACTCTTTAAGAGAGTGATGCTGGCTGGGCTTGGTGGCTCAACCTGTAATCCCGCGCTTTGGGAGGCCTAGGTGAGTGGATTGCCTGAGCCTACGAGTTCGAGACCCGCCTGGTCAACTTGGCGAGACTTCATCTCTACAATAAAAATTAAAAAATTAGCCAGGCATGGTAGCGCATGCTGTAGTTCCAGCTACTTGGAAGGCTGAGGCAGAAGGATTGCCGGAGCCCAGCAGGTCGAGGTTGCGGTGGCTGGAAGCGGCCACTGCACTCCGGTCTGGGCGACAGAGTGAGACTCCAACTCAAAAAAAAAAAAAAAAAGATATATTGAGAACAAAAGGGAAAATTGAATATGGACTGAGTATTAGATGAAAATATTTATATTAGGGAATATTATTGTTCATTTTCTTAGGTGTGATAATGCTTTATGGTTATGTATGAATGTCTTAGGAAAGGCATGCTCAAGTACTTAGAAATGAAGTGCAACAATATCTACAACTGATTTTCTTTTTTTTTCTTTTTTGAGTCAGGGTCTCACTCTGTCACCACCCAGGCTGGAGTGCAGTGGCACGATCATGGTTCTCTGCAGTCTCTACCTCCTGGGCTTAGGCAATCCTACCACCTCACCTTCCCAAGTAGCTGAGACTACAGGCCCATGCTACCATGCCCAGATAATTTGATTTTTTGTAGAGACAAGGTCTCACTATGTTGCCCAGGTTGGTCTCAAGCTTCTGGGCTCAAGCAATCCTCCTGCCTCGGCCTCCCAAAGTGCTGGAATTATAGACGTGAGTCACTTCACCCAGCCTACAACTGATTTTCATTTTGTCCATCACCAACAACATATATAAAAGCAAATATGGCAAAATGTTAACAACTGTTGAATTTTAGCAGTGAATATGTGGGTGTTCTTATGTGTTATTCTTTTAACTTTATGGTAATTTTATTATAAAAGGTTTAAAAATGAGAGAAGCCTACTTAACCTAATGTTCCAAACATTTGACTATACAATTTGTTTTCTCCTTTTAATAGCAATACTGATGGATCTACTGCTTCTGAATATATTCTGGGACATGCTTGCTTAGGGCAAGATCTAAGTAGCTACATTGAAAACTATACAACAATGATAAATATACATAATGATAAATGCTCAGTGAAAGATAAAAATATTTTAAAAAATTCAAAGTGCACTTTAAAAACTCATTTCACTAGCTTAGAAGAGCATATCTAAGGCTCTTAACACAATGGTGTGACTTCACTGGCCAAATGGATGAAGGGCGAAGTTTGCATAGTGATTGCTGAGTGTCCAGTAGGCATTATTCAAATCCTTTCTTTTAGTATAATCTCAAGGATAATGATCCAGGTTAAATTTTTAATCATCTGTCTATTTCTGTGATTAAAGAATTAGGTGAAATGGTAGCTCTCTTGGAGCACTTTCAGGAAGAGATATAGACAAAAATTTACAGGTATAATTGATGCAAAGTAAATAGAGTAAGGTTAATAAAGTTTTTATTTGTCATTTTAATGTGAATCCATAGCATGCAATGCTGTGTATCATTTTATTTTCTTAAGTGGAGATTTGGGGGAGTGCAGTTGACTTCGATATCATCCATTTCTTTGTCTTCCGACAAAAGAAAAAGTTTTCATTTAGGAAAACTCTTCTTCCACATGGTCCAGGTCTACTATACACACACCCTTGCCTCCCACTCTGTCCTAAAAAAAGAATGTGAACACACCCAGATCTGACCATGCACCCAACTCAGTGCAGCCAATTCTGGAATTTTTGGTGACATTATGTGAAACAAAGCACTCTTTTTCTGATAGAGTAGGCGGGTTAAAGTAGAGAAATAGCAGGACTGTAGGAAGCTGGAGGAAAATTCAGAAACCAGTGAAAACTCTTATAAACCTGCCCCAATTTCAAGGCTGCTAGAAAGTTTAAAAAAAAAAACTGTTAGAATAACTTTCACTCAACACACCTGCTGTAGCCTACTCAGTATGTTTGTGGTTGGGATCTAACCACCAGGGCAAGAACTAGCTTAGAGAACTCCTAAGCATGCACATCATTAGTCAGGGTTAACCTAAGAAAACATGACCCACTTTTCCCTTCATTATATGCTCGTTAGCGTACTAAATAACACACCCTCCAGGACCATGACAGTTCTCACCCATCCCACTTATAGTAATAAACTGGGTCGACCTCAATTCCAGGAATTTCCTACCCATTTCCTAGAAAAATACACTCCTTTAATAGAATATTGCACCCCTTCATTATTGTAGCTCACACAAACCACAAACTAAAGACCCCCAGTACACTTCCTTGTGTTCACCTGCACTTCACTGGACAGTGTGTACTATTCTGTAGCTTCCACTTTTTATAAACTTGAAAATTGTTTTGCTACTTTTGACTCACTCTGAAATTCTTTTCTACGTGAAGTCAAGAACCCACCACAGAACACTAATGAAAGACACCAAATCCTGGTAACACTCCTGTTGGCTTCATTAACCCAGAGGAAAGGGGAGCTGAGAGATAGGGAGAGACAGATTCGTGATGACATATAATGTGCAACTGGAAATAACACTGCCTGAAGTGATTTTATGTTCTTTGACTTTTTAGATTTCAGGAACCTATAAATTCTCTTTCGGTTTAAGCCAGTTTGATGAGGCTTCTATTCTTTACAGCTAACAAGTCCTGAATGATATTAGGAAGAAAATAGAAAATTCTCTTATATTTTCTCCCCAGAAAGTCACTACATTTGAAGTAAAATTTTCAATTTCAAAATGAAATTTGCATGTATTCATGTTAGTATTTTTTGTGACTTAAAAAAAGCACTGATTCCTCAAATAACTAAAATAGCAATGACCTATTACTAAAACTTTAAAAATGGTATTTTTCTTATCACTTTTATGAAATCACAACATTAAGAACTGTAATTCATATGACCTCTGTGGAGGGGCTAGTAGTGTAATCATCATGGAATTTTTCAGCTGTTTGTAGGATGAGAAGTATCCTGTTTTTTATATATTATAATATGAATTTTAGCTGCAATCTGTATTTCCTCAGTCCCATAAGCCAGGCTGACAAAGTTATTTGACTACAGCATTTAGTTAGCCATTCCTGCACAAATTCACTTATTCAGGGAATACTAGCTCCCCTTGAAATTCCTCTAAAAGGGATCTTAATAAACCCAGGTGGAGTCACATGTGTCTGTGGCTGGACTCCCTGACCCAAGGTCAGCCATCTGATGTCAGTCAGGACTACACGATTTTCTTAAGGTCCCATAGATATTTTGCCAAAACACACCAGGAAGATACCATGGTGGGTCTGGACAGGCATAATGTGAGCAGCACACATTGAATTGATTTAGGCTCACCCACCCCTCTAACCTTGGGCCACAGTCTTACCTATCTCTATTTTCTCTTCCCTTATGATGAACTGTTGCCCTGAAGGTCCCTTATGCAAACAAACCCTAGAAGAAGGTCCCTCATGAGTCCTTCTAGCCTGTCTGCTGTATCTGAAATCTATAGTAAAAACTGCTTATAGCTTCAAGGTGAGAAAATGGTTAGGACTTAATTGTTATTTCTTTCTTTCTTTTTTTTTTTTTTTTTTGAGTTGGAGTCTCAGTCTGTCACCCAGACTGGAGTGCAGTGGCCGTTCCGGCCACGGCAGCCTCGACCTGCTGGGCTCCGGTCATCCTTCCACCTCAGCCTTCCAAGTAGCTGGAACTACAGGCGCACGCTACCACGCCCAGATAATTTTTTGATTCATTGTAGAGATGAGGTCTCGCCAAGTTGCCCGGGCAGGTCTCGAACCGCGGGCTCAGGCAATCCACTCACCTCAGCCTCCCTATTTTAATAGCTTTAGGGGTACAAGTAGTTTTTGGTTATATGATGTTTTATATAGTGGTGAAGAAGTCTGAGCTTTCAGAGTACCCATCATTCCCACTAGTGCACACTGTACCTGATACGTGATTTTTCATCTCTCACCCCCTTCCCACCCTAGGACTTAATTTTTTATAAGTATTTTAACTCTTTTTTAGGGGAAAAACTTAGGCACTTAGACCTGAGGTTACCTTCCTATTAGAGATGTGATAATAAGGAAAACTCCACTGTTCTATATATTAGTTTAGCTGCCTTTAGAACGAGCAGTAACTCAAACTGATTAAACAAGAAGGAAATTTACTTTTTCACATAATAAGATCTGAGCTTAGATAGCTCGAACTCTGGTTAATTCAGCTACTCAGCTACATGGTGAAGTCTCAGCTTTCTTTCACCTTTCCATTCTTCCAGCCTCAACGTGTTGACCCTCTCTTAAGGTTACTCTTCCCCTCTGGGTTACAAGATGGCTGAGAGAGCTTTTGATCACATCTAGAAACTACAATATCTAGAGGAAGAAAATAAATTTCCTTGTCTTGTATTTCCTATTTAAGATTAGGAAACTTTTGTCCGAAACCCCCAGAAGCCCTTAACTCTAGTTTTATTGTCCAAAACAATGAACTAGCAGGAGGAATGGGATCACCATGGTTGCTTTAGATACCTCCCAGAGCTGGGGATAAGGTTGTCTTCCCTGAGAGGTGATATAGCAATTAAAAAATATGACAGCATAGTCTTTGACACTCCTTCCATTAGAAGTAGGTTTTATATTTCCTGTCTTTGAACTTGGGCAGGTTTGTGACCAATTTGACCAACAGAGTACAGAGAAAGTGATGCCATGTAATATCTGAGGCAAGGTGATACAAAGCCATGCAGTTTCTACCTTGTTCACTAGAACACTTGCTCTTGAACTGAGCTGCCTTATGAAAAGTTTGATCTCCCTCAAGGCCACTATGCAATGAGAAAGCCAAAGCCATGTGGAGGGCCATGTGTAGGTGCTCTGGTCAATAGTTCCTGATAAGGCCAGCTTTTGAATGTCCCAGCCCAGGCAATAGATACAAAAGCGAAGAAGCTCCTGGGTGATTCCAGCCTCCAGCCATTCCAATCTTCTCTGCAGAAGCTCGGATATCATGAAACAGAGACAAGTGTGCCCTGCTCTGCCCTGTCTAAACTCCTGCTCCACAGAATTTATGAGCATAATAAAATGGCGGTTATTTTATATCACAAAGTTTAGGGTATTTTGCTACATAGCGACAGATAATGGAGATATGTTGATCCTGAATAAAATAAGAATTTTTCTAGCAAGACAGGAGAGTAAATGGATGTTAATGTGGGCAGCACAGATGTTTCTGTTACATTTCTGCTGCCTGCTCTGTATTGATATCCACTCCTGTACTATTGTTCATGGACGTAAGATTTCTCTAACATCCTCAGCTTTAAAAGAAAAAAAAAAAGAGGTATCTCCTAAGGTTAAATGACTTCCTTTGGGGCAAACTAAAGACATATCCCACAGGCATGATTTGGCTACAACCACCTCTAGAGTACCAGATCACTCCTCAAACCTCTGAGGAGTTTCACATTCCAGACTTGGGTCCACCAAAATTCACACCAACTTGCCCTGGAAAGACACACACACAAGGCACCTGGAACAGAAAGACGAGGAAAAAACCCATACCCTTGTTTAATTTTATACAATCTTAGAATATTATTTGAGGTAAAAGCTAATCTATTGTAACAAAAAGACCCACAATATTTGGTGGCTTAAAGAAGATAGAAATAATAATCTTCTGGTCAGTTTAGGCTGTTTCTGCCCCCACAAGATCCTGAAGGAAACCGGATTCCATTCGTGTTGCTGCTCTGCCACCCACTAGTATGTTGTCCTCATCTGCATGGTTGAATCTGAGTCACTGCCACATCGTGACTGTCACGTCATGTGATTGCCACAGCATGTGTTCCGGCCAATAGGAAGGGGAAAGAGAGCATGAGGAGCCCGAGTCTGGAAGTCACACATGTACTTTTGCTCTCATCCCATTGCAGAGAACTGAGTCACATGGCTACATCCAGGTGCAAAGGAGACTGGGAAATGTAGTCTCTGGACAGGCAGCCATATAAGAAGGGGAGAATGGACTTTTGGTGTACAGCCGATATTCAACTCCTCTCCCTGTGAGTAAGTTTTTTCTTGGATTGCTTGGAGGCAAAAATGATGAAACTCTCTCTCTCATAATTGCATACTGTTTTTCTAAAATGTATTTTGCTCTTCAGGTAGCCATTTTATTCAACACATTTTCTCTCGGCTTCCACTGCATGTTCTGGCCAGGACTTATACACATAAGGTTGTAAAGTAAGACCTATATCTTAAGATGGACTTTTGAGCTATAATATTTTCAGAGGACCAAAAAAGAAAACGGTTAACTGGAGATAATTATGGTATGTGCCTTTCAGGTTGTTGTGAGGATTACATGAATTAATGCTTATAAAGTTCCAAGTACATGCCTGCTTCATAGAAATCACAGTTTTTAGCTATTAGGATTATGTTAAAAGATAAACTTTAGCACTTTAAAATTTTAGAGTTTCTCTGAATAGACAGTGATTCATTAATTGGGCAGCTTTGAACTGGAAGTGGCCTGGGCTTCTCTGAAGGAGAAGGCCTTTTTAAGGGCAAATGAAGAAGAGAGCAAATAAATTACTCTATTGGGAAAAGCAGTTCTTCTGTTCATCTCCCCTGGCTTACTCATGAGGGTTCATTTAGCTAAAGCATCAGCTAGAAGCTGTGGTCAGTTGGGATGGCTGGGTGACTGGGCCTCTGTTTCCACATGATCTTTTATTCTGGATCTCTTCACAGCATGGCAATCTCAGGGCAGCTTTTCTGAAAGGGCAAGTTGCCATGTATAAATGTTTATCAAACCCCTGCTTGTAGAACATCTGTTGATGTCCCATTGACCAAAGCAGGTCACACAACCAACTCCAGACTCCATGTGGGAAGAGATTACTGGAGGGTGGATATCATCAGGAGGAGTGGCTCATTAGGGTCATTACTATAATAACATACCCCATCACATTTTGTTGTTGTCATTTCTTGATCCAGGTGTGGAAAAAGGTAGTATGATAACGATAGGTGGTCCTAAGTTCTCACTCAAAAGCTAAATTTTAAATGAAATATATGTCTGTGATAAATGACATGTCTATATATGTAATAAAGTTCATATAGTGTTTTGCATATGATGGATCTTTATAAATAAATATCAAATGAATGAATGAATGAAATTAGCAATGACAAGAGTTTGCAAATAGTGTCCTTTAACATTAATAATTATAGGTTGAAGCCAGTATCGTGGTGCAGGCATGTAGTCCCAGCTACTGGGGAGGATAAAGCAGAAGGATTGCTTGAGCCTAAAAGTTCGAGGCTACAGTGAGCTATACTTACATCAGTGCTCTCCAGCCTGGGCAACAGAGTGAGGCCTTGTCTCTAATCATCATCATCATCATCATCATCATCATCATCATCATCATCGTGAGTTGAGGTTTCTCAACAAAGTGTTTATCATAAAAATTATAGTTCTTTGTAGAATGCCTATTTTTTTAAAATATGAAAGCTACAGCTTTAATGTTCTCTGACTTTCCTCACTATGCCCGACTGTCCAATACAGTGCCTCAGTACATACAGAGGGTGCCAAAAAAGCATACATTTTAAGAAAGGAAAAAACTATTAAAATTGTAATACTCAATATCTCCATTAACAAAAGATGAACACAAGCCATGTTTGACTTCTGCAATTACAAGAGATGCTCAAAGTGCTTATTGTCAACATCCAGACACTTCTGATTATGGCAAACATCTCTTAAAATATTTATACATCTTTTTATCACCCCCCAGTATTGGTTGATAGATTAAATAAAAGCACACTTGGAATGTTCCTGTTTCTTTGATAAAGAACATACACCATTATGCAATAGGCTAAAATGGGACTATTTTTCTTGCCAAACTTCTACTTGAGTTAGAAACTGCTGCTCCAAATAACAGGAAATTCAATTCAACTCTTTAAGCAATAAGAAAATGCATTGGTTTATTTACCAGAGCATCCAATAGCCAGGCCTCAATGGTGTTTGGTCTGACAACTCAGTGAGGTCATCAAAGACCTGAGTTCTTTTTCCATCTCTTCACTCTGCCATGTCCACAGTGTTGACTTCACCTTATGGCTGACTCCCTCATTGTCAGAGGTGGCTGCCAGCAGACATTAAGGCTTCATTCTCCCTTGTTTTCCTTAAGTGTGAGAGACACAGAGAACATGGTCATGCCCATGGTTCTCCCAGAAGAGTTAGAGGTTTTCTTCCTAAATGCTCTGAAAAACCTCCTTTACTCTTATTGGTCTTCATTGGATTCCATGACCATTCCTGAGCAAGACAAGCGGTGAAGGGGATGGAGTTACTTCAATGGGCTTAATAATTGAGTCCCAATATTGAAATATACAACATTGGGTTTCCCTCAAAGCATGTGACTGGTCATAGCAGACATAGACACCCCAATAAGAATCTCAGAACCTGATTGCACAGAGACCATAATAAATCAATTGGTTGCAGAAAAAAAAAAAAAGAATCTCAGAACTGTTAGAAAAGGAGAAATGGATGCATGGTAGGCAGTCAACAACACCCACCACACCTTCTGTAAGGCTCAACTTTTTATTATTTAAGTGTCATCACCGTTGCATTAATCTTCCATGATGATTGTCCAAGCTCTTTTGCTTCCCAACATGCAATATTATTCTACTGTATTTTTATTCCTCACGGCCCAGTGTTAGCAAATAACAATAGCTATCACTTATTAAGGGAATCTGAAGAGACAAACCAACAAGATTCTCCCACCCTCGCCCAAACAAATATTTTACATACATCAATCCTATGAAGGAGTTAGTATAACATTCATTTTATTGATGAGAAAACAAGACTCAAAAATATTCATCAAACTGCCTAAAGTCATACAGCTACTAAATGTAGAGATGAAAGTTGAGTTCAAGTCTTTAGACTTCAATCCTATGAAGGCGATAATATAGCACTCATTTTATTGATGAGAAAACAAGACTCAAAAATATTCTTTAAACTGCCTAAAGTCATACAACTATTAAATGTAGAGATGAAAGTTAAGTTCAAATCTTTAGACTGAATACTCTGTTGTTTTCACTATATTACTTTGCCTCCCAACTCAGCAAAATATCTGTTTAATTTAACCAGACAATTCACTTTTATTATAATATTTTCCCTTTAATTAAACCAGAACTTTTTTAGATATAAGAAGGAAATTTCTTAAATTTTCTTTCTTTCTTTCCTTCTTTCTTCCTTCTCTCCCTTCCTTCCTTCCTTCCTTCCTTCCTTCCTTCCTTCCTTCCTTTCTTTCTTTCAAGAGATGGGATCTCACTATGTTGCCCAGGCTGGAGTGCAGTGGCACAATCACACTCACTGCAGCCTCAAAATCCTGGGCTCAGGTGATCCTCCTGCTTCAGCCTCCCAAGTAGTTGGGACTACAGGCATACACCACCACGCCCGGCTAAATTTTGTAGAGCCAAGATCTCTCTGTGTTGCCTTGGCTCTTCTACTCCTGACTCAAGCAGTCCTCCTGTCTTGGCCTCCCAAAGTACTGGATTACAGGCATGAGCCATAGCACCTGGCCAAAGTTTCTGATTTCTTCCATATTTCCTAGGAAGCAGCTTAGGAAAAAAATATATTTTAAATCTATCTTCTCTTCCACAAATGAGCCATACTATTCTATTTTTAGAATGTGATTTATAGTTAATTACTCATTGTGGTTTATTTACACTCTCGACTATTTTCTATGTACTTTCTGTTTCAAACTATATCATAGGTCATGTTCATTTATTTTAGCTGTATGTTACTAAATTGTGTGTGTGTTTTTTTTAAGATACAGAATTATTTGCATTTAGTATTTAAAGTTCTATCAAAATCAGGACCACCACACTATTCAATTCTGGCAATGATGTTCACACCTTCATCTATATGAAAAGTGCCCCCTAGTGGGTGCAATGGCACATGAGTATAATCCCAGCACTTTGGGAGGCCGAGGTGGGAGGATTGCTCAAGGCTGGGAGTTTGAGACCAGTTTGGGCAACATAGCAAGAGCCTATCTCTACAAATAATACCAAAATTAGCCAGATGTGGTGGCATGCACCTATAATCCCAGCTACTCAAGGCTGGGGCAGGAGGATATACTTGAGCCTGGGAGATTGAGGCTGCAGTGAGTTATAATTGTGCCATTGCACTTCAGCCTGGGAGACAGAGTGAGAATATCAGAAGAAAAGAAAAGAAAAGAAAAAAGAAAAGAGCCCTCTGAAATCCTGCAGTTCAGGCTGTGTCAATAGCTGGGTTAAAATCTAAATCCAAGGAGAATGCAATTGGGGAAGGGATAGTGTTTCTCTATTCCATGCTCCTTACCTCAAGTATATAGATCTGATTTCTTCTAGTTATTTCCTGTTTGACTAGAAAAGAGGGCAATTTGAGGGTCAACCTTGTTTATGTGAATAGTACGTCCTACTCCAGCAAGAGTCTAAATCTCAAAAACCTTCAGGGACCCCCTTGCCTAGGACACAATGAATCTCCGTGTTGCCTATGTGAATGTGGATTCCTAGGATCATCACCAACAGGATGGCCATTCTGAGAGGATCCTTCAAATTTCTTTTTCTTTTTTTTTTTTTTTTGAGTTGGAGTCGCCCAGACTGGAGTGCAGTGGCCGCTCCTGGCCACCGCAGCCTCAACCTGCTGGGCTCCAGCGATCCTTCCGCCTCAGCCTTCCAAGTAGCCGGAATTACAGGCGCGCGCTACCACGCCCGGCTAATTTTTTGATTTATTGTAGAGATGAGGTCTTGCTGCCCAGGCGGGTCTCGAACCTGCGGGCTCAGGCAATCCACTCACCTCAGCCTCCCAAAGGCGTGGGATGACAGGCTGAGCCCTGGCTCTTTCAAATTTCTTAACTTCCAGATGCCTCCAGGGCTGGGGACCAACCTATCTAGATCTACCTTCTAGTTTCATATTTAGTTAAAATCAGAGGAAGTTCCTTACTTATAGAAGAGAAGCAGTTCCATATGAATTGAACTTAACTAAATCATCCATAAAATCTAGGAAAAAAATTACTTTAATTGGTTTTTGAATTGACTTCTTGAGATGGTATTCTGTATTTCCAAGCCAGCTAGAGAATTCTTAAAATTTCTAGCTAGCCATCAGCTGAAAACCCCTCCTAGATTGTAAAAACTAATCTCTGTAACCCTTTTGCTGTTGTTTAATGGTTGTGAACTTGCTTTCTCAATGAGCATTTCTCCTTTTTTCCCCTATGCTTAGAATACCCTTCCCAAACTGAAGGGTCACCCCCAGACCAGCCTTCAAGACTCAGCTTCTTTTGGTGAGCCTCTCCTAATTCTCCCCAACTCCTAGGCTCTCAAGGTTGTCAGTTGCTTCCAGCAACCTGACTGGACCCCTCTAGTAAAACACATATGACACTGCAGTGTAACTGTCAGATTATTTCCTGTACTTGACTGTAAGTCTTTGAGGGAAAAATGTGTCTCATTTGTTTTAGCATCTCCAGTGCCTAGACCTGGCACAAAGTAAGCAGGTAATAAGTGTTTATTGATAAATAAAAATAATGCTATAACCTAGACTTAGCAGGGTAGAGAGGAGCAAAGAGAGGAAGAAAACCTATAACTCTGCAGCATTTTTTGTCAGAATTTTGGAGGAAGGTATGCCTGAAACTGGACCCAAGTCCAACCACTCTATGATCAGAAGTCAAACTCAAGCGATGAGAGTTGGTGGAAGGAAAAATAGGTTTTATTTAAGAGCCAGCAACCTGAGGAGATGGTAGACTGAAGTTGCAAAGATCACTTCAAATTTTCAGGCTGGTTAGAAGGATTCTTTGTGTGTGTGTGTGTGTGTGTGTGTGTGTGTGTGTGTGTGTGTGTTTTGTTTGTTTTTTGAGTTGGAGTCTCACCTTGTCGCCCAGGCTGGAGTGCATCGGCATGCATGCTCACGGTCACCCCAGGTTCAACCTGCTGGGCTCCAGCGATCTTTCCACCTCAGCCTTCCAAGTAGCTGGAACTACGGTGAGTGCTACCATGCCCAGCTAAAGACGGGTTCTTAAAGGGAAACTTGATACAGGAAGTATGCAGGAGTGGTGCAGGGTGTAGGTCTGATATCTTGCTCTGATGGCTTATTTTGGGTGATGGTCCTCCCAGACTTCTGGTTGGTTTTATCTTGGGGAGTCTTATGACTCCTCCTAACAGGGGAGGGGTCCTGCAATCAGACTCTATTCCTAGTCTGTTTCAAGATTATCCTCTGGAATTCCTTTTTCTTTTTTGATTGTAGAGATGAGCCAAGTTGCCCAGGCTGGTCTCAAACCTGTGGGCTCAGGCAATCCTCTCACCTCGACCTCCCAAAGTGCTTGGATTATAGGCGTAAGCCACCACGCCTGGCCCCCTCTGGAATTCTTAAGCAAGCATATACTCAGATAATCATACATTTATTTGCAAGGCTGTGGTACAAGAAAGGATAGGAAAGATGGGGGAGGAAGGAACAGGAAGGAGAAAGAGAAAAAAATTTGTTTTAAAAAGGTGGGTGATAAAAAAGTGTTTTAAAGCAGAATTCTTGCTTACAAGCTAAGCTTAGTGAAGATTTCATTTTGTGTATCTTTTATCTATCCTATTCCCACCTGACTCATATGATGAATTATTCAACAAATATGTATTGAGTGCCTGTGTGTCAAACATTGTTTGTGTTGGGCTATATCAGCGAACAAAACAGAGATCCCTTAGAGAGCATTGGTGCTACAAATAAGCTTTAACCAGTCATTTCTCCTTTTTGCATCTGAGGCCTGCATTTGTGCACGAACAAGAAACGCTCTCATGGAAGCCTTCCGATTCTTGGATGAAGGTCACTGATAAACACACAGATATGTTTTTCATAAGTGCCGCCACTTCTCTCTACAACCAGGAACAGTATGGGGAGGAGGTTCCCCATCAATCTGCTCCTTGACCTTGTTCTCAGCGATCCACACCAGTAGGCATTGAATTCATTTTTTGGAAGGGAGTTTTAGCATTCTGAGGTTTCCACTTCCTTCCCAGCTGCAAATCTCCTTGAGATTCCATCTGGGACTGTGAGCCCCACCCACAGACATCACCTTGGCACCCACTTCTCGGATTTGCTGGGGACTTTGCACTGAAAGGCTCCATCTGGGCAAAACATTGTAGCTTTAGAGGCTGGTCTGGGCACAGGCACGATTTCCTATAGAAACCAGGCATATTTGAAAGGGGCCAAGGCAAGCTTTTACATCTTCCTACAATAGCAGCTTCTATTAAGGAAGCCAGACTTGAAATAAAGGCCACACTGCTTTTCTTCCGAGAAAACACAGTACCATGTTTTAAAAAAATGCTAATTGCTCTGTGGGAGACGTTTTTATTTTACCAATACTCTGTGGCTCTGAAGTGACAGCATGATTACATTTCTGACAGTGTTATCGGTACAATTCTCAGCCTCCCCAGGGAGAGCAATGTGTCGATTTTCCTCCTGGAAAGAAAGACATACTCGCTGGTCCCGAAGGTACACTTGATTTAAGCACGATTCAAGATAAGTAAAAACAGGTGATAACAAATAATGAAAGTTTGGTAATTTAGCTAAAATAAATGGTCGTATCCAGAACACTATATATAAAAGGGTGAAACAACACTGCAAAAGTAACTCTGTAACTTTGACTGTTTTCACAACTTCCCAAAGGCTCCACTCTCTCCTCTCCAAATGGGGCGAGAAATGGAGGCAAGAAGCTGGAAGAGTGTAAGAAAATGTAAACATCAGAAGGAAATATAATAGAAGAGTGGAAGAAGGGGACAGTTCCAGTGTCACTGTCTCGGAAATCTTCCTGCCCTGCCCCTTGTTATCC
The DNA here is from genome assembly GCA_027257055.1 of Cephalopachus bancanus. Taxonomy (NCBI): domain Eukaryota; kingdom Metazoa; phylum Chordata; class Mammalia; order Primates; family Tarsiidae; genus Cephalopachus; species Cephalopachus bancanus. Next base: position 3,419,018 of record JAPVLO010000024.1, on the reverse strand, counting down.
AGGCAGACCCAGACTAGCCTCCTGTTCCCCAAAGGCTGCGCCTTGGCGACAGATGACCCGTCTCTGGCCATGGAGCACCTAGAAGACGCTTTCGCACGAGCATGGCAGGGGTCTGGGACGCGGCGGGGGTGGGCGCAGGCAGCCCTCCTCCAGCTGCTCTCGCCGGGCGTGATGATAATGGGGATGGGGCCAGCGGTGGCGGTGGAGCACCTGGTGGCCCCCGGACCCCTCTTCGTCGCCGGCGACTCCCGGCCGCGCGCAGCAGACTGCGCCCAGGCGCCTCCGCAGCCGCCGCCAGAGCCGGCCGTCTCCTGCCTGGAAGAAGAGGTAGACGAAGGGATTGAGGGCGCTGTTGGCCATCCCCACGATGCGCAGCGCCGCCGGCAGGCCGCCTCCCTCCCAGTCCCCGGCAGGTCGGGACGACCATGCGGCCGCCAGCCGGGCGGCACAGTAGGGCAGCTCGCAGCCCACGAACAGCAGCGCCAGCGCCAGGCTCATCTTCAGGCTCTGCACCTTGGAGCGGGGCAGCGCGCGGGGCCCGGGAGCGCGGCCGGGACTCGCCGACCAGGGCGAAGCCGCCCCGGGGACCCCGGGCCGGCACCGCCACCAGACGCGGAGCAGGAGGCCGCAGGCGACGCCCATGATCGCGACAGGCGTGAGGAAGCCCACGAGGGTCTCGTAGAGGGCGTAGACCTGCAAGTGCCAGCGAGGCAGGGACGCGAAGATGCCACGGCAGCAACGCTCCTCGGGCCAGGCGCGGATGGCGGGGGGCGCGGCGGGCGGCGGGGACCGCGGCGACGGGGCGCCCCCGCGCACCACGAAGGCAGGGGGCAGCGCCAGCAGCAGCGCCAGCAGCCAGCCCAGGGCGGAGAGGGCGCGGGCGGGCAGCGGCCGGCCCTGCGGACGGCTCATGGCGCGCTGGCGCTCGAGGGCGATGAGCGCCACCAGGTGGGCCGAGGCGCCCCGGCCGGAAGCTTGCAGCAGCTGCAGGACGCGGCACGCCAGGTCGCCCGCCGCCTGGCGGGGATCGCCCAGCAGCTCCCAGGCCAGCTGCGACATCGCGGTGGCCCCGCTCGCGTACAGGTCGGCCAGGGCCAGCTGCACCAGCAGGAAGTCCATCTTGCGACGCTTGGGGCCCGCCCAGGGCCCGCCGCCACCGCACAGGCGACACAGCACCGTGGTGTTGCCGGCCGCCGCCACCACCAGGATGACCCCCAGGAAGACCAGGCGGACGCGGCGGCTGGGCGGCGCGGGCGGCGGCGACTGAGGCCCCGGGGCGGGGGCTCCCTGTCCCGAAGTCAGGTTGAGACCCCAGCCCAGCGAGATGGGTGCGGAGAGGTTGAGTGCCGTTGGCGGAATTGAGGGGCTAAAGGGATCCTCCATCCTTAGCCAGGGGGAAAAGGAGGCGCCGAGGAGGGCGCGCAGGACGCACGAGCCGGAATGGAGGCCAGGCGGCGCGAGGAGCGAGCCGGGTCCACAGTTCCCAAAGTTAGTTGCAAGGGCGCACGCACAGAAGGGGAGAGGGATTTGGTCGGGTTTGCGCCTAGTTGTTTTTATGGATAGTCCTCGTCATTTGTCACTCAAATGTGGGTTGTACACTCGAGGAACACACATGATTCCAATCTCCACCTTCTCTGTGTTTCCCCTCCCAGTCCCTGCGGATGCTCTTTCAGTCTCTGCAGCTGCCGGGACGCTGCCCTCGCGGGTGTCGGGCACACCTGGCCTCCGGAATCTCACGAGTAGGACAGAAGGTAGCTTTGCTGGGCCATTACAAAGTTAATGTTATCTCTGTACCAACACACTAGAGAGAAGCTCTTGATTGAGATTGTGCTACCCCTCCCCCCCAATGTTTTAGTGATTGCCAGTAGGAAAAAAAATTTTTTTTTTAGGTTTGACTTTCTAGGAGGCCGAGGCAGGAAGTTTACCTGAACCCAGGAGTTCGAGAACAGCCTAGGCAACATAGAGAGACCTCGTATCTACAAAAAAAAAAAAAAAAAAAATTTTTTGGAAAAATTAACTGGCCATGGTGGTGCATGCCTGTAGTCCCAGCTACTTGGGAGGCTGAGGTGGAACTATGGCCCGAGCTTAGCAGGTTGAAGCTGCAGTGAGCTATGTTTGTGCCACTTCACTCCAGACTAGGTGCCAGAGTGAAACTCCATCTCAAAAAAAAAAAAAGGAAAAAAGTTTGAAGTGCCATGGATTTGCACTAGCATGAGAAAAACAGGAACACAAGAAACCTACCACTGTTTTGAACAAAGAGAAGACCTATTATATACATCTTTGACATTATGTCTTCTTTTGCCCAACAAGGAAAGTATTGTATTTTAAAAAATTATTTAATCAATTTTTGAGACAACGTTTTGCTCTGTCACACAGGCTTGATTGAGTGTGATGGCATGATCATAGCTTACTGCAACCTTGACCTACACGGGCTCAAGCGATGCGCCCGCCTCATTCTCCTAGGTAGCTGGGACTATAGGTGCACGTCACCACCCTCAGGAAATTTTTTATTTTTATTTTTGGAGAGACCAAGGTCTCTCCATGTTGCTCATCCTGGTCTTGAACCCCAAGCCTCAAGCGATCCTCCTGCCCAAGCTGTTGGAATTACAGGCAGGAGCTACTGCGCAGTAGCTCCTGCCCCTAACAAGGAAAGTATTTTAATTAAAGAGTGCTAAAGTCAGTGATGTTGCATCAGGAGTGGCAGAGGCTTGCAGATTGTTTCAAATACTCCTCATTCCTAGAAGCAGCAGATCACAGCTGCTCTCACGATGATGTAGCATTCATTTCATTGCTCTGAAGAGGGCATTAATAGGTTTTATGCAAATGGTAGTACGATGGTTGTTTTTCCCCTAATATTTTCATCCAGTGAGTGATGTGTCGTCATGCTCCTCATTCTCTTGATTCTGTTTTCCAGCAGACGGGAGGTTGCTAGGACTACGCCTCCAATAAGCCTAGAGAAAAGGTGACTAAGAAGATGATAAGGCGGCCAATTTTTTAAAAAGAAATCCAAAACACAGGAAATGGTTTAGATTAAATGCTGCTTCTTTCATTTCAGCCCTGCCTCCTCACAAACACATTTTGGTTTTCCTGTTGGAAGCATCAGTTTGTCTTGTGTGCATCCTCCAGTTAATCATGGGGGAAGGTAGAATATCCTGTACTTCCTGGTCTGGGGGCCAGGGAGGTGTGGGTGTTTTGCCGGGATGCACATTCCTAGGTTGAGGAAACACTTGGAACTTTAGGAGGCATGGAATAGGAGGGTTTAGTGGCTACAGATGATAATCTTATCAATGACTGTAGAAATCCAGTTTCCCAAGCTGTTGTCCTTTGGCCAGAGACCTTCTTATTTCCATCAGCCTGTCTTCAGTGCCTTGTACTGTGTCTGACACTTAGGAGTATCAGTGAATATGTATTGAGTTGAATTAATGGACATATGATGCTTTTCAAATAACTTTGAGCATAAGTTCCTGCCTTGACATAAGTCCATCACCTAAGGAAAAAAATGCCTTTCATACCTGCCAGTATCATCCAGAGAAGACCAAGGAAGCTCTGTGGAGATGTAGGAGTAACCATTCTTGGTGGGGCATTTAAGGAAGAGGTAGATTGACAGCCTTGGAAAGTCTAAAATCCTTGTTTGATTTTCATACTCTTCTCTCTGAGGGTTTTGTCCAAGGCCTTTTTCTGCGTAACATACATCATTCCAGTTTATAATCCACTTCTTCCAGAACGTTCCATTCTCTGAGTAATGCCCACCATTCTATGATTCTCCCTAGCCAATACTAGTTCAGTATTTCACAAGATATTCAATAATTTGTCTCAAAGTTGTTGGAATGCTTTTTTTTTTTAAGTTGGAGTCTCACTCTGTTGCCCAGGCTGGAATGCAGTGGCACGCTCACGGCCACTGCAGCCTCAACCTGCTGGGCTTAGGTGATCCTTCTGCCTCAAACTTCCAAGCAGCTGGAATTACAGGCATGCACTACCACACCCAGCTTATTTTTTGATTTATTGTAGAGACGAGATCTCACCAAGTTGCCCAGGCTCTTCTCAAGCCCCTGAGCTCAGGCAGTCTTCTCACCTCCCAAAGTGCTGGGATTACAGGCTTGAGCCACAGTGTCCAGCCTGGAATGCTTTTAATATATTACAAAATAAGACTTTATCAGTGAAAGTACATTTCACAGAACTTAACTTTAGCAAGACCTGATAAAACATTGATTTTAACTAAATCCTGTCAAAATAATACGTGTACATAGTTTTGAAAGTCAAATGGAACTAGAAGGCCATCTCTCTTGGTTTGCAGTTCCTGTTTCTTGAATCTCTGGTCTTTTTTCTTGACTTCATTTTTGTTAGAACACAAACATAAAGGATTTCCTTCTCACACATTCACACGTCTCCATCTTCTCTTCTAGAGAGAACCAACTTAAATTCTATTTGTTGTTTCTTTTAGCATTTACTTAATTCCATAATTCTCAATAAGTACATTACAGTACTTATTGATTCAACAGTTTTAGATATTATCTATTAACTTATTAGATAAGGATGAAGATTTAGTTCTCATACCTCTGTCCCTACTGTTTCCCCTTCCCATAATATTACAACAATAATACTGTAAATTTAGAGTTAGACTTATATTTGGTGTTTACATTATTATGAAATGAAAATATTCTCAGTTAAGTGTTGTTTGTTGTGAATATCTTTTTCTGTTTTTCTTGAAGTTAAAAATAGCCTTTTCTTAATTTTTGTTGTTACCCTAGTTGATTTTCCCATGCTTTCAAATAGTTCCTTCATACAATTTCTACAAGGTCAGTTTTAGAACATAATATGGCAGCTCCAGTTGTTTTTCATGAAAACCTCTTTACCAAGAGTCTTCCGTTTTCCTCTTATTTGGGCTGATTTTTCTCTCATCCTCCTGTGTAACTCCTGTCTGGGCACCTCCATTGTTGGCATTGTTGAATCTCTCTGCCTCTCTCTTGGGTTGCAGTTCCTGTTTCTTGAATCTCTGATCTTTTTTCTTGACTTCTCTTTTGTAAGAACACATCATCCAATATTTCAAAAGGTCAAGAATTTGTACAAAACCCGAGAACTAAATGATGAGGGACCTCGTTGTACCCATTGCTTAAGTCATGTAGATTCAGTCTGGACAGGTTGCCCTCTAGGCCAGCTGTCATCCTGGCATCTCCCTTCAGCATCATCCTAGAGATTCCTTTCACTTATCTGTCATTTATTTCTTTCACTTATGCTGGTTCTCCTCTTTTCTGATTTCCTGGGTTTTTTTTAAAATTTTCTTTCTTGGTTTATTTCCTTGCTTGGGAAGAAAACATCTCTCAGTGACTTCTTGAGAAAGGATAGCTTTTTGTCCTATATATCTAAACATTTCTTTATTCAACCTCATGCTTAACTGATGATTTGACTGGGTTTAGAATTCTATTCTGGAAAATCTTTAGCTTCTGAATTCTGAAGGCATTGCTCCATTGCCTTCTGGCTTCTACATGTTTGTGTTGAGATGCCTTAATTATTAATTAATTAATTAATTCTGATTCATGATTTGTTGGATGTGATCATTATTTTTTTTCTTTCTGGGAGCTTATTGTTCTTCTCTTTGTCTCTAACAAATTTCACAAATATGTGTTTTGCTATGGGTTTATTTTCATTTACTGTGTTGGGCATGATCAAGGATCATGAATTGTATTTAGTTATATAATCTTTCTCTAGTGGCCTTTCATCTAGAACAATCTCCCAGCCTTTCTTTTTCCTTTTTTGATGCCGACATTTGAAAAGTCCATGACACGTTTTGCAGAACATCCCTAAAGTTATATTTGTTTCCACATGATTAAATTTGAATTCGACTTTTTTGGTAGGAATATTACATAGGTGATATTATCCTCAGTATCATTTCAGGGGCACATAATGCCACTTTGTCTCAATATAAGTTGATAAGCATAATATATATGTTTTGAAAATTCAGTATTTTTTGTGTTATTTAAGCAGTACATACTAATTGCAGAAAAAAAATTGACAATACAGTCTCAAAAAAGTCACTTAACATACTGCCCAGAGAAAACTATTGTTATACTTTTATATATCCTTCATGACTAGATCTATATATATTATTTCACTTAAGATTATATTTGAGTATCTTTAGATATCAACCAGTAAAAATAGGAATAATTATCTGTTTAATGGTAAATGGGTTGTGATTATTTAAATAACTCCCTATTTTGGACAAAAATTTTCTAATTTTTACTCTATGAATAATTCTGTGAAGAGCATATCTACACATACATCCTAGAACACACAGTCAGTTATTCCCTTAGGATAAATTCCTGCAATTGGTATTGCTAAGTCAGAGCATGTGCATTTTTAAAGCGTTTTAACATATGATGCTGGCAAGGTACACAAGCAATATTATGTGTCTGTTTCCCCATAGTTCCAAAAATATGAATGCCATCATTGTTTGTCATTCTCCTAGATGAAAAAATTTGATTATTTCTTCAGTTGAAAAACAGATATAATTTACATACCATAAAATCCAGCCTGTAAGTCTACAGTTTAGTGATTTTTAATATATGTTTGTGCAATCATCACCACTGTATAATTCCAGAACTTTTCATCATCCCCAAACTAAATCCTATATACATCTTTTCTTCCCCAAGTCCCTGAGAGCCATTAATCTACTTTGTATCTATGGATTTGCCTGTTCTGGACATTTCATATAAATGTTATCCTATCGTTTGTGACCTTTTGTGATTTCTTTTACTTTGAATAGTGTTTTTAAGTTTCATTTGTATGAAACTTAACAGTACTTCTTTCCTCTCTACATCTAAATTATATTCCATTGTATGGATATACCAAATTTTATTTATCTATTTATCAGCTGATGGATATCTGGGATATTTACTGGGGTTATTTTTTGGTTACTGTGAATAATTCTGTTATGAATATTTGTGTACAAGTTTGTCCTGTGAATGCCTATTTTCAGTTCTCTAGGGCAGATTCTTGGGAGTGGAATTGCTGAGGCATATGGCAGTTCTGTTTAACTTTTTGAGCACCTGCCAAACTGTTTTCCACAGAGACTGTGGAACAATGTATGCATTTTTCAATTTGTCCTTTTGGGTAGATCCAGATTCCCATTTGACATTTTTATTCCTTTTGCTTAAAGAATGTCATTTAACATGTCTTATAGTTCAGGTCTACTGGTAATGCATTCTTTTAGTTTTTTTTTTTTTTTTTGCCTTATAAGTTTTAATTTTATCTATATTTTTGAAAGATATTTTTGCTGTGCATATAGCATTCTAGGATGATAGTTTTTCTTTCAGTACTCTAAGAAAGTTGTACCATTTTCTTCTAGTTTGCATAGTTTGCTAAGTTTTGTTTATCTTTGTAATAATGTGATTCTTATTTTTGTTCCTCCTTTTGGAGTGTTTCTTTTTTCCTGTGATTGCATTCAAGATTTTTGCCTTATCTATGTTTCCCAATAGTTTGACTAGGATGTGCTTTTCTTTGTATGTATTCTGTTTGGGCTTCCCTAAACATTTAAGATAGTGACTTGTTGTCTTTCACTAATTTTGTAAAACTCTCAGCATTCATCTTTTCAGATATTTCTTCTGACATTTTATCTCTCTCTATTCTCCTTCTGTGACTTAAATTACATGTATATTATACTATTTCATATTGCCCCATAGCTCTTGAATGCTCTGCTCTATTTTTGTCCACTTTTTCTTTTTTTACTCTGTTTTTCCTCTGTCCCAGCTCTCTTCAAAGGGGCTCATCAGTCTTTGAAATTCAGGATTTTGGGCTGAGCACAGTGGCTCACGCCTGTGATCCCAGCACTTTAGAAGACAGAGGCTAGAGGATTGCCTGAGCCCAGGGGTTCAAGACCAGCCTGGACAATTTGGCAAGACCTCATCTCCACAATAAATTTAAAAAATGAGGTGGGCATTGTGGCATGCACCTGTACTCTCAACTACTCGGGAGTCTGAGGCAGAAGGATCATCTTAGCCCAGCAGGTCGAGGTTGCAGTAGCTATGTGTGTGCCACTGCTTTCTAGCCTGGGTGTCAGAGTGAGACTATGACTCAAAAAAAAAAAAAAAAAAAAAAAAAAGAAAAGAAAAAAATCTAGAAAAAAAAGAGAAATTCAGGATTTTATTTTGAAAATATCTATTGGCCTATATTCAAGTTCACTAATTCTTTCTCCTGTGTCTAGTCTGCTGATAAGGCAATTGAAGGATTTCTTTATTTATGATAGCATATTTTTCATTTCTAATGTATTCCTTTTATTCTTTTTTTATGGTTTCCTCATCTCTCTGCTGAAATTCCCTATCTGTTCATGCATGTTGGTCACATTTTCTACTAGATCCTTCAACATATTAATCATAGCATTTTAAGTTACTTTCTGATAGTGTCAACCTGTGGGCCGTCTTTTAATCTGGTTCGGTTTACTGCATTATCCCCTGAAAATGGATCTTTTACTTTTTTTGCCCTGTAAGTTTGACTGAATGTCAGATACTGTATGTAAAATAATAATAGTGATGCAAATAGTATCTATTTCTGAAAATGGGCATTCCTCTTCATCTGTCAGGCCATTAGGGTGGGTAGTTGAGTAAATCTAGTCAGTAGTTGAGCTAAGTTTGGGTTTTGTTATTGTTATTGTTATCACTATTAAACTATTGACTTCAAATTCCTCCAGACTGCTATCTTGAATTTCCTGTGAGACCTGGGATGCTGGAGGATTTATCTGAGTATTCCATCTCCAGTTTTCATCAGGCCCTACATGCCTGGTCACTGGAGTGCAGGTGGGGATGTTTCTTTCTCCATGCTGCTGCCCCTCTTCCAGAAGTTCTGTGCTATTGTGCTGTTGTCCTGCCCCTTCTCTCTATGGTAGCTAAACTCTGTCTTTTAACTTCCAAGAACAAGTTTCTTGACCCTATCCCTTTTGTGAGAGACCGTTCCTTTTTAACAAAGATTCTGGGCATGATTAGGTTGCCCCATCTTCCCTGGAAGCAGAGAGCTTTTGCTATAATCTACCCCTCCTGGGTGGCAGCTGACCATTAGCTGAAGACTGGGGGTTAGAGAGTTTCCCCAGTGGCAGATCTTTTGCTTTGTAGTAGAAAAGGTTCTGAGTTTTGTTCTCATTCTCCATAGGCAGCCACTCCCCTCTGTATACCCGCCCTCACTGAGGAGGCTCCATCAGGTCTCCTGCCCTGCCTTCAGTCTCTCTTAGGAGTTTCCTGTTGAGTCCAGGGAAGAAAGCTGGTTAGTTGGTTTGGATTCCCTTTATGTGGGGTTCCCAGAGTTTCTACTGTTATTTTCATATGCATTTGGCCTTAAGAATAAGTTAAAATATCCATTGTTTTCTTGCCCACTAGCTTTTCCTCCCATGTTTTGGAAAGAACTCACCTCTCTTTGAAAGGGGTTGCCGCCCTTTAGAATTCAACCTACAGTTGCCTTGCAAGCTCTGTTCTGTTCTGTGATAGGCTCAAGAAAAGTGTAGATCATCTGGCTGAATTTTTTTCTTTTGGTTGTTGTTGTTAACATGGGAGCAATAGTCCCTTGCAGCTTTCTGTATCCTAAGTGGAAGCAGAACTTTCAAGCCATTATTTAAGAATACCAATCCTTCACCATAAATATTACAAAATGTACGCATGTTTTATTTTCTAGCTAACTTTTAAAAATTGTACAGTTTGGTTTTATTTCCTTTTAATAGTAAAAAAGTTTAGAGCTAAGAATATTCATCTGAGTATAGTTATATATATTCTATATATTTTCTCATTTTTGTCTGTGGCCATGCTGCCTTGAACGTGACCAGTCTTGTTTAAATTTTCTTGCTTTTGTTATTTTACAAACAGCATGTAATTGTAATTTCTTGACCAAGAATTATTTAAAATTCTCCTTTTCTTTGAATCAGAGTCTCACTCCATCACCTAGGCTGGAGTGCAGTGGCACGCTCCTAGCCACCCCAGCGTCAACCTGCTGGGCTCCGGTGATTCTTCCACCTCAGCCTTCCAAGTGACCGGAACTACAGGTGGGCGCCACCACGCCTGGCTAATTTTTTGATTTATTGTAGAGACGAGGTCTCACTCTGTTGCCCAGGCTGGTCTCAAACCTGTGGACTCAGGCAATCCTCTTGCCTCGGCCTCCCAAAGTGCTAGGATTACAGGCTTGATCCACCATGCCCAGCAAGATTCTGCTTTTTAATGTTATTTAAAAAAAAAAATTGGAGTGAAAAAATTCTGTTTAGTGAAAGTTTAATATGCACAATTGTAAGCAACACATACACATACAAACTGTGCCTGATCAGTGTGGAAGGAAATAGTAGTTTCAACACAGGGCTAGCTCTTGGTTTCCACATCAAGCTTCTTCTACTTGGTAGAAGTATAAACCACTGTAGTCTCTCAGTGGTTTATAGTAGGTTTTAATAGCCAGTAAGATTAGTCTCACCTGCATTTTCTTTTCCCATAATTTTATTAGTTATTTCAGACATTCATTTTTCCATAAAGTCTTTAAGGCCATGCCAATTAAAAAAACCCACAAAAATACCTCTTTGAGAGTAACATCAGGATTGCATGAAATGTACACGTTAATTTGGGGAAGTGATATTTTAAGATTATATCTTCCCATCCAAGTACATGCTGTCATTTCATGTTCATATTTTGTTTATATACTTCAACAGAACCTTACAGTTTATAAAATCTAGATTTGTATACCTCTTGTTAAAATTTGGAGTATTTTATAGAATGCCATAATGTGAGAATATTTTCCCTAATTTCCATTTTTGTCTAGTGATTGTTCTTCTACATATATATTGATTTTTAATGTATGCAGCCAATGAAAAAATTCCATCAATTCTAGTAGTTTTTATTAGTATCCCCTGGGTTTAATGAAATAGAAAACCACAAATAGAAGAAAGAATACAAAATTATTTTTTTTAAACCAAAGACAAATAAAAACAGATGAGGCTCTCAGTTGATGGGGAAGTTTCTTGTGTGAGAACTATAGTTTGAATAGCAAAGTTCTAGATCAGTGATTCCCAAATTTTGCTGCACATTAGAATTGTCTGAAAAGCCCTTAAAAATTCCACAGCTTGAGGTAGGAGCCAGGAATTAGTAGTATTTAAGCAACTTCAGGTAATTCCAATGTGCAGCAAAGTTGTGAACAATTGTTCTAGCCCAGCATTGAGCAAACTATAGCCCATAAGTCAAATTTTGTATTTGTGTAAACAAAGTTTTTTTTTCTTTTTTTTAGTTGGAATCTCATTCTGTCTCCCAGGCTGGAGTACAGTGGCACACTCACGGCCACTGCAGCCTCAGCCTGCTGGGCTCAGGCGATCCTCCTGCCTCAGCTGTCCAAGTAACTAGAACTACAGGCATGCACCACCGTGCCCTTCTAAGTTTTTGATTTATTGCAGAGATGAGGTCTTGCCAAGTTGCCCAGGCTGATCTCAAACCCCTGGACTCAAGCAATCCTCTTGCCCCAGCCTCCCAAAGTGCTGGGATTACAGGTGCGAACCACTGCGCCCGACTTGTGTAAACAAAGTTTTATTGGAGCATAGCCATGCTCATTTGTTTACATATTGTCTGTTGCTCCTTTCATACTACAACAGCAGAATTGAGTAGTTGCAAAAGAGACCATATGGCTCACAAAGCCGAAAACATTTAGTATCTAGCCTTCTTTCGTAGAAAAAGAGAAAACTACAATGAAATATCATTTCACTCCAGTTGGGATGACTATTATAGAAAAGACAAAAAATAACAAATGCCAGCAAGGATGTAGAGAAAGAGGAACTCATATACCGTTGGTAGGAATGTAAATTAGTACAGTCACCATGGAAAACAGTATGGCGGTTACTCAGAAAACTAAAAACATAACTACCATATGATCCAGCAATCCCACTATTGGGTATATATCCAAAGGAAAGGAAATCACTATATCAGAGGGATTCCTGCACTTGAATGTTTACTGCAGCACTATTCACAATAGTCAAGATGTGAAATCAACCTAAGTGTCCATCAACAGATGAATGGATAAAGAAAATATGTGGTACATATATACAATGGAATACTATTTAACCATAAAAAAGAAGGAAATTCTGTCATTGTGGCAACATGAATGAGCTAGGAGAACATTATATTAAGTGAAGTAAGCCAGGCACAGAAAGATAAGTACTGGTTGGTTAACGGATACAAAGTACAGCTAGACAGGAGGAATAAGTTCTAGTGTTCTCTAGCACCATAGGGTGACTATAGTGAACAATGCATTTTACACTTTCAAATAGCTAGAAGAGCAGATTTTGAGTGTTCCCAACACAAAATGTTTGTGATGATGGATATACTCAATTACCCTGATTTCATCATTATACATTATCTATGTGTATAGAAATATTACTCTGGGCCGGGTGCGGTAACTCATACCTATAATCCCAGCACTTTGGGAGGCTGAGGTGAGAGGATTGCCTGAACTCACGGGTTTTAGACTAGCCCGGGCACCTTCATGAGACCTCATCTCTACAGTAAATCAAAAAATTAGCTGGGCGTGGTGGCACATGACTGTAGTTCCAGCTACTTGGAAGGCTAAGGAGGATCGATCGCCTGAACCCAGCAGGTCGAGGCTGCAGTGGCCATGAGCAGTGTGCCACTGCACTCCACCCTGGGTGACAGAGTGAGACTCCAACTCAAAAAAAAAAAAAAAAAGAAATATTACTCTATACTCCATAAATATGTAGTTATTACAGGATAACTTTTTAAAAAGGATATAACAAAGAGGAGTAGACCCTTTGTCAGCTCTTTTGTGCAGGATTTTGCTAGAATTTATTGTTTCTAGAAGGCTCTTCTTTACTGACAAGGCTACTACTCCCTTCCACTCCCCCAACCACCCCAACTCTCCGGCCATAGCCTAATGTGTTGGTTTTCTACATCAATGCGATACCTGAAAAATTATAACTCCCAGGAAATTAATTCAACAGGTATTTACTAAGCTTCTACTATGTGTCAGGTATGTGCGATCCTTTAGGGAAGAAAAAGGACAAAAGCCATGCCTCTGTGGAGTTTTTATTCTAGTGGGGTTAGGAGGAGTGAGGGACAGCACAAATAAATATATAAAACACACATGAAATTGAATGGTAATGATGTCTACCAGGAGAATTAAAGCAGGGAAGCCCTTGTGAGAAGGTGACATTTGAACAATGACCTGAAGGAGGTAACAAGAGACGTGAGGAAATCTGAGGGAAGAACTGCATTCCTGAGGTGGTACATGCCTGGTGTGGCTGGAAAGTGACAGGCCAGTGTGACTGGAGCACGGGAACCAGGTAAGAGTATGGGAGGGGGTGTGGTTTGAGGGAACACATGCCACTAGGTCACTTGGGCCATTGTAATGACTGTGGCAAGATGAGAAACCAGTGAGGAGTCTGAGTATCTCATAGTGATATGATCTGTTACATTTTGACAGGATCACTCTGGTTGCTGTGTTGAGAACAAACTGAAGAAAGCCAAGGACAGACCAAGGGAAATCTCAGGAGCCTGTTGTAACATTCCAGACACAGATCATACTAGATTCGAATAAGAAAAGTGGTAGTGGAAGTAGTAAAAATGGAAGCCTCGAGTTTGTTCTCATTCCAGTTTCTAGTTAGTGTCAGTTCTTCTCAGATTCTGGCATTAGACAATTGTCTTAGTTTTGAGAGTTTTTCTTAATTTTCTGTTTTTGTGATTGTTACATACCATTTTGAATTAGATATTATCCTGAAAATTCAATTGTACGTAATTATGATCCTATACATAATGTGTTTAAAACATTGTAGATGCTTGGTAAATTTTTACAATGAATGTACCTTAAAGGGTTTAGTTAGAATGAGGTGGATTAGATTTATCTTCACAAGCCTAAGTTTTCAGAGCCACATTTCTATTATTGCTTTTCCCCCATATGAGCATATACACCTACATGTTAGGTTTTTATGTTCTTTAGGCTTAATTAGGAGATGGCAGGTAGACTTGTATTTAATTTTAATATAATTAATTTGTATATTTAATTATAACCTTAATCTGATATTGAATCTTTCACTTAAGGATATAAAAATAAATCAGAATATACTAGATATATTCTTAAGTTAAATTATTTCTCAGAAATTCATAAATAACTACAAGATAAGCTCATAAATTCACTGACACACATAAGCAAAATGAAGATGAACTGACTCGTGAAGAAAACTTAAAAGTTTGAAAAAATAGCCAAGTTAGGTACAATTATTAAATTTTTATTTGTAAATAAGAGTTCTACTTAGAAAATATAAGGAAACAATTGGGAAGGTATTACAAACAACAAGGTAGTTTGGTACAAAATACAGAACTAGAGTTTGCAAATATAAATCAACAACCAACTAGAAGATATAATGGAAGGAAACTAAACTTAAAATATCAAGAACAATAATAAATGATAAAACAAATAGGAATAAACTCACCTCTGCCTACACATTCAGAACATGGCTGGAGGAATTAACAAGCAAAACAATAATAGCAAAACAGTGCCGAGGCTCCCTTCTAGAAGTTCTAATTCAGTTGGTATGAAGTGGGGTATAGGTAGTATTTTTAAAAGTCTTACCTTTAAAGAAATCTCTACAGAGAGAAGATCTATATGAAGAAAACTTAGAATACTATTGAGGAATATGAAAGACTTGAATAAAGGGAAAAACAGGCTACTTTCTTTAGAATGGTTATCATAAAGAATTAAATTCTTTCTAAATAAGGCTCAAGCAATCCTTTTGCCTTGGCCTCCCAAAGTGCTGGGATTATAGACATGAGCTACCAAGCTCGGCCTGCAGTGACATTTTTAACTAATGTGAAAAGAGATAGTTTACTTGATAAAAGGTCAATTGGGGCCAGGCACAGTGGCTCATGCCTGTAATTCCACCACTTTCGGAGGTGGAGGCAGGAGGACTGCTTGAGTCCAGGAGTTCCAAACTGGTCTGGGAAACAGTGAGACTTTATCTCTACAAAAAAAAAAAAAAAAAGCCAATCATGGTGGCGTGCACCTGCAGTCCCAGCTACACAAGAGACTGAGATGGGAGGATCACCTGAGGTCACGGCTGCCACTGTACTCCAGCCTGGGTAACAGAGTGAGACTTCAACTCGGAAGGAAGGAAGGAAGGAAGGAAGGAGAGGGAGGGAGGGAGGGAGGGCTGGAGGGAGGGAGGGAGGGAGGAAAGGGACCAGTTGGGTAGGCATTTTAAAAAACAAACTAAAGATAGATCTCTAATATGTAATACATTCCAGCTGAGTCAAAGATCTAAGGATGAAAAATAAAACTCTAAAAGAAGAGTGGTGAGACCATTTTAACCATTCTAAATATGACACAAAATCTCAAAGCTACAAAAGCAAAGGTTCATGCATTTTACAATTAATATTATTAATTGACTGATCGTAGTTGTATATACTTATAGGGTACAATGATTCATAAATTTGGTTACATGAAAATACAATTTTCTCCATGTCAAAAACACCAGGACAAAGTCAAAAGACAAATGACAATGACAAACTGGAAAGGAAATATTTGCAGTATCTGTTACAGAGAACTAATTTATTTTTTTTTTATTTTTCTTTATTTTAAAGATGTGGGGTATAACTCAGGGTTAGGCATACAAATGTTCTTCATGCAGGTACCCTTGTTGATGAGGTGTGCCCCTCCCTCCCCAGCAGCCTCCCCCAACTGCCAATTCACCCCCACTCCCCCAGTTTCCCACTACTGCCAATCCCCTTCTTACAGTATTATGACAATTGTTCAAGGCCCCCTATTTATGAGTGAGAACATATGGTACTCTGTTCTTTTTTTCTGTGATAGATTACTGAATATGATAGACTCTAAATCCATCAGAGAGCTAATTTCTAAAGCAAACCTGTACAGTAATAAAAACTAAAGACCAACAACCAATAGTAAAATGGGCAAAGAATAGAAATAGGGAAGGTCATGGAAAATCAAATTCCAGTGGCTGTTAAATATAGGAAAAAGTAAAAGTGAAAAAAAAAAAAGCAAGATGCAGAACAATGTTTATGGTATGCTACCATTTGTGTGGAGGAGAAAGTATATATATGCTGGGTGGTACTAATGCACAACCAGTCCCCAAAAGATGCCTAAGAAGGTGGTTTTTGTTGTTGCTTCTTGAAAGGGGAACTGGAGGCAGGGTACTAGGAAAGTGGAGAGATTTCACGCTCACTGCTGACCATTTTGTACCATTTGATGCCTTTACCTTGTGCATATATTACCCATTTTAAAAAACAGTAATGAAATCAGCTATATCCAGGATCTTTGTCCCATTAAATACTCTACTCCCATCAAATACAGCCAAATAGTCCCATAAAATACAAATAACTCATTAACCATCAAATACTCACACATAACTATTTTATGGTTCATAAGTAATAATTAAAATATTTAATATTCTCTATTATTCAGAGGAACATAAATTACAGTATTTGCTTCCAACCTTTTGATACTTCCATTAAATTGTTGCACGTTGGTACAAATAAGGTCTTAATAATAAGCACTTTTGAAAATACGTAATTTTATAAACATTTTTATTTTAAAACACAATACAGTCTCTAAAAGTAACCAAAAACTAGTAATCATTACAATGGTTTCATCTAAAATACATAATTATGATTTTTTATATATTTACATGTAGTTCCAGAACATTATTGCCTTATTTTTGTTCAAACTGTTTTTGGAATAGTGATGGTTTTAAGCCACTGATCAACTGCCCTTTCATACTTGCTTGGCTCTTTCTGCCAGTCCTGATGCCACCTGAGGTTTGCGATGACACTTGAATAGTTTTGTCCTATACTTTGTTTCCACTTGATAAACTGCTCTTTATTGTATTGGTGGACAGAAGCAGAAACTGTGGGGTAGTTTATAATGGAACGGAGTTTCTGATCCAAAGAATGAGTAAGTTCTGGAAATTTTACAGCAATATTTGTTAGTTCGTCTGGATCCGAGGAAAGATCTGAAAGAAAAAAATTAAATATCTATTAAAATAGTTACCTGCTAGAATTTTTTTAGAAAGTCATCATGACAGATAACGTATTGGAATGTTTATTTTCAGTTCTCCTTAGTGCAATAAAATGAAAGATAGTATAAATGGTGAAAAAACATACCAAAAGTTGAACACTCTTCAAGGTATGCCCAAATTATCCTCCTTCCCACCATTGTCCTGCTATCCCACTTAAAAAAAAATCGATTCTTAGATGCCAGAAAAAGTCAAACATTTATTATTAGTAAGTGGTTTAGAACTAATTCTTTCTATTTGACATCCAAAGAGAAAAGTAATGCTTATATTGTTCTATTTCAACAGCCTCAAATCATGTTATTGTAACCTCACTTAATCCTAGTTTTCTATATATAAGAGCATCTTGTGCTTAGAATTTTGAAAGTTACATTCATCAATATTGTCCATTTGCATAACAAAAAACTCCCTAATACCACCATGGCAAAACAAAAAACTCCCTAATTACCACCAGCAAAAGTAAAATGATAAATATTTCACATCCATAAACATACTTTTTATTATGGCATAGGAAGACAGAGATGTAACTAGGATGCCACTCTAATCGGAAAAAACAGCAAGTCAAAGATCTTGTGACAATTAACTTCAGATAGTAAGTGAACACTGTATGTTGGGGGAAAAATCTCTATGAACCTATTTGAGTGCATTAGCCAGGAGACCCTGGAGACGTGACTTTGCTAGGTGACTTCAGATGGCACCTCTTTAGGAAAGGGAGGTCAGTAACTAAAGCGTAGAGAATACAGAAAAGGCTGATTCCCCTCTCTGGTCCTTTGATAGCCGCATGTGTTTTGTAGAACATGGTGTTAAAAAACAAAATTTCAACAAATTTGAAGTCTTAACTGACTTTTATTTAGTGATTCATGACTCAGGCAGCATCCCATTTAAAGATACAGAAAAGACATTCCAATGAGTTGAGTAGAAGAGATGGTTTTTTTTGTTTTTGTTTTTGTTTTTGAGTTGGAGTCTCACTTCGTCACTTAGGCTGGAGTGCAGTGGCACATTCACGGTCACCCCAGCGTCGGCCTGCTGGGCTCTGATGATCCTTTCGCCTCAGCCTTCCAAGTAGCTGGAACTACAGGCACGCGCTACCACACCTGGCTAATTTTTGATTTATTGTAGAGACAAGGTCTTGCCACGTTGCCCGGGCTGGTCTCAAACCCACAGGCTCAGGCAATCCACTTGCCTCAGCCTCCCAAAGTGCTGGGACACAGGCTGAGCCACCGAGCCTAGCCGAGAGGTGGGTTGCATAGGCAGAAAAAGGTACGGAAGGCAGAAATAAGAACAAAAGCAGATTGATAGTTACAGAGTTACTTATAAGGTAAAAACAGAGGGCACTCATCATGCTGGCTCAGGTAAACTGAGCCCCTTCTGACTTATTATTGTGACCCTCCTTTGTGTGTGTGTGTGTGTGTGTGTGTGTGTGTGTTTTGAAACTGGCCTGTTTTAAAGTTCAGTTTGATTAGTGTGAGGGAACCCATTCTTTTTTTTATCTAGTCTGTTAGACTTAGTTTAGAAGCTCGGTTCAAAACAATGACTTCCCATAAATTTCATTTGACAACGGACAATGAATAAGCAAGAGGCACCCATTATTCATCAGGATGAAAATTTAAGGACTTTCTTTCGAAGACGAGATTTTCCTGCTTTTAAAGTTAAGGGAGCTAGTCAGTCTGGTCCCTAAGTAATTATTTTGAGTTAATAATTTTGATATTTGTAACTGGGGGGAAAACTTTAGAAATAACTATTCACAACTATTAGTAATGGCTTTAGCACATATGGTATAAAATGAGGACAAAGGGTAAGTAAAGCCCTAAATCCAATAATGCTGTTTAAAAATCAATAGTGTAATGAGGCTGGCAGGCATTTTTATAGGGTAGAAGGAGCATTTTGGAGTCAGAAATGGGTTGAAATCTCAGTTCTGCTACTTCTTAGCTATGAAACCTTGTAGAGGTATCTGGATTTTTCTGAACCCTAGTCTCTTTCTCTATAAAATGAGACTAATGGTACTATCTTGTAGGGTCGTGGTGAACATTAAATACTATACGTAGGATGTCAGGCTCCATAAGACAGGTGTTAATCCTTCAGAATGGGTGAAACCTAGGTGCAATGAGAAGGTGTTGACTACTGATTGGGAAAGATAACCATGAATATTACAAGATACCCTAATCAGAGAAAACAGTGGTTTCAGCCATGAGACCCAGATCAAAAGCCTTAGGGCACTTTCTCTGAAATTTAGCCACTGATTTGCAAGGAAGCTGTTCCTCACATGGGCAACCATTTGTAAACTGCCCCAGCATGAGAAGGTACAGATACTCATTTATTTTACAATGGTTATTGGATCACTTGAGCAATGCTATGTAGGGTGGTTCCTTACAAATAATATTACACTTAATATATCAACGCATTTACCAAAGAGTTGAGGCGCCACTGAAGTGCCATCCGCATAGGCTATGTACTTCCACTGATTGGTTCGAAGCATGTAGGCAGAAGCGTTCACATTACATCCATGGAATTCACTCAGAATCCAGGGCGGATGCAGGTTTTGGAATTTAAGTTCATTCTTAAATGCTTCTGATGATAATGGCAACAAAGAGTATCCACTCAGGTTCTGAGGCAGAGGAATTCCAGCAATGTCTACATAACAAAAACAACACAATCTTTGATTAGTTGAACCTTCATAAATGATATCATTTACATTTTTCATACCATTAAAATCACAGAGACTAGAAACTGTACATGGATTTCTGACTAGATTTAAATGCTTACACCACTAGCCAGGTGACCTTGGGCAAGTTATTCACTTCTCTTAACCTCAGTTTTCTCATCTGTAAAAGAGCGATAATAATAGTACTTGCATCTCATAGGTTCATTCTGGGTTTAAATAAGATAATTTATGTAAAATTATGAGAACAAAAGCCCTCAATAAATAAGTTAATATCACTATTCTTTTTTTTTTCTCTGAGTGATTAAATAATCACAGTTGTTTCATGGGATATTAAAAGACATTTGCAAGAAAGGGGTTCAGTAGTCATATGTTTGTAAAACAATGGTTAAATAAATTAAACAGGCAAATTTACTGTAGATGTAAATTTATTGCTGATGTGTGTTATAAACCTTCAAGAGTGGTATATAGTATACCATGTGTTCTAAAGTTATTTGATAACAGAGCTTTTTTTTTATTCTCAAGTAGTATTATTCTCAAGTAGTATTATTTGGTACTAGTATTTTGTGAAACACACCTTGAGAAATCTTGGGTTAAACTGATAACGGGAAAACATTTATTTTTAACTTATCAAATACAGACATATAGAATGATAGCATGAGAAATGTCCAACTTAAAAACAGGCTGCATTTTAAAAAACTGCTTTTCAAGTATCTGTTTGGAACTCAAACCGCCTTTTTCCTACAGAAAAATTACCACTCATCATGGCTGGGTACTCAGGGTAGTTCCAATATGAGTTTGCTGTTGCCTCCCTCACCACTTTTCTGGTTTCATTGTTCCATGTTTTATGCATATTTAAATATTTCCAATGGAAAATGGAATTATATCTGCAATGTTAGAAATGAAACAAAATTTAATAAGAAAATTAATTAACTTGACTATATTTGAGGAAAACCAGGCTAAAGGAGAATATGGAAGTAAACAAAGGCCTCTATAAATCTTCTGAAGGTAGTTGTTTCACATATAACTTAATTTAAAAATGTGTATCTTTCATTTTCCCTGTAAGAGACATATCATAAGTACTCATTTTCTGCCAGCCAATCATAATGAGGGACTTTGTAACTCACAAAGAAAGAATTTTAGAGATAATTGGTTATAAACAAAGGGGAAGGAGAGACATTAAAAAGGATGTACATGCTGGGCGGGGTGGCTCACACCTGTAATCCCGGCACTTTGGAAGGCAGAGGCAAGAGAATTGAGCCCAGCAGGTTGAGGCTGTGGTGGCTGTGAGCATGTCACTGTACTCTAGCCTGGGCTACAGAGTGAGACTCCGAGTCAAAAAAAAAAAAAAAAAAGGATGTGCATGACAGAAAGGGACTGTCCAGATGACACTAACTGTGCTCCAAGACAGTAGCACTCATTGTAAACAGAAAAGGAAAGAGCAAGGGAAAAGGCTGGGTGAAGGGGGCCTGTGTGTCAGCTGTCAGGTGGCACCACCAGCCAGGCACTGGAGAGGAGAGAAGACTTCAAGGATGGCTGGGCAGGAGGGACCAACCAGCAGAAACTCATGACTATGGGAAGTTCTTATATTCAGCATTTTAACAACCTTTATACTTAGAAATACTTTATCTCAGCCCGATTCTGAGTCTAAGTTTTCCTAAAGAAGCTGGGAAAACTAAGAAAACTTACTTTTCTCTTCGGTTTACATGCGAAGTGAGAGGTAAACTGAGATGATTCCATTTAAGTGTTCATTTTTTAATTCATTTAGCAAACCAGGAGCTGTTCCAGGTGTAGGTAAACACTGCACAAGCAGATAAGCTCTCCTGGAGCGAACATTCTAATATGGGCAGACAGACAAACAAGTACACTGGATGGCAGTGAGTGTGATGAAGGAGAAGGCAAGGTGAGGGAGACAGAGCAATGGCAGACGTGTGCAAGTGCTGTTCTAGGCAGTGTTGTGGTCAGGGAAGGCGTTTCTGGTAAGGCCACATTTAGACAGAGTCCTGGGGCAGGGCTAGAGTGAGCCCTACAGATAACATATCTGGGGGAAGGCATTCCCTGAGGGGAACAGCAAGTGTCAGGCCCAAAGACACCAAGCAGGCCTGTCTGGTGGAGTAGAGTGAGTGAGAGGTAAAATTGTAGAATCTGTACTGGGGAGGGTTGGACTCCCAGGCCCAGTGAAAGACTTTGGATTTTGACTCTAGGTGAGATGCGAAATCAATGGAGGATTCTGCGCAGAAGTGTGGCACAGTCTGACACTGACTACAGGATGGCAAATTGACTAAAAGTGGGGAAGGTAGGTCAGGGAGAGTTAGGAAGCTACTGCAGAAGTCCAGGCAAGAGACAGTGGGGACTTAGGTTTCCAATCTATTATTGATAGAATAAAGTACCTTTGCAAATGGATACTGAAGAGTAAAACCCATGTCAAATATCCATATTAGTTAATAAACACTTCGCTTATAAGTTTTTCTGTGGCTCAGAAAATTGGGCTTTCATTTCACATATATTTATCAATTTCCTTAAAAGCAGTTTAGGTTAGACTTTATTTCAAAAAGCCCTTTGTTTTTTTTAAACCATTTTTCATATTTATTTCTTTTGGCAACTCTGTCATTCTAATTCCATTTTAAGTCAGTTTCATCTTTCTTGGCAGTATAAGTAAAGATCAGATAAGCAAGGTTCTTAATAAAGAGGGACTTAAATTTAAAACAATAAACAAGTGAATAAAAATGCAGACTTGGACATGTGTGATGAAGAGAGATGATGATATTTCTTTTTTTTTTTAGATTAGAAAATATAGCTTATTTAAAAGTAAATTAGAGAGAGAGAGAGAGAGAGAGAATGAGAGAGAGGAGATTCACATCTCCAAAGTAGAGAAAGGGGCCAAAGCCAGAAAGCATGGTGACAGCCATAGCTCAAAGAGCACATGGCCACAACAGAGTCTAGCAAGGCAATGACTGAGAGATAATGTTTCTTCCTGACCATATTAGTAGATAAGGGATTATTAGATTGGTATCGCAATGATGGAAACTTTACACATTTGTTAGAGGAGACCTAAGAAGAATGAAACATGCTAATGACAACCGCATCTAATATTAAATTGTTTACCATGTTCCAGACATTGCTCTAAGCTGTGAAATAGTCACTATTATTTCCATTTTATTGATGAGAAATTGAAGACCAGAGATGTTAAGTAACTTGCCCAAGATCACACAGTTGAGGAGGGGTTTGAACTTAACCAGCCTAGAATCTCTGTTCTCTTTAATGCTACACCAGGCTAGGCACCGTGGCTCAAGCCTATATTCCCAGCACTTTGGGAAGCCAAGGCAAGAGGATTGCCTGACTCCAGGGGTTTAAGATCAGCCTGGGCAACTTGGCGAGACCTCATCTCTACAATAAATCAAAAAAACTTGCTGGATGTGGTGGCGTGCTCCTGTAGTTCCAGCTGCTTGGAAGGCGGAGGTGGAAGGATTGCCTGGGTCCAGTAGGCTGAGGCAGCGGTAGCCGTGAGTGTGCCACTGCACTCCAGCCTGGGTGACAGTTAGACTCCAACTTGAAAAAAAAGAAAAAAATAACAAAACAAAACTACACCATAAGCCTTGCTTTACTATAGTATTCAATTTCACAATATTTCTCAGCCAATAAAAACATAATAGTCTATGCAAAACATCTGCCCATCCCCAGCCTCCCACTAAGATCCTGTAACAAGTAGGATTTTGCAATTTAAATCACTAGCAATTATGTATTCTTTTAACTACAACAACATTTTTATATAATTACATTCTCACAATTTAAAAAACCCCTAGACTTATCTTTTAAATGAGAGAGGCAAGTGTTTTACAAAAATATCAACTATTAAATAAAAAATTTCACATAAAATTAAGTTTAAAAGTGAAAATAATCATTTTAATTTCAAAATGAAACTGCTTTTTATTTCTCACAATACTAAAGAAAGTAATTTGGGGGAGTAATTAAAAAAAATAATCTCTGAAATGAATCAGCTTAAATACTATAAAGAATTCCTATTCATAAAAATGCCACTTTTCTGCCAGTACTGTATTAGGAAATGATAATATGATAGCATACTATAAGGACCCATAAGGATAAATAAACTAAAAATACTCTTCCCACTTTATCATAAAATATTTTTTAGAAAAGAAAGCACTCGTTTAACATACCTTTAAAAAATGATTTGTAAATTCAAACTTTTTAAAATAAAAGCACTGTGACATCTTAAATTTCAACAGCCCCCTGAGAGTAAGGTAGGTTTATTAAAACAGGACTCCCAATTGATTTTTCCTATTCAATATCTTTCTACTGATGGGCTTTTGAATCAGCATCTTTTATATGACATTTTTTAAGGTCCACAGGATGGAGGGGAAGAGGAAGTCTGGCTTGAGGCCTTGATTTGAGAGGTTTTTTTGTTGCTGTTGTTTTTTGACATCAGAAGTGTTTGTTTCTGTTTCATAAATATTTCAGAGTTTTAATTTCATTTTATTTTCCAGAAAATGGAAGTATCTTGTTTTAAAGCCCAACTATATTATGAGTAAAGTTCATCCTTGAAAAATCAATCTCAAAACAAATTTTTCTCTTTATATATTTTTTCTTTACAAGCTTATACTCATTTTTTTCATACGTGGGATTCATGAAAAAAAAAAAAATACAACTCCAGCTAAACTAATAAAGAAAAGACCTTTAGAGTTCTAAGAATATATTATAGTTTATATCTATTTTAAACCCCCAATTGTTTAGAACAAAATAAGAAGTCCTTTGTAAGTACTTTATCCCAATATGTATAAGTTTATTTATTAAGCAGAGGTGAAACAGCATAGTATTTCACAGGTCTAATTTTAGAGTTAATCACTAATAAAGTAGGTTTAAATTCTTCCAGCACTGAGGACTTTCATTTTAAAAGCCTGAATTAAATATCAGATTAAACATGGACCATCAGAATTATCTTTGTTTTGTTGGCTGCTAAAGCTGTGAAACAAGGCAACAGCCTCAGCTTATGCCTATTAATCCTGGTGTAATTGTTACCGGTACTCCTTAAAAAAATGAGCTGGTTTGGATAGGAAATGAGATGAACATCCTCTCTCAAAAAACAAATAAAACAAAACAAAAACCGTGTTTGTAAAATCTTACAGCCTACATTTTCTTTTTAATAATATATGGAGGTTATGCTCACATATTTTACTTTTTAAAATAGAAGTGACAATTTTTTATTCAATCCATTATTGCTAGACATTCATACTGTTCCTAATCCCTTCTGAATTCTATAATAAATATCCACAGAGATAAATATTGTGCATAGCTATAGGTTATTTCTTAAAATTGGAATTCCTAGGTCAAAAAGTATGCACACTTCTAAGAAATCTGAAACATAATGCCATATTTGCCTATAGAAAATTGGTCAGTTTATATTTTCAGTAGCAGTATATAGGAAGGCCTACTTCTAAGATTTTCTAATTTTCAATTTTTGCAAGTCCTATATGTGGAATAAAAAATGGTATGTTCTTGTTTTAATATATTTATGACTACCGAGTTTGAATCTTTAAAAATATCTTGACCATTTGTATATCTTCTATTGTGCATTGCTTGTTTCTCTCTTTTGGTCTGTTTTTATATAGGGTATTTCTCTTTTTCTTATAGATTTATAAGAGCTCTATGAATCTTAAGCCTTTATAATTTTTTTTTATTTTTATTTATTTATTTTTTTTTGAGTTGGAGTCTCACTCCGTCGCCCAGACTGGAGTGCAGTAGCCGCTCCCGGCCACCGCAGCCTCAACCTGATGGGCTCCGGCGATCCTTCTGGCTCAGCCTTCCAAGTAGCTGGAATTACAGGCATGTGCTACCATGCCCGGCTGACTTTTTGATTTATTGTAGAGATGAGGTCTCGCTGCCCAGGAGGGTCTCGAACCCACGGGCTCAGGCAATCCACTCACCTCAGCCTCCCAAAGGCGCGGGATTACAGCTGAGCCACCGAGCCTGGCTGCCTTTATAATTTTTAAAAGGTTAATTTGGAAACAAATAATGCTGTTACAACATTGCTGCCTGGCTCCAACATAAATTTCCTTTCCTTTTCTTTTTTTAAACTTATTTATTTATTTATTGTATAGACAGGGTCTTGCTATGTTGTCTTGCCTGTTCTCAAGCAATCTCCCCACACCTTGGCTTCCCAAAGTGCTGGGATTATAGATATGACCCACTGTGTCTGACCCAACTGTGAGGTTCTTGTTGCACTATCTTCCTTTGCATCTTGCATCTTTCCCTTTCCGCCCTATCTCTGTTAACGTCTGGTTAATAGGATGCTCCAGCATAAAGACTCATCCATAGGTATTCTCCTCAATTTACTCTCCCTACTATTTAATCACTTAAATGTAGCTTTTCCCTTCTGAATAAAACGAATATTTATTATGAAACACATTTTAAACTGATCTAAGCCTTGAATATGTGAATTTAATTTTCGGGTTAGAATTGGAGAGACACTTATTTTTGGCTTTGCTTCCTTTACTCTTGTTGGGCAGGCCTAATTAACACATGATCTAAATGCTGTTGATAAAAATATATACTGCAGAGAAAAGTGGTTTAGAAGGAGTCTATTACCAAAAATCATGTAAAAAAATCTCTATAAAACCATGAGTTTTAGAAGATTTTAATAATTGACAAGTTGCAGAAAAAAAACCTATAACTGCAGGGAAACTAAATCATGTACAGAAGAGTAGGGATCAAATACAAAGGAATTTCTGGGAATGTTTTGCTCTTAAAGAAATTCTTATTGTCAAGTAACATAAACTAGGTCCCCGTCTAGGTAGAGACATAAAAATTCCCCTATTCTAATCAACTTTATTTAATATTTTCTGATATGATCTGTTAGGTAAATACATTATGAAATCTGTCATTTTTCAGATGACCTGTCAGTTTTATGATGTACAAAATGGCAAGCAGTGATAATAGTGTCTCAAAATTATAGAATACAAAATTTGCACTGTGGGTAAATATAAAGCAATGTTTAAAGAAAAATGACCTAAAACATGTATATTAATCAGCTAACATAAAAGGTGATATAATGTCTAGAAATAGAATAGGGCTCACTGTAAACCACTCCCTAAAGAGACTGGACTATTTATTTACTAGAATCAACAGACAAAATGCCAAATTTCACTATGAAATATATTAAGGGAAAAACTGACAAAGAATCACCCCAACTTTTCATAATCCTTTATAATACTTTTTGCAGATCTGGTCACTGTACCTTAAGAAACAAAACAAGGCTAAAAAGTTAAACAAATATGATAATCCAAAGAGGGTTTTCTTTGGGAATGGGGAGGGTGAGGAGAGTTCTACATGAGGAAAAATTACAGAAAGAAACTGTAAAGAAATACCACCATACATAAGCATATACACACAAAACTCTAGAGATGCTAATAAGAGACACACAAATACATATCATTACATATAAACCTCATAAAATACAGAAATAAGGAAAAGTAATAGGGATTGGCTAGAAATTGAGTGAGAAAGTGGCTGAGATGTGGCTAAGTGTGATAACTGCCTTGGGATAAAGGGAAGCAAGCAAATGATGACTAAGAAGTTGCAGAGATTAAAAATTCCAAGAATAAGACAGAATTGTGTTCAAATATATAAGAAGTGATGTGATATAAAAGAAAAAAGGAAAGGCCCCTATTGAAACTAAGTTGAAAAAATTTAGTTACATAAAGGGAAAGGCTTCGTGGCAGAAAGGATATAAAAAGAACCCTTCTATTTTTTTTGATTTTAAGATGCACGTTTCTTTCACATTTTAACATTTCTGAAATTAGAGAACATACATTGATATGTATATATCTATGTATCTTGTTGTGTTTTCTTTTTCTTTCACCGAAATTTTGAATTGATGGTACTTTTTGCACCAATGGTGCCTTAGAATAGAGGGATTACAGAGTTTAAACACTAAAGAATTTAAAGTAACTTTGCTGAACTAGATCAAAATTAACAGTTCTATATAATTTCTATTTGAATGTGATGATGTTGTTTTTCTAGTATTTTCAACAAAAACTGCTAACTACCCCTATCTAAATGTTGCTTTTCTATACCCATGCAGTGCTTGTAGAATTAAGAAGCTAGTTAAGCAAATAATACAGAACTATCTAAAGAGTCTGAAGAAAAATATGTTCATAGCAGTTTCCAAGTCGACAGAATAATCCAAAAAGGAAATGCTTACAGTATAGGGAGGTGGAGAATCAAACAATGAATAAAACATATCTATAAAGTTATAAACCTGAATATCTTACACAGCTTACTTTATAGTCATATTCTGATTGTAAATCTTTTAAAGGGAAAATGACTATAGTAAGTGAAGGCCACAGAAACATGAGAAATACTACCCTCATTTTTCATGAGGCTCACAGTTCAATGAGTTGCTCAGGGTTATATACAAGTCAGCAAGACCTCTGACTACTTGGCTTGTTCGTTCTCCAGCATTATTACAAATAAATATTTACAGAACTGCATTACTTACCAAGCATCGTAGGGTAAATATCCACAAGCGAAACCACATTTGATACTTGCAGGTTGGCCTTAATTCCTGGTCCCATGATCAAAAGCGGAACATGTGCACTCGCTTCATACATACTCATTTTGTAAAACTGCCGGTGCTCCATGGCCAGCTCTCCATGGTCGGAGGAATATATGACAATTGTGTTCTGAAGAATATCTAACTGACGAAGAGCCAGAATAATTTCACCTACCATAGAAATCAAGATAAATCTATTAATTAGCTTTGAGGTCATGCTCTATTCTATCACATTAAGTTTATAACAACTGTACTCAATAAAAGTTTGTCTTTATGCTTCTTAACATCTGGATAATGTCTAATGTTCTTAAGTGAGTCATACCAAGTTTCATGTGATCGCTCCTCAGCTGATAGACTAGAGAGAAGGAGAAAATATAATACTCATAGGGACTCTTGCTCAAAGCATCTGTATCTGGAGATCATGCTGTCTTACTTTCTATGTTTCTGTCAGAGAATGGAAGAAAAAAGATCTTCCCTCATTGTCTTGAATGAGAAAAGAAAGACAAGCTGGATGTCAGCACTGTACTTGTCTCAGATGGTAAAACAACTGATATCGCCACTGACCCACAATTTATGTGCAACAGGGAATGATAAAAACGGTCAAAACTCCTCTGCTAATTTTCCTCCCAAACCCCTAAGCAATCACCAGCTCACACTCATGAAGTTGGCTGAGGGCTTCCCGCCTTTGAAGAAGTGCTGGAGGCAGCACAGATATGGGTATGGTTTAGCATATTCTTGGATAGGGAATCACTGGACAGTAAAATTCCTCTGACCAGTCCCTGTGTTCCTTCTCATTGTAATCAAGATGATCACAATAAAACATAAGTCAGAGAGAAAGTTTCCCTATTTTAGCAGTTCCTGAATCTGGGGTACTGGGGTTTGTATTATTTTAAAAGCCCATTGTTTCTGAGAATTGAGACCCCCTGCTCTACTCAGTTATTTATAGAGTTGAGGCCCTCGTGATCTTTCAGCTGGACAGCTGGAATCACTTCCTAATCGGTCCTGACTCCATTCCTCATGCCCCCCTCCCACATACCCCACAGTATCCCTTGTACACCTGGAGGCTATCTAAAATGCCTATCATGATCACATCACATCCCTGCTTAAAACCTTTTCACACATTCTCACTGTCTAATTCTTTAGCCTGACATGAAAGACCCTTTTCCATTCTTTAACATCAGCATCCTCAACTATCTGCCAAACCTTTACTTTTCAGCAATCCTAACCGGCTCAGAATCCCCTGAACATGCCATATTAGTTTGTACTTTCTCGGCTCTGCACATACTCTGTCTTCCATGATTAATGCCCTTTCTCCCACTGTCCACTTGGCAAATTCCCATTCTTCCCTTAAGACCCAGCTCGAGCATCATGTCTCTGGTGAAGCATCATTCCCTGTTCCTCCAGGTAGAGTAAATCTCTCTGTTCTCCAAGACCCCTACAACTAGTATGTTACTACAGTTACAACAACATATTATAATTCCTGGCATCCACACTCATTTAATAAATGTTTACTGAGTACTGGCTATGTGCCAGGCTCTGTGGACATAATGCTAGGGACTTAGGATGCAATGGTGAATGAGACTAGATGTCCTTGCCCTCATGACCTTGCATTCTTCAGGGGAGACAGACAGTATACAGGTTAATAGATGAAGTAATTAATATTATGATGTAAACAGCATGACAAGGTGGAAAGTAAAGAGATTGATGGGGCTAGTATACTAACTCAGAATAGTTGGGAAGACAGATATCCCTGGTGAGGTAATATCGGAGCTGAGTGCTAAAGACTGAGAATAAGGCAGCAGTGGAAAAAGCAAAAGGAAGGGGCATTCCAGGCAGAGGAAGCAGAAAACAAAGGCCCTGGGGTGGAGAAAGACCCTAGAGTGTCTTTAATTAATGTGTGATTGCCTTAGTAGTATTTAGTGCCCAACACAGTGCTTGACAGCTACTGTTTGTTGAGCAAACACAAGGAACAGTAATACATACTATCTGGTGACCAGCCAGTATAGATTTAAACATGAAGATGCAATATATTCAGTAAACTATAACTTCAAGAAAGCAAGCCATTGCATTTTTTCCCCCAAGAGACTTTAAGAGTCAAGTGTTCTTATACTCCCTGTAGCAACATTATACTTCATTTAGTAGACATGGATGCACATATGGCTTTAAGCTTTCAAATGCAATTTCTGGGGTGCATATGGGTGAATGTTCCCTAATATCAGAGTATCAGTAAAATATAATTCAACAGATGTATGGATTTAGGATTAAAGAAGCTTATTAGAGGTCTTATTTTCATTAACATTAAGTACTTGAAAAGTCCTTATGAATCTTTAAATACACTTTTATACTTGCTACATTAGAAATAATTTATCTACTTTTTTTTTTGTTTTCTGCTGAAAGTTTTTAAACAAATAATATTTCACTAGTCACTCCCAAGGTTTACTCTGTATAGAAGAGGCACTACCTACCCACACTTCACTAATATAAAAATGCTCAATTCCTAAGCAAAAGAAAGGGCATGGCTTTATAAAAATAACTTTTGTTACAAAAACATGCTTTTTAAGGCCGGGTTTCTCCATACATAAACTGGAAACTTCCACAACTCTGTGACTGGCAAAATGCTGTCTTAACAATTATCCTGTGGAGGCAGCTTTGGTTCTGAGCTTGCCTTGAGCCTGAATGAAGGAAGGATATTAAATGTGATTTTGGAAGGGAATATATATGGGAAAACTGATTTCAGATTTATTAAGCCTTGCTCTAAAGGGCCTGGGGAGAATGAATTTGTTTTATAGTCTTTATAAGCCTGGAAGAAGTCACAAAAATCTACAAGTAAATTTGCTCATCTCTTAGAACCCAAGCTGCCTTATAATTACCTGTTACACATGTACTGATCTTTGTTAAGTACCGATCTTTGTTAAGGCCAGTAAAAAGTTTTTTGTTTTTTTGGTTTTTTTTTTTAATTATAAAGATGTGGGGTACAATTCAGGGTTAGGTATACAAACATTGATTATGCAGGTACCCATTTAAAAAAAAATTTGTTTTAAGCAGATGGTAGCTTTCTATGCCCCTTTATGTGTAAACAAATCTAAGCATTTACGAATTTGAGAATTTGTGAATAATTAAGATAGAGCTTTCTGTTCTAGAAACAACACAAGATATCTAATTGCTATATGTGTTGAGATTCGCATAGTTCTAAGTCTGAAATACCTAAGCAACTGTTATGAGAAATATCTGAGGATGTTCATGCAAGCCACCAACCAGTATGATCACAGTTTGTTGGAAAATATTATAGTTTTTCTTCATATAATTGTGTATTAATTTTGCCACCTACCAAGCATGGCATCTGTCTCAGCACACATAGCATAATAAAATGCTCTAATCTTCTGAATTTCTTTTTCTGTAAACTTTCCAGTGCAGTTTTTTGTATAAGAAGAGTAATAATCTACAGGGTGCATTTCTGACAGAGGTGGCCACTTTGGGATTTTGATGGCATCACGAGATACCTATAAAAGGAAGAAAAAATTTCATTATTCTAGAAAAGTAGTAGTATTCTTCTCCTGCAACAAGTATGTTTGGTGAACCAGACGATATTTAATTACTTAGAATAGCAGAAAACAATAGCAATGAATTATGTAAAGAAAATAGTAATTAAATTCATAAAACAGGAATAAATTGTTAATATTCCCAGTAACAACAA
This sequence comes from Cephalopachus bancanus, assembly GCA_027257055.1. Lineage (NCBI taxonomy): Eukaryota > Metazoa > Chordata > Mammalia > Primates > Tarsiidae > Cephalopachus > Cephalopachus bancanus. The sequence continues at coordinate 3,387,064 of JAPVLO010000024.1, read as the reverse complement.
AAGGTATACATAAATATCTGAATATATATACTGAGATAGTTATAATACAATTTTAAAATTAAACATATCAATGAAAAATATTAGCTAAATTAGACAGCATTTTAGCCCGAAATTATCTAAGTACTTTATAGTTATACGACCAATTCAAAACTTTAAAATCAACAGCCTAAGAATATGGACTCCTTTTTCCTAATAATTCACTGGTAACAATGCTAGCATCTAATGAGATAGCCAAATGCTTGTTAAAAAGAAATACTACTTTTTAATACATAAAATTCTTACTTACAGTGTTGAAAAAAATAATTTAGATTAGGCCTTTAATTCAAATATATCTTTTAGTCATGAAACTTTCAAAAAGTTCAAACATTTACTTACTATTTAGTTGGAGGTTATTTAACTCATTTCATTTGGCTAATACCAATTCTAGACAAGTTTTTGAAAATAGAGCCACATAGAAATTTTTAAGAATATATGGAATATCTAAAACTCTGATATTATTTCCTGTAGATTAGGATGTACTATATTTAGTGTTTCTGATTAGGGTTTTTAGAGTAACTTAAATTTGGTTTAAAGACTATTCAAAATATAGGTAGTTCTTGCATCACATGGTGCTGATACACAAATTTCAGTTATCACAGCTTAGTTAAATAACACCAGTCTCCCAACAAATCACTATGTATATAACAGAAACATATTACATTCAGTGACTAATCATGTTGTTTCTTTCAAAGTGTGTCATAGATTGGTTATCCAGTACATGCACAGACAACAGAGAATTTACTTGTGCTGTCTTCTTGCCTCCCAGCCTCCCAGTGATAACTCCATGTGACCCTTTATAACAATACATTATCAAAAGAGGAACTGGTCAACAAAGATGAATGTGCAGTTAAAAAAAAAAAAAAGTAGCTGGGCTCGGTGGCTCAGCCTGTAATCCCGCACCTTTGGGAGGCTGAGGTGAGTGGATTGCCTGAGCCCAAGGGTTCGAGGCCCGCCTGGGCAGCGAGACCTCATCTCTACAATAAATCAAAAAATCAGCTGGGCGTGGTATCGCATGCCTGTAATTCCGGCTACTCGGAAGGCTGAGGCGGAAGGATCGCCGGAGCCCAGCAGGTCGAGGCTGCGGTGGCCGGGAACGGCCACTGCACTCCAGTCTGGGTGACAGAGTGAGATTCCAACTCAAAAAAAAAAAAAAAAGTGATAAAGCTGGTAGTGAAATTGAAATAAAACATAAATTAGGTTACAGAAGAAACAGCTGACCTGGGAATGCTGACATTGCCACCATTCCAGAGGCTCTAGATATGTAGCCAGAGGAACTTGGAACTTAGTAAGGGCACGCTTAATGACATCAGTGAGGAAGGTTGTCATGAAGGAGGAAGATATCTCAAAGGAGTGACAATGGTAAACATTTCCACGTTAAAGAAACTCTTGGAGATACATCATGACATTGAAAGTGGAAACGGTAAAATGTTGGATGGTGATCCAAACTTAGAAAGAAATGATGGGGGGGGGGAGTGGTGGGACTGGCAGTAATGTGATTCTGCAGGGGGAGGGGGGCACACCTCATCAACAAGGGTCCCTGCATATTGAACATTTTTATACTTAACCCTGAATTGTACCCCAAGTCTTAAAACAAAATTTTTAAAAAGTAATAACGAAAATTTGTCAAGTCTTAGAGAAGATGCTTGCTTTGTATCATATGTTATATGACAAGAAGGCAAGGACTGTTCAAACTACTGATAAATTTTTAACAAACTTTTTTTTGTTTTTTTGTTTTGTATCAAAACCCCCCTTAATTCTTAATGTTTTCATTATAATACACTAAATATTAGTTTTATTATTTTTCCATTTCTATTTACAGCCTTTTTTTCCTACAGAAAAATAGTCACTTCTCCCATTGACTATTAAGATTCTTTTGTACACTTTCAGCTTATGTGGTAATTTTTTTTTCCTTTTTGAGCTGGCGTCTCACTCTGTTGTCCAGGTAGGAGTGCAGTGGTATGCTCACAGCCACCCCAGCTTAGACCTGCTGGGCTCCGGTGATCCTTCTGCCTCAGCCTTCCAAATAGTCAGAACTACAGGCACGCACTTCCATGCCCAGCTAATGTTGTATTTATTGTAGAGATGAGGTCTTGCTAAGTTGCCTGGGCTAGTCTCGAACCTGCAGGCTCAGGCAGGTTCGAGACCACCTCGGCCTCCTAAAGTACTGGGATGAGCCACCTAGCCCAGCCATGATGTGGTAATTTTTATGACCCTGAACCGTACCAAGTGAAGACTGTCTACACTCCTAAGGGAATGGCTTTCAGTTTCTCTTCTTATAGACATATCATATGCAAGTATATTCAACTCAGAAGTAGGTTTCTGAGTTTTAGCACTTATTTCTGTAAATTGCCCCTTAATTTTTTTTTTAATCAAACCAGTTATTGGTCACATTTGAATATACAATTTTCTAATTTTTCTTCAAAAGTGATAATAAAAGAAACGAGTTAATATAATAAGCCACAGACATAATATTAACATCTACTGTTGACATAGTGTACTTACTTACTTTCTCAAGCCAATAAAGAGATGTGTGAAATGTTGAGGATCCAAAGTTTTCTCCAGAAGATGGTGAAGGGTAAGGATGTGGTAAATTTAATCCCAAGTAAAGAACAAATGGTTCGGTGTGATTAATTGCTTCCCTTCTTAACCAGTTTACTGCTTTGCCTGTATTCGCCCAGTCTTTTTCCATCACTCTTACTTTAGTTTTATTAGGGATGAGGTTAACCATAGGCCTGCCCTCTTGTCTGAGTAAGAAAGCAACATCTCTTGTCCATGCTTCCAAACGATTACTACGGAAGCAAAAGACAGGTTATTGTAAGGTATTAAAAAGTTTTAGCCACTGACTAGGCATACACACAGAAAACAACAACTTTTAAATGAAAATGTTCAGAAGAAATGCACTGGATCTCAATAAGAAAGTTATTAAACATTACAAATTCAAAAACTAGAAAAAATAACAGGAATCAAATATTCACTTACGTGTTCTTTAAAAGTATGACATTATGTAGAGAGGTTAATTTTTCTTATAGCTAGACATTTAGTAATATATATATATACACACACATATATATGTATGTTTTGGATTCCTAGTATTTCTCCTTCTTCACTGAATTTTCCAGCATTTTTTTTCTCTCAGAAAAAAGTGATATTTCTAACAAAGGCACTATAATTTCCTTCTATTACTAAATCTTTATATTTTAAAAATCCTACCTACTATGTATACTTCACATTTCTGAAGTTTCAGTTTTTAAATAGTTTCTAGATCTGTTTTTTCTCACTAAAGAACAATTTTAATATAATTTTAACCATAATCTAACTAACAATGGGGCAAACTTCTTACCCAGTATAAACAAGAGATATTTTATTAGCTGATTTACAAGTTAAATGATTTATTGATTCAACTTTAAATCTTTAGTCTGTTTTATCTTATTGCTTGATTTTTTTTTCTCAGTCAATGTCTAGGTATGTGTAGTTGACATAATTGTTTAGGAAGCAGTACTGGGTATTTCTAGGAAGCTTGTTATAATTTTCAGTAAGTAAGTATCTCTGAAATGCCCTATCAAATACCCAATCTTATCTATTAAAAAAAGAGTTTTTAAAAATCCAGATGATATCAACCCACAAATGAAGAATATTTTATGTTAAAATGTAATACTCCACTTAAGACAAAGTCAATGCACACAAAATTACTAATGACTCACAGATTAGCTAAATTAGAGGAATTTTATTCACCTGCCTTCTGAAGTCAGGTAAAGACATTTAAACAGTCATAATAAAAATATCATTTTTCCTTGCAGATATTCAACATATTTTGATAAAAATAATGAAAACTAGAACTTCAGCAGAATTAATCTCACTAACAGATTCTAATTAATTCTAACAGATGGGAAGCCCTAAAATAGGAAGTTTTGTGAATTCATCACATTATCAAAACAATATGACATTAGTTTCTCAGTCTTTTGTTTAAATCATTGCAGAAATCTCACTATAGATTACTATTAGACCTCTTGCAGAAGTGGAAATTTAGGGGTTTATAACACCAGCAGTACTTGTGGTAGGACTCAAGGATTTGAGATAAGGAACAGGACAGATTCATACAGTACGCTTAGGAACCAAAGCGCTTTCTTTTCAACCAAAGAATAGAAAAATATGACTGAGAAATTATTACAAGAAGCAAGTTTATAATACAGCCTAATTAGTTGTCTGTCTTTGTATACTATTAGCTCGGGTATAGACTATTGTCTTGATCATGCTGATTTAACCAGTGGCTTCTATGATGCTGTCATGAATTAGTCTAGACCATTTTAAGGAAAGGTTTTTCTAGCCTTGAAAGAGGGTTATATTGAATCCAGCCTGTCGCCATAGCAGTGATTGTGATTTCATTTAACCTTTCTGGTAATATGTCTGTGCCCTCCCTCTCTATTGCTGAGATTCTTTTAACCCAGATCCTCTTCAGGGTAAAAAGTCTCAAATCAAGTTATTTTTGGCCTAGTGTTATCGTTGTGGCCAGATTTCAACCTTGGCTTTATTTTTGCCCCTTTATTTAAAAAATATGTGATTGACCCTCCCATATTTGTGGCATCTTCGTTTGTTTCTTCCTACACGTGCCTTTGGCATAATTTCCATAGCTGATGGTGCTTGAGTAGAGTTAAAACAAAATATTTCAGCATTGCTAGGGCAGTGGGGGACAAGATTATTGTTAAAGGCGAAAGGTTCCTTTCCCCAATTTTTTACTACTTTGATTAGTTGACCCATGTTCAGGCACTGTGCCTCAGTATAAAATAACAATTTACTTCTTTATACCTTAAACAGGAGAGTGAGGAGGAACAAAAGTATAAAGTGATGCATTTGGTAGGTGAATATACCACAGTATTTTAAAATCATTTAGCACTTTTTAAGGTATCTAATACATATTAATAATTATAATCCACGTGAACTCTCTGTTCTACTTTCACTACTCTCTGAGCCAGCCCAATCTTCCCGGACCATCATTAAGAACCGAAAGAACAGTAGACACAGTGACTGCTACAGGAGCTGCAATTCTCAGTCTAGAAAGTCCCTCCTCCCAGCACAAGGTTCCTTCCAGCCAGTAACTCCAGTGACTAAAACAGGGAAAGAGAATATGAACATGCAACTTCATAATCTGTTACAGTTACAATAACACAAAGATAACTCTTTTGAAATGACACTTTTCTCTACTAAACAATGTTTCCAGTCCTTACAAAGATGATAGTCTGAATTAGGCCAAATTGTGGCACCTGGAGACCCTAGCTTTTGACCATGTTCTCAGACCTATTTCTTTGTTTCACTGCTCTGTTGTCTTTTTTTTTAAACCAGTAATTGCTATATTTTCCTCCAAATATACGGTTTCTAATTAATTAACCACTGGGGATATTTTGAACAAGTTTGTTTGCATTCTATTTGCATGTATTTTGTCCAGAATATCAAGAGTGTGGTTTCTATCAGGATAATTAAAAAGGGTTTGTGTTAATGAAGAGTAACTAAAACTGCCAGTGGCTTGGATATTTTATGATTCATTGGTTGCTCTGAATATAAATTTACTGTTACTTGCAAAGGCACAGACATACAATGTGCAGTTTCCTATATGGCAGCATTTCTCAAAGTGCAGTCCACGGATACCTGGGGATTCCCAAGACACTTTCAGTGAGTCCATGAGGTCAAAACTATTGTTATAATGGCAAGATGGTATCTGCCTTTTTCACTCTCATTCTCTCATTAGTGTACAGTGGAGAAGACCACTCTAATTTATCCTCAGGTGGGAGCTCAGATGTGGAGTATACCCATCTTAAGGAGACTGCTCTCTATAAACTTGGAGAGGCTTCAATGTGTCATTCCGTCATGCTCCTTTTGTCAGGTCCAACGTCTGCTTCAACTCTTTGTGAAAATATAAGAAGAGCTTTACTTCTCAAAGGGACACAAATCATAACAAGAAAATTCTGATAAATATATCTACATTGGTTATGTCTTGTCCTACCACTGCCTGAGGTTCAGATCTTTCTAACCTTGCTTCTCCAAGTATGGTCTACAGACCAGCAGCATCAGTTTCTCCTAGGAGCTTCCTATAAATGTGAAATCTCAGGACCCATTCTGGATTCACTGAATTAAAATGGGTATTTAGTAAGATGCCTAAGTGATTTGTATGTATATTAAAGTTTGAGATGCACAGTGTGATAATTCTTTTCTGCAAAAATTCTCAATTTTTCGACAGGATAATTAAAACAGAGTTTCCACAGTAGCCTATAAATAGAATTATTCTACCTTGGTTCGATTCTGAATCTGCAGTTAATTATTTCTTTTGAACAACAAAAGTCTCCTCAACAATACAAATGAAAAATAAAATTTCCTAACACATTTCAACTAATTATTGCATAAATCTGTATATTTGCCATTGCTATGTGGGTTTTTGATGCCCATGTGCCAAATTCTACTGCTATTAACATTGAATACTTCAGTTCACAGATAGCAGGATTAGTTTACACAGTAAGAATCTTATCTGAAAAGAATCACACATTAAAACTGATGATAAGACCATGACAGTTTTCTTTTAACATGAAGTAGGAATCTAAACTTAAATCTTCAGCTTCTAAGATTCTCCAGAAGATAATTCACTATTTCAGACTTTAAGAGTTCTCTCTCTCTCTCTGTTATTGATGGGACTGTAGCAGCTAATGTGTTTCCACTAAGTCTCTTCCACAGAAAAATGATGATACTGAAAATTGCCCTTGCAAATTTCTGTATCAGCCTGGTAATTCTGTAAGAGAAAAGGAATTCATACTCACTCCTATTAAATGCTCATCTCCCAAAGTTGAAAGAAACACACATACCATTTTTTAAAGGATCTACAATGCTGTCATCCATCTTTTTTACATATGATCACTCACAAAAACAGTCTGTTCTACTTGAATGAATCAAGCCAACCCTGGCAAGTTCAGGTTGGCACATCACTTTTCTATATACATTCTTTAAATACTCAGTATATGCATGTTTTTTCCATTGATTAACTTTATAAATTCCAACTATTTTCTTTTTTGATGAAATTACAGTAGCTGGTGCTCCTTAACATTTTTATTCATGGATATTTTTGTAAATATGAGGAAAGTCATGAATTTTTCTCTACTAAACAGTAATAATAATAAATTAATTACATAACTAATTATATTGGCTATATTATTATAGTATTTTATTAGTAATAATAGTTAATACATTTCAAACAAAAGCTTTATTTGCATGTGTGTGGGGGATACTCAGGGGTTTCATGGACTTTAGGTTGTGAAATCCCATCTACACACATTCTAGTCTGCTGGTGAATTCATCATTGTGGGAGCACTGATATTTATGATGTTGAATTCCTAGATGACAATGATGACAGCCCTTCACAAAGTACTCATGTTTGCCGCAGTCTATGCTTAAACAAAGGCAGTCTGATTTAATTTTTAAAATGCTTAATGAATGTCTGCCACATGCAGGACATTGTGCCAGGCAGGTGGTTGATGTGACTTCCTTAGCTACCAAAATAGTGTTTCCACCTAGTATTCACTCAGACATAAAACCCTACTATTTTATTTTTTAAAATAAGGGGCCAAATGCTATCTTGGGAAAAAAGCAACTGTAATAAAATAGTTCAGCTAAGACTATAACATTAATGGTAAGTTTAGCGCATATTCACCATTTTCATATCACAAAAGAGGAAGATTTTTCTTACACTTTCAAAGTAATTTAATGTAACAACTGGATTAGCTATAACATTTGAAACTTTTATAAGCTTTTGTTTTTTAGTATTATACAGAAAATATATAACCTGGGAAAAAATGCCATCAAATGTGAAAGAACAAAGTAGGTGGATTATTCTCAGTAAAATCTGTCATCAATAGAATTTACCAAGTAGTCGTTGCGGGAGACATGCCACCATGGCCATAGCTCTTGCCAAAAGGGTAACCTAGTTTGTCGGGAGCAGATGTGATGTGGGAAGCAGATGAGCACTGTCACTGTAGCAGGCCTGGTAAAGGCCCCGAGTGAAGGCAAGGTCTCGCCTAATGGCCCCAAGCGAAGGCAAAGTCTCGCTTGATAGCTCTGCATCCTAGCCAAAGGCAGGGGATGCAGCCCACTACATGAAACAGCATCTCAGAGGCCCACACATCCAGGTGCACAGAGTACAGATAAAGCCTTAGCTACGACAAGATAACTGCGGAATAGCTGGCCTTTAGGTAGCAACAAATTTCATTGTAGCTCCCTCACAGACCTTGAAGCCCTTCCAACTTCCTTTGTGCTTGATTATAAAATAAACATGCTGAGCTAGTTCTGGGCCACTTTTCCTCCATCAGAGCAAAGTGTCCCACCTGGCCCCAGCTTTTCTTTATGTCTTTTTGTCTGTGTCTTTCTTAGTCTCTCGCCACTCTTTCGGGATCCTCAAGGCAGCCACATGGGCTGCGGCAATTGGCACCCAAACAGGGACATGAGCACGAGAGAACTCCTAATCTCAGGTGAAGAGATGCTCTGAGAGAGGTGCACCTAAAAATAAGGGAAGGTAAGCTCTGAGAGAGGTGCACCTAAAAATAAGGGAAGGGTAGGAGTGGATTTAGTTTCAGCTAGGTGTAAAACATAGGTAATTCTGGCTCCCAAGGGAGGAGTATGTCCAAGTGTTAAAATCTATGGTTCAGGGGAGAGGTTGCCCGGTTAAAGGTTCTCAGCTAGAGGAATTTTTAAGCTTTGTGCAGGAAACATGCCCCTGCTTCCCTGCTCAAGGGACAGTTAATTTCAGTACTTGGAACAAGGTGTAAACAACTTAGGGGGCCAAGTTCCCCCCAAGTCTTGTTTATGGACATGGTAGCCATTGTTGCTTGCCAGGTTGGTGGAACAAGGGGAAATCCTTACTGGACTTATTTTCCGGACACTCCCATTCTCCAACCTGCTACTTGGGCTGGTGGGTAGGTTCTGGTCTTTACCAACAATACCTGTATGTTGGGAGGACAGTCTAATAAACATATTACTGCCAACCATAGTTCAAATTTTAACTTCACAGGGGCTAGTAATAGCCCTCCGATTTGCCTTTCTAACACCCCTAAGTTGGGTTGTCTTAAGATGAGTCAAGAAAATAAAACCTACTATGGGGCTACACAAATAGCTAATTTCAGGCCCCTGGGACATAATAAAATACCTACAAACTATATCTAAGTGGGGGTTCCCTAGTTCTACTTATAATGTCTCTCAGGCTCACCCCAATATCCCATACTGCCTTAATAGCACAGGGATAGAGCTTGGAAAATTCCCCAACTGGATAGAATGTGTGACTCTTGTGCCTATGGTCCTAAACCTTATGGGAACCCCCCCTCTTAATCTATGATTGCTCTCAAAGACTGGACCCCTCTCATCCTAATCATGAATTCATTTCTCCTGGGGGTTTTGTTGGCATCATCCTTACTACTTCTCAAGGTGACATCCAAAAGGAACTGTGGTGGCTTGACGCCTCCCTTGATTTTGTTAACTTTACTAGTGGGTCTTTGGTCAACTTGACAGGAAGCTGTGGTACAACTTCCCCTTGCTATAGAATCTGGGCCTGTGTCCAACCTCCTTTTATCCTTTTAACAGGCTCTGTTAACATCACCCCAGTAGATAACCATTATGCCTTACGATGTAACTCTTGTAATTTTACAAATTGTGTCACCTGCCATAATACAGGACAAGACATCCTGGTTTTACACCAGCCCCCCTTTGTTATGATTCCTACTAACATATCAGTCCCTTGGTATGATGATGTAGGACTGCAGGTACTTCAGAAATTACACCACCAGCTTGCTTCCCAGCCTCGTAGGACCGTTGGATTGATAATTTTTGGATTGGTGACCTTAATTTCAGTTATCACTTCTGTAGTGACTATCGCTGCCACACTGTCTCAATTTATCCAAAATGCCAAGTTCGTCAACTCTCTGGCTCAAAATACCTCCAAGGCCCTGATAACAGCAAGAATCTATAGACTTAAAGCTAGAAACAAAATTGAATGCCTTGGAGGCTGTAGTCATTGTTGGGAAACCAGATAAACAGCATAAAAATGAAACAACAACTACGATGCCATGCAGCATACAATTGGGTTTGTGTTACTTGTGTTTCTTATAAGAGCAGCCTTTGGAATTGGGACTCCCCAAGGCATATGGAGTCACAATAACATCAGCATAGACCTGCTCAAGCTCCACCACAATATTCTGGACATCCAGAATTGCCAAGATCCTATCATACAACCTGCCCAAATAGCACAAAATGTTCTTAATGATCTCAAGGGATTCAATCCCCTTAATAATGCTTTGTATATTCTGAATTTTTTCATATTTGCTCTAATCCTCCTTTGTTTTTTTGCCAGTCAGATATGGAATCCTCCAGCACCAATTCAGAGTCATTGCAGTAGCCGTCCATCGCCTACATTTAGAAAATAAAATAAGGGGAGATGTCTGGAGCGGATGTGATGTGGGGAGCAGATGAGCACTGTCACTGTAGCAGGCCTTGAGTAAAGGCCCCAAGCGAAGGCAAGGTCTCACTGACAGCTCTGCATCCTAGCCAAAGGCAGGGGATGCAGCCTGCTACACTTAACGGCGTCTCGGATGCCCACACATCCGGGTGCACATAGTGCAGATAAAGCCTTAGCTACAACAAGATAACCGCGGGACAGCTAGCCTTTAGGTAGCAACAAAATTCCATTGTAGCTTCCTCACAGACCTTGAATCTCTTCCAAATTCCTTTGTGCTTAACTATAAAATAAACATGCTAGCTAGTTCTGGGCCACTTCTCCTCTATCAGAGGAAAGTGTCCCACCTGGCCCCAGCTTTTCTTTATGTCTTTGTGTCTGTGTCTTTCTTAATCTCTTGCTGTTTTCTCGGGATCCTCAAGGCAGCCGCACAGGCCGCAGCACTAGTTGGGCATAGTATGTAGGGTTTAATGTCCCTTCTAGTCTATTGACTGGCCAGGTGTAAGCACCTAGTTTAAGGACTAAGTTCGTAGGTTCTAAACAGGGTCAACACTTATGATGGAGCCTGGCATGATGGCTGAGATGGCTCTATCATCTTTATTTATAGAATTTGAATTTAGAAAAAAAAAATAATGCAGGAATGGTTTATCCAGATGCAGCTATGAGATAGAGAAAGAGTCCCAGAAAAGATGGAGCTTGAGCCAAAACAGATCATACAGGTCAAAATTATGGTTGGAAGTGATATAGCCAAGAGAAAGACCCAGAGTAGAGAAGAAGTCATGAGTTATGTTAATCAGAGAACTAGAATACATGCCCTCCAACTAAGTAAAAAGCTACACTGGAGTCAGAATCACTCCCCAGTTCTAGAATTTGAGACTGTGTAACTACAGTCCCTGTTGTTAGATAATACAAATCCCTTTTCACTGCATGCAAATCTTCACATTATGATCACATCTTCTTTAACTTCCACACCCCCAATCTCATGTATGGGGGCTCAAGTGACTGTTCTCCAATCAAAAGAATGTAGTGAAAATAATTGCTATGTTCAGAGTACTAAGTGAAATTCTCATTCAATTTAAGACTCAGAATAGAAGACTTATAAAAGGTACACATTTTTTGTCTATCAAGCTCATAAGTATTTAAAACAATTTCACTGTTAAGAAATCTAATGTTGGGGCTGTTACATAGTTAATCTTTTGATAAATTTGCCAAATTTCCCTTTGCTGATTAAAGATCCTAAATCTTCAATCTATGTTTCCAAATATATGACTTTACAAGGCCTAGGACTCTTCTGGAAAGTTTTCTCTTACATTGAATGTAATATCTAACATGCAGCAAGAGCTTAATAAATGATAGCTATCATTATTCTCCAGGTCAATTGGAATCAAAGAAATCCAACTGTCATGGTAATGGGGGCATGGGTGATGGAACCTGTTTGAGTTATTTAAAAGCTGTTAGATAATTAAACCTTTGCCAGTTAGCTCAGTGAGTTACTGGGCATGGTGTTACTAAGTTAGCCATGCAAATGGATGTCATATTTTTTCAAAACCATCTGCCTTCAGGGGGAAATTCCCCTTTGCGTGGTTTTTTTTATGAGAGAGGTGGTGCCATCTCCTAATATAGAAGCTGAAGCAGCAGTGATACAACCTCTTCCCACGACCCTGGGCATCTAGAGAGTAGGCAAGTGAGCTAGACTTGGCCAATCCCAATCCCAGACTCAGGTCTGGGATTCTGTATCTTGAGGGAATTTCACAAAGACATTGGGTTAGCTGGAGATTAATCGTAGTAGTGTGTAACCAGCAGCAGTCTCCTGGCCAGGCTGCTTCTATGGAATAACTTTGCTGTGCCACCAATCACCTGATTCCTGTTTTCAGATCTGGGTCTCCAGCACTGCTGCTTATTCAGTCTTACCTGGTGAGTTAAAAAAAATTAAGTTAGCCCAGGGTTCAGTAGCTAGTAAATAAGAATCTTGGTGGATGGTTTCTAACACTAAAACTACCTTAGAAATTTTGTCATGGTATGATAAAGTGTCAGCACAAAGCTATTACCCCAGAAAGGCAGGAAAGTTGATAGATATAGCTGTGGTTACTAATTGATTTTTAATATTAGGGATGCTAATTTACCCATGCACTTTTAGACATTTAACCTTCCCTTTAAAAACTGTACAAGAAGTCTGAGAATTCTCATAGTTAAGTGTCTGACTTTTGAAATTTTGCATTCTAGCCTCATACCAGACAAAATGATGCTAAAAGCCAGATTCTTCATTGCTAACTGCAATGTAATGTAGTCAATAAAAGAGCCAACTGGAAGGATGGAAAGAATGCTTACAGGAAAACAGAGAAACCTCTAAGGAATAGAAAGTTAGATCAATCAAGAAAATTACAAGGGCTCCAAAAATTCATCTAAAATTATCATGGGAGTTGATCAGAGGGCAAAAAAGAATGTCCAAGGATGAAAAGAATAGAGGAGAACCACCCCAAGGCTGATGTTATTATTATTTACTTTATGGAGAGTCTCAAACCCAATGAAACATGCAGGTTATTTTCTGCCAGCTGCCTTAGCCTGTTATTCAAGTCCTTCTCCCATCATCTTTAAAGCACTACTGCTCATTGCTTCCTTAAACAAATTTTGGTTTTTCTAATGCCCTCTGAAACGTCTGTGCTTGGATGTCTTTGTTTAGAAGTTTCTCCCTCCTGCTTTCCATTTGAGTCTATTGACGATCCACTTCCAGAAGAGTTCATCAAATCTAACATGCTATTATTATAAAATGCACCTTAAAAATATACATATATACCCAGGCACAGTGGCTCACGCTCATAATCCCAGCAGTTTGGGAAGCGGAGGTGAGAGGATGGCCTGGGCTCAGGGGTTTGAGACCAGCTTAAGCAACATGGTGAGACCTCATCTCTACAAAAGAATTAGCTGGGCATGGTGGCACATGCCTGTGGTTCCAGTCACTTGGAAGGCTGAGGCGGAAAGATCACCTAAGCCCAGCAGATCAAGGCTGCAGTGGTCGTAAGCTTGGCACTGTACTCCAGCCTGGGCAACAGAGACCCCGACTCAAAAAAAAAAAAAAGTATACATATATATGCTATTGCTGGGTGTGGTGGCACATGTTTGTAGTCCCAGGTACTGAAATGGGAGGATCACTTCAGCCCAGGAATTCAAGGCTGCAGTGAGGTATGATCACATCATCGCATTCCATTCTGGGTGACAGAGCAAGACTTCATTGCCTCCTCTCCTCTTCTCTCTCTCTCTCTCTCTCTCTCTATATATATATATATACATATATATATAAATTTATATTATATATATAAAATTATATGCATAATTATGAAAAAATCATTTCCAGTAAGGCTGTAACACAATTTTTAACACCAATTATAATATGCAGAAGTAGGAGATAACTTTATTATGGGCAGCTAAACTAAATACACACACACACACACACACACATACACACATATATACATATATATAAAATTTTAGTAATTAAATGGGAAAACATCCAAGAATTGTAGTGAGGTTGTAGGTCAGAGCTATGCCTTGTGTTTCAGGAAACTGATGTAGGAGTTACAGTTGACAGAAATCTGAAGATAGCTCCAGGGACTGCTTCTGCCAAGAATCTGCTAGTCATCATAAGGGAAGGTTCTGGGTAACAAAATAAAACAAAAAACACAGCAAGCTTTCTACTGTTATAAAAAAATTCATGCTGAGAATGCACCCAGAATATTACCTGCTAGTCTAGAAACTGAATTTCAATAAAGACAATAAGGTAGGGCATTCTAAAAAAAGATACTAAAATGACCAAAGTAATGAATGTCTTTCTTCATTATAAAAAAAAACGAATGAAATAAACTCCTTCACAGTATGGAGAAAACTGATTTAGTATATACAATCTTAGATTATAAACTAATAGACATAAATGAGATACACACAACATCTATTAGGTTGCAGAATTGAAGGGTTGAAGAAAGGGCTCTAAGGTTGCTGTTCTGAGTCCCGCTGGTCCCCTTTTCATCACTCTATTTAGAAAGCCTTTGCTGCTGATCAGGAGGGCTGATAGGGTTGGGAAGGGTAGTGTTAGCAGTCCATTATTTGCTTTCCTTTTCTGTTGCCAAGAGGCTCAAGCCTTAGAGTTCTACCCAGCAATGTTCTCATTTCGGAAATAACCCTTCATTTTTCACTTGTTTCAGAGAATTAAAAATTTCCTGTCATGACTTGGCCTAGAAAAACATTAAGCTATGTGAGCAGAGGACATACATAATGACAATGGTAAGAAAATGAAAGAGGACTTGATTTTCAGTTTTATACGAGACAGCAGCTACAAAAAACAAGACAGTAGTTTGTTTAATTTCTCCTCTGACAGCATTAGACTGTAAATTCCATGATACTGAAGAATTTTGTGTTGTGATCACTATTATATTCACATCATCTAAAAGTAGTATTTGGCACATAGTAGCTGGCTCAGTAAATACTAGCTGAGTAAATGTTGTAAATACCTGATTTTACTTTTATAACTTAAATAAGGATCACCTTTTAGTCTTGGTTTTTTTATGGATTACTACTTAATATTAAATTTCTTCACTAAATTATACTGATGTTAGAAATGAAGTTTTAAACATTTTCTATATAAATTCGATCACTTCCTAATTCTATACACTTCTAATTTAACAATTCTTTGTTTTTACTAATGCTAAAAAATTTGTCATATTAGTGTCAAGTTAGAATATAGAAGAAGAAATAAGATTTAAAATGTCAGCAATTAGTTTAAGTGTAACATGGTTAAGACCATGCTGATAAGTATAAAATATCTGACATATAGGGCTTGATGATTCTTTGTGCAAAAACGTACTGTCCTATGCACAGTAGACTGTTTAGCAGTAACCCTGGCCTCTACCTCCAGTGGTATCAACCAAAAAATGTCTCTAAACATTGTCAAATGTCCTTTAGTTGGGGGTGGGAGCACAGTTGCTCTCGGTTGAGAACCAGAACTTTAGATATTAGAAATATATCGGCAAAAAAGATTTACCTGAAAGCAAAAATGATCAAAATACCCTATGGATTAAATACAAATGTTTTCTTTCAATTGATGAGAAGATATAAACTTATAAGCACAATACATATAATGTGAAGTAGCAGATGGATATCTGGAATATATAAATCACGTAACTGTCCTCCATTGGAGTTACAGAATTTCAGAGCAGAAGAACTTTTAAGGTCATCTAGTGTAAACTCGTGATGAAACTCGGATTTTAAATAGATAAATAACTTGCCCAAGGTCTTATAGTCAGGAATTAGCATTTTTATGAGTACTATCACCAATATCTGTTCAACAACTGACTGGATAAAATAAGCATGCAGCCTGTAGAGTTCTTACTATAGAATAGTGTATTCTATATAATAAGGACGCTTAACTGTATTAGTGTTCCTAAATTGGCACAAGAAGAAAGCATCACTGATGCCTAAAAAAGACCAATGGAAATACTGTAGTAATAAATTAAAGAAACCTGTAATTTTAGTTGAGAATATAGACAGATTCAAAAATGGCCTATTTCAGTGGTAAGGAGTTATCAAAAATTGAGTTTTGATGTTGTGACTCAATCAATCAACACTGAATGCCTCTATTTATGAAATTTGATATTGAGAAACTTGTTTTTTTCTGTGACACCCATTTTTAACTTTGCACAGAAAAATCTGAGAGACAAAGTTCCACAATTCATATGACCTTTTCAGACATGCTATTAATAGCAACCTTGACTATTTGTCTGCCAGTGTCTGTGTGGGCACATACAGTTCTCATACAAATACTCCTGGTAGTTAATTCCAATTTCTGAATCTCTGATAAGAGGGCAAGTAAATTAAAAGATGCTGCATGCAATTATTATACCAAAAGCCATCTCTGACATCCCAAATATCAACATCTGTGGTTTTTTTTTCCCACTAATGATCTTAGGATTCCATATGACAGAAGAAAGAACTTCTGAAAATTAAGAATATTAAAAACATTTTTAAAAACCTTAAAAACAGGATATATTTTATTTAGTTGGAGATATATACAAATACTTATAATGAACAGGTGCTGTGATCTTGGGTTACATAGAACATTAATGTTTATCAAATAATAAGCTATAGGTAGAACAATATAACTTTTTCTTTCATTCATTCACTTATCAGACATTTACATATGTATTGGCCCCATGCTGGCAAATAGGAATAAGAGACAAGGTCGTGAATCATTATCCTGCTGAGGAATAAAAGACAGGCCATATTTTAATCATGTCACATATAAGGATGAAAGTTATAGGGAATACATGGCATTCAACCTTAGATTCTTTTTATTATTTTATCAATTGAGGACACAAAGAGAGAAAACAATTTTGAATAGGGTAATACAAATATTTGTAACTTACTTTGAAAAAAGCGTACTTTCTAAAAAGAAGAAACATTTTAAAAAGAAATTTGTGATGTTCCATAAAATCACTAGCAATGTAAAGCACTTTAGAAAAATGAGTTATGTGAATGTTAAACTACAATTCTGGTGAAGCCATTTTTATAATAATAATATTTCCACTAAGTAAATTCTTACTCTGTGCCAGGCATTATTAAATATTTTATGTTATCTCACTGAATCTGTGTATTACATATTTTATCTCAACTCATATAAAACACAGTCATCTAGTGAGGTATCTATTATTCATTCTAATTTACAGATAAGAACACTGACACCTAGAGAAGTCAAGGAACTTGTCCAAGGTTACAAGAATTGTATTCAGGGAAGCTGGGCATCTACTCTGCTCTGATGAACGCAAAGCCTGTGCTTCTCTTCCTACATGTACCTTTCTTTATGATGTTGCAGGACGGAGTGGGGGAAAAGGATTTTGCACAGAGGCACTAGCTTGTGCAATAGTACAGAGGTAGTACAAAGCATGTAAAGAAAACTTTAAAAAGACCAGGTGCATACTGAGGGAGGGAGTGAGTGGTATGAAATGAGACTGTAGGTAGGCAGGAGTAGGTCATGCAGGGTCATGTTTGGATTTGGGATTATAACCAAAGTGCAGGAAAAAAATTGAAGCATTTTAAGCATCTGAGTCTTGTGATCAGATGTATATTTTAAAAAGATAATTTTGGCTGCCTACAGAAAATGGGTTCGATAGAGAAGAGTCCAGTTAGAAGGCCATTTCAATAGTTTAGGCAAGAGATGATAGTAGCTTGGTGGAGACAGTGAAAAGTGAATAAATTACAGAATATTGTAGAAGTAGAACTGACAACATTTGGTGATAAATTAGAAGACAGAATAAAGAATGGGAATGCCAGGATCACTTCTGAATTTCCAGTATTATCTTTTAGATTTTGGAAGATAGAAAAAGAGAGAAATTTAATTTTAACCAGAACAAGATTAATGATCAGACTATTCTATATTATTTTAGCATCTGTTTATTTAAAACGAATTGTATTTGTTTCCTAGGGCTTCCAGAACAAATTGTTACAAATGGAGTGGCTTGAAATAACAAATATATTCTCTCACAGTTAGGAAGCTAAAAGTCTGAAATCAAGGTGCCAGCAGGAACACACTCCGCCTGATGCCTCGATGGCAGAATTCTTCCTTGCCTCTTCCTAGCTTTTGATAATTCCTGGCAATCTTTTGCATTCTTTGGTTTATAGTACATCACTATAATCTTTGCCTCTGTCTTCACAGTGTCTTCTCTGTATATCTGTGTCCTTTTTCCTCTTCTAATCAGTATGGCAGTCAATGAACTTAAGGCTCATCCTAAATTCAGAATGATCTCATCCTTAACTAATTACATCTGAAAATAGGATATATTTCCAAATAAGGTCACATTTTGAGATTCTAGCTGGTCATAAAGTTTTGGGGGACACTATTCAACTCACTACATTCACTGTTAATTTTATTGGCTTTATTTTTTTCTTGTTATTACTTATCATCATTATTAGTATCATCATCATAATTAGCACTTGCTAGGAAAGAAAGAGGTACTGTTCTAATGTTTTCATAGGTTGAGGGGTCATGATTGTTGGAGGAACCCAAGAACATACCTAAATATGCTAGACAGAATTGCAAGACTCATAATATAGTAGTACTTATGGCAATTATTTAT
Organism: Cephalopachus bancanus; assembly: GCA_027257055.1. NCBI lineage: Eukaryota > Metazoa > Chordata > Mammalia > Primates > Tarsiidae > Cephalopachus > Cephalopachus bancanus. The sequence continues at coordinate 3,368,431 of JAPVLO010000024.1, read as the reverse complement.
TACATAAAAGGAGACAGCAAAATCAGCAAAGGAAAAGGTGCTTAGGGTGAAGTCCAGAGGAAAGAAAGCATATGCTTTCAGCTGGAGTTGCAAAGGACATACTTAATTCTCCCAGAGTTGAATTGTGACAACACACATGAAGTGTTGTTTCTGCTCATTAGAGACTCAGTACCCAAGTTTTTATTGGTGACTGACCATGTAGGCACCTCTACTTAGCACAGGCCAAAATTCCAGACTCCCAGAAGGAAAATAGGTGTTCTTCATAAATCACATTGTACAGGTACTCCAGGTACACAGCACGCCACTCTTACAGTTAAGGAACAGTGGGAATACTCCTGAAACCCAAGTTCCCAGATGCTAGTCAAGGGCCAACCTTGCAAACAGGAATTTCTAAGGATAGCAGCCCCAGGCCTGCTATGTTAGCTCTTCTCTCTCTTCTCTCTCTCTCTCTCTCTGTCTTTTCCCCTTTCCCTCTCTAACGTCTCTCTCTTTTCTCCCTCTCCTCTTTCTCCTTTCTCTCCTCCTCCTTCCTCTTCCTCTCTTCTTTCTCTCCCCTCCCTCTCTTCCTTCCTTCCTTCCTTCTTCCTTCCTTCCAGACAGGGTCTTGCTCTGTTGCCCAGGCTGGAGTGCAGTGGTACAATCACAGCTCACTGCAGCCTCGAACTCCTAGGTCAAGCAGTTCTACCTCCCAATAGCTGGGACTATAGGCACACACCTCCTTGCTTGGCTAATTTTTTTAATTTTAATTTTTGTAGAGATGAAGTATTACTATTATGCACGGGCTAGTCTCAAACTTCTGGCCTCAAATAATCTTCCTGCCTCAGCCTCCCAGCCATATTTTATTTTAATATTTTAAAGAGATTAAAGAAAGATGAAGTTTTAGCCTAATTAACAAAATCAAGGGATTAAGAGATTTACTTTCACCTTTATGGAGAAATAAAAATATAAAATTCAAAAAGAGTATATGTACATGCTATAGCAGAAGCCAGTCTGGTATAATTATTTCTGTTTTGTTTTGTTTTTTACCTAAGGGAGTGATGTCCTGAAGTGTAATCCAGTTTTCCAAATTTTTGTGTTCGGTAGCCATGCTTCTCCATGACATCCATCCACGTTGTATAATTTGGGTCTAGACCCTTAAAATTATTCCATGATTCTGTTAAGTGAGTGAAGAGGCCACTCCACATTGCTGAGGGAAAAAAAGAAATTGGGATTAAAGTAAAGCTTGACAATGTGCTTGAACTATTAAGACAATTACTCTGAGAGAGCAGTCCATCAGTTTAGGACTAATGCTCTGGAATAAGACATACCCACATTAGGTGCTTTGCCTAACATTTCTGATGGTTACCTCCATTTATCAGAGATAAACCCTTACAAGGAGTTCCTATTTCTTTCCATTTTACAGATGAGTTGACTAAGGCTTAGAGGATAAGTTACTTTCTGTAAATACAGCTGGAATTAAATATAAAGCCTGTGTGACTCTAGAGTCTTCTTTCAATCATAAAAACAATCCCTATGTATTTACTGCTTAATTTTCTAAATCAGTCAGTAGAAGTGTTGATCTCATTTTCCCAATATCCTCAGAGATTTTTCCTATTCCTTGTCTTTTTGCTATCTTTTCACAAAAAGAAATTAAGTATACTATGTCTTCTTTCTTATTCTCGACAACTATGATTGCTTATTCCATAAATACTTACTTTCCTTTTCTCATTTCTGTGTACACATTTCTTATATGAAATGTATATAATCTGAAGTAATATGGAAAAAATTCAGATAAATCTGAATCTAGGAAGTTCTAATGACTCTGTGGTATACTCTAGTGTCCATATAAGTCCTCCCAATTATCTATACCCTTACTGAAAAATTTCCCTGGAAACAGAATTCTTCTAGGAAATATGAGTATTTCCTCATTTGCTTGTATAGTCAAAAGATTTTTAGTCACCACTGATAAGGAAATGGAACTATAACACATAAGCTACATTATCAGATTATCATTCTAAAAGATAAAAGTTCCTACTCTTTAAAATAAATTAGGCCAGGCTCAGAGGCTCAGCCTGTAATCCCAGCACTTTGGAAGATTGAGGAGAATGGATTGCCTGAGCCTGTGGGTTTGAGACCAGCCCAGGCACTTGGCAAGACCTTGTCTCTACAATAAAGAAACCAAAAATTAGCCGGGCACAGTAGCATGCACCTGTAATTCCGGCTCCTTGGAAGGCTGAGGTGGAAGGATCGCTGGAGCCCAGCAGGTCGATGCTGGGGTAGCTGTGAGTGTGCCATGGTACTCCACTCCAGCCTTGACAACAGAGTGAGACTCCAACTCAGTTAAAAAAAAAAAAAGAAAAAGAAAAAATAAATTAGAAATTCTGATAACCCCAATACTCAACATACACCTTAAAATACACAGGAACCTATATTTATAAAAAAATTTACTATCCTACTTCTAGGTGTAATCTTTTAAACTGTAAGTATCTTTTCAATGCGTTGTAACTTTCTTCCGTGAATATTAAGGATGTTCATACCTGCACGTGATGGACAACAGATTGGAGAGTTGGTATAGGCATTCAGAAAGGAAGTGCCCCGTGCTTTCATGAAATTGATAAAAGGAAGTTTCACTACCAGACTTCCTGGATGAAAAGTTAACCTTCCATCCTGGAATAAAGAAATTTAATTAACATTGATTGCATTTCAAAAGAAGAGAATTATTTTAACAATACAATTTACATAGCCAAAAACTTCACTATAAATATAAAATACCAGGAGAAAAAAACAAGTACAGAGAGTATTGCCAGTAACTGGTACATAAATATCTAGAACTCAATGCAGTGTTATGCTTGAATTCACTTTAATATAGCTTTTTCTTTCTTTCTTTCTTTCTTTCTTTTTTTTCTGAGTCAGAGTCACACTCTGTTGTCCAGGCTGGAGTACAGTAGCATACTCATGGCCACTGCAGCCTTGATCTGCTGGGCTCGGGTGATCACTCTACCTCAGCCTTTCAAGGTTGGAACCACAGGCATGTGCCACTATGCCCAGATAACTTTCTTGATTTATTGTAAAGATGAGGTCTTGCCAAGTTGCCCTGACTGGTCTCAAACCCTTGGGTTCAGACAATCCTCTCACCTCAGCCTCCCCAAAGTGCTGGGATTATAGGTATGAGCCATTGTGCCTGGCCAGTTATTATTAAATTCAATGACTTTCTGTAAAGTTCTTTTGGGGAATGATGGACTGATTAGACAAATATTTATTGAATACTTACTACATACTAGGCACTGTGCAAAACCAGAGGATACAATGGTGAATAAAACAGAATCCCTGCCCCTAGAAGCTTATAGTCTAGTAAAATAGGCAAAATGTATACTGACAAATGAAATGTGAATAATTACAAATATGATATATGCTTTGGAAAAAACCTGAGATACAGAAGAACAAGGGAGATCTGCTTTAGATAGAGTGGACAGGGAAGTCTTCTCTGAGATGTGTAAGACCTAGAGTTGATACAGAGACCCACTAATGTCTATCCATATTGAAGTGCATGGCAAGGGTTCAAGTGCTCCTGAACATTCCTGAGCACATCCTTGAGAGTCCCCTCGTCTTCTGGGGATCCTTGACTTCCCTGCAGACTACGCCCAAAGATGTAAATCCCTATTTATTCCCTTTCTTAACAGTCACAGGTTTGAACAATATAGTATCAATGTAATTGTAAGTCTTGTGATTTGTGTAACTTTTGCACCAGTGTAATCCTAAGTCTTGTGATTTGCATAACTTTTGCAACGCATGATGTCTTAAACCTGTAAACTTCCTTTACTCTCAATGTCACTATCTAAATGTAAAATGCAGTTGTAACTTAAGTTCTATACAATGCTCTGCTAGTCACATGGCTAATGTATAGGTACCCACAACTCTGAACTATAAAAGTGAACTGCGAGGCCTGAAGGGTGGCTAGAATCATTTTAGAAGGACCTTGAGTCCAGCTCTGATTTGAATTCAGAAATAAACTTCTTTCTACCAGTTCTCTGTCCCTTTGATTTATCAGTATCAAGGGAGAGCAGCCGAGCATTACTCAGACCATAACAGAGTGAGCAGGATACAGCCACTCAAAAAATTTAAGAGACATGTAAAGTATGAGATATTTGTGAGATGTGGTAATGTCAATTAGACAGCTGAATAAATGAATCTGAAGATGAGAAGAGATGTTTGGCTACAGATATGCATTTTGGAGATTAACTGGGGATGGTAGAACTCTCTTGGTAAAGGGCAAAGACAGAAAAAAGAATATCCCATTCTTGGAGTTATATCTACTGTATTGTTTTCAACATAATTATAAAGTACAGTTTAAAAAATTAGCCAATCCAATCTATGCAATACACACAAACCCTTGAGATGTGTGAGATTTCCAAAGGGAGCTACAAAGTTGTCAGTGGGATGCACACAGGTGCTGGAGTTCAGCGAAGTCTATCGTGGTGAAATAAACCTGGGAGTCTTTAGCATATTCATGGTACTGAAAGCTGTGAGACTCCCTCTTTAGGGAAAGAGTGTAAGGAGAGGAAAGAAAGGGGTCCAGAGGAAGCTGTGAGGAGTCCCAAACAAGAGGAGAAGGCAGTGTGGGGATACTGAGAATGCATGGCCAGTAGGGGAAGAAGCTATGAAGTGAGGGCCCTGAGAACTGAGAAGACAGTGCCAAGAAAGAGGGAATGTCTGCTATGCGGAGGAGCTACCTGAAAGGAGGCTAGAAAATGCACCTTGGAATTGGCAGTAGGGACAGAGACAGTTGGTGACCTTGCAGAGAGCACTTCCAACGGTGTAGCAGGGACAGCCAGCTACACTGGAAATGGGAAAAGAGAAAGGGAGGCAAGAAAGTGAGGCGGCAGGTGAAAAAAAACTCTTCTAACAAGTTATTTTGCAAGGGTTAATAGAAAAATAGAAAGGATGAATGTGGAAATGGCATGTTAACTGGAGGCGAATATGGGATTCAGGTCAGGTTTTTTGTTTGTTTTGTTGTTTTAAGATGGGGAAGATTAGAGCATGTTTTATGTTAAAGTAAGTGACCACTTCTAGTGAGTAATCATTGACTGCAAACCAAATAACTATTGCTCTCCTCAATAATGAGCTAGAAGGCCTAAGACAAAGGTACACGAATTTTTCTAAGACCATAAATCTGAATTCTCAGAAACCCTTCTTCACAAATTCCAAATGCTTACAGTCTTTTGGACATAGGGACATAACTCTTTGTGGCCACTTCCTGGAATCTAGACAATTCAGCCACCCAAGACAGAAGGTCACGAGGCAGAAGCACAGTTATGGGGGATGCCATACAGTTCAAATACTGTGGCTTGGGCTCCAAGTCCTGCAAGCTGAGTTTGAAATGGTGAAACAACCACTGCTAAAGGCTGCTGCAGCATAATTCACACCAGATTAAAATGGTTGTTAGTGACTTCTTGACTCATTTCTATGACTGGTACAGGAATGCCATCTGTATCAAAAGCAGGCTAGAAAGCAGGAGTCATTAAAGTATGGAGCGGCAGAGCTGGCCAGAAGGAGAGGGGGTAACTGCACCACTTGGGGAGGTTCCTAACAATTCCCTGTGTGAAAGGTGATCTATGTAAGATTACTGCCTGAGATATATGAGGCAGGGATATATAAATGTTTAGTGAGTGAAATGAAACAAATCTCTAATCCAGAGATCTGTTCAATTTCCAAAAGAAGACAAATGTAATATGCTTCAAAATTCAACAGTATATTTTGCAAAGCTAAATAAACTGGATCAAGTACATCAATGGCGAGATTTGTATTTGATTAGGTCTTTAGGAAATATTTAAATTATGATACACATATTCTCAATGTCAAGCACATCAGTCATACCCTAAACAAATAACCAAAATTTTATGTATTATCAGAGAAAGTATTAAACATTTTCTAGAAGTTTTGGTTTTTAATTTTGTGTGGTTTTTACACACTGGAAAATAATTTAAAAAATAGGCTACTATTAGTACTGCTGATAATGGTATCAATTGGAGATGGTCCACATAATTCTGAAGTGGATATTAACATGGCTAGCTGATGATAAGCAGAGAAAGTAGATTTTCCATAATATGCTAATGTGCTTTACAATGGATAGTCAGTCACAAGTAAAAGCACAGTTCTGTCATATTTCGTTGGAAGAGAAAATACTACAGAATGGCTTTTGGGATAACCTCCATAATTTACTAATAGCCCACTTCAATGTCCTCAAGACTATTCCTATAGTTCAAACAAATTAAACTCTCTAACATGGGCATTTACAAAATAAATAGAGGTCCATTAATTAGATTTCTGCATAAAAGTGACAGAAATGGTACCAACTGCTTCAGTTGCAGCATTCTGTTACTATTTTTAACTCTCATGGGTCCAAACATTTCCTCTTGGGATGGATGAGTCTTTTGGTAGATATGATTTTGACTGCTCCTTCTGAACCATGGTTTGAACTAAGTTCCTCATCATTCTGGTTCCAGAGAGAACCAGAGAAGAAGTTTAGATTAGATATCCATGTATCATCCTAATGAAAGAATGTACAAGTAACCTTAACTGTCTTATCAGTTGTCATGACAAGACTTTTTATGTATACTGTTCTTCCCAGATGTGTCCATCAGACTGAGTGGAATTCTCAGTAGATGCTGTAGTATACATTGCTGACCCTGATCCCCACTCCTGTCATCAAAATTAAAACCAATGCAGGTGCAGTTGCAGGGAGGGGGTGGGAGTGGGTGGTGGGAGTGGGATGCAAAGGATGCCTGTGTCCTTTAAGGACCAAGGCAGAGATGCTTATTTTTTATTTTTTAAAAACAGGTTTATTAAGATACAGTTCACACACAACTTACCATTTAAAGTGTACAATTTAATGTTTTTTAGTATATTCAAAAACTTGTGCAACCATCACCACAATCGACTTAAGATTTTCTTATCATCCCAGAAAGAAACCCTGCACTCCTTAGCCATCACTCTTTATTCCCCCAAACCACAGGCAACCATTAATCTACTCTTTACATCTACACTTTATCTCTACATACTTGCTTTCTCTGGATGTTTCATATAAATGAAATCATATAATATGTGGTTGTGACAGTGTCTTTCATTTAGCATGTTTTCTAGGTTTCATTTACATTGTAGAGGTATCAGCACCATATTTCTTTTTTATTGAATAATATTAACAGTTTTTATGAATCCATTTGTTAGTTTATAGACATTTGGGCCATTATGTATAAAATGCTATGAATATTCATGTACAAAGTTTTGTATACAAGTACATGTATTTTCATTTCCTTTGGATACATATCTAGAAGTGGAATTGCTGGATTATATGGTAATTCCATGATTAACCATTTGAGAAACTGAAAAACTGTCAGTGGCTGCACTATTTTACATTTCCACTAGTAGTGTATGAGGGTTCCAATTCCTCCATATTTTTGCCAATTCTAATTATTACTTATCTTTTATTATAGCCATACTAGTGGATGTGAATTGGTGTCTCATTGTGGTTTTGATTTACATTTCCCTAATAACTAATCATGTTGAGTGTCTTTTCATATGCTTATTGGTCATTTGTATATTTTCTATGGAGAAATGTCTATTCAGATCTTTTGCTCATTTTAAATTTCCTAATCCAAAGTCACATATGTTTATACCTATTTTTTCTTATAAGAACTTTATAGTTTAGATTATACATTTTATTCATTGATTCATTGTGAGTTAATTTTTGTGTGTGGTGTAAAGCAGTGTGTAACTTTATTTGTATTCAGTTTTCCCAGCACCATTTGTTTAAAAGATAATTCTTTTCCTTTTAAATGGTCTTGGTACTCTTGCTGTAGATCAATTTACTGTCAACATGAGAGTTTATTTCTAAACTCCCAATTCTCACTCATTGATCTGTATGTCTATCTATCCTTATTCCAGTAACACACTATCTTAATTGCTAAAGCTTTATTATAAATTTTAAAACTGGGAAGTTTAAGTCTTCCAGTTTTTTTTTTTTTTAGACAGTCTCACTCTGTATTCCAGACTGGAGTGCAGTCAGGTGATCCTGGCTCACTGTAGCCTCAATCTCCTGGGCTCAAGCTTTAAGCTATCCTTCCACCTCTGCCTTCTGAGTAACTGGAACTACAGACATGAATCACCATGTCCAGCTAATTTTTGCATTTTTTGTAGAGATGAGGTCTCACTATTTTGTCCATGCTGGTCTCAAATCTGGGCTCAAGTGATTCTCCCCCCTTGGCCTCCCAAAGTGCTGAATTACAGGTGTGAGTCACTGCACCCAGACTGGTTTTTTTCGAGATTTTTTTTTGGGCTTTCCTGAATCCCATGAGTTTCCATGTGAATTTTATGATGGGATTTTCTATCTATCTCTGAAAAAAAATGTCACAGGGATTTTGCTAGGGATTGCAAAATTGAATCTGTGGATCAATTTGGTGAGTACGCCTATATTAACAATATTAAATCCTCTGATCCATGAACATAGGATGTCTTTCTACTTATTTAAGTGTTCTTTAATTTCTTTCAATAACATTTTGTAGTTTTCAGAGTATAATCGTTACACTTCTTTGGTTAGATTTCTAAGTATTTCATTCTTTCTGGAATTGTTTTCTTAATTTACTTTAAGTTTGTTCACCAATTAAATATACTAAAATACAGTTGATTTTTGTATATTGATCTTGTATCCTACAGCCTAACTAATTATTAGTTCACTAGTTTTATAGTGGATTCTCTAGGATACTCTTGTATACAAGATTATTGCAAGTATAGATACTTTCACTTCTTTCTTTCTAATACAGATGTCTTTTATTTTATTTTATTTTGTTTATTGAGTTGGAGTCTCACTCTGTCACCCAGACTGGAGTGCAGTGGCCGCTCCCGGCCACTGCAGCCTCGACCTGCTGGGCTCCAGCAATCCATCCGCCTCAGCCTTCCAAGTAGCTGGAACTATAGGCGCACACTACCACACCTGGCTCATTTTGATTTATTATAGAGATAAGGTCTTGCCAAGTTGCCCAGGCGGGTCTCGAACCTGCAGGCTCAGGCAATCCACTCACCTCAGCCTCCCAAAGGTGCGGGATTACAGACTGAGCCACCGAGCCCGGCTTAGATGTCTTTTATTTTAATGTCTGAAAATATGATATTTTAATTACCTGAATCAATTGACTTTCAGGTATTAAACTAACTGTACATTCTGGGGATAAATCCCACTTGGTTATGGTGAATAATCCTTTGGTTACTGATCCTTTTGATACTGATGAATTTGGTTTGCTAATACAGTCATCCCTTGATATCTGTAGGGGATTGGTTCCAGGACCTTCTATGGATACCAAAATCTCTGGATGCTCAAGTCCCAAAAAGTCAGGTGTTTGTGGGTTCTGCTTCTCATGAATACTGTAGTTTCAATCCAAGTTGGTTGAATCGTAGGTCTGGAACCTGTGGATATGGGGGGGTTGACTGTGTTTTATTCTGGATCTTTGTTCCTAAATTCTTAAGAGATATTGGTCTGAAGTTTTCTTGTAATGTCTGGCTTTAGAAGTGGGCATATACTGATCTTATAGAATGTATTTGGAAGTGTTTTCTTCTCTTCCATTTTTTTCAAGAGTTTATGAATTAGTATTCATTCCTCTTTAAATGTTTGGTAGGATTTACCAGTAAAACGATCTTGGGCCTGGGCTTTTCTTTGTGGGTAGTTTTAAATTTACCAATTTAGTTTCTTGTTACAGGTCTATTTGGATTGTCTATTTCCTCGAGTCAGTCTCAGTAGTTTGTGGCTTTCTAGCAATTTTCCCATTTCATGTAAGTTATCTAACTTGGTGACATATAACTGTTATGCATAAGAGAATACAAGTATTCCATTATAATTCTTTTATTCCTGTAAGATAATGTACCGTTTTTCCTCCCCGATTTTAGCAATCCAGGCCTTCAGTCTTTTTTTTCTTGGTCAATCTAGCCACAGGTTTATCAACTTTTAATTTCACGGATTTTTCTCTATCATTTCTCCATTCTCTATCTCCTTAATTTCTGCTCTAATCCTTATTACAGCCTTCCTTCTCCTTGATTTGTAGAAGTTTGTTTGGTCTTGGCATGTCTCTCCCGGTATGGAAATTTTGCCTTCCTAGTGAGCTGGGACAAGAGCAGTTGGGGTCCTAGTATTCACAGCCTTCTGCCTCTGGCATAAAGCCTCTATCCTATAAGTGGGGGCTGAGTGAAGGAAGGGAGCCCTCAACTTCTCAGCTGCATTCACTAAGAATTTAACCTCTTCAACTTGGATTTAAAGGAAATAAGAAATGCTGGCAGCCTATCTCCTCTGGTGAGATATGACAACCTATGATTAAGAGCTAAGAAGAGAGGTAGCCCTGTCTTCTTGACCATACCCAGCCACAGTGAAGCCTCTGTCAAGCTTAGTCATGGCTCATTGCTACAAAATCTTACTGTTCTTACCAAGTTTTAGTAGATTTTTTTGAGTAAATGTTTTTTCATTATATGTATGTCCCTAGGACAATTTTCAGACACTTTAAATGTTTTTGTTTTTGTTTGAGTTGGAATCTCACTCTGTCACCCAGACTGGAGTGCAGTGGCACGTTCCTGGTCACCGCAGCCTTGACCTGCTGGGCTCCAGTGATCCTTCTGCCTCAGCCTGTCAAGGAGCTGGAACTATAGGTGGATGCTACCATGCTCGGCTAAGTTTTGATTTTTTTTATTATAGAGATAAGGTCTTGCCAAGTTGCCCGGGCTGGTCTCGAACCCATAGGCTCAGGCAATCCATTCTCCTCAACTTTCCAAAGTGCTGGGATTACAGGCTAAAAAATATAATATATTTAGAAAGAGAAAAATAAATTAAGGTCATACCAACAGTTTCAATTCAAATTTAAGAGTACAAGGTTAATTATTTGATTTTTATGTTTATCTCCCATTTTAAAGAGTAGAACTTTTATCTTTCAGAATAATATGTAGTTCATGTGATACAGTTCCATTTCCTTATCAGTGGTGACTAAAAATCTTTTGACTATACAAGCAAATGAGGAAATACTCATATTTCCTAGAAGAATTCTGTTTCCAGGGAAATTTTCCAGTAAGGATATAGATATTTGGGAGGACTTATTTGGACATTAGCATATACCACAGAGTCGTTAGAACTTCCTAGATTCAGATTTATCTGAATTTTTTCCACATTACTTCAGATTATATACATTTCATATAAGAAATGTATACACAGAAATGAGAAAAGGAAAGTAAGTATTTATGGAATAAGCAATCATAGTTGTCGAGAATAAGAAAGAAGACATAGTACACTTAATTTCTTTTTGTGAAAAGATAGCAAAAAGACAATAGGAAAAATCCCTAAGGTTATTGGGAAAATGAGATCGACACTTCTACTGACTGATTTAGAAAATTAAGCAGTAAATACATAGGGATTATTTTTATGATTCAAAGAAGACTCTAGAGTCACACAGGCTTTATATTTAATTCCAGCTGTATTTACAGAAAGTAACTTATCCTCTAAGCCTTAGTCAACTCATCTGTAAAATGGAAGGAAATAGGAACTCCTTGTAAGGTTTTATCTCTTATAAATAGAGGTAACCATCAGAAATGTTAGGCAAAGCACCTAATGTGGGTATGTTTTATTCCAGAGCATTAGCCCTAAGCTAGCGGTAATTGTATACCAAACTGATATAACCATAGAGAGAAGGAATATTTTAAGTTAGTTTAAACAACAGTATTTTGACTGCATAGTTGAATATACCTAAAACAAAAACTGTAAAGAAACTGCAAGCACATTCAGGACTATCATTATTTGTAGTAATTATTATTATTATTTTTTTTACTAGGAGTCTTACTCTGTCACCCAGTCTGGAGGGCAGTGGCATGCTCATAGCCACCACACCCTCGACCTCCTGGGCTCAGGCAGTATTTCTACTTCAGCCTTCCAAGTAGCTGGAACTACAGACATACGCCACCAGGCCTGGCTAATTTTTTGATTTATTGTAAAGATGAGATTTTTGCCAAGTTGCCCAGTCTGGTCTCGAAACCCTAGGCTCAGGCAATCCTCTCACCTTGGCCTCCCACATTGCTGGCATTACAGGCGTGAGCCACCACATTCAGCCTATTTGTAGTAATATTACTATATTATTTTCAAACGTATACATATATACATGTTATATGTTTGGATAAAGCAGATAGTAATTATATTAACGTATTTAGGAACAAAATATTGAGTATAAGACAAAAATGGGAGATAAACATAAAAATCAAATAATTAACCATGTACTCTTAAATTTGAATTGAAACTATTGGTATGACCTTAATTTATTTTTCTCTTTCTAAATATATGTACTTTCTAGATGTGTCCACTGGAAAGGTCTAGAAGCAATGAAACCTTATCACCCAGAATTGTGGTCTCTAAACACAAGGTGGGACAGGAAGTATCCAAGATAGACACAGAACCCTGTCTAAGCAAGCTTTCAAGTGCTATGGGGACAATCAGAAGGACTCAGGAATAACTTGAAGGCGTTTCCAGTGACCAAAGATGGAACAGTTTGAAAATTAATAACCAAACAGTTGTCTAAGCAGCAGTTTTAAAAACACAGATGGCATTAAAAGCATCAGGTAAGGTTGACAGGGGCATCTCTGGCTTGGGAAAGTTCTAAAAGTTGGTCAAGTGTGGGATTCAACAACACCAACACACACAAACACCCAATTTCTCAGTAATGGGAGAGGGAGGGTAGATCAGATTACATCAACAAATGCATTTAAATCAGCACTAAAAGGATTATCATATACCTGATAATAAAGATAAGCTTTCCTCAGTTCTCACTGAAACATTAATTCTGCAAGCTTGAGATGAACTGGGAAACGAATTTTGGAAAGCTAACATGCTTTCATGGAGATGCAGGATATTATTTTACTCCACAACTGAATTAAACTAGGGTAGGGACTGAAAATTCACTAGTAGTGGTAAGACAATTTAGTGAATTGAGGCCAGTCTCAAAAGATTTACAAGATGCTTTCAGAGTGTGTTTTACTTACTAAAGTATTGTTGTGTATGATTTAATCAATACATTTAATGAACCCTTACTCCTACTAACTGGCAGGGTTTTTTGTGTTCATAAAATAATTGTATTAAGACACAGACCTCATTTATTTAATACTCACATGGCACTTACATGCTGAGCATTATACTAAGCATTTACTGAACAGCTATTGTGTGCCAGTCCTTGTACATGGAATATTTTTCTTAATCCTCATTTTCACCACTTTGCAGATAAGAAAACAGTTTTGGAAAGGTTAAATTTCCACTGTCCTGAGATTACTGTGGGGAGCCAGACTGAACAGGACTGGAAGTTTAACAGTTCTTGCCCTAACTTACTGAATATTCTGTCTCCAGATAATTACAAAATTTTATGACAATCTACTAAATTTAAAATGTGTCTTTCGGCTGGGCACGACTGCTCACGCCTGTAATCCTCGAACTGCTTGAGCCTAGGAGTTCGAGACCAGCCTAGGCAACATAGCGAGATCTCGCCTCAACAACAACAACAAAAAAATCAAAATTAGCTGAGCGTGGTGGCACACGCCTGCCGTCCAAGTTACTTGGGAGGCTTAGGCAGAAGATTCGCCTGATCCCAAGAGGTCCAGGCTGCGGTGAACCGGGATCGTGCGAAACTCCATCTCAAAGGATACACATAAATTTTAAAAATGCATTTTATATTTTGCACCGGGGTATAGTATGTGGGAAAGGGTCTCCGATTCTGCTCCCCAAAGTCCAGGGCAGTCCTCCCCGCCTCCATGGACTTACGAAGGAGTCGCTCACCACCAGCACCACGTTCGGCGCCCGGGCCGCTCCTGACCCGAGGGGTGGTGCCGCCAGCGCCGAGGCTGCGAGCACCGACACCCACAGCGGCAGCATCACAGGTAGCGCTTCTGGAGCCAGCCAGCCGCTGGGCCAGCCTCTTCCCTCTAAAATTCTTTGTAGGAGAGGAAGGCGGGGACAGCGAACTACTTGCCCAAGCTTGCAGTTTGGTTTCAGTACCGTAACGCAGACCTTCACCAGCAGCACTACAATTCCCATGAGGCTCAGCGCGCGCGCGCGCACACACGCGCAAAGGCGCACACTCGGTCTTAACCCACGCTAAGACTTTCTAATCAAATATCGAGCGGTTAAACCCAGTCACTTCCAGTCACGTGAGCGGGGGCTGGGAAAGGCGCATGCGCTTTCGCTCCAGCGTTGGGATTTATAGAAGAGCAGCGTCTGTCCCAGGTGGGTTCGGGTCTGTGTCGCTTTTGCAAAAGTTGGAGCTTGTGGGCGCTTGAAACGGTACTTGAGTGAAAGGATCCGGGGCTGGGCTGTTCGTTTTGGGCAGCGCTGGCGTGGCTGAGTGTTCAGCGACAGTGGGAACTGGGCGATGATGAGGTGGCGGTCACTTAAGTTGGGCGGGGCGGTCCCTTGTGAGGCTCCTGGGTGGCCCGCCTGGGGTGCGCTGCGGTGACCTCGGAGCCCCTGCAGCACCTTCCCCTAGGAGATTTCTAGCCAGCCTCTTCATATTGCCTCCTTCACCTTGTGCGGTGAGGATTGACTGTGCTCCCGCGGGGTGAGGAGCGGGCCTAGTGAGCAGTTTCAGGTTCCAGGCGGGGAAAGGCTTGGGTGTTCCGTGTCTTCAGAGTGTAAGGGAGAGAAACAGAACGCGTTCTTGGAGGAAGAAATGGACTGTGTGACGTGTACCATTAATTGACGTAGGTTCGGAATGCCATTGTCTTGCTGCAGGATAATCAATCACTGGTCCATTTTGACTGTGGGGATTTCTGGAAGAAGCAGATTTATGTTCCAGAGCCAAATTACCATTTTATTATCATAGTTTCAAGTATATAATTTGCACATCACGGTAGTCGTCTTAATATTTTGGCAGGAAAAAAGAGGAATTGTACTGATTATTTGACATAGAGCAACCCTTAATACTAATTACCTGGCAGGTTTTTTGCACGACATAATTGTAATAAGAGACAGACCTTATTTATTTAACACTCCCATGACATTTATGTACTGAGTATTCTATCAAGCATTTACTGAGCACCTATTGTGTGCCAGGCACTTTTACATGTAATATTTTTCATAATCGTTACTTTCACCATTTTGCTGATAGGAAAACAGGCTTGGGGGGATTAAATGACTGTCCCAAGCATACATGGGAAGGCCGTCTGAGTAGGGCTGAAAATCGAACAATCTGTATCCTAGCTCACTAAATGCCTTGTCTCCAGCGAATTACAAAATTTCATAATAATCTACGGAGCTTAATCTATTAGTGAAGCAGAATTGTTAATCAGGCAGCTTGCTAAAGATCTGTGGGAGTATGCAAAAACATAAACAGTAGTCTGTCCACAAGGTGACACTGTAGGGAAGCAAAAACTAGCATATGTGAAATAGTACAGCACAGAAGGCAAGACAGGTAGGCTCCCTTGTGAACAGGAAATTTGTTTTGAGTTAATTTGGAATGTTGAACGTTTTAACCACATAAACAATATTGACTGACATTTAGATTCATAAAAATTATATTTAACATTGTGGCATAGTACGGATTCTGTGAACTGCATTTACTCTGTCTGGTTTCATTTCTACAGGACATGTGTTCTGATGACAGGATGATCTTTCTTCTTCTTTCTCCCTTTGATAGCATCAGTTAGCAGGTACTGCAGTGGGTTGCAGATAATTCAGAGCCTCAGAGACATAGCGCTGAAAGAATCTAAGAGGCTTTTGTTCTGCCTTTCCATCTGACATTCGTTTGTCCTACTACATTCCTGCTAACTGGTTGCCCAGCCTCAATTCATTTACCTATTTTTATTACCTTTTTTTTTCTTTTTTTGGAGTTGGAGTCTCACTCTGTCGCCCAGGCTGGAGTGCAGTGGCACCCTCACGTCCACTCCAGCATCCACCTGCTGTGCTTTGGCGCGATCCTTCCGCCTCAGACTTCCAAGTAGCTGGAACTACTGGCACGTGCTACCGTGCCTGGCTAATTTTTTGATTTATTGTAGAGATGAGGTCTCGCCAAGTTGCTCAGGCTGTTCTCCAACCTGTGGGCTCAGGCAGTCCCCTCACCCCGACCTCCCAAAATGCTGGGATTACAGGCTTGAGCCACCTTGCCTAGCCAGGCTGTGTTTTATCAAGTGATGGGAAACATTTCCGTTGATCACCCCATTCTACATTTTTATAGGTCTTTTTATGAAAAGTTCTTATTTTAAACTAAAGTTAATCTACTTTTAATCATTGATTAGTTCACTTTTTTTTTTGAGTTGGAGTCTCACTGTGTCACCTAGGCTGGAGTGCAGTGGCACACTTACAGCCACCCCAGCATCCATTCGCTGGGCTCCTGCGATCCTTCCGCCTTTGCCTTCCAAGTAGCTGGAACTACAGGCGCGTGCTATCACACCCGGCTAATTTTTGACTTATTGTGGAGTCGAGGTCTTGCCAAGTTCCCCCGGCTGGTCTCCAACTTGTGGGCTCAGGCAATATACTCGCCTCGGCCTCCCAAAGTGCTGGAATTACCGGCTGAGCCACTGAGCCCGGACCCTTAGTTCACTTTTACATGGATAATCTCTCCTGTTCTACTCTTTCTCTGCTAAATATTTTTTTCATAGTTTTCCCACTTATTCAGCTAGTAGTCATAAAATTTTAGGTTTCCTTATTGTTTTGATCACTCTTTTCTGAGCTTATATCTTTGCTAATCAGTAATTTACACTATCAGAAAAGGCACTTTTGTGTTGCATATGCATGCGTATATGTGTTGCAGTGAGGACTGGGATCTCTATTAGTCTGCAAGGGCTGCCTTCATAGTTCCGCAGACTGGATGGCTTACACAACATTTTATTTTCTCATGATTCCGGAGGCTAGAACTCCAAGATCAGAACTTGGCAGTCCTCTATCCTTGGCTTGCTTTTGGCCACTTTTTCCCTGTGACCTCACATGGTCTTTCCTCTGTGCCTGTGTATCCCTGGTGTATCTTTTTGTGTCCAAGTTTCTTCTTTTAAGGACAACAGATTGGTTTAGGGCTCATCCATATGATCTCATTTAGCCTTTGTTACCTCTGTAAACATCCTATCTTCAAATACTGTCACATTCTGAGGTCTTGGGGGTTCGAGTTTCAACATGTGAATTATTTGAGGACACAGTTCAGCCCTTAATAGGATCCATTACATGCATGTATTTTAAGTTATCAGTTAAAGATTTGTAAGTTAGGGATTACTTTTTTAGTGAAATACTCTGCAGTTCAGAGAGATCTTTTAACAGAAGAGTCTTGGTCTAGGTTTTGATTTTCTGTAATTCTTTTAATGTTCAAAATACTAGGAGCACTATATTCTGTCTTAGGAAAAGTGTGCATTCTGTGACTGTGTGGAATAAATTCAGTATTGTCTTCATATCTGCATTGTACCAGACACTGTAGGGAAGAAAAGAAAGAACTAGAAATTATCCTAAAGAACACCCAGTCTAGTTTCAGAGACACGTTACACAGACATAAACACATGTAAATTTAATAACAACAAAAGGTACCAAAAAGTACAGCTAGTTGGTAAATAAAACACAAAAACCACAATATCCCAAATTGTGCTTTGGAGAATGGTGGTATACTTCCTGATATTAATTGGTTTTCACTGACAAATGTTTCATGATCTCAGAAGTTCAGAATTGTTGGGTTAAATTATCGTTGGGTCTTTACTATAGAACTTCTCAGAGACTTTAAAAAAGTAATATACATTGTGACTTTGAAAAAGTGACATATATAATGTACAATGTTCACAAACTTACTAGACCATTCATTAACACCTTTACACATGCTAATGTTTGTTGGAATACAGTTTTTGGAAATGCTGGCATAGATAATACATGTTACAAATTCAGACTGGTGTGAGATTGGTTTGGGAAGACGATGTGCTTGACACTTGAATTTGGCCTTGAGTTATGTGTAGAATGTGAAGCGAGAGTAAACAGGCTAAATGGAAGAAGGAAAGATGTACAGGCAGAAAACTCAGGAAGATAATAAAAAAAAGTCATCAGAGCTAATATCAAAACATTAGCGTGCCTTTCAGTGGTGTAAAAGAAAATGGAAATCTCAGAATCCCCAGACACATTATGCCAAGGGGAAAGTTAAGCTTGAGAATGGAGTTGTGCAACACTGTCATTCTTTTTGCCTAAGCTCTTAGCTCTAATTTCACAACCTTGAGTCACAACATTATATATAAGTGATGTTCCCAGAACCATAAAAGGCCGTTGGCCTCTTCTGATGGCTTCCCTCACAAATTGCTCACCAGGAAATTCCTTGCTAGCCCCTATGTCTTTCAGGATACATATCCACCTGTGAAACAAGCCATTGTAATGTTGGGTCTTCAACCGAAATTTAACTCCTAAAACTGAGTTCTGTTGAATCTCACACTGAGGATGCCGATTATAAGCTTGTCTTCCCAGGTACAGAACCAGGACAAGAGGAGATCAAATACTCTTTTGTTTGCCATAAAGTGACTGCATAATTGACTCTTGATTCTTTTTAACTGTTTATCTTTTGTAAAATGTAGATTGAGCACTAATTCTAGCCTCACAAGAATGTACCCACTTGCCTTACCGCCTGTACCCCTTACCTGCTGCCATACTTCCCTTTCAAATACTGAGTTTCCCATGCCCTCTTTGGAAAGTGCAGGTCACAGATGTTTCTGTGACTTGTGTTTTCCCCCAGGCACTTCCTCAAACTTTGGCTCAATAAACCTCTACTAATTGAGACAGTTGCCTCCGTCACTTTTTTTTTTGGCTAACTGATAAGTTTTGGAAGCTGGAAGACAGTCAGTCATTTACTGAATATGTATGACTCAAATATTGAGTGTATAAAGCATTCTAGAGATATAAGACATGCATTTAGGGATTTATTGAATTGGGAGACAGGACATAGCTATATAGGATAATAAAAAAATTTGTTAAGTTCCAGTTGAGTAGCTTAGATAATAATTGGTTTGGAGGAGAGAGTGATCTGTGTTGCAGGTTTTACTCTATTATTCATGTAGTGGAGTAACTAATTTGAAGAGGTTTGATAATGGCTGTCTTTTGAGGAAAGCAGATGTTGCTTAGCTTATGATGGGGCTGCATCTTAATGAACCCATTTTTACTTGAAACTATTGTAAGTTGAAAATGCATTTAATTACCTGATAACCCAACATAAAATTAAAAAATTGTAAGTCGAACCATTCATAAGTTGGGGACCATTTGAATATATAAGAAGGTTACTTTTTTTTTTTTTTTTGAGATGGGGTCTTACTCTATCACCAAGGCTGCAGTACAGTGGCATGATCATGGCTCATTACAACCTCAAATTCCTGGAACTCAGGCGATACTTCCGCCTCAGCCTCCAGAGTAGCTGGGGCCACAGGCACGTGCCACTATGCCAGGCTGACTTTTTTGATTTTTTTAAATAGAAATGCAGTCTCTCTATGTTGACTAGATTGGAGAAGGTGACTTCTTGAGAGAGCAAGGAAGAATGTTTTGACAGGGGGTTGAAGGTTTTGAATGTGTAGAGAAAATTTGCAGTAACCATTGGGTAATCACTAGTGGTTTTGGGAATATCAAGAAAGTAATGAAGTTGACTGGGAAAATAACAGGTAAGGAGAAGAGAACTAATATACATTGTGTTCAGGCACTACATGTATGTGTGTATCAGGTAAGTGATGTGAATCTCACTTTCCCCAAGAGGAGAGATGGGCTTAGAGTGGTAAAGTAAGGTGCCCAAGGTCTAGTGAGCTTTTAACCTAGATCCATTTGATTGCCTAAGCCCATTCTCAACTAGACTGTCTTGAGTGGATATGGCAGAGTGAAGGGGCTGACAGAATCTGGAGTAGAACAGAACTGAAGTGACTGAGTAATAAATTTTAAAACTGGGTTGGGTAGGGGGAGGGAAGTCTACCAGGTGGGGGCTAACAAAGTCAATAAAATGGATAGAGTCAGGTTTTTATTTTTCTTCTTTTTAAAGCTTTCAGCTTATTTTTCTAGGCATTGTTTAGATTACCATACTTTCTTTTCTTATTGGTAACTCCCTTTACTCTTGACCTATTTAGGTAGATTATTAATGCATATTTTGGTCTGGTAAACTTACTTTTCTTTTCTTGTTTATCCCTGCCAGCCTCACCTGAACACTGTTCACTACCTCGTTCTGAAGTAGCATGTTTTTTCACTTTATTCAGCTTTTCCAAACCATCTTCATTCTCTCTGTGAAACATTCTAGATTAGTTTTGTTTGACAGAAGTCACTTTAGACTATCAAAATATGCTTAGACTTTGTAGTGTGTAGCTAGATGTTTTAATAGTTCTGATGACTATATAAATGCTTTTTTTTTTTTTTGAGTTGAAGTTCTACTCTGTTGCCCAGACTGGAGTGCAATGGCATGCTCCCGGCCACTGCAGCCTCGACCTGCTGGGCTCTGGCGATCCTTTCACCTCAGCCTTCCAAGTAGCTGGAACTATAGGCGCGCACTACTGCGCCCAGCTAATTTTTGTTTTATTGTAGAGACAAGGTCTTGCCAAGTTGCCCAGGTGGGTCTTGAACCTGTGGGCTCAGGCAATCCACTCGCCTTGGCCTCCTAAAGTGCTGGGATTACAGGCTGAGCCACTGAACCTAGCCTTAAGTGCATTTTTAACTTTAAAAAACTTTTCTCTGCTTTCCTTAGGTTATAGACTAATGTAATTGTGTTAAAAGTGTGTACATTGTATTTACATGCTGATAACTCTTTAGATGTGTATTAGTTCTCTTCTCCTTATCTGTTATTTTAATATACTTGGGCTGCAAATTGGGAGTAAATAAGTGCCCTTAGTTGTTCTAGATTCAAAACAAAATAGCATAGAAATAGTTGATATTCTTTTTTGGCTCATTTTTTATATTGATGTCAGTGTATTTTGGGTTTCTGAAATGTCTTTTCAGAATCTTTTTGATCTTTCATGGAAATTTCTTTTCACCTGAGACTGTAGAAATACAGTTTGGACCAACTCAGAAATTTGGAGATTAAGATTAGTGGCCCAGCTGGGCACGGTGGCTCAAGCCTGTAATCCCAGAACTTTGGGAGGCCGAGGTGAGGGGGTTGCCTGAACCCATGGGTTTGAGAACAGCCTGGGCAACTTGGTGAGACCTCATCTCTACAATGAATCAAAAACTTATCTAGGCGTGGTAGCACATACCTGTAGTTCCAGTTACTTGGAAGCCTGTGGCGGACGGCTCGCCTAAGCCCAGCAGGTCGATGCTGAGGTGACTGTGAGTATGCCACTGTACTCCAGCTTGGGCGACAGAGTGAGACTCCAACTCAAGAAACAAACAAACAAAAAGATTAATGACCCTCTGGGAAGAAAAAATACTAAAAATTATACATAATTATTTCTCATATTTTAAATTACGAATTATGAAAATTGAATTGAATCTGATCTGTTAAAAATTCTGGAGATGTTGGGTTTTGGATGGCATTCCTTTTATGTGAGTATCTCACACTTGTTTTCATTTAATCTAGATGGAAAACGGGTAAGGAACAATCTGAAATTCAATTCAGAAAGAAGATAGAGGTGGTGATAATAGTAAAAGGTAAGTGTCTTGGAAGCTAAATAATAATTGGAGTCTATTTTTACTTAATGATTGTTTTTACTAGTTTCTTTTTGAAGAAAGGTTTAATGGCATAGATTTTTTTTTTTATGTTAGACTATGGGTCATCACAAAATATCTTTAGACTTTTGTTATTAGATTTACAGGTATCATTTTTTCTTTCCTGTAATTAACTTCCATTGTCATTATCATTATGATTATTATTATTATTTTTCTTTGTGCAATCTTTGTATGATCATATTGGAATAAAGCTTAAGATTTCATAGCTACAACTGGCAACAGTGAGGGCATATCAATTCATTTACCTATATTTATTACCTTTTATTTTTTATTTCTTTGAGTTGGAGTCTCACTTTGTCGCTCAGACTGGAGTGCAGTGGCACGCTCACAACCACCGCAGCCTCGACCTGTTGGGCTCAGGCGATCCTTCTGCCTCAGCCTTCCAATTAGCTGGAACTACAGATGCACATCACCACGCCCAGCTAATTTTTGTGATTGAGACAAGGTCTCACCAAGTTGCCCAGGCTGGTCTTGAACCCCCAGGCTCAGGCCGTCCTTTTGCCTCGGCCTCCCAAAGTGCTGGGATTACAGGCTGAGCCACCACGCCCTACCTATTTATTAGCTTTGAGGTATATTGTTGCCTTTGTGTTAATGACATGACAGTCCCCTTCTAGCTCTTCTAAGTGCCATTCTTGCTACTTTTTAAGCTTAATTTATGTTGGATGAAAACCTTTTAGGTTGGTAGTAGAAGAACCTTCTGTTAATAAAAATGTGTAAAATGAAAGCTCCTATTTTAAAAAATCAGTTGAGATTAAGGAGAAAAATGGGAGTAGAAGCATAAGCGGTAATATAGGGAGTTGTGGAAGAATAATAAAAACACTTGCAAGAAAGCTACATCTTTCTTTGAAGTGTCAGAAATTCTTAGAAATGTAGGGTATAGTGGCTCATGCTTGTAATCCCAGCACTTTGGGAGGCTGAGGTAGGAGGATTGCTTGAGCCTGGGAGTTCGAGACAAGTCTGGGGAACATAACAAGACCTCATCTCTACAAAAAAAAATTAAGAAAAGAAAAGAAATCCTTTGAATTGAGGGAAATATTCAAAATAGAGGAATGTGGGATGACATGGGATTATTTTGGATAGTAAGTTTTTACTCTGTGAAAGAAAATGGGTTTGAATGGTACCTAGTAGATGTTTAGCTCTCAATCAAAGTTTGTGTAGAAAATTACTCAGTGAGTTACCCTCTTCTGAAAACAGAAAGGAAGAAATCGTTTTCAGGACTAGAAAGGGGCAATTAATTTTGTCTTTTAAAGGATTAACCCCATGAAACTTATATACATGCATACAAGAGAGGATCCAAAGAACCCCTGGAATTTATTTATTAAGAATTGTGTATTTATTCTTACATGTTTAAACTCAGCCATCTTAAAGTTCTCTTGATGCAGTATTCCTATAGAGATGGTATTTCCACTGCTCAAAACAGTTTTTGAACTTGTCAATTCTGATGCCTTTTAGTGCTTCTATCATTTTTTTGTTTTATCTATTCCACACTGACAAAACATTTCCTTTTGAGGACTTTTTTCATCTGGGAAACAAAAGTCGCTTAGGGAGAGATTGTGTGAATAGGGTGGGTGGGGCAAGGAGGTCATGTCATTTTTAGTCAAAAACCACTGAACACTCAGTGCAGTGTGGGTAGTGTATTGTCGTGATGAAAGAACCAATCACCTGCTTGCCACAACTTGGGATATTTCTTTCACAAATTGTTTCTCACAGCAGCACTAGCTGGTATACGGATGTGGATGGGTTCCTAAATATTGCATCAAATGAAGAAGGAATAGGAAAAGAAGAATAGAGGATTCCCTGCAGCTTGAGGAATTGTAATTACATATGGAGACATACAGATATGGAAGGATATTGACTATTAGGATCAGTTACCAAGAGAAAAATGGAGTTTGTGTCCATATAGTAGTCTTTAAAAATAACAGACTTAAAAGTTTAAATGGCTCCCTATTTGCTTTTGTATTTAGGTTTAAGCTTGTCTTTCTGTTTTCAAAAATTTATTGATTTTGTTTTAAAGATGTGGGGTATAATTCAGGATTAGGTATATAAGTGATCATCGTACAGATAAAGTTTGGGCCTCCCTTTGTTCCTCACTTGTCTGACTTTCAAGATCTTTCATCTGAGGCTGTACTTTACCTACCAACCTAATTTTCTTTTCTTCTTTAATAAATCCCTTCTGATCCAGCCTGGTTTTCTTAGTTTTCTGTACTTGCCACAAGCCATTCCTGTCACTCTCACCTTGCTAATGCAATTGCTTCTGAGTAATTTTCCCTCTTCCCTCCATTCTTAAGTTTTGTCTTCACTCAGTGACTGTTAATTACGCCACACTACACACCTTTTCTTCTCTGAATTCCTGTTGCACATCCACTCATTATCCTTCATTTAGCATTCGGTCCTCTAATGACTTGTATGTCTTAGGTCTATCTTTTGATCTAGGTTATATTCTTTAGACAGGGACCTTCTTTTTTGTTTCTTTTATGTCATATGCAGCAAATATTAATAGCTTGGGACCTGCCTGTAGCTTTAGTGCTGGTTGGTTCTACCTTGTTCGAAGGTGATCTTCTACCTGGAATGATTATAGTCTTCTTTATAATTTGGTCTTATCTTGAAACTGTTTTTGTTTTTTAACTTGGACAACTTTTGGTTTTTTACTTGAGTGTCTCTTTTTATCTCTTTTTATTAATCTAGATCAGTTGTCATTAGCCTTGATGTTCTCTTCTTTGTTTTAGTCTGCACTTTTTTAACCAAAAGACACTGGTTTGAGAAAATTAAATGTGAAATCAGCATTGAAATTTGTTACCTACACTAATCAAGATTTGTCAACTACAAAAATATCCTTCTGAAGTTTTCACCTATAAATTTATACCAAGACAATTTCAGGTAAGATAGTGATAGGGTTTGTAGGGGAATGGTAAAGGAGGTTGTAGTTAAAACAACTCATCATATAAACCTCACAAATGGAGCACAGAGTTGAAACAGCCCAAAAGCTAACCCTGTGCTCTAAAAGCATCCTGTTACTACTTGCTTTACTGCCAGTATCTGCTTTCCCTGTGGCCCGTATCCCAAAGCTATGTGACTGATAATGTCCTGGTACTGTCAGTGTTTGCTTTCCTAAGGCTGCATTTCAGAGACAAGTGATTAACTCCCTGTTAGTGACTGGTTTCATGTGGACATCTGCACTTCAAAGCCATGGGACCAGCCGCAGCAGTACCGATATCTGTATTTGAAGGCCAGAGGACTGACAACTCAAATTCCCAAAACTGCTTCTTGGCGCCCAACCCCAAACTCCCTAAAATTGTTTTTCGACGCCCAATTAACCTGAACTAGAGTTTATAAGTGGCCTACAAGAGAACAAAGTCCACTGATTTCTCTCTATAGAGCCAGTCACCGCCCCCCTTCTGTTTTTTTCTTTAATAAACCTTTTTAACCACTAGTGGCATGTCTCTTCCTTCTTGGCATATGTTACATTTTTGGTGCCAAAACCTGGGAAGAAGTTTTGGCTATGACTCACTGGATTGCCCCCCCTTCTTTTCTTTTTTTAATAAACCTTTTTTAACCATCAGCAGCTCGTCTCTTCCTTCTTGGCGTACGTTACAGATAGTAGTTTCTAAAGTAAGAGCATATGAAACATGTTGCTTTAAATTATGTAGTTATTGTAATTAGACATAGTTACTTTTCTGCCTATTTAGGAAATCTGGTTCTGGCTATAGATAAATTGATTTTATGGTGTCTTAATTTTTGTATTTTTTGAATGTCAACATTTTTTAAGTCAAAAGGGTTATTTTTAAATCTCTGACTTTACAAACTTCTCTGGACTGTCAGTATATCATGTCAATGATCTATCATTTAGGTTTATTTTGCTGTCTTGAGCATCTGGAGTCTATAATAAATATTTACCCAGGTTTGTTTTATCTTCTTGATGAGATTAGAGTTAAACGGAGTTGGCTAAAAACACAAATTTTTCTTTTTTTTCAGCAATGAATTGTGATTGAATTTGGCTTTATTGGTAAGACAGAATAAAACATAAAATCTTTATGTGCAGTTATTTAAAATTGTCTTAAGAGTAAATGAAGAAATAACATATTTATAATTAAATAACTTTTTATGGCTGAAATTAGTGTATAATCCTTTTGATATCCATTGCTTTCATTCAAGTTGTTGTTTTTTTCTTTTTTGAGTCCAAGTCTCATTTTATTGCCCGAACTGGAGTGCAGTGGCACACTCATGGCCACCACAGCCTCTACCTGCTGGGCTCAGGCAATCCTTCTGTGTCAGCCTTCCAAGTAGCTGGAACTACAGGTGTGCACCACAATACTCAGCTAATTTTAAAATTTTCATTCTAGAGGTGAAGTCTTGCCAAGTTGTCCAGGCTGGTCTCGAACCACTGGGCTCAGGCAGTTCTCTTGTCTCAGCCTCCCGAAGTGCTGGGATTACAGGTGTGAGCTATTATACCTAGCCATATTAAAATTTTAAATAGTGTGTCCAGTAAAAATTTCACTGAGGAATGAGTAAAAATCTGAAGAGGTGAGGGAATAATCTGTGTGTATACTAGGGAGGAAGTCTATTGCATATAGAAAGAAATTGTTTTTTTCCTTTTTCAGGTTTCTCTTTCAGTTGGTTAAGTTTGTGGGAACTCTTACAGTTAAGTAGGTATTACTGTAGATTCACTAAGGTTTTCTGTCTTGACAGAATGTCCAGCAAGGAAGTGAAGACTGCTCTAAAAAGTGCTAGAGACGCAATTAGAAACAAAGAATACAAAGAAGCTTTGAAACATTGTAAGGTAGTCAATATTTTTTCTTCCACTTCCATGTTACCTGACTGCTTCATGACTGATTCATAATGCTTTAGTTATTTACTGTCTAAATACACCAAAAACAGTAAGGTGATTTAGTAGAACCATCAGAGTGGTTGGACTATTAATCCCTAATTAGTAAAATAAACTACTTCTGCTACATATAGTTTTGTCTGTCTCTTTGTTGGTAACTTACCAAAGCCAAGTTCTTAAAACCTGAATAGCCCATAAGTGGCTTTTGATGGTTGTGTTATGAAATGCTACTGTATCTTGAAGTTTTTATTCAATGGCCTGCTGACATTCAATTCTATTTGGTTTGCAGGTAGGAGACTCAAGATTCTAAAGATCCTTTGTTTGCTGATGGTAATGTTTCCATTCAGTGGGAGACATTGAACATGCAGGACAGATGAACATGCAGGGTAGTGGTAGGGGTGACAGCATCACTAAGTGAGAGAGATGTTGGGATCCAGAGCTTGAGATGGGAGCCTCTAACTCTTCTTCATCTTAGCAGGAGAGGAGAACGGTGCAGATCCCTTCAGTGTTGGGTTTGTAGATTTGTTGTTGGGATAATAAGAGCTTTCTTCTCTAATGCCTTCTATTTTTTTGGTGAAATGTAAGCTGAGACTGGTAGAAGACTTGTATAAGGAGGTTTAAGACAAAAGAAGGTATGAAATAGTTTGTTTTTATTTTTAGTGGTAAGACAAAGTTATTAGTAAAGATTAGAAAGTTTAGCAGGCCCTAGTGATTGCCCATTTGATGTTTCAGGTTATTAAAGTGAAATCAGTGAGCTCAGCTATAGTTTTCTTCCTTTGTATTCAGCTTCTAGCTTTGGAGATGGGCATGATGGGGTTCAGCTCTGGATGGTGAGAAAGGGGAGAGGAAAGAAACACAAAGGAATTGACAGGATGTGCTGACAAGGAAATGATGACCATGATAGGTCATGAAGTCTGAGCTGGGTGAGGAGGGATGAGAAATGAGAAGCAGGGTAATAGTGGAAAGGGGGATAGGGTCAAAAATTGGAGGTACCGGAATTGTTACCATAGGACTATTGCAATAATTGAACTTGGAGGATATGAGAAGGGCAGAATGGTAGCCGCTAGAAATTCAGATC
The DNA here is from genome assembly GCA_027257055.1 of Cephalopachus bancanus. NCBI lineage: Eukaryota > Metazoa > Chordata > Mammalia > Primates > Tarsiidae > Cephalopachus > Cephalopachus bancanus. The sequence continues at coordinate 3,340,867 of JAPVLO010000024.1, read as the reverse complement.
TTGGATGGCTAGAAAGTGTGGAGGTCAAATAACAAGTAGCCATGGTGTTCGATGGAACAACAATATGAATATTACAATGAATACAGGTATTGAGGTGGAGAGGAACTAAAGGAAAAGGCTGTTTCTAGGAGGTTGATAAATTGTAGCAACAAGAAGGATATTTTTAGTAGTGTAGTTGTAAGGCTTGAGCTTCAAAGGCAGTGGGGTTGTTGAAGGAGGAAGGAGGAGAAGGGGAATGTAGGTAACAGTGTGAGCAGGGAGAACCCCTCTCTCCTCTCCTGGTCCTGTGTATGTCAGCTGTAAGAGGAAAGTTAGCTGCAGTGTGTAAGATCTATAGGGGAATTAACCCATTTTAGTTGAGGCAGAACTTGGTGCATTTAAAAAGAAAGATTTAAAACATGGAGGGAACTTGACAGATCCAGATTGGGAGTCCTCGAGGGCACAATGAAGAGCTTAGGAGAGTGGTCGAGAGGCATTGGGCAGTATTTGGGTATATACACAGCACTGTGAGGATGAGAGTCTAAGGGTTAAAGGGTGCCCTTGTGAAGTTTAGGTTTCTCGTGTTACTGATCCCAGCAGGGGTGTGAGGCCAAGATCAGACTAATCCTGATACAGAAGAAGATAGAAGTCTGTTCAAACTGGGGCAGGTTGTAAGGTGATGTATAGGAAGGGGAGAAGGACTAGTCCCTTCAGCACTTGGCTTACCTAACTGATGCATATGAGATTGTTTCTGTGATATACAGCAGCACCATAGCCATCTTTCCATAGGTCTCCTGGCAAATTCAGATAGGAATTTCGCCAAGTAGCTCATAATTTATACTGGAGGGAGACCCAACTAGAAAACATAAAAGGAGAACTGATCAGTTATGAATGCCTGATTATGTGTGGTAACCCAGAATGTTGATTGAAACTAAATACCTTCTTAATAAATGAGGCACAGTAGTATATTTGCTGTGATTTTGTCTGACTGTCACTGTATCTGCCTGTGGGGCTTTATAACATGGTGTGAGTATCCCTTTAGCATTATTGTGGATGCTTTTTTTCTCAGAGTGTCATATCTGCTTTCACCACATTGTTGTAATTATTTCCTTAAAAATCTGTTTCAGATTCTGAAAGTACCTACTGATTGCTGGTTGACTATGGCATTTCTCGTTTGTTCAACAGTTATGTGCCTGCCATCATTCTTGGTGTTGGGAACATAAACATTTGTAAGGCCCCAGTGTTAGAATTTAACTTTGGTAGTTACCTCATTGCTATGGTTTTTTTTAGGAGGCAGCATTACTGAGTATGGTGAAGTTAAAATATAGAGATGAATCTCTAAATTTATTGTTTTATTTTGGAAAGCAAGAGTTGCAGTTTCTGGCATGCATATGGCCTGGGTGGTCTTTCGTATATCTGAAGAACAAAGAGAAGGTTGGGAGTTTTATTAGAAAGAGCAATGTTATATAATGTTTTGAACAAAAGCTCATTGTTACTAGAGAAGCGTTGGGAAGCTGGCAAGCTTTGATTGGTGAATGACAGTGATAGGTAAAACCAGTTTCAGAGTCATAGCAGTGTTTCAGCAGCTACTGGGTTAAACTGATTTTAGTGTTACAGCAGGCTGTTTCAGCAACTGGACTTCTAGAACATTTAATTCTTGGAGCAGGTGCTATATGTCCTGAGTACTTTTTCCTCCTGGCCCTTCAACTTTGATTTACTTAGGTATGACAAGAATGATCCAATTTGTGTAATCAGTATTCACAGGTAGAATGGAACTTGTGTTGTATATTGGTGACAGATTGCTAGAAGTGTTATGGAATTCACTTAATCCTAATAATCTGACTGGTTGAACTCAGAAATATTCTTATTTTTAAAAAATATGTGAAATATTAAAAAACTAATTTCATTTTAGCTCCTAGTTTTGTTTCTTTTTCCCTAGAACATATTTGCTTTCTACTTCAAGCTATTTTATTTTACCTTAGCATGTAGCTATTATTTCTGAAAGCAATATCTCTACTTATAATTTTATTCCAGTTGACAGGTGTTGTTTAAACATTCATCACTGCTATTTGCTTTGAACATATTTGGTATAGTCACAATGGGGTGAGTTTACTTTCCTAGTCTATAATTTCAGTGAAAGATCCATCTGTCATATATGGGAAACTATCATAGTGAGGGGAAATATGAGATTTGGATGAAGCGAAATGAGATGGAGATCAGTTTTGTGAGTTTTGACCAATAGTAGTGTGGTGGCAAACATGATGGTTGAGTAGTTTCTGTTCTTTTTATAGCCAGTATTCTCAAAGGGCAGCAGGAGGAGGTGGAGGTGTCAGGATCACTCAGGTAGCTTTTACAAAATATGCCTCATATTTCAAACCCCTTACAGTCACGATCCAGTTCATCTCTTTCCCAGAGGAAACTGAGACCAGAGTCTAAGTGATACTCTGAAGGTTGCCCAGCTAGTGGTAGATAAGATTTGACTCTTTTAAGTAGGCTTTTTGTCGTTGATTGTTCATTTGCTTTCAAAATTTAATGATGTGCTCTTTTTAATTTTTTTAATCAGACAGTGTTGAAACAAGAGAAAAATAACTATAATGCCTGGGTTTTTATTGGTGTTGCTGCTGCTGAGCTAGAACAACCTGATCAGGCCCAGGGTGCCTATAAAAAAGCTGCTGAATTAGAACCAGACCAATTACTAGCTTGGCAGGTATGTGGAATTTTTGTTTCCTAATATGGGAAAGGATTTAAAATTTTTTTAAAACATACAGGTAATAGCATCAACATAAACATTTAAGCCTACATTTGCTCCATGTAAGAAAAAAAAAATAAAGGTGATAATCTTCTAAACCTAAAAGTTAGTTTAAAAAAAAAAGTGGTGCCAAGGATGTTGTTGATTCCTGTTTTATCTCCTCTCCAATGGATTATTTCTAAATGTGAGGACTCAAATGGAAACAGTTATATAAATCTTGAACTTAATTGTATGTACACACAAAAGACTTCTCCAGAATATTCTTTTTTCAGCTGAGGAAAGGTATATTAATATGCTTTATAAAAACATTCAATATTCTATCTTTGACTACAAGGTAAGTTTCTTTTATTAGTGGTCTTACTGTTTCTTAGAGTCTCTAACTTTTTCATATTTAATAACTTTAATTGATTTCACATCTCAGTCACATCTTTGAAGCTGATTAATAGGAGTTAGTAGGTTCTGGAGAGCACGAACCTTGCTTATATCAGGTTCGTGTGAATAAGAACTTGAGTGAGGATTTCTGGTAACACACATGCTTTTATAATGTACTGATTGGTTTAGGATAACTGACCTTTATTTGAAGCAAAAATGACAATTTTTACAGACTACATAGTATTTTTTTGTTTGACCATATCATAAAAGTAGTGTCATATAGATCTTAAAATGAATCTTCTCACCACATCGTCCCCCTACAAGTATAATTAAGTAGAGTTAATCGATGTACTAATTAGCTTGATTGTGGTGTGATCGTTTCACAATGTATGCATATACCAAATCATTAGGTTGAATACTTGAAACATATACAATTTTTATATGTCAATGATATCTCAATAAAGCTATTTAAAGCACATGCTGAAATTTTTAAAAAGTAATCTCGTGGTAATGTCTTAGAGGGTAAGATGGCAGAATAGCTATTTAAAAATGGTTTTTTTAATTATGAAATACCTCAAATGTGTTTTCAAAAGTAAAGAGAATGATGTAATGAACCTCTTTATGTCTGTCACCCACATTCAATGAAAGTCCGTCTTGTCTATTCCCTCCTGCCCCCAATTATTTGGAGTCAAACCCCAGACATGTTTTTAATCTGTAAATTACAGTAATCTTTTATCACAAATAACCTTTGTAATTATCACATATTTAGCAAAATAAATGAATGTGGGAACATCAGATGTTTTGAGAAAAATGATAACTTCTACTTTCTCTTTAGGGGTTAGCAAGCTTGTATGAGAAATGTAGTCACACAAATGCTAAGGAGGACCTACCTGCTGTTTACCAGAAGCTCCTTGATCTTTATGAAAGGTAGTGAATATATGGGGAAAGTCCAGTTCCTTTTAAAACTTGGATTAGAATAAACTGGTAAAACTTATATAGAAGTACTTCACACATTTACGGGGAATTGGGAAGTATTTTTCTTTCAGATGTTTATCCCAGAGTCTCTTAATTGTGATTGAAATAGAATCAAAACACTACTAGTAAGAGGATTGACTAATTTTGGAACTCTGATAGTGTTCTCAGTCAATATAATGGAAGATAATATATTTTTTTCCTTTTTTTATTATTTTAAAGATGTGGGGTACAATTCAGGATTAGGTATACACGTGGTCATCCTACAGGAAAAGATAATATTTTTTAAACATTCTTTTTTATGAGGAGCTCATTTTCTAAAAGTTTACTGTAGTATGAAACAGAATATATTCTAATTTAAAATAGTGCCTGACAATATTATTGGGATATTTAAATTTTAGTGTTTTAAGCCCTTGGTTGTTTTCATTAATTAAATTCAAATTCCTTTTTTTTTTTTTGGTTCTAAGTGTTGACAAACAGAAGTGGTGTGATGTCTGTAAGAAACTTGTCGATCTGTATTACCAAGAAAAGAAACACCTAGAGGTTGGTGAATGATTTTCTGTGATCCTAGACTTTTAAAAATAAAGCCATTTTTAGGAGAAACCTTTCATTTAGCTTAAAGGAAAAATATATATCAATATGTAGTATGTAGTATGATATTAAAAGAATTCAAAAGATAATACAAAATATAGTGTTTTGAAAACTGTAAATTAGAATTCAAATTTAAGGTATTATAACTTCTAAACCTGTTTGAAACTAGGCAAGATATAAATTAAATAAATGAAAGCATCGTTTATGGAACATAGTAGCCCATTTGTAGTATCTCCATAGCTGATGCTATGAGTTTTGGGGACTAGGGCATATAGTCACCATTCTTGTAAATCCTCTGATATCTCAGTCATACTTCTGATATAAGGACTGTTTAGATTTGCCAAATCAACTTAATTTTTATGACATTTCTAATAGATGGGGTTTTATGCTTTTGCTATTTGTATGTATTAACACTTAAAAATATTTTCATTTGTAGATTTACATTTGTATTGGCACTTTTAGTATTTAAGATAAAAAATCATTTAAAATCTCCTTGTTAATAGGTGGCTCGAACATGGCACAAACTGATAAAGACACGGCAGGAAGAAGGTGCCGACAACCAAGAGCTTCATCAACTCTGGAGGAAATTGACTCAGCTACTGGCTGAGAGTACGGAGGATCAGAATAACGAAACCCAGCAACTGGTACTGATTTACTTATTCCTTAAGTTTGTTCATGAAAATTGATCATGTAATTGGATTTAGAAAATAGAAACATAATGAAATGATATAGAAAGGTTTTGCATGTCAGACTAGATCTTTTGTAAATGTACAATTTTAAATTCATAGAGGCTCTTCCTGAAAAAAGTCAGAATTTTTGGCCTGCAGTCCCATACAAAATCTGAATGGAGTGGAACTGGTACTCAGGATATCAGAATTTCCTTGTCTTGTGTTCATAAGAATTTACAACAAATAAAACTTAATCACTCTTTAAAAAAAAAACTGTGAAAATTGGCTTTCACAAAATTACTATGTTTTCTAAAAAATTGTATCTTAAAGGTGTGTTTCTCTTTACCCTTGTGAACAAGAGTACTGAATTACTATGAAGTGTAACAATTCTGCTAGAGTATTTAGAGTATTTGTATTTAGTATTTAGAGTATTTATACCCTCTAGAAAGTAATTCTTTTCAAGAAATTGAAAATAATTTTTGAGAGGCTATAGAAAAAAATTGGCTTTGAACCACAATTGGAAAATACCTCTGTATTCTTTTTTTTTTAATTTGTAACTTTAAAAGACAGCTTAATTTCTTATTCTACTAAATAGCTACTCAATGTACACTTGCTAAATTGAATAGAATTTTTAAACTTAAAAAATTGTAGACTCATATAGTATGGGCATTTTTTTTCTTTGTATATTTGTTCATTTGTTGAGTCATTAATTTGTTCCTTTATTCGGAAAATATTTATTGAGAACCTACTCTGTATCCTACAGTGTCCTAAAAAATGGGGTAGAAATGAGAGAATAAGATTTCTATTTGTTTGGTAATGTGGTTTATCTGTGCATTGATTCAGTTGTAGGAAAAATTGAACAGTGACAAAATTAGACATCTTACTAAATTTGCTTAAATCATATTGTCATAATACAGCTTCATTATTTTCTTAAAAATAGTGTAGGTTACCTGAATATCAAACACATACCAAAATAAGTACAATGTCTTTTTGGATTGTCTATACTACACTCCTCCATGCAAGAGAATTATATTTTTAAGAATTAACTTTATCAGAGCAGTACAATTTTGCTTATTTATGTAGAATTTATGCCATACTTTCCAAAGAAATTTTGAGGTAGTGAACGGCATTGTGAGTCTTTGTTATTAAGTCATGAGTATTCATTTTTTAAATATAGAAGATGTAACCAAATAAGTGGTATGAAGTACTTTTAAGTGCTTAACTTGGATTCTAGTATTGCTGTTCTTGCTCAAGACATATTTAGAAGGCCTCTTTTGGAATTTTCTTCAAGGCCAGTTAATACTGCATAAGAGAAGTTATTTCATTACAGTTCAGTCATATCTTTGATTTTCTTTTACCAAAATCATAACTCCACTTCATAAAAAATTTTTTTAAAGGTTGAAGATTTTCTACCTTGATGATGTTTTAAAAAATGTGCTAGTGATTTCAGAGGTGATGCCTTGAAAATGATGAGAGCAGTAGCAGCTATACTAACATGTGAGGCTTTATTCTGGTTGACTACTTTGTCGAAGACAGCAAGCACTTGGAAGGATGTTTTGTTAAATTAATGTTAATGTATAGTCATCATTTACTAGTTCAGAGCAGTCTGCTGATCAGTTGGTGTTAGAATGCATTTCAAAACTTAAATATACTTTTTTTTCTTATTAAAATTGTCAGGATCAAATAAAATACATTTGCAGCTAGTTAAAAATGTAGTTTGCATAAGGGGACCTTACACATTCAACCATTTATCACATTTGTAATTTAAGTATGCTATGTATGACGGCTTTTTTGTTTGGTTGTTTCAGCTTTTAACTGCTTTTGAGAATGCACTGGACTTGTCAGATAAGATTCCTAGTGAAGATCACCAAGTGCTTTATAGGCATTTCATTCAGTGTTTATCCAAAGTAAGTTGATTTTTAGAATCTCTGTGACTTGTATACATTTCTAATTAGGAACATGTTTACAAATACACTTTACTACTACTGGAATTTAGCTTCTTTTGCTTTTTTATTTTCAAGTTTCCTCATGAGACTGCTAGGTTGAAGAAAGCCTGTGAAGGAATGATAAACATCTATCCCACTGTACAATATCCATTAGAAGTGCTTTGTTTACATTTAATTGAATCAGGTAATTTTTTCTTTATTTGATTGTGCTTCCTAGAGTTGTAAGATTGTGTGGGAGTGATGTTATCAATCAAAAATGTTTTAGTGCCTACCATGCATAAGGTATTATTTCAGTGTTTCTGAACATAATAGGGAGTACAACATGTAGTCTTTGTACAACATGAAAAGGCTAATAAATATAGGAAAGTACAGTGATACAGAGAATTATGAGTTAGGGAATTCATTGTTGATCAGTGAAGTATCTTGAATTTTTCATAGATATTAGATAAGGTACTCTAGATGGCATAAAAAGAGGTATGGAGCTAGGCACATTTTTTGAGAATAACAAAATAAGTTTTTTTGCTATAGTGGAAGGAATAACCAAGATGTATTTTGATAAGTAGGCGTGTTGGCTAACACAGGGCTACTAATGTCACAGAAAGATTTTGGGAAAGTTTAGCCTTCTCAGTGTTGATGTTATAGTGTCACAAGTACATTGTTATGAAATAAAGTTTGTGAATGATCCCACTTTTTAAAAATGAAATAGCGCATATTCCAGTTGGAGAATGTGTCTCTGTGTATACTTGATGCTCTTGAATCTTTATGTACTTTCTTTGGAGGAAGAGAGAAGTGATGACAATCTGCTTGCTGAGAGTTGACAAACCTATAACTGTGGATGTCTTGTGTCCATGCTGGTGTTCAGGCAGTTTACAAGAGGTTGGCCATATTGATTTTTCCTGCCAACCTCTGTCTTTTTTGTCAGTGTCTATGCGAAATAGATTGTTTTTTAAATAGTTCAAATTTCTTTCCTGTTCATGCCTGTATTCTTTTGAGGTAAACAAGTTCACAAAGTCAGCCCCTGAAATAGAATGATAGCACATATACCAGTGTGGTGGTAATTATAAACTATTGCAGAGCTTTGCTAATTCATTTAATTTTTTTTCACTATATTGCTAAGTGAGTATATACATGGGAATGCTTTGTATGTGAATGACCCTCATGTATCATAGTAGAAAAATGGTTGAAAACTACTGCTAGAGATAACCATGATGGAAAATTCCTAGTAGAATATACCATTGTGCCTACCTTGGTTCTCTCTCTCTGCTAACTCTCCTGAAATTAAAAAAAAAAAAAAAGCTATTACCTTCAGTCCTGGATTTTTTGGTGAGAATTAAGCAGATCCTCTTTTCCTTACTTTAACTGAATGAGAGATAGACTTATAAGAGCATTTTTCACTATCATGAGAAAAGAGAGAGCATAAAAAGTATCAAAAGTGAGTAGATTCATGAAGTGTAAAGTCTTAAGCCAACATGGTGTACAGTATAGATTGTATAGAAGATAGACTAGATTGAGTTGACTAAGTGATACTAGGAATGAATGATTTAGGAGTATGATAGTGGTAACAGAAATGAACAGACAAATGGAAAAAAATAAAAGTGATTTCTTAGAGGCAGTGGGAGGGAAAAATCATTTTAACTTTCAGTTCTCCTGATATGAACCCAGTACAGCATGATTTGTACAAAGGTGAGTTGTTGAGAGGAGATGTTAATGGTCAGGTAAAAGGAAATGTCCATCGGTAGTTTGCAGAGAGATCAATTCCAAGACTAGCCATATGGTTCAGAAGCTGTTTGCATGTGGTGAAAGTGAAGGGGAGTAGATGACATTGGAGGGACTAAAGAGGAAAAGATAGAACTGTACTTTGGGCAATGCTGGCTGGCTTTAAGGGAAGGGGAGAAAGAGAGGATGTGCAGGAGGGGTGAAGTCAAAGGAAGAAAGAACTCTGGCAGGAAGCAGCAGAGAAAACAAGGAAAGAACATTTCATAATGGAGATTATTATGGTCTGTCTTGACAGATTGAGCAACTGATTCTATGATTAGGAGACCTTTATTAAGACTGTCTTTTTAAAATCAAAGTGATTGAATTGGATTTTAAGACTACAAGGATTGGGAAAATCTACAGGGATGATTCCAGGTGTAAAAAGAAAAGCAATCCTGAAACTTCACTAAATTTGTGTGAGGGAGAGGATGAAAAAGTGGAGCATGCAATGGGGATCGGAAGCATTGGGGTAGGAGAAGTGTAATGGTGTTGACTGGCAGGAGCATTTCAAGAGAAAGGGCTAACTAACATTCTGAATGTTGCTTTGAGATCAAGGAGGATGCAGTACGCTGAGCGACTTTGAGTGCAAGGAGCATACTTGTGAAGTTTGTGCTTGTTTTTTTTGACAGGAAGCTTCATTCCAAAGTTTCCCATATTTTAGCAAAAGACAATGTATTCCAAAGATAAGTAGGCTGTTTTCTTTATTGCATGGCTTCTGGTACCCATCCCTCTACCCCATTTCTGCTCTTATGATTGTTTTTGGGAAATTAATGACTGGCATTCATTCTTTTCTAATTCCTGTTCATCTATTAATGGTTTGCACCATTCCCTCAGTCTTAGCCTATTCACATGCTAAGTGACACGGTTGAATACTTTGGTATTTCTTTTCAAGGACTGATAGAATGCTTTTTCAGTAAGTGTAAATATATACATATATGGATTTGTTAAGTAAACGTGACTCATATTCCAAAGAACCTACAAATAATAGAAAAAACAGGACCAACAAATGGTCTGCAGAGTTTTGCACATAAATTTAGCAGTTGACAAAAAGCCTCTAATAAAGAGATACTGATTAGAAAGTGTGTTGGTGTAAGTGGAAAAATATTTTTTGAAAAGAGTTTGGGGATGAGTATTGTGCAGAGTTGAAAGAAAGGGAGGTTTATATCATGGCAAAAACGAATAGATAGATGGGTATTTACATATATGATAAAATCAAGAAAGAGATCTTTCCCTTCTAAATTGTTAGTTGCAAGAATTTGCAGAATTGAGCCATTCAGCTGTAGATACATGTGAAGTATAATTCTAGGGTGGAAGTTTAATAGTTAATGCAGGAAAATAGGATGCTATGCCTGATGATTTCTTTGCATTGTCCTTCTAACCCAAATTTCTATGTATTAAGAACTTCAAAAAATCCGTAAGAGCTCTTAAAGTCTGACTCTCCCTCCCGCAAAGTACTTTCAGTATCTGCAGAATTTGCTACTTCACAGCAGTTAATCACTGGGTTCTCTTCTGCCGAGGACAAATATATTTTATTCTCTTTTATCCTGCTTTGCCTGATGAGACTTGAAGATTCATTTTCAAGATGACTCTATTTATAAAGCGTCATACAAGAAGTAGTGAATGGCTTTCACAGTTGTCATCTGTTGAAATGTTTTTTTATGCGAAGTGACCTTTTTATCTTATTTTGCTTTGTTGCTGAAATGGGAGAGGATAAAAAAGCTTTGTTCTTCAGATTCAAGTAGCAAAGAGCTTCTTTAAGATTTTGTGCTCTAGAACCATTAGAGCATCCAGGTGAAAATAAAGATATGAGCCATCAAATTGTACATGTTGTATTTTTCCCTCACAAGCTAGCTTTAATTTAAAAGAAAAATTATTTAGTATTGATCAGTTTCTTTGGGATGTCAAAAAATGAATTATTTTCTAAAAACTTACCATTCTTGTAGTAAACTTTAAGAAACAGTATTCCCTAGTTCGTTCTTAGCATCTAATCGAGACCTCTTCAGAATATCCTGTACCCTTGGGATTTTAGCATTCATCATCCCTAAGTCTAACATTTCTATTTGAGAAATAAAAATTAATATTGTCAGACTGTTTTAAAGCCATTAAATCTGGAACTTTAGAGCCCTTTAAATGTTAAAAAGCAGATGAGTTAAGTAAATGATCTTCTAGTCAAAAACAATGAAAACTATTTCCTCTCTGTTTTTATCCTCCACCAAGATATTTATTTAGCTAGTATTCTCAATAAGAATTAGTATGGGGAAGAGGAAGCTTGGGAGTTGAAACAGATGTTTCTTGTCTCTTTACACAAGGATCATTAGTGTTGTTATCACTGTTGCTAGTTTTGGGGAGCATTAAAGAAAATTCTTCTCAATGCCACTTGGTTATTTGTAGAGAATATGTTACAGAAGACTAAACGGTCTCCCCAAATCTTATTTTGTTTTTATAATTGTGTTCCCAGGCCTTAGCAAAGGGACTATGTTAGGGAGGTTCACCTTGTAAAAGTTGTTGGTGTTCACCTTGGCCTTTGGAAACTGTTTCCATGAAACAGTTTCGCTTACCTGTGTGCAGTTTTAGATGCCTTAAATATGGATGGTCATTGGAGAGATACATGAGTGGCTTTTTATCTTTTAATTTCAGCTGTGTTTTCCGTAATAAGGTCAATTTATGTAGCCACAGTCATGAGTCATGATTCTTTGGGGGAGAGGGTTTTGATTCAGATGAGTAGTGATTGAAGGTAAAATTTTAATAGCTTTTTTTTTTGAGAATGGTAAAGATTTTTGATTTTCTATAGTAATTCTCAGTCATTACCTATTAACTAAGCCTTTTGGAGCATTAATTCATGATAATATTTTAAAGGATGATCACACTATTTAATGAACACCTACTGTATAGGATACCATGCTAGTCTCTTCTCTTCAGAGGTTACCATTTAGCTACAGAGGCAATAAAGGCAGGGTATATGTAAGACTAATAATAAGGGTGGCATATGGTATTAGCAAATATTAGACCTGTGGAGCCACAAGTATGATCACTGGACCAGTAGCATCATTATCACCTGAGAATGTGTTGGAAATGCACATTCTCACATCTTAACCAGACCTACTGAATCAGAAACTTTAGGGATAGGGTTCAGCATATTGTGTTTTAACAAATCTTTCAGGTGATTCTGATGTCTAGTGTAGGCAGTGTCTAGTTTAGACTGGATAGAAAGGGAAAAAGTCACTGGTTTGCTTGGGAGGATATAGGATGTATGGAACTAGGCATATCTATACTTGAAATTCATATTCATGGAAGCGGTAGTGAGAACAAACTGACAGAAGGAAACCCATGCCTGGAAGCATAATAGTAGCAGGCTTGTGTCTTTTTTACTGGCTTACTAATCAAAGTAGTGTTTCTTCCAATTTATTTTCATGTTCTGCCAAATAGTACTGAAGTTTAAAAATTTTAAAACATTTCGGTAGCTTTAGGAGGAGCAAATGGTTTTTGGTTACATGGTGCATTGTATAATGGAGAAGAAGTCTGGGCTTTAAGTGTACTCGTCACCCTACTAGTGCACATGTACTGATAGGTGATTTTTCATCCCTTTCCCTCCTTCCCATCCTCTCCCTTCTGAGTCTCCAATGTCCATTATGCCATTCTATATTACTTTGCAGACCCTCAGCTTAGATCCCACTAATTAAAATGAGAACATGGTTTTTGGTTTTTTTATTCCTGTGTTATAAAGTTTTAATTATTGTCATTATGAATTATTTTACTTTTTGGTGCTAATTTGGATTTTTAAATTAGTATAAAACATGTTACAGATTTTACATTGGTGTGCATCTGGTTTTGAAAATTTTGAAATATATAAACTAAAAGGTATTATGCAAGTGACATCTATGACTGAAACAGTGGTTCCACATGTGGTTTTGGGATACATGTTTTATATGAGTATTAAAGCATCATTTTTTAAGGTATTCCCAGGGTGCAGTCACACTTCTAAAATAAAAAACTGTCACATACACACAAAAATAAAGCATCATTTTTTTCAAATAAAGTATTTTTATTTATTCCCTACATTTATTATTGCTTCAAACTGTAATCAATCTATCTTATTATTTTAAAAGAATTTCTCTATATGATTAAACAATTTATTGAAGTTATGGATGCATTCACAATTTATTTTAAAAACAGAAATCACATTTTTTAATTTGTTTTTATGCTTTTCTGAAAATGGAAATCCTAAGATTGAGGTTGGAGATAATAGGAATATAACAAAATGTATACTGTTTTCTAAACTAAGTTATTTTACCAAAACACATTAGAACATAAGTGTAGGCATTGGATGATTATTTCATAAGCTTCACTATTAACTTATATAGGAAGAGATAATTTTATAAAACGATTACAAAATGTGGGCATGTATTGCTGAACTTGTAAACTTAAGAAGAATGTGACTGTTTTTGAACTACTATACACAGTGGCTATATGACTTAGCCTGCTGCCGAGTAGCAGTAGATTTCTTGTTTGAAATCCTTGAGTATGACTTCAGATTCAGTATCTATGGGTAAGGTGGTTACTTCCAATGTTTAAGAAGATGAAATAGCATAGTTTTTTTTTTTTTATGAAATGTTAATATTTTCTGCATTTGCTGTTCTACTTAAGTTTTGAATTCCTGGATGTTGTGAAGGATGTATAAGTCAGCTTTTGCGATTTAAGTGTATAGGTTTTGGCACTTAGAAGCTTGGTATATGCATGCTAATCACTTTTTCTTTAATTCCAGGAAATCTTACTGATGAAGGACAGCAGTATTGTTATAAACTAGTGGAAATGGATTCGAAAAGTGGTCTAGGCCTCATTGGCTTAGGCATTAAAGCATTACAAGGCAAAAAGTATGAAGATGCTGTTGGGAACCTAACAGAAGGTAAATATACAGTGTGTAGCATGTAACATGAGGTGTAATTGTTATTAAGTCACTAGGCGTATCAGTCTTTCTTTAAGTAACATATATCTAAAGTGGAAGGGAAAAAATATTCCTACATACCCTGGAGTCTACTTGGGTAGGAATTCCAACTCTACTCCTTACTAACTTCCTGTGTCTCAGTGTTTCATTTGTAAAATAGAGATAGATAGATGGATAGATAGATAGATTAATGAATTAAATGCCTTAGGAAGGCTTTAACTTAGTTATCCTCTATGGTGTTTCTGGAAGAACCTATGTTCAAATTGAGGTATGAATGACAAATACAACCCAGGCAGGGGAATGAAGAGGATGGGAGAGCATTTTAGGTCAAGAAATGAATCTGAAATAACCTGGGGGAAGAGGAAAATTGTCCGTCAGGGAACTTCAGGTAGTTCAATAAGATTGGAGAATGAAGTGGTGTATAGGAAGGGGTAAGAAGAAAGGTTATAGAGGAGCCTTGCAAACCTTGTTAAGGAGTTTACACAGTGTGCGGAGGGCAGCGGGGAATCATGAGAGGTTATAAGCAGTGGAATTTTATAATTTGATTTGTATTTTTAAAGATATTCTTGTTACAATGTAGAGAATGCACTGGAGTGAGTGGCAGCACTTGTGGTCATATGGGATAAAGATGGTGGAGGTCTGGACTGAAGGTTGGTGGTAGAGATGGAGAATACATGGAGAGAAATGGATTGGGGCATGGAATCGATGTGACTTTGTGATTGAAAAAATGGGACAAAGTCGGGCATGGTGGCTCACACCTGTAATCCTAGCACTTTGGGAGGTAGATTACTTGAGCCCAAGAGTTTGAGACCAGCCTGGGTAACATAGAGACCCAGACTCTACAAAAAATAAAAAATTTGGCCAGGTAGGATGGTGTGCATCTGTAGTCCCAAGTTACTTGGGAGGCTGAGGCAGGAGGATCGCTTGAGCCTGGGAGTTGGATGCTGTGGTAAGCCGTGATCATGCCACGGTACTCCAGCCTGTGCGACAGAGTGAGACCCTGACTCCAAATAAAAAGGGAAGATATAAGGAAGAGGGGAGGAATAAATGGTAGTGCCATTACTCTAGGTAGTCACAGAAACCTTTTTTTGTGTGATTGTTTTTGTATTTTTAGGTCTAAAGGAAAGCCCTCTCTGCACAGCAGGATGGTATCATCTGGCAGAAGCCCAAGTCAAAATGCATAGGCCTAAAGAAGCTATTTTTTCATGCAATCAAGGTATTTTTGACCTCTTTTGAGTTACCTCTTTAAAAATGGCCAGCCTTGTTTGTTTTCATCTTAAAGGAGAAAATGTTTTCAAAAACCAAAGTGCTATATTTTATTTTTAAATTCCTGACTGATTTAAATTTCATTTAGGTTAAATAAATGTCAAGTCTGTATGCATGTCTATTAGTGGATTTGTTTTTAAACTAACAGTGCATATTTAGCAATGTTTTCCTGCATTTGGAATTTTGATGTAGCTTAGGCTTAGGTGGAGGTTATTGGTCTTTGTACCATGGAAGTTTCTGGTATATCCAGCACCTTCCTGCATTCTTAATTTCTCTGAGGTAGACAAGGGAGTTCTTAACATCCTGGGACAACCCCTTCGGGTCCCCTCGCACTGTGGGAGCTTTTCTGTGCTCTCAATAAATCCTGCTTTCTTACTTAAACAAAACAAAACAAAACAAAAAGTACATCCTGGAGCCTATTTGAGTGTGACAGGATGAGGTGTGTGGATAGTAAATCATAAGTGATTCACTAATTATGACCTGTCTGGTAGCTTATACTATGTAACTGAGAAACAGTTTTCCTTCGTCCATTCTAATTAAGCTTCTTTCTTCTTCCAGTATCCTTAATTTCTTATATTTGTTACAGATGCTTTGATTATGGGCTGACCTTTATTATGTAGTAGATATAGATAGCCATTGTTGTGTTTCAGGCTGTTCACTTGTATTATAAGTCATGAAGATGCACAAGTGAAGATAAAGATTTTAAATTCAGATGTGTTTTTTTTTTTTAATTCAGGTTTTTCCTGAATTCAGGGGAGAATTTATATTTAGCCTGGAATTATTCTTCATGATTACTGTTTTGGAAATTTATGCTTTTTGTATCTGTAATTTATCATATGTCATATTTTAAAAGAAAAAAGTAGGAATGATGTGGTTATCTTCATTAAGATGTCCTTAATTTTGTCAGCTTTGAAGAACATAGATAATCTTGGTGTATCTGGTGGCAACCTTCATCAGAAGAATCTTCATTTGAAAGCAGCAGCTTTGATTAAACTCTCAGATTATGAATCTTCAGAAGAAGCAATTCGTACTCTTGATCAGGTAGTCTTATCATCAGGTTTTTCTCTTCAACTTTAGTTTCCATTCAATCAGGCAACAGACACTCTTCCTATCACAAAATTTACTCACACAAATTTTGTGTCAGAGGTATGAATCTACCACATCTACACTTTTATAAATCAGTTATATACTTTAGAACTCCCAGAGTTGTTTGGTTTCCTCTTGGTTAAGTACTTACAGTGCTCTTCATATGAGGCCATTTCTTTCTTTAGTTTTTATCATCCTTCTTCTTTTTGCCCTCTTAGATGACTACTAGTTGATTATTATTAATTTAGGCTTTATTTTTTTCCTCTAGGAAATGAAGGAAAAGTTTTCAGATTACTGACAGGAATAATTAAAGACACTAGTAACTTCATGGTAGAGAATATTGTTTATTTGTCTTATTCAAAGAAATGTTAATATTTAAGATTGAAACTGATTTCTTAATGTTTTTGGTTCAAGCAATTTGAAATTCCCTACTGAAAAAATTGTAAATTATGAATTATAACAACATTGTACCCTAAAAATTTTTGTTGAGTGAAGGCTATTTTGGGCCTAAAATTAAACTTGAGTTTAAAAAATTATTGTTTTGTATTTTTCAAAGGGCTTTAAAAAAAATAGTATTTCTTTTAAAATGAGAACAGTGGACAGCATCCTTTAAAAATTCATATCATATTTTCTTTTTGCCTTCCTGTCCATAATGTGTTTTGTGTGAGTGCTTTATAGGGTAGGTCTTTCCAATAATATTTTTCACACAAAATATGAAAGTTTCTTGGAGAACTGGAAGAATCCAGATCTAAGACAGAAAATGTGCAAGATGAACCCAGAACATTTTGTCATGCTACTAGATGGCAAGAGAACTATGAGGCTACTAGGATCATGTCAGAAGGGCTCAGGAACTAGTATAAAGAGATTTTCTCTGGCTAAAGAGGGTACCAGTCACTGCAGAGGATTGAAATATATAAAATATGTTTAAATCCGTGTGTTCATGATGATACAAAAAAATTATCAGTAAACATTCTCAAGAGAACAATCTTTGAGGAATGACAAGGAGGCAACTAGAAAGAATCAAAGCATTTATCCTGCCTCTTCTGTATGAATCGTTCCTCAGGATAACCACATAATGAGGGTAGGAGAGATGTCTCTTTCTTGAAGTATTTCATTAATAAGAGAAGGAGGAATGATAGGAAGTAATTAATTTGCAATCCCTGACATCCCTAACAGATCTAGGCATTGAGAATTAATGGCTGCTAACACCACAAATGAAGTACAATCAGACATAACTGAGGAGAAAGAACACATGAAGTGTTCTTGCCAGAGCATCAAACCTGAATTGAATCAAGCTTCTAGAACTAACTATACATGGGACCAAGGAGCATGTTAAACAGGAGAATACATTCAGCAAATCCATACTATGAGTCACTGTGACAAATAGCCACAGTTAAATTGTAAGGAAGAAAAAAAAGATGGAAGGGAACCTTATTGATTAAAAGAGACTTGAGACATATCACTCAGTTGAAATGTATGTATTTTATTTGGATTTTGATTAAAACAAATTGTTCAAACATTTTATAAGACAGTTGGGACATTTGATGACGTTTGGGATGTATTATTGGTTTTGTTTAGGTGTGATAATGGTAATGTGGTCATGTCATTTATTTATTTATTTTTGAGTTGGAGTCTCACCTGTCACCCAGACTGGAGTGCAGTGGCTGCTCCCGGCCACCGCAGCCTCCACCTGCTAGTCTCCAGCGATCCTTCCACCTCAGCCTTCCGAGTAGCCGGAATTACAGGCCCGCGCTACCACGCCTGGCTAATTTTTTGATTTATTGTAGAGATGAGGTCTCGCCTGCCCAGGTGGGTCTCGAACCCACGGGCTCAGGCAATCCACTCACTTCAGCCTCCCAAAGGCGCGGGATTACAGGCTGAGCCACCGAGCCCGGTTGGTTATGTCATTTAAAAGTGAACTTATATTTAATTAAATAATTACTTTATTCTTATTATTTTTTGAAAGTAGGATTTATTGAGAGGACAGAAAAGCCCCCACAGTGAGAGAGGACCCAAAGGAGTTGCCCGTGCACTTATATTTTAGATATAGATACTTAAGTATCACAGATGAAGAATTATAGTTTCTGGAATTTGTTTCAAAATAATCTGAGCAGGAGTGGTAAATGGTTAGAGGTAGAAATTAAAAAAAAAGATTGCCTTTGAGTTTATAATTTGTATAGATGTTGGACATGTGTGGATTTATTATACTAGTTTCCGTAATTTTTTATGTATTTGAAACTTTCCTAATAAAAAAGTTTACAAAAAATGAGTATGTGTTAATAGGAATAGAAATCAGTACTTCTGTGTCTTTATTCTGTTAGAACCCTGCTCTTTTATGGTCATTCTTGAGTTAAAGGAAGCATTGCTGTGGTTGTGTTGAAGGAGTTTTATAGCAATTTTTTACAATTATTTTCTAGGTTTCTGATGCAGATAATATCCCAGAACTTTTGGTTCTCAAAAGCTTGGCCTATCTGAACAGAGGCTCATTAGATGAAGCTACAAAGGTTGACTTTTTATTCAAATTGAGCATTTTTTAAAAGTTAAAAATTATTTGAATATGAAATTGACAGATAATCTATTTTATAGATTATGGAAGATCTTCTCTCTTCTTACCGTGACCTAGCTGAAGTTCATGCCCTTGAGGCTTTGATTCATTTTACCAAAAAGGAATATCTACAAGCAGAAAAATGGTAAGGATATATAGATTGTTCATAGGTCCATTCACATCTTAGTGTATTATATATCTCAAAAATTTAAATGAGTGAGTTTGATGAAGATCTGATTTTACATTAATTTGATCTTTGTAGGCTTTAAGTCTTAATTTTATGAAATGTATTTAGCATGTAGCACAGTACTTATAAAAAAATTCTATGATGGGTTTCAAATCTAATTTGCAGTTCATAATGTTTGGTAAATGGATATAATGTTTGATATATGCTCTGAACATTTAGCACATGGAAGTACTAAAAGGCCACTGTGCTTTTTTTAAGCTCTTCAAAAACAGGTTTTTTTCCACATTATAATCTAAATTTTGAAGTAATGACTCGTTTTAATTTGGCATCCTTGAATCACTCAAACTTTGATTGTTCTACTAGGAGACTCCTATGTTGTGTATGTGACGGTGTGTGTGTGTGTGTGTGGTGTGTGTGTGTGTGTGTGTGTGTGTGTGTGTATTTATTTATTTTCGTATTTCTTTTTACTCCCCTTTGATGACTTAGTTTTCAGAGAGCACTTGAGAAAGATGCTGAAGTTGCTGAATATCATTACCAACTTGGGTTAACATATTGGTTCATGGGTGAAGAGACAAGAAAAGATAAAACAAAGGCTCTCACCCACTTTCTGAAGGTAAAACAAGGGCTACTATTCAATTCTTAGTTGAAATGGCATTATAAAAATCATGAACAGAAACTATATAAGCTAGTTATAACCAATCTTTACTGAGCTGTTGTTTTTTGTTTTGTTTTGTTTTTGTATTTCCTCTCTCACATGTATGGTTTTGTGAGGATGTTATGTGCATTTTCAAGGAAAAAAGCGAAACCATTAAATGTAAAGGTTACTTTTAAAGAAATATGTGGGATTTTTTTTTTCTTTTATCTAGCAACAAAGATGTAGAAGGAAAACACTTTTTAGGTAAATTTCACTGTATGTTTTAGGTAAATTTATGTTTTAGGTAAATTTCATGTGTGGGTACATGAGTCTAGATGATTAACCTATTGTTATTTTTAGATATTTAACATCTACAAGCCTTACATTCTTATCTTGAATTATAAGAGCAGATAGCTTTAATAATAGCTCTAACCTTACTTTTATTTTAACAAATGAAATGTTTTACATTTTCATTTACTTTATATAAGTAGTGAGGGCCAGCTTTGATGTCTGTCTTAAATCTTTACATTAAAGGATGTTTTAATCTGTGTATTTATCTTTTGTAGTTTAAGGATACTAATCCAAATGAACTTCTAATATTCTGTTAATATTTATTCAAAGGCTGCAAGACTGGATACATATATGGGTAAAGTATTCTGCTCTTTAGGTCATTATTATAAAGATGTAGTGGGAGATACAAACAGAGCCCGTGGCTGCTACAGGAAAGCTTTTGAATTAGATGACACTGATGCTGACTCTGGAGCTGCTGCAGTTGACCTCAGCGTGGAGCTTGAAGATATGGTATTCTAATAACCACTTTTGCCTTTTTGTTTTCTTGTCTTGA
This sequence comes from Cephalopachus bancanus, assembly GCA_027257055.1. NCBI lineage: Eukaryota > Metazoa > Chordata > Mammalia > Primates > Tarsiidae > Cephalopachus > Cephalopachus bancanus. Next base: position 3,320,331 of record JAPVLO010000024.1, on the reverse strand, counting down.
GTTAAATAAAAATATTTTTATATACTCATACTTAAAAGTTGCCACTGGTTTTTACTTTTTTTTGTAGCTGCAATAGAATTATCTTTGCCTCCATTTATGAATAGCATAAATTATTTTATTGGTAGATATTAAATTAGTCATCACTGTTGAAACTGGTTTGGTATAAACTGGTATAAGTATAAAAAATTAGAAATATGAAAGGAGCATGTATTTTTATACTTTACATGGGTGTTCTAAATTTTTATGATATTTGATAGCTCTAATATTAGTATTTTCTTATTATTAGGAAACTGCCTTAGCTATCCTAACTATGGTAACTCAAAAGGCAAGTGCTGGAACAGCAAAATGGGCCTGGCTCAGGCGAGGACTATACTATTTGAAAGCTGGTCAACATTCTCAAGCAGTGGCTGAGTAAGGCACCTTCTTATGTTTAAACTATGTTAGACAGCAGAATGGTTCCTTCAATTAAACTTCATTTATACCCAAAACAAACCTTACAAGTTGCCTACTATCAGTTCATCTTTTGCAAGAAGAAACCACACTATTTATGATTCATTGGTATTTATTGTCTGCAAGGCAGTGGAATCTAAAAAATGAATTAAATGATGTCCTCTTGTTGAGGAGATAGCTAGTCTAGTGAAGTCTTAATGTGCGTCATACCTATGGTGAGTTCTCAGTAGAAATTTAAGTAATGGGGATGGGCTGAGGTACATATCTTTGTTGTTCTCCTGCTATCAAGCATTGTTTCTGGCAAGGGAATTTAGCGAACTTGCACACTATTTCTGTATTTCAACTGTTGTATTTGTGTGTGGTGAAAGAATTGGTGGTGGGGGTTTATAGGCTAATAAGACAAGCTATTGCATATATCTGTCCTGGTAAGGCAGAAAACTAGGAGTTCTTTCAGATAATCCAGGAAAAGAAATTCTGGTCAGCACTTTTCCAAAAAAAGTATTTTATTCTTATTTATTCTAAAATTATAATAAAATTTCTTAATATTAAAAAAATCAAGTCATAAAAGGAACAACACTGCCTGCTTTAAGTAACACTTTTATAAATAAAAGTAGCCATTGATATGTGCGGTTCAGTTGAATTATTTATTTTACATATTTTTTTCAGATGTGGAAATAATTCTGTTACTTTTAGTTCTCTTACTGTTTCTTGCAATTTTAGTTTACAGGCAGCGTTAAGAGCTGACCCAAAGGACTTCAATTGCTGGGAATCGTTAGGAGAGGCATACTTAAGCAGAGGTGGCTACACAACAGCCTTGAAATCCTTCACAAAAGCCAGTGAGCTGAACCCAGAATCCACATACAGTGTGTTTAAGGTTGCAGCAATACAGCAAATCCTAGGCAAATATAAGGAAGCTGTAGCTCAGTACCAGCTGATCATTAAAAAGACAGGAGATTATGTGCCTGCTTTGAAAGGTAATTTTTTAATAGCTTCTTTGACTTTTGTGATACAGAAGTATAAAATCCTTGAGTAAATTTCGTACTTACATGTGTATTGAATAACTTGAAAAGGACTTCTTTAATCAATAACAAAGCATCAAACCTCTTAGAGTATACTTTATATAGATTTGAATATAAAAAGATTTAATCTTGTTTCATAACAGTAAAAAGTAATATGATAGAGATTTAACTTTTTAGACAAATAGCATGATAATTTTTGGATTGAAAAATAGACCTCTAAAAAAAAGTACATCCCTAAAGCAAGAGTTTTCCTACTCTTAAATTTTGATAATTAATTCATTATATCCCTAGGGCATCGTAATACCTTTTAATTACCTTATAAGTTACAGAAGCTTATTTAAATGGTTTTTTTAAAATTTAGAAACAATTTGCATTGTTTTGTAATTACCTAAATTGATTTCAGTTCCTTCATAGATATCTCTGTGTTCTTAACAAATTAATTTTGGTAATTAAAATAAAACACTACCATCCATGTATGATCTAAGTTTTTTGTGATTGTATCTAACTATTTAAAAAAGCCTGAAGCTCATTATATATTCTTTCCATTTGCTTCTCCTTTTTAAAGAAACAGTTGAGGCTTAAATCAGAAGTAGTGGGGGTTTTGGGGGTTTTTTTGTTTTGTTTTTTTAATAGTGTGAGGTGCTTAACAAATTTGTATGTCATCTTTGCTCAGGGGCCATGCTAACTTCTCTGTATTATTCCAATTTTGGTGTATGTGCTGCCAAAGTGAGCACATAAATAGTATGTTTTAAATGGCATTTAACTTGGAGTTTGAAACTATTGAAAAAATTTTTTTTGTAGACATTCCTCGAGATGGAGAACTCACATTTATTAAATTTATACTCACTCGGCACTTTAGGAAATAGCTATTTTCCCTGCCTCCCTCCTTCCCTCCCTTTTTTCTTTTTTGAGTCTAAGTCTCACTCTGTCGCCCAGGCTGGATTGCAGTGTCGCAATGGCGGCTCACCACAGCCTTGACCTCCTGGGCTCAGGTAATCCTTCCACCTCAGCCTCTTGAGTAGGTGGGACTACAGACATGTACCACCACTTTAAGTTTTTGATTTTTTTAAATAGAGATGCGGGTCTCACTCTGTTCTTCAGAATGGGTTTAAACTCCTGGGCTCAAAGTAAATTCTTCTGCCTCGGCCTCCCAAAGTACTGGGATTACAGACATGAACCACTGCACCTGGCCCATTTAATTCTTATAGTATAGTTTGCTATACAGATTTAATATAAAAACATCAAATCTTGTTTCACAGTAGTTAATTAATAATATGATAGAGAGTAACATTTAGATAATATCCCCATTTTCGAAGCTGATGTTTGAGGAAGTAATTTGCCCAAAGTCAAGGAAATCCTTAGGTTTTATAGATATCTTTTTAAAATTTCTAGTGCATGTTTATTCCAGTTCTTCATTTGAATTCCTTCTATGTACAATCTGCTTTAAGATAATTTTATAAAATACCATTGCATTTTGTTATCTGGAAAGTGACTTTAAAATAACACCAATAAATTTATTTGAAGTTCAGTTTAAGTGTTTATTTTATATGTTTTAATCACAACTTCAAACTTACCTGATTCTAGGTCTGGGCGAATGCCATCTTATGATGGCAAAGGAAGCTCTAGTTGATTATCTTGATGGGAAAGCTGTAGACTACACAGAAAAAGCACTGGAATATTTTACTTGGTTAGTATTATTATTATTATTTATTGCATTTATTTTTGTAATATTATAATGAAACCAAATTTAGAAAATCATTTTATGTGTTCAGTTAGATATAGCAGTTTCTCAGAATGCCGAACGTAAAGAATAACAGACAAGCCAATTAATTCTATAACATAAATATCGTATTAATTATGTACTTGGGGAAGCAGATACCATTCCTTGTGTTCTTGGTAGTGGCTGATATGCCAGGTACATAGGAAGGAGTAGGAAGGAAGGAGCAGTCAGCCAGTGGAGCAGCAGCTCCAACACCATGTGTTAGTGTTCTTTTGCAGTACGCCTGGAAGTGAGACTGTCTCTAATGGGAATGAACTGGAAAACAGGGCTTCAGGGTCACAACATGCTTTATGTTCAGGGGTCAGGGCCTGTTTGGATAGGGCTGAGGGTAAGGAGAAATGAGCCATCTCAACATTCCTGGTGATAAACTGTGTAGGGAAAAAGTGGTGTGGCTCCTAACAAGAAACAAATCAGAAAATTTTGAGTAAATTTGGCATTTTATTGAACTGTGAATTTGTTGGTTAGATCCCAAGAGGTGTTATTTGTGGTACACGACTTTTAAAAGTCTACCAGTCAGATGTATGCTTGAATTTTCTTACTCTTAAGCATCTTTCTTGTGCTTCCCTTCTTTCTTTTTCTATTTACTTTCTCCTCTGTTTTCCCTTTACTGGTTCTTTCAGAATTGCTTTTCATATGTACCAAATATGAAATGAAAACTTAACCCTTTTTGATCTCACTAAATTTTATTGCTACTTTTCAAGTCTCACGTAATATATTTCTTTCCAAAGAGGAAGTTGCTGTGATGAGGTTATACGGTGTGCTTTGTTTGAACTGGTATTTAGAAGTAAATGTGAACCTTTGAGCAACAATACTTTAGCTACAAATACTGCCTTTATGAGCCTAGGGAATATTATTCTGGATAACATATTAACTCTCACAATCAATGATAAGGTAGGATATAAAACTGAATTGTAATCCCTAATTTATATTTACTTCTAGACTTAAAAAGAGCTAATACTACTACAATTATTGCATAAGGGTGATAGAAGTTATTTCACTTTACATATATTTTATTTTTTACTGAACCTATTAAAAGGAGACAAGAGTTTAGGCTGTTAAAACTGCCTGTGTTTCACTTTTTTTCCCCTTCTGTTTTCTCATTTTCCGCTGTCAATTTTAGAAATTTTACTATGATATTTAGGTAAAGGAACTCCAACTGGTGTTGTCCTTCCTTCTGATTCTCACAATGGCTTTCAGTCATGACTGCAGTTATTAATATTACTTTTTAAGGAGAATATTGGAAAATGACTTTTGGCTGGATTCCATGAGTAGAAAAGGCTATGAAAGATGTTCCATCTGCTTGTCCATCTGCCAGTAACATAGCAGCTTGTGATAGTTGATTGAGACTTGGCTTAAATGAAACTGCTTGTTTTATTTATAAACTCTTGAGAAGAGAAAAATGAAGAGAAATATATGGCTGGAATTTTTCTCATTCTAAAAAGAAGTGCCTTCTATCATCATAATTAATATTTCTGTTTACTTTTTAACTCATTCAGCCTACTCTTACTTGCTTCTAAAAATGTAGGTCTTCTGATTTTTATGTTTAGATTTTTGTTATTTTGGGTCTCAGAGAATAAATCCTCAACATCACCAATTATTAGAGATGTGCAAACCAAAACCACAATGAGTTGTCATCTCACCCCAGTTAGGATGTCTGTTATCAAAAAGACAAAAATAAATGCTGGTGAGTGCAGAGAAAAGGGAACTCTTATACATTATTGGTGGGAATGTAAACTAGTGTAGCCATTATGGAGAGTGGTTTGGAGGTCTCTCAAAAAATGGCAAATGGAACTGCCATATGATCCGGTAATTCCATGACTAGAAATTTATCCAAATAAAAGAAAATCATCATATTGAAGAGACATCTTCACTACCATGTGTATTGCAGCACTATTCATGATAGCCAAGAGAAGAAATCATCTTAGATGTCCAACAACAGATGAGTGGATAAAGAAAATGTGATAATATACTCAAGGAATATTATTTAGCTATAAAAAAGAATGAAATCCTGTCATTTGAGGCAACATGGATGAAACTAGAGGACATTATTTTAAGTAAAATAAGCACAGAAACAGAGAGTTAAGTACCATGTATTCTCACTTATATGTGGAAGCTAGAAAAAAAGTTAATTTCATAGAGGAAAAAGTAGAACAGAGGATACTACAGGTTGGAATATATAAGGGGAAGGGAAGGCTAGGGAGAGATTTTTTAAAGGATACAATATTATAGTTAGATAAAAGGAATGTGTTCTAGTGTTCTGTATACTGTAGGATGACTATAGCTAACAATAATATAGTTTCAAGTAACAAGTAGGAGGATACTGAATGTTCCTAACACAAAAAAAGATAAATGTTTGAGATGCTGATTACCGTGATCTGATTGCAATACATTATATGTATCAAAACATCACTCTGTACCTCATGAATATGTATAATTATTATTTGACAATTAAAAATAAATATATAAGAATCCTTTGGATTACAAAATATATTTGATAAATTTATTAGTCTTTTAAAATTTGAGCTGTTTTGGTCCATGTTTTTGCTACTATAACAATACCATAGACTAGGTAATTTATAAAGAAAAGAAGTTTATTTGACTTATGGTCCTGGAGGCTGGGGAATCCAAAAGCATGGTGCTGGCATCTGGTGAAGGTCATCCAGTGGCAGAACGGTGAAAGGCAAGAGTGTGAGAAATGGGACTGAACTTATCCTTTTATTAGGAGTTCACTCCCATGATAACTAACACAATCTTTCTATTAATCTCTTCAAGAGAGCAGAGTCATTATGACCCTATCACATCTTAAAGATCCCACCTCTCAACACTGTTGCATTGGGGATTAGGTTTCCAAAACATGAACTTTGGGGGGACACACTCAAACTATAACATGAAGGAAAAGCAAAAACGTGAGTTTGCAATTGTCAATTGTGTGAGTGTTACCAGCTTTACTACCTTGGTAATTGCTTAAGTAAGCAAAAAGAGCATAGTTTTAAAATTTTAATATTCAAAACAAATTGGTCCTGGAGAATTTTTAAATTTATTTTTGTGGTTTCTGCTTCTTCTAACTAAAATGGTATAGAGAACCAACACAAAGTATCTACAAAATGTCTGGCACTTAAAATAATTACTTCTTCTTTTCCCCTCTTCCCCCCTTCCTTCCTTCCTTTTTTCTTATTGTCTCATTAGGGGGGTGATATGATATAATTCAGTTAGGAGGAAGTCAGTATAGCATTCACCGTGCTTAACATGTACTGTACCAGTTTTTCTGGGTTTTTTTTTTTTCTCTATTTATTTATTTGCTAATCAGCCAACTTTAAGCCAGTTTTTGGTTTTTGTAGAATTCTGCTGGAAAACCATCTGGTCCAGGGCTTTTTTTGGGGGTTCTATTTAGGGTCTTGATTTCTTCTTGTTTCAACTTGGGGAGGTTGTATGATGTCAGAAAGTCCTCCATTTCCTTTAGGTTTTCGAGTTTGGTTCCATATAAGTGTACACTTGTTCTGTTTTAATTGTAAGTAACTATGAGGGTGATAAACTTCATGCTTTCTGGAAATAATTAATAAGAATCACACTGTTTCTTTTTTTAGGGCTCTGCGGTATCGAGCTGATGTGTCTTGCCTTTGGAAGCTAGTTGGAGATGCTTGCACCTGTTTGTTTGCTGTGTCACCATCCAAAGTGAATATTAATGTTCTAGGAGTCCTTCTAGGTCAGAAAGAAGAAATACAAGTATTAAAGAAAAAGGAACTCCTCCATCTAGGAGGAAGGTAATTTGCAAAGATTGCCAATTCATGACATTCAAATTGAATTAGGACCATTATAACAAAACAAAACATTTACTTTTATATTTCCATAGGTGCTATAGTCGTGCATTAAAACTGATGTCTACATCTAATACATGGTGTGACCTTGGAATTAATTATTATCGCCAAGCACAACATTTAGCAGAAATAGGCAGCAACATGAATGATCTTAAAGAACTACTGGAGAAATCTTTACATGTATGGTTCTGAGAAATTTTTTATAAACTTTTTTAAAAAATTAAGTACTTTTCTGGAAGATGTTTTTGATGAAGTAACTGATGTAGTGTTTTCACATAAAATCACAATTATCTTGATACAAATGCTGATGTTCCAAGAAATAAAAATTAACCTAATTAATCTAACTTCTTTTCAGTGTCTGAAAAAAGCAGTGAGACTTGACAGTAGTAATCATTTATACTGGAATGCTCTTGGTGTGGTTGCGTGCTACAGTGGTGAGAATTGAGTAACACTTCAGTAATTTTAAAAGATTGTGTGTTTCAGGTAACAAAGTTCAGTTTCATCAGTTTCTGTATTTTTCAGGTATTGGAAATTATGCCCTTGCTCAGCACTGTTTCATCAAATCAATCCAGTCAGAACAAATTGTGAGTGTTTTATGTGTCTATGAACAAGAACTTCAGAACTTAGTGTTACTAATTTTGAGACTTTCAAGTAGACAAGGGGCCTAATTTAAGACAAAAATATGTCTTTTAGAATGCTGTTGCATGGACCAACTTGGGAGTGTTATACCTCGCAAATGAAAATATTGAGGTAAAATGTCATTTTTGCCATATTAAAAATAAAGAACATTTTCTATTTATGATCTCTTCAACAGCTCAACTTGTGTAGGGATGTTTTGCACATTGTTTTCTATCCAGTATGCTAGTTAACTGGCGATAATTCAGTTTATTTTGTTTAATAATAACTATAAGATTTATTTTCCTTTTTATGATGGACTTTCAAGACATTTATGGTTTTATAATTATGTTGGCTTTTCATTTAGCAACTCTATTATGAATTAATTGGGTGTTTTTCTTTTTATTTGTAAACATACAAGAGAAGTCCTGGGTAAACTGTGTTGGGAATGGGTGGGGGAGGTAAGGGAGATGGTATTCTCCAGCGGCTTAAATTTAACCTTTGGGTGATTTAGATTTTGGCTTTAGGAGATACAATTCCCTTTAAATACCAGTGTAATTGTCATACAGGAGCAGTTATACATTACAGAGTTGAAACTAAAGTAACTGAAAACATTTAATAAGTCTTGCTTGGAAAGTTCTCATCAATCTATGAATAGTCCCACATCTGAACACTTTTGTGTTTCAGTCAGTATATTGAGTCTCATCCTTTCACAAAAGCTTCCATAATATTCTCAAGGATACATTAAGTCACTGCAAAAAAGACTGGCCTTAGAAGATTGTAAATAGATTGAAAGAAAATATTAATTTGGATTTTAAAATATGTGAACATATTTTTAAAAAATTTAAAGCAATGTCTTAGTCAATAGGCTATGAATTTGGTTTTATTATAGCATGGCACAGTTGTTGCCCATGAGTTTACATTTTTATAGGCTTTTTTCTGCCATATATAGATTATTGAGAAAACAATATGAATCAATATGTAATAATAAGTTATATTTTTGTAGCAGAAAAAAAAAATGCAGGTTAGTTCTCTTCAAAGTTTCCTTACTGCTTAGTGCAGAATTATGTTGTTTATCACTTTTTCTCCAGTAGCAGGTGCATATCTAAAACTTCTCTGATTAAGCACAATTAGTAATACTTGAACATGCTCAGCTGCATAGTTCTAGAACACTCCTGAGTGCAACAGATTTCTCCCCAGGTTAGGAGTCCTGGCCCCCAACACAAGGACAATCTAGATGTCTCCCTTGTAGTCTGTAGAACTTATAACCACTGTCTAGGTTGTGAGTTTTTAATGGTCCCAGTTAAGCTCTCAGGGAAGTAAATACAACCTTATTTAATACCTTCCATCAAACCCAGGTCTAGCAAATGGATGTATGATTGGTTATAAGTTCTACAGACTACAAGGGAGACATCTAGATTGTCCTTGTGTTGGGGGCCAGGACTCCTAACCTGGGGAGAAATCTGTTGCACTCAGGAGTGTTCTAGGACTATGCAGCTGAACATGTTCAAGTATTACTAATTGTGCTTAATCAGAGAAGCTTTAGGTTTATATGTATTTATAATAACAGGGTTTACTTTTCTTATTCTCTTATTTTATGCTTTTTAAACATACGCAGTTTAATATTACGTTTACAAAATGACTTGATATGATTTTTTGTTTTGCTTTTTATTTTTCTAGCAAGCTCATGAAGCTTTCAAAATGGCTCAATCCCTTGACCCATCTTATTTAATGTGCTGGATTGGACAAGTAAGATATCTCATATAGTTATTAATAAACCTATTGACATAAATAACCTATTAGTATGCATAACAGTGATGATAATAATGATAGCAGGCAGTGTTTGAGATCTACTTTGTGCCAGTAACTGTGCTTAGTTCTCTGTTTACATTGTTTCTGTTAATCCATCATCAGTCCTTTGGAATGTGGTTGATGTTACACTGTCTTTTAGGTGTGGAAATTGAAGCTCAGTGATCCTAAGTGTTGTACCTAAGGTCACACAGCTTATAATGATTAAACTTTGGTTTTTTGGGGGGAGGGCCTTTGAACCCCATCAGTCTGACATTCCTATGCCTAAAAATAAACGTGAAAATCTGTTGTTTGGCATTGACAAAGATTATTTTGGTGATTATTTTTTTGTTTTCTGTAAAATCTTTGTATTTGATTTGACACTTATTTATGAGTGTTTTCTCCTCTCCCAAATGTAGATTTTTGCACTCCTGAATAAGAACCAGGATACTTTGTTACCAGTCTGAGTCTGTCACTGACTGACATTTTTACCTTCAGATTATCACTTCCTCTGGATTTTAATTTTCTTAACCTGAAAAAGAGGGGGGTTGGACTGAGTGGCCTCCAGTGTCTTGTCTAGTTGAGAAATGAAAATAGTGATAAATTAGTAAGCAGTCGATTGTTTTGGTTCAGAGAATAGTGGGAGCATCACCCATATCAGATAATCATTAATCAGGGTTTATATATCTTTTATTGTACTCTTTACTCGGGTCTAATTCTAATTAATAGGTGAAGCAAGCAGACACAGAGAGACAGTTTCCTGTTCCCATCCTCTGTGGTAGCCTCTGGGAGCAGCAGCATTACTATGTTAGCCTCTGTGTCAGTTATTAAACCCAGGGAGCCTAAGAATTTGCATTTCTAACCGCTTCTAAGTGATGATAAGGAGCCTGGTCTAGGGACCTCACTTTGAGTAGTACGGTTCTAAGTCAGTAGATCTTAGATGATTATCAGACTCACCTAAGATCTTTTTAAATTATTGTTTTAAAAGTTTTTGTTTTTAAAAAAATTTGTTTCAGGAGGTAACTGATACATTTAATTAAGATGGTAACAATGACAAAAACTTATATTAACTTTGCTTTTAAGCATAGCTAGTAAACCATTAGTTCTTTCGGTTTCATTTATTATTATCATTATCATTACTATTTTCTTTTAAACACATTGAGAACTTCATTTTTCCTTTCATAGGCTCTTATTGCAGAGACAGTTGGAAGTTATGACACCATGGATCTCTTCAGGCACACTACAGAACTCAGTATGCATGTAAGAACTGGAGCATTCTTCTTGCATTAATGAGAATAGTATTATTCTTGTTAAGAAAATAATCGTTGACTAGACGTGGTTCTCATGCAAGTAATCCCAGTGTTTTGGGAGGCCAAGGTCCAGGAATCACTTGAGATCAGGAGTTCAAGACCAGCCTGTACAACAAATCCCCATCTCTATAAAAAAATTTAAAAAATTAGCTCATTGTGGTGGTGCACACTTGTAGCCCTAGCTTCTAGAGAGGCTAAGGCAGGAGGATTGCTTGAGTCCAGGAATTTGAGGCCGCAGTGAGCTGTGAATGTACCACTGCACTGCAGCCTGTGACAGAGTGAGAACCTGTCTCTAAAAAATATTTTTAAAAAATGCATAGATGGTAGTATAAGATGTTAATGACAGCAGTTGTCTCTACTCTATTTTTTCTTAGAAATAGAAAAGCTGACTTTCAAGAACTTCTAGTTTTTGTTTTCCTACAGCTTTCAAGAGCTGATGAAGAGGTGGCATGGAGATTTAGTAGATACAGTAGCAGCCACATAGAATACAAACTGAGCCTCTAGGGAAAAAATAGATACAAGATAAAGACTAGTTTTGGTTGGCATTTTCTAGATTTTTCATGAAAATAGTTTAGAATCTTGTGGGTTGACCTATAGGAATCGTGCTGAGGAAGGGAAAACCAGTACTTCAGGTGGGGCTCTGTTTTCTGTATTTATCCCATTTGATTCTTCTACTTAGGACTGGAGCAAGTGATTTAAATACATCCTTAGGTGTTTTATTGTAGTGACTCTTCATTTGAAGGTGCTTAAAGATCACTAAGATATGATGTTTATTGTATTGAAATGCAGTGTTTTACTTCTTAATTTTCTTGGCATATTTCTTCCCCTCTATCCACTTGTTACCTTTGACTTTATTAAAGACTGAGGGAGCAATAGGTTATGCATATTGGGTCTGCACAACACTGCAAGACAAAAGCAACAGAGAAACAGAGCTGTACCAGTACAACATCCTACAGATGAATGCTGTACCAGCAGCACAAGTTGTTTTGAGTAAATACATAGGTAAGGTACCTACTATATAATGGCAACATACTCACTCATAAGTGAACCCTGAACATTTATCATAATACTTTAAGAAAGGGATTGGCAGTAGTGGGACACTGCTAGGGGGGCGGAGGGGAGGCACACAATGTCAATAAGGGTACCCACACTTTACCTGTATGATCACCGCATATGTACCTAACCCTCATTTGTACCCCACATTTTCAAAATAAAATAATTATTAAAAAAAGATATTTGGATAACTATTGAGATAATTGAAATAATTTTTTAAATTAACTCGTTCCAAATTAAATAATAGTTTTCTTTAAGACATGAATCTGCCTTCTTTTCCCAATGTGCAAGCTGTCTACTTCTTAAACTAAAGTAAGGACTTTTGAACAAGGTGATAACCTCTTGCTACCTAATGATTCAAGATAAAAGTGATGTCCTTTTTACAGTGGAAAGTGTTTTAGAACTTAATGGACCTGTGATGCTGCTGTTGGGGCCCCACTGTTTTCTCTGCAGTCTTAGGCCAAGTATTTTGCCTCCCTTAGCCTTTGTTTGTACTTTGGAAAGTGGAGATAATAATACCTGCATTGTAGAGTTTGAGTACTAAGTGAGATAAAATAAATGAAGTGCTGAACTCAATGCCTTTTTATGCCCAATTTTTATGCCCCCTTTATGCCCAATTTTTCTTCAAGATATTGGAAACATACTGGTTTAGGTCAGGGACAGAATGAAGTTTTATTAATCAACTATTGTAATTTCTTATATTCCTTCATAAAACTACCAATTTGTTTTAATCTCTACACCACCGCTTAGTAGCCATGATTGAAACCTTGGGCATGCTACCAAATTGAATTTTAGTTTTCTCAACAGGAAAGTATCTTTTGCTGAGGGTTTAAATGATTTATACAAAATGTTATGTTGAGAACCTGGCATATCCTAGATGCACAAGAAATGCTAGTTTCATTAGCCTTTGACAAAATTCTAATGAAGAAGCAAAGAGTTACAGGAATACTGAAAACAGTGAATATTGGCAGTCAAATAATGTGAAGAATCAGATAAACTGAAAAACAGGAGAGAAAATGCCTTGTCATAGATATTGAGGAGATTGTCATACTCTTCATGCATTTAGTGTGGGGCACTGAAATCAGCACTTTAGGAAATTGTCGTATTACACTGTGTCAAAATGAAAGACTCTGTTAAATACCTAGAACTGAGGGAGTGTATGGTCAGAAATTGTATTGTTGGGTCTCTTTACAGAATGTGTATCATTCGTAAAGTATTTTCATAAAGAGGTAGCTCTTCAGCTTTCTGCAAAATTCAGATACCTAAAATAATCAACAAGTTATTCTCTAATAATTATGTGTCACTGGGTTTTTAACTCTATAGTGAAGCCATATCATATACTCTTATAACAAATTTAACTTTATGTGCTTGGCCAAAAAAAAAAAAAATTAGAAAATTAGAAACAGAAAGAAGAGGGGGCTGAGAGAGAATGCAGACCATTCCTTATCTGTCCTGCTGACTGCTGGCCTTAGGGTGATGTGGCATGAGCAGGTGTGGCTCTCCTCATACTCATTTGGACTCAGTTTTTGTGATCCTTTCTTTGTATGATTTTAAGGATTTTTTAAGAATAATTTTGTGATTTTTACTTTATTTGCTGATGTTAGAACCTAATAGTCACATAAGATATGATTACTCTGTACTTTGTTAAATAATTTAAAGGATTTGAAAGCTTACTTCCCACCCCCAGTACTACCTTTAAGTAGATCAGATGTGTTTCTTTTTCTACATTGCATCTAAGTAGGTACATTTTTTTTACATTAAAATTTCAAAATACTGCATTTAAAATACCCTGATTATCTTCTGTTTCTAGTGTACAATACTCATAAATTTTCTCTAAAGTCTATAGAGATTGGAACACAACCACTAAGGGAAACTGTTGCTAGATTTAATCACAGAAAAATTTAAATGATTAGGCAATGAACTAAATTTCCTTATAAATCCCATGACCGGTTTTAATGTGAGCTACCATTTCAAGTTATTATACCTTTGGGAATAAAAATGTTTAAATTCTGAAGCATAACCAGAAATAATATATAACTATTAAATACTATTCAGCAATTTAAAAGAGTTAGAAGGTGATTTCTGACATATTATGTGCAAGATAAAATCAGTACACTATTCTTAACAATGTCAGTAATCTCAGGAGGTAATCTGGTAAGATACTGAAAAAATTGAAAATAACACTAATATTTCATGACCACAATGCACGTGTAAAGTGAAGATATTTTTGGTTTTCCAGAAAGAATTCCGAATTATGCTCCAGCTTTCTCGATGTTGGGTTACTTAAATGAACATCTGCAATTGAAAAAGGAAGCAGCAGATGCATACCAAAGGTAAAATATGTTTAATGGCAGTGCCATTGTTGTTTAAAATTTAGTCTCATTCTCATAAAGAGGGTGCTAAATAAATGTTCTGACTCCTTGCCTGTGTATTATGATTACATCTTAGCAGATAAAAAGATGTGGTCCCTAATTTAGTTTCTGATAGTCATCCTGGGGCAGGGAGTAGGGTGGAGAAATTGAGAAAAAGACTTTGAGGGAAAAGAAAAAGGAAACCAAACCAATCAAAAAAGCCCTCAGAAAAATCTGTCCCCTAAGAACTTGTCTTGCTTTATTAGATGTGAACATGTGTTCAATCAGACAACATATGAGAACATGTGATGTATTTGTTGGATGTCTTTAATATTTACTGTATATGTATTTATTCATCAGTGAATGTGTGTTGAACTACTGTATGCCAAGCAGTGTCCTTGGCACTGGCGATTTAGCAGTGAATTAGAACAGATGTAGGCCCTTTTCTCATGGAGCTCATGTTCTGGTGGCAGGAGACACATGTTAAGCCCATAAACATCTGTGATGATAATAATTGAGAAGAAACTAAGTAGGATGAGGAGCCAGAGAATGCAGGGTAGGATGTGACATTTCAGATTAAAATAATTTAATTTAAGAGGGGTGGGTTTACTAAGGAGGCAATTGAGGCTAGAATTCAGTGAACCGAGGCTACAAGCCCTTGTTTATTCAAGCAGGAATATTCCGGGCAGAAGGAACAGTAAGAGCAAGTTGTCTGAAACAGGGGTGGACTTCGCGTGTTTAAGAAACAAGAAAACCAGCCGGGCTCAGTGGCTCAGCCTGTAATCCCACGCCTTTGGGAGGCTGAGGTGAGTGGATTGCCTGAGCCCGCTGGTTCGAGACCCGCCTGGGCAGCGAGACCGCATCTCTACAATAAATCAGAAAATCAGTCGGGCGTGGTAGCGCATGCCTGTAATTCCTGCTACTGGGAAGGCTGAGGTGGAAGGATCGCTGGAGCCCAGCAGGTCGAGGCTGCAGTGGCCGGGGCGGCCACTGCACTCCAGTCTGGGCGATAGAGTGAGACTCCAACTAAAAAAAAAAAAAAAAAAAAAAGAAACAAGAAAACCAATGTGCTAGAATGGAATGAGCCGCCTAAAGAGTGATGGAAAGTGAAATCTACTTAAAATTCTGTTCTCTGTAAATTAATAGATAGGTGGTAAGAAAATAATTGTTGTGCTAATGAATAACTACTAGATGAAAAGTTAAAAGACCTGACTGCCTAACCTCTGACGCACATGACTTCCCTAAATCAAAGTAAATCTTTAGAAGAAGGCTTGACAGGTAAAAAATAATTGAGGTGTCCCAAATGCTTTGTCATTTCCTTTTGTGGATCTCTCTGTAGTTCAAAGGAATAATCGCTAGGTGGTATTGGAGTCTGTATAATCAGGAAGTCTCCAGGTGTATGTGGAAAGAAGTTTATGAAAAACCATAACTTTGTATCTTTCAGTGTCAATAAACTTACCAGTAAACTTTATAAATATGATAGACTGCAAGTGAGCAAGATTTTTAAACAGAGAAAGCTAGACAGCTATGTGCTTGCTACTTGTTTGTATGTATTGTTGTTATTGCAGATACTGTGAATCTACACCTTAGGCTTAAAATGGCAATTTCGCAGTCACTTACTACTCATCACTCTCTTGACTCATCATCACTGCTGTTTTCTGCTTTAAACAAATATTCGAGGCCAGAAACTACAAATTAGGCAAAACTCTTACCAGCGGTATAATTTTTTTTTAAAATCTCTGTAGTACTGTCTTTTAGGCTTCTGTAGCAAATTGTTTTTCATGCAGCATCAGGGGACAAAAAAGCCTTTCTTGGATACTTCTCCCTGGCCATTCCTCTTTAAACAGGAAAGAAAATAAAAGCTCAAAACCTCATTAAACATCTAGCTCCTTTTTTTTTTATTTTGAGTTGGAGTCTCACTCGGTCTCCCAAACTGGAGTGCAGTGGCCGCTTCCGGCCACCGCGCCTCGACCTGCTGGGCTCCGGCAATCCTTCCACCTCAGCCTTCCAAGTAGCCGGAATTACAGACATGCGCTACCACGCCCGGCTGATTTTTTTGATTTATTGTAGAGATGAGGTCTCGCTGCCCAGGCGGGTCTCGAACCCGCGGGCTCAGGCAATCCACTCACCTCAGCCTCCCAAAGGCGCGGGATTACAGGCTGAGCTACCGAGCCCGGCAACATCTAGCTCCTTTTAAGACATTCTTCTGCCTGCCCATGGGGAACTGAGGATGAGAAGGAAACACCAGTTGTCCACAGATTTATCCTTGAGGAACTTCTAATGACTCGTTTTCTTCCCTCAGCTCACTATTCTTTTAAGATTTTTCTGTCGGTTCAGGCAAGGGCACATGAAAGCACTCAATTTCCTGGCTTCCTAACTCCAACTACTAGTATATAAACATTTTCAATAGTGTTTTCTATAAACTCCAAGTATGTCAAAACTTAAAACTGTGACAAAGTCACTTCCCATATTCAGATTTTTGGAATATTTTGAACTCAAATGAAATAAGTGATTTCACTTACTAAGGTCATTTTTTGTTATTTTCCTGATGGTCTAAAACTAAATATATTTAAGTGCTTTTGTGGTACCAACTTAATAAAATATGAATGAGCAGTTGCAACTAGTATTAAGGAATTAGTGAAATTAAAGGAACAAACATCTGTGGATTCAGCTAATGAGAAAGGTAACAGAATGCTATTCCACACAGACACATTTTAACACCTTGTTCTTTTTTTAAGGGCAATGTTATTGTTACAGACTGCAGAAGACAAAGATACTTATAATGTTGCAATAAGAAATTATGGCAGATTGTTATGGTAAGCATATTTCCCCCCCATTAATCCCATGAATCTCTTGTATTTTTCTGGAGAAACCTATGGGACTGGTGAGATGATGCCTAGTTCCCAGAGTTTGCAAAGAAACAGGCTGTGTTAACAGTTTCCTGTGCCTATAAGGATACCCAACTCCACTTTGCTTTTTAAGGAGCAGTTGTAAAATTCCTGGTGTGTGAACTGGAGAGGTGGTGGCTGTCTTTATAGTATAAGCTTAGTTTCTTAAGAGTATTTAGATTTATTCTTTTTAATATTTTTTATATTTTTTAACTGGGGATGGATATTAAGGGTCCAGGAACCCCTTGAAATTGTACACAAAAATTGTTTGTATGTATGCTATTTGGAGATGATGTGGGAGTGCTATATCTTTCCTCAGAGACTTCTGACTTCAAAAAATATTTTTAAAAAGAATGATTAAGAAGCAATTATTTTAGAGCAGCGGTCCCCAACCTTTTTGGCATCAGGGACCGGTTTTGTGGAAGACAGTTTTTCCATGGATGGGAGGGGGGCGGTCATCAGGCATTAGATTCTCATAAGGAGCATGCAACCTAGATCCCTCATATGGGCAGTTCACAATAGGTTTCACTCTCTCAATTTTTTGATTTTTTTTTTTGTAGATAATAGGTCTTGCTATGTTGCATAGGCTTGTCCTTGAACTTGTAGGCTCCCAAAGTGCTGGGATTACAGGCATGAGCCACCATGCCAGCAAACTGTTGCATGTAAAAGTTGATAGAGCTGTTGGTTCCAAGATTTTGTTGAAGCAAGGAACAGATGTAAGAAATTGTATAGAATAAAGTATCTGTTCTTTTTAGTTTTGATTTTTTATATAATGAGTATTAATGTATTTTAGAAGGAAATGTGTGCCTTCTGTTACAAACAGGTCATTTTTTTTCTTTTTGTTATGAACTATATACTAAACTTGCAAGCATGCAATAAGTAATAAAATAGAGAGCAAAATTTAATGACTCATCACCATTCAAACGTAATATCTTACAATTCTATCAGCTTGCTTCAGGTTTCTTTTTCAAAGAAAAAGTTACAGATAAAGTTGTAGCTCCTCTGTCCCCTTCTCTAATTCCATTATTTTCTCCACACAAGTAATCACATCTTTGAAGATAGTGTTCATTGAAAGAAATACTTTTAATATATTCATATATGTATGTATTCATAAACAATCTAATAGCCCTCTTCTTGAACTTAGCTATCAAAATTTGAGGTTATTGATTTTATAAATTCTTTCACCTTACTAAAATGTATTTAGAAGCAAAGGTTACCTATGTTTTTAGCTCCTGCTCATGTCTTCCCAGATTAAAAAGGCTATAAAAAAAATTTCCACAACATGTTAAAAATAAAAACAGATTCAGATTTTAGTGATGGATAGAAAGAGTTTCTCTTCAGATAATAGCAGCTGACCTTGGACAACTTCCCTTCAGCTTTAAATAAGCAAAAACATGTTTTTCTGTTATTAATAAGTATTATACTTTAAAATATGTCACTATATATTTTTTAAAAAGATAATGTATAATTTTGTTTGTGGAACTTTATGTGTCTATATGCCCTCAAAAAAAAAAAAAAACAAAAACGTGCAAATAAACAGTTCATGCAAAAGATAAGTTTGATTCTAACTAGGAATATTATGATTTGTTACGCTTGCCGAAGGTGCTAGAATCATACTCACAGGATAATATTTAACTAATATGTTAAGTTTTAAAAATTAAAATTCTGTATAGAATTCATCTTGAAATTATTTTTATAATTTGAGATTCTAACTGAAACTTGTTTTAAAAGACACTAACTTAGTAGAACTAATCATTTTCACATGTAATTTAAAAAAGCACAGTGTGAAGTTAAATCCCCCCATACATCCTATTTGTGCTATGCCTTCTATTTTAATTTAAGTGTTTTCGACAACTTTCACACTATAGTAGACTGTAGCTTACCAAATCACCATTGTAAAAAAAAGAAGTGAAGGTGAAATTATTGAAAGAACTGGCATGTATCATATCCCCATATTTTGATGATATTAACCAAAATTACTATTCATACCAAAAGTGAGTTTTTTGCTTCATAGTTCCATTGGTGAATATGACAAAGCTATAGAGGCTTTTAAGTCAACACCCCTTGAAGAATTAGAAGACCTCACAGGTTTTGCACTGGCTTTATTTATGAAGGGGCTGTATAAAGAGAGCAGCAAAGGTAAGTATATTGTCTGAAACTAGAAGACCCATCTTACTTTTCTAGAGTTGGGTAGAGCTTAATCACGAAGGACATACTACAGAAAAATGTTATTTGCCTGCACATGAGCATTTTGGTGGTAGGCCTTTAGTGACCTAGACCTTTTTATAGGTAGGTAAAATTAGACATTGGGGACTTCTGAAGGTAGAAGTTGGGAATGGTCATATAATAAGCCTAATGCACCTTGGAACAACTAAACTAAATTAGATTATTATAAATCTTTAGTCTACCTGCTTGAAAATAGGAGAATAAGCAGATATAATTTCAGTAAGACCTTCCTAAAAAATAGGGTTAGGAAAGAAAAAGTCCCACACTTTGTCAATCAAAATTGCTTTTATATTGTTTTTTGTTTGTTTCTAATTCTGTTTAACAGCTTATGAGAGAGCTTTGTCTATTGTTGAATCAGAGCAAGACAAAGCCCATGTCTTGACAGCTCTGGCAGTAACTGAATATAAACAAGGAAAAATGGATGTAGCCAAAACATTACTATTTAAATGGTATGTATAGTTGACGTCAACACTTAATATGATCAGGCATTTAACTGTTTGAGTTGAGATTTGGAGCAATGTAAAATGAAGTTCTCGGTGTTTTAGAAACTTCTGGGTGAGGAAGAGGGATTGAGCCTACCTGGTTCTATCTGAATTGACAGTTACAGATGGAGCTACAGATTGTGCTTTAATTCTGAACCCTGGGTCCATTTGATCCTTCAAAACCATCCTACACTCTTTTGTGTATTGTTTTTTTAAAAGGGTAACTGATCACCTGATCAGTAGTATCTTAACATTTTTATGAAGGTGATTGTAATGAAGGCTTGGTTTTTTTTGTTGTTTTTTTTTTGCCTCTTGGATTCCCAAAGAGATTTTTTTTCCTCTTTCCTATTCAAGGTAGCTGGTTAAAATTTTCATCTAAAAGTGAGTCTTTAAAACAAATTATAGCAATAGAACTTGTAAGTACTTTTGTGTTTTTGATGTAAGTTAATAACAGCCTGTGATATTTATGGTTATTTATATAGTATTTTTTGACTTCTTGAAGATTATTTTTTAGATAGCTAATTCCTGCATAAGAAGTAGTGATTAATGTATGCTATTAGACTGGTCCTCAGTGAAGGTTTAATTGGCATTGTTGAGTGGTACTAATTGTCATAGTATAGAGGTATCTTCCTACTTCAGGAAGCTTTTATCCCTGCTCCCCACCCATTAAATGCTAATAGCACTCCTCAGTCATTGTGATTCCTCAGTCAAAATTGCCTCTATAACTGCCCCATCCCCAAAAGTGGGGGAGGGATATGGTTAGATGGTACTCGTTGAGAATCACTTCTGTAGGGTAAGCTTTACACTTGTTTATTCATTATGATATTTTTGTTCTGTACTGTATGATTAAAGTCATTTCTTTGTTCAGTAAATATGTATTTCGCCCCTTCCCTTTGCTGTTTAAGGTAAACCAGTCAATTTAAAAGAAAATCTTGTCACTTTACATAGATACATCCGTGTAACATGTATCTATATCTGTATATAACATGTTCAGAGAACTTTATTTGCAAATGACTTGGTGACAAGAATCACAGATGGTAATGATAATCACAGTTATCAAGGGCAAAAGTAACCCCACGTTAGATGTGATTAGATTAGTCTTTGGTTTTTAAAACAGTAACCAAAATCAGTTTGAACATTGGTGAAAGTAGGAAAAAATAACAGTATAATCTTTGCTTTTCTCCTATTTCTATGTGAAGGAAAACCTTTACCTGTGTTTTATGTTGTTTGATCCAAGGCTAGATTTTATTATTATTTTTCTCATCTACGTGTCTTTAATTCTCTGCATCACCAAACTTAACAGTGCCAACTGTTTTCATCCCTATTCCTTGGCATTTTTTTCTTTGACTTTGACAGAAAAAGTTCACTGTTGCCTATTCTTTGTTGATCATTTGTTTTTCATATGTTGGGAACTGAACAGTTTCCTAGACACTTATTTAAGGGGACTAGGAATCAATAATCAATTCATTGTATAAGGGGGGGGAAATCTGGTTACCAGCTTCATTGACTATGATATTAAATAATCACATGTAAATCCCTAGAACATGTTAGAAGAAAATATGCAGGTACAGGTACTGAGCATTCAGCTTGTTTGCTTAATATTGAGATGTAGTCGGCTGGGCTCGGTGGCACAGCCTGTAATCCCAGCACTTTGGGAGGCCAAGGCGAGTGGATTGCCTGAACCCGCGGGTTCGAGACCAGCCCAGGCAACTTGGTGAGACCTTGTCTCTACAGTAAATCAAAAATTAGCTGGGTGTGGTTGAGCATGCCTGTAGTTCCAGCTACTTGGAAGACTGAGGCAGAAGGATTGCCAAACCCAGCAGGTTGACACTGGGGTGCACCACTGCACTCCAGCCTAGGCAACAGAGTGAGATTTTTAACTCAAAAAAAAAAAAAAAAAAAAGGGATGTAGTCATTTCAGTAATAATTTAGATTTTGCATATTAATAAATATTAAAAGTAGATAGGTTTTTCCTCCCTCTTGAGCCAAGGCATAAATCAGAATTTTCCCTCTTTTTAATCAATATTGGAATTTATATTTTCCTGTTTTGCTTTTTTAGTTGTACCATTTGACCATGTGGTTATTTATATTAAAGGAAATAACACTGACTAACTGTCATACTTCCATATTTGGACGCTTGTATCTGTTAACAATTATTGTAAAAAAAAGTTACTGTGGATACTTGAAGTAAACTGTATTACTCCAGAGCTACCTATGAAAAGTCATGATTTCACACTTGCTTGTCAAAATTAAGTACAAAACTCTTAATTTCTCCCTTCTAAAGAGTAGTCCAAAGACGTGGTGGTATGTGATATTTTGTGGTGTTTAAAATATTTGTTATATTTTAATGAACTTTATTTAAAAGATTTTTAAAAGTTCCTTTGTTTTGTTGCAGTATAAAATTGGTAATAATTATTAGAAGTATCAATGAAGTTTGTAGAGAGCCGTTTTCATCATTTAAATTAACGAGGATTCCTAAACATTATTGACTTTTCCTCCATAATATTAAAGCAGATTTCACAGTTGAATGAAAAAAACTGCTAAATGTTTACGTACAAAATTTAAATTGTAAAAATATTCACATGGAATATAGTGCACTTACTATATACAGTGCTGGTAGCAAATAGGACAAAGCTTTATCTGATAAAATCAGATCATACATTGAAGAGATTCGTTTTTCTTTATTACTCATACCTTCTAGGATTTTATTGAAACTCAATATTTTAGCAAAATTGTTCTAATTATTTATAAAATGGAGACCCAAAGAGCCTAGTTTATGTTTGTTTCTAAAACATACATATATACAAAAAAGATATTTGCATAGGCATGTTTATTGCAGCACTATTCACAATAGCAAAAACACTAACGCTGCTGCCTATCAAGAGTGGACCTGATAAAGGAAATGTGGTACATACACATGATGGAATATTACGCAGCCATAAAGGAAGACAAAATCAGGAACTTCACAGCAAATTAGATGGATTTGGAGTCCGTTATACTCAGTGGTCTATCACAGAAATAGAGAATTGAATACCATGTATTCTCACTCATAAATGGTACTGAACATTTATCACAGCAGTACAAGGGAGAGATTGGCTGGGGAAGGGGAGGGTACGTGGCATCACTAAGGGTACCTGATCCTAATCCAGGTGAAGGGAGAACCAGTTGGAGGTGCAAACTTCACCTGCACGTGGACTACTTATGTATCTAATCCTGACTTGTACTCCACATCTTTATAATACAATAAAGTAAAAGAATAAAACATACATAGATATAATGACAAGACCAAAAAAACTGGCTTTTGTTGCTCTGTGAAGGGCCACTGATACTTACAACTGCTTCAGATGATCAGGGAAATTGCTATTTCTAAACATTAAGGAATTTGTATCAGTCCTAAGCTGAGCTTGGTGAATAGATTTTTGTACTAAATATTGAATGTTTTAATAGTTACAGATAAAGACTACTATAGTAATGACTAATAGTTAATTGAAAATATATATTTACAGCTCCATCTTAAAGGAACCAACCACAGAAAGCCTTCAAGCACTATGTGCTCTAGGGTTGGCAATGCAAGATGCTACACTGTCAAAAGCAGCACTTAATGAGTTACTGAAGCACATCAAACACAAAGACAGTGATTATCAGAGGTGCCTTCTTACTTCAGCGATTTATGCCCTCCAAGGCCGTGGTGTAGCAGTGCAAAGGCAAACATCTAAGGCCGTTCACAGGTAAACTCTATTTGTGAACTCAGAGCCTAATTATACTCAATGTGGTTGTGTTTGACATTTAGACTTGATTAAGACTATAAAATGAGGTAAGCATATTTACCTCATATATATTTGGAAAACAGACTCTGGTTTTATTAAATTTTATATAGGATCAGGTAAGTGATCGTACATGTTATTTCACTTATAGGAGTTTTTTTTTTTTAATTTACTTGATAAATTGGACCCTTAATCAGGTTAAGGATCAAACTGTTGTTTTTCTATACCAACCCTTAATTCCCAAGTTTGTAATATTCTCAATCTATTATCTCATACCGTCTAGGTTGATGATTTTGGGAATCTTTGGCCATTTAAACATTTATTAATGTCTTCAAAATTTGGAAAATAGAAAGCTATCGTTAGCAACCATGGTTATTTTATTTTCAGCAGTAAAGTATTGTATCTATAGTTTATTTTCCTTCCATAGTTAATTTTTATTAACAACCTTTGCTGGTTAGTTATTTTTTTAAAAATTAAATTATTTTAATATAAAGCTTATTTCTTATGTTATCTTTACTAGAGGTCATCTTCCCACCATACAATATTATGTGTCCTACAGTTTTTAATCTCTTTGTGTTTTCTTTGAACACAATGTATTACGTTTTTGTAACTTTTCTTAATTGTCTCATGGCTTTATAATCATCACATTACTGATTTTTTTTTCTTACTTTCATAAGGACTATTGGTGTATATAGGAGATATAAAGGATGCTCTCTAAAAATTAGGATATTTTCAACCAATTATGCACAATTAATCTGAACTTGTTTTAGGTGTTTAAAAGGTTTTAGACTTAGGCTGGTTGGTTGTACATTTTGTGGCTAAAGTAACTTCTGTCTCTAAGCCTGCTATTTTTGATGATCTCCACAGTAACCCAGGTGACCCTGCTCTTTGGTCTCTGTTGTCTCGAGTTGTTGCTCAGTATTCTCAGCGAAATGCAAAGGTGAGTGATGTTTTAAATTCTGACAAAAAGATAAAATAACCTGAGATGCGGTAAATATAATTTTAAAGTATAGCATAATTATTCTGGAAGATGATTGATACAGTGAATGCAGTTCAGTTATTGAATCAAATTTTCCATTAATCATGCAATGAATACTAGACTGAGTTTCCTCCATGTACTATTGTACTGTTTTGAGTGTTATGGGAGCTACAAAGAAGCATGTTTTTGAGCACATATAGACTATGTTAATGGTTGTATGATAAAATAATGTAACATTGCCATAATGAGCATTAGCTATGTATTTTTGAATCCTAACAGATAATTTTATTTTTTATTTTTATTCTTAAAGATGAGACAAAAGAACTAAAACACTGCTCATGTCCAAAAATGTAAATATAAACATGAAGCCATTGATAATCTATTAAGGATTATATACCATATATTAGTTTGTAAGAGTCAGATATTTTTAGGAGTCTATAATTCTATTAACTTCTGTGGTTAATATGTTCTTTCATAGTTCACTTAACTAGTTGGTAAACATAATGGTAATAGCTAATATGTTTTGAGCACTTACCATGTCTTCATAATTCCAGTATCTGAAGTCTATGGATGTTTCTGCTGTTTGTTATTCCTATTGGTTTTCAGTCATGGAGGCTTTTGTTTCTTTGTTTACCCAATTGTGTGTACTCGACAATTATTTGTAGGAATAGTTCGAGGCCTAGAATTAAGGTACTTTTCTATAGAAAGGATTTATACTTGGTTCAGCCAGGTGCTTGGGAGCTCTATCTGTCTGAGACCACCTTATACAAGGTTTAGAGCTTGAGGTTTCTGGACAGACCAGGCTATTCTGTTCCTGTGTTACTGAGACCAGACTTAATTCTAGTTCACCTTGAACCTAAGGGTGTAGTCCCTTGGCGTCTTAGCTTATTCTTATGTGAGTTTTCTACTCACTTCCCTCTTTGGGTGAGCCCAGGGCTTTAAGTTCTATCTCACTAGCCCATGAGTCCTTCAAGATGAAAATTAAAATTTATTAACATATGCAAATGGAAGAAGTAGCTTCCCTGCTCATTTGTCTCTCTGGATTTCAGTTTTCCCTTTTGGTTTTGGACTTGTAAGTCCTTGATATCTTGTCAATTATTCAATGCTTTTAAGAATATGTTTTAAAAATTTGTATTCTAGTGCTTCTCAAACTTTAATATGCAATTGAAACCATCTGGCTATCTTGTTAAAATGTAAATTTTAATTCTGTAGGTCTGGAATGGGGCTTGATATTCATTTCTAATAACCTCCCAGGGAATGTCAATGCTGTTGATGCACAGTTGGTGGAACAGCAAGTTGAAGTAGCAAGTAGTTCACAATTTCTAGTTATTTTCAGTGAATGTGTTGGTTCAAAGGACCTAGAAGACCATCATTATTAGACTTCAAAATCATTGGAACGAAGTACTTTGTGTCAGCTTGTTTTATATTGACATTTTTAAAAAGTTTATATTTTCAGCACTCTTTATGTGCTTTAAGTACAGTTTTGAAAACATTTATGATATACTTCTGATTTGAAACAAAGGGTGCAGTATACTTCTGATGTAAAAAACAATAATTCTTATAGCTTACTTTCTTTTTCAAGTAAAATATGTAATAATTGGATGTTTTAAAGCTATAGATTTCAGATTGACCTTATAAAATTCTGTGATGCTACATATATTTTTCTTATTTTTAGTATTGAGTTAATTATTGTAACAAGGATAAGCTTCATGGTTCTCTGAACTGTAGTTATTCATTTTACTAGGGATGTCTATGAAAGTTTTGAAAATACTGTGTCTTTTCATGGAATAACCCATGTTAGTTTATCTTTGTGATTTCTCTCTCTTTCACAGTCTCTTTATGTTGTTAGAAAAGATGTACATTTGCTTGGTATCACTGTAAAATCATGTCTTTTGAACTTTTAAGTGAGTATTTTAAAAGCAGAATTGAATTATCACATAGAAAACATTTTCTTTCACAAAAATATTAAACTAGTCTTCTAAATTTGCATTAATAAATTGACACTTAAAGAGTTTAGAAGTTGTGAATGTAATAAAACTGAACCTTTTAAATGATTTAATGGAAATGTTTTTATCAGTCCTTTTTTTAATACTTGCCACTGACTTTAAACTCAAATTAGTCTTAGCTTTTACAGTTTCATGAAAGTTTTTGCACTTTTATCAATAATCAATATTTTCTGTTATAGGGAGGTGCTGTAGCTGGAAGTGTGGCTCATATTCTGGACTCAAATCATGGAAAGGTTAGTTTGCCCTAGGACAAAGGCATTCAGCTTTTATTTAGTACAAAGTACAAAGTATTGAACTTGTTAAAGAATATTGATGCAGGGCCAAAATAATTTTCTTTTCGTAGCTTTAGGATCATATCATATCAGTGCAGTCCTACTTTTAGTCAGTTTGAAAGACAGGGAGCTCTAAATAGAATCGGTGAACATACTTCTTTTCTCTTTCATAGAAAGCATTGCTTTACACTGCAGTCAATCACCTGGCAATGGGAAGCAGTTCAGCAGAAGATGAGAAAAATATTGCACTAAAGACCATTCAGAAGGCAGCTCTCCTCTCTCCAGGTGAATATAATATCCATTTCATTACTTCAGATTTTTTTTTCTAAGTCCATACTTTTTAATGGTGGAAAAATCTTACACACCATATGTATTTTATTGGCGTTATGTATAACAGACAAAAATGTACACAGTTTAAATCTTCTACAATGGGCATTTGAACAATTAAAGTATTATTTGCCAGGGTTGTCTTTGCAGCCATATAAGTGTTTAATATAATATGTAATGCTATCAGAAATATTTTCAAAAAATTGAGGCATAATCAGTATGTATAGTTTTGGGGTACATGATAATTTTATGCATTCATATTCATTAATTTGGATTCCATCAATCTTGCATTTGGTATTCATAGGAGCAAAGTTTATATTTTCATGAAATAAAACAAAAGGGAATTTTAAGAAAATGTTTTAAGATTTTACAAATTATGTGATTGTCTGCTTTTGGTTATTGATAATTAAGAAAGCATCAATTATTGAAACAGACAGAAAGGAATGTCTGTTTGAAGATACTTTATTATCTGTTATTGAAAATCTAAATTTTATATATATATAATCTATATAAATATAATTTATATTCAAGAAGAAGTTTTATTTTCCATTTTCCATTAGTCCGTTTTAAAATGTTTATGTACAGCTACCAAATTATTTAATAAGCATATGTCGTTATTTATATGTAGTTAGCTCCTTGAAGGTTGAGAATGTGTCTTGTGCTGTAACTGTTAGAAACACCAAAGTCATGGTCTTACCCGAGCAAGCTGTGTTATATGTAAGCTGTTGATTACAAAGGTCCTAAGGAATGTCACTTAAGCATGCTTTCATGATCACGACTGGAAAAATGTCTAGCAATGTAGCTTTATAATGTATATTTTTACATATTATTATTTTAAATATTAAATATAACATTAAATAATTTCCCCTAAAACTTTTTTTTCTAAGTCCTGATAGCATCACATATTATATTAAATATTTATATGGCTACAAAGACAATCCTGGTACATAACATTTGTTAGGTCAGAATGCTATTACTTTTGACTAGGTACTGTTGGGAAACAGATTATACAAAGAACAGGTTTGATGTTATCTTCACAATAAATTATAAAGATCCTAGCTGAAAATATCTAGTATTTCAGAGATTATTTTATAAAAGAAGTAAACAGGTCAATATCCTGTTACTTATTCTTTCTTTCATTTTGACATAGCACAAAAAGAGACCCTAAACATTTGAGTTTGTCTGTGTTATACATATATTGGATATTGGAGGTGAATTTTGGAGGTGTTCTCAAGCAAGCAAATTCTTGACTTACTCTCAAGAATTCTTATTGCAGACCCAGAATGTTAAAAGATGTATTAGCCTTTGACTGTGTAAGAGCATGAACTTTATAAAGGTGAGATTGCCCAGATAAGGTCCTCTCTAATGATCTCCTCTGACTTTCCCTTATTGTCTGGATAAATACATACTCAAGGAAGTGAAGTCATCATATAAAATGCTTAAAACAGGGACTGAGTGGTGAAGATAAGTGTCCATGTGAGACTTGTCCTTAGAGTCCAATGAAAGTGAAGATAATTGAAGTTATGTGTAGTGGCTGTGCACCTAGTCCTTAAAGATCTTTAGTTGAACAAAGTACAGTTTTGATAGATGTTACTCAAGGAGTCTTTTAAGGAACTTAAAGATAATTCCAAGAATTTAGAATTAAATGGAAGAAAATTTAGTTTCTACTAGATTGGTGCTTCTGTGATACTAAGCAAGCTATATTGAAGATTTTAGGTTTTTAACTTATATATTGTGTCAGAGTCCCTTTATTTCATAGGGAATTTTGATTGCTGATTATCTATGGAGAAGTTCATGGAAACAGTCATTCTTTTGTACTGTATTGCTGCCAGATACTGTCCACTCTCCTGTCAGAATTCTAGACTGTAGAGTATTTATAAAATCCTTAAGAGGGTTGTTGTTCACCTAATCTTAGGAGTAAGTCAGTATTCTGAAATTGAGTTCATTCAGTTGGAATTATAGGATTTTAGACCTATTAGTACCTAAAAGAAGGGCTACCATACGTTAATTAGTGGCATTGCTAGACCTATAATCCAGATAGATCCAAGGCTCAGACATGTGACTATCTAATACAGTAGTCAGATCTCATCATAAATTCTAGGGCACGGTCTGCATGTTTATTGTGGAATTTGATTATGTCTGTGTTGCTTAATAGAAAATAGCTATTATTGGGGCAGAAATTATTCATAATATAGAGGTACATATTTAATTTTTTGTAGAAGTTTGATTGGCATAAGATTTTAATTATTCTTATAGTTTATTGATTCTTATACTTTAGCAGTAATACTGTTCATCTATAAATGAAATAGATGTATATTTCAGACATTTCATAGGAGACATATTAGATGGTACAATCAGATAAGAAAAAACAGAAAATTAAAGTTAAAAAGCATGGTCAATGACTATATTGTTAACAAGAACCCCTTTGTGAAAATTGAAAAGCATCCATTTGGTTTTTTTTAAGGGTAGCAGGACTAAAATAATAACTGCTGAAGTAAACTTCAAAATGAGATGTATAAAAATAAAAGACCAAACAAATGAGAAAAAAAGCTTCTAAGTTTCAAATCCCCTTTCAGTTTCTTTTTTTCACAACCGACTTTCGTAAAAAGAGAAGTATATGTGCATAATCTTTGTTATTATCTCTGCAACCCACTGCTGTCAGGTTTTCCCCTCCTCTGATGCTCCTGGCAAGGTGTGAAGGGAGGAAGGAAGGAAACATTGATATAAAATTATATAAATGCTGCACTTGGAATGATGACTTTCATGTTCGCCTGTTAGAACATAGAGAAAATCTTGGGCCTTTCTTTTGTTTCAGACTTTTCTAAAGAACTAAAATTATCTTGCTTATTCTATATCTTGCTTATTCTATAATGGAGCCTTTAAAACAGGGACTAAGTGATGAAGGTGAGTGAGACTTGTCCTGGTGTCCAGTGAAGGTGACTCTAAATGTCCTTTCTTCAATAGTACAGCACTCTGGGCAAATGAGCTAACCAGCCACAGAAGAAGAGCTTAATAGGATATTTCTCATGGCGAATCTTGGAAGATGAGTGTAGTAGTGTGTCTCTGAAAATAAGTCTAATTTCCTTTAAGAAAGTAGAATTTGTGTGTGTGTGTGTGTGTTTTGTTTGTTTTTTGGAGGGAGGGGTACTTGTAAACTCTTATTCTCATTTTTGGTAGTTTTTCAGCAACACATTGATGTTAACAAGACTTCTGTTCTTAGGTGACCCTGCTATCTGGGCTGGGTTAATGGCAGCCTGTCATGCTGATGATAAACTGGCTTTAGTGAACAACACTCAGCCAAAGAGGATGGATTTATACTTGGCACTGTTATCTGCTGTTTCTGCTTCAAGTAAGTTTCAAAAAGCATTTTTTACATGATTTAATTTAAATTTCTTAAGTGGTTAAATCAGGAGCACAACTGCCACATATATTGTTTTAAAAAATACATTTATTAAAGAATCCATAGGTGTAATGACTGTACAGAAATGTGGTGGGCATATACATTTTCTTTTTTTGTATAGCTTAACAGTCCAATATATTCTGTTAGCTGAAATCTTTGTTTTATAGCATTTACCTACTTTAAGACTTGATCAGTGTTTTAGGTTAGAGGTGACTTGGAAGGAGTCCTTTATTGTAACTAGCACTGAAATTGTCCTGTGATTCTTCCTGGGAATCTGGGCCAGGTAGCTATTAATCTAATTGGATTTAGTTAACATTGTTTTGAAAATCTATAACTCTCTTCACTGGAAACATGACATAGATTAACCTACTTAGATTAATCTACCTGTGCTTTGTAACATTAGCTTTTCACTAAATTAATTTTAGGTTACTAATTAATTTTTAGTAAATGTTAAGCATTCACCCTATCTTTTGTGGACTACCAGGGAAAAATTAAGAAAAGAGCAGAAGTATTTATTTATATATGCTTATGTGTAAGCAAAACAGCAATGATATAAGGGACAGGAGTTAGGATTATTTTGTTATAAGGTACTTGCGCTACCCATAAAGTTGTATAATGTTATTTGAAAATGAACTTGGATTAATTATAAATGTATATTGCAAACTCAAGAACAACCACAAAAAAAGTAGAAAAAGAAGTATAACTGATATGCTAACAAAAGAGAGAAAATAGAATCACATAAGAACAAGGGCAACAAATAGAAAGCAGTAAACAATATGATAGGTATTAATTCAACTATATCTATAACCACTTTAAACATCTCTAGTCTAAATGCACCAAATAAAAGGCAGAAACTATCAACATGAATCTAAAACAAAAATAGGTAGGTTGTAGTGTTCTTCTAATCTGAAGAACATGGCTTAAAAATATTTATGTTCTAGGTATTTCTTATTGCCACTTAAATTCATTTAATTAAAATATTTTAATTTTATAAAAGATTCTATGTTCTAATGCCCTTAAGGAAAAGCCTACTTTATCAAATGCTTTTTCTGCATCTATTGAGATGATCATATGGGTTTTTTCTTTATTCTGTTGATGTGATATATCATGCTTATTGATGTGCATATTTTAAACCATTCTTGCTTCCCTGGGATGAATCCCATTTGTTCATGGTGTATTCTCTTTTTGAAATGTTATTTGATTCAGTTTCCTAGTATTTTGTTGAGGATTTTTGTATCTATATTCATTAGTAATATTGGCCTGTAGTTTTCTTTTTTTTGCGACATCCTTGTCTGTTTTTGGTTATCAGAGTAGTGACGGCCTCATAATGAATCTTATTATTATTTTAGAATATTTTGAGAATTGGTATTTGTGCTTTGAAAGTGTGGTAAATTCAGCAGTGAAATCATTTGTCACTGGGAATTTCTTTGTTGAAAGACTTTTTTTCTGATTAAATCCCATTCCTTCTATTTTTTTCTATTTTTTTCCTGACTTAGCCTAGGTAGATTGTATGCAGGAATTGACCTATTTCCTGTAGGTTTTCTGGTTTGTTAATGTATAATTGTTCATAATAGTCTCTGATGATCTTTATACTTCTGTGTTACCAGTTGTGTCTCTGTTTTATTTTCTGATTTTGTCTATTTGGTTCTTCTCTCTATTTTTCTTGGTTAATCTAAGCTAGCAGTTTATTGAATTTGTTTATCTTTTCAGAAAACCAACTTTTATTTTATTCATTCTTTTTTTTATTTAGTTCTGCTCTGATCATTATTATTTCTTCTACTAATTTTGGGTTAGTTTGTTCTTGTTTTTCTAGGTCATTGAGGTGTATTATTAGATTTATTTGAAATCGTTCTTTATTTTTGATGTACATGTTTATTGCTATAAACTTAGTATTCCTTTTGATTATGGGATATTGTCTTTTGGTTTTCGTTTGCTTCAATAATTTTTTTATTTCCTTCTTAATTTCTTCCTTGACCCAATGGTCATTCAGGAGCATGTTTTTTGTAATTTCCATATATTTGTACAGTTTTCAAAATTCCTCTAGTTATTGATTTCTAGTTTTGTTTTATTGTGATCTGAAAAGATACTTGATATAATTTTTATTTTTTAAAACTTGTTGAATTTTTTTGGTTGTTGTTCTCACATATGGTCTATCCTGGAGAATGTTCTGTGTGTTGATGAGAATGTGCGTTATGTAGCTCTTGGATAAAATGTTCTGTAAATGTCTGTTAGATCAATTTGGTCAAATATGCAGTTTAAATTAAGTGTTTCTTCAGTAATTTTCTATCTAGATGATCTGTCTAGAACTTGAGAGTGTGATGTTGAAGTCCCCAACTATTTTTGTATTAGAGTCTGTCTCTCCCTTTAGACTGGCAATATTTGCATTATAGATCTGAGTGTGTGTTGGGTGCGTATATGTTTAGAATTATTATATTCTTTTGCTGAATCAATCCCTTTATCATGTTATATTGACTTTATTTTTCTCTTTTTACTGTGTTAGACTTAAAATCTGTTTTTTTTGTTTGTTTTTTTTGAGTTGGAGTCTCACTCTGTCGCCCAGACTGGAGTGCAGTGGCCGCTCCTGGCCACCACAGCCTCGACCTGCTGGGCTCCGGTGATCCTTCTGCCTCAGCCTTCTGAGTAGCCAGAATTACAGGCGCGTGCTACCACGCCTGGCTGATTTTTGGATTTATTGTAGAGATGAGGTCTCGCTGTCCAGGCGGGTCTCGAACCCGCGGGCTCAGGCAATCCACTCACCTCAGCCTCCCAAAGGCACGGGATTACAGGGTGAGCCACCGAGCCCAGCCAAAATCTGTTTTATCTCATCATAAAAGTATAGCACTCCTGCTCACTTTTGTTTTTTTCTGGAATATCTTTTTCCATTCTTTTACTTTCAGTCTGTATGTGTCTTTAAGTGAGACAAGTTTCTTGTAGGCAGCATATAATTGGGGCTATTTTAATCCATTCAGCCAATCTGTATCTTTTCAATGGAAAGTTTAATCCATTTACATTTGAAGTTACTATTGCTATGTAATGGCTTATTCCTGTTGATATATTAATTGATTTCTATATCCTTTGTTCCTTTCTCATTGTTTGTCACTGTAGTTTGATGATTTTCTATAGTAGTACCATTTCAGTCCTTTCTCTTCCTCATTCATGTGTTTGATTTTCCAGTAAGTTTTATAATTTTTGTGTGTGTTTTCATATTAGTAAATGTCATTCATTCTCTTTCAGGTCTAGGACTCCCTTGAGTATTTTTTGTAGGACTGGTCTAATGGTGATGAGTTCCTTCAGCTTTTGCTTGCCTAGGAAAGACTATATTTCCCTCATTTATTCAAGGTAACTTAGCTGGATATAGTAGTATCCTTGGCTGGCAGTTTTTGTTTTGTTTTGTTTTTTAATTTCAACAGTTAAAATAGATCATCCCATTCTCTACTGGCCTGTGAGATTTCTACTGAATTTGCTGTTAGTCTAATGGGTGTTCATTTATAAGTGACTAGATGCTTTTCTCTTGCTTCTTTAGAATTCTTTGCCTTTGATTTTTGACAATTTGATTGTAGTGTACCATGAACACATTTTTGAATTGCATCTGTATATGGATCTCTGAACTTCTTGTATCTGAATGTCTGCATCTCTTGCTTGAATTGGTTCGTTTTCATCTGTTATTTTGTTAAATAGTTTTTCTAACCCTTTCATTTTCTTTTCACCTTCTAGAACATCAAAAATTAAAATATTTGGTTTCTATATTATATCCAGTATGTCATGTTGGCTTTTCTCATTCTTTTTTATTTCATTTTTGTCTTACTTGGTTATTTCAAAAGACATGTCTTCAGATTCTGAGGTCCTTTGAATGTATTTTTTATTTCATTCAATGAATTCTTCAGCTTCAGAATTTCTGTTTGACTAGTTTTGTTGTTGTTGTTGTTGTTTACAATATCTGTCTCTTTGGTAAAGTGTTCATTCATTCTAAGTTGTTTTCCTGATTTCTCTTTTTTTTTAGGATTCACTTGTATATCACTGAGCTTCTTTAATATAATATTTTGATTTTTTCCTCAGGATTTTATAAATTTATTTTTGATTGGCAATAAGTTTCTTTTTGATTGGGATCTGTTGTTGGAGAATATCAGTGGGGCTCCAGGGATGTAGAGATGCAAGGACTGTTGGGCTTAAAGTCAGGACACAATCTGGTGGGGGTTGGGCTCTTAAAATGACACTGTGCTCTAACTGCTTAGGACTCAGGGATGTGGGATTTAGTGTGAACTCCCTCTCTGGACCAATGCCATTGCATGGTCTCC
Organism: Cephalopachus bancanus; assembly: GCA_027257055.1. Taxonomy (NCBI): domain Eukaryota; kingdom Metazoa; phylum Chordata; class Mammalia; order Primates; family Tarsiidae; genus Cephalopachus; species Cephalopachus bancanus. The sequence continues at coordinate 3,285,511 of JAPVLO010000024.1, read as the reverse complement.
AGCAGTTCCCTGTGTTAGTTTCAGGGCTTGAGATGGTCAAGGGACTTTACTGTGGCTAGAACTGTAGGAGTCTGTGGTGGGAGTGTAGACTTTTAGGGATCTCTTATTCATCCTTCCCCCATTTTAGGGAACCTTTCGAGGCTTCCAGCTGAACAGACTGCCTCACTTCCCTCTTCTTCCTCTCTTTTGGTGCTGGCCATTGCTCCTCTGTTTAAATCCAGTATTCTTTCTTAGATGATTTATTCAAGTGTGATTGCTATTGGGTTCCTCTTGGTGAAAGAGGCAAGTGCCAGATGCATCTGATCAGCCATCTTGAAGCCAACACTTAACTAATGAATTTTACCAAACACTTAAGGGAAAAATAATACCTATTCTACACAAATCTTTCATAAAATCCAAGAGATGGTAACACTTCTAACATCATCTGTGAGGCCAGCATTACCCCAATGCTAACACCAGGCAAAAACATTACAAGGAAAGAAAGCTACAGAACAGCATCATTTGTGAACATTGGTGGAGAAAGTCATAATAAAGCCTTAGTGATTCAAATCCAACAAGATATACAAATGATATTAATATATTATGATAAATTGTGGTTTATCTCAGGAATGCAAGGTTGATGTAACATTTGAAAATGAATGTAATTCACCATGTTAACGCCTGTAAAAGATGCCAGACAAATAATTTATACTATATGATTCCACTTACAGGAAATTTTTTAAAATGCAAATCGATGTATTGTGACAGAAAACAGATTAGGAGCTATCTTGGGTAAGGGAGGATGGGATGGACTGGGGACAAAAGTGATTACAAAGGGACAGGAGGAAATTTTTTTTAATGGTGAATATATTCGTTGTCTTGATTTTGATGTTGGTTCAGTGATGTATACTTAATCAAAACTCATCAAATTGTACAGTTTGAGTATGTGCAACTGATTTTATGTCAATTATATCACAGTAAATCTTTAAATTTTTCCAATGAATTCTTTTATTATTACTATAGAATTCACAGCTGTATGAGGCTTTAAGTTATAATACTTAGCCACAAATACTCCTACCATAAAAGCTGCAGAAACCTGCCTCTTGTCAGGGTAGTCTATGGTACATGTGGTACCTGTAAGTTTTAAAAATCGTATACCGATGACAAGTCTAATTGTAATATTTTCCAGCAACTAGTTACTCCTCTGAGAACACATTATACATTTCAGAAGAAAGTAACATTGTCATTTTTCATTTTCAGTTAAAGACAAAGACTTCTTTGAAAATTACAACCAATCTCTTGAAAAGTGGTCTCTTTCACAAGCAGTCACTGGTCTAATAGACACAGGAAGAATTTCTGAAGCTGAAACTCTCTGCACAAAGGTATTATCATGGACTGTACATTGAAATTCATGGACTCTTATCCTGCTTGGAAAATAAATTCAAAAATCGAATGCATGTTATTTAAAGAGCATATGACAGTGGTGATGATTATGATGATGATAACCACACTTATTGATTACTGTACTTGCTACAAACCAGTCACTGCATTCAGCATTTTATATTGGTACTTTGCAATAATCCTGTGATGTAGGTATTTATTATTACCCCATTTTTACAAGTGAGGAAACTAAGATGTAAAGAAGATAAGTAATTTGCACGGGAGCTCACAATTAAAAATGGATAGAGTTGTGATTTGAACTCACATTTGTGTGACTCAAGCTTTTATTTTTAAATTCTTATTTATTTTGGGGTATTATTAGAGAAGCAGTATTTTCCTTAAATTTCTGGTTTCTTTCTTTAGAACACTGTGTTTTGCAGTATCCCTTCATTTTTCCAAAGTTCTGAACTACATCGAATGACTTTGGAGATTGTTCAGTGGGTGACTGGAAATACTCGGTGGTCAGTTTTTTGCCTGCCAGCATACAGGGTTCTGTGCTTGCAGACTCTGTGAGTAAATTCTTAGTCCCCTGCCTTGCATATAGTAGGTGTTCAATGCATATGTATTGAGTGAATGACTCGTTTCCTAAATCTACTCAGAAATAATTTAATGATTAAGAAGAGTTTTAAACATGACTTTTCCTGAAGATATCATGTTTCATAAATGTTGTTTGTTGTGTTGTCTACCCAGAAATATTTTTTAAAAGATCAGTATAAATTTTACATAGAAAGAAGAATGAACTTTTGAAGATTCCTTTGGTCCTTGAATTCTGTGAAAAAGCAGAATAGTACATTTTCTCTTTTATTTAGGGAATTCCATCTGACAAAAGTTTATGACAGGGTATTTATTAAACAGTAGGTGTTTACTAAGCAAAAATTGACAGTTACTATGTGTTCTCTGATAGAATAAGTGATACTTTATAAACTTTTCCTTGTTGTTTTATTGTTCTAATCTCTTAGAAAAAAGCAATCACATCAATTGTAGAAATACATTTAAGACTATGATCTGGCCAGGCACAGTGGGAGCACTTTGGGAGGCTGAGGTGAGAGGATTGCCTGAGCCCACGGGTTCGAGACCAGCCTGGGCAATTTGGCAAGACCTTCTCTCTACAACAAATTAGCTGGGCATGGTGGCGCGTGCCTGTTGTTCCAGCTACTTGGAAGGCTGAGGCGGAAGGATCACCTGAGCCCAACAGGTCGAGGCTGTGGTGGCTGTGAGTGTGCCACTGCACTCCAGTCTGGGCGACAGAGTGAGACTTCAACTGAAAAAAAAAAGACTATGATCTAATGAGTAAAAAATAGGAAAGTATGTTATTGAGGGACAAGTAATAAAGAAAGAAATGTTTAGAACAATAGTGGAAAGGCTTATTTAGAGAAATTCTTTAACCTCTTTCATTTCATATATTTTTATATAGAAAGAGAGATAAGGAGATACACACACACACACACACACACACACACACACACACACACACTACAATTATGTGTGTGTTTTAGGGTATAAACAATAACTTAGGGAAATGGGAAAAATTGATAATTTATCTTACTCCCATAAGAATGACATGCTGTGAATATCTTTGTTAAGAGACTAAGAAAGAAAAAAAGTATACCTCTTTTCTTCTTACATAGTACAGTTTATTACAGTAAGTAATAGTGATAGCCTTCACTCTTGGTTTATTTTTTTGATGAGGTATTTACATTCAGAACTTAAAGTGTTCATGACATCACCAAAGAGTAAACCAAGTGAAAGGGACATTCTAAATCTAAAATAAGTGACTTATAAATGACAGTAATAGCATTACTGATTTTAAAACTTATTTATGTGTACAGGATTTGAAGTTCACAAGCTGTTCAGTGTTTCATTTATTTAACTTTCGCAATTGTTTACTCTTTAATAAGAAAGGTTTGCAATTTCAGAATTTTTTTTGTTCCAATATAAACAATAGTGTTATTGCCTTTTATATTTAACATTTTAAGAGCATATTTGATGTATTCCTATTTGGGGTTGAATTTTTAGAATTTAAAAAGTTACCCTGATCAACCAGCTATCATCTTACTTTTGAGACAAGTTCAGTGCAAACCACTCCTGGAGTCACAAAAGCCACTCCCAGATGCTGTACTTGAAGAGCTACAAAAAACAGTCATGTCCAACTCAACCTCTGTTCCAGCTTGGCAGGTAAATTCTCCCCTTTCTAACTTGAGTACTGAATTAAAGTAGTCCATGATATGAGTTCATGTCAGGGCTGTGGTTCATCTTTATTCGTCATGCTTTCAATCTCACCATAATATATCTCAGTTTCAAGATGTTAAGGGTATTGTGGTGAGAGGAACTAAGGCAGTTGAATACTAATTTAGTATCTGTTACATAAAACTTTAAAGCTTTCTTAATTATTGATTGTAAATTTCCTCCATTTAAAACTGATGAAAATACTGTGTTTTACATGGGTTGATGTAAGCGAGCTATAGTGTAACAGATATTTTATAACATGGGTACCAATAATGGTGTTTAATTCTACTTTAGAGGGGATATATGTAGTTTTGCCCTAACTACTTTATAGATAAGCTGTATAGGGTGATTTTAGAAATAGTTATTTTCAAGATTGATGCTTGAATCAACGGATCATCTGCTTTTTTAGCTGGCTCGGTTTGTCCATAATGACAAGTATATAATGATCACATTTGTTTTGTTCTTTTTTTTTTTGAATTGGAGTCTCACTCTATCGCCCAGACTGGAGTACAGTGGCACGCTCACAGCCACTGCAACCTTGACCTACTGGGCTCAGGTGATTCTGCTGCCTCAGCCTTCCAAGTAGCTGGGACTACAGGCACATGCCACCACGCCTAGCTAGTATTTTGATTTATTGTAAAGACAAGGTCTTGCCAAGTTGCCCAGGCTGGGCTCGAACCCCTGGACTCAGGGATCCTCTTACCTCAGCCTCCCAAAGTGCTAGGATTACAGGCTTGAGCCACTACGCCCTGCCCACTGTTTTGTTCCTATTGATATTGAAATAAAAAGAAGCACATAATTATTTTATTCAATTTGTTATATTTCCTTTTGTACTCCAGATAAAGTATCAAGGGGTCTTTTTGGTATAGATGTGATAGAAGTTTATTATTTTATTGCAGTTTGTTCTTTATTTTTATCTTGTACCAGCTTTTTTATATTTCTGCTTTAGACAATTTTTAAAAATATGGCATAAAATTACAGTAAAAAGCTAAGTCTCCTTTTTACTGTAATCTTTGAAGAAAGATGGTTCCTTTCTCCCACTTAGAGTAAGTTTGCTGTGTGAGATATAGATGCTTTAATTCCAAAGTCAACTGAATATTAATACTCTCCATGTTCTTTATCAAGGAGAGGAATACCTTGTCAAGTTAAAAGGGAAAAATTGAAGGATAAATTATATAGTAAGTGAAGTCTTAAGTGATTGTGTATGTATGTGTATTTTATGTTATTAAATAATACATAAGGAATAAAGTGCAAAAACTTTTAAAGTATCACTCATTAAAGTTTTACATATGTATATGCCTGTTTAACCATTACCCATATCAAGATACAGAACTTTTCTAGCAACCTAATTGCCCCGTATGTCTCTCAGTTGATCTCTCTCCTCACAAAAAGGGAAACTGCTATTCTGATTTCTATCCCTGCTATTTAGTTTTGCCTATTTTTGAATTTCATATAAATGGAGTACTCTTTTGTATCTGCCTACTTTCACTCAACAGCATGTCTCTGAGATTAATTCAGTTGTTTGATATGGCCATCATTTTATTTTGTGAATATACTATGATAGTTATCTGTTTTACTGTTAATGGACATTTGGGTTGTTCCCAGATTTTTGACTATTATGAATAGTTCTGCTGTGACCATTCTTGGACATGTCTTTTGGTGGGATGTAGGGTATATGTATGTTTACTTTAGTAGATTCTGCAATTTTCCAAAATGTACCAGTTTCCACTTGTGTTATTAGTGTATAAGCATTCCAAGTGCTGGCATTACTAGATTATTGTGTTTGTTTTCCCCATTTTGCTAGCTATATAGATGATAATATGTTGTGGTTTTAACATGTGTTTACTTGATGCTTAGTGATGTTAATCAACTTTTCATATGCTTATTGAGCTTTTGGCTATCCTCTGCTTGAAATGCTTTGCATAATTTTTAATGGGCTATTCATTTTTGTCCTGCTGAATATTTGGAATTTATTATATTTCCTGGATAGGAGCACATTTTTGTTTTGTTTTGCTTTGTTTTTTTGTTTTTTGTTTTTTGAATTGGAGTCTCACTCTGTCACCCAGACTGGAGTGCAGTGGCCGCTCCCGGCCACCATAGCCTTGACCTGCTGGACTCCGGCGATCCTTCCGCCTCAGCCTTCCAAGTAGCTGGAACTACAGGCATGCACTACCACACCCGGCTACTTTTTGATTTATTGTAGAGATGAGGTCTCTCCAAGTTGCCCAGGTGGGTCTCAAACCCGCGGGCTCAGGCAATCCACTCACCTCTGCCTCCCAAAGCGTAGGATTACAGGCTGAGCCACTGAGCCCGGCTAGGAGCACATTTTTGGATATTTGTATTGCACATATTTTCTTACATCTGGCTTGACTTATCATTCTCTTAATGTTATTTTTTGATGAATAGTTCTTAATTCTAGCCATTTTTAAATGGTTAATGCATTATTGGGGTATTCTATTTATCTGTCTGGGGATGGGGAGACACCCCTTATCAACAAGGGTGCCTGAACGATGCATATTTGTAAACCTAACCTTTAACTGTACCCCACAATTTTAAAATAAAAAATTAAACAAACAAACAAAAACAAATATAGAACTCTTTGCTTACTCTAAGTTTATAAAGATTTTTAAAATTAATGTTTACTTTAAAATTTTTATTATTTTACCATTCACATTTAGATCTATCCTGGATTAATCTTGGTGAATATTGCAGGTGTTAAGATTTCTTTTTATCCATAGTTAACCTAGCACCATTCTTGAAAAGACCAGTCCCCACAGAAGTACAGTGATGCCTTGTCATAAATCAGCTGACTGTGTGTGTGCGGGTCTTTTAAGCCTCACTATTCTTTTCTATTGATCTATTTGTTCATTCTTGCTTATATCTCGATGTGTGGTAGCACTGAGACCACCAACTTTTTGTTCTTCAACTTTGTCTTAGTCATTTTAGGTCTTTTACATTTTCATGTATACAGTAGCCCCCTCTTATCCACTGGGGAGACATCTCAAGACTCTCAGTGGCTGCCTGAAACTGTGAATAGTGCTGAACCCTATATATACTAGGTTTTATACTAGGGTTTTTTTTTCTACATACATACTATGATAAAATTTAATTTATAAATTAGGTACGGTAAGAGAAGAACAATTACAATGATATACTGTAATGAAAGTTATGTGAATGAGGTTTCTGTGACTCTCAAAATATCTTACTGTATTATACAAGAAGCATCTGAAACTATGGGTAAGGGAGAAGCACTGTAAATTGTTAATTCCTACACATACATACAAAAGCTCTGTTGGAATCTTGGTTGAGATTGTTTGGAATCTATAATTTAGGAGAAGTGACAAAATAATACTCTACTAAATTTTTATATCCATGAACATGGTATATTCTTCAGTTTAATTAAATTTGAAGTTTCTTTCAATAGTGTTTTGCAATTTTCAACCTAGAGATCTTTTACACTTTTGTATTAAATATTATTTCTAGGTATCTGGTATGTTCTTGTTCCATTATGAGTTTGTTCTTTTTTTTTTACATTATCTTCAAACATTTAAAAAGCAGTTGATTTTTGTATATTGACTTACCAGCATCTTGCTAAATTCACTTATTCTTTGAAATGGTCTTGAATTTTGTACAGAGACAATTATATCCTTTGTGAATCATAAATTTTTACTTTTTCTTTACAATACTTGCATATTAATTTTCTTATTGCCTTATTTCACTGTCTAGAATGGTGTTAAGTAAATGTGGTGATAAGTAAACATTCTTGTCTTATTCTTACCTCAGGTAGAAAGCATTCATTATTTTATTATCAAGTATGGTCTTTGCTCTGTGTCCTTAAAAATGAGTCAAAAAAAGCTCAATGGAAATTAGAAAACATTAGCATCAGATTTATCACATTTATCAAATTAAGAAGATTCTATTATGAATTTGTTTGAGTTTTTTTTATAGTGAATCATTCTTGAATTTTATCATCTTTTTTGACATTTGTTAGAAGGTCCTTTTTCTTTATTCAATTAATGTGATAGATTATTACTGATTTTCAAATATTAAGCCAACTTTGCATTCATAGAATAAGTTCAACTTGATCATGATGTGTTATTCTTTCTATATATTGCTGGAGTCAGTTTGCTAATATCTTAGTTAGTATTTTTGCTCATATATTCATGAGAGAAATTGGTTTATAATTTTTTTCTCATAAGACCTTTGTTAAGTTTTGATGTCTATGTTATTCCCCTTTTGTTTTCTGAATTTTTATAAGAATGGCATCATTTATTTCTTAACCATTTGGAAGAATTAAAGTCACTTAGGACAGGAATTTTCTTTATGAGAGAGTTTTTAATTGTAGACTAAATTTCTTTAAGAGACACAGGCCTATTAATATTTTCTATTTCATTAGCTTTGGTGAGTTGTGGGAATTTATCTGGTGCATCTCACTTTCAAGTTTATTGGCATAAAATTGTTCATGATCTCTTTTTAATGTTTACAAGATCTGCATTCATATTCCCTTTTTAATTCTATATTGGCATATGGCATCCTCTCATTGTTTTCTTGATAATTTTAGCAATTTTATTAGTTTTTTCAAAAAATTGAATTTTTTGTTTTGTTGATTTTCTTTGTTATATTTTCTTTACATGTTATTAATTTTTTCTCTTTGCTGTTTTCTTTGCTCTACTTTCTTTGGGTTTAATTTGTTCCCCCTTCCCTCATTTTCTTGAGATAGAACTTTCTCTTACTTTAATATGTGTAACCTTCAAGTTTTTATGCAGTGCTTTCATTTTCATTCATTTCAAAATGTTTTCTAATTTCCATTGAGCTTTTTTTGACTCATTTTTAAAAATCTGTAGTGTGTTGCAAAATTTCTAATATGGGGAGATTATCTAGATCTCTTTCTGTTACTGAATTCTGGTTTAATTCTACTTAATCAGAATATGCTGCATATGATTTCAGTCCATTGAAGTTTGTTGATTTGTTTTATAATTCAGTATGTGGTCAGATTTGGTAAATGTTGTGTGTGCGCTTGTAAAGAATGTGTATTCTGTAGTTACTGAGTGTAGTCTTCTCAATATATCCTTTAACTCAGACTGGTTAATAACATTTAAAATCTTCTGTATGCTTCCTGTTTTTTGTGGTTTTTTTTTTTTTTTTGGTCTATTTTTTTTTAATTATGGAGATGAATGTATTAAGCAAAAAACTGTGATTCTAGATTTGTCTACTTTCATGTTTACCAACTTTTGTTTCGTTAATTCTGTGTTATATTTCATTAGTATTATACAGCTATAAAGAAGGATAAAATTATGGACTGAGCAGCAACTTGAATGGATTTAGAATCCATCATACTCAGTGATCTATCACAGAAACAAAGAATTGAGTACCATATGTTCTCACTCATAAGTGAACTCTGAACATTTATCATAATACTACATGAAAGGCATTTGCCAGGGGAAGTGGGGGTGCACATAACGCTAATAAGGGTACCTGATCCCAAACCAGGTGAAGTGAGGACCAATGAGAGACCAAAACTTCAACTGTGTGATGACCACTTAAGTACTAACCCTGAATTGTACTCCACATCTTTAAAAATAAGATTCTGTTATTAGATAAATACAAATGTAGAAGTATTTATTTCTTCTTGTTGAATGAACTCTTTTATTATTATGAAATACCTCACTTTTGTCTCTTACTATCTTGTCTTAAAGTTATTTTGTTGGATATTAATAGAGTTACACAAACATTCTTTGGGTTAATATTTATTTGATATCTCTGTTTTCAGATTGCATTCTGATTTGGTGTCTGACTTGCTATCTTGGGTGACCTTTAGACTTTAGTCTAGTAAGCCGTTCCTAATGGAATGGGCAATATGACCTATAATTTTTGTCCTGTAATTAATGTTTTTGGGCACCAAGCTTGCAATAATTAAGCAAAATGTTTTACTTCATTAAAGTGTATTGAATATTTTAAGAGTGGGGTAACAGACTGTTTAGTAACTAAAATCCTCTGCCTCCTTCTCCTTTTTCTTCCTTAGTGGCTGGCACACGTGTATCAGTCCCAAGGAATGATGGGTGCTGCAGAGATGTGCTATAGAAAGAGTCTACAAGTAGCATCCCAACAGGGCAGCTGGAGTGGGAAACTTTCAAGTCTGTTGAGACTAGCACTGCTTGCATTAAAAGTCTGCATGGTAAGGTCATATTATAATTATGATCATGAAAAATTGATTTTTAAAAATCTTTCCCGTGAAAGCTTTTCACATAGTGATGTTCCATTGAATTCCTGTCATTTCATTGTCTTCAGGTATGGCTTCTTGATAGACTTTGTATTTTAGGCTCTTGATGGACATAAGAGCAACAGTTTTAAACTACAGCAGAACATTGTCAATGTTAGGAAAAAAGCCAAGATTGCAGTTTAAAAAATTGATTCACAATAGACTATACATTTTTGTTTCTTGGAGATTTAAATTAAAACTAAACCCAGCTACTCTACTGTGACAAAAATGCTAATATTTAACATTTCAATCATTTTCAATTCAATTTGAAATTCTCTCGGAGGGATTTCTAGGGCTTGACATGCTTTTTCTGAAAGCCTTATATGCTGGTAGGGGAAATTCATTATATACACACATACACACACACACACACACACACACACACACACACACAATTTTTGTTTCATATATTTTGACAGTGTTTGAATTTTTATCATATGCTTATTATTTTTATGATTAAAAGATAAACTTTTGGCTAGGCGCAGTGGCTCAGCATGTAATCCCAAAGCTTCTTTGGGAAACCAAGGCAAGAGGATTGCCTGAGCCTGGGGTTTTGAGACCTTGTCTCTACAATAAATCACAAAAACTAGCTGGGCATAGCAGCGTGCATCTGTAGTTCCAACTACTTCAAAGGCTGAGGCGGAAGGATTGCCTAAGTCCAGCAGGTGGAGGCTGCAGTGGCCATGAGCATGCCACTGCCCTCCAGCCTGGGAGACAAGAGTGAGACTCCAACTTAAAAAAAAAAAAGATAAACTGTCTTTCTCCCTTTGTTATATGATTATATTATCCTAGACAGCCCTAAAGTGAGTCTTGTTTTTGCCATGGTAATCCATGGGAGTGTGAATTACTCACTTTAACTAGGCATTTTGGCAAAGAAATATAAGAATTCAGGAATTTTTTTCAGCATTGATGCCATTACCACAGAGCACATTTAAGAGCTCTTTATGTAGGTGCCGTGCTTGTTTATCCTTGCTTCCTTGCTCTTCCACTCTGCCTTGTAGTTGGAAGCTCCTCAGTAAATGATCAAATAATGTGGTTGAAATAGGTCTGAGCGCTTAATTCACAGACTTCAACACCAGGAGTTTAAGTTATAAAAAGGAGAGGTTTTTATTAAGCCTAGAGCCAGGCCGGCGGCCACTTGCCTGCTGGACATAACAGTTCCACAGCAAGAGGCCCTGATTAGCTGTAGGGACTTGCTTAAGAAAGGCTAAACCACATTGGGACTTTTCAAGTGGGCTAAACCGCAACATCCTGGAGGCCTAGGTATCTTTCAAGCAATGCAAGCATGGTTCACAGAAGCGAAAAAAAAAAAGCTGTTAGACAATTTAACCTAGCCAGCAAGTGCTGTTGCCAGTTTCCAGAAAGGGAACCTTTTAACTGTGCGAAGGCTGAGTACATGTTTAACTGTGCAAAGGCTGAGTACATGTTTAACCTAATTTTTGACATTGTAGATGTTTTTTTTAAAAGCCCCCTTCCACAGTGGTCAAATAATTGTAGAGCATCATTTTGTTTTATTTGTCCCCTGTTTATATATAACAAGGTCTTTGTGACCTTGGTAACTAGTGAGCTGCAGAAGCCACACGTAGTATCTATAACATGCTCTTGCATTTGTGACCTGGACAAGTAGACACTCTTTTAGCCTACCTTATTACTTGGTAGTTATAAGTATTACTTGGTGGGTTTTCTTAAAACTGGAAAATTAAATCTTACCTGGAATAAAACAAATTAATAATAGTACACACACAAAGCACTTAGTCTGAGCTAGGTTATTAAGTTAATATGGGTAAAGCACCTATAAGCACTTATAACAGTATTTTACTCATATTAACTTATTTAATAATCACAATAAACTTATTTTACAGACGAGGACATTAGCTTGCCTGGGTAACATTAGTTTGGTAATATCCATGCGTACCTGTCCCCACTATCACTACTATACCACAGAAGTGTTTCCCCTAAGAGCCTATGTTCTGATTCTCCCATTTACTACCTGTGAAACCTGCAGCCAATTAAACTGTTTAAAGTTATTTTCTTTTTTTGTAGTGTTGAAGATTGTAATACCCAATCTACCTTCATAACAAATGGAGTAATGTTTTTAAGTGCCTTTGTGAACCTTAAAGCACTGTCTAAATCTAATTTGTTCTTGTTAAAACATTTGACATCCAACATTTATTATAAAGAATAAAGGAGATGCCATATTTCTATGGTAAACGACTGGCAGTATGGGAAGGATGAATATATTAAAATTAGACTGTTTTTGACTGCTGTATATGTGATAATATATGAACAGGATAGTAAGCTGAAAGGTTAGCTAAGATAGACACCCGATTCCAAAGTGAGATATCAGTTCAAGATACAGACTTTTGAGAATACTAACCTGTGAGGAAGCTATAAAAGCATCAGAACATTGGGGTTGAAGAAGGATTTGTGATGCAATTTCTTTGGAGAAAGCTGTTGCCTTGCCCATTTTCCCTCTGGCCCATTTCCACAGACAAACACACAGAGGTGAGGAAGGGTTTGCAACCAGAGAGGGAGGCTTTGGTATGTGTCCTTTGAGATCCCAGAGGTGCATGCCCAGAAGCATATGGACAGGTATATGACATGTTTCAGAGGCTGTGGCTCTTGGTCTGAGGTGTTAGGACAGGGAATACAAGAATGTTAGCATTTGGAACAGTGACTTCATGCTTCTGGGAGCCAGTGGTCAATAGTAGATGAATCCCAAGGGTGGGGAGGAGTATCTGCATGTGGAATAGGGTGGAAGGAGTGAAGGAGATAGGATCAGCTATACTCTGAACTTGTTGCTTCTAGAAATGAGCAATACCAATTGTGAGAGCAGGTTGGTGTAAGAGTTGTCTTAGATCCTGTCTGGTAGGGCCACCTATAGGGATGATGGGATGTCAGCCGAAAGGAAACCTTTCCTTCCGAAAGGAAGCCGAAAGAATTCCTCCAGATTGCTAGAGGGCCCCATTCTTAGCTTAATGCTCTGCAGCCACTATCTTGAAATTCTTAATTTTTGAACAAAGGGCCCTTCACTTTTTATTTTGTACTGGGTCCCACAGCTTATGTAGCTGGGCCTGCAGATGTGACACTACCCACGAAGTCGGGAGTCTCTGTTAGAGCCAGCACAAGAAGAGGAGCTTTAAGTATCTGTCAGGCCCGACACCACTTTACAGTGGAATCTGTCAGATACAAACTGGTATTTTGGTAGGCCCTGAAGCTACAATTAACCACAAGCCGTGGGAGTATTGGGGAAGAGGAACAAGCCATCTGCCACTGCCTGTAACCATACCCTAGCCTGGGAGCTTTAGGGGGTTTGGGGTGTGGGTGGAGGAAGGGGCTGTGCAAATATTACTTTTGAATGAAGACTGAAGATGGAAAAGAAGAGGATATTCTAATTGAGACTGTATTTGTGAATGAATGTAAGAAAAGTGAATAGGAGAGTCCGGGGCCTACTCTGCTATATAACGAGGGATGCAGAAAAAGTCTCCCTCAAATAATACATTTTAAAGAGGCAGTGGGAGGAAAAAAGTGCATTCTGATCCCTTAGTTCAATATACCACTTAAATATAGTAACTTTTTCCTTATATAATCATTTTGGAGCTAACTTTATAGAATGTTTTATATGATTTCTTAGAAAAACATCTAGTGAAAAAAATTTTTTTAATGGCTTTTAAAAAGATGTTAGGAATAATTTTATTAGAATGCATCTTGCCTTTCTTTATCAGTTGTACCCAAGGTTTCACTATTTATAAAAGATCCATCACAACCTCTTTTTTCTAGTTTCGAATTAATTATCGTCATAGGTTCCTTTTCCTTGATTACACAAATGATTGTTGCCTATACTGTGCTCAGATTAGTGCTCTCACTTTTTAGTATAATTTAGTGTTTGAAACAGACTATGCATTGATTCATCATATTGACATTAATAAAATGTATATTCTGATACTTATAATTATGACATTTGTCACAATTTGAGATTTTTTTCTCCTTGTGTAATTTAGTGACATGTTTGCTATCTAATTTTGTTACTATTTCTTCAGAAAAACTGTTATTCCTGAACTAGTGCATATAAGACTGTTTTGTAACCCAAGTAATGTGTAGATACATTAACATTTTTTCCATAAAATGAAAGTTTTACAAAAGTTTTTAGTATTGATAACTTTGATTTAATTTCTTTATCTCTGACCTGCTTTGCACTTTTTTTAATATCAGGATTTTATTAAAATACTTTATTTTAGCCTTTCCTCTCTCCTTAGATAATTTTTGAAGTGTAGAACTTTATATTTTTATTTATCACTACTAGTTAAAGAATTCATCATATTAAATTGAATTTTGTCTGTTTGGTAGACAAAAGCTTACTGACAGCTTTTATCCACCTATGTAGTTGTACGTGTGCATTTTCTTTTAATATTTCAGGTTTTTAAATGAAATGATATCAACCTCTTTTAAAACTTTCTTATCCCAGTCTACCCTGTTTGTAGTTCCTTAAGGGCAAGGATCACATATCATTTTGCTAGGTTTTTCACTGACTGGGGGGTTGGGGGCAATTTTCAGTCAAACCTCAGTGCTATTTACATGGTGACTTGGACAAATAGGTAGGTGCTCAATAAATGGGACTTGAATTGCATACTTTTAAAGTAAATGTGTCAAATCTTTGCACTAATATTTATCTTACATTTTTGTAGGCTAACATATCCAGTGATCACTGGCCGTCTTTGGTTCAAGAGGCTACAACTGAGGCCTTGAAACTTTGCTTTTGTCCACTGGCTGTTCTTTTACAAGCTTTGCTACAATTCAATCGCAAAATGGGAGCAAGGTATGAAGAATTTTGGTTCATTTTTTTTTTTTTTGTCTTGGAAATGCTTTTTTACTTTAAATCCTTCTAGAAAACAATCAAGAAAAGATTTACAATTTGTTTAATGGACTAATTTGACAAATTTTAACAAATTAAATATATTTATATATATTTACTTTGGAAGAGCTAATTCTAGAAATTCAGTGAGGGAGGAAAAAGTCTTACATTTATTTAAAAAATAATTTGGTACACAAATATTGGATATGAGAGATTGATATGAAAGCATTTTCAATGAAGGAAGCCTTGGAGTTTTTGTTCTTCACTGTATTAGGAGGCACTAGTAGTGTGATGTGGATTCTAGGAGCAAACAACCAAAAAGACCCATGGTCAAGGCTACCTTAACAGAAGTTCTTGCAAATGCAAGAAGCTATGAAAAAAAAGAAAGAAATATTGAAAAAGCAGAGGCATGTTGTTTATAAATAATATGGTTTCATATCTATAAAATCCAAAAGCTACTCTGATTAAAATATTAAAATTTAGTAGTGTTTTTTACTGGAGGATAAGGAAAGTGTCAGAAATAAATTTGAAGAGAATTACTTAAATATCATGTGGATGCAAAAGCAGACAAGAATATTTTAGAATTCTGAAAATAATGTCTAGTTCTAATGCATAGTACACATAAAACAAAACAGCTGTAAGTAAAGCAGCGATTTAGGAGCGAATATTTTTGGAAAAGTTAAGTATTCTAGCTTTATTTTTAATATTAATTTATTTATTAATATTATTTATTTCTTTACTTAATATTTGTCTTTAGTCATTTTTGTGTGTGACTAATTTCACCAGTAAATGTTTTAGACTATAAATTAAACTTCCTAATGAATTACTTATGCTGATGCTCAGTGAGGATAATTTAGAGCAGTGGTCCCCGACCTTTTTGGCATCAGGGACCTGTTTCATGAAAGACAGGTTTTTCACTGACTGGAGAGCTGAGGGAATTTGCAGTCAAACCTCAGTGCTAATGTGAATCAGTATTTGCAGCTGCTCCCCAGCGCCAGCATCACCACCTCACTTTCACCTCAGATCATCAGGCTTTACGTTCTCATAAGGAGTGTATAACCTAGATCCCTTACATGCACAGTTCGCAAAGGGGTTTGCGCTCTTATGAGAGTCTAATGACGCCAATGGTCTGACAGAAGGTGGAGCTCAAACAGTAATGTGAGAGATGGGGAGCGGATGTAAATACAGATCGAGCTTTGCTCATTCTCCTGCTGTGAGGCCCCCATTCCTAACAGGCCACGGACCAGTGATTACTATGTGATCACTATCCAAAAGCATCTTCAAGATAAGTTTTTTAGTTCCTGCTTCAAACCAATTGCTACTCATAAAATCCTTCAATTTAACGGTTCTGAAGTTACGACTTTTTATGTTATTTTTACCAGTACAGAAGTTTTTTGAGTAATAGATGGTAAGTTAGGAAGGGAAAAAATTAAAATGTAAGTGCAGCCTGTTAATTACATGGGTTCATATATATACATTTTCAAAAACATACACTAAAAGCCTGATATGACACACTTAACCTCTAGTGTAAATGTTAAATATTTCTTGTTCTACTCTTTATCATCTTTGTATTATTTATCAATTTATTTATTTTCTGCCTACTTTCCAAAAAGATCAGAAGTGGAGCACTCAGAAGTGCTTACAAAATAGGGTCCATGTCCCCATTCTATTTGGAATGAGCCTTAACTTTTTTATCTGCAAAATGAGAATAACGGCTACCTCTCTAATAAGGTTGTGAATATTAAATATGACCACATATATTAACATAAACACTTAGCATAGTATCTAGTGCATGATAAATACTTAATAAATATTTATTATTATTATTATTATTATGTTTATTAGTATTTCAATTTAAAAATCATAAGCAGGTATCATGTGCAAAAGAAAGAAAATGTATGTGTGAGATTAGTATATGAAATATTTTATTTAATTGACATGCTTTGGACTAAATGTAAATATCTTTTTCCTAGAGAGACACGGCGTCTTTTGGAGAGAGTGGTATATCAGCCTGGGTATCCCAAAACTATTGTATCTACTGCACGTTGGTACCTACTGAGACACTTATATGCCAAAGATGACTATGAACTCATTGATGTAAGGCATTGATTTTATTTAATATATTTTATCTTGCATTTAAGGGCTTTAGGGTTTTTTTTTTGTTGTTTTTTTTTTAGAATTACTCTACTCTGTGATTTAGTTTTTAAAAAACATAATGACCGGGCGTGGTGGTTCAGCCTGTAATCCCAGCACTTTGGGAGGCCAAGATGAGAGGATTGTCTGAGCCCGGGGGTTCGAGACCACCCTGAGAAACTTGGTGAGACCTCATCTCTACAATAGATCACAAAACTAGCCTGGCGTGGTGGCGTGCGTCTGTAGTTCCAGCTACTTGGAAGGCTGAGATGGAAGGATTGCCTAAGCCCAGTAGGTTGAGGCTACAGTGGCTGTGAACATGCCACGGCACTCCAGCCTGGGCAACAAGAGCAAGACTCCAACTATAGAAAATAAATAAATAAATAAGCATGATATTCTTAGACCCACAAAAGACTACAGTGTCTACTATTGCATCTATTGAAGGTAGAGAAATGTTTATGCACATAGCTTGAAGGTTAAATATATAGTTTGTATCTTACCATAGGTTAGTTATGAAATTCCCATTTGATGTTGGAATATTGAAAATCAGGGGCTCTTTGTCCTAAATAACAGAATGGTTAAAGTTGTGTTTAATAATAGTTAAATGTAGATTCAGCCTGTATATGTGCAAGATGCCTTTATATGGGGAAGCTATTCTGGTTGAGCATTTCTAATCCAAAAATATGAAAACAGAAATGCTCCAGAAATTTAAAACTTTTTAGCACCAACATGACACTCAAAGGAAATACTCATTAGAGCATTTTGAATTTCAAATTAGATATGCTCAACCTGTATTTATTTATTTTTTATTTTTTTTGGATCATAACCATTGCAAAGCCAGAATCCAAACTGAGGGTCTAAGTCATTGGTTTAAAACCTTAGGGTCATGACTGGTTGTGAAGTTTGTTGTAAATAATTGGATACTAACCATAGGTTGCAAATGGTTTTACTTTTTTATTTTCTGTAATAAAATATAGCAGATTCATGGATATTTTTATATACCTATCAATACATTCTCATAAGCCTTCTTAAGTAAAAGAGAAGGGTAGAATTATGAGAGCTTGGCTAATTGGCAGTATTTATCTGTGAGCCAATGAGATCGTCACAAGTTTAAAAGTTATCCATCAGATATTGTGAGGCTTATAAAAAGCTGAGGACTGCAGCTCTAAAACCCTTATCTAGTGAAATTTATAGGAATACAAATATATGACCAGCTAAGAACAACCTGAGGCACTACTGAGAACCAACTTTTTATTTCTTTTTTTTTGGTTGGCCAGAGAGGAATGACTTAACTACTCCTTTCTTTCATATTGTTTATGTAATTTTTCTGTATCTTTAGAAATGAATGGATAAACTATTAGCAAGAGACAAATCTAAATTAAAATGGTCAAACAGTAAACCAACAGAGAGAAGACACATGCACGAATTGGCACTGGTCTTATATTAACATCACAACAATGGCATTGTTTTTGCCTGCCTGTATTTCTTTTTTCCTGAGCTGGGCATGTGATGCACCCTTTGTACCTTTTAACCCAGAGTTTCTCAACCTCAGAGATCTCAACCTACTGAGATTGTGGAATGGACAATTTTTTATTGGGAGTGGATGGGGATTGTATGCTGTCCTGTGTATAGAGTTGAATGTTTAGCAGCATCCCTGGCCTCCTAGATACTAGATGTATTTTTATGGCCATTGCAGTGGAGACAATAGGGAGATCAGATGGAATTAGAGGTAGTAGAATCAAATGGGATGTTCATCATATTATCTTTGAAAAAAAATGATTTGATTTTTTGCCTGTTCTATAATATAACATGCATGTGACAATTCTACTCCTCATTGGATGACTTTTGGTATAACATACAATATTAAAGAAATCGTAATGGAAACAATACTTAGAGAAAGGCGTTATAATGAACATATTGCAAACCCCAAAAAATAGAACATATATGAATATTGGGAGAGAATTCGCCCTGAGTCTCTTATATTTCTAAACATTCTGTGAGCAGTGGGCCTGCTCTTTTGTTCAGTCTGTGTTTTCAAGAATGTAGAACAGCCTTGGGAGATAGAGATGGTGTCTGCTCTGTGGAGCAGAGGGTAGGCAATCCCTGCCCGTTATAAAAGATTCAAATCTCCTAGGCTGAAGGTTCCCCTCTTGTAATGCTACCCACTGCATATGTGGGAAACGCTATGTGCCCATCCACAACACCTCTGAGGCTCAGACGACAAAGGGAACAGATGCAAATATAAGGGGACACACAAACATAAAATCGAAATTTATTTATGCAAAATTGTGTATTTATTCTGACATGTTTAAATATCAGTGTCCTTCAAAGTACTCTCCATTTGATACAATACACCTGCTGAGATATGTTTTCTACTGCTCAAAACAGTTTTTGAACTCATCAATTTGGGTGCCTTTTCGTGCTGCTGCTGTTTCTTGTCGCATATCTTCCACATTCATAAAATATTTCCCGTGGAAGACTTTTTCATCCAGGGAAACAAAAAAACAAACAAAAACCGTTGATGGGACGAGATCAGGTGACTAGGGAGGGCAGGACACGGGTCATGCCATTTTTGGTCAAAAACTGCTAAACTCTCAGCATGGTGTGGTCAGGTGCACTCCTAAATCCCCCAACATGAAGCAGGCAGGCACGTTGAAAGACTCTCCAGAAAACAATTCACTGAAGCCAAATGCAGCATCTCACAACAATGCTAGCTGGTACACTGATGCTGATGGGTTCCTAGGACACTCGCCTAGTGAGGGAAACATGTACTACAAGGGACCCGCCCTCCAAAAATAATTTCATTTTTCTTTTGGGGGGGAATTTCCCCTTGTATGTTGATGCTCATGCTGCTTGCTACACCATAGTGATGAAGACTCAGGATTCCTGTGTCTTAGGGAACTGTGGCAGGCTGACTTGTTAGCTTGTGAGTAGTGTAAAATCTCAGACCCTTCACAGTGCTTGATAGTGAACAACAACAAAGATGCTTTAGTAGTTCAATGATCAGCTGAAATGGAAACTTCTAGTCTGTGAAATTGATGAAATTATGGAAGGGTTCTTGATAAAATGTACAACCTCTAGCCTAGATCCTAGGGTGTGGTTTTAAAGGGGAGCATTGTCATTTGAACAGTTCTGTGCATAAAATAATCTTTTGGGGTAAGGGTTTAGAAGTGACTATTGTAAAAAAAGGCCACCAAACAAGACCATTACTTTTATACGGTGCCCATAGTGGTAACAATCAAAATGTTGGCATCTGTACTAATTTGCATCAACTGTGCTTGTCTCTGATGGTAGCTTTGTTTGAACAATTTATTTCAGTAAAAATAACTGAAAGATTGCATGTAGTCATTTTTTCTAGTATAGTTTGATGTTGCTTTTTCAAGACTACTGCCCTTGGAATACTTAGCTTCTGTTAATCTAAATTTAGGTATTGTTAATTAACAAAATACTCATACCTGTATGTGATTTCTCATAGGTGCTGGTCAACAATGCCAAAACTCATGGAGATATAAGAGCATTGGAACTGAATCAGAAATTGTCCTCATGATAACATTGGTATAGCATGGAAGCAAGGATAAAGTATAAGAATGAAGCATTGAATCAAGGCTTTTTCCCAAAGCAACATTTTTTAAAACTATAGTTATTCTTTTTTTTTCTTTTTTAAATCTAAAGAAGTTGAAGTTTTTAAGTTAAGGATATAATTTTTCATTAACTCTTAACCTGATTTTAATCTGAAAAAAAAAATCTCTGATCTGGGAAGTCCATAATTAAAGGAAAACCATGGTTCCCATGGTTGCTCAAACCATGGTTATTCACAAACCATCATTTTCTGCATCTTGCGTGATGCACAATAGGGCATCTTGCGTGATGCACAACAGGGCATCTTTCTTTGTGTAATCCTTTATAATAAAGCCTTAATAGCCATTTTCTAAATAACATACAAAAGCACATTAGCACAATGCAGAATTTTCATGTGTTAAAGATATAATTCAAAAATTTAATTTCTCCTATGAATTTTGGAGATTGGTACACCAGTTCATCATAATCCAAATAATCTTGCAACCTATTTTGCTAGCATTCATTTCAGACTCTATTGAAGAAGCATAATGTAAATGTTGGTCAGTCTTAGACTCTAATGGATATATTTATGTAATTCAAAGCACTCAAGTGTGTGGCTGCATTGAACAACATTAATGGAAAATTTTGGAAAATACTGCAGAAATATTTAATTGATCATGTAATTCCTTCAATTATGATGAAAAGATTTGAACTTTCTGAAATAAAACAAAAATACAGTGTCTTGTTTTCTTTATAGTGTCAATATCATACATAATTTTTAAATTTCAAATTTTAAAACTTGAAAGCACAGTTATCTTTTATTTTTTTCAAAAAGCCCTTTTCCTATTTAAAGAAACCATGTCACTTATTTTGAATTTATGGTTTTAAAAATGTTTTCAGGTATTTGCATTTTTTTGTACAAAAATACGTGGTTATTTAATTGATGTATTGGTTTTAAACCAGTAGTTTTACAGTGTTACTTTGTGAGATAGTATACATTGATAATGTTCTTTAATTATACCTCAGAGGTTAATCTATTGAACTGAACTGTAATCTGGTGTTTCCCAAATTTGGCGGGACATTATAATCATTCAGACCTATGCAATTAGAATCTTTAAGGATAAGGTTAGGCCTGGGACTCTGCATTTAAAGATATGACTAGGAAATTATAATATTCTGATTTGTGAGCCACTGGATTAACACAATGATGACTCTGCGTTTAAAGGCATGCTTAAGAAATTCTAATGTTCATTATGATTTGTGAACAACTGGATCAGTCCGGTGATGATTCTTCCCTTTATTTATTTTTTTATCAAGATAAGCTCTTGCCATTCTCTGCCCATTTCTTCCTTATCCTCATGACTGTCAAACTGATTCCATGCTTTTAACAGCTTGGCCCACAAGCTTAGCCAGAGATGCACTGTGGGAGGCTGCCTGTGCAACCCTGGTACCCATGACCTCCTGTTTTCTCAGGAAAACACCTTGGCCTTTCCCTTCAGAATGGGTTGGCTCCAGCTGCCTAAATACTTTGACTTCAGTTCTTGTCCTCCATCTGCTTTCTGGGCTGTCACAACGTACTTCTGCCTGGAATATGGATTTGGTAAACCTTTGCATCAGGCCCATAATCAAGGGGTAACCTTTTGACTCCCTTGCCAAATGCTGGCTTTCATGGACATCCGACCCAGGTTTTCTAGAAAGGAGGGTTGGAGCGATACCTCAGTTAATACCATCTCAGGTCTCTTTTTGGTGTTTATGCGCACACATCCTCTCTTAACTTTTGTGTGCTACTTTCTCTCCAGATTGCTGCCTCAGGTCATTTCTAGTCGTGTGACTTTTATAGAGCGAGCTTTGTGCCAGGCCTAGGCTAAGTGTTCTTAACATTGTCGTTTAATACTAGGTAGTAGAGGAGAGTGGTACTAAGCGGTGTGCTTACAACAAAGAAGATTAAAAATGAATCAGTTTTACCAGTTTCTAAAAACTCGAAATGGCCAGAATTTCTTTTTGTAGGTTATACATAAATTTAGTTTAATAAGAGGAATTAAAGTTATTTCCTGAAGTAATGATATTTAGCATTTATATTAATATTTATTTTTGTTATATTTTGTTTGAGAATTAGGGTACATTTTCTGCTATGTTTATCCATCATTTTTCCATTATTGATTAATTAGATGTTTATAGACTAGTTTGGTATCTGATGATAGTTTCCGATAGGAAAAAACATTTCAGCTTTCAAGTAAACTTTTGGAAAACAATCTATTTATTTGGAATCACTTATATGTCTTCAAGTGACTTTTCTACTAATTTCTGGTCTGGAAAAAAACTTTAATTTAAAATATTCTCGCCGGGCTCGGTGGCTCAGCCTGCAATCCCATGCCTTTGGGAGGCTGAGGTGAGTGGATTGCCTGAGCCCGCGGGTTCGAGACCCGCCTGGGCAGCGAGACCTCATCTCTACAATAAATCAAAAAATCAGCCGGGCGTGGTAGCGCGTGCCTGTAATTCCGGCTACTCGGAAGGCTGAGGCGGAAGGATCGCCGGAGCCCAGCAGGTCAAGGCTGCGGTGGCCGGGAGTGTGCCACTGCCCTCTAGCCTGGATGACAGAGTGAGACTCCAACTAAAAAAAAAAAAAAAAATTATCTTTTTTCACTCTACAAGAGGAGCTATTGACAAACTTCTTTAATTTGGCGTTCTTCACAGGGTAGAACTGAGTAGAAATACTTTGGTTGTACATTAAAGAAATCAAAAGATCTGGTTATTTGAAACACGAACATCAGTTAGACCAATATTATACTGGTAATGTAATATGTGAATATAAAAAGATACCTAACTTGGTTGCTCTATGCAATGTTTGATACCTGCTTTGGGGAAATTTTATAAGAACATAAAAATAAAGCATATTTTGGAGCTTGCTAGATCTGTTTTAGTTTTTGTGCAACTTTATTTTGGCAAAGTCAACCCTGGTCTCTACAGGTCTTCCTTTCTCCCACTTTGGCTGTTAATGGATAGAACACACCTCATGCTTCCATGCTGCTTGTTAAAAGGCATAGCACTCAGCTGTTGGCTACAAATTGACCCTCAATTTGTAGGAGAGGCTTTTCTGCTGTTTTTGCACTTCATAGAGATACATTCGTGTATTATATACAGGTACAATAATTTATATATGTATATATACTTTTTGAATTGGGGTCTCTTTTGTTCAGGATGGAGTGCAGTGGCACAACAGGATTATGGCTCACTGAAGCCTTGACCTCCTGGGCTCAGGTGATACTTCTGCCTCAGCTTCCCAAGTAACTGTGACTATAGGCGCACACCACCATACCAGGCTAATTTTTTTTTTTCTTTTTTTTATAAGAAACAAGGTCTTAGTATGTTGCCTTCATCCGTCTGGGACAATGGCTCAAGCAATCCTCCTGCTTCAGCATCCCAAAGTTAGGATTACAGGCGTAAACTACCATACCCAGTCCCTATATATTATATATATATGTTTGAGTTGGAGTCTCTGTTGCCCAGACTGGAGTGCAGGGGCACGCTCCCGGTTACTGCAGCCTCGACCTGCGGGGCTCCGGCGATCCTTCTGCCTCAACCTTCCAGGTAGCTGGAGCTACAGGCGTGCGCTACAACGCCCAGCTAATTTTTTTGATTTATTGTAGAGATGAGGTCTCGCCAAGTTGCCCAGGCTAGTCCCAAACCCGCGGGCTCAGGCAATCCACTCGCCTCGGCTTCTCAAAGTGCTGGGATTACAGGCTGAGCCACTGAGCCTGGCCCGTATATATTCTTTAAGACTTCGCATATGGATGAAATAAAAAGTCAGAAAATTCTCTTAGAGTATGTGCCCCGTTTTAGTTTTGTAAATGTAGTTACTTAAGGTCTGTCGTACCTCAAGACCACTCATGATGTCTTTCTGTCCCTGTGCTATGATACTGATATTCCTTTCTTTGATTAGGAACTTTTTGAATAGCAGTATTTTAAATTCTAATGTATCTAAACAAATACCCTATACAGCTGTAATATTTTATAAATGCTAAACTATATTTAGACCTCAAAATATTTACAAGTAGATATATTAAGATTAGTATCTAGGCCGGGCTCAGTGGCTCACCCTGTAATCCCTGCACTTTGGGAGGCCGAGGCGAGTGGATTGCCTGAGCCCGCGGGTTTGGGACCAGCCTGAGCAACTTGGCAAGACCTTGTCTCTACAATAAATCAAAAATTAACCAGGCATGGTAGTGTGCGCCTGTAGTTCCGGCTACTTGGAAGGCTGAGGTGGAAGGATTGGCCAGAGCCCAGCAGGCCGACGCTGGGATGGCCATGAGCATACCACTGCCCTCCAGCCTGGGCAACAGAGTAAAACTTAAAAAAAAAAAAAAAAAATTAGTATCTAATAAATGACTGTTATGAAACACTCAAAATGTTTTTTCTTATTAATTTTGAACTTAGAATTGAAAATGCCCGTTTGTTTTAGTAAAGGGAAACAGTGCCAATAGAGGGATAATTAAAATTAGAGTATACACCAAAACAAAAATTGGATTTAATATTACATCACTTGAGTACCGAAATAATTTGTGTGCCATAATCACTCTGAGTTTGAATCAGTAAAAATGTTCATTTGGGCTTCTTTCTTCACCACATACTTTGCCTATGTGTAATAATTATTATAGAAACATTTAAATTATGTGAATTTATCTGGAGTTAAGGTAATAATTTATTTTTAAAAAGCTTATCTTGCAGTTTCTGCTTTTGTTCAGTAGAATAATGGGTCCCAAAGATATTCATGCCTTAATCCCCAGAATTAGTGAAGACATGGTGAAAGAGACTTGTATGTGTGATTGAGCGTATAGACCTGGAAATGGGGAGATGAACCTGGATTATCCTGGTGGGTCCAGATTAATCACAAACATCCTTAAAAGTGGAGAACATTTCAGAGAGATATATGACAAGGAAGAAAGTGATTTGACATTGCTGACTTTGAAGATGGGGGAAGGGGGCATCAACTGTTTGAGGCGACTCTTAGAAACAAAAAAGCAAGGAAACTTTTTCCTATTTAGCCCCGAAGGAACACAGCCTGTTGACCTCTTGATTGTAGCCTGGTGAGACCCGTGTCAGACTTCTGACCTATAGAACTATCTAAGATAATAAATTATGTTGTTGTAAGACACTGAGCTTGTGATAATTTGTATGGCAGCAATGGAAAATTATTTCACTGCTCATTGTGTATACTCTAAAAATGAAGACACATTCTTTTGAATTCCACACGATCACTGAAATTGGAGGTCATCTAAATTGTTGCCAAAAAATGAGTGATAAGATAAAGATGATGAGTTATTAAAAAGGGTTACTTGTGAAAATATGAATGTCAAGCATATTTGGGTCTTAAACTCGGTGGCTCAGCCTGTAATCCCGTGCCTTTGGGAGACTGAGGTGAGTGGATTGCCTGAGCCCATGGGTTCGAGACCCGCCTGGGCAACTTGGCGAGACCTTATCTCTACAATAAATAAAAAATCAGCCGGGGTGTGGTAGCGCGCACCTGTAGTTCCAGTTACTTGGAAGGCCGAGGCGGAAGGATTGCCGGAGCCCAGCAGGTCGAGGCTGTGGTGGCCGGGAGCAGCCACTGCACTCCAGTCTGGGTGACAGAGTGAGATTCCAACTCAAAAAAAAAAAAAAAAGAAAGGAATGTGGCTGTTCATTTTTATAATAGCTAATGTCTGAACCATTCTCACCCAACATTGCTACCTGTTTACAGTGCAGTATCAGCAACACCAATAAGTACTTCACTCTAATTTTCTTTAAAAGAAATTGCATTAAATTATACTCACAAAATATAAGGGGTATGGTTCAAACTGAGTTTCAATATTGAATGGGGGACTGGTTAAGTCTTGACTTTTAGCTTTTATTTGAATTTGTAAAATCAGGGCCTTGAGCTAGATTCCTAATGACAACATTCTGTTGTTCTGTGGTCACCAAAGTTTCCCAGAAGTGAGCTGAAACAAAATACAATTGAAGCAGGAACTCTGGTTTCCAATGAACAGGGGTACCCATTGTGCAGAGGCCCATACTTTAGAAAGAGGTAGATAAACAGGTGTTGGTGCTAAGATCCCAAGAAGGAAAATATTCCTACACTCAGAGAATACATTAAAGAAGCCAGCGTCTATGAATGGTTGAAAGTAATTACATGTGCCTGCTACATACCAAATAGGTTATACTACTTACAGAAAGACCATGCACATTAAATAGAACATTCATGTTGTTTTATTATCTGACTCCCAGGTGACTTAAATAATTTGAGTTTTCAAGACTCTGTCTTTTTAATGCCATTTCTTCCCCTTTAGTCATATCCAATATGGTCATTAATCTCTGCAGAGAAAAATGCTGCGTGGTTTAGTGTGAAGCAATCAGGAGCTTTTCTGGAAAACCACTGTATAGTGGTTTAAAAGTTATAATCTGAAAGGGGCATAGGCCGAGAAAGAGATTAATACTGTACAGATAGTTGTTACATACATGTCAGCTTCAGAAGTTTGGGAATTCGCCTGGGAGGAAGTCAAATGGGGAAAAAAGATAACTACAGGTTTTATCTGTGCTAAGGATGTGCTTTCTTGTGTGTGTGTATTCTTGGTAGTGCAAATTTCTCTTGTGTTTGGGCTGCAAGTGTCTTTGGGCCCAAGAGAAAAGCCAGATGGAGCAGGCTTTTCATGTGGAAAGGAGGAGAAGTTTAGGCAGAGAGAAAAAGCATTGCTGAGAAGGCAAATTTATGTTGTTATGAACAGATTCTACAGGGTAGAAACAAATATATTTCAGAGTTGCCCGAGGTCAGTCCTATAATGCCTGAGAACAAGTGCTATGCATGTGGTTGGAAGGTTTTCCTAAGAAATAGATTCAGAATAAATAAATTACCAACTCCCTAGACCCAGATTTACAATAAGCAGTGGTGAGTAATTTGTGAATTTTAGGAAATACGTAGGCAGCCAAAGGTTTTTGTGCTATTCAGGTAGCTTCCAAGAAAGCCCAAATAAGATCTAGCATAACAAGCTATGTGCAATGTCTCATGCCTGTAATCCCAGCAACTTTGCGAGGCAGAGACAAGAGGATTGCCTGAGTCCACGGTTTCAAGACCAGCCTGGGCATCTTGGTGAAACTTTGTCTCTACAATAAATAAAAAAATTAGCCGGGCATGGTTGTGTGCACCCGTGGCTCCAGCTACTTGGAAGGCTGAGGCGGAAGGATCTCCTGAGCTCAGCAGGTCGAGGTTGTGGTGACCATGATTGTGCCACTGCACTCCAGAGTGAGAGTTCAACTCAAAAAGAAAAACAAAAAAAGAGAGATCTAGCATAACAAATGATCTTGATAGTGTAAAGTCAAATACTGCTGCAGGAGATTTTTGTGCTTAGGAGGTAATGATCATTGCCCACCAGGACTTTAGCTTCTTACAGGCAGGAATCGGTTGAATGACCTTACCCTGTGCCAAGCTCTTTACACTATAATTTCTTTTAATTTTCACATCATTTTTACAGTAGCCATTTATCCTCATTTTACAGACCAAAACATTTTTTTAAAAGAGGGCTCAGAGAGATTGTCTATATTCTTAACCAAATGAAATCTGGCCCCCAAAATAATTTCTAATGCTGTTGTCAGATTTTGTTAATAATTGCTGTCAACTAAAAAATGTAAAAGAATTGAGGTGTGTGTCTTTGAGACTGACTCAGTTATACCAAGCTATATTCAGATGCTGGCATTTACCTTTTGATACTATCTGAGTTCTAGAAATATTCTTAGGAGGAAAGGAACCTCCTCCAAGGATTAACTTTGCAAATGTAAAGCAATGTAATGATAAGGAATATTCCATCTTGTTACTTCGTTACATTTTGAACTTGATACAAAGCAAGGCTGGAATGAGCTCATTTTTACATTTAATCCTTGACAACATCAAGAGTGCCAGCCCTTGGTTTTCTCTTTGACTTTCTCTAACCTCTCTTCACAGAGTTCAGCTTTCTTTTGGCCCTCCCGCATCTTAGGAACCCAGACACTTTCCTGGCTTGAAGGACCTTGCTCTCCTGTAGCTATCAACTCATTCCTTCAGAGAAGGTGGTTGATAATGGTGCGTGGGTGTGTGTGCTCCTTCCTTCATTCTTTCCTTCCTTCCTTCTACCTATCCATTCGTCCCGCAAGTTTTGGAGATTTAGTGCTGGTGTCGTGAATACACAAAAGCCTTTAAGTGCCAAGTGATGGAATTTAGCCTAGAGACAAGATAGATTCCTTGGTAGAGGAGTCCTTACAGGTTGCAGCGGTGGGAGTTTGTCCAGTACCCTGTACTGTAGGCCCTGCCCCCCTTGAAGTCCATCCCGGAATGTTTGTCTTGTGAGCATGGTGCATTACTTTTTTTGTAGAAGCATCTGCTGGTTGGATGCTAATGGCTTTTACCTGGATGTAATAGCTATTGGGTTTGCTTTGTTAGCCAGGACTATGGAGGAAATATGCTTCCCTGGACATTGGCATCAGCACCTTGTACATCTCCAGTCAATGTCTGTAAGGTTTCCTCACCTGTTAGCCTCCCTCCCAGAGACAATAGAAAGACGTGCTTTTAAAATAGAGGAATTGTTTCTCATAATAATTTGTTTCAGGAGAAATCTGTATTTTGCACTTCCCTTTACTTTTGTCCATTGCTAGAATTATTGCAAGCCAAGGTATTTCTTCTTATACATAGCAAAAGGACTTTTTTTAAGCTCAAGTATTTTTAGGTGCTGAAATAAATCAGAGTTATATGAAGGAGTACCACGGAACTTGCCTTTCTGTATCTATGAAAATTGAGAACTCTGTTTATTTCTGTTAATCAGTACCATTTGTCAAGTACAGTACCTGCTATGTATAAGACACTAATATTAGAAGTTCTCTGGACTTGTGAGTTCAAATCCTGGCCCCATTATTTACTAGCAGTGTGACTTTACATAAGTTACATGACCTCTCTGTGCCTCTGTAATAGGCATCCAGTAGATTATATGAGTTAATCTATGGAAAATAATCTATTTGAGCAGTTGCTAATTTCCATTAATAACTCAGTAAATGTTTCTTCTAATTCTTCAATAGCCACAAGGTAGGTATTTTTATTCCCCCCATTTTTAGATGAGGAAATTGAGACTCTGAAGTTAAGGAACATATTCTAAGTCACTGGTGGCACTAGGTTTAAACTTAGGTTTGTTAGGCCCCAAGGCTCCTCAAGAATTCTCAGTGTAGAAGTTTGGTTTACTTTTCCGTTTTTTCAGTTTGCGTCTTGTTAAAGAAGGCATAGTTTATGACATACTGCTGAGTATATCAGTCATTTCTGACTTATATCACTTATTACATGAGTAAATGTCTTCTGAAAATGAAGTAGCAGAACTCCACCAAGAAACAGGGGTTAATGGAAATTTAGTCCATGGAGTCAGAAAACTTCATGACTATATATTAAGGGAAAGCTCTAAAATAATACTAAACCTTCTCCACAAATGTATGTAACTCTAATCTCCTGGAAAATGAAATGCCTAGTTGGATAGGGACCAAACAGACACATATTTTTTTTCTGGCAACAATCCTGCCTCTCTCTGGGAGGACTCACCACCCTCTCTGCTTCACAAAGATGCAGCACATTTATTTTATAGTATGGAAGGGGAATCAAGGAATCATTTATAGCCATTCTCTACTGACCTGCATAATGCACCCATTTTCAAGTTTACATTGTAGGACAGGATCCTCTTTGGTAGGTAGAGATCTAGTGAGAGATCCTGCAGTGTTTGGTGTCCTTGGGGATGTTCCTTTGTTCTCTATTTCTCACTATAGTCTTCATGTTCCCAGTCTCATCCCACCCAACCCAGGCAATATCTTTCTTACCCCAAACTCCAGTAACCATTTTTCTACTAGCAACTTCTAAAGCTAAATTCTTTGAATGTTTCTCTTCTGCTCAAGACTCAGCTCTCACTAGCTGCCAGACACCCCCACTTGGATGGTTCCTTGATACCTCAAAATCAATTTGTTTAAAGCTGAGCTCAGCCCTTCTCTGCTATATTATTTCTCTCCTTTCCCACCCAAGTTTACTTTTTCCATTGTGTCTATAATGTATTCTCCACACTACAGCCAGAGGGATCTTTCTTTCTTTCTTTCTTTTTGAGTTAGAGTCTCACTCTGCTGCCCAGGCTGGAGTGCAGTGGCATGCTCACAGTCAGTGCAACCTCGACCTGCTAGGATCAGGCAATTCTTCTACCTCAGCCTTCCAAGCAGCTGGAACTACAGGCACATGCCACCATGCCCAGCTAATTTTTGATTTATTGTAGAGATGAGGTCTCACCAAGTTGCCCAGGCAGGTCTTGAACCCATGGGCTCAGGCAATCCTCTCACCTCGGCCTCCCAAAGTGCTGGGATTATAGGCGTGAGCTATGGCACCTGGGATCTTTCTAAAACACAAATCTGATAATGTCACTCTCCTACTTAAAATCCTTTAAAGGCTGCTCTGGGCCCTTAGGAAAGAGCCCACGTTCTTCCACATGAGTTACAAAGCCTTTTGTGATGGGACACCCTTCACCCCCTAACTTTGCCAGTCTTCTCTTCTCTCATGGACCACTCACCTCCCTCACATCCCCCAGCACACACTCTAGGCTCTGACCATATTGAGCTTCTTCAAGTTCTTGGTGTGTCTCATTCTCTTTTGACTTCCAGGCCTTTGCTTAGGCTGCTCCATCTGCCTGAACCTCCACCTCTACCAATCAAACCTCTTTCCCCTGGCTAATGTCTACTTATACTTCAGAGGTCTCAATTTACATATCCCCTCTTCTAGAAAACCCCCGATTTTTTGCATTTCTGGGTGCCTCTCCATGGTGCTCCCAGCATACCCTTTATTTATCCATGTATTTGCAATTTTAATTGTTGGTCTTTTTCACTAGATGGTAAGTTCCCTAAGGGCCAGGTCTATGTTTAAGTTGTTCAGTATTTCATCCACAGTACCTAGCACATGAATGTATGGAGTCTTGAAAGTTGTAAAAAGTAATACCCCACAAAAAGTGTGGTGGCTCCTTTGTAAAGTAACAATGCACGTGTGTGTGTGTGTGTGTGTGTGTGTGTGTGTGTGTGTGTGTGTGTGTGTATTATAGATCAAGTTTTTCTTTCTTGGTGTTTTGGGATGCTACTTGCTATTACTGAGGGTGAAGCCAGCAGAAGTAAGCCAATGTTTGGAAAGTTTCTATAGAAGATGGGAGGCTGCTATTTCTTTGACTAAAGTTTTGGGGGATGCTGCTCTCCTGGATATCGGATGGTAAGCATCTCTATCTCACAGTGGGGCTGAGAAGGCAGGCAGTTACCTGTGTAGTGTGAGGTGAGAAACACATTCCTCATCTTTAATAAGGAAGCAAAACGCTTTGAACATTATCACTTAGTCCTCAGTATGTCATATGACTTTTTCCCAAAGAGCAGGTGTAAAATTGTTATTGTACATATTTAAGATGTACAATATTGTGTTTTGATATACATTGTGATTACCACAATCAAGCTAATTAACATAGTTACTATTTGTGTGTGTGTGAAGAACATTTAATAATTACTATTTGTGTGTGTGTGTGAAGAACATTTAAGATGTACTGTCAGCATATTTCAAATATACAGTACATTATTAACTATGATCACCATGCTGTACATTAGTCCTCCAGAACTTATTCATCTTTTAACTTCAAGTTTGTACCCTTTATCAAATCCTCCATTTTCCCCAACTCCCAACCTCTGGCAACTTCTGTTCTGCTCTTTGTTTATTTCTACTTCCACATATTAGTGAGATCATGCAGTATTTGTCTTTCTGTGCCTGGCTTATTTCACTCAGCATAATTTCCTCTAATTTCATTCATGTTGTCACAAATGTCAGGCTTTCCTTCTTTTTTAAGCTTGAATAATGTTCATGTGTATGTGTGTGTGTGTGTGTGTGTGTGTGTGTGTGTGTGTTTCTACAGTTTCTTTATCTATTCATCTGTCAAGGAACACTTAAGGTTGTTTCTATATCTTGGCTATAGTGAATAAATGCTGCAGTGAACATGAGAGTACAGATGTCTCCTTGACATATGGATTTTATTTCCTTTAGATCTACACCCAGAAGTGGGATTACTGGAGCATATGGTAGTTCTATTTCCATTTTTTGAGAAACTGCCATAATGTTTTCTATAATAGTTATACTAATTTACAAGCCCAATAACAGTGTACAAGGTTTTTTTTTTCTTCACATCCTCACCAGTGTACTTTTTATCATTGGACTTGTTTTTGATAATAGCCCTTCTACCTGGCCATTACTTTGTTGAACTCTGCTGTGTCCATGTGGCTCTTTGAGCCATGGCCTCTGTGTTTCCTAGCTTTGACCCCCTCTCTTACCTTGGGGAGGTGAATCTCCTCTCTCTCTCTCTAATTTACTTTCTTAATAAAGTATATTTTCCAATCTAAAAAAACGCCCTTCTACCTGGTACATAGTGATAGCTCATTGTGGTTTTGATTTGAAGTTTCCTGATGATTAGTGATGTTGAGTACCTTCTTATATACCTCTTAGCTATTTGTATCTCTTCTTTGGAAAAATGTCTATTTAGGTCCTTTGTACATTTTTCAATTGGGTTATCATTATTATTATCATTATTACTATTATTATTTTTTCTGTTGAGTTGTATAAATTTCTTATGTGCTTTATTAGCCCCCTATCAGATATATGGCTTACAAATATTTTCTCCCATTCCAAAGGTTTTTTTCCCCTTTTTTTTTGAGTTGGAGTCTCACTCTGTTGCCCAGACTGGAGTGCAGTGGCATGCTCCTGGCCACCACAACCTCGACCTTCTGTGCTCTGATGGTCCTTCCGCCTCAGCCTTCCAAGTAGCTGGAACTACAGGTGCACGCTACCACACCTGGCTAATTTTTTATTTATTGTAGGGAGAAGGTCTTGCCAAGTTGCCCAGGTGGGTCTTGAACCCACAGGCTCAGGCAATCCACTCACCTCAGTCTCTCAAAGTGCTGGGATTACAGGCTGAGCCACCAAGCCCAGCCTGGTTTTCCCCCCTTTTGTTGATTGTTTCCTTTGCTGTGCAGAAACTTTTTACTTTGATATAGTCCCATTCATTTATTTTTGATTTTGTTGCCTGTGTTTTTGGTGTTATATCCAAAAAGTCTTCACCAAGACCAATGTCAAGGGACATTTCCCATATGTTTTCTAAGAGCAGATTTTGATAAGAAGAAAGAAATGGCAGGAAATGCTGAGAGGCAGCAGGACCCTTACACTATCCAAGACTACTTTAATAGTGTTTGTCTATAAGTGAGAACCACCTGAGATTTTCTAACATATGCCTCAAATCTGTAGTGTGGATCTGGATTGGAGAATCTATAGTGCTCCAACATCGTCGTGTATTTGTGGGGAGAGAAGTCTGACATTTCCCTAAGGATTAAGTAATATTATTTGATAAAGCATAAAGTGCTGTTTGTATTGAGCTTCTCTAAGAGGATAGTTTGGATTTGTTACCGTTTTGGATCCATGATAAAATAAATGCAGGGGTAGGGAGGCTCTGTGGTATCTTGAGTAGAGGCGAATTTACTGTGAAACAATGGCTCTTGAACTTCAGAGCCTCTCACTTGCGTAAACCCCTAGTCATGTGTTTACAAGATCATTGTAAAATTTGCAGAAGTAAAACATTTTAACCACAATTGTTTAAGACCATTGATTAATATCACTACGTCTATCCACTCCCACTTCCCTTGGTATTAGGTGGAATGGCTGTGGGCATCTTTGAATCCAGCTAAATAGAAGTTGAGTTGAGGATACATTTGGATTAGAAGGATATGTTCATGTTCACAGTCGCTTCTATATGGAGTTAAGTTACTACTGCTGTCCTGAGGTAGCAGCGGCTCCCAGGAATATAACTAGTCTTCTGTGCTGACTCAACTGGCATTAGGACAGGACCTCATCAACAAACCTAAGCATTAGCTCCTACAAAACTTGGATCTACCCCTTCACTGGACATAGTTCTCAGGCCGTCTAGAGTCTGTGCAAACCTGTGAACACCCAACTTGACATTCTGAGGAGGAGAATGGTGGTGGTGGATCCATTGATCTGCCCTACACGGTACA
Source organism: Cephalopachus bancanus (assembly GCA_027257055.1). Taxonomy (NCBI): domain Eukaryota; kingdom Metazoa; phylum Chordata; class Mammalia; order Primates; family Tarsiidae; genus Cephalopachus; species Cephalopachus bancanus. The sequence continues at coordinate 3,250,970 of JAPVLO010000024.1, read as the reverse complement.
GTCCAGGTCAACAACAATGAAAGAGACCCATTCTGGGGAAACTTTTGACCTACTCTTACACTATTATTTGAACTACAGTCTAGTTGAGAGGATTTTTGCTTTTTACAAGGGAAAAAATACATCACATTTTTTTTTCACTTGCTATATACCCCTGCTTTTACTGCCATGTCTATAGAGTGAAAAGTGACATGAGTGAGTTAACTTGGTCCTTGGTCTGTATGAATTCCTAATTTAACCCTTACTACAACCATTCATTTAGTTCATTATGAAGAGTTACTCTTTGCCTAACATATTTGTTGTTGTTTAAAAAATATTTTTACTGGAAACAAAAATATTGCATTGTAAAAATATAAATGCTTTCATAAATGCTTAATGTAGAAAACAAAAGTTCTTCATAATAGAATTACTGCTGTTTATTGTAAATTCTTACCTTTTTTGGCATATTATGTATGCATATTGTATTTAACTTATTTTAAAGCATCTTATGACAAAAGTGGATAATATTCATTTTGCTTTGAAACTTTTTTTAACCTAATGGTACATCTAGGCTATCTTTCTGTATTATTTTTAAAGTCCTTTAATTCAGCATGGCGGGGGGGAGTCTGGTAATCCCATTAATGTAGTCAATCAATTCCTAACAGTTGTGTTTTTGTCTTTTTTTTAGCTATAAAAATGGCACTATAACAAGCATTCTTGTGCATATATCTTTGCACACTTTGGGATTTTTTTTCCCCTTACAATATAAATTTCTAGCTATGGAATTGCAGGATCAAAATGTTAACAGATGTTTTCAAATTACCCTCTAAATAATTGTACCAATTTATAGGCTAACCAATAATGATTTATCTCCAGTCTTGTCAACTCAGTATTATCAATCACTTTAATTTTTGCCAATCCGAAAATGGAAGCTAAGAGTTCCTTTAATTTTATTCACTTAATAGTGAAGTTGAGCATCATGACTTTTTTTTTTTTTTGAGTTGGAGTCTCACTCTGTCGCCCAGACTGGAGTGCAGTGGCCACTCCCGGCCACCACAGCCTCGACCTGCTGAGCTCCGGCAATCCGTTCACCTCAGCCTTCCAAGGAGCTGGAACTACAGGCGCGTGCTACCACGCCCGGCTAATTTTTGATTTATTGTAGAGATGAGGTCTCACCAAGTTGCTCTGGCGGGTCTCGAACCCGTGGGCTCAGGCAATCCACTCACCTCAGCCTCCCAAGGCACGGGATTACAGGCTGAGCCACCGAGCCCAGCGAGCATCATTTCATACCTTCATTGATTATTCTGTTTTTCTGTGACTTGCCTGTTCATATCCTCTGCCCATTTTGAAAAACAAACTGTATTTGTTATTGTTTGTTAATATATTATATTAATAACTTGTAAGAGTTATTTGATATTACTTGTGATATTAACCCTTTGTCTTTGCATAATACTTGATTACCAAGGACACTTACTGTTGCATTTTACACTCTTAAATGAAATCCTGCTGTGAAAATCCCTTCAGTTTACAGTCAGTGATACTGTATGAAGATTATTAAAAGCAATAAATGGACATGTTTCATATAGTTTAAAAACATTAGAGCAATGAGTATTAGTTAAACATTTATTTATAAGGTAACTTGTTCTTTATTAGTGGAGAAGTTGTCACTTTTCGTCCCTAAGCCAAGGAATGAGCCTAGGTCTGAAGCAACGGTCCCCTTGCCCGACTTAAAAAAAGTTCTGTGATTAGAAAGTAGTCCTAGTTTTAGTAGAAAGCGTAGGACATGGATAGTTTGGTTTTAGTTTTATGATTTTAATGCTTAACATCCGGCTCTACATTTAATCTTTCTACCTAGAAAAGTTAGATATATTTGAATTTTTATATGAAATTAATTAATGCGTTGAAGTACTTCTGAACTTAGCACATAGGTCAATTATGTTGGATAATTTTGGTGGAAGCTGTTTTAATCTCTTATTTTGTATGGGTTAACCCTTAGTTGCTCATAATTCTGGTACATATGGAATACAATGAAAATGTATTTTAAATATATATGCATAGTCAGACTTGCTATAAACATTGGGATTGTTAGAGAAGGAAGACCTCTGGATCAGAAGTTGCAAATTGACAGCCTACTGGATATATCTGTTCCACAGACATTTCCCTTGTAGTTTAAGAACTATTTTGAACTAACTGCTAATGTTTGAAAATGGAGAGGTTTCTCTTGAAAAATATAATTTTGGCGGTAATGGACTATATACAGGTTAGCCATGAATTGTAACTGCATAGTGGCTATTACTTTTATAAAGGATAAGTGTCTCCAATTTGCCACAAGTCCTGCCATTCTTTAATGTGTTACAGCTGGCCTACTTCAATCACAAACATAATGTGTGTTATGTAGATGGCCTTTTTCATTTGTAGGCAAATAAAAATATAAAAAGGCAGATATGTGAAGAAATCCCTTAATTCTTTTCATAAATAAATTCAGCACATCAAAAGCTTCTTTGTTTTTTTTGTTTCTTTTTCTGGCATGTTCATCTCCATAAAAGGTGGTAAGAAATACACAGACATTAAAGTAAACATCCCAGAGATATCAACTGTCTTCTTCTGAGCTTTTCCCAACAAACTATTCCATTGGCTGGCAAAAAAGATGATGACTGAACACAGACTTATAGTTCCTGAAGTTCCACTATCTTACGCTGTAATTTCCTTAGGTCTTTCTGTAATTTATGTTTCTCTAAATCCATTTTTGTTTTCTGTATTTGTTGGAGGGAGGTCAGAGAGTCATGAACCGATTGAAATCCTGGGAAAGGAGATGAGGGTAGGTATATTTACACAATGCATTGAAACTTTTTTTAAAAAAAAATAAAAGTTGCTAATCAACAGTCCTGCCATAATTGATTATCATTTAACTCAAAGCATATGAAATTCTGCTAAGACTGGTCTAAAAATGTACACAATCCATTTTTTGTATGTCATGAAGATGTATTAGCAGTAGTGGTTCAAGCAGTAGCTGATATCTAATTGTTTTTCTTTCCCTCTCCCCAAATTTACATTGCATGAAGAAATAATTCTGTATTTCAAGAGAGAAATTTTAAATTTCTTCTTCTTTCCCCTTATGCTTTGACAAGAGATTTGTGTGATTTTTCTTTCTTTAAATTCTTGTTACCAAATTGAAGAGGAAGACTGTATATGAGATCTTCAAACTTCTCTGAAAATACACTACCCCAAAGATCTAATGACCTCACCTGCTGTCTCCCTCCCTCCCAGCACTTTGTATCTCTCTTATGCACAACTAGTCACTCATGACCACAGACCTACCAGACCTCAAGCTTCTTAGGGAACAGCCTATTTCACTGGGAAATTTCACATAGTCTTTTCTCAACTCATTATTATTAAAGGCGTAAGGGAGCACACCACTAATTTGGAGTGCTCCTTTGCTAGAACTCCATGGATTTTGCTAGAACTCCATGAAGAAACATGAACACTGTCAATTCCTCTTCAGCTCATCCTGAATACTAGTGGAATGAGTAAAATGAAACCTCTGATTGTTAAGCAAAAAGAAAGGTCTTTAAATGAAGGGTGAGCTAAGTTTGGGACATGATTGCTAGCCAGATAATTTGCTGTTTTGATGTGGTAGTTGGGAGGGGTTAGATTTCTATGCTAGCATAGAAATCTGGCAGAATGGCACCATGATATCCTCCCAAGACACCTCCAAGGTGTCTCTATACAGGACTAAAACTTGGTAGAATTTATACCTGAATTGTTCTGAGATCTAGAAGGCAGAAGGAGGGTTGGGGCTTTCTCTAATAAAGAAACCCTCTGGTCTCTGTAACTCAGAATCATGACTTGAGGCAGATGGCTGCTCCACAGCGCCTATCCCATGTCCTTCCCTTTGACAAATTGGATGAGCCTTTCATATTAATCCTCTTTGATGTGAGCTCAGCTTGACACTGCTGCCATTAGCCTCTTAAGCAGAAAAGCAGTCATTACACTGGACTCTGCTAATTCATCTCTCTCTCTCTCACTTTTAAAGGTCAGGTCTTCAATCTGACATCTGTCCAGGCTTATTACCTGCAGTTCAATGAGAGGGACATTTGATTTAGGCTCCTAATTTCATAATGTACCCACAAGTCAGGTCTTGGTGATCGCCAAGGACTTTCTAAGTCTCACAAGTCCATATTCTGTGATCTCAGAGAGTAACAAAGCTCACAGCAATGGCCTGTGACATTGCCAAGTGTGAATGGGAAAAGTTAACTTATTTACATACCTTCTAGCACAATGCTCACAATTCCACAAGACATTTTGTTGTAGCAAAATATATGTATTCATATACCAAAGGATATCACTAATGACAAGACTGATCCCTGGCCATTAGGTCAAAGTATAAGACGTTGAGGGATTGGACAGAAAAGGACAGATGTTCTTACTTAATCAAAGGTATCTGCTCACCTGACTGGTATTCATTCTGCATTTTCTCTAATTCACCCCAGATCTGTTTTTCCATTTGATTCATCTTCTTGGTCAATTTATTTTCTATGCGTTTTACTTTGCTTAGTTCTGCTTCCTGTTTCTCTGTATTGATGAAATTCTCAAATTTGCTTGAAAGCTGCTGCAATTTTTCTCCTATTTTATTTTCAGACTTTTCCTGTAAAACAGATCATGTCATAAAACTGTAGAAAAGAAGACTTTTGTGGATTTGTATTTCATTTTAGAGAAAATGTTTTTGAAACATTTATTTGTCCATGTGAGTCATGAAAATTCAAACCAAGCTCCCTTGTCTAAAACTGAGCTCATAGATGTAAGAGTTCATCCCTTTGTTTGGCTTTGTTGGTTTGCAGTTTCTGGAATTCTACAATGTTATAAAAGAAAAGGTCTGTAGTTTTGCTGAAATGCCTGGAGAATTTGGAATTTTAGTCTAGGGTTTAAAGAAGTGTAGCAAAGGAAGACATGTTAGATACCGCTTTCCCTGAGCTCCTTGGACATGCACCCTTGAACTTCACATCTCTGTGTGGACAGTCTTCAACGAGAATAGTGAGTGTCTCTTCATGCCAGCAGTTTATTTGAGTCACCTGGGCAATACGCCACCCCCAGAAATTCTGATTTCAGTGGTCAATGATGGTGCTCAGGAGTTAAGATAGCGGACAAGCTCTCCAGGTGATTCTAATGTGCTGCCGGAGTGGGGACTACACAGTGGCAGCCTTGGGTAAATTTGCTTTTCTCCCCACTTCCCCATGGGGAATTTGGAGCAGGAACTGGGCACCACTGGCATGGCCCCTTTGACTCGCCCCTTTTTGGCCCCACCTGTCTCAGAAATGTTGGATTCCAGTCTCTCTCTTCCTTGTGGTGGGAGGCTTCTGCCTGCAAGTTAGGACCATGGTGGTCACCCAGTGCTGCCTATACCTGGTAACCAGGGTTGATTGTTGGCCCTGAGCAGCTGCAGTCCTCACCACACTTCAACAGCATTACCAGTGATAAAACTGCTATACCCAACTCTTGGATTCCTTTATCAGTTGTTTACAGACTCAGGTGGGGATTGGGGACATTACTGACTGAGTTACCACTGCCTAGATCTCCTCTACTTAACTTCTCAAAACGTATTTGGGCCAGGCATGGTGGCTCATGTCTGTAATCCTAGTACCTTGCGAGGCCTAGATGGTAGGATCACTTGAGGCCAAGAGTTCAAGACCAGCCAGGGCAAAATAGCAAGACCTTATCTCTGTAAAAACATTTAACATTTAAAAAATAAAAACATCTTATTTGAATCACCTATAAGACTGGCAGCCACTGACTGCATAAATGGCCCTGAACTACCCTCTCCATTTAGTCAGTGTTTTGGTTGCAGTTAAAAAAGAGAGCCCTAAACTAAGCTTGTGGCTATCTTTACATGATCTTACTTGGAAAAGGAGTTTGGAAAACCTTTAATCTACTAACAGATTTCCGGAAAAGTCAAATGACTTGTCTAAGCAGAAGTGTTCAAGCTTTCTTGTGCCTATGTTTCACCCAGGGGGTTGTCTATAACACTGATCCCAGTAGAGGCCCCCAGAGAGTCAGACTCCCGAGGTCTAGGGTGGGAATCTGTTTTTTTAAAAAAAATCTCTTTAGTTTGTTTTGGTACAGGTAGAGCACACTCTGAAAAACATAGGTCCACAGAGTTGGGGAGTACTAAACAGGATCAGAAGACAGGCCTCTGGGCTCCCAGTGTGGTGCTTAGAAAAAAAAGTTCCTAACACAGTGATGGTTACTGTAAATGTTGAAGTGTGGCCTTCTAAACCTTTCCTCATTGTGACACCCAGATAATAAATACATAGCTGTTTACTCCATGAAATAACAGAGCTCCTCACCAGTTTCTCCTGCAGGACATTCAGACACTCATTGATATGGTCCAGGTGGTCTTTTCCATATTTGATGAACTGGTTTTCTGTCCATTTTTGATTATTCTCAATTTCTTCATACAGATTACTTGAAAGTGAATTAAACCTAAGGGGCAAAATATTTTGTTTTAATAAGTGGTCTTAAACATAAAACAACCTTTAGCATTGAAAAGCCTGCAGTTTTTTGGGATGACAAGACTCCATGTGGCTAGCCAAGTACTTGCAGGGTGATGGGTGAGTACACTCCAGCTACTGTCAACACCCCTTCTGCAAACCCTGAAATAAATGTGCACACAGTGACAGAAGCACTGTCAGCTGGGAGCTGACCACAGTCACATAGAAATGCATTGTTATCCACGCGGAATTCTCAGGGCCTGGCTCATTGTTTGTGTGTGGAGGAAATACTTTGGTAAGTCCACCTGGGCTGGGTGGTATTACTCTGTAGTCGGGATCTGCAAAGGTTTTCTGTAAACGGCCAGATAGTAAATAGGCATTGTGGGCCATATGGACTATGCTGCAGTCACACAACGCTGCATTGCGGAAGGAAAGCAGCCACAGAGAATATGTAAACAAATGAGTACAGCTACATTCTAATCAAATTTTATTTATGTAATAGTCACATGTTGTGAAACACTATTATTTTATTTATTTTTTGAGTCAGTGTCTCACTCTGTCACCCAGACTGGAAGGCAGTGGCACGATCATGGCTCACTACAGCCTCGACCTCCTGGATTCAGGTGATATTCCCACTTCAGTTTCAGAGTAATTAGAACCACAGGCATGTGCCACCACGCCCAGTTAGGTGTGTGTGTGTGTGTGTGTGTGTGTGTGTGTGTGTGTGTGTGTGTGTGTGTCTCGAGATGAGGTCTCACTATATTGTCCAGGCTGATCTCTAACGTCTCAATTGATCCTCCTGCCTTGGCCTCCCAAAGTGCTGGGATTACAGGTGTGAGCCACTGAGCCTGGGTTTGTTTGTTTGTTTGTTTGTTTTTGAGTTGGAGTCTCACTCCATCTCCCAGGCTGGAGTGCAGTGGCACTTTCACGGCCACCCCAGCATCGACCTGCTGGGCTCCAGCCTCAACCTTCCAAGTAGCCAGAACTACAGGCATGTGCTACCACACCCGGCTTGTTTTTGATTTATTGTAGAGATGAAGTCTCACCAAGTTGCCTGGACTGGTCTCCAACCTGCGGGCTCAGGCAATCTACTCACCTTGGCTTCCCAAAATGCTGGAATTATAGGCTGAGCCATTGTGCCCCGACAAACCTGGCATATTTTAATTTTTAAAAAACTTATTGAAAGTGTAAAAGCAATTCTTTGCTGTGGGCAGATGTGGGTAAGAGTGATAGTCTGCAGACCCTTGCTCTACAAACGCCACTGAGACTGGAAGAGGAGCAGGGGCAGAGAAGACCTGAATTGTCTAGCAGAGAAAAGTCAGAGGCATGAGGGTAGGAGAAAGAGTACCAGAAGGACCTGGAGAAAGCAGTGTCCAAAGGGGACTTTAGGTTGCTTTTGTCTCAGGTGAAATGTTTAATAAAGTCCCCATTGCCACCAACGGGTCTATGGGAGTGGCTTACTATTGAAGTCACTGAGTTATACATGTGGGGCAAAAACAGAAGTGATACTGGTTGTAGGAAGGGACCTATGGGACCCATCAAGATGATGCACTATCCGAGTATTAAGTAACAGAGAAGAAAGGGTTTTGTTCTTTTTTAAATGTGGGAGTGGATGATATCATAGATTTGAAAAGAGTTGAAATCATTGCCATCAATCTAAAAAGTCACGGTGAGGTGGCTGAGGGTTTGAGCAGAGAGGGGGCTCCACATCTGAAATGTCTAAGAGGAATGGAATTGAGTGGAGGTGGGATGAGGATGGAGACTCATGAGTGGTTTCTGTATCAGTTGTCTGTGTGTGGCTTGCTTGAGGTAAGATGTCAGTTTCAAATTCCCTTTTATGGGGGGCACCCAGAAAAACCTCGGAAATTATAAAAACTTGTGTATTTATTTGTATATGTTTAAACTTCAGTCACCTTCAAAGTACTCTCCATTTGACACAATACACCTATCGAGATGCTTTTTCCATAGCTCAGAATAGTTTTTGAACTTGTCAGTTTGGGTGCCTTTTAATGTTCCTGCCATTTTTTGTTTCACCTCTTCCACATCAGTAAAACATTTTCCCTTGAGGACTTTTATCATCCAGGGAAACAACAAAAAAAGTTGCTCAGAGTGAGATCAGGTGAATAGGGAGGGTAGGGCATGGGAGTTATGCCATTCTTGGTCAAAAACTGCTGAAAACTCAGCGAGGTGTGGGCAGGTGACCTCATAAGTCACCCATCATGAAATGGGCAAACGTGCTGAAAGAATCTCCAAAAAGAAATTCACTGAAGCCAAACACAGCCTCTCATAACAATGCTAGCTGGTACACTGATGCTGATGGGTTCCGTAGAACACTTACTCAGCAGGGGAAGCCTGTACTACAAGAAGTCCGCCCTTCAAAAAATAATTCTGCTTTTTTGGGGGTTCTTCCTCATAGTATAGATAGGAACAATGCAAATGGTTATTAAAAATATTCAGACTAGGCTGGGGATGGTGGCTCATGCCTATAATCCCAGCACTTTGGGAGGCTGAGGTAAGAGGGTTGCCTGAGCCCATGGGTTCGAGACCGGCCTAGGCGACTTGATGAGACCTCATCTCTGCAATAAATCAAAAACTTAACTGGGTGTGGTGGTGCGTGCCTATAGTTCCAGCCACTTGGAAGGCTGAGGTGGAAGGATCGTCTGAGCCCAGCAGGTCGAGGCTGCAATGGCTGTGAGTGTGCCACTGCACTCTAGACTGGGCGACAGAGTGAGACTCCAACTCAAAAAAAATTTTTTTAGACTACCTTAAAATATTTGGTACTTACAGGTAAAGTAATCATTACTCTGATGTTTTCAGACAAAATTATATACAGATACTTTATTTTATTTATTTTTGAGTCAAGGTCTCACTCTGTTGCCCGGGATGGAGTGCAGTGGCAAATTATGATTCACGGCAGCCTCAACTGCCTAGGCTCAGGCATTCCTTCAGCCCCGGCCTTCCAGGTAGCTGTGACTACAGGCATGCACCACCATGCCTGACTACTTTTTAAAAAATCTTTTGTAGAGATGCAGTCTCACAGTGTTGCTTAGGCTGATCTCGAATCCTGGGTTCATGTAATGCTCCTGCTTTGAGCTCCCAAAGTGCTGGGATTACAGGTGTCAGCCACCACATTCAGCCTTATAGTATAATATCTAAATTCTGATCCTCCTCCCCTTTGAATTCTTACATTATTTTTATACAGGGAGATATTGTCACATAGATGTGAAGTATATCTTGATTCCATGCTGAGTACTTCAACATCGAAAAAGATGAAGTTGGGTTCTCTTCCTGTTCTTAGTCTAATCATGCTTTCCCATCACTTGTGCCACTGGTTCACAGCTGCTGGATCTCAGACAAATAACTCATATGCAGACTACCTCATTTTAGCCAATTGTTTCTTCTTTCTGGAATACTCTTACTCAGAATATCCAATGGCTCCTGCCCTCATTTCATCCAGATTTATGCTCAAGCACCACCTTATCCCAGAAGCCTTTTTTATTTGTCCACCCTAAAAAAAACAAAATCCAAAACAAAACAAAATAAAAAACAGGATCTCTTCTCCTCACTTGACACTTACCCAACTTTTTCTCCAAAATGCTCATCACCATGTGATATATACTAATTTGTGTGTTATCTCCTCCACTAGAATGTAAGCTCTATGAAAACAAGGATTTCGCATTGTTCATGGGTGTGAACAATGCCTGGAATATAGTAAGCACTGAACAAATAGTTACTGACTAAATGAGCAGGTGGGCATTCTTTGTCATTAAAAACTTTTGATTAGGGTTGCTGAAAAATAACAAATCATAGACTTGTCAAGCTATTTAGAAAGCTAATGTACCTTAATTTTCATCTTCCTTTCCCTATCTGGTGGAAGTATTAATTGTAATGGTTCAAGGGAACAGTCAATCTCCCAGATAATCAGGAGATGGCTTTACAATTGAAAATCTAGCCTTCAGTGCTCATGACTACTCTGTAAATAAATGAGAGCACTTATTCTCTCATCACTGATACATTAACATTCCTCTGAAAACCAAGGAACCATTAAATGTGCCCAAGTAATATCTCTGGAATGGCATGTCAGTAATTGAAATTCTGAAATTAAAATAAAGCCATAAAAATGAATTACTATTTATGATCTTTTTATTACAAGATTTGCCTGTAATTGGAAATGCATTTCTCTAGTAACAAACAGAAGTTGGACTCTGTTGGAAGTTTATTAAATGTGAAAGCATTTTTAAAAAGTAATCATCTTGATAAAGGAGAAATAAAACAAAGGTTTATGTAAGTCTTTCTCTTTGCTCAGGCTTTTTCCTAACATAATGGACTTGAATTGCCATAATTCTATTAATTCTAGAACTTAGCTAAAAATCTCAACAGTATGAATTTATCTTGGATGACGTCTACATTTTCGTTCCCAAAACTTAATATCCTAATAGGTGTGAGAGTATTTCTATCAGATGTAGAGAGATAGATGATTGATTGATAAATATATAGATAGACCCTTTTCTTTTCTTTTCCTCAAAACACAAAAGTAAGACTTTAAAATTATGGCCAGAGACCTCACTGGGATGTTGAAAGCCACTGTTTTTTTTTTTTAATTTTTAAATTTTCATGGAATTTAGTTTAAAATATACATCAAGGGGAACTATAAAAAAAAAGTTACAAACGAGTAAAAGAAAGCTTCATGAACATCTGCAGACATGGCGGAAACCAGGGAAGAGAGTTGTGATGAGGGGAGAATGGTGAGAGAGCACCTACCATGGCCATGGCTGACACACATAAAGAAGGACATGGCTCCCCTGGCCAGTTGTACCAGTGTACTCATGTCCCAAACCCAGTGTCTTGACTTTAAAAATACACTAAGAGAAGATGAGAAAATTTTAAATTCTTAGAAACTGTTACTACTAGCAGTCTCTCAAGAATTAGAAGCCTTTGATGAGCTGGTTAAACAGAGGATAATTTCATCTTGTGTAATCATATTTGAAGAAGAGCATAAGAGAGACCATGTGCTATTATTTATTTGGAGATTGAGTCTAAGATGTAAGTTTCACATCAGAAGCAAGAAACTAATTTTGAGAAAATTGTTTTTCTACAAAGTTTATATCTATAGGTAGAACTCTCTTAACTAATTTTTCCTTAAAACCTGTGATTTTTAATTAGGTGATTCTAAAAATCAATTCCGCCTCCACTCTGACAGGAAGACTTTTGTTTCTTGGCCATCCATATTGTACTTGAGCTCAAATCTCAATATTTTCATAGCCTACTTTCTGGTCACCCAAGCAGAAGTGGTCTTTCCCTTTTCTAAATTTCAGTGACATGATTAGTTTATCCTTTTGGGGGGGGGAGTGGAGTCTCACTCCGTCCCCCAGGCTGGATTACAGTGGCACATGCCATCCCAGCATCGACCTGCTGGGGTTCCGGTGATCCTTCTTCCTCAGTCTTCCAAGTAGCCGGAACTACAGGCACGCGCTACCGTGCCCGGCTAATTTTTATTTTAATTTTTGTTGTAGAGACAAGGTCTCGCCAAGTTGCCTGGGCTGGTCTAGAACCTGCAGGCTCAGGCAATCCTGAAAATTAACTTTCTTTCCCCTCTGCCCCTCATTTTAACTTTCTCCTGTGGCTGTGTTTTCAAAGTTGGATGATAAGATTTGAGTCCATGCATTTGTTTCCTTGACCAAATACTTTTCCTTTTCTTATAAATCATTGTCTACCAAATAAGCATCAGCAGTAAGAGCTATCTAGGGAGTGACTGGCAGGTGCTCCACCTGCCAGACCTTTGTTAAAAGGCAGCTTTATTTCCTGATGGCTGACTCTTGCATTGTAAGCACTAAGTTGTTGGCTTAGAACATTATTTAGCTGAACATCTGACAAAGATCCTTCTGGAAGGAGGAGGCACAGTGGAGGGGTGCAACAGACATTTCCTTTCTCAGGTCTAGTGATCATTACCAAAACCCCTGGAATTCACTAGAAAAACCTCAGATGATACTGGAGATTCAGTATGCAATGTAAGTTTGTTGATTATTAGCTTGAATTTGTTAAAGTTTCTAAATGGGAAGCTTGCTTAATTAAATGTAATCTTTATGTATTTATTTATTTTTAAGAGATGGCTATGTTGCCCAGGATGATCCCCAATTCCTGGGCTCAGGTGATCCTTCCATCTCACCCCTCTGAACAGATGAGACTGCAGGCATGCACTACCATTCCTGGCCAAACTTAGCCTCTTTAATGTTATTAAAATGTTTTTGTTTAAAAATTAATCTCTTTGTTTAGAGACAGTTCTTTTTATTTAGAAAAAAGAAAATTCTAGACCCTATCTACTCTAATTTTAAATTTATGCATATCTCAAAATTCTAACATCAGCAACAATTTATATACTTTTTTAAAAAGTTGTGGAACAGGCCTCCCGGGGCCCCGCGCTCCCGCCTCCCGCGGCCCCGGCGCTCCCGGCGCTCCCGGCGCTCCCGCACCCTGGCGCTCGGCCCCGCACAGCTCATCACAGCCCGGCTAGAGGAAATCCACACAGGTCGGCTTAAAGGGAAAGGGTCTGCAGGGTTTCTCCCAAAATCTCCTGTGTCTGAGATTGTCCCTGCTGGCTCGTGTGGGGCTTCTGCTGCCTGCTCGGAGGCAGGCAGCCATTTTGTTCCTGTCCGGCCCCACCCCCTCTGGGCGAGCAAGAATAGCACCACCTGCTGGCGACTCAAGGTAACAACACCGAAACGGGAGAAATAAGCCTGATAAAGACATAGACCAAACTGCTGAAGGAAAGCTGACCTGAGCTGTCCTTCAAAACATATCAGGGGCAATTGACTCTAACGCAAACTAATTCACCGCTTGAAAAGAAAACTACAAATCAGACCTGAAAGGACATTGGATTTAAACGAAAGGTCTCAGAGTGTGCTTCATGATTCTATTAGTTTAATGACTTAATTCTATTCCTACAGTATTGTTCCCCTTTTTCTTTTTTCCCTTTTCCTTTTCTTCTCTTTTCTTCTGTCTGTAAACCATGTCTTTGTATAGAGGAACAACACATCAATAAGGTGGTTGGATAGCCGGTATGTTAGCATCACAATATGTTTTATTTGTGGTTGTATGAGATTTGGTTCGACTGTAGCTGTGGTCCATCATTTTTAGCTGTTTTAGTATAGACCTCTCTCTCTATTTGTTGGCACACTCGTTAGTTTCCTCCCTTACTTCTCTATCTCTCCACTCCCCTCTTCAACCCACTATCTACTCCATTCCTCCCCCCTGCTAACCACATTTTTTTACGGGGAAAAAACCTACAGCCCCACTGCACGGACAGACTCCGGGGCAGTGGGAAGTGGGTTCCACATTATCCACACGCCTGTTAGCGAACAGCAGGACCTGCAGACAGATTTTGAATCACAGCTCTCCCCTTAAATACATCTCAAAACTGCAAAAAGGACCACCTCCAACCTACAGTGCAACTTCAAAATTGAACAAAGTAAGACGACATACATAAAGAATGGGAGATTGAATGAACAGAAGTAAAACCAGTCCCTTTACCCCTGAAAAACAAAATTAAAGAAGACGGTGACGTGGGGGGAAGGGGAAGAAGTGGGGAAGTGGAAAAACCGCACAAATGAAGAAAAACCAAAAAAAATATAGGGCTTACACAGACCCCTGGGAGATCAGACAATGAAAAACAATTCGGGAACACAGACAATGAAGACTCCCCAAATGACTGGCTACATGCAACAAACCCAGACATCAAAACATTAAGGGAGAGAATTAAAAAAATTGAGGAGAGACAAGAGAAAATGGGAAAGGGAGCTGCTGTCAGAAATGACAGCAGTAAAGAATACTGTGATGGAAATGAACAACAGACTAATAAGCATGGAAAGCAGAATCAGCCAAGCAGAAGAAAGAATCTCAGAGCTCGAAGACCAAAACACAGAACTAACCCAAACTGTCAAAAGCATAGAAAAGAAGCTCAAAAAGACAGAACAAAACCGCAAGAGATGAATGATCACTTCAAGAGACCAAACCTGAGAATAATTGGGCTTCCTGGGGCGAAAGAGAAACAGAAGCCACACTGGAACAAACATTCCATGAAATCATTCAAGAAAACTTCCCTCATCTCAGTAAAGATGAAAAAATTCAAACACAAGAGATTCAGAGAACCCCTGCAAGACAACAAACGAGAAGACCAACTCCCAGACACATAATAATTCGACTAAACAAAGTAGCTAAAAAGGGAAAAAATCCTAAAGGCAGCAAGAGAAAAAGGCCAGACCACCCCGGGGAAAAACCAATCCAATAGCAGCAGTTTTATCCACAGAAACCCTTCGGGCCGGGAGAGCCTGGAGCCCTATCTTCAAAGTACTAAAAGAGAAACAATTTCAACCAAGAATAACCTACCCAGCAAACTAAGCTTCATTAGTGAGGGAGAATTAAAATCTTTTCCAGACATCCAATCCCTAAGAACCTACGCTGCCACCAGACCACCGCTACAAGAAACACTCAAAAAAGTACTGAACACAGAAAAAAAAAAAAAAGAACATCAGCATTCTTCACAAGAGTACGGGCAAAAGATTAAAAACACACCTGAACTAACTCCAAAACCCAAAGAAAGACAACAAATAAACAGTAACAACTCTGTAAGAACTTTATGACAGGATCAACTCTTGCATTTCAATTATTAGCCTAAAGTGAACGGACTAAATGCACCACTGAAAAGACATAGATTGGCAAAATGGATAAAATATCATCAGCAACAATCTTTTGCCTTCAAGAGACTCACCTCACTAGAAAGGACACCCACAGACTCAAGGTAAGAGGATGGGAAACAGTCTTTCAGGCGAACGGAATACAAAAGAAAGGAGGAGTAGCCATCTAATTTCAGACAAAATATCCTTCAAACTATTAAAAATCAAAAAAGATACAGAAGGTCACTACATAATGAAAAAAGGGTTCAATCCATCAACAAGAAATATCTATCCTAAACATATATGCCCCCAACATAGGTGCACCAACCTTCTTAAAGCAACTTTTTGGGAAAACTAAAGAAAGATATTGACTCTACCACTATCATAACGGGGGACTTTAATACCCCACTCACAACCCTAGACAGATCAACGGGACAAAAAATCAGCAAGGAGACCCGGGAACCTCAATGTCCCTTTGGGACCAAATGGACTTAATTGATACTTACAGAACACTCCACCCAAAGACCACAGAATACACATTTTACTCATCACCACATGGAACATATTCTAAGATCGACCACATACTGGGCCATAAATCAAGTATAAGCAAATTTAAAAGGACCGAAATTCTACCAAACACCTTCTCGGACCACAGTGGAATAAAAATAAAGATTGACACCAACAAAGTCCCCCAAAACCCACAAAGACATGGACACTAAACAGCATGATGCTAAACAACTCCTGGGTCAATGACGAAATCAAAACGGGGATCAAAAGATACCTGGAAACAAATGAAAATGAAGAAACATCTTACCAAAATCTCTGGGATGCCCTGAAAGCTGTAGTAAGAGGGGAATTTATATCCCTACAAACACACATGAAGAAAATGGAAGGAACAGAAATTCACAATCTAACAAGCCACCTAAAGAAGCTGGAAAAGCAAGACCACAAAAACCCTAATTTCAGCAGAAAATCCAGATCACCAAAAAAAAAGCCCAAATCCAGGACATAGAAGACAAAAAGATAATTGAAAAAATCAATGAAACAAAAAGCTGGGTTTTTCGAAAGAATAAACAAGATCGATGGTCCCCTAGCTAGACTGACCAAGAAAAAACGAGAAAAAAAACAAATAAGCATAATCAGAAACACAAAAGATGAAGTCACATCTGACCCTGAAGAAAAACAAAAGATCATTAGAGACTACTATGTACACTTGTATGGAAACAAACTTGAAAACCACAAGGAAATGGAGGACTTTCTGACATCACACAATCTACCTAGGTTGGAACAAGAAGAAATTGAGTCCCAAAAACCAATTACAATCAAGGAAATCGACTACGTAATAAGAAAACTTCCCACAAAAAAAGCCCCGGTCCAGATGGCTTTCCAGCAGAATTCTACAAGACATTCAAGGAGGGGCTGATACCAATCCTACTGAAGGTATTCCAGGCGATAGAAAAAGATGGAACCCTCCCCAAATCATTTTATGAAGCCAACATCCCCTGATACCCAAGCCAGGTAAAGATCCAACAAAGAAAGAGAACTACAGCCCAAAATCTTTGATGAACAAGATGCTAAAATTCTCAACAAAATCCTAGCAAACAGGATTCAACAATACATCTCAAAAAACATTCACCATGACCAAGTAGGCTTCATTCCCGGGATGCAAGGCTGGTTCAACATTCGTAAAACCCTAAATGTAATTAAATACATCAACAAAGTCAAAACAAAAACCACATGATCATATCATTAGATGCAGAAAAAGCTTTTGATAAAATCCAGCACCCCTTCTTGATAAAAACCCTTGAACATCTAGGCATACGGGAACATACCTCAAAATAATAAAAGCCATCTACGAGAAACCTACAGCCTGCATACTCCTAAATGGACAAAAATTGGAACCAATTCCCCTGAAAACTGGAACTAGACAAGGATGCCCACTCTCTCCCCTCCTGTTCAACATAGTATTGGAAGTCCTGGCTAGAGCAATCAGAGAAGACGAGGCAATCAGAGGTATTCAAATAGGAAAAGAGGAAGTCAAGTTATCTCTCTATGCAGATATATGATGGTGTACCTTGAAAACCCAAGAGAATCTGTTAAAGGCCTCCTTACATTGATAAAGGCCTTTGGCAAAGTCTCAGGATACAAAATAAATGTACAAAAGACAATCGCATTTCTCTACACCAATAATAAACAAACAGAAACCCAAATAAAAAACACAATTCCATTCACAATAGCCACAAAAAAAATGAAATACCTTGGCATCTTCCCAACCAGAGACGTGAAAGACCTTTTCAATGCAAATTACAAACACTGCTCAAAGAAATCAAAGCTGACATGAACAAGTGGAAAAATATCCCATGCTCATGGGTCGGAAGAATCAACATTGTGAAAATGTCCATCTTACCTAAGGCAATCTACAAATTTAATGCAATACCCATTAAATTACCAATAACATTTTTCTCTGACCTAGAAAAAGCAACACAGGAATTCATATGGAAACACAAACGTCCAAGAATAGCCAGAACAATCCTCAGCAAAAAAAACAAAACAAATGGTATCACAATACCAGACTTCAAACTTTACTATAAGGCTACAATCATCAAAACAGCTTGGTATTGGTACAAGAACAGGCATATAGATCAATGGAACAGAAATTTAGATTCCAAAACAAAACCTCAATTCCTCAACCAACTCATCTTCGACAAAGCCCCCACCACCTACCAATGGGTGAGGAGAACCTATTCAGTAAAGGTGCTGGGGAAAAAGGGTTTACCATATGTAGAAGATTGAAACAGGACCCCTATCTATCCCCATGCACAAAGGTTAACTCCAAATGGATCAGAGACCTAAATGTAAAACCTCAAACCATAAGAACATTAGAAAAGGAAGGAAATACTCTCATGGGAAAACGAACGGGCATCCAATTCCTGTACAAAAACCCCAAACCCACAGACTTTAAAAGAGAAGATAGACAAATGGGGCCTTTTTAAACTGACAACTTCTGCAAAGCCAAGAAACCATCAAGAGAGTAGGGGGACAGCCTACAGACTGGGAAAAAGTATTTGCAAACTCTAGGTCTGACAAAGGCTTAACATCCTGGATCTACAAGGAACTGAAACGTACTGAAAAGAAGAAAACAAGCAACCCCATTAAAAAGGGCAAAAGATATGAACAGACACTTCACAAAAGAAGACATTCGAGCAGCCAACAAAAACATGAAGAAATGCCAACCTCACTAATCATCAGGGAGATGCAAATCAAAAACCCCACGAGAATCACCTAACTCCAGTCAGAATGGCAATTATCAACAACTCAAAAAATAACAGCTGCTGGAGAGGCTGGGTTTAAAAGGGGAAAACTTCTACACTGTTGGGGGGAGTGTAAGCTAGTGCAACCTCTGTGGAAAGCAGTGTGGCGATTTCCCGAAAGCTCTAAATATTGACCTTCCTTATGACTCTGCAATCCCCCTACTGGGAATATACCCTGAAGAACACAAATCACTCTATAAAAAAGATACCTGTACACGTATGTTTTTCGCAGCGTTATTCACAATAGCAAAACCTGGGAAAAAACCATGCTGCCCATCAAAAGAGGACTGGATTAAAAAAAAGTGGTACATATACACGATGGAATACTACGCAGCCATGAAAAAAAACAAAATCATGGATTTCGCAGCTACCTGGATGGGAAATAGAGTCTATAATACTGATGACCTCTCACAGAAACAAAAAACAGAATATCACATGTTTTCACTCATATAATGGGCCTTGAACATCCAATGTAATACTATAAAAAAGACTATGGTACTGGGGAAAATTTTGGGGGGGGGGGTGGATTAACAGTAGCTAATATCTATCTGGGACTGGGGAAAAAACCTCTTTCAATAGGGTGCCTGAATGAAACGTAATTGTACACCTAACCCTTAACTGTACCCTACAAAACGATAATAAAAAATACTGATTATAAAAAAAAAAAAAAAAAAAAAAAGTTGTGGAACAACTTATTCTTATTTATCAGAGTTAATCTTGCTGAAATCCAATATACTAGATTAAAGCAGAAGTCCTCTGGTTGATTAAAAAAAAGAAGATCCCCACCTGCCTTGTTTTCTCTTTGAGCAAAATACATTTTCAATACATGTCAAGCTAAGATCAAGTACCATACAGCTATATATTGAGCACCCTGATTGTGCTAAAATTTAAACGTAGAAATGCTTTCTCAGAGTATGTTTACTCAAAGCAACTACTCCAAGTTTTAGTGATGACTACTGTTTTCCAGTAATTTCTAGGACACATTTTCTAGGTTTCCATTTTAACATCTCTGAAATCAAAAAAGTAACTTAAAATGATAGTTCACTGTGGTTTGATCATGTACTTCATGTCTTACAGGTATGAAAATATGATGGTGCATCTTATAGTCAATGGCACTTAGATTTAATAAAATACATTAGAGACAGAGAAAAGTGGAGAAGGCAGAATATTATTAGAATACTGGATTTATGAAGACATTAAATCCAAGTGTGTGGGATACACAGGAAAAAAAAAGAGTACAAAGGACAGTGAGTTAGTATTCAAGTGACTAGAATTTTCCTTTGCCTGTACTGCAGTCCTGGAAAATGGTGGTCTTTTAAACAAGAGAGAGAGATTTGAGAATAAGGAAGCCAGTAATTTGAGTATTTGGGGAGCCCTATCTTTACTGCTTTCTCCATTGAGGAGGGGAAAAAAATCAGTTTAAGATAAAATAGAAAATCTCGAAAAGGGATAATGTAAAAGAGTAAATCGAGGGTGTTAAAAGAAATCTTAAAGAAAAAGCTTGTAAATCAAATTGTTTTTAAAAACATTTTGCAATCTTAGGGACTCTGTATTCAACAGTGCTTTACACTGAGGCATTTTAATAGACAATTGGTGATAAGTGACAATTACTCTATAGGAAGGATCGGGAGGAGTATTTCAATTCAGTTGAGATACACAAAGAAATTGACAAGATTAATATTTTATTTCTTCTTTTATCATAAATATTGAATAAGTTATTTTAGGTAGAATATTATCTGCTTTGGTTTGCTGACATTTCTTGGCCAGGTTCAAATTCCTAGGATAGGTTTTTCTTTAATGCTAATACATTCACCAGGCAAAACTATTTGGAATGCATTTAACAGAATCAAAAAAATTTCCTAATCACTTACTTGAATTCCAGAAGGCTCATTTCATGGCGATAATCCCCCTGGACCATCTTTAAATTTGAGGTTTGCTCAGAACTGGCAGTCTCTATCTTTCCTAAGAGCTGTGTTACCTAATAAAAGCACAAGAGGGAGCTTTTTTTTTGTCTGTGAACAAAACCACCAGTGTTTACATTAATTATACTTTATTCCTAAAGAAGCTAGGAAACAAACTTGAATCCAAGAACACAATTTTGAATTTGAAAATTATTTTCTTCAATTGAGTGTTATTCGCAGATATAGTTATACTATCTTTGGGGAAAGAATGATAAAAGGTGGCTCATTTTGTTGTCTATCATATACAAAAAAAATTTGTTTATGTCCAGGTCTTGTCTCTGTCACCCAAATGGGAGCACAGTGGCACCATCATGTCTCACCACAGCTTTGACCTCCTAGGCTCAGGTGATCCTCCTGCTTCAGCCTCTCGAGTAGCCAGAACTAAAGGTGCACAACACCACACTTGGCTAATTTTTTGGTTTTTCTGTAGAGATGAGGTCTCACTATGTTGCCCAAGCTGGTCTCAAATTTCCTGACCTCAAGCAGTCCTCTTGCAGCCTCCCAAAGTTCTGGGATTAAAAGCATAAGCCACCATGCCCGGTTGTCTATCATATTCTTTTTGACCACAGACTACCTCATGATGTAATAAAACATATTATTATTAGTTTATTAACTTGTTAATTTGATTATTTCTTTACTTTCTGTCTCCCTAGTTACAACGAAAGCTATTATATCCTGTCATCATCATATCCTCAGGGCATATTCGGTTACCGATGGTAAGTGCTCAACAAATACTTATTGAATAATTGTTTAAATACACATTCAGCCTCTGTGGAAAACATATATGACTGGCCTAAGATTGTGTGTCAGAGATTTCCAGATGGTATTCTGACATGAGCACAAGGGTATCCTAATGAAATGACTTAGGGAATATAAAAACAAGTTTCAGTTCTAGAGTTTAAGATTGAATTACCTTCCAAATTGCCAGAAATACTGAGGAATTTCTTTTAGGTAAAAGAACTGGATTGAAAAAAATGCAGAATTGCAGCCCATAGTTGTGCCTCAACTAATCACTGTTAAGGATAATGAAAAAACACGACTGGCCTGGGTCAAAGAGAATCCAACTCCTAACATTTAATAAAATCTGGGTTATTTTAGGAAGGAAAGAGTTGAACAATGGAAAGGTTTGAACAGACAGATGTGGGTAACCGGTAGCACCTGAATTGCTATTTATAGGAGTTACACTTAAGACAGGTTAAAGGCAGAAATGTCCAAAATACAATCACAGTATATATATATGCCTGGTAAAGGCAAGAGAAAAGAAAACAGGCAGAACCATATTAATGTTAGTTAAAATGTGATGCAAGGCAAAAAAAAATGTTTAAAAAATGGCACAAAGATGGCCATTGTTATAGATAGAATAAACTCCACAGTAAAATAGAGAGTTTGAGCTTTTATTTACTTTATGTATTGAATGGAAAAGTAGCAACCTTTTAGGATAAACTAACAGAGACAATATATTAGTGATTTTAATGATTTTTTGACTCTTTACCAGTTAAATAAGTAAAATATAAATAATAATATAGGAAGTTATGAAAAACGTACATTTATTTCATAGATTCATGTACCAAATTATGTAACCTGCAAACAGCAAACACTCATCCTTCCCCAGTGTCCCCATCGAGCATTTGCAAAAACTCAGCACGCATACAGCTGAAAAGAAAATCTCAAATCTCGAAACACAGGAAAAGCACTGTCCATAACCCTAACTACATTGCACTGAAACTAGAAATTAATAAGAAAAGTATAAAGAAACGAAAATCTAGTCACTTGAATAAAACAATCCAGAACACTCTTAATTCTTTTTTGTTTTTGTTCTTTTGAGTTGAAGTTTCACTCTATTGCCCAGACTGGAGTGCAGTGACACGATCATGACTCTGCAGCCTCCAACTCCTGGGCTCAGGGAATCCTTCTACCTCAGCCTCCCTAGAAGCTAGGACTACAGGCATGCACCACCACGCTTAGCTAATTAATTCTTTTCTTTTTTTGAGAGACGAGGCCTTGCTATGTAGCCCAGGCTGGTCTCAAACTTCTGGGCTCAAGCAATGCTCCCACCTTGGCCACCCAAGGATTAGAAGAGTGAACCACTGTGCTGGCCACACTCTTTTAATTCTAGTGTTTCACATGAAAATGTGCCTCTCAGATATCCTACTACAAGGAGCATAATTGGCCAAGGGCCTTGACTGCTGTGCTCAAAAGTCATCACTAGTGTCCAGACCATGCTTCTACAGGATACTCTCAACCAGTGTCTGAGAAGAATTTCTTTGATGGGAACCAAGGATCTTGACAAAATGATCTTAGAATAGCATTGCAGCCCAAGTCTTTCTTTCCTCATCTTTTGAACAGAAATCTGACCTGTATCACAATCTAAAGAACTCTCTTCCCATTTTTCCTCAGAAGTTTTCACCTCAATGAATCTCTTGAACACCAGATTCCTTCATTGCATGTGCATCTCAAAGGATCTGGACTAACACAAGTGCCAAAGGGTAAATTGACACTGCAATTATAATTTACATAGGAAATGATAATGAAAACATGATATACCAAAAGAACACAGACAGATCTATCATCAGAAGTTAATCTGTGGCATTAAATATTTTCATAATTATGCAGAAAAGAATGAAGTTATGTAAATTACCCATTCATTTCACAAAGTTAAAAAAAGAATAACAAAGCTAACCAGAGGAAAGCAGAATGAACAAACTGACAGATTGCCACCAAATGGTTCCACAAAGACATCCATGCCCTAATCCTGGAACCTGTGAATACGTTATGTTACAGAGTAAAAGGAATTTGTAGCTGTAATTAAGTTTACAGATTTTAAATTAGGTGATTATTCTGGATTATCGTAGTGGGCCTAATTTAATCACATGAGCCCCTAAAAGCAGAGAACTTTCTCCAAGTGGAATGAGAGAGATACAGCAGAAGGTGGAGTCAGAATGGCTTGGGATATGAGATGGACTTAACCTGCTGTTGCTAGCGATTGGTCACATAGCAAACATGAGAAGGAAGGCTGGCAGTCTCTAGAGCAAAGCCACCCGTCTGACAGCCTGCAAGGATCTCTGTCCTACAACTGCAAGAAAATGAATTCAAAAGCTTGAATGAGCCTGAAAGAGGATTTACCCCCAACCCCCCAACCACCCCTTCCCCCACTAAGGACACTTCGATTTGTGTCTTGTGAGACTTTGAGTAGAGGTGCCTGTCAAGCCTGCCCAAACTTTTAACCTACGGAAAGTATAAGATAATATATTTGTGTGTTGTATTAAAACACCATGCTTATGACAATTTGTTGTAGCAGTAAAGGAAAACTAATACACAAAACATTTTTAAAATTAATGAATAAAAACCAAATTTTATGGTATTACTATGTAAATCCAAGGACTGGTTCTTTGAAAAGGTAATAGACAAAGTTTGGTCTACTCTAAACATGAAGAAAAGAGAGGAAAAATAATTATTAAAAGTAGAAATGAAAAAAAGTGTAGTTATGATTATTTATGAGCCAAATAACATAGCAGAAACATTCTCAAACCTGAAATTATAGGTGAAATGGAAGCCAGGTAATTATAGGAGACTTTAATTCACCCTTTTCAATATAAGACTAAAGAAGTAGACCAAAAAATAAGTAAAGATCAAAAGACTTTAACCAGGAAATTATTTCTTAAAGACACTGACTAAACTTTGTACCCTAGAAATATAGAATGCACATTCTTTTATAACATGTACAAAAATAGATTATTCAGTTACCAAAAAATCCTCAAAATATACCCCAAACTAAAACTAGTATGCATGAAAAATATTACTTACAATGAGATGAAACTAAAAATGAATACCAGCAAAACAAACAAAAAGCCCTTAGTGCAGAGGGGAAAAAACTCCTCTTAACTGTTTAATCTAAGGGAAAATACAGAATGCAATTGCACAATTTCTAAGAAACAATATGAGGATACTAAATATCAACCCTGGGGTACATAAGGATAAAAGAATAAATGAATGCTCAGGGAAAATTCACAATCATAAATGATTATATCAACAGAAAGAATATAAATACATATGGTTTTAGAATGTAAAAAAATAAGCAACAAACACTACGAGGAAAGAAAATTAATAAAGATAAAAGCTGGAATTGGTAAGCTGAAAAACAAAATAGAAGAGCAAAAATACCCACACACACACACATTAAAAGAATGTTCCATTGGACTTCACAGCAACTTGGATGAATTTAGAGTTCATGATACTCACAATCTAGCACAGAAACAGAGAGTTGAGTACCACATGTTCTCACTCATAAGTGGACCCTGAACATTTATCATAATAATATTACATGAAAGGTATTGGCAGGGGAGGGAGGGAGGGGGGTACATAACACTAATAAGGGTACCTGATCCCAAACCAGGCAAAGTAAGGACCAATGGGAGACCCAAATTTCACCTGTATCATGACCACTTATGTACCTAACCCTGAATTGTACTGAATACCCTTAAAATTAAAAAAAAAAATCGGTCCATTGGAAAACAAATAATATAATTGTTAAGGAAAAACTAGCCTAATCAAGGGAGAAAAAAAAAAGCACAAATATACCAAATAATTAAATGGCAAGAGGAAATAAATGCCAGCACAGAAAATGAAAGCTATCCTAAAAGCATTTTGCATAACTTTATGCAAATACAAAATCTGAAGGAAGTAAATATTTTTCCAAGAAGATTAATATACTAAAGTTAACCTCCAAAGAGATAGAAAGTTTAAGCAGACCAATTATCATATTTAAAAAAATCAAAGATATCAAAGGACTTCCTTCCCCACCAAATCATCAGGCACAAATAGTTTCAGAGGCAAGCTACCAAATTCTTAAAGAAAATGTAATTATAATGCTCTTTAAGCTGTTTTTGAGCATAGAAAAAGATGGAAAGCTTTCAAATTATTTTTATATACTTGAAGTTAGTGCAATGTTGACTAAAAAATCTGGAAAAGATTGCACAAAAATAGGTTAATCTCACTTACAAACATTGACGCAAAAATTTTATGTAAAATATCAGTGAACATTATCCAGTAGCACAATAAAACATACAAGAGAAAGTAAAGATGATTTAATAATAGGAAAAGTATTAATATAATTATGCTATTGTAACAGGAGGAAACTCATATGATTATCTCTATAAATGCTGAAAGCAATTTGACAAAATTTGATACTCATTTTTTATCTTTAAAAAATTTAACAAAATCGGAATAGCTGGGTATTAAACATACTAAATGGGAAAAACTTACTTCCTATCATAAGGGAAGTTAGGAACAAGACCAGGATGCCCAGTTTTCCATACTACTATTTAATATTGTCTGGAGTAGTTAAAGGAATTAGAAAACAGAGAGAAATTGTGTGTATGAACATAGAAGAAGATGAATTAAAGCTATTATCATTTACAAATCATATGACTGTGTGCTTGGGGGGAAAAATCTTTAAAAATCACTATAATCAAATATGGGGAGCCAGCCCCCCAAAAGAGATTTAGAGGGTCCCTGGAAGGTGGGGCAGCGTCGGCGAATATTCTGGAGAAATAAAGAGAAAGAAAGAGACGGGGCTCTGTCTGGTGCAGAAGCCGATTCTGTAGTAGGGATAGATATTAAAAGAAAGCAAGATGGAGGCACAGATATAAGGAGGAAGAAAGAGAAAGAAAGAAAGTGGACAACTGTTCAGTGAAATGAGCAGAAGCCGTTTATTGGGACCCGTCGTGAGTCTTTTATCCCAAGCTTTCACATGTTAAATCACAAGACTTTCACGTGGGCACAAAGCCAGGTAGGTGAGGGACGTCCCCCACCCACCAGGCGTTTCCTTAGGAATGAGGAAGGGCAACCCCAATCAAATCACAAGAGTTTACATGAACACAAAGCCACGTGGAGGGCATCCTCACCCACCAGGCGTTTTCCTTAGCATGAGAAAGGACAATCTTAATCAAATCACAAGAGTTTACATGAACACAAAGCCAGGTGGGGGGGGCATCCCCGCCCACCAGGCGTTTTCCCCCAAGCATGAGGAAGGACAATCTTAAAATTATTTCACTGTTCCTTATGCTTGGTTTATGTTCCTCAAAAGCAATACAACAGTTTTAGTATCATAAAATCCTAATAGTCAATAACTTCTAAAACTTATGCATACCCAACACCTAATGACTGACTTAAATCCTAATACCTTTCTATTCTGTGCTAACTTTACCTGTACTATAAAAAAACTCTTAATTATAGGTCAGCCCAGTCCAAAATGGACGCTGGGCCCTTAGGAATGTGGCCCAGCCCAAAGTTTGTGCTGGGCCATTTCTGGTAACCCTAGATAACCATCTCATGTTGGAAACAGCTCTCTAAATGTATATACTAATTCTACAAACATATTTTTAAATCTTATAAAGAAGCTTGTATCATGTATAAGGCTCCCAAATGTGATCTGAGTTTGAACTGTGTTAAGTTTAAAGCCGAAACCGCAGTCTGTGAGAAGCAGGAACAATGAATTCCTAGAGTCAGCCATGCCTGTCATATTCTC
Organism: Cephalopachus bancanus; assembly: GCA_027257055.1. Taxonomy (NCBI): domain Eukaryota; kingdom Metazoa; phylum Chordata; class Mammalia; order Primates; family Tarsiidae; genus Cephalopachus; species Cephalopachus bancanus. The sequence goes on along the minus strand of JAPVLO010000024.1, from coordinate 3,224,042 downwards.
AGAACTTCATGCTTAGATCATTAAAATCCCTACCACTGGGTAGTGCTAAACAACAAGGAAAGGAGGAGGGAATGGGCCTTCAGCTCCTGAACCAGCCTGGTGGTCTCAGGGTCCGCAGCCTGCCTGGATCCCTAACGCTCAGGCAGGCCTCCATGGCTGGCTCCCAACAATCAAAAAGATAATTTACTATTTTATAGAGTATGAAATTAATACAACCTCCATAATATACAACTAACAACTAGTCAGAAGACATAATGAAGCTTCTTTTACAATAAACTAAAAAGAAAAAAGATGACAAAATCTTGAATTGCATCTAAGAAGAAATGATGCCAAATCTACATGAGGAAAATTTGAAAACACTCCTGAAGGACATGAAAGCAAATCTGAACAAATGAGAAGTGCACTATGTTCTTGGATAAAATACTCAGCATTATGACTATGTCAATTCTAAGTTAATTTATAAATTTAACATGATTTCCATAAAAATTAAAATAGGGCTTATTTGTTGATGTATTTTTCTGTGAGTAGACAGGCCAACTTAATAATTATATGCAAAGACAAGCTATGAATGATTGCCAGGAAAACAGAAAAAAGTAGTGAAAGAGACTACCCCTACCAGAAATTAGTAATACTATAAAGATTCAATAATTAAGATACATATTAGAAAAAGCTCCAAATTGATCAAGGATTTAAGTGTAAACAATAGTTATGAAAGCACTAGAAGAAATATGAGCAATTCTTTCAAGGCTTTGTTTAGGGACGCTCTTTCTGTGACTTAAAATTCCAGCAGCCACAAAAGATAAAACAGATAAACTGAATTACAAATAAAGAATATGTGCATGTCAAAAGTCAAAAGACCAATAACAAATTGGGAAAATGTATTTGCAGCTCATCTCACACAGAAAGGGCTCATCTCCCTAAGGTATAAAGAGCTCCTAAAAATAGAGAAGAAAAAGAAAGCCCAACAGAAAAATGGACAAAAGACATGAACAGACAGTTCACTGAAAAAGAAATAGAAATAACCCCTAAATATATGAAAAGATGCTCATTAGTAATAAGAAGGGCTAATTAAAACACAAAGATACTGTCTTTTTCCAATAATAATAGCAAAATTCAAAAGTTGAATAACACTGTATTGGTGAGGCAATGGTGATTACATATTGCTGGACCTTTCAAAATAACAAACACTTTTACCTTTTGACCCAGAAATCCCACTTCTGGATATTTATTCTGTGGATATACCTACACACATACAAAATAACATAAGTGCAGAGTTACTCATTACAGCATTGCTTGAAAGAGCAACAAATTAATGAGAACCCAAAATATTCGTCTATGAGATACTGGTTAAATGAGCTACTACATATAAAGGAAGAGTATACAGTTGTAAAAAAGGATGAGAACGTGCTCTAAGTACTGATATGGAAAGATCTCCAGGACATATTTGTTTTGCTTTTTTAAAAAGAAGGTAGGTGTATAGCAATATACAAGGTCTGACAATTAAGTTTGTGAACTTGCTACCATGTGCTTATGTTGGCAGCACTATGTAAACAACTCAGTAAGGTTTCATAGCCTTGTTATATCAATGTCTCACAGCTGTGTTCATATTGATGCATGGCAGTGTCTTGCTGAGTGGCATTCATTATTATTGCTGCATGGTTTTTTGTTCTTTTTTTTGAGTCGGACTCTCATTCTGTCACCCAGGCTGGAGTGCAGTCGCACGCTCATGGCCACTGCAGCCTCGACCTGCTGGGCTCAGGTGATCCTTCCACCTCAGCCTTCCCAGTAACTGGAACCACAGGTGTATGCCACCATGTCTAGCTGATTTTTTGATTTATTGTAGAGACAAGGTCTTGCCATGTTGCTTAGGCTGGTCTTGAACCCCTGGAGTCAGGCAATCCTCTCACCTCTGCCTCCCAAAGTATTGGGATTACAGGCATGAGCCGCCACACCCAGCTCTTGTTGCATGTTTTTGTGTGCCATTGTGAGAATGTTGGAGCTTGAATTAGAGCAATGGACAAACATTAAATTTCTTGTTAAACTTGGCAAGAGTGGGAAGTGAAATCAGGGACATGTTAGTCCAGGTTTATAGTGATAATGCCATGAAGAAATTGGCAGTGTGCAAATGGACTAAATGTTTTTCTGAGGGGAGGAAAAATGTCACTGATGAAGAGAGGTCAGGATGGCCAATAACAAGCAGAACTGGGGAAAAAATTGCAAAAATTCATCAAATTGTGCATCAAAATTGCTGGCTAATCACAGGAAGCATAGCAGACCAAATAAACATTGATGGAGAGACAGAAAAATCTTAACTGAAAATCTTGGCACGAGAAAGATGTGTTCAAATATGATCCCAAAGGAACTCACATCACAACAATGCACCAACTCACACAGCACTGTCTGTGAGGGAGTTTTTAACCAGTAAACAAATAATTGTATTGGAACGTCCTCTCTACTCACCTGATGTGGTTCCCAATGATGTTTTTCTTTACCCAAAGATAAAGGAAATATTGAAAAGAAGACATTTTGATGACATTCAGGACATCAAGGAAAATATGACGACTGCTCTGATGGTTATTCCAGAAAAAGAGTTCCAAAATTGCTTTGATGGGTGGACTAGGTGCTGGCATCAGTCAAAAGTGACCATAGTGATTTCAGCAATGAGGTATGTAGCACTTCTTCTAGGATGAGTTGTCAAACTTAGTTGTCAGACCTCATGAATGTAGATACATACATACATATATACATATATATATAATATGCCATCTTTTGTGTAATAAAAGGGGAAATAAGAATATGCATTTGTGTTTTTTTATATTTACATAAAGGCCTACTGAAAAGATTCACAACAGACTAATGAAATGGTTACCTGTGAAGAGTGTGAAAAAATGTGATGAATGATGATGAGGTGGGAATGAAAATTACTGGGGTATATTTTCTATATAGTTTTGAGTTTTGAACCAGATGTGTGCATTATGTTAAAAAAACACTAAGTAGACCAGGTGATGTGGCTCATGCCTGTAATCCCAGCACTTTGGGAGGCCGAAGTGAGAGGATTGTTAGAGCCAGTGGATTTGAGAACAGTCTGGGAAACATGGTGAGACCTTGTCTCTACAATAAATAAAAAAGTAGCTGAGTATGGTGGTATGCGCCTATAGTTCCAGCTAGTTGGAAGGCTGAGGTGGAAGGATCGCCTGAGCCCAGCAGGTCGAGGCTGCAGTGGCCGTGAGTAGCATGCCACTGCACTCCAGCCTGGGTGACAGAGTGAGACTCTTATCCAAAGCAAACAAACAGACAAACAAACAAAAACCACTAAGCAGAGAGAGTAAGAATTATATAGTCCAAGGTCACTTTGAACTTAGATGCAAAATTCAAGTACTGAATTATCATACAATAACTGTATAGATTTCATTATAGAAATGTAAGGATGTTTCACTTTGGGGAAATGTATTATTAGCACATTAGAAGGTCAAAGAAATAAACAAACAGGAAAATCCCCACACTGAGAAACAACCAATATGGTGATTCTAGGGATTTGTTGATGTCTAAAAGGTTCAGTCCTGACAAAAAATAAGTAGGAATAAATGGTTACTTCCTTAACATGATTAACTAATATTTTAAACAGCAAAGACATTTCCTTTATAACCCCAAACCAGATAAACTGTCTTCTGTGATCACTTTTATTTAATAGTGTTCTAGAAGGTCTGGTCAAGGTCTTAAGAAAAGTGATGAGGTTTTACACGAGAAAACCAGAGATAAAATTGCCTTAAAATGTTGGTGATATAATTGAGTACCTTGAAAAACTAAGAGAATCAGCCAAAAAGTTATTAGGACCCATGAGATGGGTGAGAAGAAAGGTGGACCAGGGGAGCCTGATGGGACTGGAGTCAACTATGTGCACAGTAACATTTGCTCTTGATTAACTGGCTCCTGCCAACAGGTCATCAAACACCAAGCATTCACATCCCCAATTCCCAGAGGAATTCCATTTTGTTCTGCCCAAATAATTTTAGAGAAGAAGTGCTTCTTTTACCCAAGGATATGGCAAAGTGATGCACAGAAAACTTTATGTTGGGTCCACTTTAGTTAAACCCTTGACTGGGAAGATAAAGAGGAGAGAGACACTTCAGGTGGAAACGAGAACCAACAACATGGAACCAACCTAGGTGCCCATCAATGGTGGACTGGATAAAGAAAATGTGTTACATATACACCATGTATGCACAGTATGCAGCCATATAAATGAAGGAAATCGTGTCCTTTGCAGCAATGTGGATTTAGTTGGAGACCATTGTTCTAAGTGAACTAAGAGAGAAACAGAAAACCGGATACCACATGTTCTCATTTATAAGTGGGAGCTAAACACTGGGTACACATGGGTATAATGATGGGAACAACAGGCACTAGGGATGCTCAAAGTGAGGGGAGGGAAGGAGGGAGGGGACAATGGTTGAAAAACTACCCATTGGGTACCATGCTTACCATCTAGGTAATGGGATCAATGGAAACCCAAACCTCATCATCCCGCAATGTACACATGTAACAAACCTGCACATGTACTCTCAAACTAAACATTAAAAAATTTTAAAAAGAAAACAGCATGAACAAAAGGGAAGACCTATAATATCTTGATGTGAGAGGGGACATACCTATAGAGAGCTCAGTATCACTGGGCATAAAGGATGCATCAAGAAGCACAGGCATTAGCCGGGCTCTGTGGCTCAGCCTGTAATCCTGTGCCTTTGGGAGGCTGAGGTGAGTGGATTGCCTGAGCCCGCGGGTTCGAGACCCTCCTGGGCAGCGAGACCTCATCTCTACAATAAATCAAAAAAAAAATCAGCCGGGCGTGGTAGCGCATGCCTGTAGTTCTGGCTACTTGGAAGGCTGAGGCGGAAGGATCGCCGGAGACCTGCAGGTCGAGGCTGCGGTGGCCGGGAGCGGCCACTGCACTCCAGTCTGGGCGACAGAGTGAGACTCCAACTCAAAAAAAAAAAAAAAAAGAAGCACAGGCACACAACCATAAAAAAGAACGGAATCACGTCCTTTGTAGCAACATGGATGCAGTCAGAGGCCATCGTTCTAAGTGAATTGGCACAGAAACAGAAAACTCAACACCCCATCTTCTCACTTATAAACAGGAGCTAAACACTGGATACATACGGACATAACGATGGGAACAACAGACATTGAGGACTCCTAAAGGAAGGAGAAAGGGAGGGACAAGAGTTGAAAAACTACCTATGAGGTACCATGTTCACTATTTGGGTGACGGGTTCAATAGAAGCCCAAACCTCACCATCATGCAATATACTCATGTAACAAACTTGCACATGTAACCCCCGAAACTAAAGTTTTTAAAGAAAGAGGCACAGGTAGTAATAAACAGGAGTCACTGCAGAGATGGCCTTTAAAATCCAGGTCAAATAATTCATGTTATTTTGTAAGAGATATAAGCTATTGTAGGGCTTTAAGCAGGGATGTAACATGATCAACTCACATTTATGTTGGACTTACAACAACCACTTCCATGGGAAATTATTTTGCTCATAATTCTTGGTCCTACAGTCTTTGAGGGGAACCCAGAGAGTAAAAGAAACAATAGCTATGATGGAAAAAGCAGTGTATGCTTACAGTAGGTGTTAGAATTGGAATACAGGAGGTATTCAGTAAATATTTGTTGATTGAATCGACTGTATTCACAGTGTATGAGTGACATGTCATGTTTAAACCTTTTGGAAGGAAAAAGTTCATTAAAATATTACCCCCTCACTGGCCAGTTTTATCGTCTATAATGATCTTCTAGCAGTAACAGACAGCATCGTCCCATCTATTTTCAGTTACCTTCATATCAAAGTTCTTGGAAAGAGTTTCTAGGGCAGACACAAGCTCTTGGATTGCTTTCTCAATTTGCCGATACTCTTGTCTGATGAAGTGAATGTCTCCAGAAAGCTTTACAATGCTTGAATCACATCTAGTGACAAGATGGAAACTGGTGTGAAATCAACAGCTTCATAACGTTTATAGTCTTATAGTAGGACCTGTGCGTTCATTTAATGGTGAAAGTTCTAAAGTTATTTGAATAATGAGTAGATGCAGAAGCATATATAGGAATCTCCTTCATTTTTTTTCTCTTCTTTCCCTGATGAGAGAGAAATCAGATTGGATGCACTGGCCCAAACCAGAGCACTGAATTGGAATATTTAGATGGGAACATTGAGATACATTTGGGGGAAACTTATATTTTCATCTTGATATTAACTTAGTCATAGGAGTTACACAGATTTTGATGCTTTGGGAATACATATTGCTGCCTACGGTTAGGCAAAATTAAAAATTTTTCCTCTTCTGTATTATGTTCTGAATCCATTTTCTCCCTTTAGCCCATTTTTTAGCCCCCAGACTATCAACACTCCTTTGGCTAGAAAAGGTGTCCCAGCTAACCAAAATCTTCCAATCCATCTTCTCCAATTTCCCACCTTCTTAGCCTCAATCAAAACTCCTGTTCCTTGAGAGGTCTCAGTCAGGCATTGTCTTGTATTAGGACAAAACCAATTCATACTAACATATGTATGAAGCTTTGGTCCATAGGTTTGCCTTTGATAATTTTAGGGAAGGAAACTTTAGGGAAGATAGAGCTGGTGAGGTGAACTGAAGATTAATCGTCTTCTCAGCATGTCAAGGAAGAAAACACACAGAACCACTGCTCACACCACCACCATCACCCATGGTCTCTCTCAGGAGAGAGCAGGTTTCACACTGCATTCATGGTCAGTTTCAGTACATGCACATACCTGCATGAAAGATGGGATGGAGAAAACTGAAGGGCTGTTTCTTTTGTACATCTGAGTTACTGGAGGTCTCTTTGATATTTGTCATTTTATAAAATAACTACTTTGACTGTTATCACATAATATTTATTAGGAACTACATTTTTTTTTTTGAGTCGAGTTTCATTCTGTTGCCCAGGCTGGAATGGTGACACGATCATGACTCACCATACCCTCAACTTCCTGGGTGATTTCTTCCGCTCCGCCTCCTGAGTAGCTGGGATTACAGGTGCATGCCACCATACCTGACTGAGTCTTTAAAATTTTTTTTGTAGAGACAGGGTTTTGCTAGGTTGCTTAGGCTGATTTCGAATTCCTGGGCCTCCCAAAGTGCTGGGACTATAGTCATGAATGACCGTGCCCAGAGTTCCAAAGAGCCAAATGAGACTGAATAGATTGACCTCTGGTTGCTGCTACCGATCACAAACCACACCCATTCTTATGGGCACCCTTCACATGCTCATTTTTCTCTCTTTTGTCCATGAGACTTATCTATCAAACAGAAGACAGGGTGTAAAGCAGGCCAGGCAACTCTGGGAGCCTCGTCTCTTTGGAAGTACTAGCTTTTCAACTGCCACTCTAGTGGGGTGGAAAATAAGGTGTGAAATTCAAAACACATTGTGGTCATTTAAAAATATTTAGCCTGATTTATGAAGCAGTAACATGTTTGCTGGCAATTAAGTTAAAATAATCAACTGAATTTCTCATGTGTCAAACACTAATTGGAATTAAGGTCACTATATGTGGAAAGACCATAATCAGTCTGCCTTCGCTTGGCCATTAGTACCTCACCTGACAAGAACACAGAAAAAAAACAGGAGAGGAAGGGTGAACTTACATCTCGTGGCTTTTAGAGCTTTTAACTAGCTTCTGAATCAGATTGCTAAATAGATTTCAGAAATTTCCCATAAAAGGGAGACATTTGAAGAAAAAAATAAGACCTTGTCATGAAGTCACGGCCTATGATTGGAGGGGAAGGTAAGTATGAAATCAGAGTAGAACAAAAAGAATCACATATCTTCTATATGTAATTCCATTGATTTCTTGGTTTCTTATAAATCCATTTGTTATTTTGTCTTGTAAGTAAAACAGGATTTACAAAAACAAAATAATAGGTTTGTAAGTGACTTGCAGAAAGAAATAGTTAATTAGAATGTCACCAGCATACCACCAAATCGAACTTTTTATTTTTTTTTGAGCCGAGGTCTTACTTTATCACCCACCTGAAGTGCAGTGGCCCTCACCTCAGCCTGCGCTTTCTGGGCTCAGGCAATCCTTCCACTTCAGCCTCTCGAGTAGCTGGGACTACAGGTGCATGCCACCATGCCTAGCTAAATTTTATTTTTATTTTTGTAGAGATATATTTTCACTATATTGCTTAGGCTGGTCTCAAATTCTTGGGCTCAAGCAATCCTCTTCCCTCAGCCTCCCAAAATACTGGGATTACAGGGATGAGCCACCACGCCTGGTCATTTTTTTTTTTAATTTGCAAAAACATGACATATCTAAGTACAGTTATAGGTTTGCTGATGTTTGCTTTATTGTTTTGCTTCACAGCTTACCCAAATATTGTAAAATTTCTTTGTGTTAATCAAATATTAAATAATGAAATCTATACTTCTATATAAATGTTTTATTTATATGTTTTTATACAACATAAATGTAAATTTTATGTATTCATTCATTAATTCTCTGGACATGCAGACAGTTACTTTTTCTTTGATGAGAGTTTTCCAACCATGAGTATTATTTCCTAGAAAGCATCTTTGTCTTGTTTTAAGAGGAATGGAGTCACATTCCAGAAATAAAAAGTCTTCCCAAGAGACACTCAGTTGTGTCTATTGTGGGCCCACAAGCCTTCACATCCTTGACACACTCTCCTCCCCCTTTGAGCTCCTCCCCCCTTCCCAGTTAATATCTCAATGGCATCTCATGCACAACATGGTGAAAACCAAATATCATTACTTCCTGTTTCCGCTTCCCCTTCCTCATCAAAACTTTCTCCTCATTTTGTATTTTCTTCTCTGTGGAATGTCAACTACTCCCCAAACCAGGAATTACCCTCGACTCCCCTGCTTAACTCATCTTCCAAGTTCATTCATGTAGTAATCTGTAGATTCCAAGTTCCCAATGTCTGTGTTGTCTGCCCTGCCCTGTACATTCATGGCTGGTCCCTTGGCTAAGGCCCTACAACTTCTGCCCTGGACTGCTGCAATAGCCTTCCTCTGATCTCCATGCCCTCTTTCTATGTTCCATCAATTCAGCTACTACTAGAATGCCACGAAATATGACATATCATCCCTCACTTAAAATTCTCCCATGGCCGGGCGCAGTGGCTCACGCCTGTAATCTCAACATTTTGGGAGGCTAAGGTGAGAGGATTGTTTGAGATGAGCCCGGGCAACATAGCGAAACCACGTCTCTACAGAAAGTCAAAAAATTAGCCTGTAGGTCCAGCCACTCGAAAGTCTGAGGCAGAAGGATCACTTGAGCCCAGGATGCTGAGGTTGTGGTGAGCCGTGATCTCACCACCACACCCCAGTCTGGGCAGGCAACATAGTAAAAATATGACTCAAAAAAAAAAAAATCCTCCCAAGGTTATTTATAACCTTCTACGTAAAGTTCAAACTCTTCACCCTCACCCACAAGACCCTTCATCTTCTAATTCTGGGCCACTTCTCTCACTTTATTTTCCAGTTTTCTTGAAATGCACACTCTATAACATCATAACCAAAATGCCCCTCTCACAGGTAGGCCCCAGAACATGCCACAGTGATCCTTCTCTCAGTTCTTTTGCACATACTATTCCTCCAGGTGGAGTGTCTTTTCCACGTTTCCTAGTCTAGCTAACTGTTATAAATCCTTCCAAACTCATCCCAAGTGTCACCTCCTCTGGGAAGCCTCCCTTCTGCCCCAAGAAGCAGATGTCTATTTGGACATTTCCATAGCACTCCAGGCTTTCAGTTTAGTGTTCACCCCATTGCTTATGGATGGAGTTTGTTTTCCCAGGCAGACTGTGAACAACTCTAGAAAGGCGACCATATGGCTGAATTCTAGCATACTGCCTGGCATATGGTAAGTGCTTAAGAAATTTTTGTTGAATTTTAATACCTCTCCTAATACCTAGGAATAGGTCCTGGCAGAAGACGTAGAGATGACAAGGTGTCCCCATCAGCCATTTACAAATCATGTTTGATGAGTCTACAGTGTGGTCCCGAATTGTCAATACCTATGGATTTTTGCTGAACTACCTCCCACTCATTCTTCTGATTTATAAATCTCGTACAAAAGATGTTGTTCCATACTTTATCTGTGTGGCAGTAAATCCCTTTTGTTAGACTCTTTAATGTACTTCTATGTATTTAAATGTTTTACTGATTAGAATCTGACACATCTGCGGACTTTGTTATAGTTGTGAGGTGTGTCTGCATAGGGATGTTGGCATTTGGACAGCTGAGGCTGTAAAGACAAGACTCTGGTCACTTCCATTGGAACCGAACTGGACATTCTGTGTAAGGGATCTTTTATAGGAACTTTAGATCTCACAGGGAGCACAAGACTTTTAAAGTTCTATAATACTCTTCCTCAACCACCTTCTCATCAGTTTAGTTTAATATCAAGACAATGGTTCTTCCTACAACATGAAACTTATTTGGGAATGAGAGCTCAGTGGCCAAGAATTGACTGCTAAACATGAGTTAACATTGCTACTTCTTACCTGGCTACTCTTCCTCGAAGATCTCCAACTCCTTGTAGATGTTTGATGTTCATCTCCTGTACTGCAAAATTAGTTCCTGTGGCCGCCTGATCTCGAACTCTTATTTGGTCTTCTAAAATCTGTAATTTTGAGTCAAAATTTCTATTAATTTCTCATCACAAAGATAATAAAACATCATTTGAAGCAAGGGTTACAAAACTGAATACATTTTAAAAAATGTTTTGTAGAGAGAGTGTCTTGCTATGTTGTCTAGGCTGGTCTCTAGCTCCTGGCCTCAAATGATCCTCTTGCCTCAACCTCCCAAATTGCTGGGATTACAGCAATGAGCCATTGTCCCAGCCCAAAATGAATGCACTTTGTGGTTAGGCTGATAGTGTAAGCGAGTGACAGTGTCCTATCTCAGATAAGTGAGCTCTGCTCACTTATCTGAGGAAGGCAGCATGGTTTGATACCAGCTGACTGTTGCCAGGTGGGAAAGATGTGTCAAGAGTGTTTCAACAGAAGCTAGAAATGCAGATTTTATGTGAAAGTTCTCAATTTTAATATATTGGCATCTTATTAAAAATCTTTTATAAACATCATATGGGCCAGTCAGAACATATTTGTTGTGCTGATATTTCCATGGATTGCCACTGGCCATCGATGCTATAAAAGTATTTCACAAAAACCTATTTCACAACTGGTGATAAATTTAGAAAAAGGGATTTTTTTTCCAATATGGCATCAAACACAGTCCCTTATGGTTTGAATCAGGACCACAATGAAACTAACACAACTAACACAAGCAAGTCAGAATTCAGCTATTTCATATATACGGACTGAAAAAGAGTTTATTGTTCTAGATTTCTTGAAAACATGAGAGCTTTATAACTATGTTTGTTCATATTTTGTTCCTGAGTATGGTTAGTCATGTTTTCATTGTGTTTTGGTGTTCTGAAAATAAAGGCAACTTTTCCATATCAGGGTGGTCCTGAGAACAGTGGTCTTTAATTTTCGCATCCACTTAAAAGTATTAATTTAAAAATTGAAAAAATTATGCTTGCTAATAGAAAAAATTTATATTTTACTGACATTCAAGCAAGTTTCAGTGTAAAGTGAAGACAGTTAAGGAAATATTTACTGAGAAAAATATAAGATTACTGTGGACTTTTAAATTTATGACATAGGAAAACATTCAAGTTAATTATTATATTTGACAAAAGTTAGAACTATGTTTAAATTTTTTATAAATTTCTAGTTTATGTATTTTAACTAGAAAAAAAAGGGTGACCATTTTTAAACTGGCAAATTGAGACAACCCAAGAGCAAATAAAACTTTGATTGAGACATAAAAGTGTCAAAAATGCTAACCAGAGTTTGGATGTGTCATTTTACATGCATGCAGGTGTTTTGTTTTCTTTTGGTAAAGAGAGTGATGAAAGGAAATTTATACTACTACACATTAGAGCATTTTATTAAACAAGGATGAGTAAATCAGTGTAGAATGGCAATAACCAACTAGGTCAATGTGATGTGATAAAGAAAGGAATCTGTTCTACATGAGACTCACAAATCAGTGGGGGAGGAATTTCACAAAGGATGTTGAGATCTCTAGTTACTTACTTATTCAGAAAACATTCAATTTAGAGCCTTACTTCATGTCATATATCAATATAGATTTTAGGAAAAAATTAATTAAAATATTTTCAAAATTAAGCCTTGAAAATAACAGGTAATAGAAGATATTATTTCATCTTTGAACAAAAACTTTTAATTTGAAAAGTACAGTAGTCCCCACCTTGCCCAGGGAATGCATTCCAAGACCCCCAGTGGATTCCTGAAAACTCAGATGATATGAATTCTATATATACTATGGTTTTTCCCCATAGTGTATATATAATATAGAGAGAAAGAATATATAAATTTTAATGTGTCAGTAAGGTATTAGCAATAACTAATAATAAAAACAGACCAATTATGGCTATAACTTTTGCAGTTTGAAGTAGGACAGCAAAACTAGCATACATTTCTTTTTCCTTCTTTGCAGTTTCATAGATAGAACAGATCTTACCATAGATCTCAGAAACGTCAGCATATGATTTTCTTTCTTTAGTAAGAACTTTTACCTTTTCACTTAAAGGAAGCACGTTAAGGCTTCTCTTTGGCATATCTAAATTGCCAGCATCACTACTTTTGCACTTCAGGGCTGTTATTAGTAAGAAAAGGGTTCCTTGAACACATGCATTATAGTACCATGACAGTCTGATAATCGAGATGGCTACTCAGGGACTGAGGGCCAGGAGCTTTGACAGTGTGAACATGCTAGAAAAAGGAATGATTCACGTCCCAGGTGGGGTTAAACAGGACAGTGTGAAACTTCATCGCACTACTTGGAATGGTGTGCAATTTAACATATGAATTACGGCTGAGTGCAGTGGCTCACACCTGTAATCCCAGCACTTCCGGAGGCAGAGGCAAGAGGATTACCTAAGCCCAGGAGTTTGAGACCAGCCTGGGAAACTTGGTGAGACTTTGTCTCTACAATAAATAAAAAAAAATTAGCCGGGCATAGTGGTGTGCGCCTATAGTCCCAGCTACTCAAGAGGAGGAGGTGGAAGAATAGCCTGAGCCCAGGAGGTCTAGGTTGCAGTAGCCCTGATTATGCCATTGCACTCCTGCCTGGCAACAGAGTAAGATTCTGACTCAACAACAACAACAACAACAACAACAAACAAACAAAAACCTTATGAATTATGTAGAATTTTTTACATAAGTTTCTAGAATTTTCCATGTAATATTTTTGGACCATGGTTGACCACGGGTAACTAAAACTGCAGAAAATGAAGTCATGGATAAGGGGGGACTACTGGAATGAGAGAAATCACAAAGCAAAATATTTGAATGTTTAAGTTTATATAAAACGTGTAAAAAAGATTGTAAATAGGCCAGGGTCAGTGGTTCAGCCTGTAATCCCAGCACTTTGGGAGACTGAGGCAGAGTGGATTGCCTGAGCCCATAGGTTCGAGACCAGCCCAGGCAACTTGGCGAGACTTCATCTCTACAATAAATCAAAAATTAGCTGCGCATGGTAGTGCACACCTGTAGTTCTGGCTACTTGGGAGACTGAGATGGAAGGATTGCTAGAGCCCAGCAGGTCGACCCTGGGGTGGCCGTGAGTGTGCTACTGCACTCCAGCCTGTAGGACAGAGTGAGACTTTCAAGTAAAAAAAAAAAAAAGACTGTAAATACAATTAAAATATTAAAAAACATACTGGAAAAACACTGATAACAAATGTTATTGCCAAGAGTTTCAGTGACATGCTGAAACCAGCATATGCCGGTGAGAGATGAATGTATGTATCTCTTCTCATCTTTGTGGTCAGTGTCATCATGTTGTTTGAAATTATAGTGAAATATTTACACCAGGGAAATAGGCAAACACTATAAACCAGGGGTCTTTTCCCCGAAAAAAGAATTGGTTGCTGACTAGCATACCACTGGTTATTATCTTTAATATGTAAAAGAGCTCATCAAATCAATAAGAATTAAAAAGCTCAAAACCCTCCAATGCTCATCAAATCAATAGGAATTAAAAAGCTCTAAAACCCCCAAAGATAAATTGACAAGAGACATGATCAGATTATTGGCAGAGGAGATTATCACTTTATTATTTAAAAAAATTTTTTTTAGAAACAGGGTTTTGCTATATTGCCTAGACTGGTGTCAAACTCCTGATCTCAAGGTAGTCCTCTCTTCTTGGCCTTCCAGTGTTTTGGGATTGCAGGTATGAACCACCATGTCCAGCCGAAATTGTCACTTCATATAGTCATTTTTATTTTATTTTATATTTTGAGTTGGAGTCTCAGTCACCCAGACTGGAGTGCAGTGGCCGCTCCTGGCCACCACAGCCTTGACCTGCTGGGCTCTGGGGATCCTTCCGCCTCAGCCTTCCAAGTAGCTGGAACTACAGGCATGTGCTACCACATCCGGCTAAATTTTTTCTGATTTATTGAAGAGATGAGGTCTCACCAAGTTGCCCAGGCGGGTCTTGAACCTGCGGGCTCAGGCAATTCACTCACCTCAGCCTCCCAAAGTGTGGGATTACAGGCTGAGCCACTGAGCTCTACTTTTAAAAAGTAGATTCTGGAGAGGTTGGGAAGATGGCACCTGAGCCATTTGGACTTTGCAAGTCCTGGTGTGAGTGAGCAAGTGTATGGAAAATTTTGTGTACACGCTCATGAGTGAGTATGCGTGTGAGTGGCTGACTGAGTGAGGGCTAGGGAGCTATCAGCCAGGGCTCTCCTGGTACAGTGGCTGGTGCTGCAGCTTCTGGGCTTGGGCCCCAGTGATTTCCGGGATGCAGAAACTGAGTATCATTTTTTTTTTAAATCAACAAAACCCTTTCTGGGAAGAAAATGCTGGGAGAGACGGACTAAGTGGGGGCTTGTGAGCAAGTGACCAGGGCCCTAGTGCAACAGCTGGTGTTGCAACTTCTCTACTTGGTCCCTGGCTCTTCCCAGGTCACAGAAGCCAAGCGCCAATATTTTTTTAAAAACAGACAAAAGTTTTCCTGTGAAGAAGTGGTAGGGAGAGACTGCCCCAGGCTCTGCCTCACCACTGCAGCATTAGAGACTGCTGGCTCCAGGCTTTGCCTCACCACTCCAGCACCTGGCTGGGTACTAGAAGCAGAGGACAAGAGAGGGCCTCCACCGCCATCTTGAAGGTGGAGCAGGAAAGTGCTCCAACTTGCTCACCATGGAGCAATAGACCCGATGTCTGTGACTGGTGGATCAACTACTCAGGGATTGATTGTGACCCAGAAGGAATATCCTGAAAGCACAAACTTCAGAGGGACCTGATGAATGCTGAGTCCTGAGCACCCCACTCCCTACCCTGGTCCAGCCACTGGACAAAGGGTGTGGCCAGAAAAGGATGAGGAAGAACTCCAAAGAGATCAGTGGTGAGTCTGGGACTGACCCAAACCCCCTTCTCTCCAATAATCCTCTTAACATCAGACCCACACAGCTGGGCCACGACTGAGAGGAACAAACCCAGATGGACTTTGGACATCAGTTACAATAGGAGAACTCCATTCTAGGATAGGCCTGACTGGGGCACCCTCATGAGTACATACCTGGGGAAGTGACAATCCCGCATCTCCCCACTGGAGGAGATGTCCCTGATCATACAAGAGTGGGAGGGGAGGACTGTAGCTCCACCCACCTCCACTGCCCCTCTTCCTTCTCTGCTCCGGACACTGGGGAAAGAGTGAAAGAGGTGGAAGTTCTGCAGGAGAGACCAGATTAGAAGAACAGTTACAGAGCCTGCCACAAGAGGGAAGGTTTTTTTTTTAATTTTTAATTTTCAAAATTTTTTTGCCTGTTTGTTAGTTCATTTTTAAAAAAAATATTTTTCCTTTGTGTATAAATGTGTATGTGATGGTTTGATCTGCATCCCCTCCAAAATTTTTTTCTTTTCTTTTTCTGTTTCTTTCTTCTTTTATTTGTCATTTTCTGTTTATGTGTGTATGTGAATGATTGAGTGTTCATCTTTCAATTTTGTTGTTGTTGTTGGTTTTTGTTCTTTTTTTCTTCTGGGGTTTTTTTTTATATTCATTTTTTAAAGTTTAAGGTGTGTGTCAATATATGTGTGAGAGTTCAACTTGAATCCCTTTTTCCCACCTCCTCCGGTCTTTCTGTTTTTCTTCTCTGTTCACTTTGTGCTAGGCATGTGTGTGTGTGTGTTTAGTTTTCTTGTTTTTTTTGTTGTTTGTTTTGCTTTGATTTGTTGTTATTACAGTTTGTTTGGAGTGTGTGTGTATGTGTTCAATTGCTTTTACACCAGTTTCTGCTTTGCATCATCATATAGAATGGTGGTGTGGAATGGATCTCTGGGAACACATACCACAATGAGTGAACCTTTCAATTTGCAAGTAGTTTCTGATTCCTAGTGCCCCATCCCCTACTTTATTCAAATTTCAAAAACTACAAGAGATGGCAAAGCTTCCCATCCACCATCCTGTTTCAAAATAGAACAAATTCAGAGCCCAGATCAGGGAAGAATAGAGGACTGAGCAAATGTCAAAGGGAAAGACTCTCCCACTGACAGTGAATAACAGAACTAAAGAGAAAAACAAGAGATCTGTCACAAATGAGGAAAAACTAAAGGAAGACCACAGATAATTTCAAGTATAACAAAGAGAAAAGTCCTGAAAAAATCAAACCTGGGGCCCAAACAATGGAAGTCACCAACGACACTCGATCAAATGGACTTAATAGATACCTACAGATTATTCCACCCAACAACCACAAAATATACATGCTACTCATCACCACATGGAATGTACTCCAAGATCGATCATACCATTGGCCATAAATCAAGCATAAACAAATTCCATAAGGTTGATATATTGCCATGCACCTTCTCAGACCACAGTGGAATAAAAATAAATATCAACAGCAACAACATTTCCCCAAAGTCCACAAGGATATGGACACTAAACAGCATGATGCTGAACAACTACTGGGTCAACACTGAAATCACAGCAGAAACTAAAAGATTCCTGGAAACAAATGAAAATGAAGAAACATCTTATTCAAACCTCTGGGATGCCATGAAAACAGTTCTAAGAGGGGAATTCATATCTCTACAAGCACACATTAAGAAAATGAAGGGATCACAAGTTGAGAGCCTAACAAATCACCTAAGGGAGCCTAACAAATCATCTAAGAGAAGACCATCAAAACCCCAACTTTAGCAGAAGAATGCAATTCACCAAAATAAGATCCCAAGTATGGGACATAGAAGACGAAAACGTCATAGACAATAGCAACAAAACAAAAAGCTGGTTCTTTGAAAGAATTAACAAGATTGATTGATCCCTAGCCAGAATGATCAAGAAAAAGAGAGAAAAAGCTCAAATAAACACAATCAGAATACAAAAGATCAAATCACAACTGACTCCAAAGAAATACAAAAGATTATCAGAGATTACTATGTACACCTGTATGGAAACAAACTTGATAACCTAAATGAAGTGGAGGACTTTCTGACATCACACAATCTCCCCAGGTTGAAACAAGCAGACACTGAATAGGCCAATAACAACCCAGGAAATTGACTCTGTCATACGGAAACTACCTATCAAAAAAAGCCCTGAACCAGATGGCTTTCCAGCAGAATTCTACAAAGCATACAAGGAGGAGCTGATACCAATCCTATTGAAAGTATTTCAGGCAATTGAGAAAGATGGAATTCTCCCCAAATCATTTTATGAAGCTAACATCACACTGATACCCAAATTGGGTAAAGATCCAACCAAAAAAGAACTGTGGGTCAATATCCTTATGAACATAGATATAAAAATCCTCAACAAGATTCTAGCAAATCGTATTCAAAAACACATTTCAAAATTCATCTACCATCACCAAGTAGGCTTCTTCCCCAGGATGCAGGGCTGGTTCAACATTTGCAAGACCATAAATGTAATTAAATACATCAACAGATGTAAAAACAAGAACCACATGATTATATCATCAGATGCAGAAAAGACTTTTGATAAAATCCAGCATCCCTTCTGATAAAAACCCTCAAACACCTAGGTAGAGAAGGAACATACCTCAAAATAGTAAGTGCCATCTATGATAAACCCACAACTAACATATTGCTTAATGGACAGAAACTGGAAACATTTTCCCTGAAAACTGGAATAAGACAAGGCTGCCCACTCTTACCCCTCTTATTCATTATTGTGTTGGAAGTCCTAGCTCAGGCAATTAGACAACAGAAGGAAAACAGGGGTATCCAAATGGGAAAAGAGAAAGTCAAGTTATCCTTCTTTGCAAATGATATGATCCTATACCTTGAAAATCCAAGAAAATCTGTCAAACATCTGCTTGCACTGATAAAGGACTTTAGAAAAGTCTCAGGGTACAAAATAAATGTGCAAAAGACAGTTGCATTCCTATACACCGACAACAAGCAGGCAGAGACCCAAATAAAAAGCACAGTCCCATTCACAATAGTCACAAAAAAATGAAATATCTCAACATCTTCCCAACCAGAGAAGTGAGTGACCTTGACAATGAGAACTACAAAACACTGCTCAAAGATATCCAAGAAGACACAAACAAATGGAAAAATATTCCATGCTCATGGATAGGAAGAATCAACATTGTTAAAATGTCCATCCTACTAAAGGAAATCTACAGATTCAATGCAATACTCATTAAATTACCAACATCATTCTTCTCAGACCTGGAAATGACAATACAGAAATTCATATGGAAACATAAATGACCATGAATAGCCAAAACAATTCTTAGCAAAAGAAACAAAGCAGGAGGTATTACACTTGCAGACTTCAAACTTTACTATAAGGTTACAATAATCAAAACAGACTGGTATTGGTACAAGAACAGGCATATAGATCAATGGAACAGGAGAGATTCTGGAAGCAAAGTCTCAATTTCTCAACCAACTCATCTTTGACAAAGCCTCCAATAAAAACCAATGGGGAGAGGAGAACCTACTCAGGAAATGGTGCTGGGAAAACTTGCAGATTACATGCAAAAGACTGAAACAGGACTCCTACCTCTTACCATACACAAAAATTAACTCCAAATGGATCAAAGACTTAAACGTAAAGCCTCAAACTATAAGAATCTTGAAAAACACAAGAGACACCCTTATGGAAATTGGAACTGGCAACCAATTCCTGATCAGAACCCTAAGTGCCCATATCATAAGAAGTAAGATAGACAAGTGATACCTCATCAAACTGACGAGCTTCTCCGAAGCCAAAGAAACCATCAAGAGAGCAGGGAGACAGTTCACAGAATGGGAAAAAAAATATTTGCCAACTGTATATCTGACAAGGGCCTAACATCTTGAATTTACAAGGAACTCAGATGTGCCAAAAGGAAAAAAACAGCCCCATTAAAAAATGGGCAAAAGACATGAATAGACATTTCTCAAAAGAAGATATACGGGCAGCCAACAGACACATGAAAAAGTGTTCAGCCTTATTCATCATCAGAGAAATGCAAATCAAAACCATCTTGAGATACCACCTAACCCCGGTAAGAATGGCCATCATTAATAAAACAAGCAACAACGGATGCTGGCTTGGATGCAGAGAAAAAGGAATGCTTCTATACTGCTGGTGGGAATGCAAACTAGTGCGACCTCTTTGGAAGACAGTGGCGATTTCTGAAAGAACTAGAAATTGACCTTCCATATGACCTGGCAATTCCCCTATTGGGAATATACCCGGAGGAACTCAAATCATTCCACAAAAAAGATACCTGCACATGCATGTTTCTTGCAGCTCTATTCGCAATAGCACAAATGTGGAACCAATCATGCTGCCCATCAAAGCTGGACTGGATAAAAAAAAGTGGTACATATACACAATGGAATATTATGCAGCCATAAAAAAGGACAAACATATAGACTTCACAGCAACTTGGACGGATTTAGAGTCGATCATACTGAGTAATCTATCACAGTAACGAAGAACAGAGTACCATATATTGTCACTCATAAGCAGACCTTGAACAATTATCATAATACTATAAGAAAGGGATTGGCTGTGGTGGGAAACTGCCAGGGGAGGGAGCATGGGATCAGCAGTTGAGGGAAACTTCTAGGGGAGGTAGGGGCACACCTCATCAACAAGAGTGCCTGCATAATCAACGTTTGTATACCGACCCCTGAATTGTACTCCACACATCTTTAAAAAAAAAAAAAAGTAGATTCAACACCTCCACTATGAAAAAAAAAATCTCATGTCTATCCCATCAAATTAGCAAAGATTAAAACAAATTTTAATGCTGGCATCAGCACAGTGTAAAAAATACTCTTGGATAATGTTAATGGGACTGTAATTAGTACAAATTTTCTGGAAACCAATTTGGCAACACGTATCAAGAGCTCACACAATGTTCATATCCTAGTAATTCCACTAAGAATATATGCTATGGAAATAATTCAAATGCAGACATGCATTTATGCACAAAGATATTTTAACATTAAGTGAATAATTAAGCAAATCATGATGTATGTGCCTTCAAAGAGCTTTTAATGATGTGTGATAGAGTTTATGATATAATTTTGTATGAAAAATTGTGCTTGCAGCCATAGTCTCAGCCTCCTAAAAGGAATGCTTGGAAGGATACTTCTGGGTGTTTGCAGAGATGCTATTTGGTGAAAGAATTGTGAGAAGTATTTTCTTCCAAGTTTTAAATTTTTTTCTTGAACTTTCAAAGTAATTGCAATGAACAAGCTTTGCTTTTATTAATTGGAGAAAAAACATAAAATCAATGTTAAAGATAAAATTTTCTTCTTATGAGTTAAAAATAAATAAATTTAAAAACTTATAATTAACTCCCTGCTTTTAAAAAAAGGGATTATTTGATTTTTGTTGTTGTTGTTCCTGAGTCGGAGTCTCACTCCATCACCCATGCTGGAGTGCAGTGGCACGCTCATGGCCACCCCAGCATCAACCTGCTCGGCTCAGGCGATCCTTCCGCCTCAGCCTTCCAAGTAGCCGGAACTACAGGCGCGCGCTACCATGCCCAGCTAATTTTTGTTTTTTATTGTAGAGATAGGGTCTCACCATGTCACCCAGGCTGGTTTCAAACCCCTAGGCTCAGGCAATCCATTTGCCTCGGCCTCCCAAAGTTCTGGGATTGATTACAGGCTGAGCCACTGAGCCCGGCCTGGAATTATTTGATTTTTAAAAGGGACAAGCAATGTAACTGTTGCAATTATGGCAGATTTTTAAAAAAATTGTCATTCCTTTTAAGGATCTGAGTTAAGCTTTAGTCTCACACTTGAATTTATCTTACAAGCCAATTTGCAAATGAGCCATCCTGATGAATGAGTTTAAATTATTTTAAGATATTCGAAGAACATTCATTTCTCTATAAAGGGCTCATAGTTATTTACTCAGGGTAGCCCAATAGCTTCTTCTTCATAATATTTTAACTATACTATCTACAACCTTTGAAATAATCTCTAATTCAGTTTTTCACACACTCAAACCAGTCCTTATTTTCCCTATATGATGCCAAACCTTTAAAAGGATCACAAATATCTTGAAGTTTCATTGTCTTTTTTTGGAAAATGTTCTGAATTTTGTTTTCAGAGCTAGTCTAAGATAATCAAATACTATAGGAAAAAGAACCTCTTCACAAGATTTATAGCTATTTGAAAACTTTTTTCCCCTTACTGTCAAGAGTGTTTTACTGGAGTATAATTAATATGCATTGAAATGCACAAATCAAAGTGTATATCTGAATGGATCTTTACAAATGTAATCAACTATATAACAACCACCAAAATAAAAATATAAAACCTTCTTAGAAATAATTTGATTTTTCTAAAAATGTTCACTTCTTAATTATCAAGACATTTTGACTCCTAAATTGGGACCTCCTTTTAGTGCTATGCTGCATTCACCTGTCATTTCCAAAGGCAGAGTTTCTTGCCTCTGGTCACTTTCACAGTACCTTATTATGCTTGAAAATATGAGGGTGAACCAAAAAAACCAGTATTTATTTATTTAAACATTGTGTATTTATTCTTGCATGAATAAATTTGTCACCTTCAAAGTACTCTTCATTTGATGCAATACACCTGTCAAGATGCTTTTTTATACTGCTTGAAGCAGTTTTTGAACTCGTCAGTTTGGATGCCTTTTAGTGCTTCTGCCATTTTTTGTTTCACTTCTTCTACATTGGCAAAATGTTTCCCTTTGAGAACTTTTTTCATAGGGAAACAAACAAAAAAACTTGCTAGGGAGCAAGATTGGGTGACTAGGGAGGGTGGGACATGGGGGTCATGCCGTTTTTGGTCATAAACTGCTGAACACACAGTGCGGTGTGGCCAGGTGTGCCTGTAAATCACCCATCAGGAAATGGGCAAACACAATGAAAGAATCTCAACAAACAAACAAACAAACAAAAAACCCTCCCCTCCAAAAACACTGAAGTAGAACACAGCCTCTCACAACAATGCTAATAGGTGCACTGATGCCAATGGGTTTCTAGAACACTTACCTAGTGGGGGAAGCCTGTGTACTACAAGGACCCCAGTCTCCAAAAGATAATTCCAGCTTTTGGAGGGATCATCTCTCATATTTTTAATCATCTGTGTGTGTGGTGACTTATGCCTATAATCCAGCACTTTGGGAGTCAAGGCAGGAGAATTGCTTCAGCCTAGGAGTTTAAAATCAGCCTGGCTACATAAAGAGACCTTGTCTCTACCAAAAATAAAAAAAAAATTAGCTGGGTACAGTGGTGTGCACCTGTAGTCCCAGCTACTCAGGAGGCTGAGGTAGAAGGAGGCTTGACTAAGGAAGTCAAGGCTGCAGTGAGCCATGATGGTGCCACTGTACTCCAACCTGGGCAACCAAGTGAGACTCTGACTCAAAAAAAAGAAAGAAACAAAACATAACAAAAAAACTCCATTGCTGGGATTACAGGTGTGAGACATTGCACTTGGCTATTTAATAAATAGAGTGCTGACTACAACAGATGGTTCTTGTCTGGTATGGGATTTAGCATGAACAAAACAAAGTCCCTGCCCTTATAGAGATATTTCAGGTAGAGAAAACAAACAATAAACAAGTATAGACCATGGTAGTTTGTGATAAATACTATGTGACACAAAATAATAATAAAGTAGGTTTTAAGGGAGATGAAACCTGTTAGGGTGAGGAGGGGGTGCTATTTTATAAAATGTCAAGAAATCCAATCCTCTTCTATAAGGTTCTATTTGAGACCTGCAGGAAATGAAGAACCTGGCTTATATCTAAAGGAAGATGATTCAGCCATCATGAATGCAAGTGCAGAGGCCCTGAGGCTTGAGCATATTTGGAATGTCCTAGGAATAGCTGGGAAGCCAGTGTGGTCAGAACGAAGGAAAGAAGGGTAGGAGATGTGGTCAGAGAAACTGTGATGGCTCTAAAATCCAGCATGACCAATTATGAAAACCTCTATTTGAAATGGTTACATTAGCAGAATTTTGGCGTTTTAGGCTAACAGAAGCAACTTAGCAAAATGTCTGACATAATGTTAACGAGTTGTCTTTGCTGCCACAAATATATATATTTATATTAGTTATAGTCTCACTTTGTCACCCAGGCTGGAGTACAGTAGCATAATCACAACTCACTGCAGCCTCGACTCCAGGGCTCAGGCGATCCTTCCACCTCAGCCTCCCAAGTAGCTGCAACTATAGGTATGTACCACCATACTCAGCTAATTTTTTGATTTGTTTATAAAGATGAGGTCTCACTATGTTGCCCAGGCTGGTCACAGAGTCCTGGGTGCAAGCAATCCTCCTGCCTTGGTCTCCCAAAGGATGACAGGTAGAAGTCACTGCTCCTGGCCAATATACAATAAATATTTTTTAAATAGAAGTTTCTTCTACATTTTGGCATAATGAGCAGTTGAAAAAATGAACTGTTTCCCTCTTGGGCAATTAAAATATAATCATGTACATTTAAACAACGGTGACACATTTTTGTTCTTAAAAAATGATATTGGTGGTTGATAATCTTTGTCAAGCAATGATGCCAACATACAGGAAACAGAGAACTACCTCAATGTTTTGACTGAGTTTTTTGACGATGCTGGTGATGGTCTGGATGTGGCTTTCCAGTAACTTCCTGGCAAGTGATTCCTCTCTTCGAAAGCCGTGGGTCCCCTGTAGACAAGCTGAGATGTCTTCCTTGATGCGGAAGGCTTGCTCGAGGAGGAAAGCTACGGTACGCTCCTGGCTATCCAGTCTGTCTTCTAGTTGAGTTCTCTGGGTTTTTGGAATGATGGGAAGAAAAGGATGACTCCTGATCAAGAAAAAGAAACACCAGGAGATTATAAGGATGAGCTGGAGGACCCAGGAACCAGAATTTGAGCTTTACTTCTACTCCTGTATTTTCTGCCCTCTGAAAAGGTTGGTGGGACTTTAAGCACCTACATGGTTAGAATCTTGGTGTATGTCTCATCTAAGAAGCAGGTGCGTTTTTCACATTTCAAGCCAAATTGGTGGTGGTTAGGGGGCTTCATGAAAGAAGAAACTAAAAGTCTTCTTTCAATACTTATGCCTTTATGTGCCCCTTATAATAATTCTACTTTAATCTGGGGGAAAAAAACCCACTAAGTCCTTACATCTGTCAAAATGCAAAAGTGACTGTAAGAGTTTCTCAAGGGATGGGTCTTGGGATAGAGGCCAATAAAATAATCCACCCCAAAAGAGTTCTGTGGTCGAATAAATTTGAAAAACATTGCATACAATATCCCTCCCTTGTGTATTACAATATTAATGCCTAACAGTATTATTCCAATTTTACAGATGAGGAAACTAGTTCATGGGTGATACCTGACATATTTCCAAAAGGCATAATTCCAAACATTGAAATCCCTAATATCTAAAAGCCCTGAAATCACAATCCCAAAAGATTCAAACCCCAAATGCTGAAATCCTGAAAGCTAAATTCTGGGGAAGGAATGAGTGCATGGTTGGTTGTACACAGGATAGCTGCATTGTGTTAGCTGTAGCAAGTTAGCTGCGTCATGTAGGTGGAATGTTACCTAGCTATTTTCTTTACTTGGAAACTAAGTATAGTTTAAGAAGATGCTTCTGGATGCAAATTGACAAGGGGTGGATTTGTGGACTTAATTTTAGGTGTTAACTTGACTGGATTATGGAATACCTAGAAATCTGGTAATGCAGGTATTTGTAAGGGTGTTTCCAGACAAGATTAGTATGTGAGTCTGGGTGGACTGGTGAGTGAGGAAGAACTGCCCTCAATGTCCTGAGTGTTTCAAAAGTCACAGAAGTAAAAACACAGGGAAAAAATACAACAAATCTCCCCTGCCAAGTTGTTCAATCATGTATGACTTCTGTCTCTTTATACATAGTGCCATGTTTGTCTTCAAAAAATGCCCTTCATCAGAGAATAAAAAGAATCCAACAAGCTTGGTGACCTTCTGAACCAAAGATGCTTGCTGATCTAGAGGTTTTCAGTTTTATAAAACACATTAAATGTTAATGGGTTAGAGTTGACTGTCAAAGAATTATATTTACCTCTTAATTTAA
This sequence comes from Cephalopachus bancanus, assembly GCA_027257055.1. Taxonomy (NCBI): domain Eukaryota; kingdom Metazoa; phylum Chordata; class Mammalia; order Primates; family Tarsiidae; genus Cephalopachus; species Cephalopachus bancanus. The sequence goes on along the minus strand of JAPVLO010000024.1, from coordinate 3,198,413 downwards.
CATAGACAAACTAGAAATGCTTCACTTTTGGCTAATGAATAGCACTTTCAAAACTGTCCCCATTTTTAAAAAATTAACTATATACAGTTCATGCCCTGATTGGATCAGAAAATTCCAGAACTTATCTGCTTATTTATGTATTGATGACTGGGGGAAAAAAATGAAGCACTTTATAAACACTTATTTGAAGATTTGATGGACTTTGTAGAAGAAAATGAATTTCAGTTTAATCCCTAAGCCATAATGACAGATTTGGAATATGGTGTGATCAAGGCTCCTAAAAGTGAATTTCAAGATGTTATCCAGAAAGTTTGCTTTTGTCATTCAGCTCAACAGAAAATTGGGATGCGTGGATTGGCCACATCGTACAGCAACAATGAAAACTTCGGTTTAAAAATATGGCATTTGAGCCGGGCTTGGTGGCTCAGCCTGTAATCCCACGCCTTTGGGAGGCTGAGGTGAGTGGATTGCCCGAGCCCACAGGTTCGAGACCTGCCTGGGCAGGCGAGACCTCATCTCTACAATAAATCAAAAAATTAGCCAGACGTGGTAGCGCGTGCTTGTAATTCCGGCTACTCGGAAGGCTAAGGTGGAAGGATCGCCAGAGCCCAGCAGATCAAGGCTGCGGTGGCTGGGAGCGGCCACTGCACTCCAGTCTGGGCAACAGAGTGAGACTCCAACTCAAAAAAAATATATATATATGGCATTTGTTTGCATTGGCATTTTTTCCCAGCTGATAATATTTCAGGAGCTTTTAATGAATTAAAATCACATTTGCCTGAAGAAGCCAATGAAGTTACTGACTGGCCAAGAATAATTATGCACATGATGGGATAAGAAGCTACACAGCAGTGCTGCTATTTGATCACCAGGATTGTTTCTGTAGATGAGGGCAAGTTGAACGGATTTCTGTGTGCCCAAAACAATGTACAAGCATGGCATAGAAGATGGGAACATTTAAAAGGAAATGCTCATGTCAGTGTATATTGAATCATAGAAGAATTTCAAAAAGAGCAGTCCACATAGAAAATGAGCATGATCATATCCTCCAAGGAGAGCCATGCCTCAAAAGAAAATAAAGCAGCTGCTCATCACTATGTAAGTCTTCATAATATAAGGATCATCTTATGGATGATCTCCATGCAAATGCCCATAATTGAACCCTATAATCCAATTTTTTTATATAACAAACTTTCTTTTTAGTTTTTTTATTAGTTTTTTTCTTACTATTTTAAATTTTCAGGGTTTTTTGTTTTTTTTGTTTTTTTGCAAAAACAATTTGCTATGCTTTGTATTTCATCTTTGAATCATTTGCAATATTGGAGATATAAATTGTGTAAAGACATTTTAGAGCATTCTAATTTGTTTCACGCATTTTTTGCAAATTTTACTCCACAGAAGTGTATTATCACAACGTTGACTTTTTGTAAGTATTATGCAAGTACGTAAAAATATTGAAACTTCCTTAACAAAATAGATGTCCTTCTTTGTACATCTGCATTTATGAAAGATAAAATTTGTCAAGGTCTCAGCTCCTTTCACAAGTGCTTTCATGGTGGTAACCTATCATGGTTTTCGATCTCGTCAAAAGACTTAGATTGTCATGGTATTTCTTTTCTTTTTTTTTTTTGAGTTGTAGTCTCACTCTGTCGCCCAGACTGGAGTGCTGTGGCCGCTCCTGGCCTCCGCAGCCTCAACCAGCTGGGCTCCGCGATCCTTCTGCCTCAGCCTTCCAAGTAGCCGGAATTACAGGCGCACACTACCGCGCCCGGCTGATTTTTTGATTTATTGTAGAGATGAGGTCTCGCTGCCCAGGCGGGTCTCGAACCCGCGGGCTCAGGCAATCCACTCACCTCAGCCTCCCAAAGGCGCGGGATTGCAGGTTGAGCCACCAAGCCTGGCTTGTCATGGTATTTCATGATGACAGTTATAAAGCTGGGTGCACACAGTTGCTAACCATAGTGCATTTTGATCTATTTATGAACATGGCTCATTGGCTCCTAACTGCTATTTATACCCATTGACTGTGGTTAGTATACCTCAATGTCCATGCTTGTAAAGATGTGTATGTTATTACTACCCAATTTATTGTGTAAAGTGGCCTATGAAGTGTTCTGTCATGTTTTTATATGTTTCCCAAATTCATGTCTTTTTTTTTGTATTGGAGTCTCACTCTGTCGCCCAGGCTAGAGTGCAGTGGCACACTCACAGCCACCCCAACGTCAACTGCTGTGCTCGGCGATCTTTCCACCTCAGCCTTCAAAATAGCCAAAACTACAGGTGAGTGCTACCACGCCTGGCTAATTTTTGATTTATTATAGAGACGAGGTCTCACCAAGTTGCCTGGGATGGTCTTGAATCCACGGGCTCAGGCAATCCACTCGCCCTGGCCTCCCAAAGAGCTAGGATTATAGGCCGAGCCACTGAGCCTGACCAAATCTCCTTTTAAAAATATAAATAAATGTCTTATAAATAATTTTTTTCAGAATTATATTTTGGGGATTTTGATCTTTGGGATTTTAACATTCAGGATTGTGTCTTTTGGGATTATGGCCCAGAACTATTTGTGGAGTAGTAAACTGGTCCTAGGTTATCCAAAGTCCATGAGCTGAAGTACTTGGTTATACTGTTCCCAAGTACACGTCACTTCCAAAGCCCTGTGTACAGATTTCTGACCTCATACAAGGTCACATTTTGTGTAGATGAGTATGAAAATATTCCATTAAATCTAACTGAGAGTTAGAAGTTTACTTTACATTTGTCTGTAATGCTATTACATTTCTTGGGGCTTTCTTTTCTTTTCTTTTTTTTTGAGTTGGAGTCTCACTCTGTCACCCAGACTGGAGTGCAGTGGCCGCTCCCGGCCACCGCAGCCTTGACCTGCTGGGTCCGGCGATCCTTCCGCCTCAGCCTTCCAAGTAGCTGGAACTACAGGCGTGCACTACCATGCCCGGCTAATATTTTTGATTTATTGTAGAGATGAGGTCTCACCAAGTTGCCCAGGTGGATCTCGAACCCGCGGGCTCAGACAATTCACTCACCTCAGCCTCCCAAAGCGCGGGATTACAGGCTGAGCCACCGAGCCTGGCTGGGGGGGCTTTCTTATAACCCAATGAAAGGAGCTTTGAATTTTCTTTTATCTATTTCATACATTGAGCTTCTGCATGAGTTTTTATTTGAAGAAATATTTTAATGTCCCAGAGCTATGTTTTTGGCAGAGTCAGGATTAGCTCTAACCTAACTCACAACCAAACTGAGGATGCTTTCCATGATGCCACCTCTGAATAAAAGCAAAATATTTTATGAAGATCACTAGAAAGAGAAGGCAGCCTTAGAAGAAAAAAGGGGACTTGGCCTTTGTTAGGGCCTGGGAGTAGAATGATAAATAAGATAGACAAAGCTCCTGCCCTCTATTTGTATTTTTTTTTTTTACTTATTTATTTTTAAGAGATAGGATATCCTTCTGTTCCTCAGGTGCAGACATAGCTCACTGCAGCCTTAACCTCCTAGACTCAGCGATCCTTCCATCTAGCCTCCTGAGTGACTGGAACTACAGGTGTGTGCCACTATGTCCAACTAATTAAAACTTTTTTTTTTTTGAGAGATGGAGTCTTGCTATATTGACCAGTCTTGAACTTCTGGTATTAAGTGATCCTCCTAGTTTGGGCTCCCAAAGTCCTGAGATTACAGGTGTGAGCCAGCACACCCAGCTAACAGAAAATGTCTGTTACTATCTATATACTTTTGTTAGACGTATAGGTATACAGTGTATATCTTTTTAAAATTACTGTTGCATGTGCTTGATCATAAAAATCCAAGATCATATAGTCCACTCTCCTTCCTATTGCCTGAGCCAGAATAACTATCTGCATTGGGCTAATGATGACACATTGTCTTGAACGTGAAAATGTCCTGGGACAGCAGATTTTAGGTCCAGATTTTGACTATCAGCGTTTTCTGAAGACCGCATGTATCAACTAGGGTTGTATTTAGCTGTGTGTATAAGAAATCCAAAGACAGTGACTTAAACAATTAGGGTCTATTTGGCTCATGTAAAAGAAGTCCAAAGATAGATGATCCAGGGCTAGTGCAGCTGACCAAGGAAGTCACCAAGTGCCCAGCTCCTTTTGACTTCCTGGCCCACTTTCCCTGTGTGATCCTTGCCCTCAGGGACTCAAGGTTATCATTCCATCTTGAAGTGTTGTGTCCCCATTACAAACAGAAAAGACAAAGAACAAAGAATAAAATGTGTGCACTTGTTGAGCTTGTCCCCGTTCCTCCTTTTAATTTTTTTTTTTTTTTTTTGAGTTGGAGTCTCACTCTGTCGCCCAGACTGGAGTGCAGTGGCCGCTCCCGGCCACCGCAGCCTTGACCTGCTGGGCTCCGGCGATCCTTCCATCTCAGCCTTCCAAGTAGCTGGAATTACAGGCATGCACTACCATGCCCAGCTGATTGTTTGATTTATTGTAGAGATGAGGTCTCGCTGCCCAGGCGAGTCTCGAACCCGCGGGCTCAGGCAATCCACTCACCTCAGCCTCCCAAAGGCGCAGGATTACAGGCTGAACCACCGAGCCCGGCTATTATATGAAATTTTTAATGGGCTGTTTTACATTATTTTTTATACTAAATGTTTGCAATCCACTGTGCATTTTACACTTGCAACACAATTCAATTTGGACTAGCCATGGTTCCAGTGCTCAATAGCCATATGTGGCCAGTGGCTATTGTTTTGGACAACACAGTTCTAGAACCCGAGGATCATAAGGAAGAAAGTGCCACTGAGCTGTCAAAAGCATTACCACCATGCCCATACACCACTCCTGCACTTCACAAAGTTATAGCTAATAGCTTTGAGCATTTAATACAAGCCAGACCTTATAGCTAGCAGTTTTTTGTTTTTGTTTTATGAGTTGAAGTCCCACTCTGTCACCCAAACTGGAGTGCAGTGGCACGATCAGGGCTCACTACAGCCTCAACCTCCTAGGCTGAAGGGATTCTCCCTCCTCAGCCTCCCAAAAGCTGGGACTACAGACATGGCAATTTTTTTTGTAGAGACGAGTTCTCACTGTGTTACCCAGGCTGGTCTTGAACACCTGGACTCAAGCAGTCCTTCCACCTCAGCCTCCCAGAGTGCTGGGATTACATGCACAAGCCACCACGCCCACCTGGCTAGTCATTTATAACACTATGAGGGATGTATTACTATTACCCCATTTTAAGGATAATGAAACTGAGTCTTCAGGGATTGAGTAATTTGGCTAAGGCCACCAGCTAACAATGCCAGTGTTTAAGCCTAAGCAGTCTGACTCTAGAATCCTTACTATTTTACAAACAGAGAAGAGGTCCCTTTCAATCTCTGCCTCAAAATCACCCTTTATTTTACCCAAAACTCTAACTATCCAAGTCGAACGTTTTCTGGAGCCTCATAAATTTAGTGCCTGATAATTCTATGTTAAGGAGAGGGCTGTCTACTAATATCTGGAAGAAATGACAGATTAAAAACAAAGAAATTAGAGGTTCAACCAAAAGTAAATAAAGTAAATGAGAAAATTAAAAAGACAAAGGCTAGGGCTATTTGGTGTAAGAACAAAGAAACTTGTAAAATACTGGTAGCTCCTGTGATATTAGGATATTACTCCTTCCCTTCACAGATGAACTTCTTGAATGACCAAGCTACTTTTGTTTGTGTCTTCCAATATTTGTGATTTGAACCTCACCCTATGATAACCAGGTTTCTCTCTCACTTTCGCCTCCCTTGTTTTAGGGACAGCCAGCTGCCATGTTGAGCATCTCTATGAAAGGTTCACAAGATGAGGAACTGAGACCTCCTGGCAACAGCCAGTAAGGGACTCAGGTATTCTACTGAAAGCTGTGTGAGTGAACCATCCTAGGAGCTAATCCTCCAGCCCCAATCAAGCCTTTGAATGATTGCAAGCTCAGATGACATCTTGACAAAAATCTCTTGAGATACTCTGAGCCAAATTTACCTAGGAAGCCATTTCTGAATTCCTGATCCACAGATACTGTGAGATACATATTTGTTGTTTTATGCATTGAATTTTGGGATACTTAGCTGCACAACAATAGATAACTAATACAGACAGTAATCTATGTGAACATTGTGGGGTATCTGAGACTAAGGTGGTGATTTTGGACATAAAGAGAAAGGACAGATGTTACAGATATTAAGAACCTAGAAGTTGGAGAGCTCTGGGATAGATTGGAAATGGGACTGTTGAAGGGAGGAATTCTAAAGTTTTTGATCTGAACTTAATGAATGATGATGCCTTTCATCAAGACTGACTTTTTAAAAAAGTATTAGATTTAGAAAGAAGAAAACAAATTTGAAATTTGTATAGGGTATCCATCTAGAGTTGCCCATTGAACAGTATGAAATGTGTCTGAAGAAAGATTTGGATGTTATCAGAAAAATAAATGATGACTGAAGGCTTGGGTGAAGACAATGAAATTGTCTGAACTGGCAGAAGTGTGTGTGTGTGTGTGTGTGTGGTGCGTGTGTGTGTGTGTGTGTGTGTGTGTGTGTGTGTTGTGTCTGTGTCTGTGTGTCTGTGTGTATGTGTGTGTGTGATAGGGAACAGGCATTTTTAGAATCCTTTAGGTAGCTTTCAAAAAGAAGTTGTTGGCTGGGAGTGGTGGTTCATGCATATAATTCCAGCATTTTGGGAGGTCTAGGAGGAAAGATTGTTTGAGGCCAGGAGTTTGAGACCAGCCTAGACAACATAGCAAGATCACATCTCCACAAAAAATAATTTTAAAAAAATTAGCCAGGCATGGTGGCACATTCCTGTGATTCCAGCCACTTCGTAGACAAGGTGGGAGGATTGTTTGAGCCCAGGATGTCGATGCTGCAGTGAGTTAAGATTATGACATTGCACTCCAGCCTGGGTGACAGAACAAGACACCATGTCTAAACAACAAACAAACAAACAAACAAAAAGAAATGCTGCATCACCACTGCCTACTTTGACCCATACTTCTTCCCAGATATTGTAACTGTCTGGTGGGGGCCTAGAACCTGAGAAATGATGGGCTTTTGGTGAGACTCACAAAGTAGCCCAATGCCCAGGGGCCCTGTTGTTTCTGAAGACCCAACCACTCTTGTTCACCTCTGGCTGGGTCTTCAGAAGGCTCACTCAGCTTCAGTCTCCAGGGAGAATGAGCTGTAGAGGAGTTGAAGACAAGCATGAACATGTCAACTGAAGTGAATCTTCCCCAGAGGAATATGGCAGCTTGTGTAAGACAAAGCACAGAAAGAAAGGAAATGAGTTGTACCATTCTTCAGAGGTTAAAAAAATCCTGGGCTAATATGGTTTTGACAAAAATGCTGAATTAGCATGGTACTGACTTCCTGTCCTCTCTCCCTCACAAAACCTTGGAGGACTTAGAAAAAGTGAGAATAGTGCGGAAAACCCCTGGGAAGGGGGCAATTTTATTTTTAGGCAGGGTCTCACTCTGTCACCCAGATTGGAATGCAGTGACTCAATCGCAGTTCATCACAGCCTTGACCTCCTGGGCTCAGCAATCCTTCCACCTCAGCCTCCTAAGTAGCTGAGACTATAGGCATACACCACCATGCCTGGCTAATTTTTTTTTTTTTTTTTTGGAGAGACAAGGTCTCTCTCTACATTGCCTGGGCTAGTCTAAAACTCCTAGGCTGAGGCAATCCTCCTACATCAGCTTCCCAAAGTGCTGAGATTACAGGTGTCAGCCACCACATCTGGACTGGGGGGATGCTATTTTAAACTGGTGAATGTGCAGGGTGGTCCAACGGGTGCTGTGACATGCCACTCAGGCCCCCTTTCAGGAAGAAAAGCCTTATTCCCACCAGCAGCTGGGAATGCTGCTGGGTGCAGACCTCCATTTTTGGCCTTCTCTGGGAACTGCCTTGGTGAATGGAGTCACCTTGCCAAGGTCATGACCACTTTCTGGGGCAGCTTGCATTCAATGATTGGTCAATGTGTGATTGTAAAGGCCTGATACACTTGCTCAACTCAGAACGACTTTGAAGGGGGCCATACCAGCTTCAAAGCTCCCTGTGAGGTCAGCTGAAGGCTTCTGATATCACACTGCAGCTCAACTATTCCTTCAGTCCAATTCTACTCCCTCCTCTCCCCTCCCACAGGTGTATATGCGGGGGACCAGCCCCCAAAAAGAGATTTAGAGGGTCCCTGGAAGGTGGGGCAGCGTTGGCGAATATTCTGGAGAAATAAGGAGAAAGAAAGAGACTGGACTCTGTCTAGTGCAGAAGCCGATTCTGTAGTAGGGATAGATATTAAAAGAAAGAAAGATGGAGGGATAGATATAAAGAGGAAGAAAGAGAAAGAAAGAAAGTGGACAACTGTTCAGTGAAATGAGCAGAAGCCGTTTATTGGGACCAACCGTGAGTCTTTTATCCCAAATTTTCACATGTTAAATCACAAGACTTTCACGTGAGCACAAGGCCAGGTGGATAAGGCACATTCCCCGCCACCCACCAGGTGTTTTCTTAAGCATGAAGAAGGACAATCCCATTAAATCACAAGACTATTACGTGAGCACAAAGCCAGGTGGATGAGGGGCATTCCCCCACCCACCAGGCGTTTTCCCAAGCATGAGGAAGGACAATCCCAAAATTATCTCACTGTTCCTTATGCTTGGTTTATGTTCCTCAAAGGCAATACAACAATTCTAACATCATAAAATCCTAATAATCAATAACTTCTAAAACTTATGCATACCCAACACCTAATGACTGACTTAAATCCTAATACCTTTCTATTCTGTGCTAATTTTACCTGTACTATAAAAAACTCTTAATTATAGGTCAGACCAGTTCCTAAAGAATGTGGCCCAGTCCAAAGATCACACTGGGCCATTTCCAGGAACAATTAATTATGATCTCTTAACAAAATGGCTATTCTAAAATCCTATGTATCTATCTTAATTTCTATAAAAGTTTCTAATTCCTAATCCTGATATATAAGGCTGATCACCAGCAACAAAGCTTCTAAAATAAACCCAAATACAAACTGTAATTGTACTAAAGCCAAAATCATAATTAGTAGAAAGTGGGAACAATGAAATTTCTAAAGTTAGCTGTATTCTTATAAAACCTTAAAGTATCATGTTTGATCGTGTTTGAACTAACATAATTCCTTCATGTAGATGACCTATTCTAAAATACTTTCTATGAATAAAATAAATTCAGTTTCTATTATAAGTAGAAAAAACCTACACTAATTGTAACTTAAGAACCGGTTTAAAAGAATGCAGCCCAGCCCAAAGTGGATGCTGGGCCCTTAGGAATGTGGCCCAGTCCAAAGTTCATGCTGGGCCATTTCTGGTAACCCTAGATAATCATCTATACCATCTAAAGCTGGAAACAGTTCTCTAAATGTATATACTAATTCTACAAATATACTTTAAAATCTTATAAAGAAGCTTGTATCATGTATAAAAGGCTCCCAAATGTGACCTGCATTTGAATTATATCTAATACCTAAGCTGAAACCACGGTTTTATGGGAAACAGGAACAATGGGTTTCTAGAGTGAGCCACGCCTGTCACAGTCACAGAGGCTTCAGCTTAGATCAGCAGAGTTCCTTTAGGTACTTGCGCTGCATGGTAAAAGGAGGAGGAAAATGGTATCAACGGCTCCCAAACACATCCTAGCAGTCTCGCGGTTCGCGGCCCTCCCTGATCCCTAACGCTCAGTGGGCCTCCGTGGCCGGCTCCCAACATGTATATCCCAGCCCCAGAGCCCTGTAACTAGTCTTTGTTTCCTGGGCAACCCAAGTTGAGTCAGAGGGTCGTGCTGGCCTGGGGCAACAGATAGCTTAGCAGGGATGTGGGAGGATAAAATAAGAAGGGAACAATGTAAGTTCTTGCTTCTTCTCTATTGCCTTGGGACCAGTTGTTCCTACTCATAAACTCTGGTCTATGTGTCCTCTAGAGAGAGACCAGGCAAGAGGGCCTTGTTGGTGAGGAACTTAAACAGTAATAATCATTATAAACTTGGGGAACAACTGACTTGGGCAGTTGCTTCCATGCTGTTCCACCTCCGAATGCCCCCGGGGTGGAAAAGCAACTCCCTCCTAGACTTCTTCCTAGCAAAAGGTGAAAATTTGATGCAGCTATTTTGTAGAATAGGGAGTGGTTTTCTGGTGCCTGGGGCTCATCGGCACCCCACCTGTGGGCTCATTAGAGCTGGTAAGACTCCACTAAAGACCAGGGTCTGGCTGAAATCCACAGGAGAAGGTGAGTTCTCAAGCCAAACCAGCAGGATATTTGAAGAAAACAACCTTTTTAAAACCAGCTAACCAACCACCACTCAACCTGTTGGACTACAGATTCCTACGGAAAAGAAACACTAAAATATACACAACACATTTTTTGAAAGGCTAATGAATACATTAAAAGAGAAGATATCAGAAGATATTAGCCAAATTTTAAAAAAAACCTAGAAAACATAAAAAGTGAGCAAGTATAACTATAGGCATGAAAAATATAACAATTGAAATACAAATAAAAGATGGGATAATTATGACAGAGAAAATAGCTAGAGAACAAATTAATAATTTGGAAGGCCAGACTGAGGAAATTTACCAGACGGAAGAAAGGATGGTCACACAACCTAGAGATATCAAGGTCATGATCTGAAACTCATGGATTCCAAAATCAAATGTTAACCCCTTAACTCCTACATTTTCCCATCATTGCAAGCATAAGTAGGGGGACATAATTTGATGTGACTCCTGTGACTCAATAGTGTGACTACAGATATAAAAAACCCACGGTTTCCTTAGTTTCTTCTTCTTGTCTTATTTCTGGCTACCATTATCTCTTTTTCTACTTTTGCCTCCTAGCAAATAGTGCATTCTCCATATAGCAGTTAGAGTGGTCTTTTTAAACTGTAAGTAATAACACATGCTTACTTAAAACTCTCCTGTGGTCTATTTCATCTCTGAGAATAAAATCCTAGCTCTACTTTTCAACCTCAACTCCTCCCACCCTTGTCTCCATTGACCTCTTCTCTCCATTGACCCTTACCCAACTGCATAGGCCTTCTTGCTGTCCTCAAACACACCAAGCTATTTCCTAGTTCAGAGCCTTGATGCCTTCTGCTTCTTCTTCTTGGAATGCTCATCCCTGCAGTCACTTTATGGATGCCTCCTTTTCATTGTTTACATCTCACCTCCAATATCTCTCCTCAAACAAGCTTTCTCTCAGTCATTTCAATCCTACCCTACTTAATCTTTTCCATAGCATTTATCATTACTTATAATGATCTTGTTTTCTTGTTTCTGTTTATTTTCTGTTCTCCATCATTAGAATAAGAGTTCCCTGTGTGAGACACTTTTCTTTTTGTCTCTCTCTCTCACTCTCTCTCTCTCTCTCTCTTTCTTTTTTGAGTCAAAATCTTACTCTGTTGCCCAGACTAGAGTACAGTGACATGATCCCAGCTCACTGCAGCCTTGACTTCCTGGGCTCAGGTGATAATTAGCATCCATGCCCACCTAATTTTGTTATATTTTGTGGAGATGAGCTATGTTGCCCAGGGTGGTCTTGAACTCCTGCCCTCAAGGAATCCTCTTGCCTCAGCTTCCCGAAGTGCTGGGATTACAGGTATGAGGTACTTCTCTAGCTTGTTCCCCACAGCTCCCCAACATTGAGAAGAGTGTATAGCACACAGCAAATGGTCAATAAATATTTGATTGCCTGATTTCTGTCTTTCAATTTTTTAAAAATTTCATAGCAATTAGTGTCACAGCTGCAAATGATTTCTCTAATGTGACTGTTCTCTTCAAGCTCAGTTGTTGGAATATTGGAGAAAAAAGTGACTCTGCAAAGTAACAGGTTGTTGGAGCCTCAAGGTTTGCAGTTTATTCTCTTGAGCAACGTAAAATAGCCTCAGCAAGCCAGGCTCGGTGGCTCAGCCTGTAATCCCAGCACTTTGGGATGCTGAGGTGTGTGGATTGCCTGAGCCCGCGGGTTTGAGACTCGCCTGGGGAACTTGGCGAGACCTCATCTCTACAACAAATCAAAAACTAGCCGGGCATGGTAGCGCGCCTGTAGTTTTGGCTACTCAGAAGGCTGAGTGGAAGGATCGCCGGAGCCCAGCAGGTCGAGGCTGCGGTGGCCGGGAGTGGCCGCTGCACTCCAGTCTGGGCGACAGAGTGAGACTCCAACTCAAAAAAAAAAAAAAAAAGCCTCAGCATGGGAGAGTTTCCTCCCTCCCATCACCTGCACATCTGAGGAACAAAGAAACTTTGCCACGGGGTTTCATTAGTCAGATTCCATCTACTGTGTATTCAGTTAAAAAATATTCTTCTGGAAAATTACCAAATCGTACCTCACAGATACATAATCCATTTTGCTGAAACCCTACCATGCTGACATTGCTACCCTGGACTGGAGGTATGAGTCAGAGGCAGAAGGAAAGGAAGTCAGGCCCTGCTGACGGTGACACAGCATACAACGGACTGCAGATTTGCTCATTAGTTTCTTTGAGTGAGTGTTTCTTCCCAGCTTTCAGACAATCTGCAGCCCAGATTTGCCAGATCGGATCTCCGGTTTTCAGTCCTATGCAGACACTTATAAATTATGCTGCATTTTGCCCCAAATTAGAATTTGCTTTCTCCTAGGTGTGCTCAGTGTGGCAGACACTGTTGGATACCTCTCCAATAGCCATCCCCCACTTCTGCCTAATGGTTCATCCTCCTGTTCCCTATGTCCAGGGGCTGGTGGGCAGGGGAACTAATCATGGTGTCCCATTCCTCTGAGTTGAGATGCAATTGGTTTTGGTAGGAGCATGGGAAGCAATTCTGGCCAATGAGGTGCCAGGAGAAACCTGCTGTGTGGGCTTCTGGGTAAGGTTTCTTTGCCTCCAAGAAGGGATACACAAGAAGAAACTCCTTATGCCCAGCTAATTTTTTAATTCTTTGTAGATGGGGTCAGGCTGGCCTGCTGGTCTTGAACTCCTGGGTTCAATGAATCCTCCTGTCTCAGCCTCCCAAAGTGCTGGGGTTACAGAAATGAGCCACTGTGTACCCCAGCATCTATTCTTTAATTTTTAAAGTTTATTTTTAAAAGTTGTTTTATATTTAAGTGGAGAGCTTGCATTTTTGAAATTACTTTACATGCCTGAGATTTACTATTAAGTAGAATATTATTATTATTGCTAATTAGTGATGACTAACAGAGAACCAAATGATGTTCTGTGTAGTTTTATTTATATGTTTCCTACAAAGTAAACAGAGAGTTTATTTTTTCCCAATTTACATTGCCATACAGGAAGTGAATATTGTTTTCCAATGGACCTTTTCAAGTCAACTACTGTAAGAATAAGCACATGATCATTTCTCAGTTTTCTAAAAGAGATTCTTGATGACTCCATGATTCAAATCATCAAAGCATTCAAAGGGTTAAAAACAGAAGGCTTTTACTAGTAGCAAGATGTGGTCACACAGATTTGTTTCAGTAAATAAAAAAACCTCACTACTGTCTTACTATGTTACATCAGCAGGATCTATATCTAAATTTAATGGTGGAAGGAAATAAATAACTGGATATTCCAGACTAGTCCAGATGGAGTCACTTACCAGAGGAGGAAGAATTCCTGGGGGGTCTTTCAGAGAGATATTTGGGCTTTACATATATCATTGATTGTGTGACCGACAACTGAATCTGAACAGATTTCCCACAAACTCTGAGTTCTATTTTTCTGCAGTTCAGTGTGACTTACACCAGCTGTGCTGTCGCTGGCAGATACGTTGGTACACGGAGACTCTCTCTTCCGTGTGTGCTCTGTTCTTGTGAATCGAGCACTAAATTTACTTGGGAGATTCTGATCACCATTTTGGCAACCTGTAATACTCAGAGGCTAAGATTTGAGAATCAAAACCCTTTTCTAGAACACGAAAAGGCATCACTGAAGACAGTTTTCTACACTTTTTGTGAGAGCTAATATATGACTAGTTACATTCTGAATGCAGAAAGCCCTATTAAAAAAAAACTAAAGTGAAATTTTAGAGAATATTTGGATGCCTCACAAAAATAATCTGTGAGTGTGTGTGGGGAGCTATGCAATTGGATAATTGTTTTCTATAGCTTCTCCATCTCTTGTGATCACCCTGGCAGATGGATTTTGGATCTGTGGAAGCCTCTATTGCTGAGTTTGATGTAGGACTGAGAGTTCTGGGGGGTGAGGGAGGCAATTTGAGTTCGGCTGAGCACAGCCCGGGAGGAAGTGTACCGAGGCTAGCCCAATGGGGCTAGGCCTGCACTGGGTACTGGGAAGGACCCCAAAAAGAGACAACTCCAAATGTGACACAGCTAAGAAGAGACTGGAGAAAGAGACTGGTAGTGGATCTTTTCTGATAAAAAGTCATGCACACTGTAAGGCAAACTCCTCACATTCAGTAGAATTTTGGTGACATTGCAAAATGAATGATGTACCTGGTGGGACTGGCTTTTTTTCCAGTGGAGGCATTGAGATAGGCAAGAGTTGCAAGCAGGGTCCCTGTGCTGGTGAGGGCAAGGTGGACATCTGGGTCACCCTGACAGCTAAAACATAGGTAAAGAGCAGCGGCAGATTATTTAGATGGTGTTTGGAATTCCCATAGCATTTGGCAGTCCTCTTCAGACACTTTCTTGCCCTTTTGGCAGGGCTGTGGAGGACAGGGGTGTGTGTGTGTGTGTATGTGTTTATGTGAGTCTCCAGGGGAAAGAACCTTGTACTTGGAGTCAGAAGACCTGAGTTCAAGTTCTGTCTCTGCCGCTTACAACCTTTAACCCTTTCAGGTTGTCCAGAAGAGGGTTCTTGCCCAGTCCTTTGGAGAGAATGACTGCTGACCTTCCCACTGGCTGAGGGGATCAATTTAAGGAATGTGCTTTGGAATGTCTACACGTGTTATATACACGTATTCTTATAATTATTTGTAGTATTAGATGACTGGTCCCAAACTCCTGGGTTCAGAGGATCCTCCTCCCTCAGCCTCCCAAAGTGCCAGGATTATCGATATGAGTCACTGTGTACCCCTAGCATCTATTCTTTAATTTTTAAAGTTTATTTTTAAAAGTTATTTTTATATTTAAGTGGAGAGCTTTCATTTTTGAAATTTCTTCACATGGGTTGAATTGTGGCCCACACAAAGATAAAGTGAGGACTTAAGGTCCAGAACCTCAGAACCTTATTTGGAAACAGGGTTATTGTAGATGTATTTAGTAAACATAAGGTCATAATGGAGTAGGGTGGGCCTCTAATCCAATATGATAGGTGTCCTGCTATGAAGATGGCTATGTGAAGACAGAAACATAGGGAGACTAGCACATAAAGATGAGGCAGAGATTGGAGTGATGCATCTACAAGTTAAGAAACCCCAAAGGTTGCCAGTGGTCACCAACAGCTGGACGAGAGAATAGATTATCTCGGAATAGATTCTCAGAGCCCCCAGAAGGAACCACTCCTGCTGACACCTTGATCTCGGACAAGACAACACATTTCTGTTGTTTGAAGCCACCCAGTTTGTGGGACTGTGTTATGGCAGCCCTGGAAAGCTAATACAGATGGTAAATTATTCGAGGGCCATTCCTAGCCCAGAAGATAGGTAAAGAATTTATAATAACACTATCTTATTTCCATTTAGTGCTTATAGTCAACATACCACTTTCATTTTATTTCCACAACTACCCTGTGGCATAAGTAAAAGTTTTCTCACTTTAGGGGGAAATGAAGGCTTGAAGGTTATCAGTCACTCAACTGGCAAACACTTTAACTGGCCTCTCCTCTTTTGTCTATATCACAGCAGCTTTGCTTAGGTTAGTGAGTGGTTCTTCCTGTTATATTTGCACTTTTCTCAGAGGAGTAAGGTGGTCCACCGAGGAATAAGAATCCTTTGCTTCTTAATATGTAGCTTGCTTTCAACATCATGTAGTTTTTTACTCAGCAACCTTTCCCTTCCTGGCTCACATCTCCCTGGAGTCCTAAGTAGTCCTCTCAGGGGGGCTCCCTTTCTGCTCTAGAGAAACAAGACCAGTGTCAGTCTGACCTCTGTAAAGTTCTCACACATGAACAGAAGCTCTGAGTTGTGACAAGAGTCCAGATGGCCTTCTGGGGTGGGAGGGAGTGAGGGTATCTGGGCAGCCCTGTTCTGACTGATTTGGGGGTCACTGTTAGAATATCCACTGGGAGCCGGGCTCGGTGGCTCAGCCTGTAATCCCGCTCCTTTGGGAGGCTGAGGTGAGTGGATTGCCTGAGCCCTCGGGTTTGAGACCCGCCTGGGCAGCAAGACCTCATCTCTACAATAAATCAAAAAATCAGCCGGACGTGGTAGCGCATGCCTGTAATTCCAGCTACTTGGAAGGCTGAGGTGGAAGGATCGCCGGAGCCCAGCAGGTCGAGGCTGCAGTGGCCGGGAGAGGCCACTGCACTCCAGTCTGGACGACAGAGTGAGACTTCAACTCAAAAAAAAAACCCAAAAAACAAAACAAAAAAAAAACAAAAAAAAAGAATATCCACTGGGGTGGTACCTACTCATAGCCAAGGCCTTGTCAGTCATAGGCGCGAGGCTATGAAAACATGAAAGAGACACAATAAAAGACTGTCTGTGGTTCACGGCAGCACCATTCAACCTCACATGACCTACCTCAACCAAAAGAGTTCTGTCTTCCTTTCTTATGCCTTGCGCTGTGAAATATCTGTCTTCATCAAGTAGCAACAAAAGCAATGCATCACAGTGTAATAAAATGTCTGCCACGGCGCTAAGAAAAGCCTTGAAAATGAATACTTTCAGACCCTGAGTTCCATATTCTACTCACAAGGAGAAGTCATTAATCATTTATTGTTTTGCCCATTTGACTTACTGAAAGTTTTATGTATCCAAATTTCAAATACCACTCTTTGGCGGTCAGCCAGACCCTTATCTTCACAAAATGTACTCCTGAGAGAATTCCTGAGATCTGCGTTGGCTATCGCCCAGCCTGGACAACTCCTCAGTATAAAATAACCTCATTTCCCTGGCCTCTTTTTTGTTCAGGAAATTTGGAACTTTCCCAGTGGGCAGCAGAAACTCAGGATTTGTTCTATCCAGAGACTCTCAAATAGAATTCCAGACACTATCCTTCTTCAAGTTTGTATTTTCCTCTTTTTATCCCAGCCGTCCTTGCTCCCTTTCTGTTCCTGCTACACCACGGAAATGCTGCTGCCTTAGAATCCCTTTTCCTGGGCTTTGCTAAAATGCCAACTTCTCAATGAGACCTACCCCGATCAGCTATCTAACCATATGTGTCTCTCCCTCCTGCTAGAATGGAAGCTCCCTGATGGCAGGGATCTTTGTCTGTTTTACCACAGGGGACTATTCAAAAGCCTAATGTAGTACCTGGCACATAGTAAGTGCTTAATAACTAGTTGTTAAGTGAATAAATGGTAACAACCAGTTTTGGAAGACCAAAGAGTCTTAAGGATAAAAGAGACCTTAGGAAGCATTTGACTCCATGGTGAAAAACAACCCCCCACTCTCTCAAGAGTCAATTAAAGAAAAAAAAGGGTGGGCGTTGGTGGCTCATGCCTATAATCCCAGCACTCGGGGAGATTGAGGTGAGAGGATTGCCTGAGCTCACAGGTTCGAGAACAGCCTGGGAAACTTGGCAAGACTTCATCTCTATAATAAATAAAAAAAAATTAGCTGGACATGGTGGAGTGTGCCTGTAGTTTCAGCTACTTGGAAGACTGAGGTAGAAGGTTCCCCTGGGGCCAGCAGGTCGAGGCTACAGTGGCCGTGAGCGGCAGTCCAGCCTGGGCACCAGAGTGAAACTCCAACTCAAAAACAAAACAAAACAAAACAAAACAAATAGCAAAAAAACCAAAACAAACCAACAAAAAGATTTATAGGCAGAATTTTTTTTCCATTCAAAAGTAAATCCCATGTATGCTCTTAAATCTTAGCCATCTATTTTATTACAAAGAAGAATGTAATAAAGATGAGGTGTGGGCAGAGTTGAGAAGCAGCAAGTGCTCATTATTGGCCACCAGAAACAATCATCCCATTGTATAGAGGAGGCAGACATTGCTCAGAGAAGAGAAGACATTTTCTTTTTCTCAGGGTCACATGGCTGATGAGAAACAGATTCAATGGTAGATCTGAGATGCCCTGGCTTCCATTTAGCATCCTTGCCACCATCAGCAGCAGAAGAATCACAAAAAAGGCTTTAATGCTTTTCTACTCCATTGAGCTTAAATGAACTTTGGATACACTAGTGTAGAATCAGTGATGTCTGCTCATTGTGAATCCATAAACACTTGTGGAAATCAGAATTGTTTCTTGCCTTTAGTATAATGTTACTGTAATTGTCCTATCAGCGACTGCAAGCATCCCACCTCCTTCTGCTCCATGGATTATTAATATGACATAACAATTAATAAGTACTGATAATGTATGGATGTTACTCCAATAGCCTGAGGCCCAGAAGTGCTCTGTAACTCCACCCATTCAACCTGTCTGGGCTAAATGTGCCTATCTCTAGCCTGACCTTTGACACTGGATTGGAATTACCTCTTCTATTGCTGGACTTTCACTTTTTGAGTTGTTATTCTCTGTTGATAGTATTGCCTATAAATAGACCCATATAGGTTTATAAAGTCAAACCTCTGAAAACCTGTACTATATATTCAGGCCATTTAATGAGCTGGTAATGTACTTTTATTTAAGTACCCTGTTTGAATATCAATATATTTGTTACCACCCAATGAGTACTATGATTTGGAGGGTGAAGTTATTTTCAAAACTCTTTGTCTTTGTTTATTTAATTGGATTAAGTATGTCTGTTCAAAATGTCTGCACTGATGATTGAAAATGCCCAAAAGCCATTGCTTTTCTAGTCAGTCACTCAGAACTCTACTGCTTTAAGCAAAACTCTAACAATACAATTGTTCCACCATTACTCTCCATTAAATCTGTCAATCACAGTTCATCAAAAATATTCAGTGCAACATGACAAGCTACTGTAGGAGTATCAGAAAGCAGAAGGCCATAGAGTCCCTACCCTTAGGAAGCCTGTAGCCTGCTCCAAGAGATTAGAGGAGAGAGACCAAAAAAGGTAGTAAATAGAGAGTTCTAGATAAATGGTTTAGACAGTAAGATAAGGGATAAGGGAGAGACCAAGAAAGACATAAATGTTGGGTCCAAATAGTCTTCATCATGCTTTGAATTTGACTTATAGGCTGTCTCTCTCTCTCTGTCTTAATTTTAGTTTCTCTGGAATCCAAGAAATCCAAAGTTTTCTTGAACTTCTTAAATTTGTAACCATCTTCCAGGAATTTGTTCTTTCATCTTGTGGAATGTAGGTCACCAGCCCGGGCTAAAGAAATCCACTTAGGTTCATTTGACAGATCAGAAGCATACTTTCTATTTTCCATCTGTCATGTAGAGAGTCAGGTAGGACTAAGTGTCCCTTTTCTCCTTGAATGATAAGGTTAGCGAATATATCTATGTATAATAACTACTTTTGTGTCTACCACATTCATTGTCCTTAACTAATAAAAATGTTCACTCATCCAACGGAAAGGAAAACATTTCATATATCCAAATGTTGGGCTTTTGGGGGGGTTGGAGTCTCACTTGGTTGCCCAAAATGGAGTGCAATGGCATGCCCACAGCTACCG
Organism: Cephalopachus bancanus; assembly: GCA_027257055.1. Lineage (NCBI taxonomy): Eukaryota > Metazoa > Chordata > Mammalia > Primates > Tarsiidae > Cephalopachus > Cephalopachus bancanus. The sequence continues at coordinate 3,178,753 of JAPVLO010000024.1, read as the reverse complement.
CAGCACCACACTGGCTAATTTTTTTGATTTATCATAGGATAGAGCCTCACCAATTACCTAGGCTGGTCTCGAACTCCTAGGTTCAGGTAATACTCTTGATTCTACTTTCCAAAGTGCTATGATTATAGGTTCACTGTGCCTGGCCTAAATGTAAGAACTGGTGGCTCACGCCTGTAATCCCAACACTTTGGGAGGCAGAGGTGAGAGGATTACCTGAGCCTAGGGGTTTGAGACCAACCTGGACAACTTGGTGAGATCTCTTCTCACCAAGACATTTTGAATTTGGATCACCCGAGTCCAGGAGGTCAAGGCTGCGGTGGCCATGAGCGTGCCACTGCACTCCAGCCTGGGCGACAGAGTGAGACTCTGACTCAAAAAAAAAAAAAAAAAAAAATATACATTTTTAATTAAAAGTGTTTCAAAATTTCTTGAGTTTTCGTCATGAAATGTTAAAGATTTACTTGGTTTATTTTGAAGTCATTGTTAGTAATTTGATATTGTTGTGTGTCACTCACTCCTATGCTATATTTCCTTACCCATAAATCCACAGGAAACTGCCAAGATTATTTTAAAGGAATCAGTAAAACCTTGCTATGTCAATCAGAAAGGAATAGGATGGAGAGGTTTGTCTTTCTCAGATGGTTTAGTCTCTTCTGAAAGCAGAGAACTTAACTCATTTAGGCCCTTTAGTCTCTAACAGAATCATTAAATCTGTTAATAGTTAAAACTAGTTGTAATTTACAGACTTACTTGTCAACATATTCAACGAGATCTGAAGAATTCTTGGTTGACATTTTGACTGGAGAAAATCTTACCTAAAACAAAGGTCACAGATTCACAATATATATGCTACTTTACAAGTTACTCTTATTCACTTTATCCTTATATAAATGCTTTAATTTTAATTTTAATATTTTTTATTTTTATTTTTAGAGATGGGGTTTCACTGTGTTGCCCAGCCTGGTCTCAAACTCCTGGACTAAAGCAATCCTCCTGCCTCAACCTCCAAAGTGTTGGGATTACAGGTGGGAGCCACCACATCTGGCCTGAATGTGTTAATTTTAAACAAAATGTATATTATTGCTCACAGATGCTTAGTCCAATTAATCTTGCACATGTTCCCTTTGGATTGATAATGACTAAAACCAAAATTAAGCTCTGGGGAGATATTAGAGGGTTGCATTTCATAGATTCAGTATCACAGTCAGGAAAACTTTTTGGAAAAGACAAAGTCATAGATTATTCTTAGATAATTTTTAAATGAACTATTCAGTGTTATTGACTAAGTTACTAAAGGAGTCCTCCCAGAATGAATTATTCCTGACATATTGAAACTAGAAAACTAGTCTATCCAAGTACTAGATGTCAAATTACTGTAGTCAATGAGAAATAAAAGCACAGAGCACAGACATATGCATAATTTACAAGTATTACACATAGTTGGCCATATGCGTGTGTAGCTGACAAATTCGAATCCAATAAAATGGTACTACTAGAAAGTTCTATTTTCATGAGAGTTGATAATTTGTAGCATGTCTATGAAAGGAAAGAGAAAACCAAATGTGCTTGCTGTTTTGCATATGCTGAAAATGCTTTAAACTTGAACATTCTTTTGTTTTTTAAGTATGAAAAATGAAACACAGACTTATCCTAGTTTTAATATCCTATCACTGAACTGAGTTCAACAGGGAGAATATGAGTGATATTCCTCCTCAGTTAAAAACTTAAACAGAATATATTCCCAGGATTTTTCTTTTTTGCTTTATGTAACTATGTACTATAATGGTGAGCAGAATATGTTAAGATCCATATACAGAATTGGTTTCTCAAGTGCCTAAGGAACTACCACCTCTTTTTTTTTTTTTTATAAAGCAGGATTTATTGAGAGGACAGAAAAGCTCCCACAGTGGGAGGGGGACCCAAAGGGTTGCCCGGAACGACCACTTTTTAACTTAAGCTTAAGAAATGTAATTGAAAACCTCCCTCCTCCAAAAATGTTGGAAAAAAAATATCCGTTATCAATGAAGCTGCTAGAGAACACCTGACAAAGCCTCTCCTGTCCTGGCCCACTTAGTGACTGGCAACCAGAGCAGCCTCCAGGCTACTATGATAGTGCTCTAGTCCTCTTCCCGTTCCTGAATGAGATCTTCAATGCATCTAATGCTCTTAAGCCTCGTCTTCCCCCAGAGAACTGGGCACTCAGGTGTGGATTATGGAAACCATCCTAAATCCCTAGAGGACCTGACTGCCTGCCTGTCCTTGTATGTGATTCTACTCTTTGCCTACTGGAACGGTACAGGGCCCTGGGATGCTCACCTACTTCATGACAGTTATTTATTTATTTATTTGAGACGGGATCTTGCTCTGTCACCCAGACTGGAGTGCAGTGGTGCAACCATAGTTCACTTCAGCCTCAAACTCCTGGGACTCAAGTGAGATCCTCCCACCTCAGCCTCCTGAGTAGCTGGGACTAGGCACGTGCCACCACACTTGGCTAATTTTTAAATTTTTGTAGAGAGGGTGTTTTGCTATATTGCCTAGACTGGTCTTGACCTCCTAGGCTCCAGCAATCCTCCCATCTCGGCCTCCCAAAGTGCTGGGACTACAAGCATGTGCCATGACACCAGTTCTTACCCTCTCACCTTCACAGCTCTCTGCAGCAACTAGTTAGTCCCCGCCTTATATATTTGATAACCAGTAGCCTCCTCTAAGTATTTGTGATATTAAAGAGTACCATGAATATATTGTCCCAGGGCACTAAATTACTGGGTCATTGTGGTTCTTTCTCTTTTGGAGTGACAGTTGAATATATATATTTTTAAATCATTTTTAATTCTTGTTTGGAAGATCATAAATAGCATCCTCTTAAAAACACTATGATACATACTTTCAAAGTGACAAATGCTAAACTCAACGATGGCTAAAAATGTGGAAAAATATAAAAAAGTAAAAGATACAGAAAAATAATTCTAATACCTACCTCCTAGAACAAAAAAGCTTTTAACACGGAACAATTATTTTCTTTTTAGTGCAATTTTTATGTATCTATGACAATATTTCAATATTTATATTTATGCTAATTAAATATAGGAGTCAGTTCTGTTCTCTCTCTCTTACAGGCTAGGACGTTACATATAAAAATTGTCTCACAGGCAAAGAACTTGGCAGTTATTGTGAATTTATTTTACCCGTGTTAGTTTTCTCCTATTTCATAATAATATTTTAAAATATTATAGTTCTTTTTCAGTTTATAGACCATAAAATACCTTTCTGTATATGATGAGATTTCATTCTTTCAACAGCTCTATAAGATGGACATCATTATCTTCACATAATGTAAGATAACATTAGTTACCTTATGTGACTGAAATCCTTTCTTATTACAGAATTTAAGATTTTTTTTTATAGTTGAGGAACTTGAAGATCAGAGAAGAAATTGTCTTGTTCAAGATCATGTAGATGATGATAGTAATCATACAGTGTCTATTGACTGGGCTCTTGCTCCCTGCTAAGCTCTTTTCTCAAGTGGCTCATCCAAACCCCACAATAACTTTGTATGATACCCCATTTTATAGAAGAGGAAACAGAGAGGTTAAGTAGTCATCCAAAACCCCACCGCTAGAGTGTGGTAGAGCCAATACCTACCAAAAACTGGTGCTTGATACTGTGCTCTTTCCAGAACAAGAGGCTACATTAGCCAGCCAGGTGTTATGAGAATTACTTTAATAAAAAGAAAGAAAGAAAAAGAAAGAAAGAAAGAAAGGAAGGAAGGAAAGGAAGGAAGGAAGGAAGGAAGGAAGGCAGGAAGGAAGGAAGGAAGGAAGGATGGAAGGAAGGAGGAAGGAAGGAAGGAAGGAAAGAAAGAAAGAAAGAAAGAAAGAAAGAAAGAAAGATCTAAAACACTGCTTGCTTTGAATGTTTTTTATAATTAATAGAGAAGATGTAACAAGTACCAATAAGAAACAATCTCTTTTTCATGTTAGAGTTGAAGTCTACACTTCAGCTGATCACGTTGTCAAGGCAGAACAAATAGGAAATGTGGGAAGAGTGAAAAGAACAACCATTCTTCCAGGACTCCTTAGAACTCTCTAGACAACCCTAAGCTTTAAAGAAGCTGAGCAAAATATTCTGTCTTTCATGTGAATATCGAAAAATACTTGCTTGTTTTTGTTGGTCACTGGCTGAGCCAGGAAGGGGGCCATCAGGTTCCTCTGGCTGTTCCTGGGCAATTGGGGAGGCACTTGGAGAGGCACTTTTGTTTACATCTGTATCTAGGCAACAAGAATGCTGCATCAGATTAGGAACTATGGCAAGTGAAGTTTTGCAGTGATGGTAATTTTTTTTTTTAATTGAAAGCAAGCTTAAACTGAGGTTTCCAGTTTGTTTTACACTTTTCCCCCTGACCTCTTCCCCTACCCCAATCCTCCCCCACCGCCCCATAACATCTATCGTCAGCTAGAAGAGCATGTTCTCACAGGTACTTCCAAAAGACATTTGGAAACTTGGGATGGGGGTGGGGTGGGGAGGCATGGCCTTTGGCTCCCTAAAGGTTTGATGAAAAATCACTGACATTAAGCAAGGTTGATTAGTAAGAGAAAAGACATATACATTTTAACATGTACACACAAGAGTTTTCAGAATAAAGACCCGATACACTTCCCAATGAATTATAGAAACTCAAATACTATCTGGAGGTTACAGGAAGAACCAGGGTTTGCATTCTGGTAAAGTTATGGGAGGGGGAGGAAGAGGCATTCTATTGAGGGGGAACACATGGTTGGGGAATGAATGGATGGGTGAAACAGAATGATTTGCAGAGTTATCTTTGGAAGTTGAATGAACCTGAGGGACAGGCATAATACTGGCAAGGTCTGCTCTGGTGTGGTCTTACCTTGCTCTTCTTTTCTGCAATAGATAGTAACAGGGAGGGCAAGTAGCTTCTCAGTAACTAAGTGGAGGCAGGAAGGTCAGAAAGACCTTGTGGCAAAAAAGCCATATTTTGGGGTAAATTTTCCTGCAGCACTTCAGAATCTTGTTAAGATCAAACAGTTCTAAAATAATAGGGAACGATTTTGTTTTATCCTATTGAGCCCGAGACAGCTGAAGGTTGCCTTTGGATTTATTATTTTGTTTATATGCAATAAGACACATGAGTAAGATAGTGAAGTATGAGACAATTAGACACCTTGAGTAGCTTATGAGATAAGTACCTGAACTCATGACGCTTGATTTTCCAGCTTTATTTTTTGTTGATTTGATTTTTTTAAAAGAAAACAGATTTTGTTTCCTTTTTTCTTAGAAAGTCAGAGTACTAAGGAATCTTGATTGCGTCCTAACTAAAGTCTTCATGTCTCTGGAGCATCTTCCCAAGGATGAGTTAGTAGCATTGTGACGGCAGGATGGATCTGTGATGTCGGTGGGGTTGACCCTCACAGTCCAGTCATTAACTCCCTGGGATTTAAGAACTTTGAAGATTCTCCTTAATGCTCATTGTCTTAAAAATCACTAGGCCCTTCAATTCTTTGTTTCACAGGTTGGAAAGTGGTCATTGTTAAACTGATGTTTCACAGCCTTCCCTTGATTTCATTTTTTTTAAAACAAAGTTTATTAAAAATAAAGAGAGAATAGAAAGAGAGACAAGCCAGAGCTGGCATGGACGAAAGAAACTGCTGGTTTCATCCTCACAGTTTGATAAGAGAGTGGTTACCATCAAATTAGGCAAAGAAAAAATGAAATGAGGCGCGACTTCCAGATCTTTCTCTAAGTATGCTAGCAAGGAAGCTAACTCTTCTAGCCACTAGCGGAGTATCACAAACAATGTAGCAATAATGACTGGTGACGAGGGTCTGGGTTTTATATAAATAAAAATATTGAACTTTGACTTTGTAGAGGAAATTGTATTCAGTTATTTGGCCAAAAAGTAGTAGACTGAACTCTAAAATAATTTTCTGAGTTTTAAAATTAGAATTTGCATATTTTTTAATGCTACTTGACCCGCATATAAAAAAATGATACTATTGGTTAAGTTATTGTCCAAATTGTGTTACCAGATTTGCCTTGTTTCAATGTTCAGGATGCTAAGAGACAAATTTTGATCCCACAGATGAAGACCACACATGATTTTGGCCTTGTGATACATCCTTGAATACTACGCTAAGCCCTTTGCAAGCAGGCCTGAAGGCACATGACACCACCCTACTCATCGTTTTTTAGTACCAAGGGAGACTAACACACACCAGTGACTGAGAGTAGGTAACTATGGATTCTGAGGGAGTGTATTGGAACACTGACCCCCTCAGCCTACAGGTGAAATTCCATCATTTCTTCAAGCCTCAGCTTTCTCCTCTGTAAAATGAGCTAGTAATATCTATCTCATAAGGTGGTTTAGAAGAGTAAATGTAATAATAATACACTGCAGTGCTCAGCTGAGCGTCAGGCCAGGAATCCACTAAAAGGTAACTATTATTAGTGATTCTTCCACAAGGTGCCAATTATCCAAGAAATAGATACAAGCAGGGGCTGTGTGAGAAAGCAAAGCTGAATTTAACCCTGCTTAAATTTTTGAGATTCTTTCTCTTCTTAAATTCAGCTTTTAGTCCATGGTATTTGGCTAGAAAAATAGGCCCCACTAAAAAGAACAGTCGAACTGGTTTGTTCTTTAAATATAAATGGCTATTCAATTGTTAACAGAACGACACACATCATATATACATACCACTGACTTCTGCTATGGGATGAATGTCTGTGTCAAAGTGCTTGTTTAAATGTAATTGCCATTGTAACAGTATTAAGAGATAGGTCCTTTAAAAGGTGATAAGGTCATGAGGGTAGCGCCCTCGTGAATGAATTAAAACTGTTTTCTCAGGAGCATGTGAGTTAGTTATCCCAAAAGTGGGCGTCTGATAGAAAGGATGAATTTGACTAATTTCTCTCTCTCTGTTTCAAACATTCACTTGCCCTGCTGCCATGCTATGATGCAGCCAGAAGACCCTACCACATGCAGTCCCTTGATCTTTTGACTTCCCAGACTTCAGACCGTGAGCCAAATAAATTTTTTCTTTATAAATTACCCAGTCAGTGGAATCCTGGTATAGCAGCAGAAAACAGGCTAAGACAACTTACCTCCCTGCCTGAAATATGTATGTAAAATCCTTCCTGGAAGTCAATGATCTTCAAAGATGCTTCCTAATCTAGAGCTAATAAAAGTACAGAAATCATAAATGCTTGATTTTGACCTTAAAATTGACTTTCTATTTTGATATGTTTAATATAGACATAAAGAAATAAATCTGACATGGTGGTCAGTGAAAGGGGACAGTCAGTGTCAAGGGCGTGTTCTTTGCACACTACACAACCCTAGGGGGCACCATTCACATGGTAATACTGTAGATTTTCATGTTACAAATATTTTTCAAGCATATGTCAGGAAATATCTCATTTTAACAAAGTAAGTAAATCAGGACAGTTTTCTGACAGGTGGAAGTAAAGGGTCTTGAGAAAGGGGCTGCTATTTTTAACTCTCACAAGGAGTCATGCCTTGTCAGTGACAGACTGCATATATGACAGCAAGTCTAGGACTTTCATGGAGCGCAAACATTCCTATAGCCTATTGATGCAGCCACCGTGATGCCATAGTGCAACACGTTACTCATGTGTTTGTGGTGATGCTGGTGTAAACAAACCTACTGCACTGCCAGTTGTGTAAAAACATAGCGCATATAATGATGTATAGTACATAATACTTGATAAGGAGAATAAACAACTATGCCACTGGTTTGTGTATATCCTTACTATACTTTTTATTGTTATTTTATTTTATTTCATTTACTTTTATTCTTAGTTGACACATAATAATTGTACATATTTATGGGATACAGAGAGATATTTTGATATATGTATACAATATGTAATGATCAATGAGTATATCCATAACCTTGATCATTTATCATTTACTTGTGCTGTGAATATTCAAAATCCTCTCTTCTATCTTTTTGAAAATATACAAAGAGTTACATAACCATATTCATTATATTCACCCTAAAATGCCTCAGAACTCACTCCTCCTTCATAGCTGGAATTTTATATTCATTAATCAATCTCACCCCTAAATCTTCCTCCACTACCTTTCTAAGCCTCTACTACCTACAACTGTACTCTGCACTGCAACGAACTCAACTTTTTTTTTTTTGCTCCCACATGTGAGAACATGCAGTATTTATCTTTCTGTTTCTAGCTTACCTTACTTAATGTGAAGTCCTTCAGACTCATCCATGTTGCTGCAAATGACAGAATTTAATTTTTTAATAGCTGAATAATATTCCACTAAGTATACATACCACATTTTCTTTATCCATTCATGTGTTGATGGACTTTTGGTTGACTGTATATCTTAGCCATTGTGAGTATAGCTGCAGTAAAAATGGGGGTGCAGGCATCCCTTAGATATGCTGATTTCCTTTCTTTAAGATAAATACCTAGTAGTGGGATGGCTTATCATATGGTAGTTCTATCTTTAGTTTTTTGAGAAACCTCCACCTTGATTTCCATTATGTCTGTACTCTTTCACATTCCCACAACAATGTGTAAGAGTTGCCTTTTCTCTAATTCTTTACCAGCATTTGTTATTTTTGTCTTTTTGATAGTAGCTATTCTAATTTGAGTGAGATGATATCTCTTTTTAGTTTTGATTTACATTTCCCTGATAATTAGTGAGGTTGAGCATTTTTTCATTCACTCGTTGAACATTTGTATGAATACTTTTGGGAAATGTCTATTTAGAGCCTTTGCCCACTTTTCTTTTTTTGAGTTGGAATCTCACTCAGTTGCCCTGACTGGAGTGCAGTGGCTGCTCCCGGCCACTGAAGCTTCAACCTGCTGGGCTCCAGTGATCCTTCCGCCTCAGCCTTCCAAGTAGCTAGAACTACAGGTGCGCGCTACCACACCCGGCTAATTTTTTTTGATTTACTGTAGAAATGAGGTCTCGCCAAGTTGCCCAGCGGGTCTCGAGCCCGCGGGCTCAGGCAATCCACTCACCTTGGCCTCCCAAAGTGCTGGAATTACAGGTTGAGCCACCGAGCCCGGCCCCTTTGCTCACTTTTTAAGGAGAAGAAGGTCTTGTTATCATAGATGACAGCTCCATACATATTATTGTCCCTGAAGACCTTCTAGTGGAACAAAATATGGAGGTGGAAAATGGTAATGTTGACGACACTGACCTTGTGCAGGCCTATACTAACACATTATTTGTGTCTTCATTTTTAGCAAAAAATTATAAAAAGTAAAAATGAAACTTTTTAAAGTAAAAAAAGCTTATAGGGTAAGGATATAAAGAAGGAAAATATTTTTGTACAGTTGTACAATATGCTTGTGTTTCAAGCTAAGTGTTATTACAAGAGTTAAAAAAATTAAAGTTGATAAAGGAAAAATTTTAGTAAGCTAAGGATAATTTGTTATTGAAGAAATAAAGTTTTGAAAACAAACTAGTGTAGTCTTAATATACTGTGATTATACAGCCTGCAGTAGTGTCTAGTAATGTCCTAGACCTTCAATGTCACCTACCACTCACTCACTGACTCACCCAGAACACCCTTCAGTCCTTCAAGTTCCATTCATGGTAAGTGCCCTATACAGGTGCACCTTTTTAAAATCATATATATATATATATTATAAAATATATGATTATAAAAATTAAAAAATATATATTTTAATGTATCTTCTCTATACTTAGATACATACATATTTACCATTGTGTTACAATTGCCTACAGTACTCAGAACAGTCACATGCTATGCTGTACAGGTTTGTAGCCTAGGAGTCATAGGCTATATCACATAGCCTAGCTGTGTAGTAGGGTAGACCATCTAGGTTTGTATAAGTGCACTCTATGATGTTTGCACAATGACGAAATCAGAACATGGTCCCATCCTTAAGTGATGCATGATTATATATTGGCCAGTGGCAGCCAGTACCTTGGGTGTCTGCTGACAACTCTGTCCTCAGCTGAACCAGCCTTAACCAGCTCTGGACAAAAACAGACAGTAGTCATGAGCAGCCTGTGTCCTCCTTGACTCCCCCCTTTTTTTTTTTTTGTCTTTCTTCCTGTACCTCTCCCCTACCTGTTGCCTCAAGCTCCCTTAGACTGTCTTTTCTGGAAAGACCCCATTTTGGACTTGCCCCTCCCCTCCCCCCATACCCCCAGGGCCTTGCACTTTCCTTGTGCTATTCTAATTTTACCTGCTCTGATGTGTTCAGCACTTGATATTTATTTCAAGTTCCACCTCATGATTTTTATGAGGAAAGCGGCACAGGTGTGAATATCCTGACTGTAAAATAACGAGGAGGCTCAGAGAAGTTAAGTGACTCACATAAGTAAATGTTGAAACCCTGAGCAGACTGCCAGTCTTCCAACCTTTAGGCTTGTGTACCATCCCTTTGGGACGTATCAACTAAATTCTACTAAAGAGTGGGTATTTTGACTTCCATTCTAAAGGAATGTTCTATGTTTAACCCCTCCCCCCAAAGACTTGGATTGGTACTTTAGAAAATGGGGTATTTTTGAGATAGGGCATACTTTGGTTCCCCTCAAATTATGTGACTTCCCTAGTCTCGAAGGAGATCATGCAGATCATCTTGCTTCTGGTGGCAGAAACATGTTCTCTGAAACCAGACGGCCAGGGTTCAACTCCTCCCTGCTGCTTGCTAGCTGGATAATCTTGGTAAATTATGTCATTCTGCTTTCCACCTATAAAATGGGATGATGATGATAGCATAATATTAATAATCTCATAACAAAATAAGGTTGTTATGAAAATCAATCAGATATGTAAAGCTTTTAAAACAGTGCATAGAGAACAGTAAACACTCAATAAATGTTATCTCGTGTTCTTTTAGGTCTAACTTTGTCCATTTTATTGTATTTTCTAGGTGGGGTTTCTTTAGTAGGACGTTAATATCTGTTAAATGAATAAATAAACGCATATGTACTTTGGCTGTGAGATATTGGAGGGAGCTGCCAAAGGAGACAGAAGCCTGTTTCCATGCATTGTTTTCATGAATGGCCCCAGACTCTCTCTTAGTAGGTGGACCTGGCCATCTCCCATTACCAGTCTCATTCTAGGAGCTTCTATCCAATGGCTCAGCCTCAGGAGAATTCTCTAGAGCTTCTGGGATCATTTATGTAATACAGATTCTGAGCTTCTCCTAATTTAAAGCATTGATTATGTTGGGATCATTGGGAAATATAAGGAAAAGAATAAAAAGCCCTTGCCCTCAAGAAATGTAATCATATCTAACTATAAATCAACGAAGCAGGGGCTACATTCCCTGGCCAAACAGTATTACATCCGGTGCTTGTCACGCTCCTTCATACTCTCTTGGCTAAACCAAAGTTTGGTTGAACCCATTTTTCTGCTCACTCCTACCTAGATTTGTGCAGCAAAACATGGCTGTCAGAAAACATGTCACCACATTGACTGGTCTTGAAATTCATGACCACAAACCCTAAGTGGATCCTTAATGCTCTCTGGCAATTATAGTATCACATTTCCTTGGCCTATCACTCTTCCACTCACCTAGATAACTCTCATGCCTTTTCCTCTGACCTCAAACTGCCATCACCTTCCCTCTCAAGCTGATGCCCTTTCCTTTCTATTTCACCAAGAAAACAGAAATAATCAGAAGGGAATTTTGTTGATCTCCCCCACCCCCCGGATGCATCTATAGACCTATATGCACCTTGTCCAGGTAAACTAACCCTCTCCTGTTTCAGCAGATGGGCCATCATGCTTCTCCTTAGGGCCAGTCTCCAGCTGTCCTCAGATCTCACTTCCTCTCACCTGTTCAAGGGCATCGCTCTGGGAATTTTCCCATATTCCCTCCTTACTCCTTCATTCCTATGGACATCAAATGCACTTTTATTTCTCCCATTCACCTTAAAACAATCTCCTTTTGATCCCTTCCCCCCTTCCACTTAATGTGTTCCTTTTCTGCACAGGAAAACTCTCTGAAAGCGTCGTTTTTATTTTGCTCTTTAAAATTTCCCTCTCTAATTCTCTCATTGCTATGGTCTGAATTGTGCTCTCCCCAACACCGCCCAACCCCCGCTCTCCCCTCGTTCATATGTTGAAGCCCTAACCTCCAATGTGACTGTTTTTGGAGACAGAGTCTTGATGAGGTAATTAAGGCTTAATGAGGTCATAGGGTGGAGTTCTAATTCAACAGAACTGTGGCCTTACATGAAGGAAAGAGTTTGGTCTTTATCTCTCTCTGCCATGTGAGGACTAAGCGAAAAGTCAAGAAGAGAGATCTCATCAGGAGCCACATCTATAGGTACCTTGATTTTGGACTTCCGAGCCTCCACATTTTTGTTGTTTTAATCAGTCAGTCTGATATTTTGTTAGGGGCGCCCAAGTAGACTAAGACGCTCTTAGGCATTGTTTTTCCTCAGCCATGTTCTGCTGTACAAATTCAGGCAGGAGTGAGCAGAGAGATGCATTTAATCAGGGTTTGGTTCAGTCAAGAGAGTATGAGGGAGTGTGAAAAACACAGGATGATGATATTGTTTAACCCGGGAATGTAGTCCTTTTGCCTTGATTTAAAATCCGCTGTGCACTCACTCTCTTCCTACAGCGAGATTACGTTTCTTGAAGACAAGGGATTTTTGTTTTTCATCCTTATATTTCCCAGTGATCCCAGCATAATTAATACCTTAACTTAGGAGGTGCTCAGAATCCTTCTTAAATAAATGATTCCAGAGACCCTAGAACATTTTCCTGATGCTGAGCCTCTGTGTAGAGGTGTTCTGTCCCTTGTAACTTTGTCCTAGTAACCTGTTTATTGTTAAATCTGGCGGCTAATTCTCAATCCTCATCTTACTTGTCTCCTCAGTGGCATTTGACAGAGTTGAGAATGGTCTTCTCCCTGAGACTCTTTCTTTACTTGCCTCCCACCTCTCTGCAGTTTCTCCTTATGGTTCTCAATCAGATGATAGAACTTTCCTGAAAGTCCTGTGTCCTTGGAAGCCCTCAGCCCTGAGCACCTGGAAATACTCAGTCACCTATGGCTGAATGTTGGAATGCCCCATAGCTCAGTCCTTGAACTTCTACACTCACTACTTTGATGATTTTCCCCAAACAAATTGCTTCAAGCTGATGTTCCCTCAAGTCCCCTTAACCCAGAAGCTGTTCCCCACAGTAAATGGCAACAGCCCTTTCCTAGTTGCTCAGGACCCAAACTTTGGACTCTTCCATCCTTCCCCTTCCCTCATACATTATCTGCTTACTCCACCTTTAAAATAGAACAAGAATTGAGTCATTTCTAATCGCCTCCTCTGCTAGCCCAAGCCACCATTACACTGGCCCAGGTCACCCTTCTCCCTCCCCTGGATTACTGTAATGAATTTTTAAAACCAAGCCTCCTTCTGGCAAACTCCTTCTCTCCCCATACATTATTCTCAACAAAATAGCCAGTGATGTTGTTAAAGTTAACCATGAACATACAATATCTATTCAAAATTATTCAACATTTTCCATTTTGCTCAGAATAAAGGACAAAACTTTTTTGAGATGTTCAAAACCTTTCTGAGACTACGTGCTAGGTCTTCCCATGGCCATCTGACCTCCTCTCTCACCCCTCTTTCCCTTGCTTACTTTCCTCCACCCACAATGGCCCTCTTAGGGCCTCTTGAACACGCTAGGAGGCTCTTGCTTCAGCACCTTTGGCCTTGCTGTTGCCTCTGCTTAAGTGTACTTCCCCTAGGTCTGCCCTCTTCACCCCCTTACTTCCTTCTGGTCTTTACTCAAATGTCACTTTCTCAGAGAACCCTTCCCTGAGTATCTAAGATGACTCTTTTGGCCAAGTGCAGTGGCTGATGCCTGTAATCTCAGCACTTTGGGAAACCAAGTGGGGAGGATCACTTGAGGCCAAGTGGAGAGGATCACTTCAGGCCAGAAGTTTGAGACCAGCCTCAGCAACATAGCAAGACCCTGTCCCTATGAAAAACTTTAAAGATGAGCCGAGTATGGTGTCTGATTTTTCAGCTGGTTGTGTATTAGAAAGGATCTGAGTTATTCAGTATGGACTTTACACCTGGTTAGTGACGTTGCCTTCATCCCGATATGTCAAACATTAGTGTGTATAAAGCTCATCTGGAAAACTTCTTAAACTGTAGATTGCTAGGGCTTACCCCACAAATTTCTAAACAAGCTCATTTTGATACAGAGATCCAAGGATCATACATTGAAAAACTCAAAGAAAAGGATTTCTAAAATGGCATCCTTGAAGGCCTATAGAAAAGATAACTTTGGGCAGGGCCACCTTTGGGGGCAGGGCCACCTTTGGGGGCAGGGCCACCTTTAGGGGCAGGGCCCCTAAAATTGCTACTATATTCCTATAAATCTATATCTATCTATCATCTATTTATCATTTATCTATCTGTCTATCTATCATCTGTCTATCCACCCATCCATCCATTATGTCTCAGATTCCGTGTTTAAGGGAATTTTCACATACTGCAGCAGTGGAGAAGATTCCTCCTTTCAAAACAACTTCCCCAGGTGCTAATTACCACCTGCACCTTCCCCAAGGCCAAACCACATCCGATAGGGAGTATCCTCAGGTGCCAACTAGCAATTTGCTTTCACCCTACTTTGTTTTGAAACCTGTCTACGCCTCCTCCTTCAGGCTGTCAGTGAATTTCTCTTTTGTCTATTATTTTGTTTCCTGTTATCACTTCTTTCTCTGCTGCTTTTAAACAAACAGCTTCTCCCCAGACTCACCATTGTAGCCAAGCTACCGTGTTAAGTCCTGCCTCCCTTAGCTCATGTTTCCTGTCTTCAACTCCCATTGCTCTTTATCTAGCTCTTCTAATAGCAACCAAATAAACTGACTATCCAAAATAAGAAGCCCAATGTATTAAGATATAGTAACTTAGATAATTTCCAATGAAATAAAACGCCAAGGAAAAAATATGTTCTGGAGAAATAAATATATCTTTGTATATAGTCTGCCACACATATTCACATGTGCAAACAGAGTCCAAAACAAACAAAAAACAGCAACTAAGAAACAGTTACAAAGATAGGTAAACTAACAATTCAAAGACAATGACCACTCAAGTGGCTATTTAATATGTTACCATTAGATACAGGAACCATAGGCCTCTGTGGTGGCAACAAAAGTCATGCTCGGTGTTATAATTTGTTTATAGGATCTCTATGATACTGGCAGCAGGAATATTTATTCTAGCTGAAAAAAAAATTTTTTTTTTTCTGCGAGGATGTGTCTGGCTCTGCCAGAGAGACTCTGAGAGGGCCTTTGTGAGGCCAGCAGTCTGCTCTGAAAAACCCTGATTTAACATCCCTGAGAACATTAACTCCCCGGGAGCCAGCTGCAGTTGGAGAGCCACCCCAGCCTGCCGCTTTAAAGATCTCAAGGATCCTATTTTTGTTGTGTAGCAAGACCGGTGTCCCCAACTCTCCAGCCTACCGCAAGCATCTGTGCTTCAAGGTGAACAGAAATATCTGTTTGAAAAGCATATAAATAGATTCTTATCCTGAAATCGATGCATGTATTTTTGGCCCTAGATATCTACACATTTAGTCAAATGACTCTAGGACAGAATTATATGTTTTGTCTCATCAATAGAAAGGATAATGAAAACCCTAAGAGGGACATTTTCTTGTGCTCTGGGAATACCCCTATGTCCCACCATTAAAATATAAGATCCTGTTTTGTACAAAACTTAGTCCCGAGTAGCCCTTTCTTTCGAGAAAGGCCTATTTCAGGCTACATATCCCCCTCCTGATGGCTGTGGTTCCAAACCTTTTAAGAGTCTGGGTAACTTCCATTTGCTATGACTGCTATCTAGCATGGCTCATATTTTTAGAAATCAAAGTAAAAATAATTTTGTCTAATGCATTTTTGACCTAGAAATTTGTGATTTACTTTTCATAGACATGGGCATACCTAGACAAGACTGTAAAGTAAGGGGTTAGTGAAACATTTTACTGTACGGCCACTATGGACAAGGTACTGTGTGTGTGTGTGTGTGTGTGTGTGTGTGTGTGTGTATTTGTATATTTATAGTTCGGTAATTCTCTCAACAACCCAATGGTTGTATTATCCCATCTTACAAGTGCAAGTTGAGGAACTTTCTCAAAGTCTGACAAGTTTATGCTCTTTCCACCTTATCAAGTTCCTTGTCATTGAAGTATCTATTTTCTTTTTCATTTATTTATTTTTTAAATTTTAGATGCAGGGGATAAAAGTGCACATTTGTTGTTGGGAGCCGGCCACAGAGGCCCACTGATCGTTAGGGATCAGGAAGGGCCATTGACCCCGAGACCACTAGGATGCGTTCGGGAGCTATTGACCCCATTTCCTCCCTCTTTCTACTCAGCACTAACCAGATTAAGCTCCTGTGAGCTCAAAACATAAAAACTCTGAGACCAGGATGAACACAAGTTAACTTTAGAAGCTCATCGCTCCCATTCTTCCACAAACTGCAGTTTTGGCATTCATACAACTTATAATTCAAACTCGTGCCACATCTAAGAGCCTTAGTATTGGTCACAGGCTTCTGGGTCATGATCTTAGGATTTATTGAAGGTGTAAATTGTAGTATATAGTTTTAGAAGACAGCCATTTTGTTGAAAGAATGCGGCTGGGTTACTTGCAGGTAGCCCACTGTGAACTTTGGACTGGGCCACATTCCAAACATTCTGGGATGGGCCACTTTCGTTCGTAAAGTAAATACTTAAGCTTCTATAGAATTGTTTAACTTGGCATAAATCAATCAGTTTAGGATGAAAAAGGTTTATAGAATATGTCAGTCACAGATTAGGTTATCCTTTGTTATGTGATTTTAAGATTATCATATGAAAAGGGTTTAAAGGCAATCATTGATTAAGTTTTCATGGATTAAGGTTTCTGGTGGGTGGGGGACACCTCTCCCACATCTGACTTTGTGTATAAAAGACCTGTTGTAATTCCCAATAACACTCATTTGCTTCTGCACTAGACTGGAGTCCATTCTCTTTCTTTCTCTCTTCTTCCCCCCAATCGCCGACGCCATCTCCACCTTTGGGGTACCCTGAACCCAGCTGGAGCTGGTCTCCGGCAATTTGTTACATGGGCATATTGTGCATTGGTGAGGATTGGTCTTCTGAAATTCCATGCCCCCAAAAGTGAACATTGTACATGTCTATATATCTGCTTTGTTTTTTCCTGTCCCCCTTCCCCCACTTTTATTTTTTGTTTTTCTTTATGTAGAGACAGGGTCTTACTTTATTGCCCAGGCTGGAGCGCAGTGTCACAATCATGGCTCACTGCAGCCTTGACATCCTTGGCTCAAGAATCCTCCCTCCTCAGTAGCTAGGACTACAGGGGTGCCACCACACCCAGCTAATTTCTTCATTTTTTTTTTTAAGAGATGATGTCTCACTATGTTTCCCAGGCTGGTCTTGAACTCCTGGGCTCAAGCAATCCTTCCACCACAGCCTCCTAAAATTCTGGGATTACAGGTGTGCCCTGATGTCCCCTTCTTCTTCTTCTTTTTTTTTTTGAGTTGGAGTCTCACTCTGTCGCCCAGACTGGAGTGCAGCGGCCGCTCCCAGCCACCGCAGCCTCCGCCTGCTGGGCTCTGGCGATCCTTCTGCCTCAGCCTTCCGAGTAACCGGAATTACAGGTGCGCGTTACCACACCCGGCTAATTTTTTGATTTATTGTAGAGATGAGGTGTCGCCTGTCCAGGCAGGTCTCGAATCCGCAGGCTCAGGCAATCCACTCACCTCAGCCTCCCAAAGGCGTGGGATTACAGGCTGAGCCACCGAGCCTGGCTTCCTTCTTCTTTTTGACACTCCTCTTACCCTGTGCCAGGAACCTTGTGCTTAGACACTCAGGTTCTCTGCTGAAGTCATTCAATGATTTATTCCCTCATTCTCTCAGGTATACGAACACTTAAACATGTATTGGGAGTCTTCTATGCACTTTTCTAGGTATTGAGAATAGAGCAATTACCAAAACAGGAAAAAAACCTCTGTCCCTGCTAACATTCTAGAATGAAATGTTCAATGAATACACAGACAGTGGTGAGTACAGTGTGGTTTCTATTGAGGAAAGCCCTGTGTCTGTCCGGGTATAGAGGAAAAACATGCAGGGAAGGGGATAGGAGAGAAGACTTCTTGGAAGAGGGGAGTCCTGTGGCCCTGTGGGAATTAGTCTCATGGAGTAAATGAAGTGTGTTTATGCTCAGCAAATGCCCATTCCCATGACAAGTAGTGCATGATGGAAGGACTGGACCATCGACCATGAGAGATGAGGCTGGTGAGAAGAGACCAGACTCTGAAGGGTCTTGTAACTTTGTAGGTATAATAAAGAGTTTGAAATGTATCCTGCAGCTGATAGGAAGCTGAATGGTCAAGTAGTGTTTACTGAGTCCTTGAGTCCCATGGATGTGCTTGCATGCCAGAACAAGGCCTACAAATAGGCTCATAAGGTGCAAGCATGGGCAAATGTATGAATGCTGATTCTGCTTTAATGTGAAGGACAATTTTTTACACTTAAGACAATAATGCAACTTAAGTCAATAATGTAAAACTATAGCAAAAACGTAGATTATTGTGGAAAATTGTATTTTTTCTGCATATCTAAAACTGCTGTAGTTTAACAGATTTAAACTATTTGGAAACTTGTTTTTGTGACATGAAAAATTATCTATGTAAACTGAAAAAGTTCTCTGTCCCAAACAAAGAGACAAAAAAAAAATCAACTTTGAAAATTATTTTGCAAGAATTGAGGTGTCTCTGTGGTTATTTTTATATTCTAAATGTTATATTCAATTTTCATTTATTTGCGTACATATATAATTTCACAGAAATGCATAAATGTGATATATCATACAGAAATACCAGAAAGAATTCATATCCTGAATATGCAAAGATCTATACCAAAGCATACAGGAAGGAACTTTGTCATCATCCCCTTTGAAATAATCACTGTACACATTTTGTTGTTTCTTTCTATCCTTTCCATGAACTTGTATGAATACCTGTATTTTTAAATTGACAGCATATTATACAGATAATTTTATACTGACTTTTTTCATTTAACCTTGATAACATGCTGTATTTTGACATCTCACCTATTATTACATATTTTTGAAAATGTGATTTTAATGGTTGTATAAAGTACATTCCATAAATAACAATTTTGTTTAACTGCTTTTTTATTTGGGAGCAGTTGAACTGTGGTCATTTTTTTGGGTAATGGAAATAATACTGCAATAATATTATAAACTAAATCTTCTTATACATCTTTTATTGTTATCTAAAGAAATAATGGATCAAAAGATAGAAGTATTTGTGAGGATATTGATACACACTGCCAAATTGCCCTGTGATTATTATCTTTTTGTAAATAAAACATTTGCAACCAGAGACATACATTTTTAAACTCAAATGCAATAATTGCACATCTAAAAATATATCCTAGGGAAATAATCCAAAATACAGGAAAAACCTTACACATAAATGTATTCATCACAGTGTTAAAATAAAATTGGAATCAACTTGATTGTCCCATACTAGGAAATCCTAAAAGCATTACTTCTGTGAGACTTAACTATGACAATTATTTTAAAATGTTTATTAATAATTACTTATGAAAAATTTATATATTACAATAGTAAGTGGAAATTTGGAATACAAAAAGTTATATACAGTTTATTGTATTTTATTACTATTAATTGTATTTATATCTTAAAAAGCGATTAAGTAAAAGACAACTCTTTCTTTGTTGCACAATTATACTTTTTTTCCTATAGTTCCTTACCAATGTCACTGTGTATAACTTTTCTGTCATATTTTCTAATGGTGTGCACAAGTTTTTACATTTTATTAAGAAGTCATAATAGAAATCACAAGAACTTTCTAACTCCAAGATGCCTTGAAGTGAACAGGCTGAAAATGCTAATTTCAGAATGCTTCCACAGATTCTACATGACAAAGATAGATATGGGATTTAGGATGAGGAATTCTGATTCGATTCTGGACTTGCCCCACTCTCTGTATCTAGTAGAAAGTGGAAGGTTCTCATCTGGTCTGTTATTGATCTGCAGAAAAGCTCACAGGAAAGCACTTTTTGAGGAGAATGTTCAGCTTCAAGACTGAGAAAGCACTTTTCACTCCAAATCTCAGACTTGATTCTCATCAGTTAATAATATGTTTTAGGTTTTAGTTTTTATTTCTTAAGATGGAAGAGAAAATTATTTGATGTGACATAAAACAAGAAATGTTTTGAAGGGTACTCTGCAGAAAGTGGCAAAATTTTTGTAAGAATTGGGGTGTCTCTGTAATTATTTTTATGTTTTCAGTGGCATATTCAATTTCTGTATATATAAACAGAATTTTATATAAATACATAGATGTGATATATTTTTAGTGAAATCTTTTTTCTTTCTATTTTTACTTTCCATCTTCCCCAATCCTGTCACCCATGTAGCCTTAGCAGGAGACCTTTCTAACTTAGAACATGTCGAGTAGATTAAAGCACCCCTTTCCCACTCATATTTTTGGGTAGATGTTACATTTCAAATGTTAGCCAGGTTTGGAAGCTCTGTGGCAACGGCTTCTCATTAGAAGCTAGTCTGTGCTAAACCTATACTTAGAAAAGTGTTATCCGATTTTATGGGAAGAACTGAAGATTTAAATGTTGTTTCTGGCAAGTGAACAGATTCTTTTTTATGTTACCTTGGTTTAAAAATATTCAAATAAACATTACATTGTTTATAGAAAGTTCGTCCTGTGGGCATCAACAGGAAAGGGTACAGGAGCCCTTTCCTGAGTGATGGAGACAATCTAGATCTTGACTGTGGTGTACACACTTGATTTAAGCATTCATCAAACCCCATCCAACTACACTTAAAAATGGGTGCATTCTATCATAGGTAAATTACACACAAATGAAGTTTATAAGGCAAAAGCATTTCTACTCGTTTTAGTTCTGGGTTTTTGGAATTTTCCAGGAAGACATCATTATTTATAACAACAGTCCTCATCCTTCTTCCATTCAGAGACATGAATTTCAGATACTTTACTCTGTGAAGACATGAAGAAGCAAAAGTGTCTCTGCAGGTTTCTCACCAGGGCTGCCCACACTACCCTCATTCTGCCACATATGCTGCTCCGCTCTCTGTTCTTCCACAAACATGCCTCCACCAGGTGGTAGCAAAAGATGGAGAAGAAGGCAGAGTCCAATTCTCTGTCTCTACATTTCTCTCTTTCTCCTTCTCTCTCTCTTTAAACACTGTATGAAATATAGGTTAGGCAGAGTGATAGGTACAAGTGAATGAAATATCATTATTTCTGATCCAAGAAACTCTCTGATGCTGCTTGTTACAGTCCCACTTAAGGCAGTTTTGGGCTCAACTTAATTATGATTTTAGCCCATTTGTGCACTGTAATCATGGTAACAAAAGGTATACTTCAAGGAATGATGTCCTAAGTGTTAGGCCCGGGGAGAAGCAGTACTCACCTTCCCCCATCTGCCCCTCCACCCACTGATTCCCTATGCGCCCCTCCACCCTAAACCCACAAACCACATACCAGCTTACTGGAACCTGCCGGCAGCAGCTGCGAAGGGCCAGACAGAAACGTTCCAGCCCACGCTGGATGCGATGCTTTGTCTTCCCACTTCACTGCCGCCCCCAACACCCTCCCCAAATACGGCACCCTTAAAAACCCAAGCCTGCCTCTCCTTGGGCGCGACTTCCCTGGTCCATCTTTCCGGACCTCACTCGGGAGTTTCTCCCCCAATAAATGCTTGGTTTATACCGGCCCTTTGTCCTGTGCCTCTTTTGGTATCTCCAAACATTACACTAAGCATCTCACTCTAAAAGAAATAGTGAAATTTAGACTATGAAATGGGCAAAGCAAATAATTCCATTTCCTCTGCTTCCCCAACATTTGGCCTTTTATTAATATTGTTCCTCAGGCTGTATGCTGTCAGGTAGGCCCTGTCTTCCATCTCAACCTGTGTTAAAAGCAATGCCGTGTTCATGTACACTCTTACTGTTACTTAGTCCCAGAGAGGGTCCAGTGATTCTGGCTTCAGTCAAAGCAAAGGGGAATAGTAGCATTCACCAGAGAGATCTGGTGGGGATCAGAAACACAGAAGTTGGGGAAAGAGTGACCGTAAGCGGACCTGATGGGGAATGGGACTGGAAATGATAGGGGGTAAGGGTGGGACATCTACATGAGTGTGTGACTGGCAAAGGCAAGCATGCTATCTACCCAAATGCTTCCATTTGGCAAAACCTCTAAACCATGTCTCCTAATTACTTTATGATATTCACAACTTCAGTTTGCAAATGTCAAATTTGAGAAATAATGCAAATTTGTAATCTAATCCTGGGTGCTGAACACTAAATAAGTGAATTTGTTTATACACATAACACTGGGTAAAATTTAGCTAATTCAAATTTGTTGCATAGAATCTGGGATATTTTGTGGGAGTTAGATTGAAGTTTTTAAGTGTGATAACCCTTTTTTAAAAAAGCTCCAGAGTCTAGATGATATACATAAAATTTAAAAAGTTATTACAGATACTTATGAGGAAAAACTTTAAAGAAAGTCAGAAAAATTGATTTCTGTGTCTGGTATGTGTGTATATATGTATTTTATTTATTTATAGTATATTTTAGATTTAAGGAGTATATGTGCAGATTTCTTACATGGGTATATTGTGTGATGGTGAGGTTTGGGCTTCTACTGAGCCAGTCACCCAAATGGTACGCAACAGGTAGTATTTCAACTCTTGTCTTCCTCCCTTCTTCTTCCCTTTAGGAGTCCCCAGTGTCTGTTGTTCCCACCCTTATGCCTGGGTGTACCCAGTTTAGCTATTGCTTATATGTTTAGCTATCTGAGTCTCTGGTATCTATTATACCATTCTCTAGGTGTTTGTGTATCCTTGGTTTAGCACCCACTTATAAATGAGAACATACAGTATGCAGTTTCCTGCTTCTTGATTAATTCACTTAGTTTTAAAATATCTTCAGCAAAGTCCTTGGGCAGATGCTGGTGTGAATACAGAGAAAAGGTAATGCTTATTAAGGGAGTGTAAATTAGTACAGGCTCTATGGAAATTGGTATGGAGATTCCTCAAACAACTAAAAATAGATCTACCATTTGACCCAGTAATCCCACTATTAGATATCTACCCAAAAGAAACGGATGTTGTTCTGTGAAAAAGGCACCTGAACCCACATGTTCATTGCAGCACAATTCACAATTGCAGACATGTGGAATCCACGTAAATGCCCATCAACCAATCAGTGGATAATGAGATATGGTATACATACACTGTGGAATACTATTCAGCTATCAAAAAGAATGAATAATGTCTTTTGCAGCAACTTGGATGGAATTGGAGAGCATCATATTAAGTGAACTAACTCAGGAACAGAAAACCAAATGCTGCATGTTCTCATTTATAAGCGGGTGCTAAACCAAGGACCCACAAACACATAGAGAATGGTATAATAGGTACTGGAGACTCAGAAGTGGGAGGGGAGAAGGAATAGAGGGATGAAAAATTACCTATCAGCTACAATGTGCACAGATGGGGGAGGAGGGTACACTTAAAGCCCAGACCAAAAACTATTTGTACCCCTAAAAGCTATTGAAATAAGGAAAAAAGTTATTTTTTAAAAAAGAATATGTTACATACACCAAAATAAATAAATAAATAAAGTTCCCTGGGAATTCCTCTGGATAAATCTTTATTAACCTAGTTTGTTTACATAATAAATAGCAAATTAATAAAACTGTCTATTGAATAATAAAATGATTAATTAATGCAGTTTTTCATTTTATCCAAATTGCGAGAAAGAGGGCAAGAAGTATTTACATCTTAACACTTGAAATAGACAATAATGGCACTGAACAAATGATGAAGACTGTGAGAAGTCAATTACCCAATATGATTTTGTGCTTCGACATCTCTCCAGATGGCACACCCGCTATGGAAGGATTTGGAGCTATTGCCACACTTGTTAAGAGGGATAGAGGGATGATATTGCCCCTCTCAAGGTTTCTGACCCTCCAGGGCCCTTTATCATCCGATTGGGTGTGACGAGTGTGCCTCAAGATGAAAATAATCACTTTAAAACATATATTTTTTTTTACTTTAGATTTGGGGCAAGGGGAGGAAATATAAGTGCATGTTTGTTACATGGGCATATTGCATAGTGGTGGGGATTGGACTTCATGTGCTCCCATTTCTCAAATAATGGACATGATACCCATTAGGTAACTTTTAAACCTGTGCACCTTTTAGTGTTCTCAGTGTGTAACCACTTTTTAAAGGAAAATTCCAGGGAGTGCTATCGGCAAGATAACAAAATAAGACTTTCCAGCTCTTACTGTCTCACAGAAACTGCAATTTGAATAACTAATTCTTGCATGAAAATATTGTCCCAAGAGCTAAGGAACCCAGGTAGAGATTCCAGCACCTGGGTGTAGCATGGGAAAAAGAAAGACGCATCAAAGAGGGTGGGAAAGCCAGTTTCACATTGTCCTTGTCACCTCTCCTCAGGCTCATGCAGAAACACTCTTACATAATTATATTTTGAGCAAAACCTAAACTTTTGTCAGAGGTAACGACTTCAGTCTTAGATGAAGCAAAAACAAGAAAGACACAGCAGAAGATGACAATGGTACTGGGCAACTTCATCGAGCCACTAGGCCAAACATTTCTTGAAAACATTTCTACTTTGGATTTTCCAGTTTTACAAAACAAAATCATTCTTTTATTGCATAAATCAGCTGGAGTAGGATTGCCTGTTATTTGCAATAGAAACATATCTTACTGATATAAGTAATAAAAAGGGTTTTATTACCATATATATATGTCATATTCTTTAGTATAAACATAAGTAACTGATGTGTATTTTACAAAGCTTGGGTTAAGCACATCCAAGTTGTAAAACAGTCCACTGACTTAGTAATGTTTTATTTGTGAGATAGATACCAAATCACATGATGTGGAATAGTTTTTGATGTTTCAAATATCTTTTATGAAAGGTAATTCGACATTAAAAAGTATTAAAAGATCTACATTGTCTTGACAATATGTTTAGGTCTCAACTCCAAATTTACGTTTATATATATTCATTAATAGTTTTTTATATATTGGTAAAACATAATCAATCTAGTCTGAGATTAAACTCAACTTTCCTCTTTGCAAAAAGAAAAGCAAATTTATTTCAGAATTATTCATAGTTGCTCACGGACTGTGGAGTTTAAGGAATGTAGAATGATTTCCTCAAAGTGCAAACTTAATTTTTTTTCCTGTTCCCTTTATAATAACTCTAACTTTTAAAGCCTCAGGAATGAAAATATTTTAACTAACCAAAGAGTCATTAAACTGAGAACATAATAAAAGCTTATCACTTCAAGTATAGCAATTTAATTACAAAACATTTGAGCATTGGAAAACTTGTAATAGTTTTACACATGACTGAAAGAACATATTGCAAGTTGCCATGAAAGAAGTTCAGGGTAACCCTTCTCGTCATGTGGACCCACCTTTCTCGTCCCAGGAGCAGTCCTGGGAGTATAAGCCTGCAACCATTTTCCCTCCAGCAACTTTCATTAACCTTCAAGATTCTTTTTTCTGAAGAATGGTGACTTGTCTTACTGAAATCTTGCTCTTGCAACCTTTCAGCTAGTCTGAAAGACTTGCTGGAAGCGAGAAAGAAATGAATAGAAAGAAGCTGACATATAAATGCATTATGTTTTCTCTACTCAGTAAGCATTTGTGGACAGAACACGGCTATGTTTTTATCTGTGTAAATGTGGAAGGGTGGGTTCAGGAAGCTATGAATCTGCTAGACAGTTCTGGAAGGAACTGTATCAGACCAGGAGGGCTTATGAGCCCCACTGGTCACAAACAATAACTAGGTAGAAACAGGATCCACAGGCATTATTGTAAGGAGATGGATATACCAGCTGACCCCAGGGGACATCTGACTATGCTGACTCTATGACAAGACTCCGAGGAGATAAAGTCTCTAGGTGACTTTCCTAATTATAATGAGATGCTAATAAGGCATGCTGAAGGAAATAGTAAACCAAGGTGGGATATTTTGTGACCAAGACTTGAGGGACATAGAGATGGAAAGAGGAAGTTTTAGTGGGGGGAGTTTGGAGGTAAGAAGGGAAGGAAAGAGGGAGTGGCGGAGCCAGACTTCTGATTGTGTCATTGTGTTTTAGCCAGGCTCCAGCTGGTTACTAGGTCCCCGTGAGGCAAGAACTTTCAAGTGGGAATTACATGGAAGGAGATTCACCTAAAGTAGCTCTGTCCTTTTGCCCAAAGTCATTTTGGTTAAGAACAGGCAGACTAATCCCAGTTTGTCCAGGACCTTCCCAAATTTAGCACTGAGAGTCCTGGGAAACTTCTCAGTGGTCAGACACCCTAGAACCCCATGAAATTTGATTCAGGGCTGGTAGTTAGTGACCGTGCAGGAAGTGGTGCTCTCTTGGATGTCATATTACTGGCAAGGACAGCTCAAAGGAGGACCAGTAGAAGAAAATGTGAAAAACATTAATTACATTGGAGATTTACTCTCCAGTTTTAGTTAGATTCCAGGTGCCCTTGAGGGATGGAAAAGAGCAAAAGTCATTACTTTTGAAATTCCAGATCACACTCCTAACCTTCCTCTTGGGTAGATAAGGCATCAGAGACTAATAGTTCTGCATTCAGAAGACAGGGAGAAAGGGTTTAGGGCTGAGGTGCAGGGTAGTGGACATAGATGCCTCGTTATGGAGTGGGTTTCTTCTATCCTTGACTATGCCACAGCAAAAAGTTGGCTTTCCATTTAACTTCACTTTTTCTTCTGATAAGAAGCAAAGCACATGCTGCAGCGTGTGTTGGAAGAGCTGTCACAATTTGAAAATAAATATGAAAGAGAAAATCAAATTATGTGAAAAAATATTCCACTGATTTCAACTCAAAATATGTGCATACATGAGAAAAACAGCTGGGGGAAATATACAAGGAGATAAAATAGTGCCAAGGAACAAAGTAGAGTAATGTGACCCTGTGGGGGTAGCTACTTGTCCTTTGTAAGAATTAGAAGTATATTGTGGCTCACTCCTGTAATTCCAGCACTTTGGGAGACTGGGCAGGAGAATTTCTTGAGTCCAGGAGTTTAAGACCAGCCTAGGTAGCATAGCAAGACCTCATCTCAACAAAAAAATCAAAAAAAATAAAAATAGCTGGGCGTGGTGGTGTGCCCCTGTAGTCCCAGCTGCTTGGGAGACTCAGTGGAAGGACTACCTGAGTCTAGGAGATTGAGGCTGTGGTGAGCTGTGATGGTACCACTGCACTCCAGCCTGAGTGACACAGTGAAACCTCGACTCAAACAAACCAACCAAAGTTTAACATTGTTAAACTTTCACTCTAGAAAAGGCTTTCCAGTACATCACTGAGCACCTGTTGGTGGTACTACTTGATGGATATGGAGCTGAAGAGGCTATCTGGAGAACTGCTAGTAAGAGGCTGTACAGGTCTGATAGAGCAGGTAAACAGGGCAGAGAGGGACACAGAAGAAGGGACAATTTACCTTTGAAGCTGCTTTGGTGGCTTCAGATGCTTCATTGGTTCATTTAATTGTTTTTCCTTGAAAGAAGTGTTCATGGTCACATAAGTTTGGAACACACTGCTTCCCTTAGCTCCCTACTTGGTATGCATGTCTTACTCTTTCAATTTGTTTAACTATTTCCAAACAGATTTTCAAACTGATAATCTTAATTTATTTTAAATTGAGAAACAATTATCATCTTAGGGAAATAGTGACACAGAATACACTTTCAGAAATACTGCCTCAGAACATTTGTTTTTAGACTGATCCCAGTGAAAATCTCACAAAGGAATTTCCTTGAAATTCTTTGAGAGGTCAATGGCATCTTCATTGGTGAATTTCCAACATAGAATCTCTTCCCCTAGTTGGAGGTATAGGACCAGTGGCAATATCAATTGCTCAGGAAATTTGGTCCCTCCACTAAAACGCAAGTTTGATGTTGGAATGTCTGTATTTTCAGAAAGAGAGTATGCCTTATTTCATTGGAGCGCTGATCGAATCTTTGTAAATTCTCTTACTCAAAGAATATTATAAATTTAAAATCTAAAAGGATGAACAAATGGCCAACAAATATATGAACAAATGCTCAACATCACTTATCAAATTAAATGCTAATTAATTGCAGGGAAATGCAAATTAAAACCACAAAGAGATACTACCTTACACCAGTCAGAATGGCCATTAGTAAAAAAATCAAAAAACAATAGATATTGGCGTGAATGTGGAGAAAAGGGAAACTGTTGATGGGAGTGCAAATTAGGACAATCTCTGTGGAAAGCAGTATGGAGATTACTCAAACAACTAAAAGTAGATCTACCATTTGATCCAGCAATCCCACTACAAGTAAAGAAACAGAGGTCTTTCTATGAAAACGACAACTGCCCACACATGTTCATGGCAACACAATTCACAATTGCAGAGATGTGAAATCAGCCTAAATGCCCATCAACCAATCAGTGGGTACTGAAAATATGGTACATATACACTATGGAATACTATTCTGCTATCACAATGAATGAAATAATGTCTTTTGTAGCAACTTGGATGGAATTGGAGAGCATCACCTTAAGTGAACTAACTTGGGAACAGAAAACCAAACACTGTATGTTCTCAATTTTAAATGGGAGCTAAATCAAGAATATGCAAAGACATAAGAATGATGAAATGGTCACTGGAGACTCAGAAGGAGGAGGGGGGGAGGAACAAAATGTCACCTGTCAAGAACAGTGTACACATCTGGGGTTGGTGGTTACACTTAAAGCCCAGACCAAAACAATCTGTACCCCCCAAAACTATTGAAATAAAAAAAAAATTTTTAATCTGAAAGAGATGAATATTTCAGAAATGGTATAAACAAGAGAAGGATTAAAAAGGCAAATATGATGACTGAAGTGGCCACTTCAAGGTCTGAGTAATATTTCAATTAAAAAAGAAAAATGTATACCACTCAAGAGAGTTGTTAAAATTTTTTCTAAACTTTGGATGGAAGAAAAAAATAAAGATGATCATGTTGAATAAGGTCCACTGGGAATAGATTGCTATTTACTTGGGGAAATGGTTGCATTAGTAAAATACAAATGCAGTTCCCACCCAAACAGTATCCTTGCAATAGCAAACTTTTTGAAAGGGTAAAACATAGGAAAATTATTCTATAAATATTTTATAGCTAGAGAACATTTTAGCTGAGCAGCCTAAACATAGCCTTTTAGGTTAGAGGCAATGTACTTTCATTTTCATGTGTTATAAATAGGTCATCTGTTATTATCTGAGAAAATTCTTTTGCACTTAACTAAAAAAAAAAAAAAAAAAGGTTTTATTGAGTTGAAACAGCACACACCAATTTATAATGTTTAGGAAAAAGTTACATTATTTTTCAAGAATTCTGAAGATTTGTCTTGATTGAATTTTCCTAAGATATATGAAACTTTGAGGAGATTTGTTATCACTTGACTGAAGGCTTTTAGAAAAGCAATTTCTCTCTGAGAGTTATGAGACCCAGGGAGAAGAGTAGACATGCTAGCCTTGGAGAAACCTATGCGTTCTTTCTGGAATTGCCATGCCCATACACAGGACCAGGGAAATTTGTAAAGGGTTAATTTTTTTCACCACCCCACCAAGATTTTTTTCCCCTCCCCATCTCATAATCTCCAGCCCAGTAGTTCCCTGACGCCCAGAGATTCTTCTTGGGTACACACTCTGCCTGGCTATATAATGCACCTTCCCTGCTTCTTATTGAAACTTCAAATCTTACTCTCACATCTTATTCACAAGAACAAAACATTGGAAATGACTTAAATGTGAAACAATAAGAAAATTTTGAGAATGTTTTTTGATTAAATACTAATCTCTCATTAAATGGTGATTTTTTTTTTTGATTACTAAAGAAATGTTGGCCGGGTGCAGTGACTCAGCCTATAATCCCAGTACTTTGGGAGACTGAGGCAAGGAGATTGCCTAAGTCCAGGAGTTCGAGACCAGCCTGGGCAACTCGGTGAGCCCTCATCACTACAATAAACCACAAAAACTAGTCGGGCGTGGTGCTGTGCATCTGTAGTTCCAGCTACTTGAAAGGCTAAGGCGGAAGGATTGCTTAAGCCCAGAAGGTAGGGACTGCGGTGGCTGTGAGCATGCCACTGCACTCTACCCTGGGTGACAAGAGTGAGACTCCAATTCAAAAAAAAAAGAAAGAAATGTTAAGTGATATGGATGGAACTGGAGGCCATTGTCTTAAGTGTAACAACTCAGACACAGAAAGACAAGAACTGCATGTTCTCACATATATGTGAGAGTTAAATAATGCACATGGACACAGAGAGGGGAATAATAACACTGGAGACCCGGAAGGGTGGGAGGTGGGAGGGGGTGGATGATGAGTACTTAATGGATACAACATACATTATTCCAGTGGTAGAGTATGCACTAAAAACCCGACTACCACTCTGTAATATATCCATGTAACAAGATTACACTTTTACCCCATACACTGATACAAAAGAAAAAGAAATATTAAGTGAAAAAAAGATATGAGTTCTATGTATTATATGACCCACATATAAAAATCATCTCTTTTTATATACGTTCTATATATGTGTGTATATGTATTCTACCCAAGTACTCTCCCTATATTGTGTAGCTATACATACGTGTACACACATGAAAAAGATAATAGCACTTATCTCTAATTGCAGTTGATTTTGTTGTCTTTATATGTTTTGTTCATTTCAAATTTCCTACAGTGAGCATATATTACTTTTTTTTTTTTTTTTTGAGTTGGAGTCCCTCTCACTCTGTCGCCCAAACTGGAGTACAGTGGCCGCTCCCGGCCACCGCAGCCTCGACTTGCTGGGCTCCAGCGATCCTTCCGTCTCAGCCTTCTGAGTAGCCAGAATTACAGGTGTGTGCTACCACGCCCAGCTAATTTTTGGTTTTAGTGTAGAGATGAGGTCTTGCCTGCCCAGGTGGGTCTTGAACCCGCGGGCTCAGGCAATCCACTCACCTCAGCCTCCCAAAGGCGCGGGATTACAGGCTGAGCCACCGAGCCCAGCTTACTTTTCTAATTAAAAAATAAAAATTAAAAACATCTATTTTCTCTATAGTTCATTTCTTTGCATCTTTGGTTTTGGCTACAGGAACTGAATTTATTTGTATGTTAACATCAGTCATACAGACTGATGAATTTTGTGTCAGGAAGACTGGAGACTAGATTTGGCCCTCTGTTGATTGGCTCTGTGACACTGCTCAAGTTCCCTGGCCTCCCTGAGACTCAGTTTCCTCACCAATAATAGGATGGTTTCAGGATGTCACAGTTACTTAATCGGTACCTGGGTGAGACCTCATAGATATTTTTCTTGTTACTCGACTTACAGATTCATGACTGCCTGTGGGTGTGTCCATCAGGGTCAGCAAACTCAGGCAGGGTTACTGACAAGGCAGCCTTCTCCGCCTATGAAACTAGTTAACCTTCCAGAAATAAATCACGCATTGTCACTTCCCATATTGTTGAAACATTGTTTCCTTTCCCTAGAGTGCCTAAGACTAAGCTACTTCTCTTTCTTCGTCTTTTTTTCTAATAGTTCTTTGGAAACGGCTTTATTGTAGAACTCACCACATCACATTGTCATTGTTCAACGATGTCCTGCTTCCTCCATGGGACTGCAAATATCCCAAGTGCAGGGCTTGTCTTGGATTGATCTCTGTATCTTAGAACCTAATAGAGTATCTGGCAAGTATTTGCTGTTGAAATTAGGACCACGGATATTCACAGACAACATTTTATCCTTAACATAGGTAAAATGATCAATAAACAAGACCACAGCTCAAAAGCAAGCAATGCATGAGAGATCAGATATCTTTGTACCATCTTTCTGTTCAAATGACATGTAACCACAAGCTTCCTCCGGTCCCCAGGACCCTCAATCCTCTCTCAGTCTCTCTCTGCTCCAGTATCTGCTGATGCTTTCCTGGAAATTTCAGGATTCTACCTTGGATTTCTCATCTGACTTCTCCCCAACAATCTCTGAAGAGAATTCCCCTTTTCCTTTTTCCATTAGAGGCAAGACAGAGCCCCAGAGTTGTAGTATTTATTTTATTGTTTTGAGACTCACTCTGTCTCCCAAGCTGGAGTGCAGTGGTATGACCACAGCTCACCACATTCTCAAACTCCTGGGCTCAGGAGATTGTCTCACCTCACCCTCCTAAGTAGCTGGAACTACAGGCCTGCAACACTCATTCAGCTGATTTTTTTTTTGTAGAGACCAGATTTCATTATATTACCCAACCTGGTCTCTAATACCTGGGCTCAAGCAATCCCCTCATCTCAGTCTGCCAAAATTCTGGGATTATAGGCGTGAGCCGCTGCGCCCAACCTCCTGTCTTACTATTTTAAAAAACTATCTATCGAATTTATTTGTATGTATATAACAGTGTCTGAGATGTTTAACTATTGCTAATCATGGATATTTAGGAAGTGGCTTCAAGTGATTTTTTTAAAACACTGATCTCCATCCTGATCACTACTGATACTTAAAAAAATAGGCTTGTGTATCAATGTGACGCTTGACTAAATGGACTTAATTGATTTAAAAAAGGGCTTGATTATTTTTACAGTTGCTGTTCCCAAATAATTAAAGAGCATACTATCTTTATATGTATTTAGAAGACCCTACACCTCATCTAATGTCAGATCATGGATTTATCTGTCCTGTTATTTAGAAGGCCCAAAAAGTAAAGACACACAGACTCGAGTTACCAAACTCAGAACAGAAAGGTGACGTATTTATTTATAGCATTTTTGACTCTTGAAATCCTGCTGAGCTAAACTTGGGTGCCTTTTCAATCTGCAGTACATGAAGCATTCTTTGGAGAAATGCATCTGACACTATTTACCAGGGAGATAAAGGAGGGGGCTATGTCAGGAAGCTAAGGTGGTCTGTCTTTAGAGTGAGTTAAATCAATGCTATTTGTCAAGCTTTCCCCTCCAAAAAGCTTTCCCCATATAGTCTCAGAGATAAAAAACAGAGTCCAAGGTCGTTGTGAACTCGTTATTCTCTAAGTGAAATATAATGAAGGGTTGTTGTTCTAAATGTGCTTGGTAAAAAAAAATCTTTTTAAAAAATCTCAATAATTTTATGGAGTTTTGGTGCTGCTATAGACTAGTCATATTAGTTCTTTCTGGGAACAGAAAATTAAAGCAGAAGTTTTAATTGAACCCTCAGGTGACATATGTCAGACCAAAATATGAGCTGTGAGATAAAGCATCCTATAGGAATTTCTAAGTCAATATCTAAAAATTAGTTACACGATTCTAGCACATCTCATCCTCCTCAAAAATAAAAAGGGTCAGTTGTTGGAGATCAAGGAAAACTTGTGAGGAAGATTTCACTGGACACCTAGTCCTCAAAGGGAAAGCAGGGAGGAGGGGTCTTCCCTTGAAGGCCAAGTCAAGAGAAAGAGGCTTCAGTGGGATGACTTAGAGAATATACGTACCCCTTTAAGTTAGAAGGAATCACTGGGTTGGTGTCTGACTCCTACCTAATTATTAGGGGTGGGAGATGGGCTGAGCCCCTACTGTGATCTCACTGAGCCCATGGGATGGAGCAAAGGGCACACGTGAGAATGAGATAGTCCTGGAGGCACAGCTTTTGGGGCTTCCTTGGGAGAGTGGCAGAATGCACCTACCTCAGAAGGTGAACTGCCAGAGAAAACATCCTTTTGAGGGACATCATGGCCCAGAGACAATAGCTACCCCAGTGCTAGGATTCAACTCATGCAATGGTCTGCTCTAAAGTAGGAATGACAGGCCAAAGGCAGGATAAGAAAGCAGGCCAGTTGGGTCACTGGTCATTAGTTTACAAGTCACGTTAAGATATATTTGGCATTAGTCAGTATCAAGTCACCAGTCACTTCAGGATTCCATATACAACCTCTGCCATCATTTCTGAAACATCACTGGTCCCACACCTGCTGAAGGAAGCACTATCCTCAGGTAGAAATTAAAATAACAACCACCACAAAATAGAACCAAGCAACCAATAAGCAAAAACTTCTTACTGGCCAATCACACACCACTGAACATTAAACAAATATAAAGACTGTCAATTTGAAAGAATACCAGATGATTGGTTTGACCTGGACATCCACGTGGCATGTTTTAAACTAGTTCCAGAGATTCTGGCGACTCCCATGGTTTGGTCCAAAGCTCATTCCTCCACCCTATAGCCACAGGTCTTGTCCAAAAGACTGCATCCCACATGCTACCTGCTTCACAGAGAAAACACAGGATTGGGGCCTTTTGAGGTCAGACCCATGAAATCTGAAAATAATAAGCCCTATCTTATTTAAATCAACTTTTGGTGAAAGAGTATAACTGAATTTGATAGATTTTCAGTTCCCAGTAGCGATTGTTCTTTGTTTGTCACAAGTTGATTAAATATTTGAAAATATCAATTCACCATATTAAACAATAGACAAAAGCTACTTGATCTTTCTCTAGTTGGCAGATTCTTGTACCTCTACAAGAGCTGCTTGGTTATTTATGGCAGATTCTTGTACCTCCCCTCCTGGCACCAGAACTTGTCAGAACTCACCTTTCCAAGTTAGGGGTTCTTGAAGACAATCACATTTTTTTATTTAAAAAACCCCCAAATATTGTATTTTTTTGTATTGTAAAATATCACAGACACAGAAAAGTCCTTTCCTCCAAAATATATAGGTACACTGATTTACCGCAAAATACACCTTTGTAACCATCACACATATGAAGAACTAGAATACTGACAGAACCCTGGAATCCCCTCTTAGGCCCTTTCCCAAACACTGCTTTCTCTTCCCTCTTCAAATATAAAAATCATCCTGATATTAATACCATAGATTGCTTTTAGTTGTGTTTTCACTTCATATATTTGGAGCCATGCAGTACATATGCTTTTGTGTTTGGCTTCTTTTGCACAAGATTATGTTTATGAAATTCATCTATGCTGTTGCATATATCTGTGGTTAATTTTGTATATATTACATCAACTCATGAATAATAT
This sequence comes from Cephalopachus bancanus, assembly GCA_027257055.1. NCBI lineage: Eukaryota > Metazoa > Chordata > Mammalia > Primates > Tarsiidae > Cephalopachus > Cephalopachus bancanus. The sequence continues at coordinate 3,143,585 of JAPVLO010000024.1, read as the reverse complement.
ATATGGTATATAGGTATGTTATTTACAAATGGAAAAAACACAATTACAATTATTTTGATGTTACAGGCTTTGTAATCTTTCTGGCCTCTGGTGTTTTTAAGAAGCAGCAGAGTGGTGAAAATCGAGACAATCTTCCCAGACAGCAGTATCCAATAAAATAAAAATATGAGCCACATGTGTAATTTAAAATTTGCTAGTAGTCACATAAAAAAAAAGAAACAAGTAGAATAGATTGTAAAAATTTACTTAACTGAATATATTCAGCATATTATTTTAATATGTAATCAGTATTAGTAGTTAATATGTAATCAATCCAGGAGACTGAGTCTGTGGTGAGCAGTGGTCATGCCACTGCACTTCAGCTTGGGCAACAAATTGAGATGTCAACTCAAGAACAAAAACACAAAAAAGAAGAGGGTATCAGGTCTACTACCAGGGGAAGGAGGGCCAGTTGGAAGCCCAAACTTCATCTGCATGCTGTCTATCTATGTAGTTAATCTTCATTTGTACCTCACATCTATATAATAAAGAAAATTAACATACAGAAGGAAAAAAAAGTAGCAATTGTTCTTAAGACCCAGGAAACAAAGGGAGTCTGTTGGTGTGTGAAATTTGTGAAGATAAGACTTGAGTCAGCCATTACATCTTAGACCGATAAGGTAAAGGTGACAAATATTTTCATAATGGTTGCTATGAAATTTAAGTTAAAGATAAACTTAGTCTGTATCTTGTCACATAGATTTGAATATTTATATTTGTTTGCAGTGGAAGACATTCAGTTTTCCTAAAATACTGAGATGTTGATTTGAGTAGTTTCAAGGACTACTGACTTGTAAGTTCCAGACAAGACTACGCTGTGCACAGAAATCCAATTTATTAGAGTATTTGTTGCAGAAAACTATATTTTTCATTTAAATTTGTAAACTATGTTTTTCATGGGAGGTTGATTTGCCATAGGAGGTTAATTGTTGGTGATGATTAATTGATGGTATTATCAATCTAGTTTAAATGAGCTCAGTTAGAAAAAAAGGACTGTCTGGATTTTCTTTAAAATTAAGGGCATAGCTAAAGCTATAATTCTTCTTTGTGATGTTTGTTTGCAATTAAAATAATCTGATATATTAACTTGGAAACAGTATGAGAACCTCAGTTTCTTTTTCTCTATCTTATAATAGCCTTTACTCTTATTTATTCAACTGTCCACTTTCAGGGTGGGGCAGTCACAGAGCTGACCCTGAAACCTGGCAAATTCCCTGACTCCTTTGGGCCTCTCCTCTTGTCTGGTATTCACAATTCTTTTTGTTGTAATTTATAGATCAATCAACTCCAAATGACTCCAGCAAAAGAACATAGTTCCCACAGCTGTAAAGCCAAGACAATATGTTAGGCAAGACCCACTGGTCAGAGAATGCCATGGGGATAGCCTTTCTCCATCCTGATTCTGCTTTATTTATGTTGGCTCCATTCCCAGGCAGCTTCTCCCCTCAGTGTGGTCAGATGATCACTAGCAGCTCTGGCTTTCATTTGAACAATTTAGCAGTCTCAGTGGGAAGAAGAGTACTTCTTTCCAACACTTTCAGTAAAAGTCCTGGAACTGACGGTTATTGGTTCTGATTGGCCCAGTTTGGGCCCACCCCAAACTATTCACTGTTTCAGAGATCCCCATGCATGCTCTACATGGCAAGGCCTGGGCTGCATCCCCCCTTCCCAACAAGAGGAGGACCTACTTATTAGATGGACCTAGTGCACAGGGTTAGGGGTGGAGGGGGTGTTTGAGTAAGAAAAGATCTCCCTGGTATATGAAGGGGGACCCCAAGACCTGGAATTTATTTATTAAAAAGTTGCGTATTTATCCTTATATGTTTAAACTTTAGTCACCTTCAAAGTACTCTCTGTTTGATGCAATACACCTATCGAGGCACTTTTTCCACTGCGCAAAACAGCTTTTGAACTTGTCAATTTTGATACCCTTTAATGCTTCTACTGCTTTTTATGTCACCTCTTCCACATCGACAAAATGTTTCCTTGGAGGACTTTTCTCCTTCGGGGAAACAAGAAAAAGCCACTCTGGGTGAGATCAGATGAATATGGAGGGTGGGGCACGGGTCATGCTGTTTTTTGTTAAAAAATTGCTGAACACTCAGCACAGAAATGTTTTGCTGATGTGGGAGAGGTGAAACAAAAATTGGCAGAAGCACTAAAAGCTATCAAAAATGACAAGTTCAAAAATTGTTCTGAGCAGTGGAAAAAGTCTTGATAGGCGTATTGTATCAAATGAAGAGTACCTTGAAGGTGACTGAAGTTTAAACATGTAAGAATAAATACACAATTTTTTATCAATAAATTCTAGAGTTTTGTGGATCCCCTTTCATATGTTCAGCCTTTTAGGCCTGGCCCACTTTTCATCTTTCTTTCCTGAGTGGAGTTTGTATGTACACACACTGGACCCTCACACTATGCCTGACCTCCTATCTACTACGCCCTCCAGTCTCATAACCTTGCTCCACATTCAAAGTTACATGGGACACTTTATCTGTAAATCATTTATAGCCAGGTCCCACCTTAGAGGCTCTGATTAGTTAGTCCAAGGCAGAGCCCTCTCGACTGAGTCTTTTCAAAACTGCCTCAAGCTCATCTTGATGCTGGGAAGAACCTGTGCATCCTCACAGAAGAAGAGAAAGTTTAAGTGCTAACCTTCCCTGGAGGTATTAGCATTTTAACCCAAAAGCACTCGTGGTAACATTTTAGTCATTTACCAGGACAGAGTATTTGAAAAAGCACCAAAGTCTTCTTATTACTCCTGAAATAATATCAGAAGTCTCCCTCATTTCTCCCTTGCATATAGTTTGCCCAGTCTATAATTAACCTGGCTGAGAAGAGCTACCAAATATGTATTGTTCATTGATTTTTTAGAATGAGCGATGTTTTAAAGTACAGAGAGAGAGGAGAGAGAGCATCCCTCACCAAAAAAAAAAAAAAAAGATTCCCTTGAAAAAAGAAATCTTCTGTATCATTGATTTTTATACTAATTCCTTTTGCATTTTTTGTGACAGAAATGATCATTCCTTGGCTCTCAAGAACCAACTTGTATATTTTCTGCTGCATGAATCATTATAAGCAGCAGCTTTGGGGAGTCATTCTAGGGCCAGTAATTATACTGATGAAACAGAAAGACTGTATTCCAAGTGAGGTTAATTTTAGCAGAAGTCAGATAAAAATGTTGTCAACTAACAGCAAACATGCTGGCAATAGAGCCCAATTCACTGGCAGCAGTAGCTGGTTGTTTGGGCTGAGCAGTTTCCAGAGTCACCACAGAGTCAGACTGGACCTTTGACCGCCCCAAGTTGCTAAACGTTGGAGGTAGACCTACCTAGCTGATGATGAAATAATATTGAGAAATTATAAATGGAAAGTTACTCTGCATTAGAAATGTAATCCAGAATATAGGATGCTGACCATTTAAAGTGTGCGTGTGTATGTGTGTTTGTATGTGTGTTTGTGTGTGTTTTGGGGGGAAGAGGCTCATACACCTACTTAGTCGAGAACTGATCCAAACTTAAAACATTTACTTCTCTATGGAATAAGCTATTCTTTGAAGAAAACCACTGAATAGAGAAAAAGAATGATATAAAAATCAATTTAGATCTTTTAAAAAATCCATGTTTATATTTTGTTCAGAATCCTGTTTTCTGCAGAGAGTACATTTCCTTTAAGAAATAACGTAGGCTCCTTGTATAGCCACTGTCTCAATTCAGTTTACAGAAATGCGGATTACTGGATAATTAAGCAAGTGAGTCTTTCTGGGAAAAAAAGAAAGACTAAAAATGTAGAGGCAATTGGAAAAGAAGTCTGCCACCGAAAAGAATTTTGGCATCAAGACTCCAAAGCATTACTTAAAAAAAAAAAGCCTCTAACAAACTGAGAGTTTGCCTTTGGAGGATACAAGAGTACAAACTCATTAGAAATATGATAAATACAGGGAAAGAATGAAGCATTTATTCTAATTTTCCTATAAAAACTATATCTCGAGTAACCCAGTGGTTGATGAAGAGTAGTTCCTCCCAAAAAAAAATGTTTTAACTAAAGATGAAGGAATGATAGAATTAGGAAGTCACCATTTTACAATCCTTAGTGAATCAGTGGGTCTGTGAACTGATCATCAGTTGTTCTTAACATCACATGAAAAAAGCAAGCAGACCTCATGTGACTCCTAGGGAATGTCTACAGCACCACGGATCTAGTAGTCATGCCAAAGGAAATCTATCTATCTATTCATCTAACTATCCTGAATGTGAATATGTCTCTAGATATTACTATCAATTTATAGAAAATACAAGGGACAGAGGAATACGTTCCAAGGCACTTTGAGAAAGCAAATGGTAGAATTCAGACCATGAGAAATTCCAGAAGACAAACATCCCGTTTCTTCAATAACAAAATTGCAAGGAAAAAAATGTTAGTTGTATTAGGAATCTGTAGTTTATTAGAGACATAGAATCTTATCATGTTAACTATGGCTGTAATTACATTTCTGGTTTGGATACTAATTCCTACAAAACAAACTTTTAAAAATATTTATAAGCTAACTGTGAAAATATGAGTACAGAATGGACATCTAAAATATTAAGGAATTATTGCTAATTTTTAAAGGAAAGTCTCTATTTTGGAGATATGTAATGAAATATTAAATACTCTAATGCTTGGCATCTACCTTAAAATAATCTAATGTGGGTGGGGAAGTGGAAAGAAGTTTAGCAGAAATAAGACATTACATGATAATTTTTTTTTTTGAGTCATCACTCTGTTGTCCAGGCTGGAGTACAGTGGTGAGATCACGGCTCACCACAACCTCCAACTCCTGGGCCCAAGCAATTCCCCACCTTAGCCTCCCGAGTAGCTGGGACTACAGGACAAGCCATTAAGCCTGGATGTTTTTTAAAATCTTTGTAGGGATAAGGTTTTGCTATGTTGCCTGGGCTGCTTTTGGACTCCTGGGCTCATGCAATCCTCTCACCTTGGCCCCCCAAAATGCTGGGATAGAAGGCATAAGCCACTGCCTGGCCGATAATTTCTGTGTGATGGGTATGTGGGGGTTCACTATATGTTTGGTCTACTTTAGCACAAATAGTGAAGAACCTAACTCCATTTTTTGATGTTTGCTGATCCTTCCCTCTTCCCCTTGTACCCCACATCTGGGCAAGCTGGCAAGAAAGCCTGGTGTTCTCTCCTTTGGCGCAGGCGGGGCAGTCAAACCACACAGACCCATTCCTGAATACATGAGCCCTCCACACACCCCCGCCCAGGCCAGTCTTCTTTCCTGGCTCTGCCACACCATTTTGAACCCACTTGAGAAGACTGCCTTGCTCTCCTCAGAGAACTTAATTATGTAGCCAGGTGGTCAGAAGTGTGGGGTCTGGGGCCCCCCTTGCTGCTGGTGTCTAAAGTGTGGACAGTCTTACTGGGGACTGTGCCCTTTGACTTGCGAGGCCTGTGCTGACACTGGGTGGTTGGTGTGAGAATTGTGTTAAAGTACACGGGACACCAGTTGATGTCAGAAAAACTTCATTCACTTTTCCTCAGAAACATCCAGGGGGAAGTTATGAGACCTATATTCTTTTCTAAGCATGTCTCATTGAGTGACTGGGTGTTTCCTTTATACAAAAACAATATGAAAGTTTGAACAGATTGAAAATTATAAAAGAATTAAAAATTCTAGAAAGCAAGCCATATCTGCAGAAATAAGAGACGATTTCCCAGACAAGGAGAGAAAACTATTATACTGACTCAACTCAAGCAAAGATTATTCTTGTAGGTTCCTGCTTCCTTTAGGATATGTCAAAAGATATTTTTATGCACTGAAGACTTCATATTAAAAGTAACTTCGGTTGGGCACAGTGGCTCATGTCTGTAATCTCAGCACTTTGGGAAGTCTAGGCAGGAGGATTGCTTGAGGTTAGGAATTCAAGACCAGCCTGGGCAACATAGTGAGACCCTGCCTCTACAAAAGTTTTAAAAATTAGCCAGTTGTGATGACACACCTGTAATCTCAGCTATTGGGATGCTGAGGTGGGAGGATTGCCTGAGCTCGGGAGATGGAGGTTGTGGTGAGCTGTGATCTCACCACTGCACGCCAGCCTGGACAACAGAACAAGACCTTGCCTCTTTAACAAATAAAAATAAAAGTAAGTTCAAGCTGAAAGCAGAAGACCATCAATTAATTCATTCATGCAACATAAATTTATTGAATGTCTAGATATGCCACACACACAGTTCTATGCTTTGTGGGTCCAACCATGGTCACAGTAGACATACCCTTTGTCCTTACAGTGATTACAGTCTAAAAGGGGGTTAAGCAGAGGCGATGGACTAAAAAAAGGAAGCAAATGAATAAGTTAATATTTTAAACTGAGATAAGTGCTTCAAAGAAAATTTAAAAAGGTAACTGAAAGAGAGTAACTGGAAATGATGACCTCAGTGATGACAAGTTGGCCAAGTAAAGAGTCTCCTGGGATAAGACCGGGCATTGCACATGTCACTGTACCTAGCAAAGTCCCATGCTTGCTGTAAAGCTCTGCTGTCACCGTCTTGAAATTCTTTATATGTTTTGAGCAAGAACATTTGCAGTGTAATTTTGCACCATGCCAAGGTATATAGCAGTTCTAGGGGCAAAGCATTCCAATTAGGAAGAACAGAACATGCTCACACCTGAGGCAAGACAGAATAGTTTATATGGGAAGAACTGAACGATGGCCAAGGAGGCTGAGGGAAGGGAGTGAGGACTCTAGTGGCAGCAGGTGAGTCCAGAGGGAGGTGGATGCTCTGGCAGCTGTGGGAGTGGGCTCTCGGCTGTTATTACAAACTCAAGTGAGTCCATGGCACAAAGACCACTCCCTTGAGAGATTCTCCTGGGGAGGGCTTTCCAACAACTTGTCACTAAACTGGGACTGAAGGCTTGGGACACAAGCCAACAGGAGATAACAAGCGGTTGGAAGACAGCCAGTGACTGGAGGTTTCCGGTTGGTATTCTCATCTGAAGGCAGAGGGCAGCTGGATCTGGAAGGGATGCATGCTGGGGGCCGTTGCTGGGTTGACTAGCCTTCAGAGGCTCATTAGCAGGGGTCCAGGAAGGTACAAGCACTGACAAGAAAAATCTTCAAATGCCTAGGAACTGCCTTTCTCTACACTATTGTTTAAAGTAATGTCTCGAATCTCATATTCTTTCTTCAAAGAAGATCTGATATTTTAATAGAATCTATCTTGATTTGAAGAAAAAAAGTTTATTTATATAGCTGATTGACTGTTACTAAGTTATGAGTGGCAAATAACGCCATCAAGTGGTGAGTATCTGAAATCACTTGTAAGTTTCAGTTATTTTTTTAGGACAGGACATTCTAGACATTTTTGTTGTGTGAGATGAGCAGCTATTTTTTTATTTCTCTTAAACCTTGGAATCACCAGATACCCAGGAGACAAGGGCTTAAGAGCTGTCTTAACATTGATGGCAGACAGGAAGTTGCCACCAGCTGCGGTTCTCTCCCACTTGGGACTCCAGACCTCTGGAAAGAAGGCATAGGGCAGTAAGAAGATCAAGTCAGAGCCACTCTGCTGGGTGTTTATTTAAAGTGTCTCAATCTGAGGCTCCTCGCCAATAGGGATCCTTAGGCCAATGTTCCTCCTGACAGGACCATGGTCTCAGACAAGAGAGACAGTATGGATGTTGTGATTGAACTGGCACAAGATGGCCTTGCTAGGTGGCTGGCTTTATTTACCCTCAACACTTGCCATCTCTGTTTGGGGATGGTAAGATGCTTAGCAGGCAGACTTTCCTTTACCCACCTGAGAAATGGATTTTATTAATTGAATAGAATGATGAAAGTGCTGTCTGCTATTAATGAGCACCTATGATATGCCACATACTCTTACACAGATTCTCTCACTTTATTCTCACAACAAATCAAGTAGTTCTTCTCCCTCTTCTTCTCTTCTATTACTTCCCTCCTCCTCCTCCTCCTCCTCCTCCTCCTCCTCTTCTTCTTCGGCTAAAAGTGAAACATGAAGAAGTTAAGTAATCTACCCAAGGACTGAGGGCTCAATGCCAGTGGGCGGGACACCGGAATTTGTATTCGATCTTCTTGAAGTCAAAGTCCATCCTCCCGTGATTAGCCTAGTCCTCATCAGGAAGTGTCTTCTCCCATTTGCCACAGAACTGGAGCAGGGCGGGGGCGGCCGTCGGCATTTTGTCCTCTTCAGACTGGCTTGTTCCTGATTGGCCCAGTGCTCCCAGGAAGCAGATGGAGCCTCCAGGAGGATCCTGTTGAGCTCAAAAGAGACAGTCAAGCCCTGCTCCATCAGACGTTCCTACATGACATTTTGTTAGATAGTTTGAAATGTTAGTAAAACCAGGGCACTAAAAAAGCAAAGCTTAGCACAGCCTGGTTCAATAAATGTTTGCCGAGATTGGTTGTTATTGTGTTCAAACCGAGATTTGTTGTTATTGTGTTTTTAAAATGCTGTCCAGTTCAGCACAACGGGTTTTGCTTTAAATACCAGATGGCTACAAATATCCAGCCAGATTCTCTCAGGGTATAAGGAATTTCTTGGCAGTGAACTGGGCATTTGAGAAGGCATATTAACTCTTTCTGGCCACTAGAGTGGTAGTTGATGCTTTTAATATGTGGACTATCAAAGTGCATCTTTCGTATTCTCAAAATATTAAAGACAGACTCATTCAGGGAACTAAAAATGACCTAACAGCCTAATTTATGAAAAAGAAGCCATTGTTAAAGAGCAATTTTTGTAACCAGGAAACTGAAATGGTGCATTAGATACAAGAAATATTGTCTCTAGTTTCAGTGAGCAGCACGGTTAGTTTCATATTTTTGCTATTGAGAATAGTCCTGCAATAAACATGCCTGTGCAGGTATCTATTTGGTAGAATGATTTGAATTCCTCCAGGTATACTCCCATCAGGAGGATTGCTGGGTCATATGGAAGGTCAATTTCTAGTCCTTTTAGAAATTTCATACTGTTTTCCATAGAGGTTGAACTAGTTTGCATTAGCATCAGCAGTGTAGAAGCATTCCCTTTTATCTGCATCCTCACCAGCATCTGTTGTTTTTTGTTTTATTAATGATGGCCATTTCTACTGGGGTTAGATGATATCTCAATGTAGTTTTGATTTGCATTTCTCTGATGATTAGTGAGGCTGAGCACTTTTTCATCTGTTGACTCCCCATATGTCTTCTGGATTAAAAAAAAATGTGGTACGTATACATGGTGGAATATTACACAGCCATAAAGAAGGAGAAACACATGGACTTTGCAGCAACTTGGATGGATTTAGAGTCTATAATACTCAGTGATCTCTTGCAGAAACAAAGAACTGAGTACCACATGTTCTCACTTAGAAGTGGACCCTGAACATTTACCATAATACTGTAAGAAAGGGATTGGCAATAGCAGGACACTGCCAGGGAGGGAGGGGTGACACATCAATAAGGGTACCTGATCTCAAACCAGGCAAAGTGGGGACCAAAGGGAGGACCAAACTTTATCTGTATGATGACCACTTGTATACCTAATCTTGAATTATACCCCACATCTTTAAAATAAAAAAATTAAAATATTTTCTCTAAATTGGGTTTCATTGAGAGCAGTGGAAGTAATGATCTAGTCACATTGGCCTCCTTCTCCCTGACTTTGGTGAAACTTCTCATCCTCTAGATTTCTGCAATGGGTTCCTTCTGCCTGGAAGGTTTTCCCAACCCAGTTCCATAGTGGGCTTTTCGTCATCCTCTTGGTTTCCGTATAGACATTCCATTCTCAGAGAGCACTTCCTTAACAGTTCTCTGTCAGTCGCTTTATATGTCTTTACCTAGTTTACTCCCTTGGAGGCATTTCTCACAACATGGCATTTTTTCTGGGTTGTTATGTGTTTATTTTCTGCCTCCTCCTCTGGAATATAATTTCTGTAAGGGGACCATCTAGTGTTTGCTTTCATGCTGTGTCCCCAGCTCCTGAATTATGATGCCTGGTCCCTTCGGGAAATTAACAAGTATTTGTTAAAATAATTGCGGAAGGACTATCCCTTGGTATTTGACAATAATTTAAAATGTCAAATCTCTTCAGTAAAACCAAAAAACCTAAAGCCTGTCTTTAAAATTTATCTTCCTCTTAATAATTACAAATGCTTTATTTCCAAATAGAAGCTGACACACATGTTATCATGCAGTAGAAATAGCAAGCAGATATGTGGGACTATGGATATTTTTTTTCCTTTTTTTTGAAGGAAAAAAAATGATAGTACACCATTATATGGAGATTCAGGGCAAAGATAGTCCTGAAGCAATAAATGTGTTGATTGATCTCCATGTTTTTCTGAGAGAGAAAAGTCTGGGTAAAAAGAATGGAAACAAACTTTATTACTATGTTGAGAATTCATATTGAAGGATTCTTGACTGAATTAATGACAGCAGAGAGGAAAAGAAAAGTAGCCTGACAAACACCAGGGAACAGAGCGTAATATCATTACTTTTATCTGAACTAGGTTTGAAAATTTATCATTGTCTAATTATCTCTGGAGGATATATGTTGAGCTGCATTTTGTGGGATTTTAGCTAGATTATTGGAAACAGGAAAATAAATGTGGCATCCTGGTATAATTAGGAAAAAAAGACCATAATGACGGCGCAAATCTTTCCAAGGATTTGGAGAGGTAGCAAATTCTATAGGGCTTGGATTGAAAGCCTGAAACCTTATACTAAGCTGGGTGTGGTAAAAGCATATTTAATTATCTAAACACCACCAGTTAAGAAGAAGGATGGGTGCTAGATTTCATGTGGGTAAAGTAATTACATGGCCTTGATAATATAAGTGCTGAATGTGTTTTTAAGTCTTTGTTCACAGATGGTGTGATACTAATAGCATGTGAAAATAGTATGATTGATAGAGAAATCAAAAATTAAAAATATCCCGAATCTATCTCATTTGTTCTCATGCTTCTAATAAAAAACAAATCTCATATTCTAAATTAATAAGCCTACGTGGTCCCCCAAACTTGGCATCTGCATTCATTTTGCTATGGATGAGAACACATTTTATTTGAAATATACTGCCTACTTGATTATTATTAATTTTCCTTTTGATTGTCAAAGTGCTTTATTGAAAACCAATTCTTCTTTACACTTTGCTTTCAATCCCACTGAAAAGCTGGGCAGAATCCTTGTTTAGGTCTTATGGCGCCCCACATAGAGCATCACATGAGGCTGCTAAGGTGTTCTCTGCTGTTTTGGCATTTTTGAGCTCATTATCCTTTCTTTGGAAAACAGAACACATATCTTTTCATTGCAGAGCCAGCCATGAATGTGACCTGGGCCTGTCCACATGGCACATCCTGTCCTCTTGGCTGTAGTGTTTGGTTAGGGGTGGGCACGTGATCCAACCTGATCCAATAAGAACTGATCCAGGAGCTTTTTCAGGAGCAACAGGAAGAAGGTCTTTTCCCCTCGTGGACTTGGAGCTATGACCATGTCAATTTGGAGAAATGATGCCCAATATAAAAACTGTGAGTGCTGGAAATAAAGTAACACCAAGGACAGCACATCCATGAATGGAGAGAGGTTGCTTTCTGATAGCTGTATCTGAACTGGTAAATTGAGCCTTGACTTCTGATAGGATGGAGAGTCATCTGTCCCAGAGGCTTAATGTCGGTTCATGGACCAATGACTGTCTATAATAAAGTAATCACTCATTTATGGTGAAATGAGAAAAATTGGGTTTAGGAAAAGAGTTTTCAGAAATGTCAGCTTCTTATTTTGAAGAACTGCTTCTGTTTCTATGATTGTAGGTTTCCCACATTCTTATGTTAAATCATCCTTCATTTGTGATAGTAGGTGGCATTGATTTCTACTGTTCATATTTGGAATATAAGTATGGTAAGGAATGTCCCGTTAAGGAAAACTAATTAATGATGCCGTGCACGGACTTTAATTTAACTGTGTCGATCCGCTGAACAAAACGTACACTCACACCAGGAAAGTATAAAAGTGAAAGGTTTATTAAAAGGGGAGAGACGGGAAGAGACAACAGTAAATCAAATCATAAGCAATAGGCAAGTAAAAACATATTAAGCAAACAGGGGTTTTACCCTTTGTCGTCCATCTATCAGCACCGGGTTGTGGGACGCAGTCCACACCGCATCACGGGCAAGCAGCACCGGAATTTGAGGAACTTCCCAAACAACATCACGGGCATCAACCTGTCAGCACCGGAATTTGAGGAACTCCCCCAAACAGCATCACGGGCATCAACCTGTCAGCACCGGAATTTGAGAAACTTCCCCAAACAGCATCACGGGCAATCAGCACCGGGTTGTGGGACGCAGTCCACACCGCATCACCGGCAATGATCCTTCCAGCATAAGGGCATGGAGCTCACTCGAGACTCTTGCTCACTAGCCCCCTGATCTTCTCCCTTTTTCTAACAATCTTAGACAAAGGTGGCACTACGCCCACTGGTTTCATAACATGTGTTGTATAACATAAAAGTCGTTATCAGTTCACAACCCCGGATCTTGGCCAGAGATCCTGAGCTGGACTGAGTCTGACTCTCATATCTTCATAAGACAAATGGTCTTCCTCAGTCCCCTGTCCAGGCGCTGGCCGGGCGCCTAGGAGGGGAGAAGGGTTAACTACAACATGTTATGTAACTCAGGTCGAAATAGGGCCGGAGCGAGTGCCTTGACCCAATCCTTATATAATTTCACTCTCCTCACAAGGAATGATAGCTGCTATAACTCCAGATATTAATAGAGTAACCCAAGAAAATTCCAGTCTTCCTCAAGTAAAATCTGTATATAGGGAACACTCCTTATGTTCATTCAGGTACCCAGGTTGGCATCGGCATTGTGGCTGTGTCCTCACATAGGTTTCCCAAAGTCTTTTCCACATAGCTGGCAATGAAGGAAGAGAAGAAATATTGCTGGAGGGAGGTTTTAATTGGCCAGACCTGGAAATGTGGTGTTACAGTTACTTCTATTTCAATTCTATTGCTTTAACTCGCCATGTGGCCAAACTTAACAGCAAATCAGCCTGGGAAATACAGTTTAGCTGTGCGTCCAGGAGGAAGAAGAAGCAGGATTAATGATAACTTAGCCAATCCCTCCCACATTTGGCACAATGAAGTTTCAAGCCTTCTGTTGTATCTCCTTTTGTTCTTTAAAACTTTAGTAGTCAAAAAAATGAAAAAAATTGGTAACTCCTGATCCACTTCAATTTTTTCATTTTATAAATGAGAAATTTAATTACTGAAGGTAAAATGACTTGCCCAAATTGCCACAGCTGTAAAACATCACATCTGTATTTAATGAACTAAAACCAGAACGGACAGCTTCCATTAAGCCAGTATCAACCAAACTTCAGTCTTTTAAGTCATTCCTTTGTTATCAGTTGAGGTGTGTACCACCACCAACCCCGCCAAAAGATATCTCATAAATGTGGCCTAATTTGGAAATGGAGTTCTTACGGGGGTAATCAAGTTAAAATGAAGTCATTGGGGGTGGGCCCTAGTTCAATATGACCGATATCCTTATAAAACAGGGAATTTGGACACAGAGACAGTCATGCCTAGAGGGATGATGATATGAAGGTAGGCAGAGCATCATCTGCAAGCCAAGGAATTCCTGAGGCTACCATGGAACAGGTCCTCCCTCATAGCCCTCAGGAGGAACTAACCCTGCTAAATTTTGATTTCAGACTTCCTAGCCTCCGGAACTGTGAGACAACAAATTTCTATTTTTTAAGCCACCCAGTCTGTGGCACTTTGCTATGGCAGCCCTAGGCAACTCTCACAATGTTCGTGATTTTTGTCATCTTTCTGAATCTCCTGAAATTATAAATTATTACTTACAGGTTATTTTTCTAAGATGATTTACTTTTAAAATATAAATAAATTGACTACCCTGTGTCCCTTGGCTTAAACATGGGCCTTTCTGAGCCTTCATGCTGCCATGTCTTGAATATGGTCTGAAAGCCCCCATCAGGACTCCTTCCCAGGCAGCGGGGTGGGGGAATGAGAAGCTGAAGTCAAGTGATGGTGCGGTTCAAATTCCAGCAACAAGGGGAACTCAGTACAGTGGCTATTGTGGTCATGAGATGGCTTCATTGCTGCATTCCCTCAGAAGTTCCTTGGTTCTTGAACTTACTTGGGTGCCAAGGGCTCCGGAGGCCTCCTGGAAAACTGAGGTGTCAGATGCAGTGCTGACTGCAGAAGGCAGGAGTTGGTGCAGGGGGCTCCTTACTTCTTTCTGTTAGAGGTAAATCAGACCTCTCCTCAAATGTGCAGTTTTCTACTATTATAACTTGAAATGATTTTTCTTGTATCAACGAAAGTCATTTAGTATCTCTGATGTTTCATGAGCCAGAAATATTGGGAAATATTGCCCCAGGTTGACAGGTCCACGCTGAATGTGCTTTAGATTTTCTATTTTCCATGGCTTTGCTCACACTGACTTTCCCCCCTGGGTGTCCTCACTTCTTTATTCCATTCTCCAAATCCTTCAATGCCCAACAATATCTCTTCCATTGTGAAACCTTTCCAGGCCCCCGAGATCAGAGTACATCTTTCTCTTGTTGGCCCATGGCACCTATTTCTCTCTTTAGACACGGACTTTGACTCCTGGACTGTGTGGATCCATCTTTGATGTCCTTGCTTTGAATTATGATTTACTTTACTATTGACCCATGCCATATATGTCTCTATATCCGTGTGCACATTTTAATGATTAAACATTTACTGAGCAAGGACATGATAGATTTGACAAATGAAATCAAAAGAAGGAAAAGCACTGATATCTCAACCTATTTATTTTTTTAAAGAACCTACACTCATAAAGATGGGGCATGTAACAACACAAGGGGTACCTGATCCTAAACCAGGGGAAGTGAGGACCACTTGGAGGCTCAACTTCACACACACACATTACTTATGTACTCAATCCTGACTTGCACCCTACATCTTTATAATAAAATAAAGTTAGAAAAAAGTACCTATAAAAAGCATTTATAAAGATGAAAGCTACCACAGAGACAGGTAACCGGAGTCTTGAAATAAGAAATACCAAATGTGTCCAACCTATTCTAGTATTGGTTTATTCTAAGGTGGTCCAGGAAACAGAGAGGTGAAAGATAGCAGGCAGTAGGTAAAGAGAGACTGCCTTAGTCATACAGAAAAGTTATAATAAAATGGAAAATATGGCTCTATCAAATGACTCCATCTTCTCAGCTGTGTGGATTATTTGATTTGTAGCTTTTTTGGCCTCTTTCCTTTTCGGGAGCACTTCTTTGCTCACTGGCAGTTCAATCAGGGACTTTCTCTTTCCTCTCAAAAGGTCAGCGGGGAGAGAAGCTGAAGTCAAGTGATGATGCAGTTCGAATTCTGCAGGAAGAGACTTCACCTTGTTCCCTTTTGGGAGAAACAGAGCTGTCTCAGGCTTCTTCTCCCGTTTCCAATGTCCTTTAGTTCACTTTGGCTTTAGGATGGGTCTTTTTTTTTTTTTAACAACCAGAGTCTGCTGAAAGATACAGTATTTTATTTCATTTCATTGATGCCGTTGGAAAATATAGATTTTTTTTTAAAAACTGTCTGATTTTATAATCCATTTTATTTCAGTTAGAGAATTTAATATTTAAAATGATTGGAGAAATTAAAAGAGGGTCTAAATCTATACATTTAGTTTTAAAAGAAATGTAAGTGGATAGGGTACAGAATAAGTGCTATGTGTTCTTAAGCACTTATTTTATGCCAGATATAATGATTCATATATTCATTCACTCTTTGTTTTTCAAATAGGCAATGTCTTTGGTGGTTCAAAATTTGAAAGGTACAGAATGGTAAACAGGAGGTTTCCCTCCCATCTCTGTTCTCTGGCCCCCATAATTTCCCTCTTTAGAGCCTCCAAAGTGATATGATTCTCGTGTGTCCTTACAGAAATATTTCATGCATACTGAACCTAATATTTTTTGTCTTTAAAAAGTGCACAGATGGTGGTATATTACATACTCTTTTTTTTTGTACCTTGCTTTTTCATGGAACAATTTATTCTGGAGATCATTCCGTGAAAGTCTTACTTAGATTCTATGTCTATCACTAATGTTTCATGCTGGGTCCTTGACTTGACTGCAGAAAAGAATTAAAGAGTGAGTCAAACATAGCAAGGCAGTTAGTGAGTTTATTAAAAGTGGAAGCAACAGAATAGTACACTCTTTAGGGCAAAATGCGGGTGGACACAAGGAAGTTTCACACTGAGAGTCTTTGGTTTATCGGCTTTGTGAGCTACAATAATGAAGGGATGGAATATTCTATTAAAGGGATGAATTTTTCTAAGAGATGGGTGGGCAATTCCTGGAATTGGGGTACCACCCAATTTATTACTATAAATGGGCAAAGTCAAAACTGTCATGGTGCTGGAGGTTGTGTCATTTAGTATGCTAATGAGCATGTAATGAAGATAAAGGTTAAAACAAGTCAATTTAGTTATTTGTGCATATGCCCAAGGGGATTCCCCAGCTGTGCTCTCTCTGGTGACTGGTTCTCAACTACAAAATATCCTGAATAGGTTGCAGCAGACATGCTGGGTGAGAGTTATTTTAACAATTTTTAAAAAATCGAATCTTCTAGCTGCCCTGAAATTGGAGTAGTCCCTGCAAGAGTGTCCATACGGTTTTGAATTTTCCTACAGTCTATTACAAGCACACAATAACGTTCTCATTTTTTACAGCTTTATAATTTTTTTGTTGTATGAATGCATATTTTTTGAACCAGTTCACTATTGTTTATTTGAGGTTATTTGTAAGTCTTTGTAATTACAATCGTATAATTAAAATAAATGCATATGATATCTTTTTTTTTTTTTTTGAGATGGAGTTTTGCTCTTTTAACCAGGCTGGAGTGCAGTGGTATGATCATAGCTCACTGTAGCTTTGAACTCCTGGGCTCAAGTGATCCTACTGCCCCAGCCTCCCAAGTAGCCGGGGTTATATGCATGTGCTGCTATGCCCTGCTAATTTTTTTTTTTTTTTTTTTTGCACCGATGAGGTCTTGTTATGTTGCCCAGGCTGGTCTTGAACTCCATCCTCAAGTGATCTTCTCATCTTGGTCTCCCAAAGTGCTGGGATTACAGGCATGAGCTACTACACCTTGCCATCATTTCTAAACTGTGTGAAACTATACGTGTGATCAATATTTTGAACTGGAATTGCTTGTTTAAAGTATGTATTGATTTTATGTTATTAGTGTTGCCACATTTTCCTTTACAGACACAGTTTCAGTTTTCATTCCCACTAGCAGAAAGTTACTAGAACCATAATATGTTTAATTAATCTTTCCAACAACCCTTTGAGTCTGGTATCATTGTCTTATTCTGCAGGTGAAGAAACTGAGGTTCAGAGGAATAAACATACTTGACAAAGATGGGACAGCTAATAAAAAGCAGAGCCAAGGTTTGTATCTAAGTTTGTCTACACACGAATCTACTACCTTCCTTATGCCACACCATGCTCTTGTACTTTATTATTTGTATTGAATTACAGACACAAATTCCTTTACAATGTTTGTTATCAAATTCATATACTTTTTAACAAGAATGCTTATGGCACTGTGCATCTTTAGTATAGCACTTAACTTTTTAAAGTGTTTTCATTTTGCAATTATATTGTCACAAAAAGATCCAGGAAGACAGGCTGTGTATGTGAGCATTTTGACACTAGTAAGAAAGCTGGTAAAAAGCAAATAAACAAAAACACAGAACATTTAGTTACTTGCATTATGTGCATAGGGTAACACAATGAGTGAATGGTAGAACAGGGACTAGAGATTCGCCTTTCAACTATTGAGTGCTATGTATGTATGCAGGGAGTTGAGTTGGCCTCAAGCTCAATTTGCAGGAAACAGACAGGAAAACAAACAAGTGGCCCACCTCTCTCATTAGGCAGTGATGGTCCTCTGTCCTTTGAATTCAGGATAGGCATTCACATGTGAGGTTGCAATTTTCTTTAATCAAGAAGTTTTTTTAATTTAGGAGCATATAGGCTGATTTTTTTTTCTCCTAAAAAGAGATGACAGAATTGTAAAAATGGAAGGAACAGGGGGCAGTGTTTATAATGTAAGACACAAGAAACAATCAAATTCTGGACACCATGGAAGACAGCAAGCTCATTAAAACAGAGATTGGTCCTTTCTTTATAAAATAAATATTTAATAAAAAAGAATATATGCCCCACATCTGTATGTTTCAAAGTATAATAATTAGAACAAACAATTGAGAAACTGTCACCCAATCCAGAATTCTAACACCACCCATACCACTAGGGCTACCTGTATATTCTTCAACCATCCCATTTCCCCACCACCCCCAGAAGTGACATCATTCTGAATTTTGAGGCCTTTAAATCAACTCAACTCCATGTGTACATGTTTCTAAACAATACATGATTTAGCTTTTGAGAGAGTTTCATAATTATTGGACGTTGCATAAACATTTGTTGAAAGAATGAATGAAAGAACAAATGAATGAACAACAAACAAGGAAAAATATTCCCTTTCATCTACTATTGAAACAAGCAAAGATGTGGTGCATTACTAAAACCTCGTTTCCAAACAATGCTCTTTGGTATTTTATTATGTATATTACTGTCAGTTATTTAGAATAAAAGAGATTCTTCTTCTTAATAATAATTAAGAGAATGGGGGTGAGACTGTTAAGGCTGATGGAAGACCAGCTTTTTTTACACTTCATAGGCAGGAAGATGGATATTGTTTACATTTGTGATGTCTGAGAGGATCCCAGAACCTTTTAAAAATAAAGGATTTTATGTTTTACGTATCTGACAAAACTCTTCTCTTGTGATGTATTTTGGGAAGAGTAAATTATTTAAGTTAATCAAATACTGTAACATCATTATATGTCCCAAGTAATGTAGCTAGATATACTGTAAACATACTGAATTAAAAGTTTAGGAATTAAACTCTCTAATGAATATCAGGTCATTGGCAAGTGTAACTAATTTTATCCCGTTGCCACAGTGCACTCTTAAGCCAACAAGCTAATCAGAGAATGCACTTTCATTCAGTTGTATCTAGAACTGAAACGACTGTGTTCATTTCAAGGTCTTGATTTCAAATGCAAAGTCATCAACAGCGGCACTATAATTAAGTCATCAACAAGTAAGAAAGTTCTTTTAAAAATGGTGTTAGTATGGTTAGTACGGCTTGTTCTAGCAAGCTAGAAATGAACAAGACGAGTTAGCTGTTCAAGGCTAAAAACAAAACATCCTGAGAAGGTACTCCAGGCAATTCAGGTTTCAGCATTAAGGCTACTAACATTTAGCAGATGTTTTTTCTTGTACTATTTAAATAGGAACAGAAAAAAACCCCATATACTTGAAGTATGGTTTTCAGGTAAAATCTCACGATAAAAAGGCAAATAAAAAGAACAATAAAAACCAACAATGGCATTTAACATTTGTTAAACACTTACTAGGTGTCAGGCTTCATTAATCTTCAAGTAGATGGTATTGCAAGTCTAATTTTACAGATACATAAATAGAAATAGGAAGTTAAGTAGCCGGGCTCAGTGGCTCAGTTTGTAATCACAGCACTTTGGGAGGCCGAGGCGAGCGGATTGCCTGAGTCTGCGGGTTCAAGACCCACTCAGGCAACTTGGCAAGACCTTGTCTCTACAATAAATAAAAAATGAGCTGAGTGTGGGAGTGCGCACCTGTAGTTGCGGCTACTTGGAAGGCTGAGGTGGAAGGATCGCTGGAGCCCAGCAGGTCAAGGCTGCGGTGGCCAGGATAATGCCACTGCACTCCAGTAAAGTTCCCAAAGTCTCACAGGTGATAGTGATAGTGAAGATTTGTACCATGTAGTCTGTGTTAGTTTTCTATTGCTGCTACAGCAAATTACTACAAGTTTAGTCACTTAAACAATACAAATGTTTAGCTTTATATTTCCATGGGACACAAGTCTGATACAGGTCTCAATGAATAAAATCAAAATTCATCAGAGCTGGATTTCTTTCCGAAATCTGTAAGAGAGAATCTGTGTTCTGCCTTTTCCAGCTGCTAGAGGCTGCCCACATTCATTGGTTCATGGCCTCCTTCCTCCACCTTCAAAGCCAACAAGGGGAAGTTGGGTTCTTCTCATATTGCATCACTCTGACCTTCATTTCTACCTCCCTTGTTTACTTTTAAGGACCTTGTGATCACACATTGCCTACGTATATAATCCAGAATAACTTTCCTATTTGAAGGCCAGCTGATTCTCAATATTAATTCCATCTGCAAATTTAATTCCCCTTGGCCAAGTAAAGTAACATCTTCTGTTTCTAACATTCCAACATAGACATCTTGGGGGCGGGGGGGGGGGAGATCACTCTTCTGCATCCCACACAGTTTTATTCCAAAGCTCATGCTCTTAACAATTTCACTCTACTGGTGGAATGCAGAGATGTTAACATTTATTATTTTGGGAAACCTGGTTTGCAGATTTTTGGTTATATATGATCCAAAGTGAATATATCCTAAGAGAAAAATCATTTGACATAATTAACTTGGTAATGTTACCTCAATGTTATTTTGTTTAGAAATGTTGACTTCTTGTAGGTATCCAAGCATCAACTATTTTCTGAGTGTTTTCCACGAAGTGTAGGAATGGAGCCCTCACCACTGGATAGACAGCCTGGAAATCCAGGTTCTTCTGTGGGAGTGAGTCCTATTTGTCCATCTGAGCAAGAACAATCATGGGCAATGGAGTTATAGAGGATCCAACTCTCTATCTTCTCCTGGTTTGACTGGATAGAACCTACCCTCACCCTATGGCTCCCCTTAGACTTTGGTCCTGCCTATGCGGTATATTGATTCCTACAGAATTGTCCCCTCCTTGACTCGTCAATAACTTTTTGGCAACTTTGCATCTTCACTTGCTGGTCTTGGCTATTAGACTTGGTCTAAGTATGGACCTCTTTCCTCAAGGCTCCCTGCCCCTCTCCTGTAGGCATTATTGCCCCAGACCCATGGGGATG
The DNA here is from genome assembly GCA_027257055.1 of Cephalopachus bancanus. Classification (NCBI taxonomy): domain Eukaryota; kingdom Metazoa; phylum Chordata; class Mammalia; order Primates; family Tarsiidae; genus Cephalopachus; species Cephalopachus bancanus. Next base: position 3,122,509 of record JAPVLO010000024.1, on the reverse strand, counting down.
AGCTCCTTCAACTGGTTTAGTCCACTACCTGGCTGAGCATCGAATGTGGACATGACATATGTAGACTATTCCCAAGAAGTATGAGTTTAACAAGGAAAGAGGGGGCAATAACTTGAAGCTTAAAAGAAAGGAACTGGTATCAACCTGAACATGTTTACAGGATGAAGAAAGGAGTCAATGGAGATTGACAGAAACTTAGGATATAGAAAGTTCAAAAGCTTGAAAGAAATAGGAAGAGACTAGACTAAAAAGGTTAATTCTAAGAAAGACCAGAGTGTCAGTGTGGCTATCTATATCACAGGGGAAGTTGAGGTTGAAGTTAATGGGGAAAAGGCTGGAGGGATCATATTTTTTTCTAGCAGAGGGCAAAATCACTGGCAAAGAAAGGTAGGGAAAGAAATGAGAAAATAAGCTGAATATGGCAAGTAGAATGTACGTTGTTTTAGTTATCTAATGATCAATAACAAACCGCTCCAAATCTAGTGGCTTAAAAAAACAGCCATTAAGCTGGGCATGGTGGCTTACATCTGCCATCCTAACACTTTGGGAGGCCAAAGTAGGAAGACAGATTGAGGTCAGGAGTTTAAGACCAGCCTGGGTGGCAAAACGAGACCCTGTCTCTACAAAAAAAATTTTTTTAAACCTCAAAAACAGCTGGGCTCGGTGGCTCAGCTTGTAATCCTTCGCCTTTGGGAGGCTGAGGTGAGTGGATTGCCTGAGCCCGCGGGTTCGAGACCTGCCTGGGCAGCGAGACCTCATCTCTACAATAAATCAAAAAACCAGCGGGCATGGTAGTGCATGCCTATAATTCCGGCTACTTGGAAGGCTGAGGCGGAAGGATCGCCGGAGCCCAGCAGGTTGAGGTTGCGGTGGCCGGAAGCGGCCACTGCACTCCAGTTTAGGCAACAGAGTGAGACTCCAACTCAAAAAAAAAAAACCTCAAAAACCCCTACCTGTTTGTTATTTATGATTCATCTGGACTAGGCTCAGCAGGGCAGTTCTTCTATACGTGGTGTCAACTGCACTCACATGTCTGTTGCCTCAGCTGGGATACCTGGAACAGCTTGGGCTCCTTCATAGCATGGGAGTCTCAGGATATTCAGACTCCTTATGTGGTGGTTGGTTTCCAATTGAGAGGAAGCAGAATATCCTAAAGACTAGAGCCAGAACTGGTATAGGGCTACTTCCATATCATTCTATGGGCACAAGCATGTGACGGCCCAGCCCAGAATCATGGAAAGGAAAATAGATTCCACCTGTTGAAATGAAGAGTGACATGCACATACACAGAGGGAAGGCACTGATAGCAGCCATCTTTGGAACTGATCTACCACAATTTGAAGACTCATTGAGCCTGGAAACTGTATAGTTTCCTATTGCTGCTGTAACACATTATTACAGTCTTAGCACTTACAACACAAGTGTATTATCTGCAGTTCTGGAAGATGGAAGTCTGAAATGAATTTTATGGAGCTAAAATCAAGACATCAGCAGTGCTGTGCTCTTTCTGGAAGATCGAGGGAGAGAATTTATTCCAGATTCTAGAGAATCCCTGCATTAATTGGTACATGGCCGACTTCCTTCATTTTCAAAGCACATCTCTCCAACCTCTGCTTCTGTTGTGACATTTTTATTTCTGAGTTTGCCCCTTTTGATTATTGGACCCGCCTGGAAAATCCAGGATAATCTCCCACCTTAAGACCTGCAACTTAATCACATCTTCAAAGTCCCCTTTTCCACTTAAGGTCACATATTCCCAGATTCTGTGGATTAAGATGTAGACATCTTTTGGGGACATTATTTTATCTACAGACACTTTATGTTTATAACACTATGCAAAGTTCTGAGAGTTTCTTCAATGGTACTCAACTCCTCAGCAGTAAGGGTAGAGAAAGCACATTGTTGACTTGATCCAAGTTTAGGAATTAGTAGGATAGGATTAAGGTATAAGGCAGGGAGGTCAATTCCTTAATTCTAAGGAAGCTGGTATAAACTATTGAGTTGATTGATCAGGGGTCTGGATCAATTCAACTGATGCCAGGAAAGAAGGAAATCCAGGGGATCTGATAGCGTGGAGAAGAGTGAGGGCTGTGAATCTTGGTCAAGTTCAATATTTTTTTGAATAAATGCAAGGGAGATGTGGAAGGGCAAAACAGTGGTGGTGACTTTCTTCCTGTTTCCCATACCTCTCTCTTTTTACTCCTTCTTTGTTTTATTTTCTCGTTCCCTCCCTCTCCCTTTCCCTCCTTTCCTCCCTCCCTCTTGATCTCTCTCCCTTTCTTTCTCTTTCTTTTCTTTTCTTTCCTTCCTTTCTTCCTTCAAAACAAATTAAGAGATCTTAAATTTCTATTAATAAAGTTCAACACTACTAAAAGCAATACTTTTAGACAGAAAAAACAAGGGTTTTCCCCTCTCTCTAAAATGTACAGTAATGAACACCTTTGGGTAGGCTGCTTCACTAGTGTCTATAAACTATTTGATCTGTCACATTGATACTATCAGATCAATGTTTCAATAGAAAACTCAGTTAAAAGGAGCCAATGGTTCCAAAAATAATGACATTGCTGGTTTGACAGTCAAAGGAAAATACCAAAATGTATTGGTAGTAAGCAAACGGAACCGTTTACAATCAGATCAATGTATTCTCAACAGTTTTTCCATTTGAATGCTATTTTTGTTCCTTTGATTTGCTTGAGTTCTAGTTGCAAGGATTTAAAGTCTGGTTATACCAGAATAATTTTTTTTGTTTTTATTTTTTATTTTAAAGATGTGGGATACAATTCAGGGTTAGGTATACAAATGTTCATTTTGCATGTAAACTTGTTGATGAGGTGTGCTCCCCACCCCTGGCAGATTCCCACTACTGCCAATCCTACTCCAGTCTTCCCCTGGCAGTTTCCCATTACTGCCAATCTTTTTCTTAGAGTATTACAATAATTGTTCAAGGTCCGCTTACAAGTGAGACCATACGGTACTCAATTCTTTGTTTCTGTGATAGGTCACTCAGTATTATAGATTCTAAGTCCACCCAGGTTGCTGTGAAATTCATAATTTTGTATATATGACCGCATAATATTCCATCGTGTATGTGCACCACATTTTAAAAAAATCCAGTCCTCTTTGGATGAGCAGCATGGTAGGTTTTTAACCTGCTGCTTTGATGGAAACAGAACTTCTACGTTTAAGATTTGGGGGAGAGGTGGTTCTGAGGGATGATCCAGTTAAGATGTGACCATGAGAAGGAGTAGCTGCTGGGGACTGGAGCGAGGAGGTCACTGGAACGGAGGGGCGCAAAAGGGAGACATTCCTCTCCATGTTGGACTCCGGAGGAGGCAAAGACTGGGGAGGGCAGGAGCTGGGTCCTCGCTGCCTGTGGATGTTGGTAGGAGGAAACAATGAGGAGGGACTGGGAGTGGATCAATGTCTCAAACACTAGTTTGGAGAGATTAATAAATGTTTTACGAGGAAACAAAAGGATTCTGTAGTCCAATCTGTTTGAGAACACCCAGTTAAACAAATTTAAGTTGGCCTCTGCCACATGATCTCTCTGAACCTTCGATACACTACAAGTACTCTGTCCCCCAATTTATGAGAGTGGGGAACTCACAGTTCTCAGAATTTATCCAAATGATTTGACCACAGAACAGCTGCTGAAAATTTTGAGGAACTCATGCTTCCTGGGAAAATTCTAGTGTAGAAATTCTGGGCGAATTCAGAAAGAAGCACCATCATTTCTTTTCTGTGCTGGCCTACACACTGTGCTGTGCCCATCTGCTGTGTGTCTTCCCCGCACTTTTTAGAAAATCGTCCTTCAACTTCTTAACTTGATTTCCCCATTAGCCTTCTCTCTTGGGAGTTTTTAAACTACTGCATTGAAGGGGCTTCATCTGATTCCCATTACATAATCTTTCCACCTTTGTTGATACCTTAGTCCTTTCAGGTTGCTGTAATAAAATGCAATAAACTGGATAATTTATAAACAGCAGAAATGTATTTCTTATAGTATTTTTTACAATTATCTGGAGGCTCGAAAGTTCCATGATCAAGATGCCAGGAGATTTGGTGTCTGGAGAGGGCCCTCTTCCTGGTTCATCGAGTGTCTTCTTGCTGTGACCTCATGTGACTGAAGGGATGAATGGCTCCTTTATAAGGGTGCCAATCCTGTTCACCCTCCTGACCTAGTCACCCTCCCAAAGGTTTTACCTCCTAATACCATCTCTTGGGTAATCAGATTTCAATGTAAGAATTGTGGGGAGACAAATATTTGGACTGTAGCAGTTGGTAACAAGTACAAGTAGTTGTATAAAGGTTGTAGGAAGCAGCTTTTGATTTCTTGGGCTCTTTCTGTGGGAGATTATATAGGATGAGGGATTATATCCTCTACTTAGCACAGATTTTATTATGTCCTGACAGGTCTAATGAGCGTTAGACAGGAGAGCATAAGTTCTCTTGCTGGACATGAGATTAACTCTTCTCACAAATTTCTTCTGAATTAAGTGTTTTGATTCTTTTTAGGAGAAAATTCAGTGAAACAAGAACATTTTGACAAATGTTTTATGCATTATAAAAGTGCATTTTGCTGCCAGTTTTGTATAAATCTAGACCATCATGGCCTTAATTTTTCCTCAACTTGACTAGACATCAGATGGGCTTCATCCTGACTCTGGGCCCTACCTCTTCTCCCCTGGAACACTTACTCTAGAAAATTCGCCATTGCAAATCCTTCCTCGGTCCCTTTGAGATATGAATCTTTTTAGAAGCCTTTGTTCAGTAACATCTTCTTAAGGACCAAGGAGCAAGCTATTCTGTTGAAAGGCAATCATCATGGAAGGTAGCTTCCCTAACTCCCAGTGTCTGTAAGAAGGGAGGAGTCTAACTTTGGTGAATTTCTTGTTCTTAAGTTGTAAAGCTGCTTCATTTCAGAAAGATATGAGAAAGTTTACTTTTCCTTTGGAGAAGACCTCATAGCATACACAAATGACCTGTGATCTGCCCACCCCAGCTCTTGAAAACTCTTTAGCCCTCTCTCTCTAGGTAGGGGGATATCCAGTCTCTCTCTGTACCCTCTCTTGTTGACAGTAGTATGTCTGCTCATCTTCCCTAGTGGGATTTCTAAAAAATAACCTCCGGAGAAAGTTGATTCAACAACTATGAGGGAAGAGATATAATGAGTGTGACTGGTTGGATTAAGTGTGAGAAGCAACTGTGTAGGAAAATAGCTGCGATTTTTAATTCAACTCTTAGACAACTGCTTACTTCACCTGTTAAAAGGATAAGAGGAATATTGAGCATAGGCTTGACTGGGGAGGGGTAGCTAAGGGATATTTTATTTTGTTGGGTTTTTTGAGAAGGTTGACTTTATTTTATTCTATTTTTTGAGACAGGGTCTCATTCTGTTGCCCAGGCTGGAGTGCCGTGGCATGATCCCAGGCTCACTCTAGCTTTGACCTCACAGGCTCAAGCAATTCTCCTGCCTCAGTCCCCCAAATAGTTAGGACTACAGGCATGCACCACCATGCCCAGATAATTTTTTTTTTTTGTAGAGGTAAGGTGTCTCTCTGTTGCCCAGGCTGGTCTCAAACTCCCGGCCTCGATCAATCCTCCCTTCTCAACTACCCAAATTGCTGGGGTTACAGGAGTGAGCCATGTGTCCAGCCAGTGGATTTGTTTAGAATGGTGGTAACTCAGGACTTTAGTTGCTAATGACAGAAACCTGACTGCAAATGACTTAACCGTAACAGAAAATGTGTTGGTCCTTGTAATTGAAATGCCTAGAGATAATGCTGTATCTGGGGCTCAAATGACACATTCAGCAAATATTTACCAAGTGCTTTCTATGTGTCAGACATTGTTATAGGCTCTGGTGACACAAATATTTGACAACAAAACAGGCAGTGTCCTGTGCCGTCTATGTCATCAGGACTTCATCTCTCTCCATGTCACTGGGGCTTCATCGCTCTCCATTTGTTGGGTCAGTGATGCTTTGCTGTCCTCTGTACCCACTGTGACTTTCATATCAGGCCCACACACGGCCAATACGGCTGCAATTGCCTCAGTCTCACACTAAATGGATTCAAGTCTGGGCAAAAAGAGCTAGAAGCTTTGCCTACAGTCTCTGGAACATTTCTGAGTGTCACTGGAATTGGACTAGTTTAGATTGTAAGTTGGTCCCTGAACCCATCACTGAACAAAGTGAGACTTGTGCTTGATTGGCCTGACCTAAGTCACCAGGTGTTTCACCTCCAGCACCCAGGATAGAACGCTACTTTGACCATATGGACTGAGAGTGGGTGGAGGAATGCGTCCCCCGTATGAATATCTTGGAAGACTACAGCCACTGGAGGGCAAAGAGATGTGTGAGAAGTGAAATACAAATAACTCCTACAGGAACAAAGAAATCAAAAGCACAGAATCTGGAATCAGGCTGCCTAAGGTTGAATCCATCATATACTAGTTATATACTCGGGTAAGTCACTTAATGTTTTTGTGCATCGGTTAACCTGTCTATAAAATAATCTTGTTGAGTTTTTAAGGATTGTTGAGGATTAGATGAGTTAGAACAAGAGCAGTGGGTTCCCAATTCAAAAGGAAAATGGGTACATATCTTCTCTCCAGCACTCTATTTAATAAACAGCAGAAAATAGTTCAGCTTTCTTAGTCACATGCTCATCCCTATGGCTGGACTGGAGGAAGGAGGCATGTGTAATCTTCTGGTATTTCAGTCTTGATACATTTAGATAGCAGGGAGGGAGGGAGGTTAATGCCAGAATCTATTCTGGAAGCCCTGACCATGTGGCTCTTTTGTTGAGGGCCACACTGTATGGTCCTCTTGCTGGGCTGTTTCTCTGGGGAAAATCCTAACATCAGTCAGTCTTTCTTTTGGGCTGGTTGGGGTCCAAAGAGAATTCACCAGCTTCCTGGCTACTTGTTTTGTCAGCTGAGTGGAAGAAGTGGGCTGAGCTCCCAATGCTCATTATAGAAACATTCACTTCATTAATTCCCGTTCTTTCAAGTGTATCCCTCCCTTTACCTGTGTCCAGTATCCTCAATCAAGAGACGTATTTTGTCTTTGCAGAGGCTCTACTTCCAGCCTTCTGCTGATGTTGGGGAGGAGGAGAAACTGGATTGAGCCGGCAGAGAAAACAACGATCTGGAGCCCCAGTTTCCTCCATAGACTTCCGGGCATTCTTTCTGGTGTTAGCGCCCTTCATCTAGTCCGGAGGTGCCCAGTACAGTTAATTCCTGAGACTTTGGGAACTCTCTGATATAAAGCTGGTTGTCTTTTGGTTTTCCCCACTGTCAGTTTAAAATTCTGCTTTCCAAGCTGGGCTTGGTGGCTCACCCCTATAATCCCAGCACTTTGGGAGGCAGAGGCAAGAGGATTGCCTGAGCCCATAGGTTCGAGACCAGCCTGGGCAAGTTGGTGAGACCTCATCTCTACAATAAATCAAAAAATTAGCTGGGCGTGATGGTGGTGCATGCCCGTAATTCCAGCTACTTGGAAGGTTGAGGCGGAAGGATTGCCTGAGCTCAGCAGGTCGAGGCTGTGGTGGCCGTGATTGTGCCACTGCACTTCAACCTGGGCAACAGAATGAAATTCTGACTCAAAAAAAAAAAAAAAAAAAATCTGCTTTCTTGCGTCTAAGTTGTTACCAATGACCTAGATACTTTCAGGTTTCCGGAAGTTTACAGCTATTGCCATTTCTCTTTACTGTTCTGTCCTTGTGGGTTTATGAGTAAAACACTCCTTTCCTGTCTTTTGTTTTTTATTTTTATTTATTTTTTGAGTCAGAGTCTCACTGTTGCCAGGCTGAAGTGCAGTGGCACTATCATGGCTCAGCCTACTGAGTACCTGGGACTACAGGCATGTGCCATCATACCCTGCTAATTTTTAATTTTTTCATAGAGACAAAATCCCTCTATGTTGCCTAGGCTGGTCTCGAAATTCTGGGCACAAGCAAACCTCCCTCCTCAGCTTTCCAAAGTGCTAGGATTTACAGGTGTGAGCCACTGCACCCTGCTTCCTGTCATTTTAGTGGAGTTTCAGGAGTGACTGATATAAGACATGTTAAATTCATTAATTTAACTGTGATCTGAATGCTCATTAATTTATTTTAGTAAAATAAAATATGTATTTCATGGTGACGAACATCGATAGATAATTATGATAGATAATACGTAAGTATCCAAAGAAAAAGAAAACAATTCTTCTGAGTCCCAGAAATGCCATAGTTATCTGACCACTCACCCACTGGAAACATTACTTCCAGTTTTCTGACATTACGAACAATACGATTTGAACAGATTTACAGCCAAATCTTTGAAAACTTCAGTAAAGATTTCTTTACAATCAGTTTTGGTAAAAGAAATGCAAGGTAAAGGAGACTGAATACTTGTATTACCTTGAGAAGGATTATACTATGTGTCAATTTCTATTTTATTTTATTTTATTTTATAGATGTGGGGTACAATTCAGGATTAGATAGATAAGAGGTCATCATACAGATAAAGTCTGGACCTTCCTTGAATTAGTACCATCTCTGTGGAAAACAGTGTGGCAATTCCTAAAAGATCTAAAAATCGACCTTCCATACGACCCCCTTCTGGGTATATATCTGGAGGAACTCAGATCATTCTATGAAAAAGATACCTGTACACGCATGTTTATTGCAGCATTATTCACAATAGCAAAAATATGGAACCAACCATGCTGCCCATCGAAAGTATGCTGGATTTAAAAAAAAAAATGTGGTACATATGCATTAATTTTTAATGGTAGAAATTTCAAACCAGCAGTGGATGGGGTAACATCAAACAACATGTAAGATCTGTTTTCATTTTTGAACTACAAAGAGTTTTTGTAATTTTTTTTTGTGTGTGTGAGTAGTATATTTACAAATTATCCTGAACAGGAAAGAGACATTTCAATTGATAATTGACTGCATATATATATGTATATATATACATATATATAATTAAAATAAACATAACAAATATATCAACTTTTGTGTTTGAATTCTTTACTATGTATTATCATATGGTAAACTTGATCCCACTTTTCCTTTTGACAAAATTATGTTTTGTTTGAGGAGCAAAACTTCTCAACCTAGAATAAGTACAAAGTGGGTGGAATTTGTGCCCTTTGTGAATGACTTAATATAAAGGTCATTTCTGAGAGGACAGGGGCTATGATGCTGCCTTCTTCATCAACTCTTCATTCTCATCATTACTATTTTATTATATTTTAGTTTGAAACAGGGTCTCACTCTGTCACCCAGGCTACAGTGCAGTGGTGTGATCATTGCTCACTGCAAACTTGACCTCCTGAGCTCAAATGATCCTCCTGTCTCAGCCACCCAAGTAACTGGGACTATAGGTGTGCCACCATGCCTGACTAATTTTTAAATTTTTTGTGGAGATGGGGTCTTGCTACATTGTCCAGGCTGGTCTTGAACTCCTGGTCCTCAGTCTCCCAAAGTGCTGGGGTTGCAGACGTGGTTCATGGTACTGCCCTCACCCCTATTTTCAACACTGTCCCCTACAGTTTACTTTCACAGTCACCATCACATTTGAATTTTCAGAGAAACCTCATGAAGTAGATAGGACAGACTATTTTATAATTTCCATTTTATGAATGGGGACCAGGAGGGACCACAGGTTAGGTAATTCGTTCCCCAGCTAGAAAGAAACAGAGGCATGGTGGCTCATGCCTGCAAACCCAGCACTTTGGGAGGTTGAGGAAAGAGGATTGCAAGAGCCCAGGGGTTTGAGACAAGCCTGGGCAACATGGCAAGACCGCATCTCAACAATAAATCAAAAAATTAGCTGGAAGTGGTGGTGCATGCCTGTAGTTCCAGCAACTTAGAAGGTTGAGGCAGAAGGATCACCTGAGCCCAGCAGGTCACAGTTGCAGTGACCATAAGCATGCCATTGCACTCCAGCCTGGGTGACAGAGTGAGATTCTGACTCAAAAAAAAAAAAAATAGTCACTGCTATTTCTACCATGCAGTGTGTGTTCTACCTTGCCTAGCACCAGACCCTCAGATAATCATATTTAAATGAATACATTTGAAAGGTTCTGCAGTTAGAACTGGTATACAAAAGGCAATAAACACAAGAAGAAAAGTGGGAGAGTGCCAAACAGCAAACTGCACAATGTTTTCCCTGGCACTTCTGTCCCAACTGCTTGTCTGTATTGACTCTAAGAATAATATTATATTTCCTAATAAATGGCTGAAGCTGAAATTACTGCAAGTTTAATGCAGAGTACTGTCCCTAATAGTAGGAGGAATGCGTATTTTGTCTTTCAATTATATTTGTCTGTTTAAATTGTTTGGAAAGAAAATACATTTTTATAGAGATTCACTGCTGTGTTGACGTTGAGACACCAAACAATTTGTCTGACTAGTAACCGGTTCCTGAAAGACAAAAATGTTCTCAGGTTGTGATTCCCTTTGAGTTTGCATAGATTGCAAAGGGTTTTCCATTCTTTACCACTGATTAGTAGGTTAATAGATAGTTGGTGGCAAAGGACAAATGTCTGAAGTGCACCTATTGGTGGGTTTGAGTCCCAGAATCAGTGTCATAAGCTTTTCAAGAACATAGTTATCAATTGATCAGTTGCCCATGTGGTATCAGACAGCTCTGTATACATTGTCAAATTAGTCAAAATGGTGGACTAGTACTGCATTTCGCAGGAATGCCACACTATGCCCAGTTTGATGGAAATGTATGTAATTTGAAATACTTTAGACTGTGAGCAGTTCCACACTGAAGGCATAGCTAAATGAGATGACCTCTAGGGTCCCTTTCAACTCTGTACTTTTTTTAGTTGCAGTGGAAATCTTCCTTGAGATTTCACCTAGACAGAAAATATTTTGTGGTTAACAAAAAAAAAAAAAAAAAGAGAGAGAGATTTGATGTAGGACAGACCTGGATTTGAATCCTGTCTATTCACTTGCTGATTGTATGACCACACTCAAGAGCCTTGCCTTCTCTGAGAATCTGTTTTCTGTATTTGAAATGGTTATAATGTCTATCTCATTTTATTGTTGGGAGAGTAATTGAGGTTATGTGTATAAAGCACATATCAGAAGACCGGCACATCGTTGGTGCAGAGTACATGTGCCTCAAGGTCAAAAACACTCAGGCCACATTGTTTTTCGATGAACACTTGGGTTATGGCTTAGGGGAAGGTCTGCAAGAGTAAGAATGATTTCAGAATACCTAAAAAGGTCGTATGAGAGAAGAGAGAGAGGAAATAAGAGGGGAGGGGAGAGGAGGGAAAGGGAAAGGAGGGTGGGGGAGGAAAAAAGAGGGGAGGAGAGAGACATTTTTGTCTAGAGAAAGCTCGGGGTGGTTTTGATTTGAGGGTACTTGGGAACAAGGAGTAGGTTGATGGGATCAGATTCAAGTTCACCCTCTAGTATTTGCCATAAAGTTGGCTCTGAGAAGATTTTTCATTGCCATTAGCTCATCTGTCAGCTGAAATGATTTTCAGATGATCTATCATCAACCTTTGTTTCACCGGGACATGAAAATCCTTGTAAAACTGTGCCTTCAGTTTATTCTCAGAGCAGATACAGGATGGCAGGCAGTGGATTGCAGAAGCGTGTGGCACGTAGCTGGGCTCCTGTCCAGCTCTGTTCTCCTCCCTGAGAAAAAGAAGCAAACAACATAAGCGAGATAGAACACCATCCCTTACTGTTGGGGCGGGGGGAGGATATTTTCAGCTCTGGAATGTGAGGATTTGCCTAATATTTCTAACTATGTATTTGTCAGAAAATGGGCCCTCCAGGAGGATCAGGATGCCTGTGCCAGAATGTGATACCCTCGGCTCCAGCGGCATGTCAGCTATTGGCTGTGGACACTGGCTAATCCTGCTCAACGGTGCCCTTATTCATTCCTCTTTCAGTGGAAATTCCTTGTGGTTGATAATATTCACAGCCACCACTGGCAAGCATTATGCTGGCTTTTACTTTCACCCTTCAAAACAACCATGTGAGGTAGATGAAGAAACCAAGGCACAGATAAATGATTTGGCTTACACACATCCATGTGGTCGTAGTCATGGGAAGGATTAAATGTTATTCAAAAGGATGACTAAAGTCATCGCATTAACACTTCAAGAGAGCAATATAATCAATTTCAAGGGAAGAGAGCCTATTTTTGGTTATGTAAAGGAACCAACAATCAGTCAAGAAGGAGTTTGAGAAACTAAAATGCTGTGCACAAAAAGTAACAGAATTTTTAAAGGAAATTTTAGGTTGCCTGCTAGTGGCTTGAAAGAAGGACTGGTTTCTGGAAGGCAGAGGAAGGAACAGAATGGAAAGAGTTCTTTGGAGGCTGAGTAGTTCAGGCCAACTGATGGCAAGTCAGAGCCAGAGGAAGAAGACTCTCCCCCACTGGAAATGGTCTGTATATTTTTAGGGACCGTGAAAGCTGTATTCTTCCCAAGGCTATTTTTTTGCACTGTGTTGGGTTACCCTCTGTTGAAGTCAAAATTTGGTAAAACCTTGTTACATTTGAGAGTCTTGTGTTGATAGCACTTTGGTTATAGCCCATGTTTGGGGTAGAGTGAGGAAGAGAAGAACAGCAGCTGTGGTACAGAAGATATGAGAGGGGATTGAGAACTGATCTGGGAGCAAGAATTTAGAGCCAGGAAGAATGGGAGCACTTACATCCCTCCTACTAAGATTCTCAGAAATATTGGGAAGGGCCTGGATTTCTCTTAGCATAGGTATCATTTTATTTACATAGTGAAAGAAAAAAAAATAATCCCAGGAAGTAAGTGTCTTGGGGCTCTTATTTATTTATTTTGTTTTATTCTTTATTTTTTTTTAGAGGCAGGATCTTGCTCTATCACCCAGACTGGAGTGTAGTAGTGTGATCATGGCTCACTGCAACTTCCAACTCCTGGGCTCATGAAATCCTCCTGCCTCAGCCTCTTGGTTAGCTGGGACTATAAGCGTGTGCCACCATGCCCAGCTGTTTTTTTTTTGTTTGTTTGTTTTTTAATTTGTAGAGATGGAGCCTTGGTGCATTGCCCAGGCTGGTCTTGAGCTCTTGGCCTTGAACTCCTGGCCTCAAGTGATCCTCCTGCCTCAGCCTCCCAAGGCACTGGAATCATAGGCAGGAGTCACTGGGTCTGGCCAGATTTTTTGATGTTTGTGAGTGACAGTGAGGAATCATGAGCCCAGGTATGCCTGACCCCAGTATCCAGCTCCTTTCTGGTTACTCACTGTTCTGCACTTCCTGACAGCACTAGCACAGGATGAAACACAAGCAGTTCAATTGCATGGTGCTCCATGTTAGTATCCCAGGTGCACTGAATCCAGTGGACCCTCTTTTCCCTTTCAGCATGAAGATTTCCTGCTCTTCTGTATACCACTCCAGGGTTAGTTTTCATTAGAACAACTTTATGGTGTCAAAGGAATTTTTACTGAAGAGTAAGGGAAAATGGAAGAAATAGAGAGTCATAGCTAAGTAGCCACAAAGTTTTCAGAGAACTGAAAGTAGGTTTATTAGTTAAAAGTGTATTTAATGTATATGAGAAAGGTCACCTTTAAAACTGAGTTTGGTCTATCATGTTTCTAGAAGAATCCTTCTGTTTCACTTAAATATGAACTGACATTTGCAATATGAAGGGAGTAGACTGAGAGGATGGCGACTTGACTGATGAGAGTATTGTGTGAATAACAGGTACCTCCATAAGAGTAGGACTCATGACAAATATGAGTTGGACACTATAAGTCAGTGTCATATCTTCATTCTCTTATGTAGCAATGTCTCTATGGCAATGCCATTCTAACCCTTTCTTTAATGTGATGGATTACTTAGACTTCATGCTGTCTGAGTGACAATTACAGTTTTCTTTCACTTAGTTCACATTTATGTGAAAACAATACCTTTCTACAACCCAGGTGGGAGACAGAAAGCAAAACAAGCGAGGCAAGTTGAGTAGTCAAAATAGATTGATATTCTAAGTGACAGCCCAGAGGAAAACTCAAATGTATGTTGGTTGAATGAGCAAATGCATGAATGGATGGTGGGAGAAAACTATTAATGAATTTATTTTATAGAGAATTCTAAGATATTTATTTTTCCAAGTCTATGGAAATTAGAAAAAATTTATTTGAAGGAATCAAAAAAATTAGTACAGTAAGACTGTCATGGACAAGTATACTGATAACTAGGGGGAGGGGGACAGTTGAGAATCTGATGCTGAAGAACTAGAAAACACAGACACAAGAAGGAAGAAAGGCACACAGCTAACTGAGATCACCACTAAGTATAGGGCAGTGTTTCTCAAAGTGTGGTTCCTGAACCAGCAGCATGAGGGTCACTTAGGAATTTAGAATTACAGATAGTCAGACCCCATTCCAGACCAACTTAATCAGAAACCTTGCAAGCAGGGCTCATCAATCTGTTTTAACAAGCCCCCAGGTGAATCTGATGCCCACTGCAGTGTGAGGTTGATAGGTGTAGTGGCACAGAACATTCTAGATCTGGGAGGGCATCACTGCATTTCAGTAGGGTGGAGTAAGTGTTTGTGACTCAGATCATAGTGGAAAAGTTACTTTATATCGAATACCCCATCCAAGAATGCAGGAACGTTATTTCCAGGTGACCATATATCTTGCTTTTCGAGTCAGTCCTGGTTTAGACATGTCCTGGCAGCTATATATGTAGCATGCCTTTTCACTCATGAAAGTGTCCCCATTTGGTTGATAAATTATATGACCACTCTATTAGGTTTTAGAAAGATTACAGTCAAAATTGTTAAAAACGTGAGATGTATTGGAATTTAAATTAGAGAATTATTTGGTAAATTCCCATCCCTCATGCTTCAGTAATGACAGATAATGAGGTTTTGGCTTCTTCTTGCCCAGACTTATAACCAACATTCTTTGGTTAAAGGTGGCTTCTCATCATTCTCCAAGTCAGGTGTTAGGTTGTTCTTGTCCTTTGTTGAATAGGACCTAAAGACCACCATGGTACCCATGCAGTGTCTTTGCATTCAAACTTATTGCCAGTGATAGAGAAGGCTCCATAATTCAAGCATCTTGCCCCTCTCAATTAATTCCAGGTCCCAATATAGATATACATTCTTGTAAGTAAATGTGGTCACTTAACTCTTTCCTTTCTCTTGGGCCTTCAATCTCCCATTCCTTCCCCAAACCTGATCAGATAAATTCTTCCTAATGTTGAAATAATAGATGGACTTGACTGAATCTGCAAATGGAGTTGTTTCACTGAATTGGCAGTTAAAAATTACTTACTTTAGTGTAGTAGATTTTTATAGCTGGAGGGATGGCAGTTCAAGAGAATCAAGTTCAATCCTTTCATGAAGTTGTGGAAATTTAGGCACAAAGAGGTTAAATGACTTGCCTGTGGACACACAGTTTGTTATTTCAAGAACTAAGAGGAGAACCCAGGTCTCCTGACATGATTGTTTCTCTTCTTGTTCTTTCTTGGATACTGATATAATTTGGACTGTTGACCCCTCCAAATCTCATGCTGAAATGCAATCACAAGTGTAGGAGGCGGGGCCTAGTGGAAGGTGATTGGGCCATGCAGGGCAGGGGTGGGGGGGTGGATCCCTCCTGAATGGCAATAACTTGGTGCCTTTCTCATGGTAATGACTGTGTTCTCCCTTGATTAGTAGGTAGGGAGCTGGGTTTTTTTTTAATTAATTAATTTTTATTTTTGAGTCAATCTCACTCTGTCATCAAGGCTGGAGTGCAGTGTCATGCTCACAGCCACCGCAACCTCGACCTGCTGAGCTCAGGTGATCCTTCCACCTCAGCCTTCCAAGTAGCTGGAACTACAGGTGTGTGCCACCACACCCGGCTGCTTTTTTTATTTACTGTAGAGTTGAGGTCTCACCAAGTTGCCCAGGCTGGTTTAGAACCCCTGGCCTCAGGCAATCCTTTTGCCTTGGCCTCCCAAAGTGCTGGGCTTATAGGTGTGAGCCACTGTGCCAGGGCTTGGAGCTGGTTTAAAAGAGCCGGCACCTTCCTTTTGCTCTCACTGTGTACACTTACTCCTTCTCTGCCTTCCGCCATGATTGTGAGCTTTCTGAGACCTCACCAAGCCCAACAGGTAATGGCACCATGCAGAACTGTGAGCCACAATAAAACTCTTTCCTTTATAAATTACCCAGCCTCAAATATTTCTTTATAGCAATGCAAAATGGTCTAATACAGAAGCTCAAAGGTAGAGGAGAAACAATTTTGTAGTTACCTCAATTCTGGTTTAGAACCTGAAGTGGGGAGTAAAATGTTGAAAATGGAGAATGTGGGACAGCTTTTATGAATGAAGATACAGGAACACTTTTCTGAAGCTTATTTTGGAGTGATAAAAGTAGAAACACCATTATATAGAAACTTATTTTTAGTTAAAAAAAACTTACTAATATTTTATCAAAATATACTTTGCATTCCAACAGACTTTCAAGTTCAAGTCAAACAATAGAATAAGTTTCTTTATGTGTATTTTTACATCTTCCTTTATGATAGCAGGAATCCTTGGCTTAATCATTTTTTTTTTCAAATGAATGGGCAACTTCCTTCCACTTTAGATGAAAGAAGAGGCTGTCCTTTTCACAGTTAATGCTGCCAAGGAGGAATGGAGGAAGCACGATGGTTTGATACTTAATAGTGACACCAAATAGCTGTACTTCTTAGTTCTCTCTACTTGCTTGTGGCTCCAGAATGACCTCAAGATTGCTGTCACTTTGCACTTTGGGCATTTCTCTTCTCCATGGGTAGTAATGGGTGGTGCAAAGACATCGCTATGCACTAATAGAAAACAAAGAATCAGAAACAAGGATGAAGACAAAAACGTGTTTTAGTTGTGGAGTTCAGTATAGCAAAGTTTTATATTTTGTTTTATGGGAAAATAGAGGTGTTGGGTTGAAATGCAATATATTATAGAATTTACGTCTTCATTAGTGGATTAAAAAGTGTTATTGTTAAAGAGCTAATACTTCATTAAGTTTTAAAACTCGACTATCTAACAAAAAATATTTAAATAATTATCCAATATTAAGGGAGAAGAATGTTTCTTTCAAGGAAGTACATTTTTCAACTGACTTCAACTGGTTAAAGTGTCTTCTATTGTATTACTTTGTGCTTATTTTTTACAACTTCTTATGAGTGCCACAGCAATACAAATGGTTTTTTTTTTTAGAATATGTTCAGTTGAAGACACATTTTGCATCTGCAAGGAAACTTAGAGTGTATTTATTCATTATCTGCTTACAGCTAACAAAAAAGCAGTAAGACCCAAGACAGTTGAGATTTGCATGACCATTATTGGATCTCAAGAAAAAACTGGGATACACCCTAGGTATATTGCACCCAAACTAGACATAAATGATGATTATCCTTAGCCTGGATTACTAGAGTTCCTTTTGGTCTATTATTTTTATTTCCAGAAATTAAGAAAAAGTAGTTATTTAAATTTAACCACAAGTTCTCTAAGTTTTGTCTTTTTTAAAATCTTTTTTTCTCTCTTCCCTCCTTCCTTTATTTCCTTTTCTTTTTCTTTTTTGTTTTTTTTGGTTTTTGAGTCAGTGTCTTATTCTCTTGCCCAGGCTGGAGTGCAGTGGCACACTCACAGCTCACCACAGCCTTGATCTTCAGGTGAGCCTTCTGCCTCAGTCTTCCGACTACAGTGGCTACCACCACATCCAGATTTTTGATTCTTTTTTTGTAGAGATGAGGTTTTGCTATATTGCCCGGGTTGATCTCGAACTCTTGGAATCAAGCAGTCCTCTCTCCTCCACCTCCCAAAATGCTGGGATCATAGGTGTGAGCCACCATGCCCGATTCTGAATTCTCTCTTTAATACACTGTGTAGAAAAGAATATACAAACAAAGGAGCAATAAAAACAGGAAGGAGTGAAAAGGCAGAACCAAGAATTTCTTAGGATCCATTTTATTGGCAACAAATAAGCAGATTTGTCATTCCTCTTATAAGCCTTTAATTTTAGCAGATAAAGGAGAAATAGTGAAGATTAGTTCTTGTAGCTATACATGTTGAAGTAACTAAAACAAATTTTTAAAAATCAGGAAATTATAATCAAAAAAGAGACCGGGCTCGTAGGAACAGGAGAAGGAAAGCAACTCTTAAGACCTAATCTGGTAAGGAAAAAGTTAAAGGACAAGAAACTATGTCTTCAAGGTATCTCTTACTATTGAAAAAATCATTTCCCTTTTAAGAGAGAGAGAAAAAAAGAAAGGAAATGAAAACTCTAAGATGTAATATTTATAGCTTACAAATACTCTAAAATGTGAGTCTGATCTTACTCAAGAGGAGAAAGGCAGTTTTTAGCAAAGGTGATATTTAAAATAGTCTCCCCCAAAATAGAATATTACTTAAAATAAAGATAAGAACCTATGAATCAGTATCATGCATATAAACTTTATCTTGCTGACACATCATATATTATGAAACCATAAAAAATAGCAAAACAGTAACCAAGAAAGAATAGCTTAAGTTAATGTTTTGTAGTCTTCAGTTTAATAAAGATGAATGAATTGAACTGTATTTACCAAAAAAACAATCTGAAGAAGACTTGGAAATGTAATCAATCAATTAATTAGCGCTCTCTGAGGTATATATGTACTATCCACCCAGTTTATTTGCAACAAAGTAGATCAAATAGCCTAATTAAAACCGTTTAAAATACTTAGTCAGTGGCTAGCACATGCTATCTATCATATTTATTGAGCATTTATGAAATATTTATCACATGTGTGCTAAATGTTTTGCATTAGATCTCATTTGATCTTTCCAACAGCTCTTTGAGAGACAGCCTATTATCATTATTATCCCTTTTTGTTAATGAGGAAATGGAGCCCTAGAAAGATTCTTTAACTCATCCAAGGTTTACACAGCTCATAGTAGTAAACTTGGAATTTGAACTAGGCAGCCTGACTCAAGAATCTAAACATCAACCATTCTATCAACACTCTGCTAAGTGACTCCTGTACAGTGGTAAACAAAACATACATGTTTCCTGCCCTCTTAGAACTTATAGTGTAACAGAATTCATTTTTGAATTGCAAAGGGTAGAGCAAAAATAATGAATAAGATTTGCCCTTTAAGAGAGAGGCTAGAAACTAAAGCATGACTCTCTTATAGGTATTTTTGTTTTATATTAGAGACGGTATATTTCAAACTTCATAGTAAGAACAGGTGTTAACCCTGATGTCAGAGAAAAAACAAAAAACAAACATAAACCACTCAAAAGTCAAGGAACAAAAAGAAGAAACAAATCAGTAGTCTACAATGGAAAAAGTCCAGGGAACCCAAGCAGATATAAATGGTCAGCATGTTGGCATTCATGGAGATGCCCGAGATTAGTATCAGCAAGTTAATTGTACTGTGGTTTAATGAACTGCAAGGGAGGCTGGCTGTAGAATATATTGTCAGGCAGATGCCATCAGTGAGGCTGAACTGGGCCACACCTGCTGTGTGGAAAAACACAAACTGTTTTTCCTCTGCTCTCACACTACAACAATCAACACAAAAGACTTCTGAGACCAAATGTATGTGGGGCTTTCCCACACACCAAGCAAGCAGGCAGTTCTGAAGTGAATACCAGCGGAATGCCTTAGAACTCAGCTCAACCCAGGTAGTGACACTATGTACCTGGTGATAGAGTCAGAATCCACAGGTTGAAGGCTCAGTCCCACAACTCTGTCCCCTACTTCCAATGCCAATTGCAAATCCTAGCTTGTTTTACCTGTACTTCTGCCTGATCCGCTACAAATTGAGGTTGCCATGACCCTCTTCTTGAGTTCAATTAATTAGATAGAGCAACTCACAGAACTCAGGAAACCACTTATATTTGCCAGTTTATTATAAAGGATATTGCAAAAGATACAGGTGAAGAGATACAGGGCAAGGTATGGGGAAAGGGGCGTAGAGCTTCCATGCCTTCCAGGGCACGCTGCCATCCAGGAACCTCCATGTGTTCAGCTTTCTGGAAGCTCTCCATACCTCATCCTGCAGGCATTTTAATGGAGACTTCATTGAGTAGACACGACCTCATTGAGAAGCATGGACAACCATGAGGAAATGTGACTAAACAAAAAGAATATGATCTAATACTGCTAGACTGAGTGGGGAAACCCAGCAAGACCTGTGTGTTCAGGTCCTTGGCCTCTCTGTGCAGTATTCCTTCCTCCAGGGTGTGGGGCAGGACTCTTTGGAAATGGGGTTCTTAAGACCTACAAACAGACAAGGTGGGTCAGAGAATTTTGTTATGGCCAGCTCCAAGACAGAAGGAGCATATTTTTAGTTTCTGAGGCCTGCCTTGGGAAGAAAGAGGAGCAGGTGAAAGGAGGGCAAGAGAAGGTCAGAGAGAGAAGAAAGATTCTATTTTCTGACGTTTGCTTCTGAGGCCTAAAGCACCCCAACATTATAACAAAAGACTGTCTTAGATCGTTATCGCTCTGAAGCTATTCTAAAGCTGCTTCAGGAACCACAGACAAAAGGCCAAATAATTTACAAAAGATATGCTTGTTGTTTTAGTCACTTTGGAAATAGTATGGGCTTTGGGAGATATGAGCCAGAAGCTGTGGATGAAAACCAATTTACTATATATATGTATACATTATATATAAAAAAATAATAACACACTCCCTTATGCACTGTTTCTTGATGGGGTCTCTCTCTGAAGTTCCTGTCTTTTCCTCTAGCCACCAGGACTTTCTCTTTTGCTTCCCTGGTATCAAGAAGCTTATTTGGAAGATGCTAAACTTTCTCACAGGCCTTCTTCCTCGCTCCTCAGGACTTCCTGAAGGCAAACTGGTTTCTTAAAAGGAAAATGATACTAATTTATTAAAGGAAAGAAACAAACCTAAGGGGACTTAGTAATCTTGTAGACAGTCAAATATATTAGAAGCTTTGAGTCATTTTCTTCTCAAACTTAATTGGACTAAATGCAATTAGTGGGGAATAAATGCCAATACTGTGGTGATGTATATTTTTGCCTCTGGAACACTTTCATTGGATTAAAATATTTTGCTGAGGTGTAGAGAATCCTAGCTCTTAAGAGCTAGGAACATTTATTTTCCATTAGTTGTTTTAGATTATCCAGATAAATGTAGCACTTAATACTATCTATTAGGCAATTGTAATTTACCTCTAAATGTGCTGTGCTTTGTTGGAATTGGGAAGAGCAAAGGAATAATAATTATCCTCAAAATGTGAAACAGACACTAATCATTATGAAGGGTATTTTTTATTGAGAGGGAAATGGGGTACAGTGTCTTATACATAATGGGTTCTCATACTTGTCAATTTAGATTGATGAAATTTACATTCTAAAAGGAGGTGACCACAACCGAAAGAATTATGCTTACAACAATGCCCTTGGTCTTCTGATGTCCAAATAATATACCCCAGAAACACATAGTCTTAAGAACTCATAGCACACTTTCAGTCACAGAGAGACAACTTTCTTCATGAAGCTATTTTTGCCAGTGATTTTCATGAGCTTTGGCTGAAAGATATTTTATTTTATTATTTTTATTTATTTATTTATTTATTTATTTTTAAGTTGGAGTCTCACTCTGTCACTCAGACTGGAGCGCAGTGACCGCTCCCAGCCACCGCAGCCTTGACATGCTGGACTACAACGATCCTTCCGCGTCAGCCTTCCAAGTAGCTGGAACTACAGGCGCACGCTACCATGCCCGGCTAATTGTGATTTATTGTAGAGATGAGGTCTCACCAAGTTGCCCAGGTGGGTCTTGAACCCGTGGGCTCAGGCAATCTAGTCACCTCAGCCTCCCAAATGCCCGGGATTACAGGCTGAGCCACCGAGCCCAGCTGAAAGATATTTTATTATGCATTTGATTTTGCCGAAAAAACAACTAATAGAACATAAACTTTATATTTCACTAAATTGACTTTTGATCTTTATCAGCATAGACATAAATGTTTACATAGCTGTACTTTATTTTTTTATTTTTTAAAATTTCCATTGGTTTATATTATCTTGTTATGTGTTATTTTATTTTATTTTTTTTGAGTTGGAGTCTCACTCTGTTGCCCGGACTGCAGTGCAGTGGCCGCTCCCAGCCACTGCAGCCTTGACCTGCTGGGCTCCGGCGATCTTTCCACCTCAGCCTTCCAAGTAGCCGGAATTACAGGCGCTACTACCACGCCCAGCTAATTTTTTGATTTACTGTAGAGATGAGGTCTCGCCTGCCCAGGCGGGTCTCGAACCTGCGGGCTCAGTCAATCCACTCACCTCATTCTCCCAAAGGTGTGGGATTACAGGCTGAGCCACCGAGCCCGGCTATGTGTTACCTTTCTAAGTGGCCACTTTTTAAAAGAGATGGGGTCTTGCTACATTGCACAGGTCGGACTTGAACTCCTAAACATTAGTGAGCCTTCTGCCTTAGCCAGGTAGCTTGGACTGCTTAGGCATGTGCCATCTCATCTGGCGTAAAGGACCAATTTTTCTTTTTTCTTTTTTTAAAAGAAAGTGGAGTTTAAATAAATGCATTAATAATTTTAAACAGCATGTACATCATATTTTGAAGTTATTTAAAAGATGAACACCATTTTGTATACATATCATCATTTACAATATGAGCATAGTTTACATATTTATAATTTTAGTGAAAGCTTTATTTTGCTGGTTGATGTATCATTGTTTGTTTAATCATTCGCCTCTATCTCACATTAAAGCTCAGCTGTGTTGTGCAGATTTGGTGAAAAGAATGATGACCATCACCATTAAAAATACTGTGTATCATGCTCTAGTTTGAATTATGTTCTTGAAATTTTTCCCATGATGTCCTAAAAAAGTAGAACCACTGTGTATAGATTTTTAGCAAGGGAAAACAGAATGCTTATGTGTACTCCTTTAGACAGAAGAGGTTCTGTTTCAAACTGTAAAATATCAACACATGGTATAAAGTATTGCAGGCTGATCATAGTGACTCCTGCCTGCAATCTCAGCACTTTGGGAGGCCAAGGAAGGAGGATTGGTTGAGGTTAGAAGTTTGAGATAAGCCTGGATAACATAGCAAAACTTCATCTCTACAAAAAATAAATACCTGTAGTCCCAGCTACTCAGCAGGCTGGGGCAGAAGGATCACCTGAGCCCAGGAGGATGAGGTGTGGTAAGCTGTGATTGTACCACTACACTCCAGCCTGGGTGATGAAATGAGATCTTGACTCAGAAAAGAAAGAGAGAGAGGGAGAGAGAGAGAGAGAGAGAAAGAGAGAGAGAGAGAGAGAGAGAGAAATAAGAAAAAAGTATTGCAGACAACAAGAAGTGAAGGATATAGGTACAATAAAGCTCTTGGGATTGCCTCTCAAAGGGAAAGTAGCACACACTTGGAAAATCAAGCTGGGGAACGTGAAGGCCTTAGAGTGAAAGTCTGTGGAATTGATGCATTCTTGAGAGAAAGATACAGCTTATTTACCTTCTCTGAAATGTATTTGAAATGTTTCAAAGGAGATGAAAATTATTTGTAACTTTTTATATTGTTGGGAAATACTTCATTCAGTGCAAGAGAGTATGGACTTACTATTTAACTCCACATGGTTTGTTTCATTCATTATTTTTATTTGAGCACCCATTAACATTGTCTTTTTGTTGCTATGCAGAACTATAACATAGTTTCAGATTAAATTATGGAAAAGGTACTGACCTGTTCTTAAAAAAAAAAAGAAGATATACCTCATAGGCAGAAAGGAGATTTTTGCTATGAAAACAGCAATTATTGCCAGATCAGTTCTTAGCTGTGTGAAATCCACAAATATTACTATTTCCTTTTAAACCGAGGTACCTGGCATCCTGGGAATCAGATGGCCCAGATGCAGCCTGAAGGAGACCAGGGAGAGAGAGTATCCTTATGACAGGGAGGAAGGAAACATGTGCTTGTCCCCCATGTGGATCATCAGTTTTCATGACTCTGATTCTGGCCTCAAGGATTGAGAAAGGCTAGCATTTCAGTATGAAACAATCCCCATATCCCATTATATTAATTTGTTCATCAATGTTCAAATACTCCAATTTTGAACTTATAAAGTGATCACTATTATTAGTTACTCACTTTCTGACCAAACTCTTGCTGTTAAAAAAGAAAGCTTCTAGAACTTTCCTGATTGTTTGGAGGAAAGACCATTCTTCCCCAGTAAGGATCAAGAGTGAGGCCCAGGGGATTGGAGGGAGACATGAGGAGATGTTCAAAGGAACAAAGTTTCACTTATGCAAGGTACATAAGTCTGCAGACCTAATGTACTGCATGGTGACTATAGCTAATGACAAAATATTGTCTATTTGAAATTTACTAAGAGGGTAGACTGTTGTTGTTGTTGAGAACTGAAGTCTCACTCTGTCATTCGGGCTGAAGTGCAGTGGCATGATCACATCTCAGTGCAGCCTTGACCTCCTGGGCTCAAGTGATCCTTCTGCCTCAGCCTCCCAAGTAGCTAGAACTACAGGCATGTCCCACCACGCCAGCCTAGTTTTAAACATTTTTTGGTAGTTTTAAATTTTTTTCTTGCTATGTTTCTTAGGCTGGTTTCGATCTTCTGACTCAGTCCTCCTACCGTGGCCTCACAGTGTTGGGATTACGGGTGTGAGTCAGTGCACTGGGCCAAGAGGGTAGATTTAAGTGTTCACACCATACACACACAAAAAAATGGCAACCATGAAGGTGATGTCTATGTTAATTAGCTAGATTGTGGTGATCATTTTACAATGTATGCATATGTCAAAGTATCAATCTGTATATGTCACATAGACACCCTTTTTATTTGTCAATTATACCTTAATAAGGCTGGGAAAAAATGAGGCTCGGGGACTCAGAATAAGCCCATTCATTCCCATGCTTCCAGGCCCCCGTCAGCAAGAGTGAAGTAGGAACTCCCTCTTCGTCCTCCACTTTCTGTCCTTATGCCTCCTACCATTACCTGTCTTGCCACTCTCTGCCTTGTGACAGGTAGACTGTGTGTAACAGAATCACCTTGGGGCTAGTTTCAAATGTAGATTCCCAGATTCTTCTCCAGACTGTTGACTGAGAATTTCTGAGGAAGCATCTCTGGAATCTGCATTTTTACCAAGTTCCTGAGGTGATTCTTCTGCATACTGAAGTCTCAGAACCACTGTCCCCAGACTCTTAAACGCAGAGAATATGTAGATATTTCCTGGCCAATGTATAGTACTTTACAGTTTGCAAAGCACTTTTACATATCATCTTATTAGATCCCTAGATCCATCAAAGAGATGAATAAGGCAGGTCTGACATTTTTATTTTACAAACGAGACAGTGGGTATCTGAAATGCCCAATGCCCTGGTCAACCCATAGCTGAGTTGAAGAAGAACTAGGTTTTTTGAACACAGCATGTTGCCTACAGAGAATATTGACCCTGGAGTCAAGAGTTTTAGAGTTTACTCTTTAATCTTACATGATTGCATCTATCCTCTGCAATAAGCCAGTGAGGTAGATAAGTCAAATATTATCAAACTTATCTTACAGGAGCGAAAACGGAGACTCAGATAGTTGAGGTGCATTGTCCAAAGTCATTGACCAGAAAGTGCCAGAAGCTGAAACTCAGTTTTTTCAAGTACAAGTGCTGCCTACCCTCTATCTTTTACTGCTGCTCAAGTGACCAGTAAATGAAGATGTTGCCATGAAGTATAAATATTTTAAGGTTTTTTTATTGCTTAATATTTAATAAATATTGCTTATACCATAAAATGTTTCTTATGTATATTTGGCTTTCTAATTTAGCAAGTAAAATCTTTTCTTGTGTCCATCACACTATTTTTATAACTAGGCATTATAAAACTTTTAATGAGATAATTGTTTAATAATTTTTCTCTGTAAGGTCATGGTAACTTTGGAAATATAATTGCCAAATCCAGTGACCACTTCTCAGCCCTTGTCCTCTCCTCTTTGCAGCAGTTGACACTGTGGGCTGTCCTCCTTTCTTCCTGAAAACCTTTGCCACGTGTGGAAGACTAGGTAGGCCGAGTTGCAGGTTTTTAAGAAGAATTTACCAAAACAGTTATGAATTAAGAATGTAGGTTTATTAAAGGGAAGACATGTTGTGAACAACGGGTCAAATAGCAGAGAGAGTGTCTACAGTCTGAAAAGGAGGCAGGGCTAGTGGGGTGTTTTTATAGAGGGGTGTCAGGGTATAGTGGGCCAGGAATTGTCTTTGTGAGGAGTCTGCAAAAGGAAATTTCCAGAGGTTTGTGAAGTGACTGATTGATTGTGGTATCTTGTTTCTTTAAGATAAGGTTAACCACTTTTTGTTTACTACAAATGTTTCGGAGCTGGCTGACCAGCTTTTACAGCTTTTGCTGTTATCAATATATTTCCTTTTAACATTTGTAAATCTCATCCTGAGTTTTTCTTCCTCAATTTATCCAACTGACCCAATTGTTGGCTGGTTTACCTGAGTCTCATATTCCTCCACAGCCTCCTTTTCTGTGAAGTGGCGTGCTTGTGGTTCTGAGCTCTCCGTCAAGTGTCGGTGTCGATCTTTTCCTTCTGCTGTAGCTTCTCCCGCAGTTGTCTTCCTTCTGCCTTCATAGATTTCTCTCTGGTAATACACACTTATCTACAGATTTGGTTATTGGAATTATTCCAGTGGCTCTCAAATAGATCTTCAATGTTTTTTCCTGAGCTCCAGATCCACTCAGAATCATAAATGTAATATATACTCACCCAATATTTATTTTTAATTTTTATAACTTTTTATTGTAGAGAAGTGGGGTACAAGTCAGGATTAGGTACATAAGTCATCTATGTGCAGGTGGAGTTTGGGCCTCCAATTGGTCCTCACTTCCCCTGACGTAGGACCAGGTATTTGTGTTGTTATGTGTCCCACACCCCCCTGGCAGTGTCCTGTGACTGCTGATCCCTCCTTTGGGGTGTGGTGATTAATGTTCAGGCCCCCTTTATGAGTGAGAACATGTGGCGTTCAGTTCTTCTTAAATTAAATTTCTTTTTTTTTTTTGAGTTGGAGTCTCACTCTGTCGCCCAGACTGGAGTGCAGTGGCCACTCCCGGCCACCGCAGCCTCGACCTGCTGGGCTCCAGCGACCCTTCTGCCTCAGCCTTCCAAGTAGCTGGAACTACAGGCGCGCGCTACCACGCCCGGCTAATTTTGACTTATTGTAGAGATGAGGTCTCGCCAAGTTGCCCAGGTGGGTCTCGAACCCATGGGTTCAGGCAATCCACTCACCTCAGCCTCCCAAAGCACGGGATTATAGGCTGAGCCACCAAGCCCGGCTTAAATTAAATTTCTATCAGTTTGTTAAACGTTGAATGTGTTTGAGAGATATTAATGATGTGCCTTCTATGTGCCAGGCAATATTCTAGGAGCTTAGGATACAAAAGTTACCCAACAAAGTTACCCCTGACATGAGCATTACTGTTTGTTTATTTATTTATTTATTTCTAATAGACAAATAAAAAATTATATATACCCACTGTGTACAATGTGATGTTTTAAAATAGATGTATATTGGCCAGGCTTGGTGACTCAGCCTGTAATCCCAGCACTGTGAGAGGCTGAGGCGAGTGAATTGCCTGAGCCCGCAGGTTTGGGACCAGCTCGAGCAACTTGGCGAGACCTCGTCTCTACAATAAATAAAAAATTAGCTGGGTGTGGTAGCACACAACCTTAGTTCCGGCTACTTGGGCGGCTGAGAGGCAGAAGGATCGCTGGAGTTCAGCAGGTTGACGCCGAGGTGGCCGTGAGTGTGACACTGCACTCCAGCCTGGGTGACAGAGTGAGACTCCAACTCAAAAAAAAAAAAAAAAAATGGAATATGTTGTGAGATGGGTAAATAGAGCTAATTGACATATGTATTACCTGACATACTTATCATTTTCTGTGGTGAAAACGCTTAAAATGTACTCTCTTAGAGATTTTCGAGAATACAATGCATTGTTCTTAGCTATAGTCATCATGTTGTACTGTGGAACTCTTAAACTTATTTCCCTGTCTAACCCATCTTTCCAAACCCTCCTCCCCTCCACCTGCCACCAGCTCTGGTAATGACCATTTCATTCTCTGCTTCTATGAGTTCAACTTTCTTAGATCCCATATATACATGAGATCATGTGGTATTTGTCTTTTTGTGTCTGGTTTATTTCTCTTAAAATAATGTCCTCTAGGTTCATCCACATTGTTGCGAGTGGCAGGATTTTCATCATTTTAAAGGTTGGATAGTATTCCACTATGTATATGTACCACATTTTCCTCATCTCTCCATCCATTGGTGGACACGTAGATTGAATTCATATCTTGATTATTTTGAATAATGCTGCAATAAACACAGGAGTGCAGACATCTCTTCTATATATGGATATTATTTCTTTTGGCTATATAACCAGAAGTGGGATTGCTGGACCTTTTTAGTGACAGAAGACAGACAAGAAACCACAAACATAAAAAATGTAACAATTAGATCTTATGTGAGAAATACTATGAAAAAGAAGAGGCTAAGAGAATCAAGAGTGCAGTAAGACAAGGTGGTGATGGGAGTGGAGTGCTGTTGCTCTTTTCTATAGGATGGTCATGGTTGGTCTTGCTGAGAAGAAAACATCTGTGAGTCTTAAAGGATGTACAGAAATAATCTTTGCAGATATCTTGGGAGATACATTTTTGGCAGAGGAAGAGCCATAGCAAAGGCCTTAAGGCACAGGTGTACTAGTATTCAAGAAAGAGTGGGGAGAATGAGAGAGGAAATGAGAGGTCAGACCATGCTGGGTCTTGTAAGCCCTTGGAGGGACATTGGTTTTTACACTATGTGAAATGGGGAACTATTGAAAGCCTCCCCCCACACCCCCAGCACACTCCACCATGCCTATTTATTTATTTATTTATTTTTGTAGAGATGAGGTTTTGCCGTGTTGCCCAGGCTTGTCTCAGTCCTGAGCTCAAGCAATCCTCCTCCCTCGAGCTACCAAAGTACTAGGATCACAGATGTGAGCCTCCATGCCCAGCCTTTTTAGGATTTTTGAACATAGGAATGACATGATGTATTCAACATGTTTGAAGGATGATTCTGGTTACTGTGCTGAGAATAGAGTTTAGGTTTTTAAAAGTAGAACTGGGCCAGGCACAGTGGCTCATGCCTGCAATCCCAGAACGTTGGAAGGCAAGGCAGGCAAATTGCTTGAGGCCAGATGTTTGAGACCAGTCTGGGCAACATAGTGAAACCTTGTGTCTACAAAAAAATAAAAAGGGCAAGGTGGCACATGTCTATAGTCCCAGCTATTCAGGATGCTGAGGTTGGAAGATCACCTGAGCCCAGGAGGTTGAGGCTGCTGTGAGCTGTGATCTTTGTGATTATGCCACTGCATTCCAGTCTGGGTAACAGAGTGAGATCTCAACAAACAAACAAACAAACAAACAAACAAACAAACCATAAAAGTAAAAAAAGAGTAGAACTGTAGTGAGCAATTAAAAAGCTGTTGTAGTAATATGGACAAGGTGTGAGAGTGACTTGGACCACAGTAAAAAATATATATCCAGATACATTTTGAAGATAGAACTATTGGGATTTTCTGATGTATTAGATATGTTTAGACTTTAGACTGAGAACTAGTAGGATGGAGTTGCTATCAATTAAGATCAGAAAAACTGCAGGTAAAACAGGTTTGGTGAGGAAGGTCAGATCAGATTTGGACATGTTAAATTAGAAGCAACTATTTATCTCATCTCTAACCCTAAGGCATCTTCTGTTTATCTTAAAGAACATATGTCATCTTTTATTGTTTAATACTTATTTATGCACAGTCATAGCTCCCTTTTTAGAATATATGCTCTGTAAAGGCAAAGATTAGGCACAATTTATCTTTGTGTCCACTTGGCACCTAGGACAGTTCTCTGCATTTAGGAAGTGCTCAGAATGTATGCACCAAATTGAATTATTGGCTTCTTTTATTGCATTTTTGGCTTTAAATATGAAGTTATTGACTTAAAAGTTACCCTTTTCACTTATCTCCTTAGTTGTTCATTTACTACCAGAGAAAATAAATCACAGGAATAATCCAAAACTATTAAAAACAATGCCTTGGCTACAATAAATGCACTTCCTCTTTATCATGTCTACCACAGTAAAGCAAAAGGGTCACCTCTAATTCAGGATGAACAAGTGACTTTCAAACTGAAATTCTTTTCAATTATTAGATATCAGAGTTATATTGATAGTTTTTTTTGGGGGGAGGACAAGAATCCAAAAGAAAAGGCAACAAAAGTAAAAATAGACAAATGGGATTTGCTCAAACCAAAAAGCTTCTGCACAGCAGAGGAAGTAATCAACAGAGTGAAGAGAAAACTTATAGAATGGGAGAAAATATCTGCAATCTATATATCTGGCAAGGGATTATTCAGGTTATATATAAGGAAGTCACCTCAACAACAACAACAACAACAAAAACAACAACAACTACATCTAATTTCAAAATGGGCCAAAGACCCGAATAAACATCTCTCAAAAGAAAACAAATGGCCAAGAAGTATATGAAAAATGATTAACATCACTAATCATCAGGGAAATGCAAATCAGTACTATTATCACCTCACCTCATTTAGAATGACTACCAACAAACAAAGACAAGATAACAAATGCTGGTGAGGATGTGGGAAAAGGGGAATTCTTAAATACAACTAGCTGGTGAGAATGCAAAATAGTACAACAATTATGGAAAAAAATTAAAAATAGGACTACCATATGATCCAGCAATCACGCTACTGGGTATGTATTCCCCCCAAAATGAAATCAGTAAATCAAAGAGCTATCTGTACTCCCATGTTTATTTCAGCACTGCTCACGTTAGTCGAACTGTGGAATCAACCCAAGTGACCATTATGGATGAATGGATAAAGGGAATGTGGTATACATAGACAATGGAATACTATTCAACCATAAAAAGAAAGCCATCCTGTCATTAGCAGCAACATGGATGAACTTGGAGGACATTACGTGAAGTGAAAGTGAGCTGGGTACCCAGTGATATGATATCACTCGTACATGGAATCTAAAAAAGCTGATCTAGTAGAAGTAGAGTAGAATAATGGTTACTGGAGACTGAGAAAGGGAAGGAAGAAGGGGGAAGGGGAGAGGCTAATTAACAGGTACAGAGTCATAGCTTGATAGAAAAAATAAGTCCTGGTGTGCTATTGTGCAAAAGAGTGATTATACTTAACAGTATTGTATGGTATAATTCAAAATAGCTAGAAGAGAGGCTCTTGAATGTTCTCACCACAATGAAATGATGAATGTTTGAGATGGTGGAAATGCCAAATACCCTGACTTGATCATTATACAATGTACATGTGTATGTAAACATCTCATCCTTCCCTAGGAATATGTGTAATTATTATGTGTCAATTAAAAAAAGAGCGATAGCAATAGAAAAGCAATTATCTTTACATTTTTTTCTAGATTAGAAAATATAGTTTATTTAGAAAGAGAGAAAGAAAGAGGAGATTCACTTCCCCAAGGTAGGGAAGGGGACCAAAGCTTAAGAAAACCTGACCTGGTCATAGCTGAAAGAGAATGTGGTCATCATAGCTTAGCAAAGCAGCAGCCATCTTTACTCTTCTTAATGGGCTCAACATAATTAGCTATTCTCTCTTCCCCCTTTCTTATTCATCTCTTGTCACTGTCAATTTAGTTGAGCAAATAAATGAAAAGTTATTGCTTCAAAATTACTTGTAACAATATCATAAACAAAGATTGTTGAAATACATTTAAAACAAATACTTTAAAATCAAAGTCAAGTTAGTCAATATTTGAACAAAATTATATAATAGCAATTCTGTCATTTTGCATGTACAGATTTTAGATAGGAATTCCAGGATGTGAGTCTGGCAATGACGAGCCAATCCAAACACATCTCAAGAACTTGTTTTATGATGACATATGCCAGTTTGACATATCAAAACTATCTTTTATTCACAGGATCACTGACAAATTCACTCAAAGTAATATTTCTGTCTTAGCTGACTCTTCAAAGAAAGAATATCCTCTCATGCAATGAGTATATGAGTATTGGTATCTACATATCATTTATTTTCCAATCCAAAGTAGTTTTCTTGTCTTTCTATTTCTACCAGAAACCCAGGCTACTGAAGTTAATTGTGACTGAACACACTTCACATTCAGCACTTACTGAGTGCTCATTATATTCTGAGCACTAGCTTGGCTTTCACACCTGTTAACTCATCTGGCTTTTACAATAATCTGGGAGGTGGTCATTGCTTCTCCCATTTTTCACATGGGGGTAATTGCAGTCTAGATGGGGTAAGTGATACAACTCATAAATGGGATTGTTGGCTCCACAAAGGAGGTTTCTGCTTTGTCTCATTTATTGCCAGAATTCTAGGAGTTAACATGGAGGTCTTGAACCCCTAGGCTCAGGCAATCTTCTCATCTCTGCCTCCCAAAGTGCTGGGATTACAGGCATGAGCCACCATGCCCAGCGTTTTTCTTTCTTTTTTTTTTTTTAGAAAGCAAGAGTTTATTAAGAAGACAGAAATGCTCCTGCAGTGGAAGAGTACCCAAAAGAGGGTTAACCTTTCCTTAACATCTTAAAATTCTAACCAGGTTTTAAAGTATTTTTCTTATAAAACCGACTAATGGTTATTGTAAAGATTTGATAGCTCACAATAATGTGACGTAAGAAATCCTCCGTGCTCATATTGAAAGAAAGCACTAATAAATAGATGTATTTCCTAGATGTCTTACATACATTGGGTATGTATATATACTTACATGTATGTCAGGGTTCTCCAGAGAAATAGAACCAATGGTTTTGCCTTTTTTTGATTTTTAAAATTTTAAAGTTTTCAAATTTAGAAGTTTTAAAAATTTTAAAAAGCTTAAAAATTTTCTAGTATTTTGATTGGAATCACATTGACTTTATAGATTCATTCAAGTAGATATGGCATCTATTCAATATTGAATCTTCTCATCCAGGCATTTTTAATGTATCCAAATCTTCTTTGAAGTGCAACATCAGAGTTTTAAACCTTTCCTCATATAGCTCTTGGATTTATCTTAACTTTATTTACTTAGTTTTTATTTTTTGGTTATTTTTTAATGTTTTATTTTATAGTCTTTTTTTGTGGAAAGGAGAATTATTCATTGATTTTTGTAGATTAATTTTGTAGCTGACTCCCTTACTGGCTTTTCTTATTATTTCTTTGCTTTTCCTTTGAGTTTTTCAAGTATACAATGATATCATCTATACATAGTGAAAAGTTTGCCTCTTCTTTTTAACATTTGCATATCTTATTTCCTTTTCTTATTTAAATGATTTGTCTCACCCTTGCAGACACTTTTAAGCACCACATCCTTAGCTGGCATCCTTGCCTTGTTCTTGACATGCATAGAATGACTCTTATTACTGCTTTGCTATAAAGGACTTCACTGGCTTTGGGGCTTATACATATATTATTACATCACACTAAGGAATTATTCATATTTTTTTTATATTTACAAAACTTTTAAAACGTTAAATGGGAAAAGATGTTGAATTTGTTACATGACTCCTGAGTATTACTTGATATCATTTGAGCAATTGATAAGGCCTATTATTTTAATAAATTTCCTAATGTCAAACTACTATGCCACTGTGGAGATGAATCTATATGTGTTCTGGTGTCTTATTTTTAATGTACTGCTGATTTCTATTTGTGAATTTATTTATTTCACAATGTGAATAACAATTTATACATTCCTTTCTTGACTCAGCAATATTTTGGAAATCATTTAATATGAAAATATTAATCTAGCCTTTTCTTTTTGACTGCTGCATAGAATTTCATGATTAAATATCACAATTTATGTAATCATTTCTGTGAAGAGCATTCATATTTTCCCCCCTTATTTGTGATTATTAGTTATTGCTGTTACATCTAACAATGTAAAATAAGTAAAGTCCTTATTCCTTATGCATAGCTCCTAGTATGCAGTTTTTATGGAAAAGATGTCTAGACATGGAATTACAGAGTCATAAGTTAGGTGCATGTAAGTAGATGTTGCCAAATTGAGCTATTAAGTGGCTGTAACAATTCACACTGCCCTCAGTGATGATTATAACATCAATTTCTTATGCCCACACCAATAGTTGACATAATCAAATCACTTTATATTTTGTTAATCTCTGGGAATAATTTTTTAAAACTATGTTTTAGTGCAGTTTAAGTTCTTTTTTTTTCTAGTAAGATTTCACTTTTGTAAATTTCTTGTTCATATCCTTTACCTATTTTTCTGTTGAGTTGTCTTTTTAAAAAAATCAATTTGAGTAGTTCTTTATAATTTTTGTATTTTAATTTCTTGCCTGGTATATATTTTGCAAATATTTCTCCCTTTTTTATTTTTTACTTTTTAATTTTGTTTATGAAGGCTTTTGTTGCGTGTTATTTAAAATTTTGTGTAAATTCACCAGTCTTTCATTTTATAGCCTTTTTCCTTTATAATATTAAGGGTCTTCTCTATTGTCAAGGCAACAAATCTATTCTACCCTATATAGCATCTTTCCTTAGTATTGATGTCTAATACAGTAAATACCAACAGAGACAGCAAACAGAAACAAAAATTATTTGGGATCTTCCACTATTTTTAAGTGTAAAAGGGTCCTTTTGGGGAGAGGACAATCTGCTAGGACAGACAGCTCCAAGACAGGGATGTTCCTCTTTGGCAGATGCCATCCTGAAACCAGAGACTGAGTGAGCTGTTGGTGAGATCCCTGCAGGTCCCCCACCCCTTGTCAAGAGGAGTATGAACAAGGGCAGGACAGGCAGAAGACCCCTAGAAAGTCATCTTTTCCTGAGTTATAGCCTCCTTCCTTCTTCTAGTCTCCTGATAAAGAAAATAGGGATTTTTTTTTTCTCTCAACCATTTGAGGAAACGCTATGAACTAAGCCTTTTAGGCTTAGTTGTTGACATATCAAAGAGGAGGTGAAAGTTTTTGTAAAATCTTTTTTAAAAATAAAAAAAGGCTATGCCTTGTGAGACTATTTTCTGGTTATGTAACCCTGTTGCACATTGGTAGCTAAAAATTAAATTGATATTTTTCTTTCTATTTCTTCTATGATAATTTCTAATTCTCCCTCATTCTCTAGGCAGTATTAAAGAGAAGTTAAACATATTTATATTTTAGTTCACTAAAAATATCAACAATAAAGCCATTACATGGGAACATAAATACTATTTTTTAAAAAACAACTATTTTTAAAAATAAAAAAAATTAGTGAGAAGAATAGGATTGTTTAATAATTTTACTTTAATGTCTGGCTTAATAAAAGATAGCTAGAGTCTTATATTTGCTTCTGCATTCAATCAGTTGTGATATCACATGTCATGTCACTCCTGGAAAACTCCACAATATGCTTACAAGAAATTGAGAATGAAAGGGCAAATAACATCTTAGTATTATTGTAAAAATAGTTTTGACCTGGAAGATCGCTGAAAAGGTCTCAGGTCCCCAGATCACATTCTAAGAGTTACTGCTTGAACCTTTGTCACACCTTTGAAAATAATTAAATTTACAACACTTCTGATTTAAATGTGTATTGTATTTCTGTTGTGACCCCAACCGATAAACCTATCCTTTCTGGATACTAAGAGGCAAGCCCTAGGGGATGGAGGGAAGGCATTGGGGAAGGGAGGGGTGGGGGGAGAGAGGCAGAGAGAGACCAAATTTTCTATTCCTCAGAGGACAGAACTGTTGCAAACTAATTTAGGATGTAGCCCACATCAACAAAAACTAGGTGGCACTCTATGGCTGACAGGAAGAGGTCCTGAGGTTTGACATTTAGATTTCCTGAGCCTACCTCATTTCTCAAGTCATGGATGCTGAGCTGAGCGCCAGTAGGCCTAGGTGGCTTCACAGCAGAGACTCAGTATAGATAATTGGGCTGGGGACAGAATAAGGCAAATGTCATGTGTCAGTGCAGAAGCCAATGGAGTCAAGGGGAGATTGAATCATTTCGAAACACCTGGACTCTGATAAGGGTGAGCAAGACCACCAGGTCTTATAAGTGCAGACTTGCTTGTGAATGTTAGCAGGCAAACCTGGTGGACAAGAGACATCTCTCCCTGACCAATAGAGGGAGATGGCACTCAGACCTGACTCTGGCTTCCATGAGGACGTGAAAGTTGCATCCTTTCCCCATTCACCCATATAGCCATCTTAGAAAGAGAAGACTATCTGAGAGACAAACATTTTGTCTCAAGAAGACATTAGGCATTTCCCAAAGGGACTAAGTGATTACATTTTAATAATTGTTAAAATAGGATTGTTGGTCGGACTTGGTGGCTCAGCCTGCAATCCCAGCACTTTGGGAGGCTGAGGTGAGTGGACTGCCTAGACCTGCGGGCTCAATACCTGCCCAGGCAACTTGGTGAGACCTTGTCTCTACAATAAATGAAAAAAATTAACTGGGCATGGTAGTGCGCACCTGTAGTTCCGGCCATTTGGAAGGCTGAGGCAGAAGGATCGCTGGAGACCAGCAGGTCGATGCTGGAGTGGCCATGAGCCTGCGTGCCACTGCACTCCAGCCTGGGCAACAGAGTAATTAGTTTCTCAACTCAAAAAAAAATTGGATTGTTCATTTTTCTCCACTAACCTTTGGTTGGGTGATGTTACTCTAAAAAAAGAAACCAGATTATTTCCAGAAACCACAAAGGAGCTATATTTTTTTACACATCTGCACAAAAATTAGCAGAACTGTTTTTGGATGCTATTAGACTGCTACTTGCAATGTGAAACTGTCCCTGCAGGTCCCAATCAGACCCTAGTAGGGTCCCTAGCCCTTTTGCCATATATCCAATATCATTCATGTTCAAAGGTCTTATTTATAGATGACAGCTCCATAAATGGTGAGTACAATTTTGTTTGTTTATGGCAGCAATTTTACTGCCAAAAATGAGTTTCTCAACCCAATGTGGGAAAAAAAGTGCCTGGCTGCTGCTGTCTAGAATGAATCAAGGACATGCAATTCCAGAACTGATGTCTTGGACTTCAGGATATCATCTGATGTCCTGAGACAAGCGATTCTTGATCTTGTTGTGGTTAGATTGTTGTTGGATCTGAATTGTAGAGATGAATAAGAAACATCCACAAACACTGGGAATGGTGGGAAGGAAGAATGATTTAAGCCTGAGGTCCCCTAAAAGATGTGGCTGTCTATAAGTACCTCATTGGTGTCAACTTCAGATAGACCTGAGCCAATTCCCCTCATGCCTTGGTTTCCTCGTTGCTCTGTCGAAAGTGAGACAACACCTGCACTATCTACATACCTACCTGTTCAGAATTTAGAGGTTTAACTGTAGAAAGCCGATGGTGAGATTGAGAACAAACCTGGGAAATGAACTTCTAGGCTGATCAGGGTCTGAGAAACTATTTTAGTCAACATAGTTTTATCGAAGGTGATTTTCTTCAGAAAAGATGTTTGTACTTGGTTTTATTTATCAAGAGTGTTTATACACATTTTGCTACTCCACCTTTCCTTCCATTTTCCTAAGTCTCCTATAGGACTTGGAGAGAAGGTCATCCTAGAAAAAAAATCTACAAGAGCTCCTTCTAATTGGTTTTTGCTTGTGTATTTTCTAGGCAGACATTTAAAAAATAGGGCTTGCTAGATAGCAGCTTAATTTTTAGGCACTGGTTTGAAATCAATAACATATTTTAAATATATACTTTAACAACTTAAAATAATTTTATCGCACTTAGAGAAAAAAGTGTGAATTTAGGGATTGGATTAGAAATAAACCAAAAACTGATTGTAATCTGGAAAGAAAGCATTATGTCAGGAAAAAATGGGGGAACAGTATAAGCAGCAAAATTAGCCAGATTGTGCAAAATACCACATAAAGAAAGAAAGGTCTACTAATATTTGGGTCAGTCTTTCAGTGTTTTTATCATTAATTAATACTCGTTTGTATTCATGCTAATACTTTGTAACACTGAGCAGTTCCTCTGGGTTAAATGCTGCACTGTGAGTAAGGTAACATAAGGAGATGTGTTCTTTTTCCTGGTATCAACCGGGATTTGTCAACAGGATGCTTTGGGCTCTGAAAAACTTGTGGTAAGCAGAATTCTAAAGTTGCCTTCACAGGATTCTTGTCCTCTAGCTAGTCAAAGGATAGGTGTGAAGAGACTTTGTAATAACTTTTCTAATCAATTGACCTCAAGATGGGGATATCCTCCTGGATTATCTAGCTGAGCCCAGGATAATCCCATGGACCTTTGAGTAGAAGACTGAAGAGCCAGTAACAAAGATGAGGCAGGAGGGGAGAGCTCAGATCTAAAGTGTGAAAGGACTCAATTTGCAAGCATTGGCTTTAAAGGCGAGGAAGCCGTGAGCCAAGAAATGCGGGCAGTCTCTAGAAGCTAAGTATGGAGTGAGGAAACAGAGATCTCAGTCCTGCAGGGGCATGGGACTCAATTCAGCCAATAGTTTGTATGAGCTTGGAACCAGATTTCTCTCCAGAGCTTCCAGGCATAGCTCTACCAACACTTTGACTTCTGTCTGTGAGACATGAAGCCAAAGAAACCAGCAGAGCCACCCTGTGTTGACCTCTGACCTGCAGACACTGTGAGATAATTCACATGTGGGAATTTTTAGTTAGACTTTATTGTTCAGAATAGTTTTAGGTTCATAGCAAAATTGAGGGGAAGAGACAGAGATTCCCCATATACTCCCTTTCCCCCACACATGCACAGCCACCTCTGTTGTCAACATCCCCAGGCACAGTAGTACGTTTGTTGCAATGGCTGAATCTACATTGACACATCACTATCACCTAGAGTCCATAGTTCCCATTAGGTTTCACTCTTGGTGTTGCACATACTATGGGTTTGGACAGGTGTGTAATGACAAATATCCACCATCATAGTATAAAACAGAGCAGTTTCATTGCCTTGGGTGTTGTATTAAGCAGCTAAGATTGTAGTCATTTATCCTGACAGCAATGGAACAAGAATATAAAATATGATAAAAACTGGCTAAAAATCTAGATCAGTGGTCCTCAAGCTTTTTGGCTTCAGGAACCAGTTTCGTGGAAGACTTGGGGTGGGCTGGGGTGGGGGTGATTTGGGGATAATTTAAGCACATAACATTTATTGTGCACTTTTTTCTATTATTATTACATTGTAATATATAATGAAATAAATACACAACTCAGCATTTAAAAAAAGATGTAATTGGTAAAATAACAGGCAGGCCATGAGCAGACTGAAATAAGTGTCAGGTTCTGACTTAATTATGCAGCTGTATAATTGAAGTACATCCACTCACTTGCCACTCACTGATAGGGTTTTGGTATGAGTCTGCAAGCAATTGATTTATTATGGTCTTTGTACAGTCAAACCTCACTGCTAATGCTAATCTGTATTTGCATTTGCTCCCTAGCATTAGCATCACTACCTCAGCACCACCTCAGATCATCAGGTGTTACCTTCTCCTAAGGAACACACAACCTGGATTCCCTTGCATTTGAAGTTCACAATAGGGTTCGTGCTCCTAAGATAATCTAATGCTGCTGCTGACTTGACAGAAGGCGGAGCTCCATGTGAGTGGTGGGGAGTGGCTGTAAAAACAGATGAAGCTTCCCTCGCTTGCCTACCACTCACCTCCTGCTGTGCGGCCCAGTTCCTAACAAACCCACAGACCGGTCTGTTAATTTTTAAGAACTGGTTTGATATCAATAACATATATTTTTAAAATATATTTTTTAATAATTTGGGATTTGGGGAACCCTGGTCTAGATAAATTAACTTTCCAATGAATAATTAATTAATAAACAAAGAACAACACAATAATAGGATTACAGTTAAGAAAAGACTCAGGGTTGATTAATTCTGTAGCACAATGATGCCACCAAACACCACGATTGTTTTTATCTCTCTTTTCTGCCAACCCCCTCAAAAAAGAGAGGGTCCTCTGTGTCTGAGTTGCTTCTTGTCCATCAATATCCACCTTTCTCTGCTTCCTCACAAGCAAAACACAGATTCTTGGCTGGCTGCACTTCTGGTCAGAATAAAGATTTTGTTTCAGTAGGTTTTGAAATTGTGGCTAGTTGTAGCCATGTGTCTGAGTTCTAATCAGTGAGATATGAGAAGACTTAGGGAGTGGCTTTCAAGGAAGGGGCTCACTCGTCACCTTTTCTTCCTGTTTGCTGGTTGGCTGGAAGGTGAACGTCTTGGCTGGAGTTCCACTGAAACTCTTGGAGCATGAGGCAACTTCAGGTTGGTAGGCGTGCAAGGTGGAGCAACAGGACAGAAGGAATACCGCACTAGGTCCAGTTGCTGACCTTCAGACTTTAACATGTTGAAGGTTTATGTGTTACTCACAGCAGAACTCAGTCCCAACTAATACACCCTGTAGTTTCCAGATGGGTCACAGGTCTGACAAAGGGAATGGAAGGCCATGAACAGTGATACTAACTTTCCAAGGTATAACAGATGATGAAGATTCTGCCCTACTGTTTGTTCTAGGATGTCAGTGAGCTACATCATGGAGACACATTACATATTAAGACTCTGGTTCTCCAGAGTCCATCCTTTTAGGGGGTAGATTGCAGGCTCTGGGATAAACTTTGTCTTTATAGTCTCCATACAAGAATTGTCTGATCCAAAGGAATTTTTCTGGAGAGCATTGCTTTTATTCTCAGAGAGTGGTCAAATTTGGAAGTTCATTAGTGAGGAACTGATATGTCCACGTAGTGTGTCTCAGTTTGGGTTCCCCAGAAGTAGACTTTGTGACAAGGACTCTAATGCAAGCAGTTAATCTGGGAAGTGCAGGGACCAACTTTAGGGGAATGGGATAAGTGGAACAGGAAAGGAAAAGAAGTTAATAAAAAGTGTGTTATCGAGCCAACAACCACAGAGGGTGTTGGATCTGAAGGGAATATAGAATCTCTGCTTCTACCTTATCCTACCTGACCTCTTCACTGGGCAAGAGGGAGCTAGAGATAACTCAGCCATCATCAACTGCCAGCACTCCTGGATTAAGGCTTCTCCAGGCATAGCGGGAGGGGTACAGTTTGGAAGAGAGATGCAGATACTCAAACTGAAATGCTGAAACCTGAGGAATAGGGGAAAGACCCAAACAACTTCTGTAACGCGGTTTACATTCAAAGGGGATTATTTCTATGACTATCTAGTACTACTTGTCTTTTTGTATACCACTGAAAGTAGAAAGTCAGACCAGGCATAAGTAGATGGTTATATCTTATATTGGATAATTGTTCAAGAGGTTAACACAATTGTTAAACTCAGTTAAGAGAATAGCTAGTTCTTTCTCTTCATTTTGCTAATGAAAAATTGAGGCCCCCAAAGCAGTCTATGGTTACAGAGCCCTTAGGTGCAAAACCAAGGCAAACACCTGTGTCTTCTGACTTGTGCAGCATTGAATTGGGAGCAAGGAGTGAGGAGGAGGAGGCTTTGATCTTTTCTAATCTTCAATTAACCCTTTCCTCTCTTCTTTGATATAGACACTTTTTTTTTTTTGAGTTGGAGTCTCACTCTGTCGCCCAGACTGGAGTACAGTGGCTGCTCCCGGCCACCGCAGCCTCGACCTGCTGGGCTCCAGCGATCCTTCCGCCTCAGCCTTCCAAGTAGCCGGAATTACAGGCACACGCTACCACACCCAGCTGATTTTTTGATTTATTGTAGAGATGAGGTCTCGCTGCCCAGGCGAGTCTCGAACCCGCGGGCTCAGGCAATCCACTCATCTCAGCCTCCCAAAGGCGCGGGATTACAGGCCGAGCCACCGAGCCTGGCTGATATAGACACTTTTTAAAAATGTAATGCAAATCCAGCTTCAAGTCCCCCTCTCTCTATTTCTGACGATGTGGACTCTCCTAAGTCCCTTCCACATAGAAATCCAGAGCCTTCCTTGGTTCAGGACTCAGAATTTTTTGAACACTTTGATTAAAAAGAAAATGTAAAGCAGCTTAGGTTAAACAGAATGAACAAAAATATCTCTTCTCAAGTTACTTAAACATTAAGCTGAATTTTAGAACTTTACTGAGATATCGTTCAAGGAGGAAAAGGCAAAAACGAGTTTACACCAGAACAGGGATTTCTTCTGTTGAGATGATTGTGTAGGTAGCAATTGCCATAACATGTGGAATTGTGTTGACAGGGTTCTTGGTTTTGAACTGTTCAAAAATGCTTCATTCCATACAGGCAGGGGTTTTCCATGTGAGATGGAACAGAGCGGTCTGGTAGATTTTCTTTTGATTATAAAGTGGTTATAAAATGATGAAAACGTCTCTCTCTTGGACAGACTTAACTCATCAAAAATGCTGCCTTCATTTGTCTTTGAATTGGGTCCTCAAGAGATGGGTTAGGTGGAGAGATACTATTATCCCCATTTCAGAGACTGAGAGAGGATATGAGGGCCTGAAGGCATCTGGCCCCATGCTGGAGGCTGGGATACCAGCCAGGGCTCACTGACAATAGGGCTGTTTAAGTGCCATTTAGTTGGCCTTTAACTCAATTAGCTCCAGAAATGTTGTTTTTGTTCTTGCATTTATGTTCTTGATCTCATTGAGTGAAAGTTGGGGTTCTGTCCAAGATGGTCTTGTGGCTCACAAGGCAAAAACATGGATTAGTTCATCTTCTGAGGTGTCTTTCCATTCGTTATTCTGTTGAATCAATGTATGTATCCTAAATTTAAAGAAGTCATGTGGCTTTAGAATCTCATGAACCTGGCTTCTATCCCTGGATGTGCTAATTATTTGTGAACTTGAAAGTCATTTAACATGCCTCAGACAAGGTTTCTTCATCTGTAAGATGGAGTTGCCATAAGAATTAATATGGTAAGTGATGCAAACGA
Source organism: Cephalopachus bancanus (assembly GCA_027257055.1). Lineage (NCBI taxonomy): Eukaryota > Metazoa > Chordata > Mammalia > Primates > Tarsiidae > Cephalopachus > Cephalopachus bancanus. The sequence continues at coordinate 3,079,645 of JAPVLO010000024.1, read as the reverse complement.
TTTAACATAATGCTTGAGTACCCCATGCCCAAACTATGGCAAATTCTGTCAGTTCTATCTTCAAAACGTCCTGTATTTAGTGTCACCACCGTCACCAATTTCTTTCCTACCAACTCAGTGGAAGCCACTATTGTCCCTCATATTCTCTAGTGATGGCTCCTATCTAAACTCTGTTCCTGTCTTTGCCCCTTCTATGCTCTATTGTCAACACGAAAGCAAGAGTGAGTCTTTTAAAATGCATTTGGATTATAAAGAAACTCTACTCAAAGCCCCTCAGTGGTTAAGTCTGAAATCCTTATTGTTGCCTACAGAATCCTGTATAATCTGGCTCCAAGCCATCTCTGCAATATCTTCTCTTCCTGTTGCAGCCTGACCAGGTCCTTATGCCCACTGCTCAGAAAAGCTGAAACTAAGACAGCAGCTGTTACAGTAGAGAAAGGGTTTAATGATCACAAATCAGCTGAGTGAAGAGAACCAGAGATATTTGTCAAATCCGCCTCCGTAAGAATTTTAGGATAGAATTTTTAAAGAAATAATTTGGCGGGCAGAGGACTAAGGAATGGGTGCTGCTGATTGGATAGGGATGAATTCATGGGGGGTGTTGAAACTGTACAGAGGCAGTTTCTGTGGGGAGGGATCACAGGACAGGTAGAGTCAACTCCTTGGTATACATCCTGGGTCTGAGTGTGGTCATGGGTCCATCAGAAAGCAAAGTTTGAAAAACATCTTAAACACCAGTCTTAGGTTTTACAACGAAGAGGCTACCTATAAAGCAAACCCTGCTACCATCAGCTACTGTCCCATGAGCAGTAAGTCATTATAGAGGTAGCTTAGTAGGAAGGTATGTGGGGGTGGGGTTCCCAGAGATTAAAGCTGCTCAAGCCCTTCAATTAATCCAGCTTCTTGATGTCATCAAGGAGATCTGTGTGATCATGGGCTCATTGGTTAGGGGAGAATATGTTTACCAACCTTGTGGCCAGCTTTTCCCCTCCCAAGGGTTCGAGGCATGAAGACAATCAATTGCTCTCTATTTGAAGTGACTTTGCAAGCAGTCATGCGAGGAGAGCAAATTTAGCCATGACAGATTTGCTCATTTCTAACCATAGCTGCAGCTTTGCAGGGCTCCGTCTCTTCCATAGCTTTTATCCCATGACCCTATACTAATTTTATACAGGTGGTTTCATTTCCACTCCCCTCTTGTTCTTCCAGCTACTTTGCCCTTCTTGCTTTTGTTTAAGCTGAGTTTGTTTCTGCCTCAGCCTTTGCACTTAGTATGCCCTGTTCCAGGAAAAATCGTCCCTCAGATTCACTACTTGTCTCCCTCCCTCCCTTTGGTTTCTCCTCAAATATTGCCTTATACATCACCTTCCCAACTTCCTGAATATTAACGTTTGATGCATATATGAATTTAATATTAATACAAGCAATAAATGCTCTATCAATAATTAAGATAGTAAATTGTAATAATAAAAAGAGTAGCTAACATTTATTGAAGTCTTGCTATATGGTGTGGATTTTGTTTTCCTTTGCTGGTGGCAATTCTTCTTCTTGTTACACCCTGTCACTGATGCTAGATCTTAGCTCAGATGATGACTCCAACAGGAGACCTTCCTTGAGCAATCAGGCCAGAAGTGATTTTTCACTACTCTGTATTCCCTCAGTGATTAATCTGTACCATTCACTTTCTTCTTGTGGAATAGAGTTTTTGCATCTTAAATATAATAAGACATTTGATAGCAGAGATCATTTCTAGTGCACCTTTCATGATACATACTCTGTGGAGGAGTTTTTAAATAATTTTTTGTAATTTACTGAGGATGTTTGGGAAAAGTTACATATGCTTTTCCAAGCTGCATAAATGAATTCACATTGAAGGCTGAGTGTTATTTGGGATCATAGATTTCAGAACTCAAAATCGCAGAGTATTTTACGACAAAATTAGGTAGAAGAGGAAAAAATGAACTTTTTAAACTATAAAAATAAATTAAATGGATCATTAAAAAAACTATATGAATGTAAGGTTGATTTGTGCGGCATTATCTCCAGGCCACAACTATGACAAACAATATATTTATAAAGAGTCTTGGTTAGAAGTGGTCATTTGTCTTACTTTTCTATGGTGACTCTATATTTCTTTATTTATCTTTTCTGTGCTTGTTTTACCATGTCATAGAAAAACTAGCCACAGAGTATTTTTTCTATGTAAGAGGAATAGGACTTTTTTGTTTGTTTTGTTTTTTAGTATTTTTTATGATCTGCTTAGAATGTTTAGGAAAACTTACATATGCTTTTCCAAGTTGGGTAAATGAATTCACGTCGATGGTTGAGTGTTATTTGGGATTACAGATCTCAGAACTCAAAATCTCAGAGTATTTTAAGACAAAATTAGAAGAGAAAAAAATGAAGTTATTAAACTACAAAAATAAACAAACTGCATCATTAAAAAACTATATGAATGTAAGATTGATTTATATAGCGTTATCTCCAGGTCACAACTATGACAAACTTGTATTTATAGAGAGTTCTGGTAAGATGTGGTCATTCTTCTTAATTCTCTATGGTGATCGTATATTTCTGTGTCTTTTCTGTGTTTCTGTTTTATCGTGTCATAGAAAAACTAGCAACAAAGTATTTTTCCTACATAGGAGAAATAAGACTTCTAGGTGGTGCAGTTTCTTTTTGGGCTACCAGAGTAGCTTTATTTTGAGGTAATTTTTGTGTGTGATCTTGATGCTTTTGGCCTGAATGGTTGGAAAAGACAGTTTGCCTCCAGCTTTTGAAAATGATCCCATATTGATTTAATAAGGGATTGACGCAGATTTAGAGACAAAGTCTCTAATGTCAGCTGGCTTCTAGCCCACTTTGTAGAACTAACAATACTCTGAATAGGCAAGTCCTTAAGGAAGATTTCTACTTATTTTGATGGAGATTTTCAGTTTTATAAAGCTTCCATTTGCTAATATATACTCTAGAGAGAGGTAACAAGTAAGCCACCACCAACTACATAGTTTAACTTAACTGTGACACTCATTTTAACTGAAAAATTTTAACTGAAACTTTAAAAAGTTTAGCTGACACTTTTAAAGTGAAAAGTAAGTACTAACTCAAGAAAATAACATGCAAAGAAATAAAATGGGAGTGAAGAGGGAGGAGAAACCAATGAAAAATGCCACTCCTCTACTATCTTTTGTCCTAGGGACTTCTGCAATGATATCTGCGGTTGGCTTGTCTTATTTAGTGTGGGAGATCTTCCCAGACTTGTGTCTGCATTTGCAGCTGGGAGCCCTGCCCTGAGGTGGACTCTGCCTTACTGACCCTTGGGCTTTCCCTTTGTTCCTCCAAGGCTTCCTCGGGGTTGAAGTGGGGAGGTGGTGAGAACAGGGCCAGAGGGAAAGTGTTCTCCATTGTGGTTCTAAGACTATTGTATTCTCTATCCAGCAAGGCTCCAAAGGAAAACTTTCAGCAGCCCACATTAAAAACAACAACAAAAACAAACAAAAAACCATACTTTATTATTACTGTTTTGCTTTTTATTTTGAAAAAATTATAGACCCATAAGAAGTTGCAAAATACTGTATAGCAATCCTTCATCCAATTTCCCCGGATGGTACCATCACTCATAACTGGTTTTCACAATGAACTATATGAAATTACCATGGGTACAACTCACTGACTTTATCAGATGTCAACAGGTTTTACATTACTCGAGTGTGTGTGTGTGTTTGTGTGTGTGTGTGTTTCTCTGCAGTTTTATCCCATGTATAGTATAGATTCATATAACTACTACCACAATCAAGATTCAAATTCATCCTATTATCACAAAGGAACTTCCTTCTTCTATTGTCTCACATCTTTCCCACCTCTGGTAACCACTATCTGTTTTCCATCATTCTGTCATTTCAAGAATGCTATTTAAATGCAGCCCACAGCCTTTATCCATGCACTTTACTCTTTTTCCAAAGCATAGAGTTCATAAAATTAGGAAATGCTTTGTCTACCAAGGAACAATAATATCACCTATAAGCAGGGCACTGAGCTGTCCTTTTTTCACTTAATCCTCAAAATAGCCCCGTGGGGCTATTTACTAACACCTGGTAGTATCCCCACGGGGCTATATTTTTATCACATCACTCCCATGTTTAAACACCTTCTAAAGCCTCGCCTTTTTTTTTTTGTTGAGTTGGAGTCTCACTCTGTCGCCCAGACTGGAGTGCAGTGGCCGCTCCCGGCTACTGCAGCCTCGCCCTGCTGGGCTCCAGCGATCCTTCCGCCTCAGCCTTCCAAGTTGCTGGAACTACAGGTGCGCGCTACCACACCCAGCTAATTTTTTTATTTATTGTAGAGATGAGGTCTCACCAAGTTGCCCAGGCGGGTCTCGGACTCGCGGGCTCAGGCAAACCACTCACCTCAGCCTCCCAAAGGCACGGGATTACAGGCTGAGCCACCCAGCCCGGCTTCTCCTTTTACTTATAAGAGCCCCGAATTCTTGCTTTGTCTGTGGAATCCACCCCACTAGGCCCCTGCCCATCTGTTCCATCCCCTCTTTTACCAACCCCACCCACTTTGCTCCCCTCTTTTTAGAGTGATCTCCATCTGGCCTTGAACATACCTTGTCAAGCTGCTTTCTGCCTCAGGGATTTTGCACCTTCTGTTCCTTCTGCCTGGAACACCATAGTAAAATCTTTCAGCAGCTGGTTCTTTGTCCTCCTTAAGTCTCAAGTCAAATTTTATCTTGTCGAAGATACTCTCCCTGTACACATACCATAAAAAGACCAAAAAGCCCTCCATATGGGGTAGCCAGATTTAGCATATAAAAACACAAGACACCCAGTTCCACTGGAAATTTCAAATACATAACAAATAGTATCTTAGGCTAAGTATGTCCATGCAATATTTGGGACAAATATATATATTGAATTACTTATTATCTGAAATTCGAATTTAAATGGGCGTCCTGCATTTTACCTGGTAACCCATCTTCCACAGTCACTCTTTATGGCACTTGCTTTATTATATCCATGGGACTTTTCACTATTAGAAATCCTGTTTGTTGTCTAACTCCCACCCCCACTGTAACCCCCCACCGCAGGATAAACTCCTTGTGGGTGGGACCCTGCTGTCCTGTTCACAGCTGCATCCTCAAAGCCTATCCTAGTACCTGGCACATAGTAGGTGATCAAGAAATATTTGTTCGTAGTTGTGACAAAGGTAAGGAAAACAAAGAGGTTGGTATCAACTCCTGAAGAAGCATACTGCTAGCCAGACAAGATCGTAATCAAACAGTGTGTGCCACAGCTTAGAAAACTCTCCCAATTCTCCACTCTTAGGGGTAGGGTGGAGGAGGGCTCTCCTACCAGCATCGGAAGACCCTGGATGAGTAGAGCTGGGGAGAAGCAAAGACTGAATGAGCTAAAAAGCCTTTTCCATTTGTCTTGCAGCCAAGCAAATGAAGTCACCAAAGAAAAAATGCTCTTGAATGAAAGAACAAGATTCTCTGCGCACCGAATCGCATCAAAGGCAGCGCGCACCACCCCCATCTCCGTCCACCGTAAACTCCCAGCAACTTAAGGGCTGGCTTTAATGCCAGACTCCGGAAACTGCTAGATCCTGATCAGAGGAGACCGGTGCCCGTGCAAATAAAGAGTGGGGAAGGGTGGGTGGGGATGAAGTCAAGGCAGAAGAAATTAAACTCTCGCCTTGGAGCCGGGGCGCGCAACGGGGCGGAGGCAGCTACGCTAAGCCTTCGAACTCGGTCGGGCTCGCCGCTCAGTGTGGACGATCGGCGCCCCGCTGGGCCCACCGAGGGCGTCTAGTCTCCACTCCAGCTCACTTCAGCGGACCCTGCGGATCGCCAGCGCAGCCAGCCGCCGGCCCAGGTTGAGCTGCGTGGACAACTGTGGTCGGTTCCCTGGGAGCGAGCTGGTTCCGGGCCCCACCTAGCTCCACCCGGCTCCCGCCGGCCCTCCCACCTGGGGGCTGGAGGATGGTCCCGGGGCGCTCCCGCGGAACTGCAGGTCCCCAGAGCCTCCGGCCGGACGCGCCCTGCCGTGCAGCCCGCGCGCGCGCGGGGATAGGAGGCCGCCGCCCCCGCCGTTGACAGGTGCTGCCGGGAGGGCGCGGGGTGCGGTTCCCGGCGCGGCTGGACGCGCACGCCCGGGTGCGCGCGGCTTCCCCAGCTCGGCCGGCGAGGACAGCGAGCCAGGGCGCGGCCTGGGGGACGCCAGGGGACTGGAGCCGCGCGGCTTCCAGCTAGAAACTTTGCGGGCGCAGTGGCCGGGGTTCGGGGCCGGCGCCAGCCCACCGCGACAGGTGCGGGAGGAGGAGAAGGCGCCGGAGTCGCGAGGCCGGAGAGCCTCGGCGGCGGCGGCGGCTTCCTCCACCCGAGCTGGCCTGAAGCCGCTGGGCGCTCCGGGTTTCTGCTGCTGCGCCCGCCGCCGCCACCGCCGCCGCCGCCACCGCGGGGCTCCGGCAGGAGGCGCAGCCGGAGAGGGCGGAGGAGACGCAGGAGGAGGAGGAGGAGGAGGGGACAGGGGGAGCAGGGGGTGGAGGATGGAGCCCCGGGCCGCGGCGGGCGAGCCGGAGCCCGCGGCGTCCTCCTCCTTCCAGGCCCGGCTGTGGAGGAACCTGCAGCTGGGGGTGGGCAAGGGCAAGGGCGGCGGGCCCGGGCGCGCGGGGGGTCCCGAGCGCCGCACTGCGGACACCCCGTCGCCCTCGCCGCCGCCCCCGGGGGGCACGCGGGACGCTCTGGCCGGCGCGGCGGGCGCGGGCAGCAGGTGGATCGGCTTCAAGAAGCGGAAGCAAGTGCTGGACCGCGTCTTCTCCTCCTCCCAGCCCAACCTGTGCTGCTCCTCGCCGGAGCCCCTGGAGCCCGGCGGCGCGGGCAGAGCCGAGCAGGGGTCCACGCTGCGCCGCCGCATCCGCGAGCACCTGCTCCCCGCCGCCAAGGGGCCCGCGGCAGCCGCGGGAGGGACGCCTCCTGGCGGACGCTCCCCCGACTCGGCTCCCTCTTCCTCCTCCGCCTCGTCCTCGCTGTCCTCCTCGCCCCAGCCGCCGCCGAGGGGAGACCGCGCGCGAGATGAGGGTGCGCGGCGTCGAGAACCCGGGGCGCACTTGTGCCATCAGAAGAGCTCCTCCCTGCCGGGCACCGCCTGCCTGGAGCAGCTGCTGGAGCCGCCGCAGCCCGCGGAGCCAGCGCGGAGCCCCGCGGAGCCTCGGACCCCGGAGCCGGGCGAGGAGCGCGGCGGCAGCCAGGTGAGTGCGGGAGGCGCGGCCGGGGACAGGTGCGCGGGCCACGCCTCCGGCTGCAGGCCGGCGCCACCCGGGAGTGGGGTGGGGAGGGTGGAAGGGAACACCTCGTTTCTGTCTAGCAAAGACGAGAGAGTTCTGAGGGCGCCCTGACTTAACTTTACTTTTGATCGAAATGACAACCTGTCGCCGGAAGCAGTTTGTCGCTTTGTGCGTGGTCAATGAAAAGTTAGACAGACTGTGGGTACTTTCTGGAGGTCTCCTGGAAGGACATTTGTCCCCCACAAGTCTCACCCTGGCAAAAGAAAAATCGAACAAACCCAGCTTAAATAAAAGAAAAAACACACCCGGCTACGTAAGGCGGGGTGGAGGGGGTAGTATTCTAAGCACGTGGCTGGCAGGAAGGAATAGAATTGCGGAGAGGTGAATTGATGGTAGGTACGAGGTCCTGTGCTGGGGAAAGCCTTGTCACGGGAGCCTACTCGTTTTCCCGCTCCCCTTTCTGAAAACTTCCCTTTGCAGGTGGGTCAGTGCCCGCCTGGTGTACAGCGGGAGCGCCTCCTCAGTTAGCCAAACGCGCGTGTTCCTATAACCCTTTTTAAGCTTTAATGGTCACCTGAAGCTCTTGCTTTAAAAATATGCTGCTGTCTACATCACGTTGACTGTACTCAAAGAGTGAAGGTTTTTTTTTAATGTGCTTGTATTAAACATTTTACTTATAGGACCCATAAGTCGTCTGTTTTGAAGAAGGTAATGCTCTTCTTTATACGTGTTTATCAAATCATGTTGATGCTAGAAAATATTTTGGCAGTTCCATTCCGGCAGAGACCTACAGAACTATTTTCTCTCAATACTTTCTCAGCATTTTGACTCTGATGTTACATGAATACCACATATTTTTAAAACTGTAATTAGATTAGAAGCTCAGCTACAAAGAAACATCAGGCTGTGTTTTGAAGGATAAGACATAAAATATGGGTAGAGATGGACTTTCAGTTGAACATTTCATAGCTTGTTGACTGATTTATTAGTGTAGTTCCAAAAAATAAACCAAAATGCAAGTATGTTTTATTGCTTCATAAACACAGTTGCTTGCAGCAAACCAACACCTGATGATCTAGATTTTATTCTCAGAAGAGTAGGTAGAGATAATATTGACAAAAAGAGGAAAACACTTGCTTTTCCTGTCATCTTGAAAATGAACTGGATAGAACCCTTTTTTTGGTTTTCAAAAGTAAAGTGAAAATGGTTTTAAAAGAAAATTTTTAATTAAGCCTAAATGAATACTATATATTAAAGGAAGAATTTATTTGGGGGTGTATACATAATCCTAATGTATAAGAATTTTAGAGTTGGGAAACTTTTCACATTTTTAAAAACTTTCACTATAATAATAATGGAGCAACAAGTAAGCTTAATCATAGTTATAAATAAAATAAATATAAATAATTATAATAAATTATAATGAATTATTACTTGTGATGCATTGCTGCATATCTATTTTATCACATTATTAATTATAATCTATATTTCTAAAGAAGATTTTCATTATATTACTGTGAATGTTAACTTACTAAATCACTTTGAAGTTTACTGAACCAATATATTTTCAAGGCATAAACAAAGAATTCTGAATTTTTATGTTCCTTTTTGCTAAAAAGTTTTCAGAAACAATTTCATCTTTATTTTTAAAAATACCACATGAAAGTATGAATTTTATACACAAAAGATCTAAACTTATTTTGGAGAAGACACTAAGCTAACATTGTGTGAGCCTTCATTATATGCTGGGCACTCTTTCGCCTTCCATAGTATAATGCTCACAGAATTCCTAGGTGGTAGAAGTTCTTATTGTCATTTTATGGATTAGAACACCAATGCTCAAAGAAGTGAAATAACTCTCCCAGGGTCACATGGTTAATAAATGGCAGAGAGAAGTTTTGTATTTAGGTCATTCTCCAGAATCTTTTTCCATTATTACAGCTATTTTTGACAACTTATTGAACTTGTTAAGTTTTTGAGATGACTTTGGTTTTACTGATTAATGCTAGAGATGTGCAGGTGTACATGCATTCTAAAGGTTTTTTCCCATCTTCATATCCAATCAGTTCCATGATGGGTTAGCTATATTAATTTGTCATTTGTTCTGGAATGCATTGTTGCATATCTATTTCATCACATTTACAAATGACACCATTAATCATAATTTAGAATTCTGAAGAAGTGTTTCATGATAAAGAACCAGCATTTCAATGTAGACATAAGAGAAATAAAAAGTTAAAATATATTTTTAAAAACAGGTGAAAGATGGGATATGAGTAGAAAGAATGACAAGCCCTGAGGGGCTTGCCCGATGTGACAATGTCCCAGGGAGAAGCATCATTGCTGGTTCTGGCACCTGCTACCCGTCGGCCCTCCTCCCTGTAAAATGGAGAGTTCTTACTGTTATGACTCACAAATGTAGCTGTCGTTGGCACTCTCTCGCCAACAGAGAAGAGAGAAGGGTTCCTCTGTCCTCTCCATGCCTCTCTGCCCAACTCCCAGGAGCCCAACTCGCCTCTGAATGGGAAGATGAATGGAATTGGGCCTGGACCTGGAAGACGCCTCCCAAAGCTGTCCAGGGATAGGTTGGGTTTTGTGGCACCTGTCAAGTTTCCTGTGTGTCTTGGAGATCTTTCCTTGATTTCCCAGCACCTTATCTCCAAAGATACCTGGGCTGGCTCATGCAGATTGCAGTTTTGGTGATGGTTCACAAGCACAGATGGCACAGAAGAAAGAAAAGACAATAAAAGCATTTAATTCATCTTCCAATTGCCTGGATGAGAAGGATTTTCTTTCAAGGCAGAAAGAAAATTTGTTGCAAAAATAGACAAATTGTTTAATTTTTCTCTTGTTCTCTGCTTGATCCTGGCATCAACCTCGTTCTCCAACACACTCCACACCTCTCCACCCGCCTGCCCAGCATGAGGCCCCAACAACATATGTGCACATCCTCCAGCACTGGGTGGAGACTGTTAAGCAAGAGCAAAAAATCAGTTGGGACTGCTTGGAAAGAGATTTGGGAGTCACTGGTGTAGGATGATTAAAAGTGAACAAACCAGACTATCTCCCATGCACCTGCCAGCCCTTCTTGTTATTATTATGTTTTCTTCAGCCAGATACCTTTGAAACACACATGAACAGACTTGATAATGCCTTGCAGTTGGGGCTTGTGCGTGATTTAAAATGTTCTGCTTTGAGAATGAGGAAAAAAAAAAAAGAAACCCCTTTCTTCCCACGGATTCTAGTTCACGTGTTGGGCCATATTGTCAGACCAGATGCTTTTCATTTTCTGCAACACAGTTGGGAAAGATGCTTTCTCAATTTGTGTGCATATCAAAGATATGCCAATTTTATGTATTCAGTCTTGACGAGTTACTAAAATTATGTTTTGCTAGGATCAGAAAGTCAGTGTTTTAAGATGAAGAGGAATGAGTGTGCTGTACTTTTTAGTGTTTTAACAAAAGCATATATTGTTTATGAATGCTAAACTTTTATTTTTTATCTTTTGAATACATTTTGTTAGAAATTGCTTTCATGGAGGAGAAAACATATTTTTGAAAAGAAGTAGGAGAATTTTTCAGTATATGATAAAAATGTTTTGAAATTAGCAAGGAGAATATTCATTCATTGGGATAAAGTTCCTAAAACACAACTCTGTAAGCCATAACAAAAAGTGAAAAATATTTTTTACAATTTAGTCCATACATGAAGTATATCTTGCTTTATTAATTGTCTAAGCTTTTAGAGAATGCCTATATTTTAAAAAATGATTAAAAAATGTGAGGGGTTAGTTTTTTGTATTTTTCATGTGTTTTTAATATTGTTTCAAAGACCACAATTGAATCTTGGGGAAAGCATAGATTTAAAAAGATAATTCCTAATGTAAATGACTAAAGTCACTAAAAAACCCAATAATTTCAAAATGAAGCCCCTAAAAACAACACAAGTGGCTTTATATATAAGTCTGGCTTCAGAAATGACCCCTTTCAAATTCAAAGTGAGAGAGGGGATGAGATATTAGTCCATTTTGGAGCAGGGTATAAGTGGAGTATGATGTGTAAGAGTATTCTTGAAAAATGCTGAAATCATTAGTTTATTCCAAAGAAAGGGAGTAAACAGAGTGATAGGTTTACCTTGGAGTAGAATATTATCCTTTACCCTTTAATTGCTGTGGTAGGTTTCTGGCAGATTTGAGTTGAACTATGAATCTTGCATAAATGGAAGTGTTATCATAGATTGGCTGAAAACATGGCAAGTGGTCAATAAACATTGGCTACTGCTGTTGTGGTTGTTAATAAAAAGTATATGAAGTTTTGCAATTGCTGCCCATCATAAGTTAGCGAGGGACTGAAAAAATTAACAGAGAGCTTTGCCGGTTCTTTTCATTCAACTTATGATGTAAATTATTTTACTTACAGTGGTGGAAAAAGTAGCCCAAGATCAAGCTGGTTATACTGGTGACATTACAACTTCACACAGTAATGAAAAAAAATCTTATATTATTTTTGCAAGTATGTGTGCATTATCATGGAAGAACGAATAAGTACTTTGAGGGAGAAAAATAGGATTAATAGATTCATCAAAAAAATAAAAAGATAATCATTCTTTCTCTTTCTTTGTTTGGTTGTTTGAAAATGAGTTCACAAAATAAAAATTAATACTATATCTCTGCTACCTAAAAGACCATGCACTGTGGCTTCTTTGCTCATAATAACCCTGAATTAATGAAGTATAAATAGTATGTCTAGATAACCATAAGCGTTGACAAAATCTGCAGATGCAGAAGTTAGGCTCATTTTTTTTTTATCCCCTTTAATCTCGGGGAAGGCACAGATTTAAAAATACAATTTATATTATATAAAATTTATATTTAAATTACATAAAATATAATTTAAAATATAATCTATAATGTCATAGCAGACATCTGTTTTAGGTAAGCAAAAATTAATTTTCCTGCCTTAGGAAATCAAGTGTTTTAATAAAACCATTTCTTGTTAACTGTGGGTTACTATTTCAATGCTTCTTTTTTTTGGCTTAATGTGAATAAAGTAAATGTTACTCTAGAACTTGCTTTATATAGGTTTACTTCTTTTCATAAAATTAGAGTATAAACCATAACTATTTATGACACATTTATTCTTTCTGTGAAGTTAATTATTGCATCAAAGGTGCGATACCCTTTTTCAAGTCATCTGTTCACTTGGCAATAATCTTACTGTCTTTGTGAATTTTGGTTTGTTGGTACCGTTGAAAATATAATGTTTTTTTCTGTATCATTAACTTTATGTGCCGTTTTATTTTCCTTGTCACTATGGACATTTTCTTCCGGTTCTCATTGCTTCTTATAAATCAGAAGTAGGAAAGGATCACTATCCCCTAAAAATTCAAGATTTTACCCAAATATATTTTCCCTTCAATGTGTACCAGTTTCTTATCATTAGAAACAGTTTTTTTTTCCTGGTAAATATCATGCCACAATTTACCTAAAGTCTTTAAATATACTAACTTTAGTCTGGGCCCAATATGAAAAGCTGTATTTTTAACATAATGAGCTTGAAAATTCCTGCATACTGCCCTCTTGAGAGGCTAGTTTTTCTGCGAAGTATTTTGAGATATTTTATGCCAAAATTACTTCCCATTCTCTTGGGTTTTAGTCAATCTGGAAAATTCCAACAGATGATAGCAAGTAGACCTCTGGGCATTTGGGGTTCATTGCATCCTCCTAATCCCACTGATTTTATTTAGAGAGACCCCTGCCATTTTAGCAATTTGAACCCATATTTGCGTAAGCCTTAGCCAGCACTGTTAGAATGGAATTTGGCAAACCTTGGCACAATCGACCTGGTGAATTGGTTTGTAAAACAGTTCAGGAGAAGACAACTCAATAAGTGGTTGCTGAGTGAATGTAGGAATGAATGGATGGGCTGGAGCTGTTCAGAGATAAGGGCTCTGGAAAAGCTTCAGTCACTCTAGGTTTGTGTCATGATATCCTTGCTTCTTGATTCCAAGTCCTTTTAAGCCTGGCAGATATATTTGACGTTCCCCTCTTCCCCCAACTGGTAGCTTGGTTTTGCCCATCCTAGACTTTAATTCTGGTTCTTGTCTTTAGGCATGAAGGGAGGATGTGACACCTACTAAATGGATGCGGTGTTGTGCTCCCCTGGAGGTTGGGAGAGAGTCCTCTTTCTGAGGTCTGTGGCTCAGTGATGTATATCTTAGCACTTCCTCTGGTTCTGGGCATTCATTTTTGCACCCACATCTCCCTTTCTGACCTCTGACATTGCACCTGTACATCTGGATGCTTGCCAAGCAATTTGGCTTTAGACAGGGGAGGAAAGAAAGCGACAGTGGAAAGATGAGAACAGGAACGGATCAGGGAAGGTTTATTTTATTTTATTTTACTTTATTTTAGCTGTGGGGTGCATGTGAAGATTCACTACATAAGTTAATTGTGAGCAGGTGGGGTTTGGACTTCTAGCAGGACCTCCCTCCCTCTGATAAGGGACCTGATACCCAGTATCTTGCTGTATGCCCTTTATCCTTCCTTCCTACCTCCCTCCTTTAGCAGTGTCCAGTGTCTGTTGTTTCCACCTTTGTGCTCATGTGACCAGTGTTTAGGGCCCGCTTATGAGTGAGAACATGCAGTATTCAGTGTTTTTTTTTTGTTTCTGTGATAGTTCACTTAGTATGATGGTCTCTAGTTGCATTCATGTTACTGCAAAAGACTTAATTTTGTTCCTTTTTATAACTATGTAGTAGTGCATTGTGAAAGTATACCACATATTCTTTATCCAGTCCACTTTTGATGGGGATCTGGGCTGGTTCCATATTTTTGCTATTGTGAATAGTGCTGCAGTGAACATATGTGTGCAGGTATCTTTTTGGTAGAGCAATTTATATTCCTCCAGGTATATTCCCAGTAGTGGGATTGCTGGATCGTATGGAAGCTCAATTTTTAGTTCTTCGAGAAAACATCACACTGTTTTCCACAAAGGTTGAACTAGCTTACATCCCACCAACAATGTAGAAACATTCCCTTTTCTCCACAGCCACACCAACCCCTGTTGACTTTTTAATGATAGCCATCCTTACCGATGTTAGGTGGTATTAGGTGGTATCTCATTGTAGTTTTGATTTGCATTTCTCTGATGATTAGTGAGGCTCAGCATTTCTTAATATGTCTGTTGGCTGCTTGAATGTCTTCTTTTGAGAAATGTCTGTAAAGAGACAACCCACGGAAATTTTTTAAAAAATGGAAATCCCCTGAGTGGGTTGCTGAAGATAAAGCCTGTGGATAAGGGAGAAGGGGGTTCACTGATGGGCTAAGGCCCCTAAGGAAATGAGTTGGGGTACGTCCCACAGGCTGGGGAGGCGGAGCTCCTGTCACCTTGAGCCAAAAGGAGCACCCCTCTTCCATTGCAGTTGGAAAGGGACAGCCTGGATGTGGATGCAAGGAAGTCTGTAGGCTTGGAGGCGACAGTTTGAGGGTGTTCTGCCTGATGGCTTCTGCCTTGTTTTGAAGTGTGATAAGGATATGGACACAGGGAGATGGTGAGGGAATATTGCCATAGGCACAGAGGCAAATAAGTGTCCTGCGTGTGCAAGAAATAGGGAGTCAGTCGTGGGGCTGAAATCTAGGCTGTGGGTGGAGGGAAGTGGGAATAAAGGTGAAAATGCAGCTGTGGCCAGATGTGAGAACTGAGCATTGCACTCGAGCACAGTAGGAAACCTGGAGGCGGTTGACCAGGGGAGTGATGCTGTCAAACTGAACTTTAGGAGGTGGAGCTGGCAGTGGAGACAGAAGACCATGTGGAGGCCACAGTAGTCTCAGTGGGAACCTGGACTTTGGTGATGGAAATAGATGGAAGGACTTGGGAGACCAGTGATTTGACTGAATCTCCATGGAAAGGGAAGGGGGAAAGAGGTCGTCACAGCATTTTTTCTACTTTACTTATATCTTTGATTTTGGTTCTGTGCAGAAATGCTTTTACTGAAAGTTTTTTTAGGGAGAAGCGAGGGAATGAGTTTTGAGTTTGCATTTCTGCAGAATAGTACAGGGTACCAGGCTGTACGAGTACCAGATTACTACCTATCTACTGTAATAGCACCTATTCTCTACATTATTTTGGGTTCTTCAGAATAAAATAGCTATCCTTTTCTCTGCAGCATGAAAATAGTGAGCACTATCAGAGCAAAAGAAAGAGTAAAATAATTAGCCAGGCATGTGGGCGAGTGCCTGTATTCCTAGCTACTCAGGAGGCTGAGATAGCAGGATTACCTGGGCTCAGAAGTTCGAGGCTTCAGTGAGCTGTGATCATGCCACTATACTCCAGTCTGGGTAACAGAGTGAGACCTCATCTCTCTTTAAAAAAAAAAAAAGTAAAACATAAACGTATATATTCGTCAGTCTAAAAAAAAATCAGGTAAAACAAGAAAACTTTCTACATGTCCCTAAATTTTTATGGTGCCTGATGTCAGAGCAGCTAAATATTTGGAGAGTTAGTTTTAACAAAAGACTTTGGGACCCAAGGGCCCCATTGGAAACTTTCCATCTTAATCAAGGCCGCATGCTGCAAACACGTTCAAATGTGCTTTCTCCCTCAGATGCAAGTCTGAGCTATGCATGGCAGATAGTCAATTTCCGAAAATTGCCAGTAGATATTCTCTCAAAATAGAAATGATATTCTATCCAGGCCCTTAGGCCCGTATTTGACTCTTGTTCTTTTATTGAAATGTAAAATTGCTTTTGATGGAAGAATCCAGCATTTACATAGTTGCTTTTGAACTTCCACACAAAATTGGAAGTCTGAATGTTCCAGAATATCTTTTAGGATAGGACTAGACTTCGGAGACAAGTTCCAGGTCACCACAGAGCTGTTGGCAAGCCTCCAGCATTCTGTAGGACTGAACCCTTCAAGTCAGCAGGGGCCAGGCTGTCTCTGGCTAAGACATGGGCTGCACATCTTTCACCTTCTTTGCTCCCCTGTACCTTTAAAAGGAAGATTGAGGTGAGGGACAGGGATAGGATCTAGGCTGTGGCAGTGGCTTTCCCTGGTTTTTGTCTGGGCCTTGTACATATGTCAAGTCAACTCAATGGAGTTTCAAGTAGAAAAAAAAAATTCCTTGACCACTTAGGTCATTCCCTCAGTCTCTCTCTGTCTCCTTTGGCAGCAGTCATTTATTCTACACCCAGGCTGGTACTTTTGTGATTTCCTTGCTTCCTCTGTGGAACCAGCTGAGTAAGACTTAGGGGAACAGGCAAAGATGGAAGGGGACCTGCAGCTGGCAGAGTTTCCCAGACCCAGTGGCCTCTGGTCCTGGGGATTCTCAACGAAGATGGAGCTCTGAAAAGTGTTCTTGTACCTATTTCTTTTTGTCTAACATTTTCACTTTCTTGGATTCCAACTTTCTTCTTCCTGGGCATTTGCCAGGAATGAGGATGAAGTATATGGAACTTGTCAGGAGAGGAGCTGAGTGCATCTAGGAAGACCAGCTATGGTTAGTCCAATGAACTCTGTTGCAGGACAGTCCAGGTGGTATATTATTTAGGTCTTGACTCTTTTCCTTCCTTCTCTTCCCTCCTGCTCTGCTGCCTACCTTTAGTTATTTCTTTTACAATGTATATCTGGTTTTTTTGGTTTTGTTTGTAATTTTTTATTTTAAAGATGCGGGGTAAAATTCAGGTATATGAATGTTCATTATGCAGGTACCTTTGTTGATGAGGTGTGCCCCCCTGCTCCAGGTAGTTTCCCACTGCCAATCCCTTTCTTATAGTATTATGATAGTTGTTCAAGGTCCGCTTATGAGTGAGAACATGTGATACTCAGTTCTTTGTTTTTGTGATAGATCACTAGTATTTCAATTCTCTTTCTTTGCTTGGCAGATGGGCAGGAAAATAAGGAAAGACTGGTCAGGCAATTTTTTTTATTGGCAGCTTTTATAATATTGTTTTTTGTGCAGTGAAGTTTTAATAATTGTTTCCAATGATGTTTGTAGACATGCACACAAATTATGCCTTTACCAGGGATAGTTTCTGCATACACTTACTCTTTCATACACATCATATTGTTCACTGGTGTCAAAGAGAACCAGAAGAACGCTGACATTCTTCCATTGCTAAATTTGGTCTTCCACTTTAATCTGGTGGTGGTTCATTTCAATGATGTTATAATCTTTACAAATGGTTTTAGTTTACCTAGTCTGAGTAGATGTACAAAACCCAGCTCAATCAAAGAGAAAAACAAAAACAGCCAATTAGAAGATAGGAATTGTGTTTTACTCTGGTATGTGTTCTGCAAAGGGAATGAGTAAACTCACTTTGAATCTAAACTGATATATAAGGAATGCCTCTTCTTCAGTAGAACATTCATTCTCCTGTAAGTAAACATTGCATTTACAGCTTCCATGGAAGAGAGCTCATTGAATGAGTCCCTTAATCCTTTCAAACCCAGATATCACAATAACTAATATCTATCAGTTGCATTTTTAAGCGTGGCCGACTTAACTCTCACAGAATTATCCTTACAGATAAAAAATGGGGAGGCATTTTGATAAGTTTCTCTATTGATGTAGTTCATTTTTCTTCATTTGAGGAAAGATAATTCTTTTTGGATCAAACAGCTATAGTCTCATAATCACGGGAAGCTTGTTTTTTGAAATCAACTTAAAATGAAATATGGTGAGTAACTGAATCCCCTTGAGAATCCTCAGGTCAGAGGTCACCCGGCCTGGGAAACTCTGCCAGCTGCAGGTCCCCTTCCATCTCTGCCCGTTCCCCCAAGTCTTACTCAGCTGGTCCCACAGAGGAAACAAGGAAATCACCAAAGCACCAGCCTGGATATAGATTCAATGACTGCTGCCGAAGGGGACCAGAGAGAGGCTGAGGGAATGACCTAAGTGGTCAAGGAATTTTTTTTTTTTCTACTTGAAACTCCTTTGAGTTGACTTGACATGTAGAGCCTGCATCGGTGGTGGCTGGGTAAAAAATATTTTCTTTTCTATTAATGTTGCCATGCAAAGGTCTCCCAATGGCTCTATTTGAAAACAATTTCTTACACTATTGTATTACTTTATTAATCCTTTTAATTATATCTGGATTAGATCCTGAGTGATATGTTTACCAATGCCCATTTCATATTTTAAAATCGACTTTTTTTCTTTCTAGGAGTATAAGTTTAATGAGAGTTTCAAGAAGTATACATATTGTGTTTGTATTTGGTGCCAGGAATTTGTTGTGTGAACTCGTTTTGCATTAAATGTGCATGAACTTCTCTTCTATTGTGGCAGGACTTGGCCATGACTACCCTGCCTTCAAGTTAACTTTTGTTAAGTCACAACATGCATTCCATCTTCTAAAGCTGTGTTAAGTGAGGTGGGACCTGTTGATGGAATCCCTTCTCAGCCCACCCTGAGCTGGGCTCTTTTGGTTCAGTGCCACCTCACCTCCGGCCTGAGGTCAACTGAAATACGGAGTGTCTCACCTGATGCCATTTAGAAATACACTTTATACCTAATATTAATAATAGCCAAACATACATAACATATACCATGTATTGGGTACTGTCTTAAGTGCTTTATGTGCATTAACTCATTTATTTACTGCAACACGGAGGTTGATTGTCTTCTACCCTTTCGGGATGAGGAAACTGAGCCATGGAAGGTTGATTGACCTTCCAAAAGTTACATACACATCGGTTTGTTTTGGATGCAGGTTGCTGTCACCAGTTTTGAATACCCCAAAGCTGGCTGGAAGCAGGTGTCTGAGTGACCCAGCTTAGCAAAATACAACTCCAAGTAGAAGTAGGAATGACGTTTTTAAAAATTTTTATTGCATTTTATTTTTTCCATTCAATACCTTTGGTAGTAATGAAGTTTTATTTTATTTTATTTATTTTTTTCTCCTGCTCCCAGTAATGAAGTTTTAAAGCCTTGTCATTTACCCATCTCAGTCATGACATGACAGCGCTTCTTGCCACTGCTATTCACTCTCTAAATCTTTCTTATTTCTGAGATTGTGTCATAACAAGTAAAGTGAATAAACACGTTTAGAAGATTTTGGGGCCAGACATAATCCTGGCTCTACTATGTACTAGTAAGCTGTCTTTGATTGCTAGAAAAACATGTAGTTAGCAACTTTATTTTATTTTATTTAAATATGTGGGGTACAATTCAGGGTTAGGTACATAAGTGGTCACCATACAGGTAAAGTTTGGACCTCCCCTTGGTCCCCATTTTGCCTGGTTTGAGATTGGGTGCCCTTGGCAGTGTACCACTGCCCCTGTCAGTGTATCACTACTGCCAATCCCTTTCTTATAGTATTATGATAAATGTTCAGGGTTAGCTTATGAGTGAGTACATGTAGTACTCAGATCTTTATTTCTGTGATAGATCACTGAGTATTATAGACTCTAAATTCATCCAAGTTGCTGCAAAGTCCATAATTTTGTTTTTCTTCATGGCTGTGTAATATTCCATTGTATATATGTACAACATTTTCTTTATCCAGTTCACTCTCAATGGGCAGCACAGTTAAATCCATGTTTTTGCTATTGTGAGTAATGCTGCTATAAACATGCATGTGCAGATGCCTTTTATATAGAGTTATTTGAATTTCTCTGGGTATATTCCCAGAAGGAGGATTGCTGGGTTGTATGGAAGGTCGATTTTTAGATCTTTTAGAAATTACCACACTGTTTTTCACAGAGATTGTACTAGTTTACACTGCCACCAACAGTATAGAAGCATTCCCTTTTCCCACAGCTTCTCCAGCATTTGTTGTTTTCTGAGCCATTGATGATGGCCATCCTGACGGGAGTTAGGTGTTAGCTCAGTGTGGTTTTAATTTGCATTACTCTGATGATTAGTAAGCTTGAGTATTTTTAATGTGTCTGTTGGCTGCTCATATGTCTTCTGAGAAGTGTCTATTCATATCTTTTGCCCACTTTTTAATAGGGTTGTTTTTTTCCTTTCGGCACGTTTAAGTTCCTTGTAGCTCCTGGATGGTAGGCCGTTGTCAGATATACAGTTAGCATACAGTTAGCAAATACTTTTTCCCATTCTATGGACTGTCTCTTCCCTCTCTTGATGGCTTCTTTTGCTGTGCAGAACTTTTCAGTTTGATAAGGTCCCACTTGTCTCTCTTATCTTTTATGGCATTCACTTTTGGAGAATTGATCAAGAATTGGTTGCCTACTCCAACATGTCTAAGACGTTTTCCCATGTATTCTTCTAGGATTCTTATAGTTTGAGGTTTTACATTTAGGTCTCGGATCCATTTGGGGGTTGATTTTTGTATATGGTGATAGGTAGGGATCCTGTTTCAATCTTCTGCATGTGGTCAGCCAGTTTTCCCAGCACCATTTACTGAACAGGCTCTTTTCTCCCCAGTGGTTGTTGGTGGAGGCTTTGTCAAAGATGAGGTGGTTGAAAAATTAAGGTTTTGCTTACAGAATCTCTACCCTGTCCACTGGTCTACACGCCTGATCTTGTACCAATACCAGGCTGTTTTGATTATTGTAGCTTTATAGTAGAGTTTGAAGTCTGGAAGTGTGATCCCCCCCCCTTTGTTTCTTCTGCTAAGGATTGTTTTGGCTATTCATGGTCTTTTATGTTTCCATATGAATTTCTGTATTGTTGTTTCCAGGTCTGAGAAGAATGATAATTTGACAATTTAATGGATACTGGGTTGAATTTGTAGATTGTCTTGGGTAGGATGGATATCTTAACAATGTTAATTCTTCCAATCCATGAGCATGGAATATTTTTCCATTTGTTTGTGTCTTCTTTGATTTATTTGAGCAGTGTTTTGTAGTTTTCATTGTAAAGATCTTTCATTTCTCTGGTTAGGAAGATGTCAAGATTTTTATTTTATTTTATTTTTATTTTTGTGGTTGTTGTGAATGGGATTGCACTTTTTATTTGGTTCTCTGTTTGTTGTTGGTGTATACAAATGCAACTGTCTTTTGCATATTTATTTTGTACCCTGAGACTTTGCCAAAGTCCTTTATCAGTACAAGGAGGTTTTTGACAGATTTCCTTGGGTTTTCAAGGTATAGGATCATGTCATCCACAATGAGGGATAACGTAACTTCTTCTTTTCCTATTTGGATACCCTTGATTTACTACTCTTGCCTGATTGCTCTAGTTAGGACTTCCAACATTATGTTAAACAGGAGGGGTGAGAGTGGGTAGCCTTTCTGGTTTTCAGGGAAAATGATTCCAATTTCTGTCCACTTAGCAATATGTAGGCAGTGGGTTTATTGTAGATGGCTCTTTCTATTTCAAGGTATGTCCCTCTATGCCTAGGAGTTCAAGGGTTTTTATCAAGAAGGGATGCTGGATCTTATCAAAAGATGTAGCTAGCAACTTTGAAATGACAGTTCTACTTAAAAGAAATTCTTCCTCACCAAGTATCCCACTATATCATCATTATTTTTGTTATTGATATTATTATTAGAAACATGTTATAAATTATAAGGCTCCTATAATAATTTATTTTCTATATTCTTGTGCCTCATCTAGTTTTTCTTTAAAGTCTTCTTGTCCACTGAAAGTCGTGGTATCAGGAGAAGGAGAGGAAATAAATCTATCTGTTAAGCATTCTATTATACAGTATCTCAAATAAACATGATAAATGATGTATATTATCTTACTTAAACCTCACAGCAGTTTTGACAGAGAGCTATTGCTAGTTGCATTTTACATGTGGGAAATTCGTAGAGAGGTTCGGTAACGTTTCTGCAGTCTCCTGGTTCTATCCATGGTTAGTAAGTGGCAAAACTGGGTATTCATGGAGGTCTGATTTGTGCCAAGGTCATAATTTCCAGGGTACCCACTGCTCCAACATCAGTAGGGCCACATCACTGCATTAGTGCTAACCACATATATGGTGTCCAAACCTGTGGCCTGTGGTTGAGTCTGACTCCCTTTACACCAACCTTGCTGATGGGTCTGAGCCTTACCATTGTTTTGGAGAAACAGCTAGAAGCAGGTGCCGCTATTAGTTGGAGAAAAGTATCCGGTGCACGGGAGTGAGTTTGTTTGTTTATTTGTAGGCTGAGTTCTGAGAGTACATAAATGAATAAATTTCATATCTTCTTGTGAGTTCTGTACAATATCATGACTTCAAATCATGTTGTTAAACCCCTCCAGAAAATAAAGCTGTACATTCTGAATTTAGACCAGGAGCTATGATCTTTGGACATGAAAACAAATTACTTTCTGGGCATCTAGTTATTCTTTAAAGGTGTCCATTTGGGATATATTCCTTTAACCAGGAGAAAGCAAGATATGAGATAATGTCTTCTGAATTTGGCCCAACTTCTAATGTTTCTTAGTAGAAATAACACCAGCACTCAGATCTTTGTCTTGCACCAGTCACTGTCTTAATTGCTTCACAGATATTACTTCATTTAACATTGTGATAACTCTAAAGGGTCAGAAATTCTTAACCTCATTTTATAGATGAAGGCTATCTTGGAAGCTCAGAAAGGGTGAGGACATTTCCCAAGGTCACACAGCTGGAAAGTAGCAAAGCTGGGGATTTTGTACCAGTGATTGGCTTCAAAATGTATGAGTCTAACTGCTGTGTTACATGACTTTCCTCAACACTGAAGAGCTTCTGGATCTGCTTGTGAAGTGTCTTGTAGTTGTTTTCCAGATGTCTTAGGATGGGGAGAAAATTCAGTGAAAATGTCCTACATAATGAACCAGCTCCAGAAGTGTATGTGTAGCAGAAAGATCTCTTTCCCACACAATACCAATGATTGTAGAAATTCAACTTTCTCCCTTTCTCCCTTCCTCAAATATTTATGAAATAGTATGTCGTGGTAGATACACATGATACCTTGTTGACACCTTGATAGAGACGAAGGCAGACCAATTCCTGCTCACACAGAGCTTAATGATCCTATAGAAGAAACTTCCAATACATTTTTAAAAATACACAAACTATTGCCAGTTATAATTGTGATAACTGAATCATAGAAGAGTACAGAAAGCTTTAGGAATACATTATAAGAGGTCCCGATCCGCCAGGCTTGGTGGCTCAGCCCGTAATCCCGCGCCTTTGGGAGGCTGAGGTGAGTGGATTGCCTGAGCCCGCGGGTTCGAGACCCGCCTGGGCAGCGAGACCTCATCTCTACAATAAATCAAAAAATTAGTCGGGCATGGTAGCGCATGCCTGTAATTACGGCTACTTGGAAGGCTGAGGCGGAAGGATCGCCGGAGCCCAGCAGGCGAGGCTGCGGTGGCTGGGAGTGGCCACTGCACTCCAGTCTGGGCGACAGAGTGAGACTCCGACTCAAAAAAAAAAAAAAAAAGAAAAAGAGGTCCCGACCTAATCTGAAGAGGAGGGAAGGATCAGGGAAGCTTTCCCTAAAGAAGTGACATTTAGGATAGAATGCCAAGAATGAAAAGGATTTGGTTGAGGGAGGAGGGGAAGTAAGGGATGTGGCAGAGTATTCTGGGCAGGGGAAACCACAGCAGAAGGCATTTAGAGAAAGATTGCCTGGGAGGTTAGGATTTGATGGTTAAGAGGGAAGGTATGTGTGTGGGGGTGGGTATGAGATTGTTAGCAGGGGCCAGAGTATGCAGGACGTTGCAGGTCATGGGAGATGTTGGACTTTAGCAAGTTCTGAAGTCAGATGGTCAGCCATGAAGGGGAGAAGCCTCTTCAGGAATCGTCATGACTTTGGTCTGGGAATAGCTTTTCCTTGCTTCTATGTGTGATACTACATTGTGTTCACAGAGTTGTCTTGTAAAAAGATAGGGGAGTAGGCTGATGCTGCTTTTTCTCTACTAGGATATGATATTTTTAAAATGTATATAAGAAATAGAAATACCTAGAGGTTGAAAATATCTCTCCCCCTGGAAAAACATGACATTTCATGCCTCCTACTGCTTTTTTTATAGATTACTATTGGGAGATAAACGAAGGCAAGAAATGCAGTCTAATGTTTCATTATCAGTGCTCAGGGGAGAGATTCTCCCAGACAGCACACTTCAGAGCCTAGGCAGAGACAAAAATTAGATAAAGCTCAGTGATGCAGATGTTACAGCTGTAAAGTTTGGAAAACATATTTTTCGTGTGCTTCCAACTTCTTTCCCGAAGTTAGGGTGGGAAAAAAAATGAAGAACATTGGAAGGGGATTCTTTAGGGAGGTGGACACTTAAAAATCTGTATTGTTTATTGACATAATTGTGGGGTGATTGGGAAGACTGCCTGATGAACATATCTAAAGCATGGTGAAGCAGATGTAAGTTTTTTATCTTCCCAGGTATAAAATCTAAGTTATCTATTTTAACGTACAGCCAATATTCATATGTATGAAACAGATTTATAACCATGTTCCCAAGCAAAAAGGAAAATTTAAAGTGTGTAACCACTCCCCATTATATACAATTTAGAAGGAAAAAAAAGGAATTGTAAAAATTTCTCATGGAAACTGTTGTCTGTCAAACATTCAGACTAGAAATGGCAACATAAGACAGCCTACCTGCCACTCTGAAAGCACAATCCCAATGATCATGGAAATTCAGCTTTCTCCCGTTCTCTCTCCCTTCCTCAAATATTTATGAAATACCTATGTCGTGGTAGATACACATGATATCTTGTCGACACCTTGAAAGAGACGAGTATAGATTCTAGCATGTCTGGCAAATGCGAGTGACTAGAAGTTGTACCAAGTCCTGCCCAAGACAGGCTTGCCCATCTGCACTTTGACCTCCCCCGTCAGCTACTACAATGATTGCCACGTAGGAAACAGGGGCTGCTCTAAGCAACCATGCATGCTTGCCATTTGGAGTAGGAAATAGCATCTAGTAAAAATACTCAGTGATGGAAGCCATGCCCAAGTCAAAAGTGTATCAAGAACTTACACATTCTTCATCTGCTGTGCTGGAAAAATGTGATACAATTTCTTTGTTTTTGTTCTTTATATGGTATTTCACTGGAGTCGTAACCAAGTAAACATTTTTCTATTCAAAAGTAAAGGGATTTAACAGTGATTCTAATTGTTTGGTGGCATTGTTCTCATGAAGAAATACAAATGTACACAAAACCAAAATTGTGCATTCTTCTTTAAGGAAGGAAGTTCATCACTTCCAACCCATGGATTCTAGAATCCTTAGTTAGCACTCTTGGGATAAAAGGCTCAGTGATAATTCTCATAAAATTAAGATGGCCCCATCAGCATTACAAAAATTAAAATTTGAGTCTCTGGACTTTTTTTATTTTTTATTTTGTAGAGAAGACGTCTCTTTATGTTGCCTGGACTGGCCTCAAACTCCTGGCCTGAAGAAATCCCCCTGCCTTGGCCTCCCAAAGTGCTAGGATTACAGGCATGAGCCACTGCATCCAGTGGAGTCTCTGAATTTTTAACCATGACTTTGTGTATTTATTTATCCTAGAACCTTGCAGGGTCCATGGGTTGACTGACTCTTAGAAGGAAAGATCTGTACACTGGCATCCTAGGAAGAGGTGTAGATATGCCCAGAAAACTAAGGCAGATGTAGCCTGCAGCATTAACTGAAGAGATTAGGATAGGAGTGCGGCCAGATTTGGTCACAACAGGAGTTTCTCATTAATATGGAGTTCTGCTTCTTGGAAGTTGGTTTCTGTTCTCTTCTTTTGCATTCTAACATAGAGACTCTTCTTTGGGTTTGGATCACAGAAGCAAGGTTCCTTTCTCAGAGGATATGATGTTTAGTCAAAGCTCTGATTATCCTCCTCAGTGGTCAACATTTACTATCAGCTACATGCACAGGGAATCAGAAATCTGTTCTAGATTCTGGGGACCCAAAGCCCTGGCCCTCCAGAGCTTTTCCCTCTTAGATTGGGAGATGGTATATATACACTATCAGGTAGCACAAACATTTTGCTGACAAGTAAGTAAAACCATGGAGGAGTTCCTTTTTCACAGGAGTTAAATACAGAGGCTTTTTTTAAAAAACCTCATTTGCAGCAGATGTTAGGACAGTTGGTATGTTTTGCACCAGCAGTGGTGTAAACAAGCCTTTGTCCTCGCACCCTGTTGCCCAGGCTGGAGTGGAGTGGCACAATCACCACTCAACACAGTCTTGGCCTCCTGAGCTCAGGTGATCCTTCCATCTCAGCCTCCCGAGTAGCTGGCACTACAGGCATGCACCACCCCACCCAGCTAAAGCTTTTCATATTTTGTAGAGATGAGGTCTTGGTATGTTGCCCAGACTGGTCTTAAACTCCTGGGCTCAAACAGTCCTCCCGCCTCGGCCTCCCAAAGTGCTGGGATTACAGGCGTGAGCCACCACAACCAACTCTCTCAGCCCTCTTTATTCACTTCCTCTTGATGATTTCAAGGCTTAGACATAAATATGTTAGAAAATCCAGAAGCTCACAGCCTGAAATCACTGTGAAGAGAGAGTTTTGTTGAAGTTAGAGGGAAGTTCTCAAACCCATGAGGTGGAGGATTCAGAGGGATTTGGATATGTGCTTGCATGTTCTGGGTTCTGACAAATGGAAACACAATTAATTGCTTCCTTTAAAACAAGCCAACCAACCATAGGCCCATCTCAGAGCTCCTCGCCTGGCCTGGAAGCCTGACTCTCAACCTGGGGCTGCAACCTATGAGGAGGGACCTGGGAGGAGCTGGGGCTGGGCTGTGAGTGCCTACTGGGGAACTGATGCTTGGTGTACCTGAAGGCTGGAGGCTGACCTGCAGCTGGGGCTGGCTCCCCAGGTCCTGCTGGCTGGGCCATCCTCGGGAGCTAAGGAGGTACATAGTGGTTCCACTTGGTCCTGGGAGCATTTGAGGAGAGGTAGGCAGGAATGGAGATGTCTAATGAGACAGGAGGACAGAGAGCAGGCACCAGGGATGACTGATTCAGGAGTCTTTCCCTGCGAGCTACCCAAGCTCATCCTTCCTGAGTTTGGCTTCAGAGGACAGTGTATTGCTCACACCTGGAAGGATCCAGGGCTGGCTGGGTCCAGGCCTCAAATAATATCATCAGGCCTCTCTGTCTCTACCCCACCAGCGCCCGCCATCTTTCTTTCCATCCTTCTCCCAGGACTGCTGGGCTATGGGCATCTGTCTCAGGCAGATTTTCTTGGCATACATCCTCCATACAGCCATATCCACCCAGTGGAAAGAAAGTGCTTGGGCATGCATCTCACTGAAGGGATTGGGTGCTCACTTTGCCCACTGTGGCCAAGGTTGCTTGGGCTGGAGCCAGGGAGTAAGGGACAATCCACCCAAACTGGGAGTGGGATAGAGGTGTATCTTTGAAAGGAGATCACATTGTTCTGGACAGGCAGAACTTTCCATTGCCCACATGGGGCTTGGTCAATAACCAGCAGTTGGAAAGATGAGTGACCAGCTGCCTGGAAGGTCTGTGAGCTGTTGGACTCAGCCCTGCACAGGGAGACTGCTCAGACTGCTTTTCTGTGTTTTTCATAAAAAATGAGCATATCATTAGGGTTTTTTTTAAGTGCTTTACTTCTTGAATGAGTTTTAGTATTTGAAAAGCCATAGTAATGAGATGATTAGTTTTAAAGTTAACTGTGATACACATGATAGCACCTGAGTTAACCCAAAGGTGACCACATTAATTAAGCCCTAGAATGTTGGGAAAGAACCTATAAAGCATGCTTTAGAGAGGCAGATGCTAATGCTATGGAGATAGATACAATGAAGAAGTTACAATATCGTGTTCTCCCCCCTCAGAGCCTAAAATACAATCAGGTCCTGATCCATACCTGACTTACAAGTCACTCCATTTATCCAAATATGCTTTGGTTGAATTTAACCTATCACTGCCTCAGTTTCCCCTACTGTTCCTGCTACCACACTCTGAAAAAAATGGTGCTTTTGAGGGATCTGTGGTTTCAATACAAAGGAAGAGAAGATATAGTGCAAGAGAAGAACGGCCTGGGAGAATTGCCTGCCCCTTTGGTCAGACTGGCTGACTTTGCGTGTGTGTGTGTGTGTGTGTGTGTGTGTGTGTGTGTGTGTGTGTGGCGGGGGACTAGGCAGACTGTCTTTTAGAGCCTGCATAAGTCACTCAGTCTCCCTAAACTTCATATTTCTCTTCTGTAAAACTGGGAATAACATACCTGATGGTGTTGTTAAGAGGGGCCAGGGAGAAGCCGGGCTCGGTGGCTCAGCCTGTAATCCCGCGCTTTGGGAGGCTGAGGTGAGTGGATTGCCTGAGCCCGCGGGTTCGAGACCCGCCTGGGCAACTTGGCGAGACCTCATCTCTACAATAAACCAAAAATTAGCCAGGCATGGTAGTGCGTGCCTGTAATTCCAGCTACTTGGAAGGCTGAGGCAGAAGGATCACTGGAGCTCAGCAGGTCGAGGCTGCAGTGGCCGGGAGTGGCCACTGCACTCCAGTCTGGGTGACAGAGTGAGACTCCAACTCAAAAAAAAAAAAAAAAGAGGGTCCAGGAAGGATATACAAGTTCCTGGCAAGTGGCCAGTGCTCAGTACATATTCATTACTCTTCCCACCCCGTCACTACTAATAGCCTATTCATCTCCACTTGTGGGTCAGCAAATGTTCTCCTTAAAAGTTATACTAATGTCTCTTGGAGCCTTAAGGAATAGCCATTTACATCTTAGCATGAATTAATTCAGCCAGGTTCTTTCCTTCTACTTCTAATTGTTAGATTAAAAAACGGTAAATTTTAAGCAGTGAGTGGGGTGGGAGTGAATTAGCTTAATCTGTAGAATTTATGGCAGTAACCTGGGCCTGGATGCATGCTACAGGACTTAGTATGAGGGAGGTGATTAGAGGCTGGAATGCAGTGGAGCTTTGAGTGGAGGTGCACGGGCAGGAAGGTAGGAGATGCCAACAGAAGATTTGCCTGGATCTAGAACTTGACCGCAGAATGGCTCTGGGTCTGGCAGGGGAATGGGAAGCTGCTATGTTCTCCTCCACCACCCTCCTGTCCCTCATGATTTCTTGTACTCAGGACTTGCTGAGAGTCCCACACTAGGAAGTGTCATCTGGAAGTCAGTCTCCACTAAGGACATTGCTTCTCTGGGCGAATGATGCTGGTGGACAGACAGCATTCTAATCAGCGGCTCGATCCTCACCAGTTCAGGAAGTCAAGGATGCCTGCACTGCAGAGATACTATTTTCTTAGTGCTTAGCCTTTCTACACTTGCAACAATTCTCTTTGTTACATCTTAAAGTGGAAAACCTAAGATGGAGTCACTTGTAGTCTTTTCCTTTGTGCCATAAATGTGAACTCAAATTGGATAATGATATGACTCTTCCATTAATTGAAGACAAACTTTTAATCTTTAAAGTATTAGCAGAGTAATTAGGGCTGGATCATAGGTTGACTTCCTTTTTAATTTTTTTGAATATTTGCTGAATAGTTTTGGTATTTCATTTGATTAAAATAATATCTCAAGGGACTGATCAGCTCCTAATTTTCTGAGGTCATAAGTTTTTGAGTTAAGCTACTTCTTAATTCTCCTGCATGGCTACAACTATGTTTACAAGGATTTTACTTTTCAAAGTTAGGCAGAGATAATCAGTTTCTCAAATATAGGTGTTCCAACTTGATTTCTAATCTTCTAAGCATGCAGCTGTCCACACAGTTCTCCCTTGGACTTTTGTTCTGAGAACTGATTTAGGCATCTTTATCTCGTTGATAGTCCTTTTATATCATTTTATCTCATTTCTTTTTGCTTCCTAAAAATGGATGTAATGCTTAAGAATAATGGTGCTTTGGGTATCTTTTAAAGATGTCGACAGAGTGCCTACACTATAGGAGGAACAGTCCCTAGAGCTCAGAGAATACTATGAGGGCAGAACAGCTGACTTTCCTGAACTATATCCCACCTGAAATAAACTGTGTGCTTTCAGAAGTCAACTGTGATCAAACAATGCATCTATGAATTGTAGGATTTATTTTCAAGGTCTAGATCCTCTTAACTTAAGATAGACTTGTGAATGTAAATGAACAGGCAGAGACCCGTAGTGGATACTTGGATGTACCACGCAGATCCCCTTGTCTTGGGAGGGGCCCATCTCTCTTTGCTGCTGGGAAATAGACTGTGATGACTTCAGGACTGTGCCCCTGTTGGCCTTTGCCCTCAGCCTCAGGAGATTGCCTCCCCTAAAGCCGTGTCTGAAGGGCGCAGACAACAGTCAGAAGGGCGCCCCCAAGATGGCGCTGCCTCCCAAAGACAACAAAGGCCCTAAGCGGCTTTTCCCGCCAGTGCGAAACTTAAACCTGTGCTCAAACAACCTCTCCCTATAGAAATGCTGCCTCATGGTCTCCTCCAATGGGACCCAGGCACGGCACGGGCCAGCCCCTACAAGGTTCATAAACATATCCTTCTCCCTGCATAGCTCTCTCTCTCTCTTATTCTCTCTCTCTGTCCCCGTCACTCTCTTACTCTCTCTCCTTACTCTCTCTCCTTTTCTCTCTCTCTCTCTCTCTCTCTCTATCTCTCTTGCTTTCTCTCTCTGTCCCCGCCACTCTCTTACTCTCTTTCTCTCTCGGTCTCTCTTTCTCTTTCTCTCTCTTGCCCTTCCTCGGTTACAGTCCCTTCATGTAACTGCCCCTTTAATAAATCTCTTGGTTCAGACCGGGCGTGAAGTCTTACTGGTGCCAAACCGTCTTTCAGTGTCC
This sequence comes from Cephalopachus bancanus, assembly GCA_027257055.1. Taxonomy (NCBI): domain Eukaryota; kingdom Metazoa; phylum Chordata; class Mammalia; order Primates; family Tarsiidae; genus Cephalopachus; species Cephalopachus bancanus. The sequence goes on along the minus strand of JAPVLO010000024.1, from coordinate 3,048,733 downwards.
CTCCAAATGGCCAGTGACTGGGTGATAAGGGGATATAAAGGCCCCTCTACAGTCTCAGCTCCAGAGCTCCCTATAGGATGTCGGGAGGCCTCAGTTGAAACCACTCCTTTTGCCCTGTCCTGCTTCCTCACTTCCTTATGGGTGTATCTCTGGGGGCATCCCTCCCCACCCCAATAAACCGGCTGCATGCAGAGCACATTTACAAAGAATTCAGTCTGCCTGACACCACTGTTGACTGTCTTGAAGCAATCTGCAGGTTCTAGGAAGAAAAAATCAGACGTCATGGAAACAGTGGCAACAATCTTGAAGAGCTTGGTGACAGATGGATATTTTGAAGACAATCAAGGGAAGTTTTGCTGGTAAGGTTACACCCAGGCTTAAAATAACATTTATGGGAAAATGAAGAAACACAGATGTGCCAGAGAAGATGAGCGTTAGGTGGCATCAGAGCACAGTGAAATCAGACTGCAAGCACTACGAATAAGAAACCGTTTATTATAGAAAGTAGTAAAAATTTTAATAAGTATTTAAAAAAAAATTACCAAATGCTAATGTGGGGGGCATCTTTTTCTCATCTAAAGAATCACATCCTGGCCTGTAGATTCAAGTGCTACAGAAAACTAGTCTAAAGCATCTGCCATCACTATTTATATATGTGCTCATTGCAAGAATCAGGAAATGGTCTTTAGCTGTGAAATGTGAGAATTCTGTGAATTAAGGGGATGGTTGACGGTCCTTTAATACGGGTCAGAGTGCAAGGTCTTAAGGTGGTTAAATGACTCTCCAAACAGCACATCTGTTGGGCATATAGCATAGCAGATACTCGGGTATTTATTGAATAAATTGCAAGAATCAATCAATAAGGCTGGAAGCAAATTCTAAATATTTTCCTTACTGTTCAGAGGCATGGAATTTACCTCAGAAAAGTTTCACAGTCTAATGGAATTTTAACTGCTTTGGGTTACCTATTGTAGGTAAGGGTGTTATTTTACCTGTTTAAAAATGTAGAATGAACTTCTGAGAATCTTCTGTAAGGATATAATCAAAGGTGTGACTCTAAAATATACTTAGAATTGTTCATCACTTTGTTATTTTTAGCAGAAAAATTGAAAATGACTCAAATTTCGAATGGTAGGGTAATGCTTAAATAATTACAATATTTAAACCCTCTGAATTATTATGTGGTCATTTAAGATGTTTGCAAAAATATTTTTGTATGCATTTTTAATAGACTTTACTTTATCAGAACAGTTTATAGAAAAATTGCATATGTAATACAGAGAGTTCCCATGTATTTTGCATCCACTTTCCCCTATTGTTAATATCTTACATTACTATGGAATAGTTGTTACAATTAGTCAACCAACTTGGATTCATTATTATTAACTTAAAGTCCATGCTTTTTCAGATCTTCCTAGTTGTTACTTACCTATCTCCTTTTTTTGTTCCAGAATCTCATCTAGGATACTATGTAACATTTAGTCATGTCTCCTTAAGCTCTTTCTTGCTATGAAGTTTCTCAGATTTTTCTTGTTTTTGATGATCTTGGTAGGTTTGAGGAGTACTGGTCAGACGTTTTGTAGAATGTTTCTCAATTGGGATTTGTCTGATGTTTTTCTCATGATTAGACTGGAGTTACAGGTTTGTGACAAAGACCACAAAAATCAAGTACTATTCTTATACCATTACATCAAGGGTATCTACTATCACCACAACTTATCACTGTTGATGTTGACCTTGACTACTTAGCTGAGGTAGCTTTTGTCAGGTTTCTCTGCTGTGAAGTTTTCAACACTCCCCCAACCCCCTTTCCCCCACTGTAGTCACCATGCACAGTTTTCACTTAAGGGGTGGAAAGATATGTTCCTCCTCTTTAAGAGTGGAATATTTACATAAATTATTTGCAATTCAGCACAGATTTGTCCTATTCTCTCCCATTATATTTCAGCCCTATGTTTCTTTTTACTTTGGGTTATAACCTAATAGTACTGTATTTATTTCTTTGCTCAGATTGTTCCAGCTTTGGCCATTGGGAACTCCTGAATTATGTCCCTGTGTCTTTGATATACACCCATTCTTGTGTGTGTTTGTGTGTGTATGTGTTTTCTTGAGCACTCCCTTATTATAATTTGCTCCAGTCTCAACTTGCATATTTCTTGCTGTAGTCCTAGAATCAGCCATTTTTCCAAGGATTCCTGGTTCCTTTTATTGGAGAATGATATTAGACACCAAGACCTGGGCACTAAGTTGTGCTCATTGCTGTTGGGAAGCATTTTGAATGGCATAGACCCATGATTATTATAATCTGAAATTTAAAAAACACAAATTTGAATAAACTGTGATATGAATTGTATGTATGTATAACCTATAAATATAAGTTCATAGAAGAACAAAGAAAAAAATTCCAAAAGGTAAATAGTTTACTTATCAAAGGGTTGTGAGATTAAAAAACAAAACAAAACACACACTTTTCTGTTTTTTTCCCCCAAGTTCTGAATCATTAATCATATGCCTTGTAATTAGAACAAAGAAACAGCAAGTGGAGTTTTTAAATATTCAAATTATTTTTAAAAAGTGAAATGAGACAGAACTTGCTAATTTTACTCATCTCCTCAGATTATAATTTTAGTAATCATTAAGCACCTATGCCCCACAAGCTCTCATCATGTACATAAGGAATTGAGCCAGAAACTATTATCAACAGCTGTTTAGAGGAGAGTTTGAGGACAGTAATGACATGATGGAAATTTCCTGACAAACCACAATTTTGTTAAGTGTCCTTAGCAGTGCTGAAGTGATTAAAGAACATTATTATTTATTATGCCAGGGTTTCCTAAACCTCAGTCATTTATAGTTTGACCACATCCAACCACCACTTGTACCAGATTTATTTAACAGTCTCTATAATTTGACTTTCAAAAAATTTAAATCTGTATTTCAGAAAAATTCCTTTACTACCATAAGTAAAAATCCCAGGTTGTGAGTAAACATAAAATATGGTGGGAAAAACAACTTTTTTTTTTACAAGACAAGATTTTTAAAATTAAAAGATAAAGTGAAAGACATCCTGATGTAAAGTCAACATTTTTAAAGTTAAAAGATAAAGTGAAAGACATCTTGATGTAATATCAACATGAAAATATGGCCTAAAAAGGCTTGGTTGGTTTTTGGATCTGACTTTACTACCTCATGTTTTTTTCTTGCCCCCTACAAATAAGCCGGTTCTCTTTCCTCTCTTCTTTTTTTAGTCATATTTCTGAAAACTTATTTAGTCAAGGACTAGTCAGAAAAACACAAACAACTCTGAATATTTAAAGCAGGGGGAATGTAATGTGGTAAATTGGTTTCATGGATGTGGAAGAACTGACGAGCTCAAAAGGGACTTTGAAGCAACCCAGAAAGTCACTATTACCCTTAGACTGCGGGGACAGGGATGTTAGGTGGTTAGAACCAACTGCCAGGGGTCACAGAGTGAAGCAGGTATCAAATACTCTGGCTTCTCCCTTCCAATCCCCCTCCCATTGTTAAGCCCTGTTGGATGCCTGCTGACATATAGCTGGTGATCAGAGATGGGTAAAGGGAGGCAAGGTGTCAGCAGACTACCCAGCATTGCACAGGTGTGGTGCTGTGCCTCACTGCTGGGTGGAGGGAGAAATACGTACTTTCTTCCAGTGCCACTTCAGGATATTTAATATTTAACAGAAAAAAAACCTCTCATTTTTTCCTCTATTCTTTTCGTTTCCTTTTTTTCTTTTTTCTTTTTGCATCAGGGTCTTACTCTGTCACCCAGGCTGGAGTGCAGTGGCACAATCATGGCTCACTGCGGCCTCGACATCCTGGGTTTAGGTGATCCCTCATTGTTCTGCCTTAGTTCCCCTAACAGCTGCGACAGCAGGCATGCACCATCACAACTGGCTAGTTTTTAATTTTTAATTTTTTTTTGTAGAGTCAAGGTCTCTACTTTGTTTCCTAGCCTGGTCTCAAGCTCCTTGGCTCAAGCAGTCCACCCACCTCAGGCTTCCCAAAGTGTTGGGATTATGTGAATCACCAAGCCTTCCTCCCCTCCCCTCCCCTCCCCTCCTCTTCCCTTCCCTTCCTTAAAATTAGCAAAGAATAAATCAAGGAAGAAAACAAAGGAGGAAATATGTAAGATGATTCAAACTAGGGTTCTTCCCCATTTAAGTGCCACATGACAAGACTTGGCGTGATTTTTACCAACAGAGTTCAATGAAGTACAATATTTAGCCCTTTATTTAAGAGCATCTGATACTTTCTGATTAGGCATCAACAGATTAACACTTTCCTTTATGCTGGTGTATGACTGAATTTCTGCCTGGGATGCACAGATTGCTTAGAGAAGGCTGTGACTTACTGATTTCTCTGAAAGAGTCCTTGAGAAGTTCTGGGGCCCAACTCTTCAGGGCAGGATGCAGTTAGATACTTGATGATGAATTAGCTTAGGCCTTTAATTTCCGGTTCTCTGGCCCTCTGCTTTTTAGTAATCTCTAATTTTTGTTCTCTGCACTGCTGTTTAAAATAGGAAACATGAATCACAATCCTCTAATTTTATGTTTCTTTCTTTCTTTTTTTTTTGAGTTGGAGTCTCACTCTGTCGCCCAGACTGGAGTGCAGTTGGCCGCTCCCGGCCACCGCAGCCTCAACCTGCTGGGCTCCGGTGATCCTTGTGCCTCAGCCTTCCAAGTAGCTGGAATTACAGGCATGTGCTACCACACCCGGCTAATTTTTGATTTATTGTAGAGATGGGGTTTTGCCAAGTTGCCCAGGCGGGTCTCAAACCCGCGGGTTCAGGCAATCCACTCACCTCAGCCTCCCAAGGCGCGGGATTATAGACTGAGCCACCGAGCCTGGCTAATTTTATGTTTCTTGAGAAAAGGGTTAGCATCGACCCTTATCAGTTGTCCTCAGTGGACGTTTCTAGTCCTGTACCCTTCCCTTTATTCACTGGGGTAGGAGTGAGATAATGCCCTGAGGTTACCATCCTGGTTTTACAATGCCCTTCATTTTATTTTATTTTATTTTATTTTTTTTATTAATCAATATTTTTTATTATGGTTTTGTGGGGTACAGTTAAGGGTTAGGTGTACAATTACGTTTCATTCAGGCACCCTGTTCATTTAATCTCTCCTTCTTCTCAGCAGAAAACTTTTTGTTTGTTTTTCTTCCCAGCTCTGTTATATGATCAGGGAATGAATTCTGAAAATGCCCACTACTCTCTTCTTTAAATGATCCAAATCTTATCAATTCTTTAAAAATCCAGATAAATTCTAGTTTCTTACAATTTCTCTGGCTATTTTCACAATTTGCTGAAGACTGACTGTATGTCAGGCACTGTCTAGTGCTGGGGATACAAGTATTAGTAAGACATGTTACTGCCCTAGAGGAGTTTGTATGTAGAGAAAGCTGCTTATTTACCTTTGGAAAGATCTTTACAGAAACAAGAGTTTCTAATTCATATTAATCTGCAACTTCTTTCCATTTGGGACAGAAGAATGGCTTTCAGACATTTATGACCATGCTCATATTAAGAAATACATTTTTTGGCCGGGCTTGGTGGCTCAGCCGGTAATCCCGCACCTTTGGAAGGCTGAGGTGAGTGGATTGCCTGAGCCCGTGGGTTCGAGACCCGCCTGGGCAGTGAGACCTCATCTCTACAATAAAAATCAAAAAATCAGCCGGGCATGGTAGCACATGCCTGTAATTCTGGCTACTTGGAGGGCTGAGGCGGAAGGATCGCTGGAGCCCAGCAGGCGAGGCTGCAATGGCCGGAAGCGGCCACTGCACTCCAGTCTGGTGACTGAGTGAGACTCCAACTCAAAAAAAAAAAAAAAAAAAAAGAAACACATTTTTTTTTTTTTTGAGTTGGAGTCTCACTCTGTCGCCCAAGCTAGAGTGCAGTGGCATGCTCATGACCACCCCAGCATCGACCTACTGGGCTCAGGAGATCCTTCCGCCTCAACCTTCCAAGTAGCCAGAACTACAGGCGTGCAATATCACACCCGGCTAATTTTTAAATTTATTGTAGAGATGAGGTCTCACCAAGTTGCCCAGGCTGGTCTCAAACCCCTGGGTTCAGGAATCCTCTTGCCTCGGCTTCCCAAAGTGCTGGGATTATAGGCCTGAGCCACTGCACCTGACCAAGAAATATATTTTATATCACATTTGATAACATGCATCTACATATACACATAACTTTAAAAAACTGAATGTTTTGAGAAACTTACTAAGATAACTTTTGATATTTTCCATTCTATTTTTTGATAAAATTGCAGATTTTGATCCATTTTATTGATTTCAACTCACTACTGGGTTGTAACCCACAATTTGCAAAGAGATGATATCAATGGAATTTGTAATTGTTCTACAAATTAGTATAACAGTGCTTCCAGAAGTTTCCTCTAATTGGCCTGGCCAAATTGCTTAGCCAGTGAGTAAAAGAATCAAAGCAGGAGCTCCCGGCCAGAAGTTGTCTCTCCTGCCTCTATTATATCTGTATAGTACTTGGAGATAATGGTGTGGCAAGTAATGTGTGCTGTGGTGTTGAAATATATTTTTATTGTCTCGACCTCATATTACATTTTTTACTATTATTTTGCCTATTCTCATAATATGTTGAGCATCTTGAGATGGTATCTGTGTCTACATTTCTTCATAGTTTCATCACAACTCAACATAATAGTTTGTATAGAAGAAAGTCAACATTAATTTTTAGATTAACTGAAAGCATCATTTGTAGATGATCAGAAAGACAAATTGCTTTATTAGCTGTTACACTTTGTGGGTAAGAGGTAGGTTCTGGAGCTAGGCTGCCTGGGCTAGAATTCTGGCTCCACCACGTACTTGCTGTGTTATCTTAGATAAGGTACTTAACCACTCTATTCCTGCACTTTCTCTTCTGGAAATTGGTATAATTATACTAATTATCTCAGAGGGTTGCTTTGAGAACTAAATGTATGTAAAGCATTTAGAACAGTGATTGGTACATAGTAAGCCCCCCACAAACATTAATGGCTGTGATTATCACTGTCAATATCATCATTTTTGGTTGACTTTATGGGTAGTTTGCAGAGAAATATTATCAGTGGAAAATGTAGTATCTTAGATATAAGATTGATGGAAATACAACTGAGATGGGAATTATTGGAATCTCTGTTAGTTTATTCTGAATGAAATGCCTCAGTAGTTTGTGGTTTAGAAGACAAAATTATTGACATTTTTATTGACTGATTTTTTAGAAGGAGTAGTAAAATTGCTTGATTTGAGTTTAAAAAATCTAGGGATGTATTGCTGATTTAATAAAAAGTTAATACAATAATAAGTATTTTGTAGTCCAGACTACAAATATATTTAGCCATGATTAAAACTGCAAACTGAGCAATAGACTGTCTACTCTTAGGATATAGGATCATTATTTGAAAAATAGCAAACTTGCAATTTCCTCTCACCTCGTTGTGTGTCCCCATGACATGGTTTCATATATACTTAGATGAAATATCTTCTTATCAGAACCTTTAATAATCTTGTCTTTTTATGTTTTGGATTTGCATGTTTGTTTTCTTAGTACTTTCTTATACCTTTATTTTATTCTAATGATGTGCATTGCAATTCGAAAGGATTGTGTGTCAATTTGGTCCTCTCCTTAGTAACTCTTCATGCATTTCATTAGGAAAGAGCAAAGATAATGAATCACTGCAAGATTCATATAAGAGAGATTAATACACCACCTATGTTTGCAATGCATTTGTTGTTTAATTGCATCCTGGTTAATTTTCTATTAAATTTGAACTAGTATATGTCATGCATTTTTTTCCTCATTTTGAATGGAGTTATTTAACTTTTTGTGATCAAAGGGAACTCCTCAAATTATACCAGGTAAGTGGTTATTCATCTTGTGGCAATGTTCTTAAAGAGTACATAGACAGGAATTCTTGTACAGTATATGGATTAAAAGGGACAGGTTAGAAAACTGTGTTACTGGAGAAGCGGCAAGATGGCAATGGGGCAACCGGGTCTGTGAAACCCTCTGCAAAGGAGAGCTGCAGTGGACCTCTGACTCTCGCCCCAGGGGCTACGGACCCCAAAATCGCAGCCTGCTCTTCATATGGAGCTTGGCCGTTGCCACCGCTGGGGCATCGCAGCAGACTGGACAGTCACTGCAGTGCAAATGGTGCCGCCACCACTGCAGCCCCCCGCCCCGCCACCGCCGCCCCATGGCTGTAGCATATCACACCACCCGGGCCGGAGGTGATCCACTTCAGTCTTTCAAGCCCCTTCAGGGAAGATCTGCTGGGATCGCTGCCACCTCTCCTGTGACCGAGACGTCCTGCCCGCCGTAAGTCTCCGGCTGTCTGCCCTGAGGCAGGCAGCCATCTTCAGCCTTTGCCTTTCCTGTCTGCAACCCCCCCCCCCGCTGGGGCGAGCAGCTGAGATAGCACCACCTGCTGGCGATTCAAGGTAACAACACCGAAACCGGAGAAACAAGCTTCATAAAGACATAGGCCAGAGTAGTGAACAGAGGGTGATCTGAACTGTCCTTCACAGCAGACCAGGGGCAACTGACCCTAACTGCAAACTAATTTACCAGCTTGAAAAGAAAGCTAGAAATCAGAGCTAAAAGGACATTGGACTTAAACGAAATGTCTCAGAGTGTGCTTCATTGATTCTGTTAGTTTAATGACTTAATTCTATTCCTACTATATTGTTCCTTTTTTTCTTTTTTTCCATTTCCTTTTCTTCTCTTTTCTTCTCTCTGTAAACCATATCTTTGTATATAGGAACAGCACACTAATAAGGAGGTTGGATAGCTGGTATGTTAGCATCACTATGTGTTTTATTTTTTTTTTGGTATGAGAGTTAGATCGTCTGTAGCTGTAGTCTATTGTTTTTATCTGTTTCAGTATAGGCCTCTCTCTATTTGTTGGCACACTCATTTGTTTCCCCCCCTTACTCCTCTATCTCTCCACCCCCCTCTTCAACCCACTATCTGCTCCATTCTCTCCCCTCTGCTAACCACATTTTATTTCAGGGAATAAACCTACAGCCCCACTGCACGGACAGACTCCAAGGCAGTGGGAAGTGGGTTCCAGATTATCCATACACCTGTCAGTGAATACCAGGACCTGCAGATAGATTTTGAATCACAGCTCCCCCCTTAAGTAAAATCTCAAAACTGCAAAAAGGACCACCTCCAACCTACAGTGCAACTCCAGAATTGAACAAAGGAAGAGGGCATACATAAAGAATAGGAGATTGAACACACATAAGTAAAACCAGTCCCTTTACCCCTGAATAACAGAATTAAAGAAGACGGTGACATGGAGGGAAGGAAAAAGTAGGGAGGGGGAAAAACCGCACAAATGAAGAAAAACGAAAAGAAGAATATAGGCCTCACATAGACCCCTGGGAGATCAGACACTGAGAAAACAGATTCTGGAACACAAACAATGAAGAGCCCCCAGAATGACTGGTTACATGCAACAAACCCAGACATCAAGACATTAATGGAGAGAATTAAAAAAAATTGAGGAGAGACAAGAGGAAAATAGGAAAGAGCTGATGTCAGAAATGACAGCAGTAAAGAATACTGTGATGGAAATGAACACCAGACTAATAAGCATGGAGAGCAGAATCAGCCAAGCAGAAGAAAGAATCTCAGAGCTCGAAGACCAAAACACAGAACTAACCCAAACTGTCAAAAGCATAGAAAAGAAGCTCAAAAAGACAGAACAAAACCTGCAAGAGATGAATGATCACTTCAAGAGACCAAACCTAAGAGTAATTGGGCTTCCTAAGGCAGAGAGAGAAACAGAAGCCACACTGGAACAAACATTTCATGAAATCATTCAAGAAAACTTCTCTCATCTCATCAAGGATGAAAAAAATTCAAACACAAGAGATTCAGAGAACCCCTGCAAGACAACAAATGAGAAGACCAACTCCCAGACACAAATAATTCGCCTAAACAAAGTAGGTATATAAAAGAAAAAATCCTAAAGGCAGCAAGAGAAAAAGGCCAGACTACCTACCAGGGAAGACCAATTAGAATAGCAGCAGATTTATCCACAGAAACCCGAAGGCTAGGAGAGCCTGGAGCCCTATCTTCAAAGTTCTAAAAGAGAAACAATTTCAACCAAGAATAACCTACCCAGCCAAACTAAGCTTCATTAGTGAGGGAGAATTGAAATATTTTCCAGATATCCAATCCCTAAGAACCTACGCTGCCACCAGACCACCTCTACAAGAAACACTTAAGAAAGTACTGAACACAGAAGAAAAAGAAAAAAGAACAACAGCATTCTTCACAAGAGTACAGGCAAAAGATTAAAAACACACATGAACCAACTCCAAAACCCAAAGAAAGACAACAAACAAACAGGAACAACTCTGTAAGAACCTTATGACAGGAATCAACTCTTGCATTTCAATTATTAGCCTAAATGTGAATGGACTAAATACACCACTGAAAAAACATAGAATGGCAAAATGGATAAAATATCATCAGGCAACAATCTATTACCTTCAAGAGACTCACCTCACTAGAAAGGACACCCACAGACTCAAAGTAAGAGGATGGGAAACAAACTTTCAGGCGAACGGAATACAAAAGAAAGGAGGACTAGCGATCTTAATTTCAGACAAAATGCCCTTCAAGCTATTAAAAATCAAAAAAGATACAGAAGGTCACTACATAATGATAAAAGGCTCAATCCATCAACAAGAAATATCTATGCTAAACATATATGCACCCAACATAGGTGTGCCAACTTTCATAAAGCAACTTCTAGGAAAACTAAAGAAAGATATTGACTCTAACACCATCATAACTGGGGACTTTAATACTCCACTCACAACCCTAGACAGATCATCAGGACAAAAAATCAGCAAGGAGATCCGGAACCTCAATGTGACTCTGGACCAAATGGACTTAATTGATACCTACAGAACACTCCATCCAAAGACCACAGAATTCACATTCTACTCATCACCACATGGAACATATTCTAAGATCGGCCACATACTCGGCCATAAATCAAGCATAAACAAATTTAAAAGGACTGAAATTCTACCATGCACCTTCTCGGACCACAGTGGAATACAAATAAACATTGACACCAACGAAGTTCCCCCAAAACCCACAAAGACATGGACACTAAACAGCATGATGCTAAATAACTCCTGGGTCAATGATGAAATCAAAACAGAGATCAAAAGATACCTGGAAACAAATGAAAATGAAGAAACATCTTACCAAAATCTCTGGGATGCCCTGAAAGCTGTAGTAGGAGGGGAATTTATATCCCTACAAACACACATGAAGAAAATGGAAGGAACAGAAATTCACAACCTAACAAGCCACCTAAAGAAGTTGGAAAAGCAAGACCACAAAAACCCTAATTTCAGCAGAAGAATCCAGATCACCAAAATAAAAGCCCAAATCCAGGACATAGAAGACAAAAAGATAATAAAAAAATCAATGAAACAAAGAGCTGGTTCTTCGAAAGGATAAACAAGATCCATGGTCCCCTAGCTAGACTGACCAAGAAAAAAATGAGAAAAAAACCAAATAAGCACAATCAGAAACACAAAAGATGAAGTCACATCTGACCATGAAGAAATACAAAAGATCATTAGAGACTACTACATACACTTGTATGGAAACAAACTTGAAAACCATAAGGAAATGGAGGACTTTCTGACATCACACAACCTACCTAGGTTGGAACAAGAAGAAATTGAGACCCTAAATAGACCAATAACAATCAAGGAAATCGACTACGTAACAATAAAACTTCCTACAAAAAAAAGACCTGGTCCAGATGGCTTTCCAGCAGAATTCTACAAGACATTGAAGGAGGAGCTGATACCAATCCTACTGAAGGTATTCCAGGCGATTGAAAAAGATGGAACTTTCCCCAAATCATTTTACGAAGCCAACATCACATTGATACCCAAGCCAGGTAAAGATCCAACAAAGAAAGAGAACTACAGGCCAATATCTTTGATGAACATAGATGCTAAAATTCTCAACAAGATCCTAGCAAACCAGATTCAGCAATACATCTCAAAAATCATCCATCATGACCAAGTAGGCTTCATTCCTGGGATGCAAGGCTGGTTCAACATTCGTAAAACCATAAATGTAATTAAATACATCAACAGATGTCAAAACAAAAACCACATGATCATATCTTTAGATGCAGAAAAAGCTTTTGATAAAATCCAACACCCCTTCTTGATAAAAACCCTTGAACATCTAGGCATACGGGGAACATACCTCAAAATAGTAAAAGCCATCTACGAGAAACCCACAGCCAGCATACTCCTAAACGGACAAAAATTGGAACCATTTCCCCTGAAAACTGGAACTAGACAAGGATGCCCACTCTCACTCCTCCTGTTCAACATAGTATTGGAAGTCCTGGCTAGAGCAATCGGAGAAGAGGAGGCAATCAGGGGTATCCAAATAGGAAAAGAGAAAGTCAAGTTATTTCTCTATGCAGATGATATGGTTGTGTACCTTGAAAACCCAAGAGAATCTGTCAAAAGCCTCCTTACATTGATAAAGGTCTTTGGCAAAGTCTCAGGATACAAAATAAATGTACAAAAGACAATCGCATTTCTCTACACCAATAATAAACAAACAGAAACCCAAATAAAAAACACAATTCCATTCACAATAGCCACAAAAAAATGAAATACCTTGGCATCTTCCTAACCAGAGACATGAAAGACCTTTACAATGAAAATTACAAAACACTGCTCAAAGAAATCAAAGATGACATAAACAAGTGGAAAAAATCCCATGTTCATGGATTGGAAGAATCAACATTGTGAAGATGTCCATCTTACCTAAGGCAATCTACACATTCAATGCAATACCCATCAAATTACCAGCAACATTCTTCTCAGACCTAAAAAAAACAACACAGGAATTCATATGGAAACACAAATGTCCAAGAATAGCCAGAACAATCCTCAGCAAAAAAAAAACAAAGCAGGTGGTATCACATTACCAGACTTCAAACTTTACTATAAAGCTGCAATCATTAAAACAGCTTGGTATTGGTATAGGAACAGGCATATAGATCAATGGAATAGAATTGAGATTCCAGAAGCAAAACCTAAATTTCTCAACCAACTCATCTTCGATAAAGCCCCCACCACCTGCCACTGGGGAGAGGAGAACCTATTCAGTAAATGGTGCTGGGAAAACTGGCTGACCACATGCAGAAGATTGAAACAGGACCCCTATCTATCCCCATGCACAAAGGTTAACCCCAAATGGATCAGAGACCTAAATGTAAAACCTCAAACCATAAGAACCTTAGAAAAGGAAGGAAATACCCTCATGGAAATCGGAACTGGCATCCAATTCCTGAACAAAACCCAAAAGCCACAGGTCATAAGAGAGAAGATAGACAAGTTGGACCTTATTAAACTGACAAGCTTCTGCAAAGCCAAAGAAACCATCAAGAGAGCAGGGAGACAGCCTACAGACTGGGAAAAAGGATTTGCCAACTCCAGGTCTGAGAAAGGCTTAACATCCTGGATCTACAAAGAACTCAAACATGCTGAAAAGAAAAAAACAAACAACCCCATTATAAAATGGGCAAAAGATATGAACAGACACTTCACAAAAGAAGACATCCGAGCAGCCAAGAAACACATGAAGAAATGCTCAACCTCACTAATCATCAGGGAGATGCAAATCAAAACCACACTGAGATACCACCTAACTCCAGTCAGAATGGCAAAATTATCAACAACTCAAAAAATAACAGTTGCTGGAGAGGGTGTGGTGAAAAGGGAACACTTCTACACTGTTGGTGGGGGTGTAAACTAGTGCAACTTCTGTGGAAAGCAGTGTGGCGATTCCTAAAAGCTCTAAAAATCGACCTTCCATATGACCCCACAATCCCCCTACTGGGAATATACCCTGAAGAACTCAAATCACTCTATAAAAAAGATACCTGCACACGTATGTTTATCGCAGCATTGTTCACAATAGCAAGAAACTGGAACCAACCATGCTGCCCATCAAAAGAGGACTGGATTAGAAAATGTGGTACATATACACGACAGAATACTATGCAGCCATAAAAAAGAACAAAATCATGAATTTCGCAGCAACCTGGACGGAACTAGAATCTATAATACTGAGTGACCTCTCACAGAAACAAAGATCCGAGTATCACATGTTCTCACTCATATAATGGACCTTGAACATCCAGCGTAATATGATAAGAAAATGACTGATGGTACTGGGAAACTATGGGGGGGGAGGGGAATGGGATTAACAGTCGCAAATATCTGTCTGGGGATGGGGAAACACCTCTTATCAACAGCGTGCCTGAATGAAACATAATTGTACACCTAACCCTTAACTGTACCCCATAAAACCATAATAAAAAATATTGATTATAAAAAAAAGGAAACTGTGTTACTTAAAAAAGAAAAAAGTAATTTTTACATACATAGAATTAAGGAAATCCATCTATATGTTGTCATCCCCATCTTAGCCTCTTGCATGTTCTGCTAGCGTCCTTTTACTATGTTGTACTAATTGTACTAGCTGTTGATTTTTATTTTCCACACATATCAAGTATTCTTTCCTTGAATGACATATGTTAGGCATCATTGGTACATGGCAGCAAATGATTTTCAAAAAATCATCATCTGGAAGTTACATAAAATGACCTTATTTGTTGATTCTACCTAGGTTGCTAATGTATCAGCAGATGGATGGATTGCCAAATTGTTGATAGAGTTGCGCTATCATGCTACAATGCTTAATCCTTGCAAATTAAATCCCTTGGACACTGTCAGGCCCAATATTTATGATTTTAGCTTACTCTGCTCCATATATTTATTATTTGTCAAAATAAAGGCAGGAAAATGTGAGAATTAGGAATATAACTATACAGGTGAGGGAAAAAAAATACAGATGGTTTTCCCAAGAAACAGAAGTATAAAAATGGATCTTAGACCCAGACTATGTAGTTTGAGTTCTCAGCTTCATTACTTATGTAAGGACAAATACAAATTAAAAAGTAGGGACGTAATTCTTCTTAAAAATAAGAGAAGGAACTGCTACACTTTCCCTTTTTTTAGAGCACTTAGTTTAGAAATCTTGTAATTGCAAGGTCTTTCTCTGTCTCTTGGATATTTGTGTAAATCTTAAAAGCTAAATAAGGCTTTTGCCATCTCTGTGACCCAGAAATGTCTTTCTCAATGACCAGAGAACCATCCCTTTGAAATGTAATCAAGGAAGACATTTCCTTTATCTCCCAGTTTCTGTGGTATGGTAGGAGCCTGACTTCTGCAGGTACCTAGTCTAAACTTCCTCTGCCATCAAGATATGAGAAGTTAATTTTTCCTTTGGGTAAAACCAATTAGCTAACACAGATGGCCATCCCAACTACTAGGTGAGTCCAGGATGAACTATGCAGGACAAATGGTGATGTCAAGACCTCTTTCTTGAGGACTAGTCATTGTTTACCTTGAGAACATGCATGTAATGGTTGTATCCATTTGTCTCTAAAAATATAAAAGGGTGAGATTTCTTTCTGTCTTTGCGGTCCCTGAGCAGATTGCCTGTGATGTGTATTCCATTCTGTGTTTATGCGTAATCAGTAATAAAATTGCCTTCTTTCCCTTCTACCCTTACAAAGAAGTTCTCTGGGTTGGGAGGAGATTTTGTGAACTATATGCGCTTGGTACTTACTAGACATGTGATCTGGGGCAAGTTTCTCAATCTCTTCACACCTCAGTTTCCTTATCTGTCAATTGTGGATAATAGTACCCATTAATACTATTGTTTCTAGGATTATTGTGAGGTTTAAATAGTGAAATATAAAGTGCTTAGAACAGAACCAAGCACTAGTAGACACTACATATTACCTATTATTATTACTATCAGTAGTAAAGCATTTAAAATGCTTACTAATATTATAAAAGGGAAATTTTGTTTTATATTCTGGTTTATTCTCAACTACAGCATATTTGCAGAGGTATTTTAAGAGCCAGTGTAAAGACTATTCAAATTGGAATCCAACAGCAAGATACAAAATTTCAACTTAAACTCCACCAGCCACATGAAAATTATACAGTTAAACACTTTCCCTAATTTTGAGAAATGTGTAAAACAAAAAAATGCTCTTCCAGTGAATAATTTCTTTCTTAAAAATTTCAGAAATTTTTTCCTCATTCTTTCATAATGGCTCATGAAATCCTACTCTGTACCCTGGCTTATAAGGGCTATATGGTCTGGCCTCTGCCTGCTTCAACTGGAACCTCCTAACATTCTCTTTGCTGACTAGAAGGTATTCATTATGTAGGTTCCTCTAATATTCAAGCTTGTTCTCACCTTAGGGACTTTGCACTTTCTGTTTCTTCTGCTTGGAAAGCACTTCTTTCAGATTTTTGCACTGCTGGTGGCAGATAAAGTAACCCCTTCTTACAGAAGCTTCTTTTAACCCTCACCAGTCACCCATGCTCTCTCACTTTCCTACTTTGTTTTATAGCACTTGTCACTATCTGAAATTATTTTCTGTGTTTGTTAAATCTATGTTTTTCAAAAGTATGTTTCATGAGAACATCGATTTTCTTTGCTAAATTCCAGATTCTAGTCAGTGTTTGGAGCATAGTAACGTCTCAGTAAGTATTGCATAAATGAGTGAATGAATAAAATAAACTATCCTTATCAACTATTCCTTCACTGATTTAACAGGAATTTCTTCAGTGGCTCGTATATTAGGATCCAGCTTTGTCCATAGAAGTCTCACTATCTGTTAGTGGCATTAAGACATGTATATAAAAGATATAATCAATCATAGAACTATAGAGCTATAAGGAAAAAGTAGAAAATAAAGATATCACAAAAAGGAAATCATCTTTTATCATATATAAAGATATACATAAAATATATTTAATATATTATGCTAGGCATTTCACATGTTATTCCACTTCAAAATTGTACTTAAGAGCCCTTCTATTTATATATTGCTATATTTATTTTTTTATTTTATTTTATTTTTTTGAGTTGGAGTCTCACTCCTTCACCCAGGCTGGGGTGCAGTGACACACATGCTCACGGCCAACCCAGTGTTGACCTTCTGGGCTCCAGCGATTCTTCCGCCTCAGCCTTCCAAATAGTGGGAACTATAGATCCGCGCTACCACGCCCAGCTAATTTTTGATTTATTGTAGAGACGAGATTTTGCCAAGTTGCCCGGGCTGGTCTTGAACCTGCAGCTCAGGCAATCCACTCGCCTCAGCCTCCCAAAGTGCTGGGATTACAGGCTGAGCCACCCAGCCTGGTTTCTATATTTATTTTTGTAGAGGAGGAAAAGAAAGTCAGAAGTTAGACAATTGGCATACAATTGCCCAGGCAGGATGTGCATGGACAAAATTCAAACTCATATCAGTCTGACTCCAAATCTTTTCTTTTTATTACACTAAAAATAAAAACCCTCTCCTCTCCTCTGTCAAGAACTGTGACAGAGCTGAGATTTTACTGTACTTGCAAGGTAACAGGGTAACCACCATAGTTTCGTGGATGCTGACAGACAACACAAGGTCTCTGAATCAGAGACAAAGGACATTATGACTCACAGCTTGGCAACAGCTTGAGTTGTATATTCATGTTAGTTTCCTCAGCCCCCAAGTCCCACGGGTGTTGCAGAGTAGCTCTGGTAGAAGGTGCATGTTCTGTGGATTTGTGTTACACAGAAAACTTGAGCTTAAGTAACTAAGATATTTCCTAATAAGCTGCAAACAAATGTGCCCTCCGCTTATCTTCATTATGTTTATAATAAAGAGAGGCATTATCCTTAGGAGACTGTACATTAAAAATATCTTCCCTCTGCTCTGGATGGAGACACTATCTCTGTCTTCCAAGGTTGTGCAATCATTCTTGAAATGATAGTCTGGAACAAAGGCATCCAGTTAGTGCCAACATACATGCAGAAAGGCAAGGCACCCAGGGAGAATTGTCTCCTAACACACTTCATCTATGTTTCTTCTTACAGGAAAGGGTAACAACTTTCTCCTGGTTGTCCAAGACAGAAAGCTTGGGTCATCTTGTTTAGTCTCATTCTTTACTCTTTCATGCCTTTATATAAGCTAGTCTTATCACCTCCCCCCACCACTTCCAATCAATCACTACTTTCTGTTCATTCTACCTTTTAATATCTCTTTAATACACCCAGTTATTTATCCAAGTTCACTTGCTTCCAAGTCTCTGTCATCTCTTGAGTGGATTACCAACATCGTGTCTCTGCCTCCAGTTTTGCCTTAACTCATCTGTTCTTCAATTAGAGCCAGAATTTTATTTCTTTTCTTTTTCCTCATTTAAATGTCACCAGTCCCTCATTGCTCTCATGATACAGTCTACAGTTCTTATCATGACATATCAGGCCCTTCGTGGTCTGACTCCTATTTACCTCATTTCTCAACACTTCCTTTGTCAATCTCTATGCCCTATTCATGTTGTGGCACCCCCAGGTCCCATGCTTACTCATACTATGCCAAACATGCCCCTCTTCTTGGGATGTGCTTCCTCTTTTTCTCACGTGTCTGTATCATCCTTCTCTTTTGAGTCTCGGTTAAATATCACCCCTTCTAACTCACACAGGCCTTTGCACGTCTTCTATACTTTCTGTGCCTATCCTTTTCTTGGTACTTAGTATGATTATTTTAATTTCCTATCCACTATTTTTAAGTCGCTTGAGGGCAGAGACTTTCTTCTTTATTAGATTTAGTTCCAGAACCAGCACAGAGCCTGACCCAGAGTTGAACTTCATAGCCATTTGGTAAAAGAGAAGCTGGGTGAACAAAAAATGGAGCCATGCAGGGGTTAATGACTGAGGACTTCCAGATGGAGGAGAACAAGGATGACTTAATTGCTTTAACATGTCAATTTAATTTAGATAGCTATGTATATTGAAATAATAGATATGGTCAAATGTATTATAACATTACTTTCATTGCTAATCAGTTTTTTTTTTTTTTGTAAAATGGCTATCACAATTTTACTCTATTAGGTATGCTTAAGTTTAAAATTTTGAATCTGAAGGATCAAGGGAACTGAAATTTACAAAATACTTATTGTCTACAAGCATTGTGCAAGATAGGGTCTCTATATACTTTTATTTAGTCTTTATGGCCATATTAATGAAAACCGGGACTCAGATATTCAGATAACTTGCTTCAAGTCACATAATTAGAGGAAATCACTACCAAGTGCTTTTGATGAGCCAGACTATATTAAGCACTTAGTATAGTCACTCAGACTTAAGTAGGTTTGATTATTATCTGTATTTTTCAGATAAGGAAACAGAAGCGCAGATAAGTATAGTAAATTTTTCATTCAGTCATTTGCTATAAGCATCTTTTCCTTTAAGTCCTTGAACATATTTATAAAAGTGACTTTGCAACCCTTGTTTGCTAATTCTAACACCTGGATCATTTTATGTTGGTTTCTATTGACAGCCTTCCACTGTCACACTTTACTGTTTCTTCTGATGTCTAGTAATTTTTTAATTGTGTGATGTACATTGTGGATGATATTATGTATATGTCTGAATTACATTCTTTTCTGTTAAAAACCATGGTTTTAGTCTCAAGACGTGGGGTCCTAACCAAATGCCCAAGGTTTTCTGCAAAATCTCTTTTCTCTTGCTGCATCAGAACTCCATTTTGTACCTCTTACAAACTTTGTTTTCTATGTTCAGCTCTCAGCTTTGCCTCAGGCTCTCTGCTAGACCTTCATTTTATACCCCAGCTCTTGGCCAAGGACCCATCTTGACTTCTCCTAATGACCTCTGGCTCATTTCCTTCCCATCCCCTGAAGCTTGAGACTCTATTCTCTCTGCCTCCTTGGCTTACTAAGATCTCTGTTCCTCTTGGTATTTGTTGTCCTGTGCTGCCCCAGTAGAGTTCAATCTTGAACTCACCTCATATGACTTCCTTCTTTCTAAAATGACAAATGTATGGATTCTATAGTTCCAGGTCTGAAAATGGTGGCCTCTTAAATTTTTCTTATTTCACAATTGTTCTTTCCCTTTTACGTTTTAAATCAGTTTCATCTTTTGTTATCATTGGGGATTTTCTGTGAATTTCATTTATCCATTACTTTCACAGTTTTTCATGATCACATAGTCAGAGTAAATGTCAAACAAAGTCAAATTTCCCTTATAATCATAAGGGAGGTTAAGGTACTCATGTCATATATCTGTGTCCCTACTAGTGCTGGATTTCATCTTGCATATTAATTCACATGTATTAGATAATGGAAGTACTCATTTTCACAGAAATGTCAATGACTTCTTTGTGGGCATGGCACTTTATGGGCAGATACTTTTCCAAAATTGATTTATTTCAGCATAATTGTCACACAATAAATTTCACATGTTAAAAGTATATAGTTTGAGGAGTTTTGGAATATATGCATTCCCATAAAATCATGATCACATCAAGATTACAAACATTTTAATGGCTCTGGAAAGTTTCCTTGTGGTCCTTTTTAATCCCTCTCCCTTCATCTTCTTCCCTAGGCTACCACTGATCTGATTTATGTCACCTAGATTTAATTTTCATTTTCTAAAATTTTATATAAGTAAGATGATAAGCACATATTCTTTTTATTAGGAGGTTAGATTTTTTTCACTCAGTGTAATAATTTTGAGATTTATTCATCATATTAATAGTTCATTTATTTTTATTGCTGAGTAGTATTCCAGTGTGTGAATAAACTTCAATTTGTTCATGCATTCACCTGTTCATGAGCATTAGGGTTGTTTCCACTTTTGTGCTATTACAAATAAGGTCAGAAATGTATAATTTATTATTGCTTCCAGTAGAATATTCTCTTATTGCTTCTCTCAATGTAGTAGTTTAGAGATTCTTGTTCAAAAATTGACTTTTAAAAGATGTCAACCATTAGAAACTAAGATATCCACTGCTGGATGTGGTCTCAGCCTGTAATCCTAGCACTTTGGGAGGCCAATGTGAGAGGATGGCCTGAGCCCGGTGGTTCAAGACCAGCCTGGGCAACTTGGCAAGACCTCGTCTCTACAATAAATAAAAAAATAAGCCAGGCATGGCAGCATATGCCTGTCGTTCCAGCTACTTGGAGGGCTGAGGTATTAAAGGATTGCCTAAGCCCAGCAGGTTGAGGTTGCAGGGGCCGTGAGCATGCCACTGCACTCCAGCCTGGGTGACAGAGTAAGACTCCAACTAAAAAATAATCTCCAAATGACTGAGTTTGCATAGTACTTTTTCCTTGTTTTTCTTTTTTCTCTCTCTCTTTTCAATCATACCTCACCAGAAACAAGTGGGAAACAAAAAAGAGAAAAAAGATGAAAAATGTTATAACAAATTAGAAAACTCTAGGTTTTGTTGGATGGAAGATAAATCTATTTATTTCTTAGTTGAAAATAGCTGCAAGACTGTTAGTTTTAAATGAATATGGGCCACTTCATTTGAATGAAATCATTATAAGAATTTCTCTTAGGACTTTTTTTTTTCCTCACTAAGCCTTTGCGTAGGCGGCTTGATTCATAAAGGTGTTGATGTTCATTAAACCTGATACTCAGTTTATATTTTTATTTTCTCTGCCTATTTTCACTCAGTGAGAGACTGTGGTTCAGTGTTTCCTTTTTTGGTAAGTATGTAACTTTCTAGCTTTTCAGACTATTTGCTTTGCAGAGTTGTGCTTTAAATCTCCCCCAGAAAGGGAAGTGACTCATTTCTATACTGTAGCATGTAGGTGTTTGATGAATGTTGCTGCCAGGTAGAAATAGACTGTAATGCCAGTGTAAATGGAGTTTTACAGCTACTAAAATGTGAAGGATTTCAATTTTTGTAGGAATTTAAATTGGGAGAAAATTACTTCAGAAGTTTGCAAGGGCTCTGTGTTCTGAGGGAGAACTTTGAGCAAATAGAAATGTATAAATGTTATGAAATCGCTGACAGCCTAATGCAAGAATGATGCATTCGTTGAGATGCTTCCCCCCCAATATTGACTCGGGAGCATGTAAGCTTGACCAGGTGATGCCCCATGTGCAGTGTAGGCCTGATGTGAGAGATCACCTAGACTCATGTTTAAGACTCCTGGCTGTTGGGACTTCAGAGAGATCACCAAGTCTATGTGCTCTTCAAACTGTTATGGTATAAAGAAATGAGGAAGTGAGTTGTACAGCTATCTTCCTCTGCAGACTTCTAAATATTCTAAATATAATGGCATTACCCTCCTTTGGAGACCATGACAAGTTGAGATGCGTATACCCCATCGTCCTGCAGAGCAGCTGTGAGACATGAGAATGATCTTTGCTTGTGTGAAACGACTGATGTCAGTGTTCGTGACACATTTCCTACATGGATGAGGGCCTATTCAACATGAAAGACAAGAATATATAGACAATGTCTGGCGAATTACAATTTTATTTTCCTAATAAAGCCAGATTCCAATAGATATAGCAGTACCTAGAGAGCACCTTATAATATGGTATGTACTTAAGAAGGTGTGTACATAATAATAGATGAATTAAACAGCAAAGTACCAAAAATTGGAATAACTGGTTGGTTTAGAATAAAATATGACAAATAATATTTATAATATAAAATAGTCTACTAGGATATTTTCTAATATGTGGTCTCTCTTGATTAAAAAGAAGAAGGGAGAGAGAGAAAGAACAAATATTAGTAGACAAAGTAGGAAATATGAGGTGTGACTGGTCATAAATATAGCTGTAAGTGTGAAAAGGTATGTGAACTTTAAAAGAAAGGTGTGAGAGTCTAAAGGCGGAAGGTTGTTTGAATTAAACCTACAATGATGTGCTGTTAAGACTTCAGTGTGCATGGCCAAGTTTTAATCTGTCTAGGTATATACAACTAACAAAGATCTCATAGAAATAAGCCTGCACTGATTTGATAGAGTAGTTTGCTGAATATGTTTTAAAAGTGTATTAACTATTCATGATTTGTCAAACACTGTCCTAGACAAAGTAGAGCATCTGCCCTCAAAAGGTTCATAGTGTGGTGGAATGACAGAGATGGACCACAAATGACTGTCTAGAGCATAGAGATGAATTGAAGTTCAGCCTCAGCCTCTCTGAGCAGACCAAACCCGCCATCAGGTCTCAGCCTTTGGAGGCTCAGGAACAAATGCCCATCTTCCCCTTGTTTCTACCATCCTTGAACTTGTGTGTATGAACACCAGGTTAGCATCATATCTATACAACCACATCTCTTATATAGCAAGGCATGATATTCACACGTAAGGTTGCTGTCTGAATGTCACCTTTCAAATGTAGGTAAGCAATGTATACAACTCAAGACTAAAAAAATCCTTATGTTCTTTTTATGTTGAATGTTGAATTTCAAAAAAATGAAATATATAGAGCAATAGATAGACAAATAGTACAAGTACTAAGAAAAACTTCTTTTGTTAGATAACTGTATAAAGAACATTATATGTTTTCAATAAACAAATATTTATAACATTATAAAATTTACATATAAACGCACATACACATTATACAATTTTAAATGCCAATATATGGAGGAAGAATATAGATGAATTCATGTTATATTTCTAATCTTTGTAAAATTAGGGTTTTAATTTTTTAAGCTGGGTGG
Source organism: Cephalopachus bancanus (assembly GCA_027257055.1). Lineage (NCBI taxonomy): Eukaryota > Metazoa > Chordata > Mammalia > Primates > Tarsiidae > Cephalopachus > Cephalopachus bancanus. Next base: position 3,025,076 of record JAPVLO010000024.1, on the reverse strand, counting down.
ACAAGTGGGCTCCATTTGGAAGGAATAGATTAGAAGCATTGAACAAAGATTTGAGAGAAGTGAGAGAAGTGGCCATGTGATGTCTAGGGAAGAGCACTACAGACAGGAGGAACAGCTGAACAAAGATGCTGACCTGGGGATAGGTCTCAGGTGTTCTAGGAAAAGGAAGGGGTCTGGAGTGGCTTGAGTGGATGAGTGACAGGGGAGAGTGGAAGGAATCCACAGATTTAACATGAGACCAGAGCATGTAGGACTTGGTTGGCCTTGTGGACTTTTGGCTTTTCCTCTATATGAAATGTGAAATGTCAGAGGTTTTGAGGAAAGTAATGACATGATGTGACATGATTTGAACAGAATCACTATTGACTGCTGGGTTGGGAATAGACTGGGCATAATGACAATGATGTAAGCAAAGACATCCTATGGAAGTGATTACAGCAATCCATGGGGAGTGCCCAGCTTCATCTTCTGCTGGTTCCTGAGCATGTAGCACATGTGCCCCCAACCGGAGGGCCCTGTGTAGCTGATCTTCCGTTTGAAATGCTTTTTGTCTTGCCATTTGTCTTTGCATGATTAACTCTTGCTTTTCCAGATTGTTCTTGATCACTACCTTCTGAAAACAGAAGTCTTCCCTGACCATCTCTCGTCTACATTAGCTATGTATTCTTAAGGCTCCTAGTATTTTTTTTCTCTTGTGGCTTGTTTGTAAATCCATGACTAAATGAGTCTACACTCCATGAAGAGTCTGCACTTTGTAGGGGCAGAAATGTATGGCACCCCATAAATCCTTGCCAGATGGCAAATTATGAATGAGTAAATGTAATTGAATGGATGAAACAATGAAGTGAAAAGACTAAGCCTGTGACTAAAGTATTCAATAAATTGGGCTTCTGGCTTAATAACTGCAATGAGGAGAGAGACAGTGTGGTATAATCATGTCAGGAACCTCACAGGAGGAGGGAATCATCTGTCTTGACCAATCATCAAAAGCAAGTGCCCCTTCACCCCTCTCCATCCCTCAGTCTTTTAGAAATTAGAAAAGCAAAAAAAGAGTTGTAAACATGTACTCAAGAGTCTATGTAATTCAATACAAGAAAATGCCTATATCAAGAGAAAATATCAGCAAATTTACTGAATATGTTTAACCCAAGCGAGATAGTCTCTGAAATGAGACATTCAGACTTTGATTACAGACCTCTAAAAATGACTACTTTCGGCATTTAATGTTTGATTTTTTTCCAGAAGTCTTATAATTAGTCCCCAGAACTGGACTCATTAGATATGTCTTGTGGTAACACCTTTAATTAAACTCTATTAAAATCTACTGCTGTGGCCGGGTTCGGTGGCTCAGCCTGTAATCCCAGCACTTTGGGAGGCAGAGGTGAGTGAATTGCCTGAGCCCGCGGGTTTGAGACCCACCCGGGCAACTTGGCGAGACCTCATCTCTACAATAAATCAAAAATTAGCCAGGTGTGGTAGCGCGCGCCTGTAGTTCCAGCTACTTGGAAGGCTGAGGCGGAAGGATCGCTGGAGCCTAGCAGGTCGAGGCTGCGGTGGCCGGGAGTGGCCACTGCACTCCAGTCTGGGCAACAGAGTGAGACTCCAACTCAAAAAAAAAAAAATCTACTGCTGTGAAAATTAATAAACCTTAAAACACAGGGGATAAATTTGAGAGGACTTTTCTGTTATAGGCACTACTTGGAAGAGATTTCCCAGAAAATGAAATGCTTGGACAATTGTCATTATCATAATTTGGGCTAATTGTGGTCACAGAAAGTCCAGGAACTTGAAAAAACCCCAAAGCCTAAAACAGACTCAATTTGTCAATTCTGTTTCTATGTGTCTTCAAGAGAATTCTCTTGGATGTACATCATAACATTTTCATAATTTTGCCACTGGAGGGCTCAATGGCCTTTTAAATGTTTCTTTTAGGAGACCAACTATTATGTCTATGTAACAGTGAGACATTGAGGCAAAGCTTCATTCTCTCTTTTGAGAAAACCTGTTTTGAGGGGTTTAATTAGGCACCTGAATGGATGGATGGGTCACTACAGCTAAAAAGCTTTTGTAAATGCCCTCAAAGATGACAGCTTTTGTCATTGTTGCATGCAAAATGAAATCAAGTAGGATGTACTAATCTCTCCCTAGAGAATACAAGGAATTGAGACTATACTGAGCATGGCTTTTGCTCAGTTAGATGTGCATGTGCATATGTAGTCTGCTTGTATGTGTATTCCGGTGGTAGTATGGAGAACAGTGGCACAGTGAGGACTTTGAGGGCTACGCCTGTCCAGAAATTGTATGACTAGTGTAGTTGGGATGGGATTGGGAACATTTTTAAAGAGTTTCTCGAAAGAATATGGAGGTGGGTATCAGGGGACTAGTGATCATGGATGGTTTCAGGATTCCTGTTGCATGTTCTGCTGTGAAGATTGAGATAGAAGTTCTTTTCCTGGATGTGTTCTATCTGACTGTGGTTCAACCTCTCTGAGGCTGGTGCTGGAGCATGGATTGAGCAAGGGAACTCTGATGTGTGACACATCTATTTGGCATCTACATAATTATTTTGTGATGTTTAGGAGGCATCGGGGGTAGCAGTGGGGTGTCATGCAAAAAGTTGGGAACAGTGTTGGCCCCTGAGTGAAAGTAACAGATCAACATAAAGCAGAGAGATGGAGATATCAGAGTGGCTCCCCCAAAATCTAGCAGAAACCCCATTCCACTACATTTGCCTTATCATGTAGACTTAACTCTAAACTGATGCAAGGATGAACATATTTAATGATAAATAATATGCCAATCTGAAGGGAAATGATTGCTCAGACTGAAACGCACTTGTGGGTAGGGGAGAGTCTGAGGAAGAAACTGTAGAGAGGTCTAGCTATGAAATGCTTTAGAAGACCAGCTTGGAATCTTCAGCTCTTATGACTTCCTACCATGGTGATGGATACTTGTTGCCTCTGAAATTTTGAGTCACTAGTGAATTTCTCTTGCGGTGATTTCCTGCTTATTCTGCTATATTTGATTTATGATTTGGCCTTTCCGAGATTTGGTACTGCAGAGAATGAAGTGGTCACAGCAATGTCAGTATTCAGATCCCTACATTAGTTGTGGTTTTCAGGTTGGTTCAGCGTCCGTAGATGTGTTTTGTTGAAGGAATCGAGCTCTGGCCTAGCAGAGTCCCAGGCTCTGAACCATGGGGAATTCTCCAAGGTAAATGCTACCTTCTTAGTAACCTGCCTGGGAGCCTGTGCTGGTGATGTCTTCACTGTCCACTTTCCAGTCTCTACAAATCTTACTAAATGTTTCACAGAGTAATGCAGAAAAAGAGGCTGGGGCCAGGAAAAGTGTAATCTTCCAAGGGAAACACCAATATTATAATTATAAATTTTCTCATATTTTATTAATGACTCAAAGGAGTTAGTGAACAGGTACTATGTGTGTAACATTTTTTATTTTCCTTCCTTGTGCTCGACTGCAACTTGCCAAAAAAATAAAGTGGAATGTTTCTCCCTCTTTGAAGCCTGGTTTTCTTGCTGTGAAACAGCAGCCACAACTTCTAGCCAAGGCACCCCAGGGAGGCAGAGAACAGCTGGCAAGGAGTTTTCTGATGGTGCCCTATCTCGGTCTCGCCTAGGGGGGACTGAAACAGTTCTTACAGGTTTGGGATTCATCCTACCAGAGTTATTCTCTTCTGGGTGGACTCTAAGCCTACTTCAACTCACCCCCTCTTCCTCATGCTCTATTTTACAGCCTCCCTCAGCAGATAGTTCTGTCCAACTTTAGTCCAGGCCCAGCCATAGGGCCTGCTGGTTCTGGGATGAGAGGTGGCAGACATGACTTTCTCCAGACTGTCTTTGCTATGGATATCTTTGGAATTCCCACAATTGGTCTGGCAGAATGCCACCTTGCCAATCCTCAGAAGATCTTTGGAGTTTCTGGCTCAAGAACAGACTGAAAAGAGGGACTGGCAGTAACTGCTACACACCCTAGCATTCCTTGGAACTTTCTGGGACTGATAACTGACATGGAAGTGGTTTAGACTACAAGAATTATAAGAAAGTATCAGAATACCCAACTAAAATGGCTTAAATAAGAGGGTTATTTTAAAGTTCATTTAATGAGTAATTTTGCAATAGTTTCTTCCAAGAGTCTTCAAGGACCCAGGTGTTCTTCATAATTCTGTTGTGATCATCAGGATGTCAGTGAAGTCTTCTCTGGGGGTCACAGGATGATTCCAGCAGTTCTGATTATCTGTGTTCCTGAATATGTTATGTACATCTGCATGATTTTTTTGTGATTTATAGGAGGGAGACAAATGGTGGATATCTCTTTGTGCATCTCTCATTTTACCAAGGAGGAAAATCATCCAGCAGGCTTCATCTTAGGGCTTTTTGGTCAGAACTATATTGCATGCCCACTTGTTATCCAATGACTAGCAAAGACTACATATAACCTCTATGTAGACCAATCAGAGTTAACCTCCTGGTGATAGGCACATTGCTACCAAACAGTACTCACAAGAAATAAGGGATAAAACCTAAAGGAGGATTTCTGGCTGCTAACAATATTTTCAAAGATCTGAAAAGAAAAAAACCAGCTTAAATTACATTAAAGATAATTTAGAATTACTCTTGAGAAGAAAATGCAGCAGCCGGGCTCGGTGGCTCAGCCTGTAATCCCGCGCCTTTGGGAGGCTGAGGTGAATGGATTGCCTGAGCCCGCGGGTTCGAGACCCTCCTGGGCAGGTGAGACCTCATCTGTACAATAAATCAAACAAAACAAAACAAAACTAGCCAGGCGTGGTAATGTGCGCCTGTAGTTCAGCTCCTTGGAAGCTGAGACGGAAGGATCGCCGGAGCCCAGCAGGTCGAGACTGCAGTGGCCGGGAGCGGCCACTGCACTCCAGTCTGGGCAACAGTGAGACTCCAACTCAAAAAAAAAGAAAATGCAGACAAGAAAGTGATATTGTATACTAAATCATATTATTAAGACTGTGCATGTGTATTCCCAAGTATCTCCTGAAAAAACAGTGAATGGATTTTGACCAGAACAAATCCAGTCTTACTTGGAGGCTGAAAGATGCAGTAAATGACCTTAAGTGTTTCCTTCATCACATTGATAAGAGAAAATGTCACTAGCAAGGAATTAGCTAAGAATTGTAATGGAATTGTGAAAATGCGCACGACCTCTCATGCTTTGAGAGAGTCACAAGTTCAGAAGTACAATCTGGGTCATTTTTGTGACCATGTTCTTCTAGTTCAGTTAGTCTTAAATTTCACTGTATAGAAAAATGAATTGAGAGCTTATAAAACCTACAGATTCTTGGGCACCACTTTCCATAAATGTTGATACAGTAGGTGTATTAGTTTTCAATTGCTAATCAAACTTGGTGACATAAGGTTATACCTATTTATTATTTCACAGTTCTGTAGTCAGAAGTAGTTGAGGTGGGCTTGACTAGGTGCTCTACCTAGGGTCTTACAAGGTTGAAATCAAGGTGTCAGCTGGGCTGAGATTTTATCTGAAGGCTCTAGGTAACAATCTATGTCCAAACTCACTATAGTTGTTGATAGAATTTAATTCCCTGTGGTTGTAGGACTGAGGACCACTTGCCTTGCTGGCTGTCAACTAAAAATTACTCATAGCTCCAGAGGTCACTCTCATGTCCTTCCCTTAATTACATGGGAAAAATATTTTTTGTCGTGCACTGTAAAATGATTATGGGAGTAATACCAGAAGGTAGATAGTATGGGAGGCATCTTAAATTTCTACCTACCACACTGTGCCTGGAGTGGACTCATATATCTGCATGTTTAACAGATTCCTCCTAAGATTCCCACTGCAGTGCACAAATTGGGTGACAGAGCTGTCATGTACCTTGGCCACAAGAATACTTGTGAATTAAGTCAAGCCCCTTTAAATTGGAAAGAGAGGCAAAAAAAAAAAAAAAAGGTGAAACTTCAGTTTCTCATTATTTGTTGCTAATGTATGAAGATTGCCATGGATTTTTGTATATTGATGTTGTGTTCTGGAACCTTACCAAACTCATTTATTACATTTAGTAGCTTTTATGTAGAATCATTAGATTTTCTACAAACACAATCATGTCTTCTGTGAATAAGATAGTTTTACTTCTTCCTTTTCAATCTTGATACCTTTTATTTCTTTTTCTTCTCTTATTGCACTGGCTTAAATTTGTAGAAAAATACTGAATAAAAGTGGTAAGAATGAACATGTTTGTCTTTTTCCTAATCTTAGGGAGAAATTGGTCTTTCATCATTTGAAGTTGAGGGAATGTCTTCTTATTCTTATTTTGATGACAGTTTTTATTAGGAATATATTTTGAATCTTTTTAGATCCTCCTATCTCAGCCTCCCAAAGTGCTAGGATTACAGGTGTGAGACATTGCACCTAGCCTTGGATTTTCTTTTTGAGTTTGTTAATATAGTGAATTACATTGTTTGGTTTGGGGGGGTAATGCTAAATCAACTTTGCATTTCTAAGGAAAACCTCACCTGATATATTAATTTTTTATATATTGTTTGATTTTATATGCTAAAATGTTGTTTTAAATTTTTGAATCTGTGTTCATGGGAGAAACTGGTCTATAGTTTTCTTGTAATATCTTTGGTTTTTTATCAAGAAAATAATGGCCCCATAGAATTAGTTGGGAAGTATTTCTTCCTCCTCAAGTTTTTTGGAAGAGTTTGTGTAGAATTCATATTTTTGATCTTTAACATTTGGTAGAATTTGCTTCTTTGATGTTTGGTAGAATTTGCTAGTGAAGTTATCTGGACCTTGAATTTTTTTGTGGACCTTGTATTTGTTTTGGCAAATACAGTATTTAGAGCTATTCAGGTTATCTGTTTCTTCTTGAGTCAGCTTTAGTAGTTTGCTCCTTTTAAGGAATTTGTTCACTTCTTCTAACTTGTAAATTTTTATTGGGATTGTCATTTATTTTAATTCATTATCTTATTAATATTAATAGCATGTATAATAATATCACTGATAAGTTTTAAATATCTATGTTTATTCATATTATACCAAAGGTAGAAATGAGATTTCTGCAGCAGTGGTAGACCATTGTTACTAATAGCAATAACTTCATTGACTCCTCTCTCCTCAGTCTTTTCGCCCCCTCCCCCAACCCATCTTGGAGTATGAGAACCAGAAATCACCCAACATGTACTGGTATCTGAACTGTAGGTAAAGAACTATAAAAAATTGAATCTGGAAATTTACATAAATGTTGACTCTTCCCCTTCTGAAAGATGGAATAAAAGAGAGAAATGTAAGGTTCTCAATATAGACAAATTCTCCTTAGGAGGAGAGGGAAAGATTCCTGGGTTATTACCCTTTGGAATGTAAATAAATGTCTTTAGGAGGAAGATAAGACAAGTGTCCCTGAGTTTACAACCTCTGCAACATCTCTATGAATCTGAGTCTCAGAATTTTTTGAGATGTGAACACATACCTTTGAAGAGGTCACTCATTCTGGATGATCTCTCATTATCGAATCACCCTTTAAGTTCCAAGATTTGTCTGTTGATGCAAGTTTCAAGTTTATTTGCTAAGAAAGACTTAACTGCAAAAAATAGAAAAATGTTCACTTCCTGGAATTCCCTCTTTCACTCTGACATTAGAAATTTGTATCATCAACCAGGCTCATGACTATAATCCCAGCACTTTGGGAGACTGAGGTGAGAGGATTGCATGAATCCACAGGTTCAAGGCCAGCCTGGGCAACTTGGTGAGACCTCATCTCTACAATAAATAAAAAAAAAAGGAAGAAAAGAAATTTGTATCATCTCTGTTGTTTAAATGATCAATCTAGTCTGGCTAGACGTTTATTGGTCTTAGTGATAGTCTGAGAAAAATGACCTTTTGGAGGAGTTAAACACTGGCTACACACAGACATACAGATGAGAAAAACAGACACTGAGGACTCTTAAAGGGGGAAGGAAGAAAGGGATGAGAGGCAAGTGTTGAAAAACTACCAAATTAAAAACAAACAAACAAAGTAGCTTTTTGGTTTTACTGAATTTTTCCCATTGTTTTTGTTTTCTATTTTATTAATTTCCTATCTGCTCTTTATTGTTTCTTTCATTCTGTTCACTTTGGGTTTAATTTACTGTTAATTTTTTTATTTTTAGTTTGCAAATGTGGTAACTGAGAGGATTTATTTGAGACCTTTTTATTTTTTATTATAGACTCTTAATACTATAAATTTCCCTCTATACATTACTTGAGTGGCATTCCACAAATTTTCATGCTGTATTTTTATTTTTATTCCGTTTAAAATCTTTTCTAATTTATTGATTATTTTATTATTTGGCCCATGGTCTATTTAGAATTGTGCCATTTAGTTTCTAATTATTTAGGATTTTCCAGGGATCTTTCTGTTTTTACTTTCTAATGTATTTCTATTGTGATTAGACAATATTCTTTGCATGACTTGGATCCTTTTAAATATATTGTGACTTGTTTTATGGCTCAGAGTATTGTCTATCTTGGTAAATGCTCTTGTTTACTTGAAAAGAATGTGTATTCTGTAGTTGTTGGATGTAGTGTTCAACAAATGTCAATTAAATCAAGTTGTGAAGTCTTCTATACTTTTCCTGGGTTTCTGTCTTCTACCAATTATTGGGAAAGAGTTCTAGAAATCTCTGACTATAATTGTGGTTTGTCTGTTTCTCCTTACAATTCTATCACCTTTTGTATTTTGAAGCTCTGTTATAAACATTTAGCATTATTATGTCCTCTTGATAAATTGAGCACTTTATTATTTTAAAATAAACTTCTTTTTCTCTCATACTACTCACTATTCTGAAATCTACTTTGTCTAATATTAATATAGACATTCTTTGCATTAGTATTAGCATGCTTTATCATTTTCATAATTTTATTTGCACACATTGTAACTTTAAATTTCATTTCTTGTGTGTATCATGTAATTAAGACCTTTTTATGCAATCTGACAATCTCTTCTTTTTCATTGAGGGATATTTAGGCCATTTACATTTAATGTAATTATTGATATGGTTCAATTAAAATCTGTCATCATCATAATTTAGTTTGTTTTGTCATATTTGTCCTATGTCTTCTTTCATTCCCTATTTGTCTATATCTGCTTTCTTTTGAATTAATTTAGTTTTTTATGATATAATTTATCATCCATGCATATTAGCTATGGCTTTTTGTTTTGTTATTTTGATAGTGATTCTTATTTGGGAACAATTTTTTCCTCTAGGGGGTCATTTGACAATGTCTAAAAACATTTTTAATTGTCATTCCTGGGGGGATGCTGCTGGCATCTAGTGGGTAGAGACCAGGGATGTTACTAAACATCTTGCAGTGCACCTAGCAGTGCCCCATGACAAATAATTATCTGACCCCAAATGTCAGAAATGCTAAGGTTGAAAAACACTGCTTTATATTTTATACTCTATGACCTTAAACTTATCAAAGTCTACTTTCAAATGATATTATAACCCTTCATGTGTAATATAAGAACTTTGCAATAGTATACTTCCAGTTCTCTCCTCCTGATAGTTACATTATTGTTGTCATACATTTTATTTATATCTGTGTTGTAAACCTCATGATATATTATTATTTTTGTTTAAGCAAACAACTATCTTGGAAAGATATTTGAATAATGAGAAAAAACCTTATCTATTTACCAATGTAGTTATCATTTATGGTACTCTTCATTTCTTTGTATAGATTCATATTTCCATTTGGTATTACTACCAGACTCTGCCACAGCCTATCCCTCCTTGTGCTGTGACTTTGAATGTCTTCTAAGGAAGTAAGTTGGGTCAGTTTTAGAGCCTACTTTGCATATCTTTTGTTTCTCAGGGATTACTATCTTTTCATGTCATATATTTGGTCCATTTTTGTTTTTGTTGCTTCAAATGGGAAGGTAAATCTGATTTCTGTTGCCCCTTGTCCAGAAACAGAAGTCCATATAAATACATCCCTATCCATCAGTTTTCTTTTGAGTGGATTTGACTTCAAATTGTTGTTGGTTACATGATGATTAAAATCATCTCTATGCCGGGCTCAGTGGCTCAGCCTGTAATACCGTGCTTTGGGAGGCTGAAGTGAGTGGATTTGCCTGAGCCCGTGGGTTCGAGACCCGCCTGGACAACTTGGTGAGACCTCATCTCTACAATAAATTAGAAAAATCAGCCGGGTGTGGTGCCTGTAATTCCGGCTACTTGGAAGGCTGAGGCGGAAGGATCTCTGGAGCCCAGCAGGTCGAGGCTGCAGTGGCCAGGAGCAGCAACTGCACTCCAGTCTGGGCGACAGAGTGAGACTCCAACTCAAAAAAAAAAAAATCATCTCTATTATAATACATATGTGAAGCTGCTATAACTGTATAGGATTATTTTTCACTAAATGACCCTAGGTTACTCCAGTTTTTGAATTAATGTTTATTTAAATGTTTTCAATCTTTAAGTGACATTTAGGAAATATTTGAGTGCCTACTGTATGTATGGAGTGATTATGGGGACCAAAGAGAAGTCCAAACTTTACCTGTATGATGACCACTTACAAGTGGTATACCTAATCCTGAATTGTACTCCACATCTTTAAAATAAAAATAGAAACTAACTAAATAAATAATTAAAAAAAGAAATAACTGAAGACAATATTGTCCCTTCCTGTTGGTGAAACTTCTGTGGCAGCAATGTCAATAGCCATTTCCATTCTCTATCCCAATTTCCATTCTCCACAAATAGTTTGAAATTTTGCTTCTATTAAGAGCAACGTTTCCAGATAAGATTAAAAATCTAAATGATGGTAAGCTTTTTTTCAGCATGTGCTAATGAGAAATTATGAAAGAACTAAGTATAGAATTTCAGTTAAAAAAAAGGCGTGTGGGGATGTTCTTACAGTTGTCAGTGTCAATTCACATCAAACTTTTCTTTATTAAAGTTTAAGTTTTCCAGAAAATATATTTCTTGTGCATATACTGATTAAAAGTGAAATTTTGATAGAATTATGGCCATGAAACCTGAGAATCCCCAATCTTTCTCTATGCCCCGCCCCCAGGGCTCATTAGAAGTTGTGTTTCAAGGAACAGAAGTAGAGTAAAGATGCAGGACAAGGCTGTGGTTAAAAGTGGGGACTCTGAGATAAGATTTCTGGTTTCATCTCAACCCGGAAACTTACAAACTTTGGACAAGGCACTCAACCTTCTCTTGTTTGTTTCCTCATCTGAGAAATGGGGTTATTAGTAAGATGTATCTCATTGGATTGTCATAAGAGTTACATTATATATATCCTTAGCATATAGAGAATGATCTAGAAGAGTTTGTTAAATAGGAGAAGTTCCTACTTCTTTATAAATTGCTGTGCAAGCCCAGGGATCTTCTCTGTTACAAGACATGTTAGAGCATGTGGCTTAGCTCTGGAGGTCTTCTTTTTTCTCTTACCTTGGGAGAACAGTGACAAACAGGTGGTAGACACAGATGGGCAAAGATATAGGAAGAGATCAGGAAAAAGACATGTAGGAGATCACATCTCCTTCCAGTCCTTCCTTCAGAAGAGGGAAGTTTGTTCTCAGGGATTGCTCCTACTAAACTATGTATGCAGACTCAGTCTCCCAAACAGCCTTTGACACATAATCTTCCTTAAGCATCACCAGTCAGCTCTCTGCCACTGGGACCCTCTTCAATCTTTTTCCACATCACTGAAGCAGAATAAGGCCCAGGGAAAGAAATGGTGGCAGTACTTCAAATCCTTTGGGATATCTTAGAGGAAGAATTTTCATAGAAAACTAATTGAGTTAGCATCACTATATAAGATGTTCATTAGCATTCTAGGTCAGCAATTAGCCCTGAAATTCTGCCAAGTCACCCCACTGCTCAAAACTGTTCCATGACTCCACATTGTCTTTAGGATAAAACCCAGACTCCTTAGTGAGAGCCACAGATCTCGCCATCTCAGTCTAATTGTTCCTTTGTAAACCTGTCTCTTGATCATGTTAGGTAAAATGCTTGTTCTGACTTTGGTCAGCTCTTGCTGTCCTCCAAATTTCTTATGCTTTTTGGCTTTCACTTATTAAAGCCTATCAGAGCTATCATCTATGATTCTGTCTGTTTTCCTCTCTACTAATCCAGGTTCTACTCACCCTTCAAGACTCGGTTTCCTAGCCGGGCTTGGTGGCTCAGCCTGTAATCCCGCGCCTTGGGAGGCTGAAATGAGTGGATTGCCTGAGCCCGCGGGTTCGAGACCTGCCTGGGCAGCTTGGTGCGACCTCATCTCTACAATAAATCAAAAAATTAGCCAGGCGTGGTAGCGCGCACCTGTAGTTCCAGCTGCTTGGAAAGCTGAGGCAGAAGGATCGCTGGAGCTCAGCAGGTCGAGGCTGCGGTGGCCGGGAGTGGCCACTGCACTCCAGTCTGGGCGACAGAGTGAGACTTCAACTCAAAAAAAAAAAAAAAAAAAAAACTCAGTTCCAATTTTATGTCTTTTGACAAACCTTCCCTGATGATCCCACAGATCTGGCTTGTTTTTTTCCTTTTTTTTGCGGGGGGGGGGCTCCATAGAGGGTTTTCCAAGTTTTTGGCTCAAATACTATGATCTTTCTTCTTGGATATCTTTTAGACTCCTCTATCTCTTCCTCTATAAGATAGATTCTCAAATTAAATCTCTACTCCCATTTGGTACTTCCAGAACCTTAATTTGTAATATATAACATTTAGCCTATCACAAATGTCCTCTCTGTGCTGGACAAAACATACTACTTAATTCCTGAATATTCATTGTCATATTTATGCTTGTTCTTTTGGACATGCCATATCTCCAACAAAGAACATATTTTCTTTGAATTCTCTTTAAATCTTGCTTGTTCTTCAAAATCCGAATCAAACACCACCTTTTCCCTGAGGTTCTCTCTGATTGAATTATTGGAAATCTTTCCATTTTTAGCCTTTTGTTTAAGCTATTATAATAGCAATTGTTATAATCAATTTATTCTTAGTGTTATCTTTGTCTTTGTCTTCTCTATCTCACTAGATTGTAAATTCTTAGAAAGCAGGGACAGCTGCAGAAGTGCTTATCATAGTGTCTTATATGTCCTATGTTTTAAGTATTTTAACGAATAATGACTTGATCCTGGCTTCTTTTGAGCTCCTTAAGTGCACATTGTCTGAACTATCTTGGTTTACACCCAATTAGATCATAAGCTTCTGGAGGGTAGAGATAGGCTTTATATTTCTTTGTATTTTTTACAGTTTGGTAAATGCTTTGCCTCTTTTTTAAAAGCAAAGATTTATTAATTGATAGTGTTAATATAAGGGAGTGACCTAGTGATAAAAAACAGTATGATTTGTATTATAAAACATCCTTCCCTTAGGCCCTCCATCTTTGGAAAGGGGGGTAGGCAGTCTACTGGAAAGGAAATACTGTTATCCTGAGACAATCATACATGTGCATTGGTTCTAGAAGATGATATAATAAACCTTCTTTATGATTCCCATCAAGATGCTTTTAGCTAATACCAAATCTGTTTCAGATGGGAATCTGATTTCTCTTTGACCACTCTTGTTTTCACTCCTTTTTCTTTTCTAAATTCTGGAGAGTATGGAGGTTCTTAGCTTTATTCTGGATTCCATCTTGAAAGAATGATGGTTGCCTCCGTCAGGTCTAGAACAATACTGTAAACCTTCCATTTATATCAGAGTAGAACATCTACACACATAATAAGCTTTTCTTTGGCAAATATTAATCACCATCTTTTCAGAGTATAACTGCAAGATGATGTTGTTTTTAAAAGTCACTGTCTCTACTCTGTTTTACCTATTGGAGTTTGGAACGAAGGCAGAAAGAAAAGAGTTGAGAAAAAAAAATGTAGTGGTGTCACAGTATGATAGGATTTTTACATAAAACATGGGCTGAATCAAATCTGAGCTTGAGTTTACCAGTTCTACCAGAATTTAAGGCATCAGGTTCTTATTTTTTTTCTTAAAATGAAGTAAATGAACCAAATTCTGCTTTGGTGGCCTCCAAGGCTTAATAAGCTTAAGTCTAATTGTCTAAGGGGCTGGCAAAGATAGAAAAGGTCTTAGAGGCCTTTCAATCCAGATCTGCACTCAGTGCAGTTATCTAACCTCTTCTTTCTGAGTGACCTAAAATCCCATTATATTTTGTAGTCTGCTTTTTGTCTGAACTTGCATAGCTGTTTTGTCAACTGTCTTAGAAAATGAAATACTCTTTCTTGACCTCATGTGTAAAGTGACTTCAAGTTAATTTTTTTCTTTGCTTGAAATTCATCTTGATATAAGCATACTTTAAAATGGGTCTTCTATTTTAAAGACAGTGATTAGACTTTGATGGACATTTGGAATTTTTTAAAGTTGCATTTCTTTTAATAACAGTAAAAATTTTTGAAAAAGGAAAAAAATCCCAAGTCTATTAACAAAATCCTCATGGAAATTAGAGAAAGAGTCCTCCATAGTTGTCAGGTTTAAAAGAAAAGTGTTTTTGAGGGAATAGTATACAGTAGAGAGGGACTGCAGAAAACATTTACCGTGAACACACAGCCACTGACCAACATTTACTTCAAGAATGAGAAATTCTGCATCCATCATACTGAGATTTTTCATACTATTTTTGCTCATTTAACAGACTACAAAATATTCTTTGGTGAATTGGAACGCATATTAAGTTTACCTCCCCCAAGGCAGGTGGAGGTAAACTTAAAAGAGGAGGGAAGATTCTCTTTCAATTAAATAACTTTAAGAAATAACATAGCCTCAATACCTATCTGATGGATGTACAACATACTTGTCTAAAAACAACAATACGAGCAAACACATTATCAAGAAAATGCCCTGAATCTGGATTATGGCCAGTCATAGAGGTGGGGAAAAGGAGGAGGGAGGAAGGGAGACAGAGAGATTTGGAGACAGATTAGGTAGGAGAGAATGGAGAGGGAAAAATACCTACAGACGCCAAGGAAAAAATAAAGCCCAGAAACACAGCAGGAGATTTAGAGGAGAGACACAAAACCCTGAAGAAAGACTGGAAGGCAGCAGCAAGCTCTGTATGTAAACTCCTCAGTGGAATATCAAGTGGAAGAGGAGGGGCAAAGTGTTCTTTCTCATTTGAACTTGGAGCATTTACTACACTTGGAATCTTAGGGTCTAATTACTAGTACAGGACAATGTGATATATATCGATTTGTTTTCAAGTTTTAGTATTTACGTATTCTTTTGCTCCTTGTTGTTGAAAGTTGTGCATATCTGTTAGCAGCTAATCTCCTTTGGAGCTGGTACCTTGAAGTTCCTTGTATGTTCTCATATCCTTGATCAGAAACTGTCACTACCTTGCCTGGAGTTGGGAGAGTCCAACGTGTTATGAAAATTTTTGTTAAGAGGGAAATAAGCTGAATTATCCTAACATCTCTAATACCTTTTAAGCTACCATGTTCTTAGAAGAATCTTTTGAAATGGTAGCCAATAAATAGGCTGTCAGGTGTTATTAATAGTAGGCTGAGTCCACAGAGATTTCAGAGGAAACATTATGTTGTAAGAGTTCATTATTCTACTGGTATGAGACACCTATGAGCTATTTTTGCATACTTATCTGAGAAATGAGGAAATACTTCTTCTTGTAATCTTAAAAAAAAAACAAACCAAAAAACCCTCTCTGTAGTTGACTGGTTTAATTTTCAAGTTTTAGTTTCTATTTTATTTTCAGCATAAGCCTTCTGATATGTACTTTACTACCATTCAAAAACACGTTCTAGTGCCTGTTGTCATTTATACATGGCAAAAAAGCAATAGAAATAAGTAATATCATGTTTTCTTAGTTGATAAGTTAAAGAAAGACCTGAGCTTTTCTATTTAAACATTTGAATTGAAGAGGTAGGTTCAGGAAGAGGAAACGTGATTGGTGGTATTATAGAGGCATTCTGTGTGTGCCTAAGAATTTGTTGACTCCCTAGGCTGGTTTTATGACAGTTGTTTTTGTTTTTGTTTAACTTGGAGTCTTACTCTGATGCCCAGGTTGGAGTGCTCATGGCCACTGCAGCCTCGACTTGCTGGGTTCAGGCGATACTTCTGCTTCAGCCTTCCAAGTAGTTGGAACTACAGGCATGCACCACCATACCCTGCTGATTTTTTTTTTTTGTAGAGATGAGGTATTGCCATACTGCCCAGGCTAGTCTTGAACCCATGGGTTCAGGCAATCCTCTCGCCTCAGCTTCCCAAAGTGCTAGGATTATAGGCATGAGCCACCACACCTGGCTTCATGATTTTTCTTTAAATGCAGAGAAATTATACTGTGTACTTATTCTTTAGGAGAATCTAGAGTGCTATGCATTGTTTGCTAATAGTTGAATCTAAGTATACTGATAGATATTAACAAGACAAGGATGAATCTTGGAAGATCTTTTAGTTTTATCAGGCCCAATGGAGGAAGACGAGTATGCTCTAGAAGATGAATTCTCATCTCCATTAGGGGTATAAGAAGCAGCTGTTCAATACAGAAACCTTATCCAGGCAGTGATGGCTAGGCCCCCTTCAGGCCTGTGGAGTTCTCATTATTCTGAGGCCCACTGTGACTGTAGAGTAAAATTCCATAACGTGCTCCTTACCAAAGCTGATACTCCACCAGAGCCACTGCATTTCCCACGTTGCTAAGGATCAGAGTTTCCCCTATTTGTACTGTTTCTCTCAAGGCTGGCACGGGGTTTCCTGTTACCTAGAACTGTTTCTCAAATAGCCTCATTGTTTGCTTTGTAAAGAACCTAGAAAAACAGAAAAAAGTTTCTATTCAAGCTTATCATAAATGTTTGGTATGACCTTCTTGAAAAAAACACAGATAAACAGTTTTAGGCTCAATACAGGTCATGCCACAGAGACTTTACAAGCAACTTTTAGACCAAGGCTCAAGTTAATTTTGAAGAGAGAGTTGGAATCCTCTCTATTACTCCTGAGAAATGTCCCTTCTGGATGCTACAGTGTTTGGTATTCTTTCCCTGTAAGTCACCTTGTTAGTTGATTTTTTAGAATTAACTTTTAGACTTTCTACTATTGCAATATTTTTTTAGACTTTCTATTACTCCAATAATTTTTCCAGTTTCTAGAAAAATGCAAAAAAAAAAAAAAAAGACTTGTGGAATTGCTGTAAGTAATTAAATAATAATGTTGAGCACAATTGTTAATGTCCCTGGTTAACAATTATAACAAAAATGAACCACTCATTAAGGAAAATGTACTTGGCCAATTCCCTCTTAAAGAGGGGTGTGATAATTAGTTTTATGTGTCAACTTGGAGGGTGTTTTGGATGAGATTGGCATTTAAGTAGGTGAACTTTGAGTCAATAAATTATCCTCCATAATGTGGGTGGGCCTAACTGATCAGTTGAAGGTCCCAATAGAATGGAAATACTGGCCTTCCCAAGCAAAAGGGAAGTCTCCATAGATTGCTTTCAAATTTTATCTGTACCATCAGCTTTCCTGGGTTTCTGGCCTGCTGGCTTACACTGCTAGTAGTGTGGACTTGTCAGCCTCAATAGTTGAGTGAGTCAATTTCTTACAATAAATCTCTTTATATATATATATAAGTGTGTGTGTGTGTATATATATATATTCACACACACACACACACACACACACACACATTTTGTTGGTTCCATTCCTCTGGAGAACTCTAACCGATACAAGGGCTAAAATGAATAGTTACTCATAAAAACTGATATGCTATATAAAAGCATGATATACATATATTAATTACATACTTTTTTAAAATATAGGGAAATATATATAAAATGATTTAATGTGACTAATGTTTAAAATATCCCATACTAAAGTGGTTATTTTAACTGGCCATAAAATTCTATCTTTAAAAAAGCAAAGGCTTTAGTAGGAAAAAAAAGGGAAAGCCTTCAGGCTTACTTTTCATAATTTCATAAACATTTTGCAGTCTGTGATAGCATAAATAAAGAAATCCCTGTGGTAAACAAACTGTAAAACCATGAAGCAGAATTCTTTAAAAACTGGGGGGAAAAATAAGGAAATTTTATTTAAAAATCAAGCTCAAAGAAACTGTTGAATAAAGAATTGAGGATCTATGCTTATTTTGTTAAATAAGGTCTAATACTAAAGAATATTTGAAATTAGCAAGATTTAACTATTAGAATATATGATTCTCAACAGAAGCACAGACCACTAGTTGTCCTCCAGAATCTTCTTTCTTTTCTTATTCAATTATAGATATACCAGAACCTGTAATTTTTACCTAGGAACATGGATACCAGGACTAAAGACTTTACTTTCCAGTCTGCTTGCAGCTAGGTGTGGCCATGTGACTGAGTCCTGGCCAATGGAGTCCTGGCGTGTGGACACAACAGAATGCAAACAGCCATCTTGGACTGTGGGGCTGAAACTGTGTGCTGAGGATGGCAAAGCAACAAAGAGGACGGGAGCTGGATGCCTGACTTCATGAAGTGCCATCCTGGACCTGAGTTGATGATTTCCAGTCTTTTTCTTTTTTAAAAAAGATTTTTTTTGTGGAGATGGGGTCTTTCTTTGCCCAGGTTGGTCTCGAAATCTGGCCTCAGGTAATCTCTTCACCTCATCCTCCTAAGTGCTGAGGTTATAGGCATGAGTCATTGCCTCTAGCTTCTTTTTTTGAGAGAGAGAAATAAATTATAGTGTTAAATTTGTTTATTTTTACTTACTAGATTTAGATCCCCTTTTAGGATCTGAATGTATCCTGGCAGACACATCAAAATATTTTTCTTTTGGATCACTTGTAAAGCAATTTTCTGAATAAATAAATTCCTTGGAGTAATAAAGTTTGATGCCATGGTCCTAGATCCACAACAGCATTGGAAATCTGTTTTAGTAAGACCTCATATGTCAGATTTTAGTGATTAGAGCACTTGGTTGGGTAAGAACAGCTGTAGTCTGGTTTCTGAAAATAGAGGGATCCTATGCTGGGTTCACCAAGACCTTATACTCAGCAACTATTGTCTGTCACCTGAACAAATAAAACAACTAACAGGTACATTGAGCGTCAAGAGAGAATATGTGTTGACATTACAATGTTTTAATATTAAACATGAGTCTAAATTTTGCAAAAGGCACAGGTTAGAACATGGAAGATAGAAGCATGGTGGTGGTCATGGTAATATCAATGTCTACTGTATTCCCTCACTACCATTACAGACTGTGTTTATAACCACATGTCTCACATGTGCACCATGGGAAGCAGAGGACAAACTCAAAGCCACCTGCAACCCAAGTACAGGCCCCATAAGATGCCTTATTTCTGTTTTGGTTCATATGCAAAATCTGCCCAGACAGCTGGCTCTGCCCAAGTGGGAGGCAAATTGAGGCTTATAAAATTGCTTAGGATGAAGCAGGTTTACTCAGAACAAGCTTCCTAAATGAACTTTGTGTTCTTTCAGTGTTATAGATATAGAAACCTGAGCTTTTCATTGGCACTTCTTAATGAAATCATAGTTGTTTTTTCCTGTTTATTACACTCTTTATTTTTATGTGACTTCCAGTCCCTCTTCAAAGCATGTTGACATGCTAGTTGACTTTAAAGGATTGAAAATGATTCTGGTTGCTATGTTTTTCACATGCAGGTTGTAGCATCTATGCTGGACAGCATATTTTGGGCACTCTTTTAAAAATGTCATTTTCTTTTCTTCATGAAGTTAAAAATGTTTTGGTCTCATTTTAAGCACGTTAGGTCTTTTTTGCATAATTTTTCCTGCCTTTACTGATGTTTGCAACACTTCTCAATTTAGTACCATCTGTGATTCCATCAGCTTGCTATTTACTGCCTTTTCTAAATCATTAAGGGAGATGTTATGGCAATAATGCTTTATTTACATGTCACTTTTCCAGGAAGCTCAAAGAATATTTGTAGGAGTTATTGTATTAAACAATGGCACCCATGTGAGGTAAAGAATTTTACAGCTAGAGAGTAATTCAGTGTTAGTATAACACTGAATTTTAAATAGAAAAAAACATTTCCATGATTCTAGAGTTTAAGTGTCTCTGTCATTAGGTGCTGTTGTTCTAAGTTATTAAGGAAGTTTTTGCAGTAGATTCTGAGGACTATGTCGTGATATGAAAAGTGAGAGTGATTGAACTAGATTGATGAATGAGTTTTACTTTTTTTCCAGTTCCCACTTGGCCTCAATATCAAAGTCTTAATTATTGTGAAGTGGCTAAAAGCCAATAAAATTAGAAGAAGGAGGAAAAACAAAATAATTAGGTAAAGTGAATTATTAAGGATAATTTTAGTCGAGGCTGCGGTGGCTGGGAGCAGCCATTGCACTCCAGTCTGGGTGACAGAGTGAGACTCCAACTCAAAAAAAAAGGATAATTTTAAAAACTCACCATAATGTCTCTCTTCCTTTGAAAGTATGGTTCTATCAATGTTTGTACATGCTTCTAGAGGCCTGCAGACTAAGGAATCTTTGGTAAAAACAGAGGAAAATAAGGATCCATTTTGCTTACTGAATGTATAGATTTTAGTATTTTATTTTAAAATAGTGTTGTACTGTGACAATCAGATTGTATTTGACTGAAATACACAAAAAAGTTAATCTCTTATTTAGTTAATCAGTATTTTTACTAACTATTCAATGACATAGGTCATTAGCAGTTGCTTAAGGAAACTCAGTGCTGTTTTAGCCCTTTTTAAAGTTCCTAGATCTAAAAGTCAGAAATTAAACGTCATCTGTTAGCAACTCATACTACCTTTGCAAGTTAGTTTAGGAACTTTGGGCTCCTAATTTAAATAATGCAGGCTGTTGCTGAATTTAGTGTGAAATCTATCAGTTGCTTGTTATGGAATTAAAATTATGATCATCCAAAAGAATTTATAGGGCTTAACAGAATTTCTAACTAATTTTTGACTTCTAAATTTATTGTTCTCTTACTTCTTAGACCCATGAATTCATTAGCTTAGCACTTTAGCATTTACCTCTAAATTAGCTTAATAATGGAGAGTCAAATGAATAAATTTGAGGGGACAGTGGCAGGCATCTCTCTCAATAAAAATTTAAAATATATGGAAGAGTTTTTGGACTTTCTGCATTTTCATTAAGTTGCTCACCAGGAACCTGAATACTATGTTGGGTTTGTTTGAGTGTTGTCTCTGCTTGCTGTGGCTACTTGGGGGATGGCTCTTTGAGGTCCACCCAAAGCTGACAGCCGCTTTAGGTCTTTGTTGTTGGAACAGCAACATACCCTAAAGTCCATATGAGGCCCAAAGCAGTTAGAACAGAGATTCCCAAATTTAATTCATTTGCGTTTCATCCTCTGATTTTTGCCTTGTATACACATGACTTTATTATTTGCCTAATGTTTTTATTTTAAATCAACTCAATTTTGGAAGACCAAATGTTGTATGTTCTCACTTATAAATGAGAGTTGAGCTGGGTCTGTAAAGGCATATAGGATGGTATAATGGACGTTGGAGACTTGGAGAGGGAGGATGGGAAGGAGGGGAGGAATGAAAAATCACCTGTTGGGTGTTGTACCCGAATCCTGAATCTGAGAGACCACCAAAGAGCCAGCTCCGATGCAAATCACACTAGGGTCTTTATTCAGGTTCGAGTCTGGGCTCACTCCGTAACCGGCGCAGCGGTACAGGAACGAGAGCCCCCCGACGCAGCGCAGCAGGCAGCTTATATACACAGTTACAAGGGAGGGGAAAGAACTTTAAGCTTATTCGCACATGACTGGGTAATTTCTTTTACTGGGTACGGGGGCGTTTGGGATTGGTTGGTTTGTATGGTCGCGGGTCACGGCTGACCGCGGCTGACCATCAACGGTCAGGTGGGCTGGGTGGAACCAATTGGGACATCTGGAATGTGAGATTACTAGGGGAGTGGAGCAGGAAATGGGGCCAGAGGGTCTGCACCGTGACTCCACGGTTTTCTTTTGGTATGTGAACTTGTTTACCAAAAGTATACTACTGGGCTTGGGTGGGAAAGCAAGCATACATCTGAGTTTTAAAAACAAGTTCAATATACATTCAAAATAAGCTTCAACCTACACTTAAAACAAGTTTTATCACACAATTATGAACTAGATGGCCCTTGAGCTCCTCACTGGGTACAATGTGCACTAGTAGGAGTGACAGGTACACTTAAAGCCCAGACGTCTCACCACTGTGCAGTGCGTCTATGTCACCTAAAACCTGTTGTGCCCCTAAATCTATTGAAATCAAGAAAAAAGTTAATGGATACAAAATTGTGTCATAAAAAAATCTGGCTGGGCATAGTGGCTTAAGTCTGTAATCCCAGCACTTTGGGAAGCTGAGGTGGAAGGATTATCTGGGCCCAGAGGTTAAAGACCAGCCTGGGCAACTTGGTTGAGGCCTCGTCTCTGCAATAAATCAAAAAAATTAGCCGAGTGTGGTGGCATGCACCTGTAGTTCCAGCTACTTGGAAGGCTGAGGTAGAGGGATCACCTGAGCCCAGCAGCTCGAGGCTGTGATAGCGGTGAGCATGCCACTGCATTACAGCCTGGGTGACAGAGTGAGACTCTGACTCAAAAAAAAAAAAAAAAAAAACCTAACAATATTAATTGCTATTACATAAATAAATATTTGTTCAAAAAATAAATTCAATTTTAAAAGGAAATTTTTATATTACCACCACAAATTAGAAAAATCAGCATTCTTTCCTAAAACAGATAGTAACTATAAAGATAAATAAGATGAAAGCCAAACAAAGTACAATCATATGCTACATAATGATGCTTTGGTCGGTGATGGACTGCATATACAATGGTGTTTCCATAAGATTATAATACTGTATTTTTACTGCACCTTTTCTGTCTTTAGATATGTTTAGATACACAAATACTATTGTGTTACAATTGCCTGCAGTATTCAGTACAGTCACATGCTGTACAGGTTTGTAGCCTAGGAGTAACAGGCTATACCATATAGCCTAGATGTGTAGTAGGCTAGACCATCTAAGTTTGTGAAAGTGCATGAGGTTCATACAATAAAGAAATCACCTGTGAAACATTTCACAGAATGTATCCTCGTTGTTAAGCGATGCATGACTGTGTACAGTTTTAGCTAGATGGTGTTACCTGGAGGCTCAGTGCCTGAGAAAATATCTCTTGTTTAAACAAGAATAGAAAGTTGTGAAAGACCTACTCATACCAAACTGAAATTTTTCTCCTTGATATTAGAAAATTAAAAAGGGAAAATCTTTGTCGCTACCTGACTTAGAGTTAACATGCTGTTGCCACCTGAAATGTTGTTCCAGATTACCTGTAGAAGCATTCCACACATTGGGAAATGTTAGATAGAGAAACAAATAAAGAAAAAGGATCAAGTAGCCTCACTCACTCACTCATTCATTCATTCCTCTTATTATTTGTCCTAACCTGGGTATGTCGTGTTGAAGAGAACACGCAAATCCCTGCCACTGTGGATCTAACCGTGGAGCCTACCTCCTTCCTTCCTTTTAAACTGTTTTATTGTGCATCCAGTCTTCTCCCTCTAATTCTTTTCATCCCAGCTCCTCTCTCATTGCTACCCTCAATATGGTGTAACTTATTTGGGAAACTAGGAGCTCCTTAGGATCCTTGTTCTCTTCTGACATCAGTGGAGTCCCTTTGTCTCAGGCTGGAATGTGCCTTGAAGACTCTGTCTCTTGCCCACAATCTAGACCTTCTCCAGGCCTCTAGCAAATCTGAAGAATACACCAAGTTCTTTATGCAATTTCTGGAATTTCTGCATGATCAGAGAAGTTGAGGAGCCAGAGACATACCTAATATTAGGAGGCCCAGGGTCCTAATTATTCTTTCCTTTGTGCTACTATTCAGTAGCAAGTTTGATTTTAATCCCAAAATGTGCTCCAGGGGCTTAAATACACAATCAGCCTACATCAGTTATTTAAACATTGCCTGGTGGAACCACTTCGCTAAGGGTGGTTAATGCAAAAGATATTTATTTTATTAATATTACTTGGGATACTGGTAAGTGCTTTTCTAGGTTCCCATGTAAAATCTTGCTTCCAGTGTTATTACCAAGCCTTAGAATTTCTTCACCATTAATACCTGTGAACTCCCCAGTTAACACCACATTATCTCCTTAGAAATGAATCACAGTGTTTTTATGGGAGTTTAATAAAGGAGATTATGGCCTCACATTCCATTAGCCAGAGAGAAAGCAGTTGTGGCCAAGACTAGATATACTAAGAGCCTCCTGACACATTTTTATTAGAACATATATAAGGAGTTATCTGTAGTTAGAATATGAAACTCCCCAATTATATTTGTTGTTCTGACTGAACTTTAGTTAAATTATATAAAGCACTTTAATAAGGAATCATACCTCTTCCATTACCCTTCTAAATTTAGAAATGATAAATTTTGACATCCTCTAGGGGAAGAAAAATCTTGAAAGCTCTGATAAAAGCAAACCCAGGAACAAATTTAAATGGTAATGTCAATGTTAAATTACAGGAAAGAAAAGCTTTTTACAGTTTATGCTAGGAATATTTGGAAACAATACTAGGAAATATGAATGTGCTAGAATGCATGATTAATAAGTATTTTTTAAGATTTGCAAAGAGTATCAGTGATCATACATCTGTAGTCTTCCTTAGAAGTGAATCTGTCTTGTTGCTTTCTGGAAGCTTTACTGTACAAGTCCTCAGTTGTGGATTCCACAAAGGTTTTATGTAACCTTATGCATCTGCTGGACTCATTTGCCCTTTAGGTAGTCAATAAAAATGCCAACTGAAAGAGTTGCAATCTTCTTTTTATTTAGTCTTTTTCCTCCCCAGAGATAGCTTCAGGAGAAATGATATGGGCTGCACTCTTACTTCACTAATGATAGTGATTTGGAGATGAAGTCTTTGAAAAGCTTGTCATGTAAGTAAGGAGGGGACAGTTCCACAGTTTAAACTGAGAAGACAGTAAGTATCTGTTTGCTTGCTGCCAGATTTTCTATCAGCTTAATGCGACTTCACTTTCTCTTTTTTGGTGTAACAGTGTGTTTATAGCAAGAATTTATAATTCTGCCATGTCACTTCTCAATGGGCATGACCTTATTCATTCTCTTGTACACAGCTGCTTCTGAGAGTGTTGTGATATCGGACACCTTTGGCATTTGGTGGGATTTCCTCTGAAAATCTTAGGAGAAAATCACATAGACATTTCTGAGGGGCCATCCCAGCAGGTGCCTGTCAGGTTTAGGAGCCTCACTCTCCTCTAAACTGGAGAAATGCCAGTCAAACACAGTAGTAGAAGAATAATGCCAAGAGAATATTCTTGCTATCGGTAGCTGTGGAAACAAGACAACCCACAGGATAGAATAGTTTCTTAGTAATTCTCTGGAAAAGTAGAGGATGACTTTTCCAGCTCTAGTTCCTTGGACCAAAGCCCAGGCTTCCAATGAACATATCATAACAAGGATTTCTGGCAATGTAGCAGTGTTTCCAGTTCTGCCAGCACACGCTTACAAAGTTATCTATAAATAGAGAGGTCATGACACAAAAACATTTTCAAAGTCAAGGCTATGTTTTAGGTAACATTCAGCATGCCTTTTTCTTCACTAGAAAAGGAAACCCTATTTATCACAAGCTTTCTTAGAGTATCATGAAAAAATGTTTATGATAAATGTCAAAGATCGCATAATTAATTTATGATGTGATTAATAAACGTAACAAAATCAAAGACAGTAAACTCTAGGTTTTTCAAATCAAGAAATATATTAATTTGTGTTCATAGACATTAAGTAAATATTGAACTGTTTAAAAATGTTATGTTTTTAGATAGTATTAAGATTTTTTTGTTTGTGTTTTTGTTTTGTTTTTAACTCTTTAGGTATTAAAAGTGTACACAAACTAATATGAGTCAAACTGTCTACGTATGGGAACCCCACACCCTCTGAGCTCAAAACCAGTGGTTTATATGTTTTATAAATTTTATTTTTCTCACTTATCTGGAAGCTGAGAGGTAGGTAGTTGTTGGCTCAGGCATTGTAGAGTTTAGGCCTTGCAAATCTCTCTCCTTTCCTTTAGGGTCTTATGGTTACAAGGTCGCTGCCCCATCTCCAGCATTGCATTCACATTTCAGGCAGAAAAAAAAAAAGTGGGAGCTGGGAAGAAGCAGTAGGGATAACTGAGTTTGCTCCCTTTTTGGGTAACTACTCAATCTACTTATACCTCATTAACCACAATTGTATTATACAGTCTCTCCTCTATGCCAGACAGGCTGATGATTACTTTCTAGAGACAAGCATTATGATCTCCCACCCTCGAGATGACAGTGACATTCTCTTAGGAAGGAAGACAGGGTAGGACATCAGTCTATAACAAAAATTCATCTTTAATGTTACCTCCTACATAAATAACAACTCTCTTCATATTTCTGTTTTTCCA
Source organism: Cephalopachus bancanus (assembly GCA_027257055.1). Taxonomy (NCBI): domain Eukaryota; kingdom Metazoa; phylum Chordata; class Mammalia; order Primates; family Tarsiidae; genus Cephalopachus; species Cephalopachus bancanus. The sequence goes on along the minus strand of JAPVLO010000024.1, from coordinate 2,998,676 downwards.
CTTACATTATATTTAACAGATGAGAACTAAGAAGGAATCAGTTAATTGGATTGTTTAGAGAGAGTCTCAAGAGGAGGTGATAAGACTTAAAAATGAGTTTTGAGGTTTAGCTAGAATTTGGTGAAGAAAGTGGTGTAGGAATTCCAAGCAGAAAAGAAGGGACAAAACCCCAAGATGGAAATGGTCATGGAATATGAGTGTGGCTATGGTTATGGGTACAGAGACAATTACGAGATGACTCGCTTGAGCTGAGTTGTTTGAGATGATCTTATAGCTATTTCTTTTCTTTTACTTTATTTTATTATAAAGATGTGGGGTACAAGTCAGGATTAGGTACATAAGTAGTCTATGTGCAGTTGAAGTTTGGGCCTCCAACTGATCCTCACTTCTCCTAGTTTAGAATCGGGTATCCTTAGTGATGTTCCCCTGGCAGCATCCCGCTACTGCCAATCCCTCTCTTGTAGTATTGTGATAAATATTCAGGAACCACTAATGAGTGAGATCATGCGGTATTCAATTCTTTGTTTCTATGTTAGATTACTGAGTATGATGAACTCTAAACCAAATCTGAGTATCTGACATGATTCCTTCCATCCATTCTACTTTCTAAAGAGATAACTTCTTTATGGCTGTTATTTCTTTAGAAAGTAGAATGAGCCGGGCTCGGTGGCTCAGCCTGTAATCCCATGCCTTTGGGAGGCTGAGGTGAGTGGATTGCCTGAGCCCGTGGGTTCGAGACCCACCTGGGCGGCGAGACCTCATCATCAGCCGGGCATGGTAGTGCATGCCTGTAATTCCAGCTACTTGGAAGGCTGAGGCGGAAGGATCACCGGAGCCCAGCAGGTCGAGGCTGCGGTGGCCAGGAGCGGCCACTGCACTCCAGTCTGGGTGACAGAGTGAGACTCCAACTCAAAAAAAAAAAAAAAAAAGAAAAAGAAAGTAGAATGGATGGCGGGAACCATGTCAGATACTCAGATTTGCTTGTTATATAGCATTTTGGAGAAGGATAAAGCAATCCAAATTAAGTCTGAGGAAAGTTCTAATTCTTAAGGTCTGAAAAAGAATTTAAAAAAAGAGAAAAGAAAAAACCAAACAAACAACAACAACCTAAAAACACCCCACATCTCTAAACGTAGCCTCTATCAATGACTGTTTAATACATCTTTTCTATTTCTATAGCCCATCTAATTTGAGGCTATCCTAGAATATTCTAAGTTTTTAGATGATTTACATTTCACTTCCTGCCCAGAGCATGAGAAGTACTCATGTATTTGCAGAATCAAATTGAATTGAATTTCCCGTACTCAGCAAATCTTGAGAATGACACCAACCATGCTCCTGCTGAAGGGTCAGGCCTAAGCTGCCATGTTGGTTTCTCCAGATGTATGTTTTTTTCCCAGACCTCTGAGTCAGAGGAAGCACATTCAGAGCAGATGATCTGAGACAACTATATGTTCTCTTGAGAATTTGAGTTAAAGGTTTCTGAGAGTCTGAATAATTTAGTAGTCAGGAGCAAAACAAACAGGCCATGTGAAAAGGGAATCTCTGGCTGCTAAAGTTATAGACACACCAAAGTGTTGGTTGGGGGGAGGGGAGGCCATAATCTAGGATCCTTCAGAAGATGCTGTTTTGTAATAGGAGAAGCAAATGGGAAGGTATCACCCCAGAGACATCAAAGTTTCCTGTTCCCAGAGGCTAGGCTTGACTTCACCTTTTTTTCCATGAAAATCTATAGTGTCTTTTCAGTACTTTTTTTTCTTAAATTGGTTTATCTTGGTTTCTGTTTCTTGCTCTCAGTTATACCTAACAGAAATATATTTGAATACTATTCCTATAATTTGCTATGGGAGAGCTGTGATTGTATTACATTAGGGAGGCACTATTGATATGTTATATCTTTTGGATGACAATATAAAACCAGCAACTGTATTCAAACTGTCTTATTCTTGTGCCATTACTTATGCTTAAAAAGAGAAAAACTGTGGGACTGATAGTGAAATCTTTTTAAAAAGAAAGGCTGTGTTATCTCTGAAGTTAGTGCACATTGTCTTAATCTACTACTATTTACTTATTAGTCTCATTGAGAATCACAATTTATGTAATTATGGCAACTCTAATAACATAGGATAGGAAGGATATAAATGGATTTTTTGTATTTTTATCAGGAAAATCAAAAGGTTCCATAGGAGCCAAGCAGTGTGTTTAATAAAAAGTCCACAAAACCACAGTTATGTGGTACCTCCCCTGTTCTTATGGGACTTTTGACCTTACCACAGATATCACAATCACTTCCTTGATCTGTTTGATGATGAATGTCTGATAAGCCAAGCCTGACCTTAGATGGTTCACCAGAGTGGATTCGGGGATGCTGCAAATTAAGCACTGATTGCAAGAGCTGGTGTTGCCACCACACTCATTGTGAGCCACTGCCTGAGATGACGAATGACACTCAGTGATTGTCAAAAGAACTGCCATCACTGGTGTCATGTAATTTTGTCTTATTTGGTTTGTCTTATGACAGTCATCTTTGTAGTAGGAATTAGTATGTTTAGAAGGCAGACTTGCTTTAAATTTTGGCAAATTTGACGTTTGCTAGTGTGCATTAGTAAAATAATTATTCAAGTAGTCAGAAACTCATTCTATCTTTACCTCTCTTTTGAAAGAATACTTGGCCAGTGGGTATGAATCTTCTCTGTGCTGACCCATACTGGTTGAATCAGAGAACCTTGGAAGATGAGGTGGAGAAGGTGTAGTGTGAGTGGATGCAAACCTCCCATGTTATCCCCTTAATGTATTGGTGGGGCTTTATTTTCTGGGAGAAAAGGGATTGAGGCCAAATGATGGAGGGATCTAGAGCTGTCCTTGGGTTGGGCAAAGAACACCTGGAGGTCACAACTCAGCAAGATGGGAAGTACGTGAGAGCATGAGATGTACTGAGGACATGGGAATTCAAGGGACAAGAGGAATCCTCATTTCTTATATAACCCTTTTAATCTCCCCTACTCCCACTGTCTTCTGCTTTTTTTTTTTTTACTAAAGAACTATGGAGAATCGTTTTATGTTGAGCACTGGCTGTTCCCTAGGCTCTGCCCTAAACACCCTCACATCCAACTTCCAACCAGTCCACCCAACAGTCCTGAGAGGATTAGATGACTCCTCTGGCAAAGTGGTCTGAGGTGGTCTAATCACACACCAGTGAAACTAGTCGTGTGATTGTAGAATCAGAAAAGAATATCTATTAGAAGGACTTCAACATAACATATAAAGTAGTTGTCATTTGCTGTGGACAACCATGTTTATTTTTGATAATTTATACTGAGTTTATTATTTCTTGTTCAAGTATTCTTTCTTTTTTTTTTTTTTTTGAGTTGGAGTCTCACTCGGTCGCCCGGACTGGAGTGCAGTGGCCGTTCCCGGCCACCACAGCCTCGACCTGCTGGGCTCCGGCGATCATTCCACCTCAGCCTTCCGAGTAGCCAGAATTACAGGCATGCGCTACCACGCCTGGCTGATTTTTTGATTTATTGTAGAGATGAGGTCTCGCTGCCCAGGCGGGTCTCGAACCCACGGGCTCAGGCAATCCACTCACCTCAGCCTCCCAAAGGCACGGGATTACAGGCTGAGCCACCGAACCTGGCCAAGTATTCTTTCAAAAGAGAGGTAAAGATAGAATGAGTTTCTGACTACTTGAAGAATTATTTTACTAATGCACACTAGCAAACGTCAAATTTGCAGCTTTACAAGAATCATCAATTATATATTACAGGTGATTCTCAAGCTGTAGTTCCAGCATGTTCTACATGAATCCAGTCTGATTTCTGCATCCTAAAGAGCTGAACTTTTGATCATTAGTTTTATGCTAACTTTACACCAAAAAATATATGTAGTGTACCTTTGCATGTGGTATTGATTATAGGCGTTAGCTAGTAGTTCAGCCTGTTGGCTTTGAGAAGTGGAGACAATGTTATCTTCTCTTGGAAGGATCAGATTTTGCCTCTAGTCTATAGTATTACAGATTGTTTCTCTTAGAGATGTCTGGTATATTGAAGTACTCAATTTGTATTATGATGTGCTTTTAAAACTTGAATTTTATTGGAGTGTTTTCGGTCTGGGTCCCCTCTCACTGTGGGAACTTCTCTGTTTTCTCAAAAAATCCTGCTTTCTCAAAAATAAAATAGCATAAAATAAAATGAAAATTTATTGTAATTTACTAGGCATAAATTAGTTTATGATAATTACCTCCTTTAGAAATAAAATATGAAATGAAATATTACCAATATTAGGCTCATTGTTTGCAGTCTGTTTTATGGTTTTTATTTCCTTTGGTTTTATTTCGTATTCTGAAATAATCATGAAAAACATTAATATGCGTTGTTGAGAGAATTAATTAAGCACCCAAGAAAATTTATTTTTATATCACTGAAAAGATATTCTAATTACCTATTTAGTATTCAGAGAAATGTATGAATGATAAGATGAGGTATATTTGGATTTTTTTTGAATAAGAAAATATGTGTGGAAGATTAATTTTCCATGTAAAACCTTGACTTTTATATACTTAGAGAAAATTATTATATAACATTTTGATTTGTTATTTTAAGGATTATATGATTTTGGAAAGTAGACAAATGAATGAATATTATTTCTGTATCGAAATCACTAAAATTAAAGGTAGCCACAAACCAATTAACTCAACTTTACTCAAAGGGAATCTGTTGCAAAATTTTCAGTAGATAATCTAATGTGAACTGCTTCATTGGAGAGTAAGCTTCCCCCTCTTTCTCGATGTGAGTTATTAGTAAAAATAATTAAAATGGTCATTGATGCAAAGGAAATTTATGGAATTTTTGCCAGTGATGTCTTGATATTCACAAATTTGTATTTCTTGATGGGAAAACTGACATACTTCAAAAGAGTTTTTCCCTTTTTATATAGTAATACTTTTTATAAAACGTATTATCCTTTGATATATCAGAAGGTTTTGATTTTCCAAATGGCTCAAATTAAGGGCATTTAGTGCTTATAATTAGACTTTCAACTCTTCAAACTGGTAAAATTAAATTTATTACATTTGAAAGTCAAGCATTATAAGATATGATGTTCCTGTTTAATATTTTGTGTTCTTTCATTTTTATCTACTGCTAAGATAATTTCTTGTGCTCTTTTGACAAAGGGAGAGGTTAGTTTTACAAACCATTTTGTTCTAACCTCATTTTATTCTTTTAAAAAATGCTTAGTTTTTGTAGCATCAAGGTGGCAAAAATAGGAGAGAATTCATATTTATGGAGTCTGTGGCAGGTCTAGAAAACAGCCCTCAGCACACAAGTTAGACGTTGCCGATCATTTAGAGAAATGGAGTTGAGGAAGTTAGGCTTCTTTTTTTTTTTTTTTTGAGTTGGAGCCTCACTCGGTCGCCCAGACTGGAGTGCAGTGGCCGCTCCCGGCCACCGCAGCCTCCACCTGCTGCGCTCTGCGATCCTTCCGCCTCAGCCTTCCGAGTAGCCGGAATTACAGGTGCGCGCTACCACGCCCAGCTAATTTTTTATTTATTGTAGAGATGAGGTCTCACCAAGTTGCCCAGGCGGGTCTCGAACTCGCGGGCTCAGGCAATCCACTCACCTCAGCCTCCCGAGGCACAGGATTACGGGCTGAGCCACTGAGCCCGGCTGGAAGTTAGGCTTCTATCTCAGACTACTGGCTGTATCTCAGGGTCACAGCTAGGAACTTTGTATAGAAACAGCATCATAACTGGTCTTCCTTTTCCCTTTTCAAACTTGTGTATTCCTTACAGAGCTCATTCTGATTATACAAGGTTCTACAAGTAGAATATAGTGACTTCTCTTTTTTGCACTGTAATAAAAAATGAAAGCAATGAAGCCAGTTTGCTCTTTGCTTTAACTATAAATCAACCTTCAGAATTTTTATTGATATGCTTTTGTCCTTATAATTTCTACTACCCTAGACATTTTATCTAACAATAAAGGTAAAATGTATACTCTGTTTTCCCAGAAGTCAATCGGAGAAACTGTCATATGCTACCTGCTAGTGTAGTGCTTTTTATGTTTTAATTTAAGTGCTTTTCAGCTAGTGATGCCAATTCTATAAATATTTGTGCAGCATTTATATGCTAAGAGCCTTGTGAAAAATGGAAGATTGTGATTAGATTCCCATATATGTTGATTATAGTAATAAGCATGGGTAAAATGAGTAAGAGTGGTAAAACAAAATAGAACTATTAAGAAAGGTAGCATTCATTTTGACTGAGGCTTTGGAGTAAAGGCAGTAGAGGAACTTCCTAGAGGGAGTCATGTTTAAATAGAACCTTGAAAGATAATCGGAACCAGTGTAGAAACATTCTAGATGAGGGTATTTGGGGGAGTGGCCTAACATGAGTTAAAGTATAGTCACTGGTGAGTTTCAGGTATGGTTGGAAGCACCAAATGATTTATTTTTTAGGGGAAGCCCAAAAGGGTAAATTGAGACCAGACTGCAGAAGAGGTTGAAGATTGTGCTAAGGAATCTGGGCTTCATTCTGTGGATTATGAGGATTCTCTGAAAGTTTTTGAGTAGAGGAATCATCTTTAGGAACTTTAACTCTGATGGTAGTAGGATGGATATAGATGAGAAAGAAAGAGATAGGAGTAAGGAAGGAGTCAGGCAAATGACGATATTTCTTAGGAAGCTACAGAGAGTTCAGAGAATCCACTAAACTGAGAAGCCATGGCAAGAAAGGATTTCTGAGTAATATAACAGGGTTTCATGGCTGATAATTCAGGGAAAGAGAAAAGAGAAAAGTCTAAACTTTCTCCCCTCAATGTTATGACCTAGTTACTGGAGGGATGGTGATGCTATTAGCTAAAGTTTTGGAATGTTGGAAGACAATTGGAAAAGATAAAATTCCATTTTGGTCATGTTGAGGATTGATTAATGGGATGCTCTTTTGGAGCAATCAAGCTCAAGAGTGTAGTTCAAGTAAGAGTGATAAAGGTCTAGATATGTTAAGTGTCCTAAAAAAACCTGAAGAAACCACATAGATGGAGCAACTGTCAGAGAAAAAAGGCTAAGAGAAAAAGACAGAGAATGGGGTCATAAAAAATAGGCATTAAAAGAAAAAGGAAAGAATGATAAACAGTGTTGAATGCTATAGATTAGAAAAATAGATTGAAAATAGAGAAGTCATTGGCTTTACTAATTAATGGATCACTGGTGACTTTTAAGAAAGTAATTTCTATAACCAAGAACATTCCACTTAAATTGTATTGAAATGAAGAACAATAAGTACATTTTAGAACTTTTTTTTTTCAGTAAGAATTCAAGATGATCAGGTTTGGTATTTCTTCCATACCCCTCTCTGTGGTTCTTTATTCCTGACACTTATTATACATGTGTGTGTTGAGACTGGCTGAAGTTCTAGATCCTCTACTTGTTCATTCCTGCTCATGTTACTTCAACTCCCAAAGCCTAAGTTTCTTCATCTGCTAAATGAAAATAATATGATGTTTACCCCAGAGATTGTTGGGAATGAGCTAAGGCGTGTGAAAGTATTTGATAAACTATAAAGGATGTTCTGTACCACGCTGCTGTCACAATGTCTGTAACTTTTGATGAGGTAGCAGATCCAGGATTACAATATATAAAATATCTGTTTCTTGTTAATGCTTCATTAGTGACTCTGCCTTACTTTTTTTTTGAGTCGGAGTCTCTCTCCGTTACCCAGGCTGGAGTGCAGTGGCACGCTCATGGCCACCCCAGTGATGACCTACAGGGCTCTGGCAATCCTTCTGGCTCAGTCTTCCAAGTAGCTGGATCTATAGGCATGCACTACCACACCCGCCTAACTCTGCCTACTTTTACTTTCGTTTTGGATGTGTTAGAAAGAGACTGCATGTCTTACTTTGTGAAGAAAAGTCCTGGTGTGCTTCTTGTCCCTTTGATGTCCCCAGGTCTCCTCATTGCTAAATTTTGGTCTTTTTTTTTCATTTTCATTCTTGTTTTCTCCCTCATCTTCTCACTCCTTCTCAATTGTATTTTTATTCATGTATTTAGTAAATATTTATTGAGCACCTACTATGAGCCAGGAGCTCTTTGGGGATGTGGGCATGTGCTAGTCTGCAGCCTTTGCGTTTACGTGTGTTTACCAGGGCAATTTTATGAGAATTTGCATTTACCTCTTTATATAATGTATTGCATCTGACAGTGCTCATTGGCCATATTCTGGAATTCAGCATACTTTAGGTTTACCATCCTCTTATGTACTTCATTTTGTCCAAACTCCAATCAACTTAATCAGAGTGTGCAGAGATATTTAAGTAGCGTTTTGAAGAGTGGGCAGAAATTTTTGAATATTGCTTGTACAGTGATTTCCACTAGATTGAGGCAAGCACAGCTTCCTTTATGTGTTTTTTAGCACCTGAGAGGAGAAAAGTTTTCCAAAATATATACATTTCAACTTGGAGGCTATCCCAGAGATATGCTCCTTACACCCCATCTCTCCTGCTGTATATTGAGGAATTTTCTTTATGGGAATTTGTCAGATTTTTCAAGTGTACTAGGATTAGTTAAAAAAAAAAAAAGAAAGAAAGACTGAGAATCACTGGTCTATTGGATGGAGATAATATGACTAATATATCAGTGGGTATAAATATTTAATTTAACTTCTATAATGTACACATTCCTGAAATCATATATGCATATGTATGTAAACATTTATAAATGTCATAATGAAATTATAGATATTCTTGAACTTTTGTGACCTAATGCAAAGCTCATTGACTGTCTTTTAAAAAAGAATCTTATAATAAGAGATATAAATGTCTTTTAAAACTTCAGGATTTTGAGTGGTCAGATAGTCTTTTGCAGTTTTTTCTTGTAACAGCTTCATTAAGACATAATTCACATACCATGCAATTCTCTCATCACCTCCAAAAGAAATCCTGTCTGTACCTATTCCCACTCACTCTTCATTAAACCCCTAAACCTTAGGCAATCGCTAAGCTATGTTCTGTCACTATAGACTCTCCTATTCTGAACATTTCATATAAATGGAACAAATATACAGGATGTGAACTTTGTGTCAGGCTTCTTTAACTTAGCATAATGTTTTCAAGGTTCATCTATGTAATAGCATGTCTCAGTACTTCCTTTATTTTTATTGCCAAATAATATTCCATTGTATGAATATGCTACATTTTATTCATTCATTCATTGATGAGCGTTTGGATTGTTGCCACTTTTTTTTTTTTTTTTTGAGTTGGCGTCTCACTCTGTCGCCCAGACTAGAGTGCAGTGGCCGCTCCCAGACACCGCAGCCTCGACCTGCTGGGGTTCTGGCAATCCTTCTGCCTCAGCCTTCCAAGTAGCTAGAACTACAGGTGTGCGCTACCGCACCTGGCTAATTTTTTGATTTATTGTAGAGATGAGGTCTCACCAAGTTGCCCAGGCAGGTCTCGAACCCGTGGGCTCAGGCAATCCACTCACCTCAGCCTCCCAAGGCACGGGATTACAGGCTGAGCCACCGAGCCCGGCGTGTTGCCACTTTTTGACCGTTATGAATAGTATTGCTGTGAACTCTTGTGTTCATTTGTACATATGTTTTTATTTCTCTTGGATATACACTTAGGAGTGGAATTTCTGGATCATGCAGTAACTCTGTGTTTAATTTTTTGAGCATCTCCCAGACTGTTTTTCATGGTGGGTACACCATTTTACATTCCCATCAGCAGTGTATGAGGATACCAATTTTTCCACACCCTTGACAACACTTGTTATTATTGGTCTTGATTATTGCCATCTTAGTTGGTGGGAAATAGTATCTCATTGTGGTTTTGATTTGCATTTCTCTCATGGGTAATGTTATTGAGCTTCCTTTCATGTACCTGTTGGCCATTTGCACATCTTCTTTGGTGAAATTTCTGTTCATATTCTTTGCCTGTTTTTTTGTTTTGTTTTGTTTGTTTGTTTTGAGTTGGAGTCTCACTCTGTCACCCAAGCTGGAGTGCTGTGAAATACTCACAGCCACCACAGCCTTGACCTCCTGGGCTCAGGCAATCCTTTCCCCTCAGCTTTCCAAGTAGCTGGAACTACAGACACATGCCTCTATACCCAGATAATTTTTTGATTTTTTATAGAGATGAGGTTTCACCAAGTTGCCCAGGATGGTCTTGAACCCATGGGCTCAGGAAATCCTTTCACCTTGGCCTCCCAAAATGCTGGGATTATAGGCATGAGCCATTGTGCCTGGCGTTTTGTTTGCCCATTTCTACGTGATTCAATTGTCATTTCATTGTTTGTTTTTGTTACTGAATAGTAAAAGTTTTTTTATATATTCTAGATACAATTTTTTTGTCAAATATATGATTTACAAATATTCTTTCTCATTATGTGTGTTGCCTTTTCATTTTCTTGTTGGTTTCCTTTGAAGCACAAATTATTTTGCTCAAATTTTGATGAAATACAATTTTTGCTTATTTTGTTGCTGTGCTTTTGTTGTCCTAAGAAACATTGTCTAATTCAAGGTCATAAAGATTTACACCTGTGTTTTTTCCTAAGTGTTTTATGGTTTTAACTCTTACATTTAGGTCTTTGATTCATTCTGAGTTAATTTTTTACATGACGTGAGGTAGGAGTCTAACTTTGTACTCTAGTATGAGGATATACAGTTGTCTCAGTACATATGCTAAAAAGCTTTTCTTCTCTTTTTATTTTCTTGGCATACTTATCAAAAAATTAATTGCCCATAAATGTGAGAGTTGACTAATAAACTCTAAATTCTATTTCATTTATCTATATTTCTGTTCTCATGACAGTATCACAGTATCTTGCTACCATAGCTTTGTAGCAAGTTTTGAAATTAGGAAGAGTGATTACTTCAAATTTGTTCTTTCCCAAAGTTGTCTTGGCTTTTCTGGTTCCTTTGAATTTCCATATGAATTTTAGATTGGCTTGTCAATTTTTATGAAGAAGCTATTTGGGATTCTGAAAAAGATGATGTTGAATCTATAGATCAATTTAGGGAGTATTGCCATCTTAATGATATGAAATCTTTAGATTCATAAATCTAGGATATCTTTCCACTTAAGTCTTCATAATTTCTTTCAACAATGTTGTATACTTTTTCAAATATAAATTTTATAGTTATTTTGTGAAGTTTCTTCCTAAGTATTTAATTTTTTGAGGCTATTGTAAATAGAATTGTTTTCTTATTTTTTTTCAGTTTGCTTATTGTTACTATTAGGAGTACAACTGATTTTTTTTATCTTAATCTTGAATCCTGCATCCTTGCTGAACTTGTTTATTGATTCTAACAGTTTTATAGTAGTTTCCTTAGGATTTTCTATATTCAAGATCATTTCGTCAGCAAGTAGAGATAATTTTACTTCTTTCTTTTAAATGTGGATGCTTTTTATTTTCTTTTCTTGCTAACTGTCCTGACAAGAATCTCCAGTGTAGTGTTGAATAGAAAGTAGTGATGATAGCAGACATCCTTGCTTGTTCCTGAGCTTAGGGGGAAAGTATTTAATCTTTCATCATTAAGAATGATACTAGCCTGTAATCCTAGCACTTCAGGAGGCCGAAGTGAGAGGATTGCCGGAGCCCAAGGGTTAGAGACCAGCCTGGGCATCTTGTCGAGACCTTGTCTCTACAATAAATCAAAAATTAGACGGGTGTGGTAGTGTGCTCCTGTAGTTCCGGCTACTTGGAAGGCTGAGGCAGAAGGATTGCCAGAGCCCAGCAGGTTGACGCTGGGGTGGCCATGAGTGTGTAACTGCCCTCCAGCCTGGGCAACAGAGTGAGACTCTAACTAAAAAAAAAAAGAAAGAAAGAAAGAAAGAAAGAAAGAAAAATACTAGCTATGGTTTGTTTTTGTTTTTGTTTTAACTACATAACTTTATCATTGTGAGAATGTTCCCTTTTAATACTAATCTGTTGTGTTTCTTTGCTTTCTTTGTCTGGAATGCCTTTCAACTCTTCTGGTAAATTTCTTCTCATTCCCTGAGACTAGCTTAAATGTCTCTGCTCAACAAAGTGATTCTTTCCTCTTTTATATGACTGTCTTGTAGCTTTGTAAATCATACAGGAATGAAAAAATGGACTTTGGGTCACTTTTTAAAGACCTTTTGAAATTTGGAATATGTCCAGTTTTGAATTCAAGAGACTAAGAACATAGTGACCCCACAGATTATTCCATTCAAACTGTCCTGGTTTTTATTTTCAAAGGCAAAACTCAGTGAGTTTACACAAACAGAAATACATTTGCAAAGTACAAACTTATACATATCACGTTGCGTAGTCATTAATTATGCATTTGTAAAAAATCTGATAAAAATGTCCTGAACATTACCAGATCTAAAATGATAAATATTGAATATCCTGGCAGTAAAGAAGACAATGTGAGATATCAGATCCAGTGAATGACTTTTGTATTAAGATGGCATGTTAATTGAGAACTGAAGATTAATGATTTTTACTTACATATATATAAGTTGAAATTCACTTCTGCCACTTTTCTTTCCAAGTAGTGAAAGTACTGAGCTTTTCCTTTACTTGGGCAGCTTAGCTTTTAACTTTGTTTCACTGGCTTTCTTTCACACACTTCCTTACCAACTTGCCAATTCATTTATTTGATTAATTATTAAAATGTGAATTTATGCTAATTTCTATAGGAGAAGTAAAAAGAAATTCTTATTCTGCAGGAATTTATAATTTATTAGATACAGTAAAATAATATAATATGAAGTGGTGAATATATACTTCTAGTTCAAGATGGCAGCGTGAGTACGTGGCAGCTTCCCTTTGCCCAACATATACACACTCATGCAGATATGCACACACATGCACAAAGGAGAGGCAATCTTGGAAAACACATTTATATCAACTTGGAAGAAATGTAAGCCTGCTATAATAACTAATACAGTCTGTAATTCATAAACATAATGAACATAAATTATTGCCATATACTTGAGAAAACATAGGAACACAAAAGATGAAACAATAGAGATAATTCCAGACAAAAAAGACAATTTAGGAAACAATATAAATTAAAATTTTTTAAATTAATATCTTCAGAAAAATTCTAATGTTTATTGCATCCACATAATAAGACAAACATGATATGATAACACAAACAATCAAGAAAATAATCTGTAAAGTTAAATATATAGTTGCAGCAATGAAATTTCAAATTGGCCAAATCACAAGATAGTCATATTTGAAAGTAATTTATGAATCTAAACAATAAAGCCAAGGAAACTGTGTTAATTTCTTAGGGCTGCTACAACAAATTACCACAAACTTGATGGCTTAAAACAACATAATTTTATTCTCTAATAGTTCTAGAAACCAGAATTATCAGTTCAAGGTGTCAATGGGGTTGGTTCCTTTTGGAGGAATAGTACCTAACTGATTGAACATCATAGCTTAGCCTAGGCTGCTTTAAACATGCTCAGAACACTTACGTTAGGTTCCAGCTGGGCAAAGATCATCACCACAAGGCCTATTTTATCATAAAGTATTGAATATCTCATATTATTTATCAAATACTGTACTGAAAGTGAAAAACAGAATGGTTGTATATGTGCTCAAAGTACAGTTTCTACTGAATGCATGTGTCTTTTGCACCATTGATTGAAAAGTCAAAAAATTGTTAAGTCAAACGATCATTAGCCAGGGACTAGTACAACTTTTATGTTTTCTTAGATATTTCTTTTTTTTTTTTTTTTGAGTTGGAGTCTTACTCCATCACCCAGGCTGGAGTGCAGTGGCACACTCACGGTCACCCCAGCGTCGACCTGCTGGGCTCAGGTGATCCTTCCACCTCAGCCTTCAAAGTAGCCGGAACTACAGGTGTGCACTATCACACCCGGCTAATTTTTTGATTTATTGTAGAGATGAGGTCTCGCCAAGTTGTTCTCGAACCCGAGGGCTCAGGCAATCCTCTTACCTCAGCCTCTCAAAGTACTGGGATTACAGGCTGGAGCCACCATGCCTGGCCTTTCTTAGATATTGCCAAATTAGTTTGTTTGGAAAGATATAATCTTAACAATATTACAAAATGTCACATCTTAATAAATGGACTTTGTGAAAAACAACTTGTTCTTTCTCAGGTTAATTTCCTCAGCAGCAAACCATAGCCTTATAGATAAGAAAGAAGAAAGGAAAGCAATACATTTGAAGTGAACCTTTAGATTTGAATCACAAAACTTTTAAACTAACATACAATGATCATATACCCAATTAACTATAATTCCAATAAACAAAAGCCAGTCATCAATAACATCAATCTGAAGGTTGAATTGCAGGGTTTTTTTAAAGCTATTCTGGTTTAATACTCTTGATTTAAAAAAAAAATCAACATGTTGAATGGATTAAAAAAGCAGGCTTAATAAAACGTGAGTACCCTGTGTCCTCACTCACAAGTGGACCCTGAACACCTATCATATTACTACAAAAAAGGGATTAGCAGTAGTGGGATGCTGCCAATAGAGCTGGGGGAAGGCATATAACATCAATAAGGGTAACTGATCCTAATCTCGGTGAAGCGAGATCCAGCGGGAGAGTCCCAAAACATCACCTGTACCTAAACCACTTCTGTATGCAATCCTGACTTGGACCCCACAACTTTAAAATTAAAAAATAATAATAATGGGAGCCATGGGCTTATTTTGAAAAGTGACCAAACTAGAATCTTTCTCATTGGTGATTCCATTCAATAATTCAGTCCACTGATGTTTAGAATGGATTCAATTAACTGGTAAGAGTCTCTCTTCCTGGCTGGACGCTTTCCCCCTGCCAGCTATCCACAGCCCTCACACCTGCCCAACTGCTTCTCATTCTAAGGTCCAGTGCAAACATGACCTTCACAGTTCATCTTTAGGCTGTTAAGTTGCTAAATATATGTGTTCTTACAGTACTTCTTGTTATGGACAACATCTATTCTTTCTCTTCTCTGTCTTCACTGTCCATGTGGACTCCTTGAAGACCGACTGATGACTTAGTCATTATAGTTTTCCCAGCCATAAGCACTGTGCTTGGGTGCTTCGTGGTTAAGGACAGGGGCTTCTGACAACCAGATCTGTGTTCAGACCTCATTCTGCCACTTGCCAGCTCTGTATATTCTTGGGAAAATGTTTGAGATATCTGGGCCTGTCTCCTTTTCTGTAAATTGAGGCTATTTACCTTAAAGGGTTGTTTGGGGAGGATTAATGTTAATATCTGCATACTTGACATGATATAAGCAATTAACTGATAGCTGCTATTAATAATATCACTATTAGTGAAACATAGTTGAAGAAGAAAAACTTTTAAGGCTAAGTAAAATAGAGATAATATAAAAATATAATCCAGATTTCCTAGTCTCTTCTGTTTTTCAATATAGGATATATGGGGGGGACCCCAAAAAATCCAGAAAGTATTTATAAAACACTGGTATTTATTTATTCTTACATATTGAAACTTAGATGACCTTCAAAGTATTCTCTATCTGATGCAATACACCTATCAAGACACTTTTTCCACTGCTCAAAACAGTTTTTGAACTTGTCAATTTTGATGCCTTTTATTGCTTATACCATTTTTTTTTTGTTTTACCTTTTTTTGTTGTTGTTGAGTTGGAGTCTCAACAAAAAAGGCTGGAGTGCAGTGGTACACTCACGGCCACCCCAGCTTCAACCTACTAGGCTCCCGGGATCCTTCCACCTCAGTCTTCCAAGTAGCCAGAACTACAGGCACACGCTACCACACCCAGCTAAGTTTTGATTTATTGTAGAGACAGGTCTTGTCAAGTTGCCTGGCTGATCTCGAACGCTCAAGCTCAGGTAATCCACTTGTCTCGGCCTCCCAAAGTGCTGGGATTACAGACTGAGCCACCAAACCTGGCCACTTGTTTTACCTTTCACACATTGGCAAAACATTTCCCTTTGAGGACTTTTTTCATCTGGGGAAGCAAAAACAAAAGTTGCTAGTGGTGAGATTTGGTGAACAGGGAATGTGGGGCACAGGGGTCATGGTGTTTTTGGTCAAAAACTGTTGAACACTCAGCTCAGTGTGGGCAGGTGTGTTGTCATGGTAGAAGAACCAGTCATGTTTTTGCGATGTTTTCTCTGCAAATTGTGATGCAACCTTCTCAAAACTTCCAGATAAGAACTTTGGTTGCCTGTTTGATCTGGAGGAACAAATCCTGAGAATACTACAAGGGCTCCTCCCTCCAAAAGATAATTCCATTTTGGGGAGGGTCTTTTCTCATATATGTAAGTTTATTTTAATCTAGTAGAAGTCGAATCTCTCTATATCTATTCAGCACAGGTTTCCAAACTATTTGTCTGCCAGGCACTTAAACATTTGGCAGAGGTTAGTGATGAAATATCCAGGAATGGAACTGGTGTGCTCAGCTCAGTGGGTTCCTGTTTGGCCCAGTATAGTGATTTCAGAAAGGCGAGTGGCCACATTACAAAGAAAATATTGAACATTTTCAGAATGCAATCTCGTGGCTTGTTTTATTTATCATTTTCCCAGGAATGTGGGCTTAATAAAATCATTTTGGAGGCCATTTAAACATTGATACTATAGTATAAAAAGATCGTTATTCCTTCTTTGAGAATTAACACAAATAATTTTTACTTCTATACATAAAAAAAATTTATTCTTTCCCCCAAAAGCTGCAATGCTACTGCTGAAATCTGAGTCTAGGAATTATGATAATTTATCTCTCAGCTTAGTTATTTTATGCCATTCTCTCCCTCCTCTAGGTGTTTATTTTGAAGAATCTAAGCTGCCCCAGGGCTCTGTTGACTGGATATTTGAGTCCAAGCCCACACCTTTTATGGTGTCTGGCTGTCAAATTGATACCCTGCTTCTGAAACTCTTTCTGCTCCCTCCTTTTCTTCTCTGATTTTCATGTCCTTTACTTCCCTCTTTCCTTTTGGAAGCACCTAGGTCACCAACAGAAACCATGTATATTATCCTTGTGTCTAGGAAAGTACCATTTCCTGTACTCCCCACCATCCCTGAACACCTCCTTGACTGTCAAGTAACACCCCCCTCCCCCACCTTACGAATAGATAGGAAGCACAACTCACTCTTTCTGAAGAGTGAACTTTTGTTTTCTTGTTCCCTCTGAACTTCTGGCCTGGTGATTGTAAAATAGAAAGTAGATATTGTGTATTGATATTGTCATCTCCCATCAAGTTGCCTCTGGAGTTTTAACTTAAGATTCTGGGAGGCTGCTTGGTCTCAAATCTTTCCTAGAGCTGTCATAAACAAGAGACTGTTCTCTGTCATCATTCATTCTGAGTCTACAGAGTGTATTCTAGAATGCGCTGTGAATAAGGACTCTCCTGGTGCCACCTTCTATGCTTCAGTTGCCTGCCATCTCCTGTCTCAGGATTCAAGGCCCCTTAGGCCTGGCTTTCTATTTTGAAACTTCTCTGAAAGCTTTCCAGCAGTTTCTTATTGCCAAGGTCTCTGCCCCCTATTTTATTTTATTTTTTTGAGTTGGAGTCTCACTCTCACCCAGACTGGAATGCAGTGGCATGCTCCCGGCCACAGCAGCCTCAACCTGCTAGGCTCCAGCAATCCTTCTGCCTCAGCCTTCTAAGCAGCTGGAACTACAGGCGCGCACTACCACGCCCGGCTAATTTTTGATTTATTGTTGAGACGAGGTCTCGCCAAGTTGCCCAGGCTTAAAGGCTCACCTTTTCCCTTTCCTTCCTCCAACCTTATCTGATCCATGGCCCCCCTGGTGGCCAGGTCTCTTTCTGAGGTTGCTATTCTCCATTTAGAAGGTTCCACTGCATGCCACCCCCTTCCTGCCCTGGTCCTCAGCCCAGATTTGAAGCTGACTGTTTTGGTCACCTTTTCTTCTCAGCCAGGTTCAGGTCTTGGCACTTCCCTGGACACGGAGCTTTATTTTCTTTCACTTGGGTGTTATGAGAGTCATTGTCATTGCTCTGATATTAGGTGAAAACGAAGGTATTCAATGGTAACTGTATGAATCCCTGAATACTTGAAGCAAATAGGGGATTTTTGATAGCAAATCCTAAAAAGGAAACTCCTAATGGTAGAAAGTCAGTGAGGTGAATATTTTAAAGAATTACTTTACTTGTTTTTCCCTCAAATCACACCACCTGGATACCATCTGATCATACGATGAGCTCTGTTCTCCCCTGTCATACCATTTCAGGTTCCTGTTCACCGTAGCAGGTAACTTCTCCAGGCAGCAGAGTGAGCTAAGGGGCACACTGCAGGGACTCAAAATGCCTGCATTTGTATCCTCTTTTTTTTTTAAGTTGGAGTCTCACCCCATTGCCCAGGCTGGAGTGCAGTGGCACACTCACTGCCACCCCAGTGTTGACCCGCTGTGCTCTGGCGATCCTTCCATCTTAGCCTTCCAAGCTGCCAGACCACAGGTGCGGCTACCATGCCCAGCTAATTTTTGATTTATTGTAGAGACGAAGTCTTGCCAAGTTGTCCAGGCTGGTCTTGAACCCGTGGGCTCAGGCAATCCACTCATCTCGGTCTCCCAAAGTGCTGGGATTACAGGCTGAGCCACCGAGCCTGGAATCCTCTTTCAAAGTGAGATTAGGTATGTGATATTGAGTGATGTTTCTTAATGTTTGTGACTTAGTTCCCCCATGCATAAAATGGGCATAAAAATAGAACCTGTCTCATAGGGGGTTCTTGAAGGGATAGCATAAGAAAAAATCAGTTATTATTATTAAAACCCAGTATTATTTTGTACTAAAAAAAGGAAAGTGATAAATTCTCTATATCTACTACCACTCCTATGCATCTGGGCTTTCACTGCCAAAAGACAAAGTTCTTGTATACTAATAATGTCTTTATTCTTTACTTGTATGTGCCACTGTGTTCTTACATCCTCCGATATTCTTGAATTGGCCTAAAAATTCCAATATGTAAGCTAAAATAAAATCTATTTTATTTGATGACATATGGTTTTAAACACTTTTTGTAGACACATAAAAGTATTTGTCAGCTGGGCATGGTAGCTCTCGTCTATAATCTCTGCACTTTTGGAGCCTGAGACGGGAGGATTGCTTGATCTCAGGAGTTTGAGTTCAGCCTGGGTAACATAGTGAGACTTCATCTCTACAATAAATAAAATAAATTAGCCAGACCTAGTAGTGTGCTCCTGTAGTCCCAGCTACTCAGCAGGGAAGACTGCTTTGAGCCTCAGGAATTTGAGTCTGCAGTGAGTCCTGATCATGCCACTGCACTCCAGTCTGGGTTACAGAGTGAGACGTTGACTCCAAAAAGGGGGGTGGGAGAGTGGGGATTTGTCAACTTCTGGTTAGTTTTACTGAAATCAAAACTCACCCCCTTGTTCTTAAGTATGTATACACTTTTACTGTATCCTGCTCGTTCCCTAAAAGTTTTGAAGAAGGTTGTGCTATGTAACATATGCACAATAAAACTAATGAAGGCTGGGCATGGTGACTTATGCCTGTAATTCCAGCACTTTGGGAGGCAGATGCGAAAGGGTTCCCTGAGCTCAGAATTTGAGACCAGACTGGGCAACTTAGTGAGACCTCATCTCTACAATAAAACAAAAAATTAGCTGGGTGTGGTGGTGCGAACCTCTGTTCTAGCTACTTGGAAGGCTGAAGAATTGCCTGAACCTAGCAGGTTGAGGCTATGGTGGCTGTGAGCATGCCACCGC
Organism: Cephalopachus bancanus; assembly: GCA_027257055.1. NCBI lineage: Eukaryota > Metazoa > Chordata > Mammalia > Primates > Tarsiidae > Cephalopachus > Cephalopachus bancanus. The sequence goes on along the minus strand of JAPVLO010000024.1, from coordinate 2,979,004 downwards.
ACTCCAACCTGGGCGACAGAGTGAGACTCTGACTTAAAAAAAAAAAAATGAAGCAAATTATTATTAGACAATACTGTAGAAGTTGAGAAATAAAACAAATTTGCTCAAAAAGTGACTAATTTAGTTATGTAATGAGCAGCTGATTTATTTGACTATCAGCTTTCTGGCAGCCAGGGAAAAATGGAAATAAGCTAAATTATATATTCTCAGTATCATAAAGGAAAAAACATGTCACATTCTTAATGTACTATATTATGAATATGGGTATACATACTTGATTCATCACACGTTGGAAAAAACTTACCCAAAACTTGTCTGTTTTACTAAATTCGTACGTTTAATTACTTTGCTTAAGTTAATGTGAAAAGATTTTTTCATCCCCTGGTCATATTCTTTTTGTGCAGCAGGGTAGCAGCAGGGTATGGGTGGAAAATTGTGGGTGTATACAAATTTTATTTTTTTGAGTTGGAGCCTCACTCTGTCGCCCAGACTGGAGTGCAGTGGCATTCTCATGGCCACTGCAGCCTTGACTGCTAGGCTCAGGTGATCCTTCTACTTCAGCCTTTCAAGAAGCTGGAAATACAGGCAAGTGCCACCATGCCTAGCAAATTTTTTTTATTTATTGTAGAGATGAGGTCTCGCCAAGTTGCCCAGGCTGGTCTCGAGCCCGTGGGCTCAGGCAATCCTCTCACCTTGGCCTCTCACAGTGCTGGGATTATAGACATGAGCCACCACACCCAACCCTGTATACAATTTTTAAAACATTGACTGTATAGTTAAGATTCTGACTAGTTGCATAGTGACTAGTTGTCTCAACAATTGTGAAGTAAGGTTTACAAAAATAAATTTATTTCAAAGCTTAGAATTTATCTAGAGAATGGAGACCTCTGTCTTCAATGTATTTAGCGGGAGTTTGATTCTCAAAGCTCAACTTCCTTTAAAATCTTAGCCTGGAAAAATATTTTAATGCAATAGAAGAAGACAAATTGGTTAATCAGTGTAATAAACCACTTGTAACAGGAGTGATTGTTCCAGAAACATATATTCTCCTTAGTTGAAATGCATTTATTAGTAACATACTGTTGACTACTTAAGAAAGAATAGTAGAAAAAATATTTTCAACCAAACCAGTATGCTTATTTTCACCTTCCTTGAATATTTGAAAAATGAAACAGAGAAAAGTGACTCATGGGTACTCATAACTGAGAGCCGTGAGAAGGGTAAAACATTATAGCGGTAGAAGATAAAAGCAAATTGCTTCCTTGGGTGAAATCATAAAGACTCTGACAGATGGTTTCTAAGTCAATACCCTCCTTTGTAGACTGGCATGTAGCAGAAGATAGTGTAAATGCGAATTGCAATATATTGTTGTATTTTACTAGCATTAGTAAACCTTTCTGTTTGAAACCCAGGGGTATTTCAAATATGTTTCATTTTTAAAAAGTTTTATTCTGCTTAAATTAAATTTTAGTCTAAACACAGATTTTTTAATGTGAGACCTTTGTACAGATATTTGAATAGCATTCTCTGGCCTATTTGAGTATGTGACAATGGGTAGATTTTATGTTTTCATTATTAAATTAAAATGGACAAAATAGAACATATTTGATTAACAATTTCTATTTGTTTGGTATATGATGTGCTTTGATCTGTGGTATCAAATAACTTGTAATAAAGTTGTGAGAATTCATGAACTAGCTTAGAGTTAGTTAATTGTTCAATATTTTCTTTGTGCTTGGCCAGCTGATTTTAAATTCTTATTATATTGCAGCAAACAAAATATATAGGTTAGTTGTTAAGTTTCAATCCTGTTCGAATTTTGTGGATTTCAGATTTTAGTTCCATAGACTAGTTTTATTTATTTTGGGTTGCTCATGTTGCTAAAACAAAAGTTAATTCTCAAACTTTATCAAGTCTCCATAAAAAAAAAAATCTATCTCTTCTATCAATTATCATCAAACAGCATTTATATAATACATGAAATATGCTTTGTGTTTTAGGTGCATTCATTCATTTATTTGATCTTCCAAACAGCCTTGTCAGGAAGATAGGGAGGAATTACTCTCATTCCCCTTTTTCCCAGTAGGGAAACTTGGACAAAGGCAGCTAGTAAATGAATATTCCTGGTTTCAATAGCTCAACTCTTTCCTGGGTTCCAGATGGGAAGTTAGTATTTAATGGATTTCCTCCCAAGTTTGCATGAGAGGAGAAGCAAAAATTAATAGCTTTCTAAAACAAATGTCTAAAAAGAAGAGCTGTAGCAGGAAAAAAACCAAACACACATATAAAGAAAGAGATTTGGTGCATTGCTTTTGATAGTGAAGAATTTAACCTTTAAATTAAATAATTGACCGAGAAAAATTGAATGCTGTTTTTATATTCAGCATCTAAGAGATCTTTCCCTCATGTCTTGATTTCCTTTTTTTCAGAATTAAAATGATGATGCAGTTTCCTAGAACTAGCTTCTCTGAAAGCTAGTTGGGTATTCCCAGTGTTTGGGCATCAGAATTCAAGGGCAATTCTAAAAGGCATAAAAGGCAGAAAGCTGTTTGCATCCTTACCAGATTTCCCTTTCAGGTTGTAGTGTGCTGCTTCAATGTGTGTGGTAGAAACACATTATTTTGCTCTAAAAATGCAGCAAGGTTGAGGCAGGTAAAGGCCATCAATAAAGAGTCAAGAGACTTCATCTTTTACGGCGATGTTTCTCTGGAATGTGCTTCAATCTCTGCATATGTCTCTTCTGCCCAATATGGATATGAAGATCATCCATCAATATTTTCTGCGTTATTTAATATTCTGGTTTATTTGTTGATTATCTGGAAATGCTCAGGAATCAAAGGTGCACAGTCAAGGGAGGATATGACAAGTTAGGTGTGATATTGAACTGACAAGCTTCTTTTTGTTTATGAAAACCTTGAAGATAATACTAATTAAGCATATGCAGAAAAGTGCAAATTATAGCTTGTGCAAACTAAAAATATCATTAACTGTATCTCACTGAAGTGTAGGCTTGTCATTCCCTATGAACCCTGTGGTGTAAAGGCGTTGTCTAATTGTAGAGAATAGAGACTTTACCTCTTCCTGATTTCTTGGCTTTCTAGTCAACCTTGCTTTTTCTCCTTGTCTGGTGTACCCCTCCCTTTAAGGCTTTCTGACCAGGATGAAAGGTGCTGGCAGCAAGATCCTCCCCAAACACTTCTTGGCCTCCATCGTCAATGCCAGACTCCTCTCTGTTCCACAACCATGTTGACACAAACACAAAAATAACATACTGAGGTATAATTTTCTTTTTTTAACCTTTTTTAATTTTAATTTTAAATTTTAAATATGTGGGGTACAATTCAGGGTTAGATATACAAATGTTCATTATGCAGGTCCCCTTGTTGATGAGGTGTGCCCCACCTCCCTGGCAGTTTCCACTACTGACAATTCCACCCCCACCTTCCCCTGGTAGTTTCCCACTACTGTCAATCCCATTCTTATAGTATTATGATAGCAGTTCAAGGTCTGCTTATGAGTGAGAACATGTGATACTCGGTTCTTTGTTTCTGTGATAGATCAGTCAGTATTGTAGCCTCTAAGTCCATCCAAGTTGCTGTGAAGTTCATAATTTTGTCCTTTGTGGATGTGTAATATTTTATTTTAACATTTTAATGTGTACTCCATTTTAAAAATCCAATCCTTTTTCGATGGGCAGCATGGTTGATTCCATGTTTTTGCTATTGTGAACAATGTTATAATAAACATAGATGTGCAGGTATCTTTTTCACAGAGTGATTTGAGTTCCTCTGGGTATATTCTCAGCAGAGAGATTGCAGGGTCATATGGGAGGTAAATTTTTAGATCTTTTAGGAATCGCCACACTGTTTTCCACAGAGGTTGTACTAGTTTACATTCCCACCAAAAGTGTAGAAGTGTTCCCTTTTCACTGCATCCTCTCTAGTATCTGTTGTTTTTTGAGTTATTGATAATGGCCATCCTGACTGGAGTTAGGTGGTATCTCAGTGTGACTTTAATTTGCATTTCTTTAATGACTGGTGAGGCTGAACATTTTTTCCTATATCTCTTGGCTGCTCGTATGTCTTGTTTTGAGAAGTGTCTATTCATATCTTTTGCCCACTTTGTAATGGGGCTGTTTGTCTTTTTCTTTTCAGCATGTTTGAGTTCCTTGTAGATCCTAGATGTTAGGCCTTTGTCAGATACAGTTGGCAAATATTTTTTGCCCAGTGTGAGAGCTGTCTCCATCCTCTCTCAATTGTTTCTTTGACTTTGCAGAAGCTTGTCAGTTGATGAGGTCCCACTTGTCTGTCTTATCTCTTATGGCATGGGCACTTGGGGTTTTTATCAGGAATTGGTTGCCAGGCCCAATTTCCATAAGGGTATCTCCTGCATTTTCTAAGGTTCTTATAGTTTGAGGTTTTACATTTAGGCCTTTGATCCATTTAGAGTTGATTTTTGTGTATTTTGATAGGAGGGGTCTTCTTTTAATCTTCTGCACGTGGTCAGTCAGTTTTCCCAGCACCACTTACTGAATAGGTTTTCCTCTCCCCAGTGGTTGTTGGTGGAGGCTTTGTCAAAGATGAGTGGGTTGAAGAATTGAGACTTGGCTTCCGGAATCTCTATCCTGTTCCATTGGTCTATATGCCTGTTCTTGTACCAATACCAGGCTATTTTGATTACTGGAGCCTAACAGTAAAGTTTGCAGTCTGGAAGTGTGATACCTCCTGCTTTGTTTCTTTTGCTAAGGACTGTTTTGGCTATTTGTGGCCGTTTATGTTTCCAGTGAATTCCTGTATTTTCGTTTCCAGGTCTGAGAAGAATGCTGCTGGTAATTTAATGGGCATTACATTAAATCTGTAGATTGCCTTGGGTAGGATGGACATCTTACAATGTTGATTCTTCCAATCCATGAGCATGGAATATTTTTCCATTTGTTTGTGTCATCTTTGATTTGATTCGAGCAGTGTTTTGTGGTTTTTGTAGTAAAGGTCTTTGACTTCTCTGCTTTGGAAGATGCCAAGGTATTTCATTTTTTGTGTGTGTGGCTATTGTGAATGGGATTGTGCTTTTTATTTGGGTGACTTTTTTTATTGTTGGTGTATAGAAATGTGATTGACTTTTGCACATTTGAAGTATATACTGAGACTAGCCAAAGTACTTTATCAGTGCAAGGAGGTTTTTGACAGATTTTCTTATGTTTTTGAGGTATAGAATCATGTCATCTGCAAAGAGGGATAACTTAACTTCCTCTTTTCCTGTTTGGATACCCCTGATTTCCTTCTCTTGTCTTGCCCTAGCTAGGATTTCTAATACTATGTTGAACAGGAGGGGTGAGAGTGGGCATACTTGTTTTGTTCTGGTTTTCAGGGGAAATGGTTCCAATTTCTGCTTAGCAGTATGTTGACTGTTGGTTTTTCATAGCTGGCTCTTACTATTTTGAGGTATGTTCCATCTATGCCTAGATGTTCAAGGGTTTTTATCAAGACGAGGTGCTAGATATTATAAAAAACTTTTTTCCACATCCAATGATATAATCATGTGTTTTTTGTCTTTACCTCTGTTGATGTATTTAATGATGTTTATAGTCTTGCGGATGTTGAACCAGCCCTGCATCCCGGGGATGAAGCCTACATGGTCATGGTGGATGATTTGAGATGTGTTGTTAGATCTGCTTTGCTAGAATCTTGTTGAAAATTTTATCATCTATGTTCACTAATGATTATTGGCTTGTAGTTATCTTTCTTTGTTAGATCGTTACTCAGTTTGAGTATCAATGTGATATTAGCTTCATAAAATTATTTGGGGAGAATTCCATCTGTCTCAATTGGCTGGAATACTTTCAGTAGGAATAGTATCAGCTCCTTCTTGTATGTTTTGTTGAATTCTACTGGAAAGCCATCTGGTCCAGGGCTTTTTTGTTGTTGTTGGTGGTGGTCGTTTTCTTATGGCAGAGTCAATTTCCTGGGTTGTTATTGGTCAATTCAGGGTCTCGATTTCTTATTTCAACCTGGGAGGTTGTGTGATGTAAGAAAATCCTCCATTTCATTTAGGTTTTCGAGTTTGTTTCCATATAGGTGTACATAGTAGTCTCTGATAATCTTTTGTTTTTCTTTGGGGTCAGTTGTGACTCGAATTTTTGCATTTCTTTTTTTTTTTAATATTTATTTATTGTAAAGATGTGTGGTACAGTTCAGGGTTAGGTATATAAACACTGATCATATATATAGGTACTCTTGTTGATGAGGTATGCCCCTCCCTCCCCTAGCAGTTTTCCTCAACTGCCAGTCCCCCCGCCCTGAGAGTTTTCCACCACTGTCAATCACTTTCTTATAGCGTTATAGTTGTTCAAGGTCAACTTATGAGTGAGAACAAATGGAACTCAGTTCTTTGTTTCTGTGATAAATCACTGAGTATGATTGACTCCAAATCCATCCAAGTTGCTGCAAAGTTCATATATTTGTCCTTCTTTATGGCTACATAATATTCCATTGTGTATATGTACCACATTTTTTTAATCCAGTCCAGCTTCGACGGGCAACACACTTGGTTCCATATTTTTGTTATTGTGAATAGATCTGCAACAAACATACATGTGCAAGTAACTTTTTCGTAGAATAATTTGAGTTCTTCTGGGTATATTCCCAATAGAAGAATTGCTGGGTCATATGGAAAGTCAATTTCTATTTCTTTCAGAAATTACTACACTGTATTCCACAGTGGTTGTACTAGTCTGCATTCCCACCAGCAGTGTAGAAGCATTCCTTTTTCTCCACATACTCGGCAGCGTCTGTTGTTTGTTTTATTAATAATGGTCATTCTCACAGGGTGGTATCTCAATGTGGTTTTGATTTGAATTTCTCTGATGGTGAGTGAGGCTGAGCACTTTTTCATGTGTCTGCTGCTGCCCATATATCTTCTTTTGAGAAGTGTCTATTCATATCTTTTGCCCACTTTTAAAAGGAGCTGTTTGTTTTTTTCCTTTTGGCGCATTTGAGTTCCTTATAGATCCTAGATGTTGGGCCTTTGTCAGATGTACAGTTGGAAAATATTTTTTTCTCATTCTGTGGGCTGTCTCCCTGCTCTCTTGATAGTTTCTTTTGCTTTGTAGAAGCTCATTAATTTGATGATGTCTATCTTATTTCTTAAGGTATTGGCCTTTAGTGTTCTGGATACGAATTTGTTGCCAGTTCCAATTTCCATAAGGTTGTCTCCTGCGTTTTCTAAAATTCTTATAGTTTGAGGTTTTACATTTAGATCTGTGATCCATTTAGAGTTAATTTTTGTATATGGTGATAAATAGGGGTCCTGTTTTAGTCTTCTGCATGTGGTCAGCCAGTTTTCCCAGCACCATTTACTGAATAGGTTTTCCTCTCCCCAGTTGTGTTTGTTGGAGGCTTTGTCAAAGATGAGTTGGTTGAGGAATTGAGGCTTTGCTTCTGGAATCTCTATCCTGTTCCATTGGTCTATGTGCCTGTTTTTATACCAATACCAAGCTGTTTTGATTACTGTAGCATTATAGTAAAGTTTGCAGTCTGGAAGTGTGATACCTCCTGCTTTGTTTCTTTTGCTAAGAATTGTTTTGGCTATTCATGGTCATTTATGTTTCCATATGAATTTCTGTAGTGTCTTTTCCAGATCTGAGAAGAATGATGTTGGTAACTTAATGGGTATTGCATTGAATCTGTAGATTGACTTTAATAGGATGGACATCTTAACAATGTTGATTCTTCTAATCCATGAGCATGGAATATTTTTCCATTGGTTTGTGTCTTCTTGGATTTCTTTGAGCAGTGTTTTGTAATTCTCATTGTAAAGGTCTTTCACTTCTCTGTTAGGAAGATGCCGAGGTATTTCATTTTTTTGGTGGCTATTGTGAATGCGATTGTGCTTCTTATTTGGGTCTCTGCCTGCTTGTTGTTGGTGTATAGGAATGCAACTGTCTTTTGCACATTTATTTTGTACCCTGAGACTTACTTTGCCAAAGTCCTTTATCAGTACAAACAGGTTTTTGACAGATTCTCTTGGATTTTCAAGGTATAGGATCATATCATCAGCAAAGAGGGATAACTTGATTTCCTCTTTTCCTATTTGCATACCCCTGATTTCCTTCTCTTGTCTAATTACCTGAGCTAGGACTTCCAACACAATACTGAAAAAGTGGGGTGAGAGTGGGCAGCCTTGTTTTGTTTCAGTTTCCAGGGGAAATGTTTCTAGTTTCTGTCCATTTAGCAATAGGTTAACTGTGGGTTTGTCGTAGATGGCGCTTACTATTTTGAGGTATATTCCTTCTATACCTAGGTGTTTGAGGGTTTTTATCAAGAAGGAGTGCTGGGTTTTATCAAAAGCTTTTTCTGCATCTGAGATAATAATGTGGTTCTTGTTTTTACATCTGTTGATGTATTTAATGATATTTATGTTCTTGTGAATGTTGAACCAGCCCTGCATCCTGGGGATGAAGCCCACTTGGTCATGGTGGATGATTTTTGAGATGTGTTTTTGGAGCCAATTTGCTAGAATCTTGTGGAGGATTTTTTGCATCTATGTTCATAAGGGATATTGGCCTATAGTTCTCTTTCTTTGTTGGATCTTTGCCTGGGTTGGGGATCAGTGTGATGTGAGCTCCGTAAAATGATTTGGGGAGAATTCCATCTTTCTCAATTGCCTAGAGTATTTTCAATAGAATTGGTATCAGCTCCTCCTTGTACATTTTGTAGAATTCTGCTGGAAAGCCATCCAGTCCAGGGCTTTTTTTGATAGGTAGTTTTTGTATGACAGAATCAATTTCCTGGGTTGTTATTGGTCTATTTAGTGTCTCAATGTCTTCCTGTTTTAACCTGGGGAGGTTGTGTGATGTCAGAAGGTCCTCCATTTCATCTAGGCTATCAAGTTTGTTTCTGTGTAAGTGTACATAGTAATCTCTGATAATCCTTTGTATTTCTTCAGGGTCAGTTGTGATTTGACCTTTTGTATTTCTGATTGTGTTTATTTGGACTTTTTCTCTCTTTTTCTTAGTCATTCTGGCTAGAGATCCATCAATCTTGTTAATTCTTTCAAAGAACCAGCTTTTTGTTTTGTTGATGCTTTCTATAATATTTTTGTCTTCAATGTCCTGTATTTGGGCTTTTATTTTTGTGATTTGATTTTGTTAGGCTCTCCACTTGTGATCGTCCCATTTTCTTGATCTGTGCTAGTAGAAATATAAATTCCCCTCTGAGAACATTCCAGAGGTTTTGGTAAGATGTTTCTTCATTTTCATTTGTTTCCAGGAATCTTTCAATTTCTTCTCTGATTTCAGTGTTGACCCATTCATTGTTCAGCATCATGCTGTTTAGTGTCCATGTCTTTGTGGGCTTTGAGGAAATGTTGTTGGTTTTGACATTTATTTTTATTTTACTGTGGTCTGAGAATGTGAATGGCAAGATTTCAACCATATGGAACTTGTTTATGCTTGATTTGTGGCCAAGGATATGTGATCGATTTTGGAGTATGTTCCATGTGGTGATGAGTAGAATGTATATTCTATGTTGTTGGGTGGAATAATCTGTAGGTATCTGCTAAGTCCATTTGGTCAAGTGTGAAGTTTAGGTTCTGGATCTCCTTGTTGATTTTTTGCCTCAATGATCTATCTAGGAATGTCAGTGGGGTATTCAAGTCCCCTGCTATAATAGTGTTAGAGTCAATATTTCTTTTAGTTTATTTAGTAGTTGCTTTATAAATGCTGGTGCTCCTGTGTTGGGTGCATATATGTTCAGGATGGATATTTCTTGTTGATGGATTGAACCTTTTATCATTATGTAGTGTCCTTTTGCATCTTTTAAAATTTTTGATAGCTTAAAGTTTGTTTTGCCTGATATTAAGATTGCAACTCCTGCCTTCTTTTGTGATCCATTTGCCTGGAAGCTCATTTTCCATCCTTTAACTTTGAGTCTGTGTGCATCCCTTATAGTAAGATGAGTCTCCTGGTTGCAGCAAATAATGGGGTCATGGTTTCTTATCCAGTCTGCCATTCTGTGTCTTTTCAGTGGTGCATTTGGTCCATTCACATTCAGGCTGATTATTGGAATGTGATTGCTTATCCCTGTCATGAGGTTCTTATAAAGTTTTTTCTTTGTTTGCTTGTTTTCTTTTGGCTTTGGGGTTAGTGTATGCATGTATTTTCATGTTTCTTGTTGCGCTATATTCTCTGTTGATTCTGTGCTCTGCTGTTCTCTTGGGAAGTATGTGGTAATTCTTTTTTTTCCCTTTCTTTCTTTCTTTTGTCCTTAATACCTTTTTAAGTGTCTCCTGTAGAGCTGGTCTGGAAGCTGCATAATCTCTTAGGGATTGGATGACTGGGAAGGATTTTAGTTCTCCATCACCTATGAAGCTGGGCTTGGTTGATAGGAAACTCTTGGTTTAAATTGCTTATCTTTGAGGACTTTGAGGACTTAGGGCTCCAGTCCCTTCTTGCTTGTAGTGTTTCTGCTGATAGGTGTGTTGCTATTCTGATTGGCTTTCCCTGATAGGTAATCTGACCTTTCTCTCTTGAGGCCTTTAGGAATTTTTCTTTTGTGCCTACTTTGTGTAGGCCAATTACTACATGTCTAGGGGTTGGTCTTCTCATTTGATGTGTTGAGGGGGTTCTCTGTATCTCTTGTGCTTAGCTGGTCACATCTTTGGTGAGATGGGGAAAGTTTTCTTGGATTACCTCCTGAAATACTTGTTCCAAGTTGTTCTCATTTTCCCTTTCTTCTTCTGGGATGCCAGTCAGGCATAGGTTCAGCCTCTTGAAATAATCACACATCTCTTGTAGGCTTTGTTCCTTCTTTCTGAGTCTTTTTTCTGTGTTTTTTACAGTTCGGGTTAATTCCATGTTCTGGTCTTCAAGTTCTGAGATTCTTTCTTCAGCTAGATTTTTGTTGTTGTTTTTTTTGAGTCGGAGTCTCACTCTGTTGCCCAGACTGGAGTGCTGTGGCATGCTCCTGGCCACTGCAGCCTCATCCTGCTCAGCTCCAGTGATCCTTCCACCTCAGCCTTCCAAGTAGCTAGAACTACAGGCGTATGCCACCACGCCTGGCTAATTTTGATTTTTATTGTAGAGATGAGATCTCACCAAGTTGCCCAGGCAGGTCTCGAACCCACGAGCTCAGGCAATCCATTCACCTTGGCCTTCCAAAGTGCTGGGATTACAGGTTGAGCCACTGAGCCTGGCCTCTTCAGCTAGATTAATTCTGCTTTCCATGCTTATCATCTTACTTATTTCCTGGATGAAGTTTTTTTATTGCCATGATCTCTGTTACAAGTTCTTTCAGTGTTGCGTCTTGTCTTTCTTGAGTCTTACTCACTCTTTCTGACCATTCCTTTATCCCTATCATATTCTGGGGCCAGTCATTGGTGACTTCCATTGTTTGGGCACAAAGGTCTGATTTCTCAGGAGTTTTGTCTTTGGTAGACTTGGAATTGCCTGAGATCTTCCTTTGACTTTTCCTCATTTGTGACAGATCTCTTGTTTTTTTCTTTAGTTCTGTTATTCAGTGTCAGTGAGAGAGGTTTTCCCTTCTTATATTTGCTCAGTCCTCTATTCTTCCCTGATCTAGGCTCTGAATTTGTTCTATTTTGAAATAGGATGGTGGATGGGAAGCTTTACTGTCTCTTGTAGTTTTTGAAATCCGAGTTAAGTAGGGGATGGGGTGCTAGGAGTCAGATGCTACTTGCAACTTAAAATGTTCACTTATTGTGGTTTGTTTTCCCTGAGATCCACTCCCCACCACGACCCTATATGATGATGTAAAGCAGAAACCAACCCACACCACAAAACAATCTGCAATAATAACAAATGAGACAAAACAAACTATATAACAACAGAAAACCCCCAAGAAAACTAAACACATGCACACATGCCTAGTATGAAGTGAATAGAGAGGAAAGACAAAAAGACTGAAGGGGGGAGAATAGGAAAAAAAGAGAAGAGAAAAGAAAAAAAAGGGGGGATTCAGGTGGAACCCTCACACATGCATTGACACATGCCTTAACTTATAAAAAATGAATATAAAAAACCCCCAAAGAAGAACAAAAGAGCAAAAACTAGCAGCAAAATCAAAAGACAAATGCTCAACCATTCACTTACACACATAAAGAGAATGACAAATAAAAGCAGAAAAAAACTGAGTAAGAAAAGAAAAATTTTTGGAGGGGATGCAGGTCAAAACCTCACATACATATTCATGCGCAAAGGAAAAATATTTTTAAAATAGATGAACTAACAGTCAGAAAATTTTTAAAATTAAAAAATAATTGAAAATTAAAAAAAAAAAGAACAAAACAAAAACAAAGACCAAAAAACCTGTCCTCTTGTGGCAGGCTCTGTAGTTTTTCCTCTAATGAGATCTCTCCTTCAGAGTCACCTCTTTCATGCTCTCCTCAAGGAGTGAAGCAGGGAAGAATGAGGGGCAGTGGAGGTAGGTGGGGCTGTAGTCCTCCCCTCCCACTCTCCTATGATTAGGGAGATCTCTGTTGGGGATGTACAGGATAGTCTCTTTCCCAGGTATGTACTCTCACAAGGTTGCCCCAGCCAGGCCTATCCTGGAATGGGGTTCTCCTATTGCGACTGATGTCCAGACTCTGTCTGGATTTGTCCCTCTCAATTGTGGCCCAGCTATGTGGGTTTGACTTTCGGAGTATTGCTGGGGAGGAGGGGGTTTGTGTCAACCCAGACTCACCACTGATCTCTTTGGAGTTCTTCCTTGTTCTTTTCTGGCCACACCCTTTGTCCCATGGTTGGATCAGGGTAGGGGGTGGGGCACCTGGAATTCAGCACTCTCAGGTCCCTCTGAAGTTTGTGCTCTCAGAATATTTCCTCTGGACCACAATCCAGCCCTGAGTAGTTAATTTGCCATTCACAGAGATCGGATCTCTGGGCTCCGTCCACAGCCCCTTCCAGCGCCTTGTTAGGTCTCCCTCCTATTTCAGTGGTAAGGGAGCTCCTGGGGCAATAGTTTGTCATGTTGCTTAGGCAACAAGTTGGAGACTAGGGGGAGAGGGGAGCTGGGCAGAGCAATGCAAATCTCTCCCTGAAAAATGGCTGCAGTGGGTGGCTCCTCACTAGGCATGTATTCCTCTCTCCGGATTCCCCCAGTGTTCTCTCTCCAAAAATCAAATCCTGTGCTCCAGCAGATCCAGTATGCCAGGTGATGGTGCGCACTGGGTGCCAGGTGCTGGGAATCAGCTGGATTCAGCAGGCTTTTCTCAGGTGCCTTCTGCAGGCAGCAGATGTTTCTGCAACGTTCTTAGGAGCTGAGCTCTAATTTCAGGGTAATGGGGGCTTGCAGTTGCCCTCAGAGGGGGGACCTGGGTGCATGAAGCTGAGTATTCCCTCAGATGGACTTTCATGCTCCCACCAGCACCTGCCTGTTCATGCGGAGAGTCTTTATTGTCACTTGCCTCCACGGAGATTTCTACAGCCCAACCTGTCAGCCGCCATCTTAAGCTCCTCCTAATCTTTTGCATTTTTGATTGTGTTTATTTGGGCTTTCTCTCTCTTTTTTTTGATCAGTCAAGCTAGGGGTCTATCAATCTTGTTTATCTTTTCAAAGAACCAGCTTTTGGTTTCTTTGATTTTTTTGTATTATATTTTTGTCTTCTATGTCCCAAATTTGGGCTTTTATTTTAGTGATATGGATTCTTCTGCTGAAGTTAGGGTTTTGGTGGTCTTGCTTTTTCAGCTTCCTTAGGTGATTTGTTAGACAATTAAGTTGTGGTCTTTCCATTTTCTTCATGTGTGTTCATAGAGATGTGAATTCCCCTCTTAGTACTGATTTCATGTCATCCCAGAGATTTTGGTAAGATATTTCTTCATTTTCATTTGTTTCCAGGTACCTTTTAATCTTTGTTTTGATTTCTGTGTTGACCCAGGAGTTGTTTAGCAACATGCTGTTTAGTGTCAATGTCTTTGTGGGTTTGGGGGGAACTTTGTTGGCGTTGATATTTATTTTTATTCCACTGTGGTCTGGGGAAGTGCATGACAGAATTTCAATCTTATGAAATGTGTTTAAGCTTTATGGTCTGAGAAGGTGCATGGCACAGTTTCAATCTCATGGAATGTGATTTATGGACGAGGATGTGGTCAATCTTAGAGTATGTTCCATGTAGTGATAAGTAGAATATATATTCCATGGTTGTTGGGTGGAGTGTTCTGTAGGTATAGTTAAGTCCATTTGGTCAAGCATCACATTGAAGTTCAAGACTGCCTTGTTGACTTTTTGTCTTGATGATCTGTCTAGGGTTTTCAGTGGGGTGTTTAAGTCCCAAGCTATGATAGTGTTAGAGTCAATATCTTTCTCAAGTTTACCTAGAAGCTGCTTTATGAAAGTTGGTACCTCTACATTGGTGCATATATGTTTATGATGGATATTTCTTGAAAATGGATTGAACCTCTTATCATTATGTAGTGACCTTCCATATATTTTTAAATTTTTGACAGCTTAAAGGGTATTTTGTCTGATATTAAAAATCATGACTCCTGCTTTCTTTTGTGTTCGTTTGCCTGGAATTTTGTTTCCTAATCTTTTACTTTGAGTCTGTGAGTATCCTTTCTGGTGAGATGAGTCTCTTGGGACAACATATTGTTGCATCATGATATTTTATCCAATTTGCCATTCTGTGTCTTTTCAGTGGTGCATTTAGTCCATTCACATTGAGGCTAATTATTGAGATGTGAGAGTTTATCTGTGTTATGAGGTTCTTATAGAGTTTGTTGTTACTGCTGTTTGTTTATTTGTTTGTTGTCTTCCCTTTGATTTTTGGGTTAACTTATATATGTTTTTAATCTTTTTCCTGCATTCTTGGGAGAAGGGCATAATCATTCTTTTTTTCCCTTTTTCTTTGTTTAATAGTGTAAGCTCTTAGGAATTAAATGTCTGTGAAGGATTTTAATTCTCCATCACTGATGAAGCTTAGCTTAGCTGGGTAGGTAATTCTTGGTTGAAACTGGTTATCTTTGAGAACTTTGAACATTGGGCTCCAAGATCTCCTAGCCTGAAGTATTTCTGTAGATACGTCTCTAATTGGTCTTCTAATTGGTCTTCCTCAGTGGGTAGTCTGACCTTTCTCTCTTATTGTCTTTAGGATTTTTTCTTTTATATCTGTTTTATGTTGGTGAATTACTATGTGTCTAGGACTTGGCCTCATCATTTGTTATATTGCAGGGGTTCTTTGAATGTCTTGTGCTTGAAAGGTCACGTCACTGATGAGATGAGGAAAGTTTTCTAGGATAATTTCATGGAATGTTTGTTCTAGGGTGGTCTCTGTCTCTCCATCTGCCTCAGGTATTCCAATTAATCTTAGGTTTAGCCTCTTGAAATAATCACTCATCTCTTGGAGGTTTTGTTCTTTTTAAGCTTCTTTTCTGTGTTTTTAATAGTTTGGTTTAGTGCCATATTTTGGTCCTCAAGCTCTGAGATTATTTCTTCTGCTTGGTTAATTCTGCTTTCCATACTTATCAGTTTGTTATTTATTTCATTCACTGTATTCTTTATTGCTGTTATCTCAGTTATCAACTCCTTCAGTCTTTCCTCTTGTCTCTCCTCATTTCTCTTTATTCTCTCCATTAATATCTTGATATCTGGGTTTGTGGTTTGAGACCATTCATTCTGAGGGCTCTTCATTGTTTAAGTTCTAAAGTCTGTATTCTCAGTGGCTGATCTCCCAGGGGTCTGTGTGAAACTCATATTCTTCCTTTGCTTTTTCTTCATTTTGGTAGGTTTTCCTTCCCCCACCCCTTTAAAAAACTTCTTATTTAATTCTGTTGTTCAGTGATGGGGGATAGGTTTTATTTCTGTTTGCTCAATCTCCTAGTCTTTCTCTTGTAGGTTCTCTGTTTTTGTTCAATTCTGTAGCTGTACTGGGGGTGGGGGGCCTGTGTTTTTCTTAGTTTTGAGATTTAACTTGGGGGAGCTATAATTCAGAAGCTATCTGTAGATCCCAGTATCTGCTGACAGTTGTATGGGCCCCCTAGAACCCACTTCCCACTGCCTTACAATTGGTCCATGCAGTGCCCCCTGAAAGCAAAATGAAATAAGAAAAAAGAATAGAAAAAGGAAGAAAGAAGACAAAAGGAAGGTAGAGAGAGAAGAAGAGAGAAAATAGACAGGCATACAAACTAATGAATAAACAGAAACGAACAAAGACAGAAAAAACAAAAAAGACAAAAACATAAAGACAATCACACAAACACCCCCCCCATTGGTGTGCTCTCCCTCAAAAATACCCTTACACAAACAGAAAATCTGAATAAAAACATTAAAATAAGAGAAACAAAGCAAGTACAAAAACATAAACAAAAACAGAAGGAAAGAGAGAAGGGAAAAAAGCAAAACCTAAAACAAAAAATGAACAAGAAAAAAAAATCTTGGTCTGTGGCTGTTTCTGTAACTCCAGGTTCCTTTCACAGTCTCCACCTTAGGGAGCAATCCAGTCTCCAGTCCCTCCCCTCTGCTCTCAGGGCAGGCTGGTAGGTTTGCTCACAGCATGGGTCAGATGCCCCACAGACTACTGCTGGAAGAGGATGGATCAGATTCTGACTCAACCTACTCGTTGCTGCTGCTGTCAAGTCTCCCACTCAGATCTCACGTGCCTGTGCCTGTTTCAGCATGGGAGAGGGGTGTCTGTCTCTCTGAGTATGATGAGAGGAAAGCCTCTGGGTCCCAAGATGGAGGCTGGGTGGAGCTAGGCAGGGCAATGCAGGCCTCTGCCCTGTTCCAGGACTGAGAAGATGGTACCTCTTGGCATCTCATCACTGGCACGTTGGCGCTTTATTCCTGATTTCCACGACCTGTCTTCTTCACAGCTCAAGCCCAGTCTGCTGCTGCAGGTGATGGTATAGGCCAGGTGCCAGGTGGTGAGGGCTGGCTGCTTTCTGCTTCCTCCTCTCAAGAGAGCTCTGAGAATGGCAGACAATCCTGCTCACCTGGGTCTTCAATCTCAGAGCAGTGGTGGGTTGCAGTCACCTCCAGAGGAATGCCTTGGGTGCATGAACCCAAGTCTCTCCTCTGATGGACTTTCACTCACCCACTGGCACATATCCACTCACTCATAGTCTTTATGGACACTTGCTTTTGTGGAGACTCACATTCTGACCTGTTCCATTGCCATCTTCGCCATGTTTTATTTATTTAATTTTCATACACAATAAAAAGCACACATTTAAAGGGTCTACTTTGATGAGTTTTGATAAATGTGTGCCCCGTGAAACTCCCATCCTTATCAAAATATCTTTCCATTTCTGTCATCCTAGAAAGTCCTGAAGTTTGCTTCATAGTCACTTGACTCCTCCCTTTTACCCAGGCACCCACTACCCTCAATTTTTATCACCATAAATTAGTTTTGTTTGCTCTAGAGCTGTATGTAAATTAAATACTGGCTTCTTTTATTCAAATTAATGTCTGGGAGCTTATGGTGTTATATGTACAAACAATGTGTTCATTTTTATATATGAGTAGGATACTACAAGCTGTTTATCCATTTATCTGCTGATTGACATTTGGATTGTTCCCAGTCTACCACCATTATAACAATCCTACTGTGAGACTGTGTGTACAAATCTTTTTGTTTTAATAAATCTTTTTATTTTGAGACATGTTAGGATCATGTGCAGTTGTAAAATATAATATGGAAAGATTCCATGTATCCTTTATTCAGTTTTCTCTATTGATAATAAAATTACAGGACAGTATTACTACCAGGAAATTGACATTGATATAATCTACTGATCTCATTAAGATTTATCTGTTTTACAAATACTCGTATGTGTATATGTGTGTTGGTATATGTGTGTGTGTCTGTGTCTCTGTGTGTGACTGCTATTTCTATTCTAGGCAGTTTTGTCCCAATCCTTGTCAGAAACAGAGCAGTTCTATCACCACAAGGATCCCTTTTTATAGCCACACATATTTTCTCTATCCCTAACCCCTGAAAACCACGAATATGTTCTCTACTTCTATAACCTTAATACTCCAAAATCATGTAAATAGAATCATAAAGCATGCAACTTTAAACTGACATTTTTCCCTCAGCACCCTTCCCTTGAAATTTATCTAAGTTGTGTGCATTTCAGTGGTCCTTCTTTCTTGTTGAAAATTGTTTCCAGTTGTTGGTTATTGCTAACAAATCTTTCATGATTTTTGTGTGAACATGGTTTCCTTTCTTTGGCATAAATCCCCAAGATCATAATAGTTGGGCTATAGGCTAATAGTGTGCTTAGTTTTATATGAAACTGCCAAACTGTTTTCCAGAATGACTCTACCATTTTACATTCCCAGCATCAGTGTACAAGCGATCCAGCTTCTCAGCATCTTCATCAGCATTTGTTCACTATTTTTTATTTTAGCTCTTCTTATAAGTAAGTAGTGGTAGCTCATTGTAGATCTAATTTTTTTTCTTGTTGGTTACTGATGCTGAACAACTTATTTGCCATCTGTCTATCTCTTTTGGGGAAATATCTCTCTTTATGTCTGGATGGTCTGTTTCGTTACTGCTGAGTTATGAGAATTCCTTATATATTCTGGGTACTAGTCCTTTATTGGATATGAGATTTGCAGATATTTTCTTCTAGTCTGCAGCTTGTCTTTTTATTCTCTTATAAGGGTCTTTTACAGAGAAAAAGCTTTTAATATTGATCAGGTCTATTTGAGTTAATTTTATGTAGATTATGCGAGGCTTTAGTCAAGATTTTTTGTTTCATTTTGTTTTGTTTTTGGCCTAAAGATGTCCAGTTGCCCTAAAACCATTTTTTGAAATAACTATCTTTCCTCCACTGAATTTCATTTGCATCTTTGTCAAAAACCATTGATCATATTTTGCAGGTCTATTTCTCAATTCTGGGTTTTCTTTTATTGATCCATTTTCTACTTCTCCAAAAATACCACACTGTCTTGATTATTGTAGCTAGCAATATAAACCCCATTATCAGGTAGACCAATTTCTTCCCCACTCTAGTCTTCTTTATCAAGATTGTTTTTGGTCTTCTGTAACTTTTCTTCCCATATAAATTTTAAGATGAACTTGTCTATATCTATAAAGCTAAGATTTTTATAGGAATTACATTAAACCTATACATCAATTTGGGTGGAATTAATATCTTTACTATGTTGAGTTTTCCAATCCATGAGTGAGATATATTTCTTCCTTTATTTACATCTTTGTTTTATTTTATCAGCATTTTGCAATTTTTAGCACAAGATCCCATGCATGTTTTAGAAGTGATTCTAAATAGTATAATGTTTAAAATTTCTATTTCTGCATGTTTATTTTTAATACATAGAGATGTGATGGATTTTTGTGGGTTGATCTTTTGTCCTGCAGCTTTGCAAGACTCACTTATTAGTTATAAGAGATGTTTTTGTAGATTGCTTAGCGATGTTCTACATAGATCATCATGTTATTTGCAAATAGGGATGGGTTTACTTTTTCCTTCCCAGTCTGAATATCCCTTATTTCTTTTTCTTGCCTTATTCCAGTGGCTAGGACTGAGATTTTTTTTTTTTGAATCATGAATGAATTTGGATTTTGTTAGCTGCTTTTTATGTATCAAATGATATGATTTTTCATCACTAGCCTGTTGATATGGTGGATTTCCTTGGTTAATTTTCAAATGTTGAACCACCATTGCATATATGGAACAAATACTATGTAGTAACAATATGTAATCCTTCTTCTATATTGCTGAATTTGAATTTGTTAATATTTTGTTGAGAATTTCTGAACTGATGTTCATGGGAGATATTTATTTGTGATTTTCCTTTTTTGTACTGCCATTGTCTGGTTTAGTATCAGTATAATACTAGCCTCCTAAAATCAGTTGCAAAACATTCCTTTCACTTCTGTTTTCTGATGATTATATAAAGTTGGTGTTAATTTTTCTTAAATGTGTGGCATAATTCTTTTGTGAAACTGCCTAGACTTAGATATTTCTCTTTGGGAAGCTTTTTGATTATGAATTCAATTTCTTTATTGCTATCAAATGTGCAATTTTTTGTGGACATACATTTTATTTTGGGTAAATACCTACAGGTTGAAAATTCTGTGTCATTAGGTCAGTGGATGTTAAACTTTATTTTAAAAATGCCAAACTCTAGTTACTCATGGTTTCCGACTGCATGAGGAAATCCAAAAGCTTAATCTCTCCAAGTCACTGCAGGAACACTCAACAGTGACTAGAAAATCAAAATTTCGTCTGAGAGGGGAAAACTAATCAGACTGTATCAGTCAGGATATACTAGACTTTGCTGCCATAACAAATGACCCTTAAAACTAAGTAGTTTAAAATAAGATTAATTCTCACCCAGGTTCTGTGTTTACTGAGGGTTGGCTGGAGGGCTCTTCCCATGGTGTTACCATCCTTTCTACAAGGTGCAGGGAGATAGAGAGACCACTTACTGGAACAATAGTGGTCGCCGTGACAGAAAATAATGTTGTAAAGTGTGCAGTGGCTCTTAAAACTTCTGTCCTAAAGTTACATGCTATGCATTTCTCACATTTTATTTTTTAACTTTTAAATTTTTTATTTTAAAATTGTGAGGTACAATTCAGGGTTAGGTATACAAATATTTATTGTGCAGTTACCTTTGTTGATGAGTTGTGGTTTCTCACATTTTAATGGCAAAAGCAGGTCACCCTTAACTTCACATGAACAGGAAGTACAATGCCACTACGTGCATAAAGAGAGAAAACTAATATATCTGTAAACAGCAAATAAAAACGCTAAGAAGGTTTTTCTATTGATAGAGGAATAATGGAAACTTGACCAAAAAGATAAGAGGGTTTTTTTAAGGAGATGCAACTAGAATCCTCACATTCTAGAATTACTTTTTTTTTTTTTTTTTTTTTAAGTTGGAGTATCACTGGTACCCAGGTCAGAGTGCAGTGGCACGCTTACGGCCACCATAGCCTCAAACTGCCGGGTTCAGGCAATCCTTCCATCTCAGTCTTCCAGGTAGCTAGAACCCCAGGCATGTGCCACCATGTCTGGTTGATTTTTTGATTTATTGTAGAGATGAGTTTTCACCATGTTGCTCAAGCTGGTCTTAAACTCCTGAACTCAGGCAATCCTCTAGCCTCTGCCTCCCAAAGTGCTGGGATTACAGGCATGAGTCACTGCACACAGGCTCTAGAATTAAATTTTTTAAATGCTTTGCAAATTAAAAAATTTGGCAGACAATTTGAAAGGATAATAGTGTCTTCTGAAAACTAAATTAGATCCATGGAAGATTAAGTATAAGGATTATCTCACAACACAAAACAAAATTACAAAGGAACAAAAATTCAGTATGAAAAATATGAGACAGAAGATAGTTTCATGACACTTCACTTGCAAAAAAAAAAAATATTTTCCAGGAGAAGAAAAGCAGATAAACAACAATAATTAAAAAGAAAAAAAGAAAGAACATTTCTTTGAGATAAAGAAAGATTTGAAACTTATATTTAAAAAATTTGACCTAACTCCAGTCAGGATGGCCGTCATCGATAACTCAAAAAATAACAGATGCTGGAGAGGACGTGGGGAAAGGGGAACACTTCTACATTGTTGATGGGAATGTAAACTAAAACAATCTCTGTGGAAAACAGTTTGGCGATTCCTAAAAGATCTAAAAATCGATCTTCCGTACAACCACACAATTCTCCTACTGGGAATATACCCAGAACAACTCAAATCACTCTAAGAAAAAGATACCTGCACATTATGTTTATTGTAGCGTTATTCATAATAGCAAAAACATGGAACCAACCGTGCTGCTCATGAAAAATGGACTGTATTTAAAAATGTGGTACATATACATGATGGAATATTATGCAGCCACAAAAAAGGACAAAATTATAAACTTCACAGCAAATTGGACTGACTTAGAGTCTAAATACTGAGTGATCTATCATAGAAACAAAGAAAGAACTGAGTATCACATGTTCTCACTCATAAGTGGACCTTGAACAATTATCGTAATACTATAAGAAAGGGATTGGCAGTAGTAAGAAACTACCAGGGGAGGGCGGAGGCAGGATTGGCAGTAGGGAAACTGCCCACAGAGGGTGGGGTGCACCTCATCAACAAGGGTACCTGCATAATTAACATTTGTATACCCAATCCTGAATTGTACCCCACATCCTTAAAATTAAAAAAAAAAAAAGTCAAACTGTTTTTAAAGTTGTGCTATATTACACTTCCGAGAGCAATGTGAATTTCAGTTGCTCCTTACTAATCTTTGGTATTGTCAGTTTGCTTACTTTTAGTCATTCTAGTTGATATAAAGTGGTATCTAATTGTGATTTTAATATTTGCTACCCTAATAATTAATGGAAGTGGATGTATTTTTATGTACTTTTTGACCATTCTCACAAGTTTTTCTGTGAATATCTGTTTAATCTTTTCCCAGTTAGTTTGCTTGAATTTACATTTGTTTTAACCAGTAGTTTGTCTTTTTATTGAGTTGTAAGATCTCTTTATATATTCTGGATACAAAACCTGTGTGAGTTAAACATATTTCACATATATGCTCCAAATTTCTGACTTTCCTTTGCATTTTCTTAATGGCATTCTTTGAAAAGTGAAAGTTTTAAATTTGGATAAATTCAAATTTCTTATTTTTTATTGTATGTTTGTGCTTTTGTGTTCTCATTTAAAATTTAATTCCAATAAATATAAATTATGTTCATTATAAATTAATGAATCCAATAATCCTACTTCATGGTGGCAAAATTTTTCTCCTATATTCTCTTCTAAAAATTTTAAGATTTATGTTTTAGACTCTGATTAACTTTGAATAGAGTCTTGTATTGTGTGAGGTTGAGGTTCATTATTTTCCAAAAAGATGTCCAGTTTGATTTAGCATCATTTTTTGAGATCACTGTTCATTTCTCTTTGAATTACCATACTACATTTGTCAAATATCAATTGACCACATATATATGGATCTATTTCTGAGCTCTATTCCATTCCACCAATATATGTGCCTGTTCTTATGCAAATACTACCCTGATTTGATTATTGTAGTTGTACAATATTCTTGAAATCAGTTAGTATCAGTTCTCCAAATTTTTAAATAATTTCTCAAAACTATTTTGACTTATTCTGGGTGACTTTTAATTTTTGTACAATCTTTGCTTTGCACAGCAGTATGAGACTGTAAAAATGCCCATAGAAGCTGAAACCAGGCAATTGTAAAAATCAACGAGAAATTTGATGTATTACCTTCAAATTTTTTAATCCAAATATTAAAAACTCTCTTACTGTTTAAAGTTATGAATGTGTAGGAAAATGGGAAAAAGAATACAAATAGTATTTATTTAGCATACCAAAGCTGCAAACATTAGAAACGTCAGACTTCAAGTTTTTTATTTTCTTGAAAAAAAAGCATCAAGTGTAGTTTGAATACTGCTTGCCTTCTTACTATTATATGACCTATGATACAGAGCGAGCATTTTCTCTACATAGTAACCGATTGTCATACTTTTTAAATTTATTTTAAAGATGTGGAGTACAATTCAGAGTTAGGTATACAAATGCTCATTATTGCAGTTATCCTTGTTGATGAGGTGTGCCCCTCCCTCCCCAACAGGCTCCCCCAACTGCCAATCCGCCCCCACCCCCCCAGTTTCCCACTACTGCCAATCCCCTTCTTACAGTATTATGACAATTGTTCAAGATCCACTTATGAGTGAGAACATATGGTACTCTCTTCCTTGTTTCTTTTGTTTTCTTTCCTTTTTTGAGTTGCAGTCTCACTCTGTTACCCAGGCTGGAGTGCAGTGGCACACTCATGAGATCCTTCTGCCTCAGCCTTCCAAGCAGCTGGAACCACAGGTGTGTGCCATTTTTTTTTCTTTTTTCTTCTTTTACTGTAGAGACAAGGTCTCACCAAGTTGCCCGGGCTGGCCTCTAATTCCCAGGCTCAGGCAATTCACTTCCCTCAGCCTCCCATAGTGCTGGGAATACAGGCTGAGCCACCAAGCCTGGCCTATACTCCTTTCTAAGTTTGAATAGACTTCCAGTGTTTTATCCTTTGTGTCTTCAATGTCAGGACATATCTTTGAGTGTTCCTTTATGGGGAAGTTTTTGGTGAGCATGACTTCTGGGACATCTTCATCCTTTCATCGCAACCCCTTTTTTCATGTAAGCTGACAGCTGTGCATCACGAAGTTCCTCTGATTACATAACCAGAGTTTCTCCAATGATGGCAGGGACAATATTCCCTTGGTCAACTATTTCTTCTGTAATTTAATTTACATTTGATTCAAATTTCACTTCCAGTGTAATCACTTTTCATTTATTTGCTGCTTTTTCATTTTTGTTGTCCAGTTCTCTCTTTCAGTTCATTTATGTGAAATTTCTTATGGATATATCAGTGGGGGACAAGGAGATATCAACGACAAGTACATGGTTTGCTATTGGTGCATGAATTGAATAACAGATATACAGTGACCAATTACCAATGAACTTTGGAAAGAGTGATGCAATTAGTTGCTGATCATGATGCACATCTCTTTTTCATATATTAATTGCGGACTGAAGGGATGGCATCAAAGTTTGTACTGTAGGCAATTGCTTACAGTTAGTCTACCATGAGAACTGAAATTGGAACCATGTCATTGAGGAACTGGTGTTTTTATCTAAGCTATGGTAACTGAACCTTATTCATGTTGAAAATGCACAAAGTAAAGACTACTTATGTGTTTGCATGTGTGTGTGTGTGTGTGTGTGTGTGTGTGTGTGTTTATAATGGGATGTCAAGATGTGTAATCATTGCTATGGAGTAAAATGAAGAGGGAATGGAGATAATGAATGTGAATTGGTAATACTATTTTACATAAAGTAATTGTGGAAGCACTCCTGATGAGCCGACCTTTGAGCAAAATAAAAAATAAAGCATTGCTAAGATGGAGGGAAGAGCACACATTGTGTGGAAAGAAGAGCAAATACACGCCCCAAAGGCAGGAATGAGTTTGGAGTGTCCACAGAGCAGAATGTGAGAGCAGTGCAGTGAGAGCAGGGTAAGCAAGTGGGAGGGAATTAGAAGATGAGCCAGAGAAGCATGGAGAGGACAGATCATGTAAGGCCTTGTAGGCTGTGGTAAAGAGTTTGAGTTTTATACTTTGTGTGATGGAAAACCACCAGAAAGTTTTAATCAGAGGGGTGATATAATTTGATTTGTATTTTTAGAAGATCATTCTGGAACTTGAGCTAAAAATTGACTATAGAGCAGCTATCGTGGAAACAAAACCAGTTGGGAGATTTTTGTAGCAGTTCAGGTGAGAGATGATGATCCTTTAGACCAGAACTTTAACAATGGAATTGGAAGAAGAGGCCAGCTTCAGGATATATCTTGAAGGCAGACCTTACTGGTAGATTGGATTTGGGACATGAGGAAAAGAGAGGAATAAAGATCATTTCTAAGTTTCTGACTAGGACAGCTAAGGGATGATAGTATCGTATGCAAAGATTGGGAAGATAGGGAATTAGCAGCTGGGAAGGGAGGATTAAAAGTTCTCTATTATATGTGTTAAGTTGAAAAGCCTATTATCGCCTATTCTAGAGCTCAGGGAAGAAGTGGGGGGCTAGAGATACAAATTTGGGAAGCATCGATGTATAGATTCCATTTAAAACCCCAAATGGGTTGAGATCATATAGGGAGTTACTAGACAGGGAACAGGAAGGGGTTAAGGATTGTACCAGGTGGCACCCCACACTGTGAGGTAAGATAGAGAGAGGAATTTCTGTAGAAGAGATTACAAAATAGTACAGTGAGGTAAAGGGAAGCATAGTGCCCAGAAACCAAATTTTGGGAGTTTTGAGAAAGAGGAAGTTATCAGCTTTGGTCAAAATGCTCCTAAGGGGTCAAGGAATGTGGACTAATTAACCATTGAATTTAGTAGTATTAAGATCACATGGGACCAAGACAAGGGATGTTTTGGTGGAATAATAGGACCTAATGCCCAAATGGAATGCACTGAGGTCAGGCAGAGACAGCAAATACAAACTGCCTCTTCCATGAGAATTGCTATAAGGTGGAAGAAAGAAAACAGGATACTATTTAGTGCAAGACAGACTTAAGGGGAGGTTATATTGTATGTGTTTTTTTCTTTTTAGGATATGTTTGTATGAGGGAACCTCCCCCAAAACCCAGAATGTATTTATTTTAAAATTGTGTATTTATTCCTCCATATTTAAACTCCAGTCCCCTTCAAAGTACTCTTTGTTTGATGCAATATTCCTATTGAGATGTTTTTTCCACTGCTCGGCAGGTTTTGAACTTATCATTTCTTATGCCTTTTAGTGCTTCTGCCATTTTTTGTTTCACCTCTTCCACATTGGCAAAACTTTTCCTCTTGAGGAAATTTTTATCCAAGGAAACAAACAAAAAAAGTTGCCCAGGGTGAGATAAGGTGAATAGAGAGGATGAGGAGTAGGGGCTCATACTTTTTTTGGTCAAAAACTGTTGAACATGCAGTGCAGTGTTGGCAAGTTTTTCATGTAAATCATCCATCATGAAATGGGTAAACGTGTTGAAAGAATCTCCAAAAAAAATTCACTGAAGCTGAATGCAGCCTCTCACAACAACACTAGCTGGTTCACTGATGCAAATGGGTTCCTAGAACACTTAGCTTGTGGGAGATGCCTGTACTACATGAGGCCTACCCTCCAAAAAATAATTCTATTTTTGGGGGGTAGTGACCCTTGCATATGTATGAATTTAGTTGCCACAAGTTAGGTAGAACACCAGACACCCAATAACATGGTTAAAATTTCAGTTACCACAGCAAAATAACTGTAATTGCAGTAAAGTATAAATTTTGCAGCTTGCTACCTCTCCATTCCACATATCACTATAGAAATAACAAGTGTGCAACTCGATCAGTGACCAATCACATCACTCCTTTCACTGCACATGCTACTCAGCTCATGCACAGACGGCAAAACATGTTGTGTTGCTTGTCTCTTAGTGACATGACCATTTAATTGAGCTGCTTTTTGTTTAATTTTGTTTTTTTGAGTTGGAGTCTCACTCTTGTTGCCCACGCTGGAGTGCAATGGCATGCTCACGGCTACCATAGCCTTGACCTGCTGGGCTCAGGCGATCCTTGTGGTTTAGCCTTCCAAGTAGCTGGAACTACAGACACACACCACCATGCACAGCTATAATTGAGCTTTTAAAGTATTACTCTGGGGTTTTAATGCTCCAGATTACCCCCGAATTTCTTGGGCACATAAGTGAAAATGTGAACATTTGCATTTTTACTATCAAACACAACTTCAGTAATCCAGCCAGTAGACCGTAGAATTATTTCAACTTCTAAATCTGAGGTGGACCATCATACAAAGTATTGAACTAGAGATCATTCCATTTATTTAACTAAGTTTTGAAATAAATAAGATATGAAGCATGCAATTGAAAACATGCATGTATCCTTGGAGGAATTAATAGTGGGTAACATTCATGCAGTGTGAGAAGATGTTTTACCTCACTGTACAACTAACTTTGCAGGATTTGAATTGATAATATGTGGAGTTACAGAAGAAAGAGCTGACCTGCTGACACTGCTGACATTCGATAGACTCTAGGTAGGCAGCCAGAGGATCCTAGCGAAGGCAAACACACCTACACAAATGGGAAAAATGACTGATTAAAAAATATGAAGCTGTCCTGTAAGAAGTGATGCCAGCAACAAACTTCAAATGAGAGGAACTCTTGGAGGCATTTCACGACTTTGAAAATACAACGCATAGAACATTGGAGGCTGATCCAAACTTAGAAACAAGTATGATAATTCATCAAGGGACAGAAAAGATTCTTGCTCTGTATTGTAAGTTATGCAATAAGAAGGCAAATTTGAAGTGTGGTGCAAACGACTCTTAACAACATTTTTACAAAGAAATAATACTTTAATTCTCAATGTTTCTAATGTTTAAAACTAAGTATACTAAGTGAATATTGGTTTTACTATGTTTTTCTCTTCCCTATGCATTTATAACCAATGATAAGAGCATAGTTTAATGTTTTAATAAAAATTTACAAGTCACAGAACATTTATATTTTTCCTATTATTTAAATTGCTTTATATGACTTCAGTTTGCACAGTCCTTGTAATGGTCCCCCAGTACCATGCCAAGCAAGAACTGCATGTATTGATACAATGTGATAGTTAATTGTATGTGTCAACTTGACTAAGCCATGGGGCTCAGATATTTGGCTGAAGGTTATTCTGAATGTTTATGTGAACAAATTTTTTGAATGCAATTAACATTTAAATCAGTAAATTTTGAGTCAAGTAGATTACTTCCATAATGTGAATGGACCTCTTCCAGTCAGTTGAAGGCCTTAATTGAACAAAAACTGACCTCCCCTAAGTAAGAAGGAATTCTGAAAATTCTGTGAGCAGACTGCCTTAAAAGTCTTCATAGTGCCTACTTCATCAGATTTGGGACTCACCAAAGTTTTGCAATCACATGATCCAATTCCTTAAAAAAAACAAAAAAACCTCTCTTTCTCTCCTACACACGTGCACATGTGTGTATACATATATATACATGTGTGTGTGTGAGTATGAGTACATTCTGTTGATTCTGTTCTGCAGAACACGAACACATATATGTGTATTATGTATATATATATTTTCTTTCTCTCTCTATATGTATATATATATGTTTATATTTTTGAATGAAAACTTACTGGAGGGAAGGAATTTACATTGCTTATTGTTGTGTACTTCAGATGTAGAATACTCTATCTGGGCATACTCAACAAATACTTGTTAAAAATATAAATTTTATCAATTGGAATAACAAAGTTAGTTTCTAATCCCTTCACACCAATTAGCTCATTTGATTTTCTCAAGAATGCAAGGTCTTGTTGTACTGAACTTCCAAAGACCCCAAAAGGGTAGGCACTGTGTTGAGAGGCCAAAGAAATAACCCAGAGTCAATGGACAAGACACACATGGGCTTTATTTGGGAACTTACAGGGAAGGTTGTCAAGGAACAGCCAGCGGGACAGTAAGAAACCACTCATAACTGTAAAAGGCACACAGTTTTACAGCATTTTCCAGAGGGCAGAGTTTAGGGTATAGTCCCTCACACGCAAAGGGTAGGGTTTCTAGTGTATAGGGGCAGTGTATGAAGGCACTTATGCATATGTCACATATAAACAAAATGGCTTCAAATTCTCTCTAGGAGTAGGATTTTTAGTACTGTAATGAACTAAAGGTAACCAAAGGTTATGGGCATTGATCTAGGCGTGCCTGATTCAGTTTGAGGAAGCCAGGTGGTGGGGAGCTGACTGCCTTAAGGAAGTATGCATGAGAACATTCAGTATGCACAGATGCAAGACACACTTTAACCATGGCCTCAGCCTGACCTGCGTGCCTAAAATGGAGCCTGAGGGGAAGGGGGCAACCTGGATTGGCCACCCGAGGAGCCCTCCCAGGGTGTAACCCTTTGCTAAGGGCCATATCCAGGGTGTGCTCATATCAGAGTGTGTGTTGCCTTACAGGTCTATAAATAGGAACATCACTGTTTTTAGAGAAGAAATATAGACTCTGAACTAAAATAGTTTTTGTTTGTGTGTTAGAACTAGGTTTCTTGACTCGTATCCATGTTTTGTTGATTGTATCCTGCCTGATGTTCTGGTAGCACTCCTGAAAAACAAAAGGGTAATAGAAGTGTTGGTTTTTCCCATGTTTGTTTTGGTTTGGTTTTGATAAGAACCTCTTGGTTTTCTTTTCTTTTCTTTTTTTTTTTTTTGAGCTGAACTAAATCGTGTGGGAAGACTAGCAATATCTGGGCAGGTAGGAGTGGATGCAGCCTCTGCCCTGAGAGGACAGTGAGGCTGCAGAAAGGCATTTCCCCTTACACTTACCAGGCAATTGTCCTGAAGATGTGAACCTAGCCAGAAACTATTTCCAGCAGTCTTTACCAAAGCTACTTTTAGAATGCTTTAGAATTTGATTCTATGTACAGGAGTTGTGTTTTTTGTGTGCGATGGGAGAATTTGTGTTGAATATTCTAGTTCCTTCTACATGTCCCCAATTCCAAAGGTTCTTCTGTTTTCTCCTCAGTGGAAAGAATAGCTTCATAATGATCAGTGGAGGAATACCAATATTTGTTGAAGCAGGTGCTAATCAGCCACACTGAGTGAAAACAAACTGAGTCTAAAAATATAAGTTTGGTTTAAAGTTTCTTGTGAATTTTTCTTCATGTTTGCTCTGCTGAAGGGCAGCGGGTGTTCAAAGCTGTCCCTCTCAGTTTAAAACTCATCTGACAATAATGAATCATGTCAGTTCAGAAAGGCATTAAGTGCTGGGGACAAGGCACCAAGTGCGTGCATTCAACGTTGAAGAATGAATTGCAATCTTACAGGATAATTTTCACTTATCATTTTTAACTTGAAAAATTGGTTTAAAAGTACAACCTGAGTTTAATTCTATTTTTTCCTCATTGTGTCTGAAGAACAAATGTTTTCTTTCATTCTTCTCCTTGGTGGTACTAAAGATATTTACTTAAGCATATAGATCATATATCATTCTCTCTTCACTTACCAAAAACATAGCAATTGTACCAATAGTATAATAGATGTTGAAGTAAGGCAGACAGTGATACAAAATGGAAAAGAAATAAAAATAAAAGAGAATGCAATGAAGTATGGCTAACATTATACAAGAAGAAAAATACAAATGACTTTCTCATAACCAAATAAAATATATTCATGAACTTAATAAATATCCTCTTGATTTATGGTGGCTTTATTTTTTTAATTTTTCTAAAATTAAAAAAAAAATTTGTTTTAGAGTTGTGAGGTACATGTGAGGATTTACTCCATAAGTAAATTGCGTGCAGGTGAGGTTTGGACTTCTCGTAGGCCCTCTCTCCCTCTACTAGTGAATCTGGTACTCAGTGTGTTGAAGAGGCTTTCTTTTTATTATAGAATAATTAAAAATAGTAATTCACAATTTATTGAGTGCTTACTTTATGCCAGGTTCTGATCTCAGTACTATTCATGAAATAACTCCCAACCCACACAACAACCTTGTGAAGTAAGTACCAGATCAATCCCCATTTTACATGTGAATTATGTGAGGCAATGGAGGAAAAGTAATTCGCTTAAAGTCATGCTACTATTGAATAGTGGAACAAGGATTCAAACAGTCTGGCAGTGTGGCTATAGACTGAATATTGTTAACTACCAGGCTTTACCACAATTGGCATGATTTTTGCTGTTGCACACTGGTTCTTTTCCTGGTGTTTGTATATGGAAAAAAACAACCATTTTGAAACTATTGTGCTAAGCAATTTCTGGCTATATTTAATGAAAATTCTAATGTCTAAATCCAATGGATACCGATTTTGATGATTAAATATGATTGTTTAAAATTGTTTGCCAGTCAGTTAATTACATTATAGCACTTTGAAAAAATGTCTTTAAACACCGTGATGGAAGCAAACCATGTATAAAGATTAAAAGGTCAAATAATGATTGATGACCTAAAATAAAAAGGTGCAGATCCTTCTTATCTTTCCTCACATACCCACAACTTCCCTTCTTCCTCTAGTCTTAAAACGAGGATTCTAGCTCTATTATTTCACACATTCTCCCAGTATACCTACATTAAATTAGTATTAAATGTATTGCAATTCTGTGCTAGAGGTTACAACAGAGCACAAAACAAAGACTATCCTCATGGAACCAATTAGTCAGATATTGGGCCTTCTTGATTGCACGTTTAATTTTCTAAATTTATTTTCCCCGTAATGCATCCTTTCACCTACTTTATTCTACTTTCTGAAAGTTTTTCCCTGGTTTTATCTTCTAATTCTATAACTAATTTGTTTTTAATTTTACTTTTTTTATTTTTATTTTCCAGTTACTCTTTCTTATTCTCTGGTTGTTCTCCTTTTACAGCATCTTTTTTTTCTCTCTCTGAGAAAATTAATTTTTTGTTTTGTTTTTATATTCTCTGTTCTTTGTATGGTCTCTATTTACTCCAAACTCCTTTTGGGTTTGTTGATTTGGGTCTCTTTCATGGAGATGGTTTTCACTAAATGTCTGATGATCCTTGTCTCTGTGTTCACATTTAAGAGTTAAGCACTAATGTACTGGTTAGATACTCTGCCTGCATGTGTGAGTTTATAGTCTAGTAAACTGCTCTAAAGGTCAATTGTGTGGCTAGGAAGTAAAGAGGAGGAGAAAGTGAAGTGAGATGGGAAATTATTTTTTGGACCAGAATGTAGCATGCCTTGTGTGCCAGGGTAAATGGTTTAACTTGTATTCTGTAAGCACTGAGAATATAGATGATGGTCATACTTGAGATGAACCTTTTGCAATCTCTCACTTTAGTCCTAGGATGAAAGTATTCTACCTCTGTTTCATTCTCTCATAAACATTTTTTCTGGCTATGGTTATATTTTACTTTTGGTGACTTAACATTATCCATTGCTTCCACTTGCCATATCCATTGCTAATACAGTTTATTTCTTACATTCTGAATAGAGACATAAAGCAATAATTCTAGCCATTTATTCTCTTGCCATGCAGAGAATCAATGAGTTCTAACTGAAATCACTTGTCTCATTGGCTCCAAGATGAGGCACTCAATCATGTGTATTTTCAGGGAAATGTTTTAGTAACTACTCTTTTGCTAAAGTAACATAGTTATCTGTTTTCTATAAGACATAAAACTTATATTTGTTCTAAGTAATTCCAAGTAAATAGATGATAGTATTCAGTTCAATACATTATACAAAATACTTCAGAGCACACCTTTCTTTCCTAAAAAATGGCTGAATTAAAAAAAAATTTATATGGTATAGAATTTGTGCAAATTACTTGGTATGAATGAAGAGGAAATATATTCCTGTTCAATGAATGTGTATACTTACTGTTCAGCTCTGAGGGTGTTTATGTGGTCTCTCAGAGTCTTCTGTAATCCTGAGCTCTTGGATATTTGCCCTGTGATAATATTGCCCCTACTCATAAGCAATGAGATCACTGACTTTAAAGCTAGGAACTGGCATACAACAGCACAAGAGATACCATAGTTCTCCTCACTCACTTGTTAATTCAGCAAATACTTAATTTGTGTATGTTATGAACCAGACACCACTGAGAAAAACCCAAAATTCACATCTTGGTAAATCTCTGCAGTGCCTCATATAATGCCAGGCAACATGTAGGCAAGAAATAAATGTTTGGAATGTGATGATTTATCTGTGCCTGTGAAGAAGCCCAGGGAGGGCTTTCCAGCACTTTACCAGTTAGGTAGAGTGGAATCCTCAGTGAAACTACCAGTCCAGGAAGAAGTCTTAAAAGTAACATGAATTATGAGCAACTTTTGACAAGAAGGTAAAAGCCTAGCTAAGTGACAGTGGGCTGTTGCAAGATTCTAGCTCCTGTTTTCATGGAAGACACACTTACCTGCATTTTGATAACAATGCTATTGGAGAATAATGTTTTGATCTGAAGAGCTAAATGCTTACAGAGCAGGCTCTCCTGCTTTGAGCATTTAAAGCCCTTAGGACAGAAGAAAAACAAGAGAGAAGTTCCTTTGAGTGGCATAGAGAAAAGTAAACACACTAAGTTCATTTTCTCCTTGAGAGAAAAAGTGTGAGAAACCAGGTCTTGAAAGGCTTCACCACCATACATGACTGGAGCTCACTGTTAGCATTACAGTGAATAAGAGGCAACCTTCTGTCATTACAAAGAGGTCAGGAGAATGCTTTCATTAAGACAAGTTAGGCAATGCGGCTTATCAATAATGGCTACAGGTTTAAGACTGAGTGCCCATGGGAAATGAGACTAGTGAGAAAAATGGTGGCAGTGGGGTTATGGAAGCCTTGGTTAGGAGCCCAGCTACATGGGGAAGGATGTCATCACAGATCCTGAGGGGGAGGCAGTTCTAACAGCAGGTCAAATACAAAATCCTGGACCATCTAGGAAGGTCAGAGTCAGTGGAATGTTGGAATGTACAAAATTATAAGTCTTTGTTTCAACTCAGACCAGGCATGACCAAGGGAGTAAGAAACCAAGTGCCTCTTCTAGTTGGAAAAACAGCAACTCACAGGTTAGAATAACATAAATCATGGTTGATCCTTCTGATTGTGTTTCAACTGATCTTCGGGGCTAACTGTTGAATCCCAGAGTGAGAGAGAATTGAGCTGCTGTGGTCTTTGTAGCAGACAGCTAGATCCTG
This sequence comes from Cephalopachus bancanus, assembly GCA_027257055.1. Lineage (NCBI taxonomy): Eukaryota > Metazoa > Chordata > Mammalia > Primates > Tarsiidae > Cephalopachus > Cephalopachus bancanus. The sequence goes on along the minus strand of JAPVLO010000024.1, from coordinate 2,944,801 downwards.
TTAGGAGTCTTGGTTGTAGCATTTGTTTTGGTTTTATCTGTACATGGCATCTGAATTCTGCAAAGCAATTCACATCCATTAACTTGATGATTCCCCTGATAGACCTCTGACATAAATTGATATAGGTACATAATCACAATTTTTTAGGAGCCAAAAAAATAGTTCTACACAGAATTATCAACTAGGTCAGCTCTATTTGTACTACATACTAAATATCACAGAATGGCCAGGTTCCGTGGTTCAACCTGTAATCACAGCACTTTGGGAGGCTGAGGCAAGTGAATTGCCTGAGCCCACGGGTTCGAGACCTGCCCGGGCAACTTGGCGAGACCTCTTCTCTACAATAAATCAAAAATTAGCCAGGTGTGGTAGTGTATGCCTGTAGCTCTGGCTACTTGAAAGGCTGAGGCGGAAGGGTCACTGGAGCCGAGCAGGTCAATACTGGACTTGCCGTGAACGTGCCACCACACTTCAGCCTGACAGAGTGAAACCCCAACTCAAAAACAAACAAACAAACAAATATCACGGATTGTATACTACTAATACACAGAGGAGGAAACCCAAATACATTCAGTGGTTTATCTGTTTAAAGTACAAAGTGAAATTATATAGGATGATTATTGTTTTTATTTATTTGGTTCTGTGTTGAGGCATAGATGACTAACATTTCACCAAAATGTCATCTCTTTTCATTATGTAGCGTTGTCTCTGGGAAGTCGTCACCCAGCAAAGGATTACATTTCTCAGTACCTGTTGAATCTAGATGGTGTCTTGTGACTATTTCTCACCAATGACTTGTGAGTGGAAACAATGTCATTTCTGGGTCACCAGCTAAGAGTGGGGGTACCTTATTCTTCCTTCTCCTTTCTTCTGTTGGCTGAGTGTAGGGGACTCCCTCCAAAGCCTATGGGATGATAGAGCCACAAAATGGGAGTAGCTTGGGTCCTTGAATGACCACATAGAAAAAGTCACCTGCCCTCTAGGAAACATCACATTACCAGGTATGACAATTAAGTTCACAAACTCATTCCAGAAAAAGTGCTACATACCTTATTGCTGAATATCACTTTGACCACTTTTGAAGTACTCCCCTTGGGAAGCTATATACTGATGCCAGTGCCTCATCTGCCTGTCAAAGTAATTTTGTAACTCATTTTCTGGAATGACCATCAGCACTGTTGTCATATTGCCCTTGATGTCCTGAATGTCATCAACATGTCTTCCTTTCAATATTTCCTGTATCTTTGGGTAAAGAAAAAAATCAACAGGAGCAAGATTATGTTAGAAGGGAGGATATTCCAATACAGTTATGTGTTTACTGGCTAAAAACTTCCTGTGTTTTTAACCAGTAAAAACTGGCTGTGTGAGCTGGTGCATTGTTGTGATGCAAGAATTCCTTTGGGACCATTTTTGCACATGCCTTTCTCATGCCAAGATTTTCAGCTAAGATGTTTCTAACTGTTACTCTATTGATGTTTATTTGGTCTGCCATGCTTCTTACAGTCAGCCAGTGATTTTGATGCACAATTTGACGATTTTTTGCAATGTTTTTGTCAGTTTTGCTGGTTACTGGCTGTCTTGACCTCTCTTCATCAGTGACACATTTTGTCCCCTCAGAAAAACATTTAATCCATTTGTACACTGCCATTTTCTTCATGGCATTATCCCCATAACTGGGACTAACATGTCCCTCATTTAACTTCCACTGTTGTCAAGTTTAACAAGAAATTTAATGTTTGTTTGTTGCTTTAATTCAAGCTCTGACATTCTCATGATGGCACACAAAAACATGCAACAATAATAATGAACACCACTCAGCAAGACACCACCACATGTTACATGAACACAGTTGTGAGACACTGATATACCAAGGTTATGACACCTTACCAAGTTGTTTGTACAGTGCTGCCAACATAAGCACACGGTGGCAAGTTTATGAACTTAATTGACAGACCTCGTAGAAAATGAGAAACAGACTTCTATTTTGCTAGGCCACTTGGAGTTTACATTACAGCAGCTAGCATGACCCTAATTCCTTCTACAAATAGGAACTTAAAAGGCTTACCAAATTTAGCAAATAAAAACACAGTATACTCAGTTAAATTTGAATTTTAAGCCAACTGTGGTGGCTCACACCTGTAATCCTAGCAGTTTTGGAGGCTGAGGCAAGAGATTGCTTGAGCCCAGAAGTTCGAGACTACCCTAGGCAATATAGTAAGACTTTATCTCTATCAATAATAAAAAAAAAAAATTAGTTGAATGTGGTGGTGCATGCCTACAGTTCCAGTTACTCAGGAGGCTGAGGTGGAAGGATTGCCTGAGCCCAGGAGTTGAGGCTTTGGTGAGCCACAGTCATGTCATTGCACTTCAGCCTGGGCGGCAGAGTGAGACCCTGACTCAAAATTTAAAAAAATGAATTTTAGGTGAATAGCAAATACTTTTCATATATTAATCGTTTAGTGTCGGAATAAATTTTAGCACAAGTCTGCTCCAAATATTGCATGCATTATTATACTAAAACATATTCACTATCTAAAGTCCAAATTTGGGCATTCTATATTTTTTCTGATAACCTTAGAATTATGAATAAGCAAACAAAGAACTGCTGACATAATTTTGTTTAGATAATTTATTGGTTGTATGAAATATTTTATTTTGGGAGAGATTTGGTTCTGACCAAATGTTTACTTTGATCCTGCCCTTTATGGTGAAATTGCAGTGTCTAAAACCCCAAGACATTTACTGTTGCAGACATTCTTAAGTAAGCATTTGCTAAAGGGCTACTTGTAAACCTTTCTTGAAAATAAGTGAGAAAGGAAAGTGTTTTTTAAAAATGAGTTAAATGAGCTGGGCTCGGTGGCTCAGCCTGTAATCCTGTGCCTTTGGAAGGCTGAGGTGAGTGGATTGCTTGAGCCCACGGGTTCGAGACCTGCCTGGGCAACTTGGCGAGACCTCATCTCTATAATAAATCAAAAATATGCCTGGCTCCATGGCTCAGTCTGTAATCCCACGTCTTTGGGAGGCTGAGGTGAGTGGATTATCTGAGCCTGCGGGTTCAAGACCTGCCTGGGCAGCGAGACCTCATCTCTACAATAAATAAAAAAATCAGCCAGGCGTGGTAGCACATGCCTGTGATTCCGGCTACTTGGAAGGCTGAGGTGGAAGGATCGCCGGAGCCTAGCAGGTCGAGTCTGGGCGACAGAGTGAGACTCCAACTAAAAAAAAAAAAAAAAATGAGTTGACCGTTTTACATTAGAGAATCATTTTCTTAATTAAGATAAATAATTATACTACTTTAATTTCATACTCTTTGGTGAAGAGAAAGAAAAAAAGCTCAATCTAATTTTAAAGAAAATTTTACAGAACTTAGGACCACCACCACTGTATAACAGGGTTGCTTTCTTTTTCTAACTACCTATAAAGTCATGAAAATAGAATATATAAACTCAGATACAGAAGTAATCAACCATAGATGCAAAGAATGTCAAATAATTGCCAATTAAAGAAAATAAACTTGATTGACATTACAGTATTTTAATTAAAACCTCTTAGCATAAACTAGAGCTGTAAAAGAAATGCCTTTCTAAAATAAAAACATGGTATAATTAATGTGCCAGCTTTAAATTACAAGAAAATCAGTGATTTCTCTACTATCATTTGATCAAATTTTCTCTTTTTACAGAAAGAGAACTGAAGCCCAGAAAAGTTATGAATGTGTCACAAGACCACACAGCTGATGAGTGTTACAGAGAAATTCCTACAATGGCAGCAAACCGAGAAAGACTAGCTTCAGTTTCACCATTAGGAGAATTATACTGCATTTAAGTGTCTTGAAGAAAAAAAGTAGAACGTCCCAGTGATATGACACATCTTTCTGATAAGAGTAGCAAATTATAAAAATTTCAAGACATTTAAGTGTTTTATACCCTCTGAGTATGCAGTATTGCCCGATATCTGTCAAGTAGTCCTACTGCTCTCTATATAATGGTAATGTCTTATAGGCTAATAACAGGATTTTTTTCTCTTTCATTTGAAACTCTGACGGATTTTCTCAGCAAGAATGAACCAAAGAACATTAGGAATGCTTTGATAATAAAAGATGGATTTTTAATGTCATGCTAATGCCAACCAAGAAACATCAATACATGGCAACTCATATTTGGCGTACAGCACATTTAACAAACATTATCTATTTAACCCAAAGTTCACAGTGTATATCTGTTACCTTGGCAACTGAGGCCCTGTCCATTCAACAGTTATCGATCCTCTACTAGGTGGTAGGCACTATGCCAGGTCCTGGCACAAACCTGGGCTTTTCTGACACTTTCACTTCACTATGCTCAATCTTTAACTCATTAAAAATAAATACAAAGTTAAGATATTTTGGGCAAGTTAGCACTCAAAAGCATTTATTTTGAATTGATTCATATACAAAGAAAACAAATCTTGATGTGTAATTTTTAATTTTGTTCTATCAGTCAATACAATTTTAAAAATTTAAGGTCTGGCTTGTGGCTTACATGGATTTATCCAAAGAGTAAGGATGATATTCCTAATATCCCTTTCTAGTTGAGGCCATCCTTGATGTAGTATTTAAGCCCAGTTCTTGCCAATATTGTATCTTTGCCGAGTAAAGCCAGAAAATAGTGCCAAATGTTGCTGTAGGGTTTATATGTAAATCCTCAGAGAGAAGCACAAAGTTAAGTAATGCTCATACTTGACAGATTAATGGTGTTGGTGACATGGAATCTCATTGTCACCGACTGAAGTAGGTTATTAATTATTGAAGCTGAGAGGATTGAAAGTAATCCAAAATTTTTCTTGCCACCAAAATGATATGTGTGTAGCGTTCACAGTTTCACATTGGATCATGGTATTTCATTAATATTTTGGCTGAAATGCCTCATAGCAATATGATGAGCCTTTTTGGAATAATTCTTTTAAAAATAGTTTAATGAAACCTTGCTGACATAATGTGTTGTATAGATTTAGCCACATGTATGCCAGCCTGTTTGCCTCATAGCCCGTAAATAATTTGAAAGGGAAGTCACATGGCTTTTCTTCTTCATTAGCAAGCAGTCTCTTTCCCCCCGTGGGAAGCTGCTTCGCCTATCGTTTAAGGCCAACAAAGAAGTGTTGAAAAATCCTGTCAAGTAATTGTTTCATTTCTTTTTCAGAAATACAGTTTTTATTATCTTCTGATAAATGAAAAGGCAACCCTGTCTCCCAAAGAAATAGAGATTGTTTGTAATGAAATAGATATAGATAAATAGATATAAGCCAACATATATCTAAATATGATAGTACACTATGAGCACCATGGGTTTGTCTCCCTCTAAAATAGTGTTAGTGTTATTCCTAGCCTGTCTCTCTTATAATTGAATGTGTTCTTCCTAGATATCTCCTGTATACCAGTTGTGGCAAACTACCCACATACTGATAACTTCCAATTCTAAATGCTGGGAGCAGACCATTATCCTGAACTGCACAGTCTCACATTCCTCACTGCCCAATTGACAGCTCAACAGGTTCTCAAAGTTAATATCTCCCAAAGGGATCACGGTGTGTTTCCTACAAAACCCGCTCTAATTCCTAAATTTCTCTTTGCATCTCCTTATTTCCCTTTATATAGGAGCATAACATCTATGAATCCAAACTGCCTAGCTTCAAATTTTGACTTTTTCACTTCTAGTTGGTGAACTTGGACAAGTTATTCAACCTTCCTCTGTCTCAATTTCTTTCTTTCTTTTTCTTTTCTTGAGTTGGGGGTCTCTGTTACAGAGGCTGGAGTGCAGTCGCACAATCACTTCTCACCGCAGCCTCAACCTTCTGGACTCAGATGATTCTTCCGCCTCAGCTCCTGAGTAGCTGGGACTACAGGTGAAGGCTACCCTGGCTGGCTAATTTTTTTATAGAGTAAGCTCTTGCTATGTTGCCCAGGATGGTCTCAAACTCCTGGACTCAAGCAATCCTCCCACCTCTACCTCCCAAAGTGCTGAGGATTATAGGCATGAACCACCATACCTGGCCCCAGTTTCCTAATTTCTTTTGAATTTTATATTTAATTTTTAAAATTTGTTTTGATTCAGGGTCTTCCTCTGTTGCTCAGGCTTGAGTGCAGTAGCACAATCATGACTCATCACAACCACAAACTTCTGGGCTCAAGCAATCCTCCCACCTCAGCCTCCTAAGTAGATGGAACTACAGGCATGTACCACCATGCCTGGATAATTTTTTAAAATTTTGTATAGAGACAAGGTCTCACTATGTTGCCTAGGCTGATCTCAAACTCCTGGGCTCAAACATTCTCTTGACTTGACTTCCCAAAGTGCTGGGATTATAGGCAGGAGCCACCTTGCCTGGCCAAACTGTATTTTTAATTGTCAAATAATAATTGTATATATTTTTAATTTGCATCTCCTTGATGATTAGTGAGGTTGAACATTTCTCCATGTGTCTGTTGGCCGCTCAGATGTCTTCCTTTGAGAAGTGTCTGTTCATATCTTTTGCCCACTTTATAATGGGGTTGTTTGTTTTTTTCTTCTCAGCATGTTTGAGTTCCTTATAGGTCCAAGATGTTAGGCTTTTGTCAGACCTGGAGTTAGCAAATGCTTTTTCCCAGTCTGTGGGCTATCTCCCTGCTCTCTTGATGGTTTCTTTGACTTTGCAGAAGCTTGTCAGTTTGAAGTCCCACTTATCTATCTTATCTCTTATGGCCTGTGCATTTCAGGTATTGCTCAGGAATTGGATGCCACTTCCAATTTCCATAAGGGTGTGTCCTGCATTTTCTAAGGTTCTTATAGTTTGAGGTTTTACATTTAGGTCTCTGATCCATTTAGAGTTAATTTTTGTGTATGGGGATAGATAGGGGTCTTGTTTGAGTCTTCTACATGTGGTCAGTTAGTTTTCCCAGCACCATTTATTGAATAGGTTCTCCTCTCCCCAGTGGTAGGTGGTGGAGGCTTTGTCAAAGATGAGGTGGTTGAGAAATTGAGGTTTTGCTTCTGGTATCTCAATTCTATTCCATTGGTCTATATGCCTGTTCCTGTACCAATACCAAGCTGTTTTGATTACTGTAGCTTTATAGTAAAGTTTGAAGTCTGATAATGTGATACCTCCTGCTTTGTTTTTTTTTTCTTTTTTTGCTGAGGATTGTTCTGGCTATTCTTGGTCATTTGTGTTTCCATATGAATTGAGATACCACCTAACTCCAGTCAGAATGGCAATTTTCAATAACTCAAAAAATAACAGATGCTGGAGAGGATATGGTAAAAAGGGAACACTATTACACTTTGGTGGGAGTGTAAACTAGTGCAACTTCTGTGGAAAACAGTGTGGCGATTCCTAAAAGCTCTAAATATCAACTTCCCATATGACCCTGCAATCCCCTACTGGGAATATACCCTGAAGAACTCAAATCACTCTATAAAAAGATACCTGCACACGAATGTTTATTGCAGCATTGTTCACAATAGCAAGAACCTGGAACCAACCACGCTGTCCATCAAAAGAGGACTGAATTTTAAAAATGTGGTACATATACACGATGGAATACTATGCAGTCATAAAAAAAGTCATAAAACTCATGAATTTTGCAGCAACCTGGATGGAACTAGAGTCTATAATTCTGAGTGATCTCTCACAGAAACAAAGATCTGAGTATCACATGTTCTCACTCATATAGTGGACCTTGAACATCTATCATAATACTATAAGAAAAGGACTGACAGTGGTGGGGAACTTGGGGGGGATTTGAGAGGGGATGGGAGGTGGGACTAACGGTAGTCAATATCTGTCTGGGGTTGGGGAGACACCCCTTATTAACAAGGGTGCCTGAACGATGCACATTTGTATACCTAACCCTTAACTGTACCCCACAATTTTATAATAAAAAATATGTTTAAAAAAAATAATAATAATTGTATATATTTATGGAGTGAAATGTGATATTTGATATATATTTACAATGCAGAATGATTAAGATAGACTAATAAACAAATTAGTTGCCTCACATACTTATTTTTTGGTATAGTGAAAACATTTGAAATTTCTTTTATTAAATTAAGTATAATGCACTATTATTGACTATAGTTTACATTTTTTATAATAGGTCACTAAAGCTTGTTCCTCCTGTCTAACTGAAACTTTGTATTCTTTGATCAACACCTCCTCTTTCCCCATCCACCCTCTTTTCACAGCCTTTGGTCACCATCATTCTACTCCCTATTTTTGTGTGTTCAACTTTTTAGGATTCTACATATAAGTGAGATTATGCGAAATTTGCCTCTCTGTGCCTGGCTTATTTCACCTAGTAAAATGTTCTTTGGAATCATCCATATTATTGCAAATGATGGCATCCTCCCCAACCCCCACCCCTTGCTTTTTAAGACTGAAGACTGTTCCATTGTGTACATATACTACATTTTCTATATTCGTTCATCTGATAATGAACACCTAGGTTGCTTCTATATCTTGGCTATTGTGAATAATGCTGCAAAGAACATGGGAGTATAGATATCTCTTCAGCATACTGATTTCAGTTTCTTTGGATGTATACCCAGAAAGAGGATTGCTAGACCATATGATATTTATTTATTTATTTTGAGAACCTTCATACTGTTTCCTATAATGGTTGTATTAATTTACAGTTCCACAGTGCACAAGAGTTCCCTGTTCTGCACACCCTTGCCAACACCTTATCTTTTATCTTTTTGATAATAGCCATACCAACAGGTATAAGGTTATATCTTACTGTGATTTTCATGGGCATTTCTCTGGTGATTGGTGATGAACATTTGTTCATATATCTGTTGGCCATTGCATACCTTCTTTTGAGAAGTATCTATTTAGGTCCTCGGCCCATTTGTTGATTGGGTAATTTGTTTCCTTACTACTGATTGTTTGAGTTGCTTATGTATTTTGAGTATTATTCCTTTATCAGATGCATGTTTTACAAATAGTTTCTCCCACTCCACAGTTTATCTTTTCACTCTCTTAATTGTTTCCTTTGTTGTGCAGAAGTTTTTAGTTTGAGGAAATCTCATTTATTTTTTGCTTTTGTTGTCATGCTTTTGGGGTATATACAAGAAATCTTTGCTATGACCAATGTCTCCTATGTTTTTTTCTAGTATTTCTATTATTTCAGGTTTTATGTTTAAGCCTTTAATCCATTTTGAGTTGATTTTTATATATTATATGAGAGAAGGGTCTGATTTCTATTCTTCTGCTTATGAATATCCAGTTTTCCCAATACTGTTTTTGAAGATACTGTCCTTTCTCCATTATGTGTTCTTGGGACCCACATTAAAAATAAATTAACATTAATATGTGAGTTCATTTCTGGGCTGTCTGTCCTGTTCCATTGGGCAATGTGTCTATTTTTATGCCAGTGCCATGCTGTTTTGATTACCATACCTTTGCAATTGATTTTGAAGTCATGTAGTGTGATACCTCCAGCTTTGTTCTTTTTGCTCAAGGTAGCTCTGGCTATTTGCGATCTTTTGTGGTTTCATATACATTTTAGAGGGTTTTTTTTCTATTTTTGTGAAAAATGACATTGGGATTTTGATAGGAATTTCATTAAATCTGTAGGTTGCTTTGGGGAGTGTGGACATTTTAACATAATTAATTATTCCAATTCATGAACATGGGATACCTTTCCATTTATTTGTGTAATCTACAATTGCGTTTATAAGTGTTTTGTAGCTTTTGTTCATTAGTGTTTTGTAGCTTTTAGTATACAAATCATTTATCTCCTTGGTTAAATTTACTCCTAAAAATATTTTTTCTGATGTTGTGAATGGGATTGATTTTTTTCAGATAGCTCATTGTTAGAAATTCTACTGATTTTTGTGCGTTGACTTTGTATCCTGCAACTTTACTGACTTTGTTGATCAGTTCTAACAGTTTTCTGGAGAAGTATTTAGGAATTTTTATATATATGATTATATCATTAGCAAACAGAAATAACTTCACTTCCTTTCCTACTTTAATGCCTTTTATTTCTTTCTCATGTTTAATTGCTTTGGCTAGGACTTCTAGTACTATATTTATTAAAAGTGTTAAGAGTCAGCATCCTTGTCTTGTTTCTACTATTAGAAGAAAAGCTTTCAATTTTCCACTGTTGAGTATGATGTTTTGGGCTTTTCATATATGGCCTTATGATCTTTAAAATGGGCAATATGTCTGTCTCTTGATGTGTAATGAGGATTGAGTGAACAAAGCTCCTAGAACAGTGCAAATGCTCTATAAATGCTAGCTATTATTTTCAATAAGTGCATAATATAATCAGACCTCAAATTAGAAACTAGCAATTTTCCTCCTCTATTCTTCACAACCTGTTTATCACATTCTACTCATTAAAAATCTATCCTGTCTGCCTTTCTTTTTATTTCCTAACATAAGTATTTTTGTTCAGATCTTCATCATATTTGTCACCCAGGATAATGTTTCTCCCTATTGCCATCTGATTTTCCTTCACTATTTGTAATTTGTCTAATCATATCGCTTCCTTGATTACAAAACTCAAATAACTCTCTATGACCCACAAGATAGTAACATTTCTATGAGTGCAAACAAGGCCTTTCATGATTTGTCTCCTTCTGACTATCTTTCCAACTTCTCCCAGGCTTTCTGCAAATTTGTCATTAATCCATACCTAGCACTTGCAAATACCCAGACATATTATGCTATTTTCATGCCTTCATGTATTTCCAAGTGGATTGACTCTTCTGCACATGTGCTACCTCTGCCTGCTTACCTCCTAGGTGAATTTCCTATTTGTTCAAACTCAGCTTCAAGATTATTTCTTCTGAGAAGATTTCTATGATTGCTTCTACTTTGTGCCTCTGTTTTACTCATGGCACTTTCCTTATCTCTATACTGTATGGAGTATCTTCCAGACAAGTAACTTAAACTTTAATGTGCTTCAGAATCACAAGTGGAACTTCGAAAATTTATATCTCAAAAATTCTAACCCAATAGGACTGGATGGAACCTAAGCCTCTGTTTATTTATGAAATCCCAAGATATATCTGGTACACATCCACATTTTTATTCTTAGAACCTAGCATAGTACATTGTACATACATTATGGGCACTTTGTAAACTTTTTTTGGATACAGAATTTTCTGTTGCTGGTGAGCTTCATACATAGTGAAAGAACAGCTAATGTACCTGACACTTGGTAAGTCATCAGAAAGTGTGTAATATTTGGATGTAAGCATGAATGAATGAAAACAGCGTAGGCAACCTTGAGAAATGGACTATTCGCATAGCCTCTTGAACCTCTCAAATATTACAAGTACCATATATGTTATCTGCGCTCTGGGTAATTGGGATTGAAAGTCAATGGTTGATCTCTCTGGAGGCATATTTGGAAAGATTATTTTGTGGTTTGTATTTCTTATACTAGATGGCTAGACATATTCTTATAGAACTGACAACCTTTTATAAAAATCAGGTACTTTGACTTTAATTCTTCTCTAGACATGATGTCATTTGATTTCTACATGATTTTAGACTGGGATGGTTACCTAAATACAATATCAAATATTTTTCTCAAAAAAGAATCTTCTCAAGGATATGGATGTTTGCTCATCAGAAACGCAAAGACACTGCACCATAAAAAAGAAATAAATTATATTAATTGAAGTTGCTTTTGACTTAAGCAATTTGTCTAATATTACATATACTGATTAACTGAATTAAATGTCTTTTGAAAAATGTTAGGAATGGGCTTGATATTCCTTGTAATTTTTTTTTTTCTGGCTTTCTAACAATGGTGTCCTTCTTAAATGGTACTAAAAGATACTGGATTTATTGTTTATTACAAAGCATATCTTATCATTTAAGAAGGTATCACAGCCTTTATAATTTTCATTTTTATCATATTTTAAAAATCATAGCCAGGCTCTAGAGTTAATTTGTACACTGAGAATTGTGTAATTTTTTAGAAAGCTGCAATACACAAAGGCCTATGGAAAAATGATATCCATCAAAAAATATTTTGTGACTAAAATCTCAAATTGGGATTTGCAATAAATGAATGCTATGTAGTGATGAAAAATACCAAACGAACATGTGTACCATTTTGAGAATGTTTTAAAAAGAACGAGATGTTGTCACAATTCATATTGTGTAGGTCTGTGTTTGTGGAATCAACTGCAAGTCTCAATATATAAAATGTTGGTTATGTCCACTTACTATTAATCTCATTTAGCTTTTTATTTAACTAACCATGGTCTTTCTTTAAATGTGGTTATGTGTATTTGTTCTATATGCTGTAGGAATAGTAGGTGTAGGCTTGGACTAAGTAATCAATTTTCGGATGAACTGGAATAGGGGTTGGCAAATATTTTCTGTAAAGAACCAGTAAATGGTTTAGGCCTTATAGGCCATGCAGTTTCTGCTATGACTATCCAACATTGCCATTGTGGTGAGAGAACAGCCATAAACAACACATAAAGGAAAGGGCATGTCTGTGTTTCCATAAAACTTTATTTATAAAAACAGCCTCCTGGCTGAATTGGCCACGAGTCATAGTTTGTTGATCCCTGCTCTATATAATCATATTTTGATTTCAAAATTGAGAAGTCAGTCTAGGCCACAACTGCATGTAGCTTTATTTGTGCATTGCCTACTTCTCTATAGCTAGAGATCTAAAATCCCCCCTCAGTATTTTTAATAGCATATTTAATTGTTTATTCTTTGACTTGAAAAATGAATTAAATCCAAATCCCTCTTGCCTCCTCCTCTGGTCACATATATTTCACGAACAAGTTGCTAATGCTTTCTTTTTGCTAGTTTTTTTATATGGGTCTACAGGGCAGTTGGATTTATTTGGTAGAATACTATTAAATAGAAAACTAGCTTTCAATATCTTATCTATGTCTAGGGTCAGTACAAAAAAATTCAGTTTATCTTCAGGGTGCCCTGTGATCCAGTGACTTAATCCTGTCTCTTGACTTTCCAAGGCCTCTTAGATCAGCATCCTCTTCTAGCAAAGCTTAGCTATTTTGTATCCTGTTCTCTAAGAAACCTTCTGCCGGCCAGTTGGCTAATATGTTCTCAAACCTAACACCTACTTTATAATGTATTTAGATTTGTAGTATAATGTATTTAGTCTTTCTTAAGACTATTTTAACCTGAGTGTGTGTGTGCATATGTGTATTCACTTATTCAATATAAATTTGTATTAGGGCACAGAGTCAATTATAATAATAGAAATATTGGGCTCCTTATCAAGGTGATGAGAGCTTTGGGCTTAAGCTTGTAGTCACTCCTCAAATCACACTTTGGGAGATAATTTTGAGTTTAAGTTTGTAGTTACTCCTCAAATCACACCTCTATGTTTTGTACAAATATTTGAAACTAATTACAGGAGGAGGCAAAAGCATTTACAGTAAATGTACAGATTTTGACATAGCCCAGATTTCTCAAGTTGGCACCTAATTAGGAATGTGTTCTTCAGTGAGTCATTTAACCTACTTCTCTTTGTTTTCTATCTTCAGAGCCATTATCAGGGTGGCTATGAGGAAAGCAGATGAGAGTTTTAAAAAAAATACCATAGAATGTAATATGTTAAGGAAGTAGTGCCTGTGAATAAGATTTGTTTGAGTTAAGGTAGACAGAGAACGAGTATCATGGCTTAAACTGAAATTCACTTATCTGTGCAAGTCTACAGTGCATATGCAGTGCACTTCAAACCAAAGGGTTTTCTAAAATGATTTGTGCATTGGATCCAGAATATCTCTAATTTACTTTGCCAAAAGTTCAGATCATACACTTAAGATGTGTGTTTGTTGGCCATGAAATATGTCAGGTGCAGCCAAGTGCTGGTCATTAGTCTTCTCTTGCCGTGTAACAAACTGCCACCAAATTGACAACTTAGCACACATTTCTGATCACACAGTTTCCATGGATCTAGAGTTAGGCCTCCTCAGGGTTCTTTGTTCAGAATCTCTCCAGGCTGTAACCAACGTGTTGCCACACTGTGGTTCTCATCAGGTGCTCAAGGTCCTCTTCCAAGCCTATTCAGGCCAGGGGTGGAATTCAGTTCTTTGTGGCTGTAGAGTTGACGTCCCTATTTTCTTGCTGGCTGTTGGCCAGAGATTGCTCTTCAGATCCCAGCCATGTGCCCAGCTCACAATATGGCAGCTGAAGTCTTCAAAGTCCATGGGAAAAAACTCTGTCCAGTAGGCGCAGGATGTAATGTATTCAAGTCAGTGACTATCCCATCACCTTTGTCATCCAGTGGAACCTAAGGTAAGCCTATTATGTTCAGTTTCTCACACACTCAAGGGAAAGGGTTATACAGGGTGTGAACATTAAGGGCCAGGAATCCTGGAAGCTATCTTAGAACTCTGCCTACCACAGTTATTGTGCAATTAGGTTTCCTTCCAAAACTTTGAGATCTGTGCAGTTTAATGGGTTCTAGTCATCTTGTTTATAGGCTGCTATCATGAAATATGATTGAAATCTTAAACCCGATTGCCTCCTTCCATAGGTTTGAGGTCTATGCAGTTTAATGGCTTCTAACCATCTTGTTTGTAGATTGCTATCTTGGAATATGATTACAATCTTAAACCTGATTGCCAGGTTTTACTTTCTGGCTTTGTTACAGGCTTCATTTTCAGTCACAAAATTAAACATTTTTAAGAACTGAGGTGTCAGGATACATACAATAACTTTTTTACATTTTAGATTTCCCTCTTTTATTAGCCATTATAAAGCAATACGGCACATACCAATTGCTTCCAAATATTTAACGTACATTTGAAGGAATTTTATACTCCAAGAGACTAGGTAAATAAGAGTCTACCAGTTTGCCAAAAACCTTTCTTAGAATACTGGAAGGGGTCTAATCTGATTTTCCACAAATCATATGCTCTCTGTTCCCTGTGTTTCCTTCCTGATAACATGTACCTTACGACGTGCTTTAATTTCAGTACTGCATCTCCTCAACTATGTCTTTGTATTCTAGTCATGCAATCTTTTCTTATTTTTCTAACCATTCTCCTATACACACTTCATGATCTGAGAAGAACCCTAAATAGCAAAATTTTTTGGTAAGGCAAAAGGTTAAAAAGAAATTTTTATTTCACTGATAATTATGAGTATGTTTATATTCTTAATGCCATCTATTGTGTTTCTGTTCATATTCATTATAAAATTATACAGGCTTATGCTTTCTATTTACGAAACATAGCTACCCAGTATAGTGCCTAAACTGTGCTCTTTGCCGTAAGCCACACAATTTTATCGCAGTCACTCTTTAACCATGTATTTGAAAAGTAAACTTCTCTAAGTAGGGTAGCATATCCATCAACGGGTACCCTAATCAATCATGGGAAAGACAAAAGTACCACAAAATTTATCTACCATTCTCATAATGTATTTTATTTTTTAACTTAATTATTTTATTTTATTATTTTTTTAGTAGAAGTCTCACCCTCTTGCCAAGGCTGGAATTGCAGTGGCATGCTCATGGCTCACCACAGCCTCAACCTCCTTAGCTCAAACGATCCTTCTATGTCAGCTTCATGTATGCCCGGCTAATATTTTTTTATTTTTTTACCCTTTTGGAGAAGGTGAGGTCTTGCTATGTTGCCTAGGCTGGTCTTGAACTCCTGGGCTCAAGCAATCTTCCTGCCTTGGCCTCTAAAAGTGCTGAGATTACAGGTATGGGCCACCATGCCTGGCTGATTTTTATTTTTAAAAACGATTTGTTATTTAATATTATTATGAAAGATATACTATAACATTAGTTTTTCTGTTATTCTGGTTGTTTTTATGGCTTTCTTTGTTGTTTCACTTATTTAAAAAATCAATTCATGTTGGAATTTTGGGCAATCACCACAAAATTTTAATTATAGGATTAAATAAATTGTTTGCCATAATTACACAAAGCCTGAGGTTTTTGGGTTTTACTTAGGCTTCTGAATAATTTCATTTTAAAGAAGTTAACTTATTTAAGCTAAAAATTTCCTAATTAATATGTAAATGTGATGGAGGCTCTCTTGTTCATTATGTGGGATGTTAGAATCTTATAGCTGAAACGAGCCTTATAGTTAATCTCATTCTATTCCTTTAGTTTGCAAATGACAAAGCCAATACCAAGGATCTAACATCTAGTGGACATATGTTCAAAGGTTGAGAATGGTTCGTTGGCCTTAGGTTTCTGTTGGCATAAAAACTTCATATTGCATTTCTTTATTGTATTACCTTGAATCCGGTGGGCCTTTTATGGGTAAGAAGCAGCTAAGCCCCAGGCATGCACCTAATTCTCCACTGAGGGTAGAAACAGTGTGTCAAAAATCTGTTCCTGACTTAGTGAAACAGTGTAACAAGATGAGCACAAACACTGTCACCAATACAGCAACACAACAGAATCACAATCATCACCAACTCCAAGGTTTCTTATATCATTGTTACAATATCAGATTATAAGTAGATAAAATGGTAAATGTCTTATTTAAAAGGAATATTTTTCATCATTAAAATTATTAAGCATTTCTTCTGGGCATGATATTCAGAGAAGAGAGATAGAAATATAATCTCTTAATTTTTTTTAGAAATACAATAAAGACCTTTGATTTTAGAAAGATGAGCACGATAATTCAAAGGCCTCTAATTACTCATTCTCTTTGGAAAGAAGGAAAAAACCCTTAAAAACAAAGACTTTTCCTAATGAGGCTTCAGAATCCTACAGATATTCTTGGCAAAAGAGAGCTCCATTTCCTCTTGATGGAAAAGCATTCCAGCTCACTACCTCTTGATCACTCCTCAAAGAGAACACTGCCAAACAGATTTAAGGACATGTTTTTCATGACTTTAAATTTTCTTATACCTATTTCCACTCCACTGAGCTTTTCATCCTTCTATGTAGACTTTAATGTTTCCAAGCACTTTCTCTCATTCCCTTCTCTTCCTTTGTCAACATGTGCAGATCTGAGGGCAGATGGAAAAATGCCAGGACTGCCATCCTAAGCCATTGTCCTGGGCATGGTTTGTTGTGTTTGGTCTTCTGGGTTTATGAGTTGAATTGGCAAGGATTCAGTTTAGGTTCATTTAGTTTCTTGTGTGCATATTATGCTTACATTAATGGCATATTGTCATTTACGGAAAGTGGCTGTTTTATTTTCTCCCCTCTTCCCCCAATGGGAAGTGATGGGGATATATAAGAGTGAATGTCCATTTCCTTACTCTGTGCTGATCTGCCCTTTATAAGATGACTGATCAGGAACAGGAAAGTATATATTCTGTCTGGAAAAGAAAGACTACTTGGGACCAAGTTCCTGTCTTTGAAATCCTAACAGGTACGTGATGCAGCTGAACCAATCAGACACAAAGCATATGCTGCTACTTATTTCTGTCTGATTAGTTACGTGGATTTTTCCCCCCTTTGGCAAACTCCTCACAAACATAGGACTATAAATAAAGAAGGAGCCAAAAATTATTTTTCTTCCACTCCCCTGCCCTTCAGGAATATTTGCAAAAAGAATGAAGAAAAGGAATACAATTTAACCAGAGCCCCTGTTGATGAAGCTAAACAGATCTAGACTCACTTTCTGGGTGCAAATTTCTCCAGTTTCTAAACTTAATTCCCATCCCCACTATATCTGGTAACATTTCCTAGTTACCAAATGGGAAACTTGCCCTAGATATTACCCACCTATCCCGTGATAAACCTGCCAAAAGAATAGCTGAGAGGTAGGGCTCTGGGTAAGAGAAAGATTGTCCCCTACCCAGAATGCCTTTCTCTGGCTATCGATTTTCAGTGTGACATGCCTGAGGCTTTCTGCCCAAGCTCATTTCCATTGCATGCATAATTTGAAGATGCAAAAATAGTGGAAGAGAATCTGGAATGATCCTGGTGTTTTGATCAGATTTAAATTAGGAATAAATCCAAATCATTTTCTCTCTCATTTCTGAATTTCCATTGAGGCTTACCAGGGGGGTAGAGAGCATAAAGTGACATTATCTTTGGGCTTTAGTTCAATTTTTTAGTTACTGTTTTGACTATACTGCATGACTTTAGATTTTTAGAACTGATTTTAACTGCACTCATAATCCAAAAGCTTTTCTCCCCCATATTGTTTGACTAGTTAAAAGGAAAGACAAATGGCAAAGTATTCTCTTTGGCTATAACCTAGAATATTCATCAGAAGAGCTCTCAACAATGTTGGCATTTACAACTGCTGACTGTCTAGCAGGGAGCCATAAGGATGTTGCTAGGAAGCGTGTGTGTGTGTGTGTGTGTGTGTGTGTGCATGCGTGTGTGTGTGTGTGTGTGTGTGTGTGTGGTGTGTATGGGAAAGTAGTCAAGGACTGTTCTGAAAGTGCTGGCCTCTCTAGTTAGAGACATTTGATCAAATGGCAAAGCAGAGGGGGAAATGCCAAGGTAAGAAACCATTGTTGGTTTCTGGAAAGAAGGCTTTTGCTTAAAAGTTGAAACAAGTGGAAATGGTAGGATCTCCTAATCCTAGTAACCAAGTCAGAGAAGAACGTAGGCAAGTGGGCAAATGGGTTGAAATGGAGAATTGCAGAGGGTCCAAGATGGTGTCAGTAGGGCGCTGTAGTGATTTTTTTTTTTAACTACTAAATCCTTCTCTTTGGGCAGAACTGTGAAATAATGTCTCTTTCAGAAGCTATCACATGGCAGTAAGCTTAGTGCAGTAATACTATGTTTTAAAATACACATTTGACCCTTGAACAACATGGGTTTGAATTGCGGGTGTTCATTTATACATGGATTTTCTTCTGCCTCTGCCACCCCTGAGATAGCAAGACCAACTCTGCCTCTTCCTCCTTCTCCTCCTCTTCCTTAGCCTACTACACATGAAAATGATGAGGGTAAAGACCTTTATGATGATCTGCTTCTATTTAATGAACAGTAAACATATTTTCTTTCTTGTGCTGTTCTTAATAAAAATTTCTTTTCTCTAGCTTACTTTGTTATAAGATCACAGTATATGAAATATATGACATATATGTTTATCAACTGCTTTTAGTAAGGCTTCTGGTCAACAGTAAGCTATTAGTAGCTAAGTCTGCAGGAGAGCCAAAAGTTGTACATGAACTTTCAACTGTATGGGGGTTGGTGCCCCTAACCCTTGAGTTGTTCAAGGGTCACCTGTACATTCTTTCTATGGTAACATTTTTCTGTTTAACTCTTTGTAGAGGTGGGGTCATTGTTGCCCATGCTGGTCTTGAACCTCTGGTCTCAAGCAATCCTCCCACGTTGATGGTCCAGAGTGCTAGGATTACAGGCATGTACCTCTGCACCCAGGCATATGGTGACATTTTTAGATGTTATAGCCTTTAGACATAAGAACTAGAAATTTAGTTGAACCTGAGAGTTTTTTCTTTCATTTTCTTTGAAGAAGTGCTAAATAATATTAATTCTGATACCCTTGTGTTATTAGAAAATGATATGATAACCACATTTCCCAGTAGAAAGGTACTAAATTCATTCATAAATTGGATTTTGTTGTTGTTAATTTTAATTTTGTTTTCATCTGAAAGTAACTGAATAAGACTGCTAATGAGAAAACCTCTCAGCTAAAGTCAAAGTTGGACTCCCAGGCCTCACATATAGCTCATTGATACTTACTTAAGATAACATAGTATAATTATCTTTTTGTAAGATGATTAGCTAGAAGCTGGCTTCATAACAGCAGAAATTATAATCTAACGTCAAGAGATAAGAGGCATTAGGAAACAGAGACATAATTGTAGTATTAACTAATAAAATAAAGATGCTTATAGCATTCTAGGCATCAACAAAAGTTTAAATTATCATCATGTTATGTACTTAAAACAAATATGGGAAATATATATATTGAGTTGGAGTCTCACTCTGTCGCCCAGACTGGAGTGCAGTGGCTGCTCCCAGCCACCGCAGCCTCGACCTGCTGGGCTCCGGTGATCCTTCTGCCTCAGCCTTCTGAGTAGCTGGAGCTACAGGCACGCACTACCATGCCCAGCTATTTTTTTGATTTATTGTAGAGATGAGGTCTCGCTAACTTGCCCAGGCAGGTCTCGAACTCGCGGGTTCAGGCAGTCCACTCACCTCAGCCTCCCAAAGTGCGGGATTACAGGCTAAGCCACCGAGCCCGGCTGCTAGAAATATTTTATCAAAAAAGCATTAAAAGTATATTTTAATAACTCCTTTTTGTTACCAAGGGTTGAGTTTCTGTTTTCTAGAAATTTTATTTGTGTATATAGTACAGTTTATTTTACAACTTTATGGCAAGATGTGTTTTTTTGAGAATACTGTGTTAATTTGGGACCTGAAAAAATTTTTTAAAACCCATGAGCCTGTTTCCCATGAATAATTTAATAAAGGGAAACTGAACTGCATGCCAGTTCAGTGTCCTTCCACCAGGGATGAGTAGATTATCATGGTGGATGGTGTCCTGTGGAAGAAGGGATGCTTGTGATACACGGCCATCATTCCTGGCAGGTTAACGAGGATGCTTCTTACTAACCCATATTTTTGTTATTTTGACCATTGACCCTTTTAGCTTTCCTTTTAGAATTTTAATTTTCTTGTCACTAGAAAAAATATTATCTTTTATTTGCACAGTAATGTTTATAGTTTGTATTTCCTTTGCATGTCTATATCATTTTAAAGCAGTAGATTTTTCTTCACTGACTTGAGTCATACCATGACATTAGCTGCATAGTTGATACCTCTTACTATGCCCTTGCTCTTTTTCCTTTTTAAAATATTATTTTATTTTCATGGATAGTCAAGTTTTCATGCTATCCACTCTTGGTCCAGTGTGAGAGTTCAGGCCAGTGACAGATCAGAGGTCAATGAGCTCTTCTCATTCCCTTTGGTTCTATATAAACAGACTCTAAATATTGACTTGGGAACAAGTTTTTATTACATTTTTAATAATTATTATACAGAAGTTTAATGTAAAAGTTAACTTTAAAAAAAACAATTTTAGATACAGGGAGTTTGTTTACATGGCATATTGTGTGATGGTGAGGTTTGGGCTTCTTCTCTTTTTTTGAGTCAGAGTCTTACTCTGTTGCCCTGGCTGGAGGGCAGTGGCACCCTCACGGTACCACAGCCTTGACCTACTGGGCTCAGGCAATCCTTTCACCACAACCTTCCAAGTAGCTGGGACTACAAGCATGCACCACCATGCCCACCTAATTATTTGGATTTATTGTAGAGACGAGGTCTCTCCAAGTTGCCCAGGTTGTCTCAAACCCCTGGACTCAGGCAATCCTCTTGCCTCTGCCTCCCAAAGTGTTGGGATTACAGGCGTGAGCCGTCGCGCCTGGCCTGGGTGTCTGTTGAACCCATCACCCAAGTAGTGATCATGTTATCTATTAGGTTGTCTTTCAACCTTTGTCTCCCTTTTCCCTCCTGCCTTTAATAGCCCTCAGTTTCTGTTGTCCTCATCCTTATGTTCATGTGTACCCCTTGTTTAGATCCCACTTATAAGTGAGGATATGTGGTATTCAGTTTTCTGTTTCTGCATTAATTCGCTTAGAATAATGGCCTCCAGCCACATCCACGTTGATGAAAAAGGCATGCTTTTATTGATTCTTATGACTGGGCAGTCTTCTATATGTACTACATTTTCTTTATCAAATTCACCATTGGTGGACACCTAGATTGATTCCATGTTTTTTGCTATTGTGAATAGTGCTAAGGGTTAACTTTTCACAACTGTATTTTTTATTTATAGTCTCTGCTTATGTTGTATTTATTTTCTTTCTTTATCCACATTAACTGTAATAATGGAAAAGACAATTATAGTTTTGGTTTTACGGAAACTGAAGACTTTGACGACATGTCTGCAGGGAAATGTGACACAGGGCCTAAATTCGAAAGAAATTTCCAAGCATGCTTGGGCGTTATTCCTTATGTAGAAATCTCATGTTTGATTCCTAATTATAAGCTCATGGTCTATTGTAAAAAGTTACTGTGTTTCCTGTTAACTTTATGTCTTGGCAGGCAATTTAAATTAGTAATAACAATAGAGACAGTTAGTGAGCCACAAATTTTGTTAACTGGAACTTGGCAGTTAGGGGAGTCACATGGTATTTGTCTGGAGACAATGACCAAGCTAAAGTCTGTGTTGTTACCCAAATAACTGAAGTTAACTTTGTATACACCCTGCATCAGAGATTTTAGATCTTTATAAGACCTGCACCAGAGATTTTAGACAATTAATTATGAGGGAGAACACCCAAAATTCTGGAATTATTTTTTGGGGGATGAGCCTCTTTTGTAGTACAGGCCTCCTCTACTGGGTAAGTGTTCTAGGAACCCATTGGCATCAGCATACCAGCTAGTGTTGTTGTGGGAAGCTGGGTTCAACTTCAGTGAATTTTCTTTTTGGAGATTCTTTCAATGTGTTTGTTTGCCCATTTTATGATGGGTGATTTCCGAGTGCACTTACCCACAATGATCTGAGAGTTCAGCAGTTTTTTACCAAAAACAGCATGACCTTCGTGCCCCACCCTCCCTATTTACCCAATCTTTCCCTGAGTGACTTTTTTTTGTTTCTCTGGATAAAAAATATCATCAAAGGGAAATGTTTTGTTGATGTGGAGGAAGTGAAACAAGAAATGGCAGAAGCACTACAAGGCATCAAAACTGATGAGTTCAAAAACTGTTTTGAGTAGTGGAAAAAGCATCTCATAGGAGTATTGCATCAAATGGGGGTACTTTGAGGGTAACTGAGGTTTTAAACATGTAAGAATAAATACACATTTTTTCATAAATAAATTGAGATTTTTGGGGTCCCCTTCATATATAATAAAAAGAAATAGGAAATTTTAAAGTCAAGTTAATCTGAGTCAATGATGAAGAAATAATTTTTTAATGTATTTTAATGTATTTTGGAAGAAATGAAGTTTTATTTTCTTTTCATAACTCTTCTACAAAACCTTTGTAAAGCATGTAATAGATAACTATAGTTATTGTTGAAAATAGAAATTGGCAGTAAGGTTTATTGTATTTATTCAGGTCGTTTTTGTTAAAGTCTTCAATAATAATTTTTTAATAAAATATTTTAACAGTTTATTGCCTAACACAAGTGGCTAAACTGCTGTAATAAAAATTCTGGCCAAAACATATTTCATACATTTCTATATGCAAATCAGCACTGGTAACCAAAAAAAGAAAGAAAAGTAAGACAGAAGAAAGAAGAGCTGAAAAGAAAAGATTATGGGGAAGAGAGAGGTAGGGAAGAGTGGGGAGAGAAAGTGAGCAAGAGCGAGAGCAAGAGAGAGAGAGACAAAACCAGGACAAAAATGAGGAGAACAGTGGTTGTCAGATACTGGGACAGGAAGACATTCTTTTGACACGGATATCGTATGACAAAAAGGAGTAAAACACAATGAAAATATCTAGGCTTTTGCTTTCAAAAAATGGTCAAACTCTCAGGTTGTTGAAAATATACAACAGTGATCAAACTGAGTCAGGATCAGAGAATCCCTCAGTCATATACACAGGGCTGGACTCTGGTGGACAGATAATCTTGATTTAATTTGTATATTGACTGGAAGTATTTAGTGGGTTTCTAAAGTATTTTAGCAATAAACTGTTCTCTTGAGTAACTAGCATATTCCCGCTTTTTACTTGCATGGTCAAATCCTTTTAAATGTCCGTAACTAAAGCAAAGGTTAACTTTCCAACAACAAATTTCAAATTTGTAGGAACCAAGCTAATGAGATTTTGCTAAAATATCTTACTTACTTAACAAACCTGAGTAAACAAAGTGAAAAAAACTTTGAATCAGTACAAACCCATGTTTAAGGTTTTTAAGCAAGAGACATGGCATAGGTAAACTACCCTACCATGGAGTAGAGTGGATGCTGCTTTGGTAAGGCTAGATATACCAGGTCTCCAGGATTTGTCTTGTGCCTTTTCTTGGAAAACACCCCTGTTCTGAAATTGCTGATCATGGGAGGAATGTGCAGACTTTTCTAATACATTCTCATTAAATGGCTTAAGGCAAAACAATAGCCCAAAGGATTACTGTGACAACTGTTTTTCAGAGACTGAAAAAAAAAGTGCTTTTCCCCTTTAAACATTTCACATCTTCAAAATACTTATCTGTTTTTAAAGTTTCCACATAGAATAATTTCCTTTTTGATGAAAAATGCCTTTTCTTAATGTCCTCTCAAGATTTCTTCTGGACTACAAAAAAAATATTAAACAGTTGTGTTCATTCCCCACCCCCTTGTTGCTAGCTGGCCTTGAACACCATCAGTATTATGTGGCAAAGTCCCAGGTTGCAGAAAAAGACAGGAATGAGAGCTGGCACTGTGGAAGACAGGACTGGAGTCAATACAACAGATGGCGAGAAACACATTTTTGCAATTATATTTTTTTAAGGAGAGAGTGAATGATTACTCTGCTGAAGACAAAAGCCCATCCATCCTCCTTAGAAACAAGACACTTTTTCTCAATTTCTAGTCATTGCTGCATCTGGAAGTGTGAGGGTCAGAATAAGGAAGAGGTCAGGCAGGCTGCAGTGAGAGTGGATTTAGCTTTTGATGAGGGAATTCCAGCATGGAAGACAAGCTTGGCAGGAAGATCACAAAAGTCTCTTTAAACTTTACCTTTTTAAGTTTAATAATTTAAAACCTTTTTCTGTTTCTTTTCTGGATCATCTTTTTGCAAGCAAAGTTCAGATATATGAAAGTTTATCGTACCACACCCTTATTTATTTATTATTCAACCATTTATTAAGCCCTATGTGTCAGGCTGTGTGCTGGATAATAAGACAAAAATTAGTGACAATTTTCACTTTTAAGGAGCTTCCAGTTTAGTGGCGAGTGGGCTAATACCACACAATGCTGTCCAAAAGGAAACTACTTCTGTGGACCTACAGTGGTTTCAAAGTAGACTTGTATTCCTGGGGAAGTAACTAAAAATAGAAACCTTCAATCTAGAAACTAAAGTTTTATGAATAACAAGAGTTCTTTTAATCTAGTATCAAGTTCAAACTATCTTTTTAAATTAGCTTTTTAAAATAAGGTGGATTTTGACAATCCTTTTCAAAATTCCTGTGGCTAAAATAGTTTTGAAGGAAAAAAAAGAAGAAAATGTGAAAAGGTGCTCTCTTGTTCCCAAAGTGAGAGGCAAGGATATTGCAACAGTCAAAATCTTGCTCTCACCTGCACTCATTTTCATTTGACATGCTGCAATTTTTAGATCTTTTTATTTCCTTAAGAAATTTGCATTTGGCAGAAAGAAAACCATGCAAATAGCTGTAAATCTCTAACACTGTTTCCTCATGTTGGGTATATTCTTGAAAAGCCTCCTAGATTACAAAGATATTGAGATTAATATAATTTAGTTATCTTTTCTCTGTTTGGAGCAGCAAATATTTCTAGCAATTAGCATGTATTCATTAATTTTTCTGTGCTTGGAATTTATATTTTGAGCTTTAACATAAAGTTCTGACTTTTTTGGGTGGATGCATAAAACCATAGTTATAATTTTTAACTGATGTTAAACTGATGTGACTATTTGAAAGGAAATAAAACCAAACATTTTGTGCAAATTTGAAATATTTTGAAAATATGAACTCTTATTTTAAGATCACATCATCTTCTAAGTAATTTATATATATGTGTGTGTGTGTGTATGTGTGTGTGTGTGTATGTAAAATACATAGATCTAGAGAGAAGTAGATATAAATGAAGAACCTGACAAATTCAACATGTCAGAGAAAGATCTATTAGAAAATAACTGTCAATGGGATTGTCCAGATACATTGCAACTGATTAAAAATTGCCACTGGGTGTGGTGGCTCATACCTGTAATTCCAGCACCTTGGGAGGCTGAGGTGGGAGGATTGGTTAAGCCAAGTAGTTCAAGATAAGCCTTGGCAACATAGTGAGACCTTGTCTCTACAAAAAATAAAAAAAATTAGTTAGGCATAGTGGCATAGGCCTGTAGTCCCAGTTACTTGGGAGACTGAAGTGGGAGGATTGCTTGAGCCTAGGAATTTGAGACTGTGATGAGCCGTCATGTTGCCACTGCAATCTAGCCTAGGCAACAGAGTGAGACTCCAACTCCAAAAAAATATATATTTTCTATCCAACTAATAAGCAGAATCTGATTTATGCACCATAGAGCAATGATAGTTTCCCCCTCCCACTCTTTCTGCAAAAAAAAAAAAAAAAAAAAAAAAATTTCACACAAAAGATAAAGAAGATAATAATGCATTGTGATAAGAAATCCAAAGGAGGATTTGAGAGGGCGTAAGCTGCTAGGGCAGGAACAGCGGAGGGACAGCGGCTCATGTGGGCTGTACGAGGTGGTCCCTGGGAGGCCAGGACATTTGTTTTGTAAGCTGGTAGGTGGGAGAGTTGACCATCCCTTGGTTACAGACCTGTCCCTAAATTCTTCAGAGGTCTCCCCAGACCAATAACACCAGTTCCATTTAAATCATTTGCTGTTTGTATCATAAGACATTTAAGAAAGGAAACTTAAAGTGAAAGAACAGATGATTCTTTCTTTGTGTATGTGACTAATGACTAATTTAGTGTTCTCTATCATGACACTTGCTCTTCCAGAAAGTTATGGGAGAGGATAATGGAGAAACCTGGATGGGGATTGAGGAGGCTGTGTTCTTGTTCAGCTCTGCGGTTGCTACCTTTAAAATATATAAACTTGCTGGATCTTGTTTTCTCAGCTAACAAGTGACACAGCTAGGCGCAGTGTTTCCTACATTCCAATTCAGTTCCAAAAACATGCATTGTTTTAATGAGGGGGTGGACTCACAGGAAAATCTATGATTGCATCTTGATATACACATATCAGTAGACACAGCAAACTTTTCTCCTGGGAGAATGAAGAAGGGACATTGCTTGAAATGATTGTGAAAGATGGTTTTTTCTAAGTGGAGGGAAAACACTTCCCACTAAAAAATAAATTTGAAGTAATTTACTTTGAAATTTACTTGATTGTTTTCTAGAACTGGAATTTTAATTATTTTCTGTAGGACCTTCATTAAGTATGATACCCTGTAATTCAACATTCATGTATTAATTTATTAAGTATTTTCTAAGAGCATGTTGCATGCAAATCATCAAGCTCAATTTTGGGGGGAACCAACATGTTCCCCACTTTAAGGGAACAGTATTTCCTGGTGGTTGAGCAGATATATGAACAAACACAATCATTTGTTTATTATTTACATTATCCCAGAAATATTAGAAGCATCTTATAATAATTTTTATACTAATACAAATAGACAATTAGGATGAGAGAAAATATATGTGGAATGGAAAGCAATTCTGGACTAGATGCTAGCAAGCAATATAATTCCATAAAACTGTTAAAGTTGAGGTAGAATTTTGTCTCTGATCTTAGTAGTAGTGGTCAAAGCTAAAAGAAAAGCTCTGTATCCCTATAGAGAAAAGGATGTCAACTCTTTAGGAGAGGCAAAATCTTTCCTAGGATGTATTCCAGAAAGGAATTGCATGGAAGTTTTTGTTTGTTTGTTTGTTTTTGAGTTGGAGTCTCACTCTGTCTTCCAGACTGGAATGCAGTGGCCACTCCCGGCCACTGGGTTCCGGCGATCCTTCTCAACCTTCCAAGTAGCTGGAACTACGGGCGCGCGCTACCACGCCCAGCTAATTTTTTATTCATTGTAGAGTTGAGGTCTCACCAAGTTGCCCAGGCGGGTCTCGAACCCGCGGGCTCAGGCAATTCACTCACCTCAACCTCCCATGCATGGAAGTTTTATATGGGAGGAAGCTATTTGATGACAACATTTATTGAGTACTTATTGCATGCTAGGCATTGTACTAAGTGCTTTACAAGTATTCGCTCATGTAATCTTCACAAGTCTGTGAACTAGGGACAATCATAAACTTTGATGACAAAACTGAGGCTTAGAGAATCCAATAAACTTCATATGTCCCTTAGTAATAAATTGGAGGCAGACCTTGAACTACTGCAGAGAATATCCTCTTCACTACTAGGTTTTACTTCCCTGATCAGTGCTCCCTGACCCCTCTAGTGGGGATGAAGGTCCTAAGCAACAAACCTGCAACAAATACAGCTTTAGATTTTAGAAAGCTGTTGCTTATCACTTCTCTGAAGGTAAGCTGGGGGCGTCACCCTGAAGGAATTCAGGGAAAGAATTTCTGCTACAAGCTGAGAATGAATAAGTCAAATACTTAGCTTGGTCATTGTTTTTATGGTTGAGATTTAAAATCTAGGCTGTCTAGCTGAATAGGTGAGGTCTCTTTTACAAATAATCTTTGCAAAATATAATTTTTCTCCATTGTGGTCTTAATTAAATTGATCAGGAGACAGTTCCTGGCCAGTCTCTGGAGTCACTCTTTGTTGACTAAAGAGCAGATCAGTGTGAGGTAGGAAGACCCTTGCCTAGACCCTTGTTAATGCTCTTGCTGTGCCTCTTCCTAACTGTGAGATTCTGGACCAGGTATACAAATCTCCATGGCTCAGTTTCTTCACCCATAAATACGGCTATTAAAAGTATTTATCGTATAAAATTATTGTGAACATTAAAAAGGATAATGTGTGTTATCATTTAAAAAATCTAGAGTCAGACTCACTGTAAGTTCTTTTGTGAGCTACAGCAGCTTCTCTCACTCCTTCCTCTTCTTCTCAAAGATTTTCTTCCTTCTTCACTTTTCCTCTTCCTTGATTTTTCTTCTCTCAACTTCTTTCCTCCCCTCTTCCTCCCTCCCTGCTTCTTCCCGTTTTTCAACCTCCATCTCTTCTTCATCCTCATCCCAATACATTTCCTTTCTCTAGATGATCAGATAGCTTGATCTGACATCTCATCAGGAACCTGAGGGGCCTAATCTGGGCCCTTTCTGAATGCCCAGAAAACTAGCCCAAGGGGTAACAAGAATTGCCTGGGAAAACAAAGAAATGAGTATTGTGGGAGTACACAGGAATGAGTTATTTTGGTTTAGGGTCATTAAGGAGGAATTCACAAAGGAGTGATATTTCACTGGGTCTTTAGAGGGAAAAACATGTCAGGCTGAAAAGAGAGGGAAGGGACATCAAGACATAGAACTATCAAGATGTGTACATGTGGAAGAATAAAATGTTTAAGTGTACATGGAAGTTTGCTCATGCTTTGCAGGAGATTAGGATGATAAAGTAGTTTAGGGACAGATTTTACAACCTACTCCAGTTACATTGAAGTCAACTCTAATTGCAAAATTCCACATGGATGCCAGAGATTGGCTCTCAATACATTTGATTGTCATTTTCTGGAATACATAATGTTTAATGAACTGGTTTAAAGCAGTAAACCAGTTTTTGCTGTATTTTTTTCTCCATTTATTGAGCCGGGATACTATTATGTTCACTAAACCCAATGATATTTCATTTGACTTGAGAACTTGTTTATTTTACAGGATTTTTGGATTATAAACAGTGTCATAGTTATTATTAACATCCTCAGCTTAACCTTAATATGTGTTGTTCTTTCTTTTTTTGTGATTTTTTGGTATTTCTGGACTCTGCCTGAAAAGTTGAGAATATATATTTTTGTTATTCACTATGTTTTTCATAGTTATAGAAATTTTCTCCATATTTGTTCTGCAAACATATTTCTTTTTCTTCAGTTTTATTTCTCTGTAGTTGTATTGAAACTATGCTTGATATAATGAAATATTGATTTTCACATACCTCAGTGTTTAAGTCTGACCTTTTTTGTAATTTTAAAAAAGAAGGATATGATTTTTTTTTTTTGCCATCAGGAAACAGTTAATCAACATCCTTGAAGAGCAACATAATATAGAGGTTGTAATAAACTACCATTGCTCCA
This sequence comes from Cephalopachus bancanus, assembly GCA_027257055.1. Classification (NCBI taxonomy): domain Eukaryota; kingdom Metazoa; phylum Chordata; class Mammalia; order Primates; family Tarsiidae; genus Cephalopachus; species Cephalopachus bancanus. The sequence continues at coordinate 2,914,994 of JAPVLO010000024.1, read as the reverse complement.
GAGATTGACTACTATTTAGTCAAAGGCAGCAACTGCAACAGTATTTTGAATACCAAAAAGAAAGATTATTTTAATTAATTTATTATACTTTTTTAGTAAATTATTACAGTTAAAACTTCCCATTTATCAGGCCTACATATAAATGTCCCATTCTGGCTGGGCTCGGTGGCTCAGCCTGTAATCCCAACACTTTGGGAGACCGAGGTGAGTGGATTGCCTGAGCCCATGGGTTCGAGACCTACCCGGGCAACTTGGCGAGACCTCATCTCTACAATAAATAAAAAATTATTCAAGCGTGGTAGCGCATGCCTGTAGTTCCAGCTACTTGGAAGGCTGAGGTGGAAGGATCGCCGGAGCCCAGCGGGTTGAGGTTGCGGTGGCCGGGAGCGTGCCACTGCAGTCCAGTCTGGGCGACAGAGTGAGACTCCAACTCAAAAAAATAATAAATAAAAATAAAATAAATGTCCCACTCTGACTTAGAGGTTGGATATATGATTTGCTTTGACCAATGGGATATTAGCAAAGTATTACAAACAGAGCCTGGCACCCACATATGTGAATGAGGCCTTCTTAGACCTTCCAGCCCCACCTACAAAGTAAGAGGACTGCAGCTACATACAAGAGTCCAGCAGAAGAACTGCTTGGCTGAACCCAGACTAGATTGCCAACCCAATGAATTTTGAGCTAGTAGAGTGATTGTTGTTTTAGACCACAAATTTTGAGTGGTTTCTTGCATAGCAATACTGGTACACTGGATGCCCATTCTTTTATATGTAATCTCACCTATAATATATGAGAGTATGTGCATATATGAGAATTGAGGCCAGGTCAAATATTCAGGTGCTTTTAGTGGAATAATATTTAATAACTCAAGATATTGTGAAATATAGAGTTTTAAAAAGCATAGACTTACTAAAATGTTTGGAGCACTTAACAATGGAAAAAGTAATGATCTAATGAACAATTACTTAATGTTTACAGTTTCATCTACTTACAGGATAGATTAGAAGCATCTTACAATTTTAAAACTTGGAGACCCATGGTAATTAAAGAGTAGAACAAAAATTGATTTAGAGACTCAGAGAAATAAAAATGAAAAGTAAGTGCCAAAGATGCACTAACTATTATTATAAGGAATTCATTTTTGGTCCAGCCTTCTTGGTAGCCAAGAAAAAAGTGAAAAATGTGGGGTTTGTACAGTTCTTATTCAAGTAGGAATCACACAAATTCATTGAAAAATAAACCTTTTTTCTTTCCACAGAAGAAACTTACTACAGGGACCTTAATTGTGGGCAGTAGATTTCTGACTATAGTAGTCCCCTCTAATCTGAGGCTTTCTAGTTTCAGTTTCTTGTGGTCAACCCCAGCCTAAAAATTGATGAGAATAATACAATAAGATGTTTAGAGAGAGAGAGAGAGACCACATTCATATAACTTTTATTACAATTTGTTGTTATAATTATTCATTTTATTATTAGTTACGATTGTTAATCTCTTACTGTGTCAAATTTATAAATTAAACTATATAGGTATATATGGATAGGAAAAAGCATAGTATATATAAAGTTTGGTACTATCCATGGTTTCAGGCATTCACTGGGGGTCATAAACTGTATCCCCTGTGGATAAGGGTGAGTACTGTATGGTTTTGCAAAAGCCATGTTATAATGTATGTTTCTTATTTTGTCCCCCATTAAAAGCTTAGGAATGTATACGTGATCAAATCTTAACTTAGGATTTCCTTAGAGGGAACAGGTAACCAGGTGTGATGACTGTCCTATAAGTCTCTCAGGTAAAGGAAAGAGCTTAGTCCAGAATCCAGAAGAAATACTCAGCTCTACTTTTCCCAGCTCTATGAGTATCACCTGAGACATGAGTGCAGAATGGATGGATGACTGTATTTATTGAGCACCTATATGTGCTAGACTTGGCACCAGGAACTTGAGGGACTGTGGTGAGTGAAACATTCATAGTTCCTGCCCTTGTGTTCCTTATTTAGACTAGTGTAGAGACAAGTGTGAATCAAGTAGTCATCCAACGCAGAACCACTCACCGTGACAAATGCTACAAAGCCAAAGCTCAAGGGACTTACCATCCTCAGAAGTGAGAACAGGCTCTCTAGAGGAAGCCATGTTAGAGCTGAAATCCTCTTGGGGAGGTGGTGCTGCCAGGCGATGGGAGGGACAGTGGAGGACAGCACAACCAGCAGAGGAAAGAGCCATTTGCAAAGGTGCTGAGGCAGCAGGACCACGGAGCAGAGCGGTCTGGGATCTGAGATGCCTGCGTGCCTGGTGGTCAGAGAGCCGCACTGTGCCTGAAATGAAGCTGTAGGCATGGGACCTTCTGCACACTCATTTCCTACACACAGGGGAATTCCATCAGAACACTTTCTGTTCTTTTATGTGTTTTCCAATCTTTCTCCAATCAGCACATAATGTTTTTGTAGTGGAAATAAGTCGTTTGTAAAAGGCAGTCTGATGAAATGCAAAGAGTTGTCACTTTGCTGATATTTCATGGCTTTGTTTCCTGTTGTGCTTAATGTTCTCCCCAAACCAGTGTGCTTAATTTAAAAAATTAAATCAGTAAGAGCTGGCAAAACACACGGTTATAAAAGAACACACTGTCAAATGTGATTATCCCAATTCCTCTTGAGAAGTCAGAGTTATTACAGGATGTTACCAGGGCTCTCTTTTCTTCAGTCCTGGCTACTGTGCAATGAGAGATTTTTGTTTTTATTAATCCTCTGTGGAATCATCATGAATCTTTCAGGATGAATTTGATTTGAGAAAATAATTAAAAGTCATTTGGAACAGTTTGATAAAGAAAATAGATGATCACATTGAAAAATGATGGTTATAGTGAAAAGTAAAATATACCTGAATGGCAATAAGACTAATTCCTTGTGTGGCTCATAAACTGTGGCTTTAAAAATTCTAAATATTTTTTCAGTAATGGCATAATTGAAATAAGTTTAGAGCCCCCTAGGGTGACAGTTTCAAGGGACAACACACTTATGTCATTATGAATTCTGGAATGTGTGTTTAAAAAATCAGTTTGCCTAATTTAATGAGACATATTCATCCATTCACTAACTTAACCAATGTTTATTGAATGTCTACTCTGGGACCAGCTGTATTCTAGGTGCTTGGTACATGTGAATTCATGATACAGGCAGAGATTCCTATCCTAGAGGAATTTACATTTTAATGTATTGTAGACAGATAAAGAGTAAATGAATAAGTAAATAAGTCATAGATTGAGCTAAAAGTGGTAACTACTAGGCCCAAAATATAAAGAGCAGAGTTAGGATGACTGGGAATGTATAAGACCTCTGCATCTAATGTTATAAACCAAAAATGAGATCTAAACATGGTAATAAGGAGGGTTACTTAAAACATTTTTCTTTATCATTAAAAAGTTTAGCCCTGTTTGTGGTCCCTGTCCTAAGTTCCATGTCATAATTATAGCCGTGCCCACGAATTAGTCTAACTCTTGGGTTTTATTGTTAACTCTCAAAATTGTGTGATTCAGTGAGTAAGGAAAGTATCCCCAGCATCAGAATCTAGCTACACAAATAGAACCAGGTCTATTAGAATAAAAATCAAGCTCAGTTTCTTTACATCACATTTCCAAGGACTCAGCCTGACTCAATTGGTAATTATGTTTCTCAAATGCTTGGCCATGACCTTTCTCTGTTGCTCTGACTTGCAGTTCCTCAGAGCTAAGAGTTACACAGAAGTAGTGCAAGAAAGGCAGGGTTTCCTTCCTTGTTATCAAAGGCAACTCTAACCACTTTGAGATCTGAAACAGCAACTCTATTTGTTCCTGTATTTCTGCCAAAGAGCCTGAGAGTGTCTCCATGGGGCAAAGGGAAATAGTTGACACCAATATTGGCCACCAGCAGTTTTCCAGAATGTGATGAGTATTGCGAATAACCTACTTTTTGAGCATTGGTAGAATAATTTCAACTAAACTAAATGAACCCAAAATACATCCTGGAATTTTTCTCAAATTTTGAGACAATAAAATAATTTATTGATTGGATAATTCTTACCCTTAAACTCGAATTTATTGTACCCAGCCAGTTGTGCCCTCCCTCCAAAAAATTAATGTGTTGAAGTCTAACCCCCAAGTACCTCAGAGGGTGAAATAGGGTATTTTTTAAAGTAATGAAATGGATGAAATAAGGTATTTGGAAATAGGATCTTTTTAAAAGTAATGAAGTTAAAATGAGATTATTAAGGTGGGTCCTAACCCAATAGGACTAGTGTCTTTCTAAGAGGAAATTTGGAAACAGACACTCACAGAGGGAAGACCACATGAGGATATAAAGAGAAGACAGCCATCTATAAGCCAAGGAAAGAGGCCTCAGAAGGCACTAACCCTGCCAACACCTTCATCTCAGTCTTGAGCCTCTAGGACTCAAAGGACTTTACACTAGGAAATTCAGAGAAACAGAACCAAGCATGAGAACAAGGGTAGGGGCTTCCTGATATAAGTCCTTTTTCTTCCTTTCTCCAGGAAGAAAATAAATTTCTATTGTTTAAGCCACTCAGGCTGTGATAATTTGTCACAGCAGCCAAAGGAAATGAATACACTGAGAAACAAGCTGGTCTGAGATCCCTACCCTATTGGTTAGCTATCAAAATATCTTGAAATATTACTCCAGCATACATACAGACCAGTCGTTGTTGCTGTCCCTCTCACTTTCCTGTTTTGTTATATATCTCTTCATGGAGAAAATGAAGCACTGATGCTTGGCTTATAGACTGACTGTCCGCAGCTCATTCCACCATTACCTTAAAGATTCTAGGGTAAGAGGGAGAAACTTTTCAATTTTCATTGCTGTATTAGCCAGGGCTGTCATAGAAACAGAACCAATAGGATATGCATATTTAATGCATATAGGAGAGATTTGTTATGGGAATTGACTCACTCCATTATGGAGGCCAAAAAGTTCCATGTTGTACTGTCTACAGTGGTGTAAGTCAGTCCTAGCAGGCCTGAGAACCTGGAGGTGGGCATGGGGAGATCTTAGTATAAATCTGAGAGTCCAGAGGTCTGAGAAACAGGAGTGATGATGTCCAAGACCGAAGAAAACAAATGTCCCATTTCAAGGAGGGAGGGAGAAAGAGAAACAGAGAACTTGCCCTTCCTCCGCCATTTTGCTCTATCTGAACCCTGAGAGGACTGGATGAAACCTGCCTACCTTGATCTTTACTTATTCTACTGATTTAAATGCTGATCTCTTCTGGACACATACAGACATGCCCCAAAGTAATTTTCCAGCTATCTGGCATCCCTTAGCCCAGTCAAGTTGACAGAAAATTAACCACTGCACTCACAAAAGGATTGTGGAACTCTGAGTCTACTATGTGCCCTTTATTTTATATATTAGAAAACTGCTTTTGGCAGAAGTTATTTGAAGACCAGTTGTGATGAACCATCTAGGAGAACATGATTCAACTAAATAGTTTATTGAGTTACATGGATCTGGCGAACTTGACAAAAATGTTAAAACTTGCATCAGATAAAGAAGTGCTACAAGTTGTGAACTGAAAAATACAAAGCCATAACGTGATTTCTTTTTTCTAGTGCTACCCATCTCCTGTGGGATGTTCCTGAGTTAGTATATACTTTAACCTTGTGTGAAGTTTAGTAAAGAGACTTTCTTTGATCCTTTGAAGAAACTGGATACTTTGTTTCCTTACTGCTTCATAAGTATGGATATAATTTTGTATTCCCAGTAAAATAAACTCAAGATACATTTGGCATCTTTCAGTTCTTCAACTCTCTCCATTCCCAAACTTTTTCAGTCATTTTTTTCTCTGTCTCTTTTGAGGAGTTTCTCTTTATCACCTGGTGCTTAAATGTTGGTATTCCCCAGGTTAGCCCTATATGACCGTTTCACAGTGTTATTGTAATTGTTGAAAAAGCTCTTTTTCACACTTTTGTAAAGCAGCTTTATTGAGATATAATTCACATACCATACAATTCAGCCATTTGAAGTGTACAGTTCTGTGGCTTTTAGTATATTCACAGGGTTGTGCATCTACTGCACAATCTATATTAAACATTTTCATTAATCCTCAAAGAAATGCCATGCCCTTTAGTCATCACCCCTTGCTCTGTCCATCCTTCCTCCCTTCCCCAGTCCTAAGCAACCAGTGATTTACTGCCTCTGTAGATTTGCCTACTCTGAATATTTCAAGTAAATGGAATTGTACAGTATGTAGTCCTTTATGATTAACTTCTTTCACTTAGCACTGTGTTTCTAAGGTTCATCCATGTTGCAGCATACATCAGTACTTCATTTCTTTTTATGACTGAATAATATTCCACTTTATATACATAGCATATTTTATTTACCCATTCATCAGTTAGTAGACATTTAGGTCTTTTTCCCCACATTTGGGCTGTCATGCATAGTGCTCATGTACACATTTTGTGTGTGCATATGTTTTTATTTTTCTTTGGCATATACCTTGGAGAAAAATTGCTGGGTAATATAACAATTCTACATTTTACCATTTGAGAAAATGGCTTGAAGAACTGCCAGATTATTTTCCAAAGCTCTCATCCCCTCTTGTGGTTTGAGTTACCCTAACTAGCTTTGGTGACAGTCATAGACCTTACCGTGGAGCTTTAGACTAGTGCAGGGCATCCACTGCTGACCTCACTTCTTCCTATTTGGCCTTCTAGCCTTCAGTTCTTTACTCTTCAAGTGATCCTTTGCATAGGAGCCAGAGCGAACTGTCCAAAATGCATATCTAACTATGTAATTTCCTGGATTCAAACCCTCCCATGGCTTTCTATCACGAACCGGTGGATCCCAAGCCTTCCATTACAAGATGCACATGAGCACCCACCATCTGGCCACTGCCTGGCTCTCCAGCCTTGTCCTCCTCCACTCCCTGCCTCCCATTTTAGATTCCAGAAGAACCTCAAACATCATGCTTCAACCTTTGTACTTAAATCCTACACATCTGCTTCTAGGCCCAGCTTTGGCTATTTTCATATGGCATTTCTGGACATTTCATTTCACTTCAAAGGTAAACAATTGAAGGATATTGATAGTAGGGGTTGGAGTCGTCCGCTGACTACTCACTCTCTTTGGATGTTTCAAGAGCTTCTCCGCCTGGTTCTTTCATCTGTACCCTGACCCTTCCCCTTACATACCTGGGGCCAGTACACCTTTTCTATGTTCCATAATAACCTAACTGGTTGTTAAAATATTGACATATTTTCTCACTCTTTGGTAAATAGATGCTGTTCAAGCTGCCCTTGAACTGCTCCACAACCTCCACTGCTCTGAGCCCTGCCTAAGGCTCCCCTTCTCGACTTTTTTCTTGGTCCCTCAATGGGAAGATTAAAGCAATAAAGAGCCTGCATAGCCTGTCCTGGCCCTGTGGCAGGGCTCCTCTATGTTGGCACCCCTGTGGCATTGGTTGTTAAATATTTAGTATGTTACCCTTGAGTATTCCACTGAAGAGTACTTTCTACATGTCATTCAATAGATACACACAAAAAAATTGGTGGAATGAACAAATGAATGAGTAGTTATCTTTTCATTTGAAGGTTAGATATCAAAGGGAAAATCCCTCTTCAGATCTAATATCAGTTTCTCTGGTCAGTGAACCTTTAGGAGTATTTTATCTGTCATCAATGTGGCATTAATATTTACTAAAGGCTGGATGAGGAATTTGCCTGCTCTATTTCTGAAATCACCAAAAAGGGTAAAGCCCTTCCTTGCTCTTCTTGAAAAATCACTCCTAAAAAGGTAGCTCAAACTGCTGCTTTGATTTCCTTCAGTAAAAATGGGGAGCTCAAGGGAGTCACTTATAAAACCAAAACTAATACAAAGTGATTGTTTTAAAATGGGTGGTTTCCACTGATTTTGCAAGTAGGTGAAAACGGACTTGCTTTCAGTTGATATATTTTTTTCTCATTAAAGATATTTTCAAGAATCAAATGGGTTGAGAATATGAAATTTATTAGAAAGGATTTGCTATTGATGTAAAAAAAACCAGACTTCTTAGATGCTTCACATACTGTGTATACATTAACCAAAATTTTGAAATCACCTTTATTATCAGAAAATGTACCTTGAAAATATAGTAAAGCTTAATTTCTGAACTCACTTGTTTCAGCTTGTCAAAATGAAATAAAATAATGACATACAAATATCAAAATTACAAGGATCTGGAGTGTCGATCATCCTTAGAAATAACAAGATGCATGCATGAAGGGGATTGGTGTTTATAAGGCTAAACAAATTCAGTTTGCAAATCACATCTGGAAATGTTCATGGCCTTGTGCCTTTAATTGAGGTAGAGTTTTTCTTTAAGCAAAAAGACCATTAGGCACATAAAAATTAAAAACAAAAAGAAATGTATGCATGCTTGTCTTATTGTTCTTTCACTTCACAGTGGCTTTTATTTATGATTTGCTTTAATTTCTTTGATATGAGTCAAGCAAAATACAAGTAACTCTCCAATATAACTATTGTAACTAATCAGTAAGTGGGAAGAATGCTGAAATTGTCCCTAGCTGATGTTTTCAGTTTACCTCTAGTGTCTTCAAATGTAGACGTAACTGACTTCTCTGTTGACCCTCTTATTCAACTATGCAGACTTGGCGGTGAGAAATCCTGTTAGTTTCAGCTAAGTATCTCCCTCCCCACTCTACCACATAGTAGAGGTTTAAAACCAACAAACGACCCAACTTAAGACCTAAATCAGCTCTGTTCTTTATTGAATTTTTTTTAAAAAAAAGAAGCACAAAGGAAAATTTAATATGATGCTATCTTTTCTAATAACTTTGTGTTTGATTTTTATGAGGTTTTTTGGTAGAAGAACTCTGCATGAAATGCTTGCAGTTTGGGAGTACTCTAGAAAGAAGTTGTAGAAGATTTTGTTGGATAATTAGACATATGCACTAATTAGATATGCAAATTGGGTGAATTGAATCAGATTTTTTAGACCTAATAAATTGTAAACACTAATTTCAAGACAGGCATAATTTATGTATATATTTTTGTTTTTTTATTGATTCACTGGCATCTACTATATGCCAAGTGCTATACCAAACCCTGTAGATACAATAGTTAACAAGGCACAATCCCTATACACATGGGGTTTACATTTATAATAAATTTATATAATTAAAAAAATGAAAAAATCAGGTAGTAATGAATAAAATAAGACAGTCTGATTTCAGAGAGTGTCCTTATGTGAGGTGGCAAATACTTAGATTGGCCAGAGAAAGCCTTGCTGAATTGGCAATATTTAAGCTGACATCTAAAAGACAAGGAAGGTGCCAGGAGAACATTGGGCTAGCAAAGTCCAGGCAGAGGGATCTTCAGAAGAAAAGGCTTGGGGACACAGGTGGCAGCTGAGGTTAACTAGCTAACAGCAGAGCAATGTTAGAATGTGATCACATTGTTGTTCTGTCCTCAATATAATAACTCATATGTTTAAAATTGTTCCACCAAAACTCAAACCAGACAACTGATACACCTGGAACTTAACAAGCACATATAATACTTGAATCACTTGTATTTCATTAAAAAGATAACGTCAATTAAACAAACATTCGGATTGGAAGATATAAGAGTTGCACAATGGACTTATTTTCTAATAATTGGTGCACATCATACCCCTCCCATCTGCATACAACATACACAATGTTGAAAAAATTCTTGACCCTTAACTGTTTAAGGAGGAAAGTCCATTGCACTTGGATTCTTGATAGCTGATCACTACTCACATATATTCAAAGAAAGATCTTATGACTTAACTATAACCTGCTCTAGATGAAGTGATACCTTTGATATCCAGATGAAAGCACTTGTACGTTCTAGCAAAACACAATAAAAAGACATGCAGAAGATGAACATCATCAGGTAATGGAAGAAGAGAATGAAAAAATTGAGGTAAATATCTTTGAGGTCTCCAATCACTTCTTATATTTTATTGAATAATTGGACTAAGTGGTTTAGTCATCACAAAGCTCAGCATAATGGGATCATATATTTGTGGGAAATGATATAGAGTATAAGTTATACTGACACAGGAATTATGCCTTTGCTTTACCATAAAGACTAGGATAGTACTCTACCCTTTAGTGTGTGCTTGATAAAACTAGTGACAGAAGGAACTATAAGGATTGCATGGACTTTTGGTTCATTTTAAAGAGATAATTTGAGGCAGGGCTCCCCTAAAATGAAATTTATTTATAAAAAATTGTGTATTCTTACATTTTTAAACTTCAGTCACCTTCAAAGTACTCTCTGTTTGATGTAATATACCTATCGAGATGCTTTTTCCACTGCTCAAAACAGTTTTTGAACTGTCAGTTGGGATGCCTTTTAGTGCTACTGCCATTTTTGGTTTCACCTCTTCTGTTGCCAAAATGTTTCCCCTTGAGGATTTTTTTTTTTTTAGATTGGAAAATATAGTTTATTTACAAAGTAAACTAGAGAAAAAGAGTGAGGAGATTCACCTCCCCAAGGTAGGGGAGGGAGTCAAAGCTAGGAATCATGGCCTGGTCAGTAGTCACAGAGCCATGTGACCATACCAGAGTTTAGTAAAGCAATGGCCAAGGACTTTTTTCATCTGAGGAAACAAAGCAAAAAGAAAGTAGCTCCAGGCAAGATTGGGTGAGTAGGAAGAGTGGGGCAAGGGGTCATGCCATTTTTGGTTAAAAAAAAAAACTGGGCAAGTGCACTCAAAAATTACCCATCATAGAACGGGCTAGCACATTGAAAGAATTTCAAAAAACAAACAACAAAAAAAATTCACTGAAGTTGAACTCAGCCTCTCACAACAATACTAGAACGCTTTCCTAATGAAGCCTGCACTATAAGAGCCCCACCCTCCAAAAAAGTAATTCTGGTTTTTATGGGGTCCCCATCATATATCAGAACGTAGTTCTGGAATCGTCCTCATAGTCAAACAAGCAAGTAGTGCATTTCAGAATTTAATATCTAACAGACATCTGTATTACTCAGGTTCTTCAGAGAAATAAAACCAATAGAAGACTTGTATATTTAATCCATACATTTTTGAGTCAGATTTTATAAAGTGCCTTTCTTCATTTATAAAGACAGCCTGACAGATAGCATGTGATTTCCCCCACAAATCTGTCAGCTCACTCATCTTCATCCACCACACCCACCTATGGTTCAAATCTGAAACCTTTCCACAGTAGAGAATGCCAGTCAGCTAGAAACAGTTGGGTGAAAACTCAAAAGTAAAATATTTGTCTTACATCTTCATTTATCTGGGATCTTAGTAGCACCACCTTAGATAACTACTGGAAGGATAGAAGTCTTAGTCAGCTAGGGCCTTTGTGGCATCTCTTAGGCCCCAGGTCAGGTACACAAATAGGATATTATTCCTAAATGCATAAGAACCTCTTCTTTATGCATTGTGATATCCAAGAATGTCTCAGAAAACCTTGATTTGTATGTTGTTACAAGGACTTATCCAAAAAGATCAGATCTTGTCACAATTCAAATGTGTTCTTGGAAACCAGAAGTATATATCTTGTTCTGAATGGTAAATTCTGCCTCTCCTAAAGAAGACTAATAACGTCTTCAATGAAAGGGAACGGCAGATATTTCACATGCAAAGAGGTAGATGTTTCTCTTGCAAAACTCAGAATGTCATTTCTTAAAGGAAAAAAAGAGTTTCTCTTCTGAAGTACATGTGATTGATCCTCAGTGACATCTAAACTCAGGGGAGGACTATAGTGAGTCCAAGCTCATAAATCTTGCTCACAGTTTTTTAATTGTTATTGTTCCCTAATCCAATGAATAAGAAAAATCCAGTTCTTTACATATTATATTCTGTTCCCTCAACTTTTTAGTTAAAGGAAAGCTACTTTATGATTTTTAAAATTTTGCATACTTAATACATGTGCATGGTATTCATACTCAGTTCAAAAGGTGCTAAATGACACAGTGAAAATTCTTTTTCCCACTGTATTCTATTTCCTAGCTCTTTTTCTAGAGAGAAGCAGAATTACTAGTGTCTCTGCATGCAATAAGTTTTCACTTGATCATTATGTTTACATAACAGTCAATGCAACCACTAAAAGTCTGATTATGCTTTATATTTTTGCAATTACAGGAGTATATTTCATTGATATTAATTGGGGACAATAGGTAGACATCATAAATTTTCTGCTCTATTTTTAAAATTCTTCTTGTATTACATTTCCATAATAGATTTATTGCATCTTATATATTTTCTGTCAAATATCTCATTTCATTGATTCTAAGATGAGCTTTTTATTTTACATTTTAACATTTCAGAAGTTAAAATATTTCTTAAAATTTTTGACATCTTAAACAATTAATTGTCAATGCTTTTATTAATGACACAGTAAATAATGGTATGACACAAAATAATTATGTGTCTTAGATGAGATAAAGTAGGCTATTTTGTTCTAAGGTTATTTCTTGAATGAAAAATTGGAACTATGGTGAATTAAGTAAACAAAAAGGAAGTTGCTAGATCTTTACTTATACCATCAAATGAAAGTTAAAAACATTTTAAAGTTTATTCCAAATCATTTATCGCTTTTAGACTTTAGGCTACAGTGTGATAGAAATAGCTAACATTAAAAAATACAGTATTCTGGCTTTCAAATGTCACTGCATGATATAGATGATGAATACTGTGGAAAAGTTTAAGCACAATGTTTAATAATGTGGTTCAATCCATGTGTTTCTTTTCTTTTCTTTTTTTTGAGTTGGAGTCTCGCTCTGTCACTCAGACTGGAGAGCAGTGACCGCTCCCGGCCACCACAGCCTTGACCTCTGGGCTCCGGCGATCCTTCCGCCTCAGTCTTCCAAGTAGCTGGAACTACAGGCGTGCGCTACCACACCCTACCAATTTTTGACTTATTGTAGAGATGAGGTCTCACCAAGTTGTCCAGGCAGGTCTCGAACCCGCGGGCTCAGGCAATTCACTCACCTCAGCCTCCCAGAGTGCGGGATTACAGGCTGAGCCACCGAGCCCGGCCCAATCCATGTGTTTCTAAAATGCTAGTGTTTGGGTATATTCTAGTACAGTTCCGTGGAAGTTAACTTGAGAGTTGGCCTCTGGCATCATGCGGAGAGGAGTTATCATTAGTTATTGGGAAAGTGTCCAGGAGCACTTCCTCTGTAGTTACCTTGTTATGCAAAGTAAATCATTGGTATCTTTGTCTGTATTGACATTGGGACACGAACATCTTTTCTGTAAGACATTACACACAAGTACAGTGGACAGTATTCTGTGAACTTCTTTTAAAACTTTTGTTGTGTTCTACACACAATGGCACTATGTTATATACTAGAGTATAGGAAAGACCAAAATAAATCAGACGTGGGTGCTTCCTCAGATCTTGTGTCTATTAACACAGGTAAGCAGTATATAAATAGAGATATAAGTTAGAAAGTAATCAGTGCCATACTAGGTACATAGATAAAGAGAGAGACATTACATTCATCAGAGAAAAATAAGGAAAGCTTTCATGAAGAACATATTTCTATAACACTGATTAAAAATTAACAATATAGGAAACTAATTAGTTATTTTGCCTCAATTAGTGGGGGAAAAAACCGTTTCACTGACTTTTCATATTCAACTCAGTTGAAATAGACCCTTTTCCAAGATAATAATGATAATGTATGTATTTATGGCTTTAAGTGAAAAAGCTCTGTCTACATGAAAACTCTTTCTGGGTTATCTTCCATTGTTATTTGATGAGTATAACACAGATTTAAAGTGGGTGAAGTTGGTTCTGGGTTTGAGACTGTGAGCTATGTAAGCAACAACTGAGATTAACCATCCATAGGCTGAGTTGGAAATAGATTTTTGGTTTTGTGTGAAGTACAAGGGTCTCAAACTTGGTCATTCTCTCTGTCACAAGCTTTGATTTTAAAAACTTTGTGGGATTCTGTACTTGTCATTCATTTTTAAGTCTTTGTTCTTCAACATAGTGCTAAAGGGAACATACCCTTCATGGTTCCAGTTGCTGATTTACTCCTGAATCAACAACTAGCACATCTATTCTACTTGTTTTCTTTTGAATAGACATCATCCTCACTAATTACTATGTAAACAGATGCAAAATAATAAACATTTCCCTTAGAATTTGGAGTCTTGGAGTTTCCAGTGTTCAGGCAGAAAGAGAAAGCTAGAGGATGGGGAAGACACAGCCTTGTCTGACCCACCTTTGCTGGTGAGTGACACACATCTCTCATACTTACATCCACTGATGAGAACCAATCATAGACCCCACCTAGATGCAAGAGTTAATGGGAAACGTCACTGGCTGGGCAGCTACTTTCCAACAAACACAAAATAAGGCTGGGTATGTTTGTTGGATTCACAGGATCTGTCTTTTTTTTTTTTTTTTTTTTTTTTGAGTTGGAGTCTCACTCTGTCGCCCAGACTGGAGTGCAGTGGCCACTCCCAGCCACCGCAGCCTCGACCTGCTGGGCTCCGGCGATCCTTCCGCCTCAGCCTTCTGAGTAGCCAGAATTACAGGCATGCGCTACCACGCCCAGCTGATTTTTTGATTAATTGTAGAGATGAGGTCTCGCTGCCCAGGCGGGTCTGGAATCCGCGGGCTCAGGCAATCCACTCACCTCAGCCTTCTAAAGGCGTGGGATTACAGGCTGAGCCACTGAGCCTGGCTAGGATCTGTCTTATGGCAGAGGGTTCATAAATCTTGTTAGAGAGTAAGCTGTCTCTGCACAGTTAAAATTAATCACACCAGATCAGAGATGGTGCTGTGCAAAATCCAGTTGTCGTTTGTTTTGCAAAGCTGTGTTGCTTTGGGAGCACAAGTGTTTTTTTCAGAAATTTCTTGAGAGAGATAACTGGGAGATGTTGGTAATAGCCAGGTAAAGTGGCTCATGCCTATAATCCCAGCACTTTGGGAGGTCAAGGTGGGAGAATTGCTTGAGGCCAGGAGTTCAAGACTACTCTGGGCAACGATAACAAGACCTGTCTCTCTAACAAAACGAGAAAAACAAAAACAAAACAAAGCAAATACTCACTAGTTTACCACACACTTTGTTATTTAATTGTTATAGGCATAGTCTAGGAATGGTCCTGTGGTGTGATTCTGTGAATCCAACAGACCTACCCACTCTCTCTTTTTAAAAAAATTTTGCATATCCCTCTTAAAAGGAAATGGGAATTTATGCAAAATTACTTCTGACTTGTTTTGCTTGTCCGCAAACATGTGAGCTGATAAAATATTGATATAAGGAAATTGTCTTCTGGCAAAAATATTAACCTACAGTAGAATGTAATGACTAAGCACTGTTGGACTCAGAGACATAAGGTAGGTGTGTAAGAAATTGCTCCCTCACAAAAGCCAGTAGATATGTCTTCTTATCTATTTTTCTGCCTCTGTGTAACCCCAGGCAAGTCCTCACCATCCTCCAGTATAACATTAGAGTTGAACTTGATGATCCAGTTTTACCTCTTTTGGGTACTAAATTGTGTTTTTTAAATTTGTGGTTAGAAGACCCTATAATTTAAGAAGACAGAAGTCATATTCTAAAAAGTTCAATATTTAAGGAGTAGCTTGAAGGGTTAAGAGTAAAGAGAAAATTCACAACATATCAAGCACTTTCTTGGTGAGCAGCAAGTTTCCATCTTCTGAGAATTTATATTGAGAGAAAAGGTATTTCAATTCTGAGAATTTATATTGAGAATAAAGGTATTTCAAATCTAAAGAAATCTGAAAGTGATTTTGTACTTATCTGTCAGTTTGGGGGACTTTTCAAATTTTATTGTGCCTCTCAGCATTTATATTAACTAGTTTATCCCAATCTTATCTTTACATTGATATGCTGTCTTGCATTTGCTTAAAGGATGCATCCTCTTGTAATGGGAAATATAGGAGTTTTTTGTTGTTAGGGGAAAATTGAAGTGGTCAAGACTTTGTTGAATGTGAAATCTCTAAATTCTGGAAGGTATATGAGAGCAACTGAGTACCTGAAGGAAAAATGTAATTGACCTCAGTCTAACCATGTGTTGATCATTCCCAACTCTTGGTAAACTTGCAAATGCAGGAATATGCCCTTATCAGGTAATCTCATGTGCCAGGCATCAGCCAGTTACAATAAGAACAATTTTACTTCTATTTAATACCACTTTTCCATGATTTCTTTGAATGGCATATTGAGCATTATTATAACTTAAAAATGTAACATCTGGCGTATAGTATAGGAATAATAATAGGTAGCCATCTATTGTTAATACAAATTAATATTTTTCCTGGGTCTTTATCCTTTTAAAGCTGTGTTGATTCTTTTGGATTTCTTTAAATCCAATCTGAGACTTCTTTACAAATATTTATTAGTATCCACTAGGTTTGAGGGACCTTATAATGTTGATTGATGGATGTTAAGACACAGAATGACAGTATCAGATGGTAAAAAAGTAATAAGTGTCTAGCTAGTGGGTGATTTACTAATTGTTAGCAAGACCAATTTTCCTTTATAATAGATGGAATAAATGTTATAAAATTTTGATTTCATTTGATTTGAAGAGTGCTGGAGTGCTTTATTGGTCTAAAGACTTTGCAAGATGCCTAGGTCTTTGATAATCTATTGTAATATTCCATCCCCTCTGCTTTGTAGTTACCACTTAAAATATATTACTGGCTTGTGTGTTTGAGCCCAAGTCACACAAGCTGGTTATTAATCATTAACAACCTGCTGTGAATTACTATTTGGGGTTGCTCAGTGACAGCCAATAAGGTGTGCCCAGGCCTGGGACCCAGCAGGAAGAAGCTGCCCTCACTCAGCAAAAGTTCTTGGTTTCCATCTGGTCCTCTTCATGGGCTCCACTCTTATAACTGTACCTGGAATGAAGAGCTCTTGAAGGGAGAATGACAAAATTTCTTTCCTTTAGAGCAGTTGAGGTAAGGCTTGGTCTTTTAGAGAAATTGTTACTAAGAGAATGTTAAAACAGGAAAATGAACCTCAATGTAGGAAAATAAAAAGGAATACAGAGCATAGATTTTCTAAACTTTTCTTACCTATAATCCATGCTCACATTGGCTTGGCCAGTTCCTTCGGCTTGACTTAAAAATGTTATTGGAAACTGAATCCCAGATTCCCTTTTAATATGACCATATTGCTTCTAAATGGCAAGAGTCAATAGACTGAAAGTTGAAGGTTTCCTAGCATATCATTCTTCTCTGCTGGAGAATTGTGTATGGTCAATACTTCTAAAGTTTAGAATTCTAAAGGTTTAGAATGTGGAGACATTTCCAGATTAGTGGATTCTGGAGGCTCATGGCACATGAAGAATGATACAATAAAGCCAAGAGGCACAGAAAAGTGGTCCTGAGGCTGACCTTTGTTTCTTAGCTTTACTTAGTATTTGCTGTACTTGACAACCTTTGTATTCCTATCGGATTTATTTCTACAAATGTTATATGCTAATTATTATCTTTTTACTATGATCTACCTTAAAACGTTTGTAATGAAGTATTGCTTCATTTATAAATGGTGAGTGATACTGTTATGAGATCTTTGGGAAATGTCTCTTTTTTGATTCATCTAGTTTTATGAAGGATGTTGCTATGCAACTTTTCATTTGTTTAAAGCAAATGCCCTGAAGCATTTCAGCACTGTGGCCCGTGGAGTACCTGATTCATATTATGCGCTAAATAAATATATGTTCATTTGGAGAAGTAATGTTTCCTCAAGTATTTTTGGATTGAAAATGTGTAGTAATTAATGATATCAAAGTAAATTATTTCAAACACAAAACTATCTAAATGAACTCCAATTATTGTATACCCACGTTTCATGCTCTTTCTCTCTGGGCTCATTTGTTTATCTTCATCATCATTAACACTCAACTTGATTTAGTACAAGTTTATTTTTATACACTGTTATTTTCAGTACAGGAGGCGGTGAATAAAATACTTACTATTGTGTTCTAGAATACTGAGTTTAGATGAGCAATATTCGGCTTCTCGCTGAATAGCTTCTCAGAGATCATTGTATTCTTTGCTTGTTTGTCTGTAAAATTATACTGCCAGTTTTATGTTCTTTAAACATGCTTGCCAATTGAGTATTATTCCCTTTTCTTGCCCTTCAAAATGACTGTTCTGGTTCAATGAAGTGGGGTCGGTACAGGCATCCATGAACTGTGCTCTTAAAACAGTGCATGACTTGCTAACCTGTAGGGGTCCTCTAAATCGTAGCTTTACTGCCAAGCACAGAACTCCCAGGAGGTCAGCAACTAGGTTTCATTCATATACGCAGCCCCTGAACCTCTTGAGGCCTAGAACTCAATAGGTCCTCAATCCATGATTGCTGAATTGAAATGAATGAAAATACAGGCAAATTAATCAGGATTCTTTGGTTTTCAAGTGATAGAAAAGCCAGCACAAACCAGCCTGAACAAAATGGGAATTTATTGATTCAAGTCGCTGAGATATTCCAAGGATGCACATGACTTCAGGCTTAACAAGATCTGAGGGTCTCCCCAGTCCCATCAGAAGACTGCTTTTGTCTGCCCTGGGCTCTGCTCTCCTCTGAGTTGGTGTGCTCCCTGCATGTAGGGGCAAAGAGGACCACTGGCAGTTCCAAATTTCTACTTCCCTGACAGCTGGCTTCGTCCAGAAGAGAAGATTCTTTGCAAACAGCTTCAGCACAAGTCCTGGTCTGACCCTTTGAATCAGTGGCCTGGCTCAGGTGACCTCACTATCCCTGAACCCATCACTCTGTGCAGGGCAAAGTGTATTCTGGCCAGAACTGGGTCAGGGATGACCCATCTGTGAACAGTCCCACCCAAATCATATACTATAAGAAGTGGGAGTGGTAATTTCCCAGAGCAAGACCAGCAGATGATCATACCACTTTAGGGAAATGTTACAATGTAAAGAATGGCAGCTGTTGGCACCAGATCACAAACACATGAGATTAACCTCCTTTTCTTGGGCCCCTTGCTCCTGATAGACTTGGTGTTTTAGGGACTCAGTAATAGATGAAGCCTCCACTAGGAATTTTGGGGCCTCTAAACCTGTAAGATGTGATGAGAAAACTGTGTTCTCTATCCTTTAGAATACTAAAAGGCTTAATCATCATATTTGTCTTGGGAGGTATGCCCATTAGAGGTGAATTCCATTCCTCTTCAGGATGAATATGCTGTAATGAATACCTCCTAGCACAGGTTTACTTAGCCTCACATCCTCCCTGCTGCTCCTCATGGAACTCTCCCAAAGGACGGTTCCTGGACTTCCCTCTCAGCAGGGATCCCAGGACTCTATCCTGGTGGCGGAAGCTCCCCACCCACTCTCTTCTTCTCAAGAGGAGTCTCCTGACCATCATTCTAAGTGAACTATCACAGAGACAAAAACTAATTGCCACTTATTCTCACCCATAAGTGGATCCGGGTCATTGAACACATGAGCACAGAAGTGGGAACAACAGACTGCTAAAGGAGGAAGGGAGGAAGAAGGGATAAGTGACACACAGCTACTCCCTGGGTACCAGGTCCACTTCCTGGGGAGAGAAGGCTCGCTAAGAGCCCAAACCTCAACTGCATGTAGTTTACTTACATAGTAAATCCTCACACATATCCTACAACTCTAAGATAAAAATTTTAAGAATTTTTAAAAAGGACCTTTCTGGAGTAGAGGTGCTCTAAAGATGTGGCCTCCTCTTCCCTGCATCTAAGCCCAAGCCCCCAAGGGACTTGGTGAAAGTCAGAGGATTCTTTTAAAATGTACTCCTTTGGGTTACAAGTGCTCACACACAAATCGATGCCTATGAATGGTTTTGTGAATTACAGAGTTCCCCAAGATGAGACAGACATATGAGTCCCCAGTAATGACCTCAAGTTCCATGAAAAAGTCTACTTCTAGTTAGCACTATTTCAGAGTGTCCTTATAAGATACTGTTTCAGGTTCTTGAGGTCAGGTCATGTGGAAGCTGAAACTTACTCTAGAGTCATATCGAACACCCTTGAAGTCTGAACAGCATACCTTCCCCTTTTCCCTTTAGTTTGCAAATATAAGATGTCCTTGTAAGATGTCTAGGAATCCCTTTTCTCCTGAGATATTATCTCCTGGTGACATTGACTCATATTGTGTTTTCGTGAATGTCTGGAGAAATCATGCTAATTAGAAAATGAGGTTCTTTAGCAGAAAATAGTGAAATTTTGGTGAAAATTCAAATATGCTTATTTTTATTGAGCTAAGTAAATATGTATTTCAATATTCGATCACTATTACATTTTATGAAATTTTTTATTTATTGGAGAATATTAATTGGCCTGTAAAGAATTTCACATCATGTTCAAGTGTAGTGGCTCACACCTATAATCCCGGCACTTTGAGAGGCCGAGGTGAGAGGGTTACCTGAGCCCAGGAGTTTGGGTCCAGCCTGAGCAACTTAACAAGACCTCATTTCTACAGAAATTTTTTTACAATTAGCAGGGTATTGATGGCATGCACCTAAAGTCCCAGCTACTTGGGAGTAAGGTGGAAGAATTGCCTGGGTTCAGGAGGTCAAAGCTATGATGAGTCATAATCATTCCTCTGTACTCTAGCCTTGGTAACAGAATGAGACCTCTGACTCCAATAAAATAATAATAATAATAATAATAATTTTATATCAATTCATTTCAATTATTGCTTGAATATAAATAAGTTTCCACTAACTGTGATGGACAAAATAATATTGCTATCCTTTAACTAAATATTAATGTTCCAAATATTCATATCCAAACTAAAATAGTAATACATCGGAAAAAAATCCTTTTAACAAATTGATTCAGATGCTAGGCAAAAGCCTTCTATTTTACACAGAACACTTCCTATAAAATCTAAAGAACGAATCTTCATATTATCATTTAAATTTATACATGAATACAGAGAGACACATGAGACTACGATTGCTACATGATTAGTGCTGGCTGTGCCTTCTAAGAAATAAAGGATTACCACTATTCCTTGATATTCAACATTATTAATATTGTTATTTTGTTTCCTGGATTTCCTCAAACTTTTCTTGAGCTTACACAAAATTTCATCTTAATATCTAGTATGATATTCTTCTTTTATTTCTTTATGGAAGATCAAATTCAGTGCTACCACTTGTGAACTATTTTTGCCATTATCATGTGTCAAAAATGTTCACCCAAACAAAATAAATGGCCATGGTAGACCAAAGAAGACACATGGTAGAAATACAACTGCTATTTTTTTTACTTTCTTAATGTATTTAAGTTTTAATTATCTCTTTTTCCTTTTAATTAGTTTTTTCATTCATTGTATTTTACTTTTTAAAAGCTATCACAGATATATATATATAAAATAGATATATATAAATCTATCCAATGTATGTAAGTATATCACAGATTTATATATATACACACACATATATATATGCATACACACAAACCCATAAATTCAAACTGTAAAAATAATAATCACTAACTTGTACTAAGCACTTGCTATGTTGTACAGATCTCATGGTAATAACTTCAACTTCAGTGGTAGTGAAGTGTATGATATGGTGGTTAAGAGCATACTCTGGATCTCAACAGGCTGGGTTCAAATCCCAGCTTTTCAATTCACTACTAGCCAAGAGCTACTACAGTAGTTCTCATTCACTGAGAGTGCCCTACGTATGAGAATTATACAGCATATATACAGCATACTATCGACTGTTACGGGACTGTCTTTAGGAAACTTCTTCAACACCACCTTGGGGTAGCATTAAATGGACACATGAGTATGCAGAAATAAGTAATGTTTTTCATAATAGATGATGGCAAAGGAAGAGCTTAGGGGATTTCAGTCACCCAAAGAAATGTTATTTTTTACTGATGTCATTTATAGTCCTGCCCATTGAAATGTGCATTTGAGGACAGGGCCTTTACAAAAGCAAGGAAGTGTCACTCAATGTTAAGGATGATGGCTTATTTTTCCCAACCTACTCAGACATTTTATAATGGCTGCAAATTATCTATTGTAAGAAATTCCATATCACCTATTCTTTAATATATGTACATGTTCTTGCTATATATTTTGGTATAGCAGCTAAATTTCAAGCAGTCAGAATAGTAAAAGCACACATTGTGGTATAGATGAACACAAATATACAGCTCGACATTATGGATCCACAGGTGACATGGTCCCTGGTAAGAAGGGTCCCTTTGTGTCACTGCTTTTGTCTATGAATTGGAAAGATGGCCAGTGGTTGCTCTTGCTAAAGTGAGTTTAGTTACCCATATAATAACAAAAGTGTTAGGATGTTTTTCATGTTGACTTTTGAGTCTTACAAGTTATCACTGTGGATTTCTATTGTTCCCAAAATTTAAATTTTATGAGATAAATCATAACATAGCTTCTAATGTATGATCTGACAGTGAACAAAACTGCAAACGTATGACACTGAGAGTCACAAAGTTTCAAAATAATCACCTTGTATTTGCTGAGCTGTATGGCTGATTAATTGCGTCTAGAGAGCTATTTTTAGTTTGGGTGATATTAGCAATAAGGAAAGTTGCTAAATTTCATTTCTGGGACTTGGGAATGGGATAAGTCTAAGTATGTAGTGTTTATTATTTAATATTGTTGGACCCAGGTTATACCATATTATCAATAGTTGTACTATTCCTTTTATAATTGGTACCTAAGGCAATCATAGACTGTAGATGCAGGGATAGAAATGGTATTCTGATATGATGAAGAGAGTTATAGGAAGGAGTGGAATACAGATAAATGGAAAATCACAGGAATGAACAGACACTGGGATCATATTTTATTCAGTACAACCTCAAGTCTTACCCTTTTAAACTTTCCCTTTACTTTCCTTCTTCTCCCAATCTCCCACAATTTGAACTTCCAACCCATTGTGTTCCTAGAACTTGATCTTTTTCCCTGTTACAACACAATATATTGTGTTTTAGCAATTTGCTTCTAGGGCTGTTTTACCTGCCAGCCTGGAAACCTTCTGAGAGCAGACCCTGGACCTTAATGACTTGGAATCTCCTATGCTGGAGAAGTGCTTATCTATAGAAGGCATTAAAAAGGGTTGTTGAATAAATGAAATGGTGTCATCTCACCCCTACTTAAAAAGAAACTTGATATTTTGGTTATTTTCCAGGAAAACTATGACATACATTCATTCCAAGTGAGAGGTAACAATTTTATGTATTTGTGATGTTCAATGATTTCTGATTAGGAATTATTTTCTACCTTGTAGAAATGCTTTTAAGTCCAAACACATCTCTGCAAGACAATAAAGGAATACTAACAGGTCGTCTTTATTAAATGTATATCAAATGATGGCCTTGTACTAACACTTACATAGATTACCTTACTTGTTCCTCAGAGCAACTCTCTGAGCTAAGTACTATTTCTATTCTATTTTGCTGACTAGGAAACCAAGACACAGAGAAGAGAAGAAATTTGCTGAGTGCAGTGGCTCATGCCTGTAATCTCAGCACTTGGGAGGCTGAGGTAGGAGGATTGTTTGAGTCCAGGAGTTTGAGACCAACCTGGGCAACATAGTGAGACCCTGTCTCTACAAAATAAAATAAAGATTAGCCAGGAGTAGTGGTGCATGCTTGTAGTCAGTCCAAGCTACCTGGAATGCTGAGATGGAAGGATATCCTGATCCCAGGAGGTCAAGGGTATGGTGAGTTGTGATGGTGTCACTGCACTCCAGCCTGGGCAACAGAGTGAGATGCCTCCCCCAGCTCAAAAATAAATAAATAAATAAATAAATAAATAAATAAATAAATAAGTGAAGAAATTTGCTGAGATTCACACAGCTGGTAAGTAGTGTGGTCTCTAAGTTAATCATCTTCCTCTCCCCTACTACAGTCCCATTTTCTAAAGCAGTTTAACTTGTAACCTCCTACATCTGCCTCTGTTTGTATAATACACGCATACCCACACAACCCCTACTTCTTCATCTAGTCACTTGAGCTCATTTTTAAAAAGACTTGGCTAATGTGTCACCTCCTTAAGGAGCTTCCTTTGACCCCTAGCTCTGGGGTCCTGGATGTCTTGCACATTATTCTGAACATACCACCATCAGGGATTGATACAATATCTTGTATAAGTACCATCTAATTGTTGGGCTCCTTGGTGACAAAGACCCTGGCTAATTACCTCTGTATCCTAGTATTTAGCACAGAACTAGCATACAATGGACATTATATTAAATGGATGGATGTATTCTTCAATATATCTATTCAGTTTTTGATGTGCACCTTCTAAATGACTGGTACTACAACAGTCACTAGGGATCACGGTGGTATCGGTTAGCTTTTGCTGCATAAAAAACCAGCCCTAAGCTTTGTGGCTTAAAACAGAAGCCACTTATTTAGCTTCAGTTTGGCATTTTGCCCAGGCTGAGATGGATTTTTCTTCTGGTGGTGACTTGGTTCACTCATGCATCTGTTGGCTGTTGGTCAGCTGACATTGATGGGACTAGAATGGTCTGCACTGCTTGTCTCTGATTGAAATGGTCTCCCATCCTCCAGCTAGCCAGCCTTGGTTTCTTCAAATAGGCAAGTTGTCAAGAAGGCATGAAAAGCCTCTTGAGAACTCTTCTTGGAATTAACACAGCATTACTTTTGATGTGTCCTGACATTCAAAGTCACAAGGCCAGCCTCCCTTCAATGGGAGGGAAAATAAATTCCACATCTTAACAGAGGAGCTGCAAAGACATATTGTCTTGTATACAGTACAAAAGATTAATATAGAAAATTGTGACCACATTCACACTTTACCACAAGTAGTAAAGAAAAAAACACAGCCCTTGCCCTAAGAGTGCATACAATCTCATGGATAAAGTATAGTATTTATTTTTCATAAGATCACAAAGAATAGCTATGTTTTTCACCAGCCACCCGAAATTAGAAACCATGGAAACTATTTAATCTTTGAAAGAGGGTTTCTTACTTTTTTCTTTGAAACAGGTTTTTTAACCCCTTTGTGAATAATTTAGGCTCCCCATTTCACACTCTCAGTCAAAGCTGTGGCCAGCTGAAGATATTCCCCATGGGAACCCTGGAATTGCAAGAAAAGTGGGGTCACTTACTAATGCAACTTCAACATGACTCCACTTTCTTTCTCTCTGCCAGTTGGACTTCCGTCTCCAGTGCCCCTTGCCCTGGGCGCACATACTGCCAAACACACACAGCCAGGACCAACCTGACTGGTTGACTGGAGTGCTGGTGCGGGCAGTGAATCACTCACACCCCTAGTTCTGGCTCAGAATCCCCATGAGGTTAACTGCACCAACCACAAAAAATACGTACATGAAAGTT
Source organism: Cephalopachus bancanus (assembly GCA_027257055.1). NCBI lineage: Eukaryota > Metazoa > Chordata > Mammalia > Primates > Tarsiidae > Cephalopachus > Cephalopachus bancanus. The sequence continues at coordinate 2,889,669 of JAPVLO010000024.1, read as the reverse complement.
GTTACTTTGGCTAAACTTGGAGGCTCCGCATGTGTGCTCTGTACTGCTCTCACCCAAAGGAGGCAACAAGAAACAAGTGTTTTTTCCCCTGTGTGTGCTACTCTGTATCTTGGCAGGAAATACTACCTGTTTTGAAATAATATTTTTCTTTCAGGATATACAACTTTTTGCGGGATTTTGTGTTTGTTTGCTTTTCTAGTTTATACAACTTTATTGGGTGTGGATTTTTTATTTATTATTCTTATTATTCCTTCTGTGCTTTTTTTGAGGGGGGTAGTCGGGGACTTTCTGTGTCACCCAGGCTGGAGTGCACGGCTCACTATAGCCTCAAACTCCTAGGCTCAGGTGATCCTCACAACTCATCCTCCCAAGTAGCTGGGATTACAGGCACATGCCACCACGCCTGGTTAATTTTTTTTATTTTGCAAAGATGAGATATCACGGTGTTGTCCTGGCTGATATCAAACTCCTGGTCTCAAACAATCCTTCCAATTTATCCTCCCAAAGCGCTGGGATTACAGGCATGAGCCACCATGTCTAGCCTTTTGCATGCTAATTACCCAGAATTCCTTTGCAAAAAAAAAAAGAGCTTTCCTCTACCTCTCTTCTCTCTTTCTAGTTCAAGTAACAAGATGGACTGTACTCTTTTTTTTTTTTTTTAATCTAGTCCAATTTTGATGGGCAGCATGGTCGGTTTCATGTTTTTCTGTTGTGAATAGTCCTGCAATAAATATGCATGAGCAAGTATCTGTTTTGTAAAATGATTTGAGTTCCTCTGGGTATATTCCTGGTAGGGGGATTTCTGGATCATATGGAAGGTCAATTTCTAATTATTCTAGGAATCACCATGCTGTTTTCCACAGAAGTTGAACTAGTTTGCATTCTTACCAGCAGTGTAGAAATGTTCACTTTTCTCCACTTCCTCACCAGCATCTGTTGTTTTTTGTTTTATTAATGATGGCCACTCTTACTGGGATGAGGTGGTATCTCAGTGTGGTTTTATTTGCATTTCTCTGATGATTACTAAGGCTGGGCACTTTTTTAATGTGTCTGTTGGCTGCCCATATGTCTTCTTTTGAGAAATATCTATTCATGTCTTTTGCCCATTTTTTAATAGGGCTATTTGGTTCTTTCCCTCTTAGCACATTTGTGTTCCTTATAGATCCTGGATGTTAGGTCTTTGCCAGATTTACAGTTAGCAATTTTTTTTTCCCATTCTGTGGGCTGTCTCCCCACTCTTTTGATGGTTTCTTTGACTTTGCAAAAGCTTTTCAGTTGATGAGGTCCCACTCATCTATTTTATCTCTTATGACATGGGCATCTGGGGTTTTGATCAGGAATTGGTTGTCTATTGTGATTCCCATGAGGGTGTCTCCTGCATTTTCTAATATTCTTATAGTTTGAAGTTTTACATTTAGGTCTTTGATCCATATAGAGTTGATTTTTGTGTATGGTGATAGGTAGGAGTCCTGTTTCAATCTTCTGTATATGGTCAGTCAGTTTCCTCAGCACCATTTACTGAATAGTTTCTCCTCTCCCCAGTGGTTGTTGGTGGAGGCTTTGTCAAAGATGTGTTGATTGAGAAATTGAGATTTTTGCTTCCAGAATCTCTATCCAGTTCCGTTGTCCTATATACCTGTTCTTGTACCAATACCAGGCTGTTTTGATTATTGTAGCCCTATAATAATGTTTAAAGTCTGAAAATGTGAAACCTCCTGCTTTGTTTCTTTTGCTGAGGATTGTTTTGGCTATTTGTGGTCATTTATGTTTCCATATGAATTTGTTTGTTGTTTCCTGATCGGAGAAGAATGATGTTGGTAATTTAATTGGTATGGCGTTGACTCTGTAGATTCCCTTTGGTAGAATAGACATCTTAATAATGTTGATTCTTCCTATCTATGAGCATGAAATATTTTTCCATTTGTTTGTCTTCTTTGATATCTCTGAGCAGTGTTTTGTGGTTTTCATTTTAAAGGTCTTTCGCTTCTTTGATTAGGAAGATGCCAAGGTATTTCATTTTTTGTGGCTGCTGTGAATGAGATTGTGCTTTTTTTGGTTCTCTGTCTATTTGTTGGTAGTGTATAAGAATGTGACTGTCTTTTGAACATTTATTTTGTATCCTGAGACTTTGACAGAGTCCTTGATCAGTGCAGGGAGGTTTTTGATAGATTATATTGGATTTTTGAGGTATAGGTATATTATCAGTAAAGAGGGATAATTTAACTTCTTCTTTTCCTATTTGGATACCCCATATTTCCTTCTCCTGTCTGATTGCTCTAGCTAGGACTTCCAACAATATGTCAAACAGGAGGGGTGAGAGTGGGCAGCCTTTTCTTGTTCCAGTTTTCAGGGGAAATGCTTCCAATTTCTGTCTGTTTAGCAATATGTTGGCTGTGGGTTTATCATTGGTGGCTTTTACTAATTAGAGGTATGTTCCCTCTATGCCTTGGTGTTCAAGGGTTTTTATCAAGAAATGATGCTGAGCCGGGCTCGGTGGCTCAACCTGTAATCCCGTGCCTTGGGAGGCTGAGGTAAGTTGATTGCCTGAGCCCGCGGGTTCGAGACCTGCCTGGGCAACTTGGTGAGACCTCATCTCTACAATAAATAAAAAAATTAGCCGGGCGTGGTAGCACGTGTCTGTAATTCCGGCTACTCAGAAGGCTAAGGCGAAAGGATCGCCGGAGCCCAGCAGGTTGAGGCTGTGGTGGCCGGGAGCGGCCACTGCACTCCAGTCTGGGCGACAGAGTGAGACTCCAACTCAAAAAAAAGAAAAAAAAGAAACGATGCTGGATTTTATCAAAAGTTTTTCTGCATCTAATGATACAATCATGTGTTCTGCATCTAATGACACAATCATATGGTTCTTGCTTTTACATCTGTTGGTGTATTTAATTTATTTATGGTCTTGTGGATGTTGAACCAGCCCTGCATCCTGGGGATGAAGCCTACTAGGTCATGGTGGATGATTTTTGAGATGTATTGTTGGATCCAATTTGCTAGAATCTTGAAAATTTTTGCATCTGTGTTGCCTGTAGTTCTCTTTCTTTGTTGGATCTTTATCTGGTTTGGGTATTTAGTGTGATGTCAACTTCATAAAATGATTTGGGGAGAATCTCATCTTTCTTGATTGCCTGGAGTACTTGCAATAGGATTGATATCTGCTTCTCCTCGTATGTTTTGTAGAATTCTGCTGGGAAGCCATCTGGTCCAGGGCTTTTTTTTTTTTGTATGTAGTTGTCTTATGACAGAGTCAATTTCCTGAGTTGTTATTGGTCTATTTAGGCTCTGAATTTCTTCTGGTTTCAACCTTGGGAGGTGTGTGATGTCAGAAAGTCATCCATTTCATTTAGGTTATAGAATGTGTTTCTACACAGGTGTGTATAGTAATCCCTGATGATATTTTGTATTTCTTTGGGGTCAGTTGTGACTTGATCTTTTGCATTTCTAATTGTGTTTATTTGGACTTTTTCTTTTTCTTGTTTATTCTGGCTAGGGGTCCAACAATCTTGTTTATCCTTTCAAAGAACCAGTTTTTCATTTAGTTGTTTTTTTCTATATTTTTGTCTTCTATGTCCCATATTTGGGCTTTTACTTTGGTGATCTGGATTCTTTTGGTGAAGTTAGAGTTTTGGTGATCTCTCCAGATCCCTTAGGTGATTTGTTAGGCTGTTAACATGTGATCTTTCTATTTTCTTGATGTGTGTTCATAGACATATAAATTCTTCCCATAGTGCTGTTTTCATGGCATCCTAGAGGTTTTGGTAAGATGTTTCTCATTTTCATTTGTTTCCAGGAATGTTTAAATTTCTGTTTTGATTTCTGTATTGACCCAGGAGTCTTCCAGCGTCATGCTGTTTAGTGTCCTTGTCTTTGTGGGGTTTAGGGGAATTTTGTTGGTGTTAGTTCTTGTTCTTTTTCATTGCTTGGCTAGTTTTGTTTTGCTTTTACTTCTGAGTTGATGTGATGTTTTGAATAGATTTGATAATTTCATTTCTGAGATATGTGGCAATAAAATGACAGCATCACTAGCTGTGGGGTGCTAGGTGCTATGGCCTCTCAAGGGTGTCAGCAGGGAAAGTCCTGGGACTGAGCACTCAAAAGCAGAAGTGGCAGGAATCATGCAGTTATTCTTGAGTTTTGAGATTTAAAAATATATATACTGTGTACGTCATACAAATTCTTTGCCAGATAGGTGACTTACAAATATTTTCTTCTGGCTTATAACTTGTCTTTTTATTCTCTTAACAGTTTGCTTGCTTTCTTATTGAGTTTTGAGATTTTCAGAAATAAAATGCAGCCATTCTTATGAAAGCAGAGGATCACATTCCTAGGACTCAAGCCCATGAAATCTCCATTTCATGAATGATTGATTTACTCTCAAACTGGTTGGAAAAGTAAATGCTAAAAGTAAATATAGGGGACTATTTAGCTGATATGGCATTATAAACACAACAAAGTATCATGAAGGAAAATATTAATTGATTTGATTGTGTAAAATTTAAATTGGAAGACAAATGACAAATCAATATAGGTTAAGGATTAATATCTTTATATCAAAAGAAGTTTTTTTTAAATCAATAGGAAAAATGCCTCCCTACACACATGCGCACACATTAAAACAAATAGGCAAAGTATCCAAGTCAGCTGTAACAAAAGAAGAGATAAAGGTGACCAGTGTTTATAAATATGGTTCAGTTTCAGCATCTAAGTTTACTTGGTTGGGAACATATTTACCTTTATTATAATATATGACCTTATATTATTTAAAAAGTAAGCCTACCAGTGATCTATAAAACAAGATATCAAATAAACAACAATGAAAAGTTGAAAGATCAGAAATCATTTAGTTGGATTAAGAAAAATATGTTGGGAGCACACGTCATCAGCAAGGGTACCTACATAATGAACATTTGTATACCTAACCCTAAATTGTACCCCACATCTTTAAAATAAAAAAAGAAGAAAAAGAAAAATATGTCAGAAATCTTAGGCACCAATTACTATAATTTAAAGTTAATTGTGTCTCTGAGGCCCCTAGTAAGTAACCAAAAATAGAAATAAGTTTTGATATAATATGTTTATTACTGTGTGAAAAAAGGAACTTTACCTAAGACCTTACACTACTCAGTAAATACAGCCATTATTCCCGCGATTGCTTAGACCAAAAAACCTAACAGTTATCTTTAATCCCTTTCTTTGTGCTTTGTTCCAGCCATTAACAATTTATATCTCCTTTACCCAAAATATATCTTGAATCTTACCACACCTGCATCCAAGCTGCCTGAATTCCTACAGCAGCCTCTTGAAAAAAGTATCCATTTTCACTCTTGTCTCCTTTGATCTAAGCTGCTCACAGCAGTTCTTTCTAGAAGAGTTCATAGCCGGGGTCGGTGGCTCAGCCTGTAATCCCGCGCCTTTGGGAGGCTGAGATGAGTGGATTGACTGAGCCCACGGGTTCGAGACCCGCCTGGGCAGGCGAGACCTCATCTCTACAATAAATCAAAAAATTAGCCGGTGTGGTAGGGCGCGCCTGTAATTCCGGCTACTCCAAAGGTTGAGGCGGAAGGTTCGCTGGAGCCCAGCAGGTCGAGGCTGCGGTGGCCGGGAGCGGCCATTGCAAGTCTGGGTGACAGAGTGAGACTCCAACTCAAAAAAAAAATAAAAATAAAAATAAGAGTTCATAGGATTCCCATTACGGAAACCACCAAAGTGAACTCCAAATTCTTTCCTATGGCTTTCAAGACGCTTTGTGATCAGGACCCTATCTGCATCTCCAACTTCCTCACCCTCCATTTTGACTCTACGTTACCTGTGCTCTGGCCATGCTGGCCTTCTGTCTCTTCTAAATAGATAATTTCTATCCTAGGATCTTTGCATGTGCTGGCCTATGTTCCCCAAACAATCTTCCAGTCTTCCCCTGGATCCCACCACACCTGCTTCCTTATCATCAGTGAGTTATCAAAGTGACCCACTCTCCTTTGCTAACTTAAGCTTTTCCCTGTCTCCACCTGTCACTCCCTCATTATCACATTACCTATTTTACTTTGTGCATAGTCTCTTTTAGTGTTTAGTATTGTTTATTTGTTTACAGGTTTTTTTTTTCTTCTCACTAGAAGGTGGAATTTCTGCCGTGTGTTTATTTAAAAACAAGGGCTTGGCATAAAGTAGGTGCTCATCAATCTTTGTTTTTTTTATACTCAATATTTTTATTATGATATTGTAGGGTACAGTTAAGGGTTAGGTATACAAATACGTTTCGTTCAGGCACCCTTGTTGATAAGAGGTGTTTCCCCGTCCCCAGACAGATATTTGCTACTGTTAATCCCATCTCACCCCCCCATAGTTTCCCACTATTGTCAGTCATTTTCTTATAGTATTACATTGGATGTTCAAGGTTCACTATATGAGTGAGAACATGTGATACTCGGATCTTTGTTTCTGTGAGAAGTCATTGGTTATTTTAGAATTTTTCTAATATGTACAAGTAAGCATTGATTACTAATAGAATTGGGGGAAAAACTATGTAAAAAATGATTCACTTCCATGATAGAGCACCACATCTGTGTGTTTAAACTATCATAGTGCATAAGGTATTTAAATATCATGAAAATGCAAAAAACATAATGAAATCACACAAAATTGTATAGCTGGTCCTTCCATTTAAGCTATTTAGAACAATGTTATCTGATGTATATTTTAGAATGATATAATGTTCACTGATGGGTTGAGGAGCTATTTTGAAAAGTCAGCTTATTATGTCTCTGACCCATTCAGTATTCACGGGAAGACTTTACAATTAAAATCCTGTCTTTTCAGGCATGAAAGGCACTTCAGGCCTTTTATGGTATTTAGCTTTTGTTCCTGAAGTTCAGCTCCATTTATTTCCTGTAGCTCTGAAAGATGCTAAAAGCTTTTGTGCTGTAGAATACTGCAAGGATTAGAGCGTCTCCGTTTATAGAACATCTTTTTATTTTATTTTTTAACTATTATGTACTTATTTATTTAATTTTTTTGAAGATGTGGGTTACAATTCAGAATTAGTATATAAGTGGTCATCTTACAGGTAAAGTGTGCATTTATGAAACATCTTTTTAAGCAGACCCATTTTCTTGAGCAAATTTTTTCTTTCTCCTTTCTCTTGCTTTTCTCTCTTGCTTCACACACTGTCTCCTCCTTTTCTTTCACTGTTTTTAAGACTCAGCAAAGTAGAAGCTCGGCCCATAATCACTCTTCTTAGAAGTCTCTCTGTCCTTACTCACTGAAGCTACATTGACTGTAAGAGGTTCATTCCTTTAGTGAGTGTATAAATGTATTAAACTGAACAATTAGCTAAGAATTTCTATTTTGTATGCCTGAGAATAAAAAAAGTTTTTAGAGTTTTGTTCACCAACTATGAAGGATTCGTTAATATCCTCTTAAGGAAGCTGTTGAAAAGCTTTGCTTACTATCCTCCTCTATTAAAAATATCTCTGCAGAAGTCAGTCTCCACAATGAGAATGTTGAATACTCTTGTGCAACACAGATAGAACTGGTATGTGCTTTTCAAATTTTGTTTTGCTAAAGTTGTGGCACTTTTGAATGAGACTCTGCCCACAAAATCAGGTGTGTGATCAGTGTCATATTTTTTCATTGTCATTAAATCAGCTTTGCTTTAACTCAGACTCCCCATTTTGACACGTCAGCCTTTCCCTTGGAGGTCTTGTCACTCCTCGGGGTAAGGAACCCATTGCCTGTCTTTACTACCATCTGTGCCTCTGTCCACTTCTCATCTACTGTCACCACCATCCCCCTTCACCTGATATATCAATTAGTTTCTTCAGTGAGTTTAGATATAGCTGAGGTCAAATAAAGTCATTAACTTCAGACTGCTTTGCATTTAGCCTTGCCCAAATTTGACGTAATATGCAAAGAGCAGGAACTAATACTCAAATTTGAAGCAGTTATCTTGACACAAATATGAGACTGGAAGAAACCGAGTAGCCTGGAACCAGGCATCCTGAAACCAACTTAAAAATAAAAGATCAGGACACCTTTTCTTTCCCAAAGGTAGCACTATAACGTTGAGTGTTGCTTGGATAAAGTTATTTTTATAATTCCCTGAGTTCTGCTCTACAAAGAAATCAAGCCCTAGTGACTTCTGATCCTGCTGCTCTGTTTCTTACCCTGTGATCTTGTCTTTCTAACTCTATTGTTCTTCTTTGCTATTGCAATGAGTTGAAGATGTTCATTAAAACAAATCAACCGCAGAAAACCTCTGTATACTAAGTACCCTCAACTCCTTGGAGAAAACAGGTGTTATAAAAATCTAACATAAATAATAAAAGAGAAAATAGTTTGCCTTGGGCAGATGCAATTACTAGGAAGCAAAACAAACAAAAAATAATGTGCAAATACCAATAATTTGTTACAGGGGTGGCTTGGGAGTGGTTGTGCACCACATTAAGAATAAAGGAAATATTCAGGAAAAAACATATAGTATATCGTGTTAATAAATAATCTTGAAAATCTCAGAAACTGTAATAGCCAATATTATGCTCAGGATATTGAGACTCACTTATAATTCTATACTTTCATGTGATTAAACAGAATTATGTTTTTATTTATAGTTCAATATTTATCAAAATCAGATGATTAAAGTTGAGGGAAAACAGTATGTCATTTGCTAATGAAGAAATGAGTGGTGGTTTTTCACACTGTATTTCCTTAGTCATAGGGTGTTTTCATTAAGGACATCTCTCAATATATAAGTAGAGACTATTTTAACATTTGAAAATGAATTAATTCTTTAAATTATTTTCTTCTTAGATTCCTTAAAGGGAAATGGGCAGTATTGTTAATTTGGTAATTCAATTTCACAGAATTTACATTCTATGAGTCAAGATTCCATTTTAGATCCTATTAAAGTTCCAGGAATAAAAAATTTGGTAATTGATTTATTCAGTAAATGTTTAACATTAGTATCATATAAAGATATAATTCAAGACATCAAGTTGCTTACAGTTTAGTGGTAAATATCCATATTAAAAAAAAAACATGACTGAGACATGAGTTGATCAGCTTTACCTTCTAAAAAATTTACAGAGAATGAAGAAAAATAGAAGACAGCAGGAAAAGAAAGCAGTAAGAAGGTACTCCAGTTATTTATTGTTGCATAACACACTATCCAAGGTTTATTGGCTTCAGACAGCATCTGTCATTTATTTGTTCCTCAATCTGAAGTTCTGGCAGGGTTTAGCGAGGGCAGCTAGTGTCTATTCCATGCAACATCACTCAGCTGTAGGCTAGAGGATTCATTTTTAAGATGACTTATTCAAATACTAGAAAGTTAGTGGTGGTTGAAGCTCTCAGTTGGGGGCCGATTTTTCTCCATGTGGGCCTCTCCGTGGGTTGCTTAGATTTTCTTGTGGTATGGGACTGAATTCTAAGTGCAAGCCCTCAAGAGACCTGGAGAAATGCTGTTACCATCACTTTTGCTATAGTCACAATCCTGTCTAGCTCCTAGGAGAAGGAACCTAGTCCCCACTCTTGGTGGGAGGATTATCACATTGTGAGAAGAGCATGCAGAACAAAAGAGATTTTGGCAGCCCCCTCTGGAAAATGCAATTTTTCATGAACCACCATGCAGTTACAACTCACATCCTTCTCACATGCAACATATATCTATCCTTTTCCTTAAGATTCTCAATTTAAACATCTGCTTGAAGCACAGTATTTTATCATCTAAGGTCCAGTGAAGATGAGACTCTTTGAAGGCAGTAATTTTGGTACAATTCCTCAATGTGAGGAACTGTGAACTAAAGAGAGAGGTTATCTGTCCCTCCCCTATACACCCAACTTTCAATGACAGAATAAGCATAGGTAAACTGCCATAGACAAGCCCACTTAAAAAGCGGGGGAGTGGGGGAAAGAGGCACACAGCAATTACTGGCCCATAGCAATCATGAAATCTGGCCAGGTTCACATTGCCAGTTTCTTCATTAGAGTGTAGTCTTACTGTTGGGAATTGTCCTTTTTCAGCTCTTAGTTCCACTCTCTGGGCTTTTAGCTCTACCCTCTGAGTCAGCCTTTATCTTCCATTAGAAAAAACAAAAACAAAAGCACTGCATTTACAACTTAATAGCCTTTTCAGTCTGTTTACTGCCCATAGAAAGTTGTGTGTACAAAGTTCACTTTTCATTTTATATTATTCCTGTCTCTGTAGACCAAACTGGTGGTTCTTATACTAGAACAATTCTCTTAAATATTTTGTGGGTTTTCTATGAATCCACAGCCATCAATATCCTCAAGTTAAATTTTTATCTACTTTACATTCCCTAAGAGGTCTTGAGATAACATTGATAAGATACTTAGAAGCCCAATTGTATAATGGAGAGAATTTGTGAAGCATACTCTTAAGATTCTTAGAAGGTCATTGTCTATAAAAAAAAGTTTAAGGAAATACTGTCTTAGACTTTTCTGAAGTCTTAATAAAGAATCTTATTATTTCAGCCTGGCTCATTTTTAGCCTAAAGCTTTTTCTTTTTACTTATTTATTTTTGAAGGTGATAATATTTGCAATGTTCATTGCCTTTTTATTGGATTTTTTTGCTTTAATAATTATTTTTAATTGACACGTAATAATTGTACTTACTTATGGAGCACAGTGTGATGTCTTAATAGATGTGTGCAATGCATAATGATCAAATCAGGGTAATTAACATATCCGTCACTTCAAACATTTATTATTTCTTTGTGTTGGGAACATTCACAATCTGTTCTTCTAGCTATTTGAAAATATACAATGTTTTGTTGTTCATTATAGTAACCCTATAGTGCTACAGAACAGTAGCATGTATTCCCTCTCTCTAGCTGGACTTCTGTATCTGTTACCCAACCTCTGACTATACCCTCAAGCCTTTTCTTACGTTGAGAATTGTTTGCTGTTTGGAAAAGCTGAGAATAAGAAATAGGTTTATCTGGCTATTTTTGTTTAACCCAACAGTTTGTAACTTCTTCATATTTATCAGTTTGTTCCTAAGCTCTTCTCTTTCCTTCATTTTATTATAGGCACAAAACAAAATAAAATAAAACAAAAACCCCAGAGAACCACAGGAAGATCTTCCTAATTAGATCATCAGATTTTTTAGGTACATTTCTAATTTCCACATTATCACAAATGACAGTTTTGTGAAACTTTCTGCTTCCACATAATGAGACCCCCTTCTTGCAACTTCCAGCAACATTTTTCTTGGAGCCTGCCAGTAACTTCTGCTAATTTCTTCCATTAAGACTTTCCCTGAGGGCCTTCTGGCTTTCTCTTGCTACCTATCTCAATCTTAGTGACACATATTTTAGGTTTCTGTGATGGTAGAACTCCCTTTCTGTTCTGGTTATTGTGGCTATGTAACAAATTACCTGAAACTCAGCAGCTTTAACTACCATTTTTATTTCATTCATGCTGTTGTGAATCAGAAATGTGTGAAAGATTTGCCTATGAGATTCCAGCCTAGTATCCTTCATATAGTTTCTGTCAGACAGAGGCTAGAGCTGAAACAGCTGTGGGACAAGATGTACTAGCCAGACACTTCCCTCTCTTCTTGGCCTCAAAGCTCAGGACTGGTGAGTCACCTCCCTCTTTTCCTGTGGCCTTTCTCACATCAAGGCACCCCTAGACGGGGCAGCTGAAGACTTCAAGAAAAGCTATTCCAGTGAGAAAAGCAGTATTGCAAAGGCTGTAATGTTCTGACTTCAGAAGTTGCATTCCTTCACTCCTGCCATACTTCTTTGGTCAAAACATTCACAAAAACCAACCCAGCTTCAAGGGAAGAAAGAATATGGACCATCACCCCCCTCCTTGAGTAGAGGAATGTCATAAAAACTTCAGACATGTTTTAAAATTACCACAGGAGGTAATTGTAATAGTTCATGAAAGAAATTATGAGTGGGGAAGTATTATGAAAGACAGAGTGTCAACCATGGGAACGAGAAGTGTGCAGGCCGTTGAAATAGCAGGCCTTAGATACCAATTGACTGTTGGCGATAAGAGAGGAGTCCAGGTGAATTCCAGGTATCTGATTTGGGCAACAGCCTATCGTAGAGACAAAGAAGAAAGCACCAAGGGGAGTAGGTTTATAAGGGGCAGGGGGAGGTATGGAGTGGAATGGAAGTGTAAACATAATTTCCATTAAGCCCAGTTTGAGGTGCCAGAAATATCTCCAGATGGAGGTGTTTAGGAAGTAATTTGGTAGATAGACTCTAAACCCCTTATGGGCAAGGGCTTTGTTTGGGTATTAGTTATCTTTGATTTCCTTGTGCCTGGTGCAGAGGGCTCAATGACTTTGTTAATATGTGGAGAAAGGGTTCAGGTTTGGACTGAAGACAGAGATGTGGGAGCACTTTGCATAGAGGTACTAATCAGTACCATGGACCTGGGTAAGATTACTCTGTGAAAGTGTCAAGCAAATTTTGTCCTAGACTGATGATAAATTAAGTTTAGCCTAAAGCTGCCTCTTCACATATTTTAAAGATTTCTCCATTCATAGTGAATTGTAACCTAACTGGATGTATAAATAGGCTGTAACCTAATCTCTTATAGCAATCATTGAGTTTTGACCAAAGGTGGTCAACCAGTCACACCAGGTTCAAATAAGGGCAATGCCAAACTGTAACCAATCTAGCTGTTTCCATCCCTCACTTCCATTTTCTGTCCATCACTTTCCTTTTACTGTTTGTAAATCTTCTTCCACCATGTGGCTGTGCTGGGGCCTCTCTAAGCCTGTTCTGATTTGGGGCCACCCAATTCAAATAATCATTCTTTGCACAATTAAACTCCACTAAGTTTAATTTGTCTAAGGTTTTTCATTTAACACTAGGCTCCTCAGGCTGAATCTGGACAGCCAAAGCATTTTAGTAATATATTTAAAAACTAAATATTTTACATGGTCTTTAAATATTAAAAACTCTGACCACCCTGAGCCTACACCCCCACATAGCAGCGCTGGGCAGAGCAGAGCAGCTTCAATTTCCCTTGGACAGACATGTGATGGCCTGTGTGCCACCCAGCCCCACGTGGGTCTGTGCACTGCACACCAGGGTTGTCCTGTGAAGTCTGGGATGCCGGCCCTATAGTAAGAAAAGCTGATGACCAAGGGCTGATCCCTCTGGAGCAGCAGCATTTAAGGACAGGAGAAAATATCAAAGAAAACTGAGAAGAAACAGCCCGAGAATTAGTTAGGAATATGTATAAAATATAATTGCTAATATAATTGCTAATTGATTCACTGACAGCTAATTGATTCACTGATTTTTAATTCTTTAAAAATTGATGCATTGGCCCCAAAGAAAGCCAGCTAATTTATATTTACACATTTTACAAATTATGTTTTATTTATCACCTCAAAGTGAAGTGATTCAAAATTAAACATATAATAATGATGGTAATAACAAACATGGTGTGTAACTAGCAGAGACATAATTTATACCTACAGTTTTAAACATATTCTCTTAAGTACCATATAATATTGCCTCAAATATTAGCTTTAAAGTCCTTAAATTGCTTTATGCCTTGGAGAGAAATGAAGGGAAGAATGAGAACAGCAAAAGAGAATGAGAAGAGAGATCTGAAGACACAAACTGAGGGGCACCAGGGAGGTCCCTGAATGGGGGGCGGTGCTGAGAATTCTATCAAGTATAAAACTAGAGGCTCATGCCTATAATTTCAGTGCTTTGGGAAACCGAGGCAGGAGGATCATTTAAAGCCAGGAATCTGAGACCAGCCTGGGCAACATAGCAAAACCCTGTCTCTACAAAAAAAATTAAAAAAAACCCCAAAAAACTGGGAAAGTTATATTGCTAGGGGAGTAAGCTACATTTTGATAACCAGGCTATATAAATTGTGTTGAGCAAAAATGGTTGAATTGTTTGTTGGAGAGAGAGGGCTGAAAGAAAGTATTGTAGGTGTTATTTCTTGTTGTTCAGTGTCAATTTATGAGCTAGTTCTGCAACATTCTGTAACCCCCAAGATGAAAGTTTCTGGGAAAAGTTAATGAAGTAAATTAAACTGAAGGGGAACAAAACAGATTAAGGACTTAAAGAAAGAGACTGGATTAAGTGGAATGGCAGCCACAGAAGGCCTTTACTCACTGTTTAAATAGAAAAATTTTCTTCACATTTACAGTATGAGTCAGAAGGTATTATTCTTACCACATCAATCCCAAGGTATTATTCTTAATAAAAGTCATCAACTTATGAATCTGAAAGTTCCATTTTAAGTTTCACAGAAAGCTTGCTTCAAAGTAGGAAGTCTCCACATCTACTTCTGTAAGTCCAATGCATTTCACTTCTGAAATTAAACTTGCTTAGTTTCTAGGACAAAATGACTTTTCAATTAAATTCTGAAATATTTGCTTCATTTTAAAGTTCTCAAAAGTATCCCAATCTTTACCTCACAGGATTTATAAAGGCAGAAATAAAAAAGATTCCTTTCATTCCCCCACAGTAGTGATAGGAGAGAAAAAAGATGCAGACTTACATTTGTCACTCTCCTTGGATATATCTCTAAGAATAATTATACCTAGGCCTGTGATATTTTATGGTGGTTACTTGCTCCATAGTTCTTCAATCCAGAAGAAGAATTGCAGTTTTACTGATTGGTATATAATAAAGAGAAATGATAGAACATAGAGATTTCTTTCCCTTGTGTTTCCATTCATCCTCCTGAAAAATTGTGCTTACAATAGTACTGAAATTAATATTTAAGATTGAAATCTTCCTCAGTTCTTCTAGGGAACATTGTATGGAGTAGCACAGGGACTGAGAATGTGCACTCTGGAGCCAGAATGCCTGGGTTCGAATCCTGGTTATGCTACCTACTAGTTGTATAAATCTGGGCAAGTCACAACTTCTTTGTGTCTTATTTTCCTCATCAGAATGGAGATATTTTCATGTCTATTTCATACAGTTGTTATAAGGAATAAATGAATGATACTGGTAAAGTAATTAGTACGGTGGCCCTCAAATGGCAAAATGCATGTTTAGTATCTTAAGAAGTGAAGTAAATTATGGTATATAAGCAACACAGGTATAGTGTTTGAGGGTACAGGTTCTATTACCAACCCCACTGCTTATTAGATGCATATCTGTGGTCAAATTACTTAACCTCCTTATGCCTCAGTTTCCTCCTTTGTAAAATAGAATAATTGCTCAAAGTAATACCTACTTCTCAGAGTTTCTGTGGGAATTAAATGGACGCTCTGTAGCAAGCACATAGCACAGTGCCTGTTCCCTATATGTATATTTATATGATTACATGTGTATATATATAATTTCTGTGAACTTTCAGTCCCTGATCATTAAAGTTTATCTTTAATTCTTCACATTTCAAAGTCATTTCTGGATATCTAGAGAGTGAAGGTAGGTGAGGATGTAAGATAAATAACTTAAGATCCCTCATTTGTACCCCACATTTAAAAAATAAAATAATTAAAAATTTTAAAAATAAATAAATAACTTAAGATCCCAACAGGTCTTCTAGGTGGCTTTGTGTTAGGGAATTTGCCACTATCCAGTCTGGCCCAAAGCCTCATAGGCCCAGAAACCACACTTGTCAGCAGTTTCAGAGCTCATCTCTCCTCCAGAACTGGGCTCCTATTAATGAAGCTTATACAATTCATGTGCAGGATCAGAATGCCAATGTTTCATCTTATACCAGCAAGTGGAATGACTAAGGAACAGGCCGCTCCTGTTCCCACCCAGTCCATGTTGTGCCTGTATGCGGGTTTTTTTTTTTTTGAGTTGCAGTCTCACTGTTGCCCAGACTGGAGTGCAGGGGCACACTTTTGGTCACTGCAGCCTCGACCTTCTGGACTGAAGTGATCCTTCCACCTCAGCCTTCCAAGTAGCTGGAACTATAGGCGTGTGCCACCATGCCCAACTAATTTTATGATTTATTGTAGAGACAGGTCTTGCCAAGTTGCCCAGGCTGGTCTCAAACCCTGGGCTCAGGCAATCCTCTCACCCCGACCTTCCAAAGTGCTGAGATTACAAGCATGAGCCACCGTGCCCAGCCGGAGCAAATCTTTATGTGACCGGCTGTCAATTTATTAATTTATACTGAGAGACATAGCTGCTGTGTTGCTCTTCAGCTTTCTCAAGTTCAAGCAAGTTCTCCCCACAGACATGCCAGACAGGATTCCATATTCTAATCAGAAGGCAGCTTTGATGAGCATGGAATCAGAAGAGTGGATTTTTCTCAGACTCATGGGTTTGAAGGAATTAGAGAGGCAGGTCCACATTGGGAAGGGACATGCCACCAGCTCTGGCACCCTACCCCAAGGTCTCAATGGCTCCTACTGCCCATGCTTGCTTCTGAGACTGCTTTGTGCCCATTTCCTTGTCTAGACATATTGTTTCTACAGGCGGAACCAGTATATTCAATCAGATTATTGCCATGCCTAAGACCATGGGACACATCTGGCCTTCAAAAGTTTTTGTTTGTGTCATACTTAGAGACTAAGACTTAAAAATCAGGAGTATTCACATAACAACCCAAGTCTGTAGCCTTTCTTGAAACATCTTTGCTAGCGCAAGGGTGGGATTGGCAGACACTGGGCACTGCTAGGGGAGGGGGGGAGGGAAAAATGGAAGGGAGGAGGCATGTGGCAATACACTGGGTACCTGGTTCACTATCGGGGGAGAGAGGGCCAGCTGGAAGCACAAACTTTAGTTGCATGCAACCTACTTATGTAGTAAATCCTTACTTATACAACTCTAAAATAAAAAGATAAAAATTTAAAAAAGGAAAGAAAAAAAAAATACAGACAACCGGCCCCTTCCTACATCTGGTCAGCTACCTGGAGCTGAGTAGAAACTTTCCCCTTCAGGAGGCTTGAGTCCTGTTCTCCATTCAGTTCACAGTGAATCCCACCAGGTGCGAGATATTGATCTGCATTAGCTACTGGTAATGTGTGTACCTTCAGGCCTTTGATTTTGCATTATTCTGACAGTTGAAGTTACCTTTATTCATCTATGCCCCGGTCTACTGTATTTTTATTTCCAAGTTGAATGCTCATATGGCAGTGTTATTTTCTCATTTTCAGATTCACTTTACTCTTACCCCCAAGAAGGAAAAACACATTTTAGTCTGAAAGTCCTAGCGGGTTACAGTGATGTGAAGGCAGAAGTGTGAACCTCATAGCTTCAAGGAAGTGGGATACCCTTAATCTTCCTCAGGAAATGAGTGAGGCTGCAGGCCATCCTTCTCTATTTCTAGCTCAGGAGACCTTTCTTCCTCCAGGGTGAAGAATATTAAGCACTTTCATATTCTGTACTTTTTCTTAAAGTCTATAGATGTAATCTGCACTCAGAGAAACATAATGTGAACATCTGTATTTACAAAAGAGATAAATTTGGATACATTGTTTGCAAATGTATTTACTGTGGGATTTCTTTAAGGGACAAGAGGTTATTTTTAACTTTAATGTTATAAATTCTTAATACTTTGATACAGGAAGATGTGTGGACTGTTTATTAGGATTCTGAATAATTACAGGCTTTAACTTTTTAAAAAAACTCTATCTCTAATAAATGGAGAAAATGTCATTAAGTGATTGGATCACTGATTGTAAAAGTGAATTTGTCTCTCAGGAAGTCTTCTTTTTTTCTTCTTCAGATGAGTAATGTGTTGTTCCCCCTTTAATTCTTTAATCTTCTAAATAAATTAGGATTAATTTCTGAGTGATCTGTTTGAAAAAATAGGTTAACCTAAGAAAACAGAAATGTCTTAGTTCAAGGTCTTACTATATACCTCATAGGTTCATACTACCTTAAATTTGACCACTTGATATCCTAAATGACTTTTGGGGTACAAGGTCATAACATATTTTGTCTTTATGTTCATAGGATCCCTTATGTATCTCTTACAATGACATTTACTTCATCTTATTTAAACTACTGTTTGTCTCTCAGGAGTCTGCCTCAGACTCCAAGCATCTTTAGCTGTGTCATTTTTAAGAAGGAACACAAAGACATCACATGTGATAAGATAGCATGAAGATTTTTGAGAACTAAAGGAAGCCAAAAAAAACCAACAAGAGATTTAGAGTCTGAGTTAATTGGAAAAGCAATTGTTGTGCCCAATTTGGATACCAGATATTTTTCAGTGAGCTGTTAATAAACAAGTTTATTTACTCTGACCCAAGACTAAGTTAATATAAGCCATATCATTATAAACATTGCACTGTTGATTATACTACATAGTGCATGAGCACAATCTCTGGCACATGGTTACTGTTCCATTTCTTTATCATCATTGTCATCATCATGTGTCTGCTTACACATCTTTTGCCTCAGTTAAACCATAAATATATTGATTGAATGGACTGCTTCATGTTTGTACCCTCTAACACAGTAGGAAGTACACAGAAAATGATTAACTGAATTCCTCATGAGAAATAGGAATCCTTCTCAGTTCCCCTTTAGATATGCAGTCTGATACTATTATTGATATTGCTTTAGGAACAATGACTGAAGAACACTTAATTGTTGTATTTTTGACTCAAAAAATATAGATAAATAACTGCGAAAAATTAAAATTTTGAGTTAAAAAAACCACACATTTTCAAATTGAAAAAAATGGCAAAGGATATTATAAGCAATGGTAAAACAAACTACATACAGAAGAGCGATATCTGTAATTAACAAAGGAGTAGAACTATAATATACAAAGAACTCCTAAAAATATGTAAAGGAAACATAATAGGAAAAAGACCAATAATAATAAGATAAAATGCTCAACTTTGGTAGCAATCAAAGAAATCCAAATTTAAACATTGATATTCTATAGCAGTCTTAAACAAACAGCAATAATGATGAGTCTGAAATAGTAAGACTCTTGATACTTTAGTGCCTGGAATATCAATACAATGGAGATTGTTTGCAAGGGACTAGCATGACAGGAACTCTCATACACTGCTGGGTGAATTGTAAACTGGTCTATGTTGAGTTGCAGTTTGGAAATATCTAGCATAGTAAGTCCTCTACATACAAACCTTCAAGTGGAGAACTTTCAGAGATGCAAATGTGTGTATGTACATGTCCAATCATGTAAGTTAGTTCAGGTGTCTGGTATACATTGTCACATATGTGCATCCTCTGCAAGTGGTTATCCTTTTGTGTATTTTACTGTTCAGTACTGTATAGAGTAAAGTGGTATGGTATCTTTATTTCAAGCTCAGGATGTCCAGAAGCAAGCATAAATGCAGCACTGATGTGGCTGGTACTGTATAGCTAATTATGTTAGTTGGGTACCTAGGCTAAATTTGTTGGACTTATGAACAGTTTTGACTTACCAACATGCTCTTGGAATGGAACTCATTCATATGTAGAGGACTTACTGTATAGTAAAGGTAGAGCTGAGTAAAGGTGAAGCTGTGCATATCCTATGACCCCACAATCTCATTTCTAGTTATTCATCTTTAGAGAGATTCTTGCACATGTATAATAATTAGAATAGTTTGATAATAGCAACAAATTTAAAAGGAACTAAATGTCCACTAATAGGAAAATGGGTATATAAATTTGAATCCTGTACAGCAGTTAAAAAGAATAAACTATGTAAAAATACATATAAATCTCAAGGAGATAATGCTAAACAGCAACAAAATAAAATATAAAGGATCTATTATGATACCATTTTTATAAAGCCTAAGCATGCAAATTAATATCTTGCATATAGATAAACATATACTAACAAAGTATAAAAAAAGATATGTGAGAATGATACAAGCTAACCCAGGAAAACATTTACCTTTAGAGAGAGAGGAAGAATGGGATAGATAGGGACATCTGAAGGGTTCAAATGTATCCAGAATGTTTTATTTCTTCCAGAAAATCTGAAGCAAATTTGGCATAATGTTAAGATTTTAATTGGAAACGAGAGTGGAAGGAGGATGTCAACAGACTATGTGAGAGGTTTAAGTTACTGGAGTCAGTGGGCTCTGAGAAGAAAACAGAGCAGTAGTTGCATCCGTTCATCAGCACTGTATAAAGTCAAGCCCTGATTAGCCATCCTAAGGGTCAAAAGGACTCCAACTCCTGCCTCAGACTCTAAGCATCCTTAGCTGTGCCATTTTTAAAAAGAAATACAAAAACATCAGATATGATGAGTATACCTAAGATAATGTGAAGATTTTTGAGAACTAGAGGAAGCCAAAAAAGCAACAAAAGATTTAGAGTCTGAGTTAATTGGAAAAGCAATTGTTGTGCCCAATTCCGATACCAGATATTTTTCAGTGAGCTGTTAATAAACAAGTTTATTTACTTTGATCCAAGACTAAGTTAATATAAGCCATATCATTATAAACATTGCACTGTTGATATGTTTACAGTTGAATAAATCCAAGCTGTATTTTATGAAGCCAATAAAAGAGCTTGCAGAAAGCCAAGAGAACAACAACAACAACAGACACCAGAGACCTTGGCCAGCGATAAAAGGTCTACTGGAAATTCTAATGCAACTTGCTGTCTCTATCTCTCTCTGTCCTTTCTTTGTCTCTTCCACCTAGAGTGGGTATAAAGTAACAAAATATGGAAATAGACAATATGAAATTATTTTTTAAAATGAAACATGTTCTTTTCAAATTGCCTAAGGAATACATGAGTATATTTTATAAGATTTCTGAAATAGGTAATCAACTGAGAAAAATGATTGGATCTCTCTTTGTCCCCATTCACTCCCTTACTTCAAATCTCTTTCCCAGATATAAACACTTGTCCATAGTTTTGTACAGTCTTCTGGATCCTTTTCTATGAAAATTCATGTACTTACAACTGGGGTATTGCATTTTTCTGTAATATGTTATTTCTATTTAATGTCTTTTAGGGAACTTTGCATGTCAGTGCATCTAGAAAACCTGATTCTTTTTAAAAATAGCTATACCCTAGCCTGGGTAGCATAGCAAGACCACATCTCTGCCCCCCCCAAAAATATATGTAAGCCAGGTATGGTGGTGCATGCTTGTAGTCCCAGCTACTCAGGAGGCTGAGGTAGGAGGATCACTTAAGCCCAGGAGTTCAAGACCAGCCTAAGAAACATAGCAAGACCTCATTTCTACAACAAATGAAAAAAATTAGCTGGGTGTAGTGGCACACATTTGTAGTCCAAGCTTTTCAGTAAGGATTGCCTAAGCCCAAAAGGTCAAGGCTGTAGTGAGCCATGATTGTACTACTGCACTCCAGCCTGGGCAACAGAGTGAGACCCTGACTCAAAAAAAAAAAAAAAAAAAAAGCAGCGACATAGTATTCCTTGATAGGGTTAACCCATTATTTTATCTTTTTATTTAATCCTTCCACTGTTCATGGCTCCTTGCAAAGTTTCCCAGTTTTCACTATTATAATTCTACAGTGAATATTCCAGTACATCCATCATTGCAGCAGAGGGCAGGTGGAAGTTAATGTATAACAGTATCAGGGAATTACAATAGTAATTCAGGAATCTGCCTTTCATATATTTGACTATTTTTTTTTCTCTTGATTGGTCTCATTTTCAGACAACCTCTCTTCATGCGGATATGACAACTGCCCTTACAGTTTAT
The DNA here is from genome assembly GCA_027257055.1 of Cephalopachus bancanus. NCBI lineage: Eukaryota > Metazoa > Chordata > Mammalia > Primates > Tarsiidae > Cephalopachus > Cephalopachus bancanus. Next base: position 2,868,100 of record JAPVLO010000024.1, on the reverse strand, counting down.
AAACTTGACCTCTTTCCAGCAAAAGTAGAGAAATTGGCTTGGGTCCAACTTGGGTCACATGCCCATCATTGACATTAGTAATGTAGCTCCATGGAGACTCTACACTAATACTATGTTTTTGTAAATAGGAAATAAATAGACATCCTAATGGTATCCAGAATTATATCATTGAAACCAAAGTGTTCTAAGTCTTTGCTAGAGTAATGAAACTAGTATGTTACTTTCACATAATGTATATGAGAATAGAGCGTGTTATAGATGAAAAATCATTAATGTTCTTAAAAAGGGACAATTCCTAAATTCAGGAAAGTGTTGTTCAGTATATTTGCTGAAAATTCAGGGATATGAGAAACATATTTCTTAGCATTCTGTTATTTGCCAAATCATAACAGAAATTCCATATTTTATTTATTTATCAATTTGTTGATTAAATTCTGCTATGTATTGGTTTGGTGACCATGCCAGTAGCCTGTTGCATACAAGATCCCTGCCTTCAGGTTTTTTGCATTCTTGTCAGGAGCCACAGACTACAAATATGTAAACAAATGAGTAAGGGAGAAAATTCCAGACTGTGACGTACGAAGAAGGAAATAAAGGTGATCATTAGATAGAAAGCAATTGGAGGAGTTCATTTCAGGAAAGGTAGTCAGGGAAGACCTTTTTGAAGGTTCTAAAAGGGAATATTTGAACTACAACCTGAAGACTGAGAATGAACCTTAAACTATAGACCTATGCTGTCCAATATGGTAACCACTAGCCATGTGTAGCTATTGAGCCTGCCAATGTAGCAAGTTCAAGTGGAAATGTAATACCAAATCTCAATAAGTACAAAAATTATGAGATATTTAATTAATACTTTTACATTGATTGCATATTGAAATTGTGATATTGGGATAAACATTATAAAAATTAATTGTACGTGTTTCTGTTTTACCTTTTTAATGTGACTACTAAAATGATTTAAATTATGTATATGGTTCACCTTATGTTTCTATTTAACAGTCCGGTTCTAGATGGTTTCAGGCTATTTGCTGTTGTTAGCATGTTTTTTTTTGGGGGGGGTTCAGCTTTTTTGCCTCAATGAGGATGATAGTCATTGAATTTATGTAGTAAACTTTTTTCCAAGGATCTAAGTCAATACTATTTATTGACTGAGATGTCCAAATATAACAATTCAATGTGTGACCAAGCTTAATACAGCTCAGAGTTAAGAGGTAACGGGTGATGGAGAAGGCACAGAAAATTGCCGCATTTACTAGACGAGTTGTGTCGTTAGTCATGTTCCTTTAGAAATGCTCACAAAACAGATAAAGAAGGGCTCTGAGTTGGAGGGGTAGGCAGAGCCAGCATCACAAGGTGGTGACAGCATAGGACAGGACTTCTGTGGGAAACAGCCACAGTGAAACATGAAGATCTGTTTCCATTCTGTACTTAGTGAAGGAGATTCTATTGTGTTTATAGAATGCCACTTCTTGCATGTTAAAATAGTTTTATTCTACACATTGTAATGTACTGATGGGAACCTTAGTGACTTTATTGTGCCTCTTTTTCATATGTCTGTCAGGGAGATGTTGGCAAGTTCATACACCTTTAATAACGTTCAATTAATTCACTGCAGAGAGAGCAAGCAGAATAGTTTCCTTTATGCGGTGTTATTCTCATTTTCAACTGAGGCTTGTGCCACAGGGAAGAAGTTAACTACTAAAAATGCATGTTAGATTTAGCAGGTGACATTTTAAATATTTAGTATCAGCCTTTTAGGACCCCAGAAATGATGTTTGTTATGTAATCAGCACTAACAGTTTTCGAGGAGAAACTCTACCTCTACTGGTTTGAGAGTTGAGTCATATCCTGTGAATCTAAAGCTACGGTATTTAAACATCACGGGTTCCTCTTACTTTCATTCTAAGTCGCTGCCGTGCAGCGCAGCAAGTGCTCCGTGCGGGGCTGTTGCTGTCACTTGGAGGTGAACAGCCTCTCTTGCTTGTATTCAGGGAAGAAAGGCAAGTCTGAATGTGCAGTTCCCTCACTGGAGTGAAAGATGTTTTGTTCATTTCTCGTCAACTATGCTAGATAGCTGTAAGGTGAAAAGTACCTGCAATTTGCCATTTATTTGTAATAAGGTAAGTACTGTATTTTGTTTTACTCATTGGATTGTGACAGCCTTAAATTTGTGTAGCAATTTTTGTATATGATTGTACCTCAGAAAATGCCTGCTCATAGGGTATTGAAGGTGGCATTTGAGATTCTAATGCAAATAATATTAAATTTGCAGTACAATCTGCTTGTGAGATACTTAGTATAATAGGTCGATATTCCTTTTATGGTAATATTTAATGAAAAACACAGTGTCTGAGAAATGTAAACATTGTAGTAGCTTTACAGTGGTCTAGGTTTTTTGGATTTTTTTTTTTAAGGACTAAGTAGTACCAGGGTCTTATTTTTTTTCTTTTAGCTATTCTGTGATCTTAGTTAAAGATTCATATGATTATGTTAGAATTTTATTCTGAATGCTATGTTAGCATTTTATTCTGAATAATTATTGCCCAATAACTGTATTTCTCCATTGAAATACAAAAGTGGTCTTAGTAATTACTAGAAAGTTTAAAGTAGAAAAGTAGAGAAAGTCTCTGACCCTTTCATATTTGGCTTTCTTTTTAAGTGAAAGGCTATCATATTTATAAATTTCTGGTTGATCTGTTTGTTTTAAGATGTAGATGAGCTTGTTAATCACAGCCTACTTTCTGGGTCACTGGTGGAGGTACTCCTATACAAATTGTGTGGATATAGAGTGAAGGGGAGGTTTAATTTTCAAATCAACCTCCTTAAAAATTGCTCAAAGATTGAGAAGAAAGACAGGAATGTCATTTGGCTTTATGTTGATTAAAGAAATAGCATCATATCAGAGTATAAAGTGGTATCTGGTGTCACATAACTTTGGACACTCATGTAAAGCCTCTAAATTCCTTTGAGGTGGAAAGTGTTAATTTGATTTCGAGGGCTATAGCTGTGAATTTGCAAGATATTAATGATGAATTTTTTTTAAAATGTGTCTACTAACAATTGGCCTTATGAATACTTTCTTGCTTCTTAATTGACTTACTAGCATTCTTAGGGTTTTTTTTCATTTCTATTCAAAATTATACCCACCACGAAATTGCTAGATTCTAAGTAAAACATGAAAATTACTTTTCATTAGGTAGATATTCAATAATTTTATGTTTTTGCAGAGTTCAAATAGCCAATGAACTGACGGAAAGCATGTGATTTTCCTCTTCTTTGGAGGGGAAATTAAAATTATTTCAACCTCCAAACATATTTGAAGGCAGTATTCCAAATTGGAAAATAAAATCAGTAAAGAAAATGACATCACTACGAGAGCATTTGGGACTTTAAGTAGTGAAAAAGTATATATTCCCAAAGATTATAACATAAAATGTTATAACTAGAATATCTTGGTGCTAGGTTATGCATCAAACTGCTTTTTTGCTGGGGCTGGGAGGGCTCTACTCTGATTAGCTGAGTATTTCTGCTTAAGACTTTTTCCTTAGGCTATATGTAAATTATTAAACTTCAATTTAAAAATAGATGATAATACACCTACATTAAGACAAAACCATCTTATTGCACTTTGCATTATTTCAGAGTTATAATTATGAATTATGCTGGCCATGCAAACTGTCATTTGAATAGCAACTCAGACTGATACAATGTTATCAATCAAGTTTTCGTGGTATGCTCTGTTCGGTGTGCAGCCAATCGGTAATTACCTGATTGGATTATTGAGGCATCTTGTTTCTCCTCCTTCCTTTCTGTTGCCCCATCCCTTGGCTGTTTTTGTTTCATTGCACTTCCAGAGTGTGTGGGTAGATAGGAAAGAGGTTAGGTATAGTGACTAAAATGAGGCTTTTAGATAATTTGTGTATTGTAATTATCAGGAAATTCCTTGACTTCTGCAGTGAACAATACTTGGGAACTTAATTAGGGCAGACTTTCCAGACCTCACAGGATTGTTGCAAAGATGAAATAAAATCACATTTGTTGTTGTATTTTATTAACTGCAAAGTGTTAAATATATTTTTGAGGATTTGTTCTTAGGTGTTCCTGAAGTAAAGGAGCTGAAAGACATCAGAAAATACTTGGAATTCCACTCAGGATTTAGTTTATTTATTTTTAGTAATGAAGGACTCAATTTTTTCCTCTGTAAACTATTTTTTCTTGTTAATTTCTAATTTATATAAAAATGTTTTTGCAAGGGTAAGTTCTAAAAATAAAAACCCAATTTTACCTAACCCCCATGCTTTTTGAAATTTCAAACATCTCTAGGGCTCTTATCCTCACTCAAAAAACATGTTGGGTGGCAATTAAATGTTATTTTCAAGCTAAAGTCAACATATGATGTGTCTCATGGAGGACTACATCATCAGAAGCACATAGCCTGACATTTTGTCTTTCTTTTAATTTTTTTTAAGTATGGCTTTGAAGGGTTCATAATGAGGAACAGCATAGGAAGAAATGTTTTGCAGAGTACTCGTTCTGACTCCTGAAACTAAATCTTTCTAGATGGTGCTGTAGATTCTGTTGTCTCTAGTGAATGCTGCTATCAAAAGTAGCATACTTGTTGGGAAAAAATAAGTAGAAATAATTGCCCCATCTAACTCTGAAAATCAGTTGCGAAGATCAAATGAGACTGTTGCTGTGAGAGTGTTTGTGAACGTCATAGTGCTGTTAAGTATCATTATCACAGAGTAAGAGATATACAATTATATATTTGCGAGTGAACTTGAATGTCATCTCAAATTTCATTTCACAAAGAAGGGAGTTAAGGTCCAGAAAGGTTAAGAAAGGTACTAGTTACACTCAGCGAGTATCTGAGCAAAGACCTAAATTGGGGTCTTTTTGCCTGCCCAGTGAGCTAGAAATTGATCAGAAGACTAGTTGTTTCTTTTATACTATTCTTGAAGTATTTCTTTAAAAAAATAAATAATAAATAGTATCTTCCAAATATTGATGTATTCCCTTATGGGAAGCTATATTTTTTGTAGAATTTTTCACAAACGACATATTATCTCCTTTGCAGGTTCTGTGGTCTTAGGATTTTCTGTTGGGTCTAGTTTGATGGAGCATGAATTTGTGGAAACACTACCAAAATACAGCATCTAACTTTTGCAATTTCTTAGCTATTGCCATAGTACAATTGTCCAAGTCCTTGCTCTGGGGAAGTAAGCCGTAAAAGTATATGCGATTAATGAATGGGGGTAGATTTTGTAGCTTTTAAAATCAGAAGTGGTATGGTAGATTGTCTTCGTATACTATATTTGTTGAAAGTAGCTAGCAAAAAGAGATTCCCTAAAACCTTACCTTTGAAAAAAAAAGTAACAAATATGCATGTGTACCCCTGAATCTATAATAAAAAAAAGAATTCTGATAATAAGTGAAAATAAAAAAAGGTAAGAAAAAATTTAAACAACCCATGAACTTCCAGCTCTTTCTGTTGGAACTGATCTGGCTATTGTGTATTTATAGAGCTCTACTCTTTTTCAGAGTGGTGAGAGGGAAAAAAGAAGGATTTTCACAATTAGAGATATTAATGACATATATCCCTTCTATACCAATGAACACAGTAGGTTTAAAATGGAAATTGTGCTTTAAAACCTTTTTTTAAAAAATATTTTTTATTTTAAAATTGTGGGGTACAGTTAAGGGTTAGTTATGCAAATATTCACTGTGTAGGTACCCTTGTTGATGAGATGTGCCCCCTTTCCCCAGACAGATATTGACTACTGTTAATCCCACCTTCCTTCCCCTCTCTGCCCTCCCCACCATAGTTTCCCACCACTGTCCACCCTTTTCTTATTAAGGTAGTTGTTCAAGTTTCACTTATGAGTGAGAACATGTGATACTCATATCTGCACATGTATGTTTATCGCAGTATTGTTCACAATAGCAAGATCAGGGAACGAACCATGCTGCCCATCAAAAGAGAACTGGATTAAAACCTCTAGGATTAACACAGGATTTAGAAGACAATTAATGAAAAGTTTCCTGAAACTTTTCATTAATTAAATGAAAAGTGCTGGTGGTATTAATAAAGATTATTTCTTACTCTTAAAATGAAAACACGATCACCATTTCTTTTAATAAAAAATATAACTTATGAAAAGCATATGCTATTTTCATATCCTGTGCTGCAATTTACATTTTCAAGAGATAAGTGAAACTTATCATCATGCTATCTCATGAATAAATCCTAGCCCTGCTTTGTAATGAAGTTCATGTTTGCTTTGATTCCAAAAGTTATATGAATCTGCTATATAACCATTTATTGTTTTTTTGCCTGCCCAGTGAACTAGAAATTGATCAGAAGACTAGCTGTTTCTTGTGTACTAGTCTTGAAGTGTTTGTTTGTTTTAAATAATAAATAGTATTTTCCAAATGTTGATGAATATCCTTATAGGAAATTATATTCCTTGTAGAATGTTTCACTGAAGATGTATTGATAACTATGTAAGATAAATAGGTATGGATCTTTAAAATTTTTTGCTAAATATAAAAGCAATGGGATAGTGTGTGGTCTAAAGTATTAAACACTGGGCTGTAGGAATGGAGTGGAAAGAATCAACATTTCTTCATTATATTTGGAAGTGACAGCGAAGTCTTTTTATTTTTCTGATTTTGTTATTTTAATTTATAAAGTAGGGAAACCACTTTATTGTCAAATAATAGTCATATATATCCCATAGGTTCTTGGTAAAAATTAGTGATCCTGCAAATATCAAGGTAGAAGTATTTTGAATTTAGAAGAGTCCATTAAATATAATATTGTTATAAGTGCTGATACTTGTGATGAATATCCCCTTGAGATAAGCCCAAGCAAGAAAGATTTAGAGATGGTTTGTTGGATTTTAATTCCATCTCAATTTAGTAGAGATATTCAAATTAGTCATTTGGTCTCCATTTGCTTTAGTCGTTTCACTAGTAGGCTAGGACTAGTAATATTTTTTCATAACAATTTACAATATGCCCAAATATAGCAAATCAAATTATAAATCTCTCTCCAAGATGAAAATAATAATAATGTCTAGCATTTAGAGCAGAGTATAGAATAACTTTTATAAAGTATAAAATTTATTTTTTTACATTCTTATAAATTTGAGTATTATTATGTTTTTACAAATGGAGAAATTGAAGTATAAAGCAATTAAGTGGCTTATTCCTGACATCACCCAAATAGTGGTAGAATTACTAGAATAGAACCTAGGTAATCGGGCTGCAGAGTCAAGATACCTAACTATATTTTGTGCGGCCTCCAGTTAAACTCCCTTGATCTTAGTAATTTGAAATGACTGCTATAAAGTGCCACAGAGAGGAAAAGAAATATTTTTAATGTTACTACATTTAATCATTTTGATGACTGCAACATTTCTGTTCTAGTGAAACCCAGGCCTGTATGAATCAGAAATATACCAAAGTTGTTTGGGAATTCATGTGAGGTGAGGGTTAGTATTAATGCAAAATGTGTCTGGAATGAGCAAACACAAATAAGAATTCTCCTAGGTGATCATAGAAAAGCTACATAACCATAGATTATATGAAAATATTTCCCTTTTTGTTGTTGTTTATGAAGCGGAGTGGGGCAGAAGCAGTTCTCAATGTTTGTGTAGTCATCTGATGCTGTCCCAGGAAAGCTTTGGGGAATTTTGTGTTTTGATAGAAGATTAATGTCCTGCCTGCTTTGCTTTGTGCACTCCCTAAACTTTCCTGATGAAAGTCATTTTTTGGGTGAAGGAGCACATTATGGTAGATTGGAGAAATTTAGGTCCATTATGCAACTAAGTCCATTTTGATCTCCTTTCCCCAGAGACTCTACAAATTATGCTTGAAATTCTTGGGTAGTTTTTAAACCTTTATGTTTTCTCAGGTCTTGCAAACAAGAACTTACTTCACAGCATCTTATGCCCTTAGTAATAGCACTGTGCCTAATACATAGAGTTCTCTCTAACACTTCCTATGGGGATGGATGGAGGATGGATAGATGGATGAATAGATGGATGGATGGATGGATAGATGGATAGATGAATGGAAGGAAGGATTATGGAGATAAACTGAAGTATTCCCATATTTGTTCCTAGCCATGACTCAAAAACCTGACACTAGATTGGGACCACTCTGTCACTGAGTCTGTGGGTGCAAGGGTATGATGTATGAAGTGTGAATTTACCTCCGTTCATCTCATTTTTTATCATATGATAATTTTCAGTATGGAATGAACATATCTATAAGTTATTTCTTTCCACACCTTTCCCACTATTTCATATTAGTTTTTAAAATTATATACATAATGAACCATAATTACTTCCTTGATTCAAAGCTAAATTTATGCAGATACATACATATTTATGTATACACATATGCAGAGAGAAAGGCCGAGAGATCAAGAGAGAGATGGGATAATAAAATTAAAAGGTCAGAATAAACTTGATCACCTCAGTTAATAGAAATTATCCAAGTTTGACTATTTTAGGATGTATTGTGAAAAAAATAACCAACATGCAGAAGAAGCAATTGAAGCAGAATATAAAAAAGAGAGATATTTTAAAGATAATTTTGTAATGCTTGTTTACAAAAACATATAGCAATTCTTTCAGTCTTGGAGTGGAAGATTTTTTCCCCAACAAAATTTCATTAGAGAGCTCAAGTTCAGAAGTCTGGGAATCAAAATTTATTTGGCACAATTAGTCAATTGTGAGTGATGGTTTCCAAAATAAGATGGTGACTAAGGGCTTCAGCTAGGAAATTCTGCAGATTTCGGAAAGAGTATTAAGATGGTTAGTGTTTCAAGTTTGCTAAGGTAGGGGACACAGAGAAAATTTTCCTATAAAATAACTTGATCAGGCACAACTAAGTAGGGTCAAAAACTTTAGACAATGGAAACAACTCTGTTGGGAAAATTACACATTTGGCTTTGATCCAAAGCAAACATTAAAAACAAAACAAGACAGAAAAGAGAAAAAAATCCAATCAGCACAGAATCATTGGATAGACTCCCCCACCCCACCAAACAAAACAGCTTGTGGTCACTATTTGAGGACATTCTATTTGTTTACATGCATATGCCCTGTGTTATTGGAAATGCACAGTGATTCCTGTGACTCACTGTTTTATGATGGTGATTTCTCTAGCATGTTCCAAGTCAACAGTCAGTGGAAAACATTACCCTGACCCACGGGAGACCTGAATTTCTACAGTCTGAGACTCAGTTTTTATATTCTCCAATGAAGTATTCACCCTCTAAGCCCTCACACATTTTCCAAAAGTCTATGAATTATTTTAAGATAGAATTCCTGTGTTTTTTCTTTTTCAGTTTATTTATTCCTGTGAATATTGGTATTGGTTCTGAAACAATTACTTCAAGTTTATTCACTTGGAAAATGTTTACTAAGTCCATGCCTGGAATTTGAGAAATGTTTATGCTTAGCATGAATGAATGAATGAATGTCTCATGGCGTGTGTACTGTAATCTCCACCCCCTAATCTACAGTTTTACTTTCCAAGGTTCCAGTTACCCATGGTATACAGTATAATAAGAGAAAGGGACTGTATTCACATAATTTTTATTACAATGTATTGATATAATTGTTCTATTTTATTATTATTGTTATTATCTCTTATTATGCCTAATTTGTAAGTTAAAGTTTATCATTGGTATGTATGTATAGAAAAAAAACCCCAGCGTAAATAGGGTTCAGTAAAAGCCACTGTTTTAGACATCCACTGAGGGTATTGGATTGTATTTCTTTAGATAAGGAACAACTATTGTACTTTTAATGTATAAATAGCCACAAAGAATCCTTAATACACCAAACATAAGAAGACTTTGTAGCCTTATATTGGTTTTAAATCACTAATAAATTACACAGTATATTAATGTTCAAGAGTTTTTTGAAAGGTATATTACCATTCCCAAGATATCTAGATTACCACCAGGAAGCCACTGGCAAGAACAATAGTCAATTTAGAGAAAGTGTTAAGATAGTTATTGTTTCAAGTTTTCCAAGGGGAAGAAAATTTCTATAAAGATATTTGATCTTCTGTGCTTAATACCTTTTTAAGAATGGCCATTATTAATAAAACAAACAACAACAGATGCTGGTGAGGATGTGGAGAAAAAGGAACGCTTCTACACTGCTGGTGGGAATGCAGACTAGTACAACCTCTTTGGAAGACAGTGTGGCAATTTCTGAAAGAACTAGAAATTGACCTTCCATATGACCCAGCAATTCTTCTGTTGGGAATATACGCGGAGGAACTCAAATTATTCTACAAAAAAGATACCTGCACACGCATGTTTGTTACAGCTCTATTCACAATAGCAAAAGCATGGAACCAACTATGTTGCCCATTGAAGCTGGACTGGATTAAAAAAAAGTGGTACATATACACAATGGAATATTATGCAGCCACGAAAAAGGACAAATATATGGACTTTGCAGCAACTTGGATGGATTTGGAGTTGATCATACTCAGTGATTTATCACAGAAACAGAGAACTGAGTTCCATATGTTCTCACTCATAAGCTGACCTTGAAAAATTATAATGCTATAAGAAAGCGATTGGCAGTAATGGAAAACTGTCAGGGAAGGGAGGGTGGGATTGGCAGATGAGGGAAACTGCTAGGGGATGGAGGGGCATACCTCATCAACAAGGGTACATGCATGATCAGTGTTTATATACCTAACCCTGAATTGTACCCCACATCTCTATAATAATAATAATTTTTAAAAAAGATATTTGGTCAAGCACAACTAAATAGGGTAAATTTGGACCACATGGCAGATGCTTTAAAACATATGGGGACAAAGTCCTCATTTGGGTGTTTTTTATATATCAGGCATTAATATAATTTTTTTTCAGAAATCAAAGTCTGAAAACTATATTTTCTACATTGAAATACCTTTCTTGGCTGGGTGTGGTTGTTCATACCTGTAATCCTAGCACTCTGGAAGACTTAGGAGGAAAGATTGCTTGAGTCTAGGAGTTCAAGACTAGCCTAGGCAACATAGTGAGAACTTGTCTCTACAAAAATAATTTTAAAAAATCAACCAAGGCTAGTGGCACATACCCGTAGTCCCAGCTATTCAGGAGGCTGAGAAAGAAGGATGACTTGAGCCCAGAAGATTGAGGCTAGGGTAAGTCATGAGCATGCCACTACCTCCAGCCTGGGCAACAGAGTGAGACCCCCAACTCAAAACAAACAAGCAAACAAACAAACTTTTCTTATTGAATCCTAGCCTCTTCCTCATTGTACCTATTATTTTTGTACATTTTCATGAAAGATTACTATTACATTTTACTATATTACTTGAAGTTTTATAAAGAAAAATCAAGAAGAAAGATAACCAAAAAATGAAACATAAGTTTTATATAAAAAATTCAGTTCAATTAATAAAAGTAGTTCAAAGTATTGCACACCTGCAAAATTTCCACAATCCCTTCCTTTATCTAAATAGGGTGTAATTCATATTCACAAAGTTTTGAAAGTACAAGGTACCTTAGAGATCAGCTAGCTCAACTCTCATTTTGCAAATAAAAAATATTCGGCCACAGGCAAATTAAATGACTCTTCCAAGGTTATACAGCCAGCTCCTGGCAGAGCCAAGCTGTGCGTGGGGTTCCCGATATTCGCCTCTGCAATCTTTCTGCATCAGTTGACGAGAGCATCATGATCTGAATTTAGTAGTCAAAGTATGCATTGGATGTATGCTTCTTATGAAAATGTTAATTGTGAACAGCGTCAATCAGGTTAAGGTTGACCTAATTTCCTTTTGACCATGAAACATTTTTTTATTTTGGCCATGTTTTTTTTCTGAAGGGCATATTTTAACCACAGGTTCCACAGAAAAGCTTTTTCTCATATCTATATGTTTCCCTTTCTGTATTCACTTGGCACAGCAGAGCTACTTGTAATCACAGAGAAGTCCACACTGAACCACTCGTGCACACCTAAGACTGGTTATACTCCATACCTTCCAGCTTTCCAGAACCTAAACAAATGCATATTGAAACTGACAGAAAATGTCCTAAGCTGGGTGCAGTGGCTCATGCCTGAAACCCCAGCACTTTGGGAGGTGAAGGCGAGAGAATTTCCTGAGCCCACGGGTTCGAAACCAACCTGGACGATTTTGGTGAGACCTCTTCTCTACAATAAATTTTTTTTTAAAAATTAGGTGGGCATGGTGGTATACTCCTGTAGTTCCAGCTACTTGGAAGGCTGAGGCGGAAGGACTGCCTGAGCCCAGCAGGTCGAGGCTGCGGTGGCCATGTGCGTGCCATTACACTCCATCCTGGGCGACAGAGACTCAAAAAAAAAAGAGAAAATTTCCTAAATGCAAATGATCATATTAATAAACAACACACACCTACTCACATCATTTAACAAAGTAACTTGCAGTAATTACTAAGCAATGCTCCAGAATAACTATATACATTTGTCATCAAAGTAATAATGCCCTGGAATTTGCCAGTCCTCTCTTGGAGGCTTCTTCAGAAGCTGGGTGGCCTCACCCAAGCAGAGCACTTGGAATTGTACAGTCTTCTACATCTGTGGGTGGACGGTGCTAAGGAGCTTGGCCTTCACCTCATAGGACAGTGAACCTTCAACTGCACAATGTAGCAGATTCACCTGAGAATCTTGTTCAAACTCCATGTCCCCAGGCCTATGACTATGAGGTTCCGTCTCAATAAGTTGTACATAGAGCTCAAGAATGAAATTTTTGAGAAAAGTACCCAGGTGATACTACTGCACATTCCAAGTTGAGAAAATCTAGAGTGCCAAGAAAGGGTTTCAAGGAAGGGTTCTGATGATGCTGACCAGGACAGGCAACACTGGCAGGGAGGCCCCTGAGCACCTAGGCAGGCCCCCTTCCACCTACAATTTTGCTACCCTATGAAACATCTGGCATGGTCCCCCTCCTAGTGCTCCCATACCCTGGGGAAGCTTTTGAGCATGGGAGTAACCATTTGCAAAGACATGGGTGAACAACAGATGTTTGTAGGAGAACTCCCAGAGCACCTTTTGTGGGGAGTCTAGTTGAAATGTGACCAGCCACTTCCCCACTCTGTACTCAAGAAGAATGAGGAGGTCAGGATGAGGGTGGCAATGTTGGGGTTGAACAGTCATAAAATGCGGCAAATGATCAGACACAGTGGCTCAGGCCTGTAATCCCAGCACTTTGGAAGTCCAAGGTGGAAGGATGGTTTGAGCCCAGGGTTTTGAGGCCAGCCTGGGCAACATAGTGATACCTCATCTCTATAAAGATATTTGATCAAGCACAGCTAAACAGGGTAAAAACATATCCAAGTTTTAGACCACATGACAGATGCTTTAAAACAAAAATAATAAAAATAGAAATACAAACAAAATGCAGCAATGAATGTGTACCCTCAGCTCCCAGTCAAGCCTCAGTGGCAAAGGCTCCCAGCCAAGCCTCAGTGGCAAGGAGTAGTTGAGCCAGGAATCTGGGTGAAGAAAAATGTAATGAGGTGAGGAAGCTGGGATTCTGCTGGCCAAAGAACTCTGGCAAATGTCATGGTTGGGACCAAGGCTTAGCGAGAATTAAGATGAACTCCCTGAAAAAGAGGAGAATAAGCCATCCAGGCTAGCTGGGCTGGTAAAAGAAGGTCCTACAAGCTGCAGTGTAACCATGGGGCAGTGTGATGAGCTGTAGCAAGTGGTAAAGTGGCTGTGTATGTGGCACAGGGCTTGAGGAAGGGGATTTCCATATACCCAATGAGAATAGCTAGTGAGTAGAATCCAAAGTTGGTGCTAAAAAACTAGGGTTTAAATCCAGACTCTCCCCCCTCACATACACATATTGTGTGACTTTGAGAACATTATTTGACATCTGTGGGCTTTCATTTCCTCCTCCTAAAAGGAGAATAAAAGTATCTTCTTTGGAACTAATAACCATAGGTCTGGATGCAGAGTATAATGTGCCGCCAATATTTTCACCTGATCGATGCACAGCCCTTTTCATGTGATCATAATTTAGGCACACACTAGTCCAGTGGTCTGTGGAGCCATCAATTCATGTGACATAGTCTTGGGCTAAAAATGAAAAAAGGGTGTTCTATGCGGGGTGAATTTGACAAGTGGAATAGTTTATTAGAATCTTCTTTACAAGCTCTTGTTTATATTTCCTCAGCCTTAAGTCATTTGTTTTGCTCAATGTTTATCCCACTAGGGTTAGGAGGGTAGGACTTAATGAACTACAGAACCAACAGAATGCCAAGTATGCTTTAACACTGGTATGCCAACTGATCCACCAACACCCCTCCCCCACACACAGAGGATAACTGTAGTGAATAGTTTCATATTAGCGTTTCTGAGATGACTAATAGTTAAGAAATTTGTATATCAGTTAAATTTATTTATGCTCAAAGGAAGACTTATTTTTCTCATGGATCTACTAAAATTCCTCTAGCAGTTTTTCTTATACGGAAGTTCTGGAAAAGAATACAAAGAGATGGACATATTTTCACCTGTTGTATTCTTGGAATCTGAGCAGAGAAGTAAAATACATAACTCACCTCTATCATATGATTGCCAGGTTTTAATAAAGATCTAGTCAAATTCTACGTAAGGCAGCCTGACTTTTGTGAGTATGAGTGTCATTTGGCTTTTAGATACATTAGTCTGTGCAGTGACCACAGATCATAAAGTGAAACTTTCAGTGTGCCAGGAATAGTGTAATAAATAGTTCTATATTGGCTTTTCAAGTCAAATAATGAAGTCAAATAATGAAGAAACCTGTATAGCAGTTCTATTCTCACATGCAACGCCATGGTTCTTTTAGTGCATTCAAGGATATAGACATATTTTTTGAGAGCGTGTGTCTCAGAAACTGTGGGGACACAGCTGAAGGACAAAACAGATGCAATATAGACTAACAAGTCATCATGAATGTTATGAATATCATGATATTCATATTATAAGCTATACTGAGTGATATCAGCTAAAGTAGAAGATGATATAGAGAAGAATGAAGTAAGTTAATTTAGATTACAGTATAGGCTCAGAGTAGTCCTCTCTGAGAAAGTCACTTTCAAGCCAAGACTAGAGATGTGTAGAGTTAATTTTAGTTTCCTCAGTGTTTTAACCTTTATGAGAATTAGAGAAAATGTATGTAAAATGCCCAGCACGGGGCCTGGCACAAAAGGTAGCCGGGAGATTCAGATCCACCCTGTCTCCTCATCAGTGACGCCAAGCTAGCCGGTACTTGAGACAGCAGCTCGTGGACAGCATGTGCTGCCTCAGGCTCTGAATCTGCTGAGTTGTAGGTACGCCCAGGTCAGCCGAGGAGCCACTGGCCCGTGGCCTTCCTGGTCAGGCTCCACTGGGCATGCTCTGTTTATGAAGTGCCGCTCAGATCTGCTCTGTGCAAAATTTCTCTGCAGAGGCGAGCACGTTTCCTCTCACTTCTTCTTTGTTCCGGTTCGTATGGCTTGGCTCAGATTCCCTGCTTCCTCTTCTTGGGAATAGGTTCACTTCTTGGTACCCAAACCTGACAGAACTTTCCCTGAAGCAAGATATTGACATCTCCCCAATAAACATTGTCAGTTCTTCTCTTCCCTCTCCCAACCATCTTAACCAGGCCAGGTTATTCCTGTGCAGTCCCTAGTCAAGATCAAAATGAGCTTTATCTGCCCCTAAAACTTTGTGGTTCCCACTTCTGTATTCACCCTTAGGAAGATGGAACTACGGCAGGATGAACTCACCCAGCCGCAGCCCAGGCCTGACTTCTAAGTCCTCTGTCTTCCCAGACAGCTGTCCCCAATGACCCCGCCTCGCATATGGTCAAAGTTTGGCGGATAATCAGTGAGTTCCCCAGTGTTACTCCCTGGGCCAGGGAGTCTAGAGCAACTTCCCAAAACAGAGACAGGAGCAGTGCTTGGGTTGGGATCAGACAATGCTAGGCTTTGCTGAGAGGAATGGGGCCATTGTCCAGATGGGGTGGAAACAGACCGAGTTTGAAATAGTCAAAGGGTTGTGAAGGACCCTGAATGGCTATGGATGTTGAGAGATTTGGAGCTTCCTAAAGGTGTCCCCCAGTCTGTACTGCAGAATTGGAGCCCCCTTGGCAAAGAAGAAGAGAACCAGAGGAGGCCAGAGCGGGTGATGCCATCAAAAGTCACCAAAGGACCAGTAGTGCTCAGGCCACAGAAAGGAGAGACAGTTCTCACTCCCGCCCTCAGATAGTGAGAGGAGAGCTGGGTTCAGAACTGTATGACAACAGACATGAGACTGTGACCTAGGGAGCCTCCCCTGGACCTGATTTGGGCAGATGTTATATCCAGCATGATGGCTCACATATGTAATCCCAGCACTTTGGGAGAATGAGGCAGTAGGATTGCTCAGGAGTTTGAGACCAGCCTGGGCAACATAGTGAGACTTCATCCCTACAAAAAATTAAAAAATTAACTGGGCATGCACCTGTAGTCCCAGCTACTTGGGAGGCTGAGGCAGAAAGATTGCCAGAGCCCAGGAGGTTGAGACTGCGGTGAGCCACAATTGCACCACTGCACTCCAGCCTGGATGACAGAGTGAGACTTCATCTCAAAAAAAAAAAAAAAAAAAATGGAAGAGAACTTTGATGCCACCAGAGAGTGCCTTGGCAAGGAGAACAGGAAGATGGTATGTTTCCCTATTGTGGTTTCTACGGTTGTGGTTTCCAAGCTGCTGGGAGCATTTACAGAAAGAGTGGGTCATTTGTTATTCCATCTGAAGCACCCCCAACTTGGCACCTCATGCAGTCTGAGGACAAAGAGAGCCAGAAGAGCATACTTTGAGAAAGGGTGCCTTTGTTGTGCCCCTGTGTGTTTTCTATGTTCAGACACATGCAAGGATCTGTCCTTGCAGGTAGATCACCTGGCCTGTGTCATCAAAATGTAGCATATTTCTGTAGACTGTATGTTACTCTGCTAAAAAGGGGAGGGGGCACTATACTCTCAAAGGCTGGGTTGACTAAGGAAAGGTGCTTCTAAACAGTTTCTTTATTATGTTTAATATGATCAGTTTGACTTCTGTCATGGATGACCACACAAAGTCACCGAAAACTGTCATCTGCAAAGTTAGAAGTGCATAAAAATGTTTACACTATGCAGACTTTAGAGCTATTTTATGGTCAATTTCTCTTATCACTGGTTCTATCCACTGACCCACCAATCATGACAGAGTTTTTGCTACTGCAGTGTTACTTATCATCATGCCACCCCTTTCTTTCTGAGCAGTCATAGTGGGTGATGAGAAAAATAGGGCACATTGAAGAGAAAATATGTTACTATACAAAAGACATGCACATTTCTTTGGCTGTCAGAATTAGCTATGAAAATTAAGATTGAGAACATCTGTTTGAATTATGTATGTAGCACAGGCTGTTCTGTTGTTTCACAGCTTCTCTCAGGAAAAAAAAAAAAAAAGACAGAAAAGAAAAATACCTGCTAGTCTCTCACAATCTTCCCCTGGAGCTAAGTCTAATTTGCTTTTAGGTATTTAAAAAAAACCAACTACTATTGATATTAAATACTGTCCCTAGGTGCGAATATTATGTACATTTTTATTATAATTTCTTTTTTAGACCCTGTATTGTAAGATTGGAAGGGACAGACTAAAGGCAGTAAACATAAATTTCAAAATAGAAATAACTAGCGAAGTATGTTAGCTCAGTGTTTAATTAGGCATAGAAGCTTAATTTTTTGACCCAGACGTGAAAACCGTAGTAATACAAACTGACACAGAAAAAGCTGCTGGGAAAGGCAAAGGAAATGTAAGGGAACTAAGTAGAAAACAGATCATGACCAACCAGGCAGCTAAAGGCTTGCAATATTTACCATTCACCAAATGTCCCAGAGTATTAGACACTACAGAAAATTAACCAAGAAAGCTGCAAGGAGTCTTCACATCTGTTGTCTGCCACCGAGAATATTGACATATCAGACTAGGCTCTTGGGTTTTTATTTTGTTTTGTTTTCATTTCCTTTTAAAAAATAATTGTGGCCAAATTCCTACACGTACTATCTCTTAGAATTAAATGTTTATTTTCCTCTTCAATTAACATATTCTCTCTCCTTCTTTCTTGCTCTCTTTTCTGTGAATCAAATCCATTTTCTCTCATTGGATATTTCTTAGACAAACCGTCCCCAAGGCATTATCTCTGTCCTTGAGAAGCTTACCATCAAATGTGCCTCAGTTTATTTTCAATTCTTGCTGAATATAGTATTCATTTTTACTAGGTTTAAACAGGATAATAATAAATTTAATAAACTAATTGCTTCTTTCCCCCGTCTTTATTGAAAGATCAAATTAATTTAATGATGTATTTTTTTTACATTTAGTTTAAGAAATAGATTGCTGGTAGAGTAAAAAGGTGGGAACAAGCCGGGCTTGGTGGCTCAGCCTGTAATCCCGTGCCTTTGGGAGGCTGAGGTGAGTGGATTGCCTGAGTCCGCGGGTTCAAGACCCACCTGGCAACTTGGCGAGACCTCATCTCTACAATAAATCAAAAAATTAGCTGGGCGTGGTAGAGTGTGCCTATAGTTCCAGCTACTTGGAAGGCTGAGGCAGAAGGATCGCCGCAGCCCAGCAGGTTGAGGCTGCGGTGACCGGAAGCGGCCACTGCACTCCAGTCTGGGCGATGGAGTGAAACTCCAACTCAAAAAAAAAAAAGGTGGGAACTGGAGACTGGGGCGGGGAGGATGCAGGAGGGATGAACCAAGAGGAGCTGTTGATCAAGAGTACAAAATTTCAGTTAGACAGGAAGAATAAGTTGTAGTGATCTATTGCACTTCATGGTGACCACAGTCAATAATATTGTATTGTATATTTTAAAACTGCCAAAAGAATCAATTCTTAATGTTCTCACCACAAAAAAAATAAGTTGATGAGATGTTGAATATGTTCATTAACTTGATTGAATCTTTCCTCAATGTACACATAGATCAAAACATCATCTTATGCCCATAAATATAAATATTATTTGTCAATTAAAAATAAATTAATAAAATAGATTAAAGTTTATTCTAACAAAATATATACTTAAACTATTTTAAAATATATTAACATGGTAAATATGCCTTAGTTTATTTTTGAATAGAAATGTTATTTTTCAGCAAGTTATGCTTTTAATATATTATTTGCAGACCCCTTTGGATTTCTGATAATTTATGAAAAATGCCAGTTTTTTCTTTCCTTTTTAAATCATATATTTTTTAAGTTTTAATTTATTTTTAATTGACACAAAATAATTGTACATATTTATGGGGTACAGTGTGGTGTTTCAATATATGTATATGTTGTATAATGATCAGATCCGGGTAGTTAGCTAATCCATCACCTCAAACATTTATTGTTTCTTTGAGGTGCAAACATCCAAAAATCCTCTCCTTGAAATATATAATGTGTTATTTTTAAATATACTCCTCCTACTGTGTTATATAGAACATCAGAACTTATTCCACCTAACTGTAATTTTGTACCCACTGACCCTACTCCCTACCCCAGAACCCCACCCTGCCTAACCTCTGGCCACAGTCATTCTACTCCTTACTTGTATGAGATCAACTTTTTAAGATTCCATATATGAGTGAGCTCATGCAGTATTTTTCTTTCTGTGTCTGGCATATTTGACTTAACATAATATACTCCAGGTTTGTCCATGTTATTGCAAATGACAAGATTTCATTCTTTTTATGACTGAATAATATCTCATTTATATATGTATAATACATTTTTTTCATCGTTTTATCTATTGATGGACATTTAGGTTGATTTCATATCTTGGCTACTATGAATAGTACTGAAATAAACATGGGAGTGCAGATATCTCTTCAAATGCTGATTTCATTTCTTTTAGATATATACCTAGTATTGAGATTGCTGGATTATATAGTAGTTCTATTCTTAATTTTTTGAGGCATCTTCATACTGTTTTCTATAATGGCTGTGCTAATTTACATTCCCATTCACAGTGTGTAAGTGTTCCCATTTCTTCACATCCTTGCCAGTACTTGTCATCTTTTGTCTTTTTTTTTTTTTTTTTTTTGAGTTGGAGTCTCACTCTGTCGCCCAGACTGGAGTGCAGTGGCCGCTTCTGGCCACTGCAGCCTCGACCTGCTGGGCTCTGTTGATCCTTCCACCTCAGCCTTCCGAGTAGCTGGAATTACAGGCATGCGTTACCACACCGGGCTGATTTTTTGATTTATTGTAGAGATGAGGTCTTGCCAAATTGCCCAGGTGGGTCTCGAACCCGCGGGTTCAGGCAGTCCACTCGCCTCAGCCTCCCAAAGCGCGGGATTACAGGCTGAGCCACCAAGCCCGGCTTTGTCTTTTTGATATAGCAATTCTAACTGGAGTAAGGTGATGCCTCATTGTGGTTTTGATTTGTGTTTCTCTGATGATTAATGGTGTTAAAAATTTTTTCATATACTCACTGTATGTCTTTTTTTTTTGGTGTTTTTGCTATTCAGTTGAGTTCCTTTTATTCTGGATGCTTTTCTGGATACTAATTCCTTGTCAGGTGGATAGTTTGCAAATATTTTCTCACATTCTGCAAGTTGTCTCTTCACCTGTGGATGTTTCCCTTACTGTGCAGAGCTTTTTAGTTTGATGTAATCCCATTTTTAAAGTTTTGCTTTTGTTGCCTGTGCTTTTGAGCTCTTATCCAAAAAAAATTTGCCCACGCCAATATCAAGACATGTTTCCCTATGTTTTCTTCTAGTTGTTTTATGCTTTCCAATCTTATGTTAGAGTCTTTCATCCATTTTGAGTTGATTTTTTGAATATGGTGAGAGATAGGGTTCTAGTTTCATTCTTCTCCATGTGAATATCCAATTTTCCCAGCCTTATTATTCAATCATTTTTTTTAATTTTATTTTTATCTTCACTCTGGTCAGAACCTCTAGAAAAAATGTTGAAGTGATGTTAGTAGGTATCCTGGTTTGTTCTCAATCTTTAAAAAAAAAAAACTATTAATGTTTTACCATAAAACATTAGATAAGATCAGGCGTATTCAGGGTGGTATGACTGTAGACTGTTTTACCATTGAAAAAAGAGTATTTATTAATTGTTTTTATCAGATTAAGAGAATTCGCTTCTATCCTTGGCTTGCTAGGATTTTTAAAAAAATTAATAGATATTGAATTTTGTCCAGTACATCTCTATATCTTTTGTGATGATCATATGAATTTTGCCTTTACTAATTGGTGAATTATGTTCATTTATTTTCTAATAGTAACACATCTTTGAATTCATGGGATAGACTCATATTGGTCACAGTGTTTTATCATTTATGTACCTGGCTAGATTTAATTTGCTAACATTTGGCTTGGAATTTTCATACATGTATTTGTGAGTGAGATTGACTAATAGATTTTTTTTCTTTTCTTGCAGTCCCCATGTCAAATTTTAGTATTTAGATATTGGCCTTAAATAAAGTATTGAGAATTCTTTATACTTGGGATTAATTTGTATATTGAAATGATTTCTTAGGTATATGAGGATTTTACCTACTGATAACATTTCTTAAATAATTTTAAATGTTCAAGTTTTTTAATTCTTCCTGAAATAGTTTTAATATATAATATTTCCATATATACTTCCATTTATATAAATTGGCAAAATTAATTCCTACTCTGTACACAAACATGTATAGAAAGCCAGAATCTCCACAGATTCTCTGGATTAAGGGTTTGCTATAGGTGTATCATTAATGTCAATTTTAGTGGATCATAGTTGTCAGTTGCAGCTATTCCTATACAAACTGCTATCCATTTTTCTTGATTATCAATCTCTTTCCTTATGAATTATCTGGTTAACCCAATATTATGTACACATATAAACAGTTCTTAGGAGCCTATAATTTTCCAATAACTAGACTTTAAGACACACATAGTTTGAATATGAACTATTCATGTATTTAGTGCTAAAGCAGGCGTTTACACAATTTCATTTCACAGTGATGTTTCATTGTTATCACAGTCTTCCTTGTACTTCCATCACTCTGTCTCCCACTGGAAGATGGAAATAAAGAGAGTAGGTTGGCTGTGGAGTTATTTGCCTTGTTATAATTGGGCTGAGGTAACAACTTTTGTGGATTATAGTTAAGAAAACTCTAGGGGTAAACATTCCATGATAAAAAATGAATGGGCAGGGGTTAACATCCTGCATTGAACAATTGTTTTCTATATTCTCTTTTAAAATACAGATTGAATGAGTGTGTTTCCTTGTGAGCTATCTTCAAAAGTGAGGCTTTTTCTGGAATTAACTTCTGTGCTATGTGTAATCTTTTAGTTTTGGCAGAGAAGGTAGGAATCCTGCGGCTTAAACATTCTTTAAGAAAATGAATGGCTACATCACCACCATTGATTTGTTTGCTGTAATAGAAACATTTCACAGGAGAGAGATTAGTACCATGAAAGGGAAATAGAAATGGAAATTAAAATTAAAAGAGCTCTGAATTCTGGTTCTTGGAGTTGGAAGATTTGACTTTCTCTGATACAGTCACCCTCTTTTTTCATCTGTAGGAGAGTTCATTTCTCTATAGTTCTGGGGGAAATTTGCTTTTAAAAGTTATGCAGATCAAATTATCTTTAAAAAAATAAATTCCTGGACCCAGCAATTATAAGAAAACATTGTCCAGACAATTGCCATCATTTGCAGTACTTATTGAAATGTTTTTCTTTGTGCCTATTTGAATGTGGGTGGATTTTTCTGACTTGGAAATTTGTAATCACTGAAATTGAATAATGCGGATGCCAGAGGTATCTATGAGGACTGTTCTGCTCCTTTCACCCCCATTCCATGCTGAAGGGACTCTGGGATGGGTTCAAAATATCACTGTCTTAATTTTATTTCTGCTGCCTGATTTTCACATCCATAAAGGAAGTTGAAACTTAATGTAGGAAAGGAATTATGAAGATCTTTTCCTTGGCACTTCAGTTGGACTGCTCTGAGCTGAAGAAGAGAGATATAACCATCCAACAGTTGCAACTCAGAAGAAAAGTTCTGGATTCAAATAAGCCACAATACATCAAGGCATTAACCGTGATGGGTTTTCTCAGCATCTAGTTTTAGTCACCAAAATATATATTCTTCAACAAAAATATGAGAATGCACATATATTCTCTTAAATCTTGCTTGAGTAAAGTTATGATTCTGTAAATACATCTGAGACTGAAAAGAAAAAGCTACTGCAAAGAAGTCAATAGTGTTGAGTCAACACTGTGACCAAACCTATTCACTGTTCAAGTGAGTGGAAATGATAATTCTTGAATTCAAGTCTCATGTTTACTGATTGCTTTGCTTCCCATTTTCAAGTTTGAAACTGCTAACTACTAGCTTGGATAAGTACCATAACCTCTCCTCAAGTTCTTCCTCAGAATACAGGGTTAGAATAGTGAGAAAATACACAGGCTGTGGGTCAGCCTATGATGGAAACCCAGGCCCCATCTTCGCTTGCAGCTGCTTATCTCAAGGCATGTTTGCCTCTCAGTGACTCAGTGTCCTCCTGTGTCAAATGGGGATTGCCATAAAACTGCCTCCCGGTGCTGTTGTGAGCTCCAAATGAGACAGTGAATGCCAAGCACTTAACACAGTGCCTTCTACAAAAGAAGCACTCAAGAAATGTTAGTCATTAAAAATGACCTTTAGCCGGGCTCGGTGGCTCAGCCTGTAATCCCACGCCTTTGGGAGGCTGAGGTGAGTGGATTGCCTGAGCCCGCGGGTTCGAGACCCGCCTGGGCAGCGAGACCTCATCTCTACAATAAATCAAAAAAATCAGCCGGGCGTGGTAGCGCATGCCTGTAATTCCGGCTACTTGGAAGGCTGAGGTGGAAGGATCGCCGGAGCCCAGCAGGTCGAGGCTGCGGTGGCCAGGAGCGGCCACTGCACTCCAGTCTGGGCGACAGAGTGAGACTCCAACTCAAAAAAAAAAAAAAAATGACCCTGAAGAAGATTTGCAAAAATTGATACGAAAGTACATTGGGCATGCATTGGAAGCAAAAATGCCATGCACAACAACAAAGAATCCTTTTATTAACATGACTATGAACATTTACTTCCATTTTTAACAACTCTCTTTTCAATTATTATGTTTTTTCCTGATTTATGTCTTTCACTAATCGTTATTCCCTCTGTGTATTCATTTAGTTCATTTTTTTTTTAGTTTTTTTCTTTGTATTTGGCAGAAAAACAAAAAAGAAAGATGTCAGTGAGTCAGTGTGGTTTTATTCATATCAGCCCATTTATACAGTTTGGACATTCGCTTCCTCAAATCGCAAGTTGAAATGTGGTCCCAGTGTTGGAGGTGAGGCCTAGTGGAAGGTGCTTGGGTGATAGGGGCAGATTCCTCATGAATGACTTGGTGCCATTCTTGTATTAATGAGTGAACTCTTGCTCTATTAGTTCATGTAAGGGCTGATTGTTTAATAGAGGCTGTTACCTCCTTCTCCCTCTCTTGCTTCTGCTCTCACTATGTGACACGCCTGTTCTCCTTCCCCTTCTGCCATGATTATAAGCTTCCTGAGACCTCATTAGAAGCCAAGCAGATGCCAGTGCCATGTAGAACCTTGAGTTAAATAAATCTTTATTCTTTATAAAGTACCCAGCTTCAGGTATTTCTTCATACCAATGTAAAACAAAATAATATACCCAGCTTCCATGACCTGCATGTCCCCATCATAGCCAAATGGAGTTGCCAGATGGTAAGGACTAACAAAAGCCTAAAGACTTCATACTGAGAACTAAGAATGAAGAAATAAATGTAGACTTGAGGATGGATTATTTTTTAATTTTGATTTAATATATCATCTGAAGTTCTGAGTAGAACAAAGTTAGTTTGGACAAACTCTCAAACTACCAACAGAGTGTGATAATTTAAATCACATGAGACAGTGAATGCCAAGCACTTAACACAGTGCCTTCTACAAAAGAAGCACTCAAGAAATGTTAGTCATTAAAAATGACCTTTAGCCGGGCTCGGTGGCTCAGCCTGTAATCCCACGCCTTTGGGAGGCTGAGGTGAGTGGATTGCCTGAGCCCGCGGGTTCGAGACCCGCCTGGGGATATACCTACAAAAGTGGCCTTTTAAAAAACCTTTTTGAGTATTTTCAAATTTAGGAATAAATTATATTCTGCAAGATTTTTTTACTAGAAGTTATGGTGCATTTTCCAACAGAAATAATTTTGTGAATAACGGCCAACTTCCTAGGGAAGCCCACATGTCTGTTGAACCTACTGATTATCAAAAGTGTGCTGGGGGAGGTTCTGACAGCTCAGCAGTAGCTGGTCATCCAAATGCCAGAGCCACACTGCTAGTTAACAAGAGGGCCAGGTGCTTCCTTCCTTCACTTCCCCTTGGTAGCAAATGGATTCAGTGCCCCTTCAGCTCCAGGTACTTGGAGTAGTGTCCCAAAGAGACAGAGACTACACCTTGAGGTGAGAGGAATGTACTGATGGCTCTAGAGCAGGCATGGCCAACCTGTGGCTCCTCCCCTCTCTTTCCCTCCTCCTCCCTTCTCCTTCCCTCCTCCCCCACTTTTCTTCTCTCCTCATCTGTGGGAGAGGAGATTCCTAAGCTATAACTTGGGATATGAAAAAAATGGACCCAACTGAGATTTCTGCACACATGTCAGAGTATAGTCTTAACTCTTGCATGCATGCATGTCACCAGTATGGCATAAGCTTCTGAGCCCCCCGGCTCTTGGTGAAGAGGTTGGTTCCAGATACAATAATCTGAGACGGGAGCTGGAGATTGTATTGAGTAGATCATCACTGGGATGGAGAAACTGGGCATTTTAAGAAGAGAAGGTCAAAGTAACTCTAGAGTATAACACTCTGTATTCCTTGAAAACCCTGTTTGGAGTTATTCCTGGGGTGAGGTGAAAGGAGGAAAAAATTGTCCTGGATAGTAGAAAGATCTGCAATAATAAGAGGTACAAGAAAAAAAAGGGAAAATTCCCAAATCTTCCCTTCATGGAAATCTTTATTCCCACTACTTCTGTCTATTATTCACTTAAATCTATGTTAAAGTAGCATATTTTAAGTTTGTAGCGGGCTTCATAATTTCCAAAATGCTTTCCCCTATTGTGTTCCATTTGAGCATCATAACAATTGTAGAGGGAAGGTGGAGGAGGTCTCAGAACCTTATTTACTGATGAAGAAGAAAGGGTCCAGAAAGATTGAGTGGTCACAGATCATACAGAGAATGTGTGGTGCAGATCCAGACCTGGAATTCAATTATTCCTGCCTTCTTTTTCCTTCTTATTCAAATTCTTCCTCATAATTCTGGTCTTGACTCATGGGATTAGCAAAAATACAATAACGTGAATACATTTAAATTTTTTATGTTTTAAAATTCTAAACTATGCAACAGTTTAAACTAAAGCAGGGATGTATTTTCCTACACTATTTCTCTTTTAACATTGTAATATGTTAAATTCCAACATTTTTCTAAGAACCAACCATAAATAATGCATGCACTTGAATTATTTGGAAGTGTTACTAGACTAAGGGGAAAAAAAGTGAGCCTTTGGCTAATTTATTCCATTAGATTGTGAATAGCAAACTTCAGGCTGCAGAAATTGCTAGGCTGAAAATGATTTCAGTTAGAACAATGATTTATCTTGAAAAGCCTGGTTGAGTTTGTTTTCGTAACTTAATCAAAATGGACATTTTATGCTTTCATCATAAATAAGGCTCCAGTTGCTGGAATAAGTCCCATGAAATGGAGATGGAGAATAAATGTTGTTCAGGGTGTGCTTATCTAGGGCTGATTATCTTCTCCCTGCATCCCATCCTTCCTTCCGGTTTGACATTTGCTTCTTGTTGGTGTTCCACTTGAGGTTGACAAGGGGAAATTGTTTGAAATAGAGCTCAGAGAGCTGTATTTGTCACTGTGTTGATTGCTTGTGAGAAAAATTGGGAGTTCTAAGAGCCACCTGCAGTTATATACCAAAGTGAAGTTTGGAAATCTATGTAAATTGGGACTACTCCTACCCCAAATTATCAAGAGGTTTGGAAGCTCTTTGCTAAAAAATATAATGTCATGGTCTGAGAAGCAATCTCAATCTCTCTTTAAATATGTATTTTTTAAAATCATTTTGATAGTTGTATAATTTTCTACTGAATGCCTTTCTTAATTCCTTAGTAGCTTATGTGGACTATAATCTGATGTTAATTTTTCAATAAAGTATCTCTAATATAGAAAGAATTACTAATTCATAACAACTAAATTATACTTACTGATCTTTTTGATTACAAATTATTTATTTCCCATTGCACTCAATTGCAGGACAAATAAGAATTTTCAAAATAAAAAACCTTTTTCTCAAAATGGTTTTACTTCCCAGTTAAATGCTGTAAAATTCAACCATTCTTATGACATAATTTTGCTAACTTGTATATTATTCTTATTTTTAATACATTTTACAAGGTACAAAGTACAAAGAATAACAAATACCTCTGTTTTCATTCTCCATAATTAATAAAGTTAATATTTTATAATATTTGCTTCCAGTCTCATTTTCCCCTCAAAATTCAAATATAAAAGATAAAATTAAAGACTCTCTGGCTGTGAATCTATATTTTTTTCAACCCCCATTTAATCTTCTTGCATAAATATGTAGATATCCATAAGAAAAATGTAGTACATTTTATTACATAAATGGAATCATATTACATATTTCTCTATAACTTGCTTTTCCCTCCTCCTCCTTCTCTTCCTCCTCCTCCTCCTTCTTCTTTTTGAGACAAGGTCTCACTTTGGAGGCTGGAATGCAGTGGCACAATCCTGGCTCACTGCAGCCTCAACCTCCTGGGTTCAGTGATCCTTTCACTTTAGCCTCCTGAAAGCTGGGACTGTAGGTGCATGCCACCATGCCTAGCTAATTTTTTTTATTTTTTATTTTTGGTAGGACAAGGCCTCACTATGTTGCTCAGGCTGGTCTCAAACTCTTGGCCTCAAACAGTTCTCCCAACTTAAGTCTCCCGAAGTGCTGGGATTACAGGTGTGAGCCCAGCCTGTAACTTGCTTTTGGTACTATTATTTCTTTGTGATCGGTCCTTATAAATATGTATTTGTGTGTCTATGTATTGGGGATGAGGGAGTTCATTCCTTTTAATGAAAACCCCACAGAAACAATATTTGGGAATTTAGAAAGTAGTACTTCCCCAGAGAACTGACAAAAGCAAGATCGCTAAGATGGGAATTAATTTCCTCAAAACAGGACACAAAATATGGCCCGCAGTGCTAGAACTGAAACACCAGGCAAATGCACAGTGTCAGGAGCAATGCAGAAATACACTAGAAAGACTCAGAGAGTGAAGGCCCAGGGTCCTCCCACTCTGCTTGCTATTTAGAATTTAATAATCTAAATGCTTAAAAAAACCCTTACATCTACAGCATGGATTAGTCATCGATAATTCACTTAAGTCAGAATATCATTGTATCCATTTCTGATATTTTACGTTTGGGGTTATTTTTTGAGTCAGAGTCTCACTGTGTCTCCCAGGCTGGAATACAATAGCAGAATCCAGCTCACTACAACCTTGACCTGCTGGACTCTGGCAATCCTTCCGCCTCAGCCTCCCCAATAACTGAACTTACAGACATGCACCATCATGACTGGCTAAGTTTTTTATCTTTTTGTAGAGACAAAGTCTTGCTATGTTGCCTAGGCCAGTCCCAAGCTCCTGGACTCAAGTGATCATCTTGCCTTGGCTTCCCAAAGTGCTGGGGTTTTAGGCGTGAGTCACCACACGTGGCTGACTTCTGATATTTTAAAATATCATTTTGATAGCACACATTTAACCTGGATTATATACTTGTAAACCTTAAACCTGTGAAATATAATTTCAAAATCACTGATAGCTTAACTACCATGATCTAATTTTCCCCAGCACCTTTTTTCTTAAACATGTTTCTATCCACACTGTCTATAAAGTTTCATGTTAACAAAATATTCCTGCAATGAGAGAATTTTGAAAGATGAATTAATGAGATTTTAAGTATAAGCATTCTTCAAGTAGATGTATTAAGAACTAATAATTCCCTCTAGCTAGAATATTAAATATGTAGAAAATCAAGCCAACAAAGAAATCATTACATTCACAAATTTTATATTATATTTCAAGTCATGTATAATTTACTTCTATTCTTTGTTGGAAAATACTGACTTTTATATTTTGATTGACGTCTAATATATACTATAAATTGCATAGTATGCACATGTGAACAAATACTGACGTAGAAGTCTATTATTTTTATCTTGCATAACTTATATTGCATTAAAAGTTTATGTATAGCATACTAGCCTTAAGTCAAGCAAAAATATTTATCTTTATTATAGATGATCATAATAGCTAATGTTTATTCATTGCTTATAAGCCAGGCATTGTCCTAGGTTTTTTTTTTTTTTTTCATGCATCACTTCTAATTATCTCCACAACCTTGCCTAGTAAATAATATTGATCCCACTTAACAAGTGAGAAAATTGACGCCAAATGATATTAACTAACTTACCCAAAGGGATACAGCTAATATGTGATAGAGATAAGATCTAATTCTACATTTGTCAGATTCCAAAGATAGCCCTTTCTACTACACCACATTACTTCTTAGGTGCATACAAAAGCTTAATAAACTACTACTAGCTGTGAGATACACTTTGTCAGATTTGTTGAGCTCAAACACCAACTTATGAGTTATGTAATCTTGGACATGTTACATAACTTCTCCTTGTCTCAGTCTCTTAATAGAGTTGTTCATAAAGGTTAAATCAGTTAATATTTTAGAAGTGCTTAGGAAAGTGCCTTGCACATAGTAGTTACTCAATACATGTTCATTAGTAGTACTATCAAATTTTAAAAAAAAACTTTAATATTTCTGGAGTTGTCAAGAGCTTTTTATGTTGTTGAATGTTTAAATGAATAGATAAATGCCTGTGTGTATGCTATAGAGGATAATGATTGATTAATAATCTTGATTAGCTCAGAAGAGAAACCACAAAAAAGATGATCCAGAAAATAAACTTACAAATATTCACAAAATAAGAAACAATGCACTAGAAAACTTCTGTCCAAACCAACAGAAAAGAATTCTGAGCATCCATATATTATCAGTAGTACTACCCAGGAGGTTGCATTAAAATAGATAAATATTATAGCTCCAGCAGATGTATCAAATAGATGGCAATAAAAATGCATTGTAGATTTCTGTTTTTTCCTTGGTGTCTATTAAACCCAGTAGATGGTCAACTTTCTGATGGTCTATGTCTTCTCTTTATTTGTTCACATTAATACCCAGCTGGCTTCTATACATTGGGGATTTTATCTGTAGTTAATGACTATGGGGGAACATACACTTCTATAAAACATGGACCAGCAAAAATTAGTCTAATGCAGGAATCATTCTAAAAGGCATGGAAGGGAGGTTAACATGAGAGGGCCCTCTGTGGGTACCAGAATTTTGATTGCATCTGTCAAGCAGGTGGTACTTAGACCTCAGATATCTAAGTAAGAACTGGAGAGATTTTTGTTTCATCCACTTTTGTATCATCTGCAGGTCATAATATAATGCCTCCCACAGAATAATGATTGCTACATTGAATCACATTTTATTCTTTTAAAATTCTGGAGAAGATAATCTTCCTGATTCCTATTCTCTGTTTCAAAATGATTTTATTTGGTTCTATAGTTATAATGTATTTATTGAGTTTGGGCCCTGGAGAAATGGGAGCAAGTCTGGCCTCCACTATTACACTAATTGGGTGATCTTGGGCAGGTCCTTTGAGCTGTGGGCCCTTATTGCTCTCTTTTTCCTCCTCTTCCATCCTCCTTTCTTCCCCTCCCCTCCCCTTTCCTCTCCTCTGCCTTCTCTTCTCTTCTGTTCTCTTCTCTTCTATCTATTCTATTGCATTATGTAGTCTATTCTATTGAGTTGTATTCCTTGAGCATATTGAAGCAGATTAAGACCACTTTAAAATTTAAATATTTGAAATTCCTAAAGGCAAAACAAGTATTTTCTGGTCATAGAATAGAATAATTATGTGAATCTCCCGGGCTGATTGAGTCACTGGGTGTGGAGCCTGTGCACTTTTGTTACACCAAATGCAGGTGATTCTTATGATAGGGCAAGTTTGGAACATTGAATCATGGATATTGAAGATAATTTATTTCTATACACTGACCAATAGCTTTTTTAGTTTTAAATTCAATCTTATTATTACATAATGTATTCTTCTATCTTCTCTTCAAGATTCTGCTTTTCAGCTTCAAACATTTTGTGAATTCTTGATATCTCCTGTCTTTTGGCAGGATTATTCTGTCTTTTGAGTTGTGGAGGTTACAGTATCAGTCTGAAAGGATGTGTGCAATTTGTGAATCAAAGTTCCTCGCCTGCTTCTTGGTACTCTGTAGGTACTCAATAAACATTGCTTTCCATCTTTTTGTGTTTCTTCTTTTTTTCTACTGTTCTCCTTTTTCTGACACCCAATAATACAAGTTAGAGCCTTGTTTCTCATGGGTGGTCTGTGAATGGGCTGGAGCTCTCCCTAGACCATTGAAGCCCAATCTGTAGGTCTCTAGGTGATTTCTGTGAGCATTAAGCTTGAAGAAGAGGGATTCAGAGGCTTGGGTGGCAGTACTCACACTCCTCACCACTGTTCAAAAAGAATCCCAAAGCTCATGGCATAGGTTTAGCCATAGTTTTCCATTTATATGTGAACAACACATTTATAAACCTGATAATACCTCAAATTAATGTCTACTATGGAGTACATGATTTTATAGGGACTGAGCAGCTTGTCATTCTGATTTAAGAGGGGGGTGAAGATATGCTTATTTAAACCCAAAAAGAGCTAACACTTCATATGCTCTTGGTAATATCTGGAAATAATTCTGTCATTTTAAGCTTTGATCTGTACTTCTTCAAACTATTGTTATATTTCTCTGATTTACATGTAAAAACAAGGAACATTCACAAATATATTGTTGCAGCCCTAAAAATAGATCCATTGCTGTTTGAATAACAAAGACACTTATTTTAGTATCAACAGTGTTTTTTGCTACATTTAGCTTTTGTAGTAACTTTCCAAGGTTAAGAAAGACTTATAAAATGCTTTTTTCTCTGTTGAGATATTGGTTTCTTTCCATTTAAATGTTGCATCATGACCAGAATTGAGCAAAAACTCCAGGATTTTCTCCTAGTACTAAAACTCAGGTTTAATGGGAGGCTATCTCAGTCTTCTTTCATAAAATAAGCTTAATGGAATCTTATATGTTTAGAAGCCACACATTAAAATGATAGCCCTGTATTGTAAATTTACGGAAGGCCTTAAGCCAACATTTCAAAACTTTCTTTGCCCATTGCTAACTTTACTCCTGGGTACCTTCCCCCACCAGAGCCAGTCTTTCAGTCAGTGGCCCCCACACGTCCCTGATGCAACTAGAGGCAGAGGACTCTTTGAAGGGCACTAGTATGGAGGCTTAAAATCTTAACATTGGAGCTATTTGACTGGAAACTGAAAAACGCAAATCCAATTTGTAAAAATGTAGAAAAGGAGTGTCTGGAGACTATTTGGAGTGTTAGCTTTCCACACCTAGGAAATAACAGTTACCAGATAAAATACAGGAATTCTAGTTAAATTCCCACCAAAACATTTTACAGCATATCAACTCTCAAAGTTTAATATCCATAAAAATCTTTCTGAGCAAATGTCCAAGTCTTATTCCCCAAGAGTCTAAATGATTCAGTATTTCTAAAGTGGAACCCAGGGCATTGCCATAGTAACAGGCTGATGATGATGGTTTAGTGGACCACATTTTGAGAAATACCTGTTTAAAGTGTTTGGAATGAATCTAACTCTATATTAAGACTTGCCCAGAAGTAGTGAGTCTTATTTTAAAACTTTGAAGGACTGAATTAAAAAATAGCCTACCTATTTGTCCAAAATTTCAGACAAAATTTACCTGAACATTATATGCAAATGCATTGCTCTTAGGATACCCTCTTGCATCTCATTTCTTTATTTTCTCACTTTGTACTTTTAAAACAATGTGCAGAGACATAATAGTTCTCAAATATATATTTTATCGTATTTCTACTTGAAGTATAATAGGACACTTGGTCAAAGATAGGAAATGGCTGAGACTAAGAGCTTAGTGACTACCCCTGATGGAACAGAAGGTTGAAGAAGTCATACTGCCTATAACCTAAGGAGGAAGTCTTGGTGATTAAAGGAATGCTAGCAGGGAGGTCCTTGGGTAGGTAGTTATCTCAGCAGATAGGTAGAATTACTGTCACAGGATTGAGCAACCATGGGTGATCCACTCTGGGTAGTTAGGAGCTAGTCTGTAGTTTCTTAATGATTGGGGATTCTATAGGACTTCAATCTTTGGGAATATGGAATGCTGAGTAGGAACAGAACCTCAGACCTGGATGGAATTACATAAGACTGGGGTACAAGGCAGGCTTTAGCCAAAGCAATTATTCAGAGCCTTGTTCCTATAACCAGAGTAAACGCTTAAATATATAAATAATTTTTTATTTATTTTTATTTTTATTTTTATTTTTTTTTTTTTTGAGTTGGAGTCTCACTCTGTCACCCAGACTGGAGTGCAGTGGCCGCTCCCGGCCACCGCAGCCTCGGCCTGCTGGGCTCCGGCGATCCTTCCACCTCAGCCTTCCAAGTAGCCAGAATTACAGGCATGCGCCACCACGCCCAGCTGATTTTTTGATTTATTGTAGAGATGAGGTCTCGCTGCCCAGGCGGGTCTCGAACCCGCGGGCTCAGGCAATTCACTCACCTCAGCCTCCCAAAGGCGCGGGATTACAGGCTGAGCCACCGAGCCCGGCTATAAATAATTTTTTAAAACAAAGAACAAAAGACAATAAGATGCTGACCTGGTGCATGGATCAGTTTCCCAGGGCTGCCCTAATAACATGCCACACACTGAGTGGTTTAAACAACAAAAATTTATTCTCTCACAGTTTGGAGACTGGAAGTCCAAGACCAAAGAGTCAGAGGGCCACGCTCCTTCTGAAGGCACTGAGGAAGCACCCAAGCCTCTCTCCTCTCCAAGCTTCTGGCAGTTCCTTGGCTTGTGTCAATGTAAACCTCATGTGGTGTTCTCCCTGTGTGTGTGTCTCTGTGTCCACATTTCCCCTTTTTATTAGGATACTAGGCATACTGGAGCGGAGAATAGCCCTAGTCCAGCAGGACCTCATTTTAAATAAATACATTGACAATAACTCTATTTCCAAATATGATCACATTCCTTGGTACCAGGAATTAGAACTTCAACATACAGGTTTAATAGGACACAATTGTCATCCCTAGCAAAGCACCTCTGTCAAGAGAGGTCCAGAAGTCAAATATGAGCAGGCATGAATTTGGCAACTTTGTTGGAAGATCCTAATGTTATCTGGGCTTTGTGCTATCAAAAGGAAGCACAGCTTGGGCCAGAGTGGTGAGGAGCTGTGTATCTGGGCTGAAATTGCATTTTTCTCCCATCTGTTGCTACCTGATGCTTAGTAAAAGGTAAATTTAGCAGTGTCCCAATAGGTTTGAAATATCTGAGTAACTGGTGATGTCTGATGGTTTCATTCCTTCTCTCCTTCCCACAGCCCCTCTCAGGTGTGAAAAGAAGAAAGGGAAGTATGTTTTGTTTTGTTTTTCCCCCCCATACATAGGGAATATAGTTACCAGATAAAATACTGGAATCCCAGCCAAATTATAATTCTAAATGAACAGCAGATATTCTTTTTCAGTATAAGTATTGCCCAAACATTGCACAATAGATGTTTATACTGAAAGATTGTTTATCTAAAATTTCAATTTAACTCAGTATTCTGTGCTTTTTATTTTCTAAATCTGTAGCGTCTACCTTGATATCCTGTTGCTTATATCTTCTTCAGCTGTAAGAAAAGAATTTAACCCTACTGGTTTGGGGCATGTTTCCCAGATGTTTCTTAGGTGACATGAAAATGGCCACATCATGTAGCTGGCTGCCTCACAAGTCTTATGGGGTAGAGGTTGCCTCGTAGGCCACCTGGGGATCTACCTGCTCTCCATATCCCTAATGAAGTAACAGTTAAGATGTTAGCCAATTTTTTATTTTGATCTTGAATTTTTTTTTTTTTTTACCGTGTTTGACTAGATTTTGATCTATGTGACTTGAGAAAATATATGGTAGTAAGGGAGATTTGTAAACCTGGAAGCCATGGCCAAGCTACTTTGTCCATTTTCAGGTGGCATAAGGGAAGTTGATTCTTTTGGGTTCTTTTGTTCTACCTGGTCCCAGCACTACAGTGTTGGTTTGATGAATTTGAAAATATCATGTCTGTACAAGGACATCATCATTAGATAACAATTATTCAAATATTGAAAACCAAATTGAAGTTTAAATGAAGTAATATTTTTTTTCCAGGGGAAACTATTTAAATATATAATAGATGACTATTTTCCTGAAAGTCAAGTCCTTTTATAACTTGTATTTTACAATTTAGTTTTCATACCTCTGGGTGCAGTTTTACCCTTTTCTCATGTCCTCGCATGGTAGTATTTCAATTTAAAATAATTGAACTATTTTAGAATAATTGTTTAGCCTTTATTATATTGCATACTTTGATTGGGTCATCTGAGGCCTCTGCTTCTACAAACTTTTCTCTTATTAGTGGTTGGTAATTCAAACTTCCTCAAAAGAGTTTTGGCACCAGACTGGATGGTTGTTTTCTTGAATGAGAGTGCTATTCCTTAGAAGATAAATGTTATACAATTTAACAGGAAGTGCTAAACCCAGAAGTGCCTTGCTGGCATTTTTTTGTTTTTCAGACAAATGAGCTAATGTTTAGAGTCAGCACTGTGAGCTCCTCACACTTGAGTTTGGTGAGGAAAGTAACACTCTGGGGACGCAAATGCATGATTCTTTAATTAAAGATGATGCCATTAAATAAAGTAGAGGCATGAGAGCAAACTAATAACTTGGGAAACTTTGCCACTAATGCCTTTTAGAATTCAATATGTCCTAATACACACAAAAATTTTCCATTAGTGCAACTTTCTGATACTTCTCCAGTGACTGGAATGTAGTTCTTCGGAAGTAGACTCAAATACTCCAACATTAAGAGCTCTTTGCTATAAAATTTGACGTTCCCTTTTTTTTCTGCAGGGAGGAAGATGGTAGCATTGATCTTTTGTCACTTCCTTCCTCTCTCCAAATCCCTTTTCCCTGTTGATGGTGAATCAATTTCAGAACTCTATTAGTTATTATAACTTATCAAAAATATTCTTCTCAGCTAAGGAAACTCAGAATTGAGCCATCCAGTCATCCAGTAAACAGCCACAGAACACCCATGTGCTTCAAGTCTGCAGACCAGAAAGGCTAGCACTTGGCTTCTTATTTCTAAGTATTTCTTCAGTGTCACCTTAGTTGTTTAGTACGTGGGAAATTGGTATGTTTTTTTGGCAGTGGTATACTGTTACTTCTGACAAGATTTATCCATTTTAGTAGCTTCTTGTCTTTTCTCAGAGGAGACAAGTGATATTTTAACTAGATTCTGTAGCAACATTCATCATGATTATTTAGTATTCTCAGCACGACAGTGGGCATAAATTCTTTATGAAATTAATCCCAGCGACAAGGAAATTGACATTATAACGTGCTGTGTCTCTCCTTCCATGGGGTGCACATTCTGGTAAATATTAAGTCAGCCAAAATAATACTTTTCTTGTAAAAATTTCATATAACCATATGCTATGCTTTTTCTTTGCCATCTTTAGTTTATGGCAGCAATTGCAACTAATGGCAGACAAAGATTAAAAGTACATCAGAAAATTACATTCTGACTCCTGATGAATCTAGTTTTTTTTTTAGAGCAACAAATTCTATTCCTTTGTCTGATGTGTTAGAGAGAAAAGCAATTATGTTGCAGTTACGTTAGTTGGTTTGTATTATTCAAGCAAAAGTATGATAAGCTCCCTGTACTTAACATATTTTAAATGCAATCATTGTCAGAAAGATTCCTCTGAATATATTATCTGATTTAATAAATTGTCTTCTTAATATTCTCTCATATTACATGTAACACCAAATTTATGAGTTCCCTAATGAGCCATGTCTTAATCCATGTTTGAATATCCACTTCCTAGTCCAGTATAAGGACCACTATAGACACTCAGATGGAAAGGTGGATGGATGGAGGAATGGATGGATGGGTGGATGGATAGATGGACGGGTGAATGGGTGGATATGTGGGTGGGTGAATGAATGGGTGGGTGGATGGAAAAGAGGTGGAAGATGGGAGAAGGAGGTAAAGGGGATGAGTAGGTTGTTTGGTATTCAAAATTTGTTTTCCTTAGAAATAACACTATAAATACCTTGGTGAATGTTAAACTATTAAAATGCCACCATTTTTAACTTTGATGGAGTTACCTATGGATGCTATTCATAGGAGGATAGGACATAATAGTAATAGCCTTTTATTTCTTTTATTCTTTAAAACCTGTTTTAAATTATTATTGATCCAAGAAGAATTACAATTTCTATTAAAAGGGCAGTGCTATTAAAGTTCATCATTTTAAATAATGCACTGATGTAATATTTCAGAAGTGGTCAGGCAGTCATGATACACCAAGTCAGGATACTAACTACCAGTTAGGATCTTAGGGAGAAAAAAACCTCTTCCCAGGACTTGAATTTCAAAGAATAATTTGGCCATGCCAAGGAGAAACATTCAGCCAGGGAGCAATGTGAGTCTGCGCCATGGTGCCTGAGGAGTGCTCCATGGCCCACTTAACCAGGATTATGTATAGGATGAACAGATGTCACCAAGACCACAATGATGCAGGCTCAGGCCATTTTTCAGCCACATGTAGATATTTTTATTCTCAGTATCCTTTCTGTAGAATAAAAATATCTCTCTGGTTGGTGTCAATTGATATTGATATGTAATTTTTTTACACAATTAATATGAAAGTAAAAATGTTAAAGAGGTCCTCACCAAAAGGGGCACGATGCACAAGCTAATCTCTGTTCTCAACAAGCAAATCCTGAGTGCTACACAAGACAATGCAACCTGTCTCCCCTAGACAGCTGCAAAGACGATGGCCATGGGGGCACTGGTACCAAGCTGGTGCTTAGATATTCTTGAGGTCTTGGAAATTCAGTCAAGTCTTTGGAACTGTGAATAAATCAAGCACTGTGTAAATTAAACCACAACAGGACTGAAATTCTGCAAATTTGATTTCTTCTAACCTAAGTTGGCATATTTCAGAGTGAGACTGTATTCATGTTTGTAGAAGGTGTGCACAGTGCAACAGAGACTAGTATATATGGGAAAGCCAAATAGTCTTCAAAGATACTGTCCACTTTTACATAGTTGTTGCAACCTCAGAGTCATTCTCAGGCCTGTTATGATACAGGAAACATAAATATCACTTTTTTGTTTGTTTGTTTGTTTGAGTCAGAGTCTGACTTCATCACCCAGGATGGAGTGCAGAGGCATGCTCACAGCCAGCCCAGCATTGACCTGCTGGTCTTAGGTGACCCTTCCACCTCAGCCTTCCAAGAAGCCAGAGCTACAGGCATGTGCTGCCTCACCTGGATAAGTAGCACTTTCAGTTATAGGATTTCTTCTATTCACTCACTTAATATATATGGAGTGCTAACAGTGTATGTCAGACACTGTTCTAGATACACACATAGGAGCAAAACAAATAGATGAAAAATATTGCTGTCAAAGAGCTTAGCTTTCAATAAAAATGCTGTTTGAAGTACTCTATGGTATGTCAACTATTTAACATGTTCAGATCAATTTGATGAAGCCTCATCAGGGTATAAGCAAAGATGAGTTCATCGTGGCTCTGTCCCCTAGGAATTCACAGTGTAGGAGGGTAAGTAGATACGTAAGTAGATACGTACTGTACTGTCGAGAGTTAAAATGCAGTCAGACAATAACAGAGGTTGATATTGACACAGCTCAGAGTAAGTGTAACTAACTTCAGGAACAGATGGTATCAGGGAGAGAGGTTATTAGGCTTGAGATGGTCAGACACATTCTCCTAGCAAGTGACCCTGTCTGGTGAATTCCTCATTAACCTTTAAAACACTCATAAGTTTAAAGGTGAAAGTGGTGAGACTGAGATAGTATTTATGCTGGGGCCTATATTCATTTATTCCTTAGTCCTTGAATATTTTCCTACCTCTTCCTGATTGATGACAAAAATGAAGAATAGAGTTGATCAATAGAGAGACCAATAGCATAATGAAGTAACACCCATGATAAAAGTTAATATAATAGAAACATTTATTTCTAAGAGCTTTATCTCTAGAGGTATTGAGGGGCAGTCACATGGCAAAACTAGCTATTAGGGCTGATAATAGATTTCACATTCAGTGATTTGACCATAGCTTTGTTCAAGGTTTCTGTGCATTTTCTAAAAGACTGTATGTGGAGCTAATTAGTCTTTCAAATGAATTCTTTCACGGTAATAATAGCAATGAAATTATAGCATCTCTATCCATGCACGCTTTCATGAATTCCCTCATGTGACTGGATCCATGGAATACTGTATTGCTGGAAGGAATGTTCTGAGTTCATCCTCTCCCAATGCAAATTTTACCAGCATTTCTGGAAATATAACACAAACAGCTAACCTTTCTATACTATTTACTAAGTCTTTGACACTATTATAAGTAGTTTTCATTGTCAGTTCATTAAATTTTCACAGCCCAGTGAGGCATGACCCATTATCATCTCCACTTCACAGAGGGACATGCTCAAGTGTGAAGAGGTGAAGCCACTTGCCGAGGGCTTCACAACTAGAAAATGTCAGAGCCAGTATTCAAACTCAAACAGTCTGGCTACAGAGTTTTATTCTTATCTACTACAGTGGACTGCTTCTGAAATACAGAATGAACACTCTTACTATGAGCTGATTTGGAGAACTTTGAATATCAGAAATTATGATGAAGCCATGTCAGATGCTTGGTATAAGCTTGCATACTGAGTCCAAATTCCATATCCAATGATTAGGTCACCATAGCCTTCAACTTCCATTTAGCTCCCACAGAACCACTGATCCCAGAGCCCTTTTAAAATTATTATTATTATTTTTTTAGTCAGGTGTCTCACTCTGCCACCTAGGTTAGGGTACAGCGGCGCAATCATAGTTCACCGCAACCCCTAACTCTTGGGCTCAAGTAATCCTTCCATCTCAGCCTCCCAAGTAGTTAGGACCACAGGCATGCACCACCATGCCCAGCTAATTTATTATTATTATTATTATTATTATTATTATTTGTAGAGATGGGGTCTCACTATGTTGCCCAAACTTATCATGAACTCTTGGCCTCAAGTGATCCTCCTGCCTCAGCCTCCCAGGGTACGAGATTGCAGGCATGAGCCACTGTGCCTGGCCCATTCCCTTCTTAAACTATGTTCTCCTTTTCCCTGAGTCCTAGCCCTCTAACTTTAACTGACTCTAGGAACCATTCTTCATTCATTCATTCAGCTAGTCAGTCAGTCAGTCAGTCAGTAGATCAGTGAGCAAATGTTTATTGACTATCTTTGTGCCAGGGACTACTCTAAAAGCCAGAGTTACAAGGGTATTCATACAAACATAAAACCTACTAAAACCATATCAACTCATAAATATGATATTTACAAATTGTGATGGTTTGCAGAAAGGAAACAGCAGGTTGATGCAGTAATGAATAATTAATGGAGAACATTTTAGATGAGTGGTCAGAGAAGGCTTCTAGGAGGAGGTGACATGAGCCAAGAGCTCCAAGATAAGGATCTGGTCATGCAAATAGCCTGGGGAAGAAGATTCCAAATAAAAGTAACTGCTTGTGTAAAGTTCCTAGTAGACAAGGGCTTAGCACATTCGAGAAACTCACACCAGACCAATGTGGCTAGTGTGAAGTGAGGGAAGAGAGTGACTGGAGGTGAAGGTGGTGTCAGTGGTGCAGATTGTACCAGGCTTTATGGGCCATGATAAAGAGTTTTCAGTGCATGGAGATCCACTGAGAAGAAGGCAGGAGAATGACATAGACATTTTGGTGTTTGACGAGCACTTCAGCTGCTTCTAGGAGAATGCATTATAGAGGAAGAACATCACTTACAAGATTACTGCCCTAACTCGGGTTAAGGATGATGGGAGCTTAGATTAGGGGATTGAGTATGGGTATGTCCTCTCTTGAGGACAGAGTGAAGATTTGTCTTGGAAGCATACTTCAAGGGTCTTGCTGATGGGTCTCATGAGGGAGTTGTGAGAAAATAAGAGGAAAGAGGAAAGAGTCACTGACTGACTGGGGAATGCTTTGACTGGGCTGAGGGATGGAAGGAGGTCAACATGGAAAACAGATTCGGGGGCAAAACCAAAAGGTCAGATCTGGACAAGTCAAGTCTGAGTTGCCCATGAGACATCCAAGTAGAGAGGTGAAGTAAGCAGGGAAAAAGTCCCAGTTCCCAAGAAAAGGTGTTTCCTAAGGCTGTGGGATTTGGTGTGTTCTTGCAGGGACAGCAGGTGAAGATAAATGAGCAAGAACCCGAGGTTTGCACCCTGGGAAATAGCCATGATTTAGAGATAGAAGAAAGTATTCTCTGTACCACTGACCAGAATGCTCTTTCTCTACTGAAAAGGTGAAAATAGCCAGTACATTGCAGAACGTCAGCTCAATCCTACAGGTAGAAAGACATTTATTCCATCACTTCTTTCATTCTTCTCTCCCTGTAGTCCTTTTCTGTCTCATCTGGACTTAAATTCTGAGCAGGTCTTTCCAGAACCTCGTCCTGATATGGGCTCTCAGATAACATAATAATTGAATGGGTTCTGCTCTCTCCGTGGGACACAGAACCTCTTACCCAAGTGCAGAGAAGAACTGGAAATCATCTTCCCTCACTACATTTCTTTTGTTTGTTTTTGAGAACACTAAATTCTGTTGTACTGCACAGAAAAAAATCTAGCAAACTGCTTCTGCAGAAAGACATTCTGTGGAAACCAGCCCATGAGCATTCAGTGTTTAGCAGGCAGAGCTAGAATTGGAGAGAACACTGCCAGAGTCACTTAAAGGTGTACTCCCTGGTGCCTGGCTCCATCCAAGTGAGCCAGGGTCTTTAGAATGCAACCTGTGTTAATTTCATTAATTTACAAAGAGCACCTACTAACCAATAAACATTGCTTAACATAAAATAGAAATGAGTCAAGAATATGCACAGGCAGTTCACAAGAAATGCATATTCATAGCTAATGGATATGGGAGACAGTCTCACTAGTAATTAAAGGCATGCAAAACAAAACATGGAGGTGCCTGTTTTTGTCTATCAAGATGGCAAACATTTAAAAATGTATATGGCAAAGCCGAGCACAGTGGCTCAAGCCTGTAATCCCAGCACTTTGGGAGGCCTGAGAAGATTGCCTGAGTCCAGGGGTTCGAGACCAGCCTGGGCGACTTGGTAAGACCTCGTTTCTACAATAAATCAAAAAATTAGCCAGGTATGGTAGCACGTGCCTGTAGTTCCAGCTACTTGGAAGGCTGAGGTGGAAAGATCGCCAGAGCCCAGCAAGTCGAGGTTGCGATGGCCATGAGCATGCTACTGCACTCCAACCTGGGCAACAGAGTGATACTCCAACTCAAATAAATAAAATAAAATAAAATAAAATAAAATGTATATGGCAGCTAGATCACCAGTGTTGAAAGTGAGCGTTCATGACTTCGCACCCACATTTGCAGCGTTTTCATGCTCAATTTCTCCTTCTCTAAAGCTGCAGAGGAAAAGAGGAGAAAGGCTAAAGGGAATGATGCAACCAAGGGATTGGGAGTCAGGGTGGGGTTAGGGAGGAAGTCATGTGAGTCCCAAGAAAGAGGAAACCTTCCTGGCTGTGCTAGAGGAGTCCACTGGCATTAGTGAGAAGTACTACTTAGCGAGGGTTGACAGGAGAGGATCTAAGGGCCATCAGTGCAGAGGAGTTTTGGAGGGAGAAGAAGGTAATTATGAGAATTGTTAAAATATGTATAAATTGGACTAAATTTTTTAAATTATGATAAATACAAGTAAATAATGAAGTGTCTTATTTAACTTTTGAGCTGTGTCTCTATTTTTTTTCCATTTTTATTTTGGATTAAGGACACACACATGCATTTTTATTCCATGGACATATTGTGTAGTGGTGAGGAATGGGTCTCAGGTGGCCCATTTCCCAGAGAGTGAACACTGCACCCAATAGGTAATTTCTAGTCCCTGACCCCTTTCCCGCCTCCCCACTTATTAGTGTCCCCAGTGTCTATCATTTCCATCTTCATGACCATTTAGCTCCCATATATGAGTGAGAACCTGTGGTATTTGGTTTTCTGTTTCTAAGTTAAACTGTGTGCCTCTTTAAATGTGACTCTCTGAAGAAGACTGGTTTATTAGAAATATCTGATAAGATCTATTTTTGGTGGCTATGTGGGAAACTCAGTAACTTTTAGTGAAAATGTAAACCGGTGGGATATTTTTGGAGGGATGGTGATTTGACAAGATCTCTCAAAATTGAAAACATAATTTTTTGGTCTAGCAATTCCGTTTGTTACAATTTACCCATTATATATGCACAGAAGTGTATACCAAGATCTATATGAGATTAAATCCCTTGCAGCATCATTTGTAATGACCTAAAAAGGAGAAAGGACTAGAAATCGAAATTTCCATTACCAAAAATCCGATTAAGCACATTATGGTATGTATATACATTCAATAGACTACTAAGCATGTTAGAAAGTTTGAGGTGGGGCTGAATGTATTGACATCAAAATATTGCCATGGCCAGGCGCGGTGGCTTACGCTTATAATCCCAGCACTTTGGAAGGCCGAGGTGAAAGGATTACCTGAGCCCACGAGTTCAAGACCAACCTGGGCAACTTGGTGAGAGCTCATCTCTACAGTAAATCAAAAA
Source organism: Cephalopachus bancanus (assembly GCA_027257055.1). Classification (NCBI taxonomy): domain Eukaryota; kingdom Metazoa; phylum Chordata; class Mammalia; order Primates; family Tarsiidae; genus Cephalopachus; species Cephalopachus bancanus. The sequence goes on along the minus strand of JAPVLO010000024.1, from coordinate 2,824,110 downwards.
ATTAGCCAGGCATGGTGGCTCATGCCTGTGGTCCCAGTTATTTAGAGGGCTGAAGTGGAAGGATCACCTGAGCACAGCAGGTTGAGGCTGCGGTAGCCGTGAGCGTGCCACTGTACTCCACCCTGGGCACAGATTAAGACTCCAATTCAAAACAAAACAAAAAAAGATTGCCACGATAAGAAAGGTAAAATGTTTAATAGTGTTCACAATATATTCATTCCTGTAACTGAACATTTTGAAAAGGGTTATATGCCTGTTTTCTTTCTGTAGGATACTCAAGAAAAAGTTAGTGGTAGTTACCTTTGGGGAGAAACACTGGAGTTGCAATACGAGATGGAAAATTTTTCTTTTGTGTACTGTTTGGAATATGCAGTCAGTGTATGTGATTGAAAGAAATGATGACACCCTGATATAGATATTTTTGGGAATTCTATGTGTGGCATTCTCAACTATATGTGTAAGGATTTATTTGTCTTTAATAAGAATAGTGTGTCAGGCTATTGGGTTTTTTTTTAATTCTGTTGTTTTGATTGCCTATTACTATCCATAAATCATGGCATAAACCATGACTTCAAGACAATACATTTCTGCATCTTCCTCTGTTTTCTGGAAGCATGATGTTATTTATATGTGTTCATTTCTCAGTCCTGATGGTTTCATATAGAGCAATTTGAATTGCCAAATGTTTGCATCCTTTTCACAGCACATACTGGATACTCATTCCACTCTAAGTTAATACATTTATTGGCCCAGAAAGTAGACCTAAAACCTATTTGATTTGATTGTATAAACAAACTCTTCCTTATTGGCATCGAAAAACAGGCCACTGGCTGTGAAAATATGTGTGCGTATGTCAACTATACATAACCGTGAACTTCTCACTACACACTGAACCAACAAAAGCAGCTGATCTAACATCTCACAAGTGAAGCAGTGAGATTGAGAAAACAAGATAAGATCCCAGGTCTTGAGATTTTTGCAATTTGAATTAGAATTTCTGTAGAAAGTAGGATGCAGAGCTCCCAGTTAAAGAGTTCTGTCTTTTCCACATTTAGAAGCAGGACAGATTCCACAGAAGAATGTGGAGATTGAAAAAAAGCTTCCAAAAAGAAATTAACAATATTGTTCTGTAAAATGAAGGGGTGTATGTTAATCTTTGGAATAAAAAATTACAATTAAATTATATATTCTACTTCCTTAGGGAATATTTTTCCTATAAGTTACAAGATGAAGAAAGCTATATATTGTTTCTATACTATGTACACTGGTATGAAGGCAGTATGTATGACATATTCTGTTTACTAATTATAAACCCCTGATTTTTTTATATATGCTGAACAAAGTCTTTATCCTAAAATAGTATCCAGCTAATTAGTTTTAGTTAATGACACCAAAGAAATTTGCTTAGGAACCAAAAAGTACCCCACAAATTACTTGAAGTAATGGAAATCAGGAAAAAATATCATTTTTATTAGAAAATTCTAAGCTCTGATTTAGAAAACTTTGATATTAGAAACTTAAAGTACTTTTTTCTTAACTACAACCAACCCTCCCCTTTGATATGAACTTGTAGCTAAGTGAAATTATATAATTAGGGTCTGAGAAGTTAAAATTACCATGTTGTTTCAGATGTCTAATTTACTTTCTACTCTTTTTTTTCAGTGTGGGAGAAAAGCATTAGCATAGTGATAAAGAGAATGGACTTTGGCATTACACAAAACAGTTTGAATCCCACTTCCACTATTCCTAGCTGAAGCAAGTTATACAGCCTCTCTCTCTCTCTCTTCAGTTTCCATATCTGTAAAGGTAGGATAATAAGCATAATGGTTTCTTAGGTTTGTTGAGTGTAGTAAGTCAGAGAACATTTGTTCTCCATCAGTGTTAGCTATTTCATCATTGGGATGCTTTTGGTTGCAAGTAACAAAAAAACACAAACTGACATATGAGTTCTGACAAGTTCACCAACTTGCCACTTTGCACTTAACATTGGCAGCACTGTACAAACAACTCGGTAAGGTTTCATAACCTTGGTAAATCAGTTTCTCACAGCTGTGTTTGTGTTGACATGTGGTGGTGTCTTGCTGAGTGGTGTTCATTATTGTTGTTGCATGTTTCTTTGTTCCATTGTGAGAACGTCAGAACTTGAATTAGAGCAATGAACAAGCATTAAATTTCTTGTTAAACTTGGTAAGAGTGGAAGTGAAATCAGGGATATGTTAGTACAAGTTTATGGGGATAATGCCATGAAGAAAACAGCAGTGTACAAGTGGATTAAATATTTTTTCTGGAGGGAGAGAAAGAATCACTGATGAAGAGAGGTCAGGACGGTCAGTAACAAGCAGAACTGATTAAAACATTGCAAAAATTCATTGAATTGTGTGTCAAAATCATTGACTGACTGTGAGAAGCATAGCAGGCCAAATAAACATCAACAGAGAAATAGGAAAATCTTAACTGAAGATCTTGGCTTGAGAGAAGTGAGTGCAAAAATAGTCCTGAAGGAGCTCTTATATCACAACAATGTACCAGCTCACACAGCATTGTCTGTGAGGTAGTTTTTAGCCAGTAAACAAATAACTGTATTGGAAAAACCTCCCTACTTACCTGATCTAGCCCCCAATGACTTTTTTCTTTACCTGAAGACAAATGAAATGTTGAAAGGAAGACATCTTTATGACATTCAGGACATCAAGGGTAATACAATGACAGCTCTGATGGCCATTCCAGAAAAAGAGTTTCAAAATTACTTTGATGGATGGGCTAGGTGCTGGTGTCAGTGCATAGCTTCCCAAGGGGAGTACTTCGAAGGTGACTGTAGTGATTTTCAGCAATGAGATATGTAGCACTTTTTCTAGGATGGTTCATAGACTTAATTGTCAGACCTCATCAATTATAAAGGGAATTTACTGACTCTTAGAACTAGAAAATCTAGAAGCTAGTTCTAGTTAAGTTGTCTAGTTAAGTCTCAAGAATCTAGTGTATTTCCGTCTTGCCACCCAGCCCTCCCTATTATTAGCTTTCTGCCAAGTTAATGCTACTTATGAAGCCAGGATGGCTGCCAGCACTCCTACAGTCAGCTACATGTTTCTTCATTCTCATTCAGGAGGAAAGATCAAGCATCTTTGTTCCAGTATTCTGAACCAATTCTAAAGATTTATCCTGATCGGAAAAGCTTAGGTTATATACAGAGCCCTGAACTAGTCGCTGCGGACATTGACTTACTCTTTGTGATGTTCTCCGCCTCTTAAGATGAGAGGCTAGTCAGCTTGCCCACAATGTCAATTATCAAGAAGAAATTGGGAGCTATTAGGACAAGAAAAGGTAGAAACATGCTAGGAAGGTGACCAATACATGCCACTTGCCTTGGTCATTTTATCCAAGAACTGTCAAGAGAGTTGTCAACTTCCTAAGCAGAAAGTTCTCTGTGCCCTCCCAATTTACAATTGCTAGTGGAAGCAGCAATTCAGGGGATGGGAGGCTGACTCATGTGCCAAGATGAATAGTATATACTTCTGTAATAAGTTAGATAAAGTTCCCCACAATGAAAACCATGACTGAGAAACATTTGACCATCGTAGAGTGTCAGTTAAATGCTGTGTTATGAGGGGGTTTTAAAAAATTAGAAGTGACAACTAATGTTATCTGCTTATGTGACAATCCTCAAATTCTGACAGTTTAGATCTATTTTTGCAAACAATACTGAGAGGACTCATAAGCTATTGTCTACTTTCCTAGTGTCCACTAGTGATGGTTTTGTAACACTTAAAGGTACCAGTACATTGAATAATTTAAGCTAAACATTTATTTGCTTAACTTCTACAGTCAACTTTTGATAATTTCTAGGATTTACATTTGCTTATCTATGGAAATCCCTGATAAAATACCTTTCTCTATCACAGACTTGTTTACCAAGAAAATAAAATTGACATCCTATGGTAGTGACATTTGAGAATATTAAATCTCACAAACGAGCATAAAGGCATATTTCAAAAGGAACGTACTTTTTGATTTGCTGGTCTTTTAAAATCATTTGTTACTCATGCCTCAGCCCACAACTCCTTTCACCCATTGTAAGTATGAATAATTGAGAATGACATGCTTTTCACACAAAATCACAGCCCAGGTGAGAGCATTTCAATTAACAGGTAAAGAGGTCCAAAGAGCTGTGAAAATAGAGAAATGTCAATATTCATCCCTGAAAAATGACATCCTATAACTGGCCAAACTTTTCTCCTTTATTGCACTTCCTTTATGAATGTGTCTTAAAGTCTCAATTAGATACTAATACTCTCAAGCTTAAGTTCTTATGTATAATTAGACTGTCATTTTAAGAGTACAAAGGCAGCGTCTAAATATTTTATTCTTACCATAGGATACTAAGTGTTTCACACATATTATCTTACTTAATTTTCACAAAAATTCTGTTAGGCAGGTACTATTTTTATCCACATTTTTAAGGGTGAGAACCTGAGCTATTGAGTGATGGATTTGAAGAGAAAAAAAAAATCTACTAGAACCTGTTCTTTTCTTTGGAAAGTAAGAAGAAAATTTGGAAGTATTATAGATCAGCCCCCTATTTCTACAGATGAGGAATTGAGAGTCAAAAAGTGTAAGTTATTTGCCTGAGGTAATAAAGTTACTTTTATGGAGGTGTTGGAAGTAAAACCCAAGTCTTGTGATTTACAATCTAATGCATGATCACTGTTATCATTCTTCTCAGGGTTACCTGGAATTAGAAAGATTCTAGCCACAGTATTAAAGATTTATTTTTCTTAAACATAATTAATATATAAATGTATCCCTTAAATACATCATTGTCAATTTTTTCATCTGTGAAATGGGGAAAGGAGAGAGGATGGTGAGGAGGTTAGGCTAATTTATCACTAATATGTCTCCTGTATGGTTTATTATTATGCTTTACCAAGCATAGTTGTCCTCTGCCAAACACTAGTTTATTTATACAGTAGAATTAACTCTACAGAAACTTTTTACAACTAAACTTTTTATTTTAGAATATATTATATTTATAAAAAGAGTTCATGAGGAAAAACAGAGAATTTTCACACACTCTACATCCAAATTCCCCTATTATTAATATCTTGCATTAGTAAGGTACCTTTGTCACAACTAATGAACCAATCTTCATACACTAATTAATACTAACTAAAGTTCATACTTTATTTGAATTCATATTTTTTTAGTTTTTATTTATAATTCTTTCTCTGTTCTAGAATTTCATCCAAGATACCACACTTCATTGAGTTTTCATGTTTCCTTAGACTGCTCATGGCTGTGACAGTTTTTCAGACTTTCCTTGTTTTTGATGACCTTAACAGTTTTCAGGAGTACTGGTCAGGTGCTTTCTAGAGTGTCCTTTTACTTGAGTTTGTCTACTTGTTTTTTTCACAGTTATGCAGAGATTATGCATTTTGAGGAAGAAGACCGCAGGGATAAAGTGCTATTCTCATGCCATTCTATCAGTGGTGCCTACCATCCATGTACATGTCTCTCTTGATGTTGAACTTCCTCACCCGGCTGATGGAGCATTTGTCAGGTTTCTCCAGTTACTCCTTTCCCTTCTGTCCATACCGAACTCTGGAAGGAAGTCACTATACACAGCCCACATTTGAGGGTAGGGAGTTATGCACACTCTGTTTAAGGAAGAGTATCTACATAAGTCATTGTGAATTCCTCTGTGCTGTAGATGTATCTGTTCTCTCCCATGTATGTATGTTTTTATTTAAATTATTTGTGTATATCAATAGTAGAACCACGACTGCCTCTTTTATACTTTGGGTTACAATTCTATACTATGTTATTCATTTTGTTGCTTGCAAATTTATTTTAATGACTTCTTCTACCAGGCTTTCCAAAAATGGTAAATTATGAGATAAAATCACAGTATTCACTCAGAGCTACCTTATGTCCAACTTCACCGGCATTTCCATGTTTGTGCTTTGGTTATGCCTGTGAGGAATCACCTGCTATTTGCACAGCTGAGCATATGAGATCTTGCTCTACCCACAGCTGTGCACCTGTGGCCACAAGACAGTTCAGAGGGATAAAATATACGTGAGTTTCATTTTAAACTCATATGTAAATGAGAATGACACATTGATATGCTGGGTTCCATTTAAAGGTATTTGTGGTACCAAAGCAAGTTTATGAAACTCTATTCCATAGTATCTTTAACACAGTTATCAAAGGGTAGAAGCAGCAGAAAATAGTATTATTTTTATTTGAAAGTGTTTAAACTATTAGAACAATACAATCTACACATCTAGACAAAATTTGAAAACTTTTTAAAAGTAGAAAAAAAAAAAAACCTTTAATCACATCATCCAAAGAATACCCCCGGTTAACACGCTGTTATATTCGAGACCCGCCTGGGCAAGTTAGTGAGACCTCATCTCTACAATAAATCAAAAATTAGCTGGGCGTGGTAGTGCATGCCTGTAATTCCGGCTACTTGGAAGGCTGAGGCGGAAGGATCACCGGAGCCCAGCAGGTCGAGGCTGCGGTGGCCGGGAGTGGCCACTGCACTCCAGTCTGGGTGACAGAGTGAGACTCCAACGCAAAAAACAAAACAAAACAAAACAAAACAAAAAATGCTGTTATATTTCCTTCCTGTCTTTTTTCAATGCATGGATATATTTAACCTCGTTAATATTTGTATGTAGTTTTGCATCCTACTTTTCACCTCATTGTTTTTTCCTAAGCATTTGCCCATGTCATTAAAGATGCTCAGTAAGAATAATTTAAAATGAGTTGGTGCATACTTAAATGAACATTTCAGAGGTAGAATTGATGGGACTTGATGGTTGCACCCCTGGGGTCCAGGTGTAGATGGTGTGAGGTTTACTAGTTCAGGTGACTGAGCATTTCAAATAATGCATCAAACCTACATTCAGAACAAAAGGCAGATGAGGCATGTTGGAGGAACAGAGGACTTTTCATTTACTGTTATAAAACTCCTTTTGTCTTGTTTTTCCATGTTGGCATTTAAACTTTATATATATTTGAGTTGGAGTCTCTGTTGCCCAGACTGGAGTGCAGTGGCCGCTTCCGGCCACCGCAACCTCAACCTGCTGGGCTCCGGCGATCCTTCCGCCTCAGCCTTCTGAGTAGCCGGAATTACAGGCATGCGCTACCACACCCGGCTGATTTTTTGATTTATTGTAGAGATGAGGTCTCGCTGCCCAGGCATGTCTCGAACCCGCGAGCTCAGGCAATCCACTCACCTCAGCCTCCCAAAGGCGTGGGATTACAGGCTGAGCCACCAAGCCCGGCTTAAACTTTATATTTAGTAACTATCAGCTGGACACAGTGGCTCATGCCTGTAATCTCAGTACTTGGAAGGCTGAGGCAGGAGAATTGCTTAGGGCCAGGAGTTTGGGACCAGCCTGGGCAACATAGCAAGACCCTGTCTTTACTAAAGACTAAAAACATTAGCTGAGCATGGACATCTGTTGTCACAGCTACTCAGGAAGCTGAGGTAGGAGGATCACTTAAGTCTGGGAATTCAAGGCTGCAGTGAACCATGACTCTGCACACTGCACTTCCAGCCTGGATGACAGAGTGAGACACTGTCTCTTAAAAGAAAAAATAAAACAAAACAAAACCTATCTCTATGAAAGAGTCTTTGAACGCAAAGAGCATATTCAATTATCTTTCTGTGTTCTCTTTAACATTAATTATCTATTAGATATCCAGTAGGGGATTTAAAAAGCATGAATAAGTGAATGAATGAAATGCTGGGGTATCTTAGAGTGCTTGAGGGAGTGTGTGGAGTTAGGGATTGATTTCTAAAATTTTCTAATTTGCTGTACAGAAAAACTCAATTTCCTGGTTTTTTCCCAAGAAGATCAAGTGTTGGAATAAAAGAATTAGTAGATTTCTGGAGCTTTTCCATATTCTTTTAAAAGATACCTATTTAATTTTACTGGTAGGATTGATAGGATATTCATTTACAGTTGATGTGTGATAGAAACATTAAGCTATTGCTTTGGTTCTTTGGATTTTCCTGAAGTTAACTTTGTAAGCAATAATAACGTTTTGAAAAAAAGACTCAAATGAAAAGCACTTTGTAATTCACAGAAAAACAGGGAACATGATGGAGTTGGTCTGGAAGAAGTAGAGATTTGCACTTAACTCTAATAAGCAGGCTTCTTTGTTTCAGTCTCATAAGAGCTGATGAGAATCGAAGTTTTGCCAGTTTTGTGGTTATAAATGCATAGAAGCACTAGAAGGATTCTTCAGCAAAATCCCAAATGGTTAACATCCAACAAAACATTTCTTCACAAGCATCTCTCTCTGAGACTGTTATAATTTCAAAAATTCAAGTATTCCCAAACAAAATGGTTTCCCATGGATATTGCCCAAATTTTGGAAATAATAGAACTGATTTTAGTCTATTGAAATATTTATTGACAGAAGCATTCAGGGCAAGGAAGATAACATCAATTAACAAGTTAGACAGTATGCCTATTTCTGAAAAGTCTATTCCTCTTGGAGTTGTTTTATTTGCTGATAGCTCTATATTTTTTAATGACATTTGAATTTCTTTGGGGAAGAAAGTGTGTTTGGGAACTCACAGGAAGACAAAAGATCAAATGAGTTAATACAAACGAAATTTATCTTGCTCTCAGATCTGACAAATGTTCTTTTGATGAAATAGGAAGGATAACAGTCATCAAGTAATATAAGAGTATAAGAGTACTAAAAGCCTGAGAGTTAATGCAAGTATTGTCAACTATCTTCTTTGTAGTCTCCAATTAACCATAAATGGTTATATATATAATATATATTATATAGCATTAGTATATACATAATATATATATTATCTTTTGATAAAAGCAGGAAGAACTTACTTTATAAATTGCTTAATTCTTTCTGAAGTACTTTCAATCACATTCTTTCTTTAAATTTTCACAAGTCTATTTTTTTTTTTTTTTTTTGAGTTGGAGTCTCACTCTGTCGCCCAGACTGGAGTGCAGTGGCCGCTCCCGGCCACCGCAGCCTCAACCTGCTGGGCTCCAGCGATCCTTCTGCCTCAGCCTTCCAAGTAGCTGGAACTACAGGCGCGTGCTACCATGCCTGGCTAATTTTTGATTGATTGTAGAGATGAGGTCTCACCAAGTTGCTCTGGTGGGTCTCGAACCTGTGGGCTCAGGCAATCCATTCATCTCAGCCTCCCAAGGCGCGGGATTACAGACTGAGCCACCGAGCCCAGCACAAGTCAATTTTTTAAAGAAGAGAAAAACAAGGCCCCTAGAGCTCAAAACATTTTCCTCTGCCTTTCAACAATTTAATAGTAGAACCAGGCCTCGTATTCAGGTCTTTGTGCTTTGACTCCTGTCATATTTTCTCTATATTGTAATCGCTCTCCTCATCACCTGCTCCTAAATAATTACTTGTACTTAAAGGATTTCTTACATTTACAAAGCACCTTTACATATTTTATCTCATAATTGAAACAATCCTTTGTGAGCTATGTTGTCATTTTTTTTTTTTTTGAGTCAGAATCTCATTCTATGGCGCAGGCTGGAGTGCAGTGGTGCGATCATGGCTTACCACAAGCTCAACCTCCTGGGTTCAGGTGATCCTTCTGCCTCATCCTTCCAAGTAGCTGGGACTACAGGCACACGCCACTACGCCCAGTTAATTTTATTTATTTATTTATTTTTTTGGTAGAGACGAGATCTCGCTATGTTACCCGGGCTGGTCTTGAACTCCTGGAGTCAAGTGATCCTCCTGCCTCAGCCTCTCAGAGTGCTGGGATTACAGGAATGATCCACCATACCCAGCTAATTGTGCCATTTTAGAGATAAGAAAACAAAGTTGCAGAGAGAATAGTCTTTTTGACTGAAGTTAAGTAATTACTATCATAACTGTGCTTTTCATCATCATAATTTGTATCTTGTAACACAAAGGCTGGTTACACAGTCCAATTCCAAAGGGCAGTGACCCTTCTGGATAAGGATTGAGAAAAGAATTGTATTTGCTTTGGCTCAGTTTATTTTTTTGTACTGTTTTTTCCACATATAGGTGGAAAGGTTATTAGTGATCATGAAGTAATGCTGCACAGAACAGTGAGTTAGCAGACAAGCAAGATGGCTTTGTGGGATTCCCAGGAAAGACATTCTGGGAATGCTGAATTTCATACTTTTTTCAACAGCAGTGAATGTTGCCAATGATTGAGACTGAGTATTTATGGTCCCATTTTGTTTGGTTTGAGTTATTGGGAAGCGAAAATCCCCAAATTAAACCCAGGATTGTAGTGCAGTTCTAAAAGGAGCTATACTACAGCTTTGATACAACCAGAGGATGGGAAGTCTCTGCTTTCTGGTTAGCTGAATGCTAACGTGTTGTTATAACCATTCATCCTAGTTTACCTTGGGTGGTTTGGTTTCTACCTGTTTACCCCATATAATTGTTAATAGCACAGCCTTTCACTCTCCAAAGTATCCTAGTGTGACTAGTAAGTTGTATGGTCACACTAACCACAAGGATTTTTCCCAATTCTTTTTTTTTGTAAGTTTTATGATTATTACTGTATGCAGATATCTTTTAATCAGATAAAGGAAGAAAGGGGCTACAAGTGTACTGTCTTTTACATTTACTTTATAGTTACCTTTACTGGTACACTTCACTTCTTCATGTGACTTTACTATGTGGTGTCCTCACATTTCAGTCTGAAGGATTCCCTTTAGAATTTCTTGCAGAACAGTTCTACTAAAGACAATTTCTCTCCTTTTGTTCATCTGAAAGTGTCTTAGTTTCTCTTCTATCTTTTGAAGTATAGTTTTGCTGCTATAGAATTCTTGATTGATAGTCTTTTGTTCCACACTTTGAGTGTCATCTCACCTCACTGCCTTCTGGTCTCCGTTGCTTCTGATGTTTTTCCAGTTCTTGTTGAAAATATTTGTAAAAACACAAAGTTTCCCTCACTGAGTAGCAGCAGATTACTGACCTTATTTGGCCTCTGTGTGGTGAGCTGGCCCCTGGAGACACTGTGTGCAACATCACTGATCACTGTACAGTAGTATAGAGGAAGAGACTCGAGGCAGGAGCAGTTTCTATCTGCGGCCTCTCTCTGGGCTCGTTCTCCCATGTCACTGTTCCTGTGTTGACTGGCTGCTTTCTTGATTCCTGGAATATTTTGCTCCATTTCATTGCTCTTTTCTTACTCTGTCATAAGGGCCAAGGACTGACTGACGCAGTCTCAAAGGTCAGGTGAAGCGGGAAGGTGAGCAGGGACTACACAGACGTCCAAGAGCACAAAGTCCAGAGCAGCCAGACCTTGGCTCCCAGAGCCATGCCCCAGGCCTTCTGCACTGGGCACTCCTGATCCTCACCCGTCTGCCCAGATGTTGTCATCACTCTGCTTTGGTTACTTGGTCTGTGTCTGTAAGTCCTACTGCAAAGTTCCACTCCCCCTTCTGCTGTGTGTATTTTTCCACCCCATACTTCTGCTTAGTTACAGCAGCTGCTTCCTGATCTGGGGTTACACGTGACCTCATGGCCTCTCTAGCTTCTCTATTAGGCCCCTTAGCTTAGCAGCCACTGTCAACTTTCTCTTTTCTCTGAACTTAATCTGAATCACCTTTGTCTAATAACATCCTTTGCTATATAACAGATAGCACCCACTGGCCTGTTCACTGTCTGCCCTTGGTTCAGACACCCAGCTCTAGTCAGATCAGTGATGAACAAGGTGCAAGGAAGTTACATTGATTTAAAACCAAGCATATACTTTTCTTTCAGTTGGGACTGTAGATTTGGCAGGCACTTTGACATGCATAGTAGGATATGCCCATTATTTGCTGTGGATATTCCCATTCTATGTGAGGTTCCAATCCTTAAACTCATATGGTCAGTTGACTTTCCATGAATCATAGTGTTGACAAGTGGATTTTTTAGCTTCATTGAACTTTGAATATCTCAGTGGCTTTTGAGTTCTGTTTTTGAAAATTAGGCTTTAAAAAGTTCTGATATCCACTTAATGGAGATTTCACAGTGCACATGTTTTCTTTTTTCTTTTTTTTGAGTTGGAGTCTCACTCTGTCACCCAGACTGGAATGCAGTGGCCGTTCCCGGCCACCGCAGCCTCGACCTGCTGGGCTCCGGCGATGCTTCCGCCTCAGCCTTCCAAGTAGCTGGAACTACAGGTGCGGGGTACCACACCTGGCTAATTTTTGATTTATTGTAGAGATGAAGTCTCACCAAGTTGCCCAGTCAGGTCTCGAACCCATGGGCTCAGGCAATTCACTCACCTCAGCCTCCCAAGGCACGGGATTACAGACTGAGCCACTGAGCCCGGCTCACATGTTTTCAATGTAAAAAAAAACAGAGGAGATGACTAAATAGAAACTGATAATGATAAGGAGAAATCCTCAATGATATTTCTTGATATCCTTAACAACATTGTTACATTTTAAAAGTTGAAAATTTAAAATCTGTCATGAAGTTTAAGCTTTAAGTGGGTTTGTTGCTGTTTTTTGTTGTTTGTCTTAAGACAAACTCTCATTCTGTCACTCAGGGTGGAGTGCAGTGGTGTAATCACAGCTCACTGCAACCACAAACTTCTAGACTCAAGTGATCCTCTCACCTTAGCCTCCCAAGTAGGTGGGACTACAGACATGCACCACTCCTGGCTAATGTTTTTCTTTTTTTCGGATGAGGGTCTCACCGTGTTGCCTAGGCTGGTCTTAAACTCTTGACCTCAAACAATCCTCCCACCTCAGACTCTTAAAGTATTGGAATTACAGGCATGAGCCAGTACAAGTGGGTTTTGTTGACAGACAAAGTTAGACGTGGCAGTAGCATGGCTTGAGTGTATGAAGTAAATATGAAATAATTTAGCCAACCTACAACTCATTGGGCATGGCAGTACTAGGAGATCACAAGGAAAGTCCCTGGAATCCAGACATACTCCTCCATCCCTGCACAGTCCTACAATTACCCTACTTCCTCCTGATAATGAGGATCAACCACCCCAGCTAACCCCAATCTTTTTTGCCTGTAATGAAAGTCTTTAAAAGGTCAGGTGACATTCTCAACTTCCAGTTTATCAGCACCTTTATGTCTTCTGGTGAAAGCTTTTTTTTGTTTAGGTAAAAAGACCTCCGAAGCAGCAGAACCCAAAGTTACTAGGTACCTCACATATATTACCCAGTAATTTCATGAAATCGATAAGGAAATTCTTAGTTGGCACAAAGATAAAGCAAGGCTGCATATTGAAATTACCTGAGGGGCTGTTGAAAAAAAAATATTGATGCCTAGATCTTATCCTCAGAATTCCTGGAGGTTCATCCAGAATTCCATGATTGAGAACTATTAGTCTATATAAAATGAAAGGAGGAAGGGCTAAGGAAATTTGGCATCACCATGCATGGTAACAACAATTAAAACAAGCCAAGAAGGACTTCTGCAAAAGTGGTGACTTGTTGGGATAGAAGACATGAGTGTTTTGATCATTAATCCTTCCGAACACCTTCTTTCATATTCTTAGGGTCTCATTCTTCCATGATTTTTTTTTCTGACTTTCCTGTAAGTGACCTGATAAGGCAGTGAATTTAACCTATGTTATAATTTACAGCTTCAAACTTTGCATCTGCTTTTTTGTCCCCAAACTTTAATTGAGCATTACCATAGAAATTCCCTAATCCTCAAATTGTGTCTAGAACTCTGAATTTAAAATTTTGAGCTATTTTCACTTGTCTGCATGTGGATATCCAGTTTCTTGAACACTGTTTATTAAACAGACTGTCCTTTCTCCATGATGTGTTCTTGGTACCTCTCTCAAAAACCAATTGACCATAAAACTGTGGGCTTATTTCTGAGCTCTGTGTCCTATTCAATTTGCTGTGTCTGTTTTTATGCCAGTGCTATGCATATAGAAACACAACTAATTTTTGTAAGTTGATTTTTGTCTCCTGCAATTTTACTGAATTCCTTTATCATTTTTAACAGGTTTTGTTGGAGTCTCTAGGGTTTTTTGTATATAAAATAACATCAACAGCAAATAGAGACAATTTCAGTTATTCTTTTTAATTTGGTTGCCTAATATTTATTATTCTTTCCTAATTGCCATGGCTAGGACTTCTAGTACAATGTTGAATAGAAGAGGTGAGAGAGGGTATCCTTGTCTTGTTCCTAATATTAGAGGAAGAACTTTCAACTTTTCACTGGTCAGTATGATGCTAGCTGTAGACTTATCTTATATGACCTTTATTATTTTGAAGAACATTTCTTCCATACCTAATTTTTTGAGAGCTTTTATCATGAAAGAATGTTAAATTTAGTCAAATGCTTTTACTGCATCTATTGAGAAGATCATATGGTTTGGGGCCTTCATTCTGTTAATATGGTAATTTCTTTAATAAGACCTTAAAAGCACAGGAACAAAAACAAAAATAGACAAGTGGGATTTTATCAAACCAAAAGACTTCTGCATAGCAAGAAAAACAATGAACAGAGTGAACAGACAGCCTCATATTAGGAGAAAATATTTGCAAATCATACATAAGGGCTAATATCCAAAATTTACAAGGAATTAAAACTACTTAATGATGTCAAAGCAAATAACCCTACTAAAAAATGGGCCAAGGATGTGAAGATATTTCTCAAAAGAAGATATACAAATGGCCAACAGATATGAGAAAACATGTTCAACATCTGTAATCATCAGAGAAATGCAAATTAAAATCACAATAAGATATAACCTCATACCTGTTAGATTCACTATTATCAACAAGATGAAAGATAACAAGTGTTGATAAGGATAGGAATAAAAGAGAACCCTTGTGCACTGTTGGTGGTATTAAAAGTAAGTACAGCCATTTTGGAAAATAATATGGTGGATCTTTCAAAGAACTAAAAAATGTTATTACTATACAATCCAGCAATTCCACTTTTGAGTACATATTCAATGGAATTGAAATCAGTATGCAGAAGAGATGTTTGCACTCCCACATTCATTGCCGTGTTATTCACAGAAGCCAAAACATAGAAACAACCAAAATGCTTATCAACAGATGAATGGATTTTAAAATGTAAAATAAATGCACAATGGAATGCTATTCAACCTATAAGCAGGAAATTCTGTTATTTGCAACCATATGGATGAACCGAGAGGACATTATGCGAAGTGACATAAACCAGACACAGAGAGACAGATATCACATGCTCTCACTTATATGTGGAATCTAAAAGAGTTGTGCCCATAGAAGTACTGAGCAGAATGGTGGTTACCAGGGGCTTGGAGGATACTGTGGAAGGCGGGGGGATAGATGGGGAAAGAGGAGATATTGGTCAAAGGGTACAAAGTTTCAATTAGGAAGAATAAATTTTGTTGATCCATTGCACAGCACGGTGATTATGGTTAATAATAATATTGTGTATTTCAACATAGCTAAAAGAAAGAATTTTAAATGTTCCCACCAAAAAGAATGGTAAATATTTTAGACAATGGGTATGTTAGTCTGATCTGATCATTCCACAATGTGTACATGTAACAAAGCATCACATTTTATACCATAAATAGTTGTAATTATTGTCAATTAAAAATAAAATATCTAGTCCGCTTTCGATGGGCAGTGGACTGAATTTTAAAAATGTGGTACATATACACAATGGAGTATTATGCAGCCATAAAGAAGGATAAAATTATGGACTTTACAGCAACTCGGATGGATTTAAAGTCTATCATACTCAGTGATCTATCTCAGAAACAAAAAACCGAGTACCACATGTTCTGACTCATAAGTGGACCCTGAGCATTAAAAATAATACTATAAGAAAGGGAATGGCAGTAGCAGGACACTGCTGAGGGGGCGTGCACATAACATCAATAAGGGTACCTGTTCTCAAACCAGGCAAGGTGGGGATCAAAGGAGGCCCAAACTTTACCTATACAATGACCACTTATCTACCTAATCCTGACTTGTACCCTACATCTTCAAAATAAAATAAAATAAAATAAACTTTAAAAGATAAGATTTTGAGCTTATTATTGTTTTCTCTTTAAGATTTAAGGGCTGTTAGAAATAACCAGCCTTCTCCATTATCTGCATCCTTCATAATATTCTGTCACATCAGTCACTGGGTCTACAAAGACTTGCCTGTAATAAGGTTTTTTATGCCAGGTCATTGAGTATTCATTTCACCATCTCATGACAGTTTCATGTGTCCCATCCTCTAATGTTAATCACATCATCCAGTCTAGATGACCAATTTCTTGAAGGTCTCTTGGCTATAACTACTCCCCCCCATCAACCATTGGCTCGAGGAAGCTTCTTAGTTGCAGAACACAGAATCCACACTAGATAATTTAAACTGAAAGTCAGGACCAGAGGCCAGGGTTGGACACTAAAATGCTATGCGGAAACATACCCATTATGTTATAGTAGTACTTATTTGCCATGGCTGCCTGATGTGTGGCACTTCGGGATACCAGGGACTGAATACCAAATTTCAACTTAGCTTCCCTAGAAGAACCAGATAGTTCCTGTACTAGGCTCACCAGAAAATCAGATCTCCTTGCATAACACTTTTGTTTCATAACGCTCACCTCTAGCTCCATGTATCATATAACTGCATCTCCCTGACAGAACCTACATTACATGAAACAATCTTAGCTACAAAGAAAACTAGGAAGTATAAATTTTAGCTTTCTAGCCTCTTTACTACACAGAAACTAAAAGTTGAAGGGTTTTGAATTACATATTGAGTGACCCAATCTATATTTTCTGCAACAAATGCTCAAAAGTAGAATACTAGGAAGTACGTAGATTAAAGCAAGTAAAGAAAAGAAAGTAATTCCAGAGAGCACCTGGTGTTTCCTCTAGTTAATGTCTTGAGTCCTTAAATGTTTGGCTGGGTGCAGTGGCTCACACCTATAATTCCAGCACTTTGGGAGGCCAGGATGGGAGGATCACTTGAGCCCAGGAATTCAAGGCCAGCCTAAGCAACATTGTGAAACCTCGTCTCTATAAAAAATAAAAATAAAAAAGTAAAATAAGTTAGCCAGCTGTGGTGGCATATACCTGTAGAAACAGCTACTCGGAAAGCTGAGGTGGAAGGATCACCTGAGCACAGGAGGTCAAAGCTGTGGTGAGCTGTGATTGTGCCACTGCACTCCAGCCTGAGTGACAGAATGAGACCCCCAACTCAAAACTAAATAAATAAATAAACAAATAAAATTTCGGAGATGGACACATAACACATTTTGTCTTAGAGCTATATGTGTGCCTAGCTCTTCAGATATACCTTTCCTAATATATCCTTATGTTTGGAAATATAATAAACACTTAAAAAATACTTTACAATAAAAAAAATGTATTTTCTTTTAGCAGCCCTCTAATTGACCTATTGATTTCCTTCCTGGAACCATGAGAGTTAGCCTACAGGGAGATGTCTTTAGTTCTTGATGTTCTACCTTCATGGAGTTGGGAGTGTCCTTGGAGCTGACACAGTGCTGCCCTGGAACTTGCAACTCCTCTCTGTTCTCTGCTACTGGCATTACCATCCCCCCAGGAGCTCAGCTCAAACTTCTGGGTGACTCACCCTTCCTTTTTCCACATCTCCCACATCTTGTCAGTTAGCAAATTCAGTTGACTGAATTTCTTCAATATCTCTCAAATACATCGTTTGTTTCCATGACCACTGGCCAGATCAGGCTCTTAAGACTTAAAGTGAAGTGTCAGAAGACCTTTTAGGTCGGGTACAGTGGCTCGTGCCTATAATCCCAGCACTTTGGGTTCGAGACCAGCCTGGGCAACTTGGCGATACCTCATCTCTGCAATAAATCAAGAAAAATTAGTTGGGCATGATGGTGCATGCCTGTAGTTCCAGCTACTTGAAAGGCTGAAATGGAAGGATCACCTGAGCCCAATAGATGGAGGCTGTGGTGGCCATGAGCATGCCACTGCACTCCAGCCTGGGCGACAGAGTGAGATGCCAACTCAAAAAAAAAAAAAAAAAAAAAGACCTTTTAAATGATTTCTATATCTACAGATGAGATATTCTCATCTAATTTCTCTACTCATCCATCTTACAGAGAGACAAGGCCAGGTTTTGTTCATCTCTGAAATCTGAACACTTAGCCCAAAGCAGGAAACATAAAAGACAATAAATATGTGTTACATGAGACCTGGCCTTATTGTTTCTCTCTTCAAAAGCTTGAGATGGTTTTCTGTTGCCCACAGGCTGAAGCCATCTACAGCCAAGCATCACTAGACATCAGTCTTTCTTTTCACCTTATTTCTTATGCAATCTCATGATTCATTTTTTGGTGACTATTCTCCATTGGGCTCATGTTGATTTTCCTGATGCCTCCTTCTTCCAAGTCTTCACTTGTCTAAGTCCTACCCATATTTTCAGACCTTTCTCCATTGATATCTCTATAAGGCCTCCTCAGATTCTTCTCCCATAATAATTGAACTGCTTTCCTGCTCTCCCAGTGACTTCATTCCTCCATTATATGACAGTCTACCTTTTATTATATTCCTGAGTAAACAGAATTTCACTTTAAGTGCCAATTTGATCAGTTGGTGTAGTGGTTGCCTGGAACACGGTATTGAGAAGGATTCTAAGGGTGGACTTGGGATCCTCTCAAAAAAAGTTGCCAAAGGAGACTTGATGCCATACATGAACATAGGAGAGGAGAGAAAAGAAACTGGATTAGCCATGGATTAGCCAACTTTTTATAGATCCCCATGGATGTTTCTATTCAGCTAGATCATCATGTGTTCTTAAAGACTTCTTTCTATCCTCATAGTTCTATCAAAATTCATTTTCCATTTGATCTGCTAACACTCTATTCCCTGATTTTAAAAGTTTACAGTCTAAAATGGCAAATATGACATTTGAGATAGAATGTGGTAATGAAAAAGAAAGATATCAAGTGTTAGTGAAATGATCCTTGAAGACTGGTTAGCAACACGTAGAAGACAAGGCGGGGAGAGGCAGTCCTGGTGGAGGGTAAATGACAAAGATAGATTTTAAAGTGTAAGTCCTATCCTATTAAGGACAAATGGTCCCGAGTTCGTGAAAGAGAAATCAAAGGTCAGTTTAGAATGATAGGCATGAGTTCTGTAACAGGACTGTGAATGCCTCACTAAGAAGTACAGACATACTCAAGTATGCCGACGTACAATAGATGGTTTTGAACATAATCAGGGTTATACATCAGAGTGAACAAACACAATGCTAAGCAGAGTCTACTCTGAGGAAATAGGAAGATGATTCAATCTTAGAAAAAAATCTATCTACCAAAAAATCTGTGTGATCTTATCAATAGATGCTGAAAATGCATTGATGAAATTCAGCAGACTTTTTTTTTTTTTTTTTTGAGTTGAAGTCTCACTCTGTCGCCCAGACTGGAGTGCAGTGGCCGCTCCTGGCCACTGCAGCCTCGACCTACTGGGCTCCGGCGATCCTTCTGCCTCAGCCTTCCGAGTAACTGGAATTACAGGCGCGCGCTACCACGCCCGGCTGACTTGTTGATTTATTGTAGAGATGAGGTCTCGCTGCCCAGGCGGGTCTTGAACCCGCGGGTTCAGGCAATCCACTCATCTCAGCCTCCCAAAGGCGCGGGAGTAGACCTATTTTTAAAAAGCCAAAGTAAACTAAGAAGAAAAAGTCTAAGCTTGATAAATACCATGTTAAATTGTAAAATACTAAAAGGCATGTACATTGAAATCAAATGTAATTCTGAAATGCCCACTATTTTCACTGTTTTAAATAGTCTTTGGATAACATATCAAGATTTTAAAGTAAGCAATTGAAGTATTAGAAAATAAGAGTCAAACAGGCACTATAAGCATACAATATTTATTTTATACACAGAAAACCCAAATAAGACTCATAAACTGACAGGATGTAAAGTTACTATACAAAATAACATTTGTCCATTATATTAGAAATAACTTTATCAAAATGGAAATGGAAAAAAATCACTCCTTTTGCAATAGAAATGAAACCCATGAAATACCCAAGGATAAACTTAGCTAGATAGGGATAAAAGAAAAGAATAACATTTTATTGAAGGTCATAAAACAAGACCTGAAAAAATGGAAAGTTATATTTTCCTTAAAGGAAAATGCTTAATATCATGAAATTGTAAATTCTTCTCAATTTAGTATAGGAATTCAAGACAGTTCAAGTCAGAATCATAGCATTTTTTGTTTCATTTTTGGAAAATAACAGTAGCTAACATTATTGAGTGCTTACTATGTGCCTGACACTATTTTAACATTTTATATGAGTCCCTGCTCACGACCACACAAGGAAGTAGTATCATTTATATAGTCTCACTTGATAAGAAAACTAAAGCGAAAATAGGTTAAGTAATTGCCCAAGTTCACACAACTAGTAAGTGGAAGATTCAGGATTCAAACCTAGAGAGAGCAGGAAATCTATATGTATTGATTAGAAAAGTTCCCATGAGATTTTTTTGTAAATTGAAATAATAGACAAAATATAATACTACCTCTGATTTTTTAAAAATATGAAAACTGAAAAGCCAGCCACAGAAAAACCTGTATGTATGTATGTGTATATGTTTGCATAAGACTTTCCTTTTTTTTTTTTTTTTGAGTTGGAGTCTCACTGTCACCTAGGCTGGAGTTCAGTGGCATGCTCACGGTTACCACAGCCTTGGCTTGCTGGGCTCAGGTTATCCTTCCACCTCAGCCTTCCAAGTAGCTGGAATTACAGGCAGGCGCCACCATGCCCAGCTAATTTTTTTATTTATTGTAGAGATGAGGTCTCACCAAGTTGGCCAGGTTGGTCTCGAACCTGTGGGCTCATGTAATCCTCTCACGGGTTGGCATTATAGGAGTGAGCTACTGTGACTGGCCTGCACAAGACTTTCAAAGTGGAAAAAGATTTACTGCAAATTGCTATAATTGGTAACTACAAACAATTGAACAGAGAAGGGAAGAGCAAAACAACCATTTTCCTTTTTAATCCTTTGTTGTTTGAAGGCCTGATCCAAATTAGTAGTAGTGGGAATTAAAAGAAAAAAGACCATTGGGAGATGCAACACAGAAAGAGGGTAAAGGAGATTTGACGACTATTTGGATGTGGGTGGGAGTCAGATGAAGAAGTTGAAGATGCCTCAGCGACTTCTAACCTGAGTGACTGAGGAATCATGCTGGCATTTATAGAAACAAGGAAGCATGAGGAGGCTAAGTGAATTATTTTTTATTGTTACCAGAGGAGAGATGATAAGTTCAGGTTATCAATCAAAGCTATGCTGCCTCTTGTTTTAAATAATAATTGCTCCAACGGGAAAGCTTCTTTTCTTCGTCTTAAAACCTCAAAGAATATGTTGCTTTAATTAAAGGGCGAATTTAGAATGTATGAATTATATCTCAATAAAGAATTTCCCCAGCATGGTGGCTCACATCTGTAATTCCAGAACTTTGGGAGGAAGAGGTAGGAGGATTGCTTGGAGTCCAGGAGTTTGAGACTAGCCTGGGCAACAACAAACAAAATAATTAGCCAAGCATGTTGGCATGCCCCTGTAGTCTCAGCTACTTGGGAGGTGAAGCAGAAGGATCACCTGAGCCCAGAAGGTGGGGGTTGCAGTGAGCCATGATCGTGCCACTGCACTCCAGCCTGGGTGACAGAGTGAGACCCTGACTCAAGTAATATAATAATAATAACAACAGCAACAGCAAGGAGAAGAAGAAGGAGAAAGAAAAGGTAAAAAAAGAGGAAGAAGAATTTTTAGTGCTGTTTTATAGTTGCGCGTTATGTGAATTATAGAACTAAAAGTAGATTGTTGTCTATTATTTTACCTCATTCATGCATGTTCCAAAACTAGGACATTTCTCTTTGAATCAGAAAAAAATTATTACAGCAATTAAAAATGATCTCAAACACATGTAGAAAAGTAAGCTTTCCTATTATACACAAAGTGACAGAGATTTTAAAAAATGGCTTGAACAATTTTTGTTCTGTATGTTTCTTTTGTGTCGTTTTAATATAAAATAAAAACCTAGCCGGGCTCGGTGGCTCAGCCTGTAATCCTGCACCTTTGGGAGGCTGAGGTGAGTGGATTGCCTGAGCCCGCGGGTTCGAGACCCGCCTGGGCAGCGAGACCTCATCTCTACAATATATCAAAAAATCAGCTGGGCGTGGTAGCGCATGCCTGTAATTCCGGCTACTTGGTAGGCTGAGGCGGAAGGATCGCCAGAGCCCAGCAGGTCGAGGCTGCGGTGGCCGGGAGCGGCCACTGCACTCCAGTCTGGGTGACAGAGTGAGACTCCAACTCAAAAAATAAATAAATACATAAATAAAATAAAAATAAAAACCTTCAGAGTACTGGGTGATTATGATACTGTGTGAGATCAAAAGATGATTTATTGTATTGACTGATTCTTTAAGTTGGGTTCAACTATGTGTAGTCCCCCTTGGAGAAAATAGAACAGAAGTAATAAGCTTGCAAGAGTTACTCCTCTGGCAAGTACATTTGCAACTCAATGTTTAGTACATGTGTAAAAGTATATTGTTGCTAACAAATATTCTACAAAGGCAGCCTTGCCAAAATCTTTAGATCTAAAGAGAGCTTGAGTACTTTTACTCCATAGAAACCAACACTAGGAACTTAGTCCCTCTGAGAATTTATTTCTTGCGAATACTGTCAAAATGCTGGGTGAATTCATTTCTATATAATTATATTTTATATTGAGGCTAAAACAGAAGTATGTAATTCATAAGTATGAGATTTTTGCATAGATATGTGAGTCAACAAAGTCACCTGAATAAATTCTTTTAATTTTAATTCCCAGTTATATGGAAATCAGCTGCCTGTGCTCACCTTTCTTCTCTATTCACCATTGGTTATACTGTCCCTTCAAACACTATTCCTGTGTTCATCTTTCTTAGTTGAATTGTGTGGAGCCTTCCATGGAAAATGTTTTTTTATATTACATTTGTTATCCCTAATCTGAGTTAAGACAGGACATTTCTGTAATGGCTATGTTTTTATTTCGTGTCTGAAGAATTTCATAAATTTCAGAATCTTCAGAGAACTGGGTGGTTATGATAGTGTGTGAAATCAGAGGATGATTTATTTTATTGACTAATTCTTTTAAGATGGGCTCAGCTTATGTAGTCCTCCTTTGGAGAAAATAGAACAGAGGTAATAAACTTAATAGTTGGTGTATTTCTTGTTTTCCAGAAAATAAATACTGCTGGAACCAGTAATGCAGATGTCCCTTTGGCTGATCCCGGAATGTACCAGTTGGACATTACATTAAGAAGGGGTCAAAGTTTAGCTGCTCGTGATCGAGGAGGTAAGAACTTAAGATCAATATCACCTAGAAGCTTTTTAATATGTTTATGGCAAACTTTGCTTCTCTTATGATTGCCTATATTTTTTAAAAATAGCTATAATGTTATAATTTTTAGAAATTTGGATTCAAAGACACAGTTTGACCTTACTTGACTCCTGTGACCATGGAGGAAGAGGTGTTGATGCATGTTCTAAAACTCTGACCTATCACCAACCCAGACCCCAACCAGGAAGGTCCCTATCAGACTCCTGGCAAATCAAACTCTACATTCTGTATAAATAGTGACACAATTGGTTCCATAGGTAAGGCATATATTTGAAGGTGTTTCAGAATTTACCTTATTGTAGGCCTGAAATACTTTTTGCTACACAGATTTGCTCAGTTGAAACTGCTAAAGTTGCAGGATCCAGAACTAACATCTCACCAAAGCTTTGGATAATCCTAACAAGTGATCTTCTGAGGTTTGGTTGGACCTAGCAATAGCCTCATGATGGATTAAACGAGTCTATAGGCCATGATGAAGGACAAGACAAAACAAAAACTCTTTAGCTCCTGGCTTCCAAACCCAAGACAATCTCCTGATGAACTAGACAAGGCCACATGAGGGATTTCTTGAACCCAGGTTAGAGGCATCCTTTGCACATTTTGAAATACCAGCTGTGCAGGAGGTTGAGACTTTGAAGGCCCTGGGAGCCCCCATTCTCAAAGGAAGTTGAGTTTGGATGTAACCCCACCCACCAGGAGGAAGAGAGTCCTTTAGCCTATACTGCCTCCTTGTTAGACAATCTTGAGGGTGTTCCTGGCACCATACAATCCCGTGTTTTTTCTCCTATCCTGTTTGACATCCCTACTCAGGGAGTAGAAGGAACCAGATTGGGGCTGCAGTTTATAATTTCTGTCTTCTATCTCTAAAGGAATAAAATGAGAAAATAATTTAATATAATACTAGTGTTTTATGACTAGAAACTGTACAAATAATAGGTTAAATTTTAAGTAAAATCTAGTAAATATCAAAATATTCTTTTTTTTTTTTTTTTTTTGAGTCAGGGTCTCACTCTGTAGCCCAAGCTGGGGTAGTGGGATAGAAGCATGATCACAGCTCACCACAGCCTCAATCTCCTGGGCTTAGGTGATCTTTCTACCTCAGCCTCCCAGGTAGCTGGGACTATGGGCATGCACCTGGCTAATTTTTTGAAGACATCTTACTATGTTGCCTAGGCTGGTCTCAAACTGCTGGGCTCAAGCAATCCTCTCGCCTCAGCATCTCAAAGTGCTGGAATTACAGGCGTGAGCCACAACACCCAGTCTAAAACATTTATAATGGGTGAAGATGCGATTGAAAATGTTAGAATTTAAACAGGTAGAAGAAGTTTTCAAAATAACTACCTGGTTTAGTAGCTGAGGACAAATACTTTTGAATTTAACTGCCTGCCTCAAAAAAAAAGATTAATTAAATTTAAGAAAGAAAATACTACAAATAGCTATATTTACAGTGAATATAACATATTTTAGATTTCAAAGTGCTCTTAATCATATCACATCATTTGATCTAAACCAGAATTGGACCAAACTACATAAAGTCAAAATTTTAGTCCTAGATAACCCCCCAACAATTTGAAACATAGATACATATAATTATTTATTGTAGCATTACTTGTATTTATAAAATATTGGAAAGAACCCAAATACCATATAGGGATGTGGTTGGATAAACTATGGTATATCTGCATGAGAGAATTCTATGCAGCTGTAAAAAATGAGTAAGGAAAATCTCTAGGAATTTATATAGAAAAATTTACAGGATACATTGTGAAGTTTACTTAAGCAAAATACAAAAGAATATCCACAATCTACAACGTTTCATGTAAGAAAGAGGAGGTGTAAGAAGTTATACACTGTCTACTCATTTGTACAAAAAGAAGTACAGGAAACCATGGCCAGAGGCTAAACCAACTGGTAATGAATAGAATTTGGGTAAGACAGGTGGCAAGGATGTAGGTCAGGGGAATGGGGTAAAATAGGTGAGGAAGAAATGACATTTCTCCTAGTAAATTTTCTTGTATAGTTCTCTTTAACTATGACAATATTTTAGCATCTCCAAATAATTAATTAGTTAGTTAATTAAATTCAATCAGGATTGTGGGAGGAACTCAAAATAGAATATGACAATAATCTTTTTTTTTTTTTTGGAGTCGGAGTCTCACTCTGCCACCCAGGCTGGAGTGCAATGGCATAATCACAGCCACTGCTGCCTCGACCTGCTGGGCTCAGGTGATCCTTTTACCTTAGCCTTCCAAGTAGCTGGAACTACAGGCACGTGCTACCATGCCCAGCTAATTTTCTATTTATTTATTGTAGAGATGAGGCCTCACTAAGTTGCCCAGGCTGGTCTCGAACCCCTGGGTTCAGGCAATCCTCTTGTCTCGGCCTCCCAAAGTGGTGGGATTATAGGCATGAGCCACCGCGCCCGGCCTGTAACAATAATCTTATCTCAATAGAATGGGAAATAAAACAACTCACCTAAGTAACCCTGTAATATGGTACTTGAATTATATATCCAGGCATACTTTGGAGATATTTTGAGTTCATTTCCACACCACCACAATAAAGCAAATATCACAATAAAGCAAGTCATAGGAAGTTTATATATACACAGTACATATAAAATTAGGCTTACACTATACTTAGTTTTAAGTGTGCAGTAATATTATGTCTATAAAAGCACTGTACATACCTTAATTTAAAAGTACGTTATTGCTAAAAAAAATGCTCACTGTCATTTGAATGTTCAGTGAGTCATAATCTTTTTGCTGGTAGAGGGTTTAGATGTTGATGGTTACTGACTAATCAGAGTGGTGGTTGCCAAAGGTTGGGATGGCTGTGGCAATTTTTTTTTTTTTTTTTTTTTTAGAGTTGTGGGCTACATGTGAGGATTTGCCACGTAGGTATATTGCATGAAGGCAAGGCTTGGGCTTCTAACTGTAGTGGCTGAAAGTTCAATCCGAGAGACCACCAAGAGCCAATTCCGATGAAAGTGCAAGAGGATCTTTATTTACAAGCTCGAGCCTGGGCCTCTGTCGACAACTGACACAGCGGAGTACATTCAGAGGCTCTGATTTCCTTAAGCAGATGGCTTTTATGCTTTTACACAAAGGGAGGAGGAATTTGGGGGGTTTTCCAGTGTTGTTACCATTTAATTGGGTAGTTCCTCTGATGGTCAGCTTAATCGTGGAGGATTGGCTAGCCTGGCTTAGGCTGACTTTGGTCCACTAGCTAGGGAAGTTGCAGAGACATCTGGAAACTTAGGTGATTACCCCCTGGCACCTGATTGGTTGTTGCTAAGGGGAAAGTGAGATAAGGGAAGAATAACTGGAGCTTTGCAGTTTTTCCCATAACTGGAACTTTGAACAGTTACAGGTTATGTTTTAAGACAGAAAACTAAAAATTAAAAATGACTGTGCTATTGTCCACAAGCCAATTACATATTTATTGGGTTATAGCATGCTCTTAACCTAAGTCTATGGTATGCTTTATTACTGTCCTCTCATAACCAGCCCTCTTTCCTCCAGTGTTGGACCTGGTACCCATTGGGTAGTTTTGTATCCCTTATGCTCCTTTCCTTAGCAGCATCTGTTGTTCCTGCCCTTGTGTCCAGGAGCCCAATGTTTAGTGCTCACCTTTGAATGAGAACATGTGGTATTCAGTTTTTTGGTTTCTATGATAATTTATTTAGAATGATGATCTCAATTGCATCCATGTTGCTGCAAAGGACATGATTTTGTTCTTCTTCATAGTTGTTTAGTATTTCATTGTGTATATGTACCACATTTTCTTTATCAGTCCTCTTATGAGGGGTATCTGGGTTGGTTCCATGTTTTTGCTATTGTGAATAGTGCTGCAATGAACATTAGTGTGCAGGTGTCTTTTGGGTAGAACAATTTGTGTTCTTCTGGGTACCTTCCCAGGGGTGGGATTGCTAGGTCAAATAGTAGCTCAATTTTTAGTTCTTTGAGAAATCTTCAAAGTGCATTCCACAAAGGTTGAATTAGTTTACATTCCCACTAACAGTGTACAAGTGTTCCTTTTTCTCCACAGCATCACCAACAACTGTTGTTTTTGACTTTTTAATGGTAGCCATGCTAACCGGTGTGAGATGGTGTCTCATTTTAATTTTGATTGTGGCTTCTAAAATAAGACAACAGTGAAGTTTCCTGCTTCGATTAACTCTTCCATTTATAAAAGAACTTTCTGTAGCTGTTTGTTAGCATTTTACCCACAATAGAACTTTCAAAATTGAAATCAATCTCCTCAAACCCTGCCACTGCCTTAGCAAATAAGTTTATGTGCTGTTTTAAATCCTTTGTTGTCATTTCAACAATATTTACTGTATCTTCACCAGGAGTAGATTCTGTCTCAAGAAGCCACTTTCTCTACTCATCCATGGGAAGCAACTCCTCATCCAGTCAAGTTTTATCACGAGATTGCAGCCATTTAGCCACATCCTTAGGCTCTACTTCCAATTCTAGGTCTCTTGTTCTTTCTATCACATCTGCTGTTATTTCTTCCACTAAATCTTGAACCCCTCAAAGTTGACCACTGGGGTTAACATCAACTTCTTCCAAACTCATGTTAATATTGATATTTTGACTTCATTTTAAACATCACAGAAGTTCTTAATGGCATTTAGAATGATGACTCTAGCCGGGCTCGGTGGCTCAGCCTGTAATCTCCCGCTTTGGGAGACTGAGGTAAGTGGATTGCCTGAGCCCGCGGGTTTGAGACCCGCCTGGGCAACTTGGTGAGACCTCATCTCTACAATAAAAAAAAAAAAATCAAAAAATCAGCCGGGCATGGTAGTGCGTGCCTGTAATTCTGGCTACTCGTAAGGCTGAGGTGGAAGGATCGCCGGAGCCCAGTGGGTCGAGGCTGTAATGGCTGGGAGCAGCCACTGAACTCCAGTCTGGGTGACAGAGTGAAACTCCAACTCAAAAAAAAAAAAAAATTGAATGGTGACTCCTTTCTGGATGGTTTTCAATTAACTTTTCCCAGATCCATCAGAACACTTGTCTATGGCAGCTATAGCCTTACAAAATGTGCTTCTTAAATAATGAGACTTGAAAGTCAAAATTACTCCTTAATCCATGGGCTGTGTAATGGATGTTGATGTTAACAGATATGAACACAACATTAATCTCCTTATTCATCTGCATCAGAGCTCTTGGGTGACTTGGCACATTGCCAACAAGTCCCTGGGTGACTTGGTGCATTGCCAATGAGCAGTTATTTTTTGAAAGGAATTTTTCTTTTTTTTTTAGCAATAGGTTTCAACAGTGGGTCCACTAGATATTTAGTAAACCGGCCAGGCATGGTGGCTCACACCTATAATCCCAGCTCTTTGGTAGGCAGAGATGAGAAGATTGCTTGAGCCCAGGAGTTTGAGCCTAGACAACATAGCAAGACCATGTCTCTACAAAAAAAAAATTTTAAAACAGTCAGATGTGTTGGCACGTCCCTGTAGTTCCTGTTACTTGGGATGCTGAGGCAAGAGGATTAACTGAACCCAGGAGTTCGAGGATGTAGTGAGCTGTGATTGTGACATGGCACTCCAGCCTGGGAAACAAAATGAGAACCCAACTAAAAAAAAAAAAAAAAGAAAAATTGAGTAAACTACACAGTAAACAGATATGATGTCATCCAGGCTTTGTTTCTAGAGGACAGGGAGAATATATTTATCATAATTTTTTTTTTTTGAGTTGTAATCTCATTTTGTCGCCCAGGCTAGAGTACAGTGGCACACTCACAGCCACTGCAGCCTCAACCTGCTACGTTCAGGCAATCCTTCCATCTCAGCCTTCCAAGCAGCTGGAACCACAGGCATGTGCCACCAGACTCAGCTAATTTTTTGATTTTTTTGTAGGGATGAGGTCTCGCCAAGTTACCCAGGCTGGTCTTGAATCTCTAAGCTCAGACAATCCTCTCGCCTCTGCTTCCCAAAGAGCTGGAATTATAGGCATGAGCCACCATGCCTGACGATTTGGCACAATTCTTAAGGGCCCTAGAATTTTCAAAATGGTTATGAGCATTGGCTTCAATGTAGAATCACCAGCTGCATTAGCTCCTAACAGCAGTCAGCCTGGCCTTTGAAGCTTTGAAGCCAGGCATTGTCTTCTACTTAGCTAAGAAACTCCTAGATGGCATCTTTATTCAATGAAGTCTGCTTCATCTACATTGAAAATATGTTGTGTAGTGTAGCCACCATCCTTAATTATCTTAGTTCAGTCTTCTGGATAATTTGTTGCAGCTTCTCCATCAGCACTTTCTGCTTCACCTAGCACTTTTATGTTCTGGAGATGGCTTCTCTCCTTAAACCTTATGAACCAACGTCTGTTAGCTTCCAACTTTTTTTCTGCAGCTTCCTCATCCCTCTCAGCCTTCACAGAATTGAAGAGCATTAGGACCTTGCTCTGGACTAGGC
The DNA here is from genome assembly GCA_027257055.1 of Cephalopachus bancanus. NCBI lineage: Eukaryota > Metazoa > Chordata > Mammalia > Primates > Tarsiidae > Cephalopachus > Cephalopachus bancanus. The sequence goes on along the minus strand of JAPVLO010000024.1, from coordinate 2,794,329 downwards.
TTCGACTTAAAGGAATGTTGTAGCTGGTTTGCTCTCCTATCCAGATCACTAAAACTTTCTCTATGTAAGCAATAAGACTGTTTGGCTTTCTAATTTATGTTCTCACTGGAGTAGTGCTTTTAATTTCCTTCAAGAACTTTTCCTTTACACAGCTGGACTGTTTGGCATCAGAGGCCTAGTTCTCAGCCTATCTCTGCTTTCTCACTAAACTTCATCATTTTTAGCATTTTATTTCAGATGAAAGATATGGAGCTATTCCTTTCACTTGAATACTTAGAAGCCATTGTAGGACTATTATTCATCCTAATATCAATATCGTTGTATATCAGGGAATAGGGAGGCCTAAGGAAAGGAAGAGAGATGGAGGAATGCCAGTCAGTAGAGCGGTCAGTACATACACAACATTTATTGATTAAGTTCATCATCTTAAATAGATTACAGTCCATGACACCCTAAAACAATACAATAGAAACATCAAGGATCACTGATCACAGGTCAACATACAGATATAATAATAATGAAAAAGTTTAAAATGTTACAAGAATTACCAAAACGTGATATAGAGCCACAAAGTGAGCCCATGTTGTTGGAAAATGGCACTGATAGATGTGCTTACATGTAGGTTGGCCAAAAACCTTTAATTTGTATAAAACAATATCTTAGAAGTACAATAAAGCAAAATACAATAAAAATGAAGTGTGTCTGTACTGTAAAACTCCAGACAAAAAGAACTATACAGATGAGTCACAGTGGCTCACATCTGTAGTTTTAGCAGTTTGGGAGGCCAAGGTGGGAGGATTGCTTGAGCCCAGGAGTTTGAGATCAGCCTGTGCAAATAGCAAGACCTTATTTCTACAAAAAAATTAGCTAGGCATGGCAGTGTGAGCCTATAGTCCCTACTACTCAGAAGACTGAGACAGAAAGATTGCCTGAGACCAGAAGGTTGAGGCAGTAGTGAGTCATAATTTGTGCCACTGCACTCCAGCCTGGACAACAAAGTGAGACCCCAACTCAAAAATAAAGAAGAAGAAGAACGGTACATAAATATTGTACTGAAGAGCATGCCTGTCAATTCTGAAACTGCTAAATGTGTATTATATGGGGCACTAGCATATGAGTAAATATATTGTAGATTGTGAGAGGCATGTTTCTCACTGTTGGAGAAAGAAATTACAAATATGGAAATGACGAAGTCTAGAATGAACCCCGTATATTAGACAGGTATTCGTATAAACTAATTATTTTAAATATATATGCACAAATAGATGGAAATAAAAATAGGTAGAGTTGTGTGTATGTGTGTGTGTGTCTATCTGTACTTCCTAGATCTGTCTACCAAGAGGGCATAGAAGCAATGACTAAGATATATTGATAAAGTAGCAATCAATACACCTGGGGTCTGGGTTTTAGTTTCTAAATACAATTTCCCCAATAAAAGCAATCAGGCCTCCTGAAGAAATGGTTGATTTTAGCCGGGGGCAGGGAAAGCATAAGATGAGCCTAGAACACTTTACAGTGCCAGAAAGCAAAAAAGTGCTCAAAAATCAATTACAAAACGTCAAGACTACATAGAAGCCAACTCAAAGGAACTCCTAATGACCAAAGCTGGGATACTTTCAGCAACCAAATAGATAGTGGTAACAATGGATTATAACCCATAGTATAACATAAATGTCTATGAGCTCATGCTGACAAATAAATAATAGAATAAATAAATAAGGGGAGGAGAAGGTATAGCTTTTGCTTATGGTAGAATTTCAATACACAAATGTAGAAGGAAAAATGGAAATACAAAATCATCCTTTAACAAATACCTCACTAACAACTGTTGTGGGCAAAAATTAATGGATGCCAAAATTATATGTATGCAATTAATATGTGAAACAGAACATTTGCGACATTTCAGAATATCATGGATTAAGATATGTATGAATGACACAGGAAAAATAGCTACTTGACAATGGAAAAGTGGAGAAGACACCGCCTTAACCAAGTGATCAAAGTTGACATCAGAAGTAACAAGACATGCAGACATCACATACCTCCTGATAAGATGAACTGAGAACTGTATGTCCTTTCTGTGGCATTCTTGTCAAAATGCACAGCCTCAGTGCAATCATGAGAAAACATCAGGCAAACTCTGTCAACATATGACATCAGTTATTTGAGCTGAGTGGCTTCTACCTTTTGGAGAGGGTGTGCACAATCTTGTGCCACGACACCCTGTGCCGCCACAATTTTGAGTCTGGATCTCACTGTGTTGCACCACCGTCTTTCTTATTGTAGCAAATTATTCTTTTTTTCTCTTTGAAAATATTTTATTTATTTATTTTTTAAATTTTTAGTTTAAAGATGTGGGATACAATTTAGAGTTAGGTATACAAATGGTCGTTGTACAGGTAAAGTTTGGGCATCACTTTGGTCCATGTCACCTGGATTGAGGTCAGATATGCTTATTGATGAAATGTGCCTCCCTGTTCCTTCCCCTGGCAATTTCCCACTACTGCCAATCCTTTTCTTATAGTATTGTGATAATTGTTCAGGGTCCACTTAAGAGTGAGAACATGTGGTACTCAGTTCTTTGTTTCTGTGATAGAACACTAAATGTTACAGACTCTAAATCCATCCAAGTTGCTGTGAAGTCCATAATTTTGTCCTTCTTTATGACTGTGTAATATTCCATCGTGTATATGTGCCACATTTTTTAATCCAGTCTACCTTCAATGGGCAGCACAGTTGGTTCCATGTTTTTGCTATTGGGAATAGTGCTGTAATAAACATGCGTGTGCTGGTATCTTTTTTGTAGAATGATTTGAGTTCCCCCAGGTATATTCCCAGAAGGTGGATTGCTGGGTCATATGGGAGGTCGATTATTAGATCTTTTAGGAATCCCCATACTGTTTTCCACAGAGGTTGTACTAGTTTACACTCCCATCAACAGTATAGAAGTGTTCCCTTTTCCCTGCATCCTCTCCAGTACCTGTTGTTTTTTGAGTTATTGATGATGGACATACTGACTGGAGTTAGGTGGTATCTCAGTGTAGTTTGAATTTGCATTTCTTTGATGATTAGAGAGACTGAGCATTTTTTCATGTATCTGTTGGCTGCTCGTATGGATTGGAAGAATCAACATTAAGATGTCCATCCCACCCAAGGCAATCTACAGATTTAATGCAATACCTATTAAATTATCAGCATCATTCTTCTCAGGCCTGGAAACAACAATACAGAAATTCATATGGAATCATAAATGACCACGGATACCCAAAACAATCCATAGCAAAAGAAACGAAGCAGGAGGTGTCACACTTCTAGACTTCAAGTTTTACTATAAGACTATAATAATCAAAACAGCCTGGTATTGGTACAGGAACAGGCATACAGAGAAATGGAACAGGATAGAGATTCTGATCGCAAAGCCTCAATTTCTCAAACTCATCTTTGACAAAGCCTCCAACAACAACCACTGGGGAGAGGAGACCCTATGCAGTAAATGGTGCTAGGAAAACTGGCTGATCACATGTAAAAGATTGAAACAGGATACCTACCTATCACCATACCCAAAAATTTACTCTAAATGGATCAAAGAGCTAAACATAAAACCTCAAACCATAAGAAGATTGGAAAATGCAGGCAACACCCTTATGGAAATTGGAACCAGCAACCAATTCCTGATGAAAGCCCCAAGTGCCCATATCATAAGAGATAAGGTAGACAAGTGGAACCTCATCAAACTGACAAGCTTCTGCAAAGCAAAAGAAACTATCAAGAGAGTGAGGAGACAGCCCACTGAATGGGAAAAAAATATTTGCCAACTGTATATCTGACAAAGGCCTAACATCTGGGATCTACAAGGAATTCAAATGTGCTAAAAGGAAAAAAACAGCCCCATTAAAAAGTGGGCAAAAGATGTGAATAGATACTTCTCCAAAGAAGATATATGGACAGCCAACAGACACATGAAAAAGTGCGCAGCCTCACAAATCATCAGAGAAATGCAAATCAAAACCACATTGAGATACCACCTAACCCCAGTAAGAATGGCCATCATTAATAAAACAAACAGCAACAGATGCTGGCAAGGATGTGGAGAAAAAGGAACGTTTCTACGCTGCTGGAGGGAATGTAAACTAGTGCAACCTCTTTGGAAGACAGTGTGGTGATTTCCAAAGAACTAGAAATTGACCTTCCATATGACCCAGCAATTCCCCTATTGGGAATATACCTGGAAGAACTCAAGTCATTCTACCAAAAAGATACTTGCACACGCATGTTTGTTGCAGCTCTATTCACAACAGCAAAAACATGGAACCAACCATGCTGCCCACTGAAGTTGGACTGGATAAAAAAAAATGTGGTGCATATACACAATCAAATATTATTCAGCCATAAAGAAGGACAAACATAGGGACTTCACAGCAACTTGGATGGATTTAGAGTCCATCTACTCAGTGATCCCTCACAGAAATAAAGAATAGAGTAACATATGTTCTCACTCATAAGCAGACCTTGAGCAATTATCATAATACTATTAAAAAAGGAATTGGCAGTAGTGGGAAACTGATGGGGGAGAGGGGTGGGATTGGCAGTTGAGGGAAACTTGCAGGGGAGGGAGGGGCACACCTCATCAACAAGGGGACCTGCATAATGAAATTTGTATACCTAATCCTAAATTGAACCCCACATCTTTAAAATTTAAAATAAATAAATAAACAAAATGCAGGAGACATCTTATGGAAATTGGAATAGGCAACCAATTCCTGATCAAAACCCCAAATGACCATGCCATAAGAGATAAGATAGACAAGTGGGACCTCATCAAACTGACAAGTTTCTGCAAAGCAAAGACACCATCAAGAGAGTGGGGAGACAACCCATAGAGTAGGAAAAAAAATTGCCAATTGCATATCTGACAAAGACTAAGATCTACAAGCAACACAAACATGCCCAAAAGAAAAAAACAAACAGCCCCATTACAAAGTGGGCAAAGATATGAATAGACACTTCGCAAACTATTCTTTATAGGCATCTCTGCCAAAAATTCAAAAGCAATTTTTAGTAGAATGAGAGGACTGTGTACTTAAGAAAAATGGGAGAGAAAATATCGCTTTGTGGGAATGAACCATATTCCAAAGAGTTTGAAATGCCAACTCCATTCCAGTTTCATTTGTTTACTTACTTGCCTGGCATTTGTGAAATTTTTACTGGGTAGAAATAAGATATAATCAAATGGAAGAAAGAACCTAAGTTAAGTTTGGGATTGATTAAATATTTATCTTTGACCTATCTATGAATAACAGTGTATTAAGCGTTTGATTGGATTGATGGCATTAGGTCACTTGAAATTTATGGATTTACATACATAATTAAATGGAAATGGGTAGTTTGAAAGGGGAGCAGAAGCTAGTCAGTTACTGCAGTCATGTAGAACATAGTGTTGACAGCTTGGACTGAGAGTATGGATGTGGAAATGGAGAAGGAAATGAGTAGATGAGAGAAATTCAGGAGAATGTCTAGTAGGATTTGGGATCCAATGGACGAGAGGACTCAAAAACACCTGTTGAGATTTTCAGACTGATAGTGCCTGGGAGTCACATGAAGGTTAGACTTGGAAACAACAAGATGAATGCAGGGAAAACCTTTGGATAACTGTTAGTATTAGTAGAAATTGCACTCTCATGTATTACATCGATGTCTTCATCTATTGCCCAGCAAAACCAAAATGTCTTCACCCTCATATCACTCGTGCATGAACAGTGGAAGGGAAGAACTCGTTTCCACTCCCACCACCCTCACTAGAATGTGGTTTGGACTTTGTCTCTAGAATCCTCCTCTATATACAACAGGCCCAGGAGTGGGCTCAGCAGTCAGAGCTGCCCATCATTCTTCCATTTCCATACCTGTTTTCCAGAACAACATTTTGAAATGCTACTACCTTTCTTGAGTTTTATTATCTCTGCTTTAAGAATCCTGATGAACTAAAAATTGCGTGAGATTGAGGGGTCTGACACACATAAGGCCAAAGCCAAGTTGCTTATTTTGTTAGCTGTGTGACTTTGAGATGTGCAATTTCTCTGCTGCAACTAAGTGTAGGGTTCCAGATTTAGAAAATAAAAATACACAGTGCCCAGTTTCAGTTGAATTTCATACAAATAATGTATTATGTTTTATATATGTGTAAATATACCTCATAATATTTGGGGCATACATTTACTAAAAAATCTTTTATTGTTTATCTGAAATTTAATTTCGTGTCATTTTATCTGGCAGCTCTATGCAATTGTGATTTGTAGTTATCATTAAAAATGCCATTTGTATTTTAATTGGGTTGGGCTTTTCAGGGGCTATGTCTTTTGGCTACATCTCTTATCATCTATTAGATTTTGAATGCAATGTTTTGACATGGCTATTTGTATTGTCTAAAAATGTATATAGATATGTAAGGTGATAACATTTCCCTACAATTTGATTTCTTGAAATTTGGTTCATGGAGAATGTAGTAATTCCTCAGAGATACCTTAATAAATTCTCCCAAATATGGAGGTTTAAAACAACAGGAATTTATTCTCTTACAATTCTGGAAGCCATTAATCCAAAAACCAAGGTGTGGCAGGCAACACTCCTTCCCAGTGCTCTTGGGAAATATTCTTCATGTCACTTTCAGTTTCTGGTGGCTCCAAGCATTCCTTGGCTTATGGATGCATCACTCCAACTTCTGTCTCCATCTTCAAGTGGTCTTCCCCTCTGTAGTTCAGTGCCTTTTAACTCCCTTTCCTTTCTTTTATAAGGACATCAGTCATTGGATATATGGGCACACTTTAAATCCAGGATGATTTATCTGGAGATCTTTAACTGATTGCATCTACAAAAATCCTATTTCCATATTAGGTCACATTTACAGGGATCAGGGGTTAGGACTTGAGCATATCTTTTGGGGGGACCCAAGCTAACCCTCTACAGAGGACAATTCCTTCTCTTCATGTAATAGGAACAAATTTAAATAATCAAAAAAGGGATCTGTATGAACTTGTTTCTTGTGATTCTATTTCTTTTTTTTTTTTTCCTATATATATATTTATTTACTTATTGAGTCGAGATCTCACTCTGTCTCCTAGGCTGGAGTGCAGTGGTATGATCACAGCTCACTGCAGTCTCTACTTCCTGGGCTCAGGCAGATTCCTTCCACCTTCCTAAGCCTCCCTAGTAACTGAGACTACAGTATGCGCCACCATGCCCTACTAACTTTAAAAAAAAATTTTAAGAGATAAGCTCTCACTATATTGTCCTGGCTGGCTCAAGCAATTCTCTCACCTCAGCCTCCCAAAGTGATGAGTTACCAGCCTTTAGTGATTCTATTTAAAACAGTGCTAGAAATCCCTGCATTGAGTAGAGTTAGAGAATCCAATCACTCCACTAAAAAACTATGCAAGCCTGCACTGTCTGATGTGTCCATGGTAGAGAAAAGTTTCAGCCAGGCTCTGTGGCTCAGCCTGTAATCCCGCGCCTTGGGAGGCTGAGATGAGTGGATTGCCTGAGCCCGCGGGTTCGAGACCCGCCTGGGCAACTTGACGAGACCTCATCTCTACAATAAATCAAAAAAATTAGCCGGGCATGGTAGTGCGTGCCTGTAGTTCCAGCTACTTGGAAGGCTGAAGTGAAAGGATCGCCGGAGCCCAGCAGGTCGAGGCTGCGGTGGCTGGGAGTGGCCACTGCACTCCAGTCTGGGTGACAGAGTGAGACTCCAACTCAAAAAAAAAAAAAAAAAAGAGAGAAAAGTTTCCATGTATTCTGAGAACAGTGTTTTCTGGGTGGACTAAGAATTCCAGAAGACTGGCAAGTTGGGAAAGGATTTATAAATCCGTCCTCAGTTAAGCTTCTCTTTTCTTTCACTACCTCACTAATGGAGGACTTATACCACATGTAAGGCAGCCAGAGCTGAGAAAATGAATTGGGGAACTTTTTAAAAAAAGTTCAGTTTGATAAAACAAAATCATATTCTGTATTCTAAGTGTAAACAAAGCCTTTTTCAAGTTAGACGGCCTGCCAGCAATTTTATCATTAGATTGTATTTATGAAAGTTCTTAACAAGAGAGTTATTCTCTGTGTGGGCAAAGCACAGTAATACTTCTAGAGTGTATTATGCTTCAGGCATGTTGCTTGACATTTGTAAACATTTCCTCTAATCTTAACAGAATTGGTCATAAGAGCAGCTGCCACCTCAGCACATGTGCTCACAGTTTGGTGTTCAGGTCCCTCTTTGATTTTGATCCTTGGGATTTTATTTATTTATTTATTTATTTATTTATTTATTTATTTATTTATTTATTTATTTATTTTTAGTAAAAGAATAGCCATATATCCCAGTTTTCCTGGGGGCAGTCCTGTTTTTTACCTGTTGACTGGCATAATTGTTCATAGCACCCCATTTCATTCTCAAAAGAGTCCCAGTTTTAGAGACAATGTATACTGATGCTTCCTAGAACAAATCTTAGCCCCATTAAAGATCATAGGGCATTAAGCATTATAAGTGTTCCTTTTTTTCCAGCAGGAAAATACAATTTGTATCATCAGAAAAAGGGTTGTCTCTGAGCAGATTTGACCCTTTTTTTGGCAGTCCCTACTCTAGATTTACATAACATTTAATGAGCCATCTCGATCAAGAAAAGTCCTGTCATGTTGCGTTTTTGTGCTAAGATTATGAATTGAAAATATTGCTAGTCAATCACTTTTTGCATTTCTTATAGTTGGTGGGAATCAGATATAGGCTTGTTTTACTCAATACAAACACAATCATTTACATATGTGCTAATGTTATTTTTTTAGCCAGTGTCCTACCATTGAGAAAACTTTTTTAAAAAACAGTATCAATTGATATAAACTTAGTTTTAATGGTACTGCTTTTTCTTTTCTTTTCTTTTCTTTTTTTTTTCTGAATTGGAGTCTCACTCTGTCACACAGGCTGAAGTGCAGTACCATGCTTATGGCCACCGCAGCCTCAGCCTGTTGGGCTCAGGCAATCCTTCTGCCTCAGACTTCCAAGTAGCTGGAACTACAGGCACATGCCACCATGCCCAGCTAATTTTTTTAAATTTTAATTTATTGTAGAGACAAGGTCTCACCAAGTTGCCCAGACTGGTCTCGAACCCCTGAGCTCAGGCAATCCTCTCATCTCAGCCTCCTAAATGCTGGGATTACAGGCTTGAGCCACTACTTTTTAAAACTTTTTATCAGCAGCCATGGTGGCTCACACCTGTAATCCCAGCACTTTAGGAGGCTGAGGTGGGAGGATTGCTTGAGCCCAGTAGTTCAAGACCAGCCTGGGTAACATAGTAAGACCTCATCTCTACAAAAATCCAAAAAATTAGCTGGATATGGTGACATGTGCCTATGTCCCAGCTACTTGGAGGCTGAGAAGTGAAGATTGCTTGAGCCCAGTTGAGCCCAGGAGTTCCAGGTTGCAGTGAGTCTTGAACATTCCTCTGCACTCTAATCTGGACAACAGAGTGAGACTCCGAGTAAAAAAAATAAAAATGCTGGCCAGGCGTGGTGGCTCACACCTATAATCCCAGCACTTTGGGAGGCCAAGGTGAGAGGACTGCCTGAGCTCACAGGTTCGAGACCAGCCTGGGCACCTTGGCGAGACCTCATCTCTACAATAAATCAAAAAATTATGTGGGCATGGTATCACACACCTGTAGTTCCAACTACTTGGAAGGCTGAGGTGAAAGGATAGCCTGAGCCCAGCAGGTTGAGGCTGCAGTGGCCATGAGCATTCCACTGCCCTCCAGCCTGGGTGACAGAGTGAGACTCCAATTCAAAAAAAAAAAAAAAAGCTAAGACACAAACACACATTAATGTCAGGATCATAAATATCATTGTCTTCCACGTCCACATCTTGTCCCACTGAAAGGTCTTCAGGAGCAATAACGTGTATAGAAGCTGTCATCTATGATAACAATGCTCTCCTCTGGAATACTCCTGAAGGACCTTCCTGAAGTTGTCTTACAGTTAACTTTTTTCAAAAAAATGTAGAAGGAGCACACTCTAAAATAACAATAAAAATTATAATATGGTAAATACATAAACCAGTAACAGTCATTTACTATCCTTATCAAGGATTTATAATTATATGTGCTTTGCTCTAATACAGCGGGCAAAGCTGTTGGTTTGTTTACACCAGCATCACCACAAACACATGCATAACGCATTGCACTTTGACATTAGGATGCTGTAACATCACTAGGTAATGGGAACTTTTCAGCTCCATTATAATCTTGTGGGCCCAGCATCGTATATGCAGTCTAGCACTAACCAAAATGTTGCTATACTGCACATAACCATACTAAGCCCTGAGAATGGACTTCTACTTGGAGATGTTGTAATGACGTCAATACTGCACCATTGTCCCAGGAAACTTTTTATACTGGTCTTAACATTTTATTTATTTTGAATCACTGCCAAGGGTCTGTGGCTTCTTCCCAGGCTTTGCCTGCAGCCTTATGTACATGAAGGGTACTCCTTTCTTCATGATATCCAAGGCTTACCAGGTGACATCCTTTACCAAATGTAAATCTGGGACTCCTTAAACTGTAGAATAGGAACTACACCAATTTCCTAAAGACAGTCTAAGAACAATGTTTCCACATTTGAAATGTAGTCATATCACACCTAACTTGAAAAGTAATATTGCTTTTAAATGTGGGACTTCTTTCATTATTTTGGTTACCAATTTGCTGTGTTTTGTTATATTGAGGTAGGAAGAAGGATCCATTTTTATTGAAACTTTGCCAATAACAATCTTGTCATGAAAAATAAGAGAATCCAGGAAATGTATTGTGTATAATAATTGACACTGTTCTCAGCAGTTTATAGACAAGGCCAATGGATATACATGATATTTTCTTCATCATTTGCATAGACTTTACCAATGATTTTTTTTGAAATAAGATTTGATTATTTATAGATGAATTTTATTTGAACTAAGTATAATTTAATTCAGCATCTGTTGACAAAGATGTTTCTATGCTTAAACTGTTTTTTTAAAAATTTTTAATTGATATTTTAAATTTTGATATTGTGGGGTACAGTTAAGGGTTAGGTATACAAATATGCTTAAACTATTTTAAAAAGTGCATCTCTGAGTTCCATTGAATAGTGACATTGTCCTTAAATTTACATAAACTTGTATTTATGTTTTCCATATTAATACTTATGCAAGGATACATTTCTTCATAAAATAATCATAAAGGAAATTGTATGTGCCTCCTGGATTTTGATCTATTTTGCCTATATGAAGAAATTTCTCAGGAATTTAGTTATTGTCTAAAATTGGATGACATGAAGTATGCAAAGTTATTCTTTCCATAAATTCTGAAAGGTCAATTGGCATAGCACCCCAATTAAGAATGGGGTCACATTTTTGGCATTGCTGCTTGATATAGCAAACCTTTATAAGAGTATAGACCCACTGAAAGATTATTTTAAGACAGGGTATTAATTCTAATTGGCACTAATTTAATCTTCTGAGTTTGTTTAGTGAGAACAAAAAGGTATAAAGGATCTTTATTATTTGCTTATCACAAAATACACCATTAAAATAATACCAACAATATTCTAAAACAAATAATTATAATAGATATGTCTCATCACTTTCACAAGGTCCTAGTTCTTTTTCTGCTGATCTTGTATTAGCAGTCTACCTTCACAAAGTGATCTGCCTTTGAACTAAAACTGTTCCAGAAATTCTGATTTGTAAGTCCACTGGCACAGTCAGGTGCTTACTCATGATGGCAAGCTCAGTTTCCATTTTGAAACTTGCACCCATGAATTTATCTTTTGCAGCCTCAGCCGCAATAGTCTTTTTCACCAAAGTCTGAGACTGGCTTCCTTTGAAATTTTTCCAGAAGACACAATCTCTGGCCTGTTGCTAATAGTAGGATCCTATAGGCAAGCAAGTGGGGGTAACAGAGGCCACTTGGTGAAAGATTGAATGCTCTGGTTAATTTATTACAAAAACCAATGATATCATAATGGAAGAGAATCTCCTACTAGAAGTAAGAAATGGACATAAGCAAATGGACATACATAAAATTTAGGTGACAATTACTCTGAAGGGGAAAATGCATTGTGGACAACGAAGGCACTGGCAGATTTCCTAAGCCTTACAATCAATACTGGAAAGATTTGCCCAAATTAGCTCCAGTTGATGAAATAATTTTAAAACTAAAAATAAAATCTTCCTGGAAGTAAATTTCATGACAGCCATTGTGTCATTCCTTGTGTGTGAATATGAGCATACTTCCACTCACCCCAATAATGCATATGGTGACATATTAAAGGAATGACACTTTATACAAAATTGACCTTGAGTAAGTTGAGCTTTCATTTTGTTTTGAAATTTTTTCCAGTATCCGAAAAGTAGTATTCCATGCTCATTATGCGTCTTAGGTTCAACTAAACCTCAGACTTTCAAGCCTGTCTGAGGCCACACTTGACACCCGCTATTCAAGAGGACATAGGACAGGAACCAAAGCTCATTAGCAAGGGAACAGTAGATACCCCTGCTACAATTCATGCAGGAGTCTCCACAGACATCTGTGAATTACCTTCCTTGACTATCCAGGTGACATGGTGCAGATGCAAAAAGATACGGTCCACATTGCACAGATGAAGGAGTTACTCTAGTGTAAAGGCCTCATTTCTCTCACAGGCCAAAAATCTCTTATAACTACTTTATAAACACAGTTTTTAGAGACATCCCCACTTATAACACTTGGGGAAGCCCAAAGATATGACTCCTCTCAGTTGTTTCTACTTATCCCAGTGCAGATGAAATTTACCAACCAGGGGGTCATTTATACCATATGTTGCTTAGAGTTGCAACATATGCAAACTCAGTTTGCAGCATCCTCTCTAATTAGGTAACCAGGGAAATAGGGTGTTAACCAAAGGTTCTCTTCTCATTAGTAAAGGGGAAAAGGTTTTCCCAATCTGGGGCAAGTGTTGAGAAAATATGCAGCATTTCAATCGTGCCTGATTGTATTATGCAGTCCCTCCTTGCACTTGAGTGACACTGGAAAGTTTTTAAGATGAAGGAACAAGTCTTTGGTGCTACCTAGCAGCTGTTCAGGAAGTACCAAAGTTGGTTTGTATATAAAAACACTCTGTTAGTTTTATTAGTCCAAATTTATGGCCTGGCCTTGGAAGACAACAAAATCAAAGAGAATTTTTAGACAAACGCACAAGTATTCAGGACAGGAAGGAGCTACAATTTTGGGCTGTGTTATTAATCAAAGTAACAGTATTTTATAGCAACCACAAGAGAGGTTGTTAGCAAATTACCATGAGATCTCTACGGGAAGGAAAAAGGAGAAAACTTGATTTCCCAAGTAATAACCTGCAGATTGGGGAAATGTAGCTTCTGTGAAAACTGAAGGGACATGCTCTGCTGAAGGGAAGGAAACAGTGGCATTAAAGCCTTCCAGTGTCTGTCTTCCATTTTCATCACGTTTGGGGAATGTCTACGAATATTTGTGGGGAAAGTCAAGCTCACACACAGTGAGTTTAACATGTATGTAAAATACATTCCATGTTCACTTTGGAACAGAGTTTTAACATTAAAATGAGGTGAGATTTGGTTCTTTATATCAAAAGGTAAACTGTATGGCACAAAGGTTTTTTTGTGCATAGTCTCTGTAAACTGACTGGAACCAGCTTACGGTCTATAGTTGCTTATCAGGAAACAATGTAAGGCCAGTCTCCTGCCGGATCCATTCTGTAACCCAAGGCGGGGTGTCTTGGTTAGCTCACATCAGGTGATCCACTGGAGTCAGTTGGGCAATGTTTTCTGCCTAATGGCAGAAAGAAAACTTTATGGCAGTTAACAAACCTTATCATGGTAAACGCTGAAGGAGTCCAAACTTTTTTCCCTTCTATAGCTACTTAATTTTCTCTTGAGGGCCTCATCTTAGCCACAGAGAGTCCATCTTGCCTGTCAGCCAGGGATACAACGTTGATGAAGTAAAATAATGAATAGGTTAGCAAGTTGAGTTTGTCTAGGTAGGACAAACCTTTATTAGTCTTTCAGTTTGCTTAATGTTTTAAATAATTAACCATGGTCATAAAGTGCCCCAAATCAGTATCAAACAGCAAAACCAGCACGAAATCAGACCTTTTTAAGAGTATATGTTCAATTTGGGTGAGGGAAAAGCTTTCATCTATCCAGAAAGCAAATAAAGTTGTTGTTTTGGTTTTTTTTTTTTTGATTTGGAGTCACTCTCTCGCCCAGACTGGAGGGCAGTGGCCGCTCACGGCCACTGCAGCCTCGACCTGCTGGGCTCTGGCGATCCTTCCGCCTCAGCCTTCCAAGTAGCTGGAACTACAGGCGCACGCTACCACACACAGCTAATTTTTTGCTTTTTTATTGTAGAGATGAGGGCTCACCAAGTTGCCCAGGCGGGTCTCGAACCCGCGGGCTCAGGCAATCCACTCACCTCAGCCTCCCAGGGCGCGGGTTACAGGCTGAGCCACCGAGCCCGGCTTTTGCAAATAAAGTTTTTACTGTCTTGTATTGAGAATAAACTCTACTCCGTTGTTACTGGTTGTTACTGATAGATAGCTCAGCTGCTTGTCATTTGTAAACTGAAATAAACAAGTATGAGACATAGTGAAAGGAAGGTTACTTTATTCCAAAAACTGACAGATTGGGAAATGACCAGGCTCATGCCTCCAAGAAACCATTTCAGATTTTTAGGCTCAGTGCAAGAGTTTAAAAAAAGAAACGTGGTATGGGAAACATGCCGGAGTAGCACAGGGTGTTTCTTGTTCTGATGGCTTATATTCTGGTCAGTGTTATCTCAGCTGCAGTCAGGTTATGGTTAAATTGTCTTGTGACTCCCCTCAAGCAGGAGGGTTCCATTGTCAGGCTGCTTTAAGATTAACCCTTGGGATTTCTAAGTAAACATGAGGCCAGATAAGCATGCATGGTGCAAGGAAATGTCTGATATAAAAAGAAGTTTCTAAAACATGTCTAAATATTTAACAGTAAGAAAGAGTTCGAAAAAAAACTTTACGATACATTTTAACACTGAAATGATCAGTTGCACAGTGACCATTTTTCTTTCTGAGCTACCAGTCCCCTGTCATATATAATAAGCTTCTTTAAAAAATAATTTTAACTATCTCAATACATGTGCATTTTAAATATACATACATGTATGTGATAATGATAAATTTTAGATTATATATAATTAATTTTAAGAAGCATAAGACAGTTATTATTGCTTGATTTTACCCTAGTAATTTGAGGGTTATTTATATTGTAAACACTTTTATATATTGACAAAATGCATAAATAAAACATAGAGAACTCTGATGTAAACTTCAGACTTTGAGTGAAATGATCTGTCAGTCTAGGTTCCTTGATTGTAACAAATGTACCATTCTAGTGAGGGATGTTCATAAGGGCAGAAAGAGGGTCATCCCTTTCCTCCTCATTATAAGGGGGTCATGGCAACACCTGAAAAAAAAACAGATTAACAAGGGAAAAGCATAACAAAGTTACTACCTGCACATGTATGTACAGAAGTCATACACAATACGAACTTAAGAAGGGCCAAATGGTTGAGATTGAAATGCCCTCTTCTGAGTAGAGAAAGAAATGGGGAAATGCATAGGCCCAATGCTCAGACAATGATTGGTAAATGATCTTTTTGGAAGCTGGATAGAACAACACAGGAACAAAGGTGGTTTTATTATGCAGATACAATTCCCCAGTTAGTCTCCCTGAGGAGAATAGATGAAAAGCCAGGCTCGGTGGCTCAGCCTGTAATCCCACCCCTTTGGGAGGCTGAGGTGAGTGGATTGCCTGAGCCCGTGGGTTCGAGACCCGCCTGGGCAGCGAGACCTCATCCCTACAATAAATCAAAAAATCAGCCGGGTGTGGTAGTGCGTACCTGTAATTCTGGCTACTCGGAAGGCTGAGGCAGAAGGATCGCTGGAGCCCAGCAGGCGAGGCCGCTCCCGGCCACTGCACTCCAGTCTGGGCGACAGAGTGAGACTCCAACTCAAAAAAAAAGAAAAAAAGAAAAGTAGGTCTGTCTGGGTATGGCAATGACTTCCAATCTCTTTCGGTTTTTAGGTGGTTAATCCTTCCTGGTTATTTGATGTGATTTCTAAGAAAAAGATTTAGGAAAGTTTTTCTCAGAGAAATTCCAGAGAGAGTTCCTCCTGTACTGGAGATTGAAGGCCATGGCTGGGAGGGCAAGTTAAAGTTAGAAGGATCTTGATTCTGAGGCAGCTTCTAAGGTCTCTGAGCATGTTAAAGCACCAGTCTTTGGGATATCAACAGAAGTTAGGTTATGTGTGTGGTGACAGGAGGCATATGGAACTGTCTGTACTCACTGTTCAATTTTGCTACAAACCTAAAACTGCTAAAAAAAAAAAACAAAACTACTCTGATGATCAAGTACCTTTGCTCATCATCATTTTAGTTTAATTTCAGATAACAAGCATCACACATTAATTACTTCAAGAAAGTTAATTATGGATCATGGAATTGTAATTTATACTGGTATTACAAAGCAATATAACCACTATTGATATTAAAACTCCTCAGATGCAGCTGGAGGCCATCATTCTCAGTGAGTTATTACAGAAACAGAAAACTGAATTCTGCATGTTCTCACTTATAAGTGGGAGCTAAGTGCAGCACACACAGGCATAAGAATGGGAACAAGAGACCCTGGAGACCCCTAAAGGGAGGAAGAAAGAGGGGGTAAAGTACCATGCTCACCACCTGGGGGTGGGCTCAAAAGAAGCTCAAACCTCACTGTCTGGCAATATACCCATGTAACAAACCTACACAAGTACCCTGTTGAGAGAAGATGCCAAACTTTGTAAATATTTAGGAAGGTTTATTCTGAGCCAACTGTGAGTGACCTAGACCCATGGCACCATCCCAAGAGGTACTGAGAACATGTGCCTGAGGTGGTTGAATTGCAGCTTGGTTATATACATCTTAGGAAGACAGAAGTTACAAAAACCCATAAATAATATATGTGAGATTTATATTGGTTTGGTTCAGGAAAGCAGAACATTTCCAAGAAGGTGGGGGGTTGCAGGTCATATGTGGAGTCAAAGATTTCCTGATTGGTACTAAGTAACAAGAGTTAGACTTTGTTTAAGGAATTTTGAAATCAGTAAAAAAAAAAAATGCCTTTGAGATAGGGACATTGAGAAAAAGTTTATTGATATGTAGATGAAGCCTCTTAGGTGGTAGCCCTGAGACGGAATAGACAGCAAACTTCTAGCACCTCTGGGGATCCCTAGAAAGCAAATGCTATTCAGATGCAAATTTCCCCAAAATATGACTTTGCAGGGCCATAAAGTATTTTGATTTTCTTTTTTAAAATCTGTTATGGGTTGTTATGCCAGAGTCAGGTTGGAAAGCAAGGTCCACTAGATAGGGTTAATAACAACTCATCTGATGACTCTTTGTAGGGCATGACCCCCTAGATTCCTTAGTTAGCAATTTCGCAAGAAAGAAAAAGAAAAGGTCAGAGTTTAGCCCTTTGAATTTAAAAAACAAACAAAAATAAAACAAAACTCTTCAGAGAAATATACAGTCAGCACTCCATATTCCAAAGGTTCTGCATCCAAGGATTCAACCAACCTTGTATTGAAAATATTCAGACCCAGGCTCGGTGACTCAGCCTGTAATCCTGCGCCTTTGGGAGGCTGAGGTGAGTGGATTGCCTGAGCCCACGGGTTCAAGACCCGCCTGGGCAGCGAGACCTCATCTCTACAATAAATCAAAAAATCAGCTGGGTGTGGTAGCGCGCACCTGTAATTCTGGCTACTCAGAAGGCTGAGGCGGAAGGATCGCTAGAGCCTAGCAGGTCGAGGCTGTGGTGGCCGGGAGCAGCCACTGCACTCCAGTCTGGGTGACAGAGTGAGACTCCAACTCAAAAAAAAAAAAAAGAAAATATTCAGGACAAAAAAAAATGGATGATTGTGTCTGTACTAAACATGGACACATATTTTTTTCTTGCCATTAAACCCTAAACAATATGGTATAAAAACTCTGTACAAAGCATTTGCATTGTATTAAGTATTATAAGTAATTTAGAGGTGATTTAAAGCATATGGAAGGATGTTGCATAGGTTAAATACAGATACTATGCCGTTTTATATTGGGGACTTGAGCATCCACGTATTTTGATATTCAAGGGGAGTGCCAAGAAATAACTATAGAACTGTTCCCAGATAAGCTGGCTGCTTCCATTGAAGTCAATCAAAGACAAGAGGCAAGAACTGGGAGAAAAGAGAGTTTATTCTGCAACCAACTTACAGGGATACAAGCAGCATCATACCAAAAAACTTGCTCAAAGGCAGTGCAGCTAACTCAGAATTTATGTTTCATAGCCCTTCACCCAACCCCAAGGCTAACTTAACAAGGGCATGACTCAAGATCTCCTAATCCTCCTTCACCGACCCCCAAGACTGAGTTAACAAGGCCTATGGGCAGTTTCAGCAAGACCCAAGATCTCCTAATCATGCTGATGGTTCCTTAAAGTAGGATGGGAAGTTACAAAAATCAAAAAAGCTACCCTGGTACATTTAGATAAACAACTTCAAATCAAACATGAGAAATGTAAACATCCCCTGTTCCCAGAGCCTTGACCTCTAATAGAACCCTGAAGTTTTACTCAAGGAATCCAAATGAAAAAGAATGCAGCATTGCCTGAAGTTTAAAACAACTGTTAATCAAAAAGTGACTGAGGCATGTTTCAGTCAATTAGAGGTTTGTTTAGCCCACATGAGGAGTTCAGGAAGAGGGTAAGGGGGTGGGGGTGAACTTCAGTATTTAAAGAGAATAGAGATAGCCTGGTGTGGTGGCTCATGCCTGTATTCCCAGCACTTTGAGATCCCAAGATGGGAAGATTGCTTGCCAAGGTGGGAGGAGCCTAGAAGTTCAAGACCAACCTGGGCAACATATTGAGACCTCATCTCTACAAAAATAAAGGGGAAAGAGAAAGCAGGAGGGACCAGACAAAAAAGGGTGAGAGAGAAGGCAATGAGGCAGATGATTACATTCTTGTGACTTTCTCAATAGTCTCAATAAATTGACATTTTACATATGATAAAGTAAACATGTGAAAAAAGGCTTCTTGCTCAATAGTTTGATCTGTCTTTTTAAAATGAGAGGAAATGAGGCTGAGACATGGGATTGTGAAAGTACAGCTACCTGTTTGGGAACAAATGGAAGACAGTGTTGGTGACTCAGTTTCCATTTTAACTTTTCCTTTGGCATAGTGAGTTTGGGTTTCCAGATTCTATTTTTCTTTCACTCAACTGTATTTTTTAAGATAAAGATTACTTATTCTATTCTAATTTGGCTTAGTTCCACTCATGTTTATATCTATACAGTCTTGTGTGTGTGTGTGTGTGTGTGTGTGCAGTTTTGAGATTTAATTAAGGGGGCAGTCTTTTTTTTAGTATAATTTAGTATAATAATTTTTAGTGTCATCACTTACATGTTCTATAAGACAGTATAAAAATTTCCAGTTAATTAGGCCTCCTATCAGAAAACAAATCTGATTTACATTAAGTAATATTTGTATTATACCCCGCTCAGTGATGTAGGTAAAGAAAACCTTTAGCTTCCTTTTAAGCCAATTTAAAAAAACAATTTAAGCTGTTCAAGAATTTTCTGTGATCAGAAATATTAAGGATAATTAATTTACTCAGTTAATTAAGTAAATCAAAAAAAATTTTATATTTAATTTTCATTTACCAAGTAATATTAACATCTTTAAGTCTTGTTTTAAAGTCTTGAGTCAAAAAGGTTTCTTAAGGGCAGGCTATTAGCATACCTTTTGTTCTTTACCTTATCTTAGTAACCAAGGCACCTTAAGTAAAACTCTACCCTTACCTTTTGAGCATTTTTTTTCTTCCAATTATGTAGGGGGAGGGAGGTTTTGAAATTTATTTGTTCTAAATGCTTATATGCACCTATTAATCTCAAAACCAATCAACATATGAGCTCTATTCTATTCAATTTGAGGGTCAATACAATCTTGCTGATTTCTCTCTGGAGGCAGGTGAAGGTACCTTGTCAAAAGAAAATTTTATTTTAACATTATTTAGAGATGACCCTTTCGCCCCAGTGAAGAACGTTATCTTGCTCAATTGTTTGTTCCATCTTTTTAAAATTAGAACTATGTCTTCAATTCACTCTGCAGATCTTGTGAAAACTAGTGATCAGATTCTTTCTTCTTTCATTTTTAAAGTGGACTTTACTCATTTAACATCTTATAACATGCGTAGTCATCCTTAATTTTTAGAAGAACTCTAAAAAGGGGCCTAGTTGTAGATATACAGGAGTGGTTCTTAAAGTTTTGGGTCCCCACATCAGGAGCATCAGAATCACTTTGTAACTTACAAAGTCTTGGGTCTCATCTCAAGACCTACTGAATCATAAACTCTGGGAATGGGCCCCATAAATCTGTGTTTTAAGAAACCTATGTGTTTCTAATACACTCTAAACTTTCAGAACCATTGATGTAAAAGATATCCAAATAATCTCACTGGCTACCTGCACACTACAAATAATCACTTGCAGTGACAGGCACACAAGCAGAAACCAGCCACACCATTTACCATATTTAATTGTAACTCATAGATAAATAAAACTATGGACACAAACCATGTGTGAAAATACTTCCCAAGGCAAATCACAAATGAAGCCAAAAGATCTCAGTGAAAGATTATCTGCTCACTATACTCTTTCTTTCTAAGAGTTTTGATCACTCTGGTAACACAGTAGACAACTACATGGAATCCCTCAAGTGTAAATCTCGGACCACAAAATTCCTCAGATCTAAGACACTCTCTAAAAACTTGTGAAAATATTCTGGGCTCCCCTTCTTGGAACCCCTATCATCCCCTGTATACCATCCTGTCCTTCCAGCCTCATTCAGGTCTTCAGGCCCATTTCACATTTCTGAGACCTAGGGGTTAGATGACAAGGTGTCATAAACCATGAAACATGAGTCCTTTCAAATGAGTTTGACATGAGGGAGCTCTGAGCACGTAGTGCCATGTCTTTGGAAAGCCTAGTAGTTTGTTGGTGATAGTTGCTCTTAAAGAGAAAAGAATCTCAAGTGCTATTCCCTGATTAAAGACTGACATCTGCTTGGCTTTGGTGTTTCCTATGAAGCAAACAAATTCTGCAAGTCCTCTCAGAATTATGAAGGGAGACAGAAAAATTTAGTCAGTTTAGTTAGGGCATATATTGGAAATTTATGGCAATCTTTTCTGCAAGTGAAAAGGCCCTCTGTAGGCCATGTTAAAGATTCACTCCTGTAGATGTAACACAAACTCTGCCACTCGTGGAAGAAAAGTGGCTTTATTCCAAAAACCAGCAGATGGAGAAATGGCCATACTCATGCCTCAAAGACATCATTTCAGATTTTTAGACTGAGTATAGAATTTGAAAAGGGAAACAGTATTGGACACATGTAGGCATGGCATAGGGTGTGCTATGATGGCTTATCTTGGGTGGTGGTCCTGCTGAAGGAGGTCTGGTTGGTGTTATCTAAGCTGTAGTCAGGCTATGGATCAACTGTCTCATGGCTACCCTTAGTGGGAGGGTCCCACAGTCAAGTTGTTTTAAGATTAGCCCCTGGAATTTCTAAGAAAGCATACAGTCAGATAAACATGCCTGGTAAAAAGAAGTTTCTAAAACATGTTTCAAGGTTTAAGGTTAAGGGTCGGGGGAGGAAACTATAAAATACATTTTAAGGCTGAGATATTGGGTTATGTAGGGTCAAAGGAAAACTCCTTCACTCGCTAAAGTTTTGCTGAAAACTCAACTCACAAAAGGCAGATTAATAAGCAAAAAGGCAGCCGGGCTTGGTGGCTCAGCCTGTAATCCCGTGCCTTTGGGAGGCTGAGGTGAGTGGATTGCCTGAGCCTGCAGGTTCGAGACCCACCTGGGCAGCGAGACCTCATCTCTACAATAAATCAAATAATCAGCCGGGCGTGGTAGCGCATCCCTGTAATTCCGGCTACTTGGAAGGCTGAGGCGGAAGGATCGCCGGAGCCCAGCAGGTCGAGGCTGTGGTGGCCGGGAGCAGCCACTGCACTCAAGTCTGAGTGACAGAGGGAGCCTCCAACTCAAAAAAAAAAAAAAAAAAAGCAAAAAGGCAAACATTTTATTAACGTGTACACAGGGAGAACCACAGAATGATTGCCCCAATGGGGTGCTTAAACTTATATATACCATCTTGTATTACAGAAAGAATGGGTGCTTGGAACATGACCCAAAACAGGTTATTGTGGGAAATAACCCAAAACAGGTTATTGTGGGAAGTTATAGTAGCACAGGTTATGGAAGGGAGAGAAAAGAAGGCTTAGCTAGCAAAGGTGGTCTTGTGTAGGTAGAAGATCTCAAAGACGCTATATGGTAAATGTTTCTTACAGACCTTTAAAGGTCTTTCAGACCCAGTTGATCTTTCCTAGATCCAGACAAAGGAAGACATGTATCAATGTAGATTCTCTACTGATGCAAATTTCCCCCACAAAAGACAGGTTTGCAGGGTTACTTCTGTTTGCTGGCTCTCTGACAAACATGTCAAAATATGTCAAAGAAATAGGACCAGGCCTGGTGGTTCACACCTGTAATCCTGGCATTTTGGGAGGTTGAGAATTGTTTGAGGTCAGGAGTTCAAGAACAGCTATGGGCAACATAGCAAGACCTTGTCTCTACAAAAGGCTTTTTAAAGATGTAGCCAGGTATGGTAAGGTATGCCTATAGTCCTAGCTACTCAAGAGGCTGAGGCAGATGCTCTCTTGTGCCCAAGAATTTGAGGTCACAGTGAGTATGATTGTATCACTGCACACTAACCTGGGTGACGGAGCAAGACCCTGACTCAAGGGGAAAAAAAAAGAAATATTTTGGGGGTAAAATATTTTTATTTCCTTCACTCCCAAGAACATTTTATTGATATAGTTTCTTATCTATTTTTCTTTATTTTATTCCAAAAGCAAACACAAGCTTTCTAGATCAGAGATCAGCCATTGGTATTTATAGCATTGGCTTCCCATCTCCTCTCTCCCACGGTGGAGAGACGCAATGAGAGCCGATGTCAACTGTAGGTCTGTCCTGCTGGAGAGGAGCCCCAAATTATGCCATGTGGAGTTTCTATAAGAACTGTCGCATAGCAGCCCCTCCTCCCTTCCTGAGGGAGAGAAAGACATTATCTTTCTAATGTCCTCGGGGTGCCCTCCAAACTGGAATTTATTTATAAAAAATTGTGTATTCTTACATGTTTAAATTTCAGTCACCTTCAAAGTACTCTTTGCTTGATGCAATATACCTATTGAGACACTTTTTCCAAAACAATTTTTGAATTCGACAATTTTGATGCCTTTTAGTGCTTCTGCCACTTTTTTGTTTCACCTCTTCCACATCAGCAAAACATTTCCCTTTAAGGACTTTTTTCACCCAGGGAAACAAAACAAAAGTGTTGCTGAGAGCCAGATAGGGTGAAGATGGAGGGTAGAACTTGGGGGTCGTGCCATTTTTGGTCAAAAACTGCTGAACACACAGCATGGTGGGGGCAGGTGCTTTCATAAATCACCCATAATGAAAGGGACAAATGTGTTGAAAGAATCTCAAAAAAAAAATTTACTGAAGTGAAATGCAGCCTCTCACAACAATGCTAGCTGGTATACTGATGCTGATGGGTTCCTAGAACACCTACCTAGTGGGGAAAGCCTGTACTAAATGATAATGGGGGACCCTCCAAAAGATAATTCCAGTTTTGGGGGCATCCTTGATCATAAATAAATCATCTCTTGGGAATTGAGAGGAAGGTTGCTAGGTCATTACAATTCTTTGAAATGTAAAGTTGTGGCTCTCAATCTATCAATCTTAGACTATGACGAGAAAATGGTTGCGGAAAGACATTCTCTATCTCTATAGCATATAGCTCATCATTTATCATGCCCCAGTTAATTTTTTACATTTCTGTATAGCATAGATTTTGTCTATTTGTGAACATGCATAGATGCTTTACAATTATGATCTATAGTTAATGTCTTTTTATAGTTGAAGAATGACCATTTTGTCATTCACAAACATCTTTAAAATGTAGGCTGCTGAGTTGTTTAGAATTTTAAGGAATTACAATTTTACACCAAAATATACTCAGAGGCAATGACCACAAAAATTGCATATTTAAGTTTTTCTAAATTGTCTAGTAATTTGAGAGCTTATTACCTATTGAGATAAGAGTTATCTGAGAATAATTGCTAGTTAAATTGAGAAGAGGATGAAAAAAACTTTGTTCTTCTTTATTAAAGAAATTCTGTGAGTATAGATGCTAAGGATAACTAAAATAAATTGCTTTTCCAAAAACTGCATTCAAGCAGCCAACAGACACATGAAGAAATGTTCAACCTCACTAATCATAAGGGAGATGCAAATCAAAACCACACTGAGATACCACCTAACTCCAGTCAGAATGGCAATTATCAACAACTCAAAAAATAACAGCTGCTGGAGAGAGTGTGGCGAAAAGGGAACACTTCTACACTGTTGGTGGGAGTGTAAACTAGTGCAACCTCTGTGGAAAGCAGTGTGGCGATTCCTAAAAGCTCTAAATATCAACCTCCCCTATGACCCCGCAATCCCCCTACTGGGAATATATCCTGAAGAACTCAAATCACTCTATAAAAAAGATATCTGCACACGTATGTTTATCGCAGCGTTGTTCACAATAGCAAGACCTGGAAACCACCATGCTGCCCGTCAAAAGAGGACTGGATTAAAAAAAAGTGGTACATATACATGATGGAATACTACACAGCCATAAAAAAGAACAGAATCATGAATTTCACAGCAACCTGGACGGAACTAGAGTCTATAATACTGAGTGACCTCTCACAGAAACAAAGATCCGAGTATCACATGTTCTCACTCATATAATGGGCCTTGAACATCCAATGTTATACTATAAGAAAATGACTGACAGTAGTGGGAAACTATGATGGGGAGGGAGATGGGATTAACGGTAGCAAATATCTGTCTGGGGACAGGGAAACACCTCTTATCAACAGAGTGCCTGAATGAAGCGTATTTGTATACCTAACCCTTAACTGTACCCCACAACATCATAATAAAAAATATTGATTAAAAAAATAAAAAATAAAATAAAAATTCTCAAACTTTAATTTATTTTGAATGATATTTTATTAGCAGTCTGACATAGAAGAAAAGACCTTTTTTTGTTGTTGTTCTTGTTTTTGAGTCAGAGTCTCACTTTGTTGCCCAGTTGCCACTGCACGTTCACGTGGCCACTGCAGCCTCAACCCACTGAACTCAGGCCATCCTTCCCCCTCAGCCTTCCAAATAGCTGGAGCTACAGGTGTGCGCTACCACGCCTGGCTATTTTTTTTTTTAATTTATTTTTTAGATGAGGTCTCACCAAGTTACCAGGCTGGTCTCAAACCCCTAAGCTCAGGCAATGCTCTCATCTCAGCCTCCCAAAGTGCAAGGATTACAGCTTAAGTCACTGTACCTAGCTGAAAAGACCATGTTTTTAAGTTGGGTACTTCAGACACAGAGGCATGGATTTGAATTTCTTTGGGAGACAATCCCAGAAAGTAGTGAAAGGGAAGGGTACTAGCACAGGGCAAATGAAGAAGCAGGGGACCTCTGGGATCCCTGGGACATAGTGTAGAGCTTCCTCAGCAAGTTCCAGCCAGGAAGTGAGAACATGTCGCCCATGTTCTTACCCACGTGTTATTTATTTAGCAATTCCCATATCCATCTGTTAAGGACTGCTCCCAAGGACATGGTACCTGTGGCCTGGCCCAGGCAATAGGTCAAAAACACTCCTACATCTGCAGAAAATCACAGGTGCTTGATATAGGAATGAAGAAAGAAAGCCTTTGATGTTTAGGGGAACTGAGTGTGTGATCGCAATATGGCTAGCTACCTAGAAGATCTGCTACAGTATGGGTTTTGGTGTCAAAGAGGCCAGAACTAAGTCACTAAATAACTAAGCCTCAAAATGAAGATAACAAAAGCATCCTATGCTTGTTCTAAAGATTAAATGGGATTTTGCATATAAAGTTTTCAAAAAGGTCACAAAGTAAACTCTCTGATTATTTATTTCCATCAACATTATTTTTTATTTTATTTTATTTTTTTGAGTTGGAGTCTCACTCTGTCGCCCAGGATGGAGTGCAGTGGCATACTCACAGCCACCGCAGCATTCCACTTCAACCTTCCAAGTAGCTGGAACTACAGGCACATGCTACCACACTGGCTAATTTTTTTTGATTTATTGTAGAGACAAGGTCTCACCAACTTGCCCAGGCTGGTCTCAAACCCCTGGGCTAAGGCAATCCTCTCACCTCAGCCTCCCAAAGTGCTGGGATTACATGCTTGAGCCACGATGCTCGGCCAACATTATTATTATTAGCATGATATTAACTCAAGCATTATTGATAAAATTAGGGAATATTTTGAAATGAAACCTCCAAGGATTTATTTTCTTTTCCATTTTTTGTGACTATTATATATTCTAATGGGCTCTGACATTCAGTATTAGAGTTTTTGTATTTTAAGAATTTCTCTGGTTGTGTGCGTCAATGTGACACACTATAGTTTTTACTCTAACAAGTGACTGATGTTGACAGCCTACTCATTGTATGTCTTACTGCTTACTCCGACATGTCATCTACCTCACAAGGAAAGTAGGATTTTATTGAGAATTTTTAAAAAGCAATTGTTTTTCTGATATTTAGGATATTTTGCATACTTTTTGTACTAACTCTTTAAAGCACAAAACTTTTAAATATCAAGCTAATCTTTTGCAAGTCATTTGAAAATTGTACAGAGATTATTAAAATAAAATTCTGAAGAGGAATCTTCAAGATGGCAAGAAAACTAAAACTAGGGAAAATATTTCAGACTATTTAAAATTATTTGAAGTTAATTTGTACTGATTTCAGTTTCACTGTACTGATTCAATAATGTTGAGGCAACCTTTTTTTTAGTGTTATGAATAATAGATGTAATAGCAGAGGTCAATAGATTTTCCTTTTTTACTCCATCACACACACCAAAAAACCAATAAACCAAAAGACAACACATCTCAAATGGATCATTATTGCTTTTAGGATATGCTAATACAGAGTACCAGTAATTCAGAAAACTGAATATGATTACATCTTAACTTTTCATAGGAAAATAGAAATTATCCTTAAAATTTTGTTAGAAAAGACAAGAACATTTTATATTTACCACTGGTTCATGGTACATGTACTGTCACTTTACAGAATTTAAATTTATGAAGCTATTTTTTTCTATGTTTCTAATCTACAATTAGGTGCTTTTAGGCAGATGGTAGGGCCTTGTTATAACATAGTAATACCAAGTTGGAGAGAACTTGCTTGCAAAGTTCTTTACATATTTCAAAGAAGTCACCCGAAGGTCCAGCAGGGAAAGACACTGGTTTATTAGAACTCATAGAAGGCATTGATGGCGTCCAGTTGGTGAGGACAGGTTTCATCCATGAGGTACCAATGGCAGTCATTCAGTAAGAAAAGAGTCCACACCTCAGGGCAGTATAGCAAACAGTTTTATGGCAAGCAAGTCAATTAATCAAATTCGTGTCCTGTGTTTACAATTACACTGATTACACATGAGGACCACAGTTCTTTCAGCTGTGCTTGGTCACCTGCACCCTGTGACTCCTTACTGGGAATATGCATACCCTTCAGAGACCAGCCTTGGCCAGGAGCTGTTCCCTGGGAGAAGGGTAGAAAGAACCCAGATATAGGGGAAGAGAAGAAATGTCCAGACAATTACCTCACACTTGTGAAGGGGAAAAGCATTGCATATATCCCTTAATAAGTCCAGCATAACTGAAGGAGACATCATAGGAAAAGAGTATGGCAAATTCCTGTGGATAAAAATCTGGCCGTACCAAGAAGGCCTCAGAGTTGGTAATTCTGTGATTTATCTGTGCCTTGGGCCTCCAACTGGAGGAATTGTGTTGAGGTCTGGAAAATAGGATTTTAAAATATCAATTGAATAAAACTACATTTAGCACCTGTGGTATAGAAAAAGTCTAAAATGACCCAAATGATCTACTTGTAAAATCCTATAAAGACCAATGGAAAAATTCTCCTTCACCCCCTAAAGTTCCGCTGAAGAAAAAATCAATTCACAAAAAGCAGATTATTTGGAGAACAGGCATATACACTTACTAATGTGTACATGGAGAAAAATCATGGGGAGATTCTCCACACTGCAGTGAGGTTTAGAAGCTGATACAGCATCTTGAGGTTATAGAAAGAATGGGACTTGGATCCTGGAAGAACAGGTTATGATATCAAAACAGGTTATAGGAATGGGGAAAAAAGACTTTTGTTGAAGGGCAATAAATGATTTAACCTGTAAATAGTTTTCTTTAGAATTTGAATGAGATTGAGAGACAGACATTATGCTGTGAAAGGGTCTGTTCAGGTGTGATTACTTTCTCGGTCTTATTTCCTGCAACAGATAATGAGATAATATGGAAGGGAAGAAAAAAATACGTTCATTAATTCTTGAGGTAGCAATCTATGAATACAATAAAATAAATTGTCACCTTTCTAAATAGAAATGGATATTAGGGAAGATTGAAATGACTCAGAAAAGATACACTGCTATTCTGTGAAACCTATTTAAAAAAAGCCTAAATATGTGTTAACATAAGGGTATTTTTTAAAGCTATGTCTCTCTCTCAAAAATAAATTTTAATATAAATCTTTAGTTTTACTGTGATACCTATAAAAAAATAAATTTGCCTTAACTTGGAAAAAGCCGCTTTAATAAATTTATAGTAAAACAATGTAAAAGTAAGTAACTCGAAATATAAAAATAAATATGTATCATTAACCTTGGAGGACATTATTGCTGAAATGCTGGTGTGAGCCTTCTGCTTCCACAAGTCTATTCACAATGCACAACGTGACTACAGTAATCAGGATCAATGTCTCTAAAGACTGCAAAGAAAAATAACTTATTTGAGTTTTTAAATTTTTATATACTTCCATAATGAAAATGTAATTACATGTGAAAGACCAAGGCAAACAGAATAAGTCCATGAAATTCCCTGTGTAAAACCACACTCTTCAAGTGATCTTATATGTAACACTAGATGATTTGCTTTGGAGGCTTTCATCAAATCATGGATTTTACTTACTAAAAATAGTGCACTGGCCCTTAAAAAGAAGTGATGGAGTGTATATATTATTTTTTATACATATATATTATGTGACGGAGACTATCTTGAGGAAGTCTCAAGGTGATTTAGATTATCAGGAATAATCCTTTTTTGGGGATGCAAAAACACCCATTATGTACCACACACCCTACAGGGGTGGAGAAGGAGGGTAGAGGGCTCGTCAGAAGCCCACACCTTGTTTTCATGCAATATTCCTATATAACACGTCTTTACGTGTTCTCCCTGATTCTAAAATAAAATTTTACAAAATAATCCTCTCTTGTGCAGTTTGGCTCCAGAAATGTTTGCCTTGTGCCAACCTAAGCTGTCTTCTACCTTCAATTTGTACTCCTTTTTAAAACTCTATAAATATTGTCCTTTCCTGAGTTGATATTCAGCATAGGTCATAAGATTTCCTCTAAATACCAGGGATATCAGAAGAAACACAGAAAAGCATGAAAAGTTAAAATATTAGAATTTCAATTTCCACGAGCATTCAACCTAGTCTGTGCAATGCCCAGCACATTGCCAGTTCTAGGCAGCACCTTCCACACCTGGAGTTCTGTGATACAGCAGCCCTGCAAAGTCCTATGATGATAATGACATAGATGGCAATGATGTGAATAATTGCAACTATCCATTATTAGACTAAAATATAGTATCAAATAATAAAACATCACAGTATACAATTATTATGATGATTTAGTGAGCCTAGACATGTAAAGTGGTAAGAACAGTGCCCAGCATACAGTAAGCATGCAATACAGTTGGCCCTTCCTGTCCATGGTTCTATAGCTGAGGACTCAACCAACTTTGGATGAAAGATACATGAAAAAAATAAAAAATAATACAACAATAAAAGTAGTACAAATAAAAAACACAATATAGTATTTTCATTGTATTCAGTATTATAAGTAATCTAGATATGGTTAAAGTATATGGAGGATGTCTGGAGGTTATATGCAAATATTACACCATTCTATGGCAGGGGGATCCGAAAAACCCCAGAATTATCTTTTGGAGTGTGGACTCCTTGTAGTACACTTGGAATTTGTTCTTCCAGATTTGGCGGTCAACCAAAGTTTTTTTCTGAAAGTATTGAGAAGGTTGCGGATGTGGAAGAGGTGAAAAAAAAAATGGCAGAAGCACTAAAAGGCATCAAAATTGACAAATTCAAAAACTGTTTTGAGCATCAACCCTCTTTTGGTCCCTCTCCCGCTTGGGAACTTTTCTGTCTCCTTAATAAACTCCTGCTTTCTCACAAACACACACACACACAAATCATTTTGAACGGTGGAAAAAGCATCTTAATAGGTGTGTTGCATCAAACAGAAAGGACTTTGAAGGTAACAAGTGTAAACATGTAAGAATAAATACACAATTTTTTTTTTTTTTGAGTTGGAGTCTCACTCTGTCACCCAGGCTGGAGTGCAGTGGCACGCTCACAGCCACCGCAGCCTCAACCTGCTGGGCTCAGGTGATACTTCCTCCTCAGCTTTCCAAGAAGCTGGAACCACAAGCATGTGCCACCATGCCTGGCTGATTTTTTGATTTATTGTAGAGACAAGGTCTCACCATGTTGCCCAGGCTGGTCTCAAACTACTCCTGAGCTCAGGTAATCCTCCACCTCCCAAAGTGCTGGGATTACAGGCATAAGTCACTGCATCAAGCCACAATTTTTTATAAATAAATTTATAAATTTTTGTTTTGAGTCCTCCCTCACACCAGGGACTTGAGCATCTAAGAATTTTGGTATTTTCAGGGGTCTGAAACCAATCTCTTGAGGATACAAAAGGAGAACTGTACCTGTTAACTATTTTAATAAAAATAACAGTCATAAATGGACTGAAGTACAGTGATAGAGTGTTCTGAAGTTTTAACTAGGTTATGGGGGGGAGCCCTTGTTCTACATTCTTAATAAAGCAGATTATCTTGGAAAGAACGAAGTTTAGCAGGGACCCAGGATGCTACAAGCCAATATATATGTTTTGCTTTAAAACATGGAAAATAGGGTAGAAGTAGTTAGCTAAAGGTTGAAGAAATAAAGAACAGAATATCCTTCTAACAGTATGAGAAACACACACACACACACACACACACACACACACACACACTCGCTCACACAAAATAACAATGATAGTCACCTTCTGCATTTTTATTTTTCATTGTTTTAAAATGTTATTCTGGCTACAGAGTCAGATTTATAAAAGCCAAGCTTACTCCACATGTTTTGAGAGTTAAGAAAACGATTTAAAAAGTAACTTTGTCACAATCACAAATTGATGAAAAATTAGAGAGCAGAACTTGGGTTTGGAATTTATTTTTTAAATAGAAAACTTCAGAACTGGGAGTAGTTATACATCTGTGAAAAGTTAATGGTGGTAGTGTTGTTACCAGTTCTTTGTGCAAGGCCTTTTATCTCTATACCACACTTCCAAATGGACATTGTAGGTTTAAAAAGTTAAACAGAGAGAAAATTTTAAAATAAATCTTATTTCAGATGAAATAAAAGTTCAAACCATTAATGACCAGGGCTCTAAATTATTTCTCCCAATTTAGGTAGCATTCACATTCAGTTATTAACAGCACTTTATTTAATGGTTAATATCACATACTAACCATTAAATGATCTTACTGACTTATTTTCTTAAAGAAAGATAAACTATTTCTCAGTTTCCAAGGAAAGTACTCAGTTGAATTTATCACTCATACACTTTTCTGGTACCTGATATCACAAATTCTCAACAACTCTAAAGATGATGGCTTTTGTAAAGTCACCGTGGCCAAAATCTTTTCTTGAACACTTGCTCCCTGATGCTGGAAATATCTAGCGATTTATAAGCAAAGAATAATGCTACCACTGAGATATTTTAATTAGTTTTATCACATAATAGCATATATTTTAAGTATAGTACTCAAAATGTCATAGATATCTTCTTTACAAAGAATTCAGTGAGATGTAAAAGAACACTGATGTATGATTTAATCATCTATGTTATAAAGTTTATTAGCAAGTGCTCTCTTTTTGATGAAAAAAAAATGTGTTAGGGTAGAATTTAATATTATAAAATATTTTATACTTAATATCCATGATGTGCATATTATGCTGTTTAATACTTATCTGATTTTAGGTAATTTATCTTCATATTAAATACAAAGTATATTAATTAAAAATTTTCAGATTATGAAAATTTATTTGTATTTAAGGCTAAACATTATGAAATAAATGAAAAGTCATCTATCAGCTTTGAAAAATTACTATTTACTGCAGCCGTGTATATCCACTGTTTTACTTTTTTGACATCCACATTTACTTTTTTATTTATTTTTATTTTTTAATTTTTAATTTTTAAAATTTTTTAAATTTTTTGAGTGGAGTCTCACTCTGTTGCCCAGACTGGAGTGCAGTGGCCGCTCCCAGCCACCGCAGCCTCGACCTGCTGGGCTCCGGCGAGCCTTCCTCCTCAGCCTTCCGAGTAGCCAGAATTACAGGCGTGTGCTACCACGCCCGGCTAATTTTTTTTGGATTGATTGTAGAGATGAGGTCTCGCCTGCCCAGGCGGGTCTTGAACTCGTGGGCTCAGGCAATCCACTCACCTCAGCCTCCCAAAGGCGCGGGATTACAGGCTGAGCCACCGAGCCCGGCTACTTTTTTATTTTTAATTATTTTTATTTTAAAGATGTGGAGTACAATTCAGGGTTAGGTACATAAGTGGTCACTGTACAGATGAAGTTTGGGTCTCCCTTTGGTCCCCACTTCACCTAATTTGAGGTCAGATACTCTGATTAATGTTATGTTCCTCTCCCTCCCTCCCCTGGCAGTGACCTGCTACTGCCAATTCCTTCTTATAGTATTATGATAGATGTTCAGGGTTTCGATTATGAGTGAGAACATGTGGTACTCAGTTCTTTGTTTCTGTGATAGATCACTGAGTATTATAGACTCTAAATTCATCCAAGTTGCTGTGAAGTCCATAATTATGTCCTTCTTTATGGCTGTAATATTCCATTATGTATATGTACCACTTTTTTTTATCTAGTCCACTTTCGATGGGCAGCACAGTTGGTTCCATGTTTTTGCTATTGTGAATTATGCTGCAGTAAATATGCGTGTGCAGGTACCTTTTTTTATAGAATGATTTGAGTTCCTCTGGGTACATTCCCAGAAAGGGGATTGCTGGGTCATATGGAAGGTCAATTTTAGATGTTTTGGAATCACCACAGTTTTCCACAGAGGTTGTATTAGTTTACACTCCAAACAGCAGTGTAGAAGCATTCCCTTTTCTCTGCATTCTCTCCAGTATCTGTTGTTTTTTGAGTTATTGATGATAGCTATCCTGATTGCAGTTAGGTGGTATCTCAGTGTGATTTTAATTTGCATTTCTTTGAAGACTAGTGAGACTGGACATATTTTCATGTATATATTGACTGCTCGTATGTCTTCTTTTGAGAAGTGTCTATTCATGTCTTTTGCCCACTTTTTAATGGGGCTGTTTGTTTTTTTTCCTTTCACCACATATGAGTTCCTTGTAGCTCCTGGATGTTAGGCCTTTGTCATGTATACAGTTGGCAGATATTTTTTCCCATTCTGTCAGCTGTTTCCTCACTCTTTTTTTTTTTGAGTTGGAGTCTCACTCTGTCGCCCAGACTGGAGTGCAGTGGCCGCTCCCAGCCACCACATCCTCGACCTGCTGGGCTCCGGCGATCCTTCCGCCTCAGCCTTCCGAGTAGCTGGAATTACAGGCGCGCACCATCACGCCCGGCTAATATTTTGATTTATTATAGAGATGAGGTCTCGCCTGCCCAGGCGGGTCTTGAACCCGCAGGTGCAGGCAGTCCACTCACTTCAGCCTCCCAAAGGCATGGGATTACAGGCTGAGCCACCGAGCCCAACTTCCTCACTCTTTTGATGGCTCTTTTGCTTTGCAGAAGCTTTTCAGTTTGATGAGGTCCTACTTGTCTATCTTATCTCTTCTGGCATGGCATTTGAGGTTTTGATCAGGAATTGATTGCCTATTCCAATTTCTGTAATGGTGTCTCCTGTGTTTTTAAGATTCTTATAGTTTGACGTTTTACGTTTGGACTTTGTTCCATTTGGAGTTGATTTTTGTGTGTGATGATAAGTAGGGGTCCTGTTTTATTCTTCTGCATGTTGTCAGCCAGTTTTCCCAGCACCATTTACTGAATAGGTTCTCCTTTCCCCAGTGGTTGTTGGTGGAGGCTTTGTTGAAGATGAGTTGGTGGAGAAATTGAGGTTTTGCTTCCGAAATCTCTATCCTGTTCCATTGGTCTATATGCCTGTTCTTATACAAATACCAGGCTGTTTTGATTATTGTAGGCTTGTAGTAAAGTTTAAAGTCTGGAAGTGTGATACCTTCTTCTTTGTTTCTTTTGCTAAGGATTGTTTGGTCTATTTGTGGTCTTTTATGTTTCCATATGAATTTCTGTATTATTGTTTCTAGATAGGAGAAGAATGATGTTGGTAATTTAAAGGATATAGCGTTGAATCTGTAGATTGCCTTTGGTAGGATGGACATCTTAACAATGTTGATTCTTCAATCCATGAGCATGGGATATTTTCCATTTGTTTGTGTCTTCTTTGATTTCTTTGAGCAGTTTTTTTAGTTTTTGTTGTAAAGGTCCTTAACTTCTTTGATTAGGAAGATGCTGAGGTATTTCATTTTTATGTGTGTAGCTATTATGAATGGGATTTTGCCTTTTATTTGGTTCTCTGTCTGTTTTTTGTTAGTGTATAAGAATGTGCACATTTATTTTGTAACCTGAGACTTTTCCAAAGTCCCCTATCTGTGCAAGGAGTCTTTTGACAGGTTCTCTTGGGTTTTCAAGGTATAAGATCACATTTTCAGCAAAGAAGGATAACTTAACTTCCTCTTTTCCTGTTTGGATACACCTGATTTCCTTCTCTTGTCTGACTGCTCTAGCTAAGACTTCCAACACTATGTTGAATAGGATGGGTGAGAGTGGGCAGCCTTGTCTTATTCTGGTTTTCAGGGGAAATTCTTCCAATTTCTGTCCATTTAGCAATATGTTGGCTGTGAGTTCAATAGTAGATGGCTCTTACTATTTTGAGGTATGTTTCCTCTATTCCTAGGTGTTCATGGGTTTTTATCAAGAAGAGATGCTGGATTTTATCAAAAGCTTTTTCTGCATCTAATGATATAATCATGTGGTTCTTGTTTTTACATCTGTTGATGTACTTCATTACATTTATGGTCTTGCGGATGTTGAACCAACCCTGCATCCTGGGGGTGAAACCTACTTGGTCATGGTGGGCATTCATAGTTGAAAGCAGGTATTTGTAGTCTAGATCTCAATTCACCAATTATATTGCCTCCTTTATGCTAATACGATAGCATCAAAATTCTTCAATCTGGTATTCAACACTCTTCATTAACTGACCCTATATGCATAATTGAATAGCTTTATGTCTCATTAATCCCTAAAATAAAATTTTCACTTCAGTCAGTATGGTTTTCATAGCTTGGCAAAAACAAACAAATAAACAAAAAAAACAACTTAACAAGCAAAAATTTAAGATAATGAGGGATAGTAAATGGACAAAACTGGGAGAGGGATGGGAAGGTAGTAAGCCTGGAAACATATGAAGAATCCTGACAACCTGATGCAAATAATTAGAAAAGTGTTATATAGAAGAGAATTATTCATTTTTGCTGTAGATTTAGAGTCTAGAAATAGCTTTAGGACTAATTTTGGAGAGTTTTGATGAAACAGATATTTGACTCACTCCCATGGAAGAAATTCATAACAACTTGAGCAATTCAATATTCATAATGCAGTACAAAATGTCCTGAGCACTGTAGGATTGTGGCAGAGTGCTAGTTGGTAAAAAAGGTCCATTTTCCCCTTCTTTCAACATAAAACTCTCAGGATTTAGAAAGTCATGAGGTTGCTCAGCTACCAGCCTCCCTTGCAGCTTAGTTCTAAGTCCTGGTCATGGGATGTGAGCAGAAGTGGTATGTGCTACTTTAAGTAATGCAACTTCTGTGTCATGCCCCAAAGAGAAAATACATGAGTGTTTCCCTGTGCCCCTTCCACTTTCCTGTCAGCTGGGAGGTGAGGAAAATAAGAGTAACTACCTTGCACCAAGGGCTACAGGTCAGAAGGTACAAATTGAAAATTATGAAATTGTTCTGTTGACTTAAGGCTACCTAGATCTACCTAGAAATGATTTTTTCCCTAGTTTAAGCCACTGTGTTTTTTGAATCTCTTTGTTATGGCAGCCTAGACTGCCCTCTAGCCAATACACTGGTAACCTTTTTAAGAAAGTCTTTTATTTGGTTTAGCTAAGTTTTCTTCCAGCTTCTTATTTATTTCTCCAACTACAACGTAAATATATTTCTCAAGACAAGTTATTAGTTTTCTATTGCTTGTAACTAATTTCCACAAGTCTAGCAGCTTAAAACAATAACCATTTAATAACACAATTTCCTTAGGTCAGGAATCTGAGCACAGGCTAGCTGGGTTCTCTGCTTAGGTCTCACAAGACTAAAATCAAGGTGTCAGCTGAGCTGACCTCTTACATGGAGCACAGGTACTCTTCTAAGCTCATTCCTGGCATTGGCAGAATTCCCTGTGGCTGTAAGTCTGAAGTTTCTGTTTTCTTGCTGTCTGCCAGCCAGGGATTGCTTTCACCTCCTAGGGTACCAGTTTCAGGTCCTTACCATGTGGCTCCCTTCATCTTCAAGCCATCAATAGCATATTGTATCCCCTTCCTTCTTCATATCTGACTTTCCTTTCAGCTTCCAGGTAGAGAAAATGTCCTGCTTTTAAAGGAAACGAGATATGATTAGCACTACCCTGACCATCTTTCTTTTGATGAATCCAGAGTCAACTGATTAGTAACCTTAATTACATCTGCAAAATCCCTTTTGCCATTTAAGTAGCATAATCACAGACATGATATCACATCATATTCACAGTCAGGATAAGAAATCTTTGGGGTGTGTTTTAGATTTCTGCCTACCACAGTAAGAAAGGCATTTACTACCAGTTCCCAATGATGGCTATCTCATCATAAGCTTGACAAACCATAAACATTTAATAACAGCTCATTGCCTTAAATATGATCTTTCAGTGATGAATCTTTTGCCAAATCTCACTTAATGTTGTTACATTAGTCTGAAGATAAACAAGAGAATATGAACACCAATAAGATTTTATAACAGGTTTTGAAAATATTTGATCATATTACATATAATTTATAAACCTAAATTTTGCAGGATGTAGTGCAGACATTAAAATAAGAAGCATAAAAATTCACACTCATTTTATGTGCATTATTAACCTTTAGGTTAGCTTTGTCAAAATATTTCAGGCCCGCCAGTTTTAAAACTTAGTAATTACTTTAAGTAACTTAAGAAAACAATGTGCTTGCCCTTTTATAATGGGCCTTTTGAGTACATTCTATTTTTCAGTTATTGGTATATTCCCTAATCAAAGAATGATAATTTGACATTAAACAAGACAATCTTAATTCATTTTTCTCTAATTATTCGTTTGCTCTTTTAATTCACTTGAAGAAAAATCCCAGCTTCTTACTGAAGGACTAAAGGCCTCACATGATCTGCTGTTCTGCCAAGCCCTGACTTCATCTCCTACCACTCACTTTCAAGGTCACTAGCTCCTTCCATGCTAGAATTTTTCAGGGTCTTTGCACTTGCTGCTTTCTCTGCCTGGAATACACTCTCATTGCTTCAAGTCCCTTTTCATAAGTCTTTTTATAGTTGAGGCTTTCCTTCTGCACCCCACCCAAAATAGCAGGCTCCTCTGACCACCACGCTTTTACCTGGCTTTATGTTGTTCCATGCACCAATCACCACACAAAATACTGTATTTTTTAAATTTTTATTTAATTGTAAAGATGTGAGGTACAAGTAAGGTTTTAGGTATATCGGTAGTCTGTGTGCAGACGAAGTTTGGGCCTGCAACTGGTCCTCACGTTCCCTGGTTTAGGATCAGATACCCTTAGTGATTGTTATGTGCCCCTGCTTCTTCCCCTGGCAGTGTCCCACTACTGCCAATCCCGCTCTTGTTATATTGTGATTAGTGTCCAGGAACCACTTATGAGTGAGAACATATGATATTCAATTCTCTGTTTCTGTGATAGATCACTGAGTATGATGGACTCTAAATCCACTCAAATTGATGAAAAGTCCATAATTTTGTCCTTCTTTATGACTATGTAATACTCCATTGTATGTATGTACCACATTTTCTTTATCTAGTCTGCTGTCAGTGGGCAGTAGGATTGGTTTCATGTTTCTGCTATTATGAATAGTGCCGCAATAAACATGCACGTATGCAAGTATCATCTTTTTTTGTAGAATGATTTGAGTTCCTCCATGCATATTCCCAGAAGGGGGATTGCTGGGTCATATGGAAGGTCAATTTCTAGTTCTTTTAAAAGTCACCACATTGTTTTCCATAAAGGTTGAATTAGTTTGCACTTCCATCAGCAGTGCAGAAGCATTCCATTTTTTCTGCATCCTCATCGGCATCTGTTATTTTTGATTTATTAATGATAGCCATTCTTACTGGAGTTAAGTGGTATATCAATGTGTTTTTGATTTGCATTTATGTGATGATTAGTGAGAGTGAGCATTTTTTCATGTATCTGTTGGCTGTTTACATGTCTTCTTTGAGAAGTGTCTATTCATGTCTTTTATTCACTTTTTTTTTAAAGTGAGAAAGCAGGATTTATTGAGAGAACAGAAAAGCTTCCACAGTGGGAGGGGACCTGAAGGGATTGCCTACTCATTTTTTTATAGGGCTATTTGGTTTTTTTTTTTTTTCCTTTTGACTCATTTGAGTTCCTTGTAGATCCTGGATGTTAGGCCTTGTCAGACATACAGTTAGCAAATATTTTTTTCCCATTCTGCAGGTTGTCTCCCCACTCTTATTTTTTTCTCTTGATGGTTTTTTTTTCTTTTTGCTATCCTACTCAAGGCATTTTACAGATTCAATGCAATACCCATCAAATTACCAATATCATTCTTCCCAGTCCTGGAAACGACAATATAGAAATTCGTATAGAAACAAAAAAGAGCATGAATAGCCAAAATGATCCTCAGCAAAAGAAACAAAGCAGGAGGTATCACACTTCCAGACTTTAAACTTTATTATAAGGCTACACTAAACAAAGAAACAGCCCGGTATTGGAACAAGAACAGGTATATAGACCAATGGAACAGGATAGAGATTCTGGAAGCAAAAACTCAATATCTCAGCCAACTAATCTTTGACAATTCCATCAAGGAGGATATAAGAGGAGACCTTATGCAGTAAGTGGTGCTGGGAAAACTGGCTGACCACATGCAGAAGAATGAAATCGGACCCCTACCTATCACCATGCACAAAAATCAATTCTGAATGGATCAAACACCTAAATGTAAAACCTCAAACTATAAGATTCTTAGAAAGCACAGAAGACACCCTTTAGCACGTTGGAATAGGCAACTAATTCTTGACCATAACCCCAAAGCATAAAAGAAAGGTAGACAGGTAGGATCTCATCAAACTGAACAGCTTTTGTAATTAATGTATTTCAGAATAGGAAAATTACACTAGCAAAGAAATTCATTCATTCTTCAAACTAACACAAATCTTTTATTGCACAGGATCCCTGTCTTCCTTAACAAAGTAATAGAATGTTAATAGCATTGGAAGCGTAGAAAATTTGACAGAGAGACAGAAAGCAAGAGAGAGTATGTTCGTTGGGAAATGTATAATTTATGTTGTCTCTATATCTTTTATTAATAAATTTACCAATGTAGTCCTCGGACTTTTTCCACATCATGCCAGAGATTTGAAGGGAATTTTGTGTTGAAGAGAGAACAGGGACTCACACCACCTACTACTATCCTATATCTGCTGTCTTTGCCTCTTTCAGTGACGCCATGCTTTAGCAGGATAATTGCAAGTTTTGAAGTCACTTGTCACATTAAACACTCATTAACTGTTTTTAGAATAAGGGGCGAGGGTTTTTTTTTTCATTGTTCCTCAAGTATTTTAGTTACATTGTAGGTGTTAACATTTTGCTTTGCTTATCTCTTTTACTTGCTTATAAAACTTATATAACCATTGACTATATCAAATAATATGATAATTGAAGAAAAGCCTTTAATTAATAATCTGGGACACGGAGGCAGCTGTAATCATTCTTTTTAAACCTGTATTTTTAAAAGGAAAAGAAACTTTTATTTTAATTGCTAACTTGCAGAAGCACATCCTTTTAAAAATTCTCTCATTGAAGAACATGGATAAGAAGATCCGTTTATTGTGTCTTTCTCTTGATGACCTCAGATATAGAATCGAGCCAATGTCAATGTCTTTAGGACCACACATGCTTGGAATGGTAACTATGAAACAGGGTCTAGCTATTTTTTAAAGC
Organism: Cephalopachus bancanus; assembly: GCA_027257055.1. Taxonomy (NCBI): domain Eukaryota; kingdom Metazoa; phylum Chordata; class Mammalia; order Primates; family Tarsiidae; genus Cephalopachus; species Cephalopachus bancanus. The sequence goes on along the minus strand of JAPVLO010000024.1, from coordinate 2,753,610 downwards.
TCTAAGGATTTAGAAGAGGCAGATTCACTCTAAGAACATACCTGACAAAAATTTATGACATACCTGTCCAAAAATAAAAATATAATATATCATATAACATATGTTCAACAAATACTGAACTTAATTTTGAAGTGCTGAGCTGGAAGTATCCAAGCGGCCTCCACATTCCATCTATGTGACCATTTGTCATATGCCACTAGTTTTGTAGCTGGAATTTTTGTTTTAGTGAAAGACTAGATAAAGTCTCTTCTACTCCACTTTTAAGGCTTGTAAAAACATTTTTTGGCTGGACACAGTGACTTATGTTTGTAATCTCTGCACTTTGGGAGGTCAAGATAGGAGGATCACTTGAGCCCAAGAGTTTGAAACCAACCTGGGCAACATAGCGAGACTCCGTCTCTATTTAAAAAATCATAAAAAATTAACTGGACATGGTGGCACGTGCCAATAATCCCAGCTACTCTGGAAGCTGGAGCAGAAAGATCATGTGAACCCAGGAGGTTGAAGCTGTAATGAGTCATGATTGTGTCACTGCACTCTAATCTGGGTGACAGAGTGAGGCTGTGGCTCAAAAAAAAGACTTTTGTTTCTATAAGATTATTCAATCATCACTTAATTTGAAGAGAAGACATGAAGACATTGCCAAATAGAAAGATGAATCATATGTATAATATAATTTTTTCCACTTTGTTGCTGTTATTAAAGTATGTGAAACAATTGAAAGAATAGAAATGATTTATCTAAAATGTATCAGTGAATTCTGTTTTAAATGTCATTGAATTCTAACAAAATGCATAAGTCCTTGGGACTATATTTTTAGTGCTAACTCTTTATAAAGAATACCTATTTGAGTTAAACTATTAATCACTTCCCCAGATATTTTGCAAATTAAAATTTTAAAATATTCTGCACATTTATCTTAATACTACAAGAAAGGGATTGGCAGTAGCAAAACACTGCCAGGGGAGAAGGGGAACATAACATCAATAAAAGTACCTGATCCCGAACCAGGCAAAGTAAGGATGGATGGGAGACCCAAACTTCACCTGTATCATGACCACTTTTGTACCTAATCCTGAATTGTATTCCACATCTTAAAAATAAATAAATAAATAAATGTCAATAAAATCCTATCTTTGAGGGTCTTCAATCTTACATTTTCCTTATTGTTTGCACAAAACAATGTAATCACAATGTGTTTTGCTTAATTTTTGTATTTGTTAAGGTGTAGAATGAAACAGATGACCTATTTATCAGTGATTTAATTTAATAAAATCTCATGTCTTGCTGTTTTTGTGGTCCAATGTATGTCAGCGATGGAGCTCGGGGTTCTGGTTCTGCTCCACACAGTCATTAAGGAACCCTAGTATTTTTCCATCTCGACCTCACTTTTGGTCTTCAGAGTCTTCTCTCTTCAGCCCATGGAGGGGAAAATAGAGTATGAGTCACACATGGAAAGGTTTTCTGTAGACCAGGCATAAAATTGGAGCATATAATCTTTTTTTTTTTTTTTTTTGAGTTGGAGTCTCACTCTGTCACCCAGACTGGTGTGCAGTGGCCGTTCCCGGCCACCGCAGCCTCGACCTGCTGGGCTCCGGCGATCCTTCCGCCTCAGCCTTCCGAGGAGCCGGAATTACAGGCATGCGCTACCACGCCCGGCTGATTTTTTGATTTATTGTAGAGATGAGGTCTCGCTGCCCAGGCGGGTCTCGAACCCGCGGGCTCAGGCAATCCACTCACCTCAGCCTCCCAAAGGTGCGGGATTACAGGCTGAGCCACCGAGCCCGGCTTAATCTTAAAGTTTTATATGTAATCTACCAGAATGCAGTCACTTGGCTCCTCCTACTTTTAAAGGAGACTGGATGCTAGAGTCCATCCATGTGGCCAAGCAGTAAAGGAAGACATGGATTTTGCCAAGCTGTAGCGGTCTTTGTTATGATCTACCTTCTGGTCACCATATATCTGTTTTTCTCTTCTTTGTGCACATAGAAGACATTCACCCTTCTCCAAAGGAAACAAAATCCCATCTGATCACTGTATCTAGCTCTAAGTACAGGATCTCTGAATAGAAGGAAACTCTCTGTCAGATCTGAAAGTGATGCCTTGTAATTTTGGGAATGATGAATCTGCCTACCACCTCCCCACACAGATCCAACATATAATGGTAGAAAGGCATGGGAGACACAGAGGAGTTACTTGTCAATAGACATTCTGAAATCCCATGAATGGGTTTTATGAAGGCCTCTTGCCTGGAGGGCAAGGATATTGTTCGAGTCAAAGTCTACTAGCTGGGAAAAATTCCTTTCTTCATTGTTCTCTGTCACAACTAGCTCCACCATCTGGGAAGTTATTCCTTGTATATTATCCTTTATAGCCATGCCTGAAATGGGCATGAAGAGCCTGCCCACCTTGGGGATTGTACATCTTTCATATCCTGCTTCCTACTGGTGCAAGATCAGGGATTTCACCCAGCTACATTCTTTCTCTGAAAAACGCAGTAGGATTCCATGTGCCAACAACTTTCAACGTTCTTTTTTCATTGTAATAAGAATACTTAACATGAGAGCTACCCTCTTAACAAATTTTTAAGTATATAGTACAATATTGTTGACTATAGGGGCGATGCTGTCCAGTAGCTCTCAAGAACATATTTATATTGTATAATTGAGACTTTGTGCCCATTGATTAGAGATACCCCATTTTCTCTAGCCCCTGGCATCCACCATTCAATTCTGTGATTCAATGAGTTTGACTATTTTAGATATCTCATATAAGTGGAGTTTTGCAATATTTGTCTTTCTGTGACTGGTTTATAACATAATGTCCTCAACTTTAATCCATATTGTCACATGTAGCAGCATTTTCTTCTTTATATTAGTGTGAATAATATACCATTATATGTATATACCACATTTTCTTTATTCATACATTCATCCATGAACACTTAGGTTGCTTCTACACCTTGCCTACTGTGAATAGTTCTGCAATGAGCATGGGAATGCTAATAATCTCTTTAAGATCCTGATTTCAATTCCTTTTTTTTTTTTTTTTTTTTTGAGTTGGAGTCTCACTCTGTCGCCCAGACTGGAGTGCAGTGGCCGCTTCCGGCCACCGCAGCCTCGACCTGCTGGACTCCGGCGATCCTTCCGCCTCAGACTTCTGAGTAGCCGAAATTACAGGCATGCGCTACCATGCCCGGCTGGTTTTTTTGATTTATTGTAGAGATGAGGTCTCGCTGCCCAGGCGGGTCTCGAACCCGCGGGCTCAGGCAATCCACTCACCTCAGCCTCCCAAAGGCGCGGGATTACAGGCTGAGCCACCGAGCCCGGCCCTGATTTCAATTCTTTTGGATAAATACCCAGTAGTGGGATTGCTGGATAATATAAAAGTTCTATTTTAATTTTTTTAAAAACCTTAATTTTTTCCCACCAACAGTGTGCAATGGTTCCAATTTTTCCACATCCTCTCTAACACTTGCTGATAGTCATCTTATCAAGTGTGGGGTGATATATCGTTGTGGTTTTTATTTGTATTTCCCTGATGATTAGCAATGGTCAGCATCTTTTCATATACCTATTGGTTACTTGTATGTCTTTTTTGGAGAAATATCTATTTAAACCTAAGTTGAGTTTTAAAATAAGATTATTAGTTTGTTATTGAGCTGTAAAAATGTCTTATATATTTTAAAAACTAACCCCTTATCTGATATATGATTTATAGATATTTTCTTCCACTTCATATGTTGCCATGTCGATTGCTTTCTTTGTTGTACTGAAATTTTCTAGTTTAACATTATCCCATTTGCCTGTTTTTGCTTCTGTTGACTGTGCTTCTGGTGCCATATCCATGAAATTATTGCTAAAACCAATGTCATGAAGCTTTTTTCCTGTTTTCTTCTGGGAGTTTTACAGTTGCATATCCTATGTTTAAGTTTTAATCCATTTTGAGTTGACATATATTTGGGGTGAGATAAGAATCCAGTTTAACTATTTTGCATGACAGTATCCACTTGTCAAAACACCATATGTCAAAGACTATCATTTCCCCAATTTGTATTGTTAGCACCCTTGTTGAAGGTTAGTTTACCATATATATGTGGATTGATTTCTGTGATTTCAGTTCTGTTCCCTTGGACTGTGTGTTTGTCTTTATCACACTACCATACTATTTTAATTACTGCTTTGCAATATATTTTAAAATCAGAGAGTGTGATGCCTCCAGCTTTTTATTTCTCAAGATCATTTTAACTATTCAAGGTCTTTTGTGGTTCTATCTGAATTTTAGTATTTTTTTCTTTTTCTATAAGTAATATTGTAATTTTAACAAATATTGCATTGAATCTGTAAATTGTTTTGGGTAACATTACAATATTGGGAAATTTTAACAATATTAAGTTTTCTAATTCATGAATGTATGATGTCTTTTCATTTATTTATGTCTTCTTTAGTTTCTTACATCAACATTTTATAGTTTTCAGTGAACAAGTTTTTACCTTCTTAACTAAGCTCATTCCCAAGTATTTTGTTATTTGGGAGGCTAATGTAGATGCAGTTTTTTTCTAATTTTCTTTCCAGATAGTTCATTGTTAATATATAGAAATGCAATTGATTTTGTACTGTACAATATTACTTGAGTTGCTTATTAAGTTTAGTCGTTTTTTGTGGAATATTCAGGATTTTCTATATATATATAAGATCATGTCATCTGTAAGCAGGAACAGTTTTACTTTTCCCTTTCAGATTTGATTAGCTTTTATTTCTTTTTCTTGACTAATTGCTCTGGCTAGGACTTCTAGTACTATGTTGAATAGAAGTGGTGAGAGTGGTATCCTTGCCTTGTTCCTTATCTTAGAGAAAAATTTTCAGTTTTTCACCATTAAGTATGATAATGGCTGTGGAATTTTCATATGTAGCCTTTATTATATTGAGGTAATTTTCTTCTATTCCTTTTTTTTTTTTTTTTTTTTGCATAAAAGGGTGTTGAATATTGTCAAATGCTCTTTATGCATCTATTGGAATGATCATTTTTTGGTGGGGAGGTTATTCTTCATTCTGTTGATATGGTGTATCATGTTAGTTGATTTTCAAATGTTGAACCATCCTTGCATTCCAGAGATAACTCCCACTTGCTATTGCTATATGTTTCTTTTGATATATGATATGCACTATTGACTTAGGTTTTCTAGTACCAATGTTCTTTCTTGGATATACTCCCCAAATGTTATTTATTTCTTTGCTAATCCCTTTCAACATAATGTCAGCTACCTTAAGGCCATTGTGTTTGGATAGGAGGCCACATTCTCAGTTGGCCTTTGCTTCTAGGCTGATTTAATAAGCTTTTATTGCTCAAGGCTTTTTCAATCTCATTTTCTATTATTTGGGTTCTAAAATGGTCAGCTTTTCTGAGTCTTCTCTTTACTCCTTTTTATTTCTACTTGAAACCAGCCTACTTTTACCTGTGCTCACCTCTTTCTTATAATTACTTACTTAAAACTATCAATTAAAAAAAAATACACCTTCATTTTAGCTCTTTCCAACTGTGTTCCCAAAGCTAAGATTCACTACATGTGTTCTGTCTTCCTAGTTATCACAGGAACATTTTTACGGCTGTTTTGTCATTGCCTAACAAGACTCTCCAGTCTTTCAGTGTGATCTTGTCATCCATCATCCAACCACTCCATCAGTGTCACATGTTTTAGAGAGTTTCTTTTTAATAATAGTACCCATTCTTGAAATCAACTTTTGTATCAGTTAATATAGGTAGTATTGGAACCTGTAAAAGTTACACACTCAAATCTCTGCAGTTTAACAAAATAAAAATTTATTTCTTAATCACCTCATAGTCCACTGTAGATGGTGGGAGGGCTTCTGAACCATTGAGAATTCAGAGACTCAAGACTGTTTCTTTCACGTGGCTTCTAGGTTCTCAGTGTTGAGAAAAAAAAGATAGAATTGCATATGGGAGGGTGTTGTTGTTGAGGCCTGAAAGTGGCACACAATTTCTGCTCACATCCCATTGGTCACAAGTCAGTCCTAGCTACATGGCCACACCTAACCAAAAAGACTGGAAGAGGAAACACGATATCTGTGAGGAGTAGCAGTTTCAACCACAATTTCTTTATACATATGAAAACTTTCTTTTTAAATATTTTGTGCAAAGTTGTGAAAGTTTTTGCTATTTGTTTAGTGTATCTATTTGTTAGACATAGAAAAATATATCACAAGCATATCCATATCTTTTATTCTGGTCTGGTTTCTAGTTGATTATATGAATAAATTCTTATCAATCAAATAAAAGAACTCTAAGCAGATTTTTACTAAAATGAGTTCACCTGTTAGCACTATCAAAAACTAAATTAATAAATAAAACAATTAATGCCAATTACCATAATTTGGGAAAGTAGATGTGGAAAATGCTATAAGAAAAAAAAACCATTTCCACTTTACATATTTCAGCTTTAGTATTTTAGATTTACATTTTCTTCCACATGAAGTCCAGCAAGATCTAGAGATGTTGAAATGATTTTGCTCACATCACAGTGTGGCTTTCATTCCTGGTCCAGAATAAAATTCACATGAGACTCCAGAATCATAATAAATAAGAATGGGGGATAAAGAAGTGGGACATAAAGTGTGTGCAACTTAAAAACTTGTTACTTCATTACTCTTTGTTGTTATTGTGAGATGATATATTCATTCCTTCATTCAGTTATACATACGTTTTCAGTCAACACATATTTCACAATTGCATGTGATGATCCAGGAGTTGGAATCAGAAATAAACAACAAGACCTCAGAAATAAACAACAAGGCATCAATGTGACAAGTGCAAGTGCTATGGCAAAGAATATTTAGGAGTATAATGGAAAGACCTAATAATGTCCATGGGATGGATCAGGGATGCAACAGCGAGACCTGAATTTTATACTGAAAGAAGACTGGCAATAGTTGAAAAGGACATTAAGGCAGAGAGAAAGGAAAGAAGAGGGACACAGGCATTGGAGAAAAGCTATGACCTTGAGATGCTGCGAGTCATTCTGTAGATGAGAAGTCAATTGAGAGATGAGTTTGAAGAAATTAGCAAAGAAAAATTTGTATGGCATGCTATCTTAGTAAACTTGGCCTGTTATAACAAAACACTATAAATTGGGTAGATTAAACAGCAGACATTTATTTCTTGCATTTTTAGAGGCTGGGAAGTTAAAGATCAAGGTATTGGCAGATTTGGTCCCTGGTGAAAAACCCACTTCTTGGCTTGTAGACTACTGCCTTCTTGCTGTTTGCTCACATGACCTTTCCTCAGTGGATAGAGCGAGGACTCTTTCTTCCTTGTCATATAAGGGCACTATTCCTATCATGGAGGCACCACCCTCATGACCTTATATGAACCTAATTATCTTCCAAAGTTCTCACTTTCAAATACCATCACATTAAGAGTTGGGGTTTTGACATATTGATTTGGGTGGGGACATAAATATTCAGTCCACAGTACATGCTGAAGAGTTTGAAATTTATTCTAAAATCAGTGAGAAAGCAATAAAGAATAAAAAACAAGGGAATCACAACAGATTTTCTTGTCAGAAAATTATCTAGGCATAAGATTTTTGGAGAATGAATTGACATGAGGAAAACTAGAAGCAAGGAGACAAACTGGAGACCATTGACTCATCTTTTTTCTCAAATTGAATCTGTGAATATTCTAAGGAATGTTCTGTTCCTTACCATGGGCAATTCTGATGCATTGAAATCATGTTGCAATGTAATTGTCTTGAAATTATTTCACTTAATGATAGTAATTAATCAGCAAGAATCATAAAACTATTTGCATTGTTATTACCTACAATTTTGTTTTCTTTAGGGCCATAATAATTTTGTAAGGGTCTGTTGTATAGTCTCCAGTTATTTAGTGCTCAATTTTGTGATAGTTCCCTATATTTGGGTTTATTTATACAATGTTTGTAATTAATTATAGGCTTTTTTCTTGAGTTAACAAATCCAATAGAATTGCTATGTCTACATAACAAGGAAGGAAGAATCCCCTGTAAATAAGTACCTTTCTGCTATATATTTATGTATTCTTAAGTGATTAAGGGAAGTAATTAAATAGTAACTGTTATCACAACTAAGGTGAATTATTCAACATGTAAAATCAGAGATTTAATACCTATTTTGATGTGTTTGTAGTTGGTTTTTTGTTTGTTTGCTTGTTTTTGGTTTTGTTTTTTGTTTTTGAGTTGGAGTCTCACTTTGTCACTTTGTCGCCCAGGCTGGAGTGCAGTGGCACACTGATGGCTACTGCGGCCTAGAATGGCTGCGCTCAAGCACTCTTTCTGCCTCAACCTTCCAACCAGTTGGGATTATAGGCTCTTGCCACCATGCCTGGCATGTGTTTGTAGCTTTTTGTTTATTGTTTTTTGTTTTTGAGTTGGAATCTCACTCTGTCGCCCAGGCTAGAGTGCAGTGTCACGCACACTCACGACCACCAGAGTGTCGACCTGCTGAGCTCTGGCAATCCTTCCACCTCAGCCTTCCAAGTAGATGGAACTACAGGCTAGTTTTTTATTTATTATAGAGATTTGTCTCGCCAAGTGGCCCAAGCTGGTCTCAAATCCGTGGGCTCAGGCAATTTGCTCGCCTCAGCCTCCCAAAGTACTAGGATTACAGGCTGAGCCACTGAGCCCGGCCTGTTTGTAGTTCTTTATCTTAATTTACTTATATTGATTCAAGTTTCCAAATTGTGATGTAATTCTATTACTATGTCTCCATGTTGAATAAGATTAATAGTAAGAATAAATATTGATAGTTATTGAAAATTTATTTTGTTCCAGGAAAAATGCTGAGTACTTGATATGTAACATGTAATTAAACCCTCGTAATGACCTCTATGAGGTTCTATGATCATCTCTATTTTCATTTAGGAAAAGTGACTAATTCAAGTCCACACGTCTAGCAAGTGCTGGAGCTGAGATTAGAACACAGGCTTTCTGACTTGGAAGTCAAGCTCTTCCCCACCACCTTACACTACACTAACCCACCTCTATTACTGATGGAATGATCATGAGCTTTCATCTCCTGAAAAATATAATAAACAATTTCATACCATTTAACTAGATTTTTCTATAAAGCACCATTGCATAGTTTAAATCTTTGCAGAGAAATTCAGTTTTAGGCATCTAAGTGCCCAGCTTAGCAAAGGTAATATATTAATAGTAATGTATGCTATTCATAAAAGTCAACAAATACTTATTGTTCAATGGAGTACCTGCTTTGTGGGTACAAAAGTGGTTTCTGCCCTCATGTTATTTTCAGTGTAATGGGAACAAAAGACACAAAATCAATCATCTTTCTAGTCAAATTCGCCTGAATGTGTCTAACAGCTTTTCAACTATGTTAATAATTCAGAATTCATAATTGACAAATTGGGTGAGACACATGGCTTCCCTAGGACAGTCTTGTCCCTGATGGAGGGCACCAAGAGATATATTACAGAAGGCCTGAGCTCCAAGATAATAGTTTGAGGTAGATGGGAGACGTTGGTTGATTGCAAAAGCCTCTGGTGGTCAGACATCATGATGCAGTGCAGTACATTTGGAATCTAGAATCAAATAGATCTTGTAATGGATTATGGACTGTCACTACAATTCATGTAACCAGCCTAACCTCTCTGAACCAGTTCACTCAGCTGCAAAATACAGAGAATGCTAATTTATCCCACAAATATTTATTGGCTGTCTTCTGTGTGCTGATTAAGCCGCCTCACAGGGCTATAGTTATAACTAAATGAAATATTGTATTAAAAGCCCAGTACAAAGTAGGTATTCAGAAAAGTTCGTTTTCCTTCCTCCTCAAATCATTGTTTGTTTGCTTATTTTTCCTTTATTGGATTTTGTCTGTCAGTTAATTGAGAAACCCAATACTCAGGAATGACACGGCTGTGGGAAAAGCTGGTTTACCCCACACAGTCTTATTAAACTGAACTGAATGAGACTCACAAGTGATTAGCTCTATAAAGTTATATAAATCACTTCCATAAGAAACATGCTTTTTCTTTTTTTTTTTTTTTTTTTGAGTTGGAATCTCACTTCGTGGTCCACTGGAGTACAGTGGCACGCTCACGGTCACCCCAGCATTGACCTGCTGGGCTCAGGCAATGCTTCCACCTCAGCCTTCCAAGTAGCCAGAACTACAGACATGCACTACCACACATGGCTAATTTTTTTTTAATTATAGAGACAAAGTCTCGCCAAGTTGCCCAGGCTGGTTTTGAACCCCTGGGCTCAGGAAATCCTCTCACCCCTGGCCTTCTAAAGTGCCGGGATTACAGGCTTGAGCCACCACATCTCGCCAGAAACATGCTTTTTCTAGAAGGAAAATCTATTTGAAAAGTTGTGTTAGGGTGTAAGCTAAACTTCCAGTAGCAAGAAACCCAACTTTTACTATAAATTTAAAAGTTATTCAATATATATTCTTCCCCATGAAGTCCAGAGAGATCTCAGGCTGATTGAAATGGTTCTGCTTGTGTCACAGTGTGGCTCCTCTCCCTGGTCCAAAGTCACTGCTCTACTTTCACTAGAAGATCCAGAGGTTGCCTAGATCATTTCTGCTCACATGGCATATGGCCACATTTGTTGGTTAGAGAATAAGAAATTCTCTGATGGGGTCAGATGCAGTGGCAGTGGCTCACACTTGTAATCCCAGCACTTTGAGAAGCTAAGGCAGGAGGAGTGCCTGAGGCAGGAGTTCGAGGCCAGCCTAGACAACAGAATATGGAGGCAAATGTAGTCCAACAGGAATAAAATGGCCTGATTTGTACATGACAAAGATAATTCTGGCAGCATATGGAGAATGGATTCGAAGGGAGGCGGGGAAACCAAGCAAAAGACTCTTAGAATAATCTAGGTAAAGAATAGTGAGGCAATGATGACAGAAATTGTCTCAAGAGGTATTTTAAGAATTAAAACAAAGGTCTTAATGTGTATGAGATGGAATAAGTGAAACCATTGTTGCAAATGGAATTTTGATAATTAGAATCCACAGGGCTTAGGAATCTATATTCGTTGGGGTAGACTGAACTGTGATTATAAATAGATCCCCAAATATGTCATTTCTCAAATGTAATAGAAGTTTATTTTTCCTCCACATCAGAGCCAAAGGCAGTTATATACAATGATTTTGGAATTCATGCTCCTTCTAACTCAAATCGCTTTTAATTTGTCTTATTTTAAGAACTACATTTGTTCACTGGCATATATAGTAGTGGAAATAATACTGTCATTGAGTTTATCACAACTCTAAGCCAGGCTCATAGGCTTACACCTGTAATCTCAGCACTTGGGAAGGCCGAGGTGAGAGAATTGCTTGAGCCCAGGAGTTGAAGACTAGGCTAGGCAACACAGCCAGACCTCATCTCTATATTAAAAATAAATAAATAAATAAAAATAAAGAGTTTATAACAACTCTAAATTGAAAGGTATGGAACAAAAGAAATGAATATATAGAATAAACAGATCATAGAAATATCCATTGGGGGGGAAAAACCTCTGTGATAAAAGAAATATCTTTTGACCTTCAGGAACATCCAGTTGGAAGTTTCAGAAACCAAAGTGTTTCTACTCAAGTTTCACTAGTTTTCCACAGATTTAAATTTATTTTGCTTAAACCTTGAGGATAATTTCCCAGATCCATTTAATCAACGAACAATGCTCTATCCAATTGTTCAAAACAATTGCGTTCATTATTTACCCAATAAAAAGACAACATAGCCGGGCTCGGTGGCTCAGCCTGTAATCCCGCGCCTTTGGGAGGCTGAGGTGAGTGGATTGCCTGAGCCCGCGGGTTCGAGACCCGCCTGGGCAGTGAGACCTCATCTCTACAATAAATCAAAAAATCAGCTGGGCGTGGTAGCGCACACCTGTAATTCTGGCTACTCGAAAGGCTGAGGCGGAAGGATCGCCGGAGCCCAGCAGGCGAGGCTGCAGTGGCCGGGAGCGGCCACTGCACTCCAATCTGGGCGACCAAGTGAGACTCCAACTCAAAAAAAAGACAACATATCAAATTTTATGAATAGTTTCTTCATTTATATTAATAAAACAAGCACTGGTGTTTGACATGGTAATTTTTCATTTTCTGGAAAACTCATTTTTGTGGAATGACTCATTTTCATGCAACAAGTGTTATCAGAGATGCTCAACTTTCCTCAGAGAAATCTGGGAAATCCCTTCATTTTAAGGATACAAAAGTATAGACCAGAGATGTTAAATGACTTTTCTAGGATCATGCTGCTTAAACAAGCAAAATTGACTCTCTGGCCGATCATCTTTCTGCTGTAGGACAACTGTCACCAGCGCTACAGAATCCAAAAGAAGAAAACTCCAGAGTCAGTGGAGTTAATGTTCAGTGTGACCCACATATGAAAGGGAATGAAGACCAAGAAAATGACCACTGAAACTGTTGTTTTCTAAAAGTTACTGGCGACAATTAAGGCAATAATTTCAGGGGGGTAAAAAGGATTAAGGAAGGTGTAATAATTTAAGGTATATATTAATATTTTAATTTTTAATAAGAAAAGGTAAAATCACTTTAAAAAATAATTTTTGATTTTTTTTAATATTTGATGTTTGAAGGTTAAGTGGCTGTATTATAAAAATGGTAACATATTTTAGCAGAATTTTAGGGAAAATTGTTTCCCTTTGGACAAAAAAAGGTCTGATAGTATGGAATACATATTATATCTACAGAGTTAATGCATTAATTACTGGACATAGAAGGAATTTCTAGAGAAGATGGGGTAAGGCCCTTTGGAAAGAATGACATCTAGGATACTCTATTGTACTTGCTCTATGGCACAGATTAATACACAGTTTATACTCAAAATTAGGCTGGGCATGGTGGCTCACACCTGCAATTCCAACACTTTAAGTGACTGAGGCAGATCGCTTGACACCAGGAGCTCAAGACCTGCCCAGGCAACATAGCGATAACCCAACTCTACAAAAATTTTTTTAAAAATTTAGCCAGGTATGATGACTCACCTGTAGTCCCCACTACTCAGGAGACTGAGACGGGAGGATTGCTTGAGCCCAGGAGTTCAAGGCTGCAATGAGTTATGACTGTATCGCTGCACTCTATCCTGTATGACCGAGTAAGGCCCTGTGTCTAAAGAAAAACAAAAACAGTGTTTGTCTAAAACACTGGGAGAAAAACCCCAGTAAGCACCACCTTTCCATATTTTAGTTTACCTAAACTTCCAGAAGTTATCAGAAAATTGCTTTTTTATCCACCTGCTGTCTATGCTGGAAGTGAAGGGGAATTTGAGTGAGACACATTGATCCCAAACTCAACATGAATAATTTTTTCTTGCATATCTTCAACTCTGCATTCAAGAGGAAAAAAAAAATAAGGTCTTTTACACCTTCTATGTATAGAGTATCTGAAGTGGCTTCTACTACTCCTCAGAGAAAGAAATGTACCCAGCGCCGGTTTACACTGAGTTTTCTCCTCAAGTTACTTTTAATCCATCTGTGTGCTGTATCATGGTCATTTCATTCACCTGAAAATTTTAATTTATTGAAATATTCATGTTCCTCATTACAGAAGAAAAATGTTCATTTACCTTTATTCTATGAAGCCATCTGTGACTATAAAGCTTTTGCATTTGAATTTTAATATATTTAGTTATTTAGCATTATGAAATCTTTCTATCACAGGGCATTATAAATCTCCAACGAAAAATGAGGAAGGAATAGAATAACTCAAGGAAATACTTTTAACATGTCTATAAGGTAACTTTTTTGAAGATTTAAAAATAATGAGTGAAAATAAATGTCTATAAGGACATAGTCTATTGCTCTGTGTTTTAACTTTGCTTATACAAAGTTTTTGACTTTATTATACAAAGATAACCTCTGTTGCATGTTGGCAACAAATGTCGCCACCTCCAATTTTTTTGGAAAGACCATATATCTTTAAGAAGATACAGCTTAAATTTTAACTGTTTCCACAGTATTTATGTTCACTTCTTTTTAAAATTTTCTCCTTCTCCTCCCACCCCCGCTCCCTTTACTACAGAAACTGAGTTACAGTTGGGCATTCTTTTCTTACTAGGACTTAGCATTACTGAGTAGTTATGCATCCCCTAAAATATGAGTAGCTGTTTCTGTTTCATTACACACTAGGTTTGAAATAAGATTGACTTTAACTTGTTAACCAGGAGGCTTATTTATTCTGAGAATGAAAAGCAAGAGAATCATTAATAGAAGGCTATTTACATTTTAAATATCTTTAATACTATTGCAAGGGAACAGAGGCTGCCATCTTGTGTATGCTGTGTTTATTGCTGCATACAATTGGACCTGTTCAGACCCAGTTTAGTTCTATATTGGACTTAAATGACATTAAAGGCTAAACAATAACACAGGATATTGAGTGTTCATCAGTGTCCTGGCTCTTAAAAAATAAATTAAGCACAGCACTGGGGATATGTATTCCTTTACTACATGAGAAAACATCATATGGAAACCATCTCGTTCTTCTTTTTTAAACAATTCGATCTTGAAGTTCAAATAGAATTGCTAGTCCCTAGGTTTAGAATGCTCTGCAACTTTTAAAGCATGGAATTTATAACTATAAAATAAAATGATGTTTTAAAAGCAAATTCTGAAGTTAAGAATATCTAACAAAGTGAATTTGTGGAAAGTTGTTCTTCAATATAACAATAAAATCTGAGTTTTAGGATTTTAGTTTAGAATTAACATTTGCTAGATTAATCTTCCATAGTTTTTGCCATGCTTTTATTTCACCATCACCATAAAAAACATTTCCATAAGGGTAATGGTCAGCTGAGAACAGCAAAACACATGTTGCTAGAATTGCCTAGGAACCGCAAAATGAGCTCTAATGGTGCACTAAACTTTGGTTTCCATAGCAGAAACACAGAACTTGCAATAATTTAATAGGTATTAGTGCCATCTCGTGGTTGTGTGCAATATTGCAACAAAACAGCACCAGCGTATGCATTTATTAATGTTTTGCGTTTTTGAAGCAAAGAACTTCAAACTAATCTTTTTGTATATTATATTCATTAATGGTGAATCACATACGAATGTCTTAAATTTACTGGGAATTCTGTTACAATAAAACAACTTAAATTCACAGAAAAATCAATTACAATGAAATAACCTCCAAAACATGTGAACTTCCTTATGAAATATCATGAAGTGAATATGCCAAGGAGAAATTAAGGATTTAAAATATGCAATAAAAAATGCTCTCATGGTCAGAGAAGTCTGGTAAATTCTGCATATCATCCCCTTTCCTTAGAAAGCCACTTATTTAAAGACTATAGAAAATGAATCTTTTTTTTTTTTTTTTTTGAGTCAGAGTCTCAGTCCTCTGTCATCAGGCTGGAGTGTAGTGGCAGGATCATGGCTCACCACAGCGTCAACTTCCTGGGTTTAGGCAATTCTTTCTTCTCAGCCTCCTGAGTAGCTGGGACTACAGGCCCAAGCCACCATACATGGCTAATTTTTTGTAGAGACAGGGTCTCACTATGTTGCCCAGGCTGGTCTTGAACTCCTGGACTCAAGAGATCCTCCCGCCATGGCCTCCCAAAGTGCTATTACAGGCGTGAGCCACCATACCTGGCGAGAAAATGAATCGATTTAATTTTCTTCTAAACCAGTGTTTTCCAAATGTTCTTAACTATAGAACTCCTTTTCTAAAAAACAATTGATAGCTAGTAATGTCACCAGATAATCTCTTGCTGAAATAAACTTGGTGAAAAAAAACTTCAAACATAGATTAGAGCATTAGTTACAAATCTTTCACTGAACCTAAATTAAAAGAACATTGTCTCCAGTGACCCATGTTGGAATCACAAGTTGGAGATCTCTAATTACCAAGGACTCGAAACCACTAAAGTTCCCCTAAGATAAGAATTGAAAATGGTTAGACATTTCTTAAAGAAATTTGGCTATTAAAAAATTATTAATTTTTTTTTTCTTGAGTCACAGTCTCTCTCTGTCACCCAGGCTGGAAAGCAGTGGCACCCTCATGGCCACTGCAGCCTCGACATGCTGGGCTGAGATGATCCCTCCGCCTCAGGTTTCCAAGTAGCTGGAACTACAGACATGTGCTACCATGCCCAGCTAATTTTTTGATTATGGTAGAGACGAGGTTTCGCCAAATTTCCCAGCTGGTCTCGAAACCCTGAGCTCAGGCAGTTCTCTCGCCTTGGCCTTCCAAAGTGCTGGGATTATAGGCTTGAGTCACTGTACCCAGCAAGGAGAATGCAAGCTTTAATTTTTTTTTTTTTGAGTTGGAGTCTCACTCTGTCGCCCAGACTGGAGTGCAGTGGCCACTCCCGGCCACCACAGCCTTGACCTGCTGGACTTCGGCAATCCTTCCACCACAGCCTTACAAGTAGCCAGAATTACAGGCATGTGCTACCACGCCCGGCTGATTTTTTGATTTATTGTAGAGATGAGGTCTCGCTGCCCAGGCGGGTCTCGAACCTGCGGGCTCAGGCAATCCACTCATCTCAGCCTCCCAAAGGCGCGGGATTACAGGCTGAACCACCGAGCACCTAGAGGCCTCTAAGTTATGGTTGGAAAGAGAAATGTAGCAAATTTTATCCTGTGAAGTCAAAACAAGGTGGGGAAAATTAGATGACTGACTAAGTGTACACCTGGATCTGTTTTTTCTGTACTTATGAAATTTGCTGGCATATTTACCATCCCCAAACCTGGTCACCCTGTGACCCAAACCACACATTTATAAAATATTGCACCATCATGATGTGTTTTTCGAGACCCTAAAAAACAACCTATCTCTTCCTGACATCAATTCCTGAGATCTTTGTGTCTACTGGAGGCTCAAGTATCTGTTCTTGAAACTTAACTCTTAGACCTAGTCTTGAAAACTGACATTTGATTTTTAGGCCATTGCCTCAAACGGTATCCTGGATATGGGACCAAAAATGTTGTGTTTGGAGGTGGCCTGGTGTAGCAATGAAGTTCAGGTTCCAGCACCCTAGTACAACTTCAGGGAATGTACTTACCTGCTGCTGCTTTTCTCAACTGTAATTCAAGATAACTGGAATACCACACAGGCTTGTTAAGTGGTATAATAAGTGTTATAATATATGTGTTTGACAAAATAAGTGTTCAATAAATGTCAGCTTTAGTGATCTAAGTTTCCTTTTATAATATAAGTGATATTGTCAAGACCTGGTGGACCACCCAGCAGGATTCTAGGAACCAGCTGTACCTAAGACCCAGGAGATTTGACAGCTTATGCAGTGGTTAAGAAAAATGCTTCTGGGAAAGAGCAAGAAGCAAATTTCTTCTCAATAAGATTTATTTCTGAGCATGTAGGCCTCTGTGCCAAATTACCAGAAGTTATATACTTCTTTTTGCATAAAGTAAATGGAGTTAGATACTAATGCACAGGAACTTCCGAGAAATTCAACAAAGCCAATTTTTGTGAGATCACTTTTCTTGTAAAAGGATTATTCACAGATTTTTTTTGGGGGGGGGCAAATAAATAGAGTATTTTAATAACTCCTTGAAATTAGAAAATATTCTATGATGATGTACAAGAAAAAGCACTAGCTGCACTGGTCTCTAGATTTGAGATTGAGTCCAGACCCTGCCCCATCCTTACTAACGATATGACCTGGAAGAAGCAATTAACCTTTGTTGGCTTTCTCATCTGTAAAATGTAGGCCATAGTAGACTCACTGAGGCATAGTGGTGATTAAACAAACAATCAGTGTAAAAGTTTTATAGACCGGAAAAAATTACTTGTTCATATTAATATTCTTTACAGTATGTAAGTGATTACTTAGCACTTTGACACGATGATTCTATGGTACTGTTTTTTACTTAAAAGAGGAAAATATGGTGTGTTGGTTTCCTATATTCCTGAGTAGAAGTGACATTGGACTTGGAGTCCGAAACTCTAAATTTACCTTCCAATCTGTCTCTTATTAGCTAACTTGTTATGCTATTTGGAGCAAGTCGCACTGAATCTCAGATTGTTTCTCACCTGCAACATAAGTTGATAATATATGCTTTTCCCAACTTCACAGAGTTAGTATGAGGATTGTCTTAACTCATTTGAGCTGCTAGAACAAAATATTTGAGATTGGGATAATTTACAAACAACAGAAATGTATTTCTCACAGTTCTGGAGACTGGAAGTCCAAGATTAAGACACCAGTGAGTCTGGTGTCTGATGAGGGCCTAGTCTCTGCATCTTAGATAGTGCCCTGTTGCTGAGTCCACCACTTGGGACAAACATTTATGTCCTTACATGGCAGAAGAGACAGAAGATGTGTACTTGCCCCCTCAAGTCCTTTTTTAATGTATAATCTATTCATGAGGGTAAAGTCCTCATAGCCTAATAACTTCTTATAGTCCATGAATTTTGGAAGGGACATAGACATTCAAACCATTGCAAAGGTGTATTTGATGGCACTCTGTACACCAACTCATTCACCCACTCATTCAAAAAATACTTATTGAGATTAAAAAGAGTGGCATGAGCAAGGTGACAAAATAGGAGGTTCCATTCCACATCCAGTTACAGAAATACTGATATCAACAACCATCCACATATAAAAATACATTCATGAGTGCTCTGGATTCTGGGCAAGAGGTTATACTATGATAGTGGAACACAATGGGAAAAGACACAGTGAAGAGGGTTGGAAGGACAGTTTCACTATACCTAAATCACCTCTCTCCCATGACAGCATAGCACAGAACTTAAAATTCTTCTGCCCAGCAGCTCTCCTGTGGGGGGAAAGAGAGTGAAGTGAGCATCTGACTTTACCACAAACCTAGGCTCCAGGCCAACCCCAGTACCAGCTGGCTTCTGCAGAAGGGGGTGAAAAAACCTGTCAGCCAAGAATACTTTTTACAGCACAGCTGTCCTTCAGAAATGAAGGGGAGGTTCAGACTTTTCCAGACAAACAAAAAATTGCAAGAAATACTAAAGGGATTCTTCAAGGAGAAATGAAAGAAGTTGGTTAGCCACATGAAAACATATGAAAGTATAAAATTAACTGGTAAAGTTAGGATGTAGCCAAATCTACAATATTCTAATACTGTCATGGCAGTACATAAATCACTTTTAACTCTATTATAAGAGTTAAATGACAAATGTATTAAAATAACTATAGCAAAAGATCTACAAAACAAGCAGAAAACAATCAACAAAATATCAACAATAAGTCCTTATCTATCAATAATTGAATGTAAGTGAATTAAATTTTCCAATCAAAAGACAGAGAGTGGCAGAATGAATTTAAACAAACAAGCAAACAAACAAACAAAAAACAGGACTCAACTATATACTGCCTATGAAAGATTCACTTCACTTTTAAGGGCACACATAGATTTAAAGTAATGGGAAGAGGAAGATATTCCATGCAAATGGAAACCAAAAGAGAGCAAGAGTAACTATACTTATATCAGACAAAATAGACTTTAAGTTAAACTGTAAAAAGAAACAAAAAAGATCATTATTTAATAATAAAGTGTTCAATTGTAATGATTGTAAATACGTATGCATCTAACATCAGAACACCTAAATATATAAAGCAAATACATAAACCAAATAAAGGGAGAGATAGATGTAACACAATCATAGACTATCATAGAAGGGATTTCAGTACCCTACCTTCAGGAATGAACAGATCATCTAGACAGAAAATCATTAAAGAAACATTGGGCTTAAATTATACTGTAGACCAAAGGGACCTAACAACATATACAGAATGTTGCATCCAACAGCAACATACACATTTTCTCAAGCACACACAAACATTCTCCAGGATAGATCAAACGTTGGGCCACGAAACAAGTCTTAACAAATTTAAGAAGATGGAAATCATATCAAGTATCTTTTCTGACCACAGTGTTATGAAACCAAAAACCAATAAATGGAGTACAGCCAGTGTGATACTGGCATAAAAACAGACACATAGACCAATAGAACAGAATATAGAACCCAGAAATAAATCCACCATATATGGTCATCTAATTTTTGACAAAGATGCCAAGAACACACAATGGGGAAAGGAAGTCTTTTCAATAAATGGTGTTGCAAAAACTGGATATCCACATGCAAAATAATGTGATTTGACACTTATCTCACACCAAATATAAACATCAGTTCAAAATAGATTAAAGACTTAAATGCAAGACCTGTAAGTAAAAAACTACCGGAAGGAAACATAGGGAAAACAATCCTTGACGTTGATCCCAGCCATGATTTTTGGGGATGTAACACCAAAAGCCCAGGCAACAAAAGCAAAGATAGGCAAATGGGGTCTATCAAACTAGAAAGTTATTTCTCAGCATAGGAAGCAATCAACAAGATGAAAAGGCAATCTGTGGAATGGGAACAAACCTTACATTTGATAAACAGCCAACATCTAAAATATATCAGGAGCTACTACAACTCAGCAGCAAAAAACCAAACAACTTGCTTTTTAAAACTGGGCAAAGGACCTGAATAGACATTTTTCTGAAGAAGACACACATGGCCCACAAGCATATGAAAAGGCCCTCCACATCACTAATCATCAGGGAGATGCAAATTAAAACCACATTGAGATATCACTTCACAACTGTTAGGATGACAATTATTTTAAAAAATAAATAGCAAATGTTGGCCAGGATCTGAAGAGAAGGTAACCCATGTATACGATTGATGAGGATGTAAATTGGTGTGGCCATTTGCCATATTGTTTATGGCAAACAATATGGCGGTTAAAAAAAAAAAAGTACTCCCATGTTCATTGCAACATTATTATTCACAATAACCAAGATATGATAACAACCTAAATGTCCATCATTGGATGGTGCTATGGTTTGAATGTTTGCATCCCCCAAAATTCCTATGTTGGAACCTAATACCCAATATGATAGTTTTACAATGTGGGTATTTAACGAGGTGATTACATCATAAGCACTCTGCCCTCAAGGATGGAATTAGTACCGTTATAAAAGGACTTGAGGGAACTAGGTAGGCCCATTTGCCCTCTGCCTCTGTCATCTTGAAAGCAGAGAGCAAGCCTTCACTCAAATACCAAACCCGCCAGCACTTTGATCATGGGCTTCCCAGCCTCTAGAACTCTGAGATATAAATTTATATTGTTTATAGATAACTAAAGTATTTTGTTACAGTAGCCTAGAATGAACTAAGACAAATGGACAAAGAAAATGTGATATAAACATACAAGGCAATTGTTACTCGGCCTTTAAAAAGAAGGAAATCCTAAGTCCATCCAGGTTGCTGTGAAGTTCATGATTTTGTTCTTCTTTATGGCTGCATAATATTCCATTGTGTATGTGTACCACATTTTAAAAAATTTAGTCCTCTTTTGATGGGCAGCACAGTTAGTCTGTAATAATGAGTGATCTCTCACAGAAACAAAGAACTGAGTATCACATGTCCTCACTCATAAGCGAACATTGAACAATTATCATAATACTATAAGAGAATAATTGGCAGTAGTGGGAAACTGCCAGGAGGGGACGGGAAAGTGGGATTGGCAGTAGTAGGGGAATCTGCCTGGGAAGGTGGGGCACACCTCATTAACAAGGGTACCTGCATAATGAACATTTGTATACCCTGAATTGTAACCCACATCTTTAAAATAAAATAAAAATAAAATTAAAATTAAAAGAAAAGAAGAAGAAGAAGAAAGAAATCCTGTGATCTGGGACAACAAGGGTGAGCCTGGAGGTTGTTATGTGAATGAAATAAGTCAGGCACAGAAAGCCAAAGAGTGCATGACTTCACTTACATGTTGAATGTAATTGCTGTTTATGTGTGTTATGACCCTGTGAAGACCAGGATTCTGCCTCAGTACATGGCACAGGGTCTGGGGCAGAGTAGGTATTCACTAAGTTTATTTTTGGTTTGGGTTTTTAGCATTTTCAGGCTCATAGAAGCTGAAAGTAGATGTGTGGTTACTAGGGGCTGATGGGTGGAGAGCAGGAAAGATTTATGAGATATTGGTTAAAAGATACAAAATTTCAGTTAGATGAGAGAAATAACTTCAAAAAAATCTAATTGTACAACCTGGTAACTAGAATTAATAATGACGTATTCTATACTTGAAAATTGCTAAGAGAGGCTGGGCGCGGAGTGGCTCACGCCTGTAGTACCAGCACTTTGGGAGACTGAGGTGAGAGGATTGCCTGAGCTCACGGGTTCGAGATCAACCTGGGCAACTTGGTGAGATCTTGTCTCTACAATAAATTTTTAAAAAAGCCGGATGTGGTAGCGCACGCCTATCGTTCCAGCTACTTGGAAAGCTGAGGCAGAAGGATCGTCTAAGCCCAGCAAGTTGAGGCTGTGGTGGCCATGAGCGTGCCACTGCACTCCAGAATGAGCGACAGAGTGAGACTCCAACTCGAAAAAAAAAAAGAAAATTACTAAGAGAGTTGATTTTTAAATGTTCTTACCACAAATGCTAAGTATATGAGGTAACGTGTTAATTAGCTTGATTTAACCATTCCACAATGTATACATAGTTCAAAACATCACATTGTACACCATAAATATATATATAATTTTTATTTGTCAATTAAAAAAATAAGAAGGAAATCCTACCATTTGTGACATATGGGTGGACCTGTAGGACATTATGCTAAGTGAAATAAGCTAAACACACAAAGATAAATACTGCATGATCTCACTTATGTGTGGAATCTAAACTTGTCAAACTCATAAAAGCAGAGAGTAGGAAGGTGATTGCCACAAACTTGGATGAAGGAGATGTGGGGAGGTGATGTTGTCAAAGGGTACAAAGTTGCAGTTATGCAAGATAAGTAAGTTCTGGAGATCTATTATATAGCACAGTGCCCAAAGCTCATAATACTATATTGTATTCTTAAAACTTTATAAAAAGGTAGATCCTTTATTAGTATTCTCACCATAAAATAATAATAATAAGGATGTGATATTAATTTAGGTATTTATCCCCTCCAAATCTCATGTGAAAATGTGTTCTCCAACGTTAGAGGTAAAGCCTAGTGGATGTATTTGGGTTATGGAGGTGGATCCCTCATGAATGGTTTGGTGTCTTCCCAGGGAAATGAGAAAGTTCTTGAGCTATTGGTTCACACAAGAGCTGGTTGTTTAAAAGAGCCTGGCACCTCCCTCTCTCTTTCTTGCTTCTGCTCTTGCCGTGAAACATACCATCTCCTCTTGCCTTCTGCCATGAGTAGAATCTTCTTGAAACCTCATCAGAAGCCAGGCAGATGCTGGAGCCATGCACAACTGTGAGCCAAATATATCTCATTCTTCATAAATTACCCAGTCTCAGATATTTCTTCATAGCAACATGAAATGGACAAATAAAGGATGGAAGAAGGAAGCTTTGGAAGGTGATGTGTACATCTATGATCTTGATGGCAGTGATGGTTTCACGAGTATATACTTCTTCATTGAGCTTTATATATCAATCGTACCTCAATAAAGTTATTTTAAAATTATTAAATGTAATTGGACAATGCTAAAAACCAAAATAAGTTTAGTGAATGTCTACTCTGTCCCAGACATTGTGCCATGCACTGAGGCAGAATCTTGGTCCTCAAGGGATCATAACACACAATAAACAGGTAGATTTACAAATTACACATGTAACTTCTTCTTAGTATTCCATGTTTGCATTTACCACATTTTATCTTTCCCCTTCTGTGTGATAAACACCTAGGTAGCTATAGCCATAAATGATGCTGCAATGGATATCTTTATAAATAGCCCTTGTGGACCCCCACAAAAATTACCTAGAATAAATACCCAGAAATGGAATTGCTGTGTCAAAGGCATATATATATGTATGTAATTTTACAAGGAATTGGCAGGGTGCTTTCTGAAATTGCTAAACTATTCTTTCCTTCCATCAGCAGAATGCAAGGTTTCCAATCTGCCCACGTCTTCACCTACATTAGATAGTATCTACTGTATCACTCTGAGATCTTAGCTGCAATCAGAATCCACTGTAGAAAAAAGGAATGTGCTCAAGGAAATCAGTGTATGGAATCTCTAGTAGGACCAGCAAATTAGGCTACAAGCCTAGTAGGTTTGTCAAATCTTAGCACAATTGTGTTGCCTATTAAATCATCACAAAACCTCTGTTGCATCCAACAATAAGCATTGATCTTTTGCTCATACGTTGGTGAATTCACTCTGCAACTCTGCTTCTGGCTGAGGTGGCCACAGTGGCTCTGTGTCACACATCTTAGATCCCTCTCTTTGGGACCAATGAGCTAGCCACGTTTGTTTTTCTCATGGTGATGGCAGAAGCAACAAGGGAGGTCACACTCACTTCACAAGTACATTTTAAGTCCCTGTTGGCTAAAATCAGGACTTGGTCTATTTAAATCCCTAAGTGTAAAGTCTTAGGGATAGCAGGAGGAATTGCAAATATGTTGGATACAGAGAGGGGTGAGCAATTGAGGCAAATTTTGGAATCTATCCCAGTTAGATAGCCAGGAGCAGTATGCAGTCACTAGCCTGCTCTTTGGTGTGTTAAAGAGAAAAATTACATGGATACTTATTAAAAACATCAAGGAAAAATGTATTCAAGATTATTGCTAAAATATTCAAGACTATTACAATAAAGGAGAGAGAATCAACTCAGTTCCATTGAAACAAGGGACAGGAGAGTTTTTAAGCACTGGGGTGAGCTTGTGAAAAAGTCCCACAGAATCTTAACGGAGACGTTGGTCCACGTGATTCTGCCATCTGTGTTTGTTAATTGACACTTATCTAAGTTAGGTTTCTAACTTTCCACAGAGATTGGGAGACAGGGACCCTAACTTTCTTGATCACATTTTATGCCCTTGAAATGTGGTGGCTTTCAGGTCCTTGGAAAAGACATTCCTGGGCTGTTAAATTAGCAAGAAACTGGGAAAAGATTTACATCTCAAGGGGGCAGAGGAGAATTTCCAATTGCAAGTTTTCTAAAGTAAATGTTCTGAGAATGAGAGAGAGAGAGAGAGATATCAGGGACCTAAAGGCAGGAAGAAAATTGTCTCAAGTTTAGTCATACTGAGGTGAATGTCAAACCCATCTTGGTCAGTGCATAAAAACCACACAGTAGAAACCACCATCGTTTCCGCCACAGATGCTGAGCACAAAACCATGGATTTCCACAACTGCCACTTCTGAAAGTCGATGTCTTTCCCCAGCTTCCTCCTCCACTGTTCCTTCCTCACATTGTTCTCTTCCATATCTAAGAGTGGCAGCTTTTATTTCCCAAAGAACGATTACAACAATATTTTCCATCCCATGAACCCTTCCTAAAATGTGACTTTATCATTCTTCACATTGAGTGGTGGGACTTACGGTCCCCTTCCCTTAAATCTGAGCAGGTCTGTAACCTCCTTGACATATAGAGAGTAGTGATCATTAAAATTGCTTGATCAGGTCGGGCTCCGTGGCTCAGCCTATAATCCCAGTGCTTTGGGAGGCCGAGGTGAGTGGATTGCCTGAGCCCGCGGGTTCGAGACCCACCTCGGCAACTTGGCGAGATCTCATCTCTACAACAAATAATAATAAAAAAAATTAGCCGGACATGGGAGCACGTGCCTGTAGTTCCAACTACTTGGAAGGCTGAAGCGGAAGGATCGCTAGAGCCCAACAGGTTGGGGCTGCAGTGACCGAGAGTGGCCACTGCACTCCAGTCTGGGTGACAGAGTGAGACTCCAACTCAAAAAAAAAAAATTGCTTGATTATTAAAACCTCGTGTGCTTCCATCTGGGGATGCTAGGGATTAGGATCTAGCAGCCATGCTGTTAGGAAGACAAACCACCTACACAGGAGGACCCAGGGAGAAGCCATGTGTAGATATTTAACCAACAGCCCTGCTGAGAGGCCAGCCTATGACCAGCATACAAGTATGTTCAGATGAGACCATTTTCTAGCCATTTGAGAGAAGGCAAGGTAAGATGGCTGACTAGAAGCAGCTGGTGTGTGCACCTCTGTTACAGAGAGGAACCAAAATAGAAACCAAGTCTCTACATTCAAGGCAGGATGAGGAGGAACACATGTCCAGGACTCAACAAAGATTCTCACAAGAGGCAGAAAAGTGTAACCAATTTCTAACTATTTGAATCTTTCCAATGGAGGCTTCAGGTCCCTTAGAGCAGAGAGAGGCTATCACCACCATGCTCTGTCTAAATTCCTTTGCCACAGAATCCCTAAATATAGTGAAATAGTTATTTCACACAACTATGTTTTAGGGTTCCTTGTTACACAGCAACAGTTATGGGAATACAAAGTCTTGCATTGGTGGGCACAGCCTACAACCTAACTACAAGAAAGACTGGAAGACTAAGTACTGACTTCAACTATTCCAAAGAGAGGCAGGAAAGCTATTCCAAATATGGGAACTTACCCATGAAGTGATATACAGGTTTACAACATCTGACCTTCTAATTTTTGTGCTTCTGGTCAGTGAACTCATTGTTTCAATTATTTATATTTTTCTGGTTACTAATGTTTTTAACAATTTCTTCATTTACTTATTTCTTGTTGTTTGGGGTTCTCTTCTTGTGAATTGACTACTCATAAAATTTAACCATTTCCCTATTGGATTTCCTGGGGTTTGGGGTTTTTTTTTTAAACTGATTTTCAAAAGTTGTTATGTAGTCAAGATATTAATCTGTCTGTTTCAGGCTCTGCAAATATTTTCAGTGTCGCATCTGTTGGGTAGCTTTGCCATAGTATCCTCAGTTGAACAGAAATTCTTAGCTATACACAAATTTATCCCTCCCTGCCACCTCTCTTGCATTATGTTTTGTGCTTTTAAGTTTTTGTTTATTTATGGTGTATTTCCCTCCATTTTCAGTCCAATATGTTCTATTAGCTTGGTAAATTTACAATTCACATTCAGTCCTTTGAGGTGTCAGTAGTTTATCTTTGCATATGGTACAAGGTGGGGATGTGGCTTCCTCTTTGTTCATTTAATGAGTGAGATCTTCCAGAGCCATCTACTTTACAGTTCATCTTTTCCCCCTTTTTGTGTGTGTGTTGTAAACTTTACCAAATAGGATGCTCCCATTAACCTGTTTTTGAGGTTTCTGAGGAATCTAGTCCATCCAATTTTTTTTTCACTTACACCATGCTATTTTATTCTTGGGGGTCCATTTCAGTTTTGCTACCATCTATCACCTATAAGCCTTAAGTTTCTCTTGGACCCATATGCTCTAATTCCAAAGTACTCTAAAAAAAAGCAGAACTTGAAAAAAAACTTGTAACTTCTCTTCAAATTCTAAAATTCCTCTTCCCTGCTCTCAGATGGTCAGTTGTTAATGTACTTCCACTGGCTCCTCTTGCCACCTAAGCTTCTAGTGTGCTTTAGCTGAAAAGTCTGTTAACCAAACCTGTTACAGATTTTGCCTAAGTTGACCAAATAGTGATTCTGCAAGAGGATAAGAGATTTAGCACATGTTCTTTGAGGCATCTGCTTTAGCCACTCAAAGGCCATTTCTTGTTCTCAGCTGTCACCCTCAGACATAACTATGCGTATCAGATCTTTATTGTCCATGCACAGGACAGAACACTGCAAATAATTGAGCTGTGGAAACTCACTTATAGCAGAGACTTCTAAATTTTCTTTTATTTTCATCAAGCAATTTTACAGACTTCTTCCGTATCCCCCATATAATTAAGCTATTAAGTCACTTATTGTGACAGTGAGGGACAGGCTTTATTGTCCATGCACAAGAGAAGAAAGTTTTGGAACTCATTTCTGAATGGTGACACCATGAAGTTATGCCTGGGAACCCTGGAAATACTGAGCTATGAAAACTCACTTAGAGCAGAGATTTCTAAATTTTCTTTTATTTTCATCAAGCAATTTTCTAGACTACTTCCCTATCCCTGATATTACTGGGCCATTAAATCATTTATTTATTCACCAAATGTTTATTGAGGGTCTACAGTATGTTTTACTCTGTATTCAGTGCTGAAGATATTAACAGTGATCCAAATGGCTCTTGTGAAACATGTCATGTCTTAGCAGGTGGTAGTAGTTAGAGAGGCGATTTTCAAAACCAATGACATAGCTAGGTACAAATTTTACTGTCATTCAAAATATGTACTGTAACACCCCAGCCCCAGGGTCCTGACCTCATAGTTGGGAACCACACTGTTTAAAATGGCCATTTTTAACCATTAAACATTTTGGTTGCATTGACTTCTTTAAAGAGTGCATTATAACAGGTTACCATGTAACTGCCTGTATTTACATTTATACATATTTTTTAAGTTGGTACTTCTATAATACAATCTGTCAAAATGAAATGGATTTTCATAATGGAAAATCGGAATCATTTTATTGTGTCCAGGTCTGGGCTTAAAAAGATATTATACTGGGGGGGCTGTGGAGAGTTGTAAGAGAGCCCCCAAAAGATGAAATAAGATGAAACAATAAGTCAAATTCTACGAGGCAGTCTTTATACTTACCATTGAAATTTACATGTCTTGAGGCAAACAGAGGGGGATATAGAGTTTTAGTTTAAGGATATCAGAATGGTAATTCCTAACATTTATATGGTGCTTTCAAGGCTCCCCTCCCATTTTTCTAAATTTAAAGACCAATTGTAGCTTCAATGTGGACAAAACAGAGAGAAAGAAGCCCAACTTTATCATAAGGGAGTCAGGCCCTATACCTCTTCCTTGCTCTGGTTCAAAAGAACCAGAATTTATATATAAAAAGTTGTGTGTGAGCCCGCGGGTTCGAGACCCACCTGGGCAACTTGGCGAGACTTCATCTCTACAATAAATCAAAAATTAGCCAGGCATGGTAGCATGCCTGTAGTTCCAGCTACTTGGAAGGCTGAGGCGGAAGGATCGCCGGAGCCCAGCAGGTCGATGCTGCGGTGGCTGGGAGTGGCCACTGCACTCCCAGTCTGGGTGACAGACTGAGACTCCAACTCAAAAACAAACAAACAACCAAAAAAACAGTTGTGTGTTCTTACATGTTTAAACTTCACTCACCTTTAAAGTACTCTACATTTGATGCAATATACCTATCAAGATGCTTTCTCCACTGTTCGAAACAGTGCCGGAACTCATCCGTTCCACCTTGGCAAAACATTTCTCTTTGAGGACTGTTTTCATCTAGGGAAACAACAACAACAAAGTTGCTCAGGGCAAGATCAACTGAATAGAGAAGATGGATAAGGGAAGGGAGAGTCACGCCATTTTTGGTCAAAAACTGCTGAACACTCAGCTTGGTGTGGGCAGGTGCACTTGGAAATCACCCATCATGAAATGAGCTAATGCACTGAAAGAATCTCCCCCAAAATAGTTTACTGCAGCCAAATGCAGCCTCTCACAATACTAGCTGGTGTACACTAATGCCAATGGATTCCTAGAACACTTACCCAGCAGGGGAAGGCTGTATTATAAGGGGCCTGCCCTCCAAAAAATAATTCCAGTTTTTTGGGGGACCCCCCTCATAGAAAGAATTTTTATCTTATGTGGAAGATTGTTACACACTGGAATGATTAACTTGGATCTATCACTTATTTACCTCCTCTAGGAAACCTTAATAATAACATAGACTCTTCAGGTCAAGATTGGTCTCATTCATCAGCTTCATATAAAAATGAGAAATGGTATAATGCATAAGCATGTGAAGACCCTTCCCTCTTGCAGGAGCTGTAGAAAAAGTGAATGCATTCTAGTCAAATAACCTTGATTGGAATCCTAACTCCATCTCTTGCTAGCTGTGTATCAATGAACAACTTATTTAACAACCTTGATTTTCTTTATCATCATTGGGAACTTAGGATGGTCGAGGGATAATTCGAAGTATCCAATTAATTTAATAAATACCTGTCCTCTTCCTCTTGATGACTTCCTCTGAAATCTCCGTTCCTTCCTAACTTTCTAAAATTGAAAATTCTGCGCAAGAGAGAATATGAGACCAAGGATGGAATGAAGCCTGCTTTGAGACTTTCCCTAGCCTTTCCCTAAGTCCATTAGACTAATATAAAAGTTTAGCAGCAAATGTAAGTTTTTTAAATGAATTAAAACTAGCCAAGATCAGATGACCAGATGATAACCAAGAGAAATGTCAGATCATGATTTATAACTTGAATTAAATATACAAATTCTGCATGTAATAGAGTGTTTAAAAATACCTGGACAAGGTTACAGGATTAAGATCAGAAGATAAAATAATAATAACAATAATTACTATCACTTTGAAACATAAA
The DNA here is from genome assembly GCA_027257055.1 of Cephalopachus bancanus. Taxonomy (NCBI): domain Eukaryota; kingdom Metazoa; phylum Chordata; class Mammalia; order Primates; family Tarsiidae; genus Cephalopachus; species Cephalopachus bancanus. Next base: position 2,723,357 of record JAPVLO010000024.1, on the reverse strand, counting down.
AGAAAATTTTAGGAAAAATATTTAGCCCTTATTTTCCCACATGATAAGTATCACTGAACTTTTCTTTCTTTAAATATTTCCTGATTATTTGATGAGTGATTCGCTTGCTTCCATAGAAAGGCTTGTCTAACATGGTTCAATCTGTATCTTTTGAACAGGGACAAGTGATCCCTACGTGAAGTTTAAAATTGGAGGAAAAGAAGTTTTTAGGAGTAAAATAATACACAAGAACCTCAACCCTGTGTGGGAAGAAAAAGCCTGCATTCTTGTTGATCATCTTAGGGAGCCATTGTATATAAAGGTGAGACATCTATTTGTTTTTCCTGATAAAAACTGGCCTAGAAATTCCTGTTTAATGATTTTTTATCGTCTCTGTCTGATGAGATTTTCACCAGAGATGTATTCTGCTATTCACAACTCTAATCGATTGATAATGTGATAGAAATGAGATAGAGAGGAGGGAGGGCTAGTGGGAGCATTTTTCTTCAGGACATTTCTATTGCTAGTCATTTAGGAGGATTATAAAATACATCTCCTCCTGCTTGGTGCTGTCAGCTGATTTAAAGCACTCTGGGAGCATATAAAAACAAGTTTCTGTATAATCTAGCAAGAAGGCATGCGTACACAGAATATCCCTTTCTGTTTAAGGATTATATTATTTAAGATCCACCACTCCTGGTTACAAGTAAACTGCTTTACTTGGAAGATAAAAAGGGTGAAGATAATGGGAGAGAGAAATTCCTATCTCTATTATATTTTCAAAAAAATGGGATGGGGGAGTCTTTCTTCGCGTTTGATGTGGTTAAAAGAGAAGAGAAGAGGAACATAAGGAAGTTATAACCGAATTCCTCGTCACAATCCTATTTCTTGTCACAATCCCCTTCTCTTTAATTCATATCTCTAGATACTTATATTCTTTTTTGCTCCTGTGCTGTATTTATTCAGTGGCCAAATATTTGTTTACGTTTACCACAATACATGCCCCACCCTGTTCTGCTCGTGAGCCAGAAATCTCATAGAATCCCTCTTTCAGCAATCACAGCTCATCTATCTCCTCAAGGCGACCGTTCTATTGCCTCAGTGGTTTCTCTCCTCCACAGAAAGGAAAAAGAGATACTCAAGATGTCAATGAAATTATAGCAGGACAGTTTATAAGAGCAATGAAAAGAGACTCTTCTAGGCATACCATTGATAAGTTTTTAGAAGTCATTATGGGGAGAATAGACCCGTTATTTGTATAAGAGATTATCTCTAATGGACATTGGCTAAAGAAATCCAATTATATAGAATTAGTGAACTGTCTTTTAATATATAATGCATAGTAGGACAATAAATATTCAAGTAAGAGTGCTCATGGCCATACTCCTTTCACCAAAGGGAAGACCTTTATAGTCAGAGATGTTTCTCTCTTGCTTCTCACCTGCAGAGAAAAAGACTCATGTGAGAAAAAAAGGAATTACCTTCACAATAAAGAACTGAGATAAGGAATAAAAAAGGAATAGAGAATGTCTATGAGGACTGTGAAGGAAGTTTTATTGTGGGACGGGGGTGGGGGGTTAGGAAAAATAATAGGGCCCACCCCCATCCCACAATAAAATAGACAAGAAAAAAAGCAGGTGTTAATAAGGACATTGACAAGTTGTTTGGATCTCATTAATGTTGCTCAGGTGAAAAATAATAAAAGGAATTTTGAATCTACGTCTTTTAGTGGCCTATTACTCCATGAAAGAATCTTGAATGTCCAGTCTTTGAAAGGGTTACAAATGAACTTCCCAAAATTGCTTTAGATATTGGTCGGGTCCTTTTGCTATTCTCTTATTCTCAAGAATGAATATTCATCTATGTAGAAATCCAAATGTTAAAATGCATATTTCAAAAGGAATGTCTTACTAGGCTCAAAACAAATAAACAAAAATCTGAAATACACAAAAAAGAATGGCAGTGTTCTAACTCATAGGTGGAAGCTAAATAATGTGCACACATGGTCATAGAGAGTCCGTGATAGACTATGGAGATTCGGAAGGGTGAAAGAGTGGGAGGAGGGTAGATGATGAGAAATTACTTAATGAGTACAGTGCATGTTATTTGGGTGATGGATACTCTAAAAGCCCTGCCATGATCACTACACAATCTATGCATGTAATAAAATTGCACTTGTACCCCATACATTTATCCAAAAAAAAAAAAGGTGGCAAAAAATGATTTTGATTTGAAATCAAGAATGTGTGTGTGTGTGTGTGTGTGTGTGTGTGTGTGTGTGTGTGTGTATATACTGTAAATGAAGACAGTGACACTCTGTGGAGGCCAGAAACTTGGTTAATGACACACTATTAGTAAAAAAACTGGGAAAGAGAACCCAAGGGTAATGCTTGTTTTTGAAATCACTTTGAGTGTTCAATGTACATGATTATGTAGCCACAATTTAATTTCTACTACACATAAGAAGATACAAAAGTCATCTTTTAATATTTTCACATTTTTTGCTTGCATTTTTACTTTTTTTTTTACATTTTACACTTTTACATTGTCACTTTACTATATTTTTGCATGAGAAAAAAATGGCTATTAAGTAGAAATCATACTACCCTCTCAGATACTAGTACAAACATAAAATAATAATACTTTATTTGATGCCATACTTTATACTTTTTAAATGCTTTCGTATTTTTCCAGTTGTTTTCATTTTCTGTAAAATGCATAGAGTTTTTTTTGAGAAAAGTCTCTAACTTTTAGCTTCAATTTTTTCCTCTTTTTTTTTTTCTGTGTGTGTGTCATCTACTTTTTGCCTAATCTTGGGCAAAGATGTAAAATACATTGGTGGAAATAATATTTTAAGTGACAAAAATTTCAAAAAAATTACATCATTTTCATTGTCTTTGCATAGCCCTACATATTTGACTGAATTCTGATATGATGTTCATATTCTCCATGATACATGATTAATCTTGCCCCAAATTTCTTAGGAACTAACCAATTCTGTATTGACTGAAAGTATAAAAATGCATATGTGCACTAGATGATTAAAAAATGTTAGGTAGCTGGGCTCGGTGGCCCAGCCTGTAATCCCGCACCTTTGGGAGGCTGAGGTGAGTGGATTGCCTGAGCCCGTGGGTTCAAGACCCGCCTGGGCAGCAACACCTCATCTCTACAATAAATCAAATAATCAGCCGGGCGCGGTAGCGCATGCCTGTAATTCTGGCTACTCGGAAGGCTGAGGCGGAAGGATCGCCGGAGCCCAGCAGATCGAGGCTGCGGTGGCCAGGAGCGGCCACTGCACTCCTGTCTGGGCGACAGAGTGAGACTCCAACTCAAAAAAAAAAAAAAATGTTAAGTATACAACCTTCCCATCTATGAGAGGGAGCCCCCAAAAACCTGATATTTATTTATAAAAAATTGTGTATTTATTCTTACATGTTTAAACTTCAATTACCTTCAAACTATTTTCCATTTGAGGCAACACATCGATTGAGACTCTTTTTTCCACTGTTCAAAATGATATTTGAACTCGTCAGTGTTGATGCCTTTTAGTACTTCTGCTGTTTTTTGTTTCACCTCTTCCACGTTGGCAAAACATTTCCCTTTGAGGACTTTTTTCATCCAGGGAATTAAAGAAAAAAGTTGCTCTGGAAGGAGTTCAGGTGAATAGGGAGGATGGGGCATGGGAGCATGCTGTTTTTTGGTCAAAAGCTGCTGAACACTCATAGCAGTGTGGGCAGATGCGTTGTCATGGTGGAAGAACCAGTCACCTGTTTGCCACAACTCAGGACATTTCTCCCACAACTCAGCCTCTCATAAAAACACTAGCTGGTATACTGATGCCAATGGGTTCCTAGAACACTTACCTAGCAGGGGAAGCCTGTACTACGAGGGCCTGCCTTCCAAAAGATAATTCTGTGATTTTGGGGGGTTTTTCCTTCATCTTCCCTCATATACATAAAGGAAAAGAAGTCCATGTATACCCTGTAATCTGATTTCTACCAATGTAAAAATTACCGAATAAAATGAAATTCAGTTCTGAGCCAAGGTAATAAAATACATTAAAGTCGCAGTGCTTGTACCATTTCTAGCAAAAACATTTTCTTTTCAAATAATCTGGAACTGTTACTTTAAAAAACTATACACAAAAATAAATAAAAATTATACTTTCCAATTTGTTGAAATTTATGTAATTTTTAATTTTAATGAAAAGGATATGTGAATATACCCCAGGCAGGAGAAAACAAGGCTGAATATATATATATATATATATATATATATATATATATACACACACACACACACAAGGAATGAATGTGTGTGTGTGTGTGTGTGTGTGTGTGTGTGTGTGTGTGTGTGTATGTATGTAACAGTAGAGGCTGGAAGTTAAAATACAGTAATTTTAATGGAGATAGGAGCCATCAAAGCCTGGCCCATATTCACAGTCATGCTCTAGAACATATCTCAAATAATAGGATAAATTTAGCACCCATTCCAGTTGAATTCAGATTCTCCATTGTTATTTCCCTGACACTGTTATCCAAGGTTCATGGTGAACACAAGAATTACAGTAGAAGAGACCAAAGTATAAAGGGGAAAATGTTTAAATTGTTTGGCTTAATCATGAGTTGGAGATCTGGGGATTAAATCAGAGCACTCTTCTAAATAATAGAAAAATGTTGATACATTTTAGGAAACGATTGTTTAGAACCATGTTATTATCTCTAAAATGGTCATTTCAACAAAATGGACAGTTCCTTAAATAACTCATATCTGTCCAAGCTTAAGTTTAAAAATAGAAAAAGTTACTTTAAGGTCTGCTCAAGCTAAGGACCACATTACTGTCCTATCCAAAGTTATTTCTCAGTAGGTTATAAGGACCCTAAAAGAACGCTGGTTCTCAATCCTGGATGTGCATCAGAATTATTCACCAAGATTTAAAGAATCTAGATATCCAAGTTCCACTCCAAGCAACTTCAGTTCAGGGGCTCTGAGGCTTCTGTATTTTTAGCACACCTCACTAGGTTATTCTGATGCACAGGTCACTTTTCCAGACACTTAAATGGAAACAACTGAAGAATTGGAATAGAACTGTTTTCAGCCATTATCCACAGAACACCCAAACAAAATTATTCCAAACTAAATGTTTGTATTGTCTTAGATGTTTTGTCTTGCATGGTTCAAAAGCACTTCCTAAACACATGAATAAAGAATTTCAGCTATTTTAGACCCAAACAAAATCAACAACAAACAAAACAAACAAAAAAGCATGACTGTACTTTCCTTCATTTTATGGGCAAAAAACATGTGAGGTCATTTGGTCTTGAAATCTTCATCATAGTAATTGCTACTACCATTTTTTAGCACTGTACTAAATGCCAGGTCTGTATTATCTCATGTAATCCTCACCAGAATGCTGCAAGTAAATCTTCATCCCAAATTTATAGGTAAGGGATACTTGGAGAGATTAAGTTTTACTTGTGTCCACCTAGCAATGAAGCAACACAGCTTCTATTTTTCACTAAAGATGACTAATTGCAATGAGCACAGTTAGATTTTGCTTTGATCTGCTTGTTTTATAATGTCGCTTCAATGACTTTTAGAGTTGAACTATTCTTCTATAGTGTGATGGTTACTCTGAAACCACCTTTAAGTCGTGGTTACTGTTACTGAGTAGGATCTTACATCTTGGATCATATTATATGATCTCATGAGATGACTTGAGTGCTTAAAGATGCTTTATTTTGGCTTAAAATATTTTCAGTAAACCAACCCTAAAATGGTTTCATATTATTTTAAAATTGGATATACTACTATATATATTCTGTGTGAAATAAAAAAAATGGGTCATTATAAACATATTATCACTATTTCAGTCATAGAAATTACTTTGCAGTGAAAGTTTTTAAAATCCCAGGGAGTAATCTAATGATATCAAATGAGTGCCAGTCAGATACTCATGGTCATAACCCAGGACACAATTAGGCACACTGACCTCCAGTAGGAAAAGACAGATACAGGAGGATTGATTTATCCCTATAGCCATGTCCATTTCCCCGACACTAGGGCTGAGGAAAATCCCATGGGGATGTAAATGATATTACTGATGTCAAGGTAGGATCTCAGCCATAGTGGCTGATGACAAGATCAGAGTAGGATGCTACTTGGAGACAGGGCTGTTTGCAGTTTGCAGACAGTGGTAGAGACCAGGAAAGCAAAATGGCAAGGCAACAAAAGAAGATTTCAGAAATGCAGGGAACTAGATCAGAAATAAAGTTTAAGGCCAAGAGCAATGGCTCATGCCTGTAATCTCAGCACTTTGAGAAGCTGATGCGGGAAGATCATTTGAGCCCAGAAGCTCAAGACCAGCCTGGGCAACATAGCAAAACCTCGTCTCTACAGAAATTTAGCTGGGCATGGTGGCATGTGCCCATAGTCCCAGCTACTTGGGAAGCTGAGGCAGAATTGCCTAAATCCAGGAGGTCGAGGCTGTCATTAGCTATGGTCATGCCAATGCACTCCAGCCTGGTTGACAGAGCAATAACCCATCTCAAAGAAAAAAAGAAATAAAGTTCAGAACAAAATTGAAGAAACAAAGAGGGCTGTACCATTCAGCACAGGTACAGGTTTCCTAGGTTACAGTCATATTACTCAACTGAACAACTACCTAACAGAGGCAAGAAGAAAACCATGTTAAGAGTGACTAGCAGGGCAACCCCTTTGGATCCCCTCTCACCGTGGGAGCTTTTCTGTCCTCTCAACAAATCCTGCTTTCTTTAAAAAAAAAAAAGTGAATAACATCCTGAATTATACCCCTCATCTTTAAAATAAAAAATAAAATACAAAGAATGAACAGCATAAGAAAGAAGATGGTTTTCCATGTGATCAGTCAGCATCAGAAGAGAAGGGTGCCTAACATGGATTGATGGCAGTATGCAATTGGGTGGTCAAAGCAAGACCTGAGTGAGACTTCAAAAATAATATATAGACCAGTATCAAGGATTTCTGTCCATAAGTTTCAGGACATTTGGCAAGGGTGACTTGATGCAGAGACAAAGAGCCATGAATTAGAAAATAGAAATCCGGACTCATATCAGTTGTCCTAAACCTGAGATCAGGTGTCAAGCAGTTCCAGCTATGACTAGGCAAGTGATGATGGCACCTAGAGCCATCATGAAGAACCCCAGGATTGGTTCTCTGTTTGGAATCTTTGTTGGGGGTTTTCCAACCTATGTCCTTTTTAACCTTGCCTATGGGCCCCACCTCTTTCTTTGGAGATACATATGGGCCCATGGAAGCTGACTTCACTATTGCCTTTCAAAATAAATGCTAGTCATGAAGCCAGGCCCATATCCTTAGCCTAGAATAGGCATGCTATGTGAGCTCACCCATCTGGAGTGGATTCATACTTTAACTGAGAATGTTGGGACCAGCAACTTGAGCTTCCTTGCTGGATGTGAGTGAAGAAACATGACACTCTGGAGTTCCTGGCAGGTGGTTAGGATCATAAAGGAAGTTAGCCCACTGAAGCAGTAACAATGTGGAAGCTCTGATGAGACCTGGAGAGATGGAAATGAAGTTAGACCACAGCACTTAATTTTGATAGTTACTTACTCCTTCCTTCTTGCATTGTTTCTTCAGTTGGTTTCCGTGATACCTTGCCCCTGGTTTTTCTGTTCTCTCACTAGCTATTCCTTCTCAGTCTCCTTTATGGATCCTTCTCCCAAACTTCTAATATGATGTCAGGCTCCATGGTCTAAGCCTGAATGAATACCCAGCTCTCTTCTCTTACTCGCTGCTTTTTAGTCACACAGACCTCTGATCAGTTTTTTCAGTGCCTTTCCACTTCCTGTTTTCTACTTGGGTAATACATTTTCCCCTTATGGAATATAATTTCCCATTCCCTCATTATAAAACACGCTTTCCCCTTCATGGGGAAATGCCTTCTGTTCTCATTGTCCTTCCTGAATATCATATGTAAATAGCAGTTCCCATCACTCTTGTGCCCTGAAATATTTTTCTCCATAGCATTTATCACTACTTGGCATATGTATTTGTTTATTGTCTGTTCTCTTCCTAAATGAAAGCTCCAAGAGATCAAAGACTTTTTTGACTGTTTTGATCACTGCTGTATTTCAAGTGCCTGGAACACTACCTGATACACTGTGAATGCTCACCAAATATTTTTCAAATCAATGAGTTAGTAAATGCATGAATCATTTAAACTACCAAATTAAAACTACCCTGAAGCCATAATCACCTATGGACATTTCAGTTATTTGAAGTAGAAATTCCCATTTATGCTGAAGACAGGAGTTGAGTTTTCTATGACTTGTATCCAAAAGCATTTTAACTAATGCACTCCCTAATACAATTTTTTAGTATATAATTTTTGGAATATAATTGAAATAAGATAAATTCATTGTTTAAAATATTTGTTGTCCAAAACTCATTTGAGAATGAAGAAAGGTATTACCAAGCCCCAAGCAACTTCTACCTAATGTTACATAATGTTTCGGGTTAATGGTTTAAAAGGTCCATGAAACAGAATCTCACCTAAATTTTCATTTGAATTCCCAGCGGTCCACCCAGATGGGTGTCTACAATATATTTGTTAAATTTAAACCTACTCTGTCTACAAAACCCAATAAAACAAGATTTGACTTTTGACTCTTCCTAGCCTTAGGATTTGGGGGTAAATTCCAGAAATAAATTTTGGATTCCTTATCTGAAAAATAAAAACAACAATATCTTGTTAACTGCACTGTGGAAGAATTACATTTTAAATCTATATAATGTGTTTAATACAGGGCCTGGCTTATAATAAATGTTGAATAAACATTAACAATGCTTATTGTTATTGCAGTGGGATTACCTTTTCCTATTTTATCTCTTTCCTATGCTCTTTATTTTTGAAGCTCCACCTACAACTGTGCTCCCTATGATAAATAAATAGTTTACAGAGCTTGGAACTAAGTAGCATAGCTAACAATTTCTTTAATGAATGGACTCTGGGGCTTCTGTTCTTTCCCATGTTTATGCCTTTGCAGATTAATAGAAATTGAGAACTAAAGGAAACATCTAGCATTAGGACAATAGGAAAGACTTGCCTTGAGCGTAAAAAGATTTTGGATGCTGAGTCACCCAGTTGGGCTGTCTACACTAATCAACTCATTGGATTCACTGCTCTCTACCTCCTGTGTGTGGATATACCTTAGGTGATCTCATTGATTATACATCACTTATCTCCTCTCCAAAATTTTAAGCCTAAGGGTGATGTGATTAGAAGAGATTGCACAAGAGACATTTTCCCAATGTTTTGGTATAAATTTTATGTTGTAAGATACACTGCTGCAGCTACTTGCAAATACTGAGGTGTCCCTTGCCTAAGATGTGCAGTATATGCATGTGATATGCCACTGAGCAGATGACTAAAGCTCAGAAGAGTAATTGATCAAGGAGAATATTTATTGCAGGAGTGCTGAGCTTTCTGCAGTAAATGTACTCCTGAAAGGTTGTATGTAAATCAAATGACTGCAAATTGAATAATTTAAAAGGCATTAGGGGAGCTTATTACTTAAATAAATCCCTTTGTGACTCTTCAAATCTAAGAATCCTTTTGTAATGCAAAGTATTTATCTTTTTATTTAAATATCCATTTTTTTACATATTAAGTTTTTTTTATTGAAGTAAGCTGAACTCTAGAAGTGAACAGTGACTGCTTCAAGGCTGCTGTGCCTCTGTTTTTTCTGCTTTGAACTTTGTAACTATTGTGTCAAGAACTGGGCACAGGGGTCCCGGGCTGTTTATTCTCTCAGCATCATGGATTCACACATCCTAGAGAGTTCATTGGCTTGGTCTGCCATTCAAGAGCAGATTTATCTGGTTGTGCTCAATTACTCCAGTGTCCAGTACAAACATTTTCTATCTGAAAGTGTCTGGAAGCACAACTCTAAGCTTCATCTAGTAGCATTGTTTTTCATTGTAAAGGCTTTTCCTGACTTCTTTGTTATTATTTCTTTTCATGCCCTATCCTTTTCCTTAAAACACTTATCAAAATTTGTAATCACATATCACCTATGCGCTTCCTTATCTAACATCTGTCTCCCTTACTAAACTGTAAGCATTGGCAATGTCAGTTTTGCTCAGCATTGTTTACTCAATGCCCAGCACATTACCTAACATATAATGTATATAATCAATATTGACTGAGGAGATAGATGAGTGGGAAATTAATAGGTGGATGGAAATTAGCCAGTGCCTATTTACTTTGAGTCCTTTGGAAATGACCCCAACTAATCTAGCTCTGAGCTATCTCTCCAACATCCTTCTAGTCTATCTCTCTCAATTTGTTTCAACCACACTGGCTTCTTGCTGATCTTTAAGCACATCAATCTTTCTCCTGGGCTTGCTGTTTTCCCCATCTGAGTGTTCCTCATACTAGCATGGCTTAATCCTTCCCATTATTTGGGTGTCATCTTTTTGTCTTCATGGCACTCATCACTGAACTCTGTATCTCTACTTAGGTATTTATGGACTATCTCAGCCCCCAAATGTAGGGTCCAAGAGGTCAGGAACATTGTCTGTCTTACCCACCATAGTATGAAGAAGAACCATGCAAGACACAGAGAAGGTACTGGATAGAGAGTTTTGACAGAAGGAAGAAATACATACTTTCTTTTCCTTATCATTAGTGACATTAGTACTGTCTCCCAGTAACTGCTTGTGACAATAAAACTTTAATTTCACCTTAATATAACTTTACAAAGTACTCTAATCCTAATTTCTTGATTTTTACGTATTTGTATGTTGAAAATGACATTGTCCTAAAACAACACAGAATTTTTAATGACCTAAAAGAATAAAGAAATTGAAATCATTTTCAACATTAACAGCCCAACATGAAAGATACTTTTGTTGAATTTCATACTAACTCAATTTGTCTTCTAGTAATGCTAATATCCTTTCTATAATATGACAAAAAAATTCTAAGCCTGTTCCCCTCATTTTTGAAGATTTGCTATATTTTATTTGATTTGATTACGTCTACCTTAAAGTTCTATTTTATATAAATTAACAATTTAAGTTAAAAAAAGTAATATCCTTTTAGTTTTGTGAGATCCTAATATTCCAAAGTACAAAAACAAATTTAAAGAAACAAAATGTTAGTATGGTTTTGGTAACATAGACAACTTGTATTTTATAATCAAGACATTTTCATTTATAACACTGTTTTGTCCCTTTGGCTTCTCAGGTATTTGACTATGATTTTGGACTACAGGATGACTTTATGGGCTCAGCCTTTCTGGATCTTACACAACTGGAGTTAAACAGGTAACTTTAGAGTTGTAATACCGCTACCCCTTGTTATACAGCTAGGCCTGTGCAGTAGAAAGTGTCAACTGATCTGGGTTTGAGTTGCTGTTCTGTCATTTGTAGCTGTGATCCTTTTTGGTAATTAGTCTTTTCAAGGGCTTTCTCACCTACACAATGGCATTTTCCCTGACCACCTCATCCATCATCAATTACTCAACAGAAAAATTCTTGTACACCAGCTCTGTCCCCCAATATCGACCGACATATATGAAGGGGGACTCCCAAAAAACCAGAATTTATTTATTTTAAAAATCGTGTATTTATTCTTACATTTTTAAACTTTAGTCACCTTCAAAGTACTCTGCGTTTGATGTAGTACACCTATCAAAACACTTATTCCACTGCTCAAAACAGTTTTTAAACTCGTCAATTTTGATGCCTTTTAGTGTTTCTGCCATTTTTTGTTTCACCTCTTCCACATTGCAACATTTCCCTCTGAGAACTTTTTGCATCCGGAGAAACAAACAAACAAACAAACAAAAAATCACTTGGGGCAAGAATGGATGAATGGTGTATGGAGCATGGGGTCATGCCATTTTTTGGTCAAAAAGTGCTAAACACCTGGCACTGAGTGTGGGCAGGTTGTTCATGTAAATTACCCATCATGAAAAGGGCAAATGCATTGAAAGAATATTCAAAAAGAAATTCACTGAAGCTGAACGCAGCCTCTTACAACAACACTAGCTGGTATACTGATATCTATGAGTTTCTAGAACACTTAGTGGGAGAAGCCTGTACTTCAAGGAGCCCACCCTCCAAAAGATAATTCCAGTTTTGGGGAGCTCTCCCTGTTGTATACTCTCTTTTCATTTCCTTGCTAAGCACCAGGAATCTAGAGAAAAAAAGACACATTACCTCCTGTCACATTGCCCATATGTTGCAATGGGACATAAAAAAAGATTATGCATGTTAATGATAATTATTAATTTAAGAATCAGGGCTACTATATATAAAATAAAACATTGCACTTTGATTAAAAAACAACTCTCTTAGCCGGGCTCGGTGGCTCAGCTTGTGATCCCGCGCCTTTGGGAGGCTGAGGTGAGTGGATTGCCTGAGCCCGCGGGTTCGAGATCCGCCTGGGCAGCGAGACCTCATCTCTACAATAAATCAAAAAATCAGCCGGGCGTGGTAGCGCGTGCCTGTAATTCCGGCTACTCGGAAGACTGAGGCGGAAGGATCGCCGGAGCCCAGCAGGTAGAGGCTGCGGTGGCCGGGAGCGGCCACTGCACTCCAGTCTGGGCGACAGAGTGAGACTCCAACTAAAAAAAAAAAAAAAAAAAATTTAATTGAAATATACAAGAGAGATGTTACCTATGCATTGCTAGTTGAATGTATATTTGCATTATTTCCAAAATTGATTTTGGGCAATATTGAATTGTTCAGAATCTCTCCCTCAGAGATGTGTATCTAATTCCAAAGACTGTATTACCCAATTTGTGTAACTATTGATTTCTTTGTCATTCAGAATCTAAAAATTGTTCAGGCATGGTTTGAAATAGCCAAAAAATCGAAAACATTATGTTAAATATTGGATGTTCATTTAAATAATTATACATTGTTTTTAAAGCATGTCTAGGCCAATTAAATGTTTTTATTTTCTTCATCTCCCACTCACCTGTTTACTTTAAATCATACTCCTGCTTAAAAAGAATCCTAAAGAGCTAAAAGGAAGGTAGCGGTCAACAAATGACCCTTGTTTAGTTGCTGGACTCATGTTTATAGACAATAACTGGTACTGCTCTCTGCGGGTTTAGGCATAGAACAGGGTCTGGTAGATTTTCAATAGGGTTGTGGTTTCTTGGCCTTTTCAGCAAATTCTAGAGCCCTTCATGGGTCTACAAGGGCAGAAATTCATTTAGTACATTCAAATATATTCAGTTAGCTCACAGTTTAGTAATAACTTAATACATTGATGATATTTTAATAATAATATTGTACCGAAAAAGTAAAAAGAGGCAAAATTGCCTTTTTTCTTAAAATAGATTGTTTGGTAAAAATGTATTTTGGCTTATTTATTTAATGACTTCACAATTTAAATATTTTATATTACAGGCCCACAGATGTGACCCTCACTCTGAAAGATCCCCATTATCCTGACCATGACCTTGGCATCATTTTGCTCTCCGTCGTTCTTACTCCTAAAGAAGGAGAGTCCAGGGATGTGGTAAGTTCTCCCACAGACTAGTTGGAGCTCTTTCTTGCTCTCACTTGTTCGAATGTTGTGAGCCTTCTTTGGATCCAGAGGTAATAATAAAGAGAAGCTGTATATGAAAATCTGGCCTGTCCTTTGTTTAGGTGAGTATCCGGTTAACACTAGTCCGTGCTTATTCTATCTTTTCAACTCAAATTTCCTGTTCCACTCTCCAGATCAGAACCTCTTGTTGTAATAAGAACCAGATCTTTCATCTTTTAATTCTATTTCTCAATTTCAGACATGTTATATAAAGGCAACCATTAGTATGTATTCAGGGAATACATTTATTAGTTAATTGAATATTTGGAATTTCACATTGAAGCATCCACACTCTACTATTTTGATTGTATCATCAGTTGTATCATGCCAAAGAAAATAAGGTGAAATTATAACAGAGTTTCTGCTTTCTGGTATTTGTTTACTGAATGACAAGTGAATACTTTTCATTTTCTTAATGGGCTTCCGTATTGGTCTTACCTATTTTTCAGCATAGTTGTCTACTTCCTTGCACACCATGCTGCTCTGAGAAACTGACAAGAGATACAGAGAAGCCAATTACATCACCACTATTTAAGTGACATTAAAAATATCAGGTTTGATCCACAGCAGTATGCTTGCTAGTATACTTACTACCACAATTTGTCAGAAATTATTTAATAGACTCAATGTACTTTTGTGTACCTGGAAACTATTCTAACTAGTTCTGACTGTGGTATACTTTACTGGTACAAATAATTTTTAGGTAAGTTCAAATACTCAATTTCAGCAATGTATGTCTTATACCTTAAAATAATGCATGCTGAACAAGTATTATTGACATTTTTCCCTAGACTGTAGGTAAAAATAGTGAATTTCAACTTCAAATTTGAAAATCCTCAAACTCATTGAAAAAAATCCACCCTTTCAAGAGGTATTTCTTTCTGCCCTTTAAAGAAAAATTAGGACAATGTACACACATACACTCTAAATATGGGTTATCTATACTTCATTCATTGAGGAAGAAATTTCTCTTTTTCAATAAAAATTATGAAGCAATAATACCTAGTGTGAGAACTTAGCATAGTAAAATTATGTATGTATGTGTGCAGAAGGATGGATGAGGAACGCAAAAGCCATGAGACTAGAGGAACCGTGTTGCATTTCAAGAAGTTAAAAGGTACTGGAGCCTTAGAGAAGGTGGAAGCAAAGAGAGTGTAGGTGATCAGGGTGCTTGATAACAGAAGAGTGGAGGAAAGATGCCTGGACCATGTAGAGCCCATATTTGCCTTTTAATATTTAGAAATGGAAGCCTATCATTTTAAAAGTCACCACTTCAGAAGACATTTCACCCAGCATTAGCCAAGAAGTATGTCCTAGTTGGCTAATCCGCACACAGGAATGAATTATAAATGTTCACTTTGTGTTTCATTCAAATGGTCCTGGTATTCACCAGGAACCTGTCATAAGCCAGTTCCTGTGCTAAACACTTAGGATGCAATAGAACTTAGATCCAGTGGAGACTTCAAATGGTCACTGACAGAAATGTAGACTGACAACTGTTTTAAGTGCCAAGAAGAGAGGTTCGTGTTACTGAGAGAGCAAATATAGGAAAATTTGTCCTAGTCAAAGGGACAGATATTTTCTAAGGAAGTCAAATGGGAGCTGAGGTATAAAGTGTGAATAGGCATTAATAAGGCAAAAACCAGGAAGAGAGGAAGTATTTCAAGCAGAGAAAACAACACACGCAAAAGCCATGAGACTAGAGGAACCGTGTTGCATTTTAAGAATTTAAAAGGTACTGGAACTTAGAGAAGGTGGAAGCAAAGAGAGTGTAAGTGATCAGGGTGCTTGATAACAGAAGAGTAGAGGAAAGATGACTGAACTATGTAGAGCCCGTTGGCCCTGTTAAGGTTTATGGTCTTTTCCCACTGAACAGTGAGAAGCCATTGAAAAATCTGTAAATCAGAAGTGGCAGAATCATATTTGCCTTTTAAAAACTGCTCTGTGGCTGCATTATAGAAAACAAATTGAAGGGGCAAGAATGGATACTTAGAGACCAATTAGGAGGCCACTGCAAACATCCAGGCGAAAGCTGACAGAGGTTTGGAATAAAACTGTCAGAGGTAGAGATGGAGGGAAATTGACAGGTTTACCTGGAGATAAAATCAACAAGAGTTGGTGATAGGATAGTCTTGCACTGTGGTTCTTTGTTATTTTAATGAAGGATAGCATTTCATAATGAAAATGCCTAAGTGTCTGAAGTCCTGTGTATTCTCAAACCATCCAAACTTGCAGTATTACTGGAGATAGGAATATAGCAGCTATTATAGTTATCTGGGTGATAAGATGTCTGCTGACTTTTTACATTAAAGGTATCTTTATTAAATTCTCTAACATCAAATTTAGGATTTGAGGGAGCAAGTTAGTATCAGGAGACCTTATGATGAAGCTACTGAATTGTTCTAAATTACACAGAACTATATGTCAACACAGGTAAAGTCATTCTCAATATTATTTTGTCTACAACAATCCTTCAAAAATCCTTCAATTTTCACGATTGCTCAAACTTATTTCTTAGGCACAATGTCTTTCTAATTAGAAAAAAGTCATCTAAAAATCTTACAGTGGGAGCTGATCATCAGTAAGTCATCAGACACAAATAGGGAAGAAAACAGGTGAGTTACATGACACAGTTAGACATCACATATCTGGTTTTCTTCATCATCTTCTTTTCCTTCTTTTCTTTTCTCTTCATCCTAGCTTTTAAGCCACACTTACCCTTAACACAAGAGGTTCCTCCTGAAATTATGACATTTTATTGGCTCAAATTCCTTTTGACTACCCCAAATTTTTTGGAAGAAATCCTTTACTCGTATGTGTCACTGCCTTACTTCATGCCCTCCTATTTCAGAGTCCCAGAGAACACTGAATTCATTCTGCTGCATTAACTGGAAAATGGTGACTTCTTCCTGCTATCCTATTATTGACTCTCCCTTGGCTTCTTTCCTCATCAGAGAAGGAAGTAACTTAGCCAGGGCTCAGAGAAGATGCAATGATCAAGTCTGTACCAGAGCCAGCTCTGGCTGGTAACCATCCTTGCACTGCCTATGCTGACCTCAGTCCCACCTGAGGAGACAGAGAAAAGAGTGACCAGTGTGGCTCTCCCAGCTCATGTTCGTGGGTATAATCAGTAACTGAGACATGGGCTTGGTTGTGAAGAAGTAAGTTGGACAGGGGAGAGGAGAGGAAGCATATAAGATCCCCCATATGAGATTTTACAGGGATCCAGAATCCTAGCTATTCTTATGTCCTAGATTGAATCTGGGTTGCTAAATGTATGCTTTACATTATGAAAATTCAACAAATACATTGCTTTTTTTGTTGTTTTTTTTGTTTTGTTTTGTCCTACATAGTAGTTCTATAGCTATTTTCTTAAGCTCTTTAAAACGAGTTATTAGATTTATCTATGGTAGTTATTAAATTTTGAAACTCTGAACATGAACCTTGTATCGGCATCTATTAAAGAGAAAAATACTTTGGGGTCATCTGCTAAGCACTGTGCTAGGTTCCAGAACTCCCTTCTTCTTCTTCTAAAGTATTCAGTGACCTGTGGTTCTTTTTCTAATTAAATGGAACTCCTGATGAGGAACTTTTATGCTCACTAATAAGCAACATATATTCTCTCACTTGTAACGTTTGTCTCAGCCATACTTCTCAGTTCAACTTTGCTCAAGTCCAAGCTTTCTTCAGTGTCACTTCTCATACTCAAAATATGCCTATTCTTCACCACACCTCCATCCTCCATCCTATCACTCCTGGGGATACACACACACACACACACACACACACACACACACACACACACACGTTGTTCAATGGGTTGTAGATATATCTTTATGAGGATTTGAAAAAAAACTTCAAAGAGCCAGAGGAAAGTATATATTTTTTAATTATTCCTATCTCAATATTCATTTCTCTAACAGTGTCACAAATAATATTGACTCATGATTAAATAATGATTTAATTTCCTTTTGTAAGTTCTTAAAATTAGTATATTAATGATCATCTGCTTAAAATCAAGCTACATTGCACTTCTCAAGGAACTCTAATGATAACAATGAATTATAAACACCTCAATGTGTTTTCTTCATTTTGTACCATGTCTAGTATCAGCTAAATATATTTCTCTGGACTACATTTGAAGTTTCTTGGTTAAAAAACAATGTATCTTCGAATTAAATTTTCATGTGCCTAAAAAGCATAACATACTGCTGCAGTGAAAATGGCATGCTGAACTTTCACAAATTATCCAGAAACAAATCTTATTTAAAGAAAGTCAAGCTAAAAATGCAGCAATCCAGAAATCAGTTACTGAATGCTTCACAGTCCCAAAATTCAGGATGATGAATAGGAAAGGAATAGAAGATGATTTTGCATTGATCCTCATACTGCAAAATTATAAGAAGAGTTCCATTCTCTTTGATGACTAGCTCAGAAATCATTTATTTTAAGCTTTTGGAACTGAAGATGTTAGTTCCAAAACCACGTTTATTCTTCTGCCTGTGTTTATAAAACTTGGCTAAATATTTTATATATATTAAAATGGAGAATGAAAGAGATGTGTTTCAAGAGGCAAAGATAAATCCTAACAATCAAATAGGAAACAAAACATTAATGTGAAGAAAATGCTGTTAAAAAGTAGGAAGAAATGAATAACTGGAAATAAAGAATACTTAACATTACAAAGTGCTAAGATTTCTAAAGCAGTTATCTTGTGGGTTTTTTATGCACTGTTAATGCTAACAATGCATTCCATGAATAATGCAGTTGGGATGATTTCTCCTTGTGTGATTTGCCAATTCTGGAAATCAGTAAAACAGAAGTATGAGTTTTTAAAAACCTATCAGCCTACTGAGTCTTCTAAAACCTCTAAAACATGCAACATCTAATTATAAAAACTTGTATTTTATAGGTGCCTATATTAAAGTCTTCTCCATTGAGTTCATATATATACTTTTTAAAGTTTCCAGCATTGTGTGTACAAGAAACTAAAACCATCATAAGGGGCATGCTAACAAGTTGCATGGCACAACTGTCATTTCTGTTTTGATTGCATGTCCTGTTTTTGAACCTGCAGTAGTATGTGATGTGTGTCCTATATATGGCATTTTTGTCTGATAGTGTGTTTGAGTTCTTTCTGGCTCTTTTTCTAGCAGAGTTCAATCCACAGTTTTCTTCATTGGAGAATTTGTGAAATAAAAGTGAGTTAATTTGTGTTACACACTCTTCTAAGTAATCTAAACCTACAAATTGCGTGGCTGAGGAAAAAAAAAACAAAACAGAAAATTCAAAGAAACATATGAATTGTACTTAATTGACCTTCAATGAATTAAAAAATTTTTCATCTTGGTTTAATTTTGGTATTTTTCAGAATTATTATATAGCCAACATTTGTTTTGTATGTTTTAGAAGCTGAATAATCTCTAACCATTCTGTGATTCTTCCTGTATATAGTAGCTATATAATTGCCTAAAAACTCATTACAATAAAAGCTGAAAGTAAAAGGTGAATTGAGATCATGAAATCTTTTAAAAACACAGTCACTTCTGCAGCTCTGTCATAGGCCATCTTTTTTATACTGCTTTATTCCCTTTTATTGGCTTCAAGGAAGTTGAGCTGCTAATGAAGAATTTGAGTGTTACTGTAATAATATCAGGTAATAACACTTTCAAAAACGAATTCATATGTTTCTCACCTGATCATAGAGAAAAAAAAAATCTTTCTAGAATTTCCTTCATCTTTTATCTTTAACATTCCCTAATCTTTCTTCTCAAACGTGTCTCACGGATAGCAAAAAATAATATGATTAATAGTATGCATATTAAATTCATTTTCTTTTTGACTTTCCTGTTTTCGATTTTATTGAATCCAACTTAAGCCAACTACCTAGAAGAAAAAGGGACTTGGAAATAACATCATTAAACTCATTGCTTAGCTAGTAGGTTTGGCTCAAGAGGCAGAAATGCTATAAAATCCAGGGTCATTCTGAGAGTCATTAGATCTAATGACAGAACTTTAGATACCCCATCAGGAAACTAATGAGTTGGTCCTCAGAACTGCCAAAATTTTCTTTCATAATTATATGAGGCAGGATCCCAAAAATAGAATTTATTTTTAAAAGTGTGTATTTATTCTTACATGTTTAAACTCAGTCACCTTCAAAGTACTCTCTGTTTGATGCAACACACCTATTGAGATGTTTTTCCACTGCTCTAAACAGTTTTTGAACTTGTCGATTTTGATAACAGTTTAGTACTTCTGCTGTTTTTTGTTTCACCTCTTCCATGTTGGCAAAATGTTTCCCTGAGGGGTTTTCTCATCCTGGTAAACAAACTAAAAGTCACTTGGGGCAAGATGAGGTGAATAGGGAGGGTGGGGCACAGGCATCAAGCCATTTTTGGAGAAAAGCTGCTGAACACTCAGAGCTGTGTGGACAGATGCGCTGTCATGATAGAAGAACTAGTCACCTGTTTGCCACAACTCAGATGCTTCTGCAAATCATGATCCAACTTTCTCAAAACTTCCTGATAAAAACTTTGGTTGTCCATTTGATCTGGAGAAGCAATTTCCAAATATACTTCAAGGGGCTTGCCCTCCAAAAGATAGTTTCAGTTTTTTGGGGTGTTCTTCCTCTACTTAGGGGAATCATTGACCTTTTGTTTGTATCAGTTTTCCAATATGAAAGATAAAACCAGCCGGGCTCGGTGGCTCAGCCTGTAATCCCGCGCCTTTGGGAGGCTGAGGTGAGTGCATTGCCTGAGCCCGCGGGTTTGAGACCCACCTGGGAAGGCGAGACCTCACCTCTACAATAAGTCAAAAAATTAGCCGGGCGTGGTAGTGCGCGCCTGTAGTTCCAGCTACTTGGAAGGCTGAGGCGGAAGGATCACCGGAGCCCAGCAGGTCGAGGCTGCGGTGGCCGGAAGCGGCCACTGCACTCCAGTCTGGGCGACAGAGTGAGACTCCAACTCAAAAAAAAAAAAAAAAGATAAAACCATGCAGCCTGTATATAAAGCTGATTTTGAGAGATAGGAAAAAATATCAGTTCTATATTTTATTTTACTTATAGAAGGTTCACTTGTATGCAGTGCTTCTGAGTCAGGGGATGTGACTTTACCAGCAGTATTGAATTCTTGTAATACTGATTAGTGTTGCCATGAGTCTACTCTTTCTAAGGATGTAACCCCCTTTTTCATAGCATAACGTTTCTTATAGGTTGGAATTTTATATTATAAAATTCTTAGGTGCTAGATGATGATGATAAATGTCCATGAGAGATTTTACTTTTTTATTCATTTATCTTAATTGTTCTCACTTAATTTAACTAAAAATATTGGCTCTAGGAATTACCTTTCTTTGGCCATTGAAACTCTGCTTTCTGAGAAAGTTGAGCAAATATTATCTCACACTTAAAAACTTGGTGCAGTTTTTGTGAATATAGCATACCACTATTAGGTTTCCAATTGCCTTTTGGTGATAATGGAGGAAGTGGTTTGTAGTGGTGGTGATGGTGCTGACAGTGATGATGGTGATAATGATACTGATAATAATGACTCATTAAACATCAACAACAAACACTTATTACATGTCCACTGTATACTCATCTCCACAAACCAATGCTGGGATTTGTTGCCTCAAAATGAATTGGACATTAGTATTTCAAAAACATAAAATATTTCTATAATAGTATTTGATAACAATACTTTGCAGTTTCTTGGCTCTATTTGAGAAAAAAGTGTCGAAGAAATTACTGTAACCTTAGGAAATGTATTCCTTTTCCATTTTTTGGTCAACATTTTAAAAATTGTTTTACTTTAGATTCAGGAGCTATACATGCATATTTGTTACATGGACAAATGGTGGGGATTTGGTCAATAATGAACACAGAGTGCATATAGAGAAAATATATCCTAGGAGACCACTACCTATAGAAAACAAAATATTACCGGGTGTGGTGGCTCAAGCAATGTAATCCTAGCACTTTGGGAGGCCAAGGTGAGAGGATTGCCTGAGCCCACAGGTTCAGGAACAGCCTGGGCAGCTTGGCAAGACCTCATCTCTACAATAAATCAAAAAATTAGCCGGATGTGATAGCATGTGCCTGTAGTTCCAGCTGCTTGGAAGACTGAGGTGGAAGGATCGCCTGTATCCAGCAGGTTGAAGCTGGGGTGACTATGAGTATGCCACTGCACTCCAGCCTGAGTAATGAAGTGAGACTCCAACTCAAAAAAAAAAAAAAAAGGAGAGAATGAATCATTATCCTTGACAATTTTATGATTTTCTTCCTTTCTACCCTCCTCTATAGAATTCCATTCTTGTGGCTTTGGTCAAAGATTGCCTTAGTCTTCTGTTAAAATCTTTTCTTTTAGTATTTTTGTAATCCATGAGTGATTCCTGAAGCGATTCTTCTTTATAGTGGATTCTCCTGAAGGAGATACAGTTTTTAGAGACACCAGTGTACTTCCTTGATAGACAAATATAGGAGGCATTTCCTATATTCCTTATTCTCTACTTCATCTACCTTAAAGATAATGGTACTGCTAAGAAAGAGTAAAGAGGCTAATAAAGAAGGCTAATACTTCTGTGATCATTGAGAATTTTTTTTAAAGGGAAGAGAGGAAATTAAAAAGCTTTAGGCTTTTATGACTTATTTCATGCAAGAGACCCATGATCTTGGACACACTTACAAATATCCAGACCTTAATTAAAACTTTTGGCTATGAATATCTCTTACTATGACATAAGCGAGTTTAAAAGAATATACTTTGTCTAAATAATTAACAGAGAAATACACTAATAACCATTACAATATGCAGCATTTTTTAAAAACTGAAAGCATTTGTAAATCCTGACGTAGTTAAAGATTAACTGGAAGCAGAGTCAATTTTAAGATGCCACCAAAGCAAAAGACTCTGTATTTGAAGAGAAAAAAAAAGATTGTATTATCTTTGGTCACAGAAACATATGTATCCTCAACCTTCACCACCAAAAGGAGCAATTGTAAATCATGAGACTCAATATGTTTTTCTTCAGTCAATAATTAAGGTATCACAAATGTTTCATTTTTTAAAAAATTACTGTCCCATTTCTTTGTGAAAAGGAATAAAACAAGTGAACTCTCACCAGAAAGGCTGCTTGAGTGTTAGAGTTGCTTCTCTAGTTTTGTGTGTGTGAAAAACAATTTTAGTCTTGTATAGTTGTTACTGGAAACTGCTTGCTTTAAAAGGCTAATAAATGTTTCCTCTAGAAAACAGCTGGCTGCACTATTCTGACTTGAGTGGAAAGATAATGAAAATGCTTTATTTCATTTACAGACAATGCTAATGAGGAAGAGTTGGAAAAGATCAAGTAAGGTAATTCTTAGCATGTGATCTTTCAACTTTTCTTGTTGAGAAGAACTATCATCTGCTTCCCCTAATCTCTCTAATCTCTCTTTAAATTGTAACACAAGATTTCATCACTATTCCATTGTTATTTTTTTCCCCATAAACTTTAAGCAAACCATGTGGTGCTTTTTAAATAAATAGAAATCAACCTGATCAATGTCATCCAAATCATCCCTTTGCGCTTCTCTGGTCACTTTTCAACATCATTCTCAACATCTGGTCTTGACTCTATGTGCAAACAGGGTCTAGAAAATTGCTTTGCTCCAGGAATAAAATGATGAGGCTAGGGCAGGGACAACTCCAGCTGGAAGAAAGATTCACACAATTTATTCGTTTTGGTCTTGGAAAATTGAGTATGAGCTTTTCTAAGCTCAAAAATTCTTATATTGCTAGATCTTTGAAGGGTACAATAAGAACAATTTTCCCTCGTTGCCTCTTCTCACCTCAAGAAATAAATGGATCTTGGGAGTGAGAGAAGTTTCTGATTCTTGTAACTTACTAAGCCCTGACTATTTTATAGTTCATAAGATATATAAACTACAAACTAAGCTTTTAACTTGTTCAGTGGTGGTGTCACCTTTGGACACAGATAAATATCAAGATGAAACTAAACTTTTATGATTATGCCTTGAAACAAATAAAACGGATTTTATTTGTAAAAATCTTGTTTGTTCAAATTTCTACTTAAAAGTCAGTATTCCTTTTTAAAAATGACTAATTTTTTTAGACCCTGGAACATGACAGTCTTTTTTCTTTCGTTCTGACTGAATCATGCTATTACTTGTTATTCTTTAATTTTGTCATTTTTATTATTGTGAATTCTTAATATGTAAAAAATTATTTATGGTAATGACTTAATCTGTTTGAACAAGTGTCTCTGACTATATCGTTTCTTACTAATTCTTATAGCATTAATGACCAAAAAATTTGACTCACAAAAAAGTCAGGGCCCCGTTAAAAATCACCTTTATTTTTGTAATAATGTGAAAAACATTTATTAAGGAAGGTTGCTGAATATTTCTGACTCACTGTTTTTTTACTAATCAAAATAAAGTTTTAAGAAGTTTTAAAGTATTTCCACTGTTCATATTTGTAGTACTCTTTTTTTTGTAATTGTACTTTACAATTAGTGTTATATTAAAAGTGCATGTATTTTTAAATGCATATAATTTGACTTTCTTCATTGCGACTATATGATGATATATTTGTGTAAAAAAAATAGCAATCTATTAATATGCAGCAATATTCTCTCTTACAGATGTTTTTAACATATAATGCTAGAACAGGATGTTACATGGTATTTAGTGTTAATTAGTGGGAATAATCCATTTCATTGTAGAATAAAAGGAAAAATAAAAATATTCTTCTTTAAAAATACATTTACTTTATATTTAAATTTAATTTTAATGATAAATTAAGTAAAAATATATCCATGTATTTTCCTCAGTCTATAAAAATTAAAAAATAAATAATAAACATCTATTATCCACTATTTTAATATCTAAACTTCTTGGAGTTTACATTTATTATTAAAGCCTATTTGAACATTTAAACTGGTACATTTTTCAAGCTTCCACTAAAGATACAGGATTCCTCTAACTCAGCACTCATTTGAGTACATGGCAGATTATATTTAGCACATGTGTTAATATAGCTTTTGGGTTTTAGCCTAAGGGATTTTCAATTTTAAAAAAGTTAATGGGAATATTGAATGCCAAGTGAAGTAAAATCGATTCCCTCATTTGATTTTTTTTCTATGAGAACATACTGAACACCTGCTAATTCATTCAGATTTTCACTGTGCCCTGAAACATTTGCCATATTCATCCATATTAGTGTTACAAGAACTCAGTGATAAATTTACAATCTAAGGAAAGTTTGAAATTTCAATTACTACCTAACCCACCATCCTTCATACACATTGCTAAGTTGATGCTGCTCCCTGAATCCTTTCCTCCAGTAAACTGTGCTTCCTAGGAAACTAAGAGATAAGTGACTATACTGTGTAGTTTTCTAAGTTTTGCTATGTTCTTGTTTTCTAATTGTTTCTATCTTCTTCTTAGAGATTTTTGTCTGAGTAAGGGTTTTTCCTCTTTCATCTTCGGAAAGAGGGTGTAATTTTATTTGCATTATATTGACATATGGGGATTTCAATATGCTATAACTATGCTCAAAGTCAAAAGTAATTTTTCATATAAACACAGACCATTTTCTTCTTTAGAATCTTGATTTACAGAATGAGGCTCCCTACATTGTTGTGGTAGGGTTTGGTCACACAGCCTGTCTTTGAGCACCAATGGTGAATATAAAATCTAAGAATTATAAACTTTGTAGCAAATACTTAAAAGATAGCAGAAAATGTTGGTAGAAATTCTCTCCAGTATGGAGTTTTTCTTGCTTTATTTGGTTTCCTTCAGAAGTAATATTACTACAGAGGAAGAAAGGTTCAATTGACCTTGTTATGTTTTTAATATGCCTCTCCTACATACAAGGTCAATTAGCTCATGGAATTTCCCATTACTTAAACATCTGCTCATCAATTTCATCATCTTGACGTTCTGTGATGAGATTTCTTTCCATATTATTGTTTCCATACCTCTACCAATAATAGGTTCTTTCTTTTTGTTGTTATTTTATTCTTCTTTTTGGTCTTTTTAAATAATAGATTCTTTCAATGGAAATTTTGCTACTTGTGGTGCTCACAGAATATGGGATTGTATTTACTATTGCAATCAAGAGAAGAGTGACCAGCTTGAGGACAGGGAAATTGTAATTACTGTTCAGGACCAACTTATATATTATTTGGAGTAAATGATTATCACCTGATAACATATAGGGGAAAAATGTACCTCAACTTGTCTCTGAAAAGCAAGAATGTATAAAATATATGCTATATTTAATGGTATGTAAGCCAGTAAATAGTGATAAATTCCACAATATTGTCTCTCCTAGGGATGGTACCGTCCTTTGAAACATCATTCTGACTTTTCACAAGCACACTTTCCATTATGCTCATTTTAAATTCTGCCCCACACTCAGCTGTTATAGAAGAATGTTATTTGAAGAAGAAAGAGACCAATGTCTCCCTAAACTTGGGCAGCAGAAGAATTATCCAGGTCAAAGAGTTATACTTAATGTGACAAAATGTGTTTTGGCAGAGAAATGGTAATGGTTTGAGTTCTTACAATATTTTATTCTTTAGAAGAAGCTCATCACTGATAATTTATTCTAAGGCTAAATTATTCATCAAGAAAGTTTCTTGAGTTCAAAAGAGGAGATTTATGAGTATTTTGTGAGTAAATTTTATGGGATCAAATCAAAAATTGAATATAATATTGACTCTATCACACAATAAGCAACTACGGTTTTACACTCCACTTTGTGTATGTCTATGTTTTAAATTAGAATAATTAGTTTATTACTGGGTAAGCATGAGATAATTATAAACTGTGTGCTTCAATAAATTACTTCAATTATATGAGGAATGCTATTGTGATAATATAAAAATATACATGTTGCAATTCATATCTTCAACAATAACAGTTTAGAATTGCTTTCTTTAAGGAACGTTCATCCTTTTAATAATATAATATAGACAACTATGATGAGATCTCATTATATCTTCTGTTACTTGATGGCTTGTATCTTTTTTTTAGTAATACATCTTTTTAATAAAGATTTTATCATAATCATGGCATAATTTTAATGAGCTATAAAACACTGTATTCATTGGTTGAATTAAGCAATTTTTAATAAGACTTTTGTCAAGAATATCATTAATTTAAACTAGAGAACACTTTCAACTCTGTAAGTCAGCAGGGTGTAGTAGTTAAACCTGACATCTTGGATGACACATTAAAAATGCATCAACGAAAACTTCTAAGTGTTTTAATTTAAGTAACAGGGAGAAACAGATTAACACTTCTCTGAGTAGCGCACATAGTCAGTTAGACACAATGAAAAAAAAAACCCATTCTTTAACAATTATTAGATCCTTTCGACAAAAACTTTATATCCTGATAATAAATAGGTGATTTTTTTGAAAGTTACAAAAAATGAAAATACTATTGGTCATTGACTGTCTCAACTCTGAATTATCAAAATGACTTTTCTAGTCATTTTCTAAAAAATAGTTATTTTCTACTTTCTAGTGTCACATTTGTAGTTATCACGATGTCTTTGAAAAGAATAAGTTTAATGTTTTTGAAGGAAACTTAAAATTATTTTTTAAAGTTTTAAACTTGCTATTGTTTATACTCCAAAATCTGTATTGCTTGGAAATGCTATAGTCAACTTCGTAATCAAGACTTCTGAGATTTCAAAATGTAACCATGAACATATGGTGAACAGCAATGAGCATTTTTATTATTAAGGAACATATTTTGGCTCTAATTAATCAAAATCGTGAAATTTGTAGTAAGTTTATTTAAAGCAAAAATATTATAATGTCAGTGAATATTTGATTATCCCACAAAATACATGGAGCCATAATTAAATTTTATGTTGAGATTATTTTTTTCTTGCTGTTTTGACAATATTTTCCTAAAGGCATAAAATATTTTTAATGTTGTGGGTTCTTCTGGAGCAAATCTAGATGAGTTGGCACAAAGTGAAAGGAAAATATGTAATGTCAAGCAGAGGATGGATTCCACAATTCTTGTGTTCCAGATCTATGTTTATTGTGTGATGACTGATTGGCCTTCACATCGCTGGTGTGTGTTACCAAATAAGCCGACCTGTTTCCCAAGATCCCTGGGTTGATCAAAAGGAAAGAAGTAATGTAACTGAGCTCCAGGATAATAGAACTAAAGGCTGGTTGGCAGATTACATGGTCTTTTAATTCAGCAAGATAAATGGATGGAGGGATGGATGGATAGACAGACGGACAGATGGACAGATAGGTATTAAATTGGATGCAACTGGGGGATTTGTTGGTTTTTAAGTGCCCTAAATGTCCACAAGGAAAACATACTTTTGTGAGGCCCCTGCTTCCAAAGCCCTGGTTGACATAATGATTGATAGGCTTAGTTAATATCATGAGTCATCCATTATTGACAGGATGAAAGCATCCAAGAGTCATGGTTTTGATGAACAGTGAATGAAGTCTGACCAGGAAACTTCATACAAATTATATGTGTATTTATTTATTTATTTATTTGAGTTGGAGTCTCACTCTGTCACCCAGACTGGAGCGCAGTGGCCGCTCCTGACCACTGCAGCCTCGACCTGCTGGGCTCTGTCGATCTTTCCACCTCAGTCTTCCAGGTAACTGGAACTACAGGCACGCGCTACCATGCCCGGCTAATTTTTTGATTTACTGTAGAGATGAGGTCTTGCCAAGTTGCCCAGGCTGGTCTCGAACCCGCGGGTTCAGGCAATCCACTCACCTCAGCCTCCCAAAGAGCAGGATTACAGGCTGAGTCACCGAGCCCAGCTGTGTATTTATTTTTTAATCTCTTAAAGGAAACTGCTGTAATAAAAGCAGGCTTATGTAATCAGGTATGGTAGCTGCCTTGACTCTTACATTTGAATCTCAGGTTTCACAATTTCAAATCTTTTATGAATGTTTCTAGTGTGAAGAATTGCCAAATTATAATAGTAGGTATTAGGTTTAAATCTCTGTACACATTAAGACTAATTTTAAAATATCACTTACGATGGGCATGGTGGCTAGCACCTATAATCCAACAATTTGGGAAACCAAGACAGGAGGATTGCTTGAGCCCGGAAGTTCAAGACCAGCCTGAGCAACATCTCTATAAAAAATACAAAAAAAAATAGCCGGCATGGTGGCACACACCTGTGTCCCAGCTACTTGGGACTGAAGCAGAAGGATCGCTTGAGACCAGGAGTAGGCGGTCACGGTGAGATATGACTATACCACTGTACTCCAGCCTGAGCAACAGAGAACCTGACTAAAAAAATAAAATAAAATCTCACTTTTAATGAAAGCTTAGTAGCTAATCTTATTTTAGCTAATAAAAAGTCTTTAAAGATTTCTATGATTTATTTTACATAGAAGACTGAAAATAACATTATATTCATTTGTTAGAAAAAAATTAACTGTCCTGTAGTTTTGTTCCTTGAGGAAAAAAAAGTTTTTCTTCTAATTTTTTTTTTAGTTTAAAAGTTGGTTAATTTTTAAATTCGCAGTTAGAGTTTTTATCTTTGAGAATAAATTTTTTAGTATGTGTTAGACTTTTGAAGGCAATAATAGAAATAGATAAGATATTCCCAATAGATCTTACTACTTTCACAAATTAGAAATCTTGGTAGAAATAGTTCAACAATTCATCATTCAGAATAATTTCAATAATTTTCCTTTATTAATTTGATGTCTTTGTTTTTTTGTCCTATTTCTTTTTACTGTTGCTTTATAATTTTAATACTTTTTAAATGTCATTCTTCCTCACTTATCAGCCTCTTGTCTTGATGAAGACTGAAGTATAACTAAATATCTATAATTATGACTTAAGACAAATCTTCTCTGGAATTCATGAATAGTTTATGCTGTTTTTCTTACTCTTCTTAATAAAATCAGCACTTTTGTTTAAGACTCATCATCTTGATGCCAGGTGTTCTATTATTGTTGTTGCTGTTATTGTTATTATCATTAGAAATTCTAGTGAAAGGAAGGACTTGTCTGGTCCATTATAAATTTCATACACATGCAGAGCATTAAATGGCACAAGGGTCCACAAGAAAATTAAATTGTTTCATTTGGAATAAAGGCCTAAATTTACGTGAGAGTATGAGTTGCCAAATGAAATATAAATTTTAGTTGCTGAGTGGCAGAAGTAATTAAACATGGCAATAAAACCATAACCTAGGGATGTCTGTGGATCCAAATGTGGCTAATATATTTGCTTCTTAAAGTTTAACTGGGAAAGCTAAGTCCTAAATATTGATTGTTAAAATTCCCACCCCCAAAATATTAGTTGCTAACATAAAATTGTTGAATAATCTAAAAAGCTGCAAAACTATTTCCTCTTCACCACAAAGATTGATACTTTCCCATAACTTATTCATAACTGACACCTACACAGAATGCAAAATTTTAAAGGAAGCATGTAATTTAGATGTTCTGATTAAAAATAGGTAAATAGTTTTTTCTTTCCTAAAGTTGAACTGGTTTTGTTTTATAAAGTTCTAAGGATCAAGTAATATAATACTCAACTTGAATTCTTTGCTTTGTTTCTCACCCAATAGCCAATTCTCTCAGTATTTATTTCCTTTGACAATTAATTTTGAGAAGCTTAAGTTAGCTAAGTTAGTTATATTATAGTATAGTTTAGTATTTGTAGTACTATATATAGTTTATATACTATAAAACTATACTATATAGTATTGCCAGGCTCGGTGGCTCAACCTGTAATCCCGTGCCTTGGGAGGCTGAGGTGAGTGGATTGCCTGAGCCCAAGGGTTCGAGACCCGCCTGGGCAACTTGGTGAGATCTCATCTCTACAATAAATCAAAAAATTAGCCGGGTGTGGTAGTGCACACCTGTCATTCCAGCTACTTGGGAGGCTGAGGTGGAAGGATCGCCGGAGCCCAGCAGGTGGCCGGGAGCAGCCACTGCACTCCAGTCTGGGTGACAGACTGAGACTCCAACTCAAAAAAAATATATATATATAGTATTTTTTTATAGTATTCTGTATACTATATAGTATACTATATAATTATATGTATAAGATCCAACTATATACTATATATAATATATATATGACTATATAATATATATACTACATAGTATATATAATACTATATATTATACTATACACTATATTTATAGTGCTATATTACTATATAGTAAATATAGAAGACTGAACTATATATAATATATATACTACTACTATGTAGTATATATGCACTATATAGTATATACATTATATATAGTTCAGTCTTCTATATTTACTATATAGTAATATAACACTATAAATATATATTATATTATACTTATATAAATACTATACTTATACAACATTATAAATACACTATAAATACCCTATATTTATAGTATGGTATACTATATCATATCATATTATAAAATTAGGAATTCTTTTGTAAGAATTTAAGCCAAATTAGACTGGGTGCATGTTTATAAATAAGATTTCAGTAATCATTCTCTGAAGGTCTATGGTTAGTTAACACAGTTGTTTTGTTAAAAAAAAAACAGATATTATCTGCTTTATTTCAAAATCTTAAACTATGCTTAAACAGTTCTACTTTCTATAACGAAATATCAGACTGAGATATATTAACAAACACAGAATAAAAAGGTAAGTGGACTCTTAAAAAATTACAGAAATTATCATCTCTAAATTTTATTACTATGATGTCAAAGATAAATAGGAAAAAAATTGTATGTTATTCAAGAAAAACCTATAGTCTTTAAATATTTCAAATATCTTTGGAATTTCTTTTTTGCTTTTTTGTTTTCTTTGACTTTATTTGTTTTGATTTATAATACTAATTAAATATTCTCAAAAACATCTCAAAATTTAGTTAAATATTTGTTTGTTTTTAGGAACTCTCAGAAAATGAAGTGGTCGGATCTTATTTCTCTGTGAAGTCTTTCTTTTGGAGGGTAAAGTTTAAATCCTTTATATTAATAATCTTGATTTTTGGTCTGGTTAGTAATTTTGAAATTGAAACGGGAACTAAGAAATTCACTTTTTAAAATAGATTCACAGATACGTGTATTCATTTGCCTTCTTTAGTAACTTCTTTCTAAGTCATCTAGCAGTTGACTCTTTTATTTCTTCATTGGAAAAATTAAGAACTTCCTATATTTAACATATTTCTTTGAAATCAGGTCTTAATGAGAAATTCTGAATAGCTAGAAATCCAAGAAGGAATGTGATGATGCCATCTAGAAATTTCATTAAGGCTCTTTATTCCTCTCTTGTAAAATAAGAATATTTTCTGCTCCATTTCTGTTTTAGAAAAATGTACTTCTTTTACAGTGATCTGTACTAGATATATACACTAGATAATCAATGATCTTTCTTTGAAAAGGCATCCTATGATTTAAAAAACAGCAACTGTGCTTTTTATTTAAATAAAGAAAATATGAAAATTCCTCAGATAATGAGTTTTAAATGCCATTGTGATTTAATTTACTCTTTGATGATTTAAGCATAATGAGCTCTGTCATCCATTTTTTCTCCGCTATAATTCTGCATCATTCACAGCATACATTATTGCTAATTTTTACTAACATACTACTTTATCTTTAAGAATGTTCCTCTTCCTTTGAAAATTCACACTTGGTATATGATTATGTAGTAATAGATTTGTGATGAAAATGCTACACTCTTAGGACTTTGCCAGTTTCCCTTGTTGGCTCTCAAACTGCTCATGATTGAGAACTGCCTTTTCCCTTTAGAATTTTAAGAATTGTTGTAGTGTCTCTTAAGCACATTGACAGGTACCAGATTAAGTTACATATTGACCTGTGAGTGAGTATAAACCACATCTATTCAGCCCCACCGGCTCCAACACACACTTTTTGGCTTTTTTTTTTTTTTGCAGACTTTATTGCTGTGAGCTTATTTTAATAATTATAACCTCTTAATTTACTTTCAGTCTACTGTATGGCTGCCCTCACTGAAGTTATTCTGTACTTTGCTGAAAGAATAATTCTCTTAGATGTTTATGCATTATTCAGGGACTCACAGGATGACTTCTCTTAAATTGTTCCATGATCCTAAATGGAAAATGGCTCTATCCAGAAATGTTTTTACTGTTTTCTTAAGACACACAAATATAGTGAATCCACATGGTTCACTTCTTTGAGAGAAGAATTTTTTTTTGGGGGGGGGTTCTGTGTTGAGTTTGTTCTACGTGCAGCAAATGTGTGGACTAGTCATTGTGAATGATAATTTGCCTCCAGAAGCAACTCCATAATTAATACTTTTCCAAGGCTTTCTCTGTCAAATGTCTCTCTCGACACCTTTTCATTTTGCTACTTCCAAATTGGTTTTCTGCTTAGCAGTACTTTCCATTTGGTTGTATTCATTCTTAAATATTCTTTAATAACCTTTCTAAATCTCTTGAATTGTCTGATTTGAGAATAACAAATATACAAGTTTTTTTAAAAAGTGATTCTTGTATTGAAGGTATCATAGTAATGTCTTTTCTGGATATATGACAATGAACAATTGATAAGTGAAGAGTCATAAAGGCAAGACCCTTAGGGGTCATCTGTTTCACCAAGGAGGAAGCTAAGGCTCATAGATTTGATGTCATTACCCTGAGGTACTTAGGTGGTATGATAAGGGCCAATAATTCTTTGTCTCTCTGAATGCCACAGAATTCAATGTTTTCGTCCTAGGCAACATAGTAAGCTAGTCTCTATAAAAGTTAAAAATTAGCCAGCCTTGGTGGTATGTACCTGTAATCCTAGCTACTTGGGAGGCTGAGGTGGGAGGTTCACTTGAGTCTAGGAATTCTAGACTGCAATGAGCTGTGATCATGCCACAGCACTCCAGCTTGGGTGACAGATGAAACCCCAACTCTGTTAACAACAACAACAAAAAGAAATATTTTGAAGAACTTAAAGCAAAAGAGTTCCTCTTTGAGATGGTGATGAATAGAAATGCCATGTATAAGGAGAGCTGCTCATTACTCTGTCTCTCTTAACACCCTTTCAAATTCCGCTTGCATTATGTGACCCTCTTCTTCAGCAACTCCATAAGCCATCAATGGATGGATGTGTTTGAGGGCCACAAGGCTACTGTCTTTGGTGAGCCATTCACAAAACCAGGAAATCAGTGACCAAGTCTACTGTGGATGAGTCACATTCAAGGTCACTCTGATAACTGAACCCGTTGCTCTTTACCCAAGCATTATTGTTACCCTGGTAAACTTTTAGAGAAGACTTATATGTAAGGAGGTTATCCATGGACATTTCCTGATATGCAAAAAGTCTAAAGAGCTCATATAAAATCTTGCAGGAAGAGTATACATGTGATTTGAAAGAAATTCTTATCAGGATTTATAAGGACCAATACATGTGTCTAAGAGATAGCAGTTGATTTACACTGAATGCAAAAAACTACATTCTACATCAGCTGGAATGTCAGTGCCTACTTGCTATATCTCAATTTTCATGAGAGCAAAATAATGGGAAAAAAGACTGAAGTATACAATAAAATTCTAATTTTCCAAAAGCATAATTTTGATAATTCATAGAAACACTGTACCTTAGGACAAAAAAACATTAAGCAGTGGATATGGCAGTTACCGTGTTTCTTATGAAAATAATAAAAATTATGTTAAATCAAATCAGATTGCTCTAATTAAGTCAAAGCTATGAAAGACTTTAACTTCGCATTAAAGAGTGATACCAGTACAGTACAGCTTAACTTTCTTTCTAGTTATTTCCATTGAGTGGATATCTAGACTCTGATAACAAAATTAATTGAGCACACCATCTTATGAAAACATTGTAGTGAATTAAAGTACATTTTAATATTTTGAAAATGGAAAAGGCTGAGACATGCCAAGATACCTCACATAAAAATGAAGAAAAGGATCATTCTGGGCAAAGAAGAGTACATAGAAAAATACAGAATAATCGGAAGTTATGTCCAATCACTGCCTTACGGTCAGGTCAAGAAAAATTGCGGCTGAAGGAAGATTGAAGACTGAGAAGAGTTATTGACTTTGTAAAACAAGAATATGGTCCTGTGATCCTGGCTGAAGTGCTTATAAGCTGAACTGCTCAACCATATATATAACATACACACAAGAAAAGTTCAGGAACTATTTCTTCTCTTAGGTATGAAAACAAGACTCAAAAAATATATGTGTAGCACTTAATTAAAAGTCTTAGAAAAAATGTCTCTGTAAGTCAAACTCAGGACTATTATTTCTTTCCTAGATCATTGGTAGAAATGTGTTGATTATTTTAGCAAACAAACAAGATTACCAATATAGATGATTTTCAGTAGTATGTATTTTTAACAAATATAGTAAAAGCTGAAGAACCTTTGTCCACAATTACCCCACATATGAAAAAATAAAAAATTTTAAAAAGAAAAATAAAGTTAGTGAGGACAGTTAAAACATCTTAAGTAAACAAATAATTTCCTGGCACCATAATTGTATCAAAAGAAGCAATAGAAATAAGAAAGAAAATTTAAGGATAGAAAACAGGAGAATTTCGCTAAGGATTATGGTGCCAGTAAATTGTTGTCTAAGAAAAAGGGATCAAAGTCTTATTATTAGATGAGACACTTCAAACTAGCCAGGACAAAGCAGGCAGGAGAGTTTTCTGTAAAAGCAATCCTGCCTTGAGAGGATGGATGAACGGCAGAACAAATGTGCTTGTTGGGCTTCATCATCCAGGTGCAATTCACTGGAATAAACTCGGCGGGAAAAGGAAAAGATAGAAGATGCCTGTGCCTGGGATCGAGCTAATTGCACCACACTCTAGTCTTTGCAGCACAAAACAGTCATTCCAAGCTGTCGTTATCTCTTCTTTGTAGTGTCTCGGGGATCATTTGATTAAATAAAAGCACATGCACCACTGTGCTGAAAGTAGAGGAAAGAACTGACTCCACACATGGCTTATTGTAAACACACAAGCAATGTCTTTCACTCCAGTTCTAGTGTCTGGGTCTCATTTGGAAGGATTAGGTTGTACATAGATAATAAAATCCAGGATAACAAAAGCCAGGGATTATTTCTGCGTATCAGGGAGAGGATTGGTATAACTGTGTTCCCTTAGTCACATGTTAAGTCTAAATAGATTTTTTGATTTTGATCTATGTTTTAATCAGGATCCAGAATAATAGGATATGTTCTATTATCAGTGATCCCGTTTTTCAAGGAATGGAATTAAACTTTATTAACTAGGATTGGAGTATAGAAGGGTACTCAGTGTATATGCTAGATTCTACAATTTCATCACAAATGTTTACTAATAAACTTTAGACTGTAATTTATTATAGGATATAGTTACCTGTCATATGCTTTACTGAATGACATGTCGGGTTATTAATGCCTGCCTATTTTTTATTTCCTCTAAGCCCCTGATTAGCCTTTCTCAATAATCTATAGCCAAAGAAAAGGCAGAGCATTTTGAAATATCCTGTACCAATTAATTTTTTGTGTGTACCATGGACTTCTTTGGCTCTGCCACAAAAAAGAGAGATGGGGAGAAAATCATGGATTAGGTATCAGTAACTCCAGATTTAAATCTCAGCCTCGTCAGTCTCTAGCCATTTGACTTGGAGTAAGGTATTTATCTCTTCTTTGTCTCAATTTCTTTACCTTAAAAATGACATGTCTGTTGTAAAAAAAACATTGGAGTCTGAAAACTCTGGCACATAATATCTGCTTAGTGAATGTTTTCTTCATTCTGTGTGATCTAACATCTTTCAGACTGTTCTAAGCTAATCCTCCCTGTTGATGTTATTAAAGCGGATGACTCTCATAATGCTATCATTCAAAAATTTTCTCTAGCTGCTGTAGAAGACCATTAACACAGACTTGCAGCTCCACCATGATAATTTGCCTCCAGGATTTCTTGTTCATATATATATTTCTTAATCCATCTCTTGCTGCTCTTGGTCTTAGTAGGGAAGGGATATTTGGGTTGCTTTTTTTAGTAGCAAAGAGAAATGTCATGTGGGACAAAATGTCCCTGTTACTTTAGAGATACCTCTTTAATCATGGCAAAAGATTCGCATGTGGGATGCAAGGTTACTATGATCATAGTTATTGCCTGTCCACGTAATATCTATTCTTCTAGAGCCGTATCACTTTTTTGACATTTTGAAGAAGCAGACTTAGAAAAATTATTCTTTCCATGATTTCTCTTGCTGTGTTTTATTTCTCGGATACACCTATTAACAAAAACCTGAAACCACTTACACAAGGCTCTATCACAAAATCATCTCTGGGCTCTATTTTCTTGATCATGGAGTTTCATTCTACTAAAGAAAACAGTGGTTGGAAACTAAAGAGTTGCTTTGGCATTTCTCTTCATCATGGTAGGAGTTATTTTCTGACAGTGACTTGAGAGGCAAATACTGGTTTTCTCCAACAATGTCTTTTGAATGCTGATCAAAATGAGGGGTTGAGATGGCGCAAAGCTTTTCTGTCCAGCTCTGACCGTTCATTTCCATCCAGACATGCAGCAGGCCAGCTCTTCCTGTCCTGGGCTTCTGCAGAGCAGAGCTTCAGAGTCTTTATTGCCAAAATGCACAAGTAAGTTCAACATTTGGTTCATTTTATTTTATTTTTTCCGGGCTTGCATGAGCTGTGAACTCGGAGGGCCAACTTACTGTACTGAAAACCCATTCCCTATCCTAACCTATTCTGTATACATGATAATAAAATGCAATCTTAAATTCTTTTTCAAGGACTAATATACGTAAACTAATATTCTCTCTAAATTGTCAGCTTATTAGTTCTAAGATCTTGCTAAAGACACATATATGGTCTAATTGCTTCAGACTTTGAAATTTGTGTTCTTACCTGGTATCTTGATATTCTGTATTAATTCTGAACTTGGATGAATATTCCTCTGATGTGTGAGAAATACATGGGGTACATGTTGATGTTGAAATACAGACGCAACTCTACTCCATGAGAACTGAATCACATCTAAGAAGATGAGGTCCAGCGATTTCAACACATTGACTGCTAAAATTTGAGAACTACAGGTTCAAAGATTATCCCTTCTTTTTGCAGGCTTGCTTCTTTGCTTTGAAGCTGGGTTGGTTTTCTTTTTTCTTTCCTCCTTTCTCCCCTCTCCCATATAGAAGTTCTGATTCAACAAGGACCTAGTTGAGAACATTATCTTAGATAACCAAGTACCAGATGTAATGCTAAAATTTTATTGGGCATTATCTCAGATTCACTTAATACTCCTTGCCCTTCCGGTGCTCAAGAAATGATTTTGTTTGATTGACCATCAATATTTCAATAAATATGTAGTATTCGAATACATTCTATGATAAAAAATGAATGAAGGAAGGAAATAAGTTAAACCAACTTTTCATAATTGTTCAGTAGACTCCTCGTTCTCTCTTTAAATGCTCCAAATATCCAAATCAGTCTACTTTCTTGATCAGAAAATTTAGAAGCGGTACTAAAGACCTCAAATAGCATAAATAATATCCATGACAAAGACTGGACAATGTTTATAAATACATTAATTAATAATAGGGGAATGCCAGTGAACAAGCACCATATAACTATTTTTTCTCCATTTTTATTTTAGATGCAGGGGATACACAGACATGTTTGTTACATGGACATACTGTATAGTGGTGGGGATTGGGTCTCAAGTGGCCCATTCCACAGATAGTGAACATTGTACCCCATGGGTAGTTTCTGAACCCTGATTCCCCTCCCCACCTCCCTCCTTATTGGTGTCCCCAGTGTCTATTATTTCCATCTTTGAGGCCATTTAACTCTAGCATATGAGTGAGAACATGTAGAAGCATCTTATAACTTTCAAGCAAGACTTCTCACACTTGAGTGTGTATCATAATCACCTGGAGGGCTGGTTAAGCCACCATGCTGGGCATGTCTACCAGAGTTTCTGATACCATGGTCTGAACTGGGACTAAGAATTTGAATTTCTAACAAGTTACCAGGTGACATTGATGTCACTGATCTACCACCATCACTACTCCCTCAGTGATGGAGAGCCAGATTGATTTTTAAAATAGATAAAAGTAATAAATAACTGTCTCTGGCAAGCGAAATCATCACTGTTTATGGAATATACCTTTTTCTACATGGGCTTCTCAAAAAAAAAAAAAAACCCCAGTAGTCTTAGCTACTTGGGAGACTGAGGTAAGGAGGATCAATTGAACCCAGGAGTTAGAGGCTACAGTGAGTTTTGATCACCACTGCACTCCAGCCTGGGCGACAGAGCAAGATCCTGTTTCTAAAAACTGAAAGAAAAAAAAATTTAAAAGAGGAGGAACAAGCAAGCAAGGTTTTCAAAAGACGTGGTACTATTAAAGAAACAACATGGCTAACTGAAGACACTGAGTAACCTAGGTTGTACCCAGCTATTATTTGACTACTTCTAGAGAGTACATAGAAAACGACATTAAGTATGCTCTTCATCAAGCTGAAGTATTGTAATTATAAATACATGTGATCATGTAATAGAATAGTAAAAGGTGGCTTTGTGAGTTAGCTATGTTGGAAAATCTATACTGGAATATCATTTCAAACATAATCAATGCACTTAACCGGAGAGTGTCCTTTGGCAACATTATATATAAGTCATGATTACCTCTAAACCCATGAGAGAATCTTTGCTCCGAACAAAGCAGCTCAAGAATAATTGCTAGAAAGATTGGGATTCTACCCTATTTATGAGCGTAACCACTATGAGTCTCAAATTCACCATCAGTAAAACAGGACTAAGAGGACTTGTCTTCCTACCTCATAAGGTTTTGGTGAAAACCAAATGATATAATATACACATCCACACTTTTAAATTCTGAAATTTATATAAATGAGCAGCTATTAGCTCCTTAGTCTTTGCTAAAATAATTATTTCTTACTTGCCACAATGTTCTTGCCTTCTTTCCTCCTTTGCCATTCACATTTTTTAACAAAAGTCTCTGATCCAAAGTTTAGAATCTGATTCTCTAGAGTCTGCTCATAGAGGCAGAATCAACACCAGCAGGAGGGATTAAAACCAATCAATCACATATCAAAATGCATGGCTGCATTATATACTATAATAAGTAGCATGAAATCTTAAAACTAAAACAAAGGCCGTGACCATCTTTGGGTGCAACCAATCCTAAAAGATTATTTTAATCTGAGAAGCCCTTTGTTCAAATGAAATCCAATGTGGAAACCCAATATACAGAACAGATGGGAGCACATGGGCTCTGGATGAAGTGGGCATGGAGTTCTGCGGAACTTGCCGGTGCTCCATGAACTCTCTGTTGCACTTCAGAACACATCTGAACTGCAGGCTCACAGAGATGAGGAGTGTGGGCAGAGTCCTGTGCTGATGTTAATACAGCAGAGCATCATGCCATGTTCAAAACTTGCTGTTCAACAAGGCAGGGAAACATGCAATGTGATTTAGGAAGATTTTCATGGAAATGTTCAAATATTAGCAGTATTGTCTTTTGAAGAATGTGTTTTTCATTTTCCTAATGAAAGCGCTCTGAAATGCACAACCTTTGATGATGACAGGTAAAAATAGCTATGGCATTATGATGACAGGAAAAAGGGAAGTCATTGTTGGAGGGGGAGTTATACAAAACAGGCAATATAAATTTATAACATTAATGTGGAAGGGATTAAGGAGAACATGAATATAACCCATAATTTAGAAGAATACTTTGTGGTTGAGAGGAATGTTGAATTTCTTCATAAAATGACTGTAAGTAGAAAAAAGCTTGTTTGACAATATTAAAGAAACTATGTTTTTAGTACTGCTTGATGCTGAATCCAGATTGAAAATGTTTTAACAGCTACTTCATCTGGCTTGTTTTATATACTATTTGGTTCAAAGAGACTATAAGGCCATTTTTAGTAGACTTGCTAATTTTAAGAAAAATCTGGTTTGGTTCACTGGCTTAAATATTGTGGCTTAGAATGGTGCATGATAAAAATCATTAAAGAATCTGTTCAAATACTGTGAAATAAATCCAGGAACATGCTTGCAAATATAAATCACATATGTAACTTTAAAAATAATTTTAAATATTTGTGGTACAAGTTTTAGGCAGAAGCAAGACATCTGAGGTAGGCATATTAATTTTGTTTTCTGTTCTATCGTACCTTAAATAGCTCTTTATTGAGCTGAAACTCAACTATCTCCTAATGTGGCAAGAAAGAAATTTTTAAATTATCTGAATAGAACTTGCAACAAATCTTATAGCTAAAAACCACCTGTAACATCCCTTCGTAACACAAAAAAAAGAGATCTTCAAAAACGATAAATAGTTACAAATTAAATATCACAGCGTGGATGAGCTCTTTGATATCTATATTTATTTTATACATGTTTTTAAAAAAGATATGTCTGACATACAAATATTCTCTGATATTCTTGAAGTATCTACATCTTGTAATTTTAAAAGTTGAAAAGCTAGAATGTATTTTGAGCACTCACCTCTTTTACACAATAAACAAATTTGTCATGAGATGATAATGTCATAATTTATTAATTTATAATTGATAAATAATTAATACTCCATAAATTATTTTTATTTTAAAAAATTACAACCATCCATTTTATTATTTTTTGAAAAATTATAACAAAAAAGGGAAAAGGTAAAGCCAAATGAGATATTTGGGTTTAAAATAAAATGATCTAACTCAGTTTTCATTTGCCAAAAGTTTCAGACCCAAAGTTTACGTCTGTCAGACCTACACAGAAAATCCCATCTTTGGAGAGGAATAGTCAGTATCACCTTGATTGAAGGACGAGACCTCAAGGCCATGGATTCCAATGGGTTGAGTGACCCCTATGTGAAGTTCCGGCTTGGGCATCAAAAGTACAAGAGCAAGGTAACCATATCTCTGTCATGTTCCTGTCAATATTTGGAAGGCATTGGTTGGTTAAAAGTCATGCTTTGGGAGTTGAGCACACTAGATAATTTTTAAAATTCTTAACAGAACTTCCTTGAACATCATTTCAGAAAACGAGACCAAAAATTATACTTTTTTTTTTTTTTTTTTACTTTCTGTGCTAAGTGAACTTTGGTAAACGATTTAACTTCTCTCTCTCAGTTTCTTCATCCATAACACAAGAATAATGGTTGGAACTATCTCTTGACAAAGCTGTGAGGATTAAAACAACATAAATAACCACTCAGAGAAAAACATAATTGATGCTTGGTACATAAAGTACTCAAAGAGTGAGGCTATTCTCATTTTTACAACTAGCACTAATATCAGTACTACAAATAGCATTATTTTACATGCCATGAAAGTCTTTGTACATTACTCTGAGACATTTTATTCATCCTGACTTGTACCAACGCAGACTGCCAGCTTTAACATTTATTACGACTTGTTACTTTGTCTCTTAATACCTCAATCTTCCCATCTGTAAAAATGAGAATTAAAATAATGCCTACCTAACAAAGTTATTGAGGGGATTAAATTAATATATGCTGTGTATGCAAAGGGCTTAAAAAACTGCCTTACCCATACTAAATGCTCAGCAAATGAAAATAACAGAAGGAGCCGGGTTCAGTGGCTCAGCCTGTAATCCCGCGCTTTGGGAGGCTGAGGTGAGTGGATTGCTTGAGCCCGCGGGT
This sequence comes from Cephalopachus bancanus, assembly GCA_027257055.1. Lineage (NCBI taxonomy): Eukaryota > Metazoa > Chordata > Mammalia > Primates > Tarsiidae > Cephalopachus > Cephalopachus bancanus. The sequence goes on along the minus strand of JAPVLO010000024.1, from coordinate 2,681,115 downwards.
TCGAGACCTGCCTGGGCAACTTGGCAAGACCTCTCTCTACAATAAATAAATAAATAAATTAGCCAGGCGTGGTAGCGCGCGCCTGTAGTTCCTGCTACTTGGAAGGCTGAGGCAGAAGGATTGCTGGAGCCCAGCAGGTCAAGTCTGCAGTGGCTGGAAGTGGCCACTGCATTCCAGTCTGGGTGACAGGGTGAGACTCCAACTCAAAAAAAAAAGAAAAAAAGAAAATAGCAGAAGGAAGAGCAGTAGTAAGTATATGGTGTGGTATCAGTTGTATTCGTAATAACAACATGCTATATTAAATAGTAATAATAATATATTAGTGATAGAAGTAATAACAATTTGTAAAAGCCATAGTAGTTCTAGCTATATTTTGCACACACATCTTATCTGTAATGTATCCAACTATGACCTCTTTACTGATCAGTTTTTATTGCTTAGGCAGCTTAGGACATAGGCAGCTTAGAACAACTGACCATATCCATCTGGCATTAAAGTTCACATTCCATTTTAATGGGAATTTATCTACTGTAGTATCATCATTCTTATGGATTTTTGATGACAGCCTGCCTAGGTCCCTTCCAGCCCAGGAAGTTTTAATTAGTACTTAAAGTAGTTAGATATATCGCAGAGCTGATTCATTAGCAGACAGTCAATCCTGCTAGCAGTCTGATTGCCTGTGGAGTGCCCACATGGAAAAATAAGGCATCATCTCTGACCAGAAGGAAGGCAATCCTAAAAAAGAAACTGAAAAGTTAGTCTGTTTATGCAGATAAGTAAGACACACCACTCCCCAAAATACCATGAGTTCATCTGAGCCTGATTATAGGACGTTTGAATGATCATAGCTTTCATTCAGTGCCATATTTTTTTTTTCTGCCATAGGGCTTAATAATATATTTTAAAGTAGCTACTGATTCCAAAAATAGAAACCTATGACCACTTCTATCTTGTCCTTTCTCAATTAACATCGTTTCCATGTTCTAGTAGGCTTAAAACATTACTTATTTTTATAGTTCTGCTCTTTAGGTATGAAATATGAAACCCAGCTATGGACATGTGTCTCTCTTTGCTCTTTCTTTCCATGATTTATTGCTGATTAATTTCAGATTATGAACTTTAAAAATTGTGATTCATTTGCATTACCTTTACACATAACATACTTCATTGCTTCCAAACTCTTTACATCTGAAGATCTGTCTGTCATACATTAAAAAGAGAAAAGGCCACTGCATGCCCTCCTGCTAAAAAGAAAGAACAGAGAAACAAATATGAATGTTGCTTAACCCAGTGGTGAATGGAATTTTAAAACACATCAATATAGGTCACTTTGTTCATTGATTCTGCCAGGTGTCTTGTCTGAATACTTGAAAGTACAAAATTGCACTTCAGATAAGATATTTTTCTTGTACATGCAACATGAAGAATATATTATATATATATATACAAGGTTTCCCCCAAAAAATGTATACACGTTTTAAGAAAGGAAAAAACTGGGGCAACCCCCCTGGGTTCCCTCCCTCTGTGGGAGCTTTTCTGTCCTCTCAATAAATCCTGCTTAAAAAAAAAAAAAGAAAAATAGTAAAAAGGAAAAACTGTATTAAACTTGTAATACTCAGTATCTACTGATAACAAAAGATGAATACGAATCACATTTGACTTCTGCAATTACAAGACATGCTCAGAGTAGTTACCGTCAACATCCAGACACTTCTGATTATGGCAATCTAAAAGTGATACTAGATAACATCTCTTAAAATGTGTATATGCTTTTTGGCACCCCCCAGTCTATACATACATATATCATACATATATACATATGTTTTACATGCAACATGAAGAAAATATATCCATATATAAATGTATATACACATATACTTGCATATTTATTTATTTATTAATTCACAAACACCTTTGGCATATGGTTTTGGGGGAAGAGTCCTGAAGCGCTGATCAATGATCAAAATGTTTTCACATTTGGAGTCTAGATGTGAAACATACTGACTTTAGGTGAATCACTTCAACTCTAGATCTTAGTTTCTCCATATATAAAATGGAAATAGTGCATCAGTGCTAGAATGCTAAGATAAAAGTTCACCTGATCACCTGAAAGCTATTTGCTTTTTCCTCCTGCTCCCACAGAACTTTATTGTCTGCTTTTCATGTTCTCGGCTCAGGATTCCAATGTGCATGGAGAGTAAGAAAAAAAGACACTCTGAGACTGCTCATCTTCCTTTTATGACTGACTATGGGTTATGTCTTCATGCATTAACTATGATTATACAAAATAAATGCTAGTATCTGGATGAACTATTTCATTTATATACGATTTGTCTTTTCTATATCGTTGGTATTTCTTATCTGTTATTTAAGATCATCAACCTCATCTCTACAATAAATCAAAAAATCAGCCGGGCGTGGTAGCACATGCCTGTAATTCTGGCTACTTGGAAGGCTGAGGCGGAAGGATTGCCAGAGCCCAGCAAGTCGAGGCTGCAGTAGCCGGGAGCGGCCACAGCACTCCAGTCTGGGCGACAGAGTGAGACTCCAACTCAAAAAAAAAAAATTAAAGCTAATTTTTGTAAAAGTAGAGATTCCAACTCAAAAAAAAAAAGATCATCAAAGTGTGCCTTTTGATTTTCAGAACACACCTGTCAGGTCCATTCAAGTATTGTGCGGTAAAGATAGCTAGAGCACTCATGACTCATTTCCATTATTTCTAGAAACTTTTGTCCAAATAGCACACAACATATTCTTCTAGATACTGTAGTAGTACCTAAAGTTTGATCTCGTGTCTCAAATTGAATGTTTTTAAACCTGCTACCTGCTATCAATTAGACAGTAATGACTTTTTGGTTTTACAGATTATGCCAAAAACTCTGAATCCTCAGTGGAGGGAACAATTTGATTTTCACCTTTATGAAGAAAGGGGAGGAATCATTGATATCACTGCATGGGACAAAGACGCTGGGAAAAGGGATGATTTTATTGGCAGGTTTGTGCAATTTGGTATTTTTTGCTTACCCGAGAGATGGTGAATTTTTGTTAAAAGAATGTATGCTTAAGTCTGATCACTGTACATGATCTTTACTGTTTTGAAGGAAGGGATCTTAAGGCAATGTTCAGATGATGAAAAAAATAGATTTGAGAATTGACCAGTAGGTGGCAGTTTTGACCAGTTGATGGTCACAAGCTATCTGAATTTGATATCCAGAAATTTTCTCCAGATGTCAGAAACATTGTGCCTAAAAGTTATGGGAGCTGAGAAAGAGGAATTTCATCAGATATGTGATACATAAAAGGACAAAGAGCATATTCATAGTCTGCAAAGTGTTCTGAGATAGTATTTATTTTCATAAAGCATATTGTGACCATAAAATGTATTATTTTCTACAACTCTCTACAAGGTAGAGAATCTTTATAATCTCTCAGGAGTTCATAAATCTGTAAAGAGTTTCCAAATTTTAGTGAAGGAAGCATGTAAGTGGGGCAGAGCCATGTTAATCTGATGATGCAGAGAAGAAAGGAGTATTTGAGGCTTACATGACATTTTCCCACAAAGTCAAGGTTATTTTGAATGACTAGTTGAGTCCCATGAATTGCCTTTTATTTCAAAGCCTAGTTTTATATTTCTCGATATGTATATAAATATATAATATATGTTTTTTCAGCAAAACACATTGAAACCTGCCAATACTGAAATAACAGCATGGTGTACAGAAGAATTTGTTAGTTTAAGAACTTGTAGTTCACATGAATTCCAAGTCTTTAAACATACTGCCTGAAGAAAATTCAAACATACTAATAGTCAAGGGAATTTGATGCTAGCCAAGTAAGAACAGGAATCCAATTCAACATTTTTATCACTTCAATTTTTTATAATGCTGATATGTTTTAAACAATAGTTTTCTTCATGGGATTATAAAGTGAGAGATCAAAGATGATCAATTTCAAAATAAAAAATAAAAAATATTAACCTTCAATATTTTGCTTATAAAATGAGCCGCTATAATCTAATATTGTTACATTTCAAGGCTTTTTAAAGCATATGCTTTTGTTGCACATTTTTCCTTGTATTAAAACACTATTTTCAGAGTTTTCTTACTGTTTTATCTTGTTCTGTTTGGGATGCACCACATCTGTTAATACATTTCATTATAATCATATACTTATGATTTTATCTCCCTCAATAGGCTATGAGCTCTTTCAAAAAGATACTATGTAATTATTCCTTGAATGAAGATTAATTTGTTTTTATCGTTTATAGCAACATTAGTTATATTTGGTGACCATGGGATAATCAGAGTAACTTGCTAACTGAACCTCATTACTTTATAGGCAAACTTTTTTTTTTATTGGTAAAACCATGAAGGGGACTATGCTGTAAATATGCTGGCTTCCTATACTTCTAGGTACATATTACATGAAGTCCTTAATATTCCCTTTTCTGTATATATTTTTCATAATGACAGGCATCCTTTTATGTATTTTTTTCTATGGTAAGAAAGTTCAAAAGTATGAAGATTGCTCATCCCATTTAGTACTGACCTTTCCCTTTTTCTTATCTGATAATATTATGAGTTCTTCAAGGCCAAAAATAGTTGGCAGAGAGGTAGACCTCTTTATCTCACTTCACCTTGTTTCTAAAGGTTTGTTTATATTTTGGCAAATTTTGAGAGAACTGTGACAGGTAGCTGCATAGATCATAGAGATTATTCTAGTTACCTGAACAGGCTAAGACAGTCTTACAAAGTTTGGAAAAAGAGACGTCCATTTTTGGTCATGTGCCAAACATAATTGTCTATGAAAGCAATGTAAGCCCAAGAGTTTTAGAGTGCCGAAACAAGAACATAGAAGTAGACAAGACAGCTCTTGAGGATCAGTTTAAACTGCTTTACACAGTCAAGGGAATGAGTGTTGAATTTTAAGATAGTAAAGGATGGGCAATAGAAACGTGTTCCACACTCTACTAAATTAGCAAATTAACAAATATGCCTGTTGCAGAAAAAAGAAATGACTATGGCGAATCATCATTTCAAATCTATTTGATGTTCAGACAGCACAGGAAATGCCAGGTCTCTAACTTTATGCTTGTTAAATTATTATTTAAACACATCCTGCCACTGAAAACAAATCATTATTATACCTAAGTGGCAGGCAAGTTGTTTTTACTTATTTGAAGTTTGTATGGTAACAGTAGAGATAATGCAGATAATAATAGAATAACTTAGTTTCTACAATAGTTTGGAAGATAATTGACTCACCTTCCAATAAATTTGACTACTCAGGGTAAAGCAACAGTAGTAAAACTGCCATTGTGATCTTCTGTCTTCTTTTGCAACCTATCATTGTAGCAATCTATGTCTGCCTTCATTTAGAAAGTAGAGGCTATTCTGGGAGTTGGCTGGTGGCTGGTGAGTATATTTAAAGTTGGTCATGGAGAGTGATACTATTCCTTCAATGGCTGATAGCTTTCTTTAATGTGTACGATCTAAACTGAGTCCCAAATCTGAAAATACTTGTATGAATTAGATGATCTATGTAAACTAGTTTACGATTCTATGGTTTTTTGTTGTCCACCTTATTTTCTACTTTGGGTCATGGATAATGATTTTTTTTAATGTATTTTGTAAATGCAAGCTCAGGAATAGAATTTGTTTGTTTCATAATAAAAATGAGAGGGACTGTGAATGAAAAAACCACTTGCAAATCCAGAATGTTAAAACAAAACTATGTAGCACATTATCTGCTTCTGTTCTTGCTTGAACAATATGGTCAGGCTTTTGCCCCCAATAATCCACCAAAGCTGCTTTTGTCAAGACAATATGACCACCAAGTTGTTCAATCCAGTGAGCAGTTTTCAATCTTCATCTTAACCTGACCCAACAGCAGTGCGCAACTCGGCAGAGATCACTCCATTACCTCGAAAGACACTTTCACAGTCCTTCCAGGACACCACACTCTACTTCCGGGATGCCACATTCCTTCTTTTCTTCTAACCTCATTGAATGCTCCTTCTTGGTATCCTTAGTGGATTTTTCCTCATCAACCTCATACCATAGTTCTGGAGAGCCTCGGAACTCACTCCTTGGGCATCTTCTTTGTTCCTACTTGCTCCCATCGTGGCCCCATCCACTTTCATGCTTGCTATGCCATAGTGGTTCCATCCACTTTCATGCTTGCTATACCACAAATCTATGCTCCACTCTATGACTCTTCTCTGAACTCCAGATTCCTAGATCTCACTCATTACTTGATATCACCACTTGAGTGTCTAACAAATATCTCCAGTCCGGCAATTACAAAGCAAAGCTTCTGACCCCAGGCACGTCTGCTCCTCCTTCAAGCTTCTTCCTTATTTGTTGCTAACACCAAAAATCTGGGAGTCATTTTTTGATTCCTTTACTTCTCTCACTCTCATCAAATCCATCAGCAACCTGGTGACTTTTTCTTCAAAACTTATTCAGAATTCATTACCTCTCATCCTATAATTCTGTATGAAGCCACATCAACTTTCATCTGAACAATAGCAACAGCCTCCTGTTCTTTCCATACTCCCCCTCCTGCAACAGTCTGTTTCCAATATAGCAGCCACAGAAATCTTTTACAAAACACATATAAAATAACTCCTGTGCTCAAAACCCTCCAATTGTTTTTGCATTGTAAACTGGGTAAAACCAAAGTCCTTGCAGTGACTAGTAACACTCTGCCCGATCTGGCCCTGTTACTGCTCTACCCTGAACATCTGCTCCTCCTGTCTCTCTCCCCTCCGCTCTCCCAGCCAGCTGGGCTCTGTGCTTTTCTTCAAGTTTACAGATGCCCTCCCACCTCTGACTGTTCCCTCTGTCTGTCACACTACTTCAGGGATCTACCTGCCTGCCCTGCCTCTTCACCCTCTTCAGGTCGGTGTACAAATGTCACATCTGGGAGGCATCTATACCAAGCCTTTTTAGAATTGAATCTTACATCCTTGGCATTGCCTTTCCCTAGTTCTGCTTTGTTTTTCACCATTGAAGTAATCACCATTTAGCACACAATGCATCTCACTTACTTTATCATTACTTTTCCTTCATTGGAATGTAAGTTCCACGAGAGTCGGGTTTTTGAGTGTTTTGCTTTGCTCATGGTAGCATCCTCAATACCTAGGCAAGTATTTGGCACATGGTAGGTACTCAATAAATTTTTTGCTGAATTTAAATGTAAATACCTGAAGCTTGATTTTATACTGAAAGTTATGACTCTTTGCTCTCTAAATAAATACTGCTCATATACCAGGCATTAATGAAAAGGCAATTAGAGCAACATGACTTAGTGGAAGGTATAAAGTTTCAGAGTAATTGTGGAAAGATAATTGAATGTAATACAAAAGAGGAGAAAAGGAGAATTAATGAGTTAAAGTATAAGAGTATCTGAATCATCTTTAAACTTAAGCAATAATAAGTTGTTGTGTTGGGCGGGGGAAGTAGCCTCTACATTTACCAAGATACTTATATCATGATTTTTCTCATCATCATGATATCTAGGAAGTTAATGCCATCTGATGGTTCAATTTTAAACAAAGACTCTAAGTGAACTAACACGGAAGCAAAACCAAATACTGCATGTTCCCCCTTGTAAGTAGGAGCTAAACACTGAGTTCACATGGGCTTAAAGATGGGAACAGGCCAGGTGTGGTGGCTCACACTTGTAATCTCAGAACTTTGGGAGACCAAGGCAGGAGAATCACTTAAGCCTAGGAGTTAGAGACCAGCCTGGGCAACTTAGCGAGATTGTCTCCACACACACACACACACACACACGCAAAAAGTTTTAAATGAACTGGGTGGGATGGCACCACTCAGGAGGCTAAGGAGGATCTCTTGAGCCCAGGAGTTTAAGGCTACAGTGAGCCATGATTGTGGCACTGCCCTCCGGTCTAGGCAACAGAGTGAAACCCCTAACTGAAAAAAAAAAAAAAAAAAAGATGGAACCAACAGACACTGGGAAGTCCTAAAAGGGAGTAGATGTAGAGGATAGGGTTGAAAAACTACCTATCCGGTACCATGCTCACCATTTGGACAACGGACTTAATAGAAGCCAAAACTCACCACCATGCAATATGCCCATGTAACAAATCTGCACATGTACCCCCTGAATTAAAAATAATATAAATAAATAATATAAATAAATAAATTCACCATGAATGAAAAAAAACCACAATAATAAAACTTTACAACTCATAGGGTCCTATTAAAATACATTAGCTCAACACTATGGGGTAACAAGAGTAGATCATATTATACCAATTTTGCAGATACAAATGTTGAGTCTGAAGGAGAGTAAGTGGTTGCTCAGCTAGCATGTAACTGGAGGGAGTGACCTGAGGCTCAAACCCAGGTGTCCTGACTCTAACGTCCATGTTCATTTCACCACAATCTTGGATGCAACATGTTCTCCTGAAGCCAGAGAGTGCTCAGTAACATGCCAAATACTCAGTAAACCAACTTAGGTGACTCACCATACTGCAAGTTTGAACAACAAATTTTACCTGTTGCTGAACTACAGATTTCAGGTGAAGGTGAAATAACGTTAATCTGCATGTAATTATTTAACTTTCTGATCACCTGCGTTTTGGCAGGCAAGACGAACTGCCACCTTTACGATAATCAGCTAATAAATCCTCGTGATTGTTACACTTTTATGCAGAGCAGTAATCTGAACAAATTGGCTGCTGACAGCTGCAGTAAATTGCCAAGAATGAGTGCTGTCACAGAACAAGTAGTTTTTATGAACGTGCAGAATAAGTAAATCCTGTGTTATGCAATTTTATTCATAGTTATTTGCAATCCAATGTAGCAAGATTTATAGCATTATATATTAGTGTGCAAAATGCTTGTTTATCTGTAAAGTGGCATTGATTGGGGGTACATATATTTTAGGTTGGTGAATCACTACTGACTCTATTTGTTGCATTCTTCCGAGGGCCTAGGCCATGGTACTAACCATGACAACAAAATGCTACAAATGTAACCGTTACTTGGGCACTTGCTTCCAAAAAAAATTTTTATTAATGGCATATGATAAAAAAAACTTATTCTAACTTGATAAGTTCTGGATGAAGAACAAACGCTTTCAAATTCTACAGCCATAAGAATAAATCTATGTCTCTGAATTTAATGCTGAGGAGAAGAGATGTGGAAAGTATTGATGCCCATGAATGTGTGTCTATGTTTAGCGTGGCAGACGAGAAAAACAGCCTTTGACTTTTTTTTCCCAAGGTTGATAGTCAATGCATTTGAGCATTTGACACTCCATAGATTCTGATTTGGAACATTTTATTTGTGACACCCACACTAGAATGATTATTTTATTTCCTACATAAATAATAATAGGAGCAATCCTGCTGCATTATTAATTTTAAAGCACAAAGACAGCTAGTCAGGAAATTCTAAACTAAAAAGACTTTTTTAATGAAATCATTATGTTTTACTATTTTTCTTACCAATGATGGAGTGAAATATTTCACTAGAAAGACATTATTTAAATAAAGAATGGAATGTGCCATTGATTTTTGTCTTGGTTTTTCATAAACTCAACCTAAACCAAATATATTATGATTTGTAATCTCTTTTCTTCTGTGGGTTACTGTTTTTCTTCTGAAGATTTTCTCAGAAAGTTTACACTCATTGCAATTTTTCTTAAATAATTGGCAAAGTTTCTAAAGACAGTCTCCATGCACTACTGTATGTATATTAGTTTACCTTCGAGTCAATGAATAGGAAATTATACAAGTTTGCAGAAGTATGCCTGGGTAAAGTAATCTTCCCAAAGACAGTTGAACGGTGACAACTTCTGACAACAGAAAGGCAATAACAGCATTTAGCATTTTGTAATGTCAGAGAGAGAGTACAAACATAATCTGCATAATCATGGAATTTGAAAACACTTTGGCAGTTACATATTGAATAAAGTACATTCGAAGGAATTATGTATTATATTAATTTATAATATGTTATAATATATTGTTTCATTAGTTATACTACTATAAAGTATTTCTCATAGATTAATAAATCTAAAAAAACTTCATACATTTTTATTAAATTGGACTAAAATTATGCAAAATTATATTTTTTTAAATCCCCCCCATAAAGTCTTGCCTTCCTGTTCTGAAGTTCCATTTTTAAATATCTCGCTAATCATAATGGCTTCAAAATATCATTAGTTAATACTGTAGGGCAGAACATACACTTAGAAGTTCATTGTCAGAGAGCAGATGTCAATTTCTATTGCATATATTCTTCTTGATGATTTTGGATCATTTTGGCTCAATTCTTGCTAGAACTAACATTGTTGGTTTGTGAATTACAGCGTGGCTGTCACAGACCTCAAGTGGAGTAAAGTGTCAGCACTGCAGATCCTTGTTTATCATTGCTGTTCACTTGTGCTTGTTCAATTAACATTATCTTCCATCCACAGTTCCTTTGCTCGGATCTTTTAAAACCAATTGTCCATTTTGTGAGGATTAGTTTAGTTAAAACTAGATTATATAAGCCGTAAATCCACTTAACAGGGCATGTAGGAACTGCAAATTCAGGGAAGGCAAGTGAGCCCAGAAGGTGCCACTGTCAGCCCCTGGGGGTCTCCTGGCTGCAGTGCTTCCCTCAGAAGACTTGAGGCCTATGTGACATAGTTTGACATATGGGCCACCTGTGCTAGCACTATATAAACTATCGGCAAGGCTGGATTTCTGTCTTATTTCTAAATTAAAAATAATTCCTAGTCATGCTAACACTTACTGCCCCTCAAGGGACCAGTATGGATATGTCCAGGGTGCTAATCACACGTCTATTTCATCAGGGACAGAATGTCATGGGTCAGTGGTTCAGGGATGGCAGATGGAAAGGCAGGAGAGAGAAAAGGGGATAAGAACCCTGAGATTTTTCTTCTTTAACTTTTAGGGGAAATGTCAGAAGATACATAAGAGTGACCAATATTCCTTTCATGTGGTTAAATAATTCAAATGTATATAGTTGTGGGTTTTTTTAAGTGCAAAAAACCTCAACCTCAATTTCCCCTCATTTCTTAGGAGAAATGTCATAAAATACATAAAAATGGCCGATATTCCTTTCATGTGGTTAAATAAATCAAATGTATAGAGTTTTTTTTTTTTTTAAGTGCAAAAAACCTCATGCTCTGATATGAAAGTCAGGAAGCATGGTTCAGGTTCTTGCTATCACTTAATTTCTCTGAGCCTTATTTTTTCCATTTGTGGAATGAGGGGAAGTAGATCTAAAAATATCCTTCAGTTTTGAGTCTGTTTTGATTATCCTCAATAGGATAATCATGATCGATGAGTTGGGTTTGGTACAGATAGTTTGAATTTTCCAGTATCAAATTTAGGTAAATGTGATAGTATAACCAGATATTCTATTTACAAAGCATTTTCAACTTTTCAAAGTTTTTTTCATCTATTATTCCCGTGTTCCTACAACTCCATGCAAAAGGAAGGCATTTAAAAAATTTCCATTTGATAGATGAGGAAATCTGAAGCACAAAGGGTAAAATGACTTGCTTAATATGACAATACTAATGAATAATTGAGCTTTTAAAAAATTTTTGTTTTCTGAATCCCCAACCATGGACTGTGAGGTCAAATACTTTGTTCGAAGTAACATAGTCTGTGGTAATTCTGAAAATAAGGATCTGAGATATCAGAAGGTTTAGAAGGGGCTGAAAATGTTAACAGAAGACCTCACACATGAACACGCAGGAAATAGCTACTAATGAATGAATGAATGAATGGGCGAGTGAGTGAAGTGAGTGTTGGAGAGAAATCAAGGCACTTTCTGCCATATAAAGGTGGTAGAAGGAGCACATTACATACTAATACTGGCTCTACTGCTGTCAAGCATCATCACCAAAGGTAAATGATTGGCCTCTCTTGCACCTCCCTTTCCTTGCCCATAAGTACTTTAATACTTAGAGCGAACCAGCTGCATTCCAAGTGCTGTGCTAGCTGCTGAAAACAAGACACTGTCCCTACTCTCAAGGCATTTCAGGATATTGAGAAAGACAATTAATTGCAAGTTATTTCAATAGGAGTTAATAAAAAATTAGCCAAGCAAAGATAGGTAGATACTTCATCTCAGACAGAGGGTATGCCTTGTTCAAACATAAAGAAACAGGTGGCTCCAGCATGGATGTTGAGAGAATAATAAGGTTTCTGGAATGACAAGTAGTGAGTGTGTATCAGCAAGTAACATAGAAGCTAATAGTAGGTCATGGAGAGCACTGTTTTCTTGCTAAGGATATCTCACAAATGACAGGAAGCCAGGGGAGGGACATGGTCAAGTTTGTGTTTTAGACACCTGTAACCAAGAGCAGTATCAATGGATTTTGTCTTAGCCCTGGTTCTCTAGAAAACAGAGCTTGAGGCAATGATTAAGTGCTGGTGCTTTATTGGAAGATACAATCCCAAACAGTGGGAGTGTGAGAGAAAGAACATGAGGCAGGGAAGACTTGAAAAAATCCAAGATAATATGTTACTGGGCTGATCACTGTTTCCTGTGTTTTGGTGACACAGTTGTTTGCTTAGCAGGTACATTCACATGGCCACATGGGAACAGGCAACATGGAGAACCATGTTTTGGAATCATCTGTAAGAGGGAAGAAGGTATGGGAAATTATCTTCCCATCTCCTATTCTGTTGATCATAGATCACCCCAAAAAGAAACAACTTCTGCATTATTTCATCCAGTTTCTTTGGCAGTTGATCTGGGAGTCAGATCCGTTCCCCGTGGTGTGGCTTTGCGCACCCGTGCAAAAGTGACCTTAGCAGCCACGATCTCTGGGCATGTGGCAGCTAGGCCTCTATGCACAGTGGCAGCCAAGGGGTGTGCCCAGCCCATCTGGGCAAGTGGAAGGCTAGCCAGCCCTAGGTAGAAGACCCATGAGGACCCAAGCATAGTCATGGGCATGGTGGTGGGATGGAGAACAGCCCCCCGGGGAGGCACAGTCAAGTAGCAGCTGAGCTAAAGCAAGCAGCTGAAGGCCCAGAAGACCATGGCTCCAGGAGAACCCAGGGATGTGTGTAAGATGTATCAGGTAGGTTTGCAAACCACACATGTAGAACTCCCAATATATAGAGATGTAAGGGGAGCTTCTCTTTGAACCAAAGAGGGGGAGCCCATGCCCCTTTTCCTCAAACCGCCTCCCATGGGCCTGTTGAGGCCCACCCTAGTGCTCCCTGCAAGATAATTTGAAATTAGATTAGATTACAGGCCTTCTTATACCAATTTTCAGAATTTTTTTTTTTTTTGGCAATACATATGAGGAATATTTCATTGCCTATTTGATAAATATATTTTATTTATTTATTTTTTTTGGATAGTGGAACTACAAAGAAAGGAAGGTATAGCAAGTGTAAACGTGAAAAGAGTTATAACCAGTTATGGAATTTGGGATTTTTGAGAATTAAAGTTCATCTAGTTCAATTAACTCATAATTGAAGATGAAAAGAATGAAATTCATGAGGATACGTTATCCTGAAAGAAGTCATGCAACTGAAGGTTGGGGGCTAGAACCAAGGGAATCTAACTTTCAACCCCAGGATCTTTTTTCTATGTACATGTCTGTGAACATATTTTTGGAGTCCATACATTTGTTTCAATGTTTTTTAAATTTGATAACAATACAAACCATTAATGTGTGCCCATTCAGGAACCCCTGGGTAACCACTTAATACTTCTACATTCAAACTGTAGTGAATCCTTCAAATGCAAAACAATTTGCCCCACAGCAAGTAGTACTGTGTTCACATTGCAATAGACTGTGTTGCAAATATGCCCATCTTTGTATATATTTGTTGAAAAACTACAAGAGAGTAGCAGTGCTTTTTTTCCACCCAATTCCAGCAATAAGTTGATTTGATACCCATCAGAGAAGCAATAATGTGAACTTTATCCTCATGTTAACAAGACAGTTTTGCTTGATTTTAGGTGACACTTCATTTAAAATGGCATGTTGCTTCTGAGCAGAGCTTTTAGATAAATCGGAGATCTGAATAACCTTAACTAAGATAAAGAAGCTTGAAGTCATTTGATACTCTCTTGTCCAATGTGTTTGTGAAAACAAGCATTCTCTACATTCGAATTATTAAAGTCAAAATTCTGAAACATTAAGTATAGGACAACACCTGAGATGAACTACTTCTATGAATACACCCAATATTGAAATGTTTGTGGCTGCAGAAAAACATAATCTTCCCTATAAAATTACATTGTTAATTTAAATTATATTAAATGCAAGTCCAGGTATTACCTAGTTTGAGAAGCACTGCTCCCATCACACACCTCCTCGTGGGATGTATGGTGACTTAATGACAGAGTGGTACAGAACCTAGACCTTGAATTCCAGAGACCCAAGTTCAGGTCTTGATCGGCTGTGAACTAACTGTCTCCAGTCATGTAGCCTCTCTGACCCTCCATTTTCTTGTTGGTAGATTAAGGAGATTGCAGAATCAAAAATCCTTATGTCTACTGAAACCAGTAGAGTAAGTGCAATAGACCAGTACTGGGAACAGTAGCTAATTCAGAGGATATTTGCCTTGCATTTTAAAACATTTATATTCAAAACTTATGTAGCCCTACAAAAAAAAATTAACAAATCTGTGGATCAGATTCTGTCTGAAAGTTGCTAGTTTGCAAGTCCTGAACCATATCATCTATAGAACACCTTCTCCAACACTAAAGAATTAAATGCAACACTCTAATATAGAGAAGAGAAGTCAGCATCTATGTGACTAGGGCAAAATGATAGTGGGCATAGAAGGAAATTCTCCAGAAGGCTTAAGTGTGTTTTAATGCTTGAAGAGTGCTGCGGCATCGTACAAAAGAATAAGGCAAGGAAGGGTCTAGGAAATGCAAGATCAAAGTGAGTAAAAGAAAAGGAAAATAATCATGTCCTTTGCAGCAACATGGTTGCAGCTAGAGACCATCATTCTAATGAACTATCACAGAAATAAAAAACTGAATACTGAATGTTCTTACTCGTAGGCTGGCCCTAAATATTGGGCATGCAGGCACAAAGGTGGGAACAAAAAACACTGAGCACTGCTAAAGGAGGAAGGAAGCAGGGAGGTTAAGGAGCACACAACCACCCAATAGATACTGTGTCCACTACCAGGGGAGAGAGGGCTCGCTAGAAGTCTAAACCTCACCTGCACACAATTTACTTATGCAGTAAATCTTTATATGTATGCCATAACTCTAAAATAAAAATAGATATTTTTTAAAGTGAGTTTTTAAAAGTTTTTTAAAAAAAAATATCCTTCTGGCTTCCAGCTGTATCCTGCCAAAAATGCTTTCTGGATTATCCCTGTTCAATTCTCTAATATTGTACTCTCTATCCAAGTCAAAGGGTCAATTGCATTCAAGAAACTGCATGCCAGGCACTGTGTCAGGTGCTGGAAAGATCTCTAAAAATCATATTCATGTTTTTTCTTTTTATTACAAAATATGTTTGGACGGCTGTTTTGCAGTGTTATATTTTTTCCAGGTGTTATCGATAAGAGCTTAATTCCAATTAAAATTACAATGTTAGATAAAGGGTTTGATATATTTTTTTCACCATTTAGAGTTTAAGGAGATAGCTTGAGAGTATCTGGGCATGGATGTTGTATCAGCAGAAACCGTGAGGCTGTTTGGTGTACATTCTAACCTTAGGAAGATGTTTTCCAGACATGGCACAAATCCTCATTTCTCACTTTCTCAATAGTTAGCACTTAGCATACTTAGACTTTCTGCCACTGGCCAGAGCATTTCTTTTCATTTTCATTTCTTGCATCAATATTTCTTTTCCTCCCGTTTGTGTCTAATCCCAGGCATCTCTCATGTTAACCAATAGGCAAATATCAAAGGTAAATGTTGGATTTCAGTTCAGTTCCTAAGGTCATTCATACTAAAAAGATGTTTGAAGACCAGGCGCAGTGGCTCATGCCTGTAATCCCAGCACTTTGGGAGGCTGAGGCAGGTGGATTGCTTAAACCTAGGAGTTCGAGACTAGCCTAGGCAATATAATGAGACCTTATCTCTACAAATAAACAAAAAATTAGCTGGGTGCGGTGGCTCGCACCAGTAGTCCCAGTTACTCAAGAGGTTGATGCAGAAGGATCACCTAAGCCCAGGGGCTGAGGCTGTGGTGAACCATGATCATGCCACTGCACTCCAGCCTGTGGGATTTTAACATTTAAGCAAAAAGATAAATAGCAAATAGAGAAGGAGCAAGAATTTGATTTGTCCCTGATACTGGACACCCCTTTGATAATATGTTCCCACATTTGTTCTTGTAATTGGCTACAACCTGTTTTAAATGCTTTTTCTTCATATCTGCCACCTCTCTCTCAGTTTATTAGCCTTGTAGTCATCACATTACCTTTCTTTTCAAAATCAATTGCATATTTATGAAAAGCATTTTCAAGGAATTTAGTTCTGAGAGTTCTAGGAGCATGTAGAACATGGACTACTATGTTATGAAAGCCCTGTTAGGACAACTCTGGTGCCTAACACTTGAGTTATGTTTTCTGAGGGTTTATGTGGTTTTTTGTTTAGATTTATGCAGCATGCAATTAATCAATTGGCACAATTTTTTAAATGTAGAATTTATGGTGTCACAATAGCACATATTCTGTTCATTGCTTAATAACAACACTCATGGTTTTAAAAAATTCAGACTTTTGGTAGTTGTCTCTCTGGACAGCTCATACTGGTCTTTCTGTAAGCAAATTCCCACTGACCTGGGTCCTTAGGTCACCTAGGGATGGGAAGTCCCCACCACTTTATTAATACAGTAAGTAATCATCGAATTTCAAATTAACACATTTTTTGTACCTTATAAGAAATAAGCAATTATAGGCCATAAAATAATCAGGGTCTTAATTTTGTCAATGAAGTCAGCTAACTGGGCATGATGACTCACGCCTGTAATGCCAACACTTTGGGAGGCCAAGGTGAGAGGATTTCTTGAGCCCAGGAATTCAAGACCAGCCTGGGCAACACAGTAATACCTTGTCTCTAAAAATAAAAAATAAAAAAATTAGCCAGGCATGGTGGTGCACCTGTAGTCCCAGCTACTTGAGAGGCTGAGGCAGGAGGATCACCTGCCCAGGAGGTTGAGGCTGTGGTAAGCCGTGATTATGCCACTGCACTCCAGCTGGGTGACAAGAGTGAGACCCTAACTCAAATTAAAAAAAAAAAAAAAAGCTGACATGAAAGATGTGTTTGTTCAGTGCTACAAATAGTATTTCTTTTGATTTATTTGTCACATATCTCTGAGCAGCTGTTTGATATGGAGGGAAAAAAGCCACTTGCTGATTCAAAACATTTGTTTCTAGGTGCCAGGTTGACCTGTCAGCCCTAAGTAGGGAACAGACACACAAGTTGGAGTTGCAGCTGGAAGAGGGTGAGGGACACCTGGTGCTCCTGGTCACCCTAACAGCATCAGCCACAGTCAGCATCTCTGACCTCTCTGTCAACTCCCTGGAGGACCAGAAGGAACGGGAGGAGATATTAAAGAGATATGTACGTATGTAACCCTCCCCTTTATGGAGTCACATGTGACTGAATGAGGTTGTAAACAATTCACTGGGAGTGATAGAAGCATTTCTGAGAAGCTATCTGGCAGAAGAATTGACAGAAGTAAACTTCTGGGCAAATACAAATGCCACATAGACCTTTGCAGAAGTCCCTGTGTTACCCACCAATGTTTAGAGACTTGGTCTTCTCTAGACTCTCTTCTGGAGCAAGTTCTGGATTCTACCATTCTACTCAGTGATTTTATTATTCAGGGAAATCCCCATCAAATTTATACAACATTACTTTAAAATTAATTCATTGATTCTTTGTAGTTGCAATTAAGATTTCTTTTCCTTTCCAAGTTTGAGATAGAGTTAATGGCACTTACATTAATGAGTAGCTTGGTAGCCAGAGAGTATTCGCAGAAGTGATTTTTATTTTCAGCTGTTCCGAAAAGGCTCCCTTCAATTCTTGTAATTTTTCTTAAAGTTAAATGTGAAATAAAACTATAAGTAAACCTCCTTTCTTGAGATCAAGTGAAATGACAGTGTGGAGTCGAGAGTCACTAAAATAACCACCCTCCTCAAATTTTACCAAACCAAAATATTCACAACCAAATCTTCCAGTTTCCCGGCATGCTCGCACAATGTCTTTCCCATTATGTAGTTTTCTTGAATCAACAGAGAGGGGAGCTCTTACTCCACCATTCTTTCTCAATGGCGGCTTGAAAAAGTAAATGCCTCAGTACCCATGAAGCTGAGAAAAAAAATCTTTTCCACTTAAAATTACAAAGCTTCCATTGTACAATGCTGCCAGGTGTTTAGAAGGCTCCTCTAGACACTCAGCCATGAAACCAAGCTCTGACTAACAAAGAACTGCTTTTTTTAAAAGATTTTTAAAATATTCCTATTTGCTGACTGACATCCTTTCAATAACTGAATTTAATAAAGATGTACCTTATCAGCCTGTGCAGATAACATGAAGTGCTGGTACTAATGCTCTACAATATTCTTCAAACAGATTAGCAGGATGTGCGCTTCAGCAAATTTATTCTGGCTATCTCCACTGAATCAGCTGTCTGCTAATGCTTGTACAACTCACCCACCAATGGTGTTATCATAAACAGTTTAATAGAGGTGACTTAGCAAGGCTAAATAGTATATATATTTTAAACCACCTAAGAGCCTAAGGTATTGTGTGGCATCTTCTAATATATAATTGCAATTATGAGGATTATTTCACATTTTGGTACCTACCAAAATATATTCTCCTGTTACCAGAAGTGAGCCTCATGAATTAAAACAATTTTAAAGGAATTAGTCAGTATATTAATATAAAAAACTCTTCTAGGTATTATAACACTGTAGCTGAAGAATTAATATTTTGATATTATCCCATATATTAAGATGATACTGCTGCTGAGGTAATTAGAAGTAATCTACCTATTATTGATTTTTTTTTTCTTTTTGCTGGCTGGACTTCCTTAAATCAGCTATTGCCATTCAGAATTTGAATATGTTTCCACCCCTTTTTTCAAACATCATTTCAATAAAGTATAAAATATTGTGTAGCTGTCTGAGCTAATCCTCAGATTATATTCTGCTAAATGTATTAAAAAGTGAGACCATGTTTAAATATACCTTTTTTCAGCCCTGAATTTCAGACAGAGGTCTCTACCTCCTTCTAGAACATACTTGCTAAGAAGCTATTACAGGCAACATAGCTCTTGTGTTATAATTACTCATAGAAATCCTAGAACAAAGACCTGTATTTTAGGGCTTCAGTGTGTTTCATTTTTATTATATGGATAATGAAATGAATGAATGCCACATCACGTCTGAAATAGTATGGAGAAACATATAAAGAAAGTTATTTGTTTGAAGAATTATTTATATGTCTTCTTTTAAGAACATGTGTATTTTTTAAAGTTTAGGTCAAACCTAAGAATTTGATTTGGCACTGGTCGTGGTCAGGAAAGGAAATGAATCGGGCCCACTCTGCTATGAGACAGCTCTGAAAAAGCCCTCCACTGCTGTTCATTGCTAAACATGGAAGCCCCACAAATTAAACAGACATTACTATGTAA
This sequence comes from Cephalopachus bancanus, assembly GCA_027257055.1. NCBI lineage: Eukaryota > Metazoa > Chordata > Mammalia > Primates > Tarsiidae > Cephalopachus > Cephalopachus bancanus. The sequence continues at coordinate 2,661,480 of JAPVLO010000024.1, read as the reverse complement.
GCCATTATTTGATCACCACATTCTGAGAAGATGGCTAATTCCATTTTTCTCTTTTTTCTTCTTTTAGGGGGAGGGAAGGAGGGAAGGTCAATAGGGGGCAGGTAGTAATGGGTAGTAGACCAAGAGCGATTGTATGACCTTTTCAGAACGGGTATGCTGAACTCTTGCTCCCCCTTGTCACAGTTTAAAAACCAGAGGAGCTAGTTTAGAGAAGAAGTTGTTAGCATTCCATTTTTATTATGACATTTCACAGTCATCTGATTTAATGTCCCTTGACCGGATTGTCCACCGTGAGACGATGGGCTTGAAATGTTATTTAGAGCATTGATAAAAGGTGAGCGGTTCTAAGATGACAGCGAGTCATAAGGCTGGTGGTGTGACATTAATTTTCTCCATAACAGAGATGGAATAAGACGTCACGGTGACAAGCTGTCAATCAGCTCTGGCCCCTCAGAGCATCTGATGCCATAGGATGGGGTATTGCCTCTCCCGTAATAGAGCTGAACTGAGATGCTCTCCCTGACAGCTGCTGCAGCCATAGAGAAAATATATTATACAGCCTTTCATTAAAAAAATAAAGAGGACTCCTCTCCAGAGCATTTCAATCTTTTCCCATCTATTGAGGGCTGAAAGGATTCACAGCAAATCATAGATTCCTCTGCTATGGAAATTTGTGGCTTCAGAAGCCATCCAGGTTTTTAGGTCTTCTAAAAAAACCATAAATAACAAAGCAAGAATACCTCTTGTTGAAACATTACTTAAAGTTATATTTTTTAATGGTTGTAGTTATTTTCTGTTTTGAAGTCTTTGTTATAATCTGTGTATCACTGGCCTAAATAGCTGATATTTGCAATAAATTACTGAGTGTCGGCTGACTTGGGGAAATGAAACCTTCAAACAATAATTACCTTTCCAAATGGGAAGCAGAACATCACAAGCACTAGAAGACAATATGTCTGTGGAAGGTGGTTACCAGTATGGTATTCTCAGACATGAGGACTGATGATATTTGTTTTAGTCACAATGAAATGTGGTTTAAATTGCTCCCAAAAATTAAAGTACAGGAACCACTTGATAAAATTATTCCCTGTCATTAGGGTAGGAGACTTCTCTGGTTTATAACATTGGGTAAGCTCTGAGATGAGAAGCTTCTCACTTGATGTTACTGTAGGAACACTACATGCATACAAGCCTCCGAATTATCACACTACTCTCTAAAGCCTTCACTTAACACTTAATTCACAGGAATTTAAATGGAGAGAGAAGTACATTTTTACTGAACACTGTCATTTGGATATTTAAACAGATTCTTATTGATAAACAACTATTTAGAAACAATAAAAGATTAAGAGTTAATCCTTGGGCTAAACCCTCTTTTTAAAAAGTTGGACTGTGAGATTACTCATATATCTGCATTTCCTCGTCTCAATATACCAAGGTTATAGCTGCAGTGTAAACAATGACTGGTCATACGGGACTGATAAAGTTCATATCTCAATAAGCTTTTGCTTGTCAGCATTCTCACGTTATTAATTCAAGGATGGGAATGGTTTTTACTCTAGCAACATTTTAGCAGCTAACTTTATTATGCAAAAGTATGTTATGCTCCCTGATCATGAAACATTTTCAAGATTATGATCAGAGGTACCTTTGATTTACTGGGAAGTATTGAGCTCATCTTAAGAAAAATACTATAAAGGGTAAATAAACAAATACATATCAGTATTCTATAAGTTCATATTACTCTCCAAGTATTTATGTCCATTAATTAGACTTCTGAAATATGCATTAGTGTCCCTCTTTCAATTTTTTCAAGTACTACACTTATTAAGGCACCACCACTGTTAATTTATGAAGTAAGATAGAGTTTATCATTTGGATCTGGTTTTTCTATCAGTTTCCATAATTCTACTGCTATCCATGCATAGTCACAAATAAAAGTATAAATTTAAGAGAAATTGATCACCAGTTTTTATTTTGTCATCAATGTGATTTATTTAAAGATTATGTGTTTCTTTTACTTATGTAGAACTACATGCCTTTTGAAATAAATATTGGAAAATAGTCTTTAGATAATTTAAACTTCATCTGGTACATATAATTTCCAAAACTCACCAAGAAGAAAATTGTAGAAAATAATAGTGAGTTTAATGTTGACTTTCTTACCCCCAAAGTCTGAAAAGTGTTACATAATCAACAACTTAAGATTTAATATTTAGAATCACTCGTCTTCAAACCATTATATCTACAGATGAAAGATGTCTGGGAGCACTTTTTTGGGTAGAAGATTGAAGGAAGAAAGTAGACATATATATTGTATAATCTATTGTTCACCATCTATTGGTAATTATTTATGGGGGATAAATATGATGTTTTTATTTTTTCAGAAAACCTACTTGTATAACAACAATTATCTACATAAATGTGTATGGAGGGGGAAAGGTAGTTTGAATTGGAAAAATGCAAATGACCCTTTAAACTTCTTTAACAGCATCTTGAGATAAACTATAAAACAGTGTTTTCTCAGTACATTCTTTGAGTCTCCTTAGGACCTTTCTTTTCTAATTCCAATGTTTGTGTCTTGCAGAGCCCACTGAGGATATTTCACAACCTGAAAGACGTGGGATTTCTCCAGGTGAAAGTCATCAGAGCAGAAGGATTGATGGCTGCTGACGTCACAGGTGAGAAATGATGCAACTCTCCTATTGCTCATATCAAGCAACACACAAGGTCTATACCATTTACTAATTCAATCCTAGCCGGGCTCGGTGGCTCAGCCTGTAAACCCGCACCTTGGGAGGCTGAGGTGAGTGGATTGCCTGAGCCCGCGGGTTTGAGACCCACCTAGGCAACTTGGTGAGCCCTCATCTCTACAATAAATCAAAAAAATTAGCCGGGCGTGGTAGCGCACGCCTGTAGCTCCAGCTACTTGGAAGGCTGAGGCGGAAGGATCGCCGGAGCCCAGCAGGTCGAGGCTGCGGTGGCCAGGAGCGGCCACTGCACTCCAGTCTGGGTGACAGAGTGAGACTCCAACTCAAAAAAAAAAAAAAGAAATTTAATCCTGAATCCCACCTAACGGAATCATCACAGTAAATAATTTAAATGTAAAGATTCAGGGTTGGTCTTACAAAGATTTGCCAACCCCCTGATTTTTATACTACCTCTGCTTTTTAACGGCAAAGTAATATGTTAAACATAAATAATAAAAAGCAAAATAACTTTAAAATTGTTGTATTCTCCAAAGGTTAATCAACTTAGTGGGAATATTTTCCTCAGCTATTGTCGTTTTTCTAGGTATTAAAGCAATGCTGTATCATCTTCTCTCAGACAGTATCAGCTTTCCCTATAGCATTAATACTAATAATTCAAACATGCATGAAATCTGTTGATAGTTCACTGAAAAGTTTAGGTCATAATACTCAATAACTTGGTATGAGCTCTTGCTATTTGGGTAGCTGATCTGATTCCTTAGTTGTCCAAATTTCTTAGCACATCCCAGAGATAATTTTGGATCTAAACTGAGAATCAAGATTGTTTAAAATATTTCTAGCTAGGAAACAAGCCTGTAAAAATGCCAAATTAGTTTTGTCTCTTAAAACTTCATGATTTGGGTATAGCTGTTTCCATGATATATTAATAAATAGATTGATGGTAATTATTTCATCAATTTCCAGAATTAAATTATCTTTTTCAGTTTACCACCACGTGTCCATGCATTGGTGATTTAATTTCATAGGAATTTGGGGACATTAATACAATCCTTAAATTATCCATCACAGCCGGGCTCAGTGAGTCAGCCTGTAATCCCATGCCTTGGGAGGCTGAGGTGAGTGGATTGCCTGAGCCCGTGGGTTCGAGACCCTCCTGGGCAGCTTGGTGAGACCTCATCTCTACAATAAATCAAAAACTTAGCCGGGTGTGGTAGCGCACGCCTGTAGTTCCAGCTACATGGAAGGCTGAGGCGGAAGGATCGCCGGAGGCCACCAGGTTGAGGCTGCAGTGGCCGGGAGCAGTTACTGCACTCCAGTCTGGGTGACAGAGTAAGACTCCAACTCAAAAAAAAAAAATTATCCATCACAAACTGGACAATAAGTAGGATTGTCCTGACCAATTTTTTTTGCAAATTTCACTTTTCCTGAAATAAAATATCCACTTAGTATTTGTGGCAATATGCTTACCATTGTGAATGCTCAGCAAGATGACCCTGACGAGGTAACAAACATACTTGAAAGGAAGAAATATATATTTCCTACCATCCAAGGGTCTGCAGATCATCGTGTCCTTCTTTAATTCATTTAACAGAATTAAGACCAAGTGAAAAAATAGCATGTGTTCAAACTAAAATAGCAGATGCTTGTTCCAAAACTGTAATATTTTAAAATTTTATTATTTGCATATTATCAAGTGACTACTTATTGCGTGATAAAAATAAAAATGTTGGGAGTTTACAGTTTCTTTAAAGTGTAATTATCAACTCATTTGTAACCAAGAAGATAATAACAACTGTCACATATTTTTTCAAAATAGGCATACCTGAAATAGCAGTTGAGAGGATCATTTGAATTCTCTTTGCACATATGCTGACTTGGTTCCTTGTACTAAACAATTTGTGAATGTTAATTTTATTCATTTTCTTTTTTATGAATTTTATTTTCAGCAGCATAGTTATAATCCAATTAATATGAGCACAGTAATTTATTTTAGGAAAATTCAAGTACCATTTACTTCAAAAGCTTGGATACCTGTCCATTATACAATTGAATACAAATTGTATAAGTTTGTCTTTTCTTGGAGAGAAGCTGTCATTGATTTTAAAACTTCATGAATATGCAAACTACATTAACCCAGTTGGCCTGTATGCCACTATGGAAGTTTAAAGTACATGTTCTTTCAAAGCTGGAAAAAATAGAGATATTTCTTTCCCAACGGTTCTATGTAAATTGATGTGAATAACAATAGCCTTTTCCCTAAGGATTTAATGAGACATAATTTTGATTTGATAAAATGAACATCAATTTGGGGAATACTAAATAACAGAGTCTTCATTTTTTTCCCTCCAGTTTTAGGGATATAAATCTAATGATTCCTCATTCCATGCTGACCTTATAATCTAATGTGCTCTGAATTGAACAAGAGAGATGTTGAACTATTCAGGGACAAAAAGATAATTCAGTCTTTGACCTTGCACACTCTTAGACCTTCTGTGGTCTTTATGACATTTCTGATGGTGGCAAAAATTGAGGACCATACATTTAAGTCAGAAATATCTGAATATACTACCAGTTTTACAAATACTCTTTATTTCTGAAAAGGGTAGATACTTATTATATCCTGATGTTTCCTGGACTTTGTCATTAAATTTGGGGCACAAGTAAGCTCTTTGTATACTTTATCTCTTATTCCTTCAAAGGAGAACTTTAAAGATAGGGCATATATCTCAGTGTCAAACTCTAAAGTTTGAAACTTTAAAGTCAAACTCTATAAGATATTAAGTAATAGTTTGAAAAGAGGGAATTGAGTGAATAGTGTCTTCAAATTCTCAAATTAGCATCATATAAGAGTATTGTAGATGGAGAGAAGGGGAAATTTTAAATCACTGATAACTTTGCTAATGCAATAATATTTTCTGACGTGATACAAATGAGGCTATTACAATAAGATACTTCGTTGGTTTCAGAACACTTTTTTCTAGAAAAGTCTAACAAGACAGATTAATACTTGACCAACTTTGCTCTATTTTTAAGATATTTTTAGTGATGTGAATGTAAAGTTAAGCTTCCATTGTTTTCAGCAGAAATTTTTAAATAATATTCCATCATTAAACATGAACACAGGAGAGAAAGATTCTATAATTTTTTAAGTAGCCATCAATCTCACTGTAGTTACAAAGAATTTTTCCCTTTCAAAATGTAAAATTTTTCTTTTGTTACAACACGTTCATTGAGAAACATTGTGATACTGTATTAACTGTGTGTGAATAAAGAGCAATTGAGACTCTCTTTGAATGAGTGAGTATAAAGCACAAATTACTTTTTAATGAAACCCTCAATTCTTTCCCTTTCCACAAAAAGCCTATAGCCTTGTTCAGCGGAACACTACTACAGTAGGTCACTTCAGTTAAGCCCCTAATAAACTGTTGATAGTCGAGGTTAGTTTTTTCTTCGGTCTCAATAGCCCAGTGTTGGACAGTGCACTTCAAATCATTAAGGTTAATACAGATTTTAAAAAGAGATTAACTCTGGTGGTTAAGGCCTCAATTTACAACTCCCACACATACACATGCATTGAGCAAGGCACAAGAGTGGATTGAAATTTCAGTCAAATTGTGGGCAGCCTTTCACAGCCTGAGAAAGTGGCACTCTGGTTTGACAAGTTGGTCAGCTAAATTCTTCATGAGAGAAAAAGTTTGAGTAACTGAAAAATACCTCTCCAAACAACTTACTTACCTTTCATCTAACCAGTGAAAAGGTTAATGTTTCTCTGTACCATCAAAGCAAAATCTAGAGACTGTCTGGTCCTACATTTTCACTGGGGAAGATTCTCTCTACTGCTAAATCAAGAGTTCCTTAAAACTGGAGAGCTTGTAGGGAAGGCCAATAGGAGGGGAATTTTTTTTTTTTTTTTTTGGTGGTAAGAAATAGTTCATGTTGTAATTTGTCTTTTCTGGCTTCTGGTTATTCTTTCCCTTGAGCAAGGCCTAATTTCTGCTTCAACAGAACACTGAAGTCTTCTAAATTGAGTGAGGCTTTCTTTGCAGAGTATTTAGACCTAGTCTATTGGTGCTTTCAAGTTCTAAAAGGAGAAAGAAAAAAAGAGTTCTTCTCCTTAGTCCCTCCCCTTCATTTTCCCCTGAGGTTTTTTGTTTTGTTTTGTTTTTTGTTTTTGTTTTTTGAGCTCTTGAGGAAGAGGTCATAGCCTCCCCAGGGATACCAGCCACTCCGTTTTAGAAACAGTGATATGGGAGCACTGTGAAACCCTTCAAAAGATGCCCTACCTTTTTACCGTATTAAAAGGTACACTAATATAAAACTTCTCCACCCCAGGTGAATTGATCTCTCAAATTAATGTACCATCTCTTTCAAGAAGCGATGGAGGGAGAGGGAGAGAAAAAGGAAACGAGAGAGAATTTACGATGAACAGAATCTGTCACTGAAATTGTCCCATTAAATGAGAGTATCTTTTTCTAAAACAAGGCTATGCACACAGACGTTCCATTTGCCAGCCCCGTAGTCTGGAAACCTACTAGTTATTAAGAGAGATGTTTACTACCCCTTTATTTGCATAGACTTTTCCCATGTTTTTCTTTTGGAAAACTGTCTTCATTGTTGGAAAATATTTAAGTAACAAAACAGTAGAAAAAAAAGACATGCTACAGTTTTTTTATCAGCTTCCGTGAGAGTCTTATTATCTTAAGAAATAACAGTTAGCAGCTCAGATTCATTAGCAGAGCTAAATTTAAGCCCCATTTGACAGGCTGCCTAGAAAACATTTTGTTTTGCTGTCTGTGGGCTTTAATTAAGATGTGTTCAATTTCAGTCCTCTTCAGTCTAGCCCCCTCAACCCCCACCCCCAACTTGCTGTGTCACAGACCGGCGATCAGACACTTTTAGATGGTCCGGCCCATGACTTTGACCTTCTGCGCAGTCCGGCGTTCCCTGGGGAACCGTTCAACTCATGAGGTCTGATTTCACACTTCCAGGATGCCTCAGCTCTCTTAACAATGACAGGGAGACAAAGCCCTTTAGAGCAGGCCGCATGGGGACTTGTTTAAATTGGAAACCAGAGAGGAGTCAAGGAACAAGGTTATGGGCTACAGAATAGTGCTTTTAATAAAGAGCTCACAGCTCTGGCTCAGCTCAAAGAGGTCTACCTCTGTACAATTAATTGAGCCATTTATCTGGAGCATCTTAGGCCTCTACTTTCTCACAGAATTGCGTGGTAAATATCAGCTAAGAAGCAAATGAGATATGCATGAAATGAATTTTAACACTTTGATTACTGTGCCTCCAGTCTTCATTAAAAGTAAATTTATTTGTATTTCTGACCTCATTATCAGTAGGCTGCCTGCATTTTTATTGGTTCCTGTGATTTCCAGCTTGAGTGTGTCATGAAGGTATATTTTATACAGAGATTTGGATTTATTATTCTTGATATTTTCCCTGAACATTATGGGTCTATTCAGAGAAAGAAAATGAAAATGCAGCTGTACAGAAAAAGGCAAGTCTGTCCTTTGAAAGTTTTATATACACTTGAAGAAATACCAAGCACATATACGTGGCATAGACATGATACTGTCCTTTAAAAAAATTAACTTTTGGTGGGTTACTCTGGTAAATTACACAAGACATATCCAATCATTGCCTCAATTGCTCTATTACAAGAAGTAGCTAAGTTGCTTTTTAAAAATAGAATTGTAGTGATTTAAATTTGCAATAGCATGTGCTTTTAATTGCCATCATCATAGTTAATAACACTGATGATGTCTGATATATGCAGCCTTAAATGTAACTGTCATTATTTAAAACTTATGTTGAAAGAACAGAAAATATAAATCCTTTAGTTTCCACATAGTTCTATTGAAAGTAGTGTTTAAAAAATAGTGAAAATTATATTTGTAGATTATCAAGGGTAAAATAATTTACAAATAAAAGAGAGTTGTGGTGCAGATATTCTTAATATCTTAATTTTTTCAGTCTTTAATATTTTAAGATGATATTGCTTGAAACAAAAACTCTAAGTTTTAGCACAGAATATATTGAAAATTTCCCACAAAGACCACGCATCATTTCCATGATATAAGCTAATGTCCCATTTGCTTTTTGATAATTATGCTTGGAGTATACTTCGAGAAGACATTTTATCCAATTTATAATGCAACAAAAATATCCTGCACCTGATATTCTTATCATGATAATATACCTAGTTTAGAAAACAATATTACACATATACATACATGCTAAATATATTAATATCACATAAATCTCTTCCTTAAGAATGAGATTAAACTCATAAAAATATTACAAGGAAAGAAAGCAAGTCATTGCTTTTTCTTCTTTTATGTCACCACATCTTACATAGAAATAAAAATTTCTTTTAGTAATTGCATTTTTTAAACTCGTCATATGCTAATAATAGAAATGCAAAAAATGTTCTTCTAAAACCCAACAGTGTTATCAAATATTTCTGAAAAGAGGAATGAAAGTGATAATTTAGCACAAGGACTGGCAAGGCCTGAGTCTGAGCCAGAGTCTTCAAGGGAATTACAGAAATCATGTGTGATTCACATGCAGGTCACATGGTTAGGAGATACTGCTCTGGAAGAATAGGTGGAATGACAAAAGAGATTAATAATTGGGTTTGATATGCTCTAGAGGTGAAGGACTATGGGCTGAGAAAGTGGTGGTCCCACTATCAATGGGAAATGAGGGAAAGAGAAATACTATAAAATAATTAATCAGGGTCTGTGGAACTAAGATTACAAAATGATCCTTTGAGTAAAGAAATAGCAAATTGCTGATTTGACTTGGAGGGCCAGCTCCAGGATTTCACTCAGTGCTTGCAGAAGTACTTTCAGATGCTAGAATCATTGTTTAAAATTAAACTTTTTTAATTTTATTACATTATAATATAATTGTGTGAACAAGCAATGCATTTTGTAGAACAATGGATCAGAGAACCGCTACAAATAGAGAAGATCTGGATGTTACTAGGTTTTAGAAAAAAACTCACTGCAGAGAAATTTGGGTTATATGATAGTATAGTTAGATTAATAGATGACAAACAATCAACCCTGAAGAGTGATTATTAAAGGAATGATGTCAACAGGAGTACCAAGTAGAGGGATACAGGGCTCTGTCCTTGGCCTAAACTGTTCAGTGTATTTACTGACTTTAAGGAGATGATTGACTAGTTCCTATCAGACTTGCTAGAAGGGCTAGTTAGGTTTATGAGAGACCAATATATGTATATAATACTATACACCAGACAAATAATAGGACTAATTTAGCAAGATGAATATTAAAAAGTATAAATCTAAAGTTTTTCCTGGGTACAAAATAGGAATATCATGCTTTAACAATAGAAAAATATAGAAAAGACTGGATTGAGTTGAGTTTAAACTCCATGAGAATAAATGACACATACATCAATTTTGTTACATAGAATAAAAGTGAAATTTTAAGAATTCATACTGGAATATGAATCCAGTTTTGGAATACTCTTTAAAGAAGGAAGTCGACTAATCAGGATATATTCTCAGCTGGAATATCTGTTGTTTTAAAAATCAAGTCAATTGCTGGGCTCAGTAGCTCAACCTGTAATCCTGCACTTTGGGAGGCTGAGGTGAGTGAATTGTCTGAGCCCATGGGTTCAAGCCCTGCCTGGGCAACTTGGTGAGACCTTATCTCTACAATAAATCAAAAAATTAGCCGGACATGGTAGCGCGTGCCTATAGTTCCAACTACTTGGAAGGCTGAGGCGGAAGGATCACCGGAGCCCAGCAGGTCAAGGCTGCAGTGGCTCGGAGCGGCCACTGCACTCCAGTCTGGGTGACAGAGTGAGACTCCAACTCAAAAAAAATAAAAATAAAAAATAAAAAAATCAAGTCAATTGAGAATGGCTGTAGGATACTGATAATAATAGCAATAATAATAACAACCAACATTTTTTGGTTTTTTTTGGCCTTAATCACATGCCAGACACTAACCTGAGCTTGGTACAAGGATTATCACAACTAATCTCACGACAACCTGATTAGGTACTATTGTTATTCCCAGTCTGTAAATTAGAAAACTGAGGTGTGGAGAGGTTGAGTTAACTTTTCCTTGATCAACAGACACACACACACACACATATACACACACCAGCTTGGAAATAGCAAGCAGGCATGCTGATCCAGACCTTTACAATAAAGCCACCAACTTACTTGTAATGGAGAAAGGAAGGTGTTGAGGTGATATGATTTCTTTAGTCAAGTATCCAAAGACCTGTCATGGGGAGAGGGTAGATCAGAGCTGGCCAGGGGGTAATAATGGCTAAGATGCAGGTCCAGAAAGCACTTCCTTCCAGCAAATTTAATCAGAAGGGGATTTATGGTTGGTGAGATGGCTCACTCCTGTAATTCTGTACTTTGGGAGGCCAAGATGGGAGGATTGCTTGAGTCCAGGAGTTCAAGACCAGCCTAGGTAACATAGTGAGATCCTTAAATGGTTCACAGAATCTTTGGGGCAGGAAGAGCCAAAGAAAATAGACTCTACGCTCAGTCTGTGGAGGTTAGTACTAAAGCTACATGGCAGAACCAAGGAGTTGCTGGTACTAGCAAGTTGGGAAGAGGTTGTTACAATTCCTTAAATGACTCCTGCTTGCAGTCTGCAGCAACAAAATGCACTCTACATGTTCTCAGTTAACTGAGTTCTAATGTCAAATCTTAAGCAAATACATCTGATTTGTGCAACCTAAATCACATCTACATTCCTAGCTGCAAGGGAGTCGAGAAATGTCATTTTGGACTTTACGTCCTTTGTAGTTCTGTAGTTAAAATGGATGCTCAGCCAGTCAACCAGTGTCCAGCACAGGAGGGCAGGCAATGAGCACTGAGCACATATCTGTATGTGATAGATTCTGCACCTTCTCTTTACACCTATCATTTCATTTAGATTTTTTAATTATTTCAGAAGGCAAATCATAGAATAGATGAATGCTACAGAGACATAATTTTATGTGCAATGTGAAGAAGCATTTTCCAAAAATTACAATTGCCAAAAAATAGTCCTAAAGACTCCTGTGGAGGTGGTGATGTCCTGTTACTGGAACTGTAGAAACAGAGCCTGAAGGGCCACCTGGTTGGACAGGGAAGGTGAGCCCTAGATGAGCTTTTGTCATTGATGCTGTTTTTGTCACCAGGCTGGAGTGCAGTGGTGAGATCATAGCTCACTCCAGCCTTGAAATCCTGGGTTCAAGAGATCCTCCTGCCCCAGCCTCCCAAATAACTGTGACTATGGGTACACACCACCATGCTTGGCTAATTTTTTTTTGTAATTTTTGAAGAAATAGATATTGCTTTATTAGCCAGACTGGTCTTGAACTCCTGGCCTCAAGCAATCCTCCCAATCTGGCCTCCCAAAATGTTGAGATTACTGGTGTGAGTCACGGCACCTAGCCCTTAAGATGAGTTTTTGAGCTTGAAATCTAAGACCCACTAAGGCTTCTTTCTAAGCCCTCAGATTCTGAGATATTGCAGTAGGTACCAAGATGAATAACAGACAGCTGTATGGGATATTTTGTAGAAAGGATATAAAAAGACAAAGGCATCATTCTCAAGAAAGACTTGACAGATGACAATTTTCAGTTATTGCCTAGTTTAAAAAATATATTTTAAACAGGTTTAATCACCTAATAGACTACTTAATTTTTTTAAGCATAAAGAATTTTATTTTACTGCCAGATATCCCTCCAGCTAATTAACGCACTCATAGGAAAGCTTATCTGATACCTCGTGCTTTTCTGCAGGGGAGTTTAATTGAGTATATATATTTACTATAAGTCCTAAAGTGTCTAGGAAGCCTTGCAAAAACAAAGGGACTCATCAGATATTTTTATACTCATTTGAGACCAAACAACTTTTGTGTTTCTAAGCTTGTAACAAATCACTTGCATATAGCTTCTATATTAAAGATGAATTGAAAATGAAGTCTTTAAATGTTTTTACCATAATTTATCTAAGCTTTTAAAAGCACAGGCATAATTTTCTCATGGCCCGTCCTCATGTTATGGATCCCATAGTCTCCTTCTTCTTTCTTTTCCACTTTCTCGTCTGTCTCACTTTACTTCTCATTCTTCAGTCACAAGTTTTGATCTTCCTGGCATATATCAAGACATTTCAATTCTAGAACTCAAGAATGCATCTAGTTACACACAAGCCTATAAATATTCTTCTGCTTCTAGTTCTAGATTCCAAGGAAAATAAACTCACACTTACATTGAGCTTTATCCATTTCCATTAGTCATGGTTCTCAAAGTGTGATCCAGGAACCTCTGGAGATCCCCAAGACCCTTTCAGAGATCTGCGAAGTCAAAACTATTTTTATAATATTTTATAATGCTATTTGATAATACTACTAGGATGTTCTTTGCCTTTTTCACTCAAGTGTACAATGGAGTTTTCCAAAGGCTACATAATGTTTGATTACTCTGATGTTAATAGATCATGAATTTATTATTGGTATTTGTTAATGAAGTAATATATATATTTTTAAAGGACAATGTCTCACTCTGTTGTCCAGGCTAGAGTAATGCAATCATAGCTCACTCTGACCTTGAACTCCTGAGCTCAAGCAATCGTCCTGAGCAACTGGGACTATAGGCAAGTGCCACCACTCCTGGCTAATTTTTTTGTTTTTTTAAGAGACAAAGTCTCACTATGATACCTAGGCTGGTCTCTAACTCCTGGCTTCAAACAATTCTCCCATTTCAGCCTTCCAAAGTACTGAGATTACAGGTGTAAACCACCATACCCAGCCTGAATTAATAAATATTTTTTATTTCTAAAATAGTAAATGCTGAAAGATATAGCCCACATAAACAGAAACTCATTGAAATCCTCAATAATTTTTAAGAGTTTCTAAGACCAAAATGTTTAAAAAACTGTTGCTATAGGGTAGTATTGCCTCATTGGGTGTTTTGAAAAATTGAATTTTAGTTGCCACAGCAATGGGAGAGCACTACTGATGCTTGTTAGCTGGGGGTTGGGGATGCTAATTGTCTTACAAAGCATCAGATAATCTTACACAATGAAAATATAGTTCTCGTGACTAAATAGAGACATTGATATAGATTTAAAATCTGTTTCTTGGTTATCTAAGCTTAGACGGCATCCTAGTCAAACCTTACAAATGGTTGCCATTTCACACAGAATCCACCAAAAATCTTAGGAGGTTATTCAAGGCACTCCATGATCTGATTCCTCATTGCTTCTTTGACATCTACTAGTCTCTGCATTGCTCACAGTACCCCAGTATCAGAGGCCCTGAGCACACAAGACCTTTGGCCTAACTCTTTCTTTCCTTGGATCCATCTTCTCCATATATCCACTTGGCTACTCCTTCATCACCTCCAGTCTTTTACTCAGACCTCACCTTCTCAATGAGGGTTTTATTCCAACCATTCCAATTAAATCCATAACTGGTACCCTTCCTCCACACTCTTCAAACCCCCATCCTACTCTATTTTTGTGTGTTTTCCATTAGCATGTATCACTGTCTAACATACATTAGAGTCTACTTATTAACTATGTTCAGTATTTATTCTTTTTCTCCTTCTTCCTCACTATGAATACATTCTCAGAGAGCAGAGACTTTTCCCTTTTTTTGTTCATAGATCCTGACACATAGGACCCATAGTAGGCATTCAATAAACATTAGTTAAATAAATCAATGTATAATTTTATTGAAAATAACTTTCTAGCCGGGCTCGGTGGCTCAGCCTGTAATCCCGCACCTTTGGGAGGCTGAGGTGAGTGGACTGCCTGAGCCCGCGGGTTCAAGACGCACCTGGGCAACTTGACGAGACCTCATCTCTACAATAAATCAAAAATTAGCCGGACGTGGTAGTGCGCACCTGTAGTTCCAGCTGCTTGGAAGGCTGAGGCGGAAGGATTGCCAGAGCCCAGCAGGTCAAGGCTGCAGTGGCCGGGAGCGGCCACTGCACTCCAGTCTGGGTGGCAGAGTGAGACTCCAACTCAAAAACAAAACAAAACAAAAACAAACAAACAAAAAAAACCCCTTTCTATTTGGGCCTCCTTTATAATAGAGTTCAGGCATTATATTAAAATTTGAAATCATGTATGTGTTCATTTTGTTTTGTTTTATTTTATTTCAAGATAGTGAAGAGAGTGTTACAAAATCTTCAATATGAAAAAAAGGTATATTGGGCCTACTAGGTTGAGAGTCATGACTCTAGGGCGTCAATTTTCTTGCTATAATGAAACCTGCTTCAGGACTTAGTGAGAAAAGAGAAGCCCTATTATTATTACTCAGCCCCTGTATCAAACCCAGTGGGGACCTAGTGAAGAGTGTCAGTTAATGTAATTCTACCAATCAGATGTTTAAAATATGTTTAGGTCAGTTGATGAAAAAGGGTAAGGTCAAAGCCCCATCTCCAGTGATAAAAGGAGGATTGGAAGATGTCTTCAACATACGTTGCTTTTTGTTCTGATGGGCCCTATGGAATTCTCTCAACTATAACATTGTTGTATGTTATGATTGAAATTCCAGTTTGTAGAAAGGACAGATGGCAACCTTGATTATAATCTAAAAAAAAAAAAGATTAAAATATAGCCATTTCAAACTGTGGCAACTGAGGAAATTAAACCAAAGAGCTTAATTTGTGCAAGGTAGGTCCCAAATAAAAGGCCCCCATGGGGATGAATTGCTTTCTATGCTATTGAAAGCCTTCTGTGTTTTCAGACATGGCAACAAAGAGGTGGTCACTGGGTCCCCACACACACACATTTTTTATAACACATCACATCCAGCAAACTGTGCTACTTGTCAGCAGCAGAATGACCCTGGACAAAGCCCACCACTGATGGATCAGGATTAACTCTCTATTCTGGGAGCAAGAATATCATTCAGTATCTTTTGAGTGACTTTAATGCCCAAACCAGTAGTTTGCACCAACTGAAGTCATCCAGTTGCCCACAAAACAGGTAGCAAGCAAGCAGGGGCGGTACAGACTTTCCCACAGTTCTTTATTGGTATGTCAGTGTTGTGACCTCTAAGAGCAAGGGCTAAGAGTGAGAGAGAATTAGCCAGTCAGTGCACCACACTTAATCCTTGGTGCCGTTTTGAAGATTGCCAGAAAAGGCGCCCACTGGAGACAACACTGACGTTTGTTTTTATTCTTGTAGAAATGGCTTTTTGCCAAAAGAAGAGTTGAGGTAATAGAATATATGCTTTAAAAACTGATATAGATTCTGTATTATGAGTTAGGCAAAGAACCTCTTTATAATGTTAATTCCATATAAACTTTTAAAAATCAAAATTCATAGGGAAAAATAGTCTTCAGTATTTAACTAGATTATAGATAAATGCATCAGTCCTAACAATATTTTAAGTGTCTATTTTATAGGAGTGATATAACACATATCTGGATTTTTGTATTATAGAGACCTTATAAAAGGGATACACCGATAGATTGAAGCTAAATATTCCTGGCTGGACACAGTGGCTCATGCCTATAATCCCCACACTTTGGGAAGCCAAGGCAAATGGATTACTTGGTCCCAGGAGTTTGAACACAGGCTGGACAACATAGCAAGACCTCATTTCTACAAAAAATCAAAAAGTGGCCAGGCATGGTGACCCACACTTGTAGTCCCAGCTACTTGGGAGGCTCAGGCGAAGAGATCACCTGAGTCCAAGAGGTTGTTGTGAGCCGTGATCCTTGTGATTATGCCACTGCACTCCATCCTGCGGGACAGAGTGAGACCCCAACTCAAAGAAAAATAAACCTAAACATTCCTGATCATAAAATGTGAATCTACCCTTTTTGTTGTTGTCCTTAGCTTCTAAAAATGTCTGTAATAAATAGAGCTGTACCGTCACCATGGATCACAAGAGCTATCTCCAATGAAAAAAAATCTTCACTTCCTTTTCCTCTTTCTATTCTAGAGTTATGGAATGATGCACTTCCCTCTCATTTCTCCTGTTATACCCTTCACTTCCCTTTATTC
Organism: Cephalopachus bancanus; assembly: GCA_027257055.1. Taxonomy (NCBI): domain Eukaryota; kingdom Metazoa; phylum Chordata; class Mammalia; order Primates; family Tarsiidae; genus Cephalopachus; species Cephalopachus bancanus. The sequence continues at coordinate 2,644,751 of JAPVLO010000024.1, read as the reverse complement.
TAGCACTTACAACCCTGCATCATAATTGTGTATTTACATGGCTATCATGTCCCCTAAATTGTGTGTGCCTTGAGAGGTGGAGTCTGTCTTAATCATACTTATAATTCTGGGGTGAGCAAAGCAAACACTCAATAAGTAATGAATGCTTCAGAAGGCATTCTTGTTACTCTCTAGAAAATTGTCAACATGGAAAATTGCCATGTTCTCAAGGAAAGATGATTCTTTTCCTAGTTTTCATGGCAGTTCAGGCAATCAATCCCATAGCCCTTGCCCTCCCCTATTTTACTGCAGCAATTTCTATCTTCTCTCTAAACCAAATTCTCCAGGTTCTTGTAATGCTGAGGAGAGGAGTAGGTACTTTTTAGCCAAAATGATGGAACTTAAGGAAGAGCCAGTTGGTACCCACTGAAGATCGGCTTTAGTCTTATGACAAAAATGAGCAAGCAGGAGACAAAATATTATATAATCTGTGTTCTCATACATTCAGGCTCTTTAAGTACTCAAACATTATCAGAAACAAAATACACTTCAAGTTTGGATGCTGTCTCATTCCTTGCATTTCTAGGATACGGTATTGAATAAAAACATCACAGAGGACTGCTTCGTATCACTCTCTGGAGCTTTGCAGAATATAATGCCTTTGTAGACATCAGCACTCCATCCCACAGCCAACCCCACAACCCAGGTACTCTCAGCAAGCAGAGCAGCATCTCATAGGGCCTAAATGGAAAGATAAAAGGATGAAAGGAAGGAAAAAATTAAGGAGATAATTAATGGTTAGATCTATCACTAGTATTTCTCTGGTTTTGTTTATTTAAGTGGCAGATAATCAAAGCTGCAAAATTTAAGACTGAAAATTCAATTTTAAAATTGAAAACCAGTTATTCAAAGCATTATTTAGCAAACCATATAAGCACATTGACTATGTGTAGCCACTTTAAAATAAAACCATAGTGTATGTTTTTTAGTGGTAAGTTTGTGGAATTCGATATTGTACATTTACTATTATTTTGGTTGAAAAATTGCTGATAATTTTTAATTGCCTTTGAATCATGCCATGGGCAGAAGGATGCTTTCTAAATTAGTCAAAACTAACATAGTGTGTAAAGACCTGATGTTGGAATCCATTACTGGTAACTGTAAAAGATAACTTTTTGAAAGAAAAGATGAATAGAAATTAAACATAAAATTGCCTGCTCTCTCCTCACCTAAACTTTTCTCTTTGTTAGATTCTAGAGCTATCCAGTGTGAGAACCATGTCAAACACTTATTGTCCTTGAAAAAAAAGAACTGGCTTGGATAAGCTCAATGAATTGTTTTCCATCTTCAGATAGTAATATGAGGGCATATTGGATTATTCAGTATTGACATCTGCAAATCCTGTTGATTCTACCTTCAGCGCAGATCCAGAATCCAGTCACTTTTCATCACCTGAATCATTGAAGTTGTCTCCTAATTCTTCTTTCTACCGTCTCCATGCCCTTGCTCTACCTTATTTTCCAAGTAGCAGCTACCAGAGCATGTCACTCCTCAACTCAGACCCCTTCGAAAGCTTCTTCTCTCACTTGGAGTGAAAGCCAAGTCCTTTCAGAACCCTGCTACTCTCCCCAGACCTCTCTGTGTCACCTACTAGCCCCCCCCGACCTCAGTCCATTCCTGCAGTCACAGTGGCTTCCTGGATATTCCTGGACACACCAGGCACAGCCACTTCTCCAACCTTTCCATCTGTTCCTCAGGGTAACCCAAGGCCCAATTCCCAGCTTTCCTTGCATGTGTGGCTTACTGACTTCTAAAATATGGCACACTGGTAATGGTCTGGCCTACTAGCTTACTTTTAAACATATTTTGAAAACTATTTGAATCTTCCTTTTTATGCATATACTTAATTCTATGAATAAAAATACAATTTTTGATATGCCAAATAAAACCTATTACAATATGGTTTAATGAACAACATATTCATTTTTGAACACTATCTCCCATAGGATGTAGAGCTGGAAGTGAGGGGTGGTTGAAGGGAGGGCAAGAGGTTGAAGATCGGGGGAGACAATACAGATCCTAAGCCAAAAGTAAAAATTTCATCAGACCTTGAAGGCTCCTAGTTCTCTATTTTTTATTGAAAATGATTCCTAAAACTCAAAACTGGAAAGACTAGCATCATATCAAATGATCCATTTATCCTGGGGTATCTGAGGTCACTGAACTAACACACACATATTAAATCTCTTTTTTAATATAAAATTAATAAATTAAATTAAAGGTGAGTCAAAGTTTGTACAGCTCATTTTAGGAATTACAATATGGAAAGTAAACACACTGCTGTATTGGGCTACCTAGCTTATCTGTCACTGATAGCTAATGAATTCCTTCCCATTAAAATTTAATTGAAAATCTTCAATGATATTTAAGCTTTCACAGAAGTGTAAACTACTGTGACTACAATTCACAATGCATTTAAAACAATTATTCTTTATCATTAAAGTTAATAATATGCACATTAACCTCTTATGTAGTCTAAATCAATATTGTAGTTTAAAAGATATGACCTCTGGACAGCTTTGTCTAAATATTGATTTCATTGTCATTTGTATAAGGTATCAAACAAATTACAGGCTGCACTAATATCATTAATGCTGCCCCCATAGAGCCTCTGACTTTATGGGTTTGTATAATACAGGACATAATACAACAAAAATATTGAGGATTCCACAAAACAGAATTACCAAATGGATGAGATTGGAGTATGACAGGACGGAGTTGCCACAGATGATAACGTCCAAATCCTTTTCTCTCAGTGGACAAAAAAAAACCATACTGTTATTTAACATGCAGATTGGTTGTTTATGCTAAGTTTCAAATGGCAGAATTTTTTCTGCCTCAGAGGGTCTAATTTACGTTCTTGTGATGCCATAGAAATCTCAAAAGAAAGTAATTCAATCTCAGTCCGATTAAAATGTTATAATTCTGCAATATAGTGGTTTTCCCAATAGACTTGATTAGAGATTGTCGTTACAAGTTACTAGTGAATCAGGTGAATTGCAAAATATATACACAATAGTAAGAGGGGAGACTTTTCAAATGGTCCTTACAGAATTTAATAAAAACTGATTTAGGGACAGATATGCATCACATTCTCCATCATATTTGGCAGTAATAGTATTATTGTTATTTTTAAAAATCATAAATTGAAATGCCAGCTATATAATTTTCTCTCTTTTACTTTTTTCAGGTTCTCAATTGCTATGAATCATAATGATTGCTAGCATCAACCAGTTACATCTAATTCTATTTTGATGGTTTCTTTTTTTGATTTTAAAATTCTACTTCCCTTTTTGCTTACTAGAAAACTTTTTGAAAAAGAGATATGGTCATGATCATAACACTGTGAACTGTGAATGCTGTTTGTACTAAAAAATTCACCCGAAATCTGTTGTAGGTAAAAGTGACCCATTTTGTGTGGTAGAACTGAACAACGATAGACTGCTAACACATACTGTCTACAAAAATCTCAATCCTGAGTGGAACAAAGTCTTCACGTTGTAAGTAGACATTATCTTGGGCTCATTTCAGAATTACAATTTCAGAAATTGTGTCAAATCTTATTTGTTTTTTAGTTTTTAAAAAAATGTGTGTGTTTATTTAACTGATTCATAACTCAGTGCATCTGAACGGCGTTTCCTAATGACAATGAGTTTTCTAACTTCCTACCTTTCTGAGATTGAAACCTGGGCAAAGGGTATGCCATTTTTCTTTGTTTTCATAGACATTTTTTAAACTGTGCTTTTTATATGATTTGACGAAGGGTTTCTCTTCCATTAACTGAATCGCCATACCGCTTCTTCCTTTTTTACTTTCTATTGAAATTCTTCCCAATTGCATTGACACCAGGGAGGACAAAGCTCTATTTGTTCCATTGCTGAAATCAGCAAACAATCTGGTCTCGAATTCGGCAGATGCTTTAGTTTTGGTTTGTTTCATTTTAGCACAATAAGAATATTAAGTATTGTCCTATATACCAAAACACCTTTTGAGTTAATTTTCCTTTTGTTTTAAAAAGTTTGTAAATCTTTTCAATCATGCACTCTAAAGGCTGTCAATGCTACACCATGGAAACTCTAAAGTTCGGGTTTTTTAATGGGGCTTTAGAAATGAACTCTGAACAAAGGAAACCTCTCCAAACAGAAGTACTTCTTTAAAGTTTTTTAACATAACTTTATTTTTTTGTATATGAAAAACTGCTAAATTCTTCATTTGTTTCTTATAATGTCTCTGCTTAAGAACCAGTAACTAATCAGCTTTAATTGTCTGACCAATTTATTTTTAAGGAATTCCACATTTTTATGAGAGATAAAAGCCTGGTCAGGAGACTTGCACTCCTAAGAAGATTGTGGAGAGTGTTTTTCTTCAGAATGCCTAATTGAGTGAATAGGTTTGATTATTATCAAAGTCATTAATTGATTGTGCCCTGATAAAGCCTCTTCTCACATGTGGTTGCAATTTCTTAATAATGAATATATTCACTTTTTTGTTTTCTCTTAATTCATGTTATCTTGGTAAACAGTTTGATCAAAGAATAAATGCTGTCAACAATTTGTGCTTCTTTTCCAGAAACAAAAATATGAAGAGCTCACACAGTTGTTTATTAACATATGTTGTCTTTGGAACATAATGGAACACTACTTAATTTCTAAATTCCAAGGTGGTACAATAACTAAATGTTACATTTTATCCATTCTGTTTTTGTGTTTGTTAATTTTTACTACAAACCTAACAGAAACTAAATCAATGTTTTGGTGAAAGCTATAAACAAATAAGAGACATCTTATTGTATAAAAAAAGAATAATTATATAAAATATACTGTGACTCTTGCTGATATCAAACCTGTTTTATGTAGAGGTAATGGGGAGATATGAATTGTGATAATGAGAAAAAGGAAAAGTCTAAAAACACCAGTGTTACTATTGATTTTTTAAAATAACTTATTCTGTGCCTATCCAAATGGGAAATTATATTTCACTAAAACATTATAACTTAAAATTACAGTGTTCAAAGTTCCAGATAATAGAACCATCACTGTAGTCGACTAAACTGCATTATGGGAAATTCTGTCAGATACTAAGCTACCTTGTGTATGTGTGTATGCAAATAGCATACATAAAACACACACACACACACACACACACACACACACACACACACACACACACTAAGCTGGAGCTATCTAAAAATTTTTCAAAAACATTTTTGTTCTTGTTTCCCGCTGATGAAATCTTTTTTTTTCTTACATGTATTTATTGTGCAGCAACATTAAAGATATCCATTCAGTTCTTGAAGTGACAGTTTATGATGAAGATCGGGATCGAAGTGCTGACTTTCTGGGCAAAGTTGCTATACCATTGCTGTCTGTAAGTTTTATTCACCTGACACACTGTTCTGTGTTGCCTTTGCTCACGGAAAAAAAAAAACAAAAAAACTCTCAGCTCTAAGTCTGTCATTTCTCAACCAAGGTCTGTAATAAGAACACTAAAAATTTTAACATACTCAATTCACGGCCATGTTGAATCCCATGATAGTTAATTTTTCCTGACAGACTTGATCCTGGTAATGAACAGGTACTTGTCAGAATTGCCACAGTTGTTTTGGGTTCTCTGTCAGTTTCAGCAGCTGGGGGTCAAAGGTCACTGAGGGAGTGTATTCAGTGGAGACCGCGAGACAGACGGCTGTCATGTCCTTTTCCCGCAGATTCAAAATGGTGAACAGAAAGCCTACGTCTTGAAAAACAAGCAGCTGACAGGGCCAACAAAGGGGGTCATCTATCTTGAAATAGATGTGATTTTTAATGCTGTAAGTCTTAACTTTGGCTTTTTTGTACTGCTAAAGAGTTCAGTTTCATGAAAGCTTTTGTTCCTGATTTGTAGAGAATTTCTGTCATTCCTCATTTTCTCTAAACCTTGATGTATCCTGGAGAATACGCTTCTGCCACTGGCTGGCACACCCACACTTTCTGTTCTAGTTGGCGACTGCTGCTGCGGGTGTGCTCTGGTCGCTGCCTGCCGGCATAAGAAAGGCAAGCGCATGCATGTGCAACTGTATACATTTATATTTTATGAGCACTGCAGCCAGGACTTTGAAACTTTTGAAATTATTGCAAATTGAACTGCGTGAAAAACTTGTAAGCATTTGTAATATATTAATTCATAACAGACACATATGTTGATATACAGGTGAAAGCCAGCTTACGAACATTAATACCCAAAGAACAGAAGTACATTGAAGAGGAAAACAGACTCTCTAAACAGGTAAAAAGCAAGGAAAGATTAATCCCTCTGGGAAGACCGGATTATATCTGTAAAACATCTAAGTAAATTCAAATAAACTTTGGAGGTATGGAGGGAGGGGAAGACTGTGGAATTTTTGATCATCTACTTATTGAAAATGATTCTTTCTTTCCTTTTTTTTTTTTTTCTCTTCCTTCCTTTCTTTAAAAGATCAAACAGGGACAATACCAAACTAATAAATTGGATGGGGGTGGTCAGAAAAGAAAGGGGCTACTGTAGGTACTGCATATAATGGATATGTATTCATGCGTTAGAAAAAGAATGATCATTTGGAACATAAAATACAATTTGATTGCCATGGAATGTGTAAATGAGAACACCAAAAGCTGAGGTTCAAATATATGTCCAGACCACCCACAGGTATGATGCAGGTGTGTGTAAATTGAGCCCAGCATAGAGCTCTTCCCTCTAATCCAGATGCAAGGAGGCTCCATCTTCTCAGGGAAACCTTCCTGCTAATTAGATAACTATCATCTTTTAGAAGTCAACTTTTATATTGGCAGTTTGGCTAAGAAAATAAAAACATAGGAAGTCTGATTTTTCTATCATGAAGGAATTTTAAGTTAAGCTTGATATCTGTCGCTTATTTTAAATTAAGCTTGATATCAAGTTTAAAAAACTTCTAAGCTATCCCTTTAAAAAAAAAGTTTATATGCAATTAACAGAGTTAAAATAAAATACATTTGTTATGGCTAAAAAGTTTCCTGAACATATTTGCACCTTGAACTATTTAATTATTTTTGTGATATTAGAAGCCTAAATATATCTTTTTTTTGTCTAATAAATTTACCAAAAACAGCAGGATCTTTGATTATCCAAAGACAGTGTATGAGTTACAAGTGCAGTAGCTATCTAAGTAGAAATATAGATTACATTCCTCCACAATAATCAGTGAAAGTAATAAAAGTCGTTCTTCAATGAAGATGATAGGGGTCTTCAAGGAATTTCAATTTTAGCAACTTGTTAAAACTGGCATTCATGTGTGTGTCTATATTTACACATGTGTATGTTTTTTCCATATGACTTCAATAAATGTTACATAGCTACTTCTTAAAAATACCAGACCATCACTGAAGTGTATTTGGAAATAGAAAAATATTAACCTGCAGACAGATAATTATTCTAATTATTAATATTGCTGTATGTAGTTTTTTGAACCATTATCTAGTACATGAGCTATTCTTTTTTACAGTTGTAGTCATTCCTTGATTTTAAATTTTAATTATATCAATTTTCACATAATTATATATATATTAAAAAGATTGTGTAAAGTACTTGGTTACCATAAATTTTTTCTTACCTCTGAAATTATGAAAAAGTAATGAGAATATATAGGTTAAACTGATTGTAGCAGATGATAGATAGATAATATGATAGTTAAGAAAGTGAGGAATTCTATTAAAATGGTGAAAATTTTTTTTCTTTAAGAAGATAATAATTGACAAGTTTTTCTCTAACACCCTAAATAAAAACATTTTAAGTTATTCATTTCATGTTAAAATATATTGAAATAAAACATTTAATGAATCTTAAAATCACAATAAGATTTAAGAGTTTAAAATTAATAAAGGTGTATAATATATGAGTAGTAAAAACATTTTAAAATCTGTTAGAAATCTTTTTTTCTTGTAAGCAAAGGTAGTCCAGCCTACATAATAACGTTATTTTTTAAAATATATTTAGCCAAGAAGTTGCTTTTATCAGTCAGTTCTTTCTCCAGAAATACTTCTTTTCCTTTAACTTGTGAGCCAAATTGCTTGATATGTTCTCGTAACTTTACTAACTTTTTGAATCTTTTTTAAATCGCAATAAGCTAAAAGAATTTTGCAGTATGTCTGATGGTTTTTAGTCTTGCAAATTCTAATAATATTTTCATTTTCCTTACAGCTGCTACTGAGAAACTTTATCAGAATGAAGCGTTGTGTCATGGTGCTCGTAAATGCTGCATACTACGTTAATAGTTGCTTTGATTGGGATTCACCCCCAAGGAGTCTCGCTGCTTTTGTGGTATGATCATACTGTATTACTTACATTGTTATTCATTAAATTCAGTAATCATAGCTGCATGTTTCTGTGGCTATAGTAACAGTTATGTTGATGTGGCCATTTTAAAACTCCTATTTTAAGACTTGACTGGACAGATTTGCCGTGGGCAGGAACCTGATGGATTGTACAAGGTCTGAGTCCAAGAATACATTTTCCCCCCTCAGATTTCCGGAACACAAGACATCTCAGCCAATGTATAATTTTCTCTGTGACAGTTAAGAAGTAAGATTTTACATATTGCATAATTCCAAATCCCAATAGGAGAGCCAAGAAAAGTCCTCAGTGTGAAAAATAATAATAATAATAATGTTGACCACCCTCAATTTGATTTTATTTGTTCTATAAAATATGAAAAATTTTCAAAATATGAAAATCATTGGGATTAGAATGCTAGTTGGTAATGCTTTAATCTATGAATCAATTGGAAGTGGATGTGACCTATTTAAGAGATGTTTTATTATTTCTGAGATTTCCAGTTTTTAAAAAGTCGCAAGTGAGAATTTGATATGCCCAAATAGTTCTTTAATAATGTTCATCTTGTAACCTTTTACTTTGATTATTTAAAAACTGCTGATGAGACCAACTGGCAGAGCTAGAAAATCCAAAAGAACACTTTTCTCTGAGCTTTAGCTCTTTAGCTAGGATTTTCTTCTCACACATTATTTTTGCTTATTCAGGACTTCAGTCTGAAGTTTAAGTGGAGTCGTTCTTTAAAAATCCTTTATTTTATTTTCATGTTTGTTAGGATATGAGTAACTTACACTTCCTTATAGTTGCCAGTTTAGCAGAATACGACTTCATTTACAAGAAGAGCCTTAATTATAGTAACAAATCAACATTTTAGTATTACCATTCAAATGAGTGTATGCACATCTGTTTAGTACTTTGAGCCCTGTCCTTCTCTCAGGCCTTGTATGGGACTTTCATTAATGTCTGAGCACATGGAACAAAGAGTGTGTATGTCCCTTTGTGTTGTAAGTTACCAGAAAGTTAGGCAGCCTGCTTCCCATAGACACGTTGTTGTCTCCTTAAAGAAAGCAATCGTCATCATCAAGTTTTAGAGAAAAACAAACAAAAAAACTCCCTCTACATATTCTTTTAGTAGCTCTTTCACGTAATAATTATATTGGGGTATTGCTAAGCAAATTTTATTCTGATTTTCCACTAGCCAAGAGGCACTTTGACATTAATGAGAAAAAATAATATTGGATTTCGATGTATATTTTATACTATAGTGTTACTTGAAAGTTCTATAGGACCCTATAACAGATGCAACAAAAATTCTACTGAAGAGATCATGCTGCCATTTTTGATTCACTTCTTCCAAAATCATTTCTTTACAAACAGCTGTTTGTAGAATTTAAAAACAGAGAAATGTAGGTAATTATATCATTTTTTCAGGAGCATTCATTTGGAACACTTTGGCATTACAGGTGTTTTGTAAGTCTTTATAAACCTCTGACTTTTAGAAGTCACTTGGGTAACAAGAATTCAAGATGGCGGCTTTTTTCCTCAATTTCCTTTTGATTCTTAAAAAAATCAAGCACTGGAATTCTGAGCAACTTTGGTATATTTACATGATATTACTTGAATTGTTTCAAAGTTCACAGGGGAAGGAATGTTTCAAAGTTCACTGGGGAAGGAATGTAATAATATCTCTCTTACCTGGTGGTCAGTGTCTGACAGATTCAGACACTAGGAAACACAGGCTGTATGCAAGAGGCTTGCAAAAAAGGGGGGTGGGTACAATAAAGGTAGGCCTGCTGACATTGGTGGTGAAAAAAGAGGCCACAAACTACAGTGTGAACACACACTGAGTACTTTTGAGAAAAAACAATAATATTAACTGTGTATCCCTGAAAAAAAGAAGTGCCAGATTATTTCCTATGGAATGTGACCAAAACAACAAATAACAAAACCAAACTTTATATACTTAGATCTCCACTGGGAGTTCTTTGAGAATGGTGGACCCTACCTTTCTTATCCTGGTATTTCAGCATCACCTGCACCATAGTGAGCTCCCATTATAAATAGCTGACTCAATCAATTGATTAATCAATGAATCAATTGATTAATCAATGAATCAATCAATTAATCTGAAAATGTTTCTTATGTTTCTCACTTTTCAATAATGCCAGATAACTAAAGGTTTGCTCTAATTAAGTTAGTTATTAAGTCTTAATAAGTATAGATTAATACTATTGCAGCAATTTTCCTTGAAGTTTCCGTTTTAATTACAAACTCATAACTCTTTATCAATCATCTATTTTAGCCTCAGATGAAGTTATAATATAAAATGATCCTTACATAGCAATAACAAAAAAACCCAATATTTATTAAGCACTTGCTATGTTGCAAGAAACTTTTTTCATGCATTAATGAATTTAATATCCCCAACAACCTTATGAGGTACATACTGTTATTTTCCTAATATACAGAAGAAAGAAACTGAGGTACAGAAAGGTTAAGTTTGTTGCTCAAGACCACACAGCAGATATTTCTTCCTTCCTCAAAGAACCATTAAAATACTATATACCTTGTAATTTAATGTCATAACAGTTCAGAAAAGAAACTATTATAGGATATTAATTCATCTCATCGATATTAAATGATGTGCATATTAAAAATGAAATGTTTCAAAGAGCTCATTGTGTAACTAGAGCCTTTTTAGGCCAGTTTATTGAAAAGAATGGCTTTCCATTAGAAGAAGAGTATGAGCAGCACCCTATTGTTACAGACATATTGTTCCCATCATTCCCTGTTGATGGATCGCGGGTCTATTATTATAATATTGGTTCCACTTGGCCCACTTTTTCATAAAGGCAGCTGCCTCATGGAGCATGTGCGTTTGTACCATTATGTGGCGTGGTTTTAGGCCCACATCAGTAAACTTTATAATGTTTAAGTGCCTTTTTAAAATTCTGTGTTATTTTTCTCTTCTAATTTACTATCCAAAAATAAATGTAGAATAATGAAATCAAAGTGGAAAAACAATCTTTTTTCTTTTTTGTCCCGATATCAATTACCATCGGAGGCACAAGAAATATGGGGTTAGCCTCTTAGAGCCCAACCTATGTGCAGTGGGGAAGATTCACAGGCAGCTGGTGATTTAAGAGACAGAAATCGGTCTGGAAGGTGACGGATAAAATATAAGCAAACACGCTTCTGGGCATGTTCTTATTTTTGTATGCAGTGAATTCGGTTTTTAAATATTACAATGAATATTGTCTGCTTGAGAATGAACACAGACGTGTGTGGTGCAGAAGGCACTGCTCGTCTTTGGGAATCATCTCTTGTAGACATGGAAATGTCTCATAAATTGGGCCTAATTTTCATCAGGCTCTTGACCAGACATTTGTGTTCTTGTGGATGTCAGTGGGTGCAACATGGAAAAAAAAAAAGAGTGCACATTCTCTCTTTACAGTACTGTCATTTCTCACTGTAATGAGCACAAAAATAATTGGACAACTGAGCTATCAGTAAAAGGACACACTTCAGTGTGCGTCAAAGAATTATTTTACAGGACAAACTTTAATCTTTAAATGTGATTGTAGATAATTTGTGGTACCATCTGTCCATTTGGAATTGTTTTAGCCTTTTCTGTCGTTATACAGTAAGTGCCGCTGTGTTTAACATTAACATTTGATATTTTACACATTTAATTTCTGTTCTGCTGTGTGGTCCTTGGGGAACAGAGCGCTAGTGCTACATGAGAGAGACAAAGTATTGATCAGTTAACATTTCAGCTACATTTATGTATGTCGCAAAATTAATGAAAATGCCAGACAAAAATGTCAGAGTGCACAAAAAGGTAGAATTTAAATTTGGTACTTTAATGAAAAGTCTTAAGATGTGCATTATCAAAAATGTCCTCTTGCCTTGAAAGTACAATTCCTAACAGAATAACTAAAGGGAAACACATATTTTACTTAGAGAAACAATGAACCTGAATTATGAAGAGATGTCAATTCCTCAAAGTACCTTGTATTCCAAAAACCGGCATATTTGAATGTTAAACTGTTAGTCATAAAATAATTTGTTTCTGTTCATGTCTGGAAGGCTACTGGCTTCAACCCTCTGTCCTGACCAGCCTATGAGGCAAGTTTCCTACTGAGATTCTCTCCATAGGTTTTTCTTGGTATCCGTGGGTTCCTTTTGTGTCAAAACCGAGAATTCCCTCTACAGCAATTCATCGAAGCCACCCTGGTTCATTATTTGTTCCTTTCTGGGTCCTTTTCAAACGCCTGCGTTCCCTTTGCCTCTGGATAATTTGTGCTCCACCTTCATTCAATCCCCATGTTAGTAAAGGATCACATTCAGGACAACAGCTACTCCCAGAAAGCTGAGCTATTATGCAGGAAGAGAGAAAAAACAAAGATGATGTATGCAAAGAATGACATGAGGCAGCTCTGTGTAGTCAAATGATTGAAAAAAAAAATGGAGGAAGCACACGCAAGGGAAGAGGAATTGGACTTGCAGAGGCAATGGGAATATAATACAACGATCTGAAAACAGACTTCTAGAGAGACCTTATCATATACTTCCTGTTTGGACAGCTTGCTGCCGTTAAACTACATGTAGATTTTTTTTAAGGTATTACAAACCATAGGAACATTTGAAGTGGCTTTCATGATCAAGAATTAAAAAGGGAGCATTGCATAAGAAGAAATATCAATGTGAAAACAAAGGCATGTCTGCATCCCCTGTAGTTCAAGTCTTACCATTCACATTACAGAACAATGAAACATAGGATAATTACACTGAACATATTGAAGGTACTTTTTTAAGTTTATGACAGAAATTTCTATTCTGAAAATTTAGGAGGCATCAGTACTACCACACCAACAAAATTGAGCTTCAAGTCTATAGAAATTTTCAAATGATTTTTATAGATTTTTGTTTTTGTTATTGTTACAATTATTTTTTTAGTGCTAGCAGAAAAATTGGAAATATTCCAGATGTAACTGTTACTTTTCTCACAACAGCTAAGCAGAAGGACCCCTGAAAAAAAACAAGTGTAAAAGAAAAATGAACTTTGCTTGATGGTCTTAGGGTCATACTCATGAATTTTCCTAAAATTATGTAAATATAATAGTCTAAGCTCTTTTACTCACCTTTCTTTGTTTATGCATCCTCCTGACAGAAATACTAAGTTTACTAAATAAACACTTCCTATTTAATTTATACAAATTAATTATATATTAAACATTTGCATCACGAATGTTCAAGGAAAGAACAAAACCTCTGTAGAATTTCACTAATTTAGAAGATTATATATCTCCAAAATTGCCCCAAATTCCTTTTACAACATCAAAAAATATTGACACTTAGAAATTTCTTATACTATAATTTTCTTTTCAGTAAATAGATTTATGCCTATTTCCTGTGGATGTGCCTATGTCAAATTGATTCTCAAAATATACATTTTTCCCCAATTTATCTCAATTCCAGGGAAGAAATTTTTTTTCAAACATTGTCCTGAATTACATAAAAAATTATACATTCAATTTTCCTAAGCATTGCCTTTCACAAAATATTACATGTAAATTCTTGCAATTTCATAAAAGTGTCCAAAGACCGTAATTCAGAAGTGACTTGGGTTTCAAGATTGACTGCTGTTAGCTAAAATCAACCCTGAATCTTAGGAAATATAGCAATCTAAATAATAATAGAACAAAACATTTTCTCTAATCCTTTCTGAGGAGTGATGCTCCAGTTCAGTTTGCAGACCTATTTAAATGTACAATCATTCTTTTTTGTTTTGGTATCTGCTAAATCTACAATGCAACACTTGCTAAAATCAGTGCTTAGTTCTCTTCCAGTGATGCCAACACCCTTTTTTGTTTATTTTCATAGATGTCACCAAAAGGACTTTCTATTTTTGGAGGGAGATAATCACATAAGCTATAGAGTCTGCTATTCTCAGAAGGGCTAATTTCTCCAAAATTTTATTTTGTATTTGCAAGAAGAATGTATTCCCTATAGCGGATCACAAACATGTTTTCTATGATCTCTGCATTTCCACCTTTGTTCTCTAATGTGGGAAGTAAAAGAATGCTGTTATCTGGAAAAGTCTTCTTTTGTGGGTGATGGGGAAAATAAAACAATTTCACCTTTTCTCCATTTATAGTAAAAAAAAATAAACCTTACAATCACCAACATAACTATAATATCATATTGAATCCATGAATTAGCTTACTCAGGACCCTCAATGACGTGTCCAATGAAAGTTAAGGTGATGGGAGACACCAAAGCCTCAGTGTGTTTTTTTCTGGCTGTATGCATGCTGGCCCTTTCACCTCGAGCTGCCTCCTTGCATTACTTATCTGGTAGTTTCAGCCCTCAAACCTTTATAAGACCCTTAAAAAATGTGATGTATGATTCATATTTTACAACCGAGTTGACTAAGGATCAAAAATTTTAAGAAAGGCCAGGCATGGTGATTCATACCTATAATCCCAGCACTTTGGGAGTTCGAGACAGGAGGGTTGTTTGAGCCCAGATGTTCAAGACGCACCTGGGCAACATAGCAAGATCCTATCTCTACCAAAAAAAGAAAAAGAAAAAGAAAAGAAAAAATTTATAAAAATGAATCTGAGCTGTTTTACTGTCTGTCCTCAGATTACTAAACCAATGTTCTTGTCCTCTGAAGGATTTTCTGCTTTCCAACTTCAATTTAAGTTGTAAGGGACACACATGCTGAGCAAAATGGTGGGCTATGGTCCATTGCAACATATTATGTAAAGTACTCTGCAAAGGAAAAAGTTTCAATAAATGAGGCATATAATTTATTTTAGTAAAATTTTGTAAAGTAAGAGAAATAACTCGTCTGAATGGTTGTAAATTATAACAGAGAGGCAATCATTAATAGTCTTTAGTCATTAATTCTACTCTCCATGTGTTTTCAAGCTCCTTTGTATCAGGTAAAATTAAGAAATAGGAGCAGCATGTTTTCTGTTGTTCCATTTGTCTATTATGACTAGTTGTAAAGCTGTACTTCAGAATCATGAATGTGTTGGAGTTAATTAATCAAGTGAGAAGCTAACCTGAAACGTTGTTAAGGAAGTTGTTCCTGCTTTTCTTTGCCTTTTTTCTTATTATCGTTTTACCCCATTCTTAAAACACAAAGATAATCTTTATATTATTATTATTATTTTGTTTTATTTTTTATTGCAGAGACAAGGTCTCACCAAGTTGCCTGGGCTGATCTTGAACCTGCGGGCTCAGGCAATCCAACTTCCTAAACGCAGATAATCCTTCTACTTCAGCCCCCTGAGTAACTGGTGAATGTCACCATGCCCAACTAATTTTCTTGAGTTTTTGTAGAGACGAGGTCTCGCTATAAGGTTTAGGCTGGTCTCCATCTCCTGGGCTCAAGCAGTCCTCCGGCCTTGGCCTTCCAAAGTGCTGGGATTACAGGCATGAGCCACTGCACCAAGCCAATTTTCATATTTTTTAATAACTATCATGTCAGAGACATAAACATGTACTTCCTTATGCTCAATCATTTATAGATCTTCATTGGAAGGGCAGGAGGAAATAGGCTATACCATTCTCAAAATGGGGTAAAATAATGGCAAGACGAGGAACTGGGGCTAGACACAGTAGCCAGGCTCCACCACACGTGAGTCTGTGAGTTATGACTGCATTGCATCTTCTCTTCTACTTTGTTGTGATGACAGAGGGCCAACATTCAGCAAGTGGTGGCATTTAGAGATCCATGATAACAGTGTAAAGATGGTCACACCATTCACAAGCTATTGGCTCAAAGGGAAATAATGAAGAGACAATCAGAGAAAAGCTAAGAAGCAAGGAAAGACAGAAGCATATCAAAGTGCAAACAGATATTTGGATTAAAAAAGTCAGCCCTGGTTAAAAAAAAAAAAAGAATTTAGAGGCAAACATTGACTTTTATTTGATCTTAAATCAGTGTTTCTCTTTATATGCACATATATATGTATATATACATATATATGTGTGTGTGTATATATATATATATATATATATTTATTTATATTTGTTCTCCCAAAGAGAAAAATTTCACTTAATGAGAGAAATTAAACTCTATGGAGGGCCACAAACCATTGTAATATCTAAGTGTTTTTGTATCCTCGAACCCATTTTTACCCCGTTACCTGTCATATTATCTCTGTTGAGAATGGTGGCTCTAAATGAGACTTAATGTAAGTTTAACTACATTTACTTTTATGCTCTTGGTGATAAAGTCTAGTTTGGATTTTCTGTAGTTTGCATAAGATGCAAATGATTCCCATGGGAAACCCATCTAGAAAAAAGAGAATTTGTGATCTCTGTACAAAATAGCTTATAGTAGAGTCCAATTAAAGGACAGATTTCATTGGCTTCATAGAGATTGAAGAATTTTATTTCCCCCCTATGTAAACCCATATAAAGATTTTCTTCCCTATCCCAATTTCTAGGGTGTACAGTTGTGCTTCACCAAGATGAAGTCCAGAAGTCTATATAAATTCTGGACTAAATAATATAATAATCTTTAAATTTTTAATTAATGTCATATGTCAGGGATCAAAACATACACTTTATTAGGCGCAATTACATATTAGATCTTCATTGGAGGGGCAGGGGATAAAAGGGTTATAGAATAGGAAAGTCATTTAAAACAGCAAAGATATATGCTCTTCTGCAAGGCAAGTCACCCAGCTCACCATAAGTTTAAAAAAAAATCTACTATTGCAATTTATCAACAATATGTAAATATATGATGTTTATATCCTATGTAGATATATGCAAATAATTCTATTGCATTCTCCAAAGTTAGCATCCTGTACAGTTTCTGCCAAGCAGATTTTAGACAATTTTTAATGTTTGCAACAAGATTATTTTATCCAGTTTTGTCATAAAATGTCGGGGAATTAAACAGTACTTCCCTTAGACAATTAATCTTTTGGATTGAAATTACAATAATAGATTGCTAAGGTTAAAAGTAGTCCATTAATTATCCACAAGTTAGCAATTGTTTAAGAGCGGTGTTATGTTTTGAAATGATATTAATAAAGTGATGGCTAATACTCAGAGAATATTAATTCATAAATGTAGAAGTTCAGATAGCTGAGTTTACTTTTTTCAAGTTTGGCAGCAATCCTGAAAACTTAAGTGGGCGAGTATGTACCTGGTTTTGTTTAAATTCTTTTTTTGGTTGCTTTTATAGTATTTATTGCCACATAATAATTATACATATGTATGAGGTACAATGTGAAATTTCTATACATGTATACAATGTCTAATGAATAAATCAGGATAACTAGCATATCCATCACCTCAAACATTTATCATTTCAATTGTGTTGGGAACATTCAGAATCTTCTCTTCTAGCTACCTGAAAATATACAATAAATTATTGTTAATTGGAGTCATTTTACAGGGCAATAGAACATTAGAACATATCCCTCCATCTAGCTATACTTTTGTATTAGTCAGTCAATCTCTGGCTCTATCCTCCTCTTATCTCCCCCTCCCAGCCAAACTCTATTAAATAGAGTTTGGTTCTTGCATTGTAAGGGCTTATTGCATACCTCAACCAGGAGGCTGGTATTTATAAGGGAGACCTTTAACCTAGATTCTACTAGCTTGACTGAGCTTGCACTGTTTCCTTCATGTTTTAAATTCTCTGTATGAGGCTTCTACCACAGTTTTATTTTAAAAGTCCTAAATCTTGACTGGTATGAAGTTAAAATGGAATGTTTATTATGTAGGCTTCCAAGCTCCAAACAAAATGTAAAGGTCTGTTTTATAGGATAGTGGCTCCTATCTTGGAACACATTTCTGCATAGTGACAATGTTATAGATAATGACATAGAATCACTCACAAATCTTGCCAGTCCCTGCATAGAGTCCTAGCTGTAGAATGGGAACATCACAGGGAGAAAGTAGGTTTAATGGATTCGTGGCTTGCTGCTCAGGCTGTCAGAAACATGTCCATCCCAACCCCAGCTTGAGAATAGTACACCTTCCTAAAGGTCAAGTCAAGGAGCCTAAAGGTGGAGATTGTGTCAGCTTTGAGTGGTGTGAATGAAAACATGCAATGTTACAATTGAAAAAAATCTTAGAGATTATTTTACAGGACAGATGATGGAAGTGCTAAGAGAAGTAAAATGACTTACTGAGATAGTAACTCTCCTCTCACAATAGCTAGTAATGGAAGCGTCCAAGTCAGCAACAATGAGAAGGGCAGGAAGGTGACATTTGTAAGTCAAATGATCCTTAATGAAAGGAAGAAACCATGTGTCCGCCACTGTCCTGTAGAATTCTAAGAGTGTAAAATTGGACTCCTGATCCTTGGTATTTCCTAGAATGTGTTGATCTGGGAGGTCTAGAAGTACCTACTTGATATAATAAGTCTGTAAGCCCTCTGCATAGTATTGTTCTTGAAGTTTAAGTAATAAGTTTTACCTTATGTTTTGAAGAACTTTTCCATTAGTTGAAGTCGCATCACACTACAGCTCCCAAAAACACTACTTAAATGTGTATATAGTCACAAACACTCTTAAAGGGTTCACTATGTATGCAGGTAAGTTACATTTTAGACAAGAAATAACATTTGGCTTCTAAGTAGCATAAATGAACTTTTTCCCAAAAGTAAATGTCGACTCATTAAGAATATATTTCCCAAGTTTCAAACATATATTTTCTCTGAGTTGCTTAAACAGCTTAAACTACCTATATTGATCCATATTGATTAAAGGGTAGCTAAGATGAACCTGTTCATGACCTAAATTTTCATTAGACTAAATAAATGCCAGGAAAAAGTGTATGTATTTGAATTATTTAGAAAAACTGGTGACCTGGCCTCATTATATTGCTGTCTTTCTAAATTTCCTCTAAAATTACATAGATCCTAATTAATCCAGCATAAAATTAAACAACATAAGAAATAGAATATTCCTTTACAAAGTGGTAACAATACTGAAATAAGACTTTGGGCATACTTTGAGATACTATTTGAATTGGTAGGCTGTTGCCCACTTTATTAAATAAATTATGTGAGATATAGTTTGCTGTAAATTTGGCACACCAATTTATTGCTATTGGAGTTACTGGAGTGAAGAAAGCTAAATTAAATCATCTATATGAAATGCTTTGAAGTTCTTAAGTAGAAGATCCTGTGAATAATTAGAACTTGAATAAGATATGACCACAACAACACAGGTTTTTGTTTCTGGGAGATATGTAGTCTTTCAAAATTTGTATCTATGACAAAGTATTTAACTTTAAATTATTATTAGAAAATATTTCCATACTGGGTCTAAGGACAAGAGGTAATTCATAAGGAAAAATATCCCATCATTTTGCCACAAATGCATAGCTCTTTCTCCAAAAATATGCTGGAGACATATTTAACAATACCTGGGTTGTATTTCTAATTGACGAGAAAGTTTAACTGAAGTTTAAGGAACTCGGAAGTAAAACAGGTTGTAAACTGAAAAATGCCATTTGTCAGTATTTTTAATCCATTGCCAGAGCCAGTGACAGGAAATAAATCCAGACTGTTCTGCTTGAGATGCGTTTCAGTTGCCGTTAAGAGGTCTTCCCCCGTTTCCATGCACACTCAATAAAGCTGTGTTGAGTGGCTGACTCAGATGACTTCAGTGGCAACACTTGAAGCTAAAGCTGTAATATTGTAAGAGAAACCTCCAACAGCAGTATCAGATGAAGCTGAGAATAAATGTGGTGTATCAGGCCTCATAAAAGGGTGAATGGGGGATACATTTATGCTCTCTCTATCTGCTGTGAGATCCATACATAAGATTCACACTCATTATTCTCGTCATCTTAATGAGATCAGTGTGGGAACATTTCTCTCCTTTTTCTCTTGACTGTCAGAAATGGGGCAATCTATTATTTCTCCTTCGTCTCTCTGCTTTTAAGGGACTAGTTATATTTTCTTGGAAGGCCAGAAATGTTAACTGGTTACAGCAGGTAGCCCTAGGGTGTAGCATATAAAGACTTAAGGACTTTAGGTAGAGGCCATAACATTAGTGTGTATGTCTGTTTCTCTCTCTCCTCTCTCTCTCTCTCTCTCTCTCTCTCTCTCTCTCTCTCTCTCAGTCTCTCTCTCTCTCTCTCTAGATTACTTGTGCTTTTATTTTCTTTCAGACTTTTATCATGTGCCATATTTCCCAGGGAGGTTCCCTGAAAAATAAGGGAAAAGATTGTCTATGTGAAGTGAAGTAGGGTCTCTGAGTATTGTCTCTGATTGCTACCCACTCATTGTATACTGCCTTATTTAATTTTGCACACAGTCTTCCTGAACCAACTCTGAACGCACTCGGTTCAGGTGTCCCCACCACACACATATCCAGCCTTGAACTCAAAGAGGCAAAATGGGCAAGGGACCAACTTCTAACGCATCTTAGCCTCAATTGAATTTCCAGATCTGTCAAAAAAAATCACGGTTTATAATTAAAGTTGCTAGGAGGGGCTTTTATTATGTTTTTAGATCACAAATTCTTTTTGCCCTTAAGGACAATAACTAGAAATGATGGAAATATTAAGTGCTGTAGGTCTATCGACTGTTGCATCATAACCACACTGTCTTTTGGTACTGCTTTCCTTTAGAGAAACTCATGTGTTAGAGGATTCCCTTTAACATGATTGAAGAATTTTAAAGTAGGCATTTTTAATATTTGCTGCCCTCTTAATTATTACTTGTTTAATGCACCACTGTTAGCACAGGGATTATGAGTTAATAAAAATGTCATAGTATTAGTGTATAAAACACTGTATAATTTTCCCCAGGTAATGATTAACAGCAGAAGGCTATATTAACAATATTCTTAGTGTATAGTCCCTAAATATATTTGATTCTCATATCTTAGAAATAATTTCATACTGAAATTTAGCAATAAAATATTTGAGAGATTTAGTTAAGCAATTTCATGCAGCCTTCTTAGGTGTATGAAATTTTTTCCAATGGTTTACATTACATTGCCATGTAAAAGATCATTTTATTTTAAAATCAATCTGAAAGTTTTCAGTGGCATCTTAACATTCACTAGAGCAATCTTATTGAGATTCGTAAAGAGCATATTTATATCATTTCAGTGTTTGTTAAAACAGTTGAAAAATAAAATTAATAAGCCATTAGGTCATTATTATGTAATGGTTTTGTTCACATAGATAAATGGGTTTCTTTTTCCGTCTTTCTTTTTAAATAATGTCTCTCTGGCTTTGTTCTGAGGCTGCAGCAGGCTGTTAGTATGTATCTTTATACCATCAGAATGAATGAGATATATCTGTATAAATTATTGATTCACTCGAGCTACCTCAGTAATTCAGAGCTGAAAACTCTGGCAGCTTATCTAATAGAATGATATAACTAGCAGACTGAAGTTACCTACCACAGCAACAATTGCCAGTTGGGGGGTCAAATGCCCTTTGACCTTTATACCTGAACACCTGCAAATTGAGCTGTATCCCATTCAGAATTTTAAGAACAGGTCCATTGTCACAGGAAGTAGAGTTTGTTTCTTGGAGAAAATTATGCCAGTTCTAGTTCTGAATGAAAGACAAGGCCTTTATTACTCAAGGGATATTAGGGCTGACTGCTTTTTTGAGAAAACAAATTTGCTGTAACTTTATCTGTAATTTAGTCCTGAATGGGTGCAAATAGACTGCACATTGTATGGAGCAGAAAGAAGAAAATAGGGGTTTGTTAAAGCCACACAAGGGCTATGTAACCATTATATTTCCGAGGGAAGTCTTATCGGAGTTGCAGGTTATAAGGGGGAATATTTTGGTTACATCCTCAGTATCAAACACCTGTTTTGAATTTTAGTTTAGAATGACATTGAAAAGGAACTTTTTTGTGTATGTGTCTGAAATCACGGATGATGAAACACCTATCTCCTGAAAGTTGCTAGATGGGCTTTGACAGAGACTGGCCCCATGCAGAAACTACAGAAATTATTATAAGCACTACACATGAGATTGAATGCTAGATATGGGCCAAGTCAGAGTATGTTGACTTGTTTCACTTTTATAAGAAAATGGGTTTCATAGTTTTATATACTCGTTCCAATTAAAACTAATTCCTATGCAATATTATTCGCATAAGAGTCTGATTTCAGTTTTGCCAAGGCTGAAAGTAAGATGAATGGTTTGACTAAGGGACAAGGAGAAGCATACTTCGACTGGTGAGCATCCAGTCACAGTATGGGCATTAATGGATCATATATTATTTGGAAAAACCTATTCCACTCCTTAGTCAGCAAGTTCAGTAGTTGTCATAGAAACACTCATTTTTAGTGTTATAGTTGATCACTGACATGGAACCGGGCTAGGTAATCAAACATCTTAGCCATATGCTTGTTCTAAGCTCCAACCTAGTCAATTAGCACATTTTCTATTAAAAACTTCATTGTAATAGGTCTTCGTTAGTTAGCAGTTGCCATCATTGAATGGTTACTAAATTATTCCATCCCCCAACCTCATTTTCACTTCTTTTCAATGTCCACGTAGGAATATGTCCAAGAACATTCATGATCCCTCTTAAAGCAAAATGCATGACCCTTGCCTCAAACAAGCTGTTAGAGGTTGATCCAGGGTTTAACACTTAATTTTTCTTACTGTGTTTTGGCAGATATAACCAGGCTATTGGGCTTTTCCTTTTTTGAATATTATTTCATAATTTCTTGGGTGTTTCTTCACTGAGTAAGGAGAAAGGAGAACTTCTATGATAAAGGGCCATTGTGTGATGGATAGTGTCTCTAGGATGTGACTACTTCCTATGCTTGAACCCATCCCAACTTCACTCTCTTCTAGTCTACCAGATACCCATCTGGGCACATCATTATTCTGATATTACCTCCACTATCTGCATTATGGTCCCTGTCTGTGTCTGCCACAGTTCATGTCAATGAAACTCACCTGTTCCTTAGGACTTGTTCCTTATATCTTTCAGGATGTCACCTAGATAATCTGATGATTATATCTGTTATCTGGGTGTGGGAGTAGGGCCACCTTTAAGTAGCATATGCACATTTTGCCTCTGGTCTTATGGACAAAGTATTTCTGATTGTCTTAGACATCCAAGTCCTTATTTACAAACAGGTGTAAAAGACTGAAATATCAGAGAACTAGTAGAGGATCTGAGCCACCCTCAGATAACACTGTGTAGAAAATTTCGGTCCCCAACCACTCACAAGGTTGCCCTTCTTGGTGAGAATGGTACTTCTTCCTGTGTTATAAAATGACAAATATAAAACAATCTGGAAGAGAAGTTGTCATAAAGATTTTCTGATTTGGTAACCTCATTGTGCTTTTCTCTATGTAATACAAAGTAAGCAAAGGCAGGTGTCCACCTAAAAAGTGTAACAAGCCACACTTGGCTTAAGAACAGTTTCACCATCTCTGAATAATGAAACAGCATAGCTACAAATCTTCAGCCATCAGAATAGCACATGAGAAGAAAGGATGAAATCAAAGTGATACTAACATTCCTGCTACTGTTCATTCTCTAGAACACAGGAAAGCCCTTTCTAATGCATCTATCCTTGCTGACCAAGTCTTTGTGATTTAGATTTGTAGGCTGAATTCAATGTAAGAATATAAATTGTTTCTAGGATGACAGATTACATCTGGTTTCTTCCCCCTACCCACCCTCTACAACCCCCGTGTTCACCTTTATAACAATTTTTTTTCAAAAAGTAATGTGGTTTAAAAATCATTTTAAGTTGCCCAACACAAATGGTAAAATCAAATATTGGATTCACAAACAATAGGCTTTATTGGTTTGTGACAAGTGATCCATCTTTTTACATTAGTGCAGCTTTCTGAACCAGATTATTTTTCATAATTGATAATTTGTGAGTCATATATTTGAGATCTGTTCTTTTATGGCTTTGAAAATAGTGAATGATGCCAAAGATCACAAAGCTTTTATAAAGAAAATTATTTTAGTGTAGCTTATTGGCTGGCATTTTCTGAAAGTATGTTACCAATAAGTTTTGCAGATAATGTAACAATGATAAAAGGAAAATCTCTTGCTAGAAAGAGACTTGATAGGTCTAGAATTCATATTGATAATGAGAATTTAGTTTTAGAGGTTCATGTTTAGCATGAGGACAATGAAAGTACACAATTTTGAAAATGTTAAATACAGTTCTGCAAGCTTAAAAAATAGTTTTATTACATATATGGGTAATTTTCCCCATGCATTGCTATGAGCATTACAATTACACCAACGTAATAATGATACTCTTTCTTACAATCAATAATTTTAGTTGATTTTGATAGATAGCCTAAGGATAAGTATCCACCAACTATAATACAATTTTTGTTATTTAGTTTTATATTTTGTACCTAAAGCTATCTAAACTGCAGTAGGAAAATTCTTACCCTTATAATGGTTTATAATTATGTTATGGTAGAATTAAGGGCTCTCCACATGAATTTATTTGCCCCAGGTAAATAATAATAAGGCATTTAAAATCTAGTTTGCCTAAGAGGGCAATATTAAAAACCTTTTTTTACTCTTAATTAGTAATTCTCTCATATATTCTGAGTATTCTCACTAATTCTGTTCACAACTGAACAAAGTATAAATCAGTTGGGAAAGTAACAATATAATTTATTGAGAACTATATAAGAAGAAAAGTATTTTGAGATAAATTAAATATTAATTTCACAGACAACTTGTTATGAATCTGTTTTAGAAATTGTGTGGTTTTATCCTCAATATTAATTAAAATTTATCCTGAACAATTTAATTGTAGAGAACCATTTCTAATAAAAAAGAGTATCTATTTATAATAATTAAAATAAAATTTAGATCATTTAATCATTACATAATTATATTATGATTATAGACAATTAAACACCATATATAAAACATTTACTCTTCATGAGACTCTAATAGTAGGAAAAAAACACCTGTAGGTTAATGCCTTTACCACTTCCACTTTTAAATGTATAAATTCTGCTGCACACATTTATTACATCACCTAATTGCTTAAAATTCATATTTTCGTTGAGAGAAATGCTGAACAATATTCAGTTGATTATAACTAGCATATTTATTTCAAATAAATAACTTTTCTTTGATTATTTTGTTAGATTTGAACTCTTTTCATTGAATTTTGCCTAAGATTATTATTTATAAATATTTTAAAGACATAATTAAAAATTTTTATTATTCAAAACCAAAATCAAGTATGAGAATAATATTTTTGTCTTATGCAACAGGAACATGTTCTAAATTGTTTTTAAACCAATAATATGTGGAACATCTTTATCAGATAGGCAAACAGAACGTTTAAGCTACTTCAATAGCAGTATTGAAGATGGATAACTTTTCTTTATGCATTTCTTAGAAAATGTTGGCAATGTTATTTTAGCATCTACCTTTTCAGATGTTTCATTGGCCTCGTTCATGGCATGTGCAGTGATAGTGGGATATGTTTATTTGTACATATGGAGTGACAGATTGTTGATGTGTTTTAACCATAATATATTATTCAGTTTTGAAACCTACTCTTTTTAGAGTGGGAATTTTTTTTTTATAATTGAAGGGAAGATGCATCTCTAATAACTTGCCTTATACTTTTAAGGATCCGCATCTTAAAAATCATTCACTGTATTTCATAAAATGTGGGCTGTTATATAAATTACTGAGAATTCAGTGTTAATTTTATATTTCTTGTCAGTGAAAATCAGATTCCTTTATTGTAAGATGGACTACTATCTGAGCTTCCTAACCAAAGTATCCAATATTTTCTTAAAGAAGAAACACAGTTTAAATATATATAATCTCCAAATTACTCCAAATATTGAATATGATAGTTTTGAACAAACGAATTTTGAGAGATACATAGAGTCTGGGAATATGTACTATAAACTGTTCCCTCCCCCCACCACAACTGCCTCACAACGTTTAAACCATGGAAACAATTTCCAAATTCTATTATTGATCACCCTACCGAAAGCAATTAAAATTATGAATATAGATTCTATGTGGAATCTATATCAAGACTCACTACATATTTAGAAGTATTTTAATACATTGTTGAGAAAGAAATTTTCCCATTAGGAAAACAATGTACATTTTTCAGCAGATAAAGAAAACTTCAAAAGAAAAGAAGGGAAATAATCCAAAACTCTAAAACTGCACTGTGCTTTTAAAAACAAAACTGTCGGTTCATATCCTAGTATGTAGTGGGCAACCTTTGCATGCTCCTGGGCTTAGCTAATTTGTCAGTAAATAACTTGCATGCCATTGTATTAAATTGTTTACCTATTTTTTCCTCCGCATCAGGAGTCTTGTATGTCATTCTGCAGTTTGGCCTGTAGGTAGCAATCTTGCACCACAAAAGCTTGCCATTTACTCGTTTAGGCTGGAAAGGCTCACAGCATTACAGATCTGTTAAATGTAAGCAGTGTTATTTGCATAAATTCCAGACTTTGATGATGGTCGGTGATCTTTGTAGCCTACAGATTATTTATGCAGTTGTTTGGCCTCAAAGTTCACGATTTTGCTCAGAGGTGACTTTACTTTGCATTGTGACCCTGTTATAGGTGGGAAACCACAGAATGGTTGGGTGCATAACCTGGAATCTTGAAAATCATGAGGCCTCTTGTCTGAAATGTAATGCTTTGTTTCTCATACAGCCCTTTAGATTTAAAAAAAAACCCACAAGGCTTCTAAAATAGAAAATAACATTTAGTACTTAGCAAAGATTACCAAAAAGTGCTTCTGAAGTCAGGCACCCTCTCAAAAGCAGGGAGGTTGAGCTGCTAGCATCTCATAACCTTTTCCCATTTAGACCTGTTTAATTTTATTTCTATCAAGAATAATTAGAAGCTGAAATGACCAGCTTTATTATTGGTACTAGTTATTTTTAAATAAATACTACCAAGTGCCATTGCTTATGTATTTTTTAAATGGCAAAGACGATACTTTTCATCTTTACAGCTTTTTTGAGGAATCATCAATAGCACTGTACTAATTGCAACAGTTGCAGAGTCTGTGATCCATACCAAAATATACCTTTATTTCTAATTCATGGGTTCAAAATAGTACATGATGTTTTTGAAATGATAACTTCTGATTTATTTCAGAAAGATAATCCTCTTCTGTTAGCAGGGCTATCCATGCAATGTGGATCTTCTGTTCCCTCATTCCTTCCTTGACACCAGCTGAGTGCCTGCTCAGTTGCCAGGTTCTGCTCTAAACTGGGATTCCACATTGGTTACCACCTGACCCTGGTGAAGCAGAAATGGAGGCAGGTAGAGAAAAGAGACATTTAAGCTGGGTCTTAGAGGAAGAATAGGAGTTTGATGGCAAAGAAGGGTAAGAAAGAACATTTCAGCAGAAGAAAAGCACATATTTATCAATTAATCCTACTAGAAAAGGTTTAATTAGCACCCAAATAATAATCACTTCCAGAATGAACTATTTGCTTCATTCCACTTTATTATTGCTATTGAAATCGAATGAGTAAAGTTCCTGTAAAAAAAATTATTTTCTAATAGTCATATCTTATAAGAGGGGAATGGTTTCTATTACACTAAAATTCCATCAACATATTTTAATTTTAGATACTAAGTCACACCTATGAATATCTAGTTCCATAATGTTTTTGTGGGGTTAAAAATATTATAAACCTTCACACCCGTGTATGTATTCCTTTGGATTTGAAAGAATGGAGCCTGGGTTAATTCAGGAATCCTTTGAACAAATTGTTTCTGAATGATTCTGTTTCTTAATATGGAAATGCATAGTTTATATTAAACTATAAGAGGGAGAGGAACCAACCTTTTATTGTCAACCTTCAGTTGCAGGTGTTGACCACAAATTAGGAATACAGTGGATCTTATTTTTGCAGGAATGATTCTGCAGTCCTAGAAATTGTATGTCATCAGTTACCATCTTTGTTGATAAAACTTCAACTACTTACTTTTCTGAAATTTGAAATTAATCCAATCATAATAAGACACATGTTTGTGATTGCATTTGGGACCTGTCATGGCTACTTTTTATAATACCTGTGCAGGTTACAGAGTGCAGTTTCAGGAACAAGAAGAGCTTATTGTTTGTGAGGAGTAGGCTTGGAGTCCATGGATCAGTGGTTTTTAGAGCTGCAGCTGGTTCACAACAAATATTCACATCTTAAGTGTGTAGATAGAGAAGTCATTTTCTCATAGGGTGACCGCCAGGGCTGTAGGGTTGGGGAAAGTTCAGAAAGAAGTAACTTGAGTAACTAAGAGGTTTTGAACAGGCTGATGACACCGGGACAAGAAAGCTAACTTTAATGGGGTAGGGAGGCTTCTTTATTTCTTAAGGTTACGCATTTGATTTTGGATACTTCTTTATTTTTCCAAGACTTTCTATCTATAAAACTCAATGACATATTCCTTTATTAAGTGTAGTTGATTTACTTGTTGGTTATACTAGGATTCAGCATAGTTCTAAATCATTATTTTTTAGTTTTCTCTTTAAAACTCTGGAAATGTTCTTTCTATTAGCTACAAGTGTAGATCATCTGACAGGTTTTCCCTCTGATGACTCACTACCCCCTCCCCCAAATTGAGGCTTAGTTGGATATTACACAGGTGAAGGACCTGCAGTCTCAAGGGATCAGTCTTATCTGAGCTAAATGAGGTTGAAGTTGCAGATGAAAAAAGAAGAGTGAAAAACAGGTGCTTGAGCAGGTGGGTTTGTGATCTTTTGCCATTACACTGGTTCTCATAGTTTTAGAATAATCACAAGAAGTAACAGAGCTCCTCTGTTATAGAGACATCTGGGACATCCTCACACCAGGGATTGACCTTGAGGGGTGATGAACTTGACTTGGCAGAGATGATATTTCCCTCTCTAATTTACCCCACCCCGACATATATCATATGAATGAAAGAGTATTTCAGACAGAAGAAACAAAAAGCACATATTTATCAATTAGTGCTAGTAGAAAAGGTTTAATTAGCACCCAAATAATAATCACTTCCAGAGTAAAATATTTGCTTTGTTCCATTCTATTATGACTATTGAAATACCAATTAATAAAGTTCCTGTAAAAATTTGTACTTCCTTATTATTATCTCTTACTGAGGAGGGAAATCAATTTTATTCCACGAAAATCTCATCAATATATTTCAATTTTAGGTAATATGCCATACCTATAAATGTCTAGTTCCATGATACTTTTGTGGAGTTCAAAAAAAATTACAAACCCTCATTCCTGTGTATATTTCTTTTATACCAAGGAACCCATTAGATTTTAAAGAATGGAACCTGGTTTATTTCAAACACACACACACACACACACACACACACACACACACACACACACACCACATACACACACACATACACACACACACCCCATATATATATATACACACACACATTCAAATTCACACATTGCTGTCTCTTAATATAATCAGTAACTTTTTTACCCTCCCCCATCCTTTCTTGTATTTGAGAGAGGAACAAAAGGCAAAAACTCCATCTTTACTCTCAAGCCACAGAGATCATATTTCCAGAGGAATAAGATGGATACATCTCAGAACTAAGGAAAACATCAGAAATTTGACCTTTTATTTTCTTCATTTTTCTCAGGAAATGTGAAAATACCCTTAGAACAGAAACAGGAGCATAGAAAAAGACCAAGACCCCGTACCACATTGGAAAATCAGCATTGTCTTTTTTTAACAGTTAAAAGAATAAATAAGTTCCACTTTTGAGAAATGAATAGTTATTATATTGATTAATAAGATTATAATGGCCAAATCCTTGGTGGAATGCATGGAACTTTGAGCAGATTCTTAGAACAGTGCTTCTCAGCCTTTGATGTATATACATATCATCTGGGGATCTTGTTAAACGCCAGGTTGGAGAAGGGTAGAAAGGGTAGAGTTTCCAGGTGCTGCTGATACTGCTGGTAGGAGGCTTAGAAAACAAAAATGTCTGTGGTCTAGTGCATCAGTCCTCAAACATTAGCATGTTTCAAAATGACCTGGAAGGCTCTTGAGAACACAGAAATCTGGGTCCTGCTCCCAAATTATCTGATCCAGTAGGGTGGGAGTGAGTCTCAATAATTTGCATTTCTAATGAGCCAACAGGTGATACTACTGATGCTGGTTCAGGGACCATATTTTGAGAACCACTGGTCTACAATTCACTCTACTAGATGTTCACTAGAATTACTAAGAGTGGTTTAGAATAATGACACACACACACACACACACACACACACACACACACACACACACAGTTTCTTCCCTTCAAAGATTCTGATGTAACTGGTGTTGGATAGGACAAAGGCATGATGGGTAAACACTAACTCCCCTCAGATTATTCTCATGTGAAGTCAAACTACAGCACCTAACTAGTTTCCTTCCAGGAAATTATGTTTAGTAAATCAGAAAAGGAAGAACTGAATCAAGAGAGGGAAGGAGACAGAGTTTCAAAAGATGGGAAAAAGAAACCAGAAAATGATGCAGAAACAAAAGAAAGAAATAGTAAAGGTGCTTCTTTTTAAAAAAATCATCAGTATAAAATAAAACTTGTGAGTGAAGGAGTTTCAGAGAAGTATTCCTACAAGTGGTAGTTAGGGAGACGCCAGGACTCCATTGAGGATGATGTTCTGACATGCTTCAATTCATTTTCCTTTTCCAGTACCTCCCACCTTAGACCCAGAAGGAAAAGCAGCCCCTTAAAGTAGAGCCCACAGGTTTTACTGTCTTTGAGTGGATGAGATAGCTGAACAAGTACATTAATGAAATGAAGAAAACTGAAATGTCCACACGTTTGTTGAAAACTTTTAAAATGTCCTTATCTCTCCAACTCTTTTCTTTTAAAGAATGAAAAGCAGAAAGCTTTGTCAGTTCCCAGCATCACTTATGGCAGTGTCAATGGGGAGATATCCAAGAAGCGGAATGAAGCAAAATATAGGAGGAGGGTGATCTTTCATAGTCCTTTTTGGTACTTGGTATCTGTTCTATTTAAAATAGACTGAGCAGCTGCTTCTAGCTAATCTTTCTTGGTTAACATTTGGAGACATGGCAAAAACAACAGCAGCAGCAAAAAATATATATATATTTTTGCAAAAACATGACCTTTCTCTCTACCTAATAAATCAGTCTACTTGCCGTATCTGGATGTGCTGGCCCCACCTTGCAAATCCCCAGAACCCAGGACATCTTCTTTACCACTGTGCCCAGTTCAGCCTCTTATTTGCATTGCCATGACACTTCTGAGCTTTTGCATCTTTTTAGCTTTAATGCTGAATATTTTATTGGTACTCTTATTTTCCATACAAACCACTCTAAAATTCATATAAAAAGGTACAACCAATACTCTCCAAACTATTGTTAACAATTCATTGTTTTTTGAAAGATATTTAAAATAAAACATCACTAAATTAGAACCAACCTTGAGGGAAAGGTTGGTTATCCAACCCCAACATATCATCTTTACCTTCTATTTTACATATAGTCCTTCCCTATCCTACCCACACATTCTATCTCGGCAAATAATTGCCTTCATTCCCCTAACTTTGATGTCGTTTCTCAAGGCAAACATAAACTGATCACAGCACATGTGCTCACACACAGATTATAATCCTCAACAAAAGGTGTAGTTTTTTATATGTAGTTTTTATTATTCTTAATCAATAGTATCTCAACTAATGGGATGCAAACTGTAACCAAATAGATTTACTCTAAATCAAGAATGATTTCTACTTAGAAGAACTGATATTTAATACAAATGGTACAGCTAAAATAAGAGAGCTCTCAAATATGACGTAAATACTCTCTCCTCTGAAGTCCTTTTTATGTTATTATAATTTTCTTTAGTGAACCCTTTTATCAGGGCAAAAATATCAATCGCAACTCTAAATCTTCACAAAGCTTGACTTAATAGGGTTTTCACTAGTGGTCTTTTCTATATATCCACCATGTTGCAGTAACAAAAAACAGGTTGCTAAAATCACTTTGTGTACTCAGTTTCAATATTTCACTATCATAATTATTAGATATATTGCTTATGCATAAGATAGCATTCATAACATTTACTTTGAGGAAGAACATTGTGTGTTAATTAGATATGGTATATCCTTATCAAATGGCAAAGATAATTTAAGATGAAGGAATGATTTGTGGCCCTTTTTACTCCTTGATGACTTTTTTCCCAAAACATATTATTAATAACTTTGCTGAAAATCTAAATAAGTCAGAGAGGTGAAATAATGAAGTAGGCATGAAGAAAAAAGATTATTGTTGGTTTTTTAGATGACACAATCCATATGTTGGCATTTAATGAAGAGCTTGTTTGCTTATGAAGTAAAACAGGCCCTTTTTCATAGTCACAATCTATAGACCCTGCGTGAGTATGTGTGTATAATCTTGATGTGAAAGAAAACAAAATCAAGTAAGAAGATTTTTTTGCCGGAATACTAATAGTCTCTCAATAAGTTTCCCTAATGTCTTGCGGGGGGACAGACCTTAGCACCTTTTAATTTTGCAGCTGTTTTTACACTTTTATTTTCTCTTCTTTCCTCCCACATTGACACAGAAACCTTCTCAAGTCTCTTTTAAGTACCACAGCAACTAAATCAATCCTAAGTGGCAACCACTTCTAACAGCGTTGTGTATGACTGTGTGTTAATTAGCTCCAGTAGATTATCCCCCGGTGTGTGGTGGGGTGTTGGTGGGAACTTTTCAACATGCAGAGACGGCTGAGGATTTCATGTTTATTTTCATGTACTGAGGCAAATTCTCGGGATGTCTTCAAATTATCTCCTTGGGGGTGTTTTTCCTGAGCTAATCCTGACAGAATCTTTCTATCAGATATGCCCATCATCAAGAACAGTAGAACGGTGCACATACAGGAACCTCTGTGCTCGGGGCTGTATGCAAATTTAATGCCCAGCTCATTTCTGTTTCTCTTACATGGATGACAGACATCTTAACAATGTGTTCCACATTCCCCTCTGGGAATCCAGTTGGATTCCTATATGTATATGAGCGCATATATACATCCATTCGGAATGTATCTTTGAATACGATGTGGGGAACATATATGCATAAAAATGTGTCTATATATGTACATATAAGCACATGTATTATGAGTAATGTGGATATTGGGATGCGTGTGTGAAGATGGGAGAGAGTCAAGCATCTCTCTTGATCAGAGATGTGTCTACATCCCAGGGAGACTAATCAGCTGCTGAAAAATGGATAGGGTGGAAGAACTGATAAACAAATCTATACTGAATATAATTCCACAACATTTGGGGTGGGAGTTGTGCCACTATGAAATGGTAAGCAGCAACAGTATAGAAACCCAGCTTTGTTTTTCGGCTACTGTTAATGGAAAAAAAATATATCCTAAGAGCTTTTTCAGTCAAAATGGCAATCTTTGTGATTGACCATAGATTTGTGACTTAAGCTACCTTTGCCATTGTATCTGAGGTCGCCAACATGTCATGCTTTCTTTGTAATGCTGGTATTTTATTTCCAGTGGCACCTTCCCATACTGGAGATGTTTCTTGGAACCCATGTCTTCATTCCCTGGTGAATTGGGCTGGCAGTCCTCAAAGGGCAAGGGAAGGGTCCACTACTTCTCCCCTAAGCCTTGGTTGCATGCGAGGCAGGCAGCTCTGTGCTCTTCTGTCTTCTTCCGTCACCCCAATGCCAAAGGTGCATTCCTGACTGAGCACCTACAATGTGCCAGGTTTTCAGTTATTTTATCTGAAATGGTCAAGTGACCACTAAGGGGGATGCCCTCCTGAAGCCTCTTCTTCCCTGGTCTTCAAAAATCCAACTCAAATAAACAGAGATGTTTAACAAAAAAAAGCTTGTCTCATATTCAAATGCAACTTCAATACAATTCTCCTAGATGCCTTCTAAATAACAATACTGCCTTTATAGAAATTAGGAGATGTGGTTGCCTAGATTATATTGCAAACTTTAGGTGATTTTGTTCTTACAAAAGTACTTAAGTCTTGTGATAGACCTCCATTTTAGGAGTGAAAACTAAGTTCAGTGAGATTAAAATCATTTGCTCAATAACACATGGCTGGTAAACCCTGATCAATCCAGGTGTTCGATTACTTGTTGTGATGCTCTTTTCTTCTTCCAACCCCAAATAAGTAATAAAAAGAACATAAAAGTGTTACATGGAAAGGATGAGAGCCCAAGAAATCTAGAGAAGCAGAGGAAACTCAAAGTCCCAGTCAAATGTTCCCAGTAGGGGTTAAGATCTCTTTCTCACGTTATAAACTCTTCTCTTGGGCGATCTAAACAAAGCCTTTCTCCACCCACCTTCCCAGGATCCCAGTATTGCAACTAAGGAATGAGAGAAAAGAGAAGACAAAGTTAGTTGTCATCTCTCTGTTCCTCTTTCTATATCCCAGTGTCCTCGATTTTGTCCTGTTTCTCCTGTGAATACAGTTTTGTACTCCTAAAAGAAGTCTTTTCTTGTTTCTTCCATTATCAGACTTACTCAAAAAAATCCCCCTGAGATTTGGGGAAAGGGAGCTTTTCCCCAGTTACATTATCTGAGTTTAAGATGGGTGTCACTTTGAACCCAAGTCAGTATTAGCATATGGGATTCCTTGATGGTGATTCCAGGTTGAAAGGACAGGGCTCTGTGTCCCCTATGGTGTCACACACAGCCATTTTTCCAGTGCTTTGCCTGAGGTCATTGCTCTAGATCTCTAATTATCACCAGAGGACATAATTAAACACTGAATCAAGGGTATAGAAAGTCCTAGAATTTGATTTGTGAATTGGTTTCTTTCAATTAAGGAGAATGAATATTTATTGAGCATATATTATATGCTAGGCAGTGTGCAAAAGTCATCATGTGATCTTTATAATCATCTTTTAAAGAAGGTGCTGCTATTTTAGCATTTCATGGAAGAAGAAATCAAAGCTCTGAAAGAGAAATTTGCCTGAGATCATAGAGTTATGAAGTGCCAGGGCCAAGCTTCAAACCCTTTGCTTGGAATTGCTTTGCAATGCTTCCCAGATTCCCAGCATCAGTAGAGGAGACTGAATACCCTTCTCAGGGAGATTTGGGTGGATCAGTTGCGGGCAAGAAATGTTCTTGAAGTCTTGTGTTCTTAAATGTATATGCTGTAACTCTTCTATTCTGAAACTCTATCAGGTCTATGTTATATCTTTTTAAAATTACTACCAAGGGCCCAGTGCAGTGACTTACGCCGGTAATCCCAGCACTTTGGAAGGCTGAGGCAGGAGGATTGCTTGAGCCCAGGAGTTCAAGACCAGCCTGGGCAACATAGTGAGATTCTCCATCTCTACAAGAAAAAAAATTTTTTTTTTAATTAACTGGGCATGTGGCATGTGCCTGTAGTCCCAGCTACTCAGGAGGCTGAGGAGGGAGGACTGCTTGAGCCCAGGAGTTGGCTATGGTGAACTGTGATCATGCTACTGCAATCCAGTCTGGGCAACAGAGTGAGACTCTGTCTCAAACATAAAAGTAATATTACTACCAAGGGAAAAAAATGTTTCCTATGTTATTTAGCCTTGTCTCTGCCTACCCTCAGCAAACTGCTGTGTAAACTGCTGTGTATTCCAGTGTGAAAACTTGGATACAGGGAAAATAATATGTGTTGGCTTAAGGTTGTCCGACTCCGCATTAGCAGGTAAAGCAAAATTTGGGAGTGATGTGATATTTACCTAAGTGCACGGTTACAGTTGACGATATAATTCCCTGTATATTCAGCTGTGACGGTTTCAGCTTGGCAGTGATAGCAAAGCACCAGTACTGGAAAAAGCTGGGACATGTTTCAGAAGGTTGGATTTGGAGCTCTAGCATTTCACTATGAACCTAACGTCTGAAGGAATGACACCTGAGGAAAGTATTTAGCACTGTGTCCTAGCACCTAGCACGTGGTCTGGTTGACTGGTTCACTCATTGGTTGGTTGGTTAATGAGTAAAAAAACAAAGATAATCACAGTATTCCAGTTTAGATAATTTCAGAGACAGGAAATATCATAGAACTAATACGAGGCAAAATTATGATGGAATTTTATCTTTAATCACACTATACTACTTAGAGAATTTTAACACCAGCACCTCTCAGGATCCCTTCAGTCCACCCAGTTCATGTTGCCCTTGGCCACCCTGTGATCATCATCCTTTCCCAGCATAATCTTATTGCCTTTTTTATGCCTAAATCATCACATCTGCTCCAAATATATACTAGTATAAAGCTCTGATTATTATACTTGCAATAGTATAATCACAAATTTAATACATTTATTTGTCTAGTCGATGTGTGTTTATTGCACATCTCCTATGTATCTGGCTGGATAGCACTGGATGCTTAGAAGCCCATCTGGTAATCTGGTAGAGAACTTCAAGTTCAGATGGGTAAAGGCTCAAGGTGATACACTAACATGTCTTCACTGCCCAAACTTTTCCAACGTATTGTACAAGCGTTTCTAGAAATGACATCCCAGCATTGTTCTCTGATTCCAGTGTGGTGAGTCTAATAATTTAGTTGAGTGTTCTCAGATACCCAAGAACAAGGTCTTGGTCCTGTGTGCCTCCCTACTGTCTTCCATATCCTAGGAGCTTGCAGTTTAGACATTTTCAGTTATAAGAATACCATCATGAGACCATAAGGGACTTTGAGTAACTCTTATATGTCAACTCACTATGAGGCAGACCTAAACCGAAACACAGCAGTTAACTGACTGTCCTCTTGGAATTAGGGCCAACACCTCTGCCTTAATGAAACTTTTATGACTTACATAATATTCTGGCAGGAAAGATGCTGGGTAAGTGTAAAGTATGATGATGGCTGTTCCTGTTGCTTCTGTGACATTTGGACAACTTAAACCATATGGCCTGAATGTAACTCCAGATAAGTGTATAATTTTAGGTTGATTTTCTTTCAGAGCACTTGGAGGTCTGTTTGAATTAAGAGCCAAATCAAATCCAAGAAACAGGTGTATTTCCAAAAAAAGGAAGGGATATGTGTTACAGATGACCCAGTTAACAAATCACGCCTTAAATCAAATAGTGGTTGTGAAGGAATGTTTAAATATCATTGTCAAAAGTCCTGTCCAAGAGCAGTGCTCAGGATGTCTGCTGTTCTGACTCCTTACAAGCATATTGTTAAATATATAAGTTAATACTTAATCCTTATGTGAGCATGAAGAATCATCTGATTTGGGAACCCTTATCGGGGTTCACTCTGCTTTGAGAGGTAACTCTCCAGTTAATCAGTGTTTCAGTCTCTCATCTCCACCCTCAAAGTGCTTCATATTTCAGACATTTACTTTCCCATTCCTCTGGCATGAACGATGCTTAAAGAAATCTAGCTCCCAGGCCGGGTGTGGTGTCTCACACCTGTATAACCCCAGCACTTCAGGAGGCTTAGGCATGATGCTGTCTTGGGAGGCTGATGTGGGAGGATCACTTAAGCCAAGGAGTTCAAGACTAGCCAAAGCAACATGGCGAGACCGCCCGTCTCTAAAAACAAACAAAAACTGGCTCCAGATGTATGTGAAGAAATCAAACTCTTTTGACTGATTTCACCTAAGTTGTGCCTGCTATGTGACAGGCTTTGTTCTGAGTATTCTCTAAATTGTAACTCATTTAACCCTCATAAGTATCTCATAGGGTAGTTACTTTCTTTTCTTTACTGATGAAGAGATCAGGGGACAGTGAAATGAAGTAATGTGTCCAGGGACCCATAATTTTTAAGCAGCGTGTCCAGGATTCATAGTCAAACACACTAGCTCCCTTTGCTCTCCTACCTGTCCTCCCCGCCTCCCACCTGGGGGAGAGTGACTCATTTTTGTTTCTGTCAAACTCAAAGAATCCCCCTGGAAGGAGATTAAAAGTCAGATTTTCAAAAAGAAGATTTGCTTTTAGAGAAAAGAACCACCCAAGATTGGCATCACTAATGGTCCTGTATACAGCAGAACATATTCCCAATCAAAACCTCTTTGCTTTCCTGGAGCAAATATGGCTCCATCATTTTTAAGTCCCTGATTTTTAAACTGCAGAGTAGGATCCAATAATTACCTTGCTTATCTTGCCCTTTTGTCTAAGAAAAGTGAAGAAGTTATAAATAGGAAATTGCAAATTTTATCAGCTGCAGTTTATACAAGAAACTAAGGTTGCTGTTTAGGACAAAACCATGAGCATTCAGGTGGTTCTTTTAAATCTGTTCCAAAGACAAAAGCTCAGACTGTGAAATCATAAAATCACTAGGGAAAGGAAATTTCATAGTCTAAATCTTTCAGCATTAAATCTCAACCCTGAGTGTCTTTATAAAGAATATGAGTTGATTTCAACCACCATGGTAACCAGAAAAGCACCGGAGACTAAAGAAGGTGAAGAAATATAGTAATGAAAAGCCCTCACTCCTAAAGTGCTTTCTGTCTTCACCATTCATTCTGCTTTTTTTTTTTTTTTGAGTTGGAGTCTCACTCTGTCACCCAGTTGGAGTCTCACTCTGTCACCCAGTTGGAGTCTCACTCTGTCACCCACTCTGTCATCCGGCGATCCTTCTGCCTCAGCCTTCCGAGTAGCCGGAACTACAGGCGTGCACTACCATGCCTGGCTGATTTTTTGATTTATTGTAGAAATGAGGTCTCGCTGCCCAGGCGGGTCTCGAACCCACGGGCTCAGGCAATCCACTCACCTCAGCCTCCCAAAGGCGCGGGATTATAGGCTGAGCCACCAAGCCCGGCTTCATTCTGCTTTTTAACAAACCAGGATCATGCTTTATGTATTAAATTGGCCCTGTGTATGTGTTTTCTCCCCCAAGCTAGATAGTACATCCTTGAGGGCCAGCTAGCATTTTCTACACCCTTGGCACCTCTTGGTAACACAGTGCAGACAAGCAGATGGGTATATTCTTTCACTCTGCTCTTCCCATGATCCAGTTTGAAGAAAGGGGAGAGCTTCGATATGAGACAGGCCTGGAGGCAGATTA
Organism: Cephalopachus bancanus; assembly: GCA_027257055.1. Taxonomy (NCBI): domain Eukaryota; kingdom Metazoa; phylum Chordata; class Mammalia; order Primates; family Tarsiidae; genus Cephalopachus; species Cephalopachus bancanus. The sequence goes on along the minus strand of JAPVLO010000024.1, from coordinate 2,605,407 downwards.
TGGCTCTGCTAAAGAAGGCAGTGATGATGATGTGGTTATGAGACATCTCGAGGATCCTAGCACCAGCAGAAGCAAACCTATTGGTGAGCACATATTATGAATGAGCAACCATCGAGATGCTGTCTGTAACATCTCTGCTCTTGACAAATAACAACCCTATAGATGAGATTAATGAAGCCAAGCGATTTTAAGTCATTTGCCCACCATCACAGAGCTAGCAGAATGGAGCCAGATCATGACCAACCTTGACTTTCAATTACATCCTTTGTCAGAATGATGAGACTCATACCTTCCTTGCAGGCTTTTGTGAGAACAAAGTAAGAAAATGTAAGAAAAGGACATGTCACTAGGCCACTCTCATAGGAGTCACTTCAAAAAATCAGTTCATCATCATCGTAACATCAGTTAATGATAAAAATCACTTTCTTTTAGAATCTTCTCCTCCGCAGCTCTCAAGCCCTTGAATCCAAGCACTCATCAACTGCTAACGAAACTAAGGAAGATCATGAGTAATAACTGAACACGATCTCTTAATCCATTCACCAGGTCTCCCAGGCAAGTTTTCTTTAGAGATAGGTTAGATTATTTCTGGAAAAGCTGAAAAATCACTGATGAGCTAAAGGAGTACATTTCCTGATGTAAGGAACTATCAGGTCAGTCAGAAATTAGTATGGAAAAAAGCCATGTTAATGATAGGGAGGGGACCCCTCACTCAGGTTCCACTCTCTGCTCTTTGTCCTGATGGCTGTCTGTGCAACCTAAGACCTCCGACTCTGAAATCAGCTGCCTCCGAATTGCCTGCCCTGGGATGTCTTTTCCTCATAATAGTCTGCCCTGCCTTTCATTCCCAGTTATTGCCTCCTAGTCTGAAAATTAATTCATGGCAGCTTTGCAATTTCATAACCAAAAAAAAAAAAAATCCTCAAAGTCTTAGTATCTTGAAGCCTTTACAAACCTTACAAGTAAGGTTTATAGTGAGAAAAAGCAGCTCTAGTTTCTGCTGGGAGAAGCAGATGTGCACTGGCTAGTATCTTTCTGCACATTGTAAAAAACAAATATGTCTTGAAATTCTAGACTATGTTTGAATATTCAAAAAGGGCAGCTAGTTTTGGAGGGTGTTATGCGAGTAATATTAAATGTCTTTCTTTCCCCCCAAGAAAATGGTTAACTGCCTAGTTCTCTGCCATTGCCTTCTGTGGTTTCTTCCATGTGTAGTGGACAGGCAAAATAATACACATGTAGGAAAGCTTACTCTATTTTGCAGTGGTGACATTTCACTGCCTTAGAGCCTGCTTTTCTTACTTTTGCAAACTTGTCACAAACTTTCACCATAATGTCCAAGTCTCCCCTGAAGATTGTGCAAAGCGAAAATCAAAATTCTTGCACAGCTTTAATGATGACATCAGTGGTGAGAAAAAGATTATGCACGCACATACACAAATCCAGCTGGTACATGAGCATAAATAACAGTTTGGTGACAGCAGAAAAGTATTGATGCCTTTCAAATTTGATGTCTTTCCCTGAAGAAATTTGCTGATTTGCTGTGTTGAATTTAGGCTAGTTCTCTCTTTTCTTGATAAATCTATTTTTTTTCTCACTTTCTTAAGTTATTATGCATTCATAAACTGACTCCTGAAAGATCATAGTTGTCATCACCCACCCCGATTTTTCTACTGTAGATAATCCAGGGAACTTTTTGAACCTTTATTTTGACACTTGATGAACAAGAAGATATTAATACATTTAACAGAAATGGGAAAAATAATGAGAATAGTCAACATCAGAGCTCCAGAAAGAAAAGTTTTGATAGCACAAAGTAATAATACTGATAATAATTTAGGAACATGCATATATTAGTATACCTCTAATTTAAGAGCTAATTATCTTTGTTTTTATTCTTAAAAACAAATTTGTTTTTTCCATTAGATATAAAAATGGTTCCACCTTCTAGCAACCCCTTCATTAAAACTATACAAATAATTAAAACCAAAAAATTATCACATAATTGGGCCATATTATGCATAATTTATCACACCTTTTCAGTCTTTAGATAATAGTTTATTTGTATAAATAATTTTTATAGTACTTTGGTGTTGTGTAGGGAGGATACAGTATCTAGGATGAAAGAAGTAGTGTGATTAGTTGATGAGGTGTTGACATTGCCTTTATTTTATTATAGCTACACAGGTTGATTAGCACCATAACATTAGAATAAATCTACATACAATTAAGTAAAACATATTGCCAAAAGTGCATACAGAACTTTCTGGCCTGATTCAGAAAGTTCTAGTAGGGCTGAGATTTTGCTTTAAAAAAAAAATGGTTCACAAGTCTCCTTTTGCTTGTATTTTTTGGTTGTGTTTTCTTTGACTGTTTTTCTTTACCTTTCTGAAAGATATTTATAACTCTCCAGGGTGCACCATCCTACTGAGATAACTGTGTTCTTAGATGCTTGAAGACAAAGATGAACAGCTCACTTGTGGTGTGTGGTTATCTCATTATCTCTACTCACCCCGTTGTAGGGTATTGCTTGTGCTACAGTGAACGGTTTGCCCTGCTGGCAGACAAGCCCCTTGCAGCTCATGACACGTGTTTTAACCGTTATTTAGGCACACTCTTCGCAGTGAGCCTGAATACGCCTTAGGCTCCCAATGAAAAGGGAGCTTAATGATGTGTCAAAAATTGCACTACAAGGGCCCACAATAAATTCAGACTTTGTAAGTACAGGAGCCAACAGGGCAGCTGGAATTTAAGGTAGTGTTCAGAGCCAGACCACTTGTCATGAAGTCATGCTGAAGGAGAAAGAGAGAGAGAGAGAGAGAGAGAATGTGTGTGTCTGTGTGTTGAGATAGCCCAAAGCAAGAGAAAAGAACCTGTGTCAAAATGATTGAGAGAAGAAGTCAAAGGATAAATCACGAACTGTGAGTCAAAGAAACCAAATACACTTTTTTTTTTTTGAGTCAGAGTCTCACTCTTTCACCCAGACTGGAGTGCAGGAGCATGATCAAGGCTTACCACAGCCTCCACCACCCGGGCTCAGGCGATCTTCATACCTCGGCTTCCTGAGTAGCTGGCTAATTTTTAATTTTTTTTGTAGAGAGAAGGTCTTGCTATCTTGTCCAGACTTGTCTCGAACTCCTGGGCTTAAGCGATCCTCCCACTTCAGCCTCCCAAAGTACTGAAATTACAGACATGATAAAGAAACTTTTCAAAACAGTTTATAGAGGGAGATCTAAATATTTATGTTATCAATCAAAAAAATCACAGAAATATTTCCCAAGCAAAAATAACCTCTGGTGGAAATGAATCTTTGAAAACTAGGATATTCTCGGGAAGGGTGTGGTAATGACTTGTGAACTTTCTTTTATTTCACCGAAGAAAGTGAAGGTAAAATTGGGTAACTTTTCTAACTCTCTTGACAATGGAAGTAGCTTCTTCTTATATTTCCTCTTCGTCTAGTTTAGAACAAATGACTTATGCAAGGAGAGACTGCATTATAAAATAACTCTCAAACATTTGTGTGAAGAGATGCAGACCTTTTATTTTTCTAAAGCAGCTGTTGAATAATGAACTCAAAGTGGAATTAATTAAGGATACCACAGAAACTGTGGAGCCCTTGGGATTGCCCCATTTTTCAAAAATCTTTTAATATCCTAATCAAGCATCAGCAGGTTCATTAAAGAAGCTTGTCCTAGGTTGCTACTTGATCAGTAAAGGGCTTCATAGAAGTGCTGCTTTTGAATTTATCTTTTTCCCTTCTCTCTAGCCTGAATATTACTGGCATGAACAAATGTCATCTCCTCTTTTTTTATTGTTATTTGAAAGAACTGAATTCCTAAATGTTTGCCACCAGAAAATGCATATGTCCAAATTTAGTGACTCTTAAAAGCTTAAGAGACTAAAATAGTACATTTGCCTCAGAAATACATAAATCTGTATTCCCATGAAATTACTGTGAACATTTATACTCTTTAACATGTTAACCTGAGTTTCATTTGTAAAGAACATTTAAAATAAAACTCATTAAAGCTTAGGTGAATGACATTACACAAAGGACTCTTATTTAAGCACTCTTTAACTCCTAAAAATGAACCCAATAGACAAGATGGAGCACCATGTTCAATGGGTAAAATATCAGGGGTCTTGTCAACAGCAAGAAGGAATTTTTCAGTGTGCCCCTAAAGGACATTCAAAGATTATTTCTGGCATATACATTTGGGAGTTTAAAAGCTGCACTAGCATCTTATAAAAATTCTTTGTAAACATACTTTATTTGTGTACAGTTACAAAAGACAAAGCAAATGTTTTATCATTTGTTGAAAATTGGAAGCATATAATAGTGGTTTGGAGGTTCTTGTTGGACACCTAGCGATGGAAAATTGGATGAACCAGAACATCATATGTAGACCCATCTTGTCCTTTTTTAGGAATACCCTTCACTTGATATCATCAACCTGGAACTATGTTAGCTTATAATCACATAGTAGTCTTAGCTTCTAGAATTTGTCTTAACATTCCCACTTATCTTAGTCTTCAGCACTGGCAATGCAAGCTGCTTTACTAATACCTGAGTTCTTGATGCAACCGTGCAGTTCAGTAGCCTACACTTGAAAGAAGTCTATAGCAGCATGTGTTCTGATCATCTAACAGTAACAGCACTCAATATTCAAATGTTAGTTAACTGGCAGAAGTAGAATGAAAGCCAGTTTTTCCTTTACTTGTATCTAGAAATGGACTTGGATCTGGATCTAGTTAACTTTAATTTGTTAATGTTTTGCCATTTACAAAGCATGTTTACATCCATTGCCTTCAAAACAAGCCTGTGTGATTGGTTGGGCCATGGTTCACCAAAGTGCCCCAGTTCATGGTGGTGGAATTGGGACTAAACCTGGGACCAAACCCAGTGCTTATTCCACTGTTCTAAATTTCCTCTCAGTTTAGGAGTCAATGAAACTTAAAAAATGACTCAACTTGTCTGTGTTTAGAAATTTATCCCCTGGAGCAAAACCAAGAGCCTGGCCGTGACATAGCGCCCCCATGTGGAAACATTAGAAATGTTTACCCCCTAACTACTATGTATTTCCTCCATAAGGAACAAATTTAGCCAAAAACTGGATTGGATCTAAAAAAATAAATAATTTATCATATTTGGGATATCAGATTCAAATACAACCCAAATAACTTGGCAATTACATAGCACAATTCTTTCAAAGACCATCAGCGTGACAGATATTACATCTCAAATTTATTTCCAGCTGGTAACTTGATGTAGACACTTCAGTCGTACCAATGTGAACCTTTAAAACCTATATCATCCCTTACTCTATAAAATATCCCAGAATTCCATGGGAAATGAAACCTTTATTTTATTTATTTATTTATTTTGAGCTGGAGTCTCACTCTGTTGCCCAGACTGGAGTGCAGTGGCCGCTCCCGGCCACCGCAGCCTCGACCTCCTGGGCTCCGGCGATCCTTCCACCTCAGCCTTCCAAGTAGCCGGAATTACAGGCATGTGTTACCAGGCCCGGCTGATTTTTGATTTATTGTAGAGATGAGGTCTCACTGCCCAGGCGGGTCTCGATCCCGCGGGCTTAGGCAATCCACTCACCTCAGCCTCCCAAAGGTGCAGGATTACAGGCTGAGCCACCGAGCCTGGCGAAACTTTTATTTTAAAAATTAACATTAAATTTGAAAAAAATCAGGGAGGCTGTTTTCTGATACAAAGCAATGGGTATTTTAACATTTTTGGAGAATTAATTATAAATTCAAATTTCAATATTGGCTTATTGTGATGTATACAAGTCTGTATAAATAGTTATACTTCTCAGCCAGGCGTGGTGGCTCACTCCTGTAAACCCAGCACTTTGGGAGGCAGAGGCGAGAGGATTGCCTGAGCCCAGGGGTTTGAGACCAGCTTGAGCAACTTGGCGAGACCTTGTCTCTACAATAGGTCAAAAAATTAGCCAAGTGTGATAGCGCATGCCTGTAATTCTAGCTACCAGGAAGGCTGAGGTGGAAGGATCGCCTGAGCCCAGCAGGTCAAGGCTGCGGTGGCCGTGAGTGTGTCATTGCCCTCCAACCTGGGTGATAGAATGAGACTCTAACTCAAAAAAAAAAAAAATAGTTATACTTCTCAAGAGTGATTTTCTCACATTTACCCTCGTTTCAATTGTGGAAGGATACTGAAAGGTGATAGTTTCCTGGTCTAGTGTCAGAAAAACCAAGAGGTTTGGCTTTATTTGTTTGTTCTAATCGTTTTGTTTACCTCTATGGATAGTAACAGCAAATAATTTATTTGAAGTGAAAAACAGTCCAGACTCTTACTGGGAATTAACATGAAACATCCCAAATGCTGCCTTTGCTAGATTACATACCATAAAGGGCATAATTGCATATTCTATCAGGTGGTAGAAGTTACTCAGGTTAAGAGCACAAACACAAAACAGGGTAAACAGCAGTGCAGAGTAGCATGGGCTTATGCAAAGGAGTGGTTAGATGATGAGAGAGAGAGGCTCACAGTGGAGAGCTGACATCTGTGTATTGGGTATACTCAGGGTTGAGGCTTCAAGAAAAAAACTCATTCTGACTTCAGACAGAGTTGTGAACATATTCCATCTCTGTCCCGTGCCCTTCTTTTTCTCTATTACTTTTCATTCCTTTTCTCTATCTTACTTTTTCCTCATCTATTTTTAAATGTTTTCTTCCTTCCCTTTAGGACATCTTTTGCCCATCTTTTCTTTTTCTTTTTCTTCCATACCCTCCTCTGTTCCCATCCTGTTTTCTCCATCTATTCCCATTAACTGACTATGATGAGAAGCTCAAGAGACACGGGCACAGATTGTGTTGAAGAGTTCAGTTTCTGGAATCAGTCAGAAATCTAACTCTGCTATGTGACCTTGGGGCTTTACTTAACTTCTCTGAGCAACATTTTATCTAAAAAACAGGGCCAATAATCTATCCCAATTTCCAGCTACTAAAAAGAAAATACAGTGAACCCTCATACGACACAGGTTTCAAAAACACGGGTCCACTAATAAGCAGATCTTTTTCAACCAAATGCAGATTGAAAATACAGTATTCAGGGGATGTGAAACTTGAGTATAGGTTTCATATACATGGGTTCTGCCGAGCCAACTGCAAGGCTTGAGTATGCATAGATTTTGGTATTTGCAGGGGTCCTGGAACCAATCCCCTACATATACCAAGGGATGACTGCATAATATAATGCCACTTAACACAGTTCCTGAAATACATCAAATGCTTAAGAAGAGTAGGCTTTTTAACTTGAGTTGTATTTATATTGAAAAAATATAAAAATCATGGAAGTCGATTACAAATATGCATGCAATATTACAAGTTAAGTATGTAAATAAAGAAATCACACTGATGTTTTTGTTTTTGTTTTGTGAGTTGGAGTCTCACTCTGTCACCCAGACTGGAGTGCAGTGGCCGCTCCCGGCCACCGCAGCCTCGACCTGCTGGGCTCCAGCGATCCTTCCGCCTCAGCTTTCCAAGTAGCCAGAATTACAGGCATGCGCTACCACGCCCCACACTGATGTTTAGAGTGTGAGGAAGAATAAGGTCATTCTGGTGGTGAAGGTGGCATACAGAATGCAGAGTTCAAGTACTAGACAGAGTAAGGTCAACATTTGGGATCTGGGCTTTCCAGAAAGCTGATGAAGGGAAACTCCATCAGTTATATGAGTCATAATGTTCTTCTTCTTCTTCTTCCTCCTCTTTTTTTTTTTTTTTTGAGTTAGGGCCTTACTCTGTCACCCGAGCTGGAGTGCAATCACACAATCATGGCTTACCACAGCCTCGTACCTCCTGGGCTCAGGGATTCTTCCACTTCTGCCTCCTGAGTAGCCATGACTACAGGAGCTATGTCACCGCACCCAGAATTTTTTTTTTTTTTTTTTTAGAGATGAGGTCTTGCTATGTTGTCCAGGCTGGTCTCAAACTTCTGGGCTCAAGCAATCCTCCTGCCTCAGCCTCCCAAAGTGCTGAAATTACAGACATGAGCCACTAAGCCCAGCCCACAGTTTTCTTAATAAGTGTATATTGTCTGTTTGTTGCTCAGTGTAAGCCTGTTTCCAGTTCTAAGACTTCAAAAATTCTTATTCAAGAGCCTTCATAAAATTGACACTGTATAATGTGAGTAAAGACTCCAGATTTAAATACAATGCTGTGTTTCATAGGATTGTGTCTTCTAACTTTTCTCAGTAGAGGCTGCTGCAACACCAAAATGCAGTTCAGTAAAAGCAACTCTAACTCTGTATAGAGCATGAAATTTGGAGCCAGATAGACTTGGTTTGAGTTGTAGAAAATGCCATTTACTTGCTGGTTGGCCTTGAGCAGCAAGCTATTTGATGGTGCTGGACTGCTTCCTGATCTGGAAAACAGAGACATTAACCCCTACCTTGCATGGTTATTTTAAAGATTATTACAAATGTTTGAAGAGCACCTATATCAGTAGTAGGCAGAGAGTCACAAATAAGAGCTATTATTTTGAGGTGACATAGCCATGGGCTTGAAGTATGTTACTCTCAAAGGGTTTGGCCAAATCCAAAAATATAATTGAGAAGATCTAAAAAGGAATGTGTGTCCTTCAGGCAACCTTCCATAAATACGATTTCTCACGACTGATTTTTGATAGGCACTGGGCAGCAAGCATTCGGCGTTATCCTCTTTTGACAAGTACTTGGAGTGCAAATATTCTGTTGCCAATTAGGGACAGACCATGCTTTAAGCCTCAGCTGAGATGGGAATATAGTTGACAACTCTTTTAAAAGTTGAGAAGCCTAACCAAAACATAAGTCTGTAAAATGCCACCTCGCCTCCACATGGACACGGGCTGAGAATGGGACAAGATTTTTCTCACAAACCTCAAAATTCTATGCCAAAGAGCATGACTGTGATTATTTTAGCCTGCAAAAATGTTAGAGAGGGTGTTGTGAAACTCCCACTACCATAGACATAAAGAAGGTCCCACTAGAGCACCCATTGAACAGCTAAACTTATAATTTCCTGTGAGTCCTTCACCAAAACTTGCTACTCTCAGGTGATAATATTCTGTTCAGAGTGGTCAGCTGTAAGCGAGTCGAGTGCCTCAGAGCATCTGCCAAAAGCAGATTTAAGTTTTAGAATGATAAATCTTGAGCTATTTTTTAAAGTTATTTTTAAAATACTCACTAAATAGTAGGATATTAGTTTTTTAAGCTCACACACATTTTATGACAGTAAAGCCATGACATCAGTATGTCATCCCCTTTCATTCTGCATCTAACTCACTCAAAAGTGACAAGTCATTAAGGTACAAGTTAAACAGAAGGTTCGAGATGCCAAGAAGGAGTGTAGAAGACATCCTGTTTCATCTCTGTGGAAATTTAGAAACAACTTTCCCACAAAACCTGACTCAAGATGACACAAACGGACAGGCTGTATAGGATCATTAATCATTGGCCTAGAGGACCATAATGAATTTCCCGAAAAGGTTGATAATTTTTAATGGGGTGGCCACATTGGACTTATTGTCTACCCTTAGAGTTGGCATAGATGAACATATCTGCAAGGTTTGGAAACCACCTGTCAACAGATCTGAAAGCAGGAAATCTCTGAAGGTTTGTGTATTTCAACCTTTCTGAACAACCGCACTCTAAAGAGTGCTGCTGGAAGCCAATCAGAACACGGGACTGTAAATTTGAAGTAATTTCTCTTGTTTTTATGACACTAGGGAAAGAACCCCACCCAGTTGGTTGAGATCTGGAAATCTACACCCTTACTCGTTCCATTTATACTACAGGAAAAACGAAAACACCAAAATAACCCCTTGTGCTAAGTTCTCAGATCTGACAGATAAATTCAATTCCTCACATGTGGGTTACCTGAATTTCTAAGTCAGAAAATTTGAATTTGGTAAGATCTTGGGTAGTCTCTTTCAAATTAAATTTTATCTGGAAATTCCATCTGACTAGTCCTAATCAAACCTGTACCAGGAAGGTGCACCCCACATTTTCGAGAACACAGATGGGATTAGAGACTGTTTTACCTTACCAGGAGGGCCAGGCTTGGTGGCTCAGCCTGTTATCCCAGCACTTTGGGAGACTAAGGCGAGTGGATTGCCTGAACCCCCGGGTTCAAGACCAGCCTAGGCAACTTGGCGAGACCTCATCTCTACAATAAATCAAAAATTCGCTAGGCTTGGTAGCGCACACCTGTAGTTCCCTCTACTTGGAAGGCTGAGGTGGAAGGATCGCCAGGGCCCTGCAGGTCGACACTAGGGTAGCCACGAATGTGCCACTGTACTCCAGCCTGGGCAACAGAGTGAAACTCCAACTCAAAAAAAAAAAAAATTGCCAGGAATCTGTTGAGAAGAAGAAAGACTTCCCTTCATTAAAGTTTCTCCCGTATAATGGCAATCTCTTGACTGGAGGTTAAAAAGGGTGGTGCCATCACAGCTACCAGAAGGAGAATGAATAACTGGCCTTAGCCTACTTTATCTGTGTTGCAGTCTGTTTTAAGAAGCTTCTGAAATAGTACATGAGCTTCGTCCTCCTGCTAGTGGTTTTGGAAGAGAGTGAGAACCTTTGGTGAATACTCATGATGAGGCCCTAAGTCAGCTGATCACCTGAAACACTGAGGGAATTACTAAATATACAGATTCCAGGGCCCCACTGCCATAGAGTCTAATGAAGTAAAGCTGGTAGAAGCCAGGAGTGATGGAGGAACTTTAAAATTTTCAAAATCTGGCCAGGCATGGTGGTTCATGCCTATAATCCCAAGCACTTTGGGAGTCTGAGGTGGGAGCATCACCTGAGCCCGGGAGTTTGAGACCAGTCTAGGCAGCCCAGCGAGATTTCATCTCTATTAAAAAGAAATCTAAAAATTAGCCAAGTGTGGCGGTGCACACCTGTAGCCCCAGCTACTCGAGAGGCCAAGGTGGAAGGATCGCCTAAGCCCAGGAGGTCGAGGCTCTGGCGAGCTGGGATCAGGGTACTGCTCTCCTGCTTAGGAAACAGAGTGAACTATGGCTCAAAAAAAATAAAGTAAATTTTCAAAATCTATAAGAATTACACCCAAATGTTTGAATTGTCCTTTTTACATTCTTCTGTATGAGTGGAAGATCGTGTTATACTTTCAGACACATTGGGTTCTAGGGGCTCAAATAATTCAATCAGAATTAGTTTCTTGACATTTCTTGGCTTAGTTTTCCTGTGTGTCAGCATTGATCTTAGGCAGGATTTTTCTTTAGCAGCAATGAACACCTGCAGGTTTATATTTTCTTGAGCCATAGCTTTTAGTCAGGAAAAAAGAAAGATGCTGTTTTTCAATAATATCAAAGATTCACAGTTGTATCTCATTGTACTGACTGGTTTATCCTTGAACCAATTACTACAACCAGGATCAGGTGATACTCTCATGGACCAGGTCTGGGTCAAATGCCCATCTAGCATCACCTAAAACTGTCAACTGAAAGTGGGGGAGGGTTTCCCTAAGGAAAATCAGAGTGTTGAAAAAAGAAAGAAGAGAAGCCAACCACAGAGCAATGGTGAATGGGCCAACAGTTTCTAATAAAAGCACTAATCATCATATATTTGAACCAACAGTTAGCCAAGAAGAGGAAATATATAAATACAAACTGATTCACTGATCATGGTAGGACATGGTGCTTTTCTCGTGCTGACTTTCTTGTGTTGCAGTGAGATTCATACAGTTAGAATTTACCAAAAAGTGAGGTTGAAGTATGATCAACGAAATAAAAAAAATTCTCAAAAACTCAGCACTATACTTTTTACAGTAACCAATGCATCAGGGGGCTAAGACCCTTGTCATTGTCAAAAAGATGTTGGAGTTGAAAGGTTATGATGTAGCAAGTTTTAGCTCCTTCAGTATGTAGGACACATTCGAGCTGGACCAAGGCACTGGTGAGTCTTGAAAGTGGGAAAAGAGAAGACGTTTTCAGCAACGTATTGGCTTTCTCTGATACAGATTTTCAGTACCAGTTATCAAGAGCATTTTTTATCTTTGACACCTTTGTCTTTAACACAGTCTTTAAAATGGATCTTAAAATGAGGAGGGAGAAGAAGAAAAAATATTTTTTTAATGAAGAGGAAGAAATGTTTAGAATACATTAGTAAAATGATGCCCGTAAATTACATAATATAAGAATACTGTTTTACATTTAACAATCTTTATATATATATATATAAGGATCTTTTCATATGATCTTGAAGAGAGGCTAAAAAATTGTTTAAAACCCTGTCAAATTTTGCCATCTTTGTTTTGTAAATATGATCATGAAATAGAGATTAAAAATTACTGCAATTGCAGTAGAAAATGATTATCTCACCCTAAACTCAATGCTTCCATCTGCAATATGGGAATAAAAATATAATTAACAATGATAAAGAAGAAAAAAGTTAAATGGTTTCTTGGAGCATAGAAATGCTTAGTTAACTGGGCTCGGTGGCTCAGCCTGTAATCCCATGCTTTGGGAGGCTGAGGTGAGTGGATTGCCTGAGTCTGCGGGTTCGAGACCCGCCTGGGCAACTTGGCGAGACCTCATCTCTACAGTAAAATCAAAAAATGAGCCGGGCGTGGTAGCGCATGCCTGTAATTTCGGCTACTCGGAAGGCTGAGGTGGAAGGATCGCTAGAGCCCAGCAGGTTGAGGCTGCAGTGGCCGGGAGCGGGCACTGCACTCCAGTCTGGGTGACTGAGACTCCAACTCAAAAAAAAAAAAAAAAAATTGCTTAGCTATAATGATTCCTCCATGGTAATAATTTTATTTAGTTAAATCCAGCTTCACATTCAAATTTGATTTAGGTTTAAAAATAATTAAATATATTAACAGTTTTGTATTAACCCCATGTAAAATTGCTTTTGAAAGGTGGGATAAACCAAAGCATTAACAGTATTTTCATGAACTTTCATATAACTTAAATGATAAGTCCATTCTACAGTTGAAGAAGAGGGGCCCATATATAATTACTTAATATTCATGGATACACACTTTCTGTGGGTTGAATAAATACAAGTACAGATAAATATAGATATATAAATTTATATGCACATATGTTATATCCATATATACAAACCTTTTCACGATATCCTTTCAGGCTGTTCCTCACCATCCGTATGCCAGTGACCCTTTATTTTGCATAAACTAGGCATCAAGGAGAGGAAAATGCATCTACCCAGACTATCTGAGCATTGCGTGATAGATGGTATGCTACATGTTTTGCTTGTAGGTGGCATATTGCTCTGTCTTTGACACCAATTCTCATCCATTTATTCACCTGTGTTCAAATTTGCAATGAGACAAAGACCAAGATCGAGTCTTGAGCCAGTATTCTCTTCTAACTGATTTTTAAAAGCTGTATACCTCTCAGTGCCTCCTCAAGATTGAGGGAAAGCTAGAAGAAATAAAATATGTTGCTACCTCTTTATTACACCTGTAAACCCTGAATCCAGAGTTGCCACTGAGTCGACGTCTGTATTAGAGCGAGAAGCGCGATGAACACTTTTGGACAGGAGTGTGGTCAAACATGTCTGAAAGGCAGAGACGTAAATGAAAGAAGTGCAATGTTGCCACAACAGTGAGCTAGTGAAAGGCGAGCCAGATTCTGCCCAGTGTCATGCACTTAGAGGACAAAGTCACACCTGTCTCTCTGGGAGATAGGATAGCTCGGGAGAAGCTGACAGCAGAACAGGGAGCCAGTTTAGATTGCAGCAATTGATAGAGAAATTGGCTGTAAAAACAACGGGAAACCTGCCAGGGCTCACCTGCTTCTCCATGTTTGATATAATTAAGTTAACTTACTAAATGTGGTACTACATGTATTAAGCTTTATCGTGGAAACAAATTTTTAGAGCCAATTTGTAGCAGCATAGAAAGATACAAGAGTAGCCTAGAATTTTGGAAGTGCTTGCGTTAAAACAGTTGGAAGCAGTTTTCAGATTTATTTCACTCATCCTGCTGTGTTCAGTGGTTTTCATTTCTATTTCCTTAATACGATATACTGAGAAAAAAAAAACAACAACAAAAAAACGCAACTAGCCAAAGGAAGCTGTTGACTGTTGCTGACCAGAAAAGTAAAGCAAATTCCTCCTAATGTGTTTTCCTGCTATATTTTCTGTGAATAAATGTGGAGGTAAGAAGTTTTATTTCCTGACAGGTGATAGGTAACTTGGTAACAGAGATCACTGCAGAATGCAAATGAAAACCTAAAACTTTAGGACTAAATTAAGAGTTGCTCAACATGATTACAAAATAAAATAGCATTGCCATATTTATCCAGCAGTGCTTTCTTCTGATCAGAGAAGAGGACCGTGAATACACTATCCTTATTCTCTTGTGCCAAGATTTGTTTTTGGTTTGTTTTGACTTTCTTTTTGTTTTACATGTTTGTCTAAGCTATCATTCCATTTTTTTCCATATCTTCTCTAAGCTTTCCTTATCTTTTTTTTTCTCCCAAATTCTTAGCCATTTCTTATTTAGAAGGTGAAGAATTCCTTTTTTTTTTTTTTTTTTTCCCAAAATTGATCATGTATTTCATGGGAATTTAGAACCTTAGGGTAGTAGCATTTTATTGCCATTTTTAATCATCGTGCTTCTAAGACCCTGCTTTTCCAATTATAATTAGCATGGATTGATATGGATATTTGCTTTAGATATTTCTTAATAGTCTTTGCAGAACTTCTCTGCACTCAAATGGGGATCAACTATCCACAGAATCATCACATGGACAGTGATATAAATTAGCATTTTAATGATTTTGAGAGTGTTGGCAAGATATACCCAAGATCTGCTACCATTCATTGGGTGGTTTAGCTCAGTTATTTGTATTGGAATTTGTCTCTACAAAAGTTTAGCACAGTTTTTAAAAACAACTCTACTGAAGTATAAATCATATGCCATAACATTTACCCATTTTAGGTATCTAATTCCCTGATTTTTAGTACATTTGCAAAGTTGCACAACTGTCACCTCAGGGGATCCCTAATTCCTGATACTATCCTCCCTGTTCCCACCACCAGCTGCTGGCCACCACTGATCTGTTTTCTATCTCTAGTGATTTGCCTTTTATGAACATTTCTTATAAATGGAATCATACAATAAATATGTCTTTTTCATCTGACTTCTTTCATTTAGGTAAATGATTTTGAGACCATGATGTAGAATGTGTCAATAATGTCTTCTTTTTTATTACTAAATAGTATTCCAATGTATGGCTTGTAGCACATGTTGATTATCCATTTACCAGTTGATATAAACTTAAATTGTTTCCATTTGGGAGTATCATGAATAATGTTGTTATAAACATTCATGTATGTGCCTTTATGTGGGCATATGTTTTCATGTCTCTTAGATAAATACCTAGGAGTGAAATTATTGGTTCATGAGATTAGTTTATGGTTACCTTATTAAGAAACTACCAGAATGCTTTCCAAAGTGGCTGTACCATTTTATATCACCATCAACTGTCTTTGAAAGTTCTAGTTTCTCCATATCTTCACCAACATTTAGGTTTTTTTTGCCCTGATTATGGCCACTCTAGAGGGTGTGAAGTGGTATTTCATTGTGGTTTAACTTGCATTTCTCTGGTGACTAATTATATTCAACATCTTTCCATGTGCTTATTTGCCATTCATATGCTTTCTTTAGTGAAATGTCTATTTAAATCTTTGGGTCATTTTTTAGTTGGGATTTTGTCCTTGTTATTAAATTTTACATAGTCTTGACACTCTGAAGACATGTCTTTTGTCAGATATACTGTTTGCTATGACCTTCTTTCAAGGTATGCCTTAGTTTGTTTGTTTTTTTTCATTTTCCTAATGGTGTCTTTTGGAACATAAAAGTTTCTAACTTTCGGCCAGGCTCAGTGGCTCAGCCTGTAATCCTAGCACTTTGGGAGGCCAAGGCGAATGGATTGCCTGAACCCACAGGTTCAAGACCAGCCTGGACAACTTGGTGAGACCTCTCTACAATAAATTAGCTGGGCATGGTAGTACATACCTGTAGTTCCAGCTACTTGAAAGACTGAGGCAGAAGGATCATCTGAGCCTAGCAAGTTGATGCTGGGGTGGCCATGTGTGTGCCATTGTACTCCAGCCTGAGTGTTGGAGTGAGACTCCAACTCAAAAAAAAAAAGTTTCTAACTTTCACGAAGTCCAATGGTTTAATATTTATTAAAAAAAAAAATACACACACACACACACACACACACACACACACACACACACACACCACCCATACATATGGTGTCTTTTGGAGCACAAAAGTTTTAACTTTAATGAAGGTCAGTGATTTTATATATATGTACGCGCACACACAGACACACACACACACACACACACACACACACACACACACACACAGTGCATGCAAGTGAAATCATGCTTTTGATGTTGTATCTGCTAATTCTTTGCCTACCCTAAGGTCACAGATATTTTCTTTTATATTTTCTTCTTTTATGTTTTCATCTAGAGATTTTATAGTTTTAGCTCTATGATCCATTTTGTAACTTTTATTTTCTAAGAGGCAAGGTATTTCCACTTGCTCAGACTAGAGTTCAGTGGCTATTTACAGGCGCAGCCATAGCTCACTTCAGTCTCAAACTCCTGGGCTCAAGTGATCCTCCTGCCACAGGCTCCCAAGTAGCTGCGACTGTAGGTACATGTCATGGTACCCAGCTTTGTATTAACTTTTGTATATAGCAATTTATTACCTCTGAAGATAGTTTCATTTTACATCATCCTGCTTATTTGCACAAGTACATAGGAATATATCTTTGGGAAAGTTCTGAAGACATGTAGAAGTCAAAGAAGAACTTTGACCTTGTCTACCACCCCCTCAAAAAAAGGCCCAGAAATGTTTGATTTAAAAAGTACTCAAAGACGTAGAAATGTTTGTTGAGAATTCATATATCAATACCGTGTGGCTCAATAACATATGTCCAGAAATGAGGCTTTATAGGCAATCAAATACAACAACAAAAATGTCTGAAAGATAATATAGCTCAGCATCTCCATGTCAATGAATTGAAAGCTTTTCTGAAAATGAAAGGGCCTTCTTTTAGAACTCTGGAATCCTAAACTACAGACATTTCAGGAACTATTTTGGCTGAACATGATAGGAGAGATTTTTCTTTTTCATAATTTTTATTACAGTGGAATTGGTTTTTGTATTTCTAACAGTTTGACAAGAGCTAATTACAATGCGCTCATCTGTTTTACGGACTAATTTGAGCCATCGGGCATCAACACCATAGACATGCAGCAGCATTGCAAATGATACGCATGCTTCCCTTGCTCCAAGAATTTGTACTTGCTATAAAAGAAAACAGATTTGGACAGCCCTGAAAAAGTCGGGTTTGGTTTGAAGAAAACATTTCAGAATTACATTAGAGCTGGCCTACAAGTGAACTAAAAATACCTGCTCATCTCAGTGGTCTTGGCCCAGGGCCTTTCCTTTTACTGTAAAAGTCAGACTGCTTGAACAGTTGGAGTTCGGCTTGCTTGCTGTCTAAACTAGTGTTCTCTGATAACTTCTGTTACCATTGAAACACAAGCCCCGTTTGCATTTAAGAGAATGTTTAGGGTGTGGAAAATAGCCAAGAGAAATGTATACTGAGTGTTCAAACCTTTAGGCTTCCCGTGCAGTTACTAGACCACTTAGAGCCGTTAAGAAATGGGAGAAAGACATTCATCAGTAAACATTACGCAGCAAGGGTAAAAGATGGAATGGAGTAAAGGAGGCTTTTAAAATCAGCCTAAGATGATTATTTGAATTGCAAAGAGAAATGTTCAGACATAGCTAAAGCTGCTAAACATAACTCTTGAAGTTTTTCCAGAACAGAGGGATTGGGGAAATGAGACCAGTGAAGGAGAAAATTAGAAAATTATAAGACAGAATGGGAGATGAAGTTTCAGAAGCTGGTACATGATAGCTGAAATATATGATATTATTAGGTCTTAAATCTATTTATGAGGGTGAAAATTTAAAAACACGCTTTCTGACTTTGGCCATGTGATTTTAAGATTAAAATGAAGATATTAAATCCAGACAAAGAATAATCAACAATAACTGCAAGGTTATATCATGAAGGATTAAAAAGAAACATCAGAAATCAGTAGCCCAGAAAAGATATTCATGATAAGCTGGATAATTCTGAGTGAAATAATTTAGGTGGAAATAAGTCAGCATAGTACCAGATATCTCAAAACTTGGCAGAGTATGACACTCTGCACATCAACTACTGTAAGAAAGGAATTACCATAATTGATCATCTGCTTTTTTAAAGGCATTCCTATTCAGTGAGTTAGAACTGGGAGTATAAAGACAGCAGGACTAATTTTTAAAGTAACTTGTATCACAGACTTCACTAACATGTGTTTGGCTTGTTAGATAGCTGGGTATCCTATTTTCTGGCACAGAACATAGAACAGAGGGAGTTTCCCCCCATGAGCAACTGAAGTGCCAGCTGTTGCCCTAAATATTGTACCTGTTCATGATGGAGATAGCTTTAAAGCCAGATTTCAAGCTTAGGGAAAATTTTACATTTGTTCATCAGCAAACATTGGTATAAGATTTGTGTGTCTAGATACAGCATTTATATACACAAAAAGGGGAACTGGTCAAAAACTTCTTTCAAAAATAGAAGTGGTAACAGATTCATTTCTTTAAAATTTTAAAAGGAAACTGTTTAATAAGCTTTAATATTTATAGCACTTCTAAAGCCCTAGAAAATGTATAGAAATGATCAATCTGTATAAAAACATACCTAAATAAAAGATCACACTTAATCCAACAACTTTGTTAGCAGTGGTTTAAGAACTTGAAACTGGCCAGGCGCAGTGGCTCATACCTGTAGTCCCAACACTTTGGGAGGCCAAGGTGAAAGGATTGCTTGAGTCCAGGCGCTCGAGACCAGTCTGGGCAACGTCGCAAGACCTCGTCTCTACAAAAAAACCAAAAAAAATTAGCCATGCATGTGGTACATGGCTGTAGTTCCAGCTACTTGGGAGGCTGAAGCGAGAGGATCTCCTGAGCCCAGGAGGTGGAGGCTGGGATGAGCCGTTATTGAATCACAGCACTCCAGCCTGGGTGACAAAGTGAGACCCAGACTCAAAACAAAACAAAACAAAACAAAACTTGAAAGACAGGAAGAATTACCAGAATATCATATAGTAACTAGATAATCATGAAAAAGATGTCTTTTTCATTGGCACTGGAGACATTAAAAAGAAGATGAAAGAAAGAAAAAGAACCAACATTAAAACACTGTTTTTTCTTACTTAGAAAATAAAGCATGGAATGTTTGTTACCTATACTAATGAAGTAGTCATGGCTTGTTCCAGAAACAGCTGGATTCTGGGAAAATGAGGCAATAGAGTAAGGCAAACTTCAATGAGCTTAATAGCCTTAACCCATCTTATTTTGTTGGTTTTGAGTCAGGGTCTCACTCTGTCACCCAGGCTGGAGTGCAGTGGCACAGTCATGGTTACCACAGTCTCAACCTCCTGGGCTCAGGCGATTCTTCTGCTTCAACCTTCCAAGCAGCTGGTTTATTGTAGAGATGAGGTCTCAGCAGGTTGCCCAGGCTGGTCTCGAATCCCTGAATTCAGGCAATCCTCTTACCTCCATCTTTCATAGTGCTGAGATTACAGGTGTGAGCCATTGTACCCAGCCAGCCTTGACTCATTCTTATTTCTTTGATGTAGTCCTTGAGTATATTTTTTAGATTGGAAAATATAGTTTATTTAGAAAGTAAATTAGAGAGAGAGAGAGAGAGAGAGAGAGAGAGAGAGAGGAGAGTGACCATCCCAAGGTAGGGGAGGGAGCCAAAGCTAAGAAAATATGGTGGCCATAGCTCAAAGAGTACATAGCCTGTCCAGTGCTCAACAAAACAATGGCCTGAGCATTTTTTAGAGTGATTGTTACTTGATTCCAGCAACCTCCACACAGGACAAATAATGCCAGTTCTTCTTAATTACTCATATATGGTCATTTAAAACAATAAATCTGTGCTGATCTGCTATCTGCAAGAATGATTTAGCATGCAGTCTGATTTTGAATGAGCCAAACTTATGTAAAGGATAAAGCTATTAAAATTAAAAAATCAACTGTGCTACCACAAGATAAAGGACTCATTTCTATTGAAAGGGACCTCCAAGAATCCACACTCTCCAGCCATCCATAAGCATTTGTCACTTTCATTCTTCATCCAAACTTTTACAAACGTTAAACTTACAACATTGCAGGGATTTCTTATCAGTTATTCATGCGTGGTTGATGTGATACTCAAGTTGGACATACTCTGGGCTTTACATTTTGGAGTTGTCAGTATTCTCAAAGCAAAGCCAGAGCCCTTCATCTCTGACTTTGATAAAAATGACACAAAATATCAGTACAACTTGTAAGCTGAAAAAGAAAAAAAAAAACACATTTAAATAAATAAATAACTTCCTAAGCCTTCTGACTGGCAGGTTCTATTGATATAATATCTCCACCCAAAAAAAAGCAGTGTGCATTATGCTATGATTGGTTGATAGCACCATCTTTGAGGTTGTTTGGGTCCATTTTGTGGTGGAGATGCTTCAGTAGGTGTTTCTGTGGGTCTTATGTAGCACGTCTTCGAATAAGTCTTATCTGGTTGTCACATTTGCTTCTTTAATAATGGAATCAAGCTATGCTTTTCGGAAAACCATTGATGTACTAAGATTGTAGACTTTAAGTTTCAGATAGCAACTTCAAAAGCTCAGTGTACAATTTCACCAAATAAAAAACTGGAACTTTCTGATCTGTATATATTAGTTAAGTAAATCCAAATAAACAATGTTTTTTCAAACCATCAATAAACAATTTATGTTATAGTATATGCATTGGATTCAAAGCTTGCCAATAAATCAACCAGTATCTAATATTTTTCTACTCCTAACCATTTACCTCATCCTGTTTTCAGAACAGAGACAGATGGTTCTCCTGACATATTTTGCCTATTTAATATAAAGGATCATTTGGTAGTAGCACACTTTGATTTTTTGCCTCTAAAAACAAGAAATACACACACAGACATATACATTAAAACAAAACAAATCAAAAATCTTGTCAATTTGATATCTGGTTGAGACTAGTTGAAAAGAAAGCAGTTCCCCTTCTAATTGGAAGAGGCAAGAAAGCCACTCTGTGGAACTTCCCTGCATCACTGTGACATGATCACAGGAAACAAGAGAACATGTTGGAGAGATCCAGTGGCTCTTAGGTAGTCACCAATTCCCTGCTACTACTGTGTGTTTTAGAAAATTGTCCAAATAGAGGAAAACCTCCCTTTGACAGAGCAATGCATCTTGCTTTTAAAAAACCACGTTGGAAAGGCTATCGTTATGCTAGGAATGAATCAGGCTCACTTTGCCCCATCTTCTCCCTCCTGTCAAATGGAGGTGATACAAAAAGCTTTAGTGGAACCAACCAGAAATAAAGACCTTAGAAAACAGGTGGTGATGCCATCTGGCTATTTAAATCAAGGCAAAACCGCTCCCTTCCCAGAAGACTAGGTTCTGAAAACTCTGAGGATGTGGTGGAGCCTGACTTAACTCAAGCGAGAGTAAATGGGCATAAGGGGTTCACCTCTAGTTCTTTAGACATATTTTAAGGACTAGTAAACATTAATAGAAAGACTTTTGCAAATGCTTATGAGTGAGTACAATTTTTTTTCTCTGCTACTTACTCTAAATATTAAGTCACAATTCATACCATCATCTAGGAAATACGAGGGGAAACCCAAAAGAAATGAAATTTATTTTTTTTAATTGTGTGTTTATTCTTACATGTTTAAACTTCAGTCACCTTCAAAGTACTTTCCATTTGGTGCTATACACCTATCGAGATGCTTTTTCCACTGTTCAAAAACAGTTACTCAACTCATTCATTTTGATGCCTTTTAGTGCTTCTACTACTTTTTGTTTCACCTTTTCTACATGGACAAA
Source organism: Cephalopachus bancanus (assembly GCA_027257055.1). Classification (NCBI taxonomy): domain Eukaryota; kingdom Metazoa; phylum Chordata; class Mammalia; order Primates; family Tarsiidae; genus Cephalopachus; species Cephalopachus bancanus. The sequence goes on along the minus strand of JAPVLO010000024.1, from coordinate 2,583,418 downwards.
ATGTGTACATTTGAGGACTTCTTTTATGTGGGGAAACAAAAAGAAGTCACTTGACGTGAGATCAGGGGAACAGGGAGGGTGGAGCATGACTGTCATACCATTTTTGGTCAAAAACTGCTGATCACTCAGCGCAGCGTGGGCAGGTTGTTTGTGTAAATTACCCATCATGAAATGGGCAAATGTGTTGTAAGAATCTCCAAAAAAATTCTCTGAAGCCTAACACAGCCTCTCAAACAACGCTAGCTGGTATACTGATGCCAATGGGTTTCTAGAACACTTACCTAGTGGAGGAGGTCTATACTACAAGGGGCCCACCCTCCAAAAAAAATTCTTTTGGGAAGTCTCTCCCACATACCTAGTATTTTCCTGTATACCTATACACACTGTTTCCTCTTTTCTGTGTTAATTGTAGAACATTCTCTTTTCTATGCGAGAAACAGGTCATGTTTCCCAAAGAGGAGTGCTGTTTACATTTTGGGTAGGAAAATTCTTCATTGGATGAGATTGTCACATACATTTCAGAGTGATTCACACCCCTGGCACCAAACAGTAAATGCCAGTATCTCCTTTCTCCCACCTCAGTCATTGTGACAACTAAAAAACATCCCTACATATTTCCAAATGTGCCCCAGGGGAGGGAAGTGGTAGCTCATCATATAAATATTTGAAAGTTGACCCCGGTTCCTCCTTTCTTCTCTTGGGCTAAAAGGATTTAAGGAAGCATTAGGTGGGGTTAACTCACAACGGTACTTTCATTGGCTTCTCACTATACTCTTCCACCAAGTTCTTAATTCAGGAATTTTAACTTCTCACCACCGATTATGGTGGCTCTTTCAAGAAGCAAAGCAATATATTTAAGGTCCCACTTTACCTAGTGTTCTCCTTTAAGGTCAGTCTTCTTGGTATAGGTGAAATAGTTCCTATTAAGGATTCATTACTATAACCAGTTTTTATACGTTGCTAAGCACTTTGAAAGCTTTTTTTCTTTTTTTTAGTCTTTTTTTTTTTTTTTACATCATGCATTGCCTGGTTCCTCAAAAGGCATAGCCTATGTATTTATTATCTTTCTAATTCAAGGCCTCTCTCACATCAGAAAATATTCTCATACCAAATGTTCTCTGTTAGGACCCAAAAAAGTCCTTCTAGATTAACTCTTGGAAGCATATACGCACTTTTGACACATTTCCTCATTCTATTTTATCTGAAATAGATCTTGTTGGATGATGAAACAAACAGGAAAATATTAGGGGATGAAGGTGGGGTGAAAAATGGGTTAATACTGTGAAGGTCTGAGTGTAAACGTTTCTTAAGTTTAAGGGGGGAAAAATGAATGGAAATTAGTAAGGAAAAGGATTTTCTAAAAGGACCGTGAAATAATTAATTGTTTTGTAGAAGATAGCCTTTCCATATAGGCAGAAAATTTTTTCTTCGCTTCCTTCTGTAGAGATAGTCAAATAGAGAACTCATCTCTTAATTAGAAAGAAAAATACTCATCAAACACATCTCATCACTGGAGAGGTAATGATCTACAGCTGTTAGTCTGAAAGGGCAGGCTTTTTTCCTGAACAGTAGGAAGTGTTAATCATTTTGGATGAGATTTCTTTTTAAAATATACTGTAGTTTGCAAAAGAATAGGATATTCAATATTCCAACTTAAATGGTTTTTTTGAAGTGGGCTCCCCCAGGGATACTGTCCTGTGTCGCACTGAATGATCATTGAATGCAGGCATCTTCCACTGCACTTCAATGAGACCATCAATTGATGGCATGATGTGATTGGCCCAGACCTGCCTGGGATTCTTAAAACCCCAGGCTCAAAGAAATAAAAACCAAGCACATCTTGCACCTCGGAAGACATGATGTTGCTAGAAAAATCTTAAAATTTCAAATCGCTTCCTCTACTTTATGTAATTTGCCTTGTTGAATATGAGTGAAAAACCTTGTTCCACTTTCACTTAGCTTCTCAGCAGAATGGGATTTTTTTTGTTGTTTGTTTAATCTTCATGTGTAAAAGTGTGACTTTTATTGTCTGTAAAAATGTAATTGACTCATTCAGTTTCCAGTCGTTGCCTTTATAGCCATCTTGCTAACCTCTTCTAAACATTTTGGACAGAAGAAAACCCCACTCAGTAGAAACTGTGTGAACAGCCAACTTTTGATTAATCGGAGCCATGCAAGCTAGGGAGAAAAGGGAAGAATGAAATTGGCTCCACCAACCTCATTTTCACCATTAGTTTTTGACCTCTTGGCCATACCAAGCTGTTGCCAGAACACCTAAGAAGTGGCATTCCATTTCTTTGTACACATGCAAAAATAGTTCTTCCTGAGCGAGGGGAAGGAGAAAAGATATAAAAAATCTACAAATTGAATAATCAATTCCTAAGTAATAGATACCTTCAAAGCATCAACTTTTATTCTAAAATCCTTCCCTTCAGAGTGAATAGAGCTTTGTGGGAAAAGCACGCTGTATTAGGAAGTAGAAGACCCTGCTCTGCCACTCAGTGGAAGGTGTCCTGAGGCAAGTCTCAAACTTTTGAGCCTCCTTCTCATTTCCTCATTTGTAAAGGAAGGTAATAGCTTCTGCCCTCCCAGCCTGCCTCTCGGGACTTTTTTCTTAAAGTTCAGTCTGTGCAGTATGATGTCAGATACTTGTTAGGACAAATTATGTTATTTACTTTTCAGTGAATTAAAACTTTAAACAAAACCCAGTCTGGATATTTATGATTAAAATTTAGAATGCTTTTAAGGCCTGACCCAAATAGATGCTTAAGGATTGCATTTTGTGATACTGGTACTAATATCATAGGCAAGATAATATTGATTTAGATAAAGGTATTTGGATTTAAACATGAAAAATGATTATCAGCAGGAATTGACATTCATAAAATTGCTAGTTCAGAGTGAGCTTTTCTTTCATATCTAGGGGCATAAGTTTGTTAAAAAGTGTTAATATTTTGAAACTGAACTGTTTTACTCCAGAGTTCACAAAATCTGCAATGTATGCTGATGCCATTTACGAGTAATAATGAGTTTCTGTAAAAATTTAGATTTTTTGCTTCAACTATTAGTAAAAATTTTAACTGCAACTCCCTGCTTAAATGTTTATAATTTCTTACAAACTCCTCCTTTCTCCACCACACACCACAGTCACTCTAAAGAACAAGAACTATCTTCTGTGTAATTTTCTTAGAAATAATTTTAAGTTCCAGCTACTCCAGAGGCTGAAGCAGGTGATCGCTTGAGCCAAGCACTTCGAGGCTGCAGTGAGCTATGATCATGCCATTGCACTCCAGCTTGGGTGACAGAGTGATACCCTGTCTCTAAAAAAAGAAAAAAAAGAAAAGAGATAAAAATTTTAAACATGAAAAGAATTCAATTGATAGTATAGTACTTTGTGATGAAGTATTTGCACATATATCCATACTTCACTAGCTTTCCACAGCCAACGTGTGAGATAGGCTGCTGTCACTATTTCCATCCTATAAGGAACAGATTAAAAGAAAAGAGAATAACTTGCTCAAGGACTATAATGATCAAATATTAGAACTGGAACCAAAACCATTTCTTCAGGTTTCCAGTCTGGACCATATTATACCCTATCAACTGTCTCCTGAGAGAGAGAACAATGTGTTAATTAGCTTTTGCTAGGTAACAAACCACTCTGCAATTAGTATCTTAAAGCAACTACCATGTTTTTAGGGATGATTCTGTAGGCCAGCAATTTGGACCAGGCTTAGCTGGGCACTTCTGTTCTCAACTGGGCTCACTTAAGCATCTTTGGTCAGCTTCTGGTCAGTTAGGTTGCTTGGTTTTGGACACTGTCTGGCTTTCACCTGGGAGATGGAGACAACTATGCTTCATGTTTTTTAAGCCTGTTTTCATCACACTTGCTACTCTGCACTTGACCAAAACAAACCATGTGCCTAATCCTAGTGTCATTATGAGAGGGCATCAAAAAAGTCATGGATATAGGGAGACATGGACAAATTGAGGCCATTACTGCGTACAGTCAACACAAGCAAATATAAAAAGGCTGAAAATGGTACTCATTTCATCATCTCTTTCCACCCTAGTTGGTGTGGCTTCTTTAACACAGCTCTTACACTTGAAACAATCATTAGCGGATTCTAGAGTGGTAGGGAGAAAGTTATGATGCAAGAAGGACTAAAAAATGTCTTTGTAGTATAAATTAATCTATTCCTGCTTGAAATAACACCTAATGTTTGTTGAACATCTCACAGGAGCCAACCGCAGGTTAATCCCATCTCAAATCTGCAAAGTCAATAGTATAACTTATACCTTTCAGAGGACAAAACTAAGAGAAATCTAGTAACTTGCCCAAGGTCACAGTTAGTGACTGGAGAGCTTGGATACTTCTAGACCTGATTCAAACACCCTCCTCTTTGCACGGAGTCACACTGCAGCTGCTTCTTCAGGGAGCCCACAGTCATGGCTGACAGTACAAGGCCACCTGACACAGAGCCTCTAACCTCCAGGGAAATAGGGAAAACTGTCAGTATTCTTTTTCTAATGAAGGAGGCTGTGTGTACTTACTACCATTGGACTCAGAACCCATGAATTTTTTTTTTTTTTGCCAGAGAATTCTAATTGTAAATCACGACAGTCACCTAGTGATTTTTTAAGAAAGAAAACCACCCAGTTCTTAAAATAGTTTTAGTCTCTAATGAGAAGAGATGACTAACGTAGGGCTAGTTTTGTGGGGTTTTTTTTTTTTGGAATGGGACATGGATTCTGTGAAGGTATAACATAGATAGCCTAAGATTCCTAATTAAAAGAAGGGAGTTGGGGGAGAGAAGAGGAGACTATGTGATAGAGAGAGAAATATAAGGGGTGCCATCATGATGGAATCAAAGGAATCAAGCATTCTATGTACATTTGGGAGACTCCTTATATTACGTAATACTGAAAAATTCTAGAATTCTCAGGTTCTCTTTCCATGTCCCACACAGACAAAAGGGAGTTCTGAAAGTATGAGTCAAGACAGATGCTAGAAATTTTATGGTTTATGTATGTATTCTGTGAATGTGTTGGAGTTTTTAAAATTATTTTTCTATTCCATTTTAACCCATTATTGTATATTTTTCTCCCCCAAGTGTAGTCAGGACCAAGGACAGTTCCCACACTGTCTTTCCATCAGTTTCTTCTGCCTTCTCCTTTCTCCTACTGCCCTAGCAGAACAGTGAAGGCTAGGTCTTTTGTGTTATCTCAGTTTTTTATAAGAAAGTGGAGAGGACCGATCTTAGCACTGAGAGATGGGAAGAGGCTTCAATATGGAAGGAATGAGATAAAAAGTCTCTTCCTTCCTTTCAGGGCTCTCTTTATTAAATGACTACCCTCACCAGCTAGCAGAAATTAGAACCATCACTAATACTATAGTAAATGATTGCCTTGCTTCTTAGTAATTCTTAGCAATCTGAGTCCAGAGACCCTTGTCTTCTACTTTTGAACACCTAATATTTCATAGCATACAGTAAGTGTTCAGTAAATACATTTCTATTGTTAATCTGTGATCAGGTTCCCTTTTTTAACCTTTTGAACTTTTTGTTTAGACTGAAAAAGAAAAAATAAATGCTTTTGTATTTAGTGTTTACTCAGAGTTCTCTTGTGCATGTGTTTTCTAAGATATTTTTGTAGCCATATAAAAGAATGGAACCATGTCCTCCACAGCAGCATGGATAGAGCTCAAGATTGTCACCCTGATTTAAAGTTTATCATACTCAGTGATCTATCACAGAAACAAAGAACAGAGTACCACATGTTCTCACTCATAAGCAGACCTTGAACATTTACCATAATACTATAAGAAAGGGATTGGCAGTAGTGGGATACTGCCAGGATAGGGCTGGGGGGGGTAGAGCACAACATCAGTAAGCGTACCTGATCTCAAACCAGGCAAAGTGGGGACCAAAGGGAGGCCCAAACTTTACCTGTATGATGACCACTTGTATACCTAATCATGAACTCTACCCTATGCCTTTAAAATAAAAAATAAAATAAAATAAAAAGATTGTCATCCTAGGTGAAATGACTCAGAAACAGAAAACCAAACACTGCATGTTCTCACTAACCACAAAGGTGAAAATAATAGACAGTGGGGACACCAATAAGGGGAAGGGTAGAGAAGGGCGTTAGGGTTCATAAATTACCTATGGGGCACAATGTTCACAATCTGGGAAATGGGCTACTTGAGACTCAATCCCCACCCCTACACAATATGCCCATGTGGCAAACATGCATGTGCATCCCCAAATCTAATTTTAACAGTAAGAACTCCTTACCCAGTTGCCCAAATATTAGATTCTTAAAGAAAACACAGTAGGAAAGCAGATAATTTTTTCCATTGTCAGGATTCCTAAAACTAATGTAATTTCTTTGTTTGTCTCTCTTTTCTATGTCTCTCCCCAGTCCATGTTATGATGTGCATGTTGTTAGGATATAGAAATACCATAGATATGCATGAGAAGTGTTGTGTCAGTTCTGAGTGTCATATTTAAAGTGAGTGATTGATGTAATGATTTGGATGTGGTAAGAGGAAGATGTCTCCAATAAGGAAGACAGTACTTTGTACTTTGTAATGGGTTATTGAAACAGTACTTTGTAATGGGTTATTGAAGCAATGGGCTGATGCCTAGAGAAGAAAAGTCATGATAGTTGTCTTGATTACTTGCAAGATTTTCATCTAGAAAGTTTTTTTCTATATTATTTCTGACCTACAACTAATACCAATACGTGGCTACCTTACAAGGGAATTTATTCTGGATAACCACAGGATTCTAACACCAATGAGTAGACATTACAAGGGAATATATTTCTGCTCAATGGGTTAAAAATGATGATGACTTTTATTTTGAGTCAAAATCTCACTCTGTCACCCAGGCTGGAGTGCAGTGGTGCAATCAAGCTCATTACAGCCTCCACCTCCTGAGCTCAGGTGATCCTTCCACCTCAGCCTTCTGAGTAGCTAGAACTACAGATGTGTGCTACCATGCCCAGCTACTTTTTAAATTTTTGAGGAGACAAGGTCTTGCTATGTTGCCTTGGTTGGTCTTGAACCCCTGGGTTCAAGCAATCCTCCCACCTTGGTCTCCCAAAGTGCTAGGATTACAAGTGTGAACCACCATGCACTGCCTTTAACAATGATTATAATTGGTTATATTTAGCAATGGAAGAATCTGTGTCCCATCCAAGAGGACAGAACACGTTGAGCCAGATGAATGCCCTCAGAAAAGGCAACATACAGGAAGGTCCAAAATGAAAGACCATAATGCCCCAAACTGTTCATGACTGCACAGCCAATATGGAGAAAAAATATTATCTGCAAGTACTAACTTAGACTTACTTTTCAGAGGGAGAAATTTGTTAGTAGAATCCCAGGTTGTAACTCTGAATGCATTTTCCTGTAGTCACTTGGTTTTATGTAGTGCCTCTATAGTATTTAGTACCAATACAAATAATTACATAGACTTCTGTTGAAGGATTTGGAAACTGAGTGTCCATTTATTTACTAATTGAACAAATGTTTACTTATTGAGCACTTACCATGCCCTAACTACTATTCTCCAGGCTCTGGAGATAAAACAATGAACAAAAAGAAAAATCCTCTACCCTTAATGAGCTTACATTCTAGGGATGGTATAAATGTTACAAATAAATATGTATGCCAGGTGCGGTGGCTCACACCTATTATCCCAGCACTTTGAAAGGTGTAAGCAAGAGGATTGTCTGATCCCAGGAATTCAAGACCAGCCCGGGCTACTTGGCGAGACTTCATCTCTACAATAAATCAATTAATTAGCCAGGCATGGTGGCACATGCCTGTAGTTCCAGCTACTTGTGAGGCTGAGGTGGAAGGATTGCCTGAGCCCAGCAGGTTCAGGCTGTGATGGCGGAGTATGCCACTGTACTACAGCCTGGGTGACAAAGTGAGACTCTGACTCAAACAAATGTATAAAGGTTTAATATGGACTAAAGAATTTTCCCTTTTATGTGTGTTGATGTTTGTCAAATTTATCTTAATTCACTTCCTGAGAAAAGAATTATCTTTATACAATATATTTTTAATAAAAACACATTGTAATACTCATAACCATCAATTATAATGGATATCATCTTTGCAGATATTATATGCATTTCAAAAATTAAATGAAAATATTTTCTTTTTCTGGAAATCTTCCTACTTTTCTAGTGAAAGAAAAGATATGGCTCATGTTTCATGCATTACAATATTTGGAATTTTTCTTATGCACAAAATTGAATCTATAGTTATCATGTAATTCTTCCCCAAATGCATTTCTTGGGTTGCTAAATCATTATGTATGCTTTTTAGTGTCCATTTGGGTTATGAATATCAAATAATTCAGTAAAATATGCAGTTTTCTAAATTTAATGGTATTTTTTTAAAAGAAATGGTACAGTACTGTCATGAATTTATTTCATCTTATTTTATTTTATTTATTTATTTTTTTGAGTTGGAGTCTCATTCTGTCGCCCAGACTGGAGTGCAGTGGCCGCTCCCGGCCACCGCAGCATCGACCTGCTGGTCTCCAGGGATCCTTCCGCCTCAGCCTTCCAAGTAGCTGGAACTACAGGCGCGCGCTACCATGCCCGGCTAATTTTTTGATTTATTGTAGAGATGAGGTCTCACCTGCCCAAGCGGGTCTCAAACCCGCGGGCTCAGGCAATCCACTCACCTCAGCCTCTCAAAGGCACGGGATTACAGGCTGAACCACCGAGCCCGACTCATGAATTTTTTTTAAATATAGAGAAGGGATGGGAAAGGTGATCAGGGCCTGGCATGGTGGCTCATGTCTACCTTCCCAGCATACCATCACTTTGAGAGGTTGAGGTGGAAGGATCTCTTGAGGCCAGGATTTCAAGACCAGCCTGGGCAGCATAGTGAGACCCCCATCTCTACAAAAAATTTAAAAAATTAACAAAGCATGGTGGTGCATGCCTATAGTCCCAGCTACTTGGGTGGCTGACACAGGAAAATCTCTTGAACCCAGGAGATGGAGGCTACAGTGAACTATGGTCGTGCCACTCCACTCCAGCCTAAGCAAAGAGCAAGAACTTGTCTCTTAAATATAATAATAATAAATTAAAATAATTTTTCAAAAGGTGATCATGTTTATAGACCTCTGTTAAAATATACAAACACTGAAGCAAATTGACCTTCTAAGGCCTGAAGCTGGGTCTCCTGGCCCTCAGGCTTAGGGTCTCTCTGTCAAGCACACAGCGTAATTTCTCTGCCATTTACACAGGCTGAAGGTTTGACTGAAATACTAAGAAAACTGCAAATGGCCCACACTGCTGTACCTCACGTGAGTGTCCTGAGGACACTGCCCCAACTCTCTTGACCTACCACATGCAAGATGTTTGTGTTACCCTCCACAGCAGGCTGAAACTCCCAGTTATGCAAGGGATCAGCTAAACCTTAGCAGGCAGAGAACTTTCTAGCTTTCAGTATTGGAATTTGTATACCCTGAGAACCCTAGTCAATAATTTGTTGGCTTTCTGAGTTTTGTAAGACATGAATAACGTTTATACAATAAAGGTTTGGGTTTTGGTTTTTGCACAATTACTGGGTACCAAGCAGTGTGTTCAATCCTTAACACTTTTTAATTAGTTCTCATGTCTATGAGGTTGATACTCTTATTATCTCCATGATATGGGGAAGAAATTAAAAAGAGAGTATGTAAATTGCCAAAAGGTTTACAGCTAGTTAGCATTAGAGTCAAGACTAGAATGTAACTCTAAAATACCACCTGATTTGACATTACCTTAATTTGACAGCAAGAGTCACAGACTCAGAGAATGTAGATGATCCGGCCAGGATAACAAGAATCTGGTGGGGGGCGGGGAGGTGAGTCATACTTTATGTCCAACTTTGTGTTGTTTTATCACATAAATACTCTTAGAATGGCTCCATATGCCACCCGGAGTTCTCAATCTAACATTTGTCTTACAACAAAAAACTTTATATACTTAGACAAGTAGGTAGTGTTACAAAAAAATGCAAATAGGCGCTTAAAAATTTTCTTTGACTAAATTTTCATAACTGTTTGATTTCTGTGGTTATGCTGAATGTTAAGTCAATCTCTTTTCCACTTGTTAGTAGCAGCGCTTTTTTCATAATGTGAAATCTTTGGGGCTTTCTGGTGTAGACTTGGTATTTCCATCTGTCTATTATACTTGTTACAATGTGTTATCCAAGTGAGATTTTGTTTTAATCCCTGATATTAAATAATGATTTATTTTTTATAATTATGGCAGATAGACCGGGTTGTTTCTGACAATTTAGTGAAGTGAAGCTCATTTTGCTGCCTTTTTTTTTTTTTCACTTTATTTTGTCTAACCTAACAATAATTCCTCTGGAGGAGAAAAATTAAAATTGCCTCTTTGACAATGTAATGATATCAATTTCTCCTTCATAGCAATTAAACAGATTAAAAATCTTAACAGTGACTTTCCAGGGGTCAGTTGTGCTTTTAGAAAAATGCTTAACAAGTTCCAAGGCTTTGCTTTCAAGATAAATCTTCCCATTCTGAAGCATTTAGTTTTGTGTTTTTTGAAGTGGAATATAAATAAGAGAGACCATTTAATGAAATTCAGTGTTGACTCATCCCTTCTTCTCTCTGCTCTCTCCTCCAGCTCTTTCTCTTTGTTGTCTGGAACTTTGAGCTCTACATGATACCACTGGTTTTGTTGTTACTGTTGACATGGAACTACTTCTTGATAATATCAGGGAAAGATAACAGGCAACGTGATACCGTAAGTCTCTACTTTCTTACTTGCGTGTGTTTTTGTTCTTATTCCTAGTCCTTTTGACAAGATCAACATTGAATTTGGTTTTATAAACCAGAAATTCTGGCTGTAAATACTCAAGTTTAGTGGAAAGTTTTATCTGCTCGAAACTAACAGCTCTTCGGTCCTAACACCATAGAAAAGTATTTGCCTATTTCTGACATTACTCATCTGGGTAGAAACTGAAATAGGGAACACATCAAAGAAGGAGCTATGATTTTTCATCATAAATTTTGCCATCATAAATGGGTGTTACTTCAAATGATTGTTTCTTTTATTTTCCTTGATTTGTTTTTATGTCTTAATAAGTCCTAAATGAAGGCATAATGTCACAAAATTATGAATAATCAAACCAAGTGAGTGTATTTTACTTAAGACAGATCTCTGTGCTCTGCCATTGGAAGGAAGGATTGATGATTGTTGGCCTGGAAAAGCATATAAAAGACCTTAATTCAATGAACATTCAGATATTCTTCTCTGTGTCAGGAGTGTATTGAGATACCAACTTAAGGATGAAGAACTTTCTTTTATCCCAGGAAAAGCTATACTGAATGCACCTGCCCTCTTTGGTGTTTTTGAAAGTATTTAGAAGGTGAAAGACAACCTTCTCTCTCTGGAAAAGAGTTTTAGACTAAGAAGCAAAAAGATAGCCACACTGTAATCACATTTGTAGTTTTGCCAAGCTTTGTTCTCCTTAGGTTGTTTCGGTCACTACACCCCTAGCAAGTACTTTTAAAAGCTTTCCCACACATAAACAAATGGAGGAGGGTCTTCTCCAAATATGGCATTTGCAATTTGATAAATCAATAGACAGCTGTTGAGAAGAATGTAAAGTTTTGTCAAACATGAGAATCTACTTGGGCCTCATCAAATTACATAACTTTTGTTTGTTTGTTTGTTTGTTTGCTTGAATTTGCCATTAAGGGTCTCCATTAGATTTATAACCAAGACTTTTTGCCAACTACTGTGTCCCTAGTTATGCAATTGTTTGATCATCATCATTTTAAAGTATTATATAATGCTATATTGTAATAGTAACCACCATGATGGTTGCACAGACATACCTGTGACATAAAAGAACTTCCATTTTAAATAACACAGGCAAAATGCACTTCAAATAGTAATGCAAGCAAAATATAATCCTTCAAAATAATTTCTTTATTCTCAAAATAAAAATTCTGATGCACAACCACCAAGTACATGGCAAATTTGCCAACAACATATTATGTTCACTTCCCTATGATATTTCTGCCTCTCTTACTAGATTATAAACTTGAGGAAAGAGATGCTTTGTTCATCTTTGTACTTGCCACTGTCTGTAGCACATGCCTTGCAAATTAGAGACATTCCAAGCATTTTTTAAATTTTTTAATTTTTTTAATTTTGTAGGAATGATGTCTTGCTATGTTGCTAAGGCTGGTCTTGAACTCCTAGCCTCAAAGTGCTGGGATTACAGTTGTTAGTCATCGTGTCTAACCTTAAAACATTTCTTGTAAAGTATATGAAACCAAACATGAGATTGCTAATAGAGATTGTAATGGTTAGGCAGCATCAATGGATGAAAAATTATTAATATTATTGGCAAGGATTTTGTGGATACATATTTAAATTGCACACTGAGAGACAAGCCACAAATGCTATGAGTATTGGTGTCATGGGGACTAATATGTACTTTTGTCAATCCAGGTTGTTCTCTTTGAGAAAACAGGACTCTCTCAGGCAATTGCTTTTTTGTCCCATTTATTTTAGGGAGATTGTGGAGAGAGAAGAATACCTACTTTTTGTTCAGTCACCTTGAGACAAATTTGCAAATTAGATTATTTGCAAATAGAAAAAAACTGGTAATTTAGCCTTAGCTTCTTAATTCTTTAAGGGGGCTTATCTTCAATATTTAGGCATTGGTTTGAATATTCTTAGTGAAAAATTCTGAAACTGTAGCCTTTGCTTGTTTTCCTCCCCAGAACATACCTGCCTTGGATGGAAATGTCCAGGTTAAGAAGGGAAGTAATATTATATAGTGTATCCTTTTTGTACTTAAAATTCTCTGCCAGGCAAGGTGGCACATGCTTGTAATTACAGCACTTGCAAGGTAGACGGGAGAGGATTGCTTGAGCCCAGGAGTTCAAGACCAGCCTGAGCAACATAGCAAGACCTCATCTCTAAAAAAAAATAAAAAAAATTAGTTAGGTGTGGTGGTGCACACTTGTACTCTCAGCTACTTGGGAGGCTAAGGTGGGAGAATTTCTCGAGGCCAGGAGGTAAAGGTTGTACTGAACCATGATCATGCCACTGCACTCCAGCTTGGGCAACAGATAAAACCCAGATTAAAAAAAAAATTACCTAAGGCTTTTTATACCCTACTGAAAAGATAACTCCAAAATGGTATTTACCAAATCTTTTCCTTTAGGTCCATCTCCTACAGACTCTCCCTTTTAACCATGGACAACATTTTACCCCCTGCCAAAAGCCTGTTGTGTAACATTCTATGGTCTAACTCTCATGGATGCCAACCACACTCCATAACTCCCAGTAATTGCCTTTTATTTGCCCCAAACGCACATATCCACATATTCTGTTCTTCCCAGGCACTAGAGCAGCAATCACAACGTTTCATTCAGCTTCTTATTCATCGGCTCAGTTGAGACCTTACGTAACTCTTAAATCCGATTTGTCTAATTATGTGTTTTCTGGCATATCCAGCTGTGCATTTGAACTGGGGCTCCTTTTGAAAAGAGACCTGGATTATACATTGCTGGTTACAGAATATATACATACTTATATATGTATGTATATATAATAGATACATTTGCACATATACACATATATACATACATATATCTTTTTCACACACACATATACAATTTAGGGGTTGCTATGCTGTGACTAAGCGACTCTCCTGCATAGAGCTTGTCACTGGAAGAATGGTATTTTGCCCTAAATCCTCACTGATATCCCAAAGACACTGCAGAATCTTTCAGCACATGTGAAAACTTTATGGGATCTCTGAGGTGCATTACAGTTGGCTGCTCCTAAATCAAAAAACTTTCTGTTTTAGGAAAGAGACAGAGAAGGAGAAAGAATTTTCAGCCACCAAAAAAAAAAAAAAAAAAGAAAAAATGCACACAGCTGATAAAATTTAATTAGGAGAAAAACAAATCCAAATGACCTTCAGCTCTGTATATATAGCAAAGAGAGAAAAGGAAATAGTATTTTCATGATATAGAACGTTGAAAAAAGAAAAGAAACATTGTGAAAGATGGAAAGTATATAGATGGGTGAAAATTCTGTCCTCGATGTTTTGGTTGATAGTCTGGATCAATACCTAAATAGGAAAAGATTATCTCCTGTGTGCACTATTTGTTAAAGAAAGCCTTTGCTTTCTTGAAGACCCTTTAGATCACAGGAGCTGAAACCCCCTCTACCTTTTCCCCACGTGGTGCCTGTTTTGGTTTAATGAGCAAAATGAGGTGTAATCCTTGCTGAATACGTTTCACTGCATTTAATGAGTCAGACCTGTGAAGGATGGCATACGTCAACAGCCATTGGTGATGCTCAAACTGTGACTATACTCATGAGAAAGGGGCGGGGTTAAAAATGGCATTTCACCTCTGCTGTTTCCCAATTGAACTTGTTAAAAACAAGCAGTGTTAGGTCCAAATCTGCATAGACTGGGACCATGACATTAAAATTTCTACCATGGGAACTGTTAGGTTTTTCCAGAGAAAAATGTTGAATACATGCTTCATTCAGAAATGTTTCTGGCATGAAAGGGATATAAAGATAGGAATGTCATCCTTCTCTTGGTTTGAACTGTCACTCCAAAACCTGAGGTAAATTCTCCCCTGTTAGACTTGTACCAACTACCAAATTACGGTTACTGTGGACAGATATTTTGTAAGTCAAAGAGGAGATGCCAGGAAATGGTTATTACTTTGGGTTTTGACATGGCTGAACCCTCATTACATCCCGGATACTTTGTGAAGCACTGTATGCACTATGCCACTTTGTCCACCCCCAGGAGAGAGAAGCTGATTGTGTCAGCCCAGTTGATGGGTTGGGTTGTCCTAAGTTAGGTGACTCCCTCCACCCCAGTCCCTTCATTTGTAGCAGGCAAGGGAACAAGCATGACTGCAGGACCCCTTCCTTGAAAAAGGGAAGTCAAGTCTCAGAGAATGAAGGCAACAGATTGGTCAAGCAGATCGGGGGTCTTTTGCACACCCTAGAAGTATCATTAGTTCTACTTTACATACTGGGAAACTGGGCCAGAGAGGCTAAATCACTTATCCAAAGGCACACAGTTAGAAACAGGCAGAGTCAGTATTAGCCAGTATTAGACAAGTCTGTCTGAAGTTTGTACTCCTAACTACCAATCACATTTCCTCTTGCGGTTATACTTTGGTCCATCCCACCTCTCCCTGAACAATGTTACAGCAAGTTTCTCCTGTGAATTACAGAAAAGCCAGTAGCACTAAATCTATCTTCAAGCAGACATATGGATGGAAAACACTTATTTTCTCCCCCACCCCCACCCCTTTCTTCCTTACCTCTCTCTTTCATGGAAGAGCAGATATTTATTAAGCAATTTTCTCTTTCTTTCCTTCTCTCTCTCTCCCCTTCCCCCTCCCCTCCCTCCCTCTCTCTCTCTCTCTCTCTCTCTCTCTCTCTCTCTCTCTTTTCCTGTCTGTCTATCTTTCTTTCTTTCTTTTTGAATTTGAGTTGAATCTCTGTTACTCAGGCTGAAGTACAATGACATGGTTATGGCTGCCACAGCCTCGACCTGCTGGACTCAGGCGATCCTTCCACCTCAGCCTTCCAAGTAGCTGAAACCCACAGGCCTGCAACACCACACTTGGCTAATTTTTAGATTTATTGTAGAGATGAGATCTCTCCAAGTTTCCCAGGCTGGTTTCAAACCCCTGGGTTCAGGGAATCCTCTTGCCTCGGCCTCCCAAACTGCTGGGATTACAGGTACGAGTCCTCACAGCCCGGCCTTATTAAGCAATTTCTGTGTGTCAGGTATTTTCTAAGCCTTCTGGAAATATTATCTCTTTGTATTTTTTACAGTAATTATATCAAGTAAATATTGCTAAATGGTTTTATCCCCATTTTACAAAGGAGAAAATTCAAAATCAAAGAGAATAAATAAAGAATTTCACAGAGTAAATGTGATGTGAACCTAGTTCTGCCCTGTTCTAAAGTCCCAGGCTTTTTCCATGGTACATGCTTGGGCATGCCTTTCCCAAGGGGGCGCTTTTTTCCATGCCTAGGACCTTCCACAGACTCCTAGGTGTGTCCAAATTCTTTCCTCTCAAGAATTGGTGTTGGTCATCTGTTTTCTCCTGGGTTTCACCTTCATTTCAGGAGCATTTGTGACCAGAAAAGCTACTTCCCATTCACCCAGGTGAACATCAAAGCTGAGACTTCTTCACATTTGTGAATAAAGTCTTTGAATTTTTTTGACACTCAAAAATTCTTCAAGCAGTGTTTTTTAAATTACACTTTAAAAGAACAATCCTTTTTACTGTCATGGTATTCCTCCCACACAACAATCTCAGTTACCTAATCAATGGCAGCATTAAAAGACTGAAGTGTGGGGCAGATCAATGAAATCATCTCTGACTCATGATATGAGTATGACACAAATTGAGACAAAGTCTGTCTTGCTAAAATACTTCGGTAAATTCTGAAATGTTTAGTTAGCTCCCCCTCACGGTAAGCCCTCAATTCTTCGCTTCCCTTTTAGAATAGTCTTGACTATTGTTTCTCATTGAGTCCATTCCAATGAGACCCAGAGTGCCCATCTCTAGAAAGAAAGCTTGTAAGGAGAACATTTTCTTTGCCACCATAAATGCTGTCGATTGAACAATTTGGGGTGGTCCACCAGAGAAACTGGTTGTTTGACCCGAGTTCCTGTAAATCCAACACATTTATTATTTTCTCAGCCAGTGCCTGCAGTTCCAAAGAAGTCTGTGGTCGAATACATGATATTAAAGTGAAATATTCCTAATAAGATCTGGAGAGGCTGACCAGACCAAGCTAACTGAGGAGAAGACTTCATATGCAAAGCACTTTGAATGCTCAGTTAGACCTTCTCTACTTTGTAGGGGTTTTGTCATTCACTGAAAGCAGCATAGACCACAAGTTTCCTGTATTTGCATCTTGGTACCAAAAAAGACCACACACTCAGTGCTCCTAGCAGAAGCAGCACTGAGTCATACAGACTGTAAACACGTCTAAAAATGGTTGATCACTCTTTTCTCCTCCGTACTTATTTCAACAGCAATTTTCTCTATTTTTTCAGAAGGTCATCAGCTTGCAAAAATTTGAGGAAGACCATGAAAAGAACCAGACATTTAGTTTTCCAGCACAATCTCTAGCCTACAGAAGTAAAGGTCAACAGTCAATCAGATTTCAGTAGAAAAGTTCTTCCTCTGCGACCCCTTCTCAAAGCTGCTCACCTACTGCTTAGCCTTGCTAGAGAATCGCTCACTGTACAGACTGGTGTCCCCACACAGTGACGATCATCACACCATTGGGCTCTAGTCATGTACCAACAGGATCTCCACATTTTCTCCATTCATACCAAGTCCTCCCCCCTCACCATCCCTTCCCTCTCAGTAGAGGACCAGGCCTTCTACTTTGCAGAAGTCCCTCTAATTTCAGCCCCAAAGTCTTATGAATTTGTCTCCAAGTTAGGTAGCCAGATTGAGCAAATAAAAACACAGGTGCCCAGTTAAGTTAGAATTTCAGATAACAAGACATGTTTATATTAAATAATAACTATTATTTACCTGAAATTCCAGTTTAACTGGATTTCTTAATTTCCATGGCAACTTGATCCCTATTGTATCTTGTATTCTTACCTCAAGACCTGTAGAAAGGTGGTTTTCTGAAATACAGTAAGTCCCCTACATATAAACCTTTAAGTTATGAACTTTAGCATTACACACCTGCTTTTTTTTTTTTTTAAAGTATTATTTCTCTCCACCAGGGGTCAGTATGGTCTGTTAACTACCTATGGTACTATATAGACAATTGTGTTAGTTGGGTACCTAGGCTAACTTTGTTGGACATAGAACAAATTGGACCTACCAATGGGCTCTGGGAACAGAACTTGATCATATGCGGCAACTTCCCGTAAAGTTCTGATGGTGCTGCTGTGCTGATTGGAGGTTCTGCAACCCCTTCAAACATGGGATAGAAGAACCCACGTGAGCAGGTCCTGCCCAAACCATAGCTTCAGCTTCATCTCCCCAGTATTCTAGCAGAGTTACGTGTTTTTTGCTTTGCTTTTGTTTGTTTGTTTGTTTTAGAGTATCATTGTTACTGAGCAAAAGTGGGAGTAGTGGGTTGAAGGAGTGAGAAACAGATGAACTAGATCATGCCCTTGCTGTTTTTGTCATTTCTTTCTTCTGGACAACAACTGCTCCCAACTTGGGAGAGCAGGAAACCAAGGCACAGGGAGGTCATGCCGCTTTGAAAGACTCAGCTGGGAACCTAGTTCTGATTGCTTCCCAGGCCTGGGTTCTCTGCCTTTCCTCCTATTCACCCATTCCACAGGCCCAAGGAAGGCAACCTGTTGGTCTCCATGACACAACTAGACAGGAAGGAAGAAAGGAATGAAGCTCATCCCTTTGGATAGTTGAATAAACTGAGGCCCAGAATAAGATAGTCACCTCAGCAAAGCCAGTGAGTTAGGTAGGAATGGAGCTGTGTGGAAGACATGGTGGCCCAGAGAAGGGCAGTGCAAGGTCTGCAGCAGCCTGGAAGCTACCTGAGCACCAAGGACAGACGTGCAGCATAACTGGGGTGCTTGGAGTCCTTGTCCCGGCACCACACAGGACGGGACAGGCCTGAGTGCAATGCACAGTGGCCTCGCAGGAGTGGAGGGCTGACAAGAATGCAGGTGCACCCCTGGTAGCCATAGCCCTGGTGAGGCTGAACTCTTTGGGGTCACAGGGTTCTGGAGCCAGCCTGGGGTTCCTTCTCCAGTGACCCTTTTTGTACTTTTAGGCAACCTGGTTAGCATGGGTGAGCAGGTGGGTGCCCAACATGCTTGCAGGGAGGTGGGTAGGGCGGTGTCAAGGCCAGATCATGCCCATGCTATTTTGTCATCTTCTTCTCCTAGACAACAACTGCATACCACTTGGGAGGGCAGGAAGCCAGGCACAAAGAGATTATGCCACTCGTAAGGTTCATTCAGCACAACTGCTGCCCCAATGCAGAAGGAACTGGGGGAGGGGCCTTTCACCTTGGGAGAAAGAAGAATTTTGAAAGGTGGTAGGTCATGACCCCTGGTGAGGAGCATTGAGGGTGGGGCGACCCCAGCAGCAGCAGAGGCATGGAGTGGAGGATATTTGTAGTTCCCCAAATATTCTACAGTCCCTAGATGCCTTATACTGTAGTTAAAATTATATTTATAAATATAAATGTATAGTTCTTGCTTATCACACACATTTTTTAATGAAAATCAGATCACATTGAACCCACTGTTTGCTCTACCTACTTTTTATGTTCTGCAACACATCTGAAAGTATCTCTCAATTCCTGAGAAACCTCCCACCACATGATTTTTAATGGCTACATAGTTTTCACTGTATGAATACCACTTTTTTCCCTGGTTAAGCACTGTTTTTAGAAATATTTGCTTAAAATATTTTTGCTTTCTCAATGCTATCTACAGAAAATTCTGAAACCTTTGGGCACCTTTCTGGTAACATCTTTTGGCAACATCCTTGAAAAATTTCTGGGTAAGAGTATGCATTTCGAAAGTTTTGGTAGGTCATACTAACCTGCTGCCCATTAAAGTTTTAATATTTTATACACATGTACATGGGTAACCAGTAATGATCATTATCGTGTCTTCTGGAGAGCCAACCCTGACTTACTGCTCTCATACCTACTACCAGTTATTCCTGCCAACTCATACTCAAAGGGGTCAAGTGAGCTTTCCCTTCTGAATTCCCACATCTCTCATAAATTTGTTTCATATAGTTGAGAACTACACATCCATTTTTAGACCTGATGTAAGTTATCTGAAATCCAGTGGTCCCCTTCATCTTTGACTATTTAAAACTTGCCCTCTTTGTGTGGTTGGTTGTTTCCTTATCCTTCTGAAACAAAACACAACACACCCCATAGCTGTTGACTAAGATAAAACCTCAGGGTCAACACCAGAGTCATGTAAATAAGTGCCCTCTCCCACTTCTCAGGTGTTTTTTTAAACTAGCCAACGGGTTCCAACCATGGGCTTTAATAAAGGCATGGTCCGACATTTCCTCTCTTTGTATTGCCTGTCCCACCCTCTGGTTGGGCTCCTTGCTGTCTCCAGACTTCCCTCAGCCTTCTGTTCCACCCCAGCCTCTCTGGGACCAGTAAGTAATACATTTCTTCTGTTATATGCTTTTTAAGTTCACCCCCTCATTTTATCTCACCTGACCCACACACTGAACCTAACTTTGCTCTGGTCAGAGATCTCCTGGAAAATGACTGTCTTGACTTATGGTCACGAGAGAGAGAGACCTCAAGACCAAGTAGAAAGGAATCATAACAATAAAAATCACAACACTTGCACTGTATTATAATAATCGGCTAACTGTGTGTCCTCCTCACTAGCCTGTGATTATCCTAATTGTGTCTTCCACTTGTGAGTCTAATCCCAACACAGAGCAAAATGACTCAGACATAGCCACATAAATTGCTCAAAAAAATGTTTGATGAATGGACATATCTTTTAGTCCAATCTTTCTTTCCAAGTCAAAGAAAATGTTCACAGCTGATTGATTAAGACATGCTCCTAGCCCAGAACAGTTTGTGGTCTAGTGAGAGAGGCAGACAATGAAATCAAATACACAAATATAATAGGTGCCGTGATACAGGTCTGTAGGTGACATGCAGAATATGCAGTCAAAAGACATTTAGATCATCCTGGATGTGTATGTTCACACCTGCATTCATAAAGAAAGGTGGGCGCTAAATACCTACCTGTGGCCACAGTCCTTCACTTCCCAATCTGTTCCTTTGAACTCCATGTTTGCCTTCAATACTCTGAATGTATTGGCTGTCTTTTTACTCGATTCTCAAAATGCAGTTAAACTTAAAATTGGAAAGATAAAATTGTAGAATGGTGGAATGAGTATCACCTGTATGTGACATGTCTCTTCATACAGAGAAAGATGTAAAGGAAAACATGTCTGTTTTTGAAAGTCAGTTTACTAAAGATCCTCCCCACTGGAATGCATACTTCTTGCTTTAGATCTATTAGGGCTCAAAAGAGAGACTTCAGGTTTAAAGTTAGTGGTAAGGCTGGGCACGTTGGCTCAAGCCTGTAACCCCAGCACTTTGGGAGGTCAAGGTGGGAGGATCACTTGAGCCCAGGAGTTCAAGACCAGCCTGGGCAATATGTGTGATCCCATGTCTTAAAAAAAGTTAAAAATTTAAAAAAGAATTTGTTTTTTAAAAAATAAATAAAAATAAAGTTGCCATAGAGTATGTTGACAGTGACTCATTTTAGCAGCCACCATCTTCCTGAATTTTTCCCACTTTGCTCAGATCCTCCAGAAATGCTTACGTGACTCTATGAGGCAAAGAGGCACTCCTAGTTCTTACAGAGAATTTCTTCCCTGAAACCCAGATCCTTTTCTATCAAATTATTCACTTTGACAGCTTTAAAGAAAACTTAAAGTTCTTGCTCCATAAATAGTTGATTTTCACTTATTTGAGCCCCTGGGGTTCCAGAGAGCCATTGAATCACCTAAACTCTTTTCAAAGCCTCCCCTGGATCCAAGGAATTCACCATCTTGATGGTTCTTCAAAGTGTCCATCCCAAGTGCTCACCCATGTGTCAGCCAAGTGGTCTTATCATTTCAGTTCTCCTTTAAAAGATCTGCCCCCATGATTTTGTCATTTTTGTAATTGAAGAGTGAAAATTAAGAGAGAAGAAAAAAAGAATACCCACAGTTTTGGTCTCAGGGTCAATGTGTTATCCTACCTATTTCCAGTGATTTTCTATTTGTCCTTTCTAAATGATTTGCCCTCTTTTCTTAGTAGAGAGCCAAACTTCTAGAAAGTTTGTGGTTTAGGAAGTAGGTTGTGGGGCCAACGAAACTCCTTCTGGCTTATTTATGATCCCACAACTAGTTTACATGACTAGTCTTGATCGTTATGTCCAGTATGGTGAGGGATGTTGGCAGAGGGTTTCATGTGGGGTTTGTAGAGAATTCTTTTTCCAAATTCGAAAAGGAGATGAGAACTCAATTAATGAACAAAAGGTTGAAACCAAATGATATGTCTTTATTCGCTCACAGAAAGAGTTTGTAACTTAGAACGATTACATGGAGACCAATAGCCCTGAGAGTTTTTATTCATTTTTTTAAGCATTGTATGAGATATATTTGTCAGGAACATACAGCTTTAAAGTCTTACAACCATCATATACATAGGAACAAACATTATGTTGCAGTGACCAAACTAAAATATACCTTCAAGGACGTTTCCTGTCATTTGTTACTGAATTTACTTCATCGTGCATAAAAAAGGAAAATAACTATTAATACACTATCTCTTATTTTGAAAATAACTGAATGCTCTGGTGGCATTGCATTAAACAAGAGTTTGTTTACCTAAACACAGTTCGCAAATGAATTATATTCCCATTGGCAAACAGGACAAGCAGCTTTAAAATAAGTGCTACCACTATTTTCCAGTTGG
Source organism: Cephalopachus bancanus (assembly GCA_027257055.1). Taxonomy (NCBI): domain Eukaryota; kingdom Metazoa; phylum Chordata; class Mammalia; order Primates; family Tarsiidae; genus Cephalopachus; species Cephalopachus bancanus. The sequence goes on along the minus strand of JAPVLO010000024.1, from coordinate 2,560,885 downwards.
TACAAGTTAAGACCTCAATCTCTGAACTTAGGAAGACCTGGGATTAAATTCCAAATCTTCTACTTGCTAGCTGTTCAAAATATTCATTCCCCCATGCTTCAATTTTCTCACCAATAAAATGGGGATGATAGCTACCTTGTTGGAGTCTTCTAAGGACTTAAGAGATGATTAACTCAATGTGTTACCATATAGTAAGTGCTCAATAAATGACAATTGGGCTCCTCACCATGTATAAAACAGGGCAACCCAATGTGGGTGTCATGGGGATTGAGATGTTATAGAAGTCACTACCTCTCTTGAAGAGATCCCTATCGAAGAGGACGGTTCTCCATGGCCATGAGTCATTCTTAGTTTTAGGCTTGTAGGCAAGGACAAAAGCATTACCCAATAGATTTCCTTTTATCAATAAAAGCATATGAAGGAATTTGAACAAAAGCAGCCTTCAACAGATCATATTCATAGACACTCGAAAGTAACATTTTTCTTGATTATTATAATACGAATCTCCACCGTGCATGGTGCATTAAGACAAAAATAGGCCATACCATCAAAGAACAGGGCATTTCGCTGAAATCATCACTGAGTCCAAAAGCAAAATATTCCTTTCTAACAGCCACGCTCAGAATGTCAGATAAGAGGAGGAGAAAGGTAAACCTATACCAGCATTCCAGGCCTAGAGACAAGGATGAATTTTAATAAATCAGAATGGAACATGAAAATGTCAACTTAATCAAGCATTTAAATTTTATTAATCAAGCCTAATTTTTATGAGTGCAAATAATCACTGAAGCTGGACAAATTTGTTCTCGATTGCATCAGAAACATAATTTTAATATTTAATGGACTGATGAATTTAAATGGAGAATTATCTTTATGAAACATGCTCTTCATAATTTGCCATTAAATGAGAAATAAAAAAAATCAACATAAATCTTACATAAAGGTTATTTAACTAAATGTTGGTACTATAAATATTATAAATGCATTATACACTAATTTAGCAATCACACAGTGTACTACATAAAGCAGAAATGATAAGTAGACCAGGCAGGCTTTTACTAGAATATAGAGCTCTGTGTTATATTGTGGAAAGCTCATGATATAACGGTTTGGAGGTTTTGTGTGAGGTTTCGTGAACATTCTTTTCATTCAGGCTTTTATGCTACAATTCTCCATTCACCACAGACATTCTTTTCAGTCCAAATGTAGGTCTAAACCCACTAGGACTTTCTTTTGTGAGATGATTATTCTTTATATAAAAAGATAAAAAATATTTTATCATTATTATTTATAGAAAAGGGATATAAGAAAAGAACTGAAGTTTTCTGACTATATGATTTTTTTGACATTCAAAATGTGCTCCGTTTTTAAAGTTAAATTTCCTGACAATGTTATCAGACCTTAAAATATTCTAGGTTTAAAAAAATGAAAACTCAAATTCCTGCAAATGTACGCTCATTTCACTCACTCTCTGTCTAATTCACCACAGATTGCTTGAAATAGGGAATTGCTGTGGATTTTTGTAAAAAGTGAATCAAACCTAACAGATAAGTATGGTCCAAAAGTTTGCTAACATTCATCTCCAAGATAAATGTTTTGTTTTCAAATTCTATTCTTTGACGATCTCAAATGTTCCAAAAGTATAATCTTTTCCTGTAACATGTGTTAAACTATGCACTTACCTGAAAAAAAAAAAAAAAGCCTGTTGCAAAAAGTTCTTGGCCTTTTGGCTAAGATCAAGTGTAGATCTTGGCCTGTTGTAACCTCATGCTTCCAAACATATCTGGTGGGGCTGGGTCAAGTACATTTAGGAGAAGCTGGCAGGACATGCTACTCCTTAAAAGGTCACAGCAGCTTCCTTTTCTTGCAGAAAATGTTTTTTTCTTCCTCCCTGCCTCCCTCCCTGCCTCCCTCCCTCCCTTCCTTCCTTCCTTCCTTCCTTAGTTGGAATCTCTGTCACCTAGGCTGGAATGCAGTGATATGCTCACAGCCCACTGCAGTCTTGACTTCCTAAATTCAGGCAATCCTTACATTTCAGCTTCCCGAGTAACTGAGACTACAGGCATGCGTCACCTTGCCCAATTTATGTTTTTATTTTTGTAGGGACAATGTTTCGCTATGTTACCTAGGCTGATCTCAAATTCCTGGGCTCAAGCAATCCTCTTGTCTTGGCCTCCCAAAGTGCTGGAATTACAGGCATGAGCCACCATGCCCAGAAAATGTTTTTGAAAAGATAATGTGAACCTTTCGTTAGCCACTTATAAAATAAAAGTGCCTAAGATTGTTTTTAAAGTTTGAAACATTTAAAATTGTGCCTTTTTTTGGTTACAAAGTTGGAGTTCTAGAATGGAAATTTGACTCTTTTCTCTTTGAACTCTGCGTATTATTAATATATAAAAAATATTTTGCTTTGAAAATATTACATTTTATAGATTAGTAGTCTAGTTATATTTTAATTTTACTTGAAGAAAGTACATTAAACGACTCATTTTTTTAGCCTTGTATTTTTTTTAACCTGACAAATAATATAGTTTCAAGAAGGCATTATTATTTAAAAAACACATTTTAGGTTAATAGTTGACCTATTTTTCTCCTATTCAATTTCATTAATATGCCATATCCTAAAGACACTAAGATTAGAATTTTCCTGCAAGCAAAAATACAATACGTTGTGAAGCCTTTAGATGGAGACATAGTTCAAATAAACATTATAATTCTGTTCACAGTGCTTTGTGTAAGTATAAGAATGAACATTTACAAATACTGAGAAGGAAATATGAAATTTATTTAAGATGCTTATACCGATTATAGATTTTATATTAGTTATTATTTAGTCTTCCTTAATGGAAAGGTTTTTCTGCATATTAAGCTGACACTTAAGAAAATAAAAGGTTACATACTCTTGGCCAGTAAAGTAAATTTACTGTCTTTGCACCTTACAGCAAAGCATATCATACTGCAAATAAGAATGCTGTTGTTGATGATGCAGGCTGTATGTAATCAGTGGCATGCATCAAAAGCCATCTGATAGCCACATTAAACCCACATTTCCTATTAAGAATCAGACTAAATTACAACATGGCACTTCCCAGAATGAGCCAAGGAAATGCATTCTGCAAGAAGAAATAATTGTATTTGAGTGTCTCTGTAAAAATCAGGAAGTCTTTTAGCAGTAAGTACTAATGCTTTTCTTTTTAGTCTGCCTTCTTTTGTATTGCAATACATTCAACCTCACTGGCAAGCCTATCATGCTAATTATTATTACATCTAGTGGCTCAGTTATCTTGATGACTACTGTAGCTGAAATACTCCAAGGTCAAATCCTTAATAGCGTGAATCAAACTAAGCAGCCATTGTACATGTGGTTGCTTTTGAGATATACTGGATGGGACACTATATCCCAGACCTGATTGAGTCTTATTATTCTTACAAACACTAAGTCCATTACACACACAGTTTAATTGTGCCGTTTATTTTGCAGAAGTTTTTCCCAAAAATCTTGTGAAAATCAAGTGTCCCATGGTAAAAATGTCTGCACAAGCGCACCTATAAAGATCTTATTGACCACGAAAGTCTTCAGCCCGACCTCTAGCACTTTCAAGCGATTCAAAATCATTTGAGTGGCTGTATGCATCCTTCCAATCCATAGATGTGCCATAACTTCATATTATGCTTACACATTATAAATCCATTGACCCACAAATGCATATTCTGCTTGGCTTATGCACACATACAATGATGCAAATGAACTCTGGACTATTGAATAGCTCTCTCCCCCAAATTCTTCCCTATCACTAGAGTGGAAATAGACATTTAGTTTGTAATATATCCAAATATAAGCATCTGTACACATTTGGATGTTCTATGGCTAGGAGGCTAAATGTGAAACTTTTCACTTTTGTGTCAATTTTATTTAATATTTTAACATTACAGTTGCACATCTGGACAGCAGGGATTTCTTCTTTAAATGTGTTGCATTTTTATAGACCACTTTGAGTAAAGCAATCTGAATTGTGCAGCGATTCATTTCAAACATAGCAAAACATCCATTTATTTCTAAGGAAAAGAAGTAAACATATGAAAGAATCTGGGTTGTGTCAGTGTTGGCTTCCAAGAGGTTTTGGCTTCACAGAACTTAATAGTTATCCTACAAGGCTAACATAGCTAAGATTCTTTTGGTTCCTTTTGCTTAAGGGGATTCAAATAAGTGGAAGACTTTATTGCTGGGACAATTGTAATATGAAGTCTTTTAAGAATTATTCATGGACCTTTTAACCTCATCTTGTCACATTAGTTTTAAATATGCACCCTAAATTGGTGTTGAAAAGTAATAATTAGTATCCACTGTCCCATAATGATTTTAATAATGAAGTTTACCTGAACCCACTTTTCCTCATCATTTTGTCATTGGTCTTTCTGTTACTACAGTCTTCTTGTCACCTCCCTTCTACATCTTTGTCTGGTGAAATAATTTCAAACAGTTTTTCATATTTTTATTACTGTTACCAACATCATTATTAACATTTTCAGTCAAATGTGATTTCCTTGAGAATTGCAAAGTGTTGTGTTATACCGGATTATAATTAAAAGACTTACAATATTAAGAGTTCCTCTACAACTATATAAGATATGGATTCTATAGATATATTTTTTTTTTCATTTTGTAAATGGATTTTTTAATGTTTAGCCACATGTTATATTTTATATGTTAATGACAAATATTGAATGTGGAGAAAGAAATATTATGCTTTTGAAAATAATGTTATCTGCTTATTCTTTGGCTGTAATATAGCTGGCAGGAAGCATTTGGGGCTGTCTATGTGTGTTTTTTAAAATGTCATCTTTATTAGTATTACATTCAAGGAATAGTACCAAGAATCAGTTTCTTTCAAGACCTTCCTCCAGTGTGTGGCATATAAGTCTGTGACGAGCGACATTACAGAAGGTCATGTCACTTTTAACTGCTTGCATTACATCTTTCTGATTTCCCTAGTGCCCTTCCTTTGTTTGATTAATACTACTTGCTTTCAAGCAAGGTATCAGAAAGCATAATTTGAACAGAGAATTCTAGAGTCGATCTGGGATATTCCCCCTTAAGAAAAAAGAAAAGGGAAAAAGAAAAAAAAAACTCAACTTTGTAAATGTATCTTTTCTATCACATGCATTTTTAGTCACTCTTTTCATTTTCTTCCCTCAAGGAAATCCTACGTATACATTGTTATTAAATTATTGCCTACAAATGTTTGGGCAACTGGACTTTGAAAACAAAACTACGTAGCGCTTATTTGGTTTTATTTGAAGAAGAGCTGAAATTTGAGACTAGGTCTCCTTTATTTGTTTCCTTAGTTAAGTGTTAAACTCCAGCACTCTCATTCTAAATAGCAGGTGTTATTTGAGTTCTCTGGAAAGGGCTGCAATTTTGTGCAGTCATTAAACGCACTTCGGTGATATATGCAGTTTGTTTTTAAAAGCTCAGTTTGCAGTTTCTATGTTCATTGCATTTGACTGGAGCTCATGTCCTAAAACACAGCTCAGCTTCTGAGACACTCCCGTCCTCAGAGCCATCCATTTCACTGGACCATTAAAGCCTGAAAATCAGTTGTAAAAGCATCATCATTTTAATTTAGGATCTTTATCTACACCTCTGCCTGTGGCCCTGTATGTATTTCTTAGGGAAAAAACATGAATCAGAATTTTGTATGTCATTAAGAACACAGGATATTTTGCTCAGAAAAAAATATGTAATTTAATCTCCAAAAATTAATGTTTAAAATATTAGATTGATGCTATTTTATTTTTATTAACAGGTAACATGTTTGAGTACTTCTTGGAGACAGGAACTGTATTAAGCACTTGGTATACATTATCTCGTTGGATCCTTAATCAACACTGTGGGATAGGTGCTATTATCATCTCCATTTTCTAAAGCACCTTAAGCTTCACCTGAGCAAAATGTGGTAGTGGGAGACATTCTGAAGCAGCTTAAAGGCATCAATAGGAAACCATCAGTATTATAAATCCTCACTTGTAGGTGTTTATGATGTAACATTAAAAAGCCACCGGAGGAGGGAAAAGCCCTCACTAGGGCGCTACAGCACAACACAAAGGCCTCTCACTAACAACACTTTTCTGCCAAATGTAAAAGCAAATGGTTGTATTGGGTGGTTCTGGCTGCACATTTGTGGAGTAATTGTGCGTAGCCAATTACCCACTTGTGCAGGGTAGGAACAGTTGGGTTTTGCAAATGATGAGCCTGATTGTGTGGACCTCTCTGAGCCATACTTGAACATAAGATCCACAGCCGATTGGTGAAATGTGTAGAGTAAGCTAGTGGCTTGGTTTATGGCTCAATCATATTTTGAATTTTTGAACAATTTATTTGAAGATAGTGGAGATCCCCCAACTTTAAAGGTTAAATATTCACGGGTTCTATTACCGGGCAAATGTTTGAAAACATTTTGAATATTTTCTTTCATTAATCTGCATCATTGGTTAAGTATAAGTCTTTCCAGGTGAACTAAGTCAGCTTTGAGATAAATAATAGGCACTTATCCATTCTGCCTTTAAAGCATCTACAGAGCCAAGCGTGGTGGGTCACGACTGTAATCCCAGCACTTTGGGAGGTAGAAGCGAGTGGATTGCCTAAGCTCAGGAATTTGAGACCAGCCTAGGCAACGTGGTGAGACATTGTCTCCACAGTAAATCAAAAAATTAACTGGGTGTGGTGATGTGCACCTGTGGTTCCAGCTACTTGGAAGGCTGAGGTGGAAGGGATCACCTGAGCCCAGCAGGTTGAGGCTGCGGTAGCCGTGAGTGTGCCATTGCATTCCAGCCTGGGTGACAGAGTGAGACTCCAACTCAAAAAATAAATAAATAAACAAACAAGCAAACAAAGAAATCCCCTTTAACAAGTGCTGCAGAGAGGTTGCAAGTAGTACATTCTTTTTTTGTTGTTTTTTTTTGAGTTGGAGTCTCACTCCCAGTCCGTCGCCCAGGCTGAGTGATGGCATGCTCAGGGCCATCACAGCCTCGACCTGCTGGGCTCAGGTGATCCTTCCACTTCAGCCTTCCAAGTAGCTCGAACTATAGGTGCCTGCCACCACGACCGGCTAGTTTTTTGATTTACTGTAGAGACGAGGTCTCCCCAAGTTGCCCAGGCTGGTCTCAAACCCACGGGCTCAGGCAATCCACTTGCCTCGGCCTCCCAAAGTGCTGGGATTACAGGCTGAGCAAATAGCTATAATATTTTTTTAGTTTATTCACAGGAGTAAAAGCATAGTGTTCATTTCATTTTCCTTGATACATATGATATGATTCTGCATGGGTAATTTTAGCAAAAAATAAAAAAACCTACTTAAGTTAAATTTCAATTAAAAAAATTTTATTATAAGGTCAAAACAGCCATCATTTACTAAAAGTCTTGTGAGGGTCAGTGAATTATTTTAATGCAGCACAATGGGCCAAACATTGTAGCTTCTTTTCTGTTTTAAATCTCCATTACAAATAGCCCATTTTGGAATAGCCTGGCATATATCACCTCAACTATTTCTTGTCATCATTGTTGTCTTTATATTTGTAATGTGAATACTTCAAATTTGAGGAAATTAAAAGTCACCATGAAATTTTATCTGATCGCCCTTATTTAAATTCTACAGGATTACAAGCCAGTTGAGGGTAGATAGGAAAATAGATGAAGTATTTGTGGGTTACCTCTCTTCGTATTTCCACATTATCTAGCACTGTGTGCCTTGGACAAGGGGTTTTAAATGTTTATGATGTAGCTGAATATAGTTAGAGAGAATGTCAAGAGTATGTCTTTCTTGTTAAGGCAGAATTGCTTTTTATGTCCCCAAAGTAAGTATAAGTTCTCATCAGATGTTGGAAACTGAATATTGTGCCACTATGATTCTTTTGAAATGCTGAATGTCCAAAGGAAAGATTATAAAATTTGTACCATTTAACAGAAGTTTTAAAGTGTGACATTAAATTGGGAACAATCTCACAGGTTGTGAGATGCTTTGGGTTACGTATTGATTCATGAAACCTTGGGGTTTGTATTTGGGCTATTTTTTAAACTCAGTTCATGTTTTCAGTTGAGAAAAAAATATTAGGACTGAGAGTTCTGACATATTATCTCAGTTTATGTAATTCTTTGCGTAATATAGTCTTGGTTATTGAAGTTTTCACCCATAGAATATTTCTGTTTCTATAAAAAAGCCACATGAAAGAAGGGCTAAGTGTCTCCATCCTTTAAAATTATGACTTTGGGAGAAAGGTTTTAAAAGATTTGCTAATCATAATTCTATTGCGTCTTTACAGAGATACAGAATTAGGGCAAAAAAAAAACCACTACAAAGATTTAGAAATTATTTCAGATATCATAAGTACATTAAGTTGGGACTTACCTAGATAAAACCCCTCCTTCCAAAGTTTTAAAAATTTTTGGTTTCCTTGGAGTCCATATGTGTATGTTTGTGAAGTGCATAAAACCATATTTATAAAAACCTGAAATGGAGCAAAATCCCATTCTGAATGTCTGCAGTTATATGTTGATCAAGGCAAAGGGAAATTATTTGGCAAATCCAAAATGACTATTCCATTTTGCTGAAGTAGGCCAACTAGGAACTGTTAAAGAAACACACACGTATGCATGTCCACCTACATGGGTTACACACACATATTAAACACATTTAATTATAGAATACATTTCTAATTTTCTTGTACCAATAATAGCCATTCTCACAATCTTTGCATTAGATTGCAGAGCATTAAAATGAGAATTTCAGGTAATCCACAAAATCAAAAAGTAAGAGACAGTCAAGATGACATTTATACATAAGAATTAAAATTTCAGTCATAAAAGATATTGTTAGTTTTATGCCATAGACCACCAGCATGACTTAATTAACAGACATAGTTTTCTATCTTAGAGTTTGGTGAGAAGTCAATTAGAAATAGCAGAGCTGTTTCATGCTTAGTTTTCTAATTCTAAACTTAAAGTGTCTGATTAAAATAGATGCAGAATAAGTGGAACAGAAAATTCCGTGATGTAAAGCATCCCCCAAATGAATGTTAGTTTACCGTATGTATATTTCAAATTCTTTAAGTTGTCGCAAACATTTCATGTAAATCGGGCTCCCCTGCCTGGGATCCAGTTCCTTGGCTTCAATCAATTAAAGGCAGGACATTTTCCTAATCACTATCTCTAGATCAAATATTCCCTCTCAGTGCATCTGTTTCAAATGTTAATAAAGTTTTCGTTTCCAAAAGGTTCAAAATGACAACAAAATTCCCTCCTTTAAGAGTACAAAAAACGACTTCTGTTTCTGTCTGCAGGTAGTGGAGGACATACTAGAGGACGAGGAAGAAGAAGATGACAAAGATGACAAGGTAATTATCTTTCCCAGCACTTGGGTACCTGGGGATGGGGGAAATGTAGACATGACACTGTTTTCACAGACAGTTAAAAAGGAGTTGAAGTGTTTGAGTCCAGAAAATTGGACAGTGCTGTTTATCATCCTAACAATGCCACTGCATGTTGCAAAGAGGGAGAGAGGGCTATAAATCCTCTTCGCTTTTGTCCAGAGCTGGGTCAAATATTTTTCTGCCAGGAACAAAAAAAAATAATAATTCAGCTTGTCTGAAACTTGATAGCTCTCGTGAAGATAACAGCAGTGACGACTGTTTTTGAAGGGCAAAAATGTGTCCTATCTTGAGTATTACAAATCGGGCTATGCTTTGGGGGAAGAAGGGAGTGAAAAAATAGCAGCCTGCATGAGTTGAACATGGATATTGTCATCTGTAATTTTCAAAGAACTGCTCAGCCAAAGGACACGCGTGTGCAGAGTGCTCCAGAGGACATTTAAATAACCTCAGTGCTCACTATCATTCCCTGGGTTTGAAATGGCCCCGGGGTTCCTTGGTCAAGAAAGCCCTTTCAGAGAGGTTATATTTTGATTCCTGATTGGCGTGGGGATGGTGACCACAGTAAATAACAGCTAGTTTCGGGGACTTCTTGGATTGGTTGTCCCCTAGAGAGAGGGGACAACTGAAGGTAGGAATTAGAATGACCTTGCACCACAGCAGCAGAGGCTGGAAAGTACCACTCTCTGTGGCAAGGAGGATAGTAAGTCTGTGACATCATCTCTAGGCATTTCCAGATCTAAAGTCTAAAAAGTCCTAGGGTGAGGTCAAGAGGCGGGGAAGGGGCCATCATTAATTATTTCTACATTGTTCAGCATATAAAACCAGATTTTGACCTTCACTAGATTCTATCTGACTTGGGTTACAGTAAAGCGATGACATTTTTTTGAAGAAAGGAGAAAAACAGTGTATCTTAATTTATGCCTATTTATGCCCTTGACCTTTGTTTCCAGCAGAGATGTAAAGTTAGATTGCAGTGTAAGAATTTGTGTGCTGGAAGTAAGCATTAGGAATGTCACACACAAAAATTCAGTGATTAGTTGGCCCCCCAGATGATTTTTTTTCCTGACTAATATTTAATGCTCAAAGCAAAATGGAACACACACACACACACACACACACACACACACACACACACACACACACACACACATTTTCCCCCTCCTGATGCTATTTCAAACATTTAAAAATTGATAGAGCTTTTATGTGAAATTTTTCTTCTGTGCATCATTTAGTCATTAGCAATATCATCAAACATAAACTAACAAAATCTTCCTGCAAAAATACATATGTGCTTGTTTTTAATGTTAAATAACAAGAGCATACACTTCTGGCAATAAATGATATGATTTATTGTTAAGGTCAGCTGCAGAGTCGTAGAGAGCTTGTATTTTAACTCAACATGCCAGCTCTGAATCATCATTTCTCTGCTGATAAACACTGAGCTGCCATCCATTTATGGCCATTTTCTCTTGCTTGTTGCTGCTTTATTATTAAAGCCACCATAAAGATCCATCCCAGCAGCAGGCGTTTCCCCAGAAATGTTAATAAATGGAAACCCTTAGCGAAGTCTAGTACTTCAATGTCCCTGCTTGAAGTCAACCCATATATTTGTAGCCCATTTGTTGATATTCTATACTTCTAATCTCCCCTTTTTATGGTCATGTTTAATAGAGAGAATGTTAGGCGCGGGAAACAGACACACCTGGTTGACCAGCTCACCAAAACATAGATGTCAAGTGGAACATGCCAGGGTGGAAATAACACCAAATCTCGGGAGCAACATCTATTGTAATCTAGTGTTTGGTTGTCTGAAAGTGACACCCTGCTTCTAACACATTTTCAGATCTAGTTACCAAAGTTGATTGAAAGTGAGTGCTTAAATTACAGTGTGAGTTCAACTATATTCTTCTACACAGGATGCCGACAAGCAGTGTGCTTTCCATGTGAAAGGATCGTGAGCTGATTTTCTTAAATCCAACTCTTTATTTGAGAGATCTATAAGGAGATTTTTCTTTTTTACTCATAATGTGAGCAATAGCATAAAAATCGTATCTGAACAAACAAAAAATTTCACATGTAATTTGCAGTAGACTTTTACGTGCTTGCATAATAATAGAAGGAAGAATCTTAGAGTGGAAAATCTTGTCATACACAGATTTTACTATAAGAAATGAAAATCTGAAGGGATCCTATAAGTATTCATTGATCAGTTTCTATCTCTTGATTGGCACTCACAACAGTCCTTGCTGTAAGTCTTGGTTATCAGTGTCTGAGTGGGAGAAGAGTAATTTCCTACTTTTAAAAAGTCATTGGTTCCTCTACTTGAAGTCTGTGTATAAAGTCATGCATAATGGAACTTCATGAGAAAACAAATGTATTTTTTGCCATACGAGCAGGTACTGACCTCTAGCTCTCATTATTTCTCTGTTTTCTCATATGGCATAATAGTGGGGTCAGGTCAGTGGGTCCTCTTGTAGGATAAAAGTAAAAAAGATTAATAAATGTGCCAAAGCCTCACTTTAATTGAGCCTGAAGCATGTGTGCAAGTATGTAAAATATGTCCCAGATGTTTCACCAGGGCTAGTGTCTTGGCTTTTCCTGATTACCACAAGGCAGCTATTAGTCCTATAACCTTTGGACTTGGGGGTAAATGGGGTATTAACGTGGCAGAGAATGAGAGCACCTGTTTTCCATTCAGCCAAGACCCCTGGCAGGCTTTGCCTAAGCCTGTCCATATGTTTTCACTTAGCAGATTGTTGGGCGATTATGAAAAGTGTCTTTCTTTAGAGCCAGCATTGATATTAGTCACTCACAATGAAAGGGCAAGTCATTGGCTACTTGACAAGGTCCGTGTGGGCATAAACTGAAGCCCTTGATTTCATTTGAGCTTGAAGTGTTTTCCCACAGGATAATTATATGCACGACAAAGACACAGGTAAAAGAAGTTGAAGCAGACAAAGATTACAATTACTTAACATAATAGCTTTGTAATAGCTTTTCTTTAGCGCTGACTCTAGCACCTGGGAAGACTTTGGTTAAAGTGGGTAGAAGCTAAATCATGATTTACCTGGATTCCCAGATTTGAAGTTCTTCCAGATTATGACGTTCTAAGTATTTTTTTTCCTTGAGTTCTTTCTTTTTATTAAAAGAGCTAATCATTATTCAGGTGAGGGTTTGCGATCCACAGACTTATCCTTCATTCTAAAATCCATTGTTCACGTTTGCTTAAGTTTAAAATTAGGTGGCTTCTTTTTAAATCCAATTCCATGGTTTTCACAAAGGCAGAGAATATGAGTTTTAAATGGTGAGTCCTAGTTATGAATCATTGACTTGTTAATATTTTCACTTATCTGCATTATGTAGTAGCACCATGTTAAGCTGTGTTGGAGATGACATTTTTCCTGAATTAAACGTTAGAAAGACATCATACTGTGTTCTCAGTTTCCTTTGTTGCAGAGCATTCTCTCAAGTATCAACCACACAGTCACAGTTTGATCTGATTTTTGACCTGACACCAAATCCTGCCTTTGTGGTTGATAGAATATCTTAGCAAATAAGGCTTAGCTAAATTACCTGGGTGGAGCTATCAACAAGCCATAGCATAGTGTTTTTCACCATGTTACATACAATAATACAGTGGTCAGCCTGCACAATCTAGACATCTAATTAATGAAGATTGGCTTCACTTTTGTCGTTTAAAAAGTTTAGGCACGCTTCCCATGGTGCATCCTACCCTTGTAATAAGATCCAGCTGCGACATCAGGAAACAGAAGATAGGATGCAGGTTTTCCTCAGGAAAAGCATGTATTCAAATACATGGCATTCTCATAATGTTTATTGATAAATGATATTAAAATGTTCAGGCATTTATGCTGACATTGCTTCTACTTTTTCTTCAACCGCTATGTCAAGGTTACTGTGTTTCTAGATAACTAGATGCAGTGAATGAAACATATCTGAGTTACTTCAAAATAAGCAGATTGTTTGCTTTGATTCTTGAAATCTGGGTTTTCTGGTTTGATCCTTCAGCCCTAACTAAACATGTATATTACATACCAAAGATTCATACATCTCTGCATCTTGGTCAACCATGGGGTGTGGGGAGGGGGGAGATAAGTGATATGAGAGAAGATTTTAATGCAACAAAATGGCATTTTCCAGTTATAGTCCATAAAATAACAGCATGGTAGGGGAAAAGACCAAGGCTTTGGAGAAAGACAAGAAGAGAGGAGAAAGAAAACAATTCTTTTAAAAAATATATGTCACATTCAATGAGAATACCATTATTTTTGTTTATTTGCTATTGCCACATAAAAAAAAATACCACAAACTTAGAGGCTTATAACAACATTCACTTATTTTGCTCTTATTTTGGTAGATCAGAAGTCCAGCACAGCTCAACTGTGCTCTCTGCTCAGGGTCTCACGCTCAAGTATCAGTTAGGCTGAGTTGTCATCTGAAGGCTTCGAAGAAGAATCCACTTCCAAGATCATTCAGGAAGCTGGTAGAATTCCATTCATTATATGAAGGGGGATTCAAAACAACCCAGAATTTATTTATTAAAAATTGTGTATTTATTCTTACATGTTTAAACTTCAGTCACCTTCAAAGTACTCTCTATTTGATGCAATACACTTATCAAGACACTTTTTCCAAAGCTCAAAACAGTTTTGAACTCATCATTTTGATGCCTGTTAGTGCTTCTGCCATTTTTTGTTTCACGTCTTCCACACTGGCAAAACATTTCCATTTGAGGACTTTTTTTTCATACAGGGAAACAAACAAACAAAAAGTTGCTTGGGGGTAAGATTGGGTGAATAGGGAAGGAGGGGCAAAGGGATCATGCCATTTTTGGCTAAAATCTGCTGAACATTCAGCATGGTGGTGGGAAGGGGTACTCGTAACATGAAAAGGGCATATGAATTGAAAGAATCTTCAGAAAAAAACTTCACTGAAGTCAGAAACAGCCTCTCACAACAATGCTAGCTGGTACACTGATGCCAATGGGTTCCTAGAACACTTATCTAGTGAAGGATGCCTGTACTGCAAGGTGCCTGCCCTCCAAAAAATCTGATTTTTTTGGATCCTCCCTTGTAGTTGGAGGACTGAAGTTCTTGTTTTCTTTCTGGCTTTCTACTCCTAGTGAAAGCACTTGCCACAGCATTCACCATCTTTAAATCCATCATTGTAGACTCTGTTGGGTTGAATCTCTGCCACACTTCAAACCTTTTCAGGGAGAGGCCAATGCCTTCAAGGGCTCATCTGCTTAAGCCAGGCCCACCAAAGATCATCTCTGCTTCTTTTTTTTTTTTTTTTCTTTTTTTGAGTTGGAGTCTCACCCTGTTGCCCAGGCTGGAGTGCAGTGGCACGCTCCTGCCACCGCAGCCTTGACCTGCTGGACTCAAGCTATCCTTCCGCCTCAGTCTTCCAAGTAGCTGGAACTACAGGCACGCACTACCATGCCCAGCTAATTTTTAATTTATTGTAGAGATAAGGTCTCACTATGTTGCCTAGGCTGGTCTCGAGCCCGCAGGCTCAGACAATCCTCTCGCCTCAGCCTCCCCAAGTGCTGGGATTGCAGGCTTCAGCCTCCGCATCTGGCCCATCTCTGTCTCTTAAAGGCAGTTGTGCCATGAAACATAACCTAGTCATGGGAATGCTTATCCTATCACACAATCCTTGTGTTCCTTGAATGTACTTATTGTGAGGCTATAACCCAATTATATATAATAAACAAATGAGGGGAAACTTTCCTGCCTTGACATGTTCTTTCTAAAAATTATAGGTATAAACTGAAATATATTTTACAAACATATATACTACATCTCATTTTTTGCTTATCGAGTTCTGCTCTTGGGTAAGGGGTGGTTGGACAGGCAGAGGACTGTATTTGCCAATGGATTATTTCATTCTCCTTACTGTCTCCTTCTAGGAAGAAGAGCAAATGTGAATAAGGTTATCAGGCCAGGCATGGTGCCTCACACCTGTAATCCCAGTACTTTGGGAGGCCAAAATGAGAGGTTGCATGAGTCTAGGAGTTTGAGACCAACCTGGGCAACATGGCAAGACCTCATCTCTACCAGTTAAAAAAAAAATCAGATGGGCATGATGGCACCTGCCTGTAGTCCCAGCTGCTTGGAAAGCTGAGACAAAAGGATCACTCACCTGTGTTCAGGAGGTTGTGGCTGCAGTAGCCATGATTTTGCCACTGCACCCCAGTCTGGGCAACAGAGTGAAACTCTGACTCAAAAAAAAAAAGAGGATAAGATTATCAAAAAAGTGAGGTGGGATCCATTTCTCCCTTGGGGACCTGTTGGTGCTTAGACCCACTGAGCTGATGGCCACTGACCTCGTGTCTGTAGAATTACTCTCTACTTCATCTAGAATCATAGTGACATTGAAACTGGAGGATTCCCAAGAAATAATCAAGTTCAACACACTTATTTATTTATTTATTATTTATTCATTCATTCATTCATTTACTTACTGTTTTAGGGTCTCACTCTGTTGCCCAAGCTGGAGTACAGTGGCACAATCATGGCTCACTGCAGCCTCAACCTCCTAGGCTCAGACAATCCTACTGCCTCAGCCTCCTGAGTAGCTGGGACTACAGAGCACACCACCATACCTGGCTAATTTTTTGTAGAGACGAAGTCTCACTATGTTGCCTAGGCTTGTCTTGAACTCCCAGGCTCAAGCAATCCTCCTGCCTCGGCCTCCCTAAAGTGTTGGCATCGCAGGCATGAGCCACATTCCCCCTTACTTTAAAATGAGGAAACTGGTCAGGCACGGTAGCTCAGATCTGTAATCCCAGCACTTTGGGAGGCTGAAATGGGGGGAATCTCTTGAATCCCCGAGTTCGAGACCAGCCTGGGCAATATAGAGAGACCTCGTCTCCACAAAAAATAAGGATATTAGCTGGACATGGTGGTGTGTGCCTATCATCTCAGCCACTCTGGAGGTTGAAATGAGAGGATCATTTGAGCCTGAGAGTTTGAGGCTGCAATGAGCTAAGATTATGCCACTGTACTCCAGCAAGACCCCATCTCAAAAAAATAAATAACTAAAACAATAAAATAAGAAAACCATGGGTTCAGTCAAACTTACTTTGCCAAAGGATTTAGACAGTAAGTTGATGAGCCAGAACTAACACCAGCTTTTCTGATTCTAAGTTTGGCACCTTTACCCTTCCTTAAGGAGTCAAGGAGTTTGTTTTCTTGGAGGGGATCAAGAAGAGGGAGATTTTCTAGGGGATCAGGAAGAGGGAAGTACAGCTATAGATGGCCTCAGACATGTATTTAGGTAGTAAATAAAGGACCCTGTAAGTACAAGGGGGGACCCCAAAACACTGGAATTCGCTTTTGGAGGTACTTGTAGTACAGGCTAGCCCCACTAGGTAAGTGTTCTAGAAACCCTCAGCATCAGTGTACCAGCTAGTGTTGTGAGAAGCTGCATTCTCAAGAAAGGTCCCGAGTTGTGGCAAACAGGTGACTGGGTCTTCCTCCATGACAACACACCTGCCCGTACTGTGCTGAGTGTTCAGCAAGCTTTGACCAAAAACAACATGATCTGCCTCCCCCCCCATGCCCCATCCTTCCTATTCACCGGATCTCACACTGAGCGACTTTTTTTTGTTTCCCTGGATGAAAACAGTCCTCAAAGGGAAACGTTTTGCCAATGTGGAAGAGATGAAACAAAAAACAGCAGAAGCACTAAAAGGCATCAACACTGATGAGTTCAAAAACTCTTTTGAGCAGTGGAAAAAGCACTTCAATAGGTGTATTGCATCAAATGGAGAGTACTTTGAAGGTGACTGAAGTTTAAACATGTAAGAATAAATGCACACTATATGTATATTTTTTGAGTTGGCGTCTCACTCTGTCACCCAGACTGGAGTGCAGTGGCCACTCCTGGCCACCGCAGCCTTGACCTGCTGGGCTCCGGCAATCCTTCCGCCTCAACCTTCCAAGTAGCCAGAATTACAGGCGCGTGCTGCCATGCCTGGCAAATTTTTTTGATTTATTGTAGAGATGAGGTCTTGCCTGCCCAGGCAGGTCTTGAACCCGCGGGCTCAGGCAACCCACTCACCTCAGCCTCCCAAAGGTGTGGGATTACAGGCTGAGCCACCGAGCCTGGCAAATGCACAATTTTTTATAAATAAATTCCAGGTTTCTTGGGTCCCCCTTAGGTAGTACAATAAAGGAGCCTACCTTTCATCCAACTAGGGGCTCTTTTCTTCCAAGTCTGTACTTCTCACTCTTCTCTTCCACACCCAGTCCTTTCCTACCATGTCAATGTAGGGAATGTATGCTGGACAGAATAATACCCAAAATGTCCATGCCCTAATCCCTGAAACCTATGAATATGTCACATGACATAGCAAATAGGATAAAGATTGCTAATCAGCTGACCTTGAAATAGGGAGATTATCTGTTTGGGCCCAATATAATGACAAGCGTCTTTAAAAGTGGTGACTCACACCTATAATCCCAGTACTTTGGAAGGCTGAGATGGAAGGATTGCATGAGACCAGGAGTTCAAGGCCAGCCTGGGTAACACAGTGAAACCCTGTCTCTACAAAAAAAATTAGTTAGGCATGATGTCCTGTATTCCCAGCTGGTTGGGAGGCTGAAACAGAAGGCTTGCTTGAGCCCAGAAGATTGAGGCTACAGTGAACCAAGATCACACCACTGCACTCCAGCCTGGGTAAAAGCAAAACTCTGTCTCTTAAAAAAAATAAGATAAAAGTGGAAGAGGCCATTAGAGCAGAAGGCAACTGGTGGCTGCATGTGAAGCTGTGCCCAAGTTTGAGTCTCAGGACCTTCATAGCAAGAAGGAAGAGCTGCTGAGACAGCTGGGCCTGAAGGCGGCGCTTTCCCAGCAGCACATCACCAAAGTGACAGGTGGCACAGGGTCCAAGCACTCCAAGAGCCAAGCTGTCTGCAGTCCATGACCCTTGCTCTCAGTGCCATTAACCATGCTCAAAAAGAGAACCCCGGGATGTTCTCCAAGGGTAGGAAGCCCAGGCCCTTGGATCTGCAGCCCAAGAAAGCACATGCTTGCACCCACAGGCTCAATGAGTACTAAGTACTAGGACAACCTGAAGGTCAAGAAACAGTCGAGGAATGAGCAGCTGTTAGCCACTCCCTAGCCCAAGAGTTCAAGGCTGTGGTGAGCTATGATCACACCACTGTACTCCAGCCTGGGCAGCAGTGCAAGTCCCCGTCTATTAAACAATTTAAAAAATTGAGACTGACATATTGCCCATCTTTAGTACAGTTGTTTACTTTCCTGTTTAGGATCTTATATTATTAATTGGTGTATGGAGTAGCTAGTCATAGTTAACTTCATTTTTCAACAGAAGAATTTTACTTCACAACATTTGTCCCATTTCTTAAAATGTTTCAACCTTCAAAGAACAGTGGATATTAGCCTTATTTAGATAACAGACCCTTGGAAAACCTGAAAAAAACTTTAGACTTTCTCCCCAGAAAAAAACACATAAACATATTCACACACGCATAAAAATCTTTTTATGCTTTTTTTTTTGCCATATAAATGAAATTGCTCTCATCACCTTCCTCTTGATATTAATGCCTGTTTCTTCAAACACTTGAGATAAATGCAAATTGTACAAGTACAAACAATGTTTAATCCAGTTAAAAGTAAGCCTCTACAAGAAAGTCTGTGTTTGGCTTGATTTTGATATCATGGCATGGTTTTTGATACCACAACAGGCTTGTTAGCTTTGATATCCATTTGACTATGGCTTTCAGTTTCATGGCAATAAATGCCTGAAACTTGACAAAAGAAAATTGTGACAAACAAAATGGGAGCTATTGTGGCTTTATTAGATGAGGATTAGGTATAGTAAAGAATCCTAGAATTCTCCAAAATACTTGTGGAGTGAATTCGTATTGTGTCAAGATCATCTTTTGGAAAGTCTGTGTCATTAATGCTTCATCATGTTCTTAAAAAACAATGAAGAATTCATGGTTCTATGTTAAGATCATTGGAAGCAGAATTAGCCTGCAAAAGAAT
Source organism: Cephalopachus bancanus (assembly GCA_027257055.1). Lineage (NCBI taxonomy): Eukaryota > Metazoa > Chordata > Mammalia > Primates > Tarsiidae > Cephalopachus > Cephalopachus bancanus. Next base: position 2,541,418 of record JAPVLO010000024.1, on the reverse strand, counting down.
CTAGTGATTCCAGCTGGTAGTGGCTTTCTACCTGTAAACAAATGGACAAGTTTTGTCATTCCTTGTTCTACTTTGCAGAAGCATTTCTCCAGTCTTGGAACGTTTAGATAGATGTCTGCTTCCAAAATTCCTTTCCAGAGTGGCAGTTGGACCTAAATAATTTGAATGAAAAGATTTACCTGGATAATTGGCAAGAATATTTATCCACTGAGTAAAGCAAACTATGAATGGACTCTCAACTGTTGGGTTATTGTGATAATTGGATTTCCTTTGCCTGAAAAAACCAGAGCTTTCATTTGAAGGTCAACAAAATGTTTCAAGACAAGTCCTCTGGAAAGCTAGTTAACTTCTGTATTGCATCAGTGAACTTCCTCTTCTACTCCCATTTCTTGACAAAAACTCTTGAAATAGCAGTGTGTCAGCCCTGGCTCTCAGGAGGTTGACAACGTTCGTAGAAATAGACACGATTTTTTCAGGATCGCTGGCAGAGTCGTTGACACGGCTGACACCACTGCATGTTGAGATGAAAAGCATGTTTCTTCACCAAAGCAGCAGAACCAGATGTGTTGCCAAGCATCACAGATGCTCCATCTGAACCCAGAGTGCCAAGATTTTTATTCCGTCTGAAACTTTGTTTGGCAAAGAAATTCTTCACCATGTTAAAGACATTGACTCTGCAGATTCTAAAAGGAGTTCACAAAGTAGGAATTCTTCCTTGATTTTTAAGAACTTGCCAACAGAAGTTGGCTGTGCAAATAGAGGTATCTACTTTCATTAAGTTACATATAAAAGGTAAATATTAAGGAAATGTGAGAAATAATTCAGTGATATTTAATGAGAGAACAACTTTAAGAAATGTGTGACTTCACCAAAATATTTTCAGTGGCATGTGTTATTTTTCAATAGTTCTTCAATTTTTGTATTCTATCACACTTCGTAATTAATATAAAATCAATAGATATGAAAACCTCATGGTACTTTTTTATTGATAAATAATAATTTTACATATTTGTGGAGTGCATGTGATATTTTGATACATATTCCAAATCAGGATATTTACAATCTCTATCACCGCAAATATGACTTCTTTGTGTTGAGAACATTTCAAATCTCTCTTCCAGCTATTTTGAAATATAAAATAAATTGTTAACTATAGTTACCCTGTTATGTTTGCTATTGGACACTAGAACTTAGTCCTTCTATCTAACTGTATGTTTGAACTCATTAACCAACCTCTTTATCTACCCCTTCCCAGTCTCTGGTAACTATCATTACACTCCCTACCTTCATGAGATCAACCTTTTCAGCTCCCACATATGAGTGAGAACATGTGGCATTTATCTTTCTGTGCCTGGCTTATGTCACTTAACACAATGACCTCCAGTTCCATAATGCTAAAAATGACATTATTTCATTCCTTTTTATGGCCAAATAGTATTCTATTGGGTATATGTAACACATTTGTTTTATCCATTCAATTGCTGGTGGAAACTTATCTTGATTCTATACCATGGCTATTGTGAATAGTGCTACAATGAACATGGAGGTACAGGTGTTCCTTTGATACACTGATTTTCTTTTCTTTGGATAAATATCCAGTAATGGGATTGTTGGATCATGTGGTGGTTTTATTTCAGTTTTTTTATAAACCTCCATACTAATAACTTTTCCATACTAATTGCTAACTTACATCCCTACCAACAGTGTATAATATTTCTCCTTCCTCTGCATCTTTGACAACGTCTGTTTGTTTGGTTTTTTTCTTATAATGGCCATATTAATTGGGGTAAGATGCTATCTCTTGTGGTTTTGATTTTCATTTCTCTCATAATTAGTGATATTGAGCATTTTTAATGTACCTGTTGGCCATTTGTATGTCTTCTTTTGAGAACTATCTATTCAGATTCTTTATCCACCTTTGAATCAGATTATTTGTTTCTTGAAGGAAGTAGAGTTGTTTGAATTCTTTGTATATTCTGGGTGTTAGCTCTTTTTCAAATGAATAGTTGCAAATGTTTCCTTTTACCAGATGTCTCTCCACTCTGTTGATTGTTTCCTTTGCTATGCAGAAGCTTTTTGGTTTAATTTAGTTGTGTTTGTCTATTTTTGTTCTGTTTTCTGTCCTTTTGAAGTGTTAGTCATAAAACTTTGCCTATACTAATGTCCTAGAGTGTTTACCCATATTTTCTTCTAATAGTTTTATAATTTTGGGTCTTACATTTAAGTCTTTAATTCACTTTGAGTTGTTTGTTTTTTTAATGGTGAATATAGGAGTCTAGTTTTATTCTTCTACATAAGGATATCTAGTTTTCCCAACTTTATTTATTGAGAGACTGTTCTCTTCCCAATTTATATTCTTGGCACATTTGTGAAAAATCAATTGTCTGTAAATACATAGATTTATAACTGAATTCTCTTTTCTTGTTCTTTGGTCTGTGTGTTTGTTTTTATACCAATGCTGTGCTGTTTTGGTTACTAGAGCTTTATAGTATATTTTGAAGTCAAGGAGTTTGATTCCTCCAGCTTTGTTCTTTCTGCTCAGGATTGCTTTGACTATTTGGGTCTTTTATGGTTCCATACAAATTTTAGGATTGTTTTTTCCAAATCTGTGAAAAATAATACTGGTATTTTGATGGGGTTGCATTGAATCTGCCCTGGGTATTTCTGTGGTATCAACTACAATATGTCCTAGTTCACTTCTGATTTTATTTTATTTCTTTTTTTCTTAGTCTTGCTAATGCTTTACTGATTTCATCTTTTTGAGAAACCAACTTTTGTTTTATTTATCTTTTGTACTCTATTTTGTTTAATTCTGTTCTGATCTTTCTTGTTTCTTTCCTTTTGCTTATTTTGGGTTTGGTTTGATCTTGCTGTTCTAGTTCCTTGGGGTGCATGCATTATTAGGTTGTTTATTTGAAACCTTTATACTTTTGGACATAGGCATATGTTACTAAAAACTTTCCTCTTAGCAGTGCTTTTGGTATATCACAGAGATTTGAGTATGTTTTGTTTTCATTTTCATTTGCTTCAAGAAATTTTGTATTTCTTTCTTAATTTCCTCATTGACCCAGTGGTTGTTCAGGAGCATGTTGTTTTATTTCCATGTATGTGTAGCATTTCCAAAGTTATTTTGCTGATTTCTAGTTTTATTCCATGGTGATCTGAGAAGATATTTGATATGTCTTCAGATCTTTTTAAATTTGTTGAGACTTGTTTTGTGGCCCAACGTATGGTCTATTCTAGAGAATGTGCCACATGCAATGAGAAGTATACATATTCTGCAGTTGGTGAATAAAATGTTCTGTAAATGTCTGTTAGGTCAATTTGCTCTAAACTGTAGTTTAAATCCAATGTTTTTTTGGCGATTTTCTTTCTAGATGATCTGTCCAGTGCTGAATGTGGGGTGTTGAAGTCCCCAGCTTTTTGTATTGGTGACTCTCTCTTCCTTCAGATCTGATTTTTGCTTTATATATCTCAGTGCTCTGGCATTAGGTGTATATATATTTAGAATTGTTGTGTCCTCTTTATTTTTATATAATGACCTTCTTTGTCTCTTTTTACAGTTTTTGACTTAAAGTCTCTTTTATCTGATATAAGTATGGCTACTCCTGCTAATAATTATAATACAATGAAAAAAATATACAATTAAGTTATGAACAGTTTTGGTGAGAAATAGGAGTGTAACTATCACACAGAATTGTCACTGAATGTTCCACAAAGGAAGTGACTTTTAGTTTGGGTCTTGAAGGATGAATTAGAATGTACCAGGAAGTTTGGTATATAAAATCAAAGAGGATGTAGTATCATAGAAGCATAAAGTGCAGGATGGGAAGTAGAGGAAAATGACATTAGAAATGTAAATTTAAGGGTGTGAAGGCTTTGGCTGTCATAAGTCTGAATTATATTCTTCAAGTAATGAAAAATCAATGGCAGTTTTAAAGTAGGGAATTGTCATGATGAAATGTGTGCTGTAAGAAGAGAACTTTGGCAACAAGATAGAGGATGGAAAAGAAGGAAATGAGACTTGAAGTAGATAAATATGCTAGGATGTTTTCCAATCGCTCTGGCAAGAAATAAAGGCATTTTTAATTTAAAATTAATAGTGATCATAGAGGATGGGCACTGTGACTCACGCCTGTAATCCCAGCACTTTGAGAGGCCAAGGTAAGAGGATTGCTCGAGACCAAGAGTTTGAGGCCAGCCTGGGAACCATAGCAAGACCTCATCTCTACCAAAAAATAAATAAATAAATAATAAATTAACTGGGTGTGGTGGCATGTACCTGTAGTCTCAGTTACTTGGGAAGCTAAGGCAGAAGGATTGCCTGAACCCAGGAGGTTAAGTCTGCAGTGAGCCATGATCATGCCACTGCATTCCAGCCTGAGTGACAAAATGAGACTCCAACTCAAAAATAAATAAAGTGATAATAGAAAGAAACGAATTTTAGAGATTAAGAGTTAAAGAACAGTAAATATATGCCGGGCTCAGTGGCTCCGCCTGTAATCCTGCGCCTTGGGAGGCTGAGGTAAGTGGATTGCCTGAGCCCGCGGGTTTGAGACCCGCCTGGGCAGCGAGACCTCATCTCTACAATAAATCAAAAAATCAGCCGGGCGTGGTAGCACATGCCTGTAATTCTGGCTACTTGGAAGGCTGAGGTGGAAGGATTGCCGGAGCCCAGCAGGTTGAGGCCGCGGTGGCTGGGAACGGCCACTGCACTCCAGTCGTGAGATGACTCCAACTCAAAAAAAAAAAAAAAAAGAACAGTAAATATAATAAGATTATTTTTTAAATGTATGTTAAAATTTTAAGGGAATTTTTAGGGTTGTGGATAACTGAGATATCTAGCTGAGATATACTTATATTTGTGGAGCACTTTACATATCTCAAAGTACTATCCCTTCTTACTTTATTTAACATTCAAAGTAACTCTGTATATTGGCATATGATGAAGTATCATTCCCATGGTCTCCTATCAGGAAGAGTAACCTGGCTAGTGAGAAAGTAGCTAAGACTGGAAACCAGGTCATGGGGAAGTCGTTGAGCCTAGAAATAAGTTAACTTGTTTGACTGAGAAGCTTAGACTAGAAATTAGGCAGCCTGTCTGGTGGTAAAGAAAAGGAGATCAGAAAACAAATCCCCCAATTAATTTTCCTTCCCAGACATGTTTTAGCAAAGCCTGTTGACTCATCTAGAGATGACAACTAGGCCACTTGGAAAGCAATTTGCATAGCCATAGCCCGTTCTGCTCAGTATAGACAGAGAAAGTGTCCCATATGCCTGCCCGGCTGTCTTTTTCCCTGGGCACTGGGTCTTGACAGCATTTGAACAACATACTCAATGTCTTTTACCCATTCAGTGTCCTTTTGGTAAATAAGCACAGGTAGTGTGGAAACAAGAAGGTTAAATATGAAAGGACAAAATATTTTCATTGCCTTAAATTAGTTCAGGGGGAAAACAGTAACCATGCTTGTTGTGGCTTTACTCTGACAATCATTAGGACAGTGTAATGCTGAAGAACTTGGGTCAGTTGAGAAGCAGCTACTTCTGTCATTATTTTATAGATGAAAAGACTGAAATTTCTAAGGCATGAGTAACTCACTAAAAGTCACAGAAGAAGTGAATCAACAAAACTTTAAACTTGAGTTTTTTCCTGCCTCCAAAGCCTCCCATATTTTTAAAAAACAAAACAAAAAACTCCAAATTTAGTGATCTAAAGTAATAATTTACCCTTCTAGTTCATTGTTCAATGTGTTAACCAGGTTCACCTGCACACTTCTTGTCCAAATCTCTTGTGTGATTCTATACAGGAGAGGAAACTACAACCATCTAAAAAAAGCTCAACCCAGCAGGGTGCTATGGCTCACACCTGAAATCTCAGCACTTTGGGGGACTAAGATAGAAGGATCTCTTGAACCCAAGAGTCCAAGACTAGCCTGGGCAACATAGCAGGACCTTGTCTCTATTAAAAAAAAAAATTTTTTTAAAAATTAAATTAAATTAAATTAAATTTTTTTGAGTTGGAGTCTCACTCTGTCGCCCAGACTGAAGTGCAGTGCGCTCCCAGCCACCACAGCCTTGACCTGCTGGGCTCTGGCGATCCTTCCACCTCAGCCTTCCAAGTAGCTGGAACGACAGGCGCGCGCTACCACACCCGGCTAATTTTTTGATTTATTGTAGAGATGAGGTCTCACCAAGTTGCCCAGGCGAGTCTCAAACCCGCGGACTCAGGCAATCCACTCACCTCAGCCTCCCAAGGTGCAGGATTACAGGCTGAGCCACCGAGCCCAGCAAAAAAAAAAAATTTTTAATCAGCCAGGTGTGATGGTGCATCTATAATCCCAGCTACTTGGGAGGCTGAGGAAAGAGGATTACTTCAGCCCAGGAAGTCAAAGCTGCAGTGAGCCATGGTCATGTCACTGCAGACTAGCCTGGACAACACAGTGAGACTCCAACTCAAAAAATAAAAATAAAAGTAAGTTTTAAAAAATAAATGCCCAACTCAAGTTCACATTCAGGGTGGCTAAGTCTGCACAGCAGCTGTTGCCGGCCATTCATACTATAACAGCTTAATTCTGAAAGGGAGAATCCCAAAGCAAGTGTCTCAAGAGGCCCAAGTGGTAGCTGTAAGGGTTCTTATGACCTAACCTTGGAAGTCCCAGAATGTTGTTTCCACCACGTTCTTTTAGTCAAGCAAGACATTAAGGCCAGCCCAGATTCAAAAAGAGGGGAATTCAATTCTACCTCGTGATGAGGACTATGAAGGAAATTGCATAAGAACACATGGAGTGGGAGATGTCGTATGGGCAATTTTAGAAAATAAAATTGGCCACAATGTCCAAAGAGCAAAAGCTTCTAGTAGGTATCATTAGCAATAAGGAATATGAAGCCTATTCCCTGCTGGGAGAATCTTTATCCAAGGTATAACAGCACATAGTGCTGGGCTAGGTTATCTCAAAAATTAAACAAATATGGCACCTTTGAATTGTCAGGTAGGTTCAAGTTTTATCATCCTATGCATATTTATTTTTGTTTTTTACTTACAAGATGAATTATTTTCTACTTTTCCATTGAAATATGAAAAGAATACTACCTAATTATCTTTTTATCTTGCTCACAGATAAGGATTCCATCTAAAATTTTTACACTCTAGCTAAAATAGGACACAGTTCAAAGAATCCTTTAAAAATTCCAATCTAAATTGTAATGGACATCCATTGTCTTCTCTTAATAAAGGAGGACCAAATGGAACAGTCTGCATTCTAGAAGTTAAACTTTACCTACTGGAACTGGCTGCCAAAAATAAAAAGTCAACTGAGGAAAGAAGGTTGCAGAACATTTCCTTCTGAAAACATATTAATTTCTACTTTTTAGAAAATGTAATTTAAAATTGCCAACAGTTCACATTTGGTATTTTACTAATTTGTTCAAGGACACTTCTCATAGGACTTAAAAGATCACTAATATCTCTAAAATTTTGTTGTAGGAACTGTAAGTGGCTCGGTTGAGACCCTTTTCTGTATCCCTGGAGCTAATGTTTCCCTGCTGTACTGAGGTAGCATATGTGGATGTTAAAATCAATATTTGGTATGTTATGCACACAAATGCTATTTCTTGGTTCTGGTATCTTAGCCAAGTATTCTGATCAGCAGTGATTTGGGAATGGGGACCACATCTGTATTCTCTTTGTGATTCCACACTTGAATATTTTGGAGACACAAAGGCAATATGATAAACGAATATATAGCTGTGGCAGCCTGATAATGTAAGATTTTATTGATTATCCAACAGAGTAACTACCCTGGGTATTAGGTTCGCTTGTCACAACCTTCGATGCCTGGGGTAGTTGAACAAGTTCTGTTTTCCCATTGAGCTAACCTCAAAGTCACATAGTTTCTGAATCAAGGTCCTCAGATTTCATACTTTGGCAATTTCTTTCCTTTCTAATGTGGTATATTAGAGAGAATGTGTCACCTTTTGCACCATGTAATACCAAATCAGATCAGAATTCATGCACAGTTATGTCAGTGGAAATCTCATAGTACAGGCTGCCTTATCTCTAGATAACACATGGAAAAATAAACTTCCACAACTGACAGATTTGCTGATTTTTTTTCTCAGATAAGTTATTTGTAAGCAATTGAGCTAGAGAATGTAACTGGATTATTTTTCATACTACAAAAATTTTAAAAAGTCCTCAACAGTAAAATGGTTGCTAAATATCCAAGCTCTGTCATTCTACATTTTTTTGTCTTTGAAAAAGTTCCTAGATAATGATGCAAAGAAAGAACAACAAAAAAAGACATTTTGCATTAGATATTTTTATTATGAGAACTAACAACTTTAGGAAAACAAAATTTACATAAAACAATTCTGTGAAAATAACTTTCTGGGCTAGCTAATGGAATTGAAGTATTACAGGTTAGGTGGTAGTCTACCTAGGAATGGTATTAGGCTGTCTAAAAAGCATTCCACTGTGTTTCTCTTTTATAATCAGAAAAAGTCAAAACCCATCACTAATCTGAAGTCTTCTTGAAACCAATTAAAATAATTTAAGATAAGTTGTTCTGCAAATGTGCTTTTTAAGTGTTTTAGACTTAGGATGTCTTAGGGATGTTGTAACCCCTTTTAATGTTACTATTTATATATAACTACCATATGTATAGTATTACACCTTTAATGCACTATATTAGCTGTCACTTGAAATTAAGTGCAGGCATGTTCTTTTTTGGCCTTCAGTTTCTCCTACATTCAACGTTTAAATAATGATACCAGTAGTAAAAGGGAAGGGAGCATTCCCAGTGGAAACTAGCTTCTGCATCTGGTGGGGTTATGTTCAGGTTTCTACATGAAAGGTATCGTAATATCAGAATCTCTTAGTGTTTACGCACCTGGTATCCAGAACTCTACCTAATGTCTTTTCTCAGGGAATTAATGGAATCAAAGCTTATGGTAGGCATGTTTGATAGATATGCCTTGTCTGTAGAGATCTGGTGATAATTCCATCAAAATTTGTCCCTAGTTGATCATATATCTGTGCATTTTTATATCTTTGTGGTTTTCTTCACCAATTCTGTGCTTGCATCAGTGCCTTCATTAGAAGGTCAGATTTTGAAGATTTAATGATTCACCTTGAGAAATGTACTATAAGTTGAGTGTGTCAAGCATGGGTTTTCTCCACTCAGCATGAATTTCATACATTAAGAAAAGGCAACTCTGTAGCTAAAATATTTTCTTGATACTGTTTTTAATTTATATGAGAAAAAGTAAATGGATGCTTATTGATTTCAGGTGTTTTTTCTGATTTCCACAAGTCCTGTTTGTCTTTTATGTTATAATACTATTGTGCAGATTTTTCTCCATGATGACAAAATTGTGCCTTTTCCTAACACCGAAAACAATAAGTTTTAATAAAAGAAACTACCCAGATGGCAGTCACTTGGAAGGGTTAGTGATTATACTAAAATAATTGAAATGAAAGGTTAAAATTTTTTATATTTATTTATAAGTATTCGCCTTCCCACAATCTGAATCATAATGATATAGTCTTCTATGTGGATCTTTTCTATAACAACAGGTAAAAAAGCAATATGGTAGAAAGAGATCAGTTTTTAATCTTATAAGAGTTGATTGACTTTGTCACCTACAAGTACTTTTGCATCTATTTATATATTGACACAGAAATGAAATTAATTTTCTAATTAAGAAACAAGAAATCTGCCAAGCATGGTAGCTCACACCCGTAATCCCAGCACCTTGAGAAGCTGAGGCAGGGTAACATAGTGAGACTTCATCTCCACAAAAATAAAAAAAAATTAGCTGAGCATGATGGCATATACCTGTAGTCCCAGCTACTTAGGGGCTGAGGTAGAAGGATTACCTGAGCCCAGGAGGTCAAGGCTGCGGTGGGCCATGACTGTGTCACTGCACTCCAGCTTGGGTGACAGACTGACACCTTGACTGAAAAAAAAAGAAACAAGAAATCAAGATATAATATTTTTCTCATAGTTGGTATGAATGATTCATTCAACTCATTCACTTGTTCACATATTCATTTATATGTACATTGATTAATATTTGAGTAACTATGACAAATGTCTATTCAATGAAATATGTACTGACACGTTTTCACAAAAGAGTGCCGTGAGTTTTCCTTTTCTTCCTTCACCATCGATCTTAGACACACGCTGCGTCTGTTGCCTCTCCTTACTCCTCATTGCTGCTCAATCTTAAATTTTTCCTTTGTGGCTTCTGTCTATAACCCCAAACTAAACTTGTTTCCTGAGGTCATCAGTAACTTTGCTTGGTCCTCCTCCTTTCCAATGCATGTATCCCAGTGCCCCCTTGACCACCATTTAATAGACCTTTCCGTTTCCTGTGCACTCATGGTTTTTTGTTTGTTTGTTTTCTGTTTTGGTGTGTTTCTAACACTTCTATTTTCTTACCGTGAATCCAATGTTCAGGTTCCTCTCAATTTTGTTCTTCCTTGGAGACTAATCTATGTTCACAGTCTTATCTGTCTCCTCAGTGAAGAGAACTCCAAAATCTTTACCTTCATTCATTCATCTATGCAACAAGCATTGTGCTCTTGGAATGGTCAAAGTGCTATACTAGACGCTCTGAGATAGAAAAAGAAATGAGACCTAACTCTTGTTCTCAAGGAACAAAAAGTCTCCATTTCTGTCTTTTGACCTGAGTCTGTCTCTTTCTACACTCTTGAACACTGAAATTTGTCCCATCATAACCTCAGAATCAATGTATTTTGATCTGAACTAGTACTCTTCCTCTGAAACTATCTTGCTCTCATGGAATTTCTACCAGAAGCACAATTATTTTAATCATGAAGAAGCAAAAATGCAAATCATCTTTGATGGTTCTCTGTCTACTTTGTAATAAAAATTTTATAGATATTGCTGTTGTGATATCCCATACATCGTGCCTTCCTCTTAGTTTCTGTTGAATTCTACCTTGCTATCTATAGGATAACTGAGTCATGCATTTTTAAAGACCAGGCTGAAATCTGCCTCCTGTTACCCAGTGAATTCTTTAGTCAATAAGGAGCTCCCTTCCAGAGCATATAAAGATGCATTTGTTCTACTCCATTGGCATTCAACTTTTCTCTCCTTCGATTTCGTGTGTGTGTGTGTGTGTGTGTGTGTGTGTGTGTGTGTGTGTGTGTGTGTGTGTATGATGAATTATTTGCCAGGTACAGTTCTCTCAGGAAAGAGGGAGACATGCTCACCTGTTGTGAGTGTTAAAGTTGGAGTTGGAGGCTCTAGAGAAAGGAGGAGGCTTGGGAGAAATATGACAACCAGTCAGCATAAGGTACAGAGATGGTCAAGTCACTGGGTGAGACCTGACGGGGTTACATGACATACCAGGAGTGAGTAGCAACCCAAACAGAGCAGTTCACAGCTCAACAGCCCAGAATGAGTTGTAGAGAAACACGATGATACAAACAGGACAGGTACAAGGAGGTCCATATAGGTAGTAATGGAAGGAGACAGATGAAGTCAAAATTGAGTGTAAGCACTGGGAGAATGGCCAGAGAAAAGGTCAAAATCAGCGGGACAGAGTAAGTGTGTTCACCAGATGAAGGTGTCAATGGGAGAGCTAGATAATTGTGTGACTACAGACCTTGAGATCTGTCTGTCTTGTTTGTGTATAACAAAAAATACTGCCTGGATAATAACTTTTAAATTTAAATGTACTTTGGCATTCTGAAACCAATAGTCAAGCTATTTAGGAAGGAAAACTAAATTTTGTTTCTCCATCTTTAACTTTTCACCCATGGCTTGAGATGACGTCTGCTTTAAGAGAAAAAGAAAAAAGATGTCCAAGAGAGTCGTAAATTGTGAAATGACATCTACCATGCAGTTCTTCTTTGACTCTCACTAATATTGCTCGGCATTCTGACTTTTAAAAATAACACAGTTATTGAGATTTAAAACTCTGTGGATGCAGAATACATTTTTTGAAAATAAGACTTTTTACTATGCATAGCCAATTATAGTCCACTGAGGAAATGATGTATTTTTCCAATACATTTTTATTATGTACTGAACTGACGGACCTTTCCAGCTTCTGCTCAGACATCCCACTCCATCAACTATGGTACATAATGTGCTTCTTAGGAAGCTACTTAAATTTGTATTTACCTGTGAGGTTAGATTGGCTCCAGAGGACACAGTCCTTTTTTTCCTTGAGTAAATTATACATATTTTAGAAAACTATCTAAAAACATATTTATCTCATATGGAATTCTGGTCTCAAGGGTAATTAAGACCAGTTTTTAAGAAGTGTAGCCAATACACTCAAACTCTCTCAGGTAAATAAGATATGTTTTATAATCATCTAAGAGCGATTTCTCTCTTCCTTTGCTACTCTTCCTTCCTCCTGTAACTATCGCCATGCCTCTTTTATACGCATATTTAGTAATTATTTCAATGTTTCCTCAGATACTGCTCTTCTCCTGGGAACCAGTATACCAATTATGCTTTCCTACCATCCCATGCACGGGCAGCCATACACAGAACAGGCATAGTCTACCCAACATGTAATTTCTAGAAGAGGAGTTACTTTGTGATGATCCAGACACTTCTGTATATACGTACTCATTGGTCTTCCCATTTTAAGAAGGCAGCTTCAATATTGGGCAGTTTGCACATAAAGCTAAAAGGATGCATAGGAGAAATAACACTGTATTTTGAGATTAAGTAAAAAATGGAAGTGATACCTGAAAGTAACTATGCAATAGCACCACTGTGATTATTTGCAAAACCAGCTATAGGTCACAGTCATTATTGAAATTTCCTGGCAATAACATGATTTCTCATTTGGCTATTTTATATTTCTTGGGTTTTTGTTGTTGTTGTTTTATATTGATTCAGGGATTCTCACTCTGTCTCCCAGGCTGGAGTACAGTAGCACAATCATGGCTTACCGCAGCCTTGACTTCCTGGGCTTCAGCAATCCTTCCATCTCAGCCTCCTGGGTAGTTAGGACTACAGTTACATGCCACAATGCCTAATTTTTTTTATTTTTGTAGAGACACATTCTCACTATGTTGCCTAGGCTGGTCTAGAAATCCTGCGTTCAAGCAATCCTCCTGTCTTGGCTTCCCAAAGTCCTGGGATTCCAGGCATGAGCCCCTGTGCCAGGGCCTATTTTGTGCTTCTAAAACAACATTTACATACTGGATTCTTTACATAAGATGAATAAGGTGAAAATGCACAGCCCATTCTTCCTTCACTCTGCAAGAATATTGCAATACCCCCACCCCTACCCCAAGGAAAAAGGCAATAGGAAACTGTGCCAATAATTGTTGAGTGACTGGTACAGGCTGCATGAGAACAGAACCAAAAACTTGTAGAAAAGGTGTTTTCTAGAAACTGCAAGATGAGTGTGGGAATAGAACAATACCAGGTTTGTTTCTCCTGTCTCTGCCTCTCAGGACCAATCATTTACATTTAGTGAGACTGACTTCTGAACTTGCTGTGGATAAATGTCACTGCCACATGTGCTCTTCCACTGTGATGTCAAAGTTTCTACTGGTCTCTTCCCAATCTGAATAACTAGGATCTGAGAGTTCATTCTGCTCTGTCCAAGCCACAGAGAGGGCCTGAACCAGATCCTCTGGGTTAAGGGCTTATAAAGCCCTCCCTATTAAAATATATGCATCTGCTGACACAGTGACTTACACCTATAATCCCAGCTCTTTGGGAGGCTGAGACAGGAGGCTCACTTGAGCCCAGGAGTCTGGGCAACATAGAGAGAACTTGTCTCTACAATAATTCAACAAATTAGCTGGATGTGGTGGTACTCACCCATGGTCCCAGCTACTCAGGAGGCTGAGGCCGAAGGATCACCTGAGCCCAGGAGGTCAAGGTTACGGTGAGCCATGATCCGTGCCACTGCACTCCAGGCTGAGTAACAGAGTGAGACCCTGACACACACACACACACACACACACACACACACACACACACACACTATTTATTTATTTATTTATTTGTAGCTATTGTTAAGCTCAAGAATAGGATGAAGGCTTCCCATTGGATTGGTGACCCAAATTACAAACAACTTTGCTGCCCAGATTAGTCTTAGAACTCAGGTGACCATAGTCCTGGTTTATAGAGTCCCAGTTTTTGCCTGTTAACCTGCTACGATTATTAATAGCACCCCATGCTACTTTCAGTTGTGCCCCAGTTTGGATGATAAATGATATGATCTCTCTCCTTGAATGGGGTATTTGGACTGAGTTTTGTTTCCTTGTGTTTGTGCTTTTTGTGAGCATGAAGAGTTACATTATTTTTTTCAAGTAAGTTTGAGATTAAACAAAAAATCCTAGTTTGCAAAATAATCTAGGCATCATATTAAAAACATAAATTCTTGACTGGGGGCAGGAGCTCATGTCTGTAATCCTAGTACTTTGGGAGGCCGAGGTGGGAGGATTGCTTGAGCCCAGGAGTTCAAGACCAGCCTAGGCAATATAGTGAGATCTTGTCTCTATAAAAAAATCAAAAGGATTAACCAGGCAAGGTGGTGCATCCCTGTATTCCCAGTTATTCAGGAGGGCTAGGCGAAAGGATCGCCACCAGACCCCAGGAGGTCAAGGTTGCAGTGAGCTATGATTGTGCCACTGCACTCCAGCCTGCCGACAGAGTGACCTCAACTCAGCCCCCGCACAAAACAGAGATTCTATAGCCCCGCTTTGAGAGAATCTGACTCAGAAAGAATGGGGTAGGACCCAGGAATTGTTTTAACTATGTAGTCTTTGGGCACCCCAGTTTGGAAATGTTAGTTCTGAGCACCTTCAAGCTCAGCTATTTGTCTCTTAACCCCTGAACTCAGTTTCATGCAAGAAACTTAAGTATTCTGAGGAACATTTGGTAAACTGATCAGCTGCACTTTGGCTGGGCAATACTTACAGGATTGGAAAACTAATATTTCCCAAACTAGTTTAGAGGGCCTGTCCCCACTACACTGTCATGGTTGGAACTCAGGTCATCATTTTGGATTAAATTCAATCAGAAGAATTCCTCCCTGATTCTACTGCCAAACACACAGCCCCTGCTTCAGCCAGGTGGACTCATCAACTCACCTGATGGAAGCTGTTTTGAATATCTTGCCAGGACAGTGGTGTAGAGGGACTGAAGAGTGGTTTATTTGATCGGGAAGGTTGGTCCTAGAACAAAAGACAAATCATTAAGTGATTCTGCTTCCCCTTCTCCATCCCTTCACAGGGCATCGTACATAGTCAAGGACACCTGCCATTCAACAGCGGCTCCGCTTTGCTGACACTCTCAAGGTCATTCTTTCTTTCCCAGCTGTCAGTGCTCTGCACACTCTGTGCATTCCTTCTGGGCACTTGACCCCCACATTCTGGCAGGCAGGGAAGCGGGCACCTGAACAAAAGGAAGCAGGGGCTTCTAGCTTCCCCAAGATCAGGGCTGTAGGGCCTCGCACGTATTAACAAACTGTCATTTACATTCTCCAGGTCACTTTGATTAGGCTTTCAAGGGCATCTGCATCTATCTGAAGGGTCTTAACATTTTTTCTTCTCATTCATTCTCCACCTCCCCCCCACATCCTTCCCTTCCCTCTTCCTCTCCCCCCTCCCCCGGCCTGATCCCTTCTCTCATCTACTCTCTCCCATGCCTGGGTTCTGTAGAAGGAAATTAAACTGTGATTTGGTATGCTAAATTACCTGAACTAAAAACTATAATTTGCAATATTATTAAGTCATCACTGTCACGAATTTCAATTTCTTTCTGTTTAAACCCCTAACTCACAGCATCATTCTTTTTGATTATTACTGAAAGGAGAAAAGGAGAGGGAAAAGCCCTTGCTTGCTCTACTGACTTATCTTCTCTGTCAGGAATGTTAATATATGACACTTTTGAGGGGTTACTTCAGTCTGGCCTGTTTTTAGTCAGCAACTTCACATTGCTTTCCATGTTTGATTATTCATACCTGAAGGTATGTGGGAAAGATCTGTGGCTTCTTGGTGCTCCTGGCAGTCTGGATCAGTTGCAGGGATTGGACGTTTTACACTTCTGTTTCCAAAGAGACCAGGTTTCAGTCCTGGATGATGGCTTTTTCTTTTTTTTTTTTAAGACAGCTTCTCACTCTGTCACCCAGGTTGGAGTGCAGTGACATGATCATAGGTCACTGCAGCGTCAAACTCCTGGGCTCAAGCAATTCTTCCACCTTAGCCTCCTGAGTGGCTGGATTACAAGTGCATGCTACCATGCCTGGCTAATTTTTCTATTTTTTGTAGATTTAAAGTCTCACTATGTTGCTCAGACTAGTCTCAAACTCCTAGGATCAAGCAATTCTTCCTCCTCAGCTACCTGAGCAACTAGGACTACAGGCACACACCACAATGCCTGGTCATTTTTTTACTTTTTTATTTTTTAGAGGTGGATTCTTACCATGTGGCCCAGGCTAGTGTTGAACTTCTGGCCTCAAGTGATCCTCTTGCCTCAGCCTCCTGAGTAGCTGGGACTACAAACGTGCACTCACTACCACACCCGGCTAATTTTTTAGTTTTTTTTTTATAGAAATGAGGTCTCATTATGTTTCCCAGGCTAGTCTCAAACTCCTGGCCTCAACACTACTCCCACCTCAGCCTCCCGAGGTGTTGGGATTGCAGGTGTGAGTCACCACACCTGGCTGACTTTTCCTTTCTGTACTGCCATTTCTAGTCCTAGCAGGATATTTCCTGCTAGCTGGCAATGTTGATGACCTTCACAGCCATCAGAAGCCTAATCCCCTTCTTCTGCCATATTCTCCATGTTGCTACTTTAAATTAAGCTTCAGTATTTCTGTTAGAATGGACCAGTCAGGATAGTTAGATTTTACCTCAATCATAACTGTAAGCCTTAGGAGCTTAAAACCACAGTGCTTTTTTTCCTGCTTGTGTCATGTGTTCAGGAAATCTTTGTTGTCACATCTTTGTTGTCACTCTCACCTTGAACCCTAGGCCTAAATATTTAGCTATTTGGAATACTACCAGTCACCTAGTTGGAAGGAGAAGCACTGACTCTAGTTTCCTCCTAGGATAGACACAATGGCTCATGCCTGTAATCCCAGCACTTTAAGAGGCTGAAGCAGGAGGATCATTTGAGGCCAGGAGTTTGACACAAACTGGGCAACATAGCGAGTCCCCATCTCTACCAATAAATAAATAAATAAATAGCAAGCTGGGTGTGGTGGCACATGCCTGTATTCCCAGCTACTCAGGAGGCTGAGGTGGGAGGATTGTCTGAGCCCAGGAATGTGAGGCTGAAGTGAACTATTATCATGCCACTGCACTCCAGCCAGGGTAGCAGAGTGAGGCCCTATCTCTAAAATAAATAAATAAATAAATAAATAAATAAATAAATAAAAATAAAAAGCTCCCTCCTAGCAAAAAGACAGAATGCACACCTTTCATTGATTAGAGCAAGTCACTTCCAGGGGGTAGAAAATACAATCCTACCACAGTCCCAGAAAGAGGGAGCCAGGATGTTTGTATATGGCCTTAAAGATCATTACAAAGGTCTAGTCGGTTATGATTCTAAAGTAATGGAGGGACAGAATGAATATAAAAACTCAGGTAATTTCATTTACCCTCAAATACGTAATTCAAACCATGAACAATGTAATACTGCCCTTGCACTTTAAATAACATTACAAAAGTAAGGAGCAGACTTGGATAAAAATTGGGGAAGAGCAATGTTGAGATCTGATCCTGGGCTCTTGGGCTGGTAGCTCCCTCTGTGACCGTCAAGGCTGAGCAAGTGGTATGTACTCTGTAATGCTTCAGCACTGATTTAGGGAGCCAGAACTGGAAAGTGCTACTTTCTCTCTTTCTCATGCAGCAAGTTCTCAACTAAAGGTTATAGATGTTGTCATGTGATTGTACAGGCTAGAATGATGGATTTTCCAGGCTCTTGAGTCAGATTTCTTCAGTGTAGATCCCAGCTTCATCATTTACTAGCTAAATGATCTTCTATAAATTGCATAACCTCTGCATAGCCTCAGTTTCCCCATCTGTATAATGAATCTAGTAATAGTACTTATCTCAAAGCATTGATAAAGTGTGTTCATAGCTCTTGGTCCAAAGCTCTATAAATATTATTCCTAACAAAAGACCACTGACAGTCTTCTTACTTTTAAAATTCTTTTTAATACCAATATTTATAGATTCTGAAATTTGAGGAAACTAGCTCCTTTTCCACTACTTTGATAAAATATTTAAAAATATGTGGTTTTTTTTTTTTCCTTCATTCTTCAAAAGCAGGTTTCAGGGCATAGGGCTGCATATATCTTAAGTGCTGGGAGATACCACCTAATAAGACACCATTGCAGGAGTTTTTTGCCTAGTCACCCACAGCAAATAATACTTCTGTCTACACAAAGAAAATATTTTGTCCTGTAGTCTCCTTGATGATGGATTGGACAAGCAAAAATTATATAGGCCGGTAAGGATTCTGAACTTCTTTCAAGGTTGGTGTATGTATTTAAATGTGATGTGCATAACCTAATAAGACATAGATGCTCAGTATGAAAACATACACCAGATCATAACATAAGTCAAGGACAAGAATGTTCTGGGGCCACAATGACAGCGAAGCATGAAAGATCACTGTATTTCTTGACCTTCTAGAGTCAGTTTACCTCCCAACCTTCTGACTGTACTATGCAGTATTGCAGAGGCTGACCATGTGGTTAATCACTGTGTCTAGTCAAAGTAACAGCATCTTGTCTTTAAAGTATGTGAGTTTCAATTTGCTTCTCTCATTTTCTGCTTAGTTTGAAGACCCAACAGAGAGCTGGAAATGTAGTGTTACAGTACTTCTGGCTCAAGAAATTCTTCTTGGAAGCTATTAGTATCAGCACAGAGTCCTGAGACAATCGAGAAACTAGGAGTGCTGCTAACAGTGCTCAAGAAGTAGATGTGAAAGGGAATGTTAACTATATTTTCCATGACATTCCAAAGCTATAAATGGAAGGAACAAAGGTCAGCAAATAACAACTTGCCCACAGAAATTCTATTTCCAGTCAAAGATTTGAATCAACAATGCAGAACTAAATTTGTTAGAGCTTGGGGCTAAGGCGATCAAGCAATCATGGGTTTTGTCCTATAGCTACATAGGATATTCCTACCCATTTAACCATGTCAAAATGTCCCCTAGAAGGGGCCAGGTGTGGTGGCTCATGCCTGTAATCCCAGAACTTTGGGAGGCTAAGGCAGGAAGATCGCTTGAGCCAAGACTTGCGAGCCTGCCATGAGCTATGTACTTCAGCTTGGGCAACCAAGCAAGACCACTGCACTCCAGCCTGGGCAACCAAGCCAGAACCCTGTCTCTTAAAAAAAAATTGTAGCTGGGCTCGGTAGCTCAGCCTGTAATCCCGCGCCTTTGAGAGGCTGAGGTGAGTGGATTGCCTGAGCCTGCGGGTTCGAGACCCACCTGGGCAGGCGAGACCTAATCTCTACGATAAATCAAAAAATCAGCCAGGCGTGGTAGTGCATGCCTGTAATTCTGGCTGCCTTGGAAGGCCGAGGTGGAAGGATCGCCGGAGCCCAGCAGGTCGAGGGTGCGGTGGCCGGGAGCGGCCACTGCACTCCAGTCTGGGCGACAGAGTGAGACTCCAACTCAAAAAAAAGAAAATAGGAGGCTGCGTTAGAAAGTTGTCAGAGAGCCTGTGTGTTCAGAACCATTCTGAGGAATCTTGTCAAGGGACTACTATAGTTCCATAATCACCAAATCCTGTTACTCTTTGACAATCACAAGTCCAATTGTGGAATGTGTTTTTCTTGTCTGGAAAACGCTTTCCTCTGAAGTATAAATAGGGAAACTAAGTTTGCAAGTCCATTGACCTTTAGAAGACATAAAAGATGGAATAAAATCCACATCAAATTACGTGAAATTAATTATCCAAGTCAAAGTGATCTAATTTGTCAATACGGTTGCCCTGTAGTCTCAAAAGCTCAATTTATTACAGAATAATTACCCTCATTGGATTAGTAGTTAAAGACCACTAAACAACCAATCAGAAGACCTGGATTTTAGATCCGCCTCTGTTGCAGCCTGGACTTTTCCTCTCTTGGCCTTTATGTAAAGTGGGCTTTCAGGAATAGAACAGAAGTCTGCAAACTACAATCCATGCATCAAATTCAGTTTTACTGAAACACAACTCCACCCATTTGTTTTTTTACTATCAATGACTACTTTCATGCATTCAATAGCTGGGTTAAACAGCAGCAACACAGACCGTATGGCCTGCAACACCTGCAATATATACTACTAGCCCTTTACAAAAAATGTTTACTGACTTCTCAATTAGACACTATCCAAGATATACTTCCTCTGTTTCCTTATCTGCAACATGAGAATAAACACAGTACTTACCTCAAGATTATAGGGATTAGATGATATTTCTTTCTTTTTTTTTTTTTTTTGAGTTGCAGTCTCACTCTGTCTCCCAGGTTGGAGGGCAGTGGCACGCTCCCGGCCACTACAGCCTTGACCTGCTGGGCTCCTGCTATTCTTCCACCTCAGCCTTCCAAGTAGCCGGAACTACAGGCGTGCACTACCATGCCTGGCTAATTTTTGAGGTATTGTAGAGTCGAGGTCTCGCCAAGTTGCCCAGGTGGGTCTTGAACCCTCAGGCTCAGCAATCCTCTCACCTCAGCCTCCCAAAGTACTGGGATTACAGGCTGAGCCACCGAGCCCAGCTGGATGATAGTTCTTAATACAATTTGCACATAGTAAATGTTAGATATCGTAGAATTTTATAATATATTTTATATATATATATACATATTTTTTTTTTTTAAGACAAGATCTACTTTGTTGCCCAAAGTTGAGTGCAGTGGTATGATCATAGCTCACTACAGTCAAAATCCCGACTCAAACAATCCTTCCTCCCAAACCTCCCAAGTAGCTAGGACTACAGCTGTGCATTGCCATGTCTAGCTAATTTGTTGATTTTTTGTAGCGTCGAGATCTCACTATGTTGCCCAGGCTGGTCTCAAATTCCTGGGCTCAAGTGATCCTACCACCTAGGTTTCCCAAAGACATACAAAATACTTTGTAATTGTTAATAAAATGATGAGCATGATCACAGTCTGAATTGTAGCAATGAATTTGCAGAAGAAACCATTGCTGCTGCAGTGCTCTGCTGAGTAATATATTTCATGGAAAGAAAAGGATGGTGGTTCACACCACTTGGACAACTGCAGTAACAAAACCCAATACAGGCAGTAGATATGCTAAAGGCAAAATGTATCTCCAGCCTAAAGAATGCTGGAAGCTCACATGATCTAATTATCACCATGATACTTGAGCTAGCTTTTGAAGGTTAAGTCAGACATAAACAAGCCAAGAGAGGAGCTGAAGGCATTCAGGGTTAAGGGCAAGCGGAACGCCTAAGAGGCGCTGAGAGGCCAGTGAGTAGAAGACTTTGGCCAGAGTGAAATACTCTGATGCCAGTGTTGTGAGTGACCAAGTTAGGAGAGCTGACTGGGACCAGGTTATGGAGTTTTGAGCACTAGGGCAAGGAATGTGAAAAGTTTCTTATGTGCGTTGAAAACCACTGAGGTTTTCTGAACCTGAGAGCACTTGTATTTCTAGAGTAATTTACCTATCTTTATGGTACAGAATGCACAAGAGGACAAAGAAGTAGGAAACTGATTTCATTTTATAGAGATGCATTTCAGTCTTATCTGCATTGTTGTTACAATTATAAAAATGTTTTCTATTTGATGTTTATATTCTTTTTCCTCTTTCTGAAATTTCACTTAAGCCTGCTTTACCGAGTATGGTTAAAATGAAATAGTAGCGAATGCACAAATGCACAAATGAATTCATGTTATTTTTCTTTCTGTAACTACTTAAAAAGCATCGTTTTACATAAATGCTTCAAAAACCACTTATAATATTTTCAATATATTCAACAGCACTTATTGGGGGTCTACCGTGTACAAGATGGGAAAGTGAGCAAAACATGAGTTATGCCTTCAATTGGCGGGGAAAGTAAGTGACATAAATGAATGAATACAAGGCTGCGAGTGATTTGAATTCTCAGAAGGAGTAGGGGGATGAAAAGGGCACCACTCATGTAGCTGATATTGTTAATTTCCGCCCAGTGTCCATTTCTCCCCTTTTCCCTTGCTAATGGAAGACTGATTTTATACATGATGGCAAAGATTCTGGGTAAATACTCATTCCTTAAGGCTTCATTGCATCATGGATTATTCTCTGATCTAGTTCTGGCCAAAGAGCTGGAAACGCAAACATCTTCTGAGGGTTTCTGGAAAGGCTTTTTACTTTCTTGATAAAAGAGAACAAATATTGCTGGCTCCATCTTTCTTTCTCTTATATGCCTTTGAATGTGAATAGATTGCTTACAGCAAGGGCAACCATATTACCACCACGAGGCACTAAACAGAAGCATGATGGAACAGAAAGTTCTTGGGGCCCAAATGAAATTATATATTTCAAATATATGATGATTCACCACAGCCTGGACCTCCTGGGCTCAGGCAATCTTTCTGCCTCACCTCCCGAGCAGCTGACACTGCAGGTGTACACCGTCATGCCCAGCTAATTTTTTTTAGTTTTTGTAGAGACAAGGTCTTGCTATATTGCCCAGGCTGGTCTTAAACTCCTGGCCTCAAGCAGTCCTCCCACTTCGGCCTCCCAAAGTGCTAGGATTCCAGGCATGAGCCATTGCACCTGGCCTCAAATTATGTTTTTGAGCAACTGAATAACATCAGTAACTACTGACTTCTGAAGTTTCTGTTACATCAGTAAAATTAGCTCTGTTTTTTCTTTTTGAGTTGGAGTCTCACTCCATCACCCAGGCTGGAGTACAGTGACACGCTCACAGCCACCGCAGCCTCGACAGCTGGGCTCAGGCAATCCTTCTGCCTCAACCTTTCAAGTAGCTGGAACTACAGGCATGCACCATCATGCCCAGATAATTTTTTGATTTATTGTAGAGATGAGGTCTTGCCACGTTGCCCAGGCTGGTCTCAAACCCATGGGTTCAGGCAATCCTCTCACCTCAGCCTCCCAAAGTGCTAGGATTCTAGGCATGAGCCACTACATCTGGCCAAAATTCACTCTATTACCTAAACTACTGCTAGTAAAATATTCTATTACTTGCAGCTAAACGCTCAAAAATCCATTGAGTAAAGTTGATTCTGTCTACTCACTTCTATAAATATTTATTCCTCTGATGAATATTTATTTCATTAACAAGTTTCTATTACACACCTACTATGTGGCAGGCACTGTGTTAAATGTAGAAATACAAACATAATGATTTTGCCCTTAATTTCTCTGTGCAAGAATAACTGATGATTTTGTTGAAGATAGATGGAGAACAAATAATGCCTCTTTTCTCTCTACCTCATTCATATCACCCTAACTGTTCTCTATTCCGTCCCCTTCAACAGCAAAGTGAGAAAAAAGAGACAAAATGAAAATGAGGCCAGGAACAGCCAGATATATATGAGGAAGGATCCAAAAAACCCAAAATTATTTCTTGGAGGGCAGGCCCCTTGTAGTACAGGCTTCCTCCACTAGGTAAGTGTTCTAGGAACCCCTCAGCATCCGTGTACCAGCTAACATTGTTGTGAGAGGGTGCATTCAACTTCAGTGATTTTTTTTTTCTTTGAGATTCTTTCATTGTGTTTGCTCATTGCGTGATGGGTGCTTTACAAGCACACCTGCCCACACCGTGCTGAATGTTCAGCAGTTTTTGATCAAAAATGGCATCACCCACCCCATGCTCCACCCTCCTTATTCATGTTTATATTCTTTTTCCTCTTTCTGAAATTTCACTTAAGCCCGCTTTACCAAGTATGGTTAAAATACTCCACCCGAGTATCTTTTTTTTGTTTCCTTGGATTAAAAAAAGTGCTCAGATAGAAACATTTTGCCGATGTGGAAGAAGTAAAACAAAAAAAGCAGAAGCTAAAAGGCATCAAAATGGATGAATTCAAAAACTGTTTTGAGTAGTGGGAAAAGCATCTCGATAGGTGTATCACATCAAACAGAGAGTACTTTGAAGGTGACTGAAGTTTCAACATGTAAGAATAAACACAGTTTTTTGTAAATAAATTCCAAGGTGTCACGAGCCGAAGAAAGACGACACCGACACCGTTCTTCTGCGGACAAGTTTACTCCAGGTCTTAATGTGCTCTTTACAAAGACAAAATGGCTCTCCCCGTCCGGCCACCACTTGTCGCTTTCAATAACGACTCTCACACGATTCTCCTGCAAGCTGCTTTAATCCCAGGTTACTACCTCGTTCTTCCTCAGCTTCCTCAGCTGTTTGTTTCTCTTTCCCGTGACCTTAAATCTAGTATCTCTGCCAATCAATTAAGGTAACGCGGCACACACCGATAGGCCTGCGAGAGAGGAATGTATGCTAACATCCTCCAGCTGCCTTATTAGAGCTTGTTTTGTCTTGAGGTCTGGCCGCTTCGGGCGCCATGTTAGGGCAGAGGCGCTCCACACCAAGGGATTTGGGGGGAGAGAGGAGCATCGTATACATAACACATACCTTCTTCCCATTCCCCTAGAAGAAATATTTTTAAATGGCCACTCTGAAAGGAATCAAGAAAGCCAGTGCTACTCTTCATCCTCCCTCACATCTTGCACCAAAGAGCTCTGGTGAGCCCTGGAGAAGCCATAGAATCCCCATCTAGAACACTGGGGTAGACCCATGGGGAAGCTTCATTCACTTGTGGGTATACTGTGCACACATAGAAAGGCAGTCATTAAAATCCTCAAACCTGAGGCCTGAGTTTCCTCTTGGTCCTTGTGCACTCAGGCTTGTGCAGTAAGAAAACTACCCAGCACGGGACATGGCTGGGAAACATTCTTATTCTGTGTGGGGTGGGGCAGGTCACAGGAATGCTCTGGAATATTCCTTCTCTTAGTGTTTTTCACCATCTTAAAAGAAAATGGTTATCTGATGAGAAATGCTTTGTTCAGGCTCTGACTTTGATTTTGTATTTTGGGAAATTAGGTGAACACAGCTTTGGGTATCAAATCTCTGGATATAATCCAATCAAGGGTTGCTGCGCGTGCATGTGTGTGTGTGTGTGTGTTTTAAACCAATTGCTTCAACAATAATGATAAATTAACTGAGTGTAGTGACATACACCTGTAGTCCCAGCTACTCAGGAGGCTGAGACAAAAAGATCACTTGAGTCCTCAGGATTTGAGGATGCAGTGAGCTAACCATCAAGCCACTGTACTCCAGCCTGGGTGACAGCAAGATCCTGTCTTTAAAAAAACAAGCAAAAAGCCCAGGCACGGTGGCTCACATCTGTTATCTCAAACCTTTGCGAAGCCAAAGCAGGAGGATTGCTTGAGCCCAGGAATTCAAGACTAGCCTAGGCAACAATGCAAGATCTTGGCTCTATACACGCAAAAAAATGCCAAAATTATCCAGGCATGGTGGCATGCACCTGTAGTCCCAGCTCTTTGGAGGCTGAGGTGGGAGGATCACCTGAGTCCAGGAGGGTGGGGCTACGGTAAGCCAGGATTGTGCCATTGCACTCCAGCCTGGGCAATAGCCTGAGACATTGTCTCAAAAACAAAACAAAAAAACACTATGCAAACAAAAAATGCAACTACTTTAGAAACGGTCATTTGGGTAAGACGCTGTAGTGATGGAGCTATTAACAGACCAATGTGCTGTTTATCTAAACTCTCCTAGGATAACGTCAACTCATTGTTGCCAACAAATTGGTGTCTCTTTCCACTTTCCTTGTTTCTTCTAATACTGTCATAGCTGCTCTCTCACCCAATTTATAAACCTTAGTGTTATGTTTGATTCCAGTCCTTGATTCATTTCTTCCTTGGTCATCTCACTGCCACTGCCTTTTTATGACAGATCTTTCTTATTTCTTTCTGGAGACCAGCAATCGCCAACCCATCAGACTCTTCAACCCTGGAATCCTGCAGTCCAACCTATATCTGATTCCTAATGCCTCTACCATATAAATTCCATAGAACAGGGAACTTGTTTGTCTGCCATGTTCACCATTGCATCCCCAGAACCAAATACAGGGCTTGGCACATAGTAAGCCCTCAGTAAGTACCAGTTGGATGAATGCATCGAAAAGAACAGCCCTATTCTGGTACTCCCTTGCTCAAAAACCTTATCGTCTGGTTAGGCATGATGGCTCATGCCTGTAATCCCAGCACCTTGGGAGGCTGAGGCAAGAGGATTGCTTGAGACGAGGAGTTCGAGTCTTGCAAAACAGTAAGACTTCATTTCTACAAAAAAAATTTAAATTCATTTAAAAAGAAAAAAATCTTATTATCTTCTTATTCCCCATGACATGAAGTCCAGCCCACCCCAGGGAAGCATTCAAGTTGATCCTGAGCTCGAATCGCAGCCTGACATTTTGGAATCACCCCTCTATGCTCCTTCACGTGCTCTTTGTTCAGCAAAACCAGACAGCATTACTTCTCCAAGACAAGATTCTTCACCTCCTTTCAGTGTCTGGATAGTTGCTGTTTCTCCCTGGAATGCCTGGAGAGCCTTCCAGGCCATCTCTGCCCATCCGAATTCTACCTGTCCCTTGGGAAGCAGCTGAAGGCTTTTCTGAAGATAACAATAAGCATGTTATTTGGGGGAACTTATGATATGGTAGCTCTCATTTTCTTTTACATAATGTATATCTGGTTATCCTTAGTGTAAAGGTAGTGAAATCAAAACTCAGAGCCACTTGAAGGACTTGACTAAGTTTGCACAGCACAGGCAGGAAAGGATTTGAATTAAATGCTAATGTCCTGTCTTTAACCTTGCATCCTATTATCCCATCATCCATTAGAATTGCTCCCTGTGCATGTTGGAAGCACAGAGGCTACAAAACTGGCTGCCAAGGGGCTGGATTCAGCTGTGGACAGAATTTTAAAACAATTTTCAAAAATCAGGAGATCAGCCAGGCATGGAGGTTCACACCTATAATCCCAGCATTTAGGGAGGCTGAGGCATAAGATTGCTTGAGACCGGGAGTCTGAGACCAGTCTGGGAAACATAGCAAAACGCTGTCTCTATAAAAAAAATAAAAATAAAAATTAGCCAGGCATGGTAGGACATGCCTGTGGTTCCAGCTACTGAGGGGGCTGAGTTGAGAGGATTCCTGGAGCACAGGAGTTCGAGTCTACAGTGAGCTATGATTGCACCACAGGGCAACAAAGTGAGACCCTGTCTAAAAAAATAAAACTAAATAAATAATCAATCAGGAGATCTCGTAGAAAAATTTGATTTTGGGCTGTCTTGAAAAATAGGAAGTTCTGGCAACATTGAGCCGGGTTCTCACATGGGCACAATTGCAGGGACCCCCTCCCGTGGGACCTGAGCTCTCAACCCGCCTGGCCTGTGCAGGCATTTGAGTTTGTGTCCCTGACAGCTCCTCGTTGGCACCTGTCAGGAAGCAGTTTGCACATCCCCCCTGGTCTCAGATCACCTTCCTGAGGCTGCAAGTTTCCACCTTTATTTCTGTCTTCTCAGCTCCCTCTCCCTAGTATGAAGTCAGTGTTTGGCATGTCGTAGACACTCAATTTTTTTTATATTATTGAATCAAATGTAAGTTTGCAGACTTGCTAATCCCAACATTTAATATTTCTCCAAATACAGCTTTTTAGCTCATTTTAGTCTAGCCAATTCTTACTTAGTCCCATTTGAAGAAAAATAGTAGGAGTGACAAACCAGTGACTAATTCCCAGATTTTTTGCTGGGGGGGGCATTGGATTGCATTCGTGTTTCCATTCAGTTTTTCTTCGATGTTTGTTCTTGATTGTTCTGTTTTGGGAGATGAGAAATCATTTTGCTTTTCCTGTGATATTGTCCCTGTTTCTGTCAGTGAGCCATCTCTCTGCCTCTCGATGCCTCTGTTGTAGAACTTACCAGACAGTACCCTGAAGAGTTGTTTACTAACTCGGTTCCCTACGGACAGGGACTGTGGATTATTCATCTTTGGGTCTCTCCCACTCAGTGTACTGTTTGGTGGGTAGTAGGTGTTCGGTACAGTTTCAGTGGTGGAATTGTTCCCTGAAGTCGGTATATAATAGATTGAAGATCCATACTGAAGCTTCTTTAGTCTAACATGAAGGAACATGGATGCTACTTCCTGAAGTTAATCAGTGGTATTGGTTGGGCATATGGTGCATGCCTGTAATCCCAGCACTTTGGGAGGCCGAGGTGGGAGTATTGCTTGAGTCCAGGAGTTCAAGACCAGTCTGGGCAATATAGTAAGACCTTGTCTCTACAAAAAAAAAAAAAAATCAAAAACTTAGCTGGACCTGGTGGTGCATGTCTGTAGTTCTACCTACTCAGGAGGCTGAAGTGGAAGAATCACCTGAGCCCAAGAAGTCGAGGCTGTGGTGAGCCATGGTCGTGCCACTGGACATCAGCCTGGACAACAAAGTGAGAACCTCCAACTCAAAAAAAAGGTCAATTGTATAGATAGTTTAATATAGTATTTTTCTTTATACTTATTTTTTGTTAAAAATTTAATATTACATTTTTAGACAGCAAAGAAATAGTTTGTCAAACTCTTGGCAAAACCAGTCGGCTTGCTGGGCTCGGTGGCTCAGCCTGTAATCCCAGCTCTTTGGGAGGCTGCGGTGAGTAGATTGCCCAAGCCTGCGGGTTCGAGACCTGCCTGGGCAACTCGGCGAGACCTCATCTCTACAATAAATCAAAAATTAGCCGGGCGTGGTAGCGTGTGCCTGTGGTTCCAGCTACTCGAAAGGCTGAGGCGGAAGGATCGCCGGAGCCCAGCAGGTCGAGGCTGCGGTGGCCGGGAGCGGCCACTGCACTCCAGTCTGGGCGACAGAGTGAGATTCCAACTCAAAAAAACAAAACAACAGCAACAACAAAAGCAGTCGGCTTTCAGAGTTACTATGCTTTCTTCTTTGAACAGGTTTTAACAGGCAGTAATTAGGTTCATTAACTTGTAATTCTCTTTCCCACCATCTTGGAAGGCAAGCTCTAAGACTCCCTCGGGGTCTCATGGGTGTGATCTAAAACTGTGGGGCAGCCCTCGTTTCTGGCTCAACTCTAACTTCGCTGACCAACACAAATGACAGCCATGGTACTTTGTTCACTTAGTATCATCCAGTCCAAGATGGAAAAAATGGTAGAAATACTTAAAACTGGTAAGAAGATATACCTTCTTTTTAAATTTTCTGCTGTTGGGCTACAGTAGACATGTTACGGTGTAATCATTTCTTCCTACAGTTTTCCACCTTCAGGAATTTTAGCCTAATGTTTTGTTGTCTTAAAGATACTCAAGATTTCACCTTAAACTTTACAGTTTATGTGATGTCACTTAATCATTCGAGAAATAAAATAAGGACTAATGTTTAGGGACTATTGCTATGGGCCAGTCATTTTTATTGGATCATTACATTTGATCCTTACAACAACCCTAAGAACTAGTTACCACAGTTAACCCCCATCTCACATAAGCAGAAACGGAGGTTGAGGCTAAGGAACTCATAGCAAGTCACAGCCAGTAAGTCATAGAACGGAATTTCAATTCAATCCATGCAATCATGTGCCCCTCTGCTATCCTCAAATTCTACTCTTAGAGGATGTTTTGCAGAAATTCTCCATCTAAAAGGTACTAGTAGGTCCAGCCATGGTGGCTTACACCTATAATTCCAGCATTTTGGGAGGCCAAGGTGGGAGGATCATTTGAACTCAGGAGTTCGCGGCTGCTATAAGCTATGATCACATCACTGCACTTCAGCCTGGGCAACAGAGCAAAATCCTGTCTCTTAAAAAAAAAATAGATAGATAGATAGATAGATTTAAAAGGCATGCATTATTCGTATATAATAGATCATGGATGAATCTCAAAATAATTATGCTGGGCCAAAGAAACCAGACCACCCCTGTGTCACACCCCCTGAAGAAAGGTACTGGTGACTTTTGCTAGAGAAGGCTCCTAACTTGGTGGCATGGGCTGCTATTATTACTCAACTATTATTAAAGAATTTGAGAGGAAGCTAGACACATGTTCACTTAGTTTAAAAATAATGCACTTAGTAGTATTAGCAAAGCTAAAAGTAGCTGTCATGTGTGAGTCCTTAAGTGTGGGCCATTCCGCTTTTGCCATCTGAGATTGATTTTGCATCAGACTCCATCTTGAATTTAATTTCCTAATTATTGGTAAGAGAGAAGCCATTCAATTTACTAAAAGGAAATATCAACATTTAAGTGTTAGAAACCAGCGCGTCTCTGAATGTTTTCTTTTATACTTTAAGGAGAGAAATCTGGCTTGAACTGCATAAACCAGCTCTTCGTGTTTAGATTTCCATTGCAAGCAATCATGGTTTCCTTTTTATACCTTGAAATTTTAGTTTACAAGGGTCACTATGTGAGAGTGTTTCCAGAAGCCAAACATCCTAGATGACATATCTGTGAAATGTTAAGTTTTGACAACAGAATTGTAAATAGGGCTCTAATTGACTTACTTCTCAGGTTTGCCTCACATTGCACATAGTCTGAAGATGAACAGCGAATATTTCACACTTCAGGGAGGAAGGAGATAGTACCAAGATGGCCAAGCAGGTGCCCTTGGTCTTCAAGGCTCTTGACAGCTTACCCACCAGCTTCCTCTAACCTCATTCTCCTTGATGTGGATTCTTGACTTTCATCCAGCACTTTGATTTCTCATTTATATAAATAGCTTGCATGTTTCCGCATCCTGTGACCTCACCTTCTCCAGGAAGTCTTCTTTGATTAACTTCACCTCATTGGTGAGTCACTTATTTGTTCCCAGTCCCTTCTCAATTAATGGATCCAGGATTCTCAGACAGTTGAAGGTATTTTCATGTAAGGTCTGTTCAATTCCTCAAGGACATAAGAATCTAGTATCTCTTCGGAATTCTGGTCTACTGTGCTCTGCCCGCAATGGGTCCTCAGAATATATGGACTGATTGGCTGCATGAGCAGAGGAAGGGCCTCTCTTACTATGAAGCCCGATGTGCTTTGCATAAAAATGCTAAGGTGTCAGAAATAATGTCTCCATTCATATTAAAATTATGAAATCCACCAGACTGAGTTTTTACCACTTACAACCACACCAGATTTATTCCCAAGGGGCAGCTTGTTCAGTGGGAAAACCTGACTCAGCAGGTTTAAATTATTCCTTTCGAGCCACTTAACTTCTAAATTTCCCCCATTCAGTGGCTTAAACTCGACTTTAATACTGCATGCACTAAAAAATTTGCATTTAATTGCAGCAGTAGTATGTTTTCCTGTTGCCATCTGAAACGTATTCATTATCAGTGTCAGGCTCGCATTGAGAGAGTTTGGTTATTTATATCTGAAAAATCAAATTCAACAAAGATAACTGAAGGCATGTAAGTGGGTTTTTCTACTTTTTATTGTAAGAATATGCAGCCTGCAGAGACACAAATTCAAAACCTTGGCAAATCATATTTTCAATGACTATTTGTCTAGAGATAAATGGATATGTGTAGAGAAAGTTATTTTAAGAATGATCGGTCAACATGAGTTTTATTTTTGAAATGTACATATATATGTATTTCCAATTTATGTATGATTCAAAAAAAATATTGTGTCTGGCAAGTAATTACTGTAGCACTTAACGTGAAGAGATTTAAGCCTTAAGAAGTTTTTACTTAAAACGATCTTAAACCTTGTTCCAAACTAAAGAACATCAAGATCTCATTGTGTGTCTCCAACCACAGGGTTGAAATTGAGGTTTGAGATACTGGCAGGCTGGGTGTGAGCACTCCTTGGATTATCTGTTTTATTAAGATCAACATGTCTTCCTATTAGAATGCCACACATTGAGGGCTCGTAGGGAAGTTCGATACCTTTTGTAAATCCAGGGTATATTTAAATTAATTTCAGAACAAGGTGTTCACCTAGACCCACTAGTTGTTGTTGCAGTGGTTTTCATCAGAACCAGAAGCGATCCTGCTGCCCCAGGGGATGTCATGTTGATAAATGTTGATTTCATGAATCCTGTGCCCTGTTGATCACACCACATTCTTGGCTAATGTGTTTGTGAAACAGTGAAAGTTTCTGATGGATTTTGAAGGACTGATGGATTTTGAAGATGGATAGTGACCTTTGAGAGGTATTCATAAGTCACATTAAAAAAAAACCCTGCAAATATAAAAAGAAACGAATCAAGGAAATAAATCCTTGCCAAATGTTAATCCCAGTTTTCACCTTAAATACCCAGGCCATCAAAGAATTGTTCACTTGGCCTAAATTACTGGGACACATCATGCCAGTTTCCTCCTCACTGAATATGCAGATATTATCAACACGAAGCTACTGCTGCTGTTGAAAAGATCACATGTGTTTTAACTAGGGAAAGATGACAGGGTGATTGGAAGCCACACCTGGGAGACATCTGCAGCCTAAAAGATAAGAATAATGAAATGCTGTGAAAGACTGGTGGACACTATGCCCGTGTTCTTTACTGAGTTAGGTGCTGTGGAGAGGGGGATTTGAAAACACACAGGAAAAATCACTGTCCTTGAGGTGTTTCCCACATCATCAGAGAAATCATCTACTAGTCTACAGACGTAATCTTCACTAACGGGAGGGTAGCAGAAACAAGTCAGGGACACATCTCGGGCTATGGAAAAACATCATTCTTAGAATCCATAAAAGGGAGACATGAATCGATTGTCGTGTCAAGGAGGGCTTCTTGAAAGTGTTAGACTTTGAGCTAAGTCTTAAAGAATATAACCAGGCACAGTAGCTCATGCCAGTAACCCTTACACTTGGGGAGGCCAAAGCAGGAGGATCACTTGAGCCCAGGAGTTTGAGACCAGCCTGAGCAACTTGGTGAGATCCCTACCTCAGAAATAAATAAAAATGTCTTAAAGAACAGGTAAGAATTCCTCAGGTGGAAGAGAAATAGGAAGGATCCTCCTTCAGATCCAGATCAGGTCTCCAGAGTGGGGACAGGCTGGGAAGGGTGACCTGTTCACAGGCCTCATCGAGCCTCATGCTGCAATTCGGCTTATTGAGCAAGTTAAGAATCAGGCGCTTGACATCAGGCCTAGGTGATTCCCCTGGGTGTATTACAAACCAATGTATTTCATATCTCTTAAGCAGATGGATGGCGTAGATGGCAGTGCTTAAGGGTCGTTGGAAAATCCCATCAGGAGTCTGGTGCCACCATGCCAGCATCAGGCAAGGGTGGTCTCGTCTAAATAGCACAATGGGAATTGAATAAAAAGAGACATTATGCTGCTAAGATGATAGGAGCTACAAACATCGTAAATTATCTAGAAAACGGGGGTTATCTGTAAAGCTTCTGAATGTTATCCCTGAATTAAATTAGCAGAATACCTTTTCAAGGGTAATATACCTGCAGTTGGCCACAACTGCCACTAGGTGGTGAACGTGCATTATTGGTGGTTTGAGATTAGCTGCTTCTCTTCTGGTGAATGGGTCTCATTTTAAGAACTCAAGTTCTAGTTAAATCAAATTAGACTTTCTATGAGTAAAGCATTTATGACTTATGTAACTAGTTATTAATAGTGAAAACTGAAACATCGCTCAGTGGTAGTTATTTCAAACATTCAAGAACTTGTGTACAAAATTGGAGCTAAGGAAAACTACAGGACTCCCCATTTTATCCTTTTTTTTTCTTTTCAGGACTCACTTGGGAAACACCCTTATTTAGTATTCAAGTAGTGACAAGACTCTTTCATTATAAACAAAATCTACCTGGGTGCTTAGAATTGGAAACTGCACTACATTCTAGAATCTGTCCTAATTGTTCTGGGTTACAGTCTATTTCTTCTACTTCTCTTGTTTGCTCCAATATCTTAGATAATACCCTTAACTGGCAGTGTTTCTGCCACCACCAGGAAGCCCAGTGAAAGTGTGTTATTTGCACTCTCTCCCTTGAAATATTTC
The DNA here is from genome assembly GCA_027257055.1 of Cephalopachus bancanus. Taxonomy (NCBI): domain Eukaryota; kingdom Metazoa; phylum Chordata; class Mammalia; order Primates; family Tarsiidae; genus Cephalopachus; species Cephalopachus bancanus. The sequence goes on along the minus strand of JAPVLO010000024.1, from coordinate 2,507,470 downwards.
ATCTGGGGCAGGTGTGGTGACTCACACCTATAATCCCAGCATTTTATGAGGCCGAGGCAGGAAAATCTCTTGAGGCCAGGAGTTCAAGACTAGCCTGGGCAACATAGAGAGGCCTCTTCTCTACAAAATAATATTCATAATAATGATAATTAACCAAGCACTGTCATATGAGCCTGCAGTCCCAGCTACTCAGGAGGCTGAGGCCAGAGGATGGCTTGAGTTCAGAATTCGAGGCTGCAGTGAGCTATGGTTGCACCACTGCACTCCAGTCTAGGCCACAGAGTGAGACTATCTCTCAAAATAAAAAAAATATAGAAATAAATAAATATTTTTATGCGACTATAAGCATCATGAAGTCAGGGTTTATGTCTGTAGGGCTTAGTCCTCCATTTCAGTGCCTGGCATCAAGTACAGAGTGCATCCTCAATGAGTTAATGAGCCTTTTCTGCTAATTAAAAAAAATAGCATGGTGTTCCTTCCATATTATCTCAGTAAGTCAGGTACAGCTGCACAGTATATTTTTTGCCAATCATAACTTACCTTTGTTACCTTCTGAGAAGGACTCAAAAGTTCAAAGGGAGATGCTTATGTATTCTTTGTTGCCTGTAACCTTTCTTTTATTATTTATATATTTGCAGACTGGGTCTCACTCTGTCACCTAGGCTGGAACATAGTGGCTCAAGGAGGGCTCAATGCACCCTCGACCTCCTGGGCTCAGGTTATCCTTCCACCTCAGCCTTCTGAGTAGTTGGGACTACAGGCACGCACCACCATACCTGTTTACTTTTTCGTTTTTCGATTTTTTTAGAGATAAGGTCTCACTATGTTTGCCTAGGCTGGTCTCGAACTCTTGGGCTCAAGTAATCCTCCTGCCACAGTCTCCCAAAGTGCAGACCTGCACCACCTTGCTCAATCCAGTCTTTCATTTAAAATTCACACACATGCAAGAGTGTGTGGGTGCAAGGGTTGTCACTTTGGTATTAATCTTTCTAGATGAATTCAACAAGATTATGATTTGGGTTGTGCTAAATTCTCAGGGCTATTCTATATTTATATTGTTTACATTTATGTATATAAACATGAGAATGCACATCACGATGCTTAATAATCCATCCAACTGGGTGCACAGTGGCTCACTTTGGGAGGCAGAAGTAAGAGGATCGCCTGAGCCCAGGGGTTTAAGATCAGCCTGGGCAACTTGGAGAGATTTCGTCTCTGCAATGAATAAAAAAATTATCTGAGTGTGGTGTCCCATGCCTGTAGTACCAGCTACTTGGGAGGTTGAGGTGGAAGGCTCACCTGAACCTAGGGGATCAAGGCTTCAGGGAACTGTGATTGTGCCACTGCACTCTAGCCTGGACAACAGAGTGAGACCCCAGCCCCTCCCCCCCAAAAAAAAGAAGAAGAAAAATTCTACTTAGTTTATAACTAGTTTAGAAATTATTCGTGGCCTTCTGGTACTGTAAAATATGTAACCTATTTAGCCATTTCTATAGTCAAAGTAAAACTATTATGTCTAATATATAAAACTCAATCCTCAAGAAATGAGGAAGGGGCTTACAACAAAATGAATACCACTTAATCTTAATTCCAATTATAAGGTAGACAAGTCCAGTTGACAGTGTAAAAACTGACATGATGGAATCTCCAAAGCAGTTAGTCTGGTCCTCCCAAAAGTCTTGTTGCAGTTCTGTTCACAATAGCAAAAACATGGAACCAACCATGCTGCCCATCGAAGTTGGACTGGATTTAAAAAAATGTGGTACATATACACAATGGAATATTATGCAGCCATAAAGAAGGACAAACATGGACTTCACAGCAACTTGAATGGATTTAGAGTCTATCATACTCAGTGATCTATCACAGCAACAAAGAACAAAGTACCATATGTTCTCACTCATCAGTGGACCTTGAACAACTATCATAATACTATAAGAAAGAGATTGGCAGTCGAGGGGAATTGCCAGGGGAGGGAGGGGCACACCTCATCAACAAGGAGACCTGCATAGTGAACATTTGTATACCTAACTCTGAATTGTACCCCACATCTTTAAAATTTAAAAGAAAATGCACAGAAAAGAGAAGGCATGTCTGTAATGCAGCCTGGCAAAGAAATGGGTCACCCTGTGCCCTCTCGCTGGGAGTGGAAACTGTACAATCACTTTTGGAAGGCGATTTGGCAGCAGCTTCCAAAATCACAAAAATGCAAATCCTGTGGCCAAACAATTCCACTTCCAGAAGTTTATCCTACAGATGCATTCACACACGTGTGAACCATCATATACACGAGGTATTCTTTGCTTCTACTTTTTTGTAATAGCAAAAAATGTGTAAAGAACATTAACAGCCATGAAGGGAAAGTGGATTAAATAAATGACGATTTATCAATACCATGGACCATTAAGTAGTTGTAAGAGTGAGGAAGCTTTTTAGTACTGATATGGAACGATCTCAGAGATACAGTTAAGTGGGGAAAAGAGGTGTACCAGTATTTAGAATATTTAGAACTACAGAGGGGACCAAAATCATGTATACACATTTTAAGAAAGGAAAAAAAACTGTATTAAAATTGTAATACTCAAGATATGCTGATAATAAATGATGAATACATGTCACGTTTGACCTCTGCAATTCCAAGTAGTGCTCAAAGTGGTTACCATCAGCATCCAGACACTTCTGATTATGATGGACTACTGCAGAATTTGTTGCTGTGTGAGTCCTCACAGATATTCCCTTGTGCCCATCACACACAGTACCACACATCTCAAACTTACCACGAACGTGCAGTTGTTAGATGTGTTGGAGGTCTGTTGCATACTCACGTCTCCATTGTCATTGTCCTTCCACAAGGTTCTCAAATTTCAAATACCACTTCAAAATGATCTTGTGCTCCTTGAATGACAACTGTGCTTCTGCCATTCTCTTTGTCCTGTCTGTCGCATGGTGATGCTAGCATTCATTTGATTAACACCATCTTTTGAGTGAACGTCATGCTATATATTGCTACTGTAATTCAATTCAACTTAGAAAAGTAATACATAGATAACATCTCTTAAAATGTGTATACATATTTTTGGCACCCCTGGTATTAGTACCTTGAGAAGAGAAAAAAGGAAATCACACACACACACACACACACACACACACACACACACTTATTCACGTCTGTTATTTGCTTAACTATGTATAGAATAATCTCTGGAAGAATACATTAAAAATTGGTGACATTTGTTGACTCCAGGGTGGGAAACAAATTGTCTGGAGCCAGAGAGTAAAAAGGAAGCATTTTCATTCCAATTTGAACATCTATTATGTATTTTTAAAACCTTTTTCAAAATATTTAAAGCTTTTGACCACATCTATTTCCTTCAGTCTTGCCTTTCAAGTTCTAAGACTTTGGCTTTAGGATATTATAAAAGATATACTTAAGATATGTGTGTGTGTGTGTGTGTGTGTGTGTGTGTGTGTGTGTGTGTGTGCGCGCGCGCGCTCAAAGATGTTTGCATTATTGTTTATAATAATAAAATAAAGAAAGAAATAAAGTATTTAGCATTTGAAAACTAAAAGCAGCAAGACTAGTCTAGACAACATGGTGAGACCTCATATTTACAAAAAATAATTTAAAAATTAGCCAGTGGTGGTGACAGTGCATGCCTGAAGTTCCAGCTACTTGGAGGCTAAGGAGAGAGGATTGCCTGTGCCCAGGAGGTCAAGGCTGCAGTAAGCCAAAATTGTGCCCCTGCACTCCAGACTGGACAACAGAGTAAGACTCTGACTCAAAAAAAGCAGCGAGAAATACAGACAGATGTCTATACATTACACATTTCCTATGTAAAATACAACAGATGTATATGTTCAATATTAGGGATTCCTGAATCCACAGCCTCTGACACATACTTACATACAGTAATCACATGATTAATAATTACAGAAAGATTAATAAGTAGAAAAGAGACTGGAAGAATATACCCTAAAATGGTAATAATGTTTCCCAGAGAGTTTTCCTTTCTTCTATGCTTGTTTTTATCTTCCAAGTTTTCCACAATAAAGTTCTTTTGTTATTGTCAAGAAGTACAAGGTGTGTTAGAAGACCCATCCTAAAAAATTCATATTTTTCACACCATGTCTGTCTATAGGGGAATGAATAGCTATTTTAATGAGTACCAGTGAGTGTTTGCATTTGATCAGCAGCGCTCATGGAAATTCTGGAAAGGCTGTTGGTGGTGTGTACATGGCAGCTGGTGCATTTAGTGAGTATTAGAAGTACATCAGGGGCTAATTTGAATGTTAATTGCAACATCACTCTACACGTATGAGGGATCACAGGACTCGGATTGGAGGTATTGGACTGAATAGAGTTATATAAGCATTGAGTCCTTACTGTAACATTAGACCTGAGTTTTGTTTTTTCCAAGTCTGTGACTACAGATAGATCTGGGTTGTGGTCCTCACTCTTCCACTTACACATTCTGTAACCTTTCTAAGATTGTATTTCTCCATCTGCAAATGAGGCTAGCAGTATAGTCTGTGCAGAGTTGCTTGTGGAGTGCATGTCTAATGCAGGTGAGGGGGTTAGCATAGCGCCTGGCCTATGGAAGCCTCTAGGGATGCTTTTGTCATCTTTCTGCTTCTCCCATGTTCATCAGAGTCCTAGGTGTAAATGAATAACTAAAAGTTGGTTTAGAATGGGGAAGGGAGAACCGGGCACAGTGGCTTGTGTCTGTAATCCCAGCAATTTGGGAGGCCGGGGGAGGGTCACTTGAGACCAGCCTGGGCAACATAGCAAGACCCTGTCTCTGCAAATAATTAAAAAATTAGCTGGGCATAGTGGCACGTAGTCCCAGTTACTTGGGAGGCTGAGGCAGGAGAGTCACTTGAGCCCAGGAGTTTAAAACTGCAGTGAGCTATGATTGTGCTACTGTACTGCAGCCTAGGCAACAGAGTGAGACTGTCTTAAAAAAAAAAGAGAAATGGGAAAGGGAGAAGGGGCATGGTGGCTCACATCTATATCCCAGTTGTTCAGGAGGCTGAGGTGGGAAGATTGCTTGAGCCAGAAGTTTGAGGCCAGAGTAAGCTATGATTGCACCACTGTACTTCAGCCTGGGTGACAGGGTGAGACCCTGCCTCTAAATAAAGGGAAAAGAAAACAAATGGAGAAGGGGCTTATTTTTTAATCAAACATTTTACTTAATCCTACTAATCCTCTTTTAATTTATGGACCATCCTATTTTATTGATGTGAACAGGAGTCTTCCCTGGGGACCTGTGATCATCCTAAGTTAACAGCGGTTAGCACCTACCCTGTGCTAATACAGGATATACAAAGGGGAGCCCTCCAAAAAACCAGAATTATCTTCTGGAGGGTGGGCCCCTTGTAGTACAAGCTCACCCCACTAGGAAAGTGTTCTAGGAATCCATTAACATTAGTGTACCCGCTGGCATTGTTGTGAGACGCTGTATTCTGTATTCAGCTTCAGTGAATTTTTTTTTAGAGGGGATCCTTTCAACACGTTTGCCCATTTCATGATGGGTGATTTACGAGTGAATCTGCCCATATCGCACTGAGTGTTCAGCAGTTTTTGGCCAAAAATCTGCCCCCACCCTCCCTATTCACCCACTCTCACTCCAAGTGACTTTGTCTGTTTTCCCAAATGAAAAAAGTCCTCAAAGGGAAACGTTTTTGCCAATGTGGAAGAGGTAAAACACAAAACAGCAGAAACACTAAAAAGCATCCCAACTGACGAGTTCAAAAACTGCTTTGAGCAGTGGAAAAAGTGTCTCAATAGGTGTAATTGCATCAAATGGAAAGGACTTTGAAGGTGACTGAAGTTCAAACATGTAAGAATAAACACATGATTTTTTTACAAATAAACTATGGAGGTTTTTTGGGTCCCCCCCCATACACAGACCCACCTGGTGACCTCTAGAGTTTTGTGCTAAGGAAAGATGGAAACCCTGCATTGACTGTTGGGGGGGCCAGAGGACACATAGTCCATTTGTATGGGTGTGGGATGCTTGCCCGAAGCCGCAAACCCTTTGATGTCCAACTTCCAGCCCTGGGAAATTCCTCATGACTCACATAATTACTGCAAATAAGATAAAGCAGGACTCTTCATGGAAAATTCTTTGCTCCTCCTTGCTCTCTGATTTCAGTTGCATTAAAAAGTTTTTTGGAAGTACTAATTTCACTAAATGATTTTCCAAGGTATGTTCCAAATAATTTCTAATACCAACATAATGACCCTACTAAAATAATCAAGTAGATGAGAATGATTCAAAATTGCCACATTTGGAATAAATCAAATTACTCTATAAGTAATTATGCAAAAATCTAACTTTAAATTTAAACATTATAGGAATTTTTTTTTTTAGTTGAGTTATCACTTTGTTGCCCAGGCTGGAGTGCAGTGGCTCCACGTTCATCAGAGTCCTGGGTGTAAATGAAGAACTAAAAGTTGGTTTCGAATGGGGAAGGGAGAAACAGGCACAGTAGCTTATGCCTGTAATCCCAGCACTTTGGGAGGCCAGGACCGGAGGGTCGCTTGAGGCCAGAAGTTTGAGACCAAACTGGGCAACATAGCAAGACACTGCCTCTACAAATAATTAAAAAATTAGCTGGGCGTAGTGGCACATACCCATAGTACCAGTTACTTGGGAGGCTGAGGCAGGAGAGTCACTTGAGCCCAGGAGTTCAAAGTTGCATTGAGCTATGATTGTGCCACTGCACTGCAGCCAAGGTAACAGAGTGAGACGCTGTCTTAAAAAAAAAAAAGAAGAAGAAGAAGAAGAAATTGGGAAAGGGAGAGTGGGCATGGTGGCTCACATCTATAATCCCAGCTGCTCACCCCTTCTGAGCTCAAGTGATCCTTCTGCCTCAGTCTCCCAAGAAGCTGAGACTACAGATATGTACCACCAGGCCCAGCAGAATTTTATTTTTATAGAGACAAAGTATTGCTATGTTGCCCAGGCTGATCTCAAACTCCTAGGCTTAAGCAGCTCTCCTGCCTTAGCCTCTCCAAGTGCTGGAATTACAGGTGTGAGCCACCGCACCCAGTCTATAGGTATAAAACTTTATATATAAAAGCAATTTTATAAACCATATCTGAATGGTTTGATAGTGTTTAGGTGTCTTAGTTCATTTGGACTGCTATAAAGGAATACTATAGACAGTGGCTTATAAACAACAGAAATTTATTTCGCACAGTTCCAGAGGCTGGGGTGTTTAAGACCAAGGCTTTGGTAGATCCAGAGTCTTGTGAGGGCCTGTTTTCTTGTTCAGAGATGGCGGTCTCTCAACTGTGTCCTCACATAGCAGAATGGTGCAGAAGAGCTCTCAACAATCCCTTTTCTAAGGACACTAATCCCATTCATGAGGTTACTACCTTCATGACCTAATCATGACTAGGGATTAGCTTTCAAATATGAATTTGGGGGATGGACATAGACATTCCATTTACGGCACCATATCTGGTTGACTTGATCAATTGTTTTAAGCAACTAAAACGTTGGTTAAATTCCTTCAGCAAATAGGGTACTAAGAAGAAATAAACAAACCTATGGATGGCTGAGCATTTTATTCTGCAGAAAATCATAGCATTCTGCAGTGGTAAAGAACGCTGCCTGTCAGTGAATCTTTTCTGGAATGTAGTAAGGCTGTCTTTAATAATTCTTAAAACTTTTTCTTAAGAATAGTTGCTGAGAACTAATTTTTCCCCAGTTCTGATGAGACTCACAGGACATTTACCACTAGGTGGCTTTTCCACAAAATGACCTTGCAGGAGTTCTGCTACCTGACATCACTAATTTTATATTTGTATTTGAATATTGGCCATTATCTCTGCTAAGTTAAAAGAATAAATGAATGCCCATTTACTAAAGAAAATAATTAAATGATTCTCAGAAATAGAAGGAAAAACAAAAATGCCAAAATTAGGGAACTTTTGACTTTTGGATTAATAAAGCGAATGACAAAAAAACTTTAATGTCAATTTATAATATCTTTGTTTCCCCCAGCTCTCTGTCTAGAGAATGATACTTCTATTTGTATTTCTGTACAGCAGCAGTTTGGCTCAGATAAGTCATCTAATTCATAATACTGGTAGATGTGCCAAAAAGTCACACGAACCAGAAGGTTCAAAATAATTTCTATCAACTCTGCTCAGTGTGTTTGAGGAGGAGCAGATTGTTGTAATGTTCATGCTTACAATCAGGGAGCATTCACAAACAGAGGCATTTAAGCGTTTATGTATATCTGACATCACAGAAACATTAAAAAAAATTAGGTAGGAAAAGTCAGTATTTATTGTCATTCTATCTAGCACTCAATGATAATTATAGTAACAAAAATAATAGTAATAGCAATAAAATGGTAATAAGTAACATTCGTGAGAACTCACTATTCTAGGCCATAAGCTAAATGCTTTTCAAATTCAGGATTAATTTACTGTATTAGACTCGAATAATTCTAAATTCCTCCAAGTTTGTAGTGATTTATTAAGCTCTGCAAGAAACTCTGCCAATAACATTTTTCTTTGTCCTCCTGGAACGTATACTCAAAGAAAAGACCTGAAAGTAAGACCACCCCCTTGTGCAGTGGCACTATTTCCCAGATCCTTCCTAGTGGAAGTGTTCTTACATTTTTAACAAAGGGACTTATATTGGTCACGTTTTTCTGCAACATGTGTTTCTGCAATGTGTGTGTGTTTCTCTGGCTGAAGTTGCTAACATTAGCTATGATCTAGTACTTGGAGTATTTATGATTTTATTATAGAGGTTCCCAAGTGGTGACAAATACCTCCTTCAAATTTCCTTCTGAAACATCTGAGAGTGGAGGGTTTGCAGGGAAGAATGAGTGTCACAGAATGAGGGGACTGCAAGTTACAGACGGTGCCAGGAGGACTTACATGTGGTGTTCCCATGAGCTCCTCCTTCTACAAGGCATGGCTTTAAAACCTGCCTCTGAGTCACCTCCTGTGTGTGGGGCCTTCTCTGTCTCCAGTTCTCTCTGGCTTGCATTAAAAACAATTCTCCCTCCTTATGTGATGTTGGAATCTTTGGTACAAACAAAGATGGGTCAAATGTCTCCTCATAACATAGACTTGAGGGATGTTTACTTGAAGATCCAAGGTAAGGATAACACAACTAAACCCAGAGCAGCATGTGACTGGACAACAGTAACTTTCTTCCCCCTTTAGTATGACCAGTGGATGTGAATAGTTCCAGAAATCAACAAAGATCCTTTATAGCAGTATAGCAGCAGCACCCCTTATTAACAAGGGTGCCTGAACAATGCACATTTGTATACCTAACCTTTAACTGTACCCCACAATTTTATAATAAAAAATATGTTTAAATAAATAAATAAAAATAAATTTCCAGATAGACAATTCAAATCTGGTGGGACTATTCACTTATTATTATTATTATTTTAATCGACATAGGGATCTTACTATCACAGCTCACCACAGCCTTGATCTCCTCGGCTCAGACCATCCTTCCACCTCAGCCTCCTGAGTAGCTGGGACCATAGGTGTGCATCATAGGTGTGCACCTAGCTAATGTTTTGATTTTTTTTTTTTTTTTTTTTTTTAGTAGAGATGAGGTCTTGCTGTGTTGCCCAGGTGGTCTTAGTCCCAAACTCCTGAACTCAAGCAATCCTCCCACCTCATGTTCAATTACTTTAGAGACTGATTTTCCTCCAGCATGCCAGCATAATGAAACAAATTTAAACTACCTGTGTCCTGGTCAAGTTCTAGATGTTTTATCCATTTACTTAGCCAAGAGCTGTCTTTGATCTCTTTCAAAATCAGAAAGGCCAGAAATAAAAGGCAAGGGTTGATGAGGAAAGACAAAAAATAGAGGCACAGTTTCTTGTTCTCATGTGCTGAGTGCTGAACTTCGGATTCAGTGCAACTGAGATTGCCTCAGTTCTGCTGGGGCAGGCCCAGAGAGGTAGGGGCGCTTTGTCCAAAAGAAGGGTCTTTGCTCTCCCTATAGTCTTTTGAACACAACACTGGCTTAGATATTCTTAACGGTATGGTATGTGACCTTCTCTTAAACTTTTAAAGAGGAGAGTTAAATAAAAGATAGATGCCGGACACGGTGGCTTACATCTGTCATCCCAGCACTTTGGGAGGAGGATTGTTTGAGCCTGGGAGTTCTAGACCATCCTAGGCAACGTAGCATGACCTCATCTCTACCCCCAAAAAACAAAAACAGAACATTAGCTGGGCATGGTGGTGCATGCCTGTGTTGCAGACCTGTAGTCCCAGCTACTCAGGAGGCTGAGGTGGATCGCTTGAGCCGGAGATCAAGGCTGTGGTGAGCCGTGATCATGCCACTGCACTCCAGCCTGGGTGACAGAGTGAGACATTGACTCAAATAAATAAACACATAAATATAGACAAGATGGATACAATGTTGAATTTTATTAAGGCAGGGAAACAGGCAGAAATGCAAAATCAGCAGTGAGTAGGTGGCAGGCACTGCCATGTCCCTACACACCACCCCACAGGGTCTGTGAACAGCCCTGAGAAAGGAAGTGCCAGTTCCCAATGAAAGACAGTTTCCCACTTGCTGCTGTCGCCTCTGGCTTCCTCCCTCCACCAAGTCTCCTGCTTACTCCCAGCTGATGACTTTGCCTCCTGCTCATGGAGAAAAACAGAAGCAGTTAGGAATCCCCACATGTCCACACCTCTATCCTCAAAGCTGAGACCTGCTTCTTCTGCACCCAGCCCTTCCCTCCCTGCCAGCCCCTGGAGAAAAGGCATCCCTGCTTCTCCTGCCACTGGGGCTCTCTCCCACTCCTTCCCCAACATGCTGCCCTGCCATTAGTCCTCCTCCTCTGTAGCATCCTTTCTCCACTATGCTAGATCATTCTGAGAGCAAGTAAATATGCTCTGGGGTAGCCTTTTGCAGACTGTCACAGGCATACGTATCACCGAGGGATCTTGTTAAAAATCACAACTGGAGTTGTAAGTATTTTTCTTCTTTTTTTTTTTTTTTTTCTTTTTGAGTTGGAGTCTCACTCTGTTGCCCAGACTGGAGTGCAGTGGCCGCTCCCGGCCACCGCAGCCTCGAGAACTGCTGGGCTCCGGCGATCCTTCCACCTCAGCCTTCTGAGTAGCCGGAATTACAGGCATGCACTACCACGCCCGGTTGATTTTTTGATTTATTGTAGAGATGAGGTCTCACCGCCCAGGCGGGTCTTGAACCCGCGGGCTCAGGCAATCCACTCACCTCAGCCTCCCAAAGGTGCGGGATTACAGGCTGAGCCACCGAGACCGGCTTAGTATTTTTCTTTTTTTATTGGGGTCTTACTCTGTGAGTGTAGACTGGAGTGCTGTGGTATAATCACAACTCATTGCAACCTCGACCTCCTGGGATCAGGCGATCCTCCTACCTCAGCCTCCTGAGTTGCTAGGACTACAGGTGCATACTGCCATGCCCAGCTAATTTTATTATTTTTGTAAAGATGAGATCTTGCTATGAAACCGAGGCTGGAGTTGAGCTCCTGGGCTCAAGTAATCCTCTTGCCTTGGCCTCCCAAAGTGCTGGGATTATAGGCATGAGCCACCATGTCTGGCCTAAGGGGTCTTTCTTTTTTTTTTTTTAATGGAGTCTCACTCCATTGCCCAAGCTGGAGTTCAGTGGCACACTCATGGCCACCCCAGGGTCTACCTGCTGGGCTCTGGCAATTCTTCTGCCTTCTAAGTAACCAGAACTCAGGCATATGCTACCACTCCTGGCTAATTTTTTATTTATTGTAGAGACGAGGTCTCACCAAGTTGCCTGGACTGGTCTTGAACACATGGACTCAGGCAATCCACTCACCTTGGCCTCCCAGAGTATTGGGATTACAGGCTGACACTGAGCCTGGCCTATTTTTTATTTTTTAAAATTTTAGCGTTGTGAGGTATATGTGAGGATTTGCTGCAAAAGTAAATTGTATGCAGGTGACATTTGGGCTTCGAGCAAGCCCTCTCTCCCCCTGGTAGTGGATGTGATACCCAATGGGCAGCTGTGTGTCTCTTATCCCCCTTCCTTCCTTCCTTCCTTCCTTCCTTCCTTCCTTCCTTCCTTCCTTCCTTCCTTCCTTCCTCCCTCCCTCCCTCCCTCCCTCCCTTCCTTCCTTCCCTCCCTCCCTCCTTCCCTCCCTCCCTCCCTCCCTCCCTCCCTCCTTCCTTCCCTCCCTCCCTCCCTCCTTCCCTCCCTCCCTCCCTCCCTCCTTCCTTCCCTCCTTCCTTCCCTCCCTCCTTCCTTCCTTCCCTCCCTCCCTCCCTTCTTCCTTCCTTCCCTCCCTCCCTTCTTCCTTCCTTCCCTCCCTTCCTTCCTTCCCTCCCTCCCTCCTTCTTCCTTCCTTCCCTCCCTCCCTCCCTCCCTCCCTCCCTCCCTCCTTCCTTCCCTCCCTCCCTTCTTCCTTCCCTCCCTCCCTTCTTCCTTCCTTCCCTCCCTCCCTTCTTCCTTCCCTCCCTCCCTTCTTCCTTCCTTCCCTTCTTCCTTCCTTCCTTCCTTCAGCAGCACCCAATGTCTGTTGTTCTCACCTTTGTACTCATATGCCCAATGTTTAGTTCCCACTATGAGTGAGAACATATGGTATTGAGTTTTTGTTTCTGTGACAGCTCACTTAGAATGATGACTTTCAACTGCATCCATGTTGCTGCAAAGGACGTGATTTTGTTCCTCTTTATGGCTGTGTAGTATTCCATTGTGTATACGTGTTACATTTTCTTTATCCAGTCCACTTCCGATGGACAGCTGGGTTGGTTCCATGTTTTAGTTATGGTGAGTAGCGCTGCAGTGAACATTCAGGTGTAGGTGTCTTTTTGGTAGAGCGATTTATGTTTCTCTGAGTATATTCCCAGAAGTGGGATTGCTGGATCATATGGTAGCTCAATTTTTAGTTCTTTGAGAATATGCCACACTGCTTTTCCTAAGTGGGCTTTTAAAAATGTAAATTAGACACTCCAAGGCTTCCCCTCATACAGGGAATACAATCCCCACTCCCGATTTTGGCTTGCAGAGCCCCTCTGTGGCACTTCCTGCCTCTCTGATTTCTTCGAGTACTCCTCTCCTTTTGGCTGGTGACCAAGCTGGGGCAGTCTTTGTTCCTTGGAGCAAGCTGAGCTTTTCTCTGCCGTAGCACACCTGTGCCCTCATCCTACTGCTTTGATCTTCTGGTGATCTGGTGCTGCTTGTTGCTGATCCCACCCACCCTTCTCCTGCAAACTACATTCTTTTGGAGGATTTGGCCAATGGAAGATACTGGAAGGAGACTGGGAAGAGAGGAAGAAGGAAACCACAAAATGCTTCTCTCTCCTCTCTCTTTCTCCCTCACCTCTTCTGTCTCTCTCCCTGATTCTGGGGGCATTTTCCAGCAGTGACTAGAGAGCTGGGTCTTCTCTGTGGTTCAACTCCCACCCCAGACAGATTCCTCCTTGAGTCCAAATTTTATAAGACCAAGTGCCCCATCATGGCGCGGGCTCCTGCTGCATGGTTGGTCCATGTGGTCTAGCATCTGGGTGCCAGAAACATCCTCTCTCTTGGGTAGTGGCTCCCTGCATTGCTCACATCTGCCACACTCTGCTTGATCCTTAGTTCTTCCGTTGCCTGTGTGGCTACTCCCCTGTGTTAAATTCCCTTTGTTTGAAAGACCTGGAGTAGGTTCTGCTTTCCTGGCCAGAATATGCTCAACTATGAAGTTAATTCTCAGAGCAGCCCTCACTGGCCCCTGGGTCATTCTCCAGCACATACATTCATTTCTAGTGTCTTTTCATTGCTTTCTGCTGCTTTTCTTTTCTCTTTCTTTTCTTTTTTTTTTTTTTTTTTGAGTTGTAGTCTCAATCTGTCACTGAGGCTAGAGGGCAGTGGCATGCTCATGGTCACCACAGCCTTAACCTGCTGGGTTCAAGTGATCCTTCCTTCCACCTCATCCTTCCAAATAACTGGAACTACAGGTGCAAGCCACCATGGCAGACTAATTTTTTGATTTATTGTACAAAGTCTTGCCAAGTTGCCCAGGCTGGTCTCGAACTCCTGATCTCAGTCAATCCTCTTGCCTCAGCCTCCCAAAGTGCTGGGATTACAGGCTTGAGCTACCATGCCCAGTCTCTTTTATTCTTTTTTTTAATTCATATATTTGTTTGGTGCTGTCTTACTGATCCTTAGCACCTAGAATAGTGTCTGATATGTAGTTGGTGTTCAATAAATATTTATTGAATAAATGAACAAAAGACATGAACTGAGGCCGGTTGTGGTGGTGTATTCCTGTAATCCCAGCACTTTGGGAGGTCGAGGTGGGAGAATCTCTTGAGACTAGGAGTTCGAGGCCACCCTGGGCAATACAGTAGAGACCCAGTCTCTATAAAAATTTTTTAAAAATTAGCTGGGCATGATGGTGCGCGTGCTGGTAGTCCCAGCTACTTGGGAGGCTGAGGTAGGAAGATCGCTTGAGCCCAGGAGTTTGAGGCTACAGTGAGCTATAATTGCACCACTGCCCTCCAACCTGGGTGACAGAGCAAGACCCTGTCTCAAAAATCAAATAAATAAGACAACTGAGATTTGGCTAACTAAAATACTGCTCAGATGGGAGTGTGGCAGAAATGAAGTGAATGATAAGCAGGGCTCTAAGTACAATCTCCAGAGGAAAAAAGGAAAATAAGAGAAAGAGACATTAGGCAGAGAAACGAAACTATTACCTTTTGGGAAAAAAAAAACAATGAGTAGTGCAGGAAACCAATACATATCTAGGATCTACTAGCGTGCCAGTTGCTACAAGGAAAGTTAATTATCAATTTATAAATATTATAAATATAATATAAATAAATATTATAAATATTTATATTATAAATTTATAATTTCCTTCTGTTCCTACATTAACACTGCCAGGTAGATATTATCTCTGTCTTTTTTTTTTTTTTTTTTTTTGAGTTGGAGTCTCACTGTCGTCCAGACTGGAGTGCAGTGGCCGCTCCCGGCCACCGCAGCCTCGACCTGCTGGGCTCCGGCGATCCTTCCGCCTCAGCCTTCCGAGTAGCCGGAATTACAGGCATGCGCTACCACGCCCGGCTGATTTTTTGATTTATTGTAGAGATGAGGTCTCGCTGCCCAGGTGGGTCTCGAACCCGCGGGCTCAGGCAATCCACTCACCTCAGCCTCCCAAAGGCGCGGGATTACAGGCTGAGCCACCGAGCCCGGCTTGTCTTCTTACTGATGGGAAAACTGAGTACCTGAGAGGTCAAGTCACTTATGCATAGTCACATGGCTTGTAAAATACATGACAGGATTCAAACCCAGGATGTCCATCTAAGAATTAGGGCAAGTCATGAAGGTACTTCATAGCCTGGATCCCCTCCCATCCTACTTTTATTTTAAATGCAAAGCTTTTAATCACAGATACAAAAAAAATGTCACTTCTGGCGAGGCATAGTGGCTCATCCCAGCACTTTGGGATGCCAAGGCAGGAGGACTGCTTGAGTCCAGTTTGAGACCAGCCTGGGCAACCTAGCGAGACCCTGTCTCAAATAAATAAATAAATACCATTTCCAAAGGACTTTCCATTTTATCCGATTAAACCAGTAGCCATCCCCAGTGTGAGAATTTGAGGTGCTTTTTCAAATCCTTTTCCATCTTTTTCTGGCCCCTTTCCCCCAGAATGCATAGAAAGACAAGAGCCACACATCTAAGTCAACAATGATGTTGCCATAAAGCTACATAAAGTGGCCCTTTGGAGTTTTCCTCCAGGCTGACCTCAGAGGGGGCCTGTTTTAGTGATTTACTCTGCAGTAAGGGAAAGGTTTAGGGGGAGACCCACCCCACATATCAGCAGCATCCGGGAGAGCACTAAATTGTTACTTAGGCATGCACTCCATCTGTTGTCAATAGAGAAGATGGCCGCCTTCCCCTCAAATTTGCCCGTCCTTTTACTTGTACTGACATCCACCTATGTTTTGTGGGAGTTCATTGAAGAACACCCCCCCAGCATCTTCTTAAGGAGGACGGTTGAATTCTCAGTCCTGTTCTGGATTTCCCAAATGGTGAGTGATGTTTTGTTATGCAGTTTATGGGGAAACTGAGGGAGAAAAGCCCAAAATGGCAGAGCAGATCATTTTTTTCCTAATGCTAATTTCTCTTGTTTGGTGGATTCAAGCCAGGTCATTAACACGCCTTTGACATTGCTTTTTTCCTGATTTGTTCTTAAGACTTTCCCTATCCCCAAACATCATGCTCTCAGACACTGAAAACTTACAGCAAACAAACAAATCATGGAAATTAAATAGCAATAAAACTGTTGTTGGCTTCATATAAAAAATATTATCCAGTATTTAAATGGCGATTATTTCCAGAAACTTGGCAATTGTAACCATACAAATGATGAAATTGATTCCAGTCACAGTCCATCTTTGTTTGGAAAGGAAATACCAGTAGTGTTTGAAAAATGGATTATTAAAGACCTTGGTTCGCTGAAGGTGGCTCATATGTTCTATTTGCTAACACAGCATCTTGTTGGGGGGACAAAAATAATAAGCGCAGCTTTTCCCTGGCCCAGATTATTTTCACTGCAGATCTTTAGAGCAGGAAATAAAAAACAGCTAATGGTCACGGGGCATGTGGAATCAGTTTAAGCAAAGGCAAGCCCTGGTCCTGCTGACCGCCTCCTCTTTCCTGTGCTGTTTTGTCTATGCTGGCTTTGGAATATGTCAACAAATCTCTTTTAAGCTCAGATGGGGAGAAGGGATGGTGATTCTCTCTCTTTCTGTAAGGGAGTAATTTACAACAGATGTGCTTTTTTAGAAAGGTACAAGTTTGTCTTGTAAAATATTTGTAAAGAAAAATAGCCTGTGGATTTCACAAAGTAATCCTTCTTTGGTTTTGGAAATGTCACAAAGAGCATTGTTTTTCCAATGCTAATGTGATTCTTTTCTCACACAATTCGATTATAACCCAAGGATAGTTTTTGGGAAGAGCCAAGTTTAAATATCTGAAACAACATGGTGAAAAAATACCATATGTGACTCGACAACTTTTTTGACACTGACCTGAAAGAAACCCAATTTCAGTCATGAGACATGGGTTAGAGCACCAGGAACTCTTTTTAACTAGTAATGAGCTCTTACCTTCTCCAAGTCTCCATTTCTTTATTTGTAAAATGGGGGCACCATCTGCCCCTGCCGTCTCAAGTGGGAAGATAAAATAAATGCTTTATAAACCATAATGTCCTATAAAAGGTACATGATTATTTTCATAACAAATCTATTTAAAGAAAAACATCATTGAGGGCCCCATACCTTGTATATATGGGTTTTTTTTAACTTACACAAATGACACAAATAATCACAATAAGAGGAATCCTTCTCTGATTAAAAGCTGCACTAGTAAGTAGATTGGTAACAGAACTTGTGCTGTTTAAGATTAAATAATTCTGGCCTTGATTGAGCCATGAGGTTTGTTGAAGAATAAATCACTGATTCTAATAGGAAGGGTTTGACCTGCGTAAGTAGCGACAGATCAAATCACATGATACAAAGTGTGCATCTGGTAAGGCACAGTGGCTCATGCCTATAGTCCAGGAGTTTGGAAGGTTGAGTCAGGGGTTCACTTGAAGCCAGGAGTTTGAGACCAGCCTGGCAACATGTCAAGACCACCATCTCTACAAAAAATTTTAAAAAAACCCAAAAAACCTTGCTGGGCTTGGTGGTGTGTCCCTGTAGTCCCAGCTACTCAAGAGGTTGAGGCAAGAGGATTGCTTGAGCCCAGAGAAAGAGGCCGCAGTGAGCTATCATCACATCACTGCACTCCAGCCTGGGAGAAAGAGCAAGACCCTGTCTCCAGGAGATAAACAAGTTAAATAAAAAAGCGTGCTTCTTGCATGCGCCTGTCTCTAATAAACTAAAAAAAAGTGCATCTTGCATATGTACAACCAGTGACCTGTAGATGACACATAACCTCCAGTGGGCTGGGAACACTGTAAACAGATGATTTTTCTGCTTAAAGGACATTTTTCTAATCTCTTATCTCAGATGAGAACAAAGCATCTGGAGGTCCCAAAGGAGAAGGAGCGGTTTGAGGTAGAAGTCTTAGGGGAAGATTTAGGCAACTGTTCTTCAGTTTCCTTAGACAGGGAAACAGAATAATGCCGACCAGCCTTGTTTGACTGTTGTAAGAACTTAGGACAAAGAAGTGATGTAAACATAAAACAATATTCCTGAGCTATATCCTAAATAGGAAAGGAGAAAATCCAGTCCTCTTTATTAAGTTTTAGAAATAGTTAACATCTAAATGTTTTAGAGAATTTCATTCCTCAGTCTCTTCAAACTGTTAATAACATTTATGATGAAATTTCCGGGCACTTCCTATGTTCCAGACATTTGTGGTAAATGCTTTAAATGGATTAAACTAACCTAATTTTATTACTATCACAAAGGTGGGCTCCGTTGTTATCCCCATTTTACAGATGAGGTTAAGTAAATTGCACAGAATCACATAGCTAAGGAAATGATGAAGGAAGGATTAGAACCACACCAAGCAACAGAGCCCAATTATTCAGAAGTCTCGTCATCTTCCAAACAGGGTCATTGAGAATTAGAGTGCTCACTGCCTTCTCTAAACTCTCAATTGACTTCTCAGCTCTGCATTTGAACTTCATTCATATTCACACATGCATTTGTAAATGAAATAAACAATTTCAAAAGAAATTTTTTAAAAATACATATATCTACAACTTTTTCATTAGAAGGTGGAATTTAAAAAACATGGCCGGACATAGTGGCTCATGTTGGTAATCCCAGCACTTTGAGAGGCCGAGGTGGGGGGATTCCCTGAGCCCAGGAGTTTGAGACCAGCCTAGGTAATATAGGAAGACCTTGTCACTACACAAAATTTAAAAATTAGCTGAGTGTGGTGGTATGTGCCTGTAGTCCCAGCTACTCAGGAGGCTGAGGCAGGAGAATCTCCTGAACCCAAGAGGTCGAGGCTGCAGTGAGCTGTGATGGTGCCACTGCACTCCAGACTAGGTGTCAGAGTAAGACCCTGACTCAAAAAAACAAAACAAAACTAGCCTACATTTGCCATTTGGATTCAGAAACTTCCATATTCTTACTCAAGCTTTGACGACTACTGAACCCACAGAAGGAGCAGGAGAAATCTCACCTACCACCAATGTCATCAAATAAGATTTCAAATAGCCTGAGGGGCACAGGCTATTCCATGGCCCTTGTTGTCTTACCTGTAAAATGGCCAAATTGAGCCAGAAGGGATTTTAGGACACAACTTAATTTTTTTTTTCCCTCTAATGAGGACTAAGGACTGGCAGTGTCCTGTAATCCTGAGTGTTCCCTCACATTTTCAAAACCTTTCCACAGTCTGTTCATTTTGACTTTAAAGAAAATCCTGTGAGGCATACAAATTCTTATCTCAACACCTGTACTGTCCCGGGTGAAGGCAGCCCTGGTTACTTATTTTCCTCTTTGGTCACTTGGGAGCGGCAGCCTCACAGCTTCTGTTGTGGCGTCTACCCAGGTTAGCTTGGAGCTAGACAATTTTGTCCCTGTCGCTTGGAGTCCATCTGAAAGCAGAACTTTTGAAGCAAAAGCCTGAGGTGGGGTAATCTGTACAACTCACCTCTCCTGCCCATTGGCAAGGTAAGTCAAAGGTTTTGGCATATATGTGTATATATATGCAGAAGGTGCCCAAAATGTATACACATTTTAAGAAAGGAAAAACTGTATTAAAATTGTAATACTCAATATATACCAATAACAAAAGATGAATACAAGTCACATTTGACTTCTGCAGTTCCAAAAGGTGCTCAAAGTGGTTACCATCAGTGTCCAGACACTTCTAATTATGGTGAAGTAAAAGTAATACATAGATAACATCACTTACAATGTGTATACATTTTTTGGCACCCCCAGTATATTCCTAATCTTTTAAGAGCTTTCAAGTGCAGGTCTCTTAGTATCCCCAGGGATTGGTTCCAGGATCTTCCAAGATCCATGGATGCAAAACTGACTAGACTGAGGGCCAACTGTGTTTGCAGGACAGTTGGAAGGGAATTTTTCTTTTTTGAGTCGGGGGTCTCACTATGTCACCCAGGTTGGAGTGTAGTGGCATCATCATAGCTTACCAGGCTTAGCTGAACGTTCCACCACAGCCTTCTGAGTAACTGAGACTACAGGCACACCGCCATGCCCGATCTTGAGGGGATTTTCTTAAATCATTAGGCTTAGAATCTGAGCATCAAGATATTGGGCTCTAGGAAACTCTCCTTCCTGACAGCAACAGGTCTGTGTTGCTGGGTGCTTTCCGTAAGGTTTATTTACATTTTGTTTAATGGTAAGTCAATATTTTATGTACAACCTTTTACAGATAATTTTTGTTAACAGGGTTAGCACATTTTTTTCCCATCTTGGCTCTATGTTGTTTGTGTTTCTGATCCTAGACAGTTTCCTTTCCTTCTTATAGTTACCACAACTTCTTTAGTTCTCCTTACCCTTCTGTCCAGTGGATTGTCTCTTCTCCAAGTTGTCCACTCTCCTTTCTCTTCCATTCTTCCATCTCTTCTTTCCATTTCTTTCTTCTTCCTCTTCCTCTTCTTCTTCTCCTTCTTTTTTTTTTTTTTTTAGAGGCAGGATCTCACACTGTTGCCCAGGCTGATCTCGAACTCCTGGGCTCAAGCAATTCTCCTGCCTCTGCCTCCCCAAGTGCTAGGATTACAGGCATGAGCTACCATGCCACAACCTTTTGTAATTTTTCTTTCCTCTCCTTTTTTCCTCCTTTCTTCTTTCTCTTTTCACCCTTTCTCTTTCTTCCCATTCTTTTCTTCTTGACTTTTATCATAACTTATGATAATAATCGTGCCAGCTGTCATGTCGGGGACCAGCCCTGACCAAGGGTGGGTTAGGACCGCAACGGTAAATCAAGACGGCGAGAAGAGACCACTCAGAGGCAGTTCTTCTGGGAACAGTCTGATCAGGACTGAAGCCAATTTTATTCAAACTTTTTCCAGTTTATATACCATTTTCTATAACCTCCAGCAGTATGACAAATACCTGCTGGGGGCTTACAGGTCTCATGATGCATAACGTATTTCACAAAAGATTTTTGCTTAAGGTAACAATTAACAATCAAAATTCCATGATGCGTATCATGCTTCACAAAGCTTACATCAAAATAACAGGTGTATGATTTTAACAATAGCTTAGCAAACTGTTTTTTATAATATTTAATAACTAATCTGTATATTATAAGCTATATTGAATTTTACTTAAGGTAAAAATTTCCCTATTTACTAACCTACTATGATTTAACAAAACAATCAAGATTTATATTAATTATCTTAACTTCTAGTAGTGAAAATATTTTTGCTGGGGCATATGAATTTAGTGACACACACCATATCTATTAAATCTGCATCACAAGATCCACATGCACCAAACAGAATGATTAGTATCAGAGTACACACATTTAAAACAAAATCATAACTAGCACCTATGATTTTTAGCATCCAACTATATGATTTAATATATGATTTCTTATAAAACTTCAAATATATAATTTCAAATGATAAACTGATAAAGCAGATAAAGCACAGATTATGCCTAAGAGAAGAAGACAGAGGGGCACTAGTCTCGGTGTCTCGCATGCTCTAAACTTTGATCTTAAAAGCCTGTCAGAGACACGATGCCAGAGCCTTCTATAAAATGCTAAATAGTGAGGAGCAGAGAACGCTAACCATAGTGTTTGACAAACCCAATGTGTACTTTACCATCTAAGTCTGCCGGACACTGAAGTTGACGCCTCAAAGTAGAAATCCAAAGTGTAAAAGTATATCCAATAATAAGTGAAAGTACTGAGGATTCACTCTCCAACAGGCCTGTGACTGGGTTTTATCACTACCATACACAGGCATATTAGAGGACAAATTTCAAGCAGAAGGAAGTGAAGTAGCAAGCACAGGTTCACATAGTGTTATGTATGGATAACTGAACTATGTATATGTTTTTCTAAACTTCCTTATAAAATTTCTGGTCTAAGTGAATAAATCAAATAATGGTTGTCATACCTTTGGACAAGAAAAGACACAGTTGCCATGACGATGGCTAGGGGTGGAGGCAGGCTAAGAGTCTTGACACGTAGTGAAACTAGGAACGTTCTGCCTGGCTAGAGGCAGGAAAACAAAACTATTAAAACAATTTCTGCTTACAGAAACAAAGGCTGTATAGTTACTTCTGAAAAACAGGGACTTAAGAATGGCTCAGAGAGTCAGAGAAAAATGAAAACTTAAAGCACAGAATGTTTTTCTGCTGTAAGGCTTTACCTGAAATTTTAGTCTAAAAGTGTAAAAGGTTTACTTTCAAATAATATAAGCTTTTATGTCACATATACAAACTGGTCACTATTCATATACCAACGCTATAGGTGTCACTGATGCTTTTGTGTCAAAAGCAGATCTCCAACATGGACCTTCATAGGCCTCAACTGTATAACTGTAGATGTTGGCTCCCAACACTGTCACTTAAAAATGCCTGTTGTTTACACTGTCTAGCCCATTGGACATTTCTCCCCAAATTCTTTGTACTTTCCAATCACCTTTAAAATTACATGCAAATGTGTAACATGAAGCCAACAGGGGAAAGCACCACTGCCTGCTGTTAGGAATTGCATTGTAGAAAGGAGCGCTGGCCAGCAGCAGAGGAAGCAACGAATTAAGACCAGGTAAATGCTCATTCTGCAAAATAACAAAACAAAAAACCTGTGCCAAGTCAGCAGAAGGGAGGAAAAGAGATCTTCTCGATGTAACATTATAAAGAATCTACCAGCATTTTCTAAAATAGGATCTGACAAGTTAACACTAAATCATCTGGGGCAAAACTAAACAGGCATAAAAGGTTTCACATTGAAAATTTCCTCTAAGACTTCAAACTTTTGTTTTTCATATAAGCCAAAATGGATAAAAATTTGAATTCTTTTACCAAAAATTGTTTCCATAAATTTGTTATTTAATAATAATGAAAGATGGTTTATTTTTACCAGGCATTGTTCTAGGAGTTTTCCATGTATTATTTCATTTCACCTAACTTATAACCCTGAAATGTAGAGGTTTCTTTTTTTTTTTTTTTTTTTTTGAGTTGGAGTCTCACTTTGCTACCCAGGCTGGAGTGCAGTGGCATGCTCATGGCCACTGCGGCCTTAACTTGCTAGGCTCAGGTCATCCTCCTGCCTCAGCCTTCCAAGTGACTGGAATTTCAGGCATACCCCACCATGCCCAGCTAATTTTTTGATTTATTGTAGAGATGAGGTCTTACCAAGTTGCCCAGATTGGTCTTGAACTCATGGGCTCAGGCAATCCTCTCGCCTCCACCCCCCAAAGTGCTGTGATTACAGGCATGAGCCACTGCACCTGGCTGTTTTCTTTTTTTAAGAGAAAAAGTACTCTCTTATTAAATGGTATCCATCTAGCCTCTTAACCTTCAATATCCCTCAGAATCCTCCAGTGTCTCAGTAGAAGGTTCCTAGTTTTCAAGGCTAATATCAGGAAAAGAGTCAAGGTACCAAGTAAACAGGGTAAGATCTGAGCTAGTAAGAACTAGGACACGTAGCCGGGCTCGGTGGCTCAGCCTGTAATCCCGTGACTTTGGGAGGCTGAGGTGAGTGGATTGCCTGAGCCCACGGGTTCGAGACCCGCCTGGGCAACTTGGCGAGACCTCATCTCTACAATAAAATAAAAAATGAGCCGGGCGTGGTAGCGCACGCCTATAGTTCCAGCTACTTGGAAGGCTGAGGTGGAAGGATCCCTGGAGCCCAACAGGTTGAGGCTGCAGTGGCTGTGAGCGGCCACTGCACTCCAGTCTGGGTGACAGAGTGAGACTCCAACTCAAAAAAAAAAAAGAACTAGGACACAAATAAGATTCAGTAGCCAAGTGACTCTGTGAGTTGCCAGGCTGCTCTCGGAAAACTTCCGTATTCTAGATTTCAGGCTGAAACACAGTTTTTATATCTGAAAAAGAAATATTGGCACAGAGCAATGTTTATTTGATCACTTCTTTGTGTGCTGTTACCCACTCTATCCCTCCTGTCTCCTGTGTTTTCTATAGGTTAGAAGTACAGATCGGGGACGATGTCTGTCTTGCAGGGTATTTTACTAAATGAACTAGAGAAAGTAGTGCACCCAAACCATTTATAGTATAGAAAACAAATCACAGGAAACATAAACATATTCCAAACATAACTGTAGACTTCATGCTACATTAGTCTATACTTATCCACAGAAGAGCTGCAGCCCATGGTAAACTATAATAAATAATGTCTCATAGCAAATGTCAACCTTATCATTCACCTTTTACAAGAGGTTATGTAGGTGAGACTAGAGGAAAAGCAAAACATGATTAAGATTAACTATTCAGGGTCGATGGTATCTCAAATCCGAATACCTCCTCCAGGAAATAAGGTGACCTGGTTTGCTGGCACAGTTCCATTTTATGTCCATTATCCTGGCATAAGACTTAATAACCCTCCTTCCACTCTTAAGACACTCTCTTGCCTTAAAGTGAGAAATATTAATATTATTATAGTTATTTTTGAGTTGGGATCTCACTGTATCACCCAGGCTAGAGTGTAGCCTCCCGAGTAGCTGGGACTACAGATGTGTCCCCCTATATCCAGCTAATTTTTTTTATTTTTTGTAGAGATGAGGTCTCACTATGTTGCCTAGGCTGGTCTCAAACTCCTGGGCTCAAGCAATCCTCCCATCTCGGGCTCCCAGAGTGCTGGGATTGTAGAATGAGTACCGCGCCTGGCCAATAATATTAATTTAGCAATAGCAATAATTGCAGCAAACATACTCTTTATACCTGCTAACTCTGATCAATACAGCACAAGTGTTCAACAGTTCATTTTCTCTGATGTTAAAAGGTTGACAGTGACCACTCTGGGAGGGCCTCTAACTGCATTCATGACTGAGGCAGGATGCAGTGCGGTGGAAGGAACCCGTCCCAGAACACACACTCCCTGATGCCTAGCACTTTGGCTTCCTGTTCCCATTCAGAACAGAATCAGTGAAGGGGACATATGTCATTTTGGTTTGAAGTTCCCACAAACAGGATTCTTAAAATATTAAGGTATGCCTATGGATTATTTAGGTCTTTAGATTTTCCCTAAATGTCTTAAAGCTAGGTGGCAGTTACTTTTTTGGGAAGAATCTAGTTAACTTTTTGTTGTGATATGTGATAGTAAAATAGGCAAATATCAAAGAATCACTGTAATTCAAATTATGCAGTTAATGATGTTTTGTGGACTATTTAAAATCTAATAAGAGAATTTTTAAAATATTGTATGGAATCATCAGAAATAGTTGTGCAATATAAATCTCACATATTCTCAGATTTATAGTTATAACTGTTTTTTATGGGTAACTTTTTTTTTTACATCTTCAAAAGAAACCTTAATATTGCATTTTTTTAAAAAGAATGTCACTACCAAGCCTTTGGATGATTAACTACCTTATGATATTTCTTTCATCCAAGCTGGTTTATAAAGGAAAGCAAAAACAACAATAAAAGAAATGTACCAATTTATTCTCTACTAATAAAGTATTGAACATTAGTGAAAAAAGTATGAAATATTGGAACGCAACACAGCAATTCCATTACCCATTGCAGTTTGGGGTCATATACTGTATATAAAGAGTAATTACTTCATTGGTTGGAGGCCACGGTGAAGGAATATAGAATGTGATGACAGAGATTTTAAAATAAAAATTTTATCCCAAAGCATTTGTTTTTCAAAGCTTTGCCCATATTACAGATGAACCATCTTTTGGTAGCTGAGGGTAAGGGAGTGCAAGAGTAACAAAGAAAATGAAGAGAGGGTGGATTTAAAAAAAAATCTAAGCTGATAACCATACGTCAGCACTTTGATTTTAAAGTATCTGCTAGGCCAGGCATGGTGGGTCATGCCTGTAATCCTAGCACTTTGGGAGTCTAAGGTGGGAGGACTGCTTGAGGCTAGGAGTTCAAGACCAGTCTGGGACACATAGTGAGAACCTGTCTCTATTTTTTTTTTTTTTTTTGAGTTGGATTCTCACTCTGTTGCCCAGACTGGAGTGTAGTGGCATGTTCCTGGCCACCCCAGCCTCAACCTGCTGGGCTCCAGCAATCCTTCTGCCTCAGCCTTCCAAGTAGCGGGAACTACAGGCGTGAGCTACCATACCTGGCTAATTATTTTATTTATTGTAGAGATGAGGTCTCACCAAGTGGCCCAGGCGGTTCAGGCAATCCACTCACCTCGACTTCCCAAAGCATGGGATTACAGGCTGAGCCACTAAGCCCGGCCTATTTTTTTTTTAAATCTGCTGAAAGTTTTCTTTGCAGATTCCTTAAATGATACATCCTTTATTAATAAAGATCCCATTTTAATATTTTCACACCACAGTATTAAGTCTGGTAACTTCTAACACATCTTTCACTTTACACCTTCACATCATGTTTCTGGATTTCATTTTTTTGCTGAAGATTTTAGCTGCATGATGAAGCCTTAAGGCTAGATCATGGCATCTACAAGTTTCTAAGCATTTTAAAATCTTTTCTTTTTTTTTAACTCATAGGGATTCTGAGTAGGAACTGAAAACTTCAGGATAGAATAGGAAGGTCACGTGGTTATTATGAAGAGAAGAGACTCTGGATCTGACCAGACATAACCCTAATCCAAACTGTCACTTGTTCCTGAGCCTCAGTGTCCTCTTCTGTAGAGTGGAGAAAAATACCATCGTAGGATGGTTGTGAAGATTGAAAGGATTATGTGAAAAGCACTGCATCGCACTTAACAAGCATCTATTTATATTCTACTTCTTTCTAAAAGTATCAAGATATAAAACTATAGTATTTAGATAAAATACAGGAAAACCATGCCTAATAATGCCATTCCATTTATTTCTCCTCCTTATCTTCTTTTAATAATACTGGAGAAAATTAGAGAAATATTCTGAGTAGAAAAGGAAAATATGCTAATTGCAAAGCACTTGAGTATTACAGGAAGGTATGAAGAAGATAAACTTCCATTACTGGAATATTTTGGCACATTCTGTTCATCTTTTTTTTTCCCAACACAGCCATTTTAAACATGTTTAGGATTATACCACATAACACATTTACCTCCCACTTTTTTTTCCAGTTTCTATTAGATCACCAGCATTTTTGTTACCATTATATATTCTATTTTCTGATTTCATAAGTCATCAATCGTATGTACTATGCTTAATCCCAACCAACATGTTAATGATCTTTCTTTTTGTTATTATAAACAAAACTGCAATGAAAAAGATATCGGATGCTTATTGATATATTGGAAATGCCATCCCATTATGTCATATTTGTTGCAGATTTTTTTCCCACTTAGCCTTTTACATTTATGATTTTTTTGACGTTTTTAATTTTATGCAACTGCTATGAGTTATTTTCCTTTATGATTTGTTTTACTGCTTATATGTTTATAAAGTTCTTTCCTATTTCAAGGTCAGTAAATAGCTTACCTATATTGCCTTTTTATAATTCAATTTTTTGCTTTTAGCTTCTTATAATTAATATAGAAAGTATTTGGGACTGTTTATTTGAGGTAGATATTGATGTAGATTTGGGCTATCTCAAGTAGAGTTGAATTTATTTAAGGCAAGATTTAACATAATTTCCCCCAAATATTTAACACAATTGCCCAGTAACATATTTCCTTCTTGATTTCCTTTGTATATGGTGCCTTAGCATATACCAATCTTTCAATGTCCATATCTTACTTACTTAAAATACTCATTGCTTTCTCATGGTTTCTCTTTTGCAAAAATGTCTTGGAAGTAGTTACCCACTTATTCTTTCAAACAAATTTTAGAAGCACTGTCAAATTCTCCCCATTTTTTTCTACTCCAAACATCAGAATTTGCTTGAAACTATATTAAACCTATATATTCATTTGGGAAAAAAAATCCCCTATTTTCTTCATATGGATTTTGTACAATTCTTGTTAAGGTTATATCCAGGTATTTTAAATATCTTGTTACTGTGAAATTTTTTTCATGATTTTGACCGCAAAGACATTATTCTCAATGGACTTTCATTGTACAACCAGCATACTTTGACTCATTTGACTTATTCTGTATGTGGAAAAATATTTGTAAGAGTGCTTTGCTTCATAGACATAAATGAACTTGGCTGGTGGTTGGGAGATGAGAATACTAAGGGCCATGTTGCTATGAAAGGAACTGGACTGAGCCACTGACTGAGCCAGGTTATGCATTTCACTCTAACGTGTACAACTGCATAGGTAAAATTAACATATTTTGTTTTATTACTGAAGAGAAAGATAAGAAATTAATGCACCCATGTCTGTCAAGACAAGTGAAGGGTAGTTTCTGAAGATAGTAGGAAACCCCAGTGTAACTAATTGTTCCCGGTACTGTTGTTGTGAGCTTTATGCATCTCTCCTAACTTATTGTTTGACAAGTCACTTGCCATAAGCAAGATGAATAATGTAGACAATTTTTCCAATGGGAATTAAATTTAAAATGAAGGCTCTAAGTAACTGGTATCTATACTAAAGATCAAGTTATAAAACTGGCCTCCTTGTCCTTGGTCCCAGTGTACCCTGCTGTCTTTGGAGGATGTGTGTACACCTGTCATTCACTTGCCCTCAGTTTCTGAGTTGGCAGGATGTCAGCCCTGGCCAAGTGTTCCCAGTATAAAGTGCTTTAGACTCTTCTGAAATGAAAGTCAGTATGTAAATGTGCAACATGACATTATTATTCTAGCTTCCTGGCTGCTTTCAGCAAGCACTGACTGCCACATGAGGTCTCAAGTGTTCTGGCATGGTGTGCAAGTGTTCAAAAGAAGTTAAAGTAATGAAATTGGATCTACATTTCCATAGCTATTCATGCTGGCATGGAGGAATGGAGTCATGGAATCAGGCTTGGATGGTCTCCACCAAACAGCCTAGGCAAGTGCCTGTGATGCCAGGCTACTAAGCAGAATTTTTGGTTGTGAAAGGCCACCACTATTTCTTCCTCTGGGTCTGAAATTACAAAATATGCACATTTCTCCTAGGCTCACACCACTGTCTGGGTGCTCGAGTGCTCAATCCCCACCCACCCATTACCTGGAACACACAAGCTTTGCTTGAATTCAGCACATTTTAAAATGAAGAACTAAGTACACAAAGGGGAAAAAATGTCTTGTTAGAAGCCAGTATAGTGTATGCTACTGTGTAAAACATAGGGCTATTATTTTTAAGAGAGTGGTCAGGCTTATTGTGTATCTGACCTAGAAAGTATCCTCACAGTGGATTTCGGCTTTCCTTGTCAGTTTTTGCAGTTTGCAGATCTTCTCAATTGCATTCAGCATCCTCAGGGATGCTGAAATATCTGGAGCCATGACCAAACTTGGGTCTATATGTTTTAGAGTCAAGAAACTGGGTCTGCTAAGTAGAGTCTTGGTGGGTCCAGGGGCAGTGCAGAATCTGGGTTTTGTAATTTTGAGACCTCACCCCTCTCTTACACTGTTCTCCTCCAAATGTTTCTGCTCATAAGAGCAATAGAACCTGAGTCTCCTTCTTTGCAGCCACCTTTCTAGTAAGCATGGGTCTGTGATGCTGGGTCTCCTTCCTTCTCATGTCTCTTGATATTGTGAAAATTTCGTGGGCACCAATTAGGCATTTATATACAACAAAGATGAAGTTTATTTATATTTCAAAATGCAAGAGAAGGACAGCCCAAAGAATTCAAGGACTGAAGAATACCTTTACTCATACAGAATTTCATTTTTTTGTTTTTATTGTATTTTAGGACAGTGAAAAAAAGGGATTTATAAATAAAATCTATGCCATCCAGGAGGTATGTGTCAGTGTCCAGAACATCCTAGATGAAGTGGCTTCCTTTGGCGAAAGGATCAAGAAGTGAGTAATGCTGACATGTGAGTCCTGGCCTTCTGTGGGACAGGGTGTCCATTTGTTTCTTGGAGGGTGAGATGCCACTTTCTTTTTGGCAGGGGGTACTCCTTTTGGGTGATCTATTGCTCAGTTTCATCATCATTTACTTTGTTTCTGCCAGTCTTTGGCTTTATGAAAGTTCTGTCAATTTCCTTCCTGAAATTTAGAACATATTGGTTGGAAAGAAGTCATACTTGTAGCTTTGAAGAAATAACACCGTCCCAAATTTTAGCACATTTTTCACTGTGAAAGACTTTGTTCTTAAATGGAATATGAAATCGTGATAGAAAAAACACAAACCAAGCTAAATGAGGATGTCAGGTAATCAAGACACCTGCATTTATTACTGGTTTAGTTATATTTTCATAAAGTTATTCTAAAAATTTTTTTAAATGTATTATTTATGATACCCTTCAAAAACATTCTTAAATTCTTTCAAATATGTGTATTTAAGTAGTTGAGATCATAATTATCAATGAAACTAACATTTTATTTAGAAAATACAGATTAAAGCAAAAACAAACAAAAATAGATTTTTTATAATAAAAAAATCAAATACCCCTTTCTTCATTTTTCTAAAGAACTGTAGATTCATTGAGTTTTAATGCAAAATCAAGAAACATTTTAAATCTTGTATTGTTTTATTTAAACATAATTCTAATTATTTTTTAAAAGCAACTGTCTACTTAAAAAAAGATGGATTTATAACAATTATTAGTTAAAAGGTATACTAGGCCCATTACAACTGTGTGACAATTGGCCTACATGATTGCTAATGGTCTATTCAAGAGGGGGTGCTATATATCCAGATAAGCCTATATTTTCCCAGTTTCATAGATGAATATCTATTCATTATTATTCATAACCAAAAGTGTTCTGTAGTTTTAGATCTTTGGGCATACACAGAATTTGAAAGGAGTACATTTAAATGAAAGGTGTGAGTCATTCATCTGGTGCCTTTCATGTGGCAAGGGATAATGCACTTTATTTTGTATAATTTTTGTTTAATACATTTCCACATATGCCAGGTGCTGAATTGCCACTTTCTTATATTATATTAGAACAGCCTCCCTCTCACTCAGATGTTCCTCTGAGCGACATTCGGTCTCAGACTTCTGGAGACAGATTCCTACACCTTTTCTCTTTCTGTCTTGCTCTCTGTGTATTTCTATCTCTAAGAATGTTTCTTGTCCTCCACACTCTATCCACTGGAGCACAGTGTGAAGCACTAAACTTGGGGCATTTTCCTACTGGGTATACTGTGTGCTGACACTTAACAGTCACATCTCATTTATACTAGAAGGCCTTGGGTCAGGCTGGTGAATGCCTGAGAGGAAGAAGCTCCTGTGTAACTCTGGGTGGCAGGAGGCCTCAGAACAGGTGCTTGGCTGGAAAACATGATGGCCAGCTGCAGGCTATGACCAGATCCTGGTAGAAACCTAGATTTTATAGAACTTTCCAAGCTGAGGTATAGGAATATATAACATAGAAGCCAGTGAGTCTTGTAGGAGCCATCTCTTCTGTACGACAACCTTTTGGATGCTAAAAAAGAGAAATTCCTCTGGGGTCACATGGGATTAAAAGCATCATGTAGAAAGCAGATTCAGAAGCAATCTTTAAGCACAAAATGAAAAGGCTCTATACCATATCTTGTTACTAAATAATCCTTCCAGAATTTTCTTGAACTGCATCTCTTTTTTTGGAGAACATCATATTTTAGATTTAGATTCCATAATGCAGAGTGTGGAAATAGAAAAGGGCAGTCTTTTTTTTTTTCTCATAACAGTTACACTGGTGAGGATTCTTTGCCATTTAGCCTTCCAATAGGAGTAGGAGAACACAGGGAGTCCTTTAGTGGGGCTGCCCAGAAGGAAGGTTTTCTGAGTGAAGAGCCAGTGCCCTCACACACAGAGTGGTGTGATGGATGGCTCCGAGCTGAGCCACAGGAAAGCAGGCAGACCCAGAGCTTTCTGTTTTCTCCACAAGCAGGCAGGAGCAAGGGAGACACAGGTGTCCATCAAGATGGGAAGGCATGATCCTTTACCTGGTGACGGTTACAGATGCTCACTCTTGACCATGAGAGGAAAAAGACAAAGGCAGAAATCACAAAAACAGGGCAACCAGATTGGCCCAACATGGGCTCTTTTACTAGAAAAAACAATTTTAGGAAATAGTTAACCTAGAGAGATACAAAATGCAAATTACACACAAAACTAAGGCACAATTCTAAGTATTATGCAGAAGCACAGCATAGAAAGAAAATCTCTTAGCAATTATCCTTTACTGAATTAAAATTGCCCTAGACAAACCCCACCCCAACGACAACAACATATAATACCAGGGAACTAGAAGAAATAAAAACACTGGCATTTATCCACATGTACAATTTCTTATTTTTTTTGAAGTGTCTTTGGGCCCTTCTCACAGCCTTGTAAGAAAAAATGCCATACTTTAGACTCCTGGAATTGATTCGTTCTAATAATATCAACTTTGCCTAAACATGTTAGCATTATAACCAGTCTTCCTTTAATACAAGAAAAACTATCCCCATTTTATAAATGAGGAAACTGAGGGTTAGGGAGATTGACTCATCTAAAGCCACATAACAGAATCTAAACTTTGAACACAGATCTGCTAACTTCTTGGCTCTCATGCTAAAGAATCAGTCAACATGATATGTTAGTTCTTCTTTAGCGGTTGAACATTGAGGAGAGATTTCGAAGAATGCAATGGTATGCCTGGAAATGGTGATATATTTATATACCCAACCCTGGAGGCTCCATGCAATGTTTCTATTTTCTTTATAATTTTGGCACTCTCTTAAAAACTATCAGATTAACCACAGAGCTTTTATACAAAAAGCCTTAAATCATTACAATCTTTCCATGTTCCATTTCCCTGATTTTCTACATCATCTTTAAAATAATTTTGTCATTTTTTTTTACCTTCTTTGTCTTCATTTTTCTTTTTCCTTTTTTTGTACTTCCCATCTCCTCAGTACTCTCTTTCTTGTAACTACTTCTGTTGATTGGTCCTGTTTCTGTTCTTGGTTGTCAAGTCTTGTAGCCTTCACTGACCCAGCCCTATCTTTTATCAGTTACCTCTGCCAGAATTCTCTCCTTTGCCAGAAGTAACTGAGTTATTTCTTAACGACTTATGTATTTTTGGGAAGAAGGGCAATGATGACAGGTGAATTTTTACAAAGCTAACTGTTTTGTCCCTTTTTCCTGATTTCCATTTCCATTTAAAACAGTAGGAAGTGAGTATTCCTCTAAAGAATCCAAAAATTTAGAAGATTTACACAACCATGTAAGATTTACATCCTTCAGCAATTGCTGGTAACATTTTATTCCCAATGTAGGGAATACTGAGAATTGATAAAAGGTAGGATGGTAGGCCCACGGGTATTCCCCACTATGCAAAGTTGGAGGAAAAAAGTCTTAGCAGTAGAAAAACAAAGATCTCCATGTGCGGAGTCACCCAAGGGGTGCAACAGCTTGAGACTCTAAAGTCACCTGGGACAATCTGGTGGGATTGTTAGCAAGACCCTACCTGGGCCCTGTATTCACAGAATTGAGCAGATTATGACTAGCCTGTGCCCTCTAACAGCCTACCGCAATTGAATTCTATTCCAGAGAGAAACGCAGACTAACTAGGTCCCCAGTTAGTCAGGATCACATTTATTTTAATCTTTGTTTGAAAAAGGTGTGAAGTGTTCAAAATTGCTGATATGTCAATTTTTCATTCAGCACTTTCAACTGGACTGTCCCATTCTTAAGCTGGCTGGCCATTGTAGCCCTCTGTGTGTTCACAGTCATCCTGTACTTCATTCCACTGAGATACATTGTCCTTGTCTGGGGTAAGTAAAGCCTTTTCCCCTCCCTAAACTGTCCTAGCTGCTAAGAACAAACTATGTTTAAGGGATGAGTTATACTGTCAGCAGTTCCCTCTATTTATGGTCATGAAGCTACTCCATGATGAAAAGAGACAGGTCAGTTAAAAATCACAACAGTATAAAGATTTAGGTCTACCTGCAAAATGCATTTTTCTTATCTGGCACCACAGGCTTCATCATACTATAAACATGTAGTTGTGCAGATTCTTCATATATCAAAGCGTAGCTTTGTCTAGATATCCCTCTGATTTATCTTCACCACTTATACACAAACAGAGGCATTTTGATCCATATGGTGCATTTAGGACAATATGCTTTTTTGCTGTGGTACTTTATCTTGCAGAAGCGTATGTAAACATGGTACTATACATGGATGCCTGTTTAAGAGGTCACCTTTAGGATTCAGGAAAAGGGTTTTTGGCATTTATAGGCTCCTTAGGAACAAAAAACCCCTGCTTTATGTGTATTAAACAAGAATGCTTCTTCAAAGCCTACTTTAAAAATGATTTTTTTCAGCACTAATTTTTAATGCAATTATGTTGCATGTCAACAATTCCCATGCACCTAGGCTCCATTTAGGAGGTAGAGTGTTTCAGTGTTTTTCATAGTTTTTTTTTTAAATTAATTTTTAAAATTTCCTGACAAAATTCTTGGTTTGGAATACTCTATTTTCAGTGTGTAGGATCTACTAACATATAAAACTACATTAATAATGTGTTAACAAGACTGGGTAGGAGTAGAATTCCCTTCTTGCTCCTTGCCTGCATATACATACACCCAAGGTTGCTAACTCTACACAAAATGCCAAGAACCAAAATGGGTTAACTTTAGAAAACATGCTTATACTGAAAGCAAAAAAGATCAAAGGGCATTTACTGTTCCTTTCTCTTTAAGGATCTTAAAGAAATACATTGGAATAAAGTGAGTTAATGTCTGATGTCTCCAAGTTCTCTAGTTTTAAGATTCTTATTTTCCTATTCCTTTTGTCCCACCTCATCAAATTTTGAGCAAGTCCTCCTACCTGTTATCATCACTAACATTATCTTTACACCCTGTGTGGGAGGTAGGGGAAATGCTAATTATTTTTTTCTTCTCTAATTTCTATAATTCAAAGAAATTCAAGGCCGAGTATGGCGGCTCATACCTGTAATCCCAGCACTCTGGGAGGACAAGGCAGGAAGATTGTGTGAGACCAGCCTAGACAACATAGGGAGACCCTATCTCTACCAAAACCAAAAAAACTTTAGCTAGGCATAGTGGTACATGCCTATAGTCCCAGCTATGAGGAGGCTGAGGTGGGAGGATCACTTGAGCCCAAGAGTTCCAAGCTGCAGTGAATTGTGATCAAGCCACTGCACTCCAGCCCGGGCAACAGTGAGATCCTGGCTCAAAAACACAAAACAAGCATTCAATTAAAACAGCACTTTCACTACACAAAAGAAAATGAATTTCCACTGTTCTTGCAACCTATTGTATGTTCAAGCCCTCGTCTTTCATTCCTTCCTGATATTTAAAGCAGATGCTGTTTTATTGAAGGAATGAAGGTAAAGTATCATGTGTGGCAGCTTATTAACTCTAACCTGTCTATGCTCAGACCTGCCTTGGGCTTGTGAAGCCACCTCTGCTGCGATAGGTGGTGAGCCCCATTTTGTTTCCCTAGGTTCTCAGAAACTGGAGTCCAGGGCAGACATCTGGCTATGTAACCTGCAGTGGCCTCAGTGACTAGCTGTCTTTAAAGTAATTTTAGAGAATGCATTTAGGCCTCTTGTTTCATCAAATAAAATAAGAACAGTCTCCCTTTAGTGGTAGGTGATTGCTGAAATACTGGCCAGAAATTTAAGACATGAGTCTTACATGGGGAGACAGAGACCAGAATCAAGATTTCAAAAGTTTATTCTGCTCTAGTTTATGGCTCAATTTTTACCACTGTGTTGATTTCATGTAAAGCTATTTATTTTTCAAAAAGCTGGTGGCAAACCTTTTCAGGTTTGAAGAAAACCAAGGCCATGTTAAAGCTAAACATTTAGCTTGCATAAGAGCAGCACTGCCTTCCCTCCAAAAAGGTCTATCTTTTGAAAGAGGGAAAATCGGTTAGTTAGCTTTGTAACAATCTCAATCCAAAATGTAGGAAAACAAGTTTCATCATAACTGAAACCTTAAAGCAAGACTTCTAAGTACTGTAACATGGAGTGGGGGAAAGCAAGATACTGTTCATTACTGCTATTTTATCTCCCAAATAGAAAGCTACTAAAGTGCAAAGATAAAGACAAAGCAGCAGTTAAGTTAGGAAGGAAGGAGAAAGAGGAGATAGGAAGGAGAGAAAGGGGGAGGAGGAGGGAGGGAGCTAGCTGATGGGTTCACTCTGTCAAGGCTGAGAGGTAGCATACAAGCTAGATCTTCCAATAATTGCAGTACTTTTGCCAGAAATGTGCTTTGTACAACTCCAGACTTTGGAGGTTTCAATAATACTTTATCTTACCACTTTTTCAGGCATTAATAAATTTACAAAAAAGCTTCGGAGTCCATATGCAATTGATAACAATGAACTACTTGACTTCCTTTCCAGAGTCCCTTCAGATGTACAAGTGGTATGTAGGTTTCATTATTATTAATGTTATTATTTTAATGTGGTATGGCACTAGGTTTTACCTTTTATATCCTTTTAATTTCAAAGGTTTTAGAAGAGCTGGGTAAGGAGCCTATAGCAGATTTTTTACCAATCATAAATTTAGCCCACTTGGGGTGTTATCCAAGAAGAACTTAGAGAGAAGAATGAGAGAATGGGAGCAGGTTGCATAAAGGACTTACCCGGGCTGTCAGGGAGGAATATTCTCTAAGTGAGCAACTAGAGTTTGTGGAGGGAAGTCACCATGACCTGAGCGGAATTCATGGGAATATTAGGTAATGAAAGCAAAATGTGCCAGTGGACATTTAAGAGAAAAACACTTATTACCAGAATTTGCATGAATGAAGTAAGTTTTAAAGAAGCTCGGACATATTTTAGAGATCACTGAGGTGGGGAAAGCCTATTGCTTTTTGAAGACTGGGGCACACATCTCAGAAATCCTTCAGGGTTAAAGTTCATTAACCATCACTATCTTTGGAGTAAAATAAGAAAGG
The DNA here is from genome assembly GCA_027257055.1 of Cephalopachus bancanus. NCBI lineage: Eukaryota > Metazoa > Chordata > Mammalia > Primates > Tarsiidae > Cephalopachus > Cephalopachus bancanus. The sequence continues at coordinate 2,470,492 of JAPVLO010000024.1, read as the reverse complement.
TTTTTAATCGAAATCTTGAGGCTGGGCTGCAGTAATACCTTTTTCCTTTCTTTCAGTTGACTTTTTCATGTGATATGACAGTGGACTTGATGGAGATAAAGACTGTAGTAAACAAACAAACTAAATTTAAGAACCATTATCCAATCCTTCAAAACAGATCAAAAAAAGATTTTGCTTTTCATGTAACGTGTTATGGACAGTAAAGCCCCCAGTCCATTACCAAAGTTCACATCAGGGCTCCATGGTGTTTCTGGCAGGTTTTCCCTCGTGATTCCTGCTCTATCATTCTATTGTTTTCAGCATCCCAGCTGCAGATCCCATCCCGCTTCTAGAGTGAGCACTCTTTCCCCCAAGCACAGTCTCTCATTCCTTTGCTTTTCCTTTCTTTGCCAGAAAGTGGCCACCTGACCAGTCTTTCTCTGAACTATGTTTAAACAGGTGCAATACCAAGAACTGAAACCAGATCCTTCTCATAGCCCATATAAAAGGAAGAAAAACAATCTTGGCTAGCCAGCTCCCAGCACTGAGGAGACCAGCATCTGTTTGGGAAGATAAAAGAAAAAGCCTTCAGCCTAAGCAGCATTTCCTTTCTTTCTGCTTTTTATTTATTTTGCCTTTTTATCATGATTGAGAGAATTTGTAAATAGTGTACAAAGGCATATGTCTTTGAAAATATACTTCTATTGTACAGACTCAACTTGATAAAGGTTTAGCTACCGCTGTGTGAAAGCCTTGTTAGCTGTGGATAATAATATAACACACTGAAAGAACAAATGTAAGAATAATAACACTGGAAGATACACACTTCTCTAATTACAAGTGGAAGAACCAGAATATTAGATTAAATACTCAACTGTGCTTTGATTAAATCTACATAAATTGTAAATGTCAATTTGATTTTAAAGTTTTTTTTTAATGTGACTATTTTTTATCTGAAAAGTAATCCATTACAGTTTTCTATGTTTTATACATTTCAAAAGAGAGGAAAATCCCAAAGCCTGAATAATGGAATGGATGCATTTCAATATAGCATAGATTCTGGCTTTAGATCCTGACATTCACTCCTGTTCAAATTACTTAGGTATGACTAGGCTGATTTTAAGCTAAAGAGTGAAGGCACATTCACCTCCTTAATATAATCTTCAACACTCTGAAATCCTGTATAGGAAACTTTCAAACCTTCTACCATTCCATCTAAAACCTTAAAATCTCAACAGGACTACACAACACAAATACTGCCAGGTTTATAAATGATTGCCTATCTGAATTTTTATATCTACCACTACTTTAATTTATACTGTTAGCAAATTAGGAACCCAGTTCAGTTGTCAAAAGCACTAGCAAACTATATCCAGATTGCTTTTGTGTCAGATTATACCTTTGTGCATCTAAAAATATTTTAATACTCAAGTGTTCTCACAGGAAAAAAAAAATCTGCTTTCTCATGAGGTTACTGAAATGCTTTAATGCATACTATGATTTTTGTTATTAGTGTGAATTTTAATGTAAAGGAGAATGCAGTGTGCTAAGTGATATGCCAGTGTTTCATTTATAAAAAAAAAAATCATTCTTGATAATGCATGAAAACCTGTTTTGTAAAATAACTGCTTGGGGTGGGGGTGTTGCTGTTAAAAATGTTTCACTACTTACCATAAAATCTATACTTAAAAACTGCATTCCCAAGACTCTTAAGGTAGTTTTTGTATCTAACTCCCTAGTTTATTGAGGGAGCATACCGATGGAGAAAAATAATTTGGTTGGTGAGAATGTCTTACTTCCCTGACTTGGTAGGGGATTAAACTCAATTGAAATTGCTGCAGACAATGTTTTGCACTACTTTATTAATAATAGACTGGGATAGGGTGATGGGGGGTTATGTTGGAAAAATGTAGAAAAGCTGAAAGCAAGAAATATATATTTCATTCTAAAGGAAGATTCTTTAAAATTAAATTTAATCTCATTTGAAGCTGATTTTTAAAGTATTTTTATTTTAGAAATATGTTGTTAAATACTATTTCTTATAATAGAACTATTTTGATGTTTATACACTATGCTTGAAAGAATGTCAATTAAATTCCCTTTCGACAGAAAGGCTTTGACCTCAATATGCTCTATTTAGCGCATCATGTTTAAAATGACATGCTTATATCTGCATACCATCACTGTTTGTTGCTAAAACATAGTACTCCATGATGTTGATGTTACTACAGAATTGTTTGGTAATTTGTTTAAAATAACTTTCTATACTTATGTGATTTATGTTCTCTTCTGACAATGTCTACTCAGATGTCTATAAAACTGATATTCTACCACCTCAGATGTATCTAGTAGAAAGTAACCATTACGAGATGACTGATTTCTGTTTGTTTCATTGTGTCAAATTTCAGCTGTTTAGTTCAATGGTAATGTTGACTAAACATTCATTGCATTAAATACAAAGAAAATAATCTTTTCAACGTATGATCCTTACTTTCGTCTTCTTTTTATCTTTTGGTGGTTGAGACAGGAGTGATGGGGATTGTGTGCATTATTTTATAAATGCTGCATTACTTGGAGAAATACCAATTTGGTTTGATGAAACAAGGCTTTTCCTGAAATTCTTGACTGTTGTATAAAACTCAATGCCATTGGAGGGGTGAGTATCCAATGAAACTGATAGAGGGGTAAGAACTAGCTTGAGACATGAATGTGATTCAGGGAAGTCTTCACTGCTTTTAGAAATACACTCACAGGTTGACAATAGATGCTATGTCTAGAAAAATATGAACTATTTCTTTTCCCTTCTCATGTAGGTGCAGTTTTGTTTTGAGACCTGCCTGACTTGTCTTGGTTTTGTGAGATTTGTGATGTAAATATTTCAGGACATCTTGAGTTTGAATTTTACTCTAACACCTCTTTGGATTGCCAAATATCATATATTGTGAATTACTAAATATTTTCCTAAGCATCTTTTCTCTAAAAAGTCATTATTTATGTTCATTTTCCAAACTATTATTGCCATTGTGATAATTCACAGGAAATGCATTTTTGTGCTTATTTTAACTTTTTTTTTTTTAACCCATAAAAAGAACACAGTACCTATTGCTCATTCTGGTACTGTTTCAGACTCAAAATTATAAGTTCTGTAGAGATTCAATTTTTGAATCATTCTACGCACTAGGATAATCTGAGTTGGGAGACTCTTTATTTTGCTTTGTGATATATTTATTGCACACCGATTGTATGACCCTCTCACAGGCAATAGTCAAACCAATGATAGTATATTAAAATCAAATCTGGAGATGAAGTATGGTGGGAGACAAGCTTAACTGATGTGTTTCTGAAAGTATCTTTTATAGGATTTTTATTCTGCATTTGAAAGTGAAGACAAATTCAGTAGTAAGCTCTTTTATTCAGGGACCACAGGAACTTCTTTCCACTTTGATATCAATAGCTAAAGGTTGCCAATGCTGTAAGTAGTCTACATTTGTATTAACAAGTACAAATGCTCTTTTTACTTGTATTAACAAGTCCCATTCAAAGGTTAATTTCAGTTAATTAACTTGTTAAATGGGCCTAAATGTTTATAATGCTTCTGAGTTTTGTGCTAAGCATTAAAAGCAAATATATATATGTATATTTAAGATGATGTTCCAGAAATACAAGTAAAAAGAGCCACCACTCTACTGATTGAAAAAGCCTCAGCTATTACTAACTTAATATCTGCTTAAATTCTGGGGCTTTAATTGTCTAGTGTGCGTGTGTGTACAGATACTTATTCACTGCTTTGATTAAAGTATCTAGAATCAGCCTTTTCTAATTGCTCAGTCAAGTATGAATTAAAACCACATAAAAAATAATGTAATGAATTCTTACAATAGTGTAATGCCTTTCAATTATAACTCTCTTTTCTGGGATGATTGGTGTAACTCACTGAAAGAAAAAAACACAAACATCTTTTTTTTAATGAAAATGTTACTCTCTTACATTTTAGTTTCTACATTTATACAGTGGCAATCACATTCATAAGAATTATTTCAGTTGAATCCCGGGATTTCAGAAATACCAAGGAAAGTCTCTCATTTTATAAGAATATTATGCAAATAAAAACCATTAAATGTCCAAAGTAGTCACATAATATAGAAACTAACCACCATGAAAGGTTTTTTGGAATGTAATGATTCTTTTTTTGATAGAGATGTGGCCTTGCGATGTTGTCCAGGCTGATCTTGAACCCCTGGGCTCAAGCAATCTGCCTGCCTTGGCTGCCCAAAGTGCTAGGATTATAGGCATGAACCACTGCAACTGGCCTGGAATTTAATGATTCTATCTGTGCTTTGCCAAGGGGGGATCTGGGTTAAGAACCAATAAATAAATAAAAACAAAAACAAGACAAGCAAATATGTAACTGGTCACAAATGAGTTTCAATTTGGTGGGATCCACTTTCCTTCATATTCTAAACTTAAAAAAAAAAAAAAAGGAAAAATCCCAAACTGGAAAAGTGTTCTATTACATGAACAAGCAGTATTTTTGTAAAGACAGGTTTTTAAATTTATATGATAGTTCTTTGCCTCCAAATGTCACTGAAAAATGGCTTCATTTAAAAAGAAATAACCAAACAGCACTGCTGTTCTGCTTTAGTCAATAAATAGTGTTACTGTATTAGACAGAAACCTTTTTTCAGGGAAAACAGAAATGGTTTAGGTAAGCAGCTGTGCCAAAGTGTTTTCAATATGCAGCAAAATTAAAATTGCAGTGTAATTCTACCATGCTATAGGTTCTTCAGTGCCCTTTCCAGAGAGTAAAGGAGTGGCCAACCTGAGTCAGTGAGTGACCCTGAAAAACCACCTTTTTTTCTCCAGAAGAATGCATTGAAAGAGATCTTGAGAACTGGCTGAGTAGAGTTTCTCTTCTACTAGTGAGAAAAGATGATAAAATAGACTTTGTTTCATTTTCTGGTCAAAGATCAGCTTCAAAATGTCTTAAGTCAACTTGAGAGCTTTTATTTTGCCAGAATTCAAACAGTGCCAGGTTTGGAGAAAATGCTAAAGGAGCATACCTGGCTCCCACCACTCTTAGTAGTCTTTTGCACTCCTAGAGACACCTGCGACAACAGCCAAGTATTATAGAGAAAGTTGGACCACTGAAGAGTGGTGAGGGAAAGGAAATGCCAATATTTGTCCCAAGTTCAGAGATCCCCTTTTTTAAAGTTATTAGAGAACTGAAACCTTGTAAGTACATTCCCCATAAAAGTCTTCTTTTTATACAGTAGTGATTACAATTACAAGTCTAAATCTGTGTGTAACTTGTAATACCACAACCTTGAAAAACAATTATTCGTGTCAAAAACTAATAAACACTCAGAAAAATTTACAAAGATGTGTCTTACTTCCTATTATACAGGGAGGAGTATGTTTGCTATTTTGTTGTCTTTGATATATAATAAAGGAAGCAGCTAACATCAATTTCTGACCAACCTTACACAATAATTTACCTACCTCTTACCTTTGTCCTACTAATCTCACAAACCTCAGTCTCCATTAACAGAGACCTAGCAAACTATAGTAGGGTGTTTGAAGCACATGGGAAGCCACCCCAAAAAGTCAAATACTATGCACATTTGAAGTAGTTTTTAAATAGACCAATATAGTGTTCCATTTTATTTGTTTGAAGTTGCTGAACATTACTTAAAACGTTCCCTCTAGGACAGTAGTTCCCAAACTTTTTGACATCAGGGATCGGTGTCATGGAAGACAATTTTCCATGAACTGGGGGTGGGGGAATGGTAAGGATGATTCAGGCTCACAATTATTGTGCACTTTACTTCTATTATTATTACATTGCAATATATAATGAAATAATTATACAACTCACCATAATGCAGAATCAGTGGGAGCCCTGAGTTTGTTTTCCTGCAACTAGACAGTCCCATCTGGGAGTGATGGGAGGCAGTGCTAGCATCACTGCCTCAGCTCTACCTCAGATCATCAGGCATTACATTCTCATAAGGAGTGTGCAGCCTAGAACCCTTGCACGCACTGTTTACAATAGGGTTCATGCTCCTATGAGAATCTAATGCTGCCGCCAATCTGACAGAAGACAGAGTCCATGCGGTAATGACAGCGATGAGGAACAGCTGTAAATAGAGATGAAGTTTTGCTCACTCACCTGCTGTGCCCCCCAGTTCCTAACAGGCCACAGACCAATACCAGTCTGTGGCCTGAAGGTCGAGCACCCCTGCTCTAGGATATACATTTTAAAAAATTCATTTTCAGAAACAAGAGAAAAACTTTTTTTTTTAAATCACAAAACATCCTGCACTTGGTAATTTAATGAAGAGCCAATCACACTGACCCTATAGGTGGGGTATCAGGTATTCCACCATCCATTCTTGTGCACTGTGATGCTAATATAAAGAATGCATATGTACTCAATCTCCAGTGACTATGACAATAGCACTGAAGAGCAGGTGAGAAATCCTCCGCCCAAAGAACAAATCAATTGATTGTGCTACAGTTACACTTGTAGGTATCCAGCATATTTATATAAAACAATTATAAATAAAAATATGGTTGTACTACTTATAACAGTACAAGAAGCTGCTTTCCTGGCCTTTGCAGAAGTGCAAAATAATCAATGATAGGAAACAAAAAAAATTTTTTTTTGAGTCAGGGTCTCACTGTTGCCCAGGCTGGAGTACAGTGGCACAATCATGGCTCACCACAGCCTTGAACTCTTGAGCTCAGGTAGTCCTCCTTCCTCAGCCTCCCTAGTAGCTGAGGCCACAGGCCCATGCCATCCATTACCCAGCTAATTTTTTTTTTTTTTGAGTCAGAGTCTCACTGTCACCCAGGCTGGAGTACAGTGGCACGCTCACAGAACTGCAGCTTCGACCTGCTAGGCTCAGGCGATCCTTCTGCCTCAGCCTTACAAGTAGCTGGAACTACAGGTGTGTGCCACCACACCCAGCTACTTTTTTTTATTTATTGTAGAGATGAGGTTTTGCTGTGTTGCCTAGGATGGTCTGGAATTACAGGGGTCAGCCACCATGGCTAGCTGGAAAAAAATTATTAACAGTGGTAAACTTCCTTCAAAGGTATTTAAAATACAATCTTTGCTAAATGTAGCTATCATTTAATCTTACCAGTTTCTCCCTGCTTTTCTGTATAGAATTGGGAAAAACCCATTGAGAACAAGTAATTCTTCAGGTTCCATGAATACTTCTAAAATCAGAAAGTAAAGGTATGTTATCAGGACTCTACATGGTAACCATGTGAAAAAGCTTAAGCTTTAGTAATGTAAGAATACTTACTAAGGAGTAATGTCTATCAATCCCCACCTCAACATGGTTAACGCTCCACTTTGAAAAGACTTAAAATAAAGACCAGGGAAGCAGCACATAAGTAAAATGATAAATCAGATTCACTTTCAAATAAGGGGTACATAGTATAGTGTATTATTTGAGATGTGTATTAGATGGCACGAATTGTATTACTAATTATATCTAATATTTTTTAAATGGCATTTATTAAAACTGTAGGTTATCTTTTAAAAATCCAATAGAGCCGGGCTCGGTGGCTCAGCCTGTCATCCCGCGCCTTTGGGAGGCTGAGGTGAGTGGATTGCCTGAGCCCGCGGGTTCAAGACCCGCCTGGGCAGTGAAACCTCATCTCTACAATAAATCAAAAAATCAGCCGGGTGTGGTAGCACATGCCTGTAATTCCGGCTACTCGGAAGGCTGAGGCGGAAGGATCGCTGGAGCCCAGCAGGCGAGGCTGCAGTGGCCGGGAGCGGCCACTGCACTCCAGTCTGGGCGACCGAGTGAGACTCTGACTCAAAAAAAAAAAAAAAAAAAAAAAAAAATCCAATAGATGCCAGTTTAAGTAAGACAGCTTTAGAAAAAATTCAAGACTGATTCCTACTTAGATCAGGAGCATTACTTTCAAAATAAATTGGTCATTGGTATTATAAACAAATGTAAATCATTAGAAACTTCAAGAAGTGAAAAAGAAATATTCAAAATTTTGTCACACAAACACAACCATGATAAGTAACGTATTTACTTACAATCTTTTCCCCTATGGAATTTATTTTAGATATATATCTTAATAAATACAGCTGGGTGTGGTGGATCACACTTGTAAATTCAGCACTTTGGGAGCCCAGGTGTTCGAAACCAGCCTGGGCAACATAGCAAGACCTCGTATCTACAAAAAGTAAAATTTAAAAATTATTTAGGTGTGGTGGTGGTGTGTGCCTGTAGTCCCAGCTACGCAGGAGGCTGAGGCAGAAGGATATCGAGCGCCTAGGAAGTCAAGGTTGTGGTGAGCTGTGATCAAATCACTGTACTTCAACCTGGGTGAGAGTGACATCCTGACTCTAAGTAAATAAACAAATGTTTAATATATATTATTTGAGAGATGGGATCTTGCTATGTTGCCCAGGTTAGCCTCAAATTTCTGGGTTCAAGAGATCCTCCTGCCTCAGCCTCCTGAGTAGCTGGAACTACAGGCGCCACCAAACCTGGTGGAGAAAATAATTTTTAATAATTTAAATTGTTTCTATTTTTTAAAAAAAGAACTAAATTGGTCAACAAAATGGTACTGAGGGAACAAGTCCAACCACTTTTAATAAATGGCTCACAAACTCTGCTTAAGTCCATTTCTTCCAATAACACGACTAGGTATGAACTTGACAGTATTTCGGGAGTGTAAAAGTACTGAAATGATAGGAAAAGAAGTAAGACATCTAGATTTGTCCAAGTTTGTAGAAAAGACTGAGTATCATTAGTCCTGTTTCTCATAGACAGATACCACATAAGCTCACTTATATATGAAATCTAGGAAAGTTGATCTCATAGAAGTAGAGAGTAGAATGGTGGTTACCAAGGACTGAGGAAAGGAGGGAAGGAAGATGGGGGAGGTTGGTCAACCAGTCCAAAGTTAGATAGGAGGAATAAGTTCTGATGTTCTATCACACAGTGGGGTGACTATAGCTAATGTATTACTGTATATTTCAAGATAGCTAGAAGAGAGCATCTTCAAAGTTACCATCACAAAGAAATGATAAAGGTTTGAGGTAATAAACATGTTTACTGCCCAGATTTGATCATTATACAATGGATACATGCATTGAAACATCACACTGTACCCCATAAACATATATAATTACTGGTTTTTTTTTTAGAAAATAAAAAAAGCCTGTTTCTGATTAACACCATTAAAACTGAAATTTTATTCTTTATTTTTGACTGAATTTCATCTAAAAGAATCTTCCACAAAATAATTAACTGGGCTTCTGGTTTAGTTTATTGACTGTTATTCAAACTTTTCAAAGATGCAGTCTTCTCCTAAAATTAAAGATGTCTATGTGCCTTCTGTCTTAATTTTATACCTTCACTAACTTCAATTTATGAAATGTAAAAATCTTTAAGCTTTTGATTTCTTTAAGTCAGAACAATTCCTAACCTTTACCCCCTTATCTCCCTGATCAGTTTTCACCTTTTTAACTCTTTTATATTTTCATAGAAAGTTCTTTAAAACACAAATTTTACCTATTGCTTTGTAATTTCATCTCTACAATGTAAAAGAAAAACAATGCAATGTAGAAAAATGCATCTTTAGAACAAAGAAAGAAACCAAAGATATCTATTCCTTAAGACAAAAACAAACTATTATAAATCAAACTATTGTGGTTATTGGAGAAATTTATCAAAAGTTGTGACATAAACCATTCCTGACCTAACCTTTAAGTTGAGAAGTCACTGACAACAAACTAAGTTCTTTTTATCTGTCGCCACTTTAAGAGTAATGATTTTTTCAACATGACTATTTATTTCACTTTGGGACAGAAGAATAGAGAAGGAGTGGTAATTTTAGTTCATCTACTATCAAGATAAATGATAGTATGATAGGTGTAAATTCAAAGCTGGAGTCCAGATTTTCAGTTCAGTGCAACTTACCTTCTGGAAGTGCTAAACTTTTTTTCAAACTTCCATTCTTCGGTAGAACTAAATCACGTTTCAAAGTAGTAAGTCACTCACTTTTAAAGTTTAACATTCATTTTGCACTAATGTTCACTTGACCCACTTAGATACTTTGGAAAGGAAGATTAGATTTACCAAATTCAGGTTTAACATTCTAAAAAGATTTGGGGGCCATGATACAAAAACAAATTTGGAGGAAATGTTTTAATTCCAGTTGCAGACAATTATGATAAGGGCTTTTGGGTCTACCTTAAGGGCAATATTATATTCATGTTGCAATATTACATATATATAAACGCTATGCTGATTTTATTAGGAATATTTTTAAATAACTGATCACTAGACACTCTGTTGACTTAATATTGTTGGATCTTAATTCAGTTACAAAACTCAGAAGAGTTCACTATACTTCTGTTTTAAAAAAGGGGTATGGGATTACAGATATATCTCTTTGACAGCAGAAAGACAACATTCTAAAAAGAAGCATGTTTATTTACTGTTAAGGATTGATTTCAAGCTTAAAAAGTAGTTCTGAGTGTAGTATAATCAAAACTATATAATTAACTAAAAAGAGAGGCCTATGGTAATAAATGCAAATATATAAAATATTAGAAATAGCTTATCACACAAAAGTACTCCCAAACAGCAGATTCTTCTGTGAAAAACGCCGATCATTTAGATTTGGTAAAACTAACAAGCCTCCTTTTCAAAAAAGCTAATTGAAGTATTTTCCCCCTTGAACAATTCACAAAATTCATGTGTCTCATGAAACAAAGATAAGTATGGGTCTATCTGTGTTGCTTGGTGTTTTAATAAATGGAGAAGCATGAATATATTTTAGATGCTCTGTAAGATTAGCATTTACTATAAAAGGGTAAACTCTTTTTAAACCTCTAATGATTCGTGATGTTAAAAATATCTTATGTTTGTTTCCTCTGAAAAGGTCTTCTTGAGTGGAATATGAAAATGTATACTCAGAACCAAGTAAAACAATACTATAATTAATGTATAGCCTAATAATCTTTAAATCTATAGCAAAGCAAATAACCACCAAAGTATATCCTGCCACCACAATTCATTTTAACCTACAAGGTTAATTTTTTGGTAACATAATTTGATTTACAAGGAATAGTTAGTTGTTCTGTGTCTCCCGTTTTGACATAATCGCGCACAGCCTAATTCCAATAATGCTATTGTTGACCTTTCTAACTCAATCCACATTTGTTATAAAAACAATTATCATTCCGAGTTTTGCAAGCTCCACGTCAGCAGGAGGTGCGACTGGCGTGAAAGCTACGTGACAAATGCCTGAGGGAAAAAGTGCCTCATGTCACTCAAAGATGACCCCTTCCTACTGATGAAGGAGCAATAGTGACAGGCTCTCATCAAGTTCATCGCTTAACTGGAAAGGTGTACAAAGGCATAAGGACAGCACATTCTTACCATTTTTTCTCATGTGAAGGTTTTAATTTAACTTTATATAACAGCATAAACAAAAGTGGCATTTTCAGGAGTTTATTAAGTGTCCTAGTGTTAATGCATTTGTGTTTGCCTGAAAATGAGTATTAGTTCACTAAGATTGCAAAAACACACCCCACATCCTATCCACTCTCAAATAAAATTGTTAAAATAGTATTGAGCAAAAGATTAACTAACCAGACTCTTGAATATTCATGTTTAAAAACCAGAACAGAACACCAATTATTACTGAAAATTTTAGAAACATACAAAACTGAAATTGATTTTTCAACAACACGTATAGAACACAATAAAACTTACAATACTTAAGCCTCACTCACTTTCTTTGACTGTGAGCCTCCCCTCTTTCTGTATAGTCAGCCTGTTTCAAGAACATTGCCAGGTTCATAGTAGGTGTTCAAAAATTATTAAATTCAAAGCAATGATTAACTTTACATTAGACTTTACGAGGATAAATGCTCTCCCGGTCATCTCAGAATTAGCATAATGACAGAAAATGTATATATACACTTGGACTTTATTCTGCATAGTGAAATTAAGAATTAACGGCCTAACTTCTCGAACTTCAAAGAGATCCTTTCTGAGAAACTGCCAGTAAACACTGCATGGGAAAAACCTGAATATTAATTGCTCAGAAACTTCCTTCCATACTTTATTTATATTATAATAAGGGCTCTTACAGATTTTATTTTTTTTTTACAATTCCATAGAATTACAATATGAAACCTGGCAGAATACAATGAAGAACAGCTGTATTTTATTTAGTTAGAATTTCTTCTTTACATACCTCTAAGATAGACTTATGTTTTCTAAAACAAAATATAATAAACATTGGAAATGAAGGTTTTCGTTGCCAATTTAAAATTATACTCATATAGTGGTATTGTTAACCAGTGCACACACCACAGTAACCTATGGTTGCCACACTGGACTTTTGAGGAAGTGCAAAAGTACAACACTTTTTCTTTTTTTTTTTTAAGAAAGCAAGATCTATTGAGAAGACAGAAAAGCTCCAACAGTGGGAGGGGAAGCTTACAACACATTCTTTTTTTTTTTTTTTGAGTTGGAGTCTCACTCCGTTGCCCAGACTGGAGTGCAGTGGCCGCTCCTGGCCACTGCAACCTCGACCTGCTGGGCTCTGGCGATCCTTCCGCCTCAGCCTTCCAAGTAGCTGGAACTACAGGCACGCGCTACCACATCCGGCTAATTTTTTGATTTATTGTAGAGATGAGGTCTCAGCAAGTTGCCCAAGCAGATCTCGAACCCGCGGGCTCAGGCAATCCACTCACCTCAGCCTCCCAAGGCATGGGATTACAGGCTGAGCCACAACACATTCTTAAAGGCAGAAACCTCAGTGGCATTTGAGTGTTTCACTCTTCATGTCATCATGGCTTATAGAAGTTGGCAAACAGAATAGTCAATTATGAAATACAAATGCTAACTACAACTAAACAAATATATCTAATAAATATCTAATTTAGAAAACTTATGTTTCTTAACAGTGCAAAACCCTAACTCATGTTGATTACTTAATGACCACGGAATTACTACCAGCTTTAAGCAATTACTATCTTGTCGTTTGCATACCTGACTGAATATAACCAAGAGGATGTAAAAATTAGAAAGGAAGTAATATTAACTATCATATAACATGATAGGGTAACTTAATACTATCATGACAGGGACATCTGGTAAGAAAACCAAAGCTCAGAAAAGAATTTGCCTTGCAATTTAGTTATTAAGAAACTAGCCAAGAATTTGAAATCCTGTCTGATGTCAAAGTCTTTGTTTATAAGTTTATATTAGTTTACCAAGCAAACAGTATCCCAGATGCCTTCACAAGTGAAGTAAAGTAATACTCCTTGAATAAAAATGTCCATATTCATCATCTGGGAAGCACTTTACATCCTAGAAGTATTTAAACATCTCTTAGATAGTCTCTGCTATGTCATGCTTTCTCTGATACTTTGGCAGATTAAGTAAATAATAAAAAGGAATTTGTATGATTTAAATTTGAAGGCTAAATAGAAACAATGAATACTGTGGCCAGGCGTGGTAGCTAAAGCCTGTAATCCCAGCACTTCGGGAGGCCAAGGTGGAAAGATCACTTGAGCCCAGGAGTTTGAGACCAGCTTGGGCAACATAGTGAGACCATGTCTCCACCACCACCAACAAAAACAAAGTCAAAAAATTAGCCAGGTGATGACAAGCGCCTGTGGTACCAAAGGACTTGGGAGGCTGAAGAGGAAGGATTGCTTGGTCCTAGGAGTTGGAGGCTGTTGTGAGCCATAATTGTGCCATTGCATCTCAGTCTGGGCAACAGAGTGAGACCCTTACTCAAAAAAACCAAACAAAACCCCCAAAGCCCCAAAACTAACATTTCTTATAGTATATGGAAAAAATTAGCTATTTAAAATATTTTTTCATACTGATGTGGCAGTTTTCAATTTAGATTATAAACCCAGTAATAAGATACTGAGCATTTTCATCTTGTTAAAAGATCTATTTCTAATATAAAACCAAAGTGTGCTTCCTTAGCAAATTAATTGCTGTAAAATCATTACTTTGGTTACATAAAAGCCAAACAGAAGTTTTAATGCTTCTTTTTTAGCTGTATCACAATGTAATTATTCCCACTAGTAAAACAACTCCATTTTAAAAAGTAGTTATTATCCACACCCTTTCTTTTAGTTTTACCATAAACTGCTATTAGGAAAAACTGCAAATTGAAATATTACTACTCTGCAAATTCATACTGTGCATTAAGATCTTAAATAATCTCAAATCTATTACTTAGATGCCACTTGCAATTGTAATATTTAATAAAACTTATTATGTTGCAGAATGTTTTTACTTACAGAATATTGGTTACATGGAGGAGTGATACGCTTTATACATGAACTGCTAAAATAAAACAGATCAAGAGTCTGAATTGTCAGACTCTGCATAGTTTATGCATTTTAAAAGCAAAGACCATTATTATTGTAAATTCTAGAAATATTTATTTTAGAAACACACAAAACTAAAATGTATATTTTTGTCCAACAGCATATAGAGAAGAAATAAGGAGCTACACGTTATAGATGCACATTTGTATGACTATCCTTGCCATGATTCTAAGACTTAGAACACCTAGAGGACATTAAAGTTTGATTTGGAAAAATATTTAAATTATTTTTACATGTACAATATAAACAAATAACATCACTTTCAGAACAAAAAGAAAATAAAGATTAATGAAACTATTGTATACCAAAGCAAAATTATTTTTACTTTTGAGTCAAATTCTACATACTGGAAAAAAGTCAGAAGCCTGTATTATAGTTTTATAGAAGTTCTTTAAAAAGTGCCTTTAAAATTCAGCAAGACTGCAAAATCAGTCAATAAATAAATCAAGTTAACATTAGTCAATAAGCTATTAAGTCCATAATAAATGACAATTCAAGTTGAGCAGGTTTAGAAAGTTGACCCATACTTTTTAACATCATCATGAAAACTCTGTGACTGAATGACACATCATTTCCAATGTCACCAGTAAGGCCTCAGTGTGTATTCCAGGACACACTTTCACATTCTCAGGCAGTTCCTTAAGAATATTTGGGAGTTTCTGCAATGTCTTTATATTTCTAGCATAAAGATCCAATAACCAATCAGTATGAGCACTGGTGGTTTCTCTATAACTTTTACAAGCCATAAGCAGCTCGTTTAGTTGAGTTAACCCTTTGAAAGCTAAGAGGAACTCTGAAGATAAATCAAAAATGGAACAAAAATTTAGCAACATCCTACTAAGTAAAAATGAACCAAATTCAAGTTGCTGGTGATGAAAATGTTTCTCTGTTTGTGCATGGAAGTTCTCTACTGTATCTTCTATTTTTGTAATAGCAAATAGTTCTTCCTTGATTTGAGGTGATACCACATAATCCAAGGGCAATTCCCCGTTAGAGTTCCTCTGTTGTAAAAGTACTGGGCCTGTGAAAAAGAAAATGCAATGTTAAGAGTACAACATTTTTATTTTGGCAGGTTAGAAGCTGTTTTCTCTCTCTTTTCTCCCAAAGCATCCAGGCCTCTGTTTACACTCATATTTTGTACTGATTCATGTTGACATAATTAACTGGCTATGAGGTATGCCTTAGTTAAATAAATAATATGTATAACTAAAAATAAAAAAGCTTTTATAAAATGTTATCAATTGTCATTTTAAAATAAGAAGTTCAGTGTTTCTGGAAGAAATTAACCAAATATATTCACCTAAAATTCTATATAAGAGTCTTAAGAGTATTCATAATTATCACCGAGAGGAAAAAGCAGTGGCCCTCTCACTGGTGATAAACAGTTCTAGCAGTGCAAAGACCATAAAACCTTGCACAGACAGAAAGCACATTTTTCATTTTACCCTTGCTTACGTTCAACTTTAAGTACAGGCAACTGAATCACAAAATTTACATGTTAATTTTTCTGGATCAATAACAGATCTCATCCATCTATCCTAGCTAAACCCATCTAACTACCTACTTAGAAAGGACTGAAGATAGAGTCTATTCCCCAGGCAATAGCAGATAATGTGAGGGGGGCAAAGCACAACTCAGTATTTTGTCACACAGCAAAGTATAGGAGTACTGTGTGCCTTCACCAGTCAAGTCTTGTAATTATTTATGCACCTGGCCATAAAAATGTTACAGGGGATATAAAGGTTTTAGTACTAGCAGATATAATCAGAAGGTCCTACATTATAACACAGATCATATAGTCAGAGAGGGGACAGATTATAACTGCTGAAACTCTTAATGATAACTCTGATCAGATATATAGTGGCCGACATATAAAATGTATTTAATATAAAAGATCAATCATAGATAATATAAGATTAATGTATGATTTATACAAAAAAATTCGAAATAAAAATTGGCTTCTTTTCATTGTGTTGACTATCTCAAAAAAACAAAAACAAAACTGCTCCAAGTTACTCCTGTCAAACAAAAAAAAAAGGCAAAATTATGGAGACAGGATACCAAAAGGAAACACACGTTTTAGAAACATAAATAAAATCTTAAAATTATTGCTCTCAAAACTGAGTGACTCAGAATTAATAGGTAACACAGTTACTATAATAAAAGTATCAAATCATGACAAATCAAACCCATAGTATAACTAAGGCAAAAATAAGTCTGTAAGACTGCCAGAGGATCTTGACAAATACAAATACAAGTAGACCCTCTTCTAGGATGGGAAACTTATCCATTTACTATTCTCTACCAAGGGCCTTAAAAAACTTCACATTGGTTGGTATAATGCCATACTCTACTGAAGAGCTGGACTTAATACAATAATGGCTTCTACATCACTTAGGCCATTTGAACCAAGACCAAGTATTAGCTTGAATGTCAGATACATGGTTGAACCAAGACCAAATATTAGCTTGAATGTCAGATACATGGTTGAGCAGAAAAATAATATACTTAAGTGGCAGAAACATGCAATACTAAAAAATAAGAAAGAAGAACTGAAAAACATATTGACAACGAAATAATGACAGTAAAACAGACACACTAAGGCCTTTAGGGGGCAGAAGAAGACTATATATAACCAAATGGCTTAAACTACCATGCTATATACAGTCTTTCTTAGATGCATATATAGGAAAAAGGCATCTAAAGAAAACGTGCTTTTTGTTTTTATACAGAATCAAATGCTTTAATTATCAGGATTAAGATCATGTTAAATATCAAGTTAAAATTAATACAAATAAAAGCAACAAGTAATTTCTATAAATCTTTGTTTCTGTAGTATAGGCTAGTTACCAGTTTTCTTCTGTTTTTCTCTTTAAACACATATCAGTTTTAAATATTTTGATGTAAAATTTATGTTCTTTGAACAGTTCAGATATAAGATGATACTGAAACAAGGAGGGGGCTTGCTGAAAGCAAAGATAAAAAGATCAGCAGAAAAAGCAGATGAATTCTCAGCTCAAGCTACCTCCTTCACAAAACCTCTGTACAACAGTTATCACCATTTGAAAATCCTCCTACTTTAACTTAATTGCCTACAAAATGTGAGTGAAGAAAAATATTCTAGGATATCGTTTTTATAGTCTGTAAAGAAATGACTCATAAAAATAAGATTAATCAAGTTAGCAGCTATATACAAGAAATGAAACAAGAATGAAAAACTCCAAGTAATCACAATTGAACATTTACATCCATTTATCAATAAGCTTTCAGAAATGACTGGTTCACAAAGACATTACACACTTGAAGTAAAAAGATTAATATTTAACACACCCAGTTTAAAAATATACTCTCATAAACAAACCTAAGCAGGCTAAATAAATAAATAAATATTATTAAAAGGCTTTTTGTCCCTCCTAATAAAAGGTGTTTACATTCTAGGAAAATTTTTAATCTTTACTTTTTCATTAATATGAAATAAAGGCATCTTTCCTTACAGATTTTAAATATAAAATGCTGTCTACCTCCACAGGATTCATAAAAAAACTGGATAATTTATCAAAACCCGTTTAGCATAAATGCACTCACCCCCATGCTGTAGTAGCAGCTTGCCAATTTCTACATGTCCGTTTGACAGTGCATCATGCAAAGGAGTCACCCCGTCCACTTCAGTGAGCAGATCTACCTCTGGACAACGTTGCAAAATTTCCTGGACACACACTGTGTTGCCATAGTTACAGGCTTCATGCAAAGGCGTCCAGCCAGCATTGTCTAAATTAGAAATCAAGGCAAGTTTTAAAACAGCAGAAGTAGGACTTTTGGTAGTAAAGTATTGATGTTTTACTTCTCTCATCAATTTGGCTTTCTAGGTGCTTCATATACACAAAAAATGCTTTGATTAAAATGACTAAGGTGCAATATTTATACTTAAGATATAAATGAAAATAATTCTAAAAATTTGAGACATCAGAAAATGATTTTATACCATCAGCTATAAATCAATACATAATGAATTTTTGGCTTTTGCTAATGGCAATATTTAAAAAATATCTTAGGTAAACTTAGTTAAATAATTTTTCTTAATGTGACATAAACTATTTATTATCACAAATATTAAGAAGCTGGATTAGACCACAAAGATTTAAAACTTACCTTTAACATTGATGTCTATTCCTGGCAGAGACAGAAGAAGAATCAATTTCTCCACTTGGTTATTTATGCAAGCTCTATGCAGGACTGTTTCTCCTGCCATAAAAAATTAATAGATTATTCCAGAGAAGACAAGATATCAACTAAAGAAAATAATCAAAGGGCATGAACTAGAAGATCTGGCCCCATGCCAGAAAATTATTTATTGAGTTTTCTTTTTGACTGGTTTAAACATCTCTTGCATTAAAAAAGGTGGGGAAGGGAGGGAACCCCACCAATCCATAGAGCTTCTGTTCTATCGGCAATTGAGCAATGAGAGTCTACGGCAAAAGGTTTAACACAAGTATTGTCTCCCCCTAGTTCAAGGTTTAAAGCTTCAATCCCATGATAAAACCCCCAAATGATCAGAGAACACCAAAAATACTGGGATTTGCAGCAATAAAAGTTTAGAGTGCAATTGCCCTCTCTTAAATTTATTCATGAACCTACGTTAAATGTATGGCTCTTTTTTATACAGCATTTATAGCTTAATTCAAATGAATGTTTCTGGCTAAGCACGAGTGCCTCTACACACTCAAGTATAATTCAGAACTTCAAATCCATTAACAGATGGTTTGCTGCTTCTCAATAGGCTGTCTGGCTTGGCTACAGCAGCACAGAGAGGGAGAAATGGAGGAATCTTAATATAAACACACCACACACACACACACACACACACACACACACACACACACACACACACACGGGCAGCACAGAGAGGGAGAAATGGAGGAATCTTAATATAAACACACCACACACACACACACACACACGGGCAGCACAGAGAGGGAGAAATGGAGGAATCTTAATATAAACACACCACACACACACACACACACACACACACACACACACACACACACACACACGGGAAAAAAAAATCCCTAGTACCACTTAAAGCTGAATAAGAGTAACAAATAGAATGGCAAGGTTTTTCTTTAGGAGGAATGCAATTAGTGCCTTCTGGCTAAAATTAATCTACATTCATCTCTGCTAAGGTCAAGATTAATAAGATATAAGTGATTATTTGATTGAAGAGAAATTTCTAAAAAACTTATTATAAGTGGTTGCTTAGGAAATAAATTGAAATAACGAATCAGATTTGTTCTCACTATAAAATATTAAATAGAACATTTTTACAGTACTCAGTTTTATAGATTATCTCTGTGACTTCTTCTGAAACATTTTTACATGCATAAAAAAGCTTTTTAAGTTTTTCTCTACTATTTCTCAATTCTCTTCCTCTTTCCCAGTTCCTTCTGCTGTTCCATCTAAAGTCATTCATATTCATTTACTTTTTGAAACAATAAAACAAAGGGAAAGAACACTGATTTGTGAAATTAATATCTGCATTCTCATCTAATACATTTTTCACATTCTGAGCAAAATGGGCAGTTGTTTTGAATTTGTGATATGCATTTATGAACTGATATCATGTTGAAATATTATGAGAGCTTCACTGTCACTATTTCCATAGGCATCATGATGTTATATTCATATTAAAAAAACTTGATATAGCTCATAAACAAAAAAGACTCAGCAATTTACTTTGGCCAGGTATAGACTTTTGGAAGATAAATCTGCAAGTTAAGAGGTGTCTAAGTAAAGGAAGTGCCAGAGTGAATTATTACAACACTCTTCTTGTTATTTCATCCTTTAGGTACTTAGGTTCCAGTATAGTTAGAACCAAAAGCCAAACACATTTCATAGTCTGGGCTGAATGCCTGGAAGAAAAGAGCCCATATGCTTAACACAGCTATGTAACATAGCCTACTCTTCATTCTTTGTTCACAAAATGTCTAGGGCTGAAAGAGATGAGGACTGAATTATACTTTAAAATCAGCCCTGAAGACACTGATCCCATGCAGTACAGGTTGAGGAGGAATAGAAAAG
This sequence comes from Cephalopachus bancanus, assembly GCA_027257055.1. Taxonomy (NCBI): domain Eukaryota; kingdom Metazoa; phylum Chordata; class Mammalia; order Primates; family Tarsiidae; genus Cephalopachus; species Cephalopachus bancanus. Next base: position 2,450,022 of record JAPVLO010000024.1, on the reverse strand, counting down.
TAAGGCGGGCAAGTCTGGAATGAACTCAGTGAGTGCTGCACTGTGTTTCTGGAAAGGCAGGGGGAGAAAAGAAAGGGAGAAATACTCTATTAAACCAGGTATTAAACCATCACTTTCTTTGTGTAAATGACAGTTCAAGAAAATAATATGCTATCCAGGAAGGTATTTCCTGGACCTAGTCCAATATTTAAGTTCAAGTATTCATCAGGGCAAGTGTGTGAAACTTGCAAGTACTGACTATAATATGAAAAGTTCTTAGCATCAATTAATTTCGATACTTGAAATACCTTTTAGATTAGTCTTGTGAAAATTCATCTTTGTAACTAAAGAGGGGCAATTCTCCTTGGAACATGACAATTCTCCTTCTGACTTCTTTTTCAATTTTTTTAATGATGAAGAACATTTAGCTAGGTTCAGGTCTCTGAAAGAAAAAGTAAGAAATAACGAAGGCTTGTTTTGCAGCAAGGCATGCCAGTAACATTAGGTAGTGAGCATTTTTTAAAAAGTCTAGCCTCCTTTTAATTTAAGCCTCTTACTCACTAAATCTTTACTGTTTTCTAACTTTAAAATTTAATGAAGATATATGCAACAAATTTTAATGCACTAATTTTCTCATATTAGCCTTACACCCTCAAATGCCCACTAAGTTTATGAATACAGAATGTTGAGTGAAGAGAAAAAGATCGAGCAAACTATATTTGGCAGAGAGAATAAAGTAGAAAGCAGGCCTCTGCTCCTTATTCTTATTTTCATATTTGGATTCTATTCTTCTCAGAGAGCATTTCAGGTTTTTTGGGTCTTAAGCAGCATACTTTTTAGAAGAAATTTCTCATTTGAGGAAGGTACTATAACAATTTAGGGTATCTCACATAACCATGCCTCTGAAACCCCATCTATATTATAAAAAGTAGCAATTTAAATCATAGGGCAAAAATTGTGTAAAAATTATTTGAGGAAGTTTTATTTCTTTTGGGAGTCACTTAATAGAAAGAAAGCATGTACCTTGAATTACAGAAAGAGAAAATGCTGATCATGTGTAACTACAGGTCTAAAACTGAGTTTTCTTCTAATCAATATAATTTAGACAGTACCACAGATAACCATAAAATCTTTTTTAAAAAGTGTCAAAAAAGAGCTGTACTCCAAAACAAAGCACAATTGGGACATCAGCATCACTTACGGTAACTCTGGCAGTCCTTCAACTTGTTTCTGTTTAGCACCATTCAGCATTAGTAAGGCTCTCTGGGATTCAAAACAAGGCCGCTGTCCTATTTTCTTTGTTATCTGAATCTTTCCAGTCCCAAACACACCAGTTTTCCCCAAAGCTGGCAAATAGGAACATACCTGTTGCAAAATAATATTGTATTGCTTTCTCAACATCAAAGAAGGCAGTAAAAATAAGTTATTTGATCAATTTCATCATTAAATTTGGTTATATTTTCTTGGTTTCATCACTATGGTTGTCACCCTATCCTGTTTGAACATGATAAAATATTAAGAAACCTAGCTCCACGTCATTAAGTTAATACTATGTAGATAAGAAGAAAAATACTTTCTTGAAAATAATTTTTTGCTAATTTAATTTTGATGCTCATTTAGGAAAGTTCTTTTGATTAGTCTTATGCCCAACTTGTATGATTCATCTGCATATTTTTACATGTATGATTTATGTACAACTGGTATTTTGTCATTTTCATTTTGATAATGCTTTTTCTTCAACAGAAAATGAGTTGGCAATAAACAAAAAAAGGAGTGAATGTGTCCTTAAAGGCAAAGATTGCCATAAAACAGAATCTGCCCAATTTGACCAAAATACAAATGCTTTTCTCAATTATTGAAGAAACTGCCAGAAATATTAGATATTAATAATATCTAAAGATAGCCAAGATGAAACTGGAAAACCCTGGATAAAATGCAGCTTATATGTACAAAGTATTTTGCTTTTTAAATACCACTTAGAACTATGTAGAATTTTGTTGGATCTGGTTCTTTCCAAAATAATCTTATGTACCATAGTACACGTGATTGGGAAACAAAGATTCTTATCTTATTTTTCTGTTATCAACTCTTAATTATGTTCAAAAGTAATTCAAATTTCTATTCGCTAATTACTCTTTTTTAACAGAAGGGGTCTCGCTATGTTGACCAGCCTGGAGTGCAGTGGTGCGATAGTAGCTCACTATAGTTCTGAATTCCTGGGCTCTACTGATCATCTTTTGCCTCAGGCTCCAGAGTAGCCAAGGATACAGGTATACATTATTGTGCCTGGCTTTAATTACTCTATTTTTGTGGTAGAAAAATACCAGCTCTTACATAGATTTGAAAAATTTATGAATTAACATGTTCTGTCCACTTATTAGAAATAAGAATATTTAAAAATTGAATATACAAACTCACTTTTTGAAAATAAAAGAACAAGGATAGAGTGGTGCTTACCATTTTCTGAAGAGAGAGTGGCTCAGAAGAAATATTGCTGGAGCTCTGTAAACACAACTTTTTAAAGACTGCCTCTGCAATAAACATTTGAAGCCAGGAGGAGGAAAAGGAGCAAATGAAAATCTCTATTTCCTGTGAAGAAAAGTCTGTAGAAAACAAGTAAATATAGTTATTTCTATTCACTAATCGTACACAACTTTTTTCTACATCCTGTAAAATTAACCTATAAAACCTTTTCTATAGATTATTTCTTCATTGAGTTTTTCAGCTCCTACTTGAGTAAGATTTACCCACATGGCTTTTTTTTTCATTTTTTTTTGAGTTGGAATCTCACTCTGTCGCCAGGCTAGAGTACAGTGGCACGCTCATGGCCACCACAGCCTCGACCTGCTGAGCTCAGGCAATCCTTCTGCCTCAGCCTTCCAAGTAGCTGGAACCACAGGCATATGTCACCATGCCCAGCTAATTTTTTGATTTATTTGTAGAAGCAAGATCGTGACAAGTTCCTCAGGCTGATCTCGAACCCCTAGGTTCAGGTTATCCTCTCACCTTGGCCTCCCAAAGTGCTTAGAATTACAGGCTTGAGCCACTGTGCCCAGCCTCACCCACATGATTTTAAAGCACAAAAAAGGATAACATTCGTGTTCCTTGTCTTTCATGAAATTTTTTGTTTGTTTGTTTGAGTTGGAGTCTCACTCTTGAGGTCACCCAGACTGGAGTGCAGTGGCCCGCTCCTGGCCACACAGCCTCGACCTGCTGGGCTCCGGCAATCCTTCCACTTCAGCGTTCCAAGTAGTCGGAACTACAGGTGTGCACTACCATGCCCGGCTAATTTTTGATTTATTGTAGAGATGAGGTCTTGCTACGTTGCCTGGATGGGTTCTTAAACCTCCGGGCTCAGGCAATCCACTCGCCTCGGTCTCACAAAGTGCTGGGATTACAGGCTGGGCACCGAGCCTGGCCTTGAAAAATTTTTTAATGGCACATGTTCTTACATTTGAAGTACAACCATTAGTTTTGATTATCTGAAGAACAATCATTAGCTTTAATTATTTCAAATACAAGTCTTGAAATTACATATACACAGGAATATAGAAATAACATGAAGATATAGGTAGACATGGAATTTTATTTATCACTATACTTTCCAATTAATATTAGCAACCTCTTTCCACCATAGGGTTGCTCCTTTGGAAAGTCAGTATTTAAGTGAATATACATGTACTTAATTTGCAATGATTAACCTTAAGCTGTTAGGAAGAAAGTAGACTGTTTACCCTGATAACAACCACGTATCTTATCACTGCAGAAAAGGAGCAAAGGCACAAGTTAAAGAAAAAGTAAAATGTAAAAAAAGAGTTCTTTAGAAGTTTACCATCCCCTCCCCCAGTGTGACAACCAGAAATAGCCACACAATATGTTGGAGCAAAACTGTCCCTTGACTTCTCCTATCATCCTCCATTGAAAATCACTGAGCCAAGAGTTGAGGACTACAAAGACATTAGAGCTCCAGCCTTTTGCAAAGAAATCTGAGCAGGACATTTACCATGTGTCTGTAGTCTTCTCAGTCCAAGGGAACTCTAGCCCTGATAAGAGAGGTCAGGTTTTATGTGCTGTATATTGCTATTAAGTTTATCATTCTGTCCAATTAAAAAAATGCATTTTTACTTAATGATTATCATTTTAATTCTTCTTTTATATTATGCTGCTTATAAATTATGTTTATTTTGCTAATTTTATTGACTTTTTCTTAATCTTTATTCTTCTAGTGTATATAGTTATCTGCCTTGTATAACATCACAACTTTTTTATAGTGTTTGTTAAATTTTGGCTCTTTTAGTATCCTTTTGGTTGGTCTTTTATTTTTTAATTATCATTTTGTTGTCTTCCATTCTGTTACTTAATAGAGTATTAATAGGAACTTTATAACATTAAATAGATTACATGGGACGTAGTCACTCTACTCCTTTTTTTTTTCTTCACTCTACTCCTTTATCTCTCTCAGTTCATGTGCATGTTTATGCATTTCCATCTTATTGGAGCACTTGAGGTTTTTGGACAGAAGAGCACTTGAAGTTTTGTGGTGTTTTTTGTTTCATCATTTAAAGTTATCCACCACTCTCCATAGTAGTAGAGTGGCAAGAAAAAGGGTTGTAAATAACTCCTTTCTCCATTCTCCTTTCCAACTTGTAAAAATTGTATCTGTTGATGTCACTTTGGAAGTGATTGTGTAAATTCAGCAGTCATATGTCTGTGTGGGGGTAGATATATCTGGCTAACATCTGACTAGAATCATTTATCCAAAGGTTTAAAGACTCTCTTATGGCACTCTGCCACAAGGCAAGAGCCCAGGGTCTCTTCAGTCAAGACAGGATTTCTCAGCCTGGGCACTGATTATGTTTTGGGCTGGATAATTATTTGCTGTTGGGGGCTGTACTGTGCATTGTAGGATATTTAGTAGCATCCCTGGCTTTTGACCACCAGATGCCCATAGCATCCTCTTACCTAACATGAGCCAAGCCAAGATAATGTTTTTAGATACAGTTAATAAGAACCTATTTTAATAAGGGAGAGGCATGATCTAATCCTTCAACATGGCTTACAAGTGCCTACACAAACTTCCCTTCCCCTTTTTATGGCCTTATTCTGGTCACTCTTTACAATCAGTCAAGCACCAAAAGACCTCGAAGAAGCCCAGCTCTTTCCTAACTCAAAGTTCTGATAAGTGTTGTCTTCTGACTAAAATGCTTTGCTCTGACTCTGCCAAGTCTGTACTTGCCCTTCAGGTTCTACATTCCCTGATCACCAGAGTATTAAGTCCATCAATCTCAACATCTAGTTTTTCCAGTTCAGTGCACTTACCACTTTAAAATGATGCATTTATATTAACTCAATGTACAATGTTCCTCTCCTACTGAAAGTTACAAAAAAAAGAGAAAAACTTTGTTGCTGTCTCTTTCATTTTTATTTTTTAGAGACCAGGTTTGCTCTGTCACCCAGGTGGAAGTGCAGCAGCACAATAATAGCTCACTGCGGTCTCAATCCCTGAGAAGCTGGGACTACAGGTATGCCATCAAACCCAGCTAAGTATTTTTTTTTAAAGAGATGCTGGTCTCGCTATATTGCCCAGATAGTATAAAACCCCTGGCCTCAAGCAATACTACCAAAGGACTGGAATGACAGGCATGAGCTACCATGCCCAGCAGGACTATGTTTTGTTTCCCTCCTCTACTGTATATAAATGTGTTTAGCTCAATGCCTGGAAGAATGTCAACAAAAAATTTGTTGAATAAACAAAGAGAAGAGAAACATTTTGACTAAGAATTAGTACTAATATAAAAATTCATATTTATGGAGAGGTCTGAAGCATGGTAAGAGATTAGAATAGAGATTTTAAAAAAGCAAAAGTGAATAAAGATTTGAAGAAAGCATCAGGAAAAGATGATGAAAGGCAAAGGAAGCTTTCTTTTTTTTGAGTTGGAGTCTCACTTTGTCACCCAGACTGGAGTGCAGTGGCCGCTCCCAGCCACCGCAGCCTCGATCTGCTGGGCTCTGGCGATCCTTCAGCCTCAGCCTTCCAAGTAGTTGGAACTACAGGCATGCGCTACCACGCCCGGCTAATTTTTGATTTATTGTAGAGATGAGGTCTCACCAAGTTGCCCAGGCGGGTCTCGAACCCACGGGCTCAGGCAAGGAAGCTTTCTTAAAGTTCCTTAAAGTTGGGAAATATTATAGCAAAATTTGATGACATGTTTTCTTCCTCTTGGAAACAACAAGAGAAAAAAACAAGTTTAAGTCAGGATTGGTAAACTATAGTTTCCTGACTGATTTTGTAAATAAAGTTTTACTGGAACACACCCATGCTTGTTTGTTTATGTATTGTGTGTGGCTCCTTTCTTATTTAGATTGTAGAGCTGAGTAACAGGGAAAGAGACTGTAGGACCCAAAAAGGCAAAAATATGTACTATCTGGTACTTTACATTTAAAAAATGTTTGTTATTCCATCGCTTAAATCAATAAATAAGGAATTTGAATTAGGCATTAAAAAAACTTCAGATAGTCTGACCTTAAATTACACTAAGGAAATTCTTTCTGTTCAGTGTTAAAAACAAGAGAATGGCATTTATATGGAACTGACAAACATGAGACCAGATGAACAGAATAAATTTTATTATGTTTTAAAATACCTGTTGCCTCAATTCTTGACAAAACAATGATAAACAATTATATTAAGCTAAAATTAATGATAGAACATGAGTAGTGTCACAGTGAGAATTTTGTACTTTCAAAATAGAAAACCAAAACATCTAGTTTACTGTAAATGAGAAAGATGGACCAATAACTTTTTTTGTTATATAACAGCAAAATTATAATATTTTTACCAATTACTTTGGAAAAGCAAAAAACAGTAACTGAGTTGAAAAGTAATACAAATAAATGTCAAAGAAAAAAAAGGAGACCATATTCACAGTGAAAAATAAATGAGAAAACAAGAGGTGGCAAATAATGATTTTCAACTTTCATCAAAATGTGGACAAAACAGACATTATTTACCACACCTGATTAACTTTTAGAGAAAACTATGCTGTTCTAAAACTCCCTAATAAACACTTTAATTTTGCATACAAGCTACAGAAAAATACTGCTTTCTTAAGAATAAATTGTTACTTGATTTCTGCATCTCAACAAAGGCTAAACAGGTATACTAACAGAAATTTAGAAGGATATTAATTTGAACCGTTTTTAGAAATTTATGTTTAAAAATTTCAATTGCCTATTTATAGCCTAATTTGGAACATAAGGAACCAATTGTGTGTGTGCCTGTGTGTGTGCATATTTTGAGAGGGGTAAGAAAAGGCTTAATACATGCTTTACTATGGTGACATAACTTAAATCTCATCTAATTTGTTTTGTTTTGTTTTGTTTTGTTTTGTTTTGAGTAAGAGACTCATTCTGTTGCCCAGGCTGGAGTGCAGTGGCATGCTCAAGGCCACCACAGCCTCGACCTGCTGGGCTCAGATGATCCTTCCAAGTAGCTGGAACCTCAGGGGGGGCACCACCACACCTGGCTAATTTTTTGATTTATTGAAGAGACAAGGTCCTGCCAAGTTGCCCAGGTTGGTCTCAAACCCCTGGGCTCAAGCAATTCTCTCACCTCCACCTCCCAAAGTGCTGGGATTATAGGCATGAGCCACCACACCTGGCTTCACCTAATGTTTTAAATGTTAGTGATCAAGCATAGATCCTTGGGAGCAAAGTAATCAACCTATCTACAGGAATGTAACAGAAACATTAAGGTTAAGTTTTAGCTCAAGCCAGTTATAGGCTCAAATGTTTAAGGTTTTGACTACTCACGTAAAAGCTGGGGATAACACTGGATAAGCATAACCTGTTTTAAAGCAAAAGGAAAATTGAAAATATGAGTAAAGAGGCTGAGTGTGATGGCTCATGCCTTCAATCCCAGCACTTTGGGAGGCTGAGGCAGAAGGATTGTTCTAGTCTAGGAATTTGAGACCAGCCTAGGCAACACTGTGAGACCTCATCTCTACAAAAAATAAACAAAATAGCTGGGCATGGTAGCATGTGCCTGTAGTCCCAGTTACTTAGGAGGCTGAAGCAGAAGGATTGCCAGAGCCCGGGAGGTGGACATTGTGGTGAGCTGTGATTGTACCTCTGCACTCCGGCCTGGGCAACAGAATAAGACCCTGATTCAAAAAAAAAAGATTAAATAAAGCACTGAGGCTGATGTGTAATGTGGCAGAGACCTTTTTAATACAAGGCTCATTATTTCATGCATTTGGCTAAACTGTAAGATAACTTGTATTTCCTTAAAGATAAACACTATGTATTAGAAAGAAGATATATAACTACACTGACAGTCTCTAAAACCACTGCTAATCCTGTACTAGTCCCCAAACTTAAAAAAATCATTATGAAATTAAAACAGGATATTCTGCTAGCCAAATGTTAATTCTCATTCTAGTAAATAATATCAGAATTCTGCTGTTTCTGGAAAGGATCAAAAAAATACTAAACTACCTTAGTAAGAATGGTAGAAAGGGTTTTGAAGGAAGAACAAACTTGAGTTAAGAAATGTTAAGAAGTCATGCAACAAAGGATAGCTAGTCCACAAAAGGAACATCAACCATTCCCTCAGTTCAATCAAAATAAATCAGAAGAAAAGATATAAAATGCTTTAGATAAAAAATCTTCTAACTTTGGAAGAACAAAAAGAGACGTCTCTTTGCAGAGGGCTTCACTGAAAAATTCTGAATCCAGTTATTACCTGGAATAACTCATTCTGGAATCTCTCTTAAAAGTATTAGTGATTGTCAGCATACTCAGGAACATTTTTTTTTTTTTTTTTTGAGTTGGAGTCTTACTCTGTCGCCCAGACTGGAGTGCAGTGGCCGCTCCCGGCCACTGCAGCCTCGACCTACTGGGCTCTAACGATCCTTCCACCTCAGCCTTCCAAGTAGCTGGAACTACAGGTGCGCGCTACCACACCCGGCTAATTTTTTGATTTATTGTAGAGATGAGGTCTCGCCAAGTTGCTCAGGCAGGTCTCGAACCTGCGGGCTCAGGCAATCCACTCACCTCAGCCTCCCAAGGCGCGGGATTACAGGCTGAGCCACCGAGTCCTAAGAACTTGTTCTTTATATAAAATTAAGATGTACTGTAACATATGGATAAAAAATTGAATACTTATCGGACAGTTTAAAATACTGACAAGTATATAAACATTTGAGGACCACAAAAAGCTCACTTGGTTTAAAATGTATTCCTTTTAGAAATTAAGGATTACAGAAATAAAGATGCAAAGGAAGAAAGGAAGAAGGCGAGGGAGGCAGACAGACTTTTCCTAAACTGGCTCTGAAGTGTGGGCACGTGCATAAGGTCTTATGGAAGTAGCCTCCCTCAATCAAGAGACATAAAAGAGTTGGGTAGAATTTTTCATAAAGTGAACACCGAGAAAATGAGTTGTCATCATATTGTAGATAATAGGGGAGAAGGAGAGTGAGAAAATTACGCGTGTAAAATACTTGTGTTTGCTTCATCTATGCTCACTTCATGTTAGAGCACCAGACTCAATGGGGGAAAAAATAGTTGCAGCTTTTTATGTTATAATAAGAAAAATTATATAGCAACAGGTACATAGGCAAAATGTTTTAACCAGTAACATAACACAAATTAATACAAATGGCTATATAACATAGGTAAGTATTCTGATTCAGTGAATTTCATTTTTTAATACTATTAAGTGTTCATACAGGAAAAGACCTGGGAATTATTCATATGGTACTGATAAGATCAGAGACTGATAATAATTCCTACACAGCTTGAATGATTAGAAGTGTCAAAAATAGCTGGGCTTGGTGGTTCAGCCTATAATTCCGCGCCTAGGGAGGCTGAGGTGAGTGGATTGTCCGAGCCCGCGGGTTCGAGACCCACCTGGACAACTTGGCGAGACCTCATCTCTACAAAAATCAAAAACTAGCCAGGCGTGGTAGCGCACGCCTGTAGTTCCAGCTACTTGGACGGCTGAGGCGGAAGGATCGCCAGAGCCCAGCAGGTCAAGGCTGCGGTGGCCGGGAGTGGCCACTGCACTCCAGTCTGGGCGACAGAGCAAGACTCCCACTCAAAAAAAAAAAAAAAGAAGTGTCAAAGGTACTGAAGATAGTTCTTAATGTGTGAGACTCTTGAAGACCATATATTAAAAAGTGAATCTATCTCTTTAAATATGTCTAGTTAAATATTTACTTGCATAGGGTAATCTATTAACTTAAAGTTTTTAGTTGTAGGACTAAAAAACATGAGTAATATATATAAATTTAATTCCAGGTACTTAGAGAAAATATGAATACAAAATTACATATAGTATGATCTCAACTATATAAAAAGGCTTAGAAATACCAGGACGATATTAAAAAGTTAAATGTAGTACATTATGGGTAATTCTTATTTTCCTCTTTATATTGTTTATTATGTGTATCTGTGTGTCTACGTATCTGTAACTATTTTGGGGAAAGCTTCATATGAACATATGTAAAAGATTACAGACTGCTTAAAAGAAATTCAAAACTAATTTCTAAAATGGATCTAAAAAAATATAACATAGACACACTTACCATCACATGAAAGAGAAATATAACTCCCTAAGTCATCAGACATATGTCGCATCACATTTCTACCCATCTTCAGACCAAGGAAGATCCAATAATCTATTGCTGCTCCAAGAATTCCAGTCAGCAAGTAAGCTAGTTCATGTTTGAAGACCTAACATTAAGATGAAAAAAACTGCTATAATATATTAAAATATAAAGTTTCTATCAGTGTTTATTTTGGATAGTTGTTGACAGGCAAAACTTGGCCATTTAAAAAGACACAGTATGCTAATACTAAAAACTATTCTTAAAAACTCCAGCACACTAACTCCCTCTCCAAATCTCTCTCCATTCACCTTTATCTCTACACACACACACACACACACACACACACACACACACACACACACACACGAGTTAATAAAATACATTTTCCAGGAACTTATATATTAATAACTTAGGATAAACTTTTAAAATAATTTTATCCAATGCTGTCAAGTACTTTGGTTAGGCAATAACAACACTGAAATAAGGAAATGAGAAAATACCTGGCTTCTGTGGATTTTTGGTAACCAGAATATATGACTATAAAAGAATATAGAAGATTTGGCCACCCTCTACTGTTTATATATAGAATTACCCTTTACATTTCTCTAAATGGTATTTCCTAGAGAAAGACTTGAGAAACACTTTAGCAAACAGAATTGTCCATCTGTTATAAAAAATTAATTGATTCAAATTTAATAATTAAATTACATCAAATACTCATTACCTAATTTAGATATGTGGACATCAGTTGTAAAAACATGAATATTGTTTTATATTTCTACTTCTATAATAAATATTTTTAAATTCCTGTGAGAAGTATAATAAAGCATACAAATCTCACTTACTATAAGTATACATTACCAGTGTTTAAAAATGTTTTTCTAATCCACAAAATTCAGTATAAATTATGAAGACAGAGTGTGAAAATAATATTTTAAATACACTTTTGATTTAAACATTAATATTTTTCAAAACAACAGTAAAATTAGGTGAAATTCCTATGTTCTTACTGTTGTCTAGGCATGTTGGATACATGAAAAAATAAATAAATTAACAGCTGTGTAGAAGAGGTTTTAATAAATGTTCTGGAATCCAGACAGATATTAACTGCTAAGAATTCTGCTATCATACTATGCCTAATATGGGATTCGTAAGAAAGAAATCCCTAGCATCTCTGAACCTTCAGTGATTAATAGATTGGTTCCTCCTGCCCTCAGAAAGTAAGTTTCTGATAAGTATATAAAGTATTTTATTAGGACATCATTCTTTAGCTATTAGATACATGATTTCAAATGAAAGTTCTATTTCTGATTTGTTGAGCAAACACAGGCAAATGATTAAGAGGGACACAATTTGGCTTATCAATATAGCGTTTACTGAAGGAAAACCCACAGAGTCAGGTGAGCACCAAGTCCTCGGTTGTCCTATCATACTCAGGGGTAGCATACTGCATTCTGGCAGAGCTGGACATTAGAATCTAGGAGAGACCCTGAAGCATGAGGCTGAGGGGATTTTTAAGCTGCATAATTAGGGAAGGACTGTCCTTCTGATATGATTGGGGGCCAAGATAGACAGTCAGATCCTGCCAGGTCAGGATTCATGAATGGGTATCAACACCACCAACTCTTCCAACTTGATTAAAGGGCTGGCTTTAAGCCCTGCAGTTGCAAGTATAGCATGGGAAACTAGCAGTAGGACCATCAGCAGCATAGTACTTCCCCTGGTATGATCTGGAGGGCTACGGTCCAGCGCCAGTCTCCAAAGAAATCTGCAGGAAATCAACTCCATTCTTTGTAAAGCTGACTTGTAGATGATCACTCTGGACAAGTTAAATTAATCCTGATCTCTCAATGTTTAAGTTATCAAGAGAACACAGAACAGTGAAAATATATATTTAAACTAGCAAACTGATTATGTCCATATGCATATCACAAAATGTTCCAGCATAATGTATATCTGAATATCAGCAGTGACAGTACTCAGGAAGAAAGCAAAAGATTGACAAATTTTGATTTCTGAAAGTGTTTCTCATCTCGAGGGTACAGTAAATCAGGATCACCTGAGACTCCCTGGTTCTAAGACTCTGGAAAAAAGAAGGACATTAATAGAGCAATCCTCATATAAAAAACATAATCCATCATTCCATCAATTAAAAATAACATAAAATCATGCAGGGTATGGTGGCTCACGCCTGTAATCCCAGAACTTTGGGAGTCCAAAGTGGAGGACTGCTTGAGCCCAGGAGTTTGAGAACAGCCTAGAGAACATAGTAAGACCTTGTCTCTACAAGAAAATTGGAAAAAAAAAATAGCCAGGCATGGTGGTCTGTGCCTGCAGTCTCAGCCACTCAAGAGGTTGAGGAGGAAAGACTGCCTAAGCTCAAAAGCTTGAGGCTGCAATGAGCTGTGATTGTGCCACTGCACTCCAGCCTGAGAGTGAGACTCCAACTCAAAAAAATCAAAGTAAAAACAACATAAAATAAACCCGTTGGGACTTTCCCTCTTTCCTTACACAAATAGAGGTATACATATACTTGCAATCACAAATGAATATTGATACTGCTTAATGTTAAATTTACCTTGATATTAATGCTATTACAGTTAGAGAGGGGTAGGTCTTGCAGTGAATTTGAGGAATGACTAACATCTTTATCATGTTAAGAAAGATTCTGCCAAAGTTATTCTTATTTGTGTGTCATTAGCCAAACATGCACACTACCACATATCCACAATTTTAAGTTTTTGTATAAAAATATACTTCCAAATTGGATCCTTTTATATTATATTTTCAACTATCACACTCACTATAATCATAGGGCCAAGACACTGTGCTATGGGTACAAACAATGCTGTTATTTCTAGTACAGTGGATAGATACACTTCAGAAATAGATTATTGGATTAGTAAGAAAATGGCAAATAAACCACCTAAAGAAAACAGCTTTTGGAATACTGAAATACTTATTAAAGCTGAAAGAACAAAACATGAATAACCTAAGAATTAACAAGGATACAAAAGATAGACAAAATTTGCATATATGACACACAGTTACCTTAGAATCCCTTTTCAATATGTTAAATTCGGTTACCAGACATTCTGTGAATACAGTTCTCTATTATCTACCAGTACAGGTAACCTCCAATTTACAAACTTGGCCATCTTCCAAAAATTTACTAATCTGTAATGTAGAACAAACTAGCAACTTGGCCTTCTGACTCCCAGGTTAGGGATTTCCTCAATATTTCACTGCAATACATGACAAACTACTCTGCTGGAAAGATGCAAACATAATGCATATACTGTGCCTCTTCCTGTTTTAAACACTGACATTTGAAACATAAGAAAGTGTGTTGCAGTAGAGACTTGGCCTCTAGTCAATGCTTTGCCCTAACTAGCTGTGACACCTTGAATAAGTTACTAAACTCTTTAGCCTCAATTTTCTTATCTTTAAATGTAAACTACCTTACATTTCTACCTATATTGTAGGGTTATCCTTAAATAGCACTTAAGGACATCTCAAAGAAAAGTGGGACTAATAAAATTTGTACCTCCTCCATAACCTTGACACAGCCCACCTCTGCTCTTTGCCAAGGAAAGCCCAAAGCTTTCTCAGATTAATGACAATGAAATTCACTGCCATTGTGTCACTCTGCAATACTTGCTGATTGACATTATGACAAAACAATATTAGCATAAACTGAGGACTTCTGTTTAGCTAATGACTTAAATTGAATGCTTCAACTCAGCAAATCAAGAAACAAATGCTTTACAGTACAGAAAATGGATGTCTGTGAACATGCCTGGAATTCTTGAAACTGGAAACTGCCAAAAAGATTTAATTTAAGTACAAGAATGGATTCTAACAGAGAGGTAATACAATTTTTTTAAAAAGTAGTTTTATGTAAATTTAAAAGCAAATGTTAAATAAAATATTAATTTGTAAAACCCGTTCCCATATTACAACTGATGCTACAATTTACTGCAGACTGCTTTCACAAATGTTACTTTTATTTATAAGTTTGAACAAAAATCTTCAAGTTAAATATGTATAAATCTGTTACTATTTACATCAGTGCTCCTTGAGTAATTTCTTATATGTGGTAGCCCTTTGGAGATTCAGTAAAACTGTGAAAACATCAGTTTTATTGTTTTCAGTTATAAATGAGCAATTTCATTTATACACTCAAATGGATGAAAAAAGAAACACTCTATAATAAAGAAACAGTTTTTATTCTTAATTATTTTATTGTATAAAAGTAAAAAGACATGGTAATTTATAAGGATGCTATCACCTTTAGCTTAGAAGTATTATACTCATTTGGCAATGAGGTATAGCTGGTAGTTCTGTCCAGACTGAATATTTTCAATTTCTATACATTTGCACAAGGGTACTTTTTGAATCAGATATATATATGAAAGTACCTGTCCACCTGGCTATTATTATATAATACAATTGCTTGATCATAAAGAATACTTGGGGCATTCTTCCCTTTATAATGCTGGTTTAGGAAAAAAATAACACCTTCAAAAGAATTGTTTTGAAGCATGCCTCAGATAACACCTAAATAGGATTTTTTAAAACAAGAAAGGACTTCTGTTTCTGGCAATAAAGGCCTATGTAATTCAGATGAACTAATTTATAGAAGAAAACTAAAACTAAAAATGCTAAATGAAATATGCAAAACATCTTCTGAAAAAGTGACAGTAAACTATAAGGAACTGCTAGGTCATGATCTAGAAGGTGAGGTACTCGAATTAGCTGACTTTGTCTTGAGAACTTTTGCTGATGATCAAGAACTGAGACACAGAATTGTGGGGTTTTTTTAGAATCTAGGGTAAAAGAGGTTAAAAAACAAATTCATGGCCCAAGGCCTGATCCCTAATAGGCTGAGATCCTGAAAGGCTTCACTTTCAGAGGAAGAGTGAATCAGAGCAAAACTGTATGTCTTATGTAGTCCTTTCCTACACTTGGGCTATCTAGGGTCTCTCAAGCATAAACATTGCATTAAGGTAGCTCTTGACTGGTAGTATACCCAGACACTTGGCAGAAGTTAAACAGAAATTTTCTCTGGAGGAAGATATTCTGGTCTTTGCCACATATTGATTCTATAAATAATTTTTCAAATGCAATATACACCACATAGTGAATAATAATCGGCTTGCAAGAGAAAATGAAAAACACAAGAGAAGGAAAAGCAGAAAAAATAGAAACAGACCACAAAGACGTCAGATATGGAATAATTAGAAATATAGTATATGGAATAATTAAGAATTGAGTATACAATATTACTACCCCACTCAAAGGCAAATGAAAACACTGAACCATAAAAACAAGCCCCAGCAGTTCAAAAGTAAAAAAGTCTAGAATTGGAAAAGATACAAAAATTTAAAATTAATGGCCATTTTAAACAATATATTGGACATGGCTGAAGACAAGAACTAGTGAGCTAAAAATCGAATGAAAAGACTGTCTGGAATGCTTCAAGTAGAGAAAAAAATATATACATACAGATGAGAGAGTAAAAACCAGAAAATATCAAAAGAGAATGTAACATAAGTTTAATTGCAATTTAAAAAGTAGAGAAGAGGCTGGGCACTAGCTCATGCCTGTAATCCCAACATATTGGGAGGACAAGGAGAAAGGACTGCTTGAGCTCAGGAATTGGAGACCAACCTAGGCAACATAGAGAGACCTCGTCACTACAAAAAAGAAAAGATTAGCTGGGCATGGTGGCATGAACCTATAGTCCCAACTACCTGGGAGGCTAAGGTGGGAGGATTGCTTGAGTCCATGAGTTTGGGGCTGTGGTGACCTGTGATTGTGCCACTGCACTACATATAGCCTGGGTGACAGAGTGAGACTCTGACTCAAAAAAGAAAATCAAATTAAATAAAAATTACAAAGTTTTAAAAATGCAGACAAGAGATAACAGATCTGAGGAAATATCTAAAAAACTGTAAGAACACACACTAAGACAGATTAGATGTTATAATAGTTTGAAACCAGAGCTCTGCACCCTAACTACAATGCTTACTACCTCAGAAGAAAATATTACCTAAGTTATAGCATCATGTCTAGTAGTTATATTAGTCATGAATATGATGGCATCAGCACACATAAAGCAGAAACTGTTAAAAATAAATGGACAAATCTACAAAATAGACTCAAAAGAACAGATTAAAAGAATTACTGAGTTTAATTTAGTAGATAATAAAGAACACTATAAATAACAGAAAATAACACATTCTGGCTTCCAGTCTTACATGGGGACAAAAAGAAAAGTTCAGTAAATTTCAGAAAGCAGAAGTCATTTAGGGTGCAATCTTTAACTGTATTTACTTTTAGAAATCAACAAAAAAAGCACAGCCAATCAAATAAAACCCATTAACAATAGCAAATACCTATCCACCATTTAGAAATTTTAAAACATTCTTTAAAAATATTTCTTGAGTCAAAGGGAATATCAAAGATGATAAAACATTTTGAAGGAAACAGTAAGAGCACCCTCGATTAAAGTATCAAAACTGTGGAATGAATTGCAAGTTGCACTCCAAAGGTAATTTATAGAAAGTACAGGTATTAGAAATAAAGACTAAGAAGAATAAAGATTCAAACATTCAAGAAGATGTAAGAGAATGTTTAAAAAAAAAAGAATTTAAAAGAGCAGAAGTTCATCATATAACACAACAAAGCAGACAAGAAAGCCCCAAAGGCAGATCATTTTGAAAAGGAAATAGGTCACTAATATTTATTGTGCACCCAAAACGTGCCACAGTATGTTGCTATGCACTATTACTCTTCACAAAGATAATACACAAAAAGCACTCTATGTTAAATTTCTAATGACAGACAAAATCTACTTACACAGAAATATTTCAGAAAATAATGCAATACCTAGAAGGGTAGCCTTAAAAACAAGTGAACTTTATTTGTAGCATTCTTCAAAACTATAGGTTGACTTAATTTTTTAAATAATAAATTGTCCATGAATCAAAATACACAAAAGTAAAATATCTATAAGTAACTAGAGACTTCTTAGCTACAATGATCAAATAATTACCTATAGCTATTATAATCACATGTGAAATGAGTGGTCCAAGAACCACTCTCCAACGAACTTTTACTTCACAACGAGACAAACTAAAGAGAAAACAATATATTTGTGTGTGTGTGTGTGTGTGTGTGTGTGTATTAATGTAATTCACTGAACAAGGAAAAAAGAAAAGGTGTGTAATTCAAAGTGCTTTTCCCATAGACTATTACTCATCTGTGAATTAATCCTACTTACATCATTAGACTTGCATTTTTCCTTGTGAGAATATATAGTCCATGCCAAAAGTGTATTTACTGGTTTGGTCAAAAGGCCAGAAGTTTCGCTTCCTGACCAAAAGATTTCAAGAACAACTGCCTTTCCTGTCATTTTCAGACTCTGAGAATCTGACCAGTCATACAACCTAATGAAAAATATGAACAAAAATTATGTCAACTTGCAAGACAGTTAATAGACATCTCTTTTGTTAAAAACCATTCTAACAATTTTGAATACAGAAAGGTCATAACATATAAAGATCAAAACATAGTTTTAATAATGGATAAAATATAAAAAATGACCTCGTTTCAATAAGACCACTGACAATGTATACAACAGACATTTATCTTCAAGTTTTAGAGTAAGAGTAAACTTATCATGGGTATTACAGAATCAATTTTTAAAACTAGTTGTAGCTTTTTACTTAAGCATTCAATTACTTAAGAATTAAAACATATCTAAGTCTTAAAAAATAAAACACTCGGCCAGGTGTGGTGGCTTACACCTGTAATCCCAACATTTTGGGAGGCAGAGGCGTGAGGATTGCCTGAGCTTGTGGTTCGAGACCAGCCTGGGCAACTTGTTAAGACCTCATCTTTACAATAAATAAAAAAATTAGCTGAGCATGGTGACACATGCCTGCAGTTCTAGTTACTTGGGAAGGCTGAGGTGGCAGGATTGTCTGATCCCAGTAGGTTGAGGCTGTGGTGGCCATTGCTGCTCACTGCACTCTAGTCTAGGTGGAGTGAGACTCCCACTCAAAAAAACTCCCCAAAACAAACAAACAAACAAACCCACCCACTCTTACATAGTAAAAAATACCAGTGAAAAATAAAAATGTGACTTGAGGAAACAAAAACAGGGCATATAAACCTTCACTGCCACTGAAAAGGCATATCTGTTATGTTTTAACAATAAACCTACTTTAAAACAGAAAAAAAGATGACTAGATATATGTATATGAATGATTTTTTAAATGGTGCAGAAAAACAAATATAGAAAAATGTGTTTTTTGTGATTGAAACTTACTTTTGACTCAGATACTGTACTTCACTTTCAATTAAATTAAAGAAAAATTTGAGCAATGTCAGGTGGAGCAGCTTAGAGCCAATAATATTTTCCGAAATTTGATGACAAAAGTTTTCATTGAAAAGACAAGACCTGAAAAACATGAAACCAACAATCTATAATATACAAGTAATCCACTGAATAATTTGTGAACAAAGCATTTCTTTCTTTTTTTAAAATTGTTGGAATTTTAATAAAATTTTCTTCAATAAAATATAAAGTACAAAATTTTATTAATATTTTCTTCCTTTAAAAACTAAGCAATGTCAAATATCTCATGACTATTTAATTCTTAAAAATATAGATTTAATTCTTCTATTTTTCAATGATTGTAATATTTAACAACTACTGAGCATTCTCCCTTTGCGCTCGTTATTCCACTGATAAGAACAAAGAATTGTGGATTTCATTAAGTCTTTTTGATCCAAATGACAAGGTAAGCTCGCCTGTAATCCCGCGCCTTTGGGAGGCTTAGGTGAGTGGATTGCCTGAGCCATGGGTTTGAGACCCACCTGGGCAGCGAGACCTCATCTCTACAATAAATCAAAAAATCAGTCGGACGTGGTAGCGCATGCCTGTAATTCCAGCTACTTGGACGGCTGAGGCGGAAGGATCGCTGGAGCCCAGCAGGTTGAGGCTGCGGTGGCCGGGAGCAGCCATTGCACTCCAGTCTGGGTGACAGAGTGAGACTCCAACTCAAAGAAAAAAAAAAGCTCTCAATTTATAATACTGGCCACAATCCTTCTCTTGCTTACCCAAGATTATTTTATTTTTCATTACTTAGTAAATGAAGGCTATTTAGGGCTACTCTTGTAGAGTTTCAAAAATCCAGCATTTTATTTTCTTTCTATCTTCTGTAGTGGTCCTCTAATAGAACTTTCTGTGATGATGGATATGTTCTTCTGAACACTTGAAATGCGGCTTATGCATCTGAGAACTTAAATTTTTAATTATTTAATATTAACAAAATTTAAACATAAATAATCACATGTGGCTAGTGGCTGCTAGGTCAGACAGCACAGTTCTACAGTATATTTTCAAAGAGGAAATAAGATTGCTCAGGGCTCTAAAACTGACAGAGATCAGGTCAAGGTAACAATCTCTCAGCTTTCTTATCAATTATATTGACAACATACTTTTACCTTTCTACCTCTGTCTTTACTTTCTCTGTCTTCTTTTTGAATACAACATTACCAGATTAGGAGGGTCTTTAGTAGCTTTAAATTTAATAATCTATTTAATACTCAAATCTGTTCTATAAGATCTCCCCTACTCCTATATAATTATTCAGTCCGTCTAAAAACTGCTAGAGACAGATAATAGTTTCTTTTCTTTTCCTTCTGTATTAAAAATATTTATTATGGACTATTTCAACTATAAACAAAAGTACTAAGACTTATATCACCCAGCTTATTTATATATCTACCACTTCCTTAAGTTTCCCCCCTTCCATCCTTCTAATCCCCAGTGAACCCAATTATCTTGAAACAAAACCTGAATATTTCTGTTTATTTAAAAGCCTACTTTTAAGCTACCCAAATTCTATCTCCTCTAGCATCAATTAATTCATCCAAATATGTATTAAGCACTTATTATGTTCCAGGCATTAAATTAGATACTGAGAATGTTTAAGACTGAGCATCGATCCTTGAACTCAAAGGGTAAAAGAAAGTAGCATCTAAGTTGCATTTTAAAAGATAACCAAGAGTTTGCTACTGGGTACATTTGGGAAAGTGATGAAGATGAGAACAAAGACATGTATGTGCTAGATCATGACAGATTTTATATGTTTTACTAAAAAATTTTAACTGTCTTCTATAGCTGATGTGTGAAAGAATGAAGGATTTTAATCTGGGAAATGACAAGATCATTTTGGAAACAGCATATTGGGGTACTTTGGAAGAAAAATTAAAAGAAAAAATAGAATCAAGATAAAAAAAGCAGCTATTGCAAATTTATATAAGAAGAAATGGAAACTTTTAAATAAAGGCAATGACAGTGAAGAAAAGAATAGATTTGGCAATTGGCATGTCAGCCACATAAACATCACATCCTATACTTATGATGGGCTAGTACTGTTGCAATGGTATTGTGTTTACATCTTGATCACTTTCAAAATGCAGGAACTATTATTTTAGTTAACTTTTATCCCTGAAATGCAGTTCAGTGCCTAGCTCCCATTGTTGTTGAGTACAACAAATGTACTCAAACATTTGTTGACTGAATAAATAAACGCATGCGAGCTAGCTGATTAGCCTTGCTTCAAATACATCACAACCAAGATGGTATGTGAATCTTTATTACTTTAAAGAGCTAACCAAAGGTCTAGTCTTTGCCTGGCTATTCAAGCGTCCTCTCTCTCTATTATGGACCTCCTAAAACTCAACGCAATAAAAAGAAAGATTTTCTTATACAAATAAGGCCTATTAGATACAGGATGTTACCAGAGTAGATAGGGGAAATTCATTAGTTCTATTAGGGAGAAAGAAGGAGAAATGGGAAGGATATCTGGAGACAGTAACATCTGAAAGACAAAGAGATGTCTAGGCGTATGATAGCATATGAAATGGCATGAAAGAGATGACATATTTAAGAAAATTAAGTTGTTTCAAAATTTGAATTTCTAGCTGAAAAATACAACTAAAGACCTAAGACAGATTCTGTACACAGTCACAAATGTTCATATTTTTGATGACCAAATCTCATGATACGACCATTCAATAAATTAACTTTCTTCATTTTAAAAATATTCAAACTTTTAATTTTGTTTACAAAATGGAAATAATGTCTTTCTAGCGAATCCATTTCATGTATTCACTGAACTTTTTTTAACAGATTGACAAACATAATCAATGTAGATCTGCCTTTTTAATACGTTTTACAATAGCTACAATACACAAATACACGATACACACACTTTTCTAAAAGTAGAAAAATACTTCTTTCATCTCTATATAAACAAATAACTACTAGATAAAATGTAGTGTCTTAAATTTGAAATTCCTTACCTTATAAGCACTTCTACTAAAGACCATGCTCCTTTCATACAAGTTGGACACTGAAACAACTCTAAGTAATATCTTGACATGGCTGGAGATTTCCAAGGAGGATGCAGGTGAAGAAGAGCTGACAATATATGAAAGTATCGACCAGAAAACGTATCTATGTTATCCTATTATTTAAAAATAAACAAACAAATAAAACACTATAGCTAAAGGTATAGTTTCACTTGCTAATTCAGTAAAACTAGAACAATAACCCTGGCCTAATATTCTTACCAAATATATGTCTGGAGATCAGATGCAGTGATCATCTTTTGCTAATTCAACACAACTTCTGAGAGAGAAGCACACTCTAAATATGTACAGCTGACTCTTGAACAACATGGTCAGAAATGCATAGGTCCACTTAAACGTGGACTTTTTTTTTTTTTTAAATGCAGTTGGCCCTTCATATCTGTGGGTACTGCATCTGCAACCAAACGCAGATTGAAAATACACTATTTGCAAGATATAAAACCTATGGATGTAAAGGGCTGACTTTTCTGATAGGTGCAAGTTCAAAGAACCAACTGTAGGACTTAATTATGTGTAGAATTCAGTATCTACAGGGGTCCTGAAATCAATACCCTGTGATACCCAGGAATGACTGTATCTACACATTTTGTAATCCCTTCTATTAGGACTAGCTTATATGAAATGTCTTTCTTTTCATGGTTATAGTGAGATTAAGAGTTTCCCAAATGTCATCTGAAAGGAATTAAAGGTCAGAAACATTGTCAATGATCACCAATATTAATCTGACATAGTCTATGTTTGCAATGTTTTCAAATTAGTACCTCAGTGAAGAATATGATTAGAAAGCCCCTTTGAATAGCTGTGCCTATTGGGCTTAAAAGTTTAAGGAATAAGTTCATCCACTATGTATACTATAAATAGCAATGATAATTATCAATGTGCTAAAGGAGTAATTTGCCAAATAGCATTCTAAATCTTTGTAATCTGAAATTTATATTAGATATTTTGCTGCCATGAGAAAAATTTGATAATTTTTTCCCCAAGATAAAATCATCTTAGAAATCCTGAGAAGCCGGGCTCAGTGGCTCAGCCTGTAATTCGGCGCCTTTGGGAGGCTGAGGTGAGTGGACTGCCTGAGCCTGCGGGTTCGAGACCCACCTGGGCAGCAAGACCTCATCTCTACAATAAATCAAAAAATCAGCCAGGCATGGTAGCGCATGCCTGTAATTCCGGCTACTTGGAAGGCTGAGGCGAAAGGATCGCCGGAGCCCAGCAGGTCCAGGCTAATTTTTTTATTTCTTGTAAAGATGAGGTCTCGCCCCTGGGCTCAGGAAATCCTCTCGCCTCTGCCTTCCAAAGTGCTGGGATTACAGGCATAAGCCACAGCACCTGCCACACAGCATATTTGTATAAAAATACATATTAATTGAAAAAGAAGCAGTAACATGGGTACTGCATTTGTCAGTAAAATGAAAAAAGAAAAGGAAAAGAAACCAAGCATAGAAAAAATTGAGAAATATTTCATATTTTAACATTCCTTGAAAAAAGATTATAAACCCTTAAAACTGTTCTTACCTGTAGAACATTCTCTAGAAGAGCATGAAGAAGGCATACAGGAGGGATATAATGTGCTTGCAAAGAGGAAAGTTCCTCAATTGCTTCTTTGAAAAACTGTCCTTCGATGAGGCTTTCAATTAAATTTAATACACCTCTGGGAAATTCAGCAGTTTTAACCTAGGAAAGGAAAGATTCTATGACCCAAAGAAAAGAAAGGTGAAATTCTGGAAACAAATCTGGAATTAGTAAGGAGTTTTTATTTCCTCATCTAGAAAATAAAGATAATTTCTACCCTGGTTATCTAACAGGGATGTTATAAAAAAGAATGATGTGTATGAATGTGTTTTATTAATTGTTATAGTAAGGGAAAATACTACCTCCAAAAGAAAACCTTTATTTATTTATTTATTTATTTATTTTTGAGTTGGAGTCTCACTCTGTCGCCCAGACTAGAGTGCAGTGGCCGCTCCCGGCCACCGCAGCCTTGACCTCCTGGGCTCCGGCGATCCTTCCACCTCAGCCTTCCAAGTAGCCGGAATTACAGGCATGCGCTACCACGCCCGGCTGATTTTTTGATTTATTGTAGAGATGAGGTCTCGCTGCCCAGACGGGTCCCGAATCAGCGGACTTGGGCAATCCACTCACCTCAGCCTCCCAAAGGCGCGGGATTACAGGCTGAGCCACTGAGCCCGGCTCAAAAGAAAACCTTTAAAAGGCATTTTTTTTTTTTTTTTTTTGAGTTGGAGTCTCGCTCTGTCGCCCAGACTGGAGTGCAGCAGCCTCGACCTGCTGGGCTCCGGCGATCCTTCCGCCTCAGCCTTCCAAGTAACCGGAATTACAGGCATGCGCTACCACGCCCGGCTGATTTTTTTTTATTTATTGTAGAGATGAGGTCTCGCTGCCCAGGCGGGTCTCGAACCCGTGGGCTTAGGCAATCCACTCACCTCAGCCTCCCAAAGGCGCAGGATTACAGGCTGAGCCACCTGCAAACCTTTAAAAGGAATTTGCAAAGTTTGGTTGATAAAGAGAGGATCCCAGTCAGAAAGATACAACAGTATCTTTGGGTACAGAATTTTTCTTGGTTTTCTTTAAAAGTTAAAACAAACTATGTCTATATAGATACCCTAAATATGTTAAGGTATTATCAAGTACAATCAATATTTGCAAAATGTGACAATTGTTAGAGAATCATAAAATCACTCTGAGAATGCACATGTATGTAACTCTTAAGAGTTTCACAAAATACAATCCCCTTGGTCAAACTATTTTTAACCATAATAACTACTTTGAACATGTCAAAACTTTGAGAGTCAAAAGCATTCTAAAAAACTACATACAGTAACAAAAGTAATTTTAAAAGAAAGAATAAAGAAACAAAGGCCTCCAGCCCCATTTCCTCCCTAATTTGACAACAGGACTGGATGTTTTATATTGTGGTTTTATTGTTTATTTTGTTCTGAAATTAAGGCAAGTAAAACAAAGAAGATGTCATTTTATAAAAAACAATAATATAAAAAGGAATACACTTTTATAAGCATCATAACAAAAATTTTAATCTGAACGTAGTTAATTATAAAAGTTATGAAATGTGTGAAAAGGCATACATATTTCATCCGCCATAAGCATAAGGTTTTTAATATTTGTGACCAGTTTTTACTACTGTATAGAAAATTTTGGGGGAGTTTTAACTGAACAATTTTCTTCCTTCCTTCCTTTCCTTCTTTCTTTTCTCGCTCTCTCTTTCTTTGAGTTGGGGTCTTATTCTGTTGCCCAGGCTGAAGCGCAGTGGTACTCTTACAGCTCACTGCAGCCTTGACCTCCTGGTCTCAAGCAATCTTCCCACCTCAGCCTCCCAAGTAGCTGGGACTACAGGCATGTGCCACCATGTTTGGTTGATTTTTTTTTATTTCTGTAGACACAAGGTCTTGCTATACTGCTTATGCTGGTCTTCAACTCCTGGGCTCAAGCAATCCTACCGCCTTGGTCTCCCAAAGTGCTGGGATTACAGGTATGCGTCACTGTACCTGACCTCAAAATATTTATCATTTTCATTTCTGATTAGATAAACTATATTTCATATTTGATAAGAAGCTTTGGTGTTCAAACACCACATTCTTTTAAATTAAAATTATTAGTGATAACAAAATTTCTTTTTTGCCCCCTAACCACCCTTCTCTAAACCTCTTACCTCTATGCTGTATAATGGTTGTTTATCTACTCTGATGCAGTTGTATCTGACAGCCTGCAAAACAGCAACCACATAATTAAAATTTAACATTTTTTATGTCGAAAAATACATTTCAGCTTCTAAAACCTTGGGAAAACATAGAAAACACAAAAACACATGTGATTCAAGAATACATTAACAGCTATAATTAATGTGACACTCATGTTGCCTCAAACTAGTGATTTCCATCACTTTAGGGTAGTGGTACTCTCATGAGTAGGAACACTTCTCTATTTTTCTCCTTCTAAATTAAAATAACTTAAAAGATAAAGTCATATTCACTGAAGATCTGAAGAGATTCACTATCCCTAATACTCTAAGTATTAAAAATATAAATAGGGAGAACATTTTGCACAAGGGTACATCGGAGAAAAAAAGCCAGTCATATTTTCAATATAATCATATGTAAAATCTTCCTCTATTAATTTAAAATATTTATAACTGTATATTTAAAAAATATATTGGAAAAATATCTGCGACAAATAAAGTCAAGAACTAATATCCTGGAAGAAAGGAACTCCAAGATGGCTGACTACAGGGACCTGCCAATTCCAATTCCACAAATCAGTACTAGAACAGAGTAGGTAATCACACATTGAATAGAGCATCTAAGAGAGAAACATCAGCATTCAGAAGTGACAGGGAACCTATGAGGCAAGGAGAGAGAAATGAAGGAGCAGCCCAAACAGGATCAGTTAAGAGCCAGGAGAAACTCCCCAGTGTGGGAGGAAAAGGAAGGTAAGAGAGATCCTCACAGGTCTACAATTCCACTATGAACTCCTGCTATACTAGCTACAGGAGAGTCCCTCAGTTCTCAGAACTCCTAAGACTAGTTCAGAAAACTGCCAGGATTCCACATGTTGGCTTAATTGCAGAGATAATTCACTCTTGGTCCCACAAACTCCAAGTGGTTGAAGCACTGCACCATTTTGAGAGCCCAGTCCTCACTCAACTGCATTCAGTTCTAGGGTCCAACAGTTCCTGCATCTGCACAACCCAAGATCTCTGCTGACATCCCCCATGTCCATCCAGAGAGCTGTGGCATCATGATACCAGCTGGAATACCCATAGTACGATTAGGTCCTCAACACTCCAACCTACATAGTGTTCTATACACTGAAAAACAGGCAGTGTAGCAGCACTACGGAGGCTTCCCATGGGAAAAAGGGAGCTGAAGTGTGAGTTCCCCAGATCATGAAAGCCACATGCTTGGGGCTGCTGCCACTGACATCAACCACACCCCACTCAGCAGCAGGGACATTAGGCACCTACAGGTGCCTTCAGGAGGCCTAGCAACCAGTACTCAGACTTAAAGATACATTTGCCCTGTCTACTGCTGATGCCCACATATGCCATCTGTAAGGCTAAAGACAGGTCTACCCTACCTCCTCCCACCATGCAAATATACTGTCTGAGGACCTGGGGATTGACCTACCTTGTCTGTGGCAGACAGAGCCCATGATAAACACCAGGGGACTGAGGAGAGGCTTGCCCTACAGTGACTACTACCACTGCTACTAGCGTCCAAGAACACAGCTAGGGAGCATGGGCATTGACCCATCCATACCTAATAGTGCTGGTAACTGCAGACACAATTAGGAGGCCTGATATTAAGCCTTCTCTGCCCACTGCTGCATAGATAGATCTGTTTCACGCACTGCAGCTGGCACTCACACCCATTAGCACTCACATCCATCACTGGAGGACTAAGAACAGTACTGCCCTATACACAGCCTCCAGCAGTGCCATCTACATTCATCATCTAGGGGTCTGGAGGTCAACCTGATCTGCCCGCCAACCAGGCATCCAGATATGCCATACAGGGGTCCGGGATAGCCTACCAGGCCCATTGTCACTGTTCCTGGTACCCCAGTATACCATCCAGGGATCTGGTAACTGATTAGCCTTGCCAGCTATCAGCAGGGCCTATGCATACTATCAGAGAGACTTAAGAATGGGTAACAACAAGACTGCTACCATTGGTAGTCATCCACATGTGCCACCTGGGGTGTCTGGAAACTGGTTGGCCCGACCTGTTTCTGCCACCACTGAAAAACCACACTTGCTGCTTGGGTGTCTGAGGACTGGTCAGTCAACACTGCATGCCATCTAGGAACCTGAGGACCCACTTGGCCCACTGCTGCTACTACTACCACTCACTATACCCACTTCTAACAACCACAGCCTAAGTCACTGACAAACTCAAAGACAACACTGAGGATGACCACATCCTAAGAAAACACACAGAGACTATACTACTGTGCCTATATAGAATCCAAACCAAAGCTCCCTACCCAAAGAAAGTGCTATGGAAACACCTATAGGAAAAAGTATTTCCATACAAAAGCCAATCCATAAATTGCAAATGACTGCTATACCAGGTGCACAGACATCAAAATAAAACACAAGAAAGATGAAAAGGCAAGGAAACATGACCTCTGTAAAGGAACACAATAATTCTCCAGCAACAGATTCCAACAAAAAGGAATCTATGAAATGCCTAAAAAAAACATTAAAAGATTATTAAAGAGATTCAGTGAGATTAACAGTACAATTCATGATCTCAATGAGAAATTCAACATAGAGAGATCATAAAAAAGAACCAAATAGAAATTCTGGAACTGAAGAATTCAGTGAACGAAGTAAAAAATACAACCAAGAGCTACAACAATAGACTAGATCAAGGAAAATAATTTCTAAACTTGAAGACAGATCTTTTGAAATAACTCAGAAACAAACACTCAAAAAGAAGAAAGCCTTCATGACATATGGGACACCATAAAGCAATGAAATATTCAAATTTTGAGAGTTCCAGATGGAGAGGAGATGAGCAAAGACAGAAAATATATTTAACAAAACAATAGCTGAAAACTTTCAAGTCTTCTAAGATATATTCCCAAATAGATTCACTCCAAGACGGTCTTCTCCAAGGCACATTATAGTCAAACCATCAAAAGTGAAAGACATAAAGAACTCTAAAAACAACAAGAGAAAAGCGGCTAGTTACATATAAGGAAATCTCTAACAGAACAACAGATTTCTTAGCAGAAATCGCACAGGCCAGGTAAGAATAACATATGTTCAAAATGCTGGAAAAAAAATTTGCCAGTAGCCAAGAATACTATACCCAGCAAAGCTATCTTTTAAACATAAAGAATAAAGACAAGAAAAAACTGAGAAAACTCATTACCAGTAGAGTAGCCACACAAGAAATGCTTAAGCAGGTCCTGCAACTAGAAGCTAAAAGATGATGACTGTCATCATGAAGACACAAAAAAGCACAGAACTCACCATAGAATAAAACTGTAAATAAGAAAGAGAAAAGAATTAAATGCTACTACAGAAAACCACCAAACAATAATGATAAACATTAAGAAGAAAGACATAGAGAATATACAAAACAACCAGAAAACAACAAAATGATAGGAATAATTCCTCACCTACAAACAATAACTTTGAATGCAGATAGATTAAATTCTCCATATGAAAGAAACAGGGGAGTTCCGGTAAGATGGCGATGGCATAGGTGGAATTGTGAGATTCTCTGAACTTGAGTTCCCAAAAAGACTCTTATTTTTCTTCCCCACTCCCCTGCCCACCACCAGCCACACAGGTCCGAGGCCTGGTCCCACACAGGGCCAGACATTGTGGTCCCGGCTGCTGCTTCTCCACTATACGTGACCCCGTTCGCGTGGGAGTCTCGGGTCTCGGCTCCCTCCGTGGCTACATCGTCTCGCCCAGCACCCAGCACCAAGTTGCCAGTCACCCAGGGAGACTCTGTACTGGTTTCATTTCTGGCTGAAGTACCCTGTGAGGGGCCCAGGGCCAATCTCACTGCTCACCGCCTGCCCTTTGGAACTTTGGAGCTCTGGGCCCACCCTGGCTGAGGCACCCAGCATGCGACCCCATGCTTGTGTAAGGGAACAGGAGGTGCTGATCGGAGGCTCTCAGTTCCAGAGGAGGGAACTCCCAACTCCCTCCTCCACCCCAGCCTGCTGGTGACACCCCAGATCCAGCGCCCAGCTGTGCAGCTGATCCCTGGCACCTCACACGCCACCACAGCCCATCATAGTGGATCGCCCAGGGACCCAGACGAACAGAGAGAAAGGATCTGCGAAAAAGGAGCTACCACCGCGGCCATTCTCAAGGCAGAGATATGCATGGCCCCGCCCACCTACAAGCAGCCTTCACCTCGGCTCCTAAGGTAACGTTGCTAAACAGGAGACAAATCCCCCAGACGCAGATTCAGACACAGGCAACTAAGAGTCACACACCTCCCAGGCGGCAGGCTAAAAGAACAAACCCAAGCTGCGAGTAAATCTAGCTGCCTGTAATGAAAGCAAAGGGGAGAGGCTGGATATCAGAGCTGAAGAGACTTTAGATATTCAGGAAAGATTCCAGAGCTAGACTGATTTCTTATTTTGACTTTTGATTTTATCATTTTGACTGTATGTTTTGCTCACTTTTGTTTGCTTTTTGACTTATACTATCTGTTTGTGTTAGGGAAAACACATCAAAAGTCACGATTTTATTGGTCTTTGTGTAGCTACCAGTATTCTTTAGGGAATTTTGCTTGCATGCTTTTTTCACTTCTCTCTGGCCTTGTGTTTCTTTTTCACCTGTTAGTTGGTATGTATGTCTGTTTTCCCTCTCACTCTTCTCTCTTTCTAACTTCCTATTGACCCCCCCTTCCTCCATTATTTTCCTCTTTTGTACCTCCTTTTGTTCCAGAGACCAAACCTATATCCCGCTGCACAGACAGATTGTAAGGCAGTGGGAAATTGGTTCCAGTGTGCTCATACACCTGTTGGTGGATGCTGGAATCAGCATATAGATTCTGAATCACAGCTTCCCCTTCAATTAAACCTCAAACTGCAAAAAGTACACCCTGCAGCCCACACTGCAACCTCAAAACTGAACAAAGACAGAGGACCCTCATAAGGAAGAACAGGAGATTGCACAAGCGAAGCAAAAGAAACCTCACCTTCCCTGAAAAACAGAATTAAAGAAGGGGAGCGAAAGGGGGAGAGAAAGAAAAAGCTACACATATGAAGAAAAACCAAAAGAAGAGTATGGGTCTCTCCCAGACCCCTGGGAGGGCAGACACTAAGAAAACTGACTTTGGAATGCAAATAATGAAGATCCCCCAGGTCTCAAACTACAAACCTAGATATCAAGACATTAATGGAGAGATTAAAAAGAATTGAGGAGAGACAAGAAGAAACTAGGAAGGAGCTAATAACTGAGATAACAGTAATAAAGAATACTGCAAATGAAATAAATAACAAACTGATAAGCATGGAAAGCAGAGGTAGCCAAGCAGAAGAAAGAATCTCAGAGCTTGAGGACCAAAATATAGAACTAACCCAAACTGTTAAAAACATAGAAAACAAGCTTAAAAAGACAGAACAAAACCTTCAAGAGATGAGCGATTACTTCAAGAGACCGAACCTAAGAGTAATTGGCATTCCTGAGGCAGAAAGAGAGACAGAGACCACACTGGAACAAACTTTCCATGAGATTATTCAAGAAAACTTCCCTTATCTAATCAGTGATGCAAAAATTCAAACACAAGAGATTCAGAGAACCCCTGCAAGACAACAAATGAGAAGACCAATTCCCAGACACATAATAATTCGCCTAAACAAAGTAGGCATAAAAGAAAAAATCCTAAAGGCAGCAAGAGAAAAAGGCCAGATCACCCACCATGGAAGACCAATTAGAATAGCAGCAGATTTATCTACAGAAACCCTGCAGGCTAGGAGAGCTAGGAGTCCTATCTTCAAAGTTCTAAAAGAAAAACAATTTCAACCAAGAATAACCTACCCAGCCAAGTTAAGTTTCATCAGTGAGGGAGAATTAAAATCTTTCCTAGATATCCAATCCCTAAGAACTTACAATGTCACCAGACCACCTCTACATGAAACACTTAAGAAAGTACTAAACACAGAAGAAAAGGAAAAACGAACAATGTTCTTCACAAGAGTATAGGAAAAAGAATAAATACACAAGAATCAACCCCAAAACCAAAAGAAAGAGAAAAAACGAAGTGGAAGAACAACAACTCTGTAAGAACTCTATGATAGGGACGAACTCTCACATTTCAATAATTAGCCTGAATATAAATGGACTAAATGCACCACTGAAAAGACATAGAATGGCAAAATGGATAAAATATCACCAGGCAACAATATACTGCCTTCAAGAGACTCATCTCACTAAAAAGGACACGCACAGGCTCAAAGTAAGAGGATGGGAAAGAAATTTTCAGGCGAATGGAACACAAAAGAAAGGAGGAGTCGTGATCCTAATTTCAGACAAAATACCATTTAAGCTATCAAAAATTTAAAAAGATACAAAGGGCCACTACATGATGATAAAAGGTTCACTACATCAACAAGGAATATCTATCCTAAACATATATGAACCCAACATAGGAGCACCAACTTTCATAAAGCAGCTTCTAGGAAAAAGAAAGATATTGACTCTAAAACCATCATAACTGTGGACTTTAATACCCCACTCACAACCCTAGACAGATCATCAGGACAAATCAGCAATGAGATCCGGAACCTCAATGCGACTCTTGAACAAATGGACTTAATTGATACCTACAGAACACTCCATCCAAAGACCACAGAATACACAGACCTTTACAATGAAAACTACAAAACACTGCTCAAAGAAATCAAAGATGACACAAACAAGTGGAAAAATATCCCATGCTCATGGATTGGAAGAATCAACATTGTGATGATGTTCATTCTACCTAAAGTAATCTACAGATTTAATGCAATACCCATCAAATTACCAGCAACATTCTTCTCAGATCTAGAAAAAACAACACAGGAATTCATACAGAAACACAAACGACTAAGAACAGCCAGAACAATCCTCAGCAAAAAAAAAAAAAAAGCAGGTGGTATCACATTACCAGGCTACAATCATCAAAACAGCTTGGTATTGGTATAGGAACAGGCATATAGAACAATGGAATAGAACTGAGATTCCAGAAGCAAAACCTCAATTTCTCAACCAACTCATCTTCGACAAAGCCTCCACCACCTACCACTGGGGCGAGGAGAATCTATTCAGTAAATGGTGCTGGGAAAACTGGCTGACCACATGCAGAAGATTGAAACAGGACCCCTATCTAACCCCATACACAGAAATTAACTCTAAACGGATCAGAGACCTAAATGTAAAACCTCAAACCATAAGAACCTTAGAAAATGAAGGACATACCCTCAAGGAAATTGGAACTGGCATCCAATTCCTGAACAAAACCCGAAACCCACAGGTCATAAGAGAGAAGATATACAAGTGGGACCTCATTAAACTGACAAGCTTCTGCAAAGCCAAAGAAGCCATCAAGAGAGCAGGGAGACAACCTACAGACTGGGAAAAAGTATATGCCATCTCCAGGTCTGACAGAGGCTTAACATCTTGGATCTACAAGGAACTCAAACAAACAACCCCATTATAAAATGGGCAAAAGATATGAACAGACACTTCTCAAAGGAAGACATCCGAGCAGCCAACAGACACATGAAATGCTCAACTTCCCTAATCATCAGGGAGATGCAAATCAAAACCACACTGAGATACCACCTAACTCCAGTCAGAATGGCCATTATCAATAACTCAAAAAATAACAGTTGCTGGAGAGGGTTTGGCAAAAAGAGAACCCTTCTACACTGCTGGTGGGAGTATAAACTAGTGCAACCTCTGTGAATAGCAGTGTGGCGATTCCTAAAAGCTCTAAATATCAACCTCCCATATGACCCTGGAATTCCACTACTGGGAATATACCCCGAAGATCTCAAATCACTCTGTAAAAAGATACCTGCACACGTATGTTTATCGCAGCATTGTTCACAATAGCAAGAACCTGGAAGCAACCATGCTGTCCATCAAAAGAGGATTGGATTAAAAAAATGTGGTTCATATACACGATGGAATACTGCGCAGCCATAAAAAAGAACAAAATCATGAAATTTCACAGCAACCTGCATGGAACCTGAGTCTATAATACTGAGTGACCTCTCACAGAAACAAAGATCTGAGTATCACATGTTCTCACTCATATAGTGGACCTTGATCATTCAACATAATACCATAAGAAAATGACTGACAGTGGTGGGAAACTATGGGCTGAGGGAGGGGAAGGGAGATGGGATTAATGGTAGTAAATATCCGTCTGGGTACAGGGAGACACTTCTTATCAACAAGGGTTCCTGAACAAAGCATATTTGTATACCTAACCTTTAACTGTCCCACAATATCATGATAAAAAATATTGATTATAAAAAAAAAGAAAGAAACAGACAGGCTACATCAAAAATAAAAAATGTGATCAAACAATATGCTATCTAAAAAAAACTCAATTCACCTGTAAAGACAAATAAAGACTGCAAGTAATGAATGAAAAAACAGGGCCGAGCACAGTGGGAGGACAAGGTGGGAGAATCGCTTGAGACCAGGGTTTGAGATCAGCCTGGGCAACACAGTGAGACATCATCTTTACAAAAAAATTTAAAAATTAGCTGGGTGTGGTGGCATGTGCTTGTAGTCCCAGATACTTGGGAGGCTGAGGTAGGAGGATCACTTGAGCCCAAAAGGTCGAGGCTGTGGTGAACCATGATCATGTCATTGTACTCCAGCCTGAGCAAAAGAGTGAGATGTCAACTTTTCAAAAAAGAAAAAGATATTCGACAAATCCAGAAACCAAAAGCAAGTAGGAGTAGCTATACTGATATCAGATAAAACATACTTTTATTAAATCTAAGGGAGAGACATGCTCCAAAATAATAATAGTTGGTTACTTCAACACTACTCTCAACACTGGACAAAGCATCTAGACAGAAAATTAACAAAGAAATATGGATTCAAATTACACTTTAGAGTAAATGGAGCTAACAGATACTTACAGAACATTTGACCTAACAGCTGCAGAATTCATTCCTCTCATCACACATGGTACATTCTCCAGGATGGACCATACATTAGGCCACAAAAACAAGGCTAAAGAAATTTAAAAAGATCTGAAGACATATCATCTATCTTCTCAGATCACAATGGAATAAGAACAGAAATCAACAACAGAATTTTGGAAACTACAAATACATGAAAATAACATGCTCTTGAATAACCATTAGGTCAATGAAGAAATTAAGAATGAAATGAAAAACTTACTGAAACAAATGAAAATGAAAACACAACATTCAACATCAAAAACACTGCCAAAAGGAAAATTTATAGAAATAAACACCTATATCAAAATAATAGAAACATCTCAAATAAACAAAGTAACAGTGCAACTCATGGAAACTGACCAGCAAGACACATGCTCTTGAATGAGCACTAGGTCAATGAAGAAATTAAGAATGAAATAAAAAACTTACTGAAACAAATGAAAATGAAAACACAACATTCAACATCAAAAACACTGCCAAAAGGAAAATTTATAGAAATAATCACCTATATCAAAATAATAGAAACATCTCAAATAAACAAAGTAACAGTGCAACTCATGGAAACTGACCAGCAAGACACATGCTCTTGAATGAGCACTAGGTCAATGAAGAAATTAAGAATGAAATAAAAAACTTACTGAAACAAATGAAAATGAAAACACAACATTCAACATCAAAAACACTGCCAAAAGGAAAATTTATAGAAATAAACACCTACATCAAAATAATAGAAAAATTTCAAATAAACAAAGTAACAGTGCAACTCATGGAAACTGACCAGCAAGACACACTAACCTAAAAGTTAGTGAAGGAAAGAAATAATAAAGACTAGAGCAGAGTTATATAAAATAAAGACTAATAAAACAATACAAAGGATCAACAAAATAAGTTGGTTGTTTTAACGCTTTGCACTCAGAGACATCTTATGGATCACCTACCAGCAACTCGACACTTTTTAATGAAAGAGTGAAAAATAAACTGCTTCATAATATGAATCATTTCATATTAAATAGTGTTGAAACCAATTATTTATTTTTGTGGCATATAATAGAATTTTAAACACTGAGGAATTTATTTATGACAAAAAATAAAAAATTTATATCTTATATTTTTCTAACGTGTGATAATGTGTGAAAGACACCACATGCATTGTAGGTTCATTGATACATGTTGAGTAATAGTAATTTGTTTGACGTCTTCCACCTGGTGTTTTTCCATTCAAACAGACAATGCAGTCTAATTTCCTTCCTCCCACATTAATAATATGGAATGTATTCTCCTGTCTGTTGTTCAAAGATGATGTGGAAGGATGCACTCATGATACCTCAAAACCATGAAGATGAGTCTAAATCTAATTTATCTTTGCCACTACTTGTTGTCTTTTCATTTTGCCATTGTTCTACAAACTAAATAAATGGATAAAAAATTTCTAATTGTAAATTACAAAATCACAAAATGTAATTTATCAAAAGAATATTACTTTTCCAATTTTACTTTTCTGACTTTGTGCAGATATATATACTCAATCTGTGAGGCTCTACTTCTATATGATCTGCCTTCAACTTTGAAAGTTTCTTTCTTTTAAGGCTATGATAACTTGCTTATCTATCTTTTCAAGTAATGCCGCATGATACAAAGGGTATACCTGCAGTTCCCTTTCTTAAACAAACGCTATTTATCACTATCTTTGTTACAAAGAAGTATCTGCATCACTGTGAAAGTACTTCACACATTCTCTTACTACCTGATGCCAGTTGATATTTTTTCATGTGTATCTCTTTATTTGCTTTATTGTACAATCTGAATGAAAAACTTTAAGGAAACATACATTTCTTAAAAGTGTGTGCTTGCGTAAGTTTGTCTTATGTAATCACCAGCAATCTCTTTATGTCCTCTAAGAGGGGACATCTGAGTGGTTTGCTAGTTTTACAATTTCCCCTCAGAGAGCAACATCTGAGTGCAAAGGGTTAAAAAAAATCAATAAACTGCTAGCTACACTGAGAGAGAGAGAGAGAGAGAGAGAGAGAGAGAGAGAGAGAGAGAGAGAGAAAGAAAGACCCAAATAGATAAAATCAGCAGCAAAAAACGACACTGAAACTGATACCACAAAAACATAAAGGATAACTAGAAACTATTACGAACAAAAAAGACAACTAAAACCAATATCCCTGATGAACACAAATGTTAAAAATCCTCCACAAATATTAATGTAACGAATCCAACAATACATCAAAAAGATAAAAACACCATGACTAAATGGGATTTATTTCAAGGATGGAAATATGGGTCAACATATGCAAATCCATAAACATAATAAAAACAAAGTGAAGGACAAAAACTATGTGATCATCTCAAGAGAAGCTGAAAAAACAATAAAATCCAACAACGCTTCATGATAAAAACTCTCAATAAATTGGGAGCAGAAGGCAAGGAAACATAATAAAGGCCCACTGCTTTTATTGAAAAAACCCACAGCTACTTCATATGGAATGGGGAAAACCTGAAAGCCTTTCTTCTAAAATTGTCCTAGCCAGAGCAATCAGGCAAGAGAAAAATGGTATCATGGAATTGAAAAAGAGGAAAAAAATCTAAGTGACCCTCTTTGAAAATGACATGATTCTACATGTAGAAAAACCTACAGATTCTATCACAAATCACTTAAGACTGATAAACAAATTTTGTAAAGTTGCAAGATACAAAATCAACACACAAAAATCAGCTGTGTTTCTACATACCAATAATGAACTAGCTGTAAATAAATCAAGAAAGCAATCCCATTTAAAATAGCTATACAAAATAAAATACCTAGAACTATATTTAACAAGGAGGTAAAAAGATCTGTATGTGGACAGATACAAACTACTGATTAAAAAAAAACTGAAGAGGACACAAACAAATGGAAATACATCCAACTTTCACAAATAGGAAGAATTAGTATTGTTAACATGACCATACTATCCAAAACAATCTAAAGATTCAATGTATCTCTATCAAAATTCCAATGACTCTATTTTAAGAAATAGAAAAAAATAATCCTAAAATGTACATGGAACCACAAAAAAACCACAACTAGATAAAGCAATCCTGGGCAAAAAGAACAAATCTATAGGTCGGGCACAGTGATTCATGTTAGAAGTTTGAGGCTGTGGTGAGCTGTGACTGTGCCAAGGCACTCCAGTCTGAGTGACAGAGTGAGAACCTGACTCAAAAAACAAAACAAAATAAAAAAGAACAAAGCTACATAGGCATCGTACTACCAGGTTTCAAAATATACTGTAAAGCTCTAGTAATGAAAATAGGATGATACTGGTATAGACCAGTGGAAGATAATAGAGAACCCAAGAATAAGTTCACATATTTAAAACTAAATGATTTTTTACAAGGTGCCAAGAGTACTCAGTGGAGAAATGATAGTCTCTTCAATAAATGGTGTTAGAAAAACCAGGTAACCATAAGCAGAGGAATGGGCAACTTGGCAAGACCTCATCTCTACAATAAATCAAAAATTAGCCGGGTGTGGTAGCACGCGTCTGTAGTTCCAGCTACTTGGAAGGCTGAGGCGGAAGGATCGCTGGAGCCTGGCAGGTCGAGGCTGCGGTGGCTGGGAGCAGCCACTACACTTCAGTCTGGGCGACAGAGTGAGACTCCAACTCAAAAAAAAAAAATAAAATAAAATAAAAAAATAAAAAATAAAAAAAGAAAGTAGACTGCTATCTCTCATCATATACAAAAATGAATTCAATGGAGTAAACACCTAAACTTCTTTCCCTGACTATGAATTATTCTAGGCAAAGTTTTTATGGCCAAGGCTTCAAACAAATGGTTTATCTGTGGCATTACTGAAGTATAAGTAGCATAGATTTTGGCATATTTACCAAACGTCCAAATACATTAATGCATAATACACTAATAAACTAAGTATTTTAAGACATTAAACATACTAATAAATCATTTATGTGTGGATATGTGCACACACATACACACACATAATTATGGTTTGGTCACACTAGAGAAGACCAGTAAATTATACTAATTTTAAGTGTCATGTTTTACCTGAGCTCTATATATGTGCTTCCTTAAGGCATTTTTAATTTCAACAATATCCACATCTGTCCTGATAGCCTTAGTTTTTGATTCT
Source organism: Cephalopachus bancanus (assembly GCA_027257055.1). Lineage (NCBI taxonomy): Eukaryota > Metazoa > Chordata > Mammalia > Primates > Tarsiidae > Cephalopachus > Cephalopachus bancanus. The sequence goes on along the minus strand of JAPVLO010000024.1, from coordinate 2,411,142 downwards.
TTGGCATAATCAGCAAAATCAAAATTTTTCATTTCTTCCTGCACACAGCAAAGTAAAAGAACTTTAGAAAAGGTACTAAAGATCATGTCAACACAGACAATATCACAAAGGACAGCAAAATACAAGAATACGTTCATATGCTGTTAACCACAGCAAAGAGCCTCACAATCATATATTATGATTACACAATGAATAAAGTTTAAAAAGCACACATTTCAGTTTGTAAAGCATTAACTGATATTAACACATGTACTTTCTTAAGGTACTTTTCATTTTAACCTGTTCCAAATTTTTCCTGGAACCTCTTTTTTGTTGTTCCCATGTTCACACAAAATAAAATTCATTACTTACTTACCTTTATCATTCTTCTGAAAGTCCTTCTGAATTTATGCATATAAACATGCTTTGGTTTTTATTGTAAAACAAAGTTAAATTCTAGAAAAAATTTACCCAAGAAAAATGGTCTGTCTTACCAAGCACAGAGGCTCATGCCTTTAATCTCAGCACTTTGTGAGACTGAGGTGAGAGGACTGTTTGAGCCCAGGAGTTTGAGACCAGCCTGAGCAACATAGCGAGACCTCGTCTCTAAAAAAACAAAAATAAAAAACGGTCTGTCTTATACCAGGGAATAGCAAGGCAAAAAGTAAAATTTACCATTAGAATGAATTACCCAAATTACATGCACATGTAGTTTTAAGAGTTTTATCCATTCTAAGCAATACAACCTCCTTTTTAGCTTCTTATTTGTTACATTTGGGCAAAACAAAACGCATTAAATATTTTGGCTATCAACTCAAATTTGTGTATGTATGTAAAAATACTTTTATTGTGGACCAGAGTTAATGTAACATTAGCTATGAATATTACACCAGACTGACTCAAGATTTTTTCATAAGACAGGCAGGTTATGTTTAACACAGCAAAGAGTAATATAAATAAGATTAGATTTATAGATTATAATAGGGAAGACCAAAAAAAAAATTTAAGCTATAGTATAGCTTACCTGATCTCTGTAATATGTGTGCTTTCTTAAGGTACTTTTAACTTTGTCATGGTCAATGTCTTTCTTGCAAGCACGTTCTTTTTCTTTTTTGCGTTTTCTCCTCAAAGTATAGCTCCTTTGAATATCTTCATCGTTTTTCTTAATTTTCTTCTACATGCATTTAGACCAAAATTAAACAAATCTAAGCATCAATGATATATGTTACAAAATCCAAATAACTCCAAGAAGGGTGACTCATAACACAAATATATCACATTAAAAAACAAAGAGGTACATATGACAGAAAATCTCATCCACTATTGGAGTACATGTACATTAGTAGAACATTTTGAAAAACAGATGGGTACTACCAGTACAACTGAACATGCACAGCCTTATGACCCAGCAACTTCACTCCTAGGAATACTACCCAAGCTAGAGAAAGACCAAAAGTCATGTAAAATAAAGTTCACAATGTTCATGACAGAATTGTTCATAATTGGAAAACCAATCAATGAAGCACACAAACCAATCAAAAGAAACTCAAATAGTGAATAGCAAAATGGATGAAAGAGATAATAGTGGCCAGGAATATACCCAAAGGAACTTAAATCACTCTACAAAAAAGAAATCTGCAAACGCATGGGCATTGCAGCACTATTTACAATCACAAAAACATGGAACCAACTGTGCTGCCCATCGAAACTGGGCTAGATAAAAAAAATGTGGTACATTCACACAATGGAATATTACGCAGCCATACAAAGAAAAAAAATACGAACTTCACAACTTGGATGGATTTAGAGCCTACAATACTCAGTGATTTATCACAGACACAAAGAACTGAGTATCATATGTTCTCACTCATAAGCAAACCCTGAATATTTACCATAATACTATAAGAAACAGATTGGCAGTAGCTGGAATCTGCCAGAGGATGGGGGGAGGGGGGCATATAACATTATTAAGGGTACCTGATCTCAAACCAGGCAAAGTGGGGACCAAAGGGAGCCCCCAACTTTACCTACGATGACCATTTGTATACCTAATCCTGAATTGTACCCCACATCTTTAAAATAAAAATTAAACCAATTTTTAAAAAGGAGATAATAGAGGCATTGTCAATGAAACATCCTACACACCAGCAAAAAAAGTCTATAAATAATATGAACAACAAAATGTTCATTAACAGATAAAAAACTAAACAATATATAGTTAGGGATACACATAGCTGTTAAAACTACAATAACAAGAAAATAATTAATACAAATTCTTGGAAGTTACTTCTGAATAAGAGAGAGAAAAGGAGATGGGATTAGAAAATGACATAGTCGGATCTTTAAAAACTGGTAATGCTCTGTGTCTTTCTTTCTTTTTTTTTTGAGTCGGAATCTCACTCTGTTGCCCAGACTGGAGTGCAGTGGCACACTCATGGCCACCGCAGCCTCAACCTGCTGAGCTCAGGTGATCCTTCTATCTCAGCCTTCCAAGCAGCTGGAACCATAGGTGTGTGGCACCACACCTGGCTAATTTTATGATTTATCGTAGAGACAAGGTCTCATCATGTGGCTCAAGCTGATCTCGAACCCCTGAGCTCAGGCAATCCTCTTGCCTCTGTCTCCCAAAGTGCTAGCATTACAGGCGCAAGCCATTGCATTCGGCTCATTTTTATATATTTTAAAAAACTATACATAAATGTTTTATCTTATTTATTTTTTTTAGTTGGAGTCTCACTCTGTCGCCCAGACTGGAGTGCAGTGGCCGCTCCCGGCCACCACAGCCTCGACCTGCTGGGCTCAGGCAATCCTGTCTCAGCCTTCCCGGTAGCCAGAATTACAGGCATGCACTACCACGCCCAGCTGGGTTTCTGATTTACTGTAGAGATGAGGTCTCGCTGCCCAGACAGGTCTCGAACCCGCGGGCTCGGGCAATCCACTCACCTCAGCCTCCCAAAGGCACGGGATTACAGGCTGAGCCACTGAGCCCGGCTCATAAAAGTTTTATAAAATCTTTTGTATATGTATTTCAGAAGGTATTTCATAAATCACAAATTTGGTAACGTTAGAAAAGAGCTATAAAATACAAATACATTATTTTTGATTTGAAAAGTTTTACCTGATTTCCATAGATACGCCTTCCTAAGGTACTTCTCATTTCAACAAATTCCAAATCTTTACTGGAGTCTCTGAATCTTTCTTTTTTTTGATGTTCAGTCAAAGTAGAACTAACATTAACATCTTCATCATGATTTTGCATTTCTTTCTGCATGTTTGTTAAAATAATTTAAGTTAGATTGTGGATTAAATATAGCCTCAACACAACCAATGTAAGTCAAAAAGAAAAACCCATCCAGGAATGTAGGTTTTGTGAAATGTACATGCAAGTTTAGCTATAGTAAAGAACACTGTGAATTATATAAGATAAAGTAGAAGAACATGTTTTTAGTTCACAAGTCTTACAGTATATAAATATATATGCTTTATTTAGTTTACCTATATGCTTTATTCAGAGTAGGTAGCATTACAAACCATATCATTTATTAATTACAATAAAATATTTACTTTCAAAAAAAGGGAAATTTCTTTTTTGGGTCAGAGTATCATGCTGCTGCCCGGGCTGGAGTGCAGTGGCATGATCACCACTACTACAGCATTGACCTCCTGGGCTCAGGTGATCCTTCCACCTCAGCCTTCTGAGTAGCACACACCACCACACTCGTCTGTTTTTTGATTTATTGTAGACACGAGGTCCCGCCAAGTTGCCCAGGCTGGTCTCGAACCCCTGTGCTTAGGCAATCTTCTCACCTCTGTCTCCCAAAGTGCTGGGATTAATAGGTGTGAGTCATTACGCCCAGTCTCTACCTATAGTCTATATGGATATATACTCCTGAGTTCTAAAAGGCATTAAGTTCCTTGTAAAAGGAACTCTATAGGATGTATACACAGTCATGTATCGCTTAATGATGGGGCTACGTCTTGAGAAATACATCATTAGGCAACTTCATCATTATCCAAATATCATAGAATATACTTACACAAACCTAGATGGTATAGTATAGTACACACCTAGGCTATATGATACAGGCTAGGTTTTTGCTCCTAGGTTACAAACCTTTACAGCATGTTACAGTACTAAATACTGTAGGCAACTGCAACACAATGCTGAGTATTTGTGTATCTAAACATAGAAAAGGTACAGTAAAAACACAGTATTATCATCTTATGAGACTGCTGTCATATATGAGGCCCACTGTTGACAAAAGTGTCATTATACTGCATGTAACTATAGATGTATTTTATTAATTTTCATTTTTAATAAAATCTATTTTATTATTTTCCCCATGTTTACTCAAAACTAAATTTATTTAACTCCATTATTATTTTACATTCCTCTCTATACATTTCTTTCTGTATGTAAAAATACTTTATACTGTGGTTTATAATGCATATTTCAACAGGCACATCAACTCAGAAAAGCCTCTTAATAAAATATGCACGTGTAGTTAACTACAGAAAGTAGTATTATAAGTCACATAAATATCAACTATACTTTGGAAAAGACAGGAAAAAATGCAAAAATATTTTAAGCACAAAAAGTTTTAGCTAATCTTGTCATATACAATTTCTTAAGAAACTATGCAATTTTAAATGACAAGAATTCTTTCAAAAATACTTAACAGATACAATGAATGCAACTTATTTTTAATTTCTTCCTACACATAAAGATATTTTCGTCTAGACTAATAATAATTACTAAGTTCATGATAATTTCATAAATTCACCAAATAGACTATTTTATAAAACACAATATGAAACTGAACGTATTGAACATTAGCTCATTTAGAATAGAATAATGTACTTTTCTGGTTGCTGGTGCTTTTTGAAGAATTGTACTTTACAGTCAAATGTATGCTTTCTTGAGGTACATTTTATTGCTACAACTTCAAATTCCTTCCAGTGTTTTTGTTTTACATGTTAATCAAAACAGAACCGAGTTATGCATTTTTTGAATTTTTTTCTACATGCAGTTAAGTACTTAATTTGGATATTGAATTATGAATATACATCTGACAGTTAAGAAAAATGCCTTATGAGATACACATGTTACATTAAACATACAGAGGAATTTTAAGTAATTACCACATGTTGAGAACACACTATGTATTAGGAACTCTGTGTGTTTCCATATGCATTACTTCAACAAGAATACCAAAGCAAAGGCAGCGCAATTTCTTAATATGCTCAAGTCAGAGACTATAACACATGATTGAAACACCAGGTTTCTGATCCCCAAATCTATGCTATTTCCATCATATATTGCTTCTCAAACAATTCTATAAGACACATGAGAAATGCACATCTTTCAGCCTATATATTTTACCTGGGTTCCATACATGGTCTCTCCTATGGCATTTTTCACTTCAAGAAATCCCATATCTTTCGTAAAATCTTTTTTTTTTTCTTCTTGATTGCTATGTTTGGTCCAAAAAGAATAGGTTTGGGAATCTTCATCATTCTGAATTTCTTTCTGTATGCATGTAAAATGGTTTAGGCAATCAACTAGCGATTTCAACATGTATATTTGCTTATGGTATTCACCTTTATCTATAATTGCATAATTCTTAGTCAAATAAGCAGGTAAAATGTACCCTTCTAAATCAACAATTATTAAACAAGGATAAGATCTTTCAAGGAAAACATTCATTTCAGCAAAGATCCTGAATAATAAAGTTATTTCTATGTAGTACAAGAAAAGCTAATGCTTTGTTGATCTAACAAATGAATCCTTTTCATTGATAATCAAGAACAAAGATATTTGATCTAATCCCTGCCCAAGTTAAAGTTCCAATCTAAATTTTAAAAAATCAGATTATAGAGGTTGTTTTTCAGTTTTTTACCAATAAGACTTCTCACTTGCATATATACCAAACACACAGTATGTGCTACGCAGTAGCTGAATTCACAGTTCCTATTTTACTTGAATAGGCAATAAACAATTATCTTCATCTCACTCTATTTCAAACAATTAAATTTCTCTTGCCAAGAAATCCAAACTGAACTCATAAATGACCTATCAATAATTATTTTAAAATTATTGTATATGTACATATAGTTTAGTAAGATGAAGAGCTGGGAAAAACGTGCATTCATTACAGTTCCCCAATGTACTTAAGAAAGGGTGCTCAAGATTCATTACCTTTACCCTAAGAGACTGGAGAATCACAGTATTCTTAGCAAACAACTATGATAAAACCCAAAATGTGGTAAGGTCTATGATTGATCTTTGGTTCTCCTTCCCTTGTACTGGGCTTCTTCTGTGAATATGAGGACATTTTTAGCTGGCTGTAATCCTGCAACCACAGAACAAGCCTGAAAGCAGCTGATTGAATTTCTTTTTCAGCAACTGAGAAAGTGAAATTGAAAACTAAGAAAAAGACAGACTTTTCTTCCTTCCTATTTCCGGCATCAAAGAAAGAATTACTCTGAATGTACAAACAACAATTTCTGTTAAGAACAACTTGCAGGGAGAAATATAAGTTCATTTCTGGCTTTAAATTTCACATGGTTGACAATGGGAGTATGAATCCATAGGTTCAAATTCTCAAAAAATGTCTAAAATACAGGATGATTTAATCTCATATAAATTCTAGTTATATGCAATGTAAAGGAAAATACCATTAACAACATACCATTAGCAACACGGAAAGAAATATACTATTTCTCAATCCTGAATATATTTACTTAGGTATCCATTTCAGATTCTACATACAAATGTTTAAAGTAGGACGTATAATACAAGTGCCCTATACAAGTAAACTATTTAAAAAACAATCTGATACACATCTGGCTTTTTAAAATAATCGATTTTCTACACAGCTAAACAAATGATCAACATATACTTTCCTCTAAGTCTCTAATACTTTCTCTAAATGACTACTCTTATGTGATATACAGAAATTGTCTTATTAACTGTACATATTCATTTTTTATTCCTTACTTTATAAATATTTTAGTGCCAGTTGTGTACTAGGCATTGTGTTAGGTGTTTGTCTCTCTATCTTGGGAGATAGGAATCTAGGGAAAAAAGGCCAAGACTAGAGTTGGTTTTTGATTCAGACAAGGCAGAGTTGATATGCTCTAACATCCAGGTCTTATTCCAATATTCAGGCAAGGCATTTGTCACACAACTTGAATGAATTCGTAAGACTGGATTCATAGGATGAAGAGCCAGAATCAAGTAAAGAACCAAGAGCTACTTGGTTCTTAACTCATACCTATACCTTGATTCTTAAATAGTATTTCATAATCCTGTGACTATTAGTTCATGGTACTGATTATAGTATTAAGTATTTTTTAATGTCCTAGAAAGAGACTAGGTGAATATCAAGGAAATCTAATACCTAAAATGGGGAGAAGAAAAGGGCCTAGGAAAGAAATATTTGAGGAAAGAAGCCTTCAATTTCATTGAGTGCTTGGCTATAAATTTTTGCTCTGACACATGATAGCTGTGGGATCTTGGGCAAGTTATTTAACCTCAAAATCACCAACAATAAATGAGGCCATAACACATGCCATGCAAGAATATAACATTTAAATAAGATGAAGTGTGTAAAATGCTAGCATAGTGTCTGACACATAATCACTCAATATTAGCTCAGGGTAGTAGTTGTAATAATTCTCATAACAACCAAAGCAACATAGTATTAAGTTCTATATAAAAAGGGAGAAACTAAGGCACAGGATAAATGACTTGCCTAAGGTCACAGAACTAGTAAATTATAAATTTGGGGAACAAGTTAGTTGGCCTGACTCCAAAATTCTATGCTTTTTCTGTTATTTGTTGTACATTCCCATAAGACTGTTTTTTTTTATTTTTTATTTTCTTAAGTAGTCAAAAAAAGTTTAAATATTCCTAGGAATCTTCTCCTTTTTTGTGAAGCTTTCTTTGGGAAAAACAATTGAAATATGTTAGTCATTTGTTCCTCTGTATTCTATTACCTTGCACATAGTTTTATCAACGCACAATTCACATTGAACTAAGAGTAACTGTTTCCATGTTCTTTCCCAATCACTAAGTAGTAAGAACCTCAAAGTTTGATATGTGGTCTTATTCATTTTCATATCCCTAGTGCATTGTATAATGTTTAGTACAGCAAACAGTCTTCAATAAATATCTATAAACCAGAACAAAATAGATCCTGATTCTGATACTCAAAAAGTATAAGCAAGCCAAACAACACTATTTTGAAAAAATAATTGTTTAATTGTTACTTTTAACTCAGTCATAGTAATACTTCTTAGATGATACTTCAAAATCCATATAATGACTAATATAATATGATCTACACCAAAGTGATAGAAGAAAAGCAAGACACTGAAATAAAGTTAATGTTTTAATTTCTCTTCAGAAGTCATCACAATATGCCTTCCTTATTTGGACTGGCTATGAACTCCCAGCTGTTTGAGCCAGAACTTCTAAAACAATTTATTCTAAAACCAAATATAAGTTAGAGATTATCTTTTTATTTTTGGTTGACACAGACTGCTGCCTTCTACTTTTTCAGCAGCTGAAGCTGAATATGATATTGTTAGATTACTGCAAAATAAGACTGTGTATAATGGGTCAGGGGTGGTGGCTCACACCTGTAATCCTAGCACTCTGGGAGGTCAAGGCAAGAGGACTGCCTGAGCCTAGGGGTTCGAGACCAGCTTGGATAACTTGGCAAGACCTTGTCTCTACAATAAATCAAAAAATTAGCTGGGCATGGTGGCACGCGCCTTAGTTCAAGCTACTTGGAAGGCTGAGGCAGAAGACTTGCCTGAGTCCAGAAGTTTGAGGCTGCAGTGGCTATGAGCGCTACTACCACACTCCAGCCTGGGTGACAGAGTATGACTCTGACTCAGAAAAAAAAATGTGAATAATGCCTATTATATGTTCCACATTAACCATTTCTTTCCAAAACAAAGGGAATGATTTTACTAACCTAGTTAAGAATGATTTTTATTCTGTTAACAGTTAATACCACATTTAAACTATTCAGGGAGGTCTATCGGATAGGGTGTTTTTGGTTGCAAATAACAGAAAACCAACTCAAACTAACTTAACACAAAAATGTATTACTTCAAAAAACAGCAATGTGTTCCCCTGCTAGGACAGGTTTCAGGGTTGGCTAATGCAGCAACTCAAGCTGGGTCCTCAGCAAGATCCAGATGCTGTCTCCACACTCTGCTGTCATTATATGGCTGGACTCATCCTAAGGCTAGTTCTTCTCATGGTTGAAGACCAGCTGCTAGTAGTAATTCAGGTTACAATCTTCCATGTTCATATCTAGGAGGAGTTAGCCTGCCAAGGGCTCTCAGAATGAGAAAAACTTCCAAGAAACTCTTACACATCTCTCTTCATGACTCATTGATCAGGATTGGTTCACATGTTCATTCCTAGTCAAACATTGTCAGGGAAAATGAATCTCCATAGTCCAAGTAGATCCATTTTTTGAACTAAGGTCAAATTTCCAATCGATAGTGCTGCTACTCATTAGGGAAAGGTAATTATATAATAATATGTTACATCTACTTTTAGAAGACTCAAAGGCATTTCATAAATTCTCGATTAGTCTAACAAGTATGAGAACCCATGTAACAGTTCTATGTGAGGTGAATGGGATATAACTATGGAAAAGACAGACATGATCTCTGATGACGAAGAGCTTTTGGTTTAGATGGTGAAACAGACATTAACCAAATAATCAGCCAATTATTTAACTGTAATTGCACTGAGTACTATTAAGCAAAATAATGCTATGAGAACACATTATAGGTGAACTTCACCAATAAGGGGCTCAGGGAGGTTTTCTTGAAAAGCAACACTAAAGAGGAACCTGAATGATGAGCAGAAGGCAGAAAGGCTCAGATGGTGAAGGAACAGTGGGGAGACTATTTCAGGTAGAGAAAATATCTCGAAAAGACACTGAGGTACAAAGAAGCTAAGCTTGTTTAAGAAACTGGGGGAAGGCAGTTTTGATATAGCACGGTGGAACAGGATACAGTTGAAGAGGGAGGAGTAAAAGTAACTTGGAAACTTGTAGGCCATATCAGAGATGTAGGACTTTGTTCAAAGGGCAATGGGAAGCCACTGAAGGACCTTACGCAGGAAAGTGATGGGATCAGAGATGTTTTATTTTTTTTGAGTTGGAGTCTCACTCTGTCGCCCAGACTGGAGTGCAGTGGCATGCTCCTGGCTACCACAGCCTCAACCTGCTGGGTTCCGGTGATCCTTCCGCCTCAGCCTTCCAAGAAGCCAGAACTACAGGCATGCGCTATCACACCCAGCTAACTTTTGATTTATTGTAGCGATGAAGTCTCACCAAGTTGCCCGGGTGGGTCTCGAACCCACAGGTTCAGGCAATCCACTCGCCTCGGCCTCCCAAAGAGCTGGGATTACATGATGAGTCACCGAGCCCGGCTCAGAACTGTTTTAGAAAGAGCATTTTGGCTGCTCCTTCTGAATAAACTAAAATATACTAGAAAAGGAAAAAGGAAGAGTAAATTGGGAAATTAATAAGAGTAAAAAGGTAAAGTAACAGGAAGAGTAATTAGGAGTCTAATCCAGGAGCAAAGAGGACAAACGATAAACTCAATATTAGTACAGAAGAAGAGAAGCATTTTACTAAAGAGTTATTTGAGATAAAATCAATAGGACTTGGTAGTTGTTAGATGTGCTGTAAGGGAAAGAAAAATTTCAAGGATGATTCCCAAGTCTGTGACATAAATTATCAGATAAAATATAATGGTATCTATTGAGATGAGAAGCACTGAAGAAGATGACTTTTCCTAGATGGAGGTTGTTCTTAGACATACTAAGGTTTCTCTTCTACCCTGAGTGTCTCATAAAATCTTCTTTTCTTATTTCCTGGAAGGTTTCTTCTAGAGTTTGATCCCTATTCAAACAATTCAAGGAGCACTATTTGCACCAAGTAGAGAGGATGACCTAGGGGAACAGGACAGACAATTATCTCCAAAACCTTAAAAACAGACCTCTCTTTTCCAAAGGGAAAATAACTCAAAATTTTGTATAGTACTATTCAATATTATATATTTCACTCTTTTATTTATATTCTGACATTAAAACGTTTAAAATTATTTTTTGGTGTTTGTCACTAAAGCACTGAAAAAAAGGTAGAGAATCAAAATAAGATAAATTTTAAACTTAGCAAGTTTCTTTTAAATCTATAAAAGAAGTATTCCTGAATATTTAAGTAATTCAGAGGAAAAAGCCTTTAAAATGTTTTATAATTATTTCCAATCAGTATATTAAAAAAATTTGGAACATAATTAAAAAACATATTTTACTAGGTTTGTTAGGTTATAAAACACACATTTACAAATGTTTACTGTTTATTTCACTTACCTCTAAAAGAAAATCTCCAAGATACTGAATTGGATAAAATGGAGCCTTAAAGTTATCTTTCTCTTTCTCAGCCTTGATTCTTGCATTACTGGCAATGATATGAGTTATTCCATTTGGTGAACTTTTCGATAAAATAACACTTGCCTTTCCAGCCTCCAAAACTCTAAATAAAAGTGTAAATGGTATAAAAAGTATTAGAAAAATTGAGTGTATTCAGTCAAATTATCTAAATCAATTATTTTCTGTAAGTATAACTTTCTGAAAGTAATTAATTGCTTTAGGCTAATAGGGATTACAGAGACTAACTACTGCAGTAATGCCTTAAATTATAGTTGTTCAGAGCAGATGTCTAATAAATCATAATACTCTTTCTACCAATCCATTTCTTGATATAAGAAATTTTGTTAGGAAGCAAGAACATTAAAGTGTTTTCTAAAGAAAAGTCACATCAATAAATAAAAAGAACAATAAAGGAAGTCTAAAAAGGCAGCTATCCTGAAAGTCAATAAAACTCACAAGAAAATCATTTTGGATCACACACACACACAAAAAGTAATCAGTTGCCAACCATCCCCTAAAAAAGTTAGCTTTTTAAGAATTTTAATCTTAAACTATGTAAAGAAATACATTTTTACATCTAGACTCAGAAGACACACACACAGAGACATATACATCTCCAAAGTTTCAACAAGTTCTGCTTCTGCATAGGATTTAGAAAGCTATAAGAGAATATGACTACTGTCTAACAGTAAGAACAAGTCAAATCATAACTTTAACTGAGCTCATCAGTGAATGAAGGCAACAAGTCAACCAAGTAAGCTGGTTTCTGAAAAGTGATAGGCCTCTTTGTGAAGAGATTAGACACACACACTATTTTGTTTTTGGCAAAGAAGAGAAGTGGCTGCCATTAAAGCACATAATAATTAGACAAAATTTAATCAACTTAAGGGCGGAGCATAGCTAGCGAGACAGCTTAGAAAACACGAAGTGTCTGACACAAGGGAAGCCTGTCCTCACTTGTGAGCTCTTTACCACAGGCCTCCATCAAGTGCTCATAAAAAAGACCAGGGGCAAGTCAGGAGAAGCAGAGCGAGTCCTCCTTGCTGGGCCAGTGAGGATTGGCTGTCATTAAGGAATAGATATAAAAACAGGCCCACTTTCTTGGATCTTTCTCACATATGAAGCAAAAGCCTTAAGTCATATGGAAAAGAATAAGGAAGTCTTTTGCCCTCAGATTGTTTCTCCTCAAGGGGTAAAAATGAAACCTATTTAACTTAGGGGAAGGGTTAGAAAAACTTCCTCCTGCCTACTCTTCCTGGATGAGGGACAGAGGCAAAAACCACCTTCCCTGAAGGAGGCAGCAGAAATGCTACATAGTCCTAGGAGCTTACACCAATACACAGTAGAGATCTAATACTGATGGAGAAGCCAGAAACTTTTTCTTGCCTAAGATCCAGCCCACAGATACAAAATTTAGTGGCCATGGGAGGTTGCGACACAAATGCTGATAGTGATAAAGCTCCAACCTCAGGGACCAATAACACAGACAATGCTGCTTGAGGCTGAAGCCTGTCTCGCAAAATTGAGAATATACCCACCCATACTCTTGGCCTAGAACTGAGTAACAAGAGAGAAGAAAGAGCATAGAGAAAGAGTCCTTTTGTGACCTATTAGTACAAAAATTGCTGAAAGCTAATAGCAGAGAAAACAATGATTAAAAACTTTTAGGCAACCCATTCTCCATAATAACCACAAAGACACTGGAGTCTATTGTTGTAAGAAAAGTGATACACTGAAGGTGACTACAGAATTAACAACACTCAGGCCAGGTATAGTGGCTCACACCTGTAATTTCAGCACTTTGGGAGGCTGAGGCAGGAGAATGGCTTCAGCCCAGAAATTCAAGACCAGCCTGGGCAACACAGCAAGACTTCACCTTTACAAAAATATTAAAAAATTAACTGGGCATGGTGGTGCACACCTACAGCTACTTGGGAGGCAGAATTACATGAGCCCAGGAAGTCAAGGCTGTGGTGAGCGATGATTATTCCAGTGTACTCACTCTGGGCAACAGAGTGAGACTCCAACTCTAAATGAATGAACGAATGAATGAATGAACGAACAAACAAATAAATAAATACAGAAATAAATACATTCAAATCCAACTGTTTTAGTCTGTTTTCTGCTGCTGTAACAAAATACCAAAGACTTGACAAGTTGGCAACTTATAAAGAAGTTTGGCTCACAGTTCTTGGAGCCCAAGCATATCTGGTGGCTTTCCTGTTATGTCATTCATGGTAGATAAGCAGAAGGGCAAAAAAGTGTAGACAACAGAGCTTACTTTCATAACAAAGCTGCTCCTGTGACAATGGTATTTACCCCCTCTTAAAGGCCTCACTTCCCAATACCATCCCAATGACAATTAACTTTTAATATGAAGTTGTCTTTTCTTATATTTTTTTCCCTTATCCATTCTCCCAATTTATTTGTTTATTTATTTATTTATTTATTTATTTATTTGAGTTGGAGTCTCACTCTGTCACCCAGACTGGAGTGCAGTGGCAGCTCCTGGCCACTGCAGCCTCGACCTGCTGGACTCCGGCGATCCTTCTGCCTCAGTCTTCCAAGTAGCTGGAACTACAGGCGCATGCTACCACGCCTGGCTAATTTTTGATTAATTGTAGAAATGAGGTCTCAACAAGTTGCCCAGGCGGATCCTGAACCCGTGGGCTCAGGCAATCCACTTACCTCGGCCTCCCAGAGCGCTGGGATTACAGGCTGAGCCACCGAGCCCAGCTCATTCTCCCAATTTAAACATAAGGTTTTCTGCTGGGGGGAAGCATTCAAGCCATAGCACCAGCTTTGCTACTGACAATTTCAAGTCAATCACTCATAACTGCCCTACAGAAGAAGTCATCCCGTTTTCTGTATACAAGCATTGCTCACATCAGTCTCTACAATTCTTCTATATGTGGTATCTGGCATGCAATAAAAAATATAAAACAGGCAAGGAAAAAAAAAACCGCTGTCAAGAGATAAAGGAATAAATAGTACAGACTGAGATATGCCCAGATGTTGAAACTGTCAAAAAATGACTTTAAAATAACTCTAACTGACATGCAAAAGGAACTAATGGAAAAGGTGAACAACATGCATGAAGAAATGAGGTATTCATCAGAGTTCAATGAAAATGGTAGAAATAAAAAGAATTATATCAGAAAAGAATTTCCTTGACAGATTAAACACAGTTGAGAAAGGTATCACTGAACTTGAGGATAAGCCAACGGAATTTACCTAAATAAAAATATGAAAATTATATATAACAAAAAGAGACTGCAATAGCTACTGAATAGAATCAAATGGATGTAATGAAAATGCACGTAATAAAACTTAAGAAGAACAACATGGTAGAAGAAGTATTCAAAGGATAATGATTCTCTACATTTAATAGAAGACAAAAAAAAAAAGAAAAGGAAAAACCTACATATACAAGCAGCTCAGAGAACCTCAAGCAAAATAAATCAACAACAGAATATACACATATGTACACCCACAAACAACATATTCCTGTAACTATCATAACCAAACAGCTAAAAACCAATGGTTAAGAGACAATTATGAAGGAAATCGGGGGGAAAAATTATTATACACAGAGAAGAAAAGAATGACAAGTGACTTCTCATCAGAACTATGTAAGGCAGAAGACAGTGAAAGAGAATCTTTAATTACTGAAAGTAATAAAAACAAGTCAACTCATAATTCTGTCCAGTGAAGATAGCTTACAAAAATAAAGGCCTCCTTGGACATACAAAAAACTGAGATAAATCATTGCTACCAGACCTGCACTGTAAAATGTATTAAAGTAGGCTGGGCTCGGTGACTCAGCCTGTAATACCATCACTTTGGGAGGCCAAGGTGAGTGGACTGCCTGAGCCTGCAGGTTTGAGAACAGTCCGGGGAACTTGGCAAGACCTTATCTCTACAATAAATCAAAAATTAACCAGGTGTGGTAGTGCATGTCTGTAGTTCTGGCTACTTGGATGGCTGAGGCGGAAGGATTGCCAGAGTCTAGCAGGATGACACTGGGGTAGCCGTGAGTGTGTCACTGCACTCCAACCTGGATGACAGAACGAGCCTCTAACTCAAAAGAAAAAAATTTATTAAAGAGAGATCTTTAGGCAAAAGGAGTATGACAGCAGAGGAAATCTGGATCTACACAAAGAAATAAACACTGGAAAATTGTTAAAAATGAGGTCAAAATACAGATAATACATTTCATTATTTTTAGCCACCTCCAAAATAACTGGCAAAAGAAAATATTACCAATATATTTGGAGGTTTTAATATAAATAAAGGTTAACAATTTTAAAAAGAACAAACGGAAGATAAGAACAAGGACAGCTGACACTTGAACAAGTCTACTTAAATATAGATTATTTTTTCAATAAAAGTTATTATACCAAGTATGCTGGTGTCTCCTGCCTCCATTCCCATTTCCTCTATTTCTGCTTCTGCATCCCTTGTGACAGAAAGACTAACCTTTCTGTCTACTCAGTCTACTCATTGTTCAAGTGTCAACTGTATACTTTTGTAAGGTTTTTTCATTACATGCAAAAATGTATAACACTATTTGACAGTTGACTGTGAACAGTTAAGGATGTATATATATTGCAAACATAGATCAACTGTTAAGAAATAAAGATTAGTATAACACAATGGATATACTTATACATGCATAAGTATTTTAGATATAAGAAATAATGTTATACGGAAATGAAAGAAAACCATTAAAAACACTCAACTACAACAAAAGAAGTCAAGGAAAAAGGGAAAACAGAACAAAGAAAAGATGGGACCAAAAAAAAAAAAAAAAAACACCATCCAAGATGTTTAATTTAAATTTAATTTATAAAACAATCACATGAAATGTAAATGGTCTAAACCATGCAATAAAAGGAGGAAACTGTCAGATTATATTTAAAAAGCATGACAACTGTAAATTGTCTATAAGAAATCCATTTTAAGTAAATAATACAAAATTATGTACATGCCAATAATTCTCAAACAAAATGTAAAGTGGCTATATTAGTATTTGACTAGACAAATCAGATTACTATTTAGCCTGGGACACCTGTGTGGACCACAGAAACTGATAAAAACTACAAAAGAGGATAAGAGAAATGGTCTCACTTGATCATACTGTACCTTTCCCTCACCCAAATTTGTAGTGCCACACAGAAAGGACTCTTCAGGGCTCACAGTTACTCGAGTGGTTAAAGAGAACTGAAGGCAGGCATCTAGGTTCTGTATAATTCTGAGATGCTTCCCAGGAAGCCCACTCTGGTGTCACCTCAAGGGGTCCACAAGGGATGATGGCATGGCTAGACCACCCAAAGTCAGGCAGGAACAAAGCAAAGAGGCAGAGCTCACAGTAACCAGTGTACAGATACTCAGTATACCTGCCATCAGTGGCACCTACTCAAAGGTATCAGCCAACAGCACAGCCTACCTGCAGAGCCAAGTTGGTCACTCCCAGAAATGATGGAAAGTTCTACCTGGCTTGAATCACCAGAAAGCCAGTCTCTAGGCTTGGTCTCAGACCCTATCTCAAGGTCACACCCAGGGTGAGACATTCCCTGCAACACAATTTGTTAAAGACAAGAGGCCAGTTCTGCCTTATCTGAGAGTTTAAACACCACTTTGTGCAGTCTCAATGTCCATCCCATTATCCTGGTCAGAGAAGGACATAACTGCCACATGTGCACTTCAGCAAAGAGTGGGGGCTAGTTCTGTTATATCTGAGAATGTAAACAGTGCTCAATGCAGCTTTAAAGCACACCCTAAGATCCTGCCGAGAGAGAGAGAGAGAGAGAGACAGAGAGAGAGAGAGAGACCCACGAAAGTGGATTTCGGCAACGTACAGGATCTAGTCTGCCACATCAGTAAGTTTAAATAGTGCTTAGCTCCGCTTTAAAACCAACCCCAAGACCCCAACTATGCAGGGAGGCAAACCTCACTGTGCACTTATATTAAAGTAGTCCCAACTGTCTTGAGCAGCAATTCCACCTATTCTCAGAAGAATAACAAAATGGATACTATATATAAAGAAACTAACAAAATGGATACTATATATACATATATATATATAAAGAAACTATATGAATTAACAGTCAAGTAATTCAGAATGATGCTCTCAAAGAAGTTCAGTGATGCACAAGGACATAGATTTTTAAAAATTAAATGAAATTTGGAAAATATATGAACAAAATGAGAAGTATGACAAAGAAATAGAAGCAATAAGCAAAACTCAAATAAAAATCCTAGAGATGAAGAACATAATTACTGAACTGAAAAATTTAATAGAAGGCTTCAACAGTAGGCTTATTCAAGCAGAAGAACAAACAAGAATGAAGATAGAACATCTGAAATGTTCTAGCCAGAGAAGCCAAAAGACAAAAGAATTAAGAAAGCCTATGGTAATTATGGGACACTAACAAGAGACGTAAAATATGCACAAAATTAGTTCAGCAGGAGGAGAGAGAGGAAATTAACCCAAAAGCATATTTAAGTAAAATAACAGCTAAAATCTTCTCAAATCTGGAGACAGATGCCAAACTCCAGGGACAACAAGCACAGAGGTTTCCAATCAAATTCAACCCAAAGACAAGTTCACCACGGTACATAAAAAACTATCAAAAATCAATGACAAAGAAACCTGAAAGCAGCAAGAAATAAGTACTACATTACATACAAAAGAGTCTAAATGCAGCTATCAGTGGATGTCTCAATAGAAATCATGCAGGCCAGGAAAGAGTGGAATGATATACTCAAAGTGCTGAAGAAAAAAATCCTGCCAACCCAGAATACTTTACTGGCTAACATATACTTCAGAAATGAGGGAGAAATAATAATTTTCCTAGAAAAAAACAAACAGCAAAGGGAGATTACCATCAGTAGGCTTGCCTTATGGGAATTACTAAAGGGAATTCTTTAAGCTGTATCAAAAGTTCATGAATCAATAAAACATTTAGAAGTGCAAATTTTTTAAAAATGCTAACAGTCATATTTGGAATAATCTATTGAAATAGTTGTACAATAACCAATTTTATCTCTTGTACAGTGGTTAACAGACAAATCTATTAAAAACAATTGTCATAGGATAGAAATTACAAAATGATATAAGTTCTGCTATCAAAAACAAAATGAGAGAGGGAAAGTAAAAGTGTAGAGTTGTTATATGCAATCAGTTATTGGCTTGAGATAGACAGTTATAAGAATAAGATGTTTTATATAAGCTTCATGGCAAACATAAAAGAAAATCTATAGTAGATGGACAAAATATAGCTAAAAAATAATGAAAACAAACCACTACAGAAAACCATCAAACCACAATGAAAGACAGCAACAAAGAAAGTAGATACAAATCAACCAGAAAAGGAATTACACAATAGCAGCAGTAAATCCTTACCCAATGATAATTACTCTGAATGAAAATGGATTAAATTATCCAATCAAAAGACAAAGACTAGTCCAATACACACAGAATAATACACAGAAAAACAGCAAGAAACAGAATAGTTCACAACAAGAAAAAGAATAGTTCACAACGTTAATTGACATGTATAATCAACTCAGCAACAGTGGAAGACATATTATTTTCAAGTACACATGGAAAATCCACCCAGATAGACCATATTACATTCTAGGTCATAAAATAAATTTTAATAAGTTGAAAAGGACTAAAATCACACAAAATATGTTCTCTGATCTAGGTAAACTAGTAGATATCAGTAGCAGAATGACATGTGAAAAACCATAAAAACTTTGGGGATGAAATAACCATGTAAATAACCAACGTGTCAAAGAAGAAATCAAAATGGAAATTTTAAAATATTCTGAAATGAATAAAAATGCAAACAAATCCAAATTTGTGGGATGTAGATAAAGCAGTGCTTAAGAGCAGTTAATAGAAAGAAGGAAGGTCTAATATTAATGATCCAAACTTACATCTTAAGGAGCTAAAAACAAAGCAAATTAAGCACAATGAAGGAAGAAAGAAAATAATAAAACCAGTGCAGCAGTCAATAAAATAACAAATGACAGAGAAAATTAATAAAGCTAAAACGAGTATTTAAACTTCAATTTCCAGCTGTTCTTTGCTAGATAAAAGAACATAATTAATCTTTATATAGTGATCTGTTACCTTGTAGTCTTACACTAGCTCTAGTATCTTTTTTGGTTAATTTTTTAATATACAGCCAGGTCTTTTGAAAATAAAGATAGCTATTTTTATTTCTTCCCCATTTTATGCCTCTTCCTTTCTGGGGGAAGTGAGGGAGGGAGGTTATTGTAAATGGCTAGTACATCTAGTAAAACGATAAGTAGAAATCATGAGATAAGCAGAAATAATGAGTCAGCATTCTTGCCTTGTTTTCAATCATGGGGGGAATCTTTCAATATTAAATATGAAATTAAGTTCAGATATTGGCATAAATGTCATTTATTAGATTTAGGACACAAAAATCCTTAAAAGAATATTATCAAATAGAATCAGTAAAATATTAAAAATAGATAATACACCATGAATAAGTTTATCTCAAGAATACAAGTTTGGTTTAACATATAAGAATCAATGAATATAATTCAGCATATTAACAGAATACAGGAGAAAGGTCAATTATCTTTACAGATGCAGATAAGAACTTTCAGAGCATTCATTGATAATAGCATCCCAAATAGTACCTAGGAATAAATTTAGCAAAATATGTGCAAGTTTTATGCAATTAAAACTATAAAACATTAGTGACAGAAATCAAAGAACAACCAGAGAGATACAGAGTCCACTAGTAGGAAGACTCACTATTGTTCAAATATCACTTCTCCCCAGTTTGACTTACAGATAAAATAAAATCTCAATCAAAATCCCAGCTCGCATTTTTACAGAAATTGATAAGCTGACTTTAAAATGTATATGGAAATACAGAAGTTCCAGAATCACTAAAAGAATTTTGAAAAAAACTAAGGATCTGATAGCAAAACTCACTATAAACAGTAGTCAGGCTGAGTACAATGACTCATGTTTGTAATCTCGCACTTTGGGAGGTGGAATGAGAAAGGATTGCCTTAGCCTAGGAGTTTGAGAGTAGCCTGGGCAACATAGCTAGACTTCATCTCTACAAAAAAATTTTTAAAAAATTAGCTGGGCATACTTGGAAGGTTGAGGTGGAAGATCGCCTGAGTTCAGCAAGTAGAGGCTGTGGTAGCCAATGCACTCCAGCCTGGGCAACAGAATGAGACTTCGACTCAAAAAAAAAAAAAAAAAAGTTTCTCTAAGACATTTAGACTCCTAATCTAGAAAGGTTTATTTTTGTTGAAAAGTCCTGTATATCTTAATTTTGCTAGCTACATCACTTGTAAGTGTCTAACCTAGTCAGAAATATCACTTCTACTTCATTTTTGGGGTTTTCCAGGTATGGAAGAGTCACAGTCTCCCTTCATGGGGAAAAGAGCCATTAATAAATGGCAAACAGCCCAAATAAAACCATTTTATTGTGCTCAAGTATGATGTTTAAGATTTCAGGAGTTTCTGTCAGTAACTCTTTTTTCCTCCAGGAAACTCCAGGAGTTTGAGACTAGCCTGAGCAAGATAGCAAGACCTCCTCTCTACAGTAAATAAAAAATTAACTGGATATAGTGGTACACGCCTGTCCTTCCAGATTTGAAAGGTTGAGGCTGAAGGATGGACTGAACCCATAAATTGAGGCTGCAGTAGCTGTGATCATGCCACTGCACTCCAGCCTGGATGACAGAGTGAGACTCTGACTCAAAAAAAAAAAAAGATACAGTAATCAAAACAGTATGGTGGTACTGGTAATAGGTAGACTTATAGATCACTGGAACAAAACTGAAAACCCAGAACAGACCACACAAAGATGATTAATTGAGTTTTAACAACTGTGCCAAAATAACTGCACTGCAACTGAAACGCTCACTGCAAATAGGAACATAATATGGTACTACTCTGAAAAACAGTCTGGCATTGTTTTATACTGTAAAACACAATTGCCATCTAACCTACAATTTCATTCCTAGATATTTCCCAAAAGAAATGAAAACATGTCTATATGAATACTTATACAAAAATACTCACTGTAGCTTAATTCATATTAGCAAAGACAACATCCCAAATGTTCACCATTATGCAAATAAACAAACAGACTGTAATATAGACATAGAGTGAAATCGCACTCAGCAACAAAAAGGAATGAACTGCTAACATATAACACGGATGAAACTCAAAAATACTGTGCTAGGCAAATGAAGGTACTTTAAACGAGTATATTCACTATGATCATGTTTATATGAACCTCTAAAAAAAGACAAATCTAGCCTATAGTGATAAAAAAAAAAACAGTGGTTGTCTTGTATTGTTAGTACCAAATTAAATGTTCAAAGACACAAGGGAACATTAAAGGATGATGTAATTATTACACATTTTGATTATAGTGAGGGTACATGACCTTAAAAATTATTCAAATTCACCACAGCACTACATAAATTCAGAACAAAGTCGTTCTGATAATGTAATGCTTTTACTACCAAAAACCTAAAAGATCTTCTAAACTAAAATAAAAAATCTCATAATTAGTTTTCTTTTTAATTTTGCTTCAGTTGACAAAACAAACGGAGTTCTATAAGAGACACATAACAGATGAGTAGAATGGCTTGTGTATCAGATCAGATAAATCACTCTGGCTCATTTGGACTCAATAAGTGCAAAAAAATACAAAAAGCATTTGTGTAGATCAAAATTGTTCTCTCATTCATTGCTTTAGCTTTTATGTAATGCCATCTTACCTTATAAGAGAATCACTTCGCTTATCAGCTCTAACAAGGAGGACAACTTTCCATCTGTGGAAGGCTCCTGGAGCACCAGTACGTTTCAGTTCTTCACGCCATCTCTTAGGTGCAGATTGCATTTGAGGTGAATAATGGGAGTCCTTTTCAATTTTATATCCCCATTCATAAGTTGTTTCATCAAGCCATCTGCCGCTTTTGGCACTATGAATTATGTAGTCCTTTGTTAGTACCCACTTTCCTAGAAAGCAAATGAATCGTCAGTCACAAAATAATTTTGATTCTGATAAATGATAAACAACAAAGATCAAATATTATATAAAAGCCAATCTTTTTAAATGAGACTTTTAAGTCTCATGCTTAAGTTATATGTCAATATTATCTTTGACCTACATTTTTTCAAGAATTTTTGATAGTGAGAGGCTTACGTCACTGAACATTGTATATATTCTTTTCATGACAAAAAACTCCAAACGTTACTAAATAAAACATAAATCTAAGATCTTAAAATCCAAAATAAAATGTGGCATTACTTGAATTATTAGTATTATTATTCACTATTTTAGGTTAGATTTAACTTTTCTTCTTATGCTACAACTTTTCCAATAATGTCCACAGAACTATTGTATGCTGTAAAACAAATGTTATTGAGTTAGAACATTTTTCATGGCCTTTAATAATGGTTTCTATATCTGGGCATCAATGATCTTTTTAAGCAGCATGGACAATGTAAGTTTCTATTTGTGAAGTTAATAATTACTCCATGTGTTTTTCTGGTAAGTTAATCTAAAAAAATGTGAGAATTCACCTGAGTTACATATACTTATCTTTTTCTTCCTTTTTTTTTTAAAAAAAAAATAAATAAAATAATGAAATAATGATACAGAAAGTGACAGGAATATCAATGGTGATAAAGTTATCAAGGAGAAGAATAAGTCCGAATTTGGGCTTACAGAATTTAAACTCCTAGAAAAATGAAATAGCACAATCACTGCTTTATAACATAAATAGAAGCAGTAGAGAAAACAAAAACACTATTTCCAATGACAGATCAAAGAAAATAAACTTGAGTGAGAACAGATGAGGTTCCAACAAAAGCTTAAGTTTTTGACATCTTGGGCCAGTCTTGTTAAAGCATTTTTTCTTAAATAAAGCATTTATACTAAAACTTTGGTGAAAAAAATATTTCTGCCTATTTAATACATTTTTCACGAGCTACACAATTCTACTCAGATAATAAGGAAAAAATATATCAAACAAATATTTTCAGAAAAAAATACATGTATGTTTGACATAGTAAATATGCTACCTTTCCAGAGACTAAGATACTTTTCCTTTAACAAGATTTTTTTTTTAAAGGTTAGAGGAAGGCAGTTAACTTACCTGCTGCACAAGCGGCTAAAAATTTTTCACTCTTACATAGGCGTTCAGCTATAAGATGTGTACAGTTTTTATATTTCTGGAGAGAAAAATCCACATAAATTTTACTAAGGTAAGATTTCCTTTACAACGTATTCTTTTTATTCTGACAATATTGGGGGACATTTTTATCATTCTTAGGTCATTATTTTAATTCTAATTATTATTCAACTACACATTGAATATTTTGAAAAGAAGTTTCTATACTCACCTCACTTTTAATAAACGTGCAATCTAATTTTAAAAGCAATTTGCCTAGGGCTTCCTTTTCCTCCATCTTAAATCCTGTTATCTGGATGATATGCTTTGGGCCACCATCTTCCATCTAACATATATACACACAATGAAAATAACATATGTTAAAGATATTAATCAAAGGGTGACATTATTATTTCTTCTTAACTATGATGTTAAAAATAAAAACTAAAACCATTAAACACAAAATGAATTAAACTTGTAAGGCTTCATTGTCAATACAAATGCTAAGATTACTTAAAAACAATAGAAGTTCGTTTTAAAAGCTGTTATCTCAAAATGTGACCCCGAATAAAGCTGAGATTCTTTGCTCTGGTATGAAGGGTAAAAGTTTGAATTCCTACATTACTTGCCACTAAAACACACTGAGTGAATATAATTCTTCAGAGAAGAATACTAACACAAATATTATGTTAGTATTAATAATAACATAATACTAGCTTCATTCTACAAGTACTGTTGTTTGCTAAGAGCTTTTGAAACAAGTACATTTGTGAACAATGAAACACTCCAATTTTATACTCATTTTTAAAGTGTCTGTCTGCAGACTGATATTAAAGGATACGTATCAGTCACTGGAGAAGTTAGTAGAATTCATGGTCCCACAGCATTTATATCCAATAATTTAGTACAATAAGTACACATAATGATCGTAGATACTATTCCCAATCTACATTTCTTAACTTTGCTATATACATGTTAATTTCATCACTTACAAAGTAGGCTGAAAAACTGCATGGTTTTTAATCTAAGTTTATTTTCATAGGGATCTGAATTCATATTTAAATGCAATTCACAAAGTACTTTGTGTTTGGGGGTATATAACTTACAGTGTTTCTAATTAGAAAACAATTTTGTTTGTTTACATGAGGTTCAACTGTAGAATAAGGTAACATCTTAGAGAAAACCTCTTTCCCTTTACAGACAAGGAAAGCAATGGGGGTAATTTTTTATTTCTCTAACAATTTTGTCAGCAAAGCTGTGGATTAATATTTAATTAAAGCTATAGGCAGAACAATAGCAGTAGCTATTTTCAACAACCAAAGAAACACTGGCTTCTTTTAACACAGAAGTAAACTTCAAAAACAGTAAATATTTGAAACTAGGACTAATAGCATACAACTGGTGATAAGAAATGTTCCTTATAAAAATTCTTTTTTCAAAGACTAAAATATACACCACATACTTAAATATGTGAATGTATTTGTTAATATAACTACATTCATTTTAGAGGAAAAATTGAAAAGAGTCTCATTATAAACAATTTAAAGCATTACTCAGGAGTGAACTTTTACTTCCCTTGCTAGAGTTTCTAAGAGGAAGAATTTCAACTAGAGTAATAAATAGTACTCCTGGTTTCTCTCTCTTCCCTTCATCCCCATAACCAACCCCCTCCCAAGTTGTCCTTGAGACAAATGAATGGGTACACTCTGCTCAACAAGTCGACCTGCACTTACTGGGTGGGTAAGTTAACTCAGAGATTATTAAATAAGCACACTGATGTTGCAAATCAAAGCCATCTGCTTCAAAACAATTTTTAATCAGTAAAAAGCTGATATTTTGACATCAATTTATCTGATTTTTATATTTTACAACTGGCTCTCAAAGAGGCAAAGGGGATAATATATTAACCCTCTAAAGTCTTAAAATTCAAATATAGAACATAAGAAGCTTTTAAGAATAAGGCTCTTCAGTGAAACAAATGCTTAAAGAGTTACAAAAATTTGGTCTCAAGTATAAAATTATACAGTGTGCATAAGAGGGGTTTGTCGCTTATGAAAAATTAATTGTATATGTAAAATACTATCATCAGTAAATAAAATGAAAGTAGCTACTTATATAAGAAACTCTTAGCCGGGTTCGGTGGCTCAGCCTGTAATCCCGCGCCTTTGGGAGGCTGAGGTGAGTGGATTGCCTGAGCCTGCGGGTTCGAGACCCGCCTGGGCAGCGAGACATCATCTCTACAATAAATCAAAAAATCAGCCGGGCGTGGTAGCTCGCGCCTGTAATTCCGGCTACTCGGAAGGCTGAGGTGGAGGGATCGCCGGAGCCCAGCAAGTCGAGGCTGCGGTGGCCGGGAGCGGCCACTGCACTCCAGTCTGGGCGACAGAGTGAGACTCCAACTCAAAAAAAAAAGGAAAAAAGGAACCCTTTACTGTATAAATCATTCAATGTTTTAAACCATTTACATCAGCTAAATAACACAGCTCGAGTGTTAATACCCATTAATAGATGTTATAAATAATAATTTATTTAATAAATTAAAATAATTAAATTAATAAAAATGTCATGAGACATAATCTGTTGCTAGAAATAATAATGATTTAGTATGATGCAGAACATATATAAATACATAGAATAAAGCCATGTATATTATAAAAAACATGATGTTGCCAGGTGTGGTGGCTTATGCCTGTGATCCTAACACTTTGGGAGGCTGAGGAGAGAGGATTGCTTGAGCCAAAGAGTTTGAGAATAGCCTAGGAAACATAGTGAGGCCTCGTTGCTACAAATAATCAAAACATTAGCTGTGTATGGTGGCACATGGCTGTAGTCCCAGCTATTAGAAGGCTGAGGCAGAAGGATCATGAGTCTAGAAAGGAGGTCAAAGCTGAGGTGAGCCTTGATCCTGCCACTGTACTCTAGCCTCGGAAACAGAGTGAGATTCTAACTTAAAAAAAAAAAAAAGAACGATGTCCATAACTAGGGAGAAATGTTGCATTCATTATTTCTAGGAAATTGTTTTTAAATATCCTTTAAGCAATTCCTTTAGAAAATGACAGGTCTTTTCAGAAATACTAGTCAAGTGCAATTCAGTTTATCTCTGAATATCACCTTAGTTTTTATAGTTCTCAAAAGCCACTATTATCAGGAATATAAGTGTTTTAAACATTTATGCTTTCCCTACCATTTGTATTCTATTTATATATTTAAGAGTTCCAAAAGCTGTTTAGTAGGCTACTTCAAGAAATGTTGCCAAAGAAAAGTTTGAGTGATTTTAAAAAACCTAACATCTTGCCTACCTGGTTATTCTAAGATACTGATAGATAAAAACTAATGCTAAATAGTCTGAATATACAGAAAGCAATGAAAAATTAAAAATTGCTGTAACACTATCTCTCAAATTTTATTATTCTGCTTGCTGAGAATTAAATGTTATGTAGAAATACAAGGAAAAAGTCTATCATACTACATTCATCTTTTCAGATTAAGCTAATAATAGCTATTTTATAATTTGAATATTTATTAACAAGCTAACATTTTAACATATTTTGGTTTCATGTATAAATTATTAAATTATTTGGACTAACTGGAGTTCATATATAAAGCAAAGTTTTCATCTTAAACCACTGTCTTTATAACGATATAAAAATGATGAAAATAATCCACGCTGTACATTTAACATTTTCTATCAAATCAAGAGCCCACAGTATAAAATGACAATAAGATGAACTGTGTATAATAGCAGAAATCAGGAAAGCCTTTTTAAAGCAATTTCTTTCCTTTGAAAATGATTAAATATGAAACTGAAATCAAACATGCCGAGGAAAGGGAAGAAACAAATGTGAAAAAAATAAGACATCTTGATTCAAGCATTATGCAAATACAGATCTGTTTAAAAACAAATCAGAATACATGACATTTATTCACAAGTTTATCAGAAAAACTGGGCTATTAGCTAAACTTTCACAGAATTGTGAATCCCAGTGATGGCACAAAACAACTAGCACAGTTTTATAATGGCTTTCTATGATAAAATGTTCTACTTGAAGCAACAGAATTTACAATACATTTAGCAATGCTTTTTATGACTTAAGCCCACAGATCATACAGTTACACGGGATCATATAGTTACACAATTCATACAGTTACACGGGAAAACTGAAACCTATGTATGTAGGAATAGACATAGACATGTACACATATATTGATAGATTTATTTATCTTTTTCAAAGTCATGGTTTGCAGATTCTTCCTGACCCTGCAAGATTTAGACAATAAACAATAGCTTGATATGCGAATGAAACCAAAGAAAGTACTATAAAACCTGCTTTAGTACATATCAATAACCCAGATAATTAAAAATTCTTTAAAAATATGGTCAAGTTTTGTATAGGTGATATGTTATGGTGTATAAAGGATCAAGAGCTAACTTCGAGAAGTCTTTCAGCACAAGAGAGCAAATATGCCACAATGTAATTTTATCAATAGTATTCCTAGGAAAATTATAGATCTTTCTAAAACTTATAGGGGGTGTTCCCCGAAGCATCCACACAAAAGATACTATACAAACACAAAAAAAGGGAGAAAAAAAGCAAAAAAGAGCACTTCTTTTGACAGTTACTGCAAAAAATTAAAAATTATACTGCATTCTTAGTTCTAAGAAAATGTTCTTTTGCAGTAATATTTTTAAACTTTTGCAGTAACTTAAAAAATTAATTACTTACCTTGAACCATATAATACAAATAAGGAGATAATGACTGTGAACAGAGCTGGCCTTTATGCATATAGCAAGCAACTGTCTCTGTGGTATGGACTTTCCCAAAATATCTCCCACATGGGCCCATCCCTGATGCCTTAAATTCCTTTGCAGTTGGTGCCAGTCAGAAATGCAAATAAACCCTATAGCACTCATCATCTTAATTGAGAACATTTTATTATAAACTAGCTTTTTAGGTCCTTTGAATTCTTTACAATATAACACATAACTAGCACATGTCTGAATACACATTACGTTGAAAACTGAACTCAAGAGAAAAGTAAAGGCAGGAATACAGACATGAATACAAAGGTCTGGTATGGGAGCCATAATGAAACAGCAGGGTACAACCCTTAAGAAAAGAAAGTGCCAAAGAGGCAACAATGCTTAAAGAGACTTTTATAGGATAATAAGGATAGACTTTTCCTACTCTGCATTACACTTTCTTTTACAACCAGTCTTACATACAAAAAGAACTTTGAGTCTATAAGGCAGCTTAGAAATAATTTGTATGTTATCATTAACTACAATGAATAAGGGACTCACTAAAAAAGCTTAGTTTATATATTTATATTTAATAACTAAAGTGTTCTTCCCCCCCAAAATCCTTAGTTTTGTCTTTTCATTTTAATTAACATATGCTAATTACAGAAAATTTGAAAAATACTTCAAATATACAGAAGACTAAAATCATCTCTAATTCCTTCAGCTTGGTGTCACAGTTAACATTTTTTGGGGGGAGGGAGTTGACTTCAGGTTTTGCGTGAAAAATATATATCACATATATATTACATAGTTCCATATCTTAATTTTTATGTAAAATTTATCATAATCATTTTTCCATGCCACTTAATATTCTTTATGGTTTTAAGACCACTTGATGAAAACTAGTACCTTCTCAATTTTCGTTAAGTGAACTATTTTGATTTTAAACCTACTTCTACAACAAACAAAACAAAATCACTTGAAATTCTTCTGAAAAACATATACCAAGCACTGAATGCAATCAATATTGTTGGTTTGAATTAAGGAGTGTAAGATTTTCATGATTTCTCTTATCTAAAACATTTAACTCATCAACGAAGAAATGCTAAAACTGAAAAGGGTGAAAGTGTCAGATTTGTTTTAATCAATATTACAAAAGGTAGACATATGTCACAGTACTTAGCTGTGTGAGTAAAATACTGTTTGGCTCTGAACACTATAACTTCAAGTGGAGTTTGGGAATTCTGGCTCCTCTAGGATTGGTAACCAAAGTAGGCCCTTGGTTTAATTTCACTCAGCTGCCCTTTGGAATTCGCTTTTTTTTTTTTTTTTTTTTTTTGAGTTGGAGTCTCACTCTGTCGCCCAGACTGGAGTGCAGTGGCCTCGATCTGCTGAGCTCCGGCGATCCTTCCACCTCAGCCTTCCAAGTAGCTGGAACTACAGATGCACGCTACCACGCCCGGGTAATTTTTTTTTTTATTTATTGGAGATAAGGTCTTGCCAAGTTACCCAGGCGGGTCTTGAACCTTTTTTTTTTTTAAAGATACAATATCTATTTCCTGTCCCATCCTTCAAAGATATATGTATTTATATACACATGTATATCGTGTGTATACATGTGTATATTTGACAGACATCTCCGGTCACTGATGAGGGATATTTTTACTTCCATGGCATTATTTGGGAACAAAATAGTCCCTTTGACGGTAAATTTAGCAGTTGAGGGATGAAATGGAGAACTAGCAGCAAAGTAACTGAGGTGAGAAAGACACATGGAGCTTCCAATCTACTCAATATTGTATAAGGCACAGGCTAGACAGATGTTAGTTTAGGGACCAAGGGCTCCTTAAGGAATCAAGGTAGATAAGAGGGACAAGGTTCAGAGAAAAAGAATTGAACAGTAGATACTGGTTAGCCACAGAGGATGAAAGTCAAACTTGTTTTGGTAACCTAAGAATTTTGTATTATTTCTTAGCAGGAGGAACATAAGCCTAAGGTAGAACTAACATTTAATTTTTATTGAGGACCTACTCTGGTCAATACACTTCTTATATGTTAGCTCATTTCCTTCTTCACAACATAAGTGCTGTTTATTCTTGTACAGATGAGGATATTGGGAAATCTCAGTGATTAAGAAACCAGCTCCAGTGATTAAGAAACACAGCTAGTAAATGTTGAAACCAAT
This sequence comes from Cephalopachus bancanus, assembly GCA_027257055.1. Taxonomy (NCBI): domain Eukaryota; kingdom Metazoa; phylum Chordata; class Mammalia; order Primates; family Tarsiidae; genus Cephalopachus; species Cephalopachus bancanus. The sequence goes on along the minus strand of JAPVLO010000024.1, from coordinate 2,380,571 downwards.
AATCAAAGATAAGTCAGTTTCTGCAAAAACAATACAAACCTGACTTAAATTTCAGAATTTAGTCTAATACTTGTAATCACATTATAATTGTACAAAGCAATCTATTTTCAGCTAGTACAAGAGAAAGATATATTACATGAAAAAAATCTATGACACCATGACAGTACCAGGGTAGGGAGAATCAGCAATATTACTGAAAATGCTTAAACATAAATATTTTCAGAAAAATAACACCAATGTCTAAAGTTTTAAAGCATTTCTAAAGAGTGCCATTTTTTTTCTTACGGAAAAGACAAAGTTTTCATTATTTTTCTCTCAAAATGGATTTGGTAATCAATGAATCATTAGAGTAATTCATATGGGCTTTAATCAAAAATAATAAAATAATGCTCTTTAATTTCAAAGTAATTTCAACAGAAAATATAACTTAGGTGAACTTAAAAGTTCCGAGTTTATTTTACTTTTAAGCAGCAATATGTCCTTACAAGGTGAGAAATAGTATATAGTACATTTCACAGAATGTTACTTTCTATTAGCATATCTAAAGAGTCAATTATAAGAATAACAGGAGGTCGAGGCTGCAGTGGCCGTAAGCGGCCACTGCACTCCAGTCTGCGCGACAGAGTGAGACTCCAACTCAAAAAAAAAAAAAAAAAAAAAGAATAACAACTAACGTTCAATTTTAGTTATATTTCTGAGAAAAAGAGTTATTCACTTTGTTTTGGTTTTATTTTCAAAGCCTACATGAAATTGTTGACTACACTTTAAAAAAATGTTTTGCTTTGGGCAGGGCGCAGTGGCTTATGCCTGTAATCCCAGCACTTGAGGAGGGTGAGGTGGGCAGATTGCGTGGACACAGGAGTTCGAGACCAGCCTGGGCAACACAAAAAAAACTTGACTCTACAAAACATTCAAAAAAATCAGCTGTGCATGGTGTCGCATGCCTGTAGTCCCAGTTACTCTGGAGGCTGAGGTGGAAGGATTGTCTGAGCCCAGGAGGTGGAGGCTACTGTTAGCAGTGCCACTGCACTCCAACCTGGGAGACAAAGACCCCAATAAAAAAAAGTTTTGCTTCAATGTCGAATACTGTATTTTAGGGTAATACGAACAAGACACATATAATAAGGAAAATTCTAATTACAAAAGCCATACTATCGGTTTTCTAAAAACCAATGACTTCAAACATCAGTGGAAATTGTGGTAGCCTCTTATGAAATCTTAAGAGTTCTAAATCTGGATTATGAAAAGTGATTACTCTTGATCACCTTTTCAATGACTTTCACATGATCTACACTTTCTGCTTTAGAGAATCAAGAAACTGTTAGAAAATTGAACTTTGCTTAAGTCAAGAAGGCATAAGAAAATCTGGATTTAGAAAGCAGATCTAACAGGGGCTTATTTGCATTTATGAAGGTTAATTGTCTTTACAATTTATTTGAGCATTCAAGTATTTGGAAATCCTCATTCCTCTAAATTAAGAATAGTCTGAGTAAACTTAGAAATATCCGAATTTACCCCTTACATAAATTCACCTCAAACTATCAACTTATGTATTGAACTTGCAATATTCAGGTTAGTCAAATTCTCTAACAACGAATACATCTTTCACATCAACAGATACTTCTAGGAACTGAGGCACAACGGAATAACATAAACCAGCAAGTCCACAAAGTGCACTGTCTGTCACTTACACTACAACTTCAGTTTAAATGTTCATTCTCAAGTGTCTCAATGAAAGATATTGTTTTTTCTTTTTGTATGGTACAGTCATTCGCTAAGAGCTTGGCGCCTCCAAAATTAAGCTCCATTTAACTCCTGAGTCAAATACTGACATGGAATATCCGAGGCGGATCAACTTTTTGTCAATATTTAATCAGAGGCTCTGGAAGCGGAAGAAATCTCAGGATAACCACTTAGTCCTGTTCTCAGCCTTCAGGCAGCTGAGATTTAATCCCTAGGAACAAAGACCCTCCTCCCTTTAGGGAAATGTGTGTGTACGTTAGTGTTTAAAGGCCTATAGTGGCCACAGAGGCAGGCACTGCCGTTTGGGTGAGTTAAAAAAAATTCTAGTAGGGAGTCAAGAGTGACACAATGTTTCTCGTCACCGGAAGGTGGACTGGGGGGTCCCAGCCACCTTCGCTGACGCCAACTCGTGGAAAGCAGCCAAGAATCTAGGATCGGGGCGAGGCGTCCCAGGCGGCTCTATGGAAACGAGAGACGCGGGTGGCCTAGCGCCTACCAGGCGGGGCGCCGAGCCGCGGAGCTGCGCAGGCGGAAGCCAGGGGAAGAGGCTCAGCTGGCACTGCAGAGGCGCTCGGCCGCCGTTCCCGCGGCGGCACGGGCGAGCGGGCGGCGGTCTGCGGCCATAGGCCCCCAACTCGGGCTCCGAGCGCGGCGAGTCCGGGTCGTAGAGACGAACCGCGGCTGCTGAGAGCTCGAGACTCGGGCACCGTGGCCGCTCACCCCGGCCCCTTCCCAGCCTCAAAGCCGGGGACGGCAGCAACTTCGTGGGCAGGGCCCGGGGAAGAAACATCCCTCACGGAGTCAGGGTACACCGGGTCTTCCGAGCTGAGCCACTTTACCTTCCCGACCGGAGTGTCTGGGCTGCTTCCCTCGGGCGGTGACGGCGGCGGCAGCGGCGGCAGCAACAGGGGCGACGACTGCCGCGGCATCACTCGCTGCTTCACTAATCCGGGCTCTGGGAAATAATTTCCCGCCGCGCGCTCGACGGCCCCGGAAGCGATAGTACTACTTCCGGGTGGTTGTCAGTGACGCTCCGTAGTCGTCGCCAGGGTGGTCTTAGCGAGAGCCGAGCTTGACTTTGGCCGGCGGGTCACGCTCCTCTAGGATCAGCGCAGGAGGTGGAAGACTGGTAAGTGATTTTCCTGGGTTGTCCCCTGGGCCTGAGGTTTGCGGCCGGCCGGGGATCCATGCAGCATCTTGGCCTGACTGAAAAGTGGCCGAGTGTTGAACCAGGAGTCCCCATGCAGCCTCGTGGTGCTTGACCCTCTGTGCGACTGCGGAAGGCCCCTGGCATCCCGGTTTCCCGTCTTCTCCACTCGCAGTGTCTGTTTCCAAGTTGGAACTCAACTTCGGGTCCCCGGGTGTTCCTGGACGAGGCCGAAGACACCGTGTACCTCCACTCGGCTTAGTGCCGAGTCTTTCTGTCAATGATCACGGAATGCCCTTACTATCTCCTATTGGCAGGGTTTGGTCACTCGATTCCCTTTCCTGGGTACCGCTTCCGTAGTTCTTGGATGCCTTGCTTGGGAGACAGGCAGTCGGCCGAAGAGGATACCTTTTACAAGCATATGGGAAGTAAAAGGGGTCGTTTCTGATTTCGAATTTATTGAACATTCCCGCTGCAGTTTGAGTTGAGTGAGAAGAATGGTCTTTGATTTCTTGACTGTTATGAACTAACGAGATAGGAGAGAACAAGCTTATCATTTCATGCATGGACTTTAGATGCACGTTTTGCATTCTGGAAACCAATGATCAGTAAGTAGGCGTGCTTTCAGAAAGCAGTGCTTGTCTTCTGCTCTAGGCTTCGTTGATAATGAAGGATTCAGGAGAATTTTGGATGGAGGTCTGACGTAGCCCGAATAATTTTAAAGAAAAATTGCTTTCGACAAAGGGATAATGTGAGGAAAGGTGCTTATTTATTTGAATATTTGAAAGATGTGATGTGGTGACCTTAGTGACTTCTCTTTCTTGAGAATTGCAGTTTCTTCAGGTAAGTAGTTTTCACTCAACACTTTATACTTAATCACCTTTTTTTTCTCCATAAGAGGCAGCTGATTGATTTTTTTTCAAAACAGCCAGTTCAAGAAAGAAATCTAGGTATTACTGCATTTTTCTTGATGAGTATGATCCTGTAAAGAAAAATGCAGTATATTAAACTAAAGGCCCCTGGTGCATCAGGCAAGAGTCTTTTTACTGTTTTGAGAGTAATGTAATTGTATTTAGGATAGCACATTGATCTTCTGACCTCCTTGTTAGTTAATAATTAAACAAATTTATAATCTCCCCATTATTCTCCTTTTGCCAATTTATTAAATCTTCAATTTTTTTCTTTATTTCTCTAGTTGAAAGTATTGTAAATTATTTCGGGAAATAATGTATTTTTTCTATAAAGCAACTAACTTTTAGATAGTGTTTTATTAATCACTGTAGTGTTTTATTAATCCCTGTTAAATTTGTGATTTCTCCATTCAAATTAATGTGGCCAACCACTAATATCCACCACAAGTAGCTACTGTCTGCCAGGCACTTAACATTTATTATTTTAATTAATGCTCAATAAAAAAGAAAATCATATTACCGCTATCTTGCAAACACACTGAAACGTAGAGGTTATGATTTCCCACAAATTGTACAATTAAATGGCACAACTAAGATTTGAATCTGGTCTACCTGACTAAATTTTGGCTCTTTTTACTGTGCTCTATACTTCTCATAAGAATATAACATAACAGAATCATTGTTTTCATTCTCAGGCAAAACTAGACAGATAGTATGTACCATTTAGAAGTCAAATGGCTAGCAAAACTTGAGGATAAAGGGATTTAAGGAATATGTTCATTACTATAAGGTAATTTTGACACATGAATAATAGTTTCTTTGCTGCCTTGATCATTGACCAGTTTTAACATCCTAATTCAAGCAAGTGTCTGTACATTGGCATACTTGGGAAAAATACAGGAGATCTAGAGACCATCAGCATATTGATCTCTAAGTTCAGAATATCACTGGCTGACTATCTCTTTAGGCAGCTTTTCACGTGTATTTGTGTGTGTATGTGTTTGTGTGTGTGTGTGTGTGTGTGTGTGTGTGTGTGTGTGTGTAGAGAAAGAATGAGGAAATGAGCTCAAGTTTATAAAACTGAACTTTGTAGTGCTTTGTAATGAATAATTATTATTTATTGATTATTAGCAAACCTGTTCTGTTCCACTCATGTAACCCTCAGACAGATGGTAATTAATCACGTTTTCAGGGAATATGCTTAATTAAACCTGCCCTTTTCAATACCCTATTTTATGTAGAGAAATAGAAAATAGTCTGTCAGGGAATTTACTAAAATGTAGTTGAAATGACCAATACTAGAAATGACATAGAAATAAATTCCAAAGAATATCCCGTTTTACAGAAAGCCACAACTGAATATGTACACCTAGCCTCAGATACTGATGTTTATTTGATTATGTTGCATTGACTTATCTGTGTAAAAGATATTTGCATTGCATATCCCATAGGCAAGATCTCAGGACTTTTTCTTTCTGTTAAATTTAAGTGCTTTTGAAGGTTGAAATTATATCTGTTTTATTCATCACCTCATACCCAGCATCTAGCACTGTGCCTGACATGTAATAGGAACTCAGCAAACATTTTTTGAATGTTTTAAAATGTTATTTATCCACAAAGAAGTATTTGTACATGTATTTTTTTTTTAAAAAGGACTTGCCACATAAATACATAAATGCTTATTTATTGTTACTTGCCTTGATCCCGAAATGTCCACAGTCATCTGTAAAAGGCACAGTGGTATTCTGCAAAGAAGACTGAATTGTGAGATAGCAGATGACGGAATACCTAGTACTTATTTTGTGCTTACTCTCTACTTTGCAGTGTTAAATTAATCCTCACAGCACTATGGGGTAAGTATTATCCTCCTTTCGTGGATGGGAAAACCAAGGTAAAGATAAGCTTTGTAAATTGTCCCAGTTTGTACACAGTTATGAAGTACCAGAGTTGTGATTTGAACAAACACATCTGATTCCAAAGGCCATAATCTTAACTACTTTGCTATACTGCCTCTAATTGGATATTAATCCTGACTCAGCTGCCAAATGTGTGCAAAGGGAAATGTATTTCTCTGGGGATATTTCTTACCTATAACACATAGGTGTTGGTTGGATTAGGTGATCTATAAGGTTCCTTCAACTTCTAAAGCCCTCTGACTTTAGTTGACTCCCAAGTATTATCTGAATGTAGCAGTTCTAATATGCTAGGAAGCCTCCTTCAGTTTTCATGTTTCAGGTGGACTTTTACATAAGTTTATGTTTTCCATATTGGTATATACACAATCATGTTTTTGTAGTGAAGAGAACAGAACAGAGTTAAAAAAGAAATCACAATCATACTTTTTTTAAATCATCTATGACACTTATGTTACTAAACTTTTGTGAGCCTGTGTTTTCATATGTAAAATGATGCATAGGACTGCTATCAGGGTTAAATAATTGACTTACAAAGCCTCAAACACATTATCTGACACAAAATTGCCATTAAATAAATATTGATTTTTTTCTTCAATCTTGTGAGGATAAAAGATTGGTGGTTATGTAAATGCTTTATAAATTAGACAAAGGTAAAGAATCTTTTCACTTACAGTCTACTAAGAGAGATAGAGTTATGTATGCAAATAGTTATTCTAGAGAAGACAATTTAATGTATCATTGAATGCAAAGCATGATGAGAACGCAGAGAAAATGAATTTTTCTTTCAGGAGGGCAGATGAGGAAAGGCCTCATGAAAAAGATGATATTGAGTTTCTGCCTTATAGGTTGGCAAGGATTTTGGCAAGTGAAGGAGAGGGAAGAGTATTCTATTAGAAGATGCAAAGGTGTCAGAATAGAGAATAATGACTAGGTCACTTTGGATATATATGATGGGTAAAGGCTAATAATAAAGCTAAAGTAAAAAGCTAGGTTTGGAATGAGCTATAGATAAAGTGTGGGCAAGTTAAAGAAGTTAGGGTCTTCACAATAAGCAATGGTTTGTGTATGTAACTGGGATGGGGTGGAGGGTAGAATTGCCATTTGTTTTCTTTGTTATGGACAAATCCTCATTTGTTCCACAAATACTATACAAATAAGCCAAAAAAGAAAAAGGAATGAAAATTGCCCATAATCTCACCACTCAGAAATAACCACTCATCATTTTTCTCTATATTATTACAGATTTATGTATTTTTTAATTAAAATTATGTAATACTATGCATATTGTCTTGTGATCTGCTTTTTTCCACAGGTGAAATGCCATGAATATTTCCATGTCAATAAATTTTCTTCTACAAAATAATTTTTAGAGCCTGCATACTACTCAATTTTATGAATATATTATAACTTTTAGACTGACTTCTTACTATAAAATAATAGTACAATAAGTTTTTGAAGCAAAATGTTTTGACATATCCATATATATTTTCTTATTACAAATTATAGAAGGAAAAATGGTGTCCCGCAGGTCATAAGCACATATAACACGTATAATACTTCTGATGTGTATGGCCATATTAATGAGGTTTTTCTTTTTTTTTTTTTAACCAGGGTTAAACTTGGTGCAAAATGCAGAAAGTATGAAAGGGTTTATAATGATACATCAGCCTCCCTCTCACCCCTTTTTCCTCCGGAGTCACAGCTAGCCCATACAGCTCCTTGTATGCCTTAGAAAAGGGTATACTCTTCTGAGGATCCTTTTTTGGATATACACTGTTTGCATATCTGATACTACTTTTGTAAGGATTGGAAAAAGACATCCTTCCCTCTATGAGAATAGCCTTGAAGGACTATTCTGACTGGGTCATCAAAGTATGGACTAGGTTTCAGCCCCTACTTACCTCTCTACTTTGAGCACTATTATGCAGGGCACAACTATTATGCACAACTCATGAGGTAGCCCAGCCAGTGTTTCATTCTCCGGAGGCACTACGACCAGTTTCTCATTAATCCTTCCAAGGATGAGGGGCTGGCTTTTCATCAGATCCAGATAAGCATCTTACATCCCATTCCCATCTGTGTGGGTGTAGGCATGTGTGTAGAGGGACATGTAAGTTTAGGTACTAAGAGAGTACAGGAGTGAAAAGATAAGGGTATATCAAGCAAGGTTGTAAGGAGCATGCAGCCTGATCCCCACTGCTACCCAACGTGCGCGTGTGCACACACACACACACACACACACATACATTTTTCCACTCTTCCTCCAGCTCCCCTAATATATGCAAGTGAGGTAGTCCATCTGAAATATTCACCTTTATCCTAGCTTCTCATCCTTTTAAGCACTTCAGTAGGCTGACAGAAGCCAGCCCATATGCACACTCCACTTGGTAGTGAGGTGAAACATCCAAATGAGTACCAGATCAGCATTCCATCGCTTCTGGGATCCACCAGGCATTCTGACCTTAACACATGGGTCACACATGAGATTCCAGGAATGATGCTTAAGTCGCCATTTGGCTATTTACTTTCTAGAAGCCAACACTAAATCTAAATATAGACTTGGTTTAAATACAGAGGCCAAGGCCAAACTTTAGTGCATCCCATATAAAAAGTTTAAATACATAAGCTAGGTCAGGCATGGTGACTCACACCTCTAATCCCAGCACTTTGGGAGGCTGAAACGAGAGGATTTTTGAGCCCAGGAGTTTGAAACCAGTCTAGGCAATATAACGAGATCTCATCTCTACAAAAAGTTAGTCGGGCATGGGGGTGCATGCCTTTAGTCCCAGCTACTCAGAAGTCTGAGGCGGAAGGATCACCTGAGCCCAGAAGGTCAGGGCTGCAGTGAGCCGTAATCAGACCACTGGACTCCAGCCTAGGTGACAGAGTGAGACTCTGACTCAAAAAATAAAAATAAAAAAAGACACTATTGCCATATTAATTAAGCAATGTACTATAATGTAAACAGTTGAATTCAGAGAGGACTTGAGTATGAATTTATATAATTATGATCTTGAAGAAGTTACTTAGATTTTTTGAGCACAATTTCATCTTTAAATGGTAATGATATCAATGTTATGAACTTACTAGAATTAAATGTAATAATGTGTGAAAGTACACAGAGGCATCAGAAAAATTTTATTAAGTGTCTATCTAGTTTTTTATTGTTTTTAAAAAGTCATTGTTTTAAAATAAGGTCTGTGGCTCAAACTGTGAAGTCAAACAGACTTAGACTTGAATCCCAACTCTGTCACTAGTTGTATGATGTTGGAAAAATTACTTTTCTATGCTGAGTTTCCTTATTTGTAAAATGCAAGTAATAACGATGTCTTTTTTGGACTTTTGAGAAGGTTAAATGTTATAATGCATGCATAGAGTTTGTTTTTTATTTTTTGTGTGTTTTTTTTTTTTGCGTTGGAATCTCACTCTGTCGCCCAGACTGGAGTGCAGTGGTCGCTCCCGGCCACCACAGCCTCGACCTGCTGGGCTCCGGCGATCCTTCCGCCTCAGCCTTTCGAGTAGCAGGAACTACAGACGCGTGCTACCACGCCTGGCTATTGATTGATTGATTGATTGATTGATTGATTGATTGTAGAGATGAGGTCTCTCCTGCCAGACGGGTCTCGAACCCTCAGGCTCCCAAAGGCACCGGATTACAGGCTGAGCCACCGAGCCCGGCATGCATAGAGTTTAATATGGTAGTGATGTGCTCGCTTTGGCAGCACATATACTAAAATTGGAACAATACAGAGAAGATTAGCATGGCCCCTGCGCAAGGATGATATGCAAATTCGTGAAGCATTCCATATTTTTCAGCTTCACGAAGAGCCACCCTCGGTCTCAGTTGACCACTAGCATGTGGTCTAGCTCAAGACACTACCATAACTACCTGCTCAATAAAACCCAGGTTGGAAATGAAAAATAAAATTAAATTAAATTAAAAAAAATATATATATATAGTAATGGGTGCTGTAATTACTTTGTTCAAATTTCCCTTGAAACAGATGCCAAGGAGGGGGTTAGATGTACAAGAGGGTTATTGGGAAAACCTGTGAAGGATAAAGGAGAGGGAGTAGGAGTAAGAGGTACGTGCCTTAGAACCCAATGTGGGCTTGACTATGAGTGAGAAAGGGAAGCATGGAGAATAGAGTAAAAAGAATCTCAAACTGCTATGCTGTTCTAAAAAAGCCTTCAACTAGGCTGATGGGGAATCCTAATGCCAAAGTCATCTGTCAGAAGAATCCCATGTTGCTACAGGACTCTATGTGATAGCTGTTAGTAAAAATGATCAAAAATTGTCACATGCCGAAACTTACAAGTGTGTTTGAATTTCAGCTCTTGAATTTTGCTGCCTGTTCCACTCCCTCCCACCCTCTAGAAAAGTATAATCCCTACTGTCAGACACTGACGTTAACATTTGAGGCATATGTTCTTACACTAACTTCGTATATTTTATAAGAAGTTAAGGAATCAAAGATCTGTTCCCAGTAACAGTTGAAAAATGCAAACATTAGCTAAGCAACTGATTATTGACATTAGGTGGTTAAACACAAACTGCTATCTAAATTTCTGAATTCAGGTAGCCAATGAATATAACATCAGTCTCAAATGGCTGGAGAGTGTTAATATCCTTGGTTTGAATATTAAAACTTGAATGTCCATTTGCTTCTCTACCAAAAATACCTCTGTGGCTGAAAAGATTTTTAAAAGTACAGTTTTATAAGATCCTCCCCGTCTTCCTGCCCTTTTTGGTGTCGTTAATAAGCAAAACTAGAGATCTATCAGCTCAGTGCTTTTCAAATGGCCATCAGTTTGATGAGTGGTACCCTGTACTTTTGTTTCAGGTATGTATTCTTTCAGGATTGGGGATATAAAATGTATTAGTTATGGGGAAATATAGTTGAATTTGAAAGCAGCTGACTTAGATTAGCTTCTTTATCATACATGAGGAAATGAAAACTGAAGAGGTGATTTCATTTGTTCAGATAACAGGAAACATGTGAATTGAACCAGAAGCTAGGTCTTAATCTAAATTTAGGGATCTTTCTTTTGTATCATGCTTCTGGAAAAGACTTCTTGTTTGCTAGACTTAGGACATATAGTTGCTTCAGTTGGTTAATGTGATAGTGTTTTTCTTGGACTTTCATTATTTTATTTGCTAAGATTTACTGAAAAGAGTTCTTCCCTGACTCTGGCCATTGGGTATCAGGGAGGTCGTAAAGCTGCAGTTGCAGTCCTTTCCGCCAGTCAGTAACCATGCCATGTCACCTGAGTTTACTGTCCATTTTCTCTCCAGGAAGCACAGCTAATACAAAAGTTTAAGTCCAGTTTTCCTAATTTAAACTGAGGAGTGATAGGGCATTTTGAGGAACATCATGCTAATGAGGTCTGAATGTTTAGTAATACCAGTCAATATTATTTTATGCTTTATTGTGTCACGACATTTCTTTGCCCATCTTCCTTGCTTTTTTTCAGCTTTAACTCATCAAATATTTATCACTTTTAAAATTTGTTTTATGTACAATCATATAATATATTCCTTTAAAATCTTTTTAGATATATAACTCTTTCCTTCTCTGGCGTATATTCATTCTTGCCTTCAGAAGTGCCTATGGGCAGTTTAGTTAAAAAATGATCCAGTCTGTCTTTTGCTATTCAGAATTTTCATTGAGAAAGGGTTTAGGAGTGGGGCTGGTTGTAAATGGAGCCCTTCTAGGTAGGCTCTGCTTCTCTTTTGCCTTTAGTACCCTGGTATCCTTGAGGCTGCCTATGCTTATTCTTTGATTAACTTTACTTGGTCATTTCTAGGACTTTCTTATTTGTCTAACTCAGCAGTTCTCAAACTTGTATGTGTGTGCGAGTGCGTGTGCGTGTGTGTGTGTTGGAGTCTCACTCCGTCACAGGCTGGAGTGCAGTGGCACACTTACCTCCATACCAGCATCAACTTGCTAGGCCCTGGCGATCCTTCCGCCTCAGTCTTCCAGGTAATGGGAACCACAGGCATGTGCCACTACACCCAGATAATGTTCTGATCTATTGTAGAGATGAGGTCTCGCTGTGTTACTCAAGTTGGTCTCGAACCCCTGAGCTCAGGCAGTCCTCTCGACTCTGCCTCCCAAAGTGATGGAATTACAGACTTGAGCCACTATGTGACTGCTTTGTTTTTATATAATGCTTGCCTTTTTTGTTCCTTTGTTCTTCCTTAAATGCTTTCTTTTATGTTAAATATGTTTAGTGTGTGCAAATTCTAATTTCCATGTTAACCTTTAAAAAAGTAATTTTCTTAGTGTTTACACTAGATAATGCATTCTACATTTTAACTCACCACAACCAACTTCAGAACCAACTTTACCACAGTCAACTTAATTTTTATAAGATGTACAAACCTTGCTCCAATATAGTTTCATTTCCTCCTCTTCTTTCTATTATTGTCATGTATATGTTAGATATCTACATGTTATAAACCAAACAATGCATTAATTATTGCTCTATACAACCTATATATTTTTAAAGAACTGAATGTGAAGAAATGATAAGCAATCTTTTTATAGAGCCTTTTATGTTAACCCACATATTTACCATTTTTGGAACTTCTTGTTTTTTTTTTGCTGTGTACTTAAATTATATTTGATGTCATTTTCTTTAGTTTTTTATTTTAATTTTTTATTTATTTTTAGAAATAGGGTCTCATTGTGTTACTCAGGATGGAGTGTGGTGGCTATTCACAGGTATGGTATTATGTACTATAGTCAGAAATTTCTGGGCTCCAGTTATCCTTGTGCCTCATTCTCCTGAGTAGCTGGGACTACAGGCATGTGCCACCATGCCAGGAGCTTTAGTATTTCTTTTCAGGCAAATCTGATAGCAACATATTTTCAATCTTTATTTTATCTTCAGTTTTAAAAGCAGTCGCTTTATTTTGCTTCAATTTAAATGGATAATTATTCTAGATATGGAGTAATTGGTGGCCAATTTTTTATTTTGGCTCTTTGAATTTCTCATTCCACTGACTTCTGGCCTCCATTGTTTCTTCTGAGAGGTCAACCATTAATAATATTGATTTTCACCTATATGTGATAAGTTGTTTTGCTCTTGCTGCTTTCAAAATTTTTTCCCTTTGTCATCTTTTAATAGTTGATTATGTTATATCTAGTAATGAGTATATTCATATTTATATTACTTGGGTTTTACTGAGATTCCTTCATGTGTCAATAATATTTATCATCAAATTTGTATGTTTTGTCTCTTATTTCTTCAGTCATCTAAAATCTTTCTTTAGTCACTTACATCTTCTATCAATCCCCTCTTGTGAATTTTCTTTTTATTTATTATACTTTTCAACTCTGCAATTTACATTTGGTTCTTTTTAAAAATTGTTCTCTACTTATTGAGAATCTCTATTTTTGGTTCATTGTTGTTTTACTTTTCTTTATTCTTTAAATATGTTCACCTTTTGTTTTTTAAATACATTTGTAATAGCTGCTTTGAAGTCTTTGTCTCTTTAAATCCAATTTCTTGGGAAATTCAGACAATTTTTTCCTTGCTCCCCCGCCCCATTTCTTTCCATGTCTCATATTGTCTTGTTAAAAACAGGACATTTAAATCCTGCATTGTAGCAATTTTGGATTCTGATTTTTTTTTTCCCTGAAGGTTGTTGTTGCTTTCTTTATTTGCTTGGTTTTTTTTTTTGCTTACTAATTTGCCCTAATTAAATTGTTGAAGTCTATCTCCCTTTGATATGGTGCCATTTATGTTATCTTTTGTTTTGTTTTGTTTGTTTGTTTGTTTGTTTTTTGAGTAAGAGTCTCACTCTGTTCCCCGAGCTGGAGTGCAGTGGCATGCTCACAGCCACAGCAGCCTCAACTTGCTGGGCTCAGGCAATACTTTCACCTCAGCCTTCCAAGTAGCTTGAACTATAGGCACATGCCTCCATGCCCAGCTAATTTTTTTGTAGAGATAAGTTCTTGCCAAGTTGTCTAGGCTGCTCTTGAACTCCTGGACTCAGGTAATCCTCTTGCTTTTGCCTTCACCTCCCAAAGTGCTGGGATTACAGGCTTGAACACCATGCCCAGCCCATATTTTTTTTAATTCCTGTTTTTGCCTTTACATTTGGATTTTTAGGACTTGCCCCAGTGTCTATATTGCTTAATGGTAAGCCTGCGGTTGGACAGTAGTTGTGCTTAAACACTTCATGTCAGTAAGTTTTCGTCCTCTGTTGATGGGTCTCTGTGTTAATAGAGCAATGCATTTAAAGTTCAGGCTGTATCCATATGTAAAGCAAGCTTTTAGTTTCTGACTTGCCCTTTTGTATCTCCTCTGTGCATGTAATCATTCAGCCTCAGGATTGTCCAGGAATGTGTGACTAGCTTTGAGCTTCTCTGTTCTCCATTGAACATGCTTTCAGACTCAGTGAAGAATATGCTTGTTTCAGTTATCCTATGACCTTGGGCTAATAGAGCTGTTGGCCCTCTCTGCTTGCTCACTTCCAAAATTGTTACTTCCACTGACATCGCTGCTGGTCTTAAACGCACCCATCACTCCAGCTTGAGTGTGCCCTCTTTGACCACTACCAAGAAGTTTCTAGTCCTAATAATCGTCCCCAACTTTAAAGAAAGTGTGCAATGACTGAATTTTGGTTGGTGTTGGTTGATAACAGTAGTCCCAGGCGAGAATACAACGGGATCCTACTATTCTTACCTAAAATTGGCAATTTTTCAAATATAAAAGGTTCTCAAATTTTTATATTTATATGACCAATTTCAGAACTGAAATGGTTGTATTTGTCTGTTTTACCTAGCTCTGTAGTTCTTTTCTGGGAAGACTATTCGCTGATCATAGTCAGCCAAACCTGGAGTCATGTCTGGTCTTGTTTTATGTATGCAATTCTTCTGTTTCTCCAATCATCCCTCAAAAAGATTTAATAAAGTTATGTTAGGGGAAGCGGCGATATAAACCCTCAAAAATGAAGTGAGAGAGCCATCTTGACTCTTGTAGGATAATGGTAAATTAACATGCTCTATTAACTGAATTGTTTATTTGTTTTCTTTGGGGTAAATTTTTGTTTTGTCTTCATCTCCAATGTGAAGAAATATTCTTTTCTTCAAATGTTGAATGGTCCATGGCTATGCATTCATATTAGAAAAGAGAAAATGAAAACCCTGCATAGAATCTATATTTTGATGGCACTGATTTTACTGCTATAGTTTCTTTTAGAGTGAACAGATGGAGAACCATTAGTACGCTAAAAGCTAGCTAAAGGCCAGAACGAGACAGACTTTTCTTTGGGGCATCCATGCCAATACTACCTTTCCTACTTTTTTTCCTTTGAAACTATATCTCATTAGTTTATTCCACAAATATTTATTGAGCACTTACTATTGCCAACCACTATTCTTCATGCTAGGCTTATATCAAGTGAATAGATGCTTCTAAAATAATAAATAGACCAAACTGAGAAAGAACCTGCCCTCAAGGAACTTACATTCTGGCAGAACAGAAACAATAAACATACTATATAAGCAAATTATATAGTACAGCATGTAGTAGGAGATAATAAGTGATATTAAATAAAAAGTGGACTACAGTAATTGCCAGAGGTGGACAATGGGAATAGGGAGGACTCAGAGTATTAAATATGGAAGTCAGCATAGGCATCACTGAGAATGTAATTTTTTGATCAGACACTTGAAGAAGGTATGGAACTTAAAGAAGCAGATATTTTGGGGAAGAGCATTCCTGGCCAGAGAGAGTAGCAAGAACAAAGGTCATTAGATGGTGGGAGTGAGCCTAAAGTGCTTGAGGAGCAGCAAGGAGAGAGTGTCTGAATTAAAGGGAGTGTATGTCAGAAAAGGAGATGAAGACAGAAAGAAAATGAGGCAGGAGGAGCATGCAAGACCTTTTGGCCATTGTAAGGACTTTTGTGTGTGTGTGTGTGTGTGTGTGTGTGTGTGTGTGTGTGTGTGTGTGTTGGAGTCTCACTCTGTCGCCCAGACTGGAGTGCAGTGGCCGCTCCCGGGCACCGCAGCCTCGACCTGCTGGGCTCTGGCGATCCTTCTACCTCAGCCTTCCAAGTCGCTGGAACTACAGGCGCGCGCTACCACGCCCGGCTGATTTTTGATTTATTGTAGAGATGAGTTCTCGCCAAGTTGCCCAGGCGAGTCTCGCCGCGGGCTCAGGCAGTCCGCTCACCTCAGCTTTCCAAAGGCACGGGATTACCCGCTGAGCCACCGAGCCCGGCCAGGACATTTTTTTTTTTAATGAAATAAATATCTGTTGTGGGTCTTTGAGCACAGCAGTGATATGATGTGATACATTTTTTTGTTGGCTGCTGTGATGAGCATAGATTGTAGTTATGCAAGAATGGAGGCAATGAGGTCAGTACAGAATCTGTGGCAAATCCTCGGGTGATGGATCAGGGTGATAGAAACCAAAGTGGTGACATGAAAAAATGTTCAGCCTCACTCATCATCAGAGAAATGCAGATCAAAATCACACTGAGATACCAACTAACTCTTGTAAGAGTTAGTTGACCATAATTAGTAAATAAAAAAACATTAGATGTTGACAAGGATGTGGAGAAAAAGGAACACTTCTACACTGTTGGTGGGAATGCAAACTAAATCAACCTCCATGGAAAACAGTGCAGCAATTCCCAAAATAACTAGAAATTAACCTGCCATATGATCCAGCAATCCCCATTCTGGGAATATACCTGGAGGAACTTAAAACACTCTACAAAAAAGATACCTCCCGCATGTTTATTGCAGCACTATACAATAGCAACCATACTGCCCATCAAAACTGGACTGAATAAAAAAAAGTGGCACATATACATGATTGAATATTATGCAGTCATAAAGAAGAACAAAATCATGTACTTCGCAGCAACTTGGATGGATTTAGAGTCTATAATACTCAGTGATTTATCACAGAAACAAAGAGCAGAATACCGTATATTCTGATGCATAAGTGGACCCTGAACATTTAATATAATACTATAAGAAAGAGATTGGCAGTTGCCAGAAACTGCCGGGGTAAGGAGGGGGAGCATACAGCATCAACAAGGGCATCTGATCTCAAACCAGCAAAGTGGGAACCAAGGGGAGGCCTAAACTTTACCTATGATGACCACTTGTATTCCTAATCCTGAATTGTGCCTTACATCTTTAAAATTTTTAAAAAAGAAAGTGATGAGAAGTAATTTGATTCTGGAAATATTTTGATGGGAATCTTCCTGATGTAGTAGATGTGGGTGTAAAAGATTGAGAGCAGTCAATGTTGAAATGCACAAGTCAAAGGATGGAGTTGCCTTTAACTGAAGCATGGAAGGCTGTGGTGGGAGCAAGTTTCTTTTTAGACTTTTTTTATTTTAAATATGTTGAGTACAATTCAGGGTTAGGTATACAAATGTTCATTATTCAGGTACCCTTGTTGACGAGTGTGCATGCCCCCTCCCCTAGCAGTTTCTCACTACTGCCAATCCTGCCCCCGCCCTCCCTTGGCAGTTTCCCACCACTGCCAATCTCTTATAGCATTACCATAGTTGTTCAAGGTCTGCTTATGAATGAGAACATGTGATATGCAATTCTTTGTTTCAGCAGTAGATCACTCAGTATTATAGCCTCTCTGTCCATCCAAGTTTCTGTAAAGTTCATAATTTTCTCCTTTATGGCTGCATGATATTCCATTGCCTATATGTATCACATTTTTAAAAATCTAGGCCTCTTTTGAAGTTGGTTCCGTGTTTTTGCTGTTGTGAATAATGCTGCAATAAATATGCATGTGCAGGTATCTTTTTCATAGAGTGATTTGAGTTCCTCTGGGTATATTCCCAGTAGGGGGATTGTGGGATCATATGGATTCCTCTAGGAATCACTACACTGTTTTCCACAGAGACTGTCTCAGTTTACACTCCCACTAACAGGGTAGAAGCATTCCCTTTTCACCACATCCTTTCCAGCATTTATTGTTTTTTGAGTTATTGTTGATGGCCTTCCTGGCTGGAGTTAGGTGGTATCTCAGTGTGGTTTTAATTTGCATTTCTTTGATGACTAGTGGGGAGTCTGAGCGTTTTTGCATTTATCTGTGGACTACTCGTATGTCTTCTTTTGGGAAGTGTCTATTCATATCTTTTGCCCACTTTGCAATGGGGCTGTTTGTATTTTTCTTTTCAGCACATTTAAGTTCCTTGTAGATCCTAGATGATAGGCCTTTGTCAGATATACAGTTGGCAAATATTTTTTCCCAGTCTGTGGGCTGTCTCCATGCTTTCTCAGTGGTTTCTTTGGCTTTGCAGAAGCTTGTCAGTTTGATGAGATCCCACTTGTCTATCTTATCTCTTATGGCATGGGCACTTGGGGTTTTGATCAAGAATTGGTTGCCAGTTCCAATTTCTATAAGGGTATCTCCTGCATTTTCTAAGGTTCATATAGTTTGAGGTTTTACGTTTAGGTCTTTGATCCATTTAGAGTTAATTTTTGTGTATGGGGTAGGTAGGGGTCTTGTTTTAATCTTCTGTATGTGGTCAGCCAGTTTTCCCACCACCATTAACTGAATAGGTTCTTCTCTCCCCAGTGGTTGATTGCAGAGGCTTTGTCGAAGATGAGTTGGTTGAGAAATTGATGTTTTGCTTCTGGAATCTCTATCATGTTCCATTGGTCTATTTACCTGTTCTTGTACCAACACCAGGCTGTTTGATTATTGTAACTTTATAATAAAACTTAAAGTCTGACAGTGTGATGCCTCCCACTTTGTTTTTTTTTTTTTTGCTGAGGATTGTTTTGACTATTCATGGTTGTTTATGTTTTCTTAAGAATTCCTGTATTGTTGTTTCCTGGTCAGAGAAGAATGCTGCTGCTGTTGTGTTAAATATGTCGATTGCCTTGGATAGGATGGACATCTTAACAATGTTGATTCTTTCAATCCAGGAGCATGGAATATTTTTCCATTTGCTTGTGTCATCTTTGATTTCTTTGAGTAGTGTTTTGTAGTTTTTGTTGTAAAGGTCTTTGACTTCTCTGGTTAGGAAGATGCCAAGGTATTTCGTTTTTTTGGTGGTTATTGTGAATGAGATTGTGCTTTTTATTTGCATTTCTGCTTGTTTATTGTTGTTGTATGGGAATGTGACTGACTGTTGCACATTTATTTTATACCCAAAACTTTGCCAAAGTCCTTTATCAGTGCAAGAAGCTTTTGACAGATTCTGTTGGGTTTTTTAAGTTTAGCATTGAGGGGTAACTTGACTTCCTCTTTTCCTATTTGGATACCCCTGATTTCCTTCAATTGTCTGATTGCTCTAGCTAGGACTTCCAAAACTATATTGAACAGGAGGGATGAGAGTGGGCATCCTTGTCTTATTCTGGTTTTCAGGGGAAATAGTTCCAATTTCTGTCTGTTTAGCAGGGTGTAGACTGTGAGTTTCTCGTAGATGGCTCTTGCTATTTTGAGGTTTGTTCCATCTATGCCTAGATGTTCAAGGGTTTTTATCATGAAGGGTTGCTGGATTTTATCAAAAGCTTTTTCCACATCTAGTGATATAATCATGTGGTTTTTGTCTTTATATCTGTTGATGTATTTAATTATGTTTATCGTCTTATGGATGTTGAACCAGCCCTGCTTCTCAGGTCATGGTATATGATTTTTGAGATATGTTGTGGGGTCCAGTTTGCTAGAATCTTGTTGAGAATTTTAGCATTATGTTCATCAAGGATATTGGCCTTTAGTTCTCTTTCTTTGTTGAATCTTTACCCGATTTCACTAATGATGTGATATTAGCTTCATAAAATGATTTGGGGAGAGTTCCATTTTTCTCGATTGCCTGGAATACTTTCAATAGGTATCAGCTCCTCCTTGTATGCTTTGTAGAATTCTGCTGGAAAGCCATCTGATCCCGGACTTTTTTTTTTTTTTTTATAGTTTTCTTATGACAGGGTCGATTTCCTGGGTTGTTATTAGTCTATTTAGGGTCTCGATTTCTTCTTGTTTCAACCTGGGGAGGTTGTGTAATGTCAGAAAGTCCTCCATTTCATAGGTTTTCAAGTTTGTTTCCATACAGGTGTACATAGTAATCTCTGATAATCTTTTGTATTTCTTCAGGATCAGTTGTGACTTCATGTTATGCATTTCTGATTGTGTTTATTTGGGCTTTTTCTCTCTTTTTCTTGGTCAGTCTAGCTTGTTTATCCTTTCCCAAAACCACCTTTTTGGTTTTATTGATTTTTTATGTATTACATTTTTGTCTTCTATATCCTGAATTTGGGCTTTTATTTTGTTGATCTGTATTCTTCTGCTGAAGTTAGGGTTTTGGTGGTCTTGCTTGTCTAGCTTCCTTAGGTGATTTGTTAGGTTCTTAACTTGTGATCTTTCCATTTTCTTCCTGTGTGTTCATAGAGATATGAATTCCCCTCTTAGGACTGATTTCATGGCATCCCAGAGACTTTGGTAAGGTGTTTCTTCATTTTCATTTGTTTCCAGGTATCTTTCAATCTCTGTTTTGATTTCCGTGTTTACCCAGGAGTTGTCTAGCATCTCATGATGTTTAGTGTCCATGTCTTTGTGGGTTTGGGGGGAGCTTTGTTGGTGTTGATGTTTATTTTTATTCCACTGAGGTCTGAGAAGGGACATAGCAGAATTTCAATCTTATGGAATTTGTTTATCCTTGATTTATGGCCACGGATGTGGTCGATCTTAGAGTATATTCCGTGTGGTGATGAGTAGAATTTATATTTCATGGTTGTTGGTTGGCGAGTTCTGTAGGTAAATAAGTTCAGTTGGTCAAGCATCATGTTGAGGTTCTGAATCTCCTTGTTGATTTTTTGTCTTGATGATCTGTCTATGGTTGTTAGTGGGGTGCTTAAGTCCCCAACTATGATAGTGTTAGAGTCAAAATGTCAATATCTTTTTTTTTTGAGTTGGAGTCTTACTCCATTGTCCAGGCTGGAGTGCCATGGCACGCTCATGACCACTCCAGTGTTGACCTGCTGGGTTCAGGTGATCCTTCCACCTCTGCCGTTCAAGTAGCCAGAACTACAGGCACACGCTACCATGCCCAGCTAATTTTTTATTTATTGTAGAGACAAGTTCTTGCCAAGTTGCCTGGGCAAGTCTTGAACTCAGAGGCTCAGGCAATCTACTCACCTCAACCTCCCAAAGTGCTGGGATTACAAACTGAGCCACTGAGCCCAGCCAGTATCTTTTTTTAGTTTACCTATAAGCTGCTTGATGAAAGTTGGTGCTCCTATGTTGGGTGCATATATGTTTAAGATTGATATTTCTTGTTGATGGATTGAACCTTTTATCATTATGTAGTGACTTTCTATATCTTTTTAAATTTTTGATAGCTTAAAGAGTATTTTTTCTGATATTAAGATTGTTACTCCTGCTTTCTTTTGTGTTCCATTAGCCTGCAGTTTTATTTCCCATCCTCTTTCTTTGAGTCTGTGAGTGTCCTTTCTGGTGAGATGAGTCTCTTGGAGACAATATATTGTATCCCCATGGTGTTGTATCCAATTTGCCATTCTATGTCTTTTCAGTGGTGCATTTAGTCCATTCACATTCAGGCTAATTATTGAGATGTGCGAGTTTATCCCTGTCATGAGGTTCTTACAGAGTTTTTTGTTCTTGCTTTTGTTTGTTTGTTTATTTTTTTGTTGTCTTTCTTTTGATTTTTTGGGTTGATGTGTGTTTTCAGTCTTTTTCCTGCATTCTTATGAAGGGTGTTGTTCTTTCTTTCCTTTCTTCTGTGTTTAATACTTAAGTGTTTCTTGTAGAGCTGCTTTTGTGGCAGCGTAAACTCTTAGGGTTGAATGTCTGGGAAGGATCTTAATTCTTCATCACTGATGAAACTTAGCTTACCTGGGTAGGTTGAAATTGTTTATCTTTGAGAACTTTGAAGATTGAGCTCCAAGCTCTCCTAGTCTGAAGTATTTCTGTAGATAAGTCTGCTGCTATTCTTTTTTTTTTTTTTTTTTTTTTGAGTTGGAGCCTCTCTCTGTCGCCCGGACTGGAGTGCAGTGGCCGCTCCCGGCCACTGCAGCCTCGACCTGCTGGACTCCGGCGATCCTTCCGCCTCAGCCTTCCCAGTAGCCGGAATTACAGGCATGCGCTATGACACCCAGCTGATTTTTTAATTTATTGTAGAGATGAGATCTCACTGCCCAGGCGGGTCTCAAACCCATGGGCTCAGGCAATCCGCTCACCTCAGCCTCCCAAAGGCGCAGGATTACAGGCTGCTGCTATTCTAATTGGTCTTCCTATTAGGTAGTCTGATCTTTCTCTCTTGCTACCTTTAGGATTTTTTCTTTTATACCTACTTTGTGTAGGCGAATTACTACATGTCTAGGAGTTGGTCTTCTCATTTTTTGTCTTGCAGAGGTTCTCTGAATCTCTTGGGTTTGAATGGTCTTGTCACTGATGAGATGAGGGACATTTTCTTAGATAATTTCAAGGAATGTTTGTTCTAGGGTGGTCTCTGTTTTTATCTGCCTCAGGGATTCCAATTAATCTTAGGGTCAACCTCTTGAAATAATCACTCATATCTTGGAGGTTTTGTTCTGTCTTTTAAAGCTTCTTTTCTATGTTATTAACAATTCGGGTTAGTTCCATATTTTGGTCCTCAAGCTCTCAGATTCTTTGTTCTGCTTGTTAATTCTGCTTTCCATGCTTATCAGTTTGCTGTTCATTTCATTCACTGTATTCTTTATTGCTGTTATCTCAGTTATCAACTTCTTCATTCTTTCCTCTTACCTCTCCTCATTTCTATTTATTCTATTAATATCTTGATATTTGGGTTTGTGATTTGAGACCAGTCATTCTGGGTGCTCTTCATTGTTTGAGTGCTGGAGTCTGTATTCTCAATGGCTGACCTCCCAGGGGTCTGTGTGAGACTCATATTCTTCCTTTAGTTTTTCTTCCTCCTCCTTTTTTACCTCTCTTCTTTAATTCTGTTGTTCAGTGATGGGGGATAACTTTTATTTATGTTTGTTCAATCTTCTATTTTTCCTTATGTAGATACTCTTACTGTTCAATTCTGGCCGAACTAGGGGTGGGGGCCTGTGCTTTTTGCAA
Organism: Cephalopachus bancanus; assembly: GCA_027257055.1. NCBI lineage: Eukaryota > Metazoa > Chordata > Mammalia > Primates > Tarsiidae > Cephalopachus > Cephalopachus bancanus. Next base: position 2,357,790 of record JAPVLO010000024.1, on the reverse strand, counting down.
TTTGAGATTTAATTAAGGGTGGAGCTGTGATTCAGAAGCTATCTCCAGATCCCAGTATCCGTTGACAGGTATATGGGCCTCCTGGAACCTGGCTTATAATCTATACCTGCAGTGGGGGTGTCTGTTTGCCCCCTGAAAGTAAAATGAGATAAGAAAAGGGAAAAGAATGGAAAAAGGAAAGAGAAGAACAAAAGGGGGGTAGAGCGAGAAGAATAAAAGGGAATACAGACAGGTATACCAACTAACATATACACAGAGACAAATAAAGACAGAAAAAGAAAAAAGACAAAATCATACAGACAATCACATAAGCAAACAACCCCCCCCATTGGTGTACACTCCTCCAAAATACCCATACATAAACAGAAAAATCTAAATTAAAAAAAAAACAAACCATTAAAATAACAGAAACAAAGCAAGTACAGAAACAGAAAGGAGAAGAAAAAGAAACTAAAACTAAAACAAACAAGAAAAAGAAAACTTGCTCTCTGGCTGTTTCTGTGACACTTGATTCCTTTCAGGTTTCTGCCTTAGGGAGCAGCTCTGGTCTCCAGCCCATCCCCTCCACTCTCAGCACAGGATGGTAGGGTTGCTCTCAAGGTGGGTCAGATGCCCCCACGGACTACTGTGTGAGGAGGATGAATCAGATCTGGATTCACACTACTTGCTGCTGCCACTGCTGCCAAGTCTACCACTCAGACCTGAGTGTCTGTGCCTGTTCCTGCGTGGGGGTGGGACATCTTTCTCTCCAAGTTTGATGAGAAGATAGGCTCTGGGTCCCAAGATGGGTGGAGCTGGGTGTGGCATTGCAAGTCTCTTCCCAGTCCCAGGACTGAGAAGATGGCACCCATCAGAGTCTCATCACCAGCACTGGAGCTTTATTCAGGTTTTCCAAGACCTGTCTTCCTCCTGCTTGTGCCGGACCTGCTATTGCAGGTGATGGTGTAGGCCAGGTACCAGGTGGCGAGGGGCTGCTGTTCTCTGTTGCCTCCTCTCAAGAGAGCCCTGAGAATAGCAGACGATCCTGTGTGCCCAGGCCTCCAATCTCAGGGCGGTGGTGGGTTGCAGTCACCTCCAGAGGAGAGCCCCGGGTGCATGAGCCTAAGTATCCGCTCAGACAGACTTTCACTCACCAACCAGCATACACCCACTCACACAGAGAGTCTTTATGGACATTTACTTTTGCGGAGACTCCACAGTCTGACCTGTTTCATCGCCATCTTTTTGGGAAGCCCTTTCCTTCTTTTCTAAACAGTTAATTAATGTCTTCAAATATACCATTTCTCCCATTTATTTATTTATTTTTCCCCGTAAATATTTAACTACAGGAAAGAAGTAAAAGCAAAATAATTGGTTGCACAAAATGACAGGAAGGGGAGATTCAATGTTTCTTGAAGAAACCTTCAATTGATTGTATTTTTTTTAGCCTCCCGTCTTACTCCATACTTTTGCCAGGAATATTAACTCATTCCTTTAATTGCAGCTTTCTTCACACACATTCTAGAGTTTGTTTTTTCTACTCTGTTTTTTCTGTGATTGCTCCTTTAACTCTCTTAACCTCTTCACTTTTGTGAATTTGTATCCCCCTTCCCCCACACATACCTTATTATCTTTTTAAGTGGATATCTAAAGGAACAGAAGGAAAATATATGAGGTTTGAGCTTCCAAACCAAAAAATTTGTGCACGTGTTTAAACATTTGCAATATAGTGTCTATTTGCTCTTGAGTTCTGTTTCACTTTTTTAAGCATTTTCTACATTGCTATCCTCTTTCATAATTGTTGTTTGTAGTAGATTGTAGATATATTTTGAAAGAAACTTATTATCATGGTTATTATTACTTTAGTTACTACCTCTTTCTTTATCTTTTCCTTCAACCCACCATCATATAACATTCACCTTTCCTCAGATAACCAATGTTAACAACATTGACAATGGGAATCAGTGAGTCAAATTTTTACCTTTGGTCAAACTAATTGCCTGAAAACTATCAAGAAGGGCAGTTTGCCCTAGAGCAGGCTGACATTGTCATCAAGAAAGCAGTTACAGTTATTTATAGGTTTTTCAAGAAACCTTATGATTTCAGCTATGGAGTAGGTGATGTGCTGTGTGCATCTCAGTAATGGCTTCCTAACATTTGCATGTCCACCTTAGTTCTTAGATGGAACAGAGCTTGTTTTCTTCATTGTAACTCCTCTGTTTCCTTTTTTAAAAAGTATATTTTATTTTGAATATGTGGGGTGCAAGTCAGGATTAAGTACATATGTGGTCTATGTACAGGTAAAGTTTGGGCCTCCCATTGGTCCCCGCTTCTCCTGGTTTAGGATCAGGCACCTTGGTGATGTCATGTGCCACCTCTGTTTCCTTTTTTGTTCAGACTCACTTCCATAGTGGTCATGTTGTCCATGAGAGTTTATGTCTGTTGAAATTCAACTGGAATTCAGCTTGTGATCATGAGTGTTAGTAATATTTAAGGACTTGCATGTCAGATACTAGAGAAAGGCAAAAAAGATGAGGAGAATTAATAAATATTATAAGAAACAGTTGAAACCTCTTTCATATTCATTTTATAGACAATCTAGGTCTCGCTAAGAGATGGTTTTGGCTAATTGTAGATAACAAAATAGACTTTTCTATTAATTGGCACATTTATTGTTTGACTTTTTTTTCTTCTTGTAGTAAGGCAAGATAAAGAAATAAAAATTGTAGACTTTGGAAATAAAGAGTAAAACTCATTCTTTTTGCATGATGTAAAACTACAGGAAAAAAGTAAGTTTAACAAATACCATGAATAGATGCATCAATATGCAAGAATTATACACATATATACACATATAAACAAAAAATAGAAAAGGTTTTGCAAAGGTATATTATTTATAGTAGCATTTAAAATATGAAGTGCCTAGGAATAAATCTTACATAACAAGAGATATGCAAATCTCTGTTGGAGAAAATAATAAAGCATTATTTTGTGACATTAAAACCTCAATAAGTGAAATGATACACAATACACATGGCTTGGAAAATTCAGTGCTATACCATTGCCCAATTTGATCACGGCAACCTAAATCAAATTCCTGATTGTCTTTGTTTTGGTGGGGTTGGGAGAACTCTTGACAAGAGATTCTAAAGTTATGTGAAAAAATAATAGGTCAATAGCTAAGAATAACAACAGTGTGCTTTGGTGCAGAGAAAGATAAATAGATTGGTGGGAACTTATTAGTGAATATGCAGTTGGATACACAGTATTGGTGTTATTAACAGAGAGCTGTTAGAAATACAGAATCTGATCCCAACTCCAAATCAGCTTAATCTGAATTCATTTCTAACAAGATCCCCAGGAATCTATTTTAAACGAGATCACTCAGAAGAGTTGGGAAAAGATAGTTTTAATAAACAATCTGGGACAACTAGTAACTAAGCAGGAAAAAAGTAATCAGATTAAATAGCATTTCTTGTTTAGTGTGGTGCAACTGTGCATTACTCTGTTTGAGCTATATTTTTTTTTAGGAGCATTCAATTTTTAGTGAAAATGAAAGGAATGTTTAAAATTTTTCTAGGTTCCCTATTATCCATGGACCTACAATCTATGGACCATCTTGATAATAAGTTTTGTTTGGGTACCCCATCTTCAGGATGTTTTTATGTGTTTCCATTAACTCTTCTTTATGACTCAAGTTCCTATGTCATAATGTAATGCTAGTACTGTCACTACCAACGTAGACAACTAGTGTTGTGAATATGCCCTCCCTCCCGTTGTGGTAGTGATAAAGCTTTGTTCAATTATTTTATAGGTACATTTTATGTTTTGGAAAAATCTCTGCTGAAGATATGAAAAAAGAACAGTTCTTCTACTGACCAATTGTGAAGAAATAATTTTCTACTTCTTTAGGATTAGAAGACCAGCTCATTCTTAGTGTCTTTTGAAATAAAATTAGGTAAGAAATGTTTATCTTCATATTTTGAATAATTTGTATTCTGCCTCCTGAGTTTCCTTGAAGACTTCTATAATTCTGTTCCTTTGGCCTTGAAGAGAATACAGTTAGCATTTTCCTTTAGGAAGTTAGTGTGCCAGCCAGCTGTCAGCTTTGTGATGTACCTGATCTCCGATGTTCTGGGAAGCACAATTCAATTTTTAACCAAGTCTTCTGGGCTACCAGCATACCTCTCTATGTTCTTTTCTTTGAAATTCCCCTTCTATGCATACAGTATACTTTTATTTTTAAATTCTTTAAGTGAGATGAAACCACCCCTAACTGACTTAGCTTGTCTTTAGTTAAAAATCAATGAATTGAATGAAATAATCCTTAAGTATTTCTGTTACTCCTTCTCATTTTTAGAAAATAAAATACCAATGCTTGTTTAACTTGTGACTTGTCTAAACATGTTGAAAGCACTGACTATAAGGCATAACAGTCAGACTCTGAAAGGGAACTGTGACAAGTTCAGTCAAAAGGGAAAAGTGGAATAATTTATAAAAGGCGCTGCAGATAATGATGCCAGCCCGTTATTTTAAAATGCATCCATCTTACCTTTTAATGAATTAGATTTGTCAACAGCAAATGTTTTATGCACTACTTCTAATAAAAGTGGCATGCTAGGAATGCAGTGCTTTGAGGTTGACTTCTTCAAAGCTGTAGAGTATCTTCAATTCAAAGATATTTTTTAAATAATAGATATTAAAAGTATATTTAAATAATATTAAGGTTGTGACACAAACACCAAATGACAAAATTCAAGAGTTTCAAAGCAGAGGCTGACATGCCATCACTATTTCACTTAATAACTGTTTTTTAAATTAGGAGTGTAACAGACTGATTTGGGGATTGTGTGTCAGCTTAACTTTAAATTCTCTTGTTGTTTTGGTTGGTGTCACAACCTTAATGTCAACTTTTCAAATAGGTTTCTACATTTCCTTTGGTTCAGGGTCATTAAAAAATGCATATGATAAATCTAAGAGGCATAAATAGGTCACATGGATGTAGAATTCCTTGCTTCTCTAGAGGTGAGAGACAGCTAATACCTGCCTTGTAAGTAGAAAAAGTTAGCTTAAGCGGTTCTAGTAAATTTTAGTTTTTAGGTATTTGATTCCAAAAAATGTAAACTCAAATAACAAGACATGATGTTGGTATAATTCTGTTCATACTCTATTCTTCTTGTACCTTTAATCCTAACTATTTGATCTTGTTGGTATTAGCACTGCTATAGATACTGAGTCACCAGTCCCACTTGTGACATCCTGTTTTTTCACTGAAAGCTCAAGTTTTATTTCATTTTAAGAATCCTTATTTGATATAGTTGAGTACAGGTGAACTCTGCCTTACAAACTTCTAACTGGCAGTCCTTTTTAAAAAACATTTTTTGCAGTTTTTTTTTTTTGTAATATCTTATCTTTTTAAAAGTAACACTTGTCATAGACAGTGAAATATAAAGTAAAATTTTATGTGTTGTGCATTAAAAAAAAAAATTCTAGTACCACACCAGACATTAAAGGAGCAGCCAGGAGCATACCTACCCCAATTCTGCAGAGATAGAGAAAGGAGAGAGAGGATAAAATAGTCTACTCACTCAAATCCCTTCCTTCTCCTTGATTCTTTTCTGTTGTCATCTTACAGGTAAGGCCTGCCTTGCCTATGTTGAATCTAGTTTTAATTTAGGAAAACAAATATAATAGAATTTCTCCCACAATTGTTTTTTTATCACCTGTGTTAGAAAAATAAAAGGTATAAATATAGGCAAATTATTTATTGACCTTTTCTTGCTGACTTTTGAAGATACCCACCAACCAAAAACACTTTATAGCTCACATTTCTTTGACTGAACCGCCAGGGTTTATCCTCTCTGGCTTTTATCAAAGACTGGGTGAACATCAGTCTTTCTTTTTTTAATGTTCTCCATTTCTACTATGTCTTTAATTTTTCAATTAGTGTAGAAATTAATTTCTTACAGTTTTCATGTGACAAGGTGCTATGAAATTTTATCTTTATTTCTGGCCCTAACTTTATTTTTCTTACCCATTGGTTTCACCTGTATAGCATCATTATTAAATCACCACAATTCTGATAAATAATTTTCTTTCTAAGCCCCAGCTCAGCAGCAAGAAATAATTATGCTGCATTGTGTAGGGGTCTGAAAATGTGAAAAGTTGTCTTTGAAGGACTTGGTTAACTCCTCTAAACTCATTTAAATTATAGCAGTGCTCTTTCTTGAACAGACATTTTAAATCGTTGTTATTATTGATACTAATATTAGTTCTGATATCTATTTAATAGAAATGAAAATTTTTAAAGAAGAATGGCTTTTTCTAAATTCAGAGGAAGCTATTCAAATAAATAAATTGGAACTCTGTATATCTACAATATAATAAAGTTTCTGGCACAGAAACAAAATATGTTCTTTAAATATCATAGACCAAGCCAGCTTTATGCAAATTCATTTAGAGCAGTTTCAGATTTATGTATTTAATAAAGATAGGTAGTGGATCTAACTTATGTATTTAATGTCATTCATTGTACAGTGATGTTCTAGTGACTGTCTGGAAAAGAATGATGACATTTTATTTACTTTTTCTGCTAGATCAGTCAGCCCTATAAATGGCTTTCTAATGGGAACAATATATGCTTTTAATATTTTTCAATAATACTAAAAGATAGCATTTACTGAGTTTTTTCTATATGCTAGAGACTGTTCTAAGTACCATTTGTGGATTATCTCATGTAATCCTGATAACAACCCTTTAATGATCTCACTATTTTACAGATGTGGTAGAGGTGTATGAGTAGAACCTTATACAACTAGTAAATAATGCATCTGAAATTCAGACACATAGAGTGTGACTCCACAGCTTGAACTCTAAACCCTTGCTACTCCAAAGTGTGATCCCCAGGCCAGCAGTATCACCATCACCTGGGAACTTGTTAGAAATGCAGAATCTCAGACCTACTGAAAATCTGCATTTTTAACCATGTTCTCAGGTGATTGGTACATTAAAATTTGAGAAGCACAGCTCCAAACCACTGTGCTATCCTGTCTTTATGTACAGATTAAGTATCTTTTAAAATAAACTTTTATTTTTCTGTTTGGTACTGAATTCCCATCTTTATGCTTATTTGGGAATTTCTGTCATATTTCAAGTGTGTTATAATGAGATCTAATAACTAAACATAGGCAGGGATGCAAGCTAGTCCTAATTTATCTTGAACTCAATTGCATAAAGAGTAAAAGAAAAAGTCCAAAACATAAACAGCAAGTATTTCTCTATACAGAGTCAGCTGATGGCTTTAACATGTAAGACTTTCTTAAAATCACAGTGTAGCACACTGTGCTTGAGTGTAGACCCTGAGGCCAGACTGCCTGGGTTTGAATCTCATTTTCTATTTCTAGCTGTTGAATCTTGGGAAAATTACATAATTTGTACCTTGGCTTCCTCATCTGAGAAATGAAGTCTGAAGCCATACTCTACAGAATTGTTGTAGGATTAAATGAGTTAATGCATGTAAAGGATTTAGAACAAGACCTCAACTACTGTTTTTCTTAGCTAGGAGTCCCATCTTTGAATAAAATAAATCCACATCTCCTACTACTTGGTTATTTATTGGTAATAAGTTGACAAATACTTTTGGTTAGGAGAGCTCACACCACATATAGGTGTATCTTTACTGTTAGAGTCCAAATCACAAACTTCAGCTTTTGTGTTTTCTGAAAACTCTTCCTGTGGCACTTCTTCTGCTTGTGAGTTCTGCTAAATGCCACTTGATTATGATACTTAACTTAGTTAAGTTCAATGCAATTAAATCAAAATCAAAATGAAATGTACAAGCAATATATCATAATTTTAACTATGTTTCTAAATCAAATAAAAGTAATGAAGATATGAGTCCATTTAGCCTACTTCTTACATAAGTAATACAGAAAAATTAGATAGATGAAGAATATTTATTTAAAGGCTGAATACTCCAGAATCTGGTTTGTTTCTTTCTGTGTAAACAAAATTCTGAAATAATCATGATAGTCTTTGGGAGAATAATGGCTTGGTGTATAAATACTCACCTGACAACTTTTCAGAAATACAGCTATGTGTGAATTAAGGTTATATGTTTTTGGAAAGTACTACTTTGAGTGATGACTTGTAAAAGGCATTGAGATTAAAATGCTTGATGAAAAGGATGCCTTACAAAACCTTTTAATTGCCAGGTCAGGGCCCCAGACCCAGAGAGTTTAATTTACTAGGTCTGGGATGGGGAAGTGTCTCTGGTACTTCGACTTAAATTAGTGTTGGACTATACTTTGAAAAACACTGCAATTGAAGCAAAGACATATTGAAAAAAGCTTTTGTTGTCTTCCCACTTGCTTTTGCAAAACTGTCTACTTGGATACTGTTTTAATACAACCTGTGACCCCACTTTCTTTATCTTCTTTGGCCATTTAACTTCCCTCTGTTAGTGGTTCCCAAACCAATCCTTCATTTTCTGCTTTTCTCTCTTTTACTCTTCCTCCAAGAACATCTCTTCTGGATTTATCAGTCATATTTTTACAGATGATTCTATAAAATGCTCATAAATATCTTCTTTTAATCTTAAAATGTCTAAGCCAAGCTACAGGTGCTGAAATCAATTTAAAAGAAATGGACAGCATTATTTTTTTTTCAAGGGGCAAAGGAAAAACAATAGAGTAGAAGATGTAATTTAAGGCCAGGTATTAAGAGTAAGTTTTCTTTCTTCCTTTTTTGTTGAAAATCGTTAAGTTTTTTGTTTTAATTATAATTAAAGTCTGACTGGGCACAGTGACTCACAGCTGTAATCCCAGCACTGGGGAGGCCAAGGTGCGAGGATCTCTTGAACCCAGGAGCTCAAGACCAGCCTAGGCAATATATCAAGACCTATCTCTATAAAAAATTTTTTTTGAAATAGCCGGGCATGGTAGCATATTCCTTTAGTCCCTGCCACTTGGGCAACTAAGGTAGAAGGATCACTTGAGCCCAGGAGTTTGAGGCTGCAGTAAGCTATGATCATGCCACTGTACACCAGCCTGGGCAACAGAGTGATGCCCTGAATTTAAAAATATATATATGTAATTAAAGTCTTGGTCATCACTCTTATTACCTCTGTAACTTACATATTTAAATAAAGAAATATTAGACACCATTATTTATATATGTAAAGTGCCATTACTGAGTAAATAGATTCCTCCATGATTGGATGTGTCCTTTCTCTCACCAACTAATGAAGCAGCAATATAAGTTAAATTTTTATTAGTGCATGTGTATTAGTCCATTTTCTGTGGCTCATAACAGAATACCCGGAACTGGTTAAATTATAAAGAAAAGGAATTTGGTCAGACTCGGGTGGCTCGGCCTGTAATACCAGCACTTTGTGAGGCCAAGGCGAGTGGATTGCCTGAGCCCACAGGTTTGAGACCAGCCCAGACAACTTGGCAAAACTTCAGCTCTGTAATAAGTAAAAAATTAGCCAGGTATGGTAGCGCGTGCCTGTAGTTCTGACTACTTAAAAGGCTGAGGTGGAAGGATCACTGGAGCCCAGCAGGTCGACGCTGGGGTGGCCGTGAGTGCACCACTGCACTCCAGCCTGGGTGAGAGTGAGACTCCAACTCAAAAAAAAAAAAGAAAAGAAAAGGACTTTAATTTCTTACAATTTTGGAAACTGAGAAGTTCAAGGTCAAGGGGCCACATCTGGCCAAGGGCCTTATGCTGGTGAAGAATCTACAGAGTCCAGAGGTGGTATAGGATATCCCATGGTCAGAGGGCTAAGTGTGTTTGTTCAAATCTTTCTCTTCTTCTTAGGAAGACACCAGTCCCACTCTGCTTAATCCATTAACCCATTAATCTATTGACCTATTAATTCATGAATAGATTAACCTATCCATGAAAGCAAAGTCCTTATGGCCCAGTACTGCCACATCAAGGATTAAATTTCAACATGAGTTTTTGAGGAGACAGATAGTCAAACCATAGCAACATGATACATGACTACAAACACTTATTCTCTTATCCACATCTGTGTTTATTTTGTGTGTACTGTGTGAGGCTTTTTCCTGATAAAAAATGATACCTTTACATCTTAGTCTCCTGAACAGTGTGACATTCTGAGCACTATCCTTTCTCATGTATTCATCTCATATATCTTCTCTATGTCTTTTATGACATTTCCATTTGTATGAACCACTCAAAATCATTGTCTATTTAATTTGTCTACCGAATTTTCCATGTCTTCATTTCATTATTTTCCTCCTAAATTTAAAAAATCTATTCATAAATTACTATTCAGTCATCCAGATTAAAAATTCAGAATTTCTTTGTAATGATTTACCCTTACTGCATAAACTTCCCTGTAGTCTCATTTTTCTACCCTGGTGTATCCTTGGGCCCTAACCTGCAGAAAATCATATGGGTAACCATAGCAGTCATCCACACCTCAACCAGCTTCCTGTAGACTAGTATGTATGAGCAATGTATGATATCTGTGGCTGGCATTAGCAAGACCACAAAAGCCTTTGATAACAAGTATGCCCTGCCTAGGTGATGCCCACATCTTTATTCTAGTCACTACTGTCATAATTAGTCTTTTCCTATACCTATTTTTTAGTTTCTCAGGAAGAACCATACTCTGACCTTATCCTTGCTAGTTTCTAATGACATAATTCACAAGCTTTCTGCCACTTAACATGATCTTGTAATTGTCACATGTGTCCTGTTTGGATTCTCTGGAGAATCTGGCCCAAAGTCCAAGCTTGTTGAGGCCGGATTATGTAACAATTGCCTGATTTTCTCTCAGCTGTAATTGTCTGCCTGACTCATTGACCTCCAGCTATTTTCATATCCTGGAAAGTCACTTCAGAAGCTATTTTTTTTTCTCATGACCACATCCTCTTCCTGTTCTTCATCACCTTCTTCTATACTATTCATTATCTTCCTAACTGATTATCCTCTCTTGTTCTCTCACCGCACCCCAACACTTTGTTTTATAAACATTGTTAAAACATTAGTCATGTACTGCCCTAGTTAAAAACAAACAAACAAACAAACAAACGAAAAAACCTTTTATGACTCCCTCTTATGTACAGGATAAAGTCCAGATAGTTTCCTCCTGGAAGAAAAAAAAAGATCTTAAAATATCTGGTCATAGTATATCTCTTCCATTTTATCTTTCACTCTTTTCATGCATAAATTTTCTGCTCTGGGTTTCCTAAACAGCTCCATTTATGCACCAGGGCTATTCTCATCACTTTAATCACCAGAGCCCCCAGTTGATGGCGGTTTCCCAAAATTGGAGCAGGCTTGAACCTACATATAGTAGGAAATTAAATGTCTCCAACTCTGGTGACTGTGAGCCTATGGATTTCTGAAGATTAGTCTCCCACCTTTAGCTTTGACTTTATCTTTCTTTTTCTTGGGTGCTTGACTTCCCTTTCTCCCCGCTGCAGGACTCCTAGATCATTTGTTACTTGTATCACTCTAGTGATATTACATTATTTAAAGCCTTGTAGTATTTTTTAAAAATTTGTTTTGTTTTTACTTCTCGGGTGTCAACACTGAGACATATTCATATAATAAGTTCAAACAAAAATAGAAGATTTTAAATAAAATAATATAGTATTCTGGAAATCTTTCCATATTATGCTATACAGAGCTAGATTATAATTTTTAAATTCACAGAGTTGTCACTTTTGAATGAAGTATTATTTAATAGCTGTATGTAAATAAACCAGGATAGGTTTAGTTAGCGCTATACTTTCTAAATTATGACATGGTCTCATATGTGAGATGCCAATTTAGTTAATAGAACTCTTACTTTAACGGGTGGTGAAATTGGCAGTAACCTATTTCTCTTTTCCAGATCCTTTCTAGAAGGAATATAAGCTAAAAATATCTTTTTCAAGGACAGAATAGTATATTTATTCTATATTTAAATAAATATTTATTGATAAAGTAAATATACTCAGATATGAGCAGTTAGATACAATTAACCTCTGCAGGTCTTCAGTGATGATTGTGGCAGAAGTTTTTGATTGCTGCCATCCCTGCCAGTCACTTGATGTGCCAGCCAGTTGTGCTGGGCCCATGCCCTGGCCAGTAAACTATTGCAATTTTCCAGTCTTTATTTAGTCTTGCCATAGCATGCACATAATCTGAACTCTGTTGCTACAAGGGCTTTGGATTCTTTTTTTAGAAACAGGAATTTCACTTTGTTACCAGGTTGGAGCACAGTGGCTGGCTATTCACAGGTGCAATCATGACATTCTATATCCTCAAACTCCTGGGCTCAAGCAGTCCAGCTGCGTCAGCCTTCCTGGTAGCTGGAACTACAGGCACATACCACTGCACCTGGAAGCTATAAGAGTTTTATCATGTATCATGTAGCATAAAACTAAAACTATTTCATTGTTGGGTAATGTATTTTTATTTTGTAATAACCCTTTTGGCAACAGTGATAACAAAACAAAACATCAGTGTACTTTTACCAGTATTAAATTTGCTTGATTTGCTAAAAAGTATTAATGTGTAACACAAAATAATTGTTAACATTAGCCATCCACAGTAGCTTTCACATTAGATAGCTATGTCATATCACTCATCACATGAAAGCAAGACTTAGCTCTGTCTTGTCAGCATATATTGCATGGTCTTATTTTAAGAGCATTTTAAGACTATGCCTACTTAGCTGCATACGTTACATGTGTGTACCACTCTTTAAAACATGACTTTTCATTTAGATCAAGTGACTGTTCTAAGTTAATTACTTTCAGTTTCAAGTTTTCCTGTGCATGTATGAAAAGTGAAATTAGAGCTGGTATTGTATTAGCTCCAGTAGAAGAACTTTATCAATATCCAAATGATGCCAGTTGTACATAAGTATCATGAATACTCCTAATTTTAAAAAGTCAATTAATTCCAATAAGGTTCAAGTTTCTTATCTAATTTATAAAATCAAAGTAAGGCATTTGAAAGTTTATTCTGGCTGGGTGTGGTGGTTCAAGCCTGTAATCCCTGCACTTTGGGAGGTCGAGGCGAGAGGATTGCCTGTGCCCAGGGGTTCAAGACTAGCCTGGGTAACTTGGTGAGATCTCATCTCTGCAATATATCAAAAATTAGCCAGGCGTGATAGCACGTGCCTGTTCGGCCACTTGGAAAACTGAGGTGGAAGGATCACCTGAACCCAGCAGGTCAGTGCTGGGGTGGCCATGAGCATGCCACTGCATTCCAGCCTGGGTGATGGAGTGAGACTCCAACTCAAAAAAAAAAAAGTTTATTCTGTCAAAGTGGAACACTTGACATTATTGTGACTACTGCTGTAAACTGAATTACAAACTGTAACATAATGATAAAATTATTTGTTTTTTGTACAATAAAAATATATTGGGAAATATTGGGAAACATAGCATCATATAAATGCTTTTAATGAATTTAGAACATATGGGGAAACTATACATGGAATATGTTGTGATACCCATGGTAATTCATAAGTAATCTAAAAAAAATCTGCAATATTTTACCAATCCAAAAGAAAGGTGCATTCAATTACAGATATGTTTATACATATACAGAGTACAGCTTATACATTTTTATGGTTAAATTGATGCTGAATAAAACTTCATGAAGTATGTGCTTTCTCACTTTGGATTTTAGAAATGTTTGAGCCTTTGAAGAATTACTTTGCAAATCAGCTTGTGTCCTATCACAGTATTAAACATTTTTGTGAAAATGCCCTCTAAATTTTGGCTGCTGTTTCTTGAATATACATTCAAAATCCTTAATCAAAGCATTAAACAAATGGAGTATAAAATATTCAGTTTATGTGAAGCTTTTAGGAAATTTCAATTATTGAAAACAAAGCTTGTAAACAGGAGAACATTGAAATGTGTTCCCATGAAATCAAAGGGGACAAGTTAAATAAGAACCCACATGATATACAAAATTTAACTGTGCAATTCCATAATTGTGCTTTGAAATATCTAGACTTATTTTTTGATACAGCTGATTTTTTTGTTGGAAAAAATCATGTTATAATCTCGAATTATGTTAATCTGAGAAAGCCTACAATTTTGCAGCACTGAAACTTAGCAAGCCATTCAAAATAATTATAAATACTTATTTGATGAGTTTTTTTGGGATACTAGTTTGGTTTTCTTACTTGGATATATTGTATAGTGGTAAAGTCTAGACTTTAACCTAACCATTGCCTGGATAGGGCACTTCTTACCTATGAAGTAATTTCTGATTCCTCACCCCATTTCCATTCTCCTACTCTTTTGAGTCTCCAGTGTCTGTTGTTTCACTCCTTATGTCCATGTATACGTGCTGTTTAGCTCCCACTTGTGAGAACATGCAGTATTTGATTTTTTGTTTCTGAGTTGTTTCATTTATGATAATGGCCTCAAGTTCTATCCATGTTGCTGCAAAAGACAGAATTTTATTCTTTTTTATTCAGTCATCTGTTGGTGGATATGTAGGATGGTTCCATAATCTTTAATACTGTGAGTAGTGCTACATAAACATTAGAGTGCAGGTATCCTTGTTATATAATGATTTATTTTCCTTTGGATATTTAACCAGTAGTGAGATTGCTAGATTGAATGACAGATTTAGTTTTGGTTCTTTGGTTCATACTGCTTTCCATAGAGATAGCCCTAAAGTTTTGTCTTTTAAAGTTATTGGTCAAAGAAAGGAACTCCAAATGGAGGCAAAAAAAAAAAAAAATAGTACCTGTAAAACTATTTGAGCTAAAATATTTATGTATTTCATTACCAAAAAGTAAGATTGAAAATATGCTTAATTTAGCAAAATTTGCTCTGAACTTAATAAGTTTACTAGGTAGCTTAGCACCTGAAAGTATTTTCTCAGTAAAAAATATTGTAATCTATGTAGAAGAGTCAATTGGTGGTATCAACAATTTAAAATATACTAACCGTAAAATGCAACTGAGAAAAATATAAAAACAATACATTTTAAAGTACTTGCCTCAAACAGTATCTGGGTGACAGATACAGCTAAGAAATTGATAAAAGTATGTAAAAATATATCAAGAATCATCTGCTTATATATTTTTAATGTTCAAATAATCTAATAGCTTTTTTCCCATTAGAGAGCAAGTATATAAGAAATTTTTACTTGGAAATAACATAAATCATTCTACAAAAAAGATACCGGCACACATGTTTATTGCAGCACTATTCACAGTAGCAAAAACATGGAGCCAACTATGCTGCCCATCAAAAGTAGACTAGGTTAAAAAAATATGATGCATATACATAATGGACAATTATGCAGCCATAAGGAAGGACAGAATTATGGACTTTGCAGCAACTTGGATGGATTTAGAGTCTGTAATACTCAGTGATCTATCATAGAAACAAGGATCTGAGTACAACATGTGCTCACTCATAAGTGGAGCCTGAACATTTATCATAATACCATAAGAAAGGGATTGGCAGTGTGGGAAACTGCCAGGGGAGAGAGCGGTGGGGTGGGGGGTGGGGGCACACTTTATCAATAAGGGTACCTGATCTCAAACCAGATGATGTGGGGACCAAAGTGTGGCCCAAACTTTGCCTGTACAGTGACCATTTGTATACTTAACCCTGAATCGTATCCCACATCTTTACAATAAATAAATAAAAGAAACATTTTTTTAAAGAACATTATTTTAAAATACATTTTTGAATATAATTAGCATATAGGTCCACACACATAATAACCTTTAATTGGTAAGCAAGTATTTATTTCAAAAATTATATTTTCTTAAATTATTTTTAATACTCTCTCTTACTCTAAAAAAAGTCCTAGTTTGGATGATAAAATATGGTCTTTTTGTATATATATGCCTCATCTTTTCCTTCTCAAATTTCACTTTCCCTTTTCTAAGTGCTTCTTAGATTTATTTCTTGTACTTAAAATTCATTATTTTAAAATGAACACACTATCTCAGTGTTCATCAACAGGTGAATGGATTTAAAAAATGTAGCATATACACAATGAATTATACTATTCAGCTTTAAAAAGGAAATTCTGTCGTTTGCAACAACATAGATGAACCTGGAGGATAGTATACTAAGTAAAATAAGCCAGACCCAGAAAGACAGATACTGCGTGTTCTCACTTGTATGTGGAATCTACAAAAAATTAGAATGATGGTTACCAGAGACTGAAGAGTTGTAGAGAATGGGGAGATACTGGTCAAAGGGTACAAAGTTTCAGTTAGACAGCAGAAATTAATGAAAAATGTTTAAGGTGCTGATTATGTTAATTAGCTTGATTCAATTTTTCATGCTAATCCATGGGTTCTAGGCTAAACACATGGGTGTTAAGTTTAGCCTAGAACTGCCTCCTTACATATTTTAAGTTCTGCCTAAAGGTTTCTTTATACATAGTGAACTGTAACCTAACTTGACATATAAATAGTCAGTACTCTTATAACCAGTAATCAAGTCTCAGCCAATCACAGGTGGCTAACTGTTCAAATAAGACTAATGATAAGCTACAAACAATTCAGCTGTTCCTGTGCCTCATGTCTGTTATCTGCACATCATTTTTCTCTTTCCATTCATAAATGTTATCTGGCCATTTGGCAGCTCTGGAGTCACTCTGAACCTATTATGGCTGTGGGGGCTGCCCCAACATGAATCATTCTTTGCTTTAATAAATACTGTTACATAGTTTGTACAAAGTTTTAGTTTTTACAAGGACAATAGGAGGAGATCGATGGAATATGAATGATATAGCTATTGAGATAGAGAATGTTGAAATGTGGGGTATGACTCCCACATTTCTGACATGAATATCTAGGTTGATATTGGAGCTATTTTAACACAGAACTCCAGAGAAGGAAGAACTTCAGAGAGAAGATAATAAGTTTGTTTCGGAGTATGTTAAGTTTGAGGTGCCTGTGGGACATTCAAAGAATATGAGCTCCAACACACACTTTGTCGCAGAAGACATAGGTGTGAGTGAAGTCATCTAGTCAGAGGACCAAGGGGGAATGGAAAGAAAAGCAACTGGGAAAAGAAACTGAAGTGTTAGATATGCAAGAGAGCTGGAGAAGCAACAGAGTCAATGGACTGGTCTTTGGGGCAGAGAAAACTTGGGACTAGTGTTAGATATAGCAGATTGCAAGGAAGACTGACATTAGACAATTGTGAGGTTCTAATAACTTTAGGAAGAGTAGCTTAAAAAGGAAATGCTCCCAGAAATGTTTTACTGTTTGAAAGATTTAGATTTAAGTTTAGAACTATAGTTGTCCTTAAGATAGTTTTGCACTGTACCTTTTAATCTGATATTCCTCTTTAAATGTATTATCCTTATTCATTTTTCCTTTTAAGTTTTTTTGAAGCTGTACATTGTGTATACAAAGACATACTGATTAGTTGTTGAATGGACTTTTTGATATCAAGCACATCAGTTTCATAATAGTTGACATGCAGAGCTTTTTTTTAGGAATCTGACTTCTAAGTCAAATGAATCCAAAACAAAGATATCTTTAGATACCAATTTTAAAAACTGTTTTCCAACAGTGTTTATGGGTTAAATTTTAACTGATTTACATTTTGACTTATTAGCTGCTATTATTCAAAATTACATTAAAAAATGTTCTGTATCTTTAGACTTTTTATTTAGTAATTAATGCACTTAATTTAAGTAGTCCCCCCCCATAATCTATACCTACACACTATCTCTTACATGTTCATTTTGATCTTTCAGCTTTGGTATGTGATTCATCTTTTAGTAGATAAATGCTGGGTTCTTTCATCACAATTACAGTCATTGGTCTGATAATCCTGTGAGTCAATCTACACAAAACAAGAAGCTCATATCAAACTCCTGGCAGGTTTAGTTAAAATTAAAATGCATGCTCAACTGTAGAGATTGTCAAGTGTGGAAATAATATTTGTCCAGCTGGACAGCTTTCTTTTGTAGTTGCTAAATGAAAGTTGAGATTCTGTCTGCTCCTTGAAAGCTTCTGTGTCATGAAGGTAATTTGGACTGTTTGTGGTTTGACAGGGATTATTAAAATCAGATGAAGTGAAGGGAAGCAAGTGTGAGAAAGCAAAATTGACACTGACACTCTCTATTATTTGCAGCTTGGATCATGATGACTATGTTGATATGATAGATTCACTGTTGAAATATATAAAGCAGCAAATAAAGTAAAAAGCAAGTATAGTGATGAATTTTTAGACTTAACAAGAAGAAATAAAAATTTGCTTTTCACTGATTGCTTTTTAAATAGATGTTCAGGTTATTTCATATAAATTTGTTTTAACCACCAATAAATTATACTTCTACAGAACTATAGCATTTAAAAGTATACTGCAAAGATTGTATGACAGAAAATCAAATATAAAAGAAGTGGATCACATAATTAAAATCATATAATTTTAAAACTAGAGAGTATGTAAATATCATTTTATCTAATTAACTTTTTGGTAGATAGAAACTAGAAAGCATTTTAAGGTATCATTTACATTTTATTTAATAGCTTAAATGTTAAATCTTGATTTTTCACCACATGCTTATTGTCTTACCTTTTCACAGTTTAACAAAATGGTTTAAATAATTAAAAAGCCATTTAAAAATTATTTAAGCCACATTTATAGATAATTTTTTCTGTTTAGTGATAATACATAAATTATGTTATTATAGTTATGTGTTACCTTTAAATAATATTAGTTACATTGGTGAAGTAAATGCCTTCTACAAATATAATTTTCTACTGAAAACATCCTTATTGTAGAGGAGATTGTAGTTAGGGGCTATTTTAAGATGTCAATCAAGGAGAATTATAGTAGAAAAATTTAATGATTTTATGAAGATAAATTAAATATGAGCAACTATATATACATATACGTGTGTGTGTGTGTGTGTGTGTGTGTGTGTATGTGTGCATCTCAAGGAAAAGAGCTGGGAGTTTTGCTATACATTGTGGAAAATCCTCACTGTTATTTATGTGTGGTAGTGAATTAATCAGATTTAGTTTGTAAAATGAGAAGTCCAGTGCCCACATGCAAGGCAGACACCAACTAAGTATCCTGCAGTTAATTCAAATTCAATTCAGTTCTGACACTGTCAGGAGTTGGCACAGACCCAACAAGCTAAGGGTTCAGTCCCACAAGACTGCCCTCACTCCAGATGCCAGCCACAAGTGGATTCCCCAGGTGACCAACACTTCTCTCCTGCAGACTACAAATTCTTTCAGGGGTTCCCACAACCCCCCCCAGGTTTAATAATTTCTTAGAATGACTCACAGAACTCTGAGGAGCACTGTACTTAAATTTTATTACAGTACAACTCAGCAAGATGGAAGCTATGCACAGGACAAAGTAAAGAAGGAGGTTGTAGCAGAACTTCCAGGTGCTCTCTGGGTGTAGTATCCTCTCAAGACATTTGTATTCACCAATCTGGAGGCTTTCTGAACCTCCTTGTTCAAGAGTTTTTGTTGAAACTTATTATGTAGTTACAATTGATTAAATCATTGGTCATAAGTAATTGACTTCAATCACAAGTGCTTCTTCTTTCTCTGGAGGTTAGGGCCGGGGTAGTGGAGCTAAAAGTAACAACTCACTAATTGGGTGGTTGGTTCCTCTTGACCAGCCCCAATCCTGAAGCTCTCTAGAGGCTCTCCAGAGTAACCACATTAGCATAGTCAGGTACGATGAGCACAACACATTTCTATCACTCAGGAGATTTCAAGGAGTTTTTTGGAGCTCCGTGCCAGGAAGAGGGAGTAGAACAAAAATAAAAAATATGTAATTTTATTATACCACAAGATATAAGCCTTGAAAGCCATATAGGAGGTTTTCCCATGTTTTTCATTAAGAAATAATGTCCTGCCTTCAGAGGGAAAAGTCACATTTGAGAGCATTTGGTAGCCATTTAAGATCCTACAGAGAAAAAAGGTCAGAGAATTTGGTGACCATATAAACAGGAGCCAGCAAGCATTTTCATTATATAGACCAGATAGTAAATACTTTTATGGACCACATACGAGTGGAGACTTCAAAAAATCCAGAATTATCTTTTGGAGGGTGGGTCTCTAGTAGTACAGGCTTCTCCCACTAGGTAAGTGTTCTAAAAACTCATCAGCACCAGTGTACCAGTTAGCATTATGAGAGGCTGAGTTTGACTTCAGTTAATTTTTTTTTGGACATTCTTTCAGTGTGGTTGCACATTTCATGATGGGTGATTTATGAGTGCACCTACCAACACTGCCCTGAGCATGCAGCAGTTTTCCACCCAAAGTGGCATGAATCCCGTGCTCTACCCTCCCTATTAACCTGATCTTGCCCCTAGCAACTTTTTCTTGATGAAAAACATCCCCAAAGGGAAACATTCACCAATGTGGAAGAGGCAAAACAAAAAATGGCAGAAGCACTAAAATGTATCAAAATTGACGAGTTCGAAACTGTTTTGAGCAGTGAAAAAAGTGTCTCAATAGGTTTATTGCATCAAATGGAGAGTACTTTGAAGGTGACTGAAGTTTAAACATTTAAGAATAAATACACACTTTTTAATAAATCTCAATTTTAGGGGGGTCTCCCCTATATGTCGTCTGTAGCGGGGATCCTCAACCCCCAGGCCATGGACCGGTAAGCGGAAGGGGGAGAGTACTAGTCCATGGCCTGTTAAGAACCAGGCCACACAGCAGGAGGTAAGCAGTGGGCGAGTGAGTGAAGCTTCACCTGTATTTATAGCTGCTCCCCATCGCTAGCATTACTGCCTGAACTCCACCTCCTGTCAGAACAGCAGCAGCATTAGATTCTCATAGGGCATGAACTGTAATGTGAATTGTACATGTGGGAGATCTAAGTTGCATGCTCCTTATGAGAATCTAATGTCTGATGATCTGAGGTGGAGCTGAGGCGATGATGCTACCACTGGGGAGTGGCTGCAAGTACAGATTAACATTAACAGTGAAATTTGACTGCACAGAGACCATAATAAACAAAATCCTATCAGTGAGTGGCAGGTGAGTTGATGTACTTCAGTTGTTCAGCTGCATCTGGTGGCAGGCTATAAGTCAGAATCTGATACTTATTTTAGTCCATGCATGACACTCTCATTAATTTTATTTGCCCCTTCCTTTCATGCCTCTTTTTAAAATGGTGAGTTGTATAATTATTATATATTATACTGTAATATTAATATAAATAAATACACAATAAATGTTATGCGCTTGAATCATCCTAAAACCATCTCCCTCCTTGGTCTGTGGAAAAATTGTCATACACATAACCAGTCCCTGATGCCAAAAAGGTTGGGGACTGCTGCTCTGTAGCATATTCTTTTTTGTTTTTCTATTTTTACAACTTATTAGAAATATTAAAATCATTCTTGCAGGCCATAGAAAAACAGTCTGTGCCAAAGTTTGGTGATACCTGATTTAAGATATCAGGAAGGAACAGAGAGATTAAGTAGGTGGTTACCCCATAGTGAAAAAGAAAAGCCAGTTTAAGGAAAAGATTTTGAATTAAATTTGGACATGAAGAGTATAGGAGCCAAGGTAATCACCGACATGAGACAGATTAATAGGAGAAAAGGCATACAAATTTATTTAACATGTATACATGGGAACCTTCAGAATGAAAACCCAACCCCCGAATGGAGTATAGACGCTTATATACTATTTTGAGGTTGCAGAAAGAATGTGGGTTCAGTTCATAGCCAAAACCAGATTTGATGGTAAATCAAGTTATAGGAGGAGGAGAATAAAAGACTGGGCTAGCAAAGGCTGTCTTGTTGTGTAAATGTAACCTCACATGTAGCTGCTCTCAGAGAAAATAGATGGTAAATATTTCCTTTAGGACCCTTAAAGTTGTCAGGTTCTCAGTTAATGTTTCCTAGATCTAGACAAGGAAAGGCCTGGCTGCATTGATACAGATTCTTTATAGATGAAATTTTTCCCCACAAAAGACAACTTTGCCGGTCCACTTCTGTTTGCTGTCCCTCTTGTTAAAATATATTAAAGAAATACATTTTAGGGTAAAATAGTTATATTTCATTCATGTGTCCAAGAAACCTTTGAATCAGTGAAAAGTAATTGTCTAGTAAGTGCTTGGAAATATGTGTTGGAGTTTTGAGAGAATAGAGTTAGAGATATATAGATAATAATGTCAACCTGAAAAAATCAAAAGGGTAAGAATTCACTTTTAAAGAGTTTACTCAAGCAAAAAGCTGGGAATTGCCATCTGGCTAACATGGACTCCAGGGATATGAGGTCAGTGCTCTGAAGCTAAAAGTTAAAGGCAAAAAAAAACAAAGAAATTTAGTAGGATTATAAAATGTTCTATGCACAGCTCATTTATGAGTTACAACAATTTAATTAATTATAGTTTTTCTTTTCTGTACAGCTTGTTTTCATTTCCTTTCCAATGTAAAAGGGGGTATTCAGCATTCCATCTTGGACAATATGATAGTTATGAAGTCTTTGTATGAGAAAAGTAAGAGGGAAATTAATTTATAATGACTATTAATAGTTAAGAGGGAAAATGGTCTTCCCTGGTGCCTTTTAGTCATAGACAACATTTTACAAAACAATGCAGATACAGAAAAGGGCTAATTTAATCAGAGAAACAAAGGTTACAGCTGTCTCTTGACTTGTAATAATATAAACAACAAAACAAAGAAGACGAGCTACTTAAAAATAGCAAAAAAAAAAGGTAATCTGTAATAATAATATTGCCTTAAGGTTCAAAATATCTTGAAGTTCCAACAGCTTGGATTTTGAATTATTTTTTTTCATAATAGATAAATGAGATTACCCAATGAAAACATATAGAAAAGAACTCCAGCATGAAATAAATAGGAAGGGAAGGAAGAGCCAGAGAAGAGAAATAAGGAAATTTGGAACTTTACAAAATGAAATTTTTTTTTTGACATCTGTGTAGAAAATTCAATGTATACAAATAAAACAAAATGTTTTTAAATTCAAGCAGTTAAAAAAGTTAAATGAAACTACTCTGGTAAATTAAATAAAAGGAAACAGTTGATTTGCATGAAAAATGCTCAGTAAAGTTGTTTAAAATGAGAAGCAGGTATAGCAGAGACAGTAATATTTTTTGTTCCCATCTTAGATTTGTGACTGAGGTCCTAGAAGCAAAAGATAAATTAACAACAAAAAACCATTCATATTTATTTGATATAAGCTTTGCTTGACATGGGAGTCTTCAGAATGACAGTTCAAAGAAATAGGGAAACCTGTGTATTTTTATGGACAGTCATGTAGAAGTATGACTGGAGGACAAAAGCTACACTCTAATGATGATAATAAGCATTGTAGAATTTAACAAGCTGTTGACAGAATCCAAATTGTGTAAAATATTCTTAAAAGGTATTTTCTGAGCCATATATAAGTAGCTAAACCCCAAGGCACAGTCCCGAGAAGTCTGGAGAACATGTGCCCAAGGTTGTTGGGTTACAGCTTGGTTTTATACATTTTAGGGAGACAGACGTTTACAGGTAAGGATATAAATCAATACATGTGAGGTTTTACATTAGTCCAACCCAGAAAGGTAGGACATCTTGACGGGGGCATGAGGTTACAAGTAGGTAGACAGGAAGAATTTCTGATTGGCAGTTGGTTGAAAGATTTAACTCTGTCTCAATTCTTTGAAATTGATAGAAGTACTTGAGTTAAGAAAAGGGGGGGATTGTAGAAGACACATGTAGAGATTTCAGAGAGAATAGATGGCAAGGTGTCAGCTTCTTCCTAGGGAAGGAGATTCCCTACAGATGCAAATTTCTGCAAGAGAAGGCTTTGCAAGGTCATTTCAAAATATGTCAGAAAAACATATTTTGAGGTAAAATATTATTTCCTTTAGGACTTGCTGTCTGTCATTCGATGCTACAACCAAGTCTGTTATCAGTCTTGTGATCTCTATTTTAATGTTAATGCTAGTCAGTTGTGCCTCTAACTCTATAAGAGAGGGGTATAACAAGGCATATCCATCCTGCTTTTTCATCATGGCCTGGAATTTAGTCTTTCAGGTTTCCTTTGGCACAGATGTCTGTTCATTCAGTTGGTGGGCTTAGAATTTTATTTTTGGTTTATAAAGATCTGTTTGTTCTACTTCCTGTGTCTCTGTGTCTTCAGGGATAAACAAACAGTCTCCACCTCAGCATCCCAAGTGCTGGGACTATAGGTACACTACCTCACCCAGTTAATTTTTTTTTCCTGTAGAGAAGAGGTTTTGCCATGTTGCCCAGGTTGTTTTTAAACTTCTGGGCTCAAAGTGATCTGTCCACCTCAATTTCCCAAAGTGCTAGGATTACAGTCATAACCACCACACCCAGCCCAAGAAGCCTTTTATGGCCTACTTCAGGGGAAAAGAAGGTCAGGAGGAAGTCAGAGAGACCTTCCTGTTTCTGCTGTTTTCTCAAGTGCCGAGATGTCATACTTTGTGGTAATGTGTCCTGAACCCCATCATAGGTCTAGAAAGAACCCTGTAGTGAGTATTAATGTTTAATGGCAGAAATAGGAAAGAGGCCAATCGAGATGTTTATTAATTTAATAAAAACTACTGTGGTTGATTTAAGAAATACAAAGGAAAAAAAGTATTTGTTGGGCAGTGGAGCAGAGAGGCAATGTATTGTATATATCTCACAAGCAAAAGAAAACTGTGAGCAGTCTTTCAGAAAAGGGCAGGAACTTTGCAGCTCCAGGAGCCTCAGCCAAGTCAATTTGTACACATTCTCTTGGGAGGCTAGAATTAACTTGATTGGTTTACCATCAATGGTTCCTTGCCCTGCCTCCATTGCAAATTTCAAAATTCATTTTGTATGCATCTGATGGTCTAATCCTGACTAGATTATAACTGAGAAAGCTAGGTCCTATAACACAGAAATGGACCTTACTGTATGTTATATATCAGATTATAGAAAAGAAATGTCCACTGACCAGATACTCAAAGTGGTGTTTCCTACCAGAAGCCTGGTGAACAAATAAGTGTGTGAGAGATAAGATGAGAACTGGGAAGTTATGATATTTAGGAGGATTGTCAAGAGAGGAAACAACTTTAAGGGAGTAGTAACTCTTTGTACCAAATAGTGCAAAGAGATTAAGTATGATAGGAACTAAACATTATTTTGTCAGTTTTAGTGTAAGGTTAGCAGCAGAAACCAGATTGCTTTGGGTTGAGGAGTACATAAGGGTTAAGAGCACAGGGTTAGGAAATAAAGACTACTATTTTGAGAAGCTGGGATATGAAAGGAAGTGGGTACCAGTGGGGTTTTCAAGGCTTCTAAAAAGCAAGAAACTTGAACATGTTTATAGGCAGTTGAAAGCCTTATTGATGACACAATGATAATTCATAAAGCAAAGCCCTGGAAGTCATAAATGGATATTGCAATGAGTACATTTTTTAATCAAACTTATGTTAAGCTAAATAATAATATCACTAATATTTTAGGAAAACAGTACCACATTCATATGATTAGATAATTCATCCTATTAACATTTTAGAAGAAATTCTTACGCCCTTGGAACATAATTTAAGTACCCTAAAATCTTTAGAAGAACCCATTTTGATACAAAGTACATGTCAAGTTAGAATCATTGTTATCTAATTAAAGTTTCTTAAAAATGTAATTTTGTAAAATGTAATTTTGTAAACTGTTTATTATTCCCAGTTAATACATAATGATTAAGACCCTTAAAAAAACTGCCATTTAAAAAGTGCTCCATAACTTAAACTTCAACTCATGTAGTTATATTTTTCTCCAAATTGATAAGGTTTTACTGTACTTGAAAATTTGTTGGTGTCATGAATCTCATGATCTATCACTAGTTCTAATCTCAAAATATATAATAATTTTGTGAGTTTGAAATTATGTGAAATATATGAGTGCCATGTTACAAAAGAATCAAAATTAAAATTCATTTTATATTATCTTGACTTAAATATTCTATTAAAGCAAGATAGAATTACATATTGAAGATTACAGAGTTATTAAAATGAAAATGTTTTCTAGAAATAGAAGTGCATTGAAAAATAAGGAAAGCAACGTCAGAATTGGTGAGTAAATCATATGACAATTCTGTTTGCTTGTCAAGCTACAATAGTGTATTCTGACTGATCCTGTCAATTTCTACTTTATATACACACACATAAATCATTAATAGAGGAGCTACAATGAAGTGTCTTATAATTTAAAAGGGGAGTTTTAATAGCTGTAGTATATTAATATGAGCACTTAACAGCTGTATAGTGATACTTTAGTTCATACAATTATAGTAATTAGAACTTCTACAATTATTAGCAGAAAGTATAGCTGTCTGTGGACTAAACCTTAATACATAGATGAGAGTTAAGAAAATAAACTGAATGGAGTAACAAGTTCTTTGTTTCCTAATGTAAGACTTCAATATATAAGTTGAGATTCATTTGAGTCTTTATTTAGTCTTTGAGGGAAGCTAAAGCATTAAGCTTTGAGGGAAGCTAAAGCATTTGACTCCCAGTAATTAATGAAAAGGAAGAAATTTCAGACAACTCTAAAACATTACAGGTAAGCTCTAGTCTTTTAAAAAGTTGTGGTTTCTGTTTTTGTAATTGTACAGGATTCATAATGAAGGACAGTTATAATGGTTCTAGGGAAAGCAGTGAAAAGTATATGACTGAAACATACCAACATATACAAGAGGTAAAGTAACAATTTTTTGAAAGTCTAAGTCTATACAGAGCCAGTTTATAGCACTGTGATTCAGGACAGCCTTGGAAGCAGTCTGAATCCCAGCTATGGCTCTTCATATATAAGTCGCATTGGACTAGTCATGTACCTTTCTGTGCCGCAGTTTCTATATCTTCAATAGGGAGATTATAATAGTATGTATCTTAAAGGATTATGCTAAGAATTAAATGAGTTCATATATAAAGTATGTAGAACAAAGCCTTGCCCATATAAGTGCTACATAAGAGTTGGCTGTTACTATCATTAATGTTATTCTTTAGCCATTGTAACTTTAACCTAGGTTTCAATGAATGAGTTTACTGAATTACATAAAATTTTCAAGATTTAGTAAAAAATAAATTTTAAATCATTTAATGTTGGCAGGATTTTATGAATGATGTAGAAAGACTACTTTCAGACTTTAAATATAAATGGAAAAATAAAAATGAGCCAGACCAGAGGAAAAGGTTGGTCCAGGTTTAAGAATGATGGCCTGATCAAAATTTATTTCACTTTATTAATCAAACCAGCAACACAAAACAAACTAGCAATACAAATAATATAAAGAATGCAAAGAATAATAGATCAAGTTTATACAATGACATGTGAAGGTATGATTCCCTGATGTCACCCCTTTTCCTTGTGGAGGCATGCCAGAAAGATGTTGGAATTGGTCTCTCTTTTGATGAGTAAGAAATCTTCTTCAGCTGGGCTCGGTGGCTCAGCCTATAATCCCAGTACTTTGGGAGGCCAAGGTGAATGGATTGCCTGAGCCAACAGGTTGGAGACCAGTCCCGGCAACTTGGGGAGACTTCATCTCTACAATAAATAAAAAATTAGCAGGGTGTGGTAGCGCGTGCCTGTAGTTCCAGCTACTTGAAAGGCTGAGGTGGAAGGATCGCTGGAGCCCAGCAGATTGATGCTGGGATGATTGTGAACATGCCACTGGACTCCAGCCTGGACAACAGAGTCAGACTCCAACTCAAAAAAAAGAAGAAAGAAATCTTCCAATTCAGAGGAGCCAGGAAACATGAGCCAACTGCTGCTTAGAATATTTTACAGAACTGGAGAGTTTAGGGTGGTATTACAGGGAATCTGTGTGTTATCATAAAATAATGCCTTGCTGTTTTACATTTTATTTTTTCACATATTATTTCTTGCTAAGCTATAGATTCTACTTCAGCTTTCCATGTAGCATTCGTAGAAGGAAATGAGAAGAGTTAAAAATGGTGAGAATCTGAGAGATGGGGAAAATGGTGGTATAATAAACAAAATAGGTCCATTGAAAGAGCTTATTTGGACTGTATGGAAATATGCCCTTCTTCTACCATTTCTTTTAATTTACACATAGTTGTACATACTTATGACAGAGTGATGTTTCAATACATGCAGTGTATAGTTATCTGATTAGGGTAATTAGCATATCCATCATCCCAAACATTTATCTTTTCTTTGTGTTGGGAACATTCAGTATCCTGTCTTCTAACTATTTGAAAATATATAGTATATTTTTTGTTAACTGTGGGTATCCTACTGTACTTAGAACGCTAGAAAACTTGTTACCTTTTAATGTACTTGTACAGTTTCCAAAGGTTCTCTTAGTATTGATTTCTAGTTTTATTTCATTGTGGTCAGAAAATATACCTGATATGATTTCCTTTAAATAAATTTTTAAGGCTTGTTTTGTGTCCTAATATACGGTCAATTCTAGAGAATTTTTCATGTGCTGATGAAAGACTGTGTATTCTGCAATTGTCAGGTGAAATGTTCTGTAAATATCTGTTAGGTCTATTTGGTCCACTTAAATCCAACTTTTTTTGTCGTTGTTGATTTTATGTCTAGATTATCTGTTCAATGGTGAGAATGGGTTGTTGAAGTCCATAACAACTATTGCATTGGAGTTTATTTCTCCCTAAAGTTTTGGTAATATTTTCTTTTAATATCTGGGTGATTCATTGCTGGGTGCATATATATTTTAAACTGTTATATTCTCTTACTGAACTTATCCTTTTATTGTTATATAATGACCTTTGTCTCTTTCTAAAGTTTTGGCTTGAAGTATGTTTTCTCTGATAAAAAGTATCACTATTTCTGCTTGCTTTTAGTTTCCTTTGGTTTTTCTGCTTGCTTTTAGATTTCCTTTGGAATATCTTTCTTTGTCTATTCACTTTCAGTCTGTGTGGTGTGATTTTATAGCTGATGGCAGTTTCCTGTAGGCAGCATATAGTTGTCTTGTTTTTTGATCCATTTGGGCCAATCTTTATCTTTTCATTGGTGAATTGAGTCAGTTTTCATTCAAGGTGAGTATTGATAAATGAGGACTTGCTCCTATTTTGATTGTTTTCTGGTTGTTTTCTATGTCCTTTGTTTCTTACTTCCTCTATTATTATTCATTTTTACTGCTTGGTGATTTTCTGTAGAAACAAGACTTGATTCCTTTCTTTTTGTTGTTTGTGTTTCAGCTCTACCAGTTTATTCTATAATATTGCATATTTTTGTGATGGTAGTTATTATCTTTTCACTTCTAGATTTCACTCCCTTAAACATTCCCTGTAAGGACAGTCTAGTGATGAATTCCCTTAGTTTTTGCTTGTCTGGGAAAGACTTTATTTCTTCTTTGTTTGTGAAGGATAGCTTTGCTGGAGATAGTATTCTTGGCAACCTTTTTTTTCCTCTTTAAGTACTTTTAGTATATTAGTCCATTCTATCCTGACATATAAGGTTTCTGCTGAGAAATATGCTGTTGATCTAATGGGTATTATCCGATATATGACTTAATGCTTTTTCTCTTTGTCTTTGACTTTTGACAATTTGAATGTACTTCAGGGAGGACCTCTTTGGGTTAAAACTATTTAAGGCTATTTGAATATCCTGGATCTGGGTGCCCATCTCTTACCCAGGACTTTAGAACTTTTCAGTTATTATTTCATTAAATAAGTTTTTGGTTTTTGGTTTTGTGAGTTTTTTTTGAGTCAAAGTCACTTTGTTGCCCAAGCTGGAGTGCGGTGGCACAATCATGGCTCACTGCAGCCTTGAACTCCCGAGCACAGGTGATCCTTCCACCTCTTCCTCCCAAGTAGCTGACACTGCAGGTGCACATCACCACACCTGGCTAATTTCTTTATTTTTTGTAGAGACAAGGCCTTGCTATGGTGCCTAGGCTAGTCTTGAACTCCCAGGCCCAAGCATTTCTTCTGCCTCAGCCTTCCTAACTGCTGGGATTATAGGCATGATCCACCAAGCCTGGCCCATTAAATAAGTTTTTATAAATGTTTTCCCTTCATTTCTCCTTCTGAAACTCCCATTACATGCAAATTTGTTCACTTGATGGGGTCCATAAATTCTCTAGGCTTTTATTCATTCTTCTTACTATTTTTTCTTTTTTTTTCTGCCTGAGTTATTTCAAAAGGTCTGTCTTCAAGTTCAGGTATTCTTTCTTCTGCTTGTTCTGGTATGTTGTCTAGATTTTATTTTTCATTTCATTTATTGAATTCTTCATCTCTAAGGTTTTTGTTTGGTGTTTCTGTGATATCTTTCTCTTTGTTGAATTTCTCATTCAGCTCATAAATTGTTCTCTTGATTTTGTTGAATCATCCATCTGTATTGTCTTGTACTTCTTTGAATTTTCTTAAGATTATTAGTTTGATTTTTGATTATTATTATTTGCCAGAATACTTTTTCTGGCATTTTGTGTACTTCCTTATGATTGGTCTCTGTTACTGTAGAATTATTGTGTTACTTTGGATAGGCCATGTGCCTTGCTTTTTTGTTTGATGTGTCCTTATGTTAATTTTTTCACATTTGGTATAACAATTGCCTCTTCCAATTTTATGGAGTAGATTTCATAGTGGAAGACTTATTCCTATAGATAGGTTTTAGTGTGGCAGTTGGGGGTATGCCTTGACTTTGTCTATGAGTTGATGTACTAGTGTAGTCTACATTCAGTTTCTTGATGCTAGTGATTTTAGTAAGTATCTCGTTGACCTAGTCTGCAAGAATTTGTGGTTGCAGTGTTGCAACTTTGCTGGGGGTGGGCTCACTGGACTGTTTCTCAGGTCTTCCCTGGTCTGTTTCTCAGACTGAGGGCATGTACATACACATGATGGGTTGGTCAACTTGGATTCTGACTCACTGGTGTTGGGGCTATCGGGCTATTACTCAGGCCGGGTTATAGTGTGTAGCTGCTTAGCCAGCCTGTGGGCAAGCCCACTAAGGATAGGCTGGTTGGATTCTTCTGGTTATCTTTTTTTCCACAAGGGGATGCCCCTATGCCTCTGAGCTGGTCCAGGGAGGGAAGATGGAGCAGCAGAAACAGGTGCCTTGTTTCCTGCTCCATACTATCCTCCTGGGATTCTGAGCACCACAGATATCTATCCACTCCCCCACTTCACTATAGCATTCTCCCTTCATTACTTCGGTTAAATCTTAAGATGTATATTCTTTGCCTTGTTTCTTGCGGGTAGAGATGAGCACCAGGTGCCTCTAGTCAACCATCCTCCTCTCTACCTTATTCTATAAAGGAGGAACATGAGCTCCTTTCTCTAGAGAGTGTGAGTGACTTACCCAAAGTCACATCAAGATTAGCAGAACCAGGATTAGGACTCAAATCTACTGGTTCTCGGTGCTATGGCATTTATAGTTATATATATATTATAGTGCAACATTTGAAACTTGTTCAGTTGTATATAAAATGCATAGTTATTTTTTTTTAGAGTAGCCCATTTCCTTACCATGCTCATTAACAGTTTTTATTCTAAGTTAGACACTGATATTGAAAGGTAGGTAGTCTGTCCACAGATCCAAGAGGGTCATGGGAACTTCTTCACAGTGGTTGTTATTGGTGGCTTTGTCAAAAATGAGTTGGTTGAGAGTTCAAGTTTTTGCTCCCAGAATCTCAGTCCTGTTCCATTGGTCTTCGTGCCTGTTCTTATACCAATACCTGGCTGTTTTAGTTACTGTAGCCTTGTAATAAAGTTTAATGTCTGGATATCTCCCACTTTGTTCATTTTGTTAAGGATTGTTTTGGCTATTTGTGCTCTTTTTTGCTTCCATATGAATTTCTGTATTGGCATTTCCAGGTCTGAGAAGAATGATATTGGTAATTTGATGAGTACTGCATTACATCTGTAGATTGTCTTAGACATCTTGACAATATTGATTCTTCCAATCCATGAACATGGAATGTTTTTCCATTTGTTTGTGTCATCCTTGATTTTTTGAGCAGTGTTTTGTAGATCTCATTGTAAAGGTCTTTCACTTCTGTGGTTAAGTGTATGCTAAGGTATTTAATTTTTTGTGTGGCTATTGTGAATGGAATTGTACTTTTTATTTGGCACTCTATCTGCTTGTTGCTGGTGTATAGAAATGTAACTGTCTTTTCACATTGATTTTGTGCCCTGAGACTTTACCAAAGTCAGTTATCAGTATGAGGAGGCTTTTGACAGACTCTAGAATTTTCAAGATATAGAATCATATTGACCACAAAGAGAGATAGCTTGACTTCCTCTTTTCCTCTTTCGATACCCCTTATTTCCTTCTCTTGCCTGATTGCTCCGGCTAGCACTTCCAACACTATGATGAACTGGAGGGGTGAGGGGGGCATACTTGTCTAGTTCCCGTTATCAGGGGGAATACTTCCAATTTCTGCCCATTGAGCAAAATATTGGCTGTGGGTTTATCATAGATGACTCTTACTGTGTTGATGCATGTTTCTTCTATGCCTGGGTGCTCAAGAGTTTTTATCAAGAAGAGGTGCTGGACTTCGTCAAATGCTATTTCTGCATCTAATGACATAATCATGTGATTCTTGGTTTTATATCTACTAATGTGCTGAATTACATTTATGGACTTTCAAATATGGAACCAGCCCTGCATCCCAGGAATGAATTCCACATGGTTATGTTGGATGATCCTTAAGATATGTTGTTGGATCCGATTTGCTAGAATCTTGTTGAGAATGTTTTTGTCTGTGTTCATTAAGGATATTGGGCTGTAACTCTCTTTCCTTGTTGGGCCTTTGTCAGGTTTAGGTATCAGAATGATGTTGGCTTCATAAAATGAGTTGAGGGGGCATCCATCTTTCTCAACTGCCTGGAATACAATAATATTGGTATCAGCTCCTCCTTGTATGTCTTGTAGAATTCAACTGGAAAGCCATTGGGTCTGGGGCTTTTTTTGGTAGGTAGATTTCTTATAACTGAGTCAATTTCCTGGATTGTTTTTGGACTGTTTAGAGTCTCAATTTCTTCTTATTTCAACCTTAGGACATTTTGTGATATCAGGAAGTACTCCATTTCCTTTAGGTTTTCTAGTTTATTTGCATATGGGTTTTTATAGTAATCTCTGATAATCTTTTGAATTTCTTCAGGGCCAGTTGTGACTTCACCTTTTGTATTTCTAATTTTATCTAGGCTTTCTCTCTTTCTCTCTCTCTCTCTTTCTCTCTCTTTTCATTCAGTCTGGTTAGGGGACCATCAATCTTATTTATCCATTCAAAGAACTGGCTTTCAGTCTTATTGATCTTTTCTATGATATTTTGGTCTTCTATGTCCTGTAACTGATTTTATCTTGGTAACTTGGATTCTTCTGCTGAGGTTAGGATTTAGGTGATCTTGCCTTTCCAGGTCCTTTAGGTGTGACATTAGGCTGTCTACTTGTGATCTTTCTGTTTTCTTGATTTGTGCATGCAATGTTATGAATTTTCCTCTTAGCACTGTTTCATGACATCCCAGAGATTCTGGTAAGTTGGGTCTTTGTTTTCATTTGTTTCCAGAAATCTTTTTTTTTTTTCTGTCTGGATTCCCATGTTGACCTAGAAGTCATTTAACAGCATGTTGCTTAGAGTCTATGTCTTTTTGTGTTTTGGAAGAGTGTTGTTGGTGGCAATATTTATTTTTATTCCACTGTGATCTGAGAAAATGCATGGTATTATTATTTCAATCTTTTTAAGTTTGCTCATGCTTGATTTATGCCCAAGAATGTGATTGAACTTGGGTTATGTTCCATGTGCTGATGAGTAGAAATTATACTCTGTAGTTGATGTCTATTAAGTCTATTTGTTTGAGTGTCGAGTTGAAGTTCCAGATCCCCTTATTGGTTTTTTGTCTCGATGATCTATCTAAAGCTGTTAGTGGTATATTTAGGTCTCCTACTATGATTGTGTAAGAGTCAGTGTCCTCTTTTAGTTTGCTTAGTAGTTTCTTATAAAACCTGGTGCTCCTGTGTTGGGTGCGTATATGTTTAGGGTGGATATTTCTTACTGCTGGATTGAGACTTTTATCATTATGTAGTGCCCTTTCTTGTCCCTTTTTCATTTTTGATGGCTTAAAAAATGCTTTGTTGGATATTAGAATAGCTATGCCTACTTTCTTCTGTTTTCTATTCACCTGAAAGGTTATTTTCCAGCTTCAATCTTGAGTCTGTGTGTGTCTTTTGTTGTGAGATGTGTTTCCTGGAGACAGCAGATTGTTGGATCATGTTTTGTTTATCCAGTTTGCAACTCTATGTCTTTTCAGTGGTGCATTTAGTTCTTTCACATTCAGGTTGATTTTTGATATGTGAAAGTTTATCCCTGTCATAGTACTCCTATGGGTTTGCTTTGTTTTCTTTTAACTTTGCATTTATATTTTTATCTTCATTTTTGCGAATGCTCTGTATGCCCTGTTAACTCTATGTTTGCCTGTATTTTTGTGGTGTGCATGGCTGTTCTTTTGTTTTATGTGTTCAACACCTTCCTAAATGTCTCTTGAATGGGACAGTCTGGAAGCAGCGTATTCTCTTAGGGATTGGATGTCTGAGAAGCATTTTAATTCTCCATCACTGATGAAGCTTAGCTTGGCTGGGTTGGAAATTCTTGGTTGGAATTTCTTATCTTTAAAAACATAGAAAATTGAATCTCAATCCTTTCTGACTTGCAGTGCTTCTGCAGATAAGTCTGAAATGATTCTGGTGGGTTTACCCTGGTAGGTATTCTGAACTTTCTCTCTTGTTACCTTTAGGATTTTTGCTATTGTGCTTACCTTTTGGAGGCAAATTATTATGTGTCTTGGAAATGGTCTTCTCATGTAATATCTTTCAGGAGTTCACTGGATCTCTTGCACTTGGATGCTTTTCATTCTAGCAAGATGGGGGATGTTCTCTTGAATGACCAGATAGGGAATTTGTTGCATGATACATGCATTTTCCTCTTCCTACTTCGAAATTACCAATCAAGCATAGCTTTGGTTTTTGAACAAGTAATTCTTGGAGGCTCAGCTCTTGGAGGCTCAGCTCTTAGAGGTTCAGCTCTTAGAGACTTTCTCCTTTTTGAGTTTTTTTTTTTCCCTGTTTTTAACAATCTGTGTTAATTCCATATTTTGGAGTTTTTTGTTTGTTTGTTTGTTTGTTTGTTTGTTTTTGAGTCAGAGTCTCACTCTGCCACCCAGGCTAGAGTGCAATGACATTCTCATGGTCACCACAGCCTCGACCTGACTAGGCTCAGGTAATCCTTCCACTTCAGCCTTCCTAGTAGCTGGAACTACAGAAATGCACCACCACTAGTTTGAGACTAGACTGGGCAACATAGTGAGACCTCATCTCTACAAAAAATAAATGTAAAAATAAAAAGGTGTGATGGTGCGTGCCTGTAGTTACAGCTACCCAGAAGGCTGAGGCAGAAGTATTTTCTGAGCCTTAAAGGTCAAGGCTGTGGTGAGCTGTGATTATGCCACTGCATTCCAGCCAGGATGATAAAGTGAGACTCCAGTTCAAAAAATTAAAAATAAAAAGAAATATTACTTTTATTTATTTTACTGTTGTTTGAAGTGAATTTTTTAAACATTGTTGTATTTGAAGTATACTAAAACTTTGATTTACAGGAATTTTAGAGTAAATCCTTTTATGAGAATGCAACTCCTAATTATCTATTAATATATATTTTCTATACTATGTTGTCTTAAAACTGTAGACCTTTAGGAACACCAGATGAAGAAGACTAATTGCAAATCTTTCTTCTGAAATGCAAAGTGATTCATTTATAAAGTAGTAAGAGCTTAGCAGTAATAGATTGTATAATTCATCATTCTTTAAAAGTAGTTTAGATAATTATGAATGTAATACATATTTTTGGCTATTTAATTTTGAGAGGAATTTCAAAGTAAAACCTCAATATTTATATTTTCCTTCAATATATTTGAACTATTTTCCTGAATCATTAGTATCCAGGACTGAATGTCTTCAAAAAGTAGGGTTAAACTCCCTTACTATATGGCTAGTTATTATGTGCCACTTGTATTTTCATGCTCTATCTGTGTAAAATCATACACTATGAGAATATCCTATCTTTCTCCAGTTACTTTAGAAGTAGGGTTCTTTAAGAAAAAAAAGTATGAAATTACAGAAAATGCTCATGAAACATGGATTCTATAGTCCTTCAAATTTATGTGACATAATGAGTATAAATAATAGCCCTATCCTTAGAGATGGTAAATATTTGGGTAATTGCTTGTAATAATTTTAAAAGTTAAAAAAAGTTTTTATTTTCTGTTGACTTTGGAGGAAACCCTTTATATGCTAAAATAAAAACAAGAATATGGCCAAATGATCTTGGAGATTTCTACTTTTAGAATGCAAGTAAACTTAATAACTTAGTATATTTCAGCATTATTTCTCCTTTTGTAACAAGATGTTCAATTCTACGTATTGTGGTTAATCAGCAATGTTTTATGGAAAAATACAGTATTGTGAATGTAAAAAGTCTGCCACTTATCAAAAAATGCTTTTAACTTTTAATTTTAGGCTTCAGTTTTTAGATATACTGTACAAAATGTTATAGTCACCACATTGTTAACCATATTGATTTGA
This sequence comes from Cephalopachus bancanus, assembly GCA_027257055.1. NCBI lineage: Eukaryota > Metazoa > Chordata > Mammalia > Primates > Tarsiidae > Cephalopachus > Cephalopachus bancanus. The sequence continues at coordinate 2,321,280 of JAPVLO010000024.1, read as the reverse complement.
AATAAAATATGTACAACAGTTTTTAGTTATTTTAAAATGGGTTTACAGTTGAACCTTATCATTTAGGAGGTATATGCCCAGATACACAGATTTTTTAAAATTACCTTTTTAGTCAGGCTCGGTGCCTTAGCCTGTAATCCCTCGCTTTGGGAGGCCGAGGTGAGTGGATTGCCTGAGCCCGCGGGTTCAAGACCCGCCTGGGCAACTTGGCGAGACCTCATCTCTACAATAAATCAAAAAATTAGCCGGGCATGGTAGAGCGCGCCTATAATTGCAGCTACTTGGAAGGCTGAGGCAGAGGGATCGCCAGAGCCCAGCAGGTCGAGGCTGCAGTGGCTGGGAGCAGCCACTGCACTCCAGTCGGGGCAACAGAGTGAGACTCCAACACACACCCCAAAAAATAAATAAATAAAAATAAAATAAAATTACCTTTTTAACATCTAATGTTTTCCTATAATGTTTAATAGCATATAGATAAAACTTTAAGTTGCCTCTTCACATCCTTAGTAATATTTACTTATTAGCCAATCTGCTCATTAATTATCTGGAAATCTTACATCTTGCTTTTAGTTAAAAATTTCACTTTCTTTGTTGTAATCTCTGCTATGATCAGAACTCAGAGCTGCCTTTCTTTTTTTTTTCTTTTTTGAGTTGGAGTCTCACTCTGTCGCCCAGACTGGAGTGCAGTGGCCGCTCCTGGCCACCGCAGCCTCCACCTGCTGGGCTCCGGCGATCCTTCAGCCTCAGCCTTCCGAGTAGCCGGAATTACAGGCACGCACTACCATGCCCGGCTAATTTTTGATTTATTGTAAAGATGAGGTCTTGCTGCCCAGGCGGGTCTCAAACCCGCAGGCTCAGGCAATCCACTCACCTCAGCCTCCTAAAGGCGCAGGATTACCGGATGAGCCACCGAGCCCGGCTAGAGCTGCCTTTCATTTGGAAGATTTTTGTTTTGTTTTGTTTTTGATTTTCTACCACTATGAAAGTTGCAACGTGCGTAATGAAAAGTAAAAACAAAGCAGGATTGAGATGTAAACTCTGTGTTGTAGGCCTTACCTACTCTCACCAGCTGCCTAGGTCCCATTCACCAGCTCCTAGCTCATGTGATTACTTGTCATATATACTGAAATAGGTTATGACATAGTCAAAATTGTATGTTAAATCTGTAAGTCCGGAGGTTCTAATTTTTAGAATTTTGTCCTATTAAATTGTATTGACTGTTTCTGTATTATACCAGGAAAATAATGTTCAAAATTAAGTTTGACTCTGGTAATCTATTTTATATACCAAAATATAATTTTAACTGTAAAATAATTTTATAAATAGATAATAGTATTTAAATGCTATTAAGTACAATATAAATTTAAACTTACATTTATAGTATGTATAGTTCAGCTGTAGGTAGAAAAGAAATAGAAAACAGATTAGATAGCTAGATAATCACTAGACTATGTTTCACAAGAATGTCTTATAGGACCAACCTTAGCCAAAGTATTCTATAAGGCTTATGACTTTATATCATTTAATGCTGCAATTAATATACCAGCATTTGCATTTGAAAATATTTATATAGAGAGTAAATAGTTGGTCTCTACCATATTAGCCTACACTTGAAAAGATCTATGTAAAATTTCAAATGTTCAGAGTCTCATAATTTTTTGCATGTTTGCCTTAGTTTGAAAAATTAAAAGAAAATTTTGAAAATGGAGGACTAAGTACACATATTTATTTTTCTTCCCTCCTAAAATTCCATTGAAATGTCAGTAAAGACATATAGAAAAGCAATCATGAAAGAAATATGAGGCACCATTTGAGTATTTTTGGAAGATAGAAAGAAAATAGGCTCAGACCAATGAAAAAACTGGAAACGTGGAAACCACACTCTACGATATGCAAAAGAGGAAATCAGTATGGTAGTAAGATCCATTCTCTGGAGTGATGCCAATTTCAGGCACAAAAATTAAAGCATGAAGTAGGCTGCAGGACTGTCATTGAAGAGAAAGCGAGCTAGAGAAATGTCTATGAGCAACTAACCAAGTCAGGCTCTTCCTGTCATTATGCTGCAGCACTTGCTTTCTTGAAGGATTTCTAAACAATGTTGAAAATCTAGGTGCTTAGGGCATATAGAATGGATGTTAACCAGAGTGTGAGAAACAGATGAGATTCTATTAGTAAGTTACTTCCAGACCTCTACAAAGACCTGGGAGGCAACAAAGAGGAAGATCGACTTCAAAATGAAAAAACTAAATCATTCCTCTCTCACTATTATGAAATCTTGTTGGTCACTTGTGCAAATTTGCCTGACCAAAGATATGTAGCATCCACTCACAGTGTTTGAATCAACCTTCCTACTCTGGAGGGGAGAGACTTTTGAATAAAACGACCCTCAAAATGGTGGAGAAAACCTTTGCTAGCTATCAATATGTATCAACCTAGTCTTTTGTTGATAAATAAGAATGGATAACCAAGGGTCATTCAGACATTTAAGACAAAACAATAGCATGAAAGAGAAAAATCAAGATTAACCAAATGCATGGCAGTGATGGAAAGGCTAACTGTCTACCAAAGATGAATGATCTCCATCCACAGGATTAATGATCTCCCTCCCTGGTGTAGAGTTTTCCTGGAGTCAGCTGGCCAGGCAGTAACAGCATTTCCCAGCCAAGCTTGCAGCCACATAGAACCATGAGACTAACTCTCACCAGTGAAGTATGAGCAGATATGGTAAAGAGTCATTTCTTGGCCTAAGTAATCAAGAGGCTAGTTTGTCTTTCCCGCTTACCTCCTCTCCCAACTTCATCTGTTCTTTCTTATACTTCAATGTCACTTCCTCAGAGAGCCTTTCCCTGGTATTCCTAAATAAAAGCACACAATCTGCCCCAGCTCTATCACTCTACCTCTAACCCATTGCCCTGCTTTACTTGTCCTCTTAGCACTTCTCGCCATGTAGTCTTTGATAAAATATATGGTTATGTGTTTTTCAATTGGATCTTCCCACCAGAGTAAAACTGAGACTTTAACTTGTTGCAGTTAATTGCAGCTTCCATAGCAGTGCCTGTAACCTATCACACATTCAATACTTATCTAGAGAATGAGTGAATGAAGCTTGGTAGTATGAAAATGCATGTGCCTCAAGGAGTAGCACATCCTTCCGTTTTTAGTCAGCAGTATCGAGAGGTTGTCAAGGAGTGCTAGAGGAACTCAAGGTAAATTTTGCCTTCTTCATATTTAAACAGACTCAGAACTGAGGCTTTTAAGTCTGAGGTTACAATTTCCAGGGCAGTGTATTGCCAAGGGTGGAGGGAAGGTGTTGAATTCTTGCTGCCCCTACCCTTGTTCACAGTGGTGGGCTCCGATTTCCTTTGCAGTTCTTGGTTACAGTGAGAAGCAATGGGATGCATAAGTACCCTCTGAGGACTCCTGGTTTGTTCAACTTTCAAACCATAGAGAAATGTGAAAATTAGGTCACACCTCATGAAATTTAAATAACAAAACACTCTACCTGGCTTAATAATACCCTAGTTCTCCCACTGCTACAATTCATTGTGCCTATAAATGGGAGTTATTATTTTTGGTTTAGCTTCACAACTGAAGATGGGTTTCTTCCTCCCACCCCTCATTTTGGGGGTAGTGACATGTTTTATTATTTGTTCCTCAGGATGGATTGGGATGATGAATATTCCCATAATTCTTTTGACCTGCATTGTTTGTCAAACGCATTTCCTGGAGACTTGGAGTTTAAGCAGATCTTCAGTGACATTGATGAAAAGATAGAACAAAATGCTGCAAGGTAAATATTGCCAATTATTGAAAACAAACTGTTTTCATTTACATGAAATTCACCTAATCTGGTTTTAGTGGTTTCTGCTCTTAGATAATTTTAGGTTATGATTATCATTAACTTTCCTGAAAAATATTGATTAGACTGCCCCTTCCCTAAAATTTAACACGATTATCTTTATTTGATTAGTACTTTTAATAAGACTAGAAAATATAAGCACTGTCTTCACAAAAGCAAATTAGAGTTTATTGAATTGCTACTAATGGTTTCTTCAAGTTTGCCAATATTGGTGTCCTGGCTTTTTATTAATATATTTAGAGTTAAACATTCTTTTTTAAAGGATAAGTACAGAAATTAAAAGTTTGAAATTAAAGTATTATATTGACAGCTAGCTAATTTAAGGTCATGATTGCTTCAGTTGCTGAAAACAGAACATTTAAAAAAATCATTTTTTCTTAGACCTCATCTCTACAATAAATAAAAAAATAAACGGGTGTGGTAGCGATGCCTGTAGTTCCAGCTACTTGGAAGACGTATGCGGAAGGATCGCCGGAGCCCAGTAGGTCGAGGCTGTGGTGGCCGGGAGCGTGCTACTGCACTCCAGTCTGGGGGACAGATTAGTACTTATTAAAAGTACTAATCAAATAAAGATAATCGTGTTAAATTTTAGGGAAGGGACAGATTGAGACTCCAACTCAAAAAAAAAATCATTTTTTCATGTGTGTCATTTCAAGACTTCTTCTCACTTAAATAGGCAACTTGGAACTCCTCAGAGAGTTGCTGTACCAGATTAGTCTTCATCAACTACCCCAAAAGGTAGTTCCTGGGGGAAACAAGGGAAGTTCAGTAGTTTTCCGCTCATACAGATTCTTTGATAGAAAGGACTCTGTCTTCATCATTATATTTGTGGGTGCTATAAACAAGTAGTTAATTTATTTGAATCCTTTTGATCAAAGGTTCTAATTCACCTCATGTGGGTTATAAATGTGCAAACCACAGTATAAATTTCTATTGTGCAATGATACATGGCATTTCTTTTTTTAAAATATAAAGTGTAGTTATATTGAATTTTCAAAACTGAACCAAGCAAGTGAAATATTCCCATATTTTTCCTTCTGTTTTACATAAGAATAGTTAATTCTCTATTATAACAATGGCCATAAATAAATTCAAAACATAGCATATTGTTGGGGAATTATACTTAAAAACAAAATCTCAGCCGGGCTCGGTGGCTCAGCCTGTAATCCCGCGCCTTTGGGTGGCTGAGGTGAGTGGATTGCCTGAGCCCGCGGGTTCGATACCTGCCTGGGCAGGCGAGGCCTCATCTCTACAATAAATCAAAAAATTAGCCGGGCGTGGTAGCGCGTGCCTGTAATTCCGGCTACTCTGAAGGCTGAGGCGGAAGGATCGCTGGAGCCCAGCAGGTCGAGGCTGCAGTGGCCGGGAGCAGCCACTGCACTCCAGTCTGGGCGACAGAGTGAGACTCCAACTCAAAAAAAAAAAAAAAAAAAACTTCTCACATCCCAGAAATCTGTTCCATGAAGGTGGTAGAGAAAGAATACATTTTTATTATTGAATAAGCATTAAACCAGAATATGATGAGTATCTATGGCAAACACTAAGAGATTGCCAAGACCGAAGGAATCTCTCCCCTTATATAGGCTAAGAGATATAACCCATTACATTACATATTATCAAGATAAACAGTAATTAGTCCTCAGGTAAGAATACAGTACATGTTGTCATACATAGTTCATCTAACTTTGCCACAGTAATTAGGGAGACGACCTGTGTCAGCTTATTGACTTTATCCTAAGGAGAAATAAAATTTTTTTGTATCTTTATGACTGGGGATAGTTTAGTAAATTGGAGGGAGGTGCCCACTGAAGTTAGGCTCTTACTCTCTCAGAAACTGTGAGATCTCCCTTGATGGTTGCATTTCAAAAATATAGCTCCTTTGGGAGACTATGAGTAGATTACCTGAGCCCATGGATTCAAGACCAGCCCGGGCAACTTGCCGAGATCTCATCTCTATAATAAATCAAAAATTAGCCTGGCATGATAGCACGCGCCTATAGTGCTGGCTACTTGGAAAGCTAAGGCAAAACGTCGCCAGAACCCAGCAGGTTGGAATTTTTTTAACTTTTATTTCAACAAGGAGAATTAAAAGTCTTATTTTTAATTTGTATTTGCCCTTACAATATGCATATACTATATGTTCATCATATATATTTTTAAAAGATAGTGTATATATATGACAACAATACTGAGAATGTATATAACCTTAGTGTAATTATGTATTTATTTATAATAAATAAATAATTTATTTACTTATGTGTAATTTTGATATTATACATTTTTATATTTCAACATTTTCTAACTCAAAGGAACTCAAATGAAAATCATATTTGCTTAAATATACAAGTCATTTGACTAAATTCCAGAGATGTTTGTTTTAAAAATTGAGGCCAGGCATAGTGGCCCATGCCTGTAATCCCAGCATTTTGAGAGGCCAACGGGTGAGGATTGCTTGAGACAAGGAAGTTGACACCAGCCTGGACAACATAGCGAGACCCCTGTCTCCACACACACACACACAAAAATTAGCTGGGCATGGTGACATACATCTATAGTCCCACCTACTTGTGAGACTGAGGTGAAAGGTTCACTTGAGCCCAGGAGTTGGAGGCTGCAGTGAGCTATAATCACCGCACTCCAGCCTGGGTGACAGAGCAAGTCCCTGTCTAAGAAAAAGAAAGACAAATAAATTGAAGTATTTTTAAAAAGGTAAAGTTTTTCTTTTACAGTGGCATTTAGGCTCTATCAACACAAAACAAGTCACTGAACTCTGATGCTTTTGTTGTTATATGTGGCTTCATTTTTATTGACTAAACCATCTGTGCTTAATTTCTTGGCCTAACTGGTCAATAAGAAATCATATTTAAAAATAAAACAATGATTAAAATATTATATTTTGCATTCATAATTGTTATTAGGTCAAAACTCATGATGTTAGTGTTAAAAGAAAATATAGCCCAGAACATAAGGACATAATTTTTAAATTAAAAATATTTCATTGCCCATATATTAAAACAAACCTAGAACAGAACCACCTCAAGTGACCATTGATCTTCACAAGGGACAAAATAAGGAGTAGCTGTGTGTGCTATATGCTACATTTAGAATCAAGTCTATTTTTCATCAAATTCAATTATGTTTTTATTATACTCTGGAGAATAAACATAATAGTACAGGGTATATATATTTTTAAAAATAAAATACTGAATAATAACTGTGGTTCAGAAGAGTGTAAATCATTTATGCACTCATTTATTGCCTTCTAACAGAATAGCTTTTAGAAAATTGTATGTCATGACGAATCAGTTATGCCACACTTACACTGCAGTAGTTGAATTACCCTTGGCGTTTTATATTCTAACAGTTCTATTTATCTCCCAGTGGTGTATATTGAATAAGTAATGAACATCTGTGTGATATGGGTTTTCCTCAATACTTTTAAAAGAAAAAAAATTTGTAATTCACTTTAGAATATGGTATTTTTTTCTTACCCCACTTGAATTTTTTAAGTTGTTTTCTAGCAGTGACCCTGACATTTAAGTGTGAATTCCTTCCCTCTTCTTAATATCATCAGGTTTTATGAGCACAGGGTGTGTCACCTCCCCAAAGCAGTGATTCACCAGAATGGACCAGTGTGCCCAGAGGTCACTGATCCTTCACCTGCCCTTCAGGAGAGGCTGTCATTCTCAGACCATGTCACTTTTACATCCTTGTTTCCATTCAGTCTAGAACTGGATGACTCATAGTTCTGATAGTAGAAATCAGTGACAGTGAATCATTTATTTTGAATACATATCAAAATTGGTAAAAACAAACAAACAAAAAAAAACCTAAACTAAATAATCTGCCAAAAAGGAACAATAGGAATACTGTACCCACAGATTTTATTAATTCACTAACTGAAAACTGCACCTAGCACTGAAATATTTTTTGAGCTGACTAGAACTTACTAGTTTAACAAGATATTGAGGAACCCTCTTGGGCTCACAATATGACACAGAGAGACTCATTCCCCCTTAATGTTCAGTTGGATAAATATAATTGTATCTTAAGAGTTTATTTTGGGCCAGGCATAGAGACTCAAGCCTGTAATCCCAGCACTTTGGGAGGCCGAGGCCAGAGGATTGCCTGAGTCCAGTGGTTCGAGACCAGCCTGGGCAACTTGATGAGACCTCGTCTCTACAATAAATAAAAAAATTAGCTGGGCGTGGTGGCATGTGCCTGTAGTTCCAGCTACTTGGAAGGCTGAGGTGGAAGGATAGCCTTAGCCCAGCTTGTTGACACTGTGGTGGCCATGAGTGTGTCACTGCACTCCAGCCTGGGCAACAGAGTGAGACTATAACTCAAACAAAAAAAAATTTATTTTGTGTATATTTCACCTCTGTGTATATTTCAGAAAATAAGTTTTACTGGTACTGATGCAGGTTGATTACTTTTTTTAATTCTAAAGAAAGAACCGATAGTACTGCCATGGATAATACCATTTGTCTTAATCCAGGAGATATGTGGAGGAGCATAACTTTATATTGTGAGAGGATATTGGATAAATGGCTTCTATAAATTTAACCATGTTTATTAATAAGAAAAAACATATTCCATAGATTACATGTATTTTTTTACATAATGCTTACATTTTTTGAGCTTATATATGAAAGTTTTATATGGAGTTTTCACATGATGGCTTAAAGATCTGGAAGAAGTAGCCAAAAGACTTTTAAAAGTAATCTGTCAGCCGGGCTCGGTGGCTCAGCCTGTAATCCCGCGCCTTTGGGAGGCTGAGGTGAGTGGATTGCCTGAGCCTGCGGGTTCGAGACCCACCTGGGCAACGAGACCTCATCTCTACAATAAATTAAAAAAAAAAATCTGCCGGGCATGGTAGCGCATGCCTGTAATTCCGGCTACTGGGAAGGCTGAGGCGGAAGGATCGCCAGAGCCCAGCAGGTCGAGGCTGCAGTGGCCGGGAGCGGCCACTGCACTCCAGTCTGGGCGACAGAGTGAGACTCCAACTCAAAAAAAAAAAAAAAAAAAAAAGTAATCTGTCAACCTTGGACTTTTCATGGCAAGGCCATAAATGTTTTGTGGACACAAACACACACACGCAAATTATAGCAAATTGTATAAAATGAGATTTAGTCATTTCAAAGATTTTACTATGTATTATTATTTCTGGAAGTATCTTGGCACATACTGAATATTAACAAGAAGATATAAATCAATTTTTGCTTTTTTTTTTTTTTTTTTTTTTGAGTTGGAGTCTCACTCTGTCACCCAGACTGGAGTGCAGTGGCCGCTCCCGGCCACCGCAGCCTCGACCTGCTGGGCTCCGGCGATCCTTCTGCCTCAGCCTTCCAAGTAGCTGGAAATACAGGCGCGCACTACCACGCCCAGCTGATTTTTTTATTTATTGTAAAGATGAGGTCTTGCTGCGCAGGTGGGTCTCGAACCCGCGGGCTCATGCAATCCACTCACCTCAGCCTCCCAAAGTGCTGGGATTACAGGCTGAGCCACCGAGACCAGCTTTTGCTCCTTTTTAAACGTCCTGAGTTTGTACTTTGGCTTGGGATTTCTTTATTCAGTACTCCATCTGACAGAATCCCCACCTCTTCTCTCATCCCACTAATAAGACCAGTTCACACAGAAAGAAACTTGAGAAGAGCCACTTTCCCTGTCAGCTGCTGAACCCAGAGTAAAATGTAACAGCCACTTTCTAATTTCCCCTGATGACCCCTGCCCCAGCATTCTCATCCTCCTGAGAGCTAAAAGCATATTCCAGGCAGGCAGCATCCTGGGCCTCAACAACTCATAGCCTAAACTTTCCCTGGCCGCATGCATATATATTTCCTACTCTTTAAACTTTTCCATTTCTCTCACTGAAACTTTGAACGTGAAGTCGGTGATGCCCACAATTGGAGGTGGTAGTGAGTGGGAAAAAGACAAGCCACTCTCTCCTTCATGATGGCCTGTTGAACCACTCTCCTCATTGTTTTTGTCACTATAAACTGCATTATTTTAAATGTCTGTGATGGTCCTTACGCTTTCTCCATCATCCCACATTGTGTATCCTCAGTGCTTCCCTTAAACCTCTGTTTCCCAGAGAGAACCTTAGTTAGCAGGCCAGTGGAAAGCAAGTCCACACGCTTGATTTAATGACCTGAGATGCCTGGTGAAGGCCTGGTCCAGCTCTGAGAGCAAGAACATGGGAGGGAACACTGTTAGAGGACCAGAGCCCCAGTGACAGATGTGACTGCTGTGGCTTGCTCATCTTTCCTGTTGGTTGATGCTTTGAGATTTAATCCAACACCGTCACCCTTTCCTGGGAAAGAGCCTTATTAGGGTCTCAACATAGTTAATATTTTGTCTAGAAATGGTCACTAACACCACAGCCATTGCTAATCACAATCCTAATTCTAGAATGATGCGACTAAGAATATCCTTTTTTGGGACCTGGGATGTGATACGGCTGGGAGCTGTGCCTTTACTTCCTACTTTAAAAACTTGTCTTTAAGCCTGGCATGGTGGCATGCACCTGTAGTCCTGGGTACTTGGAAAGCTGAGGCAGGAAGATTGCTTGTACCCAGGAGTTTGAATCCAGTCTGGGCAAAATAGCAAGATCCTGTCTCATAAATAAATAAATGCATTGAAATTTAAAAGTAATTTTATTTTTTAAATGGAAAATTTCTAAAGATATTAATTGTTCACCATTGTCTTTTCATATATATCTAACTGTGTGTTGGGCTATAATGCCAGGCTCACTCTTGTCAGTACCAGCTCACTCTAGTCCTGCCAGTCCTATTCTGCCATTGACTGGAATTCTGGAAGGCATTTCACAATTGGTTGACTCATTTGAAAATGCCTTAGACGTTTTAGGTTAACGAAGGCCTACTCTGGGTCTGAGCTTTCTTGAAGCAATCTGGACCATTTAAGAGCCTCTAAACCTTTGTGACTGGGATTTGTGGTTTATAACAAATCAACAGAGAGTTCTAACTCTAAAGTTTCTTTCATACTGTGTTCTTCATAGTAAACACCGAACAAAAGGAAGGTTAACATTAGATGGCAGTTTTGGGAGGCTATTAATGTATAGTCCAGATGAGAGATGTTAAAGGCCTGAAAAAAAATCAATGGAAAGGGAAAAATACTTGTAAAAAAGATTTAAAGAGATAGTGTTAACAGGACTTGGTGTCAAGGGTGTTTTTTCCTAAAAGTGTAGTTACAGTTTTTTGAAATGACTAAGACCTCTCTGAAATAAAAAACAGTTATTCTTACACATTTTAATGAGTGAAGTAGTTGTTTTAGGAATACTTTTCTTGACCTTTTAAACAGTATTATCCAGAATTATCCAAATGTCTTTGTCTTTGGAAAATAAGTTTTCAGTTTATGTTTGATGTATAGTTTAATTACACACTAGTTTTTATACATAAGTCCTCTTACCTGTTGATTCCAAGAAATTTTAGTTCTCTAGTTAAATTAATTGACTTTATCTAAAAACTAAAAATTCTATTTACCTCACATTTTTTATGTTTGCTTTTAAACACAAAAAGCACTGAAATGAACAGAAATGTAACAACACTGAGATGTAATGTAACATAACTGAAAAGACTTTCTTAAGCTGAACTCATGTTGTAGATAAGTAGAAACAAGAACATCAAAAATGTAAAAACTTTATTTTTTTTTTGAATTTTCGTGTTTTCTATGCTGTCAAAAACAAACATTTAAATTCTGCCACGAGGCCTCTACTTCTACTGTGATTTAGGAAATAAAATTTTTAAAAAATACTCTAACATTCTATAAAAGCAGACATATGTGTTTTCTATAGCCTTTATATTTAAAATATTCCCATAACTTTTACCAGTGGAACGTACTTTTTTTCCTTTTAACTATTTTGTGACTTGATAATAAAGACTATTTTAAATCTTGTAAGAGCTTTTAAAATAAGATTAAATTTCAATATTTTATGACTATTCTCTTTTCTTTTTCTCAATTTCTGTTCGTATCCCCAACTATACTAGCCCACTATTAATCAACTCTTGGGCTATTGTCGTTATTTAATGCAGTTTGTTTAATTGCAGGACATCTCAAATCTTTTTTTTTTTTTTTTTTTGAGTTGAAGTCTCAATCTGTCGCCCTCAATCTGTCAACATCACAGCCACTGCAGCCTCGACTTGCTGGGCTCAGGTGATCCTTCTACCTTAGCCTTCCAAGTAGCTGGAACTACAGGTGTGCACCACCACACTCAGCTAATTATTTTTTTATTTATTGTAGAGATGAGGTCTTGCCAAGTTGCCTAGTCTGGTCTTGAACACCCGAGCTCAGGTAATCCTCTCACCTCTGCCTTCGAAAGTGTGTGAGCCACTGTGCCTGGCACATCTCAAATCTTTTTGCAAGTAAGATAGTACACATATGTGTACACATGTGTAGAAATGTCATTGTATCCATACACAAAAATTCATATATTTAATTATCCAAATAAATATAGTTTTAAATGAGACAACTGTGAGGTTTGATGATGAGCTTGAATTCTGAGGGTCTAGGTATCAGGAAATTCTAAGTACAGTGATTGCAGTAATTTCCTTAAAGTGTCAATATTCTTGCATGTAATCTTCTATAAGGAGCAGCCTTTTTATTGCTTCCACGGGCACTTTTAGTGGCTGTCTCCTGTGTACTCCCTTTGCACATCGTGCACACCTCTTATCAAGTCTTACTATATTAGAGTTATTTATTTGCAGGTCTGTCTCTTTCATTAGACAGAATTCCTTTAGGGATGGGACTATATCTTATTCATGTTATATATATCATGGTGCCTATCACATATTCAGCATTCAGCTAATGTTTATTGAATATAATGCCTTCATTCAATAAGCAGTTTTTATAGTCAAGAAATCTAGGAGTGAATGTTGGATGAAAAAATTACCACAGATATCTCTTTTGAAAGCATACTCCATATTGCTTTTTTTTTTTTGAGTTGGAGTCTCACTGTCGCCCAGACTGGAGTGCAGTAGCCGCTCCCAGCCACCGCAGCCTCAACCTGCTGGGCTCCGGTGATCCTTCTGCCTCAGCTTTCCAAGTAGCTGGAACCACAGGAGCACGCTACCATGCCCGGCTAATTTTTTTTTTTTTTTAAATTTATTGTATAGATGAGGTCTCGCCTGCCCAGGCGAGTCTCAAACCCGCGGGCTCAGGCAATCCACTCACCTCAGCCTCCCAAAGGCACGGGATTACAGGCTGAGCCACCGTGCCCGGCTCATATTGCATTTTAAAAATGGTTTATAAATTGACTTATACACAGCCTTTCAGTAACGCACCCACTTGCACACATCATTAAGTTGGATAATTCACCATCATTATAATTAAAGCACATTGGGGTTAAAATTTATTAAGAAATGTTGACACATATGAAAAGGCATAAGAGTACTATGATAAATACTCATGTGCCCACCATTCAGTTTTAAGAAATAAAATGTTACAAGTACAGCTCAAGTTATCTGTGTTCCTCTCTCTAGTCTCATCTCATTTCTATCCCACTCTGCCAGAGGAGGCTGTTGATCATTCTGGCGCATTTTCTCACCCTTCTGCTCCCTATGCGTATAATACTGAACAGTACATAGCATCGTATGGTATATTTCCAAATTGTCATGTGGACAGTATCATTCCAGGTATATTCATTTGTGCATTCCCCGCCACCCCATCTTTTTATTTGCTAGATTCATTCACATTGGTACGTGTCTTTCTACTTTGTTTTCATGGCTCTTTTTCGCTGAATGAACTATTTATTCATTAAATCATTTTCCTGTTGATGGACATGACACTCAGTTTGTTTCCAGTGGTTTCAATATTAAAAATAAAGCTAAGAAGATGCTTTAAAACATCCTTGCTAAGCCAACTATTGTCATAAATTTGGGTATTTAAACTATTTAGTGAAGAAAGTCTATTACTATTTTTAGACTCTACATTTTGCCCTAATGTTTGGGATCTAACAATAAATATGCTAATTAGATTTCAATTTGTTTAATTACCTTGGTTATTCTTTTATGGCTGATTTTGCTTCTAAAAAAGTTTTTGAGGCAACTTACAGTTAAGCAGAAAAAACTTAAACCAAAATAAAGCCAAGTGTCACATTATTTTTAAAAACCTAGATTAAGATTTAATATCATTTAAGTTTAATAATATATAGAACTCCTTCTACCCAAGATTACTCTCTCCATTGGCAGAATTACTACACATCTTTGTATGTACAAAAGTTGAAGATAATGTTACCTTTTAAATCTTGAAAATTAGTTTTTAATTTACTTTTGACCTCAATTAAAGAAGACAAGTTGTTGGATTAAATACCAAACTGACACATTCAACTCAAATTTTGAAAATATTTCTTTTGTATAACAATTGACCAAGAAATCTGTATACTTCAAATGATTAAGTTTTTAGAGCAAAATGTTTAGACAATGGTGAATGGCAGATAACAATATATTTAGCCAACTAAAACCAAAATCAAGTGTGAATAATGAGTTCTGACTTTTTAAAGTTTGTGACAAAATGATTTTAAGAGGAGTTTCAACTCTTTTAGTTTGTTTCAATGAGGGAGGTCCCCTGAAATGCAACTACTCAATCCCTTTGTCTGTGTTTGGACAAATTACTAAAATATCTAGGTCTCTGAAGGCTTTACCCGATTTATAAATTGTAGTTGTTGGCCTCTACCCAGATTCAGATGTTACAGATTAGCCTAAAATCCGAGTCCTGATTGAAACAGATTTAGGAAGACTAACTGCTGAGCCTTTCCAGTTCACATTGCTGTAATCTATTGGGTTTCACTGCATGACACATAAGAGGATGCTATAATAAAAACCTTTGATAAAGGGTCCCTAGAGTTAAGATGTAAGCTAGGGCACTGTGTTTCTCTGCCTAGAGAAGTGCTTACATAAGTTAAGAAAATGCATGCCAGTCTTCTGTCAGACTTAGAGCTGGTATTCCTGAATAAGACTGTCCCATGAGGAAATTGAGTGGCCTGTGGCCAGAGGAGGTATTGCTTTTCTTGTAAGTTCTTTGTTTTCATGAAAAGGCTCTTTGATTCTCAAAATGTATTTGTTTCAAAGTAATTTGGTTTGGATTCACTCATGCTCAGAAGTCTTCTGAAAAACTTAAACTGTTACGGTGTATGTACGTTTTATTGGCAGTCCACACCTGATGAATACCAAAAAGGTCTTTCATATGATATCAGTTTTAATAATCAACTTGGTTTCTAAAGCCTACCTGGTCCTATCATATGGAACATATAATTAATAGCAATTACATTTTCAAAACAGTACTTTACCTTTTAGTAATCATTTCTTAAAATGATTAAGAGACAAATGTATAGCAGTCAATTTGGGGAGAGGGGATTCAGCTTTAAAGGAATTTGTATTTATAGGCTTTCTTGAAGTTTAGATATGCTGCCATCAGGTGGTAGTAATATGTCATATCTATGTGGCACCACAGATAGCACTCTGCTAAAGGTCACCAATTTGCTCCATGAAGATTTATGATCATGAACGCACAGAATTCTATATGGAAATTATATCTGTTATTTTATCAGAGCTAAGGATACTTTAAATGGAATTATTATACATGCATATGTAAGATTCAAGCGGACATTTTCCCTCAGTTCTTAATTTATCTTTTTTGGTAATGAAGCATTTCATCTTATGCCTTAGAAACATTTAGAAAATACAAAAAAGTAAAAATTAAACCTTACCTAACTACATTACCCAAATGTAATTTTTATTACATCTTTGCTTTATTTTCTTCCAGTCTTTTTTTAATACACAACTTTTAATTTTTTGTGGTTTTTATAGTTGAGCTGGATGGCAGGAAAAGGTATTTAGCAGGATACATTGTATATATAGCATGTATCCTTTACAACTTTTAAAAGTGCAAACTTTTTATAACTGCTTCATAACTACTTAATATTCTATTGATTGAGTTTTCCATAATTTATTTATTCAGTTATTAGTAGATAATGTACATATCTGATTTTTACAGTGAACAGTATTTTAGTTAGTTAGTGCCTTCCAACCACTACTTATCAAGAGGGCCATTATTGCATTACTGCTATGTTTGATTTTTGTTTCATCACGAAAGTTTCTAATTTCATCTATGAGTAGCTGGGTATTTTATATTTCCTCCATTGAATTTTTTACTACCAGAAAATTTGAACTGTCAGTTTTCAACTATGAATGTAAATGTCTCTTTGTTATTATTTTCATATTATATCAATGCTTTGTAATTTCATAAACTGCAAGCTATTAGTTACCATATATAAACAATTCAGGGCATGTGATATTATGAGATGCAGCCATGACCCACTTCCTACCAAAATAATTTTTTTCTCTTTTTTATAGCATAGAACATTGCATTAAAGAAATACAGTCTGAAGTTAACAAACAATGTCCAGATGCACAGCTGCAAACAACAACTGACTGTTTGGAATGGCTAACTAACTATAATTATAATACATCAAAGTCACCTGCCATTCCCCATGGAGAGTTGATAAAATTCCTCAAAACACTGGTAAAAAAGAATCTTTGTTTTATAATGGGGTGGGATGGGTGAACAGAGAATACAATTCATTTAGTTTCTATATGTAAATATTTATTTTAGTGATCATATTAGCCTGCCATATTTAGGGGTTTGTGTTTTGTTTTGTTCCTATATCTCCAGTAGAATCCAGAGACCTATTTGTTTTCATTTTTTACAATGATTTTTATCAACAAAATGAAATATTATATATATGGAGATTAATATTGTAATTCTTGAGTGATTTAGTAGTATAATAAATGCCGTATCAGGACCACAAAATGTATTGATGTATACCACAGTTGTCTACCAGAAAAAGTTCCTATTCATTGTATTTTGTGTTCCTTCACAACTATTTTCTCCATACTCGTTATTAAGTATAACAAGATCCCTATTGGTTGTTTCTGTTAAGTGGCCATGGCTATCATTCCCTGTATTCCCAACCTGCAGTTGTACCCAGTTCTTTTCAATCCAGTAACAATTTATACAAGACCACTAATTGATGGAGAATTATTACTTTGATTATTCTTTGATACCACTCTCTATGTTGGAAAAGTTTTTATAACTTTCAACAAGAGCCATTATTTTATCACGTGTGTATCTACAAGAGTGGCTAGCTTGCAAAAAAAAAGCAGATTCCCAGAGAAACAACACAATTGTTAGAAAGCAGCATTTCTGTAGCTATGGTTTTAATTTAATTTAGGAGGAAAAAAAAGGCACTGTTTCTGTCTAAACATCAAACATTGACTAAGGCAGATGTGGAAAGTATCTTGAGGTTGTAGATGGCTTAGGATGACAGAATCAGATGAAAATAGTTTTTGGCTGTTGTTATTATTACAGATGTCTCTTTAATGTTTACAAAGTAATAAAAGGAAGAGAAGGGAGGACTATGTGCCCTGAAGCCTTATTCTTTTAAGAAAATCCTCTCACCCATTATCTCTTGAAGGTGGAGTCATGAAGAATAAATATGGATATAGTTATTCTTTTAATTTCTATTAAGAGCCATGTGCATTGAATTTCATTAATATTGATGTAATAATGCTTTCTCATTTAATTAAAAGCAAAAGCTTTTAATTATCCTTTAATCTGTTGCACATAAGTCATTCTCTATTCACTGCAGGGCAAAGGCCGCCATAGTTTTGTTCAAATTCATTAGACTGATAGGCTTGTTCCAGACCTAGGGTTTTTTTACATAACTGATCATGTTATTTTAAGGAAGGAACCACATTATTAAAACAGATCCAGATTAAAATGACCCTATTAGAAGTTTCTACATGCTAAAAATGTCAATCTTGATGGCATTTTTCGTACATCTATGTTTTTGATAGAAATTTTTTTATTAATTATCTAGCTATTTAAATAAGAAACAGAGGTCCTCATTATGGCAATTATACTGAAGTTATTTTCAAAATTTAAGCAATCATACTAAACACATGTTTTCAACCTCTGTAATCCATTATTCTTTGTTTGATCAAATATTTATAGTTATTGACTTACTTAAACCCATGACTCAGGCACTAGTACAACTCACTTGCCTTTTAGAAGTTACCATAATGCTGAGATATCCTGGACTCTGTCTAAGGGCATTTCTTTTCCAGACGTATCAACTCAGTAGCAGGAGGGGAGAGAAAAAGAAGCTTCAAAAAGGTCCAATGCATTCTGTGGGTCTCTAGAGTATGGTAGAAAGAACATGGATGAAGAGAATGAAGCCAGGGCTCCATTCTTGATTCTGTCTTATCGTATGTGACTTTTTTTTGCGTCATGGTCTCACTCCGTTGTCTATGCTGGAGTGTAGTGGCACAATCATGGCTCACCATAGCTTCAGCCATGGCTCAGGTGATCCTTCCGCCTCAGCCTCTCAAGTAGCTGGGAGTACAGGTGTGTACTTTCGTGCCTGGCTTTTTTTTTTTATTGTTTGTGACTTTTGAAGAGTTACTGAAGTGTTCTTTTCTGTAAAGTGGGTTTTTAAGGATCTGTATCAAAGAGTCTCATTATGCGTAAATAAAAATTATGGAAAGTGCTTTTTATATAATAAAAATTACATAGATATAATTATTTAATACAATTAGAACATTAGACATTGCAATACTTAGAATGACTTAGAGAAAATTCCTGAGATTTGTCTAGGAGTCGTTCATAATTCTGAATCACACATAATGCTTGTGGTATCTTTGTTAATAAGAAATTTCAAAGCCAGCCTGATTTTATACCACCTAAACCCTGCTATCATTTCTCTTGTAATCAGCTTGTTTCTACTTAGAGACTATAAACTCATTTCAGTATTAGTGGAAATAGACATAATTAGGAAAGTCATCATGTAAGGAAAATGTGCATATGTAATTCAAAGTCCACGACGAAAGTAATTTTTTTGTCCCTTACTATTCATAATTACACCCACCATTGTTTTGTCATTGCAGAAAGTATAAAGGAATACTTTCTTATCCTGTTTTAGGGAACGATTTTGAGAGTATCTTTTCCCCATTTTGAGTTAGTTATTTCTTTGGAGAGACCTGAAATATTCTTAGATTAATTTTCAAAGTAAAATCATTCTTAACATGGTTCTCAAAAAGGAATTTAAATGAAAGTTTAAATCTTTCAATGTGTTACATTTTATTTCTCATAATAGTAGTTATTAGTAACCCCTAGGCACACTATATTTAAAGATCTACACTCTATTCTACAATGATTTTAAAGCATTGTATGTTCATTTCGGGTTTTATAATAGTATGTGTACTCATTAAAGCATGAAAATTGTCTACCAGGAATTAATTAGGGGCATGATCTTGAGTCTATTTTGTGTTAGGAATACATTTCAATCAATGTTTTTCTATAGATTTGTATTTAGAATTTTTAAGCTGCAGCTTTTATACTGCTCAGGTTATGTCAGAAATTGATAGCACTGAGAGTTCAAAACTGTATGTCTGGAAATCTCATTGAAAAGATAATCAGTTGGGCTTTACAAAATTTAATAGACCATAAAAGCTAACATTCTCAAATGTCTGAATTGATTAATTTTTAAATGCAAAAAAAGTCTTAAGGAGCATCAGAATATTGATTCTAAATTGAAATACATTATTGTGAAGTTATATATGACTATACAAATCATTTTTTCCTACTACACTTAGAGTTAATCACGTTTCTAATGTTATAATTTACATTTATAGCAAGATTTGTTAAAGAATGAACAAAATCAAGAAGAAATGATATTGGACTTACTTTGGGACCTCTCCTGCCAAAGCAGCGTTTCATTCCCATCTACCCTAAGTGGAGCATCTTTCCATTTCCTCTCCAGGACTTCTCTCCATTCTGTTGAAGATCATTCCTCTGTGGATATAATGTCTATATGGGATGATATAAGACTGCATCTTCGACGCTTCTTAGTGAGCAAATTAGAGAGCCATAATGAAATAAACAGTTCACAGCAAAAACTTTTATTGAAAAATCGGTGCTTACAACAACTCTTGTTTCTTTATCCAGAATCAGAAGTTATTATCAAGTACCAAAACATACAGAATAAACTGTTGGCTAAACTTCTGTGGAATAGCTTTCCTTCTTACAGCAAAGATTCAAATTTAGACATAATAGTTCATGGATATCAAAGTACAATGCTTAAGTTATACTCAATGACAAAAGAGGATTTTAACATACTATGTGAAATTTTAGCTCCATCCTCAACAGTGAAATTCATTAAAGAAACTTACCTGGATACTGTTACAGAAGAAATGGCAACATTTCTTGAAAATTTTTGTGAGCTGCAGTTCAAAGAAAATGCTGTCGGTGTGGTTAAAACAAGCAAGAGCTCCAGCAAGCATAGAAGAGCAGTGCATGCTTTGGGTTAGTGACATTTAAAATTTCTGTTTGGTTTAACTTAAGCCTTTTTGATATCTTTAATTTTCTAAGATTTTTCTATTTGGTTGAATCTCACCGCAGACTTGAAAGTAAATTAAAAATAAATGTAATGAAATTTTGCAGTCCACATTTCTCTTATGCATTCTTTTTGCTGTAAGTGTAGTCATAGAAGTGTTTTTTCTCTTGTTAAATTGTTAAAGATACTGGAAATGTAAGTGAAAAATATTTCAGATAAGAATTTAATTTCTCTTTACTACATATGGCAAATAGTAAAATATTGAGTGAAACCGTACATATATGTAATAAGCACACATATATCACTTATATAGATATATATTTAGTTATCTACATGACAGAAAAGTATAATTTTTAACCTTGCTTGTTCCAAAGCCAAAACATTATTAGGTAAAAAGAAGAATTATTGAAAATTTATGTAAGTTTACTTTGGCTAAAGTTGGAAGTTTAAAAATTGTATATTTTAGTTAGCCAATTCTAATAAAAATCATCTATGAAATAGTAATTACAAAATTCTATATTGTAATTGGTTAGGAAGTTATGACATTTTATCTATAGCTAATTTTAAAAGTTCTTCCACTATTTTTTCAGTAAGAATGTATACAAACAAAAGATGACTTAAAAATTTCTATTTTATTCAAAAGATAAAGGAAAAAAGTAAAGAAATTACTGTGATATAATAAACTTTTTCTTGTTGTGATTTTCCCTACCAGTGGAGAAAAATCAAGATAAAAATATGATTTTTTAAAAAATTATTAGTAGTATGCTTTTACTTAAAACTCTGAAGTATCTTTCTAAAGAGATTCATAAACTATATTGTTTCAGTATTCAAAAATTATTTGGCAAAATAATATAGCTCTTTGAATTAATGATCATCTTTTAAAATTTTCTATATCTTACTATATTTCTACTTATCTTCATTTATAAAATGCCAGATGACTAAATTAATGTGATCTACAAATCTTCAAATAATATAATATTTTCTCTTAAAACTTTTATTTTCCTCCTGAAGCTATGTCACATTTCAGAACAGAGATGCATCAGCCAAGTTTTGGTTATGGCAAAGTACAAAGTCAGTTCATTTCAAAGCATTATAATTTTGCTCAAAGCAAATAGACTTTCATTTTTTAATTGTTAACACATAAATTCTTAAATACATTTCATTAGTGCACTTGTTTTCTAAAATTTTTATATATTTTTTAAAAAATCCTTGCTTACTTGTAAAGTATTTTCAATACGAAAGTTTTATATGTGCTAAATATAGATTATAACAGAAGAAAAGATCCATATGGTTGAAAATATGTGTAAGTTGCTATGGAGTCTTTAGGGCTGATATTGAAGTATTTTCTCAATCATGAGCAAAGTCTATGTGTGTCCGCTTTAACACCAGAATTTGAAAGATTTTCCACAAGTCTAGGTGCATTGATCTTTCCCAAGCTCCTTTATTAGAACTTTATTGTAAATCACTTTTCATATGCCAGACACAATGCTAAGAACAACCAATTCCTTATTATCCCAATTTTATGAACAAAGAAAGAAGCTTAGAAAGATTAACTGGCCCTGGATCATGTTGTATGGAGTTAGGATTCATATTCAGAGTCAGAATTCAGATGTAGGTTTTTTGTCTCCGAGACCCATATTCTCAACCACTATGTTACTGGGCCTCGCCTTGCAGTGTAGAATTGAATGAAAAGAAATTTCAAGCAGCATTGTTCAAGTGGGCTGCCTGAAAATAAATTCAGTTAGCTCTATTGACAACCTACCATAAGCAAGACCTTTAGCAGCAGTCATGTTTAAGGTCCTGTGCTAGATGTGGTTAAGGGGGAAGAAAACTGAGTCACTGCTGCTATTGCTGTATGAGAGCTTCTAAAATGACTCAACAGATCAACCATGTTTTTACTGATACTTGATCCACTGATCATATTTTATTTATTAAGGAAATATAGCTTTGAGATGAGCAAAAGTAACTTATATTTCTATTTGAATAATATCTAAATTGACTTGAATGGGTTGTGATGATATATGATCTTTAATATATGTCTATTTATGGTTATTGACTCTGAAATTTTGCCTGAAATCATAGTAAGAACATTCCTAAAGTAACAACAAATAGTATTTATTGGTTCAGACATTGATGTGCATTATCTCATTTAATTCTTTTAACCACCCAAGAAGGTAGGTACCATAATTTATTATTACCATTATATAGTTAGGAAACTGAGACAGAGAGATGTTAAGTTATTTGCTCAAGGTCATAGAGTGAAGTCAGGATTTAAACTCATGTCTGTCTGACTCCAGACCCCTCACTCTATAACTGTGCTCTACTGTCTAAAACACAGGATGAAAATAGCACATCCCATTTGAAAATGCTCTCTGAATCCTCTGTATAATTTCTCAGCTTTAGTGTAGTCATTGTTTATTCTTCTCCAAACTATCTCTTCTCATTTAAGACTACAAAATCCCAATATAAAAGTATTTTTGAATATAATTCCTATTTGGTGATCTTAAGCAAGCTTTGTATGTATAGTATAGTCTCGTGAGCTAATATCTTATCTGTTTAGGCTTATACCCACCCACCCTAGCCTTGAAGAACTAAAGTAATTTGGACCTACTAAATCTTTAATTGCTTCTGATTTTGTACTTAAATTGAGGATTTGTTGTTCTTCCTTGAATGGCCTGAAAATTATCTTTCTATGTATGTATGTATATATGTATGTATGTATGTATCTGTATCTAACTACTTGATTACCAGTTATCATTATGTGTAAGACTTTATATACGTGAGTTTATTTAATCTTCTAAATAGTCCTTCACTTTATTCATGCTTTATATATGAGAAAACAAAAACTCAGAGAAGTAAATATTTCCCAAGGCCATACAACTGATAAGCCTAAGAAAGGAGATTCTTTTATTTGAAATTATTTAGTATATTATCTTGATATGCCACTAAACTGTGTTGAAAACTGTGGAAGACACTATGATAATTAACATTAAAAACTGTTTACCAAACACTTTCATATTTCCTTTTTTGGTTTTCACACTCCTGTGTTCTATACTCATTCAATGTTTCGCTTTTCTTTTGTATTGACAATGATTCATAACTGACTTAGGATTTGCTTGTGTTATTAACTCAGACACTGACTAGGGGTAGTTTTTATGCTCTTCTATGCTGTGCTGTGCTATGCTATTCTATTCTATTCTACCAGCTGGCCTTTCTGGTGGTAGTGTTGACCCCAGAGTGAGTTCCGTCTGCAACCAATTCAGGCTCTCCTGTACATCTATTTAAAATACAGTGACAGCCGGCTCGGTGGCTCAGCCTGTAATCCCGCGCCTTTGGGAGGCTGAGGTGAGTGGATTGCCTGAGCCCGCGGGTTCGAGACCCGCCTGGGCAGCGAGACCTCATCTCTACAATAAATCAAAAAATCAGCCGGGCGTCTTAGCGCATGCCTGTAATTCCAGCTACTCGGAAGGCTGAGGTGGAAGGATCGCCGGAGCCCAGCAGGCGAGGCTGCGGTGGCCGGGAGCGGCCACTGCACTCCAGTCTGGGCGACAGAGTGAGACTCCAACTCAAAAAAAAAAAAAAAAAAAAAAAAAAATATATATATATATATATATATATAGTGACAAGCTCGCTGACCATTTTCATGTGATAGGGTACCAGACAGACAGTTTTATTTATATATAAGCTTATTCTTATACATAAATTCCACATCTTGGCATTGTATGACAAACTTTTTTCTCTTTTGTATTCATATGGTTTTGAATATTTTGTCTATTTGAGAGCATATGCTGCTTTAGTATTATAATGCATTTAGAAGTATATAACTTATATGGTTTGTTACTTGAAAAAAAGATGAAATAATGTTAGCATAAATATTATTGAATCTTTGTGATTTTATAATCATTCCTAGAAGAGAACGATATTATTTTTACAAATACTCTTACAAAGTTTCAAGTGTGATTTAAGAAACAAGACTTTCTCAGTACTTCCAATTTTGTTAATCTGTATTCCTATAGTTTCTCTAATATTTTCTAGGAAAATTATCAATTAGTTCATAAAGGTTTATGCTACAATACTGGCGTTTTTCTCACTTAGCTTAGGCATTAAAGTAAAAATAGACAGCTTTCAAATTTTAAAATTTGCAATTAGCATTTTTATTATAACCTGGATTGTTTCATTGTACATGTGTCTTCCACATTTCAGGAGATCCAGTGCCATTCTTAAGTGGTAACATTTTTCTGTGTTTGTATTTGAAATGGTTAAGTGATCAAATTAATTTTACTTTAAAAATTATATCTCCTTTGGCTTGAAGTAAATGCTACTTTTCTTGATGTTTGAAAAGGGGAGGATTGTTTATGTATAATAAATTTCAGTTAAATAAATTCTTTGTATTTTAATATGAAACTGTGGAATTAGGAGATCTCAGTTCTAGGATAAATTTCTTGGTCTCCTATATATGCCCTATTTTGAATTTTTCTTGAGGTTATAGTTAGCTTGAAAAAGAAAGACTTAAGAGAATGATACATGCCTTTGAATATTTGGAAGATTTCTAAAAATCTGCAGTGGGTGAGAGGTTGAACTGAGTGATCTCTAAGGCCCTTCCCTTTCACATTCCCTTGCTTTTTTTTTTTAAAAGGAAGATTGGTGAGGGGGTAAGGGAAATGGAATCCCTCAGGGGATGAAAAGATCCTTCAGTATAAAGAAGGCTCTCAAACCAAAGAAGACAAATGTTTTGACTAAGGACACAAGATCACTTTTGAAAAGCAGGCCAATCAAAAGCCACCTTACTCTCTAGCCACCAGCCACCCACTGACGAGTTGAAAGATGCTATCAGGAAAAAGTGAAGACTATTTTTATGAGGCCAAACTATAGAAAGTTGGGTAGTGTCCTTGTTTTATAGATATGGAAAAAGGTTAGGCAACTTGCCCAGTTTGCCACTGACTCCTGTGACTTACTATCTTTTGCTAAGTGAAATAATTTATAAAACAATGAATTCTTTGATAATTTGAAGAGTAATTCTAATTTTTTTAGATTCTAATTTTTATGTGTTGGCCTTTCTGGAATTGTAGCACACATTTATTTATCTACATAAGAAATTAGACTTGAGTTTTAAAACTATAATAATAATAAAGTACAAAGCCATATCACTGGTTTCTATGTGGAAAAGATATGAAGGAAATAAAAAAACCCCAAAACTTTGAGTATTAATGCATAAAAAGGAAAATAATACCATTTTTTCTTAATATTTTTTAAAGTATTTAAATGGAGAATCTCATTTTACTCCTGGAAATACAAGTGGCTGGTTATATTGTAGCTTTTTACTAGCGTTAAGCTAAAAGTAACTAAGTTACTGAAATAGTTGACCTGATTATTGCCAAGTTTGAGATCCTTATTATTATTAATCAATAACAATACCATTAGTTAGCATTATGTTTACAAGTAGCTTCTACATTTTTTAGGTTTTTTGTTTTTGTTTTTAACTTATCTTTGTTGTACCATCACCCAGAAATTAGACAATGCAGCAATTCTAGTTCTTGTGAAAAAACGAGAGCATTTTGGCTGGCCAATAAATCAAGTTAGCTACAGGATTAAGATTAGAAGAGAAGCATCTTGCCACTGTATCTCAATTCCTCCTAAGAATACAAATGAAAATATACCTCTGGAATTTATCCTTCTAAGGAAGTGCTTTTGTTTCAGTTTCTTCCTACTAAAGGTTATATCATCTCTGAAAATCATTTATTTGATTAAAAACCATGAGAAAATTGACTAGGTATGTATGGGTATGAAGGAAAGGTATATGTTATATTCTTGGGTAACTGTTTGTAGTATATGTGTGCTATATATCTTTATCTAAAATTTTGTTTTTTGCTGCATGGAGTATTTTCTGACCTTAGTATTCTTTATTACATATTCTGAGACCCCTGAATTCTTGTAAAGGCAGAAGAGTAGCAAAAATGGAAAGTATATTAGATGAGAGAGAAAGTAGATGTAATTTAATTTCAGTATATTTTTCTTCCATAGAGCAACAATTAGTAAATACTAAACTGCCTTTTAGTAAAGACTAAATTGTCTCCTTCCTCCCCTGCTAGGCCACCTGTGTCTTCTACCTAAGAGTGAAAAGAATATTTCACTTGCTACATACTCCAATAATGACTTTCAAATACTAGAATGGAAGTGATAAATGACTTTGGTTTCTCATGAGGGTTCATAGGTCAGTTTGTGATTTATATACCTTGTTAGTCCTGTAATAAAATTGTTAAAAATGGAAAAAAATTTAAAGGATTAAAATTCTGAGCTTTTATAAACCCGATTATTTGACTTGTAAAAAGCTTGGTGGCTCAGCCTGTAATTGGCAGCACTTTGGAAGGCCAAGGGAGTGGACTACCTGAGCCCACAGGTTTGAGACCAGCCTGGGCAACTCGCTCAAGCAGCCCAGGCGAGACCTCGTCTCTACAGTAAATAAATGAATGATGAATGAATGAATAAATAAATAAATAAAATAGCCAGGCATGGGAGCGCACGCCTGTAGTTCTGGCTACTTGGAACCTGAGGCAGAAGGATCGCTGGAGCCCAGCTGGTTGCCGCTGGGGTGGCTGTGAGTGTGCCATTGCACTTCAGCCTGGACAACAGAGTGAGACTCCAACTCAAAAAAGAAAAAAAGAAAAAAGAAATTTTCTATTTAAAAATATAAGTAATATTTAAGACCAGAATTAAAATCATTGAAAAAAGTTTAGAATAAAATTATTCTGAAGGTAAAAATATTTCTTTTACTACTATTCTATATTGAGCAAAGAATGTGAGGTTGTTGCAAGCCAGAAATTTATGTTTTATATAAAGTAAGTTGCTACCAAGTATAGAGTGCCAAGTCACTGTGTAACACCCTGAAACTTTTGTGACTTTTGCTTTATCCTGTTAAAATTATCTGTGTTATTCTATATCTTAATTTATGAACATAATAATAATGTGAATGTTTGGTTCTTTTGTTTCATTTAAAAATGTTTACAGGCAATGGATCCCTAAATTCTTGTTTAGCATGGACTGTTTTAAATGTTGACTATTATTTAATGAACATATTCCTTCTTAGATTCCTGGGAAATATGCTATGTGACTTCTGGTTATTATACTATTAGTCAATTTTTAGCACCCAACATTTTTTTCATAAATGTTCAAGAAGAAAAGTTTAATAAGCAAATAGTGAAAAAAGTGAATCTTTTTAGCTGAAGACTGAGGATTTTAATGGCTTTTCCTGTACGACAACATTTTTTATTATGAAAATCATTTTGGAAAATGTATATTATGAGATAACATTTTCATCATAATTATTAACATGTAGATATGAACATCTTTTATCATCAGCATCACATTTACAGTCAAATATTGGACATAAAATAAACTTTTGCCTCAAAACAGTTGTCGTTTAACATCACCTATTTTTACTTTAGGAGATGTCATAGTCCATTCAGGCTGCTATAACAAAAATTCCACAGATGGGGGATTAAACAACAAAAGTTTATTTCTCACAGTTTTGAAGGCTGGCAAATTCAAAATCAAGGTGCTAGCAGATTTGGTGTCTGGTGAAGTTTTACTTTCTGGTTCTTAGATGACAGTATCTGTCTGAGTCCTCACATGGCAGAAGAGGCAGAGGAGCTCTCTGGGGTCTCTTTTAGGGGAGTGCTAATCCTGTTTACAAGGGCTCTACCCTCATCACCTAATCACCTCCCAAAGACCCCCACCTCCAAATACCATCACTCTGAGGGTTAGGATTTCAACATGTGAATTTTGGGAGACATTTAGTCCACAACATGGAAAATCGGTGTCTTTTGCATCTGAAACAATTAAAATTATTTGTCTGAAATGACAGTTTCTGAGTATGGACTGATTTCTCTGCACAGGGATTTATATAGGAGAAATTGCTGGTAGCTTTGAGAGTTTTTTTTGTTTTTGTTTTTTTCACTCTTCCATATGCCACACTTGGAAACTGGAAAATAATCCTTAACTTTGTGTAAAATGTTTAAACGTCATTATGGATTTCAGGTCAGAAATTATTTTGCCTCTGTCATTCTTAAATTGAATTTCTGTTTCTCTGTTTATACATATATTTTTAATTTGCTTCTAGTCTTACCAAAACATTCATAAGAACTTTGATGGTTGGCCTATCTAAATGGAGATCTAAAATTGCACATGTAAGGAAATGAAAAGTTATTTAAAATGGAGTAGAGTATGTTGTTTCAATCAAAAGCAAAACCTATCAATGTTTCTTTTTCAACTTCTTTTCAGCATTGAATAAAAAACAGGAAAAGTTTAATCTCTGTCATAACAGGACAATAGGAAGTACTCAAATTAGCAGGTAGGTGCAAGTTAGAGATGAGACTAATATGGGCTTTGAAGTTATGATGCCAGTGAGACATACAAGCCTAAATAATTTGAAGTTTTGATATTTGGAATTCTATAACATGATCACAGTGAATCATTTAGAACATATGGCATTATATTTATTGTTTGTCCTTTAAGGTAGACATTAAGTTAAAAATTCAGTGTTAGCATTTTCATTAGCAAAAGACACAATCTAGTGTCATTATTGGAGTGGAAAACCAGGTTTGTGAAATAATCTCTTTTGAAAAGAAGAGCTATTGCCTCTAAATTGTATAATGATCATGTCAGTGAAAGCTATATTGTAAAATTGTTTTATACTACCTCCATATACCTTTTCCTCAAACTGTCTGAAATCAATTATAATCATCATTGTTAATGTTCTTTTTGTAGTACAGTGAAACAGTAATCCTTCAGCTATTTGAAAGGGGTATACTTTTAATGGGCATTTTTCTTGTGATTTTTCTTACTCATGATCACAAAAGCCATAAAGTTCACAGTTATAGTATATGGATATAGTTAGTGGAGCCTGGACCCTGAAGAGAAATAGGAACGTGCAGTCATCAAAGCCCCTTTAAGATTTAGTAACTAAAATCTAATGTGGACCCACTATGAAAAAATTAGAAAAATCTTTGCTTGAATTTATGGGCAAGATATTACTGCACAGATTTGGTTGAAGCTTTATATTCAATTTGTCTCTCCAACGACATTTGTGTTGTCTTTATTGAGCTTAAGCAGTTGGCCTTAATGTCAGTATTTGGATTAAACTTGCAAATTTACACAAGCTTTCTGTTTATTTATAAGTGATAATCTCAGGTTTGCCTTGTTTCTGTGAGTTAGACAACAGAATGAAAAGCCTAAGTCCTTTCTATTTTATGAAAGATATTTACAGGGATTTGAGCTACAGAAAAATGCAAACTTTCTTTACATTTATGACTATATTAACAACAGGGTATGAAACAGGTATAATATGAAATTTAGTGAGTGTCACTCAGCCATGAACCAGTGTGAGTTTGCTTTTAATGTTTTGTTAAATTTTGATCATGTACCAAGGTTTCTGGGACACCAAAAGGGAACCAGAAATCAGACAGGTGTTTAAAAACATTAAACACCCTTAGAAGGTTTGCATCCTTGTGGTTTTCTCTGCTGCTCTTATATTCTTTAAGGTTCTGTCATTTTCAATCAACAGAGAGTACATGTGATCAGTATATCTGATAAACTTGTCAATGCCTCTTTAAAGCAGGATTCCCCAACCTATTCAACTCAGTCCCCCGTCCCCCCATGTCCCCCCCACCCCGCTTCATTTCAAGTATCATCTTGATAAGACAGAGCTATGTCACAGACAGCTGTGTATAGCTAGCTCAGTCTACAACTAATTTGTGCAGGAAAAAATTAAATCAGGAGGTAAATTATTTCATGATTGCTCATTCCCAACAGAGTTGGGCATCATTCTGAAGAAAATATCAAATAATTGGTTTCAGGCCGTGTCAGACACATGCAATTCCCTTCTCTAATGGCTGTGTGTGGTAGCACCAGGCCTCAGGGGTCAGCAAGGAACTGGAAATAGCTTAGTGGCAGGCATGGCAATAGAGAGACGGAGCACATAGGAAATGAAGTGGCAATAAGTGCAATCCATAGGGGAAATGCGCTTCACTTGGAGTTTAATATATCGGTTCAGAATCTGGCAGGAAGCCATGCAACAATTGTTTACCTTTTTGTCAGCATCTGCATCTGCTCTGTTTTGTAAACAGCACTTAACTCTCAGTCGGTAAATGCTGGAATCAATAACAACTGTTAAGGGATTTCCTTCCCACCTCCCCTCCCTTTTTTCATATTCTATAACAAATGCACAGTACAAACAGTGTTTGCCTTAGATTAACAAGGAAAAGACATTAACAGGGTCAAAGGGATTTGGTTGGGAACATTTTATAGCTTCTTGGGTCTACAGTAATTATATTTGTGTGATTTGAATGTATTTTGTAACCTATCCAAATTAAACTGTTAAAAAATGCTAGCAAGCAGTAATGAAGATGATTTTTATAATTATCTTAAGTACTGTGTATAGAAAACTGCTGGCACTGTTTGTAATAACTTAGTTCTGTGCAATATATTATATATTGTAGCTGTTATGCAGAAATATTAAGTTGCCTTTGGCAATTTTAGGAAATTAGTGATTATATTCAGCAGTACTTTTATTTTAAACATACTATTAGTAAAAGAAATTACGTACTACAGTGAGATAAAAAAGTTGATCTGTGGCTAATACCTATAAAACTAAGTATATCATTAGTAAATGCAAAGGAAAAAGAACACTACTTTTAAGTTCACTGTCTTGAGGAGAGACCAAGTAGATGAATGCTGTCATAAGTGCAGGATTGCTTCAATAGTTGTTGACATCACTTAAAAGTGAATATCACCAAGATCAGAAAAACACATTATTGCTAATGGGATTTATGCGTGCCTTAAAATTTCCAGATCCACAATTGCTTAGTTGCCTTTTTTCTTGCTTTAATAAACTATCTCATATCTGATTTAACCCAAACCTAATTCTGTTTTCAGAATTTTGTTTTCTTCTGTTTTTACTTGTACGATAAGCATTAAATCTTAGGCTTTCCTTTTTTTTTTCTTGAATGCACGACATCTTTGAACCTTTCATTGAATTACCGTAAACCACATAGAAAATCTGGGAATGATTTGATCAGCCATTGAGTCAAGATTTGCATTTTTGTCTCTCTTTTTTAATATGTGTAAATGATGTGAATTTTTCATTTTTCTTAATTATTTTGCCATTGTGCTTATCTAAATTATTTTGACCAAGATATTTTTGATAGTTTGTCCCTTTTATGAAATATATTTAATTATAAATAAGAAGTCGAGAATTTGGATACTAATGTATCTCTTGCTCCTATTTAGACTAGACATTACTTGGCTTCATTTGCTTGACTGTGCATAATAGTCATTTACTTGGCATTCTGTCATTGTATATGATATTAATTATAATATGGTAAGATTTATGCAACCGTGAGTTCTATGCACATTGTAAATTCATTGTTAGCACCTAGAATGTCTGTATTTTGGTGCTTTCATTATAATAATAATCATAATCCATATTTCATAAATGTATACTTCAAACTGGTTTGTTGAGTGATGTGTAGCATGTTTTTGGGCTTAGAAACTAGACCTGCCTTTTACAAGTTCATTCTATCTAAGAGTAGAGAACCTACTTTTAAAATCTATTTCATGATGACATTTACATGATTCAGTGAAAATGAAGTAACATTTAACACTATTATATACTTTGATTTGTACATATGTAGAAAAAAGTATATTTCAATAGAAAATTTTGTCTCCAGATTAGAATCTGCCAATGACAAAATTTCGAACCCAACTTTCACCTTTTGTAATTGCTCATTTACCAAGGGAAAAATGATCACATATTATCAAATATCTCTACAAATTCCAGTAGTATAAAAGTGAAAGACTTTAATCTCCATAATTTGTGCTTTGTCTCTTTAAAATCTGCTTGGTAGGAAATAATATCTCACTTTTGTCATCTTATGTTAAATATTTTAAATTGACTAGGCATGGTGACTCAAGTGTGTAATCCCAGCACTTTGGGAGGTTGGGGTGAGGGGATTGCCTGAGCCCACGAGTTTGAGAACAGCCTGGGCAACTTGGCAAGACCTCCTTTCTACAATAAATCAAAAAATTAACCAGGCATGGTAGCTCACACTTGTAGTTCCAGCTACTTGGAAGGCTGAGACGGAAGGATCGCCAGAGTCCAGCGGGTCAACACTGGGGTGGCAGTGAACGTGCCATTGCATTCCAGACAGAGTGAGACTCCAACTCAAAAAAATTTTTTTTAAAAAAATCACATCCTAATCATTCAGCATGCAATTCTAAAATTGTTATAATGGAAATTTTCATACTACAGGTCAAGATGTTTGACATTTGATAGTTCTTAAAATAATCAAAGTGACTATCCTGCATTTATGTTAGCATTAAAGTTAACTATCTCTAACAGTGCTTGAAAAATTGTGGTGATTAACAGAGTAAATCCTAGTAGACTAGGTAAGGCATTCATGGGGGGATAGGTATTATCTATGGATCATTGACTAATTATTAAAAATTGACTGCTAAAAGTCACCTTTTGTTGTATTAGGTGAAGAAGGCAATAATCATTATTCCCTAAGCAAAAAGAAAATTAAGTACTAATTAGCAGGTTATGAAGTGTGCAGTAGTAGAGCATAATAAGTATTTTCTCACTGTTAGCAAATGCTACCTGGGGAAAATAGAGTCAATAAATTGATTGCCGATAGCTAACTATATTTTTTTCAAGTCCCCAAAAGCAATATTAACTACTCAGCCTTGTAGCAAAGTTTCTCTATTGAAATCTCAACTTGTAATAAATTAGAATTTTCTGTTAGATTATTATTATTTTAGAATAATACCTGTAGTCTGTTTATCATTAATTAAACCTTTTTCATTAAGATCATGAAGTCTTCATTTAGTTATTTTATTTCCTTGTTTTTTAAGACAAATCTTTGGAAAAAGACAGATGTGGTCATCTTTATACTAATTTTAAAAGAATTTGAATGCAGTTAGCTTTCATAATTTTCATGTGAGAGTTGCTTAGTTATCCATGTTTCACAATTTAAAGCATCTAATCTTTATTGGCGATATGGTGGAGCTGACATAGTTTATGCTCTTAGTTATTATGCCATAACTTTGATTTAATCTTGAAAATTGGTCTTTAAGATATTTTAAGTTGATATCTTCATGCAATAAGTAAAGTGATGAATACTGAGATTAACTTTTTAAAACATCACATGGACATAATTCTAAATGTTAACTTTAATGTATAATAAATAGAAGACGTTCTAATAAGGCAGCCTCTGTTAATAAAGATTTGTGATTTCTCTAGGAAATAACATATTTGTACTTTTATCTCAATAGTTAGAATTTATACACACTAATATAAAATCTAGTCTTCATGTTGAATCACTCACAAAAACAAAATTGTTTATCAGATATCACTGTGGAATCACTCATGCCACTTGGAATACAAATGAAGTCAGTTTCCCCAATGTATCAAGCTATTTAGAGTTTTCTAGTCTCCAAGGGAATTCCAAGCTTGTATATCTCGTTTTGCAACACTGGGCATCTTAGCTTATCAAACAACTATACATGGCTGCTTTCTGATCCTCTTGTTTGATGTGTGAGCAGACTCCACTAATGATTAGAGGCATTTTACAACTTTCACTTCAGCTTATTGTCCATTGTCCTTCTACCCATTTGAGACAAGGGCCAGAAGACTACCTTATATAGTATTTCCATTGGTTACTCAAACTTGCTTCTTTTTCATTACTTATAACCAGAAAACTTGGAGAAATATGATCCTATCAATAAAAAGCTTTTTCAGATATCTTAAAAGCTCTGACGATATCCTGTCCATATGCTTTGCTGAAAAGTAGAGCAATTTATAAGCTGATCTACTTGAGACATTTTCTCTCTTAGGTCCCTTTGCATTTTAGGTACATGCTTATGATCATTATACTTGATACACAGGCTGGAGTCACAGGCTCCTTTCAATGCCCTTGCAGTGCCCTGGGAGTCTGAACTTAGGTGAGGAATTCTGGCTCTGAGCACTGAACAGATGGCCAACTCCCTGGAAGATGCCAGTGGTTGGAGTATACAAAGTGGGCTCTTCCTCCTTAGGATTTTTGTTTCCTAAGTGGCAGAACTTCCCTTCTGAACCTTTAGGAGAGATCAGAGAGGTTCTTGAAATGATCTTCTCTAAAGACAATCAAGAAGGGAAGGAAATGTCTCAGGTATGAGCACGAGCATAGAAGCAGAAATGATACTGTCAGATGATGGAGAAGGAGCATGAGTGACATGGAAGAGCTAGGGCAGAGGGAGACATTCCTGTTGTCAACATGTAGTCCAGGTGAGGACATGCATCCTGATTCGCAGGGTAGTGCAGTCTCACCAGGGGTCTCCCCAGTCAAAGAAGAAAACTGCATTCTGTGTTCATGAAAGAGGAAATGAGACCAGAGGAGAGGTGGTTCCACTTCCAGAATGTATACCAGGAGCATTTCTGGAGCCCTGGTTTGTTTTTGTTTGCTTCAGAAAAAATTTGTGAAAGTGAAAGTTTTGAAGGCTTGAATATGTTTCATTAGTATCAGCAAGGGGGAAGAAGCCATAAACTCGAGATTTTTTAGATTGTACAGGAAATGTTATGGAGTGTTCATTCATTCATTCATCCATTTAGGAGATTATGCAAAGAGGGCCAAGATTTACATTGTGGGAATGGAAGAAAGAGAAAAACGGGGACTTTGAAAATATATTAAAGTATTTTTACTTTTTTGAGTAGTCTTTAGTGTATCATTAAATATGTAAAGTTATGCTAAATTATGTATTTCATAAACTTTATGAATCTGGAATTTCTTCTAGGACACATTTGCAGATTTCATGATATCAGATATTTAGATCTAAAATAAAGTGAAAGTAAAGTGATCCACTGCGAAAAGTAAATTTTTTTTTTTTGAGTCAGGGTCTCATTCTGTCACCCAGGAGTGCTGTGGCATGATCATGGCTCACTGAAGCCAGGCTGGTCTCAAACTCCTAGGCTCAAGCAGTCCTCCCATTTCAGCCTCCCAAAATGCTAAGATTACAGATGTGAGCCACTGCACCCAGCCTAAACTGCATTTTGTTAGAAATATTTTTATTTTTAAAGAATTATCAAGGTAATACATTTTTATTATAAAAATTTAAAAATCGCCAGGCTCGGTGGCTCAGCCTGTAATCCCGCGCCTTGGGAGGCTGAGGTGAGTGGATTGCCTGAGCCCGCGGGTTCGAGACCCACCTGGGTAACTTGGTGAGATCTCATCTCTACAATAAGTCAAAAAATTAGCTGGGTGTGGTAGCGCGCAACTGTAGTTCCAGCTACATGGAAGGCTGAGGCAGAAGGATCAGTGGAGCCCAACAGGCCGAGGCTGCGGTGGCCGGGAGCGGCCACTGCACTCCAGTCTGGGTGACAGAGTGAGACTCCAACTCAAAAAAAAAAAAAAATCAAATATACAAAGAGGAAAAGTCCAAGTCCTCACATTTCCTTTCCTCTCATCTCCCAAGGTCAGCATTCTTATTCACACTTTGTCGAATATGTTAGGATTTTTCTTATGCACATGTATGAAATAATATATGTATTTGTAATTTTTAAAAATGAGATCAAACATTGTTCTGCAATGTGCTTTTCTCATTTAATATTTTACGATTTCCTCCCAGGTTTGTGCAATTAGGTCTCACCTTTTCAACAACACCATGAAGTTCCATAATGCAGATGTAGCATAATTCATTTGCATATGGCTAAATTTAAATTGATCTTATTAGACTGTAGATTCACTGGGTTTAGAAAAATATTGATTTTTTTCCAAAGGCAATGTATGCCCATTGTTATGCAAATACACAATTACATGTGTGTATATATGTATATATTTAAAGTGTATAAATTAAGAAGATTTAGGTCTTTTCACCTTTCCCACCTTTAATCCTAACAATCTAAAGTAACTCTTGTTAAGAGTTTGGTGTCCTTCCACTCCTATGCACACACTGTATATATACATTCTACAGATTCCTCTGTAATTTTAAAAACTATATCATGGTCCCCTTTTGTACCAATACATACAGAATGACCTGCATTATTCTTTTTACAGGCTGCAAACTGTGTATTGCATGATTA
The DNA here is from genome assembly GCA_027257055.1 of Cephalopachus bancanus. Classification (NCBI taxonomy): domain Eukaryota; kingdom Metazoa; phylum Chordata; class Mammalia; order Primates; family Tarsiidae; genus Cephalopachus; species Cephalopachus bancanus. Next base: position 2,284,905 of record JAPVLO010000024.1, on the reverse strand, counting down.
TATCATTATGTAATTATTTAATTAACCAACTTCCATTGATAGACATTAGGATTTTCCCAGATTCTTTTCTCTGTATTTTCTTGTGTGAGTGCCTTGGAAAGTTTGAGCCAGAGAGTAAGTTAGTTTAAATTGTGATGTGTATTTTCAAATTGCCCTCCAAAACAAATGTGACCGTTCAGGTTTTAACTACAATTATTCAAGAGCATGAATAACTAGATTGATGCATGTATTCATTGAGACATCAATTCCTTAATTATGATGTTTGAAATAAGTGCTGGAATCCCTGCTCTTGCCTGCCTCCTTCTGGGTAATCAAGGCTTATGCTGTCTTGCCAACTATCTTCTCATTAATGCGCCAAGAGGCCTGAACAAAGGGATAGGAGTGAGAAGGGGATGCTTAACAAAGCTCAATGTCTTGTAGTTGTTAGGAGCTTTGGAGCCAGACTGACCTGTCTTTGCATTTCCAGTGTCTTTACCAATTGGCAGCTATGTGACCTTGGATGGGTTGCTTTCCTTCATGAGTGTCTGTCATTTAATCTAGAAAATTATGATTACTTAATCATAAAAAACCTTTCTCATAGCATCTACATATTAATATAGTGTCTTACATAGTATGTGGTGCAAACTGATTGCTTTGTTATCTTCACTGAAAACACATATGTATGCATACATATGTGTACATATATAGTATTGTAGTGACAAGGTGACTTGCTGTCATATTATTAATGTGGTTTTCCAAACACCAATATATGACAAGTGGCTGCATATTTTTTCTTTTAAATCAATTGCATAATGAATACTTTGTTTTATACTGTATCTACTGTTCTCTTGAAGTGTTATATTAATTTTTTTCAATTTAAAAATAAACAATAGTAATAAAATGAGGCAGAGTTAAAATAATACAGTATTCAGAGATCTCTTTGATGTATCTCATGATTCCCAACCATTGCTGTGTGGTGGTGATTGCCATATCTGGCTCCAGCACTGCTCTCACTGGGAGCTTCATCCTTCTGGACTAAATGCCTGCGTGCCAGGCCCATGATGTTCCACTGGCACTCTAAATACAGCATGGATGAACCAGAACACCTTATCACTGTCCTCCTCCCTGCTTCTCCTCATCGACCTGAGTTAATGCCACTGATAATCAAAAGAACAGAAACCATGACTCATTCTCCCCTTGTCCCCCTTTCCCACCATCAAAAGAATCCCCAAGGGTTTCTATTTTGCCTCACCACCTAAACATTTCCAAGTCAATCTCCTCCTCTCCATTTCTGCCATCAAGGCCTAGTTAAGTTCTTTATCATGTCTCTTGTGAACTGCCAGAATAGTTTTGTTTTGTTTTTAATTGGACACTCTGCCCTTATTCTTGTTTTCCTTCAAGATGTCTGCTGAGCGCATGATACTTCCCCATTTAGAGCTCTTCAGTGGTTCCTCATGGCTGTCATACACTTTGGCTGCTGGTGGAAAGCAAACCTTCCTTCACCAGGCACCTGCTCTCTTCATCCTCATCCCATGCCTCTCCCAGTTCCCATTTTTTCACCCTCCAGGAACACTGAAGTGATAGAAAATTCTGTGATGTGGTATGTGCCACCGTGTCCTACCTTCTGCTTTCTCCTTTGCCTCCATTGATTCTTTATGACAGCTCATGTCTTTTCTTCCAGGAAGCTTTCTCAGAGCTAGAGCCCCTAATCCATGACACCACAGTGTTTTCAAATACCTTTCTCAAGGTTTAGTACATTCTCTCTCTCTCTCCCTCTCTCCCTCTCTCTCTCTCTCTCTCTCTCTCTCTCTCTCTCTCTCTCTCTCCCTCTCTCTCTTTTTTAAGAGACAGGGTCTCACTCTGTTACCCAGGCTGGAGTGCAGTGGCCCGATCATAGCTCACTGCAGCTTTGAACTCCTGGGCTCTAGTGATCCTTCCTTCTCAGCCTCTAGAGTAGCTGGGATTTCAGGCTTGTGCTACCATGCCTGGCTAATTTTTTTTTTTTTTAAGAAATGAGTCTTGCTATATTGCTGAGGTCAGTCTCAAACTTCTGGGCTCAAGCAGTCCTCCTGCCTTGATCTGCCAAAGTGCTGGAATTACAAGTGTGAGCCACTGTGCCTGGCTACATATTCTATTAATATGTCTAATTAGGGGTCTGTCTCCCCATATAGATTCTAAACACCTAAATGTCAAGTATTATTTTCTCCAGCGCCAATCCACTACCTAACACAGGAAAGGAGTTCAAGTTCAATGAATATCTTTTTAACTGAACTATTTTCTTAAATCAGTATCTGGAATTATAATAATCTGCATTGGTAGTAGCCATTTAATCAACGTATCCATTGAGCCCCTACTATTTAAGAAATATTGTGCTAAGATTAGTGAGAATTCCAAAAAGTGTAAGACCTTTGCGTACCATCTGGATTGAGAAATAAAACATGAATATGTGAAAAGCTGCTGGAGTTATGCAGAGAAGTAGGGGTAGAGTTCTCAAAAGAAAGTGATTCCAGGAAGTCAGGTTCCTTCTGACCTCCATCCAGAGTGGTGGAGACAAAACAGGACCATGTTGGTTGCAGATTGGGTAGAAATAGAAAGCAGGAACTGAGAATGACACTGTTCACTTTCTGGTGCTTTTCTACAATGCAGGGAGGAATGTTGGCTCTGAAATAGAATTTTAAAGTGGGGAATATATACAGAATGGAGAGTTTCTTTCAAAGGCACATGATGGAAAGAAAATCTGGGCCTTGTTGGTCAGGTCCTCTGGCTTCCCATCTCTTCACTCAATCCAGAGAGTTCCACATAATGCCTTCCTGTAGCTCAGTCTCCTCTCTACCAACCTCCCCCAGAGCCATCCTGGAACAACTAATTATATTTCTTTTGAGAGAGCTTCTTTCCCCCAAGCAATTTTTTCTGAAATTTGAAATCAATTTAAAGGCTGATTTTATGTGGTGTCTTCAAGTGCCTTCAAATCTAGGAGGTAAAAAAGACTAACTCACAAAGCAATGTAAGACCGTACTAAATTAGTGAGCAAGTGATTTATATAACACTTTTTTTTTTTTTTTGAGTTGGAGTCTCACTCTGTCGCCCAGACTGGAGTGCAGTGGCCGCTCCCGGCCACCGCAGCCTCGACCTGCTGGGCTCCGGCGATCCTTCTGCCTCAGCCTTCTGAGTAGCCAGAATTACAGGCACGCGCTACCACGCCTGGCTAATGTTTTGATTTTATTGTAGAGATGAGGTCTCGCCTGCCCAGGCGGGTCTCAAACCCGCGGGCTCAGGCAATCCACTCACCTCAGCCTCCCAAAGGTGCAGGGTTACAGGCTGAGCCACCGAGCCTGGCTTATATAACACTTTTTATAAGACTTTAAATACATTAAGGATTTGAAGAAGGGAGATTTTAGTGTAGAGAAGAGCAAACTAGAAAAATTTCATGAAGATTTGGAGTTGAGTTTGGCCATGAGTAGACTGTCATAGGCAGAAGGAAAGGGCAAGGGCTTCCCTTGCGGTTGGAACAGTACCAGCAGTAGAGATTACTGTGGCTTAGAGACAGTGATGAGAACTGTGCTTGGCACATAGGAGTTATTCTATAAATTGATGAAGACAAGCCGGGCTCGGTGGCTTTGCCTGTAATCCAGCACTTTGGGAGGCTGAGGTGAGTGAAATGCCTGAGCCCGCGGGTTTGAGACCCGCCTGGGCAACTTGGCGAGACCTCATCTCTACAATAAATCAAAGAATTAACCGGGCGTGGTAGCACACGCCTGTAGTTCCAGCTACTTGGAAGGCTGAGGTGGAAGGATCGCCAGAGCCTAGCAGGTCAAGGCTGCGGTGGCCGGGAGCAGCCACTGCACTCCAGTCTGGATGAAAGAGTGACTCTAATTAAAAAAAAAAAAAATTGATGAAGACATTAGCCAGAGTCAATTTGCAAGTGATGTCTTTGTTCTTCAATTCCTCTTCCCTGCTTCTGATACAAAAAAGGAAAAGGTGTTAATTATAAGAAGAATGTGGTAGTTCACACAAAAGAAAAAGCAAAAACATTAAACAATTCAACCTCTGGAAGGACAGGAGCCAGAGGATTTCTGGGAACCTGAACAACAGGAACTTAGCTTTCTAGCTATATTTCATCATCTGCTGTTTTGGTTTCTCCCTACATAATGACTTCAGTCTCTGACCAGTTTCTCCATTCAGTTGGGTATGTGACCCCTGGAGTTTCCTGCCTACATCCTAACAGATTTCTGGTACCTCAGTTCAAACCAAGGGATAAACTTGATTTTAGAAGAGGAAAAGGAGTGATGGACAGACAAACAATAAGGCGGCAAGTAAATGGACAACTGAATGAATGATGTAATATCTAGCCTAAGAACAGATTACCAAGAGACTTGAAAAACATCTTTGATATTTAAGTTATGTATGATAGTTGTTAAAGACTTGTGAGCAGAAAGATAACTTGAAAGAGGTCTTTAAGGAATAGAGCTTGTCCAGTAATGTGCAAGATTACCTGAATGGGGAGAAGGATATAAGGAAACCACCTAGAAGAACATTCTCTCCCTTAAAAATCCTACTGTGAATCTTGATGAGAGTTTATAGTGAGGCAAAGATACAAACACTGAACAGAATGGCTAGGTGGGAATACAACGAATTAATAAACAGGCAGCAGAGCAATGGCATGCAGTGTTTTCAGTAGCAGCGTCACCTGGAAGGAGTTAGAAATGTGAACTCTCAGGCTCCACCCCAGACTCACTGAATCATTAACTTTGGTAGTAGGCCAGGCAATGTGTGTGTGAACAAGCTCTCCAGGTGATGCTGATACATGCTAAGGTGTGATACCAACATAGCATATTGGTCGAATGTATGGACTGTGAAACCAGTCTGCCCTCATTCAAGTACTGGCTCTGCTACTATGAAATTGTTGGCCCTGAGCAATTTATTTAACCACATTGTGTCTTAGAGGTAAATGCGAATATTAGTACTTTTATCACAGGACTTAGAGAATTAGGATAAGTATGTGGAAATGCTTGCAACAGTACTTGGTACATAGTAGGCATTACATAATTTTTTCTATATTTTGGTAAATCTTGGTGTTTGAAGGAAAAATACTAATAAAAGATGATTCAGGCTGAAGTGTGCAGCAGCCCTTTTGGTGGCCAAAAATTGTTCATATTATTTCGAAATGGATCTTACAGACTGTTGATAGAAATCATCTGCTGATCCACCCGTAGTTTGTTCTTCAATTGGAATCTGGGGTGTCATTGCTAGTTTTGTCAAACAATGGATTCCCTTTGTCACTCACTCATAAGTAACTTTCTGACCCTCAGTTTCCTCTGTATGGCTTTGTTGAAGATTAGGAATAACATATATAAGGCTTTTATCACATATTATTTGTTCAGTAAATGGTAATTATTAATTGCTGTTATCTCCATTTCATCATCTTTGCCTGTTCTCTTTTTAACTATAGTTTTTCCCTTTGTGTGTCGACTATTTCTTTTGCATTCTTTTGTTTTTAATTTTTAGTTTTAAAGATGTGGGGTACAATTCAGGGTTAGGTATACAGATGCCCATTCTGCAGGTACCCTTGTTGTTGAGTTGTGCCCCCCCACTGGCAGTTTCCCACTACTGCCAATCCCTTCCTTTTAGTATTATGGTAATTGTTCAAGGTTCGCTTATGAGTGAGAACATGTGGTACTCAGTTTTCTGTTTCTGTGATAGATCACTGAATATGATAGATTCTAAATCCATCCAAGTTCTTTCTATTCTAGGGCAAGGTTCCACGAGGTTTTTCTGTAAAGACATAAATAATAAATAAGATAGTCTTTGCATTTTATAAGGTCTTGGTTTCAGCTACCCAACTCTGCCATTGTAGTGCAAGGTAGCAATAGACAATAGGTAAGCAAATCAACGTGGCTGTGTTCCAATGAAACTTTGTGGACCTTGAAACTTGAATTTCATATAATTTTCACATCATGAACTGTTCTACTCTTAATTTTTCCCCCTTCTATTTACAAAGAGAAAAGGCTGTTTAGCTCACAGACCATACCAAAATAGACTGTGGGCCAGATTGTCCCACAAGCCATTATTTGGGGGGACAGCCTCTCCCCTAGCCTCCCACGCCTTCACCTGTTTCCCCCTTCCCAGCCACCCTTATCTGTTTTTCTTCTTCATCACAACCCAGCCATCAAAAACACTAGATCCAAAAGACAACCTAAGGGAATTTTTAAATTTTTATTTGTCCTTATTGAACAATTTTTTTCTTTTTTTTTTTGAGTTTGAGTCTCACTCTGTCACCCAGACTGGAGTGCAGTGGCCGCTCCCGGCCACCACAGCCTCGACCTGCTGGGCTCCAGCCATCCTTCTGCCTCAGACTTCCGAGTAACCAGAATTACAGGCACGCGCTACCACACCTGGCTAATTTTTTGATTTTATTGTAGAGATGAGGTCTCGCCTGCCCAGGTGGGTCTCGAACCCGCGGGCTCAGGCAATCCACTCACCTCAGCCTTCCAAAAGCACGGGATTACAGACTGAGCCACTGAGCCCGGCTTGAACAAATCTTTATGTTTCTATCATAATATAAAAATCAAATGAGAAGTCTGAGATTTGTTTATATACACAAAGAAAGAAAAACTAAGTTGCTTTATTTTGCATGTATTTTCTATTTACTTTTTTTTTATTAAAAGAATGTTCCCATGAAACAAACCATAATAGAACAACAGAACTCAGTGTTGACCATTTGCATCAAAATGGGATGACAATCAGCTCCTGATATTTTCTTCAATTCGTTTCTTATCCATTGATAAGAAAGGGTCAACTCTTTGACCCTAAGTTTTTCTTATGTATTGAATATAATGTCTTTCATTTTGCCTGAGCTAAATTAATTTTTTAAAAAGGTGAATTTACTCTTACAAGACAGGCATGGCCAGGGGATCTGATGGTGACTGGTATGAGGGGTGGGCTCTCTTTCTCCCCAACCCCTGCTTTCAGATCTGACTCTAGTTCTCTCTCTCATCACCACAAGTGATGTGTGTCATGTGCCTTGTGCACTGTAGGCACAGGGCAAATCTTTTAATTTATTTTATTTTTTCATTTTTTATTATTTGTATTGAGTTGGAGTCTCACTCTATCGCCCAGGCTGGAGGGCAGTGGCAGGCTCACAGCCACCCCAGCGTCCCTGCTGGACTCCTTCCACCTCAACCTTCCAAGTAGCCGGAACTATAGGTGCACACTACCATGCTCAGCTAATTTTTTGATTTATTTTTTGAGGTCTCACCATGTTGCCCAGGCTGGTCTCGAACCCGTGGACTCAAGCAATTCTCTCGCCTCGGCCTCCCAATGGTCTGGGATTACAGACTTGAGCCACCACACCCGGCCCAATTTTTTTTTTTAATTTTAAAAATTTTTTTAATTTAATGGTTTTGGAGGTGCAAATGATTTTTGGTTGTGTGGATGCCTTGTGTAATGGTGAAGAAGTCTGGGCTTTAAGTGCACTTTCCTCTTCCTCCCTTACATCCTATCCCCTTCCACCCTGTGTCTTTTGAGTCTCCAACATCCATTATGAAAAGACACATCTTTATTGACTCTTTATTGCATTAGCAAGTTAATTCCACTTAAAGGTGCCTTTTGTTGTGGGAAAGGATGTTGTCTACCACCCAAGTGCTGGAAACTCTATTTGAAGGAAATAGCACTTTGTCTTTATGGCTGAATAACTATTGCTTAGGAGAGGAAAGCAGCTAAAAAGGTGAGATTAACTATAAAATTTACTCGACAAAATGCCATCACACCTGAGAAATGTCTTCCCTACCTCTCAGGCCTGTTCTACTCTGTTAGAATTATAAGCCCTTGAGTATAGCTTTTCAGATGGTACAAGAAATTGCTATTATCACCATGGCTATCTCTTTTTATATTAATTTTAACATATGTTCATAGGCATCATAATTTTCCTACCTGTTAAAAAAAGTGTGAAGAGTATCTTACTCTTTAGTTTTTAGTATAAAAGAGAAAAAATGTACAATCTCTTTTGAAAGGTTATGATTCAATTAGAAAATATATTAGGAAGCACACTCAGCAGGTGTCTTAACTTAAATCCATCTTTTTGATGATGGCATTATTTTTATTCTAGTCCTAAATTTTTTAAATTAATTTTTAACATATTATATTAAGAGCTGATAGTGTAACTTCCCTGTCATGCGTATTCCTTTAAAAATGAAATATCAATTCTCAGATACAACCTTGGGCTATAGTAAAAATGAATTGTTAACTTAGTTTAAGCTTTTTCTATAGGTTAATTTTTTGTCATGATAAGAGAAGGTAACACATACAGTAAGCGATATAATTAACTGAACTCTAGCAAACTTTGAGACCGAGATAGTAATATTAGGAAGATATTTCATTAATAATGTACCATTAGCATATAGTGCTTAAAATTTAAAACCCATTTTGTTACACTAGGGATGTCTTTTTATTAAGATGTTCCCCGAAAGGGTCAGCATATCTAAGTATTTACGACTGGGAATTGAACCAGCATAAAACAAAAGAAAAGTCAGTAATGAACATATTGAGAAATTTGCCCTGGGTACCATTCTCAATTCTGGCTGAATTCAAATGTAAGCCATTCTCTGATTAGTATCTTCCAACCAGCAGTGGCCTAACAGTGGCCACTCCAGGAGTCAGATATTCTCTTTCATGTTCTGAGTCAAAAAAACAAAATAGGAAAGATAGAATATAGAAGGGGGACAAGAGTATCATACCCTTGGCAAATGAGCAAGAAGTCAGATTTCTTGTTAATATAATCCTGACAGCTTTTGCCAGAGAAGAGGGACTGGAGTGTGGGAGAATTTTGTTATCATTTAGCCGTAAGTTTAGGTGACACCCAGTGGAGCCAGGGTTGGCCTGGGAATCATAATAGGGTAATAATAGAAGTGGTGTCTTTTCCATTTTTATATTTGACCTAGAAGAATAACTTCAGGGAGACTCTATCTTCACCCTTTTTATCTACTTAGTTTTCTCTTGGTATGTGAAGCAAGGACCTATTTGCTGGTTGGGAATCCGAAAGTGAATAGCAAATCCCCCCCCGTCATATGGGGGCTTTCAGTAGGTTGGGAAAATTTATTGCAAACTCAGCAGTTCTCCCTGTCAATACATCTGCTTCTGTTGTATCACAATTACTAATCCTATCAATGAGTACAAGATTTAGTGTAACAACTATCTTGGGCAGAACAACCAGATACAGAAGGTATAGAATATGCAGACATAGTATATACTAGCAATTCAGTCTCTTCTAATAGAGCATTTTGGCTGTAATATACCACAATTGAAGCAGTTGCCATTTTATGCTATTCAGTGTGTTTGTTTTAGTTCCTGAAAGGGTGAGACTATTAGTTATTTCTCAGTGTATCCCATCACCTTACCCAAGGCCTATGTAGTGGTAGGCTAAGAGAGTTTTCTGTGTAAAATGTTTTAAGATATTTAATTTTATGACATGGGAAGAGTGATAAGGAGATTATGAGAAAAAGCTGGATATGACCTATTCTTCTTGCAAAGGGAAGTAGAAACTTCTGGGGACAACAGGTTTCCTGAGTGAGAGGGAAAGCTGTGGGGTCTACTTCTGATAAAGTCAGACAGATGAAGGCAGAGGCCTTAACCAGATGATCAAAAGATCCCTAAGGCCTGAAAACCTCGTAAAATTCTATGCAAAACTTCACTTCTGTGAACATAAGTGCATGGGTTATGGTAGATTCTGAAAAAGAATAATCTCTTTTTTAGATCACACACACAAACAAAGCCAATGTTTTGAAGGATTGTCACTGTGAATGTGATGGAAGGTCTTGGAGTGGGGCTGCCCTTCAACTTTATGACCATTTAACCTTAGAGACAATTAACCGTAGAGTCCCTTAAATAGTAATATTTAAGGTGGTTTATAGTGAAACAGGTCTCTGACATGGTATTTAAGATTATTTCTTCCCCCAAATACTTCCTGTTAAAATTGTCATGCATTAATTAATGTGAAGCTCACTTAATATTTTACTAAAAGAAGCATGTTTATGGTGGGGAAAAAAGACAAATAAAATGAGTTAAAAGCTTCTGGTTTTGTCTCTAACACCAATATGTGTATCATTTTGAAATCATTCATTCATGAAGACACTATGGTGGATAATGGGAATGCAATACTGGAAAAAAAAGACCTCTGCCTCGAAGGAGTTTAAAGTTGCAGAGCACAACTCTAAAGCTAACAAAGATGTTGTGACATCATAAGTGTTAATATGAGGGTATGTGTGAGGCAAAGTGGGAAGAATTGTGAGGAACGGGAGCCTAACCGGGCCTGGGGTCTGAGGGCAGGCTTCTCGGAGGAGATGGCAGTGATACCTACCATTTGTACAGCACTTACCACCTTCCAGGAACTCTTCTCATATATTAATTCAGTCAAACCTCATATACTATTAAGGCATGAAGGAACTAAGTCACTTGTTCAAAGTTGCACAGCCAGTAGGGAGCCTCCTCAAAAGAGATGAGAAGTAACAAATTCAGTTCTGAAAACTAAGGTGGAAATATTCCTTGTCTTGGTTTTACCGGAAATACTTTCCTATAAAATTGCAAAATAAGTAAAAGTTACAAAAAGAATGCTGGAGAACAGAGGAAGAAACAATTTCAATTTCATCTTAGCCTATATGTTAAAAACAATGCCTGCAGGTCCTCCGTGATTTCCCACCTGCTTATTAGGTTTACACTGCAAAAAAGGTTCTTTACCAGCTAAGGGTCACGGGGTTGGCCTTCTGCTCCTCTCCCTGCCATGGCTTCATGAATCAAGTTTTCAAGGAGGCCCAGTGCTCCCTCCAGCCACTGGGGTTCAGTTAGTGGGCTCCAAAGTCCCACCTGCTCTCAGGAAGTGACTTGGGTGCTAGGAAAAGCACAGCTTAGTATTTGTTCCTTTGTGGTCCTGCTGACTTCATATTATAATAGTGTTTAAAAGTTTTCTTTACTGAAACTAATACTATATTCCATTTGGATTATGTCATGAATTTCATCTGGAATAACAAGACGTTCAATAGCATTTGTGTATCACCTCTTTTTGTATCTCTTGTCTTGGCGGCACTGAGAATACCTCCTCAATGGAAATGGATCCATTTACAGTCAATAATAGGGTGGCTAATGTTCACTTTTCTTGAGAAAACTGAAATGTGCACCTTTTATCCTATTATACTGATCTGCCGGGTTCCGATTATCTGATTTTGTAGCTTCTCATTTTCTCTTGTATCTTACTGCTATTATTAACAAGAATTCTGTTGCTAATGGTTTTGGAAAATAATATGTGTGCTTTCATCCACTACCTGTATTTTTATGGTTTGTCTGACTTAACTGGACTTTGATGTTTATTCCAAATGCTGTTTTGTTGCAGATCAAATGTGAAGAGTGCTAATGTCCCTCTAGATTTATTTTCAATGTCCTAAATTTGGTAGAAGAGAATGAGGTTAATACATTAACTATTAGTCGCCAGGTATAACAAATAGTTAACACCTTTGTGTATACGTATAGTCTATACTCTTTATGAATGATAGACCTATAGAGGTATGTATGTGTATATATATATGTGTGTGTGTGTGTGTGTGTGTGTGTGTGTGTACACACATTTATCTATATATTTATAAATATATATATAGAGAGAGAGGGAGAAAAGACTTTAAAAAATTTAGGACAACAGTTTTGTGAATATCTGTGCACTTTTTTTAATAGTAAATTTTTTTCTAAAGGTTATTTTTTAAATACACCAAAAAATCATACTTTAAAATGAATTGTATCAATGTGATCTGTCAAGTTCCCAGTCCATCATTGTTTTTATTTTCTTTTACATGCATTTTCTATTTTAGAAGTAATCTTCAAATCTATTTCATCAAGCAGAATACTATAAAAGAATGTTAATAGAATGTTGTAAATATTTATTTATTTATGAATTGACATCTATAAGTACTTATTGTTTTAAGGAATACATTTTAGGTTTTGGTATAAAATCTCTCTTTGTTATGGGCTGAGCCTAGCTATTTCTGATACTCATGGGATTTCATTAATTTTGTTTTTTAACCTGCTTTTTTTGAATGTCTACTTTGTGTAAGAGATTATGATGGGTTCTAAGATACTATAGTGAATTAACTGGATATAGTCTCTGACCTCATGGAAATAATTTTATGTTTATGATGACTAGATCTATAGAACTTTCAACTAACTGTTCCTTAGGTTTTTCCTAACAGCAGTTCTTCTTTTGCCCAGGTCAAATATGTAGAATATGTCCTTAGAAATTTCCTACAGGTGTTCCATATTTCTCCCAGAAATAAGAAAGCCATAAATATCTTCATGATGAAAAAAGTGACTTTTTTTTTTTAAAATTCATGGGTGTTTTATACAACTGCGCATTTTGGTTGACTTTCAAAGACCAAAATCTAGGTTTCCTGACGCCTAGAGAGTGATTTTTAACCACAAGCATTGTTAGAGTTCATGGACCCCTCAGACAGGGGTCTCAAATTTTAATGTACAGAAAACTTACTTGGAGCACTTACTTAAGAGTAATATTTCTGGGTGTCATCCCACAGAAATGTTAATTCATTAGATCTGGAGATGATCCAGGAATTTGCATTTTTACTAGTACAGAAGATTCTAGACCACATTGCCCTCTGAGAGCCATTGATGGACTTCTGTTGATTCTGTTTATCCCTCAAACAGTAGCTACATGAAATGTTTTCAAATAGAAAGCCTAGGAGAATTTAGAAGATGTTCATTAGTTTCTCAAAAGGATTTGCAAAAATACTGTGATGATATTAAAGCAGCCATTTACAGTAGAAGAGGGTGTTGGTAAAATCAGTCACACAACCAGTCACAAGAACCCACAATGAAATCTAACAATGGAAGGAAGAGCTACAAAACAGATGTAATATACAAGTTGTACAGTAATCCAGAGCAGGGATTGTTGTTTTTGAGTATATCTCACTTGTGAATAGATGTGTTGGTAAGCTGGTGCTCATTGGCCAAAAAAGTTTGAGGAACATTAAATTTAGAACATTTCTGCTTTATTATAGAATTAAATAGAGATTTGAATATGCTAATTAGCATTGTGAATCACTTTAAGCAGAATTTAGTGTGTAGTATTTCCCAGGCTTATTTGATCATAAAACCTATTTCAAATCATTATCAGTTTGGGAAATGCCCTTTAGCAGAGGGTCAAACATTAACCCCTGAGTGCAGCATAGAAATAAGTAATTATCATCATAACTCTGTCCTGAAGAAAAAATTGTATCCTAAATAATAAGAAGGCAGAGAATTTTATATTGAATTTTAGAAAAAGTTTTTATTGAAATTATATGGAAGGAAAAATCCCTTAACTATCTAGTTATTATTTACATGGACTTATTCATTGTTAGTTGATAAAATAAATTAATACAAATTTAATTTTTTATCATATTTTTGGGATTTAGGAGAAATTTGTATTTCCTAAGTATCATAGATTCAATGGGGTTTTACACAACTGCACATTTTGGTTGACTTTCAAAGACCAAAATCTAGGTTTTCTGATGCCTAAAGAGTGATTTTTAACCACAAGCATTGTTAGAGCTCATGGACTCCTCAGACGGAGGTCTCAAATTTTAATGTACAGAAAACTTACTTGGAGCACTTACTTAAGAGTAATATTTCTGGGTGTCATCCCAGCAATAGAACCAAGCAACAGTCATTATTTCAGATATTTTACAGCAATGATTGGCAATAGGCCAAACATAGTTGCCTGTATGTATGCATATCTATTCAAGACTTCTTTGAAGCAAGACAGTCTTAAAGTGATTTAAGTATTTTTTAATTAAGCCTTTCCATTCTAGGATTTTTTATTTTTATTTTTACTTGAATTAAATTTAAATAAATAAATGAGTAAAGGTCAGGGTGGCTTAGAGGGGGAAAGAAAACTCCTGAATTGGTTGCATCTAGATAACGTTTTCTGAATGGGTGATTTGGAGCAGAGGAACACAAATAATATTGAAAAAAGGGGGAAAGAGATTAATTTGGCAAAGACGATCATAAACGGTATTTCTGCTGGGAGAAACTCTTTCCTGATCTGGTTAATGGTGAAGAGTCTAAGGGACAGAACGAATATGCTTAGGCAGCTAGAAATCACGAGTTAAGGTGTGATGATTAGGACACTAGTCCTATGAGATATTGTGGAGGAAAATAAGTCAATAAGTTTGGGAAATGCAATTCCATCCTTTGTGTTTAATTTTGCTTTAATTGGCCTTTCACAAAATGAATTTATCACAGAATTATTTTCTCCATAAATTAAGAACCCTCATAATACCCCTTGGGAGAACACTGAGCTAATAGTGATAGGAAATAAGGACTACTAATTAATGGGTCTCCACAACAATCATTGCTTCTTGGGGACAAAAATGATTAGATTTAGGTCATACATATTATTTTGTCCTCTTTCATTATTAATTTATAAAAATTCACTGAATTAAATGGGTTTGCCTTTCAATATTGTTATATTTCTAGAACATAAGATTCTTCTAAATCCATGTTATAAAGGTAAGAACTCTTCATGTAGAATCCTCAGACCCTACATAATTTTGAGCAAGTAGCACTCTTAGGTTATAGTTTCTCAACTCATTTAAAGATTTTTTTTCCCCATGTGTTTCTTTGCTTACTTAATAAACATTCACAATATTTCCAATTTAGAATTGAGCCATAAAAAGTCTTAATGTAGGCCTAATTTCTAGTCACACTGTTGAGTGACTTTTCTAATAAAAAAAAATTAGGAAGGATTCTTAAAACTTTTGAAAATTTGGTTTATAAGCATTTTAGGTCCAAAAGGAACTCTACAGTTTAGAAGGTTAAACTATGATCAAAGCTCAAAATAAATGAAACAGAACAAATGGAAATCAACCAACAACTAAATATTTATTTATTCTTTCCATTATTTTTCAGGCATGATTCTTCTGATAAAACCTTAGTATCATACACTGCTTATACATGCTTATATTCTCTGGCCAGCCTATAGAAGAATGGCAGATGTGAGAAGGAATGTTTAGGGATAGGTTTTAATGTATGTGAGGTGAACATCAGCTTAGAGATGAAATTGAGTTTTTGTAGGTTTTTAAAAAGATTTTTAAAAAGATTTTTAAAAAGTCTTTTTTTACTCTTTTAGAAGATGACTCAATTCCACAATTTAAGTTGATAGACATCTCTTTCTCATATTACCTGCAAAGATACCATGACACTTTTGGTCCTCAGGAAAAACTTTTATCATATGGCTACAAATTTGATGTTAACATTTAAAAATTTTGCTGACACGAGGTAGATTACCCATAAGATTGTTACATTCTTCCTTTTAAATCCATGTGATAAAAGTAATCTTTTTTCACATGGAAACACCAGATAATTAGTATTTTCTCTTCAGGTCACTTTATACTTACTTTATAGGAGCTTATGAATTTCCCAATTTATAAATAAGTTTCAAGATACTTACTAAATATGTGTCTTAAGAAATGACATTAATAAAGAAAGGATTCTTTAAATCTTGAAAACTTGGCCAAAAATGCTATTTAGTGATGTCAATCAAAAATGAAAGCAACAAATTGAAGTTGTTTAAGAATATGCACTAAGAGAATTGAGTGTTAGTTGTTTTTCTATCACAAAAAATGTAGTATGACATGCATAGAAGCTTAATTATAAGAAGAAAAAAATCAACCTTTAAGATGTATTGTTCTTATGCAAAGAGTAGATATCACAATTGTTTAGACAAAAGTTTTTTTTAAACATGATTTCATAAATTACATACTCTAGATCCAACAATTAAATTAATTTACTTCTTTTTAATGACAGGAAGAACACCTATAAGGTTTTGAAGAGTGTATATTTTATATAGTCTTTTTAAAATTTTTGTATTTAAATTTCAGACTTACAAAAAAGCTGCCAAAGAATTATCGAATTTCCTTTTTATTCAGATTCCCCTAATATTAATATTTTACCACATTTCCCCTTCTGTTTTCTCTCTCTTTCTCGCTGTCTCTCTCTCTTCTCAAAACTTTTTTTTCTGAATTGAGTATAGATAGCAGACATTTACCCTTATATGCATTGACATGTATTTCCTAAAACCAAGGGCATTCTTAACCACAGAACAGTTATCTAAATCAAGAAATTAATAGTCATGAAACAATAGCATTGAGTTGTAGACTTTACTCAGATTTTACTGAACTACCCCAATAATGTCCTTTAAAGCAAAATAAAATAGACTACTGATCATAAATTGATTTCAGCTGTACTTAATGTCTTGTTAGACTCTTTAGACTAGAATATTTCCCAGTATTTGTGTTTCCTGACATGACACTTTTGAAATGTATAGACCAGCAATTTTATAGAATGTTCCTCAATTTGGCTTTGTCTGATGTTTCATCATGATTAGATTCATGCCAAACTTAAAAAAGTAGAATTGTGTAAGATTTGATTTTACAACAAATCTCATTCCTATTTACAACTCTGAGAGTCAATATAATCATTTACCTGCCATATTTGCATCAAACAGGATATTCATTTTCAGCCTCCCAGGAGAAAAGACTCTCCTGTAAGATTTTGTATGTGTCTCTTAATGAACAAACTTGGTTTAATTATGGAGGATCTTGTTAGTTTTGGTGGTTTACGGAATCACACAGATCCTTCTAATATTTACTGAAAAAATAATTAAAATGTACATTTCTCTTTTCACAGTTACTCCTGAAGGTCCACAAAAAGGAGGAAACTTCTCTCTCTCCTTAGATAAACTCAAATTCTTATCACAGCTCATAAAATTATTTTTGAAACTGGAAAAAGATGTTCAAGAATTGTTCAAAGAAAAGTTTTCATCATTCAAGATCCCCAGCAGTACTTCAGGTACTGTGCTCTTTTGTTAAATTTGTACATCTATAATTGCTGTCTGTTTTTGCTTCCTGCAGCTTTGCCTCTAAACCATTACTTTAAAAAAATACAAGATAGAATTATTTAAATAAGCACTCATATAATGTACAACATGGATTACATTTTTATCCTTTGTACTTGGCAGGTTTTTTTATTCTAATTGACAAAGCATCATACGTCAATTCAATTCTGGATAATTGTCTTTAGCTAAAATCGGATCAATTTTTTTTTTTTTTCAAAGCAACACAGCCTGGCCTATGGCAAGAATAAGCAGACTAGATCTAGTGGTTCCTTCTGCCACTCGCTGCCAGATGATTCTGAGCAAAACATTTAGTCTCCTTAGATTTAAATTTCCTCACATTCAAAATAGTGATGTCGGACTAGATTAATTTTCTGTCAGGATTAGATGCTTCAAATTCCAATATATTATATAGAATTGTGAGAATTAAATGATTTAGTGTAAATTACTTCAAAGAACATCTAGTATATCATTAGCAATCAATAAATGTGAGTTGTTAAGGTAAGATAGTAATTATAATGTCATGTGTTGTTTTAAGTTTAGTCTTAACAAAATCCCTTTGGAGAAAGCTATGTCTTGTGTGTAGAAATAGTATTTCTACCATTAAAGGTAGAATTGAAAGACACACGGGTTATGTTCTCTGTTGTCATATTTATATTTAGAAAGATTTTCATCTTTCTCAGAATGAAATGTACGAAGTTCTCTTTTACATAATGCCATATATCATTCCAAGGAGAATAAATGTATACAGTGACTGTATCTGCTAAAAAGTGAAGGAAGCAAGTGATTAACAATCAATCTGAAAATCTTAACACTCAAATCCTATTTCTTGGTAAAAATGACATTTATGTCACCCAATATGTTTACTCTTGTATTCTTTTTTTTCTTTTATTTTCTTTTTTTGAGTTGGAGTCTCACTCTGTCACCAAGGTTGGAGTGTAGTGGCATAATTACGATTATCATGGCTCACGGCTTCGGCCTCTTGGGCTCTGGTTATCTTGCTGCTTCAACCTCCAACCTCCAGCTAGGACTACAGTTGCATGCCTCCACACCTGGCTAATTTTTTTACTTTTTTTCTTGTAGAGACAAAGCTTCACTATGTTGCTCAGGCTGTTCTTGAACTCCTGGTCTCAAGCAATTATCCCACCTCAGCCTCCCAAGTGCTGTGATTACAGGCCTGAACCACCATACGCAGACTACTCTTGTATGCTTTATTCACTTTTCCTGTATAAATAATGTCAGAGAAATTATAGGTTTGAAGTTTGTTTTATATTAAGTATAGTATATTGGCCTTTGTATCAGGCTAATTTAGGTAGCACTAGTAAATTATAAAGTAAATAATATAAAATACTTTTTAAATTTGGAAATAATTTAAATAAAAATAGAAGTAGATTATAGATTTCTGAAGCTGACCAAAAAAAAAAAAAAACCCTAGGGAAAAATAATTAAAATATGAGACAGAAAAAATATGAATATTCATTAAAAGACAGAACAAACAAATAGATTTAATTAGGAGATAATGGGAGCCCTAAAGGATCTTTTAGATAGAATTGACTGGTGGTCAAAGAAGGATCTGAATAGAGAAATAGAGACTTAGAGAAATACGATATCTTAATTTTTGGTTGACTTGTTGGTGTCTTAAACAGTTAATATTTGGTGTTGATACTCATCCATCATGCCTGGTTAGGATTTAGCATCTCTCATCTACATTTCTAGTAGATCTTTTGTGAGTTATAGATCAAGAAACATAATGAACTTCAAAACCTCTGGGCCCCTAGCCATTTGGAATTGTTTTGTGTTGGCCCTAGGGCAAACTCTTGAAAAATTAGGTCAGTTTTGTGAACTTTATTATTCTTTCTAAGGACAACATACATTCAAAATTGGAATTGTGTTAGAGCGATGTGGCAAAGATATAAAACAAATGGTCAAGAATTCAAGCAAAGATTAGATGTGCTGATTTCAAGAAGAAGGAGAAAACTTTTTAAAAACTGGTTCAGTTCCATTAGATTAGTGTGAAGCAATGTGGAGATTTGCAAATACTCTATATTTGAAAGCAATAGTTACCATTCTTGAATAAAATCAACAGAGCAAATATAGAAGATGCCAAAAAAGTATACACATTTCAAGAAAGGAAAAAACTGTATTAAAATTGTAGTACTCAATATATATCAATAACAAAAGATGAATACAAGTCACATTTGACTTCTGCAATTACAAGAGGTGCTCAAAGTGGCTACCATCAGCATCCAGATACTTCTGACTACAGTAAACTAAAACTAATATATAGATAGAATCATCTCTTAAAATGTGTATATATATTTTTTGGCACCCCTGGTATTGTAATTATGCCACAATTATTGTCTTACCCCCAATTTTTTGTTATATAAGTTGTAAGGCAGATAAAATCAACTTTAATATCATATTAATAATAATGTACCATACAAACGTGTTTGTAGATTATCAGACACAGCTTGTAGAAGGAATTTTGAAGGACAAGTATAAGAAATCTCTGAGTAATGGACCTTCCCCTTGTGATATAGGTACTCCTCATTGTTGAAATTCATATTTTTTTAATAACAAAGCCAAAATTGATTTAATCTGACACAACTTTCTGTAAACGGATCCCTGACAAGAATGATCTTAAGGGAAATTGTCAAAAAAAATCTTAAATGTTTTATTCAGTGTATCCAAGTGTATCCAAGTTAATCCATTCTTTTTTTTTTTTTTTTTGAGTTGGGAGTCTCACTCTGTCACCCAGACTGGAATACAGTGGCCTCTCCCGGCCACCGCAGCCTCAACCTGCTGGGCTCCGACGATCCTTCTGCCTCAGCCTTCCGAGTAGCCAGAATTACAGGCACGCGCTACCACGCCTGGCTAATTTTTTGATTTATTGTAGAGGTGAGGTCTCGCCTGCCCAGGCGAGTCTCGAACCCGCGGGCTCAGGCAATCCACTCACCTCAGCCTCCCAAAGGCGCGGGATTACAGGCTGAGCCACCGAGCCCGGCTGTTAATCCATTCTTATAAAAAGCACTGGTTTCTTAAATCAGGAAGGAAAAGATTCCTTGAACCAAAGGATTAAGGAAACTGAATATATCTTTAACTATTCAATATTCCTGATAGTTAATGTTTTGCTTAGAAATTTTACATAGGAAAAAACAGAGAAAAAAGAGAGCAAGTCATTGAGTTTCCTGTCTTTTTTTTATTGGAGTATATTTTGGTAATAAAGTTCTTAGAAAGACTTGCCTACTATGTCTGTGTAACCCAAACAATCAAAGGATTTTTTTTAAATAGTGCAGATGTTTTTTAAAATTTCCAGGCATTTGGCATCACACAAAGAAAGTGTAAAGAAGACTAGTCAAATATGTTACTTTTTATTTCGATATTTACTGTTATATTGTAGACTTAGCCAAATTGGCCGTTCTCATAGTAATTTGAATGTGGGCAGGAGATTTTGTAGAGACACAAGAAATATTTTCTGAGATAGAAAAAATATTTACTCATTACATTTATTTGCTTTTGTTTGGTCATGATTTGATGGTTTTCTATTTTTGTCACTTGGAAAAAACATAGGACGTTATTTGACTGTTATGGTGTCCTACTGTTTTAGGTGATGATATCTTACGGGGTGGCCTCGGGTTTGATTTATTGGGCATTTCTAATGTTCCTTCAGAATATAGTTGTTCTTTGGGCAGTTCCTCAATTTTTCCAAAGGTGGCATCTGAGATTTATCTAAACCAGGAGGTTTCTTGGCCCTCATTTTTCTTTAGCCCCAGCAATGACAAAGAGCAATGGCTGCTTCAATTGGATGTAAGACGAACACTTAGGGTTTGTCTCAGAAGAATCAAAGATTTCAGATCTTCTGAAAGATTGTTTGTACTCTTAGGGGGTCTTAAGAGGGGTCAAATGGCTTCTAAGAGTTCCTTAGCTAGATGGTTAAGGGATTGTATTAGGGAGGCGTATGTAGTTAAGGTAAAGAGGCTCCTAGGGTTTGTAAAGCTCATTACACTAGGACTTTAGCTGTTTCTTGGGCAGAGAGGTCGAAGGCTTCCACATTGGAAATTTGCAAGGTGGCCACCTGGGCTTCTCTTCATACTTTTTCATGGTATTATCTCTTGGATGTAGTCTCTTCTACAGATTCAGCTTTTGGTGGGAGGTTGCTTGTGAGCCAGAAAAAGAACAGTGAAGAAAAGAAAGACTTGTAGTTCCCACTTAGAGCTGCCAACAAGGCAAGTTGCTTTGTAGTGCACACAATGGGAACCTATGAAGACCAATTTGGGTGTGAAAGTGGATGTCACAGGGAAGTACTGCCAACCTCTACTCTCTATGAAAGAAAGCAGCAGTGTGGGAACTAACCAGAAGTATAAAACGAACCACAGAGAACTCTGTAGGGGAGGCTGTTGAGCAGCTGGCATTCTTGTGACCCTCTGCACTCTTCTGAGGTTCTTAATCTAGGCATGCTCTGAAAGAAACCAGTGTTGACTGCATGCTAATAGCTATATTTTAGAGTGGTGAGCCAAAATGGACTACCTTCTCTAGACAATGATAGTAAGTGTATAGAATTTTCAGTATATTTTTAATATGTGAAATAATTCACCAAATGTTCACAGAGCTCATAAAGTTTTACATTGCCCAATTTTGAAATTGACCATTTTGAATTCCAGACAAATATAAAAAAGCCACAAGATAGCTTATTAGTGTTTATTCCTTTTTACTAATCCTACCTAGAAATGATAGCTTTTGCTTTTATGTATAGAATTACGCTTTTTAAAAAATCTTTTTAATTTTGGGGGATTATATTTTAAAGGTTATCATAATTGTTTGATAATTCATTTTCATTCTTACCATAGAATTGCTCACGAGCAAGAGAAGTCTTGAAAACCGTATTTTTTTTATTCATCTTGAATATAGGCAGATGGTTTGTATAAACATCTGAGTACATTACTTTGAGTGAATAAACATAATGTATTTGGGAGTGAAATGTTAAATGCAAGATAATTTTTCCATAAATATTATACTATAGTTGCACAATGGCAGACAGTTATTTCCAGAAACAGTTCTACAAAGCTTATACTACAATCTATTGTTAATTTTCCAGGGTAAATACCTTTTAAATTAGCTAGTTTTACGAGCTAACTATAGAAAAATAAAGTGACATTAATAATCTGATTTGCCTCTTCATGTCGTTAAAAATTTTATCTTTATTCCTTTTTATCTTAAAAGTTATTTTTGAATAGTACCACATGCATATAGTAAGACTTTTGAATAGGACAAAAGAGTAACTACTTCCATGTATCCCCATATTAAAATAACTCAAAATTTTATTACACTATGTAGATGTTTGCTTTTATTCACAATTCAGAAAATGTAGAAAACACCTCATGCTTTCTAACAGAGGAATAGTTTTCCATTGGTGAATGTGTCATAATTTAACCACTTTTTAATTGATGAAAAATTTTTCCCCTCTTTATTTGCTATAAAAAATGACATTGCAAATTTCCTTGAGCTATTTCTTATAGGTATACAACTATATCTGGAGGGTAAATTCTAAAGTGGGATTGCCAAGTAAAAAGGTATGGCCATAAAGAAGATGAAAAGATAGACCACAGACTAAGCAAAAAATTTTTAAAACACATATATGATAAAGAACTTGTATCTAAAATATACAAAGAACTCTTAAAATTCAACAAGAAAACAAACAGCCTAATTTAAAAATGCATAAAAGATCTGAACAGACACCTCACCAAAGAGGATATACAGATGGCAAATAAGCATATGAAAAGATGCTCAACATCACATCATTAGGGGAATGCAAATTAAAACAAGATGCCACTACACACCTATTAGAATGGCTAAAATCCAAAACTTACAACACCAAATTCTGGCAAGGATGTGGAGCAACTCTCATTCATTGCTGTTAGGAATGCAAAATGGTACAAGCTCTTTGGAAGACAGTTTGGCAGTATCTTACAAAGCTAAACATAGTCTTACCATACGATCCAGCAATTGCACTCCTAGGTATTTATCCAAATGAGTGGAAAACTTACGTCCACAAAAAAACCTGCACATGAATGTTTATAGCAGCTTTACCCACAAATTGCCAAAACTTGGAAGCAACTAAGATGTTCTTCAGTAGATAAATGAATAAACAAACTGTGGTACATCAATACAATGGAATATTATTTATCGATAAAAATAAATGAGATATCAAGTCATAAAAAGACACCAGAGGAACCTTGAATGCATATTGCTAAGTGAAAGAAGCCGATGAAAAAGGCTACACACTGTATAATTCCAACTATATAACATTACAGAAAGGCAAAACTTTAAAGACAGAAAAAGGATTAGTGCATGTCAAGGGAAGGAGTGAAGGGAGGAGAGATATGTAGATGTTGCCCAGGGGATTTTTGAAGCAGGGAAACTATTCTGTGCAATAGAGTCATGGTGGATACACGCCATCATACATTTGGCAAAACCCATAGAATTGCACAACATAGAGTGAACCCTAATGTCAACTGTGGACTTGAGTTAATAATATTTCTATATTTGTTCTTCAGCTGTGGCAAATGTGCCACATTGTTGCAAGATGTTAAGGACAGTGGAACCAAAGGGTAGGGAGGAAATACATGTGAACTTTCTGCTCATTATTTTCTGTAAACCCAAAGCTTTGCTAAAAAGGAAGTCATACAGTGTTCACTACCTGGGGAATGGACAACCTGCAGCCCAACCTCACCAGTACACAATATGTCCATGTAACAAACATGCACTTATACTTGAATCTAAAATCCTTTTTAAGTCTACTAATTTTCAAAAAGTGCACATTTTAAGAAAGATTGCTGGCCGGGCTCAGGGGCTCAGCCTGTAATCCCAGCCCTTTGGGAGGCTGAGGCGAGTAGATTGCCTGAGCCTGCAGGTTCGAGACCAGCCCGGGCAACTTGGCGGGACCTCATGTCTACAATAAACCAAAACTTAGCCAGGTGTGGTAGCACATGCCTGTAGTTCTGGCTATTTGGAAGGCTGAAGCGGAGGGATTGCTGGAGCCCAGTGGGTCGATGCTGGGGTGGGCGTGAGTGTGCCACTGCACTCCAGCCTGGGCGACAGAGTGAGAATCCGACTCAAAAAAAAAAAAGATTGCTAAGTCATTTTGTCATAGCTACTTTAACTGCTGACAGTATTTTTATTGTGCAGAATTATTTTATAGTTTCTGCATGTTGTATCCTGAAACGCTTTTCTATATAGATCTTTTGAAAAAATATTCCGTATTTTTCTTTCAACTGGTTTATAGTTTCATTTTTCTTTATTTAAAAATCTGTAATTAGTCTGGATTTCATTTCAATTAGCAGCAGCAATTCTTATTTATAGCATCAACTTAAAAAGACATTCTGAAATACAAGCATTTTATTTTAGGCATTTTAGAAATGGTATAACACTAAATCTAAAACCTTCTCTATGTTGTGATGTGTGTTAAGAAATGGAACAGGTTTCTTAAACTGGAGTTCATGGGCCCATGGGATTAATAAATGAGCTTTACAAGAGGGTCTGGGAATTCCCAATAGTGTGTTTGTGTGTGTGTGTGTGTGTGTGTGTGTGTGTGTATGTATGTGTGTTATGCACGTGTCTGCTGTACAGTCATATTGTGCATTTTTGTATGCAGTGTTCTGTGACTTTAATCAAGTTCTCAGAAGTGTTCACAAATCCAAAAATGATTAAGAAATACTAGAGTTGGTGAAAACTTCCCCCCAAATAAATAAACTCTGATAAAATTTCCCAAAAGGGATATTGCCCACCAAATGAAATTTGTATCTTTAGTACACTTAATGTACAGGAATATTGTAGTGAACTTTAACATTAGAACAAAATACTTCTATTTCTGTCAGCCATATTCCTTAGAAATCATTCACAATTAAGTTCATAGAACCACATTTAGGAAAGAAAACCACACCTATTAGATGACTCTATTGGTTAGAATTCCTACTGATGAAGTCAGTCAGATTTTGAAATTTGCTCTGCCCAGGGCATAAGAGAAACAGATTTTTAGAAATCTCAGTAAATTTCAGGAAAAAAGCAAAATTAGATCATAGTACATAATTCATCATCATAAACCAAATCTAAGGAGAAAGGGGGGCAGTAAGTGCTAAATTCTTCATATTGAATCAAATTATCATTAATGTAACCTCAATGGAAAAGTGGAAAGATTTCTTTTTGGAGTATTTAGTCATTATTTTTGGAGATCTATTTTTTTCCCCATGAAGTTCCTTTTTTTTCTTTTTACAATTTTTTATGCCGGGTTAGGTATACAGATGATCACCATGCAGGTATGCTTGTTGATGAGGTGTGCCCCCCCTCCCCTGGCAGTTTCCCACTACTGCCAATCCCTTTATTACAGTATTTTGATAATTGTTCAAGGTACGCTTATGAGTGAGAACATGTGGTACTCAGTTCTTTGTTTCTGTGATAGATCACTCAGTATTATAGACCCTAAATCCATCCAAGTTGCTGTGAAGTTCATAGTTTTGTCCTTCTTTATGGATGCATAATAGTCCATTGTGAATATGTACCACTTTTTTTTTCTTAATTGTAAAAATAAAGGTTGAGGAAATCTGGCTCAGCTCTGCTTGATCACATTGGCCCTGTGTGCCTGGCATATTTTCAAGGAGAGAGAGGCAGGCTCTCCTAATGCAGGACAGCGGTTCCGAAGATGGCCTCTCTGTTCCTAGGAGTGTCACAAATTCTGGGGAGAAGAATTAAAAAAAATAAAGAAAGAAAAAAAGTTGAAGAAATATTTTCCTTTTAAAAGCTGGAATTATTTTCTGTCTGTCCCAGATTTATATTTTTCAAATGAATCATTGATATGCTTAAGAGTATAATTTTTCTTGCTGTGCTGATGTTTTTGTTCTTTGTTTCAAAAAGGAAAGTGTTATTGAACTAGGAAACATACCACCAACTTTTAAATACAGTATCATAGAATTAACTTTTTAAATCAACAAGGAAATTAATATTTACTTTATACTCTTAACTTACTCTCCATTATCACCATGAAAAAATTAATAACAAAAGGATATGTATTTTACAAGTAATATATTTATGTACATCAAATATGAATGTAACTAGCATATGGGGCATATAGTTTTCATCAAGTTGTGTATAAATAATTCTATATCTCTTAATACTGTCATTATTGCAGTGATGACATCACTTTACATCTTGTTGACTATATTCCCTGCACATGATATTGGTGTGTGTGTATATGTATGTAAGCACTGTTGATAGAGATTTTCTACATACTTAATTTTAACCTGAATTTATTAATCAGGTTAATTAATTTATGGTTTTTAAAAAAATGTGTTTGTTTTCTTTTTATTGCTTAGGAATTTTGGAGAAATCCAATAGAGAAGTTATAGCAGAGAAACCTAGAGCAAATGAAGCCAATATTTCTTTGGAACAATTGCTACCAATAAAAGAGGTAAGTGAGGGGGGAAAAGGGTGTTTTTGTTTGTTTGTTTGTTTTGTTTTGTTTTCTTTTTAGTAGGAGTCTCACTCTGTCACCCAAGCTAGAGTGCAGTAGCACACTGCTCACTGCCACCGCAGCCTCTACTGCTAGGCTCAGGTGATCCTCCCACCTCAGCCTTCCAAGTCGCTGGATCTACAGGTATACACCACCACATCTGGCTAATTTTTTGGTTTATTGTAGAGATGAAGTCTTGCCAAGTTGCCCAGACTGGTCTCAAACCCCTGAGCTCAGGCAATACTCTTGTCTCGGCCTCCCAGAGTGCTGGGATGAGCCACTGTGGCTGAAAAAAGTGATTTTTATTCATAAATTATGTCATCATCATCCATCTGTGAATCCATTATGAATCAAAATGTCTTGAGCTTTATTTTGCCAGCATAAAAAAACTTTATTAGAAATTTATTTATTTATTGAAAATTATGGGGGAGTTCTGGCAAGATGGCGATGGGCAGCTCGGTCTGTGAGACTCTCCACAGAAGAGAACACAAAGAGACTCTGGTTCTCTCCCCAGAGGCTGCAGATCCCATCGTGGGCAGCCTGCTCTTCACACGGGGCTCAGCTGTACACTTCGCTAAGGCATCACCATGCTCTGGACAGCTACTGTGGCTGCTGCTGCCACCTCTGCAGCCGCGGTGGCAGCACCATTCCATATCGCACCACCAGTGCCTGAGGCGAGCCACAGCCGTCGCCTCCAAGGCAGCCATTACACATCACACTGCCTGTGCCTGAGGTGAGTCACCACCGCTCCTGCTGCTGCTGCTGCCACCACTGCCTCCGAGGCAGCCATTCCACATCGCACTGCCAGTGCCTGAGGCAATCCATGACTTCAGACCTTGAATCCCCTGTGAGCAAGATCTGCTGGGGTCTACTACCACCGTGACGTCCTGCCAGGTGGTGGCTGCCAGGTGGTGGGTCTCCTCCGTGTGCCTTGAGGAAACATCTCTCTCCCCTTGGGGGGGCGAGCAGCTGAGATAAAGACCATCTGGAATGATGGGATAGCACCACCTGCTGGTGATTCAAGTTAACAACCCCGAAATGGGAAAAACGGAAGCCTGACAGGCACAGGCCAGATCTGAGTGGTGAATGGGGCAGTGGTGAACTGAGTGATGATCTGAACTGCCCTTCACAGCAGGCCAGGGGCAACTGACCCTAACTGTGAAAAAACTTACCAGTCTGAAAAGACAGCTAGAAATCAGAGCTGAAAGGACATTCAACTTAAACAAAAGTCTCAGAGTGTGCTCAATTGGTTCTGTTAGTCTACTGACTTGATTCTATTCCTTCTGTTTTGTTCCCCTCCTCTTTTTTTCCTCCTTCTTTTCCCTTCTCTTTTCTTCTCTCTATAAACCATATCTTTGTATAGAGGAGTAGCACACCAATAAGGAGGTTGGTAGGCTTGTTTGTTAGCAACATTGTATGTTTTAGTTTTTTTTAATATGGGAGTTGGTTAGGTTGTAGCTGTGGTCTATTGTTTTTATATGTTTCAATTTTTGTCTGTCTCTCCATTTGTTGGTACACTCATCTGTTTTCACCCTTACTCCTCTCTCTCCACCCTCCTCTTCCCCCCACTGTCTGCTCCATTCTCTTCCCTCTGATAACCTCATTTTATTTCAGGGAGTAAACCTACAACCCTCTGCACGGACAGATTCCAAGGCAGTGGGAAGCGGGTTTCAGATTATCCATACACCTGTCAGTGGATGCCAGAACCTGTAGGTAGATTTTGAATCATAGCTCCCCCCTTAAGTAAATCTCAAAACTGCAAAAAGGACCACCCCCAACCTACAGTGCAACTCCAGAACTGAACAGAGTAAGAGGACATACATTAAGAAGAATAGGAGATTGAACAAACAGAAGTAAAAACAACCCCCCCACCCCTGAATAACAGAATTGAAGATCGTGATGTGGAGGGAAGGAAAAAGTAGGGAAGGGAAAAAGAAAAAACCGCGCAAATGAAGAAAAACCAAAAGAAGAATATAGGTCTCACACAGACCCCTGGGAGGACAGACACTGAAAAAACAGACTTCGGAACACAAACAATGAAGAGCCCCCAGAATGACTGGTCACATGAAACAAACCCAGACATCAAGACATTAATAGAGAGAATTTAAAAAATTGAGGAGAGACAAGAGGAAAATACGAAGGAGCTGATGTCAGAAATAACAGCAGTAAAGAATACTATGATGGAAATAAACTAATAAGCATACAAAGCAGAAATAGCCAAGCAGAAAAAGAATCTCAAAGCTCAGAGACCAAAACACAGAACTAACCCAAACTGTCAAAAACATAGAAAAGAAGCTCAAAAAGACAGAACAAAACCTGCAAGAGATGAATGTTACTTCAAGAGACCAACCCTAAGAGTAATTGGCCTTCATGAGGCAGAGAGAGAAACAGAGGCCACACTGGAACAAACATTTCATGAAATCATTCAAGAAAACTTCCCTCATCTCATCAGTGATGCAAAAATTCAAACACAAGAGATTCAGAGAACCCCTGCGAGACAACAAATGAGAAGACCAACTCCCAGACACATAATAATTTGCCTAAACAAAGTAGGCATAAAAGAAAAAATCCTAAAGGCAGCAAGAGAAAAAGGTCAGACTACCTACCAGGGAAGACTAATTAGAATAGCAGCAGATTTATCTACAGAAAACCTCCAGGCTAGAAGAGCTTGGAGCCCTATCTTCAAAGTTCTAAAAGATAAACAATTTCAACTGAGAATAACCTACCCAGTCAAGCTAAGCTTCATCAGTGAGGGAGAATTGATATCTTCCCCAGATATCCAATCTGTAAGAACCTACACTGCCACCAGACCACCTCTACAAAAATACTTAAGAAAGTATTGAACACAGAAGAAAAGGAAAAAAGAACAAGAACTTTCTTCACAAGAGTACAGGCACCAACTCCAGAACCAAAAGAAAGACAACACACAAACAGAAAGAATAACAACTCTGTAAGAACATTATGATATGGATCAACTCTCACATTTCAATAATTAGCTTGAATGTGAACGGACTAAATGCACCACTGAAAAGACATAGAATGGCAAAATGGATAAAATATCACCAGGCAACAATGTATTGCCTTCAAGAGACTCACCTCACTAAAAGGACACTCACAGACTCAAAGTAAGAGGATGGGAAACAAATTTTCAGGCAAACGGAACACAAAAGAAAGGAGGAATCACAATCTTAATCTCAGACAAAATACCCTTTAAGCTATCAAAAATAAAAAAAGATACTACATAATGATAAAAGTTTCAATCCATCAACAAGAAATATCCATCCTAAACATATATGCACCCAACATAGGAGCACCAACTTTCCTAAAGCAGCTTCTAGGTAAACTAAAAAGAGATATCGACTCCAACACCATCATAGCTGGGGACTTCAATACCCCACTCACAACCCTAGACAGATCATCAAGACAAAAAAATCAGCAATGAGATCCAAAACCTCAATGTGACTCTTGACCAAATGGACTTAATTGATACCTACAGAACACTCCATCCAAAGACCACAGAATATACATTCTACTCATCACCACGTGGAACATACTCTAAGATTGACCACATATTTGGCCATAAATCAAGTATACACAAATTTAAAAGGACTGAAATTTTACCGTGTACCTTCTTGGACCACAGTGGAATAAAAATAAACATTAACACCAAGGTCCCCCCAAAACCCACAAAGACATGGACACTAAACAGCATGATGCTAAACAACTCCTGGGTCAACAATGAAATCAAAACAGAGATTAGAAGTTACCTGGAAACAAATGAAAATGAAGAAACATCTTACCAAAATCCCTGGGACACCATGAAAGCTGTAATAAAAGGGGAATTTATATCCCTACAAACGCACATGAAGAAAATGGAAGGATTACAAATTAATAGCCTAAGCCAGGCTTGGTGGCTCGACCTGTGATCCCCCACGTTTGGGAGGCTGAGGTGAGTGGATTGCCTGATCCCGCAGGTTCGAGACCCACCTGGGCAACTTGGCGAGACCTCATCTCTACAATAAATAAAAAATTAGCCGGGCGTGGTAGTGCACACCTGTAGTTCTAGCTACTTGGAAGGCTGAGGTGGAATGTTCGCCGGAGCCCAGCAGTCGAGGCTGCAGTGGCTGCTCCCAGTCTGGTGTGACAGAGTGAGACTCCAACTCAAAAAAAAAAAAAATTATGGCCTAACAAGCCACCTAAGGAAGTTGGAAAAGCAAGACCACCAAAACCCTAATTTCAGCAGAAGAATCCAAATCACTAAAATAAAAGTCCAAATCCAGGACATAGAAGACAAAAAGGTAAAACAAAAAATCAATGAAACAAAAAGATGGTTCTTCGAAAGGATAAACAAGATTGATGGTCCCCTAGCTCGACTGACCAAGAAAAAGAGAGAAAAAGCCCAAATAAACACAATCAGAAACACAAAAGCTGAAGTCACATCTGACCCTGAAGAAATACAAAAGGTCATTAGAGACTACTGTGTACTTTGTATGGAAACAAACTTGAAAACCTTAAGGAAATGGAGGACTTTCTGACATCACACAACCTGCCTAGGTTGAAACAAGAAGAAATTGAGACCCTAAATAGACAAATAACAATCAAGGAAATTGACTATGTGATAAGAAAAGTACCTACCAAAAAAAGCCGGGGTCCAGATGGCTTTCCAGCAGAATTCTACAAGACATTTAAGGAGGAGTTGATACCAATCCTATTGAAGGTATTCCAGGCGATTGAGAAAGATGGAATTCTCCCCAAATCATTTTACGAAGCTAACATCACATTGATACCCAAGCCAGGTAAAGACCCAACAAAGAAAGAGAACTACAGGCCAATATCTTTGATGAACATAGATGCCAAAATTCTCAACAAGATCCTAGCAAATCGGATTCAACAACACATCTCAAAAATCATTCATCATAACCAAATAGGCTTCATACCTGGGATGCAAGGCTGGTTCAACATTCGTAAAACCATAAATGTAATTAAATACATCAACACATGTTAAAACAAAAACCACATGATTATATCATTAGATGCAGAAAAAGCTTTTGATAAAATCCAGCACCCTTCTTGATAAAAACTCTCGAACATCTATGCATACATGGAACATACCTCAAAATAGTAAAAGCCATCTACAAGAAACCCACATCCAGCCTACTCCTTAATGGACAAAAATTGGAACCATTTCCCCTGAAAACTGGAACCAGACAAAGATGCTCACTCTCACCCCTCCTGTTCAATATAGTATTGGAAGTCCTGGCTAGAGTAATCAGACAAGAGAAGGCAATCAGTGGTATCCAAATAGGAAAAGAGGAAGTCAAGTTATCTCTCTTTGCTGGTGACATGATCGTGTACCTTGAAAGTCCAACAGAATCTGTCAAAAACCTCCTTACACTGATAAAGGCCTTTGGCAAAGTCTCAGGATATAAAATAAGTGTACAAAAGACAACATTTCTTTACACCAATAATAAACAAACAGAAACCCAAATAAAAAGCGTAAATGCATTCACAATAGCCACAAAAAAAATGAAATACCTTGGCATCTTCCTAACCAGAGACATGAAAGACCTTTACAATGAAAACTACAAAACACTGCTCAAAGAAATCAAAGATGACACAAACAAGTGGAAAAATATCCCATGCTCATGGATTGGAAGAATCCATTCAACATTGTGAAGATGTCCATCCTACCTAAGGCAATCTACAGATTTAATGCAATACCCATCAAATTACCAGCAACATTCATCTCAGACCTAGAAAAAACAATACAGGAATTCATATGGAAACACAAACGACCAAGAATAGCCAGAACAATCCTCAGCAAAAAAAAAACAAATCAGGCAGTATCACATTATCAGACTTCAAACTTTACTATAAAACAACAATAATCAAAACAGCTTGGTATTGGTATAGGAACAGGCATATAGACCAATGGAATAGAATTGAGATTCCAGAAGCTAAACCTCAATTTCTCAACCAACTCATCTTCGACAAAGCCTCCACCACCTATCACTGGGGAGAGGAGAACCTATTCAGTAAATGGTGCTGGGAAAACTGACTGACGACCTGCAGAAGACTCAAACAAGACCCCTATCTGTCCCCATACACAAAAATTAATTCTAAATTCATCAGAGACCTAAATGTAAAACCTCAAACCATAAGAACCTTAGAAAATGCAGGACACACCCTTATGGAAATTGGAACTGGCATCCAATTCCTGAACAAAACCCGAAATCCACAGGCCGTAAGAGATAAGATAGGCAAGTGGGTCCTCATTAAACTGACAAGCTTCTGCAAAGCCGAAGAAACCATCACAAGAGCAGGGAGACAGCCCACAGACTGGGAAAAAGCGTTTGCCAACTCCAGGTCCAACAGAGGCTTAACATCTTCGATCTACAAGGAACTCAAACGTGCTGAAAAGAAAAAAACAAACAACCCCATTATAAAGTGGGCAAAAGATATGAACAGACACTTCACAAAGAAGACATCCAAGCAGCCAACAGACACATGAAGAAATGTTCAACCTCACTGATCATCAAGGAGATGCAAATCAAAACCACACTGAGATACCACCTAACTCTAGTCAGAATGGCAATTATCAATATCTCAAAAAATAACAGTTGCTGGAGAGGGTGTGGTGAAAAGGGAACACTCCTACACTGTTGGCGGGAGTGCAAACTGGTGCAACTTCTGTGGAAAACAGTGTGGCTATTCGTAAAGCTCTAAATATCAACCTCCTATTTGACCCCGCAATCCCCCTACTGGGAATATACCCTGAAGAACTCAAATCACTCTATCAAAAAGATACCTGCACATGTATGTTTATCTCAGCATTGTTCACAATAGCAAGAACCTGGAATCAACCATACTGTCCATCAAAAGAGGACTGGATTTAAAAAATGTGGTACATATACATAATGGAATACTATGCAGCATAAAAAAGAACGAAATCATGAACTTCGCAGCAACCTGGATGGAGCTAGAGTCAATAATACTGAGTGACCTCTCACAGAAACAAAGATATGAGTATCACATGTTCTCACTCATATAGCGGACCTTGAACAACCATCGTAATAGTATAAAAAAAGGACTGACAGTGGTGGGAAACTATGGGGGGGAGGGGAAGGGAGGTGGGATTAACGGTAGTCAATATCTGTCTGGGGACAGGGAGATACCACTTATCAACAAGGGTGACTGAACGAAGCATATTTGTATACCTAACCCTTAACTGTATCTCACAATATCAGAATTAAAAATATTGATATAAAAAAAGAAAATTATGAATATGTAAATTGATGAATTAAATATCAGTGATCAGACCAGATAAAACAAAGGAGGGGAGTTCCACTATTTTGGATGAAGGCTGATGAGAGATTTTACATTCAATCCAGGATATTTTGTTAGTTTTAATAATTTCTGATTGAATATAGACTTAGAAGTTTTTGATGATAAATCAGTTTCATGGGGCTACTATTCTCTTGCACAATATGTTCAATGGGAGGAATAGAGAGATGGAAGTCAAAAGATCATTGTTTTCATCCTGATTCAAGGTTTCACTTGGAGAATGTGGGCTGTAGATAAATGTTGAAAAGTGAGAAATATGAAGATTAAAAGGGGAAAGAAGGAATGCTTTGAACAGGCCTCATATTTTTGTGTACTCAAACTTTGCTTGTAATTGTTCTCAAGATCCAGTCTTCTTTGCTCTGTATTGTAGAAAATTACATTTTCTAGTCACTCTTGATTTCTGAATTCTGGTATGGTTTGGTTGGTTAAAGGCATTGATAGAAGACTGGATGGAAGACATTGATGGAGTATAGCAGTTGCAGAGAAACCAGGTTACTTCTTCCCCCCTCTCTGTTTTAGGGAGCATCTCTGGGAATGGCTGTGACTCCTTTATCTCCCCCATAAACCCCATTCCCAACATTCAGCCTTCCCTGTATGACTTCAGTTCTTCTATTATCCAGGTAGCTAAAGCCCTACATAAAAATTCTTCTTTTTGAAATACCTTGAGTGCTATCTTCTGAATGGATCCTGACTAATATACTAGGAAAATATTTCAAGAGACAATATAATATATAGTCTTAACAGTTTAAGCCTAGAGAGGAAGATAAATAATCTGGAAAATTAAAGTTACACATGCTTTAACCAAAAATCAAAATCAGTGCTAAAATAATTAGCACGAAGTAATGGAAGATAGGGATTCAACAGATATCCAGTTTGTGTATAGAATAGAAAACCCCACGATTCCCTCTTTTTTTTTTGGATCACTTGGTGAATATTACTAACAGAATGTTCTTTATTCTAACTGGAATACGTATGATGCCAAATATCAGATGGGAAGAGTAGAAGTAAGAAAACTATATTTCATGAGAACAAGTTGCCTGTTAGAAGGATGTTTGAGTAAATAAAGGGTTTCAGTTTTCTTTAAGAGCAGCTATTAATGTGCTTGTTTTTGAAAAGAGAATTCAAATGGGCCAACATATTATAATTACATATAAATTATCACGGGCAAAGGTAACTTTCATTGCACAAAAAATTAAAAACATTTCACTGCAGCCATGGCAATTAATGGTAATTTTCACCGGGACATATTTATTTGAATGAATGAATGGCTTTACTGAATAGATATGTCCTGATGTGAAAAACAAAAAACAGAATGTTGTTGTTGTTGTTGTTTTAGTTTTCATAGATTCACAATTCTTTTAATTATAAATGTGTCCCAAGAAATTAGTTATAGCATAGGGCTCTAACTATGCCACTTCTAAAGTTTCCCTTATAAGAAAGAAGATAATATGAGCCAAGTAGATTCAATTATTGATTACCTTTATGCAAATGTAAGATAAAAGAGATGTGTTTCAGGCCTTATGATGCTAAAGTCCCAAATACACTTTATAAAGGAAAGTTCAGTTATAACTTAATTATGAGCATAATGAGAATAAGAGCTGCTCTTTTTGAATTACATAATTTTAGCTCTAGAAAATGTATCACCTTTATTACTTTGTATAGTAGATATAAAAAGCATGAAATTAATACTGAATAGAGTATATATTATCTGAAAACTAGGTTTATGTCCATAATCTCAGTAATGTTAGACTGAAAGGGACAATAGAAATCATCTAACTCAGTTCTTTTGTTTTTCTAAGACTTGAGATCAAGAAAAATAGGTCATTCAGCCAGGTTTGTAGAGCCCAGGGTTTTCTGAAGTTAGAGATGATGACATGTTACTACAAAAAGGTTACATTAAATTGGGAAAGTTTAATTCTAATCTTTAGTTTCAGTCCACTACCCCATAATGGCTCTTCATTCTTTAGGGAGCATTGGGTTACTTGGGGGAAATATACATTCATACATATATTGCCATATGAACCATAGACAAAAAGAAAAAAAAAAAAAAGACACCACCAGTCTCTATTCCAAGCCCGTCTGCCTGCCTCTGCACCCCCACCCCTCCAAATCATGCAGATCCTCTAAATTCTTCACTCCCGGAGCAAAAGTAGCCCTGCTTACCACTTTGTGGGTGGAGAGACTAAATAAAATCCTCAGCAAGTAAAGATCTAGAAAGGTGCTATGATGTGTTTTCCCTGAGAAATTTATTTCTTATTGCTATTTTTTGGCTTGTCTGGATTTCTAAGAGTGAAAAAGAATAAAAGATCAAACATGAAATGCTGTCTTTTGTTGCAGTACTTGTTAACAATAAACCATAAAAAAGACTATAAAAATCTAATTTAGACTTTATTAAGTATATTGAATTTGAAGGTTGCTTTATGTGATAAATAGTAAGTGGAGCTTTCTGCTCTTGTAAAGATGGCTTTATTGGACTATATTTAAAAGATTAAATTTTGAAAAAGTTTTTGATTAAATTCACCAATGAATTAAAATCAAATGTCAGTATATTACTGTGTGTAAAGAATGCACATGTTTTTGCATATTGCTTCATTCACTAGGTAATATTTTTCAGGTTGTAGGAATGGCTTTTACAGTATACCAAAGAATACCTTTATTCAACATGTTGAAGGAAAGTAATAATTTTATATCTATAACAATAGAAACATTTGTTGCTAAGTTAAGAGTAAGATGACTTTATATAAATTTATATTTTAGGCTCCTTTACTAGATTTTGGCTGGAGAAGTGCATTTAAAGAAGTATCTCTTCCCATGGCACATTGTGTCTCAACTGCAATTGAAGATTTTTCCACAAAAATTCTCCAACAGGAACAGAATGAAAGGTCTTTAACTGTGAGCTATGCTGTGAACCTTGTAAATGTCCAGCAAGTTTGGGAAGACAGCCATCTGTTTCCTGAAGAGGAACAACCAAAGAAAATTGCAAAGGCAAGTATCAAATGAAATCCTTTCAAACTATTGACTGGTATGATGGGATTTTTTTTAAATATAAGGCATTGCAAAATGAACCCATAGATTAAATGGTGGTGTCTCTTGGCACATACTTGGTACTTGACCAGTACCAGTTTTCTTCTCTGTTACCAAAAGGACTTATCCCTATTGCTAGATTGTTGCTCCATGAATCTGAGGCAACCAAAAAGGTACTTCTGTGATTTCAAGAGGAACTGGGAAAACTGCCTGTTTTGGTTATGTTTTTTTAATGACTTTAGGAGAAACTTAGGAAGTTGAAGGAGGTAAAGTTTTTTCTTGGTTTGAGCAATTTAAAAACTCCTTATACCTTATAGAACTTTCCATTTCATTAGCATCAGTCTTACATCTTTACGTGTGTTTTGAAAGTTACGGAATATACTGAGAAAATAGGAGGTAAACACAGTTCCTCAGCACTGAGTCCACAATAAGTTCAGCAATCTATGATATGGTATATTTTAAAAATAGGTTTTGAAAAGGACCTTCTCATTCTGCTACTGTCACCCTGAGGCTCCAGAACATTCCCTAGGGAACTCTGTTGACTGCTCTGACATAGAGATAGGCTTCACATTCCCACCCACCATATCTCTGCCTGCCATTAAGAATGAGTAGATGCATAATGAATAGTGAAACGCTAGACACATCACTTCTGATAGTTGCTGACACATACCAATAAGAATATGCTACATGTGATTGTTTCTGATTCTTCTAGATTATTTAAATTAAATTGACATTTATATATGATGATTAATTAAGAAAAACCTTTTATGGAAATTTAGCAGAAGAAAATTAGAATAAGTTCAAAAATAATGCAAACATTAATATCAAGGATTCATATTTTCTGAGTTTTATTAACTACAGATAAAGGTAATGTCAGGTAAAGCTGGCTCATGAGTTTTTCATAATGTCTGTCTGCTAAGCATAAGGGTTGAAGGTTATATATAGCGAAGCATCATTTTGGTATTTCCTTGTTTGACATAAAACATTTAACTTTCTACAACTGAGAAATCGATTATTACAAAGCTGTGTCATTATATTTATGTTTGATGCCAAATTCATTATTTAGGAATTTGGCTCCACTATACATAAATTACTTGCTGCTGTCAGAGTACAAATAACTCAGTGCCACATTTATTTCTCCTTAGTTTTGTTCTGACCTCATGGAAAAACTTGACACAATGCTTCCACTGGCTCTGGCATGCAGAGATGATTCTTTTCAGGAAATTAGAGCAAACTTGGTGGAGGCCTGCTGTAAAGTGGCAACAGCTGTCCTGGAGAGACTGCAAGAGCGAGCCAAGGAGGTTCCTTCCAAGGCACCCCAGAAAAACTTGTACACGCTCATCTCCACAGCAGTGTACGTCTTCCAGCATTTCATGCAATATGATAATTTGATGAAAGAAACGGCTAAAAAGTGAGTGCTATTTAAATGAAGCTGATGGCCGTGCATAATGAAACTTGTAATCTTTGGATATATCACAGGAGTGGAATTTTTAGTGATAAGATTTGAGAAAGAGAAAATGCTAACTCACATGGTGAATTATTTTCATTTGTCTTAACTAGAAAATGTCAAAAAGGTTATGTATGGGATATATTGAACAAGATACATCTATAGATAGTAAGAAAGGTGCTGTCTCTAAAGGCATACTCAGAAGACCCATGCGTTTCCCACATCCTGATCCAGATCAACTGATTTCTGCATGTTGCTATGACATGACTATATGTAGCCTTCCATTTTGGAAGGCACAACATACTGACCACACTGAAATGGAAAAATCAACTTGTTTTTGTCCCATGTATGCACATTTGTGAAATATTCACTTCTCTCTTTTGTTTATAAGTCAACAGGCTGCTAGAAGCTGACATAGAGAATAAGTTCATTTTCATCTATTCTAACGACTAATGTAAACATATTTCAAGACATCCATTTAGTAATAAACTTTCCATAATATTTGAAGAGAAAGCATCTGGTGTCTTAATTTTCATGTATTTGGAATCTAAAAAAACAATATGTTTTCTGTATAGAGATAAACATTACCACAGGTATGAATTATCACATGGTCTTTCTGGTTGCCCGGGTAACCCTCCATACATAACATGGCTCCTTGAAAAGGGAACATGTGAACTTAGCAGTCCAGTGTGACCCCAAGAATCTATTCTAGATTCTTTCATCAGCCTTTGCAGTCCTTTAGTTATGAAATAAAGCAGTGTAATATAGATAGCTAAAGATAAAAGTAAAATTCATTTGACTTGATGTAGGATAGAGCTATGATATTTCTTTAATTCTCATAAGTAGTCAGATGTTGTGACTCATACTTGAATTTATAAACAGAATGTGCCAGAAATCATTTTATTTCTGTAGAATATTTTAAAACAGTTTATGAGATAATTGACATCTACAGAATTACAATTTTTTAAAATAAAAAGAGTGTGTTTGTGGGACATCTAATAGCTTTATACAAGTTGGTTCTGACAAGTGCATGTTGTTCTCCATAATAACGATAACCTAATGCCTAAATAATGCACTGATCTCTAATAATAGGCTTACAAAGAATACTTTTATTTTTGAATGATGTATTGACAATACAGTTTGTCTCAAGTTGAAGTGCATATTTGTAGAACAGCAGATGTACATTTTCAAAGGACTTGTGAAACAAAGACCAGCTTTTTTTTTTTTTTTCTTTTTAGAAAGTGAATGTGGATGCAGGCTTCGGCATTAAGAGGAAATGAATGATTGATATCTAATAATCAAAACCATTTGTAGTACTGGAGATTGTTACCTCCTACTGCACAGACCTTAAATCTCTATCTCTTTGATCATTCTCTCTGAACAGACCCATATTCCTGGTGCCTGTCCAACAATATCAGGAATTCATCAACACTCTACAGTTTCAGGTTACGGACTACTGCGTCAGAGTTTGTGCTACAAGCATTTTACAGGATGCTGAGAGTCACCACTGGGATGACTACAAAGCTTTTTATGAGGTGTGAAGTTAAGTTTACTATCCCTCCTTTTTACACAAATATGTTTTACTGCCTACCTGCTTTCTGGCTAATTAGAAACATGAGCTTCGCATTACTAACTCATGAAGGCTGTTAGGATAATATTTTTTAAATATTGAATTTATACTTAGGAAAAACACTGTTTTTCAAAACCTGAAATAGACATCAGAACTCTCCTTCTGCTTAAAAGTAAAAATAACTTAATTTGAGCTGCAATGCTACAGTGCTATATAAATTGGAATATAATGGGATACAATGAAAACTCAAAGAGATAACAATGCCAAAATGCTCCAACTTTGTATTTTTCCTAAGGGACCAGTTATGGGTATCCTTGCATTTTTTTTCCTTGTTACATATTTCCATCTGTGTTTGATAAATTCTTTTTATTAAGCAGCTTTATTCTTTATGTTTATTTTTTTCTTCTCCTTGTATGTTCTTATGAGTATACTTTAAGACCCATCTGATCATTTATAGCTTACCTATTTTCATTTAGCCCATGTTTTGAAATCCCAAATTTCTAGTGAATTAAAGCCTAATGATTCCCAACGCAACTAAACCCTGAATCAAGTAAAATTATTCATCCTCAGGCTTCATTAATTTTCCTTCCTCTTAAATCTCATTGATTATGCACAGACCACAATATTCAAAATGCTTTGAAGTTGATTTCAGGACAGGGTGAAATACTTATAATATATTTTTTAAAGCATGGGGGTCTTAAAATTTTTTTTTTTAAACTCAACAGCCATGCCCAGGTTCATTAGCTTTCCATTTTACTCTTTCCTCTAGATTTAAGTGTATGGCTTTTCATTTTCTTGGTTATCCTAATCTCTATAGAGTACTGAGCAAAACAGAACGGAGTTTTACTCTACAGAGTCACTCTTGTCATCTCCCTGGCATTGAAGGTTCCCATGGCTCCATTTATGCCTTGAGTTAATAAATGTTGCCACAACAGAGGAGCAGCTAATAAGAAGCTCTCTTAAAGGACTTTGCACTTTCT
Organism: Cephalopachus bancanus; assembly: GCA_027257055.1. Taxonomy (NCBI): domain Eukaryota; kingdom Metazoa; phylum Chordata; class Mammalia; order Primates; family Tarsiidae; genus Cephalopachus; species Cephalopachus bancanus. Next base: position 2,244,138 of record JAPVLO010000024.1, on the reverse strand, counting down.
CTAAGGCCATTTCATCTCTCCTTTAGAGGCCCTTCTCAGATAGTTTTTCTTTTTGCAAGAGCATTCATATAGAGTTTTCCAAACCTGACACACTTCAAACAGTAGTGGGAGCAGTGAGCAGGATGAGAAGGAGGAAGTGGTGTGGAGCAGCTGGTAGCCTGAGATAAGAATGAAAGTATTGGCCTTCCCCTCTCCTGGCAGCATCATAGCTTTCTTATTTGCCTTGAAGTAAGCAGAGTGGTTGGAAATGAATCCATCTCATATTTCAAACTATTTCAATATGTCAGTGTACTACTAATGAGCAATTTTATAGGATGTTCTCCGTGAAGAACAGGTATCATCTCACTATATGTTCAACATAGGGGTATTATATTTCCTCTTATGCAAATTGGGAGCTAGAATAGTTGTATAAATAAGTGGATGCATTGAGAACCTGTTATTGAAGTTCCCGAGTATTTAAAAACAAAAAACAAATTACCATGTAACATGCAGCTCTTAGATCTTATGACAAGCCTTTAGCTTCAAAGACAGAAATAACGAGATAGTTACCCCGTGATTACATGGTATTGCAGCTTGCATATACTTACATGGTCAGTAGTTACAATTTAATTGCAGAGTTAGTGGTTGTTATTTATGCTCAGAAAAATAAAGTGATACTGCTTTTCTATTTACCAAAAATAAGAACCTTCTAAAAATAGCACTGATTTTCAACTGTTTTGACAACTGGAGTACCTGACATGGTTTCATCTTGCTGACTGCACCCCTTTCTCCTCCTCTCCCCATTATTCCAGTTGATTTGTGAAACAGAAAGAGTATGTTTTTGTTAGGCCTGTTTTGAGAGGAAAAAAGATGATATCTGCCTGACTGGTGAAGGGTAGGATAGAGAGCTCAAGGGAACCCATGACCATGTGCAGAGCATAGTAAAGAAATAGTAGAAAAATTTGCAAGACATGGAGCAATATTTGCTCATGTTTTGTGATAGCAAGTGAGCTCTAGATACATTATTTCTACTTTTCTGAACTGTCAGGTTGAGAGAGTCAATGAGTTCTGCATCTCTCTGATGAGGTACTGGTCAGATGGCACAGTGGGTGTTCAGATTACATGTTTAAAATTAAGCTTTAAGTATAGTTGACATCTGCTCAATTTTAGAAACTTGTGTTTTCCAATAGTCAAAGAATAAAGAATTGTCTGTTTAAAGATAATACTGAGTGGCTTCTATAATAAAGCCCAGCTGCTTGTTTCCTGATATATAATCTAAATAAAAGCTCACATCTGTTTACATTATAATGGGTCTGCAAAAATAGCAGATGTTTACTCGCAGAATATTTTTGAAATAACAACAAATATGGAAACAGGTCAGAAAAATAAATGAATCAGGTTGAGCTTAATGAAAACCCTTGCATACATTGAAGTACGAATTTTTAAAAGAATTGGTAGAGCAATGAACACTTTGAAATATTTTTAAGTAAACATGAAGTTTATGTTTTAAAAATTCATGACCTGCAGTCCAGACTACTTGGAGGACTGAGGCAGAAGGATCGCTGGAGCCCAGCAGATCCATGCTGGGGTGGCCGTGAGTGTGCCACTACACTCTAACCTGGGAGACAGAGTGAAACCCTAACTCAAAAAAAAAAAAAATCACGAAACTTTTTTTACTTTTAAGAGAAAAAATCTGTGTACCTAAAGATACTTTTGTTTTCTTATGTATTGCTAAAAGGTAGTTATTAAGAAGATTGATTTTTCCTACCTATTTTGAAAAATAGGAAAAATCATATTGCTCGTGTTATAATAAGCGTCCATGTATTGCCCTGAAGAGAAAAAGTGTAAATCATTCACACTAGTTGGTACTTTGGCAGGGGTCAGTTTTGCCTTAATTTACATGCAACACAACAAGTATTAAGAGAAATAAAAGTATTCATCATAGAACACACAGCAAATAAAGCATAAGAAACTAAAATTTTGCATTTAAGCATTAAGTTTGTAATTTCTTTTTCTTAAACAGTTTAGATACACTTCTAATTAGGAGGTTAAAAGCCGGTGGCAAAAGTCCTCTCTAGTTTGAACTTGACTCTGACATTTTGATGCTCAAGTTTTCTACCCAAGGAGGGACAGTTCTACTCACATATGCTATTTGAAAGTCAGTAAATAATAACTATAAATTATTATTACAGTGACTACAAAATATTTTAGTAATCAAATAAACTACCAGAATAATAATATTAAAGAAAATAGTGAAAATAGTATCTGCATAAGAAAGTGTCAACTTTTGATGTAAGAGAACAGCAGATTTTCTCTTTAGATGACATTTGTTTGAGGCATGTAAGTGGTGGGCAAAGCAGAAATTTTAATTCAAAGGGAAATTTTACTAGTTTCACTTTCGATATATTAACATAATCAAGATAATGCTTGAGGAATGCATTCTACTCTTCCTTTTGATCTGGTTTGAAGAAAATGAGGTCAAACTATGAGCATGCCTCCCCAAGAGCATGTTACCTAATTAATGCTTGTAAGTCACTTGAGGCCACCCTCTCCTTTCTGCCTGTCCCCCTTGGCCTTGGCCATTGTTAGGTCTCCGTCTGCAGTCAGGGAAAACTTGGCACACAGAAGGGATCTATAGAGGGGTGGAAAAGAATGAAAATATGGCCCCTTGGAAATATGGAGTACCATAAAAATATGAAGAAATGCTGATAATATGTGCCTAGGCCTTATCGAATCTTGTAAAATCAGACTATTGTAATATCTATTGCTAGTATTGCTATTAAAACACCATAGGCAGAACAAGTAATGTAATGATCTCTCTTTTTTTTTTTTTTGAGTTGGAGTCTCACTCTGTCACCCAGACTGGAGTGCAGTGGCCACTCCTGGCCACCGCAGCCTCGACCTGCTGGGCTCCAGGATCCTTCCGCCTCAGCCTTCCAAGTAGCTGGAACTACAGGCGTGCGCTACCACGCCCAGCTAATTTTTTTTTTTTTTAATTTATTGTAGAGATGAGGTCTCGCCAAGTTGCCCAGGCGGGTCTTGAACCCGCGAGCTCAGGCAATCACTCACCTCAGCCTCCCAAAGCGCGGGATTACAGGCTGAACCACCAAGCCCAGCTTGTAATAATCTTTAATAGTTATCTCTCTCCCTTAGTTTCAAGAATGTTCATAAGAATACAGTATGAAAGTTTATTTTTACTCCTAATATTTCATTAAAATGTGAAATCTGAAACATTTATAAAATTACTTCAGTGATACTAACAGACTCAGAAAAATGTGCCCACTTAAACAATTTAAACAGAATTTAATTTTAGGAGAATCAAGCCACTATCTTAAACTAACTAATATGACTTATACAGCAACTACAAAGCCAATTGTGTAAAAATACATTTTAGACTGTAGACTAGGAGTAGGTAAATCAAGGATTTTCTAGGTTGAATGCTTGTGGTATGGATTTGCACTAGAATATCTAGTCTCATAGTTGAAATAAAACATGAGGATGTTTTACATCTTGTCAAAAATCTTTGTTGGTCATCTTGTGTGTCAGACTCTCCAGCTATTTCCCTTCAGCCTGAACTAATTAGGTTCATAGGAAGCAAACTAACATTTTGGAAGATGTGATTTCATTGTTTAATGTGTGGTGGTTTTGCCAGGGGGAAAGATGCTCCTTCTCGATCCAAATGTGGCATTATTTCTGCTGGGCTCTTCATCATGATCTCTGGACCGTTCTGCCTCCCAAGTTAGCCCAGGAGATTCTAATAGAAGTGCTGGAGAAATCTTTGGGTCTACTGGCATCCAGATATGCTCGGGCCCATCCCAGTTATAAGAGAACTCCACAAATAAGGTAATTGAATTTCTGAAAAACATTGCTTTTCAAGAAAATGTTGGTATAGAGTAGAATGTAATTCAAAAGCTCATGACATAAATCTTTGTGTATTTCACAAGTTTCTACCATCTGAAAAGAAATCGTATTCTATTCTCCTGAGGTATTTACATGGAAGTATGGAACTTGAATGAAAATAAATTTGTTCTTTCTTCTTAAAAGTTTATATTGAGCCCATTTGTTTCTAAAAAAATTTATTTAAGATGTCTTACATGAATAGACAGTTTTCAAAAGAAGATATATGGGCAACCAATAGACATATAAACAAGTGCTCAGCCTCACTAATCATCAGAGAAATGCAAATCAAAACCACATTGAGATATCACCTAACCCACTACGAATGGCCATCATTAATAAAACAAACAACAACAGATGCTGGCGAGGATGTGGAGAAAAAAGAACACCTACACAGCTGGTGGGAATGCAAACTAGTGCAACCTCTTTGGAAAACAGTGTGGCGATATCTAAAAGAACTAGACACTGACCTTCCATATGACCCAGCAATCCCCTACTGGGAGTATACCAGAGGAACTCAAATCATTCCACAAAAAAGATACATGCACATGCATGTTTATTGCAGCACTATTCACAATAGCAAAAACATGGAACCAACTGTGCTGCCCATCGAAACTGGACTGGATTTTAAAAAATGTGGTACATATACACAATGGAATATTACACAATCATAAAGAAGGACAAACATATGGACTTTGCAGCAATGTGGATTTAGAGTCTGTCATACTCAGTGATCTATCACAGAAACAAAGAACAGAGTACCACATGTTCTCATTCATAAGCAGACCCTGAACATTTATACCATAATACTATAAGAAAGGGATTGGCAGTAGTGGGATACTGCTGGGGTGGGAGGGGGAGGTCACATCAATAAGGGACCTTGATCTTAAACCAGGCAAAATGGGGACCAAAGGGAGGCCCAAACCTTACCTGTATGATGACCAGTTGTATACCTAGTCCTGAATTGTACCCCACATCTTTAAAATACAAAAAATAAAATAGTAGATGTCTTGTATTATAGGACATATATACACAAAGGCTAGTAGGACAAAGAGAGAAAATTGAGACTCTGAAATTGAGAAAAAAGCAGCCATGCTGTGGTAAAGCAGTTAATATGATTTTGAACTTCTGGGAAACCAAGGGATTATACTTTGTTAGTTTTCTAAGGCCTTTGCATATAGAAGTTTATCTTCCTTAAGGAAATGATTTTGTCTAATCATTTTTCTCCTTGATATATTCTAATTCCTTCTTTCCTTTAGTTTTTTTTTTTTTTCACCATGTATTACTAAAAACCAGTTCAACAAAATGTTAAATCACAGCAAATGAGGACCAATAGTCATTGAGTATCAATAGAAGAGTGAATTATGGTACAGTTCTGCTGAATTATCTAGGCAATGAATGTTATATACATGTGCTTACTTGACCCCAATGGTCTATAAGAAGAGAAGGTTTTTGTTTTATAAATACTCTATCTAATGTGATTCAGACCTATATTTTAGGTATAAAAACCCCCTTTTTAAGATGTATTTTAGGAAGAACCTACAGACATCAGAGGTTTTTCTTTTCTTTCTTTCTTTTCTTTTTTTTTTTTTTTTTTTTTGGCAGAAGGAATCATTTCCTGATCATGTTCTTGTAAAGCATGCTGCAATTTGAAAGGTCCTGTTGCAGTGTTTCATAAATATGGTATTTTGCACAGGCTGTTTTGAATTACTGACCAGGTTTTTTAAAAAATTGAACTCTGAAGAATAGATGGAAAATTCCTTTTGAGAGTAAAGAATACCTTCATTCTTTTCCTTATGGTAGTATAAATCACTTTTGACTATGAAAAGGGAAGTCATTATAAGATATTTGTGAAATCAGATTTACTGTTAGCTCATGAAATAGGTAGTATATTTAGTTAACTATATAGACTTTTAGACTTTTGTTTTTTATTTTCAAGGAGGTACAAATGCCATGCAATGCCAGAATGTTATTATTTCTAGTTTTTATAAGTAAAGTAGGTAAATATTTTTATGTGAATGGCTAATCCTAAACCACCATTATTATGAAAATCAGATTGTGTGTATATGTGTGTGTGCATATATCTTGGCTTAATAATTGTTTATTTAGTAATTAGAGAAAGTGTATTCATACTACAATTAAACCTTCCTAAGGCTATTATTGATGCTTTTAGCATTCTAGTAGCCTCCACGTGTCATATAACCAAGCCATATAGATGATTTAGTTTAGTGTTATATATTATTAATATATGTAAATTTGTTGCGTATAATAAATTTGAGACCAAAGTGTCATTTTTAAAGATCCTCAAAATTATTTTTCTTATCACTTTGAAATTTCCATCATCTATTTTTTCAACTCTGAATTTAAAAGAAATAAAAGGAGGAAATTAACTGAGTTGTTCAACTTACTTGTATCCAAAATAATCTTTAAACAGATCTTTGGGTTCCTATTAAAACTCTAGAGAAATAGAAACAAAGAGGTAAATGAGTTTAATATTCATAAATTTGGGCATCTGGCATGGTGGCTCACAGTCATCTGCTTGAACTTAAACTCAGGAGTTGGAGACCAGCCTGGGCTACATAGTGAAACCTCGTCTAGTCAAAAAAAACCAAAAAATTAGCCAGGCATGGTGGCATGTCCCTGTAATCCCAACTTCTCAGGATGCTGAGGTGGAAGGATCACTCAAGCCCAAAAGGTCAAGGCTGCCACGAGCAGTGCCACTGCACTCCAGCCTGGGAGACAGATTGAAATCATCAAAATAGTGATGATGATGATATGATGATTTCAGAAACTATAGGCTTCTTCATTAAGCTTCTGTTGTCATTTCTTCTCATACTCCATGTATGAGGAGAACATGTTACCAATCTTCTAAATTTTTTTTGACTGCTTACACATGAGTGAGGAGACTTGTTCTACTATCAAAATTTGACCACCATGTATATGGGGAAATAGCAATTTGTTTTCTTTTCATCTAGTTTCTCTTGAGTAATTTCAAGGACAGTCTCTTGAGTTTCTTAAACAGAATTCTGATGATACAAAATAAACTTTTTTTAAAAATGCATTTCTAAAACTCCAGTATAGACCTCACCATCTCTAAAGATACTGGTATTGTGGGTCCTCTAACTTCAAAAATCTCAAGAGGTATCTTTGATGCATTCTACAAATTTTTCTATTCTTACATATGCCAAGTACAAGAGCTGTGAATGAAAGTATCTATACAAAGCAGAAAGATTATTTTGTTAAACATGATTTTCTTCTTTTTCTTTCCAATAGACTTGATGTCACAACAATTTTAATATGTACTGAGAACATGTTATGGTCAGTTTGTACATCTGTACAGAAACTTTTGAATCCCCATGAACATACAGATGATAAAATTTTTAAAATTCATACCCATTGCAATAATCTGTTTACTACACTAGTTATTTTGACATCACCATTAACAGAATTATATAAGTAAGTATCAAATGTTTTATTTTTACCTATGATGATATATACAATAATGTGATTTACAAAGTTATTTTCCTAACTTATTGAATTGTGTGAAGTAGCATGTAGAAATTTAGCAGTGCATTTCTGACATTTTGTATTGGGTTATTTTATAAAGCTAACACTAACCAACAGGGGTTTCTTAATTGTAAAAGTAATTTAGTCCCCCAAAATGTGTTATATTTCTACTGGTCACTATTTCAGTTTATGTAGTTCTAATACAAATCAGGAGTATTTTGAGTTTCACTATTTGAGTTGCTTAAATGAAAAAATTATATTAATGGGTTGGTTACCTCAGTTATGTTTTTGACATTTTATGAAAAAGAAAATATGTAGTTGCCCTTTGTTCTTTTTAAAACTATATTTTAGTTTTTAATTTTATATGAACTGTTTTGCTCTAATGAAAAATAAATTTTTTCAAGTGGCTCTAAAATATGCCCAAATCTGGAAAAGACCTAATGGTGCCACACTTTCCATTAATCTGCCATAGATTTGTATTTTGAATATTAGACTTTAGTATCTCAGCCAGTAATGCCAAATGGAAATAGAAATAAGAAATTACACTGAAAAAAAATTGAAATATGTTACCTCAACAAATGAGATATAGAGAAACCTAAACATTTTAAACTACTTTTGATTCTTGGTTAATTCAACTCAAATTTGTAATGCAGAAGAGGTTGGAATGGATCTCATCATAAAACATTAATATTATTTGGTTTAAATCTTCCAAAATTATCACATTTATTTTGAAAAACTAAGTAATTATGTGTTTTAGTTTCCTAGGTAGTAAAAGTTTAATGTAATATTTTTATTTCTAAGGATAAAACAGGCAACTTTTTGTTCCTTTTTATAACGTGGTAAGTGTGCTATATGCATCTTGGTTGTCAATAAATTTTGAGACTTTTGTGTTCAGTAGTCTCAGTAATTAACAACTTCGATTTCAATTTTCCTATATTTTCACCTACTCTGACTTTCCATAAGCCTATTGTTTACAGATTGTTCCTTCTAGTATCGCAATTTGAGAACTACTTTTAGAAATGGAGAATTCTTTCAAAAAGGGGAAGAAACAATGATATAAGTCGCCATACAGTTGATATTATATACTATTGGTTCATAATCATAAAAAGCTCAAGTCTGAAGCTCATAATAAATCCTAGGAAACTAAACTGATTTACCAGAGATGAAAAAATTGCTATGCTTTTAGTTCAATGGGTCATTTCATCTAAGAGGAAGGCCCTGTGAAAATCAGGAACAAAGTTGACAAATTTCATGGCTTGGTCATGGTGAGCAATATTGAATTTCATGCTTTATCACAGATGAATTGAAAAATTTTAACCCCCAAATGCATTTGTAAAACAAATAAATTATTATCAAAGATTGCATATTTTAATAATAATGTAGCATACATTCATTATTGTTAACCTATGACCTTTTGATACATTTTTAAACAACTATGCAAGTACTCAAATCTCTGTGATTTGTGCATTAGATATTGCACTGTAACCTCATTCAGCAAATTTAAATTGCTAATTTCAACCAGAATTACAGAACATTTTACACCGAGCACTGCCTCTGGTTTTTCTTAATATAAAACATAGATAGCTATATTACTTTGAAGCATGAACAAAAGTCTAGATATATTTTAATTCTTTTTTAATGTTTCTCAGTTCAAAAAGATTTCACACATTTTCTCCATCCATTTTGACTTAAATTTTATGATTATTTTCTTAGGCTATAAATCTAATCTTTGAAATATATTTTGCTTTGTATTGACAAAGGAAATCTACAGAGCGACATATTCTTCACCAACTAGGGAGAAATATACATGTGTTGTAAGAACCCTATTGACTTATTGAGCTTTTTTTTCCGCAGCTGGGATATGAAACTGTCATATTATTAGCATTTTAGAAAAAGATGTGTGTCCATCTCACATTAAAAAATTAAACCGTATACTTTGAGAAGTTTTTGGAAAGTTACAATCAAATGGTAATGATACTGAATTTTTATAAACTGTCCTTGACATTTGTCACTCTGTGTGATATGCCCTTTTAGGAGGAGGTGACTGCCTTTATTTCAAGTATTTCTGACAGATAAATCTAAATGTGTTTTCCTTTTTGAGCTTAGCATAGGACGATAAATCCCAAGACAGTAATACAGTCTTTTCAGGAAGAATGAAACCTGTTTGCAAAAATGTGTGTTCTTTTTAAACTAGCTTTTGTAGATTTCTGTTAGAATGTTATAAAGGGAGTACTTTAGGTTTGTTCTCCAGGGAAAGAAACCTACTGAAACGTAAAAATATTCTCTATGTATTTTTCACAATGCTTATCGCTTGTAGTTCTTTCATAAAAGCCATTAAACTGCACATTCAAAAGCATGTTTATATGCATGTTCACATGCATATCCACACAGTGATTTCATATGTTGCATTTTGTGTGTCAACTATTAGTTTTTAGATAAATGCAGTTTAGTTTCAATTTGACAAACATGGTTGCCTCCCTAACCACTATGATTAAGCACAAGGGATACAGCAATGAGCAAGTTGTAATATCTGCTCATAATTAATTTTTAAAACTCTGATAACATTTTTAATGTTAGGTCTTTTGAGGTTGTGGTCTTATCCTGGGTTTTTAAAAATAAATGATTTCGCTGTCTCTCAGAAAACAGAATATATTGGACTAAAACTTTGTGTTTCATGCCTCAGAAATGGCTGACACACCTTGGAAAACAGTTAGGCAGTTCCTCAAAATGCTAAGTATAGAGTATGCTTATATAACATGCTGAGACTATATGGTCATGTGACCCAGCATTGAAAACATTATGTCCAAACAAAATTTGTACAAGAATGTTCATAGCAGCATTTTACATAATAGCACAAAGTGGAAGTAATCCAAATGTCCATCAATTGATGAGTGGTTAAATGAAATGTGGCATATCCATACAATGGAATATTATTCAGCAATAAAAAGGAATGAAACACTGATGCATGCTACAACAGGGATGAACCTCAAACACATTACACTAAGGGAAAAAAGCCAGATACAAGAAACTACATTTTGTTTGATGCAATTTGGAAACACCCAGAATAAGCAAATCCATGGAGACAAAGTAAATCAGTGGTTGCTGGGGCTGAGAGGAGGAAGACATGGGGACTAATAGCCAATGGGCACAGGGTTTTGTCTGAGGATAAAACATTCTAAAGTTAGATTGTGATGAAGGTTATGCTACTCTGTGAATGCAGTAGAAACCATTTAATTATATACTTTAGATGGGTAAATGTCGTGGTGTGTGAATTATACATCTCAATAAAACTGTTAAAAATTAATATAGGCCAGGTGCAATGACTCATGCCTATAATCCCAGCACTTTGGGAGGCTGAGGTGAGAGGATTGCCTGAGCCCATGGGTTCAAGACCAGCCTGGGCAACTTGGCCAGACCCCATTTCTACAGTAAATCAAAAAATTATCCAGGCATTGTGGCGCATGCCTGTAGTTCCAGCTACTTCGAAGACTGAGCAGGTCAAGGTTGTGATGGCTGTCAGCATGCCACTTCCCTCCAGGCTGGGTGACAGAGTGAGACTCCAGCTCAAAGATAAATAAACAAACGAAGACTGGAAGGAAATAAAAATATTTAAAATGTAAAAACAAAAAAAGATATCTGGTGGGATGCAAAATGACCCAGAAAGTAAAGTTTCTTCTCTTAGTCATTTTATTTAGGGTCAATGATTCCTTTAATTCATCTTCCTCTAAACATTATTTTAAAGGAGAAACCTTTTAAGAAAACACAAAATTAGACAGCTTTATATATGGTCCTAATAAGGGAAAACACTGGAAAGCCAGTCATTAACTTTGGCAAAGGCCTGGGCCCTGAATCTTTGACTGGCTGATTCCTGCTGTACCCTGGGGTCCAGTCTTGTTCTCCCTCTCTCCACCATATGTCCTTTGGCCAGAGACCATCCATGACTACTTTGCAGAGACAGTGGCCTTCCCTTTTCATCTTCCTTTCAACTCAGCAGGGTGTGACAATACCTTCTATTAATTAATTCATTTTTTTTTTACCACATATTTACTGTGTACCCACTATGGGCCAAGCATTCTGCCAGTCATTTTCTACCTCAAATCATGATTTTCTAATATCAAAGAGTTATTTTCATTATGAGAAATTCAAGCCAGTGGGTAGAAGAAATGTGGGGAGCCATATTTTGCTCTAAGTGTTTTACCTTGATCTCTCTCATTTAATCATATTTAGGCAACAGTGATACCCTCAGGGGTAATAATGCTGGTTTTGGAAAGCAAAGTGGTCTTAGAATTCTGTTTAAAATCTTGAATTTGGTTACTTTTTCATATTCATAGTAGTTGTCTATGATTTAGGGCCATGAGAAAGGTTTACATGTCCTCAGCTATCCCAAGTTCTCCAGTGCTGTCTCAATAGCTCAGTTTCATACTAAGTCTGCCTTTTATAAAGTTGTATCATTCTTTTGACATGTTTGTTTATTGAGCACCTCTAATGACCCAGGCACTGAGGTAGGCACAGATGATACAAGAAGTCAGACCAAAGCTCTCCTTCCCCGTAGAGCTTCATCCTTGGGCTCCCTTAATTCCATCATGGAAATCCATTCCATTGGTATCATGTTATGAGACCCAGTTCTCCTGGTCGGGCAGCCAAAAGCATCCTGGCACAAGAGAAGCATAAAAGCCAGCTAACTCTCTTTAAATTACTGGTTGTTCTCACTTTAGATGTGCATTGGGCTTATCTCATTCCAGCATCTGGCTGCATTTGACCAAGTAGCCAATCTCAGTTTTGTTAATGAAAAGAGAAATGAGGGCAGCACAGGCATAGGCAGAGAACCCAGGGAGAACAAATCTAGGACGGAGTGCTGGCATGGTCAGTCCAGATGCAGCGTGATCCTATGGGAGAGAAGGAAGGGGCACTGGCTAGGCAATACTGGAGGAAGGGCAAGAACAAGAACTTTCCCCAAATTTACTTTTTTTTCCTTAAGCGAAGCCATCGTTATAGCCTGCTAATTTGGAAATGTGAAGAAATGTATTGTGCTTCAACCTATAGACAATTATTTATTTTTAAAGGAGTATTTAATTTTGCTATATCAAAATTCCTTTATGTCTCATGGAAAATCGAATTCTATGGCTCATCCAATTGTGTTTTACTCTCCACTATGAATTATTTAGAGCATTCTCTCTTTTAATGGCATACCAAAACACCATTAGAGGTTATCTAATAGCTAGCTCATAATTTCATTCTCCCATTGAGGCTTGTGCGCCAATTTTCACCGTGTTATACTCTCCAGAATAATGAAACTAATTTGGGATCTTGCTGTGGAATTAAATGCTCATACAGATCCCACTCCCTTTGAGACCATAAACATCTGCCATAACATCTCTTATAGCCAAATAACCTTACGATAACCAGTATGACTGAGAAACTGTCAGTAGAGTAAAAGAGTTTAGGTACTGGCAGAAATGCACTGCTAAATCCTGTATTGCCAGTGGTTTGTAGTCTAAGGAATTTTGGCACCGCATAACCATTCTATTATTATTAGATTCTACATTATTTCTTCTAGTCTTGAGGATAAAATTGTAGCTAGGCAACCATTTCAACTATTGGGAATTTCTTGTCAGTTTTTAAATAGTGATAGACGTTAGGAACTATTTGCTACTGTTGTGTCATACTGATATCTTATATATATTGAGCCCTTATTTTGTACAAGGCCCTTTACTAAGTCGTTTATATACATTATCTCACATAATCTTCACACTCACCCTGTGAGGTGATTATTATTTTAATTTTCATTTTACAATTGAGAAAACCGAGGCTAAATACATTGCCAAAAGGCATTGCCCATCTAATAAAATCACATCTACAGCACAAATCCAGACTGTCTGGTTTCAGTGCTCCTGCCTGTGTCCATGCTCTGCCCCCTCAGAGACCTTACCCTTGGAGTATGGAGCAGATTTCAAACAGTAAATGTAAGAGGATTGGAGGTAAAGTCATATGAAGATACAAAGCAAAAAAGGTCACAGAAAAGGGATGAGGTAGTGAAGAGGTGTACATTTTAGACAAGATAGTCAGGGGGTACTTACTAGAGAAGGTCCTGAACACAATACCATTTTGTATAAAAATCCTTAAATAAATACTAAGTAAAAATCAATGGTCTTCATAGACAGTGTTTCCTGTATATTCTGAAATAATTATTTGTGTTTTCTTAGGACTTTTCTGCATGGCATGGATGAATCTGCTTCAGATTCCTTAAAACCATTTTTTAAGCAACCATTGCATTGGGTTTCTTGCATATCACATTTCTACCCTTCTTTACTCAGGTGAGACCCTCTAAATTCCATAGTATTTATAATTCTTTGATTCCTTTTAATGTTAAATAGAAACTTGTATCTGTGAATGTAAATGCATCTTACAAAAAGAACTTACAACTTTTCACAACAGGCAAAGAATATTGTTTCTCTTTTCTTAGCTCATGAATACAAGACACAGGCCTCATGTTTATTCCACTAGTTTACAACTTTAGTGATGGAAGACTGTTAATTTTTGGAAATCAATTCTGTTTTAAAGTTCCTTCTTCTTGATCTATGATTGGGGATTTGACAGTTCTCTAGCTAATTATCAAACATAGAGAAACTGGATAATTCATGTAACTAACTCAGAGCCTTAGGTAAAAGTTGAGAGAGAAGCAACTTTTAAAATTATGAATGGGATTTTTTATTATTTAATTAACAACATATAAAAACAGAAAAAAATCATTTAATGTATGAAATGTACTTCCAGAATAATCTGATGACATTTTGTGGCATTATATGGAATGGCAGTTTGATTCTTTGCTAAATATATCATTGGAAAGTACCTTGCTTGGTATCTGAGAATAAAAATATCAGGTGTTGCTAAAGGAGATGTTAATCCCTGTGCACTCTTGATTCATCTTGGAAACACACTTTCAGGAATTTCACTTTCTAAATTGACAGACTGTATCTCTTTCTTGAGGAGCAAGACTGTCACCCATAAACAGAGTATACAAATCTCATACACAAATGTCTCTATAGATACAGCAAACATAGACTGCTTGCCTACTATATGCCTATCCCCATATGGTTAATGGAGAATCCAAGATTAATGCGACATAAACAATACTTAAAGTGAAGTATTGTAAATACTTAAAGTCCTAATGATTGATTCTCAGAAATGGAATACTCTCGATACCCTGTCATCTCATATGTATATATACTTTATATTATTAGGAATTAAATTGCCAACTCTTTAATACTTATTATTGTAAAAATAATGAACAACTGGATCTTTTGCAGTGTGAATTAAGCAAGAAAGCTTTATCATTTTCATGGATTCCTAAATTTTTAAACATATTTATTCTCCGTGTTATCACATTTGCTTTAGTCTATTTTTTTTTACTGCTTTTATCTTATATCTGGCACCATTGGAGTTATCCCCCTTTAGGCTACCACCTCCACCCTTGCTCAGTTCAACCCAGCTAGGGACCTGCATGAAAACAGGTTTATCTTCCAAAGAAGTAATTTTTATATTTAACTTCTTTCTCTTTTCTGTACCTAAGGCAAGCAAAAGTGCAAGAAACAGAATGTTTCTGCTTCTGTTTAGCAGCCAATCTTCACTATGATAGTAACACAAAGATTAAACATGGGGATGACTGTTCAGCTCATATATAATGCAATTTGATGCATACTTTATGAAAGACTGTTTAGTAATATGTATCAAAACTTTAAATAGTTGTGCCTCCCCCCCCCCTCCTTTTTTTTGAGTAGGAGTCTCACTCTGTTGCCCAGGCTGGAGTGCAGTGGCACACTCACAGCCACGCCAGTGTCGACCTGCTGGGATCTGGCGATCCTTCCACCTCTCAACCTTCCAAGTAGCTGGAACTACAGCCGTGCACTACCATGCCTGGGTGATTTTTTATTTATTGTAGAGACAAGGTCTCGCCAAGTTTTCTGGACTGGTCTCAAACCTGCAGGCTCAGGCAATTCACTCTCCTCGGCCTCCCAAAGGGCTGGGATTACAGGCTGAACCACCGAGCCTGGCCTAGTCATACCCCTTTATCCAGAAATTCCATTTGTAGGAATCAGCTATAAGGAATTAATCAGAGAGGCTGACAAAATTTTAAATCTAAGGATATCCATCAAAACATTATTTGTAATAAAAATAATGGAAATAAAGTTCTATAATATAGTATAAACAAATCAGTTTTGGAATAGGTTTATGATAGACTATCCTGGGATCATTAAAAAGGATGTGTTTTGAAAAATATTTAGGGAACTAATTGTGATTTATAATTAAGAGGGAAATGCAGGTTAGTAATTATGAAATCATCAAAGCCAGTTCAGGTTTTAGAGTGATGTGTGTACCAGACACAGTACAAGTGCTTTACACACGTGGTCTTTTCAAAACCCGACACCAGTTCTGTGGGGTAAGGTACTTGTGTGCTTCTTTTATGGGGAATAAAGTGCTGTATAGTTAGCAACTTTCTGGAGAGAACAAAGCTAGAATGTCAGGCTCTGATTCCGGGCCTGTTCCATTTTAGATCTCAAGATCTTGACAACTACTCCTCCACCTTTCAAAGGGAAAGCATTTCAGGGTGGTATTAACAAGTGTACATGAAAAATAATTCCTCTACACAAATAAGATGATCAGTTACTCATTATGTAAAATCTCTTTCAAGGTTTATATTTGTAGAGCTTCTGATAATTTAGGGTATAGTGTTTATCTCTGCCTTCATCTGAATGTGTCCCTCAGAATTCATGTGTTGGAAACTTAATACCCAATGCAACAAACAGTATTGGGAGTTGGGGTCTAATGGAAGGTGTTTATGTCATATTCTCTTATGAATGAATTAATGTCACTATTAAAAGTGCTTTTGGGAGTGGGTTTTCTTTCTCTTGCCCTTCCACCTTCTGCTGTGTGAGGACACAGCAAGAAGACCCCTCAACAGATGCTGGTGCCCTGATTTTGGACTTCCCAGTCTCCAGAACTGTGAGAAATAAATTTCTGTCCTTTGTCAATTACCCAGTCTGTGTGGTTCTGTTATACCAACACAAAATGGACTAAGACAGTGTCTAAAGGAGGAATCAAATATACAGATTCCCCAAACTTGCTGGATGAGAGAACTCTTATTTTCCAGGGGATAAACAGTTATTGGAAAGTTGGACATAATTGGGACATACTAAGCTATGCTATACAAGTATACATAGCACAAAAAAATATGTTAAAAGGATATACACAGGAGGATTATATATCTGGGTGGTAGGCTTACAAGAAATTTTAATTTTCATCTGTATAGTTGTTATATTTTCTGAATTTTTTATAATTTGTATAATTTA
Organism: Cephalopachus bancanus; assembly: GCA_027257055.1. Lineage (NCBI taxonomy): Eukaryota > Metazoa > Chordata > Mammalia > Primates > Tarsiidae > Cephalopachus > Cephalopachus bancanus. The sequence continues at coordinate 2,227,408 of JAPVLO010000024.1, read as the reverse complement.
ATTTTATTCAGATAGAAACAACTTTTTAAAAAAACAAAAATAAAATTTATTTTCTCTGTTTTCTTCTTTGTTCACATGGCTTAACCTGCAACCTCTATACATATGATTTTTAACTCTGTTTACCTGTAGCCAGCATCATATGTCCAGCTGTTCATATTTCTTGAATTACCCACTGTACTACTGGAAACCCAATATGATGTCCTCAACTGATGACAGTTTTCTCTTTCTTTTCCCTTGTCCTCCTTGCAGGGAATCTTTTCTGAGTGACATTATTTTTAAATGCTCCCAGAATAGAATGTTGATCATAATATCCATGTTGAGATTTTTCTTCCTCTATCGCTAGTCTATGATCATGTTCTCTATTGATTCTTCCTTCAATGGTCTCAGAACATTCCTTTATCTCCACTCTATTATAACAACCTTAGTCCATTTTACTATTTTTTAAAACATGTTTAAAATGCTGTTTTCATTATGTCTATCTCCTACTCAGAAGCCTGTAGTAGCTTCTGCTTCAGTCACATTCTCTGTCCTGGAGAGTTTTCTCTGCTCGAGTTAAGGAGGTCTTCTCATGTGTTTTTAAGACCCAGTCAATCCATAATTTAAAATTTTTGACTTGCTGCTTATTCTCAGCTTCAGGCCTTTTTTTATGCAGTTCCCTCTCCTGGAATACCCTTAGTTCTCTCCTTTGCCTTTCTAAATTCTCCACGCAAGCTAAAGTATGAACACTCCCCCCAACCTAAGTGCCATTTCTGACAATTATTCTCTAGCAGTCTCATATAATCTGCTTAGAAAGACTTAATCCATGTGATTTATAATCCAGTGTGCTCATAGCAATGGTACAGTCAGATGAACTAGGGCAATAATTAAAGTAATTTCAAAATAACTCTTGTTACTGACTTGCATTTGTCAGACATTGCAATTGGGAATCCTGGGTCACTGTCGTGTGACCTTAAACTCTCACCTTCCTATCCATTTTCCTCATCTGTATCAGCTGTCTCTATGAGTCTTTTGCCCCCAAAGTATCCTTTAAAACCTCATTCTTCACATTAGCAACCAAAATGAATTGTTCAGGGAAACACAGGAGCTAGATGAGGGCAAACTAAAATATATGAGGCTCATATTTTTAGAAAAGGGAAACTGAGAGAAGAGGTGGCAGAAATAATATTAGAAAGGATCTTAATAAGTTATTCATCTATTTGCTTACTTATTGATACCTGTATGTTGTGTCAGAAAGAATTTGTCAGTTTTCAGCAATATTAAATAACTAAGATAATTAATTAAAAACAAGTGTGAAGGAAGAAAAATAGCAAGGGAAAGGACATGAAATTCAGACTTAAACTACAAGTTAAAATGCATAAACAGAGGTATGGACCATAAATTTTTGTCTCTAAGCTTACTTTAAAAAACTATTAAGTATATAAAGGCACAAAAACAGAATTTGTATGTTCTCCTAGAACCCTGGGAATAGAGACTAGAGGAATTTATTTTAGGGAAAATAAATGTGTTTTCAAAGCAATAAGTAAAATGTACTGTATTCATTGTTCCTACCAATAATATAGGCTAACAATGTGAGTTGATTTAGAAAGAGTACTCAGTTTCATACTAGAGTAAACTAAGATATGTGGAAAATATATTAATCTCAAGGTTAACACTATGACACCATACTGTTCTTTCATAAAAATGACAAAGAAAGAATGCTATCTTGGTCAATTATAGTATGTTACATTATAATACTTTTTATATAAAATTTTCCAAACTTTCATCTTTATGTAGTTTTTCAGATCTTCCTTAGCTTCATAGGTCATAACTGCACACTGAATCCAAGCAGCATAATCAGTGTGAGTAAACAGTCCATTCATTTTAACGCTCATTTTCTTTCATGATGACATGATGTTTTGATTCATGGCCAGTCCATCCAGAGCTGTTGTAGGTATTTCTTTTACTGTGCTTTTGTTTCTATTATGCTTTTATTCAGTGTGATCCTATTTGGGATTTATATGTATTTTTCCCCTGAATATATTATGCTACCTTTGGCTTCATATTATATGCTCCATGGGCCTTTCCTTTTTTTCAGTCCCACAGGATATATTTATTCATTCCTCCAACACATTTTGGAAACTTTCTCCATGCAAGGCATTCTGCTAGGTGTTAATGATGAGGGAAGAGACAGCCAATGAGGTCTGAGACAAAGTCCCTTTCCTCATCTTGTTCCATGGTAGAGAGGAATACAATCTTCATTGACTACTATAATAACATATGGTACCATCATCTACTCCCTCCATTTTGAGATATTCTCCTGATTGCTTCCTGAGATATTTACCCATTTTCCTTCTTCCTTTCCTGTTACAGCTTCTCTGTTTCCTTTGCTGGTTCGTCTACTTGAATCTGCCCATTAAATATTGACTGTCTTTAGTGTTCTATCATATGACCTCTTATTAGGTGATGTTATCATATCTAGGGCTTCCTATACTCCCTGTGTTGTCTTCTCCCCATTCTAATCTTTAATTTTCACCTTTCATTTTCACCTACAAACTGATATATTCATGGATACCAACCACACACGAATACTTTCTTGGGGTTTACACCTGGAGATCACAAATATACCTCCAACTCAACATGATCAAAACCAAACTTAGGATATTTTCCTGCAAACAGCCTCTTTTATTATTTCTTATCTCAGCTAATGGTACATCTATCCAGTTGTACAAGCAGGAGACTTAGACTTAGTAAGCAACTTGGACACTTCCTTTTTTCTCTCCTACATATTCAATCTGTTACTTAGTCTCACTTACTATAACTTCTAATATCTCCTATCTATAATGCCATTTTTGCCTTAGTCCAAACTGTCATCGTCTCTCTACTCACTACTGCAATGACCTCCAGTATTCCTCCCATGTATATGTTGACTCCCATTTCCAAATTGTAGCCATAGTTTTCTCCAATCTGAATATATTCTCAAAGTTTAAATTTCATCATGTCACACTTATGGCTTAAAAACTTTCCATGAATTTCCTTTTATCCTTAATCATAATTATAATATATAATAATTATATCATTAGATGCAGAAAAAACTTTTGATAAAATCCAGCATTCCTTCTTGATAAAAACCCTTGAACACCTAGGCACAGATGGACCATACCTCAAAATAGTAAGAGCCATCTACAATAATCCCACAGCCATTGGAAATTGGAACCATTTCCTCTGAAAACTGGAAGAAGACAAGGCTGCTCACTTCCACTCCTCCTGTTCAACATAGTGTTGGAAGTCCTAGCTAGAGCAATCAGACAAGAGAAGGAAATCAAGGGTATCCAAATAGGAAAAGAGAAAGTTAAGGTGTCCTTCTTTGTGGATGACATGATCCTATAACTTGAAAACCCAAGAGAAGAAGGACAAAATTATGAACTTCACAGCAACTTGAATGCACTTAGAGTCTATAATACTGAGTGATCTATCACAGAAACAAAGAACTGAGTATCACATGTTCTCACTCATAAGTGGACCTTGAACAATTATCATAATACTCATAGAAAAGGATTGTCAGTAGTGAGAAATTGCCAGGGTGGGGAGGGGTGATTGTCAGTAGTAGAATTCTGCCGGGGGTGAGGAGGCACACCTCATCAACAAGGATACCTGCATAATGAGCATTTGTATACTTAACCCTGAATCATACCCCACATCTTTAAAATTAAAAATCAAAAAAAGAAAACCCAAGAGAACCTGTCAGAAACCTCCTTGCACTGATAAAGGACTTTGGCAAAGTCTCAGGGTATAAAATAAATGTGCAAAAGATAGCTGCATTCTTATACACCAACAATAAGCAGAGAACTAATATAAAACACAATCCCATTCACAGTAGCCACATAAAAAATGAAATCCCTTGGCATCTTCCTAACCAGAGAAGTAAAAGACCTTTACAATGAAAATTGCAAAACACTGCTCAAATAAATCAAAGAAGACACAAACAAATGGAAAAATATTCCATGCTCATAGATTGGAAGAATTAACATCGTTAAAGTGTCCATCCTACCCCAGACAATCTATAAATTTCACGCAATACCCATTAAATTACCATCATCATTCTTCCCAGACCTGGAAACGACAATACAGAAATTCATATGGAAACAAAAAAGACCACGAATAGCCAAAACAATCCTTAGCAAAAGAAACAAAGCAGGAGGTATCACACTTCCAGACTTCAAGTTCTACTCTAAAGCTACAATGATCAAAACAGCCTGGTATTGGTACAAGAGCAGGCATATAAACCAACGGAACAGGATAGAGATTCTCGAAGCAAAACCTCAATTTCTCAACCAAATCATGTTCAACAACAGCCTCTGGGGAGAGGAGAACCTATTCAGTTAATGGTGCTGGGAAAACTGGCTGACCACATGCAGATGATTGAAAAAGTACCCCTACCTATCACTATACACAAAAATCAACTCTAAATGGATCAAAGACCTGAATTTAAAACCTCAAACTGTAAGAATCCAAGAAAAAAATGTAGGAAACACCCTTATGGAAGTTGGAATAGGCAACCAATTCCTGATCAACCCTCCAAAAGCAAATGCCATAGAAGATAAGATAGACAAGTGGGACCTCATCAAATTTAAAAGCTTCTGCAAAGCCAAAGAAGCCATCAGGAGAGTGAGGAGAGAGCCCGCAGAATGGCAAAAAGTATTTGCCAACTGTAAATCTGACAAAGGCCTAACATCCAGGATCTACAGACACTCAAATGTGCCAAAAGGAAGAAACCAAAAGCCCTATTAAAAAGTGGGCAAAAGATATGAATAGACACTTCTCAAAAGAAGACATGTGAGCAGCCAACAGATACATGAGAAAATGCTCAGCCTCACTAATCATCAAATAAATGCAAATTTTTTAATTTTATTTTTTATTTTTATTTTTGAATTGGAGTCTCACTCTGTCACTCAGACTGAAGTGCAGTGGCTGCTCCTGGCCACCGCAGCCTCGACCTGCTGGGCTCCAGTGATCCTTCTGCCTCAGCCTTCCAAGTAGCTGGAACTACAGGCATGTGCTACCACGCCTGGCTAATGTTTTGATTCATTGTAGAGATGAGGTCTCACCAAGTTGCCCAAGCGGGTCTCGAACCCGCGGGCTTAGGCAATCCACTCACCTCAGCCTCCCAAAGCGCGGGATTACAGGCTGAGCCAAATAAATGCAAATTTAAACCACACCGAGATACCACCTAACTCTAGTCAGGATGGTTATCATCGATAACTCAAAACATAACAGATGCTGGAGAATGCTTTTACACTGTTGGTGTAAAAGGGAATGCTTTTACACTGTTGGTGGGGCGTGTAAACTAGTACAACCTCTGTGGAAAACATTGTGCTTATTCCTAAAAAATCTAAAAATCAACTTTCCACAAGACCCAGCAATCACCCTTCTGGGAATATACCTGGAGGAACTCAAGTCACTCTATAAAAAAGACACTTGCACACACATGATTGTTACAGCATTATTCACAATTAGCAAAAACCTGGAACCAACTGTGCTGCCCATCAGAAGTGGGTTGGATAAAGAAAATGTAGTACACAAACATGATGGAATATTATGCAGCTATAAAGAAAAACAAAATTATGAACTTCTCAGCAACTTGGATAGATTTAGAGTCTATAATACTCAATGATTTATCACAGAAACAAAGGTCTGAGTACTCCATGCACTCACTCTCAAGTGGACCCTGAACATTTTTTATAATACTATAAGAAAGGAATTGGTAGTAGTGAGACACTGCCAGAGGAGGGAAGGGGAAGCACATAACATCAATATATGTGCCTAACCCTGAATTGTACCCTACATCTTTAAATTTAAATTAAGAATATGGACAGGTATACAAAGAATTAGCATCGCATATACATGGCTCTTACTCACTTCTCCACACTCTTTTGATAACCACCACCCTGTGAACTCTGCTTTCCACACATTAACCCTTTTACATTTTCTTGCTATACCATGCTTCTTTCTGCCACAGGATCTTTGCATATGCTTTTCCTTCTCCCTAAAATGTCATCCTCTTTTATCTAGGTGATACCAACTTATCTTCATATCTCAGTTCAAATGTGACTTCTGCAGAAAAACCTTTATTAATCCCAAAGACTAGTTCACTTCTTTTACTACATCTTTTAATAGCTTTTCTGTCATTGAGTTTTCATCATTGAAATTTTATCTTTATCTGCATAATCATTTAAACTATATATATATCCTCCACTAAAATTCCATAAGAATAGGGAATGTCTTTTTGCTTATATTGTGTCTCCATGGTCTAGCATGCAGAAGTCAATCAATAAATATTAGTTCAATGAATGAAGGAATGAACAAATGAGCTCAAAGTAGTATTGTATTAGATAAGTGCCATATTACATGACACAAACATTTGATCTGAGTGGTAAACCTCAGGCATGGGAAGCACAGTATTGATGAGGAGGTGACTTCTAGTTTCCTTAGGAGAGAACATCTGGAGAGGAGGACAGAAAGAGTTTTGGTCTCTCAGCTGCTGCTGACAAGCTGCTCCACAGGACAGAGAAAAAGAGCTTAGAGAGCTTGTGCTCTGATGAGGTGCCAAGCACTGACACAGCGCCAACAGCCAGGGAGAAGTAATGAGAGTTTTTTAACACCAAAGCTCTGAAATGGCTGTTCCAGAGTGTGGATGGACAAGCAGCTGCTTCTTTGAAAAGGTTTTCAGAGGGAAAGTCGGTGTCTGTGATGCAGCTATTAAGAGAAGTGAAAGTGCCAACTGAAATAGGTACTTAATATACCTAGGTATCTTAAGATTTCTATCTTTTCTTTTCTATTATGGCTTAAAAATATAGAAATGAAACCAGCAGTGTGATAATAGAAAACAATGATAGTCTTTCACATTGGTTTGTATCCTTGTTTAGTTTCATGATCTTGGCGAGTTAGTTAATCTCTGTGAGTTTCAGTCTCCTCATATGTAAGACAGTATATTTTGGTGAGGAAGTTGAAACATAAATATGATGCGATTTTATTGATCTTTTTGAAGACAGCATGCAATCCTATGATCTCTTTCCTCCATCTTGAAATATTTCTTTCCTTAACTTCTGAGATACTATCATGGGCAGATGATGAGAACTCAATGAGCCAAGTGCCTTCATGGCATTCATCACATAAGTACTTATAAACAGTCATTCATAACTGCCATGTTGGTAAAAAGCTATGTGTTTCAGAAAGTGGCAGATCTTATCAATTATCTAAACAACATGTTAAAAGGACTTACTACAAGTGTGATTGAGTGGAAGGAGTATTGAACTGCTTCCTCTGTGGGTCTCTGCACTTATCAGGAGTGTGATGCTAGGGAAGACCTTTCTTGAACTCCCTGTAACAGGGCAATATCTTGTAGACAGGGACTGATAATAGTCAGCAGCTCCAGAGAGATAACTTCTCCTCAAAATGGACAGCTGAGTGATTCAGTGTTGTCCAGTATCTCAGTAACTCAGGTGCTATATTAGTGCTTTGGAGAGAGCCCAAAACTGATGGCTAAAATGTACTATTTTTTAAGTTAAAATGAGATTTTTATATAATTTAGAAATGGGGTATGCTAATACTAATTTATGTAACACTGAAGCATGAATCTAGTGGCATGAATTTGGGTTACTAATATCTTTAGGTGATTTTTAGAAAATGGAATCATACAAAGTGAAAAGGTTAGTTTGCTAAAATCAGGAAATAAGCACAGGTTCTCATAGTTTGAACACCGACCCTCTAAGTTGTATATCAGATAGTGTAGATATAACCAGCCTTGAAAAAATGAGTCTTTTAGAATGTTAGTCTACAGTAGTGGACAAAATTATTTTGTTTTAAAATCAAGGCAAATTCTATACATAAATGTGCAGGTGAACTCTGATCTTTGTAATTAAATAACCTATAATTTATTGATAACCTTTAATTATAGAGATTATGGAGACTTGACTATACCCATTATAGAGATTAAAATATATGCAAACTTTTTCAGTGTTGTCACTGCATATAGGTCACATACTTTTGGGTTAAAGTGATAAAGAAAATATTTTGAGTCTCCATCCCAACTTTTTTCTCAGGTATTAAAATTATGTTCCTAGAGAAAGGTAACAAAATTACTTTAAATATTTGTCTTTTCTTCTTTTCCTAGAAAGATTTTGAAGGCTTTGTTATGGAAAGCCAAAAGTAGTACAGTAATCTGGGGACTTCCCCTCTGCTTTTGTTTTCCCACATTAGGGCTTTTTCTCTCAGTTTCTCTTTACTTCTGCCCTTACCTTTGTTCTCTGAATCATGTAACTCATGGTCTCTGGTATAAATTTGGCCCAGTAACCCATGCCAGGAATCATCTGGTCAAAATCAGTTCCTAGATATCTTCAATAGCTTGGCTCCAATTTGGGAATCAAGTTTGAGAACACAAACTTGATTTCAGGTAAAAAACATGGTATTGTCAATCAGGATGCTGAACAGAGCCAACATCTCCATTGCTGGAAAATACAACTCACCCACCAAGTATCAATCAGGTTGAGTGGGAAAAAACACCGAGTAATGGAATGAGCATTGTCTTTGAAGTCAAAGAGATCTAAGTTCAGAGTCCAGCAGGCATAATCATGATCTAAATGGCCTTGGTCTCCAAGAGGAAGACCTAATTACAATGAAAGTAGTTTATTTTCTTTCTTTCTTTTTTGAGTCTGAGTCTCACTCTGTTGCCCAGGCTGGAGTGCAGTGGCACGCTCACAGCCACTGCAGCCTTGACCTACTGGGGTCAGGCTGATCCTTCTGCCTCAGCCTTCCAAGTAACTGGAACTGTAGGTGCACGCTACCACTCCTGGCTAATTTTTTGATTTGCTATAGAGATGAGGTCTCACCAAGTTACCCAGGCTAATCTCGAACCCCTGGACTCAGGCAATTCTCTCATCTCGACCTCCCAAAGTGCAGGGATTATAGGCTTGAGCCACCACACCCAGCCAAGTATTATTTTCTAAGTGAAGGAAACACTGGAAAGGGAGTGGGTAAATAAGGCAAAGAAAGGAGGATAGCAAACAAAGATTTGTGTAATCAAGTCAATGATCATAGCAGTGACTGGAACCTAAGCCATCTAGGAAAATTCTGAGAACCAGCATGAAATACACATTTCAGAGTTAAACCACCAAAGGAGCAAGGGTGCTGAAGTATTCATACACCCACCCCCATCATCCATTGATTGAGGGCCATTCTGGGGGTGTTAATTTCTGGAACTCACAGCCTGTCTTGCTGGAACATAGAGAAATGCAGGCTCCAACAAACATCAGTCAGTCCAATTGAACTGAGAAGTAAGGGCGAGAGTCATCCTTGACAACATCAGCTCTAATCTACCCCTTGCACTGCTGAGATTCATTCATTCCCCACGTTAAGTTCTGAGTCCTACCATGGATTCTTTAAGGTGATGGCTGGTCCCAATTTATTTTTTTAAGTTTAATTTCAGTAAAACTAGTGAGACAAGCTAGGGTGCCCTCTAATGCAGTTATTCCTGATTCTGTAAGTAATACTCATCATTACGTTCTTCCACTACCCATTCCATCTTCCCCTCATCAATGGCCGTCATATCTCCTGATGTATGTTACTTGCCCAGTGGCGTCACAATTTATTGTGATACCATCATTCTCAAGATGCTGAAGTCTCCTATATGCGGTTATTACCAGTCTTGAAAGCATCAAGAGATTCCCCAGTGAATCCCTTGAGTTGCAGATACTCCTCCCTGCTCCCTTATGTAGCAGCAAGCCTACCTCTTCATGATAATTAGGGGAATCACTCTTGACAGTATAGTAACTCCTTTCTTTGCCGGATAGATGCTGTCATAGGAAGCCAAAAATGACCAGAGGGCAGCTGTAACTTTAGGCTGAGTGGAATCCTAAATGGTCCCCTGGTAGAGGCGTGCACTCCTCACTACACCACGGAAGCCAGGACCTCTACTCCCAGAGTTTATAGTTATGGAAATGGAAAGCACAAACTTGCCAAATGAATCTTTAAGAGCTGTGGTGGGAGAGGCCCCTCCTACTTTCACCCCTTGGCCACCAGATGCCTATGTAGCTTATCTGTTGGGGGCTGCAGTACCATATAGAGGCTGTTGGTTCAAAGTTGATATAGTTTGGATGTTTGTCTCTTCAGATCTCATGTTGAAATGTGATCCCAAATGTTGGAGATGGTGCCTATTGGGAAGCGTCTGGGTCATAGGGGCAGATCCCTAATGAATGACTTGGTGCCTTTCTTGTGGTAACAAAGTGAATTCTTGCTCTATTTGTTCACGCAAGAGCTGGTTTCTTAAAAGAGCCTGGCACCCCCCTTCCTTTTCTTGCTGCTTCTCTCACAGCTGTTCGCCCTTCACCTTTCACTATGAGTAAAAGCTTTCTGAGGCCTCACCAAAAGCCAAACAGATGCCGGCACCTTGCAGAACCATAAGCCAAATAAACCTCTTTTCTTTATAAATTGCCCAGCCTTGGGTATTCCTTTACAGCAATGCAGAATGGACTAATGCAAAAGTAAGTATACAATCTTGAGAGATAGTGCCCCAACACTCCTGGGTGTCATTCCCAAGCTGTGCATGTCAGAGTCCATTCCAGTGTTCTACTAGTCTGGCAGCTTCTTCATGACAAATTTGTGGTAGGATCAGTGAATTCCATGTCGTGTGAACTGAGCAGTAAAGCTACTCATATCATAGTCTGAACCTACTGCAGAGCCTTCTCTTGGCCTGAGCCTTATTCATAATCATGTTGGAAGTTAGAACTTGTTAAACTTTCTGTTGCAATATGAGTACATACTAAAAAATTGAAGAAATTATAAGTCAATTAATTGTGGATTTTTAAAAAACATAAATACAACTGAATATAGCTAAGATTTTTCACAATGATTTTACAAAGCAATTTGTTCACCATCTATCACCATACACAAAAATTAACTCTAAATGGATCAAAGACCTAAACATAAAACCTCAAACTATAAGAATCTTAGAAAGCACAGGAGACATCCTTATGGAAATTGGAACTGGGAACCAATTCCTATTCAGAACCCTAAAGGCTAATACCTTAAGAAATCAGGTAGACAAGTGGGACCTCATCAAATTAATGAGCTTCTGCAAAGTAAAAGAAACCATCAAGAGAGCAGGGAGACAGCCCACAGAATGGGAAAAAGTATTTGCCAACTGTATATCTGACAAAGGCCTAACATCTAGAATGTACAAGGAACTCAAACGCACCAAAAGGAAAAATTCTTTAGGTCAATTTGTGCCTCAGAAATACAGCACTGATTGGAGTGTAAGCCTAGTACAATCCAGCCACATATTCGTCTTGTCTCACAGTAGAAATTTACGAGCTCTATTGGATTTATACATTTTTTCTCCTCTTTGTATTATAGTAGAATTCAACATGTACATATTTGATACTTACATGCATATATATAAAATTTCCCATTCTGTCATTTTTTTGTGAAGCTAATCTCACTTTCACAGTTCCGCCAGCTCAAAGGCTGAGGGAAACATATGCTTCCCCATATGCCCCACACAGACTCCTCAAAGCATTTATTACTCAGAGCTTGGTGATTGAGGAATGTTTGTACTATTTTATTTTTCCTCATAGTGAGTCATTCTACTGTACATTTCAAAATCTGTGATACATTGAAAGTTCCAAGAATTGAGGTACATGTCAACAAACAACTTTCCATCTGGCAAATGAGAGGTTTTATTTATAACCAGGTATTCACATACAACAGTATAAAAATGACATTCAAATAACTTTATGATGTGACTGAAGGCCTGAAACAAGCACTAACCACTTCCAATCCATCCTCCACGCTGCAACTAGATCAGAAAAGTCCTCTACCTTAAACTTGTCAATGGGTTGAAAATCTGCACCATGGAATAATGAGGCTCCTGTCTTTTTCTTCTTCTTCAGACTCTGTCTCTCAAAGATCCCCCTTCCTTTCTATACTCCACCCAAACTGGATCTTTTAGTTTATTAAAAATATCCACAAATCAGCACTCAACTCAAGCATTAAATATAGGTAGGAAATGTTCAAAATCCAAGTCATTTTTAATATACAACGTAACTACCAGCTACTTTTCATCTATTAACCCCTAAGGGTGCTTCTAGGAGTCAGGATTTGGGGTTTGGGAATGAGGTAGAAACAGTCATTGGGAGAATCTGCTTTGGTTTTCAGTTCAAAGGGCTCACCTTGTGGATTCTACCTTTGGCACCATATCTGGGACTACTGTAAAAGCCAGACCAATCTGGGAAAGAAATTCAGAACTCCTAGGATGCTCAGAACTGGTGGAGTTGATCCTCTAGCCCAAGAGTTAAGGAACACCCTTCTTTCCTCATCACCCAAGGCAGAAGTTTTCCTAACTAACCCTGCCCCACCAACTGCCTAAGAAGTTACTCTGTTTTGAGATATGTTATAAGGATTTCACATGGGACATTTGTGTACTAAAGTTCGAGCCCAGGCTGAAGGATTGTATGCATCGTGAGGTCATGAGATTTTCCTAACACCAAGCCAAGTCAAGCCAAGAGGGAGGTGCTTTGAAATATCTTCATTTTGTATCTTTGAGTCCTCTCACTTTTGCTTAAGCCAGTCTTTTGGCAAAGCATCCTTTTTACTTTTTTTTTTTTAAGAGTTTTCCTACCCACTTATGAGGGGACTAGTTGATTAGCCAACATTTGTAGAGTCTTTAAATGTGCTTAGTTCACTGGTAGATGCATTGGGGATATAAAACAAATGTCCTCATGAGGCTTGAATCTGGGTAGAGACATAAAATTTAATTGATGAATTAATAAAGTGCTAAAATGTGTATACTTGTCATAGTGCTTTAATTCTGAATGATACAGACCACAGTGAAGAGAAATTTTGAGTGAGGACTTCATAGAGAAAGTGAGATTTTTGCTGCAAATTAAAGGATTTGTAGGATAAAGATAAAGTTGAAAGGCTGTAAGGAGTTCATCCCATGAATAGTGTCTTAGCTCTGGCTGCTATAAAAATGATACATAGATTGGGTGGCTTAAACAACAAACATTTATTTCAGCACAGCTGGGTTCTGGTAAGGGCCTTTTTCCAGGTTGTCCACAGCCAACTTCTTGTATTCTTGTGACAGAAAGAAGTTGAGCTCACTTTCTGGAGTCTTCTTATATGGACACTAATTCTATTCATGAGGGCTCCACCCTCATGACCCAGTTACCTCCTCAACCCAACTCCAGATACCGTCACATTGGGATTAGGTTTTCAACATATAAATTTAGGGGAGAACACAAACATTCAGTCCATTGCAGCCAAGGACCTCTATGACAGGAAAGATACAGAGATAAGAAAAAGGATGCTAACTGGACCAATCCCTACTATCAGTGCTCCAGAAAGCACTGCCTGCAACAGTGGTTCTCAAGACTTAGCATGCATCAGAACCTTCTGGGGAGGGCTTGTTAAAACACAGGTTTCTGAAGCCTGCCCTCAGAATTTTTGATGGGATGAGCCCAGAGAATTTTCATTTTTAGCAAGTTCTCAGATGCTGCTGCTGCTCTGGGGCCCAAGCTTTGGAAACCACAGTTTAGATGGTATTGATAACTAGATGGCTCATCACTAGGTAAATTGCATCCGCTAATGATATTGCTGAGAACTGTCCCTCTTGATAATACCCTTTGCTCTGCGTTGCTTTTACTCTGAAGCATATAATCCTCTCATTCACACCTCTCCACTGCCCAATCCACCTTCCCTTTCCAATGCCACCCACCTTCCATGTTCTATGGCTGCCACTAGATTGAGTCTGACCATTCCCTGCCTTTTTTGTTGTTGTTATTGCTGTAAGCTGATTTCCCATGTTGTGACCTCTTGCTAATCTAAATTTTGAGATTTTACAAGGAAAAAGTGAGTATTATCCGTTTTCAATTCCTATTCTACTTTCTGATTTCCTGCTGATTCATTGGTAAGTGAAAGTGGTGATATGGGAGACTGATTTCGATTTTCTGTTCAACACTGATGATAATTTTGCAAGTCGAAGCTTATTTGCCTTGGAATTATTTCTCTTTGATGAAATGATTACCCAAGTAGGTAGCAGTGTAACTGCAGCAGTTCTGATAATTGCATGTTGATTTAAGACTTTACATCTTAAATAATTAGATTATGGTTGACCCTTGACAGGAGCTTTGAATTCCTTTAATCTTATCAGCAATCACAGTACATAACAAATTACAAAGTAGCCAAAACCCATTGGAATGTCTTTATATTAATCATGAAGGGAGTTAATAGCACATAGTAGGCACTCATTATGTATTTGGTGAATGAATAAATGAATGCGTTAAAAGCAAATGCATAAATGGTTTTTCTTTTCTCCATGAAACAAAAACAGACATAGTTCCATGAAATGTAGACATGGTTATTTTGTATCAGTTTTAAATTTGGCAGGCTACCAAATGTTAATTTGCTTTTAGCTAGTTGAGATTAAATGTAATTCCTTCCCTGGGCAACCCTAAAGTAAGTAAGCATGAAAGCATTTTCAGAGTAATCTGGGAGGAATTGACATTTAAAGGAGTTAGCATTACATCTGTACTTTAAGGCTATTAATTTCATAGATAAATTAACTTCATTACTCCATCTTTATCTTGCATTTTGAAAGGACTCTGTCAGCTGGAGAACTGAAAGCCGAAGGACAATTGAAACTGCTCTTATCCCAGCCAGGTTGTAATTGGAACCTGCTTCTGGAAACCCTACTGCATCATGATGGTCTTTTACTGAGAATCTTACTGAAGAGCTCAAGTGAGTATTTGTAGTTATAAGAATGTCCTCGGAAAACCTAGTCATTGCTTGAGTAGAACAACATTGTTTTTCCTATTTGAATATTGACAGAAATATGTAAACCAATGGCATGTAGTAAAAGTCAGTGGGTTAGAAGCAGGCAAAACATCTCATTGCTTTACCAACCTATTTGAAAGAATTTTTTTTTCAGGGACTCTGAATGAAGAGAAACAATATTTTTATGTGATGCTGTTTCTATCACAACTACTATTACATAAAAACGTATTGATACTCAGGGTTTAAAATACCTAAGAAAATTGTAGGAATGCAGTTACAGTTCCAAATTAGACCTAAAGAGAGAGAAAAAGACATTGCAATAGAGCAACACTATAAGTTTTAGTGTATCATGAAGAGTACTTATGGAACTTACAAACAAGCAGGCTGTGGCTTGCAGCCATACCCACTGGGGCATGGAGAAGTAATTGTGAGAAAATTATGAATGGAAATGGAGAAGTCATAGAAGACCGTACTTTCCTTAATTCAACTTTGTTTCCCCTATGAATACTATTTTAGAAAGTGGTCAGTAATGTTATATCAATATCATATCCCATTGCTCTTCCTCTTTATCTGTGAAGAGTCTTCTAACCAGTTTCACATACCTCTCCACATTTCTCCTATTCTATATTGCAGGTGAAACCAGACTAATTTATCAATTACTAGTTTCACTGTGGTTTCCCAAATCAAAATCTTTAGCTCTAGTTCCTCATCCCCTACAGGGTCCAGGTTTTTAGCCATTCAAATATGATTCCAGACTAATTTTCTAATCTTGTCCCCATGACTCCCTTGAACACACCACCCACTCACTCTTGTTCTAGTTACTGTCTTCAAAGCCCCATGTATGCGCTCCTCCATACTTTGACTCATCCTTCTTATCTACTTGAAAGACCCTCCATAGAAAACTTGGCCTCCACCAGGCTGCAAAGGCAACTGATGCTCTAGAGCTTGGACTCTTCCTCCCCTGAACATCACAGTGTCTGTTACCTTGGCTACTTCACTGGCCCTTAGTGTGCCCTGCCTTACGTTGTTATTATTTTTATACGAATAAGGCATATGTCACTAGGCCCTACTAGCCTGTTGGTGTACAAATAAGGTTGATGGTATTCCAAGTTGCTCTGGTCATTTCTGATAATTTTTGATTTCTCACGTTTGCTTGAGACCACTTCCCCATATTCCTCTGTCCCATCCACCTTGATGTTTGCATCTCAAAAGCCGCTTACAGGAGGTGCCTTTTGTGAGAATATTGCTTTTCCCTGCGGTACTCTCAAAATCATAAAATCGTGTGGTACTGTGGTATCAGCTCTTCAGACCTCACTGTATTCTAAGCAGAAGGGCACAGATTGCCCCCTCCCAAGCCATGAATCTGATTTTATTCCCTTAGCTTCCAAGCAGTACTGTTTCAGCCTCAAATCTCACAAAGTTCACCAGAAAGCAGTTTCTTTCACTTCAGGCTATAACTCCACTACTCTAAAGGGAAAACTAATACTAGGGAAACTGGGAATACCTCCTCAAGTAACCAACATAAATTGTGTATTCATTAGTTTTCAAGCACTATGCTAGGCACTTTATTTTCTAATTTGATTCTTCATATAACCTTTTTTTTTTGAGTCAGTGTCTCACTCTGTCACCCAGGCTGAAGTGCAGTGGCGTAATCACGGATCACGGCTCACTGTAGCCTTGACCTCCTAGGCTCAGGAGATCCTTCTGCCTTAGTCTTCTGGGTAGTTAGGACTACAGGCATGAGCCACCACACA
Source organism: Cephalopachus bancanus (assembly GCA_027257055.1). Classification (NCBI taxonomy): domain Eukaryota; kingdom Metazoa; phylum Chordata; class Mammalia; order Primates; family Tarsiidae; genus Cephalopachus; species Cephalopachus bancanus. Next base: position 2,210,852 of record JAPVLO010000024.1, on the reverse strand, counting down.
TGGCTAATTTTATTTTATTTTATTTTTTATAGAGATGAGGTCTCGCTCTGTTGCCCAGGCTGGTCTCAAACCCCTGGGCTCAAGTAATCCCCCCACCTTGGGTTTCCAAAGTGCTGGGATTACAGACATGAGCTACCACTCCTGGCTCCTATAGCTTTTTAAAGTGTCTAGTATTGTTACCATTCTGTTAAATATAGGGACACTGGAATTGAAGATAAATGTTACTTACCTAGAGATATGCACAACTGATAAGTAGTGAGTAGACCTGGATTTTGAACCCATCCAAAATTTCTGTCCCCTGCCTAATAAATACTCATGCAAATTAAACCCTGATGGAGTCATGGTGGTATTGGGAAGAACTATTATCTGTCCACTCTCAGGTTGGATCAACCAGGACATCCTGATGCACATGCATTTAACTTGCCTTTCCAGTGAGGTAGTCAGGGCTGGATTGTAGATTTTTATATTCCTTCTTAAGCTAATTCAGTAAATAGTGCTCAGCCAATTAGCACTGAGTTAGGATATAAAACATGGAGCTTCTCTTAAATGTTATAATCAGTTTTCAGGCAAGGCAGCTACATGACATGAACAGTATCTGACATGACTGGAAGAGATACTCTGATATAATCATTGAAATTAACAGGTGTAGTCCCATAAGAGAAATGGTCTCCTATTGATAGAGTTATGTAGAGCAGCCTGGAAAATCAATTGAGATCAAATCTTTTGACTGTATTGATATAGTCACTGAGTACAGGAAGAACAATTGCAGCTATGAGTATTTAACACTGTTTCTTTACAAATGAATTCCACATTTACTTACCAAAAATAATTACATTCATCTTCTGGTATGTGAAACATGATGTTGTTTTTTAAGAGACTTAGAATGATCAAAGGTACCATATTGTATCATGTTTTGTTGTAGTTCTTATGAACAACAGCAACAGCTCCAATGCCCATCATTTCTTACAAAGGTTAATAGGTTACTTGGCTGCTGTGGTATTGTCTTGTATTGAATTTTACTAGCTACTTCAAATACCATAAAGATGAAGTGACAGAATTTACTAATCAATTGATTAACCTACTTATTAAGCTCCAGTAGAATTCTTGTCACCTTGCATTAGAAACAGTATACTCATGAAATCGTATTAATTATACCAAGGTGGAAGTTAGTATACACATAAAAATTAATTTACAAGCCGGGCTTGGTGGCTCAGCCTGTAATCCTGCACCTTGGGAGGCTGAGGTGATTGGATTGCCTGAACCCGTGGGTTCGAGACCCGCCTGGGCAACTTGGTGAGACCTCATCTCTACAATAAATCAAAAATTAGCCAGGCGTGGTAGCACATGCCTGTAGTTCCAGCTACTTGGAAGGCTGAGGCGGAAGGATCACCGGAGCCCAGCAGGTCGAGGCTGCGGTGGCCGGGAGCAGCCACTGCACTCCAGTCTGGGCAACAGAGTAAGACTCCAACTCAAAAATAAATTAATTAATTTACAATACATATATTTTTTGAGTTGGAGTCTCACTGTGTCACCCAGGTTGGAGTGCAGTGACACACTCATGGCCACCACAGCCTCGACCTGCTGGACTCAGGCGATTCTTCCATCTTGGCCTTCCAAGTGGTTGTAACTACAGGCATGCACCACCACACCTGGCTAATTTTTCTGATTTATTGTAGAGATGAAGTCTCACCAAGTTGCCCAGGCCAGTCTCGAACTCATGGGCTCAGGCAATCCTCTCACCTCAGCCTCCCAAAGTGTTGGGATTATAAGTGTGAGCCACAATGCTATAATATTTTTGTACAATTTTTTTATTTGATTAAAATCTCATAAGATTTCAGGATTCCATTTAGTAATTTAGAAGTTTGATCATATTTTTAGGAAAGCAAAATTTTAGAGTTAAATACACTTAATTAGGTATTTCAAGCAACAAAATTATCAATTTTTTATAGGAGAGTTTTTCTTTATAAACAATGTCTTTTTTGGTCTAACTGATAAAATTTCACTTTGTGTTAAATTGGCTGAAAAATAAAAATACAGAGATTTTAAGTATTTGTTTTTATTACACAAATTTTAAGACAAGATTCTCTTTGTTCAATAAGCAATTACTGAATTTTGTTAGATACAAAGTTTTTCTTGATAAACAACTGCTATGGTTTGAATGTTTTCTTCAAAACTTATGCTGAAATTTAATTGTCATTGTAATATTGTTGTGAGGTAGGACCTTCAAAATGTTATTAGGGCATGGCAAGAGGGCTCTGGCCTCATGAATGAATTAATACCATTGTAGGAAATAGGTTAGTCATTGCTTGAGTGGGTTCTTAATAAAAAATGAGTGAGCTAGGCCCACTTCCCTCTCCAGCTGGCACAACCCCTTTTGCCTTCTACTTTTCTGCCATGGGATGCCCCTTGCCAGATACTGATGCCATGCCTTTGGACTTCCCGGCCTCCAAAACTGTGAGCCAAACAAATTTCTGATCTGGTTAAATTATCCAGTCTGTGATATTGTGTGATAGCAGCAGAAAATGGACTAAGATTACAACCACTTACTATAAAGATTAAAACAAATGGGACTTATCATATTGTGAGAGTTATGTCTGTAGTAAAATAATCAGCAGAGCCTTTACAGAAATAGCTACCTTGTTATCTGAGATGTAACTTCACTGAGCATCAGAAAATAGCAAAATTACATCAATGAATGGTCAAAATGTATAATATATGCTTCATAAGCTGCAAACTTCTAGGAAATAAAATCATGTTTTTGCCATGTATAATTCCCCTGTCTAAAAATATGCATTCAAAATGATAATAAAAAAAATACTGATTAATAAAAAAAATATATATACATTTAGAGGGTGTGATTACATTGCTAAAACTTGATAAAGTAAATGAATTTTCAATGGTAGGTGATTTATAACACTCTTTGGGTACAGTTCAATTGGCATGAAAAGGTAATATTTGTTGGTTTTGTTTTAAGCTAGGCAATCTTAAGTCCACAGAAAAAAGAACTCTCAACTACAAATGTTTATAGAATGTTTTTAAGATTGTAAGATACTTGGATTACTGACGTTAAGAACCCAGAGCAGCCGGGCTCGGTGGCTCAGTCTGTAATCCTGTGCCTTTGGGAGGCTGAGGTGAGTGAATTGCCTGAGCCCACGGGTTTGAGACCCGCCTGGGCAGCGAGACCTCATCTCTACAATAAATCAAAAAATCAGCTGGGCGTGGTGGCGCATGCCTGTAATTCCGGCTACTCGGAAGGCTGAGGCGGAAGGATCGCCGGAGCCCACCAGGCCGAGGCTGCGGTGGCCGGGAGCGGCCACTGCACTCCAGTCTGGGTGACAGAGTGAGACTCCAACTCAAAAAAAAAAAGAACCCAGAGCAGTTGTTCTGGTGATTACCTTGCTGAGGCCACTTAGCCTTTCAGGTTTCTTGCATGGGGCATCAAGGGAACGAATATTTGGTAATTTCCCAATTGTTAGCAGGCAACTTTTCCTGCTAGTGACATTTCATTGAAGTGTGACTAACATTTTTCCTTTGCCTATTGCCCCAAGAATGACTCTCAGTGAAATTTCTTGGCTTCTGATGATATTCATTTGTTATAAAACAACAGCACCAAATTAGCAAATATGTAATATTTAACATGTCCCAAACATTGTTTCTAAGTTCCTTAAATGTGTCCCTTCCTTGAATCCTCACAACAGGATTATGTGGCAAGGACAATTGTCATATCTCTTCTACACATGAGGAAACTGAGACAAAAATAAATATAAGTCACATACCTAATAAGTGGCAAAGCAGGATTGGACCCAGGCAGCTGGCTCCCAAAGTCTTGCCTCCATTCCCTACCTTACATGGCATCTAAGCAGAACCACAGAACATTTATCAAATAGCAGTGTTGCATGATTCATAGAAACCATCAGAAACCTCAGTAACAGGTCATTTTGAAAGTAGCTTTTGTACTTTTCGACTTCATAACAGAGTACCTAAATATAATCAAAAAACAGATCTAGAGAAAGAATCTAGCTAAAAGGCTACTACTACTAGTAAGTGACAGTTGACTTAAAATGAGTGAATCAATTGAAATTGTCTTATAGTTAACATTTTCCTGATCTTTTAGGTAACGTAAGGCATATTATAGCAGACTTCTTTTTTTTTTTGCATGATATGTGTTTTGCATGATATGTGTATATGTGTGTGTACTCTTTGTCTCAGTTTCCTCACTCTTACTGATAAGAGTGACCAAAGTACATTTAAATGACTGTCTTGAAGGAGGTGACCTAATATAAAAATATACTCTCCCTTGGTATTTTTAGCTCACCTAGCATTGATGTAAAAGACTGATTTTGATAGTAACAATGGCTGCACTACAGGACTCTGACTTATTCAATCTTTTTTCTTCACTGGATGTACCTTTTCTTTTGAGTCAGGGTCTCATTCTGTTGCCCAGGCTGGAGTGTACTGTTATGATCATGGCTCATTTGCAGCCTCCAACTCCTGGGCTTAAATGATACTCCTGCACCAGCCTCCTGAGTAGCTGTGACTACAGGCACATGCCACCCCACCCAGCTAATTTTTGATTTTTTGTAGAGATGATGTCTCACTATGTTGCCCAGGCTGCACTTGAACTCCTGGCAAGTGATCCTCCTGCTTCTGTCTCCCAAAGTGCTGAGATTACAGGCATGAGCCACTGTGTCCAGCCTGTACCCTATTCTTAATATAAACAATAGAATCATATTTGTGTATTTTTATCCTAGTTCCCTCCAACTAAGAATCCTACCCAAGAATGCTGATGGACTAGCTCAGAGGTATCAATAAGCTTTATAGAATTATTACAGTCCCAGAAACAGTTATCATTTAGGTTCCACTGAATCTCCATAGGAGTGGAGTGGTGGTGGTGCTTCTGGAGGTATTAGTGGGGTATGATTTTGTAAAGCAAGTCTTCTTTTCTTTAAAGTACAAACATATCACCTGGAGAGCTAGTTAAAGCTTCAGATTCTGGCTCAGTAGAATCTGGGTAGGGTATGAGACTCCAACAAGCTCCCTGGTAATACTTCTGCTGCTGCTGCTGATCCCTGGACAAGTTTTTGAGTAGCAAGGATATCGAACAAGGTATCTGTTGCTATAGAAAGCAAAAGAATTGGGTATGTGGCTTGTCCTTGTAACTTGTTAGATAGGCTTATAAAAAGACATAATTTACTTAGGAATATTTATAAACCATTTTATCCAGAAGTTCACAGCAGTCAGCAAGCATAGTCTCATTCAAATACAGAACTAATGATGTGACTCCCCTGCTAAGATTCATTACTAGTTGCCCAGTGCTTCTAGGTTAAGGACCTTAATCCTTGCAATACCAGCAGTGCCCTGCGTGCCTGGCTGTGGCCAACCTGTTCAGTTCTTCTTGTCCTACTCACTCCCAGATCAGCATGCTCCAACACAGGGTCATGTGTTCCCTGGTCTAGGTTGTGCATCACAGCTTTATATATTTATAACAGCAATCTCCCTGCAGAAGTCACTTGATGAAAAGGGACTGCTGCTCCAAGGCCAATGACCTTTCAATTGTCCCATATACTCTTTCAATTGTCCCATATATTCTTTCCTTCTACAGCGCCTTTGAATCGTTGCTTTTTCTGCCTAGATGCTTCCTTCTCTCCATTTGCCTGGCAAGTCTGTGTCATCTTTTAGCTTAAATGTGACTTCCTAGGAAGTCATCCCTAGTCATTCTGGCTGGGTAAGGTCCCATTGTACTTTTTCTGTAACAGTTTTAAGTGACATGTTAATTGACATCGTTGTATGTTTAATGTTTGTCTCAACCACTGGTAGTTCCAGGAGAACAGGGATAGCTCATCATTTTATTCTCTCAGTACCTGGCCTGGTTGGTTCATGGCACTTCAGACTAGTACTGAGCACATAAAATCGGCTATAAAAGTATTTGTTTTTTTGTTTTTTGTAGATTCTAGGTCTTGCTATATTGCCCAGGCTGGTCTTGAACTCCTAACTTCAAGTGATCCTCCCACCTCGACCTCCCAAAGCACTAGGATTATAGGTGTGAGTCACTGCTCCCAGCCAAAACATATTTGTTGAGTGAATGGAGGTGTACTGAATTTTCATGATGATTCTTTTTTCTTCATTGATCTCTTAACTTTTGTTTACTCCTTTCTGTATTTTTTTTGGGGGGTGGGGGTTGGTTTATTGGTTTTTGAGTCAGAGTCTCAGTCTGTCTCCCACGTTAGAATGCAGTTTCATGATCATGGCTCACCACAGCCTTGACCTCTTGAGGCTGTCTTTCCACTTCAGCCTGCCCAGTAGCTGGAATGACAGGTGAGTGCCACCACCCTTGGCTAATTTTTTTAATTTTTTGTAGAAATGGGGTCTCGCTATGTTGCCCTGGCTGGTCTCGAACTCCTAAGCTTAAGTGATCCTCCTGCCTCTGCCTCCTAAAGCACTGAGGTTACAGGCGTGAACCACCACACCCAGCCTGCTTGCTCATTTCTAAATGGGGACTAATATTGACCTTATTTATTCATTTTGAGCTTTAAAGCATACATAAACCTACTTTCCATTCTTTCATTCTGAGTGCCTGGAAAAATATGTCCAATTCACTTTTTCTTTCCTGATTACTGTTGTGCTGTCTATGAAATGGTCTCTCCCTCTGCTGTTCAGTAGCTCCCTTCCACCTAAGCATAAATGTGTCTCCTAGAAGATGAGGTTCTCCTTTCTGGATGCCGTGTGCCTGGGAAGGTGTTGCTTAGCAGCTGTTGTGCATTTGAAGATGAGAACTGGGCCAAACAAATATTCTCTAGCTCTATGTATTTAGTCCTCCTTGAGAACCTGTGCATACAGCTAGGGTGACTGGCAGTGTGGCTATGATACTTCACCTGCACAGATTCAGATCTAATCTTGCTTGGCAGTGACTGAAATAGTTTATCTCTTCATGGCACCTAGAAAATGTCTAAAATGACTATAGGAACATGTGTCTTCTTCAGTAGTTAATGCGCTTCTAGTATTAGTATGTAAGATGATTGGGCATTATATTACAGGTGATATGATTATCAGGAATTTTTGCAGCACCTTTTCCCAAGCAACTCAAATTATTTAACATATTATTTCATTTATGACCCTTGGATTATTAGGATCATTTTGCAAATGAGAAAACTTCGATTCAGACATGTCGAGTAAATTGTCCTACTGTGTTTTAAGTGGTCCTTGTTATAAGAAAAAAGAGTTGTTTCCTGAAAGTCTACTGTTTTTAAATGAATCTCAAGTTAACACATAAGACTTTGTGGAGATGATTCTTTGAAATAAAAAAATATATATATTCTTTTGAGTTAGTTTCTGAAAATGTTTTGCTGCTTGTTTTTAAAAAAAAAGTTCTCCATTCAATTAATATTTAATTTGCATCAGGTATATACTGGCACTGTTCTAGACTGGAAATACAATGGCAAACATGGCATGCCAAATTACCTTTACAAAGCTTATATTCTGGACAATTGATTGCTGGGGGAAAGAACGAAGTTTGTAAAGTAAACAAACATAAAAACTAGATGTGTTTGGTTACTAATGAATAGCATGAAGTGCTCTTCTAAAATAGTGTAACTGAAAGAGATTGATAGATTGTGTGATAAGAAAAGACTACTCTGAAAAGCTAACACCTACATTTATTTATGTGTGATTTGAGCGTAGATGGAAGATGTCTTTATTTAATGTTAGATATTTGGAATATATGTACACTCTCTTCCAATATTCTAGAACAGAGGCTGGAAAACTTTTTCTGTGAAAGACCAGATAGTAAGTATTTTAGGCTTTATAGACCATACAGTCTTTATCACAACTACTGAAGTAAAGAGACAAAAAGTACTATCTTTTCTTTACTCATTGTAAGGTTCTTGACTGATAACCTTATAGCAAAAACAAGAAAAAGATAACAAATCTATTTAATATAAGGGGTTTTTTTTTTTTTTTTTGGTTTTTTTTTTTGAGTTGGAGTCTCACTCTGTCGCCCAGACTGTAGTGCAGTGGCCGCTCCTGGCCACCACAGCCTCGACCTGCTGGGAAAATAACATGAAACCATGTTATTTTCAGCTACATGGATGGAACTGAAGGTCATTGTGTTAAGTGAAATAAGCTAGGCACAGAAAGACAAATACCAAATGTTCTCACTTGGTATTTAAAAAAATACCAAGTGTGGGGGTTAAAAAAGTTGATCTCATGGAGGTGCAAGACAAAATGATAGATACCAGAGGCTGGGAAGGGTATGTGAGTAGGAGGGAAGGATGAAGAGAGGTTGGTTAATTGGTACAAACATATAGTTAGATAGATGAAGTAAGATCTAACGTTCAATATCAGAGTTTGATGTACTACATTTTCTAGTATATATGTATATATACTACATATTCAGTCTATGTTAACAAGAATTTATTGTGTAATTCAATATACCTGGAAAAGAGTACTTGAAATGTTTCCAATAAATAGAAATGATGACTTCTTAAAGTGATGGATATTCCAAATATCCTACCTGACTTGATCATTCTTTTTGATGGTTGAATAATATTCTATTTTGTATATGTACTACATTTGCTAGTATATATGTATATATACTACATATTCAGTCATCTGTTGATGGGCACTTAAGTTGATTCCATGTCTTGGCTATTGCGAATAGTGCTGTAATAAACGTGCAATCGCAGGTATTCCTTTGATGTACTGATTTCTTTGCTTTTGGATAAATACCCAGTAATGGAATTGCTGGGTTGTATAGTAATTGTATGTTTAGTTTTTAGAGAAGTCTCTATGCCATTTTCCATAGTGGTTGTACTAACTTACATTCCCACCAACAGTTTATAAGGATTACCTTCTATCCTTAGCCTCATCAGCATCTGTTTGTTTGTTTGTTTGCCTTTTCAATACTAGCCCTTCTAACTGGGGAGAGATAATATCTCATTGTGGTTTTGATTTGAATTTCTCTGATTAGTGATATTGAGAATTTTTTATAGACCTAGTAGCCATTTGCATGTCTTCTTTTGAGAAATGTCCATTCATGTTCTTTGCGTACTTTTTTTTTTAGATTAGGAAATATAGTTTATTTAAAAAGTAAATTAGAGGAGCCCGCGCCTTGCCCCTGGGCTGCCGGCGGGCAGAGTGGGAGCGGGAGTGGAGACGGAGAAGCCTCTGGAAGTCGTGACTCTGCAGAATAGTTCCCGACGTTGTCCTAGTGTGCCAGGAGAGTTACTGTAAAATGGGGAAAGGAGAAATTTGAAGGTGTAGAGTTGAATACTGATGAGCCTCCGATGGTGTTCAAGGCTCAGCTGTTTGCATTGACTGGAGTCCAGCCGGCCAGACAGGAAGTTATGGTGAAAGGAGGAACAGTGAAGGATGATGATTGGGGAAACATCAAAATAAAAGATGGGATGACTCTACTAATGATAGGGTCAGCAGATGCTTTTCCTGAAGAACCCTCAGCTAAAACCATCTTCATAGAAGACATGACAGAAGAACAGTTAGCATCTGCTATGGAATTACCATGTGGATTGACAAACCTTGGTAACACTTGTTACATGAATGCTGCAGTTCAGTGTATTCATTCTGTGCCTGAACTCAAAGATGCCCTGAAAAGGTATGCAGGTGCCTTGAGAGCTTCCGGGGAAATGGCTTCAGCACAGTATATTACTGCAGCCCTTAGAGATTTATTTGATTCCATGGATAAAACTTCGTCTAGTGTTCCACCTATTATTCTGCTACAATATTTGCACATGGCTTTTCCACAGTTTGCGGAGAAGGGTGAACAAGGACAATATCTTCAGCAGGATGCTAATGAATGTTGGATACAAATGATGTGAGTGTTGCAACAGAAATTGGAAGCCATAGAAGATGATTCTGTTAAAGAGACAGATTCTTCATCTGCATCAGCAGTGACATCTTCTAAAAAGAAAAGTTTAATTGATCGGTTCTTCGGTATTGAGTTTGAAACTACAATGAAATGTACAGAATCTGAAGAAGAAGAAGTCACCAAAGGAAAGGAAAATCAACTTCAGCTTAGTTGTTTTATCAATCAGGAAGTCAAGTATCTTTTTACAGGACTTAAATTGCGACTTCAGGAAGAAATCACCAAACAGTCTCCAACACTGCAACGTAATGCTTTGTACATCAAATCTTCCAAGATTAGCCGGCTACCTGCTTACTTGACCATTCAGATGGTTTGATTTTTTTATAAAGAGAAGGAATCTGTGAATGCCAAAGTTCTTAAGGATGTTAAGTTTCCTCTTATGTTGGATATGTATGAACTGTGTACACCAGAACTTCAGGAGAAAATGGTCTCTTTTTGGTCAAAATTCAAGGATCTAGAAGATAAAAAAGAAAAATCAGCAGCCAAATACAAGTGACAAAAAGAGTAGTCCCCAGAAAGAAGTTAAATATGAACCCTTTTCTTTTGCTGATGATATTGGCTCCAATAATTGTGGATACTATGACTTACAAGCTGTGCTAACACACCTGGGAAGGTCTAGCTCTTCAGGTCATTATGTATCATGGGTGAAAAGGAAACAAGATGAATGGATTAAGTTTGATGATGATAAGGTCAGCATTGTAACACTAGAAGATATCTTGCGGCTGTCTGGTGGTGGAGACTGGCACAGTGCTTATGTTCTACTGTATGGGCCTCGCAGAGTTGAAATAATGGAAGAGGAAAGTGAACAGTAATCTTCATTTTACATATTTATGCTTAGGTGTGAAATAAATGTTATTTGTTGATCACTTCTATAATCCAGAGCTTTAGAGGAAGACACTTAAGTGGTTTTGTCTGTTTTCCCTCATGTGGAACATAGAAGGGCAGAATCAGTCCACTCTGGGCATCAATCCAAAAAATTAAAGCAAAGAGAAAATTATCTTGGATCGTGCTGTCCTATATGAGGGTGGCAGGAAGACATTTTTTAAAAGCTTATTTCTTGCATTAATTTTCTGAAATTCTGAGTTGAAATGCCTTTTAACCATTCCTTCTGTGGTAATTTTTCTCACTGACTTTTTCAGCCCAAGATTGAGCAATCAGATATCTACTGCACACCTGTTACCTATTATTTGTTGTTCTTGCATGGTTCAACCACCACTTGGTAGCTGCCCATCCTTTGCCTTACCTAACAAACTTTTCTAGGAAGGTGGAAAAGGAAGTATTGCTCTCATTGTGTAACTCAGTGCTGCTGTCCATCCCATGGGAACATGGGCACAATCAAGTATTTGTCCAGCCTGACTGCTGCTGGCTTTTCACGACTTTAACAATAAATTGTGATCAATAACAGTAAAAAAAAATAAAAATAAATAAATAAATGATAATAAAATAAAAAGTAAATTAGAGAGAGAGAAATAAGAGAGTCACTTCCTCAAGGCAGGGGAGGATGCCAAAGCCAGGAAACATGGCCTGGCCATAGCTTAAAGAGCACATGGCCACACTAGAGTCTAATAAGGCAATGGCCTCTTTGTCTACTTTTTTTGTTGTTGTTTTTTCTTTGAGTTGGAGTCTCACTCCGTCTCCCAGGCAGGAGTGCCTCCTTTTTAAAGGAATTTTTAAAAATTGGTAAGTTGTTTTTGAGTTCCTTATATATTCTGAATATCAATCCCATGTTTGATGAATAATTTGCAAATATTTTCTCCCATTCAACAGGTTTTTCTCTTAATTCTTGATTGTTACTTTTGCTGTGCAGAAGCTTTTTAATGTAATATAATTCGTCTATTTTTGTTTTTGTTGTCTGTGCTATTGAGGTCTTAGCCACAAAAGAGTCACCCAGACCAAAGTGCAATATTCAATTTTCAAATTGGGCTTCAGTTTTATTTTTGTTCATTTTGTTAGTGAACTAGGTTGTGATATTCACATTTAGTGGTTCCTTGGAATAGTTTTCATGTGATGCTTCACCACTTTTTTCTAAGGTATTCATTTATTGATTTGGTTTTTAGGCTTTGAGTCCTTATTTTATATACTATTTTTTCTGCTCTTGCATTTTCCATCTAATACCTATGTCGAAAGTGAGTCTTTCAGCCTGTTCCCACTGGTGAAGACTGCTTGTTTGTGCCTAGTTAATTCAGAGTGCCTGAGCTCATGGCACCATCTCTAACACTGCTTCCAAACCTACTGCAGTGACTCAGCAGAAGCTTGTCATTAGCAACATTCTTGTAGAAAGTAGGAAGTAAAAATTAAGTTGGCTGGGAAAGCAAAGTCGTAGTACACCATGTATGTGCAAATCTTTGCTAGCAATAGATACAGCCTCCTGGATGGTTGATGATTGAGTTCCTTTCCTGACACCACCCTTCTTTTGAAGCACTAACAAGATCAAATTCTTAAAGAGTTTAAAACAATGTGTGCAGTGAAAAGGGCCCTTTGGGGGTTATTAAAGAGACAATCTACTTTCAAATTGTATACTTGTTTATATAATGCATAAGCCATTTGATAAAGGAAAGCTGAATGAAATTGAAAGTAGCAGCTTTGGCCATTGCCAGACCATCGCTGCCATTACCTTGCTAAATTATGGTGTGACCATGTGCTCTTTGAGCTATGGCCAGGCCATGTTTCCTGGCTTTGGCCCCCATCCCTGTCTTGGGGAGGTGAATCTCCTCTTTCTCTCTCAGTCTCTCTCTCTCTCCCTCTCTTTCTCCAATTTACTTTCTAAATAAACTATATTTTCTAATCTTAAAAAAAAAAGAAAGAAAATAGCAGCTTTACTACTGATGTTTTCACTGGCAAAATCTGGGTCAGAGAATATGGCTTTATGTATGTGGCTTGCCAACACTGTTCTCCAGTTTTAAACTGATTCCCCCCATCCTGCCATCACCCCCACAAACCCTCTCACTTACCAATCCCCAAACCACCCTGGAGAGCTAAAAACCACTTCCTTACAGTGGCAGAGCCTGCCCTAATAGACATTAACAGAGAGGAGACAAGGCCAGAATAGAACCCCTTACAGTCAGGCAAAACCCAAAAGGAGAAAAGATAACTGGCTAAGCCAGTGATGCCTAGTTCCTCATCCCAAACTCACCACTCAGAGTCACTCCTCTTTCCTTAGTGCAGGGAGAATGAGGAGTGTGGCAAGACTAGACTATGACTCATCATCGGGAAGATAGAAGAGTCTAGGCTGGGGTTAGATGTTGCTCTAATGGGAAAACACCTCTTGAATAAAAGTACTGATTGAGAGAGGCAAAAGATTTCTTTCAACAATGGATACTTTAGGCAGATCTAGAACTCATTAATTTTTTTTTTTTTTTTTGAGTCAGGGTCTCACTCTGTCACCCAGACTGGAGTATAGTGGCATGCTCATGGCCACTGCAGCCTTAAACTGCTGGGCTCAGGTGATCCTTCCACTTCAACTTCTAAGTAACTGGAACTACAGGCATGTGCCACCTCACCCAAATAATTTTTTTATTTATTGTAGAGATCAGGTCTCGACATGTTACCCAGGCTGGTCTCGAACTCATGCTCAGGCAGTCTTCTCACCTCCATCTCCCAAAGTGCTGGAATGACAGGCATCAGTCACTGCACCCAACCAAACTCATTGATTTTTATCTTGTTCACTGCTGAAGACCCCATCAAGCACACCTGGAGGATTTGATATTGGAAAAACAGATGTCTGGTCCAGAAGGCAGAGGGGGAAAAAAGGAAAGGTTTAGATCCACATTCGGAAGAGAAAGAAAGAGACTGTAGGTAAGAAAAAGCAATAGCTTTCCTCACCCATGGTAAGGAGACCCAAAGAAATAGAGGAAACCCATGTATTTTTATGCTTAGGTTTGATGAAGAATGAACAGTTATGCTGAAGTATGACTGGACAAAGGGAGTATGATTTAATTGCAGTAAATTGAGCAAGACTTGTTTGTTCAGGTTTTTTCTGTGTCTCTGTGCCTTCAGAGATAAGGACATTTCTCACCTCCAGGTATAGGGAAGGCACCTCTGGAATAAGGGTTTTATGACCTATTTTAGAGGAAAGTCAGATAATTCTTTTATGCATGCTTCAGGGGAAAAGGGTGGGAGAATATCAAAGAGAACTTCCTGTTTCTGTTGTTTCCTCATACACCAAAGTGCCATATTTTGGGGATGGTGTATCCTGAACCCCAACAAAACTAAATTAAAAGGCAGGCTAAAATAGTTAAACTATAGCTGAGTCTTCTTGAAAGGAATAGGGGACTTTCAGAATGAAAAATAGCTTTAAAAAATCCCAAATGTGTAAGAAATTCAAAAGCTAAGGAAAAACCATGTTTGTGGATGAGCCCCTGGCAAAGGTATTGGTTTTCACCAGGCTTCTAAGGCACAGACCTTAGAAACACCTGGAATCTTCTAAGAGTTACACTCCAGCTGGCCTTATTAGATGATGAGTGAGGTTCAAAGTAGAAATTATCTTGGATTATTTGGGGGAGAGTAAAAGAAAATAATTCTGGATATGTAAGTCATAAGGTTATGAGGACTTTAAAAGGCAGCCAGAGGAGTTTAGGTTTAATGTATATTTTGGGAAGTGTCTTGATAAAACAAGAAGTAAAGAAAAGCTAAACTACATTAATAGTGTTAGAAACAGAGAAGAAGAAGAAAAAAGAACAGAGAAGGGACACAATATGGTGGGGATGAACATTTGATTCATTTTGGAAAGGGAGTGAGAACAGGGACATATTTATTTTATTACATCTAACAATTAAAAAAGGAATAAATATTGCTAAGTATTGAGCCGGGAGATGATGGTGATGTCCTAGACAGAAATAAGGAACATGGCAAGGAGCGTGAAAGAGAAAACTCAGAGCCAGTGATGGGTCATTTGAAAACTTCTATACTAAAAGAATCTTTGAAGTCAAAGGATAACAGAATTACTAAGCTAGGTGTAAGGCAGTGAGACTGGAAGAAGGCTAAGGCTAAGGTTCTGGGGGAACTCCGTGAGTCAAATGTCCCTCTTCCTCCCCCTCCTCTCAACCTGTTTGTGTAAAGACAGTTTTATTCCAACACAGTCTTGACCCTCCATTAACATATTGTCTATGGATGCTTTTGTGCTCCAAGGTCGAAGTTGAGTAGTTGAGACAGAGACCAAATGGCTTGCAAAACATATTTACTATCTGGCCCATTATAGAAAACATTTGTCAACCCCAGTTGGATGTCACAAGAGGAAGATCTACCAGAAAAGATATGCCAAAAATGTACCCAGAAACCAAGAGAGTGTAGTCTTAAGGAAATCCAGGGAGAAGAGGATTTCAAAGGAATAGATAAACAGAAAGGATACAGGGGGCATAGGGAGAGTAAGGCTTGGGGGAAACAAATTTTTGTATGTTACGACTAGGTGATTATGACACCATTCCAAAATGTCAATATCTAGATGGACCAAAATCTAACAAGAAATATTCATGGATCAATTTCTTTCTCCTTTTCTTCCTTGTTTAGTATTAAAACATTAAGTAAGCATGCAGCACATTCCAGGTGCTGGAAATACCTAAAGACAAGATGCATGTTCATAGAAAGTCATATAATAAGATAATACTAGAGATGTAATGAGATAATGTATGCATATGTTAAAAGGTAGCATGCTATATGAAATTAAAGACTTTTGCCACAAGGCAGTACGTTACCAGTTACCAAATACCTGGTTTGGCCTGAGTGGTTTGCATTCAGAGGTTACTGTCAATAAAATGTCAAAGCAGGCTTTAAGAAATTGGGGATTATAGTGTGATGCAAAGAGCACAGACAACTGTTTGCTACCTTTGTGACATTGGGAAAAGTTCCTTGATTTCTATCAACTTTACTTTGTTCATCTGTAAAACTGGGATAATCGGCACCCATTCCATAGAGCATTTTTAAGAAGAAATGAGATATAAAGCAGTTTATATATTGTTTGGCATATAGTAAGTACTGTGTTGGTGGTAGCTTTATTTTCATGGAGCTCGTATAAATCGCAGTTCATAAATTCAGATGTGCAAGAAATACCAAAATCACTTATTGCCTTCAAATCAACTTCATGAGAATTCTGAGCCCCTATCCTACTTGGCTATTAGAACATTTAAACTTATATATTCTTGGGTCTCCCACCTTTATCCCCAGGGTGATGCAGTGGTCTCTGGGAGACTTTACTGATGAGAAGTTATCCGGTTACCCTTGTTACTGCAAAGATTCCCTTTATCCCTGTCCACGTGGTCCCTGCAAGTGCAGCAGTCAGGCGTGGTGTGAAACCTTTGATGAGGCCAAGAGCCCTTGTAAGGAATATAACTTTTCTTGGTGCTTCCCCAAAAAAAGCCTCCCTCAGCACTGCCAGCAAGCAGATGCAGGTACTCTTTCTTACAGATCCAGAGGTTTCTCTCCCCAGTCCCAGAGCATCTCCAATCTGAGCCCTCCAAACTCTTGCCCGTACCTTCCTGCTAGACAAATATGATTCACTGGGAATCATGTGATACTGCCGACATTTTACCTATTTTTGGCCTATAAGAATGGCTCTTTAAAGTAGTTCAACTAGTAACTATTCAGTAGAGTAAGCTTTTCTTTTTCTTTTTTTCTCCTCCCTTTCCCCTTCTCCCTCTTCCTCCTCTTCCTCCTCTTCTTCCTCCCCCTTTCCTCCATCTTCTCCTCCTCCTCTTCCTCCTCCTTCTCCTCCTCCTCCCTCCTCCTCTTCTTCCTCCTTCTTCCCCCTTCTTCCTCCCTCTCCTCCTCCTTTCCCTCTCCTTCTACTACTTCTTCTCCTGCTCATCTAAAAGGGCAACTGACTTCAGTCTCTTTATGCTTTGCCAACAGCAGAAATCTCTGAGGCAGGTAAATAGAAATAAATGACTTTAGTCTGGGGCAAAGGAAAATAGAGAGCCAGGCTTGGTGGCTCAGCCTGTAATCCCACACCTTTGGGAGGCTGAGGTGAGTGGATTGCCTGAGCCCGTGGGTTCGAGACCCGCCTGGGCAGGCAAGACCTCATCTCTACAATAAATAAAAAATTAGCTGGGCGTGGTAGCGCTCGCCTGTAGTTCCAGCTACTTGGAAGACTGAGGCGGAAGGATCACCGAAGCCCAGCAGGTCGAGGCTGCTGTGACCGGGAGCGGCCACTGCACTCTAGTCTGGGTGACAGAGTAAGACTCCAACTCAAAAAAATAAATAAATAAAACTTAATTGAAGTGTCTCAACACATTTATATAGTAGTAAAATACTAATAATACTTAATACTTATATTATGAATATTCATTATATTCCTTCCTCTGTCTTGCTAGAAAGTACTCTCCACCTCAGTCCTGTCAGGTTGATATATTCCTACTCTTTCTCAAACATTTAACTGAGACATAATCTTCTCTGAGACTTCTCTGTTTTCTGAAAAAAATTGGAGAATCATCCTCTGTATTTCCACAGTGCCTTACACTTAAGGCACTTAGACTTAAGGTGATCAAATAATTTATCATCCAGACTGGGACCCTTTTAAGAGTGAAAGAGGATGCTGTTAGTAATTACTCCAGGACAACAGACATAAACAAAAACTGCCCCAGGCAACTGGATGCATGGTCTCTCAACTTATCCGTACATTGTTGTAATGATTGTTTACTTGCAAATCATCCCCTTCTCCAACAAACATACACACATACACATAGTCAGTGAATCCCTGGAATGTAAAAACCTCAGCAGCTGGTACAATGACTGACACACAGTCAGCAGTCGATTATTTAATTGATTGATGAAATTGTGGGAATTTTATTGGAAGAGAACATTCTAGCCTGATGAAATGGTATAGAGACGAAGAAAAGGAGATGGGAAGGCGTGTTTATAAGAAACAGCAAATAAAACTTTTGGGTACAGATGTTTGGGGATTGGAACATAGTTTGAGAAAAGATTGTGGAAACTCTTGATCATCAATCAAGCTAAGAAATTTTTCAACAAAGTGGGAGAACAGAGAAGGTTTAAACACCAGGGATGACACGAAGGATAACTGACAATGAATTGTTGAGAGGTGAAGGAATACAGAACTGCAAAGACTATTTGGATTAAAAAGTAAAATTATGAATGTCTGGATTAGGAATATTTGTCATTTAACATTTTATGTTTGATAAAAAAAGTCAAGACATTTTGATTGCAAATAACAGTAATTAGCCTGGTTTAACCAAAAAGGAAAATTTATCAGCTTAGTTAACATAAATATATAGGCATTGCTAGATTCAGGTTCTCTAACATTGCCATCTCACCGGGAATTTTCTCTCCATCTCTTGGTTCTGCTTCTTACTGTATTGGATTCATTCTTAGTCAAGTTCTTCCAAAAATGGCCACCAGCCACATTCAGTCTACTTTCCACCAGCTCAGCAACCCCATTAGAAAGAGAACACTGCTTTACCAATAATTCCAGCAAAAATTGTGAGGAAGGTTCTCACTGGTTAATTAGTTCATCCCTGAACTAATCACTATTAATGGGAGGTGTCATGCTCTGATTGGTCAGGCTTTGGTCTTGGCCCATCCCAGATGATAGAGTCAGTTTTACCCAAGTCAAATAAACTTAGTGTGTTATTGGGGGTGGAGGAGTGAGAGACATGGATAGGAGCAGAGAGAGCTTGCTAAAGGAAAACTAACTTATTTAAAAAGAAAGAAAACAGATATTAGGGAGTAAAACCAATAAATGTTTTCTGCATAAAGTCTACAGTATTTCTTAGTTTGCAGATAACAGTGAGCTCCTTTAGATCATGAAAATCAAATCACAGAGATAAGATTATCAAGAGGAAACATAAAAGTGATGAGATTCCAAACGAGCAAGAATAAATGTATTCAGTCTAGAATACATAAATATATTTATAGAATACATAAATATATTTATATACATAAATATATTTATTTATATACATAAATATATTTATTTATATTTATGTATATACACAATATATACATAATACATAAATATATTATGTATATTACACAACATATTAATAATATATAATATTAATAATTGTATATAATTATATGTGTGTGTATTAATATATACATTAATATATACATTAATATATACATTAATATGCAATGTATATTAATATGTGTATATATTAATATATATTGATAATAATACATATATTATGTATTATGTATTGATAATAATACATATATTATGTATTATGTATATACATAATACATAAATATATTTATTTATAATATATTTATTCAAGATATTTAAAATATGAGAGAAGATATAAGTTGTCATCTTTGACTCAATAAATATTTTTGTTTATTCTGATATTGAACATCTCATTCTTATTATTCATAAAAAGTAAAAATTATTTCACTTTTCCATTCAATCTTTAATTGCAATAGTACAGAAACTTCTGGTTATTTATCTTTGAGGAAGCCATGATGGAACCAGCGGAAGGTCTAAAAGGAAACTTAGAATGTCTCAATTTTTGTGAAATTCCTTATTAGTTTTATTGAGGAACAAACCAATAAACCTCTTCATTCTGATAAGACAGGGTCTAAGTGACATTCATAAATTTTAATGTAGAATTGACTTTTCCTATGGTCCAGTTTTAGTTTGCCTAGTTGTCTGAACTTGTTTTAAAAAACAATTTTTAGAATGAATGTGTGTTTCTTTCTTTAAAACAATTCTTTATTTTAAATAGTGGGGTACAATTCAGAGTTAGGTATACAAATGTTCATTATGCATGTACCCTTGTTGATGAGGTGTGCCCCCACCTCCCCTGACAGTTTCTCACTACTGCCAATCTCTTTCTTATAGTATTATGATAGTTGTTCAAGATCCACTTATGAGTAAGAACATGTGATACTGGGTTCTTTGTCAGATATACAGTTGGCAAATATTTTTTCTCGGTCTGTGGGCTGTCTCCCTGCTCTCTCAGTGGTTTCTTTGGCTTTGCGGAAGCTTGTCAGTTTGATGAGGTCCCACTTATCTACTTATCTCTTATGGCATGGGCACTTAGGATTTTGATCAGGAATTGGTTGCCAGCTCCAATTTCCATAAGGGTGTCTCCTGCATTTTCTAAGGTTCTTATAGTTTGAGGTTTTACGTTTAGGTCTTTAATCCATTTAAAGTTGATTTTTATGTATGCTGATAGGTAGGGGTCTTGTTTTAATCTTCTGCATGTGGTCAGCCATTTTTCCCAGCACTATTAACTAAATAGGATCTCCTCTCACCAGTAGTTGATGGTGGAGGCTTTGTCGAAGATGAGTTGGTTGAAAAATTGAGGTTTTTCTTCCGGAATCTCTATCCCATTCCATTGGTCTGTATGCCTGTTCTTGTACCAATACCAGGCTGTTTTGATTATTGTAACTTTATAATAGAACTTAAAGTCTGGGAGTGTGATGCTTCCTGCCTTTTTTTTTTTTTTTTTTGCTGAGGATTGTTTTGGCTATTTGTGGTATGGTTTATGGTTCCATATGAATTCCGGCATTGTCATTTCCAGGTCTGAGAAGATTGATATTGGTAATTTACTGGGTATTGCATTAAATCTGTGATTGCCTTGGGTAGGATAGACATCTTAACAATGTTGATTCTTCCAATCCATGAGCATGGAATATTTTTCCATTTGTTTGTGTCATCTTTTCTTTCTTTGAGCTTTGTAGTTTTCATTGTAAAGGTCTTTGACCTCTCTGGTTAGGAAGATGCCAAGGTATTTCATTTTTGTGTGTATGACTATTGTGAATGGGATTGTGCTTTTTATTTGGGTTTCTGTTTGTTTATTGTTGATGTATAGGAATGAGGCTGACTTTTGTACATTTATTTTATACCCTGAGACTTTGCCAAAGTCCTTTATCAGTGCAAGGAGGTTTTTGACACATTATATTGGGTTTTTGAGTTATAGAATCATGTTCTCTGCAAAGAGGGATAACTTCCTCTTTTCCTATTTGGATACCCCTGATTTTCTTCTCTTGTCTGATTGCCCTAGCTAGGACTTCCAATGTAATGTTGAACAGAAGGGGTGAAAGTGGGCATCCTTGTCTTGTTCTGGTTTTAAGGGAAAATGGTTCCAGTTTCTGTCTGTTTAGCAGTATTTGGCTGTAGGTTTCTCATAGATAGTGCTTATTATTTTGAGGTATGTTCCATCTATGCCTAGATGTTCAAGAGTTTTTATCAAGAAGGGGTGTTGGATTTTATCAAAAGTTTTTTCTACATCTAATGATAAAATCATGCAGTTTTTGTCTTTACACTTGTTAATGTATTTAATTATGTTTATGGTCTTCTGGATGTTGAGTCAGCCCTGCATCCTGGGAATGAAGCCTTGGTCATGGTGGATGATTTTTGAGAGGTGTTGTTGGATCTGTTTTCCTAGAATCTTGTTGGGAATTTTAGCATCAATGTTTACCAAGGATATTGGCCTGTAGTTCTCTTTCTTTGTTGGATCTTTACCCAGTTTGGGTATCAATCTGATGTTAGCTTCATAAAATGTTGGGAAGAGTTCCATCTTTCTCGATTGCCTGGAATACTTTCAATAGGATGGTATCAGTTCCTCCTTATATGTTTTATAGAATTCTGCTGGAAAGTCATCTTGTCCAGGGATTTTTTTTGCAGGTAGTTTTCTTGTGACATAGTCGATATCCTGGGTTATTATTGGTCTATTTAGAGTCTCGATTTCTTCTTGTTTCAACCTGGAGAGGTTGTGTGATGTCAGAAAGTCCTCTATTTCATTTAGGTTTTTGATTTTGTTTCCATACAGGTGTACATAGTAATCTCTGATAATCTTTTGTATTTCTTCGAGGTCAGTTGTGACTTCATCTTTTGCTTTTTTTTTTTTTAGTTGGAGTATCACTCTACCTAGGCTGGAGTGCTGTGGCATGCACATGGCCACCGCAGCCTCAACCTCTGGGCTCAGGTGACCCTTCCACCTCAGCCTGCCAAGTAGTTGGGACTACAGGTGCATGGTACCACGCCCAGCTAATTTTTTGATTTATTGTAGAGATGAGGTCTCGCCAAGTTGTCCAGGCTGGTCTCAAACCCCTGGACTCAGACAATCCTCTCTCCTCGGCCTCCCAAAGTGCTGGGATTACAGGCTTGAGCCACCATGTCCAACCATCTTTTGCATTTCTGATTGTGTTTATTTGGGCTTTTTCTTTTTCTTGGTCAGTCTTACTAGGGGTCCATCATTCTTGATTAGCCTTTCAAAGAACCAGCTTTTGGTTTCATTGATTTTTTTTGGCATTACATTTTTGTCTTCTTATGTGTGTGTTACTTTCAAATGAGGAAAAGAAACAATGTTTCCTTAAGAGAAAGAAGTGAAACTAGCATTGTCCTTTGAAGTGATGGCATTGTAGTCTGCACAATTGTGTTTGTTTGTTTGCTTTTTTCGGTAACTATCCATGGGTATCTCAGAAACGGTATTGGGTTAGATGGGCCATTGATCTGAAAAAAAAATGTGGTATTTGTCTTATTATGTAAATATTAATCAAAAACATTTTCACAGCATTATGCTAGACTAAGCAATAAGAATTTAATCACATTTGTTGATGCCTACCTTACTAACTCATTTTGATTCTATTAAAGAACAAGTTTATGATACAGAAAATAATCTGAACCAAGGATCCAGTTTAGTGGAAGCCATCTTTAACGTACTGTTCCATTGCAATTTTTCTCCTCAAACATTTGGAAATGTTTTTGTGAGCTACATGGAAGAAGAACAATTATGGGACTTTTTATATAACATTCCAGGTATGAGAACTTTACTATTTATAAAAAAAAATGTTTTATAGATACTTAAATATGCCTTCAAAGGTGTTTGGAAGTTTTATGGGTATTGGTTTTGCTGAATCTGTTGTCTGTAAAAGTTTACCTTACATTTTTCAATATAAAGCCTTCTGTTGGAAACCACAAACCATTAGTTCCTTTCAAATTT
Organism: Cephalopachus bancanus; assembly: GCA_027257055.1. NCBI lineage: Eukaryota > Metazoa > Chordata > Mammalia > Primates > Tarsiidae > Cephalopachus > Cephalopachus bancanus. The sequence continues at coordinate 2,188,076 of JAPVLO010000024.1, read as the reverse complement.
AATATACTTTGCGGCCAGTTGAAGGGGAGATTGAAGGAAATGATTTTATTTTATTTTTTATTAATTATTAGGAAGCAGTCTAAGATAAAAGTTTAATTTAATACTTATTACAGATTATGTTTTGCTGTTGAGTGTATAAGACATTAAGATGTGAAAAGTATTTTGATTCTTGCATGCATTTATTCAAAAAACTAATGAACAAAACTATTAGTAATTTTGTTTCCAAATATATAAGGCATTTATTATTATGATCAAAATGCCTGTCTCTATAAGGTGAGCACATCCTGTGATTTTTTGTGGACAATATGTTTTCCTTAACTATATTGTTCTTCTGCCTTCAGACATAGAGGATGTTGAAGGCAGTGCATGTTGTATATTCAAACAGGATTTATTTTTTAAAAAATTCCTTTGATTTGGGGTCTTACTCTATTGTCCAAGCTACACTGCAGTGGCATGATCACAGCTCACTGCAGTCTCTACCTCCTGGGCTAAGGTGATCCTTCCGCCTTAGCTCCTGAGTAACTGGAACTACTGGCACCCGCCACCACACCCGGCTAATTTTTTTATTTTTTTGTAGAAACAAGGTCTTGTTATATTGCCCAGCCTGGTCTCAAACTCCTGGGCTCAAGTAATCCTCCCACTTCAGCCTCCCAAAGTTTTTTTTTTTTTTCATCAAAAAATTAGCTGGGCATGTTAGCACACGCTTGTAGTTCTAGCTACTTGGGAGGCTGAGACAGAAGGATCACTTGAGCCCAGCAGGTCGAGGCTGCAATAGTTGTGAGCATGCTACTGTACTCCAGTCTGGGTGACAGAGTGAAACTCCAACTCAAAAAAAAATTTTTTTTCCCCAAAATATGTAAGGCATTTATTATTATGACCAAAGTGGCTCTCTCCACAATGCAAGCGTGTCCTATGATTCCTTTGGGGGTAGTATGTTTTCCCTGTCTGTACTGTTCTTCTGCCATCAGCTATACAGGATTTTAAAGACAGTGAAGGCCAGGCACAGTGGCTCAAGTCTATAATTCCAACACTTTGGGAGGCCAAAGCAAGAGAATTGCCTGAGCCTCCGGGGTTGAGACCAACCTGAGCAACATGGTGAGCCCTTGACTCTACAATAAATAAAATTAAAAAAAATTAGCCGCTTGTGGGAGCACATGCCTGTAGTTCCAGCTACTTGGAAGGCTGAGGCAGAAGGATCGACAGAGCCCAGCAGATCAACGCTGGGGTGGCCGTGAGCATACCACCTCACTCCAGCCTGGGTGACAGAGTGAGAATCTGACTCAAAAAATAAATACAAAAGTAAAGACAGTGCAAGTTGTATATTTGAACAGAGGTTTTGAGAGGTAGTCCCAGCTTTAGACCAGTGTAAAGATTCTCACATTGTTTTATCCTTAATATCCTGCCTTTAAATCTTCATTTTTAATATCTTGGGAAAACATGAGAACTTAGACAATGATTATTATCATTATTCTGCTATTCCATTGCTCATTACTTCACTTACATCTAGTTTTCAGCCTATAAGCTTTCTTGTACACTGCTTTGAGACCAGCATTTTCATAAAATATTTTCTAGGCCCCAAATAAAAGATCTAACTGGCTCATAATCATGGTTTCATTCCTCCTGGACTTTTTGACTATCCTCCAGATATTACTTGAATATCATTTTAGCTATTTGAAAGCCATTATGTTTCATCTTCTCTTGGTCATTATCCCTGCAAAATAGCAATAGATAACTTTATGTGATGGTTTCAGAAATCGAAATCTATCACTTAAAGATTCTGTAATAATTATCTCCTTTTAAAGTGTTATCTCCTAGTTTCCATGCATTCCCTCACTGCTTCCTACTTACCCAAAGGAAGCGCAGATTTCTAGGGAAAAAGAATGAATTAGAAGCTTGTTGTGCATCTCATCTAGCCTTTATTGAACTGAGAGAAAAACAACCTTGAAAGTGCTCTGCTGCTTTTTTTTGTTTGTTTCTTGGGAAGTGAGATCCGGATTCTCTCACAAAATTATAGAGAATCAGTGGCCCTCATGCTTCAACCACGATTTATCCTTCAACTCTTAAGGTTTCGAACCACTTTTGACCCTCAGCACAAAACTATACTGAAAACGACCTGGAAGGTATCAGTGGACTTCAAGTGCTGGCGAGAGAAAGTAAAACCGTTTCTTGCTCCTAATTTGTCTTGTTTTCATTGACACATTGAGCAGTTTCTCCTGGACAAGATCAGAGGAGTCTCTGGAAACAGGTATTTCACATATTCATAAAGCCCAGATTATCTGAGGAAGCCCAACGGAGCAGAGCATCAAATAGGTGAAAACTTCTTGACCTTTGTACAAATTGTTTCTCCATAAACATTAATAAATATTCTCTGGATTTTAAATTTTCTCTGGAACCCGAGACCTGCAGTGGTCATGAGGGTCTGTACTTTTCTTTGTTTTATCTTTCCCATTTAAGTCTTTGTAAAAGTTTTCTCTTTTTTTTTTTTCTTGTAGCAATCATGGTTATTTTTAAAACCTTAATAAGATAATACATTGTACAAATTCATAACAAAATTAAGTCTCTTACTATGACTTTTGTTTAATTTGAAAATATAACGTTTTTAAAAATAGCTGCAATATGTAATCATAATCCTACAAATTTGCATTTTATCACTAGTGTATCTATACTTCAGTAATATAATTAACCTACCTAGATGAACTGGAGTTTATCATTATATTTTGATGTTTTTTGGGGGGTTTTTGGGGGGTTTTTTTGAGTTGGGATCTCATTCCCACTCAAGGCTAGAGTGCTATGGCACAGTCACGGCCCAGTTGAGCCTCAAACTCCTGGGCTCAAGAGATCCTCCTGCATCAGCCTCCCGAGTAGCTGGGACTACAGATTTGTACCACCCAGCTTGGCTAATTTTCCTATTTTTTGTAGAGATGAGGTGTCACTTTGTTCCAGGTTGGTCCCAAATTCCTGGCCAGAAGAGATCCTCCTGCCTCAGCCTCCCAAAGTGCTGGGATTATAGGTGTGAGCCACTGCACCCAGCTTGGAGTTCATTATTTTAAAATTTTACACGTATTGTCTCCTCCTACTGAATCACTGTCAAGGATTGTAGTCTAGTTTACCCGTAAGACATGACAGTCTTATTATTTTAGGGTAGAAAAGCAAATATGAAATAGCCAGTATCCTGGTTACTTATTCCTGAGTAAGCCAAGCTCAGAGATGTTAAAAGACTTGCCTAAGATTGTTCACCAATTAAATTGGACAGAATCAGAACAAGAAAACAGATCTTTTGACTCATAAGCCATATTATTTTTCTTTAGTGTTTCTCTCAGACTAAATTTTTTGACACATTAACTTTATAAACATATGAATTCAATCATGAATAAAACAGTCTGATTTTATAATTAGAATTCTTTTGAACACAAACCTCCTTAGAATGGACTTAAGCTGGGAGCAAAAAAGAAAGAAGATACAGATTTAAAAAGATTACTGCTGGATGTGGTGGCTCACACCTGCACCTGTAATCCCAACATTTTGGGAGTCCAAGGCAGGAGGATTAATTGAGGCCAGGAGTTCCAGACCAGCCTGGGCAACATAGTGAGACTGCATCTCTTAAAAAAAAAACAAACTACAAAAGACAGAAATACAAAAAATCTCAAGTAGGTACCTAATGTGGGCATTTCAAAAGATGTTGTACTCCATAAGAAATAGAGTTGGTAGCTGGGCATGGTGCCTATAGTTCCAGCTACTTGGAAGGCTGAAGGCGAAGGATTACCTGAGGCTGCAGTGGTCATGAACTTGCCACTGCACTCCAGCCTGGAAGGCAGAGTGAGACTCTAACTAAAAAAAAAAAAAAAAAAGAAAGAAAAAGAAATAGAGTTGGTAGGAGTCATTGCAGACCTATATGTCTACAAAGTAGATCAAGCAGTCTTTAGTAGGACAAATGAATATATCTAAACATAAATTACCTCAGTTGGTCCTTAAGACAATGCCAAAACACATTTGTAAATGCAGAAAATGTGTCAAAAATGGCCCATATAACATTGGAGTAATATACCCAACAGGAATTTTTCACTAGGGCAACCCCTTTGGGTCCCCTCCCACTATGGGAGCTTTTCTGTCCTCTCAATAAATCCTGCTTTAAAAAAAAAAAAAATGAATTTTTCACATGGCTCTTTAATATGGCACTGATTTTCCAGATCAGTTTTCTTTATTCTCTCACAGCCTTTGGGAAAAAAGCTTTCAATTACTTAGTAACATTTCCCAACTAAATTTTGAAATCCAAAGTTTCCACTTTGGTTCTCTACTCATTCTCTTCAGCTTCACAAAGGCTTTTAAGAAAAACTCTTTAGAATGCATATGCTATATCCTTTTCTTATTGCCCCAGTTAGTTTATAGTAATTTATCTTCATATCACCCACAGTGATTTTTCTCTGTTACCTACATAAATGCCTGCAGCATAGTGGTTTTTTGTTTTTGTTTTGTTGTGTTAGAATCTCACTCTGTCGCCTAGAGTGCAATGGCACAGACAGGCTAGAGTGCAATGGCACAGACAGGACTCATTGCCACCTTGACCCCTTGGGCTCAGGCAATTCTTCTGCCTCAGCCTCTCAAGTAGTCAGAACTACAGGTGCATGACATCATGCTCAGCTAATTTTTGGAGTTTTTTGTAGAGACAGGTCCTGTATGGTTCCCAGGCTGGTCTTGAGCTCCTGGGCTCAAGTGATCCTCCCACCTTGGCCTCCCAAAGTGCTGGGGTTACAGGCATGAGCCAGCACACCTGGACTATGGATAGATTTTAAATGTAAGCTTTCAAAAATGGGAAGACTATCTTTCCTCTGCATTGTAGCCATTTATTCTGAGTCTTCTATTTTGTCATTCATCCAGTCTCTCTATTTGTAATGCATCTTAAAAATTTTTTTAAAGATATTTTATTGAGTTATAATTTATACAACATAAATTTTACACATTTCAAGCGAAGGGTTCAATACACTTGACCACTATATAAACCTGGATGTCAACCCCCACAATATAGAACATTTCCATAATTTCCAAGGTTCTTTTATTCCCCCTTGGCAATCAATTCTCTCCCTTCAACTCCCAGCACCAGGAAGACATTGACAAGCTTTTTTTCATGATACTTTACTTTTGACTAGGCTAAAATCTCATATAAATAGAAATCTTTATATTCTCCCATGTCTGGACGTTTTATACAAAAGGAGTCATACAGTATTTGGCCATTTGTGTCTGATTTCTTTCACTTAGCCTAGTGTTTCCAAGGTTTATTCATGTTGTAGCAGCACTTCATTCCTTTTTACTGCTGAATAATATTCCACTGTATGAATATACACATTTTGCTTATTCATCAAGATGAGCACTTGGGTTGTTTCTTTTTGGTGATTGTGAATAATGCTGCTATAAACATTAGTGTTCATGTTTTTGTGTAGACATTAAAAAATTATTTTGAGCTGTGCTCGGTGGCTCAGCCTGTAATCCCACGCTTTGGGAGGCTGAGGTGAGTGGATTGTCTGAGCCCACGGGTTCGAGACCCGCCTGGGCAACTTGGCGAGACCTCATCTCTACAATAAATCAAAAAATTAGCCGGGCATGGTAGCACATGCCTGTAGTTCCAGCTACTTGGAAGGCTGAGGTGGAAGGATCGCCAGAGCCCAGCAAGTCGAGGCTGCAGTGACCGGGTGTGGCCACTGCACTCCAGTCTGAGTGACAGAGTGAGACTCCAACTCAAAACAAAAAAAAATTAATTTGGATATATGCCTAGGAGTAGAATTCCTGGGTCATATAGCAACTTTATAGCTATATCATTTTACAATCCCACCAGCAGTGTATGAGGGTTCCATTTTTTCCACAGCCCTGCCACCACTTATCACTGTGGTTTGTTGTTGTTCTTGTTGAAAATTGATATTTAAAATAGCATAATGTGGCAGTTTTGGGAATCAGATATCTCTCTTTTACCTCACCCAGATTTTGCTGTCACTGGCCTTTGCTGATATTGATGTTTTTTTGTTGGTGACTTTTATAGGTTTTATTTGTAAATTCTATATCCTTTGTTGTTGACAGACACTGAAGTCTTTGGTCAGTTTAATCATCAGCTAATGGTTGGACTCAGATTTACTTAAATATCTTGAAAGAATATATCTCTTTTACTGATGGACTCTGTGTATATGTGTGTTGGGACGTGCCTTCAATGTTCTGGCAGTTTAAAACTCCTTCTTAGCCTTTACATCCTGCTTGCACTGAGCCTTTAGATTCGTCAGAGGTGAGAGATTAGCGTGTTCTCAGGTCTTTCCTGAGTATGTGCACAGTCCTGCACATGTGTGTGTCCTTCTAGATCCCCAGGAATGTATCAGAAATATTCAAAACACCTCCCCACTATGTACATCTCATTTTCCAGTTTTTCTTTTTCTTTTTTTATTAACCTCTCGTTTGCCCCAACCGGTATTGCTACCTAAGAGTTAAACAGTTGCTGTTGGCTGTTTTGACAAAACACTCTGTGGATGGGACATTTTTCAGTGACTGAGCTCTTAGATCAAATAAAGATAAGCATTGTGAATGGTGCTTTTCCAGTGAGATTTCAGACAGGCCAAATAGTGACAATTTGGTGCCTGGAACTTTTTGGATAGATTGAAATCCATTTTGTTTCCTCCCGTGGCTTCTAGGCTGATGATTTTCATAACTACTATGGCTTCAAGGCTGCTAGTTTTCAAGGCTACAACAGAACATATTGAGGAAACGGAGAAGGGAATAGAGCAGGTTAAAATGCCACAAAACTCATGGTTCTTATCAAGATTTAGCTGATTTTCTTGAACAAATTCTCCTTGGATTGTTGTAAGCCTTTAGTTTAAAATTTCTTTTGGATAACTCTGAGAAAGTTCATTTTCTAAATTTTTGCCAGTGTTCTCATTGCTTTTCTAGAAGAGCAAATTTTCAGAGATTCTCATTCCATCATTCTGGAAGTGCGTCTCCACACTTCCTATTTTTTATTTTTTATTTTATTTTGAGTCAGGGTCTCACTCTGTTGCCCAGGCTGGAGTGCAGTGGCATGATCATGGCTCACCACAGCCTTGGCATCCTCGGCTCAGGCAATCTTGCTGTCTTAGTCACCCAAGTAGCTGAGGCTACTGGCACGAGCTACCATACCCGGCTAATTTTTAAATTTTTTGTGGAGATGTGTTCTTGCTATCTTGCCCAGACTGGTCTTGAACTCCTAGCTTCAAGTAATCCTCATGCCACGACCTTCCCAAGTGCTGGGTTTACAGGCATGAGCCACCATGCCCAGCCCATACTTGCCTATTTTTAAAGCATGCTTCAGGAAACAAGCGCCTTCATTAAAATCAACACCTTTCTAATTCTGGAATTTTAAGGAGTTTGGATCTAAAGCCAGAAATATTAGAGACTTCAAATATTGCTACATAGATGATGGATAATTTCATATGTATGTAAATTTCCTCTAATTCTAGGGGATTGTAGAGCAATTGTAGAAGAAGGAGGATTGGTCTCAGTGGTATTCCCAGCATTTTTATAGAGGAGTGTTTAAACATGCCAATAAAAGTGAAAAAGAGACAGTAGGAAGCTTGGCTGTTTTCACTTAGATTCTATGCTTATTAGGAGTGGCAGGAGCCGGGATCGGTGGCTCAGCCTGTAATCCTGCGCTTTTGGGTGGCTGAGGTGAGTGGATTGCCTGAGCCCACAGGTTCGAGACCCGCCTGGGCAGCGAGACTTAATCTCTACAAAAAAAAAAAAAAAATCAGCCGGGTGTGGTAGCACATGCCTGTAATTCCGGCTACTTGGAAGGCTGAGGCAGAAGGATCGCTGGAGCCCAGAAGGTGGAGGCTGCGGTGGCCGGGAGTGGCCACTGCACTCCAGTCTGGGCGACAGAGTGAGATTCCAACTCAAAAAAAAAAAAAAAAAAGGAGTGGCAGGGATAGGATGTACTTGGACACTATGGGTTCTCCAAGGCATCTACAACGCATGCCTCTGCGTGCCTTTGATTGAACTAGCCAACAAGAGAAATGCATCCTTGCCTTGCTATTTGCTGTCCAGTTCATCACTTATCACGTGGTTCATCAGTGGCCTTATCTAAAAAATATAAGAGAATTGACTAAATCTTGTCCAGATTAAAGTTTTATATTTCTGTCACCTAAAATTTTGAAGCATCAAAGAAACTTTATTTTTTCTAGGGCAGGAAAATATACTAATATATTTTCAGAGGATTTTCAATGATGTTTTGTTGCTTTTGACTTCCCAGTTACTTACAATTTATCAGAAAACCTTATTTCCAGTGACTCCTAAATAGTCAATATATTAATTGAATAATTATCTTAACCAAAGCTTTTTACTTAGAAACACATTCAGGTGTCATTTCCATTGATTCTATAAAGCCATTTTGTTATCCTTTATTGCACAGAACATTTTTCTAAAAGATAACCTGAAAAATTTCCACTGTTACCATTGTTCTGATTCTTCTAAATTGTAGATATTTCAATATAAAAATAATGAAGTTTTTTTTTTAAAATCAGGATTTCTTGAAAGGGCAGAAAAGCTCCTACAGTGGGAGAGGACCTGAGGGGGTTGCCCGAAGTTTCTTTCTGTAAGCCCTATCACATCTGTTACTACCAAATTTTTAAAAGATTATACTGGTAAAAAAAAAAAAAAAGTTAAACAAGATGCAAACATGCATAAACTGTTTGGCTTATATCATTCTTAGGGCTGCTGCTGGTGGCCAGAAGCTCATTCTTGACTTAGAACTATCCTTTAGCTGCTTTCTAGGAACTCCTGATTACTGTATTGCAAAAGGAAGCAGCAGAGTCACAGCTCTTATGGACTTTGTATATATTCAGCTGTAAAATAGTTGTAATTTTCTTCTTTAGCATATTAAACAAAGTCACAGAAGGTGAAAACTAACACCATCATAAACATCTTCTTGTCCAGCTCTTCTTGTCCTCTTCCCTCAACATGTTCTAAGTGAGGACATTGAAGCCCCTCCTAAATTAAAGTCTCCACATTTTTAATTGTTGATTTGACATGCTAGAGAATTCATTAGATAATGATGCATGGGTTCTTTAAATTATATGATTCAACCTGAACTTTATGTTTCTTTTTGTTTCAGTTAATTTAACATGAAAAACTGAAATAAATTCTATATGTCAGAAAAATCAACAATAAAACATTTTCATTTTGGATATGATGCTTTCCCTTGCTTCTCTCCTTTCTGCTGATAATCAAAAATTAATATTTTGGGATCATCGTCTCTGGATTTTAGAGCTATTACTGTATATTTTTGTGCTGTGTCTTGGCAGTTTAGGGACCCACTCTAACAAACATTTGGGTAATAAAGAAGCTCTTGGTAAGATTCAGGCACTATTTGCTTGGCCATTTGTACCTTAACTTACTTTATTTTTTCTTTTCCCTCACCTCCTCATTTCTCCTTTTCTTCATTCTTTACCTGCATCTTATCCCAATCACAGGCATCTGTGGTTATTGCTTAATCCTCCCTGTAGTATCCAGTGCTCAAGATGTTTCATGGCCCTGCAACAGATGAATATTAGCCAGCCCTACACTGTAACATTGTAGTTTTTCCAAACAACTCTTACCTTCGATATTAATAATAATAGCCAATATCTAAATAGTGCCTACTGTGTGTCAGTTATTATTCCAAATACTTTACATAAGTTCATTCATTTAACTTTTAATTAATTATTTGAGGTAGGTCTATTATTTTCAGTGGTTGGTTTTATTTTAAAAATAAACAAACATACTTTTTTTTGAGTTGGAGTCTCACTCTGGAACTACAGGCACGCACTACCACACCCAGCTAATTTTTGATTTATTGTAGAGACGAGGTCTTGCCAAGTTTCCTGGGCTGGTCTTGAACCCGCGGGCTCAGGCAATCCACTCACCTCAGCCTCCCAAAGTGCTGGGATTACAGACTGAGCCACCAAGCCTGGGCTAAACATACCTTTTTAATAGAAGGAAATAGAGGAAATGTCTGGCTTCTTAGAATATTCAGATTAGTGAGATTATTTAATCTGTAGCTCCAAAGAGTTCACTTGAAATGAATATTAATTGTTGATACGAGAAAAGGCTTCGTTATACCTTTCAATGAATTCAAGTCTTGAAACATCATCAAAAGGCAAACAGCTATATCCTCCACCATTCCCGCAAAGAACAACAGCTTGCTCATAGAACAACAGCTGATAGTGGTGCCATGTTAAAAAATTAAACTCTGAAGATTTGGTATTACCAAGATCTTTTTCACCATGATGGCTTTAACAATAGGTCATTGTTAGATGAATGAGCCATTTGAGAAATATCACCTAGGAATTTGAGGGGGGAGAAGCACATAGGTGTTTTTCTGTATTGATTTAACTGGTGGTCCCCATACTTCTAGTCATACTAAAAAGAAAAAATCTTTTATTGAATTTATCACATAAGTAATATATATTCATTTGGGGTAATGCAGATAGAAAGATGGCAGGAAGGCAGGACAGTGGGAGGGAACGAAGGAAGGGAGGGATGAAGGGAGGGAAGGAGAAAGGGAGGAACGGAGGGAAAGAAGGAAGGAAGACAAAGTAAGAGAAAGGAATGAAAAAAGTTTACCAGGCAACTCCCTCAGGTCCCCTCCCACTGTGGAAGCTTTTCTGTCCTCTCAATAAATCCTGCTTTAAAAAAAAAAAAATACCTGAAATTCCATTAGTCATTGATAATCACCATTGGAGAGTACATCTTTTAATTATTTTATATGTGTGTGGATATATATTTTTAATATAAACATGTCATTCTTTCTTCTAACCTGTTTCATTTTTTACTACACAATATATGGCTTTATTATGTAGATAGATATACCACAACTAATTAAACAACCTATTATTGGACATTTAGATTGTTTCTAATTTTTTAATATCCTTTGCATATTCATAATTAATTTCTTAGAATTACTCCTACCAAAATGAATATGTGAGTCAACAGGTAAGTAAAATGTTAAAGCTTTAGAAATTATTGCCAAGTTGTCATCTAAGGTCATACAATTTATATTCTCACCAGTAGAGTGAGAACTACCAAAAAAGTTATTTCCTGTTATTTTAATAGCCATTACTTTTATTACCAAGAAACCTTTTTTTGTTGTTTTGTGCGATGATTATCAGTTATATTTCTTGGTTAAAAGCAGCACTCATTTCCTATGGCTGTAAAGTAGATTATTGTGAAACTGAACTCCCAGCTAAACAAGGCACAACTGATGGCTAGATTCTGCTAACCCTACTTTGCCATCTGATTTTAAAGTCTCAACGTGCGTGGAGTTCGAGCCAGAGGTCATTCGATGCTTGAGATTGGCACTGACTGACGCCATCAAGGACATCTTACAGCAAGTAGTATCTGTGATGAGGTCTGGGAGAAACAGTGAGACAAACCTAAACAAGCATGGTGTTCCTGATCGTTTGCTTGGGAGCATTCCAAAAGAATGGAATTATATTCCAAAAGACACAAAAAGGAAAGAATCAGGCAAAGGTAAGTATACTTGTTTTTCTTTACAAAAACACCATGGGGAAGCAGTTTTCTAGTCTATGCAATCAGTAGATTCTAAAAATTATAAGATAGATGAACTATATCAATCTTCCTTCCACCAAGTATATTTGGTACCCTTAATTTTTTTCTTTTTTTACTATGAGCCACATAATCAAGGAAATTAGAAATGAAAATTACTCAAATGGTCGTCTTCTTTGTTTAACTGCCAGTTCAGAATTTTCTGATATTTTGTGTTCATATTTGTATTCACAGATTACTAATTCATATGATTTTAACTAATTTTCTTTACATTTATGGAGCAATCCAAAATTTGCACTCTCAGAAAGATTGCTCTGATATTCAGTTTAATTATTCTTTCCTTTAAGTTTTTCCCCTGTAACCACCAATTATTACTTTCCTTTCTCTTGTTAAAACACCTATATGTGTAGCTTTTAGGTCAAAAATAGCACCCAGTTTGGTAATTATACATGTATTTTTCTGACTGGGTGTTTTTCCTCCAATATCTCTGGTTCTGAAGTGAGTATATTGTTCCTATTTAGGGCAGCGCATCTACCAAGTGTATTTAAGAACCATCTGTTATCTACATTATTCATTTATTTTGTTAATAAAGTCCTTTCAAATAGGTTCTTCCTACCTAGACTTTTCCACTTTTCCAGAATTTCACAAGATTCCTTTTAATCTATCAATCTGTCAGTCCTGTTCGTGTCTGGAAGATTCCTTTGCATCTATATTACATATCTGTATTCATGAATCTTCTTTTGTTGTTTTTCTTTAAATAAAATCTTTTCCTTTCATATTCACCCTTAAAGAAGAATATTTTTTACTAACTCTAAGGAAACTTTCAACAATAAAATACTCCAGCTAAACTCATTAAAGTCCGTTGGAGGGACTAGTCTTTCTTTCACACTTCTCCATGGAAATCCTAAATAATATGACTCTTATTCAGCGACCTTATATTACAATCCCAAATCAATTATCTATCTGTGACCTTTCATAGTAATGCTTTAATTCTGTCCAAGCCCTATTAAACTCCCTTTGAATCTAGTAAAGCCATTTAATTGAAATTGGAAAATGTCACCTTTTCATTACTTAAGTTCTTCCTTGTCAAAGAGTTGTTGCCATCTCTCCTTCATTCTGGCTTTTGGATATCGGATATTTCATACATTTTGAGCAATTCAGGAGGCAGGACCTGTAGTTAACATGTCATGCCATCCAAGTAGCACTATTTTGCTTATGGTTTTCAAGTTATCCTATTCACAAACAATTTTGCTTTATACAAGCATTTTGAAATTCCTTACCATGTCATTTCAAAAAGCCTCTTGTTCCAAAACATACTTTATAGATACCAGTTGTTAGGGGTTGCCTTACTAAATAATATTTCTCATTAAATTATCACTAAAAAAGGAAGAAAAAATAGAACATAAAATTATCACTAAGATTAGAAGTACAACAACATACTGATGGCCACAATGGGGTGTCAGATCAAATAAATATATGAAAGAAAGTGATGGAAGAAAGTGACTTTATAAACTATTTTATGAATTCTAAGTGACTATAACAATAGGAGAATGCTGTTGTTCTTCATGTCTGCCCTCTGAAATGCTATAGGGACTTTTATACTGGAACATCTCAACCTTTACTTTAACTAAAGAATGCAAGCTAGATAATATTTATATGCTGGATATTAAGTCAATTATTCATCCCCTTATTTATTCAATAGACATTTACTAAGTCAGTGACTACTACTTGCAAGGCACTGTGTTTACAGTCAGAGATAAGTTATAAATACAGAAGAATAGTATAACTATTTCAGAATGGGTGCAAACACCTCAAGGGATATGCAATCTTTGGTTTGTGAGAAAAAATAAACTTTTCAAATATCTCACATAAAGATTACCACTGGAGTCCTCCCTTGGTCTGTGAGTGAGCCAGTTGTGTGTTGGGAACAATATGTGAGCAAGCTTGAGGGAAAAACAGACAATAGGTAGATTGACCTTACTCCTTCTTTAGTCTTCAGTGTACAGTAATGAATTAGAGTTGTCCTTTGTATTACAGAATCTAGTTGTAACTAAATTAATTCTCACAAAACATATAAGTGACTTTAACATATTCCTATAAATCAACAAATCAGCCACAATTGAAAACTAGTACTGGGAATGCAATGAAGACCAAACAATGACAAAGTCAAAAAGTTCCCACTTATTTTTATTCTTAATTTGAACTCCTTCTCAGTCATATTATAAAATAAGACAATATGATCTGATCAGATTTGGCCAAAAAATAAAAAGGAAATGTGTGGGAAAACCATTTGAAATATGGCTTCTCATACATTTTGTTAAGTGTGAATCCCTCCTAAGCAAGTACTATGCCTTGAGATAATACCTGAAGTTTGAAGTCATCTTGAATAGCAAAAAATTTCAAAACTAAACATCCAAAAACAGGAAAACAAATTTCTGTATTTTTTTCACCATTTTAAGTCAAGTGATACATAATCATGTTCTTTGCAAAATGTGTCTGAACAGTGATAACAATGATAAATGTTTAAAGGCTTTTGTTTAAAAAAATTCTAACTTGCTAAAAGACAAATAGTCACTACCTTCGGGAACATTTGTCCTTCCTGACATAACAAAAAATGACAGAACCTAAAAAACACTACAGTGACAAACTAAAATGCATTTCTTTGTTTCTTTGTCAGCAAATACTGATATATAAAAAACATTGAAGATTTAAATACATAAATATTACAATAAATTATACAGAGTAGAAGAGCTTCCTGGCAGTTGAATGAAAGTTTGGATGGTTCTGACGCAGCTCAGCTTTTAGGTATTTACTCCAGTATGTTTCAAAGGACAAATAACTAGTGTTTTGCTTCTTTGACAACAATTGAATGAAAAATATACTTGAGAAGATATTTTCCGTACAGAAACATTGCTTTTTTAAATGAAAAGAATGCTTTACAGGAAAACTGTTGTAGTCATTGTTTTAATGGGAACAAGGATTCTGGAGAGAGGAAACAGAGGTAGCACTGTAAGGACAATGTGTTCATGCCATTATTTATATGCAGAAACAGCATGTTGAAAGAGAAACTGATGGCAGAAATACACAAAGTGCTACCAGAAGCCATTAAAGTTGACAAAAGATGCCAAACCCTGTAAAATATTTAAGATGGGGTTTTTTTTAGCCAAGTGTGAGTGACTTTAGGCCTGGGACACCAGTCCCAAGAGGTCCTGAGAACATGTGCCTAGCGTGGTTGAATTGTAGCTTGGTTATATACATTTTAGGAAGACAGAAGTTGCAGGAAAATTGTAAATCAATTCATGTAAGATTTACATTGTTTCGACCTAGGAAGGCGGAACATCTCCAAGGGTGGGGAAGTTTCTTATAGGTTACAGGTGGATTCAAAGATTTCCTGACTGGCAATTAGTAGCAAGAATTAGGCTCTTACCAGTAAAAGAAATGGGTGGCTTGAGGAATTATGAGAAGTGAAGTTTCTTGATGTGTAGATGAAGCCCCATGGGTGGCAGACTTCAGAAAGGATAGGTGGTGAGTGTCTTAAAAGGTGCCCAGAGTCTGGGAGTCTCCCAGAGACAGTTTTACAGAGTTATAAAACACTTTGATTTTCTTTTTTATCCGTTATGTGATGTTATGTCACAGTCAGGTTGGAAAGCAGACCTCAATATATAGGGTTAAATAAAAATCATCTGATTAGTTTCTGTAGGGTGTGATTCCCCAGCTCCTTAGCTAGGAATTTGGACAGAGAGAGAGGGAAAAAAAGTCAGAGTTTAGTCCTCACTAATATAATTTATTTTATAAAAACCAGAGATACTTGTTTTGTCAAAACCAGTATCACCTATAAAAATATTGTATCTGCACACTTAAGAACTTAGAAATTTTCTAATATGATTTAAACATTCCAAATGAAGAATGTCAATTATTTTTTAACCTTTTTCTTAAAAATATAAAAATGAGATCAGATGCAGTGGTTCACACCTGTAATACTAGCACTTGGGGAGGCCAAGGTGAGAGGATTGCTTGAGCCCAGGAGTTCAAGACCAGCACAGGCAACATAGCAAGATCTCATCTCTACATAAAAAATTTAAAAAATTAGCTGGGCACGATGACACAGAGAAGGATGGCCTGAATCCAGGAGCTCAAAGCTGTGGTGAGCTGTGAGTGAGACCCTACCTCAATTAAAAAAATATATATATTTTATAATATATATTATATTACATATACTATACCATGTTAAAATAATATATAATATATAAAATATATACATATAGACACATGTATAAATGAAATATTTTTAAATTTATTTGCAAGAACTACTAACTGACTTCCTGGATGATGGATATTTGTTAGTCAAATTGCAACAACAGCCTTTGCCTTTTTGACAGTTAAGGCTGAAAAAGAATTATTGTGATTGTAAGCACAGCTAATAATATACTTGTTCCATGTGGATCTATACATGTTCATGTAGTGACTTTGTCACCTATGACAGCCATTAAAACCTGGTATTGAATCAAACTGAACTTAGAACCTGACCTTTGTATTGTGAAGTGTTAAGCCCAGATTTTTAAAATAATAAAGCATATTAAATCACATTAACCTCACTCAACAAATTGTTATTGATATTTTATACCACTAATAAACACAGTTTTACAAATTAATTTTAAGACATTATATTCATTACCTCATTTATTATAATTTTTTTGCATTTTTAATAAACTATATGTTCTTATAGTAGTACAGTTATAGAAGCAAATAAATGATGAATATATATATATATCATATTGCATTTATCCTAAGACATACTTTTTTTCATATTTTATCATCTCTGAAATTGGGATGGTTCTTACAATATATACTTATAGATGGCTTAGATAGAAGTCAACATATTTTAATCAAGATGAAAAATTAGTGAGTGTATATCAGCCTTAAAAGATTCCTCCCTGGTGTGTTGCTATTAGCATCATCCTAGACTCAGAGCCCTTGTGGTTAATAGAATGGATTTATTAATTTGTCATCAGCCTAAAGAATCTGATTGAAATTTGCCTTAAGGTTTAATGACATAGTTAGAAATGTGAGTACCTGGAGGATTCAGAGTTTATAGAGTACAGATATGCAGAAGAAAATTGGTAATTTTTACCTAATATCTACTTACATCGTCAAATATTTGCTCAGTATCAGTGGTTAAATCCTCCTTAGGACACAAGTACTATAAGATACAATCTTTCAAGTCAAATACTTGGCACTATGTAAGGATTATGAGACACAAACACACAAAGAAAAATAAGACATTTAAAATAATTTTAAAACACAAAGAAGAGAGGTCGCAGGGAGTTACTTAATTTGCTTCTTCCATATTTTAAGCCTTACCTAAACATATTTATTATTCAAGAAAACATTGATTGAAGAACTGTTTTTACCAAGTGCTGAGCTAGGTACTTATACATTTATGATCTTACTGAATACAACAATATTCTTATCAGAATTTTCAAATATGTTGACCCAAATTTTTACAAACTATTTATAAGACTGCTTTAATTAATTTTTAAAATGATTAAGTTGTCATGAATTTCAGAGGAATCACTAGATTAGACATATATTGTTCTCAGAGCTTTGTACTTTTTTTGGAACAGAGTGACTTTTTAAGTGTTATGAATATCTTGAAAATTATTTCACATTGTTTTTCTATTTTAGTTCAGCAAAAATATTAAAGAATGTTTTACTGAAGAATGCAAAGCTACTTTCTTTTGGCTTCTCTCTCAGCTTCAGTGCTCAAATTCAATTATGTCCACAGTGGATTAAAACACGGTCTGGCTTTGTGGGATACTCAGAGAGCTAAGTGATATCCAACCCCATACTCTTGAATCTTTATTCTAGATGTAAAGACAACTCAGAAAAGTATAGATAACATAGTATAAATAAAATATGATAATACAAAAAGTGACACAATATCACCCATTTAGGATCTAATTTCCAAAATGATCTTGTAGATAATATATTCAAATACATTCATAAAAGGAGAGAGAACTGTGAACTAAAAGTGAAGAGTATGGGTGAACCATGATGACAGAGGGCATTCTACTGAGAGTAGTGAGATATTCAGAAGCCTAAAAAAATAAAGCATGTTGAAGGTCTGAAGAGATGGTTCCTAGAAATAGGCTGAGGCTAGACTGTGGAGTGTTTTGACAGCAAGCTGAAGAAACATATTTCGTAACAGTGGAAAATATCTAAAACAATTGTAGCAGAGAAATTGGATACTAAAATTCATAGTATATGGATTTGGTTTCACAGTGTAGGGAAGGGGCTGGACATAGCCCAGAGCAGGGAGATGAGTTTGGAGACTACTTCCATTGTCCAGGTGTCATTTGTGAGGGCACTAAGTCAGTAACCTAGGTTGGTCCCAGAAAGGAGAAACTGGGTGTCAGAGATAAAGAGGTGGGATGATTTATCAGTGCTGATCACGGCTTGTGTATGAAGGATCAATAGGAACGTTTAAAAGGAAGGGAGAAAGGGAAGGAGGCAAGGAAGAAGAAAGAGGGAGGAAAGAAAATGGGACTAGAGAGAGGAAAGAAAGAAGGGAGGGCAGGAGAAGGAGGTTCAAGCCAGTTTGGAAGGCAATGAGTTTAGTTTTAGTTATATTAAATTAATGGTGACTAGGAGAGAGAAGTGGAATGCCCAACAGGGATCTGGAGTTGTAAGATTGCAACTTTGGAGAAAGCCAAGAATTAAGATTTTGATATCATCTAAAAGAGTAGTTCTCCCTCAGAGACAATTTTGTTCATGGGGGACAATTGCCAGTGCCTGAAGACATTTTTGGTTGTCAAATTGAGGGAGATGTTATTGACATCTAGTGAGTGGAGGCCAGAGATGCTGCTAAATATCTCACAGTGCACGAGACAGCTCCATTCCAGAAAGAACTATGTATCCAGCCCCAAACAGCAGTAGTGCTGAAGTTGAGAAACCCTGATGAAGAGGAGGATCCAGGCATTTTTCCTAGGAATAGCACTAAGCCAAGAAGAGCATGTAGAATCAAGAGCCAAAAGGCCAAGAAGTTATTCCCACATCTAACAGGTGTTAGTAGAAAGTGGAAATAGCAGTGGACCCAAAAAAGCAAAGAGGAGCAATAGAAGCAAACACAAGCCAGTTTATCGACTCATTTATTCCACAACTACTTACTGAACAACTATTATATATGAGGCACTTAGTGCTCGGGATACAGTAATATCTTCATGGAGGCCTAGTGGAAGGTGACAGATAATGAACAGGTAAAGAAATGAACAGGTAAAGAAGATAGTATTAGATGGTGGGAAGTGCTATAACAAAGGCAATAAAATGGGAGTCCCTTGATAGAGAGGGACTTGAGGCAGGCATGGAAAGGACATGAAGGGACTACTTTCAATGGGATGATGAGGCAAGGTTCTGTGAGGACGCGACTTTGGGCTAAGTACTAAAGAAGAAAAGCCAGTCCTGTCCTGGGAAGAGCTAGGGTGATTCTGTCACAGATTCAAAGAGAGGAAGAGAAAGGGGGAGTCAGAAGTATCAAAGGCTACAAAAGGGGTCCAGTAGGACGCCTTTGCATTTGTTGACTAGGAGGACATTTGGGTCCTTCAAAGCTGCAGTCTTAAAAGATAAAAATTTCCATTGTAATTGTGAATTTAAATCTTCATTTATGGTGGGAGAACCAGATTTGTAATTTGAGGTAGTACTGCATGAAACCCCGGTAGAATTCTGTTGGAGTATGCCAAGTACTTGCTCTTCTCAACAATTTTCTCCACAAAAATTAGACATCCCCACACAACACAAAATCACACAGTGATGGGACGCAAATGCTAATATTAATCATACCTTTTCTTTCTTTTCTTCCCCAGGCTTCACAAGGCTTGCTACTCAGGCAGTAGCTATTGTAATCAGCAAGTTACCTACGGTGATTGCATGTTTGCCTCCCTCAATAAAATACTTCTTTTTTCTGTCTGAGAGAAAAATGTCAAGAAGTTTTGTTGAATTGAAGAAAGCTGGCCTGCTTGTCTGGAACTTGATTGTAATTATATGTCGGATATTTGAGGATGGAAATACTGTGGAACTTTTAACAGGTGCCTCCCTTGACAGATGGAGTAAAGAAAAACTTGGTTTAATTTGTGTGTGTTTGGAAAGCATCATGGGAGACCAGACAAGTAGCCCTAATCAAATTGTCCGAAAGGTCATACAGAGCATTGAGCAGCAAAAGCCCAACTGGATTGAGCGCCAGCTGTTGAAAGCAAAGACTTTGAGCACTGAATGGTAAAGCAATGTGTTTCTTTCACTGGGTTTTATCAAATATTCTCACAATAACAAAATCACCAACAAAAAACAAAATATTGTCAGATGGGCAGTAATAGTATTTTGCTAAATTCATGGGAACTTTGATGAATATAGAAAAAAGATCAGTATCCCATTAAAAGTCAGATTGTACATTCCTTGTCTTCAAATTTGAACCCCATTGATACACTGGAACATTATACTTGTTTAATCACCATCTTAAGGTTTCTGATTAAAAGGGTGGTAGTTAAGCCCAGGAGAATTTAGTTTCACTCCTTTTCAGTGTGCAAACAGGTATCTAGTAGAGAGCCTGGAGCATTTTGTAAATGGATTGGGCATAGAGATTAAATTAAGAAGGAATTAATGGATATAAAAGACTTTTTATTGCTTTCTGTGTACCTGATTGTCAAAAAGGTACACATTTTTCATCTGGTAATATAAGAATCCCAGAGGGCAACTGGGGCATATCACACTCCAGCTATAAACATACCCAGCTGTTTCTGTATGAAAATGTCAGCCTTCCCATAGGTTTGTCACCAACAGCTAAGTGATTTGTGGTATTCAGAGATGTTTAAGGGTCCCTGATGAATTTAAATATGTACATAGGGTTCTCCTGTCTTAAAATTGGTCTTCAGGTATAGAATTGCATGGTATTGTTAAAGGAATTCCAGCTCAGGTGGTCTACATTACTAAATAAGCCGTTTTTCTAAACACCCGTGCACACTGTCTTTCATTCTTTTAAAATGTATTCATTTTGCTAGCAGATACTAGTATAACTTTCTACCTGAAACAACAAAAAGTCACTTGAAACATGGTTACTCTTGATAGTACATTGTAGTGATCAAGAGATCAGTCTCTGAAATCAGATGGGCAACTACAAATCCCTTGTAAATGGGTCATCTTGTGCAAATTATTGAATCTCTCAAAGCTATTGTTATAGGGATGATACCAAGCTGATAGAATTGTTTTGAAAAATTAAATAACATTCATAAAGTTCTTAGCATCAAGTTTGGAACTAGTAAGCATTTGTTATTTGTAAACTTATGAAAATAGATTGCATTTACTGGTTAGTATTATGGTAACTAATAGTCTTTCCCTAAGTTAATCTATAAGACCTTATATTAATCCAAATGGGTAAAAGTAGGTAATCATGATTTTCATGGTCTTGTCATACTGACTTTTAGAAATTTACTTCTGGAGTGTCTCATGAGAAGGAAGCAGAACAATAGCAGTCAGGCAAATGCTTAGTAACATTGACAGTGACCTTCTTAATCTTTATATTTGCATTCAGTACTAATTTACAGGCTTTAATCCAATGACTAAGAGATTAAGGCCAGATGTCATTGTCCATGGCAGTGGTTATAAAAGGGAGAGAAAAAAGAAGAGTAAAAATAGTAGGTTTGATTGTGGTGACAAAGTCAAACACATGATACCTCTGATTTAGAAGCCCCTTCATCAAATAAGATCTACTTAAGCAATGTCTAAGTAATATAGCCAAGGCTACATACAGGAATCCATGAGCTAATTTTTTTCTTTAAAAACTGATTTTAATTTAAGCTTTATAAACAGCCCCAACCCATCTGTTATCTCCTATAGTGGGAGTTGTCTAGCTACTATCTGGCTGATTAGCAATGAGTCAAAAGATTACTTAGCTATCTCTTACGACATGAGTCAAAAATGAAGAATTGCTGGCTTTAAGAATGTGTAATAGCCCTCAAAGATTCTGAATAATTAAGTAATTAACACAGTGCTATGTCTTCCTCAATTTCTCAAATGATATCAATATACAAATAGGCAGATTTAAAGTTATTTATTGCATTATTTGAAAAAGTTAAATTTGATTTAACTCACTTCAGATAACAATCTCTTACAGAATTTGGGCACTATAGGAATGTTTTGTCTTGACTTTGATTTTAAATTGATTATCTGATATACAAGTGAACTTTCACCTCTAAGTATTTCTCACAAATCAATGATCATTTAACTCACAGATCTACACTATGAGGAAAAATGTATTTCGAACCATGGTGTCTAAATTGGGCAGAGGGTTACCTTGACTTTACTAATTTTTAAAAAATGAGTATGTAAACATTTAAATTAAAATAGTTCGTCCAGCAAGATAATTAAATCGTAATTCCTCAAGAAGATTATCTGGGAACTACATGATATCATTTAGCTAGATTTCTTTCACTTGCATCTCAATTTAACTTTGCTTTTATGGAAATAGTGAAAATAACTGCAGCAGGAAAGGTGGCAGCTGTAAATGTTGCCTGTCTTGCATACTGCCTGAAAGCATTACTATTCATTAAAATAACCTTCACTTTGTAGTAACACTCAAGCTGTAAACAGTCAACTTAGATTCTGGAGAACACACAACCCAAAAAGTAAAGAAATATCTGTCTTTGCAAAGTAATTTGTCGAGTTGAAGATTATTGTTTTTCATCATGGTGACCCTGACTTGGCTGGCTGGGTGCATATACAGATTAAGATTAATGCAGTTATTCCTTGGCTAAGGTCTGCCTCTTTCAGGGCACATTCTCCCTAATGACATGATTGATAGGCAGTCCCAAATCCAGAGAGGAACTCATTAATCATAGCATTGACTGAATCCAATCATTTGCTTCACCTGCACAGTGATGGACAGGAAAGGGTACAATTCAGGAGCTGACACTGAGATACTCCTTTGTCAGAGGGCCCCAACTTTTTTTCAATGTCAGCCTCTACAAAACCTGACAAGAAATTTTGTCTGCAACCTGTATGCAGTTTCAGAAAGATATTTGCAAACTTCTTGTATTGTAACAAGGTATTTAAAAGAAAAAGAAATCTTACTAGCTAATGAATATCTTTAAGCCAGAGTAGGATTCTCTTTATTCTTCAGCAAGGCTATGTGCTATATGATGTTAAAGTTCTTTTTTTTTTTTTTTTTTTTTAAGGATGTTTTGAAACTACATGTGGAAGCAATATCAAAGTTAATGTCCGGCAGCTGGGTATCATTTGGTTTAGTCTTCAGGTCAGCGGCACTGACTCTTAGCAGAACTAATTTTATAATCATGGCAAAATCTCAGTAATGAACTGCAGTATACAGCTGATTACACCGCAGTAAATTTCATTTAGTCTGGGAAACAGTGAAAAACCATGAGTTTTCTTAAGAATACTTACATTGCAAACCCTAACATGATCCTAACAGCAATTTTAACAAAATTAGTGTGGAATGTCTATCTATCTATTTATCTATCTATCTATCTATGTTGAATATCATGGGTGTTTTTTGCACTGGTATAGTTTGAAATGTTTAATATTTTAACATAATCCATTATTACCATGTTAATAATGTTCAAAATCAACAATAAGTATATGATTTCTACAGAAAGAAATATTTTAGAACGGTATCTTGTACATTCTTGGAGGGGTGATAGTAAACCCTTTTCTGGAAAGAAGAACCAGAGTCATGACTTTTGCTAAATAACTGTTACAGAAAAGAAACAGGAAAGAGTCATCTATTTTTTAAAGGCAACAAGTGCCAAAGGCCAACTTAAAATACCCAGTGGCAAGCACACTGCCATGAAATGTCCAGTCTATATTTAGCATGATAGACTCCCCCTTTAGACACTTTAATTAGTCTTTAATGTGTTCTACCACAAGTGTAAAGAGAAAGCCACAAAAGATGAAATGCCAGCACTATTTCTGGCATCAAACATACTTTTTATCTTCAAAGAGGAAATAAAAATTATTTCTCATTTGTTTTTAAAAATAAATGTTTTGTTTTCATTCCATGATTATAGCAATTTCAACAATTGCAGTAATGGGAAAATGTTTTATAGATAGGAGTATAAATGCAATAAAGAAAAGTTTTAAGAGAAACGATTTAATTTTTAAAAATGCTTTCAGGCGCTTGATTTTGAAGTGCCATGTATGTGAGTAGCAGCGGTTTGAGGAGGCTTAACCTACTTGGGTGAGGTCTTTTTGAAGGCGTTGAATATGAGATTTACATAGATTCTCCACCCTTGGTCTCTGTGTTTATTTTTCATCTTCACAATTCTTCACCACTGATATTCATATGTGCTTTCTTCGTATTTAGTGCATTTACGACAATAGAGAAAAGCACAGTCTTAGAAGAAGGAGATATTGCTCTTGAACTGACTGAGCAGAAAATAAACACGATGGTCCTGGATCTCTGCCACAAACCAGGTGGCAGCGAGTACCTGAGGCAAATTTATCACATCATGCGGCTCAATGAGGTAGGGAAACGGCCTTTTTACCGAGCAATTAGGTGTGTACTGGCCTGAGGCAGCGTCTGCTGGCAGCTAAGGGTTAGTCAAGGAGGTGATAATACTTCTTAAAGTCAATACCAAACTCAATATTGCATTATTAATAGAATCTATTCAACTCCGGCTGTTCTGCATTTGTACAGAAAAGGCTTCACTGAAACAATGTAGATTTTATTTATATGGTTTAAACAATAACATGCCTCATAAACTCAGTTCAGTTCTGAATTGTAGAGATTAGAGATGCAGTTTGGGAATTGTGTGTTTGTGACTGTTAAACTGATGTCAAAACCTGGTTTTTGTAAAATGGAGAATTTTCTGGACTCAAACGTAGCTCGTCTCCTAAAGATATCATATTTGCATTGATGAAGTTGGAGACTTCTTACTCAATGGGAAAAACTTCAGAAGAATATTGAACCGTACTCGGGAGCAACCAGATTAACCCAAGAAAATTCATTAATGCACGGACACTGGTTAAACCAATGTTATGCCTGTCCAGCTCTTTGCTCGGTTAAGCCTCTGACCTTGCAGGGTTTTGGCTGTTTTAGCAAGAATGTAAATAGCAGGTTATCTCAGCTATTTACTTGAAACAATACAAGTTCACTAGCTTAATCAGGTTTTTAATTGATTGTATGTATCTGAATTAGAATGTGGTATCTGTAATTATGCTTATATATTTGTAAACACGTGAATGTAATTTTTAGAATAGTAAAAATTGTATAATATGAGTAATGTAAATAGATAGTGTTTTATCTCAATAATGTAGGCCTTTACAACCATGCATTTCCAAGGAGTGAATTAAATTCTGTGACAGCATTTTACTACTCAGCTACATAAATGCACTGTCCACCATTATCTATCTGAAAGTTACTTCAAGTAAATCTTGTTTCCTGGATTTCACAGAGCTAGTTAAACAGTCAATAAGCAGGTGATCTAACAATGATAACTTGAAAGGGATGTGAGAGTTTGTAGCTATTGGAAATGACCTAGTCCTTAAGGCACCAGAGCTCTGTATGTAATTGTTACAAAGTAACCCAATCTATTCACTCTTGTTATTGATTGCACACAGTTTGCTTGGGTATTCTACAAGGGACCCAGAAACTCCTCACATTGGCTAACTGAAAGACCTCTATTGTGAAGTTATGTTCCTCACTGGCATGCCCACCTGACTACCCAGATTAGCCAAAGTAATTGTGGTGAATACTGAGCAACAGCTGTTACAGTATGGTTACCCTCATATCCTTAGTTAAGTGGAGTTACAACAGTACTGAGGATGGTAATGGCTGACATTGATCGCTAAACTAACGGATTATTCCTATTTTTAAAAGGTCTATAATACAAAAAAGGCGAGTAACTACCAATAAACAACATCATCCAAATAAAGTTGGATATTTATTGGCCAGCAGTCATCTGGTATATTCTGGAAAACCAAAGGTTGTTCTTCCCTCATAGAACTTATAACTCTAAGGCAGTGGTTCTGAACACGTATGAGATCTACGCTGGCATACCTCCACATTTTGATTGATTAAACTCAAAGTTACAATTTTTCTTTTGTTACATCTGCATATGTTTACAATATATAGTACTCTTTGTCAGACAGGATTTAGAGCTAAGTAATGGCAGTTTACTCTGTGAGTGAGGCATGACATTGCAAAGTAAGAGGCAGAATGCCAGGTGGGACTAGAAGCAAAAAAAGTAAGAGAGCTTCGCCTTGTGACTGTTATAAAATCCCAGACAATAAACCTAAACAGTACAAGGGTAAATAGTGAAGAGTATAGTTCTTATGACTGCTTTTCTACTATGAGATAGCACAATGTCTGTAGGTAAAATTGCACTGTGAGGTTTGCTCATTTGATGAGTAGTGCTCTGAGTCTTTGGCACCTTCAGATGTGCTACTAAATATTCTTGAACATGTAATATAAATATCAAAGCACTCATGGATACAGGCCTGGGTGAGGGGAAGAATGAGTGTGCCATTGATTGAGATGGAGAATTTATAAGAGAAAATGGGTTTAAAGAGGCTTTGCCTTTGAGATAAAGGTAAGATGTCAGAGCAACAACATTCAAATTATACTTAAGGTCCTGGCCGTGAGCACAGATCAGAGGCCTTGTCTATAGATTTGGTGGTCTTCAGTGAGTGTGGTGGTTGAGATCATCGGCTGATGGAACTCTTCAGTGGAGAGAAGTAGAGAAATGATGGGTAGCTTTGATGTAACCACACAGGGAAGGTGTTCAAGAAAGAATAAGAGTCTTCTGAAGAAATAGCCTGATTGGTGGTAAATCTGATTAAAACAACGTCACAGTAAACGAATCTGAGGTTTTTAAGAAGTAGTAGTAATGATTGTCAATATGGGAGAAAGATTAACAAAGGAGAAAATACCATTTTGTTCACAATTGGCAACAGAGCACTTTTCCTTTTATGAATAGTGGAAACAAAATGTCAAAATGTGATTCTATAAGGGGAAATCAGCTAAGAAAGATTGTTGGTAGCTAAAGCAAAGCATTTTTCCCAATGAAGAAAGAATATTCCATCTTAAAATTTTACTTGCATAAATTGTAATGGAAGAAAATTTTGCTTCTGTTCAGTAGTCTAATGTAGGCATAAAATTATTTTCTGATGGCTTTATTATTACTGAATAATATTTAGTAGAGTCCATGGGTGCCACTCTATGAGACGCTATGGAATTACTCTTTCTAAAGAGATATACTCTACAAAGAAGTTAAAGAAATGATCATTATCGTTGACTTCAGCTGTGGTTTCTTTAGATTTTTAGGAATTTAGGATCTAAAGTTTGCCTTTTACAATGAACATAGTGGCATCCATAAGGTTCTAGAGACACAGGAAAAGCACAATGAACTGAGACTAGATATGTGACCTCTCACTCCAGATATGTGACTTCTACCTGTCACCCCTGTGTGACCTCAGACTTGGCCCCTGACCTTTCATTTGAGTGTGGTATTGGGCTACAGTTTCTCAAACTTTGATGTATCTGCCAGTCTCCTGGGAATTCTTGTTAACAGAGTTGTTCAGCTGGACCAGAGATTCTGCTGTTCTAACAACCTCCCGGGTGAGGTTCATTCTGCCAATCTGTGCACCAGACACTGAGTAGCACAGGCTCTCTAGGTGATCTCTGAATTCCTTTTCAACTCTAACATTCTGAGCTTCATCCTAACTCCAACCTCAAAGAAAAAACCACATTGTGACACATGTGAGCATGTGTCAGGAGAGCATTTTTAAAATTTATTAAATGATTTGCTTATTAGTAGTAAGCATTTGCTGGTTGATGGAGGACTTTTAGTCATTTTAATTTGTAATCTTCCAGAAAAAGTTCCATAAAATACATTAGGCTTGTTCATCTTATTTATTTATGGGTGTGGGAAATGCTGTATATAATACAGTAGATTGGCTTTTTTTTTGCCATGGCCTGCACTGGCGGTTGGGGGATTAAAATGCCATATTTTGAGCTTTTATTGAATCTTGATATTTTGTAGTCCACAGAATGAAAATAGAGTTTAAAATGCTTACACTATAATTAATTCTGCATAGAATGAGACTGCTTGCAGTAAAAGATCAGAATACTTCGCTCTGTTGAGTCTACAGTAGGTAACGACACTTAATGAATGAATGAGCAATTTGTTCGGTGCATAATCATGCACCTGAGTAAAGTTTTGGTAACTAGATATGTTAACACATGAACTGATGACAAAACAATGCCTGTTTAAAAGACCCTGATGTATCAAGTATACATCCATTATATGAATGTTTGTTAAATGGCTTTCTAATCTAGTCTATTAGGTAAACCTATTTTTGATGGGTTTATTGCAGTCCTGATTGGAATTCTGCTATGTATCTTCTGAAACGTCTTCTTCCTGAGGCAAGCAATACACTGTAATCTGGCAAATGTGCTAAAAGGATAAGTTTGGATATTGATCAGTTTATTTGTAAAGAGAGTGTATGCTTCTCACCATCACAACTTGTCATTTGTTTCCCCTTGGAGGAATATTTAAAAGAACAGCTGTTTTCTACGAATGGTTCAGAGGAAAAGCCATTACCCATCCAACCTTTAAAGATGACCTTGAAAAGTGTGGAAGATCAGCCTTCTGACTTTAACCCTTTCCACGTGTATAAGGTGTTTTGTGAAAACATGCTGGATCAGGTATGTGGAAATTACATGATAACTTTCATTTGAATGTGTGGTTTCTTTACACAAGTAAGAAGGAAAAAATGTTTTGTGTTTGAATATTTGCTTATAAAGTATTTTTGCTAGGAAGCAAAAGGACTTATTCTAATTTTCTGGACTACCTAAATTGACTTTTAAGTTAGTTTATCGTCTTTCTATTTGTCCAACTGATTCGTATGTTTGGTCTGCAAAACTTAACTTTTGGTCAGTTTGGAATGGGCAGAGGGAATGTCTGTTAGTCTGTGTCTATCAGAAGAACCAAGCATTTGTGACACCTTGCCACCCCTGTCCACCAACACACACACTTACAAAACACCTTGCAATATTTATGAAGGTGTTATACAAATTATAAAATGCTAAAATTAATTATAAATAAAGCACTGAGCTCCTGTTTTAAGTGACATGGGGTGAATTTCCTTATTGATAACCTTAGACACATTCCCAAATTTAAAACAAATTTGTAAATGACCTTAAAGCCAGGCTATTTGGAATAAAGTCAATGTGATAAACACCACACATTTTTAAATGTCAGATTATGCTATTTGTTTAAGCTGCATGTTTCAGTAGTTACACTAAAAAGATCATCTTTCTGCCAAAGTATTTGAAATCTAAAGTTGCTTTTGCTTTGTTCATTCTTCTGGTAGCTTTTTCCAGAAACCTCCTGGACAATCTGAACTAGCAGGGCAGAAGAGAAGGATTGCTTGACCTAGAGCTCTGATGAAAATAAGAATTAAAACAATGGCCTAATTCAGCATGCAGATAATATTTTTACCATGCCTGTTACAGCTCTGGTCTACATTCATCAATACTGTAGTAGAGTAAGACCTTCAAATGCTGACAACCCGGGGCAGAATTCTCTTGCTCTATGACAGGATTGTAGTGCTCGATTAATCAGTAGGTGACAGGGGATAGCTCTTGTTGGATATTAAACATCAGTCTGGACTCTTGCTATCAAAACGGGTTCATTTTAAGGAGCACATGCATCTATAATGCTTTAAAACCAAATACATTGTCTAAGTTTGAGTTTATTGACTGCTTTCCTGTGTTGTACATTAGATCACTCCAAACCATAAATAATTATTGTAGTTGTTAAATGTCCCTTACTTCATTTAAATAAATGCCATGTTTTATTGAGTTCTGAATTGTGGGAATCTCTTTCACAGCAATTTTTCTCCTTACTCTGTTGTAAAATTATTTATTAATGAGAAAAAAAGAATCATTTATTAAGCTCTTCCCTTTAAAACACTTTCTTAACGAAAAACATAATATTAATATTTCACACTCTAAGTAAGCTGTATCTTTTAATTTGATTCTTAGTGCTGCCAAGTTTGTTTTTATAATCAAACTTTTGGTTGCTAAAAAATACCAATCTATAAATTGAAATGATATACAAAAAAGTTGCCAATTATTTTGCTTTGTTTTTCTAAGAGTCGCCTTCTCAGAGAAACTTGTTGGGCAAATGCCATTAACACTTGGAAGAATAACGACTCAAGAAATTGATTTATATTTTTATAAATAATGACTACATCCCCAAATGGATTTATAAATTAATTGCTGTCTTATTGGAATAAAAACCTTCTTCTGTAGACATGATTGATGCTATCTGTCTAAGTCCTTGTTCTGGGCCCCCCTCCTTCTTAGTTAGTCTATCACAGCTGGAGCCTTAATTTACTGATCATATTAACTCTGATTAATAACTAACAATAGTGTCTTCTCATTTATCAACAGTCAGCCATCACAAAGTGGAACTGGAATTGGGCAAACTTGCTGCCAAATTATCTGGGACTGGATAGGATGACCTTCAGTGTACTACTCAAAAACAGGTAATAAAATTGGAGATCTTGGGGGAAGAGTGGTGTGTGTGTGTGTGTGTGTGTGTGTGTGTGTGTGTGTGTGTGTCCACACAAACATCTTATCAGCAACTTTTGGGAAAAATGAAAACGTTTTATCAGGAAGAGAATCTCTATTTTCTTCCTCTCCAGTCTCTCATTTTTAAAAAGTAAGGCCACAATTATATGAGTATATTTTCTAAATTTTTTTTCCTATGGTGAATGTTTGCAAAAGGCAGTAACATTTGTTTCAGAGATGAAATTAGTTTATTTTAGTCAGAATTTTAAATATTTTTGACTTTGTGTATTTGATAGTTCATTACTATAAACACCAGAAGTTATTGGCTTAAATGTTATTATAATACCACACCTTTGTTTACAACAGTTTAATGAGTACATATAAAATGCCAAGCCAAATCAACTAGTGTAATCAGGGAAACACATAAGTAAAACTGTCATGATTGAATTTTTCACTTTTTGGCCAGTTATTTTGGCACTGTCATGCTATGGCCTCAGTTGCACATTATTTTACATACATACACACACACACATACACACACACACAGCAGTACAACTCAAAACAATGATAATGTAATTTCAACTGAGGACCCTACACATGTAATTTATTATGTACAAAGGTATTAATATCTTCTATCAATTAACATGGTTTTTAAAAGAATACTTTAAAACTTTT
The DNA here is from genome assembly GCA_027257055.1 of Cephalopachus bancanus. Classification (NCBI taxonomy): domain Eukaryota; kingdom Metazoa; phylum Chordata; class Mammalia; order Primates; family Tarsiidae; genus Cephalopachus; species Cephalopachus bancanus. The sequence goes on along the minus strand of JAPVLO010000024.1, from coordinate 2,157,274 downwards.
AGTGAAACTAGGATTTAAAAAATCAAATACATTTTCAAATAAGATGTTTGCATGAGACTTCTTTTATTGTTTAAGTGTCATCTGTGTGCTTGTAGCTAAGTATGAGAATGATCTTCTATATGATCGTTGTGATACTGAATTTATTTCCATGTCTTTTTGCAAAAATATTGAGCATCACTTTTTCTGGAAGAAAATAATGGCAATGACATAGTAAAATTGTCAAATCAATCGTGAGAAATCTGGGTGCATATAAGAAAATATTTTAAGAGAAAGATTGCCATATTTCTCAAAGGAAGTTAAAAAAAAACTGTATTGCCAATAAAGCTTAGCTGTGTGGTAACAATGTATTTCTAATATTTTATTTCTGATGTAAACTTACTCACCCATCATGGACAAAGTTGAACAACTCAGAAGCTTCCCCATCGAGGATAGATACATCCCCCAGCAAGCTTGCCAACTGGCAGACAGTAGTCCAGTCTATTAGTGCACAAGTCCCCAGAGGTGCTCCTGTGCTGTCCCAGTGGTGTGTGGAAAGGTGAAGGGTGGTCTTGGTGGAGGAGGGGCCAGATCCTCTGTTGAACCTGCAGTTATGCAATGTTTACACAATGTTAAATGCCTGTCTGGAAACAATATAGGAATAAGTAATTTTTTCCTATTGGGAAAGTTGTGACTTTATATAGATTAACTGTATTATATTTTACTAAATTTTTTAGCTGTGAATTTCTGCTTCCAATCCACTAAATGGTATTCTAGGGACAATACAACCTTCAAAACTTACTGCGCTTACTTTGTATAATATTCACCTGTAAGCAAATTTGTGTTTTAACCAGAATTGCATAGTGTTATTTTTGCTTAACATCTTTAGGTATACTTCAATTAGCTCACTAGCTATTAAAGTCTATTTCCCTGAGGTATGTGCAGGAGCGGGTGGAGGAGAAGAACGCCCACAAATTTAGCCAGAAATAACAGGTCAAAATAGTTCTCTTGGAAAGAGGCATGAATTTTTAATAGAAATGGCTAGAATCTCATCTTAATAAGAACCTTAGATGTTTAAAGAATGGTATGAAAAGCATTCTACTGCAGCTACCACACACCATAAGCTACAATGAGCCTAATTGATCCACCTGAAGAATGAATGACACCTGAGAGTTTTTAATCTCTTCTGTCACTTTTCCATTTATTTTAAGAATGTTATTGAAGAGTTTTGATTAATATTGAACCAGTAAGAAAATTGTTTCTGTTATTTTCCCTAAGACATTCTCTTGTCTCTCGTTTGGACTTATCTGAAAATGCTGGCATTTAATAGTGGATTGAATTTTTGACAACATGGTTATCTGAAAGATACATATTTGAAACTGAGACCACAGAACACTGAGCTTTTAGAATGAAAGTTATCTATGCTATCCAACATTTACGGATTATGGTGTTTGGGGTTAGGTAAAACTGAAGGAAAGAACTCGGAGCAGCTCGCTGAATATGCTCATGGTTTTTTTCCTCCCGAAATTACCAATTAAGTTACCTGTTCTCTTTTTGCTCCCTTTATTGGAAGTACATTTTGTACTAATTTATCTCTGCACTATAGTCTAGTGTATGCACTGTGGTCTAGTATATGCATGGGGCTGCCAATGTTGTCTGATGGCCTAATGTTACAAATAAAAGTATGAAAAAAGTTGAGGAGAAGGGAAGGGATCCTTTCTATGTCCCTCCTAAATTTCTTCGTACCTTGTCTTCAACTTCTGTATAATTAGCAGATCATCTGGATTTTCTCTCCCAAGATGCCCAGAATGCAAGAGACCTTCCTCACCCCCCCAAAAATGGAGATGGGAAAGCAGGCTTCCTGGGTTCTCAGGAGCTTTCCCTTGACTTTAGAGTTGCTTATCTTTAAAACGAACTAATGGTAATTAAATAGCTACTTCATGGAGATTGTTGACACACTCCACAATGCTAAAGTATATGACAATATTTTTAAAAGTTGAAAACACAATACGGTCTTCTCTTGGTATCTATGGGAGGATTGGTTCCAGGGCCCCTGCAGGTAATAAAACCTCAAGATGCTCAAGCCCCATATATAAAATGGAATAGTATTTGCATATAACCTACTCACATTCTCCTGTATACTTTAAATCATCTCTAGGATACTTATAATTCCCATATATCACCTCATTTGCATGAATTCAATGTAGTACTTGGTATGTGGTAAATTCAAATTTTATTGTTTTGAAATTTTGTGGAATTTTTTTTCTGAATATTTTCTATCCATGGTTGGTTGAATCTATTGATGGAGAATCCAAGGATACAGAGAGCTCACTGTACATATTCAGAAAAATAGTAACATTGCAGCAGTGTTGGTGTCTGGTCTAGCAAAGAAACAGTAAAGTCTATTAAGGATTAGTAAGGAGTTGTTGCAAATTTAAGCACTCAGACCACCAAAGTTATGTAGACTCCAGGTCTTTTTATTTTTAATTTTATTTTTTAAGTTGGAGTCTCACTCTGTTGCCCAGGCTGGAGTGCAGTGGCATGCTCACGATCACTGCAGACTAGACCTGCTGAGGTGATTCTTCCGCCTCAGCCTTCCAAGTAGCTGGGACTACAGGTGTGTACCACCATGCCTGGCTAATATTTTGATTTATTGTAGAGACGATGTCTCACCAAGTTGCCCAGGCTGATCTCGAACCCCTGGACTCAGGCAATCCTCTCACCTCGGCCTCCCAAAGTGCTGGGATTATAGGCTTGAGTCACCACGCCCAGCCAGACTCCAAGTCTAAATCAGAAATTAGGGTCAGAACAAATGCCAGGTCAGAGACCAGGCAACAGATGTGTAGGTATGGAAAACAGTGAGAAAATGTGCAAGAGAAGGGTCCAAAGGCCAAGTGAACCACTCAGGAGATAAGGACTCAAGAGATAAAGACTTATGGACAGTTCAGACATGTGGAAGAGGATATCTGTAGTGCCAGCAATACCGGTATCTGAGGCAATACTGACCTTTGTTCCACAGCTGGTTCTGTGCTGACTCTAAAGGCAGAACAAGTCTTGAAGTGGCTGCCTGAGTCCTTGGCAGAGATATATCCTCTGCTCAATGTCTGGTCTCATCTCAAAACACCGCCCTCCAATTCACGGTACATGGTCCTACGTGCATTGCCTGTTTCGTGTGCTTTGGATTCTCTAAGTGTTTTCTCACTTTAGGGTCTTGGTACTTGTTCCCTCAGCTCTTCACATGACTGGCGCCATCTTGTCTATTTGGGGCAAATATTGTCTCCTGAGAGAGACCTTTCTCTGTCTGATGTCTAAAGTGATTCCCCCAAGTCACCCTAGCATCTACTCTGCTACTCTACAGTAAATTTTAATTGAGTTATTGCTGTCTGAAATAATTTCCATTTGTTTATTGTCTTTTCATCTTTCCCCATAGTAGAATTAGATTCCTTGAGAGTAGCACCTTGTTTGCCTTATGTCAGCTGTGTCTTCATTACCTAGAACAGTCCTTCAGCACAACATGGGCTCTGGGCTCTAAGTAGTACTTGTTGAATTAATTAATGAACAATTGAGGAATAAGAATGCAGAGAAAAAGCCCTTGATGGATGAGCACAGAGCAGGTATTCTCTAAATGTAATGTTTGATTAATAGACATGCAGCTACAATAAGTATATTCTGGAAAATTTCAAGTAAAAAATTATCTACAAGTGTTTCCATTCTCTTCATTTTTCAAACTTGGATGAAAATCAGGTTATTTAATCTCTGTATGTTTAAAATGCCTGTTATTGTTATTATTATGTGAAACTTGGATTAGATTAAAAGAACAGAAAACTGCTCTTTTTAATTTTAATTAATGGATCCAATCATTTTAAGTCATAAACTCTTCAACAACAAAGTCTGTTTTTTATCCCATGACTTATAAATCTTTTGACACTTGGGTGATGGGTTTTTTTAAGGTGGAGTTGGCTGACACAAGTATCCAACCAAGCCTTTGTAGGTTAATTAAGTGATTTTTGAGGCATTTGAAGAAATAAATAGTAGCTGAGAGCTCAGCAAAAGAGATCCTGGATATATATTAATGATATATGTGTTTCAACTTAGAAAGTTCACCATTGTAGAATATAAAGATTCCTTAGAGCTTCAGAAAATCAACATATATATCAGTTCTGCACCTTTACTTTTAACGCTATATAAGAATAAGTACAGTAATTGTACATTGATCTTTTGAAATAATAAAGGTACTTTTCACAGTTTCTTACTATTACTTTCTTGCTTTTGTTCTCACCCACTTTAAAATAAATCCAGACCAGCGAATGAAATGGCGATTGCATTTGCAGGAGAGTGCACCAAAAGGAACACTCTATTCCTTCATTCATGGCGAATCTCCAGATTGCCATTTTGATATTGTTTTCTTTGTCACTGGAACAAATTTATGTTGCTTCTTTTCTCTTTACCTTATTTATTCCAAACTAATTCCCAAGAATTGTGGTGTTGAAAATAATCTCTAAATACAGTGGAGTGCTGTGCTATTTTAGCCATCTAAATATACTGCATATGAGTTTGGCTTCGAGTTGAGCAAACACAATTAAATATGATGACAGGAACAGCAGAAGGGGTGGTGGAGGCAGATTTCTGGCCGTCACTTTGGGGCCTTTCCAGGTGGACAATAACCATACATCTGAGAGGAAACAGAGATTAGAAATCATGTTTTAAAAGAGCCATTGATCTGTGGAGTTGATTGTTTGTTTTAATAAAAATAATTATTAAAGTACCTTCACCCTATATCAGATTATAGTGGGTGCCCTGTGGTGTCTCGAGAGTAGAAAATATTGTCTCTGGCCTCAAACTGCACACACTGCACTCTCAAATGACCATTCTCAGGCAGTGTCGCCATTAGCACAATGTTTATAGTTGCTCACAGCAGTAAATTCCTGGTAATGCAGCAGGCTGCCTGGTTATGGAGAGGTGGGTTTAAGAAAAAGGAGATACTGATTTTATGAGTACACACCTCTGAGCCATTGCATCCATTACATATGCCATGCCATTCAGATTTGGGGAGTTTTTCATGCTCCAGCTCCCTAGAAAACCCTTTTCTTCCCCCTTTCACCAAAGGCCTTAGGCCCAGTGACTTCATCCATCATCACTATCTTCTCAAACAAGAGAAGGCTTTCCTCCAAGCCTAAAATCCTACAGCAGCATGCTTTTTGCACAGAGTGTCAAACATGTATTTAGGATGTATAAAGTTGACATTCTGATCCTCAGACTTCTGAGGGCTAAGGGATGTGCCACAGGAACCAAACAAACTCATTCATATGTATTTCCTGGTGGGTAATTCATATATGTCTATTGTCCTTTAGGGCGTGTAAAGCACTTTCATGAGAATCTCCTTTGACCTTCACTACAACCACATAACAAAACACAGGCACCAGTGAGGCAGCAAAACATTAAATAACATGCCCAAGGTCACATATGCTACATGGCAGCTCAAAACAAGCCTCGAAGTGAAGGCTTCTGACTTTTTATTTGGTTCTTTATCTGCTACACCATACTTCTGATCAATTTCTTTTGTTGTATATTCACTGCAATAATACTGATGACCAAGAAGATAGCAGACATAGACACTTGCTACATGGCTGGCACAATCTAAATGATTTACATACCCAGAGTTAACTATAAATCCTTATGATAACCCTACAAAATAGGTACCATGTTATCGTCATTTTCCTGATAAAGAAAACAAGGCACAGAAGTACAGAGCTCTCAGTGATGGTGCTCAGATTTTAGCTCAAGTCCATGTTCTTTACCACTTCTCTCTAGTGCTTCTGTAGAGTTTTATAGAGCATTGCTTACTTTACTCATTCAACATTTTAGGGCATCTACTATGTGAAAGGCAATTATTTAGAATAAAGTAACAATTTACTAGGGAATGGTTTATTCTTCAAAGGGCCCTTTAGTGCTGCTTTGAAAAATGTTTAATCCGCTTTAAGTCTTCACTTTGGTTGTCTTCCCTCTTCAAGTTCCTATATCCTTCCCAGCAACTGACTTGCCACCGCCTACCTATCAGAAAGATTGAAGACATCTCATGTGGATCTCCCAACATTCCTTCCTAAACTTCAATATTGTTTTATCATCTCCAACCCTTTGCTTCTTGTCCTTAGCCTTGGAGAAAGAGTCCTCTTCTAGTTAAAACTTGAGAGGTGAGTTTTCTGTGGCATTCTGGAGGGCCTGAGGACTAAAACATTTGGGCACAACCAGTAGGTTTGAGAGAATCATCAAAGCCTTTAAACAAAACAGTGGTGGAAATGGAGAGCTACTTTAGCACATTCATAACACCTGAGGTAGGGGAAAGGAGGGAATGTCATGTTAGAGACTACGGCTAGAGACAGAGGAAGAGATTATACATCACAGATGTAAAAGACATTTTCTTTTTCTTTTTTTTTTTCGACTTGGAGTCTCACTCTGTCACCCAGACTGGAGTGCAGTGGCCGCTCCTGGCCACTGCAGCCTCGACCTGCTGGGCTCCGGCGATCCTTTCGCCTCAGCCTTCCAAGTAGCTGGAACTACAGGCGTGTACTACCACGCCCAGCTCATTTTTGATTTATTGTAGAGATGAGGTCTTGCCAAGTTGCCCAGGCGGGTCTCAAACCCGCGGGCTCAGGCAATCCACTCACCTCAGCCTCCCAAAGGTGCGGGATTATAGGCTGAGCCACCGAGCCCAGCTGTAAAAGATATTTTCAAGGAAGTTTAGAAGCTCAGAAAAATGTATTATTATTATTTGAGTTGGGGGTCTCACTCTGTTGTCCCAGCTGTGGTGAGCATGATCACAGCTCACCACAGCCTTGACCTTCTGGGCTCAGCCTCCCAAGAAGGTGATCCTTCCACCTCAGCCTCCCAAGAAGTTGGAATTACAGGTTCATACCACCACACCTGGCTAATTTATTTATTTTTTTGTAAAGATGAGGTCTCTTTATGTTGGTCTTGAAATCCTGGACTCAAACAATCCTCCCACCTTAGCCTCCCAAAGTGTTGGGATTACAGGCATGAAACTTCAGGAAAAAATCTATTCTTAATTTGCACAAAAATAGGTATGACAGTTCCTCTTTGGAGACAGTTTAACTCAGGTATTCTTAAGATAGAGAGGTGCTATGCTTACCTTTTCTTCAGCATGAGTATGTCAGTTCAGATACTCTAAGAAGCAAATGTCAGGATAGGATTAGTGGTGCAAGATATTTTGTAGGGAGAAATGTACATGAAGGATGAAGAGGAAGAAGCAGGAATGGGAATAGGCTGGGAAGGCCTTCAGACTAAGTTGTTGATCTGATACCTGTGATGGGAGGGGGGAAGGAGGATTGGGTAGGAAGAGTCTCAGGGAGCAAGGTAATTTTAAGAAAGTTGTAACAAGATCAAGGGGACCTTGAGCTAAAATCACCTGGTAGAAAAGTTCCATCTCTTGCAGGAATGGGCTGGCACCTGTACCTCCACTTGCTCAGACACTGACTGACAGCACTTGGGAGAAGCATGGTCTCAGACACCAAGGTAGAGGCAGACAAATGACAGTTGGGGCTGAAGGTCACCTATGCTAACTGTAGGAGGAGATTGGAGGCACTTCTGTGACTACCATAGCAGGGACAGAAAGGATGATTCTCTTTATATATGGAGAGTTTATATATAATTTATGTTTTATAAATTAGCAGGGATGCAATTTAAATAAAGGTCTTCATTACTTTAGTGAGGTTGAAAACAGGCAACCTGAATACTATTGACAGAAATGCAAAAGTGGCAACATTTTGATGAAAGAAAGGTATAATAATTTTTTCAAAAGCAGCCATGGGATAATTTTTTGCTTGTCAGATTGAACCAAAATTCACTTTGTAATTTTTTTGTACCTAATTATGCATTCAAACACCAGCACCTTTGGATTCTTACAATGGATTAAAAACTATTTTAAAACTTGCTTGTAAAGAATGCATTCTTTTTTCAATGACTATTTTCAAGACTATTCTCCTGTCAGATACTGTTCAGACCCTAAAACCTCTGTCATGTTTTTCTGCAAAAAAACTTTAGCATAGGTTCCACCAGGAGTGACTGTCGTAGGCTCACGGATTTTGTTTCACTGAAGATGAAAAGAGCACTGACTGTTTTCAGGCTTATTGATCATCATTGAGTATCTATTTATGTGTTATTTCAACATAAGCAGAGGAAGTTATCTCTTCAAAGATATTTTTACTATGACAATTATGAGAGAAATTTGAACATCCACTAAATACAATTAAATATTATAATAGTAAATCTGAGCATCAATTAATAATATAGTTCACTTTACATAGTAACATTTATAATATTATTAATATTTGCTATAGTACATTTGTGACTTGAAATTAGTTAGGATACTTGAAGAACTTTATTATACCATTAATTAAACTCTTACCTTGATGTACCTTGGGGTGCAGCTCTAAATCTGATCTTTTTTTTCACAGTATAAAATTTGGTGAAAAATTTTAAAAAACCAAAATGTTTTGTATGCAGAATATTTGTATTAAGATAATTTAACATTTTATTATGTAATAAACTATAAGCAGTATATACACATATATTATTTCAAATGATACAGGAAAATAAGGTATGAAATATAAAAGATCCCTCCCTGGCTCCTTAATCACACAAATCCTACTCCAGTTGTAACCATTTGAAACATTTTTGTTTTTGTTTATTTTGTTTGATGAGTCTAAGGGATATACTCCACTATTATTTTTTTAAACTCATCAACTTAAACAATTATATTAGTGATTCCTTGCAATGAAAAAAATCAGAATTTAACTCATTTTACCATCTCCTTTCCCTTCAAACTCTGCTAACAAAATTTTTAATTTTAGTTCTTCTATTAGTCACCTTTATGTGATATAGCCTCTATTTTTAAATCATTTTTGTCTTTTCTTAAAAAAAATTACACCAAGTAAAATTCAGTCTTTTAGTGTACAATTCTAAGTTATGACAAGTGAATAAAGTTACTTAGCAATCATCACAATAAAAAAAAAAAGTTTCATCCCAATTACCTGCGCTGATCCTTGTTAACTCCTACCACCATCCCAACCTGTGGCAACTACTGATCTCTGTCCTTTCAAGAATATCATAGCAATGGATTCATTCATTTGTTTGTCCTTTTAGAATAGAAGTCTGCTGTATGGCTGCACCGCAGTTATTGATCCATTCACCTGTTAAGGGACATTTGAGTTGTTTCCAGTATTTGTTGATTGTGAATAAAGCCCCCATAAACATTTGTACACAGGTTTTGCAAGAACATAGGTTTAATTTTACATGGATAATAAAAACCACGGGAATGCTGAGTTGTATGGTACATTTGAGTTTGCTTCACAAAGAAACTATGTCTTCTTGTGTTTTATGCTGCCTGTGAGAAATCTGCTAAACTGATTCTTCTTCTTATCATCTTCCTGGACACTCCTAGTAACTTCTTCCCCCAGTCATTCTGAAATGAGATTGTGTCTACGTGTGGGTCTTTGGTTTTCTTGGCAGCGAATAGGCCCCATAAATACGATTTTCTTCAGCTTCTGGATTTTTCCCCCATTATTGATTATTCTCCTTGTCTCAGTCTCCAGTTGTATCTCTCTTTCCTCTGGTATTCTTACAACAGATGTTCTAATTTCTTATTTCCTCAGATACTACTACTAAAGGCTTCTTAGCCTTATTCTCTTTGTCCCTCCCATCTCTGTTCTTGCAGTCACCTCTTTCACTTATTTGGCCTCAGTTGATTATCCCAGGTATTGCAATTAGATGCCATCAGGTGCTGGACAAATAATATAAATATATAAAGGCAATGCATAATACAATAGGAGGAGGTGAACGCATTCAAACTGTGTTTTTAAAAATCCTGTGCTAGCTAAACAATGCTTGCCATCAGAATGAATTAGGTCCACGAATATGAAGCTCTAAGTCTCTGCCCCTGAGTCTTGAATTTATATCTCTAGTCCTAAGTGTTCAATAAGCCCTCCCTGATTCCATACACTTAGATTTTTAATAATATTCTAATGTAATAACTCTCATCTCACATCAAGGTCCTGCCATCATAATTATCTTCACCCGAAAACCAACTCTTCTTCAGAGTTGTGTGATTTCTCATGGCATTAACATTTTTTTCTGGCCTCGTACCTTGAGATACTTTGCAAAGTATCTGTCTCCCATTATCTCTGTTCTTTAGACACCAACTGCCTCTGAGTTCTGCCGCAAAACGTTTCTCACATCCATTTCTTTTTGTCGCATGTACCTCCACTCTGGAAATCCGGTGCCCTCCTCCACTCACACCTCTGTAGCTGTCTTCTTCCAGTCAGATAATAATCTTCCCTAATCCATATGTTTCTGCTGGATTAATGTGGTTTCTCTCCTCATATTTTTTTTTATCATAAAACCCATTACAAATAACATTAAGTAATACTTTAAAACAGAAGGAGTATATCTGTAATCTCGTCATGTTACTCACACACAGCTCTTCCTTTCCCTTCAGTCTCTTTGTATGTATACAACACTCCCCTTCTTTTGCTCGGTCCCAATGAGAGGGTCTCCATTTACAATTTATAATAGTGGTCCTACATGTTTCACAAAACTTTTCCTGTCATTCATCCATGTGAACATGTTTTAATTTCTAACAGCTTAGCATTATATGGAATGAACATAGCACAATTCACCTAGCTGATCCTCTATTACTGCACATTTAGACTGCGTCCAGATTTTTGCTTTGTTTTGTTTTTAGATATGACACTGCCGTGCATACATAGTTTGCTTTCTGATGCTGACAGAATAATGGTGAAACATAAAAGGACCCAGGCAAACCTGCTTTACAAATTGCCAAATATTCAAAGGGATAAAAGCTGGAAGAGTGAAATACAGAGATTTCTAAATATCATTTTCTTCTGCCACACTCTTCTGCTTCATAACTTGCAGTGGTTGCACCAAGCCCAAACTATTGCACCAAACCCAAACTACTCAACCCCAATTTCAAGACTTCCTTCATCTGGTCCTCCTGTTCAACAAAATGCTTCTTCCTTTATAACGTGGCCAGATATCAGTTTACCCACTCTGGAGTATGATAGCATGGAGTTCAACTCCTTTTTCAATCATTTTTTCTTGGCCTCTTTTTTCTTACCTATACAAGGTAGCACGTGCTGGACAATAACATGTATAACTTAGACTATAAGTGCCCTGAAAATTTGGAAAATAGGAGATTTTTGAGAGCTGCAGGACTGGAGAGAGGCTTGGGATGGAGGGCCTGAGTGGGTCTTGGAAGAGTTGGGCAGAGTTGGGAGAAGACAGTCAAGGGAGGCAGAGGGGATAAGCCTGAGCAAAAGTCCAGAGCTTTCATTTGTAGGTATCAGCAAGTACACAACTTTGGAATGGTCATTCTCCAACTCTGGCTGTGTCAATCTAGGTGTGCCAGTCATCTGTAGCCTCCACTTTATCTCTTTTTTTTTTTTTTTTTTTTTTAGTTGGAGTCTCACTCTGTCGCCCAGACTGGAGTGCAGTGGCCGCTCCCGGCCACCGCAGCCTCGACCTGCTGGGCTCCGGCGATCCTTCCGCCTCAGCCTTCCGAGTAGCCGGAATTACAGGCATGCACTACCACGCCCGGCTGATTTTTTGATTTATTGTAGAGATGAGGTCTCGCTGCCCAGGCGGGTCTCGAACCCGCGGGCTCAGGCAATCCACTCACCTCAGCCTCCCAAAGGCGCGGGATTACAGGCTGAGCCACTGAGCCCAGCTTCCACTTTATCTCTTAACACAGGTGAAGTGTTGGACAGGAAATGATGAGTATGCCTTGCTTCTGAGGGCAGATGCCCAGATCAAGCTTCAACCTAAATGCCAGTGCCCTCTACTCATATTCCATGTCAAGGCCCTGATTCCTGAGTAAATCAAAATCCATAGCTGGACACAGGACCATAGAGATAATAACAGCATTTTTCTTACTGAGTGGTAGGACAGATCAAAACACAAACTTCAGCAAATATTTAGCACAAGGCCTGGAATATAGAAAATATTCTATAAATATTACGTATAATTATTTCTTGCTATTATTTGATCCTCTTCTTTGGGCAGGTCAGAACTAGTTATAAGGGTACACACAGGGCCAGAGACAAGACAGTAAGGCACAGCCCAAGCCAACAAGTACTTGTAAAAGGAGGAAGAGAGTATGGAGGGCCAAGGAGAACCCACAGAAATAAAAGCAGAACTCTCCAGAGCACTCTTTATTAGGTGCTAGTTGTGTGATGTGTGTCTGAGTTCAAGGCAGAGGGTGAGCTCATGAAGCTCACACTGGCTATTCATGTGCCAAAGGCAGGAATTTTTGGCCACAGAGGACTCATATTTGGCATTCTTTCAGTGTTCTACTGTGCACCAGGTCCTGTGTCCAGCTGTGGATTCTGATTTACTCAAGAATCAGGGCCTAGACCTGGAATCTGAGTAGAGGGCACCAGCCTAGCTGATCTGGGCATCTGCCCTCAGAGGCAAGGCATACTCATCATTTCCTGTCCAGGACCAAGGTTCACCTGTATTAAGAGATAGAGTGGAGGCTACAGATGACTGGCACATCTAGATTGACACAGCCAGAGTTGGAGAATGACCATTCCAAAGTTGAGTACTTGCTGATACCTACAAATGAAAGCTCTGGGCTTTTGCCCAAGCTTATTCCCTCTGCCTCCCTTGACTGTCTTCTCCCAACTCTGCCCAACTCTTCCAAGACCCGCTGAGTCCCTCCATCCCAAGCCCCTCTCCAGTCCTGCACCTCTCAAAAACTTCCTGTTTTCCAAATTTTCAGGGCATTTATAGTCTAAGTTATTAAGTTATACATGTTATTGTCCAGTACATGTTACCTTGTGATGTTTACTTTGTTTCTTGGTATTTGCCTCTCTAGATGGGCTAAACGCCTCTGGAGAACAAAGCTCTCAGACTCTTCTTGCTAGTAACTGGTCCTGTAAAACACAATGGTGAAAGTGTGGGACTTTTCATTTCATGCTTTTGGCTCCCAGTCTAAATTTATTATTTTGGAATGACTTTCTTTTGCTTACAGAATTTTCTGAGGTAAGGAAAGGATCATCAAGAAAAAGAGGCCTTGTTAATGCATTTACTAAAAACCTTTAAAAACTCTATTAAATCATATATATGCTCATTCAAAGTTAAGTAATTCATACATTGTATAAAGTAAACGTTGCTATTGTCTTGTCTGGCTTCACCATCTGCTTATTTGTAACTCCACCCACCTAAGGCAACAAATCTGTCCATTTCTTTATTTCTCATTTAAACCTTAACATACCCTCCTAACATTGTCACCATTACAAATAAAGTTTTAAAAGAAAAAAATCAGGATAACTGTTGTGATTCAGAAAAATAATAGACAAGAATCGAATAGTCTAGTTTTATATACAATGAAAGTTTTCTAAACCCGCAAAAAGGTATGAGATTTAACTATTGATCCAGAAGCTTGTCTCTGGAGAGACAGATACTAAGAAACATTAGTGAACATCACAAGGTAACACATGCTGGATATTAACATGTGTAACTTGGACTATAAGTTATCTTGTTGTCAAATAATGTATTATTCCAGGTTGATGAAGTAAACTTAATAACAGAGTAGTAAGACTAAAAAAAACAAAAAATTGGTCTGGGGTGGCCAGATTTGGAAAAAAGTCAGTAACTTGATTAAGGCTTTGCTGTTCACCTGTCTAACTCACCTTGAAGGGTTCTCTCATTTGCATTATGTCTTTGCCGTGCTTGTTCTTCTGGTTCAACTCAAGGTCAGTGATGAACATCTACTTGTCCATTTCAGCAAGTCAGAGCTGCAGAGGGCTTGAAGATAGTTAGGACTGACTCCCTGGAAATAGACAACTTTGTATAAAAAACAACCCAGACTCCTGTTGTTTTATTGTACAAAGAATGTATCTGCTAGCAGACAAAAGTATTACATAACCCACAAAATACACTGTGTTGATTATAAGAATACTTCCAGCCTGTTATTCAGTCCAGCAAGGCTTTGAGTAAATAGATAGATCTGTGACTGTTCATTCATGCATCCATCAAACATTCACTAGGCACAGCAAATAAAGAAATGAGCCAGACACAGCCCCTGCTGTCAAGGAACTCAGAGTCTAGTGGCAGAGATAGACTGAAAAAAATCCCAAATCTTAAAAAAAAAAAAATCATTGAGGGTTGCTAGAATAGAGATTCATGCAAGTTACCATAGAAGTAATATGGAAGATCACAGAGAAGGGAAACTAACCCAAACTGAATGCAGGGGGAGCCAGGACACACACCCAAAGAAGGGCATGCTTGAACTATGGGTTGGCTGGGTAGTCAAGGTGAGACGAGATATTCTAGACAAAAGGCATAACAGGTAGTAACACAACATGGGAGAGATAGTATGTTGCATACAGGTTATTGGCTAAAGTGATGGTTTCTTCACTGCATTTTCACTTTTAAGATCAATTCTATTTACAACATATAGGCACAGTGAATTAATGTTAGCCTGCTTAGGACAAAGTCAGATGCTGAAATGAGTGAGGGGTGGTGGGAATAGAAGGGGCCAACTGTCCTACTGGGGCCCAGGACTGGAGAATACAGAGAGTTACAGATTCTTTCCGATCCTTGGCCTCTCCTGACCCTGAAGGTTTTCAGGCATGTGTAAGCAATTGCAGATCCTGTGTAATTCATAGATCAAATGGCCTTGTCGTCTGTCACTAAAATTCTGTTTACCTTGTATTTATAAGACTTGGATGGAATGTACCTTTATGAGGGGCACTCTTGGTGCGTGATTGATGGCTCTTCAGACAAGATGTGCTAGCTTAATACTGGCCTTGGTCCAGTAGGAAGGTATATCTGATTTGTCATACTCTTGATGTCTCAGTGTTCTTGCAGCCTGTTCTGGAGTTGTAGTCTGTTGTTTGGTGTTTCAGTTTGTCTCTGAACTAAGAGTTACTTGACAGCAGTAGGAATGCCTAAGACACCTGGTGATTCTTCCAAGTAGTCATGTTTATGTTTGTCACTTTGAACTGGCCGATCCGAGATGGCCTCATATTAAATTTACAAACCCCATGGGGTTTCTGAAGAGGAAACTAAGTGGAATTGTTTCTTAATGAATCGTTCATTTTTCTCTTTTAGCCCACAATCTAATAAGGATTTTAGGATTGAAATTTTATTTCAGCAAAAGTATGTACATATAGATGCTTGTTCATAACAACTCTGAAAATGTGGATTATATGTGTGATTTTAATGCACTCATTGGAAATAATATTATTTTTCACAAAGTAAAAGCATCCGTAATTTTGCTACAAGGAAGAATATTTGCTTCCTCTCACACATTTTATTTAATAATTTTACTTCTTTAAAAGCAAAACAGCACACAATTTGAAAATGAAATTTCCCCAAAGTGTTCAGTTTGCTAATATGTTTTTCATTTTCTTCATTATGCTATAATGGAATGTTGCCATACTTTGAAATGTGCAATTTATCTCCCTGGAGGCAGCAGATGGTACGACTAATCTGTCTTTTGGTACAGGATTTGTTATGAGAGATGGCACCTAGGACTGAATGGAATGGGAGCCCTACCCTCAAAGAGCATTGACTCTTCTGTCCTAATTGTATTGTTACAACATTTATGTAAATTTTCTTATTTTTAAATATGGGAAAACCTGCAAATATGACAAGGTTTTGGCACTTCTTTAAAGCTTTTTTTTTCTTAGTTTATGTAAGACTATATTTTAGATTAAAAACCATTGGAGTTATTTTAATTATATTTGCAATTGTTTTCTTCATTAAATACTTATTGCTAGAAAACCAACTGACCTCTTGGGCAGGACATTATTTTGCTGCAATTTCCTAGTCTATGACTTGGTTTTTTAGCTTTGAAACTCTGGTGATTTGGTTTTATACAGAAATATTGTTTCAAATGCACTAAAGAATGTTACAAAAACTAAGTTCTATTTTACTAATTTATAGTGAAAAATTACAACTTCAAGTAGATCTGGCAATTCTGTCCCTCAAGTTGAATTGATGTCAAAAGTTAGGTTATGATAAACATTCATTTGGTTTAGAAGAGTAGACCATCCCTCTGTTGGGGTGTGCCTGCCCCTGGAACCGGATTCCCATTTTGTGAGTCATGATGTTCTGGCTCTGGAACTGTGCTAATGTTTTATTCTTTGGACAGTTGTAGTTCCATGCTGACCACTCTGTTTTATCATCTCCTTAAATAGAACAGCTAATAAGCACTTAATTCCCAAATAGAAAATTGTTTTTCTCTTGAGTGCAAACTCCAGGCAGATAATGATTTTTCTGTGGTGCTGTGATCAATTAGCAATGTCTGCCACAGACAGGAGAGGAAAGCAGGTGGCTTAAGTGACACACATTTGCTCACCTTAGTTTAAATCTCACTATTAGTATATGGAACCAAATAGATACTCTGATGAGCATTTAAGAACCACATTACACAGTCTGGAAGTTATTTGAGAACATGTTTTTAAAGCTGGAAGAAGTCTTAATTTTCTAATCTTATGGTTTATAAAACATTTGTCTTGAGGGACTAACTGCAGTCATAGCTAGCAGATAATTGAGCAGTGACTCAAGCCCAGGATTTCTAACTCATGGTCTAACATACTTTCTTATAAACCACAGTAATAATCTAAAAATTCCAAAGACTAACCATTTCATTTCAACTTAATTTGAGATATCACTTTTGGCTGATAGGATTAGTATTTCATTCTTTTAGGTCAGTAAAATAAACCTAAGGGTTATTATACAGACCAATGGTATGTAATGTTGGCTGTGTATTAGAATAGTTGGAGAGAAGTGTTAAAAGAAAAACAATGCCCAGACCCCCACTAACAAATAAAATCATAGCCTCTGAGGCAGAGAAACAGTCGTTGTTACTTTCAAAAAATTTTCCACAGGAAAGAGAGAGGAAGAGAGGAGGGATAAGAGACACACAACCACCCAAGGGGTACCACGTTCTCTACCAGAGAGAGAAAAGGCTTACTTAGAAGACAGAATCCCACCTGCACACAATTTACTGATGTAGCAAATCCACACATGCATGCCACAACTATAAAATTAAAAAGGTAATATAAAAAATAAAAGATATGATCCCCTCAGATGCCCCAAGAATGTGCAACAGTCCTGACAGAGTCTCCACACCTTGTGATCCAGTACAGCTGAACTGCTCTCGCCACTTGTCTGCCAAGGACAGCAGCAATGACTAGGAGCCTAACGGAGACCTTGGGTCACCTAATGAGAGGCTGGCAGCAGATCTAAAAAAGAATAAATGCATGGTGCTTCTCTCTATAAGTAAGTCAGCGTTTTGAGAGCAAGCTTCAGTGTACATTTTAAATAAGGATATCTTTAAAACCTTATGGCAATCTTTAGAAAGAACCATGTTCTAATAGATTTACTTCAATGTGAGGGTGGTAAAAATATTAAAACAAAGCAAGTAAATACAAATTTAAAAATAAAAATTTCTTATGTGATTCAAATTTGCAGCCAGGACTGAAATCATTGATATAACAATTCAAAAATTTGTTGAAATCATCAAATAACTTGTGAATGTTTAAATAGATATTGTTCAGTTAAGTCTTGAAGGAATCGATGTTTTTGTCAACCAAAATCAATCCTTCAAAATAAGCATTATAGAATTACAAAGTAGGATGAATAAATCATTAAATATTTTTCATTCCATAATCCTTAGTATAGGCATAAAATAGGAAATTGGAAAAATAACACAGTGATTGTGATGATAATAAAGAATTATTCTTAGTTAAAGCTATGATAAAATAAATAAAAATATTTATTTGGTTTTGGTAAAATGTATAAAAATAGTGTGCACTCTAGTCAGTTTCAGTTGTGTGGCAACATGGAGGTAGAGGCCTGAATGACTGCACCAGAATATCATTCAAGTACTCTTCTAGTTCAGGGGACTGTTCACTGATAATGTGTATAGTAAGTCAAGATGTGAACTGGAGTTCACATGCCCAATCACTTAAGTTAGTGTCTGGTCTTCCTTTAAGGTAGTGAACTGTAAGATTTAAAATGTTTTCTTTCTTTTTTTTGTTTATTTTTTTATGTATTATTTGTGTGTAAAGTGTTAACAACCTATTACAGTATAGTACTATATAGCTCATTTTGTTAGTTGGGTACCTAGGCTAACTTGGTTGGACTTGTGAACAAATGGACTTACACACTCTCTTACACAATTACACACAGAATTTGTTCATATGTAGGGAACTTACTGTACAATGATACAAAAGTTTTGTTAATATCATGAACCAGAAAACGAAAATTTCTGAATGGAAACTTTTGGTTCTTTGATAGTAGTTAGAGTTTTGTGATTCTCTCTGCAACGTAAATGTAGCTGAGTTTTGTATTATATAAGTGTAGCTAGTAGAAGAGATTGCTGTCCCAAATCTAGAGTAAAGAATAACAAGTATTCATGTACTTTTAAAATGAATTTTAGTATGTATTTAAATATTATTGATGTTTTGGAAATTCATAGTACTTCAAAATAGTCGTAGTGTTGTCTTGCACTCTAGAAAAAGCTATAGCCACACTTCAAGGGGACCAACGGAAGGACAGGAACTTAAAACAATCCTTCAAACTTCCCCAGTTGGATTAACCATTTGTAGATAGTTAAAGCTAAATAACTATCTCATCATGAACTAAGGCCTTCCTTGGTCTGATGAAAATATTATACATAGCAAAAGAGCTGGCATTGCAGAAGACCTCTTATAGCATGGATAATTCAGAATTATCACTCTTAAAGTTGATACTATGAAATATGTCAATGAGGAAAGCTTTTTTTGTTGTTACTCTTCAGATTGGCAGGTTATGACAAAACTACATTTATGTTACTTGAATACATCTTTTGTCTAGTTTTACATGCTTTTTGACTTGTCTAGAAAATGACATATTGGGGTTTTCATTAGCTTTAACCAGGTGTGATTTTCTTATGGAAGATACCTTGGCAGGACTGCAGTTTAAGGGGAATAAACCAGTGAAGCTCAGAAAGGCCACAACCCTTCTTCAGATGGTAGCAATGAGCTGAAAGACTCATTAATCAACCGCAGAGTCACAGGTGTGATGGCTTGCCTACAAACTGCCAACAGACTGTGAAAGTCATATCCGACAGGCGAAATTGTCAAACTAGGTCCATCCATAAACATTTTAACACAGCAAAATTCTAACTCTTTTGTCTTTCAGATATGGCTTTTGAAATGTTAAATTTTCTCTGAACTTTCATGAAATGCATTTTATTTTATTCCGTAAAACTCAAATTTCTGGAAAAAGCATCAGATTTGGCACTGTTTTCTTTCATAACAATTTTTACTAGTGTTTTTATTTCTTATATTAATTTTTCTAATGCTTGTTTACTTCTCCTTTATTTTAAAAAACCTGTTCTGGACTACATGAAAAGTTAGTGGATGGAATTAGCCTCTGTCATAGTTTTAGCTTAGGGAAAATGTATTGATGTATGTTAGCTTGAATTTTACCACTCAGAAGGAGTTGTTTAATAAGAAAATGACTGTAGAAAATGTTTTAGTGGAAGGGCTATATTGTAATCTACTTTGTAAACTAAAATTCTCGACTTCAAGTTAACTGTGTGATGCTTTATGTGCCTTTCTTTTGATCTCTCTAAGGATTCAAAGTTTTTGTTTTAGTTTACTTTTAAAAATTGATACATTAGTAAAGAAGTCAAGCTAAACCTTAAGTTTGATGTGTGCTTTTGTCTGGAGTATCACAACAAATTGACAGTGAGTAAGTCTTTAAATGAATATGTAGTATATGTTTTAGTGAGGATTTCAGAGAAATCTAGCAAAATATATGTGATGGCCTTCAATAAACCTGACCTTTCCAGAACTACTACTGTAACTCCTGCAAAAACTTGTATTTTTGCACTTTGCACAAATGGAAGCTACTACATAAGGCCCAATGATTTATATATTTTTTCTCACTGCAATTTCATTTCATTAGTTTTTAAAACATTGACTAATACATTGGTGCTCATCAAGCAGAGGAAATACAAATAAATATGGTGCAGTTAAACAAGAAGGGGACCCAAAAATCCCCAGAATGTATTTGTAAAAAATTGTGTATTTATTCTTACATGTTTAAACTTCAGTCATCTTCAAGTATTCTCCATTTGATGCAATACACCTATCAAGATGTTCTTTCCATGGCTCAAAACAATTTTTGAACTCTTCAACTTTGATGCCTTTTCCTTCGTTTTTTGTTTCACCTCTTCCACACTGGCAAAACGTTTCCCTTTGAGGATATTTTTCATCTGGGGAAACAAAAAAAAGTTACTTGGGGCAAGATCAGGTGAATAGGGAGAGTGGGGCACAGAGTTCATGCTTTTTTGGTCAAAAACTGCTGAACACTCTGGGCAGTGTGGGCAAGTGTGCTCATAAATCACCCATCATAAAATGGACAAACGCAGTGAAAGAATTTCCAAAAAAACTTCCCTGAAGATGAAGGCAGCCTCTCACCACAACGCTAGCTGGTACATTGATGCTGATGGGTTCCTAGAACATTAACCTAGTGGATGAATTATGTACTACAAGGCGCCCACCTTCCAAAAGATAATTCTAGTTTTTTGTCTACCCTTGTAAATTTTGTGGGTGCTGTAGTACCTTGTCTTTCAAAACTTATTCCATTAGAAATGCAGTATCTGGGTCCAGCCCAATTCCTATTGAATGAAAATCTGCATTCCAACAAGACACTCAAGTGATTCATATGCACATTAAAGTGTGAGAAGCATTGAGTTAAGGTGAGTAGTTAGACAGTTCTTTTCTCTTATGTTTTTATTTAAA
This sequence comes from Cephalopachus bancanus, assembly GCA_027257055.1. Classification (NCBI taxonomy): domain Eukaryota; kingdom Metazoa; phylum Chordata; class Mammalia; order Primates; family Tarsiidae; genus Cephalopachus; species Cephalopachus bancanus. The sequence goes on along the minus strand of JAPVLO010000024.1, from coordinate 2,136,458 downwards.
TCTCATCCCTGCAAATATCATTAAAAGGAGAGTTCCCTTACAAAAAAATCCAAACCCTATTTAATTGCCTAGATATTTTAAGCAATATCAAATCAATGCACACCAACTTAACAATAGAAATAAAACACTAATAAAATTGTTTGAGATGAGATTTGATCTCTTAAACACAGCTAAGTGAACATTGAATGTACAAAGCCCAATACTATAGCAAAATATCTATTTATGAAATCTAGAAACATGACACTAGTATAGGAAAAGGCAGAGTATACAAAAAATTGTAAGGCACAATCTTGTTCATAAGAAACTTACAAACCATATTTTTATACACTATAAGACAGTTTGATTATGAAGTTCACAGATTTTTCTGTGACTTCATTTTTAAAAAGTTTTTTGACATTAAAGAGTACAGGGCCGGGCTCGGTGGCTCAGCCTGTAATCCCGTGCCTTTGGGAGGCTGAGATGGGTGAATTGCCTGAGCCCGCGAGTTCGAGACCCACCTGGGCAGCGAGACCTCCTCTCTACAGTAAATCAAAAAATTAGCCGGGCATGGTAGCGCATGCCTGTAATTTCAGCTACTTGGAAGGCTGAGGCAGAAGGATCGCAGGAGCCCAGCAGGTCGAGGCTGCGGTGGCCGGGAGCGGCCACTGCACTCCAGTCTGGGTGACAGAGTGAGACTCCAACTCAAAAAAAAAAAAAAAAAAAGAGTACAGGAACGTTCTTCAAAATAGGAGGACTTTACAATGTCCCTTATGAAGTTGAATGTTCACAAATTCAATTAAATGTTTTTTAATTGAATTAAAGGTTTTCTTCATAGCCTATTCTGATTACAAAATAAGCTGAATAAAGCATGTCATTTTAAAAATTGTTTTTCTGTCCCTTGGAAAAAAATACAAACAAATATATAAATTAAATAGACTCTGGAATATCAAAAAAGAGATAGGAATCACAACTTATGCCTTTAAGGAAATAGTAATATTCTAATTCACATTCCTTGTCAACCTCTGTTCTGCCATATGCTATTGGGTTATATATATGAATTTCATAAAATATTATGATTATTGCTCACCAATGTTGGCCTATGTTGATATTGAAGCACTACTTTAACAGAACTGGGTGAGGGGAGGATTTTTACAACCACAAATTAATAATGTGGCCCATTTCATGATAGCACTGCTATTTCTATAATCGTACATATACTCAATATTCTCTTGGGAATTCCTGGTAGGGAGGCATCAAACTGATTTACCCTGGGTGGATACTTGCAGAGAAAGTTGTCATTAACTACTTGTGTTGATTTGAAAACAGTTGGAGGATCAATAGCAATATAGAAATGTAACAGGGAATGGGAAGAATGAAAATTATATACTGAGAATTTGCTGAAGTACTAAAAATTCTATCTCATCTGTAATCCTTATTAACTTAATAAGTTTGATGGAGACAATAAATAATACTATGTGATCGATTAGAAAGTAAATAACATAATAAAGGTCAAAATTCCAATGAAAATATATGTGTTTGGAATCTTCATTTATCCTATGCTCGTATTAGCCTCAAAACATTTGTTTCGAGCAAGCATGTCTAACCGATGGCCAGGGGCTGCATGCAGCCCAGGGCAGCTAGTAATATGGCCCCACAAAATCTTTTAACATCATGTGTTTTTTAGCACTTATTTTCTTCATGACTCCATGCATAGTTCCATTTTTGAAGTTCACAATCATGCCTTATTCATGACATCACTTTTTGGCAGCACATACATTTGTGAGCAGCTATTTTCAATTATGAAGCACATGAAGAGCAAAATTCAAACAAATATTTCGGATGAGCACCTTAAGAACTCACTAAGAATTGTGACCACATCCATCGAAGCGGAAATTGATAGATTCGTTTTATAAAAACAAGGTCAAATTTCCCGCTAGCTTTATCTTGTTCTCATTTTTCCGAAGTATATAATAAAAATACTTAAAAAGACATCTTATTACATATATATACTAACTATATTATATAATTTATTTGTGACCCAAGACAATTCCTTGTTATGGATGTGGCCCAGGAAAGTCAAAAGATTACTTGATGCAACCCAGGAAAGCCAAAAGGTTAGACAACACTGGTTTAGAGCATCCTCATGAATGTCCTCCTGACCCGCCATTTTGCTGTCAGTGCACTATTCTCTTGTTGTCAAAGACTAGAAGGAAGAGCTATCATTTCATAGTCTTATTTTAAGGTAGAACATATGACTGAGTTATCACTTCATTTTAGTGGAAATATGTTTAAAAGATGTTGTCATCAGAAATATTAAAAAGTATATCTTGAAGTGAGTATGACATTTTGAAATCTATATTATTAGTGGCTAATAGTTTTCTGTTATGCTTTACCTTAGTAATTATACACCCTTCCAAAAATAGTATAGAAATATTCCCTTAATCGTCATAATTACAACTCTGAGAACTGCATTTGAAGACATCCAGACTCCAGTAAAGTGTTAATGAAATTAACAATAAAAAGGTATAGTGATTTCTACTGAGATAATTACATGGGTAATTTAACAGTAGATTTGAATAAACTTGAAGCATTTATATGATATATAGTTAAACGTCTGTAAATGATACGTAAAAAAATCAGACTATCTCATCTTTTGGATAAAAAAGAGAATCTTTAAAAATGTTATGTAGAAGCAGTTCTTAAAAGGTAAATTTTCTCTTTCTTATTCTAATAATAGCTTTTAAAATATGGGACTAATTGTTTCATTACTTTATTGTATTTTTGCATTTTTTATTTTTATTTTTTATTTTGATTTGGGGTCACCTCGATTAGAGTGCAATGGTACAATCTTCTGGGCTCAGGCCTTGATCTCCTGGGATCAGATATTCCTTCTGCCTTTTAACCTCCTGAGTAGCTGGATGATAGGTGCACACATGCCTGGCTAACTTTTAATAGAGATAGGGGCTTATTATGTTGCCTAGGCTGGTCTCGAACAACTAGGCTCAAGCAATCCTCCTGCCTCAGCCTCCTAAAGTGCTGGGATTATAAGCATGAGCCACTGTGACTAGCTGCATTTTTTAAATATAGTATTTGACATAACTTTATACCCTCACAGCAAAGTTATAAATCCATTTTGCTTATTTTCTAATTTCCAACTTCTTTCAAATAACTTAATTTGGGACAGTTTTATCTTGATTTATACTTCTGGTTGCCACTCAAAAATATACTCAACTATTCAATGATAACAGATTTTAAAAATCTTAAGCAATTTGTTTTCTAAGGGGAAGATAATCTAATATGGTTAGAGCACTTATTTACCTGAAAATATGCTATATACTTTTATATAAACTTTTATTCATTAAATTATTCTATAAGACACATCATATTCTCAATGATAAAGATGAGAAAATAGATTCAACAAAAGAATCTTTAATGTTACTGTTTGTACATGACTAAGCTGAGATTCAAGTTTAAGTCTGGCAGTTGACCCCAAAGCCCGCATCCTTTTCACTACATACTGCTAGCAAAATACAAGTTGAAATGACATTTGTTGTGGGTATTTTGTTTTCTATGAACATGCTTGTAAAACATACATGTTATTATTAAAGGTTTTATTGTGAAGTATAACAAATAGATAATTATACAAAACATAAATATGAAGCATCTTAAAGTTTCCTAAAGCAAATGTTCATTTAACTACTACTGTTAACCTATCCCCAGGAATAGAGTATTGCTAGGACCCTTGAAACTCCCTACTCCTACCTGACTTTTTTCCAAACACCATTCTCTTTCCTTTCCCATACGATTACCACTGTCTTTACTTCTAACAAAAATAGTCCAGATTTTTTTTGTTGTGGTAAGATGTATATAACATAAAATGTACAATTTGACCATTTTTAAGCATACAGTTCAATGGCATTACAACATTCACATTGTTGTACAATTATTTGTCTCTAGAATGTTTCATTTTCTAAACTGAAACTATATACCCATTAACAATAACTCCCCATTCCTCTCTCCTCCCAACCCCTGGCAAACACCATTCTACTTTTCGTTCCTATGAGTTAGACTACCCTTAGGTACATATGTAAATGGAATCATGCAATACTTAGCATTCTGTGACTGCCTTATTACACTTAGCATGATTTCTTCAAGTTACACCCATGTTGTAGCATGTGTCAAAATTTCCTTCCTTTGTAAGGCCAAATAGTATTCCATTTTATATATGTACCATATTTTGTTTATCTATGTATCCATCAATGTACAATTTGTGCAGCTTGGCTTGCTTCTACCTTTTGCCTAGTATATGAATAATATTGTCATGAACATGGATATACAAATATCTGTTTCAGCCTCTGCTTTCAGTCCTTTTGGGTATATACCTAGAAATGGATTTTCTGGATCAAATGTTTAATTTTTTTAAGGAACTACTATATTGTTTTTCATAGCAGTTGTACTATCTTACATTCCTATTGGCACTGCACAGGATTCCAATTTCTCCATATCCTGGTCACCAAGTGTTATTGTTTTATCTTTTCTTTGTAAGTTTGTTCTTTTTGAAAACTTCACATAAATGAAATAATATGTATTTTCTTTTAATTCTGGCTTCTTTTGCTCAATTTGTGACATTCATGCAGTTGAATATAGCTGAAGCTGTACACTTTTATTGCTGTATAGTATTTCATTTTGTGATCACATCCAATTTATTCATTCCACTCTTGATGAACATTTGAATTGTTACTACTTCTTAGTTATTATGAGTAATGCTGCCGGGAACATTCATGTACCTGGATCGTAATGTTTGTGTGAGCAATTTGTTTCTTATATGGCTAGAAGTAGAATTGCTGGGTTATACAGTATGCAGTATCCAACTTTAGATTGTGCCAAGCTATTTCCCAAAATTGCTGCAGTAGTTTATTCGCATTACTGCCAGAAGTATACAGTTCTCACTGCATCATCCTCCCCAGTAAAAGTATGGCTTTTGCCATTTTGATGTGTGATTACTGATGGTGAGTAATTTAAAAATATATGTATTAAGCATTTGAATAGCCTGTTTGGCAAAAATGCCTTTAAGATGACTGCCTATTTTTCTCTTGATTTTTTTGTATTTGTGATTTACATGAAAAATATATATAAAAAGAAGGATGGATGAATAGAAGGATACAAATCTTATTGCAAAATCTTCCTCTATTTCTTAGCTTGTTTTTTCAGATGCCTCTTGCTAAATAGAAGTTTTAAATGTCAATATAGTAAGGATGTGGTTCTTTTGCCCTTTTAAATAAATCTTTCCCTGCCCCAAAGTCATGAAGATATTTAAAATGTGCTGTTAATATATTCAAAAGAGTTGTGGGAGGGTGTTTTGCTAATAATCTTATCAAATTTGTATTACATTTATAGATGAATGTGGAGATAATTGACATCATCATAATATTAAGTCTTTCAGGCATGAACATAATGCATTCCTCCATGAATGTTTAATTTTTTTTTTACTGTTCTATTGTTTTCTGCAGAGATATTATATTAGAGATCCTAACCAAGGCAATAAGGTAAGAAAAAAGTCTTATTGGAAAAGCGCTAATAATTGAAAATGAAGAAATTAAGATAACATTATCAATTATATGATTATTTTAATAGAATATATGAAAAAATTTTCAGATAAAGGTATTAGAATACATGAGTTTATACATATGACATTATTTCTTTTATATCTTGTCCACATTGCATTAGAATTTATTTTTAAGTATTGATATACTTGATGTTATTATAAATGTTAGGTATTTATATGCTTTTTATTTTCTTTTTGTTGGTGTATGGAAGTGAAAAGATTGTTGTTATTGAGTCCAGCAACTTTTCTAAAATTCATGTATTCTAATACCTCCATCTGAATTTTTTTTCATATATTCTATTACAATAGTCATATAATTGATAATAATGATATCTTAATTTCTTCATTTTCAATTTTTAGAACTTTCTCAATAAGACTTTTTCTTACTTTATTGCCTTGGTTAGGATCGCTAATATAATATTGAATTGGCATGGTCATGGTAAGCACTCCTGTCATCCTAAGCTCAAATAGGAAAGCCTACCTGAGACTCCGCCTACATTTCTAAAAGTAAACCACCAGGATAAACTTTTGGACAAATGATTTGTTTAACAACTTCAGCTTCTTAACCATTGTGTGATCTATGGAGTAATTACATTTTGTCTATAATTACTCTCAGTTCTTAACTATGTTTGAAGTTCTCAAAGCCTTTCCCATCATTGACTTCTGAAAATCAAAATTCTTAAAATTTGACCCTTTGAATTTTAGACTTTTCAACTGATATTTTGATACTGACCTCCAAATTCATATGTATGACATTATTTCTTTTATTTTACAACAACTGGTTTAAAATGTGGCTTGGTGCGTATTCTATAGTAACTTCACAAATTCTCATTAACTAATTTAACAGAACGTTAATTGAAGAAAAAGACATATTTAGCTCAACATATATAATTGCTTACTAGCTGTATCTCTGTCACTAAAAAGTAGCACATCTATTTTGATACAAATCCTTCAGGTTGTTCTTAATATGAGATGAGGGTATTCTTTATTTATTCCCCTCAGCATAGTATATATTTTTTGATCACTCAAATGTTCCATTATTCCAGATTATTAAAATAAGTAATTAAAGCTATCATTGTGGTTGTATATGCAGTTTTAATAACTATAAGAGATTTTTTTTAATTTCACTGGATCAAAAATGCAATCTAAGTATTCTTATTGACCCACCTCTCTTAATCAAGATATTTATGTCTCAAATAATATTTGAAAAAGCACACACATAAAGATAGTTGCATAAAAATGCTAATATCTTCAGTTTTACTCTTCTATTAATGACCATGCTCTTCCTTTTGCTATTATTTACATATTCGGCCCTCTATCCTACCTAGTACTTTCATGACTCTGACAATGATCACTGCTGTGATTCAGATTTGTTGAGATCAGCTAGTTGTACTCCATGATGATGATGATGAATGATGATGAAGGGTGATGATGGAGGAGGTAGTGGTGGCGGTGACAGTGCTGGGGTAGCCAGTGTGCAGAAGCTTTAAATAGATGTGCCATCCCAATATAAAGCAGAAAGCATGCTGGTTTTGTAAGTCATCCCCTTTATGAGATGGGGGACCATGTTCTTTCCCCTACTGAATTAATACATCTCAAGTTTCTTGAAGTAGGCTATACAGTGCATTTGTGAATTATTGCATGATTTTAGTCTTGCAAACTACAAAATGTTATTATATTTTACTTTTCCCTACTGTAACTTGACTCTGTGAAGGAGCTTAACTGATGTTTATGCTTGTAACTCCAAGCTAGACAGGTATAGCTCCATGTGCCTTTTAGAGTCGCTAAAGGACAGTAATGTATGTATCCTGAGCTTTTCCACATAATGTCAGAGTAATTAATATATTTCACTACAACAGTAGTCTTTGTAACTTAATCATTCAGACTGTTCTATTATCTTCCACCATGAAAATGACATAAGTATACTCAGGTGCACTGAATTGTAAAAAATATAAAATACATGTGAATGTTCATATGAACATTTTTTAATAAGTGGACCAAAATGTCTGTAATAATTTTGCATAAATAATTCAGCTAGTATAGCCTCTAAAGTACAGTCAACTCTATATTCATGGATTCTGTATCCATGGATTCAATCAATCTAGGATCAAAAACATTTGGGATAAAAAATTGATGGTTACATCTTTTCTGAGCAAGTACAGACTTGATTTCTTGTCATTATTTTCTAAACAAGACAGTATAATAACTATTTACATAGCATTTACATTATGTTAGATATTATAAGAAATCTAGAGGTGATTTAAAGTATATGGGAGGATGTGTGTAGGCTACATGCAAACACTATACCATTTTATTTAAGGGACTTGAGCATCTATAGATTTTGGCATCCACAAGGGTCCTGGAACCAATTCTCCATGGATACCGAGGGACAACTGTAAATGCTAAGAACATATGTTAATTCTACCAAACATTTTATTTTTTAGGGAAAATCTGGATAGCATTTTTCAGTGCACATGGGCAAACTCCTAGACATTCTTAAAAATATACACTCTTTTACGAGAAATGCATTTTTAAAGAAATAATTGAAGAAAGTAAGATTAGTACTTTCAGAGTTCACTGATGAAATAGAATTTTTTTTGGAAGGTTGTTTTTTGAAGTTTGTAAGTAGGTTTAGTAAGTCTAAATAAATAGTTGGCCTGCTTTTTAAAGAGCAGCCTAGTTCTACTACCAAACTGGACTATTGTGCTAAATGAGATTGAATATATACCCTTATTGCATAAGGTTTATGTTTAGACACAAAAAATGTGGACCATACTCATTGAACTTATGTATAATTTTGAGTCAATATGAAAACGCAACTTCAAATAGTTCCATAGAGTTGGGAACTGTGCCTTTCTCACATTGGCTCCCGAGTGCCTGGTGAGACATCAGGCTGGTGGTGGCAAAGAGGAAATACATGTTGAATGAATGTATGAGAGGAAGTATTTAGAATAAAAATGCATTGATGCTACAGGAAATAAAACATAAGATATTCAATATGGTTCACTATCGAGTTCTTAAAAATAATGTTTCTATGCTTTGGTTTTTAAAAGAACCACAACTCTCAAGTCAATGAGAAAAATCTGCTGTAAATCAGCCACTGAAGTCTTTTTCAATCACAAATATCAAAGATGTAAAAATCTACCTTCAATTTTTAGGAGCTCATTGTACTAAAATTCACCTGGGGAGAAAATATTGGTAGAAATTAAGGTGCCTTGTATATAAGAGGCACAAGTAAGATGCTTATTTTTAGTGTCTATTACCCTCTAGTTAATTCTCTAGCTTTCCCCAGTGGATGGTGGTGAGCTACTGAGTGTAGAAGGAAATGCTACATATCCACATCCGTAAACAGTTTATTTTCCAGGATGGTATAAAACACATTCAATTTTGATATGTAAAATATTATTAATATTTTTAAGGAAAAAATCTGATTTAAAATATCTGTTAAATTATGTAGTTTGACATCTGTATATATAAGGCAACATGTGGCAATTTGAATAGCCTTTGTTATGAGAAAGGTGTGTGAACATCATGGAGTGCATTTACACAAACCTAGATGCTACAGCCTACTACACACCTAGGCTATATGGTATAGCCTCTTGTTCCTAGGCTACAAACCTGTACTACATGTGACGGTACTGAACGCTATAGGCAATTGTAACACAATGATAAGTATTTGCATGTCTAAACAAAACTAAACAGAAAATGTCCAGTAAAAATGCAGTATTATAATCTTATGGGATCACCATCATATGTGCAGTCTGTTAACTGAAATGTATACACACACACACACACACACACACACACACACACACACATACACACACACACACATAAAGTAAATGAAGAGGAGACATTTGAACCTGACATTTGTGTCTTTGAAACTGAAGTGTGACTCCTGTAGATAGTAAATAGTTGGCTCTTACTGTTGTTGTTTAGTCTGATAATATTTTTCTTTTGTTTGGATTAGTCAATTTAGTCAATTCACATTTATTGCAATTATTTTAATGTTTAGTCAATTCACATTTACTGCAATTATTTTTACAGTTGGATTTATGTCTACCAATTTTGTATTTTCTATATATCTTATATCTTTTTTCTTTGTTCTTCTGTTACTGTCTTCTCTTATGTTTGTTTTTTTATTGTGACATAAAAAATAATCACTCAATTGAAATTTTAGTATTTTTTAAAGTTTTTTTAAGTGGCTGTCCCAGATTTTAAAATATACATCTTGTCACAATTTACTTCAGATTAATACTAACTTAATTTTTGTAAAATATAGGAACTTTGGTCCTGTATTGATCCACTTCCTTCCTCCTCTTTTGTGCTATAAAATCTATGTATGTTTTTAAAGTCAATGATACGGTTTTAATTATTTCTCAATGCAATCTTATATCTTTTAAACAAGTTGAGAAAAGCATTAAAATATATTCAGCCTTTAATATTTTCCAATATATTTACCTTTTCTATTCTTTATTTCTTCTTGTGAACTTTAGTTACTATCTGGTATCCCAGAAGTCAAGAAATAAAGGAGGAAAGAAAGTAAAGGAAGGAAAAGAGAATTTTCTCCTAACCTGAAGGACTTCTTTTAGTAATTCCTATAAGGCAGATGTGCTAGCAAACAATATCTCTTTGTTTATGTGGAAATGACTTTATTGGGCATTAATTTTTGAAGGGTACTTTTGATGTATATAGAATTCTTGGTTGATAGGTTCTTCTTCAGCATTTGGAATATGTCACTGCACTTCCTTCTGGCCTCTATTGTTTCAGATACAAAGTCAGCCATAATTATGTCATTATTTCCCTGTACATAAAACGTCATCTTTTTTTTCTTTCTGCTTTCAAAATTTTCTCTTTGACTTTCAACAGTTTGATTGCTATGTGTCTAGATGTGGATCTTTCAATTAAATAATATTTTATTATCCAATTTGAAAAGTACTTAGCTGTTGTTTCTCTAAACATTTTTTATGCCTTTTCTTCTCTCTTTCCTGTCTCCTTCTAACTCCTATTACTTGTCTGTGAGTATGTTTGTTATTATTTGCTATTGTTTCTGAAGCTCTATTCATTTTACTCATTTTTTTCCCTCTACTCTTCAGATTGGCTTATTTCTTTAAGTTTACTGATACATTTCTTCTGTTGTCACAAATCTACTCTTGAGCCCCTCTTGTGAATTTTTCATTTGTTATTGTATTTTTCAACTTCAGAATTTCTACTGATTTCTTTTACAGTTTCTATTTTCTTATTAAAATTCTCCATTTTTTAAACCATTGTCATTATACTTTCCTTTAATTACTTAAACATGATTTCCCTTAGTTTTTTGAACATATTTATATTTTTTTTGAAGTCTCATCTGGTTCCACTCAAAAGCAATTTCTACTGACTGTTTTTTTCCCAACTGTGGGTCATATTTTCATATTGTGGTCACATTTTCATGTTATTATGCATATTTTGCCTTTTTAAATTAAAAACACAGCAGTTTAGAAAACATATTGCAGCAGCTCTGGATTCTTCTAAGTACTGTTCTTGAGGATTGTATTTTGTTTGTTTTTGTTTCTTTTGGAGTCAGGATCTTACTCTGTCACCCAGGCTGGAGTCCAGTGGCACAATCATGGCTCGCTCTAGCCTTGACCTCCTGGGCTCAGACAATCCTCCCGTCTCAGTCTCTCAAGTAGCTGGGACTATGGGCACATGCCACTGTGCCTGGCTAATCTTTTGATTTTTTTTGTAGAGACAAGGTCTTGCTATGTTGCCTAGGCTGGTCTTGAGCTCCTGGGCTCAAGCAATCCTTCCATTTCAGCCTCCTAAAGTGCTGGGATTACAGGCATGAGCTACCAAACCCAGCCTCTTGTTGCTGTTTTTTAAAGTTTTTGTTTGTTTATTTAATAACTTACCTGGACTAAATCTTTGAAATCTGTCTCCTACCCATGTGTGGGTATGGATGCCTCAGCTAAGTTTTTGTTATTGTTTTTTAAGACTGATTTATTAGGAGTCACACTTGGTAACACATTTAATTTTATGTATTAATTTAAAAATCTACACACAAAAACTGGGGATAGGCAAACACATACGCAAAATAGTCCAGTCTTAGTTGTCTGTGAAATACTAAGTACCATAATATAATCTATCAATGTTTTTAGATGTCAGTGTCTTCAGAGTTTTAAGTTTTGAGGGGAAACATAATTTTCTAAGAATTATACATTCTGTGTTTCAAGACAACTTGAACACAAGTTCCGTTACGTAACGGAAAGACCATAGCTATTTTTCAAAGGATTAGCAGATATGCCACTTATATAAGTCAGGAGTAATAAAATTGCATTCAGTTCCCTATCTTAGACAAGATAAGTTATTATTTTGTTTTGATGTTATTAATTAGATAAATACAGGTTTAGGTAGGTATTTGATATATTAAAACGCAATCATTAGTAAAATTTGATGTATTCAATTATCTTACTGCAGAAGATAAATAAAAATGCCTTTGAGTCTAAGAAGGTAATTTAGATGTGATTTTCGATTGTATAAGAAAATAGGGAATGGCAGGCACTATGGGGATCTAAAAAACGTATACTACTTATGAAGCCATTTTAATCTACATGTTTAATCCACACAAACCAAGCACATTTCTGGGTCATGATACATCTAGTTTGTCATCCCAGAAGCCAAGAAATAAAGGAGAAAAAAAGAGAAAGAAGACAAGAGGCAGACGCAAACCTACTTCAACTAGGGTTAAACGTGGAACTTCATCTTTATAATATTTGCAAGAGGTACAGCTAACATCAAGTGACTAAAAAAAGTTTTTGAAAATGCCAGCAAGCTAATCAAAAGGAAGCATGAATACTAAATCTAATTGAGAAAGACAAAGAGAATTGATAGAAATAGGATGACAGCACATGTGGAGATTTAAAAATTGGAAAGTATGCTCCTCTGAGCTTTGCCAGCCCTGAGCTCCGCTGCTCCCAGCGGCTAGGACAGAGGGGTAGAGCAGCCCTCGGTGGCCAGCGAGGTGGGCGAATGGGCCAGTACTGGGCCGCCTGTAGGCCCCGGGCTGGCCCCAGGGCGGTGCCAGCTCCCTTTGCTCTGCGAGTGGGGTCGCTTCTGTGGACAGACTTCTGGCCAGGCCGACCTCTAGCTCCGGGCATGTGTCCAGCGTCCGCGGAGGTGCAGCAGCCTCAGTTCTAAGTGTGGGTATATCCCTGTCCCTACACCAAGCGGAGTGACCAGTCCCGAGCACGTGGCAGGTGGTGACGAGGATCCTAAGGTGTTCACATAGAGGCCCAGATCAGGCTTCTTAAAGAAAAGGCGAGTTCCACAAGCAAAACTGCTGCTTCTGATGGGTTTTTCGGGTTTGTTAGGGAAACTGCTGAGATCCACGAGATATTGACCAGAGGACCGTGCAGGCAAGTGTGGACAGCTATAAAAAGAAAAAAAAAAGTCTCCAGTTGCCCTTTCAAGGTTGAATATAAAGATGTAGTTTTCCAAATTTAATTTATAGTTTTATTTCAATCTTTACCCAAACCTCTACAGAATTTTGGGTGATAGTTATTTGGCTGAATAAAAGCAAGGTTTTTTGTCGGGCTTGGTAGCTCAGCCTGTAATCCCAGCACTTTGGGAAGCTGAGGCAAGTGGATTGCCTGAGCCTAGGGTTCGAGACCAGCCCTAGCAACTTGGCGAGACCTCGTCTCTACAATAAATCAAAAAATAACCGGGTGTGGTAGTGGGCACCTGTAGTTTTGGCTACTTGGAAGGCTGAGGCGGAAAGATTGCCTGAGCCCAGCAGGCCAACGCAGGAATGGCCGTGAGCATGCCACTGCACTCCAGACAGAGTGAGACTCCAAATCAAAACCCAAAAAAAAAAAAAAGTTTTTTTGCTTTTTTACTGTTCTACTTATTTGTCAATTGTTAAATGAGTTCTATGCAAATTGCAAATTTTTAATGGTTTTTTTTTTAGAGTCTCCAATTTTGACCACACTATTTATTGAAGAGGGTGTCCTTTCCCCAGTGTAAGTTCTTTTCAGTTTTTTTGAAGATCAGTTGACTATAAATATGTGACTTTATTTATGGGTTCTCTATTCTGATCCACTGGCTTGTATGTCTATTTTTATACCAATACCATGATGTTTGGATACTATAGTACCTTATTTTTTTAATTTAATATTTTAAATATGTGGGTTACAATTCAGGGTTAGGTATACAAATGTTCATTACGCAGGTACCCTTGTTGATGAGGTGTGTCCCCCTTCCCAGGCAGTTTCCCACTACTGCCAATCCCTTATAGTATTATGATAGTTGTTCAAGGTCCACTTATGAGTGAGAACATGTGATACCTGGTTCTTCGTTTTTGTGATAGATCACTCACTATCATAGCCTCTAAGTTCCTCCAAGTTGCAGCAAGGTTCATAATTTTGTCCTTCTTTATGACTGAGTAATATTCTATCTTGTATATGTACCACATCTTTTTTCTTCAGTCCTCTTTTGATGGGCAGCACGATTGGTTCCATGTTTTTGCTATTGTGAATAATGTTGCAATGAACATGCATGTGCAGATATCTTTTTCATGGAGCGATTTGAGTTTCTCCAGGTATATTCCCAGTGGGTGGATTGTGGGGTCATGTGGGAGGTCTATGTTTAGATCTTTTAGGAATCACCACACTGTTTTCCACAGAGGCTGTACTAATTTACACAGCACCAGCAGTGTAGAAGTGTTCCTTTTTGCCACATCCTCTCCAGTCTCTGTTATTTCTGAGTTATTGAGGATGACCATCCTGACTGGAGTTAGGTAGTACCTTATATTATAAGGCTATAGCCTTATAGTGTATTTTTAAGTTAGATAATGTTATGTCTCCAGATGTATTATTTTTTCTCAGGATTGCTTTTGGGATCCCAATAGCTTTCTAGGCTATTGGGGATCTTTTCTCATTCCATATGAATTTTAAGATTTTTTTTTCTAATTCTGTGAAGAATTGTATTGGTATTTTGAAAGTTATTATTAGATTGCTTTGGGTAGTCTGATCATTTCTTTCACTTGCCTGATTGTTCTAGCTAGGAAAATAGGAGTGATGAGATTGAGCATCCTTTTCTTATTTCAGTTCTTAGAAGAAAGGCTTTCGTCTTTTCCCTATTCAGTATGATGCTGGCTGTGTTTTTGTCATATATGACCTTTATTGTGTTGAGGTTTGTTCTTTCTTTGCCTAGTTTGTTGATATTTTTTTTCATCATAAAGAGATTAAATTTTATCAAATGCTTTCTTTACATCAATTGAGGTGATCATTTTTTTGTCTTTCATTCTGCTCATGAGATGTATCATGTCTATTTATTTGTGTATATTGAACCATACTTGCATTCCTGGTATAAATCCCACTTGATTTGAGTGTGTTATCTTTTTGATATGCTCTTGGATTTGGTTAGCTAGTATTTTGTTGAGGAATTAATTTTGTGTCTATGTCCATCGTGGCTATTGGCTGGTGTTTTCTTTTTATGTTGCACTCTTGTCTGATTTTGGTATCGGAATAATACTGGCCAAATAGAATGAGCTAGGGAGAATTCTTTCTTCTTCAGTTTTTGTGAATAACTTCAGGGGTTTGGTATTAGTGGGATTTTTTTGTTGTTTTGTTTTGTTTTTTGTAAGTTTGATAGATTTTAACTGTGAATGTATCTGGTCCTATGTTTTCTTTTGTTGGGAGAATTTTCTTTTTACTGATTCAGTCTCACTGCTGTTTATTTGTCTGTTCAGTTTCTCTGTTTCTTCTGATTAAATCTTGATAGGTTTTCTGTTTCCAAGAATTTACTCATTTCCTCTAGGCTTTCCAAAATGTCAGTGTATAATTTTTCTGGTGATCTTTTATATTGCTGTGGTATCAGTAGTAATTTTCCATTTCTGATTTTGTTTATTTGAATCTTCTCTCTTCTTTTCTTGGTTAGGCTAGCTAATGGTTTATCAATTTTGTTTATCTTTCTAAGAACAAACTTTTCATTTCATCGATACTTTATTTTTTAAAGTCCACTCCATTTATTTCCACTCTGATCTTTATTTTCTCCCACTAGCTTTGGGTTTGATTTTTGCTTTTCTAGTTCCTTGAGGAGCTTCGTTAGACTATCAATTTGTAATTTCTACTTTTTTGATGTAGACATGTATTTGCTATATACTTCTCTCTTTGCACTGTTTTTGCTGTGTTCAATAAGTTTTGGCATATTGTGTTTTATTTCATTTGTTTCAAGAAATTTTTTAAATTTCCGTCTTTCTTTGTTGACTCAATGGTCATTCAGATCATGTTGTTTAATCTCCGTGTATTTGTGTAGTTTTCAAAGTGTCTCTTGATAGTGATATCTGGTTTTATTCCATTGTGGTCTGAGAAGATACTTGATAGAATTTCAATTTTTAAAAATTTGTTGAGATTTTTCTTTTGTATCCTGGAGAATTTTTCATGTGCTGATAAAAAAATATATATTCTGCACTTGTTAGGTAGAATCTTCTATAAATGTCTATTAGGTCCATTAGGTTTAAAGTCCAGTTTAAATCCAATGTTTCTTTGTTTATTTTCTAGGTGATCTTTCTAATGCTGTTGAAGTATGGTGTTGAAGTCCCTCACTATTGTATTGCAGACTACCTTTCACCTTTGATCTAATAATATTTGCTTTATAAATGTTTGATTTATGAGTATTCCAGTGTTGGGTGCATATATATTTAGAATTGTGATATCCTCTTCCTGGACTGATCACTTTATCACTATATAATGACCTTCTTTGATTTTTTAATGTGTATGTTTTTTAAAACTTGTTAATATTCTTTTTTTTTTTTTGAGTTGGAATCTCACTCTATCACTTAGGCTGGAATGCAGTGGCAAACTCACAGCCACCCCAGCATCGATCTGCTGGGCTCTGGTGATCTTTCTGCCTTGGCCTTTCAAGTAGCTGGAACTACAGACATGTGCTACCACACCTGGTTAATTTTGAGTTGCAGTCGCCCACACTGGAGTGCAGTGGCACACTCCCGGCCACCACAGCCTAGACCTGCTGAACTCTGGCAATCCTTCCGCCTCAGCCTCCCAAGTAACTGGAACTACAGGCGCGCTACCATGCCCGGCTATAATTTTTGATTTATCATAGAGACAAGGTCTCATCAAGTTGCCCGGGCTGGTCTCCATCCCGCGGGCTCAAGCAATTCACTTATCTCGGCCTTCCACAGTGCTGGGATTACAAACTTAGCCACCGAACCCGGACTGTTATTATTCTTGACTTAAAGTCTGCTTTATCTAATATAAGTATAGCTATTCCTACTTGTTTTTGGCTTTGTGGAATATCTTTTTCCCTTCTTTTACTTTCAGTGTATATATTTCTTTACTGGTAAGGTTATATTTCTTGCAAGCAGTATATGGTTGGGTCATTTTGTTTTTAAATACATTCAGCCATTATATGTCTTTCAAGTGGATAATGCAATGTTTACATTCAAGGTGATAGCAGCCTGGAGTTCATGTCTAACCTCAGGCCCCAGGAAGTATGTTCAAGTGTCCAAGGTGGTGGATTTGGTTGGGCAATTCCCAGGACCCTGACCTGTATGCTTTTTCTCAGAGGGGTCATGGCGATGACTAGCTAGGCAGGTTCATGCTCAAAGCCCCACCAATGGTAAGAGCAAGCATCATCTGTCGTTGGTGGAGATGGGCAATCCTCAGGTTCTGGGTGGAGTGCTGAGTGAGGAGCAGTAGCAGCCATGCTGAGACCCTGCTATAGGAGACAGTGGAGCCGTTCTCAGTGGCCATAGGCTGGGATGGCAGGTGGGGAATGTGCATCCTTCTCACACTCCTGTTTTGGCAGGGCTTGCCTAGCCCCAGCCTTGTCAGTGGTAGTAGTACCTAGCTTACACCCCACCCCAGCTGCAATGCAACTCACTCATGTCACAGCCTGTGTTCCAATGGTGCTCACTTCCCAGCTCCTGCAGCTGCAGCCCGTGTTTTGCTTGCTTTCCAGTCCCAGCTACAGGAGCACCCCCAGTTTGCTCTTCAGTCCCAGTAGCGACATGCTGAATTTCCATAACACCTCAGCCCCAGTGCCACTGGACCCCAGGACAGTGTGCAGTCTGCCAAATGCTAGGTTTGGAAAGGGTGCCTTTCTGTAGCCACTTAGGTCTCAGAAAGGGTGTGGGGCTCAGCACAAACTCCCTCCCTGGAGCATTTTTATTTTGTGGAACTATTCCTGTAATATTTTTTTTAAATTCAGATAATATATTATCTGCTGGGAATTTCAATATTTTCCATTGCTTAAAAGTGCTTTTTTACTTTATATGCTTTTACTTCATGGAGCATTGTTATAATAGCTGCTTTAAAGTTTTTGTCTAAAAATTCTAACATATAGATCATCTAGAATTTTGCCTCTGTTAATTGTCTTTTTTGTTGTGAATTGGTCACATTTTCCTGCTTCTTGTTATGTTGAATAATTTTGAATTGTATACTGGGCACTTAGATTATTGTGAGACTTTGGGTCCTATTACAATTCTCTATAGAGAATATTGATTTGTTTTATTTTGTTTTAGCAACCAATCAAACCAGTTAGTCTCACCTTCTAAGTTCTGTCTCACCTTCTATGGATGGTGACTACAAAGTCATTTCAGTTTTTAGGCTGTCTCTCACATGAGCTATTCAGGAACTGATCTTGCACTTGGGTGGTGTTTATATTGTAGCTGAGATCTTGAAGCCTATGCTCTGCTTCTTTGGGTATATTTTGTGTAGATACAGCTTGGGAGTGAACCTGAGCCTTCTGTTAATCTCTTTCTCTTGGTCTCTTTTCTCAGAGATTTCTCCCATACTACATGAGATCCTTTTTCTGTTCTTCTGCCCAGAAAAGTTGTGTTCTTAGAGTTTAGACTTCTCTCACTGTCTATCATGCAGCTCTGCATTTCTGGCACTGTTCTTAGGGTTAAATGGCAAATAAACAAGGAAGCTAGCAGAAACTCATCCAACATTCTTACACAATAGGCATCCCTTTTTCTGGTTCTTCTATCTGCAGGGATGGATTTTCTTCCTGAATCTTAGGTGCTCATGCTGTGTTAATGCAGATGGGAGATTAGAGTTGGCTACAGAGTGGGGACTGGGTGAGGGGGAAGAAATGGTAGATTAAAAAAGAGGTGTTCAGATTCTGTGACTCATAGGGACTTTTCTCCCTACCTTCTGTCCCGAAGACTTGGCTTCTTCATGAGTTTTTGCTGATTGTACCTGCTACAGGGTTCCTGATTCAACCTTCTGTAGGGTCAAAAGAAGAGGGGAAAAAAATAATAAGAAACTCACATTAGATTGGTCTTTAGTCAAGTTTTGACTTGCCTCCCTAATTTGCCTATTCATAGTCCTTGGGTAGTCATGTGTATGTTTTCTTATTTTGTCTGGTATTTTTAATTATATCAGTGTGAGAAATCAACTGCAGTGCATCCACTCCATTTCCCCTGAAACTAGAACTTTACATTTCAAAACATACCACATTTTAAAATAATGTGGACACTGTCAACAAAGCACTCTATCAGTTGCTAATATAAAGGTAGGCTTGACTGGGCTTCACTTGGTTAACCTCAGCTTTTGAGATAACCTGATTATTATGTGACCACTTCTTTAAAGCTGTTCAAAGTTCATTAATTTGACCACTGGTTATTGTGTGTCCAATAAATATCATAAACATAAAAGTCCATATATAGGTAAACTTTACACAAAGTGATTCATAGCGTAGAAAATCATTAAGATAATATTCAAAATCAATAAAATATTCAATAAAATATTATTGCATTACCAGGATGAAATTCAGCCTACTTGTATTGCATTATCTCCTTAGGTATTCTAATAAATTCAATTTAATCATATTTGCTCATTTCCTCAAAAATCTTTGTTTTTCCCTTGCTGCCAAGCTTTTTACCTTACAATACCTTTTTCTTGGTCCTCTCTTATTCTACACAGACCCTCACTGGCTCTTTCGACTAGCTACATTCCATTCATTCTCCTGGTCTCAGCTTAAGCATAGCTTTCTATGGGAAACATTCATTTACTCTGCAGTAATGAACTCTGCAGTGCACCCTGCTTGACCAAACTGAGCAGCAGTTTGGGGTTTAATGGACTGTCTGCATAGCAGAGGTAAGGCCAAGTGACTAGAGGAAGCAAAGGACTTTTGAGTAACTCAGAAGAGCCCAGAGTGGCAGGAATAAGATACACATAATGGAGAGCAGTCCTTTGTGAGGTTATAGAGGGAAGCAGTTGCAGACTGTGAAGTGCTTTAAGGTTTTGGAACCTTAAATAATATTTTAGTGAGTAAGCATGAGTGGGCAGATCAACATGGTCAGATTTCTCTTTTGTTACTGACATTAATATTGAAGGTATGTTAGATATTTCCAACTTCTATAAAGTATTTCTTTTACATCAGTGAAGACATACATGTAGTGAAAAAATCAAAAGTCACAGGAATGAATAATGAAAGGTAAGATTCCCCTCCTATATACTCTAGTTACTTGTATTCTCCAGCCCCACAAATAGTTGTTTCTTGCTGTTAGTTCTTTTAATGGCTACCTTGTATAACTTTAACTCTGTAGTATAACTTGTTTAACCATATTTCTTTGGTTTTATTGATTGATTTCTTCACAATGAGCAATGATAAAGCTAGTAACTTCAATTTTCTTTCACCTTTCCTCTCTAACTTTCTTCCCTCCTTTTCACCACTTAATTTTAATGAATGTGGTATTTATTTTTGGTTCTTTTATCATTTGCATTTATAGCTTTAAATATACTTGTTCTTAAATATCTTTTGACTTCTCATATAGAAGATAAGGAAATTAAGTTCAATCCATAAGTTCAATCTTTTTCCTCAATTTGTGTCTAAAAATTATTTTAGCTACAGTATTTATAAATTGTTCTGGTTTGTAACATACACCTTTTTCCTTAAATATAATTCTTACAGTTGTTTTAATCTTAGTTCTATACTTAAGTAGATTCAATTCTCACTGTCATCCTTTTTCCACTTTTTCATCATTTATCTCTTAGCTCAAGTTCAGTCTTTAGTGTAGTTTATTCTAGATGAGTTCATGATAGTTGTCTTCCTTTATATTTCATATTTAGAATCTTTTGTCTGTTACCTTTAAAAATGAATGACAGTTTAACTGGATATATACCTATTGGGTTAATGCTTTGATTCCCAGAAGACTATATAGCCATAGCTCCATTGTTTCTGTAGACAGTTCTAAATCCAGACTATTTTTTCCTCCTTCAGTAACTTGTCACTTTTTGCCTGAAAGATCAGAGAATTATTTCATCTTTGAAGATCAGTTATCTTACTAGCATATGTCTTGGTTTTTATCATTCTATCAGTTTTCCCAAGGGAATGCTGTGTCCTTTCAATCTGTATATTCAAACCTTACATTATTTCTGGAAAGTTTTCTTAAATTATATCTTTAGATATTTTTCCCATTCCATTTGTTTTGTTCTTTTTTTTAGGGACACCAATTATGCTTATGTTGGATCACCTTCAATGCCTTCCATATCTTATATCTTTTATCTGTAGTTTATTTCTCTCTTATTTTCTCACTTTTAAAAATCTTTCTATATCTGTCCTACTTTTTGCTGCACCCAATGTGACCTTCAGAACATAAAATAAGTTTAATACTTAGATAGTATAAAAAAATGATCATTTCTTTGGGTTCAAAGTTGAGGGCTGGATACATTTTGACAGTTCTTGGTGTGGCTCCTGAAAATTGCATGGTATTTCTCTATGACACCCTAGAAATCTGTTTCTAGAAGACAGTCCCATGGAAACAATAAATTTTATTTTAAAAGTATGACTTCTTTGTGTCTACATGTATAATCATATTTGAAATATCTTTATTTCAGTACATGATTATGGTAGGAGGACTGTATATTTGGTATTATCATTATCAAATTATTGCTTTAACATTTAACAAGTATACCTGTGGGCTTTTTTAACTTTCATGATGGTAATGTTTATCATACAAAGTGCACTTGGGGCAAAGAAATAGTATTTGTCTAAATGTCATTACTTTACTCAATATATCTCATCATGATATGTACTTTATTATTTATCAAACCATCTGTTGTAGTCTAAAATAGTAGCAAATATAGTGGTAATGAACAGTTTGACTTTATTCCTCTTATTTCTTTTAAAAATCATGCATGCTGAAATTTTTTTTCTTACACTGTGTTCTCAATTAAGCAAGATCCTTTTAAACAATGACAAGAGAATGCAATATCAAGCTCTATTCACTTTATTGTTCTATATGTTCCTGATTTGTTAAAGGGGAAAAAAGTGAATAATTTTTAAAAGTAGGTATCTATAGTAATTTCAAATTTTAGCCTGTAAATATTATCAAAGGAATTTATTGCCACTATAAGAGCAGTCTGTAACTAATGAGAGATACTTGAGAACTTTATAATAGACATAAAATTTTTACAATTGTATATAAATTAGAATCCATTTTTGCAGGGTTAGTTTTTATTATTGTTTGTATATAACAAATTGATTCAATTTTGAAATGTAAAAATACCTTTAAGTGCAACTCACTAATGTATGCTTAAATACAACAAATGGTGGTACTGTGTCAGAAGAGGTGACTATTATCTATTACAGTGACTGCCTTTAAACTGTTGATCATTTTAAAAATCAGAGAAGAGATACATATTAAATACTGGTTATAAAAGTCAAATCTAAAAGTTCTTTCACCCCAAAGCTCTTGAAAATATTAGTTTATACCCAAAATATTGTAGGTTTTCAGGCAAATATTTGAAAAGAAGGCAGAAAAAGCAAACAACCCAGTGTGCTACTTCACCAAGACTTGGACTAAATGAAAGATCAACTGTGTGGTACATGTTATTTTGTTCTACTGAGCAAAAAATTAGCAAAGTCATGGTTTCTCGATGTGGACAACAACTATACCTGTAGAGAGGGTGATGAAGAGATGGAAATTAGTTTTTATTCCCCCTTCCTCATACTGAATTTCCTTTAGAACAAGAATAAAAATCAAAGGACAGTTTTCTGTTTTGCATAAAGTACTATTCAAGTTCTAAGCTTTTCTGGAAATATAAATAAGGGCAGAAGCATGTAGAACAAGCTTCAGTATAGCTGGATTAATAATTTTAAAAGGGTCTAAAGAGTGCATAGAAACATGCACCCTGTGATTCAGCCATTTCTCACCCCTTATTAACATTTGCTGAGCATCAACTTATAAAAAACCAGAGCTCTTAGACTGTTTAAAGCAATCATGCTGGAAATCCCCGTGTAGTATTCCTTAAGTGTGAGAACTATAGGTATCCTCAAACATCAGTGTTCAGCTTCTGCATAGACCACTTAGCATAATTCTTTTTTCTCTATAGTTTTAAATGTGTGGGAACATGTGATCAGGGTCCTTTTTATATTCAAAATGGGTCAGCCTCTGTCTAGAAAGTGTCTTATTGTCATGATGTCACCACATCTCAAGATTTGTGACCTTTTGCACCATATGGATTCATGGTAGTCCACATCCTAGTTTACAGGCCAGAGTGCTTTTGTGCCCCCGCTAGGGGGTATCAAAGGCTTTTGGACTGGAATTTCAAGTACCGATAGATTTGGAAAAACAAAAAGTTATTTTTATATATCCTAAGGACCGCCAGATGTCGCAAAGGCATCATTGATGAAGAGGGTTTTATCCAAAATGTGGCACTTATATAAGGAATACTAGTATTGTGTTTGAGAGTTGCAGGGGCCATAACAGGTCAGTGAAATGTCCTTCAAACATCTGATTTTTACATTCAAGAATGGGCCACGATGAAAAGATAACCACATATCTGACATTGACGTTACTACCATTTAGACAACCGATTCAATTGCCTTAGTCAGTGGGATCAATCAGGCCTTTATTACTTTGAAAAACCACAGGAACGATATAGTTTTTTTTCTTTAAAAATGATGGTTTGGAACTACATCTTACCAATGTACTTTAACTATAACATTAAATGCTTTGTAGAAGCACTTGTAAACTTTTGTACCTCCCCCTACTCCCTAAGTTTAAAGCATTTTATGAGATGTACAAAATTATAATAATGAAAGAAATGCTGCTGAGTGAATTTCTGCTGAGCCAAACTGTATGCATAAATTGGCAGTTTAACAAGTAAAACTTGGAAGCAAGCATTTGATGATTGATTTTTTATTGAGACAGAACAAGCATGATAGTGGGTAAAGTGATTTTCCTTATTGAGAGAAAATATAGTGTTTTTCAACATGTCTCTGGTATGAATGGAAGCCTTGTCAAAAAAATGGAGCAACACATAATATCTTTAAAAAGGTGAATTAACATAAGTATATCACTTATTTTATGGATCACATTTTATACTTGTCAGTTTTATTCATAATGTCATAAAGTTTATATCATAAAGGTAGTATTATTACCTTTGTTATGTCCTGAATTAAAAAAACCTCTGATATTAACTGCATTATAAGTAGATTATCAAATATATTCAGTTGAAGAAATGCAGTAATGAAAATTAAAGCCAAAATATGTATTCACATGTAGATATTAGGCAACTCCCCCAGTAATTTTAAGTGCTTGAAATACATTATTTGACAAGTAACCTGCTGTATATTTGTGTGTAATTCTCTGCTTGAGAATGCAAGAACTGTCAAGATAAAAATAAGAAACATGTATCATTTTAATTTAATTACAATTCATCAAAAATTCCTCTACTGTATGTGTTACAGGGAAGTATATACTTTCTTATAAAAGTAATCATATACTAAATTTAATTGATATTTGTTGTTAGAATTTTTATATATAGTTTTCTATTGCCTAAAGAATATATACATATATGCATGCATCAACATGTATGTACACATGATAAATATTTGATTTATATGTATTTTTCTGCACCTATTTAATAGTTACATTCATGGGAAAATTTAAGTGATGAATATGAATTTGTTTATAAAGAGTTCTTTTTAAGTTTGCAAATGTACATTTATTTCCAATTGTGTTTTCTAGCTATGATTTGTAATTCTACTTAGCTGTGGCCATATTATTCCCATTTGGAGTAAATCATATAACAACATATGGAGGATATATTCATGCTGTTTTTCTGGATTTAATTAGTAGGCAACCTATGAATCCATGATTCCTATTACATTTGAGTGTGTATATCATAGGTCCATGTTCTATGTGAAAGATTATCTGTATTTTATTCTAAGACTTTATTTATATTTAACCTTTAATTTGACTAGCAGGTTTATGATTTACATAAAAAATAGATCAGCTTTGAATTCACTGAATGTTATTGGTATAACATAATCAATCATCTATAAATGTTAATGGTGTTAAAGAGCAATGAGAGCATATGTCTTATATTTGTAATCCTGCGGATTTATGAAATTATTTGAGATGTCTAAGAGCATTAGATTATGGCATTTTTCTGTAGTTAGAGATTGAAATTTTTGAATGGTAGGTATCATTCTAATAAAGTTGGAGAGTAAGCCAAATATAAGTTTTTGTGTTTTTTGTTTTTTTTTTTTTTTACTATTCCTTTACCTAAGAAGTACCATTTTGTTTTCTTTTACCATGAATCACCTAATAGGTGCCTTGATGACCAGAGCATTTTTATGAAGAAAGGCATGTGTGGACTACAATACGATGCTTAAAATGCTATGACTTTGTGTCATTCTCTTTTCATTATCTTTTAATAAAATATGACCTTCATTGGTGTTATCCTAATTATATCATGCACACAATTTCTCAATGAAATAAAAAGTCAATAAATGAATGGCAGTAGTAAGGAAAAAAATAGGATTTCAAATGGTAAAAAGTCTGTTCTGGTAACAAAGACTGAATCAATTCCTGTGTTGTGTAGCAGCTTGATCATATCTTTAAAACTGATAGTAACAAAGAATATTTATTTGTTGCCATGCTATTGTAGGATTTATTTTTAAACTCAAATCCCAATTATCAAGAAAATTGCATCCTCTTTATCTCACAGAAGGGCATACTGAATCATAGCATATTTGGTTATTGGAACTATAATATTGTTACCTTGCTTGAAACACATGGTCTCTCTTGATATACAAGAAAAAACTGAATCCATTTCAATAAATTAATAGGGATGAGAATCCCAATCCATCCTTCTTTTCAGAGGTTCGCATACATTGTAATGAAATGCATTAAGAGTTTTCTTCACTTGAAATCCAAATGAGACCCATTTTGGCGCACACCCTTGACAGTCTCTTTTATAAGCGTTGCTGTCTCCTGTTCTTGTGTGGGCCTAGGAAAATGCTTCCTTTGTAAGATGCACAGAGACAATATAATGCCACAAAAGACGAAGGTGTCAAAACACAAAGTTAGAGGCAATCTAATCAATGCCTCCTGATTTAGCCTTTGAAGGCTCTCTTCATTAAAACTCTTTAATGGTGAGGCTTATCTTGAGGTAGAGCTGTTACTTAATATTTTTCAGTGTCATTCTTTGGACAGTCATTTGTACCTTTTAAATGTATTTTCAGTATTCATTGTTTAGTAAATTGGATGTCTTGTTAGCATGGTGGTGGTATGAATGACTTGCATCAAAATGATTGAAGGTAATAGTGTATAAATTCTTGGTACATTTTTTCCCCTATCCACTAAGCCAGCCCCATCTCCCTCCAACAATAACAATAACAAAAAATCTTAATTTATTTTTCTTTCTAAATATCAGGTTTAGAATGTCATTAGACATTTTCCAAAAAGCAGATATTTAGACACTTTTTCCATTTTCAAGAATCTGTTTGGAAATCTAAAATGAACTCAAAGCAATTAGAGTTTCTATTTCAAAGAAGTGTCTTTGCCATTGCCATTCTTTTACTGAATACACTTTTCAAATTAATTTTTTTTAGAGGGGTCTGGAGCTTTGGGGAAAAGCAATGTAAATCTCACAAAAGTGATGGGGAAAATCCTCAATGTCCCTCACTCTCTTGAATTTTTGTTTTTCAGTAAGTAGATAAGGAATGCTGAGAGATTGGAGAGACGTAACACCTAACCAATTCCAGATGGGGTCGTGAACTTAGGAACTGTGTCTGTATAAGACATTCTTTCAAAAGGTTTTATTTTCTTAGGCGTAAATGAAAATATACAAAATATTTTAAAATCTTTAGTTCACTAGTCCCATTGCCCAGTAATTTGTTCAGTTTTAATAAGTGAAAGACTTATAATTTTTGTATTTTTCTACTGTATGTGAGCCAGATGGTATTATAATTTGAAAAATATAGAGGCTACACTGAAGAATATTTTGTTAATGATGTACGTATGTATCTATATTTAAACTCATGTATTACTTATACACAATGTGTGTTGGAAACACATATGCATAGAGCAATAAATAGGCTTTAGTTTTGTTTATTCACAGAATATGTATTCCTTACTATAAACAGATTTAACAGATATATATGCTTCTGTCTCAGCACATTCATATAAGCCATTTTAAAAACCTGAGAAATCAGGCCCTTAATTTAATATGCCCAACTTAAAAAAAAAAAGTTCATAGATGCTCTTGCTGCCTTCTTCACGCCAATCTGTGATTATCAATAAAAATATACAATTTAGAAAATGTGGAAAAGAGAAAAGGATAAGCATCATAGAACTGATGTGCAGGGTATCTTGTAAATGGAAAAGAATTCAGGCAACTTTGACCTGATTTTTAAATGACTACAGTGGTGACTACAGCTGCTCTAGCTTGGTAATTATTTGTGATAGGTTGTTTTTGAGTCCCATATGTATGGGGGCTCTAGGCCCAGCTACCTCATTTGCTGGCACACAAACAGATTCTTCCAGGTGCTGAAAATTAAATTTTAATATATTATTTAAATATTAAGAGAATTACAGTTGCAGTAATTTTACTGCTACAGCTGGAGTGCAAAGCATGCCTGTAAAATGCAGAGTGTTGAACTATCTAACATATAGGAAGTTTACACTGATTTTTAAAATTATTAGCTTATGTATTTAATGAATGATGGCCCCGTTTGGCAGTTAGATTATATATGAGTAACGTTGCTTACCTTGATTTAGTTTTTAGTAGTCTGGGCACCCATTACATGATAGCAAGCTATTATTTATCCATCTTTTTAGGTTATTTATCTGATAAGAACATATGCAGGCACAGAAATTTAAGAAGTTGATAAGTATATGGATAAGAAATAAGTGCCTAATGTGGCTTAGTATACCTGTATTCTGTGTTTAAAAGAGTTTTAAAGTCTGAACAATTTTTTATCTTTTTGGTTCCTACTTTCCAATGAGAATAATCTCTATACTGTTGAAAATATTAGCAAACTTTTAGCCTTAAGGAGTCTAAAGACAGAATTCATCATTAATATATCTCTTGAAATTTTTATGTGGCCTTTGGCCTGTCAAAATTGTGTAAAAGCCTATTTAAAATAATCTTTGTGTGGTAAGATGCCTATTGTTTGTTTGGATTCAGAGTGGGAAATAAATTTAAAAGGAAATTTTATAAGTCACAGTAATTTATAACTTAAAGCCTTACACTCTAGGGATTTTACATTTTTGACATCACTCATTAAATTTTATTTTCTGTTAAGTATGATGTTAACAATTGTACTTTTAAAGAATTGAAGACAACTAGAAAATATTCAATGTGTTAATATATTGTTTTCCATGATCAACATTTTCAGAGCAAAGGGTGATTAACTGCCTTCAAAGGACAGTTTTAAGAAGGAATATCCCATCATTGATAATCTCTTACATATAAGAACTGTTTTACTAACTGAAATATGCTTTGCTGATGAGATAATGAAACAAAGTGCATGGGGTATAACTCAATGGCAGTTAAGTTTACGTATTCTGGAGCCAGATTGCTTAAGTTCAAAGCTCAACTCTCCCACCTGCTAACTGTGTTACCTTGGACAGCCAACCTTTTAATGCCTCAGTACTCAGATATACAAAATGGAGCTATTTTGTAAGATTGTTCCAAGGATTAGATGACTTTATCACATAAAGGAACTTCAAACAGTACCAGGTACAAAGTAAGCACTCTATAGATATAATAATCATTTTATTAATATTATTCATGTATTAAAAATAGTTTTTGTTAATAGCTATGAACTTTGAGAACATGGCATAAGTAAACAAAACCAAATGCTTGATTTTGCATCCCTTGGCAGGCTTTTAGCATTTATGCACAATACTTTTTCTAGGTAGCCAATTTCCTTGGGATATTTAACCCATTATAATTAATTCCTTACCCTTGGGATTTTTTACTTTAGATCTTAGTAGTTGGTTTGTAACTCTAGATATAGTGTGAAAAAAACTGTGTCATAAGCTGTCAAATAGTAAAATATTTAACAAAAAATATCTCTAGGAAGTGTCATATAATTACTTAAATCTCAGAACACATTTAAAAATATAAGAGTAAAGAATTTGTCAGTCTTTTTGCTTTTCCCTCTCCTAGAGTGTAATTCTAGAAAGTATTTTCTTGTAGAAATCTTAACTGCTTTTGAAAAATCTGACTGGTTTAGAAAATCACTATAGGAAAAATCATCCAAAATATATTCTTAAAGAAGGGTTAAAGTCCATGTAACAGAAGATTTTTTCTTTGTAAAACATGATTTTTTTCAATATGAGTAAGCAATATTTTTGGTTATAAAACAAACGATATGGGATATCAAAGTGAGCAATTAACATACATTTATTAAATACCTACTGTGAGTCAGGACTATTTTAGGCTGGGAGGGAGTATGTAGAGAGCAGATTGGATAAAATATTTACCTTCATAAAGTTTACACTCTATATAGAGCAGACAGACTAATGATTAATATGTAACATGATATTGATCTCATAGAGGTAGAAAATAGAATGATAAATACCAGAGATTGAGAGGGGTGTGAGCTGGGGAAGGGTGAAGAAAGATTGGTTAATGGGTGCAAACATAGTTAGACAGAAGGTAGTTAGATGTTTGGTAGCAGATCAGGGTGATTATAGTTAACAACAGTATACTGTATATTTCAAAATAGCTGGAAGAGAGGACTTGAAATGTTCCCAACACATAGAAATAATAAATACTCAAGGTGCTTGACAACCCAAATACTTGATCATTACACATTCTGTGCATGTAACAAAATATCACATGTATCCCATAAATATGGACAAAGTAAAGTAAAGCACATACAGATATGTGGGTAAGCGCTTTTTTATGTAGGGTAACCAGGAAAGGCATCTATGAGAAAACATTTGTGTGATCTGAGTGATTGAGCCATGGAAATTTCTGGGGACAAGCACATCAGGTAGAGGGAGTAACATGTGCTATTCGGTTCAGAGACAGAAACAAACTTCACATAGTCCAGGAAGAACAAGAAGACCATTATGACTGGAGCTAAGTGAGTGAAGGGAGAGAGGAAGGAGAGGGAAGGAGGTCAGAGAGGTGACCAGAGAGGTAACCGATTTTGTGTGATAACATGTCTTTGGAGAATGTTGAACTTGAAAGGATGGGATCTGACTTCTACCTTTAAAGCCCTATCTGACTGTATCGCCCTTGTGGGTGGAAAGAGCAGAAACTGAAAAGTTGGGAGGCTGCAACAATAGTCCCAGCTGGAATTAGATCGATGGAGGTGGTGAGCAATGGTTGGACTTCGGCACCTGTTTTGAAGATCTTGAGTTATACAATATGAAACAATAGAACCTGAAAGATTGCTAACAGATTGGTGCGAAGTGTGACAGAAACAAATCAAATAACTGTATGGATGAGGGTGTGATTTATTGAGATGAGGAAACCCAGAAAAGGATCAATTTGGGGGTGGAAATCAAAAATTCTCTTTTGGAGATAATACATCTGATATGGCTTCAGGCATCTAGGAGGAAAGGGGATGGACATAGTAATATGGGACTCAGAGGAGAGGTTAGAGTAGGAGTTAGTATGGCAGTCATCTGCATATAGATGGGACTTCCAAGCCAGGATAGACTGATTAAAGTCGTCTTGGATTGAGATCTGAGGCCCAGGGCATTCTAACATCTAGAAGTTGGGAGGAGGAGGAGCCAATGAGAAGACTGAGAAGGAGTCATCAGTGGAGTGGGGGGACAACTAGGCGAATGCAATGTCCTGAGAGCCAAGTGAGGCTCTTAGGGAGGGAGGGAGCAATCAAGGCATACTGTCCATCTTCCTTGAGTCCTTCTCTTTGGTCACTCCGATCACAAATACACAACCAGCCCATGGCTTCAGGTACCATAATTAGACTTACTTCCTTTCTCTTTCTCTCTCATCATTACCAACCCCTGGTGCTACCATCTACGGAGATATATCTCCCTTTCCCACAGGCTTCTTATGGTGCTCTGGGTTGGTTAGGGCCAACCCAAGGCAAGCTTTGTGGAGACAAGAAGGGGTAGTATTAGGAAGAAAGCACACCCCTAAGGCTCTCCTCTTTTCCCAGCTTCTGCTGCTGCCACAGTGCCAACATTCCTGGTCCTATCTTTGTTCTTCATCCTCTCCCCATGGACCCCGACCTGCTTGATTCTCCTACTTCATGTCATTTAACTGATAATTACAGACGCTGTATTAGGTATCAGAAAATAGCAAATATAGTTTAAGCCTTTATTCTTTACTCTTGTTTTAGATCTATGGGGTCTGTTTTTCCCTCTAAAAGTAAATACATTTGTATTTGCCATCTGTGCTCTCAAAGACCAGATCATTGTACTACCCACCCTTTCCAACTCTCCAATAATTGGTGGAAGATCATGGGGTCATAAGTCCAACCGTTGTAAGGACAGATATGTATTTTCTACAGGAAATTATTTTCCATGTATGGTTATTACTCTCTATGGCAAATTATGGGTCTAATGAATTTTCTGAAGTAGCATAGGCCTGCCACATCATATTAATGTTGTTTCTATGAGAAGATGTATCCCAGGTTCTTAAGAAATTTGCTAATAAAATAGTGTGATCCACTCACAATTGGGGAACGTTTGTGTATTTATAGCCATCTTACCTAATTTTACATCTATCACATATGCATACATATAGCTACAGATGTTTATATATAACCTACAATACACAATTTCTAATGAGTCTATATTTAAATTTTCTGAAATATGTAAACTCAAAATTTTATATTGAGATAAATTTTCTATATTGCTCTTAAATAGTAGTATTTAATTATAATTTCTGAATCATAGAACTAATTTTTGCATTTGACTAATTCTCTAATCTCTCGTTTTCTTAAGTAATACATTTAAAAGCATATGTCATTGCATAAATAGTGGTATATAGGAATTAGCTATTTAGTTTTTTAAGTTAAATATTTAATTAAAATTATTTTTTATAAAAGTCATGTGTTTTCTTTAAAAATTATTATTTCAGGTTTTAACACAATGCATTGTAAGACTAAATTAGTTATCAGTACTTGATTAATATAAATTTGAAGATTTTATGGAAAAGTGTAATTTATCTGGGAAAAGAATAGGTCTGATTGTAATTTTTAAAATACAGCAAGCATAGGGTTTAAGCGCAATCTATATGTGGCTTAAAGCACATTCGTTATTTATCTCATGTTCACTGCACAATAACCTGGGAGGAGGGCTGATATTATGATCCCTGTTTTATGGATTAAGACGTTATGGTTCAGGAAGGTCACTTAAGGTCTGGGTGCTAGTGAGAAATGTCTGACCCTGTCATTCTGATTCGAAATCTAGGTCTCTTTCCACTGCCCTGTGCTGCCTTATATTTTCTGAGGTAAATTGTCTTTAAGTTATATCCCTGGAATTGAGAAACACAGTCTAGGCTTCGGTAACAGTGTCTGTTTAGCTTTCATTTTGTCTTGCTGGACAATTATGGAGATGATTTAAGCCTTGAGTGCCAAAGTCAGTGAGTCAATGTATTTGGAGTAGATCTTTTCAGTGCTGAGCAAGTGAAGAAACTGGCATCATTGTGCTTTGTATTTTCAAAATATTTTAAACACTTGAAGATAGGGCTTCTTTTTCCAAGCCAACATGACAATATGGTACTCCGGTGAGTAGTATGTCCCAGCACTCCTGGATAGTTAGTCCCATCAGGGAAGTGACTCAGATCTTGAAGGCCAGGAAGATACTGAGGGTTGTGACTTCTAGGCACTTAGAAGATTGTGACAGTGGTAGAGAAGGAACTATCTGGATTAACTTCCTTCCTGCTCCAGGGTTGTGACTGTTGATGACTGAGAGATGAAACACTTTTCTTCTCATGTCTTACTGTCTAATTTAGGGGAAAGAAACAGAAAAATATCCCTGCTCTCTTTTCCTTTTTCTCATACTTATCAACAAAGGTCATAAGGTGGAGGGTAAATGAATTGCTGTACTTCCAAAAATGGCTTTTAATAGAAAG
The DNA here is from genome assembly GCA_027257055.1 of Cephalopachus bancanus. NCBI lineage: Eukaryota > Metazoa > Chordata > Mammalia > Primates > Tarsiidae > Cephalopachus > Cephalopachus bancanus. Next base: position 2,103,566 of record JAPVLO010000024.1, on the reverse strand, counting down.
AGATCTGAAAGAACATATAACTGATTGCTAACTCTTAACCATGGGTGATTAGCTTTAGGGGAAAAGGGGCATTTTCAATATGTTTTTGCTTTTGTGCAGTATGAATTACCCTTGAAATTTTGACAACAGTAAAAGAAACTTTTAAAGGTGGCCTTTAATAACTCTGAAAGAATGCAAAGATATACCGTCCCATCCCAGAAAAACAACTAGATCCTGACTGAGGAAGATACAGTGTCTCCTCTTCAGTCAGCTTAGACTTTTTTTGTATGATGCCCAGGACAGCCAGATGGGCGAGGCTTTGTGCCTGGAACACCTGGGTATGTGCTCCCCTTCCAGAGAGAGCTTCAGAGAGCGACAACCATCAGTGTGAACTCTGAAATAGATTTGGATGTACTGTCTTCACTGTGAACTTTTTGATGAAATAGGTGGGGAATATAGTTAAGGGGAGAAATGTTTACTTACCCATAGAAGCTGAGTTGTTCTTTGCTAGTCCCCTGCAGTTTTTCATATAATTTTTTTTATTATTTTAGAGAGTGTTACACTTCAAATCTTGAGGAAAAAAAGTAGTATTTCGGTTGGTTTACTGGTATAAATTCTAGAATAAAACTTGTAATAGTCATATCTTATTAAGACCATAGGGATAACATTATTATATAAAAGTAATAATAAAAGTATAAAACTTCCTAACTGCTGATGTCTTAGGTTTAACCTTTTTTTATCTTTGAAACACAAAGTTTTGTATACATACGAATCTAAAAGGCATATCCAACGTAAGAAGATGAGCAGCAGAAACACTCATTACCATTGGGAACTGTTTGTTATTTTATATGCTGACATTCAAAAGTTTGAGTGAGACCAGTTTTAATTCAGACAAATCCAAAATACACATGAATGTGCTTGATTTTATTATATTCACTGTTTTAACTCAAAATGAAAGTAGCACCATTGCCAATTAATATAAAAAAGTTCTGCATTTTGACACATAACACAGTGAATAAACAGATACTGAAGAACTGAACAACTCAAAACATTAAGTTTAAGGAATCGAAAAATTGTGTTGTTTTTAATAGCCCTCTTTATAATGTGATTACACATTATGTCAGATCCTTGAAGCTATCCAACTGTATAGTGATTTTCATTGTTCTCTAAGTCTCACATGGTATGATTGGTGGAAACAATAATTAATATAACTGGAATTGTATAGTCATGAGTAAATTAAATTTTAAAAAATAACTACACCTTATACCATATATGGAAGTATTTATTCCTGTTATTTTATTTGTATTTCACATAACACTGTAAGAATCTGAAAACCCCAACCATCATAAGATGATAGTGGTCTATAACTTATGTTCACCATTCATCCCTTTTTCTCAGGCTCAGTAATTAAAAATGGCTATGGGCATTTTTTATCCACTGAGATTTACCAACTGCTATAGCATTCAGCATTTATAGAAAGATTTCTACACCTGCTTTTTAAAAAATGAAATAACCAAATATTATAGCAGCTTGAAGCGTTTTCCTTAGGAAAAAAAGTTTACCTCTAGGCCTCTGGTTTTCAGCAGATAGAAAGCGCTATCATTAGCCTACCATCCGTTTTAATTTGAAATCCTAAGAACAAAAGTCATTAATAAGTCCTTTGTCATGGATTTTAAAAAAGAAGACGCCTTTTTAGTATTTGTATGTCATCATGCCAGGCCTAGAAAATTAGGCTAATTTATTATTTAAAACACTGGTGGGATTCCTAATTGCATTCATCATTAGATATGACACGTTTAGAACTGAGAACCATATCCAGTGAGAATTTTCCAGTTTGAATTTTGAAATAAAAATATTTTTCAAGAGATCCCTAGCTATTGCCTGTTGCCATGGCAACAGTCCTATTTGTCTGAGAGCTCTGTCCGCTGCCAATGAGAGAGAGAGCAACGTCAACTAAACATACGAATACATCAAAGACAAATTCATATGCTCAATCTGATCAGCTCAATTAATGTAAGAACAGAAGCTGAAGGGGGTTAAAAGAGGGCACCCATTCAGGAGAGATGAAGCCCCTTTTAGCAGAATATACACGCCGGCCTTTTGGGGGAGGAATTTAGCACACTGTCAAAAACATTATCAGAAAAAGAAAGTAGTAGGCCTCCTACACCTAACAGATATGAAGCTGTCAGACAAAGAATAGCACTATTCATTAAATGACACTTATTTTCTCCCACTTTACAAGAATACAGCGAACAAAACAAGCAGGGGAGCAGCTGAGAAAGACACTTTTTTCTTCTGCTAGTGATGACAGACATGCAGCAATTATGGTGATAACTAAGGAATACTAAACAAGAAGCCAGCCTCCATTCTGTTGATCACCTTAAATTTTATGTTACTAAATTTGCATGCAATTCCTGTTTTGTTTTATTATTTATGTCTGGGAAAAATTAGATGCCTTTGTTTTTAACATGGTGCCTTGAGTTTGGTGTAGCCCACCTCTAAACTCCATGCATTCTTTCACTTTTCGTGTTAAATGGCCATATCAAGTTGAAATGCTTTTGAAGGAAGACAATTCCAAAGCACAACAAAAGTGCAGTTATCTGTGTGAGGTGTGTGGAGGGCTTAGGAATCTAGGTTCATTAGGGAGAAATTAAATATTGGTTCTGCATTTTTTTTTAACAGATAAAGCAAAAAATCGTATTAATTGCCACCTGTACTTCCATGCTTCATTTTACATGGTAAAGTGTGTTATAGTGTCTGTGTATGTGTGTTTAAGGCGCTTTTTTTTTCCTTTGTAGAAGTTGTAGGTGGTAGGTAGTAGAAACTGGCATATAGGGTTTGTAACAGGTGCAGGCAAGTAGGAGTTCCCCAGAGATAGCTGCCTTTTAAGAATCTTATGCTTAAACCATGATGATCTGATTTAAGGTCCATTATCAATAGTCTGCTACTTATATCTGCATGATCGTGGACTGATTGATACTGACTTTGTAGCCATGTGCTCCATAATGCGCTGTCAGGAAATGCTGACAGATGCAATGAAAGAACAATAAATGTGGGGCAGCCGTAATGTGAAGGTCCAGCTAGGCTGTATGAAAACTGATAGCTCAGATATTGGTTCCTATGTTACCATATACACCAGTCCCTTTGAGAGTTTTGCTGGTGAGTGAATTAAAATGGTCTCCTGATACTCAAAAGAGGGGGTGGAAATCTTCATTTAAGGAACTTGCCGACTTTGCCAAAACATTGCTTTTATAAGAACAGAGCCCAGATTTTAAACACACACACAAACACACACACACACACACACACACACACACACACACACACACACACACACACACACAAACTCCCTTTCTCAAAAATCTAGGCATGTCTGACACATCTGAGAAAGTATTTCTTAAAAAATCAATACACAAAAAGAGCACTGTATCCACTCTTTATGATACTTAATCCATTTGTATAAAATTACAAAAGAAGACATTTTATTAGAATTGCTGCTTTAAAATTATGGCATTTGATACCTATTTTTTAAAAAAATTCTTGGTCTTCAAGTTGGTGCATGAACATAGCTGGCATCTTGCCAGTACAGGTTTTTAACAAATAACTGGGAGAAGTCAGTTTATTTATATCAAGCCATAAAAGTTACTTTCTTCTCCCTAGTCTTAAAATGTAGCTCTGAAAGAAGTCAGATTGGACTATAATTTAGTACTTCATCATGCCTTTTTTACATACCATTTTTCAGATAACCTCTATGTTCTTAGGTACTACTTAATATTTATTAGTATTTAAAAATATAATCAACACCCCAACATTGATGTCTCATAGTAGACTCCTAGTATTTAGCAAATCATTTGTTCCAAAATTTATATTTATTATATAACTTCAAAAATAATTATAGAATCTGATACTTGACCTTAGTTTTTCCTCCTTTGATTAGAAAATGTAGAATATAATGGGTGTTTATATTTTTTCAGTGTTGAGCCCCCTGTGTTATGTACATGTAATGGGGCAAAGTAAGGTTAAAGCAGCATTGATAATTTGGATTTGTATCCTTCAGGAGGGAAAATAAAGAGTATCCTCCTTATTGACAAAATTATCTAAAATGTTTTTGGGGACCCTGGAGAATTTAATTTGACTTGAGAGTCATTTATGAAAATAATTTGTTCAGGTGAATTTAATTTTTGCTCCAAACCTTTTTGTGGTATTCATTTGCCACATTTAAAATGACATTCAAAAACAAATTCTTAGAATGAAAAAATAGTGAGATTTGAAAGATGCTATCTTCTGAGTATACTCAAAGCATATTCTAAACAAATCATTGACAAAACATGCCTATGACTATAATTGTGTAAATTCAAGAGAATGACTTTTTTAATACCATATTATTGACATAATAGATTGAGTCATCATTACTGTCTGATATGCAAAGGCCTGCTTTAGAAGTCTTCTGTGGATCCTCTTTAGCACACAAAATATTGACACAATAGACAATAATGGCTCCTTTGGAGCCATTAGGGTCCATCATGTCAGGGCCTGCTCAGGCATTTCTTAGCAGGTAGCACACAGATTCTTGACATGATAGATCATAACAAGTCCAAAGGAATAATTATCTTTTCTTAGATTATATCGTACTTGGGAATTTATCTACAATATTAAAATTAGAACATATTATCACCAATGTGAATTTTAAATAATTCATGAATTATTTTCTATTAGTAATAAATACTTTATACACACACACACACATTATGTATTTTATAAACTATATAAACAAACCAGATCACATGCAGTTATTTATACTTTCCTTTCTAGAAACTTGAGAAGTCCACACTGATTGTTATGAATATTCATAAAAAAGCAATTCATTGTCAGTCTTGTACCTTTTATGCCAAGAGTCAGCCTGGAGCGAATTTTTACCGTCCACGGCATAGACCTTTGAAAGTAGATGTGCCTAATGGAAAGAGAGAGACACTGACTCTGACAGGCAGGAGCTCTGGTGGGCACCCATATAATTAGATCTTTTGTGTGGTCTGGTTAGCGAAGGCAGAACTTGATGTTTTACTAACGAAAGCTGTTGAAAAGAAACCTGATTCCCCCAAACTTTACTTATTTACCAAATAAAAAAAATAAAAACAAAATCTGCAAAGAAAAATTCCCTGGTAGTTTAGGTGATTTGTATTATCTGCAGTGTGAAAGATGAAATGAGTGATGTTGGATTGGCTCGGGAGGAGCGCATCATGCTTTTTCTTTTCATGTGAATAGTTTTTATTGTGTTGAGATTAGAGGCAAATAGAAATTATATTATGCAATGTGGCAAACCATTAGCTTTTCATAAAAAGAAATTTTATCTACAGTGAAAGCTTTTGATCTTGGAAACTTTCTAAAAAGCTTTTTAAGTTTGATTTTTGGTGGTGTTACTTTGTTAGTTGGTTGGTGTGTCAGTATCTTTGTATAGACATTATGTCAGGTAGTTTTACTATTTGTGTGGCAGTATGAGACATTTAAAGAATGCCCTTTTTGAATTTTCATTTCAAAAAATGTAAATTCAGTGTATCTTCAAAGCTTCAATGAATATAATTCTGCACAAGATCGTATATGAGAAAAATAGTTTTCTAACTTTTATTAGTCACAGATTCTTTTCCCCTGCTCTTCTTTTGTGTTTTCAGGTTCCAAGCAACATGCTAAGCTTAAAACAAAAACAAAAACAAAAATGTAACAATAAAACAAAGCAATTGCTTTGAACTTACAAACTCATTTTGACCCAGAAAATTCCCTTTCCCTTTATCTTTAGCACTCTTAGAGAAATGGACTGGGCCAACTCACGGTTTCTCTTACTGAAAAAATGCAATGGCATAAACCTATTGCACACTGGAGGTCACCCTTGCTATTTACAAATTTTCTACAATTTTACAAAACAACGGTAGATTCTGCATACTTTTAATATGCACTACAGTTATTGTGGTATTTTGGGTATAAATACATGGATGTTATGTGTCTTCCATGTATAGTTAGTCATATTAAGTGCAATTAAGGAACCAATTATGAAAATCTTATGGTTGTCTGATTTTTCTGATGAAATAAGCAAATGACAAGAAGCTTTTCAAAACAAACCTAGAAGGTTTCACTTTCATTATATATTATATATAATGGATTTTGAAAATCCTTCCAAATTGTTATAATAGAATTCTAGAATAGAGTTCATATGCATTGTTCATTCAATAATTTGGCAGATATATTTTTTCCATGTCGTTCCTAGAGATAACTTTACCCTAGTTGATACTTATGACTTGCTATAGATAAAATTACTTTTGTAGTTATTTTATTTTCACATACTTTATTGGGGTAGGCTAAATAGTTGACTGTGTTGTACTGTTTGTTCTGTCACATTACTTTCACATTTTTATGTCCATTCAAAATAAAATACAATATGATTTTTACTAAGAATAAACATTATTTTTAAGTAGATTTTAACTACTTATAAACAAGGGATTATGTATATAAACAAAATTATTAAACTCATTAATAAGAACTCTGGTTTTTAAAAATATCTCAATGGCAAAAAATAAAACAAGAATAAAACATTTAGCCTGTGTCTTGAGGCTATTCAAAATAGAAACCATCGATAGGTCAAGGAGAAGCGTCTGTTTCCATTTCAGTAAGAGGAACATTCGGAAAATGTGAGGGATTATCCTCTGGGAGCCGTAATGAGCAAAGTGTGAAGTTTCAGGTGCACCTCATGACCAGCTGAAAAGGAGAAGTAACAAGAAATACATAGAAATAAATACATTTTATTTATTTCCCCCCAAAAAATGACTAGGAATACTATGAATTTTTCTTGATGCATGTTGACTTAGTATACATAATCAATTTTTTTCTCACAATTATTTTTTAGTACTTTTAAAATATTCATTAAAAATATTCTTACATACAGTTTCATAGATGCTTAGCATAATATGTCAGTTATCTAGCACAAGAGTCAGAAGTCAGAAGTGAGTTAAAATATGGGAAGATGGCTTTAACACATTCATATGAAGTAGCAAGATCAAAGGAACAGAGAACACACCATCACATTCCCTAAACAGAATTGTAAAGGTATCCAGGGATATTTGTCCACTCATGGAGCAGCTATGTGAACCTCCGCCCACTCTCCTTGTCCCTCTCTGTTTAGGGTTCATTGGAGGAAATTGATGGTCTATACCACAGGATCCAGATGGCAGATTTTTACAAAGGGAGGCAACTGCATAGCATCTCCTTTTCTTACCTTCCTTTCTGAGATGTTGCCAGTGTTACATCCTGCACCTGAAATCCCTCTTTTTAGTCTAGTGATTCTGTCTGTTATTGAAAACTCCATGCTGAGGGTCTATGGAACCTTTCCCCAGTGCTCTTACTAAACCCATGGACTTCGCTTTTTCCGAGATAGTATAGCACTGAGTGTACCACTCATTTTGGATTTAATATGAGCATCTTTGGATTTTTAACCAGAAACTGTGTGTTTGGCTTTTTCTTCAGCCAGTGAGTTTATATAACTAATTATAGCAAGTACTGTCTATTTTATCCTCTAATCCTCACTGCCCTGAGCAGAACCCTGGGCACGGAACAGCTGGAAGTAATATCTCTCTCCTCTGAACTCTCATAGCACCTCTTTTGAGCCCCTTCTGTGACACTTATCACTTCATACTTTGTATTACAGTTATTTGAGAATGTGTTTTATCTCCTCAGCTAAAATGAAAATTCCTTGGGAACAAAACCATGTCGTATGCATCTTTATATTTCACATTATCATCACCACAACAACCATACTTAGCACCGTATTTTCAATTAAAATTTTCAGCAACTTCACTAGCATTTATTGACTGTCTTGGTACAGAGCACTATGCTAGTTCCCAGGGTGGTACCACACAAAGTATCATTCTTTATACCATAAGGGAGTCTACAATACAGTGAGTGAGAGAGAAATGAATAGGAATAATATCAGAACATGACTGGAGTGGAGCCAGAGAAAACACTGAAATATGACTGAGAATAGAAGCAGCCTGTTTCCAGCTTCTGGTTAGAAATGTGGTCAGGTGGTTGGTGTATATTGACTTTGAATCCAATCTCAATGGCATGGTCGATGGCAAAGAGTTCTCCCTTTGGGGGTAGGAAAAGAACCTGAATGAAAAGGATTTTTCATTCAGTCCTATCCCGCCAAAAGGGGCAACGGCTGGAAGACCTCTTAAGCTTGAGAACCAGATTAGATTTCAGACCAAATGGAAGGAGATACAGCCCAAAGTCAGCTCTCGTATTTGTTGAAGGAAAGAATGAACATAGGTACTCACTCTGAACTTTACTGACTGAACAAGTCAGTTAATCAACAATCATATCTTAAGACATGAGCAATCTTTGTAATTATCAGAGAACTGTGGGCTTCATATGTAGGAAATATTATTTCTAGAGTCCTTTCCATTTATGTTGACATTTCTCTGCATGATTACATGTACAAATAATGCTTCAAATAATAATCATAATAAATTCCATTTCATTCTGGAATTTTACCATTTTCCCTTTACTTTCAGCCCAGTAACTGAGTGTCTACTTGATCTTTTAAACCAACATTGGCTTTAAACCTCCTTGAGAGAAGAGGCTGCATCTAATCATTCTCTCTCCTACAAGTGCTTAAGTTCTCATTTAAATTTGTTTTAGATTAGAAAAGAATTTCCAAGCGTGATAGTTATAAAGCACTTTGCTGGATTCTGAGAGGTCATGGAGGGGCCTCCCCCCACAGTACCAGAGGTCAGAGTATTTTGCCCTTCACAGAGATACTTGATAAATGTTTGTTGAATTTAATTTCATTTTCCCAGGACTAACACCTGAATATGTCTGTGTTGCAGTGATGCTGAAAGATTTAGTATAGAAAAGCCCTTTACAATCTCCATTCACTCTACCCCAAATTATTAAACCCTCGCTTATCTACAGCAAAAAAGACTCACGCTCTTTGATCCTGTAGCTCTTTCAGTCTACTAATAGTAATTTTATTCTTAGTAGCTTACTAAAGATGTGACTTTGTAATACCAATCAGTAAATATTTCCTGAAAGTATTGAAAGTACAATTTCCAAAAAGCATTATAGGGACTAAAAACAACAATGGGGCAGGGGGAGGGGAGGAGGAAGGGAAGGAATTGTCCTGCCTTCAATACTGTATTACCATCTTTGATAAAGAAATTTCTTTTAAGTAATAGAAATATAATATAGTGTGTAGTAAATGCCAAATGGCAGAGGATTATGTAAGGATCCAGAGGAAGGCAGCCTCTCATTTTGGGGGGAAGTGGAACTAGACCTGAATTTGGAGGATGAAACTGCATCCAGATAGGTGAAGATTGGCATGGTTGTTAGCATAGAGCAAAAGATGCAAGCAAAAATCCAAAAGGTGAAAAAAGTATATGACATTTGGTACAAGCATGAGCAAACCATTTGACCGATAAAGAAGAAAGCAGGGCTAGACAGAGAGATTGGAACCAGTTTGCTGTGGGCCTTATATTCCACAAAAAGGAATATTCCCTTCATTCCTTGGGCTTTGGGTACAGTGACAGAATAAACGACATTTCTGAAATTTGAGTTATAAAACCATAACAGTTGAAGGAGCATCACACAGTAGAGGGTGACCAGGGCCGAGTTCAGGTACTATTATTGGGCACTGAGGCTAAAGGGAGGAGAAAAGCAAGGAGACAGTTACAATCTGTTAGGCACAAGAGAAGTAATAATGTGGTTAGAAATATACAATATTTTAAATGAAGACTTTTAAAAGTAACTCTCTTTGCCTTCAAGATCTGTAGTCCTCCACAACTACATTTTATTTTACAAAAGAAGGAAGAGTTCCTTCAATACTGTTGGTGGTAAATAAGGGAATATAGAGCATCTAGAATTGTGTAGACAATCCACCTGAGGAAATGTGGGTAACAAGATATCATATTAAATTCTTTACCAAAATCTTGAGGCAATCAGTAGCAAGTGTTAGCATTTGTCAGAATCACCTGTAGGGATGGATACCGATACATCAACCCAAGTCCCACTCATGATGTGCCTAATTCAGAAGGCCTGGATGTGAGGCCTGGACATCATTATCTGTGCTCCACCCTATAGATGATTTTGGGGCATACTAATGTGTGGTAACTATGACTACAATGTGTTCTTTCTATTGTGCTTTCTTCACTTATTATTAAGGCAATTAATCACATGAACAAATTATGAAAAGGGGCGATGGCTACAACATCCACAATTAAAGATTGATATCAGTATTGTTAACAACATCTTTGGTAATTTCCCTTTAATATCTCTATTTTAATATTTTAATATTCCCTTTGATATCTAAGGTATCATTCTCAAAATGATACTTTAAAGATTATTGGGGTAACCCACAATTTTAAAATTAAAAATATGTTTAAAAAAAGATTATTGGGAAGGGAATAGTTTATCCAAGTAACTTTGCCTAGATCACCTGAGGGCTTAGTGAGTACAGTGATAGAATTTCACAGTATCCCTATCTGGTCGGGATTCCTAGTATCCTGTGAAAGTAAAATATTTCCTAGTGATCCAAAGTTCTAATGGACATTTCCCTTGTGAAAAAAATATGAATGGTACTTCCATAACTTTTTAATATGGCGCTGGAATTTCTTAAGGAGTTCATTACATGAAATCATTTTGATAACTTTTAAAAAATGAGGACATATCAAAATTAAAGAAACTCTTTTCCACTGTATTATCTTCTGAATTCAGAATTATATAGTTATAATGGTATACTTCTCGGTCTGGTCGACTTTAAAAGGTAGTGATTGTTATTATATCACTATAATTATAAATTGGATTTCATATTCTCCCTTTTGTCTCTAAATATAAGTCAAGATATGTAAAATCCAGTCATGTGACCATATAAGCTTCTCTCTCTCTCTCTCTCTCTTTCTCTCTCCTATATATGGGTGTGTGTGTGTGTGTACAATATGTGCATTTATAAATGACTCCCTCTTTTGCTTTATTTATTAAATTTTTCCCTTTAGAGTTTTTAAGCATTATGTTCTTGGAGCCATTGGAAAGGTGGGTACAGTTTGTGGAGATGTAGTAATGTAAATAGGTCTTAAGTGTACTATAATAATTTCCATTTTGATAAGTTCTCTATCACTTATTAAAATCAAAAGTCATTGCAGAGTTAGATGTTATTTGTGTTGCTGGCATCCACCTGAATCTGTTGATATCTTCAGATCCTTCTGTTTGGTACTTGCATCATCACCTTTTATATTCACAAATAAGTTACTGAGTCATTTCAGTGATAGTCATGAAGACAAATTTTAATTGAGTTTGGCATGTCAGAAACCTTTCTTGGGTTTTATGTTTGATGTACCATGCCACATTTTCAATGAATAAAAACTGCCTCCTTGCATATTTATTACACATTCTCAGTTAGTGAGATTTTGTTACACAAGCAGTTGCCTTATTATTTTTTACACCTGCACTTTGATATCACAGTGTTTCATTGTCAATTGACGTAATGTATCAGAAGTGGCACAGCTAATGAGCACACTGTTGCCTTTTGTTCATTTTACATCTCAAAACCCTACTGGGGAATAGGCTGTAAAACTTGGAGGAGGGGTTCTGACATTTTATAAATGTCATATGTCAATCCTACATTGTGGTGGCTGTGAAACACTGCATTCTGATGGTATCATAGTCATACGATAGGCCACTTTCACTAGCAGGCACTTAAGAACTGTGGGGGGGCATGTACATGTGTGTGAGAGAGAGATTTTTGTTTCACAAGTTAACTGCAAGACTTTTGGCTTGTGTACATGAATCAGGAAAGATGGGTCATTTTATTAATATAGAGACAAAATTTTAGTGACAAATTTTTTTAAAAGTTTTATGAAACTTAAATTCTACTTTTCTGTTGTTAAACACAAAGAATATTTTGATCTTAGAACAATATTAATTGGATATTTTCTGTTTCCATAAATTTACATTTAAATTTGTATCAGAGGAGTAAAATCTCAGGATAAGGATATATTATTTAAACATAGCTGTTTTTAAAGGTGTGTTTTAAAAACATGTTTATGGTATGAAGTGTTAACAAGTAATTTAACCAGTTACTTTTTAATGTGTGAAGTTTTGGATTTTGTGAATAAAAGAAATTGCATTATCAATTGCAGAATAGCAAATGTATTTTCATTTTTGTTGTTTTTAAGAGTTTATAGACCATCCCTTGTCTTGTGATAACTAGAGAATTATGAACTCGGAATGTGATAGCAAAAGAGGGGTGAAGTATTTTCAGTTCTGAAATGTTTTTATTTCTAAGTTGGTTATTTAATATTCAAATATTTTTAAATGAAAAAAAAATTATTTCCTATGAGACCAGTTGTGTGTGTTGACTATTGTCAAAGAGATCCTTGAATGACTCACTTTGACCTCTAAGAGTTCCGACCAACCAGAAAGCAAAGACAGGGTGAAAAGGGCAAGTGTTTGTATAAAGGTTAAAGCTGCAGAACTATGGTGTAGAAGGCACTACTAACAACACTGTTAAGTGAGATCCAGCAAGTCTTCTGATCTATGAACATTTTTATTAGAAGCATTTGTAAACCAGATCAGCATCTTCCAGGGTGGCCTCTTCTCTAGTTGATACGGGTCACTCCCCCACATATTTCCTCTCTTACTAGGCTAAAAGCAGGAGCAGCACTACCCTGCAATTATGAAATGTCCTATCATCATCAGGACACCTTCGCTTACCACACACTTATGCCTCAGGGAGGCAGGCATTATTTTTTCTATTTCAGAGAAATGTCTTGTCTTCCTGTCATGTGACTTGTAAGTAGCAGAGCCAGCAGTGGATCATAACTTTTGTCATTTCTAGCCCCACACTCCTTCCACCACCACCAGGATCTGCCCCATAAATATATTCCTCTATCTTCCCATGCTATAGATTTTTATGTCGACTTAATAATTCATAACTTGAAGTAAAGGTGGGGTTTGTTAAATGATTTTTGGCCAAACGGATGTACATTATCTGGGCCCTGATCTAATTTGAAATGCAGCATTTAATTTTAATCATTCAAAGACTAGGGTGAAAAATCAGTCGCTTTCTAAAGTCATAGCAACAATAAACTACCACCTTTATAACGAGCATCTTTATGCCTAGGCCTCACTGTGGTGACTCAGGTGTATGGCACACTTTGGGAACTCCTGTCCCATTTTATCAGGGACAAGTTGAATAGGGGTCTAGCGAACCTCACTATGGAGGAATTATCACAGCCTCCTCCTTTTATTCTCTTAAGAACTGCTTAATTATTTTTCCAATTACATTAGAATTGTGAAATCTCATGGAAAAGACAACGGGAATGAGTAGTTTTCATTGCAATGACTCCTTTAACTTGCCAACTTAAATTTGAACATTCTTTTTTTATTATAAAGATGTGGGGTACAATTCAGGGATGGGTGTACAAACATGGATTATACAGGTGCCCTTGTTGTTAAGGATGCCCCTCCCTCCCCTAGTAGTTTCCTTCAGCTGCCAATTTGAACATTTTAATTTACAGGACTCAAACTCTTCTTTATAATGAAACAAAGATATATTTACAATTTTTAAAATCCTCCACTTTAAATTTAAACTTGACCTTTGTGAAATTTTTACTGAAAATGCCATTTTGGGGGAAATGCTAGAATCATATTTATTAATAAGTACTGACATTAGAACTGGAAACATTTCAGTCTATTTATCCATCTTTTAAGAGAGCAGTATTTTTTTTTCATTGCAACTGAAAATTGTTTCTTATGTGTGAACTGATTGTATTGACTAAATATGGCAATATATATTTTAGTAAATTTTTTATTTAAAAAAAAAATTTGGATTTAGGATTCCTAATTTTATATTTTAAACTTAGGATTATATGTTAATTTTAAGATGGATTATAAATTGAGATTTAGAAAATGTCTATTTTAAGCTGAAATTATATTTTTGTTAAATAGAAACTATATGCAGGTAGAGATTTTATGTGGGAAAAGTTAAGCCTCAATTGTTTTTCTTATTTTTTGTGTATACACAATTGTGCGATAGTTGAACTTACTGGTAATTTTAACTTTGTCTAGTGTTTAAATGCTTCAGATGAATATCTTTTCAAAAGTAAGAATAATATTAGTTTTACTTTCAAATGTATTTGCTACCTGACAGGCAGAGCTTGTTGCTGTTCCATCATCTGAAAATAATTGTAAGTTATAACTTTTATTTCATTTAAATGAAGGAGGCAGCAATTCGAAATTATCTTTTTCTCATGAAAGCCGGAAATAAGAACTTTGTTTTTTGGCAATATTGTTATCAATAATCTGCCTAAACTACTAACTGTAAATACATTGTTAGAGACATGCCAAGAGTAGACAACCCATTGAATTTTCTTTGTTTAAAACTATCCAGTTCTGTTCTTAGGTAAGACAATTTATTCATACAATCATATAAAAATCATATTTAATAAAGAACAATCCAAGGCAAAGAGAAAAAAATGTCTTTATCCATAAGCAACCAGATGAGAAATGGATTTTTATTCAGTCAGATCCTTTTAGTCAATGAAACAGCATTTCCATGCATATTGCGCTCAAGTGATAATTAATATAGTCTAATTCAGGACATGATGCCTGAATTGATGTACTGTCATCAATACCCCATGTTAAAATCAAACCTTGACAGGGGTTTAACACCCTGGAACAGGTCATCATACGATAATACTCTTTGCCTCTCGGTATTTGTCTTCAACCAAGCAAAGTATTACAAGATGGGGTAAGAAAAAAAAAGGGAAATAATTACAAATGAAGAGTGACGCGGGCTGTGAATAGAACATATGTTAGGCTAGGCAGAGGCATCAGTGAATTATATCATTTCATGATGAAGCGGCACTGGTGCTGAACGGGCCTATTTTAAACCTTGATGTATTTTATCTCTACTGTATTTGGACTGTCATCTTTGGAGAAAGACTTGGTATAATTGAGAGTCAACTCCAATCTGCATGACTCGAGCATGAAGTGGGGGCCAGATGAGCACTGCTATGGAGGCCAAGGAAGCTTCTAATAAGATAAAATGAACAATCACCTTTCATGCCTTACAGTTACAGTTGCATCCTGTGAATATAGTTTCCACAGTTATGGCTTCCAGATGTCACTCATATTGCAAAGTTTGGGACATGCTCTAATAATTAAGAGATAAAAAGAGATTAGCTCATTTTAGGGGGATAGAATCAAAACCTGTTTTATGTTAGACTTTCCTTGTGAAAAACCTATGAGGTGTAATCAGCATAATTTTGTCTTAATGTGTTTTCTTTATGCTTGATTTTATTTGGCTATTTCACGAAAATCCTTGGCATTTTTTGCATATGTTAAACTAAATGCCCTTTACCACCCCTTCACTTGCCTCCTCCTTTCTTGAGTTCTAGCTTGATAACTTCTGCCAGAAGAAATCATTTCCTTCTCTGAACACTTTAAACACTTAGCCCCACAACTGTGCTCCCTATTTCATCATGCCTTCTGTTTTAAGCATGCATATACAGGTTTTATCTCTTGAAGTAGGCTATAAGCACCTTGAGAGCACAAGCCACGTTGTATATCTACCATAGCGCTAGCAACACCACCTTGTGTAACAGGTGATCTGCAATGTTTGTTAAGTGAGTGAACAGGTAGGGTCTATGGGCATATAAAACATTACATAATATCTATTAGGTTTCAGAATAGTCCAGAATTTTCATACACATCCCTTTCCAACTAATTAATTGATGTTGTTTGGTTTGAAAAAATTATAAAATGTCTGTCTGACACTAAGTTGGGGACTGCAATAGGGATAAAATTAAGTATGAACAGTTATCACTAATGTCTACATAGAATTTATACTATTTTTCTCTCTACTCATAAATTCTCTTTCTGACTTCCTGGAAATTCGGTAAAAAGTAACATTAACTTAATCTCAAGCTTCCTAAGGGAGTGGTTCAAAAGTGGAATAGGCTGTGCAAAATTGTTAGTAATGGCTGGGCATGGTGGTTTATGCCTGTAATCCTAGCACTTTGGGAGGATGAGGCAGGAGGATTGCTTGAGCAGTTTGAGACCAGCCTGGACAACATAGTGAGACCCTGTCACTAAAAAAAAAAAAAAAAAAAAAAAATTAGTTGGACATGGTGGCGCACACTTGGGAGGCTGAGACAGAAGGGTTGCCTGAGCCCAGGAGCTCAAGTGAGCAGTGAGCTATGATTGTGCCACTGTAGTCCAGCCTGGGTGACAGAGACCCTATCTCAAAAAAAAAATTGTTAGTAATAAAGATGGTCAGAAGAACTTTGCAATTTAATAATAGGTCTAGCCTGGCAATTCCTATGCATAGCCTAACATCCACCTATTAATACCCCATCCATAACCTATTCATACAGAACTGACCAGTAAACTCCAGTTCACTTCATGGCAGCAAGTTGCACTGACTCAGTCTATGAAAGATAGCATTGATGTCTCTGCCTTTTAATTTCCCTGCCCTTCTCCCTCTTCCTTTCCCAACTTCTAAAATGGGCTACCTGTCAATTGTTTATCTGCCCACTGATAACAGAAAAGTTGCCCCTTTTGCAGACGTCTTGGAAGAACATTTAACAAACCCAAAATTTCTTCTGAAATACATAGTAATAATTTTGTTTGGCCATGGCCTTTGAGCTGGCAAAGGTAGGCAGATCTTGCTACTCTTTTCAGATTTTGGAAGGTTTTATATAAACTTTAATATAATTGATAAGTTATTACTGTTTCCCATTGCAGAATGATATATGTCAAGCAAGAGTATACGTTTATATTCATTACCTTTAAAATATAACCAAATTATATCTATTGCCATCTCATTTTGATGAATTTGCAAAGAACTAATATTTAATTATCTTAAAATTTTTAAATTCAATACATTTAATTCAAATACATAATGTATTAGTAAAGAACAATTAACTAAGGTCAAATCACAATTTTTAAATATATGTAATTTTGGAGCTACTTATTATTTCTTAGAAAATGCCTTATAATGTAAAAAAGAATAACTAGATTTTGTTATCATGCTAACATGATTTAAGCCAAGGTTAGGTATATGTAACCTTACAAAGGTTTAAATGTTAATCTTTACAAAAGAAGACAGCAATTATACAACCTTAATGTACAGCATCTTTTATTTTAACGCTTAAATTATCTTAAATATATATATGTAATAATCTCATGATCTAATATGTGTAAACTGGCTAAAATATTTTACTAGGTAAGATAGTATGTGTAATTTCGCCAATTTTGTCACTTATATTTTTAGTAATATGATTATTCATTTGTAAAATACTATAAGTAGTCTTGGAGAAATTACATATATAACAATTTTTTCACAATTGCCTGTTTGAAAATAATTTTATATTGTCAGTTGTCCATTAAAAAAATCACTTTTTTGCACATGTATTCTCATTTTCCAGATGAAAAAAAGATACAAATATTTGGTAATTTGTCAAGACAAGCTAAAATAATTAATGACTCTAGCAAAGAAAGTCGTGAGTGCTGACAACCCTGTTCCTTGTTCTAATACATTTCAAAAATAAATTATCTCCTTGGACGTAAGTTCCCAAAAGCTATTTAACTTTTATAATTATTATTAGCACCATCTCTCTGCCTTCAGTATTAAACTTTTAAGTGTTAAAATAATATTCATATTAAGAATTCCAAATTATGAAGGACAGTAGGTCACCTTAATGATTTAATAGTCATGAATTTGAGTAGTGCTGTATATAAAACCTGAAACAAGGATTTATAATATGAGATGGAATCCAGCCTATGCCCAATCCTTAGGAAATTGTACAGTGTAGCTTGTATGCAGTTTGACTTATTAAGTAAGAAAAAAATGGAAGTGCATTTAAGACTGGATGGAAACAAAAATAAAGCCTTTTGCTTTGTAGGTAATGTGTAATATGTTGAAGAGCGTTGTGAGTTCATGCAACTGAGTTACCTTGCGCACATCCTGTGATTTGAGGGTTGTCTTGCTCTGTTACTTAGCCTCAGAGCTCATAGAAAAGGAAAACTTGGGTCATACTAAATATTTATCTCTGTGGTGAGACATTTTTACATTTTGACAACTAACCACCTTGCCAGCTGATTCACCAGCTGCTCAAACACAAGATGAACATATTCAAAGGAATCCCACTGCTGATACTTTTTGGGAAGAGCCAGATCATCAATTCAAAAACAAAAATACTCAGAGAAATCTGATTTTGGCATCTCTGTAGACTCAGATACCTCCTAACTTTCTTCTAATGCACAAGGGACAGCAATGCACATGAATGAGATGTGAGAAAGGAGGAGAAAAAGAAAATGCTGTAACAAAGTTAATCAAACAGCTACACTAAGACCTCAAAAATGAAATGCAAAAATTCCCTGTGGTGATTCAAATTCATTCTTTCCATTCCAAAATGAAGAGTGCTTACATCCTGCACAAATAAGTATGACCCTCAAAATTCTAGACATTCTTAATGTGCCTCTCTCTGAGCTAATGGCAACTTGAAGAGATCAGCAATTCCACCATTCTTCTTTTAAGCTGTGCATTTTTATCATAGCTACACTATGGAAGAAAGAAAAAATTAGTGACATCAGTAAATTGTATGTAAAGCTTCTATTGTAAATCAGTGGCACACTCAGAACATTTGACACCCTGAGTAGATCATTAACACCCACCATTTTATACAACAAAATTATTTTCAGCAATAATCATAAAGAGAAACAAATATAGTGACGATGCTATCTTGTGGGGACATATATTTTGGAAAATTTCTTTTATTGAACTTTGAATATATAATCATGTCAATAAATACAACAAATAATGAAGTAGGCATTTTAGCACCAGAAAAGTAAAAAATTGTAATTAGTACTTTTTAATTAGATTTATGTATTTTTTGGAAAAAGAAGAAACACTTTACATTTTAAAATTCTGAACACAAATGAAAACTCTAAGTGGTCATATAAAAATTGAAGTAACTCAAGTTATGTTTTTCATCTTTATCTCACTGTACTATCATTGGTTATTTTAAACTACTGTTTAAATGCAGGAATATGTCATAGTACAGGAGTTGGAGACACCAACTGCTATGGAAACCAGCTTGTACAAGCTGGAATGGTTACATATTTATTCTGGAACTTTGTCTTGAAATGATCACATGCTGGTGAATTTCGGTATATGGCTGACCATATAGCTTCAAGTACTCTAAATTATCCTCTAAGTAGAATAAAATGTTTATTAAAGGACAAGTAGTTAAAATATGCTAATTTGAAGCTTGTATCGATATTATTAAAATTTAACTGTAACCACAACAGCAGTTGTTTAGAATTTTGACCAATAAAAGATTATTTTAGGGAAGATTGTTTTATTACTGATATTGTTTGGTATTGCCTGTACATGGTGATGGTGAAATACAGGCCAACTTTCTGAGGCATGATTAATGTATTAAGATTCTCTACTAACAATGTACCTACCCTCTTACTGCCTGATCCTGTGGCAGGTTGAACCTATATCCCTACCCTTGATATGCCATTAGTTTTAGTTTAGCTTTTTTGTCTGTTTGTTTTTAATCAGCAAAATGGCAAAGGCAAATAAGACAGTGCAGTGACTTTTTTTTTTTAACTATTCAAGTGGTAAATGTGCAAGTTTGTTACATTAGATGTATTGCATAATGATGAGGTTTAGGTTTCTACCGAACCCAGCCTCCACCAGGTGGTAACCTTGGTACCTGATGCATGGTTTTTCAGCCTTTCTTCTGTACCTCACTCTCCCCTTTTAGTAGTCCCCGGTGTCTGTTGTTCCCATCCTTGTGCCTGTGTGTGCCCAGTGTTTAGCTTCCACTTAATGAGTGAAAACATGCAGTGTTTGACTTTCTGTTTCTGAGTTATGTCACGTAAGATAATGGTTTCCAGTTCCATCCATGCTGCTGCAAAGGAGGTGATTTTATTCTTTTTTATGGCTGTGTAGTATTCCATGGAATATAGAGAATTTCCTTTATCCAGTCCACCAGTGATGGGCACATAGGTCAATTCCATGTTTTTGCTCTTGTGAATAGTGCTGTGATAAACATGCAAGTGCAAATCTCCTTTTGGTAGAACAATGTGTGCTCCTTTGGATATATACCCAGTAGTGGGATTGCTGGGTCAAATGGTATATCTGTTTGTAGTTATTTGAGAAATCTCCAAACTGCTTTCCACAGGGATTGAACTAGCTTACCGTCCCACCAACAGTGTATGAACATTCCCTTTTCTCTGCAACCTTGGCAATATCTGTTATTTTTTTTTAATAATAGTCAATTTGACTGGTATGAGATGGTATAAAAACTCTTAGCACCAATGAAAGTGACTTATGTGTCACTGTCCAGTGTTAAGTTCCAAAACTCTGTGAACTAACAATATAAAATGATTATCCTTTTGGGTATTTTCTAGCAAACACATGTATTGCTTGGGTTGTTATTTTACTTATTCACTAATTCACATATGTTAAGACCTCAACCAAATTTCAAAAGACAGTCATTCTTTCTTTCTTTCTTTAGAACAGTCGTCATTTGTATTATCTAAAAGCATGTTTACATTATTTAGGGTTGTCTAAGATATAATAAAAACTCTCCTGTCTCCTGTAGTATTATTTTTAGGAAACAACTAAAGTGTCTGAAAGGATAGTTATAGACAATAACTCTGCTGTGAGTAATCCTGTCCTCAGCCAATGATCTTTTCCAACATACTGTTATGCAAGAGGGTATTGAAAAAGACGGACGAGGACATGGGCCTTAAATTCTATCTGCAGCAACAGAATGTTCCTGATATCAGTAGGTCAAGAAATTGGGGTTGATGAGCATAACCTCCATATATGGGGCTGTCACAATTAATAGTAATTTGTTGCAAATCCAGCTCATGTTTGAGGTAGGTCTTTTTGTACAATTTTAAGAAGCAGTTGATAGAATTGTAATGATTCTTATATTTAAATAATCTCTGGTGACTGTCAGAATAGTCCAGGTTCTACAACTCTTGACAAGCAAAAAACCTGTAGCAGGTTTCAGAGAATTGGCACATGTTTGACTTGGCAAACAGGGTGTTTAAAGCTGTTTTTATAAAGTTTCCATTATTTTTACAAAAGCTGCTACAGAATGTAAGTTTTTTTTTCACATTTCAAACGTATGTGTGTTTGTTTATGGACAGATAAAACCAAAGGAAAAATAGAAAAGCATCCCGGTTTTGTGCTAAATTTATACCCAAATAGGTGTACATTAAAATGATTTGCAAGTAGAGCTGAAGATAAATAGCTCTGTTCAAATTAGCTAAATAGACCTCTGATTTCTCTAACTCAAAATTTTCTTCCAGTGTCTGTTGTTTAGCCCCTGTTTCATTCATTGCAGCCATCTTGTAAGCCCAACTGGAATGCTATTTGAAATTGAACTTAATAAGAGTTTTATTTTTATTTTATGGCTTTGTCCTTAAAAACAACCTAATACTATTTTTAAATACTTTTACCTTTAATTAAGAAATTAATGCAAATCAGATATGGAGGGAAAGAATCTGGGCTGATATTCTGTATCCTTTAGATGGTGGACACTTAAGGACTTAGAGGTTTGCTATAGCCTGCTATAAAATAAAGCCACCCACCTACAGGTGCATGGCCTCATTTTTAAGTTTTCAACTAAACTCCCTCAATTTCCAATATTTTAGATACCTCCTTCCAGAAACTTTGGGTGAAGGCAGAGTTGTGCTGACACAATGGCCTTAGCCATATTCCCCAGAAGATAACTTTTACAAGAGAGCAAAAGGAAAATACATGGCTTGTGTCCTTTAAACCTTCCTCCTGGTGATCTTGGTTGAAGTTGATGAGACTGAACTTTTGAGTTACCAGGGCCTTCCTCAGGAGGCTCAACACTGTTCTCATGCTCCAAGAGCAAGAACTTCTCAAGGATGTCCGACGGGTTCCTTGAGCAGTAGCCCAGGACAGTCTGAGTTGGCAACTGGTCCCATGATGCAACTGGACATCACCCAGAAGATGATTTTTAAAATCCATTATTTAGTGATGATTACTAAATATTTAAGTTTAGCACAGACATTTCTAGAAATTCAGTGGATGGGAAACCGACATTTCACAAATTCATTTATTAAGATGTTCCGAGGGAGGTTGTCCTTAATATAATAATTTCCTTTGACTTTTAACTATATTTTTGAGAGGAAAAAGCCATATTTTAGATCATCATTTCTCATCAGGCATTTCAAACATTAACAAGAGCAATATAAAGGACTCGTATGAAAATACAGTAATTTTTTGGAAAGTTCTGATTTGAAAAGGTATCTCATTTCCTCAGAATAATTATAGTTGTTTGCCAAATAGGAGGAAAATATAGTGGCTGAAGTAGTTGCCAATTTTTATTCATAAAATGATAATTAGTGGGGGTATAAGATCTGGCAAGCCAGGATTCAGAAAAGAATGCTTACTGGCTTTTAAGCATTCAGTAAAGTGCTGATTATCTTCATATTTCAGGATAACATTGCAGACCTTTGTTTGGATGTGTCTTCAAAGACTAGTATGTATTATATTGATAGCTACAAGTCATCAGCTATCAGGCTGAAGACCGATCTGTATGATATTTGTAGCTGAGGTAATATAGTAGAAGTGTTTTAATAATAGCTACTATTTATTCATCAGGCACTGATGGTAGAGGTTTTATATGCACGTTCTTATTTCATCTTCTTGATGAAATGCCATCCATTCAAGGAATCAGTATTATTATCCCTATATACCATATGAGGACACCGAGGCTCCAAGAAAATATATTATTTTCTAGAGCGTAAAAGCCTAGTAAAAATGGAGACTGCAAACTCTTGTTCTGGTCAAATGAAAATCTGGAACTCTGTATCTGAGATGAGCATATTGATGCATGGGACTAACCTCTGGGCAATAGGAGTCTGAGCACAGGATGACCCCAAAGAAGAAGTAGAAGGTAGAGGGGTGAATCCTGAATACCAGTCATAGTATTGGGCCACAGGCCTTTGTAGATGGAGCCAGGATTTCAAACCAGCTCCATGTGACTCAAAAGCTTGTTATTCCTTGTGTGATTCGTGAAGCATCCACTAGGTGGCTGGTACTATGGGATACAGCTTACCTGTATCCCATAGCAATAGGACAGGCCCCTGCCCTTAGAGAGCCTACAGTTCAGAGAACCGGACACAGAAACAGATTTTAATCATTCTTGGTATTTGGTCATATAGGCATGTATGGGACTGCCAAGGTGCCAGGATGGATAGGAGGTGGAGGTGGCAATCAGTGAAGGCATATTGAAGGACTTATCTGAGATGAATTTTAAATAACAAATAGTAGTTAAACACACACACACACACACACACACACACACGCGCGCGCGCACACACACACTTCATGATATGCCACCTAGTCCAAGTCTGCTAATCAGAAAGGAAGATAAGAAACAGATGAATGTTGTCAGCACTCAATACTTTGCTTGGTTTGTCTTTGTAGCCATGTTAACACTACACTTGATCTACCCTTGTCCTACACGACATGCTGACTTCTTGATTAAGGGTTTCTGTTTTGTTATCAGTGCAATAGGCAATGTGCCACTCAGGTAGCAGAATTTGATTATAGTTTTCATCCTTGCTTTCTGAATTGCTGTGGGTTTTCTCTGGTGTTGGCTGATATGTGACCTTTGCAGTTTTTGATTTGGAAAAGTTTCTTTGAGAACTAGCAGACAGGATGGACTAACCCCCACCTCAGCTCCAGCTTCAGGTTTTATTTTTTCTGGCTGTGGCTGTATGTACTGTGTTTAAGAAGGTTAAGCCGATGATTACAGGGATGTTTCATCTAAGAACTGTGAAAGGAGAATCAAAAGTGATACCATCAGCTTTGGCATTACTAGTCATTACCTAATGGACTCTTCAGTCTTCATAACTTTCTCAGCCCAGTTAAACCTAGGCAACAGCCAAAGAAGTCCAAACCTGCTGACAATCTTAAGTCCTTTCTCAAGGCCAACATACAGACAATAGCCCTCTGTGTCATTGACAACTTAAAACCATATTATCTTCTCAAGAAACTTCCATTGCCTATCTTTCTGTAATATGCTATGTCAGTATGCAAAAACTTGTGTTCAATACAGGTAGTTTTGTATTTTTCTTATCTGTTTAGAGCTGTATTAGGTATATCTAATAAAATAAGATTGGAATAGATTTCTTCAATTGCAGTGTTAGGAAACTGAGGGTCAGATAAAAATCTAAAGCATAGAAAAAGCCAGGCATAACTTTTTAAAATGTATTTATTCATTCAACACATATTTATTAAATGCCCACCATATGGCTGACATTGTTTTAGGCACTTGGAAAGCATCAGTAGACAAAATAGACAAAGTTAATTCCCTTTACTACATTTCCATTCTAGAATTTTCTTTTCTTTAGAGAAGTTGATAATTAGCTCAATACACAGGCTGAACAATAAATTCATGTAAATTACATGTACAGTTTTTAAATTGATTTATTTAACCAACTTGACTATCTTATAAAATATCTAATTGTTTTTCTTCATCTATATTTTTTCATCCATTTAACAAATATGTATTGAGCAGCCACTGAATGTGAAACATCAGCATATGTACAGGATAGAGATCTGTCCTCAGGAAACTCAGTCCAGTAAAAGAAACTGAGACTTACATACAAATAGCCATATAGAAATTAGTACCTGATACATGTAGTAGAAGTGAGGCCATGTTCCTATGTGATTAAGAGGAAGTTGGGGCAGAGGAGATGGGAAAGATAGAGAGATGAATGAAGTGATTGAGGGATGATAACACAGAGGGTAACATTTAAGGGACCCTTTCAGATTAGGAGCCATTATTGGCAGAGAACATTGCAAGCAAAGAGTAAAGAAAGAAAAAGGCTAGTTATATTTCAGGAACAGCAAAATAGCACAGCTCGACTGGTACATAATAGTACCAGAAAGATGTATCCAATCCAGATTGTGGTAAGGACTGAATGATAAGCTCCAAGTTTGTACTTATTCCATAGAAATTAGGGAGGGCACTGATGAACTTTTGCTATAGAAATGGCACTAAATATATCACGTCTAAATGAGTAAGCTAGTAACTCGTCTGCAGGACGATTGGTGCAGGCTAAGAAAGAGTGCTGTGGTAGTTAGACTGGAAAGAATCGCTGCTTGGCGGCAGCTTTTTTGCAATCTCTTAAGGTATAATTATCATTTGGACAAATTCACTACGGGGTGATATAGGTAAGGCTGTCTGCGAACTTTCTGAAAAACACTAGCCTCTTCCTATACTTTTGTAACATAATCCTGTCTAAGTGACACCATTAATAAAGAAAAAGCAATTCTAATTAATTAGGTATTGGGAAACTATAGAAAATTTGAGAACATGAAGGTTCTGAGAAGAGAAATATGTCAAATGGAGAAGTGACTGGCGATTCATGTCACATTAATTCAGTTAGGCAATCCTGCCCAAATATATAATTTTTATATACTTTTTAATTATAAATGCTTACTTGGGAGAGTAGCTTTAAATGTCACCATTTTCTGTTTATGTCAGATCCAAATGTGTCACTATGCATATCGGTAGACTTTGTAACCAATAAATGATCACTTCTTTACATTCAATAAGTAATTGAATGACCAGTTGTATTCCTCACTTTAAAATATATCAACATTACATTCCATCAACACTTAGAAAATGAGTGGATTATACCTGTGGTGTCAATTTAGGTGTTCAGTAATCATGTTCCTGTTTAATTGGTAACCATTATTTTCTTCTAAGTGCTTAGACATCAAAAAGATGTGTTGAGCTTGAAAAGTCATAAGCTATACATAAGGTTATTTGTTAGTTTGGAAACATTTGTTTTTAAAATACTAATTGGACTCACTAACAACTCATTAAGAAGACAGTTAAATAAATTATTGGGGAATAACACATTTTAAAGATTTTTTTAAGTTAGAACTTGCCTCCTAATTTCAGCCAATTGCTGCTGAAATTATCCTATATTTACATTGTTCTTATTTAAATAGCAAGTTGGGTTTTTGAACGTTTTAAGGATTTTGGTATTTTTAATGATTTTATTAGTGATTTAACGTGAACATGAATCTTAACCAAAGCATGATTTTCATAATTATTGCTTAAGAATCTGCTTTATTCCTGGAGTAAGTTAATTATGGGTCATTTAACATGTTACAGAAAACAATTCCTAGACTGGATAGCCGATAACTTTAAATTTTATTTGTGGCATTACCACTGATTATTGTGACAATGAACAAGTCACTTAAGCTCTACATAACTCAATTTTTTCATCTGTTAAAAGAAAATAATAACTGTCATAAGGTATTTTCAGAGCTCTTTGGAATCACTGGCACAAAGAAGTTCAGTAAATCAAGAGTAGTATTATTATTACTCATCCAAAATGTAATAAAAGATTTTTTTAACGTAGTAACCATTCAGCCCAGATTTAAAGATAAAGTCTCTGAATTTAGAACTCCTTCCTACTCCTGCCTTTTAGTCTTGAATGTTTATATTATTTCCTTCAAGCTTCAATCCTCTGAAGGTAATTATTGCATTCTTCTGCTTTGTTGAGAATCATTTTATGGCTTCCCATAGCTTCTATTTTAGGTTCTTTCTTCTTCATTCTACACGCCCTCTCTCCACCCCCAGAATTTTCTACACCTTGTGTCTCTTCTTTACTTTGCACTTTTTATATATTCATTTGAAAATATTCCCTATGATTTTCTTTTCCTTTAAACAGACAATTGTATACCTTGAAATTGGCTTTCTGTACATTTGAAAATTAAAGTTCTTTGCCTGTCACCGGTCATTCCTACAAACATTTCTTACATTAGGGAGGCAGGCTGCATTTTGTTAGACAACCAGCTAAAAAATAAGTTGGTCTTGAGGATGACACTAAAAACACAAAAATTGAAATTTGAAATAAACTAACTATGAACTTTAATATTGTATATCAGGATTAGCTGTATAAAATTGCTTAGTTTGATCATTCTCTTTCTTCTGCTAAAACTGATTTGTGATTGTGTGTGATACTTTGCTCATTTATTAAATTCACATATATTCATAGGTTTGTCTGACAGATCTCTATTGTGTTCTATTCATCAGTTTGTTTTTGTGCCAATCCAATATGATTTTTAATACTATGGCTTTATTGTATGTCTTAATATCTAGCAGGGCAAGTCCTTCCTTGTAAAGGATACTTAGTTGTATGAGGGATACCCAAACAAACCGGAATTATCTTTTAGAGGGTGGGCTCCTTGTAGTGTAGGCTTCCCTCGCTAGGTATGTGTTCTAGGAACCCATAAGCATCAGTGTACCAGCTAGTGTTGTGAGAGGCTACATTCAACTTCAGTGAATTTTTTTGGAGATTTTTTTCAATATGTTTGCCCGTTTCATAATGAGTAATATACAGCCACACTTGCCCATACCACACTGACCACATCAGCAGTTTTTGACCAAGAATGGCATGACCCCTATACTCCATCATCCCTATTCATCTAGTCTCAGCCCAAGCAACTTTTTTTTGTTTCCCTGGATGAGAATAGTTCTCAAAGGGAAACGTTCTGCCTGTGTGGAAGGGGTGAAACAAAAAACAGCAGAAGCGCTAAAAGACATCAAAATTGATGAGTTCAAAACTGTTTTGAGACATGGAAAAAACATCTTGGAAGGTGTACTGCATCAAACAGGCAGTACTTTGAAGGTGACTGAAATTTAAACATCAAAAAATAAATACACAATTTTTTAAATAAACAAATTCTGTTTTGGGGGAGGGGTCCCCCCTTGTACGTGGCTATAATCATATAAATTCTAAAGTCTGTTTGAATTCCTCAAAATATCCAACTGGAATTTTGGTTGGAAGAACTGACGTTGTATTAAGTTATATCTGAAACTGTTCTATATGTTGCCTGGTGAAGGAAAGTAGTTCAATAAGATGATATTTTAAATCATTTTAAGTGGAAAGAGAACCTTTCACTTCAGAAATTCTATGATTCTAAAATAAGCAAAAGACATAGTTCCTTCATTCTGTCAATGGGTTTACAGTCTAATTGAGAAAATCTTCCAAAAGACAAGACAAGAATATTTACGAAGCAACTTGCTAACATTTTGGTGGCAGGCATGCTGAGATGACAGAAGGAAGAGGAAGTCAGATGGGATGGGATGGGATCATCAGGGAAGACTTCTTGGCGGAATACTTGATTAAGTCAGATTTGGAAGGTAGGGAGAACAAGGAAAAACATATGAGGTGGGCAGTTGGGCAGAGAGCAAAACAGCAAAACATGGAAACCATGGATAGGCTTCCATACAACAGCAGCTGCTGAGACTCAGTAGGGAAGGGAGAAAGGAGGATTCATTCTCCAACAACGGTAGTTCTCAGTAGGACCTATTCGGCACCCCAGGGGACACATGTCAATGTTTGGAGACTGGTTGTTACAACTGGGGGAGGAGGAGTTGCTACCTGCAAGGTTGCCAAACATCCCACAGTGCACAGGGCTGCCCCTACAATAGTTTTCCAGCACCAAATGTCAATCATGCTAAGGAGAAACCCTGCCCCAGGAGTAACTTCAACCCTGGCTGCACAGCCAAATCACTTGGGAAAATTGAAACTACCAATGCCTAGGCCTCACCCTCAGACATTCTGACTGCATTCACTGGTGGAGGGCCTGCAGCATCTGTTGGTTTAAAAGCTTCCCAGGTGGCCGGGCTCGGTGGCTGTAATCCCGGGCCTTTGGGAGGCTGAGGTGAGTGGATTGCCCGAGTCCGCGGGTTCGAGACCCACCTGGGCAGGCGAGACCTCATCTCTACAATAAAATCCAAAAAATTAGCCGGGCGCATGGTAGAGCGTGCCTGTAATTCCGGCTACGCGGAAGGCTGAGGCGGAAGGATCGCCGGATTCCAGCAGGTCGAGGCTGCGGTGGCCGGGAGCGGCCACTCCAGTCTGGGCAACAGAGTGAGACTCCAACTCAAAAAAAAAAAAAAAAGCTTCCCAGGTGATTCTAATGTGCCCCCGACTTTGAAAATCACCTCTGTGGTCCCATGTTGAAAGGGGGATACAATTAGATTTGCGGATTTTTTTTTTTTCACTTTTCCTTCATGCCACTTTCTTATTCATATAGCTGTACTTTAAATGGCACAATATGCAAGAAAATATTTTTGCATATGGGGGGTATGTGTGTGTGTGTGTGTGATCACTTGATTTATATTTGAATTCTGGAAGAGTGTATGCAGTGAAGGTATCACATTCTCCCATCTCCAGCAAAAAGACCCCATGCTCCGTTAAAACTACCGTATTACAAATAAATTCCATAGATCTGTATTTCTGGTCTATTTACAAATTTATTAAAGCTAGCAAGATATTTTTACCATTTACGGTATACTTCTCTCTATATTAAAATATTTAGAAGTATAATGTTGGCACAAACTAAATTGTCAATACTTCTGTCAAATTGTCCTATTTAGTATGATGTGGACAGTAACTTTTTACCCAAAACTCTGATACAGTTTGGTTTCTCGTGTCCTGATGTTATGTTGTTGATTTTGAAATGGGCTTCTTTTTCCAAACTCCAAACCTATGGAGCAGCTGGTAGTGTTTAGTGACCGTCTGCACCAGCAATCTCATCTTTTTAGCGTTAAAATTAATTTTTCTCATCTTGGCACATAAAGACCACAAGTGTGCCCCTTACCTCATTGCCTGAAATGTTACAGTGGCACAAGCAGTGGGGATCTGTGATGAAACAGCTATTTGAGTATCAGAAGTAGTAACAACGAGCAGTTGCACATGAAGAGATATACTATGAGAGGCTTGCATCCCTTACTGTGGAAAAAAAGAGGCTTTTATTCACCTGGATTCCAAATATCCTGTAACAATGAATATAACATCAATGGCTCTGGTTGGAGTTCCCCCCCACCTTAAAAAATGGCAAATCTCTATATGCAAAAGATGAGTGTGGCATGCCAAGTACTCAAGATAAATGAATATTGAATTGATCCATGTAAAAAAAAAATTGGAGCTGAGTTCCCAGAAAATCTGGATCCTTCATGGATCTATATGTAGATAACGAAGCCTACAACAAAAAAGTTACAGTTTTACCATAAGATAACAGACTATATTTCTGGTATAGTGGAGAGAGTTCTGGACTGGGCATGAAGAAACCTGGGGTTTGATTGTGGATCTACTAGGCATGTTGTTTAATATTCTCTGTTTTATGATCATCAAGCATTCATCATCCCTCACCTGGAATCCAGTAGAAAAAATGCCCCCAACTGGTCTTCCAAACTCCAGTTTTATTTTTCTTAAATCCATCTTCCGCTCTGCTGCCAGCGTGAACCTTCTAACATATAAAACTAATCCTGTCACTCGCCAGGCCACCAAGTGTGGCTGTGCAGACTGAGCTTCTTATAAAGATATCGTTTGATGCTTGCTGTCCCCAACGTATTCGTCCATGTTGTCCTTTCTGCCTGAAGCATATTTCTTCATTCCTTTTTTCCTAGTTAATCCTACTCATACTTTAAGATACATTTCAGGAGCCACCTCAATCAGGGAACCACCTCTTTCAATTGCCTTTCCTAAAGCATTGCATCACTTCTATTAATCACATGGAGTAAAAATTCTGTTTAGAAGCCCAGTCCGCCTATAGAGATAGTTATATGCTCTTTAAAGACAGATATCTTACTCTAATTATCTTCCCTTGGCCCCTCGCATGATGTCTGGCAAAGAATGGTCATTCAGTAGGAAACAGTATGGAAAGGAAGGAGAGGAGAAGAGAGAGGAAGAAAGAATGAAGAAGAAAAGGAAGAGAAAGGGTAAGATTGAGTAAGCAGAGATGAATGACTAGAGGAGGATAGGAAAAGAATGGAAGAAAGGAGGGAGGAGGAATGATGGATGATGCAATTGGCCTACCCTGATTTTTAAGATTGAATGCATTTAAGTGTTTGCAATTCTGTACCATTACAGTATTTCATGTAAACCCTCCTCTTTCCACGGTGTTTTGTATGTTATGCTATAATCATCCTTACATTATTCTCTGGGTTTGAATGAATTGTCTAGCAATGGATCACTAGTAAAGGGGCAAAAACCAAGATCATGAGCTAGACTTCTAAACCTCTCTAAATTTTGCTTTCTCTAACTAAACTTTACTAATCTTATTTTTAAAAAACTTTTGTAGACATATTTGTCTCTTGATAGCTCTTAAACAGCTTACTTAGATATTATATACCATCTAAAATGTAAATAGGACTTATTTAAGAATTTTTTAAGAATAAGCATCTAGAAAATTTGTAAATTTTCCTTGGAGCATGTTGCTAATTCATACATTATGATATTTCATTATTTACAATACATATGCTTTACCAAATCTGCCCTTTAAGTGACTTAGGCTCATATTTAGTGAAGAAGTTTTTATTTTGTTTTGATAAAAATAAAGGAATTATATTGACATAGCTAATTTACATTATGTGACCATTTAGTTCCCATATTAGAGAAAACTAAAGGTAAGAGATAGGAAAACCTATAGTTTATGTAATGGCTTCCCATCCAGAGGCCCACAAGTGTGGGAATAAAACTGAAAATTAAGGAAACTGTTCAGATAATTTCAGACAAATTAGAATTATCATTTAATTATGCATACAGAACTTCCTGTATCTAAGAAAAGTATATTTCAGCTTCATTTACTATAAAAAATCTGATTTAAGAAGTAATGTTCATTTAAGACAGAAGCCATTTCCAGCAACAACAAACCATTATAACTACAAATTGCCTAATTTTCTAGAGCCACAGTGCTGCAATAAGTTGATAGAACTCTAAACAGGGTCCCTGATGTCAAGAAAAACTCAAATAAGTAATCCAAATTAGTATCAATATATTTTATTGTTTACTTTTTAAAGGCAGGTCTCACTCTGTCACCCAAACTGGCATGAATTGCAGTGGTGCAATCGTGGCTCACTGCAGCCTCCCACTCCTGGATTCAAGGGACTCTCCTGCCTCATCCCCCAGAGTAGCTGCAACTATAGGCGCATACCACCACATCCAACTGTTTTTTAGTAAAGACAGGATCTTGCTATGTTGCTCAGGCTGGTCTTGATCTCCTAGTCTCAAGCAGTCCTTCCCCCTCAGCCTCCCAAAGTACTGGGATTACAGGCATGAACCACCATGCCTGGACCAGTCATTTTATTTTGTAAAAGCATCCTTTTTTTAAAAAAACATCCTTTTTATTTTAAAATTATGGGGTACAGTTAAAGGTCAGGCACCCTTGTTGATAAGGGGTGTCTCCCTGTCCCCAGATATTCACTACCGTTAATCCCACCTCTCTTCCCCTCCCTACCCCCCATAGTTTCCCGCCACTGTCAATCCTTTTCTTATAGTATTATGATAGATGTTAAAGGTTCACTATATGAGTGAGAACATACGATACTCAGATTCTTGTTTAGGTGAGCGATCACTTAGTATTATAGACTCTAGTTCCATCCAGGTTGCTGCAAAATTCATGATTTTGTTCTTTTTTATGACTGCATAGTATTCCATCATGTATATGTACCACATTTTTTTAATCCAGTTCTCTTTTGATGGACAGCTTGGTTGGTTCCAGGTTCTTGCTATTGTAAACAATGCTGCGACAAACATACATATGCAGGTATCTTTTTCACAGAGTGTTTTGAGTTCTTCAGGGGATATTCCCAGCAGGGGGATTGCGGGGTCATATGGGAGGTCAATGTTTGGAGCTTTTAGGAATCGCCACACTGCTTTCCACAGAGGTTGCACTAGTTTACACTCTTACCAATAGTGTAACAGTGTTCTCTTTTTACCACATCCTCTCCAGCATCTGTTATTTTTTGAGTTATTGATAATTGCCATTCTGACTGGAGTTAGGTGGTATCTCAGTGTGGCTTTAATTTGCATCTCCCTGGTGATTGGTGAGGTTGAACATTTCTTCATGTGTCTGTTGGCCACTTGGATGTCTTCTTTTGAGAAGTGCCTGTTCATATCTTTTGCCCACTTTGTAATGGGGTTGTTTGTTTTTTTTCTTTTCAGCACGTTTGAGTTCCTTGTAGATTCAAGATGTTAGGCCTTTGTCAGACATGGAGTTGGCAAATACTTTTTCCCAGTCTGTGGGCTGTCTCCCTGCTCTCTTGATGGTTTCTTTGGCTTTGAAGAAGCTTGTCAGTTTAATGAGGTCCCACTTGTCTATCTTATCTCTTATGGCCCATGTGTTTCAGGTTTTGTTCAGGAATTGGATGCCAGTTCCAATTTCCATAAGGGTGTGTCCTCCATTTTTTAAGGTTTTTATGATTTGAGACTTCACATTTAGGTCTCTGATCCATTTGGAGTTAATTTTTGTGTATGGGTATAGAGAGTGGTCTTGTTTGAATCTTCTGAATGTGGTCAGCCAGTTTTCCCAGCACCATTTGCTGAATAGGTTCTCCTCTCGCCAGTAGTAGGTGGTAGAGGCTTTGTTGAAGATGAGTTGGTTGAGAAATTGAGGTTTTGCTTCTGGAATCTCAATTTTATTCCATTGGTCTAGATACCTGTTTCTGTACCAATACCAAGCTGTTTTGATTATTGTAGCTTTATAGTACAGTTTGAAGTCTGGTAATGTGATACCTCCTGCTTTTTTTTTTTTTTTTTTTGCTGAGGATTGTTCTGGGTATTCTTGGTCATTTGTGTTTCCATATGAATTCCTGTATTGTTTTTTCTAGATCTGAGAAGAATATTGCTGGTAATTTGATGGGTATTGCATTAAATCTGTAGATTGCCTTAGGTAAGATGGACATCTTCACAATATTGATTCTTCCAATCCATGAGCATGGGATATTTTTCCATTTGTTTGTGCCATCTTTGATTTCTTTGAGCAGTGTTTTGTAGTTTTCATTGTAAAGGTCTTTCACGTTTCTGGTTAGGAAGATGGCAAGGCATTTCATTTTTTTTGTGGCTATTGTGAATGGAATTGTGCTTTTTGTTTGAGTTTCTTTTTGATTATTATTGATATAGAGAAATATGAATGTCATTTGCTCATTTATTTTATACCCCGAGACTTTGCCAAAGTCCTTTATCAGTGCAAGGAGGTTTTTGACAGATTCTCTTGAGTTTTCAAGGTACACAGTCATGTCGTCTACAAAGAGAGATAATTTGACTTCCTCTTTTCCTATTTGAATACCCCTGATTGCCTTCTCTTCTCTGATTGCTCTAGCCAGGACTTCCAATACTATACTGAACAAG
Source organism: Cephalopachus bancanus (assembly GCA_027257055.1). Lineage (NCBI taxonomy): Eukaryota > Metazoa > Chordata > Mammalia > Primates > Tarsiidae > Cephalopachus > Cephalopachus bancanus. The sequence goes on along the minus strand of JAPVLO010000024.1, from coordinate 2,069,321 downwards.
AGGGGTGAGAATGGTCATCCTTTTATTGTTCCAGTTTTCAAGGGAAATGGTTCCAATTTTTGTCTGTTTAGGAGTATGCTGGCTGTGGGTTTCTTGTTGATGGCTTTTACTATTTTGAGTATGTTCCACGTATGGCTAAATGTTCAAGGGTTTTTATCAAGAAGGGGTGCTGAATTTTATCAAAAGCTTTTTCTGCGTCTAATAATATGTTAATGTGGTTTTTGTTTTGACATCTGTTGATGTATTTAATTACATTTGTGGTTTTACGAATGTTGAACCAGCCTTGCATCCCAGGGATGAAGCCTACTTGGTCATGATGGATGATTTTTGAGATGTGTGGTTGAATCCAGTTTGCTAGGATCTTGTTGAGAATTTTAGCATCTATGTTCATCAAAGATATTGACCTGTAGTTCTCTTTCTTTGTTGGATCTTTATCTGGCTCAGGTATCAATGTGATGTTAGCTTCATAAAATGATTTGGGGAGAGTTCCATCTTTCTCAATCGCCTGGAATACTTTCAGTAGAATTAGTATCAGCTCCTCCTTAAATGTCTTGTAGAATTCTGCTGGGAAGCCACGTGGTCCAGGGCTTTTTTTTGTAGGCAGTTTTCTTATTACGTAGTCAATTTCCTTGATTGTTATTGGTCTATTTAGAGTCTCAATTTCTTCTTGTTTCAACCTAGGCAGGTTGTGTGATATCAGAAAGTCCTCCATTTCCTTAAGGTTTTCAAGTTTGTTTCCATACAAGTGTACACAGTAGTTTCTAATGACCTTTTGTATTTCTGCAGGGTCAGATGTGACTTCATCTTTTGTGTTTCTGATTGTGTTTATTTGGACTTTTTTTCTCTTTTTCTTGGTCAGTCTAGCTAAGGGACAATCAATCTTGTTTATCCTTTCAAAGAACCAGCTTTTTTTTTTCATTAATTTTTTTGTATTATCTTTTTGTCTTCTAAGTCCTGGATTTGGGCTTTTATTTTGGTGATCTGGATTCTTCTGTTGAAGTTAAGGTTTTGGTGGTCTTGCTTTTCCAGCTTCATTAGGTGACTTGTTAGGCTGTTAATTTGTGATTCTCTCATTTTCTTCATGTGCGTTTGTAAAGATATGAATTCCCCTCTTACTACAGCTTTCATGGCATCCCAGAGATTTCGCTAAGATGTTTCTTCATTTTCATTTGTTTCCAGGTATCTTTTAATCTTTGTTTTGATTTCATCATTGACCCAGGAGTTGTTTAGCATCGTGCTGTTTAGTGTCCATGTCTTTGTGGGTTTTGGGAGAACCTTGTTGGTGGATGTTTATTTTTATACCTCTGTGATCTGAGAAGATGCATGGCAAAATTTCAATCTTTTTAAGTTTGCTTATGCTTGATTTATGGCCAAGTATGTGGTCAATCTTAGAGTATGTTCCATGTGGTGACGAGTAGAATATATATTCTGTGGTCATTGGATGGAGTGTTCTGTAGGTATCAGTTAAGTCCATTTGTTCAAGAGTCACATTGAGGCTCTGGATCTCATTGCTGATTTTTTGTTCTTATGATCTGTCTAGGGTTGTGAGTGGGGTATTGAAGTCCCCAGCTATGATAGAGTTAGAGTCAATATCTTTGAGTTTACCTAGAAGCTGCTTTATGATTGTTGGTGCTCCTATGTTGGGTGCATATGTTGATGGATTTAACCATTTTTAATTTTTGTATCTGTATCTTTTTAAATTTTTGATAGCTTAAAGGGAATTTTGCCTGAAATTAAGATCATGACTCCCCCTTTCTTTTGTGTTCCATTTGCCTGAAAATTTGTTTTCCATCCTCTTACTTTGAGTCTGTGAGTGTCCTTTCTAGTGAGGTGAGTCTCTTGAAGGTAATAAATTCTTGCCTGGTGATATTTTATCCATTTTGCCATTCTATGTCTTTTCAGTGGTGCATTTAGTTAATTCACAGGCTAATTATTAAAATGTGAGAGTTGATCCCTATCATAAGGTTCTTACAGAGTTGTTGTTGTCGTTCCTGTTTGTTTGTTGTCTTTATTTTGGTTTTGGAGTTGGTTCATGTGTGTTTTTAATCTTTTGCCTGTACTCTTGTGAAGAACGTTGTTGTTCTTTTTTCGTTTTCTTCTGTGTTCAGTACTTTCTTAAGTGTTTCTTGTAGAGGTGGTCTGGTGGCAGCATAGGTTCTTAGGGATTCGATATCTGGGAAGGATTTCAATTCTCCCTCACGATGAAGCTTAGCTTGGCTGGGTAGGTTATTCTCGGTTGAAATTGTTTATCTTTTAGATCTTTGAAGATAGGGCTCCAAGCTCTCCTAGCCTGGAGGGTTTCTGTGAATAAATCTGCTGCTATTCTAATTGATCTTCCCTGGTAGTTAGTCTGACCTTTATCTCTCGCTGCCTTTAGGATTCTTTCTTTTATGCCTACTTTGTTTAGGCAAATTATTATGTGCCTGGGAGTTGGTCTTCTCATTTGTTGTCTTGCAGGGGTTCTCTGAATCTCTTGTGTTTGAATTTTTGCATCACTGATGAGATGAGGGAAGTTTTCTTGAATGATTTCATGAAATGTTTATTCCAGTGTGGCCTCTGACTCTCTCTCTCTGCCTCAGGAAGGCCAATTACTCTTAAATTGGGTCTCTTGAAGTAATCATTCATCTCTTGAAGGTTTTGTTCTGTCTTTTTAAGCTTCTTTTCTATGTTTTTGACAGTTTGGGTTAGTTCTGTATTTTGGTCTTCAAGCTCTGAGATTCTTTCTTCTGCTTGGCTAATTCTGCTTTCCATGCTTATTAGTTTGTTATTTATTTCCATCACAGTATTCTTTATTGCTGTTATTTCTGTCATCAGCTCCTTCCTATTTTCCTCTTGTCTCTCCTCAAATTTTTTAATTCTCTCTACTAATGTCTTGATGTCTAGGTTTGTTGCATGTGACCAGTCATTCTGGGGGCTCTTCATTGTTTGTGATCCTAAATCTGTTTACTTGGTGTCTGACCTCCCAGGGGTCTGTGTGAGCCCTATATTCTTCTCTTGGTTTTTCTTCATTAGTGCAGATTTTTCCTCCCTACTTTTCCCTTCCCTCCACTTCCCCGTCTTCTTTAACTCTGTTATTCCGGGTTGGAGGGGTTGCTTTTACTTCTGTTTGTTCAATCTCCTATTCTTCCTTATGTATTTCCTCTTGCTTTGTTCAATTCTGGAATTGGACTGTAGGTTGGGGGCGGTCCTTTTTGCAGTTTTGAGATTTAATTAAGGGGGGAGCTGTGATTCAAAATCTCTCTGCAGATCCCGGTATCTGCCAACAGGTGTATGGATCATCTGAAACCCACCTCCCACTGCCTTGGAATTTGTCCATGCAGTGGGGTTGTAGGTTTACTCCCTGAAAGCAATATGAGGTTAACAGAGGGAAGAGAATGGAGCAGGCAGTGGGGGGAAGAGGGGGATAGAGAGAAAGGAGTGACAGGGAAAACAGATGAGTGTACCGACTAACAAGTGAAAAGGGACACAAATTCTGAAATCCATAAAAAGAAAAACAAAAACCACGACTAAAAACTAACCAACAACCATACGAAAAAACTAAAACATACAATGATGCTAACGTATAAGCTAACCAACCTCCTTATTGGTGTGCTATTCCTCTATACAAAGATGGGGTTTACAGAGAAATAAAAGAAAAAGAAAAAAGAAGAGAAAAACAAAAGGATTAGAATAATGTCAGTAAACCAACAGAACCATCCAAGCATACTCTGAGACTTCAAGTCCAATATCCTTTCAGCTCTGATTTATAGCTGTCTTTTCAGGCTGGTAGATTTGTTCACACTTAGGGTCAGGAAGGAGCTGATGTGAAGGACAGTTCAGATCTGGGCTCCCTGCCCAGTTTATTACTCAGATCTGGCCTTGTCTATTTATCAATGGGGAAGAGCTTCTGTCATTCCCGTTTTGATGTTGTTACCTTGGATCCCCAGCAGGTGGTGGTATCTCACTGCTCCAGTTGACCTTTATCTACAGCCGCTGAAGCCTGCAAGTCGGAGGGTGCCAAGGATGGGAGGGAGTCAGCCACGGTAGCTGTGGTGCCGCCTCCCGGTTTACGGGAGGAGCTCCACAAACCTGGCTCTGGGCAAGCGGTGTGGCGTGGTGTGGTGTGGCGGTGGCAGCGGAAGCAGCAGCCCCAGTAGGGGTGATCTCAGTAGATCTTTTTTTTTTTTTTTTTTTTTTTTTGAGTTGGAGTCTCACTCTGTCGCCCAGACTGAAGTGCAGTGGCCGCTCCCGGTCACCGCAGCCTCACCTGCTGGGCTCTGGCGATCCTTCCACCTCAGCCTTCTGAGTAGCTGGAATTACAGGCATGCGCTACCACGCCCGGCTGATTTTTTGATTTATTGTAGAGATGAGGTCTCGCTGCCCAGGTGGGTCTCGAACCCGCGGGCTCAGGCAATCCACTCACCTCAGCCTCCCAAAGGCGCAGGATTACAGGCTGAGCCATTGAGCCCGGCTGATCTCAGTAGATCTTGCTTGCGGGGGCTTCACGGTTGGAGGTTGTGAGTTGCCTCAGGCATGGGTGGGGCGATGGCCACCACAGCGGCATCTGCAGCTAAGGTGGCTCCCCAGACCACCATGATGATTGAGCTGTGGCAGCGGCTGAGCTCCCTGTGAAGAGCAGGCCGCTGAAGATGGGAGCTGCAGCCTACAGGAGAGAGCCAGAGTCTTTATGTGTGTTCTCTTTCACGGAGGGTCTCACAGACCAAGCTGCCCCATCGCCATCTTGGCAGAAGTCCCTCGTAAAAGCATCCTTGATAGTATCACAAAACTTCATAGTTAGATATATCATGTTCGGATTCTTGAAAAAATGAATCAATATCCAGTAGTATAGGCTGGTGTGTCTAAATTCCAAATTTTCGTATCAGATTTTCTATCTGGAATACTTATAACTCAATATAAACAATTGAAATGTAGTAACCAGAACTGCTTGAATATACCTATTCCTATTATACATAAAGATTGATTGTTAGAGGCAATGCAACTCATTAACTCAATTTAAATTCTTTTACATCTTCAATTTTTCACTTTTATATATTTAAACTATTATAACATCATATAACTCATTGTCTTTCTGGCAGGAGTAAAGCCAACTTTAACCTTGATTAAATTAGTGGTACATTATTGATTCCTGTTTCAAATTCATTAATATGCTAGGAACTGCATGTCAATTCAGTGTCTCAGAAAGATCCTGAAATAGGTTGAAACTAATTGTTACTTCCTATATGTTTTTATTAGATACAATTTTAGTGTTACATCTTCATATGTTGATTTTAAATTTTGATATCACAGCATAGCTGAACTAGAAAATTTTTCTTGAATTTGTCAATCAAAATTTCTAATGCTGTTATTTATAAGTTTTTAATAATTAATGTATTGAAGTTCAGTTCTTCAGTCCAGTCCACTTTCAGCTTGTTAGACAACCTTGATCTTTCCTAAAGCATATACTCTTCTGACTAAGCATATAATATAATCAAAAAAAATAAAAATAAAAAGAGTCAAAATTTTAGATAGGCATATAAAAAAGGGATAGAAGAATACAGTCAGAATCATGAGAAAATAAAAAGTCCTAATGTTCTATTCTACTATGAAATGACTACAACCAACAATAATATATTTTATAGTTTCCACAGCTAGAAGGAGGCTATTGAATGTTCCGAACACAGGGAAATGATGAATATTTGAAATGATGAACATGCTAATTATCCTGAGATCATTATAAGTTATATGTATTAAACATCACTGTGAACCCCATGAATATGTACAATTATTATTTGTCAATTAAAAAAAAGAAGAAAAATCCAAGATAAATACAAAGTAAGGAAAAATATAAAGAGGCTTAATATCCCCCCAAAAACCCTATATATGACCAAAAAAACTTTTATACATTATTATTTATGTAGGATCCCTCTATCTTAACCTTGTAATATTGAATTATTTATTTACTTATTTTATTTTTTTGAGTTGGAGTCTCATTCTTATCGCCCAGGCTGGAGTGCAGTGGCATGTTCACAGCCACTGCAGCCTCAACCAGCTGGGCTCAGACGCTACTTCTACCTCAGCCTTTCAAGTAGCTGGATCTACAGGCATGCCACCACACCTGGCTAATTTTTTTTTTCATATTTTTGTAGAGGCAAGTTCATGCCATGTTACTCAGGCTGGTCTTGAACCCCTGGGTTCAGACAATTCTCTCGTCTCTGCCTCCTAAAGTACTAGGATTACAAGCATGAGAATTAATGTTTTAAAAAAGAATATTAGACTGTTCACTCTGTCTTTATAATCTTCTGTCTTCTTAAATTGAAATCTTTGTGTTTCTGCCTATATTTTTAAATTATTCCAGTGAGTCTCCAATTTACAAATAAGTTGTCTTAGAATTTTTTTTGCAAGTTGTTTAGATGTTAAGATGCCTTTTTTTAAAAAAAAAAAAAAAGCAGCTAAACATATTGCAATAATGTTACAATAAATTAGAGGTTTTCAAACCAACCACAAAATACAACTTGGCCCATATTCAGTAAAATCATCATAGTCATACCTCCAATTTGATAAACCACACCCATTACAGCAGTGAAGAAAGCCTTGCTTTTATTGCTGTTTTCTTTCTTTTCTTTTCTTTTCTTTTTTGAGTTGGAGTCTCACTCAGTCTCCCAGACTGGAGAGCAGTGGCCGCTCCAGACCACTGCAGCCTCAACCTGCTGGGCTCCGGCGATCCTTCCGCCTCAGCCTTCCAAGTAGCTGGAACCACAGGCGCGCGATACCACACCCGGCTAATTTTTGATTTATTGTAGAGATGAGGTCTCATCAAGTTGCCCAGGCAGGTCTCATACCCGCAGGCTCAGGCAATTCACTCACCTCTCTCTCCCAAAACGCAGGATTACAGGCTGAACCACCGAGCCCAGCCTGTTTTCTTTCTTGAATGAACAGAAACCTGGACTTTCTCTGGGTTCAGCTCCTCTTTTAGCCTAGTGTTTGTCTCCTTTGGGTACATTTCTCAGGTTTTCTCTGCTGTCTTCCTTCTTGTTTTTTATAAATAATTGTGGCTCTTGGAGCTAGAATGGACCTAAACACCAGAATAAGGGCCAAAAAATACACTTGCTACTTGCCGAAGTCTCTGTAGGGGGCCCCCACTAAACAGCACTCCTCTTCCCTCCTGGTTCTGCACAAATTGAGAGATAAAACAAAGTGTCAAATGAAGTCAGAAGGTCTTACTTTTGCTGGTGGAGAGACCAGGATGGATGGAGGATGCGAGTTTCTGAACCCCATGGTTAGGTACTTTTACTCACTTAGTCAGGCAGACCATAAGAGAAAGAAGGGTTAGGGTTAGGGTTAGGGTTAGGGTTAGGGTTAGGGTTAGGGTTAGGGTTAGGGTTGTTAGGGTTAGGGTTAGGGTTAGGATTAGGGTTAGACATGACCTGCTTAGTTATTTCCAAATTTATAAGTGGGTTAAACCCCTTCTCCTACCTCTGAAAAGAGCAAACAAAAGGCAGAGAGTGCTTAGGAAAACAGTTCTTGTAATGAAAAGCAGGAGTAGGGAAAACGTTCATTTTTCTATCTCCTCTGCAGAGAATAACCAATGCCTATCTGTAAGGCTCTTAACTAGCAGGGCCTCTGTATGTTGTCTCTTTCTAGTTTTCATGACAGCAACCATCCGCCTACATGTTGCGCTAATGATCTACCCAACCTCTCATGTCGGTATGAGCCAATGCTAGTCTTTAGTCCATTTCTCTTAGCCCTTTTTCATACATGTAAATGAGAACTACATTCTGAACAGGCGTGGTGGCTCATGCATGTAGTCTCAGCATTTTGGGAGTTCAAGATGGAAGGATTACTTGAGCCCAGGAATTTAAGACCAGCCTTGATAGCATAATGGGATCTTGTCTCTACAAAATAAAATTTAAAAATTAGTCAGAAGTGGTGGCACGTTTCTGTAGTTCCAGCTATTCTGGAGGTTGGCGAGGCTGCAGTGAGCCATGATCATGCCACTACACTCCAACCTGGGCAACAGATTGAGACCATGACACAAAAAGATAGATAGATAGATAGATAGATAGACAGACAGACAGACAGACATTCCCTCTCTACTTTGCATGTGCCTTCACACAAGTATGGAGTTAACAGAGGCCAGGACTGCTAGCCAGCTGGTCTCCACACTTCCTTAGCTTGCCCTCCACTCCATATTCCATACTGCACTTCTAAACACAGATGTGATCATGTGTTCTCCTGCCCAAAGCCCTTGGAGATTCCCCATTGCCTACAGGACCAAATCTGAGTTCTTCACAGGACATGCAGTATGGGCCAGACAACCTCTCTTCTCTCCAACCCTCACAGAGACTTTGAGCTTTTTCCCTGAACTAGTATATGAAATACTTGCCCCCATCCTTTCTTTGCCCATGCATTTTCCTCCGTTTTTCTTCTACCATTTATCTGCGCAAATCCCAGTCACTCTTCAAGGGCCACTTCACCAGAGACGAGTATCCACCCCTAAGCTGTTGGCCTTCCTCCAGAGCCTGCCTCGCTGTTGTTTGAGCATGTCTCTTTTATAGAAATGTGTTGCATTTTATTGGGATTATTTTTGACTTGTTCTTCTCCCTTCTCCAGAGAAGGGACTGTATCTTATTCACTATTGTGTGTCCAAGTCTAGCATGGTATATGGCACATGAGGCTAAATCAATTTATTTAAATAAGATTCATCTATTATCATCCAACAGTAATGATCACATTGACGTTTTCTGAAAACACTACACAGACACCAAAATCAGTCATTGTTAAGCTGAGAACAATCTCACCTATTAAAATGTCTGACTTGGGGGTGGGTCTGATTTTTTCGTACCTCCAAATCTGGTATTAGAAGTGGCAAAATAGGGCCAGGTGTGGTGGCTCAAGCCTGTAATACTAGCACTTTGGGAGGTCGAGGTGAGAGGATTGCCTGAGCCTAGGAGTTTGAGACCAACCTGAGCAACTTGTTGAGACCTCGTCTCTACAATATATATATAAAAAATTAGCCGGGCATGGTAGTGTGCACCTGTAGTTCAAGCTACTTGGAAGGTTAAGGGGATTGCTGGAGCCCAGCAGGTCGACACTAGGGTGGCAGTGAGCGTGCTGTTGCACTCTAGGCTGGGCGATAGAGTGAGACTCTAACTCAAAAAAAAAAGTGGCAAAATACGGCACACCCCTGGGGTCCCCTCCCACTGTGGGAGCTTTTCTGTCCTCTCAATAAATCCTGCTTTAAAAAAAAAAAGAAGTGACAGAATAAACAGTTTTCATCTAGACTTGTCAAACCCCACACTTTCTGCTGCACCTCTGGCTTCCTGTAACAAATAGCCTCGCATGGCTTATGTGGTGTAAAGATCACCCTATTCCATGGATTTCCCTTTATCAGGGAGGAAGTCCATGTTAGTTAAAAAAAAGAAAACCAACCTGGACAATTGGGAAGCCCACCAGGTAAATATTAAAGAAATAGCTATAAAGCCAAATGCAACCTTAAAACAATAAATAACACAAGGCAGGATATTGAGCGATATTTGCCATGCCCGTAACCACTCACGTTCTTAGTCTAATTTTCTTTCCCAGTTTATGTTCTTTCATTAGACTCTGAGTTAGACTTCTATATGTTACTACACACTTAATAAAGCTATTTCATTTTTCCTGGTGTGCTTCCAGAGACCTAGCATGCAGTGAAGGTTTTATAGTCCTGTGCAGTGCAGCAGATGTCATTCCATTTGCCTAAGTCCTGCTGACATTTGGAGATGTGGATTAATTGAGCTACAGAATGAAATTTAATTAAAATTAAATACAGACTTGGCCATTGTATCTGTTCATTTCCTGCACTCCAGTGTGTGTATTTGCAGGCAGCGCCATAGTTAATTTGTTTAATCAGGATGCTCTGTGGGGGAAGCTGCACTTTGTTTTACACTGAAAGACGGAGGGTGTGGTGGCTGCCAGGTTGGATTTCGTGACACACAATGCGAGCTATGCCTATGCTGTTACTGATGAGCCTCGGAGGGCTACCTGAAGGATCATGGTGGCCCCATGTGAACCCAGAGAGAAGTGACTTGTCCTAGACAACATTTAGTGATGTCTTTTAAATTGGCATTACATGACCACAGGAATCTTATCTATTACCCATTAACATGTTGTTGTAGTATTTATTCATTCAGATATTCATTCATTCATCTGCTATTCAACCAAGTTTTTTTTCCTGTTTTTTGTTTGTTTGTTTGGTTTTGGTTTTTTCCATTTTTGTTTTAGATTCAAGGGGAACATGTGCATGTTTGTTACATGGACATATTGTGTAATGATAGGGATTGGATCTCATGTGGCCCATTCCCCAGAGAGTGAACATTGTATGCAACAGGTAATTTCTGAGCCCTAACCTCCTGTCTACCTCCCCCTTTCTGGTGTTCCCAGTGTCTGTTATTTCCATCTTTGTGGCCATTTAGCTCCCACATATAAGTGAGGACATGTGGTGTTTGGTTTTCTGTTTCTTAGTCAGTTCACTTAGTATAACGATCTCCAGCTCCGTCCATGTTGCTGCAAAGGACATGATTTCATTTTTTTTCGGCTGCATAGTATTCCATGGTATATTCGTACCACATTTTTTTTTTATCTAGTCAATTGTTTGTGGGTATTTAGCATTCAACCAAGGTTTTTTCAAAACTAACCATGTGCCAAGTACTGAGTATTATTAATAGTATCATTAATAGTAACCATATTCTTTTTGCCAATAACTTTGGAGAAGTTTGCTACTTCTTGAAAATGTATTTTTCAGAACAAAATAATGTGGGATATTTAAAGTTAATCTCCAGAATGAGAAGAAACTATATTGCTTTATATTTTGGTGAGCCTATGTTGGGGCAGTTAGCACAGATCACCCATTCCTTTGAGATTAATTGCAAGGGTCACCTCCTTTGGGAGTGCACTAATTCCTGCAGTAGAAAATGAACTCTATTTTGAGAGCTCTTCAAAGTACACAGTATTAGAGCACGGATAGGGTGAGGGTGAGATGGACGGAGAGGGAGAAAGGCATAGGGAGGCGCAGCACCGCTGGAGCTGGCACGCTGGAGGTGCTGTGCTGGCAACCCAGAGATCTGAGTAAATGCAAAGAATTAGCCGGGCTCGGTGGCTCAGCCTGTAATCCCAGCAATTTGGGAGGCTGAGGTGAGTGGATTGCCTGAGCCCACGGGTTCGAGACCCTCCTGGGCAACTTGGCAAGACCTCATCTCTACAATAAATCAAAAATCAGCCGGGCGTGGTAGTGCGTGCCTGTAGTTCCAGCTACTTGGAAGGCTGAGGCGGAAGGATCGCTGGAGCCCAGCAGGTCGAGGCTGCGGTGGCCGGGAGCGTGCCACTACATACCAGTCTGGGTGACAGAGTGAGACTCTAACTAAAAAAAAAAAAAAAAAGCAAAAAATTGCAACACACAGAGGTGAGAGAAGAAAAGATTTATTTAAGAAAGGCTCAACCCCCACAGACAGGGAGCAGGCCTACACCCTAGGTCAGTGTGGCCTCGTAGCCCCCCAAAGCCGTGGCTTAAGTCATTTTCCTTGGATATGTTGCAATCAGGTAGATGTGACTGCCGTGACTTCCTTATCGACCACCTGTGGATGTCTTGGAGAACCAGTGACACAGAGACCCACTAATGTCCACCCACATTGTCATAGCCCCTAGAGAAGGGTGTGACAAGGATTCTAATTCTCCTGCACTTTCCCAAACAACATTCCTTAGAGCTAATGGAGGGTGTGCCTCTCCTTATCTCCTGTGCATTCCTGGTAGGTAGTTTCAGGGGATCCTTGACTTCCCTGTAGATAGCGCCCAATTTACTGGAAGATCAAATCTCCACCTGCTCCCCCTCTGAACGGTCATAACTTTTGTAATTACAAGTTTCATGACTTTTACAATCCTTGTCCAATGCATGATGTCTTAGGCCTTGTAAATTCCCTTTACCCTAGCAAGCTTGATTGCCACTGTGAGATATTGTTGATACCTGGCACCAAGAAATCTGTTTCTGAAAAGACAAAGTCAGCAGAGTTAATTTTACCTAAAGTGTGCATTTTTCCAAAAGTATAGCTTCTACTTTCTTATCATTATGTCAGGGTTTAAGAACAAGATGAAAAATGGCTTCCCACTCTCAGTCTGTCTTTCCACACAGGAGTGCTTTGTGTTATATCTGTCTATCTTCCTATTTCCCTTTCTAAAGTATAAGCATTTTTTCAATACCCTTTTTATCTTGAAAGATGTGTAGACTAGTGCATCATCTTCAGAATGTGCTTGAAGACCATCTCTGAAATGAAATATACTGTATTGTCAGGCATGTATATTCCTAGGTATAGACCATTGCTGTTTGGGTAGCCTAGCACCACTTTCTCCTTTTTGAGGCAACAGTACCCCACCTCTGCTTTGGGGAATCACTTCTTACACACCTGTATGCCTCAGGTGAAGTTGAGTGAGCTGGTGGCTGAGTCAATCAGTATATCCCACTCTACTAGTCTCTGTGATTGGTTCAGAAATGGGCATGTGACCCATGCCAGCCTAAGCAAAGCCAATACAGTATGTCCCCTACATACAAACTTTCAAGTTGTGAACTTTCCAAAATGAAAATGTGCGTTCATATTATTTGAGGAGCACTGTTAGTTATCGAGGCATAGGACCCAAGTGTAGAATAGTACGCAAAGCCTGCAGCAGCCATTCAGTATTCAATCCAATACTACCATGTTATCTATGATGCAAAAAAAAAAAAGAGCTACTACCTGGACATTACTGAACTGTTTTTTTAAGAGGGTAGATGGAATTGAATCCAGCAAGGAACCAGAACCTGTGCCATCAACATCAGGCATGAGTGAAATTGCAGTTTGCCCTCTGTCTCCTATTGCTGATGATCCATCAGCTCTACCATCTTTCACCTCCACCTCCTTCTCCAGTTAGTGACTCTTCTTGTCTGTTCGCTCAATGCCAGCCCCTGTATGCCAGCTGCTGTACTGTACTGTACTATAGTACTTTTGAAGGTATTGTACTGTAAGATTTAAATGTTTTTTGTTTTTTAATGTATTATTTGTGTGAAAAGTATTGTAAGCCTATTACAGTACAGTACTATATAGACGATTGTGTGAGTTGGGTACCTAGACTAACTTTGTTGGACTTACAAATTGGATTTACAAACACACTCTCAGAAGGGAACTCATTCGCATGTAGGGGACTTACTCTCATACTACATTCTAAGACTTTGATTTCTCTTCTGTTGTACATGAAAGGATGCAACCCATGAATTCCCTTCTTCTGCAAGGGAGAAATTGTCTAAAAATGGAGTCATCCCAAAGACAGCTGGAGTGAAATGGAGAATCATCTCATGATTCTTCCATTGCTGCTCTTTTATCTTAGCCAATGAGTTTTTTGCTTAAGTTGGTTTGAGTTGGACTTTCTAGCTCTAGCATACAAAAGAACCATACCTGATCATCCTCATTATAACAGTCATATAGTACTGTAATCATTTATATGACACTCACTATTCTGTAAGTTATATAAGGACAGGGACCTTGCCTCTTATCTAGTGATTCACTAACTAGCCCAGTGCCTGGAACAATGTGCGCTCAATAATTATTATGTTGAAATGAAAAAATAAATGTAAATTCTAGTGGTTATGTGACAATGTCAATGAAGAATCTTTTATCTTTGCAGTAAAACTAATTAAATTGACATATTGCTCACAAACCCCATTGCTACTTTCTTTTTCACTGGCATTTGTATGACTGAAAGGGTCTGGAAAGGTCACCCAGCAATTTCTAAGGGTGAGAGAGATAGTTCAACCATCTCATATTGATAATCAGTCTCATATCAAAAAAATCCCTGAAAAAGAAACTCTGCAACCCCATTCTGTTATATATGCTAGTGTTAACTATTCCTACCACCTGGAAATTGTTGTTTATGTTCCCTACATGGTACATGAAGATTTTGAGTTCTTGTAAATTCCAAAGTAAGCTTTTTCTCAGTTGAGCTATATTGCTTCTAGCCATTGACTCAAATTGGCTCAATAAATAGGCACACCATGTACTTTCTGGCACATATTTTCTATTCTGTACCAACTATACCTATTTTATGTGAACAATATCCTATTAATCCTTGGAATGATGACAAAGTAAGCTTAGCATTTTTTTCTCCTTGCATATATCTTTTATGAATTTAATCCTGTCCTTTTCCAACTCTCTTCATTTTTCATTCATTGACACGGTAATATTGATAAGGATGACGACTAAAATAATAATTGACCAGGCTCAGTACCTCAGCCTATAATCCCAGCACTTTTCGAGGCCGAAGCGAGTGGACTGCCTGAGCCCACAGGTTTGAGACCAGCCTGGGCAACTTGGCGAGACCTTGTCTTTAAAATTAAAAAAAAAAAAATTAGTAGGGCATGGTAGCACGTGCCTGTAGTTCCAACTACCTGGAACACTGAGGCAAAAGGATCACCGGAGCCTAGTAGGTCGACGCCAGGGTAGCCATGAGTGTGCCACTGCACTACAGCCTGGGCAACAGAGAAAGACTCCAACTCAAAAATAATTAAATTAAATTAATTAACATTTGGTGAGCATTTTTTACCTGCTAACCAGTAAATCGATCTTCACAATAGCAATAGGAGATAAATAGTCTCATCCCCATTTTCAACATAAGAAAGATGAGGAGGTGGAGATTTAAACTCCAATCACCTTTAAGACATTTGCTGAACAGTAGGACATATAGAAACTTAGGGGGCATTTATGATTTTGATAAAACCTTTTAGATATTCTATTTGTAGAATACTATTCAGCAATTTTCCCAGTATTATATTTTTCTTGATTAATATGGGCTAATTGTAATAAAAGTCTCTCCATGCACATACATACAGACATACATAATAGTAGCTTTTTTTGTTTTTTTTTTTTAGTTTTACTATGTGCAAAGCACCATAATAAGAACTTCTAGGTATATTTGCTCATTTAATACTTGTCGCAAGCTTATGCGATAAGTACTGTTATCTCCATTTTATGGAGGCAGAAACTGAGGCAAAGAAAGATTAAGTAACTTACTTTGCAAAGGTCACAAAGCTAGTAAATGGTGGATCCAGGATTTGAGCTCAAACAGCTCAACTGCAAAGTGACACTGCTTATCCATATGGGAGAATATTTAATAAATAATTTGTATTCTAAAATGTATTTTTTGTGTGCTCTTTTGCTCAAAAACCACCTATAAGGTATCTATCCTGTGCTAGTTCTGAGCTGAGTTCTGGGAATACTGGGGTAAACAAGTCAGAAAAGGGCCTATTCTTATGGATTCTGTTCCATATAAACACTGAGCCAATCAGTGTATTTCATCCCCCCGGCCTCTGTAATTGGTTCAGAAATGGACACATGACCCAAACCGTGTACAAGAAATACAAATATTTCTTTGAAATAAGCAACATGCAGTTTGTTGAATCTGATAAAGTTCTCAGTCGTGATAGGGCTTGCCCATACTTTTCTAAGGTCAGGAATGATTTTTTAACCTGATTGATCTAATTGAAGATAGATTAATAAATTATTAGGTTTGAGAAAGGAACATCAATTTGCACACATTTTCAGATTGGTTGATCACTTCTGGACATTGATTGCTTGAGAGAGGTGGTAAAAAAAAAAAAAAAACAACCCAAATTTTTATGTCTTCATTTAGCTCTCAGTCAAGAGATTAATTTGGATTACTGAACTATAGTGTCTTTAGGGGAAATAATCATGTCTAGTTTATCTTAATATAACCAACATCATCTAGCGTATTACTTTGCATGTGGTAGGAGCTGGATAAATATTTGCTGGATGAAAAAAATAGATGAGTAAAGATAGGACAGGAGGATTTTGATAGTTTTGTTAATTTTAAATTTCATTAATTCAACAATATTTGTTGAGCACCTACTATGCAACCTGACATTGTGCCATATAGACTTTGAGAGGTAAATGAGTAACCCCTAGTTTACACTGGAGATGGAAAAAGCAGGCTTGCACAAGAACAACCAGAAGCAGACTGAAAACAATTTGAATTGAATGTGAGGAAGAACTTTCAGAGCCAAAGATACTTAGTTAGAAATTGGGTGCCATTTTTCCACCAGAAGACTTCATTTTTCAAAACGGGGCTCCTGGTGTCTATTCAGTGCAAGTGTGACTGAATAGCTAGGCAGCGCGTGACCAGCCACCCTATTCTCATAGGATACATTCTGAAGATTCTCCTTTGATACAGGGCTGCAGCTGCTAGTGGCCTTTTAGTCTTATTTGGTCCAATGCTTTTGCTCAAAAGAGTGTCCCTGTTTCTATTTGTGTCATAGCAGGTTAGTCTGTGTCTGCTGCTGTGGTTTCTCAGCAGCCAGACTTTGCTGTGTTTTGATGTGTGTGTGTGTGTGTGTATGTTGAAATTGAGTGCTCCCTTGAAGTGTTGCTACTGCCCCTGCCCTTACAGCAGCCTTACTTCACCAGCTGCTTGAGGATTCTACTCCACCACTCGAAACATCCGCCCTGCCCAGAGGAGTTGTCTGTGACAGCACAGCTTCAATGCTAGTCACCTGGCTACTTTCCAGTATTGTGGTGTTAGATGCCCAGAAAACAGTTACCATAAACATAGTGTTTGGAACTCACATTTTCTAGAGTTAAAGGGAAGTTTGAGAGTTGTTCTTAAAAATCTTACATGATGTTCAAGGACCATTGCTAAGTGAAGGAGGTATGTATTCTGAGTCCTCTTCTATTTGCAATTTTTAAAGAATATAGGCTGGGCACTGTGGCTGACACCCATAATCCCAGCACATTGAGAGGCTGGGGCGGGAAGATTGTCCAGGAGTTCAAGACCAGCCTGGACAACATAGCAAGTCCTCGTCTCTACAAAGCATTCGAAAAATTTACCAGACATGGTGGCATGTGCCTGTGGTCCTAGCTGTTTGGGAGGCTGAGGCAGGAGGCTCGCCTGAGCCCAGGAAGTCGAGGCTGCAGTGAGCTGTGATCATGCCACTGCACTCCAGTTGTGCAACAGAAACTCCGACTCAAATAAATAAATAAAAATAAAAGAATAATCTTACTTCCTTTTTGTTTTGGGTTTTTTTTTTGCCATTCAATACATTTTTATTGAATAAATAAATATGGTTACTAAATCACAGAAATTAACATAAAATTGACAGGCTAATGAGGAGAACATATAAAAAAATCTTTAAAATATACCACATATTATATTCCATGTCCATATGGGTATTGCAGAAACACAGACTGCACAGAATGCATCTGCTCCACCTAACTGTGGGTTCTAATGGATGTCACCTCCAACTTTAACATATTCATCTGTCCATGAATCAAAGCTGTAGGCATCTGGGAAAATATTGATAGCGCCGACCTCCTCATCCTGACATAGAGAATACAACTGCAAGTTAAAAAGAAACAGCAGGAGGCTTGTGTAAGAAGCAAAGAGGCACAGGAGGAGGGGGGAGGACATCGCAGAAGTGGTCGAGAGCCTGGCAAACATAGGCACTGAGCACGTATTTCTGGATAAATAAATTCATAAATTGGTGGTGACTGATAAGACAGAACACAGTAGGGAAAGGTGTGATTTTAGCTACCAACTCTCATGGGTGTGATTAATCTACCACTGGGTGGGTCATTCTTGAGCCGGCTTGGTGATATATATTGGTTCATACCCTGTTGCCTTCAAAGTGTTAAGGTTTGAACCTTATGCTCAAGACTTCAGACTAGGATGAGAGGGACGCAACCTGTTTTTAAAGCGTTTAGGAAGACCACCAGAGGAAGTGATGCTTTAGTACATAATAAGTGCTTAATAAATATCTGATTGTTGATTGAGTCCACCATACATTTATTTCACTATCTCAGCTAAGCCCCCAACCTTGACCGTTAGTCTCACTAAGATCCATTGGCTAACTCACTCACCCACATCCACAGTGATATTGTCAAACCTTGTCTATTGCTTCCATTTATAACTGAGCTGCAGTTGACTTGTCTCCAGTGGAACTCCTTGTTGCTCTCTGAGTAGGATTTAATCCTTATGTACTTCTCAGTGTAGTGATGGGTATGTGACTACACTGACTACTCAGTATTTGAGGCAGAGTAAACATAAAATTGAACCCTGCTTCACCTAACTAGGCTTAGATCATCAGCACCTTCCTTGCTTCTTTTATATTGCTTCATTTATTCATAATCCACCAGACATTTCTTGAGCCTCTATTGCAGTGGTTCTCAAATCTTTGGTCCCGGGATTTATTTAAATTCTTAAAAATTATTGAGGGTCCTAAAGAACTTTTGTTTATGTGGCTTATTTTCATCAACATTTATCATATTAGAAATTAAAACTGAGAAGTTTAAAAATGTGTTTAATTCACTTGCAAATAACAACAAATCAATTGTATATTAGCATAGTGTTTTGTGAAAAATAACTATATTTTCCAAAACAACAAAACATTAGTTATGAGTTATTGATTTACATTTTTGCAAATCTTTTTAATGTCTGGCCCAGTACAACTGGATTATCATATCTGCTTCTGCATTGAATCTGTTCTGATATGTTGCTTTGCTTGAGTTATATGAAGTATTTGAAAATCTGGCCTCATGTGGGTATGTAATTGAAAAATAAAGGAATATTTTTATTACCACTTACTGTATTTGTGAATATTCTTTTTTAATACAACACCAAAACTCAACAAGTGGTCATTTCTTAAAGGTTAGTGGCAATGTAAAATCTGAAAACTATATCGTATACTCTGAATGGATCTTTTACCACATAAGATTTAGCAACATCATATGTTGTTAATCTGGAAAATATTGGCTCACTGAGTTATACAGATCTTCAAATGTTGATCCATTTCATTATGCGATATCAAAAATTTATAATTGTTAATATTACTACTGATCTTATAGAAAAATCTTTAAATATTAGAAGCTGTCAAAGTTTATGGTCGCACACACAAGTTTTCTAAAATTCTGATTTTGCTTGCATGCTTGAATTGTATTATTGGCAACAAATATTGTCAGTTGTTTTCCTTGAAATGGGTCTCACTGTGTTCATTTCAGAGAAGATATCTGCCAAATACCTGTCAGTTGTTTTTTTCATGTAAAAATGATATTCCTTGACAAAAGTGGCTAGTGCAGCCTTCAACTCCATCACACAAGTGCTTTCCCTTGACAACCATTGTACTTGGTAATGCAGGGAAGTGCTTCATGTATACTTCCCATTTCATCATGCAGAATATTAAAATGATATATATTCAAGAGCTGAGTTTCAATAAAATTACCTCTTTTTTGTTATTGCTTGATCAAAGGCATTTCTAAGTGAGTCTGGCTTTTTTTTTTCTCCCTAATATAAGTACATGACCATGAAGAATACAATGAGCATTCGTAAAGTTTGGTACCACTGTATTGATTCATGCAAGGGCATCAGTGATTTTATTTACCATCAGTGCAAACTTCAACACAGAAAAAAAAAAGGCTAATATTCTAGTATTAGTATAACAATTGTTTTGGTTTTGTGGATACCTGAAAGGGTCTTGGTCCGGAAACCTCACTTTGGGAACCTCTGTACTAACTAATGTCTACATAGAATAGGACCACTGATAATTTAGACCAAAAAACAAACAAAAAAACTTTATGACATAGTCACTTGCTTTCACAAAGTTTATAATTATGTTGAACCAATGAAATTATTTTTATAGGCAGGCTTGAATATTGGCAATTGCATATGGTTGAACCTATAGAATAAAATTTGTGTGTGTGTGTGTAAAGAATCATGTCATATAAACCATGTAGATCTAAGGAAATGCAGAATTACTACACAACCAGCATGAAAAGCAGAAAGTTCTGGAGGGTTTCTAAATTGAGAGGAGATGGGTACTCAAAAATGTTGTACGACTGGGGCGTATGTTCTAAGTAGGAATAGTGTAAGCAGAAGTTCAGAGATGTATATAAATGCCAGTAAAGGATATTTATGACCTGCATACATGAAGCATGAAGCCTGTTTCTGAGGTTTGAAAGATAAAGAAAAAATTATATTGGGGGAAGAAACAGACATTTGAAAGAGTTCTTTAATTGCTAACCTAACAAAGTTAACTGTGATGCAGAAAAACCAAGCCATTGAAGGTTCTCTGTTCATTTATTCAATACGTACATGATCAATGTGTACCAAACACTGTGCTAGGCACTGGAAAAGTCAAAGAACTCACTGTTTAGCTATTGAATGCAAAGTTTAGCCATTGAATCAGCTTTGTACTTTGATCACATAGTGGTAACAGTCCTAAACCGCTGATTATAACACATTGTTATACAGTGTGTTTAATGTGTTATCAGAGGGTAGCTGAGCCATCAATTCATTCAGCTTGAGGGCAGAGAGAAAAGATTGCATGGAAAAGATGATTTGGGAGACTGAATGAAAGGAGTGATAGGAGTTGGCCAGATAGAATGGGGAAGGCATACATGCTGGGCTGAAGACACTGCAGTTGGCAGAGGCACAGAGATCTGGAAAAAGTTGCCACTGTTTGAAAATAGAGTGGTCCCTTGTGAGAACGTAGGAAACATGGAAAGCATGGTTGGAGACAAGACAGAAAAATATCAATTGGATTCAGGTAGCAACGATCCCTAGGCTCTATACTTTGGTAATTCACTGCAAGTTTCCTATTATGAAGCTATCACAGCAGATCATAGGATGGTCTTGAGGTAGAGATACTGCAGGCCTGAAAAACAGTTGATTGAACACATCCAAGCCAGAGATGCTGAGGAATAGAATCACAGCAGTACAACGGGCATAAAAAGAGAGCAGACAATTTGAAAACTTTGGCAGAAGAATTGGTAAAAATATGTTGAGGTATTGTACAAACGAACAACCCAAAAGATCGCTCATGTCTTTTAGCATGAGCAAGATGAGACAATGGAGAAAAGGACTTGGTGAAAGGGAACAAGTTTGTTTTGGGATGTGTTGAGTTTCCTGATGGAAACTCAGAAGAAAAGCCAGGACTAAACCAATATACATTTGGGAGTCATTAGCATACAGGTAAAGGTTGAAGAAGTGAGAACAAATGATCACCAAAGGAGACATCACATGGAATGGAAAGATAAGAGTGCCAAAGCACACAAATCCTGTGCATGCTAGTGTTATTGCAGCTAGATAAGAAAGACAAGCTGCTCTTCCTGTGTTGTTGTGTTTTTTCCGATTGATATCTTACTTTTAGTGTTTCTTTCAAGCTTTCTGAAGAGCCTAATGGCCTAGAACCCAACAAAGTCCCCCTGACAGATAGCCTGTTTGGGGCAACATATTGATAGCTCAGCAATGATGTTTCTGTCTCAAACTTCGCAAAGGCCAATTTGAACCTCCTGTAGTATGACCTCAGAGTGTCCATTTCTGGGAAACATAGTACCCTTGGGCTGGGTCATCACAAATGGAGTAATCTTAAAGCCACAGGGCTAGAGAAGGCTGTATCTCTCTTTGGGAATCACAAAGAAGCAAAGCAGATGAGCTGGGAAACTGCATCCCCACCACTTCCCACAGCCCCCCACTCCATGCTCCTGCTTATATTTTTGCCTTCACTTGGAAAGCCCTTTATCCCTATTTCTATCCATCTTATTGCACTAAAGATCACATTAAAACTTCACAGTCACCAAGAAATCTGCCCTTATTCATTCCCTCCTTCTCTGTTCATTCTCATATTTCATACCTTTTCTTTACTCTTCAATCAGTTTTAAAACATTCATTTGCCATTATTTATGTGCCTATATTTATTTTGAGTGGTTATGTGTGTTTTTTCACCCCCAAATAGTGACTTTCAGCTCACTCTTGATCTTCTCTTTTACTTCCAAAATATCAAAATTCAGCCAAATTGTAGCTACTTAACAATTCTTAATAAGGAGATAGAGTTGATCTCTGAATTCTTTCTATTCATATGCGCCCACTTCTTCAAAGACTATCAAGTGAGCACTTACCATATGCCATGCATTACATTAATCACTGGGGTTGTACTTGCAAGCAGAGGATAGCGGTGGTACTTGTCCTCACGAAGCTTGTAGTCTAGTGAGAGGAAAGGCATGCAATTAAACAAGAGGCATGATAAGTGCTATTATATAAAAAAGGGATATGAAGATGAGAGAGGACTTCCTGACAGAAAAGATGATCAAGTATAAAGACTTGGAAGCATAAAGAGTTAGCCAGACAATAAGAAAAGGACTGACAGTGGTGGAAAACTATGGGGGGGTAGGGAGGGGAAGGGCGGTGGGACTAACGGTAGTCAATATCTGTCTGGGGACGAGGAGACACCCCTTATTAACAAGGGTGCCTGAACGATGCACATTTGTATACCTAACCCTTAACTGTACCCCACAATTTTGTAATAAAAAATATGTTAAAAAAAAAAGAGTTAGCCAGACAAAGGTGAACAGTAGAAGGAATTGTTCTGGAACCAGAGAAGTTCATTGTCACCAGAGGCAGAGTTTGAGAGAGGGAAGTGGTGAGAGAACAGTTCACTGCAAGGCTGGGGTCTAGTCTCAGATGTCCCATAAACTTTGTTAAGGCACATGAATGTTATCTTCATGATCGCTAGAAGCCGTAAATGTTTTTTAAGGCAGTAATGACATGAAAGTATTTGTAATTTTTTAGCTGTCTTTAAATACTGAAAAGTAGTATGTGACACTGCATATAAAGGCTCCTCCCCAAGGACAATCACTGTAAACATGTCTTATGTGGTTTTTTAGAGAATTTCGATGTGTATGAATGTGTGTATATATATATATATATATATATATATATATATATATATACAAACACACATACATTACTTTTTTTTTTAAGTGAGAAAGCAGGATTTATTGAGGACAGAAAAGCTCCCACAGTGGGAGGGGGCCCGAAGGGGTTGCCCCACATTACCTTTTCAGACAAATGAATTACCTTTTTCTACTTAACAATATAGTGTAGCAATCTTCCCATATGACTATATGAAGATCTACCTTAATCTTTCTAACTGCTTCCTAATATTCTGGAGTATGGGTGTGCATATATTGTTTGACTAAAAACAAATTGGTGAATATTAATTTATCTTCCATTAATACTAAAATGTAAAAGTTGCAGTAATAGACATCTTTATTTATCTTTGTATAGTTGTGCTAATATTTCTGAAGAATATATTTCTGGAAGTATAAAAGTACTATTAATGGTAACTATTATTTAAATTTCTAAATAGATAAAAGTGTTTAAGTTGTATCATATATTCAAAATTTCCTTCCAAAGAGCCTATGCTAATTTATATACCCATCAATAGTATATGACAGGGCTTATCTTCCTCAGATTCTGAAACTTTTAAATCTCTCTCAATCTGATAGGTTAAAAATATCTAATTTTAATTTGCATTTATTTTAGGAGTAAAGTTAAGCATCTTTTTATATTATAATCCATTTTATTTTTATGTAAATTGACTGCTTAAGTCCTTTGCTCATATTTCTTTTAGGCTCTGTAAGAGTTCTTTATTGATTAGCAACATAACTCCTTGCTCTATATGTATTACAAATATTTTTCTGACTCTATAACTTATATTTTTGCTTTATTTGGATTTTTTCTAAGGATTTTTTTTAATTTATGTACTTATATTTATCAATATTTTCCTTTATTATTTTTATGAAATCATTTGGAAGGATCTGTCCTGTTGTAACACAAAGAATGGATTGGATCAGGGCAAGAAAAAGGCCAATTGGGAGAGAATGCATTAGTCCATCTTTTGTTGCTATGAATAAATACTTGAGGCTATGAATAAATACTTGAATAAATACTTTTAGGCTGAGTAATTCATTAAGAAAAGAGGTTTATTTTGGCTCACAGTTCTGCATGGCACAGGTAGCTGTCTGGTGAGGGCTTCAGGAAGCTTACAATAATAAACGAGGCAGAGAGGCAGCAGACCTCAAAAGTGGGAGCGAGAGAGAGAGAAGGAGGTTCCAGATTCTTAAACAACCAACTCTCATGGGAACTAATAAAGCGAGAGTTCACTGATACCTCAAGACTGGCCCAACACCATTCATGAGGAATCTGCCTCAGTGACCCAGTCACTTCCCACTAGGCCCCACTTCCAGCACTGGGGATCACATTTCAGCATGAGATTTGGAGGGAACAACCATCCAAATGATATCAGAGACTATTATCATAATTCTAGGAAGAAATGATGGTCGCCTGGATTAGGACACTGGTAGTGGGAATAGATGGAAGTGAACATGTTTGTGAAATAGGAAGTAAAAGCATCTGAACTTGGAGATTGGCTGAATGTGGGAGAGAGAAGAGGTATGTTTCAGGGATGACACACAGGTTTCTGGCTTGGACTATTGAGTAGATGGTTCATTAAGTTGGAGAACACCTAAGAAAAAAATACATTTGGTTTGGTGGGGAGAGCAGATGCCAAAATAAATTTGGAGCACATTGAGCGTCAGGTGTGTATGGAACATCTGAAGATAGATACTAAGTAGGCAAGTGGTTGTATTGGTCTAGAGACAAATTTGAGTGCTCACCACGTAGACCTTAACTGAAACCTTGGAAATGGATGAGACTGCCCAGTATGTGAAAGAATAGAACCCACAATGCTGAGTGTAACCACATACTGAAGACTGAGAAATGGAAGGGAAACCAGGAAAGAGTGATGATGTTTGAAGTGAAGGAAGGAATTTATATTTCAGATTAAGTGAATGTTGGAAGAGCTGAGCCTTTGTATAAACTACTGCCTGGAGCCCAGCAGGATAAACCTGTACTCAAACTATTAAACAAAGGTGGCTACAGAAGAAAAGCAAGAGCAAAAGAAAGTAATGTTCAGTGCTGACAAAGGCAGATAATTTGGATAATTAATGAAAAAAATGCACTTATTTTAGTGGTTCCCCTGGACTATCTTATTTATTTATAATTACCTTATTTAGGTCACATAGAACTTAATTTTACAGCCAGACTTGGTGACTCAGTCTGTAATCCCAGCACTTTGGGAGGCCAAGGTGTATGGATTGCCTGAGCCCACAGGTTTGACACCAGCCTGGGGAACTTGGCAAGACCTCGTTTCTACAATAAATCAAAAATTAGCCAGGCATGGTAGCGCATGCCTATAGTTCCAACTACTTGGAAGGCTGAGACAGAAGGATCACTGGAGCCCAGCAGGTTGTGGCTGAGGTGGCCACTGCACTCCAGTCTGGGCAACTGTATGAGATTCCAACTCAAAAAAACCCAAAAAACAAAAAACCTAATTTTGCACTTGATCTTAGCCAAAAGGCCAAGAAGCGGTGATCATTATCTGTCCTTGCTTTCTTCTCTCTCAAACTGCCAACCATCAATTCCCCCCCACATCCCCCAACCATCAATTTTTATATAAGGTTAACCTTTCTCAATGCAACCTAAGAAAAAAATACATTTGGCTACGTTCCATTATTTTTCACAGATAAATAATTAAGCAAAACATCTCAAGAATTGTACTTAATATTTCTTAAGAATTACAGCTACATCCTTATGTATCCAGTCAATAACTATTACGTGTCATTTAAAAACAGAATTATGCTATTATCAAATATTCTACCCTGCATTATTTTCAGATGAGATAGGAACAAATGGATCACGATTAAAACAAAATATAACATTTCAGTTAGCTTGAAAATGGAAGCTTGGATTTTTGATGTTTTGATTTTGTACTAAAAAATGCCTACTGAATTCTTGCTGTTGGTTTTATTTGCAAAATTGTCAATTGAAACTTCTTTTGCTTTCGTTGAGTGCCACATCATACCGCTTTACCGCTGCTGAGTTCTCTTGACTGTAATTGAAATCATGTTAGAGGAAGGTGTAATACTAATGTGAACTACAAATTCCTCTTCATTCAAGAAGAGAGATCACAATAAGCATCAGAGACCAAATTAACTCTGTCCTTCTTGTTCTATACTGTACCTCTGTAAATAAAAAATATGCTGATGTTGAACATATCCTGACTTCAGAAACTTATCATTTGAAATTAGAGACCTCCAGAACTATTTTTGGAAAGACTTTAAACCTGGACAACTCCCTACTGTTACGAAGACTGACGGTGCTTCTGAACTGTAACAAGGAGATTTTATATAAGACTGTTCTTACTAGAACCTGTTTTATATAAGAACATACTTAAAAAGCTAATTTCTTTTCTCCTTTTTGCACTGCAATCCACAAAGTGTGACTAATAATAGATTTAAATTTGCTAAGTGCATTCACTCCTTTGTGCCATCATAAAGAGAATCTATTACTGTAAAATTGAGGCTTAGTTCCAAATTGCGCCATTATGAAGTTTTCTTCCAGCAATGTTTTGTCTCTAATACACTTCCCTCATTGTAATTCTATTGCAAACCTGATGTCTAGCATCAAGTCTCACAATAATTATTTTAAATTGCTACTAGGAACAGTAGTCCTGGTGGGATATATTACTACCATTCTAACAAGATGAATTTCAATGCACTTGTAACCATATTATAGTATATTATGAAAGAAAGAAAATCTTTGAGTTTTATATCTATGGACATGCATGTAACAGAAAAAAATAACTCTTATAAACTTCAAAATATTTTATATTGAACTTCTACTTAAACTAATTATGAGTCACAAGGACAGATTAGGGTATCTAGCCACATGGCCCATTAACAGCATGCTGAGTGACTTGAAATGAATAAATAATTATAAATATAAAAACAATAGTGATTCTTCTTAGAATAATTATGCATGGTAATATATTTATATGATAGATTTTAAAGATAATATGATTTAGATTACCATAGGAGAAAGGCACCAGAAAAGCTATCAAAAATGAAGCAGACATAAAACTTTATTCTTAATTTAATCTTTCCCAAGGCTTGGAGGTCAAATAAATGAACTACCCAAAAAAAGTATGTTGAAAAATAATTTATTATATAATAGAAACTTCAAGAAAGTCATCTTCAGGAGTCTAAAACACCGAGCCATCAGTTTGCTAATAGACTATAGATAAGATTATTACTGGGGATCAACATGGAAAGCACTGGAAAACATTTCAGTCACTCTGAAATTTAGGTGATGTTGAACAGTAGAGTTACACAATACACTGTGTTCCATGAGTTATTTTACATTCTTACTGAGAACATCCTAAAATTCACCTTACTAATAAGTGGCCTACGGGCTTACAAATAAGTTGGGAAGCTGGTTGTAAAAGTATGAATCTTGAATATGGGGCATAACAAAATTATTATAAAGAAATCAAAGTTTCTTGTTACAGATAAAATGATTATAAAATGATGATCTGACATCAAAAGCTATATCAATCTTTTTAAATAAGCTGCCACACAAAATTTAGAAGAAACGCCAAGTATGAATTCGGTATCTGCAGAAATTTTCTTTTTAAAATGTTCACAGAACACCCTAAATTAAATCACTTAACTACCTAATGAAATTGAAAGTTACTCCCTGGAGTGGACCAAATGGGAAAAGCTAATCTGCATACTTTACAAAAAGGGGCAGTTGAATTTACATTAACAATTCAGCATTTTACCTTAAATAATAATTGAATGAACTGTATTACATACCAGCCAGGACGGAGCTACCAACTGAGTCATGAAAGATTACACCAAAATGGCTGAACAACCTTGTATTTATGATAAAGTGGTATACTGTTATGCAATAATAGCCATTCAGTAATATTTCTAGCATATAGAAACATCTGGAAATATATCATTCTGTCTGGTCATATTACCTTTCAGAAACCCAAGGAAGTTGTCTTCTTACCATTAGATCATCTCTAAAATTTTTGGTGTTGTTTTGTAGCTTAATTGCAATCACTTTTCAGTGATCTAGACCTGAAATCACATACTGTTGTTTCTGAACCATTGATATTTGTCAGTAGTATAAAGTGTTGTTTATTTTGTAGGTCTCTATCTTAGCATTTAGTTCTATATTTATATTTACTCTCTCTATATATATGTATGTATAATTTTAATGTACTATTGATGTTACTGGGATAAGACAGAACCCAAGGCAAAAATATACATTGTTAACAATGTCTTTGGTCATAGGTCTATTCTCCAAGTGGCCAAATGTAACTGTGTTATTATATTGGCAAATGCCTCTATAGAGCTAAGTATAAGGTTTCACCTCCTACTTTCAGATTGGGAGAAAAGAAGTCCAAGTTAATAGAAAAATGATTAGAAACAGAAGGTGTCTTGGCTCTCAGTTGTGTTAATAAAAAAAAAACCCTCATAAACCTTTTATAAATTTCCACCAATACCTTCCCCTTCCCCTTTGGAATTAAAGCTTTTTTGTGAGATCCAAATAGAAACAATTGTCCAGAAAAGCATATTAAATTAATGTTTCCCCAAGAGCATAACTGAAAAAATATGCTGACCCTGAGCTTATCAACGCCTTTTGAAATCAGTACTGATTTTTAAAGGATAATAAAGAAAGCTATTATTTTTAATATCATACACATGTTCTATACATATTTCTTTACATATTTATAATATCCACATTTATATGTGTGTGTGTATTTAGATTCCTTAGCATTTTTGACAACAGAATTTTTAACTAACCCCTTGCATCCTGTGTTGCATACTCACTAACGATTCATTTCATGATTGGAAATGTATTCTCCCAGCCTTTAGGTAAAATTGATTGGAGGGAGTTATATAATACTGTATATTGAAGATTTTCAGAAAAAAAGGAACCACAGACCAAGTAACCAAAAACAAAAAAGAACCTAATAATATTGCATTCTTTCATATTTTCGATACTTGTATAGTTGTAAGTCACTTGTTACACTCTAGATTCCCAGGGCCATTCCTAGTTATTCTATTAACGTAGACCTGGGATATATAAAAATCTTCTTGGATGTGTTGAGAAACATTTGATTTACCTCAAATGCAACATTTTGCATTTAAGAAATTTAGGGTAATTGAGAGTACAAGAAAATACATTTCAAGGATTTTTGGTTAGATTAGCTTGCTTGTGATAATTCAGGTAGTTGATGGTATGAATCTAAACATAACTCAGTTCTCTAATATATCATTGTGTGTGTGTGTGTGTGTGTGTGTGTGTGTGTGTGTGTGTGTGTGTGTGTTTGTGTGTGTGTGTGATATTTTGGTTCAAACAGGTTTTCTTTTTTTAAAGTACAAGTTATCTAAGCATGATCTATGTCTAAAGTTATATATTTGGTCGCCATGAATAAAAGTAATTATTTGACATCTTCTAGAAGCACATAATAAGATCATGAACCTGGAAAGGAGTTCTAGTCTAGCAGACTACTTCCTAGGAAGAACTACATCTAAAGTCTCTTAGAGAGAGGACTTACTTTTATCTTAACTATCTCAAGGCATTTCTTTAACTGGCCCTGATAATCTTTCCCAATGCTCCATATGGAAATATTATAATTAGTGTAAATTGTTTCATTGTCATATGTGTCCTTTTCTTTTTCCTAAGAAAAATAAACCATTTTTCATTTATTAGAGAATTCCACAAATTAATAATGCAATTAAATTCAACTAGATATATAATTCTTACAGAGAGATGAATATTAACTTCTTACAAGTGAACACAAGATAAAGATTGAGAGTAGTGGTTTTCACTCCTTTTTTGAAACAGAAACTCCTTTGAACTTCTAAGAAAAGCTCTGCCCAGAAACATGCAACTTATGTACATACCTCCAGAATTTACACATACTTTGAGGAGGCTCATGGACCCTAGAAGCCTCCTAAATTGGTAAGCACTAATCTGGTGGGAAGAAACCAACCCTGAAATACTGGTGCTCAAGTACATTGCCTCCTATGATAAAGAAGGCAAATTATCATCAAAGCTCAAATGATAGAGAGTACTAATTCATTAGTATCATCTTAAAAATCCAAAGATGAAAACTGAACTATATTGCATGTAATTATACTGTAAATCTGTGCAGCATGAAAGTGAATGTTGACTGGGTGTGGTGGCTCACGCCTATAATCCCAGCACTTTGGGAGGCTGAGGTGAGAGGATTGCCCAAGCCCAGGGATTCGAGACCAGCCTAGGCAACTTGGTGAGACCTCATCTCTACGATAAATCAAGAAAAATTAGCCGGGCATGGTGGCGCACACCTGTAGTTCCAGCTACTTGAAAGGCTGAGGTGGAAGGATCGCCTGAACCCAGCAGGTCGAGGCTGTGGTGGCCATGAGCAACATGCCACTGCACTTCAGCCTGGGCGACAGAATGAGACTCTGAATTTTTAAAAAAAGAGAAAGTGAGTGCTATATTTCACTGGAGAATAAGCACTAACTGGTTTTCATTTTTTTTCTAGCTTTTAACAAATAAAGTTGAGCAATAAATTTGCATTTTCAATTATCTTGTGCAGAATATTCATACATAAGAAAAGATAGTGATTATCCCTAATTGCTATAGGAGTTCGTGATAAGATCAGCACATAGACCTCAGAAGGTTATTCTTTGAGGAACCCCAATACTCAGAAATGTAGTGGTAGAGAGACGTGAACAGGAAGGAGATGACTGCATTAAAATGAAAAACTAGTGATGGCCCATCTCTGGGGAACATGCACTGTATACCTTGAGTTTTCTGCTGAGTCTGCCATTTCCTCCTCGAATCACATTGGTGTTAAGACCTATTTCCAAAACAGCTCCTCATTTTACAAAGCAACCCCAATAGTCCTTGACTTCATCCTTCACTAAGAGAATCAAATTCAAGTCAATTACCTGAGGGAGAAAAAGCTTTATAAGTATACTTTAACTTACAAAATTGCCACAAGTCTGAAAAGTTCTAAGTAAATCCACTTTATCCTAAATCAGATCGCGTTAGGCATGATAAACGCATACAACTTAAAAATATCTTATGAATAATAATTTTATAAAATAAAAAATATGTTTCTGTTCCCCTCCTCCACCATCATCTGGTCTTCTCTTCCACAATGCTGAGCAACTAATTTTCACACAACAGCATATCCTCAATGACAAGGCTGTGCTGAGTTGCACAGTGACATCTCTACCTTCCATAGCTGCGCCAAGCTGCTTCTCTTTCCCTCCTGTTTAAGCATGCTACTCGCTGGAAGAACTTTTCTTAAATATGTCATCTGTGTAGGTCTTCTTCATGCTTGGTATCCAAGGTATGTTTCAGGCAGTCTTATAAAGCTTTTTAATATAATACATCAAACTAGAATTGCTGCAATTACACAGGCCCACTAAGGAAAATCCACTCTTGCCCAACGTCATAGTGCTTATTTCATCCCCTATTTTGCCATTTCCATAGGGTATATTGTCTTATGTTCCCCTGTTTCCTTCCAATCAGATGCCATTGTCATGAAGAAGTATTTATTAATACTTACTATGGATTCAAAGAGATATAGGACATGATCCTTGTGCTTATTGTCTAGTTGGGAGGTTAGGGCATGCAACAACAAGTGATTAATAACAATATGTGGTAGCATAGACTAAGTGATACATGACACCCTCTAATTTATCTGTTCAGCAAATCCAAATTTCCACACATTGATGTTGCTTAAAGAGAAATACATCTGTAATCCTTGACTCACCAGGCCTTTTTACTAAGCTATTTCTTCTAGCATAATGAAAAATAATATGATAATATAGTGACATATTACTGTGACTTCAGGCTGTTTCAATAGAGGCAGAGCAGTCTCACGGGTGCCACAATGGAATGAGATACAGAAGACAGGGAATCTAATCTGAGAAATGTCCCTGACATTTTATGTGACCTCAGACAAGTGACTTAACCTCTTAGTTTCGAACTTTTTCATCTGTAAAGTAAGCTTAATTAAACTTGCCAGTATCATAGAGATGTTATGAGTCTAGTTAATTAAAGCCCATTAAATATTTTGAAGATATAAAGTAGGTGCTTTACAGTCATAAACAATAAGAAAAAAGGTCTTATTTTAAGAATACTAATTTTTGTACAATACTCACAACAGATGATACTGATGCCCTCTAGAGCCTAGTTGTAGAGATGGATTTATGATGATTCATCCATACTCTCTCATTTGGTTATTTTGGTGACCAGTAGCACTAAGATGGCTGGATAGGATGAGGTATTTGTCTGTGACCATAGAACAAAGTAAAACTAACTGGCCCCCTTGGAATTGAACCAATGACCTAGGTCTCATTAGCACTCTCTGCTAACCAACTGAGTTAATTGGATACCACATTGATAATAATGTATCAGAACATGGTTTGGTTTATTTTTTCCAAAGCTTTCTCTAGATTTAATTTCAATAACCATAAAAATTAGTTTGAGTAATTAGAGCCAAAGATAATAAGCTAGACATTATTAGATGCCGCTGACGTCCGAGGGAATAACTCTTGCTGGCCCCGACAGGCCTGTAGTCCCCAGCAGGCTCTTGACTGTCCTGAGAAAGTGAAGTTTCAGAATGACAAGGCTAATAAACCCAAGGCCCTCCTGATGAGATTAGGAAAGGCTCTTACGCATCTCATGCTCACTAAGAGTCAATTGACAAGAATTAGAAATTGTTCTAGTCTGTGAGTCCTGTGGAGGCTAATAAAGTGACAATGAAGATGCATTGTGCTACAGAAAACAGTCCTAAGTACTAAATAAAAAATGCCTTAACACTGAGCTCATAACTTTACCTCTTGGGATTGATTATATCTTTCTGCTGCGAACATGAAGCAAACCTTAATGAGGAACCGATATTAGGTGGGACCATTTCAGTAATTCTTAGTTCTTTGAACTTTCAGGCAAGGTTAATGTACGTGCTATTTCACGGAACAAAACAAAAATACATGATGTTGAAATATCTCCTTTCTAGAAATATGAGAGTAATAGAACCCTGCAGTGCTAACAAAGTAGCATGTAAATCTTAGGGTGTATACTTCAGATTTCAAGTGGAATGAATGGCCTATTTGGCCCAAGCTAGGTAAACTTGAATTCTGCACAGCTAAAATACTGGAAATTAGCTCCATGATGTATTAACCCAAATAATAATGTTCCTGACGTAAAAAAAAAAAAGATGGAAATTAAACATCTAGTTATGAATACTGCGTCTGCACAATGTGCTCCATGCGCCGCATGTGTTAGAATTTCTTCTCAGTTCTTTTTTTAATCTTTTATTCATAGCATTGCAGGTGATGAAAAATTTATGCCTTGAGTCTGGCATTGAAATTAAATGCAAAATGAAAACAGAAGCAGTTTATACTGACAGCTTAAATATCTTTATCTAGCATACGGTTGCACTATAAAAATCACTGGGTGACTTTTTAAATCTCCCACATATAAAAAAGCCAAGAGTTGTACAATAATGAATAAAGTTATATATCTAAGATATCAACAGAAAAGTTGTATTTTATTAGCACTCTTTGTTAATTTCAATTTGCTCCATTCTGCTGTTTCTGTTTGATGGGCACAGACAGATGAATATAGGATTTAAAAATACTACGCAAATTAATTGTTGATATTAATTCCTCAGAGTGGCAGGAAACAATTGATTTTTGCAGTATTTTTAATGAGTGTGATTTCCCTGGTAGGTTTATGTCTTAAGCTGAATAGAAAACATTAATCTGTACCTAAGGTAGTTATGCTGTAGTGAAGGTTAATTATTCAGGTGAATCAATTTGTTCATCATTATATTAATATGATGGATGCTTGGGAAGAATGACAATAATTACAATAATATCCACAGTTGCTAGGTATGTGAGTTTTCACGTGTATTTCCTTCCTTAGAATAGTTGCAAGTAATTTTGCACACATTATTTTATTAGTCACAGTTCTATTCACAAAATCAGGCTCCCTGTCAATGGTTCCTATTTTCTGGAGATGTTGAGTCTTTTGTCCCAGGCATATCAGTATAGGCTATGCTGCATCAAAATGTTCGCTGTGGCTTTTGTTGATGAACTAATGCTAAACCTCAAATTATTAGCTCATAATGTAAATTAATTGAAGAAAATAATTTCCACCTAGTTTTGTGAATAATGCACACAGGATTAAAATACATTCAGTCTCTCTGTTTCTCTCTATATATGCACATGTATGTATATATTTATGAGAATTTTAAAAATAGGTACAGAGTTATTTAGCATTTAAATAAGTAAAGCATGAAATTTAGAACAGTCTGCAGTTACATAAAGCACCAATACTAAAACAACCGCTTAGATTTCCATATTTAGAAGACTTCAGCATACAGCTTAAAATATTTTACACTCAGCCTCTGATTTGTAGCTCTTTCCTGGCTGTTTTATGTAAACATACTGTGTATAATTATGCAGATAATTTTATACAATATTAATTGTGCTAAGAGTGCAGTGAAAGTGTGTTTAATTCAGTAATTCATTTACATTTTAATGATTTTAATAGCATAAGATTACCGAATCAAATTGAAATATCTCTGACCATTTTACTTTGTAGTGTGAAGAGTTCAAATAGTTATACTGCTTTATATTTCACTGAATATATTTATCACATCTTGTTAATATCAACCAAAAGGAATCTTAAAATATCCATATTGAAAAAAAATTTTTAAACATTTTCAATGCATTTCTAATCCAACATTAAATATACTTAGAGAGTGGTGCCCAAAAACAGTGCCATATCAGATATCAGATTTTAAAGTATATTTAATATCTGTTTTCAGCACATGAATTGTCAAGCTGCCCTGTGTCTTAGAAATACAGTTTTGATGCACAGTATTACATATTTTTTTTGCAGACAACCTATAAAAAAATGCATTTAATTTATCCCTCGAATGTAGGAAGACTAATTCAAGGTATTTATTATGGGAAGCAAGTGAATTACTAACTTTTACATGTAGAGAGAGCATCTGAAGCCACTCTCCAAATCAACAAATTTCAGGCTAGCATTTCTTTCTTATTTCTTTCATCATGTACAGATTTAATATCATCAGGAATAAATCTAAATTGTTTGCTTCTTTCCTCCTAATTCCTGAAGCTATGTAAAAGTCTAGAGAGGTTTGAAGTGACAGGATTACAAGCAGTCTTTTGCATACATGGCCTTTAGGGATAAGCGGCTACCTTGCATCTAATAAACAAGAAAGTGAATTCGTTGAATAATGAATTAAGTGGCATAAGTTGTGATAACAAGGAGCAAATGTAACTTCAGACGAATAGTATTTGCTTTGTGTGGGGTTATCTGAGAGGGCTGATGCTCCGCCAAGGGAGACTGAAAAAAGGCTCATTATATTAAGATGTTCTTTTACAGAACACAGTCTAAAATGATCTTGCAGTTCCCCCCCCCGCCCCGTTTGGTGAACTCCTTTGTGTGCTTCTATCAAATCAACCACCTCCACCAGGGGGATAACTAGGATTCTTTCAGACTGTTGAGTGTTGTTTAAAATGAAAATTCCTAGTGAGTTTTAGATGGGTCACCCAACAATTAAATAGAGATGTCTAATTGGTTCATCCATATTAGGGTCAGCAGCTGGGTACAAAATAAAAGGTTGTGGTGCCCTATTGCACAGTTCTGAACCAAATTAAATTATTAATCTACTCTTTGCTTCAGTGTAGCTTCACGGGGATTCCTAACCTGCCATGCCGAATAAAGCAGAACGACTGCTTTACATTTTCATTATGGAGAATTATATTTTAAATTGCAAATGTTCTTCTATTTAGCTTACATTGCATATCTCATTGGATATGTAGAAATGTCTTCAACAGTCAGTACCCATAACTTGTTTTGTTAATTTCTAGTTGTAGCTAGAAACCACCAAAAAAAAGATGATTTGCATGTAGTACCCACTCTCCAGCCAGAACCAGTGGAGCCATGAAAAAGCAAAGTCAAGTCTTAGGGGACCATTATCTTGGACTCTTAAATTCAAAATATATAATTAAAT
The DNA here is from genome assembly GCA_027257055.1 of Cephalopachus bancanus. NCBI lineage: Eukaryota > Metazoa > Chordata > Mammalia > Primates > Tarsiidae > Cephalopachus > Cephalopachus bancanus. Next base: position 2,033,533 of record JAPVLO010000024.1, on the reverse strand, counting down.
AAGTATGTTGCAGGAGGTTTTGTAATCTAACATGAGCTTCAGATTAATTCAACCGAGGTTATTTTCATGATGCCAATTCCTACTAGGGGTCGGGTCAGAGTCTTAGCTTTTGTGCCCTTGAATATTTATTTTGATTTTTTTTTTGTAATTTACTACTCTAAAGTGATTATTAACTTTGAGGAAAACTATAGCTGCATTCAATTTTCTTACAGTGTTTGACAATATCTTAATTATATTCTGTTTTCAACAGTAGGTATGGTCGCGATGAAAGTATGTACCATATTTTATTAGAAATTATTTTATGAGATATTTTCTATCAACATCTTAAAATATGCCTACTTTCTACTCTTACTTTAAAATTTTTGAGTTATCCAGTCAGGATTACCATCATCAATAACTCAAAAAACTACAGATGCTAGAGAGTATGTGGCAAAAAGGGAACCCTTCTACAATGTTGGTGGGAGTGTAAACTAGTGTAGCCTCTGTGGAAAACAGTGTGGCAATTCCTAAAAGATCTAAACATCAACATCCCATATGATCCCACAGTCCCTCTAATGGAAATATAACTGGAGGAACTCAGATCACTCTGTGAAAAAGATACCTGCACATGCATGTTTATTGCAGCATTATTCACAATAGTAAAAAAATGGAACCAACCATGCTGCCCATCGAAAGAGGACTGGATTAAAAAAAAAAAAAATGGTACATATACACAATGGGGTATTATGCAGCCATAAAGAAGGACAAAATTATGAACTTTACAGCAACTTGGATAGACTTAGAGGTATATACTGAGTGATCTGTCACAGAAACAAAGAACCGAGTATCACATGTTCTCACTCATAATCAGACCTTGAGCAACTATTGTAATACTATAAGAAAAGGATCGGCAGTAGTGAGAAACTGCCGGGGAAGGGCGGGAGTGGGATTGGTAGTAGTGGGAAACTGCCAGAGGGGGATATACTTCATCAACAAAGGGTACCTGCATAATGAACATTTTTATACCTAACCCTGAATTGTGCCCCACATATTTAAAATAAAAAATAAAAATAATAAAAAAGGTATTGGCAGTAGTGGGAAACTGCCAGGGAGGAAAGGAGTGAGATTGGTAGTAGTGGGAAACTGCAAGGGGACGGGAAGGCACACTTCATCAACAAGAGTACTTGCATAGTGAATATTTGTATACCTAACCCTGAATTATACCCCACATATTTAAAATTAAATTTTTTTTTTAATTTTGAATTATAAGAATCATAGCAAAATTAACTTTAAAATCTGATTGATCTTTAGAATGTAGTATAATTTCTAAAGATAAAACTCAGTCGTCACAACTGAATAAGGGCTCCATTTTTTATGTATTGCATTGGCTAAAGTTTTAATTTCACTCACTGGTTCATTATTGTGTTTGTATGCATGTGTACACCTTAGCTGAGTCTTTTGGAATACATAAATATAACTTGAAGATCAGTGAAGACTTTTTATAAACTAGAAATATTGTGTAAATAATCTAGTTTCTTAATTTATTCATCAAAAACATTTTCTGGACACCTACCCCTACCAAGTACTATTTTTGGAGCCATTTGAGCAGAAGGAAGTGAACAAATTAAATCTTTCTATTGTAGAATTTATATCCCAATGGAGGGGAACTGGACAATAAATATGTCTACAAATAAATTAGCAAGAAAACAGCAAAATATTGGGGGGGGAGCAAAAATTGTATGATATTACAGAGAATGACAGTAAAAGGGTCTTCTTTAAACAGGGTTGTCAAGGAAGGTTTCTCTGAGGAAGACCCATTTGAGCTGAGACCTTAGCCAATAAGAAGAGCATTCCAGAGAGAACAGCAGATATCAAAACCTTAGGGTGACAATGAATTGCCAAGGAAGGTCTCTCTGAGGAAGGCCCATTTGAACTGAGACCTTAGCCAATGAGAAGAGCATTCCAGAGAGAATAGCAGATACCAAAGCCCTAGGGTGACAATGGATTTGGCATATATAAGAAGCAGAAAGAAGCCAAAATGGCTTTATGAACATGTAACCCGGGTGGTTACGCATGGTCCCATGCTTAGAAGGGTCCCAGTTTAATACTGTGCTGTCACTATCTTAGAATTTTTAAATATTTAATAAGAGGCCTCATATTGGTCTTGCAAATTATGTAGACAGTCCAGAAAAGAAGGCTAATATATCTAGAGTTTAGTGGAGTGATAGGGGCCTAGGAGGCATAAAAACAAGGCCCAGTAAGTGATATTTCTGGTTATATCTGGCTGGCACTGGCATCGATATACGTTATGAAGGGTTAATTGCACTTTACCACACGGCCATTTTGTCTTCTAAGTAGAAAATAGAAATACTATTTTCCTTCTTTATTTAGCCAAACCATCACACACAGATGATAAATTTCTCAAGGATAATGTTGGTGCTTTCTGTGTATTGTGTACACTTCACAGTTTCACGTGATTAGATATTCCACAAATACTAATTGCAGCTAAAAGTAATTTTCTTTCTCTTTTAACCCAATAGGGCTTTCTTGGGGGGGAGGAAAAAGACATTTAGTGTTCACATTTTAATTCTTGCTTTCTTCTCACAGTTATATTGTAGTACCATATCTGTGTGAACATTTAACTATTAGATAGAATCATATGAAATTACCAGTATTCAACCATTTGTTACGTAGAAAATGGCTATTTTAATGGTTCGTAGCAGGTTGAATTGCAGGTTTATTTAAGGAAATAAAATTAGAAGTCTTAGAAGCATCTTTGCAATCCCTGCAGGATTATTTGACAGAGAGGGAAAAAAGGTGGTTCGGGGTTGTTCATTAGAGCACCACAGTACACAGCACTGCCAGGTTCATGCCCATGCGTCTCTTAGAGGTAAATCCTCAGTGTAGCAAGGCCTTTCTGCCAGTAATCAACTACTCCTCCCTCTCCCACCCCTCAATAATGGGGTGTACAGACTGACACCCATTTTCTGTTCTAGTCTATATTATTGAAAGAGGTGAATTACCAGGAATTATTATGTGAATGACCCAAGTCCATATTGTAGTTTGGAACTGCAACAGGTTACAGGGCTTTGTTCTGCAGACTGTTATTCACTGGTGACCTTTCCTCTAGGCCAATCTATTTCCATTTGTTGATGACTGTGATGATATGCCCAATGATTAGTAAGTACAATGAATTATGGGGTCGTATAATAGAATCTGGCCAGCAGAGGTTTAATTGTGTCAAATCAGGACACAATTTTTCTGATCAAGACAAAGGAGTGATTTTGTCTTTCAAGACAAGTAATGAACTGGCAAATTCCCCAAAAAAAAAAAAAATCTTCTGTATGAGGAACTTTTGTTATTTGCTTCTTAATTTTTCTTTTGGAAAGGTTGTTGGGTCTGAATAATCATTGTCAAGCTGCTGCTTATCTGCACTCTTTTGCATTTTAGCAATACTCTAAAATCAACTTGTTTAGGATTCTTCTACTTGCATGTTTCATTTTTTGCATTTTATCACTTACTTTGCTTTTTCTAAAATCCACAACACTTTGAACCACACACCTATCTACATTTTTTTAGTCAGTAGTGATTTGTGAATTCCACTCATTGTAACCTAGCAGAAATGAAAAACCGTTAAGAAGTTTTACTCTTTCCTCAAAAACATTTAAAACATATTTATTATCTCCTTTATATTTTTCCAGTAAATCTCCATGACCTTCTACTAAAAGGTGACTACATCTTAACTAAACTCTATAGTCCTGAGGTAGAAGCATGCGAGATTTTTCCCATGTTCAAGCTACAAAGAACCTCCAAATTAGAAGTGAAAAAAATCCAACCATTTATGACATTTTAACTGGTATAATTTTTTATTCTGAACTTTACAATAGCATGGAAATATTCCTCAAATGGATGAATGAATTTATGGTCTAGTGACAGAGTTGGACAGAAAATAACAGCAAAATAAGGTAGGGGGATAAAGGGAAGCACAGGCCTTTACAAATGCCTCCAGCAGGGACTCACAACCTGGTCTTGGGGGATCAGAGAAGGTTTCCTGACATCTAAGTTGAAATTAAACCTATTTTAAAGTCTGTGCATGCCTCCTTTTCTCCAGGTCCATACAAACCTAAATAAAGATGACTTTTCATAGAGCGTCATGCCAGGAACCTCCTTACTGGCTTCTAATACTTTTCAGATTTTCTTTCCCAAAGAACTTGCTCTGTTCTCTAACCATAATGGGCTTGTTTAAACATTTTGTGCTTTTGTTAATTACCAGCCAAAGGTAGTATATTCTGTGATGCCTCATTGGGCACAAAACTCTTGGGAAAAGTTGTCAATAACATCGTAAACCACCACATTCAAAGACAACTCATACAAAGTACTCTTACCCCAAAGGAGTGACTCTCTAATGGTGGAATTTCAGCTGCTATGGTGAGTGAATGGCAAGTATTGTTTTGAGACAGGGCCCAAGAAGGAGCTCTCTCCATATTTCATGAAGTAGTCAACTACACACTTTGCCACCATTTTCTACTGCAAGAATTAATTTTCTTATTTATCCTAATTATGGAAATGGTAAAAAATAATGTTGGGAAGAATGAAGACAGTAAGGGCAATAAAGAGAGGAGAGAAGTGAAACTGTGAGCAAATAGAAATGACCAAATTCTTTCCACTTTCCTTCCAAATTGTATTTCTGTCACTTCCTTTTTTTTTTGATTTGGAGTTTTACTCCATCACCCAGGCTGAAGTGCAGTGGCATGCTCACCGCCACCCCAGAGTCAACCTGCCTGGCTCCGGTGATCCTTCCACCTCAGCCTTCCAAGTAGCTGGAGCTAAAGGCGCAAGCTACCACATCCAGTTAATTCTTTGATTTATTGTAGAGATGAGGTCTCGCCAAGTTGCCCAGGCTGTTCTCAAACCTGTGGGCTCAGGCAATTCTCTCACCTTGGCTTCCCAAAGTGCTGCGATTAATTACAGGCTTGAGCCACTGCCCCTAGCCACTTCTTAGAATAAATCACAACCAGACTTACCCAACTGAGGCAGCAGTGGCTCTATGTGGAAGGAGCAGGGACTTCACAGTCATACAGGTTTGGGTTTGGATCTTAGTTTTTCTACTTACTAGTTGTATGACCTTGGGAAATTCATTGGCCTTCTCTGGACCTCAGTTTTGTTCAAATATAAAAATGTCAAAACCTGCCGGGCTCGGTGGCTCAGCCTGTAATCCCAGCACTTTGGGAGGCCGAGGTGAGTGGATTGCCAGAGCCCGCGGGTTCAAGACCCTCCTGGGCAACTTGATGAGATCTCATCTCGACAACAAATCAAAAATTAGCCGGGCGTGGTAGTGCGCGCCTGTAGTTCCAGCTACTTGGAAGGCTGAGGCGGAAGGATCGCTGGAGCCCAGCAGGTCGAGGCTGTGGTGCCCGAGAGCGGCCATTGCACTCCAGTCTGGGTGACAGAGTAAGACTCCAACTCAAAAAAAAAAAAAAAAAAAAGTCAAAACCAAGTTCGCAGAACAGATAGGAGGATTATATAACACCTGCCGTATATGTGCATTAGTGCTATGGAGTAATCACCAGAATGGCAAAGTTCTACTAGAATTTTCTGTGAACAAAGGGGACAAAATTACTGTAAAACTCAACAAGGTAATAAACACAAAGTAGTTTTCAACTTTGAGATAATTCCTGTGGAATTTTCTCTGCTTATTTAGTATATGCCGTCACACCTGGCCTACCCGTTCCCAAGCACACATGTACCAATTTAGGTGTGATTGATTAAAGAGGGTGGGCAGAAGGAACCGAGGAGGAGATGTGGTTTGCTTGTCAGTATTAATATTGAGACAAAAGATGCATTATTGACTTCCTTCACAACATGCGATAGAAAATATTGCTCTGGAAATTCTCTTTCTAAAACTAGACTCTGTACACAGGACAGAGAGAAGTTTTTGTCCACTCTGCCATCTTGGAAAATACTTTGCTTTACCCTGAAGAAGCAAAAAGAAAGTAGAGAAAAGGTAGTCCACTGTTATTATGATAACCTCATATCTTATTGTCTCATCCAAACAATAAAATGCTCCCCAAGATTGTTCCCAGGGTCTGTTTTTATATATATGAGAGGAAATCTTATTGTTGAACTGAAATGCCATTATTTTGATGTTATTCACTCAGTTTCTCTAAGGTTTCGGCTTTTCACTGATTAAAAATCTGTGTTGTGTAGAGTTGAGGTCACACTTAAACCTTTTTAAAGGACAGGGTAACTTGGGAAGTTGCTGAGTCAGAACCTCTCAAGGCCTTCTGTCAAGAGTTTAAAGAAGAGGCAGTAAAATTCCTCCTGCCGCCCCACCTCCCAAAGACAATGGAACAATTGTGGCTTCTCAAGACCTCTTTTATATACAAAGATGACTCCATGAGGGTGGAAACTGCCTCCACTACATGTGATACAACTGTCATTTTAGTCCTATAGTCATACTAAGTTTTGAATTTACTCTTTGTATCATGCTCACAGAGGTCATTTAAGCTCTACATGCTAACTCTAACCCACGAAGTTAGATTGTCCTCCTGAGAAGATGAAAATATTTGTAGCTAGAAACAGACTTGATGCTTAGCCTAGAACTTGGTCGATTCAAACTATCAAGAAGGAAAGAAAGAGAAAGAGAGAAAAGAAAATAGGAGAATGGGAGGGAGAAAGAAAGCAGGCGATCAGACAAGTAGGTTTAAATCAGCTTTCCATGAACCTAGAAATTAGACCTTTTATTTTGACTTTGACTTCTCTATACAGAAACTCTGCATAAAAGTAGGCTTCAGTTTTAAACCATTTATCTCTCATGTCTCCACCAAAATCTGGATACACTCAACCAGAACAAGTGTTTTCTGAGGGATTTATTAAAACAAGGAGAATCCCACACTTTGGGAGGCTGAGGCTGGAAGGATTGCTTGAGCCCAGGAGTTAGAGACCAGCCTGGGCAACATAGTAATAGCCTCTCTCTACAAAAAATCAAAAAATTAACAGGGCATGGCGGCATGCACCTGTAGTCCCAGTTACTCAGGAGGCTGAGGTGGAAGGATCACCTGAGCCCAGGAGGTCAAGCCTGTAGTGTGCTTCTGCACTCCAGCCTGGGCAACAGAGTGAGACCCTGACTCGGGGGGAAAAAAATGTGAATACTTCAAAGTCCATTCTTCTTCCATATAACGTAGTGCTGAGTCAATCAGGTAAGGCTGGTTGTAGAATACAGATATCATTTAGTTTAAGAAGTGGGAGAAATATAGTTTGCAAGGAAGAAAAATTCTTCCTAGTGCATAAAAACAGACTTGGCCAATAGCCAGGGGCCTATCTCATGCAAGACCTCTGTGAGGTAGGATAAAGGCAAGTCAAGTCCAGAGGCTGACTGGAATCAGAGCCTTATGCTCATACCTGGAAGACAAGTGCCATGGTCATTATCACAGGCCAGAAAAATCATCTAAGAGCTTTGTGGATTCACAGAAAAAGAAAACTAGGAAGGAAAAAAAGATAGTGAAATATCTCTGGAGAGGCCAAACAAACACATAGCAAATTCTGCAAGACAATTTGTAATTAAGAGCTAAAATACATGATAAAATCTCTTAATGCTTCAGGCATTTAGATGATAGATCTTTGAGAGCTAGGTTAGTCAGAGAGTCTGCAGTAGGAGCAAGCTTCTTCAACTCAAAAAGATGGATTCAAACAGGGAGGATATTTCTAGATGTGTGAGGCAAGGAAGAGAGTGACTTGTCTGAGGGAAGATGCAAGGCCAGAAAGAGAATGTGACCTCTTTGAGAGTTTATGGACCTAGGAGAACAGTAACTGAAGTGTCAGAGGATAAATGATATATTTTAGGGAGAAAAAGAGGTGACACGTTTCAGGGGGAGGGGAAACCATGAGGAAGTTCTCTGAAAGCTGAGAGGAGGGGCTGAAGATGCGGGGTGGTGGGGGAGACATAATGGAATGCATTTTGGGGGAGTTTTTAGTCAGTCTAGGAAATGCAGGGTAGACTGGGGTTGTGAGAAGTGTTCAGGAAAGTTGTTCAGACAATAATTCAGGGAATCCTGCATTCATTCTAATAGTTCTTTCTCGCCTAGAATTAGAAGTAGGAGCATTTTGGACCCCTCCCCATGTCATGACAAGCTGCATTTATGGAGGTTTTACTATGGGCAGACTCTCTGCTAAGCATTTCACTTTCAGCTAATCTTCACAATTATCTATGAAGTATAGAGACACTTACCTGCCTTACTTCCCACTTGAAAAATCCTAGCCAGCAAATGCTAAGGGCCAGGATATGAATGCTTGGCTTCAGTGTTCAGTCCAGGATGCTATGCCCTGGCCCACCACCTAGAATGGTAAGTCTAGTTGAAGCCCCTCAGAAACACCAAAGGCAATTACAGTTGTTGTCTCTCAACATACAAACATCAAAACAGATATATTTCTAAGTCTCTACTGCTTATAACGGTATAGCAGGCAAGAACTTGATAAACATGTGTGGCAGGGCTTGTTCTAAGTGTTTCACATGTGTTATTAGCTCATCATGCTCACATTCTATGGAGTGACAATACCTTGGATTTTAGAGGAGAAACTGAGGCCTCAGTTGGTTCTATAACTTTGCCACAATCACACAGCTCGTAAGTGGTAGAAATAGGATTTTTACCATGCTGTCATCAGGGCAACAGAAAAATTCTCAAGAGACTTGAAGAAGTAAGAAATTGCATATGGGTGAGAGAATAAGAAAAACGTAAAAGATGTCATTTGGACTGAGTTTTTTTTTTCCACAAGGCATATAATATGTTTATTTTTATTTTAGAGTTTTGGGGGTATACGTGAGAATGTACTGTATAACTAACTTGCATGGGTAAGGTTTGGGCTTCTAATAGGCCCTCTCTCACCCTGAGAGTAGACCTGGTACCCAGTTTATTGCCACATGCTCCCTCCTCCCCTTCCCTTCCTCCCCCCCCTTCCCTCCCTCCTCCTCCCTCCCTTCCTTCCCCCATCCCCTGGCACTGTTCAGCATCTGCTGATCTTACCCTTGTGCTCATGTGACCAGTGATCAGGGTCCACTTATGAGTGAGAACATGCAGTGTTCAGCTGAACTGATATTTAAAAGATAGGTAAGGTGGTGGAGGGCATTTCAGAATGAAGGCTGAGGGCCAGCATGGGAGGGATGTTGGAAAGACTAGAAGCAGAGAGACTACTCATGTCAGGCACTCGAACAATTGTTGAATGAGTCGGTGCATGCATGACTGTCGGAACGAATCAGCGGGGAGGCAGAAGCATGGTGATAAGGGTCATAGAAAGGAGATTAACAGAAAAGCCAGTATAAAGACAGATTCTACAAGAAAAAGCAACTGATTGGGATTTGGGATGAAGGGAACCAGTGAGAATGTTTAGATTGGACAAGCTAGATTTGAAATGGCAACCATGTATTCTGAAATGTTCCTCAAGAGTAGGGAATGACATCTGGAAATTGGAAGCAAAGACGTATACACACCTTCCAATTAACTTAGTTTCTACTGTTGCAAAAAATTAATTTTAGAAAAAAAATTAAAACTTGGAAAACTCTTTTAGGCCATACAAAATTTTGTACAGTGCTACCTTTCCACATAAATGAGTTACTTGCTTTAAAAGGGAAGAAGGAGAGAGACAAAGTAAAAGAGTCAATTGAGTGGTGCCAAAAACACTGCCTTGTTTCAAGCAGTGCTTAAACAACTGCCTTCCATGAAGTGGCCTTATGATTGTATACCAAGCAAATGAGATTTAGCAAAGGTGAGTTGTGATCAGGCCAATTCATGCATTTCTTTTTAATGTTGACGTTCTGGGAACCTGATTTATACTGAGGAGAAATTTGAGGTAATGTTCTAGGAGTGTGTGGTGGAAATTTCTAGTCTGTTTACATCTAAGAGTAGAAGTTGTACCTAGAATTTAATTATTAGCATGACCTCTTTAGAACTCCGCAAATGTAGGAAGAGTTTTTGTTTTTTAAGTACTTAAAATTCTTTATATAATACTGGAAAAAGAAAAAAAGATGATGATTCATTCAAAGGCAATCTGTTCATTCATCATCAAGTGAATGGAGCCATTTTCTAGCAGGTAGGACGCCTTAAATTACTCACCACCCCACAGTCTAAGTAAGAACAGCGTCTGCACTGCAATAATTAGGACACGAAATGTCTGAGGAAATAAGAACAAGAGGGAACTTTTGGCATCGTTAAGCTATCAGATGATGCAGATTGGGAGGCTTTGATCCTGTCGTGATGTGAAGGCTTCAGATGTTAACGATGACTATGTAAAACAGTCCAGTATGGAAGCATCTAAGATAAAATTCTTGTAAGTTTTTGGCCAGGAACCTAAAACTTGCTTCAGTCTGTGGCTGAAATTTTTGTGCCAAATCAGAAGGCACTTTGCTGGTTCTTTTTTTTACAGAAGGGCCAAATGAGATAGATTGGAAATATGTACTTTGAGCAGCCAGGCAGAGTCTCGGGAAGTTTGCCAAACAAGACTTCCAAATAAAATGTTTGGGAAAGAAAACAGGGATGGACTTTGCAGATGCTGGATGGGTTCCACCAACCATCTGTGCAAAGAGTTACTTGGTATCACATCAGCTGAGAGCTATGAAGTGGTGCAAAACTATCAGCACTAACTTCATTGTTAAACGGGCCCATTTATTTAGCAGGCAACCTTCTATTTACCAAGATAAAGTATCTGAATGTATCTGCGTTTCCTGCAAGATACAATAGCAATGACCAAAATTATGGAAACCTACAGGAATCAGCGGTGGAACTATTACCTCACTGCTAATGCATTAGCAGTTGAAGAAGGCAGATTAATTTACTTACGGTGAGCTAAGTGCATTCTTGGCTCGCAGAGGGGAATCATTTGCTCACTTAAGCCAGAGATCCCATTTTTGACGGCAAATGTCACTGCCTGGATTTCCCTTTGACAGTCTGGCAACCCCACACCCCTGTTATAGTATCCATTTATTTGTCTTATTTTCAGCCAGATTAATCCATTCTGTTTTGACAAGAAGACTGATGGGTAATTGATAACTGTGATAGACACAAACAGAAGAGTTGGATGCTGAATAATTCAGCACTTTTCAGTATCAATAAGAGAACAGGTTGAAGAATTTGTGTCTCTATTTACACTTAAACTAAACTAAGTCAGCCCAGACATTTATGCTGCCAGTCTATCAGAAAACCAAACAGTGTACATGCGGTTTCCACCCGACAAAATGTTTTATAAGCTTGTAACAATATGTGTGAAGCTGCCAGAATAATAAATAGGTACAGCAGCCCATGCATGCTAATGTTATGTTGTAAGCAGTTTTGTTGACAAGTGCTAATACTTCTTTCATACTATCATCAAAAGCAGCTAATACAACAGCCATTATTTGCTGGCTTTCCAAGCAAGACATGATGGATTGTGACCTTAATATGGGTTAGCCGAGTTTTGAAAGTTAAACAACTTGCAATAAATCATAGAATTATTACAATGCAGTTTAATTGGTTAAGGACTGTTTATTTCCTAAACAGGGTGAAAAATTTCTGTTTCGGCACTTTTAATTTGCAAAGTGCATTTTCATTATGAATGGCAGTTTAATATTCTGCTCTTTTGTCATGCAAAATATGCAACACACAGGCAATCTATTAATTGGACAAAAATGCATTGCAAGCGTAAATTATCCTTTATATCATCACTTGTGAGCTTTTACATCTATTAAATGCATTAAATGGGACATACTTAAGGACTGTACAACTTGCAGGCTACTTTGAAAATTTAAGTCACGCTCCAAGATGGTTTTAATGACCTTTATTTTTGGCAAAATAAAGTAATTTAGCAATTGTAAATATGAAGGGCAATTTAAAGAGTTACTGCTTCCTTAAGGCAAAGGTGCACATGTTTTATTGATTCAGCAGTCTCAGGATACAGACAATGGTGCTGTTTCATATTGATATGCCTTGAGAAATGGAGCCCAGCCTCATGTGTTTACTTCTGTCTTTGCTATGGTATAATTTCTAGAGCAGAAATTTCCATTGCCAAATGCGTAGAAATAGGTGAGTAAGGCAGTAGCAAAATGATACTGTAGCATAGCTCAGCATAACTGCATAGCTGCTTCCATATGCTTTGGTTCAATGATGTGCCTTTGCACAGGGCTATTTAGAGCACAGTAACAGTAACAAAATACTTTGTACTAGGAATGTTGATATGACATATGTTTGATTTTAAGAATGCCAGATCTCTCAATGTGTTCCCTTAAGACTGTCTTAAAATGTATGCCACCTATTCATTTGCACATAACTCAGAGCCCATTTCTCATAGTTACTGACACCTGTGTAGAACTTTTAAACACATAGAACTTCCACTAACTTCAAACATTCTCCATAGGTTGGCCCAGATGAAGCAGGGATATTTTTGTGCTATCACTCCAGGTCTCCTTCAAAGATATAAATGGTCAGCAATACAAACTGAAAGTTAAAAGTAAATTTCAGATAGGCATTCCATTCATTTTTCCCTAGGTTAAAAAGAGTTCATGTGAGAGTGTGCATTCTGTTGTTTTTTAAAAAGAAAACTAAATAACAATTTATCATTTGCAAAAGGAATACATTAAAATAAACTGTCCAGAACTTAAATAATGAAAAAAGTACAAACCAAAGTTGTGCAAATTGAGAGAAATTGTTCATCTTTCTTTATGTTATACAGTAGCACAAATGTGCTTCCATTTCTTGGATACTTTCTTCAAAAAGAAAGATGTGTCTAGTTACAGAATTTTAATCTTGTACTAATGTTGATCATTTTTCCTCCCATTTAAATATCATGCTTACCTAAGCAATGTAATTTCTCTGCATCAGGAAAAAAAAGAAAAAGAAAGGGAGGATGAGAGATAAGGGAATGCAGGAAGAGAGTAAAAGAGCCAGGAAGAGACTACTGATAAGCTCTATTGAGTGTATTTTTTTGGCATCACTCATGATGTACTGCTAAAGTAAGGATGTACAATCTAATAAGTAATACACATTTTTAAGTATCATTAAGCGTCACAAAGCACTGTAATTTTTAATGACTTAATGTTTTCACTATTTTCTGAATTTTATAGATAAGAAAATTTTATCAAGGACATAGCCATTACTTGGAAAATACAAGTGAACATAACCAAAACTCTTATGAAGGCAACAGGAAGTTGAATTGATTACAATAATACTTCCTGGGACACTTTTCAAAGTCATAAATTAAGTCTGTGTCCTATGAAAGGATTTGAAGATTTCCTGAAAACTCAGCTACATGAAACTGAAAATGCAATGATGGAAACAAAATCATGATTTGTTTGTTTGTTTGTTTTTTGTTTTTGTTTAGAAAGCAGGATTTATTGAGAAGACAGAAAAGTTCCCACAGGAGAGAGGACTTGAGGGGGTTACTGAAATCATGTTGTTAAAACTAGTTATTTTTCCTTTTTATTATGAAAAATTTCAAACATATAAAAACATTGAACTAATTTTACAATAAATGCCCAAATACCCATCACCTTGATCCCACCATTTTACTGTATCTGCCTTTCCACATATCTATCCATCTTTCCACCCATCTTTCAATCCATCTTATTTTTGATGCATTTCAAGGGCAGTTGCAGGCATTGATTTAATTTTCCCCTAGACACTTTAGTATGCCTATCATTAACAAAGTACAAAGTTTGTTTAGATCTTTTTTCTTTTGTGGAGAAATTTTCATACAACAACCTGCACAAATCTTAACCATACCATTTGATGAGTTTCAACACACTTTTAGAGAGCGCCAGCCATGTAATGAGCTCTATTTGCTATTAATGTGGAATGAGGTCCAGCGACTATGGGACCCAAAGGCCCCGTTTTTCAAATTACTCACCAACCGCTAGGATAAACTCATCTATGGGGCCATCTCCTACTTAAGACAGTCACTTCTAGGTCTTAAGTTTATTCTGTTCTGCTAGGAAGGGTAGTTTATATAATTGGGCTTCATCAACAATTACTATACTGCCTGTTGTATACCTATTATGTGCAAAGCATTTCACTGAGTGCTATGGCAAGCACAAAAGAGCCTTAAGATACAGTGTTTAACAGAGTGCAGTAGCTCACACCTGTAATCCCAGAATTTTGGAAGGTTGAAATGGGAGTATCACTTGAGACCAGGAATTCAAGACCAATCTAGGTAACATGGCAAGACCCCATCTCTGCCAAATTAGCCAGGTATGGTGGCACTCATCTGTAATCCTAGCTACTTGAGAGGCTGAGGCAGGTGGATCGCTTGAGCCCATGAGTTTGAAGCTGCAGTGAACTAGGATTATACCACTGCTCTTCAACCTAGGTGATAGAGTGAGACCCTGTCTCCAAAGCAAACAAACAAGAAAGATGTTGAGTCCAAGATACAGAATACATCAAAGAGCATTCTGTAAAAATGTATGCCACACACCTAACGTGGAAGAATAAAAGATTACACGTATGTGAAACCCAAGTGAGTAAAAGAGAAAATGCCAAGGGAGTTCAAAGGAAAGTGGTAGGAGCGTTCTGTAGTACTCCGGGAAGCCTCCTTGACTTCATTTTCTTCCACCTTGCTGGCTTGCCTGCTTTCTCTCCAACATGCCAAGCTTGCACCTTCACCTAATCTTTGTGGTCGCTCCCTGCTTCGCCTTGTTTGCAATGTTTGGGACCCCAAGAATCTTAGATGATGTGGGTGGCATCTACATTAGCAGTGGTTCTTTCAACCTTCACTCCATTTTTATGATAAACATTTTCTCTTGATTTTGTCTATCACATCAGGAAAAAAGGCTGACTCTTGTAAGATTTTTCAAAGTATCTCAGTTTATGAAAGTAAACTGGATTAGAAGCCTTGAATACTTTTGTATAGTTTAACTTGGTATAGCTATTGTATGCATTATATAATTTTATTTTCACGATAATCTGTGAGGTAGGTGTGCATGCACACGTATGTTTATGTGTATGTGTGTGTATACAGAGAGAGAGAGAGACAAACACACACACACACACACACACACACACACACACACATAGGCATATCTCAGCGATATCATGGGTTTGCTCCCAGACCACTATAATAAAGTGAATATTGCAGTAAAGTAAGTCATACAATTGATTTGTTTTTCCAGCACGAATAAAAGTTATGTGTACATTATACTGTAGTCTGTTAAATATGCAATATCATTATGTCTAAAAAACAATGTACATAACTCAATTTAAAATTTTTGGCCAGGCACAATAGATCACACCTGTAATGCTAGCACTTTGGGAGACCAAGGCAGAAGAATCACTTGAGGCCAGAAGTTTAAGACCAGACTGAGCAACATAGCAAGGCCTTGTTTCTACAAAAAAAGTATTTGAAAATGCAAGAGCATGGTAGCACATACCTGTAGTCCCAGCTACTCAGGAAGCTGAGGTGGCAGGATAACTTGAGCCCAGGAGTTCAAGGCTATGGTGAGCAGTGATTGTGCCACTGTACTCCAGCCTGAGCGATAGATTGAGACCCCAACTCAAAAAATAAATAAAATAAAATGATACCTTATGGCTAAAAAAAAATGCTAATAATCATTTGACCCTTCAGCAAGTCATAATCTTTTTGATGATGAAGGGTCTTGCCTTGATGTTGATGGTTGCTGCCTGATTGGGATGGTGGTCACTGAAGGTTGGGTTGGCTGTGGCAAATTCTTAAAAGAAGACAACAGTGAAGTTTCCTGCATTGTTTGACTCATCCTTTCATGAAAGATTTCTCTGTAACATGTGATACTGTTTGACCATATTTTACTCACAGTAGGACTTTTTTCAAAATTGGAGTTAACCTCCTCAAACACTGCTACTGCTTTATCAGTATGTAATACTCCACATCTTTTGTTGTTATTTCAACAGTGTTCACAGTTTCTTCACAAGTCCACTAGAGGTCTTTGGTGGCCAGTTACATTATCAATAAGTAGTAAAATTTTAAAGGAATTCTTTTTTCTGAGCAATAGATCTTAACAGTAGGCTTAAAATATTCAGTAAGCCAATTTTTTTTAAATTTATTGTAGAGACGAGATCTTGCCAAGTTGCCCATGCTTCTCTCAACCCGTGGGCTCAGGCAATCCACTGGACTTGGCTTCCCAAAGTGGGGATTACAGGCTGAGCCTCTGAGCCCAGCCTGTTTAATCTTGTTCACATTTAAAAATAAATTATCTTCAATAGAACTAATCTAGAGGAGAGGCGGGGAAGATGGCAGCCAAGCCAGTAGGACTATGCGAGTCCCTGTGTGAGTGAGTGAGGGTATAGAAAATTTTGTGTATGTGCTGATGAGTAAGTGGCTGTGTGAGTGGCTAACTGAGTGAGGGCTATTGAGCTAGCAGCCAGGGCTCTCCTGGTGCAGCGGCTGGTACCACGGCATCTGGGCTTGAACTCTATAACGATTCCCCAGACGCGGAAGCCAAGCACCATTTTCTCTTTCTTTTCTTTCTTTCTTTTTTTTAAAATCAACAAACCCTCCCTGGCAAGAAAACACCGGAAGAGATTGTCTAACTGGGGCTCGTGAGCAGGTGGCCAGGCCCCTTGTGCAACAGCAGGTGCTGCAACTTCTCTACTTTGTCCCTGGCTCTTCTCAGGTTGCAGAAGCAGAGCACCATTGTTTTTTCAAAACGGGCTGAAGTTTTCCTTTGGAAAAGCGGCAGGGAGACACTATTGTCCCAGGTGCTCCGTCACCATTGAAACAGGAGAGAGAGACTGCTCTGGGCTTTGCCTCACCACTTCAGCACCTTGCAGGGCACTGGAAGGGGCTACAGATGGAGTCCAGAGGCAGATTCCCACAAAAGAGGACAAGAGACGCACCTACCACCATATTGAAGGCAGAGCAGGAAAGTGCTTCGACTTGCTCATTATGGACCAACAGATCCAATCTCTGTGATTGGTGGATCAACTACTCAGGGCTTGATTGTGTTTCAATGTTTGTATACCTAACCCTGAATTGTACCCCACATCTTTATAATAAAAAAAATGATAATAAAAAAGAAAAAAAATTCAGTAAGTGATGTGGTAAATAAATGTGCTGTGAGCCAGGTTCTGTTGTTCCATTTGTAGAACACAAGCTGAGTAGATTTAGTATAATTTTTTTTAAATTTTTTTATTATAAAGATGTGAGGTACAATTCAGGGTTAGATATACAAACATTGATTATGCAGGTACCCTTGTTGATAAGATGTGCCCCTGCCTCCCCTAGCAGTTTCTCTCAACTGCCAATCCCACCTCCCCTCCCCTGAGAGATTCCCACTAATGCCAATCCCTTTCTTATAGTATTATAATTGTTTAAGATCTGCTTATGAGTGAGAATTTATGGTACTCTGTTCTTTGTTTTTGTGATAGATCACTGAGTATGATCGACTCTAAATCCATCCAAATTGCTGCAAAGTCCATACATTTATCCTTTTTTATGGCTGCATAATATTCAATTGTGCATATGTACCACATTTTTTTTATACAGTGCAGCTTCGGTGGGCAGCATAGTTGGTTCCATGTTTTTGCTATTGTGAAGGACCCTACGATTTTTGGAATGACCAATGAACATTGACTTTAACTTACAGTCACCAGATGTATTTGCCCCTCACAAGAGAGTCAGCCTGTCCTTTGAAGCTTCGAAGCAGGTTGACTTCTCTCTAGCTATGGATGTCTTAGATGGCATATTCTTCCACAGAAGGCTGTTTCATCTAGACTAAAAATCTGTTGTTTATTGTGGCTACCTTCATCAATAATGTTAGCTAGACATTCTGGATAATTTGCTATAGCTTATATATCAGCACTTCGCTTTTATGTTATGGGGACAGCTTCTCTCCTTAAACCTCATGAGCTAACTTCTGCTAGCTTCCAACTTTTCTTCTGCAGCTTCCTTACCTCTGTCATAGAATTGAAGAGCGTGGAGGCCTTCTCTGGATTCAGCTTTGGCTGAAGGGACTGTTATAGTAGGTTTGGTCTTCTTTCCTAGCCACTTAAACTTTCTCCATATCAGTAATAGGCTCTTTTACTTTCTTATCAACTGTGTGTTCACTGGAGTAGCACTTTTTTCTTCAAGAACTCTTTCTTTGTACTCACAACTTGACTAACTGGCACAAGAAGCCTAGCTTTCAGCCTGTCTCAGTTTTCAACATGTCTTCTTCACTAAGCTTAATTATTTCTAGCTTTTGATTTAAAGTGAGTTTTTCCTGTGTGATTATTCCTGTCACTTGAACATGTAGTGGCCACTGTAAGGTTATATTAATTGGCCTAATTTTGATATGTTTGTATCTCAGGGAATGAGGAGGCCTGAGGAGAGGGAGAGAGACAGGGGAATGGCTGGTTGGTGGAGCAGTCAGAATACACACCACATTTATCAGTTAAGTTCACTGTCTTCTGTGGGCAAGGTTTGTGGTACCCCAAAACAATTATAACAGTAACATTAAAAACCACTGATCCTAGATCACTTTAACAGGCATTATAATAATAATGGAAAAGTTGTAAATATTGTGGGAATTACTAAAAGCCACAAAGACATGAAGGAAGCCCACACTGTTGGAAAAATGATGCTGATAGATTTGCTGGATGCAGAGTTGCCACAAAACTTCCATTTGCAAAAACAAACAAGCACCCCATAATATCTGCAAAGCAAAACAAAGCATAGCACAATAAAACAAGGTATACCTGTATATATAGAGAGATTTTGTTAGCTTTGTAACTATCATGAAAACTATATTCAGTCTTGGGACAGACTTAAATAAAATAGGTCGTTCAAAAATGTTACTGCCATGCTGATATCTTCATAAAAATTAAGGATCCTTGAAGTGTCAGGTTGACTAATGCACAAACACAAGCAGGCTCAGTACCAAGGAATGGGAGACAAACCTAAATACCTATCTTATATTTTCACAGGAGTAACCTAGTCTTTTGAAAAGGCCATTTCAATCTCAAATGTCTATTACTGTTTGTCAACCAAAAACATTGTTCCGAAATGCTTCATTGCTATGCAAGAGTTGTCCTGATCTTTCTTTAACTATGTAAATTTAAGTTCTAGTACATGCTACTTAGATACAGTTGCTGAGGACACTGGATCTTTTTAAAGCTGTTCTTAAATGCTATGTGAGAGAATAATCATAACATGCTAATTGGTAGATAGCCAATGTTTACATTCTTGTTCTTGCCTTTTCTGTGACCATAGACAGAATTCCATAGTTTATCAAAATTACTTCTATGTCTAAAATCCTATTCTTTAGTATTGAAAATACATAATTTTGAAAATTAAAAAAATATAATATTTTATGCAGAATTCTAGTCCATGCAAACCTTACCTACTACTTGTTAATATATTTTAAAGTATTCTGTAATTTCTTGACTCTTAACTACTTTATGCAGAAAGGCAAATGAATTTATTAAGATAAGGAAAAATATTATATTTTTTGCAAGTTATGCAAGGATAATATGTCTAGAGAGCAAGAAATATATCTGTATGAATTTTTTTATTGCAACTATGGAATCTTTCTCATAACTTTTTAGTAAATTATAATTTCATTACTTTTTATTCTCCAAGGATGAAAATAATGTACTTCATTTTTTGGCAAAACAAATAAACACCCTGAGTTGGTAAAAATATCAATTATAAGAGTGTCTACCCTAAAAGTCACATTCATTTTGTTTGTTATTGCAAGTTATTAAAAGGCTTCCAGGCATGCATATAAAACCTGAAAAACAATAGTTGAATCTATCATATTAAATTAAAATTCCTCCATAAAAAAGTAAACTCAAGCAGTTTATCAGTTAGGGAATGCCATGCTGCCCCAGAAGTCAATACAAATAAGACTTTATTAAAACATAACTAAAATGAAGTTCCTCAAGAATCCTCGATGGGAATTATTCTGCCTCAGATTCAAATGTGGAGAGTAAAAATACATCAGCTGACCTTAATTCCCTTAAGGTAACCAAGAAAAGAAACAAATTCCATGACCAACAACTGAAATTACTCTTGAAAAAGAAAATATATCCTCAGAAAGGCATATGTGAAAAAATAACTTCACCTCAAAGTAGACAGTTCTCTGCTTTCAAAGCAGACAATTTGTACTCTCCAATATCCATCCTAGTGCTAAGCTTCATTGTCCATTTGTCTGATACTTAATACACCTTCATAAGTGAATGCCTGCAATTCTACACAGCTGCCATGAGGTGGCAGTCAAACTCATTCTCTTCTATCTAGCTAGTCTGTATCACTTGTCATATCATTAAATATTCTTTTCATAAGAGTTCTCTTCTTCCTCAAAGCAACTCACGTGTTCACTTGCATAAAATTTAAAGGATGTGCTCAGATTTTTGGCAATCAGACTATAAAGATACAATAGGCTTTCAGATACACATGGTTCCCAGCATGTTAGCTGTAACTCTGACCAGATAAATGAGTGTTAACACAATCCATCTGGAAGCTGATGTTATATACATGATCATGTTAAATGCCTACAAATTATTTCATGTCCCAAATATATATCACATGAATAATCTATAATTGGGCATTTACTCTCTCTCTAATATATTGTCTAAATAGTATCATACTAAAAATTCTTTAGCTCTTTGAGAATCCATCCAGATAGGTAATAATTAGAATATTCATATTTTAAATATTTAAATCAAAAATACAAAACAAGAATCAGCAACAATTTTCAGAGTTACATAGAAAAGCAATTGTCCAGGTAGTTAAATTTTTAAAAAAATTATTCCATTGTTACGTTCAACCTTTCTGCTTGCTTCCTTGTATACCTGGTGAATTTCAGAAAGCAAAGTAATACATATTGTTTTCCCAATTGTTTGATTAGCTTTTAAAAGAAACCACCCTTCTAATAAATAGGATGCAGTATTTCAGACTACCTCCCAAGTATGAAAGATATGGGATTACTTCTGCAAACACAAAAAGGATATTCTGTATTTATGATGACAGATGTTTGAGGACATACCACTATGCTGCTCATGTAAACTTATTCTGATATCTACCTGAGAAATAAGCCTATAAAGGACAATTTCATTCAGCACCAAGAAGTATCTTAAGACCCAACTGAGATGCATACAACACAGATTAATATTATGACTTTTTTATGTTAAGGAAAGAATATCTCCTCTTTGAAAGAAATAAAAATTATGCAGTCTTCCCCCTTACCACTGGCTACTACAACACCTTGAATGGAAAAAGTTTAGAATTATCCATGGAAAAACCTATGGCAATGTGGAAGAAACATGTTTATATCTAACTGTATTTCTATAGAGAAACTGTCAAAATTTTTCATTGTCTCATTTTCTGTCTCATCATTCCTTTCTTCTGAACACCTGTGGCTTTGTGGAATTAGTATCCATTTGGAGCCTGCAACGATCTAAACTAATTTTTAAAAGAGTAAACAATATTTTATGTTGCATGTAAAAGTAAAAATATTAAGAAGGATGTGAGGAGGAATTGATATGCGTGAGTGACACAGTGCCTAGCCTAGCTCTTTGTCCAGGCTTCCTGAATGTTCCACTGACCTCAGTAGGTCTATACAGCTTTAAAAGAAATTAGGGAGTACATAAATACATTTGCCTTTATTTAAATAATCTTTAAGGCTTATTAAGAGCTGTTTGTTAAATGTAGCGGATAGTTAAGCAGGTCAAAATGTTCTGTCACAAAATTGTCAGTAAAGGTATTTTTTTTTAAAGTATAAACCCATAAAGGAGAGGGATTGAAGACTACAGTGTTGAGAGACACCAGCAAGTTGGAAAACATTAAAAAATGAAAGAGTAGAGATTATAACGTAAGTGCCTGCAAAAGAGAATCTAATGAAATGAGAAGTCAACCAACAGAACTTCAGAAAAACTCAGAAGCATCAGCTATCTATCTTGGGGTGCAGAGTCATGGAAAATTGGAAGTTTCTGAGTTGACAATTCCTTCCTTTGCAGTAGAAAATTTGTTCTCTAAGAGACTTCAACTAGGAACACTCTAGGTTGAAACTGAAAACGAGAGAACAAATGAGTGCCTGTCCCTTCTGTCCTTAGAGTGGCACCTGCCAGTCATTTACCCTCCAAATGGGAGAGTCTTTTCTGGAGAGACTAAACAGCCCTAGAGACAAGAGCCTCAGATACTAAAATCTGGAAGTCCTCCAACAAAAATTCCAGTTAAAGTGAACCCTGGCCCCCCCCACCCCCCCCACAACATACTTTCCAAAGAGCTTTTTAGTACCTTGAGTTTAAGTATAGAATCACTGAGCCTAGATACTTAAGGCAAATCTCTAACATGAATGAGATAAATCAAAATAAATAGAAAAGAGCCGGGCTTGGTGGCTCAGCCTGTAATCCTGCGCCTTTGGGAGCTGAGGTGAGTGGATTGCCTGAGCCCGCGGGTTCATGACCCGCCTGGGCAGCGAGACCTCATCTCTACAATAAATCAAAAAATCAGCGGGGCGTGGTAGCACATGCCTGTAATTCTGGCTACTTGGAAGGCTGAGGCGGAAGGATCGCTGGAGCCCAGCAGCCCGGAAGCAGCCACCGCACTCCAGTTTGGGCGACCGAGTGAGACTCCAACTCAAAAATAAATAAATAAATAAATAAATAGAAAAAAGAACCCACAGGTATTAGAGATGTGTTATGTCTAATGACCTAAAGATATATCTGCGTTAGATGGCAGAAGAAAATTTTGGAGAATATCTATAATAAGTATTCTCAGAGAATTTAGTATAGATATTGGATTCATATAACAAGAACAGGAAACTATAAAAATTACTTATCAAAAAACAAAAAAGTATGTAGAAGTTTGAAAGATAATGTTGAGAAAGTGAGGCAAAGAGAAAAAAGTGAGAAAATATAGGAAATTGGAATAATTCAGGATATCTTTCTAATACCTAACTCATAGGAATTTCTTCCCAAATAAGAGAACAGACAAAATTTTCGAGGAAAAAATTACCAAAGAACTAATACACCCCCTTAAAAAAAATCAAATTTAATATGGACCAGTTCCATGTTAAAAGGATTTACCAAGTTCTCTGTACAATACACAAAAAAGACCCATATCAGTGTGCATCATCATGAACTTTTATAACTCTCTGAGGATAAAGAGAAGTGCCTAAGATCCACAAGAAAATAAAATGCAGGCCATAAAGAGAGCATAAGCCATCAGAATATCGTTGCTCACCTCAAAAGCAATATCAAAACTGAAAGACACTGCCTTCAAAATTCCGAGGGCATGATAAAGATATTTACACACACACAAGGATTCAAACTATTTACCTCCTCTGAACTCCTTTCAAGGGAAAGTACTCTAGTATATATACTGGCAAAATCATGGAGCAAACCAAGAAAAAGGAAGATCGGAGACACAAAGCAGGAGATATAACACAGCCCCAGTATGATGACTGTGCTTCAGGCCTAGACAGTCTGGATTCGAGGTTACAGGAAGTCTCTAAGTACCCAAAGATCAGAGCTGTACATGGGTTGCAAATGTGGGGAAATTGGTTCCCTCACTGTTGGAGTGGCTAAGTATGGCCTGGAGTGGTCAGAGTCCCTGCCAACAGCCTCAAGCCTTTAACACCTTCCTCCCATTTCTCACAAAGAACTGTCCAAATATTACTTTTGATATGTCCCATGACACAGAAAATATTGAAAAGCATTCTGATGTTTTATTTTGTTTTGCTTGGGTTGGAGTCTTACTCCATTGCCCAGGCTGGAGTGCAGTGGCACACACAGCTACCCTAGTGTCCACCTGCTAGGTTCAGTGATCCTTCCACATCAGCCTTACAAGTAGCCGGAACTACAGGCGTGCGCTACCGCACCTGGCTAATTTTTAGATTTATTGTAGAGGTGAGATCTCGCCAAATTACCTAGGCTGTTCTCAAACCCGTGGGCTCAGGCAATCTCCTCACCTTGACCTCCCAAAGTACTGGGATTACAGCCTTGAGCAACTGCGCCCAGCTGATTTTTTTTATTTATTATTATTATTATTATTATTATTTTGATGTGCTGAAACATTCAGAAGATATGATATTTACCAGGTCAATTGAGAGCATTTGAAAAAGTCATGGATAGTTACTGTGGCAGACACTGAACCAATACCTAAAAGTCATTTGCCATTCCCTTTTGATTTGAGTTCTTTAGGGTTGAGGTTTGAAAACTAAAATGCTGATTTTTCCAAACTCCCTTGTGAGTGCATGTGGTCATGTGTCTAAGTTCTGGCCAATGAGATGTGGGTAGAAACAGCTAAGTAGAGCTTCTAGAAACATAGCTAATCATGACCACAAGGATGAGGACACACTAAGGATGGAGAGCAGGAAGTGGGAGGGAGCCTGAGTCCTTGGTAATGCTGAGGTATCTTGTCCTTTTGGTTATAAACAGCTGTTTTGTACCACATAATCAACAGAAAATTTCTAAAATGGGGGAGGCACATAACATCAATAAGGGTACCTGATCTCAAATCAGATGAAGTGGGGACCAAAGGGAGGCCCAAACTTTACCTGTACAATGACCATTTATCTACCTAATCCTCAACTGTACTTCACATCTTTAAAATAAAAAAAGAAAAAATATATATCTAAAATTGACAACTCAAGAAATAGCAATATTAGAAGACTATTTAGAAATATAGAGATAAATATCAGAAGAAACAGATCTCTGTCTGTGATGGCTGTCTCTGAGGTATGGAGAAGAGTGAGAAAATGATCTCTGTTTTTATCCTATATTATTTAGGCTTTTAAAGCTATGTGCACGATAGAAGTTAATTTTAATTCAAAATACCAAATTTATGAAAAAATTAGATTATAGCATTGAAATGATATGCTGATGTCAAAGGCTCAGAATATAGCCAATGGAATTTGCATAGTCCCCAAGTCATACAGGCTTTTTTAAAAGAATAAAGGCTTATTCCATAAATGGATGAAGAGGCACTTAACTAGTTCCTTTGTTAATTCTAGTTTGTGTCATGGCTATTGTGAAAATATGAATGTTTAATAAAAACTATTTTGAAATTAATTTTTGTGATAAAAGTTGAGCTGTATTTCTACTGTGAGAATGTCTTAGTTAGTTCAGGTTGCTATAACAAATTACCACAGATTAGGTGGCTTAAACAATAAATATCTATTTCTTACAGCTCTGGAGGCTGGGAACTCCAAAATCAAGGGGTCAGCAGGTCAGTCTGGTGAGAACTTGCTTCCTGGTTTGCAAATTGCTGCCTTCTCTTTGTATCCTCACTTGGCAGAAAGCAGAGCAGAGAGAGCAAGCTCTTGTATCTCTTTTTACAAGGGCACTAATCCCATTCATGAGGGCTGCACCTTTCTGAATAATTACTTCCCAAAGACCCTACCTCCTAACCATAACATTGGGAGTTAGGATTTCAACATGTGAATTTGGTGGGGTGGCAGTTAAGGGGAAATGGACAAATAATTAGTCCAAAACAAGAGGAAACAGCAAATAAACTAAGCTGAAAAGTTTTAGCGAAAGATGAGGAACAAGACATCAGTCCAACTTGGTCAAGCTAGAAGCAAGTTTGCCTTCCTCTAGTAATAATTCCAGCATTTCTTAGACTTCTCATTTTCTTATTTTGTGAACCAAAAGTAACTGCAATTTCTAGTTATCCTTTTTTCTTACTTACATTTATGCATCTATAACTTTATCCTTCTCTATTCATTTTAATCTAATAGAACTCTTTAAGTCACACACAATTGACATTTCAACTTACTTCATTTTAGGAAAGTATACATCTTTAGAGCGTTGCACACTGAAGGAACTCAATAAATGTATGAAGAAAATTTGACTATGCCGAGTAGATATATATTTAGGCTATTACTTGAGATGATTTTAGGCAGTGGAGCGCCTCGCCATCTCAGGAGGGGCAGTTGGGTCTCATCATCAGAACAGAACAAAGTAGAAAAGGGAGGTCAGTGGGGAAGGGGGCAAGAAGCAGGCAAAACTTGATCCTGGTTTAGGGACAGAGGAAGGCCCAGGGTTTACCTAGGCAGAACCTATTAAAAGGAGTTTAAAGAGAGGGATTGGGCCTAGGACAACCCCAGGAAAGGGGAGGATTTAGCCATCACTGGAACCCAAATGAGAGCCCACAAAGAGTCATAGTCCACTAAGAGTACATCTTTGGATATCCAGTGTCCTAAAGCTAATGTGTTTACTGTTAGTCTTTAGCCATTGTTAGATCTTATTGTTTTATTGCTCTTTAAGAATACAACAAAATTACTTACCCCCATATAGTTAATATAACTAATCCTTAGTAATTATCAAAAACATTTATAGTCATCACTTCATGATTCAGTTTGCCCTTCTCTAGTCCAAATTAAATGAAGTAGAAATTCATGGGACCTTTGCTCATGGGGAAATATTTTAATGCTGTTTAAAGAAAATTAAAAATGTACTCTCTTTTGATAGAAATTTGCATTCTGGTAATATTTGTATCTTTTTTTAATGTCGTGACAAAAAATGGAGTTGATTTTGAAGAGGAATCATTTTGAATAATTAACCATGAATTACTCTAATTAGCAGAAAATAATTATAGGTTGGACATAAGCTCTTTTGAATGCAGAGGACAGAGTAAAAGACTATTAGAAAAATAATGCCACCTGATAGATGTAGAGATGAATCCAAAAGAGGGTTTTTCTTTGAATTAATCTTCAACTGAGTCATTTTAAATGCCTTCCATTAGAAAACATTCATATTTCCACAAGACAAAAATTATTACCAAGCATATATTATTAGACATAGAATCTTTAGTGTAATAATTATTGAAGGGTACATCTTTAATGCTTCTTTTTTTTTTCCTTTTTTTTTTTTGAGTTGGAATCTCACTCTGTCACCCAGACTGGAGTGCAGTGGCTGCTCCTGGCCACTGCAGCCTCGACCTGCTGGGCTCTGGAGATCCTTCCGCCTCAGCCTTCCAAATAGCTGGAACTACAGGTGCGCGCTACCATACCCAGCTAATTTTTGATTTATTGTAGAGATGAGGTCTCACCAAGTTGCCCAGGTGGGTCTCGAACCCGTGGGCTCAGGCAATCCACTCACCTCAGCCTCCCTTAAAAGAGAAAATATAGTTAGACTTGTTCCTTTCATAGCACTTTCTGGATCAGAAGACCATCCTTAGATAGACTCAGTATATATGCTTTAAAAATACTGTAAGTGGAGTTTAACATAATGATATCACTTAGAGAATGTTTTTCAAGTGATTAATATGACAAAGTTGCACTTGTGGCTCCTTTAGGGGAAGGATACGTGGCAGATTCATGAGAAAAGATAACAGACAGGTTCATTTGCAAACAGTTTCTGTTCTGTAAAGATTGTCAGCAGGACCCAAATGAGAGCCCACAAAGAGGTATCTAGTCTACTCAAAGTATGTTTTGGGGCTAAAGTGAGCCTGGGTTTGGGACCCAGGAGACGTGTTCAGATCTCATTGTGCTTATTCAGTTGTTTCTTTATATTTGTACCACGCATCTCATATGATTGTAACATGGTAAAAATGAAGTGTGAAAGTTAAAAGCAGCCATTGCTTTGCTAAACACTGGTGTGGCCATGTGCTCTTTGAGCTATGACTGTCACCATACTTCCTGGCTTTGTCACCCTCCCCTACCTTGGGAGTGAAACTTTTCTCTCCCTCTAACTTACTTTTTTTTTTTTTTTTGAGTTGGAGTCTCACTCTGTCACCCAGACTGAAGTGCAGTGGCCGCTCCCAGCCACCGCAGCCTCGACCTGCTGGGCTCAGGCAATCCTTCCGCCTCAGCCTTCCAAGTAGCTGGAATTACAGGCATGTGCTACCATGCCCGGCTGATTTTTTGATTTATTGTAGAGATGAGGTCTCGCCTGCCCAGGCAGGTCTCGAACCCGCAGGCTCAGGCAATCCACTCACCTTAGCCTCCCAAAGACATGGGATTACAGGCTGAGCCACCGAGCCCGGCATCTAACTTACTTTTAAATAGACTACATTTTCTAATCTAAACAAAAATAAAGAAAGTTAAAAGCAACAACAACAAAGTACAGTACTGTTTGGTCAAAATGTAATTTTTGGAAGGGGTGATTGGTAGGAAATGGGGAGATACAGGTCAAAAGATACAAAGTTGAAGATATGTAGAGTGAATTAGGATGAACAAGTCTAGAGGTCTAATGTACAACACAAGAACTATAGGTAATACTGTATTTAGGATTCTTGCTAAGAGAGCAGAATTTAGATACCCTTGCCATAAACACACACACACACACACACACACACACACACACACACACACACACACGGGTAACTATGTAATTTGCCTGACTGTAGTATCCACTTCACTAGTATACCAAAACATTATGTTTTACATCTTAAATATATACAATAAAAGTGAAGTTCTAATATATGTGATTTTTACCAATAAAAAATAGAAACAAGGCATATTTGGCGTATGGTTGAATAAAGCATAACTTATTTTATATAAAATGGTGCCTTATTGCTTTGAAGTATGTTTTTAAGACTGTTGAGAGCTAATTATGCAAGAGTATATCCTTGCAAAGGAATACATAGTGACATTCTGATCACTGGTCACAAATGATCCCTTGGTACATTTCATTGTGCTTTTCCAGATTAGATTCCAATTTTAAGAACAACATTCTGGCTACTTAAATCCTTGCTCTTTTTCTACAATGCTCTCTGTCATAATAAAGAAAGTTGTTTTTCCTGATTATTCAAAATAATAAATAGGGTAAATTTTATGTATAGATTAAATACATGGTCCCACTTGCTCAAAAAATAATAGCACTCCTTCATCCTTTCATTATACCATTCTCTCTCATCTTCTTTTCATCCCTTCTTACCTGACATATTGAATGAAGCATTATCTTCAGTGAATCTCAATTAAACTATATGTTGGTTGCCTAGGAGAGAGGAGAAAGGCCCAAGAATCTCCTTTAATCTTTTCCCACTGGCTACTGGCATGAATTCTTTTATTCGGTTAGCTAAAATAGCGTTTCAATGTGGGCAGGTTGGACTAGGATTTCAGGGAATCTGTCTAGTGGTTGTAATAGGTGAATTTAAGTTTCCTTTCAACCCTAAAATGTTTTATTTCAAGTATCCCTGTGTAGCCTAGGGGTAACTTGAGAGGAAAAGGAAGGGAGATTACTAACAGAAAGTAAAGTTGCAAGATTGTAGGCAAAGATTACATGTCTCACAGTCTTGCCTCAATCTAAGGGCAAAGGAATAGGTGAGAAAAATGGACCCTGATACAATATCTAATAAGCCATATACATCCTAACTTTCCAACCCTTACACAGATCCTTACTGAGCAGGGAAAGTGAATTTCACCCAAAACACATAACAGAAACAAAAAAAGACAAGTTTCTTTGGGAGGAGGGTAAGGAAAGAAACTTGTGTGTTTGTTCCTTCAGTGATAGGAGGAACTTATCAAATAAGAAGAGCATAGACACCTCATTCCCAGGGACTATTTAGATTTTCCATGACTTGGAATCTTAAAAATTCAGGCAGCCAAGGAACTGAGCTCAGTCTTGTTAGAGACAGAGTGGACTCATGTCTGGAAAATAAGGGGAGGTGACAACAATTTCCCAACCCTTATCCACTAGATCTTACTCCCTGATTTTCAGGAGTCTCCTTCCAGAACCTTCCATTCTGGCCTCTTGAGACAGATTCCTGAGGATACTCAGGCTCAGGAAAGCGTGTCTTGCATTTGCCTTGACTGAGGGTCTCTTACCTTAGGTATAACTGAGGGCCCTGGTGCACATGTTGGCCTTGTCTGATTTTAAAGAAGTAATCCTGACAGGCATGGTTTGGTGTAACTTATAACCATCTGTAAGGACACTCTAGAAATAGACACCGTTAATTTGGAGTTTATAATTATTGTAGATTGGATAGAAACAACTTGTTAAATGGCAACTCCCAGAGGAGGCCAAGAATGTGAGCTGATTCCTGTTCCTGGCCTCTAGGTGAAGTTGCACTAAACTTTTGCCCTTCTGGAATCCTGGTTGTCTCTACCCCTGGGACCACCTGGTAGGCAGTGGAAGGATAAATATCAGCACCCTCTCCTGCTGGAACTGAAACTCAACACATAATATTCTTGGAAGACAGAAAATGAATGATAAGAATTCTGATAATCTGGCTTAAATGTTTTTATTATAAATTTAGAGGAACCATTAAGTTTAAGGGAACATGTAAAACATCACAAAAGAATTAGTGGTTACTAAGGACTCTGAATTGTAGATCCATTACTGATGCACATATGTTTCCAGGGCTGCTTTCATGTTTAAAATAGGATAATATTAATAGCTTTCATTCACATATTAAAATAAAACTAATACCTTTAGTGCAGTTGATCCTCTATATTGGCTCACAATACACATATAATGTATAAAAGAACCAGATCAAATTGTTTCTCACAAATTCTTAATTAATGGAGTCTGAATCAAGATTCATGGGATTTGTTTAGTTAGTTGTCTCACTTTATGTAAGTTTGCTATACAGTCACGCAATGCATGATGATGTTCTGAAAAATGACAAACAGCATATACATTGGTGGTCCCATAAGATGATAATGAAGCTAAAACTTTCCTATCACCTAGTGGCATCGTAGCTGTTGTAAAGTCATAGTGAACACATTAGTTGCATGTTTGTGGTGATGCTGGTGTAAACAAACCTATTGCATGGGCAATCATATAAAAGTGAATTATAGCACATATAGTAATGTATAACACATAATACTTGATAATATTAATAAATGACTTATTCGTTTATGTATTTCCTTTACTATACTTTTTATTATTATTTTATCATGTATGTCTTTGACTTATTAAAAAAGTTAACTGTAAAGCAGCCTCAGACAGGCCCTTCAGGAAATAGTCCAGAAGAAGGCATTGTTGTCATAGGAGAAGGTCTTACTGCCCGTGAAGACTTTCCAGTGGGACAAGATGTGGAGGTAGAAGACAGTGATATTGATGATCCTGATCCTGGGTAGGCCTAGGCTGATGTGTGTTTGCGCCTTCATTTTTTTTTTTTTTTTTTTTTTAGTGAGAAAGCAGGATTTATTGACGATGGAAAAGCTCCCACAGCAGGAGGGGACCCGAAGGGGTTGCCCATTTGTGTCTTCATTTTTAACCAAAAAAGTAATTAAAAAGTAACAATAACTAAATGTTTTTAATAGAAAAAGTTTATAGAATAAGGATATAAAGAAAGAAAATATTCTTGAATAGCTATACAACATATTTGTATTTTATGTTCTTATTATAAAATAGTCAAAAGTTAAAAAATTAAAAAGCTTATAAAGTAAAATTGCTATAGTAAGCTAAGGTTAGTTTATAATTGAAGAAAGAAAAAATAAGTTTTCATAAATGTAGCATAGCCTAAGTGTACAGCATTTATAAACTCTACAGTAGTGGACAGTCACATCCAAGGCCTTCACAATTTTCACTCACCACTCACTCACTGACTCACCCAGAGCAATTTCCAGTCCTGCAAGCTCCATTCATGGTAAGTGACCTCAGCTATCCTTCCGCCTCAGCTTTCCAAGTAGCTGGAACTACAGGCATGCGTACCACGCCTGGCTAACGTTTTGATTTATTGTAGAGATGAGGTCTTGCCAAGTTGCCCAGGCTGTTCTTGAACCCATGGGCTCAGGCAATCCTCTCATCCTCTCACCTCGGCCTCCCGAAGTGCTGGGATTATAGGCTTGAGCCACCGTGCCTGAGCCTATGGGAAAATGGCCCCATTTTCTTCTATACTGTATTTTTACTCCTTTTCTATGTTTAGACATGTTTAGATGCACTGTACTTAAAAATTTTGTTACAATTGCCTACAGTATTCAGTGCCATCACATGCTGTACTGGTTTGCAGCCTAGAAGCAATATGTACTACATAACCAAGGTGCTTAGTAGACTATACCATCTAGATTTGTGTATGCTCTGTGATGTTCACATTACAAACATTGGCTAACAACATGTTTCTCAATGTATTTCTGTCATTAAGCAGTGCATAACTGTATTTAAATATTGTAAACATGGGCTATATTTTTACAATCTGTTCATATAGCTCATTTTTTAAAAAAAAACTTTTTTTATCTCTCATGATCTAGTCAACATAACTTTATAATCTATTTCAGATATATCATTACTAAGTTGAAAATTATTTTTGCCATATGTTAACCACATTCAGTTTGGAACTATTTATGGAATATTTAGTATGTATAAAGCTTAGCGATAGCCAGTGCAAAAGCACAAAGATGGAGAGGAGATAAATACACACATATAATGAGACCCCAATGCTGAATAAGGTAAATAAGGTAAATGTCATATATATATGACATATATAAATATCATATACATTTACCTTATACATATATATGATTCTCTCTCTCTCTGTGTGTGTGTGTATATATATATATATATGAAAAGGGCAGAGAAATAATAATATCCAGTCCTTTGCAGCATGGGTACAACTAGATCCATCATCCTGAGTGAATTATCACAAAAACAGAAAACTGAATACCATATGTTCTCCCTAATAAGTGGAAGCTAAACACTGTATGCACGTGCACACAAGCATAGGAACAGCAAATACTCCTATGGGGATGAGAGGGAGGAGAATAAAGGTTTAAAACTACCCACTGGAGACCAGGCTCAAGCCTGTAATGTCAGCACTTTAGGAGGCCAAAGCAAAAGGCTTGCCTGAGTCCAGGGGGTTTGAGACCAGCCTGGGCGACTTGGTGAGACCTCATTTCTACAGTAAATCAAAAAATTAACCGGGCATGGTGGTGCATGCCTGTAGTTCCAGCTACTTGGAAGACTGAGGCAGAAGGATCACCTGGGCCCAGCAGGTAGACATTGGGGTGGCCATGAGCACTGCACTCCAGCCTGGGCAACAAAGTGAGACTCCAACTCAAAACAAAAAACAAAAAAAAACACTACTCACTGGGTACTATGTCTACCCCCTGGGTGATGGACTTAATAGAAGCTCAACACTCACCACCACTCAATATGCCTATGTAACAAGCCTGTACATGTAACCCTTAACTAAAAAAAAAATAATAATAAAGTTTTCCCCATTTGTTCTAATGCTTTCTGAATTATCTAATCTCCCTGGGGGCTGCTATAAATTCGCAAGGCGGTGTCCAACATTTTTTGAAAAATTGTGATCTGTAATATTTTTTTATTGGTACATAATATTTCTACATATTTATGGGGATACATATGATCTCTAAAGATTTAAGTCACAATATTATTGAAATTGAAAAACAATTTTCAAATTTAAACAAAAATACTAAGAATTGTCTGAAAACTTTGGAGAAGACCATGTATGTACAGGTGAACATGAGCATGTATCTCTCACCTGCAGGGACCCATCTGGAGAGGACGTGCCATCCTAGGGACAGAAGACCCTTAGGTTAGCAGGTAGGAGTCAGGCCAGTGAGAGATGCAAATTCATTTTAGTTTATAATTCACTTTCACATATTGTTTGAAATTTTATACTCAGGGAAAAAAGTCTTCTGATATATGCTTATGAACAGATTGACAAAAGAAATATGCAATGTATTTATTAATTTAAAAGTGCATTCATTGTTTTCAATTTCATAGTAAACCAATTAGATGAAAAATTGATTAATATGGTAAACAATAACAAATACGTTCATGAAAAACAAGTAGTTTGATGAGCTCTTGAAGCATGAGTAGGATGTTAGTAGGTGACGCTGGGAAGAAATATGCATGAGGAGAAATTAGAGCATAGAGACAGGATACACATAGTAAATTCATGGACGAGGCACTCCAGTGTAATCATAGCACGGGATCAACTCTGTGGTATGTTTCTTCAGACTTCTGGAATGTTTGCTTCTGTAGTTTGGCTTAGTGCAGCAGTCATTCCTTGAATACCCACCAAGTGACAAACACTGTGCCAAGGCAGGGGAATAAAAGATGAAAAGGAACCCACGCCCTTGGCCCTCAGATCACTTACAGTGGGGCAAATCCTATAAAGTGACAGTTCTTGGAGATATGCCTGGCATGCTGTTGGACCGAGAGACACCCCTAACACAGCCTGTGGAGTCAGTCAAGACCTTCTCAAAGCGGATTGGTTAAAACTCAGTCTAGATGGACAAGCAGGAGTTAGGTGAAAAACAGAAGCAAAGGTGTTAAGGGCATAGGGAGAAAAACGTAAATAAAAGCACAACATGTGAAACAGCATTTGAGTTTAGGAACTGTCTTTACTGCTGCCTCCGAGTTTTGTATGTTTCTGTGCTTTTTGATGTGATACTGAGATAGAAATATACTTACATGGCTTTTATTGTAGATCCATACTCTAACTTTAGAGTTACAATGGTGTTGCATTTTCAAATACCTACATGCTTGTGTTAAGTGTCTTGTCTTTTTTCTATCACGTGATTATTTTGTAATAAAACAGTGCCTGTATTTCATGTTCTCTGAATTTCCTTATCTTGACTTAATAAACTCCACAATTGTATATTATTGGGCAACATACTCAAGAGGTATATGAATGCCCAACAATGAGATATTTGCAGCTTTCCCACCTTCTTGTTTTGAGAAGAAAATCAATTGCCTCATAAGTGAGTATAATTCATACAACTCTCCTAGTATCACATGCTTCTCGGTCCTAAATTTTTTGTGTTCTTACTACCAATACCTGGAGTCTCATGTAGTTGTGTGTCCCTTTTTTTGTGTGTGTGTGAGTTGGAGTCTTACTCCATCGCCCAGGTTGGAGTGCAATGCACATTCATGGCCACCTCGGCATCAACTTGCTGGGCTCAAGCAATTCACTCGCCTCTGCTTCCCAAAATGCTGGGATTACAGGTTGAGCCTCCAAGCCTGGCCAGTATGTCCCCCTTTTTTTAACAACACTGATAACTAAATATATGAAGAGGAAAAATGTTCTTCCTGGACTACAGTCCTGTTTTCTCTACCCTGGTCTAATAATTCTTTATCTTTGAAATAAGTTTTAAGAAAGTAAAATTTAAGTCAAGACTGTCATTTTAACATATAGACCTTTCTACAATATGGACACGTATGACTAAATATACTAGCTCAGCCCATGATGGTCCCGCATATATAAATAGCATGTGTAACACCAGGGTTTCACTCACTACTCAGTTTTGTGGCAACTGTGAGTCACTGTGGAACCTCAGTTTTCGTGGCTTCTCATTTGTGGAGTTCTGCTCAGCTATAATGAAAGCAAAAGATGTGAAATCAGAAACCACTGAAAATGTATCTGTAAGAGTGAGGCCTTCTATTCTCCTGCTAAATTCTTTCATTATGCTATTTATTTCAGCTTTAAGGCAACAAAAGACACGTAAGTCATTTGAAATGGTGTCTATACTCACCAAATAAAACAGAAAATTAAAGATATGAATAATTTAAGTTTGAAATGTTTTCCTTCAGTTATCAAGATGTTTGAGTTCTGACATGTTTGAATAGTTGCCTGATACTCAACTCCCACATGCATATATAGTAAAAGAGGAAAAACAAATCCTTTGATGTGTTCGTATTTTCCTCTTATGTCAACATGGGTATGTCATAATATTTTTTGTTTTATGGGACTCATTTCTAGTTGACGCAGAATTTTAAAGTGAAGATAATCACAATAATTAAGGAGTAAATGTATAAATGAGGGCCTGATTCGAGTTATTTAATTAACAGAGATTCGTGGAAATTTGGCAACTGGAGGATTAAATATGGATTTTAATCTAATCTGTTTGTGTACTTTTTAGTTCTAAACTATCACCAAATAAAAGGCAATAGGAAAGAATTAGAAATTTATTTTTTAAAAAATCAGCAAGCTATTTCCTGTTCCTCCATGGCCTGTCTAGTCTAGTACTCCTGCTCAGGGAAGTTCTTAGAGATAATTCTTGTGAATCTTTTCCATGTAGGGGAAGTGAGGAGATGGAGAAAAATGGCTCTTGTCCCCAAATAGAGCCCCAGTGGTGATGGTGTTAATCTATACAGGACAGACCCATCGTCTAGTGTGAAAGGGAACCCTGGGTTTCCCAGGATCAGTCACTGTCTTTTATCCCCTATTAGCCAGGTAAACAAGCTTAATGACAGGAACTGAACACACCTTCCATTCCAGCTGAGGGAAACAGGCTCCCAACCACCATTTCTTTCAGCATGTCTTTGACAAATCTTTATTCTCACTGCTGCAATACCCTCTTCACCCCTAAAGAGTATCAGACTGAATTTCCAGATTCAAGCCTAAATCCCTTCAATTTACTTACAGTGATCTTCCTTAACCATTGCTTTTACCATATTCTTATTCTGCATTCTGCTTCCTACAACTGGAGAGAACTAATACCTACTTAGGGCCAAATGAACCAGCTGATCTATGCTTTCAAACTGAAAGAATCATTTTCAGGTGATGTGCTGGGTCACTGTACTGGCCCCAACAAAGCATGTTGGGAGAGCCTCTTTTTGATGGAGATGAGCCAACTTGTCTTCCCTGAATACACAAAAATTACAATAGAGGAAGTGGGGCAGTGAGATAATGCATGCTAGTTTGAACATTAAATCTTAAGTGCAAGGCATTCATCTTGGCGAAATTGTCTAGAATTACAAATAAGGACTTGGAGCTTATCAGGGAGGTCTGGGGCAAGAGAGTCCTCAGGGATGCTTAGGGATTTACGTGATGGGAGGTGACAACATGGTCAAGGATGGCTTCGTAGAATTAAGAGGAGAGGGTTTTGGATAGACGGAGGAGAAGCTAAGGGAACTTATTAAACAGGGAGGCAGACAACCAGAAGAAAAGAGTGCAAGGAAACAAGGGAGGAAAGAGTTTCAGGAAAGAAGTGGCATTCATTGGGTTAATTCCCAGAGAAGCCAAGTTAGATTAAGACTAAAAAGTGTGCATTTAATTGAGCCAAATAGATCACCGTAACTAGAAGAAAATATATTCAGCAGCAAAGCCCACCCTTTTCCAGAAGCTTGTTGGAGAAGAACAGGAAACCACACAGAAAGTAGTGGGAGAGAAGGCAGAGACCCACGAAAGATAACTGAGACAGCAGTGACTAGAACGACACAGTCAAGTGGCTTTCAGGAAGATTAATCAGGGAAAATGGAAAGAGAATGACAGCTTGGGCTACTTAGGCAAATGAGGTTGACAATAATACAAAGAGAGGCCCTTTAATTCCTAAATCTTCCTTTCCATCTTTACCTCATACTTAACTCCAAACAAAAACATGTCTTTATATTCTTTGTCAGTATTTCTGCGTATCAAATATTTGGCTCTTCACAACCCCCCAGGGGCCTCAGGCTGTTCTGTGCTGTCTTCGAGTCCCTTTTCTCCTTTCCCCAGCCATCAGCTTCTTCCTTGCCCAGATGTGTTCTCCCACTGGTCTCCCATTCGGCCTGTGTGCACAGGCCCTGCCAGATGGACGCTTCCACTTTATATACACACTTGGCTGATATTTCTTACTACTTTCTTTAGTTTCTGCTTTCCTTTGCTAATAAATTCCAATTTCTTTTCCACTCTGCCCTTATCTCTTCTAGGTTGCCTTTTTTTTAAGCCTTCTTTCCCATTTCCTTCACATTATTCCATCTTGCTATTTGATTCCCTGAACACTCGTCCCCTGGTGATTTCTGACAACTTTAAAAATCACCCTTCTGAGGCTCTCACTTCTCTTCTCTTCTCTTGTTCTTTAAAAATATTTGACTGCCATATCTCATGAATGAATAGAAATCGGGAAGCAAGTTAATGTCCCTTTAATATTTTCATTCAGATTACCTTCCTCTTGACCAAATATTGCATTTAATGCTCATAATTCAAAATGTTTTAACAGTGTGGTTGTGTTTTTTTTTTCTTATTTTGCTTTTTGTCAAAACTCAGGGTAGGTCTTCATATAAATGTACAGAAAAGAGTTTGCCTGGAGAATATGATTTGAAGAATGTCCTGTGATCAGTAGCTGTTCACAGTTACTTAAGTACCTACTATTATTTTTAGATTGAATTGAGAACTTCTAGAATGCTAAAATAGTTCCTTAAGCCAGCTGGAGCCATTAAAACTCACACAGGGTTATGTTTGCAAAGAAGAGTGGGAAGGCATTCAGTTCGATTGAGGTAAGGGTAAGAATAACCCAGGACCAAGGCAGCTTCCCAAAGTGCACAAACCCTGGGGCCACAAGTGAAAGGCTGGGAGCAACTAACATCAGCAGAAATACTTCAGGTGTCTACTAGGGGAAGGGGAGGGTGATGCTAACATCAGGAAAGGATGTTGAAGTAAGACAAGATCAGATGAAAATGAACTCTAATATCATTGTTTTGCCTCAACAAAAAAGTCTATCTGGGACCAGGTGTGGTAGCTCATGCCTATAATCCTAGCACTTTTGGAGGCAGAGCTGAGAGGATCACTTGAGGCCAGAAATTTAGGAAAAGCCTGGGCAACATAGTGAGACCTCATCTCTACAAAATAATTAGCCAGATGTGGTGTTGCACACCTGTAGTCCCAGGTACTCAGGAGGCTGAGGCAGAAGGGTTGCCTGAGCCCAAGAAGTCAAGGCTGTGGTGAGCCGTGTTCATTTCACTGTACTCTAGCCTGGGCAACGGAATGAAACTCTAACCTCCCCCCTCAAAAAAAAAGAGTATGCCCGCGGGTTCGAGATCTGCTTGGGCAACTTGGTGAGACCTCATCTCTAAAATAAATCAAAAAATTAGCTGGGCGTAGTAGCGCGCGCCTGTAGTTCCAGCTACTTGGGAAGGCTGAGGCAGAAGGATTGCTGGAGCCCAGCAGGTCGAGGCTGCGGTGGCCGGGAGCAGCCACTGCACTCCAGTCTGGGCGACGGAGTGAGACTCCAACTCAAAAAAAAAAAAAAAGAGTATATTTTGAAGGGTTTCCTTTTGGTTATTTTTTAAAGTTTTATTTACAATGGTTGTCTCATTCACATTAGCAGTAGGAGGGATTAATTAAAGAGATATTTAGT
The DNA here is from genome assembly GCA_027257055.1 of Cephalopachus bancanus. Taxonomy (NCBI): domain Eukaryota; kingdom Metazoa; phylum Chordata; class Mammalia; order Primates; family Tarsiidae; genus Cephalopachus; species Cephalopachus bancanus. The sequence continues at coordinate 1,994,667 of JAPVLO010000024.1, read as the reverse complement.
AGATAAAACCAATAGGACTTGTTTATCAGACAAAATAAAAAAAGTTGTGATGCCCAAATTTCTGATATGACTACTGGATGAATAATGCTGTCATTCATTGAGATAAAGAACAACAAAGAAAATGCCTTTTGTAGGAAGAGGTCCTATGAAACACAGGAGTCAAACAAAGTAGTTTAAAATCCTATCTCTTTGGTCAAATTACTTAATCTTAGATTGCTTCAATTTCCTTATTTGTGAGTTGGGGTAATAGTACTTATTTCTTAGAGCTATTGATAGAACTAGATGAGATAATATACATAATGTATTTTTCATAGTAATCTGGACCATAGAAGTACTTGTAATAATTAATGTGATTAATGTTATTTAAAACTCTATGGAGGTGATAGTTCTCAATTGTGTTTTTACATCTTGAGATAACTTTTGTCCCAGACTATCTTGGATTTTTGCATAGCAAACAGCCTCAGAAGACAGAGTTCCTACCCTGTTCCCTCAGGGTAGAAAGCAGATTTGTTTCTCTACTGGGATATAAAGACAGTGGCTCTTTCCTGGGCAAAGGTTGGCCTGGTTTGCCAGTGGCCCCCTAATAAGATTGGATTTCCCAAATTTGAGGTTCCTTAGTTGTGACACAAAGGGTAGCTTCCACCTGGGCCACTCTGCATTGTTCCCTTGGGACTGAGGAGTAGGCGAGCGAGGGTACCCATGGTGAACCTGAAGCTCTCATAGCCACAGTGCTGTGGGAAATTAAGGTCTCTGCTTCTCTTCTAAGAGCCTCACACCAGAATTTGTGAAACTGTGGCAGACTTTCTTGTTAGCTTGCAAGCAGGGTAAAAATCTCAGACCCTTCACATTCCTTGATGGAGTTGTCTCTTAAATGTAGATGTGTCTACTGTAAAGCCTTGATGCTGTTGCTTTGTAAGACACTATTTCCCAGTCTTGACATTGAACACTTTTCATAATTCTAATTGTGGACAATATATAAATAGAAGTTCGTGAGACAAGAGTGTTTACTTTTACTTTGAATAATTCAATTATTTTGCTTATTGGATGAGGAAAAGTTTGAAGAAATCAAAGTTGCTTTGTGTTTTAAAATTTTCTTCTTTCAGTCACAGACCCATGGGGAAACAAATGTGTGTTGTACAAATTCTTATTATCTAATAAATATTAAGCATCATAAGTATAAGTTGAAACATACAAAGATATTTTTAGCATTAAAATGCAATCATTGAATAGAAAACAAAGATTAAGGTAGCCATTGGGTAGCAAATGCCACCTAGGTATTAATGCAGAGAAACGTCATGTATTTAAGTGTCAGATCATCTCTCACTTGGTTACCCGATGTTTATTCAGGTATGGGCACATAATTTCTAAAAGGCACCGATTTTGTGTATGTATGTATAAGACATGTAATTACATCTCAAAACATAGTGAGGGATGTGTTTTGTGAGGACATATGATGATACAGAAACTAAAGAAGATGAAAAATGTTCACTTGGATCAAGTATGAGCAGATGTGTAGATAACATCCAGAAGCAGTGTTTGTAAACTAAAAAAAGAAAGGGAGGGAATGCAAAGATAGGAAAAAAATGAGTTGTAGATAGGCTCAAGATGGCAGACAAACATACAGGAAATGTGTCTTACTTTAATAGTCTAAGACAAGAATCGGATAGAAGGAAAAGTAAAAGATCCAATGTGGCTAGGTGCAGTGTCTCACGCCTGTAATTCCAGCACTTTGGGAGACCGAGGCAGAAGAATTCCTTGAACTCAGGGGTTTGAGACCAGCCTGTGCGACATAGCAAGACCTTGTCTCTCAAAAAAAACCCAAAAAACAAAAAACTAGCTGGGTGTGGTGGCACATGCCTATAGTCCAAGCTACTTGGGAGGCTGAGGTGAAAGGATAGCCTGAGCTTAGTAGGTCAGGGCTGCAGTGAGCCATGACTATGACACTGCCCTCTAGCCTGGGTGATGGAGTGAGAACCCCCAAGTCAAAAAATAATAAAATCTAGTGTATTTCAACAGAGGAAGCTGGAAATACTGTACAGGATGGAAAGAAATCAGGCTGTCAGCAGGCAAGGATTCCTGGAACAAGGAGCACTAACCATGTGGATGGAGGAAGTGGCCAGTATGACTTGAGAGCTTAATCCAAAAGCCCAGAGGGGTGACTTGGAAGCCTATGCACTTTAAGTTTCCAAACACCAGAAGACAATAGCTCATACCAGTTAAAAGGAAGAAAACAGGAAGAAAACTACAAAGAATTTGGGAAACCAAAATGCCCATGATATGTGGGGGAACTTCCATGTCTTTGAGTCATTGGCGCCAAGCAGAGGCAGTTTGTGTTCTTAAACCACAGGTGTCACCTTTTGTGGCAGAGCTGAAACCTGAGCTAAATGAAATGAACGTGAAATTACATTCATTGTGTTTCTAAACTGTACTTCGTTTGAAGACTTAGTTGTTCTCTTGGGGCATCTCTAAGCTAAAGAAAGCACAAGGAGGTGGAAAAATAATCCACTGAGAAGGCTGGAGAAAATGGAAGCCAGGAACTTAGATTTGGATCTTTGTCGACCATATTTTTCCCTGTTATTCCTGGGAGGTGGTAAACAAGAAGGGGCAGTTATGAAATTTGCTTAGTTTTGGAGACACGGCCAATATCTAAAACACTATCGTGTATAAAATAATTAAAGTATCAGGCATTTTTTTCACTTGTGCACCAAATCTCTGCTTATTATTCTGTTAGATAAAACCTCTTGTCATGATACTCCAGGCAAAGCCCTTAACAGGGAAACTAACTCCACACCCTAGACCTGATTTTTAATATAGTTTCCTCTTTGATCTGCTGCATCTCCGTATTTAATTATGAGGTCTGACTTGGTGCCATTGTATCTTTTTTCTCTTCTTGCTGTTTCTGTAGTTTGTTTAAAAAAAATAGAAAAGAAAGAAGAATTCTCTGTTTCTTTAAAAGCAAGCTCATTTTTAGTTAGTTCATTGAAAGGTGTCACCTTCTGCTTCTTGTTGCTTCTTGGGTCCTTTTATTCTTTGTCTCCTGAACTGACACAATTACCACCCCTACAATCTGCAAATATAGCTTGCAGAGTGGGTTTCCTAAGAATATGATTTTCAAAAGTGCCAGACATAAGAATGACTCGAAAGCCATTTGATGAGTTCTCCGTTCTATCTCCTCATTTGCCTCCTTCCCAAAGAGATTTTTGATTTTTGCCTGGAACATGCTTATCAGCTTGAAGGTATGCAGCATCATTATGTTATGAAGATTTCCTTCTGCGGCAGCGAGTGCACTAACCTTGAATGAAGCAGTTGCTAATCATGTTGCACTAAGCAAATAAAAGTCAGGAGCGACCTAATCTTGCTTGCCTAATATCAGTTTCTGCAGACTTCAAGTGTAATGTTCTAATCACTGGCGCAAAACAGCCAATTAATTTGCTTTCCCTACGTGTTTTTACTGGCCAGGATGCTTAGGGGAGCAGTGCGCTCGGTCATCATCATGCTCCACAAAGGCAGGAAATGTTCCCTTTGAGCTTCCAATCATTAGGCCAGCTGAAGTGAAGACAAGCCCATTGACAAGTGAGAATGGCAATAATTTATTTTCTATTGATGGGTTGTGACAAATCATGTCGAAGCAGTGGCTGCATACTGTGGGGCTCCGTGAAGGAAGACTGTGATGGGCAAAGATGAAACCCTTCACAGCTCATTTAGTCCAAATGTAGCCACCTGGGTGGTGAATCGGTTCAACATCCCAGCCCAGGCATTCCAGCACAAAATTAGATCGCTAACAGGCAGGGCATATAGGGGTTCCTAGGAGGCATTAATCAACAGGGTTGAGCTGTCAAAATGCAGAGTCTGAAATTAAGAAACACCAAAAGGATGAAAATGTGGCAATGCTGTCAAAAAAATCAAGAACGTGATTTCTCCTGCAGGAATAGCCACCATTAAAAAAAAAATACATAGAAGAAAAAACGAATTGTAAAGGGGTAAAGAGAGACACTGCCCCTGCTGAAAATTTTTGTAAGATTTTTACACATGTTAATTAGTAAAAGCAGCATGAAGATTTATGTAAACATGAGCACACCCCCTTTCAGTTTAACATTGACAGGTCAGATTACAGATAGGTCCTCCCTGCCACCCCACAGCATAGTTCATCTCTTATTTAAATTTCTTTTTTATACAGACCTACTGATATGCAGAGCATTTGATGTCTCATGCTCTTTTGAATATCAACACTTCAAACTCAGCAGACTTCTTGGGCTAGCATAGCTTATGTTCTGAACACTGTTTTTGGTAGAATAGAGATTTCTAGAATCTGAAGGTATGGACTGTTCATGTGTGTGTGTGTATGTTTATGTGATTAAATTTTATCAATATGGTTTTCTTTGAAGGACCTGTCATCTATTTTCATGTTATGAAAAACATTTAATGCCATAAACAAATCCGAATAGCCAGAGTTTCTGAAACTAACCAAATTTTTCCTGAGCAAAAACATGCAAAGATTCTATTACCTAAAAATATAAAGTCTAAATTCTGAAGAATTGCTCTCCAAGCCCCACTGGGGTTTTTCTTAAAGTGTGGTCTATAGACCACAAATATCAGAATGATCTAGAGCTCTCAATGAAAATGTGGAGGCACAAACCTCTGATCTACCTCAGATCTACCGCAGACAAATCTTTGGGATGGGCTTGAGAACTAGAATGTTGATAGGATCCCCAGAGTAATTCTGAATTACAGCAACATTTGAAAACTACTTTTTCTTACATGAGTAAGTCCTGGCCCATTATCAAGTTCAAACACTTGCTTCTTTCCACCACTGTCTAACACGTCCCCCTCTCGGACAAGCTGTGCTCAGTTTGTTCACACACACTCAAACACACCCACATTTCCATGCCTTGAATCATGCTGTTCCCTTTATCTAGAATGCCTCCCCCTCCCCCAGCCCTATCCCATCTTTCCCATCCTCTAAGATTCAACTAAAATGCTCATTCCTACACAAAACCTTCTCCATAAGTCTCAACTAGGTGTAAGTACTCCAGCCTCTGTGCCAGCTTAAACTTTTTTCTTTTTATGAGTCAGGATCTAACACAGCTCACCATAACCTCAACCTCCTGGGCTCAGGCAATCCTTTTGCCCCTGCCTCTTGAATAGGTGAGACTACAGGCACATGCTACCACGCCCCACTATTTATTTAAATTTTTTGTAGAGATGAGGTCTCCCTAGGTTACCTAGGCTGGTCTCGAATTCCTGGCCTCAAGCCTTCTTCTTGCTTTAGCCTCCCAAAGTGCTGGGATTATAGGTGTGAGCCACCAGGCCTACACATGCTGGTATAGCCTTTCGTTTGTACCTTTTGTAGTGTTGTCTCCTTGCCTTCCATTGCAGTTACCTGCATATTTTATTTATCTCCCAGTTACTGCTTCTGAATATCAACACTTCACTCTTTCCAGCAATGTCTTATATGTCTGTCACTATCTCATAGCACCTAACTCATTGCCTTGCACTATATGTGCAGGGAATGCTTGTAGAATTTAACTGTTGAATAATAGATGTTAGTTCATTCAAACCTAAGTTTTACACTTGAAGGAGTTAAGTGTTCTCTCTTTATGCGAAGGATTCTCATTAGAATCTTGGAGTGGGTCTCCCTGTGAGCAAAAATAAACGAGGTCTGTTATTTTGTTTATTTGTTTGTTTTACTTATCTATAGTTAGTCTGAAATGTTATTCTGTTTTATATTTTCTAAATTAGTTTAATGATATTTTCCCTGAAAGAATATTTGTTAATATTCTAAGTCTTCAGCTGAAACAGATATGTAAAATATATTAATTATGCTGGAAAAATACATTATATTACAGTATGCTACTACGTACCATTTGCAAATATTTCAGACATTCATTTTTTTAAGGAAAAAAACCAGGAACTATATGCTCTAAAATATTTGATGTCTTTGTATGATGATTAGCTAGCAGTCAATGGCTACAATTGTTTAACTGTGTCTAATTGAAGACTCACATCATAGTCCATAACCTAGCACAAAGCGTGGGAGCCACAGTTTGGCTTTTAATACATAACCTATGGAACAAGTTCAGCCTGATTGTAAGGCAAGACGTGTTTTACCTTGAGCCCCCCATACTCTGGAAAGACAGGAAAGATTAGAAAGATAAATGGAGAAATGCTATCAGTTTTATCATTCTTGAAAGTAGTATGGGGGGGAGGGGGTGGGGATGGGAAAAAAAAGAAAGTAGTATGTTTCCTCGATTCATGTTGTAATTGTTTATAAAACCTCTTTTTACCTATGATATTGCTGTGTGTTTAGACACTACAGAAACATTGGGGAAAAAAATGTCTGCAGGATACTTGAGAATATTATACTTGAAAAAATAAAATAATCCAAGCCAATGCAAGTCGAACCTGTTCTAATCACAAGAATAGTTCTTTATCTGCCCCAGTCTTCAATGACATTCTTGACGAGGAGCTGGCACTGAGTGCCAACGATCATTCAGGCAGACTAGCACCAGAGCAGAGCTGCTTGGGAAAGTATCCCTTTGAAAAGAAGGTGATAGGTAAACTTACCTCTCTTTGATACGTGGAGTTGCTTTAGGACTGGTGTAAAAAATGCTTTCTGGTGACCACATGTTTCATAAATGTTTCTGTTGGAGTTTACCCATCTCGGTGGATTCTGCTTTAACTCAGCTAATAATTATAATAGAAGAGAGCATGATATTGCATTTTTACTTATATTAGAGTTCTTGGACATGGGCACCCAGAGAACCGCTAAATATAACTAAAGCCTAATTAGGAGAAAAGAACATTGCTGGCTCCATTTCTGAATTGGAGAGTAAAAGAAACACAATAATCCCTGATATAACAACATAAAATCACTTCAAAATAAATAACTAAAAATGATGCTGATTTTGAAATAGACTTTCCACCTCTCCAAACAAAAAAGAATAGCAATGTGGTATTTGCTATAGAATGTGATCTTCTGCCAATTCCTCCATTCCAGAAGTGTGTAAGCCCCAAAAACTACTCTCACAAACAGTCTGTGTCACTTGAGGATGGAAGGAGAGAAAGGTTAGTCCATAAATGGTTGATGTAAAGTGATGAGACTTTAATGGGAAACTGAAAGCCCGTGGCAGAAAAGCACTGAGAAAGGGAAATAATGAAAAGAAACTGTGGTATGAGTTTCAGGAAACCTTTGATGTGTGAGGAATATTTGGGGGACTAAAGGTTCTCAGTGATGACCTCATGAGATTCATGAAACAAGAATTAGAAGAACTCTTGAAGAAGATAATAAGAATACACATATCTAAGGAAGGCTTCTTTGAAGAAGCCAAGCAGTATAAATAAACAAAAACCAACCTGTTCTTTAAAAGGTATTCTGCCTACCCCATCAGCAGAAGAAAATCAACTTTAGCCTGTGCATAAAATCTGAAAGAAAAAGGGACTGTAATCAAAAGGCAGATGAGGAGGATACATCTGTGGAGCTATGGCTCAGAGAAACAAAGGAGGTGTTCAAAAATAGCTAGAGACTTCGATGAGTTACAGACAACATGACCTCTAGAAAACAATCTTTAAAAAAATCAGAAACAGGCCAGGCATGGTGACTCAAGCCTGTAATCCCAGCACTCTGGGAGACCAAGGCGAGAGGATTGCCTGAGCCCAGGAGTTCATGACCAGCCTGGGTAACTTGGCAAGACCTTGTCTCTATAATAAATCAAAAAAATTAGCCGGGTGTGGTAGCACGCACCTGTAGTTCCAGCTACTTGAAAGGCTGAGGCGGAGGAATTGCCAGAGCCCAGCAGGTCAACGCTGGGGTGGCCATGAGCATGCCACCGCCCTCCAGCCTGAGCAACAAAGAGTGAGACTTCAACTCAAAAAAAAAAAGGCAATAAAAATTAGAATATATATTCTCCTAGAAAACAAAGCCATAGAGGCTAGAATTGTGAAATAAAGACAAAGAAGATCAATTCCACAAAACAAATTAGGCAAAAAGAACTATATAATAATTATTATAGAGAGAAGATGTTAGATATGGCAGAGAGAAAAAGGATCACCAACAATCACTAAATTAGTTTCTGAAGAAAATAGCAGAATGAATAGAACAAAAACAGTCTAACATATAAGAAAACTTTCCTGAAGAAAGATTTGATCTGTGTATTGCAAGTTCCCTTTATATCTGAGAAAAACTTAATACAAAATAGTCAAAACCAAAACATATGCTAATACAATTTCTGCTTTCTAAGGATAAATGTATACAGGTGTCTTAGCTGAAAAAGCAATGGGAAGATCAGGTGTGCCTTAAACTTTTTCAAAGCAACACTTACTACAGATAACACTGGATCCCTGGCAAGGTTTCAAGGGCTAGAAAATATGATCCAAAATAGAAAAACGATGTTTTCAAGCAGGTGAGAGCTTATGGTAATTATAGCATTCATGATGATTATGATTGGCAAGAGAAGAATCAAAGTAAAACACCATATAAAAAATCTAAGATTAAACAATAATGGAAATCATGGTTAAATGTTATAAATCTTGAGAGTATAAAAATAATTACACACATGTATCAACTACTGAAATGTGGAAAAAAAGGGCCCTCAAGAGATGCTGTTTTATGTACTGACATTGGCCACTTAGAGTTCTGTCATGGTGGCTTTTTTTTTTAATTACATTTACGAGAATTGTAAAAGAACTCTAACAACTCATAGTAAGGAAATTTTCTCTGAAGTCCCCCAATTTTTCTCTCTCACTTCTTTTTTTTCTTTGTTTATTATTAAAGCACCATCTAGGAAATTGTCCCATTTAAAAAATATATTGCCAGCCAGGCACAGTGTGACACCTGTAATCCCAGCACTTTGGGAGGCCAATGAAGGATGCCTGCTTGAGCCCAGGAGTTCAAGACCAGCCTGGGCAACATAGTGAGACCTCATCTCTACCAAAAAAAATGTTAAAAAATTAGCCGGGTGTGGTGGTGTGCATCTGTAGTTCCAACCACTTGGGAGGCTGAGGTGGAAGGATCATCTGAACCTGGAGGGTCGAGACTTCAGTGAGCCATGATAGTACCACTTTTATCTAGCCTGGGTGACAGAATGAGACCTTGACTCAGAAAAAAAAATGTTTTCCCATCTCTTTGTCTTTATATGAACATAGATGCCAAAAAAGATGTTCACCAAATAGTGAGGTTATTTCTGGATGGTGAGATTTTGAGTGATGATTAACCGCCCTCTGCAGAGGAGGGCATATGAGCAGTTTTATGATTGAGTAGTTTTAAATACCCAGAAAAATAGGGTATCTTTTTGATGTTGTCTTTTGCATATTCTTCCATTTCATTTCTCCTGAAGGAAAAATAAAAGGTAAAACCATTCAATCAGTGAACGTAGGATGCTTCCAGTGGCACATGTGAATCCTTGGAGGAATTACAAAGAAAGCTAAAGAAAGCGATTTTTCCATGAAGAGCTTACAATTTAACTTGATGGTCTCTAGTTTTTTGCATTTGTTTGGATGCGATGCTAACTGAGTGTAACAGAAAAAGGATTTGCAAAGAATCAAACTGTGATTTTTTAGGTAGTTCTTATTCCTTATTCACACATAATCCATGGCTGTCTTCCAAGTAACTGGTAATTTTATATTTGGAAATTATTCAAGGTATAAAGCAATGTCTTTGGGAACTACTTTAATGTGGACGCGAGTTCTGAAAGAGAAAAACATCAATCCAAGCTATTATGCCTTAAGAATATGTTTTGGTATTTGTTTCAAGTCACTATTTTGGTTTAAAGGAAATCCCCAACAGAATTGGCAATTATCACAGAAGCACAAATTTGTCATCTTTGCATAACCCACATTGCCCCAATGACAAAAACATGATTTGACTCATATACTGTGGCCTAGATTTTGTAAAATAATTTGTTACTGCTGTAAAGATCCTTTTAAGCTGAATCAGTTGTTCACAGATTTAGTTATTTATCCAAATGTTTGTTTGTAATCATCCAGTTTGATTGATCTTTTTTCCTAAATATACTGTCGTGCTTGTAGTTTTCTGTTTGCATAGTTGTAATGGGGTTCGCTTTACTTTTTTTTATCATTTTCATGACAGAAGCTGAAATTTGGAAGATTATGATATCATTTCAAGATTGTGAAAGCTCCCAGCTTGACATATTATTTCTCAAAGTTTATCTAAAAAGAAAGTATGATGGAAGGAATCAGCAGTTACTCAGGTTTATTAGCATAAAAATATGGGAAGGAGATGTGGAGGTGTATTTAATATGATGGGTAATTTACAATATCTGTGCAAATCAGATATTTGAGTATCTGTTAAATGGGCAGTCTTCCATTTGATTGTGAATACTTGCTTTGCCATCTAATCTACTTCTTTTTTAGAGTAAATATAAACATCTGATCACCCACCCACTAGATGGCTTTTACTCAGTATATGTCTTTAGTTTCATTGCAGATTCGAAATGCTTTCCTGATATTATGAACTTTTATTTCTTAAAATTAATCACGATATAATCACAAAGATGATCTTTCACAGTGAGTACTATTAACTTTCTTTAAATGGCAAATAACACATTGCTCACTACAGTTGCTTTTGCAACTTTTAGTTTTGCGCATTATTTTGTCCTCCAAGGTAAAATGACAGAGTGAGCATATTGCATAAAAACCACGATCATCACTCTTCCACTGCCTATCACCCTGTTCATGCTTAACCAAGCATTTATTTATTAGTTCTTAATGGTAAGGGCTGCAAGGTTACTACACCTGAGAGAAAAATCTGTAAGACAGGCTTTCTAATTAATCACTGGGAGAGTTCAGGAAGGTCCAGCTATTTCCGTAAACTGAAGCAGTTATGCACTCTATTGCAAACACTGATCATGGAAACAGCAGGCAATGCTTTATTTCTCTCTGTTTTGGTAGTTCCATTAAGCATAATGAACCCTTTACATGTCTCTCCGTGTGTACACATGGATGTCATCATTAAAACTAGGACCTTTGTTCACCTGAGGACAGATATAGGTACAGTTCTAAGAAAACCAAGCAGTGGGACCAGTATCTTAGGAATGACAGTAAAGTGCCACCCATGGTGTTCTGACCACCATCACAGAGCAAAAGGCTCCAAGACAAAACAATCCATAGCAACAGACCCTGTTGGTCAGGAGTTATCACACCCAGGACCACTTGTAACTGGTCAAGTTAGTCAGTGGGAACATGTGCCGATTGGTTGATTTTACTATGCTCATGAATAAAACCTGCAGTGCCATTTGCAACAGAGCTTCCGGTGAAATTCTAACTTGATTGATAGTCCTAAGGCTCTTTCCAGATTGGCCAGGGTCACTGAGTACAGTGGGGATACAGAAAATGGCTCCAGTTCCAGCCACATTTACAAGTCTATTCGGGAAGTCATACTTAAGTCCCTGGCATCTGCTTTGGTGTGTTACCTGGTGCAGAAGACTGTCAGAAGCAGAAAGCATTGCCGATCTTAACAGCCTATTCCTCCTGCCTCTAGAAAGGTCCTTGACATTGGCAGAGGTCACCACCTAAGTTACACTGCTAGGTGATTTATCTCTTAAACACAGTAATGTGGATTTCTCAAGCCCAGCACATGACAACAGTCCACACACAGATGCAGATGCACCTCCCTCTGCCTGTTTTCATGTCTCTCAACTACAGCACAGCAGCCTTGGACATCTAATCCTTCCTTCCTCTCACTGCCCTTGTGATTTCTCTCTTCTTCCCCGCTTCATCCTTCCTCATTTCTAGAACCCTTATGTTTATATTGCAGTTGCAAAAGACATAAGAAACAGTGGTTTTTAAGTGTTATACAGCCATAGAAACGCTAGCCCACTGACAGAAGATTCTTTGCTTGGCCAAACTTTAATCAGGCCTCCAAACCCCCTCCCAGGCCCATCTGTGCACTTCCTTGTAAAATCCAGTTTTGGCGAAAGAACCCTGCTAAGTCAGTTTAGTCAAAAGCCACCATCTTCGGTATCTCATCAACCTAGATACCCCCCACCCCCACCATTCCCCAGCTGATGTCTGACCACCCTAGTCTATCTTCAGCAAGAATACTGTTTTGCTGATTTAGCTAGAATCTCCTTACCCCTGATGTTTCCTCTTAGTAATTTTATTTCTTTTTCTTTCTTTCTTTCTTTCTTTCTTCTTTCTTTCTTTCTTTCTTTCTTTCTTTCTTTCTTTCTTTCTTTCTTTCTTTTTTTAATAGAGACATGGTCTCACTTTGTTACTTAGGCTGGTCTTGAACTCCTAGGCTCAAGCAATCCTCCAGCCTTGGCCACCTAGAGTACTGGGATCACAGGCATAAGCCACTGTACCTAGCCTCTCAGTGATTTTCTATCCACTGACTCCGACTCTGCTCCTTGGCTATAAATTCCCACTTGCCTATGCTGTATTTGAAGTTGAGCCCAATGTCTCACTGCAAGACCCCATTATAGTGTCCTCATACCTATTGTGACAGTCCTGAATGAAGTCTTCCTTACTGTGCTTTAACACCAAATTTTTTTTTTTTTTTAAACACCACTCCTGGCAAGACTAAGAACAAGGCTGTGGGAACTGAGGCCCTCCTGCATTTTATGAAAGAAAGGCATCTTCCAAGATAGTCACTGCTTCCAGTCCTTGTACCAGCTGAGGATTCTGTGGTCACCCTCAGAACCTAAAGCACCAGATCTCCCCACTTCAACCAAAACAGGCTCCACTTTTTATGTTTTACATATTATGCTCCTGCAAAATATTTTTATGCAGATGCTGCTATAGCTTCATTAAAAGGAATTTCTCTAAAAATCTCCCCAAAAGTAATCAGTTAAAGCTTATATATATGTTTATATATTTATATAAATTATATGTTTAAATTCTATATTTCTAGAAGAATCACAGCTTTGAGGAGCAACAGACCTGTGCTCTCTGAGTGGGGAAAATAGTAGGTGAGAAGAAATCAAGGAGATTAATTTTTATAAAAGGGAGTGGAAAGACAAGGAATAGGAGGAGATAATAGTTTAATGGGTGTAGGAGCTTTGTGTGTGTGTGTGTATCAGATTAGTTCAAACAGAAGGGTAAGGGGTAGAATTAGACGTGTAACTTCCTCTAGTTTGCAGGTAGTGGTCATGAGTTCAAGTGCTGGCTCTGTTTTTTGGACTGTGGCCTTCCCACCCTCTGTCACCTGGCCCCTTTCTCAAATATCTCCTATTGCCTAGTCTCATTAGCATAGAATGGCAGTGAGATCAGAAATGTCATCAGCAGTCTACCACCAGGGGAGTGAGGGCCAGTTAGAAGCCCAAACTTCACCTGTAATGCAGCCTACTTACGGAGTTAATTCTCACTTGTACCCCACATCTCTATAATACAAAATAAAATTGGCTGGGCGTGGTGGCTTGATCCTGTAATCCCAGCACTCTGGGAGGCCAAGGTGAGGGATTTGTCTGAGCCCATGGGTTCAAGAACAGTCCGGACAACTTGGCGAGACCTCATCTCTACATTAGATCAAAAAATTAGCCGGACGTTGTAACACATGCTTATAGTTCCAGCTATTTGGAAGGCTGAGGTGGAAGGATTGCCTGAGCCCTGGCAGGTCAATGCTGGGGTGGCTGTGAGTGTGCCACTGCACTCTAGCCGGGCAACAAAGTGAGATTCCAACTAAAAAAAATTAATTAAATTACATTAAATTAAATTTTAAAAAAAGAAATGTCAGCAGCAGAAAATAAAGCCAGAATGAAGGGAAATGAATCAGAAATCACTAGAAAGATAACTGTAAGCAAAAGAAGACTGTCATGTTTTTAATATCTTGATATCATGCTATTATGGATGTTGACTTAGTTGGATCCCCCAGAAGCTGACTTCAAGAGGAGGATTAAATGCCTGAGGTGATATAGGAAGTTCAGGTATATTAGCTGGGAGTAGAGCTGATACAGGGGAAAAAAGCGACCAGTAAGGTGTGCAAATTTAAGCCAGCTACTCAATGGGCAAATGAAGCTTCAACCCTCAAGGGAAAGCCCAGGAAACAGTAGAAAACACACCCCAGAATGAACCTGGCCAAGGAGTAAGGGAGCTGAGGTATTTATATCCCCACAAGCTTCATCTTTAGAGAATGGCTCCCTAGGGGGACATTAAATCCCATGCCCACTAGCCAAACAGATTCCAGCAGCCTGGAAGAATCCTCCCACAGAGATGCAGGTGCTGGCTACTGGTGGTCAGGCCACAGGTCACAGAAATGGGCAGGAGCTGTGAAGGGCCATGGGCAGATTTCCAACAGCATCTGTCACTGTTGTCCCTGAGTAAGACCATCAGGTCTTACTTGTCATATAGTTGCATCCTGTTAAAGAAGAAAAAGATTGACGAAGAGAGCTATGAGTTATGATTATAACTGATAACAAAATGTGTCTGTGGTTCTATAAATAATAATTAGACTTTTGAATATTAATTTTAAACAACTTTATATTACATGTGACTATAGCACATGTGTGCCTTTATTGGTGATTCTTAAATATTTCAAGTTGTATAAAATTAATTTCTTAAAATTTGTGGTAATATCTTTTGTGTTCTATATTGATCATATAAAATCATCAGTTCAAAATTTATATTAGAATTCATTGGACTGGTTTATAGAAATCATTGATGCTGCATGTATTCATTGATTTATTCCTTATCCATTTGGAATGGAATTTTAAGTGGTAGGTATATGAATGGTTCAGATTATAATCCAAACTCCTTCACGGGGAAAAGAAATCCAACTCAGGAATTTGGAAAATTCGCTTAAAGGAACTAGATTCAGTCGGCAGAGGGAAGAGAATATTGATTCATAGTCAAACACAAGTGGGTTAGAATTTTTACTTCATATCCTTGAGTAAATTGGTTCTTTTCTCTTAATCTCAGAATTTCTCTCTCTAATCTGGAGAATATCATGAAACCCCACAGAGTTATCATGAGGATTTGGTGAAATGATGTATTGTCAGTACTCCAGTGCCTGACATACAGACAGAATACATGTAGCTAAGATTTACTTAGGACCAGATGAATACACGGAAAAAAAAAAATACAAGTCAGAAATGCTTAAAATACTGTGAAGGAGTTGAGATGCAGAGAAGATCTGTGGAAATTTAATATGGGTCTAGAAATAGGAGAAGGATTTAGATGAGGAGAATGAGAAAATATAATATTTTTGTTTGTTTTTGTAGAGACAGAGTCTCCCTTGGTTTCCCCCAGCAGGTCTCAAATTTGAACTCAAGAAGTCCTTCTGCCTCAGCTTCCCAAACATTGGGATTTCAGGTGTGAGCCATGGTGCCTAGCCTAGAGGATGTAGTCTTGATGGGTGAAAGAACAGAAACAGTGAGGATGGGTGGTAACGGCAAGGCCGGAGGAGATGAGGTCCATCAGCCCCAGGCTGTCCCTCTTCAGCCTGACAGTGCCTCAGACAGAGACGGGAGGCTCACAGGAACTGACTTGGAGACAGACAGTTCACTCTATTTTGGATTTCTAGAACTGGAAGTAACAAGATGACTGAGTAAGAATACACCTTACATAGCAGGAGAAGGGGACAGGCTTTCTGAAGAGGCTACTATTTGGGGTTCCTTGGCCTCTGGGTGATCATTGAACTCTGTGGACTCTCTAGGAGAGAGAGGAGAGAAAGCACATCAGAGACTGCATTTGCAGAGGATGCTGTCTTCAGTTATAGGGTAGAAAGCAGAAGAGGCTCCATCAGAAATAAGCCCACCAAGGGAGGTGGACAGGGTATGACAAGAAAAACTAGGATGCTGATATGGAGGCCAGTAAAGGATGGCCTTCAGCAAGAGAGTAGCAGGATTCCTGGGGAGGATAGAGAGAGAGAGTGAGGAAGATGGTCTGTGAGCTGCTGTTTCCTCCCTTAGAAAAGTTGAAACCTGGGCCTGGTGTGGTGGCTTATGCCTATAACCCTAGTCCTTTGGGAAGCCAAGATGAGAGGATTGCTTGAGCCCAGGAGTTCAAGTCTAGCCTCAGCAACATAGCGAGACTTTGTCTCTTCAAAAAATCAAAAAATTAGCCAGGCATGGTGGCACACACCTGTAGTCCCAGCTACTTGAGAGGCTGAAGTGGTAGGAGGATGGCCTGAACCCAGGAGGTAGAGCCGTGATGGTGCCACTGCATTCCAGTCTGGGCAACAGAGTGAGAACCTGAGTGGGAAAAAAAAGCCCGGATATCTAATGTGAACGCTGAATGGAGAACTTTTGTCTAAGGAGGGAAATTGACCAGCCGTGCCAACAGGGCAAACAACCTTCTTTATTCCCCCTTTGAAAAATTGGAGCAGACTAAATCTTTAAGTGTACAAAGAATTGAAAGAACAGGATACATAATGGCTAAGAGAATAGATACTAGAGCCAGACTGCCATTTACTAGCTGTGTAACCTTGGACAAATTACTTAACCTTTTAGGGGCCTCAGTTTCTTCAGCTACAAAATGTAGAAAATAATACTAATTAATAAGTGTGAGGATTAAAAGAGTCAACACATGTAGTGTTTAGTAAGTACTTAATGATTAACAGCCATTATTATTAGCTGTGTGGCTTATCAATGCAGCATTCTGATCACTAGAGGTCACAGATGCTCATCACTAGAGGTCCTCATTTTACTCCAGCTACAGGGGAAAGGAAGGCTTCCCTGGGGCCCTGGCTGACTCTCATAGTAGATACAGCTTCATTCATTCATGTCCTCACTTCTTCATAGTCAGGTACGGGATGAAATGGACCAACCTCCTCCTCCCCTGCCTGGGCTGCTTATGTTTCCTTTTTCATTCTCGCCCCTTTCTCTGGTGATTATGCTTATCGACCCCATCTTTAAGTGAACTTCTCAAATCAACTGGGGCAGGGGGAGTTTTCTTTCAGAGTAGAAACCATTTTGATATAATCATGTGAACTTTGCATTCATATCACATAATTTAACCAAAAAAACAAAAACAAAGATAATATAGTAATTGGGTAGAGGGGAGTGAGAAAGGAATTTTGTTCTGGGAATCGAAACTCTACAGATCCCTTCTCTAAAAGCAGTGAAGCTGATTCTGCCTCTAAAAGGTCTGGGGAAGGTTTTATGGCAAAGTGCTGGCATCTTTTTGAGCAGGGAGAGTACCCAAAGGGAAAGAAATCTTGCTATATACCTGGATTCTATGCTCAAAAACTTTTGCCTGCAACCACCATTTCTTCGCTGATGTTTGTAGGGTGGATGGCAGGTAGGTCGGCCTGACTTAACCTGTCACCAGACAAACATTCTGCCACTAGCACAAATGAGGGTAATTTAAAAAAACTTCTTGTTAATTAAAGAACCCTTCTTATATCCCCATCATTTTGGTTGCTTCAGTTTCCAGATGCCTTGCAATCTGCAAGTATCCATACAAAAAGCTACTTTAAATAGTCATTTCCTCAAAATAACAATCTATAAAACATAAATAGTAAATTTCTTTTTACCATAAAAGAAAATTAGATTATCAGAAATAGAGGCTATAAATCATATGTGATTCGTCTGAACTTTTTATGTACCATAATAACTAATCACTTGGCTATCAAGGCACTGGGGAAATTACAATAAATTATATTTTGTGGGATATGCACCACATGAATGAAGCCAAGAATATTATAGAAGTGACCTTCACCTTGTGTGATGTCATAGAAAAAAATGATGCTGCCCCTAATAACTTCATAGGGTTAATTAGTTTTGGAGATCACACAAGAGGCAGCGATGTCACAGAGCTTTTTTATTTTCTTTCCCGTGGGAAGTTGGGCTAATAAAAATGAAAAACATTTCAAGTAGCTAAGTAAGAAAGAAGAGTTGCATAGAGTTAGAAGGAAACGCTTTAGCGCTGTCCCTTAGAAGGCCTAGTTCCCTTTCTCTGTAAGCTGCAAATCTCATTCTTTTTTGTGTACATCTTTTCTCATTGACTTGGAAATCTTTGAGATGGCCATTGTTTTCAAAACCTACTCTGACGATGGATTTTTTTTTTAATTTGCTGATGAACACGAATCCATTTAATCAGATAGGGAACTCTGCAGATAGGGAGACATTTATCTGTATAAAATACACGGCTTTGTTTGGTTTCTCTACTTGGATCCCCAGTGGGGGTGGAGGTAAAGTTTCCACAGTCATGCTGATTTCAGATGAATAGGTTTGCTGGTGTTAAAGACCGGCTGCAGTACTCTGCTGGCATCTGGGGTACAGAAGGCTAATTCTTCTGAATAGAGCCATTGATGATTACATTTTGGAGAAACTTAATCATAGAGTAATTAGGCTTTAATTCTTACAAAAACTTACAATTAATTGGATCTTTTATACAACTTTTTTTGTTTGATTTAAAGTACCATGTAGGTTAGTTATAGAAACTTAATTTAAATATGGATTTAATTAGAATTGTTTTATGATTTTAATGAGTCCTAAAAGTCTTTTGATGAGCAGCCTGTGTAATTATGGTATTTAAAATGATTGGGTAAATGCATACTTTTATAATTTACCTTTCAGGAAACTGTATTTTTATGGAGGCTATTTTTTTGCATGATGAATTGTTTCATTTTGTGTTCAGTTTTTGTGGGGGTGGGTGCTTAGTCCTGCCCCTAATCACCCCCGATTTTTTTCTAGAATGAAATTAAACTTTCATGACATTCAAAAATCATCAGGCAGCAGCCCAGTACTACAGTTACATTTTATCACAGAAATATTTTTGTTTTTATTATAAAGAATCACTACTAAACTTTTTAGCTGAGAATTTCAGTTTTTCTACATAACCAAGTATAAACAAGTTACCTGAAGACAAACTTTTTTTCTATAGGAAAAAAGTGATTTTAGGCAAATGATTTGAAATTTTTAAAAATGGGATTTAATACAAAGTTGTGAAGTGTTTAATATACTGTGAAAACAAAAATGGATATGTTCAAACAACATGAAAATTTTTTTAAAAAGGAAAACATTAGGTCCTATTCCTACCAATGCTAACTCAGATAATTAACTGGCCTTTGGTGTTTTTCTGCTGATCTTTTAAAAGCGTGCGTTAAATAAGGAGTATTAGGGCACATGTTTTTATTTTCTGTTTTAAATGATACTATTATTATTTTCTCTCTCTTATGCATTCTATCCTTCACTTTTAAGTTTAGGTTAAATTATTTACATGTTCCTGAAAACAATCAATTTAATTCACCATATCAAAAGGGTATAGAACAAAAAGAACATGTGGTTCATGCAATAGACGTGGAAAAACATTTGACAAAATTATTCCACAATAACTCTCAGCAAACTGAGAATAATAAAAAGTGAGTATACAACTTGATTAAGGACACCTATGAACTATCTGCAGCTGATATCATACTCACAGATCAAGAATAAGGCAAGGGTGTCTTCTCCTCCCACTTTTATTTGACAGTGTATTGGACATCCTAGCCAGTGCAATAGGACAAGCAAATAAAATAAAAGGCATGAAAATGGGAAAGAGAAAAGTAAAGCAAGGGAGATGATTGTGTAGGTAGAAAATCCTAAGCAATCCACAAAATAACTATTTAAATGAATAAATTTAGCAAGAGTGCAAGCTGTAAGACCAACTTAAAACTAGTATTTATATATTAGCAAAAAACAGTTGGCAATGAAGAATTTTTAAGTCTCAAATTAAAATAGCATTGAAATACTCTATTTTTAATGGAACAGATATTTTAAAAGATGCATAAGACCTGAACACTTAAATCTATAAAACACTGAAAAAGGAAAGTAAAATAATGCAAAGGAAAGATAAAATGAGTAAATGAATGGGAGACACACCATGTTCATGGATTGAAGATTCAATATTTTGGTTTTGTTAATTTTTTCTATGATATTTTTGGCTTTTACTTTGGTGATCTGTATTCTTCTGCTGAAGTTAAGGTTTTGGTTGTCTTGTCTTTCCAGCTCCCTTAGGTGATTTGTTAAGCTGTTAACTTGTGATGTTTCCATTTTCTCGATGTGTATTCATAAAGAAATGAATTCCCCTCTCAATACCACTTTCATGGTACCAGAGGTTTTGGTAAAATGCGTCTTTATTTTCATTTGTTTCCAGAAATCTTTTAAATTTCTGCCTTGATTTCTGTGTTGACCCGGGAGTTGTTCAGCATTGTGCTGTTTAGTGTCCATGTCTTTGTGGAATTTGGGGTAGCTTTGTTGGTGTTGATATTTATTTTTATTCCACTGTGGTCTGAGAAGGTGCATGACAGTATTTCAATCTTAAGGAATTTGTTCATGCTTGATTAATGTCCAAGAATGTGGTTGATCTTGGAGTACGTTCCATGTGGTGATGAGTAGAATGTATATTCCACAGTTGTTGGATGGAATGTTCTGTAAGTGTCTATTAAGACCATTTGGTCAAGCATCAAGTTGAGGATCTGGATCTCCTTGTTGATTTTTTGCCTTGATGATCTATCTAGGGTTGTTAATGGGGTATTTAAGTCCCCAGCTATGATAGTGTTTGAGTCAGTGTCTTTTTTTTAGTTTACCTAGAAGCTGCTTTATAAAGGTTGGTGCTACTATGTTGGGTGCATATATTTAGGATGGATATTTCTTTTTGATGGATTGTACCTTTCATCATTATGTAGTTACCCTCTGTATCTTTTTTAATTTTTGATAACTTAAAAGATATTTTGTCTGATATTAAGATCACAATCCCTGCTTTTTTGTGTGTTCCATTTGCCTGATTAATTGTCCATCCTCTTACTTTGAGTCTATGAGTGTCCATTCTGGTGAGATGAGTCTCTTGAAGACAACATATTGTGGCATCTTTTCTTTTGATCCAGTTTTCCATTCTATGACTTTTCAGTGGTGCATTCAGTCTATTCATGTTCAAGCTAATTATTGAGATGTAAGAGTTTATCCCTGTCATGTAGTTCTTATAGAGGTCTGTTGTTACTTGTTTGTTGGTTTTCTTTTGATATTTGGGTTGATATATGTGTGTGTTTTAAATCTTTTTTCCTGTATTCTTGGAAAGAGTGTGATCATTCTTGTTTTTCTTTCTTTTGTGTTTAATTTTTCTTAAGCATTTCTTATAGTGCTAGTCTGGAGGTGGCATAAACTCTTAGGGATTGAATGTCTGGGAAGGATTTTAATTCTCCATCACTGAAGAAGCTTAACTTAACTGGGTAGGAAATTCCTGGTTGGAATTGTTTATCTTTGAGAACTTTGAAGATTGGACTCCAGTCTCTTCTAGCCTTTAGTGTTTCTCTAGATAAGTCTACTACTATTCTAAATGTGGTAAGTAGTCTGACCTTTCTCTGTTGCTGCCCTTGGGACTTTTTCTTTTATACCAACTTTGTGGAAGCAGATTACTATGTGTCTAGGAGTTGGTCTTCTTATTTTATGTCTTACAGGGGTTCTCTGAGTCTCTTGTGTTTGAATGGTCTTATCTCTAATGAGATGAAGGAAGTTTTCTTGGATAATTTCATTTAATGTTTGTTCCAGGGTACTGTCTGTTTCTCTCTCTCAGGAATGCCAGTTAATCTTAGCTTCAGCCTCTTGATATAATCACACATCTCTTGGAGGCTTTGTTCCACCTTTTTAAGCTTTTTTTCTATGTTTTGAACAGTTAGGGTTAGTTCTATATTTTGGTCCTTAAGCACTGAGATTCTTTCTTCTTCTTGGTTAATTCTGCTTTCCATGCTTGTCAGCTTGTTATTTATTTCATTTACTGTATTCTTTATTGCTGTCATTCTCAGTTATCAACTCCATGATTCTTTCGCCTTGTCTCTCCCCACTTCTATTCTTTCTCCCTATTAATATCTTTATCTCTGGGTCTGTGGTTTGGGACCAGTCATTCTGGGGGCTCTTCACTGTTTGAGCTCTGAAGTCTATATTCTCAGGTCCTGTTTTCCTAGGAGTCTATATGGGACCTGTATTTTTCCTTTGATTCTTCATTTGTGATGACTTTTCTCCCCCTTTCCCCTCCTTCTTTAATTCCATTGCTCAGTGATGGGGGATAGCTTTCCTTTCTGTTTGTTCAATCCCCTATTCTTCCTTAGGTAAATCCTCTGGATTTATCCAGTTTTGAAGCCAGACTGGGGATGGAGGGTTGTGCTTATTGCAGTTTTGAAATTTGATTAAGGTGTGATGGGGGGAGCTCTGGTGCAGAAGCTATCTGCAGATCACAGTATCCACTGAGAGGTATGTGGGCCCCCTGGAACCCACTTCCCAACACCTTATAAACTGTCCTGCGGCAGGGTGTATGGATACTCCCCGAGAGCAAAATGAGATAAGTAAAAGGGGAAGAACAGAAAAAGGAAGAAGGGAGACTAAAGGAAGATGAGGACAGAGGAGAAGGAGAAGGAAAACAGACGGGCACACCAACTAACAAAGAAACAAACAAAAACAAGAAAAAACAAAAACACACAAACAAACATGTGAACAAACAAAAAACCATGCACTCGCCCTCAAGAATGGCTAATGATCCTACACGCCAGGGATCCGATCTCAGGGCAGTAGTCGGTTGCAGCTGCCTCGGAGGGGAGTCCTTGGAGGGAGTCTCACCTTAGACGGACTTTGCACCCACCCACTCAAGCAGACTGACTTTGTGGACACTCCTCACCCCTGCAGAGACTTTCACGCTCCCACCGGTTCCCTCACCATCTTACCTCCTCCCAATATTTTTAAGATGACAATCCTCCCCAACTTAATCTATAAATTCCTTGCACTCCCAATTAAAAATCAAACAAAGTTCTTTGAAGAAATGGACAAGATTATTTTAAAATGTATATTAAAAAGTAAAGGATTCAGAACAGCCAAAACAATTTTGAAAAGGGAGGATAAAGTTGGAGGAATTACATTACCTGATTTGAAGACTTACTATAAAGTTACAGTAATCAAGACAGTGCAAAATTTGCATAAGACAGGTATATAGAAACATGGATTTTAATAGAGAGTCCAGATATAGGTCCATGCTTTTGTGGTCAATTTATTTTTGGTAAAAGTACTAAATTATTTTAATGGAGTAAAACTAGTCTTTTCAACAAATTATACTAGAACAACTGGATATATATATTGGGAAACATATAAACTGATTCTTACCTCATACCCATTCACAAAGATTAACTCAAAATGAGTCTTACACTTAAATATGAAAACCTAAACTACTAAGCTTCTGAAGAAAACATAGGAAATAAAATCTTTAAGGCACTCAGGCAACAATTTCTTAAACTTGTCACAAAACAAAAACTATAAAAGGAGAAATGAATTTAAAATGGACTCTTATCAAGATTAAAAACTTTTGTTCTTCCAAAAGACATATTTAAGAAGGAAAAAGCCATGCCAACACTGGAAGAAATTTTTTACAGAAATTTTTTTTTAGTCAATGTAGACTATGAGACTATTTATGACAACAAGCTTGAATCCAGCATATATCAATAATTTTTACAACTCAAGAAGAAGACAACTTAATTTTTAAAATATGGAAAAGCTTTAAACACACTTTTTTTTTTTTGAGTTGGAATCTCACTCTGTCGCCCAGACTGGAGTGCAGTGGCCGCTTCCGGCCACCGCAGCTTCGACCTGCTGGGCTCCGGCGATCCTTCCTCCTCAGCCTTCCAAGTAGCTGGAATTAAAGGCATGCACTACCACGCCCAGCTGATTTTTTTGATTTATTGTAGAGATGAGGTCTCGCTGCCCAAGCGAGTCTCGAACCCGCGGGCTCAGAAAATCCACTCACCTCAGCCTTCCAAAGGCGCCGGATTACAGGCTGAGCCACCGAGCCCGGCTTAAACACACCTTTTAAAAGATAATATACAAATGGCCAATAAGCAAAAGTAAAGATATTTAACATCCCTAGTTATCAGGGAAATGTAAATTACAACCACAGTGAGATACTACTACATACTTACAAGAACGACTTTTTAGTAACAAACTTTCATACAGTTCTAGTGGGAATGAAAAATCAGTCACTTTGGAGAACAATATGACAGTACTTCATAAAAAATATATATTTCCCATAGAACTCAGCAATTCCATCCCTAGGTATTTTATTAAAGTAAAAACACATGTTCATGCAAACAACAAATGTTCATAGCAGCATTATACATAATAGCCAAAATGGGAAGCAACCCAAATGTCCATCAACTGTTGAATGAATAAACAAATTGTGTTACATCTCTATAATGAAATACTATGAAATAAAAATGACAAAATATTAATAACTCAAAACATGCTAAGCAAAAGAATCAAAGACAAAATAAGAGGTACTATATGATCTCATTAATATGAAATTCAAGAAAAAAATAAAACTATAATGACAGAAAGCTGAGCCAGGATTTGAGGATGTCATTGAGTGCAAAGAGGCATTAGGAAACATTTTTACTAATGAATATGAGTTAAAGCGCTATCAGTATGGTGTAAGAACCTTTTGACAATTAAATATAAACTCTTCATCCAACAGAGAGGTTCAGAAACTTGCAAATTACCTTATAGTCTCTTTTTATTCCAAAGTTCTATGGCTCTTTCTCCTGTGTATGGCATATTCTGAATAACTGCATTTTCTGGATAACCCCAAATTAACTCTGGGCAATTATTTAGGCTTTTATCAATACTTGGTACAAAGTC
Source organism: Cephalopachus bancanus (assembly GCA_027257055.1). Taxonomy (NCBI): domain Eukaryota; kingdom Metazoa; phylum Chordata; class Mammalia; order Primates; family Tarsiidae; genus Cephalopachus; species Cephalopachus bancanus. The sequence goes on along the minus strand of JAPVLO010000024.1, from coordinate 1,970,125 downwards.
TCTATAAAATGTGCTATTATTTTTCTGGTGTACTGTCTTAGTTCAAGCTGTTTTATCAGAATCCCATAGGCTGGGTGACTTAAACAACAGATATTTATTTCTCACAGTTCTAGAGACTGGAAGTCTTCCACTAGCCTGGCCAGGTTCTGGTGAGGGTCCTCGTCTAGGTTGTAGGTAGACAGCTTCTCATTGTATCATCAAATGGCAGAGAGAGAGAGAGAGTGAAAAAAATATCTCTAGGCTGCTTTTTATAAAAAGCACTAATGCTATTCATGAGGGTTCTACCCTCATCATCTAATTGCCTTCTAAAGGTCCCTCCTTCTAACATCATCACATCAAGGATTAGAATTTCAACATATGAATTTTCGAGGAACACACACATTCAGTCCACTGCATGTAAGTTATGCTCCATCTGTTTTCTTTGATGATTGAGAATGTTGTGGTGTCTTGGGAGTCACCATGATTTCTGAACTTTAATTAGTGCTGACAAAATTCAGTGTAGACTATGAGGGAATTTAGGCCTTAGAATTTGCTTTTTAAAAAATAACTCCCTGATCCCAGATTTGTTTTATTTTTGGTTGGGCACAGTGGCTCACACCTATAATCCCAGTACTTTGGGAAGTTGAGACAAGAGGATTCACTGAGCCCAGGAGTTTGAGATCATCCTGGGCAATAAAGCAGGGCCATGTCTCTACAAAAAGTCAAAAAAATTAGACAGGCATGGTGGTGCATGCTTGTAGCCCCAACAAGTTGGGAGGCTGAAGTAGGAGGATTGCCTGATCCCAGGAAATCTAGGCTGAGGCTTCCACTGCACTCCAGCTTGGGCAACAGTGAAACCCTGCCTGAAAAAATTAAAATAAAATCTTTTTTTCCTTACATCCGGTGGACTCCTGTTTCCACCATCCCTAATTTCAAAACAGTTCTGCCTTTCTGAATCTGAGCTGGCCAAAAATGCCAGTTTTCTTTGCCACTTGTCTTCGTGCAGTCTAATCAGAATTTCCGTATCTACTTTTTCTTCTTCCTACTCAACTCCCTAACTGACCTCCTACATTTTTAGTCCTTTATGTGCCTGTGTGAATTATTTCAGTAGCCTCCTTGTTTCCAGTCTCTCCGTTCTGACCCATCTCTATACTATATTTAACTGTCAAACTCAACCTCATTCACTACCAATTTCAAGATATCATTCCTCAACTCAAGGACTTGCAGTAACTTCCTATTATATAACCCATCAAATCCAAACTATTCCCACCAGACTTGGAAGTCCCTCCACAAATGACTCTACTCTGTGAGTTTGGATCCATTTGTTTCTCCATGCACACTGGCCCTTCTCTGCCTCAGAGACATGCATACCTACCCTCATGTCTTCCCTGAGGTTGTTGCTCAGTCGTCTTTTCTCTACCCAAACTGAAGGAGTCTTTCAAGTGCCACTTCCTTCACAAAACCCTCTCTGGAAGCTTCTGTTCTTAGCAAACTCTGCCCTTTCTCCATGTCTAATGAATGGAGAAGGCTTTGCTCTCAGTGGCTCCTTCACTTATACACACGTCCCGTTCTTACTCTGAACTGTGTTATGTGCTCCCTAAAGGCAGGGATGAGATCTTATATTGGATTTATTTTTACTCATGCATCAGATATAATGGGCACATAGTATATTAATATTCCTAACTTTGGCATGTATTTTTCACATATATTTTCTCATTTGCTTTATATCATGAATAACCTAATTACATACCTACAGATTGACTTATTTATCCCTCACTTATGTCAATATCAAGGTCATTTCTTGTCCTAAAAATATCCTCTCAGCTCTTATACCATTTTGTGAAGGTCAATAAATATTGGAATTGGTACACCGGTAAGGAAAAAAAAAAAAACCACCTATACTATGCTATATCAAGCTATAGCCAATCCTAACTATTAAAGGTTATGAGAAGGTTTTACAAAATTAAAAATACACTAAACTTATTTGCAAATAAAATAGACTCATCATTCCTTATCTTCAGTTCTGAAACACACAACACTTAAACTGAAAGTCTTTTTATAAGTTTATAGTTTTACTTTAGCCACTTAAAATGAATGTTTATATGTTCTGCTGCAGATATATCAATGTGCTTATTCACAGAGTACTACCCTAGATTCTGATGGATGGTTACTTAATAAATAGAAAAAGTAAAGTCTTCAGTAAAGTCTTACTTTACTAATGTCTGAATTCTAAAAATGGCCTCTGTGGTTTGGGTAAGGGACAGGTTTCAGGTAAGGGGATTGTGTGATACATTTAAGTAGTGCTGTGCCATCCTTCATTTATCATCTCATTTAGTCCTCTAAATAAAATTATAAGGTAGCTACTATTATTAGTTCCATTTTCTAGATAAGAAAACTAAGATGCAAAGAGATTAAGTGCCTTGCTAGTAAATGATAGAGCTAAAGCTCATGTTTTCTCATTTGAAATTCTATGCCCTTTTTTTCTGTGCCAATACCTTGAAAAGATAGTTTGGAATCCCTACCTTTTAAGAATCATAGTAAGCCGGTCTCAGTGGCTCAGCCTGTAATCCCAGCACTTTGGGAGGCTGAGGCGAGAGGATTGCCTGGGCCCGTGGGTTGGAGACCCGCCCAGGCAACTTGGCGAGACCTCGTCTCTACAATAAATCAAAAATTAGCCGGGTGTGGTAGCGCATGCCTGTAGTTCCAACTACTTGGAAGGCTGAGGCGGAAGGATCGCCGGAGCCCAGCAGGTCGAGGCTGTGGTGCCCGGGAGCGTGCCACTGCCCTCCAGTCTGGGCGTCAGAGTGAGACTAGGACTCAAAAATAAAAAATAAAAATAAGAATCATAGTAAACTGAAGTTAAGAATTGTTATATATCCTGACCCATCTATGTTTGTCCGAACAGGCTCCCCATACACTGAATTAGCAAGCCTACTGTGGTGATTGGAGAGCTTGTTGAGTATCAATGGCTGAAACAAGACTAGAGTGCAGGGCAATCCTTTCAGGAACTTCGAATTTGAGAAAACCTAAACTAAGGAAGGGCCTTGGCATTTGATCTAGTAGCTACAGGTAAAATCTATGGTGGGTGCCTAAAGGCAAATGAGATCAATAGAAGAGAAATGTTTAATGTGTGGCTTCCTTATAAAGTCAAAGAAGCACTTAAATCAATGCATATACTGCTCAACCAAACCTCATATTCTTTTAATATTTACCCATCAATAATCTGCGGAATGTCAAACCTCTGTATAGTTAATCACGTGTGTCCTCAGCCTTAGAAGTATATGAGAGATAATTTTAAGTGTCATAAAGACAACCAGAATGGTCAATTACTACAGTAATGCCCTCCAAGTAATTCACAAGTCCCAGGATCCTACTCCGGGCTTGGCCTGTGACTTGTTTTGTTTAATGGGCACTGGCAAATATCATGAGAGAAGAAATCTGTGCACTGGGCCTGTCCTTTTGGAAACCACTATGCTATGAAGAAGACAGTCATGAAAAGTCACACCTGCAAGAGAAGCCCAGCATGACCAGTTGAGCTGCCAGCTAAGTGAGCCTAGGCAAGGCAAGCAGAACTTCCTGGGGAATTGTTAGAAATAGCCAACTATATTGTTTAAATTCACTAAACTTTGGGGTGGCTTGTTATGCGATAGATAACTGATACACCCAGTTGCCTGTCTTTCATTTGGGAAAATGATTTCATCCTGAGTCGTGGATTCTTCATTGACGAAGTGCAAACTTGAAATGAGATGATGAATTTAAATAGATGCCAGATATTTTGGTGAGTTTCCCCTGACTTGTGCATTTAAACTCTAACACTTTTTAACAACTGCTTGCATATACATATATATGTATATATATTAGCATCTTTATAAAATAATTTTCCTCCCCTTTAATATAATTTATATGATAGCACAAAATGTGTGCATAAGTTTCTTAAATATTTGCGTCTATAAAGAATAGGAGGTTTTTTGTTGAACGCCAAGAAGGTGTAGACTGTGGCTTTTAGACTAAGAACAGAAAGCAGACAAAACATTCTAATATAAAGAGTGTGAGGTGTGTGTTTGTGTGAGTGGTTAATTTGCTTAAAGGCAGAGGAGAAGCCATAAATTGGCACAGCAAGTAGGCTGGCCTTTTTAGAATTGAGAAGCTTCTGGGAAAATTGCAAAAGGACCGGAGTCTTAGGTGTCTTTGCATTTCAATGTAAAACGTAAAAATGGGGATAATAGTATATAATAGTTTTTAGTAACAATAATAGTTGTTTTAGAAATAAATGAAATAATAAATATGGAAGGGAGAACATAGCACTGAATGCATAGGAATATTTCCTTTCTTCCTTGTTATCTTCCTTCTATCCTTAACATCTCCAGGAATACTGTTTCTCTACTCAACACTTCTGACACCAAATGTGTGGGTTTTCCACAGCAGTTCTTCAGTTCTCTGCAGGCACCAAATATGTGTCCTACAGTTAGATCTAACCCTGCCACTAGCCACCTAGAATTAGTGCAGACCCCACAGGTTAAGGGCTCAGTTCTATAAGACTGTCCCTCGCTTCAGATGCCATCACAATAGGTGGGTCCCCGGGGTTACCCACACTTCTGTCTGACTTAGCTACAAATGTGGGTTTCCCACAACTCCCTCCTCAGTTTCAATAATTTGCTAAAGTGACTCACAAAACTCAGGGAAACACTTTACTTACGCTTACTGGTTAATTATATAGGACATTATGAAGGATGGAAATGAGCAATTAGATGAAGAGGTACATAAGAATGAGGTACAGCATAGTCCCATGTGTGGGAGCTTCTGTCCCTGTGGAGCTGGGGTGTGCCATCCTCTCTGCACATGAATGTGTTCACCAGCCCAGAAGCTTCCAGACCCTGTCATCCAGGATTTTTGTGGAAGCTTCATGAGGTAGGCATGATTGATTAAATCCATTGGTGACTGATTCCATTTCTAGCCCTTCTCCTGGAGGTCACAGAACGAGACTGAAAGTTCCAACCTTCTAATCATGCCTTGGTCTTCCTGGCAGCCAGCCCCATTCTGAAGCTACCTAGGGACTCCAGCTCCCAGTTATCTCATTAGCATACAAAGTGACACTCTTATCACTCTAGAGATTCCAAGGGTCTTAGAAGCTCTTGTGTCAGAAACCAGTAGCTCAGACCAAATAACAAAAGATGCTCCTATTATCCCTGTCATTATCACAAGAGATTTAAGAACTTTGCGCCAGGAACTGGGGCAGCGACTGTGTATACACGTATTATGATGCTACAAGATCCTTATCAGCTTTCCAAAGGAGCCAACGCTGGCTGTACTTTGGGTGATTTGACCTTGAGTTCAAAAAAACCAAAAATGAAACCCACAAACTCTCCTCCTTGTTCTCCTGTGCTAAAATACACAAGAACACTTGGGACAGAACAGGGTGAGAGGTGAGTTACAAAAAAGGACATAACCTCCAAGACCCTTTCTCCACTTTCCTAGACCTTCCATTGTGTGACCTATCTGTTCATTAATTCCCCAAATATTTGCTGAGCAGAATCTCCAGGTAATTCACTAGGTTCTGAAGTTATTGAGATAACAGATTCAGCCCCGCCCTCAAAAAGGGAGAGGACAACATGTGGTAGGGGACACAGAGGTTTACAAAACAATTGCAAATAATCTCTCAAGGTATATAATACAAGAAATAAATAATCACATACTCTGTATTATCATAAAGGAAAAAATGGGGTAACTTGGGGGAAGAAAGAGATGACACTGGCAGCAGTGAGTGGACAGAGAGAACTTGACACAGAAGGAACATTTAAGTTATGTCATAAAAGATGAATAGTCACTGGAAAGTCATCAGCTCTTCCTTGGCATGAATAATGGAAGGTCAACGTGAGCCAGCGGGGTCTGTAGGGAATGCTGGAGGCCTCATAAATGTTTTACTTTTTCCGTGGGTCAAGATTTTACTATATGCTGGTGTCTCTTCTCTCCACCTTGATGGAGTTCTACTCTCTCCTAGCTTTCCTCCTGGCTGGATGTGCCACGGCATGTCTTACAGCAGTAATGCATTAGGTTAATAAAGCAATTATTTAATTGACTCTAATTTCATTGGCATTTCTATTAGCTAAAGGAAAGTGGTTCAATCACTGTTTACATTTGTAAAGCCAATATTATGGTTTAAATTATGGCCTCTGGATGAATTTGAAAATTGAAGCCTGATAATCCTTAAAGCAATATTTACAGAGGACTCTTTGTCTTTGTACAGAATAAAGGGAATGGAAACAAGAGCACATTAAATCAGAGGGGCTTTTAAATATTCATTTTGCAATCAGCTCCGCTGGTTTCCAGGCCACTATCTAACTTCATAATTCTTGTTGTGGAGAAATAACAAATCTCTTGCTTTAATTATCCCATGAAATGTGAACTATTACTTCACATTCTTTTTTCTGGATTCAGGAGTATGGAAGTTCCAGATAAAATGTTCACAATGCAAATGTTCTTCCTCAATGAAAATGTCTTGGGAGACACTACTAAAATTTGTAATTCAAAAATACAGACATTTGGATAGGTAGCTTGTGATTTAAAATGACTTCTACCTAGCAGTCCTTAATAAAACCTTTTCCAACTACCCAATAAAATAATAATAAAAATCCTAAAAGTGATAAAAACTTGCAACTCTGAAAACAATATATCAGTAAACCTGTTGTCAGTGGTTTTCCGTGAACCACAAGATGGTGGAAGTGATCTAAATAGCACTTTTCTTTTTTCTTTTTTTTTTTTTTTTTTGAGTTGGAGTCTCACTCTGTCGCCCAGACTGGAGTGCAGTGGCCGCTCCCGGCCACCGCAGCCTCGACCTGCTGGGCTCCGGCGATCCTTCCGCCTCAGCCTTCCAAGTAGCTGGGATTACAGACATGCACTACCACGCCCGGCTGATTTTTTGATTTATTGTAGAGATGAGGTCTCGCTGCCCAGGCGGGTCTCGAACCCGCGGGCTCATGCAATCCACTCACCTCAGCCTCCCAAAGGCGCGGGATTACAGGCTGAGCCACCGAGCCCGGCTTAAATAGCACTTTTCTACATTGAAGATAAATTGCCTTAATCTAGTCATGGGAAAGCAGCATACAAACCCAAATTGAGGTACCTTCTACTATATACCAAACGGTATCCTTCGAAAGTGTCAAGGTCATGAAAAACAAAGACTCAGAAGTGGTCAGAGATTGGAAGCAACTAAAGAGACACAACAACAAAATGTAATGGGATCTTGAAACAGCAAAAGAACATTGATAGAAAAACTGGCGAAATCTGAAAAAGTTCTCCACTTTGGTAAACAGCATTGTCTACAACTAAGGTTGATTTCTTAGCGTTGATAAATGTTCTTTGGTTATATAAGATGTAGACATAAGGAGACTCTGGCTGAAGGGTATTTGGGGATCTATGTGCTATTTTTGCTAAGCAGTGCCATAGTTGTACCATTGTCCTGTGGCATTTAAGGCTTCAGAGAAGTTTAAGGTCAGACTAATTCTTGTTCCTTTCTAGGTTACCTTTCTTTATTTTTTAAGCTGCCTTGTGCTTAAATCTATTTTCCTTTTTCTTGAAATTAACTAAGTATTATATATTACTAATTTAAGTTTTTTCAGTGTCACAGAATGTTCTAGTATTTTAGTCTGAGCTCATAGTAAGCAAGCTTCAGTGGGTTTTTTTGTTTGTTTTTGTTTGTTTTCCCAGAGTGATTTTACTTTCTTTTAGGCTGAAGTATATTTGCACAAGCATTCTTTGGGCTCTTAAGTTATATGTCATCATTTCAATTTTTAAGATCCTCAGGAATTGCTAGGTTAGTAGCAAATGAATAGAAACGGACTGCAAATCTAGTTATTAAAAAGAACAAACAAGAAAAGGCCCACAGAATCACGAAGCAGGTTAAATTAAACCATTTGACAGTATGCAGTCTGAGTCATTTATCTGAAATCTCTCTGCTTCTGTGTAATACAGAATTTAAGGCTAATGATGATTTACAATATTTCATTGTTTGACAGTTTAGTTTCATTTCATAATTAGGTTAACACTTTTCTTCATAATATTTGATTGGTAATATTTTTCTAGATTTTAAAAATAATAAAATGATATCATAACATTGGTTAAGGCTGGCTGAATATCTGAACCACAGCTGAATTTTCCACATAAAGCAATTTCTTGGTTATTCTTATCATTTTCCAGTGTTTTATTATCTATGAGTGTGCATTTGTGTTTTTATGTGCTTTCTTGGAGTGGGATATTGTGTAGTAATTTCCCTGTTGTGCTTTTAAATAGGAACTTCCTATGAACACTAATAATGGTAATGTCATAGTTACTTACTGAGGGAACTAATCTGGATTCTACAGAGGTGTACTCAAGTTTTGTGAAAATGAAATTAGAAATGCAGCACATCTCAGCAGTAATGAATCTGTTTATGTTGTAATATACAAAGCAGGGCTAGGTTTTTTTTAAAAAAAGCAATTTTTCAAGCACAGTGCTTTTTGATGGTCAAGTGTTTATTCCACTGGGTCATTAATGTGCTATATTCCCAAAGTATTCTTTGGGCATAGTTCATCTTCTAGCTAAAGTTAAAGAAGAATTGGTCTGTGGCAGGTTTTTTACATTTTTTAATGATAATTCTGAATTATTTAGGTAAGACCCTCTTGGGTATCTCCTATTGCGTATAAATGAAAGGGCTGACAAAGATCTTGTTTTTAATGACTGAATTTACAACAGAGTTAAGCATGTTAAACATCGACATTGATAGATATTATCAGTTCTATTGCATATTTCTGGACCAATGAGGGATGTCTGCGTCTTTTTTGTTTTGCTATAACAGAATACCTAAGGCTAGGTAATTTATAAAGAAAAGATCACGATTTTAGCAGCTACATCTGGTAAGGGCCTCATGTTACTCCCACTCAAGACAGAGAGGGGGTGCCCGAAAGGATTACATGGAGTAGAAAGAACTAAAAGAGAGAAACCAAGAAAACCAGGCTCTTTTTTAAAGAGTTCTCCAATGAGAGTGAGAACTCACCCTTGTGGGAGGGCAATAATAGATTTCTTGAAGGATCTGCCTCCTTGACCCAAACGCCTCCCGCTAGTTCCTACCCCCCAACACTGACACTTTGGGGATCAAACTTCAACATGAGTTTTGGCAGGAACAAACCACATCCAAACCATAACAAGGGGGTTTAATAATTAAGACAATTTAATCAATTTAACATGGAAATCAGAATTATGATACAGCAGCAGGAACACATCACAAACATTTAGACATCAGCAGGGATAATCTTTGAATGTCAGCTGCCTATAATTACATCAGATTTGCTACAGTTTGGCCAAATTTATAGGTTGTGCAAATGGACTAGGGCAACAAGATAGAAGAAATTAAAATGCTTTTGTTTACTAAGTATCTCAATGTCAATCGTTTGTTTCTTAATGCTTCCTAGATATTTCCCTAAAATTATGATAGTTATTCGATTTAAATTTGCATAGTTAAATATAGAAGAAAGTTCTTTAACTTGATCAATTAATGAACTCCTTTTGGAAGTTAATTTTCATGCTAGTCAACTGATACATTTGAAGTTAGAATTCAAATTAGGGAGAGACACTCAACAGAGAAGAATAAAGGACAATGCTATAAGGCTGTGAAGGTGAGAAAGAAGGTTCCCTAAGGTAGTAAGGCTTTCTTTCAAGATAAGTAAGGGTACTGTGTTGGGTCATTCCCTTGGGAGTCATAAAAAGAGGTAACAGTACTTGACTTTCTCTGGTGCCAAAAAGCTCCAGCACTGTCAGTCAGAATTTTCTGTTTATGGCAATAACTATGGTGCACCCACTGCAAAAATAAAACATTATTAGACATAATCACACCTTAAGCTGTGATGACAGATGTTAGAATGACTATAAGCAGTTGAAGGGGAAACAGGGTCACAGACAGTTATCTGGAAGCAATGAGACAAGGATGTTTGGAAAAATAACCTATTCTCTTGAGAATGATAGGATTTTAGGGTATGAGTGATAATGGGTAGGATAATTGGGAAGATATAGCAGCAGGCCAATTTCTAATTAATTGACAGCATATGTAGGATTTTATTCAGGGAGAGTACCAGTTGGGCCACCATTTAGTGCATGCAATTCTGCTATGACAGTGCTTCTGGACGATGCCTCATAAACAAGGACCAGAAACATGGCATAGCTTTTAGGGACAAGACTTGTTTTTCACTGCCTATCAAGATAAATACCATACCAGTGATGTGTTTTTATGGTAATGAAATAGGAAGAGGGCATCCAGGTGATGCTGTGAGAGTCAGTCAGTGCATAAATTCTGCTTAGGAAAGAAGATGTTTAAATTTGAAAAAAAAAATCCATAAGTATTAAGGAGTATTCATGCTGCCTTCCTATTATGACACTCATTTGACTAAAAGATAAATCAAAGTGAATGAACTGGTAGGGTTGGTAATTGGATATAGTAAGAAGAAATCTGAGTAAATGAGCAAAGGACAGAGGTGGTTTTTTTTTTATTTAAAAGGATTATAGATTTCAGACGTTGTTTGACCTCTTAAGGCAGGATGCGGTTGATTTTTTTCTTTAAAGCAACACTCATATCTGAAGTAGTATCACGTATATTTTTAGCTAGTTCTCAAACAAGTTCTATATTCTATACAAATGGAGGAAATGTAATTCATAATTGACAAGGTATGCATTTTTTATACTTTAAGCCATGAGGCTGCCACATCAACAAATGTAATTCCTGAGCAAATATGTCTTATGTTTATATTTATGAAATGTACACAATTGACACAGAACCCAAAGGGGAATAAATAAACATTTAAAATATATATATATGTATATACATATATATATTTAAAATATATATATTTACTTGGATTTGCAAAACTCCATTCTGGAAAAACATTTATTAAATTAGAAACAAGGAAGGAATGCAAGCAAAATGTGCTTAGGGTTTCAATTTATCTTGGACTTGGTGTTACTTTTATGGATTTTGCCAAAGCTTAGACTTCCATTGGTTGAAGTGTTGGCCTTGTTTTGCTTTGGTTTATGTTTTTGTTTTTTAATGTATAGAGAGCTACTCTCAAAAATGGAAATGATAAATTATTAAGACTTCAGATTCTTCTATGGGAGCCCTACATTGCAGTGGTGGTTTCATGTTAAATATTTTAAATTGAAACAGGAAGAAAGAGATCAAGCCAAGAATTTTAGAAAGAGAGACTACATCTGGATATATGATGCACTCCACATTTCATGCAGCTATTTTTTTTGAACCCAAATAGATTCAAATCATGCAGCTATTGAAGGGGCCAAAACAGCCTGCTGAAGGGCCATAAAATGAATACCCTGGGTTGTAGACATACACGTATAAGTATGACATGGAAGCTTCTATGCTGCTATCCCTGTTTTGAGGCTTGCCTTACCCATCCAAAGGTCTCTCTTTTACTTCTGTAGGTGTGGTGAAGTGTATTTCCCACAGATGACTGCCATGGTATACTTGTCCCACATGCTATTCTAGATTCTTGCCATACATATCCCCATCAAGTGGTCAAGCCTAATTCCTGCGCCCCTCCACCCCCGCCACCTTGAATCTGAGAGTTTATGACTCCTTCGTAATCAATAGAATACTACAAGAGTTACACTATGTGAATTTCAAGGCTAGGCCATAAAAGGCAATGCAGTTTCTGAACTAAGACACTGCTATCGGAACCCTGAGCTATTGTCTATGAGGTCCCACCAACTGGAGGCAGCCATATTGTGGGGAAGCCCAAGCCACGTGGAAAGACCAAGTATAGATGCTCCTGATGACCATATTAGCTGAAGATTCCTTAGAGAGCCAACATTGCCCACCAGATATGTGAATAAAGATGTCTCAGATGAGTGTCCTCCAATCTTTGTCTCCTTCAGATATCATGGAGTAGAATCAAGCTGTTCCCACTGTGCCCTTTCCAATGACGTTATTGTGCAGTGATAGTAACTGGAACACTAAAGAGATGTATTAAGCAAGAATTCTGAGAATCTGGCTGGAAATCTTTCATTATTCTCTAGTATCCTATGGTATTTGCCCTTGTAATTGAAAGAGTATATACGAGTGTTGCTAAGTTTTTCACATTTGTTTACTCTATTTTCTAAAAATAAAAATAATTTTTTCTATAAAACTTTCCAGAATTGAATTTTATTACTTGAAATAATAGCTTTCTATCTAGAAAGCAAAATACTATGAGAAACAGTAATAATACCATTGAGGGATATGTACCATTGATGGGGTATCTCTTATGTGCAAAGTCAAAAACTTATCCTGAATTAGCTTAATCTTCATAATGGCCTTGCACATTAGGTATTATGATCCCTATTTGAAGATGAAAAAACTGAGGCCCATATGAGGTTAATTTTTTTCACTCAAGGTCAGCAAAGTGAATCATAAGAGAGTCTAACCTGGCTCTAAAATTTCATACACTCTCCACCATATACTATTGCATTTGAGCAATGAAAGAAAGATCATAAGTATAGTGGGTCCAATATGTTAATTCAAAAGCAAAAAAATGATACATCAAAATAGGTTCTAGAAATAATCATTTACCTGAATATTGATAAGTTTTCTAACCCAAATAGCCTCTACCTTTATTGTTCCAGGACAAAAATGTGGGTGATGTTAGCTGCAAATATATGGGACACCCTGAGCCAGAACTAACCAACTAAGTAACTGAGAAACAATGTGAGCTAATGTTTACTGTTTTAAGCTGCTGAGTATTGTTAGAGTGTTTTGTTATACAGTAAAGAATCTATAATATGTAGACTTAGGAATTTGTCTGCAGTTGATCTTAGCTAGTCAATAGTCTGCATTCTAAAGTTCCACTGCATAGGCTACTATATACACATTTTGCAAAACTGATAATCCTGACATCAATCTATTACAGAAACTAGTGTGGCATAGTTGTAATGAATTTCAGACAAGTGATCAAGAGTCCTGAATTCAAGTCCCAGACTGACCTGTGATCTTGTACAAGTAGAACTCTCTGGGTATCTGTTTCTGTAAAATTAAGGAATATATATTAATAAGAAGGTCTCCAAGATTTTTCCACTCTAATATACTCTAATTCTATAACTGTATTTTCTATATAAATTATTTCCATCTGTTTTATTATATATTTCTTTTATCTCAACTCTAGAACAAAAATATTTCCCCAGTGTCACCATCTTCAGTGTGGAATCCTGATAAAAGACACTCAATGTTAAAATAAGTCAAGTGGCATCATAATGTGTCTTGGCTGTCTTTTCCACTAAATAGAGTGGGATGTGTTAAGGATCTTGTTGCATTATTCGTACTCTCTCAATGTCCTCTACAAAAACATGGATAAACACATTCTATCCATTCATTTCCATTGGCTAGAGTAAGTCAAGTCATCACATAGCCACACCCAACTTCAAGGGAATAGGAAAGAGTCTAGGATAAGAAGATATAATGGCAAACAGCTCTAATTAAGGAACCCTGACACTTGGAAAATACATGCATAGGTTCAAGAAAGTTTGCAAAGCTACATTTTATTTTGAAGAAAAATCAATTCTTCTGACTTTTCTTCATTTAGCAAATATGTCTTGAGCACGTATTACTTGCCAGTGTTCTAGGCACTGGGTGACCATGATAGACAAGGCCTTTACCCTCATGGTCTAGGATGTTGTGGTGACCATGATAAACAAGGTCTTCCCCTCATAAAACTTACATTCAAATGGATGGCAAAGTTATTTCAAGAAAATTCAAAGGCATTTGCATTGCAATCAAAATTTCAAAGTCTGTTGGTGTTGGTGCTGGTTTTAAATGTTTCAAAAGGTTTGGGGTTTTTTTGTTTGTTTTTTGTTTTTGTTTTTTTAGGCCACTCTTTTTATGTAATTTAATGCTTCTGTTCACCAAATCATCTCATCTTTCTGACTTCTCAAACATATTGAGATGAAAGCATATTTTATTCCATAAATGATGTGATGAGGACACATTCCGTGTAAAACTCAGGACCTCTGTCCAAGGACCCTCTCCTTGGGGCTGGGATGGTAGCTAGAAAGATGACTTTGCAACCCTAGGCCTGTTTTTGACACTGGAATGTTACTTCCTGTCAGCCTCAGTTCCTCCTTATCCCTCCACGTTGTAACGTTTTTATTGCCTTTGAGTGAAATAATAGTTTCAGCCTTCTTCTTTTTGGGCTATCTTGAGAATAGTCACAGTCTTTGTGTATAGCAGACCATCAGCCTTCTAGCCACATTACCTGCCTACTCGGCACCACTAAGCCAGACCTGCCTCGCAACCTCCTGGGTGCCAGCATGAAGCTGGAAGAAGTGATACTTCTTGTTAGCTCCTCAGGAGTGAGGAAGGGAATCAAGGAACATATCCCATCATTCCCAAGGTGCTGAAACATGATAATTATTTTAAGAGGTCCCTGATCTGCCACTTACTGTGAAAGTGATGGTATCCCAGGTAGGTCTGAAATATACTCAAATCAGTTCTTCCAACTCTGACCTGGAAAATGGGGTGCAAGGAGACTTTTTTTTCCATCAACTAATTTTTGAATGTAGAATGGGTATATATTCTTAAACTGTGAACTCCATGAGAGCAGTTCATGTTTCACCTATTGTTCGAGGAAACAGTAAGACTTGGAGGGACATAGTTTGCAATAGGAGATGTACCATAATGAGTAAGAACATTAATTCTGGAGCCAGCTGCTTGAGTGAGGATCGCAGCTCCACCGCTGACCAGTTCTGTAACTTTGGGTAATTCCTGATCTATGTCAATAATAGTTAACCCATCTCATAAAACTGTTGTGAGGGCTAAAGGAATGAATATATACAAAGTACCTAGAATAGTGCCTAGCACTGAAATTGAAGTGATTAAATAAATGTTACCTGTTATTATTGTTATTACATGCTCCAAACCCCCACAGTGCCCAGAACATATAACCATTCAGTAAATATTTTGATTACCTAGTGAATGAAAAGAAAGAACTTTAGAATTTATTTGAATATAAAGATATAGGCAGTGACTAAAAGAAGAGTAAAGGTGCCATCAACCATGCAGCAACGCTGTCATTTTCTCCAGGATTCTAGATCAGTGTTAAGTTTTTTGTTTTGTTTTTTAAATCTTAGCAAATTTCAATCAAAATATGAGCCAGGTCTATTTTTTAAATCCTTTTCTAAGCACGATACTACTCTTTTTTTTTTTTTTTTGAGTTGGAGTCTCACTCTGTCGCCCAAACTGGGAGTGCAGTGGCCACTCCCGGCCACCGCAGCCTTGACCTGCAGGTTTCCGGCGATCCTTCCGCCTCAGCCTTCCAAGTAGCTGGAATTACAGGCATGCGCTACCACGCTCGGCTGATTTTTTGATTTATTGTAGAGATGAGGTCTCGCTGCCCAGGCGGGTCTCAAACTCCACGGGCTCAGGCAATCCACTCATCTCAGCCTCCCAAAGGTGCGGGATTACCGGCTGAGCCACCGGATACTACTCTTAATTGAAATAACAGAACTGCAAACAGCTCTTCAACTAATGAACCATGTGTTTTTAAGTGATATTTTTATTTTGATTATCATCTCCAGTAGAGGTTAGTGCGTGGTTGGTCTTGTGACAACTGTTGCCAAAGCAATTGGTATTGTCTTTGCACAGGCTGGCAAAAACACCCTCAATTTTCTGATAATTTTAGAGTTATACATATGTAATCTTTTTCTTCTTAATGAAAAAGAAATTCTTTTTTATCATTTTTAGAGCAAGAATATGGTATTGCTTGACACCATATAAGTATCTTTTAACATAACGGCTAAGTATATGGAATAGACACCAAGTGTCTATAGAGCATAGTCCATGAAAATTTCCAGGTAGATCAAGTTTAACAGAAAAAATACGTTTTTTCTTTTGATTCATTAAATTATACATGACTCTAAGGAAAATGAGCAATATGGTTCTGGCAATATATAGTAGTCCTGACATTTCTCTTAGTAAAGGGCATTTTCCTATCTCAGTACTAAATGCTGGCCAAATAGTGTGACCTTGACCTTCTATCTAAACTCTTATAATTTTTTAAAATCCACTGGTGGAAATGAAGTCTCTGTGGAGATGTGGATGATTTACTGATAACGGAAACATTCAGATTCCATTACTACTGATGACTGTGGTACCTTTTATGTTTTCCCTAAGCCATAACTATTTAAAATGTTACCGTTAGCATTCTTAGTTGTCCTATTTGTTGGTATATAACTCTCATGCTTAAATATATAGAACAAATCATATTAATTAAAATAAATGGCTTGGACAGTAGGGTTGTGCTGCAGATTGTCTCTGAAGGCTATAAATTCAAATTAAGGGTTTTGCTGCTTGTTCCTGAGCTTGGAAAGATTCCTTTTACTGCATTAGTAGTAGCTAAAGAAATCAAAAGCCTTCCAAAAGAACATTCATTTGAATTCCTGCAGAAATAGCTGGATAAACTGCATATATAGCCAGTAATCATAACCATATAACAAAATCTTGACTGAAACAAGCTGCTAATTCATGATGGCAAGTGTTGCTATGTAATAGTATTGAGTTTGAATAATGGGGTGTATTTCTATATATAGTAAATATATATATATAGTTGTTTCTGTGTGTTTCTTTATTTGTATATGTATATAACATTGGTCTCAGGAGTTCTAAGTAGTATACCATATCTATAAACTGAGATATTTTTAATAAAATAAACAGATAAACCTTATTTTCTGAACATCAAATTAACTTCTGGGATGGGTCAAAATAACTTCTGGGATGATGAATAACTGCATATGTTAAGAAAAGCCTATGTTTTGTAACTTCCAAAGGCAAATATGTGCTGCCGTTTATAATATTCTATACAAATTTAATGTTCCTTTGTGTTTGATAGTAACCTCTATATTATTAGAAAAGAATATTTCAATCTATTTTTAAATCTGAAAATAAAACAGCACAAATAAATTTTATTTATGTATTTATTTATTTATTTGAGTCAGGGTCTCACACACAACAATCAAAGGTTCATGCAACCTTGACTTTCTGGGGTGATCTTTTCGCTTCAGCCTCCCAAGTAGCTGCTACTACAGGTGCATGCCACCTCGCCTGACTAATGTTTTTTTATATTTTGTAGAGATAAGGTTTCACTATGTTGCCCAGGCTAGTCTTGAACTGCTGGGCTCAAGCAATCCACCCACCTCGGCCTCCCAAAGTTCTGAGATTATAGCTGTGAACCACTGCTCCCAGCCTATATACTTAACTCTACCTTTTTTTATGCATATGTTTCCTTAATATTTCTCTTTTTCCTGTTGTAATTCCCCTCTAAACTAACACACCTTAATTAGTTTGAGCAAATAACTAAATTGAGTTAAAGTTTGTAAAGATCTTTCTGATCCCTTAGCAAAGTGAGATTTTTTTTTGCCATCTATTCATTACCAAAAATCCCTACTGAAAACCATGTAAGACCTTATTTCTCTCTTATTAGACCTCTATTATTTAAGTACTTTAGAGATTTGATACAAAGTTCAGAGAAAAACAGAACTTTTCAAGTGTTGGAAATTACAACCTATAAGGAAACTTTAAGAGATTCTATTTTAGAGAGTTAAATCAACTTTCAAGTTTCATAAAAAGGATGGTGTTGATTTCTCCGTTTCTGCTAACTGTATGTTAAAGGGGATGGACTGAAACTGCATTTTCTTAAAATTTAGGTTTTGAAACATTCATTCGTCAAAAGCAGTTGCAGATTTTCATCATCTGGAGAATGTATCAAAAAAGGGTAGGTCTTGCCTCATGCAATGACTTGCGTCTATAGTCCTAGCTATTTGGGAGACCAAGGCAGGAGAGTCGCTTGAGCCCAGAAGTTGGAGGCTGCAGTGAGCTATAAGCATGCCACTGTACTTCAGCCTGGGTGACAGAACAAGACCCCATTTGGGAGGAAGGGAAGGAGGGAGGGATGGAGGGAAGGAGAGAGGGAGGGAAAGGAAAAGAGAGAGTAGGTCTCATCTGATTACTTGCTTTCAAGAGAAGAGGGTGACTATAATCCTGTGGTTTTATGTGAGGAAAAAAATGGAGCTACTAAAAATGGTATCATTTAAACTCCAGCTGATTATTCCCACAACTATTTGTAGATTACAATATTCATAATTGATTCTCAAACATAGCCTTATATATGTCTCCTCCCTGAAGTTTGTCCTTTTGGATTAAGTGCTATTCGGAATCATACCTTCCTACAGAAATGTTTTTTTGAAAAGAACATCAAATTCTATAGTTTCCAATCTCACCATAGAATTCAATAATGACTTTAATACTCAAAAGAATCAAAATATTTCTTGTCATTAGTGTTTCTACCTTTCCAATGAGTCAAGAAGGACATAAATTATTCCCTGAAGCTACCTTGGATTGCTTCATGAGTCAGGGAAGAAATGCCTGAATTATGCCTTTCCCACAAACAACTGCTAAAACGAAGCCTAAGGAAATGGCACACCCGTGCCTTTTATTACCACTGACATTTCATGCTAAACTGAAATATTGTACAAAATCTTTATGGGATTTTGAATATGGATTTAGAATAATTATTCATTTCAGCCCATATCATGAACTCTCTGAATAAGCTCCCTGAGGACAGGGCCATATTTAGCTCATCTCACTTGTGTCACCCAGCACAAGGTGTTGAACTCAGCAGACTCTTGATAAATGCTTGATAGATGAATGGACAAATTAATTTCATACAATAAAACTCTGTTCTAAAATGTGGCTCATTACACAGACCACAAACCAACGCAGCTTCCTGAAAACATAAGCTATTTGTACTGAAACCCAATAGAATAGGTAAAATTTTTTGTTTTTGTTTTTTTTAATCTGAGTCTCACTCTGTCACCCAGGCTGGAGTGTAGTGGCATGCTCATGGCTACTGCAACCTCGACCTGCTAGGCTCAGGCAATCCTTCTGCCTCAGCCTTCCAAGCAGCTGGAATCACAGGCATGCGCCACCACACCTGGCTAATTTTTTGATTTATTGTAGAAATGAGGTCTTACCAAGTTACCCAGACTGGTCTCAAACCCCTGAGCTCAGGCAATACTCTCGTCTCCACCTCCCAAAGTGCTGGGATTACAGACATGAGCCACCATGCCCAGCAGAGCAAGTACCTTTTAAGACCCTTTCATTTCTGTCTGTGACAAGGATCCACTTTAGTTAATTTTAAATAATTTAACTAATCACCTGAAAGTTTCTATTTCCGTTCACTGAGAGTTTCCCAGAGTTTGTGCTCATTTGGGCCAGTCTTCTGTTTCTTCTATATCTACAGTAGCGTACCTTAAGAACTGGTATAATCTGAAAATATTGTCTGGGTCATAAAAGGTACATTTAAATTTGTTTAGTATTATGTCTTTTCCACCCTTTAAAAATTGAGAACCTAAATGTTTATTCTCCATGAATTGCATTAACCAGCAAGAAAAAGTAAATGATTTTGTTTTATTGATGGCTAAACTAAGAGGGCTTTGCTGATTTATATAGTTTCTAAAAACTAACCATAATAATTTCTTATTTACATCAAAGCTGACCATGAGAACTAAAATGATAGCTCTTAATATATATGTATGTATGTGGTTCTGTTATATGCCTTTGCGGAGCTTCTAAATTAATAGACAAAGTAAGAAAATCAACAACCAGAGATCCCAATGAGATTATGGTATAAAGTTAAATACTGCAGAAAATGTGACAGAAAATCAGAGTAAGGAAATGTTATTGGGATCAAGCATGGTGTCACATCGCCAGAAATTAAATGTTTAAACAGTGGCCTACAAAAGATCTTACTTCAGTGTGGTTTGTGACCCAAATTAAGTGCTTTGCTAACCAAAGTTTGTTTTAAAACTTTTTACATTGGTCAAGAGTACTAGTAGTGGCCAGCCTTGGTAGCTCACTTCTATAATCCCAGCACTTAGGAGGCTGAGGCAGGAGGAGTACTTGAGCTCAGGTTTTGAGACCAGCCTAGGCAACACAGTGAGACCTTATCTCTACCAAAAAACATCAAAAAAGTAGCTGGGCATGGTGGCATGTACCTGTATTCTCAGCTACTTGGAAGGCTGAGGTGGAAGGATAACCTGAGCCCAGGAGTTTGAGGTTTCGGCAAGCTGTGATCATGCCCCTGCACTGTAGCATGGGCAACAGAGGGAGACCTCGATACAAAAAAAAAAGTACTAGTCAAGTGCCAAATAGCAAGAAGTTACTGAATATCTTGTTTTCTTTATACCACCAACTTGTTTTTTAAAACTGTGTATGGTTAGTTAAAAAAAAAAAAAGAACTTGCGGGAAGTTGTCTTTTGTTATGGGCATTGAATTTTAGACCTTAAGAAACATGAAGTGGGCTGGGCACAGTGGCTCAGCCTGTAATCCCAGCACTTTGGGAGGCCAAGGTGAGAGGATTGCCTGGGCCCGGGGGTTCGAGACCAGCCTGGGCAACTTGGTGAGACCTTGTCTCTACAATAAAAATCACAAAAACTAGCCAGGTGTGGTGGCATGCATCTGTAGTTTCAGCTACTTGGAAGGTTGAGGCAGAAGGATCGCCTAAGCCCAGCAGTTCGAGGCTGTGGTGGCTGTGAGTGTGTCACTGCACTCCAGTTGGGCGACAAGAATGAGTCTCCAACTCAAAAAAAAAAAAAAGAAACATGAAGTATACAGAAACCAAGGATGAGGAGACTAATTTTAGTGCTTTCAAAGCACTAAATTAGGTAACAATTAAATAATACCTATTTAAGATACTAAATACTATTATTTGTAATAGTAGGTAACAATTAAATAATAGGTATTTATTTAAATACCTATTATTTAAATAAATAGGTAACAATTAAATAATACCTATTTAAGATACTAAATACTATTATTTGTGATACTGTGAAAGTTATTATTTCTTCAATCTGCCTAAGAATAACATAGTTACACCTAAACCTCTAATACACACCAATCAACAGATATTTTGTGAGTGCTAAAAATGTGCAGAGTATAGTGTACAGAGCTCTACGTAATTTGTTAATTGAAATATGCTACTTGAGCCAGACTAGGATATTTGGGCATTCTTAGGAGGTAGGAGGCACTGGAATACAGGACAGTACAGGTGTGTTTGTTTTGGGGAGGAAATAACATGGTTTGGCTTGTACTTTAGGATGATAAATCCACCTGCATTTTCCCTGAATCATCACTAGCCAAGTCATATTATTATTACTTTGTGATCATTAGAAAACATAACCAAATATTTTCTGAATTTGAATCAGATCACTTTTTCTGGAGAAAGTTTTTATAGAGAAGTAGCCACCCCAAGCCAAATGTCCTGTGCAATAAGTATCTTCTTCCATGTCATGTTTATCTTGATAAATACTTTATCATTTCATATACATGTAAATGATAAGTAACATAGATTCTTTCAAAGTATATGCTGAGAAGAATGTAAATACTGAGAAATAAGATCAAGGAAAGACTGTGTGCAGGGGAGGCCATGGTGGTATCATCAGAGGCTGAATCAAGAATAGGGAATTCACTCTTCCCACACTTTCCAGTGCTTATTAAAAGCTGGATTAAGTGGCCTCAGCCCAAGTGGCATATTCTTGCTTCTAACAACATATTGAGCACCAGCATTTAAAATGTCTTCAGTCTGTCATGTCTATTAAAAGCAAATGACGGAAAAGGTAACACGAATGTGAAAAGGTCACTTTCTATGTATTTGCTTTTGCATTTGTTGTATTATGGGAAAAAAGTGTTAATCATTGATAAATATATTCAAAAACATTCCTGAGGTTCAGAAAAATAAGTCCATCTCTTCCCTGTTTGAAAAGAATATTTTCTTTGAAATAAAAACTATAGATAATCGAAAGTTTTGCTCCACAAACTGTAAGTATAGATGAAAAGATACTACAAATGAAAAAAATTTTTCAATGCGTTAATCAAACAACAGCTCAAGAAAGAAACAGACGAGATGTTACAAAGCCGTCTGTGGTTAATTGACCCAAATAGTGCTGGTAACAGGTACTATAAGACTCAAAAGAGAGGGATGATTGCCTCAGAATTAGAAAGTTGGGAAGGACTTCATGAGAGAGATGAACTGTGGACTGGACCTAAGGAAGATTGAGCAGGTTTGGGATAGATGGAAAGGCATTTCAGATGGGAGAAACTGTAAAACCAGAAATGGAAACACAGGAGGAAAAATACGAAGTGGGAGATAATAAGGAAAATTATTTTCTTCCTGAGGAGAGGTAGCAGCAGCCAAACAGAGCTACTACTACCGAACTAGAACACTAAAGACTTTAAGCCAGGCTTGGTGGCTCAGCCTGTAATCCCGTGCCTTTGGGAGGCTGAGGTGAGTGGATTGCCTGAGCCCACGGGTTCGAGACCCGCCTGGGCAGCAAGACCTCATCTCTACAATAAATCAAAAAATCAGCCGGCCGTGGTAGCGCACGCCTATAGTTCCATCTACTCGGAAGGCTGAGGCGGAAGGATCGCCGGAGCCCAGCAGGTCGAGGCTGCGGTGGCCGGGAGCGGCCACTGCACTCCAGTCTGGGCGACAGAGTGAGACTCCAACTCAAAAAAAAAAAAAAAAAAAAGACTTTAAACCCTCTAGGCAGGGAAGTCATTGCTGGTTTGATGTAGCAGGCATGAGATATCTGGAAATACTGCACTGTTCAAGCACTGAGTCATGAGCATCTGGACTGTGGATGGCCATGGAGTAAGAATGATTCATATGGTAGCCATGAATGTGAGAATGATTGCAGAGGAGGTTGTCTTTTAACAGGTGACTGACCTTGTGAACAAGATCAGGAGTGGAGACATGGAGTACTTTGTGAAGTTCAGACCCTGTGTTATTGAGGGGGAATGGGGTCTGAATAATTTAAATAAATACACATATGTGTACATACACTTAATATGAATATACAAATATATGCCTATATTAATACTGATATATTATTAATATTTAAATGTAATATAATTGGAGTGGGAGTGAAAATAACCAACAAGAATTGAATTGAAGCCAGGCTCAGTGGCTCAGCCTGTAATCCCATGTCTTTGGGAGGCTGAGGTGTGGATTGCCTGAGCCCGCGGATTCGAGACCCGCCTGGGCAGGCGAGACCTCATCTCTACAATAAATCAAAAAATCAGCCAGGCGTGGTAGTGCACACCTGTAATTCTGGCTACTGGGAAGGCTGAGGCGGAAGGATC
This sequence comes from Cephalopachus bancanus, assembly GCA_027257055.1. NCBI lineage: Eukaryota > Metazoa > Chordata > Mammalia > Primates > Tarsiidae > Cephalopachus > Cephalopachus bancanus. The sequence goes on along the minus strand of JAPVLO010000024.1, from coordinate 1,946,949 downwards.
GCCGGAGCCCAGCAGGTCGAGGCTGCGGTGGCCGGGAGCGGTCACTGCACTCCAGTCTGGGCGAGAGAGTGAGACTCCAACTCAAAAAAAAAAAAAAAAAAGAATTGAATTTAGAGAGCTTCACACAAAAATGAAGTTTAAAGATACAGAATTGCAGCTTGGGACAGAGATGAATTACAGTTAGTTATGGGGGGAGGTGTGGGGCTTTCTCAGGGAGAAGAGAAGATGGTCTAAGGTTGATCCTGAGAAAAGTCTACATGTACAGAACAGCAGAAATGAGAGAGCAGAGATGTTATTTTCCCCTCTGATCAGAACCTCCCTCGGAAGCCAGTCTGCACTGTGCAGTATAGAGGTGAGAACAAAATATATATATATTTTTTTTAGAAGAATAAAATCTAATAATCAGTTTCCACTCTTCAGCTACCAACTGGTAGAACAATTTGAAATCATTGATTTGGCCAGATGGTTAATGCTGTTTAACAGCACAATTAACTAATAAATAATTTTAAAATACCTTGTAAATATAAAGCGCTACATAAATGTTTAATAATAGCATTAAACAGGAGGTTTATTTCAAGTTACATTTTTCTATTTGAATATTTTATTGGTGTTTCAGGAGAAACGCCAATACTATGATCAAATGCTGTCATTATAGTCTGTATTTGAAAAATACAGCAAAGTAATGATAGGGAAACAAAAACCACCTTGGCCACGCTAGGCTGAACAGAGCAGACTTGCAGGAAACATCTTCCTCCTGGAAGACAGGAGGGAATGACAACACAGTCGCAAATATGTTTAACTGAGCACTGAGTGAAAACAGTGTAACACTTAGCCACTTCATTGTACCTGCATATTTATAGGGAAGAATTTATCAGATAAAATAATGTGTGAGAGACAGAGCAGGAGGAAGAACATCAAGGTAGGAGCTCTAAGGAAACCACTTGATGCAAGTGGAATCTCATAAAATAAGGGCAACATTTTATGAAGCTCTTGAAATTTATCGCTCAGCTACTCTTTACAACAGTGCATTAGGATGTATCCTGCTAGCATCTCCTTTTTGCATATGAGAAAACTGATGCACAGAGAGGTTAAGAAAATTTTTCAGTAGCACACAGCTAGTAAGAAGGAGATACAGGATTCAAGCATAGACAATATGGCTCCAATGTCTGCTGGGAGGAACTTGATACCCTGAGAAAATGAGACAGGTACCGCCCTCCTCCTCCTTCATGCCTCAGAACAAAGATGTGATGGCTGAAGCTGCAACAACCATCTTAGGACCATGAGATAAAGGACATGAGAAACAGAAATATCAGCCCTGTTGTTAAGCTTCTTAACCCATGCCAGCAGTCACCCACTTCTGAATTCATATTATTTGAGAAAAAATAACCTTCTATTTGTTTAACCCACCACAATTAAGATTCCTCATATTTGCAGCCTTAACCTATGTACCAAATAATGATAATAATCACTACCATTCGTTGGTTGCTTGCTACAAATCAACATTTTAGGTCTTAAGTGTGCTTAGTCATGTCATCTTTACTGCAACTCTGTGAAGCAGGCACTATTATTACTATTTCCATTTTACAGATAAGGAAATTGAGTCACAGTTTTTTCTAGTTTGCCCAAGGCCACACAGCTTATAAGGGATTTAAATCCCGCCCCCTGACTACCAAACCCCCACTCTTCAGCATATAGTATTCTAGGCAGTGAAGCACTAAACATTTCAACTGAAACCAGGAATTAGATAGAGATTCTTACTATTTTGGTATCCCCACTACTATTCAATATTATTGGAGATTCGAAAACAAATGTTTCTCAGCAGGGATAGAAACTTGCTGACATTTTGGTAAGACAACTGTGTGGAATTGTTGCATATTAAAGATGTTGCCATCTCTGTTGCCTGGGTCCTAGTAGATGCACTCTCTAGACAGTGAATCTCAGCCAAAAATGGCCTCCACATTTCTCCACAGGGTTGGCAAACTCTCTCTGTCAAAGTCCAAATAGTAAATATTTTAGACTTTGCAGGACATACAGTCTCAGTTTATCTCAATTGCAACTACTAACCTCTGACCTCGTTGAGTGAAATCAGTCATAGATAATACACAAACAAATGAAGAGCCCATGTTCCAGTATGTCCCTATTTATAGATGAGAACTCCAGGGCACACAGAGGTTAAGAAACTTGTCTGGCCGGGCTCGGTGGCTCAGCCGGTAATCCCGCGCCTTTGGGAGGCTGAAGTGAGTGGATTGCCTGAGCCCGCGGGTTTGAGACCCGCCTGGGCAGTGAGACCTCATCTCTACAATAAATCAAAAAATCAGCCGGGCATGGTAGCGCATCCCTGTAATTCCGGCTACTTGGAAGGCTGAGGCGGAAGGATCGCCGGAGCCCAGCAGGTCGAGGCTGCGGTGGCCAGGAGCGGCCACTGCACTCCAGTCTGGGCGACAGAGTGAGACTCCAACTCAAAAAAAAAAAAAAGAAACTTGCCTGAGGGAATTAAACTTGTAAGTGGCAAATTTTGATTCAACCCCAAAGGACCTATGCTCCTATTCAGAACAGTATTGATTTTACCTATTTTAAATGTTTTTCTCCTAATAGAAGGTTTAGTAAACATCTATCTCAGAGAACTTCTCATACTCCACACTCTGGGCCCCCTCATCCATCTGGTATTGGTTGCTCCTCCCTACAGAACTTGCTTATGTGACAGCCTGGACATACCACTACCAGGAGTACACCATATGCTTAACCATACATGCCCAAGAGTGACACTCAAGAGTGACTCTTCTGGTTGGCTGTGACACACAGCCATCCATGAAACACTCCTCCAAATATTATATTCTATAAAACTGATCACTCGAACAGTTACTCACTGATCTGTGATTGTTTTTATTTTGCACACCTCAAGTTCTATTGTAGGTACCATATATCAAAAGTTGCTGAACAGAAACAGACATTTCTTAGGCCATGGTCTGGTACATGGAAAAGCTCTATAATGTAAGTTAATATTGACAGAACATTCGAAGTAGTAGGCAGATGCCTCTGGTTCCGGTATGAATATGTGTGTAAATCCAGGAAGATGCACCAAGGCTAGGAACAACCAAGTTGATCAGAGTGGTGTTATGGAGCAAAGATACTGTTAGAATATCTTTTACCAAAATGCCAGGGTTTCAGTTGAGACACTTTTGCTTACTGCACAGAAAATCAGTTGCTTAAACAGCAAGTATTGACAGGGAAGAAGGCTTTGTATTAGGTGATATCATCCAAGGAGAACGAAGATTTAGCCTCAGATTCATCTCCCAGCCAACTGAAACTAGTGGTTTTTATAGTGAAGGAGGAAATGTAAGACAGCAATTTGGGTGTGGTAAGAAAGCAAACATGTTGAGTGAGGGATCTGATATCTCATTGTCTGGATGCCGTGGTCTGGTGAATTTCAGACACTTGCCTAAAAGTTCGTCTCCTGAGGAGGGGACTTAGATAAGGCAAATGTACTTTTCAAATTTTAAGACCAGGCAAGACATTTTCTATATTTATTAATGAAAAACATAAATAACAGTTCTGTGAGGAAGTTGGGCTGGTTTCAATCTCAGCCCAGGTTTTAGAGTCCCTGTTGTGTTTGGATAGGAAAAGGGACACATAGTTAAGGATAGGTTAAGCCCCAACATCTAATCACCTAGAAGCCATAGAGATAAAGCCCATTCCAGAAGACAACTAATAGTACAGTACAGATCAGTGTGGTCTCATGAGATTTGCTGCTCATTAGGGTCAAAGATACAGCATAGTCATTGCCACCAGCTGTAGTAGGAACCAGGTTGTAATTCTTTACCATGGTAGGCAGATGTGGAATTGAGCAATAGTGCCAAAGGGCAGGCGACCAAAAATAGGAAAAACAAAACAATAATCACCTCATAATGTTTTTCAGGGAGGACTAGAATACACTGATGATACAGTTGGGATGGCTGTTCCCTCCAGATCTCTTGTTGAAATGTGAGAGCCAATTGTTGGAGGTGAGGCCTAGTGGGAGGTTATCAGATCATAGAGGTGGAGCCCTCGTGAATGGTTGGGGGTGTTCTCCTGATCATAAATGAATTCTTGCTCTATTAGTTCGCGAAATAACTGATTGTTTAAAAGAGGCTGGCATCACTTCCTCTCTCTGTTGCTCTTGTTCCTGCCATGTGACACGTTGGTTCCTCTTGCGTTTCACCATGATTATAAGCTTCCTCACCAGAAACCAAGAAGATGCCAGCACTATGCAGAACTGTGAGCCAAATAGACTTGTTTCTTTATAAATTACCCAGTGTCCGGTATGTCTTTGTAGCAACACAATACAGACTAAAACAACTCATTTCAACATTTTCTGATTTCTGTCAGGATATGTTTCCACCACCATATGAAATATGAGCTATAAACTAGGGGTAAAGATTTTGAGCAGATTGTCCATTCAATTGTGTTTAACAAATTGGTAAATTATTTTATCTTCCAATAGTTTGTTGAAAGAATTGACTTGTTTTCACAGTGTATTAAAATAAACAAAAACCCAAAAACTAAAGCCATGTTGGAATTAGGAATGAACTTCTCCTAAGAACTTATAGATATGAAGTATAGCAATGTTTGTGATAAACACACATTTTAAATCTCTAATGGTTTTATTCAATAAGAGGAAAATTATTAGAAAAAATGTGGTTCTAATATCATTTTTTCATTCATCTTTGTCACCATTTCTTATCCTCGTATGAAATGATTTCTTCTTAATAAGCACAAAGCAAATATAATAAGGTTGTCGTAGGTAAATAACTTTGCCTAATGTCATTAATTACTAACAGCTCAATTATACTGTGAAGTGCCTATAATTGTCATGAAGCTTCAAAAATCCCTATCATGGATTCTATTATGTATACAATTCATTTAAATTACATTAATTATACAGATTTTTAATGAAGCACAGAGACTGCACTTTTAATTTTCACACATAGAGACAATGATCAAAATATTTATGTGCATATTCCATATTTTATTCTGTTGACATTCAGAAAATAATTCACTTACTTGGATAATATTAGCACCTTTACATGGGAGGAAAAAATGGCAAGCCTAATTTCTTATGTTTGAATTTCTTTTAAGATTGTATGATCCTTAGATAGTTCTTTTATTTATTTTCTAGCACAATTTGGGCAATATTTTTTCAGAAAGTGAAATATTTATTTTCTAACAGCAATGTATGATAGCTGTAAAATGGTTTTAAAACCATAGTTGTTACTGCATTTAGAAGCCTAATTCTCTGAACTCCAGAACCTAATTCTCTGAGTTCAAATCTAAAGATACTCAGGCAAGTGACTTTAATATTCGGTGCCTCAGTTTACTAATCTGTAGAATGGGAATAACAACATTTTGTATTGAGAATTTGAAGACTATTATGTCAAGTGTTTAAAATTGTGTTTAACCCATAGTTAGTGCTATATAGGTATTTTCTATTATTTATTTTCCTGCTCAGAGGAACTCAGTTTAACATGAATCTTCATGACACCCAAGTTCACCCATATAATATGAGTAATGAGAGCTTTTTATCATTAAAATTCCATGAAAGCAGTGTAAGAAAACCTTGCAGGCTAAATTGTAAATCCCAAAATGATGGTTTTAGGGGTATATTCCCTTGGGATATGACTTTGAACAGTGTGGCGGTGAAAATTCTATTTATTCTTCAAGTTGATATTAAAACCTGTTAGACCAATGACCTAACTTCAAACATATAGAGAAACTAAGGCAGCCAGAAATAGTAATTTTTAGATCCAGACCATGTTGAGGCTAGGAGGTGAGGAGAGTCATAGGCAGAGGGTAAAGCAGAAATACAAGTTAAAACCAGGTGTCATAGATCAGAACATCCTCTCCCTTCACTCCATACTTTCCCTCCTCCTCCTCCTCCTCTCTTATGACAGCTTGAACCCCAGCAACCCAATATGGAACCCTGTGTGAGAACAGGCATCCCAATACGAGGTCTTTATGGAAAATGTTGTGTCTGTGCTTTCTTTTCATCCCTTCAACAAAACCAGAAAACTCCACCCTGAACCCATGCCTTCTTCCTCAAACGTGCCAGGCTATTTGTTAACCAGGAGTTCTGATCATAATACGGTAGGTGGTTTCTAGAGGACATTCAGATGCTTGTTTGTGGTTCAGAGTCCTATCCCGCTGAAGCCTTTAGAGAAGAGGGTATTTTTGGAGGTATTTTGATTTTAAAATTCTTTTGTGACAGCATATCATGGTGGATGGCTTAGGGAGCGGTGGAAATAAGAGTGAGGAAAGGAAAAAGAAACTGTTGGAGTGCTGGGCTCAGTCTGCCCTGGCCAGTCCTGGGGAGGTGACACATATGAGAGAGGGAGCACTAAGCATGCTTGGGTTATTGTGATAATACTTATTTGCAAGATTATATACATATGTATATATTTCTAGATTCTAACATTCTGTTCTGCATCTTCTAATCACTCAGAATTAGAGTCTTTAATCCTTTTTTTTTTTTTTAGTAAATGTTCTTTGGAAGCTTGCTAACTATTTGCCACTTTTCTTGGGTGATTTAACTTGATTGCTTCAAATCTGATCTTGTTTCCAAGAATAGACTGACCTGCCCTTAAGGTTTATCCAATTTAGCTTGATGTTCTTCTTTCTGCTAAGATCTTCCTGGCAAACCTCCCTGCAACTTAAAGCTACTGATATGTTCAGCAGTGAGGGAAAAATACTATGAAAAATATTTGCTTAGTAGTTACTAATTCTAGATTTTATTTATATGTGTGTGTATTTTCATAGGTCATATACATATTTTAAATCTAGGAAATACAGAAACTGCATTTAAAACAAAATACTTTAAAACGTTATCCTTGGGACCCAATACTGTGGCTCACACCTGTAATCCCAGCACTTTGGGAGGCCAAGGCAGACCAACCTAGGCAACAAAGCAAGACTCCCTCTCTAAGAAAAATTTAAAAATAGGCTGGGCTTTGTGGCGTGTGCCTGTAGTCCCAGCTACTCAGTACTCAGGTGGCTGAAGCAGAGGATGACTTGAGCCCAGAAGTTGGAGGCTGCAGTGAGCTGCGATTGTGCCACTGCACTCCATCCTGGCTGACAGAGCAAGACCCTATCCCTAAATAAAATAAAATAAAATAACCTTATCCTGGAGTGGAGCTGCTTTGACTCTCTTCTCCTATTCCACTCTCCTGGCTCATGCTGCAGAGGCAGTGCCAATGAATTGTGTTGCCTGAGAGGCAGACAGTGAAGAATAAACAAGAAGAAACAGATACCTCAAGAAACCAATGATGACATATTCAAGCCTTGAATAACTGGGTGTTGACCTGTAATTTGAAAGTTACAAAAATGCTAAGATGTGATTTTTCTTTTAGATGGGAAATGAGAAAGGATGAAACACTAGAAGAGGAAGAAAAAGCAATGCTGGAACATTTAAAACGAATTTGCACCACAGAGAACTCTTCTGCCTCAGATGACACAGAGGAACAGTAATCTGCAGAAAACAACTACAGCTTTATTTTAGGAAACAATCACATGTAATGGAGTAAGAATTTTACTATAGTCAGAATGAAGCTCAGATGTGCTGTGAAGCATGAAACCAATGACTGAGTAATCTCTGTGCTGAAAAGGAATACAGCACATAAAGAATAAGGTGCTGCATATTTTTTATTTAAAAAATATTTTCAAATGTTTTTATTTCTCCAATCTTTCTCTGTATATGATATAACTGCTGCCATCTCGTGTTCCCTTTGAATTATTTTTTTTCTCCTATCAGTCTTGAAGTATCTATGACAACAAGCAAAAAAAAAAGTTGGAAATATTTTTTCTAAGAATATTTTAATGCAACATTTGGATGTTGAGTGGAGGCACATAGCCCCCTGAGGGTCATCTGAAAATTTCAATTTAATTTAATAGCTGTAGCCCAAGTCCCTGTCTTAACTGCCTTTAATGCCCACCACTGTACCAGTCTTCCTTCCCATATAAACTCTTCCTCATCAATGTATCTTAATCACAACCAAGGCATTCTCCTGAACTATAACTTTAGTCACGTCTCTGCTTGCTTGTAGTGGTTTTCTATCCTCCTCCTAAATCATATTCAAACTTCTGCTCATATGCATTCGGGTCCTATACCAAATGACTCCATATCCAGACAATCGCATGCCATCCTCTTGGTTCAGGCCGCATGTTTACTATTTTTCCCCAACCAGAAACCACCTTTCTCTCAAATTTTGCTCAGAACTCATTCCAGTAATCTCTCCTTTAAAGATCCTTATCTATAATGTCTGTTACTTCTTTTATTTCCATTACATTGACACACACAATAAGGAAACAAGACACGTTCCAGCACCCTCTCTGCCAAAGACAATAATAGATATTTATTATATCCTTCCAATTAGTGCCCGATATTAGATTATAAAGACCTTGAAGGCCTTACAATATAATATGAAGTCTCCCTTTATAATTCCCCATGTACCAACCACAGTGTTATTCATTGAGTGGGCAGTTAATGAGCAGAGCTGAATACGTGGCTGCCATTGAAAGAAGACAACAAAGACAATTAGACTGTCAAACAGTCCAAGGACATCTGGTGGAAGCCTTGTATCATGGGCTATTTTAGACCATATGACATCAAACATCATGTTTTCTGATGCTCTCAGATATATAATAAATTGTCCATACTCCTACATTCTGTGATTATTATAAAATATGTGTAGGCTATATGATTTCCAGGGGAAAGTACTCATGCATTTTTCAAACAGTAAAAGCTTGGGGTGCAGAGGAGGCCACCTTAGGAAATCGCTTACATTTTTTCCTTAAATAAAAACACAGATGACCATGTAGACAGCTGCTTGCCAAATAAAACATTTTAGTTTTTAGAAATGTACTTCAGTTGGCCAGTATAATCATGAACCAAATGTTTTAAGATTTTGTTGAAATAATTTATATTCTATTATGCAGATCATTTTTTTAATGTAAGAAAAATTTATGAGCACTGGACATCCCATCTAATATCAGCTATAAATAGTTACTAAACAGCTATAAACAGTTACTATAACAATCAACATAAAGCAACAGTTGACTTTATTCCTTCAGCTAAGTGGTGTCCTATGTACTAAATCTGCATAACTGCTTTATTCGACTAGATACTAAGATGGAAAGTCAAAATAAATTGACCTAATAAACCAAATACAACAATCTAATGGAGTTATAGAATTTCACATTTGGGTGAAGGGTCATCTTTTAAAGTTATTTTTTATTGAGTCTGTATATTTCTATACTAATCCTGGGAAGTAATTTAGCTCCTTCCAGAAAAATATTTTCTGTGACTGCCTTTTTAAAGAAAAGAAGTATAGTAAGGGGAGAATGGAATGAATTTAGAAGAAGAGAAAAGTAGTAGAGAAAGAAAACTTACAGTTGAATTCTCTTATACTTGTTTGGCGAAATTACTATAGCCATAATGCAAAAGTGTTTATAATTGAGAATGTGAAATGATAAGTCATTGATTATTCGGATCATTTTGATTTTATACTTAATATGATTTTTAAGTATGAAAAGACATGGTATTTCAAAATAGTTGTTTCTCACATTTATTTTGCATTTGTATAAGTTAACAACAGGAATGAAACTTAACAGTTTATATCTCCCATATGCCTATTACAAAAATATTATCTTCCTATAAAATGTTATCTTCCTTCTGTGTTCTGTTTAACTGTATTTTCTGTAATTATATATAATAAAAAATATATATATTATTATTGGCTTGGCAGTTTCTATGTGAAAACAGTATGAATTAATTTTTTAAATAAATTACAAATAATATTATATATTTCAGATATCCAATATTTTTATCATCTCTATCAAACACTATTATAGAACTATCAGCCAATGGATGGAAAAAGAAACCACTTGTTTTGTCAAACTACATATGCTTACTCATAACATCCTATCACCCCAGTTCATATATTCCCGGGTCAAAGAGAGCTTCAAGTAGTTTGTAAATAGCATTTCTAACTATAAAAAAATCTTTTAAATTTTTAAATAAGTTTCTTTGTAGTTGAAATATTTCATTGTAAAAAAAAAAAGTCTGTATTCAGCCTTAAAAAGGATGGAAATTCTGTCATGTGCTACATGAATGAACCTTAGGGACATTGTATTGAGCCAGTCACTTAAAAGACTAATATAGTATGATTCCAGTTACATGAATGGAACAGTGATTGTTTAATGGGCATAGAGTTTTAGATTTGTAAGATGACAAAGTTCTGGAGATCTCTTCACAACAATGAGAATACACTTAACTAAACTGTTACTTAAACATAGTTAAGAAGACTGCTGAGGGAGTTCCTTCAAGATGGCTGACCAGACACATTTGGTACGCACCTCTTCCACAAAGAAGAACCAGCATAGCAAGTAGATAACCATTCAAACAAATTATCTGAGAACACTGGAATGCAGCAGAGAAGTGACAGAAAACATCTAAAGCAAGGAAGGAAGGGCAAGTGAGGCAGCCTGCTCAGCCAGGATTGGCTAGAAACCAAGAGGGACTCCCTAGTGTGGTAAAAGGGTAAGTGAGAGACCCCAGCAATAGACCCCTGGTCTAGGTGATCTGTATAATGCTGTGAGTGAGGTGTTGAATGCCCTACTGTTATTGTATTTCAATCTAGTTCTAATAATATTTACTTTATATATCTGGGTGTTCTGGTATTGGGTACATATATATTTAGAATTATAGTTTCATGCTTAATTAATTGCCTTGTTATTATATAATGACCTTCTTTGTCCTTTTCATTGTTGTTGACTTAAAGTCTGTTTTATCTAATATAAGCATGCTACTTCTGCTAACTGTTGGTTTCCACTTGCATAGGATAGCTTTTTTCATCCCTTTACTTTAAGTCCATATGTGTCTTTATAGGCTAGATGAGTTTCCTATAGGCAGAATATAGTTAGCTCATGTTTTTGCAAAACTCTATTCAGCCAGCCTACATCTTTTAAGTGGATAGTTTAGTCCATTTACATTCAAGGTTATTATTGATATGAGGCAGCTTGCTCCTATAATTATATTAATAGATTCCTGGTTGTTTTGTGCATCCATTATTCCTTTTTTTCCTCACTTATTGTTTACAGTTGTGGTTTGATAGTTTTCTATATTGGTATCATTTGAGTTCTTTCTCTTTTTCTGTTTGTGTGCTTACTCTGTCAATGGATTTTATATTTTGTGTATTTTCATGTTAGTAGGTATCATCCCGTGGTAAACTCCACCACAGCTTCTACTAACAAATGCTCCCAAAGCCACTGAGGAAATCACAGATACCACTAACCCTATTTATATCTGAAGAAATCATACAGTGGTTACATTACTGTAAACATCCAGAATCAAAGCCAAAGAGCCTACATAACCAACACCACATCTTCAGGAAAAAGTCTTCTACTAAGAAAGCAAATTCAAAAAATTGGAAGAAGTGACTATTATACTTGAAGTGCAGACATCTGTGTAAAAACATGAGAAACATGAAAAAGTAAGGAAGTATGATATCTCCAAATGAACCTAATAACTCTCTAGCAAAAGATTCCAGTAAAAAGGAATTTATAAAATCTCAGAAAAATAATTCAAAATATTGATTTTAAGAAGCTTAGTAAAATACAAGAGAATACTGAAAAACATTACAAAGAAATCAGAAAAACTTTCAGGCTATGATGAGAAGTTCAACAAAGAAATAAATATTTTAAAAGAATTAAATGGAGATTCTTGAACTGAAGAATTCATTGAATGAAATACAAAATATATGTAAAAGCTTAAACGATAAACTAGAGCAAACAAGAATTTCAGAACTTAAAGACAGGTGTTTTGAACTAAGTAAGACAAAAATAAAAATAAGAGAATTAAAAAGAATGAGCAAAGCCTACGTGACATGTTAGACACCATAAAGTGACCAAATGTTTAAATATCTTGTGCTCCACAGGGCAAGGAGAAAATGAAAGAATTAGAAAACCTATTTAATGACATACTAATTAAAAGAAAAATTCCAGGAATCCCATAAATCCCCTAATAATTGAAACTCAAAAAGGTCTTCTTTACAGTACATCATAGCCAAAATGTCAAAAGTCAGAGAAATGATTCTAAAACAACAAGAGAAAAATGTCTAATCACTTATAAGGGAAACCCTATCAGATGAACAGTGGATTTCCAAGCAGAAACCTTACAGAACAAGAGAGAATTAGATGATACTTTCAAAGTGCTGAAAGAAAAATATTCCAGTCAAGGATACTATACTCAGCAAAATTAACCTTTATAAATGAAGGAGAAATAAAGTATTTTGCAGACAAGCAAATACTAAGGGAATTCATCATTACACTGGCCCCAAAAGAAATTCTTAGGGGAGTCTAAACCCCTGGTCTGTGGCCTGTTAGGAACTGGGCTGCACAGAAGAGATCAGGGGCAGGTGAGCAAGCAAGACTTCATCTGTATTTACAGCTGCTCTCCACCACTTGCATTACCACCTGAGCTTTGCCTCCTGTCAGAACAGCACTGAAAAGCCTGATTTCTGACATCTTGTCTTTGTGAAGCAGGGTTTTCTGCAGTGACAGCAACCAAAACAAGATTATGGAGTAGACTTGACATAAGCAACACACTTCAGGTGTCACTGTCTCCCATAACCCCCAGATGAGACCATCTATTGCAGGAAAACAAACTCAGGACTCCCCCTGATTCTGCATTATAGTGAGTTATATTGTTATTTCCTTATATATTACAATGTAATAATAATAGAAATAAAGTGCAGAATAAATGTAACGCACATGAATCATCCTGAAACAATCCTCCTTACCTCCTGCTTGGGTCATGGAGAAATCGTCTTCCACGAAACTGGTCCCTGATGCCAAAAAGGTTGGGGACCACTGACCTAGACAGAAAATTAACAAAAAATTAACTAAATATTATACCAAGTGGATTTTACAGACATTTAAAGACTATTTCATCCCACAGCTAGAGAATACATATTCCTCTCATCAACACATGGAACATTCTCCAGCATAGAGCATGTATAGGAACACAGAAAAATTCTTGACAAATTTGTAAAAATTTTAATCATAGCAGGCATTTTCTCAGACAACAATAGAATAAAACTAGGAACTAGTAACAAGAGAAACTTGGAAACTTGGGAAACTGCACATGTGAAATAAACAATATGCTCCTGAACGACCGACCGTGTCAAGGAAGAAATTTAGGAGAAGTTTTAAAATGTTGTGAAACATATGAAAACTGAAACACAGCATACCAAAACCCACGTGATACATCAAAAACAGTTCTAAGAGGCAACTTTGTAACAATAAATGCCTACATCAAAAAAGTAGAAAGATTCCAAACAATCTAACAATGTACCAGGAGAAAGTAGAAAAGCAAGAGCAAGCCAAATCCAAAATTCGTAGAAGGAAGTATAATACAAATTAGAGAAGAACTAAACAAAATAGAACCTAAAAAATACAAAGTATCAACAAAATGAAAGTTGGTTTTTTGAAAAAATAAAATTAATAGACTAACCATGCAAAAAAGAAAGGACCTAAATAAATAAAATCAAAAATTAAAAAGGAAACATTACAACTGGGATACTGGGATACAATTTGGATTGTCTGAGCCCACAGGTTCAAGAACAGCCTGGGCAACTTGGTGAGACCTCATCTCTACAATTAATCAAAAAATTAGCCAGGTGTGGTAGTGTGCCTGTAGTTCCTGCTACTTGGAAGGTTGAGGCAGAAGGAACATCTGAGCCCATCAGGTCGACGATGGGGTGGCCATGAGCATCCCACTGCACTCCAGCCTGGGTGATGGAGTGAGTCTCCAACTTAAAAAATAAAAATAAAGTCATTAAAGTTGCAGGATACAAAATCAACATACAATAATTTGTATTTTTTATACACCAATAATGAAATAGTTGAGAAAGAAATAAAGAAAACAAAGCCATTCCCAGTAGCTATCAAAAAATAAATAACTAGAAATAAATTTAACTAAGGAGATAAAAAACTTCTGCAAGAAAAATGACAAAAAACTGATAAAAGAATTTGACAAAGACACAATTAAATAGACATATCATGCTCATGAATCAGAAGAATTAACATAATTAAAAGGATCATATTGCTCAAAGCAACTTGCAGATTTAATGCAATCCCTATCAAAATACCAACATCATTCTACAAAGAAATAGAAAAAGTCCTAAAATTCATATGGAACATAAAAGCAGGGGGAAAAAAAGAGGCTGAAAGCCAAAGTAATGCTGAGCACAAATAACAAAGCTGGGAGAATCAGATTACCTGACTTCAAAATATTACAATGATATAGTAACCAAGATAGCATGATATTGATTTAAAAACAGACACATAGACAAATGGAACAGAATAGAGAACCCAGAAATAAATCCATATATTTACAGCCAACTCCTTTTTAACAAAGGCACCAAGAACATGCAATGGGGAAAGGACACCCTCTCCAATAAATTGTGCTGGAAAACTGGATATCAATGTGCAGAAGAATAAAACTGGACTCCTATCTCTCACCATATAAAAAATTCTCTCAAGATGGTTTAAAGACACAAACGTAAAGCACGAAATTATAAAACCACTAGAAGACAACGTAGGTATTAGTAAAACACTTCAGGACATTGGTCTAGGCAAAGATTTTATGGATAAGATCTCTAAAGCACAGGAGACAAAAACAAAAAATAGATAAATTGAACTATATTAAACTAAAAGGCTTTTGCACAGCAACGAAAACAGAATGAAGAGACAACCTGCTGAGTAAGAGAAAATATTTGAGCTGGGCTCGGTGGCTCAGCCTGTAATCCAGCGCTTTGGGAGGCTGAGGTAAGTGGATTGCCTGAGCCCGTGGGTTTGAGACCCGCCTAGGCAACTTGGTGAGCCCTCATCTCTACAATAAATCAAAAATTAGCCAGGAGTGGTAGCGCGCACCTGTAGTGCCAGCTACTTGGAAGGCTGAGGTGGAAGGATCGCCGGAGCCCAGCAGGTCGAGGCTGCGGTGGCCAGGACAGAGCGACAGAGTGAGACTCCAACTCAAAAAAAGAAAAGAGAGAGAAAATATTTGCAAACTATTCATCTGGCAAGGGATTAACATCCAGAATCCACAAGGAACTCAACAGTAAAAACAAAAACAAAAACAAACCAAATAATTCCATTAAAAACTAAGCAAAGGGCCAGGCGCAGTGACTCAAGCCTGTAATTCCAGCACTTTGGGAGGCTGAGGTGAGGGGATTGCCTGAGCCCACAGGTTTGCAAACAGCCTGGGCAACTTGGCAAGACCTCATCTCTACAATAAATTAAAAAAATAGCCAGGCGTGGCAGCATGAGCCTGTAGTTCCGGCTGCTTGGAAGACTGAGGCAGAAGGATCTCCTGAGCCCAACATGTCGACACTGGGGTAGCCGTGTGCATGCCACTGCATTCCAGCCTGCACAATGCAGTGAGACTCCAACTCAAAAAAAAAAAAAAAAAAGTAAGCAAAAGATGTGAATAGAGATTTCTCAAAAGAAGACATACAACAGGTATATGAAAAAATGAATGTAACTAATCATCAGGGAAATTTAAATCAAAACCACAGTGAGATCTCCTCTTACCCAAGTTAGAATGGCCATTATTAAAAAGACACACACACGCACACACGCACAAATAATAGAAGCTGGCTAGGGTAAGAGGAAAGGGGAACCCTTATACACTGTCAGTGGGAATGTAAATTAGTATAACCACTATAAAAAATTGTATTTCTCAAAATACAGAACTACTATATTATCCAGAAATCCTACTACTAGGTATTTATGCAAAAGAAAATAATCAGTATAACAAAAGGAGATCTGCACTTTCATGCACTTGCATGTTTATTGCAGCATTATTTACAGTAGCCAAGATATGAAATCAACCTAAGTGTCAATGAATGAATGAATAATGAAAATATTGCATATACAAACAATGGAATACTATTTGGCTAAAAAAGAGTAAAATCTTTTCCAGCTACATGATGAAACCGGACCTCATTTGTTAAGTGAAATAAACCAGGCCCAGAAAGACAAAATGTTGTATGTTCTTACTCATATATGAGAGCTAAAAAGTTGACTACATGTAGGTACAGAGTAAAATGATAGATACCAAAGAATGAGAAGGATATGTGAGTGGGAGGTGGGATGAAGAAAGGTTGGTCAACAAGTACAAACACACAATTAGACAGACGGTATTAGCTCTAATGTTTGATAGCAGAATAAGGTGACTATAGCTAGCAACGATGTATTGTATATTTCAAAATAGTTAGAAGAAGAAGAGAGGATTTAAATTGTTTCCAACACATAGTAATGATAAATACTCAAGGCGATGGGAACTCCAAATACCCTGACTTGATTATTACACATTCTGTGCGTGTTAAAAAAAACCCCCATAAATATGCAACATATTATATATCAATATTAAATTTTTTTAAAGTTAAACCTCTGTGTTGGAGATATCTTTGAAGAGTTTGAGTAAAAAAAAATTGAAAACCGAAAGTGGAAAACAGTAATACATATTACTCATCTAATATATATATATATATATATATATATATATATATACACACACACACACACACACACATATATATAAATGCATAGTTGTATCTAAACAAATATGTAAGTGTAAAAAATGGTTAGGGTGGTAAATGTTATGTTGCAATGTTTTTTACTACAATTTAAGACAAAAAACAGATTTAGGTGAACTCTCCAGTGACAAATATTTCTAATATGATACCAGAAAATGCTTGAATTTTAACAGAAAACTCTGAAACCAGTATATTTGACATTGATTATTATTACATTCAATGATGAGACCTATCTGTTTTGTTTTCGAGAAATGTTTTCAACAGCATCATTAGTAAAATTGTATATTCTTGTTTCTTCAGTAAAGAGTATAATACCTTGTATAACCTTTTCCCCCTCAAAATATAAAATTATTTGCATGAATAAAGATCCATTTTAGCTATATGTTGCTGCATAACAACATTACCAGAACTTAGCAGCTTAAAACAACATATATTTATTACCTCATAATCTCTGAGTATCAAGTGTCTGAGCATGGCTCAAGTGGTTTTCTGATCAGGGTCTCACAAAGCTGAAAAGAAGGTATCAGTCAGAGCTATGATTGCATCTGAGGCTCAGTTGGGGAAGGATCCATCTCCCAAGTTCATGTGGTTGTTGGCAAGTTTCATTATTTTGTAGACAACTAGATTGGTGGCTTCTGTTTCTTGCCAGCTGTTGGTCAGAGACTACATTGTGAGTTCTTGCCATGTGAGTCTTCCCAAAATGGCCCCTTACTTCCTCAAAGTCAACAAGGGAGAGAATCTCCTTGTAAGATCAATGTTCCAATCTTATGTAACATAAACATATGCATTTAATTATGTTTCTCCATCACCTTTGCCAAATTACATTGATTAAAATCAAGTCATTCTATCTTCCATTATGACAATGTGGTAGCTCCACTGACTCATTCCCCAATGAAACTGGGACACAAAAAGAGTTTAAAAAATACAGCCATTTAAAGACTCTGGAAATAGTCCTAAAAGAAAACAACAATTGAGGAAATATCTATTTAAGAAAAATCTATACAAATTTTGTATAGTGGAAGCGGGGACACACTTCATCAACAAGGGTACCTACACAATGAATATTTGTATACCTAACCCTGAATTGTACCCCACAATTTTGAAATAAAAAATTTAAAAGTTAAAAAAAATTTTGGTAAGAAAGATGAAATGGAATTTGAATGAGAATCACTCCCTCTCTCTGTACTCCAGCTGAATGAATTGGAGACTTCACTCCAGATCACTACAGCCATGACCACAAGGTTCTCTATTCTGTAGCTCCAGTTGGAGGACTTTCTTCCTGGGAAGGGCAGGACTTCAGCATTTCTCACCCTGCTCCCAACTACCTGTTGCTGAAGCTAAGTCCCTGAAAAGTGCAGTCAAGAGGCGGGAGTTCCCTTCTTTGGCCTTGCCTGCCCTCATGAAATAGTGTCTTTGGAGTTAGGTACACTGCAAATATCATGCCCTGATTGCCCTGGCCCCAGCTCATGAAACAGGCCAGGAAAGTTAAGTTTTTGTGAAGTCAAGTTTATGAATCTTTTCTCTTATGGCTCATACTTTTTGTATCCTATTTAAGGAATTACTGCCTATCTCAAAGTTTTAAAAGTATTATTTTGGTTTTTTTTCCCCAGAAGCTTTACTGATTTACCATTTACATTTAGGTCTATGACTCATCTTGAACTTTTTGTATATGATATGAGGTAAAGCACTGTCTTAGCTTGTTTTCTGTTGCTATATCCGAATGCTATAAATGAGGTAATTTATAAAGAAATGAAATGTGTTTGGCTCATGGTTCTGGAGGTTGGGGAATTCAAGAGCATGATACTGGAAACTGAAAAGAGTTATCCTATGGTGGAAGGGCAGAGGGTGGACACAAGCATCTGAGACAGAGAGACAAGAAATTGGGCTTAACTTGTCCATTGTATGAGGAACCCATCCCTGTAGTAACTAACCCACTCCCACAATTATGAAATCCATTCATGATGGAGCACCCTCATGACCTGATCACTTCCTCAAATCCATACCTCTTAATACTGTTACAGCAGCAATTGAGTTTCCTACACATGAATTTTGGGGGACATATTTAAACCATAGTAGGGGTCAACTTCTATTTTTTTTCCCCCATAAGAACACAACTTCTCTATTTTGTCAAATAAACTTTCTCATGCTCAGTATTTTGCACTCTTTTCTTGTTACTGTTTGGTATAAGCAATAATGAGCTAGTATTAATTCGTATTCTTAAAGAATTACCTGTTTCATTTGAGAGCCATAATATGCCTTGAAAACAATTGAAATGTATTGTTGAAAATATTCCATTAATGGGTGTTTCGGGGACTTGGGTTATGAGAAAAAAATCATAGATGAAAGTGACCTCATATCTCGAGGCAAATGGCAGTGTTGCTAGACTGAAGAATATTAGAAGAATGACCAAATGAGACAGATCAACTCACATTTCAGTGGACACTATTGTAAGATTCCCAATAAAGAGCAAGAGGAAAATTATCTCAATTAAGTTCAGCAGGAACCTAGAGGACAACACATGGACAGAGGCCTCTTGTCCCATCTCTATGAGGATACTTGTTTCCCCTCCACCTAATACTGTCTTGGGAAGGAAGATGTAGAAAGGGGTCAAGGGTCAGGTAATACATATTCCTGATTAGGAATTTAGTCCTTGTATTCAATAAACATTTGGCAGAACACAATTTTAAACAGGAAAAAGATGATTAGCTTTAATAGGTAAAAGTAAGAATTTTTTTAAAAATCTACCATCAACAAAAATAATGAAATATTATAAAAAGCAACATTTCTATACAACTGAATTGTGTTGTACTGTGTATTGTGTTTGTCTCTGGCCTGGTAAACAAGGTCTAGGTAAGAATTACATAGGTTGGAGATGTTTTGCCTTAGGCAATAACATCTATGCGCTGAATTGGTTATCTTTGAAGCCAATGGAATAAAGAAGGCTGGAGAAGCTTTTGCTTTATGCAGGTATCTGTTGACTTGGTGGGAAGTCTTCAGAATAACAACAGGAATGAAGTCAGTGGTCACTGCAGTAGAACTGTCGCTGGAGTCCACAGTGGATCTAGGACTGCAGAGAGGAAAGGCAGAAGGAGGGTAATGCAGAGGGGGGTAAGGCTTTCCTCAGATGAATTCTTACTCTAGGAAACCCAAAATATAAGCTGAAATAAAGGTTAAGAAGGTTATTTACACAGTACAAATTGCTTTCTTACCAAGTCCCTGCAGCCACTCCACAGCACTTTGAAAATCACCTGGAGAGACATCTGGTTCAAGAACTGAACAGAAACAACTACTTTGGGCTTGGATGTAGTTTTGGTAGACTCTTTGCCCTAGGCTAGCATGCTGAGAATGACTCCAGATAGAAATGGCAATCTGCGTGGGAAATGTCTTCTGGGAAATAATGTGAGTGTAGAGGCCTAAAGCAAAGACTGCTACTTGTATCCCCACTATCCATGTTTCTTTTTGTTTAGTGAAGCACATAGTCATCTAGAATCAATCATATTTCCCATTTACTTATCAGCATGGTAGATATATGTGATTGCATATCCTAAATACAGTAATGTACTATATAACAACAGTTCAGTCAACGACAGACCACATATACTACAGTAGTCCCATAAGATTATATTAATAATACTGTATTATCATTGCACCTTCTCTATGTTTAGGTATGTTTAGATACACATATACTTACTGTTGTGATTGCCTACAGTATTCAGTACAGTCACATGCTGTACTGGTTTGTAGCCTAGGAGCCATAGGCTGTACAAGGTGAGTAGTAGGCTATGCTATCTGGGTTTGTGTAAGTACTCTCTATGGTATTCACACCATGGCAAAATTGCATATTTATGCATTTCTCAGACCTTATCTCCACTGTTAAGCAATGCATGTCTGTAGTGACCAGTAAGTCATAAACAAAAGTGGTGTTAGCAACTTCTTCGGAATTCTTAAAGGGCATTTTTCCTCTTCCCACTGACTAGAATGTGAGTCTATGACTGGAGCTGGGGCAGCCACTTTGGACCAGATGTAGATGGCATATATTGAGCTTGACCAGAAAAATTAAAAAGTAGACATCTGGACCGCTGATGATTGTGGGGCCATAAAACTAGCCTGGGGTATCTACATTCATGAGAAATAAAATTCTATCTTGTTTAAGCTGCTGCTATTTGGGGTGTTCTGTCACAAACAGACAGATTTTAACATCTTAACAAATACAGGATATAAGAGAAAAATGTTGCAGAGCAGACTTGAGGTTATACTGTGCCACCGAAAAAGATAAAAAGGAAAAGAAGACCAAGAAGGACATTGTCCTTCATGAGAATAAAACCCTTCTGATTGACATGGGAGACTCCAGCTTACCTATCTATTTTCTACCCCTATGTCCTAAAGGGAATTGTGGCTACTGAAAAGCCTAGTTCACTGACACAGACCCTCATTATTTCCTTCTGTTCAGAAAACATACCTCCACTTATACAGCTACATGAAAAATCAATGTCACAATTTGCTTTGAAATGCATTTTCTTTTTGAATTGGAGTCTTACTTTGTTGCCCAGGCTGGAGTGCAATGGCATGATCATGACTCACTGCAGCTTCAAAATTCTGTGCTCAGGCAATCCTGCTTCAACCTCCTGAGTAGCTTGCACCACAGGCGTCTGCCACTATGCCCAGCTAATTTGTTTGTATTTTTGGTAGAGATTGGGTCTCACTTTGTTGCCTAGGTCGGTCTCAAACTCCTGGTCTCAAGTGATTCTCCTGCTTCAGCCTCTCAAGATACTGGGATTACAAGCATGAACCACTGTGCCCGGACTTGAAATGCATTTTTGAAGACAAATTAATAACTAGATAGAGGGATAAATAGATAGATGGATAAGTGATAAAGCAAGTATATAGTAAAATGTTAGCAGTAGCATCTAGGCAGTGGAGACCCATGTGTTCCCTGTACTATTCTTTTAATTTTCTGTATGTTTGTACATTTTCAAAATAAAATATTGGAAGCAAAATCATTCTAATTATCTCTAAGCTAATCAACATATTCACTTTAAAAAAAAAATGTGAACAGAAAAACAGTGATTACCAGACATTTGCAGAAAATCAATAAAATGAAAGGATCATGATGAACAGAATAACCAATTCTGGAAGAAAGAGATGATTCAGGAAATAGAAGAAAAGATAATTTCTGAAAATATTTCAAACATATGAAATAGCATTCTAGTATCAAAAAGAAGCAATCATAAAATAGATATTTCTTAAAAATTAAAAATACAGTATTTAAATATTTTTAAACATTCAGACCAAAAGCCAACTTGATCATCCAGAATTTAAATAATGTGAACAGTGAAAACTTACTGAATACAAGGCACCAGAATCTAAGCTCTTTATACATCCAAACCACCACCATCACTCATCTGAATGAACACAATAGTCTCCCAAATTATCTCCTTTTTTGTACATTGATCCTTTACAGTCAATTCTGAGAGCAGCCCTATGATCCCTTTAAAATGTAAATCAATCATAAACCTAAATAGAAAAATAAAATAAAGTGTAAATCAGATTGATATAGTTTGGATCTTTGTACCCGCCAAATCTTATGTTGAAATGTGATCCCCAATGTTGGAGACCGAGTCTAGTTGGAGGTATTTGGGTCATGGGTGTGAATCCCATATGAATGACTTGGTGCCGTTCTTTCAGCGATTAGTTAGTTCTCTACTCATTCATGCCAGAGCTGGTTGTTTAAAAGAGCCTGGCACCTCCCTCCTCTCTGTTGCTTTTGCCCTTGCCACGTGGCACTCCTGCTTTCCTTCACCTTCCGCCATGATTATAAGTTTCTTGAGGCCTCACCAGATGCAGATGCCAGCGCTAGGCTTCTTGTACAGGCTGCGGTACCGTGAGCCAAAATAAATGTCTTTTCTTTATAAATTACCCAGTCTTAGGCATTCTTTCATAGCAATGCAAAACAGACTCATACACAGATCATGTCTCTCCTCTATTCAAAGATCTCCAATGACCTCACACCATCCAGAGTAAAAATTCTTTTTTTTTTTTTTTTTTTTGAGTTGGAGTCTCACTCTGTCGCCCCAGACTGGAGTGCAGTGGCCGCTCCCGGCCACCGCAGCCTCGACCTACTGGGCTCTGGAGATCCTTCCGCCTCAGCCTTCCGAGTAGCCGGAACTACAGGCATGCGCTACCACGCCCGGCTGATTTTTTGACTTATTGTAGAGATGAGGTCTCCCTGCCCAGGCGGGTCTCGAACCCGCGGGCTCAGGCAATCCACTCACCTCAGCCTCCCAAAGGCGCGGGATTACAGGCTGAGCAACCGAGCCCAGCTGTAGGTGTAAAAATTCTTAAGAGGCCTACACGATCTGCTTCCTCTTTCTGACCCATCTCTCTTTCCTCTGTGATGAACTTTTCCACTGCTCTTGCCTACCTTCTCCTCTCCAACTCCACTGGTTTCATTATATCTCCTTGGGTATGCCAGACTCCAATCTTACTGCTTTGGCTCTGGTTTTTCCACCACAGATCAGTTTGCCCATTCTAGAATTTCATATACTTGAAATGATACACTATGTAATTTTTGTGTAGGGCTTCATTCAGCGTAATGTTTTGAAATTCATCTGTGTTGTTGCATGTATCGTTGGTTAGTTTCTATTGTTAAGTAGTGTTTCTTTGCAAGAAGGTTCCAAAATGTGTTTATCTATGGCTTATTTTTTGAACACCTGGGCTGTTTAAAGTTTGGAATTATTATGAATAAAGCTGCTGTGAACATTGTTGTGCATTTTGGCTTATCTATTGGCTTTTAAGCTTCACCTCTTTGCATTTCGTAGTGCTTGTTCTATATACTAAAACAGATATACTTAAGTTTATATAGACTGTATAGGTCCGTTTACTACTCACTCCACCTACCCTTTGTGATATAGCCTTCATATGTATTGCAATCAAGAGGCATTATAATCCCCACCAGACAATGTTATAGTTTTTGTTTTAAACTATTCTACATATTTTTAAAGCAATTAAGAGGAAAATAATCTTTTATATTTACTGAGATATTTTCCATTTTTGGTGGTCCTTCTTCCTAAGGAAATGAATTTCCACATAGTATTATGTCCCTTTCTCTTAGCATTTCTTGTAGTGCAGATCTGCTCATGATGAATCATATTAGTTTTCTATTACCTAAAATGTTTATTTCACCATTCTTGGAGGATATTTTATCAGTTTCAAAGTTCTGGATATTTTGCTTTTTTTCCCTCCATCACTTTAAAGATGATCCACTCTCTTCTGACCTCTCCCATTTCTGATGAGAGGGCAGTGACCATTTGGATCATTGCTCCTCTATATAACTGTGTCATTTTATATTGACTGTGCTGTGCATAGGTATGATATTTTTGTGTTTATCCCTAAATTCACTAACTCCTTCCTCTGCAATCTTTATTCTTCTGTTAATTCCGTCTAGCTGATTTAAAAAAAAAATTCAGATATTTTAATACAATTCCATTTGGTCCTTTATTATAGTTTTTATGTCTCTGCTGAGATTGCCTCTATTTTCACTCAGTATGAGCATACTTGTTTTTATGTCACCAAGCATTAATTATAGCAACTTTTTAAATTCCTGACTGATGTTATAAACTCCATGTTATCTTGGGCTCAGTCTCCATTGTTTGTCCTTACTCTTGAGGATGGATAACTGTGTTGAGGCTCTCCAAGGTGGACTAGAATTCACAGGACTCATCACATAGCTGTACTCACTGCTGAGATTTATTACATCAATGTGGTAAATGCGTGTGTGTTTAAAAAGGAAGCATATTATAGTAATATGGAATGTATCTTAAAACCCATTAGTCATATTCAATGTCTAATATATCAAGTTTCAATGAACACTAAGAGGTAGAATAAGCTTCTGAGGATATTTGGAAATAATCAGGTTGCCAACAAGAGAGACATTGAATTTCTTAAGAGGATTAGATAGAAAAAGAGTAAGAGTAAAATTTGTGCTTATAGAAGTCATCATGGAGAATCAGGAATAGGGTAGCTCAGACTTGAGAAATAAACTGAAAGGACACATTAATAACCAAGAAAAATAAGTAACAAGAAGGGATTAAATAATCACTAAATCTTAATTTTTCATTTGGGGACTAGTACCATTCTAATCTTGAAAACATAATTGTTATATAATTGTTTAACACTATGTTTTAAAATTTATAGTTTCAGCAACATATGTATTTGGGTGTGACACATATTGACTATGTAGCAAGGAGGAAATAAGCAGAAAACCAAAATTTTCCAACTTGCTTTCTCAGATGTCTTTTCCCTCTCCCTGAATTAAATTCTAGGCATGCAATATTGCCTAGAATTTGGTCATATTAGGCTGTTTTAGAATGTCACATTTTTAGTTATTTAAAAGTCTAACAAAAAGTCTAAAGTACTTTGTTTTCTGTTCAATGCGCTCTCTTCCCTGCCCCTCTCCCTCCTGCCCTCCCTCCTTCCTTCTTTTCTTTCATCATCCATTCTTTTCTGCATTCCCTAATTTAACAGGGCATTTTATATGACTCCATCTTCTCTTTTTTTACTTTTTAACGTGGTTGCCCTAGAATCTGTGATATACATTTACAACTAACCCAAGTCTACTTTTAAATAACCCTATATTGCTTCATAGGTAGTGCAAGTACCTTATAATAGTATTTCCAATTCCTCCCATCACTCATAATATCACTGTCATTTATTTTACTTAACAATAAATGATAATTATAGAATTCATTATTACTATTCTTATTTTGATAAATGGTTATCTGTTAGAACAATTACAAATAAGAAAAATGAGAAATTTTATTTTTCTTTTTTTTCTTCCTTTTCTAAGACCTTTTTCTCTCTTCATATAGATCTGAATTTCTGACCCGTGTCTTTCTATCTCTCTGTAAAACTTCTTTTAACATTTCTTCCAAGGCAGGTCTACTGATGACAAATTTCCTCAAGTTTTTGTTCTTGAGAATATCTCTATCCTCTTTTGAAAAGAATTTCAGTGGATACAGAATTCTAGGATAGTGGACTTCTGTTAACACTTTAAATATTTCACTCCATTCTCTTCTTTCATGGTCTCTGAAGATATGTCCCATTTAATCCTAATTCTTTTTCTTCAACAGGTAAGATGGGTTTCTTTTCTCTGGCTTCTCTCAAAGTTTTCTTTTTTTGACTTTGAATTTCTGAAGTTTGTATACAATATGCCCTGTGCATATAATATGCCTAGTGTAGTTTTTTTTTTCTTTTTGGTATTTATTCTATCTGGAGTATTCTGAGATTCCTGCATCTGTGAGTTTGTGTCTGTTATTAATTTTGAAAAACCCTCAGCCATGAATACATCACATAGTTTCTCTGATGGTTTTTCTCTTTCTTCTTCTTCTGGTATTTCTAGTATGCATATGTTACACCTTTTGTAATTATCCCATAGCTCTTGAATATTCTGTTCCATCTTTTTACGTTTTTTTCTGTTTTAGCAGTTTCTATTGACATCATCTCAAGCTCAGGGATTCTTTCCTTGATTGTGTTCAGTCTACTTATGAGCCCATCAAGGGCACTCTTCATTTCTATTACAGTGTTTTTTATCTCTAGCATTTCTTTTTGATTTGTTCTTGAAATTCATGTCCCTCTGCTTACATTTCCCTTCTGTTCTTGGATGTTTTCTATTCCCTCCTCCCACACTTAAGGTTAGACAAGGCTGGAATTTAGTGTTTCATTTCCCCTGGTTGGTTAGGCTCTGGTAATTCCCCAGAAGGTTAGTATCTGATAAGATAGTTTATCTTAACAGCAGACTTTGTCAAGAAAAACAGAGCTCTAGGCATATTTTAAAATAGTTATTTTCCCTCTCACTGTCAGAGATTTTTTTAATGATCCTTACAGTGAGAACCTGGTATAGAGTTCCTGGAGGTGAAAATCACAAAAGCGTAGATGCCCTTTCATCCATAAGACTAGGAACAATTGGAATTTTTTGATTCTCATGTTAGTCTACCCTGAATTTCTGGCAATTTGTCAATTACAGTTTAAAGGTTTTCTTCTGTGGGCTCCATTTCCTGGCTTCTGCTTCTAGTAAGCTGTGATTCTCTGTATTTTCCTATTTGTTTTCCATGTTTCAAGAGCAGCAGTTTGCCCTGTGACTCAATACTCTGATAGATCTAACAAGAATTATTGATTTTCAGTTTGTTCAGCATTTTTCTTGTTGTGAAGATGGGAGCGACCACGTCCAAGCTCCATGCTCTTTATATGTTTGATTGGAAACCTCTAAAGTATCCTCTTTGCCAACATAAACCTGACCAACAAATATGGCCAGAAAGAAGGGGAGATGATCTATTTTGTCTTGGTTCTTCCACCTTGTACTTACCCTTGTCCTATACTCATCCTACACTCATCCAGAGGTCCTTCAGGGTCAGCTGAGGTGTGGGAAAAAAAGGCTATACCTGAGATTGCTGCTCTTTCTGTAGCAAATTTTCAAATGCTAGTGCTTTCTGTCATTATTTTAGTACAATTTTGGAGATTAATCTCAAATCCAATACCTCTAACAGTGCCATTCCCTAAAATATGTGATGAATGGCCTAGCCAGCATCTCACAATTTCCACACAGTTCCTCTTCTGGTGGCTTACTTCACACAGGCTCATCCTGGTGGTTAGCTTATTTTTCCTTTCTTCCTACTAGAGTTGCTTCTCCCATTTTTTTTAAAAAAAAATTCTACCTTAGTGTTGTGGGGCGAATCTGTCTCCTACAAAAGATATACTGCAGTCCTTCCTAACCCAAAGTACCTCAGAATGTCACCTTTATTTGGAAATAATGTCATTACAGAGGTAATCAAGTTAAGATAATGTCATTAGTGTGAAACTTAATCCAATATGACTGGTGTTTCTATTAAAAAGAAAAATTTGGGCACAGAGACAAACACACAAAGAGAATGTCATGTGCAGATAAAGGCAGAGACTTCAGTGATACATCTACAAGCCAAAGAATACACCATATTGCCAGGAAACCACCAGAAACAAGGAGAAAGCCATGGAACATATTCTCCATCACAGCCCTCAAAAAGAACCAACCCTGCCATAACCTTCATCTTGGAGTTAGCCTATAGAACTATGAAAAAAAAAAAACCTGTTGCTTAAGCCACCCAGTTTGAGATTCTTTGTTATGACAGCCCCAGCTGACTAGTATACCTAACCATGTACCATTATGTCTAATAGCTGTTGGGAAAACTTGACAGTTCTTATCAACTTACCCTGTCATCCCAGGCACCCTCAGTCAATCTCTTGTCTTTAAATATTGAGAAAGTCAGATTCTCAACTTTGGGGCATCCATGTGCCAAACTCCAAGGTTATTGGCCAAGTGCTTCCTCCATTTACCCCACACTCTGAACAGTCTCTTATTACCCTCTTACTCAGAGGAGCTGAGGGGTAACCAAGGGCCTGATTATACCATATTTAACAGGCTTATGAAAATAATTTTGGATTTTATTTTTTTGAGAAATTTCTTTACTTCCTTTAATAGTAAGGAAGCTATTAAAGATTTTGAACAGGAAAGTGACAAGCTCTGATTTGAATTTTTAAAAGATTTCTACAGCTGCCAATTGGAGACTAGATTATAGGGAGGCAAAAATAGAAGCAGTAGAAAAATTAATTACAGCATCCAGCGTGGACCAGAATGGTGGTAGTAGAGACGGTGAGAAATGGTTAAATTTAGGATACCTTTTGAAGAGAGAGGCAAACAGATTTTGCTGAGGAATCATGTGAGGAATGTGAGAGTAAAAAGAATCAAAAGCAACTTGAACAACTGTAAGAATCAATGTGCCATTTACTGAGATGAAGAGGTATGCAAAAGGAGTAGCTTCTGGAGGTAGAAAATAAAGAGTTTGAAATGCGTGTTAAATATTCTAGTAGGTATGTTGAATAAGCATTTGGATATGTGAGTATGAAACTCAAAAAAATCAGGGCTGGATACGATTTTGTTTGAAAGCCATCAGCATTGTTATGCTATATAAAAGCCATTGAAAGGCAGGGATGAGATCACCTTGGGAATGAGGGCAGGCAAAGAAGGAAAGATATTTGGGGCACACTAACATGTAGAAATCAGGAAGAGTCTAGCAAAGGAAAATCAAAAGAGCTCTGTGATTTTACGAGACAAATAAGAAAAGTGTTTCAAGTTTTAAGAAGGAGGATGTGATTAACTGTGTTAAATGCTGCTGAATGGTTAAGTAAGATGAAGACCAAGAGTTGCGCATCGGATTTATCAGGATTGTTTAAGTTTCCAGATATCTGCACACAAACTTTCCTTGTGTTTTAACATTTAAACTAGCTCAGAAGTCTCACATTCAAATATGCAT
The DNA here is from genome assembly GCA_027257055.1 of Cephalopachus bancanus. Classification (NCBI taxonomy): domain Eukaryota; kingdom Metazoa; phylum Chordata; class Mammalia; order Primates; family Tarsiidae; genus Cephalopachus; species Cephalopachus bancanus. The sequence continues at coordinate 1,917,980 of JAPVLO010000024.1, read as the reverse complement.
AAGAGTGAGAGGTCTAGAGTAGACGCACAATGCCATGCGTTCTATACTTTGTGGACCATTTAGGGGATTTTCATAGTTATTTTTGTCATAAAGACTGAGTTTAGAACCAAACCTCTGTTAGGGATACAACTAGCTTCCACAGCTGTTTCCAATCTATCCTATTACTATTCAGCGGGCAGGAAAAAGAGCAGGGTCAGAGAGCCTAGGCTTTGCATATTTACTCTTTGTTGTTTTGTTGTTCCAGAGCTCACAAGAAATCTTACAGCATTTTCTCCTCCCTTTTGATGAAAGAATGAAAAGAAAAAAATTTAAGGGCGAGACACTGAATAGAATACAGAAAGTCTCTATAGAGCTATATTAAGGAAAACTGATAACTGCAGTGGTTCAAATGAATCAAATTCCTGATGGTTTAACTAGTCTGACAGAGATTTAATTATCATTTCTCTTTTCCTTTGCCTACCATCTCCCATTCAAATAAAACGTATACATAAGTCAATGTCAAATATTGTGTAGTCAAGAATGTGGTCTTTCCCAGAGACTTGTGGCCTGTGGTCTCAGATACCTGGGAGATAATTTATGTCATACCTATGTCTTTGTTTAGGGAGACTAGCCATATCCAGCAGTCTTAGGACAGACTTAAGCTGGAGGTTGGGTCATGTGGTATTATTTGGCCTGGATACTGAGATCAACGTGTGGGCAATCAATCAATCAATCAATCAATCAATCATGCCTCCATAATGAAGCCCCAGTAAAAATTCTGAATGTTGACGCTCTAGTGAGCTTCCCTAGTTGGCAAAACTCCAATGTATATTGTCACACATTGATGTTGGGAGGTTAATATGTCCTGATTTCACTGTGAGAGTACAGCTGAAGCTCTGTGTTTGGTACCCTCCTAGATTCTGCCCTGTGGTACTTCCTCCCTTGGCTGATGTTAATCTGTATCCTTTCCTTGTGATGAATTGCGGCTGTGAGGATAGCAGTTTTCAGTGAGTTCCATGAGACCTACTAGCAAATTGTCAAACCTGTTGGTGTTCGAAATAAGGAAAGCCTTGGAGACTGTGTCCTCAAATCCCACAATTTGTCTAACTCTAGGTACATATATAAGTTTGCAAATTGTCCCCACAATAAGTTAGAGGCTATTTTACTTTTTTTTGTTTGAAACTCTTTTAAGAAATTTTTAAACATTGATCTTTTATCTTTTTTCACATTAAAAAAAAAATTCCAGTGCCGGGCTCGGTGGCTCAGCCTGTAATCCCGCGCCTTTGGGAGGCTGAGGTGAGTGGATTGCCTGAGCCCATGGGTTCGAGACCCGCCTGGGTAGCAAGACCTCATCTCTGCAATAAATCAAAAAATCAGCCAGGCGTGGTAGCGCATGCCTGTAATTCCGGCTACTGGGAAGGCTGAGGCGGAAGGATCTCCGGAGCCCAGCAGATCGAGGCTGCGGTGGCCGGGAGCGGCCACTGCACTCCAGTCTGGGCGACAGAGCAAGACTCCAACTCAAAAAAAAAAAAAAAAAAAATTTCCAGGTGTACAGATGGGAAGTAGAAGTGCTAGGGGATTGATTTAAAGTAATAATAGTCACTTTGTTGGAGGAACCATAAGAAACGGCTTAATTCTGTGATTCTACTTTTTGGGCTTTGAATATAAACTGAGCCTAGAAGACAGAACTTATTGACAACTACCATGTTACACTTCACACATACTGTCTTAGTCTATTTTCTGCTGCTATAACAGAATATCATAGATAGGATAATTTATAAAGAAAATAGATGTATTTGGTGGTTGGTAAATCTAAGATCCAGAGGCTGCATCTGGTGAGGGTCATCCCATGGCAAAATGTGTTACATGGCGAAAAAGGGTGAGAGGCAGTGGTGAGACTGCATAAGCCAGACAGAAAACGGGGGTCAGCCAAACGTATCCTTTTATTAGAAACCCAATCCCACGATAACTAACCCTTTCCCATGATAATGGCATTAATCTTTTCATGAGAATGCAACCCTTAGTCCCAGCGCACCTCTTTAAGTCCTCAGTTCTTAATATTGTTACAATGGCAATTAAGTTTCCAACACATATGCTTTTGGACCAAACATTCAAACCATAGCACATACCTGCTGGGGCTTGGGCAAGGGCAGGAATATTACCTGATTCTTCAAATTTAAGTCAAAATTCAGACCTCATCCCAGTAGAGTTGGTTAGTATGTACAGAGTTTTGCCCTTAGCATCTAACAAAAAATATTTTCCTAAAGAATTCACCTGAGCTTCTGAAATGTTGGAACCGAGTTCTAATCATGATAAGTGTGTTTTAATTTTGTTTTTAACTTAAATGAACATGTAGTATTTTTTTGGTTTTGTTTTGTTTTTTGAGTTGCAGTCTTACTCTGTCGCCCAGACTGGAGTGCAGTGGCCACTCCTGGCCACTGCAGCCTCGGCCAGCTGGCCTCCGGCGATCCCTCCATCTCAGCCTTCCGAGTAGCCGGAATTACAGGCATGCGCTACCACGCCCAGCTGATTTTTTTATTTACTGTAGAGATGCGGTCTCGCCAAGTTGCCCTGGCGGGTCTCGAACCCGTGGGCTCAGGCAATCCATTCACCTTGGCCTCCCAAAGCGCGGGATTACAGGTTGAGCCACCGAGCCCAACTAACATGTAGTCTTGATAGTACGTTTGTATGTGTGTATTTGCTCTGTGTCACTGAGATCATTTGATGTAAAGTATGGAGGTATATGGATAAGAAAATCGATGCCTAAGGAGGTAGTCTGGAATAGGAGGAGGAAATGACAAATATAGTATAGCGTATTTCTTTGATCACCCCAGTGATCAAAGATGGACCAGCTGTTAGCCAGGAGCAAACAAATCCCCTTTCCTTTTTCTTTCTTTCAGTCAGATCTTAAAGTACAAGAGAAGAGGGGTGGGGAGAGAAACCGGAGTTTCAGACTTCCCTGGAGATGTATAAATTAAAACTATAAATAAACAATCTTGTATAAATTAGGTTGTTTAGACTGTGGTTGAAATGAGGAGGAAAATCATACTAAATTGTGTAGTCATCATTGTAATGATTTCTGGTAAGCTACACATTAGCTGCTATAATTCTAACAAAACACCTAAGCCCATGTACGATTTTTGTTGCTTTCTCTTCACAGATTTGTAGAAGACATTTTTGTGGTCAACTGAGAAAGAAGACTACTCTACCATTAAGGGTAGAGTGAGGAGAGAAAGGGACTCATTCTGTTTCAACATATTATTTCCTCATTCTTAATTTTTGACATTTTAGGCAGGATTGGACTTGGAAGGATAGTTACTCTTTGGTTGTGGTTACACAGTATATTAGTTTCCTCTGCTGAATAACAAATCACTCCAAAATGTACTGGCTTAAAATAACAACATTTTCATTATCTCTAATTGTTTCTGTGGGTCAGGAATTCAAAACAGGGCACAGTGGGAATGGCTTGCGTCTGCTTTATAAAATTTGGGACCCCAGTTGAAAGATGCAAGGATTGGAGTAATCTGAAGGCTAATTAATTCCAAGTGGGTCTAGTTGCAGTTGTAGGCCGGAACACCCATATGTTTGTTCAATAGTAAGCAGTTTACTACTGAACAAAGTACATTACCCTAATCCTTGAGTGGGCCTCTATTCTGTAAATATTGAAAAGTCAAGGCACTCATCTTTTGTCCAGTTTTCATTTTTGTATTTTGATACATTCGATTTATTAAACTTTACACTTTTAAATTCAGATTTCACTATTTTCCCACTTATATTCTATTTCCATTCCAGGAACTCACATTAAAGTTAGTCAAATCTTTAGGTTCCTGTGGTTTCTTAGAATTTCCCTGTTTTTCATGATTTTGATTGTTTGGAGGAGTACTGGTCAGGTATTTTGTATGATGTTTTTCTCATGGTGTATTAGCTCATTTTGCATTGCTATAAAGGAATACCTGAGGTTGATAGTTTATTGGAAAAGAACTTTATTTGGCGCATGATTCTGTAGGCTGTGCAAGAGGAATGGCATCAGAGTCTGCTTCTGGTGAGGTCTCAGGAAGCTTTTACTCATGGTGGAAGGCAAAAAAAGGAGCTAGCGTGTAACATAGTGAGAAAGGCAGCAAGAGAGAGAAGGGAAGTGCCAGATTCTTTTTAAACAACCACCTCTTGTGTGAACTAACTGAGTGAAAACTATCTCAGCAACAAGGGGATGACACTGGAAGCTAAAATGTCTTAGCCCCCCAACTGACTGAACAGACCATCTCTTGGTCAAGAGGACACCAGAGTAACCTAGAAAACTGAGTTCTTGGCCATGACAGAATAGGAGGTGAGGGTAAGGGTTTTCATGTCTTTTGCTTCACCTTCTGATGTCAGAGAGCTGAAAACTCCACCCTTGGATCATGCTAACACAGTCATTTTTTGAACAAGTCCCATGAAAGGGCATGGAGCTCAATTGCCCGTGTGTAGGCTTCTCCTCTCATAAATATTCATTACTCCTATAGCTTATTAAAATATATATTTGACCACCCCATTCAGCATAAATCCCTGTTCCCTTTTCCCCTCCCTTGAAGTGTCTATTTCTGGCTTCTGACTGGAGTTATGCTTCCCAGTCTGTCAGAATGGCCACTCTGTAGGCTGCAAACTTTCATGAGAAATAAAGCTCTCCTTGCCAAATTTATGAACACCATCAATCTTCAGTTGACTACACCAAACTATTCATGAAGGATCCAACACGATGACCCAAACACTTCCCACCAGGCCCCACCTCCAACATAGGGGATCATATTTCACATGAGATTTGAAGGGTACAAACATTCAAACAATATCGCATGGTTAAACTGGGATTATACATTTTTATCTCTTCAGTAAACTTTGTCACTATTGCCAGAGTCTACCAAAATAAAAATATTTCTTTTTCATTCCTCTGTAGGGGCACACACACTCAGTGAAAGCATGAGCACACCCTGGATATGGCCCCAAGAAGGGGGTTGTGGCCTGGCGAGGAGTCCTGAAAGTGGCCAACCCAGGATGTCCACTTCCCCTGGGTCTTCATGCCTGAGGTTACGGGCAAAGTATTCTCCATACTTGTTACCCACATCTTGCAGCTGTTCATAGTAAATGTTCCTGTGTACCCTACCTTGAGGCAGTCAGCCCCTGGGGTTTGTTCTGACCAGATCAGGCACACCTTGATTAATGCTCATAACCTTTGGTTACCTTTAGGTCATTACAATACCAAAAAAATTCCACCCCTAGAAAGAACTTGCAACTATTTTGTGTACATGTGACATTTGTACAAGCACATTCTCACACTATGCCTGCACACTAGAACTCTACCCTTTTTCTCACTTAACCCCACACTCTGCCCTATGTAAAATGCTATATAATCTATGTGTCTTTTATAATCAGGAGAGGCTTTTTCCTGTCCAGAAAGCTGCTCCTGGTCCACTTTCTCTGTAAGTTTCTGAATAAAGCTTATGTGTTGTCTACTGTTTCTGGGTCATTACTTCAGCCTCTCAGACACAGCACATTCTCTTTCGGAGTCTTTGTGGGAGGGGAGGCTGGCACCTCCTCTGTTTAACAATTCTTTGGTTTATCTGACTGTAGCACAAAATTCAAATTACTCAGCACGGCATACAAAACTTTTCAAAATCTGACTGTTGCCTTCCTCTACAGTCTAAAGTTCTACCTTACAAGTCATTTGAGTGCTATCCAGAATTAAAGTCTTAACAGTGTTGCAATGCCTTGGCTTCATTCAGGCATTCATTCCTGGCTAGCTTCAGTGGATTCTTCCCCTCATCCCTCACCAAGAACATTGTTCCCCTCTCCCACCATTCAAGCCACCTGCCTTTTGTCCCATACATTTTTCTAAGTTTCTCTAATCTAGCATTTACCACGGTGGTCATTCATTCATTCAACATATATTTGTTGTTCACTTTGTGGACACTGTTGTATGGTTGAGGATATGTTAAAAAGACAAGATAAATCGCCGGAATGTTCACTTACGTCAGCATCAAGATCCTAAAAAAAAAAAAAAAAAAAAAAAAAAAAAAAAAAAACAAGATAACATTACTGCCCTCATTGAGTTTACATTGTGGTGGAGCAGGGCACATTTGTAAATAAATAAATGAATAGCTTTCTGCTTTGTTATGAAGGTAACAAGTATAAGGAGCTGAGATTATGAAGTACAAAGAGTATGGGAGTGAAATATACTTCAGAGTAGTCTGGGATCACCTCTGTATAGAATATTATCACTGTTGGTTTACTTGGCCTTCAGCTCTTCCTTTCTCTTAGCTGCTCAAGGTGAGAAGAGGTCTAACTCAGCTTTGTATCCCCAGCACCTAGCTTATTCATTAAACTAATGATTGTAGAATAAATGCACTGAGAATACCATCCAAAAATTTACAATCAGTTGCCTCCATCACTTTTCTTAGATCTTCCCTTATGACATTTTTCAAACCTGTTTCTAGAAAAACAGAGCATTAACACTCATAATATTCTCATTTGAGTCAAGTATGGTAATGAGGAAACTTGCAACTGTCTTAGGATGCTCATATTAACTTTCTACTTCACATATTATCATTTAGAGATAAACTTAGTCTTCCAAATCTAGACCTCCTGGATTCTTCTGGTGTTGAGTAAATGGGCTGGGTAAGGCCGAATAAACCCTGAGTGGAGTGTGGGGAATTTGCTGTAAGGACATCCTAAGAATGGCTTTAAAATTTCTGCTTGGACCTTGTAGAACTCAGTCAGATGGCAGTGTAATCATTTTAATCAGTTGATAATTTGCTCTAACAGTTTAAAAAATAGTTTTTCACCATTTTACTTTTTCTACTGCATGACAGGTTAATGTTTTGTAAATAAGAAGTGCTCAGTGGTAGGACCCCAGAAAAGTGTTTTCAGAAATCGAGATTCTGAGGCAATTGGCATTTAGCTTTTCCCAGGTCGCCCTTATTACTGAGGGCCTTGATCAGTAGTGGAGAGGTAGCTTACTCATCATTATATTTATCCTATATCAGCTTTAATGTCTTAAGAAAAACATATTTACTAAGCTATGATGTGTACATCTGTATCATACAGTGTTTGAAACACTCAGGTTCCTGGAAAAAAAGATAAACTAGGAAGCTTTAAGATAAAAAAAAAAAAAGAAATACAAGGCTAACAAAGAGGCATGATGACCTTCTGTGATATACCCAGTGAGTGACCCATTTTTCAGTAAGTTGGCAGCAGCATTTTGTTCAGTTGGGGGGAAAACATAATATATGGGTATAACTTCAACTCAACTAGAGTTGGTCGTATTGATAACTTTTAAAAAATTAAAATAATCTATCAATTTTGAACCTGGAAAAAAAAAAGAAAAAAATAAAATCAACAAGGAGAAATCTGGCACAACTAATTCCATATGCACTGATGTAAAAAAAAAAAATTCTGCTTGGAGAAGAAGGCTTTAGGGTGGCTTTGTCCTCTAAAGCTACCTAGGCAGCCTTCAGAAAGAAGAGCTAGGGAAGGGCCAGCGGGGCCGAAGGATAAGCACTAGGATAAAACTTCCTTCGCACTGGCTTCTCCCTCCCAGGCCACCTGGCACTACAGGAACCGCCCCAGCGACTACGCTCCGCCCACTTCCGGGTTGTCGCCGCCTCCGCCGCCGTCGCGTGCGTAATGACATCTCAGTCTCCTGCAGACCCCGGAAGTGCAACTCGAACTTGGTCGGGGCGCGGATCCCGAGAGGGAAAGTCATAACAACCGCACGAGGGAGTTCGACTGGCGAGCTGGAAGGCCACGCCTCCTCCCGCCTCCCCCCGCAGCCCTGTAGCTGGGGGCAGAGCTCAGGTAGGACCTGCGTTTGCGGGGATGAGAGCTCCGGGGGCAGGCCTGGCTCGAAATGCGAGGAGGGGGCCGGCCTGGGTCGGTCTCGGGCGGGGTCGTCGGCCCCGGTGCCCGAGGCTGTCAGGAGCCACGCTGCGATCCCAGCGGACGCCTCTGACTCGGGTCCGGGACCTCGCGGATGGGCAGGTCCCTCCTGCGGTTTCCGCTCCCGAGGCGGGAGCGACACGTGTGTTCCCTGGATGACTTTTTTTCTGTCTGGGCGTCCCGGGTTCTGGGAGCCCCTGGAGACCTTGAGAGTCATGGCCCCACCTCCGCTTTTCGGGAGGGGAGGTATTGCGATGCTCTGGTTCAAGTTTTTTTTTTCTTCTGTAAAAAGTGTTACCAACTGCCAGCGCCTTAACAAAAGTCATTCAGTGCAGATGTATTCAAGTGCAGTTATAAAATGCTCTCAAAACTTGTAACATGCATGGGTGTTGGTGGAATGTTTCTCTGGGATGCAATATGAATTCTGAGTTGAACACATTTGACTTTGAAATAAAGTTAAGTATGTTTTGGAAGCAGCCTTCTTTCTCCCTCATCCAAGTGTAACACATTCTGGTGCTCCAGGTCGTTTATCTGTTGGGCCAAGTAGCTGGTTACTTATATTTTGGTTATACTGTATTTAGAGACATGCAATGTTGTTGCGTTTGTTCATGTCCCCTAAATCCTCAAAAAGAGGCAGGCTCGATGACTTTTGCCTGCAATCCCAGCACTATGCAAAGGAAGCTGAGGCAGAGGATCGCTTGACCTGGAGTTAGAGATCAGCCTAGGCAACATAGCAAGTCCTCGTCTCTATTTAAAAAAAAACAAAACAAAAAACTGAGCAAACCTCTGTGGTATTTGTCTGCAAGTGACTTGGATTGTTTATCAAAATAAGGGCAATGTGATGTTTGTCATGCAGTACATGGTGTCTTTTTGTTGTAAAGCAGTGTAAGAGGTATATTCTTTATCCCACATTGTGAGGGGGCAGATATATTGTATTCTTTTAGTGTATTTAGAAACTGAGTCAGAGAGCATTTTTGTTTTATTACTAGTATTTTTTTTAGGATAGGATCTTGCTCTGTTGCTCAGGCTGGAGTACAGTGGCATGATCATAGCTTCCTGTAACTTCAAACTCCTGGGCTCAAGGGATCCTCCAGCCTCCTGAGTCTCTTAGTAACTAGGACTACAGGGGTTCACTACCACACCTGGCTAATTTTTTATTTTTGTGGAGATAAGGTCTTGCTATGTTGCTCAGGCTGGTCCTGAACTCTTGGCCTCAAATGATTCTCCCACCTCAGTCTCCCAAAGTGCTGGAATTACAGGTGTGAGTCAATGCACCAGTCCATGAGAGCATTTTTTTGACATGCATAATTAAGATTTTAGTGTCAGTATTGGTACCAGGCTTCTTTCAGACTTTTAAACTAGGTGTTCCTTCTGTTTAACCAGTGAAACCTACACTCAAGAGTTAGGGATGCTCTGGATGGCATCTTGAGATGTGGCTGCTACAAATGGTAGAATGGTACCAGGACCAAAAGGGAAATAGGATTTATGAAGCCATGAGCATTCATCTATTCATTCATTTGACAACTATTTACTGGCCACCTTCAGTGTGCCAGGTAGTGTTCCAGGTACTGGGAAGACAGAAGTGAATAAAATAGAAAGTCATTCCGGGGATAAAGAAGGATAATTAACAATTAGATATATAATAGATAGTGTTAAGAGCTATGAAAAAAAATAAACCAAATAAAGGGGAGAGAGAATGATGGAGGTTTCTATTTTAGATAGGACGGTCAAGCTCAGCCTCTCTGATAAGAGGACATTCGAGTGGAGATCTGAATGAAGTGAGGGGTGAGCTCTGCAGGTATGTGGGAAACGGGTTGAACTGGAGCAAGTTTGTTATATGGAATGGCAAGGATATAGGCATGGAGGCATCAGGGCTTAACAGTCATGATAATGAGGTTCATTAATTTGGTGTGGGCATGAAGGATTTTATTTTTGATAGCCTATTTTTCTCAGCTTTTCCAGACAGACCTTTGTGAAGACGTCTGGTATCCGTAGATATGTAAAGATGTTTCCATGCTGTTCAGTGAGCTCTAGCAAAATTAAGCACTATTTACTTAGTGCTTGTGTGTAACTTGTGCTGCCTCTGTTTTGAGAGTCACTTTGCATAGTCATCAATAACTAAGTATCAGTACTTTTCTGCCCTATGTCATCTTTACTTTTCATTCATTTTTTAAATTGTAGCAAAATATATACATAACATAAAATGTACCATACTAACTTTTTTTTGAGTCAGGGGTCTCACTCTGTCACTCAGGCTGGAGTGCAACAGCACGATTAGGGCCCACTGCAGCCCCTCGACCTCCTGGGCTCAGGCAATCTTTCCATCTCAGGCTTCTAAGTAGCTGGGACTACAGGCACACACCACCACTCATGGCTAATTTTTGGATTTTTTGTAGAGACAGGGTTTCACTATGTTACCTAGGCTGGTCTTGAACTCCTGGTCTCAAGCACTCCTCTTGTATAGGCTCCCGGTGTGCTGGGATTACAGGTGTGAACCTTTGTGCCTAGCCAAACCATTTTTAAGTGTGCGGTTCAGTAGCGTTAAGCACACTTACATTATTGTTCATCCATCACTACCATTCTTCTCCAGATTGTTTTTATCTTTCCTCATTGAAACACTGTACCTGTAAAACACGAACTCCTCATTTTCTGCTGTCCTCAGCCCCTGGCAACTACCAGTCTACTTTCTGTCTCCATGAATTTGACTACTCTAGATACATCATATAAATGCAGGCATACCATATCTGTCCTTCTGTGAATAGCTTATTTCCCTTAGTATCATGTCTCTGAGGTTCATCCATGTTATAGTATGAGTCAGAATGTCCTTCGTTTTTAAGACTGAATTTAATAATTCATTCATTTTGTTTATTCATTCATCCACAGACACTTGGGTTGCTCCCACTTTTTGCTGACTGTGAATAATGCTACTGTGAACATGAGTACAAAAATACCTGTTTAAATCCTTGCTTTCATTCTTTTGGATATTTATGCAGAAGTGAAATTGCTACATTGCATGGTCATTCTGAATTTAATTTATTGAGGAATTGCTGTACTCTTTTCCAGAGTGGCTATACCATTTTACCCTCCCACCAGCAATGCGCAGGGCTCCCAATTCTTCACATCCTCACCAACATTTCTTGACATCCTTGCCAAACACATTTTCCGTTTTTCTGATAATAGTCATCCTAATGGATGTAAAGTAGTATATTCCTGCAGTTTTGATTTGTATTTTTCTCATTATTGGTGATGTCAAGCATATTTTCATGTGCCTTTTGGCCACTGGTTTATCTTCTTTGGAATTCTATTAATTTATCTTAAAATTTCATTTTAATGAAAATTTTTTGGGTTTTATTTGGTGGATTTTAAAAGGGTTAAGACAGCCATCATGTCTTTTGTTGCTTTTTTAATCCTTTACTACTATAATTATAAAAACCCTCAATTGTCTTTAGACCAAGTATCTGCAGTAACTCCAAATTTAGAAACAAAAGAAGCCACAAAACATCTTTTGCAACAAATGAATTTGGAGTCAAATTATGATGAAAACAGTTCAGAAAAGCCAAAGACTGTCCTAACTTGCTTTGTTGTTTTCCCCCTGAAGGAAAGGAATGTAATGATTGGCTGACTGTGCCTGTGCAGCAGATCTCTTTTGTTGGGTAGCTGAAAAGAACAGGAAACAGAAGAGCCAAAAATGTTGAAAAGACAGAGAAAAGACATGCTGGATAGCTGTATAGCATTTGGATGTGGCTAGGTGGAGAGTAGCAAAGGAGATCAGTAATAGTAATGGAAGATGAGCACCAGAACTGACAGCAGAGGAGAGGGGACCCAGCAACAAAGGGACAGAAAATAGTATAGCTCTACAGACTGGAATGGATTGGAGGGTAGGGTAAGAGATTGCAAATTGCCAGCTTCATCTCAACATGTGGTTTTGAAGTGAGACACTTGGCCCTGAGTAATCCAGTAAGACCTACCATATATTAAATAATGTATGCCAGGCTATATAGTTCAACAGTCAGTGTTTGGAAGGTGTGCACTGTATACAATTCTACAGGAATAAGCCTAGTTGTTCACACCATGTACCACATCATGCCTTTTATGGAGTGATGAGATTTGAGTCATTTAATTTAGTGTGTAATTTAACATGTCCACCATTGTTAAAAATTTTATTTTATATGACAGGGACCCCCCAAAAACTGGAATTTATTTATAAAAAATTGTATATTTCTTCTTACATGTTTAAACTTCAGTCACTTTCAAAGTACTCTGTGTTTGATACAATATACCTATAAAGATGCTTTTTCCAGTGCTCAAAACAGTTTTTGAATTCGTCAATGTTGATGCCTTTTAGAGCTTCTCCCATTTTTTGTTTCACCTCTTCTACATTGGCAAAACATTTTCCTTTGAGAACTTTTTTTATCCTGGGAAACAAAAAAGTTGCTTGGGGCAAGATTGGGTAAGAAGGCAGGATGAGGCATGGGGGCCATGTTATTTTTGGTCAAAAGCTGCTGAACACTCAGTGAAGTGTGAACAGGTGTACTCATAAATTACCCATCATGAAATGAGCAAATACACTGAAAGAATTAAAAAAAAAACAACAAAAAAACCCTAACTGAAGCCAAACACAGCTTCTCGCGATGTTAGCTGGTATACTGATGTTAATACATTCCTAGAACACTTACCTAGACTGTAGTATAAGGGGCCTGCCCTCCAAAAGATAATTTCATTTTTTTATTGAGTTGTAGAATCTCTTCAAGAAGGAAGAGACTTTTTATTTATTTATTTATTTATTTATTTATTTATTTATTTATTAAATCCAGGTTATCCAGTTACCATTTAGGTCAAGGTAACACATCTTTTTTTTTTTTCCCCAACAGTGGGATGTTTTGTATACCACATCATTTATTAGATACTACATTTAGCTATTTCAGTTACAAAACTCATTTAAGTCAATTATTTTGCTTTAGTTTAAGTAGTGCATGAAAAATGGTACACAATTTTACTCCTTGGCAAATTAAAATTGATTAATACACTACAGATGAGATGACAGATGACTGACTTGCTCAAGGTTTCACAGTTAAGTTACAGAGAAATTAGAGACAGAAGTGCTGTGCTGCTTGCTCTGAATATTGTTTGTTGTTTCCTTTTTGGGGAAACAATTCATTTTGCAGTGTACATAATTGAGATAATTTTTGCTTCAGTGAGAATATCACTGTGAACACACATTATTATAGCAAAGCATTTATTGTATATTTCCATTTTTTTAAGCATAGTCTAGATTGATAATATATTTACACTTGTTTTGCTCAGAAGTTAGAGAGGTGCTAGTAAGACTCAGATATTGTAGATTTGGGCCTTTGTAAGGCCCTTTAATAGCTCTTTACAGGGATGATTACAACCAGTTCCCAGCAGTGTAACTACTAACTGCTGTGGGATATACCTAGTATTCCTATCCCCTGCTGATCACATTGCCATCGTATGTAATCAGGTGTTAGAAAACAGCAGGAAGCATACTATTGTGGCTCAAAAGACACAGTACTTCTATTTAAAAAAAAAATTTAGAGTAAATATCCAAGGTAGTGAAGGCGCGCAAGTGATACCCCTTTCTTTTACAAAACATAGCTTAATTTTGTGTGCTTGTATAGAACATGGAACAAGCTAGAATTGTGACCAAGATTATAACCCAAGATGAGGCAATTAAAAAATGTGAAAAGATTGATTCATTGATAGGTGAGATGCTCTCTTGATTTGAATTATCCTATTTTCTTGTTATCTTCATTTTTGTTTATACTATGGAAATGACTGGCATTAAAGTCACTTGGAATGTGGTTTTATATCTTCTGATGTACTTGGAATATTTGTCTTAAGTGGTCATATCCAGTTATTGGTGGGAGATAGAAAGGATCAGATCAGGCAGGTTGAAGAAGTTCAGATAGAAAAGAGAGAGATCTACTGGCAGGGATTAGCAGAACAGGGATAGAACTCTGGTCTAAAAAGAGTTTGGGAGAGAGGGGATAAAGGAACAGGGAAAGACCCAAGTCCTGGTGAACCGAAATATGAGGGAAATAAAGCATCACAAGAGTTAGGCAGGGTCTCAGTTATTTGAATCAGTAAAAGATGGATATCTAGTCATAAGACAATCTGGACCCCACACTTGGGAATTTGACATGTCTCCTATGAAGATATGACTTTAGCAAAACGTTTGTATTATGATAGAACTATGTATAGGATGCAATGGGGGATGTGTAAAGCCTTTCCTGGGGTTACTGGAAAACTTTTTGGAGAAAATGATTCCTTCATTGAGAACCCAAGTATGGATCACTTAAAGCAGAAGGGACATTCTAGACAGAAGAAGTAGCTCTCAGCAGTCTGATGTTTGTGAAAACAAAAAGGTAATTTGCAATTACTTGAGGAAAAAGTTTGTAGTGAGAAATGAAATTGGAGGAGATAGGAGCCAAATCATGGTGGGGGAGGGGTATATGTGTGTGTGCACATGTGTGCGCATAAGATATGGGGAGAAAAGGCTTCCATAGTTTGATGAGGAGCTTGGGCTTGCCTCTGTAGGCAATAGGAACTACTGAATGGCTTCTCTTGTCTTCTTGTTTAGTAAAATATTTAATATTGACCCCCCCAAAAGTCTGGCCTTTGCCCTCACCTTATGAAGGATAATCTCTAGTGCCTTTGTTTGCTTGGGAGCCTTGATCATACTGTCTGACAGTGTAATTGAGGCTGGGGCCTCATCATTTTGAGATAGTCTTAAGGTGGGGGTTGACCATACCAGAAATACCAGTGACTTAGAGCATGGGCTTTAGGTTAAGTGTTATCAGGTGACCTGAAGACTGAACTCCACCATGTGTGCAGTCAATCCAGCTATCATCCCTAAGTAACGGAACACCAATTAAAAACTCTGAACACCATTTCTTCTGTGAGCCTTTCTAGTTGGCAAAACTCTGAGTGTACTGTTATGATACTAGAAGAATAATATGATGATCTCATGGGGAGAGAACAATGGCAGTTCCATGCTTGCTACTTGTAGTCTTTGCTCTATGAGCTGTTTCTCTTTGCTGATGTTAATCTATATCCTTGCCTTGTAATAAATTGTAACTGTGAGTATAATAGCTTTCAGTGAGATCTTGGAGTCTTTCTAGTGAATTCTGGAACCTGAGGTGGTTTTGGGAATCCTCTGAACTTACAGTTGGTGTGAGAAGTAGGGATAGTATCTTGTGTTCCCTCTCACTTTGTGATTGGCCAAAACCCCTTCACATCTCTTTTCTTTGCTCCTTCCTTCCTTCCTCTAATATGTAGAAATGGCTTTGAAACTGAAAAATGAATAGAGACTGGAGGAGTTTTGAGGTATATGATAGAAAATGCCTAGATTGCCATGAAGGGGCTACTGATAGAAATGTAGACATTAGAGGCAATTTTGATGAAATTTCAGATGGAAATGAGGAACAGCCTATTGGAAACTGGAGGAAAGGCAGTTCTTTTTATAAAATGGCAAAAAACTTGGCTGAACTGTGTTCTAGTGTTGGGTGGAAGATAAAACTTGTGAGTGATGAAATTGGTTATTTAGCTGAGGAGAATTCAAAGTCAAGTGTCAAAGTAGCAACTTGGTTCTTCCTGACCACTTACAGTGGAGAGAGATGAATTAAAAAAGGAACCAGTACCAGGAAATTTGGAAAATTCTTACATATTGTAAGAAAAGAGAAAGTTTGTTCTGAAGAGAATACTAAAGATGTGGAAGAACAAACATTTGATAAGGAGATCATGTTTGCAACTCATGGACTTAATAATATGTTATCCTTAAAAAAGGGGAAGAATGATCCAAAAGTGATTCAGAGATCAGCAGGGCTGCCATTCCTACCACAGACCCAGAGGGCAGAGGTGGTTTCTACTAGGTTTTGGGTAGTGGACTGCTTTGGTTTGGGGAGGGTGTGTTTGTGTGTGTGAGTATGTGTGCGTAAGGGAAAAGATGCTACTGCCTAGTCCTTCAGGGGCAAGATGACTGCTCATTTGTGAATGGCCAGGGCTGCCCTGCAGAACTGTGGGGGTGATGCTATTGCCCCATTGGATCTGGAGGCCAGAGTGTCAAATCAAAGATTATTCTTGGAACTTAATAGCTAATGAATTGGCCTTCCTATGTTTTAAACTTGCCTAGAATCCATCACCCCTTTCTTCTTTCTGATTTCTCCCTTTTAGAATTGGAATATTTATTCTTTGCCCTTCCCACCATTGTATTTTGGAAGTTTATAACTTGTCTGGTTTCACAAGTTCACAGTTATATAGGAATTTTGCTTTAGAGTGAACCGTACCTTGAGTCTTACTCATTCCTGACTTCTATGATATTTAGATGAGACTCTGGGCATTAGATTTTAGAGTTGATGCTGGAATGAGAAGACTTTTGGAGCTGTTGGTATAGAATGAATGTATTTTGCATATGATAAAGACATGAATATCAGAGAGGCCAGTGGTGGAATGCTATGGACTGAACTGTATCTTTCCAAAATTCATAAGTTGAAACCCTACCTACAATGTAACTGTATTTGAAGCAAGGAAAGTCATTAAGGTTAAATAAGGTCATAAAGGTGGGGCCCTGATCAAATAGGAATAGTATCTTTGTAAGAAGAGATGTCAGAGACCTGTCTCTCTCCAGTGGGAATGTAGTCATCTGCAAGCCAGGAGGAAAGTCCTTACCAGAAACTGATCCTGCTGGACCTTTTTATGGGACTTCTAGCCCCCAGACTCTGAGAAAACAAATTTCTGTTGTTTAAGCTACCCTGTCTTAATGGTTTTTGTTAAAGCAATTCTAGCAGACTAATGTACTAATTAATCATTGGTTTTTGTTGTTGTTGTTGTTAACCAGAATTAGATTCTATGTGCTCTAGTAGAGCACAGTTTCCCATTTATCCATTTTAAAGTTGAATCATCTGAAGTTATGCAACAACTTGAAAGAAGAAATGGATTAGAAAAGTCTCAATGAACACTTAAGATTGCATACTTTTTAAAATGACTGAACAAGCTGGGCTCGGTGGCTCAGCCTGTAATCCCGCGCCATTGGGAGGCTGAGGTGAGTGGATTGCCTGAGCCCGCGGGTTCGAGACTCGCTTGGGCAGCAATACCTCATCTCTACAATAAATCAAAAAATCGACCGGCGTGGTAGCGCATGCCTGTAATTCCGGCTACTTGGAAGGCTGAGGCTGAAGGATCGCTGGAGCCCAGCGGGTCGAGGCTGCAGTGGCTGGGAGCGGCTGTTGCACTCCAGTCTGGGCGACAGAGTGAGACTCCAACTCAAAATAAAATAAAATAAAATAAAATAAAATAAAATAAAATGACTGAACAGAAGATGAAGTCCCTGAAAGTAGAAGGAAGGAAGAAGGAAAGATGGAATGAAAGGTTATAGAAAAACAATATACCTGTGTCATGCTTTAAGAAGACTACAGTTTTTTCCCTACTTTTGAAAATAGTTCAATTGAAGATATTTACTTTCTAACAAGATTTATCACAGATTTAAAGAGCTGTGTCCTTTAGAACATTAAAAAAAAAGGATTTACCTTTAACCTGCTACATAGAGGTATTTTAGAATTAAGACTGTAGGATTAACAGACATTTCAATGAGATATAAAAACCAAAGTAGCACTTAATAGAACTGAAATTATTAGACATATTCATCCATAATTTTGTGTATTTTTTTTTTTAGGCATGGTGAAAGTGTTTTTATAGACATCTTTTCAGTTAAAAATAGGGAGAAGAATCTAGGACAGAATATATATTTGAGAAACTAAGTATAATATTTGAATTACAAGCATTTGATTAAGTTTTTTTACTTGTGGAATTGAAATGGAATAGCATTTAAGAAATTCACCAATAAGATGTCAAGCAAATGTGTAATAGATAAAAATGAAAAACAAAAATAAGACTTGGGATTATGTGTTTGCAAGGAATATGATTACAAGTAGTGACATTACAGTTAGTCCTAGGTTGTCATGATATATCAGGAACCATGGTATTCAAACGTTGATATGGCATAGGAAGATATATTATGAGTTTTAAATGAAGAAATTTCGGGCTCAAGGATATCTACATAAGTAGTAAAGACCTAAGGGCAGAGAGAAATATGACCGTATTTTAAGAAAAGTTTTGTATCTATATTTTAATGCCAAGCAATTGTGCCAGTGTTAGAGAGTCATGGTTCAACTGTTGCAAAAGTGGGAGTAATTATGTCAGCTTGGTTTGGAAAATACTTTTGGCCAGATTCCACTTTCTAAGGAATTATTGTTCTGTTGGATCACTGGAGTCTTATTTTTATTACTGGTGTATCTGTTTTTGTCCTAGATGTTGCTAAGCTTTGTCGAAGGATATTAGACAATTATACTCTCTATAATACTGCATTGAACAGTTTGCAAACTGGAGACCCCCAGGCTAAGTTGGCCTCTACAATCTTAAATTTTTAAAAATTAGTTTCCAGCTAACTTAAGTAAAAACCTGGATTTTTTAATTTCTCCTGAAAAATATGAGGTTCTAATCACACTGTGTCTTCACTCTGTATGACAACAGTGGGGTAAGTAACAACTCCCTTGGAATGAACCATGTATTTTCCAGTCTCCACTGTTCAGAGTAGACTGTAACTTATAGGGCCTCACTGCCTGAGTTTATTGTTCAGTTTCTGATGCCTGTAGGCATTCAAATGTTTGATTCCTGCATTATGTAAACTTCAGGCACTGTTTGTTTTTGCCTCTTTCTGGCTATATTGTACTTTTTAAAAATTGTTTTTAAAAACAATTTTCTTTCTGGGTATGTATAGTGATTGGAATTTGGCATTCAGTGTAGATTCTCTTACTCTGAGTAGAAAACTAGATTCTACTAAATTAGATTCTTTTCCTCACTGTTCTCCTGTGACTTCCAGTAAGCTGCTGTCAAAGTGGCAGTAGGGTCTGGCGGTAGGATTTGGCCTGTACTCTGGTCTGAACTTTAAACAGGATGGCTAGGTTTAGTTCTAGGACCTGACAAAGTTGGCTTCACTAGAGGCTATATGGGCCTCTTTCATCTAGCATCAAAGCATTTTTTATCTGTATCCTATTCTTATAGGGTCTTTTCCACTTTTTTCTAGGTGGCCAATATGTTAAATCAGTTTGTGCTAATGTATTTGACAGGTGGTTTGATTAGAGCATTAATGCTTAGAGGTAATAAGTTATTATTTTGAAACAATGAGTGATGATAATGGTGAAACTGTTATCTACATTAGGAATACTACAAGGACTGCTAAGAAACTAGATATTTCTGTTTCATCATTGCAAATCAACTATTTAAAACAACCTTATTTATTCTGGATATTTTTTCTTGAGAAGAAAAATAATGTGTCATTACTTTTATCAAAACATGTATAGTCCTTAGGGCCATGACCTTTACCGAGGTTTCCCATGGTCTGTAAGGCTCCCAAATATCAGAGCATCAAGAATACAGAAAAAAGCCAGGCTCAGTGGCTCAACCTGTAATCCTGCGCCTTTGGGAGGCTGAGGTGAGTGGATTGCCTGAGTCCGCGGGTTCGAGACCCGCCTGGGCAGCGAGACCTCATCTCTACAATAAATCAAAAAATCAGCTGGGCGTGGTAGTGCATGCCTGTAATTCCGGCTACTCAGAAGGCTGAGGCAGAAGGATGACCGGAGCCCAGCAGGTCGAGGCTGCGGTGGCCGGGAGCGGCCACTGCACTCCAGTCTGGGCGAAGAGTGAGACTCCAACTCAAGAAAAAAAAAAAAAGAATACAGAAAAAAAAGAAAATATAGCTAATATAATTGACCTTGTGATTAATATATGCAAAATAGACAAATACAGAACTTAAGAAAGCAAAATGCTGCTATGGGCACTTTTGTTTCAAACTAAGGAAAATGTGCATAGACGTGTCACTGGTTCATAGCAATTCTGAAATCCAGGTAGGCAGTGTTGGGAATTTCTTGACTAGGTCTCAAGCCTGGGCATTATTCTGTGTGGTTCTCAGCTTTACCTTCTGCACTCTTGGTTTTATCGTTTTCTTTGTTTATGAGAGATAGCAAGTGTTTGTTAGGTGAGTAGTTTTCTCAGCCGGCTTTCTGACAGTAAAAGTTTGGGGTCCAAAGATCTCTCTTCTTTTGATTTATTTTATCATTTAAAAATCAAATGCCAGGTGCTGTGGCTTAAGCCTGTAATCCCAGCACTTTGGGAGGCTGAGGTGAGAGGATTGCCTAAGCCCACAGGTTCGAGACAAGCCTGGGCAACTTGGCAAGACCTTATCTCTATAATAAAATCAAAATATTAGCTGAGCATGGTAGCATGTACCTGTTGTTCCGGCTACTTGGAAGGCTGAGATGGAAGGATCGCCTGAACCCAGCAGGTCAATGCTGGGGTGGCCTTGAGTGTGCCACTGCACTCCAGCCTGGATGTGAGGGAGACTCCAATGCAAAAAATAAAATTAAATGAAAATAAAATAAAAATCAAATAAATTTAAATGTCAAATAAACATTGAAATATCAAATATTTAAATATCATTTAAATATGAAATAAAAAGATGTATTAATCTTTTATAAATTTTGTATATGTTATGTGAATTCTATCATGACACATTCCTTTAGAAAAAGTCAGGCCTCCGCATTTCTTTGAAATAAATCCTTTTATACTTTGGGCTTCTACTAAGAAGGCTGATGGGCAATGTCCTTAAGCTTCCTAGAAGCACTATTGTTTGAGAAGATTAGTGTCTTAGTCCATTTGTGCTGCTATAACAAAATGACTAAGATTGATTAATTTATAAACAACAGAAATTTATTGCTCACAATTCTGGAGGCTGGGAAGTCCAAGATCAAGGCACCAGCAGATTTGTTGTCTGATGAGGACCCATTCCTCAAAGGTGGCACCATCTTGTTGTGTTCTCAAATGGCAGAAGAGGGGGTAAGCTCCCACAGTCCTCTTATAAGAGCACTAGTCCTATTCGTGAGAATTCTGCCCTCATGATCTAATCACCTCCCTCCAAGTACTAAAACTTTGAATATTAGGTTTTAACACATGAATTTTGGAGGGACATGAATATTCAGACCATAGCAATCAGTAAGGCATACTTTACTCTCCCCTTTAGGGTTAGGCATGGTGGCTCATGCCTATTATCCCAGCACTTTAGGATGCTGGGACAAGAGGATTGCTTGAAGCTAGGAGTTGGAGACCAGCCAGGGCAACATAGGTAGACCACGTCTCTTAACGAAAAAAAAAAGAAAGAAAAGAAAAGAAAGAAAGTTGTTTGTCTGACTAGTATTCTGAAGTACCCGCTTTAATGTTTTTGAGTTTTAACTAAAGATTTTAGAGTTATACATTCAGCTTCATCTTTGGACCATGTTTTCTTGGCAATGCCCTGGATTTGCTCTTTACTTAAAGACATTTCTTATTTTAGCATCATTTGCCTCCTGGGGATAATTTTTTTAATAGCCTTTTTTTAAAAAAGCACTTTTTGCTTCCCAGACAGTACAGAGAGTTTTCATATACTCCTGCCCCTACACAGGCACAGTCTTCTCCACTATCAACATCCTGCACCAGAGTACATTGTATATTGGCACATCATTAGCACCCAGAGTCCATAGTTCACACTGAATTCAATCTTAGTATTGTACAATCTAACGATTTTGACAAATGTGTAATTACATGTATTCATCATCATAGTATCATACAGAATAGTTTCACTGGCCTGTAGTTCTCTGTTCCCCACCTATTCATGTCTTCTCCCCCATATCCCTAGCAACCACTAATCTTTTGACCATTTCTATAGCTTTACCTTTTCTAAAATAATCATTTGGTTGGAATCATATATAGTATATATAGTATATAGTATGTTTTTTGAAAAGTATATAACAGATTTCTTTTTTAAAAAATTTATTTACAATCAAGTTCTGTTGAGCAGCATAATTAAATAAATAAAAAGTGCTCTGGCCTATGGATTTCAATTCCCCTTAACACAGGTTATCTGGAGAGCAAACCAAAATGGGGAGATGCAGATAGGGAAAAGAGGAAGGATGGAGACCAAGCCCCCATCAGCGGGAAGGCCACCTCGTTCCTCTCTCACCCATTCCATCACTTGTCCCCCAGTGCCCAGAGAACAAGTGTGGAAGAAAAATAAGTGCAAATTAAAAAGTGATAAAAAACATTGGGGTTTCAGACACCCAAAGAACTAAATTTTTTTTTTTTTTTGAGTTGGAGTCTCACTCTGTTGCCCAGACTGGAGTGCAGTGGCATGACCCACTGGGCTCTGATGATCCTTCTGCCTCAGCCTTCCAAGTAGCCGGAACTACAGGTGCGCACTACCATGCCCGGCTGGTTTTTGATTTATTGTAGAGACAAGGTCTCGCCAAGTTGCCCGGACGGGTTTCGAACCCACGGGCTCAGGCAATCCACTTGCCTCAGCCTCCCAAACTGTTGGGATTACAGGCTGAGCCACCCAGCCCGGCCAGATCTAAAATTTTATACACAGGTAAAATGGTAAAGATAAATGTTTTTCTCAGGCCTTCATCACAACCCCTGAAATGGAAAGATGACAACGCTGTACTTCTGGGACTAGTGGGCTGCTTGCACTAAAGCACCAAGGGCATGTAACCTTTTTAGCTTGGCTGCTTCTTCTATGGTTTGAAGGCTTGTCCCCTCCTAAACTCATGTTGAAACTTAATTCCTAATGTAATAATATGAAGAGCTGGGGCTTTTAAGAGAGTTTTAAGCCATGGGTGCTCTGCCCTCATGGGTGACTTGGTGCTCTAGCAAATAAGATCTTACTCTCATGAGACTGGATTAGTTTTCATGGGAATGGTTTAGTTCTCCTGAGAGTGAATTGTTATACAGTGAATTTGCCTCTCATGTTTGATCTCTTTCACATGTGCTTGCTTGTTTTTCTACTTTTCTGCCATGTTATGGAGCAGTACAAGGCCCATACCTGAAGCCCATCAGATGTCAAAATCTTGCTTCTTGGACTTTCCAACCCCCAGAATCATAAACCAAATAAGCTTCTTTTTTTGGTAAATTAACTCAGTCTGTGGTATTCTGTTACAGCAACATAAAACTG
Organism: Cephalopachus bancanus; assembly: GCA_027257055.1. NCBI lineage: Eukaryota > Metazoa > Chordata > Mammalia > Primates > Tarsiidae > Cephalopachus > Cephalopachus bancanus. The sequence continues at coordinate 1,895,041 of JAPVLO010000024.1, read as the reverse complement.
ACTAAGGCAGTTTTTTTCCCTTAACAAAGTGTGTTTAAGATCTCTTCATGGCTTGATAATACATTTCTTTTCAGCACTGAATAGTATTTCATTATCTGAATGGATTACAGTTTATTTTAGCCATTCACCCGCTGAAGGACATCTTGGTTGATTCAAAATTTTGGCATTATGAATAAAATTACTATAAACATTCATGTGCAGATTTTCATGTGGACATGAGTTTTCAGTTCCCTTGGGTAAATATCAAGGTGCATGATTTCTAGATCATATGGTAAAAGTATATTTAATTTTGTAAGAAACTACCACACTGTCTTCCAAAGTGACTGTACCATTTTGCCTTTCTACCAGCAATGAAAGGGTTGTTGCTATTCCACATCTTCGTCAGGATTTGTTGTCATTATTTTGGATTTTGTCCATTCTAGTGGATGTGTAATGATATTGTTGTTTTAATTTGTAGTTCCTTCATGATGTATAATGTTAAGCAGCTTTTTGGCGAAGTCTCCATTCAGGCCTTTTTTAAAAATAGAATTGTTTCTTATTGTTCGGTTTTAAGAGTACTTTGCATATTTTTGGATAATAGCCCTTTATTACATATGTGTTTTGCAAATATTTTTTCTCAGTCTGCAGTTTATCTCATACTTGTGACTGTGTTTTGGGGGAAAATCTTGACTCCATTTTGTTTAACAAACTTTGATGAGCTTATCTATCATTTACTTTTATTGTAAGTAGCAAAAACAAAATAAAAACAAAAAACTCCAAATCAAACAAAAACAAAAACAAAAAATCCAAACCAAACTAAAACAAACTCAGGTGGCACATTCAGCATATGGTTGGAAATATCTTTACTACTTTATTAGGTAAATTTTATAATTTTCATATAGATGCATGGGACAATGTTGCTAAACTTTCTGCTTCTACATAAGAAGGATCCTCCTTTCTCCAGTTTTCAATAGCATTTACTTCACTTTTTTGCAAGTTCTCATCCACAGCCTTATTAAAAGACCATGTAGCTTCTATTAATAGGTTGCTTAGGGTGTTTTATGCTTTCTGTAACACTTTTCTTAGATCTCCCCACTTGATTCTCAAACTGCACCTTATTTCCAGGTAACAACATTTTTATTTATTGCTACCCTGAATGAAACTCTTATTTCTGACATTTCCAGAAAGTAGATCTTCTTAGTCACTGAATTATAGCACAAATTGAATTCCCCACCTTTCAAGAAGGATTGGTACCTTGACAACCGGGATAGATATGTATGGACAGATTCTGGTGAACTTACACACCTTGAATCTAAATTCTGTTTAAATTATTTTGCCAGTAGAAGCAGCCCTTCTACTTCTAAGGATGTTGGTCTCTATTGACCTAAATGATGGCCTTCTCTGAGGTAGTTGCCTTACAAAGAACTGCTAATCTTCATCTTTCTTATTCTAACCACCTTCCTCTGCTTCTGGACCTATAATTGGACTGGAACTCAGACAGGCCTCAGAAAATGATGTTGAAAAGTGTCAACTGGGAGGGGTGTAGTATACATTAAAATAATTAGATGATTTTTTGTCCGTTTATATCTACAGAAAGCAGGGAAACATATGGATCTAAGAGTGTGGAATCAGGTTGCAGGAATATCAGGTTGAATCAGGCAGTGATGATAATGGTCATGGTGATGTCATGATTCCACAAGGATTATACTGTTACAAGGTTACTCCTGTAGTCCAGTTAAGAGATAAAAGATGGTGGGGACCTAAATGAAGACAACAGTGTTGAAGATAAATAAGTTTTTGTTTGTGTTCCTTTGATAAACTACACATAATTTTTTAGCACTTACAATTTAAATATTTAATGTCTTCTATCACTAGACCAAGCAATTGAATGTTTGGGACCTCTTGTTTTTGTAGCAGCATGAGAAGCAGCAAACATTATATACTGGGTACTGTTCTAAGCAGTAGGCATATATAATTCACTTGATCCCCACAGCTGTCCTGTAACTAGGCATTTTTCAGATGTGGAAGCAAATTCATTCAGACTGCCTTAGGTTGAATGATTTGCTGGAAGAACACACAGAATTAAGAAAATCTATTACATTAATGGTTATGGTTTATTCTAGTTAAAGGATACAGATTAGAAATCAGAAAAGGGAAAATGTTGCTTAGGACAGAGTTCAGGAGGGACAAGGCACTAGCTTTCAGTTGTCCTCCCAGAGTAGAGTGATATTGAAAATACTTCATTCTCCCAGCAACTGTGTGTGACAATATGTGAAAATTGTTGCCAATCAGGAAAGCTTTCCTGAGCTTTGGTGTTCAGGGTTTTTATTTGACGTCAGTCACATGGGCAAGGAATGTCCACGTAACTGGCCTGTACTACTCAGTCTCCAGCCCCCTCTGATGTCAAACTGGTACAGCATGTCCCAGTACCCCAATGAATAAAAACAAGTGTTCACTATAAATCACATTGCTAATATGTACTATGTACATGGCCCAGTATTTCAGTTATACAAAGACACTTTTATCAGGCATGAAATTCCAAGGTTTATAGGTTATCTCCCAAGGCCAGTCAAGCACCAGTCAAGGACCAGTCTTTCCTTTGGGTTGTGTAGGGGTTGAACACCCCAAGCCTGCTGAGTTAACCTTTTACAGCTACCAAAAAGGTAAGGTAACTTGCCCTAGGTAATACATTGAATAAGTGACAGGGTTAAAATTTAAGCACAGGCATTCTGACTCCAGAGTCAGTTGTTTTAACCATATGCTCTACCGCCTTTTGGTAGCACTTCTGTCACACAAGAATCTGATGTGTTTGAGACACTTGATATATTTATATTAAGTGACTTAATAAACGAATGGTAACAAATTGGAGGCTGGTTCCACTGATTCAATAAAGATCATCGGTAATAGAGCTTATTAAGGCTTGTGAAATTCTGTGTCTGTATATATTCTAAATCTATGGAAATTATTAGATACTTGCTGAAGATCAGCTTAAGATTTTTTTTGCTCGCTTCATGTGTGTAAATATTGTTCAATTGGCTAGGGTGGTAAGATTAGAAATCTAATTATTTTTAGTGTATTTAGAAAGTATATGACTGCTTGAAGATTCAATATTTAGAGCTATTTTTCTAGTTTTCAGCCTTATGAATTCTTTAATAGCAGTTACAATTACACTCAAAGCCAAATACTTGTGATATTTAGATTATTTTTGTATTTGCTAATCTTTCTTGGAATAAATAATGAGGTTTGGCTGAAATGTAATAAATAATCCCTTTTCAAGTAGTAGTTTATATCTTTCTCATTTTTTTCTACCCATATGATATGTCATTCTCTATGGAATGGGTACTATCATAACATGTAATAATTTTAGCAAAAGAGAATAAATCATGTCAGATACTACTTTTTAATACTTTAAAAGTCTTCTAACTTTTATTTGTTATACTTTTATTGAGGTATAATTGAAATATAATCAACTGCACATATTTAAAGTGTATTATATGACATATATGAAACTGTTATCACAATTAAGATAATGAATATTCCCATCTCCCCAAATATTTCCTCATGACATTTCTTATTTATCATTTTTATGTATTTTTTTAAGAGAAAGAGTTGTTCAAATATTTAGCTTATTTTAAAATTGAGTTGTCTGTCCTGTTATTGAGTTGTAAAAATCTTTATATAATCTGAGTACAAGTATTTTTTTCTGATATAAATATTTCACATATTTTCTTTTAGTCTGTGGCTTTGCTTTCATTTCCTTAATGTTATATTTTGAAGAGCAAATGCTTTTAATTTAATTAAAACAAAACTTATCAACTGTGTTTCTTTTATGATTTGTGAATTTTTTTTGCTGTTATTGTTCTGGCTGAGAAACCTTTGCCTATTTCAAGCTTGCAAAGATTTTCTCCTATGATTTTGTTCTAAATATTGTATAGTTTTGGATATTACATTTAGGTCTGTCATACATTTTGAGTTAATTTTTGTATCTGATGTGAGGTAAGCATTGATTTTTATGTTCTTCCATATATATATTCATATCAATTAGCATTATTATTGAAAAGACTTTCCTTCTGTTGAAGAGCTTTGCACCTTGGTCAGAAATCAATGTACATTATATTTGTTGGTCTATTTTTAGACACTATTCCGTTTCGTTGATGTATATGGCTATCTTTCTACCTGTTTTGATTGCTGTATCTTTATGGTTAAGTCTTGAAATTAGGTAAAGAATATCTTCTATTTTGTTCTGTAATGAAATTGCCTTGGTTATTGTAGGTCTTTTGTGTTTCTGTATGCATTTTAGAATTAACTTACCAATGTCAACAAAATAGATTGTTACTCTAATTGGGATTGTGTTGAATCTATAAATTGGCAGTAAAAAAACCCAAGCAAACCAATAATTCCATTAAAAGGTGAGCAAAGGATATGAATAGTCATTTCTCAAGAGAAGACATTCAAATGGCCAGTGGGTAAATGAAAATATCCTGAAGATCACTAATTGTCAGGGAAATGCAATTCAAAACCGCAATGAAATCAAAATCAAATCCTTTCACCCCAGTTAGAATGGCTATTATTAAAAAGACAAAAAAATAACAGAAGCTATCAAGGATGTGGAGAAAAGCCATTATGGGAAACATTATGGAGATTTCTCATAAAGCTGAAAATAGAGCTGCCATCTGATCAGCAATCCCAGTCTTGGGTATTTATCCCAAGGAAAGGAAATCTGTATATCAAAAGAATACTTGCACGCACGTGTTTATTGGAGCACTATTCAAAATAGCCAAGATATGGAATCACCCTAAGTGTCCATCAACAGATGAATGGATAAAGAAAAAATGTGGTATACATACACAATGGAATACTATTCAGCCACACACAAAAAAAGAAAAAGAAATCCTGTCAATTGCAACAATATGGATAGAACCAGAGGACATTTTTTTGTTAGATGAAATAAACTAGGCACAAAAAGGCAAATGTCTTTCACTCATGGGTGGAAGCTAAACTGTTTTCACTCATGTGTGGAAATTAAAATTAATCTTGTGGTGGTAGAGAGTAGAATAATAGATAACCAGAGACTGGGAAGGATATGTGGATGAGGTTAGGATTAAAATAGTTTGGTTAATGGGTTCAAGCATAAAGTTAGATAGAAGATATAAATTCTAATATTCGACAGCAGAATAGCAGACATCCTTCAAGCTAATGCCACTTTTCAACCCAGCTTTACCAAAGCTCTAAACTATTTTATTAGGCACTAACCCAACTAATAATGAAGTGATACTGTGTTTTCTTGTGGCTATTGTTTTTAGTGTGTATTGCTTCCTTTTGAATGAGGTCCTGACAGTATGATCTAATACACTGTGTATTTCTTCCTTTTGAGTAAGACATTGAGTATAAATATTATCTAAGCCCCACCTTATCCTCTAAGATTATCAAATTTTATTATTCAAGTAATTAACCTGAATTACCTAATTGGCCTCATTTGAAATAGAATCATTTAGTATTCCTTGTTTACAAAAAATGTATAAATGTGGCTTAAAAATGAAGTAGGAACTCATTTTTGCATGAATTACTCTTTTTCCATTTCTTGGTGATATTACTAGCTTTTGTATGCTTTGATTATTTTATTTAAACCTGACTTAAATAAATATGAGTACATAATATATATGAGATGTCAAATGAGTAAGATAGTCTCTATCCTTTCAGAGGTGTGGTGGTCTGTACATAGCTGACCATAATACACTATACAAAGAGCTAAATTCCAGAAAGTACGTAGGGAAACACATAGTTTGAGGAAAATATTTCAGGCATGGTGATTAGTGAATGAGAAATATTTGAGAGTAGAAATTTTTCATGTCTTAAAGCTCTTAAACTTTATCTTTAAGTTGAGCAGTGATTTTTAGAATGAATGACACACAAAAAAGTAGCAAAATGAAGTAATATATTTTAGTAAAAAAGATTAAAAAAAAGATTACTCTGAAAACAAAATAGTTTGTTCTTTAGAGAGTATTAGACTATAATCATAAAATATAATTTTCATAGCCCAGCTAGATTTTTTATTCTAAATATATTGACCTGATTGGAATTGCAGCATGAGCTTTAAAGCAATGGGCATTTATCATGTTGTAGTTAATTTCAGCCTTGAAATATGACACTTGTTCATCTACCGAATTAGGAAGCTATTTGTTATGAGTGTTAGGTAGATCTGACAATTAAAATGTATTAATTAAGGGCCACTACTTTATAGATTTTTTAAAATTAAAAATTATACCATAGTAGTGCTAAAATAGTGAATTTGAGTATGCATGTAAAATATAAATAGCTAAGATTGAGCACAGTGGCTCACACCTGTAATCCTAACACTTTGGGAGGTAAGGTGGGAGGATCACTTGAAGCCAGGAGTTTGAAGCTAGGCAACAAAGGGAGAACCCATCTCTATAGTAAATAAAAATAAAATATGAACAACTTACTGTATTTTAGAAGCTTGTATTTGATATAGCATATTTTAATCAACAACTGTTAAAATTTTCTTTTAGCATAACTGAATTACATTCTTTCCATATCTTTCGATGTTGTTCCATTTTTAAAAATTCTGAGTGTTCCCTACTCAGTTGGATGGCTTGTCAAATTAATTTTTCTGCTCCTCCAGTAAATTTATTTCAGAGTTTTCTCTACATTTTAGAGAAAATGCTTTTTCTTCTGCATTGTTCTTATTCAGGACTAAAAGTTTTGATGCTTCACTGATTAAATCACAGCGGGGTTCTTGAGGTTTAAGAAGTCAGCTCCAAAATATTGTTGGTGTAAAGAATCATTTTAAAAGAAGAGGAAGGGATGTTGCTATGTTTGTAATTGTTTTAGGACTTTACACAAACAGAGGTTCAATTGTATAGTATATAACTACTATTACAATAGAAACCAGAATTGGGAAAGAGCTCACTTCTATGCCCTTCCAATTCTATCACTTTACGTTTGGAATCTCTATTTAAACTTGCTTTAAAGAATACGTTCTTATACTTAGTGATCTGCAAAAGGCAAGTACTGGAGGCTTGCAATTTACTTTGGGATCCCTACAATGTGTGTGTATGTGTATGTGTAAAACTAGTTTTAAATCCATAATTATTAAAATATATAAATATTTTTAGTAAAAACAAAGCAAAACCCTTTAATCACATCAAGAACAATGCCACAGGTTTTAGGAAAACTGTCCCAATTTACCTATAGTCAGATTTTAGGTAGTTTTTTAGGGACAAGTAGCGCCTGAGAGTCTTCTAGCAAAATTAGTGGTTGATATTTCAAATAAACAAAATATAGACTTATTTAAAATCAAGTATATGCCTTTAAATATATACTTAGTCTATACACTAGTGCTAATTCGTTGCCAGTCCAGGCAGCTTTATAATTTTCTTACCGCTGATTTGTGTACCAATAAAGGACAGTTGAATCAACATCTGTTTTTCAGTGAAAGGGAGTTTAGCTCTCATGCAGAAAAAGCAGTATTTTCAGCATTTGTCATTTAAACAAATAGAAATGATTTTAACAAAATGTTATGTTCAGACAAAGCACCAGATAAAATGTTTTATGCTTGTTTTATTCTCATTCTAACATCAAGTCCTCCCTCCAGTGGCTGCTGTTACAGCATTTCCCTTTTTCACCTTATTTTAGAAAAACAAGGAAAATTATTCTTTTTTTCTCAGAATTGAAGCCCATTTTTACATCATGTTGAAAGACTGGCAGATAACCATCTATGGGAAATATTCTTTTGTAACTAGATCAACCCATCCCTTTAGCAGCCAAGGGAACAGATTATTCTGAATTGAATTCTTAGCCTTCATGTTTCATTTACAAGTTGCTTATAACTTACCCATATCCCAGCATTTACAAAAATTTATTTACTTGTATATTTTCAGAGGCTAATTTTGCTCATTATATTTCCTAGTGGAAGTATACCGAGCAAAGAAAAGTACATAAATGATGATTGACAGTTTTAGAAGTGTATAGTTGTATTTTAAAATCTTTTATTATAAGATTGTAGGATATTCTTTTTTAATTCATGTATTAAAAATATTTATAGTTTGTCTTTTTTAATAGCTGATGTAAAAACTTCTGAGGTAGTAAATTTTTATTCAAAATATTAGCTCTGTTTTAAAACAGGCAAGGAATCAATTGGGTTTTAGTAACATAATATTTTATTGATGTACAGTTGCCCTGAAGTTTACTCAATACTCATATATCCTTTTTCTTACATCTGCTTCTGTCTGCCAGGGTTTACTCACCAGCAGGACCTCCAGCTTTCTGACTAAGTAGATGGAACTGGGCTGTCAATATTATTTATGCCTGCAGAAAAATGCCCCAAAGAACAAATTATAAAATGCGATGCTACTAAAATTATAGCATAGTCATGTGTCACTTAATGGTAGGGATGTCTTCTGAGAAATGCATTGTTAGGCAATTTCATGTGTGAACATTCCAGAGTGTACTTACGTAAACCTGGAGTGTATAGCCTACTGCACAACCAGGCTATACAGTATATCCTGTTACTCCTTGGCTATAAAGCTGTACAGCTTGTTACTGTACTGAATATTGTAGGCAGTTGTAACACAATGGTCAGTATTTATGTCTCTAAACATAGAACAAGTACAGTAAAAATCTTAAAAAGATAAAAAATGGAAACACCTGATAGGGCACTTACCATGAAAGGTGCTTGCAGGACTGGAAGTTGCTCTGGGTGAGTCAGTGAGTGAGTGGTGAGTAAATGTGAATGAAGGCCCTAGGACATATTGTATACTACGGCAGACTTATAAACACTGTATACTTAGAATACACTAAGTTTATTAAGAAATGTTTTTCTTTCGTCAATAATAAATTAACAATACTGTAATTTTTATTTAATCAACATTTCAATTTTTAAAATTTTTGACTCATGTAACGCTTAGCTTAAAACACAAGCACATTGTTCAGCTGTACACGTGTTTTTCCTTATAATTTTATTCTGAGCTATTTTCTGTTTTAATAAATTTTTATGTTTTAATCTTTTTTGTTAGAAACTAAGAAAAAGTCAGGAGGGATAAAGTAAAAAAGCAAATAAAAATAAATAAAAAAATAAAAGTTAAGACAGAAATACACATGTTAGACTAACCCTACACAGGATTGGGATCATCAATATTACTGTCTTCCACTTCCCCATCTTGTGTTTCTGGAATGTTTTCAGGGACAGAAACATGCGTGGAACTGTCATCTCCTATGATAAATGTCTTCTGGAATACCTCCTGAAGGACCTACTGCCTGAAGCTGTTTTATAGTTAACTTTAAAAAAAAAATAGAAGTAGAATACTTTACACAAAAAGTATAGTTTAGTAAATACAAAAACCTGTAACAGTTGTTTATTGTCATTATTAGGCATTTTGTACTTTTATCATTGTATGTGCTAAACTGTACTTTTTTATATTACTGGCAGTGTGGTAGGTGTGTTTACACCAGCATCACCACACACACAAGTAATGAGTCATGCTATAATGTATGACAGCAATGATGTCATTAGGTGGTAAGAATTTTTCAGCTTCATTAAAATCTTATGGGAACACTGTCTCATTGGGTTGTATTCCCTGTTTCAACATCAAAATAGTAGTTTCCTGTATATTTTACCTAAGAAGTTTAAAGTTTGCTTTTAACATTTATGCCCTTAATTCATTTTAAATTGGTTTTATGTGTGGAATGAAGTAGGTATCTATTTTTTATTTTATTATGATGCAGCTAACCAGTTGTCCCAATTGTCAAAAAAGAAAAAAAAAAATCCCTTTTTTCTTTAGTGGTAAGATTCAGGTGTCATCTCTGTCTTATGGCTGTGTTATGTGGCTCTGTTTTGTAGTTCTATTCTATTTATTGATTTGTTCCAATATTAATAGTATACTTTCTTACTGTGAAACCTGGTAAGGCAAATCTTTCTATCATATTCTTCTTTAGGAGCATCGTATCTGTTTATGATCATTCTTCTTCCATATAACCTTTGGAATCATTTTTTCAAGTTCTATGAACAAAATCTTTTGGGTCTGAGTGGTATTGCAGTGAATCTACATATCATTTTGAGAAAATTGATATCATCATAATATTGAGTCTTTCTATCCATGAATGTGGTATATCTCTTCTTTAAGTATTTATGTCTTATTTAATGACTTTCAAAAATATTATTTTCTGAATACAGATTTAGTATGCTTTTTCTTAAATTTAGTCTACCCATGTAGGTTTTTGTTTTTTACCTTTATAAATGATGTCTTTTATCTTTGTAATTATGCTTTAAAACAGATTGTTGCTGGTATTTATAAATATAGTTGACTTTTTATATATAAATCCTATGGCAAGCCATCTTGTTGAATTCTTTTTATTCCTAATAACATAGATATTCTTGTTTTTTTTTTAAATTCTAGGGGACCTTGTTTCTTGATTTTTTTGCTTTATTGTTGTTATTATAGATATATTATTTGAAAATAATGATAACTTTATTTTCCTTTTAAAAATTCTTAAATGTGTTTATTTTTCATGTATTATTGCACTGAGTAGAATGTCCAACAAACTTTGAACAGATTTGATAATAGTAAAGTGGTAATGATGGGCATTCTCTTCTGGTTCCTATTTTTAAAGAGACTGTTTTAAATATTTTATCATTAGGAATAATTTTGTTATAAGTGGTAATTTTTGTTTGTTTGCTTTTAAACCTTTTTATCAGATTAAGGACATTCTATTTTACTTCATGTTTTCTGTGATTCTTCCAAAAATACATATACTTTTCCTGCAGATATTGAAGTTATGATTTTCTTTATGTTAATTTGGTAAGAGGAATTTATAGATATTCTAATATTTTTGTATAGTCTTCCTAGGGTTTACTTATTCCTTTAGGGAGTTGCTATAACATAGTAGTATTCCTTTAGAGAGTTGCTATAATGTTGGAAGTGGACGTCTAGTTGTAAAATTCTTTATTCTCACGATCATAGGAAGGGATATTATCATTTTATGCTTATGTAGACAATAAATGAAAGTTATTTGGCATACTGTACTTAACCTTAGGTACAATAACATAAATGACTAATATTCAACAAAGTGTTTTTGTGTTAGCAATATCAGTGTCACCAAATTTATTTCCAGTAATTGATGATGTGGCTAAGCAATGATAGTCTTTCATGAGAAAATAATATTTTGTAAAAGGCAGGAGAATTTAAAGCTATTTGACTGGTTTTAGAATAAGAGAATTTTCTTGCTTCAAATCCTTTGTTAATTTAGGCAAGGTGTGAATTGTGTGTATTGTTTTTTGAACATAGTAAATAACCTTTGTAATTAACTACTTCAGTAGTTTAAAAAGGTGACTTGAAATTTCACATTTCTAATTCTTTCTCTTTTTTTATGATCAGATATCACAGCAATATGGGGCCTCTCAAAGTTCATACCCTGTTGGTCCCAGAATGTGAACATTGTTTAAATACGGTACAAACTTGAAATGCTAGAAGCAAAAAAAATAAAAAAATCTATTCTGAAGGCACTTAAACAACATTCTCAATTGTTAATATATTTAAGTAAAGTTAGACTTCACTGAAATTTTCCCCTTAAATAAACAATGAGTACATTTTCAGCAGCTAGTGGATATGAGTGGTACTTCAATGCCTTGTTTGCAATGCAATTGTGATCTGCACAAACCTTAACTATACCATCAAACTTTATTGCTTGTGTTACTTGTATGGCTTACTAGGTTTTATTCAATTACTTGACTATGTGCTCAAGTTTTTCTTCATTTTTCTTTTCTGTAGTAAATAATGGAACTCTAACTTTGAAGTAAGTTGGTACAATGTCTAGGATCAGTTGTGATAATGATAATCAAAATAATAATTATAATAAAGTTATTACCAAATTTTAATCCTTGTTTGAAATTAGGTGGCAGTGGGTGCTATTAGGTGTTATGTGTTAGGTGGTATTAACTCAATCATAACCAAAGTGAATCAACGCTTCTGACCATATTCTCATTGGCAGATGTATGCAGGAGAGAGTGATGGGTAAGGGAGGCAAATTATCATTGAAAGAGAACAATTCTGTACATTTCATATAAATGGAATCATGCAATATGTATTTTTTTGTAGTTGATTTTATTCGCTTAGCACATAATTGTTTATTTGCTTAGCACATAATTGTTTTCAAAGTCATTTATGCTGTAGCATGTGCCAGTACTTCATTCCCTTTAATTAACAAATCATATACTAGTATATGGTTATACCACATTTTGTTTATACATTCATTAGTTGATAGACATTTAGTTTGTTTTTACTTTGTTGGCAATTGTGACTAATGTTTCTGCGAACCCCCAGTGGGAAAATCTAGGACAAACTAGATGTGGGTAATTTACAAAAACCTTTACATCATGTTCATCTTTGACACCTAGGAAATAATATGTTTATCCCTAATACCTAAACTGCCTGACTCTGATGGGAGAAATGATAGGAACATTAAAAGAGAGTTCTTTAAATGATTCTGCCTGAAGTCTGTTTCTCACTCTTGTTTTATGGAAGGTAAAGAGAAGAGTGACTGGTGAGTGAGATGGTCAAACTGCTTTTCTTTTTGAGACCATGCCTGAACTGTTGGGGATTATTGCTGTAGAGAAGAAGAAATGGAGAGAGCCGTATACTTCACAGTGAGGGACACTATCCCAATACAACTGTATCCCTTAGACTATGGAAATCATCACCTCAAAACACCAAAAAACACTCAAAAAACACGACATGCCCATTTACAGCCACCCCTTCCAACACCTCTGAAGACCATTAATTTACTTTGTGTTTCTATGATTTTACCTATTCTGGACATTTCATATAAAGGGAATCATGTGATATGTGGGGGCGGAGCAGGGGTTGTAGCTGACTTTATCCCTTTAGCACATGTTTTCAAAGTCATTTATGCTGTAGCATGTACCAGTACTTCATTCCTTTTAATTAACAAATAATATACTAGTGTATGGTGACACCACATTTTATTGATCTATTCGTTAGTTTATAGACACTGAGGCTGTTTCTACTTGTTGGCAGTTATGACTAATGCTTCTGTGAATATTAGTGTATAAGTTTTGATGTGAACATATGTTTTCATTTTTCTTTGTTATAGACCCAGAAGTAGAATTGCTGGGTCATATGGTAATGCTATGTTTGATATTTTGAGGAATTGTCCAACTATTTTCTAAGACGGCTGCATCAGTTTACATTCCCACTAGCTATATGTGAGGCATCTACTTTCTCCACCATCTCACAAACACCTGTTTTACCTTTTTTGTTTTTTTTTTTTTTTTTACAGCCATGCTAGTTAGTGGGAATTGGTACCTCACTGCAGTTTTGATTTGCATTTTCATAATGATATAATGTTGAGCATCTTCTCGTGGTTTTTAAACATTTGTATATTTTCTTTAGAGAAATATATATTTATATTTTTGCCTATTTTTTAACTGGGTTATTTGTCTTTTTCTGTTGAGTTGTAAGAGTTCTTTATATATTTTGGATACATCTGGTCTCTTATCAGAAACTTTTTGTTTAATATTCAGAACAACATTTAGAAAGGTACATTGGCACAGCTTGGTTTTTTCAGCAGCTGATGCTGAGACAGAATTTGGAGTATAAAATGTTTATTAGAAGTCAGCACTTGTGAAAGGAAGAAGGAAAACAGGATTGGTCAGAGGGATAAGCTGACTTTACATGGAGGTCTGGCAAAACCTTGACCGAACTGGCAGTGAACTCTGGAGCAAATATTGCCTATCAAGATTATCCTGAATCAGGCTGAAATGGCTGGGTCTTCATAGTCCCACTTGGATTAGTTACTAATTGAGGGTCATCAAGGGACAGGCATGACCTAGAGGGAGGCAGCATTCTGCACCTGAGGCCAGCTCTGAAGGGGTAGACAGCTGAAGGCTGTTTGCTGACTGTGCTTCCTGAAGCTGAGCTACAGGTTCCCTGTAAGAGGGCATCTGGATGGTTCACTTTGATGGCACATGCATATTATATTTTAAAATCTACATTGATCTTTGAGTTCACAAAGTTTAGCAGAGATGCTAGTAAGCATGTTTATGGGTTAAGAAAATTTCATGCTGACTTTACAAATATATTTTTACTGCTATTTCATGAAATTGACTTTTTGGAAATCTTCTGAAGATATTTTCTATTTATTTAATTTGGCCTGGAATTATGTACATTTATAATATTGTGTTTTATTGTTTAATATTGTTTATGTTTACTGTAGAATTAGAGCCTCTTAACTAGCTTATATGACATTTATATTTGACCCATATAAAAGAGACTACTGTTTGTCTGACATCTTTCTTTTTCTAAAATTTTGTGTGTATATTCTTTTTGAGAATTACTTTGTCCTTGGTCATAGCTCTGCCATTTCTGCTGCATATTGTCAAAATTTCATTAAAAAAACTACTTAAAATTTTTTTCTTTTGACAGATTTCAAAATTGAGAATTGTCTGAACTGTCATTTAATTTCTTAACTTCAGTTTTAGTGTTGTCTTGCAGATATTCTAAGGTTTTCTCTACTTGCCTTATTGAGTTTTTGTCTTTTGCTAGCCAGAAAACAATGTGAAACCTAACCAGATGATTGTCAATTATGGAACCTGTTAAAAAAAAAAACACAGTAGTACAATGTTATTTTCTTTTAAAATCTGTTTGTTTGATATTTGTTAACTTTTACCTCTGCCCCTTCCCCCCATTTTTAGATGCCTGATTGTATTGTGAGGAGTGATAGGAAGTAGTTTTTATCACTCTTAATTCTGAATAGCAAACTAAATACACTGAGGCAATTTTGGTGGATAGCTTTAGTCTATAGATAACTAAGTTCAACTTGCCCGACTTCAAAGCTAATGCTTCTTAATAATAGAAATTACAGCCGGGCTCGGTGGCTCAGCCTGTAATCCCGCACCTTTGGGAGGCTGAGGTGAGCGGATTGCCTGAGTCCACGGGTTCGAGACCCGCCTGGGCAGCGAGACCTCGTCTCTACAATAAATCAAAAAACCAGCCGGGCATGGTAGCGCATGCCTGTAATTCCGGCTACTCGGAAGGCTGAGGCGGAAGGATCGCCGGAGTCCAGCAGGTCGAGGCTGCGGTGGCCGGAAGCGGCCACTGCACTCCAGTCTGGGTGACAGAGTGAGACTCCAACTCAAAAAAAAAAAAAAAAAAAAAAAAGAAATTACTATGCATTTGTATGAACTGTCTGTAGAATAAAGAAACTAGAATTATTTTTCTAATAAAGTTGCGTACTTTGACTCTATGAGTATGGTAGAGTAGAAGAAGCTCATTCATAATAAGGAGTCAGAAGAACAGGGTTAGAATCCTAACCACCCCTTACCACCTGGGATGCCTTAACCATGTTTACTCAGCTTCTCAAAGCCTAAGATGCCTCATCTCTGTGAAATGGCAGGTATATCAACTCTCCCTACCCTGCCAGCTGTGGTAGTGACCTAATCAGAAAATGGGAATGAAGGGAGTTGGGGACCTCATGGCCAATGTGTGCATTTAAAAGATGGGTGGAATAGTGTTCTTCTTTGGGCAAAATTTTAATCTAAATGAAAGTGGAACCTCACATATGTGATCATTGACCAAGCATCTAGTTTAATAAGGTTTTAAAGGAATGTAAGGTAATAAATTATATCAATATTAATTTAAGTTCTATTATGATTATTTTCAATATAGTCATAGAAACCCAAGTTAGCAGATATTTATTATGGGGCCTTATTATTTCTTCATAGAATACATCTAAGTGATGCATATAAAAAGTTTTTTATTACTGTCAATTGGACTGATTTTGTTACCCTTTTGGGAGTTTGAGCACAAATTAATTGGGGAACACAGTTATTTCTGTTTTTATATAGATTAAAAGTATTTGTAAAGAAATTTATAGTTTGTAAAATGTTTTACATTCTTTCATGCACTCTTCATAATAGCTCTGTAAAGGTAACTACTCTTATTTTCATTATTATTTCTATTACTTAGGTTAGAGAAATTTTGACTTTCTAAAAGTCAGTTAGCTACTAGGTGGTAGATCTGAAAATAAAAACCTAAATTTTTTACTCCAACCCTACTGTATCATGTTTCTTGGGAAACTAAGGAATCATTTTAGATTGTCTTAGATTGGAACACACGGTATTCCTAGTTTGAGGTCAACCTTGATCCAAACATGGTTACATTCAGTATAAACACCACCATTTTCTATACATCAGGGGCTCGTATTACCCTGGGCCTTTTCTTCTGTGTCTGCTCCAGCCTAATGCCTTCTTCACTCTCCAGCCTCTCTCCCAGTGCCCATGTCTATCAGTACACTCCTGTCCCCAACAACATACTTTCTTATCAATGGAGCCTTAGAATTGTAATTATATGCTTTCTAGTGTTATTATGAATTAACCTTTGCTGGTGAGCAACATGGGTATTTTAAATGAGACTCACTCATTTGGGTGAGTCTCTGGTTCCTTATAAATTTTTTGTACTGATTTCATTTACTGTAATTTCAATTGCAAGTAGGCTATTTTGAACTTGATTTCCAGAATCTGACTAGTGAGCATAGATTCTTTGAGGCCAGCTTAGAACCAGACCAGTCTCCAGGGCCTCAGAGAATTAACCCAATTTTACTTGTTCTGTGACTGTGTTTTGTACTTTCAGGTGGAAGGGGCTTTTGTTGCAATATCACCTATATCTAGTTCATGTTTAATACTTGCCTAAAAACAAACACATAGGAAAATAACTCTTCTGTGTATCTTTCTGAACATTTTATAAGTGCACATGTCATATTTTCAGCAAACAGGGCAAATAAGAAATATTCTACTGTTTCATGTTTTGAAATGCTGACTGGATAAAGATTACACATGACAAGTTATTTATAGCTTTATTTATACATAGTAGATTCTCTGTTGGAATTATAGAAAGGAAGAAGATATGATAATTGCTTTGTGTAGTTCACAGAATGAAATCACAAACTGAGATGTTTTGAATCTAGTTTGGACTGTAACCATTTCTAGGAAACCATATTTAAACAGCAGTGGTTATCATGAAGTATACAACATGTCAACTGTGTCCCAATTCACATCAGGAAAAAGCCTTCTGCCACTTTATTCCCTATAACCTAACCTCCATCAGATAATGCCAAATAAACTATGTCGAGTGCACATATTAATATATATCAAATGTACCAAACGGCTTGCTGGCTGCATTTTCAGTAGTGTTTATCTGTGGTCATGCAGGTTATAACTCTGAATTTTTATTAGGAAAACTAAATTGAGAATTTATAATGTTCCTGATTTAGCTTTACCAGCTGTGCCACAGCCATAGAAAATAACTCAAGAGGGTAAAAATCTAACACAGTATATAAGAGAGCAACAGACAAATTGCTTTTGCTTCATGCTTACCTGCTTTGCATCTGCTACTATAAGGTTTAGGTTCATGTATAGTAATTAGTAATCTCTTAACTTATATATGTCATCACTCCAGCAAATTGCTGTATGAATTTTTAAGTTGCCTCATATAGAATAAGAATAATGATTATTAATTGGTATTTAATCTTGGGAATCTTGAAAGTGATTTTTAAAAATATGAATGGAAATGACTCTAGTATAAAAATATATTTATAGTTTTACTTTAGTTAAAGGAGACACAATGAAATAATTGTATAAATTGTACAATTTAGGCATCAGGTAATTTGTGGCCAAAGGTAACTTAGTAGTTTATATTTAGACGTTCTTTCAGGTACAGTGTATACTATTTGGGTGACATGTACAAAAACCCAGACTTTATCACTGTACAATTCATCCATGTAAACAAAAAACACTTGTAGCCCTGAAGCTATTGAATTTTTTTTTAAAAATGAAATATTGAATTAGCATAGGGGAAGAGTAAAAAATGGAGGAAATCGCCTGTAGATAGTGAATTTACTGTAGAATTCTTAACAAAGGGTGCTATATAGAGTCTCTCATCATGAACATTTTTCTCTTTAATTTCTGTTACTGGATGATGTATAATAAGTTTCTGGTGAAATTTGTGCACAAACTTGTGGGAGTTGGCAGATCAGACTAATTCCTGAATGTAAATTGATAGTCCTTACAAATATTTCTTTGCTATGATAGCTCTGTAATTATCAGTTTAGCTCTGATATGTTTTGTTTGTAATGCTTGGCAGTTTGATTTGGCAGCTGCAAAGTAAGCCGCTATGGGGGCAGTGATCCTGTTTGTTCTGCTCACTATTGCAGCCCCAGAGTCTTGCACATTGCCTACCCTGTGGATTAGGGTATGTTTCTTATATATTCTAATATTAATATATTATATTAGGTTGTATCAAATTTTGTTTCATGTAGAATTTATAGAGTTTTGAGTTACATATTCACAGAAGAAAAATAAGTTACTTTCATGCTAAGTGAAAATGATTTTGATAGAAATTAAAAGTCATCTCATATTCTAGTTATTTCTTTTAGAGAATCATATACCATTAAGAAGCAATAAGACTGCTAGTTTTAGTAATAACAGGCTATACACATCATCTAGAATATTTAATTCTCAACCACTATTATATGAGACATGAGATACATTTCATAAATGAGAAAACTGAAGATTTGGAATAGTGACTTGCCACTAAACTATTATGAAGTGGTGAAGCTATGATTCATTTATAACAATTTAAAAAATATAGGCTAACATATGTTGAGCACTGAATTATAGATCAGGCGCTATATTAAGTGTTTTACATTTAATCTCACTGTAACACTATGAGAGAAGCATAATTATCATTTCCATTTTACAAGTGGAGAAATTAGGCACAGAGATGTTAACTAACTTGTCAAGGGTTCCTGGCTAGTTATTGGTGGAGCCAGAGGGATCGAGCTGAGGAAAGAGCAGCATTTATTATAACCATTTGGAACATTCATAGTTTTAAAATATTTAAGTATTTTTTTAAAGGCATTTTCTACTATACTCTGCTGATTATGGAAATGTCTCTGTTTTTAAAGATAATTATAAAATGTATTTTTGAATGGAAAAAATTCCTCAATCAGAGGAATATTCAGTATTATTATTATTGTATGAATGTAGTTTTTATATAATTTCATTACCAGTTATGGGTTAATTGACTAAATTTAGTTTAACTTTTCCCATTGTATGTGTTGCATTTTTTGTTTTTAAATTTTAAGAATAGTGGTTTGCTTTACTGTTCATGGGGACCTAGGGAAAAGCCATCTAGTTTTAGTTTTAATGCTTTCCCTTTGGCCAAATTAAAGGAGAATTAGATTTTAAATATCATAATTTTATACTATGGTTGTTTACTGAAGTGCCGTTTATATAGTATGGCTTCCAGACATTGATGGCATAGTTTTCTTTTTTTAAAAAGCTAGGTTTGTTCCTTAAAGTTGTACTTTTAATTACTCTTTAGGTAATTTATAGATACTTTATATATTTATGTGTTTTCCTCTCTTTGCCTGTCTGTGTGTTCCAGGGAAAACATTCTGACATTGTAAATATCACATGC
Source organism: Cephalopachus bancanus (assembly GCA_027257055.1). Lineage (NCBI taxonomy): Eukaryota > Metazoa > Chordata > Mammalia > Primates > Tarsiidae > Cephalopachus > Cephalopachus bancanus. Next base: position 1,875,551 of record JAPVLO010000024.1, on the reverse strand, counting down.
TTACAGTTTATTTTAGAAGAAATTTCAAGATTCTGGAATTACCTGAAGAGATTTTTTAAAAACTTAAGTGATGGGAAGCTAAAACTAAATAATAAGTTTGGCTACGTTCAATTCAGCAAACATTAGGTATCTGTATATGTAAGATACTCTGTTTGTGATATGAGAGATACAAAGATGACAAAAACTCAGTATCTCTGTTCCTGGGGCTTGTAAGAAATGAACTGGCCCAGGTAAATCCATAAATAACTATAATTCAAAGATGGCAATAAGAAGTACTATAGTATAGACATCAACGAATTGTAGTGAAAAATCAGGATAGAGAGATTAATCCTTACTGGGAGGATCTAGGAGGTTCTCACGGAGTAGGTAGGATTTGAGTAGAGCTTAATTTATTGCTTTCGTTCATTCTAGACTGTCTTCTGAAGATTGATGTCTATTTCCTTGAGCTCTTTAATTTTGTTGCCAATTTGGATAAACATGGCACAAATCCATCAGGGAGGTCCAGATGAAAAAGAAAAGACTACAGCATTGAAAGGTACACCCTTAATTTGCTTTTTCAGGAAATTTTCATTGTGCCTAGTGAAAGTGCAGGGATATTTAGGTGACCTTCCATTCATTTCAATTCTAAATTAAGATTATAGGTACCTAAACTATTTGTAGTTATTTGTTTCCTTCACAGCAACTGTACAGTGTCTAAGATGTAGTATGTACTTAGTAAATAATCATCAAATTGTCTAATTTTGTAGCTATAAAAATTCTTAATGCTTTTCTGATTCTGGGTCATCCATTTAATGATAAAAATAATACTTTAAGTCTTTTGAATCAAGTCTAGTGCCCTTACCATATGCTTGCTGGTTGGAATATCATACTGCATTAGGATAATGGCCTGTCTATTTCTGTATTCTGTCTTTGCGGCATTAGTATTAGGGATATTTTATGAGAGGCCCTCCATGTTAACATTTCAGAGGGAATCTGCCTTAGACATTGTTAAGGAATTTGGAGTTCTAGAATTAAAAAAAAAATCTTCTATCTAAAGTAATTTTACTCCTAAAAAACATATTCATTGTAGAGTTATAAGATTTCTTCATTATCATGTATTTCATCCTGTCTAGTGACTTGTCCAATATCAGATTATCTAAATAAAATCTCACAGTTATTTTATTTAATGTCGTATGGGTTTCCTAAATGTTCAGATGACAACTATCTTAGTCCTTTTTGTGCTGCCATAAAAATACCACAGACTGGGTAATTTATAATGAGTAGAAATGTATTGACTCATAGTTGTAGAGACTGGAAAGTTTAGTATCTAGGAGCTAGCATGTGGTAAGGGCCTTCTTGCTGTGTCATCCCATAGAGGAAGGACCAAGAGACAAAAGGGGGTCAAACTTACCCTTTTATTGCAGTAGTAATTCCTCTCATGAGGCTAGAGGCCTCATGACCCAATCACCTCTTAGAGGTTCCACCTATCAGCATTTTAAAAATGACAACTAAATTGGAATATGAATTTTAGGAGGACAAACATTCTAACCATAGCACCAACTATGTATACCAGACAATAATATTCTGTTTGATTTGATTCAGTGTACAGTCTATCTAGTCTTCAAGGGTTTCTAGCTATGTTCTGTAATAGATGATCCAGCTGAATATATATCTTGCAGTCATGGCTTCAGCTGTTTCTCTGAATCACTGACTGCTGTCCTACATTGGTGTTCTAGTCTTGAAAATAAAGATGCCTCAATTTGTGTCACCTTGTCCCTGCTATTAGAGATAAAAATCTATTGAGAGAATGGTATAACTTAGTCTTTACCTACAAAGAATGGAAAATGATTATGAGAATTGCCTTTTTTAGGTTTTCTAGACCAAGCCTCCTCATAAATGTGAGAGATGAAGATGGCTGGGGTTAGGTTAGTAGTGAAAGGTTGATGAAGAATTGACAGATTTTTGGATGTGTTTTGAAGGAAGGGATGAAATGATATGCTGATACATTGGACATAGGAAAGATAACTGAGGGTTCTAGGATGAAATAGCTTTAAGATAGATGCCAGTAATTAGATTGAGAAAACATTTGGAAAAGCAGGTTGGGGTGGTGATGGTGGTAAACAAGAGTTAGGTTTTAGACATATTAAGTTGAGATTCCACCAAAATGTCAAAGTAGAGAAATTGAGTTTGGAGTTTTGGAGAGATTTTGGGCTAGAGATAAAATTTTGAGGAATCATTAGCATAGAGATAACTAAAGACATGGTCCTAATTGAGATCTTCTGAGGTATCAGTGTAGCTAGAGCAGAGTTCTGAAGATTGATCCTGGGCACCTTGACCTCTAGGGTCAGGAAGATGAGGAGGAACTTGCAAAAGAGGCTGAAAGGAATTTTTAGTAAAATAGGCTGAGAATCAAGAGCAAGAAAGAGATCCTGAGCACCAAGTGAAAAAAAATATGAGTAATTAAGTAATATGCTGGTGATGGGTCAGATTAGATGAGGACTGAGAATTCAGTTTTGGTTATGAAGGTCATTGTGGGTGTCATTGGTGATCTTCACAAAGAGCTGTTTCAGGATCCTCCCGGCAAGATGGTGATGGCATAGGTGGACTTGTGAGATTCTCTGAACGTGAGTTCCCAAAAGATTCTTACTTTTCTTCCCCCATCCCCCAGACCACTACCAGCCACGCTGGTCCGAGGCCCTTTGGTCCCACACAGGGCCGGATATTGCGGCCCACTGCTGCTGCTGTTCCACCATGTGCGTGGGAGTCTTGGGTCTCAACTCGCACCCTGGCTACCTCGTCTCTCAACCAGCACCCAGCACCAAGCCGCTGGTCACCCAGGGAGGCTCTGGGCACCCGACCCTCAGAGACTCCTGAAGTACCCCATGGGGGGCCTAGGGCCACTCTCGCTACTCACCACCCACCCTTTGGAGCTTTGGAGCTCTGGAGCTCTAGGCCCACCCTGGCTGAGACACTCAGCATGTGACCCCAAGCTTGGGGACCCAGACAAGCGGAGAGAAACGGATCTGCAAAAGGGAATCTGCCTTGGCCATTCTCCAGGCAGAGACATCCATTGCCCCACCCACCTATCAATAAACCCCACCTCGGTTCCTAAGGGACCAAGACTACATACTGCTACACGGACAGATTGTAAGGCAGAGGGAAATAGGTTCCAGTGTGCTCATACACCTGTTCGTGGATGCTAGAATCAGCATATACATTCTGAACCACAGCTTCCCCCTCAAACCTCAAAACTGCAAAAAGTACAGTCTGCAGCCCATACTCCAACCTCAAAAGAAAACAAAGCCAGAAGACCCTCATAAGGAAGAACAGGATATTCCAGCAGTGAAACAAAAGCAACCCCACCTTCCCTCAAAAACAGAATTAAAGAAGGGGAGGGAAAGGGGGAGAGAGAGAAAAATCTACACAAATGAAGAAAAACCAAAAGAAGAGTATGGGTCTCTCCCAGACTCCTGGGAGGCAGTCACTGAGAAAACTGACTTCGGAATGCAAACAATGAAGAGCCCCCAGAATGAAGGGTCTCAAACTACAAACCTAGATATCAAGACATTAATAGAAAGATTAAAAAGAATTGAGGAGACGCAAGAAGAAACTAGGAAGGAGCTGATATCTGAGATAACATTAGTAAAGAATACTCTGAATGAAATAAATAACAAACTGATAAGCATGGAAAGCAGAATTACCCAAGCAGGAAAAAGAATCTCAGAGCTTGAGGACCAAAATATAGAACTAATCCAAACTCTTAAAAACATAGAAAATAAGCTCAAAAAGACAGAACAAAACCGTCAAGAGATGAGCGATTACTTCAAGAGACTGAACCTAAGAGTAATTGACCTTCCTGAGGCAGAAAGAGACAGAGACCACACTGGAACAAACTTTCCACGATTTCATTCAAGAAAACTTCCCTTATCTAATCAATGATGCCAAAATTCAAACACAAGAGATTCAGAGACCCCCTGCAAGACAACAAATGAGAAGACCAACTCCTAGACACATAATAATTCACCTAAACAAAGTAGGTATAAAAGAAAAAATCCTAAAGGCAGCAAGAGAAAAAGGCCAGATCACCTAACATGGAAGACCAATCAGAATAGCAGCAGATTTATCTACAGAAACCCTGCAGGATAGGAGAACTTGGAGCCCTATCTTCATAGTCGAAAAAGAAAAACAATTTCAACCAAGAGTAACCTATCTGGCCAAGCTAAGCTTCATCAGTGCGGGAGAATTAAAATCTTTCCCAGATATCCAATCCCTAAGAACTTATGCTGCCATCAAACCACCTCTACATGAAACACTTAAGAAAGTACTAAACACAGAAGAAAAGGAAAAAAGAACAACATTCTTCACAAGAGTACAGGAAAAAGAATAAAATATACATGAACCAACCCCAAAACCAAAAGAAGGACAAAAAAACCAAGTGGAAGAACAACAACTGTATAAGAACTCTATGATAGGGACGAACTCTCAAATTTTCAATAATTAGCCTGAATGTGAATGGACTAAATGCACCACTGAAAAGACATAGAATGTCAATATGGATAAAATATCACCAGGCAACAATATACTGCCTTCAAGAGACCCATCTTTATAGAAAGGACATACACAGACTCAAAGTAAGAGGATGGGAAAGAAATTTTCAGGTGAATGGAACACGAAAGGAGGAGTCGCGATTCTAATTTCTCAAAAAATACCATTTAAGCTATCAAAAATGAAAAAAGATACAGAGGGCCGTACATAATAATAAAAGGTTCACTCCATGAACAGGAAATATCTATCCTAAACATATATGCACCCAACATAGGTGCGCCAACTTTCATAAAGCAACTTCTAGGAAAACTAAAGAAAGATATTGACTCTAACACCATCACAACTGGGGACTTTAATACTCCACTCACAACCCTAGACAGATCATCATGACAAAAAATCAGCAAGGAGATCCGGAACCTCAATGTGACTCTGGACCAAATAGACTTAATTGATACCTACAGAACACTCCATCCAAAGACCACAGAATACACATTCTACTCATCACCGCATGGAACGTATTCTAAGATCGACCACATAATTGGCCATAAATCAAACATAAGCAAATTTAAAAGTACCGAAATTCTACCCATGCACCTTCTCGGACCACAGTGGAATAGAAATAAACATTAACACCATCAAGGTCCCCCCTAAATCCACAAAGACATGGACACTAAACAGCATGATGCTAAACAGCTCCTGGGTCAATGATGAAATCAAAACAGAGATCAAAAGATACCTGGAAACAAATGAAAATGAAGAAACATCTTACCAAAATCTCTAGGACGCCTTAAAAGCTGTAATAAGAGGGGAATTTATATCCCTACAAACACACATGAAGAAAATGGAAGGAACACAAATTAACAGCCTAACAAGCCACGTAAGGAAACTGGAAAAGCAAGACCACAAAAACCCTAATTTCAGCAGAAGAATCCAGATCACCAAAATAAAAACCCAAATCCAGGACATAGAAGACAAAAAAAAAAAAAAAAAATACAAAAAATCAATGAACAATAAGCTGCTTCTCTGAAAGGATAAACAAGATCGATGGTCCCCTAGCTAGGCTGACCAAGAAAAAAAGAGAAAAAACCCAAATAAGCACAATCAGAAACACATGAGATGAAGTCACATCTGACCCTGAAGAAATACAAAAAATCATTAGAGACTACTATGTACACTTGTATGGAAACAAACTTGAAGACCTTAAGGAAATGGAGGACTTTCTGACATCACACAATCTACCTAGGTTGGAACAAGAAGAAATTGAGACCCTAAATAGACCAATAACAATCAAGGAAATTGACTACGTAATAAGAAAACTACCTACAAAAAAAAAGCCCTGGTCCAGATGGCTTTCCAGCAGTATTCTACAAGACATTTAAGGAGGAGCTGATACCAATCCTACTGAAGGTATTCCAGGTGATTGAAAAAGATGGAACTCTCCCCAAATCATTTTACGAAGCCAGCATCACATTGATAGCCAAGCCAGGTAAAGATCCAACAAAGAAAGAGAACTACAGGCCAATATCTTTGATGAACATAGATGCTAAAATTCTCAACAAGATCCTAGCAAACCGGATTCAGCAATACATCTCAAAAATCATCCATCGTGACCAAGTAGGCTTCATTCCTGGGATGCAAGGCTGGTTCAACATTCGTAAAACCATAAATGTAATTAAATACATCAACAGATGTGAAAACAAAAACCACATGATTATATCATTAGATGCAGAAAAAACTTTTGATAAAATCCAGCACCCCTTCTTGATAAAAACCCTTGAACATCTAGGCATATGGGGAACATACCTCAAAATAGTGACAGCCATCTACGAGAAACCCACAGCCAGCATACTCCTCAACGGACAAAAATTGTAACCATTTCCTCTGAAAACTGGAACAAGACAAGGATGCCCACTCTCACCCCTCCTGTTCAAAATAGTATTGGAAGTCCTGGCTCAAGCAATCAGAAAAGAGAAGGCAATCAGGAGTATCCAAATAGGAAAAGAGGAAGTCAAGTTATCTTTCTTTGCAGATGATATGATTGTGTACCTTGAAAACCCAAGAGAATCTGTCAAAAACCTCCTTACACTGATAAAGGCCTTTGGCAAAGTCTCAAGATACAAAATAAATGTGCAAAAGATAATCGCATTTCTTTACACCAATAATAAACAAACAGAAACCCAAATAAAAACCACAGTTGCATTCACAATAGCCACACACACACACACACACACACACACACACACACACACACACACACACACACACACACAAATGAAATACCTTGGCATCTTCCTAACCAGAGACATGAAAGACCTTTACAATGAAAACTGCAAAACACTGCTCAAAGAAATCAAAGATGACACAAACAAGTGGAAAAATATCCCATGCTCATGGATTGGAAGAATCAACATTGTGAAGATGTCCATCCTACCTAAGGCAATCTACAGATTTAATGCAATACCCATCAAATTACCAGCAACATTCTTCTCAGACCTAGAAAAAACAATACAGGAACTCATATGGAAACACAAACGACCAAGAATAGCCAGAACAATCCTCAGCAAAAAAAACAAAGCAGGCGGTATCACATTACCAGGCTTCAAACTTTACTATAAAACTACAATAATCAAAACAGCTTGGTATTGGTATAGGAACAGGCATATAGACCAATGGAATAGAATTGAGATTCCAGAAGCTAAACCTCAATTTCTCAACCAACTCATCTTTGACAAAACCTCCACCACCTACCACTGGGGCGAGGAGAACCTATTCAGTATATGGTGCTGGGAAAACTGGCTGACCACATGCAGAAGATTGAAACAGGACCCCTATCTATCCCCATACACAAAAGTTAACTCCAAATGGATCAGAGACCTAAATGCAAAACCTCAAACCATAAGAACCTTAGAAAAGGAAGGACATACCCTTATGGAAATCAGAAGTGGCATCCAATTCCTGAACAAAACCCAAAACCCACAGGCCATAAGAGATAAGATAGACAAGTGGGACCTCGTTAAACTGACAGGCTTCTGCAAAGCCAAAGAAACCATCAAGAGAGCAGGGAGACAGCTCACAGAAAGTATTTGCCAACACCAGGTCTGACAAAGGCCTAACATCTTGGCTCTACAAGGAACTCAAACGTGTTGAAAAGAAAAAAGCAAACAACCCCATTATAAAATGGGCAAAAGATATGAACAGACACTTCACAAAGAAAGACATCCGAGCAGCCAACAGACACATGAAGAAATGTTCAACTTCACTAACCATCAGAGAGATGCAAATCAAAACCACACTGAGATACCACCTAACTCCAGTCAGAATGGCAATTATCAACATCTCAAAAAATACCAGCTGCTGGAAAGGGTGTGGTGAAAAGGGAACACTTCTACACTGTTGGTGGGAGTGTAAACTAGTGCAACCTCTGTGGAAAGCAGTGTGGCGATTCCCAAAAGCTCTAAATATCAACCTCCCATGTGAGCCTGCAATCCCCCTACTGGGAATATGTCCTTAGGAACTCAAATCACTCTATATAAAAGATACCTGCACACCTATGTTTATTGCAGCATTGTTCACAATAGCAATCACCTGGAAGCAACCATCCTGCCCATCAAAAGAGGACTGGATTAAAAAAATGTGGTACATATACACGATGGAATACTATGCAGCCATAAAAAAGAACAAAATCATTAATTTCGCAGCAACCTGGATGGAACTAGACTCTATAATACTGAGTGACGTCTCACAGAAACAAAGATCTGAGTATCACGTTTTCACTCATATAATGAACTTTGAATATCCAATGTAATATTACAAGAAAATGACTGATAGTAGTAGGAAACTATTGGGGGGAGGGAGATGGGATTAACGGTAGCAAATATCTGTCTGGGGACGCGGAAACACCTTTTATCAACAAGGGTACCTGAACGAAATGTATTTGTATGCCTAACCCTTAACTGTACCCCACAATATCTTAATAAAAAAATGTGCATAAATTGATAGATGTGAAAACCTGATTGGAAAACTTTTAGTAGAGAACAGGAAGAGAGGAATTGGAAACGATTGTAGACAATCCTATTGAACGTTTAACTGCATGTGCATATGTTGCTGGGGGTGATCCAGCACACTCAGAATAATGGATGGTTTAGGAGTGAGGACAATGAATATGTGTACGAGTTTCCACTTAAATAAATGTGCTGGGTTTCCACCTAGATAGCTTTCGTGCGTCTTCAGCCTTAATTAATAATATGGAAATTTGATCGTGGTTCTAATTTATACTCCTACCAGCAGTATATGAGTTCAGATTGATTTTCTGGATTTTAGAGGTTATACAGTGAAATTAAAAGAGTATAGATAGGTTCTAAAGATAGAACTATCTGGATTCAAACTTGAGTTTTTCCTCTTACCATGGGCAAATGCTTAACTATTCTGAATCTTTTTCTTCATCTGTACAATAGGAATAATAATGCTGAGTACACATGGGATTGCAAGGATTAAGAAGGAGTACGTTGGAAATATTAGAAGATAAAGTGGCAATTGCATAGTATAATATATTTTAGAACAAATTGGCAAACTGAAGAAAGCTTTATCCCTGTAACAGGAAGGCCATTTTATTCTTGAGTTTCTTGAAAATTGGGCTCTTATGCATAAAACAGCGAACTGATGATCACTGACTGCTGTTCATTAGAGGGTTGCAGGTTTACATGGTAAGACTGCACACTTGAAGGTGATTTAATTTTTTATGAATGGAAAAGTGCTTCAGATAAAGGCATAAATGGTGGAAAAAAAATCTTATAAAATTATATTGGTGGGCAGGAAAAATGTCAGCTAAAACTCAAGATGAACAGGTTAAAGCAGTATATTCTGGAAGAAGGCAATTTAAATTAGCTTACTATAATAATGATAATAGTGAAGATGGTGAAGAGGAGGTTAATGGTGACTGTTATTATTAAAGGAAAGCATGTTATGTATCAGACAATTGTGTCATCTCTTTTGGAGATGGCAATGAAAATAGCCTTGTAAAAGTGCTCCAGTTTCTTAAAAAGATTATATTTCTTCTTTCCTTGTTTTACAGGATTTTGGGTTGTCTACTGGCTCTTTCTGATTTTTTTAACTCATTTTTCCTGGATTTCTGGAAAGATTTGCTACAAGTCCTCTTAGTTCATACGTGGATTAGGTTTTATTTACAATTATTCCCCCAACTCTAGTCCCCTTCAGAAATGCCTGCACTTTGCCATATGCCTTTATGAAAGCTTCTGGACGTGAATATTGAATTATTAGGATCATTGTTTATGATAGCCTTGATTATTGTTCAGTAAGTACTACTCTCCCTTGCTCTTTGGTGAAGAATGCATTTCCTATCCTCAGTGATGAAGGTTTTGGCCAAGTAATTTCATTTGGCCAGTTTGTAGTTGCTTTGGTTTTTAGTGAACTGAGGCAAGCAGAACCTTACACTGTATCTGTGTGACCTAGCTTGTCAGCTGCTGAACTCCTGCCATTCTCCGTGAAAAGAAAATAGACTCCATCTAGCCACTAGTCTAAAGAGAATATGAAGCATACTGGAGCTGACGTAAATCCTGACTGCAGCTGGGATTCATAAACCATGTTTTGGGGAATTACATTGAATGATTCTCAAATGTTATAAACTAGCCTTGCAGTGTTTGGATAAACTCTGTTTGGACATAATATATTATTCTATTTATATATTGCTGGATTCTATTTGCCACATTTTTGTTGAACACTTTTACATCTGTTTGTGAGGTATGTTATTTTATACCCTTATAAAATTTGTGTCTAGTTTTGGTGTCAGGATAATGTTGTTTTCATAAAATGAATTGAGAAATTTTTCCTGCTGTTTTATTTTCTGGATGAGTTTATGTAAAAATGATACTAATTCTTTTTTAACTGTTAGATAAAGTCATCAGTGTGGCTACCTGGAGCTGGATTTTTTTCTACTTGTAGGAAGTTTTAAAGTTTGGATGTAATTTCTTTAATAGATATGGGACTACTTAGGTTCTCTATTTCTTCATGAGTGAGATTTGGCAGATTGTTTAAGGAACTTTTTCATTTCATCATGATTGTCAAATTTATTGTTGTAACATATTTCTTAATATTTTCTATTAATTTTTTAGTGTTGTAGCATCTGTTTCCTGATACTGATAACTTGGTTTTTTTTTTTCTTCTTTTCCTGATCACTCTGGCTAGCTGTTTAATCATTTTATCTATAAAAATATGGTCTATCTTTTCAAGTAACAGCCTTTGGTTTTATAGATTTTTTTCTATTCTTTTTCTTATTTTATTTCATTGATTTCTATTATCATTATTATTTCCTTTTTCTAGCTTGCAAACTTTTAATTTGCTCCTTTTCCTAGTTTTTTGTTTGTTTGTTTGTTTGTTTTTCTTGAAGTAAGGTTCTTAGTCTGTTGCTCAGGCTAGGTTACAGTGGCATGATCACAGCTCACCATAACCTCAAACTCCTGGGCTCAAATGACTCTCCTGCCTCAGCCTCCTCAGTAGTTGGGACTACTGGCTTGCACCACTACATCCAGTTATTTTTTTGTGGAGATAAGGACTTGCTGTGTTGCCAACGCAGGTCTTGAACTCCTGGGCTCCAGTAGTCCTTCCACCTTGGCCTCCCAAGAGGAGGGATTATAGGAATGAGCCACTGTGCCAGTCTTCTGTTTTTTTCTGTTTCTTAAAAACATAAAGATGATTGATTTGAGACTTTCCTTGCTTTAAGCATTTAATGTTATAAATTTTCTTGTAAACACTGCCTTTGCTATATCCCATACATTTTAATATGCTGTATTTTCATTTTTATTTAGTTTAAGATATTTTCTTATTTCTTCTGATTTTCTTTTTAACTCATAGGATTTTTAGAAGTGTACTGTTTGGTGTTTACTATTTGGGTATATTAGATATATTAAATATATATTTGAGAGGTGAATTTCCCTCATTGATTTTTAGGTTAATTTTATTGTTGTTAGAGAAATACTTTGTATGACTTAAAATCCTTTTTAAATTATTTGAGACTTATTTCATGGCCCAGAACATGGGTTATGTTGGTGAATGTTTCATGTACTTAAAAAAACAAGTGTGTTGCGTTACTGTTGTTTGATGACATGCTAATGTAGATTGAGTTGATAGTTTTAAGTCTTTTATGCCTTTATTTTCTGTATGCTTGTTTTGTTAATTATTATATAAGGAGTATCAAAATCTCTTGTTATAGATGTAGACTATTTTCCCCCAGTTGTATCTGTTCTTTCTTTCTTTAAGCACTCTGATTTGGTACATACACATTTGTATTGTTATGTTTTCTTGGTGAATTGCCCCTTTCATTTTATGACATTTTCCTCCTTTTCCCTGATATATTCATTTTTTTTCTGAAGTATACTCTTTCTGATATTAATATAGCTATTCCTGATTTAATTTTGATTAGTGTTTGCATGTTACTTTTCCAATCCTTTTATCTTTTTTGTATCTTTACATTGTAGCCACATATAAGTATAAATTTTTAAAACAAAACAATCTTTTAATTGGAACGTTTAGGCCACGTTTGTCTTTTGTGATTATCAACATTGTTGAGTTTAATTTAACCATCTTGATATTTGTTTTGCTTGTACTTCTTCATGCTGGTTTTACTCCTTTTCTACATTCTTTTGGATTTTTTAAATTAACAGAGTTTATTAAAAATTTAAAAGTGTATTAGGAGTCTACAAAGAAACAGAACCAATAGGTTGAAAGGAAATATGTGTGTGTGTATGTGAAGGAAATGTATATGTAGATGTGTGTGTGCAAATGTGTGTGTATGTGTGTATGTATGGGGTACCCCCCAAAAAACCTGGAATTTAATTTTAAAAAATTGTGTATTCTTACATGTTTACTCTTCAAAAGTGCTCTTCATTTGATGCAATACACCTATCAATATGCTTTTTCCACTACTCAAAATAGTTTTAAAATAAATTATTATAAAGATGGGGGACACAATTCAGGGTTAGGTATACAAATGTTCATTAGGCAGGTACCCTTGTTGATGATGTGTGCCCCTCTGTCCCCTAGCTGTTTCCTTCAACTGTCAATCCCACCTCCCCTCCCCTGACAGTTTCCTACTACTGCCAATCCCTTTCTTACAGTATTATAATTGTTCAAGATCTGCTTATGAGTGAAAACATATGGTACCCTGTTCTTTGTTTCTGTGAGAAATCACTGAGTATAATCGACTTTAAATCTATCCAAGTTGCTGTGAAGTCCATATGTGTGTCCTTCTTTATGACTGCATAATATTCCATTGTGTATATGTACCACATTTTTGAAATCCAGTTCAACTTCAGTGGGTAGCATGGTTGGTTTCATGTTTTTGCTATTGTGAATAGAGCTGCTACAAACATGCATGTGCAGTTATCTTTTTTGTAGAATGATTTGAGTTCCTCCAGGTATATTCCCAATAGGGGAATTGGTGGGTCATATGGAAGGTCAATTTCTAGTTCTTTCAGAAATTGCCATACTGTCTTTCAAAGAGGTTGCACTAGTTTGCATTCCCACCAGCAGTGTAGAAGCGTTCCTTTTTCTCCACATCCTTGCCAGCATCTGTTGTTGTTTTATTAATGATGGCTGTTCATACTGGGGTTAGGTGGTATCTCAATGTGGTTTTGATTTGCATGTCTCTGATGATGAGTGAGGGTGAGCACTTTTTCATGTGTCTGTTGACTGCCCATGTATCTTTTGAAAAGTATCTATTCATGTCTTTTGCCCACTCTTTCATGGAGCTTTTTGCTTTTTTTTCTTTTCGGAGTGTTTGAGTTCCTTGTAGATTCTAGATGTTAGACCTTTGTCAGATATACAGTTGGCAAATTATTTTTTCCATTCTGTGGGCTGTCTCCCTGCTCTCTTGATGGTTTCTTTTGATCAAAACAGTTTTGAACTCATCAACTTTGATTATCTTTGAGTGCTTCTGCTATTTTTTTGTTTTACTGATTCCACATCGGTAAAACATTTACCTTTGGAGACTTTTTTCATCTGGAGAAACGAGAAAAGTCACTCGTGGCAAGATCGCGTGAATAGGGAGGGTTGTATGAAAACTCCCTTTGTTTGTAATCCTTGCAAATAGTTAATATTGACAGGTTTTTTTTTTCCCCTCCTCATTTTCACAGGTTTGTATTACTTCATGGTTTTAATTTGCATTTCCCTAATGGCAAATTATATGCCATATGTGCATCTTTCTTGGTGAAGCTCAGAATTTCCCCTTCATTTTCTTATTTTATTTTATTCTTTTAGTTTGTGTTGTTGTTATGAGCTCTTCAAAAATTCTGGATACACTTCTTTTTAAAATATGTAATTGACAATGTTCTCAGACCTTGGTTTCTTTTTATTGATACATAATGTTTTTACATATATATGGGGTACGTGTGGCATTTGGTTATATAATCAGAATGTGTTATGATCAAGTTAGGGTATTTCTGGTGTACATTACTCCAAGTGTTTATCCTTTCTATGTGTTGGGAACATTTCAAGTCCTCTCTTCTAGCTATTTTGAAATCTACAATACATTGTTGTAAACTTTATCACCCTACATGCTATTGAACATTAGGACTTATGCCTTCTTTCTAACTGTATCTTTGTTCCCATTTTCTAAACTCTTTTTATCCTCTCCCAACCCCTGCACCACCACCCACACACCCTTCCCAGTCTCTACTCTATCATTCTACTCTCTACTTCCATGAAATATCTTTTTTAGCTCACATGTGAGAACATGTGATTTTTACCCTTCTGTGCCTGGACCATTTAATTAACATAATGACTGTTAGATCCATGCTGCTGCAAAAGATCGGATACACTCTTTCTTATGGCTGAATAGTTTTCCATTGTGTTCTATTTCCTTTATCCACTCATCTGGTGATGGGAACTTTGGTTGATTCTTTATCTTGGCTATTGTGAATAGTGCTTCAATAAACATGGAGAATGTGGATATCCCTTAGAGATGCTGATTTTCTTTACTTTGTATAAATATGCAGTACTAGGGTTGCTGGACTACAGGTAGTTACATTTTTAATTTTTTGATAATTCACCATACTGTTTCTTATGGTGGTTATACTAATTTACATTCCTATCCACCAATAGTGTATATGGGTTTTCTTTTCTCCATATCTTTGTCAGTTTCTGTTATTTTTGGCTTTTCAATAATAGCCATTCTGACTGGGGTAAAAGGATAGCTCATTGTGGATTTGCATTTCCCTGATGATTAGTGACGTTGAACATGTTTTCATACATCTATTGACCATTTGTATGTCTTCTTTTGAGAAATGTTTATTTTTACTCTTTGTACACTTTTTAATGGGAATATTAAAAAATTAACTAAATATTAAAAATATTAACGAAAAAGTTTATTAGTCTCATTTGTCTATTTTTGTTTTTGTTGCCTGAACTTTTGAGGTCTTAGCCATAAAATCTTTCCCTAGACCAATGTTCTGAAGTGTTTCCCCTACCTTTTCTTCTGGTAGTTTTATAATTTTGGGTCTTAACGTTTGTAGCTTTAATACATCTTGAGTTAATTTTTGTATGTAGTGAGAGATATGGGTACAGTTTCATTCTTCTGCATGTCAATATCCAGTTCTCCCAGCAACATATGTTGAAGAGGGAATCTTTTCCCCATTTTATGTTATTGGAATTGTTCAAAATCAGTTGCCTATAGATGCATGGATTTATTTTTGGGTTCTCCATTCTGTTCCACTGGTCTATGTATCTGTTTTTATACCAATACCATGTTGCTTGAGTTACTGTAGTCTTGTAATGTTTTGAAATAAGATAGTGTGATGCCTCCTGCTTTGTTTTTTGTGCTCAGTATTACTTTAGCTATTTGGGAGCTTTTGTTGTTTCCATATGATTTTTAGGATTTTTTTTTCTACTTCTGTAAAGAATGCCATTGATATTTTTATAGTGATTGCATTAAATCTGTATTTTTTGACCAATATGATTATTTTAGTGACGTTTATTTTTCTCATTTATAAGCATGGTGTGTTTTTTCCATTTGTTTGTATCCTCCTCAAATTCTTTTTCAGTGTTTTGTAGTTTTCCTTGTAGAAAGTTTTACCTTTTTGGTTAAATTTATTCCTAGGATTTTTTTTTTTATTTGCCTTCTTGATTTCCTTTTCAGGTAGATTATTGTTAGTGTATAGAAGAAATACTGATTTTCGTATGTTAATTTTATATCTTGCAACTTTATTATCAGATTTAAGAGTCTTTCGGTAGAATCTTTAAAATTTTTCTAGATATAGGATCATATAATATGCAAAGAGAGACAATTTGACTTCCACTTTTCCAATTTTGATGCTTTATATTTCTTTCTTGTGCCTCATTGCCCTGGCTGGGACTTCCAATACTATGTTGAATAGGAGTTGTGAAAGTAGACATCCTGTCTTGCTCCAGCTTTTAGAGAGATTTTCAGCTGTTCCCCATTCAGTATGATGATAGGTGTGGGTTTGTCATATGAGACATTTATTATGTTGAGGTATGTTCCTTCAGTGCCTAGTTTATTGAGAATTTTTATCAAGTGCTTTTTCTTCACCTACTGAGATAATTGGGTTTTTGTGTGTGTGTGTGTGTGTGTATTTTATTTAAATTTTTTTCTATTTTAAAGATGTAATGTACAATTTAGTGTTAGGTATACAAATGCTCATTATGCAGATATCATTGTTAATGAGGTGTGCCCCTCCCTCCCCTGGCAATTTCCCTCAATTGCCGATCCCAACCCCCCTTCCCTGGCAGTTTCCCACTACTGCCAATCCCTTTCTTTTAGTATTATGATCATTGTTCAAGGTCCGCTTATAAGTGAGAACATATGGTACTCTGTTCTTTGTTTCTGTGATAGATCATTGAGTGTGATCAACTCTAAATCCATCCAAGTTGCTGCGAAGTCCATATGTTTGTCCTTCTTTATGACTGCATAATCTTACATTGTGTATATGTACCACATTTTTTATCCAGTCCAGCTTCGATTGGCAGCATGGTTGGATCTATGTTTTTTCTATTATGAATAGGTCTGCAACAAACATGCACGTGCAGTTATCTTTTTTGTAGAATGATCTGAGTTCCTCTGAGTGTATTCCCAGTAGGGGGATTGCTGGGTCTTATGGAAGGTCAACTTCTAGTTCTTTCAGAAATCACCACACTGTCTTCCAAAGAGGTTGCACTAGTTTGCATTCCCTACCAGCAGTGTAGAAGCATTCCTTTTTCTCCACATCCTTGCCAGCATCTGTTGTTTGTTTTATTAATGATGGCCATTCTTACTGCTGTTAGATAGTATCTCAATGTGGTTTTGACTTGCATTTCTCTGATGATTAATGAGCACTTTTTCATGTGTCTGTTGGCTGCCTGTATCTTCTTCTGAGAAGTGTCTATTCATGTCTTTTGCCCACTTTTTAATGGGGCTGTTTGTTTTTTTCCTTTCGGTGTGTTTCAGTTCCTTGTAGGTCCTAGATTTTAGGCCTTTGTCAGATATACAGTTGGCAAATATTTTTTTCCCATTCTGTGGGATGTCTGCCTGCTCTCTTGATGGTTTCTTTTGCTTTGCAGAAACTCGTTAGTTTGATGAGGTCCCACTTGTCTATCTTATTTCTTATGGTATAGGCACTTAGGGTTTTGATCAGGAATTGGTTGTTAGTTCCAATTTCCATAAGGGTGTCACCTCCATTTTCTAAGATTCTTATAGTTTGAGGTTTTATATTTAGGTCTTTGATCCATTTAGAGTTAATTTTTACGTATGGTAATAGGTAGGGATCCTCTGTCAGTCTTCTGCATGTGATTGACCAGTTTCCCCAACACCATTTACTGAATAGGTTCTCTTTTCCCTAGTGGTTGTTGTTGGAGGCTTTGCCAAAGATGAATTGGTTGAGAAATTTAGGCTTTGCTTCCAGAGTCTCTGTCCTGTTCCATTGGACTATATGCCTGTTCTTGTACCAATATCAGGCTGTTTTGATTACTGTAACCTTATAGTAATGTTTGAAGTCTGAAGTGTGATACCTCCTGCTTTGTTTCTTTTGCTAAGGATTGTTTTGGATATTAGTGGTCTTTTATTTTTCCATATGAATTTCTGCATTGTCATTTCCAGGTCTGAGAAGAATGATATTTGTAATTTAATGGGTACTGTGTTGAATCTTTAAATTCCCTTTGGTAGGATGGACATCTTAACAATGTTGATTCTTCCTATCCATGAGCATGGAATATTTTTCCATTTGTTTGTGTCTTCTTGGAATTCTTTGAGCAGTGTTTTGTATTTCTCATTGTAAAGGTCTTTCACCTCTCTGGTTAGGAAGATGCTGAGGTATTTCATTTTTTTGTGGCTATTATGAATGGGATTGTGCTTTTTATTTGGTTCTCCACCTGCTTGTTGTTGGTATATATGACTGCAACTGTCTTTTGAACATTTATTTTGTACCTTGAGACTTTGCCAAAGTCCTTTATCAGTGTAAGCATTTTTTGACAGATTCTTTTGGATATTCAAGGTATAGAATCATATCGTCATCAAAGAGGTATACTTTGACTTCCTCTTTTCCTATTTGGATACCTCTGATTTCCTTCTCTTGTTAATTGCCCTAACTAGGTATTTTGTGTATTTTAAAAGATAGGATCTTGCTCTGTCACCCAGGCTGGAGTGCAGTCGCACAATCATACCTCACTGCAGGCTTGAATACCTGACCTCAAGTGATCCTTCTGCCTTAGCCTCCTCAGTAGCTGGAACCACACGTATCTGTCACCACCCCAGATTATTTTTCTTTTCTTTTTTCTTTTTTGTAGATATGATGTCTCCTTATGTTGCCAGGCTGGTCTTGGACTCTTGGCCTCAAGTGATTCTCCCACCTTGACCTTTCAAAATACTGGGATTACACACATGAGCCACTGCTCCTAGCCTGATCATATGGTTTTTGTTCTTCATTTTGTTAATGTGATTTATCAGGTTTATTGATTTGCATATATTGAACCATCCTTACATTCTTGGGATAAATCCTACTTGATAATCTTGTGTTCATTTTTTGATATACTGTTGGATCAAGTTTATTGATATTTTGTTGAGGAATTTTTATCTATGTTCATCAGGGATATTGGCTTGTAATTTTCTTCTTTTGTTGTATACCAGCATTGGTATCCAGCTGATGCTGGTTTTGTAGAATGTGTTTAGGAGAATTCTGTCTTCTTCTATTTTTTGGAATACTTTGAGGAGAATTGGTGAAGATTCTTATTTGAAAATTTCATAGAATTCAGCAGTAAAGCCATATGGTCCTGGACTTTTCTTTGTTTAGAGGCTTTTTGTTACTAATTTATCTCATTACTCACTATTGTTCAGTTCAGTTCTTTTATTTCTTCCTGATTCAATCTCAGTAGGCTGTATTTGTCCAGGAATTATCCATTTCCTCTATGATTTTCAGATATTATTGTATACTTTTTCATAATTGTCTCTGATGATCTTTTGTATTTCTGTGGTATCAGTTGTAATGACTCCATCATTTCTTATTTTGTTTATTAGTGTCTTCTCTCTTTTTTTGTTATTAGTCTAGCAAGTGGTTTGTCAAATTTGTTTATCTGTAAAAAAACAAACAAAACAACATTGCGTTTTGTTGATGCTTTGTATTGTGTTTTAATCTCCATTTCTTTCCGTCTACTAATTTTGGGTTTGTTTATTCTTACTTACCTAGTTCATTTAGGTGCACTGTTAATTTGAAACTCTTTTAGTTTTATAATGCTGACATTTCTGTCAGCACTGCTATTTCTGTATTTCTAGGTTTTGATATGTTGTGTTTCAATTTTTATTTGCTTCAATTCTTTTGAGTTTTTTTCCTTAATTTATTTCTTGACACAGTGGTAATTCAGGTGCTTGTTGCTTAATTTCCACGAATTTTTACAGTTTCTCTAGTTCCTCAAGACTTGTTTTCTTGCATAAATATATATTCTTTCTTGGAGACTGTTTCATGTACTGATGAGAAAAATGTGTATTCTGTAGGTCTTGGATAAAATGTTTTGTTGAGTGTCTGATAGGTCCATTGGGTCTAATGTACAATTTAATTACAATGTTTCTCTGTTAACTTTGTGTCTAGATCTAATGCTGAGAGTGGAATGTTGTCGTTCCCAACTATTATTGTTTTGAAGTCTATCTCTCTCTTTAGATCTTTAAAGTAATATTTACTTTACATGTCTGGGTCCTTGAATGTTGAGTGCAAATATGTTTAGGACTGTTAAATATTCTCTTGCTGAACTGATCCCTTCATCATTATATAATGATGTTCTTTTGGGTATCTTTTTATTTTTTTGACTTAATGTCTGATGTATCTGGTATAAATATAGCTATATCTGCTCATTTTTTTGTATCCATCTGCATGGAGTATCTTTTTCCATGCCTTTATTTTTGTATATATTTGTCTTTACTGATAAGATGAGTTTTAGTCAGCATTTAATTGTTTCATGGTTTTTAATCCATTCATATAGTCAATATCTTTTCTGGACAGCTTATTCCATTTATTGTCAAGATTATTATGGATGCATGAGGACATATTCCTGCCATTTCCTTAATTAATTTCTGATTGTTCTGTATATCCTTTGTTTCTTTCATTCTTTTCTAGTCTTTATCATTTTGGTTTGGTGGTTTTCTGAGTCCTTTCTCTTCTTAATTTCCTCTGTGTATCTTATACTTTCATACATCTTCATAATGGTACATATCATCTCTTCACTTCCTGGTGTAGTAGTTTTAAGCATTTCTTGTAGGGTTGTTCTTGTAGTGATTAATTTTCTCAGCTTTTGCTTTTCTGTGAAGCTCTTTATTTCACCATCATTTATGAAGGATAACTTTTCTGGGTGTAGTATCCTTGACTATCAGTTTTTTTTTTCTTTTTCCTCCTTCAGCACTTTGAAAATATTATCCCATTTTCTTTGGACTTGTAGGGCTTCTGCTTAGAAATCTGCTGTTAGTTTGATGAGGATTCTTTTATAAGTTACCAGGTGATTTTGTCTTGCTGTTTTTAGAATTTACTCTGTGTCATTGCCTTTTGACAGTGTGACTAACTATAATGTGCCATGGAGAGGACATTTTTGAATTTTATCTGGTGATCTCTGAGCTTCTTGTATCTGGATATCTAAATCTCTTGCTGGACTTTTAATTTTTTTCAGTTTTTAATTTGTTAAACAGATTTTCTTCTTTTCATCTGGGACACTGAATATTTGAACATTTGGTTGCTTTATGGTATCTCATATGTCACATAGGCTTTACTTATTCTTTTTTATTATTTTTCCTTTATTTTTGCTTAGTTGGGTTATTTTAGCAAAACTTTCTACAAGTTCTGAAATTCTTATGCTTGATCTATTCTATTGTTGAAGCTTTTGATTGTATTTTTGTCTTTCCTTCAATGAATTTTCCAATTCTAGTATTTCTGGGGTTTTTTTTTGGAGGGGGTAATTTTTTCATTCATATTAGGATTTTTTTCTGATTTGTCTTTTCTCTATTCTCTTGTATTTCACTGAGCTTCTTTAATATCAATATTTTCCTAGCATTTTGCAATTTTTTAATTATAATCTATTCAGGAGAATTATTGTGTTTCTTTTACAGGTGTCATTTTTCCTTGCTTTAAAAAATGTTTTTTGTGTCTTTACACACATTGATATCTGTGTATTTAGAGTACTATTTCTTTCTTCCAAGTTTTTTGAATTTGCTGTCATAAGGAAGAACTTTTTCTTGAATGTTTATCTGTGATTTTAGTTGGGTAAGGCACTTTGGCTTTGATTCTGTCTATTTACGGTACTGTAATCTGTGTATGATTTCTTTGCCTGTATATAGTTCTATGATTTTCTCACTGGCTTAGGGAGAGGCTCCACTCAGTTGTTAGTGGAGGCTGTGGTGAAGTTTCACAGGAGATAAGGATGCCAGGTAGTTTATGTCTTGGGTCCCACTGTTGGCAATGGTGGGCCAAGCTTGCCTGTTATTGGGCCACAGAGAAGCATATGCTGGTACTGGTGTTGGCTAGTCTTGATTGGTGGTTTCTTCAAAATCCAGGTGACTGGCTTGTTGGAGATTTTTGTTTCTGGGTCATGATTGATATTGATTGGTGGTTTTCTTTTTTTGTATTGTCTTTGCATATTATTGGTATTGGAGTAATACTGATATTCTAGTATAATTTAGGAAATATTTCTTATTTTATTTTTGGGATGCTATTGTATAGAAGCTGTGCTAATTTGTTTTTAAATATTTGAAAGATTGACCCAGCAAAACTTTCTTGACCTGGAAAAATTTTTTGGAAGATTTAAATTGCAAATTCATTTTCTTTAATAATCATAAAACTATAATCGCTTCTCGGCTTTTTGGCTAAGATCAAGTGTAATAATCATAAACTATTTGTATTTATTTTAAATTGAGTGAGTTTGAGTAATTTATGGTTTTTAAGGACTGGACCATTTCATCTATTATGTTCATTTATATAGAGAGGGTTGTTGGTAGTATTCCTTTCTTGTTCTCTTAATTGTTGCAGGGTCTGTAGTGATATTCCTTGTTTCTCTGTTGCTTATTAAAGAGATTAAAGAATCATAAAAAAAAGAATGAGAAATAAATGCTTTTATTTAGACATAAATGCGCTCTCTCTTTACACACACACACACATACACACACATACTGTGTTATGCTTCCTTTCTTTGTGGACATGCACATTTCTATTTGGTATAATTTGCCTGCACCTGAAGAATTTTCTGCTCATTTCTTGTTGTGTAGGCCTTACTGTATACAGTTTTTCAGCTTTTGTATGTCTGAAAAAAATCTTTATTTTTTTTTTTTTAATGATTTTGGTTGGCATAGAATTCTAGGCCGATGGGCCTTTTTTTTTAATGTGCTTGAAAGATGTTGCATCATTGTCTTCTGTTTTGCATAGGTTCCGAGAAGTCTTTTTATTATTATTTTAGTCCCTATGTAGTAGTCTTTTTCTCTGTCTGATTCTAAGATTTTGTTACCATCTTTTTTCAAAAATTTAATTATGATATGCCTTTGTATCATTTTCTCAATGTTTATTCTGCTTGGATTTGTGGTCTCCATCATATTTGGAAAAAAATTAATCCACTTAAAAAATATGTTTTTCAAACCGGGCTCGGTGGCTCAGCCTGTAATCCCGCGCCTTTGGGAAGCTGAGGTGAGTGGATTGCCTGAGCCCGCGGGTTCGAGACCCGCCTGGGCAGCGAGACCTCATCTCTACAATAAAAATCAAAAAATCAGCCGGGCGTGGTAGCGCATGCCTGTAGTTCCGGCTACTTGGAAGGCTGAGGCGGAAGGATCGCCGGAGCCCAGCAGGTCGAGGCTGCAGTGGCCAGGAGCGGCCAGTGCACTCCAGTCTGGGCGGCAGAGTGAGACTCCAACTCAAAAAAAAAAAAAAAATGTTTTTCCTTAGCTATCAACCTTCCCCCCAATGTTGATTTTTAAAATCTTAGGCCCCACTTAAAATATGTGAGACCACTTGACATTGTCCCATTAGTTGAGGATGTTTATTTTCTTAAACGATTAATTCTCTGTGTGCTTCACTTTGGGTAATTTTGTTGTTACATTTTAAAGTTCATTTGCTGTTAATTCTTTATCTTCTTTTTTATTCTACATTTTTTATATAGATGTTTGAAGTTGTTCTTCAGTTTCTCACTTCTGTACATGAATGATGTTAAAAGATATTTATATTGAAATCGATGTTTTACATCCTTTACTGCTAATTTCTTCATCTTTATAATTTCTTGGTCTATTGATTGTTGTTCCCCTTGCATATAGATCATAATTTTTACTTCTTTGCTTGCCTAGATGCTTGCAAAGATGCCAGACATTGTAAAATTTGCAATATTGGGTTCTGAATTTTGTTGTATTCCTTAAAGAATAAATTAGCGCTTGATATTTGTTTTGCTTTCTTTTTTGGTATTCTTTTAAAGAATGTTGGAGTTTGTTCTTGAAGGCATTATATTATGTATATTTTTTGGTAACTTTGAGTCTTATTTTTCTAATCTTTAATATGGTAGTTTTAGAGTAGCTTTTTTTCCAGGTCTAATTCAGCCCGCTACTAAGGTAATAATATCCTAATGACAGCTCCATCAGATGCCTTATACATTACTATGTCTTTCTATTCTGGCTGATGGGTGTATGTGTAGTTCTTGTGTGTATTTCAGAAATTGTTCAACCTGCTGCTTTCTCTGTCCTTGGGTAAGTTTTTTTCCTCCTCTATGCATGGATAAATAGTCAAAACTTGATAGAATCCCTCTGAAACTCTGCATAGCAGTCTCTCTTTCTAAATAGTTTCTTCTGCTCTTATTCTCTTCTTCCAAATCTAGCCATCTTGGATTAGTCCAATTCTGATCTATGTCTCCTCAACTCAGTAGGATCCTCATTCTTTGTCTGGGTTTCTCACTCCTGCTGTGTCTTAAACTGTCTCCATGCAGTAAACTGGTGCAATCAAAAGGTTTATGACATTTGTTTGTTTTCTCTCAGTGAATATACTTCTGGCTGCCTATTGTCCAACCTCTGAAAATTGTTTCTTCACATGTAATGACAGGCTTTCTAATTATTTAAGGAGGAAAAGAATCTGGTTCCTGTTATTCCGTTCTGCTAGAAGTAAAATTCTAGTAATGTTTTAAATACTCATTTAGCTAATAAAGTTAAAAAAAATGCCAAAAGGTATTTCTTTATTGTGGTAAAATATACATAGCATAAAACTTACCATTTTAGCTGTTTTTACGTATGCAGTTCAGTGGCATTGAATATATTCACATTGTTGTGAAGTCATCACCACCATTCATCTTCAGAACTCTCTTCACCTTGCAGGAATGAAACTCTACACCTATTAAAAATAACTCCCAATTATTCTCTCCCCCTAGCATTTGGTAACTGCCATTCTACTTTGTGTCTCTATGAATTTGATTACTCAAGTATCTCATTTGTGTGCAGTCATACAGTATTTGTGCCTTTGTGACAGCTTATTTAACTTTGCCTAATATCTTCAGGGAACAATCATGTTGTTTAATAATGTCTTTTCTTTTTAAGACTGAATAATATTCCATTGTATATTTATACAACATTTTTTTTTTTTTGAGTTGGAGTCTCACTCTGTCGCCCAGACTGGAGTGCAGTGGCCGCTCCCGGCCACTGCAGCCTCGACCTGCTGGGGCTCTGACGATCCTTCCACCTTAGCCTTCCAAATAGCTGGAACTACAGGCTTGCGCTATCACACCTGGCTAATTTTTTTGATTTATTGTAGAGATGAAGTCTCACCAAGTTGCCCATGTGGGTCTCGAACCTGCGGGCTCAGGCAATCCACTCACCTCAGCCTCCCAACGTGCAGGATTACAGGCTGAGCCACCGAGCCTGGCTTATACAACATTTTGTTTATCCAATGTTGTAGTAACCATGATTCTCTAGAGAAACAGAATCCAGTTGCATGTGTATGTATGTGGGTGTATATGTGTATGTATTGTGGGGACCTTGGCTGTTGGCTTCTAGAGGTTTGCTGAAAAATCACTGGCATGAGGCAAGGTTGATTTATCGGAGAAAAAGATACAAATTTTATTATCTTGTATACATGGGGGCCTTCAGAATAAAGATCCATCTTCCCTATGAGTTACAGGAACTTGAATA
The DNA here is from genome assembly GCA_027257055.1 of Cephalopachus bancanus. Taxonomy (NCBI): domain Eukaryota; kingdom Metazoa; phylum Chordata; class Mammalia; order Primates; family Tarsiidae; genus Cephalopachus; species Cephalopachus bancanus. The sequence continues at coordinate 1,850,410 of JAPVLO010000024.1, read as the reverse complement.
CTATCTGGGGGTTACAAGAAGAACACAGACTTGAATTCTGGTAAAACAGGTTATGGGTGGGGGAAGAAGAAGATTTTATTTTTGAGGGGCAACACATGACTGGGGCAATGAATGGATGGGGAAGTAGAGAATGACTTGCAAATAGTTATTTTTGGAATTTCATCCTTGGAGACAGTCATTATGCTTGAAAAAAGGTTTGCTCAAGTGTGGTGGTATCTTGCTCTTTTTTTCTGGAATAGATAATGAATACCAGGTAGGGAAGCATAGCTTTCCTGTAACTAAGTGAAGCCAGAAAGGTCAGAGAGACCCTGTGGCAAAAAGCTGTATTTTGGGGTGAATTTTCCTGCATCCCTTCAGCATGTATTTGCTTGTGTGTATATATAAAGAGATTTATTATAAAGATTTGACTCACACTATCAAAGAGGCTAAGAAGTCTCAAGATCTACTGTTGGCAAGGTGGAGACCCTGGAGAACTGTATAGTCCTGACCAAGTTCAAAAGCCTGAGATGCAGAAGAGCTGATGGTGTGAGTTCCAGTCTAAGTCTGAAAACAGGAGAAGACTGATGTCCTAGTTCAAAGATAGGCAGAAACTTTGAATCCTGATTTGTTCTACCTTTTTGTTCTATTCAAACCTTTATCTGATTGGATATGGCACACACACATTAAGGAAGGAGTCTACTTTACTCAGTTTACCCATTCAAATGTTAATCCCGTCCAGAAAGAACCTCACAAACACACCTAGATTAATGTTAAATCAGGTATCTGGGCACCTTGTGTCCCAGTCAAATTCACACATAAAATTAACCATTGGACTGGGCTTGGTAGCTCACACCTGTAATTGCCACTATTTGGGAGGCTGAGACTGGAGGATCATGTGAGGCCAGGAGTTTGAGGCCAGCCTGGACATCATAGTGAGAACTTGTTTCTACAAAAAACTTTTAGATAATTAGCCAAGCATGGTATTTAGGTGAGGCTGAGGTGGAAGAATCCCTTGAGCCCAGGTGTTTGAGGCTGTAGTGAGCTCTGATTGTGCCACTGCACTCCAGCATGGGTGACAAAGTGAGACCCTGTCCCTTAAGAAAATGAAATTAACCATCATACCATTCATCCGTTGATGGACACTTGGAGTGCGTCTACCTTTGGCTATTGTGGATAATACTACTGTGAACATTGATGTACAAATATGTGCTTAAGTTGTTCCTGCTTTTAGTTCTTTTGGGTACTAAATGGTATTTCTATACAGTTGTTTGCATATGCTTAGATGAGGTTAATAATTCTAGTCACTCTATTACTTTAATCACCAGAGCCAAGCTTTAGGAAAAAAAAAAAGTCGTGTCACATCTGATGCATATTTAGGTTATATGATTCAAGACTACTGTATTTTATAGGTAATTGAAGGGATTTTTTTCCATGGAAAGCTTTTATTGTACTTGATTTTTGCATAATCCACTGCCTATGGAACCCAGTCTCTGAGCAAAATGCAACTTTACAATATTGCTTTCCTTCTACAAAGTAGAAAAATAATTTCTGACAGTTTCTTTCTGTATGTCTTCTTAGTGCTGAGAAAATTTTAAAAACTATACCACGTTTTCTAGTTGACAGAGGACAGATTTGAGAAATGCCTTTTATTTGGTTGTTGATTTTATCATTCAAATAAACATTTTGAGAAAATCCAAGGCACATATTTGTATTCATAACTGGTTCTTTGTAACCAGGTTCTTTGTAACAGGAGAAAAGGGGTACAGAGTGTTATAAGGTTGTATGGCATATATAAGCAGTATGGTGATTTTGAAAGAGCACTAAGTTTGGTTTTGAGAGATGTACTTATTTTATTAATCCCACTTATTATTAACCTATAATTTTGAACACGCCATTTTATCTCTCTGAGTTCACTTCCTTGTCTGAAAGACAGTTAAGATGGTAATACTTGTTCCTGTTTCATAGGATTGTGATGATCAAATGAGGTAATGTATAGGAAAATGCTTTGAAATTTTTAAGGGATATATAGATGCAAGACTGCATTTTTAATTCTATGTTAGTAGAAACAGAAAGTGGCTATTAGACATATTACATCTGCTCACATATTGGATGGTTTCTGTGTGTGTGATGAAAAGGTTTGCAAGTTATGAATTGTAGAATGTGACTGTGAAATGAAGGAGTCTGATTTTGCCCCAGAACCTCATTTCACTGGAAGAAGAGAACTGATAATCTTTAGCCACTACAAACCATTTTTTCAATATTAAAAACTTCTATTTTTACTTTATTTTGGAAAGATTTTCAGAGTAGTCAGAACTTTAGTAATGAATGAGGAATTGTCAGCATTCTCATATGTTCCTTTTTAAGTCCGCTATGCATATTATGTGACATTTCTATTTTACTAGAGTTTGCAAACATGTTTTATGTTGAGGTTGGTGTATTTTTGTGTGATTTGAGTTTGATATAGAAGTTTGAAGAGTACTAAACCATGATTTTTTTTAATGAAGTTTTTTTTTTTTTAACTAAGTTTTTAATGCATTGTCTTTGTGTCCTACAGAGAGAGACTAGAGAATGGAGGTAGACAAAACACTTTTTTCCTCTAGCGTCGTTTGATGATGTTCTATACAGGGGATTTGTTGTGTCCCTGTGAGACAGAAATAAAGTATTACTTCTGTGATACTTGTTTTTTTTTTTTTGGTTTGGTTTTTTTTTTTGAGTTAGAGTCTCACTCTGTTGCCCAGGCTGGAGTACAGTGGCACACTCATGGCCACCCCAGTGTCAACCTGCTGGCCTCAGGTGATCCTTCCACCTCAGCCTTCCAGGTAGCCAGAACTACAGGTGCACATTGCCATGCCTGGCTAATTTTTTGATTTATTGTAGAGTCGAGGTCTCAATAAGTTGCCCAGGTTAGTATCGATCCTCTGGGCTCAAGCAATTCTTTCACCTCAGCCTCCCAAAGTGCTGGGATTACAGGCTTGAGCCACTGCACCTGGCCCGAGATACTCCTTTTGTAGGAAAGGGACTGTCTTGCCTTACAGTATATTCTAGGAGTTTTTATTTTCAGGAACTTTAGTTAGAATGAAGAATCTGAAAACCTAACCTTTATTTCTTGTTTAGATGAAAATGACTTTAAATCTTTTTTGAAGTTGAGTACGTTTGAAGTTTGTTTTTATTTTTCTGATTTTTGAGATGTCTATATGATGACATACAGTGAGAATTTTTGCCTCATCCTGTAATATGAGCCTAAAATACTTGTTGATAGACTGATTCTAGCATTGGAGCAGGAAAGATACAAAATGACCCCAAAGCACCTCTTGTAGTAATAGAAAGTAAGGAGATGTCAAAAGGCAGAAAGATAAGTGCATGTGAAAGGGACACAGGAGACAACTGGAAGAGCTTACAATAGCCATGATTGGAACAATTTGAGAAACAAAAGAAATGATGTAGTATTGTATTGTAACCCAAAGTATACAAGAGTTCATACTGATATAAGTGATTTCATAAATGTGTAAATGGAGGAACAGAAATGACTTCCACACAGAAGAATTACCAATAATATGTGGATATTCTCTACTCCAGAAGATAGAGCATAATTCTTCCTCCTCTCTTTGAGGATGGGCCAGACATTGTCACTTCCAGATAGTAGATTATGGAGAGGGAAAAACAGTAATGTTATAGGAGAGAAGCCTGACAAATATTACCTTAACCAAGTAATTTCCTGTTGAGGTCATGTTCTTCTTGATATAATGTGTTGAGAATGATAGTTCAGTTCTGTATTATTCTTTCCATATATCTTAAACCTAGTTTAATCACAAGAAAAAATATCAGACAAACCCACATTGAGGCCCATTCTACAGTGTACCTGACTAGTATTCCTGAAAACTGTCAAGATCATGGAAAAGAAGGAAAGACTGAGAATCATCACAGACTAGAGGAGATTAGGGAGAAATGATAATTACTTGCAATGTGGTATCCTGGATAGAATCTTAGAACAGGAAATAAACATTAATGAAAAAACTAGGGAAATACTTGGTCTTTAGTTAGTAGTAATGTACCAATATTGGTTTCTTCATTTTGACAAATGTACCATAGTGATGTAAAATGTTACTGATAGGGGAAAGCAAGTAAGGGGTTTAATGCTCTTTGTGTACTGTCTTTTAATTTTTCCATAAATCTATAATTATTCTAAAACAAAATTCTTATTAAAAAAACTAATTGACATATTTTTTGATTGCATGGAATCAAATGATGTGAAAAATAGAAACTGCTTTGTGTCAACCAGTTTTTGCTAGTTAGTATGTTTTAACATATTTTCTTCTTAAAAATGGAACAGTATACTATATTAAAACTATTTAGGTTTATAATGTTTCCTTATTCATAAACAATAGTTTCAGTTCTACATAAGATTTATTGACCTTTTAGTTACATTAATGTCTGAAACTTTCAAACTATAGAATGAGGTTAATAAGGTACAAATTTATATCTGTCTCTTTTGAAGGGAAGAAGTTAATATAATGGTACATAGGATTTGAGTGGTGATTGTTTTCAGAATTATGACTTTGTAAGTGCTTGTGTTATGTTGATTTTGTGCATGATCATAATGCAGTATTTTGGGAACTTAAAAATTTAATAGCATGACCAATTAAAGCTATAATAGGACAGAAGAATTAATCTAATAGGACAAAAGAATATTTAAAATTAAATTAAAATATAATTATTTGTTATTAACTAAAAATATGAATATAAGTAAATTTTCTATTTTTTTTATAGATTTATTGTCTAGGATAGATTTGGATGAACTAATGAAAAAAGATGAACCACCTCTTGATTTTCCTGATACCCTGGAAGGATTTGAATATGCTTTTAATGAAAGTAAGTGTTGTGTGCTATATGTAAAATTTACTTAACAATGCTAATATAATTATAGAGCAGATTTACTTGCTGCTTTTAAAGACCAGCTAGAATGTTTTATGAATTTCATTTGAGAAATAATGACTTATCCTTGCATGATGAAATCCTTCACTCAAGTGAAAGAACCAAGTAACAGTTTCCTATAGTTGTCAAGTCACGTAAACTAATGGACCTGAATTTGATTCAGCTTATGCATTTCAACCTTGAGTGTTCAACGCCCTGGTATGCAATTGGAACTCCTAATTAAATTATAGAGGAAGATGCTACTGTTTCACATGTTATTTAAAATGAAGTGACTGGCAATAATTATCTGTGACAATATTTTAAAGCAATTTTCCATGATTTTTCAGGCAACATCCTTGTTTTAAAATTTATTGATTAAATCCTGAATAAAATAACCTTTACACTTGGGATATGGAGGAGCATACCATAGATTGCAAGGATGTTTCTGGAGTGAAGAATCATGATTTATTGGATTAATAATACACTGTTAAACTTGAAAGGTAATGTTATTACAGGATAGGTAGCATTTAAGTGGTAGTTTTTTATATGTTGCTCTGCATCAACTGAATTGGTGCTCTGTTATTATTGTATTAGTGGATATCCTTTTACAATATCAATTAGGACTTGGCATCCCAGTCTCTGTGTACTGGAATGTCAAATAAGTGTAAACAGAAGATACTAGAAACTTTGATCTTTTCTCTTATATTAATTTTCACACTTTTTAATGAAGATATTGTATGCCAGTATATGTATAAGTAGTAATATTTGCTGCCTGGAGGGGAGATGGGGTTGAAGCAATTGACCTGTGGTCTGTTTCTCCTGATTACCAGAGGTAAAAGAGTCCTGCTGCGGAGACAGGTAGCTTGGTCCTTTTTCCTTGTAGATATATGATAATTAAGTCATGAATTAAATATAGACTAATATTTACTGTGAGGAGAATCTTTATCCACAGAATTCTTTGAGCAGTTATGACTGGTTTAGCATTGCTCATGGTAAATAAACCTACAGTGTTTGGATATATGAGGCATGCTTCTCTGAAGAATATCACTTAGCGGTACAACTCTTTGGCACATAAATGGCAATATTTTATAACCCAATTGCTCAGCAATGTGTAAGGTAATTTGTATGCCTCACTTAGAGACCTCACTTACTTTGGGCCAGAGAGTATGATCCAGTGAGAACAAAGGATGTGGGGAAAACACCAGGATGTCCCAGACCTTTCCTTGCTTTGCCTACATTGCTTAATTGCTTGTACCTTTGAAATTATTAGAAAGTTTAGTCATTATTGGCCAAGATCTCTGATTTGTGTTTCCTATTTGACAGTTCAAACTAGTGTTATCCACTGCTTCTTTCCAGTTTTCATTTGATATCCTGCCCATATTTCAAGGCCCAGTTGAGAAATCTCACTGAAACCTTCTGAACCTCTTCTAGCCCACAGGGATTTTTCATTTCTCCAAAATCATTTTAGACTTTATTGTCTACATGAATTTCCTGTAGCAGTTTTTAGATTATTGACTTCATTCTTGTTTAACTTCCCAAAGAGTTGCTCAATTTTTAAATATTTTGTTTTTACTCCTCAAATAGCCTCTAAGCTTCTTGAGAACTGGAACCGCGTTCATAGCAATAGCTAGTTAAGATCTTTATACATATTAGGTCTTAAAATAGTGTTAGTTTGCTTTAGATTAGAGAGCTGAAGATCAATAAGAATAACTTTTGAGTACTTATGGATCATTCATTTATATTATTTATAGGTTTGCATTACATTTATATCTGAAGAAAAAAATCTAAAGAAAGAACTGCTTTGAGAAAGTTAAATTTTTATCGGACATTATTTGTTATGCTGTTTATATTATTGTAAATGTACTTTGAATTATAGTAGTCTTGTTTGTTTACCTTTTTAGAGGGGCAGTTAAGACACATAAAAACTGGGGAACCATTTGTTTTTAACTACCGGGAAGATTTGCACAGATGGAACCAGAAAAGATACGAGGCTCTAGGAGAGGTATGTCACATGAGTCTTCAACTTTGTTTTTTCCAGTTTTGAATATTCAGAATAAAGTTTTTGAAGGTGCAGCAGTTTTTGCACTCTTTCTACAAAATGGGATTTTAAAGAAGAATTTTACTGTTTTTCATTTTGATTACTTTTAGTGGTCAAGTTGGAAACATATTCTCAGTTTAAGTTTGTTTTTTTATAAACATATCCTTCCCGTGACCTTAATATTTTGCAGTGAGTCATCACATAGGAAAACAAATTTATGCCAGATTTCCATTTAGTTTTTTAAGATGTTTTTAAGATGTTGAGTCTCTCACTGTGTTAGAAGGAATAAGTGTTCTTTTAAGCATTTATTCACTTGAAGAATATTGATATTTGACTAGTAAGTTGAATCTAACCTACTTACCTTTGACTGGATAAAGCATTAGACCTTGTGAACAGCTACCCACATGATGCCACTTATAGGAACCTCTGAAAACTTAGGTGAATGTTTTGTTAAAGTCATAAGTTTTACTCATTCTGTGTTATATTAGGCCTTTATTTTTAATAAAATGCACATGGACACATTTGTTTAGTGTAATAACAACATAGTTTACTTTTTTTAAGGGACAACTGAGATTTGTATACTTATTTTTGACTTTTTAATAAAGTGGTAAAAGTAAATTACTCAGTTAAATAATCACATAAAGAATATATATTAGCATAAATAATAGCATAAAGAATATATAATTTGCTGTGAGATATTTCCTGAACGTCTTGCATTTCTGTGTATCTCTGAACAGAGTTGTAGAGTGAGTCTATGAGTTCTCGTTATATACCAGTAATGATACAGTTTTCATCATAGTGATTTAGTTTGTTTGGAGTTCACAATAGTGGGATTTTTTTTTTAACTTTTAATTTTTTTATTTTAAAATTGTGGGGTAGAATTCAGGATTAGGTATACAAATATTCATTATGCAGGTACCCTTGCTAATGAAGTGTGTCCCCGCCTTCCCCAGGCAGATTCCCACTACTGTCAATCCTTTTCTTATAATATTACAATAGTTGTTCAGGGTCCACTTATTAGTGAGAACATGTGATCTCACTTCTTTGTTTCTGTGAAAGATCACTCAGTATTATAGACTCTAAGTCCATCCAGATTGCTGTGAAGTTCATGATTTTGTTCTTCTTCATGGCTGCATAATATTCCATTGTGTATATGTACCACATTTTTTTATCACATCCTCTTTTGATGGGCAGCATGTTTGGTTCCATGTTCTTGCTATTGTGAACAATGCTGTGATAAACATACGTGTGCAGTTATCTTTTTTATAGAGTGATTTGAATTCTTCCGGGTATATTCCCAGTAGGGGGATTGCAGGGTCATATGGTAGGTCGATTTGTAGAACTTTTAGGAATCACCACACTGTTTTCCACAGAGACTGTACTTGTTTACACTCTCACCAACAGTGTAGAAGTGTTCTCTTTTTGCTATATCCTCTCCAGCATCTGTTATTTTTTGAGTTGTTGATGATGGCCATTCTGACTGGAGTTAGGTGGTATCTCGGTAGAGTTTTAACTTGCATCTCCTTGATGACTAGTGAGCCTGAACATTTTTTCATGTATCTCTTGGCTGCTTGTATGTCTTCTTTTGAGAACTATCTGTTCATATCATATATACCAGTAATGATACAGTTTTCACCATAGTGATTTAGTTTGTTTGGAATTCATAATAGTGGGATTTAATACATCCGTGGACTTTAATTTCCTTTTCTGATTTCTTAATTTCCTTACTATTTCTTAATTTCCATTTCTAAGCCATGCCTTCTAGTTAAATTTAACTAACTTACTATTCTTCATTCATACCTTGTAAACTTTTATCTCACACTGTTTTCTCCCTTTTAAATGCCCTTCCCCACTTGTCACAGTACCCTACCTCCACCACCCTTCCGGTTTGGGCTCAGATGTCTCCTCCTTTAGGAAGTCTTTTGTTCATCTTCTCTGTTAGACTCTTTCTTTTACTCTTCGGAATGTTCTTTCTTTCCATTCTGTTTTTATTTCTATCTTGTTTTATGCAGAAGATTATTTAAGGTGACTTGATATAAAGTTGAAAGCCATCCAGCAAGACCAGGATTAACTTAAAAATAAATAAGAAAGTTAAAAAAAGACAATAATCTTAGTCAAATAAGCCAAAGACATGAGTTTACTATATTTCTCATATGCTACTTATCACTCTGCATTACCTTATCCTTTTAATGCCTGTTTTTAAGCAATTTAGGGGTAAACTTTCTGTGTCCTTTTGATATTTGTTAACTAATAAATGAATGTGATACAAATAGGTAAACTGTTTAGGACAAATTCTGGATCTATGCATTTTAGAGAGTATTTTACTGTTAGGAATTTAAACATTAAAATGTGTATTTTCTTATTGAAAAAAGGAAAATGATGTTGATAATTTTTGTTTGTAAAATTTTTAATTATTTCAGTTTTTATTTAAGATCTAGAAATTTCATACTACTAAGGCTTTGTTGATTAAAATTATTTGATAAAAATAGACTATATTATATGTATGGTATAATCTATTGAAAAATTTTAACCTTCATAGTCAGATTTTATACTTTATCATTATCATTCAGAAAATGTAAGGTTTTGAATAACTTTCCACAGTTCCTAGAAAACAAATAAACCTTTGTATTTAAATTCTAGAATAACTTAGTACTTTATGTAATCAATAAGATCTCTAGTTTCATTAAGTGAGAACCTGTGCAAAGAATTTCTCCAAACCCTGGACACAGAAGCACTGAAAGCTTTACTCTCTTCTTATTGGCAGTCATAGGGGAGGAGTCAGAAGACAGCGCAAATTTGAGTTTTAATGCCTGAGAGCCTGCCTTAATAAATAGCTTTTGATTTGCTTAAGATTGGAGTTTTAAGAAAACAGATTTTGACTTCAACCAGCAATCTAAATGAAAATCCTTCTGGTTTTTTTTAGTGTTTTCCTACTGAATATCGAGTGTTGTCTTTAGCTGAGAGTTACTATATATGTTTCACAACTGTTGTTTTAGTTTATATTTCTTTCTTTCTTAATATTATTATAGCAGTCGTTCAGCAAAAATTGTTTTTAAGACTTGCTTCTGAAATACTCTATCATTTCTATGTAAATTAAACTTATTGTGTAAGTAAAATAAACAAGAGATGTCAGTTTGTTTTTAGAAAGCAGTGCCATAATACACAAAGAATACTCTTTACATCGAGACAGTTAAATTTTTTATTGTCAAATGCTTTTACTAATATGTATGTTATTTTCATACATCCACATATAGCTTGAAAAAAATACATAACCTTTAATAAATTTGGATAATTTCTCCATATTTAGAAAGGTATTGTCAGCTTAAAGACGTGAGAGAGTGATGTGAAAGGGTAATTTTCAAAGTAGAAGTTGTGTGTATGTGTGTGTGTGTGTGTGTGTGTGTGCATGCATGTGTACATTTGAGATGAATGCCAAGAAATAATGTTTCTGTTTAGATTAAATCAGTGAAAAAGTAGAAAGGCTATCATATTAAATAGTAAATAGGATGATAGAAACAGCACATGTAAAATTTTCTTAGCTTTCATATCAGTACAGAGTTATTATTAAATGGAGAGTTTATAATTCAGCAGAAATTATAATGAAAGATTAGATTTTCTTGCCTAATTTTGTCCTTAGCACTTTCTTTGACATATGTCTTGATAGCCTAGAGGGATTATATTGTTAATATGCTTAAGAGAATAGGAACGATTAGGTAGTTTTATGAGATTGGCTCTTTATTAATGGATAGGATCACACTTATAAAAACTACTAAGAGTGTAATTTTCTTCTCTGGACCTAAATTAGTACTATGCCTTCTAAATTAGTGGAAAATTACTAAAAAAATGTTAAATTTAAAAAATGAGATTACACTTTTTAGGGTGCTAGTATCTTATAGGATTTTTTTTCAGTGGCCATGTTCATGTGTTGGAAAAGAGGAACAATTTTAAGGAACAACAATAATGTAAATTATTGTTATTTTAATACTCAAATGTTTGAATATAATGTGATTATCTGTGTATGATTAATACCTTCATATAATGTAAAATTCATGCATCTTATAGTGTACTTGCTGCCAGGAAATCTGGGATCTAGTTTTGGCTTAGTCATATTGGTGCGACTTCAGAAAAATGGTTTTGCTAGCTTTTATTTTAAAATGAAAAAAGATTATTTGTACTTTTATGAAGTATAAGTAAGATGGGTACACGAGACATCATTTTATATTCTTTAATGTGCCATGCAATGTTAGGAGCATGGAAGGAAAACAGACTGCATTGTTTAAAAGGATTTCTAATTTATCTCTGCTGTTGATATTATGATGGATTAATCTTCTGTTTTTCTCTCTCCTTTTTCCCTGACTACTTATTATTACTGATAAAGAAATGACCATGGGCTCAGAGTTGGTTAGAAGACTCCTTTGACTCCCATGTCTCTCTAACATTCATTGCTATAAGTGGAATACTACATCTAAGATTTAGTGATTAGACACCTTAGAATTGATAAAAAATAGTCACAGACATAATTTCCTGTGCTGTGTGGTTGAGAAAAATTGTAAACCTCTTTAAAAAAAATGTGGCATAGACATCGGAACAGACAAGGTCCAACTGAACAGAATACAAAGTCCAGAAATACACAGAAAGTCCCGATACACATGGAAATAAAGTTTATGTTAAGGTATAATCATAAATCTCTGGGGAAAATGGGACTTTTAGTAATTGATAGATAAGCGTTCATAAGAATATAAAATTTGACTCCTCATCACAATGTACACCAGAATGAACTCCAAATGAATCAGAGAGCTAAATACAAAAAATGAAATAAAACCTACCAACCCAGAAGGAGGGAATATGGTCTTTAAATACCAACCTGGTAACAATGATTGTGGTTTCGAAATACTTTTTCCCATGAAAACGACCTGAATTCTTTAGAGAAATGTCTGATTCCCATCTGGGCAAGAAATGAATGCCATGAACCTGGAATATCTTGTCTTATCAGATAGCAAGGAAGTAACCAAAGACTACTGGCATTTCTAAAAATTGAGGCGAAAAGATAAAAAAAAACAAAAAACAAACAAACAAAAAAAACCCCCCAAAAACTTAAAACCAGAAACCTCCCCAAACTCACTACTGGTTGAAAGGAATGAACAAACAATTTACAAGGAAATAAATGCAAATAGTCTTTAAATATATGAAAAGATGTTGACCTCACTCATGATGTTTAACTTTACTTAGTAGATGAGGTTGTTAGAGAAACAGGACCTCTCATATGTTGCTGGTGGGAGGAAAAATTTCTAGTATCTTATGCAATTACAGGTGCATTTTTCCTTTTGCATGAGAAAGAAGGGGGAAGAGAATCATATAGTTATCATTTGTTTATTTTTGTGGAAAAAACTGGAAAGTTATAATTAATCACATTTATCTATGGGTAATGTGGAGGAATGGAATGAAGAGGTGGCATTGTAAATTCTCCAATACCTTTTTTGTGTAGTTTTGATTTTCAAACCATATATACATTTTGATACATTAGTATACCATACAAATGAAAAGAAAATTAAACAAATGAACCAAAGTGTATATCTAGTTGGAAATATAAGCAAGCAGAGAAAAAAATTTTTCTAATGTTTTACATATAGTTCTTGTTAGGTTAAAAATTCCAGTGGGATCTCCAAAATATTAGGTCACACCTGCTGGGGGTTGTGTGATCTGGTGCCATGTGAAAGATACAAAGAATTGCCTAGAAGTTAAATTGGAAATATAGTTTATTTAGAAAGTAAGTGAGAGAGAGATAGGATTTACCTCCCCAAGGTAGGGGAGGAGGCCAAAGCTAAGAAAATATGGCAGCCATAGCTCAAAGAGCACACGGCCTGGCTAGTGCTTAACAAAACAGTGGCACCTAGCTGCTTGAAGTTGAATCCTTTTAGACCTTCTGATTGATGGGGAAAGGTCCTTAAAGTGATTAGGCAGTGGTCTGCACCGCATGATCACCAAGGGCAGGTAAGCACAGCTACTGACATCAGGTTGGCAGATGGGTGGGTCAGTCACATGACCACTGCATTGTTGATGGGGTCTGTGTCGTGAAGGTCATGAAGAGCTGATTAGTTAACTTGTTTACAAACCAAGCTGGGAAGGGGATTGTAAAACAATTATCAATAGCTACCTCTGGAGAACCTGTTCTGTCCTTGGCTGGTGATTAGAGGGTAAATTAAAGCAAACTGCTAGAAAAGCATGACAAAGCTAAGCAATATTAAAATGGCTGCTCACTGGCTATATTGACTCCATGTTATGTCCTTTCAGTACTTTGTACTTCCTTTGTTGGATACATCCAAAGCATAAAAAAATGACCAGTACAATATTACAGTTAGCTTAGTGGCTTTATTCTTTTAATATATCAGTATAATAATTTTGGAACAATTTTATGAATATGGTATATTAAAGTAAATAATTAAATATGTAACTGTAATTATGAACCAATATTTTCAGGATTAGAGAATAGAGATTTAAATATACAATCAAAGCAGCTAAAAAGTTTTGGGGAATATTACTATAAACTCACTATATTTTAAAAATGTATTTCCTAGTTCTACTTACTGAAAGGGCCTGCAAGTGCTGATTCCCTAAGTAGCAGTGAATACTTCTAGTAATTCCAATCTTGGTTTCTAAATGCATTGCTTAGTAGGGCTCCAGCACTCTTTGGAGAACAAGGAGATTCCAGGTTTGGGATTGGGTAAATATAGGATCAACCTAGGACCTCATGATTTGAAAAAAGCAAGAAGAACTCAGTTGAATAGAAATGTGTGAAAAGGACAGAGGAATACCTAAAAGAGCTTATTTTGGCCAAAATTGAGACAATTTGAGGATAAAACAGAATGGAGTTCTAATTGGTTATAAAACATTTAATAAGTAAAGCGATTCAATAATCTCTTTAAAAATATAGCCAAGTTGTCATTTTCAGATTAAAATTGTCTGAAAATTGGTTACCAACGATAAAGAAGTAATCAGCTGGTCTTTTTATAAGGAACTGTCGTTCATTTACAGGTGTGGAAGGAATGTTCTTTATCAAAGAATACAGGCTGATAAAAGTGAAAAATATGATATAATTAGAAAAAAAAATCAACATTTACCTTGTGTGGTAGGCATACTTCTAAAGATGCTCTTAAAAAATTCCCATTTCCTGAAATTCCCAATTCAGTACTAGATTCAATCAAACACAAATCTAGGTACTGCTGTGAAGGGACTTTGCTCATATAATTTAGTTACCAGTCATCTGACCTAAGATAATGGAGGTTATCCAATGTCTTGGTCTATTTTGTGTTGCTGCAACAGAATACCTGAGACTGGGCAATTTACAAAGAAAAGAGGTTTATTTGAATCTCACAGTTCTGAAGGTTGGGGAGTCAAGATATGTGACACCAGCTTGGCTTCTGCTGAGGGCTCCATGGTACATCACAGGGCAGAGAAGTGGCAGGGGATATAGGTGTGTCAAAAGCACAAATGTGAGAAACTCTCTAACAACTTGCTCTCTCAGGAACTGATTCATTCCCACAAGAACTAATCCATTCTTTTGAAAACGAAGCCAGTCTTTCAAGAAAGACATAATCTATCTTAATGACCTAGTTACCTCTTAAAGGCATCATCTCCCAATATCATTACATTGGCAGTTAAATTTAAATGTGAGTTTTGGCAGGGATAATTTTCATCCAAACTCTAGCATTCTGCCCCTGGTGCTCCACAACTCATGTTCTTCCCACATGCAAAATGTAATCATTTTTTTAATCACAATTAGTCTTCAAAATCTTAACTTATTGCACCACCAATTCGAAAGGTCAAATCCCAAAGTCTCATCTAAGACTCAATGCAAACTTCTTCCAGCCATGAGCCCATAAAATAAGAAAACAAGTTATCTACTTTCAAGATATGATGGCAGGACAGGCATAGGGTATACATTCCCATTCCAAAAGGGTTAGACAGGCAGAAAAAAAGGAGTAACTAGCCCAAAGCAAGTCTGAAACTCAGTAGGGTAGACATTAAGTCTAAATCATCTTTCACCAGAATGATCTTTTACTACATGTGCTACCTCCTGAACACACCGGGGTGGGAAGTGGGCTCCCAAGGCCTTGGGAAGTCCTCCCCCTATAATTTTGCTGGATGCAATCCACATAGCTGCTGTCTTGGATTGGATTTGAATGCTGTTGCCTGTGGCTTTCTCAGGCTGGTGATACATTGCTACTGGTGACTCTATAGTTCTGGGGTCTTGAGGGTGGCAGCCTTGCTCCCACAGATCCACTAGACATTGTAGTGGAGACTCCGTGGCAACTCTACTGCTGCATTAGTTTTCTGCCTGGACTCCCACACAGTTTGTTACATCTTTTAGAATCTAGGTGGAAGCTGTAATCGTCCTCCAGCCTACATACTCTGTGCATCTGTAGAGCCAGCACCATGTGAACACTGCCAGAGCTTATGGCTTTGCCCTCCAGAGTGGCATCATGAGCTGCATCTAGGTTATTTTGAGCCATAGTATTGTGCCACCAAGGTATACAGTGTGTACCTTTTGGAGCAGTAAGTCAAGCCACATCTGGCACCATTTCAACCATGACTGGAATGGTTGATGAGCACTGTGCTGGAATTTGGGGAGCAGACACAGAAAGTTGACACTGGGGGGAAGGGGACAGCTTTAAAGTTCTCTTTAATGCTCTTGGTGCCTTTTACTCATTGTCTTGATGATTAGCCCATTTAACCATATTTGTCTTATTAAGCAATCTCTGGGTCACATCCTTGGTTTCCTCTCCAGAAAATGCTCTTTCGTTCTCTGCTATCTGGACAGGCTGTGAATTTTTCAGATCTCTTTGCTCTATTTCCCTTTTCTCTAGCAGCTCACTGTAAGCAGTTAAAAGTACACACAGCACCTGAATGCTTTGATGCTTATGCATTTCTTCCACTAGACGTGCTATGCCATTGCTCTTAAGTTCCACCTTTTACAAAGTTCTAGGACCTGGACATCATTCAGCTAAGTTTTTTGTTACTGTATCACAAGAATGGCCACTACTTCAGTTGCCAGAAAGATATTTCTTCTTTACATCTGAGATCTCATCAGAATGACCTTAACTATACATATTTCTATCAGTATTCTAGTCAAAACCACTTACCCAGTCTCTAAGTAGTTCTAGATTTTCCCTAGTATTTTCATCTTTAGAGCCCTCAACAGAATTACCTGTCATGCTCAGAATTACGTGTAATTGCAATATGGCTTTTTTTCTAGCCTGCTCCTCCAAATTCTTCCAGTTACTACTTATTACTCAGTTCCAAAGCTGTTTCCATATTTTCAGGTATCTGTATAGCAACACCCCACTCTTTGGTCCCAATTTGTGTCTTAGTCTGTTGGGTGTTGCTATAGCAGATTGCCTAAAGAAAAGAGGTTTATTTGGCTCATGATTCTGGAGGTGGAAAAGTCAAGGAAGCATGGTGCCAGTATCTTTTTGGCTTCTAGTTAGGGCCTCATGGCACATCATAACATGGCAGAGAAGTGGAAGGGGAAGCAGGTGTGTCTAAAGAGCAAATGCAAGAGGCAGCCTTGCTTTATAACAACCCATTCTCTGGAGAATGAATCCATTCCCACAATAACTAAGCTATTCCTTCAAAATCTAAGCCTATCTTTCAAGAAAGCCATTACTCTTTCTTAATAACCTAATCACCTCTTAAAGGCATCACCTCATAACATGCTTACGTTAGCAATTACATTTCAACATTAGTTTTGGTAGGGACAAACCACATTTAAACCATAGCAGCCTAGACTATCCTGGTGGGCCTAATACAATCACATAAGTCATTAAAAGCAGAAGAAGGAAGTAGAAGAGTCAGTTACAGAGATGTAGTAGCAGAAGGGGAAGCCAAAGAGATTCCAAGCATGAGAAGGATTCAATGCAGTGTTGCTGACACTGAGATACAGGGACCCATCTATGTGCTAGGACAAGAGAGAGGCTTCCAGGAGCTAAGGATGTCCTCCAGCTAACACTCAGCAAGAAAACGTGGATCTCAATTCTATAACTGCAGTGGACTAGATTTTGCCAACAACTTGAATGATCTTGGAAGCAGACCTTTCCAGAACTTCCTGATAAAAGCCCAACTGACTGACACCTTGATTTTGGCCTTCTGAAACTTGAAGTAGAGAAGTAAGTAGAACCAACCCAGATTTCTGATCTATAGATTGTGAGATGCTAAGTTGTATTGTTTGTTATAGCAGTAATAGTAAACCAGTGAACCATACTTCAGTGAAATAATTGATTCCAATAAGAATCATTAATGGTTGCTAATTCCATTAGGTAAAAGGATGTGAGGAAATAGAATATTTGTACAGTACCACAGTATTAGCTCACAGATTTCTTGCAGTTGTAAAGGGAAAAATATGTACCTTAAAATAGAAATCTAGTTATTAGCACTTTACTTAAGTTAACAAAGTTGGTATCATTAATAATAGAACAACCTACCATTTTGTATTTTCTTACATGAGGCAATTTGAAGCACACAGCATTAACTTATTCTTTTATAAGTTGAATCTGACTCTAATCAGACCTATAGATGTATCTCCCAATTTTCATGAAATACAGGGGCTAGATAAAATGCTAAATGACACCAAAGGACACAATCAGAAAAATCTAGAACATGGGACATACTAAAGGACAATTGACCCGGTCTCATCAAAAAGTTAATATCAGTAAAAATATTAAGCCGTTTGTGTTGGAAATCACAGAGATATGGAAATGACCAAGAGATTATAAAAACCAAATTCAATGTGTGAATGTTGATGAGATTTGGGTTTAAAAAGTAGTAAAAATTCCTATACTTTTTAGTGGCAATTAGGTAAGAATTGTTAAGTTTCCTAAGTGAGGTAATGGTTTTATGGTTATGTAGGAAAATGTTCCTATTCTTAGGAGATACATGTAAACTATTTAGGGAGAAAGTCATGATGCCTGAAAGTTATTTCTAAATGCTTCTTTATAAAGAAAGAGAAAAAAACCACAGAAATAAAAAGAAGCATATATGGC
Organism: Cephalopachus bancanus; assembly: GCA_027257055.1. Taxonomy (NCBI): domain Eukaryota; kingdom Metazoa; phylum Chordata; class Mammalia; order Primates; family Tarsiidae; genus Cephalopachus; species Cephalopachus bancanus. The sequence continues at coordinate 1,832,446 of JAPVLO010000024.1, read as the reverse complement.
AAAATGTTAACAGTTGTTCATTCAAAGTGGTAGGTGTAAAGGTGTTTATTGTACTATTTTCAACTTTTCTGTATGTTTGAAAATTTTCAAAATGAGCTGTTGGGGAAAAATGAAGAAAAAAGTCATAGGAAACTTGTGAGGGGATAGTTCACTGGCAGGCTTCAGTTCTTGGACAGTACTGTTTTATTTTGGACCCTCCCAACACGAGAATTTGGAATACTTTTTTCTGGGTTAGGGATATCCACTCTAGCACTTAAATTATTTCCAAAATGTTCTCCCTCTTTTAGTAAAGGTACTTCACTTAGTTTTTTGCCTGGGACATAATTGTCTGGCTGCTGCATTTGGGGTCATGAAGGAAATGAGGTAGACAGTGAGTGTTATGAGGGCTAGTGACATGGAGCATGCATCTCTCATGCTCCCACATGTCTTACTGGCTATGCCAAGAATGCAAGGTCATTTCTCGGGGTTGTGTCTGTAGTGAACAGTGTTGAGGGATGAGATAATGACTCCCTGTGGGACAAAGAACAGTCTTGCTTACAGCTTGCCATAAAATGCTAGACTCCTGTGAGTGGAAGAAACCCCAACTGCTTTTTCTCTGCTCCCACGATACAACAGCAATCAACACAGAAGAACTTCTGTGACCAAATATGTGGGGAGAAAGCCCCACACACCAAGCAAACAAACAATTCTGCAATGGATACCAGCTGGGTGTCCTCCAATTCTATTCACTATGATGCTATCTACCTGGTCCCACGAGATTGCACCCTCTCTATCCACCAGTCTCAGTCTGGACCTCTAGAACATCTGTTTCAACAGCTTCAAGTAGGGGGTCCTACAATCCCCTCTTTGGGTTTGATTAATTTGTTCTAGTGACTCAAATAATTCAGGGAAACATTTACAGTTACCTGGTTATTATAAAGGATATTTTAAAGAAAATAAATAAACCACCAGATGAAGAGGTGCTTACGACGAGGTCTGGCAGGAGCCTGAGTGAAGGAGCTTCTGTCCCTGTGGATCCCAGCAGGTGGATAAATCTTGTTAACCTTTCTGTCAGCCTTCACGTGTTCAGCTATCTGGAAACTTTCTAAACCCAGTCCTTTTGGATTTTTATGGAAGTCTCATTACATAGGCTTGATTGGTTAAACCAGTGTCCACTGGTGATCACTGGACCTTCAGCCTTTCTCCTCTCCCCAGAGGTGGTGCTGAAAGTTTCAACCCTCAAAGCCTGCCCTGGTCTTTCTGGTGACTAGTGCCCATCCTGAAGCTTCCTAGGGGCTTCCAGCTGTCAGTCATCTCATTAGTGTACAAAAACCCATCACTTTGGATGCTCTAAGATTTTAGGAGTTGTATGCCAGGAAAGGGGTTGAAGACCAAATATACATTTCACAATATCACAGCTTCAATGTTTGGTGTTCCTTAGCTTTGACTCAAACCACTGTGTGCAGCATCCATTTGGGCTCATATCATATTACCCCTGAGGAAGTTAGAGTCCAGAGAACTAATGCAAATAGGCTCCTGTGCTGTCATTAATAGTTTTTTGTCTCTGACCCAGGGGTCTTATGTATGCTGTTAGTATCCATGATATCGTAACAGGCTAACTGATTAGCATATAAGTAGGGTAAAATCAAATCTCAGAGCCTTCAGTGATGATTGCATCTTTAGTAGATAGATTTTCAGAGGTCATTCATTTTCAGTTTGACTGAAAACAGTTCTCACTTCTGCTTTTCATTGGACCTGCAGTTTCAGAGTCTGAAGCTTCTGGGGTTCTACTGGGCCATTATCCTGCTTTCCCTGTTTAAATCAAGAGTACTAAAATTCATCCAATTATTTAAATCACATTCATTTTCTTTTCACTCTTTACATTTAACTGGTGACTAGGTCTTGTTATCTTGCCTTCTTAGCATCACATCTTGCTCCATCTTCAGGATCATTGGTTTAGCTTTGGTAAGTATCATCTCTTAACTAGATTGCTGCAATTCCTTACTGCTGTTGGACTGAATATTGTCTCCCCGTCCCAGATTCATATGTTGAAACCCCAAGCACCATTGCAGTTGTATTTGGAGATAAGACTTTTACTAGGTAATTAAGGCTAAATAAGACCATAAGGAATTTTAATCTGATAGGATTGGTGTCCTTAAAAGAAGAGGAAGTGAGTGATCTCTATGTGTGTGCATATACTGAGGAAAGACCAAGTGATGACATAGTGAGAAGGTGACTGCTTGTAACCTAGGAAGAGAACCCTCATCAGGAACCAAATTGACCTGTACCTTGATCTTGGACTTCTGAATCTCTGGAACTGTGGGCAATACATTTGTTTTTGAGATTACAGTGTCTGTGGTATTTTGTTATGGCAGTCTGAGCTAATACACCTACCTCCATTGTGGCTCATCCATGCCTGCTTCACTCCCACCATTTTCATCTCTTTGAACCTTTTCTTAATACTGCTGTCAGAGGTATGTTTTATAGCTGCTGTCAGAGGTATGTTTTATAGCTGCAACTGTAATCAAGTTGGTATGTTTTTAGACATTTATGTTTTCCTCTATAAAATGAAATTCAGACTCTGTGCCTTGTCATGCCAGACCTTTGAATTAACCCTTTTACATTTCTCTAGCTCCATCACTTGCCTCCTTGCATGCCCCAGTCTCTGCTCATCCTATGCTTGAGCTATATAAACCTACTTGTGTTTTTTTTTTTAGTATGTCGTGCTGTTTTATATCTCTAGGCCCTCTACTCATGCAGAGAGCATGTGGTGCCAGGGATACAGCTTCATCACCCTCCCTCCCATCTGCTTGTAGAATATTTATTCATCTTTTAAGCTTAGCTCAACCTCTAAGAAAGCTTTCTTTGATCCATGGAAGATAGAATGACCTCTCTCTCCTTGATATCTCATTTGTGCTCTTAAAATAATTCTTTTGTAGCATGCATCATACTTTATTTCCCCTTAGTGTTTAATATATCTGCCTTTACTAGATGTGTTGAGGGGCAGCAGTTCACCAAACTAAGGCAGGCTAGATGGATAGTCAGGTTTCTCCAAATAAACAGAATCAATAGGGTGTGTATGTATGTATGTGTTTACAACTACCCCTCCCCCCCAAAAAAACACACAAGGATATTTATTTTAAGGAATTGGCTCATGTGATTATGAAGGCCAGTGAGTCCAAAATCTGATGGGGAAGGCAGACAGGCTGGAGACTGGAAAGAGTTGGAGTTTGAGTCAAAGGCAGTCTGCTCTCAGAATTCTCTTTTGTTTGATGACATTCAGCCTTTATCCTATTAAGGCCTTCTACTCATTGAATGAGGTCCACCTATATTGTGGAGGGCAAACTGCTTTATTCAAAAAACACCAATTTAAATGTAAATTCCATCCCCAAACACCCTCACGGAAACATCCAAAACAAGATTTGACAAAATATCTGGGCAATGTGGCCCAGCCATGTTGGCACATAAAATCGCTATCATAGATAGTGATCACATCTAGATATAATATAGTCTGACTATGCTGCAAGACTTCACATAGTCTTTCTCAGGCTCAAGGTAAAGTAATTTCCTGTGGGGATTCAAGCCCACCAGGTGATGCCTATTGTTTTATTTCCAGCAGAAACTCACCATTTCTTTCTCTCCTGTTTAACAGCTTTCTACCTGCAGACACAAGGTTGATATGTATTTCAGTACACTGTGGCATGACAGGGATACAGCAGCTCTGCTGTCCATTGTTGCCAGGAACCTTTCTGAGCTTTCAGTCATTGAAGTTTTACACTTACACAGCGATCAGTCTGCTGTGAGTTATATACTGCATGATTTGGTGACTCAGAAGGGAGTAATTTCTGGAATTTCCTTCCCAGTGGATATCCTTCATAGAAGCTATAACCTGAAAAATAATTTTTAAAAAAGAACTGGAATGCACTTTTAAAAAAAGTACTAGAATTCCATTTAGTCATCAATAGTTGGTCTTATTCACTGTCATAGTGAATGACCAAAATGCTTCCAATTTAATGTCACCCAGTTACTATTAGACCTTGTCAGCTTCCAAAGCAGAGGTGGTCTTGGCAATCATATGGCCTCACCACTTTGGGCATCTAATATAATTGTTCGAAGACCCAATATTGTTCTCTTTCTCTGAACTTCCCTCAGGGTACCAGTGCAGTGTTGGGTTTCCCTCATTGCATACCTGTCTATTCATTCATATACTTTCAGCTACTATTTCTCATTTTCATTTGTCATTAATTTTAACTGAAACCATTCTACCTTGGAAGGGAGATGGTATTCATCTACAGTATTGATAGGAGTAGGAGTCTAGCATGTGCTTCCCTTCAGTATATCCCCATATAGGGTAAGGTTACACAGATATGGAACTTGTAAACTATCTTGGCCGCTAGGCAATAAAGCTGCAGTCACGGTCAACTCCAATTTTCCCAGATGGGGTGAAGGCATAATTAATCCTGCCAGATCCTTAGGTATCCTAGCATCGATATTTAAAGGTATAGTTACAGTTTCTTGGTTAGGGGTTATCTCTGCTTCCAGCACCCCCAGTTCAAGTCCTAGTCCTGACACTACTTCATCAGGTAGGGAATGAGTATTGAGATGATATGGGAAAGAATTGAGTAGTCACGCTAGCATCTCCCCCAACTTCATCTTTCTCAGATCCCTCAGAAAAGCAGAGGAATCTTAACTCATGGGGACTCTCCTTTCATCCCCTTTGTGTTGAGTGTGAGCACACACTTGTCAGGGCCTGTAAGGTAGTCCTTTTTGCCTTTATTTCCTCCATTTTTTTATAACAGGTGTTTCAATTGTCTATTCCACTTCTCTAATTTCTGTTTTCAATTGCCTATTCCATCCTATTCTGAGGGTAAATACCATGATGCATCCATTTGATGTGTTGTTTCTTTGCCCACTGTTGGACACTATATACTATAAAGTGTAATTTTTAAAAATCTGAAGAAATATAACTTGACTTTTTGCTCCAGTTTTTTCACTGTGTTATGAGTATTTGCATCTATCACCAGGTGTGCAAAGCCAAGACTAGAATAAGTGTTTATTCTTATAGGACCCATTATAGCTTCCTGGTCCAATATGGTTCATTTACCAGCTTTCCGAAGAGTTTTCACCCTAGAGGATCTGTCTCAGTTGTTTGCAGTCTGTCTTTCTCACTGGTAGTTTGGACCAACTTTGTTGTCATTTTGTGCCTCAGAGAGCACAGAGGAATATGCTGATGACCAGCCATCACTGCATGGCTGCAGCTCTCCCATGTCCATAGAGTTTATGAACTCACTTGGCTACCTCAAGTGAGCATATTAAGGGATCCACCTTTTGGTTCCAACTGTCCTCTGATTCTGGAGGGGAAATCTTTTGATGTGTGTCTGTTATGTCGTACTTTAATGAGTCCCTTAAATGCCCATAGAGCTACACCTTACACACAGGGGCAGCACTCATGGTCTCTTGCCATAGGCTCTAGTCTGTATTTTTTCATTACTTCAATAGTCCAGTTTTCCATTGCTCATCCATATGACCATATGGCCAAGCCGTTCACTACCACTCATGAGTCAGAATACACAGAAACTTTAGGGCTCTTATTCTTGTCTAAGGGCTCTGTCACTGCAAGGATAACTGCATGTAGTTAAGCCCACTGAGCTGATTTCTTTTAGCTTCTTCAGTTAGAATTTTTTCTATCACTTGATCACAGTGTGGCCTTTCCAAATAGAATGCTATCTATCACCTTGGAACTGCCATCTGTAAGCCATGTAGCTTTTTGTTTGTCAACTAGGGACTGTTATAGGGGACTACCAAGTGGCACTAACATCTAATAATTCTCCAAGTGGTTCCCGAATTGGCCGCAAGAGAAGAGAGGCTATCTGCTTGTGAATATGATGAGTTATGTCCTTGAATTTCTTTGATGGATGTTCCAATAAAAATCATTTCTTTTTTATTATGAAAATTTTCTGAATTCTGCCTTCCTTACTAGATTGTTTTTCTGACATAACCCAAAACATTTTGTTTGTTTTAGATTTCCAGACTTTCTTCAGTCATAGAGGTCTTTTCAATTAATACCAACAAGCCAACACCTTTCAAACAGCCAGTACTGTGTTGCTACATCTGGAAATTTTCTCATCCAAAATTTCAGTGGTCACTCCTGAGCAGCAATCATGGGCTTTTGCACTAAGTTTCCGCATGAGTTAAAGTTGCAGACACTTCCAGAATCACTTCTAAGTGTGGATCATGAGAGCCCAAAGACATTGATTCTATTACTACGACATTCTTTAGTTCAGACATAGCCTGCTGTTGTTCAGGTCTCTATTTAAATATGGCCTTCTTTCAGATAACTTTATGGGCAGGAGTTAGCAGTATTTCCAGGTGTAGAATATGTGCCCTCTATAATCACAACCTTTCAACCAAGTGTTGTGTTTCTTAGCTTCTACAGTGACCAAGGACAGCCATTTATTCTTAGTAACCTGTAGGGTATCACCAGTGGCTCCTGCCCCGGTTGTTCCCTAAGTCTTAACATTTGGGCAGGCCCTTAGATCTTTGCTGGGTTTACCAACCACCATGGTTGTGATACCACTGTATAAAATCAGTCTCAGCTTGCCTGTCAGTTTTTTATATTATAATATAGTGATACATATCTTGCCATACATATATTATCATTGTAGAAACCTACTCCAAGTCTAGATCTCTTGTAGCCAAATTATGATATTTGGCTAGTAAGCTGGATAGTGAGCTGGTGAATTCAGATAATCCTGTGGCAGCACAGAAAATGTACATTGAAGTCCTTCCCACATAAAGGCAAGTGGTGACTGACTTCTGTTGGTTATCAAGAAATAGTCATTTGTAAGATTAATCACTGAGTACTGGTCTTCTTTGGATTTTTGTATTCTTTGTACAGCTTATGTACAAAGGGACTGCAAATGCTTTCAGGGACTACTGATGATCTCAGGGACTACTGGTGCTTTAGGCAGTACCACTTTTTTCGGGCCTCAGTAATTACTATCGTTAGTTTCCATGCGTCATCTACTTCTTTCACAGGTCACTCAGGAATATTCTACAGTGTATTTGTTGTATCTGCACTTTAGCTTCTAACATGTTACTGATTTAACCTGCAATCTCTTTTTATCCTTCAGGTATTCTGTATTGTTTCAAAGTAGCAACCTGTAAAGGCGAGGACCTATATAGCACATACCCGTTTAGCATATCCAATCAATATTGGCTGAAGGACAAACTTATGTGTCTCAGGTTTTATGGTACTGCATTCCTCATCAGATATAATGTCCATCCCAATAATAAATTTAGGTAAAGCGGGAGCATTCACTTCTCAAAATATTCATTCATACATTCTAATTCTCATCCATACATTTAGCTTAATTCCATGAGCCATAACATTACCATATCTTTCTAGTCTAACTGAGTCTCTTGAGAATGTTTTGGAAACACAGCACATTGGACTCCTGTATTAAGAAGTCTTGTGGTGGGTGAGATGACAGAGACATGGCACCTCTGGCCCCTGGTCAGTCCCCTGGTGTCTTCGGGAAGGTGGATGAACTGTTAGATGTGAAGAATGCCTTCTACATCGGCAGCCACCAGCAGTGCATCAACGAGGTGCAGCGGTTGAAGCTGTCGAGCCCTGAGAGATATGTATCTTCCTGTACAGAGCATACCTCACACAGAGGAAGTTTGGTGTGGTCCTGGGCGAGATCAAGCCCTCCTCAGTTCCTGAGCTCCAGGCCATTTGCATGTTTGCTGAGTACCTAGCCAGTGAGAGCCGTAGGGATGCCATCGTGGCTGAGCTGGACCGGGAGGTGAGCAGGAGCGTGGACATGGCCAGCACCACCTTCCTGCTCATGGCCACCTCAGTCTACCTTCACGACCAGAACCCAGATGCCACCCTGCGTGCCTGGCACCAGGGAGACAGCCTGGAGTGCATGGCCATGACAGTTCAGATCCTGCTGAAGCTGGACCGCCTGGACCTCGCCTGAAAGGAGCTGAAGAGGATGCAGGACCTGGACGAGGATGCCACCCTCACCCAGCTGGCCACTGCCTGGGTCATCCTTGCTGTGTGTGGCGAGAAGCTGCAGGATGTGTACTACATCTTCCAGGAGATGCCTGACAAGTGCTCGTCCACCCTGCTGCTGTTCAATGGGCAGGCAGCCTGCCACATGGCCCAGGGCCACTGGGAGGCCGCCGAGGACCTGCTGCAGGAGGTGCTGGACAAGGACAGTGGCCACCCAGAGACTCTGGTCAACCTCATCGTCCTGTCACAGCACCTGGGCAAGCCCCTTGAGGTGACCAACCGCTACTTGTCCCAGCTGTAGGACGCCCACAGGTCCCACCCCTTCATCAAGGAGTACCAGGCAAAGGAGAACGACTTCGACAGACTGGTGCTGCAGTACGCTCCCAGTGCCTGAGGCCTGTGTGGGACCTGTGCCAGCAGGACTGCGAGGCCAGGCCCCAGACCTCCCCGCCTGGCACCCCCTCGACCTCTGCCGGGCCCTGGGGCCCCCACCTGTCAATAAATGTCTCAGCCCCAGCGTAAAAAAAAAAAAAAAGTCTTGCAATTCTTCTTCAACCCCAGGTCCTTTTATATATTTTGCAATTTTAAAATTACAAATTTAAAATGACAGTTTTTCATACTGCCTTTAGTAGTCTGCCAGGGTTAGACTAACGAACTCGAGCCATCCCATCAATCTTTGCCTTGGTTAATCTGTTGTATCATCATCCCAAGTGAGACAGGGACAGACTCTTCAATATTACTTTTCCTCTTGTCTTCTTACATTCTTCCAACCTGGAATAAATAGATTAGTCTTGTTTAAGGCCCTTCAGTGCTGGGGAACTTGCAGGCATTCCCGTTGGTGTACCACTCTTCAATAATACTGCATTAAAATCTTTGTGTTGACCCCATGAAGTCCTCTGTCCATCTCATTTCTTATTAATAGTTTAAAAACTTCATCCCTACTGGGATGAGTTACTTTGCCACTCCCTTGTGCCCCTCACCTACTTTGTACCATCCTAATTTTCTTACCATTTGTAAAGTCCATAAGGAGATGCCAAGAACAGCAAATCTGATAACTTCTTGAACCATTTCTTGATTTTGTAACAGTAAACTTATTTTGAGGAGAGGCTGGATAAGGGGCTTGTGATGGACTTTGTGGATATCATAAAACCAATCCAACATGGCTTCCATATATAGCATATCAGCTGCTTTATGTGGGATATTCCATTTAGCATGCAAAAGAGGGGCAAGACAGTTCCTCTTCTCAGTAAAAACCTTTACAGTATCCCTTAGATAATTTATCAGACTAAGTGTCCATTAGCATCAGGTTATTACCTGTTTTGATAATTTATAATCACTTGTGACTGTTCGTTAGTAAATGTGGTTTCTAAATTAACCCCACAACATGATTCTCCATTCTGTGATATTCAGACCCAAGGATACAGCTCCTAAATTAGCCATGTTCATAACATATTTTATAAGAGTTCTTTAGGAAGCTAATATATCAAACCACAAATGAGACATCTCCTTCACACCATAACCCCATGGTTTCAGTAGTTTCTTGGGTTTGTTCCCTCTGTGTCTGGACTACCTACTTGGTGATTGCAGGTCATAGAGTTAGTATCTGTCATTTCAGTAGAGTTTTTCCCTTTGGGAGCAATTCGGAGGCTAGCAGCGGTAGCTCAGACCAGTCTTCTTGCACACTAGACCATTAACTTCCTGAAGAATGGAGCAGCTCATCTTTCCTTCATTGTGCCCAAGCATGGTTTTTTAAATGTGTTCTTCACAAAGTGTTAGTTAGCAAATGTTCATTAAATAAATAGAAATGACTTTACTTTTTGACGAAAAAAAAAAACTTAGGGTATAGGGTATGACTGGTTGGCAATCACTAGTTATGACCCAACTTAAGCCTTGAGTTTGGTTTGCCTCTGACTCCAGACTTTGCGCATGATTCTGACTCTACCTTAAATATTAAGTTTTTTCTTGTTTCATATCCATACCTTTTAGTTTTCCCATTTAAAGTATCTTACTATTAAGTTCTCTCCCTTGCATGCAATGTCTTCAGTTGTCACCAGTAGAAAGGAAGGCAAGGTAAAAGTATTTGGAACAGTGATTTTTGTAGAATGCTTCCAGAGTGACCAACAGAATTGAAACCACCTGCTAAGGAACAATAATATTTTTACTCATTGTACTGTCACACACATTTATGTTGGGTGGTAAGTGGGAGAACGTTTAAAATAAAAGCTTCCCTTATCTGTTATATAAAAAGAGTAAACTAACTGGTAGTCTTTTTTGAAAGCTCCCTTTGTCCTATTCCTTTTTAATAATTTGTAGTAACTTTGATAATTATTTTTCTTCACAATTATTTTCACAGTAGTCAGTTGAAAAGTAATAAGTTATAGTATGATGCAGCCATGAGAAAAAACTATAAGAACTAAGGGAAATCAAAATGACAAAACCTATTTTCTTATATGGGTAACATTATGTGTAGATATTAAGAGGTTTTTAATTTTGTTGATTGCATTTAGCAGTATTTAAAAATAATAATGCCTTTCTTTAGATAACACTGTAAGACACTGCCCCATTTTGACTATGAGAATGCAGAATGATAGAGAAATATGTAATTTTCCCTAATGAACTTGGTTAACTGGGTAGAAGAACAAATAAATAACATAGCTCTGATGTAAAATGCAAAATCATTTAATAATGAAGGTCAGATGTGGAACAGTTTTAAAAAAATATCCATTTAGAGCAAGACAGCAGTGTGAGTTGGTTAATGGTTGATGGTTTATACTGAGACTGAGCCTCCTGAGTAATTGGGTCTAGGTGTGTGTGTGTGTGTGTGTGTGTGTGTGTGTGTGTGTGTGTGTGTGTGTGTGTGGAGAGAGAGAGAGAGAGAGAAAGAGAATGTGTGTGTGTGAGAGAGAGAGAGACTGTGTGTGTGTGTGTGTGTGTGTGTGTGTGTGAGAGAGAGAGAGAGAATGTGTGTGTGTGAGAGAGAGAGAATGTATGTGTGTGTGTGCGCACGTGTGTGTGTGTGTGTGTGTGTGTGTGTTTTAGTTGGAGTATCACTATGTCACCCAGGCTGGAGTGCAGTGGCATGCTCACAGCCATCGCAGCCTCGACCTGCTGGTCTCAGGTGATCTTTCCGCCTCAGCCTTCTACGTAACTGGAACTACAGGCATGTGCCACCATGCCTGGCTAATTTTTTTATTTATTGTAGAGATGAGGTCTCACCAAGTTGCCCAGGCTGGGCTCAGGCAATTCTCTCACCTTGGCCTCCCAAAGTGCTGGGATTATAGGCGTGAGCCACCACACCTGCTTTTTATAGGTGTAATATATAGAGCAACAGACTAAAGACACAGGCTTCAATTTGCTGAAGTCAGTGTCCACTCCTCCACACTCAGAGATTTAAGATCTCTGAGTTAAGTATTTTAGGAGAATATAAGTAGTTTCAATTTGCCTACATTTTGTGATACATTTTTAAAGACAAAGAATTAATTTATGCTACCCATATATAAACCGAAAGTGAAATGGTGGAAAAAGATATTCCATTTTAAAACATATTTTGGCTATAATTTTACCCGTAATGTTAAGATTTATGTCTGGAGCAATTTTACATATAAAATGTAAGTCATGGCCCATTTTGTCCTCTCTGTTTCTTCATACATTGTAGATTATTTCATCCAGTGTGATGGTTAAAGCTATACATGTAAGCTTTTGTAAGTGGGAGTATGGAGTAGGTATTGTGTAAACTTTGTGATTATAAATATGTTGCTTTGATATTATTTTGTTAATTGCTGCGGAAGTACCCTAAAAATCATAATTGACATCATAGGTTTTAAAATAACATGTAATGTGCAGGTAAATAATTATATGTGAAATAAATATAAATTTGCCTACCTTCTCCAGGAATTCGTCCTTTTCTTCTAGGTTTTCCAATTTGTTAATGAACAGTTGTTCATAATGGTCTCTAATGATTCTTTGTATTTTTGTGATCTCAATTGTTATGTCTTCTTTTTGTTTCTAATTGTATTTATTTGAGCCTTATCTTTTTCTTAGATTAGCTAAAGGTTTTTTACATTTTGTTTGCCTTTTTAAAAACCAACTTTTTGTTTCACTAATCTGTATTTTTTGTTTCAGTTTTTTGAAACAAAAAAATCAATTTTTTTGATTTTTATTATTTCTTTCCTTCTACTCGTTTTGAGATTGGTTTGTTCTTTTGTAGTTCTTTGAGGCACATTGTTAGGTTGTTTATTTGAAGTGTTTAAGCTTTTTGATATGGATGTTTATGGCTATACATTGTCCTCTTGGTACTGCTTTTGCTGTATCCCATAGGTTTTGGTATGCTGTATTTCCATTTTCATTTGTTTTAAGAAATTTTAAAAAAATTTCTTCATTGACCCATTGATTGTTCAGGAGCATGTAGTTTAATTTCTATGTGTTTGTATAGTTTGGAAGGTTCCTTTTGTTGACTTCTAGTTTTATTCCATTGTGATCAGGAAATATATTTGATATGTTTTCTACAATTTTGAATTATTAGACTTGTTTTGTGGCCTAAAATATGGTCTATTATGCAGAAATTTCTATGTGCTGATGAAAAGATTGTCTATTCTGCAGCAGTTGGGTTAAATATCTTGTAAGTGTCAGTTTGGGCTATTTGGTCTAGTGTGTAGTTTAACTTCAGTGTTTCTTTGTTGATTTTCCATCTGAATGATCTGTCTATTACTAAGAGTATGATGTTAAAGTTCGCCACTATTATTGTACTACAGTCTGTCTCTCCCAGTAGATCTACTGATTTTGCTTTATATACATGGGTGCTCTAGTATTGGATGCATAGATATTTATCATTGTTATAACCTCTTGCTGAGTGGAACCCTGTGTCATTTGTAGTGACTTTCTTTGGCTCCTTTTAGTCTTTGGTTTGTAGTCTGTTTTATCTGACATAAGTATAGCCACTCCAGCTCTTTTTGGTTTACACCTGTATGGAATAGCTTTTTCTACCCTTTCACTTTCGGTTTATGTGTATGTCTTTATATATGAAGTAGTTTTCTTGAAGGCAGCATATAGTTGGGTCTTATTTCTTTATCTATTCAGCCACTTCATGCCTTTTTATTGTAGAATTGAGTCTATATATACTCAGTGTTATTATTGATAAATAAGGACTACTACTGCCATTTTGTTACTTGTTTGCTGATTGTTTTGAAAGCCTTCTCTTTTTTCTTCTTTTCTTACTGCCTTCTTTTGTGGTTAAGTGGTTTTTTCTGGTAGTATGTTTTAAATTATTGCTTTTTATTCTTAGTGAAAATTTAAAATATTTTAAATTACAGGTTTAATTACAAGTAAAACTATTGCAGGTTTTCACATTGTGGTGTTTTATGAGGCTGACAGAAAGCATCTTATAGGTATTACAGGCTATTTATATTACAAATAAAGAACAGAAACAAAAAAAGTGAAAAAGAATTCTGCACTTCTATTCCATACCACCGATTTTTACTTTTAGTTGCCTGAATTTATATATTATTATTTTACCTATTTCTTAATAGATTACTGTAGCTATTATTGTTTTTGACAGATTTATCTTTTGTAGTTATAAATAGATTTAACACTACAATTACAATGTAATATTGGAGTATTCTGAATTTGTTAATATACCTAATTTTGCTCATGAATTTTATACCTTCAGATGTTTTCTTTTTGCACATTAGTGTTGTTTTCTTTCAAATTGAAGAATTTCCTTTAGCATTTCCTGTAAGATGAATTTGGTGGTGGTGAATTCTCTTTGCTTTTGTTTATCTGTGAAAGACTTTATCTCAACTTCATATTTAGGTGATAGCTTTGGATTCTTTGGATTCTATCTCAACTTCATATTTAGGTGATAGCTATGCATTTGTATTTTATTTGTATTTGGATTCTTAGATGTATTTGCATTTGTATTCTTGTATGGAATTTTGTTTTCTTTAGGAGTTTGAAAATGTTGCTTTATTCCCTCCTGACTTGCATTGTTTCCATTGAGAAGTTTGTTGCTAGACAAATTGGAGGTCCTTTATATGTTATTTGCTGCTTTTTTTTTTGCTGCCTTTAGGATCCTTTCTTTGACCTTGACCTTTGAGAGTTTGATTATTATATACCTTAGGGTAGTCTTATTTGGGTAAAACATTTTTGCTGTTCTTTGACCTTCCTGTACCAGGATATTTTTATATTTCCCAAGTTTTAGAACATTTTCTGTTATTATTATTTTTAGATTTGTTTTTTTGAGCTACACAGCAGAGTTTCCAGGACAGGGATGATAGTTCCACTTCCCTCCTTTTTTCTCTGCCTGTTTTCAGAAACGGATTTCTCCTTCCAGGCATGCATGATGCTTCCTGTAGACTAAGGCAGGGACAGATCTCCTGCCAGGAAACTCAGGATGGTAAGGAATCTAGTTATATAGCTTCATCTTGCTTTTTCAAGTGTAGAAACTATGAGTTATGGGGTAATTTTCTGCAAGCTAGGTACAGCAAAGGATGGTAGAAGGGGTGTCATAGATGTGTTCCTGGAATTTTTTCACATCTCTGTGACCCAGGTACTGTCTCATTCTCATATTGTAGTTCTGAGATATTGCTAGTGATAATCTCGGTAGCATGTATTTGTTTTTGGTTTTCTTTAGGGAAGAATGAAGCCAGCTTGCTTCTATCCTGCCATTTTGGAACCAAATGCCTAGCTTCTCTTTTCCCTTTTTTCTTATTTTGGCATGTACAATTATGCTGTGACCTATCTTTTATCAATTGTGTATTCCTTTCATCTTTCTCTACTGACTTTTTCCAGTCAGTGTTTAAATATGCAAACCTTCCTCCCATGTAATGCTCTGTAGGAGTTTTTTTTTTTTTACTCACTTAGCAACATTCAACTTGTGACTTATTTCTTTTCAAAATGTTATCTTAACTACTTTCTCATGTAACCAGTCATTGTAGGCAAAAAGAAAATCAGTCATCTCCTAGTCTTCTTTATACCTGTATGAACTCTCATTTTGCATTTCCTTTGCACTCTTTACTTTTATCCACCCTTTAATGTTAGGTTTCTCAGGGTTCAGTCCTAGTTCTTCTTTTTCTGTCACTCTGTCTGGTTTCTCTTGCATGATTTCATTTCCATAATTCTAATACCATGAGTGTGCTATTCAACTCTGTATCTACATCCTGTCTCCCTCTGCTCCAGACTAGACATGTTCACTTGGGTATTTAGGTACCTCACACTCTGCATGTGTAAAACTGAGCTTACCATCTTTATACTCCCCAGGAAAAGTGTTCCCATATATCACCAATGTGTTTAGTCACACATGCAAGCTACCAGGGAGTTGAGCTTGAGATCTTCCTTTTCCTCAAATTGTACAGCTAGCCAGTCTTCCTACCTTACCTGTGAATTATTCCTTTAATCCTCTCAGTTCGAGTCCACTTTATGCCAGACTCTTTTCCTTGGTTCATACATTCATTCGTCCATCCATTCAGTTAGTCATTAACTCAAGAAGTATTTGCTGACATCCTACTCTGTATCAGGCAGTGTCCTAGATACTGGGTATATGACACATTTACCAAAACAGGAAAACTTCCCTGCCCTCATGAGGATTATATTCTTGTGAGAAGGGAGAGGCAGATACTAAAATAAATAAATAAAATACATAGCATTTAGATGGTAATACTGCTTTGGAAAAATTAAAATTACGGATGATTTGAACACAAAGAGGATACATATAGAAATATTCCAAACACTAGATTCACTTAAGCATTAAGAAGTTGAAGAGATGAGAAATCAGCAATATCAAAAAGATCAAAAGACAGTCCATTTAGGCAGGAGAAAAATCATGAGACCTTGATGACTTTAAAGCCATACGAAGAACATCCAACAAAGAGAAAGAATAATGATTTCTTTAGATTCACTGACGTGGAGATGAGTGAAGGTGATCTGTTGGAGTTCTCCTGACTTATTGTCCTAGCTCAAGGTATGCTTTTTGCCACGTGTACATACTCTGAAGCCAAAATGAGATTCCAAAATGACAAATTTTTTATCCTCTATTTCTCAATTACTTTAGGATAAAGTTTTAAAATATGGCTTGCTAGCCCACAGCTGACCTGTGAGTTTCATTTTTCTCTGCCATACTCTATACTCAAGCTATTATGAACTTTGGGTTGTTTGAAGTTATTTACTCACAGCCTTAATGTAGTCCCTCTTCTTTGCATGAAACACTCATTCTCTGCTCTAATTCCCAGCTCAGAGAAGGTCACTTCTTTTATAAGACCTCAGATCTGGGATTAGGTTAGATTCTCAGAGATCTTGGGATTTACTATCACAACTTATATTGCACTTTGTTTTTTCTTGAGTTTTATGTCTGTCTCTCCTAGATACTGCTTTCTTGCTAAGCTGCTAACTAAATGAGATGAGGGACTCTGTTTATTGCTTTATGGCAGTATTGTGCCTACCACAGAGCCTGGCACAGAACTGACACTCAGCAATATTTGCTGATTAAATATTGGATAAAATGAGAATATGGTCATTGTGGTCAGTATTGTTATAGGATTTGAAGCATTTTTCCTCTTGTGATTTCAGATATGTATATTTTTATGTAAAGTAGAAAGGTTTACTTATGAAGGTAGTAACTAATCTACTTTTTTTGTATAAAAATGTAACAAGAAAAGATATTTGCAAAATCCAAAGAAAGTGAGATTGAGAGGCAAGGTATAATGTATTCCTAATTTATATAGACTGAAAAAGAGAAGACTTCAGAGAACTTTGTCATAGTTTAGAGATACCTTCAAGGTGACGCTATAAATGAAAAAAGAGAATTATTCCTATCCTCTGAAGATATGGAAAAAGCAGCATTGCTTGAAGCTAAGAAAAGAAAAGTTTAAACTGAAGAGTCAGGAATAAAGAGATATCCACTGTTACACAGAGAGACCTGATGGAATGGAACAGTCTTAGAAGCATTCAGAGAAGTGATTTTGAAGGTATCATAATGAAGTAGTAATTAGCTATAGCCTTGGGGAAGTACTACTTTGTCTTATAATATCATGCTTAAATATCATGCTTTATTTTTTTTATATTCATTATTTGTCAGCATGGCTTTTAAAGGTTTCTGTATAGATTTCACTTATGAATACATCAAACAAGAAAAAGGTAAAATGACTTGCATAAGAACATCCAGTGAATTTTATTAGATACCATATTCATAGTTCTCAGTCATACTGCTTTCTCATATAGCATGTAGGAAACACTGATCTAACAGTATGCTTATGAGGAATTTCTTAATATTTTAAACCTAGTATTATGTAATATATAATTTTTATTTTATTGTAGTTAGATTTTATTTTTAAAGGTATTAAAGCCAAACCATTCTGCATAATGCTCCAAATCAGTATTCTAACATGGTAAACTCTTTTCAGTATTCTAACATGGTAAACTCATAAAGTAAGTTGAGCATTTAGGAAGGTCATCACTTGTTTCTCTCCAAAGTAACTTTTAGTACATTGGTTCTGTATTTCATTAAATGATAATTTAGGGTCTATCATATTCATAATGTAATTTAAGATGCTGAGTTTTAAGATTTCCAAGAAAACTTAGCAGATTTGCCATTCTTATACTATATAGACAAAATACTGCTATTTAAAATTTGGAAATAGCCAGCGTATTGGTACAAATGCCTATTCTGACATGTTGTCTATTATGTTTAGATGTTTGCCATACTGTGAACATTGCTTATTGTTGTCCAAGACATTGCGCCATTTCTTTTACCTGGTCTACTCCTTGTCCTGTCACATAAACTGCACCCTTTATTTAAAATTACCTTCATTGAAAAAGGTAGTGAAATTTCCTGGCATAATTTCCTTCTTGGATTAGAGATTCTTTGAAGTAACTGTCATTTTAATATAAGATATTCTTTCTTTGTTTTCTAAAGGTATTTGATATAAGCGTGAAGTCCTTAGATATAAAATTATCTAATACAGCTTCATTATCTAGTAGAGGCTCTATTAACCGACTTCTAACTTGTTTCTTACTAACTTATCAAATAACTGATTCAACTGAATATTGTGGGTGATATAGGGTATTCTATAGTAGTCTGTATCTCTTTCCCTGTAGTTCACTTTATTCCCAAACTTGTTTTTTCCAGTTATGCTTTTAATTATAATTCTAGAAACCAGTGAAGGGAAGAGAAGGAATTATTATTTCTATGAAAATGAAGTTGAGTAACTTGAAAATACTGGATGAAGGGAAGAACTGAGATAAATTTCTGTCAAATTAGTTATGAGTGTAATAATTTATAAGAGATTGTATATGCGTATGTGAGTATGTGTGCCCAGTGCGTGTGCATGTGTGTGTATAGAAGTTATAAAATCTAAAGTAAGCTTTCCCTCAAATTTCATTGCAAGTGTTTCTTAAATCTTTAAGATGTGCCCAGTTCACTTTAAAGAAAGTAAACAGGAAATTATAGATGATACATAATGGGTATGACATATGTAAAAGAGGCAAACATTCCAGATTTTCAGGCATTAGAATAATACTCCAAGAAAAGGCCTTAGTTCTGTGATGGGAGATTGGTAAGTGAATAAATGTTTATATCCTCAAATGTGTAGAAGACTTTTGCTCCTAGCCAAAAATGGAGTAACAGGAAATGAATTTTTCCTCTTGTAAATAAAAAGTCAGAGAAAATTTGTGAAATAAGAATTTTCAGACATTGGACAATATTTTACTGCCTATGATGGGGCTCCAGGCTACAGCACAGGGAGGAGAAACCCAACAAGACCTAGAAGTCACACTGAGTTGATGAGACAGAGTTCAGAGTTTGGGAAGGTTAAAGTGGCTAGACTTTGTTCAATTTGTAGAATCATATACTGAATAAGAGAGAGCTGCACAGAAGTAAAATAAGAGAATGCTCTGGTGGTCTGTAGTAGGTTTACCTTGAGATTTTGACTGATTACTAATAGATCAGTGCATGTATGTGAGATTCTACTAAGGCCGGGGAATAAACTACTAGAAAGGAGCAGGCAGAATAATATTTGAAGCTTGTTCTGGGCCAGTAATAGTTTGTGTTTCCACTGGCCAGAGTAAAGTGATCTCCTAATACATGGAACATTGGCTATTGCTCAGAAGGATGTTACCCTACTACTTGAACCAAATTAATCTTGGACTAAAAGCTATTTAGGAATTATTCCAGTAAAGTTTGAAAGCAACCTTACAAGGACAGACTATGTCCAGGTAACTTAACTGCATTCCAGAATACCAGAATAAAGCCTCAGAATATTTTAACAAATACAATAAAATCTAGTAACAAACATAAAATTCATGGTATCTGGAACCCCATCAAAAATCTCCATGCATGCTTAAAGATAGGAACATATGACCTATGACTGGGAAAAAAAGTGAATCAATAGAAACAAACCCATAACTAATATACAGGATAGAAAGAGTAGGTAAGAACATTAAAACAGCTGCTATAAATATACTTCATAGTTCAAAAAGAAAAATTCATGAACATGACAGGGAAAGAGAAGATATCATAAAGATTCAGAGTGAACTTTTAGAAATGAAAATAAAAATATCTGATTTGAAAAATACGCAGATTGTGCTTAGCAGATTTTAATGCTGTACAAATAAAGATTAGAGAACTTAAAGCATACCAATGAAACTATCTTAAATAGCAAAAACAAAAACAGAAACAAAAAAACTGAAATGAAAAACAGCTAATGAGATAATATCAAGAAGTTTTAGATATTTATAATAAATGGAATCCCAGATGAAGAAGAAATGGATGACAGAAATATTTGAAGATATAATGGCTAAAGATTTCCAAATATGATGAAAAATATAAACCCACAGGTTCAAGAAACTCGATAAACGCCCGCAGAGAAAACATTTAAAAAACGATACAAAGGTACAACATAATAAAATTGGTAAGAATCAGTGATAGAAACTCTTTAAACAGGCTAAGGAGAAGAGATATCGTACATTTAGAACAATAAAGGTAGCGATGACAGTGGACTTCTCATCAGAAACAATGCAAACCGAAACATAGTAGAGTTACAACTTTAAAGTTCTACAAAACTGAAACAAAAGTTGACTGAAAATTCTATGTTCAGCAAATATTTACACAAACACACACACACACACATACACGCACGGCAAAATAAAAGCTTTTCAGTCATTTAAAAACAAATAATTCATCAACAGCAGGCAAGTACTTCATGAAATGTTAAAGGAAGTCCTATTAGGAAGAAAAATGGTAGCAGATGAAAATTTGGATCCTCATAAAGGTATGACAAGTATGGGAAATGATAAATATGTGGGCAAGTATAAAAGTTATTTTTTATACTAAATTTATTTTAAAGATAAATTATGCTATTAAAATGGGCAAATGTTTTAAATAGACATTTTTGAATAGAAGATATGCAATGGCCAGTTAGCATATGAAAAGATGCTCAATGTCAGTAGTCTTTGGGAAATCAAATCAAAACCACAGTGGATCCCACTTCACACTTACTAGCATGGCTATTAAAAAATAGAAAGACAGTAATGAGTATTGATGAGGATATGGAAAAATTGGATCCCTCTGCCTAAAATAAATTAGTGGGTTGTTAACTCATGGTAATGTCAAGTGGTAAAGCCTCTTTGGACAATAGTCTGGCAGTTTCTTAATAAGTTCAGCCATAGACAATAGAATTACCAATGACCTAGAAATTTCAATCCTAGTTGTGAATCTAAGAGACATGAAAACATGTCCACAACAACTTGTATACAAATGTTAATAGCCAAAAAATAGAAACAAACCTAATGTTCATCAATTGATGAGTGGATAAATAAAATATGGCATATCCATACAGTAAAATATTATTTGGCATTAAAAAGTAATAAGGTATTGAAACTTGCTAGAGTGAAGGAACCTTGAGAGCATTATGTTAAGTGAAAGAAGCCAGTTACAAAAGACCACATATTATTTGGTATGATTCCAATGTATGAAATGTTTACAATACACAAATAACAGACAGAAAGTAGATTACACAATTTAAAAAGGCAAAATTTATGTTATGGAAATATGGGGGGCTAACCAAAAAATATGAATTATTTTTTTGAGGATTGGCCTCTTGTAGTATAGACTTTCCCTGCTAGATAAGTAAGTGTTCTAGGAACCCACTGATATTAGTGTACCAGCCAGCGTTGTTGTGAGGGACTGTATTCAGTTTCATTGAATCTTTTTTTGTGTGGAAATTCTTTCAATGCATTTACCCATTTCATGATGGGTGACTTATGAGTTTACTTTGCCACATCACACAGAATGCTCAGTAGTTTTAGACCAAAAACAGCATGGTCCCTGTTCACTACCATTTCTAGTCCCTCAGTCTCGTCCCAAGCAACTTTTTTTGTTTCCTCTGATGAAAAAAGTTCTCAAAGGGAAATGTTTTGCCAGTGTGAAAGAAGTGAAAGAAAAAAACAGCAGAAACACTAAAAGGCATCAAAATTGACAAGTTCAGAAACTGTTTTAAGCAGTGGAAAAAAGTGTCTTGATAGGTATATTATATCAAGAGTACTTTGAAGGTGACTGAAGTTTAAACATGTAAGAATAAATACGCAATTTTTTATAAATAAATTCTGGGTTTGGGGGAGGGTCTCCCCTCATATATTTCCTTAAAGCTGTTGAATACAAAAAAGATATTTACATTATTATTATTAGTTTTTAAAGACAGGAGATCTCACTGTGTTGCCCAAGGATAACCTCAAACTCTTGGGCTCAAGTGATCCTCCTGCCTCAGCCTCTCGAGAAGCTGGTACTGCAGGTACTCACTACCGGAATGTGGCTAACTTCTTTAAACAAAAATAATTACAATGCATTGTAGAGTTTACAGCATATGTATAAGTAAAATGTATGACAACAAAAGCAACAAATGCTAGAAAGAAAGAAATGGAAGTGTAGAGTTAGAAGGTTTTTCTATACTATGTGAAGTAGTATAATTTGAAGTTAGACTCTGGTAGTTTAAAGATATATAATGTAATCTCTAGACCAACATCTTTAAAAAAAGAAAACAAAAAGGTGTTTCTAATAAGCTTGTAGAGATAAAATGAAATAACTAAAAAATAACCAGTGGCAAAGAAGACTGTAAAAGAACAAAAAGAGAATGAGGAAGATAACAGACGTTCAAAATACAGAGCAAATACAAAGCAAAAACTGATGGAACTAATTGGAGAAGTAGGTAAGTTCAGTTATAATCATATATTTCAGTACTCCTCTAAAAATTCATTGAATAAGTACTTGAAAAATTGGTAAGGATATAGATAATTAGAGCAACACTATTAACTAACATTTTAAAATTAACATTTTTAATTGAAATGTATAGTACCAACCATTCAGCAACATATACCTTATTTTCAAATGCTCTCAGCAATTTTAACTCTAGACATGTTCCGGGCCACAAATCAGGTCTTAATAAATTTAAGAGGATTCAAGTTGTAAAAAATGTGTTCTCTGACTACATGTAGTATGTTATCTCTGATAGAGAGGTATCTGGCAAAATCCCCAATTTTAGTTTAAAACTAAACAACACAATTCTAAGTTACCCATCAGTCAAAAGAAATTCAAAGGAAAGTTAGAAAATATTTTAAATTAGCTGAAAATGAAAATACTTCCCGTCAAAACTTGTTGGGTACAGCAAAAGTTATGCTTTTAGGAACATTTTAGTATTAAATGTATATATTAGAAAAGTAGGAATGTTTAAGATTGATGACCTACACTTCCCCTTAAGAAACTGCATTAAGAAGAATGACTTGAATTCAAAGTAAACTGAAGAAAGAAAGAATAGAGATAAGAGCAGAAATAAATAGAAGACAAAATGGCAATAAGGAAAAAATAAAATAAAAACCTAGTTCTTCAGTGTTGTCAGTAAAATTGATAAAGCCCTAGTTGGAGTGTTTAGGGGAAAAAGAAAAAAAAGGACAGAAGGTACACATTTCCATTCTATTAGGTATTAGAGAGGGGATGTCACTCCATATCTGTAGACATCAAAGGATAGTAAGGGAATATATCATGGATAACTTTCTGCCGATAAATTCAACAACTTGGATGAAATGGACAAAGACCTTGAAAAACACAAACCACAATATTTCCCTAAAGAAAAAAAAATAGATAACCTTGAATAGGCTTCTATTTGTTGAAGAAATGTTTAAGTTATTTTTTCTCAAAGAAAAATCCAGACTCAAATGCCTCCATTGGTGAATTTTATCAAATATTTGCAAATATGACACTGGAGAAATTATAGTTATATTATTGTAAATTTTTGCCCTTTCCTTAAAATATTATGTAAGATTAATACTTTATTTTTATTTTATAGGGTTTGGATTCGGGTGAGGTATTTCTTATTTGATGAGTTCCCATTGTCTATTTCTACAGACTTCTGTTCTTGAGTTTTGAGCAATTTTCCAGAAATAAATAATAGCAATGAGGGTGAATTATTGATATAGTGTTCAATTTATTCTTACTTTGAAGAAAGCGGGTAGGAGCTCTTCTTCTAAAGTGAATTATTTTTCTGAACCATATTCATAAACACATTTTTGTATGCCAATCTTTGATCTGAATAATATTATTTATTAATATTCTAAATAATTTGAGAATAGACTTAAACTTTTTGCATGTGAACAGGTGCATTTGCTATTATTCTCTTAAAGAGTCATATTTTGGGGGATTAAGGATTTATAAAAACAAATCTAATTTTGAGAGACATAATACTTAATACATGTTCCTGACATTTCTTTCTAGAAATCAAATTAGTTTATTCTCAAAATGTAAGCTTTCACATTTTGAGAAAACGAGTTTATTCTTTGAACTTGTATAGAAACCTACATATTGCTAAAATGTTATCAAAAGACCTTTTAAAAAGTGCCAAGAAATGAATTATATATTTAGGTTTATTCTTAATACTAGCAGCAGGAAGAGCACATTGTGAGCTAAATTGGTTAATTGAAGTTGGAATCAGTACTACCTTTATACATAGATCATATACCAGAAGATAATTAAGAACTACATTAAGATAGTCTTGAGGACCAATATGCTCCAAATATTTTTGTATGAAGAAAAGCTCACAGATATATGGAATATATAATCATATGGATTTACTTAGGATTGTTACTTGAAAGTAAATTTTAAAATTATTATTAGCCACAAATTGAAGGCAATATATGTATATATATATATAGCATTTTTTTCTGTGACAGAAAATTTTAAAATCTCATCTGTTGAACAAATTTAGAGTATAATGCATCAGAGACTTTGCTAGGGCGACGATTTAACACTCTTTGAAGTCTTCTAACACTTGCTACTCAAAGTGTATCTACTTAAAGCAGTATGGGCAACATACTGGCAACTCCTTAGAAGTGTTTACTCTCAGGGCTCATCCTGGACCTAGTGAATGAGGATCCACATTTAATTCTATCTCCAGATGAGAAGCACCATACAACGTTTGGCAAGGTGTGAGATTGTATGGAGCTATATTGCCTGGCTTTTTTCTGATAACATCCTTAGAAGTTTTAATCCTCTTTATTCCCAGTTATTTCTTATACTGTTCTACTGCCACTTCTTCAGCTCATGTCTCAGACTTCTAAAGTTAGGTTCTTTATAGCAATTACAAGCTCCCCGGTAAATTAAAGATGATAGAGAAATGCTTCTTTCTGGACACAGTCTTAGCTTATTGTGAGCATAAGTACTTGACCTTTCATGTGGTGTGAATGTAGGCTAATATTTAATTTCTTTATGTTTTTATATACAAAAAGAAAGTATAAATCGGCTTCGTATTTTGTGGTAATTCCATTGTTTAATTATTTGCTACTTATTTCTTAAGTTTTTCTGTAATGCAACCATGCATGGGCAGGTATCATCTGGGTCCTTCAAGTTGGGGCAATAAGAGGGTACTGACATTCGTGAGTTACTGACACAAATATACTCATGGTGCTTACTGTGCCATTAATAGCAAAGTCCTCTGTTTTAGACCCATGAGCCTTATGTCTCCTACCAGTAGCCTTGAAACAGCAGTATGCTAACTTAGCTTGCAAGTTGAGTAAAATCTCAGGCTGCTCACACTTGAGAGCTGGTTGAACTGGATCAGTGCAAGCTTTTGTGTAAGTGTCTTGTTATACTCTATGGCACAAATATTAAAGTTTTTGTTACAGGTATTGTTCACTCCCTTTTTACACTTTTACTTTTTTTCAGCTAACATATATTGTATCCATCACATTTAAAAATAGGAAATGGATTAATTTTTCTTGATGATATGTTTGGCTCTTTGTCATGTGTTATAAATAAAGATAGTGGCCTCAATCTAAAATCTATAGGTTGTTTTACTTTTTTCTACTTGATTTCTATTTCTGGAAGGAGAAATAGATTTGGTAATCATTTCTGTCTCTCTTATGGGTATGTATTAGACATATGGTTTCTTAGAGATGCAATCGGTGACCAGAAAATAGAATAATTACTTGAATTATTGGATCAAATTTGTGGTGTCAGGTTCTTTAGAACTAAATTAATGCTACATTAGCACTTATGACCAAAAAAATCTTCCATTTTAGTTATTTTGAAATAGCTAACTCTTTCATTTTTCTGTTGTGGAAAAACAATGATGAAATACTTTGTTATTGTTGTTGCTCTGGGAATTGAAAACCAACTTTTTATTGTATGAGCAATTTCATGTTTTATTATTTTATTTTATTGTAATGTATCTTTTAAAATTATGTTCTTTTATCTTACTTTGGATTTATTTGAAGTAAAATAAAGAATATGAGTTTCATAACTTAAACATTTCTATACTAAGGAAGCAGCTTGGTTTACTGATTTAAAAAACTGAAAATATTATTTCATTGTTTTCATTAAACTTTTTAATTTGAGATAGTTGTCATATACATGCAGGTATAAGAAATAATATAGGGGCATCTTGTGGATCTTTATCCCATTTTTCCAATGCTAGCATCTTGAAAATGGATAGTTCAATATCACATCCTAAGTATTGAAATTGATACAATCAAGATACAGAACATCTCCACCTTCACAAAGATCTTACATTGCCCTCTTATAGCTACATCTACTTTCTAACTACCTCAACCTCCTTCTAAACCTCTGGCAATCATTAATCTTTTCTCCAACTTTATTATTTCATTTATTTTATATATGTGGTGTCATAAAATAAGTATGTAACCCTTTGGGATTGGCTGTTTTCAGTCAGTATAATTCTCTGGAGATTCATCCAGGTTGTTGCATTTATCAATATTTGTTATTTTTTATTGCTGAGCATGGTTACACGGTATGGATGTATGTTTGTTTTAGTATTCACCACTTAGTGGATATCTGGGTTGTTTCCCGTTTGGAGTTATTAGAATAAAGCTGCTATAAGCATTTATATATAGGTTATTATGTCAGGATAAGAGTATTTTTCTCTGAGATAAAGGCCCAGAAGTGTGATTGCTGGTTGTATGGTAGTTGCATGTTTAGTTTTTAAAGAAACTGCTAACATGTTTTCCAGAGTGACTGTACCATTTTACATTCCCACCAGCAATTACATGAGTGATCCAATTTCTCTACATCCTCAGCAACACTTGATACTGTCACTAATTTTTATTTTAGCTATTCTGATAGATGAGTAGGGATATTTCATTGTGGTTTTAATTTGCATTTCACTATTGGATATTGATGATGAATATCTTTTCACGTGGTTAGCTGACATCTGTATTTCCTATTCAGTGAAATCTCTCAATAGCTTTTGGCCATTTTCTTGTTGGGTTGTTTGAGTTTTTATTGTTAAGTTTTGAGAGTTTTCTATATATTCTAGACTAGATCTATTTCATATATGTGGTTTGCAAATACATTAGGTGCTCATTATTTGGAAAATTTGCATACTTGCTAAAATCTATTCAAAACCCCAAAGTCAATACGTACACTTTTACAGTCATTTACAGTGCACAAAGGGACAAAAAATTTGAGTCCAAATTGCACATTCCCAACTGAGGTCTGACAAGATGCCCTGCCTATTTGTTTCAGTTCTCATAGCATGAATATGTCTTTTTTGCAGACATTTTTTTTTTGTTTTCTTGTTGATAATTTTACTGCTTAAAATGGCCCCTAAGTATAGTGCTGAGGTGCTGGCTAGTATTCCTAAGTTCAGGAAACAATGGCAGACCTTAAGAAGGAAATATGTATATTAGATGAACTGTGTTCTGGCATGAGTTATAGTACTGTTGGCCATGAGTTCAATCAATAATATATATTAAATAAGATAACTTTAAGCAGCAACAGAAATGAAACAATGTACATATTGATCAGTTGGTGAAAATGCTGTTACTAGTGGCTTGTAGGAATCTGTATTTCCATATTTGCTAATTCAGTATTTGCTAATTTAGTATTTGTAGAGAATTTCTAGACCACGACCACCACTGATAATGAGAATTGGCTGTGTATTCACAGCCTGTAACTTGTCTCTCATCCTCTTAACAGGTCTTTCACTCTTTCACACAGCAAACGTTTTTAATTCTGATGAAGTCCAATTTTTCAATTCGTTTCTTTTATGGATCATGTTTTTGGTGTCAAATCTAAGGACTCTGCCTAGTCCTATATCCTGGAGGTTTTCTTTTATGTTTTTTCTGGAAGTTTTATAGTTTGTTTCACACTGAAGTTCATTTTGAGTTAATTTTTGTATAAGGTTCAGAGACTTAGGCTGAGGTTCTTTTTTTTGGTCTGGATATCCAATTGCTTCAGCATCATTTATTGAAAAAGTTGTTCTTTTCTTTATCGAATTGCTCTTACACCTTTGTCAAAAACCAGCTGAGCATATACGTGTGTGTCTACTTCTGAATGTTTTATTATATTGCATTGATATGTGTCTATCACTCTAACAATATGGCATAGTTTTGATTGCTCTGGTTATATAAATCTTGAAATTGGATTGACTTCTACTTTTTTAAAAATTTTACTTTTTCAAAAATTGTTTTATTCTAGTTCTGTTTCCTTTCCATATGAATTTTAAAATAATCTTCTCTGTATCTACCAAAAATCTTGCTGATGCTTTAATAGGAATTATATTAACTTGCTTATCAATTTATAGTAAATTAATATCAATGTATCTTTATTATGTTCAGTTTTATAACCATGAACACAGTATGTGTTGTGTTTCTTTATGTCTTTGCTTTCTTTCATCAGCATTTTATAGTTTTTGGTATATTAAGTCCTCTATGTATTCAGTCAATTTTACATTTAAGTTTTTCATTTTAAATAATTGTAAATGGTATCATATTTTAACATTTAACGTCCCTGTTTTTATTGCTAGTGAATAGAAATACAATTAATTTTGTTAAGTCTGTCTTATATCCTGTATTTCTTGCTGCAATCACTTATTTGTTCTTGGATTTTTGTTTTTTCCTTTTGGTAGGTCTTTTGGGATTTTCTATGTAGGCAATCTTGACATCTGCAAATAGGGACAGTTTTATTTCTAATTTTCTGATTTGTATGTTTTTGATGTCCTTTTCTTGTCTTATTGTATTAACTAGAACTTCTAGCACTATGTTGAATAAGTATGGTGAAAGCGCAAATATTTGCCGTATTTCCAATCTTAGAAAGAAAACGTTCAGTTTGTCACCATTAAGTATAATGTTGTTGTAGGTTTTTTGTGGATACTCTTTATCAAATTGACTAATATATTTGAATATATGACTGCATTTCAGTTTCAAAGAAAAAGTATTTAATGCTTTTGAAGTTTTTTTACATTTTGGCTTATTTGTCATGGTACCAATAGCTGGAATTTGTATGTGGTTATTAATTTTGCATAATGTAAGTTATCTAATAGCATTATACAGACTCTCAAAATAGCAAGTAAAAATTTAGCACTGCTGATCTTAAAGACACTATGGAGAACGTTGCTGTGTTTCCAGGATTTTCTTTTCCATATTGCTACCTGATTCCTTTGAAATCTTTCTTTGTCCTTTCTATTATAGTTGAGGATGCTGTGTCGTCTCATCTACCCACTTCCTGAGTATATATTTAGGATTACTGAGTTGCTGGACTAGATCCTGCTGCTTGCTTCTTTGAAAATGTTAGTTTTCTGTTTTCTTATAAATTAAAATTTTATACGGTTTTTTTGGGGGGTCACTAAATTATATTTTATGATTTTGAAAAAGTTGACATAGTTTTTATTTTTTTTAATAGGAAGAGTCTTCTGGTTTTTGGTTTAGCATTCGAGATGTTTAGAAGTTGCCACTCTGTCCTAAAAACAAGTAAACAGCAGAAGAGATTTTAAAAAGTATCAGCTCTTCTTAGATCCATAAAAGAAGTAAAGTCACATGGTAAATTGCTGCTGTCCAAATTGCAGAGACCAACAGGTGAATACAGAGAATTACCACTTACTGGAGCAGAAAATCATTAGCAGGCATATAAATGGGAAAGAATGCTGGGATAGGAAAACTTGAACTGGAAATTGATGAATTACTGGAGACTCAGTGCAGATAAGAGTAAGAGTTAAAAACTCTCCACTTTTGTGAGTTTTATCTCCAGGAGTTCCACAAGGTTCTCATATATATATATCTTAGAGAAAAATTCTCCTTGTGCTTCTAGAAGGAGGAAAAGGAGCCACTTTTGAAACATGGAAGAGCTTTCTCATTTTCTTAATGAGGCCTGCACTCAAGAGACTTGTATTATCAAAGCCTTTTTGATCTGGGAGAAGGGCAACATTCACCTCCAGTCAACTCTAGCCTTTCATTTTGAGAAAGGAAAAATACCCAACTCCAGCTCACCCAAGCCAATCTGTCCCATCTAAGGGGGGAGAAAAAAATGGAGAAACACTTGTGAAGCACATAGTGCAGAGGCACAGCTCATTAAAAGACTGAAATCCAATCAGAGAACTCTTCCCCTTTCTTCACACTTTACCATCACATTACTAAAGGTCTATTTACAGCATTTCCTTCTACTCTGTACATCATGTTTGGTTATCAGAAAATTGCAAGTCATATTAAAGACACGAAACACTCTTTTTTTGAAGTTGGGGTCTCACTCTGTCACCCAGACTAAAATGCAATGGCACACTCATTGCTCACCACAACCTTGACCTCTTGGGCTCAGGTGATCCTTCTACCTCTGCCTTCTGAGTAGCTGGAACTACAGATGCATGCCACGACACCCTGCTGATTTTTTTATTTTTAACAGAGACAGAATCTTGCTTATGTTGCTCAGGCTGATATTGAATTTATGGCCTTAAGTGATCCTCCCACCTTGGCCTCCTAAATTGCTGGGATTACAGGTGTGAGCCACTAAGCCCAGCCCAAAACACAATATGAAGAGATATAGAAACCATCAAAACCATACATGGCACGAATTATCAGGCTGGAATTTTAAAACAACCATGATTAATGTGCAAAGGTGTCTAATGGATAAAGTAGACAACATTTACAAACAGTTGGGCAATGTAAGCAGTGAGGCAGAAATCCTATGAAAGAACAAATAAACGTTAAAAATCAACAGTGCAGAGAAACAGAATGCCTTTGATGGGCTTATTAGTAGACTGAACATACCTGAGGAAAGACTCTCTGACGCTGTGGATATATATATCAGTAAAAACCTCCAAAACTGAAAAGCAAAAAGAACAAATTTGGGAAAAAAGATAACAAAACATCCTAGGACCATGGGGCAACTACAAAAACTACAACTATAACTATGTATAATGAGAATACCAGAAGGAGAAGAAAGAGGAAGGAAGAACAGAAACATTTGAAACAATAATGACTGAAAATCTCTACAGATTAGCATTAGAAACAAATTTGTATAAGCCCTATATAAGGAAAACTGCAAAACGCTCATGGAAGAAATCAAAGAACTAAATAAATGGAGAGAGAGTCTGTGTTCATGGAGAGGAAGGCTCAGTATTGTCAAGAAGTTAGTTTTTCTCAACCTAATCTATAGAATCAGCGCAATGAAATTATTTTACTCAATAAGTTATTTTGTATATATCAACACACTGATTCTTAAGTTTGTATGGGAAGGCAAAGGACACATGATAGCTAACACAATATTGAAGAAAAACATAGTTGGAGGACTGATACTACCAATTTCAAGACTTCTATAAAACTATAGTAGTGAAGACAGTATGGAATTGGTTAAATAACAGATAAATAAAACAATGGAATAGAATAGAAAGCCCAGAGGTACACCCTTGTAAAAATGGTGAACTTATTTTTGACAAATGACAAATACCAATACAATGGAGTAATGGTAGTCTTTTTAATAAATATTGCTGGAACAACTGGACATACAAAGGCAAAAAAAAAAAAAAAAGAATCTAATTGCAGACCTTATACTTTTCACAAAAATTAACTCAAAATATATCATAGAGTGAAGTGTAAAATGTAAAACCATAAAACTTCTAGAAGATAATATAGAAGAAAAACCATATGACCTTGTATATGGTAATAATTTTTAGATACAACACCAAAGCACCAAAGGCATGATCCATGAAAGAAAGAATAGACAAGCTGGACTTTATTAAAATTTAAAATTTCTGTTCTACAAGAGGCAATGTCAAGAGAATGAGAAGACAAGTCACAAACTGAGAGAAAATATTTGCAAAAGAGATATCTGATATAAAACGTTATCCAAAGTCACAAAGAATTCTTAAAATTACTGAACAATTTAAAAATGAGCCAAAAATCTTAACAGATACCTCACCAAAGAAGATATGCAGATGGCAAATAAACATATGAAAAGATGCTCCCTATCATATGTCATCAGGGAAATGCAAATTAAAACAACAATGAGATATCACTACACATCTATTAGAATGGCCAAAATCCAAAACACTGACAACACCAAATGCTGGCCAGGATGTGGAGCAATAGGAACTCTCCTTCACTGCTGGTGAAAATGCAAAATGGTTCAGCTACATTGGAAGATAGTTTGACTTTTTCTTACAAAACTAAACATACTCTTACCATACGATTCAGCAATCATACTCTTTGGCATTTAACCAAAGGAGTTGAAACTTATGTCCACATAAAAACCTGCATACGGATGTTTATAGCAGCTTTATTCATAATTGCCAAAACTTGGAAGAACCCAAGATGTCCTTCAGTAGGTGAATGGATAAATAAACTGTGGTCCATCCAGACAATGCAATATTATTTAGTGCTAAAAAGAAATGAGCTATCAAGCCATGAAAAGACATGGAAGAATCTTAAATGCATATTACTAAGTGAAAAAAGTCAGTCTTTAAAGACTGGGGAGTATGTGGATAATCATACTGTATGATTCCAACTGTATGGTATTCTGGGGCTATGGTGAGAGTAAAATCAGTTTTTGCCAGGCATTGGAGGAGGAGAGGGATGAATAGGCAGAGCAAAAAGGATTTTTAGGGAATGAAAGTCCTCTGTATGATACTGCAATTATGGATACCTGTCATTATACATTTGTCCATACCCACAGAAAGTACAATACCAAGAATGAACACTAAGGTAATTATGGACTTTGGGTGATTATGTTGTTTTAATGTAGAGTTAATCATCATTTTTAATCAGTGTACCACTCTGGAGGAGGATGTTGATAATGGGAAAGCTATTCATGTGTGAGGGCAAGGGGTATATGGAAAATTTCTGTACCGTCTCAGTTTTGCTGTAAGCCTAAAGCTGCTCAAAAATAAAATCTTTTTTAAAAGGCACATTTTCTGAGTAACACAAGGACTTCTTTTTGTGAAATGGTTTGAATATTTTAGATATGAGGGCTCTGTTATTTAATAAAGTTATAATAAAATGTATTGATCATTAGCTTACTAGTGCATTGCTCATTAGATTACTGAAAAACTAACGCCCCTCGGAATGAATTCACTCAACATAGACATTTGATCTGCCCTTTCTAACCCTTGATAATACGCCAAGGTTTTGCTGCTACGTGTTAGAACCCAAGATAAGCCTCAAACTTGGATTCTCTCTGAAGGTATAATGAGCTACCACCCCAGCCATTTGGCACATCACCCATGTTATTTTAGAAAAAAAAAAAAAAAAAAGCCTTTCAGTGGAATGAGATTATTTTACTTTAGCAGTTTTCTATGTTATAAAGTTTAATTACAAGTTTAAATGAACAGAAGTAAATTTGTGCCCATATGGCATTAAAGTATGTTAACTTTAGGGGAGAGAAATAATATGAATA
The DNA here is from genome assembly GCA_027257055.1 of Cephalopachus bancanus. Taxonomy (NCBI): domain Eukaryota; kingdom Metazoa; phylum Chordata; class Mammalia; order Primates; family Tarsiidae; genus Cephalopachus; species Cephalopachus bancanus. Next base: position 1,799,297 of record JAPVLO010000024.1, on the reverse strand, counting down.
ATGCTTAGAGATGTTTTTCTGTGCCAGAAACAAAAGCATAACATTCTTAAAATTGTATTTGCACTGAAATGTACCTGTCTAAGAAAGGATAATATGTTTTATGCTATTTTTTTTTCCTTTTCTTGGATCATAGTCAGTTCTAAAAGTAGAATGGGATTTGTAGCCTAGTAATGGTTTTATATAAGCATCACTGTAACTGGGCAAATAATCTATTGTGAATTTCTTACATGACTATTGATGTCATTAAACACAAGCATATTGTATTTCAGAATCATTTAGTCATCCTCTCTGTTACTGACAGTTGGTGCATTAGTTCATGTTAAATGGAATATCTCTTTAAACTATTCTTGGCATTTCCTAGATTAGATAAATTATGAATTTGATAATTAAAATTAACCTTTTATGTTCATCTGGTATGTTGTTCTGAGCCAATGTCCTTTTGTACTAAACCTTTACCATTTTTCTGTGCTCTGGGGAAAAAAATCTTTATTCAGGTAGATATTTAATGCAAAGTATATTTTGTATGAAATGCCATTTGCAATATATGTAGTTTGTTTTTACATACAAATATTTTACAAATATATCTCATATGAGCCAGAAGAAAGATGGATAAATTCTAAGTTTGTACATTTTCTTATTTCCTTGTTTCATTCCTCAAAATTGATTAAGTTTTGGAAATTATAAAAGTGAAAATTTGATTAAATTTTACTATGACCAGTAAAGATAAACTATATTTGACTTCCAGACTATATGCTAATTGATACCCCCTCTACCCCACGTTCCCATCTCAGTACTCTCTAGGTCTTAAGAACATTTTGTTAAAGGGAAAAGATTCTAAAAAATCATGTTTGGCTATTATGTCATGGGCAGATGGGCCTTCTCATTACACTTTATGTTATTCCTCTTCGTGAGTTTGTCAGTTTCTTTCCGATTTTTACAGAAGAGATTGCCCAAGTTGTTCCTTGAACCTCTTCTTCCTTTGTAGATGCACTTATGCATCCACACATATCCATATTCGTGTGTGTGTGTATGTGTGTGTATGTGTGTGTGTGTGTGTGTGTGTGTGTGTGTTGTGTGTGTGTGTGTACTCATACAGTATAGGAAATCTCTTTTTGGGCATTTGTGAACTCTTTAAGTTCACAACAGTGGAATTCTGAGTACTTTGTAGTGTGATAAGGAACTAAGACAATTCTGGAAGTTAATTTTATTTACAGTGAGCATTTTGGGGTCAATATAATAGTATTCAGTAGGATAGAATGCCTTAACAAAAACTAGTAAAAGTTACTGGTATAAATCAACTGACTATAAGTTGATTTTAAAATGTTTTACAATGCAGAGAGTTGTATTTGGCTGATAAAGTCATCTGAGACATAGGGTAATTGATTACATGAGGTTATCAAATCTTGAAGTAGGGAATTATGTATTTCAAAAGTATTTTAACTCCTTTATATGAGTAACTTTTTCCAGAAGTTAAAGCTGATATATGCTGAAGGAGGGAAGACCAGTTTGTGAAAAGGTTTATAGACATTAGGTCTGTGAAACTGAAGATTAAATGTGTGTTTTGATTGCTAAAAATGACATAGACTATATATGTGAAAAGATTCTATATTCTTTCTTGCTTTGATTAGGATCCTGAAATGTCTTATTGAATAACTAGTTGAAGCTATTTGCTTAGAAAAGTATTCAGAAAAGTGCATGGAAACGTATTCAAAACTCATCTGTCCTCCTCCCATCCAGTTCTCAGAAAAGTTGTCTTAGTGCTGTGCTAATGTTATGATCAACTAAGGGGCACAGCCAGTGTACAGACAAAATATTTGTTTGTTAAACCTAGTTTGACTGAACTCGACGTCCTTGGAGCCTGACAACAAGTTGCTCAGACAACTTATGCTTAGAGATGGTAATTGGTAGAAATATTAAAGAAAATTAAAGCTAATTGACAACTGGGAAGTAAAAGCAGCTGGCAGATTCACCTGGCACACAAACTAGAGGTGAAAGTTTTAGTCAGGAATCATGTAGTCTCTGAGGTAAACAGCTACCCAAGTTATCTGTTTACATTTAATTACCAGGCTCCTGAGAGCACCTATCTGTCTCTCTTTTCTATTCTTTATCCCCGTGCCTGGATCAATCGCTAGCACATACTAGCTTCTCAATAAATATTTTTTTATTGACCCAGCTACCTGACAGAGAGCAAGAACTAGGCTTCATATTGAGGATTGCCATATTCATTGCTGAAATCAGAGTAGAAAACTTAAGGTAGAAGGTTAAGAGTTGGTTTTGCTTTGCTTTCAAATAGGACATTACTAAATAGCTCAGAGATCATAACTGTTTCCTAGAGAATAACAGTAAAAAATATTTTTGGGGAAGTGAGGAACATTTTCAAGTCATCAGTTATTTGAATAATAACGTAAGTGAATGTGGCCATCTAATTCTAGGCAGTTTGTATGTAAGTACTTAAGGTAGTATGTAACATCGGAAGCCAGTTACAGACATGTGTTAGTTACCAGAATGCAGGATGACTTTTGTTTTGGATATTGGAGGAGCCAGTGTGAAAATTCTGACCAGAATATTGTAACCAGTTTATTTGAAACACTTCCGTGCACTGAACAGTCCCACAAAACACTCTAGTTGTCTGCATTCTCAAACAACCTTGAGTTCAGAACACAGTACACTGCCCATAAGTTTGAAAAGCTTCCTTTCCATTGTTCTAATGATTTCATGAAGATATTTGTTCATATTTAGTATATGATTTTCACAGCCCAGCGTATCTCTGTAGAAAAACCGTTATCTGTTTATTTTTGTAAGGACAGAAACCTGTTTATTGCCTGGTATGTGTGGATGTGTGTTTGTGCATGAATGTGCTTATATATGTGCATGTGTGTGCGTGCATGTGTGTGTGTGTGTATGTAGGTAGATAGATATATAGACATATAGATAATATATATTATTAGATCAAAACTTTTACATCTTTCCTAATTAGTGATAGTTTCTGAATAATTTTAAAAGTGATGTGGGTTGACAATCTTGGCAAATAAAAAATGTTCCTTTAGTTGACAGAAAAGAGACTTAGTCTCCACACATTTGATCATCTTTAAGCTCTATGCTTCTATTTAGGGAAAAGTATTTGGAAGAGAATAAAGAAGGGTGCCATAGCTTCTGTGACTTCCCTTCCAAATCACCATATACCCAATATGGTACTTCTCCAGAAGTTTCTTTTAGTTTCAACCATATTTACTTTTGTGTTTGTGATTATTTGTGATAGGACTTTGAAATTTTGTTTATTTATAAACATTTATCAATTTATTTATACTTATATATTTTTACTGTGGTAAGAACACTTAACATGAGATCTGCCCTCTTGACAAATGTTTAAGTGCACAATATAGTGTTATTGACTATATGTACAATGTTGTACAACAGTTCTCTGGAACTTCTTCACCTTATATAACTGAAACTACAGTTGACTGTTGAATAATGTTGAATAACCACCCGCATAGTTGAAAATCTGCCTATAACTTTTTTATTGTATCAAATGTTATTTATTTTATTTTATTTTTGAAATTTATTTTATTTTAAAGATGTAGGCTACAATTCAGAATTAGGTGTACAAGTAGTCATCTTACAGGTAAAGTTTGGGCCTATCTTTGGTCCCCACTTTGCCTGGTTTGAGATCAGGTACCCTTATTAATGTGACACCCCCTCATCCCCGGACAGTTTCCAGCTACTGTCAATCTCTTCCTTATAATATTTTGGTAAATGTTCAGGGTCCACTTATAAGGGAGAACATATGGTACTCAGTTCTTTGTTTCTGTGATAAATCACTGAGTATTATAGGCTCGAAATCCATCCAAGTTGCTGTAAAGTTCATAATTTTGTTCTTCTTTATGGCTGTGTAATATTCCAACATGTTTATGTACCACATTTTTAAAATCCAGTCCAATTTTGATGGAAAGCATGGTTGGTTCCATGTTTTTGCTATTATAAATAGTGCTGCAATAAATGTGCATGTGCAGGTATCTTTTTTGTAGTGTGATTTAAGTTCCTCTTGGTATATTCCCAGAAGGAGGATTGCTAGATCATATGGAAGGTCAATTTCTAGTTCTTTTAGGAATTGCCACACTGTTTTCCACAGAGTTTGAACTAGTTTTCAATCTCACCAACAGTGTAGATGCATTTCCTTTGCTCCACATCCTTGCTAGCATCTATTGTTTTTTGTTTTATTAATTACAGCCATTCTTACTGGAGTTAGGTGGTTTCTCAGTGTGGTTTTGATTTGCATTTCTCTGATTATTAGTGAGGCTGAGCGTTTTTTCTTGTGTCTATTGGCTGCTAGTATGTCTTCCTTTGAGATGTTTCTCTTCATGTCTTTTGCCCAATTTTTTTTTCTTTATTTTAAAGATGTGGGGTACAATTCAGGGTTAGGTACACAAATGTTCATTATGAAGGTACCCTTGTTGCTGAAGTGTGCCCCTCCCTCCTCTGGCAGTTTTCCTCAACTGCCAATACTACCCCCTCTCTCTTGGCAGTTGCCCACTACTGCCAATTCATTTCTTAAAGTATTATGATAATTGTTCAAGGTTCGCTTATGAATGAGAACATATGGTTCTCTGTTCTTTGTTTTTGTGATAGATTACTGAGTGTGATAGACTCTAAATCCATCCATGTTGCTGTGAAGTCCATATGTTTGTCCTTCTTTATGGCTGCATAATATTCCATTGTATATATGTACCACATTTTTTTATCCAGTCCAGCTTCAATGGGCAGCATGATTGGTTCCCATGATTTTGCTGTTGTGAATAGGGCAGCAACAAACATGCATGGGCAGTTATCTTTTTTGTAGAGTGATCTGCGTTCCTCTGGGTATATTCCAAGTAGGGGGATTGCTGGGTCTTATGAAAGGTCAATTTCTAGTTCTTTCAGAAATCGCCACACTGTCTTCCAAAGAGGCTGCACTAGTTTGCATTCCCTACCAGCAGTGTAGAAGCGTTCCTTTTTCTCTGCATCCTTGCCAACATCTGTCGTTGTTTGTTTTATTAATGATGGCCATTCTTACTGGGGTTAGGTGGTATCTCAATGTGGCTTTGATTTGCATTTCTCTGATGATGAGTGAGGCTGAGCACTTTTTTATGTGTCTGTTGGCTGCCCATATTATCTTCTTTTGAGAAGTGTCTATTCGTGTCTTTTACCCTCTTTTTAATGGGACTGTTTGCTTTTTTTCCTTTCGGAACGTTCGAGTTCCTTGTAGATTCCAGATGTTAGACCTTTGTCAGGTAGACAGTTGGCAAATATTTTTTCCCATTCTGGGTTGTCCACTTTTTAATATAACTTTTGACTCCCACAAAACTTTGTTGATATTCTACTGTTTACTGGAAGCTTTACCGATAACATACACAGGCAATTAACTGTATTATATATTTGGCACGCTATATGTATTATATATTGTGTTCTTACAATAGAGTATACTAGAGAAAAGAAAATATCATTAAGAAAATAATAAGGAAGAGAAAATACATTTATAATACTGTATGGTATTTATCCATACCATAAGTTTATGTCATCTGTTTTCAAGATGAATCAAATGGCAGTCAACCACAGCTGCATGAATCAATCTGTGGTATGTATCATGCAATTTAGTGGTTTCTTGTAACATCATGACTTTTCTCTGTTTCTTGGGAGCATTTCCAGCTTCACTAGTGGCACTTTGTGTGGGTCCTGTGGTATGGCACAAGGTTTAGATTATTGTATTAAACACAATGAAAAATACATGAGAACCTTGGGAGATTATTTTTTACTGTGATATAAAACTTACTGGAGAGATGAACTGCTCACATGGTGATGATTAGTGTCACGTGGCGTTTTAAGTGGACACTCAAAACACTTGAGTCCAGTACAATACCAATAGGAGGTGGTTACCAAACTACTACTACTACTACTCCCGTGAATGTTATGTAGTTCCGATTTAATACTGCATCTTTGTTTGACTGCCAGTGCCGCCATGTGTAGTTTCTTAGTGTATGATAAGTTTTGATAAATTTTAACTTTTTATAATAGATTTATGAATACTTTATGGTAGTAAGTGATAAAATAGACTAGATTCTACATATATTTTATACATTCATGATATATCTTTTTCTTAATTTTTTTATAAATCTAGGCTATGTGGTCCATCTATGTTTTTTCAAATTGTTGTAAAACCAAAAAAAAATGTTTTCAATGTGTTTATTGAAAAACAATCCATGTGTAAGTGAACCCACACATTTCAAACTCGTGTTGTTCAAGGGTCAACTGTGGGCACCTGTTGAATAGCAGCTCCCATTTCCTTCTTCCCACTGCCCCTGGAAGTCACCATTCTACTCTGTTACCAGGAGTCTGACTATTTTAGATCCATCGTGTAGGTGGTCTTATGCAGTATTTGTCCACTGTGTCTGGCTTGTGTCCTTTAGTATGACACAAGTTTATCCTTGTTGTCACATATGGCAGGACTTCTTTCTTTTTATTTTTTTTATTTTTTTTATTTTTTGAGTTGGAGTCTCACTCTGTCGCCCAGACTGGAGTGCAGTGGCCGCTCCCGGCCACCACAGCCTCGACCCGCTGGGCTCCGGCGATCCTTCTGCCTCAGCCTTCCGAGTAGCTGGAACTACAGGCGCGCGCTACCACACCCGGCTAATTTTTTGATTTATTGTAGAGATGAGGTCTCGCTGCCCAGGCGGGTCTCGAACCCGCGGGCTCAGGCAATCCACTCACCTCAGCCTCCCAAAGGCGCGGGATTACAGGCTGAGCCACCGAGCCCGGCTGACTTCTTTCTTTTTAAAGGCTGAGTAACATTCCATTGTCTGTATGCACCACATCTTCTTTATTCATTCAGCCACTGTTGAACATTTAGGTTATTTCCATATCCTGGCTATTCTGAATAATGCTGCATTGAACATGAGAGTTCATATATTTCTTAGAGATTCTGATTTTGGTTCTTTTGTATATATAACCCAGAAGTGGGATTGCTGGATCATATGGTAATTCTATTTGTAATCTATATACTGTTTTCCATAGCAGCTGCACCAATTTTCCATTTCTACCAACATTCCACAATGGTTCCAATTGCTCAAATTACTGTGATTATCATGCAGTGATATGCTCTTGGTATAGATATATGCAATATACATCGGCAGTTTGCAGCAAACCCATGTTTATTTTGTTCTGGTTCTTTCTAAATAGCTTATAAAGGTGGCTTATTTTTATTGATAAGAAAAAAATACACTTCAAAACCAATTTTCTGTTTTCAAAAACTTTTTACTATCTATTATCTCATGTGATTCTTATAGGTTTGTATAGTCAGTTTCAGAGTTGTTACTGGAAATTTCCTATCAACCCATTGTACATTTTAAATTTGGGTAGTCTCTAACTAGTCTCTAAAGTTGTAAACCATTTATTTACATTGCAAAGGAAATTCCTTATTTGGAAGTTCTTATTTCATAAAAATAAGGCTTTAATTTATAAGCTATAGAGCTATACTTTTACTAACATCTTTTATGTCAGTGCATTTATAGGGTTGAGCAAAAGATTTTCTAGTAGATTGCATGAATATTTTAGTCTACAGTGCAAAAGAACAACAAAAATGTGTGGGGAATTCTGTTATGAGCTAGCCTGTCTGTGGGTTTAATTTGAATTCACTGAAGAGAGTGGACTTCGTAGATTCAAGTTAATGAGCCATTTCTCTTAAAGTATTCTGTCACTATGGGATTGCACACAGTTAGAACTGACAGTTGGAAACGTGCTGAGATAGGGAAACTAAAAAACAGCTGTCTCTCTGGGCAAATGGTACCAGCTGGTGAGGCTCTCCAAAGCAAAATATTTTATATAATAAAATAGCTTTCAGAGATCACTGAAGTTACACTTATATGTATATTTAAGGTAAAATTTTTGTTTGCTGTCATTGAACCAAAATACTAAGACTTAAAGTGACAAGGACATTTTTTCAGGTTTTCATCTTTTATTGACTAGCAATCTCCTTAACATGTGTTCATTAAATTAATATATACAACTTCAGAGTTTACTTTTTAAAACTGTTTGGAGATCATTGGAAAGGTGTTTTTATTTCTTATATGGATTTTAGAAACGGACAGTTTTTTTCTGGTTAGATCTTTTCTGGAATGAAACCTGTTTTTAAAATGTCTTGAATTGTATTAGAAATGGGTAGTTTATGTTTTGTTTCTTATGCACACTTTGAGAAAAGATCTTTACTTCTGAATCTTAAAGGATCCCCATTATTTTGATACAGTCAAATCTGACTGCCCAAATTATCATTTAACTTTGTAAAAAATATATATATGTTTTATTTAAGTGGGAATCTGTTACTTTTTTGGCAGAATGGTATTTGTTGAATTTCTGCAACGCCAGTATTGTGAGGGGCTTTAGTTTTTGTGCATGGTGAAACTGTGTAATTCGTGTTTGTATGGAATGAAATAGGCAAAGGGCTGAACTTTCAGTTAAGGTTCATCCCTTCATTCATAAGATAAGTTTTAGCTAAAATTGATGAATCTAACTGCATATATTGTATGTTAGATTGTAATCTATTTAACCTTCTGTTTTGACTTATGATCTATACCTCTTTGTCTTACTTTACCCATGATTGCTAGGGGCTTTACAATATGCATCTTTAACTTGCCACAGTTTATCTTCAAATAAAATTATACCACTTCACATGTAAAGTGAGAGCCTCATAACATTGTATTTCCACTTCTCTCTATATCTGGGTTTCCATCTGGAATCATTTTCTTTAGCTTAAAGAACTTCCTATAATATTTCTTGTACCAGTCTGCTGGTAATTAATTTTTTTGGCTTTTGTTTATCTGGAAGTTATCTTGCATCATTTTTGAGGCCCTTTTTAATGTATGTAGAATTCCAGGTGATTTTTTTTTTCCTTGGAAAATAAAGGAATTGTGTTGCTTCATTTTATTCTGGCTTGTATAATGGTTTGTTGAGGAGTGGTATTTCTTATCTGTGTTCCTCTGTGTAATGTGTTGTTTTCTTTGATTTTAATATTTTTTCTTTTTCACTGGTTTTCATCAATATGATTCTGAATGTTCCTTAGGGTTCTTTTTATCATGGTTATTTTGCTTGTTGAGCTTACTGGATCTGTGGGCTTATAGTTTTTTAGTCAAATCTGGAAAACAATTGGCTTTTACTTTTTCAATTTTTCTTCTATTCTTCCATCCACACATATACTCTAATTACATGTATGTATAACTGCTTGTTATTGTCTCACAGGCCACTGAAGCACTGTTTATTTTTTCAGTCTTTTTGGTTTTTCATTTTGGGGAGCTTTTATTGCTATATATATCTTCATGTTTCCTTATCTATTCAAATGCAGCATCTAATCTGCCATTAAATTGACTCATTGTGTTTCTTATTTCAGGTATATTTTTTCCATTCTTAGCAGTTTCATTTTTTATTGTTTTTCCTTGATTCATTTTTTCTATTATATTTGAATTTTTTATTAATATATCATTGAATATATTCATAGCGGCTGGCTTAATTTCCTTATCTTGTAATTTCATAATCTCTTTCACTTCTAGGTCTGTTTTTATTGACTGATTTTTTTCCTTGTTTTGGACCACATTTTCCTTTTTCTCTGAATACCTTCAGTATTGGATGTTTGACATTGCAAATATTATTTTGGTGAGTGTCTGGATATTGTTATCTTCCTTTAAAAAAATGTTGAACTTTGGCCGCAGTTACATTTCTTGTGGAGCAGCTTGATCATTCAGGATTAGTTTTTAAGCTTGGCTAAGGTAGATCTAGAATAACTATTACTCCAGGGATAGTTTATCTTTCGTAGGAGGTGTGACCTTTCTCAGGTCACTACTTAACACCCTGAGTATTCAACTAGAAGCTAGTTGTCTCCTAGCCTTATATGAGCTCTGGGATTTGTTAAGCTTTAAGCTTTCCAGTAATTATTCCCCCACTTTATATGGATACAACTTAGAATTCAGCCAAAGATTTCAAGGACCTCTTATGTAATTTCTACAGTTCTCATTCTGCATAACTCCCTTTTGCTGGTATCATGTCCTACAGATTTCAGATGCCTCAGTTTTTCTGAACTCCAAACTCTCCTTAATCTAGCAAGGCCACAGTATTGTTTGGGCTCTTCTCCTTGTGACACAGCCCAGAAATTGCCTCCAGGCAGAAAGCCAAGGTGTTTATGGAACTACCCTCCTTTGTTTTCCCTCTCTCAGAGATCATAGGTCTGTCTGCTTTCTCCTTTTTGAAACAGCTTAGTTCATTTCATGCAATTGTCTAGTTGCTTATAATGAGAAGGCACCTCCAAATGTCCAAATATGACTCTGAGCAAAAATCTAACTGAATTTGTTGTACTATTTTTTTTTCTTATAGGAGAAATAGGACGGTTGGAAAAAACTGTTCTCTTCTTCTCCCTCAATGGCAGTGGTTATGAACGAGAGAGTATGTCTTGACTTAAGATAGTCCATCTTTCTTAGAATAGTACTTCCTGGTGGAATCCACATCATTATGTTCCATAGAATTGTCCTTTTTTCTAGCTCCAGAAAATCATTTCTTTGTTAAATTGTTAAAACTTTCCATGTGGAAAGTTAAAAGGAGAGTGGTGAAAATAGTATCATTTTATTTCTTCTATCATTGTAGGGAATAATTATCTTCTTTTGAGAAAATATAAAGAGGCATAATGTTAATCTATAATGTAGTTACTGTTTTTATCTCTGTCTCACAAATTACTTTAAGCATTCAGGTGGCCTAGCAAAGGCTACTCTGAGACAGATGGTAAAATTTTATCAGTCTACCTGATTTTTTCCCCCACAATCACAGTATGGTCTTATTCCCTATATGAGTCCTTTTTTTCATAGGTAGGGTAAATAATTTATGGAAAATTTATTATTAGCATGTGCAGTGTCTGATTTATAGCTTGTTTCTTTTTCTGGCTTACTGATACATATTACACAACTTTTAATTTTCATCTGTTGATCTACCTTAGATGTGTGAATTTTAATTCTTTTCCTTGAGTATGCTAATAAAGATAGGCACAAGGCCATTCAAACATGACTGTTTGCCCTTAAGGTAATATTTTATAAATGTTTACTTTATCAGAGTGAAGAGGAAAGAGGAAAAGATCATAAAGAGTTTGTGAGATTCCTTACACAGAAATCTGATACAGTGATGGTTATACTGAGTGCCTGAGTTCAGGAAGCCTGGAATCTTCATCTTTCTTGGTTTTGAAACATGGAGGTTGATATTATTAACAGAAACAGAAAAAGATGGACTCTGTTGTTTCATGTCAAATCATCTGAATTTACCCTATGTTAAAACTAAAATCATATAAATTTATAGCCAGGAAACGAATCTAGAGCAGACTTTTAATAGTGTGCATCACAGAAAAGATGTAGATCAGACCGTTTTCCCCTCTTGGTCCACGTCAAAGAATACTATGGAAAGGATCTGTATAGGCTATAAGTGGTGCTGTTTGGATCAGGGATTCTTGAACATCAGGGTTGGAAAGAGAGGATTTTGGGGACAGGGTCTGTAACATAGCTACCTTCCATGGAATAAAAATCACATCTTTAATTTTGCTAACCTCTAATCTAAATTTACTTTAATTGTAAATATAGGTGTAAAAATAATTGTATGAGCAGTCTTGTACCTTTGTCACAGATATAAATCACATTTTCATGTGATATAAAAGTTCTAGATATAATTAAAATGCATTAATAAGGAAGGACATATATTATAATGTATCACAAACTTGATATTTAAACATTTTTGTATAATTTTATTCCAATATATTGGTAGTTGGTTTCCTTTGTAGTTTTATATTTTATTTTTAACAACATTATTCTGAGAAGGGTCTATTGGCTGCATCAGTCAGCTAAGAGGGATTTAGCTCACAAATTAAGAATACCTGGTTTAGGTAGTTAAAATTACTTTCTATCTTACTTGTTATACAGACTTAAACTGTCCTAATTATCTTCTTTTGTTTCTGTTCTTGTTTGCTAGTATTGGGCCACTAGTAACCCTGTAATTCAGTTTGTCATCCTTCACCCCCTCAGCATCTTTATTTATTAAAAGGCTTTGTAACATATCCTAAGTAATACATTGTACGAGTTTGGAAAATAGATTCTAGACTCCAGAATGGGCAGGTCACCTAGGTTGAAATCCAGACTCTATGGTTTATTTAGCTGTGTGATCATGGGTGGATTATATAACATTTCACATGGCAAAAGTCCTTAGGAGGACCTTTTCTGTATGGGGTTATTGTGAAGATTAAATGAGTAGATGTTTGTTAAAGGAGTTTATGACAGTATGAGTGCTATGCAAATGTTTGCTATTGTTATTAGAATTTACTCAGAAAATATTTGACTGTCATTATATGAGTTAGGCCCTGGACATTTAGCTCAAGACAGATGTGTAGTTGCCACTCTTTCAAAAACTTAAAATCTAGTGTCATAGATCTTGGAAAAGGCATTATTAACTACGTAGGTGTTAGGAAGGAGGAGTGCAAGTTTCTTAGCTATGTCTTGAGCATAGATTGGGGGCCAGGCAAGGGAGATGTTAAAGCTGACTAAGCAAAGAATGGGAGGAGCATTCAAAGCAAAGCAAAGTCATTTGCAAAAACTGGGGTGAAAATATTCTGATATGTCTGAGAATTTGATAGGAAACTAGTATAGTTACAAACAGAATGAGGAGAGTGGACTAGGAGTAAACATGAGGAGTAGGCAGAGGCCAGACCTGGAGTAGGGCCCTATAGAATTTAAGAATTGGGTCATTATCCTAAGGGTACTAAGGGCTACTAGCTTTGCACGTTTAAGATGTAATACCTCTGCTAAAGTATTACATCTGAATTTGTTCGGAGGCTACAGAAGCATTCCAAGGAAGAGGTGACATGCTGCTGACTAGACTAGACTGGTGATAGAGATGGTGAAATAATATGGAGATAATTCTAATATTAGCTTGAGGGACTTGATTGAATGTAAGGCAAGAGGTGGTGGGTGAAAGAGGAGGAGTTAAAACACTTAGGCTCTGGATCTCGAGCAGTTAGATGGCTGGAAGTACCCTTTATGGAGTGGATGAACACAGTAGAGGAGAAGCTTTGAACATGTATAGGTGAATTCAATTTTAACATACTGGTGCCTCAATAAATGTTTGAATGTTTAAGGTGCCCAAGAAATCACTAGGAGGAGATACTAATAGTTGGTTGGATACATACAAGTCTGGTGGCGTGGTGAGTTATTTAAGAATCTTTTTCCTGGGAAGAAGGGATGGGATAGAATAAGTGCTCTTCTTCATAACAGGTAAAAGGAAAATATGAGAACAACTGATCTGAAGATGATCTAAATGGAGGACAGCTGGGCATAGAAAGTAGCACCTTAGGAAACGCTAATGGAAAGTTGGAGGAATGAATGCTGAAAAAAGCAGTTACTTCAAAAGATTGTTTAAAGGTTTAGAATGTACCCATGGAGAATGAAGTATAAAAGGTTTAAAGGGGAAAAAGAGGGTCAAGATAGAATTTTAGTGGAATTTGAGATGTAGTTCTGACTTGAGAGGATATGCATCCAGGGTAAATGTGCTTTGGTTTGAATTAGATGAATCATTGCCGTTCATCTCCTAGTCTCTTTAATGTAATCATGCTGGAGTAGCCCTTTTGGCTTTAGCCAAACTGATATTATTGAATAATATTAGACTTTAATTATTAAGAACTTTTATGTTTTCTTCCTTCCTCCTTTCTTCCCTCTGTCTCTCCCTTCCTTCATTTGTCCTTCCCTCTCTCCCACTCTCCCCTTCTCCAATGCTCCTAAGAGGGAGATAGGATAGAATATAGAATTTGGGTAAATAGGACATTAGGAGGGAAGGTTGTTCCTTTTTAAGTAGTTTGGTAACTTACACGGTGGATCTTTATTTCAAATGATTCTACGTCCTAAGGTAATTTTTTTTCCCGTTTATCTTTAAAGGATTTAAGAAATCATGCTTAAGGTTATATATGTTTTTATTAGTGAATATTTTTGAGAAGCACATATTTTAAAAAGTGATTGATTAAACCACAAGAGATCCATACAATGGAACACTATGGCTAGTAAAAAAGGCTAAAGAAGATCTCTGTTATACTGAGAGAGTAGATCACCAGTATAAATTTTTAGTTGATAAAGTAACGTAGTGTATTTAACATGCTGTAATAAAGAGGAAATAAGAATACATTCTGCAACACATGTGTTTAGTATACTGTCTTTTTAAGGAAAGAGGAGAAAATAAAAAACTTTTATATGATTATGCTAGCCCAAAGACACATTAGAAGGATGTACAAGAAACTAATAGTATGATTTTCTGTAGGTGGCAGAGTGAAGGGGGATAGAAGTGAGACTTCTTCACATATATCCTGTTATATTGTCTTTATTTTTTACGCCATGTGAATTTCTTTTTAGTATAAAACTTACCTTTCAAAAGATTGGGGGGGTTTTGGTATAGTTTTTTTTTTAAATATAAAAAGTGTCACATGTCTAATTAATTTGTTTTCATTCATTTATTGTTCATGTATTGTGCATCTACATTGTGGTTGATACTATGATAAAGTAAGATATAATTCTTGTTTTTAAGGTGCTTATAATTCAGTAGGAAAGTAAGAATGTGAGATAGTTATGATGGAATGATAAATATTTTAAGAAGGACACAAAATTTATTGGCAAAATCAGTAAAAAAAATTCCAGATGGGATATAGCATTTCAGTTGAGTTTTGGGAAATTGAGGAAAACGAAGGAAGTTAAGAGAATTTTATGTGGGTGATAAACATTGATACAAACAGCAAACTGTGGGATTTACTCCAACCATCTTGATTTTGACAAACAATAATTGGTGAAAATTATCCTAAAGTATAGTTGTTGTCTTGTAACATTTCAAGAAATTAAAATGTTTTGAAGAAAACAAATTGTTATTATCCTGTTTGTCATTTGCCACATTTCTATTGAAATAACTTGTGAAAAAGATGCCATATAAGAAGCATCTGAGCTAGAAATATGAACAGTTTGAGAAATTTAAAAATAATGTTTTATTTTGATATATTTTCACACTTGTAGAAAAGTTGCATGATTATAAGGAGCCATATATATTATATATTACTTAATCTTTTTATGAAAATTTGAGAGTAATTTGAAAACACCATGCCCCTTTACTACTAATACTTTCGTGTGTATTTCTTGAGGACAAAAATATTCTTGTTGTAACTACAGTACAGTTATTAGAATCAGGAAGTTTTACATTGACACAGTATTATCAATCTGTAAACTACGTTTAAATTTAGGTAATTGAGCTAATCTTTCTTAAGTCCAGGATCAAATCCTGGTTCACACATTGCATTTTATTGTCATGTCTCTTTATTCTCCTTTATTTTGAAACTATTCCTTATCCTGTCTTCATCTTTTTTGACCTTGACATTTTATGAGAACAGGGTATTTGTAGAATGACCCTCAATTTGAATTTGTCCTGTGTTTCCTCATGATTAGATTCAGGTTATACATTTTTGGCAGAAGTACTTTAAATGTGATTTTTAAAAAACATCCGAACATGATATTAAGTGTATGTGATTTTGATCTCTTCCAATATTGGTGATGTCTTTCAAGTCTCATTAAAAATGCTAATATTTTTATCTTTGTAATTAATAAGTAATTTGGAGAAAGATATTTGAGACGATGAAACTTTTACCCGGGTAAAAATCAACATTAATTGATTTTGTAACTCTATCATTTCCTCTGTGTATTAGTTGACATTCTACTATAAGAAAGAGTTTCCCTTTCTTTTTACTTTATGCAAATTATGGACTCGTGGATTCCTTTTTATTTGATAGCTGATATGATTTATTGCTATCATTATTTTTGATGCCTAAATTATTCCAGATCTGGCTAAAAAGATCCTCATTAGACAGATATTTATATCTTTTGAGTCAGGGTCTCACTCTGTCACCCAGGCTAGAGTACAGTGGCATGATCATTGCTTACTGTCACAGCCTTGATCTCCTGTGCCCAGATGATCCTTCTGCCTCAGCCTCCTGAGTAGCTGGGACTATAGGCATGCACCATCACACCTGGCTAATTTTTAAATTGTTCTGTAGAAATGAGGTCTCTGTGTTGCCAAGGCTGTTCTCGAACTCCTGGGCTTAAGCAATCCACCTGCCTCAGCGTCCCTAAATCCTGGGATTACAGGTGTGAGCCACCACACCCAGCCTTGCATTCTTTAACATTTCAAACCACTCTTTCAGTATTTTCTTTATTTGGGGTACAATTTTTTTTTCATTCTTATCTTGTACTTTCTGGGCTTCAGGCCTTGAATCAGCCTTTTCTCTAATGAGCCCTGGCTCCTTTTAGTGAAGAACTACACACACACACACACACACACACACACACACACACACACACACACACACACACTCTCTCTCTCTCTCTCTCTTCTCTCTCTCTCTCTCTCTCTCTCTATATATATATATATATATATGATAGTATTTCGGTCATCGATGAACAACATATATGAATGTAGTTTCCATAAGACTACCATATGTGTTACTCTGTCTTTTCTATGTTTAAATATGTTTAGATGCACAAATATTTACCATTGCATTACAATTGACCATAGCGTTCAGTGCAATCACATGCTGTACAGGGTTGTAGCTTAGGAGCCATAGACTTTACTGTATAGCTTAGCTGTGTAGTTGGCTATACCATCTAGGTTTGGGTAAGTATACTCTATGATGTTCACACAGTTATGAATCTCCTAATGTTGCATTTCTCAGAATGAATCCTCTTCATTAAGTGATTCATGACTGTATATACATGCGTACCCCTCCTCCAAGATCTGTGCATTACTAATGATGTCAATGCATTTAGGTCCTCAAAAAATATATGTGTTTGTGTATGTGCAAACATATATATTCATAGTTTTTATTTTCTGTAGATAGTAAATTTAAAAGTAACATGTAGATGTATATATGCATGTGTATAAATATGTGTGTCTACATTCATATAGATAACACATTTGTATCCATTATATATACATGTATGTATGTATAGTAAAAAATTGGAGTTTATATTGATATCAGCTCAATAATTTTTAACCAAAACTCAAATGAAGCCTCAAAACACGAAAATGAAACCTGACAAAGAAGGAAAATCAGGTGATTTTTCTACTGCTTTGCTTTCATTAAAAATGAAGATGATATTATTATATTATTATTGAATTAGCCAGGACTCTTCTCCTCTTCTTGGCCAGTAACATGAAACTGATGCTGAATTACCACTCCTAGCAATGTTAAGTGACTAGGTGATGTCTTCTATCTATATCTGGAGATGTAAAGTTGGCAATTAGAAAGTTGAGACTAGAGGGGCTGTGGGAGTGGTGTACTTTGGGGACTTTAGTATTTCATTTAGTGTTTCTAACAATGAAAGTACTACAGATGTTTATATTTTATAGAAGCGAAACTTGTGGTGAGATGAGCTAATTTTGGAATCAAGCATGCTGGATTTTAGCTGCAGTGTTTTTGCATAAAACACTAAGTAAATATAATGAATATCCCCATATTAAGCTAGGGCCTGTTCATATTAGCTACCCTTTCATCTTAAATCTGAGAATACCACATATTATTATATCAAAATATTTTACCCCTGAATATTAAGTATGATATTAAATATTTTATTTTCAAACTTATGGGACTGAGACATCTCCAGAAAAGTTTGGGAGGGTAAATAGATAATCATCTGGGCTACAAGGTTCTTTTTTAGGGTCTGTTTCTGTTAATTTATTAATGAATGATTGCAGATAGTTAAAACCCAACAAAAATGTGTTGAGTACATTATTCTATTTTGTTTGAAGTATACTCAAGGATAAACAAGGTTATAGTCTTTCTTCTCAAGGAACTTACATCAAATAGAGGAAGTAATATTTAAAAGAAATATAATAATCCGAAAAATAAAAGCTAGTAAACAATTATTTGCTGAATAGACTTCTGCTGACAAAGGAAATCAGAGAAAAGCACATATTTTAGGGGAAAAGCTTTATGAAGGCGGTGTGCCTTAAGCTGATTTATTTTTTAAGATGGTTATAATTGAAGAGCCAGAGGCATGAGAACCTTTGATAATAGAATTATTATTTTGAGACCTTAAAATAAGTATTTAAAATGGTTAAAGACATAAGAAGAAAAAAATTTTAAAGGTTAAGAAAATATTTTTGAGGAGATTTTAAATAATATGAAGTAAAATGTATAGAAATCAAAATATAGTCAATAAATTTAAAAATTCAGTGACTGAGTTAAATAGAAGGTTAGAGACAGCTGAAGGGAGAATTGAACTACTAGGAGGTAATCCCCTAAAAATTACTCAATTTATAGCCCTGTAACATAAAAAGATAGAAAATATGAAAGAGAATTTATAACAGGGATAGTAGAAAAAAATGTTTAACATATATAATAGAGTTCTAGAAAAAGAAAATGGGAATGAGAAAATATTTGAAGAAATACTATCTGTGAATTGTGTTGAATTGATGAAAGAGTCAGGAAATATATTGGATCCTCAGGAGGATTAATAAAACTAAACTCATGCCTAGATATTATAGTGAATCTTTGGCACATCAAAGACATAGGAAAGATTATAAAAGAAATATATAATGAAGCCTGATTACGTACAACACCAGGTAGCCTGATAGCAAAAGTATTAACAACTGTGAAACCAGAGAAAATAATTAATGATTCAGAATTGTATGCTCAAATAAAACTATCATTCCAAATTAGGTTTAAATAGATATATTTTCAGACCAAGGCTGACAGTTTTCCTTTTCCTAAAGAACCACTGAAAAGAAAACTGAACTAATGAGAGCATGTGAGATGCAACTAAGAAGGCGTGCTGAGCTAAGGGATTAGAACACATGTGAGCAGTCTTAAAGTGTAGCCATATAAAGCAACAACAATAATAACACCAAAAAGTACAGAACCAAGGTGAAACAAATATACTATATAAAAATAACATATTAAAGGAAAGATGAGTTAGAAAGATGGGGTAAAGCTCTCAAGTCTTTGAACTCTTCAAGAGAAGAAGAGAAGCATTTTTTTAGACTTAAATATGCCAAATATTTTTGTTAAAACTATAAGGATGTCATTGAAGGAACAGTATATATAATTTTTATACCAAAAAGGTATGAATAAAGAAAACTTAATCTATAAAAAAGGTTAGAAAGAAGCATAGAAAAAGCAGAGTAAATAAAAGTTTCAAAATAAAATGATTCAATAATTACAATGAATTAGAGTAAACTTGTTAGCATGTATGAAAAACAACAAACCAAAATTTTTTGTCTGTGGTTTATGAGATATTTATCTTAAACATAAGAGAAAGGTAAGGTAGAAAGTTACCCTAATTATGCACGCAGGTCTTTTTTGTAAAAATATCAAAAGTTTATATTTTTCAAGAGTGGTTAGTTAATATCTGAGCAGCAATTTTGCTTAAGTGATAATAATTATAAGTTTTACCATATTGTTTAAAATGAAAAAAATAATCTGTAATATTAAGTTTAGTATGTGGATCTTACCCACTTATTAACTTTTAATACTTGTAGATATACTACATTATCTTGCTGGTATAATACTAAATCTGTTTCTGTTGAATCATAAACTGCTTGGCCCTGAAGGTTAAAATTACACTGTGTGAGTGTTCCTAACATACTGCATTGGGGATAAACATGTTCTAATTCAAGTCATTGCTCAAAGCTAAACTCTCCTACCGATTACACTTTGTAGATGAAATGAGTAAGACTAGTTTCTTAAAGCTACGAGTTTTTTTATTAATACATAATATTTTACATATTTATGGAATACGTGTGATTTGTTACATGCATAGAATGTGTAATGATTAAGGCAGGGTATCCATCATCTTGAGAATGTATCATTTCTATGTGCTGGGAAGGTTTTAAATCCTCTCTTGAAGCTACTTTAAAATATACAATGCATTGTTGTTAACTATAGTCACCCCACTCTCCTGTTGAACATTAGAACGTATTCCCTTTATCTATGTGTTTGTACTTATTAGCCAACTTCTCTTCATCCCCCCCACCATCCACATATTCTTCCCAATCCCTGGTATCTATAAAATTGGTGTTTTTTTAAAGTGAGGAATCCAATTCAGCTGTATACTGAATACAATTACGTGATCACTTATTGATTGCTTACTGATGTATAGTTACTCATCTGGCTCTGACAGAAACAGAAAGTGGTGACATTTAAAACTATCCTCCAACTGTGGTGGACTGGGCTGGACGATTCCCAGACCCCTAGATGGTGTGCTCGATTACTGGGATTGTGGAACTTGGCTAAGTGGACTTGTCCTCAGGTCGGCTTGGGTCTGGCTTTGAGGGCTGGGGTGATCCCCAGGCCCTGGTGGAATGCTCTGGTGGGTGCTGCAGCAGCTGCCCCCTGTGGTCCTGCTTCTGGGGATGGCGGCATTCAGTGGGAACAGCTGTAAGCAGGCATCTAGAGCCAAGCTTCCCTTGCTTATATATACTTAACCCCTCCGTCAGCCCGCAGGGCAGTGGAATTTGTCCTGGGATGGTAGAAAATGCGCAACCACCCCTCTGCTGTGGGGGGTGGGAGAGATGTGGGGTCACTGACAGAGGCAGGGAATGGGCTCTGGGATGTGGGAATGCAGGAGATAGGGGTCCCTGGGTAGGACACCGTCTGGTTGTGGTTGGACTCTCAAAATGGTGTCACGTAGCAGCAGCTTAGTACTCAACAGAACTGTTGTCACTAGTTGGTTAGGGCCCCCAAGGGTCAAGGGCTCTCTCTGGCTAGGATTGTAGGAGTCGGTGGTGAGAAGGCGAACCATTAGAGAGCTCTCATCTACCCTTCCCTGCTTTAGGGAGCCTCTTTAGACTTCCTGCTGATACTGGCCCAGCAGGCTGCCTCGCTCCCTCGCCTTCCCTGCTTTTGGTGCTTCCTGTCACTTCTCAGTTGAGTTCCAGTCATCTCTCTTGGATGATCTATTCCTAGTGTAATTATCTACTCGCTGTTTTGGTTCCTCTCCATGGAAGAGGTGAGTCCTAGATGCATCGAGTCAGTCATCTTGAAGGCCCTGCCTCTCAAATGGTACAGGATTTTTAAATAGTATTTTTTATCAATGAGCGAAGTGAAACTGATGAATACTGAATAGATGTAAGGCATATTGTGTTAAAAGAAAAAGGCTATCTCCAAAGTATTATTAAACTTTTAATATAGTAAGACCTCATAATATCAAACATTATTTATATTTATGATACATTTAAGTCAGATTACCTATTCTGACAACTTTGGGCTCATTTGTGAAATCAGGGCTTTCTAAGCAAATGAATAATGTTCAAAGAAGATGCTTTTGCAAAACTAAGCTATTTTAAACTGTTTTATAAGTATTCATTTAATATAAACATTGTATACATAATTATTTAAATCAAATAACAGAGTTTATTATCGCTTCACTGTACTAACTACAAATTACCTAATTTCAATCCATCACTTAGAACCAGATTTCTATGAAGTAATAATTGATTAGCTTCAGGCTCTTTAAAAATTGTTTCTTTTTAAATACTTTAAATGTTAAAAAAATTTTATTTTAAAATTTAAAAAAATGTTTATTTTTTTAATGTTTTAATTTATATTTTGCTAATTTAGGTAGTCTATTGAGTCTGTTTTCTGAGATTTTCTTTGATTGCAAGAGGCATAAAATTTCGTAAATCTATTTAAGTGTCTTAGAATTTTCCTTTTGGTTCAATTCATCTACCTTTACACCCAAAGTCACAATTCTCTTAGTATTTATGTGTCATCTATAGGGATTGATGTGACTGATATTGGGTGGGTATTGGTATTTTATTTTTTGGGCTGATGTTTTTACTTTCCTAACGGGCCCAATGTAGAAAATTTTATCTTACGTAGTTAATAAAACTGTGAAATGAAAATTGTTATTGCTGCGAATCAATCAGGCCAAATTTAGTTTGTTACTACTGAGAGATTTTATTCTGAGTAAGAAAGAATGAAAGCTTGACCATCTAGTAATAGAATAACCTTTAAGATTTTATTTAATTAAAATATTTATATTAATTCTCTTCTTACCTACCCAGTCATATATCTTTTCATATATCACATTTTATGTCTCAAACTCATTCTCAAAAGGGTCTGTAATACCTTCTGGGAGGCTTCTTCATATCACCCTTCTCCTACCTTCTTAAATTATAATCTGCTAGAATAATTTAAGTGCTTTTATTGGAGTAAAGGTTATCAATGTTGGCTTCTTATTTAATTAAGGACCAGAAGTAATGCAGAGATAAATGAGGTACATAATAAGCACCTAACAAGTGCTTAATAAATGTCAAAAGTAAATTCATAGCAGGGGAATATACCCTTTCTGTTGGAAAAACTCTATTGAGAAGTAAGTGATTTCTTTGATCACCCTGCTGTTCTTTTTAAAGTGTCTTTTAATCAGTCAATGGAGAACCTCGAGCTACAAAAAAACTGAATAAGACTAATATAGAGGGTGTTACTCTATTGTTAGCCATGGGATTTAGCTAATGAATATATAATTTCAAAATTATTTCCCTGTCTCCTCCATTGTAGATTTATTTGATTTTATTTATATGTCTGCTTCTTAGGAATCAGAAGAAATCCAGGAAAATTACCAGCAAATTTTTCTTTCCAGTGTTTCTTTCAAATAACATCAGATTTCTTCACCTGTAGTACAAATACCTTATAACAGAGTATTCTCAGTTCGGTCTTGTCACTTATAACATTGTTGTCATTCATTTCACTTCTTTATAAAGTATAATCATGAAATACACAGTTGCTGTTATTATTTTAACAAGCTGTTATTTGTTAAGTAGTTAAGAATAAGAAAAATAGAAGATTTTATTTTACCTTCAATTCTTTGTTCCTTAACACTCTTCTTTTAGTTGATGCAAATTTCGGACCCTAAATCATTTTATTTCATTCTAAAATAGCTTTTTTTTTTTTTGGTAGTTTGGTAGTTGTCCCACAATTCTCTTATGTTTTGTTCTGTCTTTTCATTCTTGTTTTCTCTTTGCATTTAAGTTTTGGGAGTTTCTGTTGACTTATCATCAAGCTCACTGATTCTTTCCTTGGCCTTATCCAGTTTACTGATATTTTTGTTACAGTGGTTTTGATCTAGCATTTCTTTTTTATTGTGTCTTAGAGTTTCCATGTTTCTACTTACTTTATCCATCTGTTCTTATATGTTGTCAGCTTTTCCCAATAAAGCCTTTAGCATATTAATTAGAGTTTTAAGTTTCAAGTCTTGTAATTCCAATATCTCTGGCATATCTGAGTCTGATTCTGATGCTTGGTTTGTCTCTTCAGACTGTGGGTTTTTGTTTGTTTATTTTTGCCTTTTAGCATGCCTGGTAACTTTTTTGTTGAAAGTGTGACATAACAGTTAAAAGGAACTGAGGTAGATAGATCTTTAGTATGAGATTTTATGTTTATATGACTAGGATGTGGGCTTTGCTTACTATTTGCTTTAGCTAAAATTCTTCTAGGTTACTTGTATTTGTCTCCTGAGTTATTTTTTGGTTTTCCTAGAGACCTTAAAAAGGCTGTGACTCTTACAGATATTTTAACTGTAATCCTCTAGTATTTTACAGGTATCATACTATATAAGTCCTGTTGATATAGTAGTAATTTGGGGGCAGATGAGGAGACATTGTATAGTCCTTTGATTAGATCTTAGTCTTTTAGTGAGCCTGAGTTGGGCATTTCCCTTACACCAGTCAGTTGTGCTCTGGTAAAATAATTTCTCTTGAACTATTTCAGCCAATATGAAGGACAACAGAGAGTTCTAGAGGATTTCAAAATGGTTACTTTTTCCTTTCCTTTGCCAGAAACAGGAGGGCTGTTTTCTGTAGTTTTCACAGTGAGAACATAGTAGGGGTCCAGGAAGTAAAACTCAGAAAAGTCTGTCTTCCCTACCCCTTTTAAAGGTTTAGGCTTCCTAAGTTTTAACTCTCAAGCTAGTCTATACACTCCCAGCTACCAGTTCAAGGCGTTTATAACTCAGTACTGGCTTCTGCTGAGGGCTTTTACTCCTGGGCTTTTGCTCCCTGTAAGTGGATTCTCTGTATCTGCTTGTCTGTCTTTCTAGTTTTCAGGGCAACAGTTTTCCCTCTGACCTTAGTTATCTGATGGATTTAATAAGAGTTGTTGACTTTTAGTTTATTCAGCATTTTTGTTTTTGTAAGGTCAGTAGTAACTACTTGCAAACTATTTATACACTAAACCAGAAAACAGAAGTTTCTGTGTTTCTTATTAGAATGAAGATATAATTTTAGAGCATGTTTAGTCTCTTAAAACTTTTCTTTTCCATCTATGAACAGTTTTCAGTGAATATTTGAAATAGGTGACATTTGGACAGAAGTGATTTTTCATCTCCTTTTTGAAATTATCTTTTCATTTTGTGATTTTTCTAAATGCAGATTGAAATCCTATGCAGTTTGGAAGGCAGTGAATGAGTCCTTGATGCTTTCTTCTTATGCCTTGATTCAGCAATTAGAAAATGTTTTTAAAAATCTGAAAAGTTTATGTTCCTCAAAAGATGTTGACAAGATGGACAGAGAGGAAAATTTGTATGCTATTTTATTTTATTTTATTTTATTTTTGAGTTGGAGTCTCACTCTGTCACCCAGACTGGAGTGCAGTGGCCGCTCCTGGCCACTGCAGCCTCGACCTGCTGGGCTCCGGCGATCCTTCCGCCTCAACCTTCCAAGTAGCTGGAACTACAGGCACGCGCTACCACACCCGGCTAATTTTTGATTTATTGTAGAGATGAGGTCTTGCCAAGTTGCCCAGGCGGGTCTCGAACCTGTGGGCTCAGGCAATCCACTCACATCATTGTATGCTATTTTAAAGCACCTTCAATGTGCTGGATTGTATTCTGTGAATACAAAAAGGAATAAGATAGAAGACCCAAATAATAGGGTTCTAGGAGTAGTTGGGTAATAGATATGTAAATGATATCAAACTAGTTTATTAGATAATGATATTCAGTTCTGTCCAGAGGAGATCAGAGGTGGGACACTATGCTCTACCTTGGAGAATTGGGGTGAGGCAATGAAAGTTACCTGAGACAGTTGACATGTGATCTGTCTCTTGGAGAATGACTAGGGCTTTGGTACACATTATAAATAGTGAGGATTGCCTAAAGATAGATAGTTTTGTTTGTGGTTGCTTTTTTCTGGCAGTCAGAAATTGGAGAGCAGGCAAATTAGGCAAGTTAGGTGTGTTTCTCCAGTGCTTACTTAACATATGGCTTTATTATTGGGTTTGATGTGTTGAAAATTCCAGAACATACACTTGCCCTATAATGTATTTCAAAGCTAGATATAAGCAGTTTTTTAGTGTTATTGTTTTGTATTAACGTAGTATGAACATCAAAAAGTAACTTTAATACTTTATTTCATATTAGCATAAGGTATGACTGCCAAAGTAGTTTATATTTTTAATTCTCAAATTATCTCGCTTAAATATTTGTAGTAGTCAAATTTATTTGAGTTTGAGTTAAGTATGATTGATTTTGTTGTTGCTTAAATGTAAGGATATTTATGATTTCATAGATTGTAGGAAATTTCAGAAATGTTAAACCACTCATTTTAGCTAATCTTTAGTTAATCCATTTCTCTTAAAGTAGCAGGTCATTATATAGCTTTATACTTATGTTCAATCTGAACCTACATATTTTTAGTTGACTTTTTTACATCTACAATAGTACCACAACCTTCCAATGAAGGTATAGTAAGCACAATTTTAACTATGTTGAAATATGGGAATGCTATTAGATAACTAACAGTGTATTACTGAGAGTTCTAATGTAGTGGCATAGCTTTTGAAATTATCATTACCAGTCAAGATAAAGCTGTTCTAGCATACTTCTAATATACTGTTTCTAAAATCAAATGAATACATATAGAAGAAAGAATTTTGGACTCCTTGAAGAAAGCAGGATAAAGAATCTATTTTAGATTACAGAATACAGCACTAAAGCAATTGACATCTTAATTTTCTAAAAAAAATCATCCTCTGATTTTGTTTCATAAAAATTTGACTTTTAATTATGTTGCTGCTAAAATTATTCTCTGAGGTATTTTGCATAGAGAACTTAAGACATTTTTGGGCTGGAGAAACACTCCCTAAAATGACCATGAGTACAACCTGTTAAATATTTGCTTTTATTCCAGATGCTTCTTTCTTCGCTCTTTGCCTTCCTTAATAGAAATAGTGTATTAATTTTCTGTTGATGCTGTAACAATTTATTATACAGTTGGTGGCTTGAATCAACACAAATTTATTAAAGCAACACACAGTTCTTCAGATCAGAAGTGTAGTATGAGTCTCACTAGACTAAAATGAAGGTATGGACAGGATGTTTAGGACTCTGGGCAATAATTTGTTTATTACTAATTTGGACTATTGGCAGAATTCAGTTTCTGGCAACTGTAGAACTGAGGTCTCATTTTCTCACTGACTATAAGTGAAAAGTGATTCCACCTTCCAAAGGCTACCACATTTCTTGACTTGCAGTCTCCTTCTTCCACCTTGAAAACCTGCAACAGCTATTGAGTCCTCACTTTGCATCTCTCTCTGATATACTGTTCTTCTGTAGTCTACTTTTAAAGACATACGATTAGATTGGACCCACTCAGATAATCCAGAATCATACCTTTTGGTCCTTTTAGCTTGTAGCATAACATATTCACAGGTACCAGGAATTAGGATGTGGATATCTTTGGGGTACCCTGTTTCTGTCTAGCACAAACCGTGCTACTGACTGGTCCCCGGCCTTCTACATCAATTTTCCTTTTCTGTTTTGAATAATTCTGACCTTTTCCTCCTTGATTTGGTGAAGACAAAAGACATGTTGAGATTCAGAGTCACTAAGGTATTGAATTAGATATAATACTTATGGGAAAATTATAGGGGAAACATATTCTAGAAATACTGAAAAAAGAAAATAAGCTTTTAGTATTCATTTGCAAAAGAGAAAATCATGTATATTTTTGTGAGTTTATATTAACTGGGCTTAGTCCTCAGTACAAAGGTCCATATTTATTCACACAGCAACAGAAAGTAAATCATTATGGCTAATCAGTTAAGGAGTCTCTTAATATAGTGTCAACACATTCCAAGATGAAGAGATATTCACTCACAACAATAACTTGCAATAATTTGCCAAAATTTATGTCAATTTTGATAGTGGATGGCATTGCATCTTAATGTGTTATTTCTTTCCTACTTAGATCATCACGAAGTATGTATATGAGCTCCTGGAAAAGGACTGTAATTTGAAAAAAATCTCTATTCCAGTAAGTCCATTTGTAAAAAATGTTTCTTCCAAGTGAAATATTTATTTCCCAGTAGAATAGTTTTTTCATAAGAAAACTTTTGTTTTAGTTTAACTGTAATAAGATTCTAGTGTGTTGATATTGATAAAGATAATTTTAAATGCTTGCCAATATATCTAATCTCATTTTGCATGGTAGTTCTTATAAAGTAATACTCTTCAGTTAAAGAAAAAAATACTGATTTTCCATCTTTTTAAAAAATGATAATACAGTTAAAAGAATTACCCTTTCCTCTGCTCTTTCTCATTTCACTGGAATAATTTTTTTTATTTGTTTGAAGTAAACTATTACATTTTTGTTACAGTAGACATTTACTGTCTCTTTAAATATTTCTTGATTTTTGAAAAATATGTTTTATTTCTACACATAACATGTTTCCTCTACACATTCCCAAATTCATTCCTGGTGTTTCCTGTTTCATAACACTGCTCCTTCCCTTTTTGGCAGAACACTTTTTTTGAATTTTGCACATTTTGCCACTTCAGAGTGAAAAAGTTTGAGATATATTCTCAGACTCAAATTCTAAAAAAAACCCCCCCAAAAACCCTACAGACCCCTGTTGTTTTTAATGTAAAACAGTAAATATTAAGCTTTCAAATAAAGACATCCTAATCATATGTATGAAATGGGGGTTGGACTAGATTAGATGATCTTTGCTGTCCCTGACAACTCTATGGTTTTGTGATATATAAGATTCTCTGAAAGACTTGATGAAAATAATTCATTTAAGGCACAAAATTTTACATATATAGATAATTTCTTTTGCATGAGATTTTGAAATTCCTTGGGTAATGTTTTTCTATTATAAATTGGAGGATTTGAGGAATTCTTAATACTGTTGCTTTCTAGAATTGATTCCGAAGTTCTTTTTAAAAAAGAAATCTACTTTATATTTAATTTTCTATAAGTAACCTTGAGTGCTATGTCATATTGTTAGTATCCATTCATTCAACAGATATTTATTTAAGTGCCTCTAAGAGCTGGACATTGTTCCTAGTGTTTATGATGGTTTAGTGAATAAAACACTATTTTATGTAATTGCTAGGTCAATCCTTGGTTTATATGGAAACTTTTCCTCCTTTAGAAATACATGAAAGCCAAGATTTTAGTACCTTTTTGGAAATGAATATACTAGTCTTTTTTGGATTCAAAATTCTTATTTTAGTTTTGACTTCAGGTCTAGCACTTGACTAGAACTATATATTGAATTTGGTCTTCCAGAAAGTAAGAGTAGACTTTTGTCACTTTGTTTAGTCTTCCTTTCATGTTAATTTCATTTCTTTCAGAGTTTCTGAAGAATGACATTTAAATAGATTTGGGTTAACTCATTGATACAACACAATTGATATTGAGTCTATAATACTTCCAGTTCCACGAAACCCTTAAACTCACTTCAACTCCAATTTTCCCATAAAAAATCACATGATAATTGACTGTATAGATCATGTTATATGATTCAGTTTCAGTTTTCTTCTTTGTAGAAAATATGAGATTAGATATTCGAAAACTTTGTGTTATAGATATGATTATTATCCTGTCATTTTAAATTTAGACTATAAAGCTAGTAAGCAAGAGAAATTTGTTTTGTATGGACCTTAAAATAGATAAGCATCATGTCCATTTTTGGTTAATAAAGGTTCCTTTATTTACTTATTTATTTTTTGAGTTGGAGTCTTATTCTGTCACCCAAGCTGGGATGCAGTGTCATACTCACAGCCACCTCAGCGTCAACCTGCTGGGCTTTCACAATCCTTCCACCTCAGCCTTCCAAGTAGCTGGAACTACAGGCATGTGCTACCATGTCCAGCAAATTTTTTTTTTATTTATTGTAGAGAGGCAGTATTGCCAAGTTGCCTGGGCTGGTCTCTAACCTGCGGCCTCAGGCAATCCACTTGCCTCAGCCTCCCAAGGTGCTGGAATTACTGACTGAGCCACCAAGCCTGGCCTATTTTTTAAACTTAAAAAAAACTCTAAACTTTGTTTTAGGAAATTAATATCTCTTCTTAAATTATCACAAGTTTTATATGGTTGTGATTTTCTTTTTCATTTTTTATAAAGAGTTGTTCTTTTTACTAAAACAAATACCTTCAAAGTTTTTCCCTGATGATGAATTAAGTTTTAGATATGTAGTTAAATGATATTAAAAGAAATTCTTCTCCCTTTTTTAAATGACAGAACTTTGTGCAATCCAGTGATTTGATGATAAAGATCATGGTCATGTCTTATGTTTACTCCACATGACACATAAACAGGCACAAAGTATTCTCAGCTGTAATGTTTTATATTTGTTTAGAATATTGGATACATGAATTAAAAACTTGACTATAAATTTTTATTTAGCTTATTACATACATCTTGCTTAAGTAAAGCATCACAATTAGTAGTGTTCACAAGCATCCCAAAATGAATTAATTGCTGAAAAGTGACTAATGCAGTCTCACTGATCAAATGGTGTCTGAAGTTGATTTGTCAATGAAGTGAGGTAGTTCATTGGAATGATTTTTGTATGTGTTTTTTTTTTTGAGTTGGAGTCTCACTCTGTCACCTAGACTGGAGTGCAGTGGCCGCTCCCAGCCACCATAGCCTCGACCTGCTGGGCACCAGTGATCCTTCCGCCTCAGCCTTCCAAGTAGCTGGAACTACAGGCGCTTGCTACCACGCCTGGCTAATTTTTGATTTATTGTAGAGATGAGGTCTCACCAAGTTACCCAGGCAGGTCCCGAACTCGTGGGCTCAGGCAATCCACTCACCTCGGCCTCCCAAAGTGCTGGGATTACAGGCTGAGCCAACCAAGCCCGGCCTGTATGTATTTTTTTAATGAGCATAGCTTAATGAATTACTACTGTTTGAAGGTAAATGGCCTCAGAAATCTATATGTCCAAACCTAATTAGATGGGTGAAGAAAAATTTCTTTTATTCATGTAGATATTTGTTTAAAATTAGTACTAACTTTATATAGAGTAAGTTGTAGTTACAATGTGCAGAGTCTAGAGTTCTGTGTTAGATTGAGGTGAATATTAGCTAATGACCAGTTCAAATATTGCTCTTACCCATTAATTATCATTAAGGTTATTCCTTTTTAAATTTTTTCTTGTTATTTTCTTGAATATTCTAATAGTCTTATATTTGCAAAGTCAACTTTTATGGCTGTTTAAGTGAAAACTTTTACTCATTTATTCATGCTACCTTAATTTATAGGCCCTTAAAAACTCTTCAGCTGCATTATACTATGAAAAATACATTTTTATCTTCTGAAAATAAGCACCCTCAGTTTTAAAGCAAACACTCTGGGATTCAAAATGGCAACATTCCATTGCTTAAAAAATTGACTCAGTTCCTTGGTAACAGGAGACTTAGTCAAATAGGAAGAAAGAGATAGTGATCAGCACCTAGTGGAAAGTCTATAACTACAGGTTTTTTCATTAAGGTAAATAGATGTCCATTTCCATAGCCATTCCAGGATTCATTAAGGCCTCCCTGACTTTAAGAGGCACTTTCTGTATGCATGTTTAGATGTTTGTATTCTTTGGTAATTGAATAGAGAAATCCCTGTGGCTTCTTTTTTTTTATTGTACATTGACAGCTTTGCCTGTTACATTTTTTTGTTCTTATCACCATTTTCTCTCTCCCTTCCTCTCTCCCTCCCTCCCTTCCTTCCACTGAGTGATTCTTCTGTTTTCATATAATGCTCCTAGGTAAAAAGGGAATTTTTCTTCTTAGGTTTGGGTTTCCTCTGTCTCTCATCCGTGTCTCATCTTGTGTTGCTTCTGTCATATTTGTTATCATCATTATAGTTTGCTTACTTTGGACATAGCATGCTGTTGAAGCTAATGAGATTGCACTACATTTATACCTCTCTTCTTATATTTTTCATTACTACTAATAAAGTTGCAGTTTTATCATTTCAATTCTTAATATTGTATAGCTCTTTTAAAATTATGTATAACTATACATTAGTTTAATCTTCAATATCTGCTTTCTGAATCAGGCAAGCATTATAACCATCGTAGAGGATGCATTACTTAGTTAAATGCTTTTTATCTAAAGGCAGTCACTGGAATGCCTGATAAGATTTCTCATTCTAAAAGTTTATTCATTTCTTTCTGTACTGAGTGATCACAACGTACCAGGCTCTATTCTAGGTACTAGATCTGTGGCTGGATACAAAATGGAGAACCTTGTGCTTTCCTGAATTTACATTCTAGTGTAGGGAGCAGACAGTGATTAAACAAATATGTATACAAGCGCATAAAGTAATGCATAAGCTAGGCATGGTGGCTTACACCTGTAATCCCAGCACTCGGGAGACTGAAATGTGAGAATCCCTTGAGGTGAGGCGTTTGAGACCAGCCTGGGCAACAGAGTGAAACCTCATCTCTTCAGAAAATTAAAAAAAAAAAAAAGAAAAGAAATTAGGTGAGCCTGTTGGTGCATGTTTGTACTCCCAGCTATTTGGGAGACTGAGGCATCAGGATCCCTTTAGCACAGGAGGTTGAGGCTGTGAGCTATGATCATGCCACTGTGCTCCAGCATGGGCGGTAGAGTGAGATCCTGTCTCTAAAAAATAAAATAATGCATACAATATTAGATCATGGTATGTGCTATGGAGAAAAATAAAACAGGGAAGGGGACTAGGATAATTCTTGGGCATATGTTTGAAATTTTAAATGGAGTAGTAAGGGAGGGCTTCAGTTAGAAGGTGGTATTTCTTCTTAAGCCTTGTGGCCATGATGTTCTTGCTAAAATTACTGCCATGTGTGCTCTGTGCAAATGCCTAAGCCATCTATCACTGAAGCCTATCTGATTGTTTTAGAAGTAGAGAAATTTTATTTTGCTTTTCTTTTCCCAGGTATAGTGACTGCTCATATTTAGAATCCAGGGCATTTTTTGGCTTCTGGAGTTTTTGTGTATTTCTTCTTTTATAATTGCGTGATCAAATATAGCTGACAAAGTGGAGATCTATTGCATTTACACAGCATGTGGATTGACCTTCTTTATATGGGGATCTATATATTAGTAGAAGAATATTTACTTTTTATTCCTTAAGTAAATAGTACATAAAGTAAGCTTATTAGAGTGCACAAATAATGTTGCCTGGTAGAATAATTGTATAATCTTGTGTTCACAATCTGAATGAAACTTGAAAGTCCATTTAGATAGAGCAGTAGATGTTTGAATATTTAAATAGTTTCCCCTCCCTGCTCCCTATAAAAATGTAATGGTATTTCTGGCTAATAGATGATGTTCCAGTAGGTGCATCCTCTAACTGGAGTTTTCTATTTTCTATTATTGGTGCAATATATTTCTATTATGGAATTATAGACTTAATAGCTGTGTGACCTTGGGCAACTTATTTAAACTCTCTCAA
Organism: Cephalopachus bancanus; assembly: GCA_027257055.1. NCBI lineage: Eukaryota > Metazoa > Chordata > Mammalia > Primates > Tarsiidae > Cephalopachus > Cephalopachus bancanus. The sequence goes on along the minus strand of JAPVLO010000024.1, from coordinate 1,766,524 downwards.
CCTCAATTTTATCATCTATAAATGAGTATAATGATAGTACCACCTTAATGGAATTGTGATTGAATGAGATGATATTTTAAAAACAGATAGCATAGCATCTAGACTTTAGGAAGCACTAAAAATAGTTATTTTTTATTGATAGTGATAATGTATAATACTGAATATATAATAACATACAGAGATATATTTTCAATGTTCTTTTTTATATTTTTGTGTTTAAATTACTCTTATCTTGCTCATCCACTTCATGTGTAATTGTTAATCTCTACTGAATATTTTAATTTGTTAAAGCTGTTTTTACTTCTATAATTTTATAGTAGCCATTTAATTTTTTATAGTGCTTTTAATGTTTTACTTGTTTTCATATTTATGTATATGCCTGATCAGAAAATATTTATTTATTATTTAATTTTTTTAATTACAGGTAGATGCCATTGAGAGTGAACCAAAGAGTTTTATCTTTATGAGTGAGGATGCTTTGACAAATCCACAGAAACTGATGGTTTTAATTCATGGTAGTGGTGTTGTCAGGGCAGGTCAGTGGGCTAGAAGGCTTATTATAAATGAAGATCTGGACAGTGGCACACAGATACCCTTTATTAAAAGAGCTGTGGATGTAAGTGCAATTTCCTTTTTTTCCTGAAATTTTACAGTTCTGTTTTATTATATTTTATCATGTTTCTTCAAAAAGTGTATTCTAAGCATTATCTTATCTTCAAATTGATATTTATTTTACTTGTATGAAAGATTATTCTGCATTATTTTGCAGTTACAAAGAAATACAAAGTGGTATCTTGAGTGTGGAAAGATTTAGATAATGTATTTTAAATTAAATATTTTTTATTTAAAAATACTCTTAATGACATGAAATGAAACTATCAAATATTTATCAACATTAATGAAAATACTTCTGACAAAAATACCATGACTACTTTTGTAAAACCTTTGCCTACCTGATTTATGAAGTTAAACACAAAAAGAGATCTGCTATTTTAAATCAACCTCTATGTTTTAAAAGAAAAGTTGTAATAACTTAATGTGTTTTTATCATTTCTTTATAATATTCTTTAGCACCCGCAGCAAATAAGATGCTTTAAGCTTAAGGCACAGGCACACAGAATAGTAAATTGTAATGTTTACTGACTACTTTTTTCTTATTTGCATTCCAGCTTTTTTGAAATTGGTATTTTAAATTTGTGTTCAAGGGCTTCTTTTCTGTAAGAGTAAAGTGTTTTTCAGACCTAGCATTGATAGATCTTAATGTTTGACTGTGTTTGTTTAACTGTCTTATTCTTAATTTCCCCAATGAACAACAAGATTTTGGTGAAGTATGGTTTCTTTTACATGTGAGTAGGAATTTTCTTCAGAAAAAAGCAAAGTAGCATCTTGCATAAAATATTTAGTGTAAAAAGTAAAGGAATATATGTGTTCATGTAAACTTTATTTCTTTTATCTATAAGAGCTATATTATTATATTTTTATACTTGAAATTAGAAAGGAATTCTTTGATACACTGATGATTACAAAGGTCAGTGATAATACGTTCTCAGCTCTTTAACTCTGAAAAAATAATAGGAAGATTCAGTGTAACTCCCAAAGAATATTTTAGTTTATATATTTTGAAATTCTAAAAATGCTGTAATTAGAATTTCTTAGGTTAATTATGTATTTATTTCTAGTCTTCATGGATATGCAAAGAGCATAAAGACTTTACTCTTGGTTTAGTTGCTAACTTCAATAGTGTATTTTTTAGTAGAACTGAGGTAACTAAAATAAATTGAAGTTTAGACTAAGTTAACTCACATAGAACATTATATTTAAACTATATCATGTTTCAGGTTTTGAATAGTGATATGAACTTTTTCTTTGACATTTGTTTGTAGTTAGGACAGATCCTATATATTTTTGGATGAACATTATATTATTATATGTGAAATGTGTTCACAATTCAATGAATATTTGAAAATATAACTTAGTAAAGAAAATCAGGTGCTCTCAACATGTCAGTGCTTGGTGAAATATTTTATGTAATTATATTGTCCTTGCTATAGCTCTTCTAAGCCTCTCCTATTCTGGAATATTTTATTATCATGTAAGGTTTTTAAGGTAAAAGAGTGTATGGGAAACCATGTCAAACGTCTTTATTTGAGCAATCTGTTAATATCCTAAACAGAGAGAATGAAGTTTGTCAATAACATTGGAATAATAAATCAATTTGTTTCTTATAAGTAGGAATAGTGTTTTAGGATAAAAGCATTTCACTACCTTGAATTTTTCCTGTTTTTCTCAATAATGGCAACTCATGATTCCTTGAAAAGAAGCAACTGATTTCTAAGCAATGCAGTGCATATTGTGGTAATTTTCTTCTTGGTGAACATTTAGAAACAGCACTTTTAAATCCAGATAAAGTGATTTTACTACTTTGGTTTTACCTTTCCATAGTGTTTTCTTGAAGGCCTGTTCTGTCCTGGGGGAGAAGGTGGTTGGGAAAGGATGGTATAAGAAGCGGGCAGAAGAAGAAACTGCCTCATCCTTACTTTATGATCAGGTTTGCTCTGCCTTTGGACTTCTTCTAAAATTGTATCTAAATAAAATTTCCACATTTTACGAGGTTGGGAACCATTACTCTATTTTTCATGGTCTGTCAGTTTTCATATCACAACTGAAGTTAATTGTGATATTTTGGGGGCCAGACACTGTCATCTTAGTGTTGTTAATAATATTTCTGTATTTTCCCTGCAGATTTTGGTATAAGATTGAAATTCTGAAAGTTAGATTTCTGTCATTGTAAGGTGAAAGCTTCCCCCAACCCCCCAACAATAGAACCTTCTCTTTAAGTGGACTGATTTGTGAAAAGTATGATGTTTGCATCTGTGAAGCCACTTTGGTTGAAGGCAGAGTGAAGAGTGAAGATTGTAACCATTCTCTCTTATATTTAATGTATATTTTCAGTAGCTTCTGGGAGATTTCCTACTTTTTCTTTTAACCCTTTTATGGAATTTTTAAAGTTCTTCAGTCATATTTTGGAATGAAGCTTTTAAAAAATTCATTATTCACATTTTGCATGGTTTACCTGATTGAGCTTCGTATCTCTTTCTCCTCCTTGTCTGTGGCCTGATGCTCCACAGTCTAGTCCTCTGGATTCCGTTTCTGTAAAGGAAAAACCTCTTGACTCTTATGAGAGGGCTGGCCACACAATGTGAGATTATGAGCTGGTATTGGTTTTGGAGTTTTTTTGGTTTGTTTTTTGGACTACCCTTTACTTGAACATATGACTAGTGCTCCTGTTTTTACCTCAAGGCCTCCCCTTTCCAGGGGTTTCCAAGATAACTGTTGGCCCATTTTTTGAGTCTTTGTGGACTTCTCTGGATGAGTTGTCTTGTTTTCAGTCATGATCTCCCTCTGTAGGCTCTTAAGTTTGAGTTTCTTCTGTAATACCAAGCAAGTATCCACTCCATCCAATTCACTTTTACAGATGAATTGACATCGGTATCCTCTGTTCCCTCCTCTCTCATTTTTTTTTTGTCCTGATGATTCCATCTTCTTTCTATTTTCTCACTGATATTTTAGTATAATTTATGGCAATAACAGACATAATTAAAAGAATTCAGTATAGCATTTTAATGAAATGTTTTCTGATTGTTCCAATGACAGGCAATCACTTTATGACTAATATTATTTTTAAACAAATATGTAAAGTAAATTTCTATATAACCAAGTGCTTTGTAAACCTCAGGAGAGAACCCCCTTATGTAGCACTTTTCATCACACTAGAATATTTGAGGATTTTATCTTAGAGGTTGTTACAATTATAATGGAACTAAATTAAAAATGAAGTAAACTGATACTTTACTCTGATATGAATTGCATACTTTGAAAGTTGAGTTAGAGTTTTTTAGTTTCTCAATCATTTGCTTCCTTTTTCATAAACTGTGGCTTAATTTTTGTATTCTGGTCATTGACTTTTTGATTCTTCGTATTTCATTTTAGATTTTTCTCCATTTTTGACAGATATGCTTGTCAAGCTGATTGATTACAGGATTAGGATTTTTTTTCCCATAAATGTACACAGAAGCATTATAGATGGTTATCTAGAATAGGGTATAATTTGTTTTCTGTAATTTGGGTAATAAACTTTTTTAATACCTTCACATCTACTGCTCTCAATTCCCGGTCTTTAAATACTGCAAGATCTTGCTATACCAACATAAGCATTTGGTGAACTTGGTGACAAGGACATTTTAACAGGATTTTAGTGGGTACCTATAGTTTGTAGATAGTAGTAAGAAAATAAAAGTACTATATTAATGTAGGGCATAATTATTTTTAAGAAGAATAATGCCATCTAGCTACTTATGAGAAATAATTTGATATTTTTGTAGTATAAGCAGAATATCAAGTATGGCAAGAAATTCATGTTTAAGGTCTTAAAGACCTCAAAAACATGAACATTGCATGGCAATTTTAAATATGCTTCTGTTTGAGTGACTTATAGGGGTTGGTGCTTTTTTTGATAGTCGTTTTAAATATTTTTGAAAATTAAAAAATGCTTATTAAAACAAGATACCATTTTTCAACATCAGATTGGCAGATTATAATTGCTTGATAATGCATTGATAATATTAAATTTAGATATTGGTGAAAATGTAAATTGGAGTAATCTATTTAGATGGCAGCTTAGTAATATTTTCCTAAATTTAATATGTATACCAGTCTTCAACCTTAAATTTCATTTGTAGGAATTTACACTAGAGTAGTGCACAAAGTACATGTACAAGGATGCTCATAACAGCAGTTTGTAATAACACAAAAACTTCAAACCACCTAAACATCTACCAATGGGGAACTATTTGATTAAAAATGGTATATTCATATTAAGGAAGTTTATGTAGCTATTAAAAAGAACAAGTTATATGTGTGTGCATGTGAGTTCAGCGATGTGGAATGGTGTCTAAGAGTTATCGGATAAAAACACAAAAATGACGTTATTTATTTAAGAAGTACACTTGCACATGTATGTGTATACATCTAGGGACATATGTGGACACACAATAATGTTCCTGAAAGTTTATGCAAGATACCGTGACGTTTCCTGTTTAACTTTTCATTTTCAATTTTTCTCTTTATTTTTTTATTTCATTGTTTTATTCTGAGCAAGTTTTACTTTCATATTTTAAAAGAGATTAATTTTATGATTAAAATTTTTAAAAGGAAATATTCATTAAATATGCTTATTGTGATAATGTAGTTATTGATTTCCTTCAAAATGAATTTAACAGTAAATGTTTGAATAGAAAAATACAAGCAGCTCCTTTGAATAATTACTGATTTTCCCCTTAAAGAGTGATTGAATTTAGACCACTGAAATTTATATTTCAAAAAAATTTTTTAAATAAATGCTAGGTTTTTCTTATTTGAAATATAGGAGTATTAAACTATAGTTTGAAGCCAAGGTCACTAATTCTAAATTTTAAAAGCAAACTTTGACAGAAATATAAATTAATCAAAGAAAATATGTTTTTATGATATAGACTTTGTAAAAGATTGTTGAAGTCAAAAATTCCAGAAAAGGCTAAAAGCTTAGCACATTACTGAACTGACAGGGTATATGAGGCCATACCAGCCCCCATGCCAGCAAAAGAAAACAATGAGATGACAGCTCTAGTGTTTGGAGAGAGGTTGTTAACGACAGCTTATTCCTTTATGATTTCAACTCTTGACAGAAGACAGGTCTGCTTGGTGCATCATGGCAGATATATCATTACCTTCTGGCCCTGTCATGACTGAATAGGGGAGAAAAACCTATGTTCAGTTTTGAAAATCCAATTACTTTCTGGAATTTTGGTTCCTGTTTCTGAGATAGATATGCTAAACCATTCTGTGATGGCTGTTTGCATCTAGATTGTCTCTAGTGCTGAACTAATTAATTAATAAAGCATTGACATGCATTCTTTCTATAGACAAGTGAGTTATCTATAATAGTATAGAGAACACCTTGATGTTGACAGCATTCTAAGAGAAATATTGCAAAGTCTCTTATACCTAATATCTATTCCTCTACCTGTGTCTATACCTGATTTCAAATACCTTTCAAAGCCAACCTAGGCCTTTTCACTAAAAGAGGAAAAATACTCAATTTTAAAACAATTAGGTACCATTTTTACATGAAAAATATTGGTTATAATTATAATTTGGTTTTCTGTTTCTCAATTACATGCATATTTGAATTATGTTTTTTCTTGGCTACCTAAGAAGTGACTCTGGAGACTTAGAAAGAGAAAGAGAGGATGTGGGTTTTTTTTAAGTGTGTCAAAAGCCTTGTGGTTTGTGTATGATCAGAATTTCAATGGATTTTGAGATGAGTTTAAATGCATAGAAAGTGAACATAAAAATCGTGTTTAATTTCTGTCATATTGTTCTTGAGTCACTCTGATGTCTTTTTCAAAACTGCTTTTCTCTTGAGCTTTGTGCTACTATAACCACGATCCGGATTTTTTTTTCCTTTTTATTTCACTTTAACTGTTGATCCCTTTTCTATGCTTCTTCCTTTAATCAGCTAAAGCAATCTGAATTGCTGAATCAGAGCTGTTTAGGGAGTGAGAGTGTGTAAGTTTGTGCAGGGTAAGATTCTCTGGGTAAAATGCAACACCTCCTGTAGTTATAATCAATGCTTTGGACACTTTCAAAGATTAGAGAAGCCATGACTTGCTTCAGGGTTAAACTTTTAATATAACTTCCCTAGGGAAAAATGTCATCAATAAATGGAATAATTAGTTGACAATTTTTGAGTAGCCTAGGTTTAACAAAAGATTAAAGATAGATCAGGTTTGCATTTCTTACTGTACTTGTGGTTTCTGTTGTTTATACTTTTGCCTTTATGCTTTTGTTTATCTTGAACATCATTATTTGTCAGTTTATCCCCTGAATTTCTTTAATTTGAAAATAGCTAAAATAGAAAGAGTATCAGCTTTTAGTAATAGGAAATAACCTTTTACTTGAAATAACTGAGATAGCAAGCTATAAGTAATATGTTTATGAAAGTGTAGTTTGCACTTTAAGCTTAAATCAACAAGCTTTAGGTTAAATGTATTATATTAATATAATCAATAAAATAAGCCATTTTAATGCATGTGAACTTAAGGATAAATAATTATTAACTTTCACTGGAGTCGTTTAGTAGTATTTTATGTTTCTCATTATTTGCTTCTGATATTTTGATATTATTTGGCTTTATTCAACTGTTTGCATTATGTAAATAAAAGAAATTTTAAAGAAATATTATTTTAAATTGCCTTTTACAATACGTATTAGAAATTCTAACTAATGACTAATTAGTTAAAGATTTAATGTAAAACTGACATATCTGTTAGTTACTTATTTGCAATGTAACTTCCTTATATTAAGACTGAATTTCAACAGTAATTCTGGATAGTAAAAGAACAGTGTTTTAACTCTTTTTATCATGAATGTCTAGTCTTTTGTTTTTTTCTGGCCAGAAAACAAATCACTACTTAAAATTTATAGTGAAGTGTTATAAGAATTAGGTGGAATACAACTGGTGGTATACTTTGTCTATCTAGAATCTTATACTTTTATGTTTTAAGATGAATAAGCTCTTACCAGTTTAAATGTAAATAAAATTAGTAACCCCATACTACCAAGCATGCATTCAGGTGTCAACAACTTTAAGATATGTGTCGTTGCTTTGTGTTTATAATCCTTATTGGAAAGAAGATGGTGCCCTGTTTATGAAATGTATATCAAGGGATGAGTGTGCCTCTTGAAGACTGAAGCTTTTGGGAGAATCCTAGTTACTAATAAGGAGCACAATGTTGTGTTAGGTGTACATTCTGCAATTTAAAAACAAAAGCTGATATAGTTTTTAGACCACTCACATTTGACTTTATAAGATCATAAGATTGAAACTATGTTAGCAATGCCATGTAGAAATGGCATAGCATAGCAAGCTATTATTTTTGTTACTTGCAATATACATGCCGCACCGGGCTTGGTGGCTCAGCCTGTAATCACAGCACTTTGGGAGGCCAAGGCGAGTAGATTGCCTAGGCCCCGGATTTGAGACCAGCCTGGGCAACTTGGCGAGACCTCGTCTCTACAATAAAGAAAAAGTTAGCCGGGCACGGTGACGCGCACCTGTAGTTCCGGATACTTGGAAGACTGAGGTGGAAGGATCGCCGGAGCCCAGCAGGTAAACGCTGAGGGTGGCCGTGAGCATACCACTGCTCTCCAGCCTGGGTGTTAGAGTGACACTCCGACCCACATGCTGCAATTTACATTCTGAATGAAAATAGGTTATTCTGAAATTTCTTTTCTTTCTTTTTTTTTTTTTTTTTTGAGTTGGAGTCTCGCTCTGTCGCCCAGACTGAAGTGCAGTGGCCGCTCCCGGCCACCGCAGCCTCGACCTGCTCGGCGCTTACAGGCATGCGCTACCACGCCCGGCTGATTTTTTGATTTATTGTAGAGATGAGGTCTCGCTTCCCGGGTGGGTCTCGAACCCGTGGGCTCAGGCAATCCACTTACCTCAGCCTCTGAAAGGCGCGGGATTACAGGCTGAGCCACCGAGCCCGACTTGAAATTTATTTTCTAAATCAAAACTCCAGAATGAAATATTCAGTTGACATCACAGGTACAAATTAATATTTGTAAGAAGCTCTTCTTTGACCTTTTATTTCTGCGGTAACACAGTGATAATGATATAAATGTTTCTCTAAAAGAAACTTATTTTTTAAATTAGGGAAAATACTGTTAAGCAGGCAATTCAACTTTTACCTCTCCCTTTGATAATGAAAACCATTCATTTTGTTTTAATTTTCAGTGTTCCTGTATTTAATAGTGTTACTGAAGCTTGGCTATTTTATTTTATTTTATTTTATTTTTGAGTTGGAGTCTCACTCTGTCGCCCAGACTGGAGTGCAGTGGCCGCTCCTGGCCACTGCAGCCTCGACCTGCTGGGCTCCGGCGATCCTTCCGCCTCAGCCTTCCAAGTAGCCGGAATTACAGGCATGCTACCATGCCCGGCTGAATTTTTGATTTATTGTAGAGATGAGGTCTCGCTGCCCAGGCAAGTCTTGAACCCGCGGGCTCAGGCAATCCACTCATCTCAGCCTCTCAAAGGCGCGGGATTACAGACTGAGCCACTGAGCCCGGCTAGGCTTAGCTATTTTAAAACAATTCTTCTTAATTGTTATCTTTGTGATTATATATGTAGATTGGAAACTCAGTTAATAAATAAAGGATACAATTTAAGATATGATGCTATATGTGTATGCATTTATGTAGTTGTTACGGTGCAGCTTGAATGTAATATGTTGAATAATAGCTCACTAATAAGGATCAGTTTATTTCTTTATTAAAAATAGGTATATCTTGAACCATATTCATGATTATATACATATACACAAACACATATGCCTACATGCATATAAATATTTGTAAGTCTTAAAATACCAAATTGCTAGCCTAGTAGTGTTGATTTAAAAAGAAAAATAAACCATTATTTGAAAGACTTGTCAATTCTGTTGGGAAATACGTATTTGCTTATTCATACCATGAGCTGCATATTTGAATAAAATTATCTTTTCTTACAATGAATTGGTCTTGAACATATTTAGGAGAACATTTATCCAAAGAAGCAGATGCCAAGAATATTTTTTAAACTTTCTTAAGGAAAGTTTAATGTACTTCTTAGCTGGCATTTTCTGGTAGTAAGAAATTGTCTTTTCATTAAACTTTTCAGGCACATTTACGTGATATTGTAGTGGCTTGAAATGTATTGCCAGTTTGAACAGTATGTGTTGTTTATGATCAAAAATTTAAAGAAGTTAAATACTTCTGTCAGAACAAACTTAAGCTATGGTAATGGTCTTTTTTCCTGGAAATTAACAAATTATAACATCAAAGACTGTATAGCAAGGTGTGTAGTAGGTCATCTGCTGCTCGCAGGCATTTTTTCTCTCTACAGGATGCATTTGTTTAGTTTCTCACACTTCGTGCCTGTGGCTTTGTGTAGGGAAATTCAGACTTGCTCTTCTCCTCCAAGGAATCTCTTGGGTGGAGGATAACTTATACAAAATTAATAAATGGTGTTGCTTTTTCATTATCGCCCATCCAAGGCAATTTGCAGTGTTCACTTTAGACAAAAAAAATGAGTTGTATAGGAAGCACTTAACAATATATTAATAAGTTGAGAGCTATGAGTCAGTTTGAAAAAGGAAAGTATTTTGAGATACTCTATACTATATAGACAAAAATATTGACCCAATACTTTCTCAAGTCTTTTCTATTTATTATTTTAGTATAATAAAATCAGAAAATCTAATATTGAAATGAAAAACAGGTGTAGTTTTTGTATTTTGTGATCAAACTAAAGGGATCCATTCATTTATCTAGAGAGGCAGTTATTTGCGTTCGCCAATTAGAAATGTAATTTTTACTCTTTAAATGAATCATTTACTTAAGCATTTTGTTGTAACATATTATGGAAGCGGTTTCTTAGTAGAGAGAAAAATTGGCATGAATGATGTTAACCTGCTATATTGTGTGCTCCATGATGCTCAAATTCATGTAAATGCCAAAGGCAGTGGGATTTATGGTTACTTTTGAGAACAGACTATAGTCCACCCTCTATATTTGTGGGTTGTGCATCCATGGAGTCAACCAACTGCAGGATGAAAATATTTAAAAATTTAAAAATGTATAGTTGTGTCTGTACTAAATATATACAGATTTTTTTCTTGTCATTATCCTCTAGACATTATAACACCTATTTGTATAGCATTTACATTGTATTAGTTATTATAAGTAACCTAGAGATAACAAAGTATACAGAGGGATGTGTGTAGGTTATATGCTAATACTATGCCATTATGTATAAAAGACAAATATCCATAGATTTTTGTCATTCTCAGAAAGTTCTGGAAACAATTCCCCATGGATATAGAGGTTTAACTATATACACACACATACATATATGAATATAATTGAATGTAGATAATTGTTTGTATAAGTAGTCTTAATTCCTAGAGTGTAATTTCAGTTTTCTATTCTTAAATAGAAACATGATGCAATCCGGGCTTGGTGGCTCAGCCTGTAATCCCAGCACTTTGGGAGGCTGAGGTGAGTGGATTGCCTGAGCCCGCGGGTTCGAGACCCGCCTGGGCAATTTGGCGAGACCTTATCTCTACAATAAATCAAAAATTAGCCGGGAGTGGTAACGTGCGCCTGTAGTTCCAGCTACTTGGAGGGCTGAGGTGGAAGGATCGCCGGAGCCCAGCAGGTCGAGGCTGCGGTGGCCAGGAGTGGCCACTGTACTCCAGTCTGGGTGACTGAGTGAAACTCCAACTCAAAAAAAAAAAAAAAAAAAAAAAGAAACATGATGCATATAAATTCTTTTAATGGTTGTCACATGATAAATGTTTAAATAATGTTGATAGTGATGGAGATGGTGATTGTTTATTGTTTTGTTTTTCTCCATTTTTCTCTATGAATCTTGTTGCCCTATAATCCTGTTTCCTATAACAGCATGATTGGATAGGTCTCTTCTTGGGCATGTAATTATATATTGGCAGTGATTTTTCTGTATCCATATTATCAGCTATTCTAAAGACTCAGAGGTCATGAAATTAAGTTAATTTTAGCACTGTGTTGGAGGTTTGGAGAGACCACTAATATCACCCTCTAGGGATAACTGTACCTACAAAGTAGAAACTTAAGTGTTCTATAAATGATTTTTGAAACTTAGAGTTGCTAATAGCAAAAATTTTGTTCTAACCTTCTTAATCTGTCAAATCCATCCTTCTGTCAACCATCAGTCCTTCATTTCATCTATGGGTCCATCAAGTGTTTATTGAGATCCAAACACTATTCTAAGTTTAGAGGGGTACACTAATGGATAAAGAATAGTGCCTGCCCTCAAGACTTTGTAGTTCAATGAGGGGAGACAAGCAAATTTAGTATAATGTGATATGTACCAAAAACTATAATCATAGGAGACCATGGGTAAGCATAGTGACAGCATCTCTGAATTCCATCACTCTAGGAGTGATATTTACATAAAGTCTTTCAGTATGAGTAGGCCCTTGGAGGTGGGGAGAGTTATTCCAGAAGAGGGATTAGTTGAATAATGCTTGAACACAGAGTTTGATGTGTGAGAGAGAATATAAGGATCAGGCAACAGAGATCAGGGTTTGATATGTCCTTTTAAGTTATTTGTAAATTATCTTAAGAGTTATAGGGGTACATCATCAAAGTGTTTCTAAACAGAGAAATAATATGACCAATTTGTGTTTTAGAAAGCTGATTCTATCACAACTTTGAAGAGTGGATTGGGTGACCAGTAAGATACTATTGAAGTAATATATGTGGTTGATACAGTAGGTTGAACTGTTGAAGAACCAGTGGGCATTTATAGAACTGGAGAGGAAAAAAGAGAGATTAAAAACAGAAAGGAGCAATAGGTCTTGATGATTGATTGTATGTGGAAAGGGAAGAATCAAATTTGACACCTGTGTTTTGACTTGTTTAATGGGGGGATGGTATATCATTAGTTGAGCCAGGAAGTACTAAAGAGGAGTGAACTTTTATCATTGAGGGACTTGAGAATGTTGTTTTAGACATGTTGTTTTAAAGCCACACATACCAACATACTTCTTCCATGCCATTTGTGTGGCATAATGCTTTTAACCCCATTTTCTAGCTCACTCTGTTATATCCATCTCTTTCATTGATTGATAAGTATATTAGATCATGCTGATGCTTTGAAGAATTGATTTATCCGTAAGTCTAAGTCCTCTGTTATGAAGTTGCAAGAAAAATTATAACTAACCATAATATAAATAGTATCTTCTAATGTCACACAGATTAACTTATACTATGATTTAACTTGCTGTTACTTTTGTATTTTCTTTTCTCTGAATATCTTTGTTAGAAAAATAGTAAACAAGTCAAAAGTTCATTAGACAATAGTGAAAAAAATTGTGCGTGGGTTGATATGGTCTTATGAAACCTACAGTGAGACTGAAGAAATATTTTTAATATTTCACATGTTCTATGAAATCTGTCTACTATCATTATATAATGATGTAGAAAAGAGATAAAATATATGGATATTTAATGTCACATTCAACATGTATATTACAATATTGTTCATGCTCTTCTCTCCCAAAGCAATGGGATATTTAACTTTTAAAATTACATCGTAGAGAAGGTATATTGTTCTCATAATGATATAAGTAATTTTCTCATCTCTTTAATAATGATGTTGTGCTAGATGTTCTGAATTGGTCTTCCTAAGTCTTAGATTGGTTCTATAGATCCTGTTTTTATAATAATTTTTTTCTGGCTTAGATATGTCCCACTTTAAGAAATAAAAACATAGGGAACTTCAGTTTACCTCTTTAAAATGCTTAATCTATTTCTCTTTATTTTTCTTCTAATTTAAAACTTGCCTCCTGCTGGGCTGGGTGGCTCAGCCTGTAATCCCGCACATTTGGGAGGCTGAGGTGAGTGGATTGCCTGAGCCCACGGGTTCGAGACCCGCCTGGGCAGCAAGACCTCAACTCTACAATAAATCAAAAAATCAGCCGGGCGTGGTAGCGCATGCTTGTAATTCCGGCTACTTGGAAGGCTGAGGCGGAAGGATCGCCGGAGCCCAGCAGGTCGAGGCTGTGGTGGCCGGGAGCGGCCACTGCACTTCAGTCTGGGCGACAGAGTGAGACTCCAACTCAAAAAAAAACGAAAAACAACAACAAAAAACTTGCCTTCTAATTACAAAAAGAAATACTGTTTTGCAAAAGATATCACAGAGAATTTTAAAATTTTGAATTCCTTCGTATTAATGTATTCTTTCATGGATCATTCACTGCTTGGGGAATGGAGAGAAGAGGTTGCTATACTAAGTGTTGCCATTAATTGAAAATACAGAAATAGTGAAGTATCTCGCACATAAACACATTCAGCAGCTCTTCTCTCTACATGAATGTCCCAGTTCAAAAATTTCAGGCAAGTAACATGCTCATCCATGTCCAGATAAGTATGAGTAAATGCCTTATGGGAGAAGTCTTTGAATGAGAAGAGCAGGCATGAGGTAGACAGTATGTATCTAGTCAAATGGAGCTCCTCTGTTCTTGCTTAAATTAGGCAAAAGCCAGACATTTGGATGGTCAGTCCTGTGGGCTGGTGAGGAGGGAAAGGTTGAGGAGAATGGTGGTTGGTGAACTGTAAAATCGGAATAAAAGAGCAGGCTTCAGAAAAAACCTGCAAGGAGGAATTGCACAGACCTGCTGGGATGAGAAACATGCTTATTTTTCATTTCTTGATGCATTTGCATACTTTTTAACATCAGTTGTTCTCTGGAGAGAGCAACTCTTGGGCCTTTTGTTCACTCTTCTATCTTTTCTGACACCCCCTATTGCTTTTTCTAAAGTATGTCTGAAAACACAGTGTAAATTCTTGTAGGTTTATAGTCCTACTTCTCTTTCTAACTTTTGCTGGGCTTTCGAAGGTTATTTAGCCTAAGGCACACTCATTTGAGCTGTAAAACTTTTGAAGGATTGATAGTTTCAAGTACATACAAGCAAGATTTTATATTTATAAGCCTGTAATTGAATAATGAAGATGGACAACTTTTTATGTATTGTTATAAAACAATCATGGAAAAATGACCTAAATACTTTATTCATTGAGTGACATGTATTTAACAAAGATTATTTGTTGGGATAGTCATTCATTTGTTGATAATGATATTAATATTTAGGAAGATGTGGTTGATTTTTTTATGTTAAAAGTGTAAGTTAACACAGATAAAATAAAAAGTGCTTTTTCCCCCCCTGAGAATATTTTTTTCTTTAGGACAGTTAGCCCTGTTCATTCAGTTGCTACCAATATGAAGAAAACACAAATTGAAAAATGGAGCAATTTGTTGATAATTTTCATAAGGCTATGTATTCATGAAATCATTCAAGATAAGATGTCATAAGTTATTTAGAGAATGAGAAATGATTTTAAAAAATGAAATGGGTTTATTTTTAGCCTAGTCTTTTTAGAAATCTCCAACCTTGATTTCAGTTTCCAAGTCTTATCCAGAAAAGTACATCTTGACCATGTTTTTACTAATTCTGCTGCTTCAAGTCTTAAATGGTAAAAGGTAACACTAGTAGGTAAAAACTACTCTTACTGAAATAATAAATTCTAGAACTACTTATATTTGAAAGGAATTTAAAGAAATTCTAATAGGCAGAAAATAGGAAGAAGCACCCATAAAACCATACAATTACCTAATCTGCTATTTACTAACAATTTAAATTCAATGTGCTTATAATTAAACCTTTTCAGTTTTTGAAAAATATATTAATTGAGTGGCTAAGATGATTCTTGAATTGACATTTTGTGATTGAAAACAAATGAGACAACTAGTAATCACTTGTTCTACATAGATTTAATGAAAACATGATCAGTACTGGGTATATTAAGATTTTTCTAATGGGCATATTAAAGTATCTCCCAAACTGAAAATTCTCTTTCAAAGCTGCTAAAGACAGAAGGCATAGGTAGAATTAAGGTCATGAAAGGGATTAAAAGAAATAATATAATTATGATCCAAAGTATTCATCTTTCTTTTATAGTGTACAGTATATAGTAACCCTATATTAATTAGTACTAGGCGGTCGTCATACTCAGCAAGAGTACTTTTTTGATTATTTCCATGTAACATTAACTGTCATTTGCAAATTTATTTTTAGGTTTGAAAAATTGCTTTTGATAGCTACATTCAGCTGTTTTCAGAAAATGAAATATACTTGTTGGTGACATGACAAGTTTTTCTGTGAGACACCCTTACCCCTTTCCTGAATGTTGCTCTTCCCTTTTCTTTAGATTTCAAGAAGAGGCAGAGAATAAAGCTAATTTCATAATATTTTTCAAGTTCTGTATTGGTCTCCATAATGTCTCAGTCTGCATTCTAGCATTAACATTTTATTTTGTTGTTTTTAGAGAATGGGTCTCTTTGTTGCCCAGGCTGGTGTGCAGCGGTGCGATCGTAGCTCACCACAGCCTCTAACTTCTGGGCTCAGGAGATCAAGTCTCTCACCTCAGCCTCCTGAGTGGCTAGCACTGCAAGCTTGCACCACTACATCTTGCTAATTTTTGTAGAGATGGGATCACTCTGTGTTGCTTCAGCTGGTCTCAAACTCTTGAGCTCAAGCAGTCCTCCTGTCTCAGCCTCCTGAAATGCTGGTAACAGGTGATATACTACACCTAGCTAGCAATCACAAATTTTGAATGGCGAAAATTTTTTCTTTTTTTTTTTTTTTTCTTTTTCTTTTCTCTCTCTCTCTCTCTCTCTCTTTCTTTCTTTTTTTTTTTTTTTGAGTTGGCTTCTTACTCCTGTCACCAAGGCCGCAGTGCAGTGGCACCCTTAGGGCCACTGTAACCTCAACCTGCTGCTGGGCTTAGATGATTCTTCCACCTTAGATTTCTAAGTAGCTGGAACTACAAAAGCACACACCACACCTGGCTAGTTTTTGTGATTTATTGTAGAGACGAGGTCTCACCAAGTAGCCTAGGCTGGTCTCAGACGCCCGAGCAAAGGCAATCCTCTCTCCTCAGCCTCCCAAAGTGCTGGGATTACAGGCTGAGCCACTGCGCCCAGCCAATTTTTTCTTAAGAGGAAATACCCATTTAGCAGTATTTTTAAAAACCCATTTTAAAGTATTTCTTTAAAAGAGAGAATTTCAATTAGAATGATTTGAAATGTTTTGGGGTTTTAAGAAAGAACAAAATGAGTTTTCATCTTGCCTTCTTATTGTTAGAACAATAATTTTGTCTTTCATTTTAACTATTACCTTTTCTGTATATGCTTTTAGTATACCATGTTCAAGTATGATATACTGATACAAAGTTTATTCACCTTTTATTACTCAACAGAAGTACCAAGTTAATTTAAGGAATTACAGATGAATATTATTTAAATCACATTGTATTCAAGTGAAAATTTAATGGAATAGTCCTTGATTTTCCTATGTATGAGTTTGCCAACATATTCCCTTTCATTCTTTTTTTTCTGACATATTAACCTAAAAAGAATAGACTTTTGGAAAAAATAAAAATATAAATATATTTAAAATAATTTTGAACTCAAATTCTGTTATATTTGAATGGGCTTTTGTATAACAAAATGAATTTTATAAGAATAAAATTAATTTTTATGAGATATGAAATATTATAATCTTTTATGAATTGTTTACATACAATATTGGTACTTTTTATGCATTATGAAGATTCTCTTTGGACATGATTAACAATAGAGCACATACATTGAATTGTTTATCAAGTACAATGATGTTTACCTAGAAGGATCCATATCCTGTGCTGTTTTGTGTTTATTCATTTTCATTCTTTTTTCTTTTTAAATCCCAATGAAGTATATATATTTAAGCAGGAGTTGGTTAGGTTTTAGCAGGGTTTATCATCCTCAGAACCATTGGCATTTGGGGTCAGGTATTTTTTTGATGTGGGGACTATTTTGTGTGTTATAGGATATTTAGTTGTATCCCTATCTTCAATTTACTAGATGCTGGTGGCACGTACTAATTCTAACAATCAGAATTGCCAAATGCTCTCTGGGGGACAAAAACACCTCTCAGTTTGGAACCACTGGGTTAAAGGTTATTGCAAAGTAACTCTACTGTGCACATGAAAGTGTAGTCTGAGATTTGGGGTAACCAGAGAATTTTTAAAATTTTCACATAAATGGTGGGATTGAAATTGTACCATATCTCTAAACTATATTAGAGAATAATATTATTTTTGTAGCCAGGCTTGGTGGCTCAGCCTGTAATCCCACACCTTGGAAGGCTGAGGTAAGTGGATTGCTTGAGCCCGTAGGTTCAAGACCCGCCTGGGCAACTTGGTGAGACCTCATCTCTACAATAAATAAAAAATTAGCCAGGCGTGGTAGCACGCGCCTTTAATTCCAGCTACTCGGAAGGCTGAGATGGAAGGATTGCTGGAGCCCAGCCGGTTGAGGCTGCGGTGGCTGGGAGCGGCCACTGCACTCCAGTCTGGGCAACAAAATGAGACTCCAACTCAAAAAAAAAAAAAAAAAAAGAGAAATTATTTTTGTGCTGAATTTCAGAAAGGAAAATATTGGCTACATATAGGTGACCTGGATCAATTGAAATGTGTACACTAGTATAAGTGTAAGTTAACACAACCACTTTGAAAACTGTTTGGAAGTATCTGTTAAAGCTGAATGTACATGCACCTTGTGACCTACAGTTTCACTTGCAAATAGTAAAATGTGCAGTACTCTGTAGTAAATTTCATATGGCTAATTGATTATCATAGAATGCTTTAGTTGATTTTTGCCAAACTCATATGGATAATCACCCAGTGTTTACAGTTAATATTGTCAATTGTGATGCAGTGTGAATAATGAATAGTTGATATTTTCATTTGTCTTAACAGTAAGACAAAAATGAAACAACAAAGATGTATTCCAGACTTCATTTAATTCATCAATTAATTCTTTGAGATTCATGCCACAGTTTTCAAATACTGGAAGAAATGAAGATTAACATGGGCATAGATATACTTTTCTGGGTCAGGAGTATTATATGATGAGGGTGCTACAGATTTTACTACTGGATACGTGGGACAGTATTGTCTCAGGCTTCCACTGTTGCGGCAGATACAACTTCCAGTTTTATATCACACCGGTTATTTTCATTATCCTTAGTGTAACTGTCCAACATAAAATATCATTAAAACTGTGTTGTCATCATTTGCATATTGTCAAACAATTGACATTCACCTTTGAAATAATTTTGAATTCTATAAAAATATGGTAGACAGTGGGAAAGTTCAAATCTCCTTTCCAGCAAGAGATCTTTAGGCTACTTTGTTACTAACTTTATTAGTAACTGGTAGTCAGCTATGATCCTGAAGGTAATACAGTATTGATCTGTTTCTAGATCTCTGAATTTGAGATTAATTAAAAATCCCCAAATCAGTTTGAATGTAGATTGTACTGACCTAAGTGTCATTGCTTCTTCTTCCCTTTTTTTTTTTTTTTAGATTGGAAAATATAGTGTATTTAGAAGGTAAATTAGAAAGAGAGAGAGAAAAAGAGGAGATTCACCTCTCCAAGGTAGGGGAGGGGTCCAAAGCCAGGAAATAAGGTGACAGCCATAGCTCAAAGAGCATATGGCCACACCAGAGTCTAACAAGGCAATGGCCCTGAGTGTCATTTCTTGTCTGGTCATGTAGCCTTCATAACTCTGTTGATAGTGACGATCAAGGTGAGTCTGCTGTTGTCTCTGACACTGTGATGTTGTTTATTTGCAGTACTTGCCAGTCCACTTATGAATACCCTCTAACTGATATCTTCATGCCTAGGTCTAGAGTATATGTCAAGTGACTTATAACTGCTCATTGCCATTTTTAATAGAACTAATTTGCACTTATGTAGTTGCTAAAGGCATTTCTTTTCTAACTGATCCTATCTTAGAATGCTTCTAAGAGTTTGTATCTTAAGCACTTATTTCTGAGAGAGGCCAATTTAAGTTTTAATTTTATTTCCTCCACTTTTAGAACAGGTTTAACTTTGTAAATTTATTTTGTTTTGGTTTACTGAGTAGTAAGAAAATCAAATTATTATGTTGCTTTAATTTTTTTTAATTAGTAAATCATTTTTTTAAACAATGTTTTTTACTTTCTTTGGCATGAAGAAGCCAACAATTCTACTTTCCTAAAGTAACTTGTTTTTCATATACACTTCATGCTTCTGGTGTTGGCACACTTGTTTTTACTAGTCTCTCTTGTGTGCAGAATTTTAGATTTTTACAGTATAAAGTTATAGGCAAGTAGCCAGCTGTCACATTCTTGAGGTCAGATACAACTCCCATATATGAGATACACTGTTTTGGCTTCGTACTACTTGCCAGATTGCTAAGCAGATGTTCTAGGCTATAATTCAGGGAACTGGGACCTCTTGAAACATTCCCTGAGAGTCGCTTTTGACATGTCTGAATCATTTATTTAAAGGTAATTAGTTCTAGTAAAAATGAAAATGCATTGATATGAAAAGAACAGAATTATTTTACAGTGTTTGGAAGTTGTAACTATGATTAGAAACTTGATTCTGGATCTAATGGTAGAAAAGTATTTGTTTTAACACAGGAATGCATTACAGTTAAGCATTTTTCCACTTATTTTTTTTGTGATTTAGAGACTATTACCAAAAAAAGGTATCTGTTTTCGTAGACTTTATTAACTGGTTAACTACCAGTTAACCTTATGTTACATTGAAGAATTTATAAGATTTCCTCTTTATATAGAAAATATATTAAAGAAGTCAATAAGAGTATTATTTCTTTTCTAGTATGTCACAGTATACGTCTTGATGTTTTTCCCAAAAAGCCCATCCATATTTTTCATGGATCTGTAGTTTCAATAATTAATACAAAACTCCTTTAGCTAAATTTGGAACCTTTATAAAATACTATTCAAAAGCTGTAGTTTTCTTGTTCTATATGTGTATTATTAATATAACAATGGGACAAAAATAAAAATTTAAACTAGATCACTTACTCTTATGATCTAAAAGTTGGAAAAACACTTCTTAAAAATAAATCTGTTGTGTTTATTTAGATCTCTTTGTCCATACTTAGATAATAAAAGAGCCACATAACTTGTATTCATGTTAGTATATTTCACTTGTAATATGCGTTGAACTTTGCAGAGAAGTGTTTTACACAAAACAGTATAAAATTCAATATCTTGTTATTTGGAAAATTGTAAGGCCACCGTATGTTAAGAAAGGTGAGATAAAATAGGAGTAAACATCGAAATCTCATATTTGTTTATAGATGAGTTTGGATTTAAAGTTAATGTGGATTTATCAGAGATTCAGGGTACTCATAGCAAACACTTTAATCAAACTAATGAAGAAGTCACAGTGTGAAAAATCGAACTCTAAAATCTCCTCTGTTCTTTCTCAATTCTTTTATTTTTCCCATTTCACATTTTGGATGAATAGTATTACAATGAGATCAGTGCAAAAGACCAATCTCAGCAGTTTGTCTAGAGTTGTAGAAAAGTAATTAAGAGTGTTGGTTTGCAAAACTTTTCCTGGTTTCTAAGCCTACGTGGATATATAACCTTAACTCTGCACAACTTCCAGTTCATGCTGGATTAAGAGTTGTATTCCAATAAGAAAAAAAGGGGGGATAGGTAATGTTGATTTTAGAATTGAAACTGAAGTAGAGCTACTGTGTCTACACAGAATTAGTAACTTGAATGGATAAGCCCTTATTTGGATAGTTGATAGTTAAATATTAGTAATGTTTTTCTCTCCTCTTCCTCTTCTTCCTTTTTCCTTCTCTTTCCTATCCCTCTACCCCTTTCTCCTTCTTACATATATATACTCATAAATTAGCAAATCATAATACTAGGGTATCAAATTACTGTGTTTTGTCAATTCTACGATGCACATTTTCTTCATATTTTAACACCTCAAATTGCATGCAGCTGTCTTTTCAGCAACCAAATTTAGAACCAATTGAGAGAGAACAAGATGATAAAGATCAATATGTCATCTTTATTACTAATAAATAATACACTGGAAAATAGATAGGTCTGATAACCAAATAGACTACCTCATGCATCTCCCCAGAATTAGTCAGACTTACCCATAAGCCTCCCATGTGAAGCTTATGGTTCTCAGGGCAGAAAAGGATTGTGCTTCTTAAGGGCACCTGGATGCCCAGAATGGCAGGAAGAGAAGGAAGAAGCTGAACCACCAATAGCAGTTCACCAGTCACGTGGGAGGAATGAGCAAAGGGGAGGAGCAAGGTGAGAATTGTGAATCTGCGTGGAAATTGGCTGATGGGGTTAAATGTTCCCAACAACACAGTGCAGCCAATCAAGATCTATAAATAGTACCTCACACCAAAGCCAAGACCTTTATTGTCCTTCTCCAAATTTTCCTAATTCTTCCCAGGCTCCTTTCTAGGGGCATATTCAATTTGTATTTTCTCTGTTCTGTCTTTGGGTTCTTTTTTGCCTTATATTTCTACATATACTTTTCCTTGGTGCCAACGTTTGCTGATTTTTCTCTTAATTTCTTTGTTTCCTGGAGAAGTAGATCCTTTTTTGGCAGATTCCAAGCTGTCTTCTTCATCTTGGGTTGAGCCTTTTCCTCTCAGTGACCTAAATTCCAACACAATCGGATTTCCTGCATCATTTTCTTCCTGTCTTTGTTCACATTGTCCTGTTCAGTTCCCTTGAAATGAGTTTGACCTCATCTCGACCTCACTGTTGTCCTTACACCTTGCCTCCTCCATTCATTCTGCTGTACCACTTCTGCCCTTGCCCATCACAGTCTACCTGGGCTAATAGAATTCATTTGCATCAGAAACTTGTTAATACTTAAAAAAAAAAAAAGACTCCCTTCAGATCACATGGTGTTAATATCCTTATGTGGGCCCCATGTCCTGCCTTAGGATTCACTTCTTTCTTAAAGAATTAGCATTCAGAAAACCCATATTTGCATTTTATCACATCCACCATAGCTCATCTGGAGTGGAACTATCATTCCATGGCAAATTTTGCAGAAGAAAGTTTTACTACATGAAGCACCTCGATAAAATCCACAAGAATTAGGGTAAACGGAAATATTCTTTTATTTCCCTTCAGACTGAAAATTAAAGTTTTCATATTTGCAAATGTATAAGGCATATTAAAATACCCAAGAATTTGAAATATAGTATCTGAGGCAGGAAAAAAATTCTTCTCTTTTCATGGGGTGTGCAGGCATAGCCTAGAAAATGGACAATATCTATACTATATATACTGCATTTGGTATTTTTGTACTGTGATTTAAGATTTAATATCACAAGCCTGTACTTACTGAGAAATTTGGTGTCCCAAAGTACAAGAGTAGATATTGTTATAATTATCCTATTTTATTATTAGTTACTGTTATTAATACCTTACTGTGCCTGATTTATACATTAAACTTTATCATAGGTATATATGTATAGGGGAAAAAAAACCAGAGTGTATTTAGTTTGGTGCTACCAACATCCACTAGGGGACTTGGAAATATTCCCTGAGGTTAAGGGGGTGGGGGAGCTACTATACTTATTTGTAGAATTATTTATTCATCCATCTAACAAATTGAGCATCTGATATATATATTATATATAATATAATAAATGTATACTAGGAATTGTTCTAGATAATGGTGATACATCAGTGAATAGATAAAAATCCTCCCTTTCATGGAGCATTTCATTCTGCTGTCATTATCATAAAAGTTAGAAATACTGTAAGTGTGATATAATTTAATAGCTAGACAATTGGTATTTTAAGTAATAATGCTGATATTTTTAGTATCTCCTGGCATGGCAGCCCCTGCATTGTCAGATTTTGTACATGTATGGAAGGATGCAGAAACCACCATATCTCGTTTCAGGCCCCAAACTGGCATAGTGTCACTTTCATCATCCTCTCCTGGTTAGAGCAGTCATAAATGTACCTGGATTCAAGAAGAGGGATCTCAGATCCCACGTCTTATTGGGAAGAGAATCAAAGATGTTGTAGCCTTCTTTAATATGCAATTCATATGATAGGAAAGTCACTTCAGCTGTCTGACCCAGGTACCCTAAACTAATCTGTCTTCATGCTTTCTAGAGTATGTGGACACATTTTGTAAGACACAAGTACATGGGCTGTCTTTATTGTTTGCTCAATTGAATGATTCATTCTGACATATTCTGTTTACCATAGCTTTAATTTGGATACTTTAAATAAAATTGTAAGTTTCTCATTCTCCAGGGTCTTTAAGACAGTTTCTTATCATCAGTTTAGTACAAGTTCTATGTGTAAATGCCTCATTGAGGAAGAAGTGGCAAATTATTATTTCATGTAGGGTTTTCTTCTTAATAACAGATATCTTCTGTGATTTAATTGTTTGTCTTCATCCTTATAAACGATAGACACAGTAGAATAAGACATTACAATATATAGCAATCTAAAGTTTACCATTTTGATTGGGGCAATGCCTTCTTAGCATTCTTGTTTTAAATGACTACTCCTTTTGAAGGATTTGGAAATTCTTTCAGGTATTGCTAATTTGAGATTGATCACCTTAAACTGTGGTAGTTAAACATTCAGGAGAAACATTCAGAGCCATTTTTCATTTGACAGCATCCAAGTTCTACATGCATTGCACACTCCTTAAAAGCACACACAGAATAGACTGTGCATGATGACTAAGTGATTTATCTGAGTGAGCTAATGCAGACTGGGAAAAAGTAGAGATCTTCTCAGAAGACTGTGTGATTTGATACTTTCACAACTTGCACTCCCAGTCTGTTTTTGAATTACATATTCCCTTCCCCAAGCTAAATCCTCCCGATAGAGGCACTGAACAAGTGCTCAGCACTTCAGTGTTCTGTATATCTACTTAGTTCTACTTGTTTCCTATTTCCTGTTTGTTTCCTACTCACTGTTTGGTTCTCCTGTCTCTTGGTTTTCTTTCTCAGTATCTTCTGTCATCCTGAAAACATTGGTTGGCAGTATATATTGACAAAAAAACAAGTTGTTATTTATGAGATACTCCAATTCCTTTGGTGATACCAAAAGCTTTTTCAGTGGTTACAAATTGGCACTCTCTCCACCATTCTCTCTCCTATAAGCAGAAATCCAATTGACTCATATACCAATCTTCATTAAGAAGATTCACATTCATTTGTCTGCTTATCCACTCAGTATACATTTCCTGAAGGGTGGCAAGAAGTAGTGATGTAGTCAAAACTTGGTCACTAATTCTTAGGTTTACCAGAAAACATACCAGTTATTAAGCATATCAATTATTTAACCTTTATTTCCTTTTGATTCCTCTTTTCCTTCTTTATATTCGTTTGTTTTTCATTTTTCCCCCCTAAGGATTTGGTAGTATTTTTTTTATGATCTATGAAAGCATATTAAATTTTTATCATGTAGCTACAAATAGAATAATTCAGGTTCTTTGAAGACTTTTCCTCATGCCCATTGTGTCCAAATAGTGCTCTATCTAGTGCCTTTAAAAAGTCATACCAATTTCTATGTAATTCTACTTACTAAGAAAATACACATTGGATAATAGCCCTTCATCACTGGAAAATTCTTTTCTTTTTCTTCCTTGACCCCTTTTACTAACATTGATACATAAATTTCTATATGTTTCCTTATAGATATATATAAACTTCTTTAACTTTCATCTTTCACTTAAAGGATGTGTGTATGTACACTCAGAGTAACCATGTTCTTTATTTTTCTCTTTCAAAAAGTTATTTGGAAAATGCCGAAAACACAAAAATTACAATTTTTCAACTGAAAAAAAGAAGCAAAAACTTCTGCTTCCATTTCTATCTCATGCCAGAAGAAATCTTTATGAACATTCTGATAATATTCAAATTTTTCCCTAAAGCTATAAAGATGTGTGTGTATGTGTGTGTTTGTGTGTGTGTGTATGTATGTGTACTCAAGTATACATACATATATACAGTGTGGGGGGAGGGTGCCAACTCTTGCACAAAAATTCATGTGTATCTTTTGACTCCACAGAAACTTAACTGCTAATAGCCTACTTTTGACCAGAAGCCTTACTGGTAACATAAATAGTTAACTCATATTTTGTATGTTATATGTATTATATACTGTATTTGTACAATAAATAAGCCAGAGAAAATAAAATATTATTAAGAAAATTATAAGGAAGAATTATAAGGAGTAGATACTTACTATTCATTAAGTAGAAGTGATCATCATAAAGATCTTTATTCTCATCATCTTCATGCTGAATAGGATGAAGAGGACGAGGAGTGGTTGGCTTTGCTGTGTCTCAGGGGCAGTCACGCTTGGCATTACTTGATGGAAATCGAACATAATTTCTTTTTAACATTTTTGCTTTTTATTGATTGTTTCTGTTATAAATTATGTTAAGTCAAACACAACATCTGGATACAGTTTTCTCTAGGAGGAGCTTGATTTGGGCTTGATGGCTTTTATGGTGTGTTCTGTGACAATGATGGCATCTTCAGTAGTGTAATCCTTACAGACTGTCATGATATCCTCTCTATTGGAGTTCTCTTCCATAGTGTTGACAATCCTTCCATAGCGCTGACAATCCTTTCCACAGTGAACCTTCTGTAGTAAGTCTTAAAGATCCTTATGACCTCCTGATCTAGACACTGAATTAGAGAGTTGTGTTTGGGCAAGTAGCAAGTAGCCTACTTCAACAATTTCAGTGTTGAACTCATGGTGTTTCAGGTAGCCAGGAACATTGTCCAATGTCAAAATAATGCTCAATGACTTCAGGGACAAAGCATCAATGGAACCAATCCAGAAAAAGTTTTTATTTTCCAGACCTTTTTGTAGTGCAAGTGAAAGACTGACAGTTGGTGTTTATCTTTTCTTTAAGGGTCAGGGGTTAGCAGCTTTATAATGAGGGCAGTTCTTTTCATAAACCGCCTGCATTTGCACAAAACAGTAGAGTTAGCCTATCTCTTCCTGCCTTAAATTATGGTGTTCACATCTCTTCCTTACTAATAAATGTCTTTTGTGACTCCCTCCCAACCACCCAGTGTAGGGCATTTTTCTCTTCATTAAAAGCCTGTTCAGATGGATATCCCTTCTCCTCAATGATTTTCTTAATGGCATCTGGGTACTTTGCTGCTTCTTGGTCAGCCAAAACTGCTTTTCCTGTTCTCTTGGCATTCGTAAAGCCAAACCTTTTTCTAAAATTATCAAACCACCCTTTGCTGGCATTAAGTTCTCAAGCTTTAGATCTTTCACTTTTCCTTTCACTTTAAGTTATCATATCATGATTTCGCTTCTTCTCAAATCATATTAGATACTATAGAAATGCCTTTCCTATAGCAATCCTGCACTCATATAAGAGCTGCATTTTCAATCCAAGATGAAAAGGTATTTCACAAAAAGTACAAGGTTTTTTTTGTTTTTTGTTTTTTTTTTTTAGTTGGAGTCTCACTCTGTCGCCCAGACTGGAGTGCAGTGGCTCCTGGCCACTGCAGTCTCGACCTGCTGGGCTCCGGAGATCCTTCTGCCTCAACCTTCCAAGTAGCCGGAATTACAGGCATGTGCTACCACATCCGGCTGATTTTTTGATTTATTGTGGAGGTGAGGTCTCGCTGCCCAGGCGGGTCTCGAACCCGTGGGCTCAGGCAATCCACTCACCTCAGCCTCCCAAAGGCGCGGGATTACAGGCTGAGCCACCGAGCCTGGCTAGTACAAGGTTTTTGTACCTGCTGGCATAACTGAAATGATGGCTTCACAAATTTCCTCTTCCTTCCTCCCTTCCTCCCTCCCTTCCTCCCTCCCTTCCTCCCTCCCTCCCTTCCTTCCTTCCTTTCTTCCTTCCTTCCTTTTTTTTAATGATAGTCTTTACCCTGGATTCACTGATCTTGAAATAGTGCCAACCACAGTTGTGGCTGTCAGTCTATGGTACATGTTAAGCTATTTAACATTTTCTTGTAGTGTCATGACACTTCCAGCATACTAGTGGCTCTTCGTATAGGTTGTTATGGTGTTCTACATGGTTTACTGTTACAGTTGCACTAAACACAATGAAAAATACACAAAGCAGTCAGAGGTGACTTTTTACTGGGGTACCCAATTTACTAAGGAGATGATTGCTCACAGAGATGGCTAGTGTCACATGATGTTTTAAACTAGCACAACTCTTGAGCTAACCACAATAGCAACAAGAAGTGGCTACAAAATTATTATGGTATTATAGTACAATTCCAGTGAATTTTATGCTATTATGGTTTAATACTGCATCTTCACATTTGTTTATATTTCTCTTGACTGAAAATTGCTCTATGTATAGTCTGTGTTTGTGTGCAGAAGTTTTGATAAGTTTTAACTTTTATAATACATTTGTGAATATTTTATCATAGTCAATTATAAAATAGACTAGTATTTACATGTAATTTTATGAATTCATAGCATTCTTACCCTTTTCTTACTTTTTCTTATACTTCTAGACTACAGCACTGTGAGTGTTTTCAAATTGTCCCATTTCCAAAATGTTTCCCAATATATTTATTGAAACAATTTGTATATAAGTGGACCCACATAGTTCAAACTTGTATTGTTCAAGGGTCAACTGTAGATTTGTTTTTTATTCAAACAGAATTATGGTTTACATATATTTTACTTATAATTTTACTAAGCCTGTGTCCTCATCTGAAGGAGAGATGGCAGTAGTACCAACTCTCAGGCTTGTTATAAAGTTATGTGAGATCATCCATGTAAGTCACTCAAGACACACCTGACACAACACTCAGTCTTTATTACTTCTCTAACTATACAAAGTGCCAGGTACCTGTGATCCAGCCACAGTTCTTCAGAAAATCTATACTGTAGTGGTTTATTTTATTCTTCAATAAAACAATAGAGAATCTTGTAGATTTTTAATTCTAATTGATCTCATGTATTACAGGTCATATAGATTTTCATTTTTTCTATAAAGTGTCAAGAAAAAAATAAAGCAACTGTATATTATCTGAAGATTCAGGTATATGAATAATAAGCTCATCATCAATTTGTGCATATACTCAGCTCAGGTTTTGTTCCTTTTGTCTAGAAGACGGGCTACATTAAGAAGTTTAGTTAAACTTTTACTCAAGTTTCTAAAAAAAATGCATTTGAAAGAGGCAGGAGTCTTTACTTGCCTCCTTCCACTTGCTTACAAGTGAAAAGGAGGAAAAGAACAGAGAAACATTTATGTATCTCATATTTTATATTCCAGCAAATGAAGCACCTAATAGAAATTGTAGTACTCTGAGCAGGATAAACAAAAAAATTGGCAAAGACTAGAAATTATACTAATGTTCAAATAATCTGAACTTACAAAGCTACACCACCAGTTGGGCTATAAATGATTGCCATTTTAATTGCCTAAGATATGTAACTATACTCTCCAATTTTTATCTTAAACTTATAATTCACAGGCCGGGCACAGTGGCTCACGCCTGTCATCACAGTACTTTGGGAGACGGAGGTAGGAGGGTCACTTCAGCCTAGGAATTCAAGACCAGCCTGGGCCACATAGCAAGCTCTGGTCTCTACAAAAAGAAAAAAAAAATTAGCCCGACATAATGGTAATGTGACTATAGGTCCAGCTACTCAGGAGGCTAAGGCAGAAGGATTGCCTAAGCCCAAAAGGTCAAGGATTTGGCAAGCTGTGATTGTGCCACTGCAGTTCAGCCTGGGTGACCTCAATTCAAATAAAAAAAAAAAATTACAATTACCTTCATGGTCTCTTTACCTTATTCTACAATGATATAAAACTTATATTGCATTATATATGTGTGTGCATATAACTTACATTACATCATATATTATATATTATATATGTATATCATATATAATATATATGATATAAAACTTACACTATAGCCTGAGTGAGATCCCGATTCAAAAAAATATTACCATTACCTTCATGGTCTCTTTATCTTATTCTACAATGATATAAAACTTACATTTACCACTTTATAAGATCAAAAACTTTGCTAAGCCACTTTACATAAATATTCTAAAATAATGCCCTGTTAAAAAATTGAAATCTCTGCTTTCTAGAAACTTGATGGTAAATCTAATTATTTTTAGTGCCATTTACAGGTAAGTTAAAGTATTAAACAAATAATTATCAACTCTTTATGAAAATTTAAAAATTATTTTTATAAATATGTAAAAGCACTTTAGATTTTAATTTGAATTATTTAATGTTTTCCAGGTGATTCTAACATGCATTAAAGTTTGGGAATGCTTGCCCAAAGTCACGTTGTAACTCAGACTGATTACATCGGAATCCCTGGGGGGAAGGGAGGTGACCAGGGCATTCATATGTTTTAAAGCATCCCAGGTGATGACAATGTGCAACTGAGGTTAAGAACCACTGTTTTAGAAAATCAGGAAAGAATCCAGAGAAGTTGAAAGAAAAAAATCTTAAGTACTTAGTGATGGCATGTACAAAACCATAGGGGACTCACAGAACATACAGCTTTAAATTTGGAAGTAAACTAATATCTAGTGTAACCCTTTCATTTTATGGACATAAAGTTAAGTGACTTGGTCATGTCCCTCATCTTATAAGTGGATATTCCCACACTCCTTCCCACACACGTGGTTATACATGAGCACACACAGTTTCCACCTACTACTTCCTTTCTGTAATTCTAATGTTTTTTTGTTAGGAGTTTGGTACAGAGCTGGACACTGGTGTTATCAATGCCAAAGTTAGACAGGTGGATTATTACTTTGGGTATACACTGGTAAGTTTAGTTGTTGATTGGTTCAGCTGGAGAAAACATATTTTAAAAGGAGATTGTTTGTATACACTTAGGAATAAGGAAGTAGTATTGAGGTGTGCAACTGGGGCCAGACTGACTGAGAGTCATTAATGAAAAGATAAAAGTTAAAACCATAAATGTGGCTGAGGAGAGAATATGCAAAGAGGGCATCAGAGGATTGAGGACTGGGGCTAAGTCTTTTAATTTTTTTTTTTTTTGAGTCGGGGTCTCATTCTTGCCCAGGCTGGAGTGCAGTGGAGTGATCAACGGCTCACCACAGCCTTGAACTCCTGGGCTCAAGCGATCCTCCCGCTTCAGTCTCGTGAGTGGCTGGGATTATGGGTGCATGCCACAATGCCTGGCTAAGTTCTTGATTTTTTGTGTAAAGACAAGGGAGGTCTTGCTATGTTGCCCAGGCTAGTCTCGAACTTAGTGGTTCAAGTGGTCCTCCCACCTCAGCTTCCCAAAATTCTGGGATTATAACCATTAGCCATTGTACCCAGATCAGGGCTGAGTCTTGAAAAGCAACCACCACATTCTGGGGCAGGTGGTAGGAAATAGGATAGGGAAAGAGATTACAAATGAGAACCACATTTTTTATGTTGAAGAAAAGAACAACAATACTTTTTTCTTTGTGGTAAGTATATTATATACACATAGTGTTATAACACACATATTGTACATATTCATTCATATTTGGTGATTGAATAAATGAAACAAAACGATATAGGGTGTTTTAATTTTTTTGGAGAAGAGCTCAGTTACTATGGAGTATTAGATAAAAACTGGGCTTGGGATAAACTGATCTGGCTTCCAGTTTCTCCTGCTAGATATGTGAATTGTGATAAACAGCATGATCTTTCTGAGTCTGTTTTCTCATTTGTAAAATGGGGATAATGCCTCTTTTTACAGAGTTATTCAGAGAGTTAAATAAGATGGTATATGCCAAACTTTAGTGCACTGCAGCAATGTCAACAATGCTATCACTGAGGAATTCCATAGGGGTTAAAATTTGGAGTTGGACAAACTCAAGTTCAAATGCTGGCCCTAGCCACTGTGCCCTACAGCAGTTTACATATCCTCTCTGAAATGTATTATGAAATAAAGATGATATGAATACTTTGGCCATAGTTTTGTTGTGACTAATGAGGATTACATGAGATAATGTAAGAAGGGAAAGTATACCTTTGTGATTCCCAATTCTTTATTTTCTTTCCTGCTGTAGGTGGAACAGTCCAAATGCTTATGGCCTTGCCCTCTTTTGCTCTAAATTCCCATGCTTTTTTTTTCTTGTTATACTTTTCTTTGTAAAATTTCATCTGCTACTACCTGTCCTTGTTACTACCTATATTTATCTGGAAGACCTTTGGCATAAATATTTCAGAGTGAAGGCATTCCTTGAATTAATGTTCCTGTAGGATCTGCTCAGAGTAGGGAGTCCATACCAAACACTATTGTATGGAACACTCCTCTAGTTTGCTGTTACTAACTGAGGTCGGGAAAGTATATCACTTAGGAGGCTCTGGCTGACCAATAATTTATAAGAACCATCTGATGCTCAGAGCTGGAGGAAGCTAAGACAGACTCTTGAAATTACAAACTGATGGAACAAAATATGACTATTAATGCTACCTAATACCTATTTCTACTTTTTGCCTCACACCATACTTGAAATAGGCCATTTTTTAAAGGCATAAATACCATCACTTGAAAATACTATTTAAATTGCATTATTAAACTTGGCAGAGCACAGATAATACATATTAGTCACTGTTTTAATACAGTGTAAATATACATTTCATACTTTCTTTAATTTTAAGTATATGCTTGATGATAGCAGCTTTGCTTCTTATTTGGCATAGAACAAAATGCCAAAATGCATTTAAATAGCAATTCTTAGTTTCTGTTTCTCACTTAGTTATTTCCCTGATAAAATTCTTCTGGTTGACAGTTTGCTGCTGTCTGTTTTCATGCTTACATGCTACCAGTTTTTTCTCACAATTCACAATGATAGATGGAAAGCGTGTTTATGTAATATCATATAATGCTCTTACTTGTAAGAGTGAATTAAATTATTTTTAATGGTATATGTCATTACCTACAGTGAAGACTGATGAATAGTTTCTTTTCTGCAAAACAGGAATAACACCTGTACTTCAACTTTCCTGTGAGATGGAAAGCCCCTAGCACAACATCCCCTATTTGTGAGCATTGCATATATTGAGAACATGGGTAAAGGGACATGTGTATTGCAAACAAATATCAAATGAAAATATAATCCAGCCATGGTAAAACTCTTTCTCAACCTCCTGCCTCTCTTAATCTCCCTTCTGGAATGCTTCTGTATAGAATCTTATCATGATCTTGCTGCCCCACGTAGAGCACCTGTCTTCCATATCATCTCCATTCTCTTCTAAAGTTCATACTTGGCAAACCTAATATGCACATATTTGTTGAGGGATTGAGGGGAGTAATAGAAGGTTAATAAAATCATGGTAATAGTTCATTTCTCAAGACCATATTCATTGCCTATATTAGTGGTTCTCAGATGTTTGGATTTCATATCTCTGTGTGAAAGTCATTACATTATCTTCATTTTTTTCACTTCTTCATGATCCTCATGAATCCATGAAAATTTCTTTTAATTTTTATGAACCTGTGTTTGGGACCCAGTAGACTACATGTTTGTGATTATCTGGTTCAGTCAAGAATTTAATGATGAATAGATGAATTATATGGTGAGGTAAAGTGTTTTTTAGTGTAGAGTAAAATCTTGATTATCTGGTGTGCTCTAGTGTCTCATATCGCATTATACTCAGAAGTAAATGAAAGCAAGGGCACAAAATACCTATTTATGCCTGTAGTTAGAAAAATGCAACTTGCCTTTGGTGGTCTTTACCTGGAATATTTTTAAGCCCACAAGATGGCAGTATTACCTCATAGAGGGAAGCAAGCCAATGAAGAGCCTGATTGCTTGGTTTTCCAATACAGATAAAGGAAGCTTTGACTGCAACTCCAATATGGAAGACAGTGTAATTGAAGGCAAGAGAACATCAGAGGAGAAAGTTACAAATTCAGTAAATAATTTACTAATTCAGTAACCATGTCATGTGATATGGAATCTTTACACTTTTTTCTCTCTCTTTTCTATATTTGTGAGAAAGAGGTAGATATCAAGAAAACAAATTTTATAGGATACCTTTGGCCTCTACCATATTCAATCTAGTATTCTGTAACATTTACGTTTATAGCATGGAAATAATGGTTTAATTACTCAGTGTTCGGTAAGGATGATCCATAGCAGCATTATGAGGGAGGTAAGGCTGAGGCGGAAGGATCGCCGGAGCCCAGCAGGTCGAGGCTGTGGTGGCCACTGTACTCCAGTCTGGGCAACAGAGTGAGACTCCAACTAAAAAAAAAAAAAAAAAAGAAAGATTTCCACAAGTTAAAAGTTTAGATTTAAAAGAGTAACCCTCAGTTATTCAGAATACCACCAACTCTGCTGTATCAATGAGTTTCTATATAGATCTAGTTTAGATAAAAATTCTGAAATTCATTTAACTTATGATCTCGGATATAGATTAATTTAGTATTCCAGAGATAAAAGTAGTTATGAATTAATATTCTTCTCCATATTTCTGATGAGATATATCTTATTTTAATTGTTTACTTAAGAACTTTACTCATACCATCAAAATGTACTTTCAAATAAATAAAGTAATTTCAAATTTCATCTTTGTTCATTCTCTCACTACTTATTCAAGCACTCAAAAAATTTATTTTGAATAAGCTAGTTATATTTTGGATGTCGTGTTGCAAATTGTAACTACATACAACTTAATAAGAAACATGAATTGTTACTGATTCTTTCAATATTGTTAAACTTTATAAACATTTACATTGTATCATAGATTACTGTGATTTAAAGGAAAATTTAGTATCTTATTTTCCAGTCCTTCTATTCACTTATGCAACATTATTCTCATAAAGAATACTCGCAGATTTATATTAGCCATGGTAACAGAATTTAAAGAGGTGCAAACAAGTAAAACCTGCAGATTCCCAACCCTACTTGATCATTAGATACCCCTTTTAAGACAGTTTATAAGATGTAGCAGATTTATCAGATTTTATTTTATCCACTCTGACATTCCTTGCTCACTATCTTGGGTAAGAAGAGTAATCTAAATTAGTGGGATTGTTAGCCTACTAATAGGATTCTTCCATGGAAGGATATTCTGACTCAGAGAGAAGGGAATATTTTATTCAGATTGATTTTGAGAGTGTGGTTTTTTATGTCACACTCTGAAACCATACTCTTTCTAGCACTGTATTAATTAAACTAGTTTTACAGTAAACTGGTGGGATTAGAATTATTCATTGTTATAATAGTTTAATCACTATAATAACTTTAAGGAGAATTGTTCTTTTACATTTTGTTTTAGCATAAAATTTCTAGAAGTTCATATTGAAGTAGCAGTCATAAATCTTTGTTATAAAGGCTTAACAGTGAATGTTAAGAAACTGAAATTGAATTAACCAAGAGAAATTACTTGGAGTAAAGAGAAAAGTTGTGTTGTCTGAAAATTTTATTTTGTTATCAGGCTATAACTCAGATGAGTCTGATTTTAGAGAGACAGTTCTGAACCTAGGACAAGTTTAGTGCTTGCATAATCTAGGCTGTCTTTTATTTATTTCTAAGAGGGTAGGCAGTAGGCCAGCAGAACTGACTTGGAATCAGTTTTTCATTCGGCTCATGCTCCAAGCTATTCTCTTGTGCAGATGCTATCGTTATTGGCTCTAGTATCCGAGGAGGACAAAGTAATGAAGGAAAGTGACAAGGTCATAGAGGTAGAAAAGGGGAAGCTTGCGAGAATAGAGAAGTAGGAGGTTATATGAGTCTTAGTTGAACATGACCCCTTGCTCCCTGTCCTTGATGCTGATAGTTCTGTGAAGACAGTTCACAGCACTGGGAGAGTAAGAGCATCAAAACTGACTTTGCTCCTGGCCGACAGAAAATCTTGTTGATTAGTTTCAACACAGAAGGAGGCTGTTCCAGCTCTTTTGACTATAGAAACTCTACATATGGGACCCTTTTAGGAAGATTAAGTGTGGGGAATCAGAGCAGTATGCCACATCTGCTCTCCCTAGCCTTAGAATTAGGGCAAGGACTTAACACTAGAAAGAAGCACAGAAAAAGAAAGGAAATAATGGGGAAAATAATAAATGTGGAAAATGTTATTGGAAAAAATAACCCAAAAGTAACTCTAGAAGAAGAGGAAAATTATCTTTGAAATAACTTTTATACACTTATGACAATTTGTATAAGTATTTTAAGCTAATATGAACATAGAATATCTTTTTAAAAAGCAAAACTATCTTGCTTTACATAAAAAATAAATGCATAAAAGAGCTGAGAGGTGTAGCAGATTACCTTTGGAAAACACAGCTGCATTTTAAGATGTCATATTTTGTTCATTAGGAAATATGAAAAATTATTTGCTTGTCTTTATTCTTGTGAAGCGCTTGAAAGCATGCCATGAAATTTTAAATTAATTTTTAAGGATGTGTGATATTTGATCAATAAACTGCATTTAATTTTTCTTTGAAAATATTTTATTTAGGATTTTTAACATTTTTGCTTATCATAGGAATATGCTGTTTTGAAACCAACATAAAATTTTCATAATTTTAACATCTAATTGTATGCTGTCAGGTGATAAATACGGTATGTTTATGGTTAATTGTATTTGTTTTGCAGAACTTTTTTGGGTAAGTAGACAGAAACTGGCTACATAGTAGAGATTTATATCATAGTGAAATAAAAATTCAAAATGGACAGTGTGAATCAGAAGTATAGAATCTTACAAAGTATAAATCCACTTTCAAAATTCAAATTACATGATCATAAAGTTTAGAAGTACAAAGGTATTCACAGTACTAAGTTTCTTTCATTTTGTTTTGGAAGCATATTCTGAACATTTTGGGAGCAAACAAATTATGATAAACTAACAAAATTGATGAGTTTACTGCAGAGTGTGAAGAACGAGAGTAAATTAGAATTCTGCTCACTAAGTGCCTCAGAGCTTATTCCACCTGACTCATCAAATGAAAAATTCATCAATTAATCCTCTGACAATAACGATATATACACAAAAATCAATCTGGAATTGATTTTCTTAGTCTGAACATGAAAACCAAGCTCTGACTTATACATAATGTGAAATTTCTCTTCATTTTGACTTTATTATTGAGTATAACAGCTGAAGTGTTCATATAATTATTTGTTCTGAGTCAACTACAAAAGTGTGATTGTTTGAGAACGGGTATATGTGCCATGGAGATGTTCTGAAGCACAATCCAAGTGAGCTAATAAAGTTGTCAGATGCATGTAAGAATACAGCTGATAGGAATCCCTAGAAGGCAGCCAATAGAAAGGGACAGTGATCACTAAGCCCTGATGGGAGACCACCCAGGACAGTTAACAGTGAGCTGAGTACTGAGGAAGATCAAAGAAAGAGAAGAGTAACATACAATCACTCAGATCTCAGATACGGATTAAAAAGAACATTGTTAGCGATGTGATTTCTCTGAAATGTATTTGTGTGTATATGTGTGGTGGCTAACCCAGCGAACAACATAAACTATAGAAGAGTGAATCTTTCTCCTATTTTGTCTCAACTACTTTCTAGATATAATAAATGTTTCAGAATGCATTAAGCATTCAATTGGCCTTTTTTCTTTAATTCGGTAATTCAACGTAGTTATTCACAGATGTCCAAAGAAACCTTCTTTCAAGCTTTTTTCTAGTTGTTAAGTTTCTTCCATGAGGTCAGTGCCACAATAACGTATATACAAATATCTCAAGAGAATAATCCAAGCCAAATAATAGTGGGTTTTGATTACAGAAATCCTGGTACAATGTATTCTGTTATATTATTACAAAAGAAAACAGTTGTGAGGGTTGGATTTAAATGTACAGTATTCTGAGTCTTTTTACCTTCAAATTAGGTAGTTTCAAAATCTATGTTATTGCTGCTAGATTCTTAATTTCCATAATACATATTCTACTGTGAATTTTATCAGTCTGCATTAGAAAGTTGTCTGTGTTCCTACGGAGAACTTATATTGCTCTAAATTCTGTAAGTCAGCATACTATAAGAAAAAGAAATGCAGTCTACTAGTATATAGTAATGTTAAACAACAATGAAAGGATTCAGGGGAAATGTTAAGCTAGAGAACTCTGTCAGTGTTACTTATCTCACATGGAATAAATTTTGATGACTCTCTTCTGAATGTGGATTCTTGTAGGAAATGAACATTAAACTGTTTTTATGTTTTATAGTTGTTCAAAAAAACTGAATACATATGATTCTGAAGCTATTAGAATTTTTCCCCTGTCACAATAGCAGTAAGAAAATTGCAATAGAAATGTCTTCTTGAGTGCACAGCATATGAAATAATGTGTTTTTTCCCTGTAGTTTAAAATGTTAACTGTATTTTAGGTCTTATTCTTTGCATATGCCTTGACAATTATGATTGCTTGATTAAAGAAAGAGCTTTTGTGCTAGTTATATGTCACAATATCAAATACATTATATCTGAACGGTATTTATAATGTTCTATTTCTGATCAGGTCAGCTATGTGTGGTGAAAAACTAAAGTAGGATAGTATGCATTGTTAAGATCTTTTGTTATTAAAATATTTTTGACTTTTTTGTTTCTTGATCTCTTTTTTCTGAGCAACCTGGAAAATACTTATTTTCACCCAATATATCCAATAAAATACTTTTTATATTTGTTTAAAGCATCTTAATTAGTTTAGAGATAATTTTTTCAAACATTTTTAGAATCATCTGTGAAAGAGGACATATGTTATTGAATTTTTAAGAGGTGTTCATATATACTTTTTTCAGCATTTTGGACTTTATCATCTTTCATATCATATGCATTTTTCAAGGCCTTTAGAGGATCATATAGTTAGATAATTACCCCACCCACCAGGAAATATACTTTTGCAGAGAATAGATATAAAGAATAACTCTTAAGTAATAAGTACATCTATATCAGTTCATCTTTTGCTCTGTGTATCTGTGACAGAGTTGTGTTTTGTTTTGACATTCAATCTTATTGGTATAAATGGGTGAAGTTAATGTTATATATATGACTAGTCATAGAATATATGCAGTTATGTTGGCTGCCAGCTATGTTAGTGTAGTTACAAATATTTGAATATATTTAAAGACAAAGAAGTCAGATTTTCTTGTAGTTTATATAGTTAATACTTGTTCTCTTTATATACAATATTTTCATCACAATGAATTTGCATAGCTAAGAATTAGTCATTTTGTTAATCATAGATAATTATATTTTTCTGCAAGATTTTAAAATGCTTTTTTAAGGCAAAAAAATTCATATATAATTATATACTATCCAGTAGGAAAAGAATTACATTGGTTTTGCTCTTCATTTTTATTTGAGAAGGGGGACTCTTTTATATGTTTAACTGTTTGTTTCACACAGAAAAAGAAAATTTTAATACGAAAGGAAAACCTTAAATTTCTTCAAGAGGATTAGTTTAGACTTTCGAAAATAATAAATTATTTTAATATTACACCTCCTATAGTTTTTACTTAACCCATTCTATTTTAAAATGTTAGACTATAACTAATTTATGGGCAGCAGGGGGCAGAGGTGGTCATGGGGAAATAAAAAGGTTTGTTATAGGATAAAGCATGAGAGCTTGATTATAGGAAGCATTATATTAATAGTCTGTAGAAACAGTATTTTTGTGTAGAGGATCAATAATATGTACATCTTTTCATTTTCCAAGGTTATCCAGTTTTACCTTTGTTAATTCTAGTTCATTCATAATGTAAAACATAATTGACAAGTTAATCATGTATCTTCATACAATTTCATTTATTTAGTGGTGTTATTATTTAAAAGTTAACTTTTTTATACATACTTTCACATCAATTACTTTTTAAAGTCACACACTGTATACTCCACTGAAGTGGCACATTAGAAAAGCGAAACTCATTGACATGTCCATTAAATATTTTCCACAGCAAAAAACTTTCTGTGATATATCATTAAGTAATGATTTCTCACAAGAAACAGTTGTTTTATTATATAATTAAAATATGTTTGAAAAATTGAAGGTGTATTCCTTATTTGCAATTTCTCTGTCAGAGTAGCTATCTTTTATTAAAGTCTTTCAAAAAGCTTTTGTCACTTTGTCAGAAAAAAAAATTTCAAAATTTTAAGTTTGAAATTTGAGACATGTTTTGTTCATTCTACCAGCATTCTTAGAAGATAAATTCCCAACTTTTTTACACCTTATTTTCATACAATAGCTTCTACATTTTTTTTAAATGGAGAAAAGTTGGCTTTTTAGAAAGACAATTTAGTAAAGTTTGAAGATGATTCTTTAAATGAGATAACCTCACATTTATTAGTATTCTCCTACTTTTGCTTTAATAATCTCTCTACTAAAAGTTGGGATGTATTAGATAATATACTCTCCCCTTATTAATGTTCAGTACAAAATAACCTGTTTAGGATTACTTGTAAAGAAAACTTTATGATTAAATTCTAATAGAATAAAGTGTGGAAAAGTTAACACATGATAGTATTGTTTAATACATTTTAGATAATACCTCAAAGCAATATGCTTAGAAAAATAGCCTAATTTACTTTAGGAGGTCAATAAAGTACAAAATACTTTTGTATGATGATTTCATTGCATCAAATAACATTGTTATCAAATATTAGTTTAATTTTCTTAAAATGAGGTTTATATATCACATTTTAAAATAATGATCCCAGTATGTTTTGTGTGTATCATTTAAAATATAATTTGTGTCATTTAGTGATATTCTCATTATAGCTTAATATATCTCATTTGGAAATTGACAATAAAAATAAAATTATTGGGCTAAGTTCTCTAGGTAATAGCTTATTCTCCTATTTTCTTATACAATTTTAAAATTCTTTCCTTTCTTTTTCATTAAATTATAGTCACCAAAACATTTGTTGAATGCTTGCTGTGTACATTTGTTTCTCTTAGAATCTACATAAGTTGTTTTAAAATTTGGTTCATGAATATATGGTAATAAATTTTAACTCTTCTGTTGAATAGATGTGGTTGCAAAACATACCATTTCCGGGATATTGATAATGATTTAAGCAAATTACAGCATGCACTTAAAATTGGCTGTGATACATCTCTTCCTAAGTATTCCATTTAGAATAAATATAATTGAAAGAAAATGTAAACTGCTTTTTTTCCTCAACACAACCTACACGTTTTGATGTTATGTGTAAAAATTTGAAAAATAAATTTTTTTTCTTAAAAACAATTTAACACAGCTTTGATTTTCCTAGTGGCTTGGCATGTTCAAACTATAAATAATATTCTGGTGTAAACAACAGTCTGTTTTATCTAGGGAATATCAAATAATTCACATGTATGATTTTTAAATTGTAGGTGTATGAATTCTATCTTTATAAACCAAAAGTTCCAAATGACATTGGCGTCCTATTAGATGATAGCCTCAGACAAAAATAATACAGTATTGTAAGCATTATGTTACTACAGTTGAGTCTGAGAATTATATTTGGGGGATGGTGATCTGAATATAAACACTGGCATCTGAAAATAAGAATCCTTGCGCATAATTGACTGAAATGGTGTAAAATTTTTCCCTTTTATACTGTAGGCTTTTTTTAAAGCGTGCAACTTTCTTAGTTTTTATTTCTGTA
Source organism: Cephalopachus bancanus (assembly GCA_027257055.1). NCBI lineage: Eukaryota > Metazoa > Chordata > Mammalia > Primates > Tarsiidae > Cephalopachus > Cephalopachus bancanus. The sequence goes on along the minus strand of JAPVLO010000024.1, from coordinate 1,725,374 downwards.
ACGCATAAACCATTATGAGTTACAGAATCAAAATTAGTTATTCACTGGAGTATCTCTTATTAGGAGTGCTTTCACAGCAGGGCATCATACAGAAGACCCCGACTTTATTACTCTCACTCTCTGACTGACTCTCAGAATCACAGGCAGAATCAATGTTAAGCAACGGATTCTGTGCCTTGCTATACACAGTAGCAGTTCAGACCCTGCTTTGAATTTGGGGTTACACTTAGATGTGTTTGCATGTGCACTCACATGTTATATATTATAGAGAGAAAGCAAGAGAGTTAAGTGTCCACAATCTTTAAATATAACATTCGTATTTGCTAACAGTTTTCAAGGGAAGCCAAGGAGATTATACAGCATAAATATTTGCAGGGACAGGTAGAACACTTCATAGGGCTCCTTCTCTTGCTTACTGAGGATTCATTTTTCTTCAGAACTTTTGCTTAGATTCCTGGCTTACACAAAAGGCTTTGTTTCATCAGTTAGCAAGTTAGCAGAGTCTTCTTGGGGTTAGAAGAAGTAGAGTACCCGATTATCTTTTCAGTTATTGCATGTCTAATGTAAGTAAGTCTTTTTTTAATGCACTAAACCTGTAAATAATTTTAAGGCATTTACATTTTAGCTTAACATTAGCATAGACTAAAAATGTTTTTCTATACTTTGATAATTTGACCTCTTATTAGGGTGAACACTAGCATATTTCTAGCACTTAAAATTTTTTTACAAATTGCTGAACATTTTTCTGTATTTATTTGAGACAGAAAAGGCAGCACTTACCATTGCTCCCATTATACAGATGTAGAAATTGAGACTTAGAGGGTTTTGAGAAATTTTCCCAAGATGTCATAGATAATATATGACTAAGATGAAAGTAAAAACTACATATTATGAATTCAAATTCAGTTCATGTCCTTCTAATCATCTCATAGCCTCTCGTTCTTATGTTGCTATTTTAAAGAATATTCATTGGTGGTCTACTCAAAAATATGAGGAAAGAAACAAATGTAAAAAGTGTATGGAAAGGCAAGTGGGATTCTTCATTTTCTTTATAATTTTATAATCTGTGCTTTTCATTCTTGTGGCAAACATATATCTGTTTTTATGGAGAAAATCTGAAATGTAAAACAAAAAACTTGCCTTGTCCGCTCATGCCAGCATCCTAGTATTTTAAATAATATAATAATGAAATGGTGTTAAAATGGGCCTTTTAATGTAGGTGACTGAAGTAACATCAAGGTATAGCATTTAGCAAAATTATAAGAATTTTTAAAGTACTGTTTTAATCTGAAGTAAATCAGAAAAATAGTGTTAATATATATACTATATATTTGTAGGTTATCTGCAAAAGATTTTACTTCCGTTTTTCAAAAGATAACCAATAATTCTATTGACATCTAGATGGAAACAATTGAATTTGTTTAAATGGAATAACTTAAAGAAATAATGATACTGATTTTTAGGTCAAGACATTGCAATTTTAAATGTAACATAGTATCTGAATTTGAAGAGGAGTAGACAAGAACCCCTTAAATGCAACATAGACGAGAACCCGTTAAATACAACAAAGATAATCAGCTAGTCCAGAGTCAAGTATTACTAGTATTTTATATTGGTTCAATTGCCTTTATTTTGACAATCCAACTAACTAAAGTAGGCTTATTTTTAAGTTTCAGTTTTTATAGTTGTAAACCCTGAAGATATTTAAGCGGTGCCTACATTTTTTTCTTAAAAGATTGCTTTATTCTTAATGATTTTGACATTATCACCTTTTACATTTTCAATTGATATGTTCTAGAAACTGCCTTTGCATGTAGGGAATATTATAGATATTTGCCAATTTGTCTTTATAAACCACACTACCATGATAGAATTAATAGAGACTGGGAATCATAACAACTTATTTATTTAACTGCTTAATAATCCCTTTTGTTGACCCGTAAGTCATTTTTTATGGCACTCCTGATTCCTGTTTTAATTTTCTACATCTGTTTTAAATTATGGAACTACCTAGACTTATTATAAATACATACATACATATACATATATGTATATATGTAGGTATATTTATAGACATACACACATACACATAACTACATAGTTGAGGAGTAAAGAGGCTTTCTGTTGTATTTTCCATTTCTTCTTACTCCAAAATAAATGCATACTTGATGTAAGCTATTCAAGCAATACTTGTTTTCCCATAAAGTAGGACAGAGCTTGGGTAATTTCAGAAGACGGAATGTAAAATGGCATGAAATTAAATGTAGAAATAGAATTGAAGAGTCAGATACTGTTTTGTTCTTCTATAGTCTTTATTCTCTTACCTGGTATATTTCCTCTTTCTTTTTAGGCCTGTTTTTTAAATTTATACCTCACTAATTTGAGACTTTGACTCTGAATTGAAAAAGTGTATCAAGGTTTTAATAACTTATCTGCATAAATGGTATTTTCCTCTTGACCTCTAGAGATTTTACACTCTTAAAAATATGCCTAAACAAAGTTGTTATATTTTTCAACTTCAAGTTCCTTTTTCTAAATGGGATTGAGGTAGAAGATAAATGTGGAGACTAGAATAGATTGTGTTATTGGCCAATTAGATCTTTTTGTAAATGTCATCAATGCACAGTGCATTTGTACATGTTCACGCTGTACATGTGATCCATGTTCACGCTGTACATGTGATCCATTATCCATATATTTTAAAGACTTAATCAAGAGTAAAATGTAAGGTCTTTAGTTATACACAAAGAGATAGATCTTTAAGTTTAAGCAGTTTCATTTCAGTTTTCAAAAATTTATGAATTTTAGTTCACTTCTTAACTCTAGCTATGTTTTCCACATGGCTTAAAGGGAACAATTCTAATACATTGCACACAACTCTGAAATATTCCATAATCAAGAACATCACATGTGGAAAATAAAACTTTTCCCTAACTTTTTTTCTTGGCATAAAGAAGAGTTTATTTCTAATCAGGGTATAGTTGATGACCTCTTATGTAACTAACCCTGAATTGTACCCCAAATCTTTAAAATAAAAATTAAAAAAAATAAAAAATAAATTATTAGGTGTAGAAAGCTGTTAATTGAAAGATAGAATTTGTTCCCCTGAGGCAGTAATTCTGGAGCATAGTTAGTGCCTGCTATAAAGGCATAATCTACACTGCCAATTTACCGGTAGCCATTAGTCCTAACATAAGAACACATGCAATGCTTAGCAACTGCTGTTCCCTTTAGCCTACACAGTAGAGCAATAGCCTGGCTGTCACTTACATACTTTTTCTCTCCTTCCTTGCAAACACTGCATTTTGTCATGAGTTAGAATGTTTTCTTTCTAATCTATTTCTGCCTGTTCCTCCCCAAATTTCTGATTGTTCATTCTGGAAACACTCATTTGGGAGGTGAAGGTGAGAGGATTACCTGAGCCCATGGGTTCGAGACCAGCCTGTATAACATGGAGAGACTTCGTCTCTACAATAAATAAATAAATAACTTAGCTGGGTGTGGTGATGCATGCCTGTGGTTCCAGCTACTTGGAAGACTTGGGCAGAAGGATTGCCTGTGCCCAGCAGGTCGAGGCTGCAGTGGCAGTGATCGTGCCACTGCACTCCAGCCAGGGTGACAAAGTGAGACTCCAACTCAAAAAAATAAAAATTAAAAAAATAAAAAGCCAACCAGGACAAAACAAAAACTGATGAACTAGGGGCAAATTGTGCTTGAGAAAGGAAATGGTTAAGTGTTCTTCACTATTTTTGTTTTCATTTTATGAAGCTGAAATCACTGAAGTAATCATATCAAATGTTGATTGGTTTGCCAACTCATGTCAAGGCATTGCTTTAAAAAATCTGCTATGTGGCTAGTACTACATATATACACATATAGAATTTTCAGTTTAATGGTTGATAGTTGGTTTGTTCATTTGTACTTTATGCTCCTTTGAATTTTATACTGTATACCATAATTAGTTCTCACTCTTTCTGTATAATTTTCATTAGGAAACTAATAACTGGAATGTTGCTGATCACCATGTATTTACTGGAAAATGCATAGCTGAGAAATTAACTGATTTTAGTAGGTTCTGCTTTTGAGAGTACATGTTATTTGGTTTTCTGTCATGTGTGAGTTATGTGTATATGACTTTAGTTCTTACAAACAGTTAACACGTTTTAAATATTTAAGGATTTTTTTATTTTATTATTACTGAAACTTGATAATATTAAAAGAGAATCTTGGGTAATATTAGCAGGTTTAGTTTTCTTTATGTAGTAATCATATAACAATATCCTATCCCAATTTTATGTAGTACAAATAAAGGATACACAAGCAAAATATCCCAATCCTTTGTGGGCTAGTTCACAAAATAGGAAACTACTTAAATGTCCAGATACCTTTGCTCATATGTAAAGACACAGTTAAGGATGTGGGAACACCTTTCTATGTCAAAATTGCTGGAAGGTGCTTTGAACACACCTCTGACCATGTTATAATTTATAAGATGCTGTTTAGCCCAACTTGAATTCTTAACAAAAGGGAAATCACTCCTACTGAATGGACAATAGGCATAATGCGGGTAGGTGTGCAACAAAGCTCTTGCTTGGCCAGTACTTTGTGTGGGAGCAGCCCTTTAACTGTCTTTTAGAAGGCCCCATGTTGGAGACTGAATATGGTGGAGTGACATCTGCAAGACTGGGCAGGTGGTGAAGCTGATGCTTATAGCTGCATGCCAAATAATGACTCTTCTTAATAGCTTGGATGGACATCAGATTGAGGTGTCTTTGTGGAACTGAAGAAAAGAGTAGCTAATCGTACGTTTGGAGAGATTTTACGAGCTACATTTAAAAGGAAAATTATCTTTTCACGAAATGACATCTGATACTCTTAACTAATCTGCTACTCTCCTGATGCCGCTTTCTTCACCCAACTTTCTCTCAACAGACTTTGCAGAATATATTTAGATTTCAAACTTCTAGCCTTCTATTCTTTTTATGGCCTATGTAGGCTGTCAACAAACCTCTTGTACACAAATTCTGCTCTAATTTGATATGGGAAAGCATGTAACCATGGAAACGTTCTTTGTACCCTATCTCAAGCCCTGGCTGCTTTATTTACCCTTTATAGAGTAGAACAAATAATCTACAGACTTACTCTTCACTTTTTTACTAATCTCTAGCTAGACAGCAAATATATGACTAAAATATTTCTTCACAAAGGTAATGTTTTTAATCAGGTAACTGTTACTAGTGTGACTTTATTTGGATGAAATGATGAATAACATTTAGGGTAGCTTGTGTTTTACCATATTAATTATGTTTATGGTTTATAGGAATCATCATTTTTATGATTATTTCTTTATGATATTTATTTTTATAAAATATAAATATTCTGTAAAACAAGTTAGCATTTTATTGAACTCCTAATGGATATTATTATACTACGATTATATATAATACATGGTTCTTATGTTTCATATCTTATTTACTATATTTGAAGTTCTGTAGATTTCCATTTTTTCTTTCCTATGAAATAATTCTAAAGAAGATGCTTTTTTTGTTAAAACACTCTTAACTAAATCGTATCAATTTTCCCTCTTTTTTGTTATTCCAAATATCAGTTAACTTTCAGGAATTGTCATCTTTCATATGTTCATCCAAATCTTGTTACCATCAGAAACCCTGCTCCTTGGGATCTGTTAAGCATGCACAACTACTTACAGAAGTGAACCTGAAGTCATAAGTGCTTCCTTAATTGTACATTGATCATGTTTAAATGAAAGATTACCCATCATTCTCATCTTCCAACTACCAACGCAGTGACTGTGTCTTGTATTCTTTATATTATACACAGTCATACTTGAACTTGTGAAAAAGAACTAGACAGTCCCTGGGCATGAACAATGCATTTGAACTTCTGGAAAACCTCTGCAGTTGAAAAATTTACACACACCTTTTGAAGTTTTTGAGGTAGCACAGAATTTTTTTATAAGTGAATATTTATGAATGTAATATAGGCCCTTATAACTTTTATGTTAACAACCAGACAAAGAGTGACTGTTAGTGGAGTTTATTAGCATGAAGAAAATTAGGTCATATACAGATTTTCATGGAATATCCTTCTGTTCAGCTATATGCTGATTTTGCTGTCTCCCTGTATACCCCTCCTCTCTATGTATGCATTCTCAGATTTTCCTAAAGAGGATGGATTTTTTTGCCTTATTTCCTCCTCTACTTTGTAGATTCATTCTTGCAGTCCCTTCAGGTTTTCCAGATCTCAGTTTTTCTTTTTGACAGTACTTCATTAAAAAAAAATTATTACTGCTTATTATAAACTCAGAATAATTACTGTCTGTTTTCAAATGTGGTTGCAGCTTTATAAAATAGTTAGCAGTCATTATCCCTGGTTCTCTTGCATCAGGTTAGGTGAAGAATGGGGAGGGAACAAGAGCTACTGAAACTATAAGGTGAAGCCAGAAGTTAAACCCGAGGGAATGTCAGAAATTTTAGGATATGGCATAAGCCATTCTCAGACCAGTGGGTGGTCAGTTTTGGGCCATGAGACTAATCCTATCATTACTATTGTGGCATTTCTTCCTAAAGTAAGGCACCAAACCCCAGAATTTCACAATTAAAACCAATGTCAAAGACATTTAATTTTACATACTGTCTTACAATTATTCTTTTTGGTTTTTACTGATTTACTTTGATTTTGTGGTTGGTAACCTTACATGAGTATTGTTTGTCTACACTTCTTCATTGAAAAAATGCATAGAGTTACCCGCACTCCTGGTTTTAGAGTGATTTGTGATTTAACCTTTAAAACCACTGGATGCTGTACTATTGGTTTATATTATAGTAGGATCATATGTTACATTCTTATTTGTAAGTTTGGAGTTTACTTTGATGATTACTTTTTACCTTATAACTGTATTAAATATTATCTAAGCAAATTGCCTTCCTCAAAGGATGCAAGATAGCATTTTTTACTCTTCAAAACAATACTCTTTGAAAATTATTTCTCACTATGTCACTTTCAAGCTTAGTGCCAGTCCTACACTTTGCAGCAATTCAGAAACTACCCAATTAATTGATTTATGGATCCCTGTCCATATATTGGTTTGATTTTTTAAAATCACTAAATATCATCAACTATCTAGTGTTCATTAAAGTAATCACATGCTTTTGTCAATATTTCTGTTCTCACGTGAATGGTTTCTTTCTGGTAGAGCCAATTAGTATATCTAAACAGTGCTTATTGAATATAGAAAAATGTTGGTGCTAATATTTACTTCTGTCCAAAACAATTTTGTTTTCTAGTACTCCATAAGGCACTAATAAGGACAAGTCAAGAATTATTAAAGATTAAAACTATTATTACTGGCATAATCTCCTATGACCTTTTCTTTTTTTGTTTGAGTTGGAGTCTCACTCTGTCGCCTAGACTGGAGTGCAGTGGCAGCTTCTGGCCACTGCAGCCTCGACCTGCTGGGCTCCGGTGATCCTTCCGCCTCAGCGTTCCAAGTTACTGGAACCTCAGGTGCGCGCTACCACGCCCAGCTAATTTTTTGATTTATTGTAGAGATGAAGTCTCGCAAAGTTGCCCAGGTGGGTCTCAAACCCGCGGGATCAGGCAATCCACTCAACCTCAGCCTCCCAAAGCGCGGGATTACTGGCTAAGCCACCGAGCCCGGCTTCCTATGACCTTTTCTATTAAACTTAGTGATAGTAATGTGATTAAACTATCCTAATCACCCATTGATGTGGATATACTTCAATCCTTGTACTCACAGTTTAACTATGAAAAAAAATTGTTTTGCTCTCTCAGGTAACTTCATAGAGATTTCTAAATTTGATCAGGCCATTCTTGTTCCCTAATTCATATCTTTCACTTTTAGCCTCTTTCTTCAAATACAAACTAAAAGCAAAAAAACATATTCTGCCTGTAACAGCCACTTTCAAATTCAACTCAGGAAAACGAGGACTAAATAACCAAAATGTTTTTGCGAAAACCTTGCTGCTTTTTTCTTCCATGAATATAGAGGGAAAGCTTATCACCAGAACAAAAAGAACTTTTCCAGACAAATTTTTCTTATTTTAGGGATCGTATTTTAAGTGGGTATTCTTGGAAGACCCCCTGAAATACATCATGCAGCTATACTTGCTCTAGGCAGTCATTTTAGCAACATGACAGAATTTGTAGGTAGATATTTGTTGTTTCTATATGAACTGCTCTTTTAGCGGATGGATACCAAATGTTTTTAATTTCACCTTTTAAAATATATCTGACCTCTAGAGGTGACATATGGTCATTACAAAGCTAATGCCAGAAGTTCCATCAATCTATATGTGCTATAGAATCATGATTTTTGTCACTTGGAATTCAAAAGCAGCAAGAGATCATCATAGTTAAAATCAGGAACCACTTACTACAAGCTAAAAGTATAAACATTGTGTAGCATATCATATTGGTCAATGGTGTGAGCTCTGGAGTTAGCTCAGTTCTGCCACTTACTTGCCATGTTAACAGCTATAAGATAAGGATACCAACAATATATCTGCCTCCCAGGGTTTTGGAAATGATTCAGTGAGGTAATGCATGTGAAGTGCTTAATGTTCTTGTCACATAGTGAACACTCAAAAAGTGTTAGCTGTTATTATTATTTACAAGATCTCAGTTTTGAGCCACGTATTAGACTTTCTAATGACTATATAGTGGCTTTCAGTATTCTTTTTGTGCATGTGTGAGTTGAAATTGCTTGAAATAAATTCCCATAATGACTCAGAAGTAAGATGACCAAATCAATGTCTTTTACTTAGCAGTTTGGTTGATTTATTGCTTTACTTACTGTATATCTTGGACCATTGGTCATTTTTATTCTTCATACCAGAAAGAAGGTTTGTCACGGCTAAGAGCTGCCACTAGCCAAGACTAAGGTAAGTCTCAGAAATGAGAGAATGAAAGATGAGAACGAAAGGGACCGGGGTAAGAAGTACTATAAAACAAAAGAACATACAGAAAGAAAGGTGGAGATGAGGACCAGGAGTGTGCTATGAGTAATAGAAGCAGTCATGCTTAAGGTGTGACACTGAGAACTTTTAAATATATAACTTACACGACAAAAAAAAAAGAGATAGGAACAAAAATCCATGAACATCATTCATAAAAGAGAATAATAAAGGAAACAAAGTATCTACTAGAATGTACTCAGAATTTAAAAAAAATTTATACTCAGATCCTAAGAAATCATGACATATCTCAGTTTGAACACACTAGTATTCATCATATGATGAGAATTTTAAAAAAATTGTGATGTGGCAGGGTGAGGGGAAGATGAGTATTCACGTTGGAGGACATGGAGTCCATAGCAGTATCTTAAATCACTGATGCTTTCTAACTGTTAGAATGACCCGGAACACGCAGATTAATTGTAATCTGAGAACATGGTGCAGCAAGAACTACGGAATGGAGAAGAGATTTTTTTCTCACTATCTGAAATCACAAGGATGGAGATTCTAAATATCTCTGGTACTCTGAGAATCTTCCTTAAGCCAACATATGCCGTATATGTTTTGACTATATTATCTTTTCTCGACTCTACTCGTTCTCGACTGCTGTTGTGGATTTACGTCATTCCAAATTCTGTTTCTGGTTGTTGCTGATGTGATTTTACCTCATCGTGAAAGACTGTATTTTGGGGGCTTATAATCCAAATGAAAATACAAAGTATGGAATACTAGTCAGAGTGACGTCTGAGGCAAACACTGGATATGTCTGCAACTTTCAGCTGTATTGTGAGAAAGGTGACAATTTAGAAAAGACCATTTTACTTGTGCTTAACCACAGAAGTTTGTGGCAGCCAGCTTCAGAATTTTTTATTTTCACCCACTCTTAGTATTAGAAAGGTGAAAAATTTGTCAGTCGTGAATTTAAGATTTTTGAATTCCCAGGAGTAGTAAGCAAACCTGAATAGTGATTGTATATGCAGGAAAACAAGTGTCTCTGCTCCAAATATTTTTAGCATGAGGATCTGGCAGTACCTCAATAAAGAAACTCTACAGAATTACTCTTCATTTGAATGAAATAGAAGCTAATATTGCATTATGTGGTTAATCTTATTTTTGTCTATTGTAGTTTGTCATTCTTAGAGTGGATTTTCTTAATTTCAAACTACTTCTTAAAGGTTAAAACTGTACAGTTAAAGTACTTTAGCAATTGACTATCGTTTCTTTGGCCTTTTCACTTATGAATTAAGGGCATCAGTTCTTTTTCTGTTTCTTTTCTTTTCTTTCTTTTTTTTTTTTGAGTTGAAGTTGCACTCTGTCTTCCAGGCTGGAGTGTGTTGGCACATCACGGCCACCCCAACCAGCATCGACCTGCTGGGCTCCAGGGATCCTTCCACCTTAGCCTTCCAAGTCGCTGGAACTACAGGCACATGTTACCTGGCTAATTTTTTATTTTAATGTAGAGATGAGGCCTCACCAAGTTTCCCAGGCTGGTCTCAAACCCGTGGGCTCAGGCAATCCACTTGCCTCAGCCTCCCAAAGTGTTGGGGTTACAGGCTGAGCCACCAAGCCTGGCCTCAATTCTTTTTTAATAGAGAAAGACCTTGGGCTCGGTGGCTCAGCCTGTAATCTCAGCACCTTTGGGAGGCTGAGGTGAGTGAATTGCCTGAGCCCGCAGGTTCGAGACCCGCCTGGGCAGGCGAGACCTCATCTCTACAGTAAAATCAAAAAATTAGCCGGGTGTGGTAGCGCGCGCCTGTAATTCTGGCTACTTGGAAAGCTGAGGCGGAAGGATCACCGGAGCCCAGCAGGTCGAGGCTGCAGTGGCCGGGAGCGGCCACTGCACTCCAGTCTGGGCAACAGAGTGAGACTCCAACTCAAAAAAAAAAAAAAAGAGGGAAAGAGGTGGAAATATGAATATCAGAGTATAATTATGTTTTCTCCTATAAACTTCCTTAAATTCCTATGTTTTTAGTTCTTTTCTCTCATATAAGTTTAATTCATAAATTATAACATATTGAGTTCCTACGTTAGAAAGACCACACACCTTTTCTATAAATAGCTTAAGGAAACATTTTAATGCAAAAAAAGTAAGTTGAATTAATATATACACCTTGATATCATCTACTTTTGGAGAGGCTTGGATAACAAAAAGCATGGATGAGGAGACAGTTTACTTTTAATAAAATTACTTTTTGTTTGATTGTTTTGGATCCAGAGTATTAGGGCTATTCCTACCTATTGATATTTTGGAGGGAATCAAGAGATTTCACTTGTGGAATATGGCTTCCTTTTTTACATGAAGTGATCCAATCATGTGTGTGGCAACCTGTACTATCCCTTTTGTGTTAGGAACTTTATATAAGATGGAAAAGTTTTTCCAGTGTGCAAGCATCGCAAGACTGAAGATCCAGCGCTATAACCACTTCTTGGAATTTTATTTAATTAGTGTTATTTAGAATTTGGATGTTTACACTTTCTGAGGAAGATATTAATGTTTTTCTTTTAATTTTTTATTGTTGTGTTCATTTTAAGAGAAAAAAGTACATGCATGTCACAGTAGTTGCAGAAATCTGCTAAGGATGTTGCCTCTTGAGCTCACTTCTCATTTTGCATTGGGAACATAATTAGCTGAGATTTGTAAACATTTTTCTCATTGAAATGCTAGTTAGTTCTGTTTTCCTTTCTTTTAAAATGAGGTACTGTTATTTTGAAACTACATAACACAGGTTGAGTATCTCTTATCTGAAATGCTTGGAACCAGAAGTGTTTTGGATTTAGGATTTTTTTCTGATTTTGAAGTGTGTGCGTATGCATAACAAGTGTTCTTGGGAATGGGACCTAAGTCTGAACACAAAAGTAATTTCTCTTTCATACATATATGACCTGAAGGTAATTTTATATAATATATTTAATCATTGTATGCAAGAAACAAAATTTTGACTACATTTTGACTGTGGCCCATCACCTGAGGTCAGATGTGGAATTTTCCACTTGTGGTGTCATGTTGGCACTCAAAAAGTTTAGACTTTTGGAGCATTTCTGATTTCAAATTTTCAGATTAGGGATGCTTAACCTGTAGTATCCTCTTATGTTTCCAACTTGATAGTTAAAACAACAGACTTTTTTTATTTGAAAGCAAAATCTACTGTTTTTTAGGACATCCATAATTATGTCTTCTACAGTCATCTACTTAAATAAATTTCTTATGCACATATTTTTTACTGAATAGTATTGATATTATGGCGTAATCTTTAAATATGTTAGGCATTTTTTTCTTTATAAAATTGTATTGAGAAAAGTGTTGACGAATCCTAGTTTGTGACCCTTTATAAGTTTTTTTCTACTTTGTACGAATTAAATATTTAAAACTCTACCATTTATTCATTGTTTTGTCTTTTACTTTAAAAATAAAAACTATATCCTTTTAAAATTAAGGATCACGTGTGCACTTTAATTTTTTTTTTGTTTTCATTTACTGTTAATAGAATGATTTAATCTTTGTAGTAAATTTTGTGGGAACCAGTACTTTCTCCATATTCTATACGGAAAGAAATGTAATCTCTCTATACTTTAGAGATTTATCATATTACTTTGTTCAATGATTTTTGTGACTACAAATTAGATATTTTAGTGAATGGTACATGTTCCTGACTGTAGTTTTACAATTAAGGCACATTATGAAGTGATGTAAAAATTTAATGTAAAAAGTTATTATTTTTAGCTCATGGATTTTGTGCTTAAATGTCTTTGGATTTCCATTAAAATATGCAAAGTATGAATTCTAATGTAAATATTTAACCAAATTTTATGCCTTTGGAGTCAGAGTACTAGTAGCAGTAATTAATTCTAATTTAAAATTTGGACAAATTAAAACTTCT